>OZ025296.1:182443366-187643366 GCA_964019185.1 Maratus speculifer | reverse complement strand
AAATTTGTAAACATTTAATGTATGTTCTCGATTAAGAAGATGTTTTTTAGTTACATTATTAATTACGAACACATACATTATAGTCATCAAATTTAATTTAATTATTTATTATTTAATTAATAAATTATAATTCAGAAATATCATAAATATATAAAGATTATGAAGTTATTTATTTATACCAGTTCGATAGAAATGATTTTTAACATTTTCAGATCCCAGGATTTATTAACTATTTGGAAAATAGTTACTGTCCTCAGTAGAAAAATGAGAAATCTGAAGCATACCTGAATCTTTTATTTAATTGAATTCCGCAACTTGTTTTATTTTATTGGTTTCCTGATTGGTGCATGTTTAATGTCCAAAAATGGAATACTTCTGTTTTTTATGTTTTTTGTTTTCTCATTCGTTCATGCTTGATGTCCAGAAATGAAATATTTCTGTTGCCACGATGACAAAAAAAGTATTAAAAAAATACAAAGAAATTAATAACTTAAAAACAAATTGAGATGCAAATTTCAAACAAATTGCATTTAAAAATAAATATTTTTCTAATTATTTAAGTTACTCTAAGTTATTTACGTTTTTCCCTTAGATTTTTTTTCTTTTTTTTAATATTATGTACATGAAAAAAAAAATTATAAAGATCCTATAGAATACATCAGGTCTGAAGAGGGTAAGGGGGTCCAGGACACAAAAATCTTGGAATTTTCTAAGAAAAAAAGGAAATTGCATTATTATTATTTATTTTATTTATTTATTTTTATTTGTTTCTTAACTATTTGGAAAATAGTTGTTGTCCTTTGTAGATAACTGAAGAATCCGAAGCATATCTGAATCTTTTTATTGGTTGAATTCCGCAACTTCTTTTTCATTCTCTGATTTTTGCCACGATTACAAAAAAGTAGTGAGAACTTTAAAAAATAATAATTTAAAAACAAATTACGATAAAGATTTCAAACCGATTTCATTTAAAAGCACATTTTATTCCCTACTCAACGGTGTAAAAATTTAATATGTGCGATGTTATTTTGCAGCTCCGAAAGTTGTAAAACTGAAATTTCATTTAAAAATTATTTATGATGGGTTCAAGAATATTAATTTTTAATCCATATCGTATTAATATGAGGCGCTCAGAAGTCACTCTGTTTAACTCCATGAAATAAAAATGCACACTTTATACAGTTAATATTGTATATGTATAAACTATTGTTTTTTTCGCGAAATTTTTTTCCAAGCACCTTCGTCGTTCCAAGCCCAAACTCGCACTCTGATTGGTTGTTGCTCTCGGCACTGTTTTCACGTAACTTGGCGATAACCATACTTGGCGAAAAATACTTCGCTCGTAAGTGAACGAGTAAACCTAAAACCTAACCTACTCATTCTTATTCTTCCTTCATTTTGTGCTCTTGTGTATTATCATCTTGTGTTATTTTATAAAATGGCTAATGCTTTAGTTATTAATAAACGGGAAAAGTTACTTTGTACTCGGTTCGGAAGGAAATCAAACTCCTCGACGGAAGCATCTATCGCTACGCCAAGTAATGATTATCGCCAAGTTACATGAAAACAGTGCCGAGAGCAACAACCAATCAGAGTGCGAGCTTCGCCTTGGAACGAGGAAGGTGCTTGAAAAAAAAATTACGCGTTTTTTTCACCGGTTATACTCATTAATTGTTTTATAATCAAAGGTAATTCATAAGCTCTGTGTAAATATGTAGGAGAATTTCAATACAATCAGGTCATTACCTGAGTTTATAAAAAAATGGAGTTAATCAGATTGACTTCTGAATGCGTCATCTATTACATAAGTCACATTTTTGATCATATCTTTTTTTATTGCAAACAACGAAAAAAAAAAGAAAAAATGTAGTTAAAATGCATGTTATTTTCAAAAAATATAAATGAATGATTTCTTATAAAACTTGGAATCATTATAAAGTATAATTATTTTTAAGTATTTATAATTCTGTAGCTTCCATGAACTTGTAAAAATTCCGTTCATTTGTTATGGCAACAAAAAGGCAGACGATATTGATGTTATTAAAAGAATAAAAATGTTGTTTGTTGTTGATATGCTGAAGGCGTTCTATTTATTATTATTTTACAAGTAATTTAATATAGTAAAATTATTTTAATTAGTTTTTTTTAATATTAAGTAAAATATAATGATTTTAATCAATTAATTATTTGATACGCGTAAATAGAAATAAGCGCAATACCGGGCTCTCTTACAAAGGTATATAAATCATTAGTTAGCAGATTTTTTCGAGTTTCTTGATAGTGACGTCATTCGCATACTTAAGTTGTTTAAGACTTATAAATAATCTGTTCTCCATCGGATGTGAATGACGTAATTTTATATAAAATAAAAGAGCGTCTTATAAATCTTAAATCTGAAATATGTTTTGCATCATCATATTGTTAATCTCCTTCATTATTATTATTATTATTTTATATATTAAAAGTATTTATGAGTCTAAAATTTTAGTTTTTGAAAACATCATTTTCTAAATAGTCGTTGTAATTTGTCAAATTACATTTTTTCTTTTGAATTGCAAAGCATTCTATAAATAATTAACACATATTTTATTTTTATGTTTTATATTATGCGTATCCTTGATGCGCAAGTATTAAGTGCCTTCCATCGACTAGTTTGTTTATCGTTTTTGCTTCGGCATCAAACATTTCATGAAATAATGTTTAATTTGCTTACATTGTTTTTAAATAAAAATGACTCAAAACAATAACATTTATCGAGCTTTGGTTATATTTATTTATTTATTTATTTTCAAAAAAAAAAAAAATATATGAATCATATTTCAATCTTAATTGGAAAGAGAAACATTATTTTTCCCATTTTCTTTCTTTTTTTTTTCTTTTTTTTTTTTTTTTTCCCGAAATCTAACTATTAAGCAATTGTTGTTATGGATACGACTTATTGTGGAAATGCGGTTTTTTATGATGGTTTTTTTTCAGCATGTCTCGTATTTAAATTGTTATACGTCAAGGACCGTTAAAGATAAAAATGGTTTAATTTTGGAACGTGTATTTTTCAATTTCTTTATTTTAATTAAATAGCAAATTTTATTTTTAAAGATATTTCTTTTGAAAATGTGATTTTTTAAAGTTACATCGATTTTTAATAAATTTTACTTTAAATATTTTAAATCATTATTTAAATTAATACTTTTTAAAATACCAAAACAAAATTAAAACTTTTATACTGTATAAGTGGAGGAATTTTTCACAATTTTAAGCAAGTAAATTTGTGGGATGGACTTATACCAGTTTTTCAGCATGTCTCGTATTTAAATTGTTATACGTCAAGGACCGTTAAAGATAAATGGTTTAATTTTGGAACGTGTATTTTTCAATTTCTTTATTTTAATTAAATGGCAAATTTTATTTTTAAAGATATTTCTTTTGAAAATATGATTTTTTAAAGTTACATCGATTTTTAATAAATTTTACTTTAAATATTTTAAATCATTATTTAAATTAATACTTTTTAAAATACCAAAACAAAATTAAAACTTTTATACTGTATAAGTGGAGGAATTTTTCACAATTTTAAGCAAGTAAATTTGTGGAATGGACTTATACCAGTTTTTCAGCATGTCTCGTATTTAAATTGTTATACGTCAAGGACCGTTAAAGATAAATGGTTTAATTTTGGAACGTGTATTTTTCAATTTCTTTATTTTAATTAAATAGCAAATTTTATTTTTAAAGATATTTCTTTTGAATATATGATTTTTTAAAGTTACATCGATTTTTAATAAATTTTACTTTAATGATTTTAAATCATTATTTAAATTAATACTTTTTAAAATACCAAAACAAAATTAAAACTTTTATACTGTATAAGTGGAGGAATTTTTCACAATTTTAAGCAAGTAAATTTGTGGGATGGACTTATACCAGTTTTTCAGCATGTCTCGTATTTAAATTGTTATACGTCAAGGACCGTTAAAGATAAATGGTTTAATTTTGGAACGTGTATTTTTCAATTTCTTTATTTTAATTAAATAGCAAATTTTATTTTTAAAGATATTTCTTTTGAAAATATGATTTTTTAAAGTTACATCGATTTTTAATAAATTTTACTTTAATGATTTTAAATCATTATTTAAATTAATACTTTTTAAAATACCAAAACAAAATTAAAACTTTTTACTGTATAAGTGGAGGAATTTTTCACAATTTTAAGCAAGTAAATTTGTGGGATGGACTTATACCAGGGATGAGATTTCCGCTTTTTTGCACACCAGTAAAATCTTGGAGAAAATGTTATGTTATTAAATCGGAACGTTTTTCTTATTTAAAATAACAACATTTTCTCTAAGATTTTTCTGGTGTCCAAAAAAGCGAAAATCTCATCCCTGTTATACACACGAGCAAAAAAAAAAAAAAAAAACTTTGAATGCTGCAAAATTCTGACTTTTTTTGTGAATGTAAAATAAAATAATATATAAAATATTTAAATAATAATTTACCATCAAAAACTTTTTTCAGTGATTTATTTTTGTTTACTTATTAATTTTTCGCATTGGAAAGTGACATCTTTCGTTTGGTTATGTGCAAATTTAAATAAAAAATTTAGGGGGTCTATTTATACACGGGCTTTTGAATATTAGTGGAATTTTGCAATCGAAAGTCAGGGGGTCGACTTATACACCAGTATATATGATAAATTTTATTTTTTATCCATAAAATCTCGATACCGGAACCCGCTACGATTTTTTTTTAAAGTTCTAATGTAATATTAGACACTTCCTCCCTCTTTCTCTAGAACTAAGGATCATTGTATAAAATCCGTTGAATCTAAGACTAATGGGTCTCTACCCTGCAACATTGGTAAAAATAATCAAATTCTGTGATTATCAAGTTTGACCCCCCCCCCCTCCTTGTAAGTTCAAAATTTATTTACACCACAAATAGTCTGTTCATTTATTTAAACGCAAACACCGAACATAAACTGGACATATACAAAAATACTGACGTATGGAAAAATGATCAAATATTCATATACAATTTTATTATTATTTTAAACAATAAATTTTCGTTTTTTTTTTTTTTTTTTTTTATACATATAGAAGTACCTGTAATGAATAATAATTTTCATTTGAATATTGGCGATCTATAAATTATTTGTTGTCAATTCAAAGTAACACATATAAAAGAACATCGGTAGTAAACATCTTTTTAGCACACAAAGTGCATGTTTGTTAAACATTGTAAATTTACGTTCATAACTTCAATGAATCAAAAGCGTAAAAAAACTCCTGACAAATCCAAGTCAAAAATAATCAAAACCTGACTTATATTTTTGAGATTGTTTAATACTTTCATCTATCATTACAACGCAAAGCATATGAGGCATAAGTTTCGGAAGTACATCGTCTCGACTAAAGCTTGAAATGGTTCGTCCTAATTCATAACAATAAAGACAGCTTAAGTGATTAAATAAAGTGCCAAAAGCACATGTTCATCTCTCAAACGTGCTTGATAAAATTAAGGGAAACGCTGCTTATGAAATAGCTAATGTTGCTTCCTTTACCTCTTTTGTTCGTTTTACTTTATATTAGTCAACTGTCATATACAGATATTTTCAAACATCATGTAAGATTAAGAAGTTATATTTATTAAATTGTAATATCTTATAAAAATACTTCTTAATAAGCATTTAAATCTCGCAGACTTTCAATCTTTTATTTTAGTTTTTCTAAGTGAGTTTGAAAATTTAAAATAAGAATCGTTCTACCTACTACTGGGCAATTTTCGGATATTTCAACAAATACTAATAAATTATTTTTTATAGATATAATTCGGTCAGATGTCACGAAAAATCCAACAATGTTTTTTAACGGATTGAGAGTCAAAAAAGATCTGAAGTAGTTGAACTTATCAACTGAATCTAATGTATCATTATTAAGAATGGCTGCCTCAAATGTCGACCAGAATGTGAGCCATTCTGATACGTCTCCTATGGCTCGGACGTGAGCAAAAATACTTCATATAAACAATGAAATTTTTATACGTAATTTTACTCCTATTTTAACTCAACAGGACGATGCCGGCTGTTTTGAAACCCCAAATCTGAAAATATTCATCCAATGTCTCTCCTTATAAACCGCAAAGTCAGGTCCATGAGTACCTGTATCCAAGGTTATCTTCCATTCTATAGTTTGAAAATAGAGAATTCAGACTTTTTTTTTTAGTCTTATGGTATGATTTTGTGTGTGCAGACATTAAAAAAAAATCTAAAATTTATGATCCAAGTATGCCCTAATTTTTTTGAAAAGTCATAAATCTCAGTAATTTTATCCAAAATAATGTATAACTGTACTATAATAAAGAAAAAGCTTTAAGTACAACATGAGAAAAATTAAAATTTTCGAATAAGGATGACCTTTTAATTTTTATACATATATATATTTTTTTACATTAACGAAAAGTTAACATTTAAGTTATTACTTTTCATTATAAAGAATAACTATCACAAATTTCATTATACGATCGAACTCCAAAATCTTTTTTTTTCTTATTTATGCCTTTTAATAATCAGTGCGTGCCCTGCTGTTACATTTCAGGGCGCCCATCCTGCCGAGTTAAATTTTTTTTGCTTTTATCTTTTTCGTATACATTTTAAATGGAATTACTTATATTAAACGATAATTCTGAATTGAATATTGATCTATAACTTATTCGTTGTATTTCAAATAACATTCATAAAAAATTCATCGGTAGAAAAGTATTTTCAGTACGTAAAGTACATGTTTGTTAAACACTATACATTTATGTGCTCATAACTTCAATGAATCAAAAGCGTAAACACTCCTGACTAAACAAAGTCAAAAATAAATTTAAGCGGACTTATATCTATGAAATTGTTTAATACTTTCAATCTATTATTATAACACAAAGAATGTGAGGCATAAGTTTCGGAAGTGCATCATCCAAACTAAAGCTTGAAATGGTTTGTCCTAATTCATAACAATAAGGACAGATCAAGTGATTAAGTAAAGTGCCAAAAGAACATGTTCTGTCAAAAGTGCTTGATAAAATGGAGAGAGATGCTGCTTATGAAATAATTCAGTTTATGTTGCTTCTCTTTATCTCTTTTGTTCGTATTTTCTTTATATTATTCAACTGCCATGTACAGATATTTTCAAACAGCATGTAAGATTAAGGAGTTACATTTATTAAATTGTAATATCTGATAAAAATACACTTTAATATGCATTTAAATCTCGCAGTCTTCCACTCTTTCAATTCACTTTTTCTAAGTGGGTATGCAAATTTAATATAAGAATCGTTCTTGCTAAAACTGGGCAATTTTTGGATAGTTCAATAAATACTAATAAATTGTTTTTTATAGATATAATTCAGTCTGATGTTACGAAAAATCCATCAATAGACTAGGAGTCAAAAAAGATCTCAAATAGTTGAACTTATCAACTGAATCTAATGTATCATTATTAAGAATGGTTGTCTGAAATGCCGACTAGAATCTGAGCCATTCTCATACGTCTCCAAAAGTTTAGACGTGAGCAAAAATACTCCATATAAACAATGAAATTTTCATGTGTAATCTTATTCGTATTTTAACTCAACATGACGGATGCGGGCTATTTTGACACCCCAAGTCTGAAAATATTCATCAACTGTCTCTCCTTATAAACCGCATAGGACTATGAGTATCTGCATCCCAGGTTACCATCCGTTCTACAGTATGAAAACAACGAAATCCGATTCTTTTTTACTCTTATAATACAATTCTGTGTACGCACACACTAAAAAGAATCTAAAATTTATGATCAAAGAGTACTTTAATTTTTATGACAATTCATAAATATCAATATTCTTATTCACAATAATGTATAATTCTATTATAATAAACAAAAAGCTTCAATTACTATATGGGATAAATTAAGATTCTTGAATAAGGAAAACTCAGATGAAACCTTTTAATAATTTTTTTTTTCATACATTTTTTTTTTTTTTTTTTTTTTTTACATCTACGAAAATTTAAGTTAAAACTTTTCATTATAAAGAATAACTATCGTAAATTTCATTATAAGATCGAATTCTGAAGATTTTTTTTCTTATTTATGCCATTTAGTAATCGGTGTGTGCTGACACCCATTGCTTGTCCTGATGTTACATTTCAGGGCTCTATCATCCTGCCGGATTAAACACATTTTGCTTTTATCTTTTTGTGTATATTTTAAAAAGAATTATTTGTATTCAATGCTAATTCTAAATTGAATGTTGAACTATAAATTATTCGTTGTATTTAAAATAACAGTTGTTTATATATATATATATCGGTAGAAAAATATTTTTGGTACGTAAAGTACATGTTTGTTAAACACTATAATTTTATAAGCACAAAACTTCAATGCATCAAAAGCGTAAACACTCCTGACTAATCCAAAACAAAAATATTTAAACATTGACTTATATCGATGAAATTGTTTAATACTTTTAATCTATCATTATAACACAAAGTACGTGAGGCATAAGTTTCGGAAGCACATCATCCAAACTAAAGCTTGAAATGGTTCGTCCTAATTCAAAACAATAAGGACAGTTCATGTGATTAAGTAAAGTGCCAAAAGCACATGTTCATCTGTCAAAAGTGCTTGATAAAATGGAGAGAGATGCTGCTTATAAAATAATTCAATTAATGTTCCTTTACTTTATCTCTTTTGTTCGTATTTACTTTATATTATTCAGCTGTCATGTACAGACATTTTCAAACATCATGTAAGATTAAGAAGTTATATTTAATAAATTGTGATATCTGATAAAAATTCGTCTTTATAAGCATTTAAATCTAGTGTGTTTTCAAATTTTGTTTTTGTATGTGGGTAACCAAATTTAAAATAAGAATCATTTCAGATACTAAACAATTTTCGGATGTTTCAACAAATACTAATAAATTAATTTTTATATATAATTCAGTCAGAAATGTAATAATAATTTAGTTATAAACATAAATAACAAAGCCTCATAAAATTTTAAATTTCATTTCTTATCAAAGTTGTTTACAGAGAAATGTCTTCTGTACTTATAAAAAACTATCATCCGAACAGAAATTCATTTTTGTTTTGATTTGCGGGGAGTATAAGAATTTGCGCCAATACATTCAAGTATCGCGTTTTTAATTTTTTAATCGCCTTTGTTTATGAAGGTTCACTTTCAAATTTCAACTATGAATGTTTTTAAATACTTCTGGATAATTTTCGGATTTTTCAATAAATAATAACTAGTCGAATGTGGCAGTCCCAAAACTTTCTTCTATACGTTAATACTTACAGAAAAATTTTACATAGAAGCGTCACTGGTTAGGTAATTTACACAAAAATTTGAACAGCAACAACTTATTTCTAGTTCGAACCCAATCTGAAATTTCATGAAAATCCATGTATTAATATTTGAGGTAGAATTATCGCAGAAATCGCAAAAACAGGATAAAAGCGCCACCTGTTGAGCGATTTTCTCTAAAAACTAAAGGATACTAATTCATATCAGTGACTAACTGAATTTGAAGTTTGGTGAAAATCCGTGCATTAGTTCCTGAGATACAGCTATTGAGATAATCATGAATAATACCGCATAGCAGACACACTTGTTGTTCCATTCTATAACGAACAGAAACTACAAGATAACTACAAAATAGCTATTGTGAAAATCTCGAAAAAGGCAGCATAGCAGCACCACCTGTTAGGCGATATACATGAAAAACTAATCATATCTATTTTATGTCAAAGTATAACTGAATATAAAATTTTGTGAAATTCTGTGCTTAAGTTCTTGAGATAAAGCTCCCACAAAATTTATGTCACACACAGACAGACTAACTGGCCCTGGAGTTTCTGACCCCTAAAACGCGCAAATCCGTCAAAAACCGGAGTTTGGAAATTTTCACGAATCCAATACTTAAATTAGTTTAGATAAATTAATTTTTAATTGGACATAATTTTAAAAAAACAGCCAAAAAACTCCGTCATAAATTTAATAGTAATTGAGTTATACTTTTTAATAAACCAGAATTCAGTCATAAAATCAGAAATTAATTTCATTCATAATTGTTTTACTTATACAAATAACAAAATTACCTTTTTTTAACATTTTTATTAAAGATTTATACATAAAAATGTCTTCTGTTGCTATAAAATACTAATGCCCGACCGAAATTTCCATTTCATTCTCATCTGCGGTGAGTTTTGATGGCAGACATTTTGTTTCAGAGAAAAAAAGAAACTGAACATTGTACATAGGGTAACATCCCCAGTAATTGGAACATTAAGGATTTGTCTTTAAACTTACTTCTATTTTTATTACCAAGAAATAAAATATTTACTTTCAAATATTTTTAAATAAAAGAGTGCATATCTGTGCATCTATTTTGCCCACTAAAAGCAAAAATATTTGAAAAAGTATTTTTATAAAAATATATTTATAAAAAGTTGCTGTAATCACCAATAATTGGTACTTAGACTTTTATACAATTAAAGTAACCCTTTTCAACTAAACAAAACTGTTGTCAATTAAAATTTAAAATATACTATAAATCAGATAATAATAAATTGAAATGCATGCCTTTCTTAAGCCAGAGAAGAACTATTTGCAACAAAAATGGCTAATTTGATACAAGCCATAATTGTTCTCTTTCCTAGGCACTATTGTCATTTAGTATCATAAATCAATGTTATAATCTGTAAAGTAAATGAGTATAAAATTGGTGTATGGTATTGCATTTTTAAAAGACTGGATATAAATCTTATTTTATGACATTTTTGTAGGATGTGCCAATCACTGATGCCTGCCAATTACTGGGGATGTTAACCTATACCCAGAGTTTATTAAGATCTCATAAATACAAACCAATAGAAAATACCACGTATTGTCAATGGCGGATCAAGTTCTCAATATTGAATGGTGGAGGGATATATGTTTCTTGAAGAACAATTTTCTTATTTGAAGGATATCTTGAAATCCAAACTGCCTATTTTTCTGACGGTTTTGTAAAATCATTCATTCATAAATGCTTTTAATTTGCGCTAACATTCACAAAAGTTTAAAATTTGCAGGTTCTATGCAGATACGAAAAAATTTAAAGTTTGCTACATTCTTATGAAGGAAAAGAATTTTTCAAAAAAGCTTATCAATGTTAGTAATTTAATGGGACCGTGCACCTTTACTTGAACTAAATTAGACCCCAAAATCGAAATTTGTTTTTGTATGTATTGTTATATTCCAATTTGTACTACGGCATTAATGGAAAAAAGCATGCACATGATATTATTATATGCTTTTTAATATCCTTTAAATCTGTTTTTCTCAAGAGTTTTTTAAATTTTGAAATGCTCCTTGCTACTTAATTTTTAATCAAAATTCACGAATTTGATAAGGACAATTTCTGAGCATTGTTTCAAGCAATTTTTAATTATATTAAAATACTGTGTATAGTTTAATACTTGCATTAATGAATATCTTTTATGCCACCATGAATAAAACAAACCATCACAAAGTAAGGAATTATCGTTCAGTACTTTTTGTTTCGATAACATGTGATGGTCAAAATTGAGAAAGTTTCGAAGAATTTTGCATACAAACATCTTCAATTCGATATGTCTACATCAATTTGCTCATTTTTGAGTTCTTTATAGTTTTCAGTGTTCCTATTATTGTTGGATAAAAGTCTAGCGCATATATAAGACAATTGAAATTCGGTTTGGCACACCTGTACACCGTTAAAAATTTTGTCCTAGTTTGAACCAAATATTGGTGCTTAGTATACACTGTTAAAACTAAAGCTGACATATTGCACCTTTTAAGGGTGAAAGACTTGTCTCACTGGTGACACCCCTAAAGGAGCCAAAATAGCACCTTTAATTAGGGTGAAAAGATGGCACCCTTAATCCAGAGTTCCCAATGATGAAAAATTAAAAAATATACTAACCGACTTTCGGCCCTCGATGGATTCGAACGCAGAACGTCTGACAACAAGCTCAGCGCCCTATCCACTCGGCCATCAAGCTCACCTTCGAAGTCTCCCTGAAATGTTCATATGTCCTGGAATTCAAGGGTTGCTTTATATAAAAAAGCTCGCCAAAAGTTAGTCATCCGAAGTTCTAAGCAAAATTGAGATAGCGTATAGCAGTGATAGTCATCGTACACTGTAAAAAAAAATCTGCAAAGGTACTAAACCTTTTCTAGGAAACTGGGATTCCAAGAACTTTTCCTGTAACGGTAACAGCAAAAATTCAAGTTTCAGAATCGATTACATGAATTTTTCCTGTTATCGTTACATGAAAAGTTCTTGGAATCCCAGTTTCCTAGAAAATGTCTAGTACCTTCACAGATTTTTTTTTACAGTGTAGGAAAAAATTGCTGTGTTGATCCACCAGTGACAGCGAGTTGAAGGACAAGGATACACGTTACAGAGCATGCGCAAATGTCTAAGTGGTGAAAATCTTTCAACGGTATGCATTGCGCGGCACCCTAGTTAGCGGTTAACACCCAATGGCACCCCAAACAAATTTTCAAGCCCGCTGGTGCCAAGTGATTTAACCTTTTCACCCCTGTGCGTCAAATGCAAACGGTTCGTCACCTTTATTTTTAACAGTGTAACTACCACCATCAGATGGTGAAATCTCGTACCAACATTTGGATCTTCCTATTTTTCAATCTCATTCTAATTATTTGAACTGTGCTTCAAGAGAGCTCCAAATTTTGGTTCAAGATTTCACGTTTCCACAAATTTCTAAATACTTCTATTTATTTTTATATTAAATTAAATTTTCTTTCGCAGCTTGGTAAAAAAAACTTGTAAACCTTTTCCATTTAATTATTTGTTGAAACATATTTCTCCTAGACATATTTTTCTCTGCACTCAATTGAAATTGTTTCCAGGAAAAGAAGAAATACGGTACATACGCTATGATAATTCTAAATATTTGTCGCATATCATGATCACGTCTTTAGCATCTGTGATTTGAAGCATCATTTTATTTATTTTTTTTTACTGAAATGGGTTAATTTAAGGATTACCATAAATAAACATGTAAGGATTATTTATATTCCAATTAAAACTTCTCAATTTAAGTGCTTTCACCCTTTAAATACATATCGCCTTTGATGTGTGGCAGATAATTTATTGATAATCCTCCAGTTAGAGAAACTGTTATGGATATTAATATACTGTAATCTGTTATTTAAACTAACTGCTTTAATGCGAATGTAAATGCAGTACAATAATTTTGTGTCTGTTGTGAATATTGTTCTACGAATATTAAATGGATTATTCAAAGACATTTCGAAATAAAGCAGCACAGCTCAAATACAATTATAAGTGCAGTATATTTTTGGAACAAATGTAAAATATTGTTACGTAAGGCAGATAAAACCCGATTTAATGTTGAAAAAATGACTGATCAAAACCGTCGTTAAAAGCAGGAAACGTTAAATCGGGTTATAAGAAAAAGACATGTTATTTAAAATATCATCGAAAAGATCAAATTAATTAAAACCATTTGACAGTCTTGAAAAAGGGCAAAATTGCAATGTTGTTTTCTCTGCATTTTGTTATAAATGTTAAAAAATATGGTTATTTCAACATTACGGAAAAATCTCATTTAGGAAAGTATAAATGTTATCCTTGAGAGTATTATTTATTGTGAAATGTATTCAAAATCCATTAAATAAACTGAATTATATTATTTAAAATATTGCTTGTATTGCAGTGAGACCTGGAGCTCAGTGAACGTGTTAACACGGGCTTGTCAGTGAGAGGGTTAGTATAAAATATAAAATAAATTATTTGTATGCAATGAACACTTATTGTTACTTTAATAAGAAATAAAAACTTACGTTATTTTACCATTAAAAAACCAATATTTTTGTTTGAATGTTTGCTTTAGAATACAAGACGCCCAAAGAAGTCTCAAGCATTAAAAATGTATTACATTTTTTTCTTGATCTTTATGTACTTGAAGAAAAAAATTCCTTTTTGCAGATTTTTTTGGGGTTTTATTGAAATATGGTAGTGATTCAACAACTACAAAATCTTTTTCATCACTGAAGATGGTTCCATCAATTTAGCATTCGAAAAAGCTTTTATTTCAAATTCATTACTTTACTTCAATGTCACATTCAATGAAATCCCTATCATATTTCTGAAAATCAACCTCAGTGGAATCATTATACCGTATGCGATCAACAGCAGGTGGCATCAACGGAAACGAGGTCGAAAATCTACTTTTCTCGAAGCTCTAGGAGATGCAGTACCTTGCAATCTTTTTTTTATACCGATGATATCAAATGTAGAACTTCCGACATGGTTTCGTGTTAGTCATTGGAAATGACACAATATTCCAACTGAAACAATGTATTTTGTACAAGTTCTTGTCTGTAAACCATTTTGAAGGAATGAATTATAACACGCATGTACCATTTGATGAAAAAAAACTAAGCGCACATTTTTCATTGTTATATTCTTGTGAGCTGCGCACTGATCTACAAACAAAATTATTTGAAAATTCTCCGATTGCAATTTCTTATCAAATTCCCATAAGTAATCTAAAAAAATAAATTCCGTTGTCCAGTATATTTAATTAGATTAGTAACTTGTGGGAAAAGTTTCAATGTTTTTAAAACAACGAGGTTTTGAAAAATGACTTTCCATAAATTACAGGGCAATAATATGCGTGTTCAATTTGGTGGAAAAAAAATTCTAAGCGCACATTTTTCAGTGTTACATTCTTGTGCGTTGCGCAGTGATCTACAAACAAAATTATTTGACGATTCTCCGATTGCATTTCTTATCAAATTCCAATAAATTTTCTTAAAAAATAAATTCCGTCATAAAGGATATTTAATTAGATTAGTATCTTGTGGGAAAAGTTTTAATGTTTTTAAAACAACGAGGTTTTGAAAAATGACTTTTCATAAATTACAGGGCAATAATATGCGTGTTCAATTTGGTGGAAAAAATTCTAAGCACACATTTTTCAGTGTTATATTCTTCTAAGCTGCGCACTCATCTACAAACAAAATTATTTGACGATTCTCCGATTGTAATTTCTTATCAAATTCCCATAAATGGTCTTAAAAATAAATTCCGTCATCCAGGATATTTAATTAGATTAGTAACTTGTGGGGATTTTTTTAGTGTTTTTAAAACAACGAGGTTTTGAAAAATGACTTTCCATAAATTACAGGGCAATAATATGCGTGTTCAATTTGGTGGAAAAAATTCTAAGCACACATTTTTCAGTGTTACATTCTTGTGAGCTGCGCACTGATCTACAAACAAAATTATTTGACGATTCTCCGATTGCAATTTCTTATCGAATTCCCATAAATAATCTTAAAAATAAATTCCGTCATCCAGGATATTTAATTAGATTAGTGTCTTGTGGGAAAAGTTTTAATGTTTTTAAAACAACGAGGTTTTGAAAAATGACTTTCCATAAATTACAGGGCAATAATATGCGTGTTCAATTTGGTGGAAAAAATTCTAAGCACACATTTTTCAGTGTTACATTCTTGTGAGCTGCGCACTGATCTACAAACAAAATTATTTGACGATTCTCCGATTTCAATTTCTTATCGAATTCCCATAAATAATCTTAAAAATAAATTCCGTCATCCAGGATATTTAATTAGATTAGTAACTTGTGGGGATTTTTTTAGTGTTTTTAAAACAACGAGGTTTTGAAAAATGACTTTCCATAAATTACAGGGCAATAATATGCGTGTTCAATTTGGTGGAAAAAATTCTAAGCACACATTTTTCAGTGTTACATTCTTGTGAGCTGCGCACTGATCTACAAACAAAATTATTTGACGATTCTCCGATTGCAATTTCTTATCGAATTCCCATAAATAATCTTAAAAATAAATTCCGTCATCCAGGATATTTAATTAGATTAGTAACTTGTGGGGATTTTTTTAGTGTTTTTAAAACAACGAGGTTTTGAAAAATGACTTTCCATAAATTACAGGGCAATAATATGCGTGTTCAATTTGGTGGAAAAAATTCTAAGCACACATTTTTCAGTGTTACATTCTTGTGAGCTGCGCACTGATCTACAAACAAAATTATTTGACGATTCTCCGATTGCAATTTCTTATTGAATTCCCATAAATGATCTTAAAAAATAAATTCCGTCATCCAGGATATTTAATTAGATTAGTGTCTTGTGGGAAAAGTTTTAATGTTTTTAAAACAACGAGGTTTTGAAAAATGACTTTCCATAAATTACAGGGCAATAATATGCGTGTTCAATTTGGTGGAAAAAATTCTAAGCGCACGTTTTTCAGTGTTACATTCTTGTGCATTAAACAGAGTTGTAAACTAATCTACAAACAAAATTGTTTGACAGTTCTCCAATTGCAATTTCTTACCAAATTCTCATAAATAATCTTAAAAAATAAATTCCGTCATCCAGGATATTTAATTAGATTAGTAACTTGTGGGGATTTTTTTAGTGTTTTTAAAACAACGAGGTTTTGAAAAATGACTTTCCATAAATTACAGGGCAATAATATGCGTGTTCAATTTGGTGGAAAAAATTCTAAGCACACATTTTTCAGTGTTACATTCTTGTGAGCTGCGCACTGATCTACAAACAAAATTATTTGACGATTCTCCGATTGCAATTTCTTATCGAATTCCCATAAATAATCTTAAAAATAAATTCCGTCATCCAGGATATTTAATTAGATTAGTAACTTGTGGGGATTTTTTTAGTGTTTTTAAAACAACGAGGTTTTGAAAAATGACTTTCCATAAATTACAGGGCAATAATATGCGTGTTCAATTTGGTGGAAAAAATTCTAAGCACACATTTTTCAGTGTTACATTCTTGTGAGCTGCGCACTGATCTACAAACAAAATTATTTGACGATTCTCCGATTGCAATTTCTTATTGAATTCCCATAAATGATCTTAAAAAATAAATTCCGTCATCCAGGATATTTAATTAGATTAGTGTCTTGTGGGAAAAGTTTTAATGTTTTTAAAACAACGAGGTTTTGAAAAATGACTTTCCATAAATTACAGGGCAATAATATGCGTGTTCAATTTGGTGGAAAAAATTCTAAGCGCACGTTTTTCAGTGTTACATTCTTGTGCATTAAACAGAGTTGTAAACTAATCTACAAACAAAATTGTTTGACAGTTCTCCAATTGCAATTTCTTACCAAATTCTCATAAATAATCTTAAAAAATAAATTC
The DNA here is from genome assembly GCA_964019185.1 of Maratus speculifer. Lineage (NCBI taxonomy): Eukaryota > Metazoa > Arthropoda > Arachnida > Araneae > Salticidae > Maratus > Maratus speculifer. Next base: position 187,626,112 of record OZ025296.1, on the reverse strand, counting down.
CGTCATCCAGGATATTTAATTAGATTAGTAACTTGTGGAATAGTTTTAAAGTTTTAAAAACAACGAGGTTTTTTAATACGACCAGTTTTGCGCTTCCATTATCACTATAGTACAGTAAAACTGTTAAAGATTCTTTTAACATGTTTTCTCCTTTACATGAGTCCCCTTCTATTGTGTAAACTTTACCTGAAAGGCGATCGAAAAATAAGCCTTTCTTATTCAGGGGTGTAATCGTAAAAATAACAGAGCATATACGCTCTAAACAGAGGGTATACGCTCAAAGCAGATGGTATGCCCTAAAGTGCGTGTAAGCTTCCTTGAAAAACAGAGGATGTACGGTGTTCCTTTAAAAAATGCTGAATTTATACGGCGTATACCTCAATATACCCTCTACTACATCCTTGTATCTTATTAGCATGAAAAATATTCTTTGAAGTATAATTGTCTACCAAAAATGGTAGTGCATTCTTTTCCAGTCACCAGCCATGAATTCAATGACGTTCGCGGATTTACACACATTGATCTCTATGCCAATTTGTCTCGCTTTTTAGGTGCGTTTATAATTATGTAAATACGTAGCACCTATAGTTGTCGTTTAGTCCGTCCGTCTGTCCGTCCGTCTGCATGTAACAACGCAAAGACTACCCAACCGAATCGTTTGAAACTTAAAATATATAATTATTACATATTTTTTCGATTCATGTCAAATTTTATGAAAATCGGATGAATATACCAATTACAGGGACAATAAAAACTATTACATCACATTATGGTCAATGGGAAAAAAGTTTCAAATGCATTTTAATCGTTTGAAATTTAAAATATGTAATTATTAAATAATTTTGTCGAGTTATTTCAAATTTTATGAAAATCGGATCCATAGATCTTTTACATGGACGATCAAAAGTATTCCGTTACATTACGGTCAATGTGGAAAAAAGTTTCAAATGCATTTCAATGGTGTTACACTTATTCGAACATAATAAAATTGGTCTGAATCTATGAAATACATATTATAATATACATTTTGCACAAATTTGGGTGCAAAGAACATTTATTATTGATTTACAAGGTCACACAAAAGTATTACATTACATAATGGTATAGGGAGAACATGTTTGGTGCGCATCTTTATTAAACTACTTTACATTTTATGAATATGATATACATTGCTGAGGTATAATAAGATTTGTTATTCTTCCATATTTACAGGAACACAAAAAAGTTTTCGACTGCTACACTGTATCCGAAGTACTGTCTATTATAACAGCAAGATCAGAACATTTTAAAAACTTCGCTATCGTACGAACGTACCTCATTTGCTACGCTTTACCTGCAATTTCCAACTTGTTGAATCTGTCGATCCACCCATTCGTTGTGAAAAATACTATTATGTCAAATCTAAGTAAAAAAAATTCCCCAATTTTCTCTCATAATATTTTCCATTAATAGGAATATTTGCAAAGTATGCATGATGGAGAAATTTAATGAAGATTTTTTTCCAATTCAGCATATAGAGAAGCTTTTAAGATTTTACTTATTTATTTATTTATTGCGGTATTTCCTAATTATCTGATTTTGTTTCAACTTAATTTTGCAAATTTAAAATTGTTTTAAGTTTAGATATTTCTTTAAAAAGAAAATACATATTTAAGGATGTCTTGTACCTTTTAATTAATTAAAAACAAATTAATAATTTCTCGAGAAAATATGCAAGTTGAGCTATCGACGAAAACGGAGTACTGATTCTATATTTAATCTATTTTACGAACTAACACTTAAAAATATGTAAAGCGAAAAAGAACCCTAAGAGTAATAAACACGTCGGATTATCTCCTTTACTATGAATGCTCAGATCGAAATTCAACATACTCAAAAATAGTGCCATCCCCTAGGTACAAGTTAATTTTCATTACGGTAATGACGCTTTCTTTCCAGTACATTCTTTCTTCCAAGAAACTTAGGGACTATTGTAGAAAGGCATTCCCGCTGTCAGTCTTTCAGCAATTAAACTTGTTTTATTGATCGCCTTTAGATAAGCTGCTTACTCCATTGCCTTTAACTAGTTTAAATGCATTGTTGTTAGTTTAATTTTCATCATAACCTCTATTCTAATGAATTAGCCTGTTTGTGTGAGGGGCGGGGTACATCACAGATAGTGTTCCAGTTCCACTTTCAAAAAACGGAGTCTTGTTTCCCTATAAATCACGACTCCCACTTAAATTGGGACATTCGGAAAACAGTTGCTTACCCTCCTGCTGATTAGATTATTTTTATCAAATTTATTTTTCAGATTTGTCTAATTTAATGGTAGAAAATAAGTTGTCAATTTTGTTTTCAAATTTTTATAAAAATTAATCTCAATTTAACAGGCATTACACAGGCATATCCTCTACAGTACTGTTGCACTTCAAATAAATAATGCTTTGGTAATGTTATGTATATGAATATATTTCAATCTGTTATCCAAGTTAAATGCTTTAATGTGAATATAAATGCGCTACAATAAATCTATGTCTTCTGCCCATAATAAGTGCTGTGAATATTAAACTGAATTACTGAAGCAATTTCAAAACTGAAAATGTAAATATACTCAAGATCAAGTACCGCAAGGGGAATATTTTCCTTTTAAACTGTGCTAAAAACACTTTGCCTACTATTCTCTTTATTTGCGTTAACATAATAATGATATACTTTCTGAATTTTTCCTTTTTGAATTTATAATGCTTTTTTTCCTTTAAATGCTTTAATAGCCATTTGTATAATTATTAAAACGAATTCGGATTTTACGTATGTTTACTTTTAATATTTTTAATTCGCTGCTGCACGTAATTGTCTTTGATGTTTGCATTATGAAAAATTTGGATTTTAAATATAAATATTTATGATTATATAATTCATTGCATTTCAGTAATTCCGTTTCTGAGTTTTATTCACTCGCAGATGTTATTCAGTAATATGGGATCATTTTTAATGTAACTTCTTTTACAACAGATGATCGAGAATTCGAATATAAATATCGAAGTTAAACAATCTGTCAAATTCTGCGAATTCATTTCCAAGTGTAAAAACCTTCATAGGTTATTGCATGCGAACATACAACTAAAAGCGTATATCAAGTAAAAAAAATGTTGACGGTCAGGCCTACAGACACAGGCAAAATTCAAACTTAATTAATAATTTTACCAAAAAATTACAACAAGGCGGAAGAGAAATCCGGTTTATCACTTTTATCTGGTCGCTTTTGACAAGTTTTTGTTTTCATTATTCTGTAAGATCCGGTTTTATCAGATTCATTTTAATAAGATAACATATTCTTCATCCTCCATTATTTATTATTATCATAATTTTTTATCAATATTATTATTATTATTATTATCATTATTACCATTACTACCATTATTACTTTTTATTTTTATTATCATCATTATTATTTGCTTAATTTGCTATCTTACAAAAAACTCATCACTATAAAAGTTACAGATAAAATTAAGAAGATTTACTGTAAATTTAAGTGGATTTGATATCTTGTGAATAGCGAAGTCATGAATTCTTTTTTTCTTGGTCCTTTGAACCTATTTTTAATGATATAAAAATTCTGTCGCTCGTAATATTTTTGTTCCATTTCCTCGAACTAATTTGATATGCATCAAGATTAAGAAGCTATGGAGTTTTTTTTTTTTTTTGGTTTTTATAAAACTTCCCCTATTTCCACTCTATTAGACCGATTCTGCTCATTAAAGAACTTGAACATGTTTTTCAGCCGTTTGATTTTATGCATCAATTTGGAAGAAATTTATACAGAATTATGGAAATTATCTTGTCCATAAAAAATGATATATGTAGAAGGATGGATAGATACATACATAAATGTATCAACTTTTTACCGGGGGCGGTGATTTGTATTTTAGGGATTATAATCGACATAGGTCTGAAAAAAAAAATCAGAAATTACAACATAGGTGAGAATGTAATACGTAGTATTCCTTACGAAATGTACTTAAGGGAGACCCGAACCCCATTTTCGGCCAAAAATCATCAAAAGTTCAAAAAAAAAAAATTTATCTCAAAAAACGATAAAATACATATTTGCGAATATCCATGCAAAATTTCAGAACTCGGGGACACTTGGAACAGGTAGCAAATGAGCTTTTTTAATTGTAGTCACCAGAGTTTAAAGGACTAACGGCCATTTTAAAATGCGTTTTCCTGAAAATGACTTTTTTCATATTTTGTACTAAGGCTCAGTGGTAAAATGATTTAGAAACAAAGTGTTTATGTTTTTAGAATCTTAAAAAAATTTGCAACAAAAGTAAGGAGAGATATATTTTTTAACTATTTCTGAAATTTTTACATAAATTGGTAAACATGAAAATTATAACGAATTTAAGGAAATTTACCATACATAATTTCTTTCCTTTTTTTTTTAGCTCATTAAAATAGAAAATTAAAAATATCTCTCCTTAGTTCTTTTCCATATACTATAACACTATTTAAGAAATTTTAAAAATACCAAAATATTGAAAATTGAATGAGGAATAGTAATTTTAAAAAGTGTATTTTTCGACAAAAAAAAAATCATAAAAATCCCCATAAAAAATATACTTTTTAATAAAAAATTAACTTTTTTGCTAACTGTTCCTTACAAAAAGATTCTTAAATAGTACACCAAAATTCATTACTTTAAAATCAATAATAAAAATTTTGGGTTTTTTCTTACGGGTCTCCCTTAAAACATAATCTTTGAAACCAATAAATACAATAGTTTTTTTACAAGTATAACATACTAATATTTCACTTTATCATTTAGATCGAAGTATCAAACCTGGGATATACGTAACCATGGGTGTAAGTGAAAACTAAATCTTCAATCCCCAAAAATACTAAATAAATGGTTAAAAAGAAAACAAAAAAGTAGTAGTAGTATAATTTTACAAAGCGAGACTATTTCAAAGTTTAATGGACTACTGACAAAATAAAAGAAAAAGTTAAACTTGCAAAGAATTAATAATTCATTCTCATTAACCCGCCTGTCCTTATTAATATCGTGAGATTATGTATGCCCCACCTCCCCTTTTACATTGCAAAATTGTGAGTATTTATGCTTTACATTTATTTTCCTCCCCATTTTATTTGAACATTCGTTTTTATTCCGTGATTCTAGAAATATTAAGGAAAAAAACATTATAATCGTATTTTAATAGTTCGCTGTTTGTCATCAGATCAATAACATGTATTAATGGTTGTAGTTTTGTTTGATTCTTATTACGAGAGATTAATTTGAAATTATTAGATTTGACATGCATAACTTGAGGCGACGAGTTATGATGTAACCCGCAATTTTTTTTCATTTATCACTGGAAAAAATTGTAATTTTTTTGTTCATGGGTTACAAAAAGCAATCGTAGATTTCGTCAATTTGTCACGGGAAAGATTGAACATTTCGTCAGTCAGTTAAGAATCGCGAATTTCGTTGTTCGGGCACGGAAAAATCTGTATTTTCGTCGATGAAGTGCAAAACGTATCTCGGAAAAATCACAACCTTCATTGATCAAGTGCAGAAAAATCGCATATTTTATCGATCAGGTGAGGAAAACAACTATTGAGACAACTATTGAGACTAGAGGTTCTAATATTGAGATTTTGTCAATTGTGAGTTTTGTAAATTGGACTCCGAAAAATCATGAATTTTGTTGGTTATAACAACAAAATCGCAAATTTTCTCAATAAGGCGACGAGAAATCGCAAGTTACATTAATAGAGCACAGAGAAATTGCCTGAAAATTTTAAAAAAATTGTTTGTCGACTGAGGAATAATCGTAAATTTTGTCAGTCAATATTTTATAAATAAAAAATCTTTTTGTGAAAATTCGTTAAACCCTAACAAGTATCTTTACTTCATTTCAGTTATAAGATTTCCTCTATTGCAAAGTTGGAAATATAATACTCATAATAAGTTTGTAAATGCATCCTGTGAGGAAATACATAAAAAAACACATTTATATCTAAAATTGATATTTATTTCTACTCCACTTTTATACCATAAAACGAAAAGAAATAAAAGGAGGGAGGGTGGAATCCCAAAATAGAACGCTATAAGTGCAAACAAAATTGAATAGCATTTTCAAAATATAATGAAGGAATTTTTTATTCTCGAATTCTTTATTTTGAAAATGTCTTATCTTAATTAAAAGTCTTAAAGAATTTTCGAAAAATAAATAGTTTTTAAATAAAACTCTTTTCCTTTTTTTTAACCATGAATCCTTAAAAACTAAATATTATAAAGAATTGTTAACAAACTTACTAATATGGGAATATTTTCTTTAAAACTTTTCAAGTATCTTTAAACTAAACTAAAATATTTTAAAAAAATATTTTAATTTTTTATATTAAATGGAAGATCTTCATAATGAGAAAAACAAAGTACAATTCATGTAACGTGGTTGTAAGCATACATTGTCAGATAATATTTTTACAAAAATCTCATTTATATTATGAAAGTAGACTCGCATTTTTACGTTAAAACAGAAAAAAAAGAAAGGAAGAGAAAAAGAAGTTAAAAGTTAAAAGTGTGTACAAAATTAGATGCAAATTTTAATTTAATAAAGAAATTATTTTTTAATTCTAATGCTATACTGCGAAATTGTTTTAACTTAAACAAATACATACTTTAGAGAGTGTTGAAAAAGAAACATTTCTAGTTGGTTATTTGATAAAAATAGATTCCTTTATTTTAACCATTTGAATGACATTTGAAAAATTATACACTCGTATTAAAAATTTTATTACTTTCTTCTATCTTAACAAGAAGAAAACATTGGAATCGTGAAATTTTTCAATTCCGATTTTCGACAGATTTACACATTTTAGGGATCAGAGACTCCAGAAAACATGTTTTTACAAAATGTCTCTCTGTCTGTATGTGACATACATTTTGTGGGCGATCTATCTTAAAAACTAATGCACGGAATTTCACAAAACTTTAAATTTCAGTTAGACCTTGATATAAACTGGATCTGATTATTTTTTGGTGCATATCGCCCATCAGCTGGTACTACTATGCTGCCTTTTTCACGATTATTTCAATAGCTATATCACAAGAACTAATAAACAGATTTTCATAAAACTTTAGATTAGATTAGTCCGTGATAGAATATGATTCTAATTAAGTTTTGGTGTAAATCGTATTACAGGTGGAACTGCTATTCTGCATTATCCATGTTTCTCGTAATAGCTCTATATCACGAACTTCAGATTCCGTTAATCCCAGATATAAATTTGCATTAGTTAGTTTTTGGAGTAAATCGCTCAACAGATTGCACTGCTATGCGGCATTATTCGTGATTATTGCAATAGCTTTATCTCAGGAACTAGTGCACGAAATTTTCAAACAACTTCAAATTAAGTTACCCCCTGATATAAATTAGTACAATTTAGTTTAAAGTAAATCGCTCATCAGGTGCCGCTTCTATCTTGTTTTTACGATTTCTGCGATGATTCTATCTGAAATACTAATGCACTAATTAATTTCAGACTCAGTTAGAACATGAAAAAAGTTGTTGCAGATTAGATTTTGGTATAAATTGCATAACCGGTCACGCGGCTATGTTCCATTTTTCTGGAAGTATTAACGTGTATGAGATAGAAGAAAATTTTGAGATTGCCACATCTGACTAGTCTCCTTTATTAGAACATAAAATGATTCAAGTTTTTTACTTTTTAAATATTCTCCTAAAAAATACAGCTAAAATATTATGGACAAAAAGATTAGGAGGCTGGTAGGTTTTTAAAAAATATATTTGGAGCACTGTTGGTATGTATATATATATATATATATGAGGACCCCAGAAGCCAAGAGGTATAAGTGACAAAATTGAAAAAAAAAATAAACTAAATACACAGACGATCTAAAAATATGCTTTTTTCATTTCAGGTAAAGAAATATAAGTGATTTTCTTATTATTTTCTGAGTTATAAAGGCAAACCACTTTTTTCGAAAAACAAACAATATTGATTAATTATACATTTAAAGAAAATTGTACTTTATTTTTTAACAGTTATTGAAATAAGAGTTCAAAGACCAGAATGCAACAAGCAGAAATTTCCTATTTCAATCCACTCAATTGTTATTGATGTTCCAATTTAACATCAATTATCTTTAAACTCAATTTATCCAAATTGAAATTTCGTCACTAGTACCCCTTGGCTTCTGGGGTCCTCATATATAAATCTTGCCCCCTTTTTTTATATAAATATGTTTTTATGCTTTTTTACACTTTTCTAAAACTCTACTTTAGGTAAACAGTTAAAACTATCAAAAATTGTGTGACTAACTTGTTTCTTTAAAAATACTTTACTTTTCAGGTTTGAGTGGGAAATCCTTCAAAATAATGAAAATATGGTCTTGATTTTTTTTTTTCAAAGCATTTTAGTCAAATATTTTTTATTTTATTGCTTTTAAGCCAAAATGAAAATTGCTTCTTATTATTCACAAATAATATGGATTTTTTTTGGCAACATACAAATTTTAAGATGATATATTAATATGAGCAATATACACCAAAATGCAAACAGTATCAATCTATATCACGGTTCAGTTGAATCAGGAGTTTGATAGAAATCCGCGCATTCGTTATTGAGATATGGCTGTTGCACAAATCACAAAAAATCAAGTATAGCAGCGCCACCTTTTGAGTGATTTACACCCAAAACTAATCAACATCAATTTATATTAGAAAATACCTGAATACAAATTTATAGGAAATTCCGTGCATTTGTTCTTGGGATAGAACGCCCCAAAAATTTATGTCCGTATACAGATAGACACAAAGACAGAAATTTTGTAAAAACATTTTTTTTCGTTTCTGAATCTCTAATTCCTAAAACACGTAAATCCGTCAAACACCAGAATTTGAAAATTTTCACTAATCCAATATTTTTATCTTGAACAGATAGAAGAAAAAAAAAGCGAATCTGGTCCTATACACTATGGAGCATTTTTGAAGGTCCATCTTTTCACCAAAATGAAATAAGATATCTAAATAAGCAAAGAATTCACTCCTATAAAGGGATATCTTATGGGCGTTCCTTTAAACCGGCCATAATCAACCTTTTTTTTCTGGCGGGCCACCAGCATCATATTGCGATGTGAGACGGACCGCGACATATGCATAAAAAGTATTTTTTAAAAAGAGTAATTAAAATAGCAAAATAACATATAAGTGATACAATGAAGTCATTATTATCAGTAAGGCTGAATATTTATGATCCATGAAAAAATCCATTAAAAATCTGTCACATACTACGATTTTTGGCTACCAGTATTTTAAAACAAAAAATATCACTTATTTCATCCGGGATATCTCAGCAATTGAATAAGTTGAAGTAAACTTTTCGATAATAACTGTCACCAACAAGCATAGCGATTTTCAGCTATGTGACAGACATGACAAGTTTTCATGGAAATAGCCATCGAAGAAATGTTACCAAAAGTTTCTTACGCCATTATTTCAAAACAATAAACTTAACGGTAGATTTTTATGCAAATTTTGTAGAAACTTATGGAAAGTTTGATGTTTGGTAATAGTGATGTAGCAAATTTTTAATATCAGTTTTCTTCCGTGATAAAATTCAAAAACCATAATAAATAAAAACTAAAAATATAATAATGCAGAATTTTCGATGTCTGTGGAAAATAAATTAAAAAGATTTCTCTTACAATTCTTTTGCTTAATGCAATGTTCTTTTTTTCTTTTTTTGCAAATATATAATGCAAATTTAATTAATTTGGAACAATGTTTAATTAATGTTGACGATTAAGAAATGTAAATGCTTCTGTAGCTCAAATAAGACACAAAGATATGTAAAAAAAGTTTGACTAAGAAGACATCATTTAAGATGTTTAACACAATTTAAAATTAATTATAAATAACAGAAAAGATTTTGTATAAAGATTCTTATATAAAACAACAACAAAGGTCATTATTTTTTACTTTTGAAATTTTTATTATTTTTATAAATACAGTTTCATTAGTTATAATCATTGATTGTAATCATTAATTTTATAAATACCAGATTATGTGTTTCGGGCAGCATATAAAAAGTCGCCGGCCCGCAGTTTGAGTATGACTATTATTAACTAACTTATGATCTCTACACATTTTATTTTCAATATCATACAATCTACACTAATCCTCATTAACATATAAAAATTGCATGCCAAGCACAGCATATTCTCACGAGTTAAAGGAGAGATAGACGGATCGGACGAACTGGCAGACAAATCGAACTCATGAACGCACTTCATTTATGTTGTGATGCGTTAAAAATAAAGTTTAGACTTTATAAATCCTTTTAGATGCAATTACTCTTCCTTTCATTCCCCTTTACCGGCACCCATATGTAGCATATCAGATATCTTTTCAAGCATCTTATATTATCAAATCCACTTAAGAAATTTTCTCTTTTTATATTTTTCGTACTTTGCCGTTTATTATTATAAATTTTCTTCTCCATTTTATCGTATCTAATATAATATATTTCATTCAGATGATGCTTTATTGCCGGTATGATTATTCATCAGCAAAAGTAAATAATCTGCCAGATCGAAGAAAAGCTTGCTATTACAACTAGGATAAAAATCACCTGAAACAGAATGGGAAAAGCAAATGATTTGGAAGAGTCTATCACGATACAGTGTAGAAAATCCGGATGATATGTCCCGGAGGTAAACTTAAACATACCAAAGATTTTCTCATTTCATGCTCAGGTAATCATTCCGTTTGTTAAAGAAAGATAGAAAAAGTCTAGGAACGTTTATTTAGATAAACTTTTCTAAGCATAAAAGTGGGAAGAAAATGGGAATTGCGAAAATGCATTTCTTTTATAAATATGAATAACTGATCTTGCGTTAAGACCATGTATATTAATTGAAGTTCATCCGATTTCTGTATAATTTTATCCAGTGTTGGAATCAGTTTAATAGTTTAATCAAGAATCGAAAATTCATATGAAAATTGAACTCCACTTATAAAAACTTTGATTATACAAATAGTAAAAAATGATACAGATATAAAGAAAATATAAAGAAAACAAAAATATGTACTTTAACAGATAATATATATATATATATATATATTGAAGTGGATATTACAGGAATTATTCATAAGTTACAACCTCTATTACTACAACTCCATTCCCCTTTATCGGCCCCCCATATGTAGCATATCAGATATATTTTCAAACATCATATACTATCGAATCCACTTCAGAAATTGTCTCTTTTTATGATTTTCGTTCATTGCCGTTTATTATTGTTATTTTTCTTCTTCATTTTATCGTATCTAATGTAATATATTTCATTCAGATGATGTTTTATTGCCGGTATGATTATTCATCAGCAAAAGTAAATAATCTGCCAGATCGAAGAAAAGCTTGCCATTACAACTAGGATAAAAATCACCTGAAACAGAATGGGAAAAGAAAATGATTTGGAAGAGTCTATCAAGATAAAGTGTAAAAAATGCGGATGATATTTCCCGAAGGTAAACTTAAACATACCAAAGATTTTCTCATTTCATGCTCAGGTAATCATTCCGTTTGTTGAAGATAGAAAAAGTCTAAGAACGTTTATTTAGATAAGCTTTTCTAAGCATGAAATAGGAAAAAAAATAGAAATTACGAAAATGCATTTCTTTTATAAATATAAATAAGAGATATTGCTTTAAGATCATATACATTAATCGAAGTTCATCCAATTTCTGTGCAATTTTATTCAGTGTTGGAATCAGTTTAACAGTTAAATCAAGTATGGAAAATTTATATGCAAATTGAACTCCACTTAAAAAAAAAACTTTAATTATCCAAATAGTAAATAATGAAGTTTTATAAAGGTATAAAGAAAATGAAAATATGTACTTTAAAAGATAAAAAATAATAATAAATTGAAGTGGATAATACAGGAATTATTCATTACCTACAACTTCTATTACTAACTTTAATCAACGTTTAACGTTAATTAATCTACAAATTTTAACTAAAATAACTCTTGCGTCCAAAGCCCTGGGGGTACCGTGTAGCTAAAATTTTTAATTCAAAAATGGTAGAAAATTAAATGAGCGAAATTTTAAGGTATATGTTAAGGAGGTGCAAGTCCTCTCCTCCCGGAAGAAGTTATCAAAGACAGAACTTTAAAATAACGTGCCTAGACTCCAAAATATACACAGCTGTCGGTTACGGTAACGGTGTCACGAGTTCAATGTTTTTTTCCTATCTAAAAAAAGCCCAATGTACCTAAAAATATTTTCACTTCAAAAAAGAATTTCTGTACATTAGTTCCAGAGGCATAAGAAAAAAAATAAAATTGATATCGATTCATTTTCAAATGTACTTGAGTTCCAAATAAGACACTGTGAAATGTTTCCACAAATGACGCAGATACTGTACATTTTGCTGTCGTACACAATAGGAGATTTGAATAATAATCTAAAAGATATTCTCATGCAGATGTGATTGTTTTTACTTAACATACACACATCGGTTTTGATCTTGAAAGAACGTGATGTATCTCTAATATTAGTTTTAGGAAACCCTATTTCGAAATTCATGGACCATCTTGAAATAACTATCGCATTCCTCATCAAATAGGAAGAAAAATCAGTAAATAGAAAGGGTACAAATTTGTATGATATGTCGGAAAATAATAGTAAGTTGTTTCCAAATATGCCAATAATTACCAGAGCACAGTTCCAACTGTAAGATGTGAATTTCGAATTGATGAGACAACAGTTGTACAAGAGGAACAGCTGCATTTTAAAATGTTGACTATGCTCTAGGCGTGTTTAAAGGTATGCTTGAAAAGTTCTGGTAGCAATTTCTTTAAAATTCAACTTAGAGCACACTTTCATGTTTTTTGCATTTTTATCGAGAAATGCTTTTTTATATTTTTATATACCTTTCTAAAATTTTATTTTAGGTAAAAAATTTAAATTTTCCAATGCTGTGTAAATAATTTATTTCTTTAAAAATATCTAACATTGTATTCCTAAATGAAAACAAAAATTAAAGTAATAAAAAATGCTCTTAAAATTTTTAGGATTTTGTCAAAATTTATTTAGTAAAGTAGTTTTAATTTTATTTCTTTTGATCTAAAAACAAAATTGCTTCTCATTATTCTCAAGTAGATGTTCTCTGTCTCCACAACAAATTTCAATGTGATGCATTCAAAAGTTTAGAAAAGTGTACAGACATATTGTTCATAGAGATATGTAAAAAATAGATTAGTTCTTGAAAAGTTATTTGTGCATGAAATTAATTTCTTTTGATTTATATGTGTGATATATTTTCATAAAAATAGATCAGACTAAAAAAAAAAAAAGATGCATGCTTTTTTGAATCAAATATCACGTTACAAATAAACAGAGAAAGTTTTGATTGGATCAAAAATGATATCGATAACAAAAGACATATCCCCTTTTCCCTCTAGAGATCTCTTATGATACCATGTTCCAGACGCCTTCCCCCCTACTAAAATGATAAAGCTATATATGACCAGTAGGGTGGGTAAAAAAAGGGATTTTTTTTTATCTTCGAAACTCTTTAGTGCGGAAAAGTTGCGAAATGTAACAAGAAAAAAAAAATGTATATAAAAAGATAAAATTTGTTAATATCTTCCGTTCGCACTTCGTACTTAAAAATAATAAAAATTGCAAAAATAACATCTTTTTTGTAATTTTTTAGTGTATTTTACGCTTTTATTTTTTACGCTTGTTTCATTGTTTAAATAACCTTAATAAATTATATTTTAATTAATAGTCAATTTTTTTCCGTTCGCGCAATATTATAGAAAATTTCTCACTTTTAGCAATTTTCGTTGTGCGACTCGTAACTCGTTTTGCTATAACAAAATGATCCAGAACTCATCTTTTGGAGGTGGTTGCATGTTGAGTTACACCCACAACCTACTTATTCACCCATCCATTTCGTTGAGTGTGATATTTACATTATATTTACATCTATTTACAAACATTTTTCATAGAGTATGATATTTGACTTACTGTCTTTTTACTTTTTTCTTCTTATATCTACTACGAAATTAAAGTTTGATTTTTTCCGAGAAATGACGCATAACAGTTCTAGACTTCAGTGTTGCTTGGATATGACCATCTCTAGCATCATATCCACATACTTTACACGAGACCTCTGTCACAAGTTTGACGCACCTCTCCTCTCCACAACCTGGCTGTGACAGGGAAGCTTATGTATTTTGTCTGATGAGCGTAGTATCAGAATTGATGGTTTATTTAATATCATCTTCACTAAGATTTCGCAGCATTGATGAAGGATATACACCACACAAGAATCAATTAATAATTTCAATTAATAATTTCAGTGTAATCGGGAACTTGAATGTATACATTCGGTAGTACGAAATTTCTAACAGCCTTCTTCTTTTGGACGAATTGTCTTGCTTTTAAGATCTTTCTGTAACTAAGATCCCGAATATGCTCTCTTTCACCGCCAATCATTGCCAACAGAACATTCTCTGGCTGCGCAAAAAACGCAGTCCATTCAATTACTGGATCGACAACTTGGAGTAATTCGTCGGATAAATAGCGTGATGTTTGGATTGCTTGAAAGATATGGTTCGGTCCGTCAGTAAAGTATTTGCTCTTTTTTATGGCAAACTATACAGGCATATATGATTTTAAGATGAAACCAACTATTTCTTTTAAGTTTTTGGATAAATCTGATGAACTTATAAATATAGACTAAGGATTCGATTGGCTGCAGTTAGCCACCTGCAATAGGACAAAGAACCAGGATACCGATTTGTCAAATCTTCTGGACAGTGTCTCAAAGTGATTACATTCGAAATTTCTAACAAATACTATTCGTCTTTTCTTAACAAATTTCTGTCTTTATCAGGTATCGAACAATCTATGGGTTCATAATTGACCACGGGGATTTTTTCACAGCAACTGAGATGTTATCCGATTGGTCCACTAAAACTCTAAGCCCAGCAGTTTGACCGTCAATATGCTGAAAAATGTGGCGAGAAAAAAACTCATTAAAATACAGGAGTCACATAATCCACTTTAGCGGGCGTCCTACATGATTTTCTAATAAGTGAATGACACCGTTTTTCCATCCAGTATTGATCATAGTTTCATCACATTCTACTATTTTTAGTTGTTTGAATGATATTTGTAGTTCAAACAAACGAGAATAATTCTCTGAGTTATATCGTTTGATGAACTCGAGGAATGAGAAACATGCCCAATATAAATTGATCCAGATTCCTGGATAAGAGAATAGTGTTCTTCTTTCATATTCCTTCGAAATCGCTTGGCTATCAATTTATCTACAAAGTATCATCTTTTTGTCCGTCAAAGAAAATACCCCAACTTTCCTATAGAGGTTGACATTGACTTTTCAAATCCATCGTAACATGACTTTTATCTCTTTTTGCCATAGACTTATAATAATTCTGAAGTTATGGATCTTTTTCTTCGAGCAAAATGTACGAATAGTTTCATAGTGAAAATTTCAAAATCTCGGCAAAATTCTGTCTTTCTTAAGAGATTGTGCGAACGAAAAAAAATTACTGATTAGAATTTAATTTATTTGAGTTATTTAGACTATGAACCAAGCATAAAAAATAAAGGCATGCTTATTTTTTTATTTTCAATTCAGTTTAAAAAAATACAAAAAAGCGCAATTTTTGCAATTTTTCATTAATTTTAAGTACGATGCGTGAACGGAAGATATTAACCAAATTTATTTTTTTATTAACCGTTTTTCTTCTTATTACATTTCGAATCTTTTCCGCACTAAAGCGTTTCGAAAATAAAAGTTCATTTTTTTTTCGACTCATCCTAATGCACAGTTCCTTAAGTGAATACATGAAAATACATTTTTCTTAAAATTTTTACATTCTTTAATAAATAAGTTTTAATATTTTAAGATACTTGTATATTTTTTAGTAACGTCATAACGGATCAACAATTTTAGTTAAAAAAAATCAGCAAAAATGAAACATAAAATAAATTGATGCTTTTACCTCAATACATTATCGGTAATGTGAAGAAACCGCAATCCATATGCTCATTTGTTTGACACACGAAATCTTCCTCAAGAATTTTATTTTGACGCTTACAAGGGAACGTTCCCATGTGTAAGTTGTGGATTTGGACGGGTGTGGTATCAAATGAAAGATCTCGTCATGTACGTCAAATAGTGCAATGAAAGTATGCTTCCGAATACAACCATTTTCGAGATATTGGCAC
Source organism: Maratus speculifer (assembly GCA_964019185.1). NCBI lineage: Eukaryota > Metazoa > Arthropoda > Arachnida > Araneae > Salticidae > Maratus > Maratus speculifer. Next base: position 187,609,826 of record OZ025296.1, on the reverse strand, counting down.
TTATCAACAGATAGCACCACTCATTTCCATAAGAATAATAGAGCTATTATGCCTCTAACGTAACTGCCAGCCTAAGAAAAACATTCTATTTTACACAGTATATATACATACAGTTTATCTATTACGTCACGCCACACATTTGCCGAAAAATTTGCATAAAACAAGATTATGGAAATAATAACAAAAACCGATGGAAAAACTCTCCGAATGTAGCCGTACGAGAAAACTTCGAAGAATGGGAAGTGCCTGTCTAAAAGAGGTGAAATAACCAGCAATGTGTGGGTGTAAAGTTTTTGCTTGGAGCTCGGTAAAAAGTATTGGTAGGAGGATTAAAAATATTGCAAAGAAATTTTTAATTTCCGAACAATCTATTTACCTGCCTGTCAATTTATTTATATATTCATTCACAACGAACGGGTTCGAACGGGTGGTTCCAAGACACTTTTTAATGTACATGAGGAGATCATTCTTTTGATGACACACTCGTCCAAATCCACAATTTATACCTGGCCACGTTCCTTAGTTAGACTTTTGCAAAAAAAAAAAAAAAAAAGCAATAAAATTTTAAGAAACCTATTTTGCCACAAAAATGCTGACAATGAAAAACCTAACAGAATGAAATTGAAGAGCATATAGGGGGAGATGTATAATATATTGCTTATATTTACTGCTGAAATGGTTTAAATTTATTTCACTTGAGTGAAATATCAAAGAATGCTATATGTTTTAAAAATAGTTAAATATTGCTCAAATATTTCGAAAAATGTACTAATATATTTTTAAAGTAAAAAATCTGTGACCCTTACACATTTTTTTAACTTTGGAGATTGTGGAAAAATTTTACAACTGACATTGGAGGTCTCCATACAAAGCATACTCAGAATATTTTGAAAAAAATAATAAAAATACATATGCATGTAATAAAAAGATCAGCCAAATTTATCGAAGAAATTGCAGTAGAGAGTTTCTAACAAAATAAAATACTTTCAAATATTTGGCATGAAAAGAAGAAAGCATCATGCGATTTGGCGAGCAGCACTTTTTCTCATGAAAAACAAAAGATTTTGTTGTAATTGGAAATTGTTTGTTAAAAGGCCGCCCTCAAGTGAAGTCACGCTTGCAGGAAGGGGTTCATGAAACTGTGAGAGTTTGTGACAAGGAGACGGAAGGGAATAAGTAGAAATATGACGTTACACATTTTGGTTACATTAAAAGTATTAAAAATCAGTAGAATAAATTTTGAGGTTATTTCAAAATTAAAATATTTGTTTTCATAAAGTAAAGATAAGATTTAAAAAATCTTGTATATTTTTAACAGCATCATAACAGATTTTAGTTAAAAGGACATCAGCAGAAATAAAACGCAAAATAAAATAAATTGATGCTTTTACTGCAAAGTATTATAGATAATGTCAAGAAACCTCAAACCATGTTCTGATTTGTTTGTCACACAAAATCTTCTTCACAGTGTTTTGTATTGACGCTTAGACTTTTACAAAAAAGAAAGACAAATGGAATCTATTTCGCTGTATAAATGCTGACAACGAAAAAGCTGACAAAATAAAAATGAAGACGATATAGATTTCATGGGAAGGTATATAGTTTATTACTTACACTTACTGCGGAAATGATTAACATTTATTTCACTTCAGTGAAATAATAAAAATAAAAGCTATACATAAAAAATAACTAAAACTAAGAAATGCTGCTCAAATATTTTGAAAAATATACTAATCTATTTTTATCATAAAAGTGATTAATATCTCTGAATCTTACACATTTTGCTAACTTTGGAGATTAAGGAGAATTTTTTTGCTACTAACAAAGAAGTTATCCATACTAGGCATACTCAAAATATTTTGAAAAATATATTTGTTAAAGTATTTATGAATGCAATAAAAGATCAATCAAATTTAGCGCGGAATTGCACTAGAAAGTTTGTAAAAAAATAAAATACTTTCGAATATTTGGCGTGAAAAACATAAAACATCACGCGAATTGCAAGCAGTACTTTTTCTCATCGAAAGCAAACGATTTTAATGTAACTGATAATTGTTAATTGATTTTTAGAATGCATGTGTACGATTAATTAGTTTTTGAAAACTAATTTATGCCTGAAATAATTTATTTTGATTTTTATGTGGGCTATAATATGTTTATTTTCTGCAAAAGAATTTTTCATTTCTATCTCTGTTTCAAGTTAAAATACATAATGTTAAGTTTTTCACAAAAAACTGATTCTCCGTACTTCTCGAGATATCCCATGTGCCCTCAGGCGAATTTACGAAAATACATTTTTCTTAAAACTTCTATATCCTTCAATAAGCAAGTATTATAAGATACTTGTATATTTTTTCACAACATTATAACGGACCAACTATTCTAAATAAAAGAAGTCAACAGAAAAATGACCAAAATTACAAAATGAAATAAATTGATGCTTTTGCTGCAAAACATTATCGATAATTCAAGAAACCGCAATCCCTGTTCTGATTCGTTTGTCTCATGAAATCTTCCTCAATATGTTTTGTATTGAAGCTTAGACTTTTGCAAAAAAAAAAAAGAAAAAAAGACTAATGGAATCTATTTTGCTATATAGATGCTCACAACGAAAAAGCTGAAAGAGAAGAATAGTTCAAAATAGAATTGAAGAATATCTAGATTTGACTTGGATATATATAGTTTATTGCTTACACATACAGCTGAAATCGCATTTATTTTACTTGAGTGAAATATCAAAAATGAAATCTATATGTTTTAAAAATAGTTAAATCGAACAAATAATACTCAAACATTTAAAAATTAGGTACAAATTTGTTCTTATCATTAAAGTAAAAAATCTGTACTCTTACATATTTTGTTAATTTTGCAGATCGAGGAAAATTTTTAACCGACTTCCAAAAAGGAGAGAGGTTGTCAATTCGACGCGTATGTAATTTTTTTATGTATGTTCACCGATTATTCTGAAACTATCCAACCTATTAATTTGGTTTTGGTGTTAAATGAAAGAGATTGCTCTCGAATTGGCACCACTTCCGTTTCATAGAAATTGGTTCAGTACTTTTTTAGTAATTATGCAAAAACTAATATAATTAGTGATTTTTCGCTAATCAAAACATTTGAATAAGTTCGCTGAATGGAGTGCAGACAAAATGGCCGAGCGGTCTAAGGCTCAAGATTTAAGCTCTGGTTTTCGAAAGAGAGAGAGCGGGTTCGAACCCCACTCCTGGCATACATGTATCCGATAACATTTTCCGTATTGTAATATTTACATATATATTTAAAAAATTAAATACTAATTTTGCTATTAAGAATATTTTGTATTTAACCGTTAGCACAGAGTATCAGAGATCTTTTATCGATTCAATACTTTATTAGAGAAAGAGTGCTAAAATAGCAAACTTGCAAAAAGTAATATGACCTTGAATAAGCTCGCCGATTAAATTGCAGTCAGGATATCCTAGCGGTCTAAGGCGGCTGATTTAAACTTTGGTTTTCGAAGGAGAACGTGGGTTCGAACCCCACTCGTGACATATGCGTATAATATACAGTGTTTTTTCCGTATTATAATTTTTTTAACCAACTTAAAAAAAGGAGAGGAGGTTATCATCAATTCCACGCGTATGTATTTTTTTTATGCATGTTCACCGATTACACCGAAACTATCCAACCGATTAAACTAGTATTTGTGTTAAATGAAAGAGGTTACTTTCGAATTGGTACCACTTCCATTTCATCGAAATTGGTTAAGTAATTTTTTAATAACCGATTTCAAAAAAGGAGAGGAGGTTATCAATTCCGGGCGTATGTATTTTTTTATGTATGTTCACCGATTACTCCGAAACTATGCAATCAATTTCTGTTATTCTTATTTTAAATGAAAGAGGATTTTTTCGAATTGGTATCACTTCCGTTTCATCGAAATTGGTTCAGTATTTTTTTAGTAACTAGGCAAAAACTAATTAAGTTAGTGATTTTTCGCTAGTTAAAAGTGCTGAATAAATTCGCTGAACGGAATGCAGACAGAATGGCCGCGATCTAAGGCGCCAGATTTGATCTCTGGTATGTAAGAGATCGTGTGTTTGACCCCACTCCTGACATGCGTGTATAATTTACAATAATCTTTACCGTATTATTAACCGACTTCAAAAAAGGAGAGGCGTTTATCAATTCGACGCGTATGTTATTTTTTTTTAAACCGACTTCAAAAAAGAAGGAAGAGGTTATCAACTTAACGTATATTTTTTTTCATGTATGTTCACCGTCTACTCCAAAACTATCCAACCAATTAATTTGGTTTTTATGTTAATTGAAAAATGTTGCTCTCGAATTGGTACCACTTCCATTTCATCGAAATTGGTTCAGTACTTTTTTAGTAATTAGGCAAAAACTAATAAAATTAATGATTTTTCGCAAATTAAAGGTAACATGGACGTTGAATGAGTTAGTTGAATGGAGTTTGGCCAGGATGACCGAATGGTCTAAGGCGCCAGATTTAAGCTCTGGTTCTTGTAAGAGAGCGTGGGTTCGAACCCCACTCCTGACATAATTATCATCCATGTATAATTTCCACTACTTTTTTCCGTATTATATTTTTTATTAACAGACTTCAAAAAAAGAGATGGAGGTTATCAATTCGACGCGTATGTGTTTTTTTTTTATGTATGTTCACCGACTACTCCGAAACTATTCAACCGATTAATTTGGTTTTTGTGTTAAATTAAAGAGGTTACTCTCGAATTGGTACACTGTAAAAAAAAATCTGTGAAGGTACTAGACATTTTCTAGGAAACTGGGATTCCAAGAACTTTTCATGTAACGATAACAGGAAAAATTCATGTAATCGATTCTGAAACTTGAATTTTTGCTGTTACCGTTACAGGAAAAGTTCTTGGAATCCCAGTTTCCTAGAAAAGGTTTAGTACCTTTGCAGATTTTTTTTTTACAGTGTACTACTTCCATTTCAACGAAGTTGGTTCAGTAGTTTTTAAATAATTGCGCAAAAACTAATAAAATTTGGGATTTCTGGCAAATTAAAAGTAACATGGACGTTGAATAAGCTCGCTGAGTGAAGTGCAGTAAGGATGACATATTTGCAGTCAGATGGCCGAGCAGTCTAAGGTGCCAGATGAAATCTCTGGTTATCGAATGAGAGCGTGGGTTTGAACCCCCTCCTGACATACGTATATAATTTACACTAATATTTTCCGTAATATAAATTTTTTTATCAGACTTCAATAAATCGTTACAAATAGAAAAATAAACTTTTCTACCAAAAATTTAACCGACTTCAAAAACTACTGCAAAGGGAAAAATAATTTTTTTACATAATAGTAACAAGAAGTTAAATTAAGAGCGTAGTATTTACCATGCGTATTATTATATTTTTGTACATTAATTTGATTTTTTGGAGTCGGTGCCAGCCAAACCAATTTCAAAATTAAAATTAAGTATCCAATGCAAATCGTAAAAGAATAAAGTTAAATTTTTTAACTAAATATTAAATAGTTAAAAAACTCGTAGATACTTGGATGTGTCAAAAGTAACGGAGGAATTAAAGTAGAAAGTTTGTAAAAAAATAAAATACTTTCAAATATTTGACGTGAAAGGGAAAAAGCATTACCCGATTTGGGGAGTAGCACTTTTCTTTACCAAAAACAAACGCGTCTATTGTAACTTAAAATTGTTTGTTAAGGGGCCGCCTTAGTTTGGGTTCATGAAATTATGAAAGTTTGTGACAAGGGAGTGAGATCGGATAAAATGAAATATGACGCCAAATGCTTTGATTAAAATAAAGGCATTAAAAATCAACAGAATAAATTTTGAAGTTATTTTAAAATTAAATTATTTTGTTTTCATAAAGTAAAGATAAGATTTAAAAAGCTTGTATATTTTTTAACAGCATCATAATAGATCAATGATTTTAGTTAAATGACATCAGCAGAAAAAAAAATACAAAATAAAATAAACTGATAAATTGATGCTTTTACTTCAAAACATTATAAGTAATGTCAAGAAACCGCAATCCCTGTTCTGATTTTTTTTGTCACACAAAATCTTCGTGAAAATGTTTTGTATTGACGTTTAGACTTTTTCAGAAAAAGAAAGACTAATGGAATGTATTTCGTTGTATAAATGCTGACATCGAAAAAGCTAACAAAATAAAAATGAAGAACATCTAGATTTGATGGGAAGATATATAGTTTATTGCTTACACTTACTGCAGAAATGGTTTACATTTATTTCACTTCAGTGAAATATAAAAAAAAATAAAAGCTACTTGTTTAAAAAAATAGTTAAAGCTAACAAATAATGCTCAAATATATTGAAAAATGTACTAATGTATTTTTATCATAAGAGTGAAAAATATTCTGAATCTTACACATTTATTAATTGAGGAAAATTTTTGCTACTCACAAGGAAAATCTCCATATTGGGCATTACTCAGAATATTTTGAAAATAAAATATTTATTAAAGTACTTATGTGTATCAAAACATCAGTCAAATTTAGCGGCAAAACTACAGTAAAAAAGTTCGTAAAAAATAAAATACTTTCGACATTTGGCGTGAAAAGAAAAAAGCATCACGCGATATGGTGAGCAGCAGGTTTTCTCATCAAAAGGAAACGATTTTAATGAAACCAAAAAATTGTTCGTTAATGAATTTTTAGAATGCATGTATATGGTATTTAATAAATTTAAACTTAAAATCAGAGAATTTAATATACACACACACACATATATATATATATATATATATAGTCACAGTTATCTAATTTACCTTTGAAAAAATATTTTCACACATTTAAGTGTTTCAATAATTAAAAGCCAGATGAAGAATGCACAGCGATACATTTCAATAGCTAAGAAGTCGTTTCCACAGACACAAAATTGAATCGATAATGCTTAATTGGACTTAATTTTGATTTTCAAACAATTTCAGTTAATTTAAATTTTGATTTTAATTTTAAATCGTATTTTTATAGTTAAATTTTTACATAAATACATATAAATATCGATATGCCGAAATTAAGTTAAAAGAAACTAAAATACACAAAAGCTATTTAAATATAAATTTATTTAAGCAAGTTCAACATGAAGCATTTCCCCCCCCCCTTAACCCCTTCGCGATGGGAGCCTTTTACGAAATTTTTAATGCTTTGTCACCGGATTTTGAAAACAGAAATTTGTGCCTTATTGAATCGAGAAAATGTTCCGATTAAATAAGATAAATTTTGATGTGAAATTTTACTGGTGGGGATAAAGAAGGATTCTCAAGCCTTTTTGCGGCACGTATACGTGTAGCTCATCCCCAAGGGGTTAAAGTGCATTTGACATTATTTTTTTTCAAATTGTATTCCATCGCCAACCGTTGAAAAATAGCCAAATAACGAAATTTTTCTTTTTTCCCTTTTTTCGGGCATTCTATGGAGTGTCCGTCGAATTTTTTTTGTAAACATACATATCCTCATGAGAAGAACATTATTTATTTCTTTTTCAGATTTTTCTGAGTATGCTCGTATGGAGACCTTCCTTGTCATTTCAATCTGATTCATGTAATGTCTGTTAGAAGGAATTACAAAAATAAACTGAACCAGGCAGTTATCTTTAACGCCAATCATCACAGAAACTCTTTAATGCGGTCTTATGTGAAACACAGCATTGTTGCATCAATTTTGATAGATGAAGAATCCGATGTAATATGTCCCTACCTCCAATAAGTGACGGAGTGTTGTTTGGAACATCGCCAAATCAAACTTTCAGGTGCTCTTTTGACGTCTACATCTAAAAAGTCTGTTTAATGCAACATATATTTTAAAAGAGCAAGGACATTGAATACTTTCAATATATTTACAATCATATTTGTTATGTGTCACATTTTTTTATACGCGATATTAAAACACTTAAGTTTTGTAGCAAGCTGTTGCAATATTTAATGTTGGTTATTTCATTTTATACAATTTAGTAACATTCTTCAAAATGAAACACAAGACTATATTCCTTTTTAGGTGCGTTTGCAATTATATAAATACGTAACACCTATAGTCGTCGTCTGGTTTTCATACTTTGCAATGCAGGAAAAAATAATGATAAACATACGCTAAAGTAGGATTTGCATGTGTTTCCCACCAAGATATTACTTGGCAGACCGATTTTGTTTTTAAATGAGAATCGAGTTTTAATTAATTTTGGAATCTCAGCCTTAAACTCGCTGAGGTGATTGTCTGTGCTACCGCCTCCCGGTTTATAAATCTTAAGCATAATTCACTAAATGGTGATTCTAAATGTCATCAAAATCAGTCGAGTAGTTTACAAGGAAACAGGTCTTAAAGCTCACATATTTCTCTTAGAGTTGCACTCAGTCTTGTCTTGTTTTGATGGATTACAACACGCGCCAATGTAAGCTGATATAATCGACGAATTTCTGAAAAGTGAGGATATTTGATTGATGGGTTGGCCAGTTAAATCTCTTGACCTGTACCATATGTCTAGGACACTCTAAGAGAGAAAAATGAACTCGTGTTCCATCTCGCTATACAATACGGAGGCTGAAAATAGTGTTGATTGAGGAGTGAGACCAGTGTTGAATTCAGACATTTTTCTCCGGAAGGGATTTCTGTAGCTCAAGGGAAGGGTGAACTTTGTGGAGTGCCGAAGTGGGGGAATTACACTTCATGACTATTGAAAACACAAAATCTCAAAATTTCTGGGGGAAGGGCATCTTATTACTCCGAAGTTGCACAGAAATTTTTCAAGTGATATGAAGGTGCACAAACTTTACTTGCTCTAGGGCGTTGAATATGTAGATACGACACTGCAACGAATTGCTGATTTGAATATAGTTGTTAGTTTTGCTCCAGTTATACAGAATAAAAGCATTGTTTCATAGTTTAAATATGTTAAGTAATTAATAACAAAAGCTTAAATAACACTTTTAAATGATAACCAGTTCTTCAATTTTTTCTAAATGTCAAATTTTAACACAAATTTTGATTTTTGGACCAAAAGCGCAGACTCGAGCAATTTTTTTTCATTGGTAAAATTTACGCAGTTGATGAATTAGTATAGAGACAACTTTTGTCACTTACCCGTTTTTGATAAAATAAAAAAGTATTTTTTTGCTTCACCCTTGTGGGGACTGAAACCTCCTGTATGGTCAGCCCTCCTTAGTCTCCCTTAAATCAACTCCATGGTAATCCAGCTTTATTTACGTCAGTTAGAACATAGAAAAACTTACCCAATTTCTAAACACTTTTCAAATATGTTCAAAACTGTTAAACATATTTTCTAGTATGTTCCTATTTTAAATAAATATATCAAATTTTTTTCAAACTTCTAAAGAATCGAAAACAGTAACTGAAATACTTTAAGATGCTTAGATTTATTTTTAACAGCGTAATAACGGATCAATGATTTTAGTTGAAAGAAATCAGCAGAAATAAAATTCACACAAAAGGAATAAATTGATGCTGTTAAAGCAAAACATTTTCTGTATTGTCATGGAAACCACAATTCTTTTACTGTTTTGTTTGTCACATGAGCTCTTCTTCAAAATGTTTTATATTGACGTTAGGCTGTACCGTAAAAGAAAGACTAATGGAATCTATTTCGCTACACAAAAGGGGAAAAAACTGACAGAGTGAAATCATCGAAGAAATTCTAGATTTGACGGAAAGATAAATTTTAATTTTTACTTAAAAAATGTACAATTATTGAACTTGTGTGAAGTTTAAAATATAAATTTTTTACAGAATTAACAGAAAAGAGATTCTTTCAAACTGATAGATATATGTTTAAACTTTTATGTATTTTAAAAATATTTAGTTATTTAGTTTTAACACAAAACTAACAAGTCGAATATTGTGCATCAAATATCATAGTGTGACATGCCAGTAAAATGGCAATCTGGAAATTCCAAGTCTTTTAATTGCTTTATTTATGTTTTTGTAATGCATTGTATCTTGAAAATACTTCTATGGATATTTTGTATTAGAATTTTTCAAAATAAATTCCACCATAATAATATTGAATATGATTTTATTGTATGTACTGCAATTTCTGTATTTATTTTATATTCACCCTTAAATAGCTTTGGTTGCCAACAATTGGGAAAACTTTCAAATTCTTTTAAATATGAAAACTAAAGATTGAGGACTAAAGCGTCCTCTATGGTTAAAACACCCCAGTCTCGATTACGTCATCTTCATGATAATCGAGCTTTATTTACATCAGTTAAAGCATAGAAAAACTTAGCGAATTTCTAAACACTTTTCAACTATGTTCAAAACTGCTAAAAATGTTTTTTTTAGTATGTTCCTTATTTAAAGAAATATGCCAAGTTATTCTTTTTCCAACTTCTAAAGAATCATAAGCAGCAACCCAAATACTTTAAGATGCTTAGATTTGTTTTTAACAACGTCATAACGGATCAATGATTTTAGTTGAAAGAAATCAGCAAGGAATAAATTGATGCTGTTACAACAAAACATTATCTGTAATGTCACGGAAACAACAATTCTTTTGCTGTTTTATTTGTCACATGATCTCTTCCTCAAAATGTTTCGTATTGACGTTAGGTTGTACTGTAAAAGAAAGGCTAATGGAATCTATTTTGCTACATAAATTGAAAAAAGAAAAACAACTGACAGAATAAAATTGTCGAAGAAATTCTAGATTTGATAGGAAGATACATTTTAATGTTTACTTAAAGAATGTACAATTATTGAACCTGTGTGACTTTTTAAATATAAAAGTTTTACAGAATTAATAGAAAAGGGATCCTTTCAAACTGATAGAAATTTTTTAAAAACTTCTATATACATTTTTAAATATGAAGCATTTTAGTTTTAACACAAAACTAACAATTCGAAAATTGTAAGTCAAAAATTGCAGTGTGACATAGCAGTAAAATGACAATCTGGAAATTCCAGGTCCTTTTAATTGCTTTATTTGTGTTATGTGAAATGTAATGTCTCTTGAAAATACTTCTATGGATATTTCGTATTAGAATGTATCTAAAGAAATTGTATTATACAACATTGAATTGTATTTTATTGTGTGGACTGCATTTTTCGTATTTTTTTTATATTTATCTTTAATAGTCCAATAGCCGACAGCGCAAAAACCTAAGGCATCGATTAGAAGAAATAAACTTTATTTTGCGTAAGAGTAGAAATAGGGGAATCTAATGATCAATGTCTGCCAGAAGGGAAATGGTGCATCAGCCAAAAATTAATACCACTAGAGATTCACTGATAGGTTTATCATTGTGTTTACCTTACAATCAAATGTATGAAATGATTGGACGTCAAACACAATGATAAACCTACTAGTGAATCACTATTGATGATAATTTTTGGTTTATGCACCACTTTATTTCAGACAGATATGGATAATTCGATTCTTCTATTACCACTCATACAAAAAAAAGGTTTTTATCTTGCGGTCGATACCTTAGGTTTTTGTGCTGTCGGCTCTTGGACTATAAGTAGGTTTGGTTGTCAACTATTTGTAAAACTGTGAAATTTTTTTATATATGAAAACTGAAAGGTGGGGATTCGGGTGGAACGAAAAAAAAATGATATTGTATCAAAAATGGGTAGGTGCTGAATTTTGCTTTTATACTAGTACATGAACTGCGTGAAATTTTACAGCTTATAAAAAATGGCTTGAGTCTAAGCTTTTGGTCTAAAAGTCGAAATTTTGATAAAATTTGACATTTTTTCAAGATTTTTTTAAAAATGTATACTACTAGGGAGGACTGAAGCTTTGTCTAAGGTCAATCATCCTTTGACATTTTTATGTCAACATCATGGCAATCGAGCTATATTTACACCAGTTGAAGGCATAGAAAAACTTACTCAATTTCCAAATACTTTTCAACTATGTTCAAAACTGTTAAAAATGTTTTCTAGTATGTTCCTTATTTAAAGAAATATATCAAATTATTTTTTTTAAACTTCTGAAGAATCATAAACAGCAACTCAAATACTTTAAGATGCTTAGATATATTTTTAACAATGTCATAACAGATCAACGATTTCAGTTGAAAGAAGTCAGCAGAAAAAAATAAGAGAAGGAATAAATTCATGCTGTTAGAGCGAAACATTATTTGTAATGTCATGGAAACCGCAATACTTTTGTTATTTTGTTTGTAATATGAATCTCTTCTTCAAAATGTTTCGTATTAATGTTAGCCTGTACTGTAAAAGAAAAGCTAATGGAATCTATTTCGATACATAAATGGAGTAGAAAAAAATTTGACAGAATAAAATCATCGAAGAAATTCTAGATTTGATGGGAAGATACTTTTTAATTTTTACTTAAAGGATGTACATTTATTGAACCTGTGTATTTTTTAAATATAAAATTTTTAGAGAATAATAGAAAACATGTTCTTTCAGGCTGATCGATATATTTTTTTAAACTTTTATATATTTTTAAACTATATAATGATTTAGTTTTAACACAAAAATAACAAGTCGAAAATTGTACGGCTAACGTTGCAAAAGAAGAGTGCTTGTATTATAAAAATATTCAGTTCTTTGTATAATAGCAGAACATTCTTATACAGAAACGCATGAATACAAAATTTATTACAGTTAAATATATTAAATTCAGTAATACGTGAATAATAAGACTCCATCTTAAAAAGAAAACGTAATTAGAATGCCAACCTGGAATCATTACCTATCATGGGATATCATTGAATTAATTACGTATGATAGGACTTAATAGAATGAAAGCACTTTTATTACCCTTTTTTTAAGCTTTGATTTGATTCTCATAACATTTGAAATGACTCAAAATCCTACAACAATTATAAATTAGGGTGGGCGGAAAAAGTTCAACAATTTTTTTTTTCAAGTCGCAATACTGTGGAAATATTGCGAATTCCTGAGACTGAAAAATGGATAAAATAAGAAATAAAATTGCTTTATTTAAAGATAGCAAACCAACAACTATAAATGCACAAATAATGTATTAAAAATAGCAAACATCAATTTGGAATCTACTACCGAGATTCTCCATCAAAGCAAAACTCAGCGAGCTAAAAAAAAGCAAAACTGAGCAAAGAGACAGAGAAACGCAGGCTTCTATAGCCGTTACGGGAACAATCCAGCCAAAAGAAAAGCAACCAATCAGAAGAAATCAGCCTGAACAACTGAGTGGACAAGTAGAGACATCTTCTGGAGAACAAACAAAACAAAAATTAAAAAGCAAGAGAAAAACAGCTTTAAATTAAAGATTTCCAAATGCTTGGAAAATAAGTACTTGTTAAGTCATCGACTAAGGAGAGAGAAATTTTAATGATGTGGTAAGCTTCCCAAAAATTAATATCAAGAATAGATGGACACTTAATGGATAATGGTGGCTGAAGAAAACTTGAACTTTTGTTGTGAAGACAACAATATTGAGCAATTAAAGAGCGTTTAAACTTTTGATTTTATAACATACCTTTTATACTCCTGGTAACATTGCTACAAGCATCTGGAAGTATTCGAAAGACTTCTGCGGTTTCGAGTGTTGTACCTTTTAACCTTATTATTAAATTTGTACGTGAGTTGTGTCAATTTATTGCATAAATATATTTTCTAATTCAAAAAGCAGCACTGTGACTTTTTTGTGGTTCCATACATAAATAGAAACAATGGAGCCACTATAAGATCACTCCTGTGTCTGTCTGTCCGACTGTCACAGCAATTTTGTTCGTTTAGAGGTAAGTGAAAAGGGAAAATTGATTTAAATAGTAAAGACTATCAACCCACATATTTATCTATTATTAACTATTCACAGATAAATATAACACTTTTGAATCTAGTGTACAATTAATAGTACATATCTTTCAAAGGAAAATTATTTTGTTTTAACAAATACTTTTGCTACTGTTTACATGTAGTAATGTTAGTACACTAAAAAAATCTTTAATTTACAACAAAAACTACTGGCAGTAATGTTACCAGCAGTTCTTGTAGTAAAAATTGCAGTAAATTTAGTTACGCATATTTTTTTTATTGTACTGCAATTTTTACAGTAAAAACTGCAGGCAACATTGTGATACCGTAAATGTAACGGATTCTTTTTTTTACAGTTTATGCATCTATGCATTTACTATAAGACCTCGTTAATGTTTATGCATTTAGTAGTAATAATTATAATAAGTATTTACTTCTCTTTGCGCCGTTTGTGATTCTTTCATTTTAGATATATATTTCACTCTTTAAATTTAAAGTAAAGATTACTTTCCTAGAATCACGTGTAAAATGACATACACAGGCACACACAAAAAAAAAATAGAAAATTGTAATATTAATTAAATTTTATTGTAACACAAATTTTCTACTCTTGTCCAAAAATTCTTTCTTAACTTATTGTTATACGAAAATGAATTGAATAGTATACAAAATAAAAACATGCGTTGTGTTTCAGACAATAAAATATTCATTAAACTCTAATTAATCTTTCTTGATATCTAGTGTTAATGTTATTAACGTAAAAGTAATTTTTTCGTAAAAATTGATAAAAAAAATCAGACTTGAGAGGGTTAAGACTAGTCAGAAGTGGTAATCCCAAAACTTTCTTCTATCTTATACAAGTTAACACTTCCTGAAAAATGCAGCATAACAGCGCACCGGTTAAGTGTTTTAAAGCAAAATCTAGTCAGCAACAACTTATTACAATTTATAATTTAATCTGAAATTTGATGAAAATCCATGGATTTGTTTTTGATATAGAGCTACTCCAAAATCTCAAAAGAAATCTGCATAACAGCGCCACGTTTTGGGTGCGGTACACAAAAAACTAATCAGGATAAATTTGTCATCAAAAACTGACTAAATCTGAATTTTCATAAAAATCCATGCATTAGTTCTTAAGATACATTTATTGCGAAATCGTGAAAAATGCAGCATAGCATCGGCATCTGTAGGGCGATTTAAACCAAAAACTAAATAACACTAATCTATAACAGGGATTAACTGAATCTGAAGTTTTAGAATTTTTTTCTTTGCATAAATTATTAAGACAGAGCTATTGCGATTATCATGTATAGTGCACCATGGCAGCGCAACCTGATCAACGATTCGCATCATAATGTAATCAGTACAATATTATATCAAGTACTAATATAATCTAAAGTTTTATGATAATCTATGCATTAGTTCTTTAGATATGGCTATTGCAGAAATTGTGCAGTCATTGTGATTAATGCAGCATAGTAGTGTCACCTGTTGAGCGATATACATATAAAACTAATCATATCTAGTTCAAATCAAGGTCTAGCAGAATCTAAAGTTTTGTAAAATTCTTGAGATAGAGCGCTCACAAAATTTTCGTCACATAGACAGATTCGCAGACAGACATTTTGTACAAACATGTTTTTGGGGTTCTCTGATCCTTACAACATGTAATTCCATCAAAAACCGAATTTCGAAAATCGTCATGAATCCAATACTTTGTTCTAGTAAAGATAGAAGAAAGTAAAAAAATTAGAGGGTTTTATTAAGTTACTTGTAAAAAATATATTTTGTTTATATGTCATACGGATGTGAAAGTTTTCGTAACGCCGAACTCAAAATGAGATTTCATTCATTTTACTTATAAGGCAAAAATATGTGCCTCCTTGGTTTTTTTTAATCTACTTATACTAAAATTATGAAAATTTGGGGGTTGTAGTTAACGGGCTGCTAGAGCAAAAATTGATTTAAACCTAGAAGCCACAATCACTTAAAGCAGAGTTTTAAAGGATTGGTGTACACATATACACAGAAAACAGTCAGGTAATTATTTAAACAGAATTTTATTAAAAATATTTAAAAACATGATTAGTTATAACAGCAAAAACCGGCCATAACTTCGGCCAAAAGAGCACATTGCTCATTTAGTGAGCTTTCCATTAACTCTAATGCATAACTGGAATACAGCATGTTAACACGAGCCATCCGAACATGAAGTCTCTCAAATATATACCATCTGATAATCACATAGAAATAAAAAGAGAGTTCTCTGTAACAGTGAAGCAAGCATTTATACAAAAATAACCAATTAGAAACAAGCAAACGTCATCGGTACGATGGCGCATTACTGGAATGCAGGCATTCTTCTCCAGATGAGTGGAATTCGTAAAGATATGACGTCATATCGTCAAAGAAAAGGGAACACTCATAAGCAGAGTAGTAAAATGGTATCTTAGTTACATAACGATTCAAAATACCGGCATCATAGTAACTTCATATCGGCAAGAATGCTGTGACATGACATCAATAGTAAATAATTTAGACCTTACAGGATAATATAGCGATTATCCTAGATTACATAGTTTTTTGAGAAAATCGCATTTTTCCGTTACTCACAAATTTTGCTTTCCAGACGTTCAGCAAAGGAGTTAAGATGCTCTAGAGATATTTATCTTCTTAGAAATATCAAAAGGTCGTTGATAGTGACTTACGAAATAAAAGTCAGTAATTAGCCGAGATATTAATCCTTAAAGACACGGACGAAGTACACTACTAGTCAGTTTCTTTTAAGGCCAATAGTTTTTAATAATATATATTTTTTAAAGACAAAGCTTAGAAACTAATTCTTGTATTTATTGTACAGAATCTTCTGTACGTGAGTAATACTCGCAGTTGACCGGTTTATTTGTGTTTTTCGCCCCTGTACAACATTAACCTTCTCACTGTCGTAAATTGATATATCCAATTACTAAGCGATAGGTTTCACTCAATTAGACGCATTATAAATAATGATTGAAATAATTCTGGACATATAATGCAATTTTAAAACATTGAGTAATATTTTATGCTCTCAAGGCCCTATATTCATATTTGTAATTAAGTGTTTTATATCATACTGGAATAATAATGCATTTTTAGGATATAAAAAAAGTTACTGAGAAAACAAAATTACAATTTATCACTTTTACTGGATACTCAGTAGGTAAAAAAAAAACTTCTAATTTACTAAATAGTATCTATAGAAAAAGAAGTATAATTTTAAGGTCAAATAATATTGGAAAAAAAAAAGAATTAAACTACATAATAGCTTTTTACAACTTTTTAACGCAATTTATATTTCCAAATAAATTGCTTTTATACAGACAGTTTCTATAATCCTTTGCATCTTTTTTCTGTTGAAAAGTTTTTGACACTTTCTAATTTTACAGCTCGCTGATAGGATTATATTGATCCCGTGAGACGGAAAACTAAACTTCTAGAATAAGACTAAAAAGATTAAATGCTATGTATGTCAGACTTGAATCCTATGTTAGAATTAATTGCATAGATTTTTTAAAACTAGAGCAAGAATATAAAAATAACCATTCTTCTGTGCAAATTTAACAAATTTAATGTTTTTTAACATTTAATGTATTAATGCAGCAATATTCATGACGTGACATTTTTAATTATAAAGTGCATTGCCGGATATATTGCAACAAAATAGAATGTTTTAATATTATATATTTTTTTTACTGATAAGAGCTCCTTTTTTTAGCTCTGATGCTAGCTCTATATAATTGTTATACTATTTTAGATTATTATATGAATAAATTTTCGATTAAAATTATTTATGTTTTGTTTTGTTTTTATTAACTAAGAAAAATTAATACATTATTTTTCTTCAGATAAAAAGTAGCTTGGAACAAGAAGTAAACGTGATATACACTGGATAGTTAAAAATAAAAATTTTGTTGGGAAACTTACCCTTAATTTTTTTCAAAATACCATTAAGAAAAAGTTATTAATTATGAAAACATGTTCCATTGTTTCCTTTAAATTTCTTTTTTATAATATATATATATTGAAATGAGTTCTCATTTGCGATTAATCGGGCAATGTGGAAATTATTTTTAGGTCTAGCCTGATTTCCACTCAGAAATTAATTGCAATTAATGTGGCTATTTAGTATTGCCCTTGATAACGAGCTAAATACCACATTTCTAATTTTATTTCTAATTCTGACAACTCCTCTGTATGATATAATTTGGCATTAACAAATATTTACAGTAATTGATGTTGATTTGTAGTATTATCTAATGGTTCTCTCTCTCTCTCTCTCTATATATATATATATATATATATATATATATACAGGGTGATTCCAAATTTTCTTTACAATAAAAGAGGGGTGATTGTACACATCAAGACAAACAATATTAAATAGGAGACCAAGGGTCCAAAACGTTTTCCTAAGGAGATAGCCGCCATTAAAGTTTGGGGACCAAAATTTCAAATAAACATAAAAAACGGAAAAATCGGTCGATTGATTTGCGGTTTTCAGTAAAATTATTCTTTATGTCGGCATTTTCTTGAAATTAAATTACAAAGATAAATTTCAAAAAATGCCGATAGAGGGCGCTTTAGACTTTGCAGTAACGAACAACTATTTTTTGCCGGTATTTTTTGCATCTCATTAAATGTTTTCGTAAGCTTACACTCAAACTTAAATTTTGAGCTCAAAATCTGTAGTTGGGAGTGGTTAAGTAACACAAACTGAGCTGTGTTCAGACGGTTCAAATTTCAAATGATTATAAAAAACGGAAAAATTGGTCGATCGATTTGCGGTTTTCGCTAAAACTATTCTTTATTTAGGTATTTTCGTGAAAATAAATCATAAAGATAAATTTCAAAACATGCCGATAGAGGGCGCTTTAGACTTTGGAGGAACGAACAACTATTTTTTGCCGTTAATGTATGCATCTCTTTAAATGATTTAGGAAGCTTAGACTTAAACTTAAATTTTGAGCTCAAAATCTGAATAGTAGGGACTGGTTAAGTAGCACAAACTGAACTGTGTTCAAGGGGGAGGGGGAGGTCCAAGTTTAAAGTAATTATAGAAAATGGAAAAATTGATCGATTCGTTTGCGGTTTAAAGAAAAACTATTCTTTAAGTCAGTATCTTCTTGAAAATAATTTTTAAAGATAAACTCAAAAAATTCCGTCAGAAGGCGCCTTAAACTTCAAAGTAACCAACCATTATTTTTTGGCTATAAATAAATGCTTGCAAAAGCATTTTAAATGTTCTCGGAAGCTTAGATTTAAACTTAAATTTTGAGTTCAAATCCTGAATCGTTATGAGGATTTAAGAAGCGCAAACTGAAGTGTGTTCAGGAGTTGAAATTTAACCCTCTTTACTCCTCCAACACAATTCAATTTTTCGCTACTTAAACACTCCCAACGATTCAGAATTTCAGCACAAAATTTAAGTCTATGCATTTCAAAGCATTTAATGAGATTAAAAAAATAACAGTTAAAAATAGTTACTCCAAAGTCTATGGCGCCCTCTATCGGCATTTTGTGAAATTTATCTTAAAAAATTATTTTCAAGTAAAACATTGATTGATCAAGAAAACTGCTGATTTAAAAATTAGTTTTAGCAAAAACCGCAAACGAATGGACCAATTTTTCCGTTTTTTATAATTATTTGAAATTTGAAAACTCTGAACACAGCTAAGTTTGTCTACTTAACCACTCCCAGCTATTCAGATTTTGAGCTCAAAATTTAAGTTCAAGTCTAAGCTTACGAAAGCATTTAATAAGATGCAAAAAATAACGCCAAAAAAGAGTGTTTCGTTACTCCAAAGTCTAAAGCGCCCTCTATCGGCATTTTTTGAAATTTATCTTTATAATTTATTTTCACGAAAATACCTAAATAAAGAATAGTTTTAGTGAAAACCGCAAATCAATCGACAAATTTTTCCGTTTTTTATAATCATTTGAAATTTGAACCCTCTGAATACAGCTCAGTTTGTGTTACTTAACCACTCCCAACTACAGATTTTGAGCTCAAAATTTAAGTTTGAGTGTAAGCTTACGAAAACATTTAATGAGATGCAAAAAATACCAGCAAAAAATAGTTGTTCGTTACTCCAAAGTCTAAAGCGCCCTCTATCGGCATTTTTTGAAATTTATCTTTGTAATTTAATTTCAAGAAAATGCCGACATAAAGAATAATTTTACTGAAAACCGCAAATCAATCGACCGATTTTTCCGTTTTTTATGTTTATTTGAAATTTTGGTCCCCAAACTTTAATGGCGGCTATCTCCTTAGGAAAACGTTTTGGACCCTTGGTCTCCTATTTAACATTGTTTGTCTTGATGTGTACTATCACCCCTCTTTTATTGTAAAGAAAATTTGGAATCACCCTGTATATATATATATATATATATATATATATACATATATATATATATATATATATATATATATATATGTATTAGCAACTTGTAATTGATATTTTGTTTATTTTAAACGAATTATTAAATTGTAAAGTAATTTTACGACGAATTATCACAATTCATACAATTTATTTCTATAGCTTCTCTACAAAAAAAATTAAATTACTATTAATCCCTATTTATGATTTCATACAAATTCCTACATTTTGCCAGCAGTAATTTTTTGCATCTTTTTTTTATTCCAAAGTCTTCGACACTTTATCATTTTACAGTTGGTTAATAATATTACATTGAAGTAACAGGACGGTAAAATAAAATTCGTTTAAAAGAAATAGAAAATAAAACTATTAAATGCTGTTTATGTGAGACTTGATTTTATACTGCAATTAAAAGCAAAGACATTTTAAATTCTTTGGAAAATAGAGAAAAACATTCTTCTATACAAGCTTAAATGATTTCATGTTTTAGAAAATTTACACAAATATATAACAGTTTAGCATAACTTATCTGAATTTGTGATTTCATGTAAGTCCCCATATTTACACAGCTATAATATTTTGCATCTATTTTCCTTTGACTTTTTTTTTACTCTTTGAAATTTTCCAACTGACTAATAAGATTACATTCATCCCATAAGGCACAAAATAAATTTACAAGGAAACTCTACTTACGGGAATACTGAAATAAATGGGAAATAGTTAGAGAATATTCTTCTTGTGTGGATTTATTTGTTTACAAAAAAATGTCGGCGGAACCACCATGGATCATATGTAAAATAATGAAAAATTTGATTTATTGAGCGATTTATCACCAGTTGGCTATTCAATAAAATTTCCAAAAATGCACTTTTATGTCGAATACTCTTTAATGAAAAACAATTTATGTTGAGTTTATTTTTGTCATTGTTAGTTTGTTTTAAATATCGTTTTGTCATATACATTTATATATATTTATAATGAAATTTAACTATCATATTGTGCGATATAAAAGAAAATTTAAATTGATTTGAATTGTTTCAAGTTCAAAAACTAGTTTGCTTGAGCGCTGTTGATTTTATTTTGTTGCAATAGAAACAACGAATTCTTCTATATAGAAATATATGCAGCTCAAAATTCTTCATATGGACTTAATTTTTGAACGGCCCTTATAAACTTAAAAAGGTAGTTATAAATTTAAATACATATTTGCATCTTGTAAAACATATAAAATATTTTCCAGAGATAAAATCAAATATCTAAAGCAACAATTGATATGTATGTGTAAAAAAATATTGATATATAATCAACTCATTGATTGGTTAAGGTAAAATTCATTAAATACCGCACATTCTAAAAAAAATATTGACAGTTTTGGGGAGCTTTAAAATCGTTTGCGTTTGTCGAAGAAAAATCTTTCTCGCAAACCGCGTGTCGCTTTCGTTTTTTCGCGCCAAATATTTGAAAGTGTTTTATAATTTTTCCTTATTTTATAGTGAAATTCAGCCACTATATTTAACTGATCCTTTATCATATACATAAGTAGATTCTCTAGCATTTTTTCAACATATTCTGAGTATGCCCAGTAAGGAGACCATCCTTATTAGTCGAAAAAATAGAAAAAATCATATGCTGTTTACATCAGACTTAATTTCAGGATTTAGTTAAGTGTAGAAACAATTTAAATTCGTTGAAAAGTTGAGAAATAAACATTTTTCTACAGAAGTTTAAAATATTTCATGTTTTAAAATTTTTACATGGAAATTTAACAGTTAAAATTCCTTTCTTGAAATATATTCAGAGGAAATAAGAATGAATCGTTTTTCAATATCAGTTATCTTTTTTCTCTTAACAAGTGAATACTACACAAATAATTGTAACGTAAATGGTATTTTTATGGTAAAACATTGCACAGTAATTTCACAACCATTTGACACAATTCTATGTAAGTTGCTTTTGTAAAAAAAAAAAAAAAAAAAAAAAAAAAAAAAAAATCCGAAATCTCATTCTGTTGAAATGTTTTTGAAGTTGAAATTTTTAAGCTCGCTGATGAGAGTACATTCTTCCCAAGAGGATAAAAATTAAATTTCATTATAGAAAACAGAAAATAAAAAGATTAAATACTCTCTCTGTCACACATGATCCCACTTACAATTAAGTGCGAAGATTCTTTAAAGAATCGAAGAAAGAAAAAGTAAATACTCTTTTCTGTAAACTTTAAAATATTTTGTTTCACATTTTGTTAAGAAATTTGTTAATTAAAATTAAGATTAAAACCATTTGATCAATTTTTCAAGATGAGTTTTATTCATCTTCTAATATTTTTTTCCAACTAAAAAATGCATAAGTAATAATAATTTGTAGTCAATATTTTGTTTCTGCTGAAAGAATATTATACTTTGCAGCAATTTTAAAACTATCCATTCCAATTCATGTAAATTGTGTTTGAATAAAAAAGCTATGTAATCTTTTACATCTTTCTTCTGATGAAAATATTTTGACACTTTCTGATTTTGAAGCTCGTCGATAAGATTACAGTTATCACATAGGAAAGAAAAATAAACATAGGAGAAAATTAAAAAATAAATAAATAAATGTTGTATATGTCATATTTGATCCTAAGTTGCAATTAAGTGCAAAGCTTTTACAAAGAATTGAAAAATGAGAAATAAAACACCGAAAAAGTTTAAAATATTTTATGTTTTTAAAATATTTGATAGAAATTTGTTCAATAACATTAAGACTAAAACCAGTGTTTCCATTTTTTTTTTTTTTTATTAATATTTTCTCTTTTTAAATACTTTAATTAAGTCTAAAACCAGTGTTTCCATTTTTTTGTATTATTTTTTTAATATTTTCTTTTTTTTTTATTTTTTTCCCACTGAAATATATTTATAGTATATTAATAATTTATAGTCGATATTTTGTTTGTGTTAAATGAATATTAAAAATTACAATACTTTTAAAATTATTCATTTCAATTCATGTAAATTGTATTTTTTATTTAACTAAAAAATACATAAGTAATAAGAATTTGTAGTCAATATTTTGTTTTTGGTGAGAAAAAATTAAATTTTTCAGTATTTTAAAAACTATTTCAATTCATGTAAGTTGCATTTGAATAGAATACTCATGCAATCTTTTACATCTTTGTTCTGTTGAAAAGTTTTTGACATTTTCTAATTTTGGAAGTCGCCAATAAGATTACATTGATCCCATAGGAAGGAAAAATAAACTTCAAAGAAAATGAAAAATAAAAAAAAATTAAGTTTTGTGTCTGTCAATCTTGATCCTAAGTTGCTATTAAATGCAAAGATTTTACAAAGAATTTTAAAATGAGAAATACTCTTCCATAAAAGTTTAAAATATTTTATGTTTATAAATTATTTCATAGAAATTTGTTCAATAACATTAAAATTAAAACCAGTATTTGCATTTCTTGTTATTAGTTTTACTAATCTTTTCTTTTTTTAATTTTTTCCCACTATAATATATTCATATATTAATAATTTGTAGTCGATATTTTGTTTGTGTTAAATGAATATTAAATTTTGCAGTAATTTTAAAACCATTTCAATTCATTTAATTTGCGTTTGAATACAATGCGCCTAGGTAATCTTTTACATCTTTGTTCTTTTGAAAAGTTTTTGACACTTTCTAATTTTGAAATTCAACGATAAGATTACATTGATCCCATGGGAAGGAAAAATAAACTTCAAAGAAAATGAAAAAAAATATATTAAATGGTGTGTCTGTCAAAATTGATTTCGTGTTGCAACTAAGTGCAATGATTAATTGATAACAATGAATAAAACACTCTTCTGTAAAAGTTTAAAATATTTTACTTTTTTAAATTCTTGTTAAGAAATTTTTTCATTAAATTTAAGACTAAAGCAAGTGAATGCAGTTTCCGACATTAGTTTTATTCCTATTTTATTTTTTTTCTAACTAAAAATGTAAGTAAGTATAAATAATCTGTAGTTGATATTTTGTTTGTGTTAGACGTATATTGAATTTTACAGTAGGGGAAGATGGGGATACTTGAGCTATTTTTTAAATTTAAATTTTTTTTTTTAATTTTTTATAATTTCTTAGAATAAAATGAAGTATTGAAAATGAAAATTTGATATTTTTTCTTCAACTGAAAACCACTTTCAATTCATTTGAACTATTTTTCTATGCATAATAAATGTTTATTTTTTGTTTTACATCGTGACTCAAGTATCCCCATGGGGGGGATACTTGAGCCATGGTGAAGGGATACTTGAGCCACTACGGAAAAATACCTACAAAAGTAATTTTTTTCGCTTTATTTTTACACAAACATTTTACAGAATGATAAATTATGAAACATAAAGTCCTTCAAAACCAATTGAGAAAACAAAGCTAGTAATACGATCATTTTTTGTCCTTAGAACTGGTTGTCGAAGGATAATTTCAACTTGAGTTATAACAACGGTAGAAACATCCTCAGTTCAGAGCCATTTAAATTTGGAATCTGCAATTCTTCGGGCAAATTTCATTTTCAAAATATTAAGCACTTATCCAACAAATATTTTTACAGTTTTCTTTCTGGCATACTTTATTAGTCACCAACCATCAATAGAAGGTTTTCTTTTCACATCATCACTATCATTGACAGAATTTTCCTCTAATGATATTGTCGAACTCATGCTTTTAATTGAATAGCTGTCGGAATTTAAGCCAGATGTATCATTCTACTATTTCAAACACTCTTTCGATTTCACAGGAAAAGATTTTGTCTTCCTCTTTGGCTCCATGCAGGTAAGTTCGAACTGGGATTTTTGTTGCTTTTCTTGTTTTTTGTGCGATCTTTTTACCAATTTTTCTTCAATTTTCTTAGTTAAAAAAAAAGTTACAGCAACAGAGGTTACGATTTCAATATAAAATATTAATCTTAATATGTTATATTAAAAAATAAATATTTTAATATGTTGGACCTAACTAATTAAAGTATTAGAGATAAAACTGTAAAACTGTAAAACAGTTTTAAAAAGTTATTTTAATTTAATAAAAGTTAAATTGAAAACTATGTTTACATTTATCTAGACAGGCTATTTTGCGAGTCAAAATGAAAAATAAAATGGATATTTTCATTTAAAAAATATACATTTTTAAACATTTTTAGGTCGTTATTTTTTTAAGAAAAAAAAATAAAATGAAAAATTATTCTTCCTTTTATCCAGAAAAAATCTATTAGTGACTATAAGGATGGAATTTTATTTTTTGTTTGTTTCACCCATGTTTAATTTCTAGTGCGGATGGTTGAGACATGGCTCAAGTATCCCCACTCTCACTGGCTCAAGTATCCCCACTACCACTATTTTTGTTTCCCAGAGTTTTACTAAATAAAGCATGCAGCTATTAGAACTATTTTGGATTCAAAATACAATTGAAATTATGCTTATTAAATTTATGCATATAGTTGCAACTTTAAACAAAACTTTGATTACCAAAAAAAAAAAAAAAAAAAAACCATGCACCCAAATATTTACTTCAGATAGGGATAAGACAATTGTTAATCACTATACTTTCAAAATGGTACCAAGGTGTGTGATTTCTTTTTTACATGTTCAGAACTATAAATATGTTACCATATTGTCAGTTTTAGAAAGAAAAGTTAACCAAATGTAGAGATAATAGGGGTGGCTCAAGTATCTCCTATGCTCAAGTATCCCCACTCTCCCCTACTTTCAAAACTATTTATTTCAATTCATGTAAATTGCTTTTGAATACAAAGTTTATGTAATTTTTCAGATTTTTCTTCTGTTGAAAAGTTTTTGACACTTTCTAATTTTGGAGCTCGCCGATAAGATTACATGGATCCCATAGGAAAGTAAAATAATCTTCGAAGAAGATGAAAATAAAAAAGGTTAAATGTTGTTTCTGTCAAAATTGATCCCATGTTGCAATTAAGTACGGTGATTTTTTTTTAAAACTAGTTGGAGTAAAAACAAATAAGAAGGAGAGTAGAGATTCTTCTGTACAAATTTAAAAGTTTAATTTTTTTACTTGAATTTTATACACAAATAGGACATTTTCGTTATTTTAAAGGGCTTTTAAAAAGCATTCCAGATTCTTTTATGGAAAAAGATTAAAAATAAAAGTAAATTTATAAAAATTTTGAATATAAAAATGAAAAACTAAGCGAATACATAAATAAATGAAAAAAAAAACCTGTCTCTATCCGAATGTTAATATATGTATATTTTTTATACTTCTAGGTTATCCCGTCGACCAATTTCGCCAAATTATACAAATCGCCAAACTAATGGCCAAATTATACATGTTGACATAATTTTTATTTTAAATAACGAAAAAACAAATAATTAGTAGAATATTAATAAAAATATTAATAAAAAGTCGAAATAAAAATCACTTAATGACATTTTAAACACGTGAAAAGCATTTAATGTCATTGAATGTGACATTCACGATCATCCATTATTGGCATTTAATCTTATGGTTTGGCGATAATTTTTTGGTCTACGGGATAACTTAGAAGTACCATATTTTTTAATCAAATCCTGCCGTAGGAAGTTGAAATTGTAAAAATTATCTTTAACTTGCACATTTATTTAAAGAAGCATTACAATGTAAAGCATAAATTTATGTTTAATAGTTATTTTTTATTCTGATTTTGAATAATTTTTAAAGTGGGTATTCGTGAAACTACAT
Organism: Maratus speculifer; assembly: GCA_964019185.1. Taxonomy (NCBI): domain Eukaryota; kingdom Metazoa; phylum Arthropoda; class Arachnida; order Araneae; family Salticidae; genus Maratus; species Maratus speculifer. The sequence goes on along the minus strand of OZ025296.1, from coordinate 187,582,975 downwards.
TGTTTTCTTTGGCAATAATTTGAATTAATAAATTTTACAGATACTCAAATACGCATGGGTCATATATTCTTGACATTGATCTACTTTTTCTGAATTTCGTTTGAGATATTTTCAATTCAGGATAAAAAAATGGATTTTTTTTAACATCTGATTCATACTCTTAACACATTCTCTGCCGCTCACGCGAAAGCGCGTGATATGGTTTCAACGTTAAGGGGCTACTCATGCGCCAGCGCATGATGTGGGGTGATGTGCAATAGCCAGTCACGCGCTGGCACGGGAAAATCTTTCGCTGATTCTTTGTTATAAAAAGTAAATCGGTTTCTGAAAAAAAAAAACACACGTCTACAGTGCGGCATTAACTATCAACACATCTTCACGTAAGCGACAGCGAACGTGTTAATGAAAATCTCGTTTGATAATTTACTACGCAATATCAATAAATAATGAAAAGAGCAACGTGATTTAACCAATTCGCGTCGGGATTCTTTTACGAAATTTTTAATGTTTTGTCATCAGTTTTTAAAATCAGAAATTTCTGCTTTATTGAATCGAGGAAATGTTCCAAATCAATAAGGTAAATTTTACAGCAAAGTTTTACTGGTGGGGATAAACAAGGATTCTTGAGTCTTTTTGCGGCACGTATACGTGTCTCTCGTCCCCAAGGGATTACGTTCAAAAATAATAACATTCGAGAAAAATTATTCAAAGAAAAACAGAAAAAAAAACCGATTACAGTCGAATCTCGTTAACATGAACCTCAAGGTGAATCATAATTTTTATCATGTTAACAGTAATTCATGTTAAACCTGTTTGTGTTAACGAGGTTCGACTGTATAGATATTTTTAACAAAACAAAGCATCTAGAAATAAATGCTATTTTCCGAAGAAGAACTCAACCATGAGAAAAGTTTTCTCATTTCACGCTCAAATAAACAAAGCTTTTTGTTCCACAATGATAAGGAAAGTCATTGAAAGTTTCCATTTTTTTCTGCGAATCAAGAATTTATGCACATGAACATAATAATAGGAAAAATAAATTATTAATTTATTTTCATTATTATTTTGGAAAGAAAAAACAACATGAAATTACAGTTAGCACTCCTTTCCCCTAAAAAATGAACACCCATGTAATTTAATCACCAAATTGTCACCATTCCGTTCCTCCTCACCCTCAAGGGGGAAAAAATGGAACTAGCTATTTGACTGGAATAATGACTTGTTTCAATTCGTATTAAATAAATTAGCTTTTGCAATCATCTTTTTAGTAAAGTGATACCAAAACTCTGAAATTTGAAACGCTAATACTTTAATTTAATGTCATATTTGACTTTTTGAGGGAATTATGACTTAGATACCAAACAAATGTCATTCGGTCAAGTAGTTTAAGAATTATGAATGTTTAAATTTCTTTGCATTAATTTGATTTGTAAACATTGTGTATTTCTTTAAACAGGCATTACAATATGAAACATGAATTTCTATTAATAATTACTTATTATTCCAATTTTGAGTGATTTTTAAAGTGAATATGCATTATTTTCTTTTCAATAATTTGAATTAATAAATTTTAAAGACACATATGTGACACATATTCTTGACTTCGAAAAACGTTTTCTAAATTTTGTTAATCATGTTTTCAATTTAGGATCCAATAATGGGTTTTCTTCACATTTGATTCATATTCATAAAGACAATCTCATCTGATAATTTACTGTGCAATATTAATAAATGATCTAAACCGCAACGTGATTTAAGTACAAAAATAAAATATTTAAAAAAATGATTCAAGAGAAAATAGAAAGAAAATGATGATAAACTTTTTTTTTACAAAACAAAGCATCTAGATATGAGTGGTATTTCCCGATGGAGAATTCAACCATGAGAAAAGTTTTCTCATTTCATACTCAAGTAATCAGAGCCTTTTGTTCTAAAATAATAAGAAAAGTCGTAAAAGATTTTTTTTCTGCAAATCAAGAATTTATGTACACGAACATCAAAATAGGAAAAAAAAATAATTATTGATAATTAATTCTCATTATCGGTTTGAAAAGAAAACAACATGAATTTAGAGTTAGCCCTCCTTTCCTCCAAAAAATTAACACCCATATAATTTAATCAGCAAATTGTCTCAAATTTCTTTCCTCCTCCTCAAAAACGAAAGAAAAAAAGGACTTAGCCACTTGACTGGAAATAATTTCAATTTGAATTAAGAAAATAACTATTGGGTAAGTGTGATCACAGATCGCACAGAGGGTGTCGTTTAATGTTTCTTTCAAAACAACTTATTCGTTAATTAATAAATCCAAATTGTTAATTTATAATTAATGACTTTTTGTATAGATGGTAGCAACAACAATAACTTTTAAATAATTATAAAAGGAAGTTATTTATTTTACTCAAGTTAACACATTCGCTGTCGGTCACGCGCTAGCGCGTGAAATTCTCAATCATTTAACACAGAGGGCTGCGTTATCGTCAGCGAACGTGTTAGAACGTTAAGCGAACGTTGTTCAGATCAAATTATTTATATAAAATCCAAAATCCCAATTTTTTTGAAAATTCAAAGTGAGAGAAATTTAACAAAGATATAAATAAGATTTTAAATTTCTAAAAACAAAAAAAAAATGTTTAAACGAAATTGAAAATGCTGAATCATAAATAAATCACAATAGTTTAAAAAAATGGAATACCAAAACATATTATGAATATCAGATGAAAGAAAACCTAATAATATAAACCCTTAAATAAGCAAAAATTATGAAATTTCTGTTAATTAAATCCATCTTAGTATGAAAATTTCAGCTTGCAACATAGTAGATTGAATTAACAATCTCATTTTTACTAGCGAGAGGCTTTACCTCCAATCAAGACGTGTACACACAAAAAGTTCAAACTAAGGTTGCCTTTTAATATGGAAATAAAAAGAATGAACGGATGGCATTGATAAAATTAATATAATTAAAATGCTACTTTTTTCAAAATCTGATGGTTTGTCGTGTGACATTAGGTATTCAATTTTAAGTACACTAAATTTGTAGTGCCTGACCTTGGAAGTTTTTGTGTACGGTCTCTGTGACACACGGACAGACCGAAGGCAGAGATGAATAGAGTTTCGTCAGTTGAATAAAAACCTAAAAATAAAGAACACTCACATAATTTATTCATCAACTTTGTCACAATTCCCCTCCTTCTGCTCCCAAGTCCCCCCCCCCCCGCTCCCAAAAAAAAGAAACGGAGATATAAAACGTTTCCTAGCTATTTGACTGGAGAATATGACTTATTTAAATTTGTGTTAAGAAAGCTAGTTTAGGTAATCGCCTTAGTACTAGAATGATACAAAAACTCTGAAATTTGAAATACGAACATCTTATTTTAACACCATATTTGAGTTTTTCTGTGAATTATATTTTAGGATATCGAACAAGAGGTCATTTTGCCAAGTAGTTTAGCAATTATGAATGTTTAAATTTCCTTGAGTTAAATTAAAAAATGCTGTAAAATAGATTTCAATACGATTAGTTTTTTAAGTATTTTACAATTGATGTTCAATGAAGATTTATCATAATTTTAGGTAGCTTTCATTACAAAAAGTAAAAAGCTACCTACTGCAGCCATCCGGAGTAATGCACTTCCAGAAATTTTTGGTATATTTTCTCCGATCATGATCCCCAGAACCCAAAACCACCCTCTGTTCAAATGTTGACATATATATGTATATGGGTGATTCTCAAAATAGAGGACAATTTATGTCTTTCGGCATACAAAAAAATTTGACAGGTTTTCTGTCATGTTTTTATATTTAGATATGTTTGTCTTAATATTATTCATTATTTGCACTCAAGAATTACTCACTTTTTAGTTAAAAACACCTTAAAATAACAGAATAAATGTTCAAAATGTCATTAGCATGGATGTCCACAGCAGCTGTGCCTTCTATATACTAGCTTTTTCAAGAGTTAATATCATGTTTATAAAATAAAACAAATGTTATTCTTTCTTTAAATTAATCAAAGAGAGGATTGATCCAATAAATTTCTTTTTAAAAATAAAATTATAATACATAAAAAAAGAATTAAAGTTTGTCCTTTATATTCTATTTTCAAAACAAGGTCATACTATAACAGCTGGTTATCAATCAAAATTTCATTTTCACATATGACAACAGTTTGAAAATATAAAGTTTCTCCATGGCAACAAGTAGCCATTTTATCCCAGCCTGAAAATAGAAGCATGTATTGTATTTTAAGAATAGAAGTTGGATATTAGGGGCGTACATCAATTGTATGTCATTAGAATGGATAATAATTTTCATGTTTATTTTATAATTAAAATTTTTATTTTACTTATTTGCATAGGACTTTTGTGTTTTAAAAAGCCCCGGAAAGGACTATTGCATTGTGATTATATTATGGCTCATAATCTTATTTAAATTAAAATTTGTCATTAGCATGGACAAATATCAGTGTCATTAGCATGGTTTTTCTGTCCATGCTAAAGACTCCTACGTGCATAAATGTAACCATTGCTTATATTGTATCTTTTATAAAGTTTAACTTTACATATAAATTTAGGTATTACATTTATTATCCCTAAAATATGCATTAAATCTGTCAGAAAATCACTAAGACAGCTTCTTACATTGTTAGTGTCAGAATGTTGCTCATGTAAACAAAGTTTGCTCTTTGGTAATGTTTTTATTCTCCTTATATGTATATATGTAAAAATGGAAACCATTTGCTGAAAAGGAAGGTTAATAAATATAGAAAAAAATATTTAAACAGGAAGAAAATAAAAATTTCTTAATATATTTATTCCATGCAATTTGTTTTGTCATTAGCATAACTCAAAAATACTAATTTTTTTTTTAAGTTAATTTTTAAATATTTAGCTCTACTGACTACATGTAAAGTATACCTAATACTATATTAACAACACCTATTTTTTCAGAAATTTTGCTAACAGTAATTTTTTTAAGATTTCACTTTTGAAATTGTCCCCTATTTTGAGAATCACTCATATATACAGGGTGATTCCAAATTTTTTTTACAATAAAAGAGGGGTGATAGTACACATCAAGACAAACAATATTAAATAGAAGACCAAGGGTCCAAAACGTTTTCCTAAGGAAATAGCCGCCATTAAAGTTTAGGGACCCAAATTTCAAATAAACATAAAAAACGGAAAAATCGGTCGATTGATTTGCGGTTTTCACTAAAATAATTCTTTATGTCGGCATTTTCTTGAAATTAAATTATAAAGATAAATTTCTAAAAATCCCGATTAAGGGCGCTTTAGACTTTGGAGTAACCAACAACTATTTTTTGCCGGTATTTTTTGCATCTCATTAAATGTTTTCGTAAGCTGTTTAAAATGTTAAAATGTTTTCGTAAGCTCATTAAATGTTTTCGCTCAAACTTAAATTTAGAGCTCAAAATCTGTAGTTGGGAGTGGTTAAGTAACACAAACTGAGCTGTGTTCAGAGGGTTCAAATTTCAAATGATTATAAAAAACGGAAAAATTGGTCGATTGATTTGCGGTTTTCACTAAAACTATTCTTTATTTAGGTGTTTTCGTGAAAATAAATTATAAAGATAAATTTCAAAAATGCCGATAGAGGGCGCTTTAGACTTTGGAGTAACGAAACACTCTTTTTTGGCGTTATTTTTTGCATCTTATTAAATGCTTTCGTAAGCTTAGACTTGAACTTAAATTTTGAGCTCAAAATCTGAATAGCTGGGAGTCGTTAGGTAGAAAAACTTAGCTGTGTCCAGAGGGTTCAAATTTCAAATAATTGTAAAAAACGGAAAAAATTGGTCGATTCGTTTGCGGTTTTTGCTAAAACTAATTTTTGAATCAGCAGTTTTCTTGATCAATCAGTATTTTCTTGAAAATAATTTTTAAAGATAAATTTCAAAAAATGCCGATAGAGGGCGCTTTAGACTTTGGAGTAGCGTACAACTATTTTTAACTGTTATTTTTTTTTAATCTCATTAAATGCTTTCAAATGCATAGACTTAAATTTTCGGCTGAAATTCTGAATCGTTGGGAGTGTTTAAGTAGCGAAAAATTGAATTGTGTTCGAGGAGGACAGAGGGTTAAATTTCAACTCCTGAACACACTTCAGTTTGCGCTTCTTAACTCCTCATAAAGATTCAGGATATGAGCTCAAAATTTAAGTTTAAGCTTCCGAGAACATTTAAAATTCTTTTGCAAGCATTTAATTAGAACCAAAAAATAATGGTTAGAATGAATTGTTGGTTACTCTGAAGTTTAAGGCGCCCTCTGACGGAATTTTTTGAGATTTATCTTTAAAAATTATTTTCAAGAAGATACTGACTTAAAGAATAGTTTTATTTTAAACCGCAGACGAATTGACCAATTTTTCCATTTTCTATAATTACTTTAAATTTGAACCTCCCCCTCCCCCTTGAACACAGTTCAGTTTGTGCTACTTAACCACTCCCTACTATTCAGATTTCGAGCTCAAAATTTAAGTCTAAGCTTCCGAAATCATTTAAAGAGATGCAAACAATTCGGCAAAAAATAGTTGTTCGTTACCCCAAAGTCTAAAGCGCCCTCTATCGGCATTTTTTGAAATTTATCTTTATAATTTTTTTTCACGAAAATACTTAAATAAAGAATAGTTTTAGTGAAAACCGCAAATCAATCGACCAATTTTTCCGTTTTTTTTAATCATTTGAAATTTGAACCCTCTGAACACAGCTCAGTTTGTGTTACTTAACCATTCCCAACTACAGATTTTGAGCTCAAAATTTAAGTTTGAGTGTAAACTTACGAAAACATTTAATGAGATGCAAAACATACCGGCAAAAAATAGTTGTTCGTTACTTCAAAGTCTAAAGCGCCCTCTATCGGTATTTTTTGAAATTAATCTTTATAATTTAATTTCAAGAAAATGGCGACATAAAGAATAATTTTAGTGAAAACCGCAAATGAATCGATCGATTTTTCCGTTTTTTATGTTTATTTGAAATTTGGGTCCTTAAACTTTAATGGCGGCTGTCTCCTTAAGAAAACGTTTTGGACCCTTGGTCTCCTATTTAATATTGTTTGTCTTGATGTGCACTATCACCCCTCTTTTATTGTAAAAAAAATTTGGAATCACCCTGTATATATATATATATATATATATATGTATGATTTTTGTCATGCTGTAACTGACGTATTTATGAACCGATTTGAATGAAACTTGGTATGTATATGGTTCATACAAATGTCTCAACCGAGTTCGTTAGCCATCATCATCCGCCATCTTGTTTCAAAATTGCGGCCATTTAAAAAAATTAAAAAAAATAAAATTTAAAATTATATGCAAAAAATTTAAAAGTTGAAAAGTATTTTTCTTTTATGTGTTAGGACTTAAAGCAACAATTCCAGAGCACTTTTTATTTTGTCTATATCTTACAAAATGATTGAGTTATAGTACTTTGAGTTTTTCTTATGGTTGACATTTTGAAACTATCTGATTTGTGTCACGGGATAACACGCGTATTTATGAATCGATTTGAATGAAACTTGGTATGTACATAGTACATACAAATGTCTCGATCGAGTTCGTTAGCCAGCATCATCCGCCATCTTGTTTCAAAATGGCAACCATTTAAATGTTTTTTAAAAATTTAAAATTTAAAATTAAATGCGAAAACATTAAAAGTGGAAAAATATTTTTCTTTTATGTGTTAGAACTTAAAACAACGATTCCAGAACACTTTTTATTTTGTCGATATCTTAAAAAATGATTGAGTTATAGTACACGCGCATTTATGAATCGATTTGAATGAAACTTGATATGTACATAGTAAGTAATGAGGCCTGGACCGAGTTCGTTAGACAGTTCCATCCTCCAACTTGTTTCAAAATGGCGGCCATTTAAATTTTTTTAAAAAAATATAAAGTTTAAAATTACGTACAAAAAAAGTAAGAAATTGAAAAAGATTTTTCTTTTGTGTGTTTGACCTTTATACAAAGATTTCAGAGCATTTTTTGTTTTATCTATATCTTGAAAAATAGCTGAGTTATATCACTTTCAATTTCCAGTGAGGTTGACATTTTGAAGTGGTCCGAAATTTGTCACGCGATAATACGTATATTTATAAACTGATTTGGATGTAACTCCGTGTGTACATAGTATATATCAATGTCTTGACCGAGTTCACTGTCCAACTTCATTCGCCATCTTGTTTCAAAATGGCGGCCATTTAAGTTTGTGAAAAAATTTTTAAATGTATAATGATGTACAAACAACAAATTAGAATTTGAAAAAAGGCTCTTTCTAAAGTATTTATCTTAATAATAAATTCCGGAGTATTTTTTGCTTTGTCTTTATCTTAAAAAAACGCCTGAGATATAGCAGTTTGAATTTATAATGTGGGTGACATTTTTTAAAAAAATCAATTTGCCCGCGACAGCACTCGTATATTTTAATCGATTTTGATATGAGTGTCCATGTGGACATGAAATAAGATTTTGACCAAGATCATTGGTTTGTTTTAACCATCATGTTGCTTTAAAATGGCATACACTTCATGATATCGTGGAATTTTGTGACTGTCTAAATCGCTGAAAATGAAACCAGGTTGAATAAAATATGACTAATTTTTAAATATTCCTATTAATATTCAGTTTTGACAAAAACTAGCATTCAATCTTATAAAATCGGGTTCCACTAATTTGAGCTTCGTATGTTTGAATACACAGATTTAATTTTATAATTCATTGTTTGTCTAATGCGTAATAAAAACGATGGTAATTTGGTTATGCATTTAGATTCAGTATTACATTTGTGTCAGCAATGAAAGCTCATATACTTCCAGTATCTCCTAAGGGAATGAGGGGGGCAATACGAAATTATCAAGTACTAGAGATTACAACCTGGACGTCCCGGCTTATATAAAAATCATGCACTCGCGACATCATAATTCACTTTTATATTTCAACAGAATAATATTATTACTCCAATTTGTGACTCGTACTATAGACAGTATACGCATCAAGACACATCGCCATTATAGTTATATTTTTACACAGGAAGAAGGTTTTACTATGGCACCAACTTTATTGTGAAATTTGGTAATTTTTAAAATTTAATTTTTGATGAATGACAGAATCATTTAATTTGAAATTTCAATCAAGAAAAAAAAATTATCTTTCTAACGCAGTTTTTTTAACAATTTTCTGACAAATACTTTTCGAGCTATTAACGTTTTTCAGTAACTTCAAATGTTTAGCTTTTAAAAAAAAGCTTTTAATTAAAGTGGATGCTCTTTCCAGCGTGAAATTTTGCTTTCGCCTGAAGAAAGGGTCATTCAAAATTTATGCTACAGGAGACTTATGAAGAGGCTTTTCTTTGCTGTAGCACAGTCAGAAAGAAGATTGGTTTGAGATGTCTAAGCAGGGATGTAGTCGTAAAAATAACAGAGGATATACGCTCAAGGCAGAGGGTATAACCTAGAGTATATACAATAGTTTTCTTGAGAAACACAGAGTATAAGGTATAGCTTTAGAAAAAACAGACATCCCCCGTACATCCTCCACTACATCCCTCCGTCTAAGCAAGAAAAAAGACAATCATCTTTATAGAAAGCTAGATCCACTGCGTTTCCGTAAATGCACTTACAGAAGACAATATTAATAGCGTTGTTTTTATTGTCAGAAAAGATCGTTAGATATAAGAACTTTAAAAAATATATCATTTGAAATTTCTTGTGACCCAAGCGTTGTTAACAACAAAGTAAACAAAGGGAATGTTTGTGCACTGTGAGTTCCAATATTTTATTGCTCAAACAACAGGAAGTTACGTGGAAGTTTCTTCATAATTGAAGGTAATGTAATAGTCCAAGAGCCTACAACACAAAAACTTAAAGTATAGAGCATAAGAAAATAAACCTTTATTTTATGGGAGATTAGTAATAGGAGAATCTGATTATCCATGTCTGCCGGAAGTGGTAAATAAGCTACAAAATAATACTACTAGTGATTTACTCATAGGCTTATAACTGTGTTTGTCCTACAATCATTTTATACCTTTGATTAGTGATGTGAAAATCTCTAAATCAGTAATTTAACTCTGAATCATTAATTTAACATTTCATTAATTTAACTTTAAATATAAAACTTTAATACGTTTCATTTAAAAATAATTTTATTTTAACTAAAAAGAAATGGCGCATCTAGGTTTGTGTCGAGAATTAAATAAAAATCATGCAATTATGGCGTCATAATTCACCTTTATATTTAAACAGAAAAAATAAGTCTACTGTAATTTGTGACTCATGCTAAAGACAGTACACACGGCAGGATACACTGCCGTTATCATTATCTTTTTACGCTTGAAGGTTTCGTTATGGCACTTCATTGGGAAATTGGCAATTTTTGAAATTCAATGTTTGAAATGTGACTTGAATATGAGATTTTAAATTTATATATAAAAAATACAATTTTTCGTCTTTCTAACATAGTTTGTTTAACAATTTTCCGTCAAATATTACTTTTCGAGGTATTAATTTTTTCAGTAACTTGAAATGTTTCATTTTCAGAGATTTATCTGTGGCAGTAATTAGTTGAAAAACCAGTCGTCAACAACATGTAGCTTTTTATTAAAGGGGATGTTGTCTTCTAAATTACAATCCTAAAATTAAATTTTTCATACAACTTTAAAATATGCTTCATCTAAAATTTTACGAAATCGTACATTATCAAAAGCAGACAAGCATTTAGATAAAAGACGATTTTTTCAATAAACGGGTAAAGATTACTCAAAGATATGTATAAAGATAATTATTCTGCTATCGTCCCCAGAAGAAAGCGACTTGATGTAAATTCTATTTCTCCAAAGAGAAGTCAACCATCTGAAAAGTTTTTTTTTATTCCATGCTAAAGTGATAAAGCCAATTGTTCCACGAAGATAAGAAAAGCAATAAAAGTTATATTTCTACTGCTGAAGCATTTATTTTAAAAAAGCAACATGATAACGAACTAAATTACTATATTTTGGGAGCTATTAATTTTTTCAGTATATCCAAATGTTTCATTTTTTGAGGTTAATTAGTGTCAACAATAAGTTAAAAAAACAATCGTCAGCAACATGTATTTTTTTTTGTTAAAGAGGATATTGCCTTCTAAATTGCAATTCTAAAATTTAACTTTTCAGAAAACTTTAAAATATGCCTTACCTAAACTTTTACGAAATTGTATTATCAAAGGCAGATAATCAAGATAAAAGACAATTTTGTTAATAAACGAGTAAATTTTACTCAAAGAGGTCTAGAAAAATAATGATTCTGCTATCGTCCCCAAAAGAAATCGACTAGATATGAATACTATCTTCCCAAAGTCAACCATCAAAAAAGTTTTTTCATTTCATGCTCAAGTAATAAAGCCATTTGTTCCATGAATATAAGAAAAGTAGTATAAATTTTATTACTACTGCTGATGCTTTTATTTATTTTTTTTTTAAGTATCATAATAAAGAACTTAATTACTTTTAATTATTATTTTTGTATTGATTTTGAGTCGGAGAAAAAGGGATGGATTTGGATGAAATAATATTATTTCACTGAACAACTAGCTCACATCCTCGATGGTATAACTCTGATAATAAACTTAAATATGCCTAAAATCAGTGTTTTGAATGATGATATATATTTAAATGAAAAATACATCTGATCGTGTAGTCCAAACTGCTTTCAGTAACGTATTTCCTCAAATTTCTGTGATTTTATATTTTTAAACGAAAATAAATCCAAATTAAGGGTCGATTTCCAAAAGATGAAAAAAAAATCTGGTTTACTCTCCTCCAAATAAATTACGTTTATTCGGAGGGAAATAAAAAAAACAAAAAAAAAAACAGGAATTTTCGGAAAGCTTAAGGCATAAAAATTTTTAATTTATTATATTTAATGATTTAAATTTTTGCTTTCAATGAAAACAAAATTTTGTTTTTTAGAAATTTAAAGAAAACCAATTACATGAAAATAGGAAGACAGCTTCAGATTACGTGAAATCTAATGAAACGTAACTGTACGTACTTAAGTTGCAGAAATATTAAAACCAAGGCCCCCTTATCATAATATCATGATATATTATGATAAGTTAGCCTTGATTAAAACTTTCGTGACGAGAACCTTTTGCTTGATTTTTAATCTTTTTTCACCGTTTTTTCTGTAATTAAATAATCATAAATTTTAAGTTATTATGATTTTTGTAGAGACTATAGTCTACTTAAATTTGTATTTTTTGCTAAAATGCATGGTTCTTGTAAATTCGTTGTTTGAGGAGGTTTTTTTTTTTTTTTTTTTTTTTTTTGGCCAGAAGGTAAAAAAATTGCTTTACGTAAGCAAGTCAAAGGGTCAAAACTCTTTGTCAGAAAATTCAAATTATCATATGCATTTTATGGGAAATTTTGTCTACTATAATTTCATAACTCAGATTTTTTTAAATAAAATGCATAGTTTTCGATATATAAAAAAAAATCTGATTTTCGTGGCTTTGGAGTTTGAATATCTGACGACGCGAACGCAAGACTTTTCAGCTAACTTAAAGAAAAAAAAAATGCAAATTTTTAGTTTGCTGCTTTAAGATCCCGAGGTTAAATCCTTATTTGATTGGACTAGTACTTAAGAGATGCAACAGTACTGAAAACATGGAGATAAATCACAATTAAAATCATGAAATTTGTATAAATTCAAAAACCTATAAAATTAAACAACACGCTGCAATAAATACACACTAAACAAGTACAACGCACTTACAGTACTATAAAGTCAAACAACACACAGGACGCGTTTTGAGCTGGAAAATATAGCCCGTCTTCAGACAATGTAAACGCGTGTATCTCCGTAAGGAACAAGATCAAAAAGATCAAAAGGGGGGAAAGAAGCTTACAAAGTGTGTTAAACAGCGTGAATCGTTTATTGAATTTGTTTCTTTTTCTCTTTCTCTTTTTGTTATCATTAATATTTATTTATTTATTTATATTTTTTAATTTAATTCTTTTAAATTTAATTACATGAAGTTTTATTCACATTACTAACAAGACGTAAAATCAATATAGTGAAAAGCTTTTTAGGCTAGAGTTCGAATTTTGGTCTTTGGTTCAAATCCTGGCCTGAATAAGTTTTTGTTCGGCTGGTTTTGCGCCTTGTTAGTAATATGAAAAAAAAAATCATGTAATTAAATTCAGACTACTAAAGCAGAGGCCATCGTTTAAAATTATTATTAATTATTTTATTTTAATTTAATTTTGTTTATTTTCCTTTCTTTTTTTCTTCGTTTCCCTTTTCTTTTTATATGAATTTTTACACTGTTATTGTAATAAATTCCTCTTTTGCATGTTCTCCTCTGTGATTGGTATTTGTCATACAGCTAGCGTCACCTGTCGCACTTTTTGTAAGCTCGTGTTTACATTGGCTGAAGACGAGCTGTTATATTTTCCAGCTCGAAACGCGTCCTGTGTGCCGTTTTGATTTTATGGGGCATTTAATCCATGTTTTTTTTTTTTTTTTTTTTTTTTTTTTTTTTTTTTTTTACTTTAATTATACATAAGAACTCATGTGATTATAAGCAAGCGAAATAAAATTATCATTTAGATTTTTTAAAGCAAAAAAAAGTATAAAATGAATTAAACAAAATGAGAATAGAAATGATTCTGCTATTTTTTGGGAGACACAGATCTTAGATATGAATGATATTGCCCGATGAATTGCCCCAATCAACAATTAGATAAACTTTCTAATTCCATGCTCATGTAATTAAAATCTTTTTGTGTTTTCGTACCACATTCGGATAAGAAAAATCGTTAAAACTTTCCTTATGCTGCTGAAGCATTTGTTACGAATTAAATTATATTTTTAATGACCATTTTTTGTTTAGAATTTGAATTTAAAACTAGTCGGATGTGACAATCTCAAAAATTTCTCAGACACTTTAATACTTCCAGAAAATTGAAACATATCAGCGCCACCGGTTAGATGATTTATACTAAAATGTAATCAACAACAATTTATGTCATGTTCTAATTGAACAGGAAGTTTGAGAAAAAATTCGTTCGTTAGTTTTTGAAATAGAATCATTACAGAAATAGTAAATAAACCTAGATAAAAGAGCCTCTTCTTGTGCAATTTACTCTGCAAAGTAAAAAATACTAATTTATGTCAGGGACAAACTAAATCTGAAGTTTGATGAAAATTCGTGCATTAGTTTCTGAAATAGAGCTATTACAGCGCCGTATTATATCAAGGAATAAAGTAATCTTAAGTGTTATGAAAATACGTCCATTGGTTCTTAAAATTTAGCTATTGTTAAAAAAGGCGGCATAGCAGCCGATCTGTGGGTGATATACACCAAAAACTAATCAGATCCAATTTATATTAAAGTCTAAATAAATCTAAAGTTTTGTGAAATTTCGTGCATTAATTCTTGAGATAGAATGTACACAACATTTTTGCCATATATAGAGTGACAGACTGACAAACAGTCTCACAGACACACATTTTGTAAAAACATATTTTTGGGTTTCTCTGACTCATAAACGTGTAAATCCTACGAAAACAGGAATTCAGATATTTGCTCGAATTCAATACTTTCTTTTTTTAAAGGTTTAAGAAAGTAAACAACAACAACAACAACAAAAGAATTAATAAGGATAAAACTGCATTATTTCGTTATATAACTAAAATATATAAATAATTTTTTAAAAATGCTACGTATTAACCTTTTTTTAGCTGAAAAATATTTTTTGATAAATTTGCTTAATAGTGTTTTTGTTATTTACAATTCTAATGTGTTTTGGTCGTTCAGTAAAACTTTATAATGGATTTGTCCTGAGAATTTATGCGATTATAACTGGCCAAAAGCAAACAGTCGTTTAGATTATAAAAAATTGAAGATATCCTCGTAAGAATGAATAAAAGAGAATGGGAATAATAATGATTCTATTATCTTCGACGAAACAAAAGCTCCTAGAAATGAATGCTATTTCCTGATGGAGAACTCGACCATCAGATAAGTTTTCTCATTTCATACTTAAGTAATCAAAGCCTTTTATTCAACAAAGATAAGAAAGTTCGCAAAAGATTTATTTTTTTCTGCTGATCAAGCATATAATAATAATAACATACGCTATTCCATAATTATTCTTTAAAAAATAATAAAAGTAAAAATAGTAAGAATAGTTTATTAGAAACATTCTCTTTTCCGAGTTTCGTTCATCTAACGGAACTATATTCGTCTCTGTCCTCTGTCTGTCACAGAGTCCATATACAAAAACTATATAAATCAGAGAGTTCAAATTTTGCGTACTTACAGATGAATATCTCTTGTCATGCAACTAATCATAAAATTTTAAAAAAGACTATTATTTTAATTAAAATATGTATTTTTAAAATCGCCAGTCCATTTTTTGTTGTTTTTTCTTCTACTTGTTGCACGCAAATTATTATGTGTGTAACACAAATTAATGGACTAAAAATATTACGTAAAAAACGCGCTCTTTTGTTTTTATTTCATCATATTCATCATCTATTTTGACACGCAAAGCGAAATACCTTTTTTATTTATTAAATTCCTATTCACTTAAATTACTAGGCGCCTCTGGTGACCAGCTTGGTTTCCCTTAAATTTATGCTAAGCTTTACAACATTTTATTTTTATTCATAATTTTATTTACTTGCGTACCTTCACTAAATCTGCAGATTCTGATAGAGAAATCAAAAAGTCTATGCGATCATGGCAGCATGGAGGGGAAGATCTTAGTATTCTGTTCTAGTTGGCGCGAATGGTGATGAAATCCGAAAAATCGTTTTCGTTTCTTAATTTAATGATAAAATGTTTTGAAGGAGAAATTAAATGATATCTTCTGTGCCATCATCGATCATACTTACCAACATGATTTTAATGGTCGTTTTGAAAAAACCGTACATTGTTTTGACTGCATTCATGTTTTTTTCCAAAAATTCCCCTTAAAATACAATAATTTGTCGAAAGACACCAAACTTGATTATAAAAGGTTCACCATTTTTTCTTCTTATATTTCGTACATAGCACATGCAAGCATTTATATTAAGATATGTAATTTTTAGTCTATTTATTTATTAAGGAAGGGAATAGGAAAGAAATAATGAAATATTATTTAGGATTTCTTTTAAGGTTTTCTAAATGAATTTTTCAATGTATGATAATAAATTTATTAATATTTAATTATTAATTGATAAAAGCATGTATTTACCATTACGCTTTTTATTATTTACTAGAAGATAGCCCTAGCCCGTCAAAATGACTTGTTTGCATTTTTAAAGGATGATAAAAAATTACAACAACTGTGGTCAATCATAGCCACTTTAGGCTGAAACAATTTTGATAAATACAGCAATTAAACTTGGAAAGGGAAAAATCTAACAAAAAAAAAAAAAAAAAAAAAAAAAAAAAAAAAAGAAAGAAAGAAAGAAAATTTCAACAAGTTTTAATTAAATAGTGTTTTTGAAATCGTGAAAATATTTCAAAACGAAGTAAAATGTAGTGACGTCATTTACAGCTCCCACTGTAAGTCTGACCATTGAGAACGCTCAATTACGACTATGGGACGGTTTCATTGGACAGAAAATAGATTGCCTTTAAAATCGGAGGTAATTTTTTACAATGTTTTTTATAGATTTGAAATTCTCAAGAGTCATTCACGGCTGTAAAGAAAAAAAAATTTAAAGCAACCCGAATATAAAAATTTTAACAATATTGCATTTAAAACGCACCTTCGCTTTCCTTTAATAAAAAAATTTAATTAAATATACACTGTAAAATATTTGACTCATTTGCTACAGCGTCATTCCACCGCTTTTATAGAAAACGGTTACTTTACTGTGTTATAGAGCATTCTCATTGGTCATAAAAGAGATATTCTATAAAAGCTGTGGAGTACCGCTGCAGCAAATGGGTCAAATTTTTAACAGTGTACTTTTTGAAATCGTGGAAAGATTTCAAAGCGAAGTAAAAAGTAGTGACGTCATTTATAACTTCCACTGTAAATCTGACCAATGACAACGCTCCATTATGACTATGAAACGTTTTCATTGGTGAATGAGTTTCTTTTTCTCGTGGATAGGTTGACCCCGGAATTGTTATACACGGAAGGGTTTTTTATATATAATTCATAATTTATTCTTCACTTTTAAGTTTTTTAAACGTTTACAAGTTTTCAGTTTCACAACGATGTGGAATATTTTTGTGAGCGTTAGTTGATGCAAAATTAAATCTATTGTTTTTATCCACTCTCATACAACTGCATGAGTTACAGAAAATATTTTTTATTTATCACCTGTAGCGTGGCTCGTCGAAAAAAGTTTTAAAACACGGCAATTTAGGATATTTAGACCAGCATTAATTGGTGCAAAATTAAATCCATTGTTTTTTCCACTCTCATGTAATTGTACAAATTACAGAAAATATTTGTCGATTTGCCACCTGTACCGTGACTAGTCAAAAAAAGTCTAAAGACCTAGTGATTTGGAATATTTTGGCGATGATTAATGGACGCAAAATCAGTGGAGCCAACTTATATGGGCCCATGGAGCTCGAGCCCACCCAAAAATTTTATCTCTCCTCCCGCTCAGTTTTAATTGATTTAATTCGTAATCTATTATTTAAATTATTTAATAGATTTTTTTATTATTATTTAAAGAAATTATACGATTTAAATTTAATAAAATTATTTATGAAATTATAATTATATTAATTTTAAAATTTGCTTAGAAAAATGTAATTTCGAGTTATGTTTAGTCATTCGATCCTCCCCTCTTTCTCCCCACACATGCACACTAAGGGAAAAAATATTTTACTCTTTTTTTAAGTTCATCCAATATTTTTGAATGTTAGCGCTACTGATATCCATTGTTTTTTCCACTCTCATACAATTATACAAGTTACATAAAATATTTGTCGATTTCTCATCTGCAGTGTGACTAGTCAAAAAAAGTCTAAAGACATAGTGATTTGGAATATTTCGGTGATGATTAATTGGTGCAAAATCATATCCATTGTTTTCCCCCTCTCTTACAATTGTACAAGCTACAGAAAATATTTGTCGATTTGTCACCTGTTATGTGACTAGTCGGAAAATTTCTAAAATCAGTGCTATTTGGAGTATTTTGACGAGCATTAATTGGCTCAAAATTAAATTCATTGTTTTTTTTTCCACTCTTATAAACAATTGTACGAGTTACAGAAAGTGTTTGTCGATTTTTTACCTGTAGCGTGGTTAGTTGGAAAAGATCTTTAAATTGATATATTAATTTATATTTTTGCTCTAAAAGTATTAAAATGTTACATCGTAATTAGAAACAAAGCATTTTAGATAATTTGAAAATTCTAGAATACCTTGAAGTGGGTTTAAAAATTCACTGGAAATTTCCATGTTTACATGTGAAAAACAGGTTAAGGAATCAGAAATTGTATGTCAGAAATTGTACGTCAAACGTGGCAAATGAGGTGCGTACATACTATAATTAGTTTTATGAATTTTCAGATCTTGATGTAATAGATGTTGCACACTTATGCAAAAAGGAATAAATAGAAAATTTATTACGAATAGATATATTAAATTCAGTAATGCTGGAATAATATGATTTCATCTTCAATAAGCTGAAATCACCATGGTAACGTTGAATCATCACCTATCTCGGGATATCAGTGGATTAATTACGTATGACAGAAGTAATTTATTCCATTTTTCAATATTGGGTGAAAAAAGTTCAGGCCAGGATTCGAACCAGAGATGTATTGGCCGAACTGCGATTTTCTGCAGTTCCATATACTGACCTTCGATTTATTCTGTTGAACTGATCCAGAGTATCAGACCAGATAAAGTGATCGTTGAGGTTAATTAGGTGAAATAGTCCTCCAGTTTTCGTGTCCGGGATAGCTCAGTTGGTGGAGCATTGGCGGCTTCAGCCAATACATTCCTGGTTCGAATCCTGGCCCGGACTTTTTTCACCCAATATTGAAAAATGGAATAAATTACTTCTGTTATAATTAATCTACCGATTGAATAATCGTGTTTAAAATTAATCTAATTACGTATGTTTCGACTCAAGAGAATGAAGATAACTTTTACTAATATCTTTGTATGTTTAGAATAGATTTTCATGAAATTTGAAATGACTCGATAAAAGTCTACGAAACTATACATATTTAAATTTCAAACCATTCGGTTGATTTGTTGTTGCGCTGTAATTCGGTGAGACAGACATACAGACAAACCTGTCGACGACTGTATATGCTACTATTTAAATAATTACGAACGCATTACGAAAGACATTTATGTGAAAGATAAGCAGTTTCATGTACCCTCTGTTTTTCAAATAACATATGCCTGCAGTGATAACATATACCTGATTCATAAACGTTCGCGTTTCAATGAATGAAATAACATTTTTGTCTTTGTAAATAATTGGGCAGCTTATATCTTTTTTTTTTTTTTTTTTTTTTTTTTTTTTAGAAAATGAATAAGTTGAGTTTAAAACTAATATATATTTCCAAACTCTCAGATTAACTGATACGTAGAAATTTTTATTTTAAGGGGACACAGTACTTTGATACCATCTCTTCAATTTTACACAATACTACAATATATATGGTTGCATAATACTTCATACTAAAAATAAAATAAAATAAAATAAAAAATTTCATAGAACAGCCTATTTTATTAAAATTTAAATAAAAAAATATATTAGCTTTAAAACCCTTATTACTTTTAGAAATATTAATATTTTTGCTTCGATTTTTTTTCCCACGTTCATTGGAATATACTACATAAAACTGTGTATGGATTTTCCGATGTGTGGGATTTTACATCTGAAATAATTTTTTTCTCTCGTATAGATTAAACAAGAAAGAAAAAATCATGCATTAGGCATATATTTTAAAGCACTTTCCAACACATTCAAAATAATGTAACAAGACTGCACCGTTTAAAAAATTAAAATATTTTGTCTCATTTCATCACATGGAACGCTTTTGAAATATCGAATTTCAGCTGTTCCCCCCTACAATCGGGAAATTGTCCAAATTTTTTAGCAGCCCTGTATATGATATAGAAATTTATATCGATTAGCAACATGTATTCCAAAATGTAATTCGTTTGAGAGACACACACGTTTCAGTTGAAAATTCCCCTTCAGCAATTTCCTCTAATGAAGAGAATGGTATGCCAATACTTTTGTGCAGCCTTGTATATGAGTTATAGAATTTATATATAAAGAGTAATAAAGCTAATTAAATTTAAAAGCGCATACCGAATTTAAAACGTACTCTCCAGCAATTATTACGCAAAGACAGCACTGTAAGGGATTTCGTTTGTGTGTTCCTGTAAAATATTAAGATATGCTCTGAATGCATTTTTAACGGGACTGTAGTGAAATTCAGAGATTCATATTAGTTTCAATACATGTGAAATAGCGTAATGCCATTAAAATTCTCTTCAAATGATATTTCCCATATACTATAATGTAATCGAATTATTTTGTGTGTCCTTGTAAATGAACAATAAATCTTACATACTTCATATGCAATACCAAACATGCGTAGGTGACCCTAAATAAGGTTTATGGATTGCATAAAAATCCAAACATATTTACGAAAGTTAGAGCGAGGACAGATGGCTAGACGGACGAACAAACCAATTACATAAGACTTTTAAACTTTATTGAAAAATGCTAAAAATGCTAGAAATTAAAAAAAAAAATCTCAATTTAATTGTTTTTGAATATTTATAAACTTGAATGTTAAATCCATGCGCAAAATTATTTAATACTCCTATAGAGAACAAGTAAAAAAAAATCAAACCTGTATCTAAATTAGCAGAAAAGCTTTAGTATTTGTCGTATAAAGCAAGTTATAAAATTATGAACATGAAGAAAAATCAGTTTAAAGTTTTCATTTGTATGCGTTATTGCCCTGGATCTATTAACAAAATTTGCAATATCTCGCGGTATAATTGTCGTATAGGTAAAAATTAGAGATCAAAATATTCACAATTAAAGAAGCTTTCAGTTAATATTAAAAAAAGAAAATCGATATTTTGATCAATTACTGTGTCCCCTTAAATAAATTAGTTTTAAAAAATGTACGAGTTACAGAGAGTATTTATCGAATTCTAACGTGTGACGGTGCCAGTCGGAAAAATGTCTTAAAATTGACATATTTTATAATTAAGTTTACAAAATAATAAAATCTTATAGTGTTAATAGTCCGGGAGCCGACCGTCGATTTACCTATGTATCGAGTAAAAGGACCGGACATACATCAAAATGTAGGTCTCAATGTGCACATTAAGAATATCACTGTCTGCCAGGTCCTATCCTGCCGGAACGTAAGGCAGACGCACTTTTATGACGTCAATTTTGAGTGTTTACCTATGTATCGAGTACAAGGCCAAGACATACATCAAAATGTCGGTCTCAATGTGCACATTAAGAATATCACTGGCTGCCAGGTCCTATCCTGTCGAAACCCGGTGGCAGCAGCACTTTTATGACGTTAATTTTGAGTGTTTGCGTATGTATCGAGTACAAGGACCGGACATACATTGAAATGTAGGTTTCAATGTGCACATTAAGAATATCACTGGCTGCCACATACATCAAAATGTAGGTTTCAATGCGCATATTAATAACATCACTGTCTGCCAGGTGCGATAGATAGGTAAACACTCAAAATTGACGAAAAAATATGAGTCTGCCACCTGGTTCCGGTAGAATTAGACATGGCAGACCATGATATTATTAATGTGCACTTTTAAACCTTCATATTTATTTATATGGTTTTTAAATTCGACACATAGGTAGACATTCAAAATTGATGTCATAAAAGTGTTGCTGCCACCTGATTCCGGTAAAACTGGACAAAGTAGACTCTTATATTATTAATATGCATTTTCAAACCTACATTTTGATGTATGTTCGGACCTTGAATTCGATACATAGGTAGACACTCAAAATTGAGGTCATAAAAGTGCAGCTGCCACCGGGTTCCGGCAGGATAGGACCTGGCAGCGAGTTATATTCTTAATGTGCACATTGAGACCTACGTTTTGATGTATGTCTGGTCCTTGTACTCGATACATAGGTAAACACTCAAAATTGACGTCATAAAAGTGCGGCTGCCTTGCGTTCCGGCAGGATAGGACCTGGCAGACAGTAATATTTTTAATGTGCACATTGAGACCTACATTTTGATGTATGTCCGGTCCTTTTACTCGATACATAGGTAAATCAACGGTCGGCTCCCGTACTATAACAGAAACACGTTTGTGTTCAAAATTTGTGTATTGCTAGCATATCATAAAGTGGGTTGAGAATTCGTAGAAAAATTCCATCTTTATATACATCAAGAACGAAAAATAATATGTATTCAGCATAGATTATTAAACATTTTCTAACACATTCAGAACTTCCGTGACAAAAAATTACAATTTATTAACCTTTTACCCCCGACGATAGAAGATAAAAAACCTGCTCCCTTACTACGGCAAAAGTTCGGAATTTTTTTCCCCCCACATTGGACTGACCAGCTCTCCCGAAACCTTTGTTTCGAAGCGAAGAGAATTTTTGGGCGCATTGCAAACCAGGGTTGTTGTACAGTTCCTGGAAATAATGAGTAGGGTTATCACTTACGCCAGTTATCCCAATTTTGGCTCGTTTTCATTGTTAATTTTAAAATGATTGCTAGAGCATCAGGTATGCGAATTAATACACATGAATCATTACGAAAAAGTACATTAAAAATTTTCCTGATCAGATCGTTCGATTCACGATGAACTGACATTAAAAACTTATCAAAATTTTGACAAATCAACCAAAATTTATTTTAACATTTGCATATAATAATAATAATATATAATCACATTCGCGTACGATATATGTTAAAGCTAATATATTTTTAGTGCATTGTATAGTATGCAATTAATTCTAAAATCTATATTCAAGGTTTTCAGGAGGAAAAAAGTAAGCATTGTTTACAATGTTTAACGATGTGGCATTGCTTGCAATTTTTTCTTCATTTAAATTTTAAACTAGTTTAACTAAATCTTAGTAAGAAAGTACTTATTAGTACTTTTTTAGAAGTACTATTTAAGTACTTTAAGTACTTACTTAGAAAGACCCAAAATTTCTTTGTCAATTAATAAATTCATATGCGCACAAGAACAATGAAAAGTAATTCCGTTACATTATCAAAAAACAAAATTGTACTCTATCGTCGTACTACTACAGCCATAACAATGAAAATGAGTTGGACAAATTAGTTTTTTATAATTCCTTCCGATAATAGAATTGCATCTTCAGTCATAAGCTATTGTTGTCTTATGGCGGCAGTTTCTTTCCTTTTCTGCTCTATAGCGTACGCAGAAATTCGATTCTAAACGCTAATTTTAAAATTTATTTTTCTAAAAAATCTCTTGGCTCTACCGAAAGACTAAAATAAAAAGCGTTTGATTACATACTTTCACAATAAAAAAACTTGATACATTTGAAAAAAAAAATTTCAGAAAGTAGCCAACGTAAATTTCAAAATAGCTTAAAAACTTTTTATTTTTTTCAGTACATTGATTGGTATGTAATAACTTCTCAATCTCCTATTCAGAGCTGTGAAAAAGCGTTATGGCCTACAGGCATGTATTATTTATAAATTTTAGTTTATTTAAAATATATTACTTCTTAATTATGTTGCTGTTAGTATCTTTTAACTAAAATTTGTTTGTGAATGACTAAATTCATACACACATGCACTAAAAAAAGTCCGTTACATTGTAAGAGAAAAAAATCGTTATCTTTTTTGAAAAATATATTACTCTTAATTAAAACATTCTGAACTTGATGGGAAGTATACTACAGTTTTGTAGTACATACAGCTCATATTCAAAATATTAGAATAATTACCTTTTTTTTAGAAATTGAAAATATCGTTTGGTAATTTAATGTCTTTTAATGAAAATATGCAAACGATATTTTTATTAAGAACTTATTGTTGATTAAACTTACTTGTTATCTTAAATTTAATATCATTTTTGAAAAGATTAATTGCAAAAAAAATTATTTTGAAAAGTCAAAATATTAGAATATTTATTCAAGTGGTTCAAAATATTAGAATATTTCACATTAATTCTCCTTTAATTATTACCAATTCTTAACTGGTGGCATCATTCATTAAATTCAGACTATTTTATTTAAAATCAGTATTCTTTTTTGCAGTTTGTTTCTTTTTCGTCTTAAAATGGGCCGTGTGAGTGATATTCCTGAATCTACTAAACTTCGTATGGTTGATTTGTATCGGCACGGTAAAAATCAATGTTTTATAGCGAATTATTTACATTGTTCGCAATCGAGCGTTAGTAAAATACTAAAACAATATTCAAAAATTGGAAAATTTCAAAATAATCGCCGAAATGGTGGCCGAAAACCAAAAACATCTGCTAGAGATGATAGGAAACTGAAGCGTATAGTTAAGAAAAACCGTTTTAAAAGTGTGCGATTCTTGCACCGAAAATGGAAAGAAGAAGGAGTTGAAGTTTCTACATCGACAACATTAAGACGTCTCCATAAATTTAAATTTGAATCTCGTGTACCGAAAACAAAACCTCTCATGACTGCAAGACAAAAGCGTATAAGATTGAATTGGTGTAAATCAAGACGTTTATGGAGCAATGAAGATTGGAAAAATATATTATTTAGTGATGAAAGTATGCTTTGTGTTTCATATGGTAATCAAGGTATTCGAGTTTGGAGAATGAAGCAAGAAGCATTTGATAAAGAATGCCTTAAACGTTCCGTAAAATTTGCTGCTAGTGTCATGGTTTGGGGTTGTATGAGTGCAGAAGGACCTGGAAAGTTATGCATCGTCTACGAAAAGGTTAACTCTGTGATATATCAAGAAATTTTAGAATATTACATGATCCCATCATCAGAAGATTTATTTGAAGATGATTTCATCTTTCAACAAGATTTAGCGTCCCCGCATACCTCGGTGTCAACTAAGAATTGAATAGGCCAACGCAACATTAAGGTACTTCCTTGGCCACTAAATTCACCAGATCTTAATCCCATCGAAAACTTATGGTGTATAATGAAGAAAAAACTTCAAGAAAATCCTCCTTCAAGTAAAACTGAGTTAGTGGCACGTATAAAGTCTATTTAGGCTAATATTGATAGAAATGTTTGTAAACACCTTGTATATAGTATGCAAGATCGATTGTACGCTGTTATGAAAGCTAAAGGGGATGCTACAAAATATTAACTACCATTTACTTCATATTCATAAGGTAATATTGTTGCGTAAAATAAAATATTCTAATAATTTGAACCAATCTAAATTTTATTCTAATATTCTGGTGTGTTTAAGGAAGCTGTATATCTAATTTATTGTGCTGTATTTTATATTTTATAAATGTTAAAATCTTATCTAAACATTCCAGATTTAATTTATAAGAAATTTAATTGCATTTACTTAGTATAAAAAATAAATAAATGACAAATATTTTTTTCTTATTACTTTTTCTGAATTATTCTAATATTTTGAATATGAGCTGTAGACTTTAGTTACATAGCCTTTACTTTTTTTTTTTCCATACGCACATACGCTCACTTACTGAAAAAAAAAAAATAAATAAAGGAAAAGAAAAGAAAGAGAAAATTTTCAATTACAGTAAGTTTAGGAGTGATTATTTTTGACAGTTCCCCTTGCGATCTCAATTTTTACACATAAAAAGATAATAATTATAAGCATGCTGATTGAAGTAAATTGGAATCACAGTTTTTTTCTTTAGCTCACAGGCTATCAAAGCCTGGTAGCTAATGTGCCCGCATATTTTGTATGTCTGTATGTTAGTATGTATGTACATAACACGATAACAATTGACTGAAAGATCCGATTTGTTTCAAATTTTAGACATAGATTTGTTCTAAAAAGGCAGTTTCCTGGGTATTTTTTTTTGGGGGGGGGGGGGGGTTCATTTCTTAAGTTTAAATGAGGGGATAACGGGGATTAACGCCCCCCCCCCTCATTTAGATTAATGGGTGTTTCATAAAGAAATGTCCAATTTGCTTCATGTTTTTTATACAGGTTTAATCTGACGAGGTGTTTTCTTGATTAGTTTTGAGGGCTCATTGGTCAGGTATAGAGGAAAGGGGATAAGGGCTAATCTTCCCTTAGGTTAAATCAATAGGTTTTTCATGCGAAGATATCCGATTTGCTTCATATTTCCTATATAGATTCATTCTGATAAGGTGCTTTACTGATTAGGTTTCGGTGTTCATTGGTTGTGTATAAAGGGAGAAAATGAGAGAGATAAATCCCTTCCCTTAAATTAGATAAATGAGTTTTTCATGCAGAAATTCCACTTTGCTTCATATTTTTTGTATCGAGACATTCGAATAAGGTGTTTCCTTGATGACTTTTGTGGGTTCATTGGTTAAGTATAAAGGAGCGAAATTACAATCCCCCCCCCCCCCTAATGTATCTAATGGGGTTTTCATGCAGAAATGGCCGATTTGTTTAAAATTTTGTATATAGGTTTATTTGCTAATGAGATATTCCGATGAATTTAGGGGATTCGTTGGTTATGTTTAAAAGAATGGGGTGGGGGCTAATCCTCCACCCTTAATTTAGATAAATTAGTTTTCATACACATTTGATAACCGATTATCTTCAAATTTGATATACCGGTTTATTTTGGTAAGGTACTTCCCTGATTAAATTTGGAGCTTGATTGGTCAGTTATAAAGGGTGCAGATACGGGAGGTAATCCCACCCTCTTAATTTAATTTTCGAGGGGGAAAATTCTTTGAAAAAAAAATCTGTAATATACTTTTAGTGTGAATAAACTGTAAGCTCAATGTCATCAGTCTAACTGGCGAGTATTCTTTGCATTTTAATACTTTCTGATACAAGAAATTCATGTTGAGTTAGAAGCAGGGGTGTAGTGGAGGGTATACGGAGGTATACCCTCTGGATTTATTTAAAGAACACTATACCCTCTGGATTTTTTTAAAGAACACCATATACCCTCAGGTGTATATGGTGTTCTTTGGTCATATACCTAATGGTCCATATGGATTTGGTCGTATGGATCCATATGGTACCATATGGATTTGGTCATATACCTAAATTTAAAATTGTTTCCTAAGAAAGCTCTAGTATATAAACTCTATTTAGCGTGTATTCTCTGTTTAGACCGTACACTCTTTGTTGTCTTTACAACTAAGCAATTGTTGTCTCATGACGACAGTTGTTTCTTCTGCTTTGCTATCAAATTTGAAAATCCCGTTCAAAGCGTCAACTTAAACTGCATTTTACTAAGAATTTTTGTTCTTTAATGAAAATCTAAAAACAGTATCTGCTTATATGATAAATTTGGAAACAAAAACTATTCTATTTAGGTTTATTATAAGATATTCTATATTTAATAAGGATGGCTATAGTTCTTTTTTACAGCAATAGATAAAATTATTTGAAATTTATATGCATTATTTAAATGTATTCTTACTATAAAATATCAAGTCTATAAGGTTTATTTTTTTTTATTTTATGGGAGGGGGATGAAACAGAATACAAAATATTACGTTATTATCATAGAAGTAAAAGTCATTTGGAAATGAAGGCACAGTATTGTGCTGTTAGAATATGACGCATTGTACTCAGAAAGTTATCTGGCACCAGCGCCGTGCGAAAGGGGAGGGGCAGTCGCCCGGGCGCGGAACTTTAGGGGGCGCCAAATTTATACTACCAACGCTACCAACGTCATTTTTGGCCTGTTATAAGAATAAACTGGGCGAGAGGAGGCCAAATCAAAACTTTGCTTCGGGCGAAGTTTTCTCTTCGCACGCCCCTGCCTGGCACATTAGACATACAGTATTGGGCAGTAAGAAAATGGCATAACACTCTCTAAAACTGTCAAACTCAAAGAAAAAAAAAAAAAAGATTTACTTGGGAACGAGGAGTGAGATAGAGAATAATTTAGATGACTTGTTATCTATTTGTTGTTATTAGAGAAAAATAAATATGTAAAACAGATTCTTTAGAATATTTATAACTTCGTATAATTGTGGTTGGGGGGGGGGGGGGAGAGATAACTAGCGCAGTGCATATTTTAGGAGCTAATAATTTAGATAGATGATTGTTTATTTTTACTAAAGAGTACCACTTACAACAGAGTATTTTTTTAATACATAACTTTTTATGATGGGGTAGCTTAAATTTTGGAGGATTTTAAAATTTGAACGATTGATTATTTATTTACTATTCTTAGAGAACAACAAATAGGTAAGCAGAATTTTTTGCTTTAAACTCCTTGTATCGAAGGCATGAGGGAGGTAGGGGGAAGCAGGAATTGAGAGTAGCAACGTGGGGGAGGGGGGGGGCGATTCCATGCGGGAAATGCTTTATTTCATTTAAGCCATAAAAATATGCTTGATATTTTATAAAGAAAGGGGGGAGGGGCGTATTATCTAGATTTCATGGGACTATAATATTTTAAATAATAATGTTAAGGAGCAGGGAAAGTTTCAGTATGTGTTTGTGAATTCTTATTTTTTTTTTATGTATGGTTCCTAAGGAACCAATTTAGCTCTGAAAAGAGCTGTTTGTTTTTAGCCCTGAGAAGGACTGTTTATTTTAATTGATGGAAAAATTTTATGAATGAATACGAATGCAGAGATTTATATGCTGGTGTATGGAAGATCTTTTAGGAAAATTTGAATGAATTCTTATGGTTTTCACCTATTTGAAAATTCTGCGTTTGTATGGTACTTTGCGAAACAATTTCTATCTATGTATAAAGCAACATTGCACTTTGTACAGATAACTTTAACCCGCCTCTGTAAGCCTTGTTTGGAGCATACCACACATCTTCTATATTTCTTCTCATCCAAAGGCCAGTGGCCTGCAGAGGAAGTATTAGTCACTTCAGAGGAAATATCAGTTTTTGAAGTAACAGTTTCATTTTTTTTACAAGCATTTTAATTAAGGACATGCGGAAGTCTTTGTGGCTTTCAGTGCTTTGTGAGATTATATACGCATTAAGGACAGCAATGTCCAGCAAATGAAAAAATAATTTTTTTGTCCATTTTAGCGTGCGTCGTTCGAAGGCATAGCTATTTGCCATCCTGTCACTCAGGTCAACAAACCCCATATTTTCATTATAGTCAGCGACTATTTTTGGTTTTTTTCCATCGTTTAGAACACTTTGGTCTATGGGCTTGTGCATATTGCTCAGCATATAAACGTCGCGTTTATCCTTCCAACGTAAAGCTGTAAGCCCATTTCCATATCGTATAAGAGTTTCTCCGCGTTTTAATTTGGGCTGCGAAATACATTTAGGAAAATTCTTCCTGTTGTTTCTGACAGTACCGCAAGAATTGATTTGTTTGTCTCTTAGCAGATCACGGTAAAGTTCAGGAGACGAAAAAAAAATTATCCATGAATAATTTATGTCCCTTTCCTTTGATAGTTTCAGCCATAGTATTGACTACATTATATGATGCAGAATTCAAATCTTTTTTCTGTTTGTCATTGCCCAGGTATACTCTCATATCATATGTGTATCCTTTTTTATCGGCAATCTTGTACATTTTGATTCCCCATTGTTTGCGTTTTTTGGGAATATATTGCCTAAATGCAACACGGCCTTTAAATTTTACTATTATTTCATCTACAGCAACTTCTTCTGTTGGCTCATAGGGTTGTTTGAAAGCCATATTTAAAGCATCGAAAAGTTTTCTCATCTTCCACAATCTGTCATAACTTATTGAATCTTTGGAAGGCTTTTCATTATTATTGGTGAAATGCAAAAATTTAAGGATTGAAACAAACCTATCTCTTGGCATAATTTTCCTAAAGAAAGGCGTTTCAACTAATTCATTTGTGGACCAATAATCATGAATTTTGTCTTTGTGGATATGACCCATAAGTAAAACAGCACCTAAAAATATTTCTATCTCTTCAGGTGTTGTTTTTTCCATTCCGGAGAGTGTTTTCTCTTTCCATTCTCCTCTGGTCTTAAGTCAAACACTTGTTCGGCATATCTGTTGGTTTCCATGCTTATCATTCCTAAAACTTCGCTTGGAAATAAAACTTGAAAATAATCATACGCATTTTTAAATTCTGAAGTATGAATGCATATTCCAGGATTCCCAGTAAAGTGCAAAACGTTTACTTCATCATTTTCTTTGGCTTCCTTCCATTCAAATCCTTCCATTTTATTCGGAATTTCCGCATTTTCTTCGTTTAATATTTCGTCAACAGTACAATTGAGAGATTCCTCAGCATCATCAAATTCAAAATCTGAATCACTGTCAGCATAATTCTCTGCATCGCATTCATTCATAAGCTTTATAATCTCTGCTTGGCTGAAACCTTTAAATCTGGGAGCCATAATAAAGAAGATATCACGATTATAAAATTCTCTCTAACAAAATGCGCTCCTCTTTCCAAATCTATTGATAAGATACTGACCTGACGAGTCGAAAGAAGCTTTCGCCTAATACTTCTTTTTTTCTCCCCCAAAGAATCGCCAATAGTAAAAACTGACCTCTCTGTCTAACGTGGGTGGGAAATTTTCTCGGAGAGAGGGGGAACTGACAGCTGAGTAATGGCTTTTTTCCTCAAACAGGGGGTCAAAGTCTTCAGTAAACATTCTTACCGGCGCCGTACTGAAAGGATATTTCTCTCTTGGTAATACATCTTACCACGCCGAAGCTAGGAGGTTAAAGCGAAAGATGTTTTTTTTTAAACTAGGTTGTTCGATGTATTAACTAAACATACCAGAAAATTCATGACGTATTTGGAAAACTTAAATTCTGCAATTATAATGAACAATCCAAAAAATATCTTAATTTTTCTGTGCTGCCTGTGTATGATTCATAGATTTGTATGCATTATATGTACATAGTCTGCTGAGAGTCATTTCAATTAAACGCATAGTACAGTTAAAATTTTTCATTCAGCAATTTCCATGAATAAATGGACATGCACTTCAGAACTTTTGTGCAGCCCTGTATATGATCTGTAGAATTTATGCACACCAAGTAATACTTAAAAAATGGTTTAATTTAAAAACTCGCCATACAACTGAAAAATCACTTCTAGCAATTTTTATTGATAGGCTGAAACTGTTCATGGTAGTTCACCGTAAAGATACATTTCATTATCTTTAAAGTAATATTTAAAAAAAAAATATTGCAAACGATTTTTCCCCTCAGACCATAATGTAGCAGTATTATTTTGAGTATTTCTGTAAATGAACCATAAAAGCTACAAATTCCTTTAACATATATTGATTCCATGACAATCGGACTATATTTATGCGAGTTAGAACAACGATTCCCATCTCTCAATAAAGCGATTTCCTCTATCTCACCAAGGCCCTATACTGGAAAAATATCCTTAAAATTTCCTATTTAATTTGAAAAAAAATTACAAGTTAACATTTTGTTTGCTAAAAATTTAAAAAAATGCCAATTTTATTTTTACAAAGATTTGTTAATATTTAACGCCATTAAAATTTTGCATATGAATACTTTCTAGGTAAACAAATTCAACAAATCTTAATTCACAATAATTTTCTTCAAAAGTTTTCAACACTGTGCAATTTCATTGCTTCCTGATAAGATTACTTTGATGCTAGGGGAAGGTGAAAAATAGCAAGAGTTAATGTTGTGATACATCAAACTTAATTCCATGTCACAGTTAGTTTTAGGAAATTTCTAAGCTAACACAGGATTAAGAAATAAATTCTTTCATGATTTCAAAAGTTTTCACCGTTTTAGAAATTAAATAATAAAAATAAGACACAGAAATTGAAAAAAATAACAATAATTTCTAAAGGTAAAGTGTAGAGTTGGATATTCGAAAGTACCGAAAGCTGTGTTACAGTCGTAAAAAAGCAGAGAGATTTTTTTCCATTTAAATAAACAGAAATATATAAGCTTTAACTTTGATTCGGTACTTTAATAAATATTAATTTAAATAAAAATGAAAAATATTTAAAGCAAAAATCTTTAAAAAAGTGTATAACTTAAAAAAATACATATTTTCAAAAGTAAATATATGTATTATTTAATTTTTGAATAAGACTTAAAGTAATTTAAAAATACATGTTCCGAATTTGAACCATTTATGTTTAATGGTTCTTGAGTTATAACAATGTAAATGTGAGAAATAGTGAAAAAACCCGTTGTGAAGCAAAGTTCATTTTTACAAGAAGTCGTTATCATGATAATAATTCCTCGAAAGCTAGATTTTGAAAACAAACCAAAACAAAAGTATGAATATTTCTTATTCCAATTAACTTAGAAACATGATTTAAACTTTTTTTAAACAGATTAAAAAAAAAAAAAAAAAAAAAAAAAAAAAAAAAAAAAAAAAAAAGGAAATGTTTAGTGTAGTAAAACTATTTTTGAAAATTTGAAAATTTTAGTGTCCTGGGTCTCTTTATAAAGATGGATATTTGAAAGTTTTTACAATAGCTTTTGACACAATACAGTATTGTGGCAATTAATTGAGAAATGCATTTATTTTTATTAAATTCAGTTTTATTCACATTTTGTGTGGTTACATTGCAAACTAGTAAGTAATATAACCTCCCCGAGTCTTTATAACATCAGAGATACGTTTCGGCATGGAATGTACTAGATTGGCAGATATAGATTTAATTTCAGTGTCTCTGAGCCATATGTCAATAATGGGCGAAATTAGCTTTTCCATCGTCGTACTGTCAAATTTGTGAAGCCTTTTTTTGACAATAGCCCACAAATTTTCAATGGGATTCAAGTCTGGTGAATTCCCAGGCCAATCCAATACAGTAAGTTTGTTTTTTGAAAAGAAAGATTGGATTTGCTTCGAAGTGTGACATCGCGCACGTCTTGTTGTAAAACGCCATCTCCATTCTTCCACAGTTTAGACATGATTGGAAGCACATTTCGGGTCAATATCACTTCGTAACTTGCACTGTTCATCATTCCTTCTACGGGAACAAGAGATTCTGTCCCCAAAAAGCTGAAACAACCCCAAAACATCTTTTTGGGGGGATGTTTTGGTGCTTGATTGATGTGATGCTGATTCAGCGGTTCTCCTTTGCTCCTTCTCACGAACTTGGATCTAAATCCCTGGACCACAAAATGTGTTTCGTCAGAAAATAGAACATTCTCCCAGTCCTTCTCAGTCCAAGTTTTGTATTTCCGTGCCCATTCTAATCTTTTTTTCTTCATACGAGGGGTGAGAAGCTGCTTCTTGTACGGCCGAAGTGCTCTCCGCCCACGTTCTAACAGCCTGTATCGCACTGTTGAAGGTGCAATATCAACGCCTGCAGACGCCATGGACCTGGACAGGTCAAAGCTGGTTAATCGAGGATTTTTAACACTCATTCGATGTAAAGTTTTGTCGTCACGAGCCGAAGTTGATCTTTTTCTGCCGCATCTTCCAGAGCGGAGGGTTCCAGAATTTCCTGTTTCCCAAAAGCGCTTCCATATCCTCCCAACACTTGCAGTACTCACTTCACATATTTTACCTATTTCCTCTAACGTCTTAGATGTGTGTTCTCTAAGCGCAATCACTTTTACACGTGTTTCCGCGCTGATATCCATGACGCTAATGAGCCTCCCAACAAGCGAGAAACTAACACTGCGAAATACTTGCCATCTGGTGGAGGAATTTGAACACCTGCTGCTTACCGAATGTATGCAAACACCAGCTAATATTATAATAACTGCCATTTGAACTCTCAGCTAAATTTGGAATACTTCTTCTTAAGCTTATGAGTGATAAAACGAAAAAAATGACATTTCTCAATTAATTGCCACAATACTGTATATCCTGAAAAAGACACAAATGTTAAATCCAATTATATTATATAATAGGAAAATTTTTATGTTTAATATTCTTAATAATTAATTCTTTTATAAAGGAAGAATGTAATGTTAAAATTACAAAATACAGATTATGAAATTTTTGTAAGTTTATTTATTGATTGTTAGGGGAAATCTCTGTTCTTTTCCCTTAGTTAAAAAAATAATAATTTTCTATTTTAACTGTAATGTTTCTAAAATTAAAGTTCATGGATTCCAAATTTTATTGAACTAAAAAGAAAAAGTATACGCATAATTTTGAACATGCTGAATATATTAATTAATTAAGAAAATTACTTTTTAAAAATTTCTGAAAAGTGCTGCTGATAATCGGCGAAAATATCATCTTTAAAGTTTAACAAACTTCTATTTAAAATGTTCAAAAATATTTTAGTTTTAAAATATTAGACAACTTTGTATTCAATTGTGTATTTATGCATATAATTAAAATTACTCACTAAGAGTGTACCCCTTACAATATCAAGGCACAAAGGTATAACTTCATCTAGTATAAGCTTATAATTACATACAAGAGTCCTCCCAGTTAATTAGCTCAAATTTCCTTAGACCGCTCGCTTTTGAAAACTTTTCGTTAATCATAAATGGGTCGAACATAAACGGGTTGTGAAAGGAGCAATAATTAATTTGAAAAGTTTTGAACATACAAAATAAATATAGTGTCTTTTCTCGGTTATTGAACTCGAGCTCAAAAGTGAGAAATTATTGTTTAAATTATATTATTCCCAGATTTGTTCCATTATCTGCATTTCATGTTGCAATAATAAAATTTGTCTTCATCTTTTTAAACAACACCTTATTTAATTATTTTGACATTGAAATGGAATAGTATCATTAAAATATATGCAACTAAAATTATTCTTTATAAATAATTAAAAACATGTTAGTACTTTCAAGTCTTTATCAAACTTTTCTTTAGAGAATGTTTATTTATATTTATTTATTTTGATAAGGGGGGGGGGGGGTAGGTTTTTAAATAAAATTAACTGCTAACATCTATATTTGATTATTTTAATTGTCTTTTAAGTAAACCTAAAAATTTTAAAGTTCATATAATTTATAATATTTTTTATAAACATAGAAAATGACATCCCCAACCCCTCGTTAAGGCCCAAAATGGAAGTATCATTAAACTCGCTATGTCGGTCTTATAGTCACAAGGTTTTTGCCATCTTTTCTAACTTCGAAGTAAAACTGATGGACAACCTACAAGTTTCCTTCACGTGGATATTATCTACTTAGGCATTGTTTAATCTTCCCAACCTTTTGTAAATAAACCACAGGAGATTGGAGAAGAATATTTTTTTTTTCTGGTAAGATGTTGAATCCGCCAAAATAAGCATTTAAACTGAGCCTCAAAGAATGAATGTGTAAATACACTTTAATACGTTTCAAATCTTACATGTTCGTAACGATGTCACGCGAAATGCTATTTTCCCAACTGCGAGAAATAATATCCAGACACGTAATCGTACCCAAACGGGTCATATGGCAATCCGAGTATAACTAAGAGAGTTAAGGGAGATAGACAGATAAAAATAATTAATAAGCACTTTAAATTTATTTTGAGTTTTTTTTAAATGAAAATTATTTTTTTAATACAGATGTTTCCAAAAATTTAAGAGCGAAAGTGATCCTTTTATTTCAAAAGCATTTTAACTTTTGTTTTTAAAAATTTCGATTCACTCCTCCCAGTTAATTAGCTCAAATTTCCTCAGACCTTTTGAAAAGTTTTCGTTAGTACATAAATGGGTTGAACATAAACGGGTGGTGAAAGGAACTATAATTAATTTTGAAAAGTTTTGAGCGTTCAGAATACATTCTTTTCTCCGTTATTTAACTCGGGCCTAAAAGTGAGAAATTATTGTTTAAACTGTATTATTTCCAGAATTCTTTGATTAATTGCATTTTATGTTGAAATAATGAAATATTTCTTCATCGTTTTGAACAATATCTTATTTAATTATTTTAAAATTTAAATGGAATATGCTGAAATGAAATGAAATAAATATATATGAAATAAATATATATGAAATAAATATATATGAAATAAATATATGCTATTAAATATTATGTTTTATAAATATAAAAAATGACATTTTTTTCGACTAACTGAAAATTTTCAAACGCTGGGAGACAAACCTAAGACATTTGGCATAAATTGCCAAAGCTATCTGAAGGGGCAACTGGTTGACACAATTCACTAAGACACCCTACTAGGCAGTTGTGTCTGGTTTGTTTTCGGAACAGATCAACAGAATATACCACAGATAATGGACCCTCCCCTGTTAAAGCCCAAAGGGACATATCATTAAACTTGAGTTGTCTTTCTTGGGGCAACGATGTTTTTGTCACCTTTACTAGCTTCAAAGTGAAACTGACGTACAACCTACAAATTTCTTTCAAGTCGATATTATTTCCTTAGCCTTCCTAACTTTTTGTGAATAAACTACAAAAGACTGGAGAAGAATACTTTACCTGTAAAAGTATTAAAGATGAGAAAAGAAGCATTTAAACTGAGCTTTAAAGAATGAATGTGTAATAACACTTTAATACTTTTAACTGAATTTTACAGGCTAGTAAAGATATTACACGAAATAACATTTTGCCTACATCGTGAATTAGTATCCAGACACATAATAGAACCGAACCAGCGTCATATGGCAATCCGAGTATATTTACGAGCGTTAAGGGCAGACAGACAAACAAAATAATTAATAAACACTTTAGATTTATTTTGAAAAGTGTTAAAATGAAAATGGATTTTTTTTAAATGCAAAAGTTTCAACCGAAATTTATGGGCGAAAGTGATCCTTTTATTTCAAAAGCATTTTAATTTTTGTTTTTTACATTTCGATTCTCTCCTTCCAGTTAATTAGCTCAAATTTCCTCAGACCGCCCGCTTTTGGAAACTTATCGTTAATACATAAATCAGTTGAACATAAACGGTCGGTGAAAGGAACTATAATTAAATTTGGAAAGTTTTGAACATTCAGAATAAAGATAGAGTCTTCTCTGTTATTGAACTTGGGCTAAAATGAGAAATTATTGTTTAAATTATATTAATCCCAGAACTGTTTGATTAACTGCATTTTATGTTGGAATAATGAAATCTTTGTTCAAATTTTTAAAAAGATATCTTATTTAATTAGCTTGGTATTTAAATGAAATAATATCAATAAACTATATGGTATTAATTTTATATATAAACATAGAAAATGAATATTTTCCAACTAAGTGAAAATTTTCCCACGCTGGGGGAAGAATTGATGTAAAAACCCATCCTGAAGAAAAACGCTTTTTTACAATAAGCCGCTGTCATGACGATCATTGGCTAAAAGCTGCATTTTGAAAATAAACTAAAACGAAAATATTAATATTTCTGGTTTCAATTAAGATAGAAAAATGATTTAAATATCACGTTAAACTGAAAAAAAAAAAAAGAGATTTCTATTGCAAAAAAATTTTCTTTGAAATTTTGAAGATTTTTCTGTCCCAGACTCTCTTATTTAGACATAATATCATATTAAGTGGTGAAATTATGTTAAATTACCCTGAATGTCTTGAAAAGTGTTTCAGACTTTAAGTGTGGCTCATAATATTTTTTTTTTACTTCTTGTTTATACATCTATATACAAAATCATTTTTTGGGGTGTTTTTGTGTTATGTCACAATAAAACGTATATCACTCAAGTGATTTTACTTTGATTACCCACTCAGTATTTTTTGTAAACATTTAACTGACTAGACTATAAGCGCGACATTTACATATGAATTTAATCTTCATTCATATCCACAAGACTTGTCTGTTTAGAATTCTAGCCACTCAGTAGCACTTAGGCTGAAACTGACTAATGTACTAATGATGATATATCTATCTCATGACAGACAAATGGGATTTCAGAATTTGGAGAGTGCATTAGTGTTGTTTAGTTTAGCCAGACATTTCTAACGAGCATATCTCATTGAGATCCAGTATCTCAAAATCTGGCTATTGGAATTATTAAAACTATTGTGTTTTCTCAAAATCTAACACCTTGTAAGGGAAGCTAGTGAAATTGAAAATTATTTTGAATGTTTTTCTTGTTTTAGGCAACTATTGTTATTTAAAATTCTGTTTAATCTAATTCATTTAAAGGGACTGGGTACCCTTTGAATTTGTTTTTAATTCAAGCAATTTAAGATACATTTTCGGTATACTATAGTAAAGGACTCAATAAAAGAAAATGATTCTAACAAGATATTGTTCGATATTTTTCCGGCACAATTAGATTTTTTTTTTAAATTTAAGTAAATTTTAAAATGCTTCTCTTTGTACAATTTTAATTTAATTTTTTAATACTATTTATAAAAGTGTGATGCATAAGATTAATTAGTTTGACAGAAAAAAATAAAATGCGCAAATGCGTGTAAAAATTACAAAAAAAAAAAAAAAAAAATCTAAATTTGTAATTTTTTTTTTTTTTACATTTTGAATCTATTGAATTTAAAAATTTTTATGTCTAAAAATACTTTTTACTTTGCTGTAAATCTTATTAAATTACTTTATTTTACTTATAACTTTATCTTAAATTACTTTATTGTATCCAAATTTTGTTACATTATCTTGAATGTGTTGCAAAAATGTTCTTAGTTTAGGCTTGACGTATGATTTTTTCCTTTCTTATTTGTACACCTATATATAAAATCATTTTCTGAAGTGTTTTTGTGTTATATACCAGTAAAATGTATTGTATCATTCAAGTGCTTTTACTTTCATTACCACAGGCATTTACTCATTATTTTTTGTAAACATATAACTAACTAGACTATAAGCGCGACATTTGCATATGAATTTAATCTTCACTCATATCCACAAGGCTTGTCTGTTTAGAATTCCAGCCACTCAGTAGCACTTAGGCTAAAACTGACTAATGTACTAACGATGATATATCTACCTCATGACAGACAAATGGGATTTCAGAATTTGGAGAGTGCATTAGTGTTGTTTAGTTTAGCCAGACATTTCTAATGAACATCTCATTGAGATCTAGTATCTCAAATCTGGCTGTTAGAACTATTAGAACTATTTCGTTTTCTCAAAATCTAAATTCTTGTGAGGGAAGCTATTGAAATTGAAAATTATGTTAAATGATTTACTTGTTTTAGGACATTATTGTTATTTAAAATTCTGTTTAACCTTACGGATGTGTTAGGACTTTCCTCGTTACGGAAATTTTGGATTCGGTCGCCGCGCTCAAAGCCCGCGATAAAAGCTATGCAATAGCTTAAAAAATAAGTAATTTCATTAATATCACAAACAACATAGCTAACAAATAATTTTGGCAGCTCGTTTTCCGTTTGTACTAACAAAAATTAGTATTAATCGCGTAAATCTTAGGTTACACAATATTCGTGTATGCTACCAAAAAGAAAAAGTTTGAAAATAAACCGTGTTTAACATTTTTTACCAATTAGTTCTTTTTCAAAGAACCGAAACAAAAGAAAACGTTGCTTTCCCGGGAGAAAAAAAAAGGTTTTCGGCTGCTTCTTCTTTTAGCCAAAGGGGAAAAGTTCAGGTCGTTCACCGCAAGGTGGCGCAGTGTTCTGCCTCAGAGCTCCGTTTGAGCTCCGTTTGGGAAATTAGACGTTTTCCGTTCCTATTCCCGACCGGTTTTTAATTCATAAACTTTTTTAATTTTGGTCCCATGGTCTCGAAAATGCCCAGAATTTTTCGAATATAAAGACACGTCTCGCGACTTCCAACTCGCCCGCGTTGCGAACTGTAATCGGCTTCAAGCAGACAGACAGACAGAGGCGCACGGATTTTATTAGTATAGACTAGCGAGCTACGCCCGCTAGCTGGGCCAATTTTTCCAAACGAACCTCGATATTAAGCAGTATATAATGAGCAAAAAAATTCATTTAATAAGCAAGTCTTGGAGTTCGAATCCTCAAGCACAAAAAAAGTAAATTAAAGAGTTATGGTTGTTATGCGCCCATTATCCCGTTAAAAATATGTGATTTCGCACAGTGGGCGCTACGTGCCCACGGTGCAAAGGCGGCCCACTGGCATACCACCCACCGGCGCTACGCGCCATGGCCGCCATCGTCCCGTTAAAAATATTTGGTTTTGCACGGTTGGCGCTACGCGCCCATAAGACATTTTCTCGTAATTTTTGATTCATCAGAAGCAGACTTTTACGCAGATTCTGAATATGTAATCAGTTTTATCTACTTTAAAACTGTCTGTATGATGGTTTAAGAAAAAACGCGCAAAAAAGTTTCGGTATTAAAAACTGCAAAAGACTGCTATTAAAAAAATAAGTAATTTCATTAATATCACAAACAACATAACTAACAAATAATTTTGGCAGCTCGTTTTCCGTTTGTACTAACAAAAATTAGTATTAACCTTTACGCAGGGGATCGCTCAGTGTCTACCTGAGAATACATGTAAGCCCGGACAGATGCTGTCACAGCCCCTCCGTATAGGTTAATCGCGTAAATCTTAGGTTACACAATATTCGTGTATGCTACCAAAAAGAAAAAGTATGAAAATAAACCGTGTTTAACATTTTTTACCAATTAGTTCTTTTTCAAAGAACCGAAACGAAAGATAAAGTCGTTTTCCCGGGAGAAAAAAGAGGTTTTCGGCTGCTTCTTCTTTTAGCCAAAGGAGAAAAGATCAGGTCATTCACCGCAAGGTGGCGCAGTGTTCTGCCTCAGAGCTCCGTTTGAGCTCCGTTTGGGAAATTAAACGTTTTTCGTTCCGATTCCCGACCGGTTTTTAATTCATAACTTTTTTAATTTTCGTCCCACGGTCTCGAAAATGCCCGAAATGACTTTCCCGGAATTTTTCAAATCGAAAGACACCTCTCGCGACTTCCAACCCGACGGCGTTGCG
The DNA here is from genome assembly GCA_964019185.1 of Maratus speculifer. Classification (NCBI taxonomy): domain Eukaryota; kingdom Metazoa; phylum Arthropoda; class Arachnida; order Araneae; family Salticidae; genus Maratus; species Maratus speculifer. The sequence goes on along the minus strand of OZ025296.1, from coordinate 187,542,169 downwards.
AACTGTAATCGGCTTCAAGCAGACAGACAGACAGAGGCACACGGATTTTATTAGTATAGAATAGCGAGCTACGCACGCTAGCTGGGCCACTTTTTCCAAACGAACCTCGGTATTAAGCAGTATATAATAAGCAAAAAAATTCATTTAATAAGCAAGTCTTGGTGTTCGAATCCTCAAGCACAAAAAAAAGTAAATTAAAGAGCCATGGTCACGTTAAAAATATGTAATTTCGCACTGTGGGCCACGTGCACTTGAAAAAACAAGATTGTGGATCGGAACTATGGTCGCTTCGCGCCCATAATCCCGTTAAAAATATTTGGTTTTGCACGGTGGGCACTACGCGCCCATAAGACATTTTTTCGTATTTTTTAGTTCATCAGAAGCAGACTTTTACGCAGATTCTGAATATGTAATCAGTTTTTTCTACGTTAAAAGCTGTCTGCATGATGGTTTAAGAAAAAACTTGCAAAAAAAAGTTTCGATAGTCCTGTTTTATTTCTAAGTTCAATATTTTAGCGAAAACTACGGTAAATATCCTACGGCAAGTCAAAAAAATTGATGCGGAAAAAAGTGCAATTAGCGCCGGTAGAAAAAGAGCTTTTCGGCTGTTACTTCTTTTAGCCAAAGGGGAAAAATTCATGTCCTTCACCGCAAGGTGGCGCAGTGTTCTGCTTCGGAGCGCCGTTTGGGAATTGAGACATTTTTCGTTCCTATTCCCAAGGCGTTTTTATATCATAACTTTTTTAATTTTGGTCCCACGGTCTCGAAAATGCCCGAAATGACTTCCCTGGAATTTTTCCAATCGAAAGACACCTCTCGCGACTTCCAACTCGCCCGCGTTGCGAACTGTAATCGGCTTCAAGCAGACAGACAGACAGATGCGCACGGATTTTACTAGTATAGACTAGCGAGCTACGCCCGCTAGCTGGGCCACTTTTTCCAAACGAACCTCGATATTAGCAGTATATAATAAGCAAAAAAATTCATTTAATAAGCAAGTCTTGGTGTTCGAATCCTCAAGCACAAAAAAAAGTAAATTAAAGAGCTATGGTTAATATGCGCCCATTATCCCGTTAAAAATATGTGATTTCGCACGGTGGGCGCTACGCGCAGACTGTGCGGATTTCGCACAGTAGGCCCACCGGCCTACCACACACCGGCACTACGCGCCATGGTCGCCATCGTCCCGTTAAAAATATTTGGTTTTGCACGGTTGGCGCTGCACGCCCATAGGAAATTTTCTCGTGTTTTTTGGTTCATCAGAAGCAGACTTTTACGCAGATTTTGAATACGTAATGAGTTTTTTTCTACTTTAAAAACTGTCTGCATGATGGTTTAAGAAATCACGCGCAAAAAAGTTTTTCGGTATTAAAAACTGCAAAAGACTACTATTAAAAAGAAATAAGTAATTTCATTATTATCACAAACAACATAACTAACAAATAATTTTGGCAGCTCATTTTCCGTTTGTACTAACAGAAATTAGTATTAATCGCGTAAATCTTAGGTTACACAATATTCGTGTATGCTACCAAAAAGAAAAAGTATGAAAATAAACCGTGTATAACATTTTTTACCAATTAATTAGTTCTTTTTCAAAGAACCGAAACGAAAGAAAAAGTCGTTTTCCCGGGAGAAAAAAGACGTTTTCTGCTGCTTGTTCTTTTAGCCAAAGGGGAAATGTTCAGGTACTTCACCGCAAGGTGGCGCAGTGTTCTGCCTCAGAGCTCCGTTTGAGCTCTGTTTGGGAAATTAAACGTTTTCCGTTCCGATTCCCGACTGGTTTTTAATTCATAACATTTTTAATTTTGGTCCCACGGTCTCGAAAATGCCCGAAATGACTTTCCCGGAATTTTTCAAATCGAAAGACACCTCTCGCGACTTCCAACCCGACGGCGTTGCGAACTGTAATCGGCTTCAAGCAGACAGACAGACAGAGGCACACGGATTTTATTAGTATAGAATAGCGAGCTACGCACGCTAGCTGGGCCACTTTTTCCAAACGAACCTCGGTATTAAGCAGTATATAATAAGCAAAAAAATTCATTTAATAAGCAAGTCTTGGTGTTCGAATCCTCAAGCACAAAAAAAAGTAAATTAAAGAGCCATGGTCCCGTTAAAAATATGTAATTTCGCACTGTGGGCCACGTGCACTTGAAAAAAAAAGATTGTGGATCGGAACTATGGTCGCTTCGCGCCCATAATCCCGTTAAAAATATTTGGTTTTGCACGGTGGGCACTACGCGCCCATAAGACATTTTTTCGTATTTTTTAGTTTATCAGAAGCAGACTTTTACGCAGATTCTGAATATGTAATCAGTTTTTTCTACGTTAAAAGCTGTCTGCATGATGGTTTAAGAAAAAACTCGCAAAAAAAAGTTTCGATAGTCCTGTTTTATTTCTAAGTTCAATATTTTAGCGAAAACTACGGTAAATATCCTACGGCAAGTCAAAAAAATTGATGCGGAAAAAAGTGCAATTAGCGCCGGTAGAAAAAGAGCTTTTCGGCTGTTACTTCTTTTAGCCAAAGGGGAAAAATTCATGTCCTTCACCGCAAGGTGGCGCAGTGTTCTGCTTCGGAGCGCCGTTTGGGAATTGAGACATTTTTCGTTCCGATTCCCAAGGCGTTTTTATATCATAACTTTTTTAATTTTGGTCCCACGGTCTCGAAAATGCCCGAAATGACTTCCCCGGAATTTTTCCAATCGAAAGACACCTCTCGCGACTTCCAACTCGCCCGCGTTGCGAACTGTAATCGGCTTCAAGCAGACAGACAGACAGAGGCGCACGGATTTTACTAGTATAGACTAGCGAGCTACGCCCGCTAGCTGGGCCACTTTTTCAAAACGAACCTCGATATTAGCAGTATATAATAAGCAAAAAAATTCATTTAATAAGCAAGTCTTGGTGTTCGAATCCTCAAGCACAAAAAAAAGTAAATTAAAGAGCTATGGTTAATATGCGCCCATTATCCCGTTAAAAATATGTGATTTCGCACGGTGGGCGCTACGCGCAGACTGTGCGGATTTCGCACAGTAGGCCCACCGGCCTACCACACACGGGCACTACGCGCCATGGTCGCCATCGTCCCGTTAAAAATATTTGGTTTTGCACGGTTGGCGCTGCACGCCCATAGGAAATTTTCTCGTGTTTTTTGGTTCATCAGAAGCAGACTTTTACGCAGATTTTGAATACGTAATGAGTTTTTTTCTACTTTAAAAACTGTCTGCATGATGGTTTAAGAAATCACGCGCAAAAAAGTTTTTCGGTATTAAAAACTGCAAAAGACTACTATTAAAAAGAAATAAGTAATTTCATTATTATCACAAACAACATAACTAACAAATAATTTTGGCAGCTCATTTTCCGTTTGTACTAACAGAAATTAGTATTAATCGCGTAAATCTTAGGTTACACAATATTTGTGTATGCTACCAAAAAGAAAAAGTATGAAAATAAACCGTGTATAACATTTTTTACCAATTAATTAGTTCTTTTTCAAAGAACCGAAACGAAAGAAAAAGTCGTTTTCCCGGGAGAAAAAAGACGTTTTCTGCTGCTTGTTCTTTTAGCCAAAGGGGAAATGTTCAGGTACTTCACCGCAAGGTGGCGCAGTGTTCTGCCTCAGAGCTCCGTTTGAGCTCTGTTTGGGAAATTAAACGTTTTCCGTTCCGATTCCCGACTGGTTTCTAATTCATAACATTTTTAATTTTGGTCCCACGGTCTCGAAAATGCCCGAAATGACTTTCCCGGAATTTTTCGAATCGAAAGACCACTCTCGCGACTTCCAACTCGCCCGCGTTGCGAACTGTAATCGGCTTCAAGTAGACAGACAGAGGCACACGCATTTTATTGGTATAGACTAGCGAGCTACGCCCGTTAGCTGGGCCACTTTTTCCAAACGTACCTCGGTATTAAGCAGTATATAATAAGCAAAAAAATTCATTAAATAAGCAAGTCTTGGTGTTCGAATCCACAAGCACAAAAAAAAGTAAATTAAAGAGCCATGGTCCCGTTAAAAATATGTGATTTCGCACTGTGGGCCACGTGCACTTGAAAAAAAAAGATTGTGGATCGGAGCTATGGTCGCTTCGCGCCCATAGTCCCGTTAAAAATATTTGGTTTTCACGGTGGGCACTATGTGCCCTTAAGACATTTTTCCGTATTTTTTAGTTCATCAGAAGCAGATTTTTACGCAGATTCTGAATATGTAAGCAGTTTTTTCTACTTTAAAAACTGTCTGCATGATGGTTTAAGAAAAAACGCGCAAAAAAAAACGCAATTAGCGCCGGTAGAAAAAGCGGTTTTCGGCTGTTTCTTCTTTTAGCCAAAGGGGAAAAGTTCAGGTTCTTCACCGCAAGGTGGCGCAGTGTTCTGCCTCGGAGCTCCGTTTGAGCGCCGTTTGGGATTTGAGACATTTTTCGTTCCGATTCCCAAGGGGTTTTTAATTGATAACTTTTTAAATTTTGGTTCCACGGTCTCGCAAATGCCCGAAATGACTTCCTCGGAATATTTCCAATCGAAAGACACCTCTCGCGATTTCCAACTCGCCCGCGTTGCGAACTGTAATCGGCTTCAAGCAGACAGACAGACAGACAGAGGCGCACGGATTTTATTAGTATAGACTAGCGAGCTACGCCCGCTAGCTGGACCACTTTTTCCAAACGAACCTCGATATTAAGCAGTATATAATAAGCAAAAAAATTCATTTAATAAGCAAGTCTTGTGTTCGAATCCTCAAGCACAAAAAAAGTAAATTAAAGAGTTATGGTTGTTATGCGCCCATTATCCCGTTAAAAATATGTGATTTCGCACAGTGGGAGCTACGCGCCCACCGTGCAAAGCCGGCCCACCGGCCTACCACCCACCGGCGCTACGCGCCATGGTCGCCATCGTCCCGTTGAAAATATTTGGTTTTGCACGGTTGGCGCTGCACGCCCATAAGACATTTTCTCGTGTTTTTTGGTTCATCAGAAGCAGACTTTTACGCAGATTTTGAATATGTAATCAGTTTTTTCTACTTTAAAAACTGTCTCCATGATGGTTTAAGAAAAAGCGCGCAAAAAATGTTTTCGGTATTAAAAACTGCAAAAGACTACTATTAAAAAGAAATAAGTAATTTCATTAATATCACAAACAACATAACTAAGAAATAATTTTGGCAGCTCGTTTTCCGTTTGTACTAACAGAAATTAGTATTAATCGCGTAAATCTTAGGTTACACAATGTTCGTGTATGCTACCAAAAAGAAAGAGTATGAAAATAAACCTTGTTTAACATTTTTTACCAATTAATTAGTTCTTTTTCAAAGAACCGAAACGAAAGAAAAAGTCTTTTTCCCGGGAGAAAAAAAAGGTTTTCGGCTGCTTCTTCTTTTAGCCAAAGGAGAAAAGTTCAGGTTCTTCTCCGCAAGGTGGCGCAGTGTTCTGCCTCAGAGCTCCGTTTGAGCATGTTTGGGAAATTAGACGTTTTACGTTCCGATTCCCGACTGGTTTTTAATTCATAACTTTTTTAATTTTGGTCCCACGGTCTCGAAAATTCCCGAAATAACTTTCCCGGAATTTTTCGAATCAAAAGACACCTCTCGCGACTTCCAACTCGCCCGCTTTGTGAACTGTAATCGGCTTCAAGCAGACAGACAGACAGAGGCGCACGGATTTTATTAGTATAGCTAGCGAGCTACGCCCGCTAGCTGGGCCAGTTTTTCCAAACGAACCTCGATATTAAGCAATATATAATGAACAAAAAAATTCATTTAATAAGCAAGTCTTGGTGTTCGAATCCTCAAGCACAAAAAAAGTAAATTAAAGAGCTATGGTTGTTATGCGCCCATTATCCCGTTAAAAATATGTGATTTCGCACAGTGGGCTCTACGCTCCATGGTCGCCATCGTCCCATTAAAAATATTTGGTTTTGTACGGTTGGCTCTGCGCGCCCATGAGACATTTTCTCGTATTTTTTGGTTCATCAGAAGCAGACTTTTACGCAGATTCTGAATATGTAATCAGTTTTTTTCTACTTTAAAAACTGTCTGCATGATGGTTTAAGAAAAAACGCGCAAAAAAGGGAGAAAAAGAGGTTTTCGACTGCTTCTTCTTTTAGCCAAAGGGGAAAAGTTCAGGTTCTTCACCGCAAGGTGGCGCAGTGTTCTGCCTCAGAGCTCCGTTTGAGCGCCGTTTGGGATTTGAGACATTTTTCGTTCCGATTCCCAAGGGGTTTTTAATTCATAACTTTTTTAATTTTGGTCCGACGGTCACGAAACTGCCCGAAATGACTTTCCCGGAATTTTTCCTATCGAAAGACACCTCTCGCGACTTCCAACTCGCCCGCGTTGCGAAGTTTAATCGGCTTCAAGCAGACAGAGGCGCACGGATTTTATTAGTATAGAATTTGAAAAATTTAAGTAAATTTTAAAGTGCATTTTCTCGTACAGTTTTAAACATTTTGAGCTAATTTTTAAAAAAAGTATTCGTAAAAGGATGAAGTATCGGATTTATCATAAATTAAAAAATTTGTAAAAAATAAAATAAAATGTGCAAATACGTTGAAAATTGCAATGAAAACTGAATTGTAAATTATTTTTTTTATGTTCTGGATTTATTGAATTTGCACATTTTTGTATGTAGAAGTACTTTTTACTTTTTTGTAAATACGATATTTAGTTTTAACAAATATGCAATAAGAAATATCGAAAAAAATGAATCAATTGAAAATATACATAAAAGTTTCATCACTTTGAGCATGCCTATTCGTAGAAAAAACATAAACTGAGAAAAATCCATTTTATGTGAAGTGGGCTGTGAAATTTAAAGGGACAGCGATGCATTAAAATCGCTTTTAACTATATGTATAATACATGAATCTTTACGAAATTTAATCAAAATGTACTAGGAGTAATAAAGTATACTTAAGCAAATATTTGTTATCCCTGATAAACATTAGCTCGAATAATTTACGCTGTATGTATTTCTTTCTCATTTTTCGCAAAAATAGTCTCGCGTTTGGTGTCTTTAATAAATGGTTTAAGACCCGACACTAGGCACAGAAAAATACCCGGATGATAATGTAAAGTCTATGGGGGCGTTCTTTTCAAATGTTTCGCCCAATTTTTAAATATTTTACCTGATTTTTTTGCATAGCATAGCTGAGGACGTTCCACAACCGGAATAGATATTACTTTTTAAATTTTGGTTTCAGATTTTTTTTAAATACTTTAAATTTTAAAATCTGTTTAAACCGGTTCTGAAATTAAAACTATTATCATATAAAAAATGTATTAGCAAAATCAAAATATTAAAAACTAGGTCGGTTGTAGATCGTTCTCAGCTATCTTATGCAAAAAAATTAGGTAAAAATATTAAAATTTGAGTGAGATATTTGAATAGGACGCACCCATAGACTTTACAACATCATCCGGGTCATTTTCTGTGCCTAGTGTGGGTCCTTAATGAAAGATTTGTTATAAATTTTCATCATCAATCATTTTACATACATAAATACTTAAATGTCCCCTTTTATCTTATAGTAAATTTTAACAGTCGAATTCAACAATAAAATAAAGCAATGATTATTTTTTCGACAATATGTATACTGAAATAGAAAACACTTATTATTACCTTCTTTATTTTTTGAACTAAACTTATTTTATCTAAAGCGATTAATTTTCAGAATTTTCTAGTACCATGAAAATATTAAAAAATATCAGAATCATATCTTTGTGACTCATAATCCTTTTAAGCTTTAATTATTTCTTTATTTATCAGGCATTTACATTTAAAATGCATTGTATGGTATGTACAGTTTAAAAACTAAAACAGCCAAGTAATTTAAACTCAATTATCTGAAATGAATATTTTATGCTTTTTTAATTGGAATTGAAATGAGTATTTGGATCTTTTGTGCTTTCTGCTTTCAACTAAAATTGAACTTTTTAGAAAATAATCCGAATTTATTATTTCAAATAGGAAAATATCGACCAGAAACTTAATTATATGGATTTAAGTGAAAATTCTCTGTATATTGTGATTTTATAAAAAAACGTACTTCAAAGAGCTATGTGTAAATTACATTATCAACAGGTGTGTTTATCAAAAGTTTATCTTCTTTATCTAACTATTTTTTAAATAGAAAATTATTTTTCCCTTAAGTGAATTGATTTATCCTTAATCTAAATTCATATGTCATGCTTTTAAAATAAAACTACATTAATAAAGTTCTGTTTTTAAACCCGTAAAGTGTTGTTTTGTCACATCAACGTAGCATTCAATGTGGGATCACCTAACAAGGAAGGTCTCCATACGGGCATACTCAGAAAAATCTGAAAAAATTACAGAATGTTCTTCTCATATAGTTATATATGTTTATAAAAAAATTTCGGCGGAACCTCCTTATAACGTCCGTAAAAAAATAATAAAAATTTCGTTTATTTGGCGATTTATCTCCGGTTGGCGAAAAAACGAAATTTTGAAAAATACGCTTTTACGCTTCGAATACATTTTAAAGAAAAAACTTTCTATGTTCAATTTATTTAAATAAGTTTAGTTTAAGTAATTTTAGTTTTGCATTTTTACTTTACTTTAAGTGTAATTTTGTCATATGCGTTTATATGTACTTATAACAAAATGAAATTAATATATTTTATCATTTAAAACACAATTTAAATTGATTAAAATTGTTCCAAATTGAAAAATACACTGTTAAAAATCTGCTACATTTTGTTGCAACGCACTCCCTTACTTCTATAGAAAACGGTTACTTGGCCGTGAAATGGAGCTTTCTCATTGGTTGGAATAGAGATATTATATACAAGCGGTGGAGTGCGTTGCAACAAAATGCAGCAGATTTTTAACAGTGTATGACACGGTCAATTCACAGTGCTATGGAGCATTCTCATTGGTCAGAAGAGAGATATTCTATAAAAGTAGTGGAGTGACGTTGCAGTAAATGCTGCAGATTTTTAACAGTGAAGTCAATTAAAATCAATTTTCAGATTCGTTATAATCGTCTACTTTTGGCGAGGAAATTTATTGCTCGCCAAATCCCGCGTCGCTTTCAGCTTTTCACGCCAATTATTCCAAACTATTTTATTTTTTTACATATCTAATAATGTAATTCCGCCGCTAATTTTCACTGATCCTTTATTACCTACATGAGTAGTTTAATTCGTATTTTTTTCAAAAAATTCTGAGTATGCCCCCAATGGAGACCTTCCTTGTAAGTGAAATCATCGTGACGTTGAAGTCATGTAGCTATGATCATGTGTATGCTCTTCGCTAATTATTTTCTAAAGAAAGAGTGTATCTGTTTTTTTTATGACTGCGACATTGGTATATTAGTAGTAATATGCACGTAGTTATCTGCATTGGTTCGAGTAAAGTATTAATCAAATCCGAACTGGATATTCCCATGGACTTTAATTTACGAGCAGGTCCATTTCAAATAATGTCCAATAAAATAAAGCAATGATTGTTTTTTGGGCAATATGTATACTGAAATAGAAAACACTTATTTTTACCTTCTTTATTTTTTGAACTAAACGTATTTTATCAAAAGGGATTAATTTTCAGAAATTTGTGGTGGCCTAACCTTCACGCTCACGATCAGACATGAATCGATTCGAGGATATTAGACTTTAACTATAATTCTTGTTATTTTAACTTTAATTCTTGTTCAAATCCTGCATAAAGCCGAGAATTCAGTTGTCATCGAAAGCAGACACTACCCGGGTCATTTCTGCTCTAAAGATCGGCACGGGATCGGATTTATCCAAGCTGAAAGCCCAAATTTTAGATTACACTGATTTTTTTAAGTGTTTATTTAGCTTTCGATAGGAAGCCGAAGAAAAAATTTGTTATCACGCTTCCCATTCTGAAATCCAAAATCAAAAAAGTTGATCTACAATTTAATTTGAACATGTGAAATTACCCTATTATCATATGTTTAATATCAATTTAATCTCGTATAAAACAAAATAATATGATACATCCCATCCTTTCCTGAATCATAGTATTCCATCCCTGCTTTTGACCAACATTTGCAGAAAATAGGTTTTTATAAACAGCATGTGGCTTTTACGCTTAATTTAACTATTCATTCATAACAACTATAACGTTGAATTTACATAACATTAAAAGTAATCAAGTTAGCAGCAATGAAAGTCATTGAAAATTTACATTAAGAATCTGCGTAGTTATCTACATTTGATATTGTAAAAAAATATAGCCTTTTTCAGTCGCAAAATCATACTTGCCTGCAACTAAAAAAAAATTATAATACGTTGAGTAAAAAGTTTTACACCAAAATATTTGGTTATTGTTAATTCATAAACACATATGAAAAGATCTAAGCTAATGAGGGTAGTAATTTTCATTCAAATATACACTCGTCTGCCAAAGTTTTGGCAACTTTTCAATCCTTTCTGTGAAAAAAATGGCGAACACAAATCGAGAAAGTGATCAAGGTACAGCTGCAGATGTCAAAATAGATGGAAATCCAAAGCGTCATGACGGGACTGTATGGTGGATGTTGTATCAGAACCCACTCTTGCTTGTAGAGCGTCCACTGAGGCATCAAACTAACACATGGCTGGGCGTCATTTTTGATGAGAGAGAACAATGTTCCTTCTGAACTCATTTCTTTGTTTTTGAGAATAACATCACGAACTATGATTAACATGTTGTGGTATATTGCACTGCTGATAGTTTGTAAGTAAGTAAATAGTAAGCTGATAGTAAATAAGTCTTTCAGGTACTTCTTTTACAGAATTCAGCGACAATCCCATCGGATACAGAGAAGGACCTTCTTGTTAGTTAGGGCACGTCTTGCAACCGTCTTGGATCACTCTTTTTTACGTCTTTTATCCCCTTAAGATCCAGCTCGCACGATCGTGCGGGTTAGACAATCATTTAAATTTTTTATTCTGAAACAGTTGTATGTAATATAAACCTAAATCAAACGATCGTTCTGGTTAGAAGAAAGAGTAAAGTATCCTTTTTTAACAACAAATGATGGTCGTAGTCCATGTTTTACTTTCAGGCGGCATGTCTAGCTTTGTTTACAAATAAAACGGATATAGCTCATCATTTTATCTGTCGCAAAAAGGTAATTATCAATATATTTTTAAATTACTTGGATAAATATTTTTGCTTCAATGTCTAATTAAGTGCAATATAATAAAAAACATTAATTATACACATTTTATTTTGCTCTTAGGACTCAGGATTTCGTCACCCGCACGATCGTGCAACTTGGGCGTTACGTTAGTCAGTGCGAAACAGATTTTTGGAGTTGAGAAATGCTTTGCATGTTGTGGATATTAGTATACCTCCTGCAAACTTAAATGAAAATAAATTGTGGAAGTTTGAACCCAATTTAGATGCCATCAGAAAAGTATGTTTAAGTTTGCCACGGAATCATGTGTTATACTCTATAGATGAGCAAATGATCCAATTCACAGGTCGTTGTCCAGTTAGACAATTTGTGAAAAACAAACCTAGGCCTGTTGGACTGAAAAACTTCGTCTTTTGTACATCAACTGGCTTAGTACTCGATTTTGAGATATATCAAGGACAATCAACTCGATTGGTTCATCCTGAACTCGGACTTGGACCATCCTTCATACTTACACTAACAAAAACTGTCCCCTCTACCCCAAAAAAAGTTTTTTGTATTTTGACAGATACCGTAATTTCGGGTGTATAAGCCGCGGATCAAACAATTCTTTTTCGACCCACAGTTTTTTTAAAAATGAATGTTACTAGTTAGATCGCCGTAAATATTTCTGTTCAATCACTTAATAAGATTTCTGGGTCCAAAAAGAATTGTTTGATCCGCGGCTTATACACCCGAAATTACGGTATTTTACAACATTACCATTGTTGGAAAAATTAAATGAGATGAATATTTATGCAACTGGCACTATTTCGCCAAATCGTATTAGTGGGTTTGAAAAAGCTAATGGAGATCAAATGCAACGCGGAACATACATAGAACATGTTACAAAAGACAATAAAATTGTGATTGTTGAATGGAAAGACTGTAGGAAAGTTATCATGGTATCAAATTGTTGTGGTACTGAACCACTGGAAAAAGTGAAACGCTGGTCAAAAACCACAGGTGAATATATTGAGGTATCACGTCCTTATTGTGAAAACATATAAGCAGTACATGGGAGGATTAGATGTTTGTGATCAGCAGATGGAGTGTTACAGAACGTGGTTCAAGACAAGAAAATGGACATGGAAGGTCATTTTACATTTCATTGACTTAGCAGTAACGAATTCTTTGTTTCAGTACAAACGGGATGCAATATCTAATAAAATTCCCCCCAAAAAATCAAATGGATCTCTTAAAATTTAAGTTAGAAGTGGCTGAAGCTGTTGGTCATCTCCATCTGCTAACAGACATGTAGTAAGTAATGATGAAGATGATGGTGTTGTAATTCCTCTTCTGAAAAGATCTAAATATTATAACCTACCTGCAAAAAAAACATGCTTGGATAAAAGGTATGATTCTTACAACCATTTCCCATGTGTTGATGACATTTCAAGGCCTCGCAAGGGCAGGTTTGAAAAATGCGAAAGCAGTTCAAAAACATGTTGTGAAAAATGCATTGTGTGCATGTCAAAAACAAAAACATGTTTTAAAGATTTCGATTGTAAAAAAGTAACCAGTCCATAAAATAAAAAAAAATAATACATCGATAATTACCATATTTGTAAAAAAAATTTTGTTTCAGTTTCTCTCTTCTATCCATTTAGAGTCAGAAAATGTATAAATCTTAACATGTAATAAGTAATGATTTCACAGGAAAAGCCCAAACCGCACAATCGTTCAGGTGTGGCTTTCACAGCAAAAGCCCAACCCGCACGTTCGTGCGGAGACTCTTTACGCTCTAAGGGGGGGGGGGGGGGGAGAAATATTTTTTAATTATTTTTTTAGGTGTCATTAGGGTTAGTATAGAGTTAATAACCAGAAGAAAGTAATATTTAATGATGAAAATGTTTCGGGTCTTAAAGGGATATAGCTGTAGTATACGCATTTTTCATCATAAGTCACAATTCTGTCCAGAATTTTCTCTTTTCTTTGATCTCTGATCAAAGCCAAACACGTTTTTTCTCTTGCAATTGTCTTCAGCAGTCAATTCACGAGGTATCCAGCAGTTTATCTTAAACGCCAATTTGAAGCATTTCAGAACATTAACTACTATTTTTTAATAAACATTAAGCTATAACGCAACAGTTCACTTTGAAACATTTTTGCCTTGATCAATGATTTATTTTAACTGCTCACAATAATTTTCAATAGGGAAACCGGAACGAAGTTCATCTTCAATGTTCAAATTTCCAGTTTTAAATGTCTGAAACCAAATTTTGATTATATCATAAGAAAGATCATTGATGCCTGATTTTTCACACATTTTTCTGTTGCATTCACTCACACTGAGTTTGTTACGGAACTCATACTACATAATCGATCTGATCTGCTGACGTGATAGCTCCATTTGAAAAACTTTTTTGAAGCAAATGGTAATAAATTTTGAACAAACAAATTACACAGTCATGTAGTTCCTAGCTTAAGCCTTCGAATGTAAAAATTAGTTTGCGTAATAGCCAACACACAAATGGTAGTGGTTGGCGGGAAGGTATCTCTCTTGGCGGAAAACTTTTAACTCAACGTAATAGAACGAGTATGATGAAATTATTGCTCCATCTGACGGAAGAGACATAAATTAAAAATAAAAATTATTTTAAGCCTTATACCAGATATCCCATCCCTCCTTAATATCTTAATCTAAATTTTATTATTTCTTTCACTAAATTAATAATTATTCTATTTATATTAACCGAAGGTGCGTGTGATATTATGCTCTCTTAAAAAGTCAGCCACAAAATAATTCAAGTTGAGCTGAAATTCACTCATCTCACGTTTTGAAAGGCATCTTTTCGAAAAGAGTTGAAATAACTCGAGTTTAAGAGCTGTTTTAACCAATTTAAATGAAGTTGAGCTATTTAAATAACTAATTTAAATGAAAAAAATTCAATCGTTTGAAAAACACATCTTTTATGATCAAAAAATTCACAGCTCTTTCATGAGAAGCCAAATCAGCCCTTTCGTTTTAAGAGTGTGCTTTACATTCTTTCTGAGTTTTTCTCTGAGACTTTTTTACTTTTATATTTATCATTAGATCCAGCTTATAACGCGAATTTTTAGTAGCAAAAATAAGTTTGAAATTTACAAGTGCACGTTACATGTCGAATATAAAAATTACTGATACAATAATCAAAGAAATGGAGAAATGGTGAAACAAGAAAAAAAAGAGCAAAACAAATTAACTATGATAACTAATAAAGTTCAATAAACAATACCTTTTATAGTGTTAGTTAAATGAGTTGATTCAATAAAGATTTTGTAGGTAAGTGGAAAATATAATGTTCTTTATAATATTATGAATAAAAAAGACTTTTTTTTGAAATTATTAATAATGTCGCTTATTAATTCTGTATAACAAACACTCTTCAAAAGCCCGGAAAAATTCTTTGAATGAATAATTTAAAAAGATAAGTGAATCGCATATGTACAGTCGTAGGGGTAAAAGTGAACATCACCTACTAACTCCTCAACAAATTATTGCAGAAGAAAGTTCCTGGTGAAAAGGACTGGAAATAAAGTCTATCTTAAAATAATGTATATAAAATTTACTTAGGAGACTATCAACATGTTTAAACGAACCCTGACTCAGTTTTTTTTTTTTTTTTTTTTTTTTTTTTTTTTTTTTTTTATCAGCAGTACCCGATTCTCACAGCATATATGAAATCAAGAAACTTGAATTGATTTAAAAACAAATTTTCATGCAATTCGTACGGCAAGTTTTAGAGAAATTAATTAGTTTACATAAAGTATATTTTAGGAGCTGCATCCACATTGAAGTTTGGTACTGGATTGTTGCTTGAGAAAGTCCTCTTCCTGTTCAAGGCACTCTAGACGCCACTCAGCAGTCATTTTAGGATGGTAGATTACAAGATAGCATAATAAATTTCAAAATATGTATTCACTTCTAACTTAGACGACTTTTTAAACCCTCATTTTGCCGTTTTTAATCATAGTTTGAAAACTACATGTAAGAAAATTTTTAAATTTTGGATTTCCATAAGTAGAACTTAATAAATTTAAATCCTTCAAGAAAATTGTAGGTTGTAATTCATATTTTTTCGAATAATAATTTCATAATTCATATCATAAACTTATAAAAATGCAAATTCAATGTACTTATGTTTGGATCTGTTAGTATTAATACTACATTAAAAATTTGCACATTAGGAGTATAATTTCAGGACATATTAATAAAAATATGAAAATGTAATTTAACATTAGAAGCCCTAAATTATGTATTTTTATCATTCAAAAACATATCATTCAAATAACTTGAAATTTGGTATCTAGGTATAGTTTAAACCTAAGATTTCAAATATCTTGATAAAATTAGGTATTGCTACTAAAAGAATAAAGTGTCCATTCGTTTTAATATGTAGATGATCCCCTGAGCAAATTTTATGTACGTTATTTAAAAGTAGACTTTATTTCCAATCGTTTGGTACCAGTAACTTTCTTCTTTAATAATTTGGGGAATAGTTAAAAGGAGGTGTTTATTTTTTTCCCACAACTGTATCTAAATTTCAGGTTTCTTTATAATAAAAAGGGTGCGCGTTATACAGTGAATATTCTTAAAAATAGAAAAATACAGATTCAAATTGTAGGTGCACGTTATACGCCGGATAATACGGTATTTTCTACTAGGTAGATTTCGTATGAAATACTACCTATTGCGATCGCACCAATGTTGGAATTTCTGAAAAAATTTTGCAGATCTTCGCCGATCATGACCCCTAGACCCCAAAACTACCATCAGTAAAAAAGTTTATATATATATATACATATATATATATCTTATGGACACGATAACTTCTATAGTTTTGCTCCAATCTCTTCCAAACTGATACATAAATTCCTTAATGGACAAAATCTGTCCAAGGCGTGGAAATAGGGAGGGTTTTTGTGAAAATCGAAAAAACGCCATAACTTTTTAAATAAAATAGATATCGAATCGGTTTAAGTTTATATTACTTCTTAAAAATGGGCCAAAAATTTATGCGTGATAGACTTTTGATAAATTTAGAAATGGGCTCAAGCGGCGAAAAAAACAGGGGTTTTGGGAGAAAAACATTCATAACTTCGTCAATTCTCAAGGTATTAAGTCCAACTAAATTTTTTATAACTGTTCTCAATATTATCTAAAACTTTTGTATTTACAAGTTTTTGATAGGACGAACTTTTACCAATGAAAAAAATTAAAAACGAAAAGCAAAAGGAGGTGAAAAAAGAAAAAATCCATAACTCCGTAAGCTATCAAATCTGATTAAATTTATTTTACATCTTCTCAATAATATCTACAACTTTTATATTGACAAGTTTTTGATAGGACCAATTCGTATAGCAAAAATAAATTAAACAAAAATAGGAGTTCGAGAAAAAACCTCAAATCCAAACTGCTTATATCCTGACTCATTTTTAAATTCATTTTTGATTTTAAACGCATCCAAATAGTAGATCTTCTTATTTAGAAACGGTATAAAGAGACGCATTATTGGTCGGTTTTTTCATAAAGACAGAATATAAAAAGACTACGAAAAAGGGTATTTTGAACAGAATTTCCCGAAGTCATCGAGACTGAAAATTTAAGGAAGTATTCAAATAAAAAATTGCGTTTTTTCTGACTCGTTTTTAAATCCATTTTCGCTCTCAAACGCATCCAATTTACAGATCCTCTTATTTAGGAACTATATAATGTGACGCGTTGGTCAGTTTTTTGATAAAGACAATATATTTCAAAAAAGGCTACCAAAAAGGGTATTTTGAACAGAATATCCCGAAGTCATCGAGACTGAAAAATTAAGGAAGTATTCAAATAACAATTGCGTTTTTTTTGTTTTTTTTTTACTCGTTTTTAAATCCATTTTCGCTCTCAAACGCATCCAATTTACAGATTCTCTTATTTAGGAACTATATAATGTGACGCATTGGCCAGTTTTTTGATAAAGATAGAATATATTTTAAAAAATGCTGTCAAAGTGGGCATTTCGCATAAAATTTCCCGAAGCTATCATGATTAAAGAATTATGGATGTATTCAAATAATAAATTGGTTATTTTATGACTCATTTTTAAATTCAATTTTGCTCTCAAACGCATTCAGTCGACAGTTTTTTGTTATTTAGTAACTATATAATGTACTGTTTCGGTTGATTTTTTAATAAATTCAGAATATATTTCAAAATATGTTATCAAAATGGGCATTTGAGCTGAATTTCGCTTAGGATGATTCTGATAAAGCCAGTTCTTGCAGAAAAATGAAATTAAGAATTTTTCATAAGCGGCCAAATGAAGCTATTAAATTGGGTATATCTCTAATCATACTTTATTTTTGTTGTTGAAATGAGCACTCTTCGAAATCTACCTCCGCCTATAGACCAAGCCGACAGGGATTTTTTTAGATTCTATTGATTTTCTTTTCTTTTTTCTGAATGCATTTCCTATCAGAGTGAGAAAAAGTACATCTGTTATCTCAGAAAAATGCAATTATTTACACCAGGTATAAGGTACAGACAAAATTGTTTCATAAAAAACACTTTCTTCCTCTTTTTATGAATCTCTTTCATTTTCGTCATTTGTTATTTGTTTGCATCATGCATTACTTCGATAAGTGCTTCTTATTTATGAACTGTACAGTAAAAAGAAAAAAAATGCGCAAAATAGCAATATAATCGACTTACTTTCGGAAGTCATTGGTATGCATTTGAAAATTCATTTTGTAATTTGTATGACAATATGAAACTAAATGACAAATGAGAATATTTTAATAGCAATTTTATTAACAATATTTCAGGATGTATTACATATAATTAACAGACAAGCAAACTTGTGAACAAAGCATTATATTAATTTGTAGAAGAACTGCTTGAAATCTTGAAAAATATTCAATTTCATTTAAATAGTTAAAGTTCTTCTGTTATAAAATTACACTTGTAAAGATGTAAAATTAAGAAAATTGGCTTAATATTATATAAATGTAGAATTCTTTTTAAGCATTTCCAAATACCTATAGTAGTCAAATATCGATATGACGCCGTACATATTTACAATACAATGAAATTTGGAGTTTGAAATTCGCAGATTTCTAATGCCCCACTATTATTTGACCCTAAATCATTTTATGGTTTAAGCGTAACTGTTAGTTATCATTTCTATAGGTAAAACCACCAAAGAAATGTGATCGAGGATAATTGATAAATATATATTTTTGCTGGCAGGAATATTTCTTTTACTATTAAAATACTACTTAAGAGCATTTATCTATACATATAATAAAACAGTAGGACCCGGTGTGTCTGTACATTGAAGATAATTGACAAAAATGGAGTCAGGGCGATAAAAGAAAACCAATGAAACACAAAAAAAAATTTTTTGAATTTTTTGTCTGTCTGTCTGTCTGTCAGTCTGTCTGTCTGTTTGTTCGAGGTTATCTTCGTAATTACTGAATGGATTTTTATGCGGTTTTCACTAATGAAGAATGCACACTCCCGGGCAGTGTATAGGCTTTGTTTCATCAAAATCGGACAACAGACAAAAAAGTAACAAAAAGAAACAAAAGAAACTATTAGGTGCGCTGCTCACGTTTTTTAGTACATAACGTTTTTTAGTACATATAAAATCCAATAGATGTCACTGTGCGATTTTAAAACGCGCTATCGTTATGTTTTCGCCAGTCTACTTAAGTATGAGAAAGTTTCAAGCTGGCTGTCGTTCCATGTGGTTTAGTCGGTAGAACGTCAGTGCGCCATACTGATGGCCCGGGTTCGATTCCCAGCATGGAATTTTTTTCACTATGTTGGCATTAACGCCTATAAGCAATTAAAAGAATTTGAAATATTGTATTCAAGGCGAATTTTCTCTCTGGGAAAATTTCCTTGCATTAATATGTCAGTGTAATTTTTTTTTCGATTTAATTTTTTTTTTCGAAACTTTGTTTTTCTTAAAAAATTACAGTAAATATTTGATATTTCCCAACGTTTTTTGAATGATCGACTTGCTTTTTTTTTTTTTTTAATGTATGTCTGAACCTTATCTAACTACTTCTTCAAGATTTCTTTAGATAAACCGACCAGCGTAGCGGGCGAAGGCCGCTAGTTTAAAATAAAAATTGAATACCGTAAGAAGTAAACAGCAAAGCGCCCAAATTGTGCTTCTAGTTGAGCTCAAATCTTGCAAGAATATCATCAGCCACTGTTACAAAAACTATAGATTTTACAAAAAATTGGCATAAAGCGATCGACATCTAAACCATTAAAAAATTATTTTGTGACGTGTAGTAAGTGTTAGAGATAATTTCTAAAGGTAAAACCACTATGGAAGTATGATCGAGGATAGCGGATAAATATATATTTTTGCTGGCAAGAGGAATACTTTTACTATTAAAATGCTACTTAAGAACAATTTTTTTTTATAAAAATGTACCACCACAGGAAGTGAACACTTAGCGTCCATAAGGTGTTTCCGGTTAAGCTCAAATCTTGCAGGAATATCTCCAGCTACTGTTACAAAAGCTATGGATTTTACAAAAAATCAACATAAAGCTATCGACATCTAAACCATTGTAAAATTACTTTTACTATTAAAATGCTACTTAAGAACAATTCTTTTTATAAAAATTGAATCCAACAGGAAGTAAACATCCAACTGGTGTTTCCGGTTGATCTCCAATCTTAAAGGAATATCATCAACCACTGATACAAAAAAATTTAGAATTTACAAAAAATTAGCCAAAAGGGATTGACGTCTAAACCATTATAAAATTATTTTGCTCCCGTGGGAACTGTTAGCTATCATTTATATAGGTAAATCCACCAAGGAAACTAAATCGAGGATAACTGATAAAATATAGTTTTTGTTGGCAAAAATACTAATTTTATTAGTAAAATTCTATTTATGAAAATTTTTTATATAAAAATTGAGCTTTAAAAAGGAGAAACATTTAAAAAATCTTATAAAAATCGCGTTTTATACAACTTAAAAAAATATTTGGCTTAGATACGTTTAATTTTGTAAATAAGTTGCATTTAACTTAAGCTTTACATTGAAATTTTTTTGTTTAAATTTAGAAATTGAAATGATAAAATAAAGCATGTATCAAAGTGCCGCTTTCATTGAAATTAATTCTGCGCAAGTTCGCACAAGAAAACTAACATATGGCACACATATTATTTTCAAAATTTTGAATTCTCAAAGGATGAAAAAAAAGGAAGAATGTACCAAACTGCTATTTTTATTGAGAGTTCTGTTGAAGTTCTCGCAAGAAAGCTAAAATATAGCACGCATATTATTTTCAGAACAGACGAAGTCTATTAGAAATTATTTTGAAACAAAGAGATTTCTGTACATTTTAGATAGAATCTTGTAGCATAGCTCACAGTTTACTTATAAAACATAGGCTACGTGTTTTAAAATTTAAAAAACGGGAAATAAGGAGATATTTTTATCAGAACACCATGTCAATCCAATTTGAGAGGTTCACAACTATAATAGACCAAGTCCATTATGAAAAATGAGATAATCCATTTAGAAGGTGCAATTAACCTCTTTAATTCTCTCTCAACAGTAAACCAAGCATGTAAATGAACGCCATATATGAGAAAGCATAATAAAATAAGCTTGGTTCACTGTGGCAGTAAATAAAACAGATTTTATGCGTCTTCTAAATGGATTATGTAATTTTTTTTCTAAATACATTTGATCGACTATGGTTGTGAATCCGTCGTTCTATTTACAATATTTATGGAAGATATTTGTAAAAGAATATGATGATTAACATATACATGGTCTGCCCATTAAGTACAGAGACTGGTCCATAAAATTCATTTATTTGAAGATAATTTTACAGACACTTATTATTCTTCAAAAGCGTCCTACTGTATTAAATATACCGCACTGTAAAACATTTGAGTAATTTTACACCATAAAATGGTTGGCAGCTTTGCTGCCTCCAATTTTATGGAGTATCCTTGCTTCCTCCAATTTTAAGGATTATTTTAACCGGTGTAACTTTGCAATGTTACGCCACTCAATAAAAATGGTTTACATTACACCATCATATAGGTGAAACCAAATCCCTCCATAAAATTGAAGGCAGCAAAGCTGCCACCCATTTTATAGTGTAACCTTACACAAATGTTTTACAGTGCGTTTTAAACAATTCTACCACCCATTTGTGACTCCTTAGAAGTGTTAAACTGGAATGCTGTTCATAACGCCCATTACGGTTTTCGGCATGCTATCCATATTGCTAAAACAACGAGCTTTTAAACTGAATTTAAAAAAAAGGATAGAAAAAGGTCAGGTGCACTATCTCTTTCCATATTCTTTTTTTTTCAAAAGGGATTTGGTTTACAAGGGTTGTGAACTCCTCATTTCATTTACGATGTTTATGGTAGAAATTTGAAAATAAATGTGGTGATTAACATCTATACGTTTATTAAACAGATATTTAACAGATTGTTAAAACCCGAAATTTCTAAGTTGTAAAATGTGCAAAACACTTTGTAAAGTAATGCTTTTTAGGAATTTATCAGGTCTAGAATATGGAAATCCAGCATGGAGGTTTCGTATAAAAAGTTTTTGATTCTTTTTTATAATGATTTTTGTCAAATGTGTAGCAGTTATTGAAATCACAGTGAAAGTACTTGCTACAAGAACATTGCGTCACTGGCCAAGATATTGCCATTATTGGCGAAATAACATTTTGCTGACAATGAAAATTAATTTCCCATAAGTTTTATACGGTATTTTTCGTCCTTTTTTAGGACACAGGTTTTGCTGAAAACAATTTTAAATGGTTTAAGTATGCATTTGATATTTATATAATTAACATCAAGATGGAAAAAAACACTAAATGGAAATTAACTCACATCTTCTAATGTTGCAATTACGTTACGTAAAAACAACGAAATTTTTTGATACTCTATAAATTAGGAACTGTTTCATAGATAATTATAGTGCATAAATGATTATTTTGTCATAGCTAAAATTTTGAAATGAATTCTGTTATTTATTTTATTTAAAAAACTAGTAATTTTAAAACAAAAAAATTAACATGATTATTTTTTTATTAATTGTCTTGATCGCAAATATGCAAAGCACACTTAATACTGTTAATAATGTAAAAATTGACGAATTTTATTGTCAGCGGAGCGTCAACAAAGAAATTTACTATGGTCTTCATATTTACTAATTCTGCTATTGCTCATCGTGCCGGTTCGAAACACCCACCGTAGGCAATCATATATTAAAATATAAGATGTCCGTTCTCCTATAAAAGAAATGAACTACACATTATAATATACAACGAATTTTTTTCTTTAATATCACCCATACTATACCAAAATTGTACTGTAAATGTTACATTAAAATAATTTCAGTGATTATTGAGATATATGAGAGCATATACACATATACAACATACATAACAACAAGAATATAATTTTCTTACGTTCCTTAAAAATATTCAAATCAAAGTCTTAGACGTAAATAAAGGATTGCTGAAACAACAAAGAAACAAAAACGAAATAGATATTTTTCTATTAAAACATTGTCTCATATTATCTAAAGTTTCTTTATTGCATGTTTGTCAAAAAAGTTTATTTATCCGAAATTTACAATTGACATTGTAAATACTTGGAGTTAGGAGAAGTCAAACAAATAACAATTCGTCACTGAACCTTATGCTTATGCAAAAAAAAAAAAAAAAAAAAAAAAAAAAAAAAAAAAATGCTGACATAGTATTAGGAAAGGGAGAAATTTCAAATCTCAGAAAAATATTTTTTTTAAACTTTGATTTTCTTAAAGAATTTTATATACTTGGCGGAACTAAAAAGCATATTTTTCGAAAGAAATAAGTTAACTTGCAGCGACTTCGACTGTTGATATGCCTAAATTACAGATTTGAGGACTAAGATGCTAAATTTTCTTAATGTCACTTAAAAAAATAATAAATTTGTTAACATCGACATACAACTAGATATAATATATCGTATAAAATCGACAAGTCAACTACCGATTTTGCACTCAACATTAAAATCTGAACAATTTACAAATGAAACTGATGTCTTATAGTTCATCGTTATTTTAATAACTCACCTTTACATTTGGTTATAGTTAAATATTTGATTAATACTATATATATATTTTTAAAAAGACTTAGTTTTGCATTTGTTTACAATTAATGTACAAGGTGCTTAAAATTAAACTCGGCTGTTTTGAATGACATCATAGCTGCGGATCTATTGAACAGGCTCGAAAAAAAATTCAAATACATGTTATGTAGACAGTTCGACAAAAAATTTCGAAACAAAATCGCCAAAAAGTGGCACTTTAGTCACGAAATAATAACGATAACAGCTCAAATAACAAAGGTTAACGGAAATTGAGTGCCTTCTATGTGCATATTTTGTCAGTCACCTATATGCTGAAAACATTATAATCGTATTACCGACGGTGACATGCATTACATATCCGTAGGAATAAGAAGATATGGCGTACAATGCTAGCTTTAAAGTCGGCTACATTAGTTAAACGTTTTTATTAAAAAAGAGTTTTGAGAAAATCTAACAGCTAGAAGTTACATGGTCTTAGATCAAGAGATCTTGAAGGCAGGGAATTAGGAAATTACGCGAGATGATACATTCATCATGGAAGTTATCTTGAATCACATTCTTTATGAGCAATTGCTACATCTTACATGAAAATTCAAAGCTGTGGTTGCCAAATAACCTTTTTGCCTTAACAAAATGAGTCTCCAGTAGTCTGCTGCGTCAGTCATCTGTGACTGTACTCATAACAAATCCGTTCATGTGACATCCTTGAAGAGTGGAAACTCGATGAAATTTGCCGTGAATCTACACCACGCCTTTTGATGTGTGTGAAATGTTCTAACTATTGTTGCACTACATGAGGATTAATTAAGTCCCATATGCAACAATTTTGTGTGTTTTTCAGCAACATCTAAATAAAAAAGACCCTTGTCTGTTCAGAAGATAGGCAATGGCCAGTATTCATTCACTCATTCTATGAAGAAAATGCAAGGCAAAATCAAAACCTGAAGAACGATCTTGCGGTTTCTACTTTTCTACGAAATCCAACTTTTAAGAGAGTGCTTCTGAATTTTGCATACACTTATGCGCACATGAAATTTCTAGTGCTCGTGCAATAGAGTAGCCATGCTTACAGAAGCAATTGCAGAGCTTGCAGATGCTTCATCTGTTGCAAATTAAACTTCCTGTACCACAGCCGACTGAGTTGCACATCTTCCTCTTCTAAGTGAATCATACGGACATAAAATTACTTTAAATTTACGAATCATGCCTTTAACTACATTTATGCGTATGGGTCTATAATGATTATTTCGTTATATATTGGTTATTTTCTTGAATTATTCCTTTACACCCCCCGTCTCTGTTCAATTCAAAATTAGTTTTAAGTTGTCCTTCATTCCTTTTCCATTTTTCTTGCTTATTAATTCTCTAACCGAAAATCGGCAGCTGCTTAACTTTATCTGTGAGAAATACACTCACATATTAATCAACCGTTTAAAACAATTTCCAGATGTCTGCTATTTCCGATCGAAGCAATTCTGCATTACCTTATAAGGAGATCATCTCTGTTTCGCAGTTAAAATTTATGCTTACGCTTCTTTTTCCTTTCTCGACAAAACCCTAAAGAGAATTTAACATCTGCGCAGTAAAATCTGATGTCCCTTCGGTGTGCTTCTTTCTTAGACATAACAACACGTGTAACATTTATCTATTGGCAACCTTTCCTTTCCCATCCCAGCTGGGTAACCAAATTGAATTCTGATCATGCCAGCTGCATTTTAACTGTTATTCTTGTAGCGTAGTTTTGTAGCAGCTGCTATTCTATTAGAACACTTAGAAGAGGCATGATCAAGTATAGTAGTCCAGATTCGGATGTACGAAAAAACCCCACAATGATTGCTAAGTTACTCTTTATTTAGACATGTATTACTAGGGGGGTACACTTACAGTAATATATATAACGATTATTTCGTTATATATTGGTTATTTTCTTGAATTATTCCTTTACACCCCCCGTCTCTGTTCAATTCAAAATTAGTTTTAAGTTGTCCTTCATTCCTTTTCCATTTTTCTTGCTTATTAATTCTCTAACCGAAAATCGGCAGCTGCTTAACTTTATCAGTGAGAAATACACTCACATATTAATCAACCGTTTAAAACAATTTCCAGATGTCTGCTATTTCCGATCGAAGCAATTCTGCATTACCTTATAAGGAGATCATCTCTGTTTCGCAGTTAAAATTTATGCTTACGCTTCTTTTTCCTTTCTCGACAAAACCCTAAAAAGAATTTAACATCTGCGCAGTAAAATCTGATGTCCCTTCGGTGTGCTTCTTTCTTAGACATAACAACACGTGTAACATTTATCTATTGGCAACCTTTCCTTTCCCATCCCAGCTGGGTAACCAAATTGAATTCTGATCATGCCAGCTGCATTTTAACTGTTATTTGGCGTATACTATCCATTGTGCATGGGCGAACTTGTGTATGTTGGCTATTTTCTATCATGCCAAAAGTGGCGGTTTGTTGCTATGTACGAATTCACTTGACTCACTGCTCTTGTCTAGTGAAGTTGCTAAAAACTGTTCGGAGATTTTCTCCGAGTACTGTAAGTGTACCCCCCTAGTAATACATGTCTAAATAAAGAGTAACTTAGCAATCATTGAGGGGTTTTTTCGTACATCCGAATCTGGACTACTATATTTGATCATGCCTCTTCTAAGTGTTCTAATAGAATAGCAGCTGCTACAAAACTACGCTACAGGGTCCACTTCTTAACCTCCTCAGCCCTGAGACAATTTTTACTTGGCTCTACAAAAAACCAATTTAAATTATTATAAAACATTTCCAAAGATGAATCAGTATATACTTCTATTATGCACACATTTATTTAAAAAATCTAGATCTGATATTAACAATTGTAAAAGTATTTAAATTAATTTAAAGGGTGTTTTTTATTGTCGCATCCAGGTGACATCAGACTGAGGTGAATAAATTTTTTATCCATCGTCGATAAGCACGGAGTACTGCCAAAACATTGCTCTCATTCTGATGAAAAAGTTTTACGATGAATGAGAATCCCATCCTGTTCACCGCGCACAAATGATTCCTTACATATAACTTTTATAGCAAAAATAGATTAGCTACTAATTTGTAGTTTTAGCTGAACTATACCATCTGGTTGCGATATTTCAATTTTTGTTTTAACTAAAACCCGGCTGCATGATCTACATAATTTATACTTAAAATTCAATTTAGATCCATTCAGTAGAACCTGAGTTATGAGCCTCTGAGTACAGTCAGTTTAATTTTAACAACTCTGAATTTGTTGGTTTACTACGCATTTCTTTTTTCTGTTCCTAATAAACCTGTTTTTTACTTCATGAATATTTCTTTAAATTTTTATGGTGCACCTCCATAATCTAGGTACATATTTGTCAATTTTCCGTACACTTCCTCATTACCTTCAGGACCAACAAACAATATTAAATGTTAACATATTAATACTAATAGTTAATTTTTACTGTCCAAAAATTTAATATTCACACAAATGAATTTTTTCCGTTGTTCATTAACATTACTTAAAAACTAAAATCCATGGCTTTATATAGTTAAAAGATTGCAAACAAGTTGAAAAATGATAAATATTTGCTTTACATCAAAACATTATACTACGCAGTCTAGAATTCATTTCTTGTGTGTTTGTCACGAGAATTTAATCGTACGTTCTTTATAATTGACATTGTGAACTCGGCATCTGCAAAAATCAAAGAAATAACAAATCATGAATGCGTTTAAGGCTCATATAAAGAAAAATTACTTCTAATGAATTTTACAGAATTGAAACTTTGAAATCTCAGAATTATATTTATTTAATCGTTGATTTGTAGAATTGTTTCTATTTGACTGAATAATAAAAAAAATTCTCATGCGTAAGATTTTGCGAAATGTCCTTAAACTAACAAAATAATGTTTTTTTTAAGTATCAGAAATACAATTTTAAGATACGATAATCTTGTCTTTCTGTGAATATGACTAAAAAATCAGAAGTTGTTTAAGAAATAAAATTCGCCTAGAATTTATTTACTGTCTATTTGTCACACGAGTTTGTTCATATAGAGTACAAAATTGACTCTGCAAACATCAGGGGATTGCGGAAACGAAAGGGAAAATAATTTATATGGCAGGTTTATGCTAAACATCAAAAAGTGCTGACAAAGTTATAATAAATATGGGAATTTTGAATAGCAGTTTATTCATGCGTTTTTTTTATTGTGAATATCGGAAAATTGGAATAATAATAAAAAAATACTTATTATTTTTTTGTGAAAGACAGTAATTCATCTATACTTGTGCTTTGATAAAAAGTGCTGACAAAAATTTAAGCGAGAGTTCATTCAACCGTAGCACAAGACGACATACCGATTGAAAAATTTCTGAAGAGAAATTATTTATGTATTTAATCTCAGAATCTTATATTTTATAATACGATGAAAAGTTGTGTGTGCGTGTATATGAAATTTTATCGCCAAAACGGCTCTAAACATTTTGATTAAATTTTGCTCGGCAATTTCTATACAACATTATGATATTTAGTCTTCAATTCATAAAGTCTTTTTATATTCAATAATTTTTAATTTAAGCAGTGTCTAGAACATAGCAATTTTTCAGTTCATTTTATATAAAATTTTAAGTATACGATTATTTAAAAAATTGCTCTGAAGGCATGCATATACTCTATGTGGTTTTGTGCAAAATTATTTATTTTAAACATGAATATTTGGGAATATATATGTAAGTTATAATTGCTCTTTAAATAATCCGTTTTCTTAACAGAAAGAAATCCAGATATAAATCATAAATTCTTTTCAAGAGACCGCATATTTTACTGTTAATGAGCATTCTGACATTAGAGAACTCGTAATTTCGAAGCCATCAACATTTAAGTCTTCATAAATCGCAGATACTTCAAAGCTACTTCAGAGTTCTTGAAATGCACACTTAACTTTCTACAGATATAAATGCTTGATGCTGAGAGGCCAAGAGGAGTTTGTTAGCGCAACCGAGATGAAGAATGGTGAACTCAGCAAAGGTTTGTTAGATTTACTTCTGTTTTTTGCTTTTTTTTTTTTTTTTTTCTTAATTAAGTGCGTGTATTGACTTTGTGTATTTCTGTTCATCTGTGTTTTATTCTTTTATATGGTTAAGAAATGTACAATATCATAAATCGGGTTATTGATTATTTTGTCACGTTTCCGACATATTTTTGTACATAACATTTTTTAGTTATCGAAATTGGATCTCGAAAAAATATAGACTTTTCGACCTAACGACTCCTTTTAACATCAAAGTGCATTCAAATACATACGACAAATATTGTAAAAATAAAATAAAAATAAAAATAAAATAAATAAATGTAACAAAATTACCCTGCGTTTGGGGTAACATTATCACCTTACTATAAATATGCATTAAATGCTTTCAATAGGCAATTTATGATAAAGTTACAACAAATATCGGTGTAAAATAAAACTGTAAAACCTTTTAGATCGCCTAAGGGTATCTAATGATTAACGCTTACGATTTATTGCAAAAAATACGATTTTTCATTTTTTTTCTCTGTGTAAAAGCATTCACGTGGCGTGATCAGAATAAGGATATTGCCTCTCTTCAGGCTAAAATGTTGTTTTTATTATCATCGTGAATATCGTGCTCGTTTAAGGAAAACTATCAGTCAACTACGACTTCCAAGATATTGGAAATCAACTGCTCTTCTTCACGAGTAAGGGTTATTCGATGACCCACAGACTTTGTGAGTCTTCCAGGGTACTTATACAGAAGTATACAGCGCGGTATTTGGAATGTTGCGGTTGTTACTTTTTTACTCATGCCATTATTGACAGTTGCCACTGCGTTTGTCACATTCTCTTGAGTCTTATTACAATAATGTCAAAGCCCTGGTGTTTTTTCGTAGGTCCTCTTTTTCCACTGCCTAAAATCTGTAAGAAAAGAGAAAAATAATCGTATGAATAAAACACAAGCATAAATATGTATAAAACAATAATACACTCGTCCGTCTACAAGGTGACAAAGTTATCCCGGGATGTTAAAGTAGCCCGATTTACGATACCTTAACCATGCATATAATTTAACATTTTTAAAATTTTCATTTAAAAGTATAGTATTTAAGTTAGGGAAACTGTACCTTTCTTTTATAACATTTTATTGTTGCTCTTTTCACAATGTTAAGAATAAAGACTTAAAATTTCAAAGAAATGTCTTCTTATTGTATTTTAGACCATTTCCGGCATTTATCTTTACTTTAAAACTGTCATTCTTAAAAATATTTCGAAACTTTAAAGATTTTTCTTCCCTCTGGATATTTTCGCTATCCTTTGTGAAGTGTCATAAAGAAATTATAAACTTTACATAAAAGGCGCCATTAACTTATTAAAGAAATCACTAAAGTTAGTAATATTTCTACACACACCCTCTCATTTTGTTTCTTTGTTCTTTTCGGCAGTTTTCTTATGACAGAAAGTACGGTGAAAAGGAAGTATTTAAAAACATCTATTAAATTATTTCAGAATATCGGATAATGTGTTTTTAGGTGCGTTTGTAATTGTATAAATACATAGCACCTATAGTTGACGTCTTATCAGCCCGTCTGTCTATTTGCCTGCCCACATATAATGGCACAAACGATACGCTATCGAATGAATTGAGTTTATATACACATATACATTTGCTCCGCTATTTTGTCGAGTCATTTCAAATTTTATGAAAATCAAAAGAAAGCTTATAAGGATATTAATAAGAGTTTTCTAAATTCGATTAAATTCGATCATACGTAATTAATTCAATGATATCCCATGATAGGTAATGATTCTAGGTTGCCATGGTGATAAAGTGCTATTTAAAATGGACCCATAATCTTATCATATTACTGAATTTAATACATATAGTTGTAATAAATTTCAGATATAATGAAAAGTTCACTTTAAAATGTGCAGATTTGCAACTTCCTGCTATTATTGACTCTATCAACTGTTTTGTTGAAAGAACTAAATTTCGGTCGATAAAGCCTCAACTAAATAATTTGGTTGAAATGATCACGTTGTGGTTAGAATAACCAAATGATTTTGTTAATTTAACAAAATTTTGTCAACCAAAATTTAGTTGTTAAAAAAAAAAAGTTTTTTTCGTGTAGACACATACGCCGTGAGTTGTTAATCTTGTAAAACTTTTTGATTTATTGATTTTAATTTGGAAAATTAATGTTAGCAACATCGGCAAAATATTTTCAAAACATCAAAGCAGAGGTGTTTATTCATAACCATCAACTGTAATTGATAACTGATGCAGTGGTTTTACAATGAATTAATTTAATCTGGTTAAGATTCTGCAACATTTTATATTAATATTTTAAGCATTCAGTATAAAAAATGAAAATAAATCTTACCATAATAGCATAATAGAAGTTTATTTTGTTTGTTTTCGAAGAAAATATTCTGATTTTTTGTCAAATGCAGTCGTCTGACATGGACAAAAGAGTATTTTTCCCTACTTTGCATCATTCTTCATCAGTTACAATAGTCATGTTAGCCAAATTCATGGAACATGATGAATATTATAATGATTTTTGGTATGTGCGAGATATAGCACGTAAAGGGTTAAAATTATCTCTACCAATCAAATTTTATTGTTCGTAAGTGGCCACTTTCTTATTTAAAACAAAAAGTTTAGGTGCTCATGACTCACGTTTAGGCTCAAAATCATTTCGACCAGTCAAATCACATGTACCATCGTCCTCATATTTATTAATTCCGCTATTGCCCATGGTTTAGGTTAGAATGCCGTAGATAATCATACATTAAAATATCTGATGCTTTCTTACAAAAGAAAAGAACTATGCATTATATACCGTGGATCCGTTTAACTTAATATCATCCATGGTGTACAAGAATTGTAGAGTAAATGTTGTATTAAAATTATTTCTGTGGTTGGTGAAGAATATGAGAACATACATACATATAAGACACACATAACAACAACAATATAATCTCTTTTCTTATGTCCCTTAAAAATAATCAAATCAAAGACTTATACGTAAATAAAAGATTGCAAAGACATCAAAGAAACAAAAATGAAATAGATGTTTTTAGATTAAAACATTATCTCATATCATCTAAATTTTTTTTTTTACTATGCGTTTGTTATAAAAGTTTATTTAAGACAAGTATAAAAGTTTATTTAGAATTGACATTGCGATTACTTGGAGTTAGCAAAAATCAGAAAAATAACAATTCGTCAGTGAACCTTATGCTTATACAAAGAAAAGCGCTGACATAGTATTAGAAAGGAAGAAATTTCAAATCTCAGAAAAATAATTTTTTTAAACTTTGGTATTCTTAAAGAATTGTTTCTGCTTGGCTAAACTTAAAGGCATATTTTTCGAAAACAATAAGTGAACTCGAAACGGTACCTAATAATGTTGTATTGAATCTAAATTACGTTCTTGTATACTAAGATGCTTCCTTTTTAGCAATTCATTTTGAAAAAATAATAATGTCGTCGCATTCGACAAATAACTAGTTATAATATTTCGCATACAATTGGTAAGTCAACAAGGGATTTTACACTCAAAAATCTTAACTACTTAGAAATAGAACTAATGCCATGCAGTTCATCGTTATATTAACAAATCAAGTTTATACTTGATTACATCTAAAAGACATTTTAACATGTCTGTTTCTAAGAAAGACAACTCAATTTTGCATGTGAATAATATTAATTTGTAGGATGGTTAAAATTAAACCCGGTGGTATTCTGAGTCTTATAGCTCCTTTTCCAATGAACGGGTCCGAATAAAACTTCAAATATATGTTACGTAGATCCAGGGGTAAACATTTACGTAAGAATGTTTGATTGTTTCCACCAGGAGGTGTTTTATGCATGTAATAATAACGATTTCAATTCAAAAATGAAAGGTTAATGGAGTATGTGTCGGTTAAAAATATTTCGAAAGCATACAACCGCATTATCAAAGGTCACACACAACATATCATTAGGAAGAAGGCTATATCGCATGGGACGCTATCTATAAAGTCCGCTTCTTTATACATTTTTGATAAACACGATTTTTGAGAAAACCCAACATATAGAAACCACATGGGTTCAGATCTGGTAAATTTGGTGGCAGGCAAATGGGAAAGTTTTCGAGTCGACACTTTCATCAACAAAATTATCTTGAAACACATTCTTCATACATCTCACCATATGAGCTGTTGCTCTATTTTGCATGAACATTGCGGTATAGAAACAACCACTTTGCCTTAACACAGTGACAATAGGATTTTCAGAAGTCTTTTGTTTCCATCAATTGTGACTGTACACATAAGGACCCATTCATTGTGACTTTCTTGAGTGCGTACATACACAAAATGAAATTCGCCTTGAAACTGCACCATGCCGTCCTGTTATAAAAGTCCTGTTCTCGTAAAACATCCAGACATCAGTTTTTCCCCCAAATGTACGATTCATGCCTTTAACTGCATTTACTTGCATGGATCCAATTCTTAAGTTTTTCATCCACCGTCGATAAACATCCAGTACTGCCGAAACATTGCTCTGAAAATGATAAAAAAGGCTTTAAGATCGATGAGTATTCCATCTTGTTAAGCGGCGAGTTTAATACGGTCGAATGTTTTTTTAGCCATAGGGGAGACCGGGGCTAGTAGTGACATTTTCGACGTTTTTTATATTAGCTGTAAAATTTGATCTGAAACGAAAGATTTAGTGTAACATATCATTAGAGTAAGTCTTGTGTAACATATTTATGAAACTTCTATTAACATTATTAACGTTTTTCATAACAGAAAATGAATTCTGCTTAACCTCGAAATTTGTCGCTACTAACCCCTGGTACGGGGCAAGTCGTGACATGCTTGGGGCACATTGTGAAACATAAACGACACATACAAGTACATTGTAACATATACAAATTATGTAAGAAAAGCGATTAAATGGGATATGTTAAATCAAGAACGAGAAATTCATTCATTTATAACGTTCTTAACACAATAAAACACTTTCATGTTTTAATAATATTGTAAATCAAATTAAAATAAAATAGTTAAATTGTTAACATTTGTAAACTCTTAATCTTTTATAAAGATACTTTTAGAGGCACTTTACAATAAAAATAAACTGTCTTAATCAGGAAAGAAATAAAAAATAAGCCAACACTAATCTTTGGCCATATTGATCTTTGACTCGGGATCCTACTACAACGTGTAGGCCTATATCCTGTATTTTTAGTCACTCATTGTCATCGCTTGTTTCAGCGTCTGATTTGCAGTTAATACAAATATAATAAGTTTCATTTTTGGTACATTTGACATGCGTCCATCTTTTACATGTCATGCTTTGCACTCAGTCTTCTCCGGGTCTAGAAAGTTTGTATTGCTCCAAACAATCTAAACATAAGCAATTTTCGCCATCTTCAGAGCTGTCCAATAATTGCTTCTCTTTCTTTTCAATAACCTAGGTGTAATTTCTTTATGCATTGCTTTGCCTTTTTATACAGTTTCTTTTTTGCATTTTCTTCTTCAATTTGTCTTCTACATTCTTTTGATTTTTGTTCTGTTCGAATTTTCTCCTTTGCAGGTGTGCTTGTTAGAATGGCAGATTTCAAACATTTACAAAAAAATCGCTTGCGTTTTTGAGGTCCTGCTTTAGGAGGTAGTCTTATTTCTGTAAAACGTACTACTGACACATGGTTATTATCAGTTGTCATAGAATAATTTAATTCAATGAGATTTCTTACTTCTGAAGACGGTCCTACAATCTCACCATCATTGATTAAAGTTATTGTTGAAGTACTTGGTTTATTAACAGTTATATATTTACTAATTTTTTTAATTGTCATTCTGGTGTTTAACGCTCTCATATCCGATAGGTAACATTGGATCAGCTACTGAGGAACATAGGAGGTATTCATCTGTAAAAATGTTCCTATTAAATTCCCAAATTCCACTACAAGGAAATCCTGCATGAATGTATTTTGGAGAGGCAGCACTAGAAAGGGCTATTTTGACAGTATCTGGTATGTCGTACATCGACACAGTGCTTCCAGAATGCGATTTTAACCATCCACATACAGCCTGATTGTAGATTTTTTTGAACGGCCCGTATACTGATATATCAAGGGGCTGTATTCTGTGACTCGTGTAAGATGGAAATGTTACAACTTGCCCCTTAGACTTCGTCACAGCTAGCCCCGCGTTCCGTCATTTTGAATTTCATTCATTAATTTCCGAAATATTGGCATGATTAACAAATGAAATACATAGAATAACAGATCAAAATATAAGCATTTAAATAATGTTAAGGAAGTTTACATACCTCAGTATCGCTAGTGGCAATGACGATTCAAATGGAGGTCGCAAAATTTACTTTTACGAAAGAAAACAAGATAAATATTTTTATCTTATAAACAACGCGACGCTATACTTCAAAAAATACGCAGCACATTGAGACAATCAACCTCTTTACTCAAGTAACGCGACAGGGGCTGCAACCGATTGGGTCAGTCATGAAGCTCGATGGCACAACTTGCCCCAGGCACAACTAACACCGGTCTCCCCTACATGTCACTTTTATGACAAAATTACATAGTTTATTCATTTATAGCGCCATCTAGTTGCGAAATTTCAAATCTCTTTTTAAGGAAATCTACATAATATACATGATCAACATTATTTCAAGCTTCATGTGAATCCGTATAAAACCGGAGCTAAGAGTCTCTGAGTATCATAAATTTAATTTTAAACACCCTGAGTATGTTGATTTCTTTTGCATTTGCTTTTTTCTGGTAAACCTGTCTTTAAATTCATGAACATGTCTTTAAATTTTTATGTTTTGTCCTCTGTAATCTGGGTCTTTTTTTGGCAATCTTCAGTAGTCCTCCTGACAGTCTGCCTCTGAAAAAAACGGTAATAAATATAGCGTATTAATCTTACTTCTTGAATTTTACTGCCGAAATATTTAAAATTCATTCAAATGAATTCTTTGACCCGGTATAATAACCCTTTGTATCATCGTGTTGCAAATCTGCAATATACCTAAAAAGTCAATGCTATTTTGACTGTAAATTTAAAAAGACGATTTTGTTGACTGTTATTATTTTATTACATTGCTATTGACATAATTATTTCGTTAAATTCGCAACGAATAAAGGTACTAAACTTTTTTTTCGCACCAAAGTTTAATTTATCGCTCGATTAGAAAAAAAATCCGTGTAATGGATTTTTTTTTTCGAACATCAAAAAAGCAAGATATAAAATTTCTTCTAATGATTATTTAAGTTGCATTTCTTTTGGAAGAGTAAAATTATTGTAAAAAGGAAACATTAGTCTGTTTTTCTATTATTTATTTTAAGTTTTATATCAAACAATTTTATAGTTTTTTATATTAAACTAAGGATCCCCTTAAGTAAAATTAATATCTAGTCCAAAGCTAGCAAAAAAAGAAAAGGTCACATAAAAAAAAAATCAACATAAAAAGCATAGAGTGGCTAGTCATCATATTTCACCAAAATAAGCAACAAACATACATACTTTACAAAATTTAGCGCAGGCTATTGTACAGAAAAAAGAATTCAATGTAAATTTCCTGATTTTAAAAGCTTTATTCAAACTGTTTGTGAGAAATGTGGTGCGGGACTTTGCTACGACAAAGCAAACAAATATTTCAAAAAATTTCATATAAATAAATATTTTAAATATTTTCAGTTTTGAGTTATTTGAAAATATCAACAAAGCAATTTTTCCAAATTAATTTTTCTTTTTCTGTTCTGAATTTTTCTTATTAGTTTTTCCATGCTTAAACTGATGCATTTTAATAGAAATATGAGAATTTTTCAAATCGTAGTTGTTGAGGTACAAAGTATTACTTTTACCTAAAAATTCAGATCCATGGTTTTTGTACAATTAAATGATCGCAAACAAGTCGAAAAATAATAAATATTTGATTTACATCAAAATAATATACTGCACAGTCTAGAATTCATTTTTTGTGTGTTTGTCACAAGAGTTTATTCATCCGTACTTTGTAATTGACATTGTGAATACTTGACGTCAGAGAAATAGCAAATCATCAGTCAGTTTAAGGCTTATACAAAGAATAATCCTTATAAAGAATATTATAAAGAGAGATTTTTTTAAAATAGCAGAATGCTATATTTTTTAATCATTGAATTTATTTGTGGAATTGTTTCTACTTGACTGAATAAAAAGGGATATTTCTCATGCGTATGATTTTGCAAAGTTTTCAAAAAACGAGTGTTTTTTTTTCTTTTACTTTTTCTTTTTTTAACATCAAGAATAGAGTTTAAGAAGAGATAATTTTGTCGTCATTAAAATATGATATTAAAAACTTGAAGCTATTTACGAAATAAAATTTTTACTGTATGTTTGTCACGACAGCCTATTATACAAGGTACTAAATTGACATTGCGACCATGGGGAGCTTGCCGCAATGAAAGGAATAACAATTTATATGTCAGGTTTATGTTATACAACGAAAATGCTGACAGAGTATTCAAAAGAAAGAAATTTTCAATAGCAGTTCATTCATGCGTACTTTGTAATTGACAATGGGAATACTCGGCGTCTACAGAAATAGCAGATCATCAGTTAGTCTGAGACTTATACAAAGAAAAGTGCTTATAATGAATATTACAAAGGAAGAATTTTGAAATCTGTGAACGATTTTTATTAAACATTGAATTTATTTGTAGAATTGTTTCCACTAGACTGAATAAAAAAGATATTTCTCAAGCGCAGATTTTGCGGAGTTTCCACACAATAACTGTCTTTTTTTAAGTATCAGAAATAGAGTTTTAATATCAGATAATCTTGTCTTCTTTGAAATATGACTTCGAGAATCTGAAATTATTTTAAAAATAAAATTCATCTAGAATTTATTTACTGTATGTTTGCAAGAATTCATTCATGCGCAGTATAAAATTGACACTGCGAACACCAAAGGCTTGGAGAAATGAAAGGAATAACAATTTATGTGTCAAATTTACGCTACATATAACGAAAAGCGCTGACAAAGTAATATATATATAAAAGAAAATTTAAATAGCAGCTCATTCATACGTATTTTTAATTTGTGAATTCTGAAAAATTGCAAAAATCAAAGAAATAACAATTTATCCGTGAAAGATACAGCAATTCATCTGTGCTTGCTCTATGCAAAAAATTGCTGACAAAAATTTAGGTAACAAAGAAAATAAAATAAATGCTTATTCATACGTAACACAGTGGGGTATATCGATTGCAAAATTTTGTTAAAAGATTATGTTTATGTATTTGAGCACAAAATCTTATATTGTTATACGAGGAAAAGATGCGTGTGTGTGTATGTAAATTTTATTGTAAAAACTTCTCCAATGAATTTGAGTAAATTTTCCAAAGGAATTTCTATGCAACATTAGGTTATTTATTCTGGAATTCATAAGCTCTATTTGCATTTGATAATTTTAATTTTAGTCAGTGTTTAGAAATAACAAGTTTTCGGTTAATCTTATGCTATTTTTTTAATAGAAATTTAAAATAAATAAATAAATTATTTATTTACATGTTTCTGACACTTTTTATCACATTTTTAATAAAAATAAACTATTTTAAATTTAAAATTTACAAATATTGAAACAAATTGTTCTGGAGACATACAGATATTTTAAACATGTACATAATGTAAAAGATTTTCAATTTTACTTTAAAAGAACAGTACTTAAGTGAAAGTAAACCGTATATTTCTAAAATAATTTTATTGCTATTTTCAAAATTTTAAGATCAAGGACTTAAAATTTCAAAAAAAGTCTTTAAATATTGTTTTAGGCCATTTCCGGAATTTATATTTACCTTAAAGCTATTATTCTTCAAAAAAAAAGTTTTAAATTTTATTTTTAAAAAATAGCACTTAAGATAAACTGTGTATTCCTTTTATAACGCTCTGTTGTTACTCTGTCACAATCTTTAGATTAAAGACTTAAAATTTCAAAGAAATGTCTTCCTACATTATTTTAGGGCCATTTTCGGCATTTATCTTTATTTTAAAACTGTCGTTCTTAAAAATAGTTTGAAAATTAAAAAAGATTTTTCTTTCCTAGAGATATTTTCGCTGTTCTTTGTGAAGAGTATCACAAAGGAAGGATAAACTATACATAAAAGGTGCGCTTAACTTCTTAAAGAAATCGTTAAAGTTAATAATTTTTCCACTTATACACCTCTCATTTCCTTTCTTTGTTCTTTTCAGCAGTTTTCTTACGAAAGCAAGTATGGTGAAAAATAAATACAAATAAACCTCTATTTAACGATGTCTTGTCGTCGTTACACTTAAACACTTCGTAATGGAGAAAGTTCGTTAAATTTATGAAAGTTGAATAATAAAATGAAAAATTTTCGAAAAATATCTTTTAATTACGGAACTAACTATTTTTTATGAAACGTAGAAATATGAGAAAAAATTAGTAGAATAATGTCTAAAAGAAAATACACAATAAAGTGAGGTAAAGAAAAACTGAAGAGCAGCGTACCTTTTTTTTTCTTAATATATCTAATCATTAACTTAAAGAAAAATATTATTTTTGGTAATATTTCAATTCGGCAAGTAACTTTTTTAATGTAATGTAGAAATATGAAGAAATTTCAATTAGAATAATGTATAAAAGAAAATATATACTAAAGAAAGAAAAACAAACAAACAAACAAACAAAATAATAATCCAAATACCCTGAAAGCTAATAAACCAAAACTAATAATGCAAATACCCTAAAAACTAATAAAACCAAAACCAATAATCCAAATCCTTAACTGTAAAAAAAAAAAAAAAAAAAAAAAAAAAAAAAAAATCTGTAATATTACTTTATAGGTTTCTTTTAAAAAATACACTATCCGAACAATTCATCCGAAACATTTTCGAATACTTTGAATCATTTCCTTATTGTATAGAAGGATTTTACTATTTCTTCTTTTAAAGTGTAGTGCAAATTCACGGTTGTCAGTCGTCATGTAATAACTAAATTTTTTGATTGCCTGATTAATATTTGTCACCTAAGTGTCCATCCTTTGACGAATTTCACATTTTTTGCGATCAATAAACGAAAATTGCTTTTTTTCCAATTTTCTAACGAAATGATGAATGTTTTTCCGTGATCCTCTGACGAAAATCGCGTTTTTCGTGAACGTCTAACGAAAATCACGGTTTTTTTAAACAATCATAATGGAAATCGCGTTTTTTCTGCGATTATTTAACGATATTCTGGGTTATAT
Organism: Maratus speculifer; assembly: GCA_964019185.1. NCBI lineage: Eukaryota > Metazoa > Arthropoda > Arachnida > Araneae > Salticidae > Maratus > Maratus speculifer. Next base: position 187,502,626 of record OZ025296.1, on the reverse strand, counting down.
TGAGATTCTTTCACGAAATTCACTCTTTTTTTTGCGACGCTTTGACGAAAATCGCGCTTTTTTGCGATTCTTTGACGAAATTTGTGGAGCTTTTATGCAATCTTTAGATGAAATTCGCGTTTCGTCTGTAATCATTTGACGAAATTTGCAATGTTTCTCAGTTCCTTTGACTTCATTAGTGTTTTTTCTTCGATCCAAGATATTCTGGTTTTTTATCACTATCCTGCCACACATAGTAAAATATTTATATTATACATAATTTACATCCAAATTTAAAAAAACGTCCGATTAAATGAAATATTTATCATGTGTTTCTTTTGTACATATGTAGATTATTTTTCACTTCGAATTCCTGATTTTTTGTTATATAAACATTATTGCTTTTATGCGTTTCTCTCACAATGTGCTGAATGGATTACCTGGGTATAGGAGCCCATGATTCCTTATATATTTTGGGAATCTTCACCTATACTTTTAAGATGTTTTAATTTGAACTCCATTATCATCTTCATCGCTCGCTGTACAGTTTCTCTACTACATATTATTATACTTTGAAAAATATCATCTACAGTATAATATTCAGTTCTTTTAAGTGGTTTAGTTGTGTTAAGCGTGATAAACTTCATTATATAGAATACATTTTTCGTAATATATAGATTAATTTGCATGTTAATGGTGTTCAAAGTCAAGATTCAAAAGAAAATATCGTAAAGTAGAGAACTTCATCAAATAGAGACTTTCGTTAAAAGGAAGTTCCAGTGTATGTAAAAGCATTTAGTAAATTAAGTTATCTTAGATTTTCGAATTACTTGTTTTTAGATGATGTGTTCGTAATTAAATAAATAAGTAGCATCTATAGTCATCGCCTGATTTGTCCGTCTCTCTGTCTCTCTGTCCTCATACAACGGTGCAAACACTACCCTACCCACTGGTTTGAATTTTTACATGTATTCAATCGTTGTATAATTCTGTCGAGTCATTTCAAATTTTATGAAAATCAAATCAAAACTTAATAAGTTATTAATATAGGTTTTCAAAATTCTATTAAATCAGGTCATACATAATTGATTCAGTGACATCCCATGATAAGCAATGTCTACGTTACCCTGGTGATTACATCATTTATATAAAGAAGTCATATTATTACCGTATTACTTAATTTAATGTGTATAATAATTTTCGGGCATTTTTTCATAAGGGGACAACAGCTATTGCACCAAGATCTGAATATTTATAAAGCTAGTTATAGTATGAAGCACTTGTTTGTTACGTTTGACGTATGATTTCCGAATAGATTGTTATATTCGAAAATAATTTTGGTCACATTTCGTTTTTTCTTGCTGCTGGACTATATTCATTCAATGTATAAATTATTCAACAGTTCTTAAAAGATTACGAAAAATAATATTCATCTACGTGGGGCTACTTTATCCTACAGAAGAAATATTTTAAGATAATTCCTTTGCGTTTTGGTACTTTAAATGATTTTTTTTTCACTGGATAGCTGAGATTGATCTCTACATCTGCCTTCTTTTCGATTTTGTTTGCAGATAGTTTTAAATAGGATCGTTTCACTTTTGTAATAAGTTTTGAAAATAAAAGTGTCATCATAAAAAATATGTGTAAGCAAAATCGAAAAAATTAAAAATGCTCTTTGTAGATATCAATCTCAGTAGCCAGTGGAAAAAGAATTCACAGGAATAGCAATAATGAACGTGTCTTTTCAAGTAACTGAAATAGCCTCTTAAAATGACGTTGAAAAACAATGAAGAATATAAAAAAAAAGTTCACATGAGATCTCCATATCATTATGTATTCCTTTAAGTAATTTAATTCAAAGAATTCAAGGAAAGTGCAAAATGCAGGTGTTTTAACTTGAAAAAAAAAACGTGGGTGCAATTTTTAATATGTTGTCTGCTATCGAAGAAAAATTCATACTCAGTACTAAATGGGCGATATTATTCCCAATTTATTGATATCGATGTTTTTTCAATAAAATTATTTGTAGCAGTATTCTAGGTAATGGGAAAGATCCCTTTTGCACAAATCTGCACATTTTATGTATTTTTAATACTTTTTCGACAGTTTTGTATTTCTATTTCTATTTAGACTATATATTTTAGTAGATATTGTCGAATAAAAATTCATATGCAGTACTAAACGGAAGACATTATTCCCAGTCGTTTGGTAGCGATGTCTTTTCAATTATTCGTATTCAGGGTATTTTTTGGTATTATCTGGAACGGGAGAGATCTCTGTTTTACAACTCTACACACTGTACGTAATTTTCATCATTTTTGACGGTATTGCATTTTTTTATATTTAGACCATTTATTTTCGTAGAAATATTGGAAAGTAAATTAAAAAATCCAATTTTACAGGCTCTCATATCTTGTCTATATAATATATAAAGTTTAAAAGAACGTACATTTTAACTTCCCAAGGAAATTTATTTTCCTTTATTTTTTTTTCTTTTTCGATTTTAAATCTTTGACACTGGTGATATAACAAAATATACAACGTAACATCTTATCAACCGGTAGCAAACTTTATAGATGGTTCGAGAGAATTTTATTTTCTAACATTATTTCCTGCGTTGCGTGCACATGCTTGACAGCATGAGAATTAGAACAGCTGCAGTGAAGAAAATAACATTCTTCAACAAGTAGCGAGCGATTGAAAACTGTGCTCGAATAAATTTATGATGAAAATTTTACTCTGCCAAAGGACATTCAGGAAAGAAAAAGATAATATGTGTACATATTTCTTTTTATAGTTTGGGATGATATCCTTTAAAAATTTCAAAGAAATCGAATAAAAAATAAAATCCAGTACTAAATGGCCGACATTATTACCAGTCGATTTGGTATCCATGTCTTTTCAATAAAATTATTTGCAGCAGGGTTCTAGGGAGTAGGGAAATTCCTTTTTCATAATACTACACATTTTACGTATTTTTAATCCTTATCCACAGTGTTGTATTTTAGTTTATATTTAGACTGTCGATTTTCGTAAAAACTGCCGAAGAAAAATTCATATGCAATACGGGAGACATTATAACCAGTCGATTGGTATCGATGTCTTTTCAAATATTTGTACCACTGGGGGTAGGGGGGGGCTGAAATGGTATCTTTTTCACAATACTTCGCATTATACATATTTTTCATTTTTTTTACAGTGTTGTATTTTATTTTATATTCTGACTATCTATTTTAGTATAAATAATGGAAAGTAAATTAAAAAACTCAATTTTACAGATTCCCATATCTTATCTACATAACAAATAACGTTCAAAAGAAAATACATTTTATTTTCCCTGGGAAATTTATTTTCCTTTATTTATAATTTTTTCCTTTTTCGATTTTAAATCTTTGACACTGGTGATATAATAAAATATATAACGTAACATCTTATCAACCGGCAGCAAACTTTATATATGGTTCGAGAGAATTTTATTTTCCAACATTATTTCCTGCGTTGCGTGCACATGCTTGACAGCATGAGAATTAGAACAGCTGCAGTGAAGAAAATAACATTCTTCAACAAGTAGCGAGCGATTGAAAACTGTGCTCGAGTAAATTTAGGATGAAAATTTTACTCTGCCAAAGGACATTTAGGAAAGAAAAGATAATATGTATAGATATATAAATTTTCTTTAGTTTGGGATAGTATTCTGTAATTTTTTATAGAATTCACTACAAAACACATTTAATCATTTTTGCCTCTATAAATGATCGATCATTTAACTTGTATCCGTGTTCTTATTAACCTTCCAATTGCCGCTTACCGGATATATCCGTTCACTAAACTGCAGGTTTCACTGTAGTTATTTAAATTAATATAATCCTACAAACATAATCTAGTTTTACGAAATTAAGTTATCATTGATACTTTCAAGGCTTATAAGCATATACAAAACCATTACAATTTTGCCCTTTTGTTCGGCGGTCAGGGAATTAAATGTTAACCCTTCACTACACCCCGTGCTACATATGGCACATACTTAATAACACTATCGAACACTGTTCAAAGAATCGAATAACACTTATTTAGCCCATGTCAGGTGGCTGCATTTGACAATAACATAAATATATGTTCTTCGGGAAAAAAATGATTAAACTATTAAGACAAAATTTACTTTTATTTATTTATTTATTTTACTCAATACTTGAAAATAATAATCTGAAGATTGTTAACAAGATAAAATAAATTAATTTAAGCCCATTTAAATGCAAAATATAGCAATGCAATATTTATCCAACTCCAAATGTGTATAAAGGGTAGAAGCCATAAAATATCAAATTTTAGGTGAAAATTTTAAATTTAATTTAAAAAAAAATTCTCATCATAAAACCGATGTATAGATTTCAATTTGTTTTCATAAAAATAGAAAAAATAGTGCAATGAAAGGATAAATTTATTAAAAATAAATCCAGATAATTTAAGGAGAAATCGACTGTATGTTTCGCTTAAAAAAAAAGAAAAAAAAGAAAAAAGAAAAAAAAGAAAGAAAGAAAGCTTTGGTGTGCATTGTTTTTTTAAAAGAGACTCTTAAGTGAAGTCAAGATTGGTGAAATGTTAAATGGAAATATGAAATCTTTAAGACCCGTTTCTTCAGAAACTACCAGAACAATTTGGATGAAATTCGAAATCAATTTTCACTAAATTATGCTCAAGACTTATGGCGGACAATTTTATTCTGAAATTACTTTTTTTCCCTTTTTTTTACAGCAGTGGCAATTTTTCACACGTCTACCAAGTCGTTTCTTGATAAAAAGCACCTGCAAACCCGATTTTGGTGGTTGATTGGTTGGTTTATCATTGTGTTTTCTTGCTCGATATCTTTCATGTTTTCATAACTTTTGGTGTAGGAAAGCACAATGATAAAACTACCGATCAATTTATAAAACCGTCGTTGCAAGTACTTTCCACAAAGATGTGGCTTAGTAGACCTGTTGTATTTTAATATGCTATTTGAGTTTTGTCTAATCCTGGAATTTCAGCCTTCAACTGGGTGAGGTAATAGTCAGCGCAAAAGGTCTATAAATACGCATAAAAGAAAGTTACATCTGAATCCTGAAATTAATACTTAGATAAACAAATGTTATTAATTTTTATAAAATCACTAAATCATTGAAGTAAAGGCCAAAATTACAATTACCTAGCGTAAATTACAATCGCTATGCATATTTAAACTTTCTGTGTTTGAATTAACTATAGTTAATTAGAAAATTTGTTTCTCGTTTCCCATAATTATGAAAAATGTTCTTCCTTTGAGAGATGACGAAACACACGCAAATTATGAAAATATATAAGATAAAAAAAATGTAAATTTTGTAACCTTAAAACTCCGAACGGTATCCAAATAATACGATCATTAATATTTGAATTTATCTACTTATTTAGAAAATATTGTTTTCTTTTGCTTTCCGCTATCATTAGGAATATTACACTATGCACTACACACTATGCATTACATATGCACTAGGAATATTAGTGCAAATAAATAATCCTTTTATTACATGGTAATTCCGTTTCCTTTGAGATAACATAAACTCCACTGCCTTTTCCGGTATACGATAAAAGTATTTTAAAATTCATTTATCTATTTTATTACGATAAAAGTTTTCTGTTGATATTGTTTTGCAGAACATCTGATAGTAAAGAAAAAGAAAGAAAAAGATAATATAATTGTACAGGTCGGATATATTTATTATACAAAGTGTTCAAAATCGATACCTTTTAAAGAAATTTCGAAAAATTGCTGATGTACTTGCATCAGCAGTAGAGGTTAAAATAGTCCATTATCTTTTAATTCCTTTTATCTTAACAGTAAGAAAGTATTGCATGGGTGAAAAATTTCGATTTCCGGTTTTCTGCGAATTTATATTTCTTAGAATGTGTTGAGAACGACTTAAGTCTTTATATAAAATGTGTGCCAGAATGCCTGTCTGTGTTTTTGTATGCATTGTGAAACAAGGGCCCTGCCCTCGGCAGTGGATGGTAGATTCACTGCTGGGTGGAGCTTGTTGAGCTAAAATCATATTAATAAACCTCCTCGCTTGGCTTGAAACTAAAACTGAAACTGTATGCAACAAACAATTTTGTGGGCGTTCTATCACAAAATCTAATGCGCGGAACTATTCAAGGTTTCGGTATAAACCGACAAACAAATGGCAGTTATGCTGTTTTTATCACAATATCCGCGACAGCTCTATCTCAAAAACAAATGCGCAGAATTTCACCAGACTTCATATACTGGTACACCTTTACATAAATAAACACTGAATATGTTTTGGTATAAATTGTGCAACAGGTGGCACTGCTATATTGCTTTTATCACGGTTTCCATGATAGCGATGTCTCAAGAACTAATGCATAGGATTTCATTAACCTTTATATTCTGCAAAGCTTTGACATAAATAGACGTGGCTTAGTTTCTGGTGTAGATTCCCAAGAGGCACTGTTATGCTGCATCGTTCACGATTTCCACAATCAGCATTTCTCAAGTTCTAGTAAATAGTAACCTAACACTTTGAGTGCCACGTCAATCACCAGTAACTGACCCTGAACTTAACCTTTATGCCACATCAGTCACTGGAAACTAACTGTATAAGGTACGATATAAAATTTGAAGAGTTACATTCTAAATACATTTTAAGTATTTCAGGGTGTATCATGAATGTACTCAATATTTCTTACAAAAAAATTTTAATGGGTTATATTTAAATACAGTAAACAAATAAAAGGTTGGAATATAAAAAGTAAGCAACGTTAAAAGCAACATATATGTGACATTTTAAAGTTAGGAGCCAGAAACATCATCGCCAGGGTCCTCGTTCTTTGCACAGAAGTCATGGCCAGCGAGGAAAAAAAATAAAAAATAAATAAATGTAGAATATCCAATAAATCACTCATTGGTGGCTGTAAGTTTATTTATTCAACTGTAGTCATTATAGAGGGAAAAACTCCTTTTTGCAAACGATCTTTTACCGAAATGTCCAAAAAATATTCCATCATTTACTTCAATCAGCCGTACTCATCGACGAAAAAAAACTCCAGAATCTTTCCCCTTCTCATCTCGAGACTTCCCCCTTTTAAAACTAAAAAGAAAATTCTAGAACTTTCTGTAATCTCAAACCATCATCCTTTTATGTAAACAGAATTCTTGTCCAGATACGAGACTATTTTACACAGACGATAAATTTATTTAAAAAAAAATATTATTTAACCAATTTATAATCGACTCATAATTTCTTAGGCAGACGATTTTTATAAATGATTAATTTTAAGAGAAAAACAAAAGAAATGAATTTATTAATGCACACATCAAAGGTTGACAGCGGAAAAATAAATAAATAGATAAAATAAAATAATGATATTTTTTGAAAGGTATGGTTTTGGAAAAAATTTAATAAGATTTTCTTAAAAAGGGTTGATAAAAACATAGAAGAAATCAGTTTTATTTGGAATATTAAGAAATAAAGTTTTAATTAAGAATATTTTTAATTTAGAGCCATCTTTTTAAATTTACGCATACTGGAATAATGTTTTTTAAGGCAAATTAAGAATTTATATTGTCTGCATACAGATTAACAGATTAGATCTAGAAACAAGATTTTAATTTAATAATTTGAAGTAAGTACGGAACATTATTATAAGAAAATTAAGGTAGTATAAAGGTTAGTTTTGGCGAACAAATTTTAAATTTGTAATATTATCCCCCCTCCCCGAAAATTTGTATGAAATTGATAGTTAAATAAAACTACAAGTTCAGACAACAGAAATATAATATTTTAGAAAAGTCAAATTTTGGAATAAAACTGTCAAACCCAGGAAGCCAAGAGATGGAAGAAAAGAAAATTAACGCAATATAAAAATATTAGCGATTAAAATAATATATTTAAGAGAAAATTAATCTGAATTAAATTTAGGTAGGAGCATTTCCCTGAAAGAGATACAATGCTGTTACAATATCACTTACTATTTGTAAGTGCATAGGAGATAATACATACAATAACAGTAAATAAGTTATAAATATAAATAAGCAAGAGATAAAAAATATAATAAAAACAATAACAATTCGTTCTCATGGAAGTTTAAATAATTACAATAACTTGATGCATAGGTTATTTTAAATAAAGTTCTTCAATTGAAAAAAGTCTTTCCATTGTGTACAAAATTCCAATTCCAAGACTGTATTCCAATGTTCACTGAATACAGTCTCTTTAATTAAAGATCTCCAAATCTAGTTTAATCTTTGTTTTTTATGTTATGTTGGATCCAACAACTTTTAACAATCAATCAAATTTTTCTTTCAATAATATATCAATTTTTTTAATAATAAATAGCATCACTCTCAATATCAATAATAAATAATATAGAAAAATTTAAATAATAATAATAACAACAATAATAAGTAGTATAATAAGACTCCATATCCTAATATTTTTCAATAAGAGTATAATTAATGCTAAACTTCATTATAGAAATCATAATGATAATAATAATAAAACAAGGGTATAATCAAAAGAAAATATCACAATTTGTTTATTATTGATAGGGAAAATATTGGTTGAGGATAAAAATAATTACATAGCAACTAAATAATTTTCTTATCTTCTAACAGCATAAGAAAGTATTTTTTGCTAGCCGAAAGTATAAATAAAAAAAAATCATAATAATTCCAAAATCCAAATAAAATTAAATGTAACTATTTAGAAAATGGACTCTCAACCAGTATTTCCTTACCATAATTCCTTTCTGATACTCTTTTACAAAATTGTCAAATTTGGTTATAAGTTTTCAATGCCAAATGTAGAATAATGTTTTATCTACACATGGTTTATAAACTTTAATAATAAAATACAAATAGGAATAAAAGATGTCATTCTTAATTGAGAAATGGAAATAAAAATAGTGTGCTTTTTTGAGAAACTTTTACTATCTGTAGTTTTCACAATCACTGAAAATCACATATTAAGTTATAGGTTTAAGTAGAATCAACAGATTTTATAACTGTTATAACATAAATATCTGCTGAATAAATAGAATAATACTAATGTCAATAAATGAGTAAATATAGTTAGACTTATATCCACTTAAAATTAATTTATCAACATCAATTTGAAAGCTTTTACAATCAAAGTGTACACCTTATGCCTGCATAAGGAGCCCAATTTAATCCCAAAAACTCCCAAAAACAAGTAATATTCTTGTTGCGCACCAAGAACATACCTGCTAATGTTGAAAATTACGGTGATAAAATATTTAAAGAATAAGAATTAAAATTTAATCTACTGTCTTGACTTTAGTTTGATCTAGTGATTGTGATTGTATTTGAGGTTTTGTTTGTTTTTTGGGTTGCTCATGAAACAGTTTAAAATCTTCTGGTGAAAAATAGGGTCTTAATTTAGAAACATGCATAATAACGGAATTCTGTCCTGTCTCATAATTAAATTTATCTATTTCATAAGTTACATCAGAAAGTTTATTTATAATTTTGTATGGTCCAGAGAAAGTAGGTTCTAATTTTCGAGTGTTAGGGTATTTAAATTCTTCATAAATTACAGAGTCTTGTATTTTTAATGGGCATTCGACAAAATTTCGATCATAGAGCCTTTTACTTTTAAGGTGAAATTCCTGAGTTCGCGCTTTCGCAATTTTGAGGGCTTTGTCTACTGGTGGGTAATAGTTCTGTTTTAAAGGAGATTCATAAGGCAATTGACCATAAAATAAATAGGCAGGTGGGAATTTGGTGATAGAATGGGGCGTATTGTTGTATTCTTCGATGACTTGGTTTAATAATCTAGTCCAAGGTATTTTAGAAGAAGTGGAATTAACTTTACATTTAAGCCTGGTAACTATAGTCTGATTAACGCGCTCTACCTTTCCATTGGTCTGAGGATGATGTGGGGATGTAAAACGCTGTTGAACATGATGATTTCTAAGGAATTTCTTAAATCTTGGAGATGTGAAAGATTTATGCCTGTCACTAAGTATTTTTTGAGGTGCTTTGATATTGAAAATTTGTTTTAAGCAGTTAGTGTATGTTTCAGTGGTAACATTTTTGGAGGGAAAAGCCCAAACAAATCTAGTTGCATGATCTATTATTATGTGTAAGAATTTTTTTGTTGAGTTGTAATAGTTAAATCCACCAACAGTATCAATAGAAAGACATTCAAAAGGTTGATCTGTTGCTGGCATAGCTTGTAATAAGCCGAATCTTTTCTGTTTTGGTTTTTTATTTTTCTGACAGGTGTCGCAATGTTTAACAAATTCTGTAATGTCTATTGTCATATTAGGCCAATAATAGTTGGGAGATAATAAATTAAGCATTTTTTGAATCCCTAAATGTCCAAAATTATCATGAGCAATATGGAGTAATTTTTTTCTTAATGACATTGGTACAACAATTTTTTTGAATCCCTTTTTCTGAACTATAATAATTCCATTCTCTTTTTTATATTTTTTGTCACAAACATTGTCTTTGTCTTGCATCTCTATAATTTCTTTCCTATCTAGCAATAAACTAATATGTTGATTAAAATGACAAACAGGATTTCGTGACAACATGTCTGCTTCGACATTTGTTGAACCCTTTTCATATTTTATCTCATAATCAAACATACTAAGTTTGAGCGACCATCTAAAAAGCCTACCTCTTAAGTTTTTAACACTCTTTAACCATACTAGAGATGCGTGGTCCGTATGAATTGTAAACTTGACACCATGAAAGTAATGATAGAATTTGTTAAGAGTATCTATAATAGCTAAACATTCTAATTCAGTTATGAAATAATTTTGCTCATAACTCTTCAAAATTCTAGAATGATAAGCAATAGGATGTAAGAAATTATCTTTATCAGGTTGTTTTAGAACGGCACCTATTGCTATCTGAGAGGCATCTACAAACATATGTAAAGGTAATTTAGGATCATAAATTTTGAGGATGGGTTTTGCAATTAAAGAATTTTTTATTTTTTCAAAAGACTCCTGGCACTCTGAATTCCATTCCCATATTGTGTCTTTTTTAAGTAATCGATTTAGAGGATATCTAATTTCAGCATATTTATTAATGAATTTATGGTAAACATTAATGGAACCTAGAAATCGTTGTAACTCTTTCACATTGGAAGGAGGTTGTAAATTTTTGATGGTTTCAATATTGGCATTTGCTGGAGTTATAGTTCCATTAGTGATTTCATAACCTAAGAAATTGATTTTATTTTGGCCTAATTTACATTTAGAAAGTTTAAGGTTAATGTTTTCTTGTTTGAAAATGTCAAAAATTTGAGCTAAATGGTTTAAATGTTCTTGTAAAGAGGAAGAGAAAATTATAATATCATCAAAATAGTGGCACGCAAAGTCGATTTTATATTTATTAAGGATCCTTCGAATGGTTCTATTGAATATGGGAGGGCCCGTTTTTATGCCAAAAGGGAGCACGAGCCACTCAAAAAGTCCAAAATTGGTTGTAAATGCTATTTTTTCTGTATCGGATGGATGTATTGGTATGTGCCAGTAGCCAGAGGCTAAATCCAAAGTTGAAAAATACTGAGCACTACTCAATTTATCTAAAATTCCATCGATACGGGGCAAGGGTTCTGCATCATTTTTAATTATTGCGTTTAATTTTCTATAGTCTATACATAATCGCGTTTTTTTATCTTCCTCTCTTTTCATAACTAGTGTAACAGGGGCAGAATAGGGGCTATTACTTTCCTTTATCATTCCGGCTGCTAACAATGATTGAATTTGGTTTTTTATTTCTATTTCTTCTAGGGGAGATGTTCGGTAGGGCCTCAAAGATATAGGTAGGTCAGATTTTAGTATAACGCGTTGTGGTTCAATATTTATCCTACCCACATCATATTTATGCTTTGCAAAAATATCACTATAAATATGAACTAATTCCCTTAAATTTACATCTTGAATAAAATTTATTTCCCCAGTTAAATCTGAATCCGAATTATCGCGAAAATTTTGAAGAGTCATGGAACCTCTATAATCAGGATGCACATTAATTTCGTGATCATATTCAACACAGTCTTCATTTTTCATATTATTTCCACAAGTAGATAACTCTATATCATGATTACTTACATTCAGTGTTTCATTATCATAATTATCTATTGCTACAGTATTACCAGTATTTAATTTAATATTTTTTTTATATTCTGAGGTTACAATTTCATTAGATTGATCCCTGTTTTGTTGTACTTGGTCCATATTTACTGTATTGAAATGAAGGGATCTCTCATTATGCATGGATATACTGTTAGTTATAATTTTCCTTCCCTGCCTTACAATACAATTTTTACATTCTATGGTTAATTTAAATTTAGAACATTCTTTTAACCCCAAAATAGCATAATCCAAATTTGTATTGCATACTAAAAAATTAACATATTTTTTAATTTTACCCACTTTTAGAAGAACACTACATTTTTTATTTATATGTAAAAATCCTTTTGCCTGACCAATGGTAACTGAGGGTATAGTCTCAATTTTAGCATTAAGTTTTTTAACAAATTTAAGTGGCAATATTGCAATAGTTGAGCCAGTATCTACAACACATTGCAAATTATAATTATTTGTACATCCATACACAATTAATTGCCAAACATTATGAGAATTATTTTGTGAGATATTTGGAAGAGTATCAGAGGATGGCAACTCATTCCTAAAAATACATTCACTTTCCCAATGAAAAGCATTACTCACACCCCTATTTGTGCATATCCTACAAGGTCTTGAAGGATATGAATTTTGAATATAATTATTTTGACAAACTCTAGGTCTTTGAAACTGAGGTTGCCTTTGGGGAATCCAATTCCTAGGTGTATTATTGGGCCTAACTGGCTGAATCCAGGGCCTAGTTGGTTGAAAAGGTTGAAAATTTTGTCTAGCTGATGGTTGATTTATTACTTGGTTTGAAACTAGTGGGGTGGAAACTTCCACGAATTGTTTGACAACCCGGTACCATTCGGTGGTACTACTAGGAGGATTTATAACAATATTGTTTTTGAATTCTGGTTTTAAACCATCAGTTAAACCTTGTAATAGTATATTTTCACTAAGATGTAATTTCCTACCAATTTCCACTTTTTTACGAAAATAAGTTTCTAAATTGTCTAAATTATCTAATTTCAGATTTAAAAAATCAGAAAAACTCGGGAAGTCTAATTCAATGAATCTTTCTATCAAAATTTTCTTAATTTGTTCATAATCCGTACAATTTAAGCAGTCATTGATATAAATTTTTTGCGCTTCACCTTTCAAATATTGCGCAATAGAATTAAATTTCCATTCTAGATTTTTCTGTTCCCTATCACATGTTTTATCAAAATAAGTTAACCAAGACAAAATGTTCATTCCAGAACTCGGGTCAAACGGTACGAACTTAGGATCTTCCATAATTTTTTTATTCTTACTCATTAGAATAAATGAAGCACTTCTATTTTCTTTATTAAATCCTAATCGTAAAATTATTCGCAATAAATTTCAAAGTTAATGATTTCTATCAATTACATATTTTTTCAAAATTACTATATTTAGCTGCTAACTTTAACCAGAAATTTTATCTAATAAAACAGAAATTGTAAATATCATAGATATACCTTAAATTGGGATCAACTTTTAATTCTATTATTTTATAGATCATAAACAGATTCAAAAATTTTAATTATAGGTAATTTCTTACTTAAAATCACAAAATTTACTGAAAAAATTAATCATATTTATCAGTCAAAATTCTAGCAACAGCCTTGCACAGTTCCATATTTCTTACTGAATATAAATAAATTATAAGAATCCGGGAACCAAAGCTCACTGTAACCAGAAATTCTAACAAATAAAATGAAAAACATAAATGTTAACTTAATTTTCAGCTCAAATGTCTAGTTGTAGGAACATTATCATGAAAATACTGCATTCTGAGAATAGTTCTTGATAACAAACAAATATCAATAAAATAGAAAATGTACTTTTTTTAAAAATAACTTTAGCTTCTAAGTTCTTTTATACTTCATTATTATTACGAACTTATCTTTAAGCGTGCATAAAAATATCATAATAATCTTAATATGCAACAGTAATTGTCTAAGAATATCATACTCTTCAATTTAATCCTTAAGAACAAAAATGTTTAAATCTCCAACACATAATAATGATAATAATAATACTCATAAATAGGCAAGTAAATAAAATTCACAGACACATAATCAAATAAATAAACCTGACAAACAGAGAATAATTAATTTAAATAAATACATAAAAAGTATACAAATAATAATAATCAAAACACTAAGGAAAAAAAAATCTCACCGAAATCCTATGGGTCCCAACTATCTCGAAAAAATATTTTTATTTTCACCAATTAACAAGAAATGGTCTTGTAATTATTATTATTTTTTTCTTCTTTTTCATCATAAGAGGACTACTTTTTCTCGACCAAAGCACTTTACAGGAACAATTCCTCTGTTTTTGTCACTCCAGAAATCATGAGACTATGGCAGTTCTTGTTTAAGAACACATCCAATAATGACGGGCAAATTATTCAGCGATCCACAGCTTTTATTATCACTTCGTTCCATAGCAAGTTTCTTTAAAAACCAAAAAAGGCAGCATAGGCATAAAACATCCTGTCGACTCTAGAAAAGACTGTGACATTTTAAAGTTAGGAGCCAGAAACATCATCGCCAGGGTCCCCGTTCTTTGCACAGAAGTCATGGCCAGCGAGGAAAAAAAATAAAAAATAAATAAATGTAGAATATCCAATAAATCACTCATTGGTGGCTGTAAGTTTATTTATTCAACTGTAGTCATTATAGAGGGAAAAACTCCTTTTTGCAAACGATCTTTTACCGAAATGTCCAAAAAATATTCCATCATTTACTTCAATCAGCCGTACTCATCGACGAAAAAAAACTCCAGAATCTCTCCCCTTCTCATCTCGAGACTTCCCCCTTTTAAAACTAAAAAGAAAATTCTAGAACTTTCTGTAATCTCAAACCATCATCCTTTTATGTAAACAGAATTCTTGTCCAGATACGAGACTATTTTACACAGACGATAAATTTATTTTTAAAAAAATATTATTTAACCAATTTATAATCGACTCATAATTTCTTAGGCAGACGATTTTTATAAATGATTAATTTTAAGAGAAAAACAAAAGAAATGAATTTATTAATGCACACATCAAAGGTTGACAGCGGAAAAATAAATAAATAGATAAAATAAAATAATGATATTTTTTGAAAGGTATGGTTTTGGAATAAATTTAATAAGATTTTCTTAAAAAGGGTTGATAAAAACATAGAAGAAATCAGTTTTATTTGGAATATTAAGAAATAAAGTTTTAATTAAGAATATTTTTAATTTAGAGCCATCTTTTTAAATTTATGCATACTGGAATAATGTTTTTTAAGGCAAATTAAGAATTTATATCGTCTGCATACAGATTAACAGATTAGATCTAGAAACAAGATTTTAATTTAATAATTTGAAGTAAGTACGGAACATTATTATAAGAAAATTAAGGTAGTATAAAGGTTAGTTTTGGCGAAAAAATTTTAAATTTGTAATATATATATTAAATTAGCAGCAATCCGGTTTCGGTAGCATATATTGTACCGTCGTCAGTATCGTTTCAGCACTGACGTTCGAGCACTGACGACGGTACGCTATATGCTACCGAAACCGGTTTGCAGCTAATTTAATATGTTTGGTGCTTTTAACGTTGCTTACATTTTATATTCCATACTAAATTTTATACTAATTGCACTAAGCTCCATTTCAATAATTAAATAAATGGTTGTCTTTTGGAAGTATCAGAAAATGTATCAAATTGCTTTGTTATTTTTCTGGCCACTCCTCTACCATACAGTGCCAAATTCCTCTACCATTTTCTTCATAGAATAGTTAATAATATCGTCGCACTTTAAAAAAATTAAAAATCTTTTTTTTTTCTTTTTTTAATAAATTATGTAACGGCAATTTCGCGCCCCAAACGTGAAGACAAACAAAATAGACTTGGCACTCAACATTTTAAAGTTAATAGTACACTATTTTATTTATATAGAAAGAAGTTTTGTAGTAGACACATTTTATTAGTTGTTTTTTATAAAAGAACCTTATTTAATAAATATTTGCATTAATTGAATAATACATAATAATTATTTAGTGTTTTTTCTTCTGCAAAATCCCTACAAAATAATTTTACAATAAGTATTGTTAAATATGTTTTGTCTAGATATTCATAATAAGGAAAGAGTTCTATTAAGATTTTAATTTTTTTAACTATAAATTTAATATAATATTTCATGAATTTACTAAAGTTTACATAAATAATTACATTTGTATGATAAAAAGTGAATCCATCAAGGCCTTCCCATATTAGAAAATCTTATGAGACCATTTTTTGTATTCAATTCTCTAACAAGTTTTTTACATTTGACGTATAGAATTTTTAGATTTTTCAGTGATAAACCAAAAAACACATTTATGTGGGAAAATATCAAGTTGTGTAATCAAACAAAATGTTGAAATTTATTTAAGGCAACACTTTTGCATCAACTGCAAATCATATAGCAAAAGTCAATATTCGAAGACATATCCAAAGATTACTATTTACAGCAGCTTTTTCGATTCTCCGTATTTCAGTGTTTAAACATGTAGCTCAATTACATCGCTGCCAAATTTGTGTTGTGTATCTATAATATATTGTTTTCAGTTATATATTTATCGATGAAGTTTTAATTTATTTATGAATATGTGGCAAAAGAATACGTTGGCTTTGATTAAAAAAATCTATAACGCTTTAATTATAACTTTACAATTTTCAAATAAATTGCAGTTGAAGGATCGTTTGTCTTTAGTATTTGATGATATAAACATTGTAATTTTGCAGTATTCTTGAAAAAAACTCCAGTAAAAACAAAATTTATACGCTAATTTGTTCCTATCTTCAAATTAACGTCCCCATTAATCATTATCTTTATAATAATGGGCATCTTTTTAATAAAAACATTTTTTTTTCATTTATGAACAAAAATGTTGATGATATGATCAATATTCACCCGAGAGCATTTATCATTGCTATAAATAATAATAATAGTAATCAGGGCGCTAACTTTTATGAGCTGGTGAAGCAAGAGCCCATCCAAATCTGATCGCTGCGCTTACGCAATTTGCATTGATCTTTTTTCGTTGTTTATCTTTTTTATTTGATTGCAGGAATAAAATTTCGTTTTATTGACATTCTTAAAATAACTGTGTTTAGAAAACAGTAACGGCATCAATTACACTTACAGGAAAGCTGAAAACTTCTTTAGCGGATGAATAACTAACCCTTTCAGCGCGGAATTTGTTTAGGGGGTTAATGCCCTGTGGGGAATATTTTGACGAAAAAAGCGATTTATTCAAAAACAACTTGAAACTTTAATGCCTGGGCGAATTTTGTCTACGCTTACTGACGTCTAGAGCATCCAATACCTAAATGTCGACATAAGTCGACTCCCGCACTCGGAGCCTTATGTCGATTTCTCTCGATTTTCGCACTAAAAGGGTTAAATTTCTCTCAAAAGCATATTTCTTGCATATTTTTCTTTCCATTTGCATTGTATTTTAATTTATTAGCCTGAAATATAATATTTTTGATTTACTTATGTAAAAATTAACAATTTTTATGCTATTAACTATAAATATTAATATATTTATAAGGAAGAATTTATATTAATTAAATTATAATAATTTTATATTTTTCTACAAAATACATAATTTGAGTTCGAATTATCTTTTTTTTTTTCATTCGTTCCTCTCCTACCCTTTTCTACACACACACACACAGTAAGAAGGAAAACTTGTATGTTATTCTACTGAAATATTTTAATCCCACTCAATATTTTACAAGAGTTTGCTCTAGTAATAATAATAATAAATTTATTTTGCACAATATTTGTGAAAATATTTTTCATTGTAAGTCACAAGTATGTTTCCACAAGTAAAGAAATCCCGTGAAAATTTTTCAATACAGGAAATCTTTGTAATCCCTGGTGTCACATTTTCCCTTATCCTCAACAAAAGTTTTTGGATTTTCTCAGTTCCAAGTCCGTTGATAAGATTACGTTGATCCCAAGATACGAAAAACAACTTACATGCAGGCAACAAAAAATAAAAAAAATGTTATACGTGTCAAAGTTGATCCCATGGTACGATTAATTTCATGAATTACTTGAACAGTTTGAGGAGTGGGATAATAAAACTTTTGAGCATAAACTTTTATATTTTCTTTACAAATTGACATTTTGGAATGTAATCAAAGAAACGAGTGAAGAGAAAAAAAGTTGTTTCTGCAACTTTTTTGTAAAGGAACGGAATGCATATATGCATAACACATATAGAATGTTTCAGAAAGGAACCACTAACCTTCAAATTAAATAACTGAAACAGCGTGAGACAGAAAGGGGAAACGTGGTATGTTGAACAGGCTGGTCTGAAATTTGTTATACACCGGTTTGCAGGCACGTGTCTCACAGATAGATATTTCAAGCTGCTCCAATGTTTGAGGAATCTTAAAATAAACTGTGTCCTACAAGTGGTCCCGCAAGAAGAAGTCATAAGGATTGAGATCTATTTAATATGGAGGTCAGACCATACCAATGCCATCGGTGGTATTCCTATACAAAGAAAAAAAACATGTTTTTCCAACAACATAATGTTTTTCAATATAAGAGTCTATACGAGTTACTGAAAAATACTCGGATGATAATGTTAAGTCAATGAGGCGTTATTTTCAAATAACTCTTTCAATTTTTTTTTTCAAAGAATAGCTGAGGACGGTTAGTTTTAAGACTGGTTTTTAATTTTTCGAGTTTCGTTGTAATATATATATATATTAGGATAGTTTTAATTTCAGAATCGGTTGAAACCTGTTCCGAAAGTTAAAGTAATTAAAAACATCTAATGCCAAAATCGAAAAAATAAAAATTAGCCTTAAAACTAGCCATGCTCAACTATGCTAACTAAATCTAAACTAATCTTTTAAAAAATATCAAAATTTGAGCGAGATATTTGAAAATAACGCCTCCATAAACTTAACTTTATCATCCGAATCTTTTTCAGTGACTTGTGTAGGCTCTTAAGTCTAATAACTAATTTCATACAACTTCTTTACACGCACCTGCAATGAAACTGACTCAAGAATGAAATTTCTTTACTTCTGAGAAGCTTCATGAGCTTATATGTAAGAGTATATAAACATGTACAATGTACATATGTATACATAGTGTCTAACTGAAAATAAAAAACATGTTTTTAGTGCAAAAAATGCTGAAAATTTATAAGATTAAATATGTTATAAATCGATAAATGTTGGTCAGAAAAAACTAAAATCTTCGATGTTACCTTTGTTAGAGCGATTATCTTTAACCTATGTAATGCAGAACACTGAAACATTGTGCGGTGAGAAAACCCCTAATGTGCAGCAAAAATATTTAATAAAATTCTGTTAAGTTTAAATGATTTAAGAGAAGCATCATTACTTTATTGCACAACAATCACATAATTCAATTTAGTACACTTAAATGATGCTTATGTCAAAGCATTAGTTTTAATTACTTACCATATACTTTACCATACTTACTATAAGAACTTACCATATTTAGTGGTACAAATTAGCATTTTTTGGAAGTTTAAGAGTGTTTGGCTTTCTTTAAAATAACAAGATGATCGAATCTGGACTTTCCCGTGTTGAAAATGCTGGCTATGTCCGCCATACAGAATTTTTTATTAAAAATTCAAATATATTTTTACAGCTATTAATTTTCATAAATTGCCCACCAACTTCCCGAACATGATGTTTGGTGATTTCTTATTAACAATATGCCAAAAGAAGATCACAAAAGGTTTCGATGTTTATAGCAACACTTTTTTTCATTTGTTTAAGGATTGTAGCGTAATTGCTTAATTGTTTACTTATTGAGGTATTTTGCATACTCTAATAATTTCATAATTTATTCTTGACATATGATTTTTCCTTCTTATTTAATATATCTCTATAAGAATCATCCTATTATTGAAGATTTATTTGTTTGCATTTGAAATAATAATATAAATAATTCAGAATCGAATTTCTTGCTCCTGCAAATGAGCTAGCTAATTTCAGGGTGGTTTAGAACTACATGTAAAATATGTAAAGGCAGGAGAAGGAGAGTTAAATAAGTACATTTTATATTGGAATCACGGTGCAGCGTGGAAGTAGTAGATGGCGCTGTTGAGTTCAGTGAATAAAAGCACTTCGCTGGTATGAATAGACATTCTCTACACAGATGACGAGCAATATGCGTTGTTACATGAATGCGGAGCTTCCTGCATGCATTTCATGTATATGGCTGCGCATTAAAAGGGCGCGGCTTGCTCAGAAGATGTACATGGAACATTTTCGGGAAGGAATCTACTGGAACACCGATTATTAAATCGTTTTCATGAAGAGTTGTGCGCAAGTAGATCATTTTATTCTTCAAGACATGATACGGGCAATGCAAGACATCAAAAAATACCTGCTGTGAAAAAAGCAGTATAATGCACAGTAGAGAATATCCTGCAACAGGCTTGAGAAGTGTTGGACGTGCAGTATGTGAGAGCAAGTTCCTTGTGCAGCCGATACATAAAAGACATGTAGGCAAACTCCGTATTGGTGTAATGATGCATTTACATGACTCAAGGGACAATCACATCTTAAAACTAATGCACGGAATTTCTTATATTTGAATCATCATGATCGGCATAGCTTACAATTTTATTTTGGCGCTGCTTGTCTGCATATTAAAGGAAGCGTTAACATGTATGAGATAGAAGAAAATTTTGGAATTGCTTTATTCGATTCTTTATTTTCTTCTATCTTTACAAGAAGAAAGTATTGGCTTCGTGAAAATTTTTCAATTCCGGTTTTCGATGGATTTACACGTTTTAGATGTCAGACAATCTAAAAAATACGTTTTCATAAAATGCCTGTCTGTGAGTTTGTCTATAAGTCTGTCGCTGTCACTCTGTACGTGACAAAAATTTTGTGAGCGCTCTATCTCAAGAACTAATGCACGAAATTTCACAAACTTTATATTCAATTATGTCTAAATATAAACCTGAGCTAATTATTTTCGACGTATATCGTCTAACAGATGGCTCTGATGAATTGCCTTTTTCGTGATTTCCTCAATAGCTATATCTCAAGAACTAACGAACAGATTTTCAAAAAATTTTAGATTCTGTTAGTCCGTAATATAATTTTGGTGCGGAATATCTGTTGGTGTAAATCGCTAAACAGGTAATGCGGCTATGTAACATTATTCATGTTTATTACAATAGTTCTATCTCAGGAACTAATACACGAATTTTCCTTAAACATCAGATTCACTTAGTCGCTGATATAAAATAGTGCTGATTCGTTTATGGTGTAAATTTCTCAACAGGTGGAACTGCTGTGCAGAAATTCTTACGATTTCCGCAAAAGTCCGATCACCAGAACTAACAAATGGATGTTCATCAAACTTCAGATTCAGTTAGACCTTGTCATGAGTTGACGTTTTCTACATTTTGGTGTAAATCGCTTCCCAGATGGCGCTGTTATGCAGCATTTTTTTTACAATTTCCCCAATAGCTCAGTCTCAATAACTAATGCAAAAATGTTCATCAAGATTCAGATTCAGTTAGAAATTGTCATCAATTGACGCTTTCTACATTTTGATGTAAATTGCTCAACAGATTGCGCTGCTATTCTGAATGATTAACGATTTCCGCAATAGCTATACCTCAAGAACTAATGCACGGATTCTCAGCAAATTTCAGATTCAGTTAGAACTTGACATAAGATGTTGCTGATTAAATTTCGATGGATATCACCAAACCGGTGACACTGTTATCCTTCATTTTTCTGGAAGCAGTATGATGTATGACATAGAAGAAAGTTTTGAGATTGCCATATCTGACTACTATTTAATATATGTTTCTAGATGTCATTAATTTTTATTTTCTGTAAAAACTCATTTTTTGGCGCATATCATAATAAAAATGATTTTTTCCCATTCTGCTTTTCAGCATTATTTAGAAATTTATAATTCAAAATAATTAAAAGATAATAATTAATTAATAGTACTTTAAAATTTCTGCAACATATCTGTTGAAAATTCCTCCTCTAAACATTAAATATTTTAAATGGTTTTTTCCGTAAAATGGAATGCAGATAAATAGTGAATAAACCCTTTTCTATAATATAGAAGGTGCACAAATATTTAAATAATGAAAAGTGTGTCATGCAATGTAGTTAATTTTGGTGAAAGTCTTTCAATTTCTGAGAGAGAGTTAAAGTAACTGAATAATGAACATAATTCGAATTGCGGTTGTCAACTAGAAGCTCCAAATGTTAAGCTTATTTAAATAAACTCTGAAATTCATATCCGGTTATTTAAATTAGATAGGTTATTATACGCAGTCCATCTAAACAATTTATTATTTAATTATAAGCAAATTCTATTAAGAATTATTAATATAAACTTTTATCAAATTCTTTAAATTTTAATTTATTGTAACGTAGTTATTTTATTTGATTATCTTATCTTTTCTGCATAAAACATTTTAATATACATGAAGATTATAATATCTAAATTTGAAGTTCATGTAAATTTTAATTATGTTTGAATTTGAAAAATATCATATTAAGGGATTTTTTTTTCTATAACGCAGATCCATAAAGCATAATTTAGTGTGTTATATAAGACAGCGTATAAACTAGAATTTGGAAATTTCTTCTTAAAAATGCTGAATTTTACGTTAGCAAAATTAATTTCCGTACTTTTATTTATCTTTTATAGCATTTCAGTCATTTCAGATTTATTCCACTTAAAAAATCTTTTTAAATGTTTTTCTGAATGATTTATTTAAGGAAATGATCTAGTTATGGCATAATAAAAATATTATTCGAATTGAATAGTGTTTAAACATTATAACAGATTTCAATGTTCAGTTTCAGATTACAGTTTCAATAATCTATAATACATTTCTTTGAGTTTTGAATTACTTACTCAAAATACCTATATCATTTGCTATACGTACCGTCATTCGGGCGAAATATGATTGTTCAGCAAAGAAATTTGCTCAAATATATAAAAGAGAAGTAGATTCGATGATAAAGTTTATTAGCCAAATAGAAATATAAATTTTAAGAAACAGCCAATATAAGAGAAGGAAATTCAAACATACAGTTCATTAGTCAATATAATTACCATAGGTAATTATAGGTCTCGTGATGATTTTTTTTCGTAAATTATTTTTTTTAAAATAAAGAGTGTTTTTTCAGACCTATACATATGTAAAGCGATATAAAACGCATAAAATTAATGTTAATGGCCATGATATTGATTTTATTAAATAATTTAATTTTATGCCATTAGTATTTAAAAATGATTTCAGGCTATGGAGGCCATGGCTGCATCGAATACTGAGCAATCTGAAAGCCCAATTCTCGACCGATTTATCAAGCAAATGGGGTCGTATATCAGCAATAACGTGAATGTTAAATTTCTAAGTTCTTCAAGTCTGTGGTATAATGACATAGACCAGCGACTTTTATTTCCCTTCATAAAGTAATCCATTGACGTGAGATCACATGACCGGGTCGCGGAGGCCAGTTCACAGATCTACTGCGTGAAATTACGCATTCACCGAAAAGGTCCCACAGGAAACCGATGGTGTTTTGAGCAATGTGTAAAAGTTGTTCCGACATTAATTTATTCATGGTAAAATGGCAAAATATATTTAGAATACTCAAGTCAATGCGGGTGCTTAAGGAGTACTTATAGTGGATCGCAATTGCTGTTAAAGTTCCATCCAAAGTGAAAAAAAACATTTAATAACCATGAAATTTCTTTTAATTACATGGATATTCGCGTGGAGCCTAGAAGGAACAAGAGCCTTACTGCATTTCCGAGTTGAGAGCATCGGGTAAATATACTTTAGTGGAGCGATGGCTTTCAAAAATGATTTTGATAACTTTTTTGTACAAGATTAATGGTAACCAATTTTTTTTAGACGTTTGAGATCGGAGAAAAACTGTCACCCAATGGGGATCCGTGGTTTGCATTTGCAGTCACATAAAAAATATTAGCTTTTTTTTTTAGAAAAAAAGGATATAAATGAAATGTCCCTAGATAAAATACAAAAAATCCCAATGTGGTGCTTCTTTTCTTTTTAAATGAAAAAACACTTTGTAAATGATGCAAATTTTAGGCCAAAAACACAGAATCTCGCCATATCTGAGTGAAAGAAAGCTTTTACTTATTTTAGTGTAAATTTGCTTACAAAATTCTGATGTCATCGAATACTCTTAGAATTTTACAAATAGAAGTACTTTCTTCTTGAAACAGTTAAACATGTTTAATTTATGGAGGACACATTTATCTACAGTCAACATCATTCTCTTGTCTGAGATAAACATAGCGTGTTTCAAAATCAAGCTGCCAAGAAATTCTAAATTAAATAGAACTGCTTCATTTGTAAGGAGTCTCATTTATATAGTCATGTATATTCTGTCTGATGTAGTGAATAAATTGTTAGTGTGTCGAGTTTGAAAAGTCTAGATTATTTCTGCGGTTTTGATGCATGTCTCTGTATTAATTTTGTTTAGAACGAAGCAGATTCTTATATTTATTTTGAGATTTTAATATAAGTTGTTAATTTTGAAAGTAGGGCAATTCCATTTTGTGAAAATAATCAATTAAAAGGTAAATGCTATTAAAATTGAGTGTAAAATGCATGTTTTAAAAAAATCCGCAATAAATATCTTTTAATATCACTATAATTTTGTTTCTGGTAATTTATTAAATGTAATTAATTTCATGATGAATATCTTAAAAATCTTCTCTATCTAAATTAAGACATATAATTATTGACAAAGATGTATTGAAATGAAATGTTGAAAAGTAACATACGTACGTGCTTAAAATTAACTAAAATATTGAACAAATGCTTTCAAAACATAACGTTTGATGTGTAATGTTTGCGTTATATGTTCCTGTTTTTGCTTGCTTATCAGTGATTTATCCGCTTATCAACATTTACTCTTCAGCAAAGCTATATACATGCTGTACCAAAGCATGCTTAATCACTATTTTTGCCCTCTTTTTACCAGAGATTACGTCTTAACAAACACAATCGTCGCAAATCTTCAAAGTCTAAAATGTGGCTGCGGTCACCTCGTTTCAACATTGTGGGCAATGGTTTAAATTACCCGTTGGTTCGTCGAAGGATTTGTATTCGTATAAGGGTGAGGAATTGCAGCATCTTTAAGCTGAAGTACAACTTCAGCGACAAACAGGCAGTTGGTTCTGAAAATGTACTAAAGTTTTTTAGTTCAGTTATTCCTAGTGTTTGCAACAATGCAGGTTTTTTTCGGAAAAATCTGAATCGCTACAGATACGTGAAATTTAATTCCTTTGCGTATTCTGTTTACATCGAATATCTAATTTGGACGATGACGGAAATAGAAACGGAAATATAAAATCTGACATAAAAGAAATTAAGAATTTATTTGTATTGTGTAACCAAATATTTTTTATTAGAATATAAAATGTGTCATATTTATATGTCATTAAAACAAAATGTGATTTATGATTTAAAACATTTAAATGATATAAAACAGTTGGATATGCCAATCGCAAAACTTTCTTCTGTCTCATACGCGTTATTTATTACTTCAAAATTCGTTATCACAGTATTAGAACTAATGTGGCAGTTCCATCTCTTACGTGTTAATACTTCCTTAAAAAGGCAGCATAATACCGATTAAGTGATTTACATCAAAATTTAATCAGCGATAACTTATCTTGGCTTCTAAATCAATTGAATCTTGCTAAAAATCTGTACACTAGTTTTGAAATAAAGTTAAATGGTAATCTTTAAAAGTACAGAATAGATACAGTAGAAGACAGAAAAGTACAGAATTTATATAAAAGTATCACTCAAAAGTTTGATGAAAATCCGTACAGAAATCATGAAAAATACGTCATAGTAGCGCCGTTTGTAGGTTATTTGCACCAAAGACTACACAATTTCTATCGCGGTATATATTTAATCTGAAGTTTTATTACATTAATGTATTAAATTCCACGCGTTATTTCTGGCAATAGAGTGCGCACAAAATTTATGTCACATGCAGACATATAGATGTTTTCTAAAAACAGTGAAATCGTGTTCCGAACCTTCTAAAACGTATAAATCTGTTGAAAACCGGAAGTCAATTTTTTTTTAATGAAATCAACAATTTTTTCTTAAAATGATAAAAGAAAATAAAAACGCATAAAAATTAAACGTATGAAAGGTTCTTTACTTTATGTTACTTTCTTCTATCTTTATAAAAATAAAATATTGGATTCATGAAAAAATCGATTTTCGACGGTTTATATGTTTTAACGGTCGGAGATTCAGAAAAAACATGTTTTTACAAAATGGCTGAGGCTATATCTGTATGTGTCACAAACATTGTAAGCGCTCTGTTTTAAAAACTTATGCACGGAATTTAATAAATGTTTATATTCAGTTAGTCACTGATATAAATTAATACTGGTTACTTTTTGATGCAAATTTCCAACAGGCTGTGCTGTATTCTTTGTGATTACCACAGTAGCTCTATCTCAAGAAGACAGGCATACAGAAGTTAGACATTTTCTTACGAAACTAAATTTTCTCATTATATAGTATATAGTATATCAACCTACAGATCAAATACAGGGCTATTCAAAAGTATTGGAAAACATATTTGGCTATATACAGTAACCTTATTTCACTAAATGACGAAGTTTTATTAAAAGTTGTTTTAAGTGTTGGAAAGTGCTTCATAATCTATGCTTAACACATTATTTTTCTTATTTGTTACTTTTTGTAATAGAAGTTACTTGAAAGTACTGCTATGTTGATTGTAAAGATGTTACTCGTATTTCCAAAATTTTATTATCTTTGAAATCGGATTTTCAGTCTTTTCATCTTTCTATTTACCAAGTTTATTAGATTAATGAAGTTAAATATTTATAAAATATTTCTTTTTATTGTAAGTTACATTTTATTCGCTGTTTTTTTTCTGCATTTTATGCTGTATGAAAGTACGATGAATGTGAGATACTTTGACAATATCTTAACATGTAATACTACAATTATATGATTATATATATATACAAGTCACAAACATCAAGATGAGATTGTATACCAAGATAAAGAGAATGTTACTGTCTACTAGAAAATATACAGTGTAAAAAAATGAAGATTTTACGGAGATTGTAATAGCAATAAGGACAACACTGTAATTTACTGTTTTTTTAGCGGAAAAACTCCGTAAATTTCAGAAAATTTTCCGCTTTTTCCAGGAAATAATGAAAAATTTTCGGAAATTAAGGAAATTTTTCCGTAAAAAACAGTGAATTGTACTGGCATCCCAATAGCCAGTAAAAATTCCATAAAATCTTTCGGTTTTTTTACTGTGTATGGTGTGGTGTATTCACACTACATTTAACATTGATTTACAAATTAATTTTTTAAAAATTCCAATAAACCAAGCACCCAAATGATAACTTGACGTAATTTTGAGTTCTTATTCTGAGTTTATCACCTTTGCTTTTTCAACTGTGTTTTACTCTACGAAATATGCATGCTGACTCTGCCTAGTTTGCCTACTTCAATTCAAATAGTCCAAGAGCGGACCGCACAAAACTCCAAGTCATCGAGCACAAGAAAAAATCTTTTATTTTATGGAAGAATAGTCATAGAAGAATCTAATGATCCATGTCTGCCGGAAGCAATGTGGTGCATAAACCGAAAATTAATACCACTAGTGGTTGACTCGTAGGATTAGCATTTTGTATTCTTGCACCCAGTTTTCCATGTTTTCCTGCTTTTTACTGTACGGCAAACACAATGCTAAACCACTAGTCAACCACTAAGTTATCAATTTTTGGCTTATGTGCCACTTCGTTTCCGGAAAACATGGATCATTAGATTCCTCTATTACTATTCTTCAATAAAATTATAAAAAAAATCTTGTGCTCGAAGACTTAGGGTTTTGTGCGGTAGGCTCTTGGACTAAAATGACAATATGTAATTGTAAGAAGTAAGTTAATAAAATTATGTTTTTTTCCTTTCAAAAATTTAGTTTGTTATTTCCAATTTGAGTTTCGGTAATGGAAAATTAATATTAATACTAAATTAAGCCTTAAAAAATTTACATTATCTCAATTTACTTTTGCTCCAAATTAATTTCGTTCAAAAGTATAGTGTATTTTAAAAAAATTGATCATCTAGAAATATATTTGCATTCATACACATCTTTCGATTTCATCATCAAGAAACATCTGGAAAAAACACAAAAAAGAAAAAAAATGATCGAAAAAGAAATGAAATCGTAAACGAGTAACGTAGTCATTGAATGGAAAAGTATTGATTAAATCCAGATCCTTTCTTCGTTTTTCTTTTGCTATTTATTTCCTGTAAAGAATGGGAATAACTGCACATGGGACCACAGAAATACGATTATTTCTAAGTAATTTAAAATCACATGGACTGTAAAATTCGAGTTTACTGTAAAAAAAAAAAGTTTTAAGATTGCTTTATTTTCTTTCATGAAATTACTATGTACAATTTAATTTATTTTCAGCAATGAAATTACGCGCGAAATTATTGAATATTTAATACGTGATTTATCACTTGCTAACAAGGAATGTCTCTATACTGGGCACACTCCGATATTTTTGAAAAAAATACTAATTAAACTACTCATGTATGTAATAAAGGATCAGTAAAAATTAGCGGCGGAATAGCAGTAAAAAACATGCAAAAAATAAAAATATACTTTCGAATATTTGGCGGGAAAAGACGAAAGTGTCACACGATTTGGCGAGCAGCACTTTTCCCCGCCAAAAGCAAACGATTTTAATGCAACTGAAAACATTTGGATTTTTAGAATCCGTTTAAATGTTATTTAATGAATTTAAACATAAACAATGAGCGAGTTTAATATATTTTATACATATACGTATATTAAATTGCATCTATATATATCATTTGTTGCTCTGGTTATTTAATTTACCTCTGGCAAAAATATTTCCATATATAAAAAATTTTTATTCAGTAAAATTATTTACATACATTTAAGAGTATTCAAAAATAATAAAAGTCATATGTTTCCATAGCAACAAAACCAAATTGACAACGCTAAACTGGACTTTGAAATTGAAACAAATTTAAATAATTAAAATTTGAATTTCGTTTTAAATATTAAATTTTAATGGTTAAATTCGAATATAAATGCATATAAATATCAATATAACGAAATTATAATAAAAACAAACTAAAACTGACAAAACCAAAGATATTTAATTTATCAACACGTTGAACATGAAACTTTTTTTAAATGCATTTGACATTTAAAAAAAACATTTTTTAAAAATTGCTTTTCATCGAGAACTGATGATAAATCGCCAAATGATGAAATTTTCATTATTTTTTACGGACACTGTATGGAAGTTCCGTCGATTTTTTTTCATAAACGTATATATCCTTGTGAGAAGAACATTCTGCATTTTTTCAGATTTTTTGGAGTATGCCGATAGACCTTTCTTGTAAGAGTAGAACTGACCAGGGGGAAAAATGTCCAATCCGGGATCGAACCCGGAACCGTTGAAATGTCGCTCCAAGTGCTGTACCATTTAAACAATGAGGACTATGCTCAGCTTGGAATTTTTCATATCCATATGTTGGTAAGGCTATACCGCACCACAAGATGGAATACAGGGTTAGTCCAGAAAGTAATAGGACTGAGTCGACTTAAAAAAAATTATTGAGCCAATCATTACAATTTTTTAAAAAGTTTCGAAATAGGATCCTTCTGCGTCGATGCAGCGCTGCCAGCGCGATTTCCAAGAATTGAAGGCGTCATGGAAGGCATTCTCTGGAATGGCCTTGAGAGCCGCGGTGCATGCTGGTTGGATCCCCTCTGTCGTCTCAAAATGCTTGCCTTTCATCGGGCTTTTCAGGCGAGGGAACAAAAAAAAAGTCCGGAGGAGCCACATCTGGGTTGTAGGGCGGCTGCGGAAACGTTGGGATGCTCGCGTTGGTCAGGTAGCTGTTCACAAGAAAGGCGGTGCGAGCCGCGCACACCTTGCGCATCTTCAAATGCTCCCTCACAATACCATGAACCACATATTTTGGTAAATTTACCATCTGGACAATTAAACAAATACTTAGTCGACGGTCTGAGTTCAAAACTTTGCGCACACGAATCACATGGTCGGTGTTTGCCGAAGTCGAATGTCTTCCAGCACGATTTTCATCGGCGACCTCTTCCCGGCCCTCCAAAATGGCCTGGTGCCACCGAAACACACCTTCTTGCTAAAGCAACATTTGGGTAAATCTGCCTGATCATATCAAACATCTCTGTCGCAGATTTACCGAGTTTCACACAGAATTTAATCGCATATCTTTGCTCTAAAGAACGCTGCATTTTTCGGCTTGCACCACTCACAGACAACACGTCGCGCGAAAATTCCTGTCCTGACTCTCCAGGTGCTCGGAGACAACTAAACAGCCGCTCGTTCGTTAGCTAGGAGCGTCCTCTACCGAATCCAGTCGGTGCGCGCACGCTCCGAAGTACAGTCGCGACGGAAGAAAATCAGTCCTAATACTTTCCGGACAAACCCTGTAGTTCTCATGAGCACACAACGCGGAGGCTTATCATGAAACACAAACAAACCCAGCATCAGTGAACATACATGTAATTTAATTTATTTTCAGCAATGAAATTACGCTTGGAATTATTGAATATTTAATATGTCATTTATCACTTATTAACTAAGCGTAAAGACCAACAGGGTGAAAAATGTCCAAACCAGGTAAAGAACCCGGAATAATGTTCCAAGTGTCCTACCATTTAAACTACGGGGATGATGCAAAATCCGTTTTTAAATAAAAACATAAGACGAAATGCAATGTTTCACCTTGATCCAATCGTAAAATATGTAATAT
Organism: Maratus speculifer; assembly: GCA_964019185.1. Taxonomy (NCBI): domain Eukaryota; kingdom Metazoa; phylum Arthropoda; class Arachnida; order Araneae; family Salticidae; genus Maratus; species Maratus speculifer. The sequence goes on along the minus strand of OZ025296.1, from coordinate 187,471,564 downwards.
GAACCTTAAAAATCGCTCTGTTTTTCTTAAAAGGTGACAAAAATAATAAAATAGATGTTGCAATTTTTAAATTTACATTTTATTTTAAATTTCTTAGTAATCTCGGCTTGCATTCAAAGCTAACTGACATAGGGTTTGTGACAGGGTAAACGTAAATAACGTCCAAAAACTTCAGGATACTCTGGGAATATTTGCTAGAGTTAAGCGCGGACAGACAAACCGAAATCATAAATATTTTTCAACTTTGTTGGAAAATATTTAAAATGGCCGAGGTACAGCAGTTTCAATTTCTAGCATGGGTTACAATTTGGAACGATCGGATTTTTTTTTTTTTTTTTTTTTTTTTTTTTTTTTTTTTTTTTTTGTGTGTGTGTGTGTATGTGTGCTATAACTCTCATGTATATGAATGGATGTGGATGAGATAAGTTGTTTTCATAATTCATACCAATAGTCTCGACCGAGTTTTTTTTCTAGCTTCCTCCGCCATCTTATTTCTAAATGGCGTCCATTTATTTATTTAATTATTTATTTAGAAGCTGCAAATGAATTAAAAAATCTAAAAAATATTTTTTTTTCTTAATAGTTTGACCTTAATACAAGAATTCCGAAGGACATTTTGTTTCGTCAGTTTATACATTTTTTTTTTTTTTTTTTTTTTTTTTTTTTTTTTTTTTTTACATTCAGTAGATTAATTATTTGAATACAGTAAATTAATTTTAAATTAAACATTACAAAAAAGTTCTAATTAAATACCTTTTTTTTAAATATGTTAGCTTATTAAAATAATCTCAAAGAATATATTCGCATGGGTATATGTTTTCTAATTTCATCTACAAAAGACTTCTAGAAAAATAAAGGAAATAGTAAACATGGAACGCAGTCATTGAATAAAAATGTATTCATTAAATTTACGTTATTTTTTCGTTATTCTCCAACAATTTATTTCCTATAAAGAATTGGAATGAGTGCATCTGGGACCACAAGAGAAAATATTTACTTCTTCCTGGTTTAAAATTACATGAGCTGTAAAATTCCAGCTTTTTACTAAATGCTGGTTCCAAGCTAAGTGTACACATTTGAAAAAAAATAATAATGAAATAAATTTATTATGAATCTTTAAAACTGCGTTCTTAATTTGATTGTAGCTACATTGAAGAAAATTAATAAAAATACCAAGACTTAGACAAATTTTTTTAATTCCTTTGTCTCCTTTGTAAAGAATTTAAAATTGTTTAAATTCTTTTGTTTTAAAAGCAAACTTTTACTCAATTGTAAATTTTTCATTAAAAGTAAAAAATAATAATGAATTAAATTAATTATGAATCTTTATAAAGGCGTTCTTAATTTGCAAGTAGATACATTGAAAACACAACAAATAAATAAAAATACCGTGACTTACATAAAATTATAGCTGGAATTAAACGTTTATTTATTTATATATTTATTTATTTACTTATTGTTTAATTTAATTAATCTTTCCTACCAAAAAAAATCACTATCATTGCTTATTAAGTTTACTGTTGTTTAGGTCAAATATTGAAAGCATATGTTTTTAAATTTTAATAATACTTATTAACTATTGTTTAATTTAATAATTAAATCTTTTGCCTGTAAGTCTTCATTCAATAGATTAAATACCTGAGTAGAATAAATTTATTTTAAATTAAGCATCACAAAATGATTCGAATTAAAAACCACTTTTTTTCCAATTTTTTTTTCGTGAAATTATATCTTTTTTCCAAACAATCTCAAAAGGATATATTCACATTCATTCATGTTTTTCATCTTCATCTACTGAAGACATCTAGGAATAATATAGGAAATATTAAAATATGCAACGCAGTCAATGAGTGGAAATGTATTGATTAAATTTACGTTAGACCTTTGTTATTCTCCATTAACTTATTTCCTATAAAGAATGGGAATTAGTGCACCTGGGACCACCAAGGGAACAATTTATTTTTAAAAGTTTAAACTTACATGGACTGTAAAATTCCATCTTTTTATTAAAAGCTTGTTCCAAATTAAGTGTACTACTGTTTTAAATTCCTTTGTTTTAAAAGCAAACTTTTACTCGATTGTAATTTTTTTAAGAAATGTATAATAATAATAATAATAATAATAATAATAATAATAATAATAATAATAATAATAATAATAATAATAATAATAATAATAATAATAATAATAATAATAATAACAATAATAATAATAATAATAATAATAATGAATTAAATTTATGATAAATCTTTTTAAAGGGATTCTTAGTTTGATTGTAGCTTCATTGAGGGCAAAACAAATTAATAAAAATACCTTGACTTACATAAATTTTTGATGTATTTCAACGGCTATTTATTTTTTTATTTATTTAATGTTTAATTTAGTTTTTTCTAACAAAAATATCATTATCATAATTAATCTTAGGATTATTTAAGTGAAATTTTCAAGCTATATGTTTTTAAATTTTAGGATTAATATCTTCCTAAAAGAAATAATGGAAAAGATAAAAAATTAATATTTTTGAAACACAGTTGGCAATTTATACTGCATTAATTGAATGGAATTATCTAATGGAGTTTAATTTTAATGTGCATTCTGTAAATTAAATATTTGGACAGAGTAAATTGATTTTAAATTAAACATAAAAAAAATTATTCTAATAAACCACCATTTTCTTTTTCAAAATTAATTTCGTGAAATGATTTACCTTCTTCAAAGAATCTCAAAGAATGTATTCGCATTCATACATGTTTTTCAATTTCATCTACTGAAGACATCTAGGAAAAATAAAGGAAATAGGAAACGTGAAAGGTAGTCATTGAGTAGAATATTTTTTTTTTTTTTTTACATTATTCCTTCAAAAAATTGGAATAAGGGCACCTGGGACCACAGAGAAAACAATTACTTCTTCATTGTTTAAAATTACATGAACTGTAAAATTGCAGCTTTTTGTTGAATTCCGGTTCCAAATTAAGTGTACTAAGCTTTTGTTTAAATGGTCAATTATAAAATCCGTCTCCTTTGTTTTAAATGCAATTTTTTACTCAATTACAATTCTTTTAACAAAAGTATAAAAAAAGAATTAAATTTATTATGAATCTGTATAAAGGCCATTCTGAATTTGATTTTACGTACGTTAAAGACACGACAAATAATACCATGACTTGCATAAAATTATAAATGAAATTAAACGTTTATTTATTTATTTATTGTTTAATTTAATCTTTTCTAACAAAAAATATCACAATCATTACCATTTATGCTTAGAGTTGTTTAAGTAATTATAAGTGATTAAATGTTATTAAAATTTAGTAATAATTATTAAATATTATTTAATTTAGTAAATAATTTTTTTGTCTCTTAATCTACAATCAGTAGATTAAGTATTTGAATAGAGTAAATTAATTTTAAATTAAATGTCACAAAATATTTCTAATTAAAGACCAGTTTTTAAAATTAATTTCGTGAAATCATTTAGCTTCTTCTAAGAATCTCTAAGAGTATAATCTCACTTACACATGTTTTACAATTTCATTTATAGAAGACATCTAGGAAAAAATAAAGGAAATAGTAAAACGTGTAACGCAGTCACTTAGTGAAAATGTATTGCTTAAATTTACGTTATTCTTCAACAATATATTTTCCACAAACTTTTTTTTATAAAGGTGTTATGAATTTGATTGTAGCTAAATTGGAAACAAAATAAATTAATAAAAGTACCATGGCTTACATAAGATAGTAGATGGAAATGTACGTATATTTATTGCCTAATTTAATCTTTTCAAACAAAAAATATAACTAATAAGCATAGGATTGTTTAAGTGAAATTTTCAAGCTCTTGAATTTGAGGTATAATATCTTTCTTAAAAGAAATAAAGGAATAGAATACAAATGCAATATTTTTAACTTAGCAATTTATGCTATATTAATTATATTAATTGACAGGAATTCTTTAACAGAATTTAATTATAGTTTACATTCAGTGGATTAAGTATTTGAGTAAAAGAAATTGATTTTAAATTTAACATAGTAAAATGCCTCTAATTAAATGTTATATTTTTTTAGTATTATTAATTTAACGAAATGATTCAGCTTTTTCAAATAATCTCAATGAATATATTCGCATTCATACATGTTTTTCAATTTCATCTACAGAAGACATTTAGGACAAATAAAGGAAATAGTAATCGTGAAACGCAGTCACTGCAGTGGAAATGTATTGATTAAATTTGCATTATTCCTTCAAAAAAATGGAATGAGTGCACCTGGGACCATAGAAAAAACAATTACCTCTTCACGGTTTAAAACTACATAAGCTGTAAAATTGCACCTTTTTATTGAATGCTAATTCCAAATTAAGTGTACTACTCTTTTGTTTAAACTCCTTTGTTTTAAATGCGAATTCTTACTCAAATATAAATCTTTCAACAAAAGTAAAAAAAAATGAATTAAATTTACTATAAATCTGTATAAAGACCATTCTTAATTTGATTGTACACTGTAAAAAAAAAATCTGTGATGGTACTAAACCTTTTCTAGGAAACTGGGATTCCAAGAACTTTTCATGTAACGATAACAGGAAAAACTCATGTAATGGATTCTGAAACTTGAATTTTTGCTGTTGCCGTTACAGGAAAAGTTCTTGGAATCCCAGTTTCCTAGAAAAGGTTTAGTACCTTTGCAGATTTTTTTTTACAGTGTAGATAGGTTAAATGCACGATAAATAAATAAAAATACAAGGACTTACATAAAATAATAAATGAAATAAAACATTTATTTAATTATTTTTTTAATTTAAATATTCCTACCAAAAAAGTATCAATATCATTACTAATTATGTTTAGAGTTGTTTAAGTGATATTAAGTGATTAAGTGTTATTAAATTTTAGTAATAATTATTAAATATTTATTTAATTTAGTAAATATTTTTTTCCGTTTATCTACATTCAGTAGATTCAATATTTGAGTAGAGTACATTTATTTTAAGTTAAATATCACAAAATGCTTCTAATTTAAGACCCGTATTTTAAATTAATTTCGTGAAATCATTTAGTTTCTTCAAAGAATTTCAAAAGAGTATATTCTCATTCATTAAATTTTAGTAATAATTATTAAATATTTATTTAATTTAGTAAATATTTTTTTCCGTTTATCTACATTCAGTAGATTCAATATTTGAGTAGAGTACATTTATTTTAAGTTAAATATCACAAAATGCTTCTAATTTAAGACCCGTATTTTAAATTAATTTCGTGAAATCATTTAGTTTCTTCAAAGAATTTCAAAAGAGTATATTCTCATTCATACATGTTTTTCAATTTCACCTACAGAAGACATCTAGGAAAAAATAATGGAAATAGTAAGCGTGCAACGCAGTCATTGAGTGGAAATGTATTGATTAAAATATACGTTATTCTTCAACAATCTATTTCCTACAAACAATTTTTATAAAGGCGTTTGTAATTTGATTGTAGCTATATTGGAGACACAACAAATTAATAAAAGTACTATGGCTTACATAAAATAGTAGGTAGAAATATACGTTTATTTATTTATTTATTGTTTAATTTAATTTTTTCTAATAAGTTTAGGATTGTTTAAGTGAAATTTTCAAGTTCTTAAATTTGAGGTATAATAGCTTTCTTAAAAGAAATAATGTAATAGAATAGAAATGCAATGTTTTGAAAACACACTTAACAATTTATACTACATTATTTATATTAATTGAAAGGCATTTTCTAATGAAATTTAATATACATAAATTAAATTTATTGTTATTTTTTTATTATTAATTAAATAAAATTTTTATTATTAATTGAATTAATTTTTTATTATTAATTAAATTTATTATCAATTTATTATTTGTTTTTTATTAATCTATTTCTAATTAAATTTAATATACATTCAGCAGATTAAGTATTTGAATAGAATAAATTAATTTCAAATGAAACATCAGAAAATGTTTCTAATAAAAGACCTTTTTTTTTCCAAAATTAATTTCATGAATGATTTAGTTTCTTCAAATAATCTCAAAGAATATATTCGCATTCATACGTGTCCTTCAATTTCATCTATATGGATGACATCTAGGAAAAATAAAGGAAATAGTAAAACGTGCAACGCAGTCACTGAGTTGAAATGTATTGAATAAATTTACGTTATTCCTTCGTTATTCTTATTCAAATTATTTTTCTACAAAGAATGGGAATAAGTGCACCCGGGGTCTCAAAGAAAACAATTACTTCTTCGTGGTTTAAAATTACATGAACTGTAAAATTACAATTGTTTATTAAGGCGCAACACTAGTCACAGAAAAAGACCCGGATGGTAATGTAAAGTGTATGGGGGCGTTCTTTTCAAATACTTCGCTCAAATTTTAATATTTTTACACGATATGTTTGCACAAGGTAGCTGAGGACGATCCACAATCGAGCTAGTTTTTACTTTTTCAGTTTGGTTTTAGATTTTTTTTTAATTACCTTAACTTTCAAAACCGGTTCTGAAATTGAAACTATCATAATATAAAAAATATACAAGCAAAATCGAAAAAGTAAAAACTAAGCCGGTGGTAGATCGTCCTCAGATATCCTGTGCAAAAATAAATCATGTAAAAATATTAAAATTTGAGCGAGATATTTGAAAAGAACTTTTTCATAGACTTAACATTATCATCCGGGTCTCTTTCAGTGACTATTGTGGGTCTTAAATGCCGGTTCCAAATTTAAGTGTACTACTCTTTTTGTTAATTCCTTTGTTTTAAAAGCAAAATGTTGTTCAATTGTAAATTTTTTAATAAAAGTAAAAAATAATAATAATGAACTAAATATATTATGAATCTTTATAAAAACTTTCTTAATTTTATTGTAGCTACATTGAAGACACAACAAATTAATAAAAATACCATGATTTACATAAAATAGTACATCGAATTCACCATTTATTTATTTGTGATTTAATTTAATCTTTTCTAATAAAAATATCGCTATCATTACTAATTAAATTTAAGATTGTTTAACTGAAATTTTTAAGATATATGTTCTTAAATTTTAGGATTAATATCTTTTGAAAAATAAATAATGGAAAAGAATAAAAATGTAATATTTTTAAAATATAGTTAACAATCTACGCTACATTAATTAGACTAATTGAATGCAATTTTTTGATTGGTTGACTTTAACGTACTACACTCTTAAAAGACATTAAAATCACATTGGTTTTTGTCTTCATAACATTCATATAAATATATCTGTTACAGGCCAAACCCGATTTTAGGCCAAACCGGTCTATCCTAACGCCCATCGGATAAACTAGTTTTTCCTAGGCCAAACCGGTCTATCCTAATGCCCATCGGATAAACTAGTTTTTCCTAGGCCAAACCGGTCTATCCTAACGCCCATCGGACAAACTAGTTTTTCCTAGGCCAAACTAGTCTATCCTAAGGCTCATAGGACAAACTAGATTTTCCTAGGCCAAACTAGTTTGGCCTAACTCTTATAGGATAAACTAGTTTAGACTGCTGTTTATTGGTCTGAACTAGTTTATCCTAGGCCGATCTAGTTTATCCTAGGCCAATTCAATTTGGCGTGATTTTATTGAATTCAATGACCGCCTCAACGCCAATATTCTTGTTTGTCCTAGGCTGATCTAGTTTATCCTAGGCCAATGTAGTTTTAAGTGTTTTTAGTTCACGGGCGTCAAAGCCAGAGAAACAATGGGATCACAAGTTCTGTATGTGTGTATGTACACATGTATGTACGCAAGTATGTACGTATGTGCGTAACGAGATAACTCTTGATAGAAATAATGTAATTTGACGTGTTTTTATCTAATCAGGTTACCAAAGCCTGAGAACTAATGTACCCGTTGGTTCTGTATCTATGTGGGTACGTGAGTACGTAACGCAATAATTCTTGATAGAGATACTCGATTTGCATCAAACTTTCAATGTAGGTTTATTCTTATGAGGAGCTTTTCTGATTAATTTTGGGAGTTCATTAGATAAGAATAAGGCGGGGGGAAAACTAGAGGCTGATTCGTCCCTTCCCTTAATTCAAATAAATGGGTTTCCGTGCATTATTAGCATATTTTATTGAAATTTTAGATATAGGAGCGTTCTCTTGAGGTGCCTCCATGATTAGTTGTGAGTGTTCATTGTTTAAGTATAAAGGGAAGGGGAATAGGGGTAACGCCCCATAATTTATGTAAATGCTTTTTTCACGCAGAATTTATTCATTTGCTTCAAATTTTAGAATTAAATTCATTCTGGTAAAGCGCTTCCCTAATTAGTTTTCGGGGTTAATTGAATAAGAACAACAGGAAGAATGGCGGGATGCCGCCTAATTTTGGCAAATGGGTTTTTCATGCAGAATTAACCGATTTGCAGCAAATCTTGGATTTGTTCATTCTGATGAAGATCTTCATTGATTAATTTTGGTGGTTCTTCGGTTAAATATAAGGGGGAAACTTACAATTTATTTCCTTCCTTAAATTAAATAAACTGGTTATAATACAGAATTATCCTATTTGCTTAAATTTTGGACATGAATTCATTTGATCAGGCACTTCTTTAATTAATTTGGGGTTTTTTCTTTTGGTTAGGTATAATAGGGTAGTGGACGTTATATCTCCTTCCTTAAATTAGATAAATGGATTTTTATGCAGATTTATCCGATTTGCCGTAAATTTTGAATATAGTTTTTCTCTATAAGGCGAATCCCTGAATTGTTTTGAGAGTTTAATGATTTAGAATAAAGGGAGGAATGGGAGATTACCCTCCTTAAATCAGATGAATATTTTTTGAGCAGAATTATCTGATTTGTTTCAAATTTTGGATAATTGTTTAATTTTATAAAGCGTATCTGTAATTAGTTTTGGGGTTCGATGGTTAAGTATAATTGAGGGAAATGGGAAAAAGTAATCCAACTTACTTTATTTTTCGAGGGTGTTATTCTTTAAAAAAAAAATAAAGCTGTAATACACAATTAGTATAAACAGCCTGTGAATGCAAAGCTATCGGTTTAATTTGGCAATAATCTTTTTAATATTGATCCCGACTACTGCTCTTAGCTAACCTTGTGTAAAGTGGTTTTGTCATCACCCTTATATATTGTATTTTATTCGAAGGGTTGTAAAATGCTGTCAGAGTTTTGCATGTGCCGGAATTTCGAGGCCCGGGCCCCGCCTTTCTCGAAGGAAAGTTATTTTTCCGTGAACTGGTGTAAAAATTAAAAGTTCAGCCTGAGCCCTGCCTATACAAAAATCAGTGAAAAGAGACTCTGTCCGGCTCAATCTGGCTTTACTCAATTTCTGCAAAAAAATTAAGATTTTACTTAATATACAATTAGGATTCCTTTAAAAAATACTGCATACATATTTATTGGATAAATTTACAATGTATTTTTAAATTACGATGTGTTCACAGAATGGTAAATGCACAAAGTGTTATTGATTATTTAGATTCTTAAACATTTTAATATTCAAAGAGGGATTCACTTTATAATTAATGTAGTTTAGAACAAAAAAAAGAAGAGTTATAAACATCATAACTATTGAAACTGTTATGATGTTGTTTATAACTGTTCAGTTAAAAGTAGATTTGTGAATATGTTTCACTGTCATTCCTTAAGGCTTTCCTCAAATCCAAAGGAGCTACTTCCTAACATATTTAAGAGCTAATTCATTTTCGGAAATGCATAAAATTAACAGGCATTCTCACTCAGAAAATATGTAATCAAATGGAGTTAACCATTTTTTCATAAAAGCGATGTACCTTTGAGAAAATACTCTTAAAGCTATATTTTGAATCGAATTTCCGCTTACGACTTTGCGGAAAAGAAAAACTTGACGCAGTGACAAGAATAGCTTATATGGCAACAGGTAATTAATTTCTCAAAAATGGAAAACGCTGTTCGATTCCAAATTATGTCAGCTCCGATCTGGCTCGAATATTCAATAATAATAATAATAATAATAATAAATGCAAATCTGATCTCAGTATGCACGAGTCTGCAGAAAAAAAAAATAATAAGCAAACACCATAATCCAATGCATCATGTCTTTACTGTGGGCATGTTAAATTTCTGTATTGATGTTATAAGCAATGATTCTTTACACACATTTATACTTTCTTTTGAAAGACATGCTTTTTACCAGCCAAACCGGATTTCGAGCCAAATTAGATCAACCTAGGCCAAGTATTTTCTCCTAACGCCAATTGGATAAACTAGTTTTTCCAAGCAAAATTCTTTATCTAAATGTCCTTAGTATAAACTAGTTTTTCCTAGGTAAAAGGGTAATCCTTCATTTTTCCCTTCATACTTAACCATTAAACCCCCAAAACTATTCAGGGAACTGCCTTATCAGAAAGAACTTATATCCAAACATTGAAGCAAATTCGTCAATTCTGCGTCAAAAACCATTTATCTAAATAATGTTGTGTTACCTACATTGCCCTTTCTTTTAGACTTAAACAATAAACATCCACAACTAATCGCTTTGCCACAAGGATCCTATATCTAAAATTTTAAATGAAAACAGATAATTCTGCATGATAAATCCATTTCTCTAAATTAAAAGGTGGTGGATTAGCCTCTTGTCCCCCCCCCTTTTATTCTTATCCAATGAATTCCTAAAATTAATCAGAAAAGTACCTTATCAGATTGAATCTACATCCAAAATTTGAAGCAAATCGGATATCTCTATCAAGAGTTATCGTGTTACGTACATACGTACGCATATACGTACATACATGCGGACATACATGCGTAAACGCATATACGTACATACATGCGTAAACGCATATACGTACATACATGCGTACATACATGCGTAAACGCATATACAGAACCTGTGAGCCTTATTATTTCTCTGGCTTTCGCGCACGTGAGCTAAAAACACATAAAACTACATTGGCCTAGGATATACTAGATCAGCCTAGGACAAACAAGAATGTTGGCGTTGAGGCGGTCATTGAATTCAATAAAACCACGCCAAATTGAATAGGCCTAGGATAAACTAGATCTGCCTAGGATAAACTAGTTCAGACCAATGGACAGCAGTCTAAACTAGTATGTCCTATAAGAGTTAGGCCAAACTAGTTTAGCCTAGGAAAATCTAGTTTGTCCTATGGGCCTTAGGATAGACTAGTTTGGCCTAGGAAAAACTAGTCTATCCAATGGGCGTTAGGATAAACCGGTTTGGCCTAGGAAAAACTAGTTTATCCGATGGGCATTAGGATGGACCAGTTTGGCCTAGGAAAAACTAGTTTATCCGATGGGCGATAGGATAGACCGGTTTTGCCTAGGCCAATCTAGTTTGGCCTAAAATCGGGTTTGGCCTGTAACATATCTAAATGATGAAGAAGTTTTACCAAAAGAGCACGAATCCAAGGAACATGCAAAAAAAAAAAAAAAAAAAAAAATATTTTTACTACTTAACAGTGAAAAGAACATTTTACCCATCGTAAATCTCTCAGAGATTCTCGCAGAACTATGTTTATATTAAAACAAAAAAAAATCATACATAAAACATAGATTATGAAGCACTTTCTAACACAATTAGAATAAAGTAACAAAACTGCAGTTTTGATTAAAAAATTAAAATATTACATCTCATTTCACCATATGGAAATATATTACACCTTTCAAAACCAATTTTCAGTTGTTCTCATCTACTGTCGGAAAATTATCCAATATTTTTAGAAGCCCTGTATATGATGTAGAGATTTGTATCTATTAACAACATTCATTCCAAAATTTAGTTCACTTAAGCAATATGTATATTTCAGTTAAAAATTCCAGTTCGGCAATTATCTCTAATTAGAAGAATGGTGCGCAAATACTTTTGTAAAGCCCTTTATATGAGGTACAGAATTTATGTATAATGAGTAATATGCAAAATACTAATTAAATTTAAAAGTGTATCAAATTTTAAAATGTATTCCCCAGCAATTATATGTAAAGACTACGATACTGTAACTGATTTCTTTTGCTTGTCCCTGTAAATGAATAAAAACTGCTATGAATACTGTGTTTTAGCGTGATCTTAATGAAATTCAGTAATTTATATCAGTTTCAATACACTTGAAATAGCGCAATCTCATTAAAATACTTTGCAAACGATTTTTCCTATATAGCATAATGTGATAGAATTCTTTTGAGTGTCCCTGTAAATGAACCATTAATCTTACATACTTCATATGCAATACGTAACATGCTTTGGTCACCCTAAATAAGTTTTATTGATTGCATGAAGATCCAAGTATATCTATGGGAATTAGAGCGTGGACAAACAATCAGACGGACAGACAAACCGAAAACATAAGCACTTTTCATATTTATTGGAAAGTGTTAAAAAGGAAATATCTGAAGTAAAATCTACAAGATATGCGTTTTTAAACGAATGGAATAATATTTTTTGAAAAAGAGCTGATGGAAGAGAATAAAAAAGGAATTAAAAATTAAAGAAGTTGAGATGCAATACCTAGCAATTAATGCGATTTCATAAGTAATTTTTAATACTTTACCGTACATTAATTAAATTAATTGAGTGTAATTATTTAATTCACAGATTTTAGTCTATTATACAGATAAAAATGATATTGAAATTACGTAAATTTTTATTTTTGTAACATTCTTATAGACATATAGAAATATAGCGGAAGTATAAACAAAAAGACACGATTCCAAGGAACTTTTAATTATAACAAATTTAGTATTTTCACTACTTAGCAAAAAACAAAGAACATTTTACTCATCGTAAAATTGTCAGAGATTCACACTATTTTATTTTTTATAAAAGAAATATTTGAAGTGAAATTTGCAGAAAAACTAAGCTTTTAAATTTTAGGAATAACTTTTTTGAAATAAATAAATAAATAAATAAAAGGTTTTGGAAGAGAATATAAATGCCCTTAAAAGTTATAGAAGTTAAGTTTCAGTACTTTGTAATTAACTTCAATTTTATGTAATTCTAATAATTCGTTGTACGTTATTTAAATTGATTGAATGTAATTATTTTATTGGTAGTTTTTAGCCTAGTACACACTTAAAACTGATATTAAAATTATTATATTTTTTATTTTCATAAAATTTTTATAGACGTATAGAAATAATGCCGAAGTTTTGCCAAAAAGTACGACTCCAAGGTAACGTATAACTATAACAAATTTAGTATTTCCGCTGCTTAGCAATGAAAAGAACGTTTCTCGTATCATAAATTTGTCAGAAATCCACACATTTCGTATTAGAAAAAAGAAAATATCTTAATTAAAACATTGCAAAAAAACTAAGCTACAACAAATTTTATGGGGTTTTTTTATTTAAGAAATGACATTTTTTGAAAAAAAAAAAGATTTTGCCAGAGAATATAAATGTACTTAAAAATTGAAGAAGTTAAGTTTCAGTACTTTGTAATTAATTTCAGTTTTATGTATTTTTTTTTAACATTATTGGTACATTAACAAAATTAATTGAATGTAACGTTTTATAATAGATTTTAGCCTACTACCCTCTATAAACTGATATTAAAATTATGTAAACATTTGTTTTTATAACATTTTCATAGACATATAGAAAAATAGCGAAAGTTTTGTTAAAAAAACACGATTCCAAGCTACGTGTAACTATAACAAATTTAGATTTCCAATATTTAGTAGTGAAAAGAACGTTCCTCCTATCTTAAATTTGTCAGATATTTACACAATACTTTTTTTTAAAAGAAAATATCTGAAGTAAAATCTGTAAAAAGTTAAGGTACGACAAACTTTAAATTAATTTTTTTTTAATTTAAGAAATAACATTTTTTGAAAAAAAAAAAAAAAAAAAAAAAAAAAAGGTTTCGAAAGAGAAGATAAATTTACTTAAGGGGGTCCAGAACACATTTTAAAATAATTTTTATTTACTGAGTTAAAATTTTAATTTTTTTGTAATGTATCATATTATTTGTAAATAAAATCACATTATAAAACTTCTCATAATTGTTTAAAAAATTTAAAAAATGAAAATTTATTAAAAAAGAGGGGTAATTTTAAACCATTATAACTCAAAATATCATACGTAGAATTTCACTTTTTTTTACATTTAAATAAACAGACATATTTAAATTTTAATTTTACTTTAGAAGTTTAAAAGATAATAGTTAAAAATATTAAAATTAAAAATTTGAAAAAGAATGTAATTTTTTATTTAAAAAATCATATTTTCAAAAGTATATACTTTTTTCAAATTTGCAATAATATTCAAACTTGCAGTAAAATAATCAAAAAAGACATGCTCCAAGTTTGGAGCATTTATTTTTAGTGGTACTTGAGTTATAACAATTTAAATCTGAGAAATTATGAAAACAATTATCATGAAGAAAATTGCTTTTTCACAAGAAGTCATTTCATGACAACTATTGCTGGAAATCTAGATTTTCAAAACAACTCAAAACAAAAAAGTTATTATTTTCTCTTCTAATTCAAATAAAAATATGATTTAAACGTCGTTTTAAGCATAAAAACAAGGAAATTTTTAATGCAATAAATCTTTTTTAGAAAATTTGAAGTTTTTATGTTCAGTATTTAAGTTTCAGTTATTTTAAGTTTCAATATTTTGTAATTAATTTTAATTTTATGTAATTTTTACAGACTGTAGTACATTAATTAAATTAATTGAATATAATTTTTATTGTTCTTAAATTTTAGTCTACTACACACTTAAAACTGATATTAAAATTTGAAGTGATATAATAAACGTGAGTTTTTGCTTTCATAACATTGCTATATACATAGATAAATAATGTGGAATTTTTGCCCCCTCCACCTAAAAAGACGATTTTAAAACACATGCAACCGTAACAAAATTAATATTTCCGCTACTTAGACGTGAAAAAATATTCCTCCTACAGTAAATTTGTAGAGATTCACACAGCACTACTTTTGTTTTTAAAAAAGAAAAGACTTTGAATTAAAACATGAATTGAGTTCAAACATTAATCATGTTTGGCAAGAAATTTTCAACATGAATCAGCACACTGCCCCAATGAAATGAAAATGGGTACTTTTTCCCTCAAAAAATAATGGATTAGTTTCAAAGATCCATTAAATGAACCAGAAAAAAGTTTTACTTGAATGAGTAAATTACAATCAAAGGACAATAAAATCTGATAGGGCAAAAGTCTAGTGGTATATGCATCTAAAATATTTTACACGATCGCACTATAGCATAGACTTAACCGTTTACAGACCGAATTCAGATCCAGATATATTGTAAATTTTTTTTTGCACATTATGCCTTCTAATGTTTTAATTAAAAATGTTAGTCATTGAAATGGTGGGAATTTATATATAATTTCCAGAATATTCCCAATCGGGAAGTGACAACTTCCCGTGATCATTTTCCGATGGTTATTGTTCATTTTTATGATTTTCTGTACATTTCTTTATTAATGATATTTTCAAAATAATAACTATTCAAAATAATACTATAATTTCAAAATAACTATTTCAAAAAATCAAGTTATCTATTTAAAAAAAAAAGTTATCTATTTCAAAAAATCAAGTTATCTTTTAAAAAAATCAAGTTACTATTTCAAAAAATCAAGTTGTCGATTTCAAAAAATCATTTTTGTGATAGGTCTTCTCTGGTGGTCATTGGTCTATACATTTCTTCAATTGTAATAGGAATGTAACCCCTATTTCAAAAAGTCAAGATACTATTTTAAAAAATCATTTTTATGAATGGTGCTTTTGCAATGGTCATTGGTCATTTTCTGATTTTCTCTACATTTTCTCCGTTAATGATAGGAATGTATCTTCTATTTCAAAAAATCAAGTAATTTTTTCAGCCTCGTTAACACATCCTAAAATAGTTATATGTACATTTTTAAAAGCCACACATCTTCTTTTACCTTTGAAATTCAAATTTGTTAAATTGTTTTAAAATTATATCTAATTTATAAAGCGTCACAAGTCCAGAGCGCTTAAAAATCAACTTCAATATGAGTTTCAGCAATAAATTTATATTCAATAAACCTTATTATTATATTTTTTACGATAGTATCTTTAAAACAACACAACTTTATTTGCAGTTTATACATTTAATTTTATTAATATGTAAATGTATTTTGAGTCGTCGAATTTTGAAGTTCTTTATTATCAGTGTAGGGATCATTTTATTATTAGTTAATGACAAGACTTGGAATGTTATTGGAACACGCATATCGAAATGACAATGTGCGCCGAATATAGACTACGAACAAATAAAAATAAATTTTAAAAAATAAAATTTTATGTTACGTTATTTTGGTATCAGTTAAATGAGTTTAAAACTTCCGATTAAAGAAGCAATCGAAATCAAATGTAAAATACTTTTAAAATAAAAATTAGGAAAAGCATTATTTAAAATTGTTTCATTATAATAATTATTGAAATGCAATTATTAACACATTATCTAAAAAAGCATTTTTTTACCAAGTTTATCTTTTGAAATTTATTAAATTTGACTCGATTCTTTGAGCGAATCGTATTCACTCTTCAACTTATTTTAAACTCTTATCTCATTTCTTTTCGTAAGCTTAAAACCACACTTGAATGCGTCTTCTTCCTTTTTTTATTGCATTTCAAAAAAGAATTTATTTTGAGTTTCATAAATAATTTAATTTTCAGATACTTGACTTCTATAACCCAATATGATGTCGAACAGGTTGTTTTTTAATAAAAATAGAAGCAAAAAAAATCAGACCTTGGAAAATGTGAATTAATTCGAGTTAAATACATATGATGCAAGTATGGTAAATGCCTTTGTTACGTAAGAAGTATCTTTTAAAATTGCAAAGAAAGATGTTGCACGATCATATATTAGTATTTTAATTGAAATAAACGTTATTGTGGAGTATGTCTTAAGCGTGTTTTGTATTTATGTTTATATGTCCTTGGGTAAAACAAACTACATAGAATCCCACTTCTTGCATATTATTCTATACGTGAATGTAATCTATTTATGATTTTGCTTTAAAAAAAGAAGTGTGTCAAGGTTACATTGTTTTATTATTTTGGAAATTATTTAAATTGATTTACATTAATAATGAAATTTTACACAAAATTAAATAAGTATTCAAAACAATACTCTTGAAGATTTCCACATTGCTTGACGAGCATCACTTAGTGTATCATATGGTGTAAGTAATCAAATGAGCAAAGTATATAAAATTAATTTTATCCGCTGCAGGTAATGTTCAATTTTAAAGAAAATATTATAGAAAAATGAAATGACAATGTTTTATTGAATTTGTTTGGGGAGCATTTTTAGGTTAAAATTAACAAATGCCAACATTCTGATTGTTGCTAAACAGTACAAGGAACTGCTTTGTCTTTTGAAATGCAATGTTTTACAGTACATTTGTTAATAAACCTTTGCGTATGTAGGCAAAAATTTTCCTTTTATTATTGTTACACTTTATCACTTTCACATTTTCTGTACTATATATAAATCCGTTATATCATGTTCTATGGACAAAAATTGTTCGCGATGCTTTTAATTTAAATTGCTTATTATCAAGTTTGATTGTATAAAAGAAATTACATTTTTAATGTTCTGTTTATATTGGAAAATGTTTTATAATATGTGCTTATGCTTGTTTTTTCGTTTTTGTTTTACTAAATTAAGTTACTTTTACTAAATTTACGATTTGTTTATAAAATTATATTAAAAATTGGTACTACTTGATTATCCAGTCGACCAAAAACTATCGCCAAACTACAAGATTAAATGCCAATAATGGATGATCGTGAATGTCACATTAAATGACATTAAATATTATAAACGTGTTTAAAACGTCATGAAGTAATTTTTATGTTAACATTTTATTTGTATTTTTATTAATGTTTTACTAATTTATTTGTTCTTTCTTCATTAAGAATAAAATTTATGTAAACATGCATAATTTGGCGAAAATGATCGACGGGATAACCAAGTACCAACTAAATATTATAATATTTTTTATTTTTATTTATATATTTATTTTTGCATGTGCGTGTACCTTGATTTCTTGTACTTTTAGATTTACCAGACCAAGTTTTATAAAACATACCTATGTGACATAAATATTAGCAATTTTAAAATAACAGTTTCATTATAATCAGAACAACAATGCAGTCATATTAAATCGATAACAAGAATAGCACTGTTAACTGAGATAACGTAAACAGTTTATAAGCATTGATTTAGAGTTCATCCGACAATTTTCTAATTACGCATGTTTTATTCATATTATGCCATGTTACAGCGCCGAATTTTTTTAATTACAGAAATCTATAACTATTAAATGCAAGAAATAAACTTGCTTTCCTCCATTTTCGTGCACCATAATAAAAAGACAGATGTTTCGAATATAGAAAAATATAATACAGGGTGTCTCAAAAATACCGCCCAAGCTTTAAAGAGCCAGATAACTCTTTGGGGGTATTTAAAAATGCTCAAAGTACCTGTGCAATATATAGTTTATGAGAAAAATACGGAAAGCAAAGTATACCGTCAAATCCGATGTAACGAAAAAACACCGTATTGGACAGATCAACAACAGTATTTGGATATATTTCCAGACGACAATGTTCTAAGCTTTCGAAGCACTTATCGCGTCATGCACGCGCGCGCCTTGGAATGACAGGTTGATAGAAAACATGACGACCATAGGATAAATTTTACTTTAGCTTGGCTATACGATAAATTTCCAAATACCGTTCCTATCGATATCATTTATATTGAATTAATTTCACTTAAAATGAAAACCTTTAACCTATTTCATTTAAAAGGCATCTCTTTTATTTAAAACACAAACATTCAAAATACATACATTGAATCCAATTAAAATATGTGTCTTTCACTCACTTCTTTTAAAATACATAATAATACATGCCACAGCCTTTTTTTAACTTCAAAACATTGTTTCTAAATCAGGCACGCGCAAAAATCACTATTATTGGCTAAAAAAAAAACATTATTTGTGAGATTTGACCTCGGGTAACATAAATGTAGCTACAATAGTGTTGAGTTTTCTAAAACTTTGATTTTAAAGGATTTTTTTTCATTGGTTCATAAGTGAATGTCGTTAAAGGTGTATTACTATTGCAGGAATTGCAATATTAATTGAGCGAAAGTTTTTTAATTTATATCGATGAATTTTCAAAAATGAATGCATTGTTTACATTTGTAAAATCAACCAGAATTTCTGAAAGTTTTGTTTGTTTGAATAAGTAATATGTTGTTAGTAGCTAGTTATTTTTAATCTAAAACTTAAAATATTATAACTGGATAATTTTTGAAAATCTGAGAGGAAATAAAGATAAATAGTTGGGATACAACACAGATTAATTTCATGAGTAGATAAATTGCATTATTTAAGGCCTCGGAATGATTGCGATCAGTAAAGCAGTCGATCCGGAACAGAGATGGGAAATATAGTTACTTTTGGTTAACAGATTACAACATTCCACACTTCCCGGATAACAGGTTCAACAACTAGTTATTTTTGTAACGTGTAACTAATCGATGAGTATGCTGTCAACAGACATTTTAATTAGAAGTCTTTTAGCAAGATAGCTGAAGTAATCTTGGAACATAAGTATATATTCTGTTTTGGTTGAGATAAATCTACACCATTAAAATCAGCTTACGATTAAAAACTTATTTTTTGCCAAACAAATACTTACCTAGTCATGATACTTTGCATTGCATCCAATACTAGAGTTTTTTTTTTTTTTTTTTTTTTTTTTTTTGGTACTAAAAACACGTTTTTCTACGTTGAAAATTCCATAAGTATCCAAACTCAGTATGTTTTGTCCCTAGAAGATTTTTTTTTAATTTGTTAAAACACAAAGAAATTTCTTCTAAATAAAAGTTGCGGGAAATTTTGTAACTTGTAATTTATTTTTGCTATACGAATTGGTCCTATGAAAAACTTGTCAGTATAAAAGTTGTAGATATTATTGAGAAGATGTAAAATAAATTTCATTAGATTTGGTAATTTAAGAATCGACGAAGTTATAGATTTTTGTCTTTCCCTCCTCCTTTTTTTTCGTTATTTATTTTTTTTATTGATAAGAAATAGTCCTATCAAAAAATTGTAGCTACAAAAGTTTTAGATAATGTGGAAAACATTTATACAAAATTTAGTTGGATTTGATATCTTCAGAATAGACGAAGTTATGAATTTTTTTCACCCAAAAAACCTGTTTTTATAGCCCCATGAGCCCATTTCTAAATTTAGCAAAAATCTGTCATACATAAACTGTTGGCCCATTTTTACGAAGTAATATAAACTTTAAACCGATTCGATATCTATTTTAACTAAGAAGTTATGTCGTTTTTTCAGTTTTCAAAAAAAAAACCCTCCCTACTTCCACCCCTTTGTACAGAGTTTGCCCATTAACGAACTTAGCCGAGATTTAATACCCTTTGATTTTATATATCAGTGGGAAAGATTGGAGCTGAACTATAGAAGTTATCGTGTCCAGAAAAATGTAAGATATACACTATCTGGCCATTTATTATCGTTCACTTGCGATTTTAGACATTTTGTTAAATATCTAAAAAAAATACACAAGGAATCACCTCGAAACTCTTAGTGTATAAACATAATAGTATAGGTCATGTATTTCCGTAAAGATTTTTTCCCGAAACTTTATAGGAGACCGTCAACAAATTAAAAAATAATGAATATCTTTTGGATAACCCTGTCAAAACTAATGCAGCAAAAGCACTCAAACTGTAGATTGTGATTAAATGCCTTATTGTAATACACTGTGTTCATTTTTTATGCAAATAGCATGCATACTCGCAGAGTAATTAAAGTTTTTATAAAAATGGCCCCAAATTTTTCCAAGTTTTTTCCTTATAATTTTCAGAGTTCTTAATATAAAATAATATATATTTCTGATATATGACAAACAACATTGCACACAATACCCTGTAATCAGAATTAAAAAATAATAAAAATTGTATGAAAAATGAGTAGGTTTACTAAATAATTTTTCACTGCCCATGCGTCAACGATATTAAAATTTCATTAGCATATTATATTAGTTAAATGTATAGAGCAACTTTTGTGAAAGTCGCAAAATCATAACTTGAAAATTGTCAAAATAATAGTCAATTGAATAAGTTTAAAATCCATCATTCACAAAATAAAGCAAAAACAAGAGGGGTTGTATCCATATATTCATTGATTAGTGTCAATATGGAATACACAATACGGGACGTACTACTACATTTGGATAAAATCCCTCATTTTTTTGCTTCATTTTGGAACAACGGATTTTGCTATTGATACTGTTAGGATCGTTCGATTGATCATTCAAAAGGTTGATCTGTTGCTGGCATAGCTTGTAATAAGCCGAATCTTTTCTGTTTTGCTTTTTTATTTTTCTGACAGGTGTCGCAATGTTTAACAAATTGTGTAATGTCTATTGTCATATTAAGCCAATAATAGTTGGGAGATATTAAATTAAGCATTTTTGAATCCCTAAATGTCCAAAATTATCATGAGCAATATGGATTATTTTTTTTCTTAATGACATTGGTACAACAATTTTTTTGAATCTCTTTTTCTGAACTATAATAATTCCATTCTCTTTTTTATATTTTTTGTCACAAACATTGTCTTTGTCTTGCATCTCTATAATTTCTTTCCTATCTAGCAATAAACTAATATGTTGATTAAAATGACAAACAGGATTTCGTGACAACATGTCTGCTTCGACATTTGTTGAACCCTTTTCATATTTTATCTCATAATCAAACATACTAAGTTTGAGTGACCATCTAAAAAGCCTACCTCTTAAGTTTTTAACACTCTTTAACCATACTAGAGATGCGTGGTCCGTATGAATTGTAAACTTGACACCATGAAAGTAATGATAGAATTTGTCAAGAGTATCTATAATAGCTAAAATTCTAATTCAGTTATGAAATAATTTTGCTCATAACTCTTCAAAATTCTAGAATGATAAGCAATAGGATGTAAGAAATTATCTTTATCAGGTTGTTTTAGAACGGCACCTACTGCTATCTGAGAGGCATCTACAAACATATGTAAAGGTAATTTAGGATCATAAATTTTGAACATGTGTTTTGCAATTAAAGAATTTTTTAATTTTTCAAAAGACTCCTGGCACTCTGAGTTCCATTCCCATATTGTGTCTTTTTTAAGTAATCGATTTAGAGGATATCTAATTTCAGCATATTTATTTATTAATTTATGGTAAACATTAATGGAACCTAGAAATCGTTGTAACTCTTTCACATTGGAAGGAGGTTTTAAATTTTTGATGGTTTCAATATTAGTATTTGCTGGTGTTATAGTTCCATTAGTGATTTCATAACCTAAGAAATTTATTTTATTTTGGCCTAATTTACATTTAGAAAGTTTAAGTTTAATGTTTTCTTGTTTGCAAATGTCAAAAATTTGAGCTAAATGGTTTAAATGTTTTTCTAAAGAGGAAGAGAAAATTATAATATCATCAAAATAGTGGCACGCAAAGTCGATTTTATATTTATTAAGGATCCTTCGAATGGTTCTATTGAATATGGGAGGGCCAGTTTTTATGCCAAAAGGGAGCACGAGCCACTCAAAAAGTCCAAAATTGGTTGCAAATGCTAATTTTTCTGTATCGGATGGATGTATTGGTATGTGCCAGTAGCCAGAGGCTAAATCCAAAGTTGAAAAATATTGAGCACTACTCAATTTATCTAAAATTCCATCGATACGGGGCAAGGGTTCTGCATCGTTTTTAATTATTGCGTTTAATTTTCTATAGTCCATACATAATCGCGTTTTTTTACCTTCCTCTCTTTTCATAACTAGTGTAACAGGGGCTACTACTTTCCTTTATCAGTCCGGCTGTTAACAATGATTGAATTTGGTTTTTTATTTCTATTTCTTCTAGGGGAGACGTTCGGTAGGGCCTCAAAGATATAGGTAGGTCTGAGTTTAGTATAACGCGTTGTGGTTCAATACTTATCTTACCCACATCATATTTATGCTTTGCAAAAATATCACTATAAATATGAACTAATTCCCTTAAATTTACATCTTGAATTAAATGTATTTCCCCAGTTAAATCTGAATCCGAATTATCGCGAAAATTTTGAAGAGTCATGGAACCTCTATAATCAGGATGCACATTAATTTCGTGATCATATTCAACACAGTCTTCATTTTTCATAATATTTCTACAAGATTGTATAGATTGTAACTCTATATCATGATTACTTGCATTCAGTGTTTCATTATCATAATTATCTATTGCTATATTCTTACCAGTATTTAATTTAATATTTTTTTTATATTCTGAGGTTAAAATTTCATTAGATTGATCCCTGTTTTGTTGTACTTGGTCCATATTTACTGTATTGAAATGAAGGGATCTCTCATTATGTATGGATATACTGTTAGTTATAATTTTCCTTCCCTGCCTTACAATACAATTTTTACATTCTATGGTTAAATTAAATTTAGAACATTCTTTTAACCCAAAAATAGCATAATCCAAATTTGTATTGCATACTAAAAAGTTAACATATTTTTTAATTTTACCCACTTTTAGAAGAACACTACATTTTTTATTTACATGTAAAAATCCTTTTGCCTGACCAATGGTAACTGAGGGTATAGTCTCAATTTTAGCATTAAGTTTTTTAACAAATTTAAGTGGCAATATTGCAATAGTTGAGCCAGTATCTACAACACATGGTAAATTATAATTATTTGTACATCCATACACAATTAATTGCCAAACATTATGAGAATTATTTTGTGAGATATTTGGAAGAGTATCAGAGGATAATACCTCATTCCTAAAAATACATTCTCTTTCCCAATAAAAAGCATTACTCACACCCCTATTTGTGCATACCCTACAAGGTCTTGAAGGATATGAATTCTCAATATAATTATTTTGACAAATTCTGGGCCTTTGAGATTGCCTTTGGGGAATCCAATTCCTAGGTGTATTATTGGGCCTAAATGGCTGAATCCAGGGCCTAGTTGGTTGAAAAGGTTGAAAATTTTGTCTAGCTGAGGGTTGATTTATTACTTGGTTTGAAACTAGTGGGGTGGAAACTTCCACGAATTGTTTGACAACCCGGTGCCATTCGTTGGTACTACTAGGAGGATTTATAATAATACTGTTTTTGAATTCTGGTTTTAAACCATCAGTTAAACCTTGTAATAGTATATTTTCAATAAGATGTAATTTCCTACCAATTTCCACTTTTTTACGAAAATGAGTTTCTAAATTGTCTAAATTATCTAATTTCAGATTTTAAAAATCAGAAAAACTCGGGAAGTCTAATTCAATGAGTCTTTCTATCAAAATTTTCTTAATTTGTTCATAATCCGTACAATTTAAGCAGTCATTGATATAAATTTTTTGCGCTTCACCTTTCAAATATTGCGCAATAAAATTAAATTTCCATTCTAGATTTTTCTGTTCCCTATCACATGTTTTATCAAAATAAGTTAACCAAGACAAAATGTTCATTACAGAACTCGGGTCAAACGGTACGAACTTAGGATCTTCCATATTTTTTTTATTCTTACTCATTAGAATAAATGAAGCACTTCTATTTTCTTTATTAAATCCTGATCGTAAAATCATTCGCAATAAATTTCAAAGTTAATGATTTCTATCAATTACATATTTTTTCAAAATTACTATATTTAGCTGCTAACTCTAACCAGAAATTTTATCTAATAAAACAGAAATTGTAAATATCATAGATATACCTTGAATTGGGATCAACTTTTAATTCTATTATTTTATAGATCATAAACAGATTCAAAAATTTTAATTATAGGTAATTTCTTACTTAAAATCACAAAATTTACTGAAAAAATTAATCATATTTATCAGTCAAAATTCTAGCAACAGCCTTGCACAGTTCCATCTTTCTTACTGAATTTAAATAAATTATAAGAATCCGGGAACCAAAGCTCACTGTAACCAGAAATTCTAACAAATAAAAGGAAAAACAATAATGTTAACTTAATTTTCTAGCTCAAATGTCTAGTAATAGCAACATCAATATAAAAATATTGCATTCTGAGAATAGTTCTTGATAACAAACAAATATCAATAAATTAGAAAATGTACTTTTTTGAAATAAACTTGAGCTTCTAAATTCTTTTATACTTCATAATTATTACAAACTTGCCTTTAATCGTGCATAAAAATATCATAATAGTCTTAATAAGTAACAGTAAATATCTTAAGAACATCATACTCCTCAATTAAATCCTTAAGAATAAAAATATTTCAATCTCCAACACATAATAATGATAATAATAATACTCATAAATAGGTAAGTAAATAAGATTCACAGACCAATAATCAAATAAATAAACCTGACAAACAGAGAATAATTAATTTAAATAAATACATAAAAAGTATACAAATAATAATAATCAAAAACACTACGAAAAAGTTCCCACCGAAATCCTATTGTGCTCAACTATCTTGAAAAATATTTGTCTATTCACCAATTAACAAGAAATGGTCTTGTAATTATTATTATTATTTTCTTCTTTTTCATCATCACGAGGACTACTTTTTTTCGACTATGAAAGAAAGGATCTCAATCGTCATGGAACATGCAAGCAAACTCAAAGCAAGCACTAATTCTTTCAGATTAGCATCTTTCCAAGCATAGCTGTTCTACTATGCGATAGCATGTTCTACTTTGCTCCATCGCAATTTTCTTTAAATATCCGAAAAAGGCAGCACAGATAAATAATCCTGTCGGACTTTTGAGTTTATTGTGACGATTTAAAAGTCAGGAGCCAGAGACATCAACACCGGGTTTCTCTTTCACCGCAGAGAAGTCATGGCCACCGAGGAAAATAAATAAATAGATGTAGAGAATCCAAATAATTACTCATTGGCTGCTGTAAGTTCATTTATTTAATCCGTAATAATGAATAAGGGAAAAGTTCCTTTTGCAAACATTCCATCATTATTTCAGCGAACCGTACCCATCGAAGAAGAATCCCAAGAATCTTCCTTCTCAACTCGAGGCTTCCCCTTTTAAATCTAAAAAGAAAATTCCAGAACATTCTGTAACCTCAAATCAACATTCTTTTATGTAAACAGAATTCTTGTCCAGCTACGAGACTATTTTCCACAGACGATAAATTTATTTTTTAAAAAATATTATTTAACCAATTTATAATCGACTCAGGATTTTAAATATCTTAGGCAGACGATTTTATAGACTATTAATTTTAAGAGAAAAAGAAAAGAAATGAATTTATTGCTATGCACACTATCAAAGGTTGACTGAGGAAAAATAAATAAATAGATAAAATAAAATAATATTTTTTGAAAGGTATGGGTTTGGAATAAATTTAATAAGACTGTCTTAAAAAGGGTTGATAAAAACATAGAAGAAATTAGTTTTATTTGGAATATTAAGAAATAAAGTTTAATTAAGAATATTTTTAATTTAGAGCCATCTTTTTAAATTTACGCATATTGGAATAACGTTTTTTAAGGCAAATTAAGAATTTATATCGTCTGCATAAAGATTAACGGATTAGATTTAGAAACAAGATTTTAATTTAATAATTTGAAGTAAGAAAATTAAGATAGTATAAAGGTTAGTTTTGGCGAAAAAATTTTAAATTTGTAATATATATATATATATATATATATATACAAGGCATAATGATACAAGGAATAATCATACAAGGCATTCCAAAATTAACAGGTTTTTTTTTCTTAATCTGTTACTGAATAATAAGTTTTAGGTTGATATTATGAATATTTATTCTGTTATGTTAAATAATGCCCATCTCTAATCCGGAATTGTATGGGACATACAAAGACTTGGATTTTATTTAAATAGATATTGTTTAGTTAGGTTACTTTGCATTTTAAAAATACAATTATAATTACAGAAAGCAAAAGTATGTATGTATTTATACTTTTTTCAATTTTGGCATGTCTATTCTTTAAATCTCTTACTAACAGGACTAGCGATGTTGTATGTTATTCCTCTTAATATTTTGAATTTCATTGTTATTGAACTCGAGTCAAACAAGCTTCTTGGTGACATTATTAAAATTTCTACAAATTTAATACTTTGGGGAAAGATTGTATATCAATATATATTGAATTATTCTAAAAGCATGCACTGCAAAATCGCGTTATTTAATACTATGCGACTTTATTATTATTTAAAGATGTATGTTAAAATGGTACATTATTAGATTAGAAATTAAGTTATAAAAGTAAATTAAAACGCTTAACAAGAAGACTATAAAAATACTTAACTAGCTTGGAAAATCTTTAAAATTAAATGCAGTATTCACGTGAGGCACATTTGTATTAATTTGTGCAAATTACTGTAATTCACAAAAGGTAAACAAGATTAATTTAGAAAAAACAAAATATTTAATTTTAGTTTTAACAGAATAAAAAAAAAAGTCATTTTTATTACTCTTATCAGTTGAAAACAACATTTAATTACTTTATTTACATTCTACAACAGTTCGAAACTTTTTCTTTTATTTTAATTGAGTTGTCTTCTTTTATAAAATTGTAATCACAAAATTTTCTGCAGTTCAGTACATTAGTTTTCCAAAACGTTGTCTAAACATTGTTCGTACAAATGAAATGTCTTTTCTGTTTATCGTTATTCATTCTCAAAGAATGTATAAATCATTAAGCAGTAAGATGATACAAATTTATATAATTTTGAAAGGTGAGAAACTGTTAGTTCAAAATAAATAAATATATGTAACGTCGTTTCCTACTCCTAAATTTAAATGAAAATTATAGTAATTACAAATCTCTAGTGATTTAGAGGTTGATACAGAAGTAGCAATTACGAGATAAAATATTTTCCTATTATCGCCGATAAATGTAGCATGATTAAATGATCTAAAAGAAAATTTGTTTCATTCCATCTTTTATCATTTCAGAAAAGACTCTAATTCGTTTCGAGAACATATAACAATGCTTTGCTATTTCAATAAACTCTTTATCTTATTTAAATTATAATGATCATTATATTTTGAAATTAAATGTTACGTTAATGTAAAAGTTATTATTATAAAACAAACAAGAAGTTATTTAAAAATATATTAACCGTTCGTAACTGCATTTAAATATTAGTTAAACTAGAATAATTCTTACAGATAACAAACACTTTGTTTTAGCAGATTAAACTAAAAGCTTCTCATAAGTCGTCTACTGCATTTAAAAGCATGACATTTATGTGTCTTACAATATTAAACTTGTCGTTGGGATCCACCGCAATACTTAACCATGATAGGTATGCATGATATAAAATTTGAAAATAAAACACGTGTTAACTATTTATAAAGTGCAGTAGAATTAAAGAATAAAGATTAAACGTATATTTAAATATTTTTAATAAATAGAAATGCTTTGTTATTGAATTGTTGATGAGGCAATTTCGACAAACTACACAAAACGCCAAACTTTTCAAGTAGTATTGAATTGCGTAAATGAAACAACCTTTTAAGTCCTAAAATGATAATCCTATTAACTATTAATTTACTGCGTTTGACTGAGTCTCTCATTTCCAGTTAAAATATATGTTTGAATTGAAATTTGAATGAAAAACAGGGATATGAAAAATCGAAGAGCGTGGAAAATGTGATTAGAAATACCTCGGTATGAAATTATCCGATCGACTTCATTCTTCATGCAAAAAATTAGATTTTTCTATTGTCTTTTACATCCATTACTTAAAAAAAAAAATTGAAAATTTTTATATACTTTTCATCCGAACGAATATTTCGAAAGTTCGGAAAAAATAGTTCCGGATAATCGAGGTTACTAATATTTAATAGGCTTCTTCCCATTATGGCATACTAATACACCAAATTTCAATTATCTATCACAATATTTTCGGGAGATACAGCGTTTACAGAGAGATAGACAGACTGAAAGACCGACAGACACACAGACAGATCGACGGCAAATATTTTTTTTCTAAAATGTGTTTTTTGAACTCTTCAGTGCTAAACCGTGTATAATCGTCAAAAAAAGATTTTTAAAACGAATGCAATATTTACCCTACACAATTTATGAAGGGTAACTAAAAATATATGCTGAAATTTTTGAAGAAAAAAAAAACCTAATAAAAATCGAATGCGGCACAATTTTCGGTCATAACACCAATGCATGTGCTTTAATTACAGTGTGATAAGAAAAATCGTGTAAAATTAAAAGAAACGAAAAAATATACAACATACTTAGTACTGAAAGAAAGCGAAATATTTAACTATAAAAATTGTTTTGAGTACCTAAAGTCAACGATAGAATGTATTAAGATGTTTGCATTTCACGGAAGTACGAGAATGAATATAAAAAAGCTATGGTCATTCCCTCGGTAT
Organism: Maratus speculifer; assembly: GCA_964019185.1. Classification (NCBI taxonomy): domain Eukaryota; kingdom Metazoa; phylum Arthropoda; class Arachnida; order Araneae; family Salticidae; genus Maratus; species Maratus speculifer. The sequence continues at coordinate 187,442,164 of OZ025296.1, read as the reverse complement.
ATCATATCTCGGCATATAACCACTCGGTAAATCTTTTATTAAATTAAAACATCCGGCTGAAACACGTATTATTTATAATTAAAATCACATGATAAATTTTTTCATATTTTGTTTTAATTGAAAATTAAAAAATTATTAAAAATTAGGGTAGTTTAAAATTGTTATAATTTGAAATATTATTTCTAGATTTTTTTTTCATTTAAAGAAGAAGAAATACATATGATTTAATTTTAATTCAGCATTTTAAAAAACATTAAATTAAATGAAAATAAAAAATAAAAAATATTTAAAGAAAAAAAAGGTAACTTTATGAAAATCATATTTTTAAAAATAAGTGTTTTTTTTTTAATTTAGTGAATTAAAATTAAAGCAAAATAATTGAGAAAGACATGTTCCATGTTTGAACCTTAAATGATCATTCACTGATAAATAACAATTTAAATTCAAGAAATGGTTTAAAAAAAAAAAAACTTTATTAAGAAAAACGCATTATCACAAGAAGTCATTGGTAGTGATTCGGCAAAGCAGTTTAGGTATTATGAAAATTAAAATTTTGAAACTTGAAGTGGTTAATTCCATTTTATTCAATGCAAAATATTTTGCAAGTAGTGTAGTTTTTAACCCAAACTCAAAACACTATAAGTTGGAATGATACCACTGACTTTGATAATATGATGAATGTCTAGTACAGGGTCGGAGAACCTATGGCACGCAGTCAATTATTTTCAGCACCCGGCATAGATTTCATTTCTATAATCAAAATGCATTAAAATTATATTGAAATTGTACGAAATGTATAAATTTTGACTAGCTAGGTTTCTCTGAATTTGATTAACTCAATCAGTGGCCATTGTCATACAGATTGAAGAGAAACTACAATGGTAACAGCAAACTAGCGCAATATTTGTTCAAAAAAGTTTCAGTTTATGAGACTGTCGAAACGAAAAAGGAAACATTCTATATAGGTATTATGGGCAAAAATGACGATGAAAAATTTTAATTTGATTAATTATTTATTATATGACATGAAGAACAGAAATAGTACTTTTAATTTACCTTATAAAATATAACACCAAATATTACACATATTTATAGTAAAAAAAATTAAGACATTTTGATTAATTACCTTTTTGGTTTGTTGGCACGTCAAGATCACGTAAAGTATATTTTGGGGGAAAACTGGCACGTGGATGTGAAAAGGTTCACCCTCCCTGGTCTAGTTGATTAAGTCCAGTCTGAGTGTTATTTTTTCTATTTAATGCTCTGTGTCTCTATATTTCTTAGGTACAGAAAGGGCTTTAGGTACAGAAACTTATAATATCGTTGAATTAGCTATGCGTTAAATATTCGTCTGCTGAGAATATTCAATTGTTGACTTCATTTGAAATTTAGTACATGAAATCAACTTGTTTCTTTAGAAGCTTTTCATAAATTGCAGCTTTAAATAAATTCACACCAGTTTTTATTCGATACATTTCATAATATTTAAATTATCAATCATATTTAAAAACTCCAAAGTTTCCTTTGATATATATATCTGAAGATATACATTGTAATGTTTAAAAGACATTTACTTTAATCCTACTTGGAAAAAAGTGAATCATTGAATAAATTAAGTAATATATGATTATTGTAAAGGTCTTTTTTGGGCTCGTCTAAATTTCCAAATTACTATATAAAGATTTACAGTTAAAGAATTAATAAAGTTTTACAACTAATTTATTACTTAATAACATTTATTTTCATTTATTTTTAAACCAATATGAAAAAATACAACTTAATTAAGTTTAGGAAAAAGATAATATAAAGATCTCGAGAAAGTAAAAGTTTTAATTAATTTTTTACCCTGAAGCAAGTCATTTTGAAATCTTTTTTTCTTCTGTGGAGGCAATTTCATGAAACCCTTATCACAACATTTTTTTTAGAAACTTATTACTCGTTTTTTGTAATGTATATCACAGACAGCTTTAAACTGAAATCTTAAATAAATTTTTCTTACAAACTCCATATTTAATGGGTTAGCTTCTAATCTGAAATTAATACTACAAGATTTCGTAATTATTTCGAAAGATAAATATTAAAGCACATATTGATGACATGAAAATTGTGGAATAATTTTAGATACGTATATTAATAGATGTATTGACTTTCTTGATAAATTTTGAACAGTGGTTCGCAAACGTGTCGGAACCTAGCAGATGAGGTCCTAGAATGATCGATCTCCAAAAACTAAATTATTAATAGTATCCTCAGTAATAATATAGCTTATAGCTTATAGCACTGCGTTATACTTTCAAAGAAAAAAATGAGAAGAAATATAGTTAATGAAGTTCACAGAAAGACATTGTTCTCTTAAGCATTATCTAGAGAGCGATTTCAAGGTGAAATTATCAATTTTCAACCATGATGTACAAGATGTTTTTTTTAACTATTTGGAAAAAATAGTTGTTAATTCCGGTAGAGAATTGGGAAATCTAAAGTATATCTTAATCTTTTTATTGGTTGAATTCCGCAATTTATTCAATTTTATTCGTTTCCTGATTGGTCCAAGTTTAATCTCCCAAAATGGAATACTACTGTTTTTTATTTTATTCGTTTTCTGATTGGTCCAAGTTTAATGTCCAAAAATATAATACTTCTGCTGCCACGATGACAGAAAGAGTAATTAAAACTTAAATAATAATAATAACAATATTAAAACACATTAATAGGTTGTTGCCTGGTGCAATATGATAAAGTTAAAATTATTTTCAACGTTAGAACACCAGAATATTCGAATTCCAAGCATACCGGTTTCGGTAGCATATAGCATACCTTCCTCGGTGCTAAAGATAGTGGAGTGAAACTGGCTTCTCTACATCTGTCTATCGAAAAAGCTTCGCTGTTTCTCTACCCCCCCCCCCCCATGCTCGTTCATGTCATCCTCCAAGTCAAAAAATGCCTGCCTTTTACACATTCATAAATCGTGCTCTTCATGTTTGCTCTGATTCACAGTCTCTCAATAATGAAATTCAATACATTAAAGCCATTGCATTTGATAGAGGTTACACCCTTCTATTATTGATACTGCCCTTTCTAAATTGCAAAACTCTCACTCCTCAAACTCATCTCAGTCTTCTACTCGTTCCAATATAAGCATTGTCTTACCTTTCTTTCCAAAATCAAGTTTTTCCATTGCTAAAATTCTTAGTCGGTTCAATTTCGAAATAATTTTTACTCCTACTAATAAACTCACCCTTTCAAACCTTAAAGATCCTGTTGAATTATCAAATTCATGGGGCATTTACAATATTAATTGTCAGTGAGGTCTTTCTTATATTGGTCAAACCAAACGCAGTCTAAAATTTCGTATTAAAGAACATAAGCAATATATTGAAAAACAAGAAATCAAGAAATCCTCAATCGCAAAACATTGCTGGGAGACGAGTCATGCTTTTGACTTCAAATCGGTTAAGATACTAACTAAATCTACTTCTATACAAGAACTTAACTTCCTTGAAGCTTTCCATATCCATAAAAATCTTGCTAATCTCGTTAATTGCGATTTTGCTATTCCACCATTATCAGACTGTTGGAAATATTACATTAAAACTAATTTTCTTAATCTTTTAATGCAATTCTCGCAATATCTTTTCCATTTTCCACCCACTTTTCCTATTAGCTGTTCCCTGTTTTCCTATTGGCTGTTGCCTAGGATTCTCTGTTTTCCTATTGGCTGTTGCCTAGGATCCTCAGTTTTCCTATTGGTCAAGAAACTTATCGCTTGAATCCCCATCCTCCCTATATATATATATGAGCAAATCTCCACTATCTTTAGCACTGAGGAAGGTATGCTATATGCTACCGAAACCGGTATGCTTGGAATTCGAATATTCTGGTGTTCTGACGTTGAAAATAATTTTAACTTTATTAAAACATATTATTACATATTATTAAAACATATTAAAAACAAGTTGTGATAGAGATTTCAAACAAATTTCCTTAAAAAGTGAATTTTTTTCTCTACTCAACCGTGTAAAAATTAAAAATGTGCTATATTTTGAATTTGAAAAATTTGCAGTTCCAAAAATTGTAAAACTGAAATTTCATTTAAAATTTGTTTCTGATGGGTCCAGGAATATTAATGTTTAATCCTTGTCGTACGAAATATGGGGCGTTCAGAAGTCAGTCTGATTAACTCCATCAAATAAAAATGCAAATTTTAAACAGTTAAAGTTGTCTATCTTTAATCTACTTTTTTTTATAATTGATCTGGGAATACTAATGTTTAATGCACAGCTTACGTAATATATGACTCATTATAATCATCCTAAAAATGATGTTTATTATTATTATTAATTTAAATGTGGAATTTATTTATAAGTCTTTAAAAATTGAGTTTTAGAAAATATCATTTTCCAAATAGTCGTTATAATTTCTTAAATTACAATTTTGTTAGTTTTTTTTTTAATTATTGATTTTACGTAAAATAAAAATCCAAAATTGACTATTGATTCTTTTTAAATCATGAAAATAAAACTTTATAACAAAAGAACCACTGATTCAAATGACTGAAATTTCACAAACATACTGCTAGAGCAACGAAAATATTTTAGATATGGTTTAAAAAAAAAAAAAAAAAAAATACAGTACAGGGAGAGATAAGCTTGCGCACGGCACACGCGCACTGGCGACAAAACTGTAAATATTCCTATTCATTATTCTATAGATATCCTCGCAGTCCCGAACAGCACAGTGGTTAAAAAACTCTTGCGTCAGTTCCGTATGAATACGAAGTGTTCATACTCCCTTTTCCTAATTACTGGGCTCTAAAACAATGGGCGGATATTTGAAAAAAAGAAAACTTTATTATGTATATCAAAAACATACACAATGCAGTAATTGAAAAAGACGGGGAACATCCTCGGAGAAACAGAATGAAATAAAAACATGGCGGATACATGGGTTTGTACGGAACTGCGTCCCTAACGCAAGAGATTTTCATTGTAATGTGTACGATTTTTTGCGCCAATGGCACAGTCATTGTGAGAGTATCTGTAGAATAATGGAAACAAGATATGCGTGCTTCGCATTTTTATCGTCAATGCATGTGCGTCGTAGGCGAGCTCATCTCGTGACTTTACTGCAAATACAGCGGCATCTATCTGTGTGATTATAAAGTTTATGCATATATGTATATATATAACAAAGTTAAAAAAATTCCCATTGCTTTGGCAGAATATTGGTGAAATTTCAGGTCATTTGGATCAGTGGTTCTTGCGTTATAGGGTTTTGCATTCACGATTTAAAAAACACCCTTTAGATCAGGCAGTCCAAATTTTCAATAAACAGGGGCGGATCTCAGTTTTTAGCACGCAATGAAATCCGATTTTAGCAGTTGTCTTTATATTTACCATTATGTTTTTATGTACACTAGGGACAGTAATATTTGAACTGCTCAAGTATATTTTTATCACCATATTTATTTATACAAGTTCATCTAAAAGGTCTTGTTTTGCCTACCATTGAGTAATTTTACCTCTTTTTATGAATACATTCTTATTCATGATTTAAATACTGTCATTTTCGCAGATTTCTAATTATTCTAGATACGTACATTAATTGTAATATATTTAAAAACATAAGTAAATTATTAAACTTAGAATATATTGTTAAACGAAATTTAGGAATTATCGGGGAACATAAGTTCATTCCTGACACAATAAGCCTGCAAAATTAATCTTTCAAACTGTCAATTTAACAGTTAAGTTATAATTACTTAGTTGGGTTTTAAAATGTCGAATTTCTTTTTATTCATTATTATGAAAAGTATTAAGCTAATCGGATTACAGCAGAGCAATTTTAATTACCAGCAACTCAGTAAACAAAGATACTAATTATAATTAATTAGAATTCTATCGGATTACAGCTCGTCTCACAGACGAGAAAATTCATTAAAAATATATTTGAATTGACTGTAGCATATCGCATTTTTAAAATTATTATTTTTTAATTTTTTAACTTCAATATCGTTATATACAGTTTAGCAAGTAAATTATTGATAACCTTATTAAGTGCATTCGTAATTATATATATGCAAACCACATATAATCGTCGTCTTGTCCGTCCTCCTGTCGGTCCAATCTACCTGCATGTAACAGTGCAAAATCTACCCAACCGAAAGGTTTGAAATTTATTATGTATAATCGATGCAGAACGTTTTATTTATTTATTTTTTAAATGTCTAGATATACCCAAAATAGATAAATGCACGATATAAATGTCTAGATATACCCAAATTTCGACTTCCAGACAAAAAACGCAGACTCAAGCCATCTTTTTTCAGCGGTAAAATTTCATGCAGTTGATGTACTAGTATAAAGGCAACTTTTGACCCCTATCAGTTTTTGATTAAATTTTTTTTTCTTTCCACCCTACTCTACAATCTACTTATAAGACGCCGTTCTAGACTTAAAAGAGACTGGAAAAGCACAACACTTTTGATTCATGGTCAAGAAAAACTTATAAATTATATAATTATAAATATTGTTAAGGTATAACCTGTCATTATCTTAATTTTTTTTTTTTTTTTTTTTTTTTTTTTTTTTTTTTTGTTTCTTCGACCTGCACTTCAAGAATTGGAAGGAAAGTTAATTTTCGTCTTCCACTGGTTATGAAACTGACAGTGGAGTTGTGTGTCAAGGTGGGCATTCTTTTTATTCATTCGATAGTTTACGCAGAGGATAATTGAGACGAACTGAAACAACTTTTATCCGATGTTTTTGATCGACGTTTGATTTGAATGCTGTCGGAGCCAATTTATTTGGTTTCGTTGTCTCTTATTGTCTCGTGTCTCTCTTCGCCCGTCAAAGATCTTGTATTTGGAAGTTCCAGACTTAATTTTTTTTTTCATAGAGTTGAATACCATTTGATTTTGCCAAAAGCTTAACATTTTGAAAAAAATTTATTTAACGCATGTTACTAGTTAATAACCCCAATTAAAATAATGAAAAATGTTCATAATTTAAGAAAAGCAGTGATTTTAATCAAACCGCAACGGTTTGCTGTCAGACGGGGGAGGGTGGGGGGGGGAGAGTTACCGTAATTTAGAAAGAGTTAATTGGCAATAAATGTACCAGGGGTTTTCAAAGACGTTTCGATTTTATAATCCACAGGACCTAAAATTTTGGAATTGTGCTTACAGGTGAAAAAAAAAAAAAAAAAAAAAAAAAAAAAAAAAAATTACTGTTTCAGAATTTATAAAGTTTTTAAATATTCTATCGAGAAGCGGAAAAATCAAGTATGTAAACAGATTTTATTTCGCTTCAAAGACACAAATGTTGGAGAAATATTTCATGTTCAGATCAGTATCACCGGTAATGTCTCAGATAATTTAATAATAGGGTTTTTAGGTATGTGTAAAATTTCTGCAAATAATGTATTTACAGATTTTGAATTTATGCACCTATTAATATTTTTCGGTGATAATTAAAAACATTCAATTTTACTTAAGAATTGATTAAAAACTTTTTCTTTTATCAAAAAAATCGATTTTTAGAAACAAAAGGAAAGACTTTGCCAAATGCACACTATTTAAATTTAAATTCATTTCGCCAGTAATTTTTTTTTAATTTATTTTAAAATTTCAGATAACACATAAAAGTTCCTTAAATTTTATTTATATTATATGCATGTATTTTAAATTTCAGATAATTAAAAAAATTTATAATACAAACGGGGGGGGGGGGCGGGATTTCAATTTCGGGGAAGGGGAATAGGATTCAAAACGGTGCGCGAACAAATGTTTAAAATCGTAGCTTTTTCTAACAAACATAATTTTGAATGAGTTTTTTGGTGGAGAAATCTGATAACTATCATTTATTACATATAAAAATTTCAAAGGAGCTTTGGGTGAAATCAGGGTTGTAGAAGAATGGATCCCACCGGAGGGAGGTGTTTACTAAATATTTCCGAACCCCCCATGTATTATATCGGTGGAAAACTCTCTCACCACTCTTCAACATTATGAGCATTCCTTAATTTTTAAGTTACTTTTTTATGTCTCGGGCTCCAACTTGTGTATTTTAAGCATCTTTTTTTCAAACTCAGCCCTTAATTAAACTACAACATGTTACGACCCCTTTTTGAAGGCTTGAAAGAAATGGGTGCGCACTCATAACGCTCTTTCAGTTGGTGGGGTGTACTTCGACCCCAGATAATTACCGGTCAAGTCACGGCCAACCTTTAACTCGCTGTTCAACTCCGAGTTGAGAAACCATAGGTTGGTAAATCTAACCGCCAGTTAATAATTCGAATTCATCAATAACTTCGGAGCCGCGATTATTCAACCTGGGGGGGGGGGGGTACTCGACCTGAGTTTAAAGCTAGTTAGCGGATTGGCCATAGGAATCACATGACCTAGTAATTGCCGCAGTGAGTTCTGTCCTGACTTAACACCATCTTTATCTTTTTTTTCTTTTTTTCCCAAGAACGAAACTAAAGGTAGTATTAAAAATGCTTACTTATCATGTTTAATTTTTAAATAGAAAATTCTTATAAATTTTGAATGGTGGTTTTCGTTTTCAAAACAAAATTTTGCGTTGCAGTGAAATTCTTAAAAAAACATTTATTTTATTTAATGTATATATATATATATATATATATATATATATATATATATATATGTAATAAAAAAAAAAAAAAAAAAAATTGCGCCATTTTTTTTTATTCTCTTTTAGCTTCAATTCTAAATTTGTGGAACATATTTCAATCTTAGTTTCGTAACTTGTAACAGCTAAAATTCTTTTTCTTACTTTAGTTATTAATAAATTATTTCTTGCTTCTCAAAAAGGCGGGAAGTATTTCGTAAGCTTTTTACTTTCTGGCATATTCCTGCGATTTTAATTTTATTTTTTATTTTTAACATCGCGTGACAAGTGTTACTACGCGTTGCTAAAGGGCTTAGTGTTCCGAGGAAAAAATATAGTTCTTGCCAATAGACCGCCTATTACGGCCAATTAGAATTGATCATTTTGTCCGTTAGAGGCTCGAGTCCATCCTGATTGGATTTTTAAAATGATTGACGCGGAGTAGGAGGGCGCTAGTTTTGTCGTGAAAATGATTTTTTCATTTGGCTTTTCAGGAGAGTTAGAATGCACCTTTTCTTTAAACTATCAAGACGCGCGTTTTATTGCTCCGCTGAATTAGAATGCATTTTTTTCTTAAAAAACTACTCGGAAGCCATGTCATGTTTCCCGAGAATGCGATTGACTTTCAAAAATTATTAGGATGCTATTTCTTTTTTCTCCCCAAAATTCTAATATTGTGGAATGTAGCTTAATCACGGAGTTGGTGAAGTGGAAGTTATTCGATGAGAGTGCCAAGGTGATTGCGTGAAAGAACTTAACTTATTTATGAGTTCTAATAAAATTAATTTAAAGACTGCTTGATTGAACTTTCTTATGGGGAAATAGCCCAATAAACTCATCCACTGCTAGTCAAATTGCCGGAGCGACTGCTCAGCTCGTCCCACTGTTGATTCTTGGTAGTAGTAATCTGTTCTGCCTCATAGATGGTGTGCCACTGGAACTTGTACATTGTTATGGAACATCGATCTCGTCGAATCATTACATTTTAGCCGGTAGGATTTCTTAAATGAACCTGCATACGTCTCTAGAGAATTCTTCGCAACGCTGTGTGTGCACGTGCCATTTTCGCCGAGCTTGAAACTAATTGCTGGAACTTCGGCCTTTGTTTATTACTCATCTTGAACCGACATGAATCAATCTGTGAAAAAAGATCGTCTTATAAAGTTTTGTTTGTAATTATGTGTGGTATCTACATCTACAAATATTTTAATTGTGAAATATACCTCGCATTCTAGTGAGAAACTTTTCAACTGTGAGATATGCAACCAAACTGTGAGATATGCAAAATAAAAATTACAAAAGATCACCTGCATGAAATCAATTCAACATCATTTTCTTTTATTTATTTATTTACTGTATTTTCTAGGTAAAAGTGCATAAATATTTTGATAAATTTTCATTTCATAATAAATGAACACCTGCTGTATGGTTGCGAAACTACGGTAGATTCCATCAGTAATACAAGATAATTGAAATTTACACCTGTGAGTCGTATCTACGAAGTTCTTTATTTTTGTTTAGTTTAATAAAAAATTAGGTATTTGAACAAGGCCACATCGAACATGTCTGTAAGTTATTATTTATTATTTTATTGTTTTATTGATTAAGAAATTTAATGATAATTTCTTTGTTTAAATTCTTGATTTTTTTTTCTCTCTTTTATTACAGATATTAAAAAATAAATTTGTTCTTAATTTATAATTAATTAAAATTTTCTGCTCATAGAAATTTTATTTAGTTTTAAAGGTGTTATTTTTTTTTTTAAAAAATCGAAAGATGGATTAATTTGTTGTTAAAAAAAATACTCTGTTGCAAAATTTATTTTCCATACGTAAAGAAAAGTATTTTTGTTTTTAAAATTATTTGTTATTTCCCATGTATGGAAACCCGATATTTATTATTTTATTACTTATTTATTTATTATTTATTTATTTTTATTATTATTTATTGAGGTAATTGAAGTATAGTAATTGAATTTTAATAATTGAAGTATAGCATTTAAATATTTTCCATATGAATTATCCTTCTTTCATGTTACTAAGGTCAGGATTAGTAAAAGAAGAAAAAATCTCAGAAAATAAACTTGATATTGTCCCTTTTGAATTTGGATCGGGCATGGATATATTTAAATGGTTTAAACATTTTGATCGAGAATGTTCGGTAGAAAAGAAAGATAATGAGTGGAAACACCAAAATATTTCAAAATATTTAAAGGGGGAAGCGCTAAAAACTTATATAAATGATTGTTTGGATTGTGCTACTTATGAAGAAATTGTCGAGATTTTAAGTGAAAAATTCATTCAAGTTAGAGTTCCAAAATTTTCTGAATTTACTTCCTTAAAGTTAAATGATCTAAGTGATTTGGATTCTTATTTTAGAAAGAAAGTTGAGATTGGAAGGCAACTTCAGCATGAGGAAAATTTAATTATACAGGGATTAATTGATGGCCTTCAGCCGGAGTATCAAAATTGTTTGATGGTTAACCCTCCTTCCAATACTCGTGAATGGTTTCGCATTGCTAAACAATTAGCAGCGATTCCAAATCATACCTCTAATAACGGCAATAGAAATTTTCAACAAACTAGACCAATGCACAATCCCAATCCTCAGCCCAGACATTGGACTCGACCTACTCCAAACAATCCATCCCAAAATTTTAATCCTAGGTTTTTCACTCCTAGAATGCCTGCAACTCATTATCAAAACAATTACCCTAGTCGTCCGTGCAGAGTATGTTTAAACAGAGGCATAGAAAATGCATATCATTGGGAGAGGAGTTGTATATTTAACACAAATTCCTGTCAAGCTCAAACTCCTGCTCATATTCAACCACCCCCTACTTATAATGTCTGACAATTATTTATCCCTGGATATGTGGGCAATAACAAAGTGTATTGTGTGGTGGATAGTGGATCAACTGTCTCAATTTTACCCCTCAATTTTGTTCGATATTTAAATGGTAATTTACATAATGTTACCCCTATTACTATCAGACAGGCACAAGGAACTCTTACAATTAATAAATCTTGTCGATTATGTATTAAATTTGGTAATATAAAGAGATATGTTAATTTTTTAGTAAGTCAACTTGATTTGGACTATGCTATTTTAGGTTTACCTGATTGTGCCAAATTTAAATTGAAAATTGATTGTGCAAAAAGCCAGGTGTTACAAGACAATATTTCGTTAAACCCATATGTCAACATATCCAGTGATAACTTAGAATTGCTTCATTTTGATATTATAAAAAATGATACTACTGTGCAACCCGATTATGGAAATACCATAACTCCTCAATCCTTGTCGCGAACTAATAATGATGATTATAATCTATTGGGGGATCTGAATGCTATTCAAAATAAAAATGTAAGGGAACTTTTAAGGGATTATTTAGATATTTTTGCAAAAAATAAATATGATGTAGGGAGAATTAATATTGAACCTCAGCGTATTTATCTTAAATCTGACCTACCAATATCTTTGAGGCCTTATCGTACATCCACTGCTGATGAAAAAGAAATATCTCAGCAAATCCAATCATTATTAGCTGCTGGGTTAATTAAAGAAAGTTATAGCCCCTACTCTTCTCCAGTTACTTTAGTAAATAAACGAGATGAAGGTAAAAAAACCCGAATGTGTGTTGACTACCGAAAATTAAATTCTATCATGAAAAATGACGCTGAACCTTTACCCCGAATAGATGAAATTTTAGACAAATTAAGTGGTGCCCAATATTTCTCTACACTAGATTTAGCCTCAGGCTATTGGCACATACCTATTCACCCAGCCGATTCCGAAAAGTTAGCCTTTACTACTAATTGTGGGCTCTGGGAATGGAATGTTCTCCCCTTTGGTGTAAAGGTAGGCCCCCCAATTTTCAACAGGACAATTAGAAGAATTCTTACAAAATATAAAATAGACTTTGCTTGTTATTATTTTGATGATATAATTATTTTTTCTAAATCAATAGATGAACATATACAGCATCTCATCCAAATTTTTGATTTATGCCGAATAGAAAATATTAAATTAAAATTATCTAAATGTACTTTTGCTCAAAAACAAATCAATTTTCTAGGGTATGAAATCCAAAATGGAACTTTAACTCCAGCTAATACTAATATAGAAACGATTAAAAAATTAAAACCTCCTACTAACACTAAAGAATTACAAAGATTTCTTGGTTCTATAAATGTGTATCATAAATTTATTGACAAATATGCTGAAATTAGACACCCCCTAAATAAATTACTTAAGAAAGATACTATTTGGGAATGGAATACTGAATGTCAAAACTCTTTTCAAAAATTAAAAGATGCCCTCATTGCTAAACCAATTTTAAAGATTTATGACCCAAAATTACCCCTACACATGTTTGTTGACGCTTCTCAGGTAGCGGTAGGTGCAGTTCTTAAACAACCCGACCATAATAACTTTTTACATCCAATTGCTTATTTTTCTAGAGGATTGAGAAGTTATGAGAAAAATTATTTCATTACCGAACTAGAGTGTCTTGCTATCATTGATACTTTAGATAAATTTTATCATTACTTTCACGGTGTACAATTTACCATCCATACTGATCATGCATCTCTTGTTTGGTTAAAAAATGTCAAACATTTAAGAGGTCGATTATTTAGGTGGTCATTGAAGTTAAGTATGTTCGATTACAAAATAGAGTACTTAAAGGGATCTACAAATGTCGAAGCCGACATGTTGTCCCGAAACCCTATTTCTCATTTTTGTAAGCCCCTTACTTTTCTTCTTGACGTTAAAGAGATTATTGAGATGCAAGAAAAAGAAAATGTGTGTGGATCAAATTATATTAATGACAATGGACTGATTATAGTTAAAAGAAAAGGTTTTCGTAAAGTGGTAGTTCCCATGTCCCTAAGAAAAAAATTGCTTAATGTTGCTCATGAACAGTTTGGTCACCCTGGTGTTCAAAAAATGCAAAATTTAATTTCTCCTAACTATTATTGGCCAGATATGACCCAAGACATTACTAACTTTGTTAAATACTGTGATATTTGCCAGAAAAATAAAAAACCTAGACAGAAAAAATTTGGCTTATTACAAGCTATGCCCACTACAGATCAACCTTTTGACTGTCTGTCTGTTGATACTGTAGGAGGGTTCAATTATTATAATTCTACAAAAAAATATCTCCATATTATAATAGACCATGCCACAAGATATGTTTGGGCATTTCCTTCCAAAAGTGTCACTACAGAAACTTATACAAATTGTCTGAAACAAATCTTCAATATCAAAATCCCTCAACAATTATTCTGTTTTAGTAAGATTTCAAGTGTACAGTCCCCTCAAAAAATACTTAGTGACAGGAATGCTGCTTTTACTTTTTCAAGATTCAAAAAATTCCTGCGAAATCATAATATTAAACAACGTTTGACCACTGCCCATCATCCACAAACGAATGGGAAATGTGAAAGAGTAAATCAGACAATAGTAACTAGATTAAAATGTAAAGTAAACTCCACTACCTCTAAAATTCCCTGGACTAAGCTTTTAACTGAGGTAATTAATGAATATAATAATACACCCCATTCTATTACCAAATTTCCACCTGCGTACTTGCTTTTTGGCCAATTACCCTATGACTCCCCCTTACAACAAAATTATTATCCCCCTGTTCATGAAGCACTTAAAATTGCTAAAACAAGAACTGATGAATTTCATTTAAAAAATAAAAGATATTATGATAAAGATTATATCGAACCAAAATTTAAAATAGGAGATCTAGTTATCTATGAAGAATTTCAGTACCCTAATACTAGAAAGTTGTCACAAGTATTTAGTGGCCCTTATAAAATTCTTAACAAATTATCCGAAGTAAATTTTGAAATTGATAGGCAAAACCAGTTCAAAAGTTCAGAAATAGTACATGTATCTAAATTAAGGCCTTATTATTCCCCTGATAAATTTAAATTAAGTCATGAGCAACAACCCCCTAATCAACAACAACAAACTCAGGTAAAAACTGTAGCTTAAACTATATCTCTAGTTTATCATTTTATAATTTTTTCTCTTAAACAGTAAATTTCTTTTCATATTTTAATTCAGATAATATCCTGTAATTCTCACAGAATGGCAATGATATCTCTTGACTGCAGCGAGAGTGTCACTTGTCTGGAAATTTTTATATTTGTTTATTTATGCCGGCGTAGACGAACAAAGTGGAAATTTCTTATTCTGTACTGAATTACTCTACTTAGAATATTTTTTTTTTCTTTCAACTGAACCTATTTGTAATATTAAATTTAATCTATCAATTATTAAATTAATTATTTGCCAAGTAACAAAATTTTTATAACTTTATTTTAATATTTTTTTTCTTTCTCTCTTTCTTTGCTTCTGCATTCCAGTCCAAGTACATGTCAATTATAATATAATTTTGTTTCTTTTTCTCTTTCCTACTTGCATCTTGCAATGTTTTATCACACCGAGAGAATATTTATTGCGTAATTATTTGACATGAATAGATCTTGTTTTTTATTTTTATCATTTATTAATATTTCTTTTTAAGAATCTTAGTAGTTTAAAGGTCACGTGCATTCTCAAACATGAACAAAATTTTTATTTATCTTTATTTTATTTTAATTTATCATATTATATTTTAATTTTTTTTTGTACATATTCCTACTTAATCCTGTACTCGGATTACCAGATTAAGTAAATGATTTCATAGTTGATTGCATTTTTTATTTTATTCCACTTCTCTCTATATTTCATCCCAAAAATATGAGATGAGATAAACGAGATTAAGTATTTAAAGAATGTCTTTTGTGATATTTATTATTACTTATTAAGAGATTTACTTATACCCATTATGAGATTTACTTACACTTATGATATTTATTATTATTGATATTTTTCCTTATTATGTTTCTTAATTATATTGTTTATTATTTACATTGTTAAATTTTATTATTACTATATTATAAAATGTGTTATTAATTAAAAATACAATTATAAAAGTATTTTCACAAAGATTCCAAAATGGAACTGTTATGAATGTTCAAGGACTTACTCACACAAAAACTGAACTAATATTATAATGTTAGCTGATGAATTTGGACAGTTAAATGAATTAGACATCCTTGAAATGAGGTAATGAACTATGCCATTCCAAATATGACTTTAAGAGGATTTTTGAAACAAACTTTTAAAAATTGATTTCTAGATTTGACATTGTTAAAAAAGAATTTAACGTTATTGTTTTTCATTTTTATGTTTCATTTTTATGTTATTACTATGGGTAATTGCTTATATTTTCAAATTACTTTATGATGTGTACTTTAAACAAGATTATATCTTGTATTTGTATTGAAGCCTATTTTATTGTATTTAAATTTGAAGTTATTCCACGCATCACCTTGGTGTTTTTAAATTTGAATTCTATATTTATATAAAAAAGAGAAATTAATTTAAATTTTTTTTTTATTCAGTATCTAATTATTATTACTTATATCAACAACTTCGTGAGCTAAGTCTGCATCATCTCCCTTTCTGTGAAATTGCAGGTCTCAGACCTACTTTTTCACCCGTCTTTCTGGGAGGGGGGATTTGTAATAAAATAAAAATAAAAAATTTGCGCCATTTTTTTTTATTCTCTCTTAGCTTCAATTCTAAATTTGTGGAACATATTTCAATCTTAGTTTCGTAACTTGTAACAGCTAAAATTCTTTTTCTTACTTTAGTTATTAATAAATTATTTCTTGCTTCTCAAAAAGGCGGGAAGTATTTCGTAAGCTTTTTACTTTCTGGCATATTCCTGCGATTTTAATTTTATTTTTTATTTTTAACATCGCGTGACAAGTGTTACTACGCGTTGCTAAAGGGCTTAGTGTTCCGAGGAAAAAATATAGTTCTTGCCAATAGACCGCCTATTACGGCCAATTAGAATTGATCATTTTGTCCGTTAGAGGCTCGAGTCCATCCTGATTGGATTTTTAAAATGATTGACGCGGAGTAGGAGGGCGCTAGTTTTGTCGTGAAAATGATTTTTTCATTTGGCTTTTCAGGAGAGTTAGAATGCACCTTTTCTTTAAACTATCAAGACGCGCGTTTTATTGCTCCGCTGAATTAGAATGCATTTTTTTCTTAAAAAACTACTCGGAAGCCATGTCATGTTTCCCGAGAATGCGATTGACTTTCAAAAATTATTAGGATGCTATTTCTTTTTTCTCCCCAAAATTCTAATATTGTGGAATGTAGCTTAATCACGGAGTTGGTGAAGTGGAAGTTATTCGATGAGAGTGCCAAGGTGATTGCGTGAAAGAACTTAACTTATTTATGAGTTCTAATAAAATTAATTTAAAGACTGCTTGATTGAACTTTCTTATGGGGAAATAGCCCAATAAACTCATCCACTGCTAGTCAAATTGCCGGAGCGACTGCTCAGCTCGTCCCACTGTTGATTCTTGGTAGTAGTAATCTGTTCTGCCTCATAGATGGTGTGCCACTGGAACTTGTACATTGTTATGGAACATCGATCTCGTCGAATCATTACATATATATATATATATATATATATATATATATATATATATATATTACAAATTAAAAAATTTTTCGCCAAAACTAACCTTTATACTATCTTAATTTTCTTATAATAATATTCCGTACTTACTTCAAATTATTAAATTAAAATCTTGTTTCTAAATCTAATCGGTTAATCCTTATGCAGACGATATAAATTCTTAATTTGCCTTAAAAAACATTATTCCAGTATGCGTAAATTTAAAAAGATGGCTCTAAATTAAAAATATTCTTAATTAAAACTTTATTTCTTAATATCCCAAATAAACCTGATTTCTTCTATGTTTTTATCAACCCTTTTTAAGAAAGTCTTATTAAATTTATTCCAAAACCATACCTTTCAAAAAATATCATTATTTTATTTTATCTATTTATTTATTTTTCCTACGTCAACCTTTGATGTGTGCATATTAATAAATTCATTTCTTTTCTTTTTCTCTTAAAATTAATCATTTATAAAAATCGTCTGCCTAAGATATTTAAAATCCTGAGTCAATTATAAATTGGTTAAATAATATTTTTTTTTAAATAAATTTATCGTTTGTGGAAAATAATCTCGTAGCTGGACAAGAATTCGGTTTACATAAAAGAATGATGGTTTGAGGTTACAGAATGTTCCAGAACTTTCTTTTTAGTTTAAAAAGGTGGAAGTCTCGAGATGAAAAAGAAGATTTCTTGGGTTGCTTCTTCGATGAGGACAGCTCGCTGAAATAATGATGGAATTTTTGCAAAAGGAGATTTTCCTTCCTCATTATTACGAATTTAATAAATGAATTTACAGCAGCCCATGACTAATTATTGGATCTTCTACATTTATTTATTTATTTTGTTTTTTCCCTCGCTTGCCATGACTGTGTGTTTCTTTTTAACCAGTGGAAATAATTCGAGTTTTCTTAAATCGTCACAACTAATCGAAAAGCCGCCAGGATTTTTTATCTGTGCTGCCTTTTTAATGAATGATATTTAAAGAAAATTGCGATGGAACGAAGAAAAGCATGCTATCGCCGAAGTTCGATTGAAGGACAGTCTATATGGTATTTTCAGCTTGCTAATGGAATGGGCTGTGGAACGAAATGATGATAGGTTTGTGAATCGCCGATAATTGACTTCTCGTGAATTCCTGAAGCTTGATATTTTTGGTCATAATGATAAATTTTTGAGACCTGGTGATTTCGAATTGGATTTAATAAGGAATAGAAGCGCCATTCATCTTGTTGCGGCCCAAATATGCGATCATTGACTTTAAATATTACTGGTAGTAATGACAAGGGAAAAAAAAACGTTTAGAGACAACTGAACGCCGATTGCTACTTACTTTCATAATTTTCGTTATTATTGTCTCTCCTAGGATCATCTTGAGAAATTCTTCTTAAGAGTGAGTTATTTCAAATTAATTGAATATTATTTGTATCCTTTTTAAGCATTTGTGTAGATTGTTTATTCTCTATTTGTGAGGTTTATTTATTTATTGTTTTGTTTTTCTTTGAGTCTTATTTATTAATCTATTTATGAGTATTATTATTATCATTATTATTTGTTGAAGATTGAAATATTTTTATTCGTAAGGATTTAATTGAGGAGTATGATGTTCTTAAGATATTTACTGTTACTTATTAAGATTATTATGATATTTTTATGCACGTTTAAAGATAAGTTCGTAATAATAATGAAGTATAAAAGAACTTAGAAGCTCAAGTTATTTTTTAAAAAGGTACATTTTCTAATTTATTGATGTTTGTTTGTTATCAAGAACTATTCTCAGAATGCAGTATTTTCATGATAATGTTCCTACAACTAGACATTTGAGCTGAAAATTAAGTTAACATTTATGTTTTTCATTTTATTTGTTAGAATTTCTGGTTACAGTGAGCTTTGGTTCCCGGATTCTTATAATTTATTTAAATTCAGTAAGAAAGATGGAACTGTGCAAGGCTGTTGCTAGAATTTTGACTGATAAATATGATTAATTTTGTCAGTAAATTTTGTGATTTTAAGTAAGAAATTACCTATAGTTAAAATTTTTGAATCTGTTTATGATCTATAAAATAATAGAATTAAAAGTTGATCCCAATTTAAGGTATATCTATGATATTTACAATTTCTGTTTTATTAGATAAAATTTCTGGTTAAAGTTAGCAGCTAAATATAGTTATAATTTTCGCGATAATTTTGATTCAGATTTTTAAAAGGTGGGTAATGGTTCTGTGTGAGGCAGTTAAAATGTGTACAACACCAGTAGACAAAGCCCTCAAAATTGCGAAAGCGCGAACTCAGGAATTTCACCTTAAAAGTAAAAGACTCTATGATCGAAATTTTGTCGAATGCCCATTAAAAATACAAGACTCTGTAATTTATGAAGAATTTAAATACTCTAACACTCGAAAATTAGAACCTACTTTCTCTGGACCATACAAAATTATAAATAAACTTTCTGATGTAACTTATGAAATAGATAAATTTATTTATGAGACAGGACAGAATTCCGTTATTGTGCATGTTTCTAAATTAAGACCCTATTTTTCACCAGAAGATTTTAAACTGTTTCATGAGCAACCCAAAAAACAAACAAAACCTCAGATACAATCACAATCACTAGATCAAACTAAAGTCAAGACAGTAGATTAAGTTTTAATTCTTATTCTTTAAATAGTTTATCACCATAATTTTCAACATTAGCAGGTATGTTCTTGGAGGCTTACAAGAATATTACTTGTTTTTGGGAGTTTTGGGGGTTAAATTGGGCTCCTTATGCAGGCATAAGGTGAACACTTTGATTGTAAAAGCTTTCAAATTGATGTTGATAAATTAATTTTAAGGGTGTTTAAGTCTAACTATATTTACTCATGTATTTGACATTAGTATTATTCTATTTATTCAGCAGATATTTATGTTATAACAGTTATAAAATCTAATGATTCTACTCAAACCTATAACATAATATGTGATTTTCAGTGATTGTGAAAACTACAGATATTAAGAGTTTTTCAGAAAAGCACACTATTTTTATTTCTATTTCTCAATTAAGAATGACACCTTTTATTCCTATTGTATTTTATTATTAAAGTTTATAAACCATGTGTAGATAAAACATTATTCTACATTTGGCATTTGAAAACTTATAACCAAATTTGACAATTTTGTAAAAGAGTATCAGAGAGGAATTATTGTAAGGAAATACTGGTTGAGAGTCCATTTTCTAAATAGTTAGATTTAATTTTATTTGGATTTTGGAATTATTATGATTTTTTTTTTATTTATACTTTCGGCTAGCAAAAAATACTTTCTTATGCTATTAGAAGATAAGAAAATTATTTAGTTGCTATGTAATTATTTTTATCCTCAACCAATATTTTCCCTATCAATAATAAACAAATAGTGATATTTTCTTTTGATTATACTCTTGTTTTACTATTATTATTATTATTATGATTACTATAATGAAGTTTAGTATTAATTATACTCTTATTGAAAAATATTAGGATATGGAGTCTTATTATACTATTACTTATTATTGTTGTTATTGTTATTATTTAAATTTTTCTATATTATTTATTATTGATATTGAGAGTGATGCTATTTATTATTGAAAAATTGATATATTATTGAAAGATGTTGGATCCAACATAACATTAAAACCAAAGATTAAACTAGGTTTGAAGATTTTTAATTAAAGAGACTGTATTCAGAGAACATTGGAAAAGACTCTTTTATATATACTATTGAAAGACTTGTTTCATTTAAAGGACTTATTTAAAATAAACTATGCATTAAGTCATTGTAATTATTTAAACTTCCATGAGAACGATATTTTATTGTTTTTATTATATCTTTAATGTCTTTTGCTTATTAATATTCATAACTTATTTACTGTTATTGTATGTATTATCTCCTATGCACTTACAAATGGTAAGTGATATTGTAACACTATTCTATTTCTTTCAGGGAAATGCTCCTACCTAAATTTAATTCAGATTAATTTTCTCTTAAATATATTATTTTAATCGCTAATATTTTTATATTGCGTTAATTTTCTTTTCTTCCATCTCTTGGCTTCCTGAGTTTGACAGTTTTATTCCAAAATTTAACTTTTCTAAATTATTATATTTCTGTTGTCTGAACTTGTAGTTTTATTTAACTATCAATTTCATACAAAGTCTTGGGGAGGGGGGATAATATTACAAATTAAAAATTTTTTCGCCAAAACTAACCTTTATACTATCTTAATTTTCTTATAATAATATTCCGTACTTACTTCAAATTATTAAATTAAAATCTTGTTTCTAAATCTAATCGGTTAATCCTTATGCAGACGATATAAATTCTTAATTTGCCTTAAAAAACATTATTCCAGTATGCGTAAATTTAAAAAGATGGCTCTAAATTAAAAATATTCTTAATTAAAACTTTATTTCTTAATATCCCAAATAAAACTGATTTCTTCTATGTTTTTATCAACCCTTTTTAAGAAAGTCTTATTAAATTTATTCCAAAACCATACCTTTCAAAAAATATCATTATTTTATTTTATCTATTTATTTATTTTTCCTACGTCAACCTTTGATGTGTGCATATTAATAAATTCATTTCTTTTCTTTTTCTCTTAAAATTAATCATTTATAAAAATCGTCTGCCTAAGATATTTAAAATTCTGAGTCAATTATAAATTGGTTAAATAATATTTTTTTTTAAATAAATTTATCGTTTGTGGAAAATAATCTCGTAGCTGGACAAGAATTCGGTTTACATAAAAGAATGATGGTTTGAGGTTACAGAATGTTCCAGAACTTTCTTTTTAGTTTAAAAAGGTGGAAGTCTCGAGATGAAAAAGAAGATTTCTTGGGTTGCTTCTTCGATGAGGACAGCTCGCTGAAATAATGATGGAATTTTTGCAAAAGGAGATTTTCCTTCCTCATTATTACGAATTTAATAAATGAATTTACAGCAGCCCATGACTAATTATTGGATCTTCTACATTTATTTATTTATTTTGTTTTTTCCCTCGCTTGCCATGACTGTGTGTTTCTTTTTAACCAGTGGAAATAATTCGAGTTTTCTTAAATCGTCACACACACACACACACACACACACACACATATATATATATATTAGGGTGGAGCGAAAAAAAAAAATTTTTTTTTATCAAAAACGGGTAGGTGCCAAAAGTTGCCTTTATAATAGTACATTAACGGTGTGAAATATTAACGCTGAAAAAAAATGTCTTGAGTCTGCGCTTTTGGCTCAAAAGTCGGAATTTTGGGTAAAATTTGGCAATTTTACAAAAAAAATAAAAATTTTCTATGTAACTGGTTATGATTTAAAAGTGTCATTTAAACCTTTATTTTTAAAGATTTAAAATATTGAAACGATAAAATGATACCTTCAATGTGTATAACTTCAGCGAAGTTGGATATTTTCAGTAAAAAAAGATCTGTTTTCACTGTGTACTACACCACGTAAAGCTGAATTCTTTACGAGTTGTGGGATCAATTTACGTCCAGGTTTGATCCTTTTTTCAGTCATGCATCCGCTCGGGGAAAATGGGGTAGTGGGCGGAAAATATACTCACCCATAAACTATAAAAAAAGGGAGGGAGTGCAGCTGACCCATGACCTTCTACTGTCCAGTGGTGTTACGTGCCAGAAAATATCTGTTGCTTCGTTATTGACTTTTAATTTCAGCTTCAGTGTCTTAGTTACTTTGAAGCGAGTGTGTCGTAGAAATGTCTCACACAAGGCGAGAAGATGATCCTATTGTGGGAAGTAATCAGGAGTTGAATGAATCAGTGTTACCTACACGTTGTGATGTAGTTAGATATTATAACTTTTTGTGGCATAAAGAAAAGGCTGAGAAGAAAGATAAGAATCCGTCTTTCAAAACTATAAGTAGTGCTGTTTTAGAAAAAGTTGAAAGGATTTGGAAAAAAGCATCCATTCCTATAAATTCTCGAAGGACAATAGAAATCAAGTTACGAAAAGAACTGGATTCAATCCAAAAATTGAAAAAATCTCGTTCTAAAGCTAATTTTGTTGCTCTTAAAACAGCATACTTAGATGAATTAAATAAACTGTTTGATGTTGCAGCATGTAACTGTCCTGATTTTGAACTATGTTCGTGTTTGATAGAAGAAAGGGTTCCGAATCTCGAACGAGATTTTCTTGTGGACCAACGCACAAAACGTCTCATGATGATTAGTGGTGTTGATACCAAAACCACATTAAAATATAAAGAAATAGAAGAAAGAAAAAAAATGGTTGAAAGAAGAAAAATAGAAAGAAAAAAATTAGCCGAAAGAAAAAAATCCGTAGGAAGAAAAAAAATAGTAGAAAGAAGATTAAATCAAGAAGTACCGCAATTAGAAGAGGCCCCAAGTGAAACTGAAGAAAATGAATCTGTATGCAGTGATTCAAGGATAGATATAATTGAATTCCCATCTTCATCTTCCAATACCCAAACTAGAATGAAGCTTGACACTTTTTCTAAGACATGTGACAGGTATGGAATTTCCGATCGTTCTGCTGCAGCCATTGCTTCGGCGGTTTTCCAGGATTACGCACGTATATCAAAGGGCACTGGAAAACCTAATGTACCTGTACCAGTGATAGATAGAAGCAAAGTAAGGCGTGAACGCCAATCAACTCGTTCGTCTCAACGTAAAGAACAGCACCCTAAAGAAGAAGTAAGAGCCTTATATTTTGACTCCCGAAAAGATGATACAATGTATATAGAAAAAAGTAGTGGTAAACATGCGTATCGCAGAGTTAAGAAAGAAGAGCATGTTACTATCTTAGAGGAGCCTGGCTCCAAATATTTGGGGCATGCAACTTCTTCATCCGGTGCGTCAAAAGATGTTTTTAAATGTATGTGGAAGTTTTTAGAAGATGAAAGTATCGATTTATCAAGCCTTTCAGGCTTAGGTTGTGATGGGTGCCCTGTGAATACGGGAAAGCATACTGGAGTGATCCGTCGAATGGAAGAAAAGCTTGCAAGACCATTACAATGGATCATATGCCAGCTCCACTCCAATGAATTGCCTCTCCGGCATTTATTAAACGAAATCGATGGGAAAACTTCTGGCCCACATGGATTCACTGGACCAATAGGAAAATCTTTATCCACATGCCATTCACTTCCTATTGCAGTTTTTGAACCCATAGAGACTAATTTGGATAAATTATTTCCTGAAATCGAGGAAAAGGCACTCAGCACGGACCAGAAATACCTGCTGGACATTTGCAAAGCTATTTCATCAGGATATTGTTCAGATGAATTAGCAAATAGGAGCCCAGGTAAATTATCCCACGCAAGATGGCTCACAACGGCGAATAGAATTCTTCGCCTTTATGTAAGTATTGAGTGCCCATCAGAGTCTCTACGTTTACTGACAAACTATGTAACCCAAGTTTATGCCCCAGGATGGTTTACTATCAAATGTAATCCATATCTAAAAAATGGATCAAAAAACTTATGGAAAATAATTCAGCTAGTAAACAAAACAGAAAAAAGCATAAAAGAAATAGCAAAAAAAGTTATTCAGGACAATGCATACTTTGCACACCCAGAGAATATTTTAATTACAATGCTCACCGATGACCGCCATCACATTAAAATGCTAGCTGCTCAACATATAATAAATGCAAGAGGTACGGTAAATGATAATATACGCAAATTTGAAATCCCAAGAATCAACTTTCAAGCAGAAGATTATATAAGTTTAATTGATTGGAATACTGTTGCGATAACAGAACCTCCAATCACTATGCATTTATCGGATGCAATTTTGATAAAAATAATGAATGGCTGCACAGATTCGATCAACAGCTTACCTACTGCGTTATTTTGTATGCCTTCTCATACGCAAGCAGTAGAAAGACACGTAAAAGAGGTCACAGAAGCATCATCGAAAGTCTGTGGGTACGACAGAAGAGATGGATACATCAAGAATAGGTTGGTACATAGAAAACTTATGCCAGTCTTTGATAAAAAGTCGCAATTTAATCTATAAATAAAACATTGTGCTCAGATGGTAGGGTGGTTGGGCTGGGCCTGGGTGGGACATGATATGCAGCCACCTCCACGTGGTATGTCCTGGGTAGTTGTGAAAACAACTAGCAAAGAGCTGCACTCAAATCAATGATTCGTTATGTGTTGTAACACCCATTTTTTACTGAAAGTTGTCAGTTTTGCTCCACCTATACAGAATGTTGACGTTAACTTATCGTTTCAATATTTTAAATCTTTAAAAATAAAGGTTTAAATGACACTTTTAAATCATAACCAGTTACATAGAAAATTTTTATTTTTTTTGTAAAATTGCCAAATTTTACCCAAAATTCCGACTTTTGAGCCAAAAGCGCAGACTCAAGACATTTTTTTTCAGCGTTAATATTTCACACCGTTGATGTACTATTATAAAGGCAACTTTTGGCCCCTACCCGTTTTTGATTAAAAAAAATTTTTTTTTTTCGCTCCACCCTAATATATATATATATATATATATATATATATATACATATATATATATATATAATAAAAATTTAATAGAAAGTTATCTGATCAAACTAGTAGTATTAAACATAATAAAAGCAAATAATAAAATAACAAATTTATTTATTTAGTAAAAGCAAAAGTAATAATTTCAAACTTACCAAGGATATAATTCACAAAAAATATATATATTTATCTATTATTAATAACTGACCCCATGTACGCAATTTGGTAGAAATTTCATACTTTAAACAAATATAAACAGCAGGGCGATACAAATGAAATTTAAAAAATCTTTTTTTCCTTATTATTATTTAAAGAGAGATAAGTTTGATTCATATAATTAAATTGAGGAGGGCACCATCAAACAAAACCAGTGAAATTGCAAGATTCATTTTCGAAACACAAATTTATGTAATTTTGTGTTCGTAGAGCAAAAATATAGAAGAAAAAAGGGAGAAATTTGGGTGACACATTCTGCTATAATAGCAACTTTCATAATAAACGCTTCATTTTATTAATAAATCATAAACAGCTTTGTTTTAAAAAAAAAAGGAAGCATCAACGCACTGTTTATAACGACGGCCATCTTTCTTTCTACTAGACATGTGCGGTTGACTAACTTGGAATATGAGCTTGGTTGAGTTTGTCAACTCCAGGTTGGAAATCGCCTCGAATTTCGGCAGATTGAGTTAACGGCGAATTGGATTTAGCATTCAACCGAGAGTTCAGTTTGAAATGCGAGGTTGAAGTTAACGGAGAATTGCCGGGTTAGGGGGTTTCCCCTTAAGGGGGAGCAGAAATAGATTTTCTCATGTCATATATCGTTTAAAACTCGTGATCTATGCATTACTTAGCACCTCTCCGCCCCCCTCTTAATCCTTTTTTTCACAACAAGAGGGCGCTTTAAATTTTAGTTTGTTCCTTACTACTACATATTTTTTTCCCGAAAATTTGCATATCCATGTAATAGCTTACATGAAAGGCCAATAATTTTTTTTTATTAAATTTAATGGTGCTACTATTTGTGTTCTTTTTATTAAAAGTTAAGGACTTAATAATTAGAATAGTGATGCACAACCTTTTTGCCAGATAATCGTTTGCCACCAGAATATTTGAAAAGTGACGTTTGCTTTATTTCATAGGAAAGTTTCTGTCATTCTTATATGGAAAATTATTCTGCATAAAATTAGTGGTATGAGTTTGGCCCGCGGGCCACAGGTTGTGCATCCCTAAATTAGAAGTTAGTGATTTTCATTTTACTTTAACCCCTTGGGGACGTGTAACGTGTATACGTGCCGCAGAAAGGCTTAAGAATCCTCGTTTATCTCCACAAGTAAAATTTTAGTGAAAAATTTGCCTTATTTAATCGAAGTATTTTCTCGATTTAATAATACACAAATTTCTGAACGAAATTTTTAATATTTTGTCATCGGTTTTTGAAACCGGTATAAAAGTATTAAAAATTTCATGAAAGACACCCGACAGTCGCGAAGGGGTTAAAGGATAGAGTAGTTTGAAAAGAATATTAAACGAAAATTTGTTTGTGTGATCTTGATCACACTTATCCATTCGTTTCTTCTTTGTAAATAACTTAATTTGAAAGTTTCAATTGAAGTATGGTATTATAATTTTCATCCTGTCCATCCCATTCTTCTTTCTAAAGGATAATGACATGTTGGTCTACATATTAATAATAATTTCTTAAACTATGAAATTTGAAATTGATTGAAATTATTTGTTAAATGTAATTTTCTTAAAAGGCTTATGTTTTTTGTTTATTTGTTTGTTTATTACACAAATAATATACGACTGTGCTTTCCAAAATTATTTATTTGAATCTTTTTGAATCTTTTTATGTTTATTATGCAACCTTTAAGTGGAAAATCTGAAAAAATCTTTACATATGCATCTGTTTTGCGATAGAATTTTCTCGATTCATAAAAGAATATTGACTTTATAGAACTGTACGTCTTTGACAAGAACTGCTATTCATGTTTCTAGCAGAACTTGGAAAACTTTTATGGCGTACTCGAATCAAAAGAAAATTGGATTTGTCAGAAATGGGAAAATATTTTATGAAAAAAATTCTTTACATTCAAAAAGATTCTGAAACATATTTTTTTTTTCTCGAGTATACATACAAGCATATAAAACGAAATTTACATGAATAAATGCATTCACACAATCTTTTTTTAATATTTACTAAAAATTGTTGTTTGATTATTTAAATATATGGAACTTATTTTCAGGTGACAGCGCCTGATTATTGTTTTATGTCCCCAATAAACATGCCTTGTCATTTATAATAAAAGCATTTCCTGATAAAATATTCCCTGATGAAATATAATGATGAATATTCCTGGAATGAAAAAAAAAATTTTTAAGTTGTAGATTGGGATTAAGGAAGATTCTCAGGGCTTTTCTCTTATTCTATAAAAAAATACTCTCACTTATATACTATAAAAAAATCTAACGTTACATTAGAAAATTTGTAGCATTCTTGCTACCTCCATTTTATTGATTAATTTAACCGGTATAACTTGTGTTGCGTTGCACTAAGGTATAATATTATATCAATTATGTGATTATATTTATACTTCAATACATGACTTAAAGTACTCTATAAAATTAGAAGAAATATGTTGCAGCCAATTTTATAGGGTAACATTTCATAATTTCTCTACAGTGTACTAAAATAATTGTCGCCGTAATAAATGGAGCAAAAAAAATTTTACATGAAATGAAGCATTTAAAAATATAATGATAACATTATTGGTACGAAAATGAGCATTAAAAAAACATTTAAAAATTAAAGACTTTCATGAACAATTTCATTAAATAAATAAAAATATATATACTTAAAATAAACGAAAAAATAAATATTATTCAATAAAGTAACAAAATTAGCTGCAGGTATGAAATGTATTTTAAAACTGCGATAACCTTTTATTTATTATTTTTTTATTTTTTTTTATTTTATTATTATTTTATTTATTTATTTTATTTATTTTTTTTTTGAATGAAGACATCACCACATGAGCTCTATGAGACAGGTTTATAAATGTTGACGAACAGTGCCGCTATGTCGTTTGTTACGCCTTTATATGATTCTCCATATTGTCTAAACAGACTGCACTATTAAAAAAACGTAAAAAATTACCTCTGCTTTTATTCTCTTTTCTGACTAATCCAAACGTTGCATAAAAACCTATGAGGCGTTCTCTTTGGTCATAAATTAGATATTCTTTAAAAACAAGGGCAATTTTTGTTGTATTTTTTCTTTAACAGTAAGGATTTGACATCTAGCGTTAGTGTCAATAATCTATATTTGTAATTTACTGTGAAATATTCGCAAGCAGCATCTCACAATTCATCATTTTATATGCATTCCTGATATCTGTGAAGATATTATTCTTATCAGTTATATTTTATCTATTGGGGTGGTTAAACTTTTGGTTGTTCAATCGGAAAAAGGAATACAGAAGCATCCTCGTGATGCACGATATAAACCACCTCAAAGTGCCATTACACGAGGCGTCAAAGTTGCCCCAAATTCCAGACGCTCAATGTTAACCTATGTATTCAAAAGGGCCACTTTGAAATCAAGTAATTATTTTATGTCGGAGCGATTTTGATGCCTGAAACGAACCTATACGCCAGTATAACAGCCAATCAAATGCTTGAAAAACGAAAAAATTGTACGCATGTTGAGGGAAATCAGACGAGTTGCAAGCGATTTTTATAGCTTGGAATTTTTAAGCATCATAGCATTTCTATACTGATTGAGGGGGAGGAAGGGCAGATAACAAGTCCTGTATTGTCTTTTCGTCTGGTATATAAATTTTCATCTATTTCTACAATTTTATCGTCCACCGACGTTTTCATTTTGTCTTGAATTTGAAGCATTGGCACCAACTTCCTCATACAACTATCCCAGTCTATTGTCATGTTGTAGTAGAATTCGAGTCGATGCTCACAAAACTCAATCATTTAACCAATGTGGCGCAACAGAGACTTCTGTGTTTTATTTTACTCTAATTTTCCAAGATATTTCTGAATATCTTGGGATCTACACTTGCTTGTTTTCGCTGTTATTTTATGCACATTAGGCTCGTCCGCCAATCCGCAGAGTATATAAGGCGTAACGTAATTGTGTGTATTTGAATTTATGTCGTGTCCTGGTCTTGGAGGAATATAAATTTTGCATCTCACATAAGAGAATTTTATAAAAAATGTGCAAAAAATTATTTTGTGAGCTATATGATGTTAAAATGTTGCAAAAAGCTATTTAGAATCATTAACCACACACACTTATATATGTATATTACGAATTTACAAAAAGTCTTGGCTTTTTAAGATGTAAACTATGTGTGTAAAACAGTCTAAAATAAACATTTATGATATTTAGTGAAATAGTTAGTTTTTTTATAAAGTTATAAAAAGTTCTCCCTTTAACTTACTATTCTAATCAGAGTCATCTTCATTTGTTTCATCTTCATACTCATTTACTTCTTTTGGATTTTGTCAGTATGGCATTTCTAGGAGCAATAGTTCTATAGTTTCGGCAGAAAAATTCTGGCTTTTTCTTGGGCCAAAACTTCTTATGGCTTGAACTACTTATAATAAGACCAGAATTTCATAAAAGCCTATTCAAAGCTTCTTTACTACATCGCTCTCGAGATAATTTTCGGAAAATCTTTTGCTTATATTGGCGGAAATCATTGTTCTAATCTTCCCAACCTGATCCAAAGTTTGACCGATAAGCAATATTGCATGTTTAATTACTGTGGATCTATGTATTAAAACCAGGGTTGCCGGCTTTCAGCCGGGCCAAAAAAAGCCGGACGGCTTTTTAAAGCCAGATAAAATTGAAAAAAGCCGGCTTTTATTTTTAAAGTGTTAATTTGTATCGAATCCTTATTAAATTTGGATCGATTTATTTGTAATACATTTTTAATTATTTACTACGAAAAAAGTTATATTTATTTTAAAAAATTATATTTAGTTATATTATTTCTATTTAATTTTTCAAATAAATAAGTCTTTAAACTGCTAGAAGTCAACTATGAAGACATTATGTCTGAAAAAATATATAAATCTTGGAAAAAAGAAAATATACTCAAAAAATGTATTATAAACTTCTATATTTCACAGTTCGACTTATATTACACACTCTTAAGAATTATATTTAATTGAATTAAGACAAAATTTAACACATCAAACCATTCATGCAAATATTCTTACAGGTCAATATGTAAAGATTAAGTCATAGAATAAACAATGTTGAAAGAGAAATTAGGAAGGATTCAGTACTTGAGGAGATTTTCATAATTATATAAAATTAAACAACAACAAAAAATGTTCTAATAAAATTTGTTGAATTAAAATTTTGAATAGCTCTTTGTTATTTAAAAGTGCATATATACCCTCTTGCATGAATAGATTCATGCATATGCTAATTGAGAATACTGAAATAAATTGTGAAATATAATATATTATGAAATATGCATAATTCATAATACTATTTTCAACAGTGAGAAATGGTGTTTTTTATATGTATGATTTTAAATATTTATCGGAAATAAAACATGACATTTTAATAACTTTTAAAATTAGTCAAGTAATAAAACATGTAACTAAGTAACCATTATTATCCTCTTTAATTTTATAAACATAGGTCTGTCCAGACTTTTCTCACTGGATCCTGTTATTGTGAAATTGTTATATTTGTAAAAATTCTAGTCAGAATTTTGTGAATTTTAATAATCGATGTCTTCAGGTTCTATTTTTCATATAAAAAAAGCTAAGTAATATGCTTTTTGGTGAGTTCAACTGCTTATTTACAAGCCAAATTTTATTAAGTGATTAAATTTGTGAAAAGTTTAGTTTGAAGGTGAAAAAATTCTGTGAAAGGTCTATTTAAGAGATAAATAATTTTTTAAAGGATCTTGTTTTGGATAAAATGTTTTGTGAAGGGCCCTGTTTTCGGATAAAAAGTTTTGTGAAGGGTCCTGTTTTTGAAATAAATTATTTTGTGAAGGATTCTTTAAATGACCTAAAATTTTACTAAACATATCCCTGATAAAGCAGTAAAAATGGAAAAATAAGGATGGGATTAAAGGTCAATGTAAATCAGAAAAAGCACTTGGTATGGCCATTTTATAATTTAGCTGTCATATTTGCAATTCTAATTATAAACCACTAGCAACTTCATCAATGCGTTATTCCAGTATTGTTTTCATTATTGAAAAAATGGGTTATAACCCAATTTCTCATAATGAATCATAATTAAAATCCCAATTTTTCATTTTAATAAATAAATTTATTAAACTCAAAGTAATATAAACATCATTAAAACTAGTTAAAAGACATTTAAAAATGTCTAGTTTATAATTAAAAGGCCAATTAAATGTATAAAAGCCAATTATGGCCAAAAAAGGCCAATTTTGGCCACAAAAGCCGGTTAAAACCAAAAAAAGCCACCGGCCTGGCTTTTCTAAATTTTAGCTGGCTTTTTTTGCAACCCTGATTAAAACTTACTACCCTTTTCGTGACACTGGGTGACAACCATATAATTCCCCATAAAGCTCTGCAA
Organism: Maratus speculifer; assembly: GCA_964019185.1. Classification (NCBI taxonomy): domain Eukaryota; kingdom Metazoa; phylum Arthropoda; class Arachnida; order Araneae; family Salticidae; genus Maratus; species Maratus speculifer. The sequence goes on along the minus strand of OZ025296.1, from coordinate 187,409,893 downwards.
TTTCTTCGGTGTACTTTTAAAATTTTTTTTACATCAATTCTACGTCCATTAGGTAGTGCCTCTAAAATTACTTTGAACTTTTTTATAAGATCAATATTTATTTCAATGATCCGGGAAGGAGTATTGGTGATCCAAAAAAAAATCTTCTTGGTGTATTTTCATCATTCGTGTTGCCAAAACCTGCCTTGGTAGTATCTACTAGAAGACAATTTCTTTTTTGAAACTATTTTAAATATCTCAGCAATTTTAGAATTCCCCCGCCCTTCCTTTTGCTAAAATGATTCAACGCAGAGTCGAAACTTTTAAGTCATTTCACAATATCTCAGTGGCAGTTTTAAATAAGGGAATGAATTTCTGAATAACTAATGTACTAAAACTTACTTAAACATGTATTTATTGATTTTAGAAATTGCCGCCTAAGGGATTGTAATAGGATTAGTGTAAGTTTTTAGTCATTTCGCCTTATTTCAACTGCAGTTTTAGGTAAAAGCGGGGAATTGAAAGTAATAAAATTACGAAAAAACAGTTAAACATGATTACTTTAGTGATTTTAGACCTATTTTTCTATTATGTGTCCAACATCGAATTTGAACAGAATAATGTAAAACTATGCGAATAAGACAATAAATATGGATATTTGATTATTATTAAGAATTGTTTTTAATTTAATCATTACTAGATTTCAGTGTTAATCTGCGACGAAATCCACTGGAGCTTAGCTCCAGTAATTCTCCGTTTCCGGCATTCTGTTTTTTAATTTTGTGCTCAATTCATCGGAGCTCATAAAAGCAGGACTTCAGAGCCTAGCACTTCCGAAAAAACGAAGGGTAAATTACCCTTTCATTTTCTTCTCATTTCCAAACTTTTGCATTCACTTTTAACGAATATTTCCTGTTTTTAGTTAACGAGCTTCTGTTTGAGCTGCATTTGTTTGAGATATTTAGTCTTCTACTGAGTACGAGTATAAATACCATAGTTATTTTTCTATTTATTTTGTAAAATGAACGGGAGCGCTGCTAATGCACATTTTCAAAGTCATTTTCATTTGTATGTAACTATAATTGCCATGTATTATTACTTTGATACAAAACAACCGAGAAGTGTTTCCTCTTTTTCTATAAAAACATGGAGACATGCGATAACAATTTCCAATTTTTAACTTAATATAATTTTCAGGCACTCACCACAAAATATTATTATGCAGAAAGAATCTATTATTGTTTAAAATTCTACTTTTTTAAAAAAAAATGTTATTCCATTTTCCGGCTTATAAATATTAATTTTTGTAAATTTCATGTTAATTTTTTTCGTAAAAATGCTGCGGATTATATTTTTTGTATTAACACAATTTTTACCACAATCGTAATCTTTACCTTATCTAATCACATAATTTACAGGTAATTAAATTAAAATTAACCAAAGTTTTCTATTCGGAAGGAGATGACAAAGAAATAGAGTGACTGACAGCTAAGCAAATGCATATAAATTAAATTTTTTTATTTTTCTAAAGAAAAAAATGCTTACAATGTTTCAAATATAAATATGGAGATTTGGCAAGAAGGTGCAAGCTAAAATTGTTAGTATTGCAGGATTTTAGGGTCCGGAATTTTTTTTTCCTTAGAAATTAAGCCCAGCTAGATATATTTCATTTCATTCAAGATAGACAGGCAGGCGGCATCACAGACAGTCACCTCATCGAGTATACCCAAAAATGGGTAAAAACATGGAGGACTGGGAGCAGGAAAACATAACATTAAACCTATGAGTCAACCGCTAAAATCGTTTTTTTAGGTGTTTCCCACCAAGATAGGATTTGACACACTGATTTTTTTTAATATTCCAATCGAGATTTAACTAATCCTAGATTTTCATTCATGAACACGATGAGTTGATAGTCTGTGCTGCCGCCTCCCGGTCTCATTCTTAAAGAGAAATCGGCAAGCGTAGTGCGTGTAGTTCGCTAGTAGATGTATAGATACAGAAGAAAGTTTTGAGACTCCTATAATATAATGGTTATAAACTTGTTTCATTTTTATCTCATGCAATTTTATTCCAAATATATAAATAATGCAAATTGACTCGTAAAGCGGGAAGTCTGTCTCTATTATTTGACAGCTTTTCTTAACAATATAAAAATAAATATACATCGATCGAAATTTAAATACATTAAAAACACATTTATCTATAATTTTGTGCACCAGGTTTGACGAAAAAAAAACATGCTTAATATCTTTTCATATTTGCAATACTTTCAAAATTAAAGGTGAATAACTAATCTTTTTCTGATAATGATATGCTTACTAAATTTCAAAATGCTTCATAACATATTTCCAAAAAGAACATATTTTATCAATTTTAGTTTTTAAGTTCTGTGAAAGATTTGAACTCATTCACTCTTTCCTTATTGTTGATTTATCTAAAGTTTAAAAAAATAGCTAGAGGATTTAAGCTGAATTTTTGTGAGCAATCAAAAAGAATACTAGATTTAATAGAAGTTTTTGGATTAAGAGATTAAAATGCACTTTTGAAAATAAAACAAATAAATCCTTTCGTAAAATGTTATTTTAAGAAGCATTTTGTTAAGTTAAAATATTTGCGAAACATTTTCTGTGAAACTGTTGCAAATTTAACAAAAATCAGAGGGGTTTTTTTTGTGAGATTTTATTTTTTATTTATGAAGTTAAAATTTTGAAATTTTTTGTGATGGTTAAACAAATTATTTCTAAATAAAATCACATGATCAAAGATCTCATTTTTTAAATTTATTAAAACGGTGGTGCATTTTAAATCATATAAATCAAAATATTATTTGTAGAATTTAATTTTTTGTTCCAGCTAAGTAATCAAAAATATATAAGTTTTAATATTGATTCAGCATTTAAAAAAATGTTAATTTAAATAAAAATTAAAAACATTAAATGACAAAACTTTTAAAAAAGTGATGTAATATAAACCAATCATCTTTTCAAATGAAATATATATGTATATATATATACATATATATATATTAAAATTTGCTAAATCAAAATTAAAGAAAAACAATTGATAAAGACATATTTCAAGTTTGAGCCATTTATCTTTAACGGTTCTTGAGTTATAACAATTTAAATTCGAGAAATGGTGAAAAATCCACCATCAAGAAAAACGCATATTCAAAAGAAGTCGTTATCATAACAGCCATTGTTTGAAAGTTAGACTTTGAAAACAAACGAAAATGTAAAAACATAATATTTTCTGTTTCAATACTTAAGACATAAACTTAATTTAAAGCAGGAAAAAAGAGAGAAAGTTTTAGTGCAATAAAACTATTTTAGAAAATTTGAAGTTTTTTGTTTCCCTTACCTTCTTAAATAAAATTAATGTACGTTAAAAATCTCAACTGGCAAGAATGCTTTCTATTTGATAATAAACATTTCAATTCGATCCTAGTGCATGTAAACTTTCTATTTAATATAACCAATAGAAATAAATACTTATTAAAATAATATTTAGACTAAATAACAGCACAACGAAAATGTAACAAAATGGATAAAAAGAATTATGTATTTTTAATAACTTAAATAGGTAAGAGCACTCTCTACTTAATAATAAACTTATAAAAATTATCTTACCTCATTCATGAATAATGAATTTCTTTATTAAAGGTAGACCGCATAGGAAAGTATTATTTTATTTGAAGACAATATAATTAGACATATACAATTTGATTTCACCAAAGTTGAACGCTGTCAGAATACATACATACATACATATCACTTTTAAGTGAAAAAAAAGAATACGTAGAAATAGAACACTTTTAAAACACAAAGCAATAGATAATGTGCATGTTAGTAAACAAACTGGCTTTTTTCACGACAACTCAACTTGTGGTTGGCAAAAATTCAAATTAAACTGCAATAGAAAATTTTAAACTAAATGTAATTTTCACGTCGATATAATAAATTTCATTTATTGTATTATACGCAGGAAATAATACTTTATAAATTACTAACTCTCCAAGAATTATTATTTTTGCCAACCATAAGTTGAGAAGTACATCCTTTTTCTGGTGCATGACGTCACATGCACAATGCACATTATCTATTTTCCTTTCGATTCACATTATTTGTCGTCTGCGAGCCAAAGAGTCTGTCACAAAGTTAGAATCTATGCTTTTGAAATATCATTTAAGAAAGATTAGACATTAAAAATTATTTTAGATGACAACATCTAAATAAAAATTCATGTAACACGATTAATATAATCAAAATATTAAGAAAAAATTATCTGTTAACGTTTAAATACTAAAAAACATTGATTAAGTCGACAAAATATTTTGTAATGCATCGCAAAATAATTTCTAAAATATTTATGAAAATGTTACACAAATTTGTAATACTTATTAATTTGCAACTATTCTGGATTCATTTTCCAAAGAGCATAACTTTAAGAATAAGAGCCCACGGCCGAAAGACATAAATGGAGATGTAGTATGCCATAAAAACGGTTTGAAATATGAAGACAGTTATCGCTCAAATTTAAATTCCTTCATTCGACCCAAATAAGGCAAGCATATGAAATAGGGAATAGGTATTGCTTTCTATAACTGCATACATTCTCATTTTTATTCAAAATTTGAATAATAACTACGATCAACGTACTGATCTAATTAATAATGATTGGTGACGGTAAAAGAAAAAGCAAAGAAGTACAAGTTTGAAGTGACAGATGCATCAAGCACACAGATTGTATTTGAGCCGAATGTAAAGGCTTTTATGGTTATATTTTTGGCATCACACCCTGACACCATACTTCATCTCTATTTCTTCTCTGTATTCTATAATAAGTACCAATCAGAATTTTTTTTAAAGTAGAATCTGAAAGTTTAATGTCAAACTTTTAAATATAATTCATAAGTTCTTTGCTACCAATAATTTAAAAATATATACGTTTCTGATAAAATAATTATTAAGATAAATAAGAACTAAATCAGGTATTAAGCATAGATTGTTAAAACTTTCAAACGTTGTTATAATATTATTAAGAAATTTCATTTTTTCATAAAATGAAAGGAGTTGTCTACATAAACAACATAAAACATACATAACTTGTAGCTCCATAAACTCATTTTCAGCAATTTCAGTCCATATCAGGCAATGTTCTAGAATTCTTTTTTTTTCGGCACTATATATGATTGATAAAATATGTATCTACAGCAAGTCATCTACAAAAAATAGTGATAGTTAAAAAATGATACCATAATTTTTAACTTATTTTCAGAAATTTTCGCTCTTAGAGGGGAACCGTCAAACATGGTGCTCACAGATTTTGATGATTTCAAAGTATGTTGTAGGGTTCATAGTACTAATTATTCAGGTAAAAGGGTCTTTTCAAATGGGCCTTAGTTTTTGAGAAATTGGGGGTTAAAGTTCAGCGTATATTTTAAATACTTATTAGTATGGCTTCTGCTTGTGCAACCGTGGCGCTGCGGTATCATGCGAGTCTACGGAAACGAAGGTTGTCAGTTCGAAACCATCTACAGCTTTTTTTTTTAACTTTTTTTTATAGTTTTTAAATGTTACAAATTTTAATCAGAATCAGGAATTCTACAGCTTTTAATATTTTCTTAGTAAATTACATTTACATTTTCGAATTTTTTCATGAAACTTTATTTTTTGTTACTGACAAAACTGCAAAACTAATTTATGCCTAGAACGTTTAAATTATTCATTTACATTTTATATTTTAAGCACAGTTATGAAATAATAATTTTTCTTTTTCCATTGCGCTTTTTTATTTTATAGAATTTGATATGAAAATTTTAACCTTTTTTTTTCTATAAAAAATTCAAAATAAATTTGGGAGAAATTTCTCAAACGTATTTAGGATTAAAAAATTCAAATAATGCATATCTTCGAAAGGGTAATGAAATATTAATGTAGTATTGCTAAAATGTAAGTTTTTACCAGTTATCCAACTTTTCAATCCTCTGAAAATACGTTTATCTCCAAAGTTCAATCTTAACAACATTTATCGTTTGCACAAATAAGAAATGGCAGGTTGCATACTATTTTTTTATTATTATTATTGTAACAAATCAAAACATTATGTGATTCATAAAAATTCAACTGGATTGCAAAAATCGTCTGTAAAGGGAATTTTGTGATTCATATATATATTTTTTTCTTTTAATCGTCTGCTTTTTTTATCGGTTATATCAGAATAAAAGAAATTTTTTTTGTTGACATTATATTTGCTCTTAAAGAAATTATGATTAAACTTTTTTTCTGTTTTAATCTTTAAATGTATTTTTAAATATATTTATCATGAATCAAGTATTTAAGGAATAGAAATTATGCAAATTTATACAAGTTTAAAAGAAATAAAATTTCAGACATAAATTAAATTCGACTTCCGTTTATATTAAAAATTTCTGAAAAAAATATTAATTTTCCCGAAAAAATTCATAAACGTACAGTTTTTAAGGAGATAGTTTACCACAAAACTGATCAAAAAAAGATATTTGTTTTTAAACATTTTAAACATTAAATGAAAATTAATTGTGAATATTGTAAAACCTCACTTTTACCCATACGACAATTTGTAAGATTTATTTATACACCTAAACAATTGATAAATTTAAATGTTTGTTTTTTTCCCTCTATGTTCATAATTTTCTTTTCACTTTCATGTTTTAAAAATGCTAAGGCTTTTTTTCTTAATTTACTAGCTGTCCTGCCCGGCGTTGCCCGGGCCCGTAATGTTATTTAGTTTTCAAATGTGTTATTTGCTTTATGACCCTTAAATTAAATTTCTATGATTTTATATCTTTAAGTCCATTTTGTCAAAATTTATATTTTAAAAGCGGAAAAATCGCGAAAAGATATTGAATTGAAAGCACATGCTGTTTGGTATTTTGTTTTCTATGTAATTTGAATTTTTGGAAACTATGCGAACCGAAAGCGAACGAAACTGCGACGGAACACTCAGGTTTTTACTGAATTCGTAAAAATTTTCACACATTTTATTTTGTAAAAAAGAATTCTATCCACACGAAAGTTCTAAAGCTTTTTAAAGTAATGTAAATCTGGTTTATTGAAAGGCTCTAAAAATATTGTGCTAAAATATAGGCATCCAGTTACTTTTAGCAGGGATGTAATTCGTGTTTGTTGGTGTATTTGAACGGGTTAAATCTCATATTTTTTTTAAAAACAAATTGCAACATAAATTATGAGAATGTTTTAGCTTTAAGAAAATATTTTCGGTTTGTCAGGACGTGTATAGAATTGCGCCCTGCAGAGGCAAAATCGCAATGAAACGATCTGGTTTTTATTGATTTCCTCAAATTTTTCGCACTTTTTATTTTGTAAAAATTATTTTTACTCGTCCGAACGTTTTAAAATTTTTTAAGAAGGTGTAAATTTGATCTATTGAGATGCTTTTAAAAGTTTGGACTGAAATATGTACGCTTAGATACTTTTAGCGTAGAAAAAATATTCTATTTGTGAGTCGCAAAGTGCCTCCTTTTGCCGGTGTATTTGAAAGAGTTAAATCTTATATTTTTAAAAACCGATTGCATCATAGTTATAAAAATGTTTTTAAGCTTAAAGAATATTTTTTTTGTTTACCGGTACCTATAAGATTGCGTTTTGCTAAGTCAAAAACGCAATGAAAACCATCTGTTTTTTATTGATTTCATCAAATTTTTCGCACATTTTATTTTGTAAAAAATATTTCTATCCGTCCAAACGTGTCGAATTTTTTGTAGGGAGTATAAATTTGGTCTATTGAGAAGATTTTAAAAGATTGAGTTGAAATATGAACGTTAAGATAATTTTAGCATGGAAAAAATATCCTCTCTGCCAGTCGAAAAATGACCTTCTTTTGCCAGTGTATTTGAAAGGGTTAAAATCCAAATATTTTAAAACTAATTACACGATCGGTGAGAAGAAAGTTTCAACTTTAAGATCACCTTTTTGGTTTGTTTATATCTTAAAAATTACGCCCTGGAGGGGCATTGACAAAAGGGAGAAAAATAGTTTTGGAAAAAACGACCATTTTTGAATATTTGTTTTCAAAGGGTTAACTGCAAAATTTTTTCGAATTGATTATTGCATTTGAGACCTAAAAATATGATCTTTCGAAATATGTCTCTTAAGTTTAACTACGTCGAGCAGTTTGGTTGATTTGGATTTAAACAAAATGATCCCAATTCAGAAATAAACGGGGGAAAAAGGTTCTTCCTCCGTTTAAATACGTAATTGATTTTCTGCGCATGTGCAAACGTTTTCTTTCCCAGAACATTTAAAAAATGACTTTTTGATGAGAGTGAGTTCCGCTTCATAATTAATATCTATGAAACTAATCAAAAAATTAAAATTCTGAGCCTCAGGTGCATCAGGAGAGGTATTGGGCTACTCTCAAAAAATTTTTGAGCTTCGTACGTCCCATAGATTTTGCTAGCCATCGCAGACACACACACACACACACACACACACACACACACACACACACACACACACGCAGACAGAGCGATTTGTTATTTTATTAATATAGAATGCAGAGATTTAAATTTTTTTGTACATGTTCTTTATAACATATGGGTTTAATATGTGCAGGGAATTAACTTTAAGGTTATTATTATTATTATTTTAAATAAAAGAATATATAAAGATATGTTAGATTTCACCACTCTACACTACATATACCAGTAAAAAATTTATATTAAATTCAATATTAGATTATCTACAAATCCATGCACATCTTGCGTAATATACATTTGACAATCTAAAAAAGCTATTGAATAAACTAAAAATATTAATATTCAAAATAGTATGTATTTTAAAATATTTAAATTTTCTTATACTTTTTAAAATTTTAATTAAATATCAGTTTTATTTATTTATTTATTGCAAAATGTACTATTACTTGATCACTGAAATGCGATCAGTTCACCATTTGAACCAATTTTGTTTAATAATAAAAAAAAGTTGCAAATATAAACTGTCCCCTTAAGAAAATATCAAAATATCAAAAGCTGTAGAATTCCCGATTCTGCTTAAAATTTGAAACATTTAAAAACTATAAAAAGAAGTAAAAAAAAAAAAAAGTTGTACACGGTTTCGATCTGTCAACCTTCGGTTCCGCAGACTCGCACGCTACCGCAGCGCCACGGATGTTCAAGGAGAAGCCATATTAATAGGTATTTAAAATAAACGCTGATCTTTAAGCCCAATTTCTCAAAAACTAAGACCCATTTGAAAAAACTCTTTTACCTGAATAATTAGTACTATGAACCCTACAACATACTTTGAAATCATCGAAATCTGTGAGCACCATGTTTGGTGGTTCCCTTATTAGACATGTATACATAGGGAAAAGAAAAGAAGTGAAATAAATCGGAACTGTGTAACGTAGTCCGTAAGTGGAAACATATTGATTTAACTCACATTCTTCCTTAGATATTTTTCTGCTGATACATTTTCTAAAAACATGGGAATAAATACACCTGGAATCTTAGATAAGATTATTTTCACTTAGTTTACGCACATGTGGACTGTAATAATTAAGTTTATATTCACTGCTGTTTAAAATTCGTTTTCTCGTATTCTTTTGGATTCACATTCTTATGTTTTAAAATATTAATTCAGCCATTCATAATCATTTTTAAAACTTAATTGATTTTCGTTAAAGATTTAACATTAAATCATTGTTAAGTTATTTGCATTAAATAAAACATAGAGCAGAAAAAGTAATATAGTTATTTTTGTAAGATCTTATTTTATATTCGGATTTTATTTTAATATTCTAATCTAATAAATTTCAATATTCTAATTTAGGATGTATTCTATTATAAGAAATACTAATTTAAATGTATTTCTAATGTAGGGAGTAGCGTTAAAACCAATTCTTTCTTTCGACTAAAAAGGTTACTGCGCCTAAATGCTTTGTGATTTCTCATATTTACAGCATATTTCATATTTCATTAAATACGAGCAAGCTTCGTCCACTACACAAGTCGGTTTCACCAATGAAAGCATGAATCAAACTAAATATATAAAAAAGAGTTTCGTTATAATTATTTAATACTATAAAATAATTTAATTTATTTGTTTATTACCACTATATTATTTTATTGTTGGAATTCTTAAGGAGTAGTATGACGCCAGTGTAGCTGAAAGTAGGAGTGTGTACTGATAAGTTGGCACGATGTAGAAATTCAAGCAAAGTTCGAACATCAATGTGTAGGCTGGAGAAGTCTGCTTCATTGACTTTACAAATTTTGAAAGCACTGAAAGTGGCGCTTCGATAAAGATGTTTCACCAAATGGAAAGGAGGATATTGACTGCATCACGAGACTGATCCATTCCACACAGCGATTGTTCTGAAGACATGGTTGGAAGAAATTAACAATTCAATCCTCCATCAGCCCCCTTACTCGCCGGATTTAGAAACATCAGATTTCTGGCTCTTCTCCAAAATCAAATGTACCTCAACGGTAACAATTTCGGCGAAGTAGAAAACATTAAAACCAACACGATGGCTGCACTTGGTACAATACATAAACAGGACTATCATCCTTGTTTACAGAAGTGGCAAGTGCGATGGAACAAGTCTGTGTGTCCTGACGAGTCCTACTTTTAAAGAGAATAAGTAAATGTGTACCTACACTGATAAAACTACAGGTGACACATTGCACCTTTTAGGGGTGAAAGACTTGTCTCACTGGTGACACCCCTATGGTAGCCAGAATGATACTTTAATTAGGGTGAAAAGATGACACCCCTAATCCGGAGGGCCAAATATCAAAAAGAAATTGTAAAACAACTTTTGGGCCGAGACGGATTCGAATCCACAATGTCTGGTTGTAAGCTCAACGCTCTAACCGTTCGGCCATCGAGCTCACCTTCAAAGTCTCCCTAAAATGTTCAAATGTTTTGAAATTCAAAGGTTTCTTTATATAAAAAGCTCGCCAAAAGTTAGCCATTCGAAGTTCTAAACGAAATTGGGATAGCGCATGCGCGGTGATAGTCTTCGTAAGATGAAATTGCTTTTCTAGTCTTTGAGCCAGAAGCCAAAATTAGGGTTTTTGGTTTCATCTTTGGGGACTTGGTGCTAGATACCTTTTTGGTCCACAATGGTCCAAGGAGTTCATTTTATGATGATACAATTAAATTTGTGGTAGCTTAGAGACGCCATATTGAAAAAATGGGGTACACGACATTTCGGTCCCGCCGCTTCGGTCCCGCCATTTCGGTCCCGAGACATTTCGGTCCCGAGACAATTCGGTCCCAAGACATTTCGGTCCCGAGACAATTCGGTCCCAAGACATTTCGGTCCCGAGACAATTCGGTCCCCAGCAACTTTGGCCCTTTGCCATGTCGGTCCTTAGTCATTTCAGTCTCTTGTTATTTCTCTGCTCGCTATCTTATAAGTCGGATTCTAATTGTTGTGGGCCTGCCAAATGTCATAAGTTCAACATTATTCGGGCCTTTTTTAAATATTTTTAATTCCCCCCCCCCAAGTTTTATAAAAAGTTGTAATATAAGAGGCCGATAAATTTATACTTTTATAACTCGAGACAATGAAATCACAGCGAGCTGAAAATTATGTTTGGTTAAACAATGTGATATAAATTTAGGGGATATTGTCGTTTGCTTTTAGTAGTATTACTAAAAATCAGAATAAATATTTTAAATTTTATTATTAATTATTAGTATCAGTATTTTATGTAAACGTCTATAAGCTATATAAACTAAAAAGTATTTTATATAAACTGCCATAAATATTTTTTTTTGGCTGTTTACGTACATTTTTTTAGAACCTTTAAATTGGTATTAATTAAATAATAAAAAACTGTATTTATTTTTCCCCTTCCAATTAGTTTGATAATAAATGTCTTTAATAATTCAATTAGTTATAAATTATAATATATACATATTTCCTCAAATCACCCATCTACACCCTCTCCTTTGAAAATTTAGAAATGAGATATATTTATTGAAGATTTTTTTTATCATTATTATTATTTTTGTAATACAAAGTTGCATCGTATACTTTTTTTTATAAGTTACTTTCCATTATTAACATTGTGAAAGCAATAGTTATTTCGTAACTGGGCATGCTATGAAAAAAAATTGTTTTTAGAAATTTGCCTCCACAATTTTTTTTTTAAATAATAATAGTGCTTATTGATTGCATTTTTTGAGTTTTCTCAGGCCATGAAGACAATTTTTGTGAGTTAATTTTATTGAAACTGGGCCTATTTCATTCTAATAAGATGATTATTTTTTATTTTTATTTACATAAAATTTATATAATAATAATTTAAAATATAATATAAATATTATACATAGATAAAATAATATAAATATTATACATAAAAATAATAATATAAATATTATATATAAAATATAATGCATAATTTAACAAAATATATTAAAATGTACTATAATAATATTTTAAATAATTTTATTTTCAATTTTTAAGTGACAAAACTAAGCTTTTATTTATTTATTTGTATTACCTTTTAGCTTCTACTTTCCCAGAAAAAATATAATAATTCTTATTTTAGTTTTAGTTTTAACTATACTAATTGTTTTAAACTTCTGTAGTTTTAAATATACAATAAATAAACAAGTAAAAGGTAAATTTCAGTTTAGAACTATTAGGAAATATAATGATGTATTGAATATAAAATGGATTATATATTGAGTTTACTTTAAAATAAAATTCATTATGTAAATTAATCATGTTATTAACAATAAATATATTTAATAAAATATTAATTTGATTTTTATGTTAAAATTACTAACTGTTTTGAGAATTAGGATTACCAATTATTATTAGAATTACCAATTATGATTAGGATTACCAAACAAAATTTGTGTGAATTACAATATTTTGGATAAGAGTTATACGTGTGTGCGGTTTTCGGGCTCTTATAATCGCATTATACTAAAATTTTATGGCCTTCAGTTTAAAAACACTGCAATTTTCCCTTTAAAATTATGTCTTATTTCACAAAATTTCAGTTTGCAGGAGAAGGGACCGAAATGTCTTGGGACCGAAATGGCTAGGGACCGAAATGTCTTGGGACCGAAACGGCTAGGGACCGAAATGTCTTGGGACCGAAATGTCTAGGGACCGAAGTGTCTCGGGACCGAAGTGTCTCGGGACCGAAATGTCTCCGGACCGAAGTGGCGGGACCGAAACGTCCTGCTTCCGAAAAAATGAGCGCCATCTGTCGCACATAGATGCAAATGATTTTTTTTAACTATTACTACATAATTAAATTTAAATGAAAAAATGCAGAGAACAAATATTATTGAACGTATAATGTTATATAAATGATATATTTGTTAAGATTTTATTTTAATATGGTTATTAATATTTTCAATTGGATAAACCGATCAAAAGCCATTTGCGATGAAAGAAAATCGAAATCTTGTTTTGCATTTTAATGCATATTATTTTCATGAAGATAAGACACAGCAATTCAAGAAAAAAGTACTACTGATGAAACTATTGTATTTAGTCTGTTAAGAATTAACCCTTTCGGAACCACGGGTGCATATATGCAACTTCAAAACATGCTTCCATCGCTTGTGTTTGATACCATTAAAAAAGTAAAATTTTCCTTTTCTAATTAAGACATTTTCTTATTTGCTAAACTAAATTTAATAGTTTGACAAAAAGTGGTGTCAATTGAATTAAATTCTTGTAAAAGATGCTGGTCACGAACGAATTAATAAATAACAGAAATCTTAGCCTTCTGCACTTCTATCATGATTGGTTCACATTCCTGTATCCAAATAACTTAAATCGTCATAGAACAGTTCTATGTTCTGTATATGCTTGTGCATTAGGTTATTAAATAGACAAGCTCGTGATAGTGTGACACATGTTCTTGAACAAGAATATGACAGCAGTTCCAAAGCAGCATCAGGAGCAAGAAGACTGTCGTTCCACTGGATCTGTGGAGAGCCTATTCCCTCTATGTCAGTTCCAAAAGTCCGACCATATTTATCTGGGGAGGGAAGATCAGGATCAGCCCGTAGGCACTTCTTTTGAACAAGACCGTGGTGATTGGCTCTCATTACCTATAAGGAGAGTGTATTACTACGTGATAAAAGGCAATACGAGTCCACAGACTTTAGAGAGAGAGAATATAGAGCAATTCCTTGATGTGTGAGTATTTTTGCTTTCCTTAATAGAGAAGGTAAACTTACGAATCAACCTGTTTCTTTGTTTCTTCTGATAAATCAACTTCAGTATCAAACGCCTTAAGTGCATCTCGAAATCTCACATCATTATATTCTGATTCATCATTTTCCCTTGCCTGAAAAAGCACTAATTGCATTGATAGTGAATGCATTTCAAGGGATGCATTATATGTCTATTTACCTAAAAGTACATGCATCCCACTCAAATTGCACGATTTTTCTTTACCTTGTCATTGGATCCAAATTTCACAAATATTAATCCTACCTAGTTTTTCAAATCAGTTTCTGAAGAAAATAGTGTTAAGATAATGATAATATTTAGAAATCCAGATTCTAAAGCATGGTGTATGCAAAATATGAGTTGTGTACCACCGTTTCTTGGAAGCAGGTTAATTTATTGGATTCTTCAACTAGTTATTTCTTGAATTTATTTTGCATTCTTGAGAAATGAAATGCATAAGTTCTTTCTTCTTCTCCTCATCAAATAAAATCTGCTTCCATTTTCGTACTGTTTGTCTAGGAATATATTACTTTTATAATATCACCAACAGTTCATATTTTTTCGTTCATTTATTTTTATCGACAACTGCCTGTATGTATCAAATACAACATCTATCCTTTGAAAGGATGTATAATCTTGTATTATTTCAAAAAACAGATTCTTTGATAATTGTCTAAATGATTGTAGCTCCTATGGTAGCTTCGAACAAAGCACATTCTGACATTTATATTAACAACACCATCATTTGCATTCTTTCAGCAGTCACAACTTTGTCATAACATCCATCACTAAATAAATAAACAACGTTAAAGAGCACAAGTATTATAAAATAAAAGATGTTAAAAGCATACAGCCGTTTCGGAACTTTTAAAGTCCCATCATCAGTGCTAAAAAAGTGTAAAACGTAAAAGAAAGTCACATCGTTAAATAAAATAAAATAAACCGTGCATCTGAGCTCGCCGCTAAGGCGAACTGACCATGAAACGTCGCAAAGCAACGGTAAAAGTAAACTGGCGCGTGCACTCAGAAGGAGAACAATCATATATCTCTTCCCAATGCATGAGTCCAAATCAAGGAGAAATGGAGGGGGGAGGGGGAGTGATATTACAGGAATGGAAACCAGACATTGAAAATCTTGGAGTACTGGACATGTCATTAACCAAATTACTAGAGTTTTTCCATATATGAAAAGCTTTCCAAAAGTCTAAATCATAAACAGATGAACAATATTGTATTATTGAGGCTTCGGAAAATTTAAAATTGTGACTATTGGACCAGCAATGGTTGGCGATAGCGGAACGTTTTATTTCACAATTTTTAACGTTAGCACTGTGTTCTCCCACACGTTTTTTCGAGGTACGCTTCGTCTGACCGATATACATTTTATCGCATTCGCAAGAAATCTTATAAATACCTTAATGTGATAAATCATCTATTGGATCTTTGAGATTTGAGAATTGTATTTTATTGAAAGGAGTAAAGGTTATTTAAAAGTCAAATTTTGAAAAAAATTTTAGAAATTTGATGATTGATTTTTGGAAAATATGGAAGAATAATTAAAGTAACATTGCGGTCTGAGTTGAAGTTCGAAGGAGTACGTTTTCTTAATTTGTTATGAATGGAATCAACGATTTCGATCGGGAAACCCCGATCAATGGCAATGGATTTGATATGGTTTAATTCTGCTTTAAGTAAACTATCGGAGGAGCAAATATTTAAGGCCCGGTGTACATAAGCGTTAAAGGCAGCTAATTTCTGATTAGGGGGGTGAAATGAAAGGCGATGGGGGCAAAGATACAGCAAATGGTTTACGATAGACAGTTGTGTGAAAAAAGTTATTTTCATGGGAAACCAAAACATCCAGGAAAGGTAATTGATTGTTATTTTCAAATTCGTAGGTAAATTGAATATGGTCATCTATTGAGTTCATAACTGTAAGAATATTAATAAGATCAAGTATATCAGAGTCCAGCGACGTAAAACAGTCACCAACGGAGCGGATATAAAATGGAAAAGTAAGTTTTTTTGAAAAGTTTTAATTCGAAATAATGCATATAAAAGTCGCTAAGGATTGGACTGAGGGGGGAGCCCATGGATAAACCATCAGTCATTCGGTAAAAGTTACCATTGAAAATAAATGTGTTTTGCGAGAAACAAATGCTAGTAAGGTGAATCAGTTTATCAATTTCGAAGTTTGTGTAATGAAATTCCAGCAAACGCGATTCAAGAGACTTTAGAGCACCTTGAACTGGAACATTGGTAAATAAGGATTTAACATCAAAAGAAACCATTTTAATGTTTTGAGCGCTATTGAAATTGCGAAGTTTATTGACAAACTCACAAGAGTTCTTGCAAGTATGAATATTGTTAGAGAGTAGAGGGGAGAAAATAGAGGTAAGATATTTTGCCGTTTTACTTTTACCATTGCTTTGCGACGTTTCATGGTCAGTTCGCCGTAGCGGCGAGCTCAGATGCACGGTTTATTTTATTTTATTTAACGATGTGACTTTCTTTTACGTTTTACACTTTTTTAGCACTGATGATGGGACTTTAGAAGTTTCGAAACGGCTGTATGCTTTTAACATCTTTTATTTTATAATATTTGTGCTATTTAACGTTGTTTATTTATTTAGTTATATATAAGCACAAAGTACAATCCTCCCCCCCCCTTCTTATAACATCCATCAGTTTGATGTTTCACATTGAAACATCAAGTGTTGCTAAGGATTACAGAAGAAGCCCTAGATGGTAGGAAAAGACAGTTCTTATATCGAAATTTTTTCGCTCTGCAAGGATCGTCATCTGAGAAAACAGATTTCCTTTTGTCATGGCAACAAACTTTGATTTATTTAACTTCAAATTCTCTTTCTTTTTCTAGTCACAAAATGTTTTTAGCTTATTGGAAGTTTGAAATATCCTTCTGCCTTTGAGTCTTCAGACAGATATTCTCTCTTGGAAGTTTCTTATTCTTCAGTCATCTAATGAGCTTTGACCATGTCTTCGACAATTTTTGGATTTGTAATTTCTCTAGTTTATCTATTAGCCTGTATCTATTTATCGATTAATTGATAACCATTCTCTGTAAATGTGAGATATCAAGTTCGTCTTTCTGGATCTTGCTCAAAGACTGATCTGGATGTAGAATAGATTTTTTCTGAAGAACTGATTTTGGTTCTTTTACAAATCATGTGAAGAAATAATAAATGTCAGAAAGGATAAATGTTATTCTGATGGTGTCGTGAATCCAAAATAGTATGTTTTAACAAGCCCATTGACATAAAATCACAAGTGTCCCTACTTCAACAACGGCGGCCATTTTTCAATATGGCTTTTATAAACTACCCTAGTATTGAATGTATCATGGAAAATGAGATGCTGATGTTCTGACGAATCCAAAATTGTATGATTTACTATGTCCGACATGTCAATGGCATGAAAACACACGACCGCTTAACTCAACGACGGCGGCCATTTTCCAATATGGCGCCCAAGAGCTACCCTCCTTTTAAAAGTATCATGGATAAATAAAGTGCTGTTGTGGTGGTAAATCCAAAAATATATAGTTTTTTGCGATTGATGTATTATTTGTGAGGTTTTGGTGCTTTGAGAAAATAAGGACATATATAAAAACTCTGTTTCTGTAAAAAAAAAAAAAAAAAAAAAAAAAAAAAAACTACTGTAACACAATTGCCGAAGCGCATCTGTGATTTGATGAACATGCTGTTAAAATTGGAGGACTAAATTTTTACGTTAGATTGGAGGATTAAATTTTTACATTAGATCATTGAAGTCTGAGTATTTTGGGGAAAGATAAGTGAATACGTGTGGATTCTTTTGTATTTAAACAAAAAAGACAAAATTCACATATTTCAATTGACATACTTTTTTAAAGTGTGTTTAACCAGCTCAGTCCTGAGACAAATATTTCGAAAAACCACAAAAAGCGGTTTAAAATTACTACAAAACATCCACAATGGTGCATCAGTCGGTATATCGATTCTTATGATACGCATGTATTTAGTAAAAATATTCAAAAGTACTTTTAAGAATTCTAGAAGGAATTAAATTCATGTAAAGGCTGTTATTTAATGTATCCTCTATGGGATATCAGGACTGAAAATATTCATTCTATTTAATTATTTATTTAAAGAAATTTCCATTTTGATCCGGCACCAGATCATGAATCTCGTGGGAAATAAGAAATAAACTTCTTATAATGATGTTTTTCTCTCAGTGTTAGAAAGTAAAACCACACCTTTCAAGTTGCAGGCCTTATACACTGTTAAAACTAAAGGTTGTACATGGCACTCCTAGGGGTGAACTGCTTGTCCCGTCAACGATTCACCTAAGAAAGCCAGAATTGCACCAATAGGGGTGCCCTAACGCACCCGTGGTACTTTAAATGTTTGGCTTTTTTGACATCCAGGCAGTTTAAAAATACTAGGAGTTTTTGTATTTATTCCCCTTCAAAGTGAAAGAAATCAAATCTACATATGAAAGTTTATCAGAAATCATTACAACATGATAAATCTTTGAATACATGTATAGGATAAGAAATACTTATCTCAGATTTAACCCGGTCTCACCCAGAAAGGCAAAAAACAATTACTCCATATATGTCCAAATTTTAAAGGATAATTCATGCAACAGGATAAAGACGGAAATTCGTTGCCATTTAAAAATTTATAACACAAAGTTTAGAACAATCATGTGTGTGTTATTATTATTATATCTACATATTACAATACATCCGAAAATATCAATAACTTTGAATCAATTAATAAAATTAAACTATTTCAAATTATAAAAAATATTATTGTGTATTTATGCACACCATAAACAGATAATTTTATATCAAATACAAAGCATTTTTAAAATAAAATTTCATGAATCTCATTCCAAAAATTTCTTTCTACGAAGTTCATTGTTTTGAAAAAAAATTTTTCTCGAAAAGCATTTTTATAAATTCAACATTTCAAGCTAATTTAATTAATCTAATTTATATTTACATCCTTAAAAATAAAATTTATCCATTTTTCCACTTATCTAAATTCATATTTTTCTATTACGTCGCCTTTAAATAACACTTGAATGCGTTTTCGTTTCATACTTTAATCTTCTTAAAGCTCTAAAAAACTTATTTAAAGTTTCTAGAAATTCACATTTAATATGCTTAATTTAATAATGCTGCACTTAAAAAAAATTATTTTGTGTTACTTTTGTTTTTGACAAACAAAAAAATGTGATTTCGGAAAATGCTACTTATTTTATACTAACTTTATAAAAATACAAATTTAATAAAAAATTGTATTCTTTTAAAATGGCGTTGCATATGAACGAATGTTGGATAATTAAGTGCATTATCTTGCCGTCAAGTTTATTTCAATTGCACTCAAAATAGCTTTTATTTTTTAATCACATTTATGTTTTTCCTAGCAAAAAAAGGGATAATATATTTTTTAAATATTCACAAACAGTCTTTCAAAATTACCTGACTGACGCATCAAGTTTTAGTAATTTCTTATTTTTTATTACATGAAAAGCACTGCGTGTACCAATAAGCATTACTTCTTTAAATGTAGTCAAATCGCGTTAGTAATTTACCTGGATAAGATGCCACTCCGCATATTACATCATTTTTCAGAAGTCTCCACATTTCTTATACAATTTTTCATAATTTGTACTTCTCTTATTGCATTGCTATTTTTTCAACCCCCCCCCCCCCCCAGTTAAGACGTCACTTAAAACGGGCAATAAGCAAACTCGATCCCTTTTTTTTTTTCAAGATTATCTCCATTTGTTGGATATGACTGTAAGTTTAGGTCTTAAATATTCCAGATGAAGCATTTTTATGTAATCTATAATAGTAAACGAAAGACATTTGTTTGTCTGTGTGTCCATCTATCGGTGGCAATTAAAATCTCACGCTCGTACACTGAGAAAAAATATAGTTCTGGCATCCAGAATTTAAATTGTGATTCTAGAAAAAAATAGTTTCATGTCATCCTCATAAATTCTAATTCCCTTTGCTAGTGCGTTCTATAATCTCCTATTAGAATTCAAGAGTGTTTTTTTATATTCTCGTTTCGAAACTTATTTAAAAATCTGCAAATCGATGCGAACACAAGGTGTGTTTTAATAACTAGAATTCTTGCTTATGAAACTACTCCAGAAATCAAGCGATAACTTGTCGCTATTGAAACGATTCAATATTCTTTCGTAATTACGGAAAACAAGAAACTAGAAATTCTAGATAATTTTTAATTGTCTATTCAGCTTAGTTGTTTACCCTGTTCGCATAGTTCGGTCATCTACATTTCTAGTTTATATATTCAGAAAGTGACTAATTATTCATTCTAGGTGAAGGCGGTATATTTTTTATGGTCTAAAACATAAGGCTAACTGAGGCGAAGACAATTTAGAATGAGCTTGAGGTTCAGCCTTTCCACTTTTGATAATTAACGTATTTATCCTATTAATTAAAAACCACAAAGAACTTCGCAAAATGACGTGCTGTACCAATCTTCTTATTCAAAACGGTATTACTGGGGAACTTCAAGTAGACAGAAAAGGAAATAAAAAAAATTACTCCGTTATATTCGTATTTTCAAACTGTTGCATAATGCACTTTCAAGATTGAAGTAATAAAAAAAAGTATATATATAAGTGGTACATTCAATTAGGGTAACTCTAATCTATCAGGGTAACTTTGGGCCAAGAGAGAAACATGATTAAATCTGCTACATCACTTGAGTTAACGGCAAAATTTAAGTCACAAAATATAGATAGCAGCATTAGGTGAGTTTGGCCGCTCATTGGAAATAATTCGTCAAGATTCCACCATGGCAGAATGGTTTAAAGTTTCGTAAAGGTGTAGGAAAGTTAGCCTGATAGACTATACCATTTAGGTTAAAACGGTGTCTTTATTTAACGAAA
This sequence comes from Maratus speculifer, assembly GCA_964019185.1. Taxonomy (NCBI): domain Eukaryota; kingdom Metazoa; phylum Arthropoda; class Arachnida; order Araneae; family Salticidae; genus Maratus; species Maratus speculifer. Next base: position 187,388,752 of record OZ025296.1, on the reverse strand, counting down.
ATATTAATATTTAGAGTTTAAAAAAAATAATCATCTGAATGCATTTAGAATTTTATGACTAGAAGACTAAACTAAAAATATTAAGAAACGTATTAAAAAGTATTTAAATGAAAATTTTAAGAAACAAAAAGATGTAATATTAATACTGTGATGGCAAAATATGAGAATAAAGCCACGTTTTTGAGATTGGCTGGATCGTATTGCAATATCGTAGACAACCCCAGGTTCATGTTTTACTTCTTTTATGGAACGAAGTGTTTAAGGCATTTTCTGATGAAGAAAACTCAGTTCGCAAACATTTTAAATTGTTCTAAATTGTCTTTATTTTTGCTAAATACTTGAAATATGAGCATTTTCAGACATCCGGAATAAAGCATATTTATTCAAATGTGCACTCGTACTAGAAAGAACGTCTTTAGTTCTCAACGACCACAAATTGTACATGTTGAATTGTCAGCGACATAACACAATCTAAACATATTTTCACATAAGCATGCAGCACGCTAACATAACTGTACTCGAAAGTAATTAAGAATTATTAGTCATCTTTGACCACAACGAGCGTGCGTGTTTAGTCACCATGACAAAACATAAAACTGACAAATTTTTCACATTTCACAAACGCCAAAAAAAGTCTTTTGGCATAGAATAGATTCCCAATCCGAGCAAAACAATGTACAGGTAAAAAGGACCGTTATATGATAAGCAAAGGGGGAATTTTAAAAAATGAGTGTTGTCAAGAATACAGCATTTATCGCTCGTGGCGAGAATGCGCATCACCCAGCAACCCTAAACGAAATTACACAACCGGTAACAAATTAAGTTCTTTGTACAAGACAAAATGAAACGATTGGGAAATAAAAACAGCAGTTATTTAAAACAGAAAAAATATTTAATTCGTTTGATATTCAAACAACTGAAGAACAAGAAAGAGAAATCTAGAAATGGAATGATATTTTAAAACTAATTTATTATTATTTTTTTATTTATTATTATTATTTTATAAGCACTTGGAGACGAACACACAATAAAAATAACTATTATAAATGCTTTTCTTTTAAAATTTAATTTTAAAAGAGGGGGGGTGGGGAAATAACGTTTGAAAAATTAATAGAAATATATATAATAGAATATCTGTTACATCACAAATACCTATCAGAAAATTGAGCGAAAGATCGAGTGCAAAGCATCATCATTAAATATAAAATAAAAAAAAGTTAATTAAAAGAGTTTGAACACTAGCGTTTCTTTAGTACCAGCTCTGCGCTCTCTAGGTCCGCACATGTATAAGACAACCGTTCTTCCTCGTTTTATTATTGATACTCTAACATAAATAAAATTTCGATCTGAGAATGATATGCTTCCATGTCTAAAATTTGAAATAATGCAAACTGATCAATATTCTAGTTCTGATCTCAAATCGGAAATTAAATACAGTCGAGTCTCTATACAACGAAATCCACCGTTCAGTCAAAATATTCGTTATATAGAAAAGCTTGTTAAATAGAGGAGGAAGAAAATTTTTTCATTAAATGAGTAAATTTTAGAAGAAAATTGTTTTTCAGCTGTTTAACTAAGGTTTTGAAATCTTTAAGGCTAAATATTAATTTTATTTTTTATTTATTTGACAGTTTCGAAACAGAACACTTACATTTATTTTAGTTGAAGAAATCTGTAATTTTTGGTTGTTTTGAATTCAAATTATTTGCTCTTCTGGAAATTTTCATACTTTTAACAAGGAATGCAGATTTGAATGGGGAACATTTCCTTCCATTTGACGTCACCTCCTTGTAACGCAGGGTTCATACGCATCAATTTATTCCGGCGATTTTACTTGTTTTAGTACTACAAATTAAAAAAATTGGTCGCTTCATCCAACGATAGATTTTTTCCCCTTAAATAACGCAAATATTACTTTACAAATATTCTGGTAAAAAATGGTTGAAAGTCCCTGAAGCGGCAGGAACCCTGTAATGCCAAAGAAATTTATCGAGATGATTTTTTTTTTCTTGTTTTAAGTTTTTCATTTCGCGATCATATTATTTTCCCTAGCATTGTTGACAATGTTGTTGAAAATGTCACTTTCATTAGGATACTACGCAACAATGACAGTTTTATCCAATTTTAGAAAGTAAAAGTTCTTCATTACGCTTTTTAGTCCACTATTGTCATCTTTCGAATCCATTGAATTCTCTAGTTCAGAAAAGCTGTTTTTTTAAAACAAATAAAAATCGCTATGTCACACTCGTATCCACCAACACGGGTTAACTCTTGAGTCCATGTTAAATGCTGGGCATGAAGGACTTCTCACGAAATAGCCTTTCGAAGAAGAAAACCGTTCCGTGAAATAAATTTGAAATAGGTGGAGCCTATGTAGAACGGTTCCTTAGATCGCGTGTTGTTTACATTTATCCTATTCATGTTGGCTACTTTCCGAAAAAAAATATAGTCAAATTAAATAATATTTTATTAACATAAGGCTTCTAGTTGATATGAAATAATTTTTTCCTTAATTCTGATATTCGTTAATATTCAAATGCATGTATTTTTAAAAAATACATATTTATTTTGTATTTAAAATGCAGTTTTATTTTCGTATGACATTTGAAGAATTTAGGCATACGCTCAGAGATAAAATTATTTTATGACATAGTATTATAAAATTTTTTTTAATAAACATTATAACTTTAGAACGATTGACCTATGCCTGTTGCCATTTTGTCATTTAGTTTCTAAATCATGACTCAGTATTAATACATTGCGTGAGAAATCCTTCTCTGTATCTACGTTCGTTCCCAGTATTTAACATGGACTCAAGAGTTAACCCGCGTTGGTAAATACGGGTGTCAGTACCATGGAACCTCCAAGCTTTATAAAGTTCCCCAATACCACTTTAAAGGTTAATAAGGTCTTCGATAAAGTCATTTTTATATCAGTAATGATGAATTATTATTTAAAAAATTATTTTCTTCCAATGCACATTTAATGTTTTTCATTACTTGCACGTCCAAGATCCCAAGTCCGAGAGAAATCGGATGTTTAAAAAAATGACTTGGATTTTTTGTAGTTTATCTCAACTTTTATGTGGGTAAGTTGGATCACTAACAATAATCAAAGCATTTTTTCGACTTTTTATCGCATTTGTCTGTTAAGCACTTTTAACCACTTGTAAAATATTTCAATGGTCATCCATGACTTTTTACATAGTACATTTAAATGGCTTTCGTTGCTTTAAAATACCAAGAAGATTTAGTTTTGTTAAAGATCAGCATCTTTAAGATTAAATGGTAAAAGTTTTTTTTTTTTTTTGGAAGGCATTTGTAAAAGAGCCCAGTTTTCTTCAACATTAAAAATTCTTGCAGAAGGAAATTCTTACAGAATTTCCAATTTCTGAAAACTTTGTAATTCTCACATACTGTCACCGGATCACACGCAGTTTCACCGCTCTTAGTTATCTGTAAAAATCCATGTTTATTCTTCTAGCTAACCAATGCTGCCTTTGAATACAGAATTCACAACAAATGAAGCATATTCTAAGAGTTTTTTATTAAATTATATGTACTAAAATTCCGATTCTTTTACCGCTGTAATCTGTATAAGCATTGCTTTATCTAACTAGAGAAGTTCCTTAATTAAAGGTCGACATTTTGACAAGAATAATGCCGTTTGAAAACTCTTGCCATGGGGATCAGGGAAATGTGTACAACTAACCATTTGATTGCAACTGGTGAAAACTTTTCCACTAACCTTAAACTGCCTCCTCTGTAATCTCTCTATTCCGCACTCTCTCTTTTATGCAACACAGAGTGTCTTTCTTGCATTGCTAGCCAACCAGGAAAAATCAATGAGTGACAGAAATACATCGTCTTATAAGTCTTCATCAATTGCATTCGGACGGACAGTTAAACAGTTACTTGGTTAGCATAGACCATGGTAAGAGCTTTTCAGAGACACCACTGTCGACAAGATCCCAATCTGGCAGTTGGAACCTTCCCTAGTAAGACATCATACTGGCTCGCCATTTTTCGTGCTAGAACAAAGTCTTTTTTGATGTTTTTTCTGTTTTCGGTGATTGCCTCTCGATTTTTTATGATTGCCGAGAGAGTGCTTCACCGGAATCTCAAGCATTTTTGCCACATCTTTTTTTGAAGTAATTTAAAAACCTTAACTTTATCAGAGAGAGTTGTGGTTATTCTAGGATCAATCTTATGGAACTGCAGAAGAACATTGCATCATAATAGTTGCCGTTTAGTAAACATTTTTCATTCAAATTACCTCAGACACTAAAAAATATTCCGAGCTCCACAAACAACAAGCATCCACTGTGAATTATAAGAGTAACGAGAGTTAGTTTAGGTCACAAATTTTTCATATAGTTCTATCTACGCCTATGTTTTCTCTGTGATTTAGGTAAATGAAAACGTTATCAAAAAGTCATTCATCAATTGAACCTTCTAATCCGTCACTATCCGTGCTTTAATATCCAAACCAAAAACTAAAAAACATTTTCCAGGTGACCATAGAATGATTTATCTTTTAGGACGTTTTGTGACAGTTCTAAATTGCACCAATAGCGAGCAAATGTTTCAATAATTCCCAAGAACGTATATGCTCATCTTGATTGAAACAAACAAAGTCAGGCGTAACCATGTAAGAATCCGATAGACACTGTGTCAAGAAGAGGTTTTACTTAGGAGGAGGGTTGAAGGTGAATGACTTTTTTTGAAAAAAGAATGCAGCTATGAAATATAAATAAATAAGCAGCGAAGAAAAATGGATTTCACAAACAGTTTGAAGCATTTTCTGAACAAATAAAGGAACATCTTTGAAAAAATTCGTTATACATTGATATATATTTCGCTGTATGGAGATTATTTTTAATGTAATCATGAAAAAATTGACCATTTGTACTAAAAACTCGTTAAATAGAGTAATTTTCTGGATGGAGTTTCGTTATAGAGAGACTCGACTGTATTTTAGTAACAATCAATAATATTACATTAATATTCCGTAGCGAAGAGGATAGCTTGATAAGTGACCAGGTTTTTAATACTAGTAATGCTAGTATTAAAAATTACACTAAATAAAATAAATACATTACTAGTTAATACCAGTAATGTATCTTAAAAATTATCCTTTTTTTCATTCTGGAAAAGGACAGAAATTAGCAACAACATATAGAGAAAAATTCTTGTGTATTTTACGGAGTTTTACTTGTGCTAAGATACGTGTGTTAGTACAAGACGTACCTGTAATAGGCTACGTTGTTAGAAATTTGAAACATTTGATGCATCGTCTCTCCATTGCTTTTACAGAATATTTCTATTTTGACCAATGAGAAAGCTCTACAATATCGTAAAGTAATCGTTTTTTATAAAAGTAATGGAGTGACGATGCAGCAAAAGTTTCACATTTGTAACAGTGTACCCTGTCTTTACTAAATAATCTATAATATTCTTATATCTGAAAAATTCTGTTGAATACGGCTTAACAATTTCTTGGAAATAAAGTTGAAAAAGCTCCTTAAAATTTCTTTAAAAAGAAAAATCAGTATTAATTATAAGTATTTGCAGGATAACAAGTTTGAAAATTCTTTCCTAAGTTCAATCTGTCTTAGCATTATTCATATTATAGGGTCATTCGGAAAGTCGTGTCCATTAAGGAAAATTAATTCTTATAGAAAAATTCTATCATTTAATAACTAGGTATTGTTTCCGATATGTAATGTTTAGTAATTAATGGGCAGGATTTTCCGGTACGAATTGATTTTCCAAATGGACACGACTTTCCGAACCGACTCTATAATATAATCCTTCTACATATTATTATGCATTCAGCAAAGATGCATAAATTATCAAACCATGCAATTAAAACTAAAGCAAATAATGTCGGAAAGTGAGACAATGTTATTAGACATCAAATAAAATGTATGTTATTTGTTTGTTTAAAAATTAATTGAAAACTTTTGTCATTCTGATTAACATTCTATGAATAGAAATTTAGAGCGTCCAACGATTTACAAACTACTACAGAACAACAGTTTGTCCAAATAGAAAATTGTTCATTAACATTATTAATAGTGTCGAAGAAAGTTTTTTTTTAACTCACAAAATTTGACGTTTTCAATTTCTTGCTTTCTAGCCAAGGTACTATTTTCTTGCAGTTTGGTACATCATCAATCGTCAGTCAGTATCTGGAAGGAAAAAATCATTATTATTCAGTTCTTTGAAAAAATATCTTACAGTATTAAAGACTTGGTTATTAAAATTAAGAAATACTATTCCGAAATACAAAAATCTTTAAATTTTCTAACAAAATTAAAAATGTCTCATTAAAAATATTCTGTTTTTTTATGCTTAAAATGACGTTTAAATCATGTTTTTATCTTACTTAAGAAAAGAAATATCATTTTTTTCCTTTGGTTTGTTTTCAAAATCCAGCTTTCAAACAATGGTTGTGATAAGAAGACTTCTTGAGAAAATGCTTTTTTCTTCATGATGGTTCTTTTTTTCAAAATTCCTCGGTTTAAAATTGTTATAACTCGAGAAACGTTTATGATAAATGCTTCAGACTTGGGACACGTCTTTTTTTTTATTATTTTATTTTAATTCTCATTCAGCAAATTTGAAAAAATATATTTTTTTTTCTTTGAAAATGTGGTATTTTTAATAAAAGTTACATCATTTTTTTTTTATACTTTTTAAATCATGCTGAATCATAATTAAATTTTAGATATTCCTGGTTATTTTAATGTAAAAAAATTTAAATTCTGAAAATAATATTTTGAGTTATAACGATTTTAAATTATCCCATTTTTAATACGTTATAAATTTTAAATATTATAAAAAAAGTTATGAGAGGTTTTATTATGTGTTTTTCTTTACTAATAATAGTTAATCATCAACAAAAAAAATTCATAATTTACCTCGATAAATAAAAATTATTTAAAATGTTTCCTGTACCCCCTTATAAAAAATAATAAAAAATTTCTGAAAATTTAAAAATTGACGTTCATTAGTAATATAAATATTTATTTTGCTAATTCATTTAACTATTTAATAATATTTATTTATTATATCTATTTAACTACTAAGAATGTATTTATTAAAAATACAAAACATGGCTCAGTGGTGCACAAAACAAGAACTTTAATATGAACTTGTACAATTAAAATAAAATATCAACGTTTCGCGCTGTCTTCTGCGGCCGTCTTCAAGAAAATATGATATTGAAATGATTAAAAGTTTGCTTCCTGATCGAGAGATAATATTTCTAATAAAATAAAATCGAAATTAATCAAAAGTTTAAATATGTTCCCACTTACACTTGAGTAAAAATTAAATACAAATTTAAGATTTTATGATGTTATGCCATATTTTTGGTACAGGGTGTCTAGCAAATAACACCCTGATTTCAAAATTAAATTTCTCAAAAACAAAGATCAATAGAATTATGCAGTAAACGGTTTGTTTATCAGGTAAGCTGTAAAAATCTTATACGAAAGTTTCGAACGGTAAATATTTTGAAAAAATTGTGTTCTGATTGCAAAGGGTGCTTTGATTTGACATTTTTCTTGCTTTAGATTGCTGCCAGAGAATGTGTTTTTCGGCTTAAAGTGCCATGTTTCATAGTTTTTTTAAATTAAATTTTTGAAATTTCGAAATTCTAAAAATTTACTTCTAAAAATCTTTAAAATATTGCTCTGTAAGCTGAAAAATTATTTCTCTGCAGGCAATCTAAAACAAGAAAAATGTCAAATCAAAGCATTCTATACAATATGAACGCAATTTTTTCAAAATATTCACTGTTTGAAATTTCTGTATAAGATTTTTACAGCTTACCTAATGAAAAAACCGTTTACCGCATATTACTATCGATCTTTGTTTTTGAGAAATTTAATTTTGAAATCAGGGTGTTATTTGCTTAAATAAATTGGGCTCCGATTTCGTTTAAAGAATTTTTTTGCTGGACACCCTGTATATTATAGGATAAATTATCATTACAAGGTTTATTTTCTCGTGCAATGATTTCGACAGATTCTCTTATTTTACCTTCAACTGGTTTATTGCACGGAACTATGATTTTAGCCTCATCAAAGTTAATACGGCGAACCTTGTTTATATCTATTTACTTATTACTGTATAATATATAAATATAAAATTTATTTATTATACATTATTTATAGAATTGTATAATAATTTTATTATCTTTACCTATTTTATAAAGAATTAAAGTTTGTTTATTTGTTAGGAATAACCTCTTGAACTACAGAACTGATTTCAAAAGTAATGATACCAAAATGATTATGTTCGCCGCTGTTCAAACAGAGGCTATATCGAATGACGTTGCCACTACATCAAAGGGGTGCAGAGGAAAAAAACGTTCTTATAAGATTTTTGTGCTACTGCAGTCCTAGAAACATGACGTTTGGCATAGTAACTTATTAGATATAAATAATCCTTGGCATCTTTTTTTTAAAAATCGAAATTTTAAAGGTGTGAATATGAGCGAAAAGCGTTCTAAATTGCAATTTCTATTCACTCTCGGGAAGTACTGAATCAATTTTATAAATAATGGTGTCAAAATGATAGTTATAATCCGTGCCGCAGCATAGGCTGTATTTCATGTCGGTTTCATAAACTCGAAGGGGATGCAGCAGTAAATGAAATTCTAAAAAAATGCATTTTTTGTGTTACAAAAGGGCCTAAAAGCATGAAATTTCGCATGGTAGTTTTTTGTTAGATATAAATGATCTCTAAGAACATATTTTTAAAAAATCGAAATTTAACAAGGGTGATAAGTGAAAAACGTTCGAAAAACATTCTAAATGACAATGTCTATACAATCTCAATAAGTATCTATTCGATTTCAAAAATAATGTTTGGAAATTGATAATGAAAGCCCTTTCTCTAACATAGGCTCTATTTCACGACTGTTTTACCACCACCTGAGAGTAACAAAAGCAAAAAACGTTCTAAATGGCGGTTTGTTTGTTTGTTTGTTTGTTTGTTTTTCGTTAAGGAAAAGCAGAGAAACATGAAATTTGGCATGGTAATTCCACTGTTAAAAATTTTAAACTTTTGCTGCATCTTCATTCCACCGTTTATATAGATATACCGCTTTTATAGAATATTTTTAATTTGACCTATGAGAATGCTCCATAATATAGTGAAGTAATTGTTTTCTATAAAAGCGGTGGACTGGCGATGTAGCAAAAGTGTCAGATTTTTAACAATGTACTTATAAAATGAAAATGATCTCTAACAACAGTCGAAAGTAAAGTTACAATTTAAAAGTTGTGAAGCGAAGGCAGGGAGTGAAAAGTGTTCTAAAAATTCTTAACATATGATTTCTATGCAGTTTCAAGAAATAACAAACCGATTATTCTGGTGATAGCTGTTAATTAATTGCGACAATCTCTGAACTGATACAGGCTATAATTTATGAAAGTGCCTCTACCACCTGGGATTGGCAGGAACAACAAACGTTCTTTTTAGAACGTTTGTTGTTTTGTTTATTTAGCCTTTTAAAATATTCTAAATTATGTTTCTAAGGATATATATCACTGATTTCATATTGAACGCTGGCAAATTAATGATGATAATTAAATAAATCAACAACGGTAAAGAGCACAGATATTATAAAATAAAAGATGTTAAAAGCATACAGCCGTTTCGGGACTTCTAAAGTCCCATCATCAGTGCTAAAAAATTGTAAAGCTATTGTAAAGCTGTTTTTAACATCTTTTATTTTATAATATTTGTGTTCTTTAACGTTGTTTATTTATTTAGTTATATATAAGCACGAAGTACAATCCTCCCCCCCTTCTAATGATGATAATCCCTGACATTTTATATTTGTGCCACTCCCCTAGAAAGATGGGAGACCTTTAGACAAGAAGCTTGGGATTTGACTTGATGGTTAATTTTGAAATGTAAATTCATACTGCGATGGATTCTAAAATATTCAAAACTTGAAATGAGTACTGAAATAAGCGTATCAATTGAGCATAAAAGTTTCAAAATATCTTCTACATAACCCTTTATTTAGAATTAGCTTTAGTTCTTATTAATTTAAGATTCATTTTTTTCAAATTCAGTGTATTAATGAAGTTAGTCGAAGAATAGTGAAGAATAATCAAACTATGACTTGAATGGTAATTTTAGAATTATTCCTTAACGTATAATTTGTTATAATAATACTATTATAACTATAATTGGACTTATTTCAACTACTACGCGAGCAAATCCCGTGGTTTGGTAATATAATAACAAAATTATTGTATTTTATTTTAATCGGATAATGACGCTATCCATCACAGTTTATCGTACATATAAAATACTGTTGTCGCTATTGTTTGTTTATTTGAGTGGGGGTTTCGGCAGCTTCTCTTTAACATATCAGTTTCAGTATTTTAAAAATAAAACATAAAATAACACATAGCTCATCCGCAAGAAAAGTGACACATCTCGACAAAAGTAAATTGGTTGGTTGGTTGGTTGGCAGGCGGCTTGAGACTTATGCTTCGCCATAGGCGGCTTTGTCTCAACTACTCGACACAAAAGTAAATTTCTCAAGAGAGGCAAAGAAAATTTGCATGATTTCACTGTAACATGAAGTTATAGCACTTACACTGTTAAAAATCTCTATCATTTGCTGCAACGTCACCCCACCGCTTTTACAGAAAACGGTTACTTCACTATGTGATGGAGTATTCTAATTGGTCAAAAAAGAGATATTTTATAAAAGCAGTGGAGTGACGCTGCAGCGAATGGTGCAGATTTTTAACAGTATAGCTCTGCATGCAGGAATGAAAACTTGCTTAAAAGCATAAAACCCTTTAAAATGAAGACATGGAATTAAATCACGGCCAACTTCATTAGAGGCCTTGGAAGCTCTTGGTTGTTAGGACGGAACTGATGACATCATATTATGCTTAACCAATGGGCAAAGACAGACATTTTTTGTAACGCCCCTTGCTAGGGCAACTTTCTCAGGAGATTGGATATACGGAGATTACATCATTAATTCCGTCTGAAGACCCACCTAAAGAAGCAAAAGCTTCTGTGGCCTCTAATAAAGTTGGCCGTGATTAAATTCGGAGGGTTGGATAATTTTACCTCACCACACAATCCACAACTCTTTTGTGGTCATAAATGGACATATGGCGTAATAAAATGAATTTCTGGATATCTATACTTATGAAACTGTCTGTGTAGCAAGATGTATTTATGACAGACCTATTAATGAACATATGGTGCAATAAAATAATTTTCTGCATAGCTATACCTATGAATTTGTTTGTGTAGCAAGATGCATTTATGACAGACCTATTAATGGACATATGGCGTAATAAAAGGATTTTCTGCATAGCTATTCTTATGAAATTGTTGTGTAGCAAGATGCATTTATTACAGAACTATTAATGGACATATGGCGTAATAAAAGGATTTTCTGCATATCTATACTTATGAAATTATTTGTATAGCACGATGCATTTATTACAGACCTATTAATGGACATATGGCGTAATAAAAGGATTTTCTGCATAGCTATACTTATGAAAATATTTGTGAAACACGATGCATTTATGACACACCTATTAATGGATTAAACTGAAAAGGAATTTTTGCGAGAAGTGTCACTTTTCTTCTGAGTAAGCGATATGTTAAGGTCTGATAATATGCATTTATCCACCTTTTTATACCTTTTATTGCATAAAAATATAAATACGTATTGCGAATTTCTGATACAAAACAAATAAGTAAAGAACATCCACTAACAAAACCGAATCACAGCAAATAAATGTAAATACACTAATTCTTTTCATGTGTTCATAGTTCCTTTTATCTCTACAGAAAATAACCTATGCCACAAAGTAATTTGTCAAAAGAGCTAATGAGATTTTCACATGACGATGTCTTTCAAAATGCAATATTACGAACAAGAGACCTATCAAACTAGTTTTCCTAATTAGAACAAGCACCACTATGTCGTTAGATAAAAAGTTATGCGATAGATATTTGATTATTCAGACTTTGTACTTCGGAACCTTTTTCCTTGGAACATTTGGAAACATCAACAGTAATTTCCTTGTTGAATGAGAATGGTTTTTCCATTCTAATTTGAAAATTTGCAAAGCATGTAAAATAAAAAAATTTAAACTTTATTTTTTATAATATATATACATATATACATAATTTTGAAAACTTTTAATTAAGCTGCATTTATGAATAATTGAAGCATATAAAATAATTCATATATTAAAATATATTCTCTTTGAGACATCATTCTTAAAACTTATCCGTAGATTAACCATTAAAACGGCAACATCCAGTGGATTGTCCAATCGTGGAAAAAAAAACCAATTTCAATTCTAATTTAAAATATGTAATTTAAATTTTTTTTAATTAAGCTGTATTTTTAAATAATTGGAGCATATAAGGTAACTCATACATTTAAATGTATTATCTCTGAGACATTATTCTTAAAAAACATCTGCAGATTAGCTATTCAAACGTCAATATGCGATGCATTGTCCAAGCTAAAAGAAATATTGGTTCATTAATCAGATAATTATTAAGCTAATCGGATTAAAATTACATAATTTTAATCATAAGCAGCACCGAGGATAAAGAAAATAACAATATGCAATTAGGAAATTGCAGGAAAACTACTAACCTTTTATAGATGAGAAACATTTTAAAGAAATATTTATTTATGTGAAGAATGCAAAGTATTTTGAGCATTTTTTAAAATCATTGAATGAATGTTTTGAAAACGTTCACATATATGACTTGTCATATATCAAGACAATGCATATGATCGTTTAATATATAAAAGGTACAGTTAGTAAGTGTCAAAATTACAGGATGTCGTCGCAATATTTTGACTCATTTGTTTATATTTAAATTATATTAATTATAGTATTTTAAACCGGAAGTCAGCAACATAGGCAGGCATCCCATTGAATTTACGACTGAAATTCCAGAATTAGTTAAAATTCGATTCGCATATTGAAACGCAATCGGAGTGCCAAATCATATCTTGATGGCAAACTCCTAAAAACCTGATTTTAGTGGTTTAATCGTATGTTTACAATTGTGTTTTCCTGCTCTCACTCCCACATTTGGCTCCAGGAAAACACAGTTGTAAAACCTGTAAGTAAACCACTAAAATCAGATTTTTAAAGATATGACTTGGCAGAATGATTGCGTTTTAAAATGCGAATCGAGTTTTAATTCTGTAATTTCACAAGTGAAATCGATGAGATAATTGTCTGTGCTGCAGCCTCCAGTTTAATATATTATAGTGAATGTCAGATAAACACATGAACCAAAAATTTGTGACGACATCCTATAATTTTGACATTTATAAACTTGGCTTTTTACAGACTGACCGATTATAGGCCTTGTCTTGATATTGATTGTGGCAGTTCTACGTAAATGCGCTGGGCAGTGGGAATTTCTAACAGGTTTGCAAGTATGGGAAAATGTAAAACTTGGCAAGATTGGATTGATTCTACAGATTGGTGATTGGTTTCTTCAAAACTGTCTTTCTCTGAATCTTAATTAGATCAATCGAATTTTTAGACGTTATTCTGCACCAGGCAAGAAACATTGTACCGAGCAAAAAATAATATAAAAAAAAAGCACATGAAATTTTTTCGCCTTTGCACTGCCTTATCACAATCAACGCCATGAAACCGCATGATCATCTTTTTGAAATTAAAAAAATGTTCTTTAATACTTAAGAATGCGATTGTCGTTTGTTTAAATTGTTTAAACTTTTGATTATGGACTAGAATGGCGATTATTTTTAAAATATATTTGTATCAAAATTTGCAGATTTCAAATGTCTTTGTGGTTGATTTCTCTAAAAATTATTCTGGTATATTCCTATGAAATAGAATAGTTTTCAAAAAGTGGTGCTAATAGAATAAAGTAATAGTCTCTAGGACGAGATATGCTCCAACTCCGTAATCAAAGAATTAACATAATAATGACAAAAAATATCGTATTATTGGAAAGAATATTTGTTTTTCTTTTATCTTAGATTTATTTTGGAAAACAAATATTTTAATAGTGTAAAATCATCAAATCAGTAATAAATATTCAAAGTTAGAAATCTCTGGAATGAATAATTCAAACATCGAATTTACTTCCAGTTTCTTGTTATCGTAAATAAATTATAGAAAGAGATTTGTAAATACAAGTTTATTGAACAACAACATACATCTGTTTTTTGTGCTCGACATGAAGCCTGCTTATAAATCATCGTCAATATTACAGGGATGAGATAGCACAAGGAAAATTTACGACACAAGTGATATACAATCGGGAGCTCCACACAAAAAGTGCGTTCAATGGAGTACGCTCGAAGGCGATTAGCGGCGCTTTGCCACTCGGCCACGGAGGCCTCAAAATACTAGTGTGAATAGGAATTGAAACAGTCAATCCCTATGGAGGATATTCCAGATCTGCGTTGGAGGCTATAAAAGATCACGTGGTACCGGTAATTTACCCAAAGAACTTCTAACTGATAAGCAGGGAGGCTGATACTGCTTTCCCTATGAACTGTTTCATTGGCTGGTGGGCATCTAACGAAGCTTTCTCTTCTTTACGCTAGAAGCTTTTGCCTTGACCACGTGATCAAAACGTAAATGGAATATTTTCCCACGATGGTTTAGTAGTCACTGTGCCAAGGTCACTCCTATCTTTTATTTTCGTACTGTTATATCTGTGGATTCAGCTGTAGCGTTATTAATCATAATGCACAACTGCATAAATTTCAATTTGTTTAGGTATACCTGATGAGTGAAGCAATTCTACATGTGCTGCAATCTTCAAAACCATCTCGTATGAATGCGTAAGAACACGTGTCAAACATATTAGAAAGAATGATTGTAGGGTAACACCCCCAGTAATTGGCACATTAAGCATTTTTCTTTAAACTTACTTCAATTTTCATTACAAAGAAATAAGATATTTACTTGGAAATATTTTTAAATCAAAGATTGCATATCTGTGCATCTATTTTGGCCACTAAAAACAAACAAATTTGAAAAAATATTTTTCTAAAAATATATTTATAAAAACTTGCTGAAATCACCAGTAATTGGCACCTAGAACACCAATGTATGACACCTTGTGATCCAGTAATTGGCACAAGTTTATGTTACAAAAAAACTTTACACTTTGAATTGGGTTTAATCGCTTTAAATGAATTTACTATAGATGAAGATGCCATATTCCAGATTTTTGAGACTAAGAAATCAGCATATTAGTCTAAAATGTGAACACTTTAAAACAATACAATATACTTATATTACCCAGTGATTGTCATGCTGTCCCCAGTAATTGTCATATGAAGATTTAATGGATTCCAATTACTGATAATATTTCATATTTTCAAATAAAAACAAATGTTAAACAAAATTAGTCTATAACTTTAAAAGTACTTCCAAAATAAGTGGTTTAATGTCAAATTCCTTGTGAATTCTTTGTAAGTGGAATAGGTGCCAACTACTTGGAACTAGCAAAATTGAAGCACCATTAATTGGCATCTATCATTAATTCAGAAATCCAAATATTTGTGTCGAAAATACTTTTGCACAATTAAAGTAACCCTTTTTAACCAAACAAAACTATTGGCAATAAAAATTTAAAATATATTATAAATCAGATATTGATGAATTGAAAAGCATGTCTTCCTTAAGCCAAATAAGAAGCATTTGCAACAAAAATGACTAATTTCATACAAGCCATAATTGTTTCGCTTTCCTAGGCACTATTATTATCTAGTAGCATAAATCAAAATTATAATATTTAGCATAAATGAGCATATAACTGGTATATGGTCTTGCATTTTTAAAAGACTGGATATAAATCTTATTTTAGGACATGTTTGTAGGATGTGCCAATCACTGGTGCATGCCAATTACTGGGGATTTTACCCTATATCGCAGTGTTCCAGTACTTAGAGTGCCTTCATAAGTAAGAATGATAACGGACGCATAGAATACTAGCTGAAATTAATATTTTCGTTCAAACAATTGCCATTCCCCATATCAGAACTTGTTGATTCGATGCTTGGCGATTCGTTTTTGTCCAAAAGCATCTGAACCAGTGAATTTTTATTTCTTATGTGTTGCCATTTCTATAGAGGCACCTTGCGAGCACGTACACATCAACAGCTCTAATACTTTTTTCTGTAAAAGTGCGCATAATCCAAGAAACTGGCATTATTGTTAAGATCGACCTTATTTTGGTCGATTTTGGTTATTATATGCTGAAAAATAATTTTCATTATCTGATCTTTATTGTTAAATTTCTAAGCGAAATTTTGATGATCTAATTATTTTCAGTTTATTTTCACATTCTTTATGATACATTACTATACATGATAATACATGATTACCTACAGAAAGTAGTTAAATAAAACTTTACATATAGATAAAGAAATATATTGCAATACTTTAGTCTTAATCCACTTTAAAAATGCTTTGTTAAATTTCTAAAAAAATACACTGCTCAAAACAATTAAAGGATATTTGAAGTTTTATATAAAATAAAGATATAAACGAAATTTTTTTGCCGAAAATAGAAGAAGAGAATCACAAATGCAAATTTTTCTGGTTTTCAAACTGTGGAGTATGCAAATTTTGAGTTCGACGTCAAAAACGTCGCTTCAGAGGCAGCGAATGAAATTTGACTTTCAACTGGATAAAAGAGAATGAAGACAAGGATGATCGGCATTCAGTGATTGCTTTGTTTCGATGAGTACGGTGTCTCAGCGAAGTCATTTGACAGATTCAGAAGCTTGGAGAATTGTTGGTAGGTTAGAAGGGGGCCAAACTCAAGCCGAAGTAGCACAAGCCATTGGAGTGTCACAAAGTGTCATTTCCAGGATCTGGAACCGTTTTTTGGAGAATGGATGTGCAGGCCGAAGACCAGGGCAAGGTCGTAGACGGGCAACAACGCCCAATGAAGATCGGTATTTAGCGTTTACAGCTCGGAGACACCGAAACATGAACGCTACTCTTCTCCAACAACACCTTCGCTCGGCTACAGGCACCACGATTTCAACTCAGACTGTCCGAAACCGGCTCCATGCTGTAGGTCTGTATGCTCGCCGACCGATGGTATGTGTTAGATTAACATCAAGGCATCGTCGCGACCGCAGGGAGTGGGCAACCGAGCATGTCAACTGGAGGAGAAATGAATGGAGCAATATTCTGTTTTCTGACGAGTCCCGTTTGTCTGTGCATCCCGATAATAAGCGTATTTTCATCTGGAGAGACCGTGGCAGTAGGAATAATCCTGCGTTCGTGCACGAAAATGTCAGATTTGGCGGTGGAGGAGTGTTGGTGTATGATGGCATCTCCATTGATGGGCGCACTGACATCTACATCATTCGAGATGGAGCTCTGACTGGTCGCCGATATAGGGATGAGATCCTCAGACCTATTGTAGTCCCTTACGCTGCACCAATTGGAGATAACTTCATATTAATGAACGATAACTGCAGGCCACATCTTGCAAACCTGATGAAGGATTTCCTTTTCGAGGAAGGAATCGTTCGAATGGAATGGCCAGCGTGTTCTCCAGACATGAATCCAATCGAGCACGTTTGGGACGCTCTAGGAAGAGGAGTTTCTGGCCGCCAACAACCCCCACAGACTCTCCAAGAACTGGAAAGAGCTCTTCTGGAAGAGTGGGGCAGAATACCCCAACTCGTCATTAATAGCCTCATTGAGTCCATGCCTCAAAGGTGTTCAACGTTGCTGGCCGCCCGTGGAAACCCCTTACTGAAAATGATTTTCTTTGAAGAAAACACCTTTTCTTATTCTTTTTTTCTCATATGCACAAATTGTGTTTTTTTCCTTTTGTACACAAATGTGCAATAAAATGCATTTTTTTCTGCCAAACATGTGTAATTTATTCTCATATAACCTACTATGTCTGTCGACCATGTATCAATCAGCTAAAAAGTTTCTCAGATACAAAATCCACCTAAAACTGCAATATCCTTTAATTGTTTTGAGAAGTGTATATTCGGAGTGTCAACGGTGCCCGATGGTTAATTTTTAAACCAGTAGCCAAAGACTCAATTACAGAAATGTTTTAAATGATGACAAAAATTGTTTTAATAGTCAAAGGAATAATCCTGCGTTAGTGCACGAAAGTGTCAGATTTGGCGGTGGAGGAGTGTTGGTGTATGATGGCATCTCCATTGATGGGCGCACTGACCTCTACATCATTCGAGATGGAGCTCTGACTGGTCGCTGATATAGGGATGAGATCCTCAGACCTATTGTAGTCCCTTACGCTGCACCAATTGGAGATAACTTCATATTAATGAACGATAACTGCAGGCCACATCTTGCAAACCTGGTGAAGGATTTCCTTTTCGAGGAAGGAATCGTTCAAATGGAATGGCCAGCGTGTTCTCCAGACATGAATCCAATCGAGCACGTTTGGGACGCTCTAGGAAGAGGAGTTTCTGGCCGCCAACAACCCCCACAAACTCTCCAAGAACTGGAAAGAGCTCTTCTGGAAGAGTGGGGCAGAATACCCCAACTCGTCATTAATAGCCTCATTGAGTCCATGCCTCAAAGGTATTCAACGTTGCTGGCCGCCCGTGGAAACCCCTTACTGAAAATGATTTTCTTTGAAGAAAACACCTTTTCTTATTCTTTTTTTCTCATATGCACAAATTGTGTTTTTTTCCTTTTGTACACAAATGTGCAATAAAATGCATTTTTTTCTGCCAAACATGTGTAATTTATTCTCATATAACCTACTATGTCTGTCGTCCATGTATCAATCAGCTAAAAAGTTTCTCAGATACAAAATCCACCTAAAACTGCAATATCCTTTAATTGTTTTGAGAAGTGTATATTCGGAGTGTCAACGGTGCCCGATGGTTAATTTTTAAACCAGTAGCCAAAGACTCAATTACAGAAATGTTTTAAATGATGACAAAAATTGTTTTAATAGTCTATAAAAACATTTCTTAAAGTTTCGAAATTTATATTTTTATATGGTACCCCCCTTCCCCCCGATACTATAAGTGATAATGAGAAAATTTTCCTATTACACTAACAAGTAAGACAAGAAAAAAAATTCCCATTCATAACAGTAAATTCGAGAGACATATTTTCATTCGAGAGATTATTCTTTTTTTCTCATATGCACAAATTGTGTTTTTTTCCTTTTGTACACAAATGTGCAATAAAATGCATTTTTTTCTGCCAAACATGTGTAATTTATTCTCATATAACCTACTATGTCTGTCGACCATGTATCAATCAGCTAAAAAGTTTCTCAGATACAAAATCCACCTAAAACTGCAATATCCTTTAATTGTTTTGAGAAGTGTATATTCGGAGTGTCAACGGTGCCCGATGGTTAATTTTTAAACCAGTAGCCAAAGACTCAATTACAGAAATGTTTTAAATGATGACAAAAATTTTTTAATAGTCTATAAAAACATTTCTTAAAGTTTCGAAATTTATATTTTTATATGGTACCCCCCTTCCCCCCGATACTATAAGTGATAATGAGAAAATTTTCCTATTACACTAACAAGTAAGACAAGAAAAAAAATTCCCATTCATAACAGTAAATTCGAGAGACATATTTTCATTCGAGAGATTATTCTTTTTTTCTCATATGCACAAATTGTGTTTTTTTCCTTTTGTACACAAATGTGCAATAAAATGCATTTTTTTCTGCCAAACATGTGTAATTTATTCTCATATAACCTACTATGTCTGTCGACCATGTATCAATCAGCTAAATAGTTTCTCAGATACAAAATCCACCTAAAACTGCAATATCCTTTAATTGTTTTGAGAAGTGTATATTCGGAGTGTCAACGGTGCCCGATGGTTAATTTTTAAACCAGTAGCCAGACTCAAATACAGAAATGTTTTAAATGATGACAAAAATTGTTTTAATAGTCTATAAAAACATTTCTTAAAGTTTCGAAATTTATATTTTTATATGGTACCCCCCCTTCCCCCCGATACTATAAGTGATAATGAGAAAATTTTCCTATTACACTAACAAGTAAGACAAGAAAAAAAAATCCCATTCATAACAGTAAATTCGAGAGACATATTTTCATTCGAGAGATTATTCTTTTTTTCTCATATGCACAAATTGTGTTTTTTTCCTTTTGTACACAAATGTGCAATAAAATGCATTTTTTTCTGCCAAACATGTGTAATTTATTCTCATATAACCTACTATGTCTGTCGACCATGTATCAATCAGCTAAAAAGTTTCTCAGATACAAAATCCACCTAAAACTGCAATATCCTTTAATTGTTTTGAGAAGTGTATATTCGGAGTGTCAACGGTGCCCGATGGTTAATTTTTAAACCAGTAGCCAAAGACTCAATTACAGAAATGTTTTAAATGATGACAAAAATTGTTTTAATAGTCTATAAAAACATTTCTTAAAGTTTCGAAATTTATATTTTTATATGGTACCCCCCCTTCCCCCCGATACTATAAGTGATAATGAGAAAATTTTCCTATTACACTAACAAGTAAGACAAGAAAAAAAAATCCCATTCATAACACTAAATTCGAGAAACTTCTGCATCTTTGAAGTGTATGACCTATGGCATTTTTTTCACCTGAATTACAGATCAGTTAGGCCATGATTTGAAGGATCGTATACAAAATGCTTAAGGTATTAGAAGGGTTGTTTTCACGTGTGCATTTCTTAATAGCAACTAAAGGGTGTCATTTTGACCAAGTTTTAAGCTTCCAAAGATAAAATTCATTTTTATTAATGAAGTTTTATGTTACATAATCTCATAGAATTTTTAAATCTGCATCAATTTGTGAAGAACTGAGACTGCAACTTCTCATCATTTCATTTAACAAAGTTTCTGTTATTTTCTTGTTATATAATTAGTACAATCTACATATTATTTAATATTTCAGGATGAAAATAGGTTTCAAACTTATATTTTAATTTTAATTTTACTCTTTACTACTATTATTTTTATATATGGCGCTTACTTCTAGTTCTTATAAATTTGTGAAGTATCCATATTTCGCAGCTAAAAAGATACTTCAACTTTAAACATCTATTAAGCAGCCAGTATTAATCGACAAAGAATGGGACTTTATTCACTTATTTCATACTGTAATAGGATATTTTTACCAAATATAAATAATAAGACCGATGGACCGTATAAAAATTAAAATTCTGTAATTTTTACAGAAATATTTTTACTGAGCCAAATTTAATTTAAAATATTTATTTTCCGTAATTAAAACATTTTTGTAATTGGAACTATATTTACGGTTACTATACATACAGTTTAGAAATCAGCCATTCTGAACCACTAAGAGGCCAATGGTGTCTCATCATGTATATTAAAAATTATTTAGTGATGACTAATTGTTTTTCTACATTTGCAAGAAAATTCATAAAATTAAAAAAAAGTATTTTTTAAATAACCTTTTAGGTACCTTTTCTTTAGGTAATTAAATAATTAATGAATTGGAATGAATTAAAATGCATTTTGCAATATTTTGTGACAACAGTTAATTCCTTGGGGACGAGCGACACGTATACGTGCCGTAAAAAGGCTTAAGGGTACAGTGGACTTTCAAAATCGCAAAAAATCATCAAACTGTCGAATTTTATTTTTAGCATAATAACATTATATGAACTCCCTGCTATTGAACGCAAAAAGAATTTTTCAATTTCGAATATTTTTACTGCAGTACAACCCTTTTTGTCCAATCAGGTGATTCTGTTACGCCCGTTTGTTTACTTTTTTGCCGATTCGCATCCATAAAATTTAGCCTAGTTTTTAGTTTTACCTTTCAAAATGTTATTATTTTGCATTGAATACTTATTAATTTTGTGATTTCGCAAAACAATACTTTAACTGTAATTTTTAACTGTTTCTTCAGCGTTTATTTACAATATATTTAGAGGAATTGCTTTATGTCCCCAATCTTTTTAGCGTAAAATATAAAAAAATATTAATATGTTTAATATATTAAAAATATTTAATATTTTTAACAAAAATTTGTACAATAAGAGGTATTTATACCATGAATATTTCTAGAAAACTTTAAAAAAAAAATCATTAGAAAATACAAAAAGTGTTTTTTGAGAAAATTTTCTAAAATTCAGATATTTCACGTCCTTTGCATGAATTACTGTCGAAGCCACATATTTTATGTGAATTTACCATAAAAACATAAAACACTTACAGATAAGTTTGAAATGATATTAAATCCCTTATATATAGTTGTAACAGTGTCAGTAGGAAAATATTATGCAATTATAACCATTGTAGTTCCAAAAATCTGTTTTTCTCAGAATTAATATTTTCGTCGTTTTCATGATTTCAAAATGCTCCATGCGAAATTCTTTATGCCCAATTTTTCTGATTTTTTGTTTAAATCGCTCTCTATGTATGTGTTAACAAATGTTACTAAAAATAAACTTTTTAGACTCATTTAAATTTTTTAATTTAAGTTATATGGAATTTTTAATGATTTTTTAACGAAAAATACAAAAGAATTAAGTTAAAATCATTTTTTAATGTTTTACAAGTAATATGATAAAACTGCTTAGTAACATTTGTTAACAAATACATAGACAGCATTTTAAACAAAAAATCAGAAAAATTGGGTATAAAGAATTTCGCATTGAGCATTTTGAAATATTGTCATTTTTCGTTATTTAAAAAAAGAAAATTTTGTATCTAAAAAACTATTGTATATATTTAAAAAAAATTGTGAAGTAAGAGATATATATACTATGACTATTTCCAGAAATTTTTTAAAAAATTCATTGGAAATTAAAAAAATTAGTTTTGAGAGTCCACTGTAGCCATAAGAACCCTTGTTTATCCACACCAGTAAAAATTTACTGTAAAATTTGCCTTATTTAATCCGAACACATTATCGATTTTAACCTCTTCGCTACTGGCGATTATTGCAGTATTTTTAATTATTACTGAATTATTTCTTCTCTCGTTTGACTTCAGAGCGAGATTTTTGTTTTATTTTCATTGGCTCGAATCTAAGAATTCGAAACATATTGTTCTTACATCGAAATTTCATTTATATTGGAGTATCATTAATAAAATAGGACAAAACTGATGTACCCGTTTGGGTATTCAGAGACTGAAGACGTTAAAAGGCACAAATCATGTATTATAAACCATTTTTTTTTTAAACCCATAGACAAAACATTAAAAATTTCGTAAAAGGCTCCCGTCGCGAAGAGGTTAAAATAACCTTGCTGAGAAAATATACTAATTATAATAATAATTAAGGGATTAAAAAAGGCCTTTTTTAGAATACATAAAATAGTATTATATCATTTTATGTATAAAGTACAATTATTTATATTACAAACAGTTTTTATCATGTTATATTTGGTGTTTTTAAGTATTAAAGTTATAAAGGTCCTTTTTAACATCCCAGAATTTCACACAGAACTCTCTACGAATGAGATAATTTTAATTAATCTTTTTGAAAATAATAAATGAATCAACAACTGATCGTAAAACTCACATAAAACCTGATGCGAGAAAGTCGCATATCCCTTGAGAAATATACATATATAAAGAGCAAAGGCTTTTATCGATTTCTTCTTCAATTTCTCCGAACTAATTAAAGAACGCCCATGGGCTATCTTAATATATTACGCCCATAAGACAGAGGAGTGTTTCTTGATACTTAAAACAATGGGATTTAAGAAATTGTGTTTAATATAATTAAAGTTTCATAGAAAATATTACATGGATTCAGGCAAAATAAAGAACGTATAATTTTAAATAGAATTACTTTACACACATAAAACTTTCACGATAAAAAATAAATTAAATGTTGCAAATAATTCAATAAATAATTAAAAGTTAAAAATTAAATACATATTTCGTGTTAAATGTGATGTCATTTCCGACAACAAATGCTTTTTCCGTGTATACTGATATTAATACTCCATGTATCATAAAATTGTACTTTTAACAGCTTGTAATATACATGGTGTCAAATAACTGATGTATTATGTTTAATTTGATGTATTAAAATAATTGAATAACACCTAAAGCCATAGAAATACACCGTTTTCGGCAATATACTTGAAAAATCAGTAAATTTTTAATTACGAAGAATTTCGAATTTAGTTATAAAGCTCAACAGTAGACGGCAGTACCAGTGTTCAGCGAAATCTGTAGGTAAATGCATTCCGTTAGATGTCGATTTTTTTGCTTTTTACTCAGTTGCTAAACGTGAGTGGCTCAAACACACAAGTTACTAGACAAAAATAGCTTATTCGGAATTTTTTTTTTTTTTTTTTTTTTTTTTTTTAGAATTTAATTTCCTGGACCAGAGATTCGTAAAAACAAGGCGTAGTTTTTAGAATAGAAAAAAATGTAAAAAAAGATACAATAACAGCCCTGTATGAAAAATTCGAACGGACTGAGAACGTTAATGAGATCCGTGTGGCAGTTACAATGTTGAAGTCGTTCAGCAAGTCGTTAAAACTTTTGTGCGTCCCTGTAAATGCTATGCACTACGTATTATGCGTGAAAAAACTCATATTAAGTCTGAGCGACGTATATCAATTTAATTATACATGAAATCGTTTACCATAATTAAAAAAGTCACTAAAATTCCTTTTTCCCGTTTAATATTATGTAATGGAATTATTTTGTGTGGCCCTGTAAATGAATAATAACTATTATTTTCACTGCATATTTTACAGAATGCATATTTTAATGCAATTCGTAGATGTATATAAATTTGAATATGTATGACAGGGTGTAACATCTTAAAATTCATTTGAAACAATTTTTCCCCATAGGCCGTAATGTAACAGAAAACTTTTGACTGTCCCTGTAAATAAACTAATCATGGTAAAAACTTCATTTGCAATAGGGTTCGTGCTAGAATAAACGTCGATAATGTCCATACGGACAGAAAAACCGAAAACGTGAACAATTTTCAACTTTATTGGAAAGTGTAAAAAATGCACTTTTTGGTTAACTGGATGGTAGTGTTATATATATTATATCTATGTATGTGCGTGTTGGTATGTACATACATAAAGAAAAGCTAAGGATACTCTGCTCATAATTCAATAGAATTATAGTAAAAAAAATTAACTATTCACTTTGTGCTAAATGATGCATGAATAATTTTGGTCTTACTGTTTTTTATGCATTTTAATTGCTATTTTGATGTTATGCTGTAATTTAATACAATATCTGTAATAAAAGAAAAAAAGTATTTGCGCAATCTGTTCTTACACGGTTGGTGGGATTGCTCACATGAGTAGGTTTATCTTTCTACTTTTGTGATTTTGGTTGCCGATATTTTCTAGAATGATACTTTCACTTTCGAAACCGGTTCCGAAAATGAAAGCATCATTTTAAAAATATCTGCAGCAGAAATAAAAAAGTAAAAACAAAATGCGACGTAGATGTTAACCTTAGCAGACTAGTGCAAAATAAAAAGCTCTCCATAGGTTTATCATTAGCTCGCGAGTGTCTTCGCCTGCTGGGGCAGGAGAATTATCTCTCATTTTTCCCCTTAATAAATGGAGATGTTTTGTTGTAGTATCCTAAATGCAGTGGAAAATGTTGCATAATCTATTTCCTATGCTGGACTGTTACTTAATATTCTTATGGAAAATACGACAGGTAGATTTATTAAATCAAATCATTAATACTCTAAAAGCAATTGATAAAAAAAATTAGTCCAAAATAAATAAGTAAATAAAATAAAACTAGTATGTTACAATTCAGTGCCATTTATAAGATTTGCTATTCATATTTCTAGTAGAACCTTGATTACTTTTATAGAATACTTGAATCAAGAGGCAATTGGATGCATAAGAAAACGAGAAAATATTTCGAGGAGAAATCAGTTTTTCTTTCAGTAAAGATTCTTGATCAAGGTTTTTTTTCTTTTTCGTTAGAGATGTGAATATAAAATTACGACATTTTTAATGAAAGATATAACTTAAATGTTTTTCGAATTATTTGCAGGTATTTAGGATTTTTTTAAAATATTTTTACTATTTTTTAAAATCTCTAAATCTGTGAAAAACATTATAAATTACAATTTATTACAAAGTGAATTTATAACTACAACTTATTAATGCATTTTTTCAAAGTTCTTCTTTGTAATTTAATATTACTATATATTATTATTTAACATCAATATTTAACTCGTGAACACCAAAGTGTGAAAATTTACACAGACCAAAACTTCGAACACTCAACCCTTACTGGTCTGGTGTACATTTCTTTTCATGGAATATTATTTTGTCTTAACATTTACTTTGTTACTTTTTACATGTACAGAAAGTTTCAAAAATGACCGGTATATTTAAAAAAATCAATAAAAATTAAACGGGTAGCGCTAGAAATACACCGTTTGTTTCAATGTGTTTAGGACAACAGTAAATTTTCAAGTAGACAAACTTTCGAAATTTGTTACAATTTTCAACAACAGATGGCGCTGCAGGCGATTTGAAAAATAGAGAAGAAAACGCAGTCTGTGAGTTGCCATTCGGTAAGTCGTTTTTCTGCTGAAAATGTGTGCTGTTCACAGATTGCGAGTTTGCTGTGAAGAAATGATTTATTCCTTAGAACAGAGGATTTTTGACTTGAAAGACCAGATGTACCGCCACAATCCAGAACCAATTGTAAAACTGAAGCAGTACATCTCTTCTGAATGTGAAGCCATCCCGCCTGACACGTTTACAAAGATTTCTGGTAATTTCGTTTAGAGACTACGCCATATTATTGCTGCGCATGGTGTATATGTGAAAAAATCGTACTTAGAAATTTTCCACACGGCAGCGCCATCTGTTGTTGAAAATTGTAACCAATTTCGAAAGCTTGTCTGCCTGAAAATTTACTGTTGTCCCAAGCATATTTCAACAAGCGGTGTATTTCTATCGCTGCCCGTCTAGTTTTTATTGATTTTTCAATTATACCGGTCACTTTTGAAACACCCTGTAGAAATTATATTATATGTCTACACCTTTATGACCTTATTATGACTTCATTTATATTTCAACATTTAGTAATATCAATAATAATAATAATTTACTTAATTCACTTTGAACCGTTGGCGATTCTTTTATTTTGTATATATATTTCACTCTTTAAATTTAAAATGTATTTTACTTTCCTAAACAAATCATGCGTGATAAAATACAAAAAACATTAAAAAGCTACAATATCTGATATTTTCCAAATGTCTTAAAAAACGCTAACTTAGCTTATTATCACATAAATATGAATTGAATTGTACACTAAACAAGGATATTTGTTGAATTTATGACAATGAGATAATCTTTAAACATTAGTAAGTCTATTTGGATCACTAAGATAAACATTATTAAAGTAATTATAAATTTGTTCTCAACATGAAAAAAAAATTCGGATCCCAAAGAGTTAAGTGAGAGAGAGAGGGAAAAAAAGAGAGAAAGAAAAAAGTTTTCATTAATTTACATTTTCCTTAAAATTGAGAATTTTCATAAAAATAAATTTCAGAGTCCCCCTAATGAAATTTATGTAGGAAGCTAGAGATGAGGGAAGCTTACTCGATTTCGCAAGCCGGTGTCAGTATTGAGCTCTATTTTTACTTTCTTCTATCTTCAATAGAAGAAAGTATTGCAATCGAAATTTTTTTCAGCTTCCGGTTTTCGAAGGATTTACAAGTTTTAGTGGTCAGAGATTCCGAAAAACATGCTTTTACAAATTGTCTGTCTGTTGGTGTGCCTGTGTGTCTGTGCGTATGTCGAAATTCTCCCATAAAAAAGTGTATGAAGATATGCATAGAATTGAACCAAATTTGTTGTGTATGTTTTTGGCTGTGGCAAGCAGGTCCTCCTTCAATTTTGAAATATCCCACCGGAAGGAGGGACTGCAATAGCGACTTTTGTGTCATTTTCTATATTGTACCGAATAAAAGTGTATGAAGTTATGCACCGAATTGAACCAAAGTTTTTGTGTAAGTGTTTGGCTATGGCTAGTAGGTCCGCCCTGAATTTGAAGAAAATACGCTGAAAGTGGGCGCTATAATCACAATGTCAGTGCCATTTTTCTTATTTCATCATCAAACAGTATATGAAGTTATGCATAGAACTGATCTAAAGTTTTTCTGTATTACTATTTTTGGGTATGGGAAATAGGTCCTCCCTGAATTTGAAAAAAAAAATAATCTGCCTGTCATTCTATTGTCCATCAGCTCGTGCAGAGGCAGAAACTCGTTTTACTCTGATTAATGGACTTAAGCAGAAATTTAAGATGAAAATCAAAGTTGGTATAGTATTGAATTAAAATTATTAAAGCCATAACATGTGCAACTATATTTTTAAATAATTAAATGTACGTATGAGATAGAAGAAAGTTTTGGGATTGGCACGTCCAACTACTTATTCTAGTTTTAGAGTGCGAGTAGGTTCTCATGCTTTCTCAAACTGAAAATATTATTTCATCATGTAGGTGAAACTAGGGCAAATTGATCCACTTTTTACAAAATGATTTTTATTTTTTTAAATATTGACCTAGAAAATTTTAATACTTGCAGTGTGCCCTTTCCGGGATATTTAACGTTAATTCTAAACTTGCAATCGGCACCAATAATATTTTAGTAAAATTTTGCTTTTAGAATAAGAGCTTAAATTAATGATTTGAAAATATCTTAAAAAATTGTTTTTTAATTCCGGTAACAGTCGATAATTTCTCATTTTACTAACAGATTTTGCCTAAGCCGGAAAAGATTAATGTATCATTTTATATCATTTTATTCGTTATGCAATCAGTTATCACAAGAAAATTACCCCGTAAGTTTAATTATATAAGAAACTTGAATAATGATCGATTTTAATCACGAGAAAATATTGGGGTCAAGATTTCCTGCATATGGGAGGCTTGATCCACTTTATTTGATACTGAAATATTTGCAATGTAAAATAAAACAATTTGAAAAAAAGGTGGAGTTACTTTATGCTACAGGGTTTCATAACTATTAATAACTAGAAGATAGCCCGTCAAAATGACGTGTGTGCATTTTAAAAAAAATGATAAAAAATTACAACAATTGTGGTCAATCATAGCCACTTTATTCTTAAATAATTTTGAAAAATACAGCGATTAAGCATGGGAAAAACAAATTTAAAAAAAAACAAATTTCAACAGATTTCTTCATTCAAAATTATAACAAAACTATCTGGTGGATGGGGAGGGGGGGGATTGTAATGAACAAATATTAAATACATAAATTTTAAAAGAATAAAGTAAGGCAAAATATCAATTACAAAAGAATATATTGTGAAACTACAGTCAAAAATTTTAAAAATACTGAGAGAAAATAATAAAGATGTACAAAATTTATAAATTTTTTCCCAGTTTTGGCCATTTCCAGACGAATATGCAAGGGTAGCCAAATTATTAATCGATTGGGTAAAAAAATGGCATAGAATATACAGCTAATGAATTTCACTCAAAAAATTAAAGTAACTATTTCACAAAAAACATGCAAATTAGCCCTAATAATGCTATTTTAAAACATTTGTGAATTAACAATTTTATTCCATACCCGTGGTGTGAAGTAAAACAAGCATACTCAGTTAAAGCAAACAAATGTCAACAGTAAAGAGTAAACAATCACTCGTGAGTCATGATGTGACAATGGAGTCATTGTTGTGACGTAAATTACAACTCACGCTCTAAATCTGAACGCTCCATTACGACTATGGAACGTTTTCATTGTTCAAAAAATAGACAGCTTTTAAAATTGGAGGTACCTTTTCACAATATTTTTTTTAGATTTGGAATTTGTCATTCTTGAATGGCATCAGCATTAATTTGCTTACATCGTTTGTTTTTCTCGTAATTTATCGTTTGTTTTTTCTCGCAATTGCTATTTCTTTTATTTAGAGCTTAAACATTATAATTAGATAGTTTTTGTAAGTTTAAAAGAAAATGAGTAATGAATAAATCTTTTACATGTATATTTCCATAAGTTGAATAATTAGAATATTTGTGAACGACTCGGAATATTTAAGCCTAACATGATCGCAATAAGTTTCTTTTTCTCGTGGATGGGTTGACTCCGGATTTGTTACACACGGTGGGGTTTTATATATATATATAGTTATTTACGAAAACGTAATGTCTAAACAAATCTTGTTATACAGAATTAAGGCCATTGGCAAAAATTTTCATTTTAAACAAAAAATTTTTGTTGCACTCTTTCTGAAATACAACATTATATGGCCAAAGGTGATCGCCCACTTGTTATTTTAAACATTTTGCGTAATATCTTGAAAAATATATGAGTAATTCTTCTAAAACACCAGGTGTGTATACAGAATAGTTTAGGTCATTTATTTCAGTGAAGATTTTTTTTCTCGAAATCCCATTGGGGCTATAAAAGAATTGAAAAATAACGATGATCTTTTGGATAACTCTGTAAAAAAAAAATAATGTAGCACAAGCGTCTAAATTGAAGATTATCATGAAATAGCTTATTATAATGAACTGTGTTCTTTTTTATGAGAATATATTCTCGTAGAGAAACTCAGGTTTTTATAAAAAACAGTCCCGAGTTTTTCTAAGTTTTTTTGCTTGCAGTTGGCAGACTTCTTAATATAAAAAAATGTTCTTTTCAGACAGTGTAACAAACAACATTGCTCATAATATCCTGTAATCAGAATTTAAAAAAAATGATAAAATTTTATGAAAAATGAGCATGTTTACTAAATAATTTTTCAATGCGTATGCGTAAACGCTATCAAAATTTCATTTGCATATTATGTTAGCTAAATGTATAGAGCAACTTTTGTTAAAATCTAAAAAACTTATCTTGAAAATTCTGAAAGTCATTGTCGATATAATAAGCTAAAAATCTGTGATTCCCAAAATGAAGCAAAAGATGAGGGGATGCATCCATATATCCATTGCTTAGTAGCGGTATAGCCATACGTAATATTGTTCGCACTTTTTACATTTGGATATAGATCCTCATCTTTTTGCTTCTTTTTCGGAACAACGGATTTTGAACTTATTGTATCGATGATAATTTTCAGAACATTCAAGCTATGTTTTTGAGACTTTCACAAAAGTTTTTCTATACATTTAGCTAACATATTATGCAAATTACATTTTGATTGCGTTCAAGCATATGCAGTGAAAGATTTAGTAAATCTGCCTATTTTTCATACGATTTTTTTAATTTTTTAGTTCTGATTACAGGTAGTATATACAATATTGTCTGTCATATTTTCTGAAAAGAACGTTTTTAATTATTTTAAGGACTCTACAAATTATTACTAAAAAAACTTGGCAAAATTTGATACTCTTTTTATGAAAACTTGAATTTTTCTAGGAGTATGTATGACATCCTCATAAAATTGATTATTGTTTATTATAAGCTTCTTAATCATAATCTGCAGTTTGAATCCGCTTTTGTACATTAGTTTTGACCGGGTTATTCAAAAGATCTTCGTTCTTTTTCAATTTGTTGTCGGCCCTCTATTGGATTTTGGTAAAAAAAAATCTTTGCGGATATACATGACCTTTACAATTCTGTTTGCACACCCGCAGTTTCAAAATAATACCTCATGTATGTGTCTAGATATGTAACAAAACGTCTAAAATCACAAGTAGTCGGTCATATTTGGTATATAATGTAGTTGCCAC
Source organism: Maratus speculifer (assembly GCA_964019185.1). Taxonomy (NCBI): domain Eukaryota; kingdom Metazoa; phylum Arthropoda; class Arachnida; order Araneae; family Salticidae; genus Maratus; species Maratus speculifer. The sequence continues at coordinate 187,357,032 of OZ025296.1, read as the reverse complement.
ATACTTTGGCTTTATCTCACTGTGATAATCTTGTTTAAATTTATCGACGTACCTTCATAAAACGTTTTAATCAATGATGTATGCTACCTTGCAAAGGCACTTAACATTTTTTTTATACTTTCTGGTTTTTTCCATTATCTCTATTTTTCTTCATTCTACTGTCACTTTAAAGAATTAATCTAAATGGTTTTAGAAATGTAATCATTAATGTTTCATTATTTACTCTGTAGGATATTAAAATTTCCATAAAAACTATCGTATAATCCATTTTTGTGACTACGCTAAATTAATATTTTGTAAAGCAGGAGAGGGTGGGGGTTGAACATTAAATGCCGTTTAAAAAATAGTCAGACAATATTTTCAATATACACATTGAATGCTTTTACAAAAATGTTCTTTAAAAAAGAATTTTTACTTTTACTTTTAACTCAACCGGATTATAATCTAAAGAAACGTTCCACAACTTTTTGGATCATCCCTTCTTCATTCTCTCATGCAACGCAAGAGTGATAGATTTGTAAAAGCGGTATAAATATGCCACCCTCAGCAGATGGTAAAGCTTTCTATAAATTTCAAAAGAATATTCACATCTTGGAATTCAATACCAATCATATGAGTGACTATTCATGTTTTTCGGAATAACACGGAACACTTCTATAGAATGCAGAAGATGAAAAGAAAATTGGATTTGTGGAAAATGGAAAAATATTTTGAGGAGAAAACCAGCTTGCATTCAAAAAAGAACTCCCGAGCAAGAGTTTTTAACCTCGCATTGAGGATGTAAACCGAAAATATGTTTTATGAAAGTTTCCTAAATGTTTACACTAGTTCTCCATCTATCTTTTCAATTATATTTAAGTTTTTTTCTAGTTCTATCATCTTGATCTATAGAATTTTCTGCCCTTAAATCCGTAAATTATTGCTAAAAATTCTAAATAATATTTTCCTATGCGGTTTACAATATTCATATTTGTAATTTAAACATTATAATTTCTTTTGGCATTTAAATTAATGTTGCCAGATGGGCTACTTTTTTTTAAATTCAGATTCTTGATTGGCACCACTTTTTTTGAAATGGTTAAATTGCACTTCTTTAATGCCATATTAGTCAAGGCAAAAACATAAGGAATAATGTCGTTTCAAAAAAGTGCTGACAATCGAGAAATCTGAATTAAAAATAAGTAGCCCACTTGGCAACACTGATTTAAATGAAATAAAAAGAATATTGCCCAGTTAAACTGATGGCATTGAGCTCACAGGCTACGCATACTAATTGTACATTACAGCCTTGTATTTTCAAGGATTAATTCCATTCGAAAAAAAAAATAAGAAGGGGAAACAGCTCTCCCCTTTCTCCTTTTTTATACTTAATCATTGAACTTCCTAAATTATCAAGTACATGCTTTATCATATTAAAAAATCTATATCCAAAATTCAGAGCAAATCGGATAATTCTTAATAAAAACCCATTTAGCATTTATATAATTTAAGAGGAGTTATTCCCCTCTTTTATACTTAACCATTAAACTTCCAAAACTATTCAGAGATTTGAACGAAATCTGACAATTCTGACTGAAAAATCCATTTATGCAAGTTAAGGGGAGGGGCATTAGAACCTCCGTTCCCCCTGTTTATACTTATTCAATGAACACCTAATAACAGCCACGGACTCGCCTCATCAGAATGATCCTATATCTAAATTTTGAACGAAAACTGTTAATTCTGCATGAAAATCCCGTTTATATCAATTAAGGGGAGGGGCATGAGCCCCCCGTTCCCCCTGTTTATACTTATTCAATGAACACCTAATAACAGCCACGATATAGCCTCATCAGAATGATCCTATATCTAAATTTTGAACAAAAACTGTTAATTCTGCATGAAAATCCCGTTTATATCAATTAAGGGGGGGGGGATGAGCCCCCCGTTCCCCTGTTTATACTTATTCAATGAACACCTAATAACAGCCACGGTATCGCCTCATCCGAATGATCCTATATCTAAATTTTGAACGAAAACTGTTAATTCTGCATGAAAATCCCGTTTATATCAATTAAAGGGGAGGATGAGCCCCCCCCGTTCCCTCTGTTTATACTTATTCAATGAACACATAATAACAGTCACGGACTCGCCTCATCAAAATGATCCTATATCTAAATTTTGGACAAAAACTGTTAATTCTGCATGAAAAACCCGTTTATATCAATTAAGGGGAGGGGGAGCCCCCCGTTCCCCCTATTTATACTTATTCAATGAACACCTAATAACAGCCACGGTATCGCCCCATCCGAATGATCCTATATCTAAATTTTGAACGAAAACTGTTAATTCTGCATGAAAATCCCGTTTATATCAATTAAGGGGGGGGGCATGAGCCCCCCGTTCCCCCTGTTTATACTTATTCAATGAACACATAATAACAGTCACGGAATCGCCTCATCAGAATGATCCTATATCTAAATTTTGAACAAAAACTGTTAATTCTGCATGAAAAACCCATTTATATCCATTAAGGGGAGGGGCATGAGCCCCCCTTACCCCCTCTTATACATATCGAATGAACTCCAAAAACTAATCATTGAAGCGCCTTGTCAGGATATACCTGCATACAAAATTTTAAGAGGATCGGATATTTTTATCATGAGTTATCGCGTTACGCACATACATACAGAACGGACGGGCACATAAGCTCTCAGGCTATGATAGCCTGTGAGCTAAAAATTACTTATAGCTTTGAATCGTTCATACAAATAGTTTTCATTTTTCGTATAACATTGTGGATTCTTTCTCGAAATCAGCAAAAATTCTAATCAAACGAATAAACTATCACAATTTCGAGTTTCCCTGTTCAAATTATTGTACACATCATGCATAACACATTTTTTTCTTACACATTGTGCATACATTTATTTATAATTTTTTGCGCCAGACTAATAGTAAATCATGACACTAGTAGCCTTTTCATATTTGAGAATTCTAGTTAAATTTAATTTTCACAGCATTTCTTCTTCTAATTTCAACAGATTTACTACATTTAAAACATTTAATCTATTATGCGAATAATTTAAAAAACTCTATTACTGTGGGTGCGATTAAAATAAAACCAGGGTTCCTACACTTTAAGTTAAAATACCAGTATTTTTATAAGGGATCGAAATGTATCTGAGTAAATTGGCATGAAATTATAACAAATATTGTTCTATTAATTATAAAAAGAAGTTTTCTTATACGTCCATTAAAAACGTTTCAAAGATCTTTGATTGTATTTTATTAGTATTTGACGTCCGTTTTAGCAATTAAATATTTTAATATATATTTTTTGAAATATTGTTCTAGTTCGTGAAAATATGCCACATATCCTTTCGGTTTGAAAAATTATGTTTAACATTGTTTCAAAATTTTAAAAAACATTGTTACAGTTCCGGAAAAAAAACATTCATATTTTCTGTCTTGTTCAGCTTCGTTTGAAAAAAAAATCGCTGCCGTCTCGGCCTAAAGGCGAAGGTGGATTTTGAAGTTAGGTGCAAATTTCACCAACAAAAACTAAATCAAGATTAGAGATAAACCCAGTTTCCTCACTAAGAATGGGAGACTCTAGGGACCTAAACCTTTTGTGAAAATTCTAATATGCAGACGCGCATATATACATGGAATAGATTTAAAAATGGTGAAAACAAAATAAGAGAACTTTAAAATGCTAAAATGTGTAAATATTTCCATATTCTAGTTTTTATCATGTTTCAATATATTTTTACAAAATCACATGACGTTATATATTCTCCTGCTTTTCGCCCATTATATTTCCAATATAATGGAACTATATAGATCGTATTTGCTTTAAAAACATATCCATCAAGCTATCTATTTAATTTTTCATTTTCATGTTGAATTCTTGTTATAGAAAAATTACGTAATATTCAATTTTTCTTGAATTCCTCAAACTTTTTTTATAATTTCTCACGTGCAAATTCTGCAATAGTAAAATAATTGTTGTAATAAGAAGTTTATTGTGATTTTTTTAACTGTTGGTAACTGCTATAACGAAAAATATTTATTTTTAGTATCTTTATTCTGCAAAAAGCTTGTTTGGTTAGAGCTATGTTAAACGATATTCAAATTTTTGTACTCTCACTGTCAGAAAAATTCGTCAATATACACTAAGTTATCGTTATTTTTTCACAAATAACTTTGGTTTTCCCACAAAACGTATTTGTTCTGTGAGTTCATTCCGAAAGTCGAAAAATGAGGAAACGATTCCGTTTATATCTAGCACGCATGCGCATTGGGTCTGTTAGTAATAAATTCGAATTTATTTTTAAAATGAAAAACAAAAATATTCTATCGATTAAAATGTCTAATTTAGTTTTAAAAGACAAAAATGTTTTCGAATTTAAAAATAAATAACAATTACTTTCTTTATTCGTTCAAAAATTCTCACAATCTGTTATTCAAAGTTGGATAAGTTGAATAAAGTTCAATATACTAAGTTATTTCTATGATAAATATTCGCATATAAAATATACTTTAAGTGAAGACATTTAAAAAATATTTTAATTAAAAAATAAAATGCAAAAAAAAAATGATATTATTAAAAAAATGTTATCGAATAAAAATAAAACATCCATGTTTTTTCTCTGACAATCTACGTAATATATTTAAAATTCACATTTGGATACTATATTAATACTAAACGTAAAAAAAAAAGAAAATCTTCATGAGCAATCGTGGCGCCGTGGATGAGCGTTGGCCTTGTAATCCTGGGTTCGTGAGTTCGATCCCCACATCTTCCGCATTGATTTTTTCCAAACTTTTGTCAAGTGACGGATATTTTTCCTCTTTTGACGGAGAAAAAAATAAACGGAAAATCGTCAATCTACAGACAATTTCTGGCAGCAGTGCTGCCAGTACTTTTTCTGTGAAAAGACGGAAGTTTTTTTGAGAGTGCTCCCCATTTACACCCCCTTAAGCCAATTTTGTTTATTTGCAATCTCCGCCAAGATAATAACAATCTGAATATGTTTGGCAAGTTTGAAGACCATTCATGCATAATTGCGACTTTTATCATGCGGTCAAAACTGAGTACACACACACATATGTATATACATATACCGGGTGTCCCAAAAATGACTGATGGATTTTAAAATTCAATAACTTGCAAACGGTGACAGCTATTTAAAAAAATTTTGCAAGAGGGATATGTGTAATGTCAGAAGTTTTTTTACTGTAATTTTTTATTTTAGTTTGAATTTCAAACAATATGTGGAGCTGACGGCGATTGAAGGCCAGGTCGATGCTTCACTCAGCACTGATCACCTGGTCTTCAATCGCCATCAGCGCCACCTATTGTTTGAAATTCGAACTAAAATAAAAGATTACGGTAAAAAAACTCCTGACATTGTACATAACCCTCCTGCAAAAAATTTTTAAATAGCTGTCACCGTTTGCAAGTTATTGAATTATAAAATCCATCAGTCTTTTTTTGGGACCCCCGGTATATATAGATATATGTAAGTATGTATAAACATTTTTCAGGTGGGGATGGCATTGGGTTCCTGAGGTCTTATTATAAAATGCAATGAGCAATAACTCACACCCCAATGAGCGTGCTCAGAGCAACTTTCGGGGCAGTAAAGTAATGTTGAATTCAGATACCTTTCTCCCCGTGAAGAATTTGTGTGGCTCCGAGTGGAAAATTGCACTTGACCATTAAATTGGATTCTGTGGAAGCTGTCTCTCTGAGTCAGTACCGAAAACGATTTCGAATGTTTATATTCTAAGTGAAAGACCCACGTGACAACCGTCTTAATTCTTGTCGTTCTGTTTCAATTTTAATCTTTTGATATGTCGGAGATGGTTTCGAGATGAATTTTTGCGTTACCGGAGCACAGAGTTTACGTTCCGCTCGTTGTTACCGCCAAAGTATATGTAAATATATATATTCGGCTTTTTCAACATGCAAACGGATTATTTTATACTAGCTGACTCATCCGGTGTCAGGATCCGTTATAAGAATATTAAACAAAACTCAAGTTTATACGATTATATATCGATCAAAAATCTTTTAAATGAACCTAGTGTCGTGGGAGTTACTGATTTCGACGGTGTCATACTGTTAAAAATCTGCAACATTTTTTGACAGTTTCTCCACCGCTTTTATACATTATCCTTATTCTGACCCATTAGGATGTTCTATAATATCGTCAGGTATTCGTTTTCTATAAAAGCGGTGGAGAGACTTTACAAAAAAAGATGCAGAACATTAACAGTGTGGTGTGTCCCCAAATCTTTTTCCAGATGAACCTGAAACCTGGATTCCCGCTACCTAAAAAAACGTATACTGGATGAAATTGCATTCCATGCGCTGGAAATAATAAAACCATGAAAAAGCCAAATAGCAATCGGATTCATAGAATCCGAGAATAGAAATGCATCGTTAATGTTCGAAAATGTTGGTTGTTGTAGTTGTTGTTGTTGTATGTATGTCGGCCAATTATCTACACTATGGGATATAGGCCCTAAGGGGTGGGATGCCCTCCGTGGGGGTCTTTCTAAGGGAACCTAACCCGTATTTACGCAAGGTTCGAAGAAAACCACGGAAAACTCCGAACGGTTAGGCCGACGGTCGCGATTGGGTTCGAACCCAGCACCTACCGTCTACCAGTTTGAGGTCAAAACCTCTCGGCCACTGGTGGGGGCCTGCGAAAATGTTGGTAACTGAAATCTAAGATAAACTTTTATAATGCAAAAAGAAACTGAAATATGATCTAAGTTGAAAAATCCAATTCCCGTTGAAATTGATCTGAACCCGGAAAGAATGCGCTACCAAGTGCTGGAAAGTCTTTGCTCTTTGCTAGTAAATTTAAAGAATTACCGTTAGTTTTAACATGATATTTAATTTACGGATGAAACCCAACCCCTCTTGTAAAGCTAAACATTTACCTTTAACAGTAACGTGATTTTTAATTTACGGTTGTATTGAGTTGATGCAAAAGAAGAAGATTAAAATTAAAAATCTTGAAAGCTGTAGCGTAAAGAAATTTCTTAGTAAATTATGAAGTAGCTCAAGGATTCTAGAACTATGCTAAAGAAAATTGCTATAGAACCAGATCATTCTTAAAGAAGCTGCTCATAGGTCCCCAAGAAGTAGTTGAATAGTAGTTGAAATCGAAGATTTTTTTTTCATTTATTAGATGCAGAAAAGGGATGTAGTGGAGGGCACACGGAGACATACGCCGTATACATTCTGAATTTTTTATAACATAATAAATGAAAAAACTAATAGTATAACTTGGTGTAAAGTAAAGTACAATATAGAGATAAATCATACCTACATAATTTTCCGTGAATGCCGATTTTAGATGAAGCGACAGTAGTACCAAGAAAACGTTTCGTAGATGCCGTCAATGGGCGACGATAGTACCCAGAGAACGCTTTCTGGAAACCGCCAATAGACGACGGTAGTACATAAATAAGGTTTAGTGGCCGTTTGCAATGGGCAGCAGTACTATCGAAAGGATTAAGCAATTCTGTTATTACAATGTATATAAACGCCGAAATCTATGTTTTGGGAGCACACTGTATGTACTTGAGCTGCAGCTGGGGCAGACAGTCGGTCACACAAATTGGATTCATAGACACTTTTCAAATGTGTTGGAACTATAAATATGATATATTTCTTTAAATTATTCTCTATCTCCATTTTATGTCGTTTTTATGTTCATTTTAAACAGAAAAAGATCTGTTTATTCTAATGGAACTTTACGAAGCACAAGTTTATTAAAGTAGTAAATATGTTTTCAAGATATAATAAAAATTTCTGAATTCCAAAAGAATATTGACATCTCTAAATTGAATGTATTTCACAGGAGCTACAATTCATGTTTATAACAGAACATCGAACACTTTTATAAACTATTCGAATCAAAAGAACATTGGATCTGTAGGAAATGGGAAAATATGCTGGCGAAAAACTAGTTTGCATTCTAGAGCGGTTCGGGGAAGAGTTTTTTTTCCTCGCATTAAAGATGCAAACAGGAGTTACGAAATTTCTATCGAGAAATATACTTCGAGATAATTGTGCTAACGCTTCGTTTATTCAGCTTTTAATGTAACATTTTTTAGATTTTAAAACTTATCGCTTCTTTTTTAACACTTTCACAAAAAGTGAAAAACGTGCTTATGCATTCAGTTTTTCTGTCCGTCTGTCGATGCTATAATTTTTCTTGAGTTACAGCATGGACTCAAAGAATTTGCACGATTTTCCGATTGTAGATGGGAACTACTGAAATTAGGTTTTTAAATTCTTATGGGTTTCCAAATGATTCATATGTCCATCATATTTCAACATACGAAAAAGCGAAGTTTTGTTACTATATTCTGATTGTGTTGAAAAGTGTTTCATAATGTATATTAGATGCATGTTTTTTTTTTTTTCTTTCCTATTTTTTTTTTTTTCAAATCTTTTAAATGTCAAATAAAATGGATGAAACATTATTGTTTTTGTTCTGCCTTAACAATTATACCCATTTGTATCTTTTTACCACTTTTCAACACAATTGAATAGTGTTTATGAATTCGATTTGTCGGTCCGTCTGTCTGCAATCTAATTCTGATAAATATCGGGTTTCTTAGAAATTGATATAGTATACCATGTATACCAAAAATGGCGGGTATATTTGAAAATTTATATTATTATATTTATATTAAATTTTTATTATTGTTGTATTAAATTCATATCAAAATTATAAAGGACAAACGAGTTCGTGTGTAACGTTATCGTCATTTTGGCAATGATAAACCATACAATTGAACTTAACTTTTACTGCATTTTTCTTAAACTCCTAAACATAGAAAATTTTCAGTTCGTGTAAATTATAAAGGACAAACGTGTCCGTGCGTAAGCTGACGTCAGTTTGAAGATGGCAACACCAGACGATTTAATTTTTAATGCAATTTTATAACTTCTAAACGTCGCGCATTTTCAATTTTTGCACAGTCGAATTGAGGATAAAATATACTTTCGAGTGTAATTTGTTTGAAAACTTTATCGAAATTTGTTTGAAAATTACGCCGCAATTTACTCGATTTTTATTATTTTTAAAATAATTTTCCAGCATAACGTTTAGTGGAGTAAAATCTTAATCTTAGCTTTTTCAGATAAATTTTATAAAATTCGTATTAACTGAAAAAAAAATCATTATCAATGCTATCCCAGTTTAGTATAAAGTTGAACTGTTATATACATCTCTGTGTTAATCAGTTTTCCTCTATGCTAACATGTTCATAAGTCGTATATTTTTTCAAGATGATGTGTCAGATAATTTGAATATCAACTACACAACTGTTTAAGACGAGCCTAAAGAAGACGATCAATCATTCCATTCCGACGTATCATCTGATTCGTATGCTTTAAAGTAGGCTTTACTAAATGAGGAGATGCAGTGTGCCTGTTTGCAGTGGAAAATATTCAGAGGATAGAAAAGGGGAACGGTACATATAATGCCTGATATGGGCTCATGTGGTTGTGATATGGACAAAACAATGGACTACACTTATGTTTGTTTTCATATTAATGAACTTTTCAAAGGATCTGATGATTTATAAGTGATGATGATGAAGCCATTCAGAATTCACACAGTTGATATTTGTGTTGTAGAAAATGATATTCGCTGTTTGAATTGCTACTCAGGGTCTCTGGTCCTCAATCCTTTTAAACATGGTTGCGATGGTCTAGGAAGAGCCATTGCACAGCGTAACGTCCCTCCCACGAGACGCCAGGAGTAAAACGCCGAACTTTGGGAAGATCGGACTTTATTGCCACAAATATTTACTGAAACTCTCATAAACAATATGAGAGCTCATTGTGGGGCTTGTATAGCTTGTATTCCCTTTTTCTGTGAAGTGCATAACTGCCAATTCCTCGTATGTGATCTCCGCCTTAACATTCACGAAAAATTTCAGACGATATTATCAAGATAATACTTGAAGAGATGATGTTGTGCCATTTTTTAAGGACAATTTTTTCTCTCTTTGACTTTTTCCGTTACCAACTGAGAGCAAAATGCTGCTCATTCTCAGTGGAAATTGGCATATGATAAATTCTTGCTAGTCTTATTAGATATGATACGTAATAAAGTACAAAATGACGTAAGAGGCGATGAATTGTATTGCTTAATCTTGCTGGATCCGTTTCTACTTTCCTCTTTTCTGTCTCTCAGAATGAAATGCAACTCTGTATTCCTATGTTATTATTGGTCGTCTGGATTGGTACTATATCCCCTCATAATTTGTAAAAATAATTTAAAATCACCCTGTATATATATATTTGTACACTTGAATTTTGTATTTCATATATCTAATACATATGTTTTATTTTTCAAACATAAAGCTCATTAGCAACTTATTGCATTTGTTAAAACCTATACTGAATAGCAACAACAACAAAAAAGAATCTGGAAGCGGAATAACCGAAAAGTATCGAGGTTTTTTTTAATCTTTTACTGCCTATCTCATATAAACGACATGCTATTTTTTAAATATCAAGAAGAAATTTATTGCTTAATTAACTGAGCCATTGATTTTCATTTGAACTAAGTCACTAGAAACAGGTGGTATTGGATTAAAGCAATAAGGATTGCGAAAATAAAACAGCGAACAATTTTTATTCGAGGTAATTTTGTTGGAGATTTTTCTTTTGTGGAAAACATATCTAGTTTATTTAGTTTTCTAAGTGCATATATTATAACTTTAAAAAGGCTTTATAAAGCATAAATAACATATTTTATTTAAATTCATATGAATATTTGTTTTGGTAAAAATTTGAAATAATTTTAAAAATGATTAAGATATCGCGTTTCTAAAATTATAAAAATAGAAACGACACGAAACAATAATTGACTAAATGTATTTTCATATTAAATACAATTTCGAAGCTTTTTAATGACTCTTAATTAAATGAAAATATTTGCAATTATTTTAGCTAATCTATTAAAATTCATTTTCAATTCAATAGAAAATCAAAATTCAGGTTTTATCACCAATATCTGACATCACCTTCAATCTTCAGTAAGACACATAAGTAAGATGAAATTTTACAAATGTAATTTAATGAAAGAAAAACGAATGTTACAAACTGTTATTCATTTTTTTACACTTAATTTAAAAACTTTGGAATATTAAAAATATCCATAATCTTTGTGATAAGACTGAAATAAAATATAATTAAGTACTAAAAGGACTTATTGCAGTGCGTTATAATAAGAAACAATGATTTAGACTCATCAGCGTGTACAGTATATTTTAAAATCTTTAGTTTAAATCATATACTACTTAAGTAAAAATGTACAATTATTCACATTATAATTGTACTTTTTTTACTCTAAGTAGAATGTGATTTTAATTGCAGGGTTTAAACAAATATATTATATGCACTGATAAGCAAAACATTTTGTTTATTTATCAAATATAACGAAAACTATTACTCTGAAAATTCTCTTAATGCTTAGAATTTAAAACTTTTATATTAGTTGGTACGTGATTGCACTAGGCGACTCTTTTTTTATTATTTCGTCGACAACTTAACTTTTCTGCTGATTTTCTAGTAAAAAATTAATCAATTAATGGTTAGAAATAAAGATAAGAAACAAACTAAAATATAGTTACTTTTGGCTATAATACGACACATGCGTATCATTGTTCACAAACAGGTTAAGATTTTAAAATGGTATATTGAATTTTCATAAAAGAATATGCACAGGCCGTTTTCATTAATTGGATTTTCTTCTTTAAAAGTTTCTTCTTTCTCATGCGTGTTAATATTTCGAAATGTTGTTACTTCAATACTATGCCAATAATATTTTTTATCTTAAAATTTTTCCTCATTTTATTAATCGTAGTATAAAAACGAGCTAATATCAATCATAATATTTAATAAAATCAATATTTTTCATTGTTCTGTTGTGCATCACCTACTTGAGAATCGCCCATTTAGCTGGATGCGAATTGCCTGTCAGTAGAGATGCACAACAAAACTATGAAAAATCGTCGATATAGCGTCTCCTTCAATAGCATGGATAGTTCCTAAATTCACGTAAAACTAACTAGTCATATACAAAAACATACACAAAAAATTGATTAAATTCTGTGCATAACTTCATACACTTTTTGAAAATTCAATGTGGGCATACGGATACATGGACATATAGACATTTTGTGTAAACAAATTTTTCGGTATCTCTGATCTTTAGAACATGTAAATAAGTCAAAAGCAATTTCGATTAGAATACAACTAAAAATTTACAATGCCAGTAAATGTTTCGATATAAGTAAAAAACGGATTCAATAAAACACTTTAATTTTTTTATATATTGGAATGATTATTAATTTAATAAGCTTCAGTAGATTTAGATAAATAATTTTAAGTCATTCTTTAAAATGACTTAAATGATTTATGCATGTGTTTGATGTATGATTACATTATGTGAGTAAATGTAATCCTTTTGCTCTCATTGAAGATTATTTTTTGAAGTAGCCATCACATTTTTGGCAAACAATTTTTGACAAAAGCTTTTGCCATACTATATATATCTTGCAAATGTTCTTATAAATAATAATAAAAATATTTTTTTTCTAAAATACTGTTAATCAAAGTTTGATTCTTAAATAGTATTAGTGTCAGGGTCTCACCTGTCAAATAAACTCAATTCATTAAGCGATCGTTACTCAGATCTCATTTAACAACATTCAGAGGTGATAATACAGCGTGTAGACAAACAATTTTTGCATAGGCCGTAATCCACTTACTCAATCCAAAATATAATCTCACTTTAATCTGTTACTTTAGCTGTGATAAAATATTTGTAACGATAATACCAAGAATTTTATGCTTTCTGCAAAATACAATAACAGCGCAAGAAATGCTCCATATTCCATTCTTATACAAGGAAAAAAATAGTTTCATTTGATATTCATTGTCCTTTTAAAAACTTCATGCTATAAGTTTTGGAACTTTCTGTTTAAGTTTACATTAAAAAATGCGTAAAAATAATCAGCAATTTACCTAACAAGATTGATAAATTACTTTTTCTCCCATTTAGACGTTGATAATATCATTAACTTAGCAGCTTAATGGCATGGTTGTCATAATTAGCCGGAAAGAATGCTAATTTCCCGTAATTAAGGAAAATATATTTCTTGCGCGATAAGTTTTAGAAATACATACAAAATGGCGTCAGTGCATTGAATTAAATTCCTCAAAATAATCTATTACGCTGCATTTCTGTAATAAATAGAACTTTAACGCATTATTTTGTATTTTGTTTCCTTCTGTTAAGGAAACAAAATATAAAAAAGAAAAGATAATATTTGTGAAGAAACACTTGTACAGGTTTTTAGTTTGCATTAGCACAAAAAGAATATAATAATTATAAGATTTCTTTATTTCTTTTAAATGCGTAAAAGATAATATGTGAACTATACATCAGAGTTGATACGGACTCAATCTGACCCTTCCCCTGCATACACATACAAACACACACACACACACACGAACCCGGTCCCGTAATTGGCTTGGTGTCGATTTTTATACCAGTCTTTTGTCTTTGGCGGGTATGAACTCAAAGTAAAAATTTCATTTATTCACAAATTAAAAAACAGAAAACAAAACTTGCTTCTTGAGAAACAAGAATGTTGCCCAAATGTGTTACAAACCTTGAAAAATCAATTTGAAATGGAACTTATGTTAGCCATAAGGTATAAAGAGAAATATTCTATCAGATTCTGAAGCTTTGGCATGACCATTATTAGTAACAAAAGAAACCATGGGATATCTTTTGTCAATCCTCACTTACTATTTTGAAATCTTTGTTCAGAAATACTGTAAAAGAAAATACTTAACCATATCATTAAAACCCTCAAATTTTTTTGTGTCAGTCTGGCTTACGTATAGAAATAAAACTATACATTGAATTTTATGTATTTTAATATAAAAAAATAATAATAATTCTTAATTTTTTTAAAATTTTCAGCATTTTTTATTATATATCTGCACTTAATTACCTTTACCTTTAACCGTCTCAAAAATCTACAACGCGCCTAAAGAAGTTTTCGCTTCGAAAGTTTGAAAATTATCCCTCCTCCTTCACCTTGCTCCCATGGGTCCACACTTTCACCCCCAAATTCATACAGCCCGCTCTCTAATTTTTTTTAATATATATTTGATAAATAATATTTACCGGGAGGCTCGATCAAAAAATCCACACCTAAAATTAGATGTATTGTAGAAATTGCTACGGTTTTTTAAATGTGTTCGTGCCCTCTTCACCCCTTCTTAAAAAAATTTTAATAAATAATATTTATCGGAGGGTTCCAGATATGTGACAACTTGATACGACTAAAATACGAGAAACTTTGAAAATCTGGACTTCTTTTCAATACTTATTGCCATATTCTGATGCCTCTTTCTGTTTCTCCTTCCTCGATAAACCTTCGACAAAGCTTCCTCAATAATCTTTTCTAGATAAAACTTCTCACATCTCTTCTCTGCCGCGAACAAGAATAATCGAGAAGCCACGACATCGAAAAGGAATTCATCGGGCAGCCGAAAGTCACTCTAGATGCCGCAGTACATTGAAATATAATATATTAGAAGGTAGAAATCATCGCTGTGTCACAAATTGTTGAGGTACCGCAGTCATCGAGGTAATATATTATTGCGAAGTCACAAGTTACTAGAGATGCCATAGTCATCGTTGTAGGAAAGCATCGACATGAGATTTGCTGAAATGCGAAGCATATCGGCAAGCTCTTTGACCATTCTTTCATATTATGAATCTTTTTAATCATGGAGTTGAATCTATAGAGGAATAGCAGGGGGAAGGCAGAGGGTGAAGCGATAAAGGTGTGAATTTTTTAAATCATGCTTATTTCCACATTAAACTTCTGGCCGTCGCGTCGGTCTGATGTTGTTTTTTAATTATATATGATGTTTTCAGTTACCATATATGTATTAAAATCTGCCTTATAAACATGTAAAAACAATGATTTTAATAATCCGTTGAAATACATCTCGATAGTTAAATTCTCAAAATTCATCGGTAACTTTATTAATCGTGTTTTTACGATTGCAATTTTTTATCGATTATAAATTTTCGAGAATCGCCTATCACTTGCATCACCCCAACTTTGCGCAACGCATTATCATTAAATGTCTCGTAAATGAAGGCTTAAGACCGACTGAATTTTTTCGAAGACTTCAAAGAGGACAAGTCTGAAGAAAATGTACGTATATTCTAAAAATATGATCGAAAAACAACATTTTAGAGTCTGGAATGAAAAAATTCTCAAACGGCTATTACACAGTTCTTAAAATTTATAAATACTTATTATTGAAAATTATTCGCTGTATTTTTAGCTGCAGAATAAAAAGCATATAATTTCTTATAATGGATATTTTGGGGCAGTGCCTTATTAAGGCTTCCAAAAGGTAAGTGCATAATTTTTTTTTCGCTTTGGACCCGATATTACGAATACCCCCGATTTACGAATAAAATTTACGGTTCCAATGAATTCGTCAAATTTGGATCCGACTGTATATATATATTTTTTACAAAAATATTTTCAATGAAAGCCACTGTATTTGTCAATAACCTCGAATTTCATTGATTATATATTTTTAAACGAAGATTTGTCCAAACTAAACTAAAAATAGGTTACAATTGTGAGTTTATTTCCATTGTACTTCGTACACATTACATCGACTTCAGCAACATACACAGGGTAGGCCACATATTACCTGCCGGTTTTGATTTAAATATTTAATAAGAAATCTTTTCAAACGTATCTTATTATGTGCGTCTCACTGTCTTCGTCAGTCCGCACCAGGCATGTCTAACACGTGGCCTATGAGCCACACTTGTACCACCGGTGTTTTTTTTTTTTTTTTTTTTTTTTTTTTTTTTTTTTTTTTTTTTGGCTTACCGAGTTTTTGGTGTTTTCGCTATTTTTATTTCGGTTATATTTTAAATGCTTTGCACTTTTCGCGAACACATTCGCACTAATTATGGAAGTACTGTTGCGATGTTGGAAACATATGAAGAATATTTTATTCAAAATATCCGTTACTATTTCAGAAAAATAAACTACCCCTTTTTTAATACAGAGATTTTGTGATTAAATAAAGAAAATGTCACTAGTCATACAAAATAATAGCTATTTTAAATTTTAAAAAGTTCACTATGTGGTAACATTGCCGTAGTATTACAGATGACAAACTTCAGAAAATATAGTACACGTTTGTGGTAGAGATGGGAAATATAGTTATTTTTGGTTAACAGGTTACATCGTTCCACTCTTTTACAGGTAACAGGTTCCAACAACCTGTTATTTTTATAACAGGTAACTTATGGTATTTTAATTAGAAGTCATTTCAAACAAAATGTTTTAAATAATTTTTTGACGTAATTATAAATACTATTCTCTACGACGATGAACCAAAATCAGTTTGGGATTAAAAGTTTAATTAATTCACTCATTGTAACTCCGAAAGTTTCGAGCACGCAAGAATAAATTTTTATTGTTTTAGTTGTTAGAACGTGGAGAAACTTTTTCTAAATAAAGTTTATAGAACACAGGCATTGGCGAGTGATTTCTCAACATATACCATAATGTAATGGAATTCTTCTGAGTGGCCCTGCAAATATACAAAAAAAAAAAAAAAAAAAAAAAAAGAAAGAAACGCACTTTCTTTTTAATACCGAACTTGCCATACTTAATCCCACTAACATATACATCCATTTCATGACAATCTGACTATATTTACGCAAGTTAGAGCGCAGGACAGACAAACCGAATTCATAAACATTTTTCAACTGCGCTGGTAAGTATTAAAAAGGAAAAATTTGATCCGCGACTTAATATCAGCGATGTCTATCAACGCATATTCAAAGGGGCTGTCCATAAATGATTATACGTTTTTTTTTTTTTTCAATATTTTTTGTCCCACCTTCCTCCCTTTTGTCGCAAATTGCCACACTTCACCTTACCCCCCCCCCACCTCTTGTTCTTGTCACAATGTCACGAAATATTCAGGCCCGTAGCTAAGGGGGCGCTATGGGCGGCTCAGCCCCCCCCTAAAATATTTTGAGCCCCTCCTGGAAAAGATTCCAAGGTCACTCAATGAATTTCTGTACCGAAAATTCAAATGAAATTCTGTTTCAAAATCTAATCTAATGAGTGTTTCAACTTCAACACTCCCTCATCCTATTTGTACATATGAAGCTAACATGATGTTTAATATTTCAACAGTTATACAACCAAAATTTCGATTATCATATACTTTTCTTAGCATAAAATGAAGTTATTATAAAAGTTTGATATGAAACATAGTAGTACCTCCAATGTGAATATAAAATGTACAAAAAACATAGTACCCACAGTGTGAATAAACACTAGTTTATCTTTCTGCGTCAGAGAAAAAAATTATGACCCCCCCCCCCCCCCACTATTGTTCTCTTCTAGCTACGGCCCTGGATATATTACATAAACATGTACTTCAGGTTCAGAAACAAAGCACTACGTTATAGATCATATTTCAAACTTTATTTTTTAACTGAGTGTTTTAATGATATTCATAACCATAACAATAAAAATGATTCATGTACTTTTTTGTTTCAAACAATGTTAAGATTCACTACAAAAACATAAATAATATAGAATAGTAATAAAATATTAATATGAAAGAGCAACTAAAAATAATAGCATTTTGAAATTTGAAATAGAATTTAATATATTAGGTTTTTTAAATCATATGCTTACTTTATGAACACAAAGTACTTTATTTTTAAAATAACTTCTAATTTAATCTGCTTATTTTTAACGCTTCTATTTTAACCAAAATGTGTGACGTCACATTTCTTCTTACCCCCCTCCCACCTCCTAGTCACAAACTGTCATAGTTTCATGAATCCCCTAGCCCCCCCCCTTCCCCCGCCAAGCGTGACATCATTTGTGGACGACCCCAAAGCTATTTTCACAAGAACACAAAAATATTATTTATATACTTTTAATCGAATGCAATTTACCGAAACAAATTTCGTTCGTACAAATATGCTTTTCAAATTAATTACAACTGTACCAAAATTAAGTTATTTCGCAAATTGTAGGAGACTATTATCTTTTTTTCTTTTTACTACCCAGCGAAATAAAATAACAGAAATAAAATCTTTTAAACACAAATACAAAACAAATATAATAAAAATATTTGGCCAAAAAACAAAATTTATAGTGCCAAATCCTCCCCCCCTTCCTGTCCCTAAAACAAAATTCCATGAGTAATATCCCTTTTAAAAATTCAAATACGACTAAACTTCCTATATCTTTCATTCAACACTCGCAATATCAACACATAATCTTTCCCTACTTGAAATCATTTCCTACTTCTTTCTTCATTTCCATACCATAATGCGATAATTTCACCCCACCAAACCATAAAGAATAAACAAACACTTTTAATCAAATATCATTCACTCAGACAAAAATTGTTTATTCTGTTATATTTATTATCAGTTTCTTTTTTCAATTTGAAACGCTGTTGGATCAAATGTTACAATGACCGCAGAAAATATTTACAGATAAATAATTGCCAATATGTTAAATTATCTGTTTTTGTTGGAAGTCAGCCAAACGGTAAAATGATCATTATCTATTAAGAACCACATTTACTGCTGCGACATGAAAATATATCAGAATGAATGGAGGAATATTCAAAAACTATTTGTTGTTGATTTTCAGTTGCGGAAATGCAAAGGAAACGATTCAGGACATTTTTAGTGAATATTGCGCTATTTTAATGGTACGGAATTGATTTCTTTACTGAGGCAAATGAATGAAGAAACTGTCATTTAAAACCATATGTTATTTAATTAACAGGGACTTTTCAATAACATGTTAATGCAATATTAGGTTCCAACACAGTAACAATGTTTTTTATCCTAATACGTTAAATAATGCCCATCTCTAGTTTGTGGCCAGATCTAACTCATTTTAAAATTTCAGTTACAAGAGCTTGGGGATGGAAAAAATAACTAATCAGAAACCTATAAAAGTCATATCTTAAATGTTAAATTTTAAAATTTTTAAAAACAATTATAGTACTTTTTAAATAAAATTGCTTTGTGTTTTAGCTTGAAACTAGCACTTTATTTTACTGTTCTCTTTGATTTACATGATATTATAAAATAATGTACAGTACTTATTAGGTATTAAGTAATTGTTATAAACCGTCGCTACAGCTACTTAACGATAGTTAATATAAAAGACAAAAATAAACAGTCAAGTTCGAGTATTACTCCCACTCAGAGGATTCCGTACAATACATATATATTTTTAAATTTTATTATTAAAATTTCTTTCTAAAAGAATAGTAAGAAACATTCCAATCATATTTTTAGAAACTTGACCCCAAGATTGTTTTACAAATATAAAGCACACAAATTACTGAATTTGTACTTTTTCAACACATTTTGTTCAACGATGCTAAAATTTTTCCCATAAGACACTTTCTGTATTTAATTTTCCAATATTTTTGTAACAAACTATCATAAAAAAAAATTTGACTTGAAAAAATTCGTTAATTTGAAGTTTATTATTCGTTAAATACAGGTAGTTGCCTTCATTTGTTCAAGGGGGAAAAATCTTTAAATCCCGAAATTCTTGAAATCGGGGTTAGTTAAATGGAAGTCCGTGTGTAAATATATACAGGGTGAGTCATAATTATCGAAGCAATGCGCTATCTAATTAAATATTGCTCCTAGTACATACTTCCAATTGCAAAGACAGTGATTTTAATACGGGTTGTGTGGAGACTGGGATTTGAAACTTCGTCCCGTGCAGATATAGAAAGAAGAAACAGTCCAGTTACGATACGAAAAAATACATCAGGCCCGGCCTGGTGAATCTTCTGATAAACGTCCTGACTTCTCGACAGGACGATAAAAAGCCTGAAGTTGTGAAAGCTAAAATTATGAAAAAGTTTTTAATCCGCATGTTAGAAAAAGCATTGTTTTAAAAAATTGATGGACATTTTAAACAATACAAAAAAAAAGGTCGAAATGGCAAGCCACACTGCATCGGAAGTATAAGCTAGAAAGGAGATACTTCTCACTTTCAATTTTTTAAATAGCATTTAAACATTTTAAGAAGCCAAACCATTAAAGCGTTTTTCTGCATGATGGATTTTTTCCCCCCACCATTTTTCGTCTTTATATTTTAAAAGTCCAAAATCGTTAAAGAAAAAAATTGCAAACATGAAACATGTCTTAAATTGATTATTTTACAGTTTCGGAAAATTTGAAAAAATATTTTATTTTGAATATACGACTTTTTAAAAAAAATAAATTACATCATTTTTTAAATAAATATTTTTAATAGTTTTTAAAACTAATATAAAAAAAACCTGTAACAAAACTAAAATTACTTTTTTTTCTATAAAAAGAAAAAAGAGAAGGAAAAAAACGAAATCCGATGAATAATGATTCGAGTTATAACGATTTTAAATTGTCCCATTTAAAACAGTACAAATGGTTTGGAATTTTTATAAACTTTATCAAACATTTCAGAAAGTGATTTTGTTTGCAAATCACTGTCACAAAAAAAAATAAATAAATAAATAAATGAAAAATTATAATTATAATTTAATAGCTGTATTTTTGTATGTTTTCCTAGACTTGTTAAAGTAAAATTTTTTCTTGAATTGCGCACACTTCAATTTGTGTCTAATCCCTTAAAACCTGATGAATTATTTAAACGGCTATATCTCTCCGAGTTTTACAGATATGAAAATGCATTTTTTGTGTTTATTTCAGAACTAGATAAGAGAAATTTTCCTAATTGAAAAAAAAAATTTACGAAAGCCACATAAAAAATTAATTTTAGTATTTTGGCAAATAGCCCCCCCTCCCAAGGATTTGTAACTTATATTATCAAGTTTTATACCCTTTTTTATGAGGCCTTGCATTTGGAAATATGTACCTAGAGACACCATTTAACGAGATAGCTTATTGTTCGGATAATTGTGACTCACCCTGTATTTATATATAATATATGTATATATATATATATATATATACATATATTATATATTTGGTCAAAAAGTTTGACCGTTTGGAAATGTATATTTTATAGATTTATTTTAAATACAAACACTAATTTATCAAAGTGTGTGTGTGTGCATATGCATATATATACTTTATTTTGATTAAATAGCAGTATGCAGAATCAATATTTAATTTTCTTTTATTGTACAAACTTGGTAAACTATTACCAATGTTAAAACCACATTTTGGTAAACAAAAGATAATAGATACAGAAAAAGTTATTTACTTTTCTTTTCGATTTCCAATTCTAGAAGAAATTTGTTCAACGAAAATATTCTCTTTCTACGCAGAGAAGGGTTTTATTTAAAAAAAATCTTCGATTGTTTGCTATTCTTTTTCTATAAATTTTTAAGTAATGTTTAGTTGCAAATATATCTTTGAAAACTATGTTTACTTTTTTTATGAAATGGAATTTTCTATGGTAACATAAAAGAAGATGGAGAATGGGGGAGGATTTTCGTAAAATCTTAACCACCAAAGTTTCTTTTTTTTTTACTACCTAGCAAAATGCAATATATAATCAAAAATAGTTAGGGTAAAATTTACGTGAATGCAAATATAATTCATTACTAAAATTCATTGCCATATTAACATTTGTATGAAATTAAGATATGTAATAAAAAGAAGTTTTGTGTGGATTTCAATTCGGTGAAGTGTTTACGTGACAAAAAATAAGAAAAATATTTTTAAGAAATCTAAGCTTATTTGCTATTTTTTTATACAAATTTTAAGTAACGCATTGTTGAAAATGTATATTTGTGAACTATATTTACTTTTTTATGAAAACGGATTTTCTTGGGTAACATAAATGAAGAGGAAGGGAGATTTTTGCAAAACCTTACCCTCCAAACTTTTGTGTTTACCATCCAGCAAGATGCAATATACAATCAAAAATAATTATGATGAATTTAATAACTATTATGATAATTCATTACTACTATGCATTACCATATTGACCTTTGTAAAACATTAAGGTATGTGGTAGAAAAAATAGTTTAGTGTGGGTTTCAACTTGATGTGTTTGCATTGCAGAAAAAGAGAATGACTTCTAAATGTATGACTTTCTGCTAAATATTTATCTCGTAATATCAAATTGGTCAATCTTTCTCCAATCCTGGATGAAGAAGGAATACCCAGGAAGTGTGATGTAGATCACATATAGTTTTCTTAAATTATACATTTTTCTAAATTGCAGTTAAAACTATTCTTTAATTACATATCCATTTTATCTTAACGTTTTATTTCGATCCCACAATAACTTTCCGTTAAAAAGTAAAGAAAGAAAACAGTAGCATTTTCTTTATCAATAAAACGGTTCTCAGATAAACAGATTTCCTTTAGATGAATATTCACCTTTGCTAGAAACGAATAAAAAAAGAATAAAGATCGTCTGTGCTTGCGGTTAATGAAATATCATTTTCCTTTCTGCGTAATTTTCAGTCTAACTTACTCGTTAGATAATAATCATTTCATGTGCATGCGGGATATTGTTCTTTTCACAAAGTTTTTCAAAACAGAGCTATAACGTACGTTTTGGCGTATTTTTTAGGACTGCCTATTTCTGGTTGCCCTGCATTAAATTCAAAATCATCTTAATTGTTTAAGCCGCAACAGAAAATTTCACGAATATGATATCATTAATTTTTCATATGCTCTTTCTCGCCTATTCTCTGGTGCCAATGTGTGAATTATAGAATGAGGAATTGATTGCCTCATTCTCTCTTCATGAACTCAGTCATGTGAAGACTGTTTTCTTAAAAATGCTTCCAGGCACCATCCCTAACTTTTTCTGTATGAAAGCTTTAAATTTATAAGTTTACTGCAAACAAACAATTTTCTTAAAGAGCATTTATTTTCTTAAGTGATCATAGCCTACAACTCTAGCGAATGAATTTTAAAAGGAACCTGGTCAACAATACTTAAAGTACAGATCTATACTACAGGAAGGGAGGACGTTTCTATCATTCAAATCTCGCACAAGATTAAATACATTTACCATTGTTACCAAAAATAGCTGCAGTAACTGTGTTGATTATCAGATATTTTCACTTACCTCACTTTCATGTTATCCCTCAATTATAATTGTGTGTTATCAAAGGATTGGATTTTAGGTGAAAAAAATGTTTTAAGAAAATTTTTAAAGAAAAATATAATTTATTTTCGTGTCACCTTCTTTTATGTCTAAACTAATCACGGTTGATTTACTTTCTACTAGAGTGGAACATTCCCGCCCGATGATTGCTACAAGAATCGACTATGATGGACCTATATTATATAAATTAAAAAAAGGCTGAGAAAAAAATCTTTTAAAGGTTGTATTTTGTAATTTATATGTTTTTCTACTCATACAGTTCACATTGAATTAGTAATTGATTTGCAGACTCAGGCATTTTTAGCTTATCGTAAGCGATTTATATCCAGATGAGGCAAATCAAAGAAATTGTAAATGATTCTGCTAAAACATTTGTCGGTGCGAGCAAAGAGATACAGAAAATTAAGAAGTGGCAAAGTATTTAAGTTCGGAAGAAATAAATTGTTATTTCAATCTATCCTCAGCTTCTCACTTTAGAAGACTGTAGGAGGTTGATGAAAAATTGCTGAAACTTCGTTTAAAAAGAACCGTTAGCAATTAAGTTTTAACATTTGAAGAGCTTTCGACTCTTTTAGTTTAAATCGAAGTCTGTTTTAAATTATAGACCCTTTATCCTTCAAGTTCCTATCCTATGATCTACAGGTCTTAATCTCTGGTCATTTTTTTAAAATGCTAGTTTTCTTACTTCAGTTCCAGAAGTTGATATTGCAGAGGTATTTTCACCAAGACTTACCATGTGGCAATAAGTGCTACAAAACTTTGGTAAAAAATCGAGCAATGAGTACCTTTCAACCCTACAACACAGTGTAACAATTTCAACATGTCCCCAGACTCCAATGTAATTTAGCACCATGATACATCATTTTCACGATGACCATTTATTTATCCCACCAATTAAATTAACAGATACATTCTAAAATTTTACAAATAAAATTTTACTTACATAAAAATAAAAAAACACAAATTTCAAAACCCCGTTTTTGTCAATCACTGCCCCATTCTTTCCACTTGCCGTCTATATCTTTCCGTTTCCATCAGTAGATTATATCATAACAGCGCCGTCTGGACAACACAGAAAAAGCAGTTCGGATTCAGGAGCACACAGTAAGGATCACTTCTTGCGAAATTAAAGGCGGGAGTTTCGCGCCAAAGTCAAATAGTCGGCGTCGTTACAACAGTGTAAAGTGACTTAAAGAAAAGCCTAATATTAAAATATGTGATTTAGTTATAATAAAAATTGAAGGGCCTCTTCACTTTACAATGGAAATTAGCCAGAGTTATGAAAGCTATCCTGGACCTGATAAAAAAAGACTCATGTAGTTACACTGAAAATTGAAAATAGTGAATTAAAATAGCCAATTAGTAAGAAACCTATTACTAAGCCAATTACTAATTAAAAATAGCCAATTACTAAGTTATTTAAATTACCTTTAGAGTTGCAAAAAGTCGGTTTATTCTCGGGTTTATTTCCAATAGACCAGGTTTGTTCCCAGGTTTATTCCCAAAAAACCGAATTATTCCAAAAAATCCCGGGTTTTTTCCAGATTTATTCCTAAAAACCCGGTTTATTCCCGGGTTTAAACCGGGTTTTTTCTAACCTTTGCAACGCTAATTACCTTTAGAGTAATTTTTTAATCCTTTCGGCTTTCAAATCTAGGAGAATGTTTGATAGTTAACTGTATACATTTCAGTTGTGCTAAGATGAAGACTGAAAATTCCTGTACTTTTTTATCTGCACATGGATAAATAAAACACGTATTTTGTTTTTTCCTCGGATTAGGGTTGTTATTGTTGATTTTTCTTTTTCTCACAAATTGAGCGTCTTGAACTCAAGGAATGAGTGCTATAGTCCTTAAGTGGATATTTTATTTGTGAATTTTTAAATCATAGTTGGAAGTATTTACCATAATCAGCATTTACCTTAACTTCATACTAATTTTTTAAACGCTGTTTTAGGAGGGGGGGGGATTAAATAAAAGAAATTCAAACAAAAAAAATCAAAAATATATTTTGAAATAATAAATTTTAAAATGAATAATCAAATATGCATTTTTATCAATAATATTGTTCTGGTAATTTAAAGTACCTTCAAAGCATAAAAGTTTTTAAAAAAATCTCAAATTTTAAAAATAAAAGTACTTGTTACACAAAACTTATCTATCAATACAGAACTGCAAATCAAGACATTTACCTATATTAACATGTTTCTTATAACAAAAATAAGAAATATTGATGCTTTCTTATCTTTCCAATGCTTTATCTTAATAAGCTTTTCATATGTAATTGTGCACCTCTTACTACAAAAGTGAAAGCAATAAATACGTCTGCTTTTCAGAGTCGCTATCATTAGAGATAAACATTTTCACCATAGCATCATCTACAATAACCTTTTTAGGTAGTTGACAAAGCAATCATCAGAGAATTTAATCTATCATATAGCCTTTCAACCATTAAGTTGTGTTTTATCCTTAGGTAAAGACATCACTGCAGACAAGTAAATGACCTCCTCTGATACAGTTAGGATTAATAGCCTTAAATCGATAGTTCCACCGTGATATACATTTGTTATTTCCCCAATTTCATTAGTTGAATCTCCTTCTTTTTCTTTTCTTATATCTGAGTGCTTATAATATCCAACTTATTGGACGGGTTTCATTGCGCGCTATGATTCATTTTATTTATTTCTGCGTATAACTTAAGATTCATTGAAGTCTATTTAGGCTTTTAAAAAAATATCAAGTAATGTTCACGTAATGGATTACAGCTGCACAAAATTGTTACTGAAAACATTAAATAAGCAATTATTATATTGTACAAACTTCATACTTACCAATTATTTATGCAATTTATTTAAAATTTCCAAAAACTGATAGTTATCTTTCATTAAAAAAAGTATGTTTTCTTTTTATGTCGAACCCCCTATGCATATATGTATAATAAACCTGCGTAATTACTGGTCGTAATTAATACTTCAATGATGACTCTTTCGTATAAAAACAATGTCATTTTAATCTTGATTATGGTGAAATTCTATATACACAAAACAGAAAACTATATACAGTTACTTGTACATGGGAAAAGGGTGGTTTCGTCGGAGTGGACTCTGCATGTTCTACTTATATCCCGCTTTCTTCCGGAAGTCTTGTCGTCTCTTGGCACTCGGATCGAGGTGTCCATCCTCAGTTATCGTCAGGAGGAATCTCTCTCTCTCTCATCTTAGAATTTGTTTCCAGCTCTAAATATGAATTTACCAAGTTATCAACTTCATTATGTCGAGTTTTTGCTAACGTTTGCTTAGCTCTCGCGAGAACATGTTGCACTTATTTTCTTTGTGATTAGGTTGCTGTGAGAAAGTGCATGAATTAATGTCATATTCACATATGTATCAGAACATTAAAAACGAAAACCAATTTCAGAAGTATTCAGCTTCAAAAAGCTAATTTTGTAATCCTTAAATTATATATCGTGAGATAGCTTTAATTTGTCTCCAGTATACCATATAATTAGTCGATAATGAAGAAAAGGAATTTTTTCACAACAGATTAAAGGATCTTCAAGGTTGAAGTAACGTAGTTGAGGTTTATACTGATATAACAAAAAATGTCCTGGCTGGGTATCGAATCTGGATAGCTCAGCTTCTTCTACCAATGCGCTTTCTACAGAGGTACCCGGATTATATTCCACTAACATGGTATAGAAGTATTTTCGTGTTATCACGCACTTTCATAATGTAAAGGCTATAGTTATAGCTCGGATGAATAAAACTAGTGCTGCAATTTGCCTTTATGACCAACAAATAAAAGTGATTTGTGTTAACTAGATATCGTCTATTTAACTCGATAAAAAGGGCATTGGCATTGAAAGGTAAGGTACCTAGATTCGTGTCCTGATGTGGATATTTTTTGCTCTTTTAGAATAAACAACTATGCTACTTCAGTCTTGAGGAAGATTTCTAATGTCGATGTTGAATATAACGGCCGATTGTATATACAAGGGATATGGACCTTCCATGGGTATTTTTAGATGGAGATTTAACAAGTATTTACGCATGGAAATATAAAGTTTGAAGAAAACCACGGAAAATTCCGAACGATTAGACCGTCGGTGGCGATTGGGTTCGATTCCAGCCTCTCTCGTCTACCAGCTTCGAGAGCAGAACATCTTTGCCACTGGTGCGCTCCTAATTCATTTGTTTCCTAGTATAAAACAAGAATGCAATTTGATATAGGAAGAATTACCTTTGTTACCTGATGGTACGGAAAAGATATGAATTTCTAAATAAAATAAAATCATAAGACGAAATATAATGTTCCCCTTTGTTTCAAGCACAAAATTCAAAATATGAACTTTAAACAAGCCCATTATTTTACTTAAAGGCCGCAAATAAATAATAATGTAGGTGTTACAAAGTAAAAATATACATTTCATTTCAATTCTATTTTAAAAGAAAATTTTCATTTAAATTATTTTCAAAATACAAACACCTGAGCTTTTTATCTTATTTCTCTACTTTCCATTTTCATTTATATAGTATGGCTAGCTTGTAAACAAATTCGTAAAACATAATGCAATATTCCACTTTGATTCAATCAGATATTACACAATATGAGCTTAAAAAGACTCACCGTTTTAGTTAAAAAGCAACCAAAATCTCTATTATTAAAGTCTAAGTCATCTATCTGTCTGTCATCAACAGTTACGAGTTAATCATTTCGCCTTTGTATATCCCAGGAATCCATTTTGGTGCTTGACGCAAGTGATAAATCGACAAATATTGTTCCATCGCCATCATTTCCTCTGTGTTATAATTATTCAAGTCATTTCGTCATGTGACTGCCATAAACAATTACTTTTTCGTATGCAAGGTGGCCATTTTAAATCAATTTTTTTTAAATAAAACTACATAAAGGTTGCCATGATTGCAAATAATTCTGGGTTTTTTTATGTTTGTTGAAGATCGCACCAATAGCATTTTTCATTTTTCTTGAGGTAAATCGGTAAATTAGACAATATTCTGATACTGAAATTAAATATCATGATTTATGGTAGCATTTATTATTTTTCTTTTCTTTTCTTTCTTCCTTTCGTATTCCTTTTTTTTATCACTTTCCAACAAAGTTAAAAAATGATTATGGTTTCGGTTTGTCTTAGCGTCTATCCGTCTGGCGGTCTGGCCGCGCTCTAACTCTCGTAATTATACTCAGATTGCCATGAAATTTTTTGACGTTATTGACATTTATCCTAGCACAAACCCTATTGCAAATAAACTTTCTACCATGATTGATTTATTTACAGAGGCAGTCAAAATTTTCCATTACATTACAGCCTATGGAGAAAAATCGTTTCAAATGAAATTTGAAGATGTTACACCCTGTCAAACATATTCAAATTCATATACATAGCACAAAGTAAACTAAAATATGCAATTTGTAAAGTAGGCCAGTCAAATTGCCATAAATAGATGCAAAAATTCTGCTAGAAGATTTTATGTTTTTAAACTGTTTATGGGGATGCTAGTAACAAGAATTAATGGTTTTCCAACAAAATATCTCGAGGCTAAATATTGTGAAGCCAAAAAAACCACAAAATTTTCGGACTTTTTTCAGGTTTTTGCCTATAACTCAAAAATTATAAACTTTTTGCTTACCATACTCAGTTACAAAAAGAAAGAACATTAAATTTTCTACAAATTTCATATTAAAACTGTTTTTCTAAAGCCAATATTAAGCGCGCTACAGCTTTCTGAATGTGACTCTTTTTTTCTAACTTTGTGGAAAAATTGCAAAAACGAAAATTTGACAAAATTTTTCATCGTTTTATCCTTTTTAATGTAACTTATTTAAATTACAGGTATTTGCATGATAACAATCATGATGAATTACAACAGTAACATTGTATAAGAATTAAGAACATTATAACTTTTTTGTATTTAGAGCTTTAGTGGAGAACATTAATATTAGATATTTAACTGAATGTAAGTAAAAAATACTTACAGTGACACTTTTACATCCTCTCCTTCTTGATAAATAATGTATTCGACATTTTCGTAGTTGATCCCATTACATTTTTTTACAAATTGCCAAGCATTTGAGTCTTAATTTATGAAAAGAACATGCTTGCTGCACCCTTTACTACAGCTACATGACATAACATGGAGCAAGGATTCATGTGCCGGGTCTTGGCACATTTGAACTGGCTGAAAGAGAACCTGTGAGCCAACCCACATCCTTCAGGAGGGATGTTGTTTCCTAGCCTAGCTTGCATCTAATGATAACATCGAAGAATATGATGCTGCGCAGCCTCTTGTGTTGGTGGTAGTCTTGCAAAATGAACTTTGCTTTTTTGTGGCAAATTTAGCAAATAACAAGAGCCTTAAGGTGTTCAAATTCTGCGTGGTAGCTATGCATCTAATATAGTGAAATATGGATTTTTTTTCTAACCTTGATGATTTCTTGACGGGTAGAACTTATTTTATTGAATACGCAGGCTATTTCACTAAGCTGATCATGTTTTTTCAAAGTGTTACAAAACTTTGACTTTCTTTGCCCAAAAAGAGCGGATATTGTATCGCATCCGCAGATTGCATGAGTGAAAAGAACATTGTTGTAATTGTATTTCAACGACATGGTTGAAAATCACTTGGTTTAAATGTTACTTCTTCCTGGCTTTTAGGAAAACAGATTTTTATGCTAATAGCGTAAGCTCGTCATTATCATGAGAAGGTCAATGTCTTCTCCAATAATTAAACGCTTTCAAAAGATTCGGCTCTTGAAATGGCTGAGATAACTATCATGACATCAGCTTCTTCCTTTGCCTGCTCAACTTGAATTCTGTTACTGTGAAATTCTTGTTTTGATATTTTTAATTTGTTTTAAGCAATGAAATAAAGCAGCTCTTGTTTCTGTCATTGGCTTCGTCAACGGATGATGCGAGTCGCCGCCCTCTTTTTTCTGTACTTGTTACAGACTGATCTAGTTTTACGCGACAAAAACTATGATACCATGCATTTGAAAGTCAGGTTCACATTTGCAAGTCAGGTTCGTGCTGAATACGCTCAATTACCTTTTGGGACCCTACATCCCCACGTTTTTCAGCAGTTTTCAAAAATATAATTTTCGTTTCTAATTTCATTACTTTGTGAATCAAATTTTTCTATGCATAGGGCTTTTTCTATTGTTTTTCCTTGAAGTCACCGGGATTACCTTCGTGACATAAGAAGCAATTATCTTGAAGCTTGAAAGAAATGCTAGATCTGAGGGACAAACTATAGTCTGTGTAGAATCTTCATCCCGGCGAATGTATGCTGCCATCATTCTCTCATTCGCATATGTTTTTCGGCAATCATCCTGTATTCTAATTTCCTTGCTATTTTTCAAAAAACTGATGAATATTACTTTTGATGAATATTACTTTGATGCTAAACGCTATGTTCAAAGAGCTTGGCTAGTCCTTTCTGGCTCACAACGCGAGTATAACTATTTGAAGCCGTTTGGCAAATGAAACACAATTTTGGGTAGAGCTCACTCATTTTTCATTACTGTACGTGAAGAGATGCAATAAACTTAATAGCAGCATATTAGAAGAGTATGTATTTGAAAAAGAACACTTTCATCTGAACAAAAGCGGCTCGGGAACGTCACTGATCACAATCTTCCATCTGCAATCTCTTTTTTATCCCCAGCACTCCCTTTGTAATTGTTTTCTTATAGGGTTTCTAGAATTTGTGCATCTTTTGCCTGCCTTTCTTAAAAAATTCATATTTCATCAATCAACAGGTCTATTTAATTTTCATTGTTAGAGATGAAAATTTTTTTTGGGATGGGAGGCTAAAAATAGGTCACTTTCTGAAAAGTTAAAAAAAAGAGTGACATTTTCAAAAAACTATAGCGCGCTTAGTAATGGGCTTAGAAAAACGTTTTTATAACAAAATTATAGAGAATTTAATGTTCTTTCTTTTTGTAATTAAGTATATTACGCCAAAAGTTTATATTTTCGAGTTACAGACAAAATACCGAAAACATTTTTTACTTACCTTCAGTGAAATAGATAAAATTAATGTTCTTTACTAAAGCTCTTAATACAAAAAAGTTATAATGTTCTTAATTTTTTTGCAATGTTATCATTGTAATTCATTGTGATTGTTATCCTGAAAATACTTGTAATTTAAATAAGTTACATTAAAGAGGATAAAATAATGAAAAATTGTGTCAAATTTTCGTTTTTGAAAATTTTTCACAAAATTTGAAAAAAAGAGTCACTTTCAGAAAGCTGTAGCGCGCTTAATATTGGCTTTAGAAAAAAAGTTTTATTATAAAATTTGTAGAGAATTTAATGTTCTTTCTTTTTGTAATTGAGTATCTTACGCAAAAAATTTATAATGTTTGAGTTATAAGCAAAAAACTCAAAAAAGTCCGAAAATTTTGTGGTTTTTTGGCTTCACAAAGTTTAGCCTCGAGATATTTTGTTGGAAAACCATTAATTCTTGTTACTAGCATCCCCGTAAACATTTTAAAAACATAAAATCTTCTAGCAGAATTTTTGCATCTATCGGCCCTTTTTTCTGACAATTTGACTGGCCTAAAGTATGCAGTGAAAAAATTTTTATTATTCATTTACAGGGCCATACAAAAGAATTCCATTACATAATAATAAATTGAGGAATTGTTTGCGACATATTTTAATTATTTTAAATGATTTCATGTATAATCGTAATATACGTAGCTGAGGCTTAATATGAGCTATTTCAAGCATAATACGAAGTGCATAGCATTTACAGGGGCACACAAAAGTTTTCAAATAGTATATTCTATCTGAAGTACTGTATATTATGGATGATGACTGTTTGATAGATGAAATGCATTTATATTTGTAAGTTCTTTTAAGTTTTACCAAATGTGTGCATATTATGTGGTGTGTATAAATGCTAATAGTTACACAATTTAGATATACGGGATTACATAAAAAATCTCGGAAAACTTACTGAATATGAGCGTAATTTAATTAAAGGTTGTTTTTAAATAAGTTATGCATATTACATTGAACTGCTTTCAGTATACTAAGAAATGTTTGCAGAATATAGATACAATTATATACAAGGCCACACAAAGAACAGGTTATATGGTCGCCTATGAATAATAATTTCTCGAAATGTGATTTAAGTAGTTTTAAAACTGTTTTAGTTTGAACTAAACTGTTAGCTAAATACTGTCATGTAATAAAGGTACTTGGTAAACTACAGGGCTGATCAAAAGTATTCAAGTACGATTCCATCTATTGCAGTATAAATGATGACTGTTTAATAGATGAAATGCATTTATATTTGTAAGTTCTTTTAAGTTTTACCAAATGTGTGCATATTATGTGGTGTGTATAAATGCTAATAGTTACACAATTTAGATATACGGGATTACATAAAAAATCTCGGAAAACTTACTGAATATGAGCGTAATTTAATTAAAGGTTGTTTTTAAATAAGTTATGCATATTACATTGAACTGCTTTCAGTATACTAAGAAATGTTTGCAGAATATAGATACAATTATATACAAGGCCACACAAAGAACAGGTTATATGGTCGCCTATGAATAATAATTTCTCGAAATGTGATTTAAGTAGTTTTAAAACTGTTTTAGTTTGAACTAAACTGTTAGCTAAATACTGTCATGTAATAAAGGTACTTGGTAAACTACAGGGCTGATCAAAAGTATTCAAGTACGATTCCATCTATTGCAGTATAAATTACAGAAATGAAAATTTCAGCCAATTGGGCGTTATCATGCTAAACTAAATTTCCCCATCATATAGTCTTAGTCTATATATCAACCGACAGTATTGGAAAAAGTATTGGTATCCAAAAAGTATTGATTGCATTTTTGGCTATCAATAGTAATACCTTATTACCCTGGATAAAACGTTTTCTTAAAGATTTCAGGAAGTGTTGGAAAGTATTTCATAATCTATGCTTAACGCAAGATTTTTCTTACGCGCTTTTTTCATGAAATACAAAAAAGTTATGAATTTTAAGTCGTTTAATTTCAAATTAAAGTTATGTATTTTAAATAAAAGCAGTGAAATGATTATACTTTAAATGAAAGTAATAAAATCCAAAAAATGCAACAGTAACAATATTTGGCGATTTATACCCTGTGTGGCGTAGAATTGACCAAGTAAATTAAATTATGAATAAAGATATCATGATTAAATGTTTAGCATTACATAAAGGAGACCAAACTGGTCACACGGACGGCTAGTAATAATATGATATACATGTTAAAATTATGCATTTGTTTAAATTTTTTCTCTATTTATTTAAAAAGTTTAAATAAAATATATATTTTTAACTTGTAACATCTAAATTATTTTTGTTGTTTTAAAGTAAAACAGTGAACTTTTCTGCATTCATGTTGTGTGTTTTCTAGATTTCTATTTAGTATTACCTAAACTACAAGATGTCTCCACATTAACAACCAAACTGTATCTGATAGCATATTGCAATTTTGCCATGAGTATGTTGTAAATTTGATATTGCAATATGGAGTCGGAAATGAAAAATTTTGGCAAAAAAATAAGAAATACGAACGAATCAAAAACTAGCGTTTAATTGACATAACAATTACAATAAATGCTCCAATGTACCACCACCAACATTGATACAAATCTGGTGATCTGGCAGTTCTGGTGATGCATATCCACCTAACAAGAGAGTAGCATACTCTTTCGGAGGTTCCGGGTTTCAAGATAGAAAACCAACGATTATAAATGCACAAATAATGTATGAAAAGGTAGCAAACAGCTGTTTCGAATCCACTATAGAGATTCTTCGTCACTGCAAAACTCGGCGAACTAGATAAAGCAAAACTGAGCAAAGAGACAGAAAAACGCAAGCTTATACACCCGTTACGGGAACAATCCCTCGAAAAGAAAAGCAACCAATGAGACGAAAGCAGCCTGAACAAATCGGTGGACAAGTAGAGACATCTACCATAGAACAAACAAAACAAAAACTAAAAAACGAGAAAAAAAAACAGCTTTAAATTAAAGATTTCGAAATGGTTGGAAAATATGGAGTACTTGATAAGTCATTGAATAAAGAGTGAGAATTTTTAATGATGTGGTAAGCTTCCCAAGAATAAAGATTAAGAATAGAAGGACACTTATGGATAATGGTGACTGAAGAAAAGTTCCAGGTATCTCATCTGTGAAACATCAGTTGACACAGATGAGAACCTCATTGCAAAATTTTTAGTCGTTGCTGTAAATGTTCGTGAAACACATAGAATCTCCAAAAAACTACGCCAATCACTTGCTAGAATCTGCCAGTGGCATATTTGAGTATTTATTATAACTGTTATGCCAATAAAAGCGCTCGTTTTGAGTTCCTCCGCATTTCTTGTTTTTGGCCAAAACTTTTCGTTTCCGGCCACAT
The DNA here is from genome assembly GCA_964019185.1 of Maratus speculifer. Taxonomy (NCBI): domain Eukaryota; kingdom Metazoa; phylum Arthropoda; class Arachnida; order Araneae; family Salticidae; genus Maratus; species Maratus speculifer. The sequence goes on along the minus strand of OZ025296.1, from coordinate 187,322,366 downwards.
ATTGCAATACTAGAATTTCTATATTATGTATACTTTACCTTATCTTACATTTCGCCCAACGAATTCGGAGACATACTCTATAAAAAAAAAAAAAAAAAAAAAAAAAAAAAAAAACGAGAATGCCTACTATATAGTAAACATGTATTCTAACTCAAAAACATTTAACTTTACTAGGAGAATTCAACATGCATATACAAACAATGATAAAAAAAAATCGCATTAAAGATGATTTAATACTTTAAAATTCAACGCACTCTCAAAGCAATATCGATAGTTAAATGGCAACCTAGGCGATCCATGGCAACCTAGAATCATGAAACACCTATTAACAGATATCACTGAATTTATTACGTATGATTTAATATAATGCAGAAAAATTTCTAGTACATTTTTAAGCTTTAATTCTATTTTCATAAAATTTGAAATGACTCGATAAAATTCTGCAACAATACATTAAGTTTCAAATTATTCAGTTGGACAGTTTTGCACTACTGTATGCGGACAGACGGACCAGATGATGCTTATATGGGCTACGTACTTATATAAATATAAAAACACCTAAAAAGTTTTTTTTTTCATATTCTATGTTAAACATGTAATCTAACACATTTGACGTTACTAGGGGATTTTAACACGTTCATACGAACACGGGTTAAAAATATATCTGATTAAAGATTATTCAATACTTAAGAATGTATTTTTAAAGCAAGATCGATAGTTAAATTAATTAAGTTTACACTTGAAATGTGATCACTAGAAAATCCTATTATTTTAACGAAATGAAATTACTTAAAGACGAAAACGCAATTTGTTCTTACAGTAAAACAAGAAAATTAATTTGGCTCCCATGCATTATTTCTTTTACGCACTTTTTTTTACTATAAAATAGGAAAATTCAGTTAAAAGTAATGGAAAAACTCAACCAGTCTTCTCCAATTACCCTTTCAAGCAATATAAGGGAAACACACGATATTTTGTCATATTGATTTTTTCGAGTGGTTGTAATACGAGATATTTCTTAATGAAACAGATTAAAGAAACAAAAAAACGAGTTTTATCGAAAAAAAGTTTTCAAATTAAATTACTTTAGTTCGTTGAACTGAACAATTTAAAGAAAAAGACAGTAATTTGATAAAATGTATTTTTAATTTCCTCTTTTAGCATATGACACTGGGTTACATTAAATTGCTTTTCATTCATCGCAAGGAAGAACATACAGTTTTGTTCAAATTCATTTATTGCAAAAAAAAGGAAAGAATTATGACGTCCAAAATAATGAATATCTAAGAAGCTTTTTAATATATTAAATTTAAATGTCATTTCTATAGATTTTATTCTGTTTTAATAATATATCTATACATACTTCTTATTACCTATTTTCTAAAAAATGAAAAAACACAGGTATTTACAGTATTAGATTAACGACAATATATTATATATAGACGACATATATTCGAAAACAGAATAAACGATACAGAAAAACATGAGGATAATACAAAAATACCTAAATACCTGAAAAAATATATAACAAAAAACGGTACATACGTATTAACGCCACCACAGCAGATGTTGTGCTAATGCGCCAATAAAGAGCAATTTTGCACAATAAAATGGCGTCAAAAAATGAGCAAAAAAAGCATTAATAAAAGTACCTAAAAAATGGCGTGAAATATCAGCAAACTATAAGGTAACAAGGAATCCAAAAGATAACTGAGTGCGCGTGCAAACAGTAAGATTGCTTTTTATTGGCACATTAGTGCAACTTCCGCTGCTGTGGCGTTAACACGTAAGTACACAAAAAATACAATTGTAACGTCGCGTTGTGGGGGGGAATAAACTAAACATCTCCTACTGACTCTGCAAAAAATATAGTAGAAGAAAGTTACTGGTACCAAACGATGGGGAATAAAGTGCACTTTTAAGTGTTGTACATAAAATTTACTTAGGGGCCTTCTGCATATTAAAACGATCCCTAATTTTTTTTCTATAGCAGTACCCGATCCTGACACCATAAATGAATTTTACACCTTTCAATTAACCTAAAAATAAATTTGCATGCAGTTCGTACGATAAGTTTTTGAGAAAATAATTATTTTAAAACGAACATATGTTAAGGACTTTATTTAAATTGAAGTTACATACTCAATTGTTGGTCATATTAGGCGTCACTCAAGCTGTCATTGAACACTGCCAGATTACATATTAGTATAAATTTCAAAATATCTAGTCACATACACTGTTGTGCAAAAATTAAGGACGGAGCAGATAAATTAGTATAAAAGCCGAAAAAGACAACCGAACGAAATGAAAAGCCAATCAGGAGATAGATCTGAAATAAATGCAGTAGCACATGCCCATAATTGGCATATGGCGTAAAAGGAGAAGGTGTTAAGAGGAATAAAACAAAGAGACGGTGACTGTTCAGAAATTTGGTGAAATCTATTGCACTGTGTAAAGGGATTTCAACGACGTTGTATTACTACTATTGTGTGATGAGGAGATATCATCTGGATGATTTAACATGAGCTCGAATCATTTGGAAGTTGTAAGAAGTTCGAAGTGTGACAAGTGTGGAACAAGAATTCATTATCGCTCACAACATCGTTTTTCGAGCCTGGAGTGCATTTCAAATGAGGGAATCTGCTATCCGAGTATTCAGCAGTAGTCGCCCACGAGCAACAACAACAGTAAATGGCCGTTATGTTGTCCTACAGGCAAAAATAAACAAGCAGCAGACAGCTGTAGAAATCGCAAGGCAGATTGAACAGACTACTGGACATCGGATATCACGTCTTACCATGGCTAAAAGGCTGCACAAAGGTGGTCTATATGCACGACGTTCAGTACCACATGTACCATTAAAGCCTGCTCATCGGAGACACTGGTTTCTGTGGAACCAGAAACACAAAAAAAACGGACTCAGCAAAAGTGGGCTCCAGTATTTTTGGCGGATGGGAGCCGATTTAGTATGACGAGCTATTCTGGACGTTTACGCATCTGGAGAGAGCAAGGAACACTTAACCCTTACTCCAACTCATCGAAAGGTACCATTTTGGGGGTGCCGGAGCTCTTGTTAGGGTATCATGCTTGGTAACCGTAAGAACCTCCACATCTTCAAAAGACGTTCTGTTTATGGTGCCCGCTATTGCGTCGAGATTCTATTTCCTCACGTGCGTCTCTTTAGAGGTGTTGTGTGTCCAGACTTCCTCTGCATGAACGACAACGCTCTCCGTCATCATACAGCAGTTATCGAAGAACTCTTGAAGAGTGCAGATATTCAACGCATATATTGCCTGCAATATCTCCGGGCTTGAATACCATAGAACACATGTGGGACATTCTCTGGATACGCTTGGAACCACGTGATCAGGAGCCGGCAACGATTCCGGAGCTAAAATTGACATTACAAGAGGAATAAGAATCGATGCCTCAACAGCTCCTAGACAACCTCGTTCTCAGCATGGACAGACGTTGTAAATCCTTCATCATAGTCCGAGGTGACCATATCCTCTGTTAGAGACTAAATTTTTCATGTCAGGTGCTTTTAAGAAGAATTCTTCTGTCTTCTCTGCATCTGTGCTCCAAATGACCTTTACAATAAAGTGCTTAGGTATCTTTGTGATTCTTTACTAGGATGTTTTTTAACACTTGTCCCATATTTTCATATCTTGAAGATTTTATGCTATGATTTTGGTCGATGTTGAAAATTTCTGGGTGACGTTACATTCGAAAAACTCTCTCGTCCATTTTTGCGTATCCGTGTATATAGTAGACGGCCCTTTAAATCATCATTTTGCCATTTTTAAGCTTAATTTGAAAACTACTTGAAAGAAAATTTTGAATTTCTATTAAGCAAAATTTAATAAACCTAAATCTATAAAATATGTATATATATGTTGCAATTCATATTTTGCGCAGATCTAAAAAATAAAAAATAATTTTTACTGCATTTAAAAAATGTGAATTTTCAATGTTTTTGTGAATTTTAATGAAAACATGTTTTTTATTTACTTATTTTATATCTATATTATTAAATTTTAAGTTCTAGTAGAATTATTGTGCGGTAAATTTTATTTGTTCAGTCATAACCTCTACTTCACAGCAAAAACTTATTTAAAATACTTTTGCTATACTCAAATCTAAAACTAAGAAGAAGAACTAAGTACTGATATTTGTGAAAGTATTCAAAAATAGAAGTGACATGCTTGACAAATTATTATGCTTGCCGCTACGACATAGATAATAACGTTTACTTAACACGTTAATGGTATCTTTGCGATAATTAGCCAATTAGGAAAGAATGCAAATTCCACGTAATTACGATAAACACATATCTTGCAAGATAACTCTAAGAAATACATACAGATTATTCTGGCAATAGATATAAAAGTACGTATATTCTTACATATATCTAATAACACCAGTTACGTATGTTACTTTGCCCACTTTCTTCTTTTAATTTTAAATTATTGAAATACATTAACGAAAGAAAACGGAAAAAAACGTCAATACATAAAACACCAACATAAACATTATTAAGCTTGAAACTAATACTACATAACGTGACATGCTATATCACTTTCGCTTTGATCGCATATAAATCTGCTTCTAAACTTTGCATCATTTCAATTTTTTACTAAATAACAGAATGAACTTAACTTTTAAATAATTTTTTGTGAAAACTAAGTTAATTTATTAATTCGTGAGGATTTTTAAAAATAATTTTGCAACATATACACTATATGACCAAAGGTGACCGGCCACTTGCGATTTTATACATTTTGTTAAATATCTAGAAAAATGCATAAGGAATTATCCTGAAACTTTATGTGTGTAAACATAATAGTACAGGTTACACATTTCCGTGAAGATTTTTACCCGAAACGCCATAGGGGACGTCAAGAAATTGAAAAAAAACGTTGTATCCAAATATAGTACTACTTATCAAATTGTGTATTCTATACTGACACTAATCATTGGAATAAAGGATAAAGCCTCTCATCGTTTTGCTTCATTTTGGGAATAACAGATTTTGAGCTTATTCTATAGACAATCACTTTCAGAATTTTCAAGTTATGATTTTGAGAACTTAACAAAAGTTTTTTTATACATTTAGCTAACACAATATACAAATGAAATTTTTATAGCGTTCATACATGAGCAATAAAAAATTATTTTGTGTATCTGTTCATTTCTCATACAATTTTTATTATTTTTTAAATTCGGATTACAGAGTAATGTGTACAATTTTATTTGTCATATTTTTTCGGAAAGAATATTATTTTATATTATGAACTCTGTAAATTATAAGCAAAAAAATAGGAAAAATTTAGGACATTTTCTATAAAAACCTTAATTTATCTACAAATATACATGTTATCCAAATATAAATGAATACAATTTATTACAATAAGATACTTAATCATAATCTACAGTTTGAACGCTTTTGCTACATTAGTTTTGACAGGGTTATCCACAAGATATTATTATTTTTTTCAATTTGTTCACTGTCTGATATGGAGTTTTGGTGGTAAATCTTCACAGAAATGTATGACCTGTACTATTATTTTTTCATTATTTCATTTGCCTGTACTATTATTTTTCTATTATGAGTTTCAGGATAATTCTTCGTGTGATTTCTAGATGTATAACAAAATGCCTAAAATCACAAGTGGCCGGCCATCTTTGGCCATATAGTGTATTGACACCTTCCCGGTGAAAGTCAAGTACATATCTTTTGATCTTTGGGCACCACTATTTGTTTTCATATTTTAAAGACAACTTAACTCGATAGTGCTACAGCAGTTCTGCACTACTCAGTAAGAAAAAAAAAAGTTATTGGCTTATATTCTGGCTTACGATCAGTAAATTTCTTTTGGTTACCGGGTGTTGATAACAGAGAGATGATGAGTTATATTTATTTTTGCATGTTTGTTGTATTTGGGTGAATTCTCCATTTTTCAGATGCCAACACTCCCTGTAAGTGTAACTTTTAATTTGCAATATGTACATGTACAGTATTTTTTTCCTTTTTGGTATTATCATATGGAAATCTTTTATGTGTTTTAAATGTCTTATTGCGGTATTGTCACCCCGTTTTCTATTCTTCTGTTACATTCGTCGGTTAATTTGTTTTTAATAAATTCCGTTATAAACTCAGTTTCATCACGGGGTTCAAGAGCAATAATTAGTGAGTTATAACTTGGGGGTAACGAACATAGAAATAATGCTGAAAAATGTGAATAGTTAATTTTTTCTCAAATCGCTGATAATTTACCCTTTAATTCTAAAATATATATTATATGTTTAATGAGGTTTCCATTTTTTGGCAGCTTTGCTCCGTAATGTTTAAGTAAAAATGTAATCTGCTAGAGAGATTAGCTCTCTCTTGTATGGCTTTGAGCGCATCCCAGGTTTTTCTAGCTGTATTGAGCCCTTTTACGTGGACTATTTGTGAATCATCTATTGCTAAATTAATTAAGGCCCTTGCTTTCTTATCCTTTTTCCCAATATGTATCGATGGGCATAGGTGCATTCTCAGCAATTCGAAAATTTCTTCCTTTATTAACAACATCTCCCTTTTTAATTTCCAGGTGGAGTAATTATTTAACTTTTCGACTAACTGAAAGTAGACGTTGCCATATTTACTAAAAAATTGCATATGGAGATGCTGCTATGCCCCACTCCCTACTTTAGAATGATATGCACGCTTTTTATTCCCAAAACAAAGACTGCTCTGAAAGAACACCAGTTTCAGGACGTAGAGGACATAAAGATAAACGTAACCACTCAACTTCGAAGCATACCTTCAGAAGACTAAGAAGCATCTGTCGAGAATTTGTACCGTCGTGCTCAAAAGTGTGTAAGTTCCAGAGATTATTATTTTGAGAACCATTATACGTACTATGTGTCTTTATTATTCATTCCTTTGTATTAGCCCTAATCCTGGAATGTAAAGACACACTTTGTATATTAAATATACAATTCACGAAAAGAAAGACGACATCAATATAATAGGTACCCAAAATAATTTTTTTTTTTAAAGGAATATGATTTTAAACGCATGTTATTTTTTTCATTGCTTATCTTCGTAAGAGATTAAGACTTAAAAGTTAAAAGCTTCAGAGAAAACTCTTATCTCTCGAGTTCATTTTACGATGTTTTCTTGGGAGTTGTTTTTACTTTTGAAAAAAATTATACATAAAGGTTTTTGTGAAATTTCCACCTTTAGTAGTCTTTTATGAAGAATGATGGGAGGAAAATATATAAGCTTTACAAGAATGATAAATTAGGAAGATGAAAAAAATCTTGCCGAAGTTAATAATAGGCATTTTTTTTCAAATAATTGTTTAAAAAGTCAAATATTTCGCGCTGAAGAACTTTTCAATATTTGTAACACTAATATTGCTTACTATAATCAATAGTCTGTGTTTAATTTTTATTCCACGTTTTTTGCTTTAAATCCGGAAATTGATATTGCCTCAAAAATGCGTATCCTTGACAAGTCTTTTAGCCTGTAAAAAATGTATCTTCATCTACAAAAATATAATAAATACAATCACAAATGAAAGCATAGAATAAACTCTTTTGAGTTACCCATGATTTCGGTAAGTGTTCTTTATCATCAGAAAATTTTATAAGTCAATATATTTTCAAGATTTATGGATACATTTGTAAAAGCTAATTTTCTTTTACGGTCGCTAGTTTTTGAAAATGTTTCCGAGTAGTTTTCATAGTGTATTAATAAGTTTTTTTCAGACGGAATATCGATAACACTGGTCAACAGCTGTTTTGGTGCCGGGGTATTTTTAGCTGATTTTATATGAATTTGATGTCCTGAATTCAAATATGGCATTAGATTTTCTCTATCAGCTCAGTTTTTTAAGATAAACAACTTTTTGTGAAATATATGTTTCATTATTTTAAGATAAATCCATGTATTAAAAAATGTATGTAAAAACAAAATAAATACAGGATTTTTATTTTTTATAATACACAAATGTTAGTTTTTATTATTATGATATACACATATTGAAATAATAATTTTTTAATTATGTTGTACAAATATTTTTACTCACAAAAATAGAGAAAAACGTCACTGATGAAACTGATACTCATTGAATGCTTCGGAAGTTTCTTTTGCGTGACATTCTGGAATATATTTTAGAAGAGTGTCTTTTTAAACTCAAACTGTAATCTGATGAATGATATACATAAACTGTAATCTGAAACTCAAACTGTAATCTGATGAATGATATACACATATTGAAATAATAATTTTTTAATTATAACCCTTTGTATATCTCATCTTTTCTGGTAGCGGTCCTCCATAGTCTTAATATTGTGGTGAAATCTTTCGGGATGAGTATCACTTGTGCCTTCTTTATTTTCAAGAAAATGGCAATGTAAATAGTGCATTTTAATGCTTCTAGTACACACAAGAGATTTAAAACTATTATGCTTTTCATTTACCAGTTCTACATAGATTTCTCCTTTGCATTTTCCCGGAATGTTTTTGTGAACGGCCACAAAAAAAAGTCCAGGCTTTTTATTAAGCCTCATTCGTTGAATTTACGAAAGCAGGATCCTTAATCAGTTGTCTTATTTGTTGTCCGTTAAACATTCCTGCTTTAATATCTTCATAACTCAATTCGGGTGTTTTTACCTTATATATGCAAATCATGACCCGTTCTTATGGAGAATTTACACAAACTGCTTCATAGGACAGAGCTTGATATGCAGTGCAGAAAGTATGATTTTCTTTCGCCCAACTAAAGTGTTATTAATGACATTCCTTTCTCCAACATCCATGTTTTCTTTCTTAGGCCTCTCTTTTCTAATCTAGTGGTGTGTTTTATCCCTGCTATCCCAAAAATAGAAAATAGTATTTTGTGTAACTTCTTTGCTGTCCAAGGGCAATCATCTGGAGAATATTTAGGAAGAACCAATTTTTCTAACAATCCTCTGAATTCATGACAAAAATCCTGATCACCAAGTCTAACCCCAAAGTATCCAAGATAAGCTCTCTTTACAAAGTCAGTAACATATTTTCTGTGTTCATTCAACTTTTATTCTCCGCATATGTAGCAAAACTTATCTGGATGATTTATAAATGATCTGGATGATTTATAAATTTAGAGTTATTTTATCCTCTCCAGACCTGAGCATAAAATAACTCTACAAGTATAGATTTATTACTTTTCATAATCGGAATGACACCATATATGTCAGGAAGAGTCATTTTTATGAAATCAGTAATTTAGAGGACTGATAATTTAGGTTTACAATTATTGATATAAAAGTACTAATCAACTTAAAACATCAGTTCGACTATCAGTAATATAAATTTACGCAATAACAAAATTAAGGTCTTTAAACAAGTGAATGATCAGCAAATCCTCAATTTTTTTCATTGTAAAGCATTTAAGATAAATAATCATGAATATTTCTTACTTTCTTGGCCACAATGTTTTGAAGGTATTTTTGAAACTCGGATGGAAATGATATTTATTTTATGATGAAATATTCATCAGTGCTGAGATTTATTGTTTTTTTTTTAAGCAAAAAACATTCAACTGTATAGAAGTAACGTAAAAATTCAAAAAAATGGAACAGTTTAGTTTTCATGGGGAAAAGAATGCAGGTACATATTTGTGTACCTCAGGTTTGAAGAAATTATAAATAAAATAGCATTGTTAAAAGAACTGTAATTTGTACAAAAGCTGTTCCGCACGCAATATGGAATGGCGCTTTATTCAGCTTAAAAAATCTCTGCCGTTTTAAACTGTATGCCTAATTAAGCTACCCGTTTATAATATGTTTAAAAATCATCATATGTTAATTCTTAATTCTGATAAATGTGCCCGTTTCATGGTCATTCCATCGAAAAAAGAGAAAATGTCCCGCGCGTGTCACTTACGTAAATATCAACATTTATTAATATATAAATTATTAAAATAAAAACTACACATTAAATATAACAAAAAAGACTTTGTTTTCCATATGAGTACAGTTGTTTTAGTTTGAGGATATAATGACATTGTTGAAACAACAGTAATATGTAGAAAAGCTGTCCCATAGCGTTACATGGAATGGCTCTGATACACTATACAGGCTACTCGGAACCTTTCTGAAAATTAATGATGGTAAAAGGAACTTTGTTTTCATAAATGCATCTTAAAACCTCGAAAATGCACGGAATTCCAAAAATAACGATCTATTTCTATGAAAACACTAATCTTTTGATTTCTTTCACAAGTTCTCCTCAACTCTTTATCTACTGCATTATGAATTCATGAAAATTTTACATTCTGAAGCAATTTACGTAAATTTTTTAAAATAAATAAAAAGATTTACATAATCATTTAATAAATATTTGAAGGATTTTTAGAAGGATTGAAGGATTCAGAAGGATTAATTAAATTTGAATTTACAGGGGTTTTGCGCAATTTTTATAACACCACTCAAATGTTTTATTTTTAATTATTTTCTTAGTATTTTGTAGAATAATAAAATGTACAAATATGGTGTTCTTACAATATAAATATAGAAATATTTCCGCATTGAAAAAGCCTCATCCCCCTCCTTTAGCGCCAAGAAAGCTCAAAAGAAGCAAAGGCAAAGAAATCGTCCTTTTAAAAATATTTTTGTTTTGTGTAACCAATAATGCTTTTGGAACACGATAAAGTAATGTATCTGTAACTCATTATAAACAGTATTACAACAAACTGACTTATTAAAAGAATTTTATAATAAACGTAGGTAGATAAAGGGTTAAAAGGAAGAACAGCCATCGTTTCCTGGAAACTGGGTGATAAAACATATGAAGATTTGCGTCAGCTATACCACCGAAAATACGGAAAACAGACACCAACAAAAGCCAATATCAGGCTACTTGTGAACGCGGGTTCCTTTCAACTACCTCACGAATGCTCGACGTTTCTCATCCGCCACGCTACAGGTTCGTCTAAGATTGTTTACAAGTAGCCTGATAATACCATTGTTGGTGGCTGTTTTCCGCATTTCCAATATGGTGCATTTGCCGCAACTCTTCATACTGGCCTCCCTTGGTGACCAGTTTGGTCTACTTTAAATTTATATTAAACATTGCACGATAATACGTTTATTCATAATTCAATTTTACCTGCTCAATTGTGTGCCAAATCAGAAAATTCTGCTATAAAATTCAAAAACTCGGTATTTTTAAACTGACCGATCTTTGGTGATAATTCGCCTAACAATCTTCTCGTGGCATTTTTTCGTATTTCATTAATTGCATTTAAAATCTAATCTTTTCACTCATTTCATTTATAATGCATAACTTTAATTTTAAACTGAAACATTTAAAATTAATAATTTTTCTTAATAACAGAAAACTAAAAATAATAATATTTTAAAACTCCTTAATTGCCACGAAAGAAAAAAATGTAAATAAATCAGGTCTAAATCCTTCTAAATTACTTTTACACAATAACCTATGATTTGCGTTTCATTTAGATGTTGCCATTGAACAATTAACAAATAATCGTGATTTTTGTGCCGCATACGTTAGTGTAATATATATATATATATAGAAGTTTCATCACACAGCTTCTAGAAAGCAATGGCTATTCTTTCTTCTATGGAAAGCATTTCTTCAAACACCTGATATAAAAGAAATTGATATAAAAGATTACCTGATATAAAAGATTAGTATTTTCATGGAATTGCATTGTTGTTTTTTGGAACACCCTGTACAGTGGCGGATTCAAGGGGGGGGTCATGGGGGTCATGACCCCCCCCCTGGAGCTCTTCAAAGAGGGATGTACAATGTAAGTAAAAAGTGCTAAAACAGGAACGCAAAATAACGTCTACTCGAAAGAATTAGCGCTTTTTTCGAAACTGATCGAGGAAATTCGCAAATTTTCCGAGCCTGGTCGACATAATTCACAATTTTTCCGCACCCGAACGGTGAAATTCGCGATTTTTGCTAAGCCGAATCACAAAATTCACAATTTTTCCATGCCTAATCGACGAAATTCACGATTTTTTTGGGTGCGATCAACGAAATTTGAGATTTTTCCACGAATGGTCTGCGAAATTTGCGATTTTTCTTCACTTGATTGACAAAATTCACGATTTTTCCGTGCCCAATCCACGAAATTAGCTCATTTCCCCGTTCTTGTTCGATGAAATATGAATTTTTCTGCGCACGAACTATGAAATATGCGTTTCTTAATTGACTGACGAAATCTGCATTTTTTTCCCGCAGTAAATTGATAAAATCCGCAATTTTTTTCTCGCGATAAACTGAAAAAACTCACGATTGTTCTGCAGCCGCTCAAAGATTTTTTTTATTTTTCCGCGCTTCATCGACAAAATTTGCGGTTTTTCCGAGCCCTATCAACAAAGTTAGCGTTTTTTTCGTTCCGAATCGACAAAATTCGCGGGTTTATTATACTCGATCGCCCGAATTCGTCCTTTTTACGAAGTCGATCGACCATATTCGTGATAATTTCTTTCCTGATCGATGGAATTGTCAATTTTTGCTCGCCATATCAACGTAATTCGCAAATTTTTTCATTCCCGATCGACTCTATTTGCGCTTTTTACGAAACTGATCGACCATGTTTGCGACATTTTCGTCTCCGATCGACAAAATTCGCAATTTTTTCGTGCCCTACCAAAAATGATCTTTTCGTTCCCGATCGACTTAATTCACGCTTTTTACGAAAGTGATCGACCATATTCGGGATTTTTCCGTGCCCAATAGACGAGATTCGCGCCTTTTTCCGTTCTTGTCCCTGAAATACGCATTTTTCCGTACCGAGCAATAAAATTCGTGATTCTTAACTGACTGATGAAATCTGCATTTTTCACCGCCGTAAATTGATGAGATCTGTGATTTTTTTTCTCGCGATAAACTGATAAAACTCGCTATTGTTCTGCAGCCGCTCAAAAAAAATTTCGATTTTTCGGCGCATCATTGACAAAATCTTCGATTTTTCCTTGCTCTATCAATGAAATTAGCGATTTTTCGTTCGAAATCGACAAAATTCCCGAGTTTTCCGTACCCAATCGCCTGAATCGCTCTTTTTTTACGAAGACAATCGACTACATTCGTCATGATTTCTTTCCCGATTCACAAAATTGGCAATTTTTGCGTTCCATATCAACTCGAAATTCGAGATTTTTTAATTCCCAATCAACAAAATTCGCGATTTTTCCGTTCTCGATCGAATAAATTTGCGCTTTTTACGAAGCGATCGACGAAATTGGGGGGTTTCCGTGCCCTATTGCCGAAATTTTTCGTTCCAGATCAACAAAATTCGCGATTTTTTCGTGCTCGATCGACAAATTTTGCGATTTTTCTGATACAGACAAAATTCGAGATTTTTCGAAAGTCCATAGACAAAACTAGTGATTTTCCAATCTCCAGTTGACGATATTTTCGATTTTTCTGCGCCCGGTCAACGAAATTCGCGTTTTTTTTGCACGGTAAACAGACAAAACAGGCGGCTTTTCCGCAACCTATGAACAAAATTTGCAATTTTTTCAAGTATTATAAAAAAAAAATTAGATTTTTTTTCCTTGCCTGATAAATGAAATCATTGATTTTTCGTGTCGATCGACAAAATTCGTGATTTTTCCGTGCCTAATCGACAAAATTCGCGATTTTTTTTCATGCCCGATCGGCGAAATTCGCTACTTTTTATCGTAATTCCGTTTTCACAAGATTTACTATATTTTAAAATTGTTTCATTAAATCATCTGTCAAAAGTTGTGACCCCCCCCTGGAGGTTGGGCTGGATCCGCCCTTGACCCTGTATATTACCTTTTGAGGTTTCTAAAGATAAAAAGCACTTTTCTCAATTATTAGAAACACAGAAGAGGTTATTGTATGTTTTTGTTTGTATTTGTATTGTACATTCATATATTAAAAAAATCTATGTATTATGAAGATCCTAACCTGCAAAAAATATTTATTTTTATTTTTTGGGAAATATTTCGAAAACAGCTTGCGAATAAATGTACTTAAAAGTCTATTTTATAACTTCCTGCTTTTTAATTAACATAATATTAATACTTGAAAATTTTTCCAGAGAGAAAATTCTCCTTGCATACAATATTTCAAATGAAAATCAAATTTCAAATTCTTAATTGCTTAACATGTGCAAATACCAACCTAGTCAAAAAGTTTCTATGCTGAGACTTGAACTCGGACCATCAGTGTAGCGCATTGACGTTCTACCGAATAAACTACATGAAACGATACCCGGCCTGGAACTTCTCACTATTACATGTTAGCAAGGCTACAAATGCATCATAAAATGGAATATATTCCGTGAGCCACCTACATGAGGCAAACACGAAACAATTCTCTCTGGGAAATTTTCCACGTATTAATATATTCAATAGATGATGGATTTATTTGAGCTTGGTGTTTACCCCACGTCGGTGGCTTACGGAATATATTCCATCTTGTGCTGCATTTGTAGCCTTGCCAACATGTAATAGTGAGAAGTTCCAGGCTGGGTATTGTTCGATGTGGTTTAGTCAGCAGAACGTCAGTGCGCTATTGGCCCGGAATCGATTCCCAGCATGGAAACTTTTTCACTAGGTTGGCATTTGCGCCTATTAAGTAATTAAATAATTTGAAATTTGATTTTCGTTTGAAATATTGCATTCAAGGCGAATTTTCTCTCTGGAAAAAAATTCCACGTATTAATATATTTAATCGATGCTTGATTTATTTGAGTTTCATGTTGGCCCCATGTTTTTGGCTCGTGGAATATAATCCAGCTTGTGATGGATTTGTAGCCTTGTCAACATGTAATCGTGAGAAGCTCCAGGCTGCGTGTCGTTCCATGTGGAGTTCCTGTAGGAAGTCAGTGCACTGTACTAATGACCGGTTTCGAATCCCGGCATGAAAAGATTTTCATTGGGTTGAAATTTGTGCCTCTTAAGCAATTTGAAATTCGATTTTCATTTGAAAAAATATATATAGTATTATTAAAATATTTATTGTAAAACAAAGTGCTATGTGTTTGTTTTTACTCTTTACTGAATATTGTATTTATAGCATTTAGTGCACAAATATTGTTAAAAATACTTTCTTCTTAGTGACAGAATTGCACATTTTAATTAAAGATACTAGCGGCATTCGCCCGCTACGCTGGTCAGTTTAGACGGACAGACGGACATTAAATAGTTTAATAGTTTATTAATTACAGTCATTAATTAGCTTAATTGTAAGTATTAAATAGTTTAATACTATTAAAATGCATACCAAACAATGTCTCAATATATAAGTATGAAATAGAACACTTTTGTGTGGCCCTGTAAATTCATAAGAAATATTATTTGCACCACATATTGTACAGAATGTATATTATAATTTATACTTCGCAGATGTATATCAACTTTATTAAGTTCGGAAGAGTGTAAGACCATTAAAATGCACTTAAAACATTTTCCCCCATTGACCGTAATGTATCGGAATCCTTTTGATTGTCCCTGTATTTGAACTATTCATCCGATATTCATAAAATTTGAAATGACTTCACAAAATTGTCTAATAATTATATATTTTAAGTTTCAAACGATTCGATTGGGTAGTTTTTGAGTTGTTATATGCGGACATACTGACGGACAGACAGAAGAATGGGAACTCGGGATCTCGGGATTTTAGGTAGCTTTCATTACAAAAAGTAACAAGTTGAAAATTGCACGTAAAGCGTAGCAAATGAGGTGCGTTCGTTGATAACGAAGTTTTAAAATATTCAGATCTTGCTGATATATGTAGGGCGTACTTTGAATACAGTATAGTGGTCGAAATCTTTGTGTTCCTGTAAATATGCAGGGAGTAATTTTTATTATACTTCATTAACGTATATCTTATTCATAAAATGTGAAGTAGTTTAATATAATTAAACCCCCCCCCCAAGCAATGTTTCCCCGTATAACATTATTTAGTGGAATAAATGTGTGTGGCCCTGTAATTTAATAATAAATAATCTTTGCATCACAGATTATACAAAATGTATTTTTAGTACATATTTCATAGATTCATGCTAATTCTGTTATATTCAAATGAGTGTAACACCATTAAAATGCATTTGAAACTTTTTTCCCCATTGACCGTAATGTAACGGAATCCTTTTGATTGTCCCTGTAATTAATCTATCCATACGATTTTCATAAAATTTTAAATGACTCGACAAAATTGTGTAATAAATGTACGTTTTAAATTTCAAACGATTAAAATGCATTTGAAACTTTTTTCCCCATTGACCGTAATGTAACGGAATCCTTTTGATTGTCCCTGTAATTGATCTATCCATCCGATTTTCATAAAATTTGAAATGACTCGACAAAATTACGTAATAATTATGTATTTTAAATTTCAAACGATTCGGTTGGGTAGTTTTTGCGTTGTTATATGCGGACGGACAGACAGACAGACAGACGGACAGACAGACAGACAGACGGACAGACAGACAGACGGACAGACAGACAGACAGACGGACAGACAGACAGACGGACAGACAGACAGACGGACGGACTGAGCGACAACAATAGGTGCTACGTATTTACATAATTACGAACGCACCTAAAAAGCTACCTATTGCAGTCGTCCGGAGGAAAGCACTTCCAGAAAATTTTGGTATATTTTCACCGATCATGACCCCCAGACCCCAAAACCACCCTCCGTTCAAATGTTGACATATACAGGGTGATTCCAATTTTTTTTTTACAATAAAAGAGGGGTGATAGTACACATCAAGACAACAATATTAAACAGGAGACCAAGGGTCCAAAACGTTTTCCTAAGGAGATAGCCGCCATTAAAGTTTAGGGACCAAAATTTCAAATAAACATAAAAAACGGAAAAATCGACCGATTGATTTGCGGTTTTCACTAAAATTATTCTTTATGTCGGCATTTTCTTGAAATTAAATTATAAAGATAAATTTCAAAAAATGCCGATAGAGGGCGCTTTAGACTTTGGTGTTACGAACAATTATTTTTTGCCGGCATGTTTTGCATCTCTTTAAATGTTTTCGTAAGTTTACACTCAAACATAAATTTTAAGCTCAAAATCTGTAGTTGGGAGTGGTTAAGTAACACAAACTGAGCTGTGTTCAGAGGGTTCAAATTTCAAATGATTAAAAAAAAACGGAAAAATTGGTCGATTAATTTGCGGTTTTCACTAAAACTATTCTTTATTTAGGTATTTTCGTAAAAATAAATTATAAAGATAAATTTCAAAAAATGCCGATAGAGGGCGCTTTAGACTGGAGTAACGAACAACTATTTTTTGCCGTTATTGTTTGCATCTCTTTAAATGATTTAGAAAGGTTAGACTTAAACTTAAATTTTGAGCTGAAAATCTGAATAGTACGGAGTGGTTAAGTAGCACAAACAGAACTGTGTTCAAGGGGGAGGGGGAGGTTCAAATTTAAAGTAATTATAGAAAATGGAAAAATTGGTCGATTCGTTTTCGGTTTAAAATAAAACTATTCTTTAAGTCAGTATCTTCTTGAAAATAATTTTTAAAGATAAATCTCAAAAAATTCCGTCAGAGGGCGCCTTAAACTTCAGAGTAACCAACAATTCATTTTAACCATTATTTTTTCGTTCTAAATAAGTACTTGCAAAAGCATTTTAAATGTTCTCGGAAGCTACTTAAATTTTGAGCTCAAATCCTGAATCGTTATGAGGAGTTAAGAAGCGCAAACTGAAGTGTGTTCAGGAGTTAAAATTTTACCCTTTTTCCTTTTCGAGCACAATTTAATTTTTCTCTACTTAAACACTTCCAACGATTCAAAATTTCAGCCCAAAATTTAAGTCTATGCATTTGAAAGCATTTAATGAGGTTAAAAAAATATCAGTTAAAAATAGTTGT
This sequence comes from Maratus speculifer, assembly GCA_964019185.1. Lineage (NCBI taxonomy): Eukaryota > Metazoa > Arthropoda > Arachnida > Araneae > Salticidae > Maratus > Maratus speculifer. The sequence goes on along the minus strand of OZ025296.1, from coordinate 187,304,479 downwards.
ACGCTACTCTAAAGTCTAAGGCGTCCTCTATCGGCATTTTGTGAAATTTATCTTTAAAAATTATTTTCAAGAAAACACTGATTGATCAGGAAAACTGCTGATTTAAAAATAATTTTAACAAAAACCGGAAACGAATCGATCAATTTTTCCTTTTTTACAATTATTTGAAATTTGAACCCTCTGAACACAGCTATGTTTGTTTACTTAGCACTCCCAGCTATTCAGATTTTGAGCTCAAAATTTAAGTTCAAGACTAAGCTTACGAAAGCATTTAATAAGATGCAAAAAATAACGCCAAAACAGAGTGTTTCTTTACTCCAAAGTCTAAAGCGCCCTCTATCGGCATTTTTCGAAATTTATCTTTATAATTTATTTTCACGAAATTACCTAAATAAAGAATAGTTTTAGTGAAAACCGCAAATCAATCGACCAATTTTTCCGTTTTTTATAATCATTTGAAATTTGAACCCTCTGAACACAGCTCAGTTTGTGTTACTTAACCACTCCCAACTACAGATTTTGAGCTCAAAATTTAAGTTTGAGTCTAAGCTTACGAAAACATTTAATGAGATGCAAAAAATACCGGCAAAAAATAGTTGTTCGTTACCCCAAAGTCTAAAGCTCCCTCTATCGGCATTTTTTGAAATTTATCTTTATAATTTAATTTCAAGAAAATGCCGACATAAAGAATAATTTTAGTGAAAATCGCAAATCAATCGGTCGATTTTTCCGTTTTTTATGTTTATTTAAAATTTTGGTCCCTAAACTTTAATGGCGGCTATTTCCTTAGGAAAACGTTTTGGACCCTTGGTCTCCTATTTAATATTGTTTGTCTTGATGTGTACTATCACCCCTCTTTTATTGTAAAAAAAATTCGGTCCCAAACGTTTTCCAAAGGAAATAGCCGCCATTAAACTTTAGGGACCAAAATTTCAAATAAACATAAAAAACGGAAAAATCGGTCGATTGATTTGCGGTTTTCACTAAAATTATTCTTTATGTCGGCATTTTCTTGAAATTAAATTATAAAGATAAATTTCTAAAAATGCCGATAGAGGGCTCTTTAGACTATGGAGTAACGAACAACTATTTCTTGCCGATATTTTTTGCATCTCATTAAATGTTTTCGTAAGCTTAGACTCAAACTTAAATTTTGAACTCAAAATCTGAAAGTGGGAGTGGTTAAGTAGCACAAACTGGACTATGTTCAGAAGGTTCAAATTTCATATGATTATAAAAAACGGAAAAATTGGTTCATTCGTTTGCGGTTTTCACTAAAACTATTCTTTATGTCGGTATTTTCTTAAAAATAAATTATAAAGATAAATTTCAAAAAATATCGATAGAGGGAGCTTTAGACTTTGGAGTAACGAACAACTATTTTTTGCCGTTATTTTTTGCATCTTATTAAAAGTTTTCGGAAGCTTAGACTTAAACTTAAGTTTTGAGCTCAACATCTGAATAGTAGGGAGTAGTTAAGTAGCACAAACTGAACTATGTTTAAGGGGGGGGGGGGGTGTTCAAATTTAAAATAATTATAGAAAATGGAAAAAATCATCGATTCGTTTGCGGTTTAAAATAAAACTATTCTTTAAGTCAGTATCTTCTTGAAAATAAATTTTAAAGATAAATTTTTTAAAAAATCCATTAGATGGCGGCTTAAACTTCAAAGTAACCAACAATAAATTTTAACCATTATTTTTTTGTTCTAATTAAATGCATGCAAAAAACTTATTAAATGTTTTCGGAAGCTTAGATTTAAACTTAAATTTTGAGCTTAAAATCTGAATAATTAGGAGTAGTTAAGTAGCGCAAATTGAAGTGTCTTCAGGAGTTGAAATTTAACAGTCCCCCTCCTCGAACACAATTCAATTTTTCGCTACATAAACACTCCCAACAATTCAGAATTTGAGCCTAAAATTTAAGTTTATGCATGTGAAAGCATTTAATGAGATTAAAAAAATTAACAGTTCAAAATAGTTGTACTCTATTCCAAAGTCTAAGGCGCCCTCTATCGGCATTTTGTGAAATTTAACTTTAAAATTTATTTTGAAGAAAATACTCATTTAAAAATTAGTTTTAGCAAAAACCGCAAACGAATCGACCAATTTTTCCGTTTTTTATAATCATTTGAATTTTGAACCCTCTGAACACAGTTCAGTTTGTCTACTTAACTACTTCCAACTATTCAGATTTTGAGCTCAAAATTTAAGTTTAAGTCTAAGCTTACAAAAGCATTTAATAAGATGCAAAAAATAACGCCAAAAAAGAGTTGTTCGTTACATCAAAGTCTAAAGCGCCCTCTATCAGAATTTTTTGAAAATTACCTTTATAATTTATTTTTAAGAAAATACCGACATAAAGAATAGTTTTAGTATAAACCGCAAATCAATGAACGAATTTTTCCGTTTTTTATAATCATTTGAAATTTGAACCCTCTGAACACAGTTCAGTTTGTGCTACTTAACCACTCCCACTTTCAGATTTTGAGCTCAAAATTTAAGTTTGAGTCTAAGTTTACGAAAACATTTAATGAGATGCAAAAAATACCGACAAAAAATAGTTGTTCGTTACTCCAAAGTATAAAGTGCCCTCTATCGGCATTTTTTGAAATTTATCTTTATAATTTAATTTCAAGAAAATGCCGACATAAAGAATAATTTTAGTGAAAACCGCAATCCAATCGACCGATTTTACCGTTTTTTATGTTTATTTGAAATTTTGGTTCCTAAACTTTGACGGCGGCTAACTTCTTTGGAAAACGTTTGGGACCCTTCGTCTCCTATTTAATATTCTTTGTCTTGATGTGTACTATCACCCCTCTTTTATTGTAAAAAAAATTTGGAATCACCCTGTGTAAATATATATAACCATATATATATATATATATACACTGCTCAAAACAATTAAAGGATATTGCAGTTTTAGGTGGATTTAGTATCTGGGAAACTTTTTAGCTGATTGATACATGGTCGACAGACATAGTAGGTTATATGAGAATAAATTACACATGTTTGGCAGAAAAAAAATGCATTTTATTGCGCATTTGTGTACTAAAGGAAAAAAGCACAATTTGTGCATATGAGAAAAAAAGAATAAGAAAAGCTGTTTTCTTCAAAGAAAATCATTTTCAGTAGGGGGTATGGTTTCCACGGGCGGCCAGCAACGTTGAACACCTTTGAGGCATGGACCCAATGAGGCTATTAATGACGAGTTGGGGTATTCTGCCCCACTCTTCCAGAAGAGCTCTTTCCAGTTCTTGGAGAGTTTGTGGGGGTTGTTGGCGGCCAGAAACTCGTCTTCCTAGAGCGTCCCAAACGTGCTCGATTGGATTCATGTCTGTAGAACACGCTGGCCATTCCATTCGAACGATTCCTTCCTCGAAAAGGAAATCCTGCACCAGGTTTGCACGATGTGGCCTGCAGTTATCGTCCATTAAAATGAAGTTATCTCCGATTGCTGCAGCGTAAGGGACTACAATAGGTCTGAGGATCTCATCCCTATATCGGCGACCAGTCAGAGCTCCATCTTGAATGATGTAGAGGTCAGTGCGCCCGTCAATGGAGATGCCACCATACACCAACACTCCTCCACCGCCAAATCTGACACTTTCGTGCACGAACGCAGGATTATTCCTACTGCCACGGTCCCTCCAGATGAAAATACGCCTATTATCCGGATGCACAGAAAAACGGGTTTCGTCAGAAAACAGAATATTGCTTTATTCATTTCTTCTCCAGTTGACATGCTCGGTTGCCCACTCCCTGCGGTCGCGACGATGCCTTGATGTTAATCTAACACATACCATCGGTCGGCGAGCATACAGACCTACAGCATGGAGCCGGTTTCGGACAGTCTGAGTTGAAATCGTGGTGCCTGTAGCCGAGCGAAGGTGTTGTTGGAGAAGAGTAGCGTTCATGTTTCGGTGTCTCCGAGCTGTTAACGCTAAATACCGATCTTCATTCTGCGTTGTTGCCCGTCTACGACCTTGCCCTGGTCTTCGGACTGCACATCCACTCTCCAAGAAACGGTTCCAGATCCTGGAAATGACACTTTGTGACACTCCAATGGCTTGCCCTACTTCGGCTTGAGTTTGGCCCCCTTCTAACCTACCAGCAATTCTCCAAGCTTCTGAATCTGTCAAATGACTTCGCTGAGACATCGTACTCATCGAAACAAAGCAATCACTGAATGCCGATCATCCTTGTCTTCATTCTCTTTTATCCAGTTGAAAGTCAAATTTCATTCGCTGCCGCTGAAGCGACGTTTTTGACGTCGAACTCAAAATTTGCATATTCCACAGTTTGAAAATCAGAAAAATTTGCATTTGTGATTCTCTTCTTCTATTTTCGGCAAAAAAAAAAAATTCGTTTATATCTTTATTTTATATAAAACTTCAAATATCCTTTAATTGTTTTGAGCAGTGTATATACCTGATTTTTGTCATGCGATAACTAACGTATTTATGAACCGATTTGAATGAAACTTGGTATGTACATAGTGCATACAAATATTTCGACCGAGTTCGATGGCCAGCATCATCCGCCATCTTGTTTCAAAATGGCGGCCATTTAATTTTTTTTAATCTAAAATTTAAAATTAAACGCGAAAAAATTAAAAGTTGAAAAATATTTTTATTTTATGTGTTAGATCTTAAAACGCCAATTCCAGAACACTTTTTATTTTGTCTATATCTTAAAAAATGATTGAGTTATAGCACTTTGAATTTTTCTTATGGCTGACATTTTGAAACGATATGATTTTTGTCATGCTATAACTAACGAATTTATGAACCGATTTGAATGAAACTTGGTATGTGCATAGTACATACAAATATCTCAACCGAGTTCATTGGCCAGCATCATCCGCCATCTTGTTTCAAAATGGCGGCCATTAAAATTTTTTTAATTTAAAATTTAAAATTAAATGCGAAAAAATTAAAAGTTGAAAAAATTTTTTATTATATGTGTTAGATCCTAAAACACTGATTCTAGAACACTTTTCACTTTGTCTATATCTTAAAAAATGATTGAGTTATAGCACTTTGAATTTTTCTTATGGCTGACATTTTGAAACGATCTGATTTTTGTCACGTGATAACACTTGTATTTATAAATCGATTTGGATGTAATTTGGTGTGTACATAGTACTTAATAAAGCTTGGACCGAGGTCGTTAACCAGTTCCATCCACTATCTTGCTTAAAAATGGCGGCCATTTAAATTTTTTAAAAAAATTAAAATTTGAAATTAGGTACAAAAAAGTGAGAAATTGAAAAAGTTTTTTCTTTTATGCATTTGACTTTGATACGAAGATTCCAAAGCACTTTTTGTTTCGTCTGTATCTTAAAAAATGTCTGAGTTATAGTACTTTTAATTTCTAGTATTGCTCACATTTTGAAAAGATCTGGTTTCATCACCTAATAACACGCGTAATTATACACCGATTTGGATGAAACTTGGTGCATAGATAGGACATACTGATGCCTGGACCGAGTTCGTTGGCCAGTTACAACCGCCGTCTTGTTTCAAAATGGCGGAATATTATTTTTTTTATTTAAATTTTAAAATTAGGTGCAAAAAAGTAAGAAATTGAAAAAGATTTTTCTTTTGTGTTTTGACCTTGATTCAAAGATTCCAGAGCATTTTTTGTTTCATCTATATCTTGAAAAATAGCTGAGTTTTAGCACTTTCAATTTCCAGAGAGATTAACATTTTGAAACGGTCTGAAATTTGTTACGCGTTATTACGCATATTTATAAACTGATTACAATATAACTCTGTGTGTTCGTGGAACATACCAATGTCTTGATCGAGTTCACGGGCCAACTTTATCCGCCATCTTGTTTGAAAATGGCGGCCATTTAAATTTGTCAAAAATCTTTTAAATGTGTAATGATTCATAAACAAAAAATTAGAAATTGAAAAAAGGTTCTTTCTAAACTATTTATCTTAATAATCAATTCCGGAGTATTTTTTGCCTTGTCTTTACCTTGAAAAACGCCTGGGATTCAGCAGTTTGAATTTCTAATGTGGGTGACATTTTTTTTAAAGTCAATTTCCCCGCGACAGCACTCGTGTATATTAATCGATTTCGATGTGAGTGTGCATGTTCACATGAATTAAGATTTCGATGAAGCTCATTGGGTTTTTTTTATCAATCATGCTGCTTTAAAATGGATATCGTGGAATTTGGCGACCCTATAAATCGATTAAAATAAAACCAGGTTGAATAAAAGTCGACTAATTTCTAAAAATTCCTATTAATATTCAGTAATGACAAAAACTAGTATTCAATCTTACATAATCGTGTTCCACTATTTTGATCTTCGTATATTTGATTTATATAACTGAATTTAAAATAAATAAATAAGTATATGAAAACTACCTCTTCCTCCCGGCATTGCCGGAAGGACTTTTTTCCCTTCAATTCAAAACAAACGTAACGTTTCTCCGTTTCCCGGATCAGAGGAGGTAGCGTCACATACATACATACGGTCGGATTTTAATAGGGTAGATTTAAGAAGTTAAAACTTTCACACTGATGGTACATATAAATATGTAACGCACCTGTTTATTAAAACAAAAGCAAATAACATGCATATGTATTGAAACAATTTTACTTTTTCTGATTATTTTTATCTCGCACGCAATTTTACATGGAAATTTCAACAGTTGCGAAAGGAAAATAAAATATTTCAATAAAGTACAGAAAGACGGATATGCATGTTCAAATAATTTTTCGAATGAATTGTGGCACAAGAGAGATCAAGATTATAAATGCATGCGTTTTGATTGTTTTTCTGCTACTATCGTTAAATGTTCCGTGGTCTTATTTTAGAATTTAAATCAATAAAAATTATGCGAAAGACATTTTGTATTAGTAAGTGCATATCTGTAAACATTCCTGTTTTAAAGTATGTTCTAGAACTTAAAAAATGGAAATTATTTCGAGCTTAGTTCGCGTTTAGTACTTTCTGAAATATAAACATATATTGGAATATATATCAAATTAAAAGAAAATCCTTTTAAGAAACTTATTCAAAGTGTTTCGATTTTACTTATCTCATATCTAAAGATAGATCACCGCTCTATCAGTAAAGAGCGATTATCCGGACGCTCATTAACCGCTTTATTCAATTAGCCGGATCAATTAAGAATCATACTTTTTTTCGCCTTCTCCAAAATTTTTGAAGTGAAATTTTTTTAAGGCGTGGATGCTGTATAATTTTAGGGTAAATTCAGTTGCATGCCATCCCGAACGTTAACCGTTAAATAACCATTTCCTAATGCTGAAATAACGAAATCGCCAACAAATGCAAAAAGAGCAATCATAAAACTGATTTTAGAACCTAAGAAGTTTAACTTCTAACGAAGCCACGCATATACTTTTAACCACGAAAAATGCACTTTATCTTCACATTCTCCGAAGGTGTTCGAAACATTGCTTATTTTTTCACCTGGTGTCCTTAGAAAAAGGGACCACCACCATCCCTCCGTACGCTGACGCTTGTTAGTAAAATGTATGTATATATAGATACAATAATTTCTATGTATGTGTCTTCTATTTATAACTTTGTGCCAATTTGTAGAAAATGAAATTAAAAAAATTTAAATGCTGACGTCATCTATAATAAGCTAAAATGTACACTACTACATTTGTCAGTCCTAAGCCTGGAAAAAGTGCAAAAGGAAGTTTCCTAAAAAATAGTGCCATAACCTTTTTTAAAAGTTGGCCAATTATTCGTATTTTTCATTAACCGTATCGGCCTCTGTCTCGGCCGGTTTGGATAATCGGCACTCTGCTATATATATATATGATATAAGCAGCTTTTGTGGGAAATCTCGACTGAAAAACTATAATGAAAAGAGGCTAATCCACGAAAACCCTAAATATTGTTCCAGAGGATAATCCCACATTTTTAGGCGGTTTTCATGCTACTTCCAGAAGTATTCTACATAAAATATTTATGTTTTAAGTGTTCATTTTGGTAACCGTTATTTTGAGATATCTTTCTACACTTTTAATTTCGATGACAATAATGCTTTTTTCTGGATTAGAAGAGATATTTTGACCTATTCTTTAAAAACAGCTTTGAGGAACAGTCCATAAAGAAGTTTAGATTGATGTTTTGATAAAGCGCTTGTCTAAAGTTCAAAAGCACTAAAACCCATGGGTGAATTCATGGGGGTTTATAATTCTAAAACTTATCATTCAAATGTCTTGAAATTTGGTATCTAGGCAGAGTTTGAACGGAAGATTTGAAATATTTTTTTGAAATTAGGTATTGCTATTGAAAAAAATAAGTTTTGGTTCGTTTTAATATCTAGATGACTCCCTAAACAAATTTTCTGCACATCATTTAAAATTATACTTTATTTTCATTCGTTTGATACCAGTATCATACTTTTACGAGAATTTGTTGAGGTGTTAGTAAAGGGTGTTTACTTTTTTTATTTCCGCGACTGCACATTGAAGAATATTTAAAAGAAAAATTCCCTCTTTGCAAATGATAAATGGATTTATTTTTATCACAATGATTTAAATAGATCTAATCAATATCTATTGTAACAACATTTTTCCATTCTAATCTGGATAAATTACTTAATAAAGAATCCTGCATCATGTTCAACGTTTTTAAATAATTTATGCATTTTTATGTTGAACTGTATTCAATTTACTAAGAAATTTTTGTAGAACATAGATAAAATGATATACAGCGTCACGCAAGGAACAGTACACATGGTCATTTTTGGATGATAATTTCTGGAAATGTGATTTAAGTAGTTTAAAGAGTATTTTTGCTTGAACTAAATTTTAGAAAAATACCTTCTTGTATTAAAGGTATTAGGTAAACTGCAGGGCTGGACAAAAGTATTCAAGTATGATTCCCTCTATTAGTATAAATGGCAAAAAGGAAAATTTCAATCAGTTAGGCGTTTTCTTGCTAAACTAAATTTCCCCATTACATAGTCTATATATCAACCGACAGATCAAATATAGGGTTCTTCAAAAGTATTGGGATACGGATTTGGCTAGGACAGTAATACTTTATTTCCTTGGACAACAAAGTTTCGTTAAAGATTACATGAAATGTTGGAAAATACTTCATAATCTATGCTTAACCCATGATTTTTCTTACTTGTTTTTATGTTCATCCAAATAGTCCATTTAGAAGGTAGATAAAGTCTGTTTTACTCGCTACCACAATGAACCAGTCTGTAAACAGATACCATATATGAAAAAATATGGGAAAACAGGATAACATGATTGGTTCCCCATGAGAGTGGATAATACAGATTTTGAATGACTTCTAAATAGATCAACTCATTTTTTTCTAAAATGGGATTGGTCTACTATGATTGCGATCCGCTCATATATAATATATATTTTAGCGGACAAATTTTATTGGTCCTCTTACTTTCGCATATAGGATTATAAAATGCATAAGGTATCAATGTTAGGTGAGAGCTTCAACTGCCAAAGTTGGTTCTCCTGTCAGTTTAATATATATATATATTTTTTAATTTCAAAAATGGAAATTACTTCAAATTCAGCTACATGTTTATTACACAGTAAAAAAAGGAGAAACGTTTCTAAATATAGGAAAATAAGACAAAACTGAGACCGAAATAATACAATGACTTCTTCCGAGTTACCCGTGATTTCGAAAAGCGTTCGCTATCTTTAGAGATCTCAAAATTTAAAAATTTGTTTATTTATAAAAGTGAAGTTTCTTTCGCTTTCGTGTATTTTCAGAAATGTACCTGGATAGTTTTTATAATTTTATAATCAGTATTCTCAAGTCAAAGTATAGTTATTTCATGTGCTATCTATTCTAGAGTAAAAATTTTCATTTTCAAAAACCATATCTACAGTCAAACATCAGACCAGTCAGGTGCATTAAGTTATTTAAAACCATACATTTCTTTAAAACAAAATAAACGTATAAACCAGAAAATTTTAAATTATGTAAATGAGTTAAATAGTTTCAAATAAAACTTCTGGTGTAGAATATTTTCATAAAACTTTAATTTAAGGTTAATATTCATGTATATAGTTTTGTTTCCTTTTTCAATTGAAAAATATTCAGGACTTTTTATAAAAAACCACATTAACCGACCCGAAACTTTTAGTACTTTCCTGCACGGACAAATTTTGGACAAATGAGAAATTATTGACTGTCACACCAATCTATAAACGATTTTTTTTTTAATTAGGAACTCCTTAGTTTAAGCTTTCGTTGTAAAATCAAAATTTCCTTAAAATAATATTAGTGCCGTTTTCAAGTTTGGAATTAAAATTAGATATGCCCGGGACAGCAACCACTGTTAAGGAAAGGGTTATATTAACACGACCAGAATAAAACCCACAACGCAAATTATTAGCGTCAACCCAATTCCATTAGAACCACCCTTTGATTCGGGTTAGGCTAAAATTGGTCCGTCAGATCGATGTAAAACACAAAATAGTACATACATTTTTATTATAAATTAGGCTAAACAAAAATCTAATAAAAATCCAAATATTTATTTTACAACAAAAAGAAACGAAAACCAACCATAACATTACTAAACATCATAAATCTATGTCAAAAACTTAAAAATGATATGTTTTCCCAAGGGTTTACATGTCAAGAAAAGATAAATCGTTTGTAAAAATTTCGTTGTTTCGACGTATCTACTTAATTTACAAACGTCATAATCCATAACCAACAAAATAAACTCCATCTAAATAAATTAAATAAATTTTAAGTTATATAATTCATTCAAATAGTTTTAAATGAAGCTTGTGGTGTAGAATATTTTTATGAAACTTTAATAAAATTTCCGTTAGTTCTGCAGTTAATATTCGTGTATATAGTTTTTTTTATTTAAATACTCAGGACTTTCTTTTGAAAAATCACATGAACCGACCAGAAACATTTAAACTCAACACAACCAGAATCGAATTCTGAACTCAAATTATTAGCGTCAACCCGATTTCATTCTAGCAACCCTCGTGTTCGGCTAAAATTGATTCATCAGATCGGTGCAGAACACTAAATAATAATTACAACTTTATGAATTAGATTTAACAAAAATTTAATGTAAACCAAAATATTTATTTCACAGCAAAAAGAAGCGAAAAACCACCATAACATTACTAAACATCATAAATCTATGTCAAAAGCTCAAAAATGAGACGTTTTCCCAAGGGTTTACATGTCAAGAAAAGGTATAAATTTGAATTCATCGTTTGTAAAAATTTCGTTGTTTCGACGTATCTACTCATTTTACAAATGTCATCATCCATCACAAACGAAATAAATTTCATATAGAATAAATTAAAAAATTTTAATTTTAAAATATCAATTAAATAGTTTTAAATAAAGCTTCTGGTTTAGAATATTTTTATAAAACTTTCATAAATTTTCCGTTAGTTCTGCGGTTTAAAATTAATGTATGTTGATTTTTTTAAAAGCATCAATCCGATTATACATCCTTTACATCCTATAAGTCCTTTAAATATACATCCTTTGACTCGGGTTTGACTAAATTGGGGTCATCAGAACGATACAAAATACTTGGCAAAAATCTAATACAAACCAAAATATTTATTTCCCAACAACAAGAAACGAAAAACCACCATAACATTACTAAAAATCATAAATCTATGTCAAAAACTCAAAAATGAGACGTTTTCCCAAGGGTTTACATGTCAAGAAAAGATATAAATTTGAATTCATCGTTTGTAAAAATTTCGTTGTTTCAACGTATCTACTCATTTTACAAACATCATCATCCATCACAAATGAAATAAATTTCCATCTAGAATAATATTTCGTGAAAGAATGAATAAACGATGCGTTCGTACTTTTCAAATGAAATTCCATTTCAGAAAAGTAGAAACGAAAATTCAAATGGTTTTGCAGATAAAACATTTCAGAAGTCATTTTCAAAATTTGTGATAATAAAAGTTTCCCTTGAAACTATTGTTTTATATCGCATCTGAAATAGGAATAACTATTAAGCTATTGTTATATTTGTGTCTTAAAATGTGGCGACGATTAAGTTATAGTTATGTCGTCATTTAAATATAACAATTAATTTTAAAACCGGAACTTTGCCCAAATATTTGATTGAATTTTATACGGTATATACTTTATAAAGCATTAGTTTAATGTTTCTCGTGAAAACATCGTATCGAGACAGAAACTAAAACGGAGATACATACGATCAACTTGAAATTATTGAAATAAATTTGTCTTCAAAGCAATTGTGAATTTAAAAAAAGGGCATAATTTTAAAACCTCGATTGCCATGAAATCCCCTTACCTACAAATAAAGACGTTTAAGGCTGTATTTATAAACAAAATGTATAAATAAAAAAATAAACTAAATTAAAATTTAAAAAAAATTTAATTTAACAAATTACAATGATTATTTAAAAAAATATTTTCAAAGACTATAACTTTAGATTTTTAAATAATTTCTATATTTTAAAAAACAATAATAACTTATTTTTATGATGATCAAAACGTAGATTACGTTATAACAGAGTCATATTAATAGAGTTATACCAAGCTACGTTAATATTCTTGGGCCAATCATAAACAAATATTAAAGGAAATTTCACTTTAACAATTACAGGTACTATAAATTTTTAAACTTCTAAATATCGCATATTTTCAATTTTTACACAGTCATATAAAGAAAAAAATTTACTTTTAAATGCAACTTGTTAGAAACCTGTGTCTAAATTTGTTTTTTGAGTTATTAATTTTCTTGTAGTTTTTAATATACTTTTTGTCATTGTGACAACTGAAGTATTTCATTTTTGAAAATAAAACATGGACCAATCAGAAAACGAATAAAATAATTTGCGGAATCCTAACTTTTTTCCAAATCTATATAAAAAACAAATATTTAAGGTTTAATTTAAAATTTATTTTAAGAGTATTTGCATGTAACAAAGCTAAAATCGAAATTGCAGTCAAACAGACGAGTTAACTATCTTAGATATCTCTCAGAATTTCTTACTTAATATATTATTTTAAATTAATTTAATCGTTAGAAACGCCGTACACTTCCTCGCTAGTTAAATCGAGTAAACATTTGCAATCCTGGAATCCTTCCTTGGATTCTTGAATACAAAGTTTCTACCTTGATTTTCTTCCATCGTGAAGTTTACAAACTCCAACGTCAGGATCCTGGCACTTACAAGATAAGTTTATTTTAAAATTATTTTTCTTTTATGCTAAAAATATATTTTATTTTAAAAAATAATAATCCAACCTATTGCCAGAATCATGAACTAACAAAATATATTGAGCATCACTGTCCAGATGTTAGGAGATATCGAGAGCTTACGCTTTCTATTGTCTTTCCTACATTTTTCACGCAAGAATAACTGCTTAGAGCGAACTTTCTGGGAAAAAAAAACTGCATCACATAAAAAATTTTATAGACATGCATAAAATTTAAAAAAAAAAGGTTTTGCAGCAAGGAATAATTCTGTGCATTTTGAATAATGATTTGACACCCATTTTACTGAAGATTCTGATTAGATGGTAGCAGTGTTATTTGTGTTATTTATGACGATAAATTATCTACATGGGCCCGAAGGAAGGATGACCTCCAAGGAGATATCTTTCTAATGAACCTAACCAGTATTTGCCCAAGGAAATCCAAGATTTGAAGAAAACCCCGGTAAACTCCGTACTGTTAAGTCGACGGGCGTGATTGAATTCGAATCCAACATCACCCGTCAAACAGCTCTGAGAGCAGAACCTGTCGGCCACTGGTTAGTCGTTGAGTCAGAAGCCAAAATTATAGCTTCCGGTCCCGTGTTCGATTCCTGGCTTTGCCTAATTTTTCACTCCAGTTGGGTTTATTATATATATTGTTTGTATGTCTGTATATTATTTGTGTGTACTTTTATGATTTGAATGCAGGCGTTATTTGTGTGTGTGCATGTGTGTTTTAATATATATTGTAAATCGATGGAATAGTAAATCTATTCATCGTTGTCACATTGTCCTAGACTATCTTGTTGATGGAATATGACTTTCAACAACAGGGTTTATTAGTGAGAAAACCCAGACTCAAGCATCGGCCGGAGTAGCTCAGAGGTTAGAGCAACAGCCTGGAATGCTGTGCTCTAGGGTTCGATTTCTGGCTCTGGCTAATTTTTCACTCCATTTCGGTTTATTGTATTTATTGTTTGTATGTCTGTACATTATTTGTGTATGCTTTTAAGATCGATTTATCCCGGCTCTGAAATTATCGTTGAATTAAAATTTCAATCGACGGTTACATTTGCAGATTTCTGAACTGGGACTTGTGACTAAGAGTTAAAGTTTGATAGTTAATTGATCACTTGTAAACACTTGGGAAAGTTAATAACACATTTCAAAATCGAATTTTAGCAAGTGCTGTCCACAATCAGAAAGATATTAGAATTATTTTATTCAGCACTGTATGTGATCCATAATTTGATAAGTATGCTAGATATTATGCAAATATTATTAGTTAGAAAAAGAACAACGCAGTTGGAAGTGCCCCCCCCCCCCCACCCACCAGCAAGTTCCGAAAATAATGGAAATGCACTAGAATTATTTTATGCAGCGCTGTATATGATCTATAAAATTTATATACACCAAGTAATATGCAAAAAAAAATAATTAAATTTAAATATGCATACCACATGTAAAAACGACCCGACATAGCACTAGCCGACATAACGACGTAGCACTGACCCGAAATCTTTTGTATGTCCCTGTAAATGAATGATAAATGCTATTCACGCCTTATTCTACTGTTAGCACCTGACAGTGATTATATCAATTTTAATATGTTTTAAATAGTATAACATCGTTAAACTACGCTGCAAGCGACTTTTCCCCATAGGCTGCGTATTAGAAAATTTTTTAATGCCTCTGTCAATTAACTCGCAAATTAACGAACAAATATACCGGTGATACAGACAGACAGACATATCGAATGCATTAAACATTTTTTAACTATGTTGGAAAGTGTTAAAAAGTACTGAATCTTCAAATTTCAAATTAACTCTTATCTTAAATATTTTTTTTACATGGATTGCACAAATTTAAATGTCAACATTTTCAAGTTTTGAAGAAATTAAAAAGTTTACAAAATTGTTTTTACAAAAAAACATTTTACTCATTTTATTTTAATTCTGTAATGCTCGGATAAATAAATACCTTTAAAGTCACAAAATAAAAGAAAGGGAAAATGTGAAACTTTTTTAAGGGTTAATTCTGTTTTGAGAAAGAATTAGGGAAGCTTAACGATATCATTTAATGATAATATCATCAGAAAAGTTGATTTAAATACCAAACTAATAAGATTGGAACATTAAATCACTCTCTCCTTGCTTATCCAAACAAAAAATAAAACTGGAAAACAGGAATTTTGCTTTTCCAGAATTTAGTGTCGCCCTCCGATAATATATATATATAATGTATATAAATATGAATTAAAAAACATATTTGAGTTTTTAGGCTTACTGTGAAAAATTTACTGTTATATGAAATGACGTCATGCACTAGCTATAAAGAATTCCTCTTTTATGATCCAGTCTTAAACAGCATCTATAAAAAAAGTATCTGTAGAACTTCGCTACCACGGATTAATAGACAAATTCAGCAAAAAGAAATGTCGCCATTCAAGAAACTCCACAAAGAAAAATCGGCTATCTAATGATGTATGTGCACCAGCTGTTTTTAATATTAAATGGATATTTAAAATTAAATTTAGTTTTTAATTGCCCCGTGTTTAATCAGAAATCATTCATTTATATTTTATCTAAACAGACCGTATTTTAAATACTTTTTTTTAGTTTTTATAAGAAAATGGCCTGACATTATATAACATAACATTTTACTTTTACTTCCTACATATTTGCAGTACTTTAGTCGGCACAATTAGAGAAAAAAAGACTATAAAAAATTATTATTTCAAAAATCTATTAAGATGCATTTTTCAAACAAATTGCACCTAAAAGTACTTTTATTTTCGTATATGATGCGACGGTGTAAAAATTGAAAATGTGCGATGCTTAGAAGTTTAAAAATTTGCAGTAAATATTATCAGTTTTTAACAGCACAATGATACACCTGCTTTTCTTTAAAGCTCAGTAATTTAGCATAGCATTATTTTTTAGGGAACAAATTTAATTGTTGAATGAAAAAATATATCGAAAGCTAATAAATGTCTCTCACATTGTCATTTGCACTTTTTCTTATATCGGAGAAATAAATTTATTTTAGGAGTCTTTCCCTGAGATTATCAAAATTTCTATATTAACTAGGGAAGTGCAAGAAGTGTAAGTCACCGATTTTGACGAAAGTAGTATCGTTGGAAAGATCTCATCGAGAGCTGTAAAAAACTCAATGGAACTGCCCGTCACAAATCAGCCGTTTTCGAGATATCCGACAATTTATGTCACGTAATTAGTGCATACTTAATGGGGGACCGCAAAAAATTTTAGTCTCGTTTTAACGAAAGTGGTATTATTAAAAAGATATCATCATGAGGGAGAAAAAACTCAATAGAACTACCCGTGGGAAATGAGCCATTTTCGAGATATCCGATAATTTATGTCACATAGCTAGTGCATAGTGTTTTAGTGGACACTTAAAGTGGGACCGCGAAATTTTTTTTCTCGATTTTGATGAAAATGGTATCGTTGCAAAGATATCATTGTGAGAAGTAAAAAAATTCAAAGGAATTAACCATCTGAAATGAGCCGTTTTCGAGATATCGGACAATATATGTCACTTAATGCAGTTTCCCAGAAGTGTGCAGTGCATTAGCATTGTGACACAAATTGTCGGATATCTCGAAAACGTCTCATTTCCGACGGGTGATTCTATTGAGTTTTTTACTTCTCACGATGATATCTTTTCAACAATACCACTTTGATTAAAACGAGACAAAAATTTTTTGCGGTTACCATTCAGTATGCTCTAATTACGTGACATAAATTGTCGGATATCTCAAAAACGGCTGATTTGCGACGGATAGTTCCAGTGAGTTTTTTACTGCTCACGATGAGATCTTTCCAACGATACCACTTTCGTCAAAATCGGTGACTTACACTTCTTGCACTACCCTAGTAAGTGAAAAACCTCTAAAACTTAGGAAGTAATGAGAAAAGATTAAAATTATCTGTTTACGAAGTAAAGTTTTAAAAATTGATTTAAACATTACACTAATATGTTTGAAACATATCACTCTCTGATTAAGCCCTTATTTCCAAGGAAGAAACTAATCAGATGTGACAATCCAGAACTTTATTTTATCTCATACGCGTTAATACTTCATAAAAAATTAAGCATAGCAATTGTTACTAGGTAATTTATACCAACATCTAATAAGAAACAACTTATGTCAAGGTCTGGCTAAATCTGAAGTGTGATGAAAAACCTGGTGTTAGTTTTTGACGTAGAATCATTGCGAAAACTGTAAAAAAAAACTCAATAGAATCGCCACTTGTAGAGTAATTTACTCCGAAAACTAAAAAGAACTAATTTATATCAGGTACTTGCTGAATTTATAACCAGGTATTACTTATTTTTAACAGTATTATGTGCATATTCTACATACAAATGAGGAAAGAATTTGATAAGAAATTTTTCGACTTCCGTTTTTTATGGGCTTACTCATTTTGTCATATCCTTAACAAAATATGACTCTGTTAGGAAAATGTCTACTTGTCGGTTTATCTCTTATTCTGTGTGAGACTATTCTTGACATTTTTATCTCAAAAGCTAATGCACGGAAAAACCCAAGACACTTTGTGTTCTTTTAGAATTTGACGTGAATTAATTTTGATTGTGTTTTACAGCTCATATTCAAAATATTAGAATAATTGAGAAAAAGTAATAAGAAAAAATTATTTGTCATTTATTTATTTTTTATACTAAGTAAATGCAATTAAATTTCTTATAAATTAAATCTGGAATGTTTAGATAAGATTTTAACATTTATAAAATATAAAATACAGCACAATAAATTAGGTATACAGCTTCCTTAAACACACCAGAATATTAGAATAAAATTTAGATTGGTTCAAAATATTAGAATATTTTATTTTACGCAACAATATTACCTTATGAATATGAAGTAAATGGTAGTTAATATTTTGTAGCATCCCCTTTAGCTTTCATAACAGCGTACAATCGATCTTGCATACTTATATACAAGGTGTTTACAAATATTTCTATCAATATTAGCCCAAATAGACTTTATACGTGCCACTAACTCAGTTTTACTTGAAGGAGGATTTTCTTGAAGTTTTTTCTTCATTATACACCATAAGTTTTCGATGGGATTAAGATCTGGTGAATTTGGTGGCCAAGGAAGTACCTTAATGTTGCGTTGGCGGAACCAATTCTTAGTTGACACCGAGGTATGCGGGGACGCTAAATCTTGTTGAAACATGAAATCATCTTCAAATAAATCTTCTGATGATGGAATCATGTAATATTCTAAAATTTCTTGATATATCAGAGAGTTAACCTTTTCGTAGACGATGCATAACTTTCCAGGTCCTTCTGCACTCATACAACCCCAAACCATGACACTAGCAGCAAATTTTACGGAACGTTTAAGGCATTCTTTATTAAATGCTTCTTGCATCATTCTCCAAACTCGAATACCTTGATTACCATATGAAACACAAAATATACTTTCATCACTAAATAATATATTTTTTCAATCTTCATTGCTCCATAAACGTCTTGATTTACACCAATTCAATCTTATACGCTTTTGTCTTGCAGTCATGAGAGGTTTTGTTTTCGGTACACGAGATTCAAATTTAAATTTATGGAGACGTCTTAATGTTGTCGATGTAGAAACTTCAACTCCTTCTTCTTTCCATTTTCGGTGCAAGAATCGCACACTTTTAAAACGGTTTTTCTTAACTATACGCTTCAGTTTCCTGTCATCTCTAGCAGATGTTTTTGGTTTTCGGCGATTATTTTGAAATTTTCCAATTTTTGAATATTGTGTTAGTATTTTACTAACGCTCGATTGCGAACAATGTAAATAATTCGCTATAAAACATTGATTTTTACCGTGCCGATACAAATCAACCATACGAAGTTTAGTAGATTCAGGAATATCACTCACATGGCCCATTTTAAGACGAAAAAGAAACAAACTGCAAAAAAGAATACTGATTTTAAATAAAATAGTCTGAATTTAATCAATGATGCCACCAGTTAAGAATTGGTAATAATTAAAGGAGAATTAATGTGAAATATTCTAATATTTTGAACCACTTGAATAAATATTCTAATATTTTGACTTTTCAAAATAATTTTTTTGCAATTAATCTTTTCAAAAATGATATTAAATTTAAGATAACAAGTAAGTTTAATCAACAATAAGTTCTTAATAAAAATATCGTTTGCATATTTTCATTAAAAGACATTAAATTACCAAACGATATTTTCAATTTCTAAAAAAAAGGTAATTATTCTAATATTTTGAATATGAGCTGTAGAGTGTGTCACTCAAGAGACGACACTGCCAGGATGCGTATAATACGATTTCCGTATTAACTATTTTTCAAGAACTAATGCATGGTAATTTCTTCAGATGACATTTCTCTTAGATGTTGATGTTAAGTAGACACTGATTAGGTTCGTCTCTCAACAGTTTGGTTGCTGTTATGTTGTATAATACGCACATGTTATGTAATGTATTATAATTTATACATATTACATTGAGTAAAATGTTTTCCGCCAAAACATTTTGTTATTGTTAATTTATAAATACATATGAAAACATAAAATCTAATTACGGTTACAATTTACATTCAAACTTACACTCGTCTGCCAACGTTTTGGAAACTTTTCAATCCCTTCTGTGAAAATGAGTAGCGAACACAAATCCAAGGAGTGATCGACCTCATTTATGACCACTTCATTTGAATTAAAGATTTCGCCATGAAAGTGCATCTACAGATGTGAAAATAGATGGAAATCCGAAGCAATCATGACGGGGCTGTTTGGTGGATGTTGCATCAAATCCCACTGTTGCTTCTTGAGCGTCTACTCGGTCAAACTAACACGTGACTGTTAATGAACGAGAATCATTTTTCTTCTGGACTCATTTTTTTTTTTGTTTATTGAAAAAAAGCTTGTTGTGGTATATTGCATTCCTGGTGGCCTATGCTTTTTAGATACTTCTTGTACAGAATTCAGCGACAAATCCATCAGATACAGAGAAGTACCTTCTTGTTAGTTAGATCACGTCTTGCAACCAAGCCTGCTGTATCTCCAGGTGCTGACCACTCTTTTTTTACGTCAGCTGTAGTACTCCCATTTTTCATCACAAGTCACAATTCTGCCCAAAATGTTGTCTTTCCTTTGATCTCTGAGCAAAGGCAAACAACAGTTTTTTCTCTTGCACTTGTCTTCAGCAGTCAATTCACAAGGCACCCAGCGGTTGAACTTAAATGCTAAATTTAAGAATTTCACAGCATTATCTATTATTTTTGGTAAACATTAATCTTTAACGCAGCAGTTCATGTTGAACATTTTTGTCTTGATCAATGATTTGCTTTAGCTGCTTTTAAAAAACGTCAATGGGGCAGTTAGAATGTGTTTCTTCTTCAATTGATGCCTAAACTTTCTAACATTTATCTGCAGCATTCACTCACACTGAGTTTGCAAACAGAATGAACATTTTGAAAGAAGATGGTGGATGAAGCTGGTCAACAAATTCGGTCGAGACATTAGTGCTCCTGTTATGCACATAAAAATGTTCATCCAAATTGGTTCATAATTTCGGGAGTTAAAGCAACAAAATTCATATATATATATATATATATATATATATATATATATATATATATATATATATATATATATATATATATATATATATATATATATATATATATATATATATATATGTATCTATCTCTATATATAGTACATATATGTAAGTCAACATTTCAACGGAGTGTGGTTTTGGTATCTAGGAGTCATGATCGACGAAAATATAGCAAAATTTACAGATGGGCTTTCCCCGGAAGGCTGCAATAGCTAGTTTTTTACTTTTTGTAATAATAGAGTTACCTAAAAGTGTCCACAATTTTGGCTACCACTGTATGTCCCAAGGTGTGAAAGAGTGGAAAATTTTTCAAATATAGTGATGACTTTGAAACTGTTAAAACTAGAAAGTTGCTAGAAACTTGAAAAATAAGTTGGTAGTAACTTTTAAAATCAATACACCCTGCCAGGGTATTCTTGATTTTTATCTCCCACTGATAATTATTAGATAAAAGTGATGCTTTATATTTTGCTTTTTGTCAAATGATATACAAAAAGATCATATTTAAATATTATAAAGAAGATACAGACAGTTTTTTACTATTATTACTAGACCGATTCAAAAAAGATTTCGTACTGTAAGCAATGTGCAGAACGAAATTCCCAAATAAAATAATTTTTTATTAATTTTGCGTAAAGATGTGTTAACAAATGGATTGAATATTTTCTTTTTTTAAGTATTTAATGAAATATTTTTATTGTTCACATTCATCTTATGTCAATACAAAATCTTTCTCACAAAATATGATTTGATTAGTTGTAATTAAATTATCTGTAGCAATATAATTTCATCTTTACCATAGTATTCACAAAATCACCACAGGCACATTTCAACAAACAAGCGCGTAAAGCCTAATTTACTAATTTGCTAAGGATTTGCTAATACTTAAATATGTTGAGGAAGTTAAAAGATTTCAAAAAATGTTTCCTCAAAGAAACTTTTACCCATTTTTTTAAGTTCCTTAATGTTAAGCATGTTAAATGTCTCAAAAGTTCGGAAAAGAAAGAAAGAATCTAAATTATTTCAGAATAAACTCAGTTGGGAAATCTTCAAGTTGTTTCCTTACAACAACATCACATAAAAAAAAGATTTAAACATTGAATTAATGAGCTAGGAACTTTAAATCACTCAATTATTATTTACCTAGAGGAAATATAATTATTTTAACATTTAAACTTCCTCTTTTTACTATTTCTTTTAGTGCTAAAAATAATTAGAAACGTTAAATCATCCAATTGTTATATGCCTAGAAGTAAAATAAATATCTGCAATATCATTGTTACTTTTTAACACTTTCCAGCATAGTTTAAAAGTGTTTATGAATTATATTTGTCTGGCAATCTGTTTTCTTGCACTCTAAGTCGTGTAAATATAGTCAGATTACCATCTAATTCATATGTGTTATTTTGGTTTAACATAGTATGAAGTCCTAGGATAATAACGCTACGGGGAGTAATAACAACAAGCGATGATATTATGCGTAAATATGCAGAAATCCGGGAGATGACATCCATTAATTCTGCACAGACGGTATCTGAGTCATCTGAAACACAAACAACTGCTAAAAGTTACTTTGTTCCATTTGCAGATCTTATCGATGGAAGAAGCACGCAAAAGTCAACGCCCGATCTAAAATTTACGTGGTAAGTTCTGTGGTCAAAAGATTATATATTTATTTGGAAATACTTTGTTTGTTTTACATATATTTATTGTGTATCTCATGTACTGAGATAGGTTGTATTTTAAATATGCAATAAAATAAGTATACCGGGGTAATGATGCCATTCACTGGCATTATTACACAAACAAAATCTATTTAGTGCTGGAAGTACATCCAAAAAGGATTTAATTCGTATTTTATGCACAAGAGAGGATTACTGTCTTTGTTCAAAACGAAAAAGGATAAAGATAAATTTTTATGTGTCCTAAGTACTAGTATTTTTTCTCCTGTCAGAAGAATAAAATTCAAATAAGTATTACTGCGTCTTGATATTGGAACTAATGATCAATAAAAGAAATTTGTCAATTTCTAGGGTTATAAAGTTTCTATCTTTAGAATCAGGCAGTTTACATGCCATTATTCCATTTTATTTTATAGTTTTGTTTGCATGCGTTATTATCCAGATTAGTGGGCAATAACAACAAATAGTATTTTTCAAAGAATCATATCATTACATTTTATGAATACATTTCTACTAAAATATTCTGTCTTGTATACATAGTCAATAAGTTTGCCGCTGTACTTCTACATTTGTTTGAAAATAAAATTTAAAATTAAACCGTGAAATTTGGTAGACCCTTAACGTGGCGTTATCACCCCAGAATACCTGATGTTCTATGCTAATGAATGGTGTTCTAATGAAAATGAAGTGTATAGCATTTATTGCATATTTTCAGGGTCACTCAAAATAATGCCATACATCATGGTTTATGTGAAAAATAGTTTGTAGTGCATTGTGGTGATACATTATTTCGCATCTATTGAAATTAAGAAACATCACCGATGTGATTTACGAAATTCTAATTATACGTTTATAGCAGTTATCGCTCATTTACAGGGACATACAAAACAATTCGTTTAAAGTGCTGTATATAAGCGATAATTGCTGGAAGTCCGTTTTTAATTGTGATGTCAGAAATTTCAAATTAATTTTCTGCCTATTTCTCGGCATATAGAATTTAATTATGTCATATACAAAAAGCTACACAAAAAATTCAAGTACATTTACGCTTATTGATGGAATTTACTGAACAGGAATTTTCAACTGTGTTATACATTTCCTACTGGAACAAAAGTTAGCATTATTGGATAAATAGTATACATAAAAACCTCTTGATCATGCACGAAAAAATCCCATAATATACTGCAGAAGAAAATCAAGATAATTTTCTAATTAAAATGGTAACTGCTGAAAATTGATTTTAAACTGTGGTGTACGTTTCCTAATTGAACAAAAATTTAGCATTCTTGGGTAATTAGTATACATAAAAAGTCAATTGATCATGCAAGAAAAAATCCAGATGATTTTCTGATTAAAAATTGTAATTGCTGATAACGAATTTTCAACTGCGTTTTACGTTTTCCAAATTATTTACTCAGACATCATTTTTCACTTTATTAAAGTTTCATTACAGCATTCTGAATGCGTTGGAAAGTATTTCATAATCTATTCTAAATGCATGATACATCTTTTATTAATCTCTCAGAGTTTCCACTTAATTCATTTTTAAGCATGAATTTTTTCATAGAATGATCTTCTTTAGAGCTTTCTCTTTTAGTTTTTTAGGAACCTAGTTGGAACTTTTTTAGGTAGCTTTCATGAAAGATACTACCTATTACATTCTTCTTTATGTTATAATTTCTCAAAAATTTTTGCTGATTTAAGCCAATCATGATCCCTATAACCTCAAACCACGTCCAGTTAAAAACTTTACTTATGAGTGTATACAGAGTAGCCATTCTCGACGGTGTCCAATTGCAAAATTTTTAAACCGTTAGTCATAGACATGTAGCAGTTATTATTCGGTTCAAAAATGTTATGTTTAATAGTGTCAAAAATCCAATTACAAAAATGTTTTAAATGTGGTATAGAAATATATTTAAACGAGTTGAATCATTAAAATCATTTCTTAAAAAAAACACGAAAGTAAAATTTTTATGGGGTTTCCCAGTCTTATAGGATATATTTAGTAAAATTTTCCAGCTACACTGACAAGTAAGATAAAAAAAAGTTCCGTTATTCTACGATTAATATTAACCGAATAATAACTGTTTGAACTTGAAGCATATTTTTTGCTGAATATTAGCGATCATTCATGAATTTAGTAGAAGTATAATTTCTTCAGAAATATTAAAAATATGTTTGAGAGTAAAGTAAACATTGCAATATAGATTGAAAATCCTTAAAAATTCTGACATGTTATGGCAAAATATACAATTTGCAATAAACATATCGCGCCCTTGCTACAAAAGTGTCAGAACTATTTGAAGTATGGCTGCCATTCTACGTGGTTTATACTCTTCTACCAATCATCTAAAGTAAAAGATTGTGCAGTTAAAATCCAGCAGTCAGTTGGCAATTGAGCCTATCACAGCATGAAACCGTTTTTCGCATTTCTTGAAAAACGAAGCTTTTTAAATTATGACATTTTTTAAACAAATGTGCAATATAAGAAGAAAAAAATGGAATTTTTGTTAAATAAAATGATGAAAATTAACACCTTCATTCTTTCAAAATGATACACATTTTGAAATGTTGTTAGATTACACTAATCTGTAAAAGTTGGGTTATGTCAGTTTCTTTAACTTGTGATAATTGATTATTGTGCATTATGTAGCGCAAAAACCAAAATTGATTAATCATCCAATTCTTATTATTTTACTCGTAAAAATAGATTGGATATTTCATTACTATTAATTATTATTAATTATAATCTTTTGGCATTCTTGCCAATACCTTTTAATATTTCTCATGTCGGAAGTTTAAAATTATTTAACGCATTTCATATTATCACAAGTTATGTATTTAAAAAAATTACTTTGCCGATAAATCACATATATTCTTTAATATTTAAAGCATAAATAAATATGAATTATGTAGATTGAAACGAAAAACATATCTTAAAATTTCAAAGGAATTAAAAAATATTCGAAAACAAATTTCCTGTCGAAAATTTTTACTCATTCTTTTAAAATTCCGTAATGATCGGTTTGTTAATTATTTTAAAAGTCCTAAGAAAGCAGGAAAATTATTTGAATAAATACTGTCTGTGAAAGAACACTAAAGGATTTTAAAACTCTCTGTTTAGGAAATCGTCGTTTAAAAAATTGATTTAAAAACTGTATTATTAAAAAAAGAAATGTTAAATTTCTGCATTCTTAGTTTCTAACGGAAAAATAAAATAGACAACTTATCATTGTCAGAGTTATCACTTTCACTTTATATATTCTTCCCATTAGAGAATTAAAATTATTTAATAAGACCTTATATCATCAAAATTTGTATGATATAACCCTTTCGAGTCTGGTGTACTATTCTGGTATACTTTCGAGTAGTACATGTATTATAATAGGGTATTATTTTGTTTTAAGAAATACTTTTGGTACTATTTACATGTAGTGATGTTAGAATAGGTCTACGCATTTACTATTTGGATAGCTAGTGTTAATGTTATTAGAGTAAAAGTAATTTATTCTAAAATTTGAAAAAAAAAATCAGTCCCGAATGTGTTAAGAAACACTATATGAAACATCAATATACAATGAATAAATATAGGTTACGTAAATTTAATAAACAAAAATTATGAGTTTTCAAGAAAGAAAAATATTTACTACACTGTAAAGTAATATATATATATATATATATATATATATGTGGTTTAAGTAAATTTAAACGAAAAACATCTTAAAGTTTCAAAGAAATTAAAAAATATTCGAAAATATTTTTTCTTTCGGATATTTTTACTCATTTTTTTAAAATTCTGTAATGATCGGTTTTTTAACTATTTTAAAAGCCCGAAGAAAGTTCCTGGAAATTACTTCAGTTAACACTGTCTGTGAAAGAACACTAAAGGATTTTAAAACTCTTTGTTTAGGAAATCGTCGTTTAAAAAATTGATTTAAAAACTGGATTATTAAAAGATAAATGTTAAATTTCTGAATTCTTAGTTTCTAACTGAAAAATAAAATAGACAACTTATCATTGTCACTTTCGCTTTTATAGTCTTCCCATTAGAAATTTAAAATTATTTAATAAGATCTTATTCATCAAAATTAGTGTGATTTAAAAAACACTATATAAAACATCAGTATACAGTGAATAAATATAAGTTCAAGGTTGCCAACTTCTACGCATATTTAAAGTCAAATAAATAAATTAAAAAGAGAAATTTTTATTGCTAATTGAAATTATCTATTACCATGCATAGCCTTGCATACATTTGACATACATTTTACTAAAAATATTTTCTGGTTCAAGCCAAGTTTATATGATTTAAAAAGGCGTAGAAGTTGGCAGCTCTGTAAGTTAAGTAAATTTAATAAACAAATTTTATAAGATTTCAAGAAAGAAAAAATATTTACTACACTGAAAAGAAAAAAAAATATATGGGTTATGTAGATTTAAACGAAAATCATCTTAAAGTTTCAAAGGAATTAAAAAATATTCGAAAACAATTTTTCTTTCGGAAACATATACTCATTCTTTTAAAATTCAGTAATGATCGGCTTGTTAACTATTTTAAAAGTCCGAAGAAAGCAGGCAAATTATTTGAATAAACACTGTCTGTGAAAGAACACAAAAGGATTTTAAAATTATCTTTTTAGGAAATCGTCGTTTAAAAAGTTCATTTAAAAACTAGATTATTTATATTCTTTTCATTAGATAATTAAAATTATTTAATAAGACGTTATATCATCAAAATTTGTATGATTTAAGAAGCATTATATGAAACAACAATATGCAGTGAATAAATATAAGTTAAGTAAATTTAATAAACAAAATTTATAAGTTTTCAAAAGAGAAAAAATATTTACCACACTGTAAAGAAAAATATATGAATTATGTAGATTTAAACGAAAAACATCTTAAAGTTTCAAAAAAATTTAAAAATATTTGAAAATTCAAATTTTTTTTTCAGAAACTTTTACTCATTCTTTTAAAATTCTGTAATGATCGGTTTGTTAACTATATTAAAAGTCCGAAGAAAGCTCCGGAAAATTATTTGACTAAACAATGTCTGTGAAAAAGCATTAAAGGATTTTAAAATTCTCTTTTAAGGAAACCGTAGTTTAAAAAATTTATCTTAACACTGGATTATTAAATAAGGAATGCTAAATTTCTGAACTCTTAGTTTCTAACTGAAAAATAAAATAGACATCTTATCATTTTCACTTTCACTTTTTATCACTTACCAACAAAGTTGACAAATGTTTATGATTTTGGTTTGTATGACCGTCTGTCTGCGCTCTAAATCTCGTATATGGTCGGATAGTCATGTAATCTTTGGAAGTGATTGACGCTTATCTAGAACGAACCCTATTTCAAATGAAATTTCTAGCATAATTAGTTTATTTACAGGGACACTCAAAGGCTTTCCGTTACATTAAGGGCTATGGGAAAAATCGTTTCAAATAAATTTCAAAGATGTTATACTCTGTCAAACCTATTAAAGTTTATGAGTTTACGAAGTGCACTAAAATATAGATTCTGTAAAACATAGATTGAAATGAATAATTGTTATTCATTTACAGGACCACACAAAATAATTCTATTACGTAATTATAAACGGGGGAATTGTTTGCGACATATTTTGATTATATTAAACTATTTCATGCATAATAAAATTGATATACGTAACTGAGACTTAATGTAAGTTATTTCAGGCATAATACGAAGTGCGTAGCATTTACAGGTACACACAAAAGATTTCAAATAGCACATTGTATCTGAAGTACTATATATTATCGATGATATCTGATGGATATATAAAATGCATTTTTGATTATGATATGCGTTTTTAAGTTTCACAAAATTTATTCATATTACATTATGTGTATACATGCTATAGTTAATATACAATTGCTATACATTACACAAAAATCTCGTATTTCTGGAAATGTGATTTCAGTAGTTTTAAGAGTGTTTTAATTTGAATTAAATTTTACCTAAATACTGTCGTGTAATAAAGATACTAAGTAGACTACAGGATAGAACAAAAGCATACAAGTATGTTTCCATCGATTAGTATAAATTTCTGAAAAAGAAATTGAAACCTCTTAGGCGTTTTCTTGCTAAAATAGATTTACAAATTATACAGTATGTATATCAACCGACATATCAAATACAGGTCTGTTCAAAAGTATTGGAATACATATTTTGCTATGGACACTAACACCTTATTTACCTAAATATAGAAGTTTTGTGAAAGTTTTCAGGAAGTGTTGGTAAATATTCCACGATCTATGCTTAACGCATGATTTTTCTTACTTGTTTATATTCTTCCCATCATAGAATTAAAATTATTTAACGAGATCTTACGTCATCAAAATTTGTGTGATTTAATGAAATGGTATGAAATATCAGTATGCAGTGTATAAATATACATTATGTAAATTTAATAAATAAAATTTGTAAGTTTTTAAGTAAGAAAAAGCATTTACTACACTGTAAAAAAAGGTCTACACTTTTACAGATGTAAAGAGAGATAATTATGTATGCTCATTAAGTTTTTACCTTTACACTGCACAAAAGAGATGTAAATTTACAAAACTAGTTTATGTAAAGCTACAGAGATCTGTAGCCTTACAAAAGACTCTACTAAAAGTACAGTAATATTGTTAAAATTTTATTTGTGACCGGGATTGCATCTACAACATATTTTATGCATTTACATAAAAAGCTCTAGACATCCCAATTTCTTTTTTAAAAAAATTAGTAACCTTACAGATATTTTATGTACAGTTAAAACGGATATTTGTTACATGAATTTTTGCTGATGTCATTAGATAAAACGTTTTAAGAATCCCAGTTTCTTAGAAAATTTTAGTAACTTTATAGATTTTCTTTCAGTGTAAAAGAAAAAATTACTAATTTTAATGAAAATTCTATAATGTTAAAAGTTTTTAAAGTACAGTAACATCCCGATATTTCGGATTAAATGGGACCGGACCCAGTCCGGATTATCGAAAATCCGGATTATCCGGAGAATAAGAAAAAAAGGAAGTAAAATAAAACATATTTACAGAAAATCGCTTTTATGTTAAACTTATTGAATATTTCTAGACAGTAAAAATGTTTACTTTGCTTAATACTTCCGAAAATAATTCAGAAAAAGTTTTTTTTTATTCTGAATACGTTGATGGAACAAGTTAATGTTATAGAAATTAGCCAATCGCTTTTTAAACTTGGGGACTAAACCGATCTGGATTATCCTGAGATCCGGATTAACGGGGTCCGAATTTGCGGGGTTCTACTGTAAAAAGAAAACAGATATTTTGAAATGAAATTAAGAAAGCCTAAATGTATTTTCTTACTAAAGAGTCGTTGGGAAAGATACGTTGTACTTATATTAATACATTTTACACACTAAATCATTCAATTCTTATTATTTTACACGAAAAAATACATAATTAATTATTATCTAGTAGTATTAAATTATTTTAGCATTGTTCCTATTTTTTAAATATTTCTCATTTCAGAGGCATACAATTATTTAACGCATTTTTACATGTCAGATTATCAAGGCTTATATGTTATAAAAAAAAACTTAAAGTAAAGTTAGAAAATTATGTAACGCTTCCTTCATTAGACGAAATCATCAAAGTTAACAAGGGGAAAAAATCGAAAGATATTTGACGTAAGAAATTTTTAACTTCCTTTTAAAATTCTGTATTCTCAGATATGAAAATAATTTGAAAATCAAAAAATAAAAAGAGAAAGAAAAAAAAGAGCATTAACATTATTTTGAAAAGGAATTAAGATAGGTTAAAGTTTCCCTTTTATAAGTTAAAGTTTTCCTGAACTAATAAAATAGAAATATTAAATATCTCTTATTGTTTATAGAAACAAATAAAAATAAAAAAATAATAACAATCATATTATAACGAATATTTTCGTTTATAATTTTAGAGACCGGGAGTTAAAGTTTATTAACAGCCGTGACTACTAAAAGTACTTTGCGTAAAACAGCAATAACACAAGAAAAAGAGACTCTATGAAGAAAATGCTCAAGTATGTATGGGGCATTTATTAAGGAGAGGTAAAACTTACACTCTCGCGGGGTGACCCCCTGTAAACATACAATGCAGGAGCTCTACATCCTTACAGCAGGACGGTCAGAGATAGAATGATTCCTGGCATTGAAAAAGGTAGCCAAAATGCGTCGAGCTAAAATGTGGTTGCCCTTAGATCATAATAACCCTATACGTATAGTTCATAGAGAAAGTTTAAATTAAAAACGTGCCAACCAGACCGTTAATTTGGCGATTAATATATCAGCGTACAAATATGCATGCCAATACAGATTGCTGGGAAAAATATTTCTATATGCATAACACAGATGTCAGACGCCGCTTTAATATAAACAGAGCGTTAGATTTTAAGCCGAAAAAGGAGTTGTAATGTCTGTTAATTTGAAAAGGAATTATGTAAGTGACTGAGTAACTGCAAAAGGGCATATGGTTTTTAAAATATCTTACAATGTACTCTTTGAACAAACGAAAGTATGCAGGCTCAGAAAATGATTTTAGGATGAGAAAAGATTTGTTTTTGAATTATTTTATTAACGGCCTCGGTTAAGCATGAAAACCTACATAGCTGCAATTTAAAGGAAAGAGATAAATATATTATTTTTAGAAAGTAAAAATGATGTTTAATTGATTTGAAATTGTAAAAAATAATTTAAATTTTAAACTTGAGAATTTAATTTTAAAAAAAGGAATCTAATAATAATATGTGATGTCATATTGCTTTCGACATCATATCTCTTTGGCTTTTATTTTAACTTTATCATATTTCTCATATGGGAGAATTATTTAAAGAGTCCTTACCTCTGACATTATCTAGATTTCTGTGTAAAATGAAACACTTCTAAGACTTAAGAAAAAATTATAAGAGCTTAACGTTATCTTCTTATGAAAATAAAGTTTAAAAATCCATTTAAACAAACACGCGACTAACGAGCTGTAAGCATGACATTACTCAGTTCTTATTTTCAAATAAGAAAAAATAAATTGAAATTGATATTTTCACTTTTGAATATTTCACTTATGTAATAGTTAAAATTGATTAATTAGTTTTTATATATCAAACTGCCAAAATTTTGACAATCATCATAGTCTAAAAAAGATGTAATAAATACAAACTATTTTATCGTAATGTCTGTTCAAAGAATGAATTAGGAAAGATTAATTTTATCTTTTAACAAAAGTAAAGTTTAAAAAGTGCTTTACGTTACCCTAAATAATTGAAAATATCAAATATTACAATGGGGGGGAAATCGAAAATTAGTTTACGCAACAAAATCTAAAACCTTCTTTTAAAATTCTGTGATTCACAGCTTTGTAAATATATTACAACTCAAAAAATAACAAAAAAACAGGAAAAAAGAAACTATTTTTGTACATAAACATTGTTTTAAATAGGAATTGAGACAGCTTAAAAATTCCTTTTACCAAAACATAATTAGATTTAAGTACCGAAATAATATTCAGCTAGTAAAGTTGAAATATTAAATCTCTCTCTTATTTTTTTATGTAGACAAAAAATAAAATAAATATGTTTGGCAGTGTCATTTTAAATTTTTCATATTTTTCTGTGGGAGAAATAGATATATTTAAAGAGGCCTTACCTCTGACATTGTCCAGATTTTTGTGTTAAATGAAAACTTCTAGGAATTAAGAAGAAACTACAAATGCTTAAAGTTATTTTCCTATGAAATTAAAGTTCTAAATGTCTATTTTAAACCGAGACTAATAAGCTGGAAAAAAAATCGAAAATTGTTTTACATAACAAAATCTTAAAGTTTCTTTAAAAATTCTGTAATTCCCAGCTATGTAAATAACTTCAGTCAGAAAAAAGGGTTTGAAGCTAGTTTTGTACATAAACATTGTTTTAAATATGAATTAAGACACCTTAAAGTTTTCCTCTTCCCAGAGGATCATTAAAAGAAATTGATTTAAGTACTGAAGGAATATTCTACTAATAAAATAGAAAATTAAACTTCTCTTTTATTGTTTATCGAAACAAAAATAAAATAAATATCTTTAGCAGTATCATTTTAACTTTCTCATATTTCTCATGTGAGAGAAATAGATTTACTTAGAGAATTCTTACCTCCGACAATGCCCAGATTTCTGTGATAAATGAAAAACTTCTATGATTTAAGAAGAAACTACAAAAGCTTGACGTTTTCTTCTTATGAAAGTAAAGTTCGAAAAGTCCATTTAAACACGAGACTAATGATTTAGAAAAAATCAAAATTGTTTTATCTAAAAAAATTCAAAACTTTCTTTTAAAATTCTGTTGTTCTCAGCTATGTAAATAACTTGAGAGTTGGGAAATAAAAAGAGTGAGAAAAAACGAAACTTTTTTGTACATAAACTTTATTTTTAATGTTTAAAGTAAATGTTTAGTTTAAAGTAATCCTCTTGCGAGAGCATCATTACAAAAAGATGATGTGAATGCTGAACTAATGAAACATTAAATCTCTCTTTTATTGTTTATCCGTGAAAAATAAAATAAGTATCTTTGGTAGCATCATTTTAACTTTATCATATTTCTCATATGGAAGAAATATATTTAACCTTCCTACCTTGAATGGGGCTAATCGAACCATATGTTTAATTTGTGTTTTACCATTCGAACCAGAACTTTTTTCATAAAGAAATTAAATAATAGACTCAGAAAAATAAGTCAATTAAGTATATTAAAATGCTTTAACTAATAATTTTGATGTGAAATGTTTTTATCAAGATTGAGTAAAATTTGAACAGGTTAGGATGGTTCAACAGTCCATACCTCTGACATTACACATGCCATTTTTCATGAAAAGTGAAATGCTAGTATGTTTGGAGGCAAGCAACAACAACGACAAGCATTAACATCCCAAAATTCTTTTGGTATAAACTATTAGTTATAACACTACCTGCTTATTAAAATTTATTTGTTTCAATGGAGCATTGTTATTTTACATTGTTATGTTGTCACAAAATCCAATCTAAATAACGTTTTCGTCCATTTTTCACACTTGATATCTATTTAAGCAATAGTACCCCAAATTTTTTCGTATAGAATATGAAAGTGTACTACTGGGACAAATTTAGTACTCTACTGGGATATTGCTGATGTTAATAGATGTAATCTGATAAACATTCAAAATTTTTAAAATCGGCAGCATTTCAATTTCTCATACCTCAAAAAGCATCAGTTGAATGAAACAAAATATATCATACAGTACTTGGACTTATGTACAAAAACATGGAAAAGAAAAAAAAGTGTGGTCTATTGATATTTTTAGTAAAAAATGACAAAATTTTCAAACAAACAATGTCGATCATCACACTTCTTCCCTATCAGGAAATGAAAAGTCGTATTTCTCTTTCCTCTTTTTTTTGATACAGAAAAATTGTGATTATCGACGTCGTTTTTCTTGTAACTTTTGTCATTTTTCCCTAATAATATCATGAGATCCCACTTCTTTTTCTTATGTATGTTTTTGTGACTATGTTCAATTACAGCATAATATATTTTGTTTCATTCAACTGTGACCTTTTTGTGATAACACTACTTTAAATGTTGCAGATTTAGAAAATTTAAAATATTTAACAGATTACATCTGCTAATAGCAACAATATCTCGATACAGTACTATATTATTTAGCTTGTTCCAGAAGTACAATTTCATATTCTATAAGAACAAAATTGGGATACTATTGATTAAATAATATATTAAGTGCAGAAAATTGACAGAAACGTCATTTTGACTGCACTTTGTAGCAACATTGCATCGCACAATAACAATGCCCCATGGAAACAAATTAATTTTAATAAGCAGGTTGTGTTATACTAACAGTTTATGTCAAAAGAATTTTGGAATGTTGTTGCAACATCTTGTTGTTGTTCAAACATACTGGCATTTCATTTTTCATGAAAAATGGCATTCACAACTTTGAACTTTGACATTTGCTATAGAGAAGAGGAAAATTTTTCAAGGCTTCAAAATTACACATTATTGTCTGAGCGAAGCGAAGTCTTAAACTCAGAGTACGCAACGATATTAAAAGTCAAAAAAATTCTTTCGTCAAGCAAATCTCAAAAAGTACTTGTCGGATTTTGATTCTGTTTGTACCAGTAGATACCTATGAAGGTAATCTGGTGAATGCACCATCTACGAAAAATTAGTTCCAAATAGTTTAAAAGTTATATTTAAAAAACTGATAAAAAAGCACAATTTATTTGCATACGTCACAGAAACTTGGTGTGCGTCCTTTTTTCACCAGCTGGATATTTTCATAGACAGTCGAACCAGAACACATGGAGTAAATAGTAATTGTCTGAGTGAAGCGAAGTCTTATACACATAGTACGTAACGATATTAAAAGTAAAAAATATGCTTCCGTCAAGGAAATCTCAAAAAATACTTGACGGACTTTGAGTCTGGTTGTACCAGTAGATACCTATGAAGGTAACCTACTGAATGCACTTACTACGAAATATAAGTTCGAAATAGTTTAAAAATTATATTTAAAAAACTGATAAAAACACACAATTTGGCTACATACGTCACGAACATTTAATGTGCGTCATTTTTACGAGCTGGATGTTTTAATTGGATTTCCAAATTGAAGCACATGCAGCAAAGAAAATATGCAAATAATTTTCATTTAAGTGCAACAAAAAATATTAAAACTTAGAAAACAAACTGAAAAAAAAATCTTTTTTTTTCCGTTAATTGAAAATACAGAGGCCATAATTCTTAGATGCGATACTTTTTATAATTGCGTTTTATAATCGGCATTAGCATCTTTTATATTTCGCGAGCGCAAATTGGAAACAATTCTTTCGTGTTTAAATAAAATACGAGTTTAAGTTGGATTAAAAGCGTTTTAACCTTTTGAGAGGCGCCATTTGCAGTCTGCAAACGGTTAATTTTAATACTTAAATTGCCAACCGGTACCAGTAATTTTTTAGTACAATTTTGATCTCCTAATATACGTGACGGAACGGTTTAGATTATTTTCAATTAAATTTGTTCGTAAATATCGGTGCGAATTAATTATTTGATCATTTTTGAAGCAGAAATGCCTTGCCCCTGAAAGGTTTAAGCAATGTATTGTGTTTAACGCGATTGAATGAGACATTCCCGATCATCCATTACTGGCATTTAATCTTATAGTTTGGCGATACTTTTTTGGTCGTCAGTATAATCAAGTAGTACAAAAAAAAATAGTTGAAGCAATAAATAAAAGTTATAAATAATAAACATAATAAAAAATATACATAAAAGAATAAATCGAAAATATTAACACAGCAATATTCAAAATCAAAATTTTCACCAATTTGGTGACAGAAAAAATCGCGCCAACTTGGTACGTATATGACATCTACGCCATATTTATGTGTAAAAATAAGTATAAATGTTCATCAGATATGAAATCTGACTTTCTGGAGCCCAAATTGGACCAAGATTTAAAAAATGCCGAAGTGAATATATTAAAGGAAAAGTACCATGGAAACGGGACGGAAATATCATATACGTATTTGGAGTACTACTTGGTTATGCCGTCGACCAAAAAAACCAATTATAAGATTAAATTCCAACAATAGGTGACCTTGAATGTCCCATGCAATGAAATTAAACAAGATACACGTGTTTAAAACATCATAAAGTGATTTTTATTTCAACTTTTTATGAATGTTTTACTAATTTAATTGTTCTTCTGTTGTTTAAACTAAAAATTTAGTCAACATGTATAAGTTGGTTATTAGTTTGGCGATTTGTATCATTTGGCGAAATTGGTCGACGGGATAACTAAGTAATACCATATTTAGTTTGGCGCAAACTTGGCGAAAATCATTTTTTAATTATTTTCTATTATATTAAAAAGGAAGTAACAATAAATAAAAACACGATTAAATACAGATTAATTTAATATAGGAAAAAAACAATTGCCGGGTTACCATGTCATGCAAAATAACGATATTTCGATGCCAATAATGTGGAAGAGTTCCAAATCCTGTTCTGGCATTTTTGGTGAAATTTTATTTTGTATTTTTTTATTTTATTTTATATTATTTATCTTATTTTACTTTTTTGAATTAAATAAATCGGTTCCTTTTTTTTATTTTCCAACAAAGTTGAAAAGTGTTTATGAATTCGGTTTGTCTGTCCGTCTGTCCACACTCTAACATCTGTAAATATACTCGGATTTTTTATGCAATTGGTAAACCTTATTTAGGGTCCCCTAGGCATGTTTGGTATTATATATGAAGTATGTGAGATTAATAGTTTATTTACGGGGACACCCAAAAGTTTTCCATTACATTATGGTCTATAAGAAAAATCGATAACAGAGTATTTTTATGAAACTACACTATTGCAAAGTATTGAAACTTATATAAATCGATGAATTTTATTACGATTACGTTTGAACAAGACATTCATATAATTTTTAATCCTTTTACAGGGACACTCAAAAGAAATCGGTTACAATACTGTCTTTGAGCAATAATTGCTGGTCATGTGTTTTCATTTGCATTACTTTTAATGCATTAGTTACTTTCAATTTTATACCCATGCATGGTTGATTTGCATAGTTTGCTTTCCCATTTTTTAACCGTGTATAGGAATTTTTACATAATATTTTGCATTTCTCATTTTTGACTTTTAAATTTGTGGGACTATATAAATTAAAAATAACGGTACTTCTAGGTTATCCCGTCGACCAATTTCGCCAAATTATACAAATCGCCAAACTAATAGACAAATTATACATGTTGACATAATTTTTATTTTAAATAACGAAAAAACAAATAATTAGAAAAATATTAATAAAAATATTAATGAAAAGTCGAAATAAAAATCACTTAATGACATTTTAAACACGTGAATCGCATTTAATGTCACTGATTGAGACATTCACGATCATCCATTATTGGCATTTAATCTTATAGTTTGGCGATGATTTTTTGGTCGACGGGATAACCTAGAAGTACAAAATAACATATCCTTTTTAATAACTTTTTGGAATATAGACTTTCTATTTGGAAACAGGGGCCTCGCTAAGGGGGGGACAGGGGGGGGAGCCTCCCCCCCAAACATTCCCAAATGTTGTTACACTTTTCAAATTTCATTAAAATTTTAATAAAAACTGTATTATATTTCCTATTTTTAGATAGAAGTTGCAAAAGTTACAACTCTAATTGGGAATATTATTGACCTTTTTACAAATAAGAACTGTATTACATTTTCTAAATACGGTAACTTGGCAAAATTATGAAACAAGTTGGCAAATATGAAAATTTGACTTGGCAATTGAAGGTCTTCTCCCCCACCAATAAAAAGTATTAGCGATGGCCCTGTTTGGAAAATATTTGGTAAAGAATTTGGAAATCTGAAGTATATCTGAATGTTTTGCCACGATGACAAAAAAAAAAAAAAAAAAAAATTAAAAACTAACAAAAAATTAATAACTCAATAATAAATTGTGGTACAGGTTTCAAACAAGTTGCATTTAAAGGGGTTTTTTTCATTATACGACGGTGTGCAATGTTTAGAAATTAAAAAATTTACAGTACCGAATATTGTTAAACTGAAATTTCATTTAATATTTCTTTATGATTGTCTCTCGAATATTAACGTGTATCTAAATGTCCAGGCATAATAATATAACTCTGTTATTACGTAAACTACGTTTTGACAATTTTAAAAATGTCATTATTGGTTTTTTTTTTAATATAGAAATCATTTATAAGCCTAAAGTTATAGCCCTTGAAAATATTATTTTCCAAATAGTTGTTGTAATTTCTAAAATTACATTTTTTTAATGTGGTATTTTTTCGTTCTTTCTTTTATTATAATTTTTGCAAATTATTATTAAATATATGTTCTCAGCAATATCGCTCAGACTAATCCCTCTGACGGAAATCCTAGTTTATTAAATTTGAACTACTACAACATAAAAAAAATTAAGAAAATAAAAAATACAACTATCGCACTTTGTCTGATTTTCAAAATAATGGCTCCTAAATAAAAACTTCTTAAAAAAATTACAAAAGCTTAACGTTATCTTCGTATGAAAAGTAAAGTTCGAAAAGTCCATTTAAACATGGTACTAATGATATGTAAACATGACATAACTACGTTTCTATTTCAAATAAGAAAAAATAAATTAAAACTGACATTTGTACTTTTGAATATTTCACTTATCTAATAGTTAAAATTATTATTTAATAGGATTTTATATGTATCAAACTGCCAAAATTTTAACAAGCATCATAGTCTAAAATTTAAAAAAAAAGTGTAATAACGGCAAACAATTTTATCATAATCTCTGTTTTTAGAAGGAATTAGAAAAGATTAATTTTATCTTTTAATGAAAATGGAGTTAGAAAATTGTATCACGCTGCGCCTGATTAGTTGAAAACTTCAAATATTTCAACAGTAAAAAAAAAAAATCAAAAATTGTTTTATGTAACAAAATCTTAAACTTTCTTTTAAAATTCTGTAATTCTCAGCTATGTAAATAACTTGAGAGGAAAAAAAATAAAAAAATGAGGGGAAAAAGAAACTATTTTTGCACATAAACATTGTTTTGAATAGGATTTAAGATAGCTTAAAAATTTCCTCTTAGACTGTCAAAAAAAAAAAAAAAAAAAAAAAAAAAAAAAAAATGGAAAATTACAAAAAAATTTCTAGTAGAATTATATTTCAAGAACTTTTTATGTAATAGCAACAATAAAAAATCATGTAACAGATACAGATTCGTAATTCGAACTGAAAAATTTTTAAGGTTACTAAGATTTTTTTTTTTGATGGGAGGGAGATTGTATTCCCAGAATTTTTTCAGAAACGGTAATGGGGATTACAGATAAAATTTTAGTAAAATTACCAAAATTTTAGTAAATTCTTTTGTATAGTTACAGATGTCTTTAGTTTTTCTTACAAGTTTTGTAATTTGACATCACTTTTTTGTACAGTGTACATATAAAATTTTAGTAAGCGTAACATATTTCGGTAAATTTAGATTACTAAGGTTACAGATTTTTTTTTACAATGTACCAGAGCATCATTAGAAGAAATTGATTTACGTACTGAAGTAATTTTCTTCTAATAAAGTAGAAACATTAAATCTCCCTGTTACTGTTTATCTAGACAAAAAATAAAAGAAATATCGTTGGCAATGTCATAATTTAACTTTTTCATATTTCTCATGCAGGAGAAATAGATTTATTTAAAGAGTTCTTGCCTCTGGCATTGCCCGGATTTTTGTGTTAAATGAAAAACTTTTAGGGCTTAAGAAGAATCTACAAAGGCTTAGCTTTATCTTTTTATGAAAGTAAAGTTAAAAAAGTCCATTTAAACACGAGACTAATGAGTTTTAAAAAATCAAAATTCTTTAATGTAACAAAATTTAAAACCTTCTTTTAAAATTCTGTAATTCTCAGCTATGTGTTTAACTTGAGAGCCAGAAAATAAAAAAGAGTGAGAAAAAACGTGACTATATTTGTACATAAACTTTGTTTTTATTAGGAATTAAAACAGTTTATTCTCTATATTTAGTTCAGCTTTTCAAATGCAAGAAAAAAAAATCATTTAAAATTATTGAAATGCAACCGCGATATTTTTATAAATTTCTTCCATAGGATTTGCATTTGCGAACGGTTCTTTTCATTCGACTGAAGTAGCACCTTAACGTTATGTTCTTATGAAAAAGAAGTTTAGAAGGTCCATTTAAACAAGAAACTAATAACCGTTATCATGACATTACTCAATTCTTATTTTCAAATAAGAAAAAATAAATTAAAATTGACACTGACATTTTCACTTTTGAATATTTCTGTTATCTAATAGTTAGAATTATTTACAAAGTTTTTACATAGCAAACTGCAAAAATTTTGTCTAACATAATAAAATAAAAATTTTTAAAAAGTGAAATAAAGAAAAACTTTTTTATCATAATCTCTGTTTTTAGAAGGAATTAGGAAAGATTTATCTTTTAGGGAAAGTAAAGTTAGAAAATTTTATAACACTGCCCTAATTAGTTGAAAACATGAAATATTTCAAATGGAAATAAAAAGCAAAAATTGTTTTAGCAAGAAAATCTTAAATTTTCTTTTAAATTTCTGTAATTCTCAACTATGTATAAAAAACGTGAGTGTTAGAAAATAAAAAAAGGAGGGAAAAACTAAGCTTTTTTAATATACAAACTTTCTTTTTAAAAGCACTTAAGACAGCTTAAAATTTTCCTTTAATGAGAACAACATTAGAAAAGCTGATTTTAATACTAAACTAATTAATTGGAAACAGAAAATCTCTCTCTTATTGTTTATCCAAACAAAAAGTAAAATAAATATCTTTGGAAGCCTAATTTTAACTTTTTCGTATTTCTCATGTAGGAGGCATAGATTTATATAAACAGTCCATATCTCTGAAAATGCCGAGATTTCTGAAATTGGCCAGATTAAGATTTGTTAAATGAAAAACTTCTAGAAATTAAGAAGAAACTAAAAAGGCTTAACATTATCTTCTTGTGAAAGAAAAGTTCAAAAAGTCCATTTAAACACGAGACTAATGAAATTGGAAAAAATCAGAGATTGTTTTAAGTAACAAAATCAAATCCATCTTTTAAAATTCTGTAATTCGCATTTTTGTAAATATTTTGAGAGTCAAAAAATATAATAAGTGAGAAAAATAAAGCTATTTTTGAACATAAACATTGATTTCAATAGGAATTACGGCAGTTTAAAGTATTCCTTTTACGAGAGCACCATTACAAAAAGTTGATGTGAATCCTGAACTAATAAAGGAGAAACGTTAAATCTCTCTGTTACTTTTTATTCACGAAATTTAAAATAAATATCTTTAAAAGTATCATTTTAACTTTATCTCGTTTCTTATATTGAAAAAATATATTTAACGAGTTCTTACCTCTGACATTACCCAGACTTCTGTGTTAAATAAAAAAACTTCTTAAAAATAAATTACCAAAGCTTAACGTTCTCTTCTTATGAAATCAAAATTCGAAAAGTCCATTTAAACATGATACTAATGAGTTGAAAATATGAAATCACTCAGTTTTGATTTTAAAAGACGAAAAAATGCGATAAAATTGACGTTGACATTTTTTTCTTTTGAATATTTCACTTATCTCTTAATTAAAATTATTTAAATAGTTTTTATATATCAAATGACAAAAACTTTCCCAATCACCATAGTCAAAAAATAAAAAATGTGTAATAAAGACAAACTACTTTAGCTTAAGCTCTGTTTTTGGAAGGAATCGGCCAAGACTAATATTATAATTTAGTTAAAATAAAGATAGAAAATTATATAAGGTTGTCCTGATTAGTTGAAAACATCAAAGTTTTCTAAAGGAAAACATCAAAAATATTTTTACACAAAAAAATCTTAAATTTTCTTTCAAAATTCTTTAACTCTCAGCTGTGTAAATAACTTAAAAACCGAAAAGTAAAAGGAAACACAAAAAAACTATTTTTGCACATAAACTTTGTTTTGAAAAGGAATTCAGACAACTTAAAGTTTATCTCTCATGAGAACAGCATTGGAAAAGTTGAATGAATTAGATATTAATTAGTGAATTAGAATAATGAATTCGAAATCTATCGGCTACTACTTATCCAGACAAAAATTAAAATAAATATCTTTAGCAGTGACATTTCAACTTTTTCATAACTCTCATATGAGAGAAATAAATTTATTTAAAGAGTCCATACCTCTGGCATTGCCCAGATTTCTGTGCTAAATGAAAAAATTTTAAGATTTAAGAAGAAATTACAAAAGCTTAACGTTATCTTCTTACGAATGTAAAGTTCCACAGACTTATGAGTTAAAAACATTACGCAATTCTTATTTTCGAAAAAGAAAAAAAATAACATAAAATTGACACTGTCATTATCACTTTTGAATCTGACAGTTAAAATTATTTAATGACGTTTTAGATCTCTAATTGTCAAAATTTTTATGTTAAAATATTTTTTAAATCTCTATTTTGCAGGAAAATAATGTATTATGAAGTTTTAAAAGAAATATACATGAATTATTTAGATTTAAACAAACTACATTTCAACATTTCTAAAAAAAATGTTTAGGAAAGCCACTTTTCAAATTTATGAACTTAGTTTTTTGAAATTTCGTAATAATCGATGTATTTAATATTTTTTAAGTCCGCAAATAAAAACAAATGTACAAGAAAAACATAAGTAAAACATTAGTAAAAATATTTAGTACAAAAAATAAGTAAAACATTAGTAAAAAAAAAAAATAAAATAAACTGTCGTTCTTTTTAGCGTTGCTTAAAATGCTCATTTTAATCCTGAACTATTGAGTTACAAAAGTAAAAATTTTGTGGGGTTTTTTTTTTCCTCACAAGAGGAAATAAAATAACTTTTTTGACACAATTTAATGTTCTTCACGCCGTAAAAATGAAATTGTTTAATGATTCATTTGTTGCAAAATTATCAAACTATATGTGTTAAAAATAAAAAGTCTAACTTATCAGCTTTGCAATGGATTCTTTAAGTTGAATATTACTATCATTATTATTATTATTAAGTGTGTTTTGCTGATTTAAGTAAATAATATACAAAATCTTTAGAGAACGTAAAAGTAGTAAAGGAAATAGCTTTTCGAAAAAAAAAAAAACACTTTTACTCATTTTTTAAAAATTTTGCAATTTTCAACTTATTAAATAAATTGAAAGTCACGAAATGGAAAGAAGGGGGAGGGGGACTAAATGAGTATAAATTCTGTTTTGAAGAAGCATTTGGGAAAACTTAAATTTATTTTCTTACGTGATCTTTGCTGGAAAAATTGATTTAAAAATTTAACTAATGAGCGAGAAATGTTTAATCAGTCATTTTTTTTCTAGACGAAATAAATACATATATATATATATATATTTTATCTGGTGAGCTTCACTTTTTTGTACTTTTCTTAAAATAGAAATGAAATTGCTTAATGAGAATTTATTTGCGCGATTATTAAAAGTTATGTGGTAATAGTAAAAAATTTCAAACTGACAACCGAACCCTTTACGGAAAGTATTATCATTTTTAAAAATAAAATAAAGTAAAATAAATATATATGAATCATGCATATTTAAATAAGCAACATTTAAAATGCTTCAAGAGTGTAAAAATTTATAGAAAATCACTTTTCAACAAAACATTTTATGTCTTTTTTTTTATTTCTGAAATATTCAAGTTGTTGAATATCTCGAATTTCACAAGATTAAAAAAAAGCCAGACTCTTTAAGGATAAACTGTGTTTTGAATATGAAGGCACAATCTTATCTTCATAAGAAAGTAAATACCGGGTGTCCTGAAAAGGACTGAACGATTTTAAAAATCAATAACTTGCAAACTTTTACAGATATTTAAAAAATTCTTGCACGAAAGTAATCTAAAAGGTCAAAAGTTTTTTTTCCTGCGATTCTGGATTTTAGTTCGAATTACAAACAATAGATGGCGCTGAGAGCACTAGGTGCTGTGTTGAGATTGATATTGACGTCACTTGGTACTGAAGCAAAATAAGGAGGTTTAGGCTATGGAGTGAATCTCGTTTGACAATGCAATCTTGCTCTTAGGGCCCGATTTTGAACTTTTGTTTATTTGTTTTTATTGAACAACATACATTTGACCTGTGTACTCGACATGAAGCCCGATTTTGGACTCAGTCGGTATGATTTTAATAACAAGTGTTGTTGTCATGGAAATAATAAATCCTTTTGTGTAATAGCAGCGATTGAAACTGGGCATGAATTTAACGAGCAGCATACGAGTTTTGCAGACGATTTTACATTTAAAAAAGCTATATTTTCTCGGATTAAATTACTTTTTATCATCTAATTTAAAGAATATTTT
Source organism: Maratus speculifer (assembly GCA_964019185.1). NCBI lineage: Eukaryota > Metazoa > Arthropoda > Arachnida > Araneae > Salticidae > Maratus > Maratus speculifer. The sequence goes on along the minus strand of OZ025296.1, from coordinate 187,260,020 downwards.
GAGCATCATATTGTAAAACAAAATGAAACGATTTAGTAGTTTTTTTTTTGTTGTTGTTAAAAATTAATCGATTTTGCTATTTTAAAAAGAAATTGTTATATTCTAAGAAATGCTAGTTCTTTTAAAGAAATTCTTCAGTAGAGTTTTGTAAAAAATTTGCGGAAATGGTTTATTCTTTAGAACAAAGAATATTTATAGTATAAACATTGAAAACTTGATGCAATAGCTGTTGTACTCTTTTGAAAAAAATACCTAAATAGAAAATGTATTACGACTATATATATTAAATTCATGGTAATAGGGAAATAATACTACCTCCATCTTAAATGAGCCATAATCTTTATGACAACCTAGAATCATCATTTATCATTGGATATCATTGAATTAGTCAGGCATGTTAGGTTTTAATAGAATGAAGAAAACATTTATTAATATCCTTTTAAGATTTGATTCGCTTTTCATAAAACTTTAAATGAGTAACGAAAATTCTGCAACGAGTATATATATTATAATTCAAAGCATTATGTTGGGTAGTTTTTGCGCTATTATATGCGGACAGATAAAAGAACATTCCAGATGACGAATATAGGTGCTACATATATAATTATCCTCACAGAACGTAATGTAATGGAATAGTTTTGAGTGTCTGTGCAAATGAATCATGAATTATGCATAGTTTGTTTACAATACTCTACACGGCATAATAAATCTCATTAACATATATCAATTACAGACCAATTCAATTATTTTAACGCAAGTTAGAGTTTGGAAAGACAGACAGGCAGACGGCTAACTAAATAGAAATCATAAACACTTTCAACTATGTTCAAAGCGTTAAAAACACATTTTAAGTTGAAATTTGACATTTAGCAATGTATATGAATAGACGGAAGCATATTTGAACTCTTTTGTATAACCCTGTATTTACCTACTATCTTAATAAATACACGCCATTATTTAGCTAAAATCCATTTAAAACCGAAACATGCTTTAAACTAATCAAATCACACTTCCAGAGATTACCATCCAGAGCCGGCTATTAATCCTATTTTTGAGTGCCTCTGTATATCATTTCATTTCTACTCTTTAAACATATTGTAATATACTTAAAGCTGTTGAACGTAAAAAATGCATAACTCACTTACAAACCACCCTTAATATATTTACTTACAAACTTAGTAAGGAGTTCGAATTCTTTTGTGTAGCCCTGTATATGATTTGAACCAATTATATATACAGCGTAACATGCAAAAATTTAGTAAAATTAAAAAAGAAAACATATCAAAACTAAAAACTTCAAGCAATTATCATTAGCGTACAGTATTTTTGATTCAGCATAGTTTCCGAAATCTTTTGTGTGTCCCTGTAAATACTTCGTATTTTCTATTACACAGTAAATAACTCGCAGTAAATCTAAGCAGCTTATAACAATTTTATTATATGTGTAACAAAATTAAAATATGGCGCAAAGTATGTTCCGTTCTATACCGTTATGTTACATAATTATTTTGTGTGGCTATGTAAGTGAATAATAACTATTCTCTGTGCAGCATATTCTACATCATTTGTATTTTAATTTAATTCATAAATGCATATTAATTTCATTATGTTCGGATGGGTGTAATATCTTCAAAAAGCACTTGAAACTTTTCCCCCGTCGCCCATAATGTAACGGAATACTTTTGACTGTCCCTGTATTGGAAATACACATCTGATTTTCACAAATTTTTAAATAACTGGACAAAATTCTTCAAAAAATATACTTTTAAAATTTCAAACGATTCGACAGAGTAATTTTTGCACTGTATATGGGGACAGACAGACGGACGGACGGACCAGAGACGAGTATAAGTGATACGCATTTATATAATTACTAACGTATCTAAAAACAGTTAAATTTAAAAGCGCATGCCGAAATTGAAAACGCATTTCCAACAATTATTACTTAAAGACAGTACAGGAACCGATTTATTTTTGTGTGACCCTGTAAATGAATGTTAAATGCTATAAATACCAAATACCCTATTCTATCAAAATCATCTTATACTGAAATTCAGTGATTTATATCGGTTTCAATAAATTTGAAATAGTGTACTTCATTAATATACACTGCAAGCGATTTTCCCCCATAGACTATGATGTGATGCAATCTTTTGTGTGTACCTGTAAATGAACTGTTTATCCCACATACTTAATATACAATACAGGACATGACAGGTGACATAAAAAAAAGTTTTAAAACATACCCAGATAAATAAATAGATAAATAAGATATCCTGTTCTCAAAAGTACTTACATTCTTGGAATGTAAAAAAATAAATAAATAAAATAAAATAAAAGTCGGCAATTCGAACGTTGCTGCTTCACGCATTTCGATTTTAAAGGAGTTGTACCCATGAAATGAATATTTTTCTCTGTTATTGCGCTGACGCCAGCAAAATCAAAATCATATGGATTGCATTCAAAATCGGACGGTGAAAGCAAAAGTTCATTTTCGAATAAGATCCACTCCACAGCCTTAACCTCCTTATTTTGCATCAGTGCCAAGTGACGTCAATATCTGTCTCAACGCAGCACCTAACGCTCTCAGCGCCATCTATTATTTGTAATTCGAACTAAAATCCAGAATCGCAGGAAAAAAACTTTTGATCTTCTAGATGACTCTCGTGCAAGAATTTTTTAAATATCTGTAAAAGTTTGCAAGTTATTGATTTTTAAAATCGTTCAGTCCTTTTCAGGACACCCGGTAGTTTCTTGAGCATAAACCCTTGTTTTAAATACAGGAAAGCTTAATGCTGTTTTCTTGGAAAAATCAAGAGCTCTTTTTGCATAAACTCTTGTTTTAATCGGAAAATTTAATGTTATCTTTCTAAGAAAGTATAAAGCTCTTTGAGTATAAACTCTTGTTTTAATTGGAAAGTTTAATGTTATCTTTTTAAGAAAGTAAAAAGTTCTTTGAGCATAAACTCTTGTTTTAATTGGAATTTTTAATGTTATCTTTTTAAGAAAGTAAAAAGGTCTTTGAGCATAAATTCTTGTTTTAATTAGAAAGTTTAATGTTATCTTTCTAAGAAAATAAAAAGATCTTTTAGCATAAACTCTTGTTTTAATTGGAAAGTTTAATGTTATCTTTTTAAGAAAGTAAAAAGCTCTTTGAGCTTAAACTCTTGTTTTGTGTAGGAAAGCTTAATGTTATCTTTTTAGGAAAATAAAGAGCTTTCTGAGCATAAATGCTTGTTTTGATACAAAGCTTTATCTTATCTTTTTAGTAAAGTAAAGAACTCTTTGAGCATAAACTTTTGTTTTTAATAGGAAAACTTAATCTTATCTAATTAGAAAAGTAAAGAGATTCTGAAGAATAAACTTTTGGCATAAATATAGAAGTTAAATATTATCTTATTAGTGAAGAAGTTTGAAAAGCTGATTTAAACACTGGAAAAAAAATACGTATTATATCACACGATTCACATTCCAAGAAGAAAAAACGAAAATATTTGTTTTCATTTTTTACCTTTTTAATATTCCGCTTGCCCAAGAAGTAATTTTATTTAATGACTTTTTCATCTCAAATTACTGAAATTTACACGTCAAAGAGCAAAAATACGTAAAACAGATAAATAATGCATTCAAAAGAATTATTTATAAAAATAAACATGGATTAAAATGAAAGAATATTTTACAATTTATCAGACATACAAGTAAAAAATTATTAAATGCATATACAAATAAATGTACTTTGCCTTGATATTGTTCTTTAAACTTTCTTTGATTTTAACTGTTATTAATTGTTAACTGAAAACGTTATATGTAGTTTTCTGGTCATTTAAATGTTATTGCGCCGTTGAGGGGCTAAAAATTATCCCAAAACGTTTGCATGTTCAATTGTCTACGTATTTATGTAATTTTTACTTTATTCTATATTTTCAAGAAAAAAGTATTGGATCCGTGAAAACTTTCGTATTCCAGTTTTCGGCAAATTTACACGTCTTAGAGGTCAAAGATTCCAAAAAACGTGTTTTTACAAAATATCTGTCTGTGAGTTTGTCTGTATGTGACAAAAATTTTGAGTTCGCTCTATCTCAAGAACTAATTTTGGGAATTTTACAAAGCTTTAGATTCAAGTATATCTTGATATAAATTAGATCTGCTTAGTTTTTCGTGTACATCGCCCAATAGGTGATGCTGTGCTACATGTTCACGATTTCCCTAATAGCTTATCTCAAGAACTAATGCAAGGATTTTCCTAAAACTTCATATTGCGTTACTCCTTAACATAATATGGTTTTTAATTTGTTTTGGTGTAAATCGCTCAACAGGTGGCTCTGCTATGCGGCATTATTCACGATTATTGCAATATTCATTATTTCATGATTTATTTCTCTATCTCCGGAACTAATGCATGAATTTTCATCAAACTTCAGATTTAGTCAGTCCCTAATATAAATTAGTATTCTTGAGTTTTCGGAGTAAATTGCTCGACAAATGGCGCTGCTATGTGGCATTATTCACGATTATCCCAATAACTCTATCTCAGGAAAAAATGCACAATTTTTTATCAAACTTCAAATTCAATTAGTCCATGATATAAATTAGTATTCTTTAGCTTTTGTAGTAAATCGCTCAACAGGGGGCGCTTCCATCTAGTCTTTTATGATTTCTGCGATGATTCTATCTCAAACACTAATACACTGCTCAAAACAATTAAAGGATATTGCAGTTTTAGGTGGATTTTGTATCTGGGAAACTTTTTAGCTGATTGATACATGGTCGACCGACATAGTAGGTTATATGAGAATAAATTACACATGTTTTGTAGAAAAAAATGCATTTTATTGCGCATTTGTGTACAAAAGGAAAAAAATACAATTTGTGCATATGAGAAAAAAAGAATAAGAAAAGGTGTTTTCTTCAAAGAAAATCATTTTCAGTAGGGGATATGGTTTCCACGGGCGGCCAGCAACGTTGAACACCTTTGAGGCATGGACTCAATGAGGCTATTAATGACGAGTTGGGGTATTCTGCCCCACTCTTCCAGAAGAGCTCTTTCCAGTTCTTGGAGAGTCTGTGGGGGTTGTTGGCGGCCAGAAACTCGTCTTCCTAGAGCGTCCCAAACGTGCTCGATTGGATTCATGTCTCGAGAACACGCTGGCTATTCCATTCGAACGATTCCTTCCTCGAAAAGGAAATCCTCCACCAGGTTTGCACGATGTGGCCTGCAGTTATCGTCCATTAAAATGAAGTTATCTCCGATTGCTGCAGCGTAAGGGACTACAATAGGTCTGAGGATTTCATCCTTATAACGGCGACCAGTCAGAGCTCCATCTCGAATGATGTAGAAGTCAGTGCGCCCGTCAATGGAGATGCCACCATACACCAACACTCCTCCACAGCAAAATCTGACACTTTCGTGCACGAACTCAGGATTATTCCTACTGCCACGGTCCCTCCAGATGAAAATACGCCTATTATCCGGATGCACAGAAAAACGGGACTCGTCAGAAAACAGAATATTGCTCCATTCATTTCTCCTCCAGTTGACATGCTCGGTTGCCCACTCCCTGCGGTCGCTACGATGCCTTGATGTTAATCTAACAAATACCATCGGTCGGCGAGCATACAGACCTACAGCATGGAGCCGGTTTCGGACAGTCTGAGTTGAAATCGTGGTGCCTGTAGCCGAGCGAAGTTGTTGTTGGAGAAGAGTGGCGTTCATGTTTTGGTGTCTCCGAGCTGTTAACGCTAAACACCGATCTTCATTGGGCGTTGTTGCCCGTCTACAACCTTGCCCTGGTTTTCGGCCTGCACATCCACTCTCCAAAAATCGGTTCCAGATCCTGGAAATGACACTTTGTGACACTCCAATGGCTTGCGCTACTTCGGCTTGAGTTTGGCCCCCTTCTAACCTACCAACAATTCTCTAAGCTTCTGAATCTGTCAAATGACTTCGCTGAGACATCGTACTCATCGAAACAAAGCAATCACTGAATGCCGATCATCCTTGTCTTCATTCTCTTTTATCCAGTTGAAAGTCAAATTTCATTCGCTGCCGCTGAAGCGACGTTTTTGACGTCGAACTCAAAATTTGCATACTCCACAGTTTGAAAACCAGAAAAATTTGCATTTGTGATTCTTTTCTTCTATTTTCGGCAAAAAAAAATTCGTTTATATCTTTATTTTATATAAAATTTCAAATGTCCTTTAATTGTTTTGAGCAGTGTACATGGATTTTTGTGAAATTTCAGATTTAGTTAGAACTTGAATAAGTTTTTACAGATTAGATTTTGGTGAAAATTACATAACCGGTATACTGCTAATGTTTAATTTTCCTGCAAGTGTTAACGTGTATGAGATAGAAAAAAGTTTTGGGGTGGGCATATAACCCCAAAACTTTTTATAGTTTAACCCGCGAGTAGTCGCGACTTTTTCCACAACGTCATTAGTCGCGCTCGGTCTTTTAGCCGCTGGCCTCCCGCATACCAAATATGTAAAATAAGAAATATTTTTTACTTAATATATGAAGATAACATTTCAATGAATATATAAATTTGCAGTTTTCTTAAATTATGCATTTTATTCATGAGATATGGAATAATTAGAAAAAGTAAAAATGAACTGACATTAATGGTTCTCACGTAGACTTTTTCGCCAATTTCAACTTTGTTTCTAAAAATGTACCTGAAAGAAAAACAGAGGTGTCCTGTTACTTCACTAAGGTGTTCGAGAAACCTTCAAAGTCAGCTACATGGTAGATCTCCGTTGTATTTGTATTCTGATACAAGTTAGGAGAAGATAAGTTATACGGGCGGCGAAAAGACCGACACGCGACTACTGACGGGTTAAATAAATATATATATATATTATTTATTTATTTATTTATTTATTTTTTGGCCGAAACGTTAGTGAGGGCTTATTTTGGAGACTCGAATTTTTTTTGGTTTCCGTCTGTCTGTTCCGCGATAACTACCGTAAAAAGCATCCGATTTCCTTGAAATTAAGTAAGCACGTTCATAAGGTAATCGGATTTAGCTGTATAGTTTTTTGTTATTGTGATTTATTCGTTCGAAAAATACAGAACATTTTATTTTGCACACAATGCTTTTCAATGGCAATTCAGACTATTTTCAAATTCCCATTTGTTGAAAGGAAATGGCGCGTTTGATTAGCATAATTTAAATGGTAAATTATGAATGTTAAAAGTTCCAAATAAAGTTTTAAATTATTCCCATTTACTCGAAATTTTGTCAATATATTCCTCAATTGTTTTTTAATTAGGTGTATATTTTTTTGTAGAACTTTAGACATGTTTTCCAATAATATAAACGATTTTTTTTTATCATTTTACGTTTTTGAGATGATACCTATTTCATTTTTTTTCTCTTTCTTTTGTCAATTGCTTAGCAACGCATTTCATGGCTGATAAAAAATAAATCATTTATAATATTCCAATTACGAAAAATTATCCAGAATGCCTGCCAGGGAGAAATTAGATGTTAGTTAATTTTTAATAATGTGATGTGCAATACAGCTTTGAGTCAAATTTAAACTGTGTTAATAACATTACGTTTTCAACGCTTTCCGGCATAGTTCAAAAGTGCTTCAAAATTGAGTTTCTCCTTTCATAAGTCTGTCTATTCATACTATGTCTCGCATAAATATAATCCGAATATCAGTTTTGTATTTTAATGATATTTTAAGGATACTGAAATTGATCTACATCACTAAAGTTTACTACAATATTCTTTCTATAAAATATGGTGCGCAAGAAACATACCATTCATTTATAGTGACACACAAAAGAATTTGTTTATAGTAGAAAACGAGCAATAATTGAACCTATGACTAATAATTGCCGGTAGTGCGTTTTCATTTGAGTTATGAGTTGATGAACATAAAAACTGGTTTTCTGAAATAAAATTTATAACAACACTACAATAAATTAGATATAATTTAATTTATAAGAGACTGAGTTTAAGTAAATATTGCTATTTGGATATTTTCTTCTATTATTTATTTCTGTTGAAAATTTCTAAGAATTTTATATATTTATAAATATTTATGTGTTAAAAAAATGTAGATTGTTGGAAGTTGAATATTATATAAAATAAGATTAAAATAGAAGAAATTTCGGAGCTTTCGTTGAAGTTCCTGATCTGCAGATTTATTAGCTTTTAAATTCTGTATATCAAACATTAAACAAAATTTTGTTGTTTTAATGGATTTAAATGATTCAAACAAACAAAATTTTAAAAATGTATAAGATAACCAGTTTCCTTAAGAAACTTTTACTCATTCATTTGAACTTCTGTAATATGACGCTTGTTAGATATCTCAAAAGTTCGAAAAGAAAACAAAGAAAGAAGGGAAACTATTTGAGCATAAACACGGTTTGTGAAAGAGAATCTTAAAACTGTCTTTCGACGAATCCGTGGTTAAAAACGTTGATTTAAATACTGAATTAATGTCTAAGAAATGTTAAATCCCCTGATTCTTATTTTCCTCCACAAAAAAATCTATATTTGGCATCCTCATTTCATCTTTTTATTATTCTACATATCAGTGAAATAAATTATTTAATAGATCTTTACGTGTGACAGTATAAAAATTTATAATTAACCTATTATTGCCTAAAATATCAGATTTGCAATAAGTCTTTACTTGCAGTATCATCGAATTTTATCAATAAAAGTAAAGTGATCTAAAACATAAGGTATGCAATGAAGTATTTTGTTGATTATTTTTTTTAATAAATGTAGATTATGCAAATTTCAATGAACAATAATCAATTATTTATTCTTAGAAAAAAAAGAGTTTAAAAAATACTTCTAAAAAAAGAAAATTGTCCTCATTTTTTAAATTTTGTAATGTTCGGTTTCTTTCACAGCTTTAAAAGAATGGAAAAGACCCAACATTTTTAAGCATATACTATGTTTTGCAAAAGAACGGGGAAAGCTTAAAGGTTTCTTTAAGCAAGAAAGTCATTGGAAAATTTTATTTCAAAATTAGACATAAGGAATTTGAAAGATTAATCAGTCAATTTTTGTTTTACAGTGTTGAATTAAATATGTGACCCGAGAGGGGGGGGGGGGCACATCCGACCTTCTGGAAATTTTAAGATTTTTTATTTTCAATAGTGAGACAATGCAATTCCGCCCCTTCACCCTCCAAATCGCCTCTCTCTCCCCTCTCTCAGAGAAAAGTGTATAAATTCAAGACTGCTAGTTTTTTCAAATGAAAAAAATCAAAAGAAGTTTCTTAATGCTTTCACTTACACTTTTTTTAATTCTTCATATCTTAAAAATAAAATTATTTAGTTAGTCTTTACCAGGGCTTGTAAATAGCATAAAATTGAAAAAAAAATAGATATTTTCGATATATATCCGATATTTTTAAAATAGCAAAGTTAATGTTGGTAATAAATGTTTTCAAGCATAACACAAATTAGAAATTAAATTCATTTCGCTTAACATGAAAACTTAATGAAATATTATTCTAAAAATTCATTTTTTTTATTTTTTTACTAATTGATTAACTAATTGTAAACTGAAAGAATTTGGTTTATATAGTTATAAAAAAACTAACAATAGGATACAATTTAAAATATAAAAAAATCAGAAATTTATAAAACAAAATTTTAAATATAAAATAATTTTCTTTTATTAAAAAACATTTTCATAAAATAAAGCTTTTGTTGTTTTGCATTCCCTAGCATGTTGTGAAGTTTAAATTCAACTGAACTAAAACCAATGAAGATTATTTTCAGGCAGTTTATATTTCAATCGCTGTTCTTAATAAATTATGCCCCATATATTAGATACATACCTGAAAATAAAATTTTCAAACCTAAAGTTTATAAAAGATGGATTTATTTTTTGGCTAAAAAAGAACGAGACGAAAAGTTATGAGCGACAAAAATTCTGTACTTACATTATGATATAGTGAATAACAGTTGAATATATTGTTTACACTTGTTTAGATTAAAACTATTAAAAATATCTTGAGCATCGATAGTTTGAAATTGAATATCAAATGCAGAAAACGTCAAACATCTTAATATTTTGAAAATAAATATTAAGTATGTCAACATATTTTAAAAACGTCGAAAACATTAAAAATCATGCTATTTTGAAAATAAAAAAATATCAGGTATTTATCATGATATATATCAAGATGTTTTTCCATTGATGTATATCAACAAATCCTGGTCTTTTCTTCTGAGATTATCGAAGTTTCTGTTTTAACCCTTTATCTACCGCATTATGAATTCATGAAAATTTTACATTCTAAAGCATTTTACGCAAATCGTTTAAACTAAATTAAAAGATTTACATAATCATTTAAAATATATTTGAAGGATCTTAGAAGGATTGAAGGATTTAGAAGGGTTAATTAAATTTGAATTTACGAGGATTTTGTGCAATATTTAATACCCCACGCAAATCTTTTATTTTAAATTGTTTTCTTAGTATTTTGCAGAATTATAAAATGCACAAATATGATGTTCTTACAATATAAATATAGAAATATTTCCGAAATGAAAAATCCTCTCCCCTTTCTCTCAGCACCAAGAAAGATGAAAAGATGCAAAGGCAAAGAAATCGTCCTTTTAAAAATATTTTTGTCTTGTATAACCAGTACTTAATGCTTTTAGAACAAGATAAAGTAATGCATCTGTAACTCATTCTTAATAGTATTATAACAAACAGACGTATTAAAATTTTTTATAATGAGTTATTTTAATGGTACTTATAAGTACCGTCGGTAGATAAAGAATTAAAAGAAGAACAGAAGTATTTAAGAGTTGAATATAACTTTAGGATGAGTTATTTTTTCGAAGTATCTCATAATCTGCTTCGCCCTCCAAGCATTTCCTCATTTTCGTTTTTCTCAATTTTCTCAGTTGATTATTACAGATAAATTTAACAAGTAATATTTTAAGTATAGTATCGTGAAATAAGTCATTGATTGATGGAGGAAATCAAACCTCTCGATATTTGTAATGAATCCTTATCAATTTCTAATCCTTAAACTTTGGTTCTCAAAATACTTAGTAGTTCAAAATTAAACATAGTTGTTTCCTTTGAAGTAGGAAAATTATCAATGGTCATAGGTTTTCTGTTACACAGATGAACAAACTGTTGAAAAAGATTAACATTGGAATTTCAGTTTGGAGTCTTTGATGTCAACTCCAGTACAATATTATTTCTGTTACATAGAAACTCCTAGCATTTATTTCGACATCTGCGTACGCTGCAATTTATCTTTAAATTGCAATTCGGAAATTGTTCAAGTTATTTAAGTTAAAAGTTAAACCTATCTTGGGGTGAATAGAAAGTAAGTTGTATTTATGTATGTGTGTGTGTTCGTGTAAGTGCGAGTGGGCGATACGATGGCTAAGGAAATCTACCGCACAAACAAGTCTGATAATTTGGATGAGGATAAAAGAAAACAAATCTGTATTTGAGACTTATATTTATTGCTTCATAATTATCTGATATGTTAATTAAAAACCATAATGAACATGAAGGAATGGATATATAACATTAGATTCGCGTGATAAGATTTTCGTTTAAAAATTTAAAATCATTCAACACTAATCTTAAGTTATATTAAATATTATCGCCTGTCCGACAACGTCGGCAGTATTTTATATTATAATTGTTACAATAAATATCACCCTTTACTTTTAATAATGTTTACTGTTATCCTAAATTTGGATACAGTTTTTTTAAAATATTTAATGGATATTCATAAATAGCCTTGATAGTCTAACTGGGAAATACCATAATACTTTTTAACATTTAATACTTTTTACGCATATGTGAAAAAGAATTTCCTGTATTTTTATTAATGGAAGTAGCTTAGTAGTCCGCCAAGTCGTGCTTTCATGCTACATGACCAGTTTCCGACTTCTACTGAGCAAGATTGACTCAACCTTAATCTTCGATGATCCTTAAAATGCGTACCAAGTTTCTTTTAGAACTAAACACTGGGAGTCCCGGTTCTCCCTATTAATCGGTTTTGAAGAGGGTTTCCTTCAAGTTTTGACTTTGAAGACCAGTTGCATTTTAATTTGCGAACCAAATTCTGTCTAATCCTGAAATTTCAGCCGTCAGAGTGATGTGGTGATGGATTGCGCAGCCGCTCTCGGTCAATGTGTTATAGCTTCTAGAAAGAATAGTGTGGAAAGCCGCTATCACTGTAATACTTAAAACAAGAAAGAAAAACATCATGCGTGAAGTAAACAACATGAAGCATCTTCCAACGCATTCAGAACAACGTAACAATACGGCCCCGTTTTATAAGTTGAAATATTATATTTAATTCAACAATATGAAAACGCATTATCTATTATACAGGAAGTGATTTGTAATAAATCGAAGCAACGTATATCAATTTTATTATATCTGAAATAGTTTGACATAATTAAAATATAAAGCAAGAAATGCCCCCCCCCTATACCATTATGTAACGGAATTATTCTGCGCAACCCTCTAAATCATTACTAAATATTCATTGTGCGGAATATTCTACAAATGTATATTTTAGTGCCCTTCATTAATGCATATCAATTTCATTATGTTTCGAAAGATGTAACAACATTAAAAAAACACTTAAAACTATTTTATATCACCAGCCATTATGTAACGGAATATTTTTGACTTGTCCTGTATTTGAACAATAAGTCCGATTTTATAAGAATTCGAAATGTCTCCACAAAATTCTGCAAACAATATATATTTAAAATTTCAAACGATTTGGCTGGGAGTTTATGTGCTGTTATGAACGGATAAAGAGACAAGATACAGACAGGCGGACGGATCAGAAGACGACTGTATTAATATATTTATGAAAGTACCTAAAAAATAGTTTAATTTAAAAGCACATGCCGAATCTGAAAACACATTTCCAGCAATTATTACTAAAAGACTGTATTGTAATCGATTTCTTTAGTGTGGTCCTGCAAATGGATTAAAAACGCTATGAATATCCCATTTTAACGTAATCGTAGAGAAATTATGTCATTTACATCAGTTTTAATACTTTGGCAATAGCATAATGTTATTAAAATACTCTGAAGAACGATTTTTCAACATAGATCATAATGGAATGAAATTCTTTTGGGTGACCCTGTAAATGAACTATAAATCCCAGATACTTCATTTACAATACCAAACATGCCAAGGGGGTCATTAAATAAGTTTTATCATTTCATGAAAATCGGAGAACATTTAGATGAGTTAGAGCATGGACAGACGAACAGACGAACACATTGACAAACAAACCGAATGCATAAACACTTTTCTAATTTGTTGGAAAGTGTTAAAAAAAGTGCTAAAATACTGAGTCCCTTAAATGCTGAAATCCAAAGAGTCGATCACATACATCACATCTACAGTATGTTTTCTAAAACTGCAAAATGTTTTCTAGTCTAGACACTATAGCAATAAGATGCTTACATTGAAATTTGAAAACATCCCACATATATCGCTGTAATTGACTCTTTGGATTTTCAATAGCATTCTTTGGACAGCAGGTTTCCACTTTATTTATTCTATAAGCTGTACATTTATTATTTTGTCGCATTGTAACGGAACAAAGCATTGGCATAAAGTTTTCTCCTTTTGTTTCAAACAGTTTTAAAATTCGCTAAATTTTAGAGCATAATTTATTGTGTTTGGAAACAGTCATTCATGTTTTGAAAATGATACTCTTATCTTATTTTAAGCCCGATTACTTCTATTCCACGAACTCTAATTTAATGCCTATATGCTTAACCTCACATTTCTAAGTAGCTGGATGCATTTCTATAGCAACAGTTCTAAAGAGCTTAGTAATGAGTTCGAGGTATCTCGCTTATAAATTATAAGATTAAGAAATGTGACAAGCGTGTCTGATTTTCAAAGTTCTGTCCAATCTTTTCTGTGAGAAGGATGAAAATTATAGAAATAATATATACAAGATGAAATCCTTTGAGATTCTCGAAATAAACTAATTATTTGGGATTTTATGTGAAATTTTACCTGAATTTTTCATATTTACAACTTTCATTTATCTCAAATCTTAGTATTATTATTGCTATTATTATTAGTAGTAGTAGTAGGAATATTTGCATCATACGTAAGGTGTCCTGCAGTAATAACGCCAAGTGTTAATATTATGCGTACTTACGAAGGAATAGGTTAGATGGCTCTACGTGTTGCACGCAGAAGAATTTTGAGCCATCTGAATCACAAAAAAAAACGCTAAAAGTTAATTTGCTCCATTTGTAGACCTTATACCTGGAAGAAGCATGTAAGAGTCAAAAACCGGTTTAAAATTTGCGAGGTAAGTTCTTTGATGTGAAAATTATATATTCACTAGAAAATACTTTTTTATCACATAAATTTATAGTACACTTCATGTACTTTCAAAATGGTGTGGGAGATTTTGGATATGTGTTTGCGAGGTAGCTTCTAATTTAAAATATACTGCGCCATAGGTATACCGGGTTATACGTCCTCCACTTTCCTTATTCCCGTGGTTGCTTCTTTTCAGTGGCGGAACTGCGTAAGAAAAGGTTTATTTTTATTTTTATTTTATGCACTAGAGAGAATTGTCATTAATGAAAACCAAAAAGGATTTAAAAAAAAAATTGTATGTCTTACATGCTGCTTTTTTATGTAGAAAAATAAACTACCAAATGAATATTATTGCATCCTGATAATTTAATTAATAGCAGGTAAAAGCAATTTGTCAATTTCTAGAGTTGTAGAGTTTATATCTTTAGAATTGGACAATGTACAAACAATATACTGGGCAATTTACATGGCGTTATCACCAAATGAATATTACTGCATCCTGATAACTTAATTAATAGCAGGCAAAAGCAATTTGTCAATTTCTAGAGTTGTAGAGTTTATATCTTTAGAATTGGACAATGTACATACAACATACTGGGCAATTTACATGGCGTTATCACCCACATAGGTGCGTAATTCGTTATTACCTACATAGGTGAGTAATAGCTACAAAAAGCATTAGTCAAGTAATCATATCACAAAATTTTATGAATACATATCTGCTAAAATATACTTACTTCTATGCATATAATCAATAACTTTCTATATCAAATCCTATATTTGATCCAAAAAAAATTAAACATTGCCGTGAAAATTGGTAGAACCTTAATGTGGCGTTTTTACCCCAGGATACCTTATATCAGTGGCAAAAACAATTAGTTTCTGTCATCAATCACGCTGTAACAAGTGGTTAAGTATGATCGCAGATCGCACAGAAGGTTTCGTTTAATATTTCTTTCAAAACAAATTATCCATTAATGAATAAAACCAAATTGTAAGTCTATAATTAATAAATTCTTAAAGAGATGGTAGTACCAAAATATATAATTTTGAAATAATTATAAAAGAGAATTAGTTATTTTAATCAAATTAAATATGTCCAAATTAAATTATATAATAAAGTTAAAAATTACAAATTTTTTAAAAATCCGATTTTTGTTTTGTTTTTTAAATTAGCAGATATATAAATAAAAACTAAAAAAAAATCTTTAAACGAATTTTCAAATGCTGAATCATTTACAAATTGCAATAGTTTTTAAAATAGAAAAAATATTGAATTCCGAAGAATATTATGAATGCCAGTGATGAAAAAAAATACCAATATAAACCTTTAAGAGGACAGTAGACGTTATTATTATTTTTTTCATCATAGCAATATGAAATTTTGTGCATATATACATTTCACCCAAATCATATGTAACACCTTCAAAAAAATTCTAATCTTATTATTTTTTAATTTAATCACTTAAAACTATAATAAACAAATTTGTGTAAGATTTTTTTAAATCTCTGAAATAGCTAATATTTTACAGATTTTTTTTTAATTCCATATCGATATTCCTCAAAATTTTGCCTTTTAATACGTAAAAAAGTCAAATTTGACTATCTTAATGAAGACGAATTTAAAAAAGCTTACACAATATAATTATTAATCAAAAATTACATCGCAAGGAGCATTCCAAAAATCTAAAAACGCTAAATAATTAGTTTTGAGAAAAACAGATTTAAAGTATATAAATACACTTACCTTTATTATTTACTTCTTAAAACCTTCATGAATGATATTTTAATAAGAAAAAACTGTTTTGGTACTATTATACCACAGTAATAGACTTTTTTGCGACGATTTTACTATAGGCAATTTTGCTCAAATAAAGGTCCACTGTCTCCTTAATGTAGAAAAAAAAAAAAAAATATTTTAACTAAATCTATTTTAGTAGGAAAATTTATATTTCCCGCACCGGAGTTTGAACTGTGCATCAATTTATGCTAAGGACTGAGCGAATCTGAAGTTTCATGGAAATCCGTGCATTACTTCTTGAGATACAGCTATTGCGTAAATCATGAAAAATGCAGCATAGTGGCGCCACCTGTTCAGCGATTTACATGAAAAACTAATCAGAATCAATTTATATCAGGCACTACCGAAAAATAATTTTTAGTTAAATTCCCTGCATTTCTTCTTGAGTTACAGCGCCCACATTATTTATGTCACATAGATAGAGCCAGACTCACAGAACCAGAGGACCGCCGGCTCACAGACAGACATTTTGAAAGCACTTGTTTTTGAATCTCTGAAGCCTAAAACATGTAAATCCGTCGAAACTGGAATTCGAAAATGTTTACGAATTCAATACTTCCTTCTTGTAAAGATAAATAGAAGTAAAAATCAAAATAATGAAAAATGTAAAGATATCCGTTTCCACTTTTACTTTAAAAAAATAATAACGGTGGGATACAACCACATTCATTTAAAAGTTATATTCCAAAAAACATATTATTTCTAAGAAATAAATAATAAAAAGCAACTAACTCCTTTTTTTGTAAATATACTTAAAAGAAAAACTCTGTGGTACAAATTTATTGAAATGTATATAAATATTTTAAATGAATTTTATAGAATCCACTTACTTAAAATTCTTAAGTCGTATCTCCTTAAAAAACAACTTGAATATTATTTTTTCAAACCATAATGTTATAGCATTTTGAAATGTTCTTGAATAGTTTCAGATATAACTTAATAAGGAGATACTTGATCAGAAATATTCAATGTCTGAGGTGGAATAATTTATTTGTTTAAAAATTAAATCAGAATTTAAAATATTGGATTATTTAAAACGAAATTTATGTTTTATAAAAAATGCTGAATGTTTTAATTTGAAAATGTAGTATTTTTCTTTTAAAGTTATGTTGTTAATCCATATTCATATGTAAGCGCATATTTTCCGATCAAGGTTATTTAAAAATGATCAGATTTTAATCTTAAGGAATCTTATACCTTTTAAACTCATTGAAAATCAACAAAAACATTGAAAGTTTGAATTAGTGTATCTCTTTTATTTTTACTTGCTTCTATCTTTACAAGAAGAAAGTATTGGATTCATGAAAATTCCGGTATTCAACGGATTTAAGGATCAGATAACCTGAAAAGCATGTTTTTACAAAATGTTTGTCTGTGAGTCTGTCTCTCAATAGGCCTGTCTGCATGTGACAAACATTTTGTGGGCTCTCTGTCTCAAGAACTTAAGCACAGAACTTCACAAAACTTTAGATTCTGTTAGACGCCAACATAAACCAGATCTGATTGGTTTTTGGTGCAGATCGCTGAACAGGTGGCGCTGCTATGCTGAATTATTCCTAATTTCTACAATAGAACTCAAGAACTATTGCATGGAATTTTATAAAACTTTAGATTCACTTAGTACCTGATATAACATAGTGCTTATCACGTTTTGGTGCAAATTTCTCAACAGGTGGCGTTGCCATAGTGCATTAGTCGTGATTATTACTCAACGGGTGGCACTGCCATAGCGTTATATTTGTTATTATCGCAATAGCTCTATCTCAAGAACTAATGTACGAAATTTTCTAAATTTCCACATTCAGTTAGTCCCTGACATATATTAGTGCTGTTTAATTTTTGATGTAAATCGCCTTAAAGCCTATGTTGCATTTTTTATGTGCCTATGTTATGAGCCTATGTTGCATAATCGCCTATGTTGCATTTTTTCACGATTTCGCGATAGATGTACCTCAAGAACTAATGCACGGATTTCATAAAATTTTGGATTCAGTTAGTACCTGATAAAAAAATTGATCCTGATTAGTTTTCGGTGTACATCAACATCTGGCACTGTTTTGTAGATTTTTTTTCTTTTTTTAATCTCAAAAATTAATGCACGGATTTTCATCAAACTTCAGATTCAGTAATAAGTTGACATAAGTTGTTGCTGACTAGATTTTGGTTTAAACTACCTAACAGCTGGCACTGCCATGCAGCATTTTTCAGGAGGTATTAACTTGTACAAGATGGAAGAAAGATTTGGGATTGCCATATCAGATTATTTTTATGTATAAATATGATATATTGTCTTTTGATTAAACGGATTATGCTTTTTAATGTAATTTCATTAGATACTGATTAGTCTTTTAAAGAATTACTGTAATGTTGAAATTAAAAAATCTCTTTTCTTCGCTCTGTAAGCCATTGCTTGCACGATATCTTCGAAACGTATGTATGGAATGTTATGAAACATGATGTATATAATAAGCATATATGTATTTTTAAAATGACCTACTCTTAGATCAAAATTCCTTCGTTAACTAAAAAAAAAATATTTTTGTTTGAAAAAAATCAAAAAATTTTAGTCAATAAAAATAGTCATAATTAAAAATATTACCAATCTGAATATTTAAAAGTAGATCATTTTAAACACACATATCTGCTTAATATCTACACCCAATGTCAAAGGAAGGTTGGCATTTACGCCTATAAGCAATTTTAGAAAAATTGAAATTTGACTTTCATTCGAAATATTATATTCAAGGCTAATTTTCTTTCGGGAAAAAATTTCCACGTATTAATATATTCAATCGATGCTGGTATTATTTGAGTTTCGTGTTTGCCCCAGGTCGGTGGCTCGCAGAATATTTCATCTTGTGCTGCGTTTGTAGCCTTTCCAAAGTGTAATAGTGAGAAAATCCAGGCAGGGCGTCGTTCCATGAGGTTTAGTCAGTAGAACGTCAGTGTTGGCCCGATTTCGATTCCCGGCATGGAAACTTTTTCATTAAGTTGGCATTTACGCATATAAGCAATTAAGAAAAAAAAATTGAAATTTGATTTTTATTTAAAGTATTGTATTCAAGGCAAATTTTCTCTCTGGAAAAATTTTTATGTATTAGTGGTTAGACTTATACGGGAAATTTCAGTTTTTTCAAAATTTTCCATGAGAATTTGGGGGGTGGGTCGACTTATACATCAATATATATGGTATAAAAGAACACATAAATTAATGTCTGAATTTATAGTTAATTATTTATTAAAGGTACATATATTCTAAGACAGACATTAAAACAATTTATGCAATAACCAACATGAAGTGAAATTTTTTCCTTTACCAGGATTCGAACCTGAGCTCAGAGCGTAATGGGCTGTTAATCTACAATCTAAGCTACTCTAGCCGATATATATATTTATTCACCATACTTTCCGTCATCGTGTGCGTGCGGCCGATCACGTTCCCCAACATGGTTTATTAGTGAGAAATTGCCAGGCTAGGAAAAAAAATATTTAACTGCTGAACCATTTATTTTTATTCCTCACTTCCGTTTTTAAATGCATATCTGAACTTTAGTAGAAGTAGTGGTGCTTTAAATAAAACTTCTGCAGGATACAATTTACCAAAGACATATTCTATCTTTGACAGGTTGGCTTCATAAAAAGGTTTATCCAGTATTCCTTTCGGCAGAATCTTAAAGATTTCCCGTTATAAGAAAATATTGTTCAGATAAATTTATTATTTAAAATTCTACTCGATATAGGCTAACGGATAACACGCTCCTGAAAAAAAATTAAGGAGATTTTTTATGCATCATGAAAACTTGGGTCTTTTACCATCCGGCGCAGTGGTTCCGTGAAATGGTTCTAAGAAATCTTAAACATCGAGGCAGCATCCCAGTGATCAATTCAGTAGTTGTCCAGGAGACGGAGAGATTCTTCCGAATCATTAAAATGGCTGCTCTCCCAGAAAGATTCAGAAAAAAATGCAGATGACTTCAAAAAAGAATAAACAATTGATGAACAGGTTCAAAGCTTTGTTGTAATCGAATAATATGTAGGTGGGGAAATTCTCCATCTCTTACTAAATGAATCTAAGTTTTGAAAATCGTTGATTTAATTAGCATCCCATTCCACTTAATCAAAACACTTCTTAACACAATGAAATCCACAGAGATGAGCAAACTTTAAGAACGACATCTCTGTCGTTATCCAAACCAACAACAAACTATCAACTATCCAACTATCTAACAATTCTGACCGGGACATCTGAATTTAACTGTCTTTAGTATAATAATACTATTAATATGTCAGCTGATCATATTTGTCCAATCAGAATCGCCAAAAGAGGAGTTATTACATCATTTCCGGTGCAATAATTTTTATGCAAAATAACTTCCTGGAGCGATGAATCTTTCTTGAACATTCCAAAGCCTCACACCAGATGCCTTACATGTAAACAAAAATTAATATCTGGCGTCGAGATGGCAGCTAAAATCGGAGCTATTTAGCAAACGATAATTTTATTAAGAAGAAAAAATAAATTTATCGACACGTAATAAATCTAAGACGCTAAATATTATACTAGATATTAAAATAAAAATAATGATTTTTGAATATGTAGGATTTTTAGAACGGTACAATTTATAGATTAATATAGGTATAAATTAAATGAAGGTGTGAAAGAGGTTGATAAATACAAAAAACTTATAGTGAATTTTATTAGGATTTTAAATAATAAAATGTTTTATTTAAGAATATGTTTAATTAGAGCCATTTTTTTATTTAAGCGCATTGGAACAAATAGTTTTGAAGTTGTTTAACAATTTATGTCTTTCATGTAAAGATTAATAGATTGGTTTTCTAAATACGGTTTTAATTTAATAAGCGGGTATAATGCATGGAATATTATAAAAAGGAAATTAATATCGTACAAGGTTAATCTTGGCAAAAAACTGGGCAAAAAAAAAAAAAAAAAATTGTAATACCTATATTTTTCTTTTTACTGTATGCTATTTGGTGAAACGAAATATGTACCCCGTAGAACAATTTTTAAAAATAACTTTCTCTAACTACAATTTAAATATCGAACTACCTTAGAAAAATTTGTGTACTTAATTTAGGAAAATTTTGAAAAGAATCCTTCGAAAACCCAATGACAATTCTAAAATTTGAGAAAACTTTAACTAACTTTACTGTATACAAACCTTAAATTACAGAAAGATTAAAAACGAAAAATACAAAAAAAAAATGTGTCCAGCAATAATTGTCAAGTTAGATAAATCACCCCACTATTCTTAAAAGATGTGAATAATGTCGTTAATTTAATAGTCTCGTGGTATTTCTGTGATTATGGGGTATCTAGAAAAGAATGCTAATTTTACGTAACTAAGGGAAGTGTATTTCTTTCGTGATAGAAAAGATTTGGTAATGTGAGTATTGCGTGAAATAGTACCTTAAAGATTTTATATATTAAAGTATTTGTTGCAGAAAGATATCTTGCAACACAGAATTATTCCTTGTAATTGTAAACAGTCTTTAATCAGTTCAGACATTTAAAAATGTACAGGCAAGTGAAGATTTTTTGTTTTATTTTTTAAATTGAACTTATTTTTCTTATCTGCACCATTATGGGCATTAATAAAGCATTTTTCTAATTTATGTATGATTGATTCCCTCGTAATTTTCATTTTTTTTTTCATATGGGGTGTCACAGTTCATGGGGCAATTCGAATATTTTAATTTCTGCTCAATCACTTGATGTATTGAAACAGAACTCATTTGAAACTTATTTATATTAGAGGATTTTGTCCTTGATAGTGTTACACATTATAACTTTCCAATTTCCATTTTTGTAATGTTATTACCTTCTGTTTTTTCCTTCTTTCTTTTTTTTCTACTGCTTTTTCTTAATCCGTACAGTTACTAATATTAGGTATATTTTCTTCAATACTTGAAGGTAAAATAGCATCTTGTGTAGCGATTTTCATTCGTGATGTTACAGCATTAAGAGGTAAATAGGACTAGAGGTAGGACTAAGATGTTTACAGATAATAAGAATACAGAAAATTGCTCACCTTATAGTATTCAAACATTGCAGGTATAACCAGGCCCGTAGCCAGGATTTCCTTTCGGGAGGGGCTGAATCTTGAAATTTTTTTCTGATCTTACAAAAGTAATTTGTATAATTTACAGAAAAAAAACCTAAAATATGTTTGTGCATAGGATACTTGATCACCATGTCAAATATTTTTATTTCGTATTTAATATTTTGACATTCAAAAGCACTTCCAGTTTCAAAATTGTTTTGAAAACCGGATAGTTTTTAAAAAAAAATTCCGCGAAACCTAAAAAGCACAAAATTTGAGATGAGTCTCTAGTATCCTATGAGAAAAAAGTTTAAAAATATTGAAATGCGAACAAGTACCATGAATTAATTTAAAATACAAGTTTAATACTAGTGTGGAAAAGTCTGTCATTGTGAGTGCAAGGTCTTGAAACTATTGATCCAAATGAAATTAATTTTTTTCGCATTATTTTTTTCAAAGAAAAATTAATTACTAACAGTCATATTTAATCATAAAAATCATCTTTGTATTTTAAACTCTCTGAGTATAATACTAATAAATGTAGTACTCTTGGTACAATAAATTTACTAATGCAACGGAAGCAATCATCGTAATTTTTTCTTAGCCATGGTGCTGATTAACTTATCAAGATCTACTGGAATGTCCCAATGAATGGAAATCATTTCAAAGCGACCCAGTCTCTCATCGGCTATAATGATTTGAGGCAAAGATTTAATTATTTTCACTGTCAAAAAAGATATTTCAGCACTGACTGTTGTTACTGGGTTTTCAACCAAGACTGTGAACATAAATGTTTGATATTATTTTAATGCGTCGCATTACGCAGTATTAAAACTTTTAGGACTTCTGTGTTGGAGTCAACAATCTGTTTGCACCCTAATTCATATTCAGCTTTCACATTTTTCAATAAGACTTTCTACATGGAGAATAAAGACAGTGATATAGTAATACTCTTTAGCGGATGTATTTTGAGGATCTGTATGTGTTGTCTGTCTAAATATTAGTCTTGGGATCTTTATTTCAGTTTGGAAGATGTCTTCCTGAAGTTTTGATGCGCAATAAAATGTCTCATAAACGATTTCTACTACATTTTTCGCTATATTTATGTACAATAATTAGGACATTTTAAGCATAAGTTACAGCCGATATCATGTCCCGAAATTTTTCTTGAAAAATTCACTATAACTTTGTTAGACAGAAAACTTTTTCGCAAACAAACAGGCTAATGAGAAAATCATTTTTCTTCCGACTGCCAAAAAAGCTCCAGCTTCCAAAAAAATCTTTCCATGTGTTTTTCAAAATATTTTCTGGGCTAATGCAAAAGTATGTAGATCAACAAAAGTTAATATGATTTCATACCTCTCGATAAATTTTGTATCACAAATGCGGAGAAGTCATTTTGTTGTTGTTGTTGTTGTTTGTTTAATGGGGTATATTATGCAATTGCTTCTTGAAGCGCTAAATTTGCCTTTAGGTGATATTTAAAAACTTGTGTCATTGCTTTAAAAAGTCCATGACCCTTTTGGATTATGGGAATCAGTATGCTGTTGGACAAGCCAAGATTTAACACATGGCTTTCAAAATGAACGTATCTAATTTTTGGATACTCTGAAAAATTTTAGAATGGACCCCGCTAACATCACCAGATTTATTAGCTGCTTCACCACACGCCTTTGTGACGCTTTCATACATGTCAAGGAAAAATTCCTCACAATGCTGTAATATTACTTTTCTTGAATTTTTGGCAGAGAAGACATTTATTGGAACAAAACCTAAAAGAATTTTTTGAATTATTGTGTTTTGTGAATTTTTTAAGAGTCGACATATCTAACACAAAGGTCAAGCTGTTCTGTGCTTGAGTTTTATCAGCAGTTAAGCTACACGTTTTGTTTGTACTAACAAAACAGATCACGTTATTTATTTTGATAATAAATTCTTCGGTAACCTGTATCCGAGGATATTTGAGTGATTTTATTCTGTCTTGGGTGAAGTAAATACATATCTACGAATATTTATAATATCACGTTTCAATTCATTCTCTCCAGACTTTGCTCAAATTTAAAAGACTCTTAGCTAACAGTCTTTTTATACCGATTTTTCTAACGTTATAGGATCATCATCGTTGTAATCTTAAAGTGGCATATTTTTCACTGCACAAAATAAGACTTTTTCAATTATTGGTCCAAAAGATGCTCCGATTTCTTCTTTTCCTGAAGCTGTTTGAAAACTCAACAATGAAATATTAATTTGCTGTGTTCCTAAAGAAATCTTACTTTAATTTGCTAAAATAACATACGGTTTGTGATAATCTAATTGCATATGTAATAAAAATTGCTTAAAAAAACACATTTAGCCTTTTTTCAATTTCTGAAACATGCAGAAACTAGTCTTCCTGGTTTTTTGTGTCCTTTCTGTACCTATTTTTTCGTGAAAAAACAAACAAAAACAAGGTCAATAAATGCGTTTTGGAATATGTAAGAAAAGTAAATACTATTTCTGAATCTTTCTTCACATTTTCTTATTTTTGTTTCTTTCCTACAGTTATTGGAAAACTATATGGCTGTTTTCAAAGTAAAATTGAACCAAAAATGCTTATCTTCGTGGCATCATCTAAGTCATGTCTAGTTAAGTTACATAGCAATATCGAATTGAGTTGCTTGCCATACTGTAGGCTCATATCGTGTACTTGACGAATCCTCCCCAAAGTCAATTTGTTTCGAAAGCTAACATCCAAAAAATTCTAAACTTTAATTTTCAAACAAGATTTGCTGCCTTAAAAAAGTTGATAATATTGGAATGAGCTTTACGTAAGTCAGTTTAAGATTTAGTGCTCCCATGGTGATGTTTTGTAATTTTGCAATTGCAAAAAAAGTACACGTCTGAAAAATTATTTTTGCCATTTCATATCATATTTTCTAGTTACTTAAAAGATTCCATTAACAATTATTAACATTTTTCTTTCCATCTTATCTAGCCATTTGACAAAATACTGTATTTTCCGTCATTAAATTCGCAGCTCAAAAAGTTTGCTTTAGATCCAGAAATTGTATTTGATGAAATTCGTTTTTTTTTTAACTCAGAATACACTTCAGTTCAATTACTAAATTAAATTTTTGGTTGTAAATTGAGCCAGTAATTCGCCCCTAGACACAATTCAAAATGTCTCTATACTGACTTTGCAAATAGCACCCCGTATCTCATCAACACACCCGCCTACATCTGTAGATTGGCTTCACAATGTAATTGTTATAAATTTTATCCAAATACGTGTACTGACGGGATATAAAACTCTCTCCGGTGGTACTATGAAAAGCTTAAAAAAATCCCTACATAGAGGTACAGGTGGTTATCAAAATAATGAAAACACCCTAGATTTTGAAGGAATTCTTTATTAATATGGCGTAGGACCGCCTTTGGCATGTAATACAGCTTGGATTCGCCTGGGAATCGAATCATACAAATTCTGAATAGTGTTTAGAGGAATATTGTACCATTCGTCTTGGAGATATTGTGAAAGTTCTGTGAGAGATGCCGGTGGAGGACATCGATTCCGGATTGAAAGCTCTAAAATAGACCACAACGGTTCGATTATGTTGAGGTCTGGGGACTGTGCGGGCCACGGTAGATGTTCCACCTCATCCTCATGTTCATCAAACCATGACTGGACAACTCTGGCTGCATGAATAGGGGCACTATCATCCTGGAAAATTCCATCTCCTGCAGGAAACAAAATTTGCATCATGGGAGGACCTGGTTAGCTAAAACTTCTCTATCCTTCTCCCCAGTGATCCTTCCTTTCAGGGTTACGATTGGACCAGCAGAAAACCATGACACGGCTGCCCATACCATGACCGATTCACCTCCATGCTTGACAGTTGGACGGAGGCAATCAGGATCATACGCTTGTGCAGGTGTTCTCCAGACATGTACCCGTCCTGTTGTGGGGGAAAATGTGAAAGATGATTCGTCTGACCATATAACAGTCTTCCACTTATCAATCGACCAGGTTTTGTGGTTGTGGCACCACTCTACACGACGTTTGGCATTAGCATCTAAGAAAAGTGGCTTGGTTGCTGTTCTGCCGTAAATGTTCTCTTTATGAAGGTATCTCCGAACTGTAATTATTGACACTGGAGAATCCAGATGCTGATTGAGCTCTGTGGTCACTTCGGCTGCAGTTGTTTTCTTTTTAGACATTACAATCCGCTTCAATATCCGTCGGTCTCTTTCACTCAGCTTCTCCTTCCGTCCACTATTTTGCTTTGCTGAGCTTGTCTTTCCGCGCTGTGTGTATGCTGTCATGTCTTTAGACACCGTACCTCTAGAAACGCCTATAAGCTGGGATGTTTCGGTCACCGTTGCTCCAGCTAGTCGGGCTCCTAGAATTTGGCCTCTTTGAAAATCTGTGAGGTCTGACATTTTACGCTTCTGACAAAAAAAATCAAAACGTAGACAACTCTTCTAGAGCTCTCTCATACTACTTACTGATGTACCAGCTTTGTAAGGCCTTCAGTTGGCAGAATGCCACGCCGATTCCATTCAGACTTTGGGGGTAATAGCCTATGAGGCCAAGAAATGATATTAAATATTGTTTTCTATTTTTTGTTCCGAGTGAAATTTTATTTTAAAATTAATAGATTGTGGACCTATTATTAGTTCTCGGAATAACCTTTCCAAAATATATATTTTCTCCTACATTTTTTGAATTTTAATAAAAACATGTCTGTTTTTTTTTTTTTTTTTTTTTTTTTTTTTTTTTTTTTTTTTTTTTACATTTATATTTATGGCTAAAATGCAGTTTTAACGACTGCTTGGCATCTGACTTGGCGGCTATGCAAGAAATTCGCCAATTCTAACAACCTAAATATTCAGGGCACTTGTGTGTCATATACTCACTGGGATTTACTTAACGCCAGAATGGCGTTATTTTGCCTAATATGGCAACCCTGATATTGTTTATTTTTTGATAAATTGTTTATTTACCTTAATTTTTTTAATTACATAAAATGTTTTTTGCTCTATTGTTATTTGTTTTTAAAATTTATTATATTTAAAAATTGTTTTATTTATTGTTATTTTTTTAATGATAGAAAATAATTTAAAAATGTATATTTAACCAGCATTCGAAAATGAGGTTTTCGCCAAATTGACGTTAGAAATTTTTTTACCAAACCTTGCGCGTATATGATATCTGCGTCATTTCTCATTTTCATATCCAATGTATACAAATAATATAATAAATAATGTACACAATAATGTAGCGAAATAATTTTTAAAAAATGCTAATCTGGCAAGTTTTAAAATCACACCATTCAGGCGTTAATTCTAAAAAGATTAAGTTACGCTATATTGCGAGGGAAAAAGTTATAACCATACCTTTAAATCATCTTTTTTATTATATTTGTCTTTTTTTAACTTATTTTAGTGTAACTGAATTACAATGTAATGTTTAGAAACAGATAATTGAATTAGAGAAACAAAAAGGTATTCGCCAAAAAAATTCGACATATCTAGGATGTTTAATAAATAAACTCATCCTCGAGATGGTACGAACTCTCCCATTTTCGCATTAGACTCGCTCTTTTCGCCCATGCGCAGTTCTGTCCAGGTTTCTCTCAAACGTGGTTTATCAGTAATACATGTACTTTTTATATTAGAAAAAAATCAGGTAGCTAAGATTATATTTTAATGCTTATGGAGGGAATTCTTAAATGTCCCTTTCATTCACAAGTGTTTCCATTATTTTGATAACCACCTGTATCCATCCCTGAAGTTGATAGTTCTACAAAATATTAAGAAAATTAACAAGACAAAGCAGCTACCTTACGCACATTTTCTTACTATTAAATATTCACATGCAAACAATTTGCAGAAAAGTTGTTCAGTGAAGGGACTGGGGGATGCCAATGTGGCATTTTTTGAAGGTTTTTCGATACCATATCGTTTTTCTTCGCATCATTATTTTTCAAAAATACATTCTAATAGTTTCTTTTTAATTAAAAGCGTTTTACAGCTGTAATATCATTATCAAAGATACTTTCTTTAAAATTATATTTTTTTCACATAATTTTACATTGTAGGTATTGAATCTATCCCTGTTTATAAAATTCTTCAATATTATTTAATACTGATGTTTAAATTATCAGTATTCATGTTCAAAATTAAAATATCTTAGCTACAGCATGAATGTATTAATCTTACCTTATCATGTATCGGGGAGATCAATCTAATACTATATCTTAAGTAAATCAATTTTCGTGTCTTCAGAGTAAATTCAAGCACAGATGTATAAAAAAAACATATATTAACTTTCACATTTCAAATAAGGCCATTATTGTGCACATATCATATCTTTTCATCATTATAATATCTTAATACAATACATACTGCATTTTTCAGTTCAAAAGAAAATTCCATTTTAAAAAAGTTCTAGCAAATTCATAATGTAAACAACAGCAAAAAATCGTTTGCGCGAGGCGCAAAGTAAAAACGATTAAATTAAACCATGGAAGCAGCGATAGTACGCAACATACTCCCACCTTTGAGTTTCGAATTCAATGAAACTCAAACTTTACTTTGGGTTTATATAAACGACCATATTTAGATCGTTTTTCAGGAACAGTCACTACAGGAGAGTCACTAACACAGTCTTTAACAAAATGCTGGTTCATCGGCTTACTCGCAGAAGGATCTAAATAACAGTTTTTCCCATTCAGCTTTACCGTCGGTTTAGAAGGAACAGGATCTAAAGGGAGTTCTTTATTATATGGTTGAACAGTCTGTTCGGAAGATGTTGAGTTTTGAGCTATAGAATGCAGTTCTGTACCTTTTTCTTGAGTTATTTCTAGAGGAATCAATCTCAGAACAGGACGTAGAAACTCACCACCTTTCATTTTAACCTTCACTAATCGCACATTTCCATCTTTGGAAGGATACAGTTCAATAACTTTGGCAAGCGGCCATTCAAGTTTTCTAACATTCTCGCTGGACACTAGAACAACATCACCAATTTGGATAGGTCTCGGATTTTTATCAAATTTCGAGGATTGTCTCAAAAATCCCAAATATTCGGTACGGAATCTTTTTCGCAAATCTTGTTTTAGTCGTTGTCTATAAGCATGTCTTTTATTTACAGACGATGAATCCAAAATGTCAAGATCAGGAATACCTGACTCTCTGATGTCTTGTAAAAACATAGAAGGAGTAAGTGGTGTTAAATCATCAATTTCCTCTGAAACATAGGTCAAAGGCCGCTGATTAACAATATTTTCAGTATCGCAAATAACAGTTTGGATTTCTTCTAAATTTAAAGAGCTTCGTCCTAAGACTTTTCGAAGGATCCCTTTTATTATGCCTATCAAACGCTCCCACCATCCACCCCACCACGGCGCAGATGGAGGGTTAAATTTCCAAATTATTTTCTGAGCTGCGCTGTACTGAGAAATGACATCCCAATCGATTTGTTTCAACAAATTTTCAGCACCCGTAAAATTTTTTCCGTTGTCCGAATATACTATCGCAGGTCTACCTCTTCGTGCTATGAATCTTCTAAAAGCTTGCAAAAAGTTGTCAGTAGATAAGGATGTGGCTATCTCTAAATGTATTGCTCTATAGACAGCGCATGTGAAAATAACAATCCAAGCTTTTTGACCGCCTCGAAGAAGTAAAGGACCGGCGTAGTCAGTTCCTACAACTTCGAATACTGCAGCTTCTTTTATACGATCTTCCGGAAGGGGGGCTTCTATAATTGGTTTAGGTTTTGAATTGAATCTTTTACAGCGTACACAGCTTCTGATTACCTTTCTAACAGTCTTCCTGCATTTCAAAATCCAAAAATCTTCTCTTAAGTTACTCATTAATATCTGGGTGCCAGCATGATTTAAACTAAGATGTCTTGTCCGAATAAGTATTTCGACAACTGGATGACTGCAGGGTAACAGTATTGGAAATCGGAAATTTCTTTTATCTTCTCTCATCAGAATACGAGTCTTAACTTTAAGTAGTCCATTTGATTCTTTATAACATTGAAGTGATTTTAAGCGTTTATCTTCAGTTCCTGAAAATGATTCATTTAGTACTATTTTTAACAAAGATATTTCAGCTCTGTTTATTTCTTCTAGCGTTAAGAGTCCAGAAAACCG
This sequence comes from Maratus speculifer, assembly GCA_964019185.1. Lineage (NCBI taxonomy): Eukaryota > Metazoa > Arthropoda > Arachnida > Araneae > Salticidae > Maratus > Maratus speculifer. The sequence continues at coordinate 187,229,674 of OZ025296.1, read as the reverse complement.
GTTGGCAAGTTTCACTTTACAGTTAGTAAAAAATCTATAAATCCAAGCAATAATTCGGATCAATTTGTCGTACGATGAAAATCTGTTATAAATTTTTTCAGTTGATTCTTCATGATTTGTAGTGCTAATAACAGTTTTTCTCTTTTCTGAATATACTACGTTGAAATCAGGAACAACATTGGATTTTGGCCATTCATGTTCTGGTCTTCGTAACCATTCTGGGCCCTCCCACCATTTAGTTTTCGCTAAAGTTTCTGCATTACAACCACGAGAAGGGAGGTCTGCAGCATTTAATGATCCTGGGATGTGATACCAATTTTCAGGTTCTGTCAAATATCGGATTTCTTTAACTCTATTGAAAACAAAAGGAGCCCAATTTTCAGTTCCTTTGATCCAATATAGAGCATTTGCTGAATCGGACCAGAAAAATTTCGGGATATGTTTCAACTGAAGATCATTTATAACACTCTGTGCTAGTCTAGCTCCGATATTACAGGAAAGCAGCTCCAATCGAGGAATAGAAATGGTTTTCATTGGAGCAACTCTGCTCCTAGCCTGTACAAGCTGACAAGATATTGTGTTTTCAGTCGCACATCTTAAAAATATACATGTAGAATATGCATTCTTGCTTGCATCGCAGAATATGTGCAATGAAATATTCTTTGTAGCTTCATAATTGGAAATAATACATCGAGGGATTTCTATTTCCTTTAATTTAGAAACATCCTTTCGCCATTTTTCAAATTTCTTGGCAATAGATTCAGGTAATTCAGCATCCCACGAAACTTTCAATTTCCAACATTCTTGAAGAAGAATCTTTGGACCCAAGGTGACAGGACATGTGAAGCCAATGGGATCGAAAATTCTATGAACAGCACTGAGAATATTTATTTTTGTTACAACAGTGGAATCTTCAAAACATTTTCTCAAATCTATTTTCAAAGTATCAGCTTTTAAATTCCACATTAGTCCCAAAACTGGAATAATCTTTTCTTCTGGGAAGTTTTCTACTACTGTTTCATGGATATTATATTCCCATCTTCGAAGATTAAACTTAGCACTCTGGAGAATAAGTTTGGATTCTTCAATAAATTTTTCAAGCTGCTCATGATTATCAACACTAGTGACGCAGTTATCTACGTAAAAAGACTTCATCAATTTCTCTGCTGTTTCTTTAAATCTAGAAGGTGCGTTCTTCAGATGATATCGGATAGTTGCGCCAAGCAAATAAGGTGAACATGTAAGACCGAAAACAACTCTTTTATGCTGGAAAATTTTCAACTTTTCGGGATCGCCTTCCTCCCACCATAAAAACTTCAGAAATGGTCTATCTCGCTCATTTAAACCTATTTGCAGAAATGCTCTTCGAATATCCGCAATTACGCCTATTTTCTTCTCACGAAATTTATTCAATATAGTCGGAATGAGTTCTACTATATTGGGACCTTTTTCTAAACAGTCATTGATTGAAGGTGAATCTTTTTGTCTTGCTGAACCATCAAAGACTGGTCTAACTCTTGTGGTCGAATTTTCTTTAATCACAGCTCTATGTGGCAAGTAGTGTTCACTTTCATCATTACAAGTATTCTTAACTTCTTCAATAACACCCTCTTCTATCCATTCTTTTAATATATCTTCATACTCTTCTAAAGTTCTTGTTTTCTTTAGTGATTCAACACAACTTCTTAATCGTCTTTCAGCAATTTTTCGACCAGTTGGTAACGGAGGATGGTTTTCAATCCATGGGAGGGATACTTCATACCTTCCTTCTGCATCTATTTTTATATTTCTATTGAAATGCTCTTCAATTACTTTTTCGATTTCTTGTCTGTTTCCGCTTTCACCAGGATCGAGAATTCCAAGCGTGTCTAGCCTCCACAAATCTGTAATTTTTGCATCATTTACATGAAGTGACATGACGCTGTTTGTGCTATCTGATGTGTTAAAAATGTCGGTTTTTCCCATCAAAGTCCAACCAAGACGTGTTTCCATTACCACTAAGCCAGAATTCAATTGTTTTATTTTACCGGTGTACAATTTGCCTGCTATATCAGCTCCTATAAGCCCATGAATTTCGTTAGGTGAAAATTCATACAGCAATTCAACCTGGTTATTCAAATCAGATAGAAAAATTTTATGCTTCTTTATTTCACTCATAAAAGAGCCACGAGGAATTTTTGGAATGTCCGAACAAATTTTTTCTTGATCTAACACTTCGAAACAACAGCGATAATTATCAAAGAAGTCACTCAGACTAATCAAATATTTCTTATGTGATGATACAGTTTCTGTGCCTCCAAATAAACTATGTGTCAAATTTTCTTCCCCTATGCATTCATATCCCATTTCGGCAAGTGCAAAAGATGACAAATAGGATTTACTGCTACCTGAGTCAATTAATATTCTGATATATTTCATCTTACTATTACATCTAAGTCGGACAATAAGCGTTTGTAAAAGTACATGGCGAGTACTTGTTTTATTGGATAAAGCAGTGTCGTTTTTAATTTCGATATCTGACTTTTCTGTAATCGGGTTTTCCTTATAATTTTTCGTTGGACACATTATTTTAAAATGTAATTTACCGCAATCACAGGGTGGTATTTTCGTTCTACAAAAACGTGATATGTGTTTTCTTGTTTCTAAACATTTAAAGCAAGCTCCCTTTTTCATCAATATTTGTTTTTTATCTTCGTGAGATAAACTATTAGCATACCTACATTCGGTACTTAAATGTGACTTGTTACAAAAAATGCACGTTTCCCTTTTCATTTTCGATGAATTATGTAATTCCGCGGCCGTTGGAAGATCCCTTTCTCGCCTACTTGGCCAGTATGAATATTTTGGTTTACATATTCTAGATTAAACCCACTTCTAGCCAAACGGACTTTTTCTTCGCTTTCGATTTCGTGCTGCAAAAATTTCATCAAAGAATCTAATTTATTTTTACTTTCATCTTTTGAATTTAAGGTAATGGAATTTAAATTTCTTTCCCAAATTCTCAATATTTCAACAGGCAAACACGACTCAATTAATGGATAAAGAATTGCAGAATAATGTTCGCTTGAAACACCTAACATTTTTAATGACCTTAAATACGTTTCAATTTTGTCGTATAATTTAAAAAGAGGAATTCTTGGACCTTTTCCTGTTGTGTTGTTCATCATTAAAGCAAGTAGTTCTCGTATGTATACTTCAATTAACATATCAGTGCGACCAAAACGAGCCTTTAAACATTCAATAACATTTTCATAACTATCACCAGTAGCGGGGTACGACTCGACAATTTCTCTTGCCCTAGAACCCTTTAGCGTCGCTTGCAACAAGTACTGATATTTATCTTCCTTCGCGATATCAGAATCGTTATGTATCTTTTCAAACTGAGCCCAAAAGGCCAACCACTCCTTAATATCTCCCCCGAATAATTTAAATTGTATCTTAGGAAGTTTAAACTTCCGTTTCGTAATATTTTCAGTTTCAGAAACTTTCAAAAATTTTTGAACTTTCGTTTTTAACTTAGTAAATTTTTCTTCATACACGCTAAAACTTTCGTATTCCGTATCATAATTTTCTTGCGTACATGATTTGTCGTTTAAAAGAAGATCTAACATTTCTTTTTCTTTTGGTTCTAGATTTACCCATTTTTCTTCTAATTGAGCATATAAAATCTCAATTTCTTCACTATCTTTATTTTCATAACTTAATTTATTCTCAAGTAAATTAGCGATTCGCGTAAAAGCACTTCTTAATGGCGTGCGTAATCGTTTAATTTGTTCCATTATCTTATATCACTTCTTAAATAATAAAATATCCCAGCAGTTGGATGCCAAAATAATATTGAATCTATCCCTGTTTATAAAATTCTTCAATATTATTTAATACTGATGTTTAAATTATCAGTATTCATGTTCAAAATTAAAATATCTTAGCTACAGCATGAATGTATTAATCTTACCTTATCATGTATCGGGGAGATCAATCTAATACTATATCTTAAGTAAATCAATTTTCGTGTCTTCAGAGTAAATTCAAGCACAGATGTATAAAAAAAACATATATTAACTTTCACATTACAAATAAGGCCATTATTGTGCACATATCATATCTTTTCATCATTATAATATCTTAATACAATACATACTGCATTTTTCAGTTCAAAAGAAAATTCCATTTTAAAAAAGTTCTAGCAAATTCATAATGTAAACAACAGCAAAAAATCGTTTGCGCGAGGCGCAAAGTAAAAACGATTAAATTAAACCATGGAAGCAGCGATAGTACGCAACAGTAGGCGTCTACACTGTAAAAAAAATTCAAGAGGTTACTAAAAATTTCTTAGTAAATTTGTATTCCACAGAATTTTTTAGTAACCATTACAAACTTTTTTTTTGCAAGCGAAACAAGCATTTCTTTTGTAAACTGAGCAGAAGAATTTTTTGTATAACTAACTTAAAAATTTTTAGTATGAGCCATCAAGCAAATTTTAGTAATAGCTCCAAAATTATTTTTAACTAGTAAATCTACAGATCAGGAGCCTCAACGCCAGCTTTGCGCATCTTTTTTAAGCACACTTTGGGTAATATTCAACTTCCTGGAAACTGTAATTTAAAATTTTCAAATTACGTAATTATTTATAAGAATAAAATAAGAATAAGAAGTTTTCAACCATCAAAAGCGTAAATTAAAGAGTTAGTTATGCTAGGATATTCTGAAATTTTCATGATCTATTATTTTTGTTTTTTTATTATAACATAGTAGATTTCTTCAGTGAGGGCTCCGCCCCCCTGAACCCCCCGTAGTCTCATTAAATTTAAATTTGTAACTTTCTATCAATTTGCTAATGGTTATCGTATATCTTGTATTTCTTTATACATTTTGAATTATAAGGATAAGTAACAGTTTTAATAAGCAATTTTCATTATCCTCATACTTTTACACACTTGCCCACCACAAACATTATATCTGATGTATCAGGAACTTTTGAAAGTGTAAACTCAGTAATCTAGGGTTTTACAATTTTGTTTCCGAAAAAAAGAAGTTTTGATTGCATTTTTGTGGCAGTTATCGCGGACAGACAGACAGAAGAACAGACTGACAGGCGGAAAACAATAAATTTTGTGTCGATAAAAAAAGCATTCACTAAAGTTTCGGCAATGACGTCATTATTCATGAGTTATTGCTATCCATGTTTCTTATATTTTTAACGACTATTATAAAATACCTGTTTTATTTCAACTATGACGTCAAATTTTACCAAGTGAAATATTGGTTTAAAATATAATTATTTTTTATTTCTTTTACTTCTAATTATGTCCCCATTTTTGTCAGAAAAATTCCTATTAACGAAACAAATTTCCGTGTTTAATATTTAACAAAGTACTATATTTATTTTTATTTTAATTCTGACATCATGTTTATTTTTTTTATTTATTTATTTATTTATTTTTTTTTGTTTTTTTTTTTTTTTTTGTTTAATTTTTCGAATGGAAATTGCTCAATTGAAACTTATTGCCGTTGAAAAATTATTCCAGATTTCGAATTTTTTTGGCAACGATAAAAGAAATTGGTTAAATTTTATCTAAAAAATTGCGATTGATTCTGTATAAAAAGAAAGAAATTTTGAATTATTAAAGAAAATATTTGAATAAAATTTATAAAACATAGCCTATGTTCTGTTCTGGGTTATGTTATATTTATACGCAAAGATACAAAGACATTAATTAATTCATTAGTTTTGACGCTGACTTCATTTAAATTTTCGTACACGCATTCAAATTTATAACATTATAAAAATAAGGATTAGGATGAATGGTTGCTTAGCAATCATTAAGAGAAAATAAAGAAAATGAAATAAATACATTTGAAATAAGTAAATCTCTGAAACAAATCAGTTTATATTATTGGAAAACATTCATAAAAAAATCTCCAAAATTTACAGTAATAACTTTAAAAATCTGACAAATACGCAGACAAAATTTCAAAACAATACGAATAGTTTAACTGGTAAATTTCAGTATCCATTTATCACATTGAATTCCATTAATGAAATGTGTCATTTTCTCTCAAGGAAAAAAATTTAAAAATCATTGGATTTGCCATAGAAAAGCATTATTGCGCAAAATAAAATATTCTATATTTTCCGATCGAATGAATCAAATCTAACAAAAAACTATACAGCTTAATTCCAGTGCCTCACTAACATACCCACTTAATTTCAAGCCAACCGGATGTTTTTTGCATTAGTTATCGCGGAACAGACAGACGGACAGACAGAAACCAAAAAATTTCGTGTCTCCAAAATAAGCCTTCACTGACGTTTCGGCAATAAGTCATCTGTTAAGATAAAATAATTAAGCAAGCACAACTATTTTGTTTATATAAGTAATGTGTACTAGAATACATATTTGGGTATATTTGGCTATACACTATTATTTCCCAAAATAACAAACTTTTGTAGAAGATTTCATGAAGTGTTTAAAGTGCTTCGTAATCTATGCTTAACGCATGATTTTTCTTACTTGTGAATTCTGCCCACTTATGTATTATGTTTTTTGCCCGCTTTGACAAAATGTGTGCTCGTTTAGAGACTTTGTGACTTACTTGTTTACATTTTTTAGCAGAGAATTGTAATCATAATACATTAAATGCATCTGCTAGTGCAATACAAATTGTTTAAAAAAAGAATTGAGCTATCAAAAATATAAAAATTACGTACTTTCTATTTCGAAAGAAATTTCCCTTTATATTAAACAAGTAAGAAAAATCATGCGTTAATCATAGATTATGAAGCACTTTCCAACACTTCATGAAATCTTTAACAATACTTCTTTAATTAGGGAAATAAGGGGTATATAGCCAAATATGTATTCCAATGTTTTTGAACAACCCTGTATTTGATCTGTCAGTTGATATACATATTATATAATGGGAAAGTTTAGTTTAGCTAGAAAAAAGCTTAAAATTCTTTTTGAGCAATTTGCACCAATAAATGGAAAACATACTTGAAAACTTTTTTTCAGCCCTGTAGTTTACCTTGTACCTTTATTACACGTTAGTAAGAAGCTAAAATTAATTTTAAAATAAAACATTCTTAAAACAACTGAAATCACATTGTTATAAATTACCATTCATAGGTGCATACGATTTTCATAAAATTTGAAATGACTCGACATCTAATAATTATATATATTTTATGTTTCAAACTATTCGGTTGGGTAGTTTTTGAGTTGCTACATGCGAACAGAGGGACGGACGGACAGAGAGACGAATGCGCAACTCGGGAACCCGGGATTCTTTTCCCTTCAATTCAAAACAAAAGCGACTTTTCTAAGTATCCGGGATCGGAGGAGATAGCGTTACATACATACATACATACGGTCGGATTTTAATAGTGTAGATTCTTGGTTGTAAATTTTAATTTGCTGACAGATGATTTTCGCTTCTGTTGAAAAAGTTCATTAATGAAACGTCAATGTTTGAAAATATATTTTTAGTTTTAGAAAATTTATTTTAATTTTTATACCATCTGCACAAATTGAAACTTAATTCTTTTTAACTTTAAAGAAAAAAATAGCTTCAAAAATACATTAATCAGTTTTATTTTCCCCTTTTTTCCGACAAAAAAAGCCTTCCACTGCTAATTTTTAGTTTTTAATGAAGTTTTTTATCTGTATGTAACTTATAATTTAGTATTCGTAAAATATATTTCTTATCCATTTTAAATATGACGTCATTATTTTTCTAACTCCATGAATTACTGCTATCCATGTCCCGTTTATTTTTAACGACTACTATAAAATACCTCTTTTATTTCAATTATGACGTCATAGTTTACCAAATAAATATTTTATTTAAAATATTTTTATTCCTTTTATTTTTAATTATGTCGCCATATTGACAAAAAAATTCATGTTAACGAAACAAATATCAGTGTTTAATATTTAACAAAAAATAGTATATTTATTTTTATTGCAAATACGACGTCATATTTATTTTTTTCTTTTAAATTTTCCTTAGTTTCAGTTTTCGCATGGAAATTGCTCAATTGAAAATTTATCGTCGCTGAAAAATTAATATTCGAAATTTTGATTTTCTTGGCAACGGAAAGAAAATTGATTAAATTTTATCTAAAAAATGCCGATTGGTTATGCATGAAAAATAATGAAATTCAGAATTATTAACGAAAATATTCGAATAAAATAAATAATACATAGCCTTTGTTCTTTTCTGGCTATAATTATCTATACGCAAAGATACAAAGTTGAAGTTATGCTATTGAAGCATTGAAGTTATGTTATTCAAACTTCCGTACACATTTTAAAATTTATAATATTATAAGAATAAGAATTAGGATAAATGGTTGCTTAGCGACTATTAAAAGAAATGAAAAAAACGAAATAAATACATTTGAAATAAGTAAATCTCTAAAACAAATTAGCTTATATTATTGGAACACATTTATAAAAAATGGCCAAGATTTACAGCAATAATTTAAAAAATCTGACATATGCATAGATAAAATTTCAAAACAATATGAATAATTTAAGCCCCGTACTGGCAAATTTCAGTATCCATTTATCGTTGAATTCCATTAATCAAATGAGTCATTTTCTCTCAACAAATAAAAATTTGAAAATCGTTGGATTTGCCATAGAAAAACATTATTGCGCAAAATAAAATATTCTATATTTTACGAACGAATTAATAAAATATAACAAAAAACTATACAGCTAAATCCGAGTGCTTTACCAATATACACACTTAATTTCAAGTCTTTCGGATGTTTTTTGCGGTAGTTATCGCGGAACAGACAGACAGACAGAAACCAAAAAATTTCGTGTCTCCACAGTAAGCCTTCACTGACGTTTCGGCAATAACCATTACGTAGGCTCGAAGGGCATCCAGTCTTCTGGAGCGGAAGATTTTTGGCAAAAACGCAATAGATGGCAGCACCAAATATTATGAACATCCTGCTCCGTCAGGATATTCATAATTCCTTTATTAACGAGTATTTGCACTGCATACATTCGGGGCGTATTTGGCACTGGCCAGTATCGAACCCGGGACCTCTTAGCCTGGAGTCCGTTACTGTAACCACTATGCTACCAAGGCCACACCAAGTGAGCTTTAGTAATAGCTATTAAAAATATAAAATTATTAACTCTATTCGTTGCTAACTTTTTTCTAGTAATTCTTACAGATTTTCTTGTAACCAACTAAGATTACTAAAAATTTTTTAGTAATTACAAGGATCACTAAAGTTTTTTTAGTAGATCGACACTCTTTTTTTTTTACAGTGTATTAAAGTTTTTTGCCCCCTTCTGTGCAAAAAATTTTAACATTGACCGCTCTAAGTTTCGTTTATATGCATGAAGATAAAGAAAATCCATGAAGATCATAACATGCAAGTAAATATTTTATATCTGTCTCCTAAAGTTAATATGCCATATGTGTATTACACGAATTTTTCTTAGTCAAATTAATGATACAGAATTACACTTAATCGAATTTTATTGCGCATAAAGATAGTTAAAATTGTCTTTTAAAAAATAATTTACATTTTTTGTTGTAAATATCTATTAAAAAACAATATATCCAAATGGCCAATATAACGAAGGATTACAGTATTACAGTATACGATATAACGAAGGATTACAGTAACTATAAATGAATAAATGGATATTTTTACAGCTAAAAATACAATTGATTTTAATGTCATGGATGATTAAAACAAACAAAATTTATTTTATTATCATAGAGAGAGTTCTGTAAAGTCTTTTCAAATTTTCGGGGGGGCTTCAGCCCCCTTAGCCCCCTCCCTAGCTACGTGCCTGGGTATAACCCACAACAGCAAGCTCTTTGTGAAAAAGACTTGAATAAAGAATTGCACACGATATTACAGGCTGTTGCATTTGTAATTATTTACACTGAAAGCAACAGCCTAAGTAGTCGTCTCTTTTCAATACTCTGTAATGAAACGAGTTTTCTGTATAAGACATTATTGCTACATACCAAAGACAGATAGCTCTCACGCAGCAAAATACGTAACACATTCGCAATTTTAGAAATGATTTTTTCAACTTTTTTGATAGAAAAGAAAGATATATTGGAAAGTTCATTCATTAATAAAGATTGGTTTGGAAATCCCAGTTGCATTGAGATTCTCAATTCCAAAAAACTCATTGATTTTAATTTAAGTCTACAGTGTGCAAATATTTTAACATCGAGAGTAAAATTGAAAAGTTTAAAAAGAAGTTGTTAACTAGCAAGGATAATTGAATAAAAACAACACAGTCATATTTTCATGCGTTTTAGAGTTTATTAAAAAAATAACATTGGTTTTTCCTTATTTAAAAACTTCATTTCTGTCAGATGATACAATTTCAAAAACTAAAAGGATAGAAAATGTCAAAGGAAAAATAAAAGTATAGAAATTGACAAATTATTATACTATAAAGCATTAATAATTTATTAATATAAAAGAAAGGAAACATAAAATTTGATGTTATTTAAATTTAAGATTAGTACAATATATAAAAAAAGAAGAATATTTTACCCCTCTTTTTTATGAAAAATGAAATGACAAAGGTCTGCTTTCGTTTTTCATTTACTCTTCGGCGAATTTTATAACTCAAATTTATCAATACTTTTTTTTTCATAATGCTGCTTCCATCTTCTTGCTCCAAGTAACGCCTAAGTGTGTAGTAATGCATCACAATGATTTAACTTTGGATGAGCTGCAAGATTTTCTTCAACATTTTCAGGGGCTTTTTCGAAATTCCTCGTTTTTACTGAACCACAAGAGACTCGTAACTTAAAACTTCTTAACCCATAACTGCTGTTAGCGGTCTCACAGACCGCTGAGTTTTTCAAGTTATACAGTTTAACTTGTAATTTTTATTTTAATTATAGATACTGATCAAATTTTGTTTCGTTTGGAACCCTATTACTATCTCTAGAGAATTTTGAATAGCTTAATTTCATTTATAATAATCCTGTATGTAAAGTTAATACATAAATAGTATTCTGAGACTAAATTTAACATTTTATTCATCTTTAGATTAAGCGGTCTAACAGACCGCTCACAGTAGTTATGTAACAATTTTTGTCATTGCAGTTAAGGGTTAAAATGCCAATTTTGAATCTTCGTTAATCCATTCTTGCACTGCTTCTTCGTCTACATTTTCAGAATAGTTTAAGTTCTCACGTCTTCTATAGTTTTTCTCTGCGTCTTCTGTGAGGATTTCGGTTTCTTCATCTAATAAAATTGCCTCCATGATTTCTCACTAATTTCTATGAAACGGCATCATAATAAATTGCATGCAAAATAGAGATTTTTACAGACTCCATTAATACGCAACCTAGATAATTCCGTACCCGATTAATCGAGAGTCTAATTGTAAAATACCTATTATGGCTTCTAAATTAAGAAAAATGATTTATACTTATATTTTGTAACTCAAGAAGCGCAGGTTTATCCGCTTACTTATACATAAGGAAGAAAGATTTAAAATATGTATTTTTTTACTAATCATTATATTAGTGCAAATAAAATATAGATCTTTATATTAGAAAATATTAAATGGTCCTGTATTAATTACCTAGAAGAAAATCGCAACTCTATGAAAGGGCCGATTATAGAATTTGGACTTAAATAATTGTAAATATCAAATAATTTTTATAATTCATGAATAATAAAATTTATAATAACAGGATAACTATTACTGACTTATGCTGTTATAGCAAGAAACGAGGTTAGAGGGTATTTAATTTTTAACTAAATAGACATATGAAACGTATTTTTTATTAAAATTTATGAAATAAAATTTATTTGGGAAAAATTTATGTTTTTATATAATTTTGTTGGGTAATCATACTTTTCATTATTTATAATTAGATTATTTTCAACAATGGTAGTAGTCCAGATAAATATGTTCTGATAAGATGGCATATGTCCTTCCAGAATGCTATCCTAAGCTATTAATTGACACTTTCCTTCACAGGCTTTTACGACGGAAGGGTCACAGGGGTTGAAGATTTTTCATCAAGTTAAATAAATCTTTAATGATCCATCAATAAACTTCTGAGCTCTTATAATACCTTCTTTATCAGAATCATAGTGAAATCTCTTCTATAAATGTTTAATTAGATATAAATGCTTAATATGTTGACCAATATTATTTTAAATATAACGCAACAACATAGAAAAAAAACCTCTTTTCCACCCTTGTTAGCAATGCCTTTGTAATGCATGTTAAAATCTGAATTTACCTTACTTAAGATTTTTTATACCAAAGCAATGAACCCACGTTTGCCATAAAGAAAAATGTTTTACATTGATATTTGTAGTAGTGGTAGATTTTGCAGAAAATGAAATGTTATGACTGTAACGCCATCTGGTATTGTATGCAAAAACCACTTATGTCGTTTAAGTAAAGAAAGAAATTTTAAAGGTATAGTTTGAAAAGGAAGGAATGCACTGAATAACATGGTTGTTATCCAGATCATAGCTTTACCTTTAAGGAAGAATTTGTGGTAAAAATGTATATTAGGAAAAATCTTAACTTGTGAGGTTTTTGAAATGACCGATTCACTTCAATCTGACAAAATGCCTTAAATGTAATTTAATAATTTAGCTGTGTACTAAATTTCCTATATTTACCAACAGTGAACTTTAACTGAGTTCACTGAAAACACAATCCAATTGCAAAACTTGACAAAATTTAAAATACCTTTATCGCATATCAATTTTAACTTAAGTTAAAAATAAAACGGTGAACGCATAATTTTAAAAGAAAAGTATATATCTGTCAATTGTAACAAAATTACATCTTCTAATTAAACAGAAATTGTACCGTTAATCTAAGAATCTAATTGTATCTTTGTGATTATTAGCTGCCCAGGGAAAAATGCTAATTTCACGTAATTAAAAGAAACATATTGTTCACGTGATTATCTTAGAAGAGATTAGGTTATATGAGTACTGCGTTAAAATAATGATTTAAATACGGGGTGTTTCTAAATGAATATCGGGGTATGAATATCGCTTGGTCATACCTATTACATAAAACTTAAAATCATAATTAATACATAAAATGAAAAAGCAACTCAAACAGTTTTACCTACAAGATTACAAGTGTTCAATGTGAGCACCTTTCATCACAGGAGGCACATATCAAGTTGACAGCTCAGTTCTTCCGAAACGTTGATTTGTGTTTGTGGGGTCATTATTAGTCAAAATTAATTTTGTGTTCAACTCGATATAATATTCTCACTGTATCATTATCTCTGTATTATTATTATAAAGCATGTCATTTATAGAAATATTATTTACAAAAACGTTAAATATGAAAACTATGTATGTTTATAAATTTTACTTTATTTATACGTTTACAATAAAATGACATCAGTCCAAATCATATTTTTAGCTCGTCTCTGATTAGTTTAAGCATGCATTTCGACTCCTAATAAGAATGTCTAAAAAATTTCTTGATATTCTTCAAGTCTGAAAGATATGTAACTAATCGGGTTGCAAGTTCAGTTAAAGATCCTTCATTAGAAATACAGAGTAAATTACAAATTGTAATTAAATCATTTAAAGAAAAATCTGCTTGAACTTTCGTAACTTTATTTTTGAATTCGGTGATGGTCGTTTGGAAATCGAAACCAGTGAAATCGCGAATTCTTTTTCTATTTAATCGATCACCTTCAGTGTCGAACAATAATTTATGTAACAATTTTATTTTATTAGTACGTTCATTTTTAAATGCAAGTTCAAGTTCTTCGATGTCGACTAACTTCATATTAAATATAAAATATAGCATAATGAACTCAGCCTTAAAATGATATCCGGCTTGAATCTCAAGAAAAAATAATTCAGAGCAATGAAAAAAGTTTGTGTTAATAAAATCTTCTGACACCAAATATGTAGGATGGACGACACCATACTCGAAATTAAAACTAATTTCAATGACATACACTGACATTTATTGAAACGAACAGACGAAACAAAAAAAAAAAAAAAAAAAATAAAACATCAACTTATTTTCCGCAATTTTCACAACAATCTTTATCAATCATTTATCTGTCGTAAATATTTAATAGTTTAGCATTTCACTTTTAAATTACGAGGGCAATTCGGAAAGCAACCTCCGTTTATGAATTTAAAAAAAACTAATGAAAGGAAACATGTTTTATTACTCACATATGAAAGACACGTTCTTCAGCTACTTCTCAACATAATTGCCATATTAATTAAAACAATTATCATACAGGTAAATCAGCTTTGAAATTCCATCGTCACAGATTCCTGCCGCTGGCCTATTCAACTGCGATTATTTTTAAATTCAACTTGCACCACTCTTTCAATCCAAAGAATTTTGACATATTCTTTTATTCATACTGACAAATTCCGAATTGCTCTCGTAATATTTTACTTGACCCACTAGTTTTTAAAACATTTTTGGTAGTGCATTTATCAGAATGTAGAAAAATATGTTAAAATTCTTTGGATTGAAAGAGTGGTGAGAACTGAATTTTAAAATAATCGCAGTTGAATAGGCCGGCGGCAGAAGTCTGTGACGATGGAATTTCAAAGCTGATTTACCGTTATGATAATTGTTTCGATTAATACGGCAATTATATTGAGAAGTAGCTGAAGAACGTGTCTTTCATACGTAACTAATGAAACATGTTTCTTTTCATTAGTTTTTTTTTTTTATTCATAAACTGAGGTTACTTTCCGAATTGCCCTCGTATTTATCACTTCACTTTTAAATCGTCGAATTCGTCGTTTCTGCTTTTACAAATATTCACCGCCGTCGTTGAAAAACATTCTATTGGTTGATTGGTTAGTTGACAAGTACTGAGACATATGCTATTACCCGTAAATGAGGCTTTTGTCTCGAAACTCCAGAACATTCTATTTACTTCTTTTCTCTTCCTCACACAGCTTCGCTACTTTTCATTTCTTTTTGAATCTCGAAGCAGAGTTCCGGTAATAGAGAAGCATAGGAAAATACAGTCTCAATTCAGGTGCAACAGAGAATATTTCCCACAGTATTGTACTAGATTTTGTAACTATCATTTGAGCCGTTTGTTAGATTATAATTAGTAGCTTGACCCGCACCCTTACTGATCAAAATATATCCACTAATCGAATTTCTCGAATATGCGACCAATCAAATGACCTTCTCGTGTTCAAAAGATATAGAATACAAAATTTAATCAAATTCGTTAGAACTGTTTCCCAGACAAAATTTGACTGACGAGTAGTAACAAAAAATTGACCAACTGACTGACATTTCTCGAACATGTGATGTAGCTCAGTGATGTTCTCGTTTTTCGATAACGGTATAACGTAAATTATCTCAATATCGTTTAAGCAGTTTTTAGATACAGTTAGCTTGACCCGGACCTTTAGTGACGAAAAATAACCTACTAATCAAAATTCCTTGAACATGCAATCTAGCCCAATAATCTTTTCGCGCCCTGTAATGGCATAATACAAAATTTTGTCAAAAATTTTTGAGAGGGTTTTTAGAAACATTTAACTTTATTCTGATGCATTGTGACCCAAAATGACGCACTAATCGAATGTTCTCAAACATGCAACTTAGCCTGTTGGTCTTCTTAAGCCCGAAAATTAAAAAAAAAAATCAAAATTTATCAAAATCATTAGAGTTGGGTTTTAGATAAAATTTGTTTGACCCGCAGTAACTCCAAAATGACCCATTAAAGAAAATTTTTTGAACCTATGCTCTAGCTTAATCGTGAATCATTATGACCCAAAAAGACTCAAAAATCGCATTTTCTGGAAAATGTGACCCAGCCCGATGATTTTCTTGTGCCCGAAAACTATAAAATAAAAAATTTAGTCAAAATTGTTAGAGCAGTTTTTTAGATAAAATTAGTTTAATCCATAATGACTCAAGTATGACCCACTAATCGAAATTTTTCGAAAATGTGATTTAGCCTAACAGTTATCTCGTGCAAAAAAAAAAAAAAAAAAAAAAAAAAAAAAAGATCGTATACAAAATTTTATTAAAATTGATAGAGCCGTTTTGTAGATATAAATATCTTGATCCTGACTCGTTAAGACCTGAAATCGTTAGAGTCGTTTTTAAATAAAATTTGTACACACACACACAATTCTTGCTCGTATTATAGTATAAGATGCAAAGAAGAAACTTTTAAGCAAGGGTCGGTACATATGTAACAATATCAGTTTTTTAACTGGATCCAACCCCCCCCCCCCTTTAGGATACCATACGTTGTTATGCTTGAATCACTTTCCCTCTCTCTAATGATATCATTATCAATGTCTAAAAATTCTTTTCATTTTTGCAATTGTTTCTTTTTTTTTCTTTTCATATGTTTGCTGTATGCAATATTTCAATGTTGTTGCTTGTATGCAATGTTATACATTTATTATTCGCATTTTACTTATTTAAATGAAGTGAAGTCAATAAAATATCCCTGTTATACATGAAATAACTCATCATATAGCATTTTAAGGAAATACTATTTAAAAGTATTTAATAAGATATTTTTGTTACATAATGCTTTCAACAGTAATGTTATCTTATTGCACTTACCCGGTGAGGGAGTAAGCAGAACTTAATAATAAAATAGGTGGCCAACATTTTTCATTTTTTTACTGGTAAGCAGAACAAGTGTCATCTCGAACCTGATTTCTCTAACAACGCGTTATATGATGCACATATGACAAAAGAATAGAATGCTGAACATTCGAACATTCCATATATTGAAACAAAATGATTTTATAATAGACGATGATTTTTTGTTGGTCTACGGTACAATCGCTGGAGTTACATAAATTATATCATTCAATTTATCTCTTGTAAAATTATACAGAATGCAATATGATTTAACTTTAAAGTAAATAACAGATACAAAAAATTTTCATAAAAAGAGCGTGCTTTATAAAAACTCATATTTCGGTACTGACTTAAGATAAGATTAATGATTTTCGGATTTCACACAGAAACTTTTGTTTCTGCAAAACAAATTCAAAAATTGCGCTGTTAATTTTTTTAGCAGAATGACAAGTAAATATTTTTTTTTCTACACCGAAAAAGATTTTTTTTTAATTTTTCTCCCTGTTTTACATTAGGATTAACTTTTACTATTCTTATGTGTATTTTTTAATAAAGTTTCATTTAATAATGCTACATTTCCGTTTTTTAATATTCCGTAAGAAACAGACTTTTTCTTGGGGGAACATTAAAGTTACTTAGATAAAATAACATAAAATAGAATACGCATAACTATTACTACGATGCTTATACCAAATATAATTTAAATGTATTTCTTTTAAACCTCAATTAAAACGTAAATAGCATATTAATTTTACTTTCTAACACTTTAATCTTTCAAAAATATTTTCTTTATTGAGTATGTGCAAGTATTAATATAAAAAGAGTTATTATAAAAACAAGGACCAACATTTATTTTTTATATCAATATTACAAATTAAAAAAATCACAAATCTATATGAAAAAAAAATGAACATATTTTATTTATTTAATTGAAATACATAATTGCATTGCAAAGATAAATTATTCTAAATACTTTAAATATACAGAATTTTTGTAATTTTAGCGTGATTACCTAAAATTTAAGTGAAAAACGAATAAAAATTCTAAACTTTAATTTATAATTATTATTATTTAAATATCAAATTAAAATTCTAGAAGAAATAAAAAGGAAAGAGTTCCTGAATAGTTTCAAAAATGTAACTAAACAAATTGCTACATAATCTTACACGTGTATTAAGGCGTTATTTAACAGACTAACAGCATCTTTGTTATTATGAATTTTTCGAGAAATAAGGCTAATTTCGTGTAATTAATGAAAGCATACTTTTTATATGAAAAAGTATACTTTTTATTTATCTTTAAAGAAAAAAATCAGAATGACAGTGAAATTAAATAATATCTCAAATATTTTATGTTAAATATACGTTTTTTTTTTTTTTTTTTTTTTTTTTTTTTTTTTTTTTTTAACGAATGGATACATGTTATTTTATGCCAACTGACCAGCTCGGAGTTACTCGGACCCCTGATAATAACCTTAAATATACCTACAATCAATGTTGGATGAATTTTTATGTTTAATAAAAATCTTTTTAGATTAGCTATTTCTGAGACCCTCATTGTGCTCAATAATGCACATGCTCCATTTTTGTGTGATTTTTTTCTTTAAAATGAAAATATATCCAAAGATTTTTAAAGTCGGGGTTCCCGCTACTTTCAGTAACGCACATTGGGTGTACTGCGCACCCTCCGGTCGGTTTTGATTTCATCCTTCCAAACTAGAGACTGGCATATTCTGGGAACAATTTTAACCTTATTTATACCTAAAATTAATTTTGAATTAATCGCTTGTAATTAACAGCTTGATATTATTAAGTTTCTTAATTTAAACGAGGGCGAATCATCGGTCTACGTGAATCGATAATTTGTTGTTGTGCAATAGTAGCTCGTATGGAGCGCAATTCTAGGACAATAATGTGAGAGTAGAAATAGACTGCTCAAGAGAACTAGATAAGTCGGAAATGGGGCAACGATAAACGAAATGTTGAATTAGCACGATATGAAAAATATCTCATCCGCACGTTAGTTGCAGACCGCACAGTTTCATCGCAGCAGTTGATGCAGAGTACTGGAATACTGCTACAGGATGTCACTGTCTGTTCCAAAAGTTTGCTTGTTGTTTACTGCACTTAAACTGCATTCAAAACTTGCGCTGTACAGGTTTTTCTTCACGCAAAAGCATCGATATAGAATGGACTCGTCAACATAGACACTGGTGAGCGAATTGTCAGCAATTCGTCATTTCCAATGAATCCTGCTTATATTTTGGGTACAGTGATGGTTAAATCTGCTTTAGGTGCTGTACAGATGAAATCCATCTTCCAGAGGACACTATCCAACGTCATGCTTGATGAACTGGTGATAATTTGGAACGTCACTGTGTATTATAGACTATCTCAGTGGTTAAAAATTGATAGTAATTAATACATCAGAGAAGTTCTGAAGACCGAAGCCTTATCCTTCCTTCAATGCATTCCTGAAATTGGCTTTAAACAAAAAAACGGTCTAAATATAATTTAAATTATTTTTTCATCAGTGAAGTAGCCCGAATTTATTGAATATTAAAATATGTGAAATTTTCACAATGCTAACTAAGCATAAACCAACAGAATGAAAAATGTCCATTCCGGGAATCGAACACGGATCCATGGAATATCGCACCAGTGCTCGAGGGCGATAACCAGCTTATGCATTTTAAATTCAATAATTTTGGGTGTAATTTCATTGTTGAAAAGTTAATTAAAATAATACTTATATGTATTCACCCATGCTGGGCTTTATTTCGTCTCATGCTTGCTGCAGGTTGGGTGCTCATGAAGACTATTTCATCTTGTGCTGCGTGTGACGCGTTACTGACATTTAAGAGTGGGAGATGCCAAGCTGTGTATCGTCTTCGTAGCTTAATGGTAGAACATCGGTAGGCTATTCCATGGATCCATGTTCGAATCCCGGCTTGGGTATTTTTCACTCTGTTGATTTGCGAAAATTTCTACTTATTTTAATAGGAGAATGATCATTCAAATTTTACTACCCGTAAGACATGGTGACGTCACGGTGACGTCGTTGTGAAGTCACATTGTGACTTTGTGACCGTCGATGTGACGTCGCGTGATGTCGATGTGAAGTCACAGTGACTAAAATGTGAAGTCGTTATGGCCGTTTTCCCTAATAGCATACATGGTCACAGTGACGTCACAATGACGTCACTGTGAGTCACTTTGGTCACATCACATCTGTGACCAAAATACCACCACTCAGTGACGTCACATTGTGACTGAGATGTGACTTTCTTAAAAATCTTTAGAAATTTATAAATATCCTTCAAAACATGTTATTTACTTTAAAAAACATGTTTCTGGCAATTTAAATATCGTCGCTTTTGTCACAGTTTCGTCACAATGTTAATGTCAAATTAGTCACAAATGACACATTTTTCACAAATTTGTCACATTGTGACCACTTTGTGAAACGTCACAAAAGAGCTCTAAAACAGCCATAACGACTTCACATCGACATCACGTGACGTCACATCGACAATCAATGGTCACAAAGTCACAATGTGACTTCACAACGACGTTGCAGTGACTTTCCCATGCTTTACGGGTTAGAGCTCGTTTATGATGTCACATTGTGACCCTTTTGTGAAGTCACGGTGTGACCAAAATGTGAAAAATGTGTCATTTGTGACAAAATTGTCTTTGAAAGTGTGACTATACTGTGACGATAGTGACAAGATTGTGAAGACACTTTGTGACAGTTTTGTGAATATTTTGTGATCTGTGACGATTTTGTTACTAACTTTGTGACGGTGGCTACATTGCCAATGTTGTAGTGTTACACTGGGACACAATTATAAAGTTATGAACATTGATATATGGTGTAAAATCATTTACATCTTTTACAAAACTTTATTATAATTTGGCAATACATCTCAATTCAAACTTGAAAGCTGCTATGGAAAGAAAGCACCAAAAGAAAGTTACTGAATCAAACTGCAATGCCATATAGATTTTAATCTTTGTTACATATTTTTTTTTCTATTGCAATAAATGGAAATATTTAAGACAATTGAATTTTCGATCTATCACAATTATTTGAAATTTAGCTATTTGTTTTTTAAAAAGCATTAAAATTATGAAAAAAAACATTTCTGTTTAACCTTTTAAGCGGCCTTCAGATTTTTTCGTGAATATTTAATGATTCATTAATTATAAGCAATCAAAACATATTTTGTTTTGATAAAGTCTGTATAGCATTGCAGTTCGATGCAGAAACTTTCTTTTTATAGCAGCTCTCAAGTTTTAATTGAGATATATCGTCAAACCATAATAAATTTTTATAAAAGATGTAAATGATTTTACATTATATATCAATGTTCATGACTTGTACAATTGTGTCTCAGTGTAACATTACTACACTGGTAATGTAGCCACCATCACAAAGTTAGTGACAAAATCGTCACAGATTACAAAATATTCACAAAAATGTCACAAAGTGTCTTCTCAAACTTGTCACTATCATCACAGATTATTTTATTCACTGCAAATGTGATTATTTTATTCACGGCAAAAAAAGAGACATTGATATAAATTTTGTATTAAATCAGCCCGTAAGGTTCCACAATAGTCACTAAAAAGACCCGGATGATAATGTTAAGTCTATGGGTACGTTCTTTTTAAATATCTCGATCAAATTTTAATATTTTTATATGTTTTTTTTCTTCATAGGATAGCTGAGGACGATCTACAATCGGCCTAGTTTTTACTTTTTCGATTTTGCTTATATATTTTTTATTATGATGGTTTAAATTTCAGAACCGGTTTAAACCGGTTTTGAAATTTAAAGTTTTTTTTTTTTTATCCGAAACCAAAATTTAAAAAGTAAAAACTAGACTGGCTATGGATCGTTCTCAGCTATCCTATAAAAAAATTCATGTAAAAGTATTAAAATTTGAGCGAGATATTTGAAAAGAGTGCTCCCTTAGACTTTACATTATCATCCGGGTCTTTTTCTGTGGCTAGTGTTGCGCCTTAAATTCTATAATTATGTGACTGAAAAACACGGTCAGGGCACTTAAGGCCCCACAATAGTCACAGAAAAAGTATTCAAAAAGAACCGGATGATAATGTAAAGTCTATGGGGGCGTTCTTTTCTAATATCTCACTCAAATTTTAATATTTTTAGATGATTTTTTTTGCATAGGCTAGCTGAAGGCGATCCACAACCGGCCTAGTTTTTACTTTTTAAATTTTGGTTTCAGATTTTTTTAAAAATTATTTTAACTTTCAAAACCGGTTTAAACCGGTTCTGAAATTGAAACTATCATAATATAAAAAATATATGAGCAAAATCGAAAAAGTAAAAACTAGGCCGGTTGTGGATTATCCTAAGCTATCTTGGAAAAAAATCATGTAAAAATATTAAAATTTGAACGAGATATTAGAAAAGAACGCCCCCATAGACTTTACATTAGCGCTCGGCTTTTACCGCGTGACTAGTGTACGCTCTTAAAGGGTGTAGAAACATATATGATAAATGTGTTGACACAGTTTTTAAATCAAAGAACTATTTTAAAGGCAATTTAATTTTGAAACTGCAAATACTCGAATGTTGTTTTAGATACGTAAAAAAATAAATTCAAACATAAAAATAATAAATTATGGATATTTGTTATACTTTTGATAAGCAGAAAATGGCACACTTCTCATCAATATTGTCAATATACAAAAAAAAAATTATAAAATATACCAACTTACTTTTGCAACTATCTATTTCTAGCTATATCTAGCTTTTTAATTTTACTAAATTTACAAAGCTTAAATTTACATTTTACTAACAACTATCTGAAACTAGTCCATTGATAAACGTAACTCTGGTATGAAAACAAATATAACTCGTACCAATAATACAAGTATGTTGAGAATTCTAAAAATTATATTTTTGGAAACAATTGCTATGTTGGTAGATAGTAACAATAAATAAAATCTTATTTTTAAGCTCACTATAAAAGTAATTGACTTTTGGGCATGTTGCAGATATTTAGAAGTGGTAATTTTACATCAAAGTTTGCCTGCAGTAAAAAACATATTTAAAAACAGCTTATTGATTGAAATAATTTTAATAATTGATTGTCAAAATTACATTTTTATTTATGAAAATATACACATTAAATAATAACATAAATAATAATTTTGTTTTTGTGTCCATTTTAGCATGTAAAATTTAAATACTAAGTTTGATTATTTAGGTTTTCATTTATGTCAAAATATTTCATGCACTATAAACATTACTGAAACTGTTTATATGGGGTGTCCATTATTGGAAAATGACTAATTAAGTATCCCAATAATGAACACCCCTCTTAAAACCTTAAAAATAAAGCACATTTTTTAAAATGGTCATTAGTATATAAAATTCAAAATTTGCTATTACTGTTCAAACGGAAACATTCAAATTTTGTAAGAAAATAAAAATGCATAAATTTATTAAATAAAGACAGCTCCTAGCATATTCATTAATATTTTCACTGAAAAACAGTGGAACTTTGAAACATTATTTTCTGCTTCCTGATTGGTTTAATTAAAAGTTGTCAAAAATAGCCCAGATTGTAATACATGCAAAGGGAAATTATAAAAAAATAATTAAAGCAAAATATTTATTAGTTATTTTTTTATGAACCAAAAAACAAGAAAAGGGGTCCATTTCTGGAAGGTTGTCTATTGCTAGCACACCTACCTCATAAAAATTCTGACCATAAACATAAAATAAAACCACAAACACGTTAAATAAAATTATTAATATTTTATTTACAAGATTAGAGGGTAATTATAAATAAGAAAGCCATTTTAATCATGATGTACATTAAAAGTACATATAATAGATATTTTAAAATTTAGTGTTATTTCTAATGCACAATCATTTTTTAACTCTTATTGATTGATTAACTTCTAAATTTTCATTCAGACTTATAGTTGTTATACTTTGAAAATATTCCAATAAGAATGTTTATCAACTGAGACTTTTTCACCCACTATGATTACTTCTTTTATAAACTTTATAACATTTTTTAGGTTGAAAAATACATTAAACAATCATTATTATTATTATTATTGCATATTCACGATTTCTTTTAATAGTTCTTTTTTTACCCTATTTCTTATAAATTTCTCTTCAGAGCAGATGCAATTTTTAAAAAGTAAAACTATGCCATGTTTCATAACATTCCTTGATACAAAAATTTTAAAAGTATGTTTACAAATAATTTTATTCTAAAAAAGGGATTTCTTTATTAAATATTTTAATTAGCATTAAATGTTTAGTAATTATATAAACGATTGATTATAATACTCTACCATATGCTGCTACTATATTTATGGAAACATGTTGTTTTAACCAGGTATTCAAAATAAAGGAACAAATTAGATTAAAATACAATTAAAATCAATAATTTTAATAACCTGATCCAAATTATTGATGGTAAAGTTTTCTATATAAACAAAATAAATAATGTATTAGACTAATAAGTTTATAAAACATTTATTTTTTAACATGTTTTTGAAAAGCTAAATAAAATCGCTCTAATAATAACAATAATGATAAAGCAAACAGCAAAAAGAAAAAAAAATCATACCTATGTTTTGTTGACTTTTTCTATCCAAATTGCTTTTTGTCGTACGTGTTAAGTTCAATATTAATTATTGTCACACAGACTGGAATCATTTTTACCAAGTCAGCGCGACAATAATTCTCTTGAACTCATTTTTTGCTTGATATATCAGCTAAAAATTGCTCTTGGGGATTTTCTTGTTTAAATTTTTAAATCCGTTTCAATACGCACACATAACTGCTATATGTTCTCCTGTAAACTTATTTCTGGCACCTTAGAACTTTGTTTGTTTCTCCGGTAAAAAGTCGTCTGCAAACGATCATGAATTTTTTAATGCGCATGACCGTTTATTTCATTTTGTAAACAACAGATTTGGAAGTTAAATACACAATAATTTAATAAGAGTGTCTCTAGCTAAACTTTTTTATTTAATGAATTTGGTAATTTAATTTATCTTTTACTTTTGTTAGTTTCAAACCAATTAAAGTTAAAAATTATTCATAAACCCTTTTATTTTATTTTATTTTATTTTATTTTATAAATAATATTAACAATTAGAGTTTATTACATAAAACAGTTTAAATTTTTAAAATGTGTCAAGGTAAATTTAATAGTGATACTATATTTTTTTAAGTAAAGTTATCAAACGTAGTAAATACACATCTTCTTAAAAAAATAAAAAAGTGTTATAGAGAATAAAAAGTTTTTCTTTGTCAATCTCTATTTTTTTTTTTTTTTCATATTAATTATCTGTAGGAAAAAAATCTTGTAAAATAACCTTTTTAAAAACATACTTCTAAAACAAAAATTGCAAGAAGATTTTTGTGGTGCAAGTTAAGTTCAATATTAATTATTGTGATACAGACTGGAATCATTTTCACCAAGTCAGCGCCACAATAATTCTCTTGAATTCAATTTTTATTTGATATATCAGCTAAAAATTGCTTCAAGAATTGATTCAAAAGTTTTTACAAGTTCATGTTTTTGTCACATAGCGATTTTAAAATGTGGTGGTATTATGTCACATATTTGTGACGAACGTTACATGAAGTGACATCCCAGTGACGTAATTTTTTTTATCTTACCAAAACAAAACCTAATTTTACATTAAATGTCATGTTTTAGAGACTTTTTGTAGTTATTTTAAGTTTTCCAAGATGTTCACATCCAAGTCACAATGCGACGTCAAAGAGTGGTGGTATTTTGGTCACAGATGTGATGTGACCACAGTGACTTGCTGAGACGTCACAATGACGTCACTGTGACCATGCATGCTATGTGGGTAGGGATGCCCAGGACTTCTTTTCGGCATAACCAGTAAGGCATGGTGACGTCACATCGACGTCATTGTGAAGTCATATTGTGACTTTGTGACCATCGATTGTCGATGTGACATCACGTGACGTCGATGTGAAGTCACTGTGACTAAAATGTGAAGTCCTTATGGCCGTTTTAGAGCTCGTTTGTGACGTCACATTGTGACCACTTTGTGAAGTCACGGTGTGACAAATTTGTGAAAAATGTGTCATTTGTGACTACTTTGACATTAACATTATAACGAGACTGTGACAAAAGCGACGATATTTAAATTGCCAGAAGCATGTTTTTCAAAGCAAATAACATGTTTTGAAGAATATCTGTAATTTTCTAAAAAATTTTAAGAAAGTCACATTTCAGTCACAATGTGACATCACTGAGTGGTGGCAGTTTGGTCACAGATGTGATGTGACTATGCTTGCTATGAGGGAACAGACCTTGACCTGCTTATTCACAGGGTATGTCTGCCACTTGTTGACTATGTCTGGATTTTTGTCGTTCATCATGACGCTCGTCCCGCATCTGATACAGATAAACTTTGGATTCAAATAGAAGCAATCTAGAATACTTTTCCTCTGATATAGACTCGAAATTTCTCTGACATAATGCCATGTCGTATATAACACTGAGAATAAAATACTGCCTTCACCTAGAATGAATAAGTCATTTTCTGAATGCCTTAACTAGAAATATAAATTTCCAAGCTATGCGAATAGGGTAAACAACTAAGCTAAAGAGACGAAATGATCTAGAATTTCTATTCTTTTGTTTACTAGGTAAAGAAAACATAGTGAATCGTTTCAGTAGCGAGAAATTATCGTTTGATTTCTGAATTTAGTCTAGAATTATAGATTAAAAAAAATAACCTCTTATGTTTGCATTCATTTGCTGAGATTGCAGGTTTTTAAAAATCCAATGTTATCTTAAAATTTTCAGCTTTTTGGAATTACAATACAAATATTATGTACATATTGAACATTTATATGTAAATAAAGAACACACCAAAGAAAAATTTACTTGATAATTATAATAAAAAATACTCACAAATCTACTTAAGAACGTTTAAGTGACCATTTTTTAATTTCATGGTTCGAACGGGTACTGCTTTTTTCCAGGTGAAATACCAGCAGTTCTTTATAGAAAAATAAATATAGCTCAAAAGACAGAAAATTCTCCTTATTTAATGAGAAATTTTCTATAAGAAAATTCTGGTATACGGAAGAATTTTCTGGTCCTGAAATTCCAGAATTCGTAAACGAACCCTTGAATTATTTCAGTGAAATACGAAACATTACGGCAAAAATTATAAAAGCAATTTAAATGTGTCGATGTTTTGTAATTTTTTTTTTCTTTTGAGGCCATTAGAAACTTATTTATATTTGCGAAAATGTGAAACGAAAGATATTGTATTCAAGTATTATATTAAATGAAAAATAAAAGAAAAAATGCGAAAAAAGATTTAAAATGCAAATTTCATGCTCAGGAAGTTGTCGTGTCCTGTTATTAGACAAAAATTATGGCGCTAATTTCACATTCTAGCGGTATCTTTAAGATTATGAGCTTCCCAGAAGAGAATGCTAATTTCATGCCTTTGTCAGAGGCATTTGCTGTGGGATGTATGTTAGAGAAAATTAGGCGAGGAGATTGTTATTTTCTTGATGATAATAATAATAATGCAGGTTAAAACTACCGAATCATTATGAGATAGTTTGAAATAAGCTTATTTTATCTGTTTAAGGCCACAGTGGAGATTCAAAATCACGAAATTTAACCGAGAAATAGAATTTTCTCTTTTCGAAAATTATGAAACTTACTCGAATCTATTTGAGGGGAAAATAATTTTTCAATTCTGATTCTGATTGTTAGAGGTTATAAGCTTTTATATTTGTAAAAACTGTATATATTTATGCAGTTTGTGTTCACTTAAAATGATGTTTTCTTATAATTGAAAATTTCGCACATTTCTAATCTTTGAAACATTCCATGCACATTCCTAGTTATCAGATTCTTTTAAAATTTAAACTTTATATTTTCTGTGCAACAATAAATAAATTTTAGCATAAGAAGTTGCATTTCAGGAACATTTTAATTTTGTAATTTATTTGAATATGAAAATATATATCAACTACTTTAGAAAAACGATGCATAATTGTCAAAATATTTTTTTTCTACTTATATATTCAGTGAACTTTTACAATTTATGGCAATTTCCATTCTAATATACAAAAAGCATCTCATAAATAAATATTGTTTCATTTTATGCGAAAGAAATACGCATGAGACATTTTAAAATATGGCATTTTTTTCATTATTTTAAAACATTAAAAATTGGATAATTTAAAAAGTTTTTATTATTTTATCACCAAATTTTGAATATAACTGTTTCAGCTTGCTAATAACATCTCTACCAATTTTCAAATAAATCCATTGAAAACAGGGGGATTTGGTGTTTAATGTCCAGTGTTCCCTTAAACGATCTGTATGTAAGTCTTCGGCAATTTTATACCGATACAACCCTCTATGGCCCTTTAAAAGGTTTATATATTCTTAAATTTTACCAGGTTGGTTTAAAGAGAATCTAAAATAAATACCAATAATAGCTTTTTCAGATTATGTGTTTTCTAAATATGTTGTACATTTTTCAGGTTTATGCCGGGATTTTAATGTGACATTCAAAATAGTTCAATAGAATGTGGAAAGTGACGGCAGTTTGATAAAAGAAAAACAAATTAGTATCAATTAGAAATCTTTCTCTTTTATTTTATGAGAGAAAGGTGGCAACCCTAACTAACATAGTCAATTCAGAACTGTGAGAAATCAAGAGTGATTTTGCGTTGTGCAAAGCTGGAATTAAAAGGAAAGTAAAAACGAAGAACGTATTAGAGATTTTAAAAATTTATTCAGAAATATGATTAGTATCATTATTAAGTAACTATTTCAGGTCCGATTTGTTTTATCAATTTTTAGAAAAAAAACTCTCTTGCATTAATAATATTAACACTAGCTATTCAAGATTAATTAAAGTTTAACGAATATTTCAATGTCTGAAACAAAACTAATGTTGTTGTTTTGCATACTGTTCAATTCATATTCATTTGACAATAGGCCAAGGAAGAGTTTTTGGAAATGTTTGGAAAATATTATAATACAGCAAGATTTAACTGATATTACAACTTTTTAATATTTTTTGCGCTTTATTACACATGATTCCTTCAGGAAAGTAAGCTTTATTTTAAATTTAAAGAGTGAAATGTATGTTTAAAGTAAAAGAATCACAAATGGTGTAAAGAAATTCAGGCAAATATTTATTATTATTATTATTGCTAAATGCCTAAACATTAATGAAGTCATATAGTAAATGCATATACACACACTACATGTAAACAGTAACAAACGTATTTGTTAAAGCAGAATAGTATTCAATTAAATGACATATACTATTAATAGTAAAGCACACACGAAAGACCTAAAACTTCTAAAACGCTAAGCTTTTTTGCTTAGGAAATTACCACGTCTTCTTGTAAGTTGAAAATTATGGCGTTAATTTAACAGTCTAGTGGTATCTTTAAGATTATGAGGTCCTTAGGAAAGAATGCTAATTTCGAGCCATTATCAGAAGCATTTGTTGCATGATGTATCATGTATGTTAGAGCAAATAAGGGAGCAGGTTATTATTTTTTTGATGATTATAAAAATAATATAGTTTAAACAACCAAATCAATATAAGATAATTCAAACTAAGCGTACTTTAGTTGCTTAAGCGATCTATATGCAACTCTTTTACAATTTTATACATGTAAAACTTACTAAGTGACCTTTAAATGTTTATATATTTATTATAATTTTTCTTTATTAAGTACAGCTGACCTGTTTGGCGTTATCCGGGGCCATATATAATAACCTTAAATAAACCTTGAATTTGTATGATTTTATATCTTTAACTCTATTTCCTATAAATTTATATTTTTAAATGAAAATATCAGTATTAATGATAGAAGTGCTCGTAAGAAGACATTTTCTTATCTTTTCATACAGAATTGTTTCTTAGTTTTAAAAAATATAGATCTTTTTCGAACTTTTATCGGTTATAAATATAGCAAATTTTCAACCAGGGTTAAATTTCATGAAAAAATATTGATATCTAGTTGCAAAAAAAAAAAAAATGTTTCCTTCCAGCTTTTTTTTATTATATTTTTTATGTTGGATTCTTTAACATAAGAAAAAAAAAACAGTTCTGATTCTCCGAAATCTGTGGAAGTTAAATCGGTAATAGATATAAGAGCAGCGAAACACTCATTAAAACTTCGTGAAAGATGTATATATTAAGTGCTTCAAATATGAGCCAAAAGCGCTCCAAAATACTAGCGTTTTCTTTTTTTTTTTTTTTTTTTTTTTTTTTTTTTTTGTATTTGAAATATTTGTTTAAATACTCGTACAAATGTTTTAAAATTTTGTAGATGATGTAAATCCAATCTACTGAGAGTTCCAAGAAATATTAAGAATTTTTTCTTAAGAAAAAACAAAGGGGTTTCCAGTTTATGTATCTTTTACATAAGTCGTTTATTTTTCAGACTTACGCTTAAATCACTTCCGTACGGCGATTTCTTTCTTTTAAATATGCCTCAGTTTCATGGTTTTAAAATTTTGTATCGGTTTGTCTTTTCAATTTGCTTCAAAAATTTCTCTTCTGATGCACTTTTTACCACAAAAATGTGCTCTCAAAATTACTTAAACAGTGCAATTAGAGCAGCGCAATACAAACACAGTTAGAATTGAATTATTTGAATGATTTACTAATACTATTATTTTTTTTCTGAAATAATCTTTAACATTATTACGGCAACGTATTCAACATTGCTCAGTAGAATTTGAAAATTATGTTTAGTTTGATAAAATAAAAACAAACTAGTCGCTATTCAAAATCTTCCTTTTTTTTCATAGAGACAACTGTTATAAGTCTAACGAACAGAATTAATTTGCCATTGTGTTAATTTTAGAAAGTTACAATGATTTTACTTTGCAGAAACCTCAAGTTAAAGAAAATGTAAAAGGTATCTGTATGCCTTCAGAACAATTTTTTTTTAAATATTTGAAAATTTTAAGTTTGAATTTCTGAATAATTTTTAAAAATATCATAAAAATGTGGCTTAAACATACATATAGGTGATTAAATTTTCTCTTATTTTTTATTTAAAAAAATAGTATATAAATTACTAAAAAGTTGCTATTTTCTTAAAGCTATTTAAATTGAAAATTATTAAATATAAATACATTTCATGAGTTCCATAATGAATAGAATTATGTTACATCGGAACAAGACTATTTGTATGATAATAACGTGAATATTTTAAAAGTTATAGGCTTAAAAAGACAAATAACTCTGAAAATACAATGCTTGATAATTATATATGTGTATTATGAAGTGTTTTACATTTGTATAACAAATTAATATTGGGTACGATATTTTTATTTTCGCTATAGCTGTAATACAATTTCCTTAGTGAATGATATTAAAATATTAAATATGTTTTGTATCAAGCAATATGTTTTAAAGTACAATAAACAAGACTTTTTATATAGAATGACACTGTAAAAAAAAAAAAAAAAAAAAAAAAAAAAAAAAAAAAAAAAATCCTCTTAAATTTCAAAAATTTTTCCAAAAAAAAAAAAAAACCGGAAATTTTTCTGGAATTTCTGGAAATTGTTCCGTTAAAAATAATAAATTGTACAGGCATCCAGATTGCCAATACAATCTTCGTATAATCGCCCTTTTTGTGTGTGTATGACTATTATATGTACAATTATCATAAATTTCACTAAATTGCATTTTAAAATTTACTTAGAAAATTATACTAAAATAAATAACATGTTTAAATTGGAGTACTATGTCTTATCTAAACACAATAAACAAAGTGAATTTATATTGGAATCCCTTTTATATTTAA
This sequence comes from Maratus speculifer, assembly GCA_964019185.1. Lineage (NCBI taxonomy): Eukaryota > Metazoa > Arthropoda > Arachnida > Araneae > Salticidae > Maratus > Maratus speculifer. The sequence goes on along the minus strand of OZ025296.1, from coordinate 187,198,193 downwards.
AATTCAATAAACTTGCTCAACGAAATTCCCGCAACTAAGTGTACCAATCTGCCCCATCTCCCACATAAAGTAATAAAAACATTTAAACTGTTAAGCTTGGCACTAGAGTTTTTTTTTTTTTTTTTTTTTTTTTTTTTTTTTACTATTAAAATTACAATAAATCCACTTTTTTCCCCACAACATACTCTCTATTGTATTATTTCATTTCTTTAATGAAAAATTATTCTTCAAAACACACACATTAATGTTATTCAACCTCATACGAAAAAAAAAATAATAGCATTATTTGTTACCAGCAAACACCAGCGATTCCAAAACACATGAGAGAATAGATTGTAGTAGCATACGTAGGCACTTATGAGTGCTAATTAGGTGCGTTCGTAATTATGTAAATACGTAGCACCTATTGTTGTCGCTCAGTCCGTCCGTCTGTCCGTCTGTCCGTCTGTCCGTCTGTCTGTTTGTCCGTCTGTCGTCTGTCCGCATATAACAACGCAAAAACTACCCAACCGAATCGTTTGAAATTTAAAATACACAATTATAACATAATTTTGTCGAGTCATTTCAAAATTTATGAAAATCGGATGGATAGATCAATTACAGGGACAATCAAAAGGATTCCGTTGCATTACAGTCAATAGAGAAAAAAGTTTCAAATGCATTTTAATCGTTTGAAATTTAAAACATATAATTATTGAGTAATTTTGTCGAGTCATTTCAAATGTTATGAAAATTGGATGCATAGATCAATTACAGGGACAATCAAAAGGTATCCGTTACATTACGGTCAATGGGGAAAATTTTTTCAAATGCATTTTAATCGTTTGAAATTTAAAAATATAATTATTACGTAATTTTGTCGAGTCATTTCAAATGTTATAAAGTCGGATGCATAGATCATTTACAGGGACAATCAAAAGTATTCCATTACATTACGGTCATGGGGGGGGGAAGTTTCAAATGCATTTTAATGATGTTACACTCATTCGAACATAATAGAATTGGGATGAATCTATAAAATATATACTAAAATATGCATTCTGTACAATCTGTGATGCAACGAATTTTTATTATTAAATTACAAGGCCACACAAAAGTATTCCACTACATAATGCCATACGGGGAAACATTGTTTGGGACGTGTTTTAATTATATTCAACTATTTCACATTTTATGAATAAGATATACGTTGCTGAGGTTTAATAAAAATTAATTCCTGCATATTTACAGAAACGTAAAGATTTCGACTACTATACTGTATCCGGAGCACGCTCTACTATATCAGCAAGATCCAATTATTTTTAAAACTTCGTTATCGTACGAACGCACCTCATTTGTTATGTTCACGTGCAATTTCCAACTTGTTTTTAACTGGAAAATAAAACCTGAAAATTGAGATGTCCCAAAATGGACCATGCTCCAACGTGCCCCACCTTCCCCTATAATTACGAATATTTTTGTATAAAAAAAAGGAAAAATTTTAATTTGGCAAGAACCAATACTTAGTTTAATTTCTTAACATTAAACTTTCAATTTTTGAAAATGTTTGTTCATAACTGATATTTTAATATTCAACGCTTTTATATGCAAGTATAAGCATGGTATATTTTAAAAGATGTTTCGCAATAATGATGACCAATTACTCATAAATCTACACTTACAAAATTTAACTTGCAAGTCAGTTTGTTTAAATGAAATATGTGGCTGCATAGAAAAGTTTAAGGAAATAAGTCTTTCTAATTGCAGTTTAAATATTTAGATGGTTTGAACTTTCAGTTTATTTACCTAAAGGCAATTTCAAATGAATTCGTTCAAAATGCATTCATTCTTGTGAAAACTTGAGAAAGTTTGGATTAACTGTACTGTAAGCGAAACTTAAATTACAGGAAGAATGAAAAAGATTTTTCCTACGCAGAAAATTTCAAAAATATAGCTGTCAAGTTTGACAGATTACTGCGTATTCCTGTTGGACGCAGATAATAGCATTAATTTAAAAGTTTAATTTTGCTTTTGTCCTTTTTAAGCTGCATAGCAAAGAATGCTAATTTCGGCCAACGAAGGGATTTATATTTCTTAAGTAACAGCTCTAAGAAGTATTAGGTAACGTTTATTTGACATAAAAATAATCTCTTAAAGTACTATATTGTAAAAGTTACAATATTTTGGTAATATTAATATGTTTGTTGAACAAAAAAAAATTGATATGTAGTTTTGGTACTTTTAAGTAAGTCCGGCACAGGTAATAAATCGCCATCATTCCTTTTGCATTTATTTCATTTAAAATATACATGTACAGGGTGTTTTTTAAACTGCTACTATCTAAAGCCTTTGTAGCTTGTTCTAATTACTAGAATGACAATAAATTTGGTAAGAGGGCTGATAATTCCATAGAACCATTCTGAGAAAAAATAGTTCAAAACATCGTCGGTAGAGGAATTAGGGCAGTGTTATCTTCCGTGCAGCTTATAATTAGCATAAAACACGGATGATACAAATTAATATAAAACATATACCCCTGTATGTGATAACAAAGCCAGGGGCCTCGCTAAGGGGGGGGGGGACAGGGGGGAGCCTCCCCCCCCAAACATTCGCAAGTGTTGTTACATTTGGCAAATTTAATTAAAATTTTAATAAAAATTGTAGTATATTTTCTATTTTTGATAGAATTTGCAAAAGTTACAACTCTAATTGGGAATATTATTAAACTTTTTATAAATAAGAACTGTATTACTTTTTCTAAATGTGGTAACTTGGCAAAATTATAAAACGAGTTGGCAAATATGAAAATTTGACTTGGTAATTTAAGGTCTTCTCCCCCACCAATAAAAAGTCTTAGCGATGGCTCTGAACAAAGCCAATAATTTAGGCAATAAACGTATGCGGCTATGAGAAACATTTTCAGCTCAGATTAAAAATGAGCCTCAGCGCATAGCGTCTTCAGCACAGATTTCTGGAACTATTATCGCATACTTATATATTAATTTACATTTTCATTTTTTACCCATGTCGTGTGCTCATTATGGCCGAGTCTCCATGAGCCATCACCGTAGTATGTCGCGTTTTGCGGAGCTCATCATGGAGGGCTAAAGGCTTAAGAACCAGGTAAGTCAGAGCCTCAAATCATGTCTCATTCTTTTTCTAAAGTGCTGTTGAGCATTTTGGCACTTGTTTGATCAAAATCGGTGCAGTGGTTGCCGAGATATAGCTATTTAAACTTTTAAGCTTTTTACTTAATCTCGTCCCCAGGTAACCAGCCATTGCAACTACACTGATAACTTTCTGTGCTTATATTCTAATTATGCTTAACTATTTTGCTATCTTGTCATTTATTTATGATAGTCAAATCTTTTCTGATCATTTTGAGGTATAATTTGCTTTTCTACTTAACATATTAACGATGTTATGGGTACTTTATTAAACTATTGTCAATCCCTTCCGTTGCTATCGCTACGATAGATGTCAATCTTAAAGTGTTTTTTTTATATATATTATATTATCTTAAAACCTCATATTAGGTATTAATCATAGTTAATTATAGTTTCTTCAATGTCTTAGATTGAGTTCTTGTAAGTTTTATTTTTTTAATAAGTTTAAATAATCTTTTAGTATAGCTTGTTAACACAATGGCGAGTGCTTTTAAATACCCCCATTGAAAGGTGCTTTGTTTACATTTTTTATTTACCTTGTAACATACTAAATTATAATAGTATCTTTACAAAAGTGGTCATTATATGTAATTTAATGATTTATCTTTGCTCCGCCGCTAATCCGAAAGCATTTTGTCTATTTTAAGTATTACAAATAAATTTTTGAAAAATGTTTTGAGTACGTTCTTTATAATTTGCTTATGCGGTCCCAATAGGGAGTAACTATTTTTTAAAAAATCAATTAAAAATATTAAATCCTCTTTTAACTTAAAATAATGCATTTGTATGCCTACAGTAATGTTTGAACTTTGCTCCGCCATGCTTTTTATTGTCTTTTGAATATTTTAAGTGTCTCTAATAGTGTTGTTTATAAAGTGTTTATCATTGTTTTTAACCCTCCAAGCGTTTTGCAAATGGGTAAAATTGTAATGTTGTTTTCTCAGCATTTTGTTTTAAATGCTAATAAAATATGATTCTTTCAATATTACATAAAAAATCTTATTTAGGAATATAAATGCAATCCTTGAGAGTCTTAATTATTCTTCAATGCTTTGAAAATTCATTAAATTTATAGAATTATAATATCTTAAACATTGCTTATATTGCAATGAAACCTGGAGCTTAGTGTACGGAATTTTACGGGCCAAACGCTTAGAGGGTTAAATGTGTCCCATTACGACGCTTGGGTTTAGCAGATCCCGCCCAAGTTCAGTACAAGTTGAGAAGTTGATAGCTGGCCCCCCAGCTCGTAAACTATGGTCCGTTGCTGTTCTAAGGGATCAACTCAAATATAAACTTAGAGATCTTAAAGATCTAAAGTGTAGAGAGGCAATGTCCAGTTGCCATCTCTTGTTATTCCTTATTAATAGTTAGTTTATTTATTTAAAATAGTTTCAATGGTATTAATTGCTCTAGAGGCTCGTTGTATGGTGTTGCCACACAGTTATTCTCTAGATTTATTGAATTTTGTAATATCATGGACATCTAGTAGTGTAGCTGCAGGTATGAAGGTCTGCGGGTAACCATCACAGCGTGTATTATACACTTATAGCATTATTCCTTGTTTTTATTAACTTATTCCTCTTCATTCTATCTTATAGTTATCCATTCTGATTTTGTTTCGATCTATAGGGGCTTTTAGGGCTGCTGGGGTCTCCCAGCCCTCTTCATTAAAAGATCTTTTCGAACAGTGAGGAAATGATTATTTTTTTTTTTTTTTTTTTGAGTTTAAAGTGTTGTCTTTGAGGGCCAGTCCAGGGGGGGGATAGGGTACGCACCCCCCCCCCAACATATACCTTAAATTTTCGCTCGTTCAATTTTCTATCACCTTTATTTAAAAATTTTTATTTTTTTTTGCACCCCCGGGGCTGTAGACCCCCCCTGTTGGTCACTCACTCAAAAAGGCTCATTTCTTCACTTCTTTTCAAACTTTAACAGCTTATATCTCTTGTTCTATGGGAGCTACAGTGAGGAGAAATGTTTTGGCTGGACTGGTTTTGTACAGACTTTTTTCTGGCTTTTGAATTTCCCTGGTAATTGCAAGGGGTCCGCCCCTGGGGGGGCAGGGGGGGGTCTTAAATTTTTGGTGTAACATGTCTACTGAAAGCTACTGACCCCCACAGTTCAAATCTACCCTCATTTGGTCTCTCTTACTGTTTTGGGCCACGCCCCGGCCCCTTATCGGGTTAATTTCATCTTTTAAACTACTCTCGGGGCTCTTCTAAATTATCACCGTAATACAGGCATGTTGTACCTCTATCTTATTGTCTCTAAGAGCGTTTGTCACTAGCAAACTTTCATGCCTCTCCTTCCCCTTCCCCCGCTCCATGGAGCATTTTACAATATAGGTGCCTGGAGATTTTCAGCTTAAGCGCTGCTAGGTAAACCTCAAAAACAGGTTAGGCCATAGGAGGACCCTCCCTGTTCCAAGTATTGCAATTCTCCTTAGGTCTAAATATATCGTATAATGTTTAATGTATACTGTAAAGTAAAATGGTGATCATTATTTAATGCGTAGTATGTGGCACACCATTATATCTTACATTTAGCTCCTATTACTGTTTTTTTTTTTTTTTACTATGGCGGAGAGTGATTTCAAACAAATTTTAATCGTTTTACTGTATTTATTTTGAAATAACTGTGCAGATAACTGTTTATATATTGGTATATTTACTCAAGTTTCATATATACGCTTATTTTTCATACCAGGATATTTTTCGGTGTATGTATATATATGTATATATATATATATATATATTTTAAAAAAAAGAAAAAAAAAGGAGAAAAGAAAAAAAACCTTTATATTAGTATTAAATATATATATATATATACATACGTGTGTGTGTGTGTGTATGTATGTATGTGTATATATATATATATATGTATATATATATATTTATGTGTGTATGCTTGTATATATATATGTTCATTTGTGATTAAAATTGTATATTTACTCATGTTAATTCATTACACATTTCTCACTCTGGTATATATGTACAGTAGTACATGAGAATATCAAGGGCAGGGATCGACAACAATAAGCACAGAAACAAACTAAATCTTACTCTTTTTTCTTAGCAGCACTATTTATCATTTCAACTACGTATTAGTTATTTCATTACATTCTTCGTTTAGACCACTTCCATTAAATATTCCCCTCTTTATTCCAAAAACTATTCAAAATTAATCTATATTTTTATTTTATTTTATTTTATTTTTTTTATTTTTTTTTTAAATATTAACTTAATTTTAATTTTTATCTTAGCTATTTACGGTGGACAAGTTCACCGGTTTATGCTATAAACTATCTATATTCCTTTCTTTCAACGAGACATGTAGTGGGCTCTGATGAAGCCTGGTATTTTGCATACAATACTCTTGAAAATTTTTAAAAACCTTTTTGAACGTAGCTATTAACAAACCAAAATATGCCTTCTTCGAGAATTTACTCCTCGATAAGTAAACGTCGTAAAGGAGAAAATAATGTTTGTCTATCAAAATCACGTAAAAGCTCATCCATGGATGATTTGGACTTGGTGGTGACAACAACTCAAAATACAATTAAAAAATCAAAATGTAAACCAGCGTTACAAGGAAAGAGTTTGAAAAACTTTGAAATGGTAATGGAGGAAAATATGAGCCTAGAGGACCAATTGGAAATGATGTATCGCCATTTACAAAAACATGATTCAAAACATGCTAAGGAAGCAGAAAAATATTATAACAAACTACTAAAAGAAATAAAACTCCTTAAAAGCACTAGAACAGCTCAAAATGAACAGTATGTCGAAATAGAAAATCTAAAAACTCAAATAGAAAATCAACAACTAGAACAAGAAAATCTACAAACTCAAATAGAGAATCAAAAACAAATCCATGAAGATACTTTGAAAGCAATTAATACTGAAATGGACAATTTAATCACAGAAAATCAAGACTTAAAACATCTGATGCAGGAAAAAGACAGCAAATTACAATTTAATACTAAGGCTGATCTAGAAAGGGATCTACAAGAAATGAGTATGGAAGAAATAAAGACTCAATGCCACCAACTAAGACTATCTTACCAAAAACTCCAAATGGAAGTAGAAATTAAAAATGAAATATTCCAACAACACAACCAAACACTAAACACGATGAGAAAACTATATGAAGAGTTGAGTAATAAATTAGGAATACTATGCAGAAATCAAGAAGAATTAAAAACGACCACTCAAAATGAACCAAATCTAGAAAGAGCGAAAGACCTCCGAAATAATTCCACATATGCCTCGAAAATCTCTGCACCTGTACCGCTTTATTCAAAATCAGCTCTTCTGTTGACCCGAAAATTAAATACAAAGCTCACAATGTTTGGAATCAGGGAAGAACTTAACAAAGCCATAAATATCAAAGCAAACAAGATAAAAATATTCAGTACATTGGCAAAAGACAAAAATACAATTGTAATAAGATCCGAAACAGAGGAAGACATAGACAGATTGTCAGACCTCCTTCAAGCAAATGAAAAAATAACATCATTAGTTACATTAAAATATGCAGCAGAGAAAAGGAAAAAGATCATAATATTAGGTATTCCAAAATCAGTTACAGTAATGGAAGTCAAACAAAAAATAAGTGAAAACCTAGACGAAGATGTAACAGATAACCAACATAAGGAATTCAACAGGGATAAACTAAAGTCATACCAGCTGATGCTAGATCTAGAAGATTCATCGGCGATAAAGCTCCTATGACAGGGAAGGCTGCTAGTGGGCTTTATTTCTTGCCCAATAAAGCCATACTCCCCCATCATACGCTGTAATAATTGCCAATATTACGGGCATACAGCAGGTACATGCAGGAAAAATACTATTTGTGCATATTGTGCAAAGAAGCATGAATCGGAATATTGCCCATTAAAAGATGAAATAACCAAACACACTTGCATTAATTGCTTAAACTCATATGATCAAAATGGCTGCCTTTATGAGAAAAATCACTCAGCTAACTCCACATATTGTCAAGTTTTTCAAAACATATATCACCAGAGAAATCTTACAATAAATAAAAATTCTTCTCGTTCGCGTCCATAAACATAACAGAAAACATCGTTTCATCAGATAAATTATATTCTTCCCTATCAACGTCAATTAATGGGTTAACAATTGCCCAATTAAACCTGCAAAATAGCAAATGTGCGACGGCGGACTTCATACGCTACGCATTGGAAGAAAATATATCAATAGCTTGCCTTCAAGATTATTATAAAACAGAAAATCGACCTTTCGGACTTCCACTGTCAGCTCCTTATTACTCATCACTAGAAAATAACTGCTGCATTATAATCTTAAATCCCTTAATTGGTCATATACAAATACAAAAGAACATCCATTCAATATTCATTAACATCCAACTTGAAACAAACTTTTTAACAATAGATTCGCAATACTCTCCTCCATCCGCAGATCGAGTGGTCAGAAGAAAAAGGCTTCAGCAATCTTTTCTTCTTGGCAGGTGACCTGAATGCGCATAGCGTGCTATGGGGGTACAAAAAAGACGATGACAAAGGCCAGAAATTAATTTCACACATGGCTAGCAAAAGACTCATAATATTAAACGAACCACATAGTCTACCAACATTTGAGTTATTAAACAAAAAAGAGGAAACTATAAGGAAAGGCTGGCCAGATATAACATTAACATCAATGGCGCTATTTCCTTCAGTGGAATCCTGGGTAGTAAAACCTGAAATGGATTTCGCTGATCATAGACTTATAACATCCAAATTAAATTTAGAAATCCCAGATCAACCATACAGAAGATATCGGACAAAACACACCTCATTTAAAAAATTCAACATGCAGTTAGAAAAATCAATAAAACAACAAAATTTTCACTTCAAAAATGTATCCAACGAAGAAGAATGTGACGAGAAATATCAAGAATTTCAACAAATATTAAAAAACATGTGTGATTCAACTCTCAAAAGACGTAAAAGCACCCATCAACCAAAAATTACATGGTGGACAAATAAATTAAAAACAAAACGTAACTTTGTTCGTGCATTAAGAAGGAAAGCTAAACTCGCAACAGCCACAGCACAAGACATAATAAATTTTAAACAACAAAGAGCATTATATAAAAAGGCATTATTAGAAGCCAAAAAGCAAGCCTGGATAAATTTCAGCAACCAATCGAAAAATCCCTATGGAAAAATTAAAAAAATTGCATTCAAAGATTTCCATAAGAAAGAAGTATATGCACTGTCAACTCTAGAAGAAAAAACCTGCACAGCAGAACAATTTTACGAAGCATTAACAACCCAAATTTTTGGCGAATCAATATCCCCAACAGGCCAAAATCCTTACACAGGAGAAGAAGGAAAACCTCCAAATTTTACTGTCAAAGAGTTACAAAATGCAATTTACACTTTTAATAGAAATAAAGCTCCGGGTCCTGATGAGATTGATCATAACATAATAAGACAACTATTTAAAAATCAGAGAGAAATTCTTTTAGACATGTTTAACATCTTGCCGCACTTAAATTACTTTCCAAAAGCGTGGAAAGTAGGTGAACTTGTATATTTTTTAAAACCAGCAAAACAGCCGGACACAGCCTCCTCATATCGTCCGATAACTTTATTACCGATACTCGGAAAAATTTATGAAAAACTTCTTCTAAAAAGAATAAATTTTTCATTACGTAATTCAAAACAACTTCAGCATTCACAGCATGGATTCCAGGAAAGACGCTCCACAGAATCGGCGATTGCAGAACTCTTTTCTCATATAAATTTAAGCAAAGACAACAATAATTATACATCGCTTATTTCTCTGGACTTTAAAAATGCTTTTGACCGACTGCCATGGTCAGATACATTAAATGAGCTACAATATTTAAATCTTGAACAAGCCTACATAAATATTATACGATCCTTTCTCTCCTTCAGAGGCGCCTTACCACATTGGTTATCAAGAAAAATACATTGGTTTTACAGAGGCTGTCCCCAAGGCTCTTGTCTTGGCCCCTTTCTATGGAGGATTTTTCTGAACAAGCTACTGAGACTCTTGAAGGATCTGGGATACAAGGTAATTGCCTATGCGGACGATCTCCTTTTAATAATCTATGGTCAAACACGACGAGAATTAGAACAGATGGGCAATGATATGCTACGAATTATTAGTGACTGGGCAAAAAATACAGCCATGCTATTTTCTTATGATAAATGCATTGTCTTAAATCTCCGCCGCCCACGATTCTTAAAAAGAGCACCAAGTTTTAAATTAGATGGATATTCACTAAAGAAAGACAATACAATAGATTATCTAGGAATCACTATAGATAATACTTTTTCCTTTCTACCACACCTGCACAAGAAACGGTCTGAAATTAACATAATTTCACAAAACCTATTAAAATTTGCGTCTGCCTACAGAGGTTTATCAAAACAAATCCCGAAAATATGGTATCTTCAAATATTAGAAAAAAAAATAAGTTATGCCTCACCTTGCTGGTTCCCTTATTTACAACCCTCACACGGTAAAAGACTATTGTCATCAATTCAAGCTCAATGCCTCCTTCTTGTGTCTAGAGCCTATAAGAAAACTTCCACAGCAGCGCTAAACGTGCTATGTGGAATAATGCCGCTTGCAATTCAACTCAGTACATTATCAACAATAGGCCAAGTGCTACGTTTAGGAATCTCTAAGGATGAATATCAGTCGCATTTCTTTCAACCAAAAATATCTTCCTCGTTAACTGCACCATATGTTAATTATCTACACATATTAGAAGGGAATCCAGACACCACCTCAACGCTCATCTTTACAAATGGTTCTAAATCTGACCAAGGAACTGCCTATGCCTTCTGTTCATATAAAAATAAAAAATGCATTCACACACATCAGGTTAAACTACAGCATAATAACTCAATCTTTCAAGCTGAGCAGTTAGCTATACTAGATGCCATAGAATGGGCAGATTCCTCAATAATGGAGAAATATATCATCTTCACTGATAATCAATCAAGCCTATACCTAATGGAAGATATTTTCACAACAGATTTCATAAACTCACAAATAATTAAAAAGCTTCAAAAAACAAAAAAAAATATTCAATTCCAGTGGATAAAAGGTCATTCGGGATCATATGGCAACGATCATGCGGATGCACTAGCAAAGAATGCAATAACACAAGAAGGTGTGCAAGAGAAATATCATCCACTCCCAGCTTCTTTTCTTAAAAAAATATTAAAGCAGAAAGCACTTTCCCAATGGCAAATGGACTGGGACTATTGCAATGTAGGGAGATACACATATGACCTTCAGCCAAAAGTAAATTTAAACACTATATTACCTCATAGAAATCTTTATATATTTGCAACCAATCATGGACCTTTTCCAACATATCTTCATAAAATTAAAAAAGCTCCAACTCCATTCTGCACATGTGGCAAATTAGGTACTTCAATTCATTATCTAACTGAATGCACATTAATTTCCTTATTTCATATTCGAAAATCCAGAACCATACAACTACAGCAGTGGTTCAACATTGTGCAAAAAACTCCATCTCTCTACTCCAAAATAATAGAATGTGTCAAGATTATAGAAAATAATGAACATATTTTTCAAAGTACAAACAATAATTATGAGGACTCTGATCCCGAACCATAGCTACGGTAATCTGTACAAAAATTTCTACAACTCTCTCTTGTCTTAAAAAAGCAACTCTCAACAAATTACGTGTAAATAGAACATTTAACAACTATTATATAGACCTGTAAATAGAACATTCAATAACTCAGCTATAGAGTTGAAAATAGTCTTTTTTTTAACAACGTTAAAAACTGTAAACATTATTGTCATATTGTTAAAAAGATTATGCCATCTTTAAACATTGTAAAATAATGTTTTTTTTTTTTTTTTTTTTTTAATTTAATAAAGTTGTAACGCGGGATCTGGAAGCCTATGCCGATTGGTGGGTTATCCCGCGCTGCTGAATCTGAATCTGTGTAAATCTGAATCTGCTCATTATGGCCTGCGTTGACTACTACTGCGTCATATTACCTTATCAACAACTTTTTGTACTTTTTTCGGATTTTTTCCCCATGACATGACGTTGTTAGTCCTCTTGCCAAGTTTAGTGCCTGTCAGGTTTTAGAACTAGTTACAGATGGCTCTAAATAGCGTCACTTTTTTCAAAAAATTATCCTGTATAATATATATTTAAAGTTGGATATAAACGTTAAAAGAGGCATTACTAGTCTATATCTTTACTGGCACTCGTGTCTAACTTTCCAATTGATTGGAGAGTAGAAAGTTTCACAAAACTTCTATTGATTTCAAAATATTTTTTTCTAAACATAAATATTCCTCTATCTCAATTTCAGCATGCCTCAAATACCTTTTTTCGATAGTTATAAAACACCTCTTATAGTTCTATAGTTTTTGGGACGACTATAGTGTCTGGATTTAATGTTTTTTATTTCAATAAATACTAAATTTGAAGGTATTAAGATTTCAAAATGCCTCAAGGATTTTTTTAAAACTAAAATGTAAAATGGAAATTAAAAAATTAATAAGTTGGCTAAGTGCCACGATCCTTCAGCCAGACATTCGATTTTTGCATTCAGGCGTTATAAAAGAAATGTTAAATAAATTTTCATGGTGCTTCAAATATCTACCCTGAAATGCTTAACAGCTCTCGGATTAACGATAAAACTCAATAAAAACAATTCTTAAAGTTATTTTACATCATTTAAAATAATTATCATTTTTTTTTCATTATTATTATTGCGATGTACATTTCTTATCCTAAGAAACATGCAACGAGCGAAAGCGGCATAAATTTATTCAATTTTACGAAGTTTTTCTCATAAATTTCTTCAACCTAATAAGCTTAAAATTTATGACATAAAAGCATATGCAGCTGCTCTCATTTATCTCGGAATGCAATCTTTTTTTCTATCCCAGTTTAGCTTGAAATATGAAGAAAAATGCATTATCCCAAAAGAAACAACAAACCTACATTTATAAAACAAATGTCATTTCCTCCCTAAACAAATCCCATTTGTAAGATTCCCCTAAATAATTTATTATATACTAAGATTGCTCATGTTTGCTTCTTACTCTCGAGATGTGAAAATAGCCATTAAGAAGGCAAAGAAATATTTCATTCGCTAATGAAGTAATGCCATGATATGCATTATTTTTTTTAATAAATTTGAAACTTAAATTGTAAAGTAAAAATTTATATACAACAGAAATTCATTTTCATAAATTAAGATTTGTAAAAAATACATTTTCCTAGTCAAGGTATCTAATCATAGAAATTAAATTGGAAAAAGATTAAAAATACTGAATTTTAAAGCCTTGAAATGGATATAATTAGAATTTGAACGCACATTCGGTTTATTTTTTCACACAAAATATGAGTTTTGATGAACATTCGTTTTCGACGAAAATGTTGCCAAATAATCGACTGGAACCGAAACTGACGGAAATTATTTGTGTTTCTAAAATTTCATTTCTTTCTTCACCTATTATCTTCGATTAATTTACAAAATTATTTTACGTCATTTGAAGTAATAATTTCTTTTCATTATTATTATTGTTATTTTTCTAAGAAACATGCAACGAGTGGCATAAATGCATTCAATTTTTTCTCATAAATTTATTCTACCAAATTAGCTTAAAATTTAGAACATAAAAGCATATGCAGCCACTCTTTTTAATCCCGGAATGTAATCTTTTTCTATTTCAGTTTAGCTTGAAATATGAAGAAAAAAAGCATTCGCCTAAAAGAAACAACAAAAATACATTTATGAAACAAATGTCATTTCCACCCTAAACAAATCCCATTTGTAAGATTCCCCTAAATAATTTATTATTTACTAAGATTGTTTATAGATACTTCTTACTCTCGGGAGCTGAAAATAGCCATTAAGACTTTATGGCAAAGAAATATTTCATTCGCTAATGAAGTAATGCCATGATATGCATTATTTTTTTTTTTACATAAATTTGAAACTTAAATTGTAAAGCAAAACTTTATATACAACAGAAATTCATTTTTATAAATTAAGATTTGGAAAAAGAGATTTTCCTTGTTAAGGTATGGCGAGGTTTTTTAGACATAGAAATCACATTCGAAAAGGATTAAAAATACTGAATTTTAAAGCCTTGAAATGGATATAATTAGAATTTGAACGGTCATTCGGTTTATTTTTCCACACAAAATTTGAGTTTTGGCGAACATTCGTTTTCGAAATGTTGCCAAATAACCGAAACTGACGAAAATTATCTGTTTTCCTAAAATTTCATTTCTTTATTCTCCAATTATCTTCGATTAACTTACAAAAATACTTCATTATTTGAAATCCTTTTCTTATAAAAACAAACCTAGTGAGAAATCAGATAAGCTAAAATTTCTTCAGCGACAGGACCTCTGAAAGTTACGGAATCATGTGCAGTTACACATTTCTACACATACAGTTACAAAAATTTTCATAGTGCCTCAAATATCTACCCTAAAATGCTTAACCGCTTTCGGACTAGCATATGAATATAAAAATCTATGAAAAGAGTTCTCGAAATTACCTTACTTCATTTGAAATAATTAATTTTTTTCGTTATTATTTTTGTTATTATCCAAAGAATCATGCAACAAGCGGCATAAATTCATTCAATTTTATGAAGTTTTTCTCATAAATTTATTTAACCAGATAAGCGTAGAATTTATAACATAAAAGCATATGCAACCGCTCGCATCAATCTCGGAATGTAATCTTTTTCTATTCCAGTTTCGCTTGAAATATGAAGAAAAATGCATTATCCCAAAAGAAACAACAAACCTACATTTATAAAACAAATGTCATTTCCGCCCTAAACAAATCCCATTTGTAAGATTCCCCTAAATAATTTATTATATACTAAGATTGCTCATGTTTGCTTCTTACTCTCGAGATGTGAAAATAGCCATTAAGAAGGCAAAGAAATATTTCATTCGCTAATGAAGTAATGCCATGATATGCATTATTTTTTTAAAGAAATTTGAAACTTAAATTGTAAAGTAAAAATTTATATACAACAGAAATATTTTTTTATAAATTAAGATTTGTAAAAAATACATTTTCCTAGTCAAGATACCTAACCATAGAAATTAAATTGGAAAAAGATTAAAAATACTGAATTTTAAAGCCTTGAAATGGATATAATTAGAATTTGAACGGACATTCGGTTTATATTTTCACACAAAATATGAGTTTTGGCGAACATTCGACAAGAGAGAGGCAACACATGACAACGAGACATTTTGGCAACGTTTTCGACGAAAATGTTGCCAAATAATCTGCTGGAACCGAAATTGATGGAAATTATCTGTGTTCCTAATATTTCATTTCTTTCTTCTCCAATTATCTTCGATTAACTTACAAAAACACTTCATCATTTGAAATCCTTTTCTTATAAAAACATATGTAGTGAAAAATCAGATAAGTTAAAATTTCTTGATCGACAGGACCTCTGAAAGTTATGGAATCATAAGCAGTTACATGTTTCTAAGCATACAGTTACAGAAATTTTACTTGTGCCTCAAATATCTACTCTAAAATGCTTAACAGCTCTCGGACTAGCTTATAAAGATAAAACTCGATAAAAAGAGTTCTCGAAAATATCTTACTTCATTTGAAATAATTAATTTTTTTCGTTATTATTATTGTTATTTTTCTAAGAAACATGCAACAAGCGGCATAAATTCATTCAATTTTATGAAGTTTTATCATAAATTTATTCAACTTAATGAGCTTAAAATTTATAACATAAAGCATATGCAGCTGTTCTTATTAATCTCGGAATGCAATCTTTTTCTATTCCAGTTTGGCTTAAAATATGAAGAAAAATGCATTCTCCTAAAGGAAACAACAAACCTACATTTATAAAACAAATGTCATTTCAGACCTAAACAAATCCCATTTGTAAGATTCACTTAAATAATTTATTGTTTACTGAGATTGTTTATGTTTGCTTCTTACTCTCGTGAGGTAAAAATAGCCATTAAGACTTTATGTCTAAGAAATATTTCATTCGCTAATGAAGTAATGCCATGATATACATGATTTTTTTCTATAAATTTAAAACTTAGATTGTAAAGCAAAACTTTACATACAATATAAATTGATTTTGATAAATTAAGATTTGGAAAAAGACAATTTCGTAGTTAAGGTATGGCGAGGTTTTTTTTAGACATAGAAATTGCATTAGAAAGCATTAATCATTTGAAGGGCGGTTGGATAAATTTTATACCACCTAATATAAACGAGATTCGTACTAGAAACATTTAACAAAATTTTATAATTGTAAAATTTGTGGCGAAATGTTTTTTGAAAAAAATTTGCTTTTTTCACATTTTAAAATAAATCTTTTTGATTTTTCCGGTGAAAATTTAATATTATAGAGATATTATTGTTTTATCCTCAAGGAGTTTAAAATGCTGAATTTTAAATCCTTGAAGTGGATATAAAAAGTTCGACTAGATATTCGTTTTTTTTAATTTTTTTTTTTAAGATAAAATATGAGTTTTGGCAAATATTCATTTTCGACGAAAATGCTGCCAATATTCGGTTAGGAACGAAACTGACCGAAATTATCTATGTTCAGACTCAATTCTTTTTTCTCCAATTTTTAATATCACTCATCCGTTAACTTACAAAAAAATTCATTAATTAATATCCTTTGCTTATAAAAACAAACCTGAGTGAAAAATCAGATATGTTTAAATGTCTCGCTCGACAGAACCTCTGAAAGTTACTGAATTGTATACAGTTACATATTTCTCCTATATTTTAATCAAAAACTGAGCATAACGCGTCATTTTGTTCAACATTTGCCATAACAATATATGATGAAATATATAATGCATTTTAATATCTTCTTCTTGGGTACTAATTTCTCATTAATTTTAAATTAGAAAGGCAAAATTTTATAAATGTGCCTGGAATTGTTTAATATTTGAGATGAAATGCACTGAACGAAAATACACGCTTCACTAAACACTTTAAATAATTAAAATATGAATAAATGACGTAATGACTTTTTTTTGAAGATACTATATACTTAAGAAAGTTAATATTCTGACTATATTATGATTAAATATTACATTCTTGTCCATAATGAAAATTACAGTAGCTTGTATTAAAACTTGTGATTGATTTTTGTTATTAACCTTCTCTTTCCTGAGCTTGTAACAAAAACATATTTTGAAAATAGTAAGTGATTTCCTTATTGGAATCAAAAAGAATTGAAAACTATTATACCCCGTTAGATGTATTTTTATCACATCCATTTTCAAGATCCAAAATATAAATGAAATTTTAGTTAGTTGTGAGCTATTTTTGAATTAAAATGATGCTTTTTAAAACTTCAAAAGTAAACTCTAAGTATGTATTTCAACAGTGAAATGTGCACTCCGTAGAATTTATTTTCCTTTTGCTCTTTTTCAATTTTGTAACACTTGTCATATTGAGAAGGCGGGGAAGGGGAGGGGGTCAAATTAAAACTTTCCCCAAATGTGTTTTTTTTTTTTTTTTTTTTTCCCTCACGGTTAAGGATTTTAAATTGTTTTGGAAATTACGTTTTATTTAAGAGGAAATTTGACTATTTCCGTATTACTAAATTTCATATACACTGGCCTCCAAAACATTAGAAATGACCGTTTCTTGAATCAAATTTGCAAATGGACGAATGTTTAAACAACAAATGTACACTAAATAGCAATTTATTGAATGCGACATAGACATTTATGTAAGTTAAAAGCAAAAAGGATTTATACAAAAAAAAAAAAATACTCAGGGGGGAAAGGATAAAACAGTACATCACAGTACATACAGTTATTGGATAAAATAGTACATCAGATTATTATTTGGTGAAATGTAATAGACATTTTACAAAAATGAGTTATAATATAATAAGAAATATGTCCAACCATGATTCGAGTACCTTGTCGACAGCGACTTTCTATGCTGTCAATTAAGCTGTTGGACACGAAATGAGAAGCGAGTACCAGGCATGGAGTAAGTTTTGTTCCAACTCATCTAACAACCTTGGAAGAGGACTTAAAGCAGCAACTTGTCTGCCAAATAATTCCAAAGCAGTTATATTTGATTCAGATCTGGAGAGTGAGTCAGACATTTCATTGACTCTAAGTCGTGAACCTCAAGATAATCTTCAATAACCACCGCTCAGTGAAGTTGTGAATTATCATACATCAAAAGGAAAACGTTACCAACAGCACCAAAATATGAGTGGACATATGAATCAAGGATTACCTCCCAATATCTCGCACCAGTCAGAGTTCCTCCATGGAAAATTTGCAGGATCAGCTTTAGATACCTATCCAAACCGTGATTCCACCACTTTTGTACCTGTGAGTTTCAACAGTACAGTGCTGGACTGATAGTATCTAGTGTGTTGTTACCCTTAGATAATCAGACGAACAGAATCGCGATTCAGTTGTGAATCTGGACTCGTCTGTGAAGAGTGCAGAAGCTCATTGCTGTCTGGTTCAGATAACGTGTTCTCTTGCCCAACATAAGCCGGTCCTTTTCAGTCGTCCGTTCAGGGGGATATACACAATAGGTCGTCTTACATAGAGACTTGCATTATGAAGGTGCCTTCGCACTGTAACAGCGGAAATTCTTCTCGCTGATGCTTCGAAGTGGTCGGCAACGAGCTGCAGTATAGTAATGCGTCTTCTCCTTCGGACCAAAAAGAGCTAGAAAATGATCTTTTGCAGGTGTTGTAACTCATGATCGGCCTAGAACATATCTTAAATACACAGAATCTTCAGATTGATAATGATCCCAAAATCATTCGATCACACTGCGTAACACTTTGAGACGTCTAGTAGCATCAGCCTGTGACAACCCCATTTCTATTCATCCGATCGATCACCACCTTAACGAATCGGGCAAATGACTTATTCTAGGACATTGCTAAACTCTACACCAGTGTTTAATGTCATAGAAACTGGAAACAACAATTGAAAATCAGCAACACTTACAAATAAAATCACGAAAGCTTAGAGAATCACAAGATAGGTTTTTTAAAGTTCATTACTGTTGATTCATATAAACATATGAAGATCATAGAAGGCGGCAGCCTTCAAGTGACGCAGCTTTAAACCTACCATCGTCAAAACCTACCATCGTCATAAGGGTAGATGCGAAACTTCATATATACAGCTAACTCAACATCAAAAGAAATCGGAAAAGCCGCCTTCTAATAACTCAGCAAATATTGGTCAGAATGGTCCAATTTTTTTAATATAGTCTTATATTCCCAGTCTAATCCTATCCTATAATTTTTACATTTCTACGTGCCGTATATTTTTAGATCTCGATAACCATTTTTAAACTGAAAACGATGGTGTTTGTTCCTGATAATGAGATCTAGAAAACGGGCTGGTTGATTTTATTAAAACTTATATATAATATGAATCTCTTTAAGATAGAGGGAATAAGACATGCCTTGTTTCTAGGAAAGCTCTTGTTTGTTATATATTGGTCTTGGAAAATTGGACTATATTAGCTCGCGGATTACATGTTATTCTATGGGTTAGCAGACGAAGACACTGCAAAAAGGCAAATGTAGTAATGGTCACAGTTAAAACACCCGTATCGAAGCAATAAATGTTTTTTAAACTACAAAAACATCTTATCATGTGCTTTAAAACATTCAATAAATATACACTGGTGTCCAAAAGTTAAGCATAATTGGTAATTAAGTAATTATTTTTAAGTAATGAAAGAAATATGAATCGGAATGTGCTGAAACTCCAGGTGTGTAAACAAAATAGTACGCGTCACATATTTTCGCGAAGAGTTTTCCCCGAAATCGAACTAGGGACCGTCAACAAATTAAAAAAGAACGAAGATCTTTTGGATAACCCTGTCAAAACTAATGTAGCAAAAGCGTTCAAAACTGCACATTATGATTAATTGGCTTATTGTAATGCACTGTGTTAATTTTTACAAGGATAGCATGTATACTCGTAGAGAAATTAAGGTTTTTATAAAAACAGTCCTAAATTTTCCCAAGTTTTTTGCTTATAATTTGCAGAGTTCTTGTTATAAAATAATGTTCTTTTCTGAAAATATGACAAACATCATTGTATACAATACCCTGTCTTCAGAATTTAAAAATAATAAAAATTGTATGAAAAATGAGTATGTTTAGTAAATAATTTTTCATTGCGCATGCGTCAACGATATCAAAATGTCATTTGCATATTGTGTTAGCTAAATGTATAGAGCAACTTCTGTAAAAGTTTCAAAAACATAGCTTGAAAATTCTGAAAATGGGAGCCTATAGAATCAACTCAAAATCCGTTATTCCTAAACGAAGCAAAAAAATCAGGGGTTTTACCTAAATATAGTTGTACGTGCAATATTGGATAGGCACTAAACAATGGAATATGGATACAGCCCCTCATCTTTTTGCTTCATTTAGGGAATAAAGGATTTTGAGTTGATTCTATAGGCTCCCATTTTCAGAATTTTCAAGCTATGTTTTTGAAACTTTTACAGAAGTTGCTCTATACATTTAGCTAACACAATATGCAAATGACATTTTGATATCTTTGACGCATGCGCAATGAAAAATTATTTACTAAACATACTCATTTTTCATACAATTTTTATTATTTTTAAATTCTGATGACAGGGTATTGTGTACAATGATGTTTGTCATATTTTCAGAAAAGAACATTATTTTATAATAAGAACTCTGCAAATTATAAGCAAAAAACTTGGAAAAATTTAGGACTGTTTTTATAAAAACTTTAATTTCTCTACGAGTATACATGCTATCCTTGTAAAAATTAACACGGTACATTACAATAAGCCAATTAATTATAATGTGCAGTTTGAACGCTTTTGCTACATTAGTTTTGACAGGGTTATCCAAAAGATCTTCGTTCTTTTTCAATTTGTTGACGGTCCCCTGTTCGATTTCGAGGAAAACTCTTCGCGAAAATATGTGACGCGTACTATTTTGTTTACACACCTGGAGTTTCAGCACATTCCGATTCATATTTCTTTCATTACTTAAAAATAATTACTTAATTACCAATTATGCTTAACTTTTGGACACCAGTGTATACTAAATCAAATTTCTATTTATTTTGCATTTATTTTTCGCAAGAGGAAAATATTACGTTTCTTACATTGGATATTTTTGCATTTTGTGGAAAAAATATTTTGAATCCTTTTTTAAAATAGGAAAATATTTTTTAATTATACATATTCAATATACTTTCGACTTATGATTTTTTTTTTAAGTTTTCAAACAAAAATTATTTTAAATTATTTTTTGTTGGAAAGTCATGTATTCATACGCCTAGGGGCGCCACTTGTCTAGTTTTGTTTTGAATCCGAACCCGAACGCGGCAAGTTACACGGACCATTTTTCATTCAGGTAGTAATATTCTTACATAATGTCCATTAAATTGATATAGAAAATGCACGAATTAAAAAATATAAACCAGACAAGATAGAATCATTAAGTAATTTTCAGGTTTTAATAATCCACATGTTGTTTCTTGTTACGCCAATTGAATCTCGCAATGTCAATATACAACGAATAAGCTCTGCAATAAAGTTAACCGGAGAATCTTGGAATGGATTATTAATTAATACAGAATGTGTAACTTTGCAATAAAGTTATTTGCTTGTATTTTTGAAGACATGGATTACAGTGTGGAGGCAGGATATATTCAAAATTTTACGAGAATGCCAGTTAAAAATCTGGACTGCATTTTGTTTTGTTTTGTTTTTTGTCGGTAATTTTGGGTGAAATGCAGTTTACTCTCCTTCGCCAAGGAACTTTTTATGTGTATTGTTTGATAAACAATTTTACCTCTATATATTTTTTGTTTATTTTTTTAATTTTTTTGCTGCTTGAGCAAAGAATAGGTTTGCATTAATCATAATTAATAAACGGAAACTTACTGGCTTGCTTAAAGTATTGTTTTTAAATACAGGGTACAAAATACATGAATTTTCTTAAATCCCAGTTTATTTTATTAAAATTTGTCATTTCATGAAAATAAAATTATTGCATATCTTTTATCTTTGAGTTTAAGTGTTAAAACACTTTTCAATGTTTGCATTTTAACATGTTTTGCAGATAATACATTTTGTGAATTTCACAGAGTTGACTGTATTATACTCTATTATAAGCATTCATTATGATTTCTAGTACATTATTACATTCAAATAACTCTTTTTAAAAATGTAAACAAAAGATGAGCACATTATATTTGTGCAATGTCTGCTCCAAAGTTACACACACTTGATGGACTTTACAATTTCTATATATTGCTTGTTTTAAACTTAAGTGAAATGTTGGCTAAAACATTTTCAGTTTCATAAATTATTTCAATTTGAAATATTTTAGTAATCGCTACTACTGTTATTCCGTCGACCAGTTTCGCCAAATTATACATAATCACATATTTTTTTTTTTTAAATAATGAAAAAACAAATAATTAGTAAAATATTAATAAAAAGTCGAAATAAAAATCAATGACATTTTAAATATACAAATTGTATTTAATGTCATTGAATGTGACATTCACAATCATCCATTATTGGAATTTAATCTTATAGTTTGGCGGTAATTTTTTGGTCGACGGGATAACCTAGTAGTACCTAGTAATCTATAAAGCTAACAAGTAATATTTATACAACATTTCATTAACTCGATTCCTCTTAAGTAAATTTGAATAAGCGACGGCAAAAATCCATTGCAAGATTCTCTGGTTAACTTTATTGCAGACTTTATTCATTGTATATTAAGACATTGCAAGATTGAATTGGCATAACAAGAAACATCCATGTGGATTATTAAAACCATGAAAATTACGTAATGATTCTATCATGTCTGTTCGATGGTTTTCAATTTGTGCATTTTCTTTATCAATTCTATTCTAAATAAATTCTACCTGAATGAAAAATGCTAATAATGCGTTCTGATTCAAAACAAAACTAGACAAGTGGCGCCTTCTTAATATAGAATATAATATAGAATGTATGAAAACTTATGAATTAGAGGGGGGAGGCAGGGTACATTCAAAATTTTATGAGAATGCCAGGTAAAAATCCTGTATTGTACTTTTTTTTGGTTTGTTGTCAAAAACTTTTTTCTCATGTCTATGAATAAATTACTCCTTGCACCAACATAAGATTTTGTTGTCAGTGGCACAGACAAGGGGGTGTTTTTGTGAACTACTTCCATGAATCGCTAAAAAAAAAAAAAAAAAAAAAAGCAAATTGCATAAAAAATGGGAATTACGTCCACAAATTGCTTAATGTGAATTACGTCAATGAATCATGTAAAAAAGCGAGAATTATATTCATAAATTGTATGAAAAATGCAAATTACGTCTATGAATCGTGTAGTAAAACATAAATTATGTTCATAAATCGCTCAAAAAACACGAATTTTGGCAGCAAAAAGCTGAAACGGAAATTACCTATATAAAACGCATAAAAATAGCGACTTGCATTCATGAATTGCATAAAAAATGTGAATTACGTTCATGAATCACTCAAAAAACGCAAATTACATTCATGAATTGCATAAAAACGTGAATTACGTTCATAAATCACTCAAAAAATGCGAATCACTTCCATGAATTGTGCAAAAAAACACGAATAACGTTCAGAAATTGCAAAAAAAGCGAATTACGTCCAAGAATTGGTAAAAAAAAGTGAATTACATTCATAAATCCTATAAAAACACAAATAATGTCAATAAATCGATCAAAAAACGCAAATTTCGTCGATAAAAAGCTCAAAAGATGCATATTATGCCTATGAATCACATAAGTATAGCAAATTACGTCCATAAATCATGTAAAATGTAAAATACATTCATTAATCGCATAAAAATTGCGAATTATGTCCATGAATCGCTCAAAAAAAGCAAATTGCATAAAAAACATGAATTGGGTCCACAAATCGCTCAAAACATGAATTACGTCTATGAATTGTTTAAAAAAGTGAGAATTACGTTCAGAAATTGTATGAAAAACACAAATTATGTCTATGAATCGTGTAGTAAAATGGGAATTATGTTCATAAATTGCTCAAAAAACACGAATTTTGGCAGCAGAAAGCTGAAACGCAAATTACGTCTATAAATCGCATAAAAATAGCAAATAGTGTTTTGCATTCATGAATTGCATAAAAAACGCAAATTACATTCATGAATCGCTCAAAAAACACATTACGTCCATGAAAACATGAATTACATTCATAAATCACTCAAAAAATGCGAATCACTTCCATGAATCGTGCAAAAAAAACACTAAGGACGTTCATAAATTACAAAAAATGCGAATTACGTCCAAGAATTGGTGAAAAAAAGCAAATTACATTCATAAATCCTATAAAAACACAAATAACGTCAATAAATCGATCAAAAAAAGCAAATTTCGTCGATAGAAAGCTCAAAAGATACAAATTATGTCTATGAATCGCATAAGTATAACAAATTATGTCCATAAATCATGTAAAATGTAAATTACATTCATTAATTGCATAAAAATCGCGAATTATGTCCATGAATCGCTCAAAAAAAGCTAATTGCATAAAAAACATGAATTGGGTCCACAAATCGCTCAAAACGTGAATTACGTCCATGAATTGTTTAAAAAAGTGAGAATTACGTTCAGAAATTGTATGAAAAACACAAATTATGTCTATGAATCGTGTAATAAAATGGGAATTATGTTCATAAATCGCTCAAAAGACACGAATTTTGGCAGCAGAAAGC
The DNA here is from genome assembly GCA_964019185.1 of Maratus speculifer. Lineage (NCBI taxonomy): Eukaryota > Metazoa > Arthropoda > Arachnida > Araneae > Salticidae > Maratus > Maratus speculifer. Next base: position 187,173,226 of record OZ025296.1, on the reverse strand, counting down.
TAAAATGCAAATTACGTCTATAAATCGCATAAAAATAGGGAATAGCATTTTGCATTCATGATTTGCATAAAAAACGCGAATTACATTCATGAATCGCTCAAAAAATGCAAATTACGTCCATGAATTGCATAAAAATATGAATTATGTTCATAAATCACTCAAAAAATGCGAATCACTTCCATGAATCATGCAAAAAAACACGAATAACATTCATAAATTGCAAAAAATGCAAATTACGTCCAAGAGTTGTGTAAAAAAAGCAAATTACATTCATAAATCCTATAAAAACACAAATAACGTCAATAAATTGATCAAAAAACACAAATTTCGTTGACAGAAAGCTGAAAAAACGTAAATTATGTCTATGAATTGCATAAAAATAACAAATTGTGTCCATAAATCATGTAAAATGTAAATTACATTCATTAATCGCATAAAAATTGCGAATTATGTTTATAAATTGCTCAAAAATGCAAATTACATTCATAAATCGCATAAAAAACACGAATGATGACCATGAATTGCACAAAAAATGCGAATTACACCCAACATTAAATTAATTTGCAGAAAGTTTTTGGTTTTATACAAGTCTGCCAACAAGAACCTACAAGTTATCCTGAAACCCATTCTAAACCAACAAAAATTTAATGGAAAGATAAATTTGTCCAAGAAAGACAAAATAATTTCCATTGACATACATTGACCAGAATCAAAAAATTCCTATTGAAATCTATCCTATACACTCCAAAACCAGAAAGAAAAAAATCCCTCCAAGAGTAACTCAATCTATCTGCTGCAAAATAAAATACATTGAAATGCAACTGAACAAGAACCTGAAAATTACATTTGAAATCAAACCGAAACCGGATTCAACCCCCCCCCCCCCCCCCAAAAAAAAAAAAAAAAAAAAAAAAAAAAAAAAAAAAAAAAAAAAAATCCAACCATATCTTGATTTGGGAAAGAAAACTTAATTTCCATAGATATGCGTGGTCAGAAATCTGGAAATTCCAATTAGTTTATGGGTTAGCAAACCTTAATTCGATCTGAAAAAAAAAAAAAAATTCTGACAATACACACTGACAAGCAGAGCTGTATAATATAGACGCACGCCATGTGCAGAAAATTTTATGAAGAAACAATTTTTATTTATTTATTTTGACAAAGAATTGCGTAAAAAAAAAAAAAAAAAAAAAAAAAAAAAAAAAAAAAAAGTGTAACTCAACAAAGAATCATGTAAAAAAATCCAACATTTCGGCAAAATATCACGCGAAAAACGTGAATTTCGTCCAAAGACCGCAATAAAAACATTAATTCAATCCATGAATCGCATAAAAATACGAATTCCATGCATGAATCGCATAAAAAATGTGAATTACAAGCATGAATCGCATAAAAAATGTGAACTACATCCATGAATCGCTAAAAAAAAAAAAAAGCAAATTGCATAAAAAATAGGAATCACGTCCACAAATTGTTTAAAATGTGAATTACGTCCATGAATCATGTAAAAAAGCGAGAATTATATTCATAAATTGTATGAAAAACGCAAATTAAGTCTATGAATCGTATAGTAAAACATGAATTATGTTCATAAATCGCTCAAAAAACACGAATTTTGGCGGCAGAAATCTGAAACGGAAATTACCTCTATAAAACGCATAAAAATACCGAATTGGATTCATGAATTGCATAAAAAATGTGAATTACGTTCATGAACCGCTCAAAAAACGCAAATTACATCCATGAATTGCATAAAAACGTGAATTATGTTTATAAATCACTCAAAAAATGCGAATCGCTTCCATGAATTGTGCAAAAAAACATGAATAACGTTCATAAATTGCAAAAAATGCGAATTACGTCCAAGAATTGGTAAAAAAGCGAATTACATTCATAAATCCTATAAAAACACAAATAACGTCAATAAACCGATCAAAAAACACAAATTTCGTCGATAGAAAGCTCAAAAGATGCAAATTATGTCTATGAATCGCATAAGTATAGCAAATTACGTCCATAAATCATGTAAAATGTAAATTACATTCATTAATCGCATAAAAATCTCGAATTATGTCCATGAATCGCTCAAAAAAAGCGAATTGCATAAAAAACGTAAATTGGGTCCACAAATTGCTCAAAACGTGAATTACATCCATGAATTGTTTAAAAAAGTGAGAATTACGTTCAGAAATTGTATGAAAAACACAAATTATGTCTATGAATCGTGTAGTAAATCGGGAATTATGTTCATAAATCGCTCAAAAAACACGAATTTTGGCAGCAGAAAGCTCAAACACAAATTATGTTCATAAATCACTCATACTTTGCGAATCACTTCCATGAATCATGCAAAAAAATACTAATAACATTCATAGATTGCAAAAAATGCGAATTAAGTCCAACAATTGGTAAAAAAAAAAGTGAATTACATTCATAAATCCTATAAAAACACAAATAACGTCAATAAATTGATCAAAAACACAAATTTCGTCGACAGAAAGCTCAAAAAATGCAAATTATGTCTACGAATTGCATAAATATAGCAAATTACATCCATGAATCATGTAAAATGTAAATTACATTCATTAATCGCATAAAAATCACGAATTATGCCCATGAATAGTTTAAAAAACGCGAATTGGGTCCACAAATCGTCAAAACGTGAATTACGTCCATGAATTGTTTAAAAAAGTGAGAATTACGTTCAGAAATTGTATGAGAAACACAAATTATGTCTATGAATCGTGTAGTAAAACGGGAATTATGTTCATAAATCGCTCAAAAAACACGAATTTTGGCAGCAGAAAGCTGAAACGCAAATTATGTCTATAAATCGCATAAAAATAGCGAATAGTGTTTTGCATTCATGAATTGCATAAAAAACGCAAATTACATTCATGAATCGCTCAAAAAATGCAAATTACGTCCATGAAACGCATAAAAAAGTGAATTACATTCATAAATCACTCAAAAAATGCGAATCACTTCCATGAATCGTGCAAAAAAACACTAATAACGTTCATAAATTACAAAAAATGCAAATTACGTCCAAGAATTGGTAAAAAAAGCAAATTACATTCATAAATCCTATAAAAACATAAATAACATCAATAAATCGATTAAAAAACACAAATTTCGTCAACAGAAAGCTGAAAAAACGTAAATTATGTCTATGAATTGCATAAAAATAGCAAATTATGTCCATAAATCATGTAAAATGTAAATTACATTCATTAATCGCATAAAAATTCCGAATTATGTCCATAAATTACTCAAAAATGCAAATTAAATTCATAAATCGCATAAAAAACATGAATGATGACCATGAATTGCGCAAAAAATACGAATTACACCCAACATTAAATTAATTTGCAGAAAGTTTTTGGTTTTATACAAGTCTGCCAACAAGAACCTACAAGTTATCCTGAAACCCATTCTAAACCAACAATAATTTAATGGAAAGATAAATTTGTCCAAGAAAGACAAAATAATTTCCATTGACATACATTGACCAGAATCGAAAAATTCCTATTGAAATCTATCCTATACAATCCAAAACCAGAAAGAAAAAATCCCTCCAAGAGTAACTCAATCTATCTGCTGCAAAATAAAATACATTGAAATGCAACTGAACAAGAACCTGAAAATTACATTTGAAGTCAAACCGAAAGCAGATTCAAACCCCCCCCCACACACACACACACCCACCCAAAAAAAAAAAAAAAAAAAAAAAAAAAAAAAAAAAAAAAAAATTATCCAACTATATCTCGATTTGGGAAAGAAAACTTAATTTCCATAGATATGCGTGATCAGAAATCTGGAAATTCCAATTAGTCTATCTTAAACCTAATCTGAACCTGAAAAAGGAAATTCCATACAACCGGAGCCCAGTATCTATACAGGACAAAATATTTTCTATTAAAGCGCAACCTGACCAGAACTTGAAAATTCCATTTGAATTGAACCTGATTGAAACCTGAAAAAAATTTCCATCGAACCTTAACCTAATCCGGAAAAGAGAAAATTATTTCTGCCGATACACACTGACAAGAGTCTGAAAGTTAACATGAAACCTACCTAATCCAAACCCGAAAAGGAAAAAACAATGGAAACACAAGTCTGTCCAAGAAAGACCAAATAATTTCTGTCCACATACACTGATAAGAATTTCAATTGAAATCTATCCTAAACCCAGTTCAAACACTACCCCCCCCCCCCCAAAAAAAAAAAAAAAAAAAAAAATCCAATTGTAACCCAATTTATCTGCGACAAAATAATATACTTGAAATGCAACTCAACAAGAACCTGAAAATTCCATTTGAAGTCAATCCGAAACCAGATTCAATCCCCCCCCCCCCAAAAAAAATATAAAAATATATATATATAAATATTTAATCAAATCGAGATTTTAGAAAAAAAAGAATAATTTATGTCGATATGTATTGACCAGATCATGGAAATTCCAATAGAAGTCTATCTCAAACTCGATCAGAATAACCTGAAACCCAATCTAATCCCCCCCCCCCCAAAAAAAAAAGTAAAATAAAAAAATTAGGAAATAAAAATCTGTTCAAGAAAGACAAAGTAATTTTTGTCCCCATCCACTGACCAGAATTGAAAACTAGTACTTGAAATGCAACTCGGCAAGAACCTGAAAATTCCAATTCAAGTCAAACTGAATCGAGATTCAAACCCGAAAAAAAACAAAAACAATTATCTAACCAAATCAAGATTTTTAGAAAAAAAAATTATGTAAATACGTACAGACTAGAGCATGGAAATTTTAATAAAATCTTAAACCCGATACAAACTCCTCCCCCTCCCTTACATAACTAACAAGAAGCCTTGATGACCCCACAAAACATAACTAACAAGAACGAAGAGTCATGCATACTGCATCGATTATGATGCATTTTCTGACTCATTCTGAATATTGTAAACTTATTGTCATTCATGTACAATAATTTTACCATTCTGTGCAAAAAAACAAAGCATAATTAACGAGAGTAAAAAATTTTCCTTTAACATGTTTATATACAGTAGACTCCCTCAAATCCGCACAGCTTGGGACCAGAGGTTGTGCGGATTTTAGAATTTTGCGGATTTCTGGTTATTGCTTTGTTTACGTTTTTTAAACAGTAATTTGAGTGCAATTAATAGTGCATTCAGGACTATAATGAATACTTACAATATAATAAAATGTTAAAATAAGTAATAAATTAAAATATTAAAAATTTAGATAATTTTCAAAATGATTAAAATATTAAAAGCAAAGATCAAGTTAATGATCAATAGTGTATGATTAAATATTCATTATAAAAATTAAATATATTTTTCCAAAATTATTCAACAAAACTTGCCTCATAAAAGTACATTACTAATTCACATCAAAATCATAAAATAAGGATTTTTTTTTTAAAGTTTAGCCAGGCTTAGTAACCAAAAAATCTTGATTAATGCATAAATATATTTGGTAAGAAAATTGTGATTACCAGTGATATCAGCAATATCTTGATTTTTTTTTTAATTTTTCTTCCTTCATGAAAAAAAAAAAAAAAAAAAAAAAAAAAAAAAAAAAAAAAAAAACATGAATAGAGTATTATTGAGAAAATTAAAAATTAAAAAATATATGGAATTGATACAAAATTAAAAAAATCACATTTTGTCCAAATATCCAATCTGAAAGTTTCATTGTTTACATCCATAAAGTATGTGCGGATTTTAGAGAGTTGCGGATTTCTGGTTTGCGGATTTGAGGGAGTCTACTGTACTTTCCATTTTATTCTGAATGCTTTAAACCAATCAGTTTCATCTTTGTACAGTAATCTTCCCATCCAAATCTCTCCCCCCCCCCCTGTTAGTTTATATATGTTTTGTGCAAACAGCAAAACATAAATAAACTAACAAGAATGAAAAGTTACACATACAGTATAGATTATGAAACACTTTCCAACACATTTTCATTATTGTAAGCCTATCATTTTAATCCATTTGCAGTAATTTTACCACTCTATATAAAGAACAAATCATAATTAACAAGAAAGAAAAACCTGTGTGCACCATAGATTATTAAACACTTTCCAGCATATTCTGAATATTGTAACGGATATAGTCTTAATCAATCTGCAATATTACGAACCTATACAAAGGTTGAAACATAATTAACAAGAATCATGCACGCAGCATAGATTATGAAATACTTTCCAGCACATTCTGAATATTGTATTCCTGATCATTTTAATCCATCTGCAGTATATGTATCATCATGTGTAAAGAATAAACATAGTTAACTAGAATGAGAAATGATACATACAGCATAGATTATGAAATCCTTTCTTAGAAATACAGTGCTGAATGTACATTACTTTCTTATCTTATACTAACGTACTTTACTACAGAGTTGTTTTTAACGAAATCAAGTAGCACAGCATATATTAATAATAAAATATGAAATATCTTTTTTTAAGTGGGTGGGGGAGGGGTAATTAAAGGTGCTCAGAAATCATGAAAATGAATTCTTTGCATTAGTCTTTAATTTTTTGTTTTTATCTTTTTATTATTAACCTAAAAAAAAGAACTGATATCAGTACAAAAAACCCTGAACGGGTTAAAAGCTTGTGACGCAGCACTTTATCTTATATATCTAAGAATTTTAAATTTGGGACTTAAAACTAATGATATCAAAATTTATGTGACGCTATGCTATTAATTAATATATACATATATTAAAATGTATTCATTAAGATTTTATCAATTACATCTTTCATAAATTCAAAATATGAATCTTAAAAGATATGATATCAAAATTTAAGTGACGCCTTGACGAGGCTTTAAACAATGTTTTAAAATTCCATTTATTTATTTATTGTCTAAATACATTTTCATATCTAAACAATACTTTTCATTTTCCAATACACTGTTAAATACATCACTTTCACTGAATATATATAATGCACTGAAATGTATTTATTTGAATAAATAGATTTATCTTTTGGGCTACGCTATCCAAAATCAAAAATAACATTTGAATACATATTTTTTGCGTCATTGTATCTATTTGCATCTATTTAACTTACTTTGGATACAATGACGCAAAAAAATATTTATTCAAATGTTATTTTTGATTTTGGATAGCGTAGCCCAAAAGATAAATCTATTTATTCAAATAAATACATTTCAGTGCATTATATATATTCAGTGAAAGTGATGTATTTAACAGTGTATTGGAAAATGAAAAGTATTGTTTAGATATGAAAATGTATTTAGACAATAAATAAATAAATGGAATTTTAAAACATTGTTTAAAGCCTCGTCAAGGCGTCACTTAAATTTTGATATCATATCTTTTAAGATTCATATTTTGAATTTATGAAAGATGTAATTGATAAAATCTTAATGAATACATTTTAATATATGTATATATTAATTAATAGCATAGTGTCACATAAATTTTGATATCATTAGTTTTAAGTCCCAAATTTAAAATTCTTAGATATATAAGATAAAGTGCTGCGTCACAAGCTTTTAACCCGTTCAGGGTTTTTTGTACTGATTATTCTTACAGCCATTTTTTATGGTGAGCTTCGAAAAAAGTGTTGAACCTTACTTTTGGAGTCCAGTGTATACAGGGTTATTCATAAATATTGAAACTATAGGTTATTTTCTTATTAATTCCCTTTAGACCCATACTTCCATTTGCAAAGTTTCATAAAAAAGAGGCAAAATGTTATGACATAAGTTGCAACTCCATGGGAGGTCTATTTAAAAAAATATGAAAATTAAATTTTTATACTGCCCTCTTAGGATGATAAATCCAATTAGGAAAACTTTCCTTATCCAGTCCTGAATTAAACATAAAAAAAATTGCAGCATCATATTTGCAAAACTTACAGTTATAGCCGTTTAAATAATTCACCAGGTTTTAGCACCTGAGGGGCGGTGGTATGTCTATGAAATCTTTTAATTCTCAAAGACCACGTTGGTAGAAATTTTTTAAAAAAAAATGGTTTATTAGATGCGTGAAATGTAGCTTTTTTTATTTACAAATAAAGTTGTTTTCATATTCCGGTGTCATTTATTAATTTCAACACTTAAGCAATGAAAGTAACTCTGTGCCGCAACGGGTTAAAGGATGAAACACAACTTGTGAAATGCGCCCAATTCAAAAAACAATGATACTTTAACAGTTCTAGGAAACATGTAAAAAATATATCTATTGAGTTAGAATTTTGATTCTTTTTCGCTATTTGTGATGGTTAACCATATAATTTGCAAAAAAATCCCATTCTAAAATTTTCCATGAAGTTTATAAAATTTTGAAATGATTAGTATTTTTTTAAGTGGGATAATTTAAAATCGTTATAATTCGAAACATTATTCATCGGATCTCATTTTTTTCATTTAATTACAGAGAAAATATAAATTTAGTTTAATTTTATGTTCTTTCAATGTTAATTTGAAAAGTACTAAAATATTTATTTAAAAAATGATGTAAATTATTTTTTTAAATCATAGTTTCAACATAAAATGAATAATGCTTACTTAAAAGGCGATTAAATAATCAATTATAAATGTTAAAAGTTAATTTTATTTAAAAATCTTAGTACTTTCAAACTTTTTCCAAACAGGTTCTTCCTCAGAGAATATTTTCTCTTATAAATACAAATATAAGATTTCGTTTTGAAAAATGAACGAGACTCGTGGCTTGAAGATTGAGTTAGTAATATTTCACGTAAACGGTAAAAGAATTATTTGATTGTTGTACCATGAATTTTTAATACGTCATTTTCTCAAATTGTTAGGACTTTATTTTTAGGATGTTAAACCATAAACTGGGTATATTATAAGACAGGGCATCGTTGCATACTTTATTGCTCTTGCATAGGATTTCTATTGATTCTCTTATAATGGATAAGTAATAATTGGATGTTGGGAATATGATTTTCGTATGATCAAAAACTATTGTGATATTCTGTTTGAGATATAAACGTGAAAGAGCAGTAGATTGGCGACAAAATTTTATGTCTGCTTTATGTTCTTTTATTCTTTTTTTTTAGTTTTATGTTGTTTTTTCCTATGTATTCTATTAATTTGTTGCAATCTGTTTTAAAAGGGGTGGTATATACACCAGCTAATTCAACTTCCAGTATTGGATCGATATTTGCACAAATTACTTCTTTTAATTTCTTTGATGGACAGGCTATTGAATTTATATTGTGTTTCAGTAGAGCATATCTTAATTTTTCGTATAGACCAGGGAAATAGTTAACCTTTTTGTATATCATTTATTTATGGTTTACTTTTTTGATATTTTCTTGAAAATTAAATTCAGGAATGAGTTTATTAATGAGAGTAGTTGAAAATCCGTTTTCTTCAGCAATATTTCTGATGGTATTAAGCTCTTTTTCTAAATATTTATCTGAACATACCTTAAAAGTACGTCTAATGCAAAATTTGTAGGCTGCAGTTTTATATAAAAATGGCGATGAGCTATTATATGGGATCGTATTATTTGATTTGATTGGTTTCCTATAAACATCTCTGTCAAGGCTGAAGTTTTCTTTGTTTTTAACTAAATTAACATCAAGAAAAGGTAAGCTTCCATCTGTTTCAATCTCAAGAGAAAATTTTATATTATCATCAAGCTCATTTACCTTATTAAGGAACAGGTGTAAATCGTGTAAACTATTTTCCCAAATAATAAAAATATCGAATCTATACCATACTGTAGATTTCATATAGAATTTAGCTAATATTCTTTCTTCTAATGGTCGTAATTTAATTTCGGCAAATAATCCAGAAATAGGCGAACCCATTGGAGCTCCTTATAATTGCTTGTAATATTTTCCGTTAAAAACAAAAACATTATTATTTGTAATAAGGTTTAATCCGGCTTTTAAAGTATTTTTCATGTGAATATCAGATATTGGTCCTGTTTCAATCGAGTTTTCTATGAACGATTTAATTTCTTCCACGTTAATTGACGGGTATAGTTTCAATGCTTTTTAAAAAATTCCATGTACTAAGTAGCTCTTTTCTTAAACTTCCGATTCATTTTCATTTTTACCATTTCCTCTTCCCTTCTGAATTATGTTCGTCAGTTACTTAAAATAATACTTTTCTTAACAAGCGGATTAAAAGCTTTTTCATAGTTTAGCTCCCACAACTTCAGGTTTTTTATGGACCCGACGAGGCTGTTAAAAAAGAACTTCATTCTGGGGGCAGCCCTCGGACATTATTTTTTTCTGAAGACTTTGCCAAGCCAAGACTAACGTATTTTCTTTTATGGCCGTACTGAGACTGTCTTCCTTCTTCCTAGGTCTGTACTGGACGAAATTTTCAGTCTCAGCGTCCTAACAACCCGTATTAAAATCTTTGTCTCTGACTGACTTAATCTTTGCATAAAATAAGTAAAATTTTGCTCAGTCTAAATTTTTTTATGATAAACGCATATATTTATCACCTTTATTTTACAAAAAAAAACTTTGAAATTCATCTTTTTTTAATGAATAGTAGATTTAAAGGCAAAATATATATATATATATAAATACAATTTTTTAGTGCAAAAATAATCTGTCTATGACGGAATCCAGTTTTAAATAGAAAAATGTGCTGATCCATGGAAAATGAATGTAATAATATCTGGAAAAAAATACACTACAGTTGCACTTCCTAAGAAAAGAAATAATCTATAACTTTTTTGTTTCTTTTCTAGGTAATTCCGTCTTAAAAAGTTTTACTGTATAGCATTTTTCACTGTATCCAGTACATGGAATATGGATTGGCGTTATTAAAGGATAATTAAAATATTTGGATATATAAAGAGATTCATTAATGAAACAAATATATCACAGCCTTATGTGCTTTTTTAAAAATGAAAATTATAAACATGAAAAACAAAAAGCTATAGTAAGTATTTTTGAACAGAACTCCTCCAAACGAAACAATTTTTAACCATATCAAAGTAAATAAAAAGAATATTGCCCAGTTAAACTGATGGCATTGAGTTCACAGGCTACGCATACTAATTGTACATTACAGCCTTATATTTTCAAGGGTTAATTCCGTTCGAAAAAAAATATTAAGGAGGGGGATCAGCTCCCCCCTTTCCCCTTTTTATACTTAATTATTGAACCCTCTAAACTGATCAGGGACATGCTTTATCATATAAAAAATTTATATCCAAAATTTAGAGCAAATCGGAAAATTCTTAATAAAAACCCATTTATATAATTCAAGAAGAGTTATCCTTCTCTTTTATATACTTAACCATTAAACTTCCAAAACTATTCAGAGATTTGAACGAAATCTGACAATTCTGCGTGAAAAACCCATTTATATAAATTAAGGGGAGGGGCATTAGAACCCCCTGTTATATTTTTTATATTTATTATAATTTCCCCTGTTTATATTTATCCAATGAACATCTAATATAAATCACGGAAGCGCTTCATCAGAATGATCCTATGTGTAAATTTTGAGCAAAAACTAATATTTCTGCATGAAAAACCCATTCTTATCAATTAAGGGGAGGGTCATGAGCCCCCCGTTACCCCTCTTATACATATCAAATGAACTCCAAAAACTGATCAGGGAAGCGCCTTATCAGCATATCCTTATATACAAAATTTCAAGTGGATAGGATAATTTTATCATGAGTTATCGCGTTACGTACGTACGAACGTACGCACATACATACAGAACGGGCGGGCACATAAGCTCTCAGACTATGATAGCCTGTGAACTAAAAACTATGTAGAATTCAAAGTCGAGTCCTGGAATGATTTTAATTTTTTCCCAAATCGGGTCTGGCCCGGCTATGATTTTAACGTTTTTCCGGGCTATGCCGAACTTTTTATGGGTCGGTTCGGGACCAGACCTAGATAAGATTAATTTTTAAACACGATTATTCAATCGTTAAATTTATTATAACAGATGTAATTTTTCCATTTTTGAATTTTGGGTGAAAAAAGTCCGGACCAGGATTCGAACCAGGGATGTATTGGCTGAAGCCGCCAATGCTCTACCAACTGAGCTATCCCGGACACGAACACTGGAGGACTATCTCACAAAATTACATCTGTTATAATAAATTTACCGATTGAATAATCGCGTTTAAAAATTAATCTAATGTAATTTCGTATGCAGCGATTTTCTGCAGTTCCATATATTGGCATTCGATTTATTCTGTGGAGCTGATCCAGAGTATCAGACCAGATAAAGTGATCGTTGAGGTTAATTGGGTGAGATAGTCCTCCAGTGTTCGTGTCCGGGATAGCTCAGTTGGCAGAGCATTGGCGGCTTCAGCCAATGCATCCCAGGTTCAAATCCTGGTCCGGACTTTTTTCTTCAAAAATGGAAAAATTACATCTGTTAAAATGAATTTACCGATTGAATAATCGTGTTTAAACATTAATCTAATGCAATTTCGTATGCAGCGATTTTCTGCAGTTCCATATATTGGCATTCGATTTATTCTGTGGAGCTGATCCAGAGTGTCAGACCAGATAAAGTGATCGTTGAGGTTAATTGGGTGAGATAGTCCTCCAGTGTTCGTATCCGGGATAGCTCAGTTGGTAGAGCATTGGCTGTTTCAGCCAATACATCCCTCGTTCGAATCCTGGCCCGGACTTTTTTCACCCAAAATTCAAAAACGGAAAAATTACATCTGTCAGAGCTAGATATTTTGACCCGTGCAGACTTCTAGTGCAGACCACCAGAATAGTTTGAAAGCAGGTTTAACGTAAAATATGTAGATATCGAGATGAATTTTTTGTTGTTGTGTAATTCAGAAATGGCTAAGGAAAAATTACCTAATTAGAAGTTTTATCCTACGGGGACCGTATGAAAATTTAATTTTTGTATTTTCTCAAAGAGACCCCCTCCCCACCCCCCATGGAGTTTTAACTTAAATCATCAAAATTTTGTACTTTTTTCTGTGAAACTTTGCAATTGAAGGTATGCGCCTTGTGGAAATGTTTGAGGATTGCGTCGATATTTATGAATGACCCTGTATAATCGCAACAAATTTTCTATGTAAAGGGAACTGGGGCACATTGATACTGTTTTTTTCTAAGAATTTTTTTGGTATACAGAAATTAGAAATTTCAAGTTATTTTTTCATGTGGCGTCAGCAAAACTTGTGTAGTGTGTTATTAAAATGTACAATCGTTGTTTTATATAGTATTTTTGCTTGCAGTTTAAAAAAATATAAAAAAGTCATTTGTATCAATGTGCCCTATCCCCGGGGCTGATTGATACACCTCATGGGACACTTTGATACGTTCGGAAAAAATGGAGACAAAATAACACCAATGCATATTTTTCATAGAAAATGAGTTAGCAAACCATTTTCTATATTTTATAGAAATTCAAATCACCAATAATTTATTAGTAAGCAATATTAAAACAATCAAAATTAAATGTATGATGACCTGATGTTCTGGCTGTTCCTTGCTTGATTGGTAGCAGTGGTAACTTTGTCATATCTGACATTTCTACCCCTACATTATCTTCTTTCTTAGGAAAGATGAAAAAATTACCAGGTTTTCTGTTTATAAATCGGTTTATAAACAGAAAAAAAGGATAATTATACTAAAAATTCTGTTTATAATATAATTATCCTTTGCTGTGCTGCAACTTGTATTTCTTATTTAACATTTCTCAAGTCGAAAATACTTTTTTCTCTAGAGTAATTGATAGAAATTCGAGCTTTTCGTATGTCAGTTCTACTTCCATTAGCTGTTCGGTAAGTTTGTACGCAAATTTGTTTGTTGTTGGCAAAAATACTATAAAATTTTCTAATGTAAAAAATGGAGCTATTTCATTTCAATAAAAACTAATATTAGAATTTTTTTGCTGGAAATGGTTGTATTAAGGAATGTATGGTAAAAGATAATAAAAAGTAATAAAAAATAAACTAGAAAAGGATTTAGGTGTTCTGTAGCTATCATGGGGGACAGTGATACATATCAATGTGTCCTGACATAGACTATATCAGTGTGCCCCATGCAGCCATTATGAATAGCATGAGTCTCAAGTCCAACACTTCATAATTTACCTAACAATAAATAATGAGGAATTGATAAACAGTAGCATTGCTGACCTGGGAGCGTATTCTTTTGAGTTGAAAATGCTGGAAAGGTTTTATATTACCATTGCAATTGTATAACTCCAATTTATTTTTAACCTATAAAAAAATAAATCAGCTGTCCCATTTCATCAAACTACTGAATTATCCCAAGACGTTTTGTATGTAGTTGTGTACACTAGCATAATCTTTTGGAGCAGTTATGAAACTTTCTGTAAGACTTTGTGAGCTGTAGAGGGGATGTACCAATGTCCCCCAGTTCCCCTTATGCATTTGTTGCATTTTCTTCAAATTTCTTAAGAAACTTCACTGATACATTGGCGCTAGGTGAATCAAAATCCTCATATATATTGATTTATACAACTTTTATTTTAACTACTTTGGCTTGCTTCAAAATGGATTTTCCCAATAATAGTCATCCGTATTACCTGAAAAAAATCATGGTTTTGGTATGTGCCTCATTCTCAAAATCATTAGTTTGTAGCAATAATTGTTTTCCTTTTAATAGAATTATGATTATACTAACTATATTTTCCCAGATACCATAAAGTAATAGATTTCTTACGGATGCCCCTGTAAAGGAATTATTATTCCGACATACTTCGTATAGAATGTCAATCATGCTGAAATTTATATCAACATTTAATAAAGTTTATCAATTGTATGAAAATCCAAATATATTTACGGAAGTTAGACCATGGATAGATGGACAGATGGACATACGGACATACATAAACACTTTTAAACTTAAAAAATAAATGAGCATGAAAAAATATTTGAATATTTCTTCATTAGACCGAAAATCAATGTTACAAAAAGTACAAACAAAACAAAAGTTTAAAAAAAATCGCGGAATATAATGCGATTTGTAAGTGGTGACGAATTCACTTCAAATATGCAATTTTTTTAGCCGACCTTGCGAGCACAAAAAAAAAGCCGAACATATGAAAATACGACGCTGACCTAGATGGGTTTAATTATGATTATTTTAAATGTAAATTTTAAACGAACTTGGGAAAAATATTCTTTGCAACCTCAAGAGACGTACATTTCATGAAATTAGATTAAAAAATGGGCTTTATATAAGAAGATTATTTAATTTTTGTTATAATAAAAATTCCTTTTATACACTTTCCTTATTAATATTTTTTTACCAAGTGAATAAATAAAAGTGACGTATAATCATTATATTACTCCGTGTACTTTTTCTTTCTACCTTCTTTTGTTTTTTGCTAAAGCAATGTTTTTTCCAGCTCCATTTTTTATAAGTTTTTTTTCTATCTAATCTTCTTTTTATGATTTCTATGGTTTAAAAATTATGGGGTTTTTTTATTAAGTATTCTAATAATGAAATTTCTTTCCTATTAATTTTTAGGAATACGTATTTTTATTTTATGTAATGCATTAAAAATGAATAAGTAGATTTCTTTTTCTATTTAAATAATTCTTATAGGAATCTTTAGTATTATGTACTGTTTTTAAAAAAAAATCTGTAATTCTACAGATGTTAATTTACAGAAATATGCATCTACTTACTAAAATGTTATCAGTACATCGTAAAAAAAAAGATGTAAATCTACAAAAATATTTTTTGTAAAACTTCAGAAACCTGTAGTCTTACAAAAAATCTACTAAAATTACAGTATTCATAAAATTTTATCTGTAAAATTCCATAAAAACTTGTAGGTATCCCAGTTTCCAAAACAATTTTTAATAACCTTACAGATTTTTTGATTTACAGTATATCTGTTTCTCATGATTTTTTGTTGTTGAAATTACTTAAAGAATTTTAGGAATCCCAGTTTCTTAAATAAAAAATTAATATTTTTTTTTTAACAGATGTTCTAAATACACTTGTGGAACACAAAAGTGTCAAAATGCAGTCTTTTTCTTTCTGAATAATTTTGCTTTTAATAAGTTATTCATCTTTATTTTTGCCATTATAACCTTGTTTTAAACCATAAATATTCGTTAAAAAGGTCTTTTTTTCTCATGTTTTTTACATTTTTTGATTATTAATTAGATTTTGAGACAAGATACATTTTGAGATTTGAAGGATTTGTAGGGGTTAACCAACATTTCATTCGTCCAAATCGTTTAATCGACTGAGTCTGATGTAATCGTGTACAAATACAAACTTGCTCATGGCAAATGTAAAAAGTACATTACATAGAATTAAAAAGCATTTTTCCTGTAATTCCTGCCACATTATGACTTAAATAGCAACAAACGATTACTTTCGGACCCCCGCAGTGCTGATCCGCCATAGAATGCATAAAAATTCTGGACAATCAGACAACCCTTGTCTTTTTGCATATTTATCTAAAAACTGTAAAACGAAACGAACTGGATACAAATTCTTCAATTTTATAATATTCCAACAAAGTTGAAAAGTGTTTATACATTCGATTTGTCTGTCCATCTGTCCGTGCTTTAACTTTGGTAAATGTACTCGGATTTTCATGCAATTGATAAACGTTATTTAGGACCACTGAGGCATGTTTGGTACGGTATATAAAGAACGTGGGATTAATAGTTCATTTATAGGGGCACTCAAAAGAATTCCATTACATTATTGTATATGGGAAAAAATCGTTAGCAGAGTATTTTAATGAGATTATGCTATTTAAAATCAGTGAAACTGTCATAAATCAGTAATTTTCACTACAAGATGATTATGATAGAAATGGGCATCCATAGCATTTGTTGTTCATTTACACGGATATTCAAAAACAGTACTGGTTACAATATTGACTTGGAATAATAATTGCTGAAAGTGTGTAGTAAAATTCTTCATGCAGTTTTAAATTTTACTAATTTTTTCTATGTTTCTTGTTGTATATTAATCCTAAACATTATATACAAGGGTGCATAAAATAATTCACGTACCTTTTTCTTTATTAGTTGAAATTGCTGAAAGGGAATTTTCAACTGACATATGTAGCTCTTTACTGAAATAAATTTCGGCATGCATGTAATTAATAGATACAAATTTAAATATCAAGTACAGGACTGCTCAAAGAATTCGGATAATTTTAAGATTCTAGATAGGAACAGCTGAAATTGTGTTTTCAGATGTGTTTTTCGTATCCATATAGTTAAATTAGGCATAATATTTTAACTTATTATAGGTTTTTGTATTGTTACATTATTCTGAATTCGTTGTAAAATGTTTCACATTCTATGCTTGATGCATGATTTTTTTTAAATTGAAGTATGATCTTTTTATCTAAGATTCCCAATAACTTCTACCACAATATATCAATTTACGAAATCGCATACTTTTTTGTAGTTTGAGATGGTTTGCTCAGAATTTCATCAAAATTATTCCTGCTCAGTATTATTTTATAACTTTTAATTGTTAAAATACATTCTAATTTTAATGCAAATGAGCGAAAAATGTCTCATACCTAATCAAAAATGAATGTACTGGCTTCAAGGCCTAAAAATGAATATTATTCATAACTCTTCTCTAATTCTTTTCATCCTTTTACCATTTAAAATGAAACTTTAAATAAATTGGTCTTCAAGATAAAATCCTTCTCCCTAAGCTCTCCAATCACATAAATGATTATCATTTGAAAAAGCCCAGGTTCTTTAATGAGTGAAATATTTTGAAATTGATTAACATGATTTATATTTAATATTTGGATTCAGAATCCTATGTTACAAAGTTAAAGGATAATCGATACAACAATAAATTATCGCTGCATTATTTAAATAATGCATTTTACATTATAACATTATTATTTACAGGAATAATCAATATTAAAACTATGTATATACTTCTAACTTTTGCATTTCTTCCGTGTACAATGAGAAGGCATCCTAAAAAGTTACATTTTTAAGTGGACCCTAATTAGTCACGAGATTTTCACTGAAAATGTCTAGAAAATTAACTCGAATTCTGAAAGCCAATATTTTCACCAAATATTGCCAAATTTGGTGACATTCTTTCATTTGGCGCCAAGAATGTGTTTTGATATTGTTAATTTTGAAAGTCATTTTTCCCGCCATATGTCACTAATGTCCATCATATTTTGGCAATATTTCCTCAAATATTGCCAAATTTGGCGAAATATTGCCAATTTTGTGACTCCGTTTATTGTTAACTATTAAACAACTTAATTACTGTTGCGACATCCATTTCTATTAAAATGCATTGACCGGTAATGATCACAACATGACACACCAATCGAGCTTTCTCGAATATGTAACCTAACCCAATGGTATATTTGTATCCTAAAACGATAGGATGCAAAATTTGATTAAACCATAAAACCCGTTTTTTAGATAAAATTTGCATTCAAATAAACATAAGATTTGCTCGTATTATAATACATGACAACTTTAAACAAATTATTTGTGATTCGAATTTATTAAAAATCGGATAAAATATGAAAAGGTTGCAAACTTTCAAATTTCTTCATCACTCATCTTGTTGAGTCCAATAATTAAATAAATTCTTCAGTTATCAGATATTACACATTAAAATTTTTCAATTCTACACAATTTTCATAATTATATGAGTGTTTTTCAAGTCACGAAATCACACACCATTAATACATGAAAATTGTTCAAAAATTGATCAGAACTGTGAATATTTGATGTTCTAAATTTTAATTAATTTTTAATATTTTAAAGTTTTTATAATAAATGAATTAAAAAGACATCCTATATAACAGTCTATTTAACCTAAAATGAATGCACATTTCTGAAAAGTTAAATAAAGAAAAATGTGATTTTCTGTTCCTTCTTTAATTCTTTCCATTCTTTTACAATTGAATGCAAAATTCTAAAAGTAAGTCTTCATTCTCGTGAGACAATTTTTTCACTTAAGCTCTCCAATTACATAAATGTGTAAAGATTCAAGAATTTGGATGACTCTGATATTGTGAAAATACTTTGTTCTAAGAATTAAACAACTTGATGCATGATCAATATTTCAAGATTATGTTTATTTTCCCCTTTATTTTCAAATTTTTTACAGAATGATTTTTAAAAAATCGCATGCGACTTTAAATGAATATACTCGCCTTAAAGCTTGAATAAAACAATAATAGACACCACTTTAAATAATTATATTTATTTTATGATTAACCAAGCTTAAACTTAATGTTCTTCAGATTTAAGATGCCATCATAAAAGGTAAAAAGGGTGAACATGCCATAATTTTTGATTTAATCGATTTAAAAATCGCCTATTGATTATATTTGTTATTCATTGATTTCTTGTTAAAGCTTGCACTATTGTGTATGATTAAAAACATACTTCATTTTACAGATATTGTAGAAAGCATCGAATAATTTTGGCGTCTTACCTAAGAAATGTGTAAAATAGCCAATCAGAAGACCCCGGTCCCCCCCCCCCCTTTCCCCAATGATCTGAAGAAGCTATATTCGAAAAGCGGCCATTTATGCTTTTCAGAAAGGGCAAATACCAGTACTCTCTAAAAACATCATATTTATTTCTCTGGTATTTAGGACTGGTATTAAGACTTATATAAGGAAAGGGCAGCTGACGTCGTTGTTGGTCGAATTACTGTTGATCGGTGAGAAACATCTGCTCGTACTTTATAACTTCTTGCTGTACGTATTCCAGAAATTTGATTGTTCTAAGTTTGTCAGCTCTATGATACGCGATGATACCATTAGCTTACGTTGCCAACACGATTTTTGCAGTGATGGCTTTGACAAAAATGCAGTGGTAGATTTGTTGACGGAAATGTTTGTAAACATGCCTTTCCTTATACGCAAATAGAGAAGTCACGTAAAAGATTCTGCACAGTTACCAGAAAAAAAAAGACAAAATAACAATAAAAAGCACCACTAAAATGTTTGTGAAATGAATGCAAACGGAAATTAATATATGAATAGGGAACCCTCTTGCATACAACTGAACAGTGCGGCTTCTCCCTACAACACCTGCACATATGTAAACTACGTGATACGACTTTTACAACACGTATCTTGTACAACACGGTATCTCATCTCAAGTTACCCTAACATACGTTTTCTTAAATACGGATAAAAGAATTACTACATTGGTATGATAAGCAGGAAATTTAAAAGTAAAAAAAGAAGTATGTAGCCGATATTAAATATAATAGGAAAACAACAGCCCTATCAAGAATATATCAAAAAGAAAACATCCGAATACCTTTCAGTGGTAGGAACACAATTTTCCCTTATAGCCTATATTATCCATCCATTATCAGAGAAACCATAGAAACTATAACACGCAAAAAATTAAAGTGTAACGAAACAGTATCGTTCAACATACCAAAATTATGGCTCGAGCTACTCAATGATCACGAAAATAAAATAAGCATCTAAGTAAAATAAAAAATAACGTGCAAAATATAAAAAAATGCGTGAGAAATTGAATCATGGCATTGCATAGACCGTGCAATATTAGAATAATTTTAGTTGTTTTGAAAGCTACTCGAGTAGAGCTGAAACATGTTAGCAGTCTAAATAAACGCATTTTTTACTGGTTTTAGAGTTTTAATTTACAAATTTTAGCAATTGTAAATAATTTTGTATAAGTTCTCCTACCAGATAAATAACACTTCACGAAATTGGACGCCTTAAGTATTTCAAAGTCACGTGTTCTCAAATTAGTCAATGTAATAGATATTTATTATTTAAAAGTTTAATTAATTTCTAATACTTCGATATTTTAGAATGAATGGTGAATAAGATTTACATGTATTTTAAAATGAATGCATTGGCTTCAAATCTTAAACAAAGATAAATGAAATTCACCCCTCTCCTTTCCCAGTTCCTTTCATTATTTTATCATTCAGTTCCCAAACTTAAAATAGATTCTTCAGCATCGCTATACAATATTTACATTTTAACTTCCTAATCACATAAAGAGTATCTTGATTAAAGAGAACCAGCCTCCTTTCAGCATCATGTTACAAATTCAATATTTAGATACATTCTCAAACGCATTCTTCAAAGTTAAAGGAGTTGTAACTTTAGTCAAAATATTTGTTACCTACTTCAATATTTAGTATGTTTTTCTTCGTACTAAGTTCCATATACATGTATCTGTCTATCAGTTTTCGAAAATTGAAGCTTTTAAAACTCTGAAAGGGTTTATTCAGAAATTTGTCTTTGTTATTCGACTTTCAAAGTCTACTATTTTCTATTTTAATTAATTTCCATTGCTTACAAACTTTATAATAAATGTCTGAAAAGTATTTCATGTACACTGTAAAAAAAATCTGTAATCCTACAGATGTAAAGTTGCCGAAATATGTATGGTTACTAGCATTTTCTCTGTACACTGTACAGGAAAAAATGTAAATCTACAAAACTAATTTTTGTAAAGTTACAGAAATCTGTAACTTTACAAACGAGTCGACTAAAATTTCAGTTATCTTACCAAAATTTTATCTGTAACCTGGGTTCCTGTTACATGAAAAATTCTTGGAATTCCAGTTTCCTAAAAAATTCTTAGTAACCTTACAGATTTTTTGGATTTTCAGTACAAATCTGTATCTGTTACATGAATTTTTGCTGTTGCCGTTACATAAAGAGTTCTTGGAATCCCAGTTTCCTAGAAAACTTTTAGTAATTTTACAGATTATTTTACAGTGTACAACGCTTGGAATGAAATGGCTTGAAATCTTAGATATAAAGAAATGAAAGTTCCTCTGCTTTCTTAGCTTCTTTCCGTTTGTCTCCGTTTTTTACCGCACTGCAAGATCGTGAAACACTTTTAAACACTAACTAAACATAATAATTAACACTTTTAACTAAAATCACTTTTGACTGTCTTGTGAATATGTTGCGAATATGTTGTACTAGGAAAAATATTGTGCAAAAAGTGTTGCTAAAAATTACATTTTTTTCAGAAATGCAGGTATTGATATTTATTGGCAAAATTATACAACTCACTCGGTAAACTCCCACAATTTTTTTTCTATAAAGCGAACTGTCGGTTATTTCCTTTTTTAAATTGTGTAATTTAAAAGGTACCATGTAGAAAGTGTTTGTAACAGATGGATGCTCGACGTGGGGGTGAAATGAATACATAACTCGAGATATAAGTTAAAACCAGTTTATTTAAACTGTTGGGGCTCAGGGGGATGTGGAGCTCTCAGTTCATTAATTTCAACACTAGTCACAATACTAAAAGATTAAACCCATAAATATACTCACAGCTCCGGCACTAGACTCAGACGGTGCACTTCAAAGCCACGTCCCACTTAGACTTCGGCTAAACTGCTAGATAAAAGCTTTATTAGACAACCCGTGGTTATACAACACTCTTTATTAACTTTGAAATACTCAACGTAATTAATACTATCTCTTACCAACGGCAATCTTCTCGAATAGCTCCGCTCTGAATGAACTAAGTCGGCAAATGCTGCTAGCGGCTCACTGCAAAACTCATTGCTATCTCACTGGAGGCTCAATAATAACTTGCTATAACTCCAATCTAATTCAATTTACTGCTTCTTCACACACTACTAGCGGGCTTGCGTCGCTACACACCACTAGCTGGCTTGCGCCGCTAGACACACCACTCACTCACTCAAACTCAAAGCTTTTATATGCTGCAAACTGAGATACTATAAATTTGCATATTGCTTCTAACCGTGACATATCTATAGATCAGAGAAAGACACACACGCTCTAGAAAGTTAAAGTAAAAGAGAGGATAGATGTCACTTCCACGCTACACATGTTAAATCATTGACGTCACGATCTCAAAAAATGCTAGAGTGCCTTTATCACAAAGGTCACTCCCTCACATGTTTTACATGTGTTGTTTAATAGTGTTTTGAATTTTTCATTTTTTACAATGTGTTGTTAAATTTGGTGACAAAGGGTTGTTCCAAACAATCCTATTGTAAGAAAATACTTTTATCAACACTATTTACAATACTATTTCAACACAATTAGCAACGCCATTTTTAGAACACATTTCTAGATAGCAACACTTTTGCAACATATTAAAAATACGTTTCTAGATAGCAACACTTTTGCAATATATTAAGAACAGAATCACTAGATGAAAAATGTTTTGTATATGAAGTTTTCTTTTTCACAACACATTAATGTGTTGTAAATTTTGTGAAAAAATGTGTTCTAAAATGTGTTTATTTTTGTATGCTGAGTGCACTCAATTCCAATTTTTTGAAATACGTTCTTCAACATTTAGGGTAGTAGAGATTATGTATTTATTTCTACCAAAGTTCCAGAATCGCATGAATCAATTTATGAAATCAGAAGCATTAAAACAATAAAGTCCTTTCGTCAGTACCGAGAGGAAGAGGTAGCTTTCATATATCTTATTTATTTATATATTTAGTTTAAATTAAATTATATTATTCAAACATACGAAGCTCAAATTAATGGAACCCGATTATGTAAGATTGAATACTAGTTTTTATCGATACTGAATATTAATGGGAATTTTTATAAATTAGTCATCTTTTATTCAAGCTGTTTTTATTTTAAGCGATTTATAAGGTCGCCAAATTCCACGATATCATGAAGTGTATGCGATTTTAAAACAGCATGATGTATAAAACAAACCATTGAGCTTGGTCGAAATCTTAATTTATGTGCACATGCACATGCACATGCACACTCATATCGAAATCGATTAATATCTACGAGTGCTGTGGCGGGCAAATTGATTTTTTTTAATGTCACGCGCATTAGAAATTCAAATTGCTATATCTCAGGCGTTTTTTAAGGTAAAGACAAAACAAAAAAATACTCATGAATTCATGTATTAAGATCAAACACTTCAGAGAGAACCCTTTTTCAATTTCGAATTTTTTGTTTCTACATCATTTACACTTAAAAGATTTTTGACAAACTTAAATGGCCACCATTTTCAAACAAGATGGCGAATGAAGTTGGCCAGTGAACTCAATCAAGATATTGGTATGTACTATGTACACATTGAGTTATATCCAAATCAGTTTATAAATATGCGTATTATTGCGTGACAAATTTCAGACCGTTTCAAAATGTCAACCTCAGAATGTCAAATTGAAAGTGGTATAACTCAGCCATTTTGCTAGATAATGATGAAACAAAAATGCTCTGGAATCTTTGTATCAAAGTCAAACACACAAAAGAAAAATCTTTTTCAATTTCTTACTTTTTTGTACCTGATTTTAAAATTTAAATTTTTTAAGAACATTTAATATTCCGCCATTTTGAAACAAGATGGCGGATGGAAATGTCCAACGAACTCTGTCTATGAATCAATATGTATTATGTAAATACCAAGTTACATCCAAATTGGTTTATAAATACGCGTGTTATCACGTGACGAAAATCAAATAATTTCAAAATGTGAGCAACACTAGAAATTAAAAATGCTGTAACTCAGCCATTTTTTAAGATACAGACGAAACTAAAAATGCTCTGGAATCTTTGTATCAAAGTCAAATGCATAAAAGAAAAATCTTTTTCAATTTCTCACTCTTTTGTATCTAATTTTTAAATTTAATTTTTTTTTATTTAAATGGCATTTATTTTGAAAGAAGATGGCAGATGGAACTGACTAACGAACTCGTTCCAGACCTTAGTATGTAGTTTGTACTCACGAAGTTAAATCCAAATCGGTTCATAAATACGCATGTTATCACGAGACAAAAATCAGATCGTTTCAAAATGTCAGCCACACTAGAAGTTCAAAGTGCTATAACTCAGTCATTTTTTAAGATACAGACAAAATAAAAAGTGTTCTGGAATTGTTGCTTTAATTTCTAACACGTAAAAGAACATATTTTCCAACTTTTAATTTTTCGCATTTAATTTTAAATTTTATTTTTTTTTAATTTAAATGACCGCCTTTTTTAAACAAGATGGCGGATGATGCTGGCCAACGAACTCGGTCGAGATATTTGTATGTACTATGTACATGCCAAGTTTCATTCAAATCGGTTCATAAAATTACAGCATGACACAGCACGAATGTTAAAATTGTTTAAAGTTACAGCATGATGAAAATCAGATATATATATATATATATATATATATTATCTTGACAAAGTGAAAAAAATATTACTATCTTCATGCAACCGTACCAATAATTATGATGAATACTAAAATAAATGGGTACAATGTTAAGAATATAGATAATGTTTACAATTTTTGCAATTTATATGCTAATGTTAATACTACTAAGAGATACAAAAGGGGTTCTCATGTTAATTCAAAATGGTTAAATTGTTTGGTTCCTTCTGATTGAATAAATGATAACGAAAAAAATTTTTTAGCTGTTTATAATGTTAAAATTGTAAAAAATGCTGTTTTCAGTTTGAAATTAAAAACACTTGATAAAATTAAGAAGGCTGTTGGGGGGTATAGGTTTTTAAATACACAGTATAAGGATTTGCTTTATGATCTTTTGAATTTTAGATTGAAGTCATTTTCTAATTTTGAATATACAAAGGCTTTTTTTACTATAAATTTTCAACAGAAATCATTTGATGATCTCAAAATAAATAATTTCATTAGGCAATTTCATTTTCTGTTTCCAATAAAAAATATAAATGTAGTTGTTGCTTATAAATATGATATACCTCTAAGTAAGAAGCTTTTTAATTACAAATATGTAGCTTTAACAGAGAATGATACTGTTTCTTGAAATTGTAGGGAAGATTTTCCAGACTTTATAGATGACTTTCATGGGCATGTTGTAACTGGTAATTTAGAAATTATTGAGAATAAAAACTTAAAATTTTTGATGGGCTTCGGTACCAAATTCAGATTAAATAAAAAAGTTAATAAAGAGAATGCTGTTTTGAAATTTAAAGGAGATTTGTCTGCTTTTGTCTTAAAAATGTGTTACAAATTCAATGTGCCTTTTGAGGCTTTCAATGAATGGAGATGGAATATTTTAAATAGTTTTGTTGATTTTATTGACCAAAAATTAAATAATAATCAATACACTTATCATCGTTTAAATAAAGAGGACTGCAGCTATATACAATTTTTACATAATAAATTTGTCATTGTTCCTGTTGATAAGGCTTCATCTAATTATGCAATCATTTGAAAATTATTTTACATAGAAAAAGTTACTAATGAACTGAATGATACAAAATATTATCAAAAATATAATCTGAATCACAATGCAATTATTAAAAAATTTAGTGCTTACTCTAGAAAGGTTAAAAATCTTTATGCATACAATTTTCCTATTAATAATTTCCACAGTCTTCCTTTTCTTTTCTTGACACCTAAGTTTCACAAAAATCCTATAAAATTTAGAAGTATATGCTGCAATTCCAGAGGTATTGGTAAAAGTTTTAATGTTAAGTTACAAGATTTTTTGAAGAGAATTTATGGTTTTTTGAAATTTAATTTTAAAAATTCTAGTTATTTTTGGTGTATTGATAATAGTATTGAGGTTTTAAAGAAATTAAACACGCCTACAACGCCCACAAATCTGTTTACTTTTGATTTTGAAAATCTTTTTTCAAATATTCCTATTGATCTGCTGTTTAAAACTCTGGAGGATTTGTTTGATACTTTTTATATCGAGGAAGAGTTGGGTATTAATAGAGATTTTTTTCTAAGTTTATGTAATTTTTGTTTTTATAATAATTTTATAACTTTTAATGGTTCTATTTTTTATCAGGTATGTGGAATAGGTATGGGTACTAATTTTTCAAGCACTGCAGCTAACCTTTTTTTATTTTTTTTATTTTTTTATGAATATAAATTTATTTTAAATTCTAACAAATCATTCAGGGTTTTGAGATATATCGATGACATAATTATCTTCGATTATAATTTTTTGGAATCGATTGATCACATTTATCCACCTTGTTTAAAGTTAAATTGTGCTTCAGACGATAATTTACATGTTGTTTTTTTAGATCTTGACTTAAATATTGAAAATGAAGAATTAGTTGTTAAATTATTTGATAAAAGAACTTTTTTTAATTTTAAAACCCACTCCATGCCTCATTGGCATTCCAATTTAAGTAAAAGAGTTTTTGTAAATATAATTTTGGGTCAAATAATTAGATATTATAATATTTGTGGGTCGAGAAAAATTTTGGAAACACAAATTTTTAAATTTGCTGCAAATTTGTTTTACAATAATTTTTATCCTCATAATTTTATATTTTTTTATTTAAATGAATTAAAAAAAGGTTTTTTGAAGTGGCAACAGTAGGGCCAAACGCCATTATGGAAGTTGCTTCTTGGGTGTTGAATTATATGAAGATCTGTGAATGAAAGTCCGACAAGGAAAGTTCACAGGGTGATGATTGTCAACATTTTGAGAGTGACAGACCAAGCTTGAAAATGGACAGTAGTGAACAACGGAAAGACAATTCGAAGGAGTTTAAAACTTTGAAGCTGGCCTGCTGTCATCTTAGGCCTAACAGTTTCCCCCGCTCAATCAAGTATGGAGGTTTGTAATGGAAATTTTCTAACAGGTATCTTTTTTCTTTTTCCTCATAGGTAAAGGTGGGGGCATCGCATTGCTGCATGTCTATTTAGTTTAGTTTATTGTTTAGTTTCTGATGTTCTTCATGTTACTTTGGAAATTTCTAAATATAATATTTTTGAGTTATGTTATGTTACGAGTTGATTTACTTTATGATTTTGCTGTTGGATATTTTTTAATGTTAATTTATTTTACTGTTTTGGTATATTAAAAAAATTTTTCTTAATTTTCTCAGTTATTTTTTATATAATTGGAGTATGCAGCTTTGTGATGCCTTGCGAAACCTGTGAGGATACACTTTTTTACAATTTTTTGATACCTGTGCTCCTCCCACCTTCTGAAGAGCAGGGAGTTTATTTTGTTTTGTTTTTTTGGTGTTGCTCTTTTGTGGTTCATTGTTGTTTCACCCATTTTTACATTTTTTTTTTTTTTTTTTTTTTTTTTCATCTTTTCATCGTTTTTCATATTTTTTTCATAAAAGAGTATATATATATATATATATATATATATATATATATATATATATATATATATATATATATGTCAACATTTGAAAGGAGGGTGGCTTTGGGGTCTGGGGGGGGTCATGATCGGTGAAAACATATCAAAATTTTCCGGAAGTGCTTTCCTCCGGACGACTGCAATAGGTAGCTTTTTATTTTTTTGTAATGAAAGCTATCTAAAAGTAGCCTAGTACTAAGATTAATCTACACTGTTAACGGTGTATTCGAAAAAATGCTTTTCCACCTTCAACAGCTCGAAATTTTCTGATACAATTTCAGGCACATTTTTAAAAGTAGAAACATGAAACTTGCTGAGGGGATTTTTGAAGAGACCTATAAGGTGCCGTGTGATGTCATTTTACGCTCTATTCATTAGAATTTGATTTATAAACAATTACCTTCTCTGTATGACCCTTTTTTTCGTCCGGTTCGGGAAAATCCGTTTCAAAATGCCTTTTTTGATTGCTTTTTGTGCAATATTTTCTGCATTTATCAAAGAATTGACAATCACGGCACTTTGTGTACTTACCAAATAAGACAATTTGCCAATTTGATGCATTTGAGAGCAAAAATAAGTTAAAAAATAAATCGGAAAAAAAGCAGCTTGAATCGAAATACACCCTTAAAAATAAATCTGTGAATTCAATGCAAAACTACCAGCAGCAAAGTTGTCAGACATTTACCGTTCCGCTAGTGGATTTTCCGTTTTATGAAATAAAATAGGGAAAACTCCGTTTGAAGAAATGGTAACCGTTATAAAGTTTGATTTTTAATGATAATAATTTAATCTAATTTTTAAAATTGACTAATAAGTCAATCGTCAAAGAATTCGAAATTTCCGATCGATTTTGAACTGCTATATTATTTAAATTTTGCACAATATGCTTCAAGCTAACCTGAGGATCGAACGCGAGACCTTTTGACAGTAGAATACTTCCTTACTGACGGAGCCATAGCTGTTGACGCGGTTTTGCTCAAAGTCTGTCTTTTATGAGTCAGTGGGGAAAAATCTGTTGAGCTTTTCAAAGATTTTCTTTCAAATATATGCCTTAGAAACATTTGTAAACGGTTTATTTTATTTTATTTTTGGCCGATGCATAATACTTATTATTTTTAAAATCAGTTTTAATTTTTTAAATAATTTAAGTAAAAATATCACTTTTTTTAACGAATGAATGAAATTTTTTTAATTCATTTTTTACTAAAATAATGCAACCGAGAATTTTTCAAATTATTGCACAATATTATTTTTTAATGGACTAATTAATTAAAAGATTTTTTAATAAGAAATAAGATAAAATAAACAGAATTTTTTTTATTTAAAAGTGATTTTTTTATGCTTTCATTACTTTATTCATTTTGTGTAACATGTTTTTATAAAATTAATATTTTTGATAGCGCATTTATCAATGAAATAATAATAATGATGATAATAGCATTTTAATAATTATAACTTCTTTGAAGTAACACTACGCAATTTATATTTAACATCACCAAGTTTCTGGCGTCTGGTGAAGGAAACAATTGCAAAATTATTGTCGATGAAAATCCCCACTAACTCAGAGAATATGATTTTTCCCTTTCTAAATTACTCTAAGGGTTTTTTTTTTTTTTTAATCTTTATTCTTTTTAAATTCAACTGCAAAGAAAATGTGTATTTTGAATTGCAAGTTTTAATAAAGATAAAAATATCTCTAAATAAGGTATGGAAATAAATACAGGGAATTTTATATAAGATAACAGAAATGTGTGCGAAATGGTGACAGAGAAACGTAATTGAATGCATTTAACCCAGAACTAATGTAAATTTATAGAAGGGTTTCGCTTTTTTTTTCTTTGTTTTAACAGAAATTTTTATCTTTGTATAAAGTTGGTATAGTAAAAATGGAAGAAAGTTGGTAAGAAATATAATATCTATTAATCTCAATGACAAAAAAGATACAGTTGCAATTCAGCAGAACGATACAAATCTCACAAAAGAGCCAGGATTTTTTCGTTGAGTTTTTCTATTTCTGTAAAGCAATATGTCAGTTTTGTAGATATTCAAAATAAATTTGCCCCCAGATAACGGAGTATCTCAGTTCTTTCTTTCAATCTCCATTCTTTTTGTTATTTTCAGGAAATATGATTAAATTCTCCGATTTTTGACGGGATATTCTTTTTATTGTGAAAAGGGACTTTTTCTGCGAAATTTGGGAAAACACATCCGTTAATTTCAGATTTTTTTTTAACTATATATTTGATGAATATTTTCTATTTTAATTAATGATCAATACTTTCAAACTTTATAATTGATAAGTAAAACATATTTTATACATAACATAAAATTAATGCACTGGTTTGAATTTTAAACAAAAATAAATGGAATTCCCCTTCTTCTTTCCCAATTCCTTTCTTTTTTTTTTTTTTTTTTTTTTTTTTTTTATTGTTCAAGTCAAAATTTAAAAAAAAACTCTTCAACCTCGTCCTACAATCCTTCTGTTCAAACTCTCCAATCACATAGATTGAAAGGAGCCCGCTGATTTTAATACCCTGAAGTGGTTTGGCAATTGATTGACATGAAACAATTTCAATAACGGATACCAATTTCAATGCATTCTTCAAAATTAAATGAGTTGTAACTTTAGTCAAAATATTCATGATTTATATCAACAAGAATAAATTAAAATGGTAAATAAAAACAATAATTCTCTTTTAATCCACTTCAGTCGTCAACTACCAAAGTCCAAGTGTACAATAAATTCTTCAACTTCGCCGTACTATATATTAAATATTTTCTTTTTTACCAAGTTTTTGAAACATTTATCTACACTGTAAAAAAAATCCGTAAAGTTACTGACTTTTTCTAGGAAAATGGGATTTTTAGAACTTTTTATGAAACGGTAACTCATGTAACAGAATCGGTTACATGAATTTTTGCTGTTACCGTTACAGAAAAAGTTCCAAGAATCCCAGTTTCCTATAAAACATTTTATAGCTTTACAGATTTTTTTTTTCAGTGTACTTATTAGACGAACTTGGAATATATTCTACGAAATTGGACGCCTTTTAAACTCTGAAGTGGCTCGTTCTGAAATTACTCGATATCATACACACACTGTCAGAAAAACTCGTCGATGTACACTAAATTTACTGTTATTCTTAGCATACAAGCGTACTGGCTCTTTTAATTTTAAAACCCGAATTCATTTTAAAAATGAAAAAGCAAAAATTCTAAGAATTAAAATTTCTAATTTAATTAAGAAAAATGGAAAACTTTTCGTATTTAAAACTAAATAAAATTACTTTTATCATTTATTCAAACATTCTCAGAAATAATTTTTTCAATTCACGTAAATTTTCTGGCAGAAGAGCTTTCGGGATTTTTCCGTTAATTGACAATACCTGTTTTTTTTTTTTTTTTCGTTACAGGAGATAAAATATCCGACAATTGAAGAAAATTGGGAAAAAATTAAAGTTATCGAGATCGGATTCGAACTAGGTGTTCAGCGTTCCAAGACGAGCACGCTAACAACTGGGTCACAGTTTTACAACAGCAAATTCCTTTAAAGTAACTATCAGTGCAGTACTCAAAATTTTTTTGAGGTTGAACAAAATTAAATATAGTTTAATTTATAAAGTCATTTATATATTCGCATTTAAAATAGATTTTAAACAAACACATTTAAAAGATATATTGATTAAAATAATAAATGGAGAAAAAATCCATATTACTCAAAAAATGCATCAAAATAAAATATATTATTCATATTTTTCATCCAACAATCTACTTAAAAGATAGTTAAAATTTTTCATTTTTATCCCATATTAATAGTAAAATATTAAAACACCACTCACAATGTTAATAAATTTCTAAATCTTTCCGAAATTAACTTCAAAATTAAAGTATTTTTAAAGAAATTGATCAAACCATACACTTTTAAAGCAATTTTTTTTTAAGTATATTGCTGTACAGCTGTTGTTACTTTGTTGCTAGTATTCTCGAACCGTAACGTTGAGATGGCTGGTTCCAATCCAAATTTGGTAACTTGAATTTATTCCCAACTTTCTTCGGTTGACGGATATTTATTATTCTGTAATGAAGAGAAAAAAATCAATATTCGTCAATTAACAGAAAAATCCTTGAAGCACTGCTGCCAGAAATTTTCCGTGAGTTGAAGAGAGTATTTCTAAGAATTTATTATTCCAACTTTTATTCATATTTATAATCAATTTTCATTGCTTTCAAACTTTATAATGAATGAGTGAATATCATTTAACCCTTCACAGCACGATTTTTCTTTTCTTTATGAAAAAAATATTTTTATTACTTTACACAGTCAAAAATACAGGAAAAATAATAAAAAAAATTCTGACTTCATATATATTTTTTTTAATATGAATATTTATGGTATGTGATCCAAAGCGCACAATGAGATATTTACATTTTTGTACCAAATATGGCATGAAACTCACAATATTGGTGTATTATGTGTACAAAAAGAATATAACATGTATTAAAATTTTATAGCAGGTATTTAAACCTCTGAGGGGTAAGCAAGTGTGTCTCTGTAATCTAGAATTTACACCGGACTATTCGAAAACTAGTTGGATGTGCCAATCCCAAAACTTTCTTCTATCTCATCCGTACATTTTAATATTTTCAAAAAATAGTTACTCATTTTAATGTTTTAATAATTTTAATTCAATACCATACGAACTTTGGTTTCTGCTTCAATCAATTAATCGGAGTAAAAACGAATTTCCGTCTCTACACGAGCCGATGAACAATAGAATAATAGGCAGATTTATTTTAATTCAGGAAGGACCTATTTGCCTTACCAAAAAATAATTATATGCAAAAATTTTAGTTCAGTTCTAGGACTAACTTCATCCACCTTTAGGTGGTGCAATATTGAAAATGGCATAAAATTGGCTCTTGCAGCGCCATCTTGGCGAATTTTTTTCAAATTCAGGGAGAACGAACTAGTCATAGCCATACACTTACACAAAACATTTGGTTCAATTAGATACATAACTTCATATACTTTGGCCGATACAATATTGAAAATGGCACAAAAATCGCGATTGCAGCGCCTCCTTCCGGCGGAATATTTCAAAACTGAAGGAGGACCTGCTTGCCGCAGCCAGAAACATTCACAAAAAATTTGATTCATTTCTATTTCATAACTTCATACACTTTTTGATGGTAGAATGGCGACATACACAGACACACACACACACGGACAGACAGACATTTTGTAAAAACAGGTTTTTTGGAGTCTCTGATTTCTAAAACGTGTAAATCCGTCGAAAAAAATTTCGATTACAATACTTTCTTCTATTAAAGATAGAAGAAAGTAAAAGTTATTTAAAAGAAAAAAAATCAATTTTGAAACATTTTTTCTCGAAAACTGGAAATACAAAATTTAAGTGAAAGTTTTTTCTGGGAATCTTAATTCAATCATGTGGTATGTAATATATCCCACTGCCCTCAAGGGGTTAAAAAACTGCAAAAAAAGTTTAAAAAATTAATGTTACAAATTTTAAAATACAAATTGTAAAAAGATATGAAAGAAAAAAAAATGTAGAAAATCATTTTACAATAGAATAATCAACAGATTAATAGAATAGAATAATAATAGAATAGTATTATCAGAAAATAAATCAAAAGAAAAAAAAGAGTGTAAAAAAGAACTTCAATTTCATTTTTTGACACAATAAGCAATAAATACGGAAAAACACCTTTTTTTGTGCTGAAACATCTGTCTTGTACAATCGAAAAATGTCTGGCCAATTATTAAATAAAAAATTGTAGATTAAAAATTAGTTGTTTCCAAACGCTTTTAGTAACGAATTAAACAAACCCTGCTTGATTGAGCGGCGCTCGGACAAAACTATTAAAGGGTTGAGAACAAAAAATTCCAAATGTTAATTTCTCATGAAATTAAGAGTAACATTTTTGTCACAATTTATACATAAAAAATAATCCACATCATGAAAGTTTTCAGTGCACAGTTTGGAATCTAGCATAACTATCTGCTTTTTATAAAAACCGACCAATGGCATACTCCATTCAATCTTTTATCGTTGACAGGCATTGCTGATAAAGGACCGTTATGTTTCTTGGCTATAATTCCTTTTTTCCCTTTCAGACATTCTTGGACGTCGTCTTTTAGCATTTGCTGTTCTGCTTCCAATTTTACAAAGGCATATTACAACTTCTTCTGTGCATTTAGCCAAAGGCATTTTTCCCAAGGAAATATTTTCGTTGATTTTTCAAAATAAGATCTGTAACTTTATTATAACAACATCCAGTAGATGGTAGGAAGCTCGAAAGTAATACTTTTTCGATCTCATTTTATTTCTATATTTACCTATATGGTTATCTAGTAACTCTACCTCATCCATGTGTTTATTGTATTATTTTACCACAAAAGAACAAGCTATATCCGTCTTTATGGAATCGAGAAATATTGTCTAGAGGCTGACTCCCAGTAAATGTTGACAAAACCTTAACTAGTTTGTTATCCAATCATATAACACATGATATTTATGCATCTGAAAGAATAAACAATCTTTCTCTAAACTCATGCTTCTCATTTTAGATATTCAATGTTAAATTCAGGAGTGACCGGGGGGGGGGGACATTCGTCAAGAACATTTACATGTACTCCACAAATAATTTGAAAATTTATATACTTTATAAATTCAATCCTCCCCTCTACACACAAACAGACGTTCCCGGCACATAAAAATGCTCCTCTTGCGGAAACATGTCTGAATTCAATATTGTTGAATTTCACTTTTTTTTTATATAGTAGGGGAAGATGGGGACACTTGAGCCACTTTTTAAATTTAAATTTTTTTTTAATTTTTTATAATTTCTTAGAACAAAATAAAATATTGAAAATGAAAATTTAATCATTTTTCTTCAACTGAAAACTACTTTCAATTGATTTTGAACTATTTTTCTATGTCTAATTAATTTTTATTTTTTTTTACATCGTGGCTCAAGTATCCCCATGGAGGGGATACTTGAGCCATGGTGAAGGGATACTTCAGCCAGTACGGAAAAAACCCCTACAAAAGTAATTTTTTTCGCTTTATTTTTGCACAAATATTTTACAGAATGATAAAGATACATAAAGTCCTTCAAAACCAATTGAGAAAACAAAGCTAGTAATACGATAATTTTTTGTCGTTATAGCTGGTGATCGAAGGATCATTGCAAAATCTTTTTAGTTTTAGCTACATGGTAACTCAGTAGGGCCCTCTGTTGGTGACAATAGTCATTTCTTTGATTAAAAAAAACTTACAGTAACAGATGATGTTACAATTTCACTATAAAATATTAATCTTAATATATTATATTACAAAAATAAATATTTTAATATGTTGGACCTGACTAATTGAAGTATTAGAGATTATGATTTTTAAAATAGTTTTTAAAAAAATTTTAATGTAATAAACATTAAATTGAAAACTATGTTTACATTTATCTAAACAGGCTATTTTTTTAGTCAAAATGAAAAATAAAATGAATATTTTCATTAAAAAATATACTTTTTCAAACATTTTTTTTCTAAGTCATTATTTTTTAAAGAAAAAAATATCAATTAGTGAATATAAGGACGCAATTTTATTTTTTGTTTGTTTCATTCATGTCTAATTTCCTACTGGGGATGGTTGAGCCATAGCTCAAGTATCCCCATTCTCATTGGCTCAAGTATCCCCATTCTCACTTTCTCAAGTATCCCCATTACCACCATTTTTGTTTATCAGAGTTTTACTAAGTAAAGCATGCAACTATTTGAACCAGTTTAGATTCAAAGTACAATTGAAATTATACTTATTAAATTTATCCATATGATTGCAACTTTAAACAAAACTTTTAATAAAAAAAAAAAAAAAAAAAAAAAAAACATGAACCTAAATATTTACTTTGGATTGAGAAAAACAACTTTTAATCACCATACTTTCAAAATGGTACCAAGGTATGTGATTTCTTTTTTACATGTTCAGAACTATAAATATGTTACCATATTGCCAGTTTTAGAAAGAAAAATTAACCAACTGTAGAAATAATAGGGGTGGCTCAAGTATCCCCTATACTCAAGTATCCCCACTCTCCCCTACTTTTAGTAAAATTGAAAATCACTTTAATATTTAATATGAAAACTTATCGCTTGTGGCTGTTTAATCCCTCTTTTGAGTCACATTTGTTGTTTTCGTGCAGTCAACGTCTGATTCAGATGAAGAAATGGTATCTACTGCCATCAAGTGAAAAAAAAACAGATACAAAACACTTTTTTTAAATGTTCTAGGTATGGCACAAAGCTCAGATAACCTAAATTTAAGATCCTTAAAAAATTAGAAGGGTTTTATTGGTATGTTCCATATGTGACACACCCTGCAGTGAAGGGTTAATATATAACGCATTATGAATGAAATGGTTTCAAAATTTAGATACAGAGAAAGGTAATTTTCGAGTGTTTTTATCTCTTTGGTTCCAAATTTTTAAATAAATTCTACAACATCGAGAAGCGTCCGTTAAAAAAATAATTAAATGAAAGTTCTAAAATTATATGTATTAATCAACGAAATGGAAAGTTTTGCAATCAGTGCAGTGGGTTTTTTCTGAAATTAATCAACTACTGTATATTGTCTTTTAAAATAAATTTCCATTTCTTTCAAACTTTATAATGAATGGATGAAAAGGGCTTTATCTATAACCTAAAATGAATGCATTGGCTTCGAATCTTACAAAGAAAAATGAAATGTGTGTTTGTTTATTGAACCCCTTCATTCTTTTACCGTTCATTTGCAAACTTTAAATAAATTCGCCATCTTCTTAATACACTTCTACTTTTAAGCTTTTTAATTATAAGGCACCTGTACCCAATATGGACACCCTAAGGAAAATTTATTTTTTTCACTCCCGTGTACCCGTCATAGGACTCCAAAAATATAGGTATCCACTATCTCTGGACTATCTCTGGTCAGTCCACTATCTCTGGACTGACCATCAATATAAAAATTAACGACTTTGTAATTCTTCTGGTTTAATTTAAATGATTAAAACAAAAAATGTTTACAAGTGTCCATATAAGGAACCACCTGTCCCTAATATGGACATGCATGTACCATTAGAGACAAGTGGCTCCTTATTGACCTACTACACAAGGTGTATGGAAGAGCCACTATTCCAAAAAATTTTAAAGGAGATAGGATAAAAAAAATTATCTTAAAGTACTGCGGGAGAGGGGGAGCACTGTAAATATCTTCAAAACATGCACTTTAGAAAGGGGGAGGTCATTTTTTATTGTGGCTCTTCGAAGACAAATGCAAAGCACTTCAATTACTACAAAATATAATATATAGTTGGTTTTGCTTAGCTTTATTGCATATGTCTGCACAGTTTACAACTGTTATTACCGAGTCCTTACAGGATGCACAAATAAAAATTTCTTCACTATTGGCGGTAAGTCCCACAGTAGCCTCGTGGACTTATATGCTGCATTGATGCATATCCGCATGTCTGCAACAGATTCAATACTGCATAAGAAGTAGTATCAGCTCTCCTTTGTCGAGGAAGTCATACCGTTGGTACATGCGATCACTAACAGATACTCTACTGAGGGGAGGCTTCTTTTGTTTTTTCTGCAAGGCCTTTTTAGAGAATTTTTTTCTTGGAGTATTGTTAAGATGGCATCATGTTGAACAAGAATTTTACTACTTTGATGCTTTTTGAATTTATTGCCTGGTGGCGTTGTGTCTTCTTCTTTCTTACAGTTGGAGTCGATGGGGACAAATGGTGTCCATATTGGGAATTGGACGTAGTTTTACTAAATCTTGTAATAAATAAACAAAGAAAACATATTTAAGCAATATATGCAATAGCAATCGAAAATATGTTTTATCAGCTTTCTAAAATACTCTACTTTTCAATGTGTAAAGTAATTTTACTATATCTGATAAGAATTTAAACTTACTTGTAATTACGATCAACACACCACGAAACAACAGATTTCCTCCTAATTGGCGAACAGCGCGCTTTTTTTCACTTTCCAGGCTTAATTATCTTTCCAACTGCTTTTCTTCATAGATATGTAGCGCCATTTCTCGATCAAAATTGTTACTTTTAGAAATATTAGGGGTGTCCATATTGAGAGCACTGTCCATATTGGGTATAAGTACCTTATAAGTACATATTGATTGAAGAGAATCGATGCCTTTAAAATTCTACATTGGTTTGTTTTGAAATTAGTCGATATCACCCATACTTTATTATTAGATTTTCGTGCTTATTTACTATTTTAAAAATTTCAAGTACTTTCAAATTTTATAATGAATGATTGAAAATGATTTCATATCCAACGCAATATGAACGAAATGACTTCAAAGCTTAGACACAGAGAAATCGAATTTCTCTTCTTTTTTTACTGTTCATTTCCAAATTTATATATATATATATATATATATTAAAAAAAAAAAAAAAAAAAAAAAAAAAAAAAATTAAAAAAATTATTACATCGAAGATCGCCCCCTAGGAATCATGTTTTTTCTTCTACTTAAGTTTCAGAACCAAATGGATTACTTTACAAGGCCTTGAAAACTGCCAAGTTGTTCTGAAACTCATCAATTGTATGTGCAGTTTTTATTTTTATCAATTTTTATTAATTTTAAATTTTATAGTGAAAGAATGCAAAAGGATTTTAAAAATAACCTAAAATGAATGCACTGGTTTTAAATCTTAAAAAAAGAGAAATGAAATCTGCCCTCCTTTACCAAATCCCTTCGTCATTTTACCCATTCAAATCCAAACTTTAAATAAATTCGTCGACCTCGCAATGCAATACTTTTGCTTTAAATCGCCAATCACATAAGTGTATATCGATTGAAGAAGACTGGTTCCTTAATACTCTGAAGTGGTTTGTTCTGAAATTCATCAACGTGATACTTATTCAATATTTGAACTGAGAATCCAAAGCATTTTTCAAAGTTAAAGGAACTTTAAGCAAAGTATTTGAGAATCCTTTCAACAATAATAAAATAAAAAGACGGTGATATTGAAATTCGTCAATCATAAAAGAAAAGTTTAATTCTTCTTCTTATTATTATTTTTAAATTTTTTACTTTTACATTAGATTGTAATCAAACTGCTAGAAAGTACACATAATTGTTTGATATTATAACCTATTATAAATATAGTCTGGAAATATAGTCTGGAATGAATGCACTGGATTCAAATCTTAAACAAAGAGAAATGAATTTACCCTTCTTTCCCAAACCCTTTTAACTTTTTACCATTCAAATCCAAACTTTAAATAAATTCGTCAACCTCGCAATACAATACTTCTGCTTTAAATGCCCAATCACATAAGTGTATATCGATTGAAGAGGACTGGCGCCTTAATACTCTGAAATGGTTTGTTCTGAAATTCATCAACATGATGGAAGATCCAAAGCATTTTTCAAAGTTAAAGGAACTTTAAGCAAAGTATTTGAGAATCCATTCAACAAGAATAAAATAAAAAGAGCGCGATTTTCAATTTGGTCATACATAGTAGAAATGCTTAATTATTTTTTTTTAACTTTTGTATTAGGCTCTAATCAAACTGTTAGAAAGACATAGAACAGTTTGATATTATAACCTAATTTAATAAAATAAGAATACCTGTTTAAGAAATGTTAAACGGTTAGTACAAAAACTGTTTTTAATTAATTATTCGGATGTATATTGTCTTTTAAAAAAATGTTCAATTACTTTCAAATTTTATAATGTATGAGTAAAAAGGGCTTTACGTATAATCTAAAATGTGTGCATTGGCTTCGAATCTTAGAAAGAAAAATGGAATTTGTCTTCATTTTCCAAACCCTTTCATCCTTTTAAAGTTTAATCACAAACTTTAAATTAATTCGTCAATCGCTGGGTACTTCTTCTGTTACACTCTTTAACTATAAAAGTATAGATTAATTGAAGGGTATCGACGCCTTTAAAATTCTGCATTAGTTTGTTCTGAAATTAATCGATATACTTTCTTATTAGACTTTGATGCATATTTACTATTTAAAAAATTTCAAGTACTTTCAAACTTTATAATGAATGAGTAAATTTGATTTCATATACAACGCATTATGAATAAAATGACTTCAAAGCATAGACACAGAGAAACAAAATTTCTTTGCATTTTTTACTGTTCAATTCTAAATTTTTAAGTATATTCTATTACATCGAAGATCGCTTCCTAGAAATCATGCTTCATCTTCTATCTAAGTCCCAAAACCATACATTGTAAAAAAAGAAAAGAAAAACGAACGATTTTACGAAGATTATTCTGTTAATCGGGATGGCAGTACAATTCACTGTTTTTAACGGAAAAATTACTGTAAATTGTAGGGAAAAAATGGAAAATTATCTGGAATTTTTCTGTTAACAAAAAGTGAATTGTACTGGCGTCCTGATTATCAGTAATTTCCTTAAAAACGTCAGTTTTTTTTTCAGTGCATGAATTAATTTACAAGGTATTGAAAACTGTCAAGTAGTTTGTTCTGAAATTAATCAATTTGTTGTGTCGTATTTATTTTTATCAATTTTCCTTAATTTCGAATTTCATAGCAATAAAATATTAAGTATAACCTAAAATAAATGCACTGGCTTCAAATCTTAAACAAAGTGAAATGGAATTTTCCCTTCTTTCCCAAACCCTGTCATCTTTTTAATCATTCAAAACTAAACTTTAAATAAATTCGTCGACCTCCTAATACAATACTTCCGCTCAAAATCCTCAATCACATAAGTATATATCGATTGAAGGGGACTGGCGGCTTAATACTCTGAAATGGTTTGTTCTGAAATTAATCAGCAAGATGCATATTCAATATTTGGACTGAGAATTCAAAGCATTTTTCAAAGTTAAAAGAACTTTACACAAAGTATTTGAGAATCCTTTCGACAAGAATAAAATAAAATGACGTCGGTTTTCATTTTGGTCATTATAGAAGAAATTTTTAATTATTACTCTTATTATTGCTTTTTTTTTTTTACTTTTATATTAGACTGTAATTAAACTGCTTGAAAGTACATATAATAGGTTAATATTAAAACCTATTTTAATAAAAAATTAATATGAATAAGAAAATGTACCTGTTAAAGAAATGTTGAACAGTTAGTGAAAAAACTGTTTTTTTTTTTTTTTTTTTTTTTTTTTTTTTATTAATAAACCAGATGTATATCATCTTTTAAAATAAATTCCCATTACTTTCAAACTTTATAATGAATGAGTGAAAGTAATATCCAACGCATTATGAATGAAATAACTTTAAAGCTTAGACATAGAGAAATGGAATTTTTTTTTTGCGTTTTTTATTGTTCAATTTCAAATTTTTAAATAAATTCTATTTGATCGAGGATCGCTCCTTATAAATCATGTTTTTTCTTCTATCTAAGTTTCAGAACCATACACCGTAAAAAAACGGACATTTTACAGAGATTGTACTGGAAATCAGGATGCCAATATAATTCACTGTTATTTAACGGAAAAATCACTGTAAATTCTAGGGGAAAATGGAAATTTTTTGCAATTAACATGAATTTTTCCGTTGAAAACAGTGCATTGTACAAGGTATTGAAAACTGTTAAGTGATTTGTTCTGAAATTAATCATTTTGATGTAGATTTTGTTTTTATCAATTTTTATTAATATAAAAAATTATAGTGAAAATAGAGAAATAGCGAAAAAGATTTTAAATAAAGCTAAGACTAAATGTACTGGCTTCAAATCATAAACAAATAGAAGTGGAATTTGCCCTCCTTTCCCAAATCCTTTTATCTTTTTATCATTTAAATCCAAATTTTAAATAAATTCGTCGACCTCGTAATACAATACTTCCGCTCAAAATCCCCAATCACATAAGTGTATATCGATTGAAGAGGACTGGCGCCTTACTATTCTGAAGTGGTTTGTTCTGAAATTCATCAGCATGATGCATATTCAATATTTGAACTGAAAACCCAAAGCATTTTTCAAAGTTAAAGGAACTTTAGGCAAAGTATTTGAGAATCCTTTCAACAAGATTAAAATAAAAAGAGGGCGATTTTCAATTTGGCCATTCATGGAAAAAATGTTTTTTTTTTTTTTTTTTTTTTTTTTTTTACTTTTCACTTTTATATTAGACTGTAATCAAACCGCTAGAATATACATGTAATACATTGATATTGTAACCCAATTTAATAAAAAATCAATATGAATAAGAATATGCACTTGTTTTAGAAATGTTGAACAGCTCTCAGAAAAACTACCACAAAAATGTTTACTTTTGCATTTTATTTTACTATATTTATTTATTTATTTATTTATTTATTTATTTATTTATTACTGTAAAGTTTCAACAAACTGATAGAAAATACGTATAGTAGTTCGATATCATAACCTAATTTAGCAAAAAGTTTATACGAATAAAAATGTGTTACTATTTAAAAAATGTTTTAACAGCTCCTACAAAAACTACCGTAAGAAATATTTTTTTATTTCATTTCAAAGAAGAACTCTTTATTTTTGTAATCATGAAATGTATGTCTTAAATAAAGAAAAGAATAGTA
Source organism: Maratus speculifer (assembly GCA_964019185.1). Classification (NCBI taxonomy): domain Eukaryota; kingdom Metazoa; phylum Arthropoda; class Arachnida; order Araneae; family Salticidae; genus Maratus; species Maratus speculifer. Next base: position 187,130,605 of record OZ025296.1, on the reverse strand, counting down.
TAGGAATTTTCTGGTATACATGTGATTTTTTTAAATAAAAAAGGATCAAACTAGCCACTTGGTGCTTGTACATCAACGTATCACTTGCGCCCACAAATTCCTATACAATAAATGATTATTAAAGTGTCCTTTACCAAACGTTAAAGTTTATACCATGAATTTAGAATAACTCTGTATATATATCTGTATTATTTGTTATATTATTAGTTCTTCTTTCGCAATATGTGCTTTTTTATACTAAATTACAGGCATATTCACTAATTCCTTATTCTTTAATAATATCTATCATTAATTCTATTAAATTATCCTTAAATTAATTGTTATCTTTCTCAGTTTATTTAAATACAAAACTTTCAGTTTATTCCTAAATTGTATCATTATTTTTAACGATTTTCTTTTTTTAGTGTGAATTCGAATGTTTTTAAAAGAACTATTTCTTTTTTTATTTACTTAATTCCGACAATCTTTCTCGCGCTGGGATACTATTTTTTACTTCAAAATTCATCCGCTTCCAAATTGATAGGACTCTTTTGAAATTATTCATATTGGACGCTTTGAAAATAAAGAGAATTGACAATGCAAGTCGGAAAAAGTTATTTGCACCAAAATAGAAAACATTGAATCGTACATGGAAGAGATAAAAAGCAATTTGAAAGGAGCCAGAACATTTATGGGAATGTTTTTTATTTTTAAACCAGAGTATGAGAGCAAGTTCTATCTTTTCGAAGTGTCACGTATCTTTGCGAAGGCTTCACTTGTACCTTTAAATCACTAACTGGCCAGAGCACGCGCGATATCATCATTTGCGTTATTGTGAGCTAATGACAAAAACCAGATGCATGGAATGATTCCACAGATTTTGTTCGATCTTTCACCCACCGACATCTGTGCCGACTGGTGCTTTCATTTGACAGTAGTTTTTCTTATTCTAATTTATTTCAAAATCCTAACAATGATATATTTTAAATCAAGACCTGAGCTTCTAAATGTAAATATAAGATTGTTTTCGATGATGTGCTGTTAATAAAATTATAAGATCTAAGCTAATTCATTAATTTGCCATGGTAAAACCCTTTACTTTTTCTTTCTACTCCCTGAGTAATTCCACTTCACGACCTGCACCCTCGTCAACAATGCATTGGCTACTTGTCGAATTGACCACTCGCACTGGACGGAGTTCGCAATGATTCCCACAAACAGTGCGGAATTTGATTCGCTTTTGATGAACGCTTGTGGTATAAATCGAGAAGCTGATTAACTATAATCCATCGTAACGTTCTTTGACGTCAGAAATGCTTGTAAGCCATTATAATGATTTAACTCATGAATGATATGTTGCTCTATTCTTAGACTAAATGCTTCACAGTAAGCCTGCCAGGATTTCTGCAATTTTACATGTATGAAGTTTTTGTAATGATCTTGTTGTAATAAAAGTTTTCTTTTTTCAATTTGAGATATTTTGTCTACAGAGTCAGCATATAAATGTAATAAGCATAATTTTATAAAAAATTATTGGAAGAATATTTCATTAACCCCTTTGGGACAGGCACTTTTTGCAAAAATATTTTATTCAATTTTCACCATTTAAAAGAAAAATACTACCGTAAATTACATAATTTTGGCAATCCTCTCTTTTACCCTAAGGGATTGATTATAATTACTTATGCAAATCAAAATGCAAATTACGTAATTGTTGAAGATTATTGGAGAATTGTTGAGAGCCTCTTATTCTCATTTCTACGTACGTCTCACTGACATCCCATTTTCACATTTAGTTTATGACACTGAAGAAAATATAAACGTCTTTCAGAAATCAGATATCTTGTCAACATGAAAAGAGAAGTATAGTCGTCCTTATCGTTTATGAATGACGTTGATTTTGGCGCTAAATGGGATTCTTTTATGTGCAGTATTAGTTTGACTGGTCGGTATTATAAGAATGGAAAATATGTTCGAAAGAACAGACTTTTTGTTAAGTTTTGTTTGTAGAAGGCAGAAGTAGAATATAGCCTAATGATAATTCAAATGAACGTAAATACTGCAAGAAAAATTATATAAAATATTTTGATACTTATTGTGAACAAAAATTATATTTTTATCTGTTAATTTTTCTTTTTCCAGTTTGAAAGAAAATTAATATATTAATTTTTAAAAAAATCGCAGAAAAAGGGCTGCCATAAAAAGAAAAATATTAAGGAAACTTTGTTCTTAACACTTTCTACATAGTAGAAAAGTGTTTATGAATTTGGTTTGTCTTTTCATCTGTCTGTCCATACTCTAACTCACTCGGATTTTTATGACATTGATGTATGTTGATGATATTTACCATGGAATGTTTGGTATTAAATATGAAGTGTGTAGCATTATAACTCATTCACAGGGACACTCAAAAGAATGCCGTTTTATTACAGTCAATAGGAAAAAATCGTTTGTAGCGTATTTTATTGACACTGCAATATTTCAATTGTATTGAAATTGATATAAATCACAAAATTTCACTACAAGATGATTACTCTAAAATAGGGCATTCATAGCATTTTTCGTTTATTTACAGAGATACACAAAAGAAATCTTTTACAGTACCCTTTTTAAAAAATAATTGCTGGAAGTGCCTTTTCAACTTCAGTGTCTGCTTTTAAATTGAACTAATTTTTTGCGTGCTACTTGTTGTGCATAAATTCTATACTTCGCATGGTTGCACAATAGAATCCATGCACCTTTCTGTTAATTACCAGAAATTAGTGAAAGGAAATTTCAGCTGTGATATGAATTTCCAATCTGAACTGAATTTTTGCATACATGCATACATTATAGATACAAATCTATATATCATTTACAGGGCTGCTGAAAGAATTCGGATAATTTTCTGATTGTTGAATGGAAAATCTTATAATTCAGTTTTTGAATATATTGTGCGTTTTCAAACGATTGAATTACACAATAAACTTATTAAACGGCGAAGTTTTATTAAAGCATTCTGAATGTGTTTGAAAGTGTTCCATAATCTATGTTTGACGTATGATTTTTTTATTTTCTTGTTTTTCTTTTCATTCTGGTATTACGTCTTGACTTACTGGAAGCAGTCAATATAGCATTTGGTCAGAAAATTTTGGTAAACCCAGATTTAGATAATCAAAACATTGTACAAAAATGCAACATGTATTCCTTCACAAACAAGGGTTTTAATAGTAGTTGTAAAAAAAACAAAAAATAAAAAATAAATAAAAAAAATGCAAAATCCGCTTATCTAGGCAAATAAATTTCCTTTTAATATAAGAATTTATGGTGCATTTTTCAACAATATTTTAGTCTTCTTATTTTATTTTTATCTATGTCGTAGTGTTTTTCCGTTTTCACAAGCATTCGAAACAATATAAATATCTTTTAGAAACCAGATAACTGTTCAACGAGAAAGAAAAGTATACTCGTTCTTTTCATTTATGTATCAGAGCATTTCTAATGCAAAATTGGATTTCTTTATGCGTAGGATTAGTTTCTTTGAATGGGCAACATTATCAGAAGAAAATATATTCATACATTTGGTTTTTGTTATTCAAGTTTATTTTTAGAAAAAATACAAAAGTAAAAAGATGAGGGGCTAGATCTAAATGTAGTAAATGTTACACACTATTGCATACAAACAATATTGCATGTACTGCTCTGTTTGAATACACCCCTCATCTTTTTGTTTTCTTATGGGAACAACAAATTTCGAGCTTATTCTATTGACAATAACTTTCAGAATTTTCAAGCTGTGTTCTTGAGGCTTTCACAAAAGTTGTTCTATATATTTAACTAATATATTATGCACATCATATTTAAATTGCATTGAGTTGTAATTTAAAGCAAAATTTTCTCCCAGACAAATAATGAAATTACCAATGCTCCCATGCAAGGTTTCGGAGTGGAATCATTAAAAGTATTTTCTGGTACTTTTTTCATTAATTTTCAATTATTTGAGATTTTTAATCAAACAATGTGTTAACGAAATGTTATTGCACAATGTTAAAAGTCTGATGAAACACCCTTTCATATAATACCGAAAATGTACTTAGACATGCCTGGGTAACTTTGTCACCTCGTGGGCAGACGTTTTTATTAATGTTTTATACATATTTATTCATGATATTAATTCTTGCTTTTCTCACAGGTCTTAGACAGTAACTGAAAATCGAGGACCTACGAAAAAATACTAGGTCACCAGTATTATTGCAATTACACTGAAGAGAATGTGGCAAACGCAATGGCAGCTGTCCATAATGGCATGAATAAAATCTAACTGCCACAACATTTTAAATATTACCTAGTAACAGGGTTCTCGCTGTCGCTCGCCATTGGGCCAAATTGCGACTAAATTCTTCATTTGGCGAGTAAATAAGTGATTAGATTCGGCAAATTGCTAGTGCTCGATTTTTTCTTTTTTTTTCTCGTTTTTCATACATATGTATATATTCTTAATATATACATTTTTTAATATATTTGTAGCGGACAGTTGAAATTAATAACAATCTTTGTCGTACATATTGAAAAAAGAGGGTACATTAAAGGATTAAAAACAATTTTTTTGTGTGTGTGTGCTACACGGCGAATCTATTTTGCTAATACTTTTTAGGTGCGTTCGTAATTATATAATACGTAGCACCTATAGTGGTCGTTCAGTCCGTCCGTCTGTCCGTCCGTCTGTCTGTCCGTCCGTCTGTCTGTCCGCCCGTCTGTCCGCATATAACAACGCAAAAACTACCCAACCGAATCGTTTGAAATTTAAAATACATAATTATTACATAATTTTGTCGAGTCATTTCAATTTTTATGAAACTCGGATGCATAGGTCAATTACAGGGGCAATCAAAAGTATTCCATTACATTACGGTCAATGGGGAAAAAAGTTTCAAATGCATTTTAATCGTTTGAAATTTAAAATACGCAATTATTACATAATTCTGTCGAGTTATTTCAAATTTTTTGATAGTCGTGTGCATAGATCAATTACAGGGGCAATCAAAAGTATTCAATTACGTTACGGTCAATGGGGAAAAAGTTTCAAATATATTCTATACGTTTGAAATTTAAAATACATAATTATTACATAATTTTGTCGAGTTATTTCAAATTTTATGAAAATCGGATGCATAGATCAATTACAGGGATAATCAGAAGTATTACGTTACATTACGGTCAATGGGTAAAAATGTTTCAAATGCATTTTAATCGTGTTACACTCATGCGAACTTAATAAAATTCATATGTAACTATAAAGTACATATTATAATATACATCTTACATAATTTGTGGTGCAAAGAACATTTGCTATTGATTTACAAGGCCACACAAAAGTATTCCATTACGTAAGGGTATAGGGAGAACATTGTATGATGAGCGTTTCAATTGTAATTCACTATTTACAATTTTATGAGATTGATATATGAAAGTAATATTTTTAAAACTTCGTTATCGTACGAACGCACCTAATTTGCTACGCTTCACGTGCAATTTCCAACTTGTTTCATTTGGCAAATGTTTTTTTTTTTTTTTTTTTTTTTTTTTTTTTTCATTAGCCAAATTACTAATGCTGGTCAAATGCCAGCGAGAACACTGCTAGTACCCTTGTTAATAAGTGTCTGGAAGATACACCAAGTCTGTGGGTCGTCCGACAATCCTTTCTCATGAAGAAGAGTATTTGATTTCCATTACCTTTGGTAGTTAACTGGGGTTTTCCCTTAACCAAGCACGGTATTAAAATAATACTTTTACATAATTTTAAAAAATACTTTTACCAGAAGGGTTGTTAATTTTCCTATTTTGACTTAAAACATTTCAGGTAATGATATGATTAATGCTTTCATCCAGAAAAACGTTTTATCAGTGAGAATAGCATGTAATATTAAATAAATTATATTTTTCGCAATAAATTATAAACTAGATTCGTTCAAATACCCCAAGGTGATCTAAGAGATGTACTTTTTTATTTTACATAGATATCTGGGATGCTTTTGTCATAAATAGTATACTGCAAGCATTTAAAGCATATATATAGTTAGTGACAAAGTTATTCCAAAATCCGGGGCCACTTTATCACCCCATTTTTTATCTTTATTTTCTTGCAATACTTCTCGCATACATTTGAATCTGCTTTGATGTTGAAGGGAATCCTTAAGTCGATACGATTGTATTTTTTCGAACACCGAATTCTAAGAATAAAAAAATATATATACAAGAATATGTCTGAAACGTGAAAAAGTCCCGATCATGGTTTCAGCATTCAATGTTGTGTTTTTTGTACGTGCATAAAAAAAAAAGATGTTGCCATCAGAAATAGTGTATATGTTTTCCAAAAATCTAAATGCAAAGTAAATATTTCTACAGTATTTTTTTTTTTTTTTTACCTATGTTATAGCGATTTTCCACTTTCACATTTAGTGTACGACATTGAAGAAAACACAAAAGTCTTTCAGAAATCAAATAACTGTTCAAGATGAAAAGAAAGCTATAGTCGATCTTTTCATTTATGTATGACAGTTATTCTGGCACAAAATGAGATTCCTTTATGTGTAGGATTAGTTTGTATGACTGGGCAGCATTATCAGAATAGAAAATGTGTTCTTGTTCTTAGAGACATGTTTTTTCTGTTAGGTTTATTTTTAGAACAAAGAAGTGTAATGGAATTTAACGATAGGCGTACATAAGTATTGGTTAAGAAATGTACTTTTCATCTGAGATTGAAAAGTAAAAAACTATTATTTACGTTTGTTAGTTATTTTCAATTCATGTTTTGCAGGTGCTATGTTTGATTAACAAAAAATTTGACTTCTATATCAAAATCTACCGATTTTGAGAAGTAATGAACAAGTAAATTATATTATGAATAAAAGTAACATGATTAAATGATCTAGCATTATATAAAGAAGACCAAAATGATCGCCAAGGTTTCTAATAGATAATATTAATTTTTAGGGCTGTTCTCAAATCCAAAGAAAAGGGGCGTGCGAAGAGAAAACTGCGTCCGGAACAAATTTTCAATTTGCTTGCCCCTACTTGACGCTAAACGCTCAAAAATGACGTTGATAGTATAAATTTGGCGCCTCCTAAATTTCTGCCCCCGGGCGACCGCCCCGTTACGCAAGGCGCTGCTAAAGGGAGTACTTTCTAAAAAGAGCTTTCAGAAAGTGTATGTCCTGTAGTAATGACGCCAGGGTAGGTAATAAAGAGAAGCGATAATATCCTGCGTAATTGTGAAGGAATGCGGGAGGTGACATCTACTGGTTCTGCAGAAAAGTTCTCTGATTATCTGAACCACAAACAACCATTAAGATAACCCTAAGAGCATTTATTTTTTATTTTATGCACGGGAAAGTCAAAGGAGGAAAGTCAAAAAAGGTAAAGAGAAATTTATATGCACACTGTTAAAACTAATGGTGACACACTGCACCTTTTAGGGGTGAAAGGCTTGTCTCACTGGTGACACCCTAAAAGAGCCAGAATGGCACCTTTAATTAGGGTGAAAAGATGGCACTCTTAATCCAGAGTGTCCAATAATAAAAAATTAAAAAATATACAAACCGACTTTTGGCCCTCAACGGTTTCGAACCCACAACGTCTGATTACAAGCTGAGCGTTCTAACCACTCGGCCATCGAGCTCACTTTCATTCACTCATAGCCATAGATTTTACTTGCCGTCACAGAAAACAGAAAGACACGTCACAGCGCATGCCCATGGTTCCAGTCACCCGATAAGGTGCCACATTGCTGCCAATACGAAGTGCATGGCACCTTATTTAGCTCCAATCACCCAGTAAGAGACCTGTTGGCACTGCAACCACATATCCAAGTCCCTGATGCACCCTAGGGTTCCAAATGGCACCGCCGTTTCACCTCCGGGTCCCAAATGGCACCGGTTTGTCACCTTTACTTTTAACAGTGCAAGTTCTGCAATTTTTTTCATGTCAGAAGAATAAAATATCAAATGACTATTACTGCATCCCTATACCGCAATTAATCGCAAACAAAAGAAATTTGTCAATTTCTAGGGCTGTAGAGTTTGTATCTTTAGAATTGGGCAATTTACGTGCCGTTTTCCCATCATATTTTATAGTTTTGTTTGCATTGCGTTTCTACCCACATATCTGGATAATAATGTCAAACAGGATTGATCCAGAAATCCCGCCATTAGATTTTATGAATACACATCTGCTAAAACATTCTTTCCTGTACATATAGTCAATGCGTTGCTGCATCAAAAATTATATTTGTTTTTAAAAAAATCTAAAACTAAGCTGTGAAAACTGATAGAATTTAAACATGGCGTTATTATTTCAGGACACCTTGCTATAAAAATTGGTATTTTGAACCGAATTTCCGTATTGACAGAGAGAAAAAAAGCAGAAAGGTCTTCCATTTCGGACAAATATCGCTTACAACTCGGTAAGTAATTTATTTATCAAAAAATGGAAAGCATCTTTCGATTTTATATTGCTTCATTAGTTATATTGCTTCATAACCTCTGCTAATTTATACCTTTACGTTTAAAAACAAATCAGGAAGTTTTACGTTTGTTGAACAGGGGATTTGAGAATAGCTATAAGCAGAGATGTACTGGAGGATATACGGGGTATATTTTCCGTTTATCTTCTGGATTTTTTTAAGGAACAACGTATATCCTCTGTTTTTCAGGAAAGCTACAGTATACACACTCTAGGGGATACCCTATGTCTTGTGCGTATATCCGCTGCTTTTTTACGACTACACCACTGGCCATAAAGACATTGGCGGCTTTCTGAGTATACGCCGTTCACGATAGAACATCTTCAACTGTCAGTTCCGGGTTTTGACGAGCATGGTATCGTTCGACAGCTCTCTTGTTACGTGGTTTAAGAAATGTACATGAACTATACTCCCGAATCTAATAATTCACAAGATATGGTCAATTTTTTGTTTCGTAAGAAAAGAAATATAAAAAAGAAAAACAGCATGAAATTCTGTCAATAACTATCGAAGCCTAGAATTTTCTCTTGCAAAATAAAAAAAAACCCTTACTAATTATACTTAATAAAAAAAATTATCAATGATGGTACTTAATAGAAGAAAATTCTCAGTAATGATAAATTATGACAGCTATTTGAGGAAGATATATATCAGACCACTCATTATACCTTTTATCTTCCGAATAGCTGACACAATTTGTCATTATCGAGAATTTTATTAAGTATCAGAATAACTGTTAAAATTGTATAAAATTGATAAATTACTGCCAACTTAAAAAATTGTCTCAGACAACTCTTTACGCCATAAGTTGGCAGTAATTCAGCAATTTTATGTTAAAACTTAAGTATTTTGGGTTTCAGTGTATGTAATTTTTTAAATAATAGAATTACGCTTATTGTTTATGAGATGTTGGAATATTTTTCATACTTTAAATACATAAACTGTTTGTTTGAGGGTTTTTTCAATAAATTTATTCAAATACAAGCACTAACTTTCTTAAATTTATTCACGGCAAGTTTTGCAGTGAATTTATCAACTTATTAAAACTAAAATTTATAATGCTTGTATACATACTTAATTTCTCACAATGTTAGAAAATATTTTCCTTCCCAGGTTTGCCTTAAAATATGAAGAGAAACTTATTATCCTAAAGAAATAAGACGGTAAAACCCAACAAGGCTACATTTATAAAACAAATGTCACTTCCACTGCAAAACAAAGCCCATTTGTAAAAGTTTCGGAAATAATTTATTATTTACTGTGATTCTTTATGCTTACCACTTACTCTGTGAAAGTGAGAATAACCATTAAGCCCTTTTTTAGATGAGTTTTTTCACTGAATACTAAAGTTATTTTTTTATGCAGATATTAAATCAATAAAATATTACTAAAGATATTAAAGGGAGTTTGGTATTCTTAAAGTTTAAAAAATTCAGTTTTTGAAAAATATACAGGGTGTTGTCGAATTTGAGCAAATACAGAATGGTGATAATAAGCATCAAGATGATGAAAAATTACTATAGAACAAAGGGCTGAAATTCACGTACTTAATTAAAAATGCAGAGTATCTAAACCAATTTGAGTTGATAGCAATATAATAGAACAGCCGACAGCAAAAAACCTAAGGTATCGAGAACAAGAAAAAAAACTTTATGTTATGGAAGAGTAGCAATAGGGGAATCTAATGATCCATGTCTGCCAGAAGTGAAGTGATGTATAAGCCAAAAATTAATACCTCCAGTGGTTGATTCGTAGATTTACCATTCTGTTTTCTAGATAATTTTATTATTAGGCTTGAAACACACATTCCTTTATAATTTCCATAACGTTTCTTGTTCCTTTTTCTTAAAAATTTTATTATATATCCTTCTTCTAATTATTGTTATTTATTCTTCTTGGATTTTTTAGAAATGGAGAAGTTTTTATGTTGAACGAGGGGCTAATCCGTTGCAACAACCATCAACCTAGAGTACCAGGGTGTTTATTTTCGTCAAAACACTCACTCTGGGTTAGTTTAGCCCATGTCAAGTGACGGAACCGCACGCGCAGCTGTTATCTTCCGAAATTGGTTACCTTTACCTTGTGACGTAAGAAAGATGGCTTTTCTTGAACAACGTTGCAACATTAAATTCTGTCAATGTTTGGATAAAACATCAATGGAGACTTTGAAAATGCTAATCTACCATGGTGAGACTCAAAGTTTATAAATTTTATTGACATTTTAAAGAGGACCGAGAATTTATCGAAGACGATAAACACGTTGGACAATCTTCGCTGAGGTTACGCACTGATACCTTGAGAACGCACTAGCACATCGATACCAACTGTAAAAGCAATTCCTCTTCAAAACCCGCATTAATGTCTTTCCGCATTCTCCTCCCCCCAATGAGCTAAACATGGCCCGATGCGACTTTTTACCTGATCTCATCAATGAAGAAACATTCACAGGAACGCCGTTTTTAGTCATCAGATGAGGTGAAAACAACATCGCAGGAGGCCTTGTGGCGAGAAATGGCTTCCAGCGGTGTCTTCAGAAGTTATATCAACGCTAAAAGAAGTGTATCGTCGCCTAATGAGATTACTTTGAATATGAATATGCTTCGGTGCTGTGAACTATTCAGGACAATGTTTTTTACAACTTATCCCCGAACCTTTGGATTATACTACGTATTTAAAAATATTAAAGTACATGTGCGAAATCTGCAAAGCTTTCTCCCATAGCTTTAAATATTAGCATTTTCGTTTCTTCACGTGACTGGTGTAGGCACTTAAGTCTTTATGTCCCACAGCAGAGAAAATTTTGTCTTCCTTAGAATCTCGGCGAGCCGCCCGAGATTCCATTTCGCCAAGAAATAGGTAGAGTAGAGGCACGCTTTAACTATTCATATGAATGGGCATGGAAGAGCTTTCATATATGTTCTTTCATATACGTTCAACTCTTTTGCTGTAGTATTTGTCCAAAGAAGAATCTATTGTATTACCTTTTGTTATCCTCTTACCCCTTATCCCCAACAACCATAAATCCCATATAGCTTTGCTTTCCCGTTATCTTTTGTTTAGTGTTTTAATAGTGTTTGAAAGAATGAAACCCTCAAAACATAACATAGCTCCGTTAAATTTTATAGGATAATCTTAAAATTCTCGAAAAATGCTATTCAGAACAAATTAACAATTTATAAATTAATATTTTATTTTCTTCTTAAATAATTCAGAAAAGTGAGTTAAGTAGCTAAAGAACCTAAAGTTTGTGACTACGAGAATACAGTTGAATTCTGTAAATTTATGTGAAAGAAAAGCTAATGAAAATGAGACGAATTTATTAAAGTTACATAAAATCAAGCTTTAGATTTTTCAAAAAATATGTTCACAATTTTAATTATTTTTTAATAAAAACAGTAGGATGAAGTTTTTCTTAGAATCTTGAAAATATATATATATATACATATATTTATATAAATCCTTTACTAATACACTTTCTTAATTAATATTTCTTTTCTCGTACGAATACTAATTAGAACTGACAAACGATCGCTATTTTAAGCCCATATATTTTTCTTTCTTTCCTATTTTTATAATGAGAAAAAAATCGTTAAAATAACACAAACCTTTTTCAGCCTGCATATTCTGATAAGAAAAACCAATTTTTTTTCTCTTCTAATCGCAGTTTGTATGCATAGAAGTTATCTTTTTTGAAGTTTTTCTTATTATGAAAGCTCTTCCATGTAAATTAGATTCTCAGGATGGTATTTTTTTTTATTAATCTAACATACTTAAAAAATGAAGGAAAGAGACAGGGAAAAAATGTTTATTTTTGAGTTTTAAAAAAAAGCTCATATTAAAAATATAATTTGTTTAATTTTTAGTCGTTATTATTTTCTTCTTTTTTTAAGTTGAAACTAATAACTGAATAATCAAAGTGTAAATACACAGACATTTAAAATAACTTGTGGCTGCCCTCTAGTTAACAATGCAAGTTTCAATTGAAATAATTTATTATAGTAGATGCTGCTTTATAAGATGAGCGTAATATCAATCACTTAACGCTTTATGCCCCGACTATACTTTAACCCTTTCGGATCCGAATTTTGTTTTCAAATTTTAGAAAAATTTACTTTTACGTTAATAACATTAACACTAGCAATAATCCAAATAGATTAATTAGTGTTTAACAAATATGTCATTGTCTGAAACATAACGAATGTTGTTGTTTTGCATACTATTTAATTAATATTCATATGGCAACTGGCTAAGGAAAAAATTTTGCTGATGTTTAGAAAATCTTGCATTACAATAAGATTAACATACGTTACAACTTTCTTATATGTTTGAGATTAATCATACATGATTCTTTCAGGAAAGTAAGTTTTATTTTAAATTTAAAGAGTGAAATATATGTTTAAAATAAAAGAATTGCAAACGGCGTAAAGAGAATCGAGTAAATTATAATAATTATTATTATTACTTAATGCCTAAACATAAATACAGTCATATAGTAAATGCATAGCCATATACTAATATGACGGACTACACTGTAAAAAAAAATTTGGAAAGTTACAAAAATTTTTCTAGTAGAATTGTATTCCAAGAACTTTTTATGTAACGGCAACAATAAAAATTCATGTAACAGATACAGATTTGCACTTTGAATCAAACAAATTTTAAGGTTACTAAGAATTTTTTTGGGAAATCGTATTCCAAGAACTTTTTAAGTGACGATAACGAGCATTATAGATAAAATTTTAGTAAAGTTACCAAAATTTTAGTAAATTCTTTTGTAAAGTTACAGATGGTTTTAGTTTTGCTTACAAGTTTTGTAGATTGACATCATTTTCTTGTACAGTGTACACATGAAATTTTAGTAAGCATAAGAGATTTTGGTTAATTTAGATTACTAAGGTTACAGATTTTTTTTACAGTGTACATGTAAATAGTAGCAAAAGTATTTCTTAAAACAAAATAATACCCCATTAAAAGGCACGTATTATTAGTAGTAGACCAGAGCCGAAAGGGTTAAATTATTGTAATCCCTTAACATTCGCGAGGGTTAGGTTTCCTGAAAGCATCCGCAAATGTAGAGACTATCTTCCCGTACATATAAGGGAGGTTAGGTTCAATATTTTTTCCTTCAATGAAAAGGTGCAATTGAAGTTCAAAAATATATTTATTAAGCATTATACATTAAAAGAACTTTCTTTAAATAAATTTGAATAAACATAACCATATTGTACACAATTTATTTGCTAGGGTATAATGGGCGAAATTTAGTGATATACGATCGTTTGACAGAACAGGTCTTATGTTTATGAATTTCCATGTAAGGAAAAATTGTGACTCCTCGACTCCTCACCAGTGAAGTATCACATTTTATTGCTTTTCCAACAAATTGTTGTTGCTTTTTTAAGATTCCGTAGATAATTTTTCCAGAAAATATTTCGTCTGAAAATTTTAGAAAATTGAAAAAAATTGCATTAAAAAAATTACTGATGTATATTTTCCTTTAACTCAAAGGCTGAAATTATCGCAACTTAGGTTATAGAGCAGCGGTTCAGAAACTATTCACTCTCAAAAAATCTTCCGTCTTTTCACAGTAAATATACTGGCAGCACTTCTGCCAGTACATTTTACATTTAAAACTCTCATCCATTGAAGGATTGCTTCCCATTGCTTTCTCAATAAGTTGCGTTTGAAGCTTTAACATTTCTCATACAACTTTTATAAAAGGGCGATAAATGATGAAATTGAAAATGCTCTCTTTAATAAAATTTGGAATCCATATTCACTGGATTGTGATCAAGACTTATGGCAGACACATTCTTTTTCTGCGACTAAATTTTTTTATTTTAGAGCAATGGCAAATTTTCAGAAATTTTGAAGATTTTTCAAAAATATGTAAGCAAAATTGTCTTAAGACGATTTTGCATATATATTTTTTATATTATGATAGTTTCAATTTCAGAACCGGTTTAAACCGTTTTTGAAATTAAAAGTATTTTTTTTAATCTGAAACCAAAATTGAAAAAGTAAAAACTAGGCCGGTTGTGGATCATCCTCAGCTATCCTACACAAAGAAAAAAAAAATTATGTAAAAATATTAAAATTTGAGCGAAATATTTGAAAAGAACACTTCCATAGACTTTACATTACCATCCGGGTCTTTTTCAGTGACTACTGTGGGGCCGTAAAACACGTTTTCATCTTATGAGGCATACTAAATTTTTTTTTCGAATTATTAATTTCTTTTATTTTGTGACTTGGCTTGGTCACCTATCTGACACACAAATTTAAATGTATTTTAATAAAAAGAAAATTGTACCATTAATTGATTTCACAAGTCATTCTTTATCATAATCTAATTTTTTTCGCATCTCTTAATATAAATGATGCACGTCCTCAAAACAAATATAAAATTAAACGCCATCTGCAACAGCAAAAAAAAAAAAAAAAAATAATAATAATAATAATAATAATAATAATAATAATAAAAATTATTTGAAACGTTTTCATTAAATTAGTTCTAAAATTTATCTCCCCATGTTACCACTAATTAATGATTGTAATGCATTTTCTGAAGAAATAACCATTTATTAGGATAATGCACATTTAATTTATAAATTAGAAATTCCTTCAGCTTGCAAACGTCGAGCTTATTTGTAAAGGCTGGATGATTTATTCACGGCCTTAGTAAAGATCCAAAGATGACATTCTTAATTTGACGAATTAATTTTAGGTGGATCTATGCCTTCCATTTTCATCATCTGTGAAAACTGATAAGCTTTAACATTAAATTTCGTAAATTCATTAGCATAAGAAATTCTCTTAAGGTAAATTCTAATAAATATACACATATAAACTTAATAAATTTATACAGGTAAATAAATAAATTGGCCATATTCATGATTATGCACAAGTATACAGGGTGAGTCATAAATATCGAAACAATAGGCTATCTTCTTAAATATTGCCCCTAGACCCATACTTTCAGTTGCAAAGTTTCATAAAAAAAAAGGTGAATTTTTGGATAAGATAAGTTGTAATTCCATGGGAGGTCTATTTTTTAAAATATTAAAATTAAATTTTTATATGGCCCCCAGAGGATAAACTTCCAATTAGAAAATTTTTCCTTATCCATTCCTGAATTGAGCAAAAAAAAAAGTCATCTCGATATCTTCAAAACTCAGAGAGTTATGGCAATTTTTAAAAATCATGAGATTTCAAGGGATCAGACACAAATTGAAATGCATGTAATTGAAGAAATAATGTTGCTGATTGCTGTAATGTGTCAAGGAAACATTTATTTTATTTATTTATTTATAGAGTAAGAATTCTGAAAGTTTTGTGATGGTTAACCATATAATTTTTAAGCAATTTAACATCAGATTTCTTAATAAAATATTTTTTTTCAAAAAATTTAGAGTAAATTAAAATTGTTATTTTCAAAATATTATTTGTCGCGTTGAATTTTTTTCTATTGATGAAATGAAAATGTCTAATTTTCAATTTTGATTCAGCATTTTAAATAATATTTTTTTTATAATAAAAGTATTTAAAATAGCAATATAAAAGCGATGCAATTTTTTTGTATACAAATCATATTTTTAAAAGTAAATTTACTGAAGTGAAAACTTCTTTCAGCGCGTTGGGCATTTTTTTGGGGTTGGGGTGGGTGGGGAGGGATATTAAAAAACTATTGAACTCGATGGACTGTTACCATAACCGACGGTTATTGACTTATATCAATTTAAAAATGGGAAATACTGAAATAAAAACATTTGACGCAGAAAAATACATTTAGTTTTAAACAAAGATGGACTCCTAATGTTTAAATGCTTTTTAAAAGTTTCTAGGTTACTAACCCGTCTTGTATAGTTTCGATTTCAGATTTTTTTAAGTTTTGCCATTATCACCTTCGTTAATTATTGTTTAAATGCGTCAGTTGATATAAACCTCATTTTTTTATCACGTCGATTTCAATTTTTTTTCATTATTTTGGCCCTGTCAACTTCATATTTTTCTTGTTAAAATTGCTATTGCACGATGCATAAAAGGTGCCTCTAATTACGCACGACACTAGGCGTATAATTCTGGAGATACAGCTATTACGGAAATCGCACAAAAGCGTATTCAGTAGGACCACTTGTTAAGCGATTCACGCCAAAAACTAATCAGTACCAATTTATATCAAGGACTAAGTAAATATAATTTTTTATTAAATTCCGTGGATTAGTTCTTGAGATAGAGCGCTCACAAAATTTATGTCACATACAGAGATACAGGAGCAATGACTCACAGACAGACATTTTGTAAAAACATGTTTTTCGGTATCTTTGAGTCCTAAAACGTGTGTATCCGTCAAAAACCGGAATTCAAAATTTTCATGAATCCAATACTTTCTTCTTGTAAAGATAGAAGAAAATAAGAACAGGTTTAAAACCATCATAAATTTTGAAGCCGAATAGTAAAAAGGAGATTTTTGAAAATATTTCCGTGTAATTTATTAAAATATATTTCCAATGATTCCGTTAACAGAAGTATCATTATCGCTATTACTATTTTTAATAAACTTATTGACTGCGGCAATAAGTTTTTAAGACACTTTTAATGACAGTTTAATTAATATCACTCAATTTAATAACACTTTTAATAAGTGCTTAATAAGACGGTCCGGCCAATGGGTCGTGCCAGTTACGAGGCTAGCGCCAAGCTCGAGATATTGCAGACATCTAGCATATTTCAAAGAAGTTTTAAGCAAAACCAATACGCTTTTATTTTATATCTAAAAGTTAAAATATTGTCTTTGATCGACATTTAATAATGCGTAAATGTATGCGCAATCCCTAAATTGTACTTCAAATGAACTGATATCGCTGCGCTCAGAGGTATGTTTAAGTGGTGAAAATCACGACTTTTGGAAAATTTTGGATTTTAATATCTTTCGGGGATTTGAAGTTATCGAGATGAATTTTTTTGTTGTTGTTGTTGTTCAATTCAGGAATGGACAAGGAAATTTTTTCTAATTGGAAATTTTATCCTCTGGGGACCGTATAAAAATTTTATTTTCGTAATTTTAAAAATATACCCCCCCATGGAGTTGCAACTTATCTTTTAAGAAAATTCACCTTTTTTATGAAACTTTGCAATTGGAAGTATGGGTCTAGGGGCAATATTTAAGGAGATAGCCCATTGTTTCGATATTTATGACTCGCCCTGTAGAAAGATACAGTGGCTCCTAAATGTATTCAAACACGTAAAATTTTCATTAAAATAGTGTGCTATCTGTTAATGAAATTTCTTATTTCATAGTGAGATTTATTTTCTTTTTTACAACAATAAAAGAAAATGAGATAACACTTTATAGTCGTATAAAACGGTATATCCCACTTTTGATTCAATTAACGCATCCCTACAATAGGTAATAGTTGAAACACAACTAGAATCAAGAAGAAGAAGTATCTATTACGATATCCACAGTGACATTTATGTTGATAAGTTTGTTCTGTAATTTTTACGGTTACTAAGTTATTTTAATTTTCAGCTGTGAAATAACGCTTGAAATTATTGAATATGTAATGCGTGAATTATCACTTGCTAACTAAGCATAAAACTAAGTGTGGAAAATGTCCAAGCTGGGAATCGAATACGGAACACTTGGAATTCCACCCTGTTTGTTCTAAGCTTAGTAAGCAAATAATAATTCTCGGATTACATATTCAATAATTTCAAGCCTAAATTAAAATATGTGTTCACCGATGCTGGATTTGTTTGTGTCTCGCGTTATCCTCAAGATTGTGTGCTCATGAAGACTATACAATCTTGTGCTGCAATGCAGCCTAACCAACATATGGTTGGTTGGTTGATTTTTGTCGTCCGATTATCTACGCTAGGGATATAGGACCAGGGGAAGTGCCCTCCGTGGGGGTCTTTCTAAGGGAACCTAACCCGTATTTACGCAAGGCTCGAAGAAAACCACGGAAAACTTCGAACGGTTAGGCCGACAGCCGCGATTGGGTTCGAACCCAGCACCTGCCCTCTACCAGTTGAGAGGTCCCAACCTCTCGGCCACTGGTGGGGCCTAACCAACATATGAGAGTGCAAAATGCCGAGCTGTTGCACCGTTCTCGTAGCTTAAATGGTACATAGTATTTGGAGCGCTTTTCCAAGGGTTCCGGGTTCGCTCGGCTTGGACATTTTTTACCCTGTTCGTTTTACGCTTAGTTAGCAAGTGATAATTCACGTATTAAATATTCAGTTAATAAGTCACTTGATTTTTTTTCGTACATAATATGTGGTTTGAAAGATCTTATCATTGAACTAAAATATATGCATTTTAATTTTTTTTTTTTTTTTTTTTTTTCAGACATATTGTTGTAATGTACTGCAAAAATATACCTTCACCCCTATTTCCGAAACGATTGAAACTAAAATTATGAAAAAATTAGAAGTAGGAATTTATTTAAAGTTTCAAGAAAATTATAGCGATTAACCGTAGGTCAGTAGTGCGCAAACTGTGGATCGCGGGAAAATTTTTTTATGTCGCTAAATTTAATAAAATTTATTTAAACGCAAATCAAAAAGAGAATTAATCCTCAAAAATAATTTATGTTGACGATTAAAATGTCTACTGTCAATTAAGTGGCCGTGACAAAATTTTATACGAAATGTGGGGTCGCGACAAAAACAATATGCGCAACACTGCGCCTGGGTCACATATTTTTCGAGAAAATTTTATTTTTCTGTCACACGGAAGCACGCTCTAGATACCTATCGATGCGGAATAAAAGGGTTTTCGATAATGGTCTTGGAAAAAAAAAGGATAATTAGCCGAGATATTAATTTAAATCCTATCTAGAAAAACCCGCCCCAGATTACGCAATTTTGTGATTTTCTTCCGAACTGTGCTTAGCATTGTGCCAAGTTTAAACTTTGTTGTACGAAACCCTTTATACGAGTAAAACAGGCACTTGAGCGATTACTTTTATTCTTTTTTTTTCTTTTTTTTTTTTTAAATCTGCTTTGCAAAATTTATAAGTATGAATACATTCCAACTTGCGGAAACTTTGCAAAACACAGTTAATAGGCAGCATATGTTAGACTCAAATTAATCATATTTATAGACTCAAACTAGTTAAAAAAGCAACTTTTTTAAATATATATCAGAGGGCTGCTCTTTATAAGCTATGCTGGAAAACTTTTCATTATAACACTGCAGGCTCTAAAATTAAGATAATTTGTTCTTTATAAAAAAAGATTATACAGTTACGGAAGATTGAATAACATTATTGCAATACAACCAACAGTGATTTCCTGTAATTGGGTTGCCATTCATTTCCTTTTGACTGCATTTTCACTTCCCCAGATGACACCAACAGCTGTTGCGAAAATCGGCAGATGTTTTCGTGATTGATATAAGATCAACTACACACATTTAAAAATTAGCTTGTATGAAACATTTAAGTAAAAATTGATGTTACCTCCTGGACTTTTATATATAGGAGAAAAGTTTTCTTTTAGACATTATAAGAAAATTGCTTTAAATAGGAATTTTTAAATATATCATTTGAAATGCAATGTTTTAAGTATATTATTTAAAATATAATGCTTTAAATATACCATTTTGTTTCATTACTGTTATTATTATTATTATTTTTTACATTAAATGATTTTTGCATACAATTATTTCTTCATTTTAAAGTTTTCTTTCTTTATTATTATTCATGTGAAAATATATTTTTCAATTAAAAAGTGCTTGGAAATATTAAAAATAATCGTAACAATAGCAACCAGCTATTTCAAATTATGAATTAAATCTGTATTCAAATAACAAAATTTTGAGTTAAAAAAATTACAGAATTAAATTTTTAAAAATGTCTGAAAATTGAACAACGCAGTTTAGTCAAATATAAGATCTGAAAAACAGTACAATTTAGTCAAGTATAAGACTATTAAAAACCATTAAATTGCTGAACTAGTTTTTGATTTTATAAATTATTTAACTGAGCTATCTTATCTGATTTCAAAACTAATCCTTTATCTATCGACGGTACATATAAACCATTAAAATTACTTATTATATACTTATAAAATTCTTTTAATACGTCAATTCGTTGTAATACTGTTTAGAATAAGTTACAGATACATTATTTTATTTTGTTCCAAAAGCATTATTGGTTACACAAAGCAAAAATATATTTTAAAGGATGATTTCTTTTGCCTTTGTACCTTTTCAGCTTTCTTGGCGCTAAGGGAGGAGGACGAGGATTTTTCAATTCGGAAGTGAAACCTCCAAATAAGGAACACCCATGGGACTGGAACTTTTGTCCCTTAAATAGAGGTGTCCCTTATTCAGAATTCTTGTATTTTTTTTAGTTAATCGTTCAGAATGACATAAAAAGTAACAAAATTTTAAAGTTGAAATTTAAATGTATCTGAAGGTTATAAATTTTATTAATCAAGCAAGCACAAAAAGAATAAAAAGTTAATTCAAATTTTCAATCAATTACTAAATTAGTAAATGATTTGAAGAACTATTGATTTGTATTTTTTGCATAAATATCTGCAAAAAATACAATAACATACAAAAAAAAAAAAAAAAAAAAAAAAAAAAATCTAACTTGAAGCAAAAAATAAAAAAAGTGATTTTTGTTTTTGCAGATTTCATTTTTTTTTTAATATTAAACTTTTCAGATATTCATTTACCATATTTATAAGTTTTAGTCCTTCATTATAAGCAGCATTTAAGAAAAAATAGTCATATGCTTTTTGTATTTTAAAGCATCTGCGAAGTTCTTTATTTCACAATTTCTTATCTCCTTCACTTTCAGTATTATCCTCATAATTTTCAGCATTACTTGCAATAAAAATAAATGTGCTTCGATGTCTTCATCTGAATTGTGGATAAATGCTCATTAATTGTATTTTATACCTCTGTATCAACATGACTGCCTGTCTGATAAGTGTTATTTTAGACTGTTGAGGTCTATCTAATACGACTTAACACAATAGAGGCTATCACCTATTTTTACACGGCAAGTGGAAGCACAAGACTGACTTTCGGTCCTCAATTAATTTGAAAAAATTATTTTTTAATTAATTTAATGAATGAATAAATTTCTATGGCTTCGATCTTATAAAGTGAAAAATGTAAAAGTGTTTTTAAAAGAATGACTAAAGTTTTAAAAACAAACCAATAATTTTATTAACAATAAAAGGATAAAAGAATAGATAATGCAAGTATGGATAAATATCATAACATTGAATCAAGTTCTTCCGGAAAGTCCACTTTATACAAATATCATAAGTTTTCAAGAACTATATCAACATACTCCATCATTACTTTAAAATGAAACAAAAGGTTAACTTGCAGACCGGAGATTCAAAGTCAAAATGTACTTCTAAGTAATTCACATCAAATAAAAATATAACTGAAGTATTAAACAGTTTACATTCTATTAGTTTAAGATTTCACTTTAATAGATTTAATTCATTTACTTTATAAAACTGAATGTAATTAAAAAGGGATATTTAAATTAACTTTATATTTGAAATGTAATTAACTTTAAATATTTTATATAAATATTAATTAAATGTACTATATCAAAAACCCAGCATCGGAAGAAGCCACACAAGAAATTTAAATGTAAACTTAATTTAATGTTTTAACTCCAACTAAATTGTTTGCCCCATCTCCAGAATCAAAAGTTTTCTTCAACGAGAAAGAACCAACACATTTCCAATGTATTCTACCTGTTCATTATCTCTCTTCAACCAACGATAAACTTAACTGGCTCTTTAAATGATAGGCCTATTAACAAAGTTTCGTGGTAGAGATAATCAGGAAATCATACAGAAATAAAATGTTACCGATAAATCGGAACATCTAAAAAATATTCTAGAGATGTATCTATAACAAAAACAAATGGAGTTAAAAAAAATAAAAGGAAAATTAAACTTATCAAACTAAACAACGTGCATCACATACTCCAGCACCCGCATGAGTCATTACTTACAGCGAGAAATCTGCCATCGCCATCTTTACACACGAAACCATTAATGGCCATTCATGATCAGCTTGAAATCAATGAAGAGACGTGTTGAATCCATTGCTATAAACAAAATAAGTCCTCACAATGACACACCCTCAATTACTTTAACATGCTGAACATTTAAACATATGAAATTCTTCACTCCACAAGACCTCGGTCAATTAAAATAAGTTAAATTTAAAAAGGTAATATTTTCAATTTAAAAGACAAGTGACTTATTTACTATCTTTACAATAACATTTCCCTCCAACATAATTAATCTCCAAGGCATAAATAAGCACGGTCTCCAAAGCATGAAACTAAAAGCAAAGCCAACGTACTATCAAAATCGATGGTGTTTTATACTTAGTTCATGATGCAATGCATATCATTACGCAGCCTCCGTTCGATCACGTAACGTCACATCTGAAACAGAAAGTTTGGGAAAGACCAATCGGCGATGTCCACTTGGTAGAGAGAACTCAGGAGGATAGAGATACTTACGGCATCTATTGTCAACTGCCGGAATCCCTCAGTAGGCCGCATGAATCAAATGGCGTATGCTTGAGGTGAGAGCCGCGAGCGATTGTAAACAACTGTCGGTAATTTACGTAAGTACGGTTGAAAAACAAAAGTAGGAGATTAAAGAAATATGAGCATTTAATAACAGTAAGTAAAAATTAAATAAAGACATTTATTTTTATTTATTGAAAGTAAAAGTATCTATTGTAATTAAATAAAAATAGCAGTTGGAAATATTAAATGAAATATTAATATAATATGGGATTAAGTAAAGATGGAAATGTAAGTCAGTTTAGTACAAGGATATCATAGAGAGATAAGATACTAGGAAATGAGCAATAGCTATTTCCTAACAATAAGTTCACAAAATTCTATATTTTTATTTTCATTACAGACTACTTCATTAACTGAAATGCAAAAATCAACCCCCTTAGTCCTTTGCGCTCATATGTCCAATGTGATTGGACAGTAATTTTCTTTGCAAAATTTGTTTTGGATACCTGTAGAAAAGGAAGATAAAATTTGCCTTATTTAATTAAAACTTTTTTTTTTTTTTTTTTTTTTTGAGATTAAATTATGTATTTGAAAGAAGCTTTTTTGAAGAGTGGTGTTAACGGAACAAAATTTGTGTAAGAAATGCCTGAGTCGAAAGGGTTAATCTCATTTTCAAGTGTCCCTTATTCAGAGGTAAATACATTACATTTCCTATACCAAAGGACTGGGACCGGAATTTTTGTCCCTTAAATAGAGGTGTCCCTTATTTGGATGTTTCACTGTATTTCTATTGTAAGAACATCATACTTGTACATTTTAAAATTCTACAAAATACTAAGAAAAATATTTAAAATAAAAGATTTGAGTGGGTTTATAAATATTGCAGAAAATCTCTATAAATTCAGATTTAATTAATCCTTCTAAATCCTTCAATCCTTTTAAAAAAATTATTAAATGATTATATAAATCTTTTAATTTAGTTTAAACAATTTACGTAAAATGCTTTAGAATGTAAAATTTTCATGAATTTATAATTTGGAAGATAAAGGGTCACAGACTAGTTAAAATACTTATTTTGACTTAAAAAATGTTTACATTAACTTGTTTATAGTGTATTACTCTATAAAACTATCAGATTTCATGTTTTCATATGCAGTAGTTTTTGCAAGATAAGCTGAGAAACTGGAAAGTCACAAATTCAATTCAGGCAGCAGCAGCATTAATTATTTCCTTTAGAATAGAGATAATATTTATGTTGTATAAAAGAAGAATTCTTAATTTATGCTTAATGTAACCAATTGAAATATTCAAAACAAAAGCTCACTAATTCAAAATTCTCAGATAGATGAAAATGTGTCTAGAACAAACTTTGTTTCAATGGAGCAACCAAGACTTTTTCTTCTTTTATCAAGATGAATGTGGGTTATTTTCTATTTAAATGGGTTGACAGTATTATCACAAATGTAATGGAAAATCGAAAAATATTCAGAGGGGGCGCTTACATGGGATTTTTCGCGATCTTTTCACAAAATTTGTGTTTGCATGTATTTTTCCCGCGATATTTAATGAAATTTGCGATGTTTGATGAAATTTGTTTTTTTAGAGATATTTGACAAAATTTGCAGTTTTTTCATGATTCTTTAATGAAAATTGTCTTTTTCCCATAATCTTTTGACGAAATTTATGTTTTTCTACTTGTTTCTTTTCTGATCCGTTGAAGAAATGGAAGTGTTTTCACGATTTTTTAATGGAATTCGCTTTTATCCCACAAACTTCTTTGAAAATCTTTTTTTTTCTGCGATTTTTTGACAAAATATACGTTTTTCTGTGATCATTTGACTTAATTTGCATTTTTACTGCAATCTTTTGACCTAATTTGAATTTTTACCATGATCTTTTGATGACATTCAAATGTTTTATTGCGACCTTTTCACGAAATTTGCACTTTGTTCGCGATCCTTTGCCTGTGTTTTCTTTGTGAATCTGACAAATTTACATATTTTTCCTGCAATCTTTTGAAAAAAGTGCATATTATGGGGATGTTTAAAGAAATGCATGATTTTTCCACGATCCTTTGATAGTACTTTTTTTAAGAACTGACATATTACGACTTTTTTCCCGTAATCTTTCGATGAAAAGTTGGTTTTTTGTCGATTATTCTTTGAAATTCATGAGTTTTTGGCGATCATTTGAAGAAATTTTTCTTTTTTTTTTTTTTTTTTTTTCATGATTCTTTGACGAAATTTCAGATTTTTTTAGCGATCATTAGATAAAATTTCCTTTTTTTTTTTCACTTTTCTTTGATGTATTTTTGTCTTTTAGTGATCGTTTGACTTAATTTACATTTTTCCCAGCAATCTTTAAGAAGGGGGGGGGGGGAGGCATTTTCTCGGGATATTTTGAAAATTTAAAATTTTTTATAAAGTTAGGGGAGAGCGTTTGATCGGGAAGAGCGGATTAACAGCATTTTACGGTATACTGACATGTGACTGTGAAATAGTGTGCCTAATTTGCATATTTTTCTAATATGTTTCAACCAATGTTTTGTGCTGATTTCAAATCTCATATCTGTTTTATTCAATCATGTCTAATTTTTAAAAAAGGGAAATTTTATTTTTTGATCAAAAAAGACCAGAAATTGCTTTTTAAGTTATTTTGATGCACTTAAATAGTCAGGTTGATTAAGTGTTGTTTGTGTCCCTGATAGGAATCCGATACTGTTGACCCTCTTTGACAATGAGGTATAAGTCCCTAAAAAGCATCTTATATCAAACTTATGTTAATAGCATGCAAAAGTAGAAATCTACTTTACTCAAAAACTAAATGTGATAAAAAAAAAGTCAGATTTGAAATAATCATAAAAATCTAGACTAGAAAAACATTGCATAAATTCTGTGGCAACTATTTTAGAGTCAATAGGGATGTAAATATTACACCATTGAAAAATATGCAAATTAGATTTAATAAAAGAGATATAAAAATTAAAAATATGCATATCATGATATTTAACTGAAGCAAATAATCCAGTAGTCATTTTCCAGAACAGTTAATTCAATGCGATATATACTGTAACTAAAATTTGAATAAAATAACGTAAAAAAGCCTAAATTTGGATAAATTTAAATATGCGAATTTTTGAAAATCTAAACCACCTAAACAAAATAGAAAGCATATTCAGAATCCATGCAAAAAAACTAATCTAGAACTACTAATTTAAGTTATGGTATAAAATCCTTATTGTACAGTGTTATTTTTCTTCAAATAGATCCTCCCCCTCCCTCCCAAATAGCTCATGTAATAATTCTAGCATTATTTTGTGAAAATTACTTTTAAATAAACAAAACATTGAAATATAAAGAAAACGATTTTAATTCAAAATATTTGAAAATTTCAGAAATTGATTCCTATTTGTTATATACAAGATAAATGACACATGACGAAAACAACTTTTGATAAGTCAAGCCAGCTTTTGATCTGCTCTTTCTTTGGCTAGTTTCAAATTAGCTTAAAGAACTGAATACAGCTTGAAGATCATGCTTTCACCTGAAAAATAAAAAATAAAGAATGAAATAAGAATTAGATACATACTTTACTAGTTTGACAAGGAAAAAAGTTTGAAAAAATAAAAGTAAAAATAGAGAATAACATTTATAATACAAATTTGAAAATTATATTTTTTGTGGAACAAAAATTGGAGTAAAGTATACAAGGTGAGTTTATTAAATTCCAGGACAGGGACTAATACACCAGAATGAATAATAAAAAACAAACATACATTTAATAGGCCTTAAAAATAATCATCCAGCACTCGTACTTTTGTGCATGGCAGTACAAATTATGGAAACACACTTCGTAATCCTCTGAAGATATGCTTCAAAGTTGAGCGGTTTCAATTCAATGTGACATATATTGTATCTAAAATTTGAATAAAATAGCACAAAAAAGCTTAAATTTGCAAATTTCTGAAAACTTAGACTACCTACACAAAAATGGAAAGCATATACAGAATCAGTATACAAAACTTATCTAGAATCAACTAATTTCGATTCTGAGATAAAACCATTGTTGTACAGTGTTATTATTTATTATTATTATTTTACAAAAATCAATACCTGCTCTTTACTCTGGATTGTGAATAAGAATACAGAAATTTTTTCTTCATCATATTTAGCTGAGCATGAGTTTGGTGAAGTGATTAATTTACTGTGTAAGAAAGGGAACAAACTATGCATCACTGAACATGGCAAGTTGCAGCTGACAAGAAAGGTCTCCATACAGGACATACTCAGAAGTTTTTGGAAAAAAAAAAAATACTAATTAAACTATTTATGAATGTAATGAAAGATCAGTCAAAATTAGCGGCTGAATTACGGTAGAAAGTATATACAAAAAAAAATAAAAATAAATAAAAAAATAAATAAATACTTTCGAATATTTGGCATGAAAAGACGAAAGCGTCACGCGATTTGGCAGGCAGCATTTTTCCTCACCAAAAGCAAACAATTTTAATGCAACTGGAAAATGTAAGATTTTTAGGATGCATGTAAATGGTATTTAATGAATTTAAACATAAACAACTAGAGAGTTTAATATATTATATACATGTATGCATATTGTATTACATATATTTATTACTTGTAGTTGTAATAATTTATCACTCAAAAAAGAAAAAAAAAATCATATATAAATGAATTTTTACAGATAAAAAAATCATATTGAGAAAAATTATTTTCATACATTTAAGTGTATTTAAAAATAAAAACAAGATGTTTCCATAGCAACAAAATCAAATCGATAGTGTTTAATTGGACTTTGAGCTTGAAAAAATTTTAATCAATTTAAATTATGAATTTCATTTTAAATAGCAAATTTTGATGGTTAAATCTTAATATAAATACATATAAATATTGATATAACAAAATTATACTTAAAACAAACTAAAACTGAAAAAACTAAAATTATTTAAATTAAAAATGTCTAAAGTTAAAGATGAAACATTTTTTTTAAGTGTATTTGACAGAAAAAAAAAAAAGTATTTCTTGAAATTGCATTCCATCGCCAAACAACAAAAAAAGCCAAACAATGACATTTTTATTATTTTTTTATGGATGCTGTATGGAGCTTCTGCCGAAATTTTTATTATAAATGTATATATCCTCATGAGAAGAACATTCTGTAATTTTTTCAGATTTTTTGGCGTATGCCCATATGTAGACCTTCCTTGTAATGTGGAATTGGAGCCCAATATTATCGAATTGTTTAAAGTCTGTAGCCTCATCCTTTCATTTCAATTTTTTCTCTTACTTTGTGTTTATTCTTAAATATTTAATAAAAAATTTTTTACTAAATTGTATGGTCATATTTCTACTTTGTAATTTTTAATAGATAGAAAGATATAATTACGTATAGATGAAGTCCAACAGTATTTTATATTTGATATAATTAATTACTATGGAAAAGTATGCTTTGAAATTTTTTTTTTTTTTTTTTTTTTTTCTTGTAAAAGGAGGCAATGATCTAGAAAAATTTGAGAACCTATGAACTAGATGATTGATTATTTGGAAATCAATATTTAAATAGTTGATTAATAAATAACATTTTGGCCAATTTTTGTGAGAAGAATACGGGGTAATTTGAAATGATGAAATGTGATTTTATAATTAACGCCTTACCTATGCTGCTAGTTGTACTCTCTCCACGGTATAATCAAAATAATAAGGAAATAAATAATTATATACTACATGAATTGCAAGCTTGAGCTCATTAAACTGATTTCAACTGATGAATTAACTATTATTAACTGATAAATATTAAAAAGTCTACTTTCATATCTCATGTTGATCTTAAAATATTAAATGACAAGAAGACCAGCCCAGCATTGATTGGACTTATGATAATAACCATAAATGTACTTAAGCTCAATGTTGAAAGATTTTCAATTTTTAAACAAAAATCTTTTCAAAAGAACATAGAAATGAAAAATTTACTAACTTTGGTAAGATATGATCTGCATATGTCAGGAGACTATGTACATCAGTTTTGATTTTATATTTTCTTTTGGCAGAGTACATTCTCAAATTTGCATCACTTTATATTTTTAAATGAAAATCAATCAAAACAAAACTATTGTTGGGGCACAACTGTCCTCAGCAGCATCAGATCATAGCGATCTTGTATGTTGCACATGCTCAAATCTGTTTTGATATTTTATTTTTAAAAGAAAAATGGCATAACCTGAAACAGTAACAATAGTTTTAAATCTATCTAAAATCAGTAAAACGATGTATGTTTCTAAGGTTTACTACAAGTCACTTTCCATACAACAGAAAATAGATAGTATTTTCAGGGGCACACAGAAGATTTCAGATACTATCGGTATCCGAAATACTGTATACTATTATACTAAGATTTAACTATTTTTAAAACTTTGTTATAGTATGAAAGCACTTCATTTGCTAAGTTTGACATGACATTCATTTTGGCATGAAAAGCATCATCAATCATTCAGCAAGACAGATAAAATCTGGACTGTACTGGTACACACATAAAAACAAGCATGAAAATGGAAACTAGGAAAAAAGATGGAATTTTTTTTCCCATCTATACAATAGGGTGAAGTTCTTATAATTTAGACATGTTTTAAAAGTTATTCATACAGTAAAATAAAAGATAAACTGTACATAAATTGTTTGTTTTTTAAAACTCAGAAATTATTAAAAACAAACAAAAAATTTTAAGTAGCAATAAATGTATAGATTAATTAAATCAAAGAAAAAAAATTGATGAGGACAGCCTGCTAAGGATATAAATCTATCTGATGAAAACTTATGTAAAGTAGAAAGATTAATTTTTCAAATTAAATATCAAGTGGTTTGACTATTTAAGATGTTAGTCCCCTCCCCTCGCCTTTCTTAAAATTCTCTAGGCTTTGTAATGATCTTTGCTCTTGCTCTAGAAATATATTTCCAAAAGTGTCACACTAGAATTACTCAAACATATTATATAAATAGAAAAAAAAAAAAATATTCTGTTCCAAAAAGAAATCTTATAGAAACTTCCTTTCCCTTTTAAGATATTTTAAAGAACTTCAATTACATGAATTTTAGATGCTTCTAATAAAAACTCTCCTTTGGCTCTTCTGCACAGCAATAGCAATTTAGAAACAATTTCCAAAGATTTTAATAAACAAGCTGTCTTATTGTTATTAAATTTTCCAGATGCCGCCCCCCCCCCCCCCTCCATTAACTTTCCAAAGTTTTCTTTGCATTTTTCCATAAATCCAGAGAATATCCAAAATTGCTTTAAAAAAGGTGGAAATCCTCCTTCAGGAGGAACTCTTTCATGCCTGTAAAAATAATGAGCATTTGCAATTTGGCGAATCTGATTATTCATTAACTTGACAAATGTAGCATTTTGTTGTGATTTATCGCACTGGCGAGCGACAGCGAGAACCCTAGCAGTAACATATTTTCATAATTTTTTTGGTTAGCATAAACACATACATGTGCATATGTTTAGATAGAGTAACAGTAATTTGTCTAAATACGATTGCAAAACGAGCTGCAAATAATATTTGTTTTTTTTTTTTTTTTTTATTATTTGTGTTACTAACTAATGAAATTATACTTATATGTAGTTTTTATTAATCCTGTAATTACTTACTGTGCATATTAGAGTAATTCCATCTAATATCAAAACAAAAAACTGTGACAATTTTTACCTGACCACCTCGGAATTTTATTATATTAAGCTCAATTGTTAAGATCATAGAGAAATGAACAAATAATGAGTGATCAGTTCTTATCTCATTTGATTTTGGGGATAATTAGCTCCAAAGACGGACAAAACATGTAAATTTTTGCATTTTATCCAGTAAAAATTTACTCATAATTTGTTTCCTAATTGTTACAAAGATTTACTTCTCATAATTTTCAAAAGTGTATGAATTGGACATTTATATGATATACCACATGCATATATTTTTTTTTTAAATTTTTAATTTAAAAGTCAAACATTTTGTCCTTTGAACTTTCATATCTCAAAATTGGACATCTTAATTTTTTTGAAAAAATATCTGTTATTCATATACTTATCTATAAAATCTGAATATTTTATTTTGGGACAATCATGAAACGCTGAGTTAAAAATCAAAGTGTAAACTGCTGTCTTAATTTCCATGCAAAAGTCACAAAATTTAAACGACTGATTTATAAACTGTATATAGTAGGTATAATTTATATGTACATTTAAGAATTAATGAAAAAATATCTTTTTACATTGTAAAGTTCACAAATCATTCTTTTTTCTTTATATATACAGTGGAACATTAATTATGAGAGTTAATTGGGACCTCAAGTACCATGGATATTGAAAATTTCACTTTATCAAAATTGAGTATGAAAACTCACTGTGTTTATAATGTCTTTTAGACTAAAAAACAATAAAATATTGTTATAAATGATAAAAATAAATATTGCTTAACCTTGAAATTAAAAATTTCAAAAATATGTGATTGTGATATGTTATATGAAAGTCCATTTCTGTTTCCAAAAACATAAAAAGTGACTCTTTGTGACAATTAGGGAACAAATTGACTAAATTTGTATTGCATGAAATGAAAAAAAAATATGTTTTTCATTGATCTTTACATACAGCTAATTATCCCAGAAATCAAATGAGATAGAGTATTACTATTGAGGTATTCATTCATTCATTTCTTTAAGAACCTAACAGAAGAGCTAAATATCATAAAATTCTAAGGAGGTTGAGATTTTAGCTGTGTTGATTTGATATGGAATAACCCATTATTAATTATCATTTTAATAATTAAAGCATAAATTGGATATTATTTTCCTAATTAAATAGTTAATTGTTTAACAATTATTAATCAGTGTTAATAATTTAATATTTAATGCAGTTAAAATTATTAATAAATATAATTATCAGTAGTATTTCATTAGTACTCTTACATAATTATTACAAAATATTAATAAATATCAGTAGCATTTCATACAGTTTTATATAATTATTACAAAATATTAATCTAATACAAATGAAAGCAGTTTTTTTTAATTACTGCAATTACTAACTATTAATTATAAATAATTAAAGCTTGAAAATGTAGGTTATGATAGCAATCAGAGGTTTAATTCTTTTGGAAAACCTAAACCTATTTCTAACTCTTCTTTATTTTAACACAAATGAAAAAAATCAAAAATCCAATTTAAATTTTAAAAATTTATTTTTTAAAAGAAATTGTGATTTTTTTTTTATATCCTACTTACAAATTAATATCTGATACAAGACATTGTATTACAAGTTGTAACAGAATTATGCAGTATATCAATGTTTTTTCAGTGAATAATTAAAATAGATGAATCTTACTTTTTTCCATTGAAAGTATGGCCTTCTTGGAGGAACAAGAAAACAGATGAGAAGTCTTTTTGATAAAATCCACTATTCATCATCATTCTATAGATCTGATGAGCTAAGGAGCCAAGAGGAGTAGGAGACGAAGTTTTAGTAGCAGCTAACTGAGCTAAGCCAAGATCCTGCAATTTTACACAGATTGGTTACTTGGAAAAAATAAAATAAATTGAAATACAAATAGTTATGTTGTATTGTAAGAAAGATAAACAGATAATCTGCATTTAATATAACCAGGATCCGACAAATCCTGGGTGCAGTGTTGCTTGGGCAACTAAAATGTTCATCTTGGCGATTAACTTTTCTACCTGCTAATTAATCTTACTACGATCTTACCTACTATGAATTTAAATGGACCCTGTTTAAAGGATGTCAATCCTGAAAAATCAGTTGACAAATGGTATTTCAAATTAAAATCTCAAATGCATTGTTAATTTATGTGTATAATTTCTTATTGGGAATTAAAAATAAGGATACTAATTTGACTACTGCTTTAACGTTTAATTTCATAGTTTATTTCTATTTAATTGTTACAGTGTAAAAGTGACATTACCTTAAAATTTTTGATCATGCAGATTTTATTATTGAATAGTTAACTTGTTTATTGCAAAATAACACATATCACTAAAAAATAGCTAAATATGATTACTAGTAGCCAGTGTCAAACTGGCTCCTAAGAATTTTCAATTTTTGTAAGTCCTTGAGTACAACTGTCTGTGACTATTTCATTTATAAACAGCATTTCTAAATTTTCAGAAGATTTAATCTTTAATGAGACCAACAAAACTTTATATTTATCTTAGAAATAGGATAACTTTACTTATTGCTATACTTAGCACAGGGGTTCTAAACTTTTAACCAATTTACAAGAAAAACAAAATTCATTCATTTGTCACAACAAAGATAACATATATAAATGCATAGTTATATTACTAACTAAGTACTAAGTTATATTTTTCAATTTACATTCAAAAAGTAACAACATGATTACATATTAACAAAGCAATTCTTAAAAGGGAAAAATCAATACTTTTGTCAAATTCACATGTATCATACATTAATTTATACACAATAAGTTAACTAGTATCGCTAATATGAAGGAGGTCTAATTAGTCAAACATGCATTTTACATTCCCAATTTTAATGTTTGCTATTTTCAGTTGAAAATCTGATTTGTTTTTCACTTAAAGCAGTGAAAATAAATAAATAAATAAATAATAATGTCTCCATGTTTTCCACATATCATTTACAGTTGTTTTGATTAAAAATATAAAAAACATGAAAATATTAAAAATCATATTTCTAAAATAAATAATAAATATATATACATTGATAATATATCACAGAACCCTGCAACCACTTAAAAGGAGAATTTTATTATACTGAAATGATGCACGCTGAATAATATTCAACTTACTACATATAAAAAACATGTAATTTTAATATAAAAGAATAAATTTCTTCCACAGGAATTTTGTGATTTAACAAATCCTATATGTCTTCTTCTAATTCCTGCTAAATTTTGAAATGAGAATATTCTGTGCTTCATTAAAATTAGTAAGAACTATATGGAGTAAAATGAGGTTCCTGCATACAATAAAACAATGCAAAGTACATGTTTTGAGGAATTAATAATAATCTTTAAATGATATTTGAAGATTAGTACTTAGTAATACACACTTCATAGAAATATTTATAAAAGACCTCTGAATATTATTTTAAAGGTGAGTTTTAACTTTTGTCAAACAAATTTTATCTAATAGAATAAAAACATTAACATGAATAAGAGCTGCTAGATAATATAAATTAATTTAAAAATCACAAATTTACATTTAATATATTTTATTCAAAGAATTCTTAATTTCAAATATTTCATTATATTTCAGAAGACAATTAAACTTTTTCTTAAATAAATCCTTTAAAAGGTATAAAATGTAAGATTAAATTGAAAAAATTCACAATGCTTATGAAATACAACTTTTTATCTATTTATAAAAGTTTTTGACTGAATTTTGTTTACTGCCATAGCAAATCTGTAAAATTGAAAATTAAATTTATCTGCAAATTTCATTCCAGATAGACAAAACAGTATATATATAAATTAAGTTTTTTTTTTTTTTTTTTTTTTTTTTTTTGTAATATGTTGAAAAAAAAAATGTATATTTGCCCTTTAATATTCACAGACTATTTTGACTCACTCCTAAAAGCAATTCAAATGCAATCTTTTTACCCAATATAATAAATTTTATCCTCTTTTTCAATAAAGTTTGTTAGGAAATCATACTGCAATTTTTGAATTTCCACAATTTTTAAAACAAAACGTGTCCATTTTGCTGAATATAAGTAATTTGATTTTTATAAAACAATAGCTATTTAAATGTTTGTTGAACCAATCTGGTATTTAATATCCCTGTATTAAACATACTTTTGGAATTATATATATATACAGTAAAGCATCGTTTATACGACGATCACTTATACGACATTTACATTTATATGACGTTTTTATGTGGTCCCAATTCATTCCTATTCATTTTAATATAAAAATATATCTTTTATACGACGCCCATAATCGTTTATATGTCGATTTTTCGATTTTGTATAGGTTTACTTTTGTTTTTTTCTTGTGTATTTTACGAACGAGCGGAAGTTGGCAACTATAAATGACACCAAAGAGCGTGTTTAAATGCACTCTACATTATAAAAATGTGGGCTGGTGTTCGATTAGTCTGAAAAATCAGCTTACGTGTAACAGATTACACTGGGAGGGGTCATTCTTTTTTCGGTGATGGTCAGCTTTCCCGACCTGCTTTAAGTTTCAAATAGACTATCTTTCTAACTGTTATTAGTATTGACGACTTTTAGTTGGCCATGCGGGGTTTTTGATCTTTGACTTTAAATGAAAAGGAAATGATGTACTGCAAATGAGGAACCTTTCGGTGAAACATAAACAAAGGTACGCATATTTAAATTGCTTACTAATTCCCCTTCCCCGTTTTTTCGGTTATTTGTTTGTTTTTTTAATTTACAAATTCATGCACATCATCATGTTAAACATTAAAATTAAGTGAAAACAAAATTAATTCTGGTTTTGGAAGGGAAAATCGATTATACGTCGTTATTGTTTGTTTATACGACGTATTTCGGTAGTCCCTTCAGCGTCGTATAAACGATGCTCCACTGTACATACATATATATGTAATATGAGACAATATATATATATATATATCCTCCTACCCAAAGCATTAAATTGCAACACAAGCAGTCTGGTGCAATATAGGTTTATTGTTTATTTTTTATCATTTGGCCTATGAAAAGAAGAGGCAAAGTTCATTTTGAAAACCATAGCAAAATAAGGTGTAGTAACACCAGGAAATGTTTAGACTATTTTAGGCAGTGTTGAATTCAGTGGATGGTTTAGTAATTATCCCCCCCCCCCCCCCAAAAAAAAAAAAAAAAAAAAAAAAAAATTAAATATGCTACCCTTTCCGAATTGATTTTCTAACACACACACACACGTGCATGTTGGCGACTGCACAAAATTGAGCTCAATGAGTTAATTTACAAATATACATTAGAAATCCTTAAACAAATGTTAAAAATTTCAACTTTTGCAAAAAATAATTTTACTTAATTCTTCACTGAATGATTTTTTCTATTTGTATGAAAAAAATTATTTGAAAACTATACAGCCAATAAATGAGAAAAATAATTTTAAAAATTAAATTCCTATTTTTTAGCTAAAATTTTATATTTTATTTCATGTACCATATATACACAATAAACAATTAGGGTTTTTAAATATTGTATTACTGTGTTTTACAATTAAATGGGCTTTAATTAATTTTATCTGCTTAATACTCTGCAACTTGCTTTATGTTAATGATTTTAAGTATTCAGTAAAAATAATAAAAGCAAATTTTGCCTTAAATAGCTTAATTGAATTTTTTTTTTTTTTTTTTTTTTCAAAGAACAAATTCTAATTTTTTATCAAATGCAGCCATCTGACATGGCAAAATAAGTGTTTTTTTCATTCTTTGGATTTTTCTGTGTCAATTACAGCGATCATACTAGCAAAATTCATAGCACATAATGAGAATTATATTATAGTGTCTTTAGGTATGTGTAATATGTGGCACACAGTGCAGTGAACAGTTAAATTGTCAAAAGAAAGTTTGTTTTAGAGCATTTCAAAAATTGTACTTTTTATACTACCAGTGCAGTAATTAGATTTTCATGCATTTCAAATTCTTTGCTTAAAGAAAGTCTTGAATAAATATGTTCCCTGCAACATTTCAAAACTGCAATACCTATATGTAATAGAAGATATGCTGTCATTACGGATGTTTTTATCATATTATCAATAAAGTAATCTATCTGGAAAATCTTACTAAAGTGTTCGGCTGATAGCTAGTTTCTATAAAGTTGAACTTCTATGTGATAGCAAAGTTCCAATTAGTGTTTTTTTTTTTTTTTTTTTTTTTGTTTAATACATTTTGACAGTAACAAAACTGAAATCTTTTACAGCTATCACTTTCTAGTGCTAACTGATCAGCCGTGAAATCTTGAATGCTATTTAAAATTAAAAAAAAGCCTAAATTCAAATCTGCACATTTTAATGTTGTATATAGCATTTATGATCTATAATTATTTCTAAAATATATTGGGTTTTTTTTTTTTTCAATGTGAACTAAATGCTATCTCATGACAGCTAATACTGTATGAATATGATGATCATCAGCCAAACAGTTTAGAAAGAATAGCATTATCAAAGGCCAAAAAAAAAAAAAAAAAAAAAAGGGGGGGGGGGGGAGGGCAGATATGGTATGGAGTTAGAGTTATACTTGCTAAAATATGCCTTCAAAAAAGTACTGAGGATGGCATGAACTAAAAATTACCTTAGCCATTAATGATGTTCCAAACCCTCCTTCATAGCCATTTGTAGCAGGAACATTTTCTAAGACACCAGGTACAGGATTGTAAACTTCACTAGCCCAGCATCTGCCGGAACACATGTTCAAGATCTGCCCCATCATTTTTGGCTCAAGTCCTAACCTTTAAGAAATATTTAAAATAACATCCTTTTATATTATACACACACTGAATAAGAGCTGCATCGGAAACAACTTTCATTATCAACATTATCACCAAAAAAAAAAAAAAAAAAAAAAAAAAAATGAACTGAATAATTAGATTTTGACTAGATTCATTACATTAGACTCCATAAAAATGTTTCATGCTATTAAAAAAAGAAAAGAAAAAGAAAAAGAAATAGAAGGTAGTCTCTTTCTCTCTGTATGTGTTCACAATTGTTAGAGAAATACAGTCTGTTACAAAATTATAAGAACTCTCATAATTTTGCCTTTTTTCAACAAAGAAAATATTAGTTTGATTTTAAACGTAGTTGTATGAAAAGAAATAACAACTTCGGAAAAAACAGTTTGAATTATGTTTTGTTTAATGCCAAACAATTTTACACAAATCCGCTGTTTCATAAATATAAGACCACTCTCATACTATTAATAAAGCAGACGATTTTCTTTTGAACTCAGAGTTTAACTGTAACCTAAACACTCTGCAAAATTTAAAAAGAAGAATTAAATGCAAAAAATCTGAACTGTGTCTGATTCTTTGAATTTATTAGTAAAATGCCTTGTTCGGAGTGAGCAGTCTGAAATCAAAGTGAGAAGAGTACGGTTCTACAAAGGAAAAGGGGTACTACTCTGTTATCCTGTCAACCAATTTCCCCCAAATTATACAAATCGCCAAACTAATAGCCAAATTATACATATTGACGTAATTTTTATTTTAAATAATGAAAAAATTAATAATTAGTAGAATATTAAAAAAAGTTCAAATAAAAAACGAAATAAATACATTTAATGATATTTTAAACAGGTGAATCGTATTTAATATTATTGAATGTGACATTCACTATCATCCATTATTTGCATTTAATCTTATAGTTTGGCGATAATTGTTTGGTCGACGGGATAACCTAGGAGTACCGGAAAAGGTAAGTCTGAACGTGAAATAAGTAAGATTCTTAATCGTTCTAAATCTGCGATTTATGTTTCAAATTAAAAAGAATTGTATGGAACGCATAAACAATCTGGTCATAAAAAGAAGTTATTAGATCGTGATAATAGGCAAATTGTCAAACTGGCAACGAAAAAATATCAGTTAACTTATAAAATAGCACAACTGATAACTAAAAAAGTATCACATGCAGCTGTGTGGGGAAGCTTGAAATCTAATTCTGGTGTTATTTATCGCAAATTAAACAGTAAACCACTACTACTAAAATGTCACAAAGAAGATCGTCTTAAGTGGACAAAGAATGCCATGTCCTGGAACTCTGAATGGAGAAATATATTGTTTTCAGACAAAAAAAAATTCAATCTCGATGGTCCAGACGGCAATAATTACTACTGTCATCATTTAAGGCAAAAATCTTGCGAGTTCTACAATAGGCAGATGAGAGGCGGTTCCATTATGGTGTGGAGTGCATTTTTATATGAAGGAAAATGCGATCTCCAAAGAGTTGAAAGGAAAATAACTCTGACAGTTACCAATGGATGCTGTTTCGAAGTTTGATACCATTCGGACCATTTTTAGGAGGTGCAAAATAGAATTTTCAACAAGATAATGCTCCCAGTCATTCATCGAAATCAACAAAAGAGTGGCTTAAAAGAGAAAAGATTGATGTTTTACCTTGGCCAAGTCGAAACCCTGATCTAAACACCATAGAAAACTTGTGGGGTTATTTGTCTCACCAGTTGTATGAAAATAACAAGCAATATCATTCAACATATGAATTAGAAATGGCCATTATGGAGAAATGGGACAATATTTCAAAATCATTCCTTAAAAAGTTAATTAACTCTCTGCCAAATCGTGTGTTTGAAGTTATACTCAGGGGCGTAGCTTGAAATTTTTATTGGGGGGGGGGGGGGACC
Source organism: Maratus speculifer (assembly GCA_964019185.1). Taxonomy (NCBI): domain Eukaryota; kingdom Metazoa; phylum Arthropoda; class Arachnida; order Araneae; family Salticidae; genus Maratus; species Maratus speculifer. The sequence goes on along the minus strand of OZ025296.1, from coordinate 187,091,207 downwards.
AAAATTTGGCGCCTTTTAATGTTTTGCCGCCCTTGAATTATTTGCACATTTTTTAGGAGAGGAGGGGGGTAGTTATGCTATTTTTTATCTTTAGTTATTTATTCATGGCAATGGCATCTATTTAGGTGATATAAGTGATTCAGCCATGATTAAATTTCCATTTCAAGCGTGCATGCACATGTGCTGATAAAATATCTATCCCAGCTCTTGTTTTTTTCAAGGTCTAAAAAGGCAATGTAGAATGTTTGAAGAGAATCCGGATCCTAGATCCTTAAATTCATTTTCCTGACATAAGAACAATTGTATTTGGAAGAAAAATAAAAATTCAGAAAACAAAGTTAATTGCAATAGAGTTATAGTGGTTTCAAAGCCGCAGCTTCCGCCCGAAACTTACTGGTCAATATAATTGAATTTAGCCTTCAATTTTTCCTGGTGCGATCCTCCGAGATCGGCTCCACTACTATCACTCCTACCAATATGGTGAGAGTGATAGTGAAAAAGTAATTATGTAAAAAAGGAATGTTAAATCTCTGGATGAACATTCGACCCTTTTTCAAGGAAGTAACGGTGGTCTATATACCAAATATACTGAATATTCCAGTTTCTGTAAAATGGAATAACATGTTTTCCCTTTTATAATCTTAGTTCCCCAGTAAATACAGATAAGTAAAAAATAATCTGTATTGTACTGCAATTATAACACAAAACTTTAAAGTAATTATTTTTTTCTAATGTGCATTTTTTAAATCGGTTGCACGATTATTCTATTAATTATACAGTACATTAACGAATACTTTTTTTCCTGTGACTTTTTAACATTAAAAGACAGTCGTTCAAAATAAATTTAATTCTCTCTTTTGACAATGGCTACTTTAAAAGCAAAAATCAATTATTTCCAAATCCCTTTATCCAATCACTTGAACAAAAACTTTTTTAACCCCTTAAGGGTGCATTTCAATTCAAACTGCTTGTTTTCTGATTTATTTTTGAATTTACTTTTGCTCTCAAACACATGAAACTCACAGATTCTCTTATTCAGAAAGTGCACAAGGTGCCGTGAAGTTCAATTCTGTGATAAGTGCACAAAATATTGCAAAAAAAAGCAATCAAAAACGGCAATTTGGACCGATTTTTCCGAAGTGCGAGATCTGGGAACGAAAAAAGGGTCTTCCCGAGAAGTTAATTGCTTATAAATCAAATTCTAATGAATTGAGCGTAAAAAGACATCACACAGCACCTTATACGTCCCTTCAAAAATCCAGAAAATTTCATGTTTCTACTTTTAAAAATGTGTCTGAAATTGTATCGGAAAATTTCGAGCTGCTGAAGGTGGAACAGCGTTTTTTCGAATACACCCATAAGCAATATGTTCAATTTAGCAATAGTATGCTGAATATTGGATATCATTAAATTCCGTAAATCTCGATATTTTGATAAAGGCAGAAAATAGTGTGAAAATGCTGTCAAAATGGGCGTTGTGAACCGAATTTTCCGAAGCGAAAGACCTGGAGACGAAAAAAAGAACCATACTAAAGCAATGATTGTTTATCTATCCAATTCTAGTAAATGGAGCGAAAAATAAGATCATACAGCACCTTGTACATCTCTTCAAAAATCACTCCAAGTTTCATGTTTCTATTTTTAAAAATGAGTCTCAAATTCTATCAGAAAATTTCGAGCTGTTGAAGGTAGAAAAGCATGTTTTGGAGTATACCCTTAAACATATATTTCTTTTAATTTTGGGGAAAGCTTCATTCCTGCCCAGTCCTGAGTTAAAACTAGGTCGATTATTAATAATGTAAAAGTTTCAGAAATCACCAATTATCAAAAAATAGCTATCTGTTTAGGAAATAAATAATAAAAATCCTTAAAACTTAAATTTACCGGAAAACTGAGAATGCTATTCGATTTTTTCCCTATAATAATAGCAATGATTGATAATAAATGAACTCACAATTGCGTAAGAAATATAAACATTGTACTTTAAGAACATGCTTATTTAAAGGAAAATATGTACATGTTTTACCTTCGATTGCATCATCGTTTTTCATCCACTTTTTCATAAATTTGCATCATTTCTCAGCTTTATAACTTCTTTTTCTCTTTTTTTCCTGGTTTTTTATTTTTATGTTTTATTTCAGTCATCATTCATGACTGAATTTCTTCTCTCTGGACGACTACGAAAGACAGCTTTTTATTTTAAAAATTGAACGAAAAAAATCGCTATTTTTGAAAAGTCGCGTTATTAGCTTCAGTACAATCTGACAATACTAGACACTGGACAACAAAGACATATGTAGGTGACGCCCGGAAATTATCTAACCTCACACAAGGAAGTACATAAGAGGGGAGTTAAAATAGTTAAGATCAGATGACCCTGTCGAGGACCACCAACCTTGAATTGGAATAAGGCTTTTCTCCGAAAAATCACATTACATGTAGTGATCGAACCATGTCCATTTTCGGAATGTGTTCTTGTTTTCGGACTGGGGATAGTGCCTAGTAGTAATCTTAAAATGTCACAAATGTAATGGATTGCCTATATTTTTTTGAAACCATAATTTATTTTCTTATAAATTTATAATAATATTAATTCCAAATCACGTTACTGCTATTTCAATATTTTTTCTTTTTCCCTTTTTTTTTTTTCTTTTTTGTGTGTGTAAAACGTAATCTAAGAATGCCACATTAATAATAAAAACTTTAGGTGCCTAACGGCGCCTTTAAACCTCCCATGGCGCCCTTTTTGAAACCCTCTGTTTAAGGTGCCTGATTGCACCTCTAAACCTTCTGTGGCGCCCTACTACTAAAACATATTATAGAACCATTCAAACGCACAACAATCGTTTCCACACTTCTTTTCCCTTTCTATCTATTTCTAAGGGTGACCAACAACTACTATAAGAAGGAAATAACTGTACATCTATCCTGAAATTCATTACAAGCCTGTTTTTGAAATTTTTTTATTTTGGATGCATACATTTTCTTTGGGGTAGGAGTAGGGGAATAGAGGTAGTAACAAGTCTAAAATTAAGTGCCTTTTTCATGTTTTGTAAGTGAATAGTAATTTATTTTGTAATTTTACATTCAAATTAAGTTATTTTATAATTACTTATTACTACTAACAAAGCCTTTTTTCCGAGCGCCTAACGGCGCCCTTAAACCTTTTTTGGCGCCCTACTACATAAACATATTGGGAGGGGAGGCTCCCCCTCCTCCCCCCCCTAAAGCTACGTCCCTGGTTATACTGAGAAATGGTGGAGCAACATCTTACTAAAAATTTCAGATATCGCCTTTCCCATAGGTGGTTCTATAATTTTGTAACAATTCTTTTTTTACACTTTTTTGTTACATTGATGTTTTATTTTTTTCTGAATTAATTTCATTTGTGTAAATTGCTGCATTTTGCTAACAACTTGATGTATTAACGTTAAGTATTCTTTATTTTGATTGAAATATCTCTTTAATTACCTAAATAGCAAAACATGTTGTGGTCTTATAATTTTGTAACAGACTGTATATTGTACACAGAAGTCTGCAAACTTCATTTTGGATAGATGAAGACAGCTTCAAATGAACCTGAGACTCACATTTCAATTTTATTTTATCGCAAAAAAAAAAAAATTGTGTATTTCTCAATTTTCAAAGTATTTTAATCCACTCACAAAAGCAATCAAATTCAATCTTTTCGCTCAATATCAATGTAGTGAATTTTAAAGGGCCAACCAATGTCATTCAAAATTTGCACAGCAATTTTAGAATTTTTCACATTTAAAAAAAAAAAAAAAAAAAAAGATAAAAGCTTTTTTTTTTTTTTTTTTTTTTTTTTTTTTTAATCAACTAATAAAATTTTTCACATTCAAAAAAGTTCCAGGACTGATCACACACAGACCAAAACGAGTATACAGCTCAACAAACATCTTCTAGAATGCCTCAACTCATATGCTACTGAGTTTTGATGTCACAGTTGCTTCAGTGTCATCTACAGATACTTAACGTTGTCCTTCATCTTCAATTTCAACTTACAAAATAAAGAATAGTCTAGTTTGGACATTGGGCAGGCCTAGTGATTACAGTGGGTGGTTGATATACATGACCTGCATTCTTGACAGATTGCTACACAAGGATAGATTTGTGAGCCAGTGCATTGTAGGGTAAAAGATATCAATTTCCACTGTCAGCAAATTGGGCCACACACACTACATTTGATCCATTATCCAATGCAACACATCTTTGTGTAATGCACCAGTCACAATGGGCAGCCTGGTATCCTCTAAGATTGCACTTGCTGAACATTTTCCTCATTTTGACTCTAATTAGGACAACATGATCTCTTATCTTTGATCGACTCTCTTCCAATTTGAAACCTCACAAATCATTCAATTATTCATGAATGATTCACAGCATCATCACCATATGCAGATTTAATCATTTCTTAAGTTTTCTGTGCTAATTCTTGCAATATTGTTTTAATCTTTAATTACAATGGTGTACATATATGTTTTATGGAAATGGGTGCAACAAAGCCAAAAGTTCCAGAAATAGATGCAACTACTTGATATGTGTGGATAAAAGTTGTTGATAAGTCATCCTGTCAGTTTCACAGAAATAAAGCTATGTCTGTTTTTTTATGGGCAGATGTCCTGGAAATTTTTAAATGTACTGTGTATTTATTTGATGTCTTATCCATCCAATCTTATATTTTATGCTTCTAAATAGAGCAGATTTTTGAAAAGTCCTGTAATCAAATTTTTCTGTGAGGGGGAAAAAAAAAAAAAAAAAAAAAACAAATAGTATGCACACTATATTTTAACAAAATCTTATACAATAGCTATACTATACTGTATATCAATTTTAATATGTCCTAAATATAGTAACATCTTTAAAATATACTTAAAACAATTTTTACCCATAAACCATAATGTAATAGAATTATTTTCAGTGTTTTAAAAAATGAACTATGAAAGTTATAAACTTAATTTTCAATACTAACATGCAATGGCAAACTTCAATAACATATATTAATTACATGGCAACCTGAGTATCTTTACATGAGTCAAAGCATGATCAGACATATGGTCAGACAAACCTAATTCATAAACACATTTCAATTATGTTAGGAAGTGTTAACAAGAAAGAAAAATAATGTGTCAAGCATAGATTATGAAACACATTCAAACATATTTAGAACATTGTAACAAAACTTCATCATTTAATAAGGCAAAAGACGATGTCTAAGTACAGGTAAAAACATAACACATTTCAAATCCTAATTTGAGAAATTGCCATCTATTGATGGAAAAATACATAAATTCTTTTGTGCAATCTTATATTAAATCGATAGATTTGCATTTACACTACATAATATACAAAAATTTCAATTTAACTTTAGTTAGAAAATGTATAACACAACTGAAAAGTCCCCTTTGGCAATTTCAAACAATAATCGTAAAAGTATTTGTACTTTTCGTTTTTCAGTCCTGAATATGACCTATAGAAGTTATACATATTAAGTAATAACAAATATTTCATTTTTTTAAGATAAGGAATGTTGTTGTTTTGCATACTGTTCAAGTAATATCCATATGACAAAAGGCTAAAGAAGAATTTTTGGAGATGTTTAAAAAATATTGTATTACAATAAGATTTAATTTATATTACAAATTTCTAATATTTTTTGCACTTTATTACACATGATTCTTTCAGGAAAGTAATTTTTATTTAAAATTTAAAGAATGAAATATATGTTTAAAATAAAAGGATTGCAAACAGCACAAAATGAATTAAACAAATAATAATAATAATTATTATTAATACTAAATTCCTAAACATAAATAAAGTCATATAGAAACATACTAACATATACTAGATTATCACAGATATATATAACATTACTATAGGTAAATAGCAGCAAAAATATTTCTTAAAACAAAATAATACTCCATTAAAAGACATGTACTTGTGCTATTAATAGTACACCACACCCAAAAGGGTTAATTGGATACTTTTATATGTCCTGTAAATGAACATGCTCATTGACAATTCTGTAAGGTACAAATTCCATGTGCCACTATAAATAATGAACATGCTCATAGGCAGTTCAGTAAATGAACATGCTCATGCTCATACAGTTCTGTAAGGAAATAATTTCATGGGAAATGAATACAAATGAAAATGAACTTTTCATGTAAATGAAAAACAATTTCTAGATCAAATTCAGATTAGGGTCCAATACAATATAATTGTGATATACGCTCTTCCTATTTTCTTCATGAATTTCTTCGAAACACCTGTGTATTTTTAAGTAATCCAAAAGAATCCAAGGAATCAAGCTTTGATGAAAACAACAGTTTAATTACACACACGGAACACAAATGACGGGACGAATACAGCAAGACTTGAAACACAACAATTAAATATATATATGTAAATATCCGGATTTCATATTTCTTTCAAGAACTTCTAACTACTCTTCTTTCACAACAGATCATCGTGCCCGTAGCACATACATATCCCAATTTCCCGGATAATCTTTTAAATTCTTTTTACCTGCATCAAACATTCGCAGGTCTACCTCTTACCTCTGGCACACACACCTCTCTCTGTGTTCGTACCCCTTCTTCTCCCCCACACTCTCGTCCGCTGGTCACGTGACTAAATAGCGGCGCCGATAAATAAAACAAAAAACACATCATCAGTCATTACAATAATATCTGGTACAATATCCAGACATCAAAATCAATTTTTCAAAGAATTTTCTTTACTAAAGTGTGTACAAAATATAATAACCAATGGTAATACCACATTCACTGTCTAAAGAATAAATTTAATTGCAAATGAGAATGGCAAGTTTATGACAAAAAGAATAAAAACATGCATTATGAAATTAGCTTTAAGAACATTTTTCCACTAAGTTTTCTTAACAGATTAAAGCATCAAGGCAGAAACATCTGCAACATCCATTTGCTAAACATACTTAAATCATTTTTTCAGCAAATTTACAACTTAAAAAACTACTCAAATTTAGGATTATTTAAACACAAAAAAAAAAAAATAAATAAATAAAATGCCTGGTAATTCAATATTTTTCTTATCTTTACATATGTATTAAGAATTGGCATTAACACCAACAGATGCATTAAGGGAAAATATTACATACCTTATTCCTAGATTCATAGCTTCAGATACTCCAATCATAGATATCGCAAGCACCATATTGTTGCAAATTTTGGCAGCTTGACCAGTTCCAACAGGACCACAGTGCACTACATTTTCACCCATACAGTACAAAATATCTTTAACTGCTTCATATTCAGATTCTTTTCCTCCAACCATAAAAGTTAAGGAAGCACTTTTGGCAGCATTCACACCTAATCAAAATATTTAAACAAACACAATTTTAGGTTGCAATCATTTATCCTTTATATGAGGATTTAAAAAGTTCAATTATTCATTTACCTCCTGAAACAGGGGCATCTAGGAAAACTGCACCACGTTTTTCTGCCATTATTGCAAGATCTTTTGAAACAGATGGATCGATTGTACTGCTATCTATCAAAAGTGTGCCAGGTTTGACTAATCTATAAAGTGTAATAAAATAATAAGGTCACAAAATGACAAACACTCAATTATATTTAAAAAAGTCATTTTCAATGGATAATATGAGGATTACAAGTAAAGGATAAATTACACAAGTGTGAATAATTTGAAAAACTAATAGTGTTCATCCCAGAAAAAAAAGGGACAAGGTGTAGTCACTAATAAAGATTACATTACGAGAAAAAGTTTGAATAAAATAACACATACAATTTTTTCCCAATGTATATGTCTGTGAGAAGAGAGGTGGCAGAAAAACAAATGACTAGAGATAATACAAAGTTAATTGTTTTTTTGTTGTTGTTGTTGTTTAGTTTTTTTATATAAAATATAAAATTTAATTATTATTAATTTTTCAATTAATTTTCAGTAGTAAAATTATGCTTGAAATTATTGAATACTAGCAGGCTATGCCCGCTTCGCTGGTCACTATTTCCAAACGAACCTTGACTCAAAGAAAATGGCGATTTAAAATTTTTATTTTAAAGCAGTATAGATCACCCTGGAATGTCCTTCCGTATTGCTGAAAGCCATGCCAATGCCATTGCAATATTGTACTATTGTAAGTCTTGGCGAAAATTTGGGCAATTAAGCACCATCTCTTTTATTTTATCATTTATAGTAGAGTTTCGTATGAACATGAGACCATTATGACAACAGGAATCAAAATGTTCTCTAGTCATCACACTATTACATTAGAGGGCATTGCAATGATTAGTGAGATTGATTATCAAACTCTATTAACTTTCGGAATGTACATTATCATTTCTTAGTTCTTAAAATCCCGACATCTGAACTTGCACTATGTGTAGTTCTGGTAGCCTATATACAATGTCATTTCATGTACTTTTTTAATAAACGTCCTCTTCTAGCAGGTCTACTGTAGTTTCCTATCTACCTTGATCTGTTCAAGCAAGAAGCCATAGAATAAAAAATGTAAAGAATTATTGACAGATAAAGAGTTTTTGTTTGTTTGTATTTATGACGGCCATTTATCTACACGTGGGATATAGGCCCCAAGGAAAGGGGTGCCCTCCGTGGGGGTGGCAGATAAGAAGGGTGTTTGACTTTTATATTTATTAGAACAATGAAACATAAAAAGTGTGTTTTAAAGCTCTATTATTTGAATAACTTTAAAATTACACCAGTTTCACTGCCTCTTTCTTTTATAAAACAGTTGTAAACATGTAGCCGTTAAATCAGAATAATCTTGATGACTAAATTTTGTAGAAAAATAAATCTTTAGTTTGCATCTAATAAAATCTTTCTACCTTCTGTAATCGATTCCATTATGATATTTAGTTTTAAACATTAGAAGTGCTAGAAACGTTATTGTAACAAATGTACCAGACTTATTTCATGTTTGTCCTCAAATAAATGTGAAATTTACGACCATCCATTATTGGCATTTAATATCATAGTTTGACGATAGTTTTTTGTTCGACGGGGTAATGAAGTAGTGTCTAATAGTTTAATATTGGACAAAGTTCTGTTGATAGGGCTTATCATTAATTAAAACTGCTATGTAATTATGAAAAACAAAAGTTTCTGTTGTCGAGATTTCATGTATATTTTGTTCTTAACCAATTTTAAAGTATATTTATTTTCCTTACAATTTTTTTAATTGTAATGAATGATAAATTAATTACAAATATATTTTCATTATAATAATTTTTCCGACACATTGAAAATATTGCTTTTTTGGTGATAGTGAAATAATTGCAGATGAAAAAGATATAATAGTAAGACTAAAACACAGATTTAACGACTGCTTGGCGTATGACTTGGCGGGGGCCCGATAAGTACGCTAATTCTAACAATTTAAATATCCAGATAGAATGTAAACAAATAATGGGTACTACTTGATTATTCCGTCGATCAATTTTGCCAAATTAAACAAATGGACATAATTTTTATTTTAAATAACCAAAGAATCAATAAATAACTAAAATGTTAATAGAAATACAAATAAACATCGAATTAAAATTGGTTGATGACGTAACAATTACGTATAACAAATTTAATGCCAAATGAATGTGATATTTACGATCATCCATTGACATTTAACCTTATACTTTGGCGATAGTTTTTTGGTTGATGGAACTATCAAGTATTATCAAATAATATAAACAAATTGTATAAACAATAATATTGCCAATATTTAGGTGCAGGTGTCATCTACGGATCCCGTTGGCGCGATTGCAGCAAATTGCGATTTTATGCCTCACGTGGTAATCCGGTAATAGTTCATTATTTTTGAGTAAACCATTTCATTATTTTTCTTTTCTCTTTTAAAATTATATAAATTGTTTTGTTCCATAATTATTTATTGACTTAGCTTATTATTATTATTTCCTTTTTAAAATAATAGAAAATAAATAAAAGTAATATAAATGTAATTGGTATTTTAAAACGCAGTGTTCTCCAAATTGGCATGATAAAAAAAAATCACGCCAAGGTGATGCGTGTATAAAAATGTTTGCAATCATATGCGCGATAATTTTTTACACTAATTTGGCGGAAACATCGTTTTCGAATACCAGTTTCATAAATATATTTAAATTATTTTCTATTATTTAAAAAAATAATAACAATAAGTATGTAAATAATAAGTATAGAATAAAACAGTTTACATATTTTTAAAGAAGAGAAAGGAAATAAAAAAATATTTTATTAATAATTAAATAACAATAGTCGGGTTGCCGTGCCAGGTAAAATAACATCAATTTAGTGTCCATTAGTTGCCTCGGTGTGTATATGATTGTGCAAACAAAACTTCCGATAATATAATAAATGACGTCATGTTTATTTTCCTTTGAATTTTTTTTTCTTTTAATTTTTCACGTGGATACTGTTCAACTAAAAATTAATTGCCACGGAGAAATTTTTGTTCCATATTTTGATTTACTTGGCAACGGGAAAGAAAATGGTTTTTTTATCGGAAAAATTTTAATTGATTCTTAATGAAAAATAATGAAATTTTGAATTATTAAGGAAAATATTTGAATAAATCAATTAAAAATTAGCCTATGTTCACCGGAAATAGTGTAGCCTTCCAACGGTGAAAGAATTTTTCAATACCGTCAAGTAGTTTTGGAGCCTATTCAATTCAAACAAACAAACAATCAAATCTTTCCTCTTTATAATATTAGTATAGATTGGACATTTTTTCACTATGCTGGTTCTATGATTTGTAAGCAATGTGATAGTCACATATTAAATATTCAAAAATTATAGTTTAATAATAATTTATTAAGCTATATTCTTACAAGTTCTAGCTTAAAAACATATTAACACTTATTATATAAATAACATAAAAGTTGCTAACTATTGAAAATGGAAATGACCAGTAGCGGCTGGTAAGGGGGTGCTGCATCAATTTATTCACACCACTAAAAGTGTATGGTTATTTCAGCTTTATTTAATCAACAAAATTTGTTGAATAAATAACATGACAGATTCTGTTAAATTTTAGTGGTGTGAAAAATCGGATGCAGCACTCCCTGACGAGCCGCTACCGGAAATGACTGATGAAAATGGTTAATTTAATTGTGTAAAAGTATTTTTGACACAAATATTTGGATTTCTGAATTAATGATAGATGTGAATTAATGGTGCTTCAGTTTTGCTAGTTCCAAGTAATTGGCACCTATGCCAATTACAAGGGAATCGCAAGATTTGAGATTAAACCACTCATTTTGGCAGTACTTTTAAAGTTATAAACTAATTTTGTTTAACAATTTTTTTTATTTGAAAATATGAAATATTATCAGTAATCGGAATCCATTAAAGCTTCATATGACAATTACTGGGGACAGCATGACAGTTACTGGGTATTAATACAAATATATTGTATTGTTTTAAAGTGTTCACATTTCAGACTAATATACTGCTTTCTTACTCTCAAAAACTTGTAATATGGCATCTTTATTTACAGCTAATTCATTTAAAGAGATTAAACCCAAATTTTTGTATTCTAAAGAAGCACTGATGAATGGAATGCATGCTGCACATACTGAAAACATGAATGAGTGGTCAGGAGTACAGAAAATGTATTTACCTCCTAGCATTTCTCTTAATCCATATCACCAAGTTTTGCAATATCAGAGTTTCCCTCAGGTTTAAAAAGGGGCAGAGCGCTACTGTTCTGAAAAGGGCATTTTTTTTTTTTTAAGGGCACTTTTATAGAGTTGAATCTAGAATTTAGTGGTTCAAAAAAAGTGGAAAAACAGAAATTTCGTCAAAGAATAAAAAAAAAAAAAAAAAAAAAGAAAGAAAAAATCCCAAAATTTTATCAAAAAATTGAAAAAAAAAATAGTAAATTTTGTTAAAAGATTGTGAAAATGCAGCAAATATTATTAAAAAATCTCGCAAAAAACGGTCAATTTTATTAAAAGATTGCAACAAACATCAGATTTTGTTAAAAGATCACGAAAAATGGCAGATTACGACAGATTTTGCAAAAACGACACTTTTATGCTATTTTCTGAAAAATCTATTGTGTTTGCAAAAAAAGGGGAAATGAATATAATTAGATAGTTTCTAAGCAACAACACCTGCTAGTTTCATGCATTTCCAAACAAATATTAACTAAAACTTATGACGTAAAGTTGCTTTTTTTAATCTAAAACCAACCTTAAAAGGAACAAAAAATAAATGATAATAAATAAAATATAAAAAGATAAAAGAATTAAACAATATATTAATCAGAATTTAATTATGTTCAAAGGTTAGAGGGTCATTTTTTGGAGAAAAAAATTCATACAAACATTTTTTATTGATTCGAGATTACTTTCCTTTACTGACAATAAGAAACAGCAAGCAACTTACTGAAAAATTCCATTGTCACCAGAGTATACTTCTTGAACATGTGGACTAGATGGTAACATAGTTATAATTCTTTCACATCTTTCAGCAATATCGGCAGGATGCTGAGCTATCAATGCTCCAGAATCAGCAAGACTTGTCATGGACTCGGGATACACATCATAAACCACTAGACAATGTCCTTTGTTTAATAAATTCCTAGCCATATGGGATCCCATATTTCCCAAGCCAATAAAGCCAACAGGAGTTTTGGAAGCATATCTTTCTGTTAAAAATAATAATAATAATAATAATTATTATTAAATCAATTATAATCTTTTTTTTTAATCAAAAATTACAATAATAATAAAACAATACTAAAGACAAAAATAATAATAATAATAATAATTGTACCTACATGTTAACATTAGAAGTGCCAAGAGCAGTCAATTTGATGGCTACCACATATGAATAATTACATTTGAAGCAGAAATGTCTTTTAAAAAAGATTAAATACGAATATATCAAGCCAAAAATAGCTTAAATTAGGGGTGCATAACCTTTTCAAGAGAAGGGCCACTTACAAATTTGTCGGGTAGTTGAGGGCCACATCAATAACAAGGAGATAATTCAATTTTTAAAATGTGATCTGTGACCTATAATCAGATAAAAAATATGATTTCAGAGATAAGGTGGCAAAGAGAGGGGAGGGGAGGTGTTACCCCTTTAAGTTTGCTTACCCAGTCAAAATATCCAATTTACATGGTAAGGATGTATCAGTAGATTTTATATATAACAGATATAGCAAGGATTATTTTCAAGATGTAAAAATATTCCTTGACTTTTCCAGGACAGTAAGTTTTGTTTTATTAAAAGTGCTAAAAACAAGCATAAATTGCTGATACCGAAAAAATTGTGAACTTTATGAATGAAAGAAAGAGAAAGAGCTGATCAACAAGAGTTTTCATGCCTGATCAACAAAATTCCCGATTTTCTGTGCCCAAACAATGAAATTTGTAATTCTTCCATGCCTGATCCACCAAATTTGACCATCTTACAAAAACAATCAACAAAATTTGCATTTTTTATGAAGCCAATCGAGAAAATTCAAATCATTTCCTTGCCTGATCAACAAAATTTGCAATTCTTATGAAACCGATCGAGAAAATTCACATTATTTCCTCGCCTGATCAACAAAATTTGCAATTCTTATGAAATAGACTAAGAAAATTCATGATTTTTCCATGCCTGATCCAAAATTTGCTAATTTACGAAGTTGATTGGTGAAATTACTGATTTTTTCTCATTAGTCGATGGAATTTCCGATTTTTTCTCAAATGATCAACAAAAATTTATGATTTTTTTGCATATAATCAATGAAATACTAGATTTATCAGTGCTTAATCAACAACACTTTTGATTTTTCCGCACCTGAAATTAGCAGTTTTTATGAATTTGATCAGCAAACTTCATGATTATTACGAAGCTGATCTATGAAATTGACAATTTTCTTCGCATGATCAACGAAATTCGTGATTTTTCTGAACCCCGTCGACAAAATACACAATTTTTCCGAAGTTGATTGACCAAATTTGCTATTTTTCTGCATCTGATCAACGAGATTCACGATTTTTCCGAAACAGGTTGACAAAATTCATGATTTTACGAAACTGATCGATGAAATTCATAATTTTTTCGAAACTGATTGAAAGAATTCAAAACCTTTCTGCTCTTGATCAAAAAAATTTGAAATTTTTACAAAGCTGATCGAGAAAATTTATGATTTTTCCATGCCTCATCAACAAAATTCATTTTTTTATACGAAGCAAATCAACGATATTCGAAAATTTGACAAATCTGATTGACAAAATTCGCGATTTTTCCTCGCATGATCAATAAAATTCACATTTTTTCCGAGTTTTATTGACAAAATTAACAAAATTCTTGTGCTTGACTGATGAAAATCATAATTTTTCTGTTCTTGATCAGCGAAATTCCAAATTTTTCAGCGTCTGAATGACGAAATTTAAAATTTTTACGAAGTCAATGATGAAATTTGTGAATTTTACCAAACCATTCAACAAAATTTGTGTTTTTTTTTTTTTTTTTTTTTTTTGCATGATCTATAAATTTTGTAATTTTTCACAGCCGATCGAGGAAATTTACGATTAGTTAAATGATCGATGTAATTAGCGATTTTTCCACTTCAGATAGAGAGAATTCTCGATTTTATTAGAGCATAATCGACGTAAGTAGCAATATTCCAATGAACTTTTGAGCTTGCTTATACCTAAGTTTATGTATTTATAGATATTATATAGTACGAGGTGGAACCCATTGAAATTTGATGAAAGAACTTGTTTAAGAAGGAACTGCTTCATTGATTTATAATAAATCTACAAAATTATTTACAATAAAAAATGCATCTTATATTAGTCAGTCTACCTCTTAAACAAAAATGTTATAAAAAATACAGCTTATATTGTATACAGCTTATATTATATATCAAACAAATATTTTAAACTAAGATAAGATTAACAAAATATTATAAAACTCAGTTGTCCAAATTTTTAAAATTAAACCTTTATCACATATAAAATCAGTAAAATATAATAAAGATCAGCTATTATGATGAATTTATCAATTGAGACGCTTATGTTTGGTATAAAGGCGAATGTAAAAAACAAAATTTATTCCAAATTGACACGATCATAGAGTTTCATGCGAAATTAAAACCCGTCATAATTTTCATCTTCTCAAAATTTAAACATGTACTTGTCATATCCGTAATCACCATGTTTAAAAAATGGTACTTTAATTTTATCATTTTAAAATCACTTTAACTCAAAATTTGAAGTTACTTAACTGATGAATAAAAACTAAATAAAACCGAAATCATGGAATTTTATAACAGACGATATTTTTTGCAAAGCGTGCACATTTTAATCTATATAATATATTTTTTTATTTTAAGAGAAAATGGAGTGATTCTGTTGCCAGTGTTACAAAATTGGTACCAAAAACTATAAAAAAATTTATTACTCAAAAACAAATTGAGATACAGCTTTCAAACAAAATACATTTAAAAATAAATTTTTTTCTCATTATGACGGTGTAAAAATCTGAAATATGCTATGTTTATTAGTATAAAATTTGCAAAAGCGAAAAATGCAAAATTGCAATTACATGGGAAAATGTTGCCATCCACAAAATGATGTATGCGTTACGCACAGATACGTTTGGCCTTTATAATATAGATATATACACACATAGGGTAGATGTGCCAGTAATGGGCTACCTCATAATATTTGGTTTGGATTATAAAAAAATAATAAATAGCTAAGCTTTCATTATTTTTATCTCAACTCCTCCTTGCATGCTTTAAACCTGAATTATTTTTTTACACTTTACATGAACATCAAAGCAATTAGAAAGCAAAAAAATAAAGTTTCAATGTTTTTTCTTAAAAATCTCAATGAACATGCTAAGAGCTGATTTTACTTATTTAATCTTTTTTATTTCCTTGTAAAAATTTAATGTTCTTGTTTGAATAGTAATATAAAACTTTCAATTTCATATACCCATGGTCATTTACAAAATTTTATTTACTATTTTTAAGATTTTAGTAGGGTTGTCCATCACTGGGCTTTTTGGTGTTTTGGTATATTTCTACTAATTAATTTTTTATTTCTATTAAGAAACGTAAGTATTAGGATTAGATAAATATTGTTAAAAGATTAATATACTATGAAAAAAAAAACTGAAACATAATAATAAAAAATTATATTTTAAAGAAATTTCTTAATGGAGTCAATTACTGGCACATCTGCCCTATATATATGTGTCGCATTTTCATAAAACGACAGACTTCAAGGGGATGAGTTTTAATTATGATTTATTTAAATATTTTAAAACATAGCAAAATCTTTTCGCAGGTCTTCACATCATCGGTTCTGGAGAGCAAGTGCATAGATGCATATTTGGAATTCCTCATCTCCCGAGAGGTTACCAGTTAAAAAGGCCATGTGTTTTACTTAAATTAATACGATAAACTTAGGTTTCTTGTTGCCCTGTAAGACCCGTGATTATTAGTCATGGGGCCCGTATCCACATTGAGGGGCGATTTATTAAAAAAGTAATCAATAGGTCTGATTTTTTGTATTTTCTTACAATTTCCCCCCCTTCCAGACAAGTCTCCGGGGATGGGCCGGCTTCCATCCATGATACTCACCTGAAAAGGGTAAACAATTTTTACGTTAAGTGAGCTAATGTTAGATGAGTTATTTCTTTCGTATACTTAACAAATAATAGAATAACAATAATAAAAAATGTACAAGTATCATACCTAAAAAAACAACACTGTTATAAAATGTACCACTATACGTGATTAAACATGATAAAAACAATTGTATTAATAAATGCAAAACACTCAGTAAATATTATATATAGAATAAGATAATCAAAATAAGAAATATTTTGCAGATGGATTCTGAAAAGTCCAATGTTATTTACATTTTCAAATTTGTATGGAACTGTCCTGACATAGTTCAAGAAATAGTACTTTCACACATAACATAATGTTCACAATAATGCAAAAATAATTTAAAATTCAAATATTCATAATAAATCAAAAAGGTAATTAAAATTCCAAATATTCATAATAATGCAAACCGAAATCAGATATAATATCAGTTCATATGATACCAACTATTTCAGTTTGTTGGTGTAAGTAGTTTAAATTGATTACTAGGAAAAAAGTATCTTAGTTTGGAAGCGTGTATTACTTCATAATCCTTTTTTGTAAGCCAGTTAGGCTTATTTATTTTGAAACTTATTTGGATAATTTTTCCATAATTTGATATGGACCAGAAAAAGGCGGACTTAACTTCTGAGTATTCGGATAGTGAAATTCTTCCACTATGACAAGGTCACCAGGTTTAAAAGGTGCTTCCACAAACTTTAAATCATACCTGACTTTATTTTTCAAATGATGTTCACTTGTTCTTTGGAAAGCCTCTTTTCTGGCTTCCTCTACAGGGGGATAATAATTTTCATTGCCTAATACTGATGGATAAGGTAATTGGCCGAACATTAAATATGCAGGAGGGTACTTGGTTACTGAATGAGGTGTGTTATTGTACTCATTAATTACTTCCTGCAGAATTTTGGGCCATGGGACGTTTGAAGGGATAGAATTTACTTTAAGTCTTAGTCGGGTGCAAATTGACTGATTCACATGCTCATTTTTCCCATTACACTGTGGTCTATGAGAAGAAGTAAGTAATTTTTTTACATTCTGTTTATGTACCCATTTACGAAGTTTAGACGCTGTAAACGCAAGATTTCTATCCGTTAAAATTTTCTTGGGAAGTTGAATATTAAAAATATGTTTTAGAATATTAATGTAGACTTCAGTTGTAACATTTTTAGAGGCAAAACCCCAAACATAACGAGTAGCGTGATCAATAGCTATGTGCATATACCTTTTAGATGAATTATAATAGTTAAAACCTCCTACTGAATCTAATGAAATTATATCGAAAGGTAGTTCTGCAGGTGGTAATGCCTCCAGAAGACCAAATTTTGGTTGGTGTGATTTTTTGTTCAGTTGGCAGACCTCACAATGCTTGACAAATTGTGTAATATCGTGGGTCATGCTGCTCCAAGAGTATTGTGGGGAAATTAAATTTAACATTTTTTGGATTCCGGGATGGCCAAATTCTGTATGGGTTTTTATTTTATTAATAATTTCTCCCTCAAGGAGAATGGTACTACAATTTTTTGAAAACCCTTTTTGTGAATTATTACAATGTCATTAACTTTTAGAAATTTAGGCCCTGTTATATTATCTAATTGTTGGTGTTCTTTAATTTCATCTGACGTTAATAAATGAATATGGGGATTTACAGAAAAAGTGGGATTTCTTGAAAGCATGTCTGCTTCAAAATTGGTGGATCCTTTGTTATATTTTACAGTATAATCATACATACTTAATTTTAATGACCATCTGAATAATCTACCTGTTAAATGCTTCACCTTCTTAAGCCATACTAAGGAGGCATGGTCAGTATGTATTGTAAAAGGTTTTCCGTGAAGGTAATAATGGAATTTGTCAAGGGCATCGATTATTGCTAGACATTCCAGTTCTGTGATAGCGTAATTTTGCTCGTAGGGCCTTAATTGTCTCGAGTGGAACGCAATGGGATGCAAGTTCCCTTTTTCATCCATTTGTTTTAAGACAGCACCTACGGCTTCCTTTGAGGCATCAGTATAGACATGGCATGGAAGGTTAGGATTGAATAATTTTAAAATAGGCCTAGAAATTAATGCGTTTTTAAGCAATTCAAATGATTGTTGACAGACATCTGACCATTCCCAAGGAGCATCTTTCTTTAACAATTTATTTAGAGAGGCTCTAATTTTAGCATACTTGTCTATGAATTTGTGGTATACGTTTACAGAACCAAGGAACCTTTGCAATTCTTTAACGTTTTTTGGAGGGATTAATTTTTTAATAGTTTCGGTGTTAGCATTGTCTGGTTTTATTTGGCCATTACTAATTTCATAACCGAGGAAGTCAATTTGAGATTTAGCAAAGTTACATTTAGAAAATTTTAATTTTAAATTTTCTTGACGGCAAATGTTAAATATAGTTTTAAGGTGATCCATATGCTCGGCATAGGAATCGGAATAAACTATAAAATCATCAAAATAATTGGTAGCAAAATTAACTTTATGTTTATCTAGGATTCTTCGAAAAGCTCTTGCAAATTGAGCTGGGGCACTTTTTATAGCCAAAAGGAAGAACCAACCACTCATAAAGACCTTGATTGGTTGCAAAAGCCAACTTCTCTGTGTCTGAAGGATGAAGTGGTATATGCCAGTAGCCAGAGGCTAAATCTAGTGTGGAAAAATATTTGGCATTGACAAGTCTGTCCAAAAGCCAATCTATACGGGACAATGGTTCCGAGTCAGTCTTACAAATGGCACTGATTTTTCTGTAATCAATACAAAGACGCGTTTTACCTTCTCCTTTTTTATATGCCAGAGTGACGGGAGAGGAATAAGGACTGCAGGATTCTTTAATAAGTTTAGCTTCCAGTTATTCTTGTATTTGTTTTTTAATTTCTTCATTGTCGCTAGGAGATGCATGGTAAGGTCGAAGCGAGATAGGAAGTTCCGAGGTGAGAGTTACCCGCTGAGGTTCCCATCTGACTCTACCTACGTCATATCTATTGTGTGCAAAAATATCCTTGAAGTCGCTTAGAAGCCCTTCCAATTGTGATTTCTCTTTAGTAGTACAATGACTAAAACTTTTGTCATCATAATCCGAGAGAATTTGAGTATCAAGATAACATTGTCCTTGTTGCGACAAAATATCTTGATTTGATTTGGAAGGAGAACGAAGCGGCTTTTTACAATTCATATCACTCGTTAAAGTTAATGTATGATTGAATGAGTTTCCCTGAGAAATTTGATTGGAAAGGTTTTGATTATACTTAAGAATGACTCCATCCTGAGTCAGAATATTCGAGTAAAAGTCCATCGATATATGGAATTTTTGTAATTCTGGAGTTCCCAGTATCGCATATGGCAAGAATGACCTAACTAGGTATAAGGTGCTATTTTGCCTGATATTTCCTATTTTGAGGGGCACGTGAAGTTTTTCAGAAATCTGAACTTGTTCTTGGGTTTGATTAACATTAAGAGGATGACAGCTTTGAATAGACGTCATATCCAAAGCTGCAACTAAGTTTTCTGGAATAAGGGAAAGGGTACTTCCGCTATCCAATAAAAATGGTATTTGAACCTCATGACAAGTTTCTGAATACATATGATTATCGTAATTCCCGTATCTGAGGTACCCCGGGACTATAAACTGTCATAAAGCATTATGGGGTATTCCTTGATCAGGGGAATACTCATGGACATTTTGTGATTGACACTGATTACTATGGGTTGCCAAATCGGGATTCATTGTTGTCCCTGCATTGCCCTGGACATCATATTTATGGAGTAAAGTATGATGTCTTCGATGGCAATTTTTACAGTTCATCTTGGAGGTACATTTATTTGAAAAGTGGCCACCTCGCAGACAATTGATACATAGTTTGTTTAGTTGGACAGTTCTCCAACGGTTATCTATGGACATATTCGTTAATTTTCTGCAGGCATGGGTGGCATGCGACTCAAGGCAAACACCGCATTTAGTATTTTCTTGACTTTTGGGGAATTTATATCTATCGGAAGAATTTCGGGAATAATTTACATTTCTTGAATCTATTTTAGTTGGATTCTCCAACGCTAGCATACTTTTGGCATGAGTCTCTAAAAATTTAAAAAATTCCATGAGACTAGGCATATCATTATGAGTAAGAGAGAGCTCCCATCGTTCTTTTAGATTATCACTTAGTTTTTGAATTATAGTATAAATTATCATGTTATCCACCAAAGCATTTTGAGTCAAATTCAAAGACTCTAGAATTCGAAGTGACTCATTACAAGTATCTATTATGTCAAAAATAGCTTTAGAGGAAGAGGGGCAATTTTTCATGTTTTTTAAATTGTATAACTTACTTATTTGTGCTATGGCTAAATCCCTAGTTTTATCATAGCGAGTGCAGAGAGTGTCCCATGCATTTTTATAATTGGCTTCCGAGAGAGGAAATCCAGAAATTAATTTATGAGCAGGACCCTTTACACTAGCCAGTAGATATTGCAATTTTGAGACGCCCCCCAACTCCAAATTTTGATCTATAGTTGTAAGAAAAATCTCCTTAAAAGAAAGCCATTGATCAGCTTCTCCGTGAAAAGGTTTTAATTCAAATTTTGGAAGATTAACAGTTTTTACACAAACATTACCTGTAGTTTTATTTAGACTTTCTGAACCACCCTCGTGAATGTTTAAACTTTTAGTTAACTTATTACGTGATGTATTTATTGCTATGGTTAAATTGTCTAATTTGAGTGCAATCTCATTATATTCATCAATTATAGGATCAGTTTCCGATGCATCGCTCTGAAGAATGGCATTTTCATGGAGTTTATTTAATTCGGTTTCAATATCCTGAACCTGTTTACCATATAAATCTAACTCTTCAAGAGTTACAGTTTCATTATCAATTTTGGGATTTATAATATTTTTTATGCGAGTGATTTTTCCCTTAAGAACAGTTTTTTGTTTTTTAATAGCTTCCATTTTAAATTAATTTTATGACAACTTCCTAAAATCTAAATATAAACAAATTCTAAATGACCTTCAAAAAAATAATAATAATATCAACATAATACAAGCATCTGCATAGAATTGTGAAATGAAATAAATAAAAAGAATTAATTATATAAAATAATTAGACGTAAATATGGATATCCATTTTTTCTTTCAATTTAAAATATAATTACACTTAAAACCATGGTTTGTAGAAATAATAAAACTAAACACAATATCACTACAAATAGCACTTACCTTTAATTACTTATATTAATAAACATCATAAAAACAATAAGAATAATAATATCATATATAAATAATAACAACCCCAGGGTATACACATACACTCAACCAAAATAAAAAAAAAAAGCAATTTTAGTGTGCACACATGAAAAACTATGCGTTTTCTTTCTTTTCTTTTAGATAAATAATGAAGCAATTACAGTAGCATTTTTTGAAGATTATTGATAACTCACTACGAAGCAAACACCACTGTTGAATTCGGATACTCATTATCACCATCGAAGAATAAACACATACGGCACCACACTTCGATGAAACCAGATGAACACAAACAAAAATAAATCACAAACAAAATTGCGGAGCACCGGCCTGATTCATGGCATGACAGACGGGAGGAGGGGGCAACGGCGATAGTTGAAGTCCCGCTCAAGAAGAAATCCAGTGTCCAGGATGCGGCAAAGCCCGACCGAGTGGAAAATAGCATCTAAGTATTCCAATATGGAATACGTTTTCTGGATGATAACTCATGACGAGACGTTAATTCCTTTTCAGGGCCTCTTTCGATGTTTCAAGTCGGAATGACCACTCTCTTTGCTTTCCTTTGTGGGTCCGGTATTTTTAATAATGTTCATATTTCGTAGATTATTTTCCCGCACTAGGTATCATACTGCCGACTATGAAGAACTGTCGCATTTTCATAAAACGACAGACTTCAAGGGGATGAGTTTTAATTATGATTTATTTAAATATTTTAAAACATAGCAAAATCTTTTCGCAGGTCTTCACATCATCGGTTCTGGAGAGCAAGTGCGTAGATGTATATTTGAAATTCCTCATCTCCCGAGAGGTTACCAGTTAAAAAGGCCATGTGTTTTACTTAAATTAATACGATAAACTTAGGTTTCTTGTTGCCCTGTAAGACCCGTGATTATTAGTCATGGGGCCCGTATCCACATTGAGGGGCGATTTATTAAAAAAGTAATCAATAGGTCTGATTTTTTGTATTTTCTTACATATATATACATTCATACAATTTATTATAGCACAAAATTAGCACTCGCCAATCATCGAGTAACTTCTAAAATGTGGCGATTAACTTTATTATCCTCACTCGCCAAATTTAATGAGCACCACTCACCAAACGTGCAATGGTTGAAAGATGTATCGATGCCGGTGAGTAAAATGGTAAAATTCATTCCGAATTTATGGCATCCTGATTGATTCTCCCGACCGGAAGAAGAGAAACTAGGTAGCTAATTCTTATTGGTTCAAAGGTCATGAATCTCGCTCTCCTGAAAAGGAGAAGGGGTGGTGAAGGGGGGGGGGGGAGATTAATCGGACCCTTGCTTTGCATACCCATGCACCTGTTTCTCATTTTATTACGTGCTAATGTGTAAGGACAAGGAGAGTGATACCGTATTTGCATGTGGTTCCGTCTTATAGTATAGTTTGAGAAATGGAAGCTAGAAATTCAAATTTTCAATGTTGCTTTAAATTAAGTTTCAGAAATCTTCGATGTTACGACTTCCGTTAACGCAAAACCAGAGTAGTTTTTTTGTGTTCATTATGTAACTTATTATTATTTAATAAATTTTAATTTTTAAACATTTTCTAAGTGAGATATGAAAGCACCCATTTACGCATATTTTACGATTTATGTTAGGTTTTGCGGGCTCCGTTAATGCGGATTGCCGACTGTATTTCAAATTGGTTATTAATGCATTTTTTAATTTTCTGTTGATTACATAATGTTTTCAAATTTTTAAAGTTAATTTAAGTTTCAGAAATCCTCGATGTTATGCCTTCCGTCAACGCGAATTTAAAGATGAAAATAAGGAATTTTGCTTAGTGGCCACTGGCCGGTAGGTTATCTTTTTTTAGTAGCCAGTTATTGGCTAGTGAGAATAATTTCTTTAGTAGCCAGTAAGTACATTTATGTTACTGAACATTTAATTACAATATATATAAGAACTTAGACTAAATAAGTAATATATAGACTAGTTAAAAATATTTTAATTTATATTGTTTGGAATAAACTTGAGATACTGATTTCAAATCTTTTTTTAAATTAACAGCAAAGTTATATGTAACATGCATATGTAGTTAGCTACCAAAGTCCAACTTTGCTTAGGTACTTGCGTAGCTAACGACATAAAGAAACCCAAACCCTCTTTTTTGTAATTATTTGTCTAGAATTAAGATGTAACACCCCCCCCCCAAAAAAAAAAAAAAAAAGTTTATTTACTAACTAGCAGGTTTGATTAAAAAAAAAAAAAAAAAAAAAAAAAAAAAAAAAGACTGAAATTCACAACAAATTTTCTAAAAAGTAAAATGGGGGGGAGGGCTCCCATGAAAATAATATTATATGTTTTTTCCACAATTCTTTGACGTAATATGCATTTTTTTGTTCTTTTTTTGCGATCTTTTGGTAAAATGTTTGTTTGTTTTTGCTACTTTCTAACGAAAATCGCGTTCGTTATCATGACTTTCTGAAGGTAATGGCGATTTTTATTGCGACTTTTTGGACGGTATTCGTGTTTGTTATCGCGATTTTTTTACGTGTTTGTCCGTTATCAAGATTTTTTGACAGTATTCGCTTTTTTTGTGTTACTTTTTTTTATTTTATTATTATTATTTTTTATACATTTTGCGTTTGTTTTTACCCTTTTTGACGAAAATCATGTTCGTTATCACAATTTTTTGACGGTACTCTTTTTTTTTTCCTAAAATTTGTTTTTTGCGTTTGTTAACGCAATTTTTTGGCGGTATTCGCATTTGTTATTGTGACTTTTTGACGGTATTCGCATTTTTTTTATGTTTCTTTGATAAAATTCGTGTTTTTCTCTGTTCGTTTTTACTTTTTTTGACAAAAAATGCGTTTGCTTTCGTTGATTTTTTGACAAAATATGCGGTTTTTTTTTAAAACGGTAATTGCTTATTTTTGCAATTCTCTAATGATATTTACGGTTCTTTCACCTTTCTTCGACGATATCAGCGATTCTTTGACGATATTTGCAATCCTTAGACGATGTCTTTTCACGATACTTACACAAAATTAAAGTTTTTCCACGATCTTTTTTCGAAATTTGGGTTTTTTTTTTTTTTTCAATTTTTTGTCGAAATTCTTAGGATTTTTTCCCGAGATTCTTTTCACAAAACACCTTTTGGAGAATCCTGTATTTGGCCGGTACTTTGCATATTTTTAATCGCCAGTTTTTCACATTTAGTCGCCGAGTGGCGACTGGCGAGTGCTTATTTTCATCTTTACGCGAATTCGAAGTAGTTTTGTACGTAGCTTTTTATTATTACTATTATATTTAATAAATTTAAATTTTTAAACATTTTCTAAGTGAGATATGAAAGTTTCCGTTTACGCATTTTTTACGATTTATGTTGGGTTTTGTGGCGTCCATTAACGCGGATTGCCGAGTTCCTGTATTTCAATTTGGTTATTAATGCAATTTTTTAAGTTTATGTTTGATTATGTAATATATTCAAATTTTCAATGTTGGTTTAAATTAAGTTTCAGAAATCCTCGATGTTATGCCTTCCGTTAAGTTAACATGAATTCAGAGTAGTTTTGTGTGTTCTTTATGTAACTTATTATTATTATTATTTAATAATTTTTAATTTTGAAACATTTTCTAAGTGAGATTTGGGAAGCCTCCGTTTACGCGTATTTTACGATTTATGTGGAGTTTTGCGGGACCCCATTAACACAGTTTGCTGAGTTGAGTTCCTGTATTTCAGTTTGGTTATTAATGCAATTTTTTAATTTTCTGTTTGATTAATAATGTTTTCAAATATTTAAAGTTAATTTAAATTAAGTTTCACAAATCTTCGATGTTACGCCTTCTGTTAACGCAAATTCAGAGTAGTTTTGTGTGTTCTTTATGTAACTTTTTATTATTATTATTATTTAATAAATTTTAATTTTGAAACATTTTTTAAGTGAGATATGGAAGCCTCCTTACATGTATTTTACGATTTATGTTGTTTTTGCAAGACCCCATTAGAGATGGGAATGCTTGGATGCTCGGAAAAAAAACGGAAAAATTGGGAAAAAAAAAACAGTTTTTTTCCGAAGGCTTATTTTTCAATTTTTCCAAACTGGAAAAATTGAAATTTCATTTATGAAATAATATAGCGAAAATTTTGTAATAGCTACATTCTCATACTTTTTATTCTTTTTATTTTTATGTTGAGTGTCTCACATGAAAATTTTAACGTGGGTAATCTGATCTCTGAGCAGAAATCTATTTAAGAAGACTTGAAAGGATTCTTCAGATTTTTTCTTGTTTGAAACACAAGACCCTTTGCAAAATTTCTCTTGAAAATAGACTTTTCAGAAAAAGTTTAATCAACAAATTGAATCTTTCGCAAGTGCAGTGATTGAAGAAAAAAAAAATACAGCAGCTGAATCTTATTTAGTTGCATATATGTATGTAAATAACCTTATTAAAAATGTCTAAATAGGAACCTAAATATAGTAATAATTTCTTATTCAAAAATTCTGAAAATATTTTGTAAAAGTATATACAAAAAGTTTGCAATTTCACAGAAACTTGATTACATAAAAAAAATCTAGATATGGGTTATTCTCTGCAATAGTGCAAAAAGTGTTTCCCAGCCATATAAATGCTCTAAATTTCATTTTATTTTTATTTATTTATACTTTTATTAGAAGATCTAAAGTTTGTTTATTAGGGACAGGGCATAAAATTTAAAAATAAAGAAATTTAATATTTAAAAAAATGTAAGATATATCATGCAAATATCATTCCCTCACCTCTCCCCTACCCATACTACCATACTTTACTGCCTGATTTTTTCCATTCAGAGATAAAAATAATTAAAAACACCCTAAGCAAAATAAAGTTCTTAATTGGTACCTTACAAAAAATAATAAAAATATTATTTTTTACTATAATTATGTAGTCTACTCAATCAATTATATGTCTCCCCATGTTAGACCATCATTCCCTCACACCTCGCTATTATCGCAAATATCCTATCACTAAAGATGAGCAGCAGTCTAGCATTCTTCACAGAGAGGAAGCTAATTTGTGTACTTGTCAGTCCATCAACATAAATTGGTGGTATAAGTTTTTGTTAATTTTCTAGAAATTTTTTTCAATCAGAAAATTGGGGAGTATTTTTATTAGCAGTCATTCCCTCACACAGAATGCTAAATTTTTAGCAATTTTCAAAATTTTTAATTTTATCATACATTATATATTATGTGTTCTTCTTTAAGGAATCAGTTTGGTTTTTTCCATAATTTTACATTTTTTATGACAATTAGTAAAAACATCTTAATTTCATCATTCCCTCACATTTATTGTTATGAGTTAATGATAAAGTGAATGGGGAATATGTACTTTTGTTTAAAATTTTATAACGATTTCTGCTGCTATTAAAATCTTCAACAATTGACCAATTACTAGCAATTTATCCAATTTTTATGAAAATTTACCTATGTAACATTCAAGTCAGACTGCTTGGTCAAATTGGCAGTATTGTAGAGAATAACCCATATGTAAGTAAATGCAACTTCTCTTTTTAAAAATTAATTCATGTATAAAATTATTGTAATAATATGCCGATTAATGGAAATGATAAAATTAAAAATTCAACATAAAATTTTGAAGTATGCATTTATTACTTTAATCTATCTTTTCAAGAATTAAGTATTGAATGAGAAAAATTTGACTTCCAGTTTTTGGTGTATTTAAAACTTTTAGAAGGTCCTGAACACGTTTTGATAGTTTTTGGAAAATATCTGTCCCTCTGTGAGTCTGTATGTGACAAATTTTATAGGCACTCTATCTCAAGAACTGATGCACATAATTTCACAAAACTTTAGATTCAGTTACACCTTGATACAAACTCAAGATGTTTAGTTATTAGTATATATCGCCAAACTGATGGCGCTGCTATGCTGCATTATTCATAATTTCCACAATAGTTCTATCTCAAACTAATGTATGTATTTTTATAAAATTTCAGATTAAGTTAATCTTTGACATAACTTTGTGCTCATTACTTTTTGGTGTAAATTGCTCAACAGATGACGCTGCTATGCTGCATTATTCATGATTATCGCAATAGCTTTACCCCAAGGACAATTAAAAAAAAAAATCAAACTACAGTTTCTGATATATATTAATGTTGTTTAGTTTTTGGTGTGAATCCCCTATAGGTGGCAATAGCTGCATTTTTTAAGATTTCGTTATAGCTGATTAAATGAATGTTTTTTCAAGGTGTTGAATCTAAAATTGACCTCCATTTTACCTCCATAATGTACAGTAATGTTGCAAAAACATGGGCGGTTTGCATTAGAAAAGTACAACTGTGATGAACCCCCCCCCCCCCCATATTTTATTACAAGTAACTATGTTCCAAATTATACTTTCCCTCTTGATTAAACTTTGAATTTTTGTAGTTTTCTAAAGCACAGTAGAAGTTTATCTCTGTATGTAACTGCTTTTGTTAATTCCTCAAATAGTGAGCATTTTCTATTTGTAGTGTTCTGTTTTCATAACTTTTGAGTTCCACTCTTAGAAATATAAAATTACCATGTGGAAATATTATTGAATATGGTTTCTTACTCAAGAATAGAATACCAGATTTCAGGGTAAAAAGAAAAAAATTATATTTAATTAAACTTAATTCTGGTTTCGGTGAGTAAAAATCTAACAGTCAATGAATCCTACGCTATTTTTTAGTTGCAGATCTGAGTCAGCCAAAGTAAAACTTAGTTTTGTTTGAATTTAGATTATAAAACTAAATCAAAACTTTTTTGAGTTGAGATTGGAAAGCTATACCAAAACTAAACATATTTTATAAAGGAAATAAAATTATAATTCTAAGAAAAAAAAGTAATAATGTAAAAATATACATTTTTTAAACAAACAATGGAATTTTTGAATACTGATATTCATAATAATGACAAAACTGCCATAATTTCTTTAAACTAGTATCATTTACTTAAAAACTATACTTATGTAAATGGAATGCATAATTTATTTTATTCCAAACTGCAGACATATTGGCTCAGGTTTTTACATTAGGTCAATTGGTAGTTGTTTGCGATCTTTCGAAGAAATTTGCCCTTTTTTCATGATTTTTTAATGAATTTTGTCTTTTTTTGCAATTTATTGAGAAAATTTGCCGTTTTTTCATGATTTTTTGACAAAAACTGCCGTTTTTATATTTTTTTCATTATCTTTTGAAGATATTTACAATTTTAGGACAAAATTCACATGTTTTTCACAATCTATGACAAAATGTATTCCTTTTCAAAGGCTATTTGTCGAAACTTGCGATCAGGGTTGGAAAAAAACCAGGTTTTTTTGAAAAAAACCAAAAAAAAACAGTTTTTTTGGTTTAAACCAGGTTTTTTTGGTTTAAACCGGGTTTTTTTAAAACATCCTTTCTTATTACATATACGTGCATATTTACAGATAAAAACATACATTATTTGTTTATAAGCAGTGTAACTTCAGTTAAAATAATTTAAATTTAATAATTATCGTGAATTTATGCTGAAATTAAACAATTTTATCAAACAGTCTTATATTGAAAGTTTTAATTGTTCTACACAGTGAACCATTGATGCCCTGTAAATCTTTATAAACAATCTTTCGATTACTAATAATAAACATTTGGATGTAGTTTGATAAATATTCTTTTAGACGATTATTCAAATAATAAATTACAAATACTTCTTAGGATTTTTTCTTTTTGAGTGACAATTTGAAGTTAATATTTTTAGTCGTTAGATTCAGCAGATAGCAGAAGGGGAAAAAAATATTATTAAAATGCATTAAAAGAAAAATTTCTTTTACAGCTTGTGCAAAATCTTAAAAGATCATTGTGTTACATTATTAATTGCATTAAATAATCTGCATTATTAAAAAAAATCTATATTTTATGCTAAATATTGAAACTATTTTATCTTTGATCCATTCACATGTTTGAAGTTCTTTCTTTAGAGCAATAGATATGCTCACCAATGTGTACTGATTTTAATCCTGTGCATAAAAAAATTATGTAAACCCAATATATCTAATGCTTATTGCTGAAATAAAGTGTTTAAGTAGAAATTATTTTTATCCAATAATCTGAAACTCGTAAATTATAAAGAAAGAAAGAAAATGTCATTAGATTTCTTCGAAAAAACAATATAAGTTATTTATAGGTTTAATCCTATACATAAAAAAAGACCTAAACACACTATATATAATACTTATTACTGAAATAAAGTGTTAAAAGTAGAAATTATTTATGTTCAATAATCTGAAACATGAAAATTATAAAGAAAAAAAAAGAAAATGTCATTAGATTTCTTCTAAAAAAACCAATTGGTTTTTTTGAGAAAAAAACCAATTGGTTTTTTTGAGAAAAAAACCAGTTGGTTTAAACCGTGGTTTAAACCATGGTTAAAACCAATTGGTTTAAACCGTGCCAACCCTGCTTGCGATACATTTTATATCTGAATTTTTGGATTTAGGACCGCAATTTTTTAATTTTTGCTAATTTTTTAACAGTTGAAAAATAGTCTGCAGACCTTCCAAAAAGTCTGCGACGCACGTCGCAGTGTTGCTCCGATTCTGCTCCCGGGATTGTGTATATGAAATAGAATATAAGCTGCCAGAAAATGAATTGTCAAATTTCCTCCTCTTGCTTACTTATACCTATTTTACATAATTTCTCAAGAAATCTCACTTTCTAAAGATCAAATAGCGCCAAGCTTTTTCTAAAAAATAAAAATACCTCAATATTAGAAAAGCACTTAGCTTTTCCTATTATGTTTGTAATACACTAATGTAAAAAACTAATTAATATGGTTAAATATGATATCTTTACTTTAGTACCAATATCTTTCACATAAACAACTAAAGCAAACTTAAAAGTAAATAAAAATAATCACAATAGTTTAATTTAATGTTAAATGTTGGATTTTCTAAAAGCTTGTAGTTTTAAGAAATTTTATCAAAAGAAATATATAATTTACTTTTTTATACAACGACCAAAATTTCTAGTCTGTAAACAGTCATTAAATAAAGGAAGTAATTTCAACTGAAACCATGTAAATTCTCCTTATCATTATTTACATCAGGAAGATTTTACAATTTGTTACTAAATGCCACATTGAGAGAATATTCTTAGAAATACTTTTTAAAAAATGTTAAAGGGATTTTGCACGTACACAAAGTGCCAGAAACATATCTGCAGAAACAGAAACACATCTTCAGTTTAAGCCGTGCAAAATTTACTTTACTGTTACGCAGACGATTGTTGACAGTGAAGGGGATTACCCCATTAATAAAATATTGCAAGACTTAAAAGAAACATACTGAAAGAGTTGAGTACAGCAAAAGTAATACATACTGATATTTAAAGAGCCATTCAAAATAAATTTAAAGCATTAGTCAATTAAACGTTAAATGACAATAATCCAAAGAGTCTCCATACACATTTTCCCCCAGCTCATTAAACGAAATGAAAATGTTTTTTAATCGTACAAATAGTAACATCGTACCTAGATTTTTTAGAGGCCATTTCGATCTGCTTGTCGATCGCAAAAGCATGTGGCACACATGTTTACAAAATCGAAACGAAACCGGACACAACATCGCCATAATTGTCCACCAACAAACGCAATTGTTGCCATTCACTACAAACATATAATCTAAAGTACTGACACTGAACTCGCACTGAAGGTTAGAAAGTAATTTTTTCAAATTTCATTTCGATTTTTGTATCTGTTTCTTGTCTTCAGTTACGTCCAAATATCAATCAATGAAAATGCCACTATAAGGCAAAAAATATAACTCTATCAGGGATATAGTTGCAGTTTCAAATGACGTCACAAACCGAATATTGGAGGTCAAACATCCTGTCAAAGGTTTTTAGTTACTGAAAAGATTGTGGGCGTGGTTGGAAGTGAGCCAACTTCCTTGCATTATGAAATAAATTAATTTAATACCTTTTTTCCCTAAAACAATCCTCTGAAAAAAAAAAACCTCTGATATTTGAGTTTTTTAAATAATTCTCTTGTACAAAATAAGGTAAAAATCCATATTCCAACCATTTGTTTTTTAAAGAAATATTTTATAAGAAAACTAATATCTCAGGATGAATGCTTCAACGGTAAATAATAATCCGCGATTCAAACGGACTATAGGGGAAAACTGGCGCTGATGTTCTGTGTCGGCAATCAAACGACGACTTGCAGTATTTGTATGTTTTTCCGACAACTATATGGATTTTATAAAAATAATTTCTTACGCTAATGTTACGCGAACTCTCGAAATAAGGTCAAACAGAAAGAATTTTAATTTAAAACGTAATTATTATGTTTAGAGACATTAAAATTACTGAAAAAAACAGCACGATATTTTGGCTGTTTTTGTTTCCAAACGAGTACCAATGGCTGTGTATCAATTTCGGAACACACTTAAAAAAACAAACAAAAAAAAAAAAAAAAAGGCAGGAGTTACTGTTTGTCATATAAAATTGCTGTCATGTTTCTCTGTTACCGTAAGTAGCCGATTATTATTATAAATTTTGCAATTATATTGTGTGTCATTATTTTTGTCTATTTCTCTCTGTATCTGTTTACGCAAGTTAAATTTAGCGTGATACTTAGTAGTAACGGTAGTAATGTTAATTCTCGTATATCAGAATTTACAATATTTTTTTAGATTTAGATTAAAATTTTCATGTACGTTGTATTTTTGATTGGACATGTTAAGTGTAGCTTTTTTCCTAAACTGCCAAAAGGATTTGAAGAATTTGAATTTTTTTATACGCTTGCTTCAATTAAACGTACTCTCAGATTATTATGTCTGATTTAACTGCTGTGAATTACTGTGGCTAGTATGAGTATTCTTAAAAAAAAAAAAGAAAAGAATTAGGGTTTCTTGTTATTTTATGCTTGCTTCTATTTGAGTTTTTTAAAAACATAGCATTAAAAAAGCTATTGATGTACTGTAGTAATTTAAGTATCGTCTGAAATTCTATTATATAAATATTTAAGTTTTTTATTTCCCCCTCCCCCCTTCAAAAGAAAAAAAATGCATCAAATTGCTAAATTCATTTATCCATCATATATATGGCTGCTTTTTTCTGTTTATGTATGTTGGATGTTTATTTTTTATACATTTCTAATCAAACAACTTACATAAAGTTTTTTTTTTTAAATAAGACTATTTACAATATCATAAATTGGCATAAGATCGAAAAATCCACAATTAAATAAAGATGCGTTGTCAAAATCTTTCCATACATTTTATAGCATATAATTACTCAGATCTAAATTTCCATCAAACTTTTTGTTTGTCAACATACCTTTACTTTTTCTGATATTTAAACAATTTTATAAGATATCAATTACTATTTAATTTTTGTTTGTGAAATTTTGAGAATTTTGATATTGGTGTAGAAAATAAAATTTTAAAGGAGATCTTTCAGGAAAAGGTACAAAGAAAGTTTAAAAGTACATGTTAGTTTTCTTTTTTTCTTCTCCATTATTTACTCATCTTTTTTTCTTTCTTTGTTTTTCAGGATTTAGAGAGAACCACAAATTTCATAGAGCCTGCATTGCAGATGTTTTGGGGTGATTGTTTGTTCTACAACCTTCGTCAGCAGTACAAAAGCCTTGAAAGCCTGCTTAGAGGAGAATATGCACTATGTGGATAAGAATTGTAAATAAGGGCATGCGCCTGGAGAATTTCTAGAGTGGGTAGAGCCTGACACAGAGTGTCCGGTCGCTCACTCCGGGAATTCCCCCTGGTTTTGTCATATTTACAATTTTTTAAAACTACATATAAACAAGTAAGTGCAAGAAAAAAAAACAGGTACATAAAGATATTTGCATAGTTATAAAGTCATGTGTAATTATAATTATGAAGTTTGATTTCATATTTAGATATAAATGTGTAGTTTTCATTATTTTTTTTTTAATTTGTGAAATTTTAATATTTTTAACAAAATGATTTGAGAAAAAACTTATCAAATGTAAAATCTGGAAAAAAAAAGGGATTGTTGAAGTATAATTTATGTTTCTCATACAATTACTTATTAATGTTAGTATCTCAAATATAAAGCACATGAACTTTTTAATTATAGCATTAGCATTCTAGCACCTGTCTTTCTATTTTTTTAATCAATCATACTGTACTGCTGTGACAGCTAAATGCACTGTTTTGAAATACTCTAATAAAAGTTTAAATTTTAAAAAGGTAAGGGTACTTGTGTATTAACGTCACAACAGCAGAAGTTGCGCTAATGCGCCAATAAAGCAATCTTGTTCACACACGCACCACAGTTATCTATTGGATTCCTTGTTGCCTTGTTGTTTGCTGATTTTTGACGCCATTTTTTAGTGCTATGAAAATGCGTATTTGGGATTTGCCAAAAACAGAACAAGTTGCAATTTTATTTTTTCAGGAGCGATGATACAGGAGTTCATACACAAGCAGTTGAGAGCATGTGAGGCAGTGCTAAGTGGAGAAACAAAAACACTAGACCTGGGGAGGGGGGAGTCAGCCAGACATCATTTGGAATCTTATTTATCAGAGTTCAATTGACGACAGCATCATGTAAAAAAAAATAAAATAAAAAATAGACTGTTGTGAATGTATGTTAAACTTGATATCAGCCCATTTTCCACCGAAATCCAATTGACTACTTTGTTTTTAAATAAAGTGTTTTCATTTTAAATAAAGTGTTTGATTTTATGATTTATCGCAAAAAATTTAGGTGTAGATTGATGGTAGTTAAAAACTGCCAAATCTGTAGCTGAGGTGGCATTAATACTTAAGTACCAAGGAAAGCAATAAACCACAATCACCTATCCCAATTTAAAACTTTAAGTGAATTAAAAGTTAAATTCGTAAAAAATAAATTTAATTTGTGATAGCTGTTTTTTACATAACAACAGGTTTCAAAATATCAAAATCCTATCATGTCTGATTTCTACATAAAATAAACCAGTCACATATTATTAATTTTTAATGTTTTACAAACAACATATAAAAAATATTCAGTTTTCTGACCTCATGGAAAAAAATCTTAGGCTGATGTGTTTGCCACAAACGTCCATGCACTTTCTTACCGATTATCAACACTCTAATCCAATCTTCATGAAAGCATATACAGTAGACTCCCTAAAATTCACACATAATTTACGGTTGTAAATAATGAAAAATTCAGTTCAGATATAAGAGCAGAATTTGACATTTTTAATTTTAAATCAATTCCATACATATTTTAATTTGTAATTTTTGTTAATATTACTGAATTCATGTCTTTTCATGAAGAAAGAATAAATTTATTCCTGAAAAAAAAAAAAAAAAAATATTACTGGTAATCATAATCTTCTTACTAAATATATTTATGTATATTAATCAAGCTTTTTGGTTAATAAGTCTGGCTAAACCTGAAATCAAACTTCCTTATTTTATAATTTTGATGATTATTAATTAATAATTATTATTAATAATTCACCTTTATAAGGCAAGTTTCATAGAATAATTTAGGAAAAATACATTTCATGTTTATAATGAATGTTTCTTTTAATCATACAGTAGTGATTATTAACTTGGCTTCAGCTTTTAATATTTTAATCATTTTAAAGATTATCTAAATTTTTATTATTTTAGTTTATTACTTATTTTAATATTTTATTATATTGTAAGCATTCATTATATTTTCAATTGCATTATTAATTACATTCAAATTACGGTTTAAAATATATATAAAAAAAGCAATGACCAGAAATCCCTAAAACTTCTAGTCCCAAGTTGTGTAGATTTGAAGGAGTCTACTGTGTAATCCTTAGGATTTGGAAAAATGATACTTGTATGATCAGATAATCAAGTATTCAACAAGGAAACACTGCAGTAAACATTCTCTATTGTTTTAAAAAAGTTTTTTATTAAAAAGCACTAAATTAAAATGCATAGATTTTTATCGTCGTATTTTAGGTGTGCCAAGTATTACTTTGGCCAAGTACTAAGTTGTTTTGTATAAGAAAGAACCACTGATGTGTACATGAAAGGAATTAAAAAAAAAGGTGGCAGTGTGTGCGTATACATCTATATATAAAGGTGCATCTTGAGCATGTTTATATGTAACTAAACAATTTGCACAATATTATTTCTCATAAAATTTCGCTTTTTCAAACATTTCAAAATATTGTATTAAGACACAAAATAAAGCAAAATTTAACTGTATCAATAGTTATGCTGGAAATTACAAGTAAAATCGTGAAATATTTTTTAAAAGCAGCACTAACAGCAGTTAAAGGTTAGTTGCAATCATTTTTCAATTACTTAATCCTTAACTGATGTTAGGGCTGCTTTTTAAAAATATTTCACAATTTAACTTGTAATTTTTTATTTGATTAAAAATTTCGGTTAAAGAAAAGGTTTTAAATGCATAAATATATTTCAGGTTTTATTTAAGATTGGATATCTCTTTATATAATATTTATTTAGTATTCTTGCATTAAGATTTTATGTAAAGTAACATTATCACATTTAAGGGTCATTGCATTTCAGCACAATGCAACCTTACTTTTTAAAGACAATTTTTGAAAATTTGTAAATTTCAAAATTGACACATGAAAAGTACATTTAACCAATGCAATATCAAAACAGATTCTTCAATTTATCCAACTCATTCTGATATATTTGAATGAATCATCCATAAACTGTACTTTATTAAAAGTTGATTTAAGATAGTGAATCTCGTTTGGACATAAAATAATAGCATATAGATTTTACATTAAAAATGTTTTCCAAATAATGCTAGAGATCAACACTGGTGACTCAAAAAAAAAAAAAAAAAAAAGTTAAAATTTCAGCTTAATTATGGCCTGCCTAGTTGAATTTTTACAAAGTATACTCTTTTTTTTTTTTTTTTTTTTTTAACATTGATAGGCTAAAAATTGTTTTGTAAAAGGAGTTATGACCAAAATTACCTATCTTAGCTCTTATTTTTTACATTTTAAATATTAATTTTTAAAGGAGCGACCTAGGCTAATTTATTTTTTTTCATGAATTTCTAATTTGTATTCTAAAGGTTTCAGTTATCATTAGTCTATATTTTATGTATTAGAGATTTTATCAAATCAACATTAATATACATGATGTTGAACATATTCTTTATAATCTTGAAAGTTCCAAAAGAATGAGACAAGAAATTTTTTTTAAATATTCGACAAAATGTCAGGCTATTAATAACCATATAGTATATCTATGTGCATTTGTATACTATATAGGGTAGATGTGCCAGTATTGGACCGCCTTCCAGTAATGGACTGCCTCACAGATTTCAATTTACAAAAAAGGAAAAGAAAAAAATAATAAAAACTTATTTATTTTTATTATTAACTCTCCCTTGCATGCTTTATAATTTAAACTTTCATTGTTTTACATTGAGAATCATAATGAACATGCTAAGAGCTGAATTATCTTCATTTTCTTATAAAAATTTAATGTTTTTGTTTGGATAATAATATAAAACTTTGAATTTCGTATACCAATGGTCATTTACAAAATTGTATTTAAGATTTTAGGAGGGCTATCCATTACTGGGCTTTTGAGTGTTTTGACATACTTCTATTATTTAAAATTAAATTTTTATTTCTATTGGGAAATGTCACTATGGAATTAGTTAAATATTTTTGAAAGAATGTTATAATATGAAAAAAAACTGGAATATAATAACTAACTACAGTAGACTCCCTTAAATCCACACATATTAATGAAAATTTCAGTTTGGATATTGGGGCAAAATTTGATTTTTTTAGTTTTGTATCAATTCCATATATCTTTTGATTTGTAATTTTCTTAATACTCTACTCATGTTTTTTTAATTTTGCAAGAATAAATTTTTTTGGAAAAAATTCAAGATATTTCTAATATCACTGGTAATCACAATCTGCTTATTAAATATATTTATGCATTAATGAAGATTTTTTGGTTATTAGCTGGGCTAAACTTGGAAAAAAAAAAAAAAAAAAAAGAAAAAAAAAAGAAAAATCTTTATATTATGATTTTAATGTGAATTAGTAATGTACTTTTATGAGGCAAGTTTTGTTGAATAATTTTGGAAAAATACATTTAATCCTTATAATGAATATTTAATCATACACTATTGACTTGACCTTTGCTATTAGTGCTTTAATCATTTTAATTTTTTATTATTTTAGTTCATTAGTTATTTTAATATTTTATTATACTGTAAGTATTCATTATAGTTCTGATTGCACTATTAATTACACTCAAATTACTGTTTAAAAAATGTTAAACAAAGCACTGTTTTCCCAAAACTGTCGACGGTTAAGTGGTTAATATAAACTTATATAATAAATCTCTTTAATTGTATTGTATATATATATATATATATAGATATAGATATACAGTAGACTCCCTCAAATCCGCACTCCTAAAATCCGCAACTCTCTAAAATCCGCACATATTTTACGGATGTAAACAATGAAACATTCAGTTCAGATGTAGGTGCAAAATTTGACTTTTTTTAGTTTTATATCAATTCCATATATTTTTTAATTTGTAATTTTAATTAAGATTATTGAATTCATTATTTTTCATAAAGAAAGAATTATTTATTTCTGAAAAAATAAAGATATTGCTTATATCATTGGTAATCACAATCTTACCAAATACATTTATGTATTAATCAAGTTTTTTAGTTATTAAGTCTGGCTAAGCCTGAAATAAAGCTTCATTATTTTATGATCTTAATGTGAATTAGTAATGCACCTTTATGAGGAAAGTTTCATTGAATAATTTAGGAAAAACACATTTCATCTTTATAATGAATATTT
Source organism: Maratus speculifer (assembly GCA_964019185.1). Taxonomy (NCBI): domain Eukaryota; kingdom Metazoa; phylum Arthropoda; class Arachnida; order Araneae; family Salticidae; genus Maratus; species Maratus speculifer. The sequence goes on along the minus strand of OZ025296.1, from coordinate 187,052,484 downwards.
AATTGTACATTATTAATTATTAACTTGACCTTTCCTTTTAGTATTTTAATCATTTTAAAAACTATCTACATTTTTATTATTAGTTTATTACTTATTTTAATATTTTAGCATATTGTAAACATTCATTATACTTTTGATTTCATTATTAATTATATTCAAATTACTTTTTTAAAAATATAAACAAAGCAATGACCAGAAATCCGCAAAATTCTAAAATCTGCAAAACCTCTGGTCCCAAGCTGTGCGGATTTGAGGGAGTCTACTGTATTTTTCTTTTTTTAGTTTTAATTATACAAATTTGTGCATAAGATATTTTATTTACATTTATGGGAGCTGTTCTGGCTCTATTACCTGAAACTATTGCAGAAATGCATTTTGTGACCTTATATGTCAGGATGTTGATACTGAAGTTGAGTTAAAATCAGGTAAAACTGAACAATCAGAAATAGAAAAGGTTAACAACCAGGTGTCAGTGTTATATATAGCATTTATATAACCTGAAGATTCTGCTTTGGTTCTACAAATTTCATTTGTATTCATATTATTCTTTTTTCCTTCCATGTTCAATGTGCTATAAGTTATTAAATTCAATGGTTAATTTCAAATGGTTAATATTGTTTACTATAATTCCATTTAATTCTTCGTTTAGGTTTATTGTTTTATTGATAAAATCCATTGGTGAATCTTGTCTACTTTTAATGGTATTATATATATATATATATATATATATATATATATATATATATATACAAAATAGACTCCCTCAAATCCACAGCCATTTAAAATCCGTACATCTACAATATGTAAGTAATGAAACTCATTTTAGATGCAAGAGCAAAATTATAGAAGTTTTTAGTTTTATTTTATCCTATATGTATTTTGATGTGCAATTTTTGATAATATGACTAAACTTGTGGTTTTTTTTATGAAAGGAGTATAACTTTATTTTTTCAAAAAATTAAGGTATTGCTGTTATAACTTGTAATCAAGATCTTTTAACCAAGTATATTTATGTACTGATCAAGATTTTTTAGTTATTATTAAGATGAGTTTGATGTGAATTAAGGGTCATTCCATGATGTTTTGTAACGTCAGTCACGAAGACTATAGCTGTGAAATTGTTGTCAACCGTTATTTTCAAAACGTTTTCTTGGCTTTATTCGATTAATGAGGTATCCCCGATGAAAAAACTTTTTGAAAATAACGGTGGACAATAATTTCGCAGTTATAATCTTCGTGACTGACGTCACAAAACATCATGGAATGACCCTTAACAGAGAACGTACCTGTTTTCTTTCTTGCACTTACTTGTTTATATGTAGTTTTAAAAAATTGTAAATATGACAAAACCAGGGGGAATTCCCGGAGTGAGCGACCGGACACTCTGTGTCAGGCTCTACCCGCTCTAGAAATTCTCCAGGCGCATGCCCTTATTTACAATTCTTATCCACGTAGTGCATGATTCTCCTCTAAGCAGGCTTTCAAGGCTTTTGTACTGCTGACGAAGGCCATAGAACAATCATCCCAAAACATTCGCAATGCAGGATCTGTGAAATTTGTGGTTCTCTCTAAATCCTGAAAAACAAAGAAAGAAAAAAAAAATGAGTAAATAATGGAAAAGAAAAAAAGAAAACTAACATGTACTTTTAGCATGTTGATGTCACGTCAGTCGCAAGTGACTGACACTGAAAGTTTTGTTTACTTAATGATATAATCCTCTAATATGTAAAATTTTAAATAAATATTTAGTCATTTCTTAAAACAATGTTTTTTTTTTTTAAGTTTTATATCATATTTTACACTGTCAGCCTCTAGTGACTGACGCAGCAAAAACAGAAAGATCAGTGTTAGTCACTGGTGACTGACATGACACTTAACATATTAAGCTTCCTCTGTAGCCCTTTCTGGAACTTTGGATAAGAAATTTTTAAATATGTTTACATCTCCTTGTCATTTCAGATAACTAATGCATCCTTTTGACATAGTCATTTGGGCCATCCCAATAATCACTTTATAATATGCATATAAATTGGCAATCGATATCTTATTATAAAATTGTTTAAACATCAGAAAAAGCAAAAATAAGTGAACAAACAAAAATCTTCATAGAAATTTAGATTTGAGTAAACATACATTATATTATACTTTATAAAATGTGTGAAAAGTTTTTAACAATGCATTTTTGTTTACTATTTGTAGATCTTAATGTCAATTTTAAAAACAGTCATAGCTTAAAAAGAATTTTAATATAAATCGTTAAATTAGAAATTTATAAAAAATAATTTCCAACATATATAAACAGGAAAAGCAGTCATGTATGATATACATATTAAATAAATTTAAAAGCTTGATATATATATATATATATATATTAGGTGGGGGGGGGGGGAGAATTAAATATCTATAAAATAAAACTTTATGAGATTCTAAAATTTCTATGGTGCAACACTAACTTTTTAAATGTAATCTCTTTAAATCTCTAATAGAAGTCAGATAAATAATATAAAATAGCAAAAAGCATTATTTCTTTCAATTTGTTTTCTTTTAAGAATACTTATATTAGCTACAGTAGATTAGAAGATTAAACTGAGACATAGTAATTATCTCTAAATAGGTTTGATTGAAGCAGATAAAAAATTTAAATTCTTTTGGCAGTTTAGGAGAAAAGGTACATAAATTAAAAGCATCATATGTAAATGCAATAGTATGAAGTTTCAGATTTATTATTTATATAAGAAAATGTTTCATTTTCATTAATTTGGGATTAAGTTTTAAATTTATAACAAAAAGATTTGAGATAAAATTAATTAGATTTAAAAGCTGGAAAAAAAAACAATTGCCGATTATAATTTATGTTTTTAATACTAATTTACAATTACTAATGTTAATATGACATACATATAGCATATGAATTATTCAACTGTAGCATTCCTGCACCTATCTCTATACACTTTTTTAATCAATCATTGCTTACGTGTACTGTTTTAAAATTTACTTAGGCAAGCAAGAAACCTCAATCAACTATCCCAATTTAAAACTTCAACTGCATTTAAAATCGCACTCGCGAAAAATAAATTTTATTTGCAATACGTTTTTCTCAGATCGTGTATAAAATCCTGTCAAGCTGATTGCCACATTTAAAAAAAAAACGTAAACAAATGCATATTAATAATTTTTAATACTAAACTTAAACTAACAAAGCAACATTTAAAAGATATTCAGCTATCTTACCTCGGGGGAGGAAAAAAATATATTCCGATGAAAATGCTTGCAGCAAACAAGCATGTGTTTTGATATTTTCGTGCCGATTTTCAACACTTCACGAAGGCGCATATTAATAATCCTTTGGAGTTTGATATTTGTTCTTGATGATTATATAAGCAAGTATTAAATTGGGAAACATTACAGCAAACATTAACAATTGTAAATCTAAATTACACACACAAAGAAAGGCGTTTTTAGTATTGAAAGATATAAGCATTTTCAATGTCGTTTAATGGACTTGCAAAATGTTTGCCGACTCAGAAATAGTTCTTGACGATTTCACCAGAGGGCGTATTCAAGTGCTGGAATCGCGGATAGAAAAAAATAAACTTTGTACATTTTATGGATGGAAATCAAAACAAACAGCGAAGTAAACAGATTATGTAACTTCATTTATGTTCCAGAGATCTGTAATAAAATGTTGGCATTGTGAACTGTATACCCCCTAACTTTTTTTTTTTTTTTTTTTTTTTCTTTAAGTGCCCAAGCGATTTTTCGCACAAAATGAAAGGAAATAGAGATGTGTTGCTATGGGTAAATGCAAATCGTCTTTTTTCAAAATTTTAAAGCATAGGTTCCCAACGTGGGCGGTGGAGCCTTCCAGGGGGGCGGTAGCGAGTCTGTAGAAAAATGGGGGGCGTTAGGACCGTTGAGGGGGGCGGTCATGGCATACCTACTTATACAGGAACTAATATAATGAAGATATTTGATCTCCTTTACATTGCCCAATCCGAGACAAAAACCTTAACTTCACCTTTAAATAGAAATCTATACAGACGAGTCTAAATCTGATGAAGGAGGGGGGGGGGGTTAAATTTATTTTACTAATGTCACTAGGGCTATGACTCGACTTAAAAATCCTTATGAATTAAAAAATTGTGGTGCAAAAAATTCGCGGTAATTGGCAGGCTAAAAGTTTTACACATAATTATTTTTTATTAACCCGTATTTTGAAATATTCTGAAGTATGACGGCATATGCCTAAACAAATAATTTTAAACGAATCTGTGATTTGAATCAGTTCAAGAAATTTGTTTAACCTTAGTGAAAGTGGTAAAAAATTTTATATCTATAAATTTGTTCAAAAGTAAATTTAAACTTATATAGGTAAAAATTTTATATTTCAAAATATCTTTATCGAAGAAGAAATGCCAGCAGTTACAGTATTGAGTATTTGAAATACGCATGTAGACACTTTCCTACGAACCAATCGCTACCTATGTGTTTAATTTGTCAGTATTTTTTTTTTTTTTTTTTTTTTTTTTTTTTTTTTTTTTTTTTTAATGAAGCCATGAAGCCTTCTGGCTAAAAGAGCATTTTAAAAAATGTGTGTTGATAGAAAAGACAAAGATATGCGAATTATGAGATATGCCTATTTTTACTTTCTTCTATCTTTACAAGAAGAAGATATTAAATTCATGAAAATTTTCAAGTTCCGGGTTTTAACGGATTTACACGTTTTAGGGGTCAGAGATTCTAAAACATGTTTTTACAAAATGTCTGTTAGCCTATCTGTCTGTATGTGACTTAAATTTTATAGGCGCTCTATCTCAACAACTAATGCGCGGAATCAGGCTCGTAGCCAGGATTTTCTTTCGGGAGGGGCTCAATTTTGGAATTTTTTCTCGTTACAAAAGTAATTTGCATAATATTCATTAAAATTTTTAAAAATAATCTAGGCTTATTCTAATGTGTGTTTCTACATAGGATACTTGTTAACTATGTCAAATATCGTTATTTCATATTTAAAATTTTTCAATTTCTGTTGCAATTTTTAACTTTTAAGATCCAGTTTCTAAACTGATTCGGAGACCGGAAAGTTTTTAGGAAAAATTTTCTGCGAAACTTAAAAAGCACAAACTAACAATGTTTGAGATGAGCCTCAAGTCGAGGAGAGGGGAGCACATTTGAACACTGTAAATATTTTGTTTCAAATAAATTAATTTCTAAAAATGTCTATGGAAATACATTACTACTGCTTCAGTGCAATAAATATACAAAGCGCATCCAATTTGTATGCATAATACTGCCTAAGCAAGATATATGTTACTCTCCCTCTTGAATCTAAACTTAAGAAAATAACTTTGTAAGATTTTTGTTCAAAATTTTGTATCTTTAAAATTTTGATTTATTGTTCGACACTTAAATAAAGCTGTAATCTTTAGTTTATAAGTTTTGTTTTATTCAAATTCTTCAGCCGAATTGAGTAAACAGTTGTAATGTTGAACTCCATGTGTTGGGGCACCTTGAACAAAAAAGCTGGGGCACCATTGAAAATCTAAAACTATGAAATAAAGAGTTATTGATGTACCTAAATGTTACTATTTTTGGAATTTTTTCTATGTGAAAAGAGGTTAATTAAGAATATCAAAGAACATGAACTTATACTGTTAACAATCTTTCCTTACTGCACATATATATTACAATCTCTGGATGTATCAGCGATTGGAAACTTCAAACCTAAATTGATGATTCATTCATCTATTTGATAATTGCAAAATCCGGATACACAATAATGATGCATGGTTTAGTAGGTTTGTCTAACAAAGCTTATACTCTTTCATTTACTTACTCTTTCCCAAACTACGGAATTACTAGTACTTTTGTCTAGATAAAATGGAATTTAAGTCAGGTTTTTTCATAAAAAGTGTGAATGAGAGAGAAAAAAATATTAACTTTCTAGAAGCATCAGATATCATATTGGTGTATTACAAGGATATTTTAAAAAAGTTTTCTCAACCAAACAATAACTGGAGAGACACTCTGTGTTGTTTCAACAATGATTTTTGACATCAAATTTGATGGATTTAAGTTGGTTAAATAATAGAAAAATTATTAGTTTCAATAAAATATAGTTATTAAATTTTATTCATATTACTTTATATTCCTGAAACATATGCAGCATTTTGTGAAAACTCTCAATATTTTCATATTTTATTCATGTGTTCAAAGGTGCCCCTTATTTGTTCAAAAATACCCCTACATGCGACAAGTTTAAACAGAAATATTTCAGCTTTTTAAATCCTCACAATTTTTTTTTCATTTATATGGAAAACTTAATTTCTAATTAATATGACTTTCTACATGTGATGAAGAAATGCACTGTTTTTATTGTGTAATACTTAAAACACAAAACATATAATTCAAATAAGAAATGTACTGATTTAAAAAAAAAAATGTTCAAACGTGCCCCCCCTCTCCCCTATCCTATGAAGAAACACGTTGTAAAGTATTGAAGTGCAAACAAATAATATGCATTGATTTAAAACACAAGATTAATGTTAACGTGCGAGAGTCTGACATTACGAGTGCGAGGCCTTGAAAGTATTGATCCGTAAATGAAATAAATTACACGCATTATTATTTTTTTTTTTAAATTAATTGCTACAGTCATATGTAATCATAAAAATTATGTTTGTATTTCACATTCTCTGATTATAAAAATAATAAATGATACTCGTGGTAAAATAAATTTACTAGCAGAGTTGAAATCAGGCACTTTTCTCCGGGGGGGAGGAATTTTGGAGGCTCAGGGGGGGGGGGGGGATTGTACTTTTTGACCATTGAAAACACAAAATCACAAATTTTCTGGGATGAGATATCTCATTGCTCCGGTGGAGGGGGAATGTCCTCTTAGAATGTCCTCATTCGAAATGAATCGATAATTTAAATTTTGAATATGACTTTCTACATAGGGAAATAAGACCGTGATATTGTAATACTTGTCGGTGGATGTAATTTGAGGGTTTGTACCTCTTACCTGTCTAAATGTTAGTCTTGGGATCTTTATTTCAGTTTGGAAGATGTCTTTCCAAAGTTTTGATGCCCAATAAAATCTCACAAAAGATTTCTACTTCATTTTTCTGCATTTTTATGTAAAACAATTAGGTATCTTTAGCATAGGTTACAGCCAATATTATATTTTTGAAGAACTCGCTATGACTTGTCAGACAGAAAACCTTCTGACTAACAGACAAGCTCATGAGAAAATTATTCTTCTCCCTGACTGCCAAAAAAAAACCCAACTGTTGAAGAAATCTTCCATGTGTTTTTTGAAATATTTTTTGAGCTAATACAAATGTATTTAAGTAGCTCAACAAAAGTCAATATACTTTCATGGCTCTCGATAAAATTTGTATCACAAATGCAGAGAAGTTATTTTCTTTTGTTTTCTAGGATGTGTGAAGCAATTGCTTCTTGAAGACTTAAATTTGCCTTCAGGTGATTTTTAAAAACTTTTGTCGCTTCTTTAACAAGTCCATGATACTTTCGAATGAAGGAAATCAGCATGATGTTGGACAAGGCAAGATTTAACCAATGGCTTTCACAGAGGACGTATCTAATTTTTAGATATTCTGAAGAATTCTAGAATCAATATCGCTAACATGACCAAATTTATTGGCTACTTTGTCATACGCCTATGCGACGCATTTATATATGCCAAGACATAGTTCATCACAATGTTGTAAAATTACTTTCCTTGAATTTTTGGAAGAGAAGACATTTATTAGAATAACACGTAAAAAAATCCTAATTATTGGGTTTTGTGAATTTTTAATAGTTCACATATCTAACACAAATGGCAAACTGTTCTGCGCTTGAAATGTCCATAGTTTCGTCATCAATTAAGCTAAAACAGATCGCAATATTTATTTTGATAATTAATACTTGGGTAACTGTATGCCAGAATATTTGAATGACTTCATTCCGAGTTTCTAGGGTGAAGTAAATAGCATTTCTAAGGATATTTATATCTCGTTTCAATTCATTCGCTTCAGACTTTGCTCAAAACTTAAAATAACTCTTAACTAGTCTTTTGATTTTAATGTAATGGAAAATAAAAAGAAACAAAACTTATTTTTTTACCATACAGATAATTTTGTAATTTCAAACTTTTGGGAGGGGCTTCAGCCCCCTTAGCCCCCTCCCTGGCTACGTGCCTGCGCGGAATTTATGAAAAATCTATATTCTGGTATTCTCTGTTATAAATTGATACTCATTAATTTTTGGTGCAAATTACTCGAAACGTGGCGCTGCTATGCTGCTTTTTTCACGATTTTCGGCAACGGCTTTATCTCAAGAACTACTGCACAGATATTCACCACACTTCTGATTTGATTATTCCTTGACATGAATAGATACTGTTCACATTTTGTTGAAAAACTGTCAACAGTTGGCACTGTTATGCTGTTTTTTTCACGATTTCTGCAACAGCTGTATCTCTAGAATTAATGCACGGATTTTCATCAAACTTCAGATTCAATTTTACCTTGATAAATATTATTGCTGATTATGTTTTGGTGAAAATAGCATAACAGGTAGCGCTTTTATTCTGCATTTTTCTTCATAGTCTCAGTAATCCTATTTCAAGAACTAATGTATGGAATTTCCTGTTATTAGAATCATCACAAAACACATAGATTGCCATTTAATTTTGATACTGTGATAGAGAAATTTGAAGTTTTAATATGTATGCGATAGAAGAAAGTTTTGAGATTGCCACATCTGACCAATTCAAAAACTGGAAAAGAAAAATTTAAAACAGTCAAATATATCAAACCTTTTTAATTCATGTTCTAAACAAAAAGATGACGGACTACGAGTCTCATATATCAATATAATTTTAATAACAAAAGTAATAAAATTGCACACAGTCGGCAAAAAATTAATCTTGCTTGTAGTCAGAATAATAATAAAAACAGCTCTTCATCATAAGAAACCGTCTGACACCAATAGAAAAAATTCCGAGTAATAAATCGGTACAAAGAGCAATAGATTGTTAAAAGCACTGAAATACCATTATGGTGTTACTTAAACACTTGCTTATTTTCCATTCAACTCCATGGCATTTCCAAATAACAAAAATTCATGAAAGAAAAAAGTATCAAGAGTTATTATTTGCTAAAATTTGGAAACTGTTACAAAGAGAGAATCGATATTTAATATCACAAAATTAGTCCAAAAGAAATAAATTCTTTATCATAATATTTTGTCACTTGCTACTGATGTTGCTCGAACAACGATGGGACATTAGGAGGGTTTTATTAACATATTTTAAACAAGCTGTACTAAATGTACTCTTTGTACATTGCGTTACACATTATCAGCAATTGGTTTCAAAAAATTGGAATGAACACCTGTATACCCAGCGTACTATAACAGCGTAGGATAATGTACCCAGCGACGCTTCATTACATTATTAGAGCAATCAATAGGAATAGAAGCAACTCATTGAATGACATGATATTTTTCCAACTTTATAGGGAAAATCACTTTACAACAAAATGAAACAAATGTTTTACTTTGTAGTGCAGTTGTCACTATCTCTTTGCATTAATCAGACTTGCAAATGTATTCAATCGGTTTCTGCTGCATAGAGAAGTTCGTTGCCTCTGAAAAGGTATTAGTTTGAATCAGTTTTCGATACATTTGATTTAGCATTACACTTAACTAAAAACAGAGTTGTAAAAATACGCTAAAACCTGATTGCATTAAAATATGACATCGTTTATGTGACAGACCTGTTTAGAATCTTTAATTAAATAAATTGAAATATTTTAAATATTTATAATAAGGCATACAATGATTGCAAGATGTTGAGTTGAATTTAATTAAAACAAAAAACCTCACAGCTGCTTCTGTAGGAAAACTTCTTTTGCTCAAATGAAATCTAAGTAGGAGTGAATACAGCCAAATTACCACATTATTCGCAAACTGTGAAAACAAGAATATTTACTTACTGTCAACACTTGAAAATTCTTCTTAAAGTTTTCTTAGAGACATTCCAAGATATTTGTACATGATTAAATCGAGTTGTCTTTTAGATCTTTCGCATGTGCAAATACAGCGGTATCATCATATTAGGAGGAGGAAATCGTGGAACTCGCAGCAAATGAGAACTATACATAAAATTCAGAAATGGATACCAAGAGTTCTAACCAGGGCCGTGCTTAGGACTTTGGCGGCCCTGGACGAAATATATTTTGGCGGCCTGGTCACTGGTCGAGATAATTCGATCTTTCGTAAATAATACTCGGTTTTAAAACAGAGCAAATTAGCTTGTTTTTAGAGTCTCTATAATAGCTAATCGGCAGTGGTGAGAGTACTTTTATACGAGGGAATTTCTACCTATTTGTATCATCCTTACTTCCATGGGTGTACCCAAGGATGTGTGGGGGGGGGGGGGAGGGGGTGATAGGGCTAAAGCACAGCCCGAAATTTTCGAAAGTTATATGAAAAAAGTGCTGATTTTTTTCTTTCTTTTTGAGAAAAATTTGTAATTTTTTCAAACATACAGTAGATTAGCCATTCTTATTAGTCTCATTTTAATCCACATTGACATGAATAAAGAGAAAGGAAGGGGTGATGGGATTACAGCCCTTCTCTTTTTGAAAATTAAATGAAAAAAAAATTCCTTACTTTTTTAGATAAATCTAAGATCGACATTTTTTCTTCTGTTTTTCAGCGAAATAGCCATTCCCGTTAACCCCATATTAGTCCACATTGACATATAGCATACCCAAATATGGGAAGGGGGATGATGAAATTAGTTCCCCCTTAAAGTGCCCTTGAAATAGTCGATAATAAAATTAAAACTTGTGCAGTTTTTTTTTCCTTTTGTTTGAGACAAATTTCTATTTTTTTTCCCCATATCATTCAATAGATTAGCCGTACCTAGAGGTCTGCACGGGCCGGGGTTGGCCCGTACCCGTCCCGGCGGAATCCTTTCGAATTTTATAACGGGCGGGCAGATGCAGAATAGTTTTTTCAATGGATCCGGATAGGCCGGTAAAGAAATTGAACGGGCCAGACGGGCCGGGCCGATAATTTTCGGGCCTGCCGTCCCGTTTTGAAGCTTTAAGCAGAGACGATAAAATATGAGCTATTTTGAACGAAAAATGGTTTTAATGAGAATACGTATAAATGTGCGTTATGAGCCATACCAGTTTGACAGCATCAATATAAAAATGTACAGTGTAGAGATCGGCATCGGAGAGTTACATTGTGCATAACCGTTTTAATATTTTTTTAGCTGACTCATGCCGGGTCGAGATCAAGTGTGCATTATTTTTCTACATTTAGAGTGGCCGGACCGGAACTAGACTTAATTGTTCTCAAGATCTGTAGGGCAGAAAACATGATTTGTAAAATTATTAACAGTGATAAAGAACTTATGTTAGCTTAATCTTTGGATATATACTTCTGGATGGTTTTTAAATTAATTTCTCAATAATGCGAAAGTTTGACACATTTTCTGATTAATTTTAAATTGTAAAAGTATAAAAGTGATAAGCCTAACTATTAAAGGGATTTGGAATCGAAAAACGTTTTTTTATTTTTGATAAATAAAATACTTGTATAACCTTGTTGAGATATAATAGTTTCTTAAATGATCTTTTCTCCCTACCCATGCTAACGCTTACGGGAATTCTATTCAAAACGCTAATTATGACAATATTTTATTTGCTTGCAGTATTCTTAAATTGCTTATATGAAATAATGGATAACGCCATTCTATTATATAGTTTCTGAATAAAGATACCTGTTAATCTTATGCGTTTCTGAGAAAAAAAAAATTAATTTAGAGATGTATCAGAAAGGAGCTTCTTTGAATTTAAGAATGAATTTGGATTTGAAATCTTTAATAAAATGATATAAAAATATTTTTATAAATCTTCTTTTATTAAACAGCTTCAAAAGTAACGATGTTTTTAGCTATCTTTTTTCTTCTTTTATTCTAAGCCATATTAATTTTTTAATGAATCTTTAATCGAATGTTGAAAGCCAAAGAATCTAAGTAATCATTAATGTTGCTAATGTGTATTTCCTGTAAAATATACTGTAAAATCATTCCATAGATATGTATGCAGTATTCTTTAAAGAAATCTTAAATATATGATAAAAATCTGAGTGTTTTAGAAATCGTAGAAATTGTAACGGGCCAAAACGGGCCGGGCCGAACTGTTGAATTTTACAACGGGCCGGTCCCGGGCCTGGAAATTCCGGCCCGTGCAGACCTCGAGCCGTTCCCTTATCTTTAGTACCATATTAGTGCTCAATGACACCACATTATACTGAAAGAAATGAAAGGGGTTGTTGAGATTACAATCCAATACCACAAAAATCGAAAAAAAAATTTTTTTTTTTTAAAGCAAATCTATTATTAAAACCGATTATCAAATACGATAGTCTATTTCAAAACCGAATCTATAATCAAATATTATCCTCTACCGCTCAAAAGACTAGCCGCTCTTTTCGCTTTAGTTCCATGTTAGTGCTTAATGACACTACATTCTACCCAAAGAAATGAAAGGGATTAATGGGCTTACAGCTCCTTCCCCAAATAGTCAAAAATGAGATGAAAAAATGCTTAATTTTAATTTTTGTTTAAGACAAAATTTGCTTTCCCCCCATTAGCCGCTCTCTTTTTTTTAGTTCAATATAACTGTTCAAGGACACTACATTATACTCAAAAAAGTGAAGGGAGTTACTGCTTCTCCCAAAATAGTTACAAATGGAATGAAATTTTTTTTTAGATAAATTTATAATTTTGTTTTCTATAATCCTTACTTTTGTAGATAAATCTATTCTTTTCTTTTGACATACAAAGAAATAGTCATTATTGTTAGCCCCATGTTATTCCACATCGACAACACAGAATACCGAAAGAAGGAGAGGGGGCGGATAAAATTACAACCCCTTTCACCAAAATAGTCAAAAATGGAATAGAAAACAGTGCTTTTTTCCATTCTCTTTGAAATAAATCTGTATTGTTTCCCCTATCATCCAATAGACTAGCCACTCTCTTCTCTTTAGTTCCATATCAGTGTACAGTGATATGCGGAAGAGGGGGAATGGACTTACAGAACAGACCCCTCTAAAAATAGGCAAAAATAAAATGAAAAAATGCTTTTTTTTCATTTATTTTGATAAATTTGTAACTTTAATTTCTGCAATACTAGACATTATTCTTAGTCTCATATCAGCGCACCATGACACTACAGTACGGACAACTAGGGGAGGTGCTGATTGTGTTACTGGCTCACTTTCAAAATGGCTGACAATAAAAAAGGAGCTTCTTTTTCTTTATGTATGAGGTAAATTTGTAATTTAGTTTTCTGTTTTATCACTGATTAGCAATTCTCGGCAGTCCCATATTGACAGCACAATATACCCAAAGAAGGTAAAAAAGACTGATACCTGCTGATATAGTCGAAAATGACATGGAAAAAAAGAGATGCTTCAACGAAACTCGCTTTTTTCCCCCTCGGCCCTATGGCGGAATACGTGTCTTTTCCGCAGTCTTTTACCAAATTTTATGTATTTTCCCGTGGCCCTTGGATGAATTTCGTCTTTTTTGGAAATTTTTTGACGGAATATGTGTTTTTCGCGATATTTTGTCAAAATTCGCGTTTTTCGGCAGCTTTTTCATGAAATTCACCTTTTTTTTTAAATTCTTTTTAGAAATTATTTTTTCTGTGGAACTCTGAGGGAATACCTGTATTTTTTAGAGATATTTTGTCGAAATTCAATTTTTTTCCCCCGCGGCTCTATGAAAATGTTTGCTTTTTTCCGTAGTATTTAAACGAAACTTGTTTTTTCCGGGCCCTTTTCGCAATCCTTTGTCGAATTTTACGATTTTTTCCGCAGCACTTTGATGAAATTAGCTTTTGTCTGCGGCCCTTTGACGAATTCGCATTTTTTTTAAAATGCTTTGACGAAATTCGCGATTCTTTTGCATGATACTTTGTCGAAATTTGCAATTTTATCCTCGGCTTTTTGACGAAATTTGCGTTTTTTTTTTCGCAACCCTTTCTCGAAATTCGTGTTTTTCAGCCGTCATTAGACGAAATTTGAATTTTCTTCGCGATTAGCTGTCGAAATTTGGCATTTTCTCCGCAATCCTTTGTCAAAATGCGCGATTTTTTCGCAACCCTTTACGAAATTAGCTTTTTTCCAGTGGTTCATCGACGAAATTCGCATTTTTTACAATTCTTCAACGAAATTAGCTTTTTTTTCTTGGCCCTTTGACGGAACGCGTGTCTTTTTGTGATTTTTTGTTGAAATTCGCGTTTTTTGGGAGGGGGGTGATCTTTTGTCGAAATTTGCAAATTTTCCGCAGCCTTTGAGGAAATTCGCGGTTTTTTGAGACCCTTTGACGAAATTTGCGTTTTCCCACGATCCTTTGTCGAAATTAGCATTTCCTCCTCGACTTTTTGATGAAATTATCTTTTTTGTCACGCTCATTTATCAAATTTCGCGTTTTTCAGCAGTCATTAGAAGAAAATCGCATTCATTTAAAGAAATGTGCTTTTTCTCTGACGAAATTTGACTTTTTCCCGCGATCCTTTGACGAGATTCTTGTTTTTTTTACGGCCCTTTGACAAAATTCTGATTTTATCTGCGGTCTTTTAACAAAATCCGACTACTTGCATATTCCTTTTAACCAAATCAGATTTTTTTTTCTGTGAATGATTGACGAATTTGACATTTTTCGACAACCATTTGTCGAAAATCGCGATACATTTTTTCAAAGTCCAAACTTCAGACTGATGACGATTGTTTTAAATTTTCGGAAAATTACGGACAAATTTAGCCTTTCCCCTTCTGGCTGCGGCCTTTTTGTCTGAAAGATTGCATTGCTCACTTGGTCTTGTCTCGTTGGTTTCCCACACCCCATATTCAAGATTCAGACATAAAATTGGTAATTAAAGTCAGAAAATTTTCAAAATTGTTGGCAAAATTTTACTGTTATTGAGTCGATTTTTTTTCATTTATAAAACATGATATTATCGGAATATTCTCTATCAGGAGCACCAAGAAAGATTTCTATTCGGTAATTCCAAGCTCTTAAGAGTAGAAAGTATTTCTCTCTAGTTCATATGTATAGGTGTAACATATGTTGATAAGAACTGAATTCGGCAAGTTACGATTGGTTTTCTTTTATTACCTCAAATTATCTGCGAAAGATATGAATGCCTAATGACAAGGCGTAATATAAACGAAAGTATAAATCCTAAACAAATGTAAAAAACAAAATTTTTTTTTGCGGCCCCCAAATTTTGGCGGCCCTGGGCAAATGTCCGGCTCGACCCCCCCCCCCCCCTAAGCACGGCCCTGGTTCTAACTTCAAGACCTACTGCTCTCTAATCTGGATTGTGAGGGAGAGTACTTAAAATTTTCATTGCGTTCCTTTCTTCAAATTTGGCTAAAAGTGGGTTCCGTGTAGTAGCTAATTTACTGTCTAAGAAAAAGACATGCATCTTTGAACCTGACAATTTGTGACTGATGTTGAAGAAATTGGAATCTGATTTGAAAAAATTGTTAAAACACAAATAGCCTTAACTACTTCACTATTTTTAAAAATTTCTTATTGGTTTTGTGGTTATTTTTCAATTTTTATTAATTTTTTTTCTACATTTGATGGTCGTTTTAATTAACTTCTACTTTGATTAACACATTGACAGACAGATAAAATATAGATAATATGCATTAATATTTTAATATTTTGTAATTAACTATTATGGCAGGGGGGGGCGTTGGCATTTTTTCTCTTGTAAAGGGGGCGGTGGACCAGAAAAGGTTGGGAACCTATGTTTTAAAGGTATACCTGCTAACAAGCAGTGTTCGGAACATTTACAAAAAAATAAAATGAAACAAATAAACGGTCAAATGCGAATAGTACTAGGGCTCAGAGGGTTCCGTACAGTAAACATATGAATAATTAAACCCTTGGGGACGAGCGATTTGTATATGTTCCACTTAAAATTCTCAGAATCCTTCATTATTCCCAAACTGGAGCATTATCCCCATACAACAGCCGAAAAATTACTGTTTTAAAGAACCGATGATTAAACATTAAAAATTAAACAAAATACTTTTGTCTCGAAGGTTTTCACTTTATTAGTTAAAAAAAAATCATTACAGAAAGAATAATAAGACAGTAAAAAAAATTATACAACGTAGTGTTGGTTATAGCAGTATATATTCGGCGCTGTGCGAAAGTGGGGCGGTCGCCCCGGATGCGGAAATTTAGGGGGCGAAAATTGAGACTTTGCCACGAGCGCAGTTTTCTATTCAACAAAAACATGGTGAAAAAAAACATGTTATTTTACAATCAATTAGTTAGACATTACATTGTTTCCTTTTTCGTGATCGTCGCACATTTTGTAATCGGTAAGATCAATAATCCCACCTCGTTTTTTTTTTTTTTTTTTTTTTTTTTTTTTTTTTTTTTTGCTTTAAAAGGTGATTTTTTATACGATGTCTTTCTTTGGATTTTAAACATTTTCTAATTAAATTTAATTCTTGTTGTTTTAAACATTTTCTAATTAATTTTTTATTATATGGATATATTGCATAAAATGAATTATTGCAAAAATTAAAAAATACTTTTCTAATATTTTAATTTTATGTGTATTTTGTATGTCATGCATATGTCTTTTATTACATAAATTAAATAAATTTAAATTTATTTCTGTTTAAATAATTTCCTTCACAACGAGGTGTTTAGGTACAACGATGAGACTTCTTTAAATGGAAGTTTCACTGTATAGATTTTTTTTTTTTTTTTTTTTTTTTTTTTTTTTTTTCTAAATGTATAATAGACCGGGAGGCGGCAGCACAAACAATCACCTCATCGAGTTCAAATTTCACTGTATAGATTTTTTTTTCTAAATGTGTAATAGATTTAGATTTCTTTCTCACCAAAAATTTGAAAGTGTTTAAGTACTTTAAATGCATCTTATTGCACTGCTTTGCCAGATAGTTTTAATGTAAAAACAAAATTTCAAATTCTATAAATTTTCCTATCAAACTATTTCTTTAGGGTTAGAATATTTGAGATTCTGCTGAAAATAATTTTCACGTTGAAAAAAAAATGCAAAAATAAAACAACATAAAAACATTTTGTACCCCCCCCCCCTCCTCCCCAGCTCTAATATTTCGATTTTCTTGCCGAAGAATAAATTTGTTAAATTTGCTTTTCTGGCTCTTATAATATCTTCTTGAACACTCCACTTTGACGTTGTGTTTTAAAGTATCACGTTCTTCTATAAAATAAATACTGAAGGAGAAAAAAAAAGTTTTATTGGCATCATAAATCATGGAAAGTATGGTAATCCATGTATGGGAAGTATAAAGAAAATGTTTTATGTTAAAAACATTATCATGCCAAAGTATTTAGATCTAATATCATTATACTGAAAGCCTCTTTTCGATGTTCTGCTTTCGCGCTTTTTTCCTAAGGGTTTTTTTTTTTTTTTTTTTTTTTTTTTTTTTTTTTTGCGTAAGTATTTGTTTATAGATTTTTTTTAAACTTATTTAAATGAATATATATATACATGTCGCATTTTCATGAAACGACAGACTTCAAGGGGATGAGTTTTAATTACGATTTATTTAAAACATAACAAAATCTTTTCGCAAGTCTTTACATCATGAGTTCTGGAGACCAAGTGCGTAGATGTATAGAAATTTCTCATCTCCCGAGGGGGGTTGCCAGTTAAAAAGGCCATGTGTTTTACTTAAATTAATACGATAAACTTAGGTTTCTTGTTGCCCTGTAAAACCCGTGATTATTAGTCATGGGGCCCGTATCCACATTGAGGGACGATTTATTAAAAAAGTAATAAATAGGTCTGATTTTTTGTATTTTCTTACAATTTCCCCCCCTTCCAGGCAAGTCTCCGGGGATGGGCCGGCTTCCATCCATGATACTCACCTGAAAAGGGTAAACAATTTTTACATTAAGTGAGCTAATGGGAGATGAGTTATTTCTTTCGTATACTTAACAAATAATAGAATAACAATAATAAAAAATGTACAAATATCATATCTAAAAACAACACAGTTATAAAATGTAACACTATACGTCATTGAACATGATAAAAACAATTGTATTAATAAATGCAAAACACTCAGTAAATATTATACATAGAATAAGATAATCAAAATAAGGAATATATTACAGATGGATTCTGAAAAGTCCAATGTTATTTACATTTTCAAATTTGTAGGGAACTGTCCTGACATAGTTCAAGAAATACTACTTTCACACATAACATAATGTTCACAATAATGCAAAAATAATTTAAAATTCAAGTATTCATAATAAATCAAAATGGTAATAAAATTCCAAGTATTCATTATAATTCAAAACGAGATCAGATATAATATAATATCAGTTCATATGATACCAACTATTTCAGTTTGTTGGTGTAAGTAGTTTAAATTGATTACTAGGAAAAAAGTATCTTAGTTTGGAAGCGTGTATTACTTCATAATCCTTTTTTGTAAGCCAGTTAGGCTTATTTATTTTGAAACTTACATTGGATAATTTTTCCATAATTTGATATGGACCAGAAAAAGGCGGACTTAACTTCCGAGTATTCGGATAGTGAAATTCTTCCACTATGACAAGGTCACCAGGTTTAAAAGGCACTTCCACAAACTTTAAATCATACCTGACTTTATTTTTCAAGTGATGTTCACTTGTTCTTTGGAAAGCCTCTTTTCTGGCTTCCTCTACAGGGGGATAATAATTTTCATTGCCTAATACTGATGGATAAGGTAATTGGCCGAACATTAAGTATGCAGGAGGGTACTTGGTTACTGAATGAGGTGTGTTATTGTACTCATTAATTACTTCCTGCAGAATTTTGGGCCATGGGACGTTTGAAGGGATAGAATTTACTTTAAGTCTTAGTCGGGTGCAAATTGACTGATTCACATGCTCATTTTTCCCATTACACTGTGGTCTATGAGAAGAAGTAAGTAATTTTTTTACATTCTGTTTATGTACCCATTTACGAAGTTTAGACACTGTAAACGCAGGATTTCTATCCCTTAAAATTTTCTTGGGAAGTTGAATATTAAAAATCTGTTTAAGAATATTAATGTAGACTTCAGTTGTAACATTTTTAGATGCAAAACCCCAAACATAACGAGTAGCGTGATCAATAGCTATGTGCATATACCTTTTAGATGAATTATAATAGTTAAAACCTCCTACTGAATCTAATGAAATTATATCGAAAGGTAATTCTGCAGGTGGTAATGCCTCCAGAAGACCAAATTTTGGTTGGTGTGATTTTTTGTTCAGTTGGCAGACCTCACAATGCTTGACAAATTGTGTGATATCGTGCGTCATGCTGCTCCAGTAGTATTGTGGGGAAATTAAATTTAACATTTTTTGGATTCCGGGATGGCCAAATTGTGAATGGGTATTTATTAGTAATTTCTCTCTCAAGGAGAATGGTACTACAATTTTTTGAAAACCCTTTTTGCGAATTATTACAATGTCATTAACTTTTTGAAATTTAGGCCCTGTTATATTATCTAATTGTTGGTGTTCTTTAATTTCATCTGACGTTAATAAATGAATGTGGGGATTTACAGAAAAAGTGGGATTTCTTGAAAGCATGTCTGCTTCAAAATTGGTGGATCCTTTGCTATATTTTACAGTATAATCATACATACTTAATTTTAATGACCATCTGAATAACCTACCTGTTAAATGCTTCACCTTCTTAAGCCATACTAAGGAGGCATGGTCAGTATGTATTGTAAAAGGTTTTCCGTGAAGGTAATAATGGAATTTGTCAAGGGCATCGATTATTGCTAGACATTCCAGTTCTGTGATAGCGTAATTTTGCTCGTAGGGCCTTAATTGCCTCGAGTGGAATGCAATGGGGTGCAAGTTCCCTTTTTCATCCATTTGTTTTAAGACAGCACCTACGGCTTCCTTTGAGGCATCAGTATAGACATGGCATGGGAGGTTAGGATTGAATAATTTTAAAATAGGCCTAGAAATTAATGCATTTTTAAGCAATTCAAATGATTGTTGACAGGCATCTGACCATTCCCAAGGAGCATCTTTCTTTAACAATTTATTTAGAGGGGCTCTAATTTTAGCGTACTTGTCTATGAATTTGTGGTATACGTTTACAGAACCAAGGAACCTTTGCAGTTCTTTAACGTTTTTTGGAGGGATTAATTTTTTAATAGTTTCGGTGTTAGCATTGTCTGGTTTTATTTGTCCGTTACTAATTTCATAACCGAGGAAGTCAATTTGAGATTTAGCAAAGTTACATTTGGAAAATTTTAATTTTAAATTTTCTTGACGGCAAATGTTAAATATTGTTTTAAGGTGATCCATATGCTCGGCATAGGAATCTGAATAAACTATAAAATCATCAAAATAATTGGTAGCAAAATTAACTTTGTGTTTATCTAGGATTCTTCGAAGAGCTCTTGCAAATTGAGCTGGGGCATTTTTATAGCCAAAAGGAAGAACCAACCATTCATAAAGACCTTGATTGGTTGCAAAGGCCAACTTCTCTGTGTCTGAAGGATGAAGTGGGATATGCCAGTAGCCAGAGGCTAAATCTAGCGTGGAAAAATATTTGGCATTGACAAGTCTGTCCAAAAGCCAATCTATACGGGGCAATGGTTCCGAGTCAGTCTTACAAATGGCATTGATTTTTCTGTAATCAATACAGAGACGCGTTTTACCTTCTCCTTTTTTATATGCCAGAGTGACGGGAGAGGAATAAGGACTGCAGGATTCTTTAATAAGTTTAGCTTCTAGTAATTCTTGTATTTGTTTTTGAATTTCTTCATTGTCCCTAGGAGATGCACGGTAAGGTCGAAGCGAGATAGGAAGTTCCGAGGTGAGAGTTACCCGCTGAGGTTCCCATCTGACTCTACCTACGTCATATCTATTGCGCGCAAAAATATCCTTGAAGTCGCTTAGAAGCCCTTCCAACTGTGATTTCTCTTCAGTAGTACAATGACTAAAACTTTTGTCATCATAATCCGAGAGAATTTGAGTATCAAGATAACATTGTCCTTGTTGCGACAAACTTTCTTGATTTGATTTGGAAGGAGAACGAAGCGGCTTCTTGCAATTCATATCACTCGTTAAAGTTAATGTATGATTAAATGAGTTTTCCTGGGAAATTTGATTGAAAATATTTTGATCATGCTTAAGAATGACTCCATCCTGAGTCAGAATATTCGAGTAAAAGTCCATCGATATATGGAATTTTTGTAATTCTGGAGTTCCCAGTATCGCATATGGCAAGAATGACCTAACTAGGTAAAAGGTGCTATTTTGCCTGATATTTCCTATTTTGAGGGGTACGTGAAGTTTTTCAGAAATCTGAACTTGTCCTTGGGTTTGATTAACATTAAGAGGATAACAGCTTTGAATAGACGTCATATCCAAAGCTGCAACTAAGTTTTCTGGAATAAGGGAAAGGGTACTTCCGCTATCCAATAAAAATGGTATTTGAACCTCATGACAAGTTTTTGGATACGTATGATTATCGTAATTCCTATATGTGATGTACCCCGGGACTATAAACCGTCATAAAGCATTATGGGGTATTCCTTGATCAGGGGAATACTCATGGACATTTTGCGATTGAAACTGATTACTATGGGTTACCAAATCGGTATTCATTGTTGTCCCTGCATTGCCCTGAACATCATATTTATGGAGTAAAGTATGATGTCTTCGATGGCAATTTTTACAGTTCATCTTGGAGGGACATTTATTTGAAAAGTGGCCACCTCGCAGACAATTGATACATAGTTTGTTTAGTTGGACAGTTCTCCAACGGTTATCTATGGACATATTCGTTAATTTTCTGCAGGCATGGGTGGCATGCGACTCGAGGCAAACCCCGCATTTAGTATTTTCTTGACTTTTGGGGAATTTATATCTATCGGAAGAATTTCGGGAATAATTTATATTTCTTACCTCTATTTTAGTTGGATTCTCCAACGCTAGCATACTTTTGGCATGAGTCTCTAAAAATTTTAAAAATTCCGTGAGACTAGGCATATCATTATGAGTAAGAGAGAGCTCCCATCGTTCTTTTAGGTTATCACTTAGTTTTTGAATTATAGTATAAATTATCATGTTATCCACCAAAGCATTTTGAGTCAAATTCAAAGACTCTAGAATTCGAAGTGACTCATTACAAGTATCTATTATGTCAAAAATAGCTTTAGAGGAAGAGGGGCAATTTTTCATGTTTTTTAAATTGTATAACCTACTTATTTGTGCTATTGCTAAATCCCTAGTTTTATCGTAGCGAGCGCAGAGAGTGTCCCATGCATTTTTATAATTGGCTTCCGAGAGAGGAAATCCAGAAATTAATTTATGAGCAGGACCCTTTACACTAGCCAGTAGATATTGCAATTTTGAGACGCCCCCCAACTCCAAATTTTGATCTATAGTTGTAAGAAAAATCTCTTTAAAAGAAAGCCATTGATCAGCTTCTCCGTGAAAAGGTTTTAATTCAAATTTTGGAAGATTAACAGTTTTTACACAAACATTACCTGTAGTTTTATTTAGACTTTCTGAACCACCCTCGTGAATGTTTAAACTTTTAGTTAACTTATTACGTGATGTATTTATTGCTATGGTTAAATTGTCTAATTTGAGTGCAATCTCATTATATTCATCAATTATAGGATCAGTTTCCGATGCATCGCTCTGAAGAATGGCATTTTCATGGAGTTTATTTAATTCGGTTTCAATATCCTGAACCTGTTTACCATATAAATCTAACTCTTCAAGAGTTACAGTTTCATTATCAATTTTGGGATTTATAATATTTTTTATGCGAGTGATTTTTCCCTTAAGAACAGTTTTTTGTTTTTTAATAGCTTCCATTTTTAATTAATTTTATGACAACTTCCTAAAAATCTAAATATAAGCAAATTCTAAATGACCTTCAAAAAAATAATAATAATATCAACATAATACAAGCATCTGCATAGAATTGTGAAATGAAATAAATAAAAAGAATTAATTATATAAAACAATTAGACTAAATATGGATATCCATTTTTTCTTTCAATTTAAAATATAATTACACCTTAAAACCATGGTTTGTAGAAGTAATAAAAACAATAACACTAGAGATATATTACTTACCTTAATCAATTAGTTTTATAATCAAGGAATTAGGGAAAAAAAAACATGTGCACTAATATAAACAAATAAATAAATAAATAAATAAATAAAATAGTGTACACTTGTGAGCTCACATATTATAAATTAAACATTCCTTTAATCATAAATCACTGTACCACCCCTTGAGTATACTCATGTAATAGATGTCGAATAAATTCACGCAACACGAGTTTTTCTTTCAATAAATAACGAAGCGATTACAGGAACACTATTTGAAGATTATTGATGAATCACTAGAAAGCGAACAGAACTGTTGAAATCGAAAAGATTTACGCGTTTCATGATGACTCGATGACTGCATTCAAACACTTTATTGAAATAAAACACAAAGTACCCGACATTTTTGCTGATAACATTGCTCTCATTATCACCATAGAAGAATAAACACATACGGCACCACACTTCGATGAAGCCAGATGAACACAAACAAAAATAAATCACAAATTCGGAGAGACCGGCCGAAGTAATTCATGGCACGACAGCAGGCAGGAGGGGGGACGAACGGCGATAGTTGAAGTCCCGCTCAAGAAGAAATCCAGTGTCCAGGATGCGGCAAAGCCCGGCCGAGTAGAAAATAGCATCTAAGTATTCCAATATGGAATACGTTTGCTGGATGATAACTCATGACGAGACATTAACCCCTTTTCAGGGCCTCTTTCGATGTTTCGTGTCAGAATGACCGCTCTCTTTGCTATCCTTTGTGGGTCCGGTATTTTTAATAATGTCCATATTTCGTAGATTATTTTCCCGCACTAGGTATCATACTGCCGACTATGAAGAACTGTCGCATTTTCATGAAACGACAGACTTCAAGGGGATGAGTTTTAATTACGATTTATTTAAAACATAACAAAATCTTTTCGCAAGTCTTTACATCATGAGTTCTGGAGACCAAGTGCGTAGATGTATAGAAATTTCTCATCTCCCGAGGGGGGTTGCCAGTTAAAAAGGCCATGTGTTTTACTTAAATTAATACGATAAACTTAGGTTTCTTGTTGCCCTGTAAAACCCGTGATTATTAGTCATGGGGCCCGTATCCACATTGAGGGACGATTTATTAAAAAAGTAATAAATAGGTCTGATTTTTTGTATTTTCTTACATACATGTATAAATTCAAATGGTTAATATTGTTTACTATTAATGGTCTTAATATATATATATATATATTGGAAAAAACTAAAACCGTGTTTATATTTATGAATTATTTTATTTCATTTATAATTAATTATTCACTGTACTTTCCAGAAGTAATAATTGAAAGAAAAATAAACAAAAAGTTGCCTTAGATTTTTTTATGGACTTTATTAGTATTGTTTAATAGGTCAGAATAAGATATGTTAAAGTATATGTTACCGCAAATATATATATATATATATATATATATATATAAGCAAAACAGCATGTTTGGTTTACAGGTGCGGATAGATTTCGAAATCAAGAACTACTACTACTAATAATAATAATAAAACTAAGACATTATCTGCCACTTTTAGCCAGTTTTTAATTTCATTTTTATTTAAGACTTGGTTTTATCAGAATCTTTATTAAGGTAGCATTAAAAAAATATTTCTCCACGTTTAACAACTCGAAATTTTCTAGCATATTATCAGATTCATTTTTAAAAGAAAAAACATACCACTTACTGACGTGATTTTTGAAATAAACAACCCATGGGTTAATATTTTGTTCAATTAATCCGAACTTGATTTTAATATTTCAATTTTATTTGTATTTTTTATGTTATGCATGTGTCTTTTATTACATAAATCTCATGAATAAAAGTTTATTTTTAACTAACGAATTTTCTTCACAAGAAAGTGCTTACGTGTAACGATAAAACTTTGTTAAATGGAAGTTTCATGCACTGTATAGATTTTTTCTAAATGTATATTAGATTTCACCCAAAAGTATGAAAATATGGAGGACTGAGAGGAGGAAAACATAATGCTAAATCTATGACTCAACCGCTAAAATCGGGTTTTTAGGTGCTTTATACGAAGATATGACTTGGCAGATCGATTGCATTTTAATATGCGATTCCAGATTTTACTAATCCTAGATTTTCATCTGTACACTCAAAGAGGTGATTGCGTGTCTTGCCGCCTCCTGGTCTATAATAAATTTTGATTTCTTTCTCCTCAAAAAATTGAAAATGCTCAAGTAATATAACTGCAACACATTGCGCTGCTATGCCAGATAGTTTTAATATAAAAATAAAATTTCAAATTCCATAAATATTCCGATGAAACTATTACTTCATGGTTAGAATATTTGAGATTCTGCTGAATATAATTTTCAGGCTGGATAAAAAAAAGTGTAAAAATAAAAAAATATATAAAAACATCTTGCAATATTCTCTCTCTCTCACTCTCTCTCTCTCCCCCCTCCCCCCCCCATCTTTTAAGGTTTCTGTTTTCTTACCGAAGAATAAATTTGCTAAATTTGCTTTTCAGGCTGCTATTATATCTTCTTCAACACTGTGCTTTGACGTGGTGTTTCAAAATATCTCGTTCTGCTATAAAATAAATACTGTAGGAGAAAAAAAAGTTTTATTGGCATCATAAATCACTAGTATGGGAAATATAAAGAAGATGTTTTATTTTAAACATTATCATGCCGAAGTATTTAGAACTAATATCATTATATTGAAAGCCTCTTTTGAACTGTTTTGCTTACGCGTCCCCCCCCCCCCCCCCCACACACACACTAAGTTGGAAGGGTTTTTTTTACGTAAGTAATTGTTTTTAGATTTTTTTAAAACTTAGTTAAATGAATATAATTTTTGGGGAAAAAACTAAACCCGTGTTTACACTTATAAATTATTTTATTACATTTATAATTCATTATTCACTGCACTTTCCAAAAGTAATAATTGAAAGAAAAATAAGCAAAAAGTTGCCTTAGATTTTTTTAATTGATTTTATTAGTATTATTTAATAGGTCAGAATAAGTTATGTTAACGTATATGTTACCGCATTTAAAAAAGAAAAAAAAAAAAACAGGTTTGGCTTACAGGTGCAGATAAATTTTGAAATTAAGAACAAATAAAAAAAAAAAAGAAAGAAAAAAGAAAACTAGTCATATCTGCCACTTTTGGCGAGTTTTTAATTTCATTTTTATTTAAGACCTTGTTTTATCAGAATTCTATTAAGGCGGTATTAAAAAAATATTTTTCCACATTTAACAACTCGAAATTTTCTGGCATATTTTCAGATTAATTTTTAAAAGAAAAAACATACATCTTACTGACGTGATTTTTGAAATAAACAGCCCATGTTTTAATATTTTGTTCAATTAATTCGAACTTGATTCTAATATTTCAATTTTATTTGTATTTTTTATGTTATGTATGTGTCTTTTATTACATAAATTTCATGAATTAAAGTTTATTTTTAATTAACGAATTTTCTTCACAAGAAAGTGCTTATAGGTGTAGAGGGTAAGACTTCGTGGTAAAATGGTTAAAGTTTCACTGCTTTTTTCTAAATGTATAATAGATTTAGATTTCTTTCTCGCCAAAAAATTGAAACTGCTTAAGTAATTTAAATGAAACTTTCCGTCCAGCTAATGCCAGATAGTTTTAATGTAAAAATAAAATTTCAACTTCCATAAATTTTCCGATGAAACTATTATTTGAGGTTTAGAATATTTGAGATTCGGCTGAATATTATTTTCAGGCTGGAAAAAGAAAAGTGCAAAAATAAAACAACATAAAAACATCTTGCACCCCCTCCCTCTCCATCCTTTAAAGTTTCTATTTTCTTACCGAAGAATAATTTTGCTAAATTTGCTTTTGAGGCTCCTATGATATATATCTTCTCGAACACTATGCTTTCACTGTAAAAAAAAATCTGCAAAGGTACTAAACCTTTTCTAGGAAACTGGGATTCCAAGAACTCTTCCTGTAACGATAACAGCAAAAATTCAAGTTTCAGAATCGATTACATGAATTTTTCCTGTTATCGTTACATGAAAAGTTCTTGGAATCCCAGTTTCCTAGAAAATGTTTAGTACCTTCACAGATTTTTTTTACAGTGTTGACGTGGTGTTTTAAAATATCACGTTCTGCACTGTAAAAAAAATTCTGTAAGGTTACTAAGAATTTTCTAGGAAACTGGGATGCCTAGAACTTTTCATGTAACCGCAACAGAAGAAAATCATGTACAATTACAAAAGTTGCTTTAGTTAATGTTACTAAATATTGTTTAGTAAACATACTAACGATTTTTTAGTGAGTTTCCTAAAGAATAGTCTGTAAATTTAATAAATATTATTTAGTAAACATACTAAGGATTTTTTAGTTTCCTAAAGAATAGTCTGTAAATCTTCTAAATATTATTTAGTAAACTTACTATAAATTATTCAGGAAGTTTAGTAAGGAATGTTTCGTAAATTTGCCAATGATTATGTTGTATATGCAGTAACGATTTGCTAGGGAGTTTTCTAAAGAACGTTTTGTAAACTTAATACTGATTATTTAGTAAATTTACTAATGATTTGTAAGGGAGGTTCTCATATCATTTTATATAAATGTACTAAACATTATTTAGCAAGCTTACTAGAGATATTTTAGAGTGATCACTATATATATATTGGTAAATTTACTGAGAATTATTTAATAAACGTATTTACGAATTTTTAGTGAGTTTTCTATACATTATTTTGTGAGTATTCTAATTATTTTTAGTATTCTTACAAAACATTTTGTAGTAGATTTATTGAGAATTTGTTGTACATTTGCAAGGGACTTTATGGCATATTTACTATGGGTTTTTTATGCTTGCACCTTAAACCTTTTATGTACTTTATAAAAAAAATGTAACTTTAACGAGATACCGTTAGAAAAATTACCAAATTTTTTTTAGTATTGTATTTAAGCCACATTTTGTATTCTCGCCAGAAAGTTCTTTGAAACAGTACAAGTGTTAATACGGTAAATTTGTTAATGATTTTTTTGTATTGTATTTAAAGTATTTTATTTGCACATACCAACATGTATTTGTAACTGCACAATTTGTTTGCAATGTTATTACTATATTTTTTACAGCAGTATTCCAAAAAGATTTTACGTAATTGTTTTTTATTCTAATACTTAAATTAATCGGAGTTATTATAGTATTTTTTCAATATGAAGTTGAATTTTTACAGTTTTAAATATCCAGAGTAGAATATTTCTCATGTATCAAAATATTTCGATGTAAAATAAGCAATATGGCCTAACATGTGTTTCAATATTACCACAGCAATTGACATAAATGTTACGCATGAGAAAACTCACTGAAGTTTCAATGTAGATATTTAAATAGGTGCAAAATCATGTTTTATATTATATGAGCATTATAACAATATCACTAAATGAGCAGATAAGCTGAAGCCGATCTTACGGTCTTTAGTTAAACTAAAAAAAGCAAATAGATAGAGTAATGTAAATAAATTACCATAACTGAGTTTTAAAATATGCCTAAAAGAAATATGATTTTAGATGAAGCACATTGCTTAACTTACACATATAAAGCACTGAGCCTCACCTAATCCGATACATGATTAGAAAACCTGTATATTATTAAAAAAACATTGTCCGTTTATTCTATGCGAATATGCTTTTAAACTAGAATGCTAGAAATGAAAATATAGTAGTCTTGTATTTAAGATGTTTTGTTCAGTTCTATGGTCATATGAATTTCATTAACAAATGTCTTTTGTTACATATATTTGAAACACTATACAATAACTAATTCAATGGTTCAAAACAGATAAGAGTTCTGCAAAAAATTTAATGCCTTTATCTGAATGTCACATTTAAGATTTTTTTAAAACCTTATTTTTATTTCAGGTGGATATGTCGTACAATTCTTACTAATTACTAGAATCTTTTTCCCTTTAATTTTTTATTGTCTTTTACCTCGACTTATTCCTAACAAATTTCTTTCACCATCTACGTTTAATACATTATACATTTTTTAATACTTTATTTGCTTGAGAGTTTTGTTTCAAATTAAAATATTAAAGAGGAAAAATTTAATTATTGATAGATCACAAGTTTAAAACTCTAAACTGGCTTAAAGATCCAGAAGAATGAGTCGAATATGTATCAATTTAGTAGAATTCTTCTGTGGTTAATATTGCTCTGGAATTAGAATCTTTAACTAAAATAGTTACATATAGGAGAGATAATATACACACTTTAACATATGTACACAAAAATGCATCTTTGACTTAACTGTAATTGTGGGCAGTTCTCGCACTTTTTATGTTTATCAGTATTTTATAATCAGAGTTTCCTAAGCAATCTTTCTGAAAGTAAAAAACTAGATGGAAACAAAAAGAAATACATATTGATTTGGAAAATATTATGGAGCTGTCGTTTTTGATATAAATGTAATATGCATATCTATATACTACCAATAAATGCAATATGATTAAGTAACAAAATACAATAAAATATGAATAAATTTTATTAAATAACTATTTATTTAATTCATTACACATTTATATCTTTTTAATATGACTCACATTTTGCAAATACTACATAATTAGTATTTATACAAATACCTATGAATTGCATACTTTAAAAAAAATATTTTTGGAGATAATAACATAAACAAAATGTTAAAGATATATTGCAATAAAATTATTGTAAAATTTCAGTGCTGCAGAATGAGGTTCGCAAGATTTTTCTTATTGAAAGATAGTGCTTCTTTTTCTTCTACTTTCGTCATCAAGGAGCTCGCATTGTTTTTAAATTGAACTTCAGTTTCTTCTTGCATCTAAAATGATAAATTAGATGTTAACATAAAAAAGAAAGAAAAATTTAGTAAAATTTATAATGAATATAATATTATAGAAAAGCCAATATTCATCTTCGTATTGAATGTTACAAGAATTTAAAAATTAATTCGATGAAGAAAAACCATGCATTTTAAATTCAAGCTGATGATCGGCATTTTGGCAAAGTTAAAGTCACATATACAGTCGTAGCATTTTCTCATCTGAGATGTTTCCATTTACAATAAATGATAAATTGCTCTCATTTTTAATGACTAATTTCATCTAAAATGAACTCACAAAACCATATTGAAAAGGTCTTTTTTATAAAGGCTTGACATTCTTCTAACTTATGAAATAAAAATACAAAAATCCATTGATAGGTGGAATTTTAACACATAAAAAATATTGAATATGCTTTATAAATGCTAAATATGTATCAATAAAACTGCTCAACTGTTTTTAAAATGATTTCCTCAAGGCATCCATAATGTTGAAGATGTAGATTTAAAAAAATCATCAGCATTGTATGTTGTCATTGTCCTTCGACGGCAAGTCTATATAAATAAATAATGCTGAAACACAATACGCCTTCTTACCCAATAAATAATACCAATAGGCATGCATTGTAATATAAAAGCTTAATCTTCGAATAAATGCAAACAGCCATCATTTGAGAGGCCCATTTATTAAGGAATCTGGGTACTTTTACAAAACTTTTTTGCGACACTTTTTACAAAACTTAGAAAATCAACTTTGTTTAATTTTAAAACAAAAATTTCAATTTATAGAGTGCAAGGTGAAACACCTTTTGATGTGCTTGAACAATATGGAAACAAAACATTCAAAAGGTATTTTATAATTAAAGAAATTGTAAGTTTTAAAATGTGCCCCATAACTCACTACTTATAGAGATATATCGAATTGCAGTAAAATAAAGCTATAAGGCACAAATAATCAAGTTTCGGCTAGATATATAATCTAATAAAGATTGTAGATTGATATAATGTATGTGGCACAATATAAAATTCCACGATTTTCATAACTTAAATGGAAATTCAGTATTGTTAGTCATAGATAACATTAAAAATTCGTGAATTCAAATTATTTACATTTTGAAGTAAATGAATATACTATCAATGTTATAATTAATATATTACCCTCTAAATATGTTTGCATGTTACCAATTCACATTCATCTCATTAAAAAAAAAAAGGCATATCCCATTCCTCCCTTTACTGCCATATCCCATTCCTACCCATTTTCTTTTTTTGTGTTAAACTTCTTGTATAAACAAAAGTGCTGCTTTTAGACTTGTTTTAAATAACTAATAATATACAGTATAATGTTCCATAAATAATGAAACTATTACATCTATGAATAACAAATCACTGATATACAGAAAGCATAAAATGCAAATTTACTTTTGATTCTTGAAATTATCTTTTATACAATTGCAAGCTTATACAGACCAACAATTTTTTTCAACTAAAGTTTGGCTACCAATGCTTCATCTAGCGTGCGATTGATGAAATGTTTAGAATGTTACATAAAGAGAAAAACCTACTGTCCCATTCCTCTCCTCCCACTATCTCACATCACTATCCCCATTATATTAACATTTTATAAAAATTACATAAAATCATATTAAATACCTCTTATATTTACATGTATAAAAATTAATTGAATTTTAACAAAATTAATGGAATTTTAACTCTTTCAAATACACTGGCGAAGGCAGATCACTTCACACCACAAGGAAAGCATATGTTTATTAAATATATGTACTTTTCTTCATATAAATGTAACTAAACTTCCGTATTTGAACATCTTTTCAGAGCACTTCAATAGATCATACTTGCATTACCTACGAAAATTTCGAAACATTCCGACAGTTAGAAATATTTTTTTTACAAAATAAAATGTGTGAAAATTTTGACAAAATTTGTTAAAACCTGAGAGTTTTATCTCGGTAAAAATCTTACCAGCCCTTTTCCACTAAATAGCAATACTTTTTTCACCCAGGCTACGTATATCTTATGTTTTTAGCACCAAAAAAATTCAAAGAGTTTGGTTGATAATGTCAAGTTTTTTAAGAATGTAAAATACCGGAAATACCTTGTCCACAACTCCAAATCCCACAACTTTCTTCTATCTCATACATTATATTATTTCAAAATTCGTCGAAGTACCAAAATTAAAAGACAATCTATGTCTATGCCCATCATGGGGATGCTCATGATATGAAATTCCGTGCATTAGTTCTTAAGATATGAATATCTGTAAAATCACGTAAAAAATGCACTATAAAAGCGCTACTTGTTTAGTGATCTACACCAAAACCTGCAACGGTGACACTGCAGTAGCTGGTGTCAACATATAACTGAATCAGAAGTTCGATGAAAATACGTGCGTTAGTTCTTAAGATTAGAATTTGCGGAAATTATGCAGATCCCCCCCCCCCCCCCTCTATTGTGCAAATTATGAAAAATTCAGCACATCAGCGCCATATATTGAGCGATTTACGCCAAAATAAATAAAAAAAAAACACCAAATCATATTAGGGACAAACTAAATCTGAAGTTCGATGAAAATCCATTCATTATGCATTCAGGTAGAGTTGTTTCAGAAATCTAAAAAAAAGTAGAACAGCAACAAAATCTATTGAACAATTTACTCAAAAAAAAAAAAAAAAAATCGGAATCAATTTATAACAAGGATTATCTGAATATATTTTTTTATTGAAAGCTGTACATTAGTTCTTGAGACAGAGCACCCACGAAATTTAGGTCGCATACATGCAGCCATTTAGTAAAAACAAGTTTTTTGGTATATCTGACCTCTAAAACGTGTAAATCCGTTGAAAACTAGAATTTACATTAAAAACTAATCATTACCAATTTATATCAGAGACAGACTGGGCATAATTTCTATATTAAACATATATATTTTAAATATAAAATTCTGTGCATTAGTTCTTGTGACAGAGTACCCACGAAATGTGTGTCATATGCAAATAGAGTCGCAAGCTGACATTTCGTAAAAACGGGAAATCTGGCCCCTAAAACATCTAAATGTGACGAAACTTTTTACGAATCCTATACTTTTTTTTCGTAATAACAGAAGAAATAAAATATTCAAAAATTATCTTTGAAAAAATTAATTGTTAAAAGTCTCTCTTTTTCTGTGTATTTTACTGTACAATTCATATTACGTACGTTTTAAATAAATTCGTACACTTGATTTTATGCAATATAACTATAATTATAGTTGCATAGCCCCTTACCGATTGTCTATGGTTTTAGAAACAATTTTGAAGCATGAAATATTTTTTAATTATCCTGTATCGCGTAGAGTTCGCCTACGAAAGGGGCTGTGCAAATATAATTTTATCAACTTTTTGTTAATTTTGGATCCCCTCCCTACTTATGATTCATACGTTATCATCCTTCAACTCCCCCCCTCCCCCCCCAAAAAAAATGATATCGGTATCAAAGTGTAGAAAATTTCGATTCCTATAACTTATTTTGCTCGAAAAGACATACAAAACTTGTTTAATTTATTTTCCGCATACTTTTATGATCAAATGATGAGAAGTTGATAAAATATCATTTTTCATATGAAAAATCTTTATATCACATAACAATTAAAAGCAATACTATTTAAATGAATCCCGTGATACCTTTTTGTTACATAATGCATTCAACAGTAATAAAGATTTATTGTACTTGCACCGAACAGAGAGGGGTGGGAAACATTTAGAAATTCATATCAACAAATCGAAGACAACATTTTTTCTCTTTATTTATTGGTAAGCACAAGCTTAATTTCAAATACACTTTATACTGTTTCTCGAATCGTGATTATATATGCATACACATATGAAGAAAAATAAGAATTTTAAACGTTAGAGTATACTATAATTTAGAGTTAAATAATTTTATAATAATTTAGCGATTTTAATAACTTTAAAAAAATATGTACCACGCTATAAAAATAACGTACTACTTTGTACTAAAGACCATGTTACACATAAAAAGATAAAAAATTGATGATCAGTGTTGCAAATCACGTGTGAATCAACCCGGAGGCGCCGTGCTGTCGCCAATTGAAAGCCACCTGTGGCGCAATGTTTTTGTTTTAAAAGGTAGAAGTTGTTCGAATTCTCGATGCGAGGAAGAATATTTTACTTCCCCGTAAAAAATATGTATCTTTTTTTATGTAAATAGTATATGTTAGTGTCTGTTCAACTATATGTGCGTGTGGTGTGAAATAAAAGAAAAAATGTCAAGTGGATCGATTATTATTTAAAGAAAAAACACGAATTTATATAACTCGAGTCTTCTAGGATTAAAAGCTGTTCTCCAGAAATGAGCAGTGTCATTACTGAGGCCGAAACCCGGCAAATGGAACATTAAGATGGATTAAACATAGATTCCCGATCCAGAAGTGTGATTTCAAGATCACCGAAACGAAGCTCGAATCTCGGCATAAAAAAGGTACTGTAATTTTTATTTCTAAGCATGAATCTAGATAAATTAAAGGCTAAGCGTAAAGTTATGAAAACGACCGTAACTAAATTTATAACAAAGGTCGAGTCGTTTATTGAAGATATTGATTTTGAAAATAAAGATAATATTGATAAGCTTTCGGAATTTTTGATAAATTTAGAGGAAAAACAATTAGAATTAAAGGAAATTAATTTGAAAATCGAAGAATTGATCACTGACAATACAAATTTAGAAACGGAAGTTCAAAATAGTATCGATTATAATGATACTATTAATGAAACGAAATTTAAAATAAAAACAAATTTGAAGAAATTTAAAAATGATGTTGAATCGAGAAACACTAGTTCGTTGTCAAACGCTAGTACGGTTCCTTATGTTAGTACACGATTGCCTACTGTAAATTTGCCAAAATTAAATATTCCGAATTTTAAAGGCGATCCTAATACATTTCTTGAATTTATCAATAGTTTTAAGAATACTATTGATGTTAATGATAATTTGACAAAAATTGAAAAATTAATATATTTGAAATCATTTTTGTCTGGTGAAGCCTATAAAACGGTATCTGGATTAGCCCTAACAGAAAGTAATTACGATCACTCGCTAGATTTATTAGAAAAAAGATATGGTAAAACGGAAATTTTAATTAGCGGTTTTATAAATAAATTATTAGAAATCGAACCGATCAGGTCATGCTCTAATACGAAAATGTTGAGAGATTTGTATGATGAATGCGAAATAAGCATTAGAAATTTGCAGGCGATAGGAGTAGCTACGGACAATTTTGGGTATTTACTAATCCCTATCATTTTAAGGCAATTACCTCATAATTTGGTAATTGAATTTCAAAGAAAAAAGGATAACGAAAAGCCAGGGGATGTTAATGAATTAATGAAATTTATAAAATTTGAGATTGATTCAAGGGAAGCGGCAACTGTTATATCAGGAAATTCCTTAAAAAGTCCAGAAAAATCTCGATGGGAAAAAAATGCTCCTACCAGAACAAAGGGTAATTTTCCCACTTCAGTTGCGCTGAACACGGTCGTAAAAAATGTTTGTGTATTCTGTAATTCGAATCATAATAGTTTAAAATGTAAGGAAATGACAGATGAACAAAAGCGTTATAAGTTAAAAAAAGAAGGAAGATGTTACCGATGTTTTTATAAGAACCACCTATTATCTCTATGTAAAGCTAAAATACAGCCGTGTGAGTTATGCAAAAGTTTTCAACATAATTACTTGTTTTGCCCCGCTAAGAAATCCGCTGAAATTAGTCCCGTTGAAAATACTAAAAAATCAGAAATTGTACAAAATCAAGAAAATCAAGCGGTTGTATCATCTGTTATTAAAACTCAAAATTTTCCAGAAAAATATTCGACAATTTTGCAAACGGCATGCGTACAGGTAATGGGAGATTCCAAGAAATTAAGTACAAGGCTATTATATGATTCTGCATCTTCGCGCACATTTATTGCAAAGAATTTAGCAACTGCTTTAAAACTAAAACCAGTAAAAAGAGAGAAATTGCTAGTTTATACTTTCGCGAATCGTAACGCCATAGAACAAGAGTATGATTTAGTGGATATTACTATAATTAGTCGCCATCCTCCGTATAAAAGGATAACAGTTCAGGCACTCGTGTCAGACATAATTAGTGCGACGCAAGTAAAATCGCATATTGATTCACAGCTCATAAATAAATTCCGTTTAGATGAAAATGAGTTTGCTGACAGATTTATTAATGAAAAGACTGTACAAATATTATTGGGATGTGATTATATGTTTGCGACAATCACGGGAGGGGTAGAGAAAATCAATAAATATTTATTTATTCAACCAACAATATTTGGAAAAACTTTAATTGGACGAATGCATAGCAATAATGTAAATGGAACTTCTTGTTTTAAGGTCATTTGTACATCAACAGACAATGATTTAAGAAAATTGTGGGATGTAGATAATTTTTTATCCTTTCCTACTGATATTCAAAACGATGAAAAATATGAGGTGGTTACGCAATTTCAGAGGGAAATAATTTTCGAGAATCAAAGGTATATCGCGCCACTTTTATGGTCTTCTAAAGTAAACAAACAAAGTTTATCAAATAATTACGAAGTTGCGAAACAGAGATTTGTGGGTCTGGAAAAGAGATTAAGGGGTAATAAATCTTTATTTCAGAAATATAACGAAATTATTAAAGAACAATTAAGTGAAGGTATTATTCAAAAGTGCGATACTGATTGCTTTATTGGTTACGTAATGCCACACCAAATTATTTTTAGACCAGATTCTTCTAGTACGAAATCAAGAATTGTTTATGATGCTAGCAGTAAAAGAAATAATGAAAAAAGTCTAAATGATTGTCTTTTCGCTGGAGAAAATTTAAATCCTAATTTAATTGACATAATATTAAATTTCAGGTCTCATAAAATTGCTTTTTTGGGCGATATTGCTAGAGCATTCTTGCAAATAGAAGTGTCTAAAGAGGACAGGAATTATTTGTGTTTTTTATACTTTGATGATTGTGACATAGATAAACCTGTGACTTTATATCATTTTAACCGACATTGTTTTGGAGTCACGAGCTCCCCGTACGTGTTGGCTTCGACAATTAAGAAACATATTAGAAAGTACAAAGAAATTAATCCTATTGCTTATAATATGTTAGATAATTTTTTATACGTGGACGATTTGGCATATGGGGCTCCGACAGTCCAAGAAGCTTTCAATTTATCAGCTTCTGCTGTCTCAATACTTAAGGATGCGAATATGAACTTGAGAAAATTTAATACAAATTCTTTGGAATTAAGGGAATTATGGAAGAATGGTAACCCAGTTATAGAAACAGACGAAAGTCATTCAAAATTAAAAATTCTGGGACTTAATTGGGATAATATAAACGACGTCCTGTCAATAGATTTTAAGGCATTTATGTCAGATGGTGATAATTTGGAATACACCAAAAGACATGTTTTGCACAGCGCTGCCAAAATATTCGATCCTATCGGATTCATATCGCCATTCTTAATTAGAATTAAATTACTTCTTCAGGAGTTATGGGAACGCGGTTTAGAATGGGACGACACACTTCCTAAAGAATTTAAAGAAAAATATGAAAAATGGTATAGCGAAATAAAACTTTTAGAAAAGATTCAGGTACCCAGGTATTATTTTAATACAGATAATATTTTAGATGATAAAGTTCAACTTCATCTTTTTTCTGATGCTTCGTTAAAATCTTACGGGGCAGTGGGCTACTTCAGATACCAGACTTCCGAGGGCTTTTCTAAAACTTGTTTTGTAATTTCTAAAGCTCGTGTGGCCCCTTTAAAAAGAATCACTTTGCCGAGATTAGAGCTTCTAGGTGCATTAATAGCTGCCAGAATAGCTAGCCATCTAAAAAACGTTTTCACTAATATTCAAAAGGTAGTATTCTGGACGGACTCCACAATAACATTAAATTGGATCAAAAATTCTGCTGCCAAATGGAAGCCCTTTGTTGCGAATAGGGTGGCAGAAATACAAGAAAATTCTGATCCCAGTGCATGGAGGCATGTCAGCAGTAAAGATAATCCAGCTGATATGCTCACTCGAGGACTCACTTCCAAAGAATTAGCCAGTAACAAGCACTGGTGGCATGGCCCGGATTGGCTAAGTAAATCCGAAAATTTTTGGCCAAAACTTGATAACGTAAAACATTCTTTTTCTAACATTGAAATGGAATCCAGAGATAAAATCGTTGTGAACACTGTTATTACTCGTGAAAGAATCATCGACATTAATAGATATTCTAATTTAAATAAATTGTTGAGAATAACAGCCTATGTATTGCGTTTCATAAATTTGACTAGGCATAAACAAGATAATCGAGACACTTTAACGATGGAAGAACTCCAGGAAGCGGAAAATTATTGGATACGACAAATTCAAAATGAAAAATACTTTGTTGAAATTAAATGTTTAGAAAAGGCAAAACCCATTCCAAGAGATTCTAATCTAATGAAATTAAATCCTTTTCTGGATGCTGAGGGCATCTTACGTGTATCAGGGCGACTTTCAAAATCTAACATCTTACTAGAAAATGAAAAGTATCCGATTATTCTGCCGCCCAAAACTAAATTAGCTGAGTTAATTATTTGGAATGCACATGAGAAAGTGTATCATTCTTCAGTGACACATACGCTTGTCGAAATTAGAGAAAGGTTCTGGCTTCTAAAAGCTAGAAAAACGATAAAGGATCTACTCAAAAAATGTGTTGTCTGCAAACGATTTTCTGCGAATCCAGGAGACCAGACAGTAGCTCCGTTGCCACCTGATCGTATTGAACAGTCTCCA
This sequence comes from Maratus speculifer, assembly GCA_964019185.1. Lineage (NCBI taxonomy): Eukaryota > Metazoa > Arthropoda > Arachnida > Araneae > Salticidae > Maratus > Maratus speculifer. The sequence continues at coordinate 187,013,618 of OZ025296.1, read as the reverse complement.
CCATTTAATATTCTAGGATGCGACTTCGCCGGTCCCTTATTCGTAAAAGATAAGAACAATAAACAATATATTTTACTTCTTACCTGTGCTGTTACAAGAAATGTTCATTTGGAACTGGTAGACAGTTTATCTACGCAAGCCTTCTTACTCGCATTTAGAAGGTTCATCGCTAGACGGGGCTTATGCTCCGTAATTTATTCCGACAATGCACGTACATTTAAACGTGCTGAACTAGAATTTAATAAACTTTGGAGCTTAGTAGCTCATCCAGAGGTAAAAGAATTTTTTGCTTCCCATAAAATAAAGTGGAAATATATAGTAGAAAGAGCCGCCTGGTGGGGTGGCTTTTATGAGCGAATGGTGCGAAGTGTTAAAACAGCCCTACGAAAAACGATAGGCAAAACATCGTTAAATTACAACGAACTGTCCACCATAGTAGCTGAAATAGAAGGCACTATAAACTCTAGACCCATCACTTACATGAGTGATGAAAGCCAGGACCCCGTACCATTGTGCCCAGCACACTTTTTGATAGGGAGAAGAATAACTTCTCTCCCTCCAGCACGCCTGCACCTTGACTCGAATTTCTCTTCCAGGAAAGAATTGCTTAAAACTTATAATTATCGAGAAAAATTGATGAAATTGTTTTGGTCCCGATGGAAGAAAGAGTATTTATTAAATTTGAGATCAGCCCACCAAAGTATAAACAAAACTAATATTCCCCAATTTAAAATAAACGATATTGTCTTAATAAAAGACGATAGTTTACCCAGAAATTTCTGGAGTTTAGGTAAAATTATAGAAACCTTTCCTGGAAGAGACGGCAAGGTGAGGGCCTGCAAAATAAAAACTCAAAAATCTGTTTTGAGAAGACCAGTGCAATTACTCTATAATTTGGAACTCAATAACAATTGACTGTTTTTAGTGAAATTTGCATTCTAATCTTTTCTTTTATTATTCTAGTTGAAGTGTATGTCCAGAATTCTTTAAGTGTTTAAAGTATGTATATTCTTATTATATTTTGAAATTTGTATTTGATTTAATGTATCGTATTGCAACATGTATTATGATGAACCCCATAGGTTCATGGGGGGGCAAGCTGTTGCAAATCACGTGTGAATCAACCCGGAGGCGCCGTGCTGTCGCCAATTGAAAGCCACCTGTGGCGCAATGTTTTTGTTTTAAAAGGTAGAAGTTGTTCGAATTCTCGATGCGAGGAAGAATATTTTACTTCCCCGTAAAAAATATGTATCTTTTTTTATGTAAATAGTATATGTTAGTGTCTGTTCAACTATATGTGCGTGTGGTGTGAAATAAAAGAAAAAATGTCAAGTGGATCGATTATTATTTAAAGAAAAAACACGAATTTATATAACTCGAGTCTTCTAGGATTAAAAGCTGTTCTCCAGAAATGAGCAGTGTCATTAATCAGAAATGATATTTATATCAAAAGACAAACCTCCTCCCTCCTGAAATGATAACATTATATTTGCACAACCCCAAAGATTAATTTGTTCTTAAAACAACATAAAGAGTTCATTCTTTTTTACGGCTAATTTTACATAAAATAAAAACTTCCTCTATGAGTAATTAAAATAATATAAATAAAACAAATTCAACAGACATGCAATTGAACTACTCACTTAAAGCTCTGAAATTATCGGAATATAAAAGAAATTATGGGAGAAATATAATTTTCAGAAACGATTTTATAATTAACGAAACTGAAACTAAGAGAAAAAAAGAGTGAAAAAAATCGGAATTGTCCCATTCCTTCCTTTGCTGGTATGTCCCATTCCTCCCTGTACTTTATGTTAAACTTCTTGTATAGATATAAATGCTGCTTTTAGACATAGTTTAAATTATGTATGATTAGCAGTATAATGTTCTATAAATAGAGAAACAATTACATATTTACATAAACAAGTCATTAATAGCAGAAAGCATAAAAATATATAGCAAATTTACTTTTGATTCTTAAAATATTCTTTTCCTTTTTTACAATTGCAAGCATATGTAAATCTGCTATTTTATTCAACTGAAGATTGGGGATGCTTTTGCTTAATGGAATACGTGACTGATGAAATGTTTATTAATAGAATTTAACAAGAAAAAATTACTGTCCCATTCCACCCCACTCTCCCTTATTAACAAAATCTTCGGTTAAGGGATTTAGGGAAGATTTCAGGTGCTTAACTGCTATCATAATAAAGTAACAAATACAGCAGGAAGAAAAATAGACTTTTAAAGATTTTTAATTCAACGAGTAAGAATGGAGACAAAGATAACCATATTTTCTTTTATTATTGACGAAAGGAAAGGGGATATTTCAAACGATTGATAATATAACTTATTGAAGACTTACAATTAGCGAAAAAAATGAAAATTAATTAGGGTAAAAGACTAAATGTTGTATGCTTGTAAGGCGAGAGGGGGGGGGGGGATTTTTATTTGGATTTTATGGATACGACCTATTATTTATTCTTATAATAAAGGAACGGATAAGAAAATTTGTTTTTAAAGAATGACTTAAATGTTTTAAAATTTATATGTTGAGGGGGAAAAAATTAGCAATTTATTTTTCTTTTTAGAAAGGGGGAGTATTAGATGACTTATTTACATTAATGAAAATTTACAAAGTACTAATAGCCCAGTGATTATATGGTAGGATTCGATATTAGGGGAAAGTAGGAAATAGGTTTAATATCTTCAGTTTAGATCTACAATGAATATAGTAAGTTTTATTCTCATACTAGAGTAGCGTTAGAAGTATATTAGATTTACAGTTTAATGCCACAATAATATCTCAAAAGAACTAACTATCAAAAATACTTAATATATGTGTTGTAAAGCTTAAAATTCTAAGTAAAATGAACACTTACATTTAATATTTTTGCTGAACATTAGTGGCACAATTCTATTTCAAAGTTTAACCGCAATAGTCAAAAGGTTTATCTTAAAAAAATTAGGGAAAAACTTGAAATTGTTTTGTTCCCTTCAGTTTAGGTCTAGAATTAATGTGCTGACTTTTTACCCACGTACTAGATGAACGTTAGAAAATATACTTTATTAAAAAATATTTTAACAATATTCCAAAACAACTAAGTCTATAGAAACCATTGTGAATAAAAATTTCTTAGAGTTTGAAATTCGCAATTAAAAAAAAAGCATATTTTTGTCTCAATTCAATTTCAAAATTTTATCTTAATCGCTAATACAAAGCTCTAAACTATATGAGAGATCAAGTTATCCATCCGCTCTGTCTCCATTTGTTACATAAGTGTACATTTTTTTAAATTGTTGAGGCCTTCACGATGTTTTTGTAACTATGTAAGGATTTTATTTTGCATATTTTGAGAATTATAATTTAGTAGTTATTGAGAAAATGGGGCATGGGTGATAGATGTTTTACAATTCATTTCTCAACTCACACCCCCAGACTTAAATCATTGGTTTAAGGGTGTATTTCGATTCAAACTGCTTATTTTCCTATTTATTTTTGAATTCATTATTGCTCTCAAATACACGAAATTGACAAAATCTCTTATTTGGAAAGTACACAAGGTGCCGTGATTGTCAATTCTTTGATAAATGCAAAAAATATTGCAAAAAAAGCAATCAAAAACGGCATTTCGAACCGATTTTACCCAAGTGGGAGATCTCGGAAGGAAAAAAAGGGTCATACTAATAAGGTAATTGTTTATAACTCAAATCCTAATGAATTGAGCGTAAAAATACATCACGCGGCACCTCATACGTCCCTTCAAGAATCCTCTCAGCAAGTTTCATGTTTCTACTTTTAAAAATGGGCCTGAAATTGTATCGGAAAATTTCGAGCTGTTGAAGGTGAAAAAGCGTTTTTTCGAATACACCCTTAAATGAAAGATTTTTTACTTAGACTATTTTTTTTCAAAATTCCTAAGGTTTTAAACTTTTATGAATTTAAATGTATTTCTTGTATACTAGTCGAAAATCATTTAATTAGAGCGATCTTTGTCCTTAACACAAAATATGAAGTTTAAAATCGCGCTATTCGTTGACCATGAATTTCTCTAGGGAAAAGTCTTATACACACTCATTTGTTGCTCTACCCCCCCCCCCCCCTTTCTCCCATCCTTGCACTTTATTTTCAATTTCCTTAATTCTAATAGACATGCACTGTTGTTCACTCTATATACATTATATTAAGAGCTACACCCATTTCATATTGGAAATAATAAACAATATTTGCCATCATTTACGAGTCATTTTTGAAATATTCTAAAAATTATGAAAGGATGTACTTTTCAAGTTAATTTGTTTGTAGCTCATTCAGTAAAAGAAAAAAACACAGTACATTCATTTCTATTCTATCTCCGATGGAAATTAAAAAAAAAAAATCTGGATTTCCCGTAATTAAATCAGACTTCGTCCTTTCTTTCATATACAATTTCTGGTCTATAACCCGCAATCAAGAGGTTAAGCGACAATTCTCAAAATATCCATCCTAAATAATGCATCAATAACTAAAAATTACATTTACATAATAACAATCACGTATAAACTTATAACCTCGTTTGTTCGCACTGAAAGCTTTTGTTTAGTGATTTAGGCAATACTTGAATCTAATAGTTGAATCCAATTGTTTAATTGTGAAAATTCAGCAAAAATGTAAAATATCGCTTGTCATTTTATTCAGAATTTTAAGTTCTAAAACATTTGCATTAACAATGTTCTTGAAAAGTTTATTTTTCTTTAGATATTTTATGGTAATCAATAAAATCGTGTTTTTCAATTATAAAATTTGTACCCATTTTTTAACGCGCACATAGTAAGAGGGGAAAACTTAATACATTCATTCTAGACCTAAACTAAATGAATTTAAATAATTTCCAGCTTTCCATTAACCAATTCCGATTTCGGCTTTTTTCCCCCTCCTCCACCACTGGACTATAAAGAATTCTAAAGACTTTGTGTTCTTAAAGTTTCGCAAGGAGTGTGGATGAACGGGGAAATTATATATATATATATATTTTTTTTTTTTTTGGGGGGGGGGAGAAATGTCTTAATTGCTAATTTATTATGACAATAAAATAACGCATGGAACACATATTGTATTTTATGTTATTTTAATTTAAGCAGCTTTAAAAAGTTTTTAAACATTGAATACTGTTACTGTGTGAAGAAAGTTCGGGAACAAAATTTTAAGGGTGAAATTCATATGAAGTTTTAGTGAAATGAATGTGATTTAACGAATGATTATTAGAATTTATTCGCTAAAAACAAATAGAATAATAATTTTGTTTTTTTAAGTAAGTTTTAAACACTTTAAATTTTGGTACTGCGGAAAAGAGGGCAAAAAAGAGAAATGACATTCAGAAAAAGAGCAGGTAAATTTGATTTATTGTATAAAACATTAGAAATTTTGTACTTGTAATAAACACAGATTTAACGAATAATTAGGAAGATTAGCTTACTAATAACTAAAAATCAAATATTATATAATAAAATTTTAATTATATAGACTAAAAATTTACTTACTAACTAGAAATATTTTTATCAATACCAGATTCAAGATGGATGCATTACTCGGCTCTGTGGTTGCGTGAATAGTCCTTACGTCACCACTGAAGCCGTTTCTGATTGGCTGACAGGTTCATGTATTTGTTCTATGCGAGTGGTAAAAATAATACCAGGCTACATATAAAATTTTAGTAAACTTGCAGTTTTCTGCAGCTTTACAAAAACTAGTTTCGTAGGTTTCCAGATTTTTTTTTACAGTGTGCTATAAAATAAATGCTGAAGGAGATTTTTTTTTTTTTTTTTTTTTTTTTTTTTTTTTTATTGGCATCATAAATCACTAGCATAAGAAATATTAAGAAAATGTTTTCTGTTAAAAATTATCATGCCAAAGTTTAGAACTAATATCATTATACTGAAAGCCTCTTTTGCACTGTTTTGCTTTCGCGCTTTTTTACTGAGAGTTGCTGGAACTTTATTTTATGGCGTATGAATTTGTTTATAGATTTTTTAAAAATTTAGTTAAATGAATATATATACATATATTAAAAAAAAACTAAAACCGTGTTTACATTTATAAGTAATTTTATTACATTTATAATTAAATATTTACTGCACTTTTCAAAAGTAATAATTGAAAGAAAAATAAACAAAAAATTGCCTTAGATTTTTTTAATTGATTTTATTAGTATTATTTAATAGGTCAGAATAAGTTATGTTAATGTATATGTTACCGCATTAAAAGAAAAAAAAAAGCATGCTCGGACTACAGGCGCAGATAGATTTCAAAGTTAAAAACTAATTAAAAAAAAAAAAAAAAACTCATCTGCCGATTTTGGCGAGTTTTTAACTTCATTTTTATTTAAGACCTGGTTTTAGCAGAATCCTATTAAGGCGGTATTAAAAAATATATTTATATCTTTCCTCATTTAACAACTCGAAATTTTTTGGCATACTTTCAGATTCATTTTTAAAAGAAAAAATCATGCAACTTGCTGACGTGATTTTGAAATAAATAACCCATGTTTTAATTTTCTGATCAATTAATTCGAACTTGATTCTAATATTTCAATTTTATTTGTATTTTATTTGTATCCCTCCCCTTCTCCATTCTTTAAGATTTCTATTTTCTTGCAGAAGAATAAATTTGCTAAATTTGCTTTTTAGGCTCCTATATAATATCTTCTTGAACACTATGCTTTGACGAGGTGATTTAATACGTTCTGCTATAAAATAAATACTGAAGAAGAAAAAAAAAATTATTGGCATCATAAGTCAGTAGTATGAGAAATATAAAGAAAAGGTTTTATGTTAAACATTATCATGCCGAAGTATTTAGAACTAATATCATTATACTGAAAGCCTCTTTTGCACTGTTTTGCTTTCGCGCTTTTTTCCTAAGTTGGATTTTTTTTTTTTTTTTTTTTTTTTTTTTTTTTCGGCTTAAGTGTTTGTTTATAGATTTTTTAAAAACGTAGTTAAATGAGAAAAATATAAATATATTGGAATAAACTAAAACTGTGTTTACATTTATAAATTATTTTATTACACTTATAATTAATTATTCACTACACTTTTCATAAGTAATAATTAAAAGAAAAATAAACAAAAAGTTGCCTGAGACTTTTTTAAATTGATTTTATTAGTATTATTTAATAGGTCAGAATAAGTTATTTTAACGTATATGTTATTGCATAAAAAAAAGCAGGCTCGTCCTGCAGGCGCAAATAGATTTTGAAGTTAAGAACTAATTAAAAAAAAAAAAAAAAAAAAAAAAAAAACTAAGTCATATTTGTCCACCTTTGGCGAGTTTTTTACTTCATTTTTTTAAAGACCTGTTTTTTATCAGAGTCCTGTTAATGCGGTTAAAAAAAAATTCCACATTTAACATTTCGAAATTTTCTGGCATATTTTCAGGGCGTGATTTTTGAAATAAACAGCCCATGTTTTTTGTTCAATTAATTCGAACTTGATTCTAATATTTCATTTTTTTTTAAGTGTTTATAGGTGTAAAGGGTAAGATTTCGTAAAATGGTTAAAGTTTCACTGGATAGATATTTTTCTAAATGTGTGTTATTAGCCTCCGATGCTATTTCTTTCAGACAAGCTAAAAAATGTCGTGTCATCAGCCCTGAATTTTCTACTCAACCGATTTTGATAATTATTTTTTTAAATGAAAGCTATTTATTTGTAGTTGAGCCTAATTTAATTATTTTTTAATTTATTTCCATTTTTATATTTTATTTTTAATTTTAAATGCTTTTTACGATATTTCTTCAAAATGGTGGCAATTCAGTTTAGCTTTTCTCTCGATAATAAAAATTTATTTTCAAAAATGATTGCATATAATTATGCACTAATTGAGGTAAAACAAAAATATTTACTGAGAAATAATATTAATAATGTAAATAAAATAACAGAAAATAATTTATGATAAAAATTAATGTCTAAAGCAAAATAAGAAAAAATTCAAATGAGGAAAATGATGTCATTGAGCAACCAGATAAATGGGAATTACAATATTATTACGGATGCCTTTTTCATATTACTAATAAAAGTAACTAAAAAAAAAATCGTATTTAATGTCATTAAATGTGACATTCACAATCATCCATTATTGGTATTTAATCTTATAGTCTGGCGATAATTTTTTGGTCGACGGGATAACCTGGTAGTACCCGATATTACATTTCAATATTTCTTTTCATTATGGACACCGAGATTGAGATTTTACTTTCAGATGACTTCAGTTGGTAAAAAAAAAATGTCACAGTAAAATAAAATTAGTTTTTTAAAAAAATAAAACTGTTTTTCTGTGAGTGCATATAAAATAAAATTTCTAGATTTCGCCGGCACTCAGATTAAAACTTTAACTGAAGATGTGCGAATATTTGCATGCAAAATTGTAACCCGCAATATTGACATTTAATTTGCAAATATATTTATTATATATTGATTCAATAATGTAATTACTTTTGCTTTTTTTAAAAACCAAATCGATCGAGTCTTTTAAACATTTCATTCGTCGAATTCGACGGGATTCCACTCGTTTTGTTGTTAAATTGCACTTCCTTTTACTCAGGGTCTATAAAAAAGCGTTTAAACTAAAGAAAAATACGTTTTTGATGAATCTAGTCAATGAAGAAGTAGCACTTCAAATTGTATCCCTTTATTATTCCGCAATTCCAATGTCTCAGAGAGAAACTGCTATACAACTGGGTATTTCACGCCGTTCTGTTTGCTATTATATTGATAAACACAAGAAAAATGAAGTTAGTTCATTGCAATCTAAACGGGGTCGCCCTTCTAAAAACCTCTATCGATTTTTATTTATTTATTTATTTATGTATTTTTTTCTAATCGGAGACGAAACTGAATTCTGCAATGGCAGAACCTACATTCAACTTGTACATTTAGATTTCTTTCTCGAAAAAAAAAAAAAAAAAAAAAAATTGAAAATGCACAAGTAATTCGAACTTGATTCAAATATTTCAATTTTATTTGTATTTTTTATGTTATGCACGTGTCTTTTATTACATAAATTTCATGAATTAAAGTTTATTTTTGATTAACGAATTTTCTTCACAAGGAAGTGTTTAGGTGTAACGATAAGTCTTCGTTAAATGAAAATTTCACTGTATAGATTTTTTATTTTATTTATTTATTTATTTATTTATTTATTTATTTATTTATTTTTTGTAAATGTATAATAAATTTAGATTTTTTTCTCGCTAAAAAATTGAAAGTGCTAGAGTAATTTAAATGTAATTTTTTGCGTTTCTATGCCAGATAGTTTTAATTTAAAAATAAAGAATACTGCCCAGTTAAACTGATGGCATTGAGCTCACAGACTACAAATACTAATTGTACATTAAAGCCTTATATTTTCAAGGGTTAATTCCGTTCGAAAAAAAATTAAGAAGGGGAAACAGTTCTCCCCTTTCTTCTTCTTTTTTTATACTTAATCATTGAATCTCCTATACTATCAAAAGCATGCTTTATCATATAAAAAATCTATATCCAAAATTCAGAGCAAATGAGATAATTCTTAATAAAAACCCATTTAGCATTTATATAATTTAAAAGGAGTTATCCCCCTCTTTTATACTTAACCATTAAACTTCCAAAACTATTCAGAGATTTGAACGAAATCTGAAAATTCTGCTTGAAAAACCCATTTATATAAATTAAGGGGGGGGGGCATTAGAACCCCTGTTTCCCCTATTTATACTTATTCAATGAACACCTAATAACAGTCACAGAATCGCCTAATCAGAATGATCCTAATCTAAATTTTGAACGAAATCTTAATTCTGCATGAAAATCCCATTTATAATAACTAAGGGGAGGGGCATGAGCCCCCCCGTTCCCCCTCTTATACATATCGAATGAACTCCAAAAACTAATCAGGAAAGCGCCTTGTCAGGATATACCTACATACAAAATTTCAAGTGGTTCGGATATTTTTATCACAAGTTATCGCGTTACGCAAGAACGGACGGGCACATAAGCTCTCAGGCTATGTGCCTGTGAGCTAAAAATCCATAAATTTTCCGATGAAACTATTACTTCAGGGTTAGAATATTTGAGATTCTGCTGAATATAATTTTCAGGCTGGAAAAAAAAGGTGCAAAAATAAAACAACGTAAAAACATCTTGCACCGTTCTCCCCATCCTTTAAGTTTTCTATTTTCTTCCCGAAGAATAAATTTGCTAAATTTGCTTTTCAGGCTCCTATAATATCTTCTCGAACACTATGCTTTGACGTGGTGTTTTAAAATATCACGTTCTGCTATAAAATAAATACTGAAGGAGAAAAAAAAGTTTTATTGGCATCATAAATCACTAACATGGGAAATATAAAGAAAATGTTTTATGTTAAACATTATCATGCCAAAGTATTTAGAACTAATATCATTATACTGAAAGCCTCTTTTGCACTGTTTTGTTTTTCAAATTTTTTTTTTCCTGAGTTGGAAATTTTTTTTTCTGCGTAAGTGTTTGTTTACAGATTTATTTTATTTTATTTTATTCTTTTTTTAACATAATTAAATGAATAAATTTTATTTATTTATTTATTTATTTATTGGCAAAAAACTGAAACTACGTTTGCATTTATAAATTATTTTATTATACTTATAATTAATTATTCACTACGCTTTTCAAAAGTAAATAATAAAAAAACCCCGACAAATTGCTTTATTAATAGATTTTTTGTTGGTGTTGTTGATTTTGTTAGTATTAATTAGTAAGTCAGAATAAGATATGTTAACGTATATGTTACTGCATAAAAAAAGAAAAAAAATCTCTTCCGCCTCAGTCTTGAGGTGCAGATAGATTCGAAGTTAAGAACAAATTTCACAAAATAATAATAATAATAAATATAACTGAATCAAAATTACTTATAAACTCAGTTTAAAATTTTTATCTGGTCTCTTTTGACAAGTTTTTAACTTCGTTTCTATATCAAACCTGGTTTTATCAGAACCACGGAAAAACACACACACACACACACTCACAAAAAAAAAAAATTCTTGCTCAACAACCCGAATTTTTTTTTTTGTTACTTTTTTTTTAATTTATTTATATCATTTATTTATTTTTTAGAAAGAGTTGGTCCGATCCAGAACTTGCCAGCAAAAAAGTTGTATCTAATACTAAGAAGATGTATAATAAATTTAATTGTATTTCATATCTTAAGAATTGATGAAGTTGTGAATTTTTTTCGCCCTAAAACCTTTTTTTTTTTTTTCACTTTTTGATTATATTTTTAATTTTATCAAAAATCTGACGTACATAAATTTTTGTTCCTTTTCTTATACAAAATTATAGCTTTAAACTGGTTGGATATGTATTATAATTAAGAAATTATTTAATGCTAATCCACTCTAACTAAATACCCCCAAATTAATTAACTAACTGATTATTCCTAAATTAGTTTAGTAGTTTCTCGGTTTTCAGACAACCCCCCCCCCCTATTTCCACATCCGTGATCCAATTTTGCACATTAACAAAATTGAAAACGATTTTCTGCCTCTTTATTTTATGTGTGAGTTTGAAAGAGATTCGTGGAGATTTAAGAATGTTATTGTGCCCATAAAAAAGTGATACAGATTAACTTGACAATATTAACTTAAGCTCAGTATCTTAATGTAAGATAAAAGAAGGAATAAAATAAATAATTAATTATATGCATTTTATATACTTAGAAATAGCATTTTAGGTATTGTCCAAATTGTTAAAGGTTAGTTACATGTTAATCTTTAACAGTTTTTCTTTAATCTTTAACATAATCTTTAACATTAGATTATATTAATAGATTTAATTAATATAACTATACAATTATCCATACATATGTATTAGCTGAACATCCAGTAGAAAATGTATTGCAATTTAGCAAATGCCTCCCCCCCTCAGTTTTTTTAAAATTAAACCACTGCGTATTATGCAGACAACACCACCCTCCTCCATACTCTAACATCAATCCACCTTATATATATATATATATATATATATATATATATATATATGATTTACTCTTATAATTACTTAAAAATTGGCTCGACTTTTAACGACAAATAAATACTCAATAAGATTGAAAAATAATTTCAAAATCTGTTTAGAAAAAGTTAATGTTTCAATTTTTTTTAAATTTATGTCCGAAACTTACAGATACCATAATGAAAATTAAAATATTTTCTGCGTTATCTTTGAAATTAATTTTGGATTTAAAAAATATTTTTCCCTGGTAGATTTTGTAAATAATTCATTTGCAAAAATGAACTCCTTAAATTTGTTATTGTGTAAATTTAGTTAATTGATTCTTAAATTAATATTTTAGGAGACTAATAATTTTAGATCGATGTTTGTGAACCTAAATTATAAATCCCCTAAAGTACGTATCAATTCTAAGAAAATGGCTTTTTTATGTCATGTATGGTGTCTTTTTTTTGTTTAAAAACAATGAATAAATATTTTAGCATTATTTTAAAGTCATATTTTAGAAGACCAATAATTTTAGATTTATGTTTCTGAACCTAAATTACAAATCTCCTAAAGTATCAGTTATAGAAAATAGACTATTTTATGTCATGTATGAGTCATTTTGTTTATTCAAAAACAATGAATGAATATTTGTAGTATTATTTTGAAGTCATATTTTAGGAAACTAATAGTTTTAGATCCATGTTTCTGAACCTAAATTACAAATCCCCTAAACTACCAATTCTAGGTAAAGGGCTGTTTTATGTTATATATGATGTCATTTTGTTTGTGCAAAAACAATGAATGAATAGTTGTAGCATTATTTTAAAGTAATATTTTAGGAGACTAATGATATACATCCTTATTAAAGGAAATTGTTGATGGGAAATTTTCAATTGAAATATATTTATGGTTTAAATGAACTAAATTTTGGAATGAATTCTATTAATATATACGAATTTCTATATGATATACAGGGCTGCTAAAATATTTGGATAATTTACCGATTGTAAATAGGAATAGCTGAACTTCGGTTTTGAAATGCGTTATACATTTCCATATGGTGAAATGAGACGTAATATTTTAATTTTTGAACGATGCAGTTTTGTTACATTATTCTGAATGTGTTGGAAAGTGCTTCATAATTTATGCTTGAACGCTTGATTTTTTCTTTCTTGTTATGTCATACATGATGTCATTTTGTTTGTGCAAAAAGAATGAATGAATATTTGTAGTATTATTTTTAAGTCATATTTTAAGAGACTAATAATTTTAAATCCATATTTCTGAACCTAAATTATAAATTCCTTAAAGTATCAATTCTAGGAAAAGGGCTTTTTTATGTCATGCATGATGTAATTTTGTTTGTGCAAAAACAATGAATGAATATTTGTAATATTATTTTTAAGTCATATTTTAAAAGACTAATAATTTTAGATCCATATTTGTGAACCTAAATTATAAATCCCTTAAAGTATCAATTCTAGGAAAACGGCTTTTTTATGTCATGCATGATGTAATTTTGTTTGTGCAAAAACAATGAATGAATATTTGTAATATTATTTTTAAGTCATATTTTAAAAGACTAATAATTTTAGATCCATATTTGTGAACCTAAATTATAAATCCCTTAAAGTATCAATTCTAGGAAAAGGGCTTTTTTATGTCATGCATGATGTAATTTTGTTTGCGCAAAAACAATGAATGAATATTTGTAATATTATTTTTAAGTCATATTTTAAAAGACTAATAATTTTATATCCATATTTGTGAACCTAAATTATAAATCCCTTAAAGTATCAATTCTAGGAAAAGGGCTTTTTTATGTCATGCTTGATGTAATTTTGTTTGCGCAAAAACAATGAATGAATATTTGTAATATTATTTTTAAGTCATATTTTAAAAGACTAATAATTTTAGATCCATATTTGTGAACCTAAATTATAAATCCCTTAAAGTATCAATTCTAGGAAAACGGCTTTTTTATGTCATGCATGATGTAATTTTGTTTGTGCAAAAACAATGAATGAATATTTGTAATATTATTTTTAAGTCATATTTTAAAAGACTAATAATTTTAGATCCATATTTGTGAACTTAAATTATAAATCCCTTAAAGTATCAATTCTAGGAAAAGGGCTTTTTTATGTCATGCATGATGTAATTTTGTTTGTGCAAAAACAATGAATGAATATTTGTAATATTATTTTTAAGTCATATTTTAAAAGACTAATAATTTTAGATCCATATTTGTGAACCTAAATTATAAATCCCTTAAAGTATCAATTCTAGGAAAAGGGCTTTTTTATGTCATGCATGATGTAATTTTGTTTGTGCAAAAACAATGAATGAATATTTGTAATATTATTTTTAAGTCATATTTTAAAAGACTAATAATTTTAGATCCATATTTGTGAACCTAAATTATAAATCCCTTAAAGTATCAATTCTAGGAAAAGGGCTTTTTTATGTCATGCATGATGTAATTTTGTTTGCGCAAAAACAATGAATGAATATTTGTAATATTATTTTTAAGTCATATTTTAAAAGACTAATATTTTTAGATCCATATTTGTGAACCTAAATTATAAATCCCTTAAAGTATCAATTCTAGGAAAAGGGCTTTTTTATGTCATGCTTGATGTAATTTTGTTTGCGCAAAAACAATGAATGAATATTTGTAATATTATTTTTAAGTCATATTTTAAAAGACTAATAATTTTAGATCCATATTTGTGAACCTAAATTATAAATCCCTTAAAGTATCAATTCTAGGAAAAGGGCTTTTTTATGTCATGCATGATGTAATTTTGTTTGTGCAAAAACAATGAATGAATATTTGTAATATTATTTTTAAGTCATATTTTAAAAGACTAATAATTTTAGATCCATATTTGTGAACCTAAATTATAAATCCCTTAAAGTATCAATTCTAGGAAAACGGCTTTTTTATGTCATGCATGATGTCATTTTGTTTGTGCAAAAACAATGAATGAATATTTGTAGTATTATTTTTAAGTCATATTTTAGGAGACTTTTAGATCCATATTTGTAAATCTAAATTACAAATCCCCTAAAGTATCAATTCTAGGAAAAGGGATTTTTTATGTCATATATGATGTCATTTTGTTTGTGCAAAAACAATGAATGAATATTTGTAATATTATTTTAATGTCAGGTTTGGAGAAGTTATTCTGTAAAGTTAATTTTGATTTTTTATTTATTTTTAATGTATTTTAATATTTTTTCGGTAGGGGGAAGTGGGGGACATTGATACAGCTTTTTTCTAAAAAATTTTTGGTGTCTAGAAAGCAGAAATGTCAAGTTATTTTTCTATGTGATGTCAGCAAAACCTGTGTAGTGTGTTATAAAAATGTACAAGCGTTGTTTTATACATTATTTTTGCGTGTAATTTAAAAAAAAATAATTTGTATCAATGTGCCCCATCCCCGGGGCAGATTGATTCACTTTGATACATCTGGGAAAAATGGAGACAAAATAACACCGATGCATATTTTTCATAAAAAAATAGTTAGCAAATCATTTTATATGATTTTTAAAAATTCAAATCACCCACACTTTATTTGCAAGCAATATTAAAGCAATCAAAATGAAATGTTTAATGACCTGATGTTCTGGCTGTTCCTTGTCTGATTGATGGCAGCTGTAACTTGGTCATATCTGATACTTCAACCCCAGCATTATCTTCTTTCTTAAGAAAGATGTAAAATTACCAAGTTTTCTCTTTATAAATCGGTTTATATACAGAAAATAAAGGACAATTATATTAAAAATTCTGTTTTTAATATAATTATCCTGTGCTGTTCTGCAGTTTGTTTCTCTTACGTAACACTTTTCATGTAGAAAATACTTCTTTCTCTGGAGGATTGATATAAATTTGAGATTTTTCAGGCTGCCGTCCTTTTCTTTAATTAGTTCTACTAGCACTATATGTTGGGTAAGTTCGTACGTCTTCTCTTTGCAAAAATACTATAAAATGTTCTAATATAAAGAAAGTAAAGTTATTTCACTTCAATAAAAACTAATAAGGTACCCTGGGGTAATAACGCCAGGCGGGGTAATAACGCCAAGTGCTTATATTTTGCATAATTATGAAACAATCAGGTAAATGACACCCATGTGCTCTGCGCAGAAGGGTTTTGAGTTATATAAATCGCAAAAAACAGCTTCAAGTTAATTTGTTTCATTTTTAGGTCTTATTGTTTTTACAAGCAACGAAAATTAACGCTTGATCTAAAATTTGCGAGATAAGGTTTTCGATCTGAAGACTATATTTTTTATCCAGAAATACTTTGTTTATTACATAAATTTGTAGTGTATTTCATGTACTTTCAAATCGTTGTAGAAGATTTTGGATATCTTCTCGAGATAATTTGTAGTTTAGGATTTACTGCGCAATAAGTAACCCGGGGTAATAACGCCAGGGATTGGCGTTATTACCCCGGTTGATTCCCAACAGTGACCGAACTATATCCGAAGGGGGTTTATGTATTATTATGGGACAGCATTATCATCATTGTTGAAATGGTAAGATTAAGGGGGGGGGGGCAATACTTAAAAATAATCTCTCTATTTTATTTTTTATTATATTATTATTATTTTTTTTTTTTACTAATGTAAAAAATAATTTTTAACTCTTGTAAATAAAACTATATCAAAATGTTTTCGAGATTCAAATTCAAACATCTTCAAAATTAGGTTTCTATTAAATTTCCACTGGATTGTTCAATTGAGTTCGAAATTTTAACTGTCCGCTTTCTCAGCGTTCGGTTTTTCAAAACTTTATAAATTTAACTTTTAACTGATGTGACAGAAATTGTAACGCATGAATGTGATGCGGTTTGTGAGACCACAAAATTGAAAGGTGAATAAAAGGCGGGAATAACTCATAGGATTGTGTTTTTGTGCTAAACTTTTTATACAAGAGTATTATACTTAATATTCACCTATTTAGTCTCTGGTGATAGTACTAAAATTCCAAATGAAACAAAATTTCGGTAGTGTTTGCAGTTAAACTGAAAATTACAAGTTAAACTAAAGAATTAAAAGAAAAATAGTGGTCTACGAGACCGGTAACATTAGTTAAAGATTAAAATGCGATGCATGATTAAAAATCATAGAATAATGTTCCTGCGCTAAACTTTTTGTACAGAATTAATTCTAATTAAATTTAATCTATTCAAATATTTCTAACAATATTACGAGAACTCCAAACGAAAGAGAATTTCAGTTGTAACTATAGTTAAACTGAAAAATACAAGTTAAACGCTTTTTTTGGGGGGTGGGGGGGGGAGGGGGTACAGTGTTCAGTCAGATTGCTAACAGCAGTTAAATGTTAATTTTGTTGCTAATATAGAGATAATGATATATAACCATATGAATTATGTATAAAATTGAATAAAAGATCTCTTTGGGATAATATTTTTTAATAAAAAATTTTATTCAATTTATTAAAAAATTATTAAAGCATGCTCTTTAAAACGTCGACAATTTAACTGTAGGTTTGGAGAATCCGCATTAGTGTGGAGTTTATGGCTTAAAAACTATTTACTAGATTACTATAATAGTATTAACCCTTAATTGCTGTGACAAAAATTGTCGCATAACTTACTGTGAGCGGCCTGTCAGACCACTTAATCTAACGATGAATAAAATATTAAATTAACTTTTAGAATATTATTTTTGTATTGAACCTTATGTACAGGACTATTATAAATAAAATTCAGCTATTCAAAAGTTTCTAGAGATAGTAATGGGACTCCAAATGAAACAAAATTTTCCCGGTATCTATAGTTAAACTAAAAATTGCAAGTTAAACTCTGAAACTTGAAAAACTCAGCGGTATGTGAGACGCTAACAGCAGTTAAGGTTTAACAAAAATATTTATTACATATAACTCTAGTTATTATAAAATTCACATGATTAAAATATTGCATTATGAATGGTTAAAACCATGCAATGTTTCTTATAATCATATTTAAGCGGGACTTTTTAAGCAAAGAGAGACACAGGGTGTTATATTCTGTTGAAGTTGCCCCTCACTCCTTTTTCTTTCACTTTCACAAAAAAATCAATATTTTCTATCGCATAGAATGCATACGTGGGAATATAAATACTGATTCAAATAATCCGTGCAATGTTTCTAATAATTCTATTGAAATGGTCATTTTTAAGCAAAACGTAGCTTAGAATCTGATATTCTTTTGCCTCCTCCCCCCGCCACCACTACAGATTTCTTTTTCTTTCAGAGTCACAACAAAATTGTACATTTTCAAAAGCTTAGATTGCAATTCGTCAATTTCTAGAGCTGTAGAGTTTGTATTTTTAGAATTGGGCAATCTACATGCCATTATTCCATCTTATTTTATAGTTTTGTTTGCATGGCGTTATTACCCATATAGGTGGGTATTAACGCCAAATAGCATTTGTCAAGAAAAAACGCCATTACATTTTATAAATACATATCTGTTAAATTATTTTATTTTATATAGATAGTCAATGAGTTGCTGTATCAGATCCTATAGTTGTTTGAAAAATACTAACTAAAACTAAGCCGTGAAAATTGGTAGAACCTTAACGTGGCGTTATTACCCCAGGGTACCTTATTAAAAATTTTTAGCGAAAAATGGTTGGATTAAGGAGTGCATTGTAAAAAAAATAATAAAAGGTAATGAAAAAATGAACTAGAAAAAAATTTAGGTTGTATCAATGTGCCCCGACAAAGACTGTATGAATGTGCCCCATATAGCCATTTTGAATAAAATGAGTCTCAAATCCAATACTTCATAATTTATTTAACAAAAAAGAAACAGAAACTGCTTAAAAAGTAGTTTTACTTGCGAGAGAGAGTATTTTTTTCGGTTGAAAATATTGTAACAGTTGTAAAATACCATTTCAATTGTACAACTCAAATTTACTTTTGACCTACAAAAACAATTAATCACTCGTCCCATTTCAACAAACAACTGAATCATTCCAAAACTTTCTGTTGAGTGCACTAGTATCACCTTTTGGAGCTGTTGTGAAACTTCCTGTGATGACCCTGTATGCAGAACAGGGGGTGTATCAATGTGCTCCATGTATCAATGTCCCCCACTTCCCCCTATGTATTTTCAATGCAAAAAAAAAATATGTAACTTATTGCATGTTTTTTTATAGTCCAAGAGCCGACAGCACAAAAGCCTGAGATATCGAGTACAAGAAAAAAACCTTTATGTTATGGAAGAGTAGCAATAGGGGAATTTTATGATCCATAAGTGAAGTGGTGCATAAGCCAAAAATTAATACCACCAGTAATTGACTCGTAGGTTTATCATAATATTTTTCCTTCAATCAAAGGTATGAAAACATGGAGGACCTGGGAGCAGGAAAACGCAGTGATAAACCTTTGAGACAACCACTGGTGGCATTCATTTTTGGCGTATTCACCATTTAACTTCGGGCAGACATGGATCATTAGAGTCCACTATTTCCATTCTTCCACAAAATAAGTGTTTCCTTCTTCAGCTTGATAACAAAGGTTTTTGTGCTGTCGGCTCTTAGCCTATTATTTCAATAGTTAACGTTAAAAGTCGAACTTTTCAGGCAAACCTGATTTTGCTTTTTAATTGATCTTCTTAATAAGTAATAATCTTAATAAACAAATATGTAAGTACATGTTCGAGATGATTATTTTCATATTCAACTTAAATAGTGAAATATTTTTAATCACTCACAAATACTCGATATCTTTAACGCAGAAGAATTTACTCTCACGTTCCAAATCGATATTAAAGTATAGAAAATCTGAGTGACAATCTGTCTGGAAAAAGCAATTGATTTCCATTACCTATTCCCAAGCTATATAGATTATTTACTATGTCTTTCATTTTTCGTTATGGAAAGAGAATCTTATGAAACTCCTGTCGTAAACTAATATATTTATTGCTGTTTTATGATTTATGAGTTTTTAACAATGTATATATTTAGAAGAGGATTTCAAGCGAGTTCAATAGAGCTCATCAGTGTGACGTCACAGACAATTCAACCCCGCATTTCCATGGTAACTAGGTCAATACAAACTAAGAGAGTTTAGAGTGTGTTAGAGATGCACTAAATACCATAAAAAAGGCTTTCAATATGAAATCAGATATCGTTAAAAGGCTGAATTTATTGAACTGGGTGAAGTTTTAAAAGCGATCCGCAAGTGTTTGGGCCGAATTGTAACTTGTTTAAATCAGTTTCAGGGTGAATTTTTAGCTTCACGATGAAACAACACATTTCATCTCTATCTTTTCTGAACTCTCTGGTTTGTTTTGACCCAACTTCTGGAGTTGTGACGTTACCACTGATGAACTCTATAGGTATAGTAATTCAGGGAGTGGCGAATATTGAATTTTTTTTTTTTTTTTTTTTTAATCTTCATCACAGATATATAAAATTTTGCGCAAAATATGCATTTTATGATAAGTTATAAAATTCCTTTTAAAGAATATATTTGGAAAAGTATTTCAGGCGAGTTCAATAGGTATAGTAATTTAGGGGATGGCGGACGTTGAATTTTTTTAAACTTAATTTTCATCACAGAGATATAAAATTTTGAGTAAATGTAAATTTCATGATAAGTTTCAGTTTTATTATAATTTTAAGATATTTTAAAAAACTAAAAATTTTAAACTAAGTTTTAAAATGCTCTATGAGTCTTAATTTTTCAGTTTTTTTCTTTGATTTAACATTTTAATTATATAAATTCTACTACACATGAATGTGTGTATCTGTTTTTTAATCCTTTGAATAATAATTTTTTTAGAGATTTTTTTTCTGAATTCCATATTGATTTTAATCAAAATTTTGCATTTTTATTAGTTAAAAATTAAACTTAATTATCTTAATGAAGTCGAATTTTAAAACGCATGAACATTTTTTTTCTTTTCTTTTTTTTCTTTTTGTGTGTGTGTGTGTGTGTGGGCGGTGGGGATGGGTAATATCATTACTCTCCCTTCCTTGTAAAAAAAAAAAAAAAAAAAAAAAAAAAAAAAAAAAAAAAAAAACTGGAAAATTTATTTTGTAATCAAAAATGGTTAAAAACGGCAGATCCTTAATAATATTAAAACAATCAAAACATCTTAGATAATGTATACATTATATCATCAAATAAATTTTGATTGTTTTGATGTTATTAAGGATCTACCCTGTTTTGAAATATTTCGGGTTAACTGCTTTGGGAACACTAATGTACCATTTTGGGAACACTACTGTACCCCAAAACTTTACAACCCAGTTTGGACCTTTTATTTTTACAGTGAATCAATTTCATGAATTTTGATCAAAAATTAAAACGCATGAAGCATTTTAAAAATGTAAAAATAATGGAAAAACGGTTTTGAGAAAAACAGATTTAAAATACATTAAAGAGAGAAAAAAATGTTTGCGTGCAAAACTAAAACACTTATAACTTTACAAAAAAATTATCGCATGTGTGTGTGTATTTTTTCACAAATGATTTTACCAATTGGAGAATAACAGAGCACGCTATCGAATTTTCACAAATAAAGGTCATGATCTTCTATCTTTGGCAACACTGTAAAAATATGCCCTGAATTTTAGAGGTGTTACTCTGTGAAATTTTCTTGATTTAGCTGAATATTTCCGTTTTAGAAAAAACCTGGAACTTTTCCTTTAAATATCGGAAATTTTTATTCCTGGTCAGTCGTCTAATTCAAAATTTCCGTTTTAGAAAAAAACTGCAACTATTCCTGGAATTACCGGAATTATTTATTCTAGGGCAGTCGACTAACTGAACGTTTCTGTTCTGTAACTGAACGTTAAACGTTAGGGGAGTAGAACGGAAAACCCTCAGCTCGGTTTTTTTTTTTTTTTTCGACGCTTTAGGTCGAAGATAAAATCAGTCCGAGTTCCCGAGTACATTAGCAAAATTGCTTGAAAATTGTAAACACAAACGCAACACGTGCATTACTTATAATATTTACTTCGAAGACCTAATTTGTTACACAAAAAAGAGGTTAGTTATTCAATTATAACTTTTTATAATGAATATTATAAGTATTTTAAATAAACGTTGGTTGAATAAAAATCTTAAATGCAGTTATTAGGCGTTAGGTCTATTGAAATTTTGAAATACATATACTATATAATCAAAACGATTATTGTAAAATAGGATTAAGTTGACTAATTCTAAGATTCAGAAGTTAACACTGATTTTCTGTCAATTAGTAAACAGAAATGCCCAAATGTAAAATATAAAACTAATCTAATGTTTTACTTACTTGTAAAGATATTTTAACAACAATTTTGAAAATATTTTTCGGAGACATTCATGAAAAAATATCAAAATTTATATTTAGGTGTCCATTTCCGAGTGATTTAAAATATATTGATGTTGAATTCAGGGGGTGTCCGGGGGGGGGGGCATTCCCTCGAGGAACAATAAGATGTGTCTCTTGGAAGATTTGAGATTTTGTGATTTTAATGTCAAATGTGCAATCCCCAGGAACTCTATAATACCCCTCATTCCGAAGCCGCTAAAATCCCTCCCGGAGAAAAGTGTCTGAATTCCCCACTGGAGTATATTTATTTTTTCTTTATATATATTAACTGCAAATTCTCTGTTAAACTGAAAGAACTGGAGAGTGGAGTGGACTTTGACAGAGAGAGGAAATGGACAGTAGCAATGTTGAATTCAGACACTTTTCTCCGGGAGGGACTTTTGTGTCTTCGGGGGGGGGGGGGATTTGCCCTTTTGAACCATTGAAAACCCAAAATCTCAATTTTTCCGGGGGGGAGGAATTTCACTGCTCTGGGGGGATGTTCCCCTGGGCTATTCCCTTGAATCTAACACTGAACAGTAGGATTCTCTTTTTATTTTGCCATTGTAAGCATTTCATCAATAGCACACAAGATAGAACAATGGTAGCCGAATCTTCAGATGAAAAAACATTGGTATGTATAAGCTTGCAATTGTCTAAAAGAAAAGAATATTTCAAGAAACAAGAATAAATTTGCTTCATATACTTTTTATCCATTTTGTATATAATGACTTATTTATGCATAGATGTATTCGTTTTCCTATTTATGAAACATCATACTGTATATTATCCATTATTTAAAATAAGTCTAAAATCAACATTTTTGTTTATACAAAAAGTATAACATAAAACATGGAAGTGGTGAGGAATAGGACATGTCAAATTCTTTTTTTTTCTTTTTTAATAAGATGAATTTTTATTACAGTCATGAAGATACTAGAATTTTACATTATGGTACATATTACATAATTAATCTGCAATCTTTGTTTGATTGTGTATCTAGCCGACACTACACTATTTGTGCCTTATAGCATTGTTTTATTCCTATACCATACCTTCCTGTATGTGGGGAGGAATGGGACACATTTTGAAACGTGCACTTTCTTTAATTATAAAATAGCTTATACTTGCTATGTTTCTATATTGTTTAGGGATTTTAAAAAGTGTTTTACCTTGCACTCTATAAATAGAAATTTTTGTTTTTGTATCAAACAAAGTTTATTATCTTACTTCATAAAAAGTGTCCCATACCACCCCACTCTCCCCTATATTATTAACTAAACATGCTAAAATATATTTATTTCTGATAATTGCTCATGTCTGTCTAATAAAAATTTAACCCATAACTAATGTTAGTGATCTGACCGCAGAGTTTTTAAAGTTTCACAGTTTAACTCGTAATTTTTAGTTTAATTATCGATACTGGTCGAATTTTCTTTTGTTTGCAGCCTTATTGCTATTTCTGGAGACTTTTAAATAGCTGAATTTTATTTATAATAGTCAGGTACATAAAGTTTAATACTTAAATAGTATTCTAGAATTAATGTAACATTTCATTCATCTTTAAATTAAGCGGTCTGACAAACCGCTCACAGTAGTTATGTGACAAACTAGCGAGCTACGCCCGCTAGCTGGGCCACTTTTTCCAAACGAACCTCGGTATTAAGCAGTATATAATAAGCAAAAAAATTCATTAAATAAGCAAGTCTTGGTGTTCGAATCCTCAAGCACAAAAAAAAGTAAATTAAAGAGCCATGGTCCCGTTAAAAATATGTGATTTCGCACTGTGGGCCACGTGCACTTGAAAAAAAAAAAAGATTGTGGATCGGAACTATGGTCGCTTCGCGCCCATAGTCCCGTTAAAAATATTTGGTTTTGCACGGTGGGCACTACGCGCCCTTAAGACATTTTTCTGTATTTTTTAGATCATCAGAAGCAGATTTTTACGCAGATTCTGAATATGTAATCACTTTTTTTCTACTTTAAAAACTGTCTGCATGATGGTTTAAGAAAAAACGCACAAAAAAAAAAAAAAAAACGCAATTAGCACCGGTAGAAAAAGCGGTTTTCGGCTGTTTCTTCTTTTAGCCAAAGGGGAAAAGTTCAGGTTCTTCACCGCAAGGTAGCGCAGTGTTCTGCCTCGGAGCTCCGTTTGAGCGCCGTTTCGGATTTGAGACTTTTTCGTTCCGATTCCCAAGGGGTTTTTAATTCATAACTTTTTTAATTTTGGTCCCACGGTCTCGAAAATGCCCGAAATGACTTCCCCGGAATATTTCCAATCGAAAGACACCTCTCGCGACTTCCAACTCGCCCGCGTTGCGAACTGTAATCGGCTTCAAGCAGACAGACAGAGGCGCACGGATTTTATTAGTATAGACTAGCGAGCTACGCCCGCTAGCTGGGCCACTTTTTCCAAACGAACCTCGGTATTAAGCAGTATATAATAAGCAAAAAAATTCATTTAATAAGCAAGTCTTGGTGTTCGAATCCTCAAGCACAAAAAAAGTAAATTAAAGAGCCATGGTCCCGTTAAAAATATGTGATTTCGCACTGTGGGCCACGTGCACTTGAAAAAAAAAAAGATTGTGGATCGGAACTATGGTCGCTTCGCGCCCATAATCCCGTTAAAAATATTTGGTTTTGCACGATGGGCACTACGCGCCCTTAAGACATTTTTCCGTATTTTTTAGTTCATCAGAAGCAGATTTTTACGCAGATTCTGAATATGTAATCAGTTTTTTTCTAATTTAAAAACTGTCTGCATGATGGTTTAAGAAAAAACGCGCAAAAAAACGCAATTAGCGCCGGTAAAAAAAGCGGTTTTCGGCTGTTTTTTCTTTTAGCCAAAGGGGAAAAGTTAGGTTCTTCACCGCAAGGTAGCGCAGTGTTCTGCCTCGGAGCTCCGTATGAGCGCCGTTTCGGATTTGAGACATTTTTCGTTCCGATTCCTAAGGGGTTTTTTAATTTTGGTCCCACGGTCTCGAAAATGCCCGAAATGACTTTTCCGGAATATTTCCAATCGAAAGACACCTCTCGCGACTTCCAACTCGCCCGCGTTGCGAACTGTAATCGGCTTCAAGCAGACAGACAGACAGACAGAGGCGCACGGATTTTATTAGTATAGATCTTGTCACAGCAGTTAACAGTTAATATTTTTGAAGTAAAATTTCTTAAATTGTATTTTCTCAAATGTTTATATGAATATTTCGAATCAAAATTAAATTTTCGAATTACTATTTCTTGAAAGTAAAATTTATAAATTATTGTTATCGTTATTTTTAATGAATTGGAACTGAAAATTGAATGTTCTATTTAGTTTTCAGAAAACGGTTAGATTTATTTATTTATTTTCAATAGAGGCTTTTTAATTATTGTTGAATAAACTTAAAATTAAATGTTTTTAAACAGTTTCTAAATATATTTATATATATATTTATTTATTTATAACACTGATTATATTTTTGTTTAGCGAACTTTTTTTTCTAGTCACCATATGGCTTTAATGTTCTGAGATCTATAAAAATGTCTATTGCAGATGTATTAAAACCCTGCTACTCTATAAAATCACTGTTTTAGAGGATCCATAACTTTCCATGGCTTCCAATGATGTTTGGGACACAGGTAGACTAACATATAGTTGATGGTGCTCTTCCTTGGTCAACAATAAAAGTCATGGAGAATCAGACTGGTTTACGTTGATGCTAACATGTTGAGATTTGGGGTTTTCAGAGCTTATACTTCAAGTGTGTATGTGTATATTTTGTGACGGCCGATTATCTACGCTAGGGATATAGGCCCATGGGGAGGGATGCCCTTCGTGGGGGTCTTTCTTAGGGAACCTAACCCGTATTTACGCAAGGTTTGAAGAAAACCACGAAAACTTCGAACGGTTAGGCCGACGACCGCGATTGGGTTCGAACCCAGCACCTGCCGTCTACCAGTTGAGAAGTCAGACCCTCTCGGCCACTGGTGGGGCTTATACTTCAAGACGACTTGCTGCACGGCATGTAAATTTTGTTGTGCACATCTAGTTTTATATTATTTTATTACAAACTTTCTTTAATTTCATTTTTCAGAATCTTTACTGACATAAATCGAGATACAGGAGGCAAAATCTCCAGGGTAAATACAAAAATAATGGTACAGTTGCAAACTGCCAATAAATCTAGTTAATATACATAGTTTATGAAATGTATTTTAATTTGTGGTGTTTTAGCAATAAAGTATTTTTGATATTACATTTAGTTTTGCTTTTTTATTCATGCTTTTTTTATATTTTCAACAAAAATTCTATTGTCTTTAAAGTATGTAATTTGGGTTTACTTAAGTAATCATGATTACTAATTGATATCAATAGTTTTATCACAATTGCGATTGTTAATCAGTAAAAGAGGGAGGGAGGGATTTATGACGACATTGACATGAACTACTGTCAGGATTTTTTTCTAGCTGAATGCATTGAAATAGTTGCATTTTTAATTAAATCCTATTTTATTTTGGGGGGAATTCACAAGAATTCACAATATACTCACTCCACTCCCCCCCCCTAAAAGCATAGGAGGGGGATGGAGTGAGCATATTGTGAATTCTTTTTCAGAATTTTGAAAATTTGGAAAAATTTTCATTGAATGGTTGATATCCGCTTGATTTTCAGCAAAATGTTTGTCATTTACTGGGATATTTCGAAAACGGGTTTTCAAGTAATTAAAAATCTGAGAACAGTCCTTGCCATGTTTAATACGATTGATATTTCATTGCGTAAATGGTGGTTGTAAAACTGCAATTTTCGATGAACATAGATTTCTTTCAGCGATATTTTTTGTTTTGAAAATGTGATGAAATGTGAAATGAATTTGTTTTTGTTTTGTCATGTAAATCAAATGCTTTATTTTATGTATTTACTTAGAGTGGTAACAAGAGTTACTATTGAAGTTTTACAGTCTGAAAAGGTAGAATTATTAATCGGGAATAATTATGAAAAATGTTAAACGTCTGAATTTCCTGTAAAGAAAAATATTCCTAATTTTAGAGGTTTTATCAAAAAAGAGTAGTAAGTGTTAAATTCTGTATAGTACTAAATGTTATTTTCAAGGTACTATGTAGTTGCTAATTTTTTTGTCCTTTTTCAAGTTACCTAGCTATAATGAAAGCTATAATGAAAGTGGAAGTGAGTTAAATGAAATGTTTCTAATTTGTATATTATTATTCACATTTTTTAAATAAAAATATCTTCATCTAGTTTTTTAAAAATAAAAAGATTGGCATCTAAGTATTTTTATGTGAAGTTTTAAATTACATTGACACAAAGGGCATGTCTAAAATATCATTATGGAGCATACTAAAAAAAATATTTAAACGGATTATGACATCGCAACGGTAAAAATTCTTCCCTCCAAGATTAAATAAAAGGAACAAAAACAATAGCCTACATATAAATATATACAAAAAGCCTTTATTATCATCAAGTTTGTAAAAGTTAAATAACTCGGATGTTTTAAGCTTATATGCACAAATTCTATAGACGTTTAAGAAGTACAACTTTTACAACATAAATAGAGTGATTCATCATTAAATTAAAGACTTGAAAATTTAAAAATTTGTGCATAAAAAGGCAAATTTATAGTCAGAAGTGATGATTATATTTATTTTCAGAGTTATTAGGGGGTATTAAATGTTTTACTTTCTACCTGGCAGTGCAATTTAGCAATAATGCAACATTTATCTTTTTTTTCGGTCTTTATAAAAAATAAATGCATGCAATTTTTAATATAGACAACCTAATTTCTTTTCGATGTAAAATCATTTTTTTTAACATTCCATACTGAAATTTTATTTTTTTATGTTTAAGTTTGATTAAAGTAAAATTGTTTTTTCATTTTCATTCACGGCGCGCAAGACGGTAGCATAACTATTTGTTCAAGAGCCACCAAAAACATTGATAATGATGTAAAAGTAATATAGTTTGAACAAACATTTTACTTATAAGCTATTTCTTTATCTATTGAAAATTTAAATTTAAGCTATAAAAAAAATTTAAATTTCATTTTTTATTGAAAATGACTAATTTTAAATAAAGATATTATAAATTGCTTACAAATGAAGTATACATTCAAGATACATTAGTTAAACATTATCCGTATTTTTTTCGGGAGGGGGGGGGGGGTTGAACCAATAGTTTTGCTACTGTCTTGCTCGCAGTAGATGCAAGTCAAAAACCAATTTTCAAATTTTTACTTTAAGGGGCTAAGGAAGGCACGGCACTTTTGAAAATGAAAAAAAAAAAAAAAAAAAAAAACTGATATCAATGTGTTTTTTTTCCTTGAAAAGAAGCAATTTAATATATACCATTTTATTATATTGGCAGCAATTATAAACATAAATATTTGTTTATTTAATTAGCATTATTAAAGCTTTATTAAATAAGAAAGATCTAAATATAGCAAATTATAATAACGCAAAAAATATTACCAGTAACAAGTGATAAACCAGTATCAAGTGGAATGCAAATCACATCTCTAATTCCCTCATCAATGTTAAACATATGTGTGTGCAATACTTATCTCCATAGGTAATGCATATTTTACAGTGTGCAAAATTAGTTCTTCAAGCATCAATTTTTTGTGTGAAAATATTTGTTAAATATATACTTAATTTAATTTTTCTTTCTTTGTTTTGCGAAGTACCAACACTTAGATTATATTAAATATATATTTTAGAATTTTTTTGATATTTTGATAACTTAAAAACGAATCATTTAAAAGTACACAGAAAAGGTAAATTAAAAATAGTAGTTTGCTATTTTTAAAAATATGTGTAGGCATTAATCATCTCCCCTCCTCATACTTAAACATTAGAGTTTGAGATCTCACTATCTCAGTGTGAGAAAAATTTTGAACGGATAATTGAATATGGCTGAAAATAACCGGGATATAAAACTGAAGATACCAGTTTGCAAAATGAAAAAAAACCTAGGTTTAAACCTGAAAGCAACAGTTTCCAAAATGGAACATTTCAGTTTCTAAAACGAAACGATTCAATTTTTAAGACAGAACAATTTGGTTTTCAAAATGGTATATTTCCGTTTCCAAAACGGAACATTTAATTTTCCAAAACGGGACATTTCAATTTTCTAAACGGATACTTCAGTTTCCAAAACGGAATATTTCAGATTCCATAACGGAACATTTCAGTTTCTATAACGTAGCACTTAAATTTCCAAAATAGAACATTTCAGTTTTCAAAACGGAACACTTCATTTTTCAAAACGGAACATATCAGTTTCGAAAACGGAAAAGTCATAAAAGTAAATTTTACGTGAAAAAATGGAGCAGATACGGCAACTTTGCTGCCAGTGCGTTTTCCGTTTTTTCAAGGAAGTTTTTTTTACAGTGAATAAATAAATAAATAAATAAATGAAAGACTTTTTATGAATGCCTTTTTTGAATTAGGATATTAATATCATTTTAGGGTTTTTTTACTATACTTATTGAAGTGTAGACAAATTCCATTAGTTTTTTCAATTGAAAATATGTGAATCCTGATTCCGGATTCAAAATGCAGTGGCGCAAACCGGAAAGATATTCCGGCTCGTGAAATTATGATCATTATTGTTCTGGATCGTGAAACTATGATAAATATCGTTTTAGTTGGTGCAATTGTTAAAACATATTCTTAAAATTTTATGTACCGGATGCGGGTGGTTGCAATATAAGTATCTCTATTTGGAGCTGTCTATAGCTAGAAGTAATAACACGAAATAAACGGAAATCTTTGTACTTAATAATCGAGAAGGAGAGGGGAGAACAATGAAACATTAAAAAAATTAGTAGCAATAAACGCGAATAGATGGCTTTAGGGACTTTTCGGTGCTATAGACAATGTAATATCAGCGAAATCAAAAAGAGGTCATTTCTGCAAAAGTTGTACGAAATGTCTCTCAGTTTCACAGATGGCGGTTTAATTTTGAAATTATTCTGCGTAGTGAGAAAAATGACCAGCAGAATTTAACAAATAAAAAAAGGTAGAAAACTATGCAAGAGAGCCATACATGGGTATGAAATTGGTGGTACAGATACATTAAAAGTAATACAGAAACTAAGACACAAAAACGTCGTATATCGACATTTTAACTCTTTGAAATGGTGTCCAAAACACGAAAAGGCACTCCAGTGCACCGATTTAAGTATCTGTAAATAATAAAAAATGTTTTGTTTGAAGAGAATAAAGGATTTTTTATATGGTAAGTTGCTATCTTGATCATTTAAGACTGTTACACATTTGTTTTTGATCGATGCGATGAGGTTGTCGATTAGAGTTAAAGGAATACTCTTCCACTTTTCAGAAAGGGCTTTCTGAAAGTCGTGAATAGGAGCCAAAGCATTTCTCTGGCTGTAATGCGTTGGCTGAGTGTGTCCCCAAACATGCTCCATCGGATTTAATTGAGATGAGCTCGTTGGGCGCAATATAGGATCGCCGCCTCATATTTTTTTTTTTTTTTTTTTTATCATAAATGTATGCGAATATAACAAAGCATTATTATTTGACTTTCGACGATTTTCTTCTTAAATGTACTCTTTGAACGGGACATACGTGTTTTATGTTTCGTTAAGTTGCCAAATGTCCCAGTTTAGAGTACTGTTATTTCCAAGTAGAGATCATAATTTAATTACACGATCTAATTATCCCGCGATTAAATAAAGCAAATAATTCGGGTATAGTAATGCTGAAAAATTGACAGTTTTTTTCTTTGTCTTTTGGGTAGACGAAGGATTAATTGTATATTTTTGTTGTTACTATATTTATTATAATGCATATTTTATGATGATTAAACTTGAAATATTCTGAAGATTTTTCTTTTGATAGTTTTTCAGAAAATAAATTTGTTTCAGGCAATTTTTCTTCTGTAAATTTCACGATATTTTTAATAATTTATTTTTGAACAAAAATGTTCTTACTAACTTGGTTATAAAGAAAGTATCCGAAACTTTTTTTGCACAAATTCATCAAAGGGGAGAAAATGTCAGCAAGTTTAATTTAGCGAAAGAAAAATTTGTAAGAAGTTTTACAACGTATGTCTTTATGTCAGACAATTACTGATGACGATGCATTTTCAGATAGTTTTTTTCGCCATGGTTTTCTTTTCTTTTCGTTATTTAATCTGGGTGATGAGATCCAAAAATCCTATCGATCATATTTCTCTACTGCAAAATAAAAATCTGTCACAATATTTTGTGAAGAAAAGTCTCAGATAACGTAATAAAGAAAGTACTATATCAGAAGAGTAAACTATATACACGTATATAAAAACACTTGCTTTATAAAGAAAGTTTATTTAAACAAAAGATATGTTTAAAAAATGCCGAAAATTTTTTTGATTTTGATTATGGATAGAGAAGTATGAAGGATGTTCTAATATAAAAATAACCTATGAGCACTATTATAAAATATGCGCAAAATTTTTGCTTATGACTATGACTTTATAGAAGATTATTATTAAAAAAAGAAAAAACTACACAATTTTAAATGACAAAAGAAACATTGAAAATTGAAAATATATTTTATAAAACTTATAAATTATAAAACAAGAAATAAAACTGATGCATCAAGCATAGATTACGAAACACTTTCCAACACTTTAACCCTTTAATACTCATTGATCGCATATTTGCTACACTGTAAAAAAAAATCTGTGAAGGTACTAAACATTTTCTAGGAAACTGGGATTCCAAGAACTTTTCATGTAACGATAACAGGAAAAATTCATGTAATCGATTCTGAAACTTGAATTTTTGCTGTTACCATTACAGGAAAAATTCTTGGAATCCCAGTTTCCTAGAAAAGGTTTAGTACCTTTGCAGATTTTTTTTTTTACAGTGTACCATAAGTGTCCCGATTTAGTGGATTTTTTTTATTCAGATATTCCGTATTCCCACCAGAAAATTAGAATATAAAGTTAAAATAGGAATTTTTGCTTTAATTAATAGCAGACATTTCATTACTAAATAAATCGAAATTCGCTGTTTGGATTTTCTGATATGAATTCTGATTTTCCGAATTACACAACTTCTGGAACGCCTTTTATCCTGGGAATTAGAGTGCTTAACCTTTTATCTACCGACGGTATTTATAAGAACCATTAAAATTTTTATAATAAAAATCTTTTCATACGTCAATTAGTTGTAATACTGTATAGAATGAGTTACAGATACATTACTTTATCTTGTCTCAAAAGCATTATTGGTTACACAAAACAAAAATGTTTTTAAAAGAATGATCTCTTTAGCGTTTGCATCTTTTCAGCTTTCTTGGCGCTGAGGGAGGGGGATAAGGATTTTTCAATTTGGAAATATTGCTATATTTATATTGTAAGAACATTATATTTGTACATTTTATAATTCTACAAAATACTAAGAAAACAATTTAAAATAAAAGATTTAAATGGGGTTATAAATATTACAGAAAATCCCTGTAAATTCAAATTTAATTAATCTTTCTAAATCCTTCAATCCATCTAAAATCTTTCAAAAATTTATTAAATGATTATGCAAATCTTTTAATTTAGTTTAAATAATTTACGTAAAATGCTTTAGAATGTAAAATTTTCATGAATTCATAATTCGGTGGATAAAGGGTTAAAATACTGTAACAAACAAATAAAGCAATTTTTAAAACGCATAATACGTTTGAAAACCCAATTTAAGAAATTACTATCGGTAGTCAGAAAAAAATCTGAACTTTTTTGCGCAACACTGTATATAATTGATAGATTTGTCGATATACTCAGCACTGTGCGAAGAGAAAACTGCACCCGGGGCAAAGTTTTAATTTGGTGCACCTCCCCCCATATTGTCTTCTCTTTCTGACAGGAGTCACACAATTGGCAAAGTGCAAAAGTTCAAATAAGCTTTGTTGAATACATTTTTATAGGATTTATTTTGGAACTTTAAAAGATTTAATTTTAATTCATAAATCTCAAACAACTGAGTAACATTATAGAAAATTGTAATGGCGTTATGGTAAATAGGTCTGAAAAAAGTGTACCTAACAGTGCAATATAACATTTTGTAACCCATTTAATTTCTACGTGCTACTTAGAGAGTTTTTTTTTTCTAATCACAAAAAAGAAAATTCCAGACTCAGAAAAGATAAAGTTAACAAAAGACACTAACAAGGGAACCACTTTTGGTGTTGATCGCACCTAGCATCGAGATCTGGTGCATTTCGTAGCCCTATACATAAAAATTAGAGAACCGATTAAAAAAAATCATCTGTTAAAATCATATTTTATGTATTTTTCTATGCTTTATTTTTTTATTGGATTTTTATTTGTTTATTTACGACAAAAGTAAGTTAAGGCGCTACGAATTTTTCGCTTGCCTTATTTTGGAGCTATGGCATTCGGCTAGGGTTGCCGGAAAATTCCGCTTTTGAAAATACGCCAACATTTCCCTGCCAAAAATGTGAATTTTGGCAGTTGTAATTTTTCAAAACCAAATTTCTTGGTTTTTCAAGGAATTTAGATTTTTTTTCAATAGCTTATAATTATTATCAATTAATTTATATTTTTAAATGTTTTTCCTAAAAGGAAAAAAAAATGTATGTTAATAGTTTAAGTTTATTGCCTGGTGCGAGCAACATCAAAAGTCCCTTATAAGTCAAAGATTTTACAATACATATAAATAAAGAAGAAATCCTTCGTCAGAAATTTGTTTTTGGGTATGAGATAAAAGACTATGCAATAATTTTGAAACGAAAAACATATCCACTGTCGTTGAGAAAAAAAATTCCCTATATTTATGTATGTATATACATATTAAAAATAAGGAAAAAATCGAGGTTGGTAATATAAATTTAGCGCACCACAATTTCCGCACCGGCAAGCGGCCCCTTCGCCTACCGTTTTTCACTCCCCTGTATGTATTTCACAGTATCGTATAACGACAGATTTACATGTTTTCGACGAATTTGCACGTTTTATCTGACAGAGATACCAAAAAGCATGTTTTTACCAAACGTGTCGTTGAGCCTGTGAATCTTTCTGTCTGTATGTGAGATAAACATTGTAAGTGCTCTATCTCAAAAACTAATACACGGAATTTGATAAAAAAATAATTTCAGGTAGTCTCTGATATAAATTCGTGCCTTTTAGTTTTTGGTGTAAATCCGTCAGCAAGTGACGCTGCTATGAAATATTTTTCTCGATTTTTACAATAGCTCTATCGCAAGTACTAATGCACTGAATTTAATAAAAATTCATATTTAGGTAGTCCCTAGTATGGATTGATGTAAAGCATGATCCTTTCAAAAACTTGTCAATATAAAAGTAAATAAACAAGAAAACTTATAATAAATTTAAGCAGATTTGATATCTTGTGAACTGACGAAGTTATGAATAATTTCTTCTTCAGTCCCGACTTTTTTTTGTTTATTTATTTATTTGTATTTTTTGTTGTAAGAGTTCGCCCTGTCAAAAACTTGTAAATATAAACGTTTTAAATAATAATAAGAAGATTTATAATAAATTTAAACAGATTTGGTATCTTGAGAACTGATAAAGTTATGAAATTTTTCTTTTTAAAATCCTATTTTTTCCTCCTTTTGAGATCTTTTTCAATGGTATAAAAAAAGCTGTCATGCAAGAATTTTTTCCCTTTTCCTAGGAGTAATAATAACCTTAAACTGATTCGATATGGATCACAAGAAATTACGGTTTTTTATCTGTTTCAGAAAACTCTTCCAATTTCCACCTTTTTTGTGCGATTTTGTCCATTAACGAATTTGACCTACGAACTAAAAAAGGCTTTTAATTGGGGGTGGTTTGGGGTTTTAGTGATCGTGATTAGCGTAGATCAGCAATGTTTTTCAGGAATTTCAACAAAGGGAAGAAGGGGCAGAGTGTCTCTTACGAAATCTACTATTTCTTGTAAATAATAATAGAAAAAAGGCACATGGACCGGTCGTGTTAGTGTCTGAGTATTGGTGAACATACATAAATAATAATAATAATAAATAAAATATGCGCGTCAAAATAAAAACCTCCTCTTTTTTCAGTCGATTAATAAAAGATCGAGACAAAAGAATAAACACATTTTGTAAAAAACAGCCAAATAGAAAAAGATACAACTTAATAATTTTGCACTAATTTACTAAATCCAATAAATCTATACTAATAAAATCCGTGCGCCTCTGTCTGTCTGCTTGAAGCCGATTACAGTTCGCAACGCGGGCGAGTTGGAAGTCGCGAGAGGTATCTTTCGATTGGAAAAATTCCGGGGAAGTCATTTCGGGCATTTTCGAGACCGTGGGATCAAAATTAAAAAAGTTATAAATTAAAAACCCCTTGGGAATCGGAACGAAAAATATCTCAATTCCCTACGGAGCTCCGAAGCAGAACACTGCGCTACCTTGCGGTGAAGGAATGAATTTTTCCCCTTTGGCTAAAAGAAGAAACAGCCGAAAACCTCCATTTCTACCGGTGCTAATTGCATTTTTTCCCGCATCAATTTTTTTGACTTGCCGTAGAATATTTACCGTAGTTTTCGCTAAAATATTGAACTTAGAAATAAAACAGGACTATCGAAACTTTTTTTTTTTGCGCGTTTTTTCTTAAACCATCATGCAGACAGTTTTTAAAGTAGAAAAAACTGATTACATATTCAGAATCTGCGTAAAAATCTGCTTCTGATGAACTAAAAAATACGAAAAAATGTCTTATGGGCGCGTAGTACCCACCGTGCAAAACCAAATATTTTTAACGGACCATAGCGCCGATCCACAATCTTTTTTTTTTTCAAGTGCACGTGGCCCACAGTGCGAAATCACATATTTTTAACGGGACCATAGCTCTTTAATTTACTTTTTTTTGTGCTTGAGGATTCGAACACCAAGACTTGCTTATTAAATGAATTTTTTTGATTATTATATACTGCTTAATACCGAGGTTCGTTTGGAAAAAGTGGCCCAGCTAGCGGGCGTAGCTCGCTAGTATATAAGAAAAACAAACAAACAAAATAATCAAATAAGATAATCTGACCATGAATTATATTCAGAAAATAATTGTTCTTTTAATTCGTCAGTTTGTTCCAATTTGAATAAGCTTAGCTATTCTATGTACTTGGATTTCTCATAATGAATTTTTATGAGCAGTAGCAGCAACAACAAAATCAGGAATTACAGGAGCATAAATGAATTATTCACTTTTTATTACTCACCACTTATTCATAATTATCTTTTATCTCTTAAACCTATTTAGCCAGAACATTTACATAATAAACTACACCCATTCATTTATACTGGAAAGTTTTGGGGACAAAAAGATTACTTCTTTTAACTAATTGCTGATATGTAGTATTCATTATCTAGCTAGTAAAATATGATTTATTATACACCGAAAGTAATAAGTAAAAGAAAAATTAAAATGAACACTATACAGAGCAATTAAGAAAAAATATTTAAGGAGAATGGACATTTTTTGTTTTTTGGTTTTACGGACATAAATAAATAAAATTATTGCACAAAAATTTGAAAAATGTAAGAACATTTTAAAACTTATTTTTCTTTACAGTGTTGAACTTTTTGAAACTTTTTTTCATGTTTTCTTACAAGTGTGTTACATAACATTTATTATAAAACAGTAGAGATCATATTTTTAAAAATTCAATTAGTTAAAAAAAAATCAAATAAGATGTCATGAGATACGGGGTGGGGGTAACTAACTTGATGTGCCAATGCCTAACCTTTCTTCTATCTCATGCATATTAATACTTCAAATTTCGCTATCTCAGTGCAAATTAAATGACAATCTATGCCCATCACGAAGATTGTAAAGGCATCAATAAATAGTGTGCATTTAGAAAGGATATACAAGCATGGCATCTTTCAAACAAATCATCGAATTTTGGTATTCCCCTCTTAGATGTTTACTACCAATATTTCCAATGCAAAAAGCATAAAAACTACACCTCGTGAGCACTATATACAGAAGCAGAGGTCTGCACATGCCGGAATTTCCAATCCCGACCCGTTTACATTTTCACAGTTCGCGGTCCGGCCCCGTCCGATCTGGCCTGACTCAATTTCTACAAAAAATTCACATTTTTCTTAACATACATTTAAGATACCTTTAAAGAATACCGCATTCGTATTTATAGAAAAAATTAAAAATATATTTTAAAATTACGAAGTGTTTGTTCACAAGACAGAACGTTACACAGTAGCAACATTAAACCTTATTTAGATTCTTAGACGTTTCAGCATTCAAATAAAGATTTATAAAAGAAAAATAAAAGTAGTTTAAAATTTAAGAAAAAAAAATGAGGGCTAAAAATATCATAACTTTTGAAACTGTATAATAAAAAGTTGATTTGTGAAAATATTTCTCTGTCATTTATTAAGGTTTTTTTTTTCCAAATCGAAAATAGCAATTTTTTGACACATTTTTGAATTCATTTTTTAATGGAAGCGCATGAGATTGTCAGATCTTGTCATTAAGAACAATGTAATCCAATGGCATTATCCTTGTTTTGGTAAAGGAAATATATCTTTTATAGAAAGTACTGTTAAAGGTAGCGTTTTGAATCAAATTTTTGGTAGCGAAACTGAAGCCTTTTAAGAATTTCTTATGTGTTGACATGTCATTTATTTATCAAAAATGGAAAACGTTATTCGATTCCAAATCTGTTCAATAATAATACTTTCAATTTTATGCCTTTACAGTTAAGAGATATTCAGAAAATGAGTCAAAGTTTCGCGTTCTTGCGCAGTGAATTTGAGATCCATCTTAAGGTATATTTGCAAAGGTTACGTCAACACACTCTAAAAAATAAAAGTGAAATTAGACAAATTTACATATATATGTGTGTAAATTCCTAAAATTACACACCTGACATGAAAATTACCCACTTTTTGCAAAGTTGTACCTGTTTTTATGTGCATTTTAGCTTAACAAACTAAGTGTGTATTTTGTTATCACTTGAAAAACATAAACAAATGTGTAAATGCTGAAAAATGTGTGAATTTACACAAATTGGTACGTTATTGTAATTTACACATAATGATATACACATTGGTAAGAGTGTAAATTTCTAAAGTCACCCACTTGTCATAAAAAATACCTATTTTAATGTGTGTTTAGTTTGTGGCATTAAGTTTGTAAGTTTGTTATCAGTGCATAAACTCATAAAAATGTGTAAATGTAGATTACTCCTGAAATTACACTAATTATTGTGTTGAAAAAATTATAAATGCGTGAATTTTAAAGTAGACGTTACGAAAGGGATAGGAGGCTTACATATTATTCAGAGCTACACTTTTTATTTTAGTACACCCATTCCATAAATAACTTGGTGTCATTGCATTGCTGTAACCGTATTTTTAAGTAATAAATTAATATATTTATTTATTTTTATAAGATACTCTGACCACCTCTCTGACTCTCCCCGTTTCAGCAGCACGTGAACATTTAAGACAAGTTAAAAAAAATTTAACCTCGACACATGTAACAAATGTAACAAATATTTTGTTACATGTAACGTAAAATTTTATCCATTTAATTAGTAAATTTTAATTTCGTTTTCCGAATTCCCTTTTAAAATTTGTACATCAAATATAAAATGCTTCATTGTATAATTCTAGGTTTTGATTAAATCGTAATTTCTTTCAGCCATCGCACAGACTGCTCTTTTTCACAATTTTACTTGTAATTTTCAGTAATAGTGCCAGATTTCATTCTTAAAGCGACATTAGGAAGACTTCATAACGAGGCATTATAATAGAGATATAATCCCACTTTATGCTTATTCATAAAATTAAATTATATTTTTTGTACTGTTGGTATTCTTTTTTGCTGTCCCTCCCCTTAATTAAAAGGATAGTAGTTTAATCTTCAGTAAAATCTAAAGACTATTTCGAATTCATTTAATATGTAATATAAAATATAATTCATGTAATTAAGATAATTCTAAATTCGTATCCTGAGTTATTTATACATTTTGAACATCAAATATAAGTATGCTTGATTTTACCCTAAATTATTTGAGCCGTCTGGTAGTTTGTAAACTTTTATCCATTTCAAAGTTTAACTTGTAATTTTAGTTTAACTTCAGTTCGCAGTGCAATTGATGGTTGTATTCAGGAATTACTTCAACCTCGAGTTAGACGCGAATCTAGCATAGGAAATTAAAATCGTAATCTTCGTTGACTTGGCTTCATCATGTTTAAGTTGAAAATTAATGGTGGGTCCAGCTGATTGCAAGCGCTCTCGTTCAGAAAAATATAGTATATAATAAGTTATTCTCTTATAAAATATAAGGTATGTAATGTCATACGTCCGTATTACCTCCAATTCTTTTTATCTGATTTGTTTATATTTATGTATAAATGTATATGATACATGTTGGATTGTTTTTTTACGTATAAGAATTTTTTACAAGTATAATTTACTTGCCTTAAAAAATGTCATCATTACATAACTCCTGATAAATGTCTATTAAAATAACAACTGTTGTATCTAAAGTCATTTATTTCTTGAAAAATTTTCATCTTAAAAAGAATTTATGAATGTATGTTAACAGTAGCAAAATAAACATTAACATCATTTTTTTTTTTGGGGGGGGGGGGGGGGGTGAGATGTTAAATTTTGGTTCGGTTGTGTGAAAGATACTATAGTTTATTTATAAATTGTTATACAAATGTATACCATATCTATAAATTATATATTCTGATTTATAAATTAAACAGTTCATCTAAATTTTATTTATTTATTTTTTGTAAGTTTTTTTAATTATGAAACTTATAATGTTAACTAAGTTTGTCATCGATTAAAACTATAGCGTTGCTTTTGAGTTTCTACGTTACATTTCCTAATTTTGAGAAATTAATTTTTTTAAATTTTTTATCTTAATTACATTAAATTTTCAGCTGTGTTTTAATTTGAAAATATTACATCGGAAGAACTATGTTCCACTAAAATAGTCATAGTAAAGAACACATAATTTTTTCTTGTTATTTATAGAATTAATAAAAATACACAGAAGTAAATTGCAAAAGGGCGCAAATACGTTAATTTAATATAACTCCAGATCTAAAATTCTGAAGAAAATTTATATTAAAGTAATGGCTTTTTCTTCAAATATGCATTTTTCCATTCCAATTTTGCATATTATTACAGAACTTATATGACATAAAACATATGATTGTATGTATATAAAAAATATAGCAGTTGTGTCATAATGAATATTCAAAATCGAACTTATCATTCTCTCCCTCCCCTTCTACATAAATATCCCCCGCCGGGTGAGTTTTATACACTTAAGACACAAATGTAATTATCAAATAACTTCTACGAACTTTAATTTCGAAAATTTATGAGAGTCAATTGATATTTGGATATAGACACAGTATTTCTCGTTTTATTTTTTACTATAGCTGATGAATAAAAATACACATTAGTTTGATATCTAAAATTTTAATTAGAATATCTGAAATTTTCATTTATGAAGATAGGATTAATTTCATTAATGTTAAGATATATTTGTATTTTTTTTCTTTTTTTAAGACACAAATTTCTAAATATAAATTTAATGCAAAAGATGTTACTTTAATGATTCAACAGCTTTTTTGATAGTCCTGATAATATTTTATCTGTCAAATTCTTTGTAATGATGAATATTTATGAAAAGAAAACAATTCAACATGTAATATAAGTGATTTATGTATATATAAACAAATCAGCTAAAATATTTGCAGGTAATATATGTGTGTGTGCGTGAGATGAAGTTTACATACCTTTTTTCTATTTTTTTTTACAGTATTTTAAATTTTACTTTTATAACTGTATGTAACACAGTACCTTCAATATAATTAATTTTGTATCTTGAGTCTGAAAAATAAAAAATGAAAAATTGAGTCTCAACTCTGAAAATAAAAAGTGTGGAGATTGCAAGTTTACCAACTATGATTATTCCATCTGATTAGACTAAAATCTATCATTAATTAATTATTTATTTTTCTTTATCTTCATTTTTAATTGCATGTTTTGAATAATATATAAATGAGGGGTTAATGATGAAATTAAAAAGCAAGGAAGAATATAGAAAATAAAATAGCAGTTTTTATGTGTATATTTAGAGGAGAGTGGGGAGGAATGGGACACTTTACAAAAATAATAAAATCAACTTTACTTGACACAAATACAAAAACTTTGATTTATAGAATACAAAATGAAACACTTTCTAATGTCCTTGAGCAATATAGAAACATAATTTGAAGAATCAATTTTATAATTAAAGAAATTGAAAATGTCACAATGTGTTCCATACTTCCCCACTAACAGAGAAGTAACATTTGTACTATGATGGTTGATGAGGAATAGCAAAAACTAATGTCTTAAATGGCTATATGCTGAATTTTAGATCCGTAGCTGTTATAGTAGCACAGTTTTAAAGGGAGGGGTAAAGTTCTAAAAACCTATTTATAGGGAGTTTTTAAGAGGAGGGGAGTGAGTGTGATAGGCTGATTTGGAGCTTATGATGCTACACTTGTGATAGTGGATGAGAAGTGTGTACATCACTATTATCCCGAGTCCAAACAACACTATTTTATCGCATCCACTGTCACAAATCTAGCCCCATAAGCTAATAATCAGACTTTCAACTACCCACCCCCCATTTTACTCCTCCATACAAAACTATATGAATATTGCAGCTACGGTTCTGAAACTAAGCATAAATATATCGATATTTTTCATCAACCCGTTGCAGTGCAGATATTTCATATACACTAGACACAATAGTTATTGAACCTCCATCGAATATGCGTATTTTGCATATTACGCAAAGAACTGTGTAAATTACAATAACACAATAATATGTGTTTTTTGCGTAATACATATTTATCAGTGTAATCACAGAAGATTACACAGATAAATGAGTAAGAATATAACACAGATATATGTGCATTCTTGCGCAATTTACACATTAATGTGGGTATTTCATGAGTGATCACCATAACTTTTACACATTTAGTGTTATCATCAAATTACACACTGAAATGTGTATTTTGAAATTTACACATTAGGCGTGTATTTTGGCAATTTACACTCAAATTTACACATATAAACAAATCGTTTCTGTATCATCGATTTACACATTTTTGTGTGTAAATTTACACTTTTATTTTTTAGAGTGCAGAAGTTCATTATCATTAATAATATTTTAGGTAGATTTCGTATGAAATACTACCTATTGCATTCGCACCAGTTTATATATATATATATATATATATATATATATATATATATCACTTTTTTATGGACACGATAACTTCTAGAATTCTTCCCCAATCTCCACCAAACTGGTACATAAAATCAAAGGGGATAAAATCTCGGCTAAGTTCGTTAATGGGCAAAATCGGACCAAGGGGGTCGAAATAGGGGGCGTTTTTGTGAAAACAGAAAAAAACTCATAACTTCTTA
Source organism: Maratus speculifer (assembly GCA_964019185.1). NCBI lineage: Eukaryota > Metazoa > Arthropoda > Arachnida > Araneae > Salticidae > Maratus > Maratus speculifer. The sequence goes on along the minus strand of OZ025296.1, from coordinate 186,970,841 downwards.
ATGAAAATAGATATCGAATCAGTTTAAAGTTTATATTGCTTCTACGTAATGGGCCAAACGTTTATGCATGACAGATTTTTGATAAAGTTAAAAATGGGCTCAAGAGGCGAAAAAAATAGGGTTTTTGGGAGAAAAAAAAATCATAACTTTGTCAATTCTCAAGATATCAAATCCATCTAAATTTTTTATAAATATTATTAAAATTATCTAAAACTTTTGTATTTGCAAGTTTTTGACAGGACTAACTCTTACCAGTAAAAAAAATTAAAAACGAAAATAAAAAGGGGTTTGGAAAAAGAAAAAAATCCATAACTTTGTCAATTCTGAAACTATCAAATCCAATTAAATTTGTTTTACATCTTCTTAATAATATCTACAACTTTTGTATTGACAAGTTTTTCATATGATAAATTCGTATAGCAAAAATAAATTAAACAAAAATTGGAGTTGGAGAAAAAACTTCTAATCCAAACTGCTTACATTCTGAATCGTTTTTTAAATTCATTTTTTATTTGAAACGCATCCAAATGGCAGATCATCTTATTTAGGAACTATATAATGTGAAACATTGGCCAGAGTTTTGATAAAGACAGAATATATTCAAAAAAGGCTGCCAAAAAGGGTATTTTGAACAGAATTTCCCGAAGTGATCGTGATAGGAAATTTGAGGAAGTATTCAAATAACAAATCGCGTTTTTTCTGACTCATTTTTAAATCCATTTTTATTCTCAAACGCATCCAGTTTACAAGTCCTCTTATTTAGGAACTGTATAATATGATGCATTGGTCAATTTTTTGATAAACACAGACTATATTTCAAAAAAGGCCGCCAAAAAGGGTATTTTGAACAGAATTTCGAGAAGTTATCGTGATTCAAAATTTGAGGAACCATTGAAATAACAAATTGCTTTTTTTCTGACTCATTTTTAAATTCAGTTTTGCTCTCAAACGCATCCAATTAACAGGTTCTTTTATATAGGATCTGTGTAATATCCCGCATTGTTCAGTTTTTGATAAAGGCCGAATATATTTTTAAAAATGCTGTCAAATTGAGGCACTCACGCAAAATTTCCCGAAGCTATCATGATTAAGAATTGAGGTGTGTTCAAAATTGGTTATTTTATAACTTATTTTTAAATTCAATTATGCTCTCAAACGCATTCAATTGACAGTCTTTTGTTATTTAGGAACTATATAATGTACCGTATTAGTCGATTTTTTTTAATTCAGTCATAATTATTTCAAAATGTGTTGTCAAAATGGGCATTTGATCCGAATTTAGCTTAAGATGATTCTGATAAAACCAGTCCTCACAGAAAAAAATGAAATAAATTTTTTTTCAAAAGAGGACAAATAAAGTTGTTAAACTGGGTTTATCTCTAATCAAATTTATTTTTTGTTGTTGAAATGAGCACTCTTCGAAATCTACCTCTGCCTATAGGCCAAGCAGACAGGGATTTTTTTACAAAACATATTGTCTGCCCTATATAGATAATAAATGATATTTTGATGATTTTGAAAACAGCTGTCTCACATGATATATCTGAAGTATTTTGTTGCCAAAGAAAGCATACTTAGTAATACATCTTTAAGAATTGATTTTCTTCCGCGATTTTCTTATGCCTTTACTTTGAGGAAGACTTATTGAAAATGGGTCTCTAGTGCAAAGTCTCATATTTAATACAGTGAGACTTCCATTTAACGAGGTCTCATCGGTACAACTAAACACTCCGCTATGAAAAAAATTCGTTAAATAGAAATCAACTCAATTTCATCAAATTTGTGTAACAAAATACACGTAAAAGGAAAAATACACATAACAGGGAAATATTGAGAAAATGTATTTTAATTTGGGCAGTAATTTCTTTTTATGCAATGTGAGAAAAATTTAATTAGTGAAAAATTTAAATATTAAAAAAATTATTCATAAAGTTATTAAAAGTTTAATTTAATATATAAAGATACAAATAAAGACAGGTAAACGAAATCTGAAGCGTAGCGTATTTTTTCTCAGTGTTTCAGATTCATAACTTTAATTTAGTATATAATATTGCTTTTGACAGGTTTTTCATTAAAAAAATACAGTGTACATTAAAACTTTCGCATATCCGAACAATTCATCTGTAACCTTTTCATGAAATTGGAATCATCTTCTTATTGTATGGAAATTTTCCCTTCACTGTCAACGCTAGAATTTCTGTGAGAGTGTGACTATAGCAAGTGTTTAGCTTTGTGTGAAAAAGTATTTTAGTTAGTATTGAGAAGAATAGAAATGATTAAATAAATAAATATATTAGACCTGGAGGCGGCACTACTGACAATCACCTCATTGAAATCACGGCTGAAATTTCAGAATTAGTTAAAACTCGGTTCGTATATTAAAATGAAATTGGTCTGTCAAGTCATATCTTACAAGGAAGGTCTCCATTGGGGGCATACTCAGAATTTTTTGAAAAAAATACGAATTAAACTACTCATGTAGGTAATAAAGGATCAGTGAAAATTAGCGGCGGAATTACATTATTAAATATGTAAAAAAATAAAATAGTTTGAAATAATTGGCGTGAAAAGCTGAAAGCGACGCGGGATTTGGCGAGCAGTGCATTTCCTCGCCAAAAGCAGACGATTTTAACGAATCTGAAAATTGATTTTAATTGATTTCACCGTTAAAAATCTGCGGCATTTACTGCAACGTCACTCCACTACTTTTTTGGAATATCTCTTTTCTGACCAATGAGAATGCTTCATAGCACGGTGAATTGACCGTGTTAAAAATCTGCTGCATTTTGTTGCAACGCACTCCACCGCTTGTATATAATATCTCTATTCCAACCAATGAGAAAGCTCCATTTCACGGCCAAGTAACCGTTTTCTATACAAGCAAGGGAGTGCGTTGCAACAAAATGCAGCAGATTTTTAACAGTGTATTTTTCAATTCGAAACAGTTTTAATCAATTTAAATTGTGTTTTAAATCGCCAAATAAACGAAATTTTTATTATTTTTTTACGGACGTTATAAGGAGGTTCCGCCGAATTTTTTTTATAAACATATATAACTATATGAGAAGAACATTCTGTAATTTTTCCAGATTTTTCTGAGTATGCCCGTATGGAGACCTTCCTTGTTAGAGGAATACACATGAAAAACCGATGTTAGTGGTTGAGTTGAAGGTTTGTTTTTTCCTCCATCCAAAAGTATGAAAACATTGAGAACTGGGAGCAGGAAAACACAACGGTAAACCTACGTGTGAACCGCTAAAATCAGGTTTTCAGGTGTTTTCCACCAAGATATGACTTGGCAGGCTGGTTGCGTTCTAACATGCGAATTGAAATGTAATTAATCCCAAAATTTCATCCATGAACTAGATGGCGTAATTGTATGTACTGCCGCCTAGTGATCTATATTCTATGAGCTCAGCTCTATTTTCCCAGGATATTTTGTTTATTATTTCCCCACTCTTTTTAATTTCTCCCCTTTTTTGTTTCTGGTTGAAAAATTTGCTAATCTACTTTATTACACTATAGTTGCTATGTTTCGGAGATGTATGACTTGGTCACAGGCACCTCACAAAATGTCTTCGAAATCATTGCGATTAAATTAGGCGAAAAATTCTAGTTTTGAAAACCAATGATAAAAGCTAAACTAGTCGGATGTTTCTTCTATTTCATACATGTTTATACTTTCATGAAAAAAAAAGCATAGTAGCACCACCGGTTAGGTGGCGCCAAATTCAACCAGCAACAACTTATGTTAAGTTCTAACTGAATTTAGAAGAAATTTGATGAAAATCCGTGCATTAGTTTTTGAAATAGAACCATTTCGAAAAACATAACAAAATCTGGATAAAAGCGGCACCTGTTAAGCGATTTACTTCAAAATTTAAAAAGCACTAGTTTATGTCAGCAACATCTAAAGTTTGATGGAAATTCATGCATTAGTTCTTGAGGCAGAGTTATTGCGGTAAGCATGAATAATGCCGCATAGTAATGCCACTTGTTAGATGATTTATTCGAAAAAGCAATTAGCTCCATATTGCGTCATGGGCTAACAGAATATGAAGTTTTGTGAAAATTCGTCCTTTAGATCTTGAGTTACAACTATTGCGGAAATCGTGAAAAAGGCAGCATAGCAGCGCCATTATTTGGACGATTTACACTAAAAAGTAATTAGAACTAATTTATATTACGTACAAACTTAATCTAAAGTTTTATTGAATTTTGTTCATTAGTTTTTGAACAGAGCGCCCACAAAATTTGTGACACATGCATTATATCGGTCCATGCACTAAACCAGTGATGCACAACCTTTTTACCAGAAAATCGTTTGCCACCAGAATATTTGAAAAGTGGAGTTTATTTTCTTTAATCTCAAAGTTTCTGTCATTACTATAAGGAAAATTATTCTGCATAAAAATAGTGGTATCATTTTGACCCGCGGGCCAGAGGTTGTGCACCCCTGCACTAAACATAATCTTTTACAGAACTAAGGAATTTTTTAAAGGTCGAAGTGAGAAATTTATATGATTTAATGCCACAGTCAATTAACTCTTTAGCATCGAGAGCCCATCCAGATTTGCTTAATACAGTAAAACCTCTAAATAACGGACACCTTGGGAGCGCAGAAATTGTCCGCTATTCGGAGGTGTCCGCTATTGGGAAAACCTCACAGATTCAAAAATCGCTAAGAAATGCTTAATGTTTCATTAGTCGATTTAAAAATGTCCTAAAACCTCTATTATATGATTAAACCAGAAATTAAAATAATTTTCAAAGCAATAAAACTGAAATAAAATTGTGCATACCTTTATCCTTTGCTTATTACATTCTTACAAAAAAAAAAAAAAAAAAAAAAAAAATACAAAAGTATGCTTTTACTTGCGATTAGATGTAATTTGTTTTTCAATGTGAAGTTTTAACTCTTTGAGTAGTTTTAATTCTTTTAAATCATCTTTTTCTAAAAAAAAAAAAAAAAAAAAAAAAAAAAAAAAAAAATGTATAATTGTTTATTGTATTTTCCTGCTTCTTAAAAGCATCCAATCATCCGAGGGTGAGGGGGTGTGTGGGGGGGATGTAGGGGATAAATGTAGGGGAGAGAGGGGATTTTCTCCAGCTCATTCCCACATTTATCTGTGATCACAAAATTTGTGATACATTGCCCTGATAAATTTAGAGGATTTTTATTTTTTTTCTCGTTAAAAAATAATTTTTTGTTCTTTTTTGCCAAAATTACTGTCCGCTATTCGGAATGTCCGTTATTCAGAGGTTGAACATACAAAAATTAAAGTTTTGGGAGTGGGGATTTGAAAACTGTCCGTTAAATAGAGGTGTCCGCTATTCGGGAGTGTCCGTTATGGAGGTTTTACTGTATTTAATCTTTTACCAGTAGTTTTTCAAAACAGAATATTTCCTGTAATTGAATCGCAAAAATGCTCCGATTAAATAAGACAAACTGTATGATAAAAAAAATAATAACTGGTGAGAATAATAAAGGATTCTGAGCGCCTTAAGGCGGTTGGTCACTGAGCGTCCGAATTCTCATCGGTAATGTTAAGTCTATATACGTTTGATGCATTTTTATATCAAAATATCTCCTCAGGGAATAGATATTTTAAACTTCTTCTTTCGATGTTTTTTTTCCTAAAGGATGTCACCTTTTCTTAGTCGTCAAAATATTTCTAAAATTTATGATCAATTTAATATTTTAGTTTTAAAAACTGAAGAAGCTAGAAGTCAATTTTAACACTTCATATAAAATTATGCAATTTAAAATGCATATAAAATTATAATTTAGAAATATTTTGAAAACTAAGAAAAAAAGATGCATCTTTTAAGAATAGAACACTGAAAAAAAATAAAGAATATAAATTTTCCAAGGAGATATTTTGAATATAAAAATGCACCAAACGCCCGTAGATTTAACATTATGGAGGGGAATTCGGCCACTGAGTGACCAACCGCCTTAAGTGGCACGTATATCGGCCGCTTGTATCCAAGGGATTAATGTAATGCCAAAAGTTCTTTGAAAGACTCAAAATACGATCTATCCACATTAAGCCTTTCGAGGATGGGGCCAACAAACACCCGGAATCATTAATTAAAAAATTTCTTTTATAACGTACTTAAAAAAAAGCAACTTCATATCTTTTAATAAATTTTGGTGTGAGTTTATTATTTCAAACAGCGCCGTAAAGAATTAAATAAGGATGTATATTATAGGGATGAGATTTCCGTGTTTTTGCACACCAGTATTTTGTTAGAGAAAATGTTATTTCATTTAATCGGAACATTTTTGCGTTTTAAGAGCATTTTCTCTAAACTAATACTGGTGTGCAAAAACGCGGAAATCTCATCCCTAATATTAATCCTATTATAAATGGAATATTTATGTTATATTTCATATATTATTTAGCTTTTACGAACGAATTAATTGAATTTCCAAACAAATCAATGCAAAAACTATGATCGGTTAACCCACAGAGTACGGACAGAGCCTCAACTCGGCTTGAAAAGAACGCCCTAAGTGGATCACTTAAAAACTAAACCATCGCGTTGGCGATTTTTATCCTCGTGATTTCTGTTTAACTGTAACCATATTCAAGCTTGGCACTTCTTGCTGAATGCTGATTTGATTATCTTTGCACACGTGCTTATGCTATTTGATCTTAGATTTTCGCGCTTATATTGATTCGTAATTATTACTGTTATTGTTCTTAAATTTTCAAGTGTAAATTATTAGGTCGTTATCTTACGAAGAGACACATGTATTGTTTGCAAGACGAATACGTCAAAGTTATTTCATATTAAAATAATTCTTTCATAAATTTCAAAACAAAAAGCAGCAAGCCGTCTCTGTATTTTTTTTCTTTTTTCCCTTATCATTTGTCGTCAAGAAAGCGATGTTTCACCGAATTAGCAACCTCTTATGTTATGATCGTAGTTTCAGAGTGATCCGCTCGTATCGCTACTGTCTATGCGTAATCCTATGTTAAACAAGTTGCCATTACAGTGTATGAAAGTTGATTCTCTGTTCCGTACTCTGTGGGTTAACCCCTTGAGGGGTAAGCAATAATATCTCTATAATATAGAACTTTCACCGGATTAATCGTAAAATTTTATTTTAAAACAAGAAAAAGCATTTTTTTTTTTCACCAATTTGCTATCAAATTAAAAGTTCTGGTACAAATCTTCTTTAAATAAGGTGAGAAATAATTTTTCCCACCGCCCCTCAATGGGTTAACGAATAATTCGTTTAGCAACCATTGTTTTGCTACTGATTAAGATCGTTAAACGATAATCTACAATTGATAATAATCTATATCCATATAAGTTTTCATTAATGAAAAAAAATCCAAATAAATTTCCAGAGAACGAACCTATAAATTTCCAGAAAACGAGCAAAAATACATGCTTAGCTTAAATTTAGTATCCGATGTCGGACTATAGATATATCATCGTTCATCATACTTATGTGATTCAGATAATGCAGTATATTTCGCTGGAAAAAATCTCATAAATCATTGAAAAATGTACTTTTGGGAATTTACACATGCTTAGATAATATCGGAAGAACATATCTAAAAGAGAAGAAAAAGAAAACCTCGTATAAAGATGAATTTGTTTGCGAAATATGGAAGATTTTGAAAAAAATATTTTTTTGGAAGCAAGTATTTTTGATAGGAAAAGATTCTTAACTCAGTATAACATGAATAATAATAATAATAAAATGCAGCATCAGAACATAAGTATATACTGAAAACATAAATAATTAATATATATTATTTTATTAATATTATGTAAATAATGTTATTTATATTATTTATAAGAGCATAAATTACGCATTAAGCTTTGGATGAATACAAACAGTGTAAAGTAAAATTGTAATTTAAAATATCAGATTGAAAAAGAAATCCACCTAGATCATATACAGAGGACAGAGACACATAAAAATTTTACTTCAATAAGAAAAAACAACTCAATAACGTTTTTCTTTACTAAAGTTATAACAGTAAAATTTGATTCTGGTACAAATCTTGATTAAAATTAGATGGGATATGATATATCTGACTGCACCTTAAGGGATTAATATATCGGTGACGTACACAGACTTGTATATTGTCTTCACATTTATTACGTTTGGAGAAGCATGAGTCGGTTTTGAGTTACACAAAACCTGATATATTAATAGAGAGTTCTTACAAGAGTTCCATTACTAATGTAACACTTTATTTTAGAAACAAAAATCTAGAATCCTTTAACACCTTAATCGGCGCGCGCACATTCACAGCCGAATTGCACGTGAAATGAAAATCGTGACGATTAAAGGGTTAATTATTGACATACACTAGGTGAATCTAAACTCTTGAACAAAACTTTAAGGGGTGATAGTACATACCAAGATAAACAATTTTAAATGGGAAACTAAGGGTCCCAAATGTCTTCCGAAGGAGACAGGTGCCATTACAGTTTAGGATCAATTTACCTGCTGGAAAATCCTTTTTAGGCCACTAATTCTCTTTTCAATTGGCAATAAATGGATTTCTAGAATTTCTTGGTAATCGGTAGACCACATGCGGTCTGAGGGAAAAAACAGATTAAGTTTATCCTCATAGCCGAAGCCTCCCAAGACTCTTAATTAACCTTCACCGTACTGTCTTTTGGAGAAAATTTCCTTTTCTTTCCTAATGTAATGTCAATAGAAAGCAAGGCTGTCAGAAATATCCAAACTAATTATTTTCTTTAAGAAGATATCACTGGTCCTTCCAGGTTTGATGATATTTGGTCCTATCGACTCTGCTTTGCTTGTGGATAACTTTCAACATTGCTGGTAGGTGAAGGCTTATTAGTGGTATTTGGAAGCTTCGATTATGGGGGTAAACTTAATCTGGCTTCTGACTCAGGACGAATGTAGACTATCGATTAACAATAAATACTAAAAAACCAATATTGCTATTTGCAGAGAGACTTGGTGGTGTAAGTTAGATTTTCCAGCAGAACAACGAATCATAACCTTTGCAAAATCCTCCTTGGGATGGTGTTTGATTAAATGGGTACATAACATGGAATGGTCTGCCTTGTACCTTCATCCCATCCCTCAAGAAAATGTTTCGAGTATCCTCAATAGACTTCTATGTGCCAAAGGCAAATAGTTTAAGTCTATAGTATAACTGAAGGCCGCCATCATTGAAACCTGGGATAATATTGATGCTACTGTCTTCCAGATATTGGTAAATAGTATGGCAGATAGTATATTCCATGTTATTATATAAACATGGTCAATATTTTGGCTATTAACAGTAGTGGCTTTATGTCAGTAAGACACTTTTACCCTCTTATTTTTTATACACTAATTTTTTTCCCTGCCCAGGTAGGGAAGGAAGTGAGTTACTCCTTATACATATGTATTTGTTTATAAACTTTCTTAATATATCTGTTTCGTTCTCATTGCTTTGTTTCCCGTATAAATATGGTACAAAAGCAGGTGGTTTTTTTCGATGGGACACACTGTATAACGAGTTCGAGTTTCAAGTGTATTTTTAAGAGGTTGAGGATGATTTTAAGTATGTAAGAGTTATTAACATTTCAACGATACTGTACTGTAGAGCACTTAATATTTCTTCAAAGTTATAGGTTCTGTAATGTCAGAATGAACTTCCACCAAAAATAAATGGTCTCTTGAAACAAAATCACGATTTTAAATCTGAATGTTTTCTCCCTCGTAACTCAAGGAGTGAGATTTTATTGGCAGTCACTATGAGATCCAAATTAATCGTAATTTTATAAAAGAACTATGCACAAGACATTGCACTACGTTCTGCCCAAAAACTACAGAATTATAAGGGATGTAAGAATTGTTCGGTAAAAAAAGTTTTGTCTTACACGCAACACATAGAAAAAAAGGGGAAAAAAAGAACAAGATCATTAATTCTCTGGTATAGAGTTTCAAGCGAAAAGTAATGGAATGTGTTCTTTTAATTTCCACCTTCAGGGGATCCCATTTTGTCAATTTATTTTTTATAAATTAATTAAAACTTTAATATTGATATTTTAATATTCTATGTCCTAATCTAGAAATAAATCAAAATCAGTTTAATTTATGTAATGGTTCTGTTGGTTAATAATTCTAATATTTAATTGTAAATGCTTTATTATTACTTTTTAAACTTTATATTTTAACCATTTCCGGCACATTGTGCCCGGTCTGGGATATCTAATTTTAATTCCTAACTTGCAAACGGCACGAATAAAATTTTTGCAAAATTTTGCTTTTACAATAAAAGCTCAAATTTAGGATTTCAAAATAACTAAAAAATTCGTCGGTGAATTTCAGTGTCAGTCGATATCTCATTTTACTTGCAGATTTTGCCCGTGCCGGAAAGAATTAAAATCACGGTACATAAAAAATATTTCGAATAAGTCTATGGAATGAAACAGAAACTCGTTATCTGGATAATACCTTACTTCGATATGCTTTTTAACACTTTCAAACGTACTTATAAATTCGATTTGTTGCCCTTGCTCTAACTTATGTAAACATACTTAAATTTCCATGCAATAGGTATTGCAGTTTACTATGGCATTTTCGGTACTGAAAATAAAGAATGTACATTTATAGTTCGTTTACAGAGACAATCAAAAGGATTTCATTACATTTTGTCAATTATAGAAAATTGTATCATGTGCGTTTTAATGATGCTACACCGTTTAAAAATTGGTGTTGCATCATTTCATGGCAAAATTACTATGCGTTTCTGAAGTACACAAAAACATATTTACTTTAGAAGCTGGACATAGCTTTATTGTTTATTTACAGGAACACGTAAAATAATTGGGTTTTAGCTCTGGTACATATTTCTAAATTTAACTATTTTTTTTTTTTCATTTAAAATATCGGGTATAAATCTTGTAGATCATATAAAGAGCTGAACAAAAGATAACGAGTGTTTTTCCGTTTATTGACGGCAGAAGGGGAATTTTCAATTGTGCTATGGGTTTCCTAACTGAACTAAATTTTAGTATACTATGCATTGTACATTCAAATCTATATATTGTATACAGGGTTGCATATACAATGATCCATTTATGTAAATGAATTCGGATGTTTTCCCGACTAATGATTGTAATTCATGGAATTGTCAACAACACATTTTTCAAATGTGTTGTTGTTTTTTCCAAAGTCTTTTGTTTAGCCATAATCTTTCTCCTTATTAAGCGGTGAAGTTTTGTTTTAGTGTTTTGAATGTGGTGAAAAATGTTTCATAGTCTATATTTGACGCATGATTTTAGTATTTTTTAATTCCAGGGAAAGCCAAATTATCTAGGTTTCGATGTAAAAATATGCTGCATGAAGCTAGAATTTGCCCGTCAAACGTGGTAAATGAGGTGCGTTTGCACCACAACTAGTTTTATATATATTCAGATCTTGGTGCTAGAGGTATTGCACTCATACAAAACAGCATAAATGCAACATTTATTACGATTATGTATAGTAAATTCAGTGATAAGAAAAAAATGAGGACTCCATCTTAAACAGCACATCACCACCATGGGAACCTAAATCATGACCTATCATAGGATATCATCATGGAGGAATGAGATAGGTGGAGGTGAAGTAATGCTCAAAAAAGGTTTGCAATATGAATCCATTTTTCGCTCAAATTTTAATGTTCCAAACAAAAGGACGTGGAAGGAATTTTGTATCATAATACGAATTGAAAGAATTGAATTACAACCGAAGCATATTTTAAGAAGAAATAGCAAATTAAAATGGTCTTTGTTCTATTATTATTTATTAAAATAAATGTTCGCTTTTAAAATAAAAGAAATTGGAAAATTAACAATTATTAAATATCAAATTAAAATTAAATTAGATATTGAAAACATTTGTTACGAACTAAAAATTGTATTACTAAAAGATTCCTTCTTTAATTCAGTTTTAAATACTTTATAACATAGATGAAAAATTTTTATGACTAAATAATTGAATGTAAATAAATATTTAAACTATAATAAAACTATAATAATGAAAATATTTTTTTAAAATCTATATATTTAAAACACCTGGCTGTTTTTTTAGTCATCAGCCCTGAGCTTTCTACTGGCCCGATTTCGATAATTATTTTTTTAAATGAAAGCTGTTCATGTGTAGATGTGCCCATTCTGGCTAATTTTTAATTTATTTCAATTTTTATATTTTATTTTTTATTTTAAAAGCTTTTTCGTGATATTTCTTCAAAACAGTGGCAACAGGTTAAGCTTTTCTCACTATAATAAAAATTTATTTTGCTTTATTACTTTCCACCAATCAGGAGAATGTAATTGATGTCGTTTTGGAAAAAAAAAAGAATAAAACCTGTTATTTGTGTGGTATTACAATAATTCTATTTTACATAATATTCAAAATTATAATTTTTTTATATTAAGGTATTATTTAAAATAAAAATAAATATAACATTTTCTACATTTCAATAACAAACACAAAAGTTTTATTCCTTTTAATAAAAAAGGTATCGTTTTTCTTTTCGTTGTCATGACAATAAAACTAATTTTGACAAGTTCATGGAGACTACAAAGCAATAAATAAATTAAATTTATTGCAAGTGCTGTAAATGTGTAATGGGTTGGTTATACAATTTAATAACTCCCTGTTTCTATTATAATTAAAATGTTTTGTTGATATTATAATTACGAGGTGGAACCCGTCGAAATTCGACGAAAGAAAATGTTTAAGAAAGAACAGTTCCATTGACTTATAATAAATCTACAAAATTAGTTACAGTAAAAAATACATTTTATATTGGTCAGTCTAACTCTAAAACAAATATTATTTTAAGCTAATATTAACAAAATACTATAAAACACAATTATCCAAATTATTAAACGAAATATAACCTAAATTCACCGGATTTTTTAACAGACTGTATTTTTGAAATAGTATGCGCATTTTAATTTCTATATTTATTTTCTTTCGATTTTAAGGGAAAATGCAGTGATTCTGTTGCCACAATTACAAAATTGGTACTAAACAAACAACAAGACAAAACATAGTCCAAAACTGCATCAAGTTTTCGACTCTTTGGTCAGAATTTAAACAATTTAAATTGTTAAAAAATATGCGATTAAGACCAGAAGAATCTGAATTTTCGGAATTTCTGCTTAAAATAGGTAATGGAGAAAATTCTTGCATGAATGAAGAGTTCCCTGAAGACTCAAATAAAGTGTGTTTACCACCGTCTATTATAGCAGAAAATGAAATCGTATCCCAAATTTTTGAAAAAAGGTTCTCATTGTCAGATAGTATTACTAAATTTGCCAAAGTTTCAGTTCTAGCTCCGAGAAACGAACATTGCAATGAAATTAATCATAAAGTTATAAACCTTATACCATCCAAAACATACATGCACATCCAGAACATACATGAGCATAAAAAATTTAATAGCTGAAAGTGAAAAAGAAATCCTCCAATTTCCAACGGATTTTTAAAATAGCTTAGAAAAAAGTGGATTGCCTCCACACATTCTCACATTAAAATTTGGAACAATTGTAATATTACTAAGAGATTTAAGTCCTCACGAAGGTATTTTAAATGGGACCAGGTTAATTGTACTAAACATGCACGATAATTTTTAGGATTAAGCAGTTACTACTGGTGTCAGAGCTGGAGAAAGAGTTTTGATTCCTAGAATCGATTTAATGCCATCAGATACAACTCTTCCCTTTTCATTTAGAAGACGCCAATTTTTAATTCGTGTCGCGTTTTGTATGACAATTAATAAAGCACAATTGTAAACAATGGATTCTGTTGATATTTATTTACCTGAGCCAGTGTTTATCCACGGCCAGTTATATGTCGCGATGTCTCAAGTACGTTCATTTAAAAATTTTAAAGTGCAAACAGTTCCAAAATGCAACTCAACAACTAATGTCGTACATAAGGAAATACTTTACTACTCGAAAAGAAAAGTAAAATCTTAACTCGAAAAGAAAAGAAAAAGCTTTCGTTGAACCAATATTAAAACTGATTTCCTATTTCTTATAGATAAAACTGAATAAAATTTATATTTTCTTCTAAGTACACTTTTTTATATCATTCATTTTTATTATTCATAAGCTTTAAATGTAACATACTTTTCAAATATATATTCTTTTCCGTCGAATTTCGACGGGTGCAGCTAGTCATGTATGAAAACTTAAGTAATAAATATTAATCTAAAATATAGATTTCTGACTGCAGACGATTTTAAGATACTAAAAGAATGTTACATTTTCAAGCAAAACGTTAAAATAATTTTCTATATTGATATTTAAAACACATATGATAAAATAATTAATAAATTCTTACCGGTGAAGCGATAGATTAGTTCTTTTTAAAAAACAATAGCAAAAAAAAAAAAACAAAAAAAAAACGAGTTTAAACCTTTTTCAATTGATAGGCGTGTCAAAGCACGTGGTTTTGTTTGTACTTAATGTGACTTAATGTAGGGTTACATTTTTAGCATCACCCACAGAGATAATACTTCCCCTCAACCGATCTCATTCCTCCATGGATATCATTCAATTAATTACGTATGAAAGGAGGTGCTAGAATGAAAAGAACATTCATTAATATCTTTTTAAGTTCTGATTCGATTTTCATAAAATTTGAAATGATGAGAAAAAATTCTGCAATGATTATACATATTAAACTTCAAACCAATCGATAGGATAGTTTTTGAGCAGTTATATGCGAATGACAGAACAGACAGATAGACAGACGGACCAGATGAAAAATATAGATGCCACGTATTTATGTAATTACAAATGCACCTAAAAAAACCATGGAAATATATTCGAACTAAGTTTTTATTTACTCAATACTGGGATTTATTATTATTATTATTTAAATTTAATTAAAATTATTTAACATTTTAATAACGCTATTCTTATGAAAAATTTACTATTCTATCTCAAGTTATATTGATTACATTAGACTTCAAGAGGGAAAATTTTCTATAACTTGTATTTTTTCTATAATTCCTATGAAAATGTCGCAAGCGATTAGCTTTCCAATCGAAAGAATTCGTATACTAATGAAGAATGACATTTAGCTCTGTTATCTGTTGAGGGCACTCCAAGGTCATTAAATGAAATGTCTCTTTTGATTTTGATGCGCTCTTTTATTGTTATTTTCGCCATTTCCATCTATTGTTCTGTTGTCACACAGCACGACGACGAAAAGAAAAATACATCAAATTGAAATATTTAGTTTCAAAAACAAAACTGGCAATAACTGAATTAGTAGAACCATATTTGCGAGCATATTTGTTGCAAGTCTTCTAATAGGTTTATTTTATCAAATATTTTAGTTCAATGATTTAAATAGTCTGTATTAATTTATAAAAAGTCATTTAGTTGTTAAATGCATTGCATTCATTTTGAAAACTACCTTTTCTACGTCACTCAAAACAATTAATAGATATCGTGTTATATAAAATAATTGTGTAAAATAATTGTGTAAAATTTGTTTTGTAGAAAATAGGAATGAGAGTCACAAACATGGAGCTAAGAAGATATGTGGAGACGACATATATGACGTCACTTAAAGCCTTTCCTACTCGCCTGTTTCCGCCATGTTTAACATGGGGAAGCTGCCTTGTGCCGTCCGCTACCTCCCCAATTTCTCCTCGCGGCGCAAATCAACTACATTAAAGTCAAGGGCGGATCTGGAGAGTCCTCAAGAGGGGGGGGGGCGATTTTAGAAATTTGGAAATTCAAGTCTGATGCACGATTCGGAGCTCCTTTTATAATGCGGGTTGTGTTTCGTCTACTTTTTTGCTGTGCGTCGGGTTTGGATCCTGTTGGCTTCCATTTTTTGCTCCTGGTCGGGTTAATTTCTACTTGGGTCGTGTTTGA
This sequence comes from Maratus speculifer, assembly GCA_964019185.1. NCBI lineage: Eukaryota > Metazoa > Arthropoda > Arachnida > Araneae > Salticidae > Maratus > Maratus speculifer. The sequence goes on along the minus strand of OZ025296.1, from coordinate 186,954,953 downwards.
GTCCAATTGACTTCTACTTTTTGCTAGTTTCGAGTTAATTTCTGATTTTTTTGCTTTTGCGTTGGGTTTAGGTCCGGCCGACTACTACATTTTGTTGTTGGTCGGGTTGACTTTTACTTTTTAGCTGTGCTTAGCGCATTTGGGGCAGTTTAGGATTTGGTTTTTACGTTTGAGAGAAGGGTTCGGGTTGACCCGATTTTGATTGTGGTGAGTCCTTTGATAAAATGTTCGTTCTTTTTCGCAATCTTTGCACGAAATGTATGTCTGTTGCACGGTCCTTTGAAGAAATTAGAGTTTTCTCCGCGATCATTTCACAAAATTTGATGTCCGGTCGGCATCTATTTTTTACTGCTGATCGGGTTAATTTTCACTTTTTGTTGTGGGTAGCGTTTGGATCCGGTTAACTTCTACTGTTTGTTGCAAGTCAAGTTAATGTCGGATTTTTTTCCTTCGGGTTCGGTCTGGGTCCGGTTAACAACTATATTTTGCTATTGGTCGGGTTGACTTCTACTTTTTTACTGCGTTTAGCGTATCGGGGCAGATTGTCATACATTTCGGATTTGAGTCAGTTACAGATTCGGTTTTTACTCTTGCAAGAATGGTTGACCCACTTTTGATTGCGATTCTTTGACGAAATTTGCGTTTTTCCGCAATCCTTTAACGAAATTCGCTTTTATCGGTGAACGTGATCCTTTGAAGAAATTCACGTTTTCTCCGTGATCCTTTTACAAGGTTTTTTGCGATCTTTTGATGAAATTCGTGTTTCTTCGCAATCCTCTAACGAAATTCGCGTTTCTTTAATAAAGTTTGCCCTTATTTGCGGCTATTTGATGAAATTCGCTTTTCTCTGTTTAATAATTTTTACGATTAACAAGTCAGAAAGTTTTCAACCCAACTTGGACTCGTAGGAAAGAATCTAGAGAAGTACACGGCACACCGGTCGCGGTCGACCCAGTAATGTTTATCATACCATCTACATCAGAGACATACCGAACGTTTAGCTGCACGGGTCGCGGTCGGGCTCGGGCCAATAATGTTTATCATACTATCTAGATCAGAGACGGTCCGAATATTTAGCTTTTATTCTGGGCCGAGCCACGACCTGGAAATTTTGTTCAATGCAAACTTCTAGGAAAAATGAAATCCACAGACCAGGCTCGATCTGGAAGAAAAAGAAGCCTGTCCCTACCCGAATCTGCAAAAAAATAAAGATCAGGACACGACCCGATTCAAAATGAGAGAAAACCTTACCCAGTCCGAGTCTCGTGGATTTAAACTGGCGTGACCCATGCCGGGGCTCGAAGGGCTCGAGCTTCGCCCCAAGTTATTTCTCGTGAGGATGCATAATATCACTTTGTAAATTCTTTCTTAGCCCAAAGGGGACAATTAGACGAAAAGGGAGGATTTCGCCCCTTTCATCCGCCCCTTAGAACTGCCTCAACATACGATCTATGTCAATCCCAGATCGAGCGTTTAGCCGTTATACCGGACGGAACCTGGGCTTGAAAATTTTGCCCCGTGTATACCTCTATAGTAGTAAGGAAGTACACTCCAAATCCGACCTGGAAAAAACAGTGTGGCTCGGTTCAGCTCTGCAGAAAAAAATAAGACCCGACACAACCCGGTCTGAAAGTGTGAAGACCTGACCCAGTGAGGATAGAGAACCCGTAAGATAGAGAACTCGAGACTGGCGCGACCCGGTTCGATCCGGGTCGCGCCGGTCTCGAGTTTAGAACCAACAACTTTTCCATGCGGGCATCTAATGTCATTCTGCAGGTCCTTTATTGGGCTCAAGGGGTGGGGGCGATCTCCCCATCGCCCCCCCCCTTAGATCCGCCATTGATTAAAGTCCAGGGCCTGATTAATGCACGGGCCTCCGGTGACTTGGCGCTAGGCCCACCAATTTCAGGGGCCCACAAATTATGTGGCTGATTTTTTTTCCTTAATCAAATACTTTTCAAATAATATTGTTTTATAAAATATGAAATGTAAAATTTAAATATTCTGAATGACTCAATAAAATTTTTAAAAGCTTTTAACCTAGGCACTTTTCACCCAAACAACTTTGTCACCTCATCAAATAAATATTCTTTTTTTGTGAAAGTGTCGCCGAAAATGGGTAGAGGGGGGGGGCAATTTTTTAATTGGCCCGGGACCCAACTTCAGCTTGAGCGGGCTTTGTTAAAATCAAATATGGCGGATGCGGGGGAGGGGGAAAAAACCGTTTTCGGCTTCAACCCTCTCACGATGCACAGTGGGGCAAATTCCCGAAAAGCTGGCCAAAATATGAAAATGTTATTCAAATTGTACGAAAATTCGTATACAGGTGTTTTTTAGGATGCTAAGTAAGAATACAAAATTAAAATTGAAAAAAAAAATGGCGGATACAATATGGCGGAATAAAAATTAAAATGTCTCGAAAGTTATTCAATTTATAAACAATTTCGTAAACTTTTCAGGATGCTAATTAGGATTCAAAAGTTAAATTTTAAAAATAAATAAATAAATAAAATTACAGATTAAGAGTAAAAACAATAAAATTTAAATAAAATTTAAAATTTCGAGGTAAACTTAAAAGGGAATTTTCAAAAACCAAGACATATTTAAACGAAATTTAAGTACGTTAATGGAAAGTAAAACATTAGACTATTTTTTATATTATTAAAATAAAAACGAAAATATATTCCAGAAATTAACCTTTAGAATCAACTGTAGTATAATAAAAAGATTCTTCAGAGGTCAAGGTGTCGAAATAGTTAGCAGAACTCGTTGGCGGTATTGGATCCTGTGACTCTTAGGATCAATGATTTTAATTTCTTCTACGATAACTTACCTAAACTATAAAGGAAAGAATCTGATGACATTAAAAGACGTAAAAATATCTTTTTTTTTTCTTCTCGCTACTGCATCTTTGCGATAAATCTTCTCGATACCTTTTGATCAGTTTGTTGCATGATTCTTGAGTATCTTATGGCATTTGACAAATTGGCAGTAATGAAGATAATATTATTTCTTTGTCATTAATAAGTAGTTTGTGTACCGAAGTAAGCATATAGAACCAGGGGTGCTGCTCAAATCTACGAGCTATTTGTAAGGGAAAATTTTCGAAGTTTATCAAATAAATGACATGGCTACAAGAAATTACTTATGGCATAGAAACGTTTAATCAAATCTTCGTATATGCTCGTTTAGAAACACAAATAGTTGCGTTTTTAAAGAATCGTTGAATTGTATTTCCATCATTTGTGCTTCCAAATCTGGGATTTAGTTTCTCGACGAGAAGTCTTGATTGTAAACGAAATATTTTTTGTATATTTTATTTTGCAATTTCAGTGTTCTTCGTTTCAAGCAGAGTACGAGCTTTTCATTTTTTCTATCCAGTTGTCTGCCAGGCGTAAGGCCTCTCTAAACATCTTTGCATGTAACTTAGATATTCTGAATTCTAAATTATCTCAATCCACTTTTAATAAAAAATGTCAGATCGGTAAGATGCTGTTTTGATTCTGTCTGTCATAGGTAGCAACGTTGAGTATTACACTAATTCGTTTTTAACGACTTTTTCTTCTGTATCAATGATTGTATTAAACGAAATAAGTTTATTCTGCTAGTATTTAATGCAATCCCATTCACTGACAGTTGCTTCCGTATTTCTTGAAAAAAAATGGATCTTGATTTGCCCGATAAAATCAGTGAAATGATGATCTCGATATTTTCAAATTGACGATTCATGAATTATTCGCAATATTTATGTATTCTAGTAGCACGGAAGAAAAAAAAAAATATTAGACATAATGCCAAATCCATAGCTAAATATTTGTTTAAATGTACTCAGAATAGATGTGCCGTCACATCCTCACTTGCAAATCAAATCCAAATTACTAATATAAGCAAAAGTGATATTCATAATGATTTTTACCCGCATTAATGAAATACGCTCAGTAGTTTGATCTAGCAAATATAGCCATTGACAAAATAATTCTTCTAATTATAATAGAACAAACAAAATTACTACCTATAATGATAAGAAAATGTTATTCTACCGGATCAGTAATAGAGAATTATTTTCATTTTTTATTACTAAGCTTACTTATCAAATCAATGTAATCTTATGATTATAGTACTTATTTACAATATAATAGGAAATAAACTATTATAAAATTGAATAATTCAAAAATTTGAAAAATATTTATCAGCTAAATTATGTGAAAAGTAGTCAATTTCAAAATTTTTGAGGCGGCCGAAAAAGTGGCATTTTTACTTGCGGTTACTAAAATATGCGTGAAATGCAGAAAGGCAGTTTTAGGTAGCTGGTTTTTTATGAATCACTAGACAATAGCCCAAGTTATTATTTCCATTAAATTTCGTTGCGGAACACTGTGGAACATTTAAACTTTTTGATGTTTAAAAGCAAAAAAATAAATTTTTTTCTAAAATTTTTTATCAAAAAATGACAATGCATTTATTAATTTTTACGGGCTTAATATAAATTTTGTAATGCATGCAAATAAAGTACATACCATCATAGTCTGAATCCATTTCAAATCATTAAAATCGGATAATATTATAAAATATAGCACGCGTTTAGAGGACTGTTGTTTTGCTGTTTTTGTTCGCTCTAAATGATACTCCTTCAAGCATCATTTTTGAAATGATGCTGCTTGTAAGGGCAAAGCAAAAATCTTTTTTTAAATACATATTCTGACTCTTCAAACATTATTCTAGCCAACTGTACAGTCGAAATTCCCTAAATCGTAACTTCATTTTTCGACTTTTGGCCAGCTTTTTGGGGTTTTGCCCCACTGTGCGATGTTAGATTGATATGTTATCTCCCTTTATCTTAGCTCCATGGTCACAAATGAAAAATGTTTCTCATTTTCAAACTTCGGCGTATGAAAATTTTGAGTTTGATATCAAAAATGACATTTTAGCGGTAGCGAAAAAAATTTGGCTTCCGCCCTAAAGCCCTGAAGCTTTAAGAAAGACAAAACGGAGAACAATGATTGACTCTCAATAAGTGCTTTGTTTTAAAGCATGTAACGTCTCAGCGAAATCGTTTAACCGAATCAGAAACTTGGAGAGTTGTTGGTCGGTTATAGAGGAACAAACACAACCCGAAGTAGCAGAAGCCACTGGAGTTTCACAAAGTGCGATTTCAGGATCTAGAACTGTTTTTTTTTGGTGACTGGAAATGCAGATAAAAGAACAAGGTAAAATCATACAGGTGCAACAACACTCAATAAAGATCTATATTTCACTCTAAACTGATCGGAGACACTGAAATATGAATGCGAGTCTTTTTTGCTTGTTACTGGCGTTACAGTTTTGAATTAAACTGCCCGAAAACAGCTCCATGTTATAGGTATGTTGCGTTACGTTGATAGGAAAGCAACGTGGCGTCCGAAGGGAGCGGGCAACAGAGCATGTGAATTGGAGGAAAAATGAATGGTGTCACATTTTTTTCTGACGCGTTTCGTTTTTCTGTTCATTCTGATGAAAAGCATATTTTCGTCTAAAGGAAACGTGGCACTAGAAAACAATCTCGCATTCGAGTAAGGAAGTGTTAGATTTGGCGGCAGTGGGGGGGGGGGGGGGGGGAGTGACTACCTATGTTGGCATCTCCATTGATGGGTGCACAGATCCCCCACATAATTTGAAGTGAATCAATGATTGGTTATCGATACAGGAGCCAGATCCTCAGACCTATATTAATTCCTTAAGCTGCAGCAACTGGAGATGACCAGATGTTAATGGATGACAAATGTATGCTCCCTTAGAGGTATAGGATGGTTTACTTTTTGAGTAATGAATCACACGATTAGAATAACAAGCATGTTTTCCGGACATGAGCCCAATAGAGCATGTTTAGGACAATATAAGCAGATGAGTTGCTGCCCACCTACCATCTGCACAAACTCTCCAAGATATAATGCATTTTCACTTGTCTTCAATAACTTATTTCAAGAGTGGCTTCACTTAATTACTCAAAGAAGACCTTTTTTATGTGATGGGGATTTTAATGCGAACTCTTCACTTTGGGGAAGTCCCAGGAAGACACTACTGGGGAGAATTTCACTGAATTTCTCGTCACTAACAATCTCCCAATCTTTAATATTGACAACCGTAAAAATACATTCATAAAAATAAATAAATAAATCGGGTGCAATTGTGGCAAAATGATTCCCACACCATACTCTTGTTAATCCGATTGCACTTACTTTTATTCGTAGCAGGCAAGTTATTGATACACACACACTTTCTGACCATAAGTTCATTGAATTTTCCCTTCAAACCACTCCTTTTTTTAGTCATACAACGCAAATACGATACAAAATTCGGAAATTATAAAAAAAGATAAAATTCTAAAAATCAAACGAAAACACACTAAATTTAACTTTGAATTGTAAAACTAACACAGAAGAGCTAAATGTACTTACAGAAATGGTAATAAAAAACGGAAATAGCTAATAGAAACAATAAAAACGGCGAGCTACTTTCCGCTTTACAAATCTTCGCAAAGCACACGTTTTTACTTCTTGGTCCCCTGAATTAAAATTAAAACGTAATTTACTTACAGCTCTGCATAAAAAAATTGAAACAAAAAATTCCCTTCCTGAAATTACCTAACAAAATAATCCGCATATAACAAACAAGCTGCAATTTACAAATGCTCTATTCTTGATGCCGAAAGCGCGACTTGGAAGTCCTTTTGCTTGAGCCAGAAGAATCCCTTTGGTGTTGCACAAAAAGCCTTTTCTGGGAAGTTCTTCACTCCGGATGAAATCCTCTTAGAGCGGCCTTCGAGCTCCTCATCTAGATGTAATGATCTCGAATTCCTTACCAACCACCTTTTTTGTGAAACAATACATCCAAACCATAATAATCTTAGCATTAATGTTTCGAATCACTCTGATAAACCTGTTTCTAACGCCGAACTTTGCGCCATTCTTGTAAATTCAAAGATAAGAAAGATCCTGGAGCGGACATTATTGATTTCCGAATTCTTAAGCGTTTCTTTAACATGTTTACAGAATTTTTCCGAAATGGGCCAATATCTGTCTTTCTTTCTATTATTTCCCTCAAACTTTGGGACGAGGCGAAGTAATATATTTCTTTAAGCAAGGGAAGACTCCTTCTGAACCAGTACTTTTCGCGCAATCAGCCAGCTTCCGATGTTAGTTAAAATGCTATAAAAATCAGTAGCTAATCGTCTTATTATTCTCCTCGAATAAAACAAATTAATAAGTAATAGGCAATTTGGGTTCATAAAGGGCAGATCATGCGAAAAAGCTGTTTCCGAAATCTTGACTTTCTGTGCTTTTAAAATTAGTGAAGGCAAACACACTTCCCTGGTCTATATGCGGATATTTAAACATCTTTCGATAGTGTTGAGTAGAGAGACATTCTCCTCCAACTTAGCATTCTAAATTGTCCTGTAAATTTTGCTGCAGTCATTCATTTCTCTCTGAAGCATTCTTGTCAATTGGGGAGCGATATTCTCTATTCACCCACAGAAAAAGGGTTGTCCTCAAGGTTTTTGCCGAGAACCAATTCTTTGGCTCCACATAGCTAACAAAATTCTCTCAGAATTCGAAAAATTGGATACTTGCTTTTTGCATTCGCGGACGACTTACGCTTTATTTTTACTGCATTTCGGCATCTGGACTTGGAATATGCTTCTGCTCTTCCACTTTTCTGTCAGCTGCTGGAATCGCTGCATTTGCAACTTTCAACTAATAAGTCCTAAGTCTAAACATTTGCAAAACCGTATAAACTTAAAATGAATTCCACCATCAGAATAAATTGCACTAGCGTCGTTCATGTCTCTAACCTTAAATTATTAGAATTATCAATAGATGAGCACTTGAACTAATTTTCTCATATCAATTATCCTAAACTCAAATTAGTAAAATTTTATCATAACTCAACAAAATTAACTACAAAATCTTGGTGTATTAAAAGACATATGCTAAAAATTTGGTATTGTGATTGTACTATTGTAGAAAAAATTATCACCTACAGGGCAGCTGTTTAGGGGGAAATCTTTCAAAAGCAGCACTTAATAAATTAGTTTCTATACAAATAATGTTTCTTCTGCGAATTTCTAGGGGATACAAAACCCTTTCCAGTGGTACTCTCAATATCTTAACAGGTATCGCTTCCATTTCCATTATTATTAAATATGAGTTCACTAAAAGTAACATCCTTCATTTGGAGAATCAAGCTATCTCACAGCAATATTTTCCACAAATGCTAATTCAGCGAAACACTCTTGGTTGGCAGTTTTATCTGGCAGACGAGACTTCCCACCTCCAAGTAAATCCGACCATAAATTTTTACTCTCCCACTCAAAACTTTTTTATCTTCACTGACAGTTTACGCACTATTGTTGGAGTAGCTGCTGCTATCTGTGCTACAAAAGGGAATGAAGTGACTCATCGATAACAATAATTCTATTTTCCAAGCCGAAGTGTTCGTCATCTGTAAATTTTTAGAGTGGATTTCTCAAGAAAACCAAAAACTTTTAATTTCGATTAGTGATGGTCTTTCAAGACTTCAGGCTATCTATTCATTTGGGTCAACGAATTTTTCGGGTTATTGAGATTAAATCACTTCTGAAAAATGTTCTCTGGAAAACCTATTTAAGCCATAAGGGTACCCTGGGAAATGGAAGGCAAAGAAAGCAACTGTTAGATCATCTGTTGATTTTCCCCCGATGTTTGACTTCAATGCATATTTAAGGTTTATCCCCCTCCCCCCCCAAAAAAACACGAAATATTATTTATACACTTTTAATCAAATGCCATTCATGCAATAAATTTCGCATGTACAAATACGTTTTTCAAATTAATTACAATTGTATTAAAATTAAATGCCCTAACGGGGCTATTTCTTTTCTTTTTTTTAGTAAAATACAATTGCAGAAATAATATTTTATAGTGCTCATTTTTTAAAAACGCAATAATGACAAAATAATAATAATAGTAATAAAGACTTGATTAAAAAAAAGTTATAACACCAGAATATAACACCACCCCCTCTCTCCCAAATACCGTGAGTACATAGTAATATCCTTTTAAATATTCAAAGAATTGCAACTATTTTACTCATTTAACTACACCAGCCGAAGGTTATGTCCGGTATGATAAAACAGCTATTTTATCAACAATTAAATTCGCAAATCTCTTTAATTCACTTTTTAAACACTGATTCCTTCCCATTAAAATTATGATAAAAAATGACTGACATTATCTCTTTGCTTTTTAATATAATCTACAAGCGTCATTCATTTACTTTTATTCTTCACGTACTCTAAGAATAAAAATACATTTTTCCCCATTTCATTTCCAATATTCCAATCATCTGTTTGAATAAGTGCGGTTTTCATTATTCTAAAAACTGTTTCAAATGTTTTAATCTTTGTAACTGTGAGCGTTATAAAACATTCAAAAGATAAAATAAATTCTGACAAGAATCAGACCAGACGTTTTTAAATATCAATACAATACTCATTTGAAAAAATCTACCAATATACGTTTGTAAACAACGAATAGCTTTTGAGAGATTTTATCATATAATCTTTTGCGATAGCAAATGGACAATGATTGCTGTGATTGGCTCCTTTGGTTAGACCAAACGGTTTTTCAATGTTTTAGAATCGTAGATGGACAGTGATGCGTAAAAAATAAAGTCTGGTAGTTTTTCTTTGTGTGTCTGTTTTTTTCTTCTCTTTCTGTGTCAAAAGCATTTTAATTCTGTTGGGGGATTTTGCTTTCTTCAGCAATAGAAATTTTTTAACTTAAATTCAGATGAGATTTACAAGTTAGGAAACAGATCTTAGATAACTTAATTTTTATTACTATATAAATATGTATTCTTAAAATACATTTCAGCCTTTGATATTTGTTTCGTTTTTTTTAACGCTTATCATATTAAGCATTCCAAAATTAACAGGGACTTTTTGTTGATCTGTTATTGAATAACAGATTTTAGGTTTATATTACAAATATTTATCCTGTTATATTAAATAATGCCCATCTCTATCCTAAACTAATCAAACAGTGAAACTCGAACGCTAATGTTAATATTATAAGAACGTTGCTTGTAGATTTCTCGCTCGCATTTTCATATTTTAATTTTTTTTCGCATAAAGTAAATGATAACATTTTTCAAATTTTCTTTAGTTTTTTACGCAATGATAGTCTTATTTTCAGAACCGGTTCTAACCGTATCCTCATTGTGAAAAGCTTTAACTAAAATCGAAAAAGTACGAAAGCACAATAAAAATTATCGACCTCAAGAGCTTTATGCGAAAAAAAAAAAAAAAAAAATAAATCATTTAAAAATATTAAAATGTGAGAGAGAAATCTATAAACAACCTTCCAGCAAGAATAAAAATATCGATTTCGTATTGATTACGATCATATCCTGACAGGTAAATAATTTAAACACAAAATCTGTCAATGGCATAAAAATTAAATTTAAACGTTGAAAAATATAACGCTCAAAATTTGATAATTTGTGCTTCTACGATGTTACATGACAGCTGTCATATGAATATGGCAGGTTCTTACATGTTATGTATTTATTTATTTTTGTTTATTTTAGCAATCCCAAATGCAGCCTTTTTTCATGACAAATTCCATTTACCATAAAAGTTTTCTTTCCTACTGTCATAAAATGTAGATTGAAAGCACAATTTATTCGTGTCTAAAAACTTTCGCTTTAAAGGATAAAGGCAACAATTCTTTCTATGTTTATTTTTTAACGTTTACATTTATTTATTTCTGTTGATTTCTCTTTGTCTATTACTATTATTATTTTTAATTATCACGAACTAGCAAAAACCACAGCTTTCATGCGCATAAATTGTTAAAATATGCCAAATAACATTGTCTACAATCGTGTAAAAAAAGAGAGAGAAAACACCTGTTACTAACTGTGCAACTAGTAATTTAAAAAAAAATTAGTAGTACATAACAATTAGAAATAAGTTTACTTTTAAATGATTTTTGTAAAATTTGCTTAGGAGACTATCTACAAATCAGAACAAGATCAAACTTTATCTTTTCAATGACATCACCCAATTTTGACAGTATATTTAAAAAAATTGGTTCAAATTGTGCCTAAAAACGAAATTTTATCATTGAGATGATAAGCTTTTGAAATATAAACATTTAAAATTTAGTTATAAATGTTATACTTTGTTTAAAATTTTATGTTAAATTACATTTTCATATTTTTATTTATATCGCTTGGAATTATAATTCTAACGTGATAATTTTTTGTGTTGTTAAAACACTATAAAAACTAAATACAGGGTGCGTAGTCATCAAGAAACTCGGAGCATTTTAATTCGTTTAGCATCAGTAATTCTTTAAAGTAATGGTTGTTACATCTGAAAAAGGATTTATTTTTCGTTAAATAAAACAAATATTACATTATAAAAATTCTGGTAAAAGGTTCTTACAAGGTGCTTCCAGACTACGCACCCTGTAAATAAATAAGTACATTGAATTTGTGATTTTAAAAGTTTTATAACTTGAATTATGAATTATAAAATTAATATTAGAAACAAAAATGTGATTTGCAACAAACCATTTTTTGATAGATTTTTATTTATCATGCCTTTGCTTAACGAGAATTTTTATTTTCAAACTTTTCTTATAACAAGGAAGGTCTCCATACGGGCATACTCAGAAAATTCTGAAAAAATTACAGAATGTTCTTCTCATGTGGATATATATGTCTGTAAAAAAAATTTCGGCGGAACCCCGATGGAACGTTTGTAAAAAAATAATGAACATTTCTTTTATTTGGCGATTTATCATCGGTTAGCGACAAAATGAAATAAAAAAAAATACTTCTTTTACGTCAAATTATTTTTAAGGTAAATGTTTTGTTTAAAGAAGTTTTATTTATATAACGTTAGTTTTATCAGCTTTAGTTCGTTTTAACTATATTTTTGTCATAATGTATTTAGAGTGAAAATTAACTGTGAAATTTTATGAATTAAAACAAAATTTAAATTTATTAAAATTGTTTCAATCTCAAAATTATCTCTAATCTAATTGAGCTCTGTCGATTCAATTTTGTTGCTATGGAAACAAAAACTTCTCCGATGTTGGAATGCATTACTGCAGCATTCTTCATCGGGATTTCATATTGTCATACGTTTAAATATATTAAAAATACTTTTCAATATGAAAAGTATTTCGATATATAAGAAATTATTTTTAAAGTGATAAAATTAAATAACTGCTGCAAAAGCAACAGAAATATGTAATATAAAATACATCTATGTGTCAAACTCTTTCATTGTTCAAATTTAAATTCATTAAATACGTATTCTAAGATTTAATAGACAAGAAAATTTCAGGTGCATTAAAATCGTTTGCTTTTGGCGAGAGAAAATGCTTCTCGCCAAATCGCGTGACGCTTTTGTCTTTTCGCGCCAAATACTCGAAAGTATTTTATTTTTTCACTGAGTTTCTTCTGTAATTCCGCCGCTAAATTTGACTCATCCTTTATTACATACATGAGTAGTTTAATCGGTATTTTTTTCAAAAAATTCTGAGTATGCCCAGTATGGAAACCTTCCTTGTAAGTATTATTCGAAGTATGATTACAAAACATCAAAATAATTATTTAAGAGATCGTCTATGGTGAGCAGGAAAACATAATTTGATTTTTTTTTTTACTCATTTTGGTGAAATACTGGGGCTGGAAATATTGGCAAGAAACATTGCCTTAACCCTTTCAGGTCTGGTGTACTGTTAATAGTACATGTTTTTTGGTCGAGAATTATTTTATCTTAACAGTTATTTTGTTACTTTCTACATACAGAAATGATAGTATAAGGCTATGCTTTTTTATTATGATTTCATTTATATTTTGACATTTGGTAATAACAATAATAATAAATGTTTACTTAATCTTCTTTAGACTATTGGTGATTCTTTTATTATATATATATATATTTCACTCTTTAAATTTAAGATATAACTTACTTTTCTAAACGAATGATGTATAATAAAACGAAAAAAAATTTAGAAAATTTTAATATCGGTTAAACCTGCTGTTGAAATACGATGTTTTCCAAACATCTCCAGAAACTCTTCCTCAGCCTATTATCATATAAAAATGAATTGAATACTACACAAAATAACTGCATTCGTTGCATTTCAGGACAAGGAGACAATCTTTAAACATAAGTAAGTCTATTTAGATAACTACGATTAACATTGTTCAATAAAAAATAATTTTGCAATCAAAATGAAAAAAAATTTGGACCCGAAAGGGTTATAAAAATTGAGACAGTCATTCTGCAACATTTCAACAATTGAACGTCACTTTGGATACAGTTCCTAGAAATAAGCTCATTTTAAAATAAATAATTTCTCTAAAACTAATCGTATGAAATCGTATGAATCCTAAACTTTTAATGAAAATTTGCGTTTAGGCTAATTGAAGGGTGTCGAATCTATTTATGATGTGAAACTTGGGTATTGATATGGAATAATCCGACAAAAAAGTTTTTTTTATGCAGATGGTCCTCTAAGCAAATTTTAGGTACATCAATTAAAAGTAGCACTAATTTTCTTCTACAGGAATTTATTGCAAAATTAGGAAAGCACGATTTATTATTTTTATTCCATCTCTATACTGTGTAGATAAGATGCAAAAAAGAATTTTTTGTAACTTGCTTCTTCTGTATAGATGTATTGAATGCTTGTAACTTGATTTCCTCTGAATGGATCTTGATGGGACTTGCACTGTTTAATTAGATAATTTTTCAGGAAAGGTTTTAGTATGTAACATCATTCTACGTTGTTAACGTATAGAATGTGGAGAAAGTCTTCTAATCAGGGTAACTCACAGGCAAAATATCAGACTCTTAAAAAAGTTCTGCTAGACGGATTGTGATGAGACTTACATTTTGAACTAGATAGTTAGTCAGGATTGGTTTTATTATATTGCATATTGTTGTATGGTTCCTTACCAAATCCTGCTGCAACTGATAAACTAAGAGAGTTTGTCCTTACGTGCCCAAATTTTGTTTTCCACATTAGAAAATGTAATAGAACAATGACATCTGTACCGTTTCATAGCAATATGAAAGGACATTGCTAGGTAAAGGTCCATATTTTTGAAAAACATAAACTCAAATTCACTAATTTATAGAGGAATTGTCTCTATTTAATGAATTTTTCTACTTAACGAAATTTCTGCTCAATCATGACTTTGTCTACCATTAATATGTAAATTAATCTCCATGTTACGAAAAATATATTCTATATAGAGAATTTTATTCCACTTTCGTGTGTGTTCAGCATTCAAACAGAGAGATTGCTGTTGCGATGGATGTATGAATTTATTTCCGATGATTGTATGAAAAAGAAATTATTTAATCATTTCTATTCTTCTTGCTGCTAAACAAAACATTTTTTCTCACACTTAAAGTGATACACGTAAAAATTGCAAGCGACAAAAGTCGCCTGCGTTTTTTCGTTTTCTTAACATTTCATTGGCTGTTCGAGAAGAGTCTTTACCATCATTTGGATTTTCAAATATTTGATTGGTTCTTACTGGCGACTCGCTTCGTTCCAGGCGTCAAAGATGCTCCGACACAAGAGAATCGCGCGCTAACCAAGCGACTCCCCTGGTCCCATAGGATAACATGGAGATGCCTAAAATTTGACGGCTGCAGCACGACGCATTTTTGCCAATCCCACCGAAACTAGCATAGGGGAGAAAAATACGGGCTTCTGATTGGTCGAAAAATTGTTTGCAAATAGATCATCCTGAATGCTAATGTACGTATTAGGACAGTATATGGGTATATCATTAAAATGATAATAATAAGAAGAAATTGCATTAAAAAAATAATATAGAACAATTGAGTTTGACGGTGTAAAATGAAAATACTATTGTTTCTAAATAATTTGTTCCGATTGTGTATATATGTGCATATCATGTTAAAAAAATATAAAAAAGAAATGGCAAGTCTATTTTTATTAGTCTATTTCTAAAAGTAATACAGAACAATTGTTAAACATCCCGATTAATTTCTTTAATTATAAATTCCGAATTATCTATTTCTTTATCTATTAATAAATATTTAAAAACAGAAGGAAAATCCAGCTTTCAAAAGCTTTTCAAACAGAAATTGATGATTAAATAAACGTAAACTCAAAAATGAAGGAAAGCAAAATTATTCAATCAATCAGAAGCCCGTATTTTTCTCCCCTATGCTAGCTTCGGTGGGATCGGCAAAAATGCCAGCACGACACGTGTAATAGCACTTTAAGATAAACACTTGCTGCCACCACTCTCTCATACAGGCACTCTGGCGCTGACAGAGGGGAAGGAGGAAGTCCTAGATACACTGTAAAAAATATGACTATTTTGCTGCATCGTCACTCCCCCGCTTTTATAGAATATCACTCTTTTGGCCAATGAAAATGCTCCATGATAGCCTGAAGTAGTCGTTTTCTATAAAAGCGGTGGAATGACGATGCAGCAAAATAGTCTTATTTTTTACAGTGTACTATAAGAAAGAGATTCCTTAAAAGAAAAAAAAATGTCAGATGAATAGTTCAGATGCGCGAACATTTAAATGAACAGTGTATTTTTATTTATAAAAAAATGTAGAAAATAATGTTACAGATTGTTTTAAAGTTAAGAAACTACAATACTGAAAAAAAAGAAAAGGTACGCTTACGCTTCAGTTTTTGTTTACATCTCTTTATCATGTGTTTTTCTCTCTCTCTCTCTCTTATCTCATTTTCCATGAGATAGATTTGTAGTGTATATGGCGCGTAGCGCCATGTATACTAACATGATCTGTAACTCATGTGTTTTTTCAGACATTCTAATCAAACATTTCCCACGTGGCCACATAGCATAAAAAATATTACTGCCTAATTAAAGTACATTTTCTCAATATTTCCGTGTAGTCTCTTGTTTTACGCATATTTTACTAAACAAACTTCCTGAATTGGAGTCGATTTTTATTTAACAATTTTTTTTCATAACAAAATGTTTAGGTGTAATGATGAAACTTCGTTAAATGGAAGTTTAACTGTATTTCGCTTTATTAAAGTCTCGTTTGAAGAACGGAACAAATAATTTGTAAGGGACGAAATCTGTTACTTGCATGTACTATTCATATTAAAGTATTTTTGATAATCCATAACTATAACTTGTTATAGTCTGTAATTGCATGATAAATTTGGATTTATTGACGTGACAACGTCTTGTAAATTGGTTTGCCGGGAGACACTTCAAGAAACTACGTTACGTTACGTTACGCTCCGCTCACGATACGCGCTCACTTTTCTCTTAACTTTTTCCGGTCACTTGTGGGACCATTTTCTGAACGTGAATGTGAATTCGCTGCAAGGAAGGGGCGGTGCTTAATAGGAATTTTAGATAGTATCAAACTAAGACGAAATACGTTATGTATTAGTTATTAGTATAAAGTACAAAGAAAATAAGTGTAGTTTATTTCGTAATTCGGTGGTATATTATGGAAAACTAATGATATGGGATTAGTGAAAGCCATTTTACTTTAGTTATATTCTGCTCATTGAAAAATTCTTTAATATGCTGTTTACAAAATTCAACATTTGACATCAATAAACATGAAGTAAAATGTGTTTAACAAACACAGTGTATTGCAAGTTATTGTATGTATATTTGTATATAAATACGTATGTATGTGTAAAGGTAAAAATAAAATTTTGTTAATATGAAATTCAGTGCGAGATTCTTTGTATAAATTAATGTTTTAAATATAATTCTTTGTATAAATAAATGTTTTAAATTGTTACTATTATTTCATCCTTCTTCCTACTATACGAATGAATATTCACATTAAAATTATTTTACAACTCAAAGTCGTTGTCACGTAAAACTTTCGCCCGTATACCGACTTTACAGGCAACCAATTTTTTTATCATACTAATGGCATTTTCCCACAATTTGCATGCATTTTCATATCAATAAATCAGATTTAAGTGACATAAATTTCAGTAGGGAACATTTTGTTTATTGTCACTTCAACAATTCACATAACAGATGTCACGGGAATGCGACAAATTCCTGTGCTTAAGTCCTTTTTTAGCAAGTCCAAACACTACGTGACAAATTGCATTTAAAATATTTCTTTCTTTACTGTCATAAAATGTAGATTCAAAGAAAAATCACGTCGTGTTTAAAAATTTACACCTCCATTCGAAAGGAAAGAGACAGAAATTATTTCTTTATTTTTTAAACATTTATGATTATGATCAATTATCGCCGAAATGTATATTTCCTGCATTCAATTTTTTTATTTTTTTTTTTTTCGAATCTACCATATTTATTTATCCTATACACCTATCTATCTGTCTGTCTATATTATAAAGGACTAACATACCTGTGCATAACGCTGACGTCATTTTGCGAATAAAAACACTTTCCGATTAAATTTCGGTTCTGCAATTTTAACTACTGAAAATTTTTAAGCTTCTATAGATATCGCACATTTTTAATTTTTACACCATCGTATATGGAAAAAAAAACTTTTAAATGCAATTTGTTTGAAAAGTGTATCTCAATTTATTTTTAAGAAAGTTAATTTTTGTGGCAAATTTATAAATATGTTACGCGTTTTCTAAATTGTTTACTAAAGATATTGTGTTTCACATTGTTAAACCATGAAATTTTTTTACAATATTCATGAAGTGTTGGAAAGATTTCATAATCTACGCTTGACGCATGTTTTTTTTTCTCTCGCTTTTTAATTTATGCACAGTTAAACAAAATTGTTGACTTGCATAAAAGCAGAAAAACTGTTATAAAATGAATATATTTGAAAACTGTATGGATTTTCCCATTCCCATGTTAATAGTCTGTCCTATTATTCTGTGATTATTGATAAGCATTTACTCTCTGGCATTTTATCTGTGATTGATGCAGACGATATATATTTTAGTCCAAGAGCCGAGCGCACAAAAACCTATGTCATCCAGCAAAAGAAAAAATCTTTTATTTTATGGAAAAGTAGTAATAGAGGAATCTAAAGGTGCTATTACACGTGCGCTGCTGCAGGCGTCAAATCGCAGGCGTCTCCATGTTATCCTATGGGACCAGGGGAGTCGCTTGGTAGCGCACGATTCTCTTTTGTCGGAGCGTCTTTGACGCGTGGAACGAAGCGAGTCGCCGGCAACAGCCAATCAAATGCTTGGAAATCCAAATGATGGTAAAGACTCTTCTCGAACAGCCAATGAAATGCTAAGAACACGAAAAGACACAGGCGATTTTTGTCGCTTGCAATTTTTACGTGTAATAGCACTTTAATGATCCATGTCTGCCGGAAGCGAAGTAGCACATAAGGCAAAAATTAATACCACTAGTGGTTGACTCGTAGGATTAGCTGTTTTCCTGCACCCAGTTTTCCATGTTTTCCTACTTTTGATTGTACGGCAAAAACAATTCTAAACCTACGAGTCAATCACTAATGGTATCAAATTTTGACTTATGCACCACTTCGCTTCCGGCAGACATGGATCATTAGTTTCCTCTATTACTAATCTTCCATAAGACAAATGATTTTTTCTTGTGCACGATGACTTAGGGTTTTGTGTGGTCGGCTCTTGGACTATTTGGATTGTATCATACTTGTAAGGAGTTCGACATGAAAATTTGCTAAAACAAGGCCTCAAGCATGTTTGTATAAATTCGATTGAAATATAAACTTCTTGCCAAACACTAGATAATTCTTGCAACTGCAATGAAATTAAAGGCAATATCATTTTTATGAAAAAGAGTATTTGTAACTATTTATACTAAATAGAACCCGTTGAAATTCGACTTAAGAAACTCTTTAGAACAGAACTGTTTTATTTATTCATAATAAATCTACAAAATTAGTTACAGTAAAAAAATACATCTTGGTCAGTCTAACTCTCAAGCAAATATTATTTTGAGCTAAAATTAACAAAATCCTATGAAACTCAATTATTCAAATTATTAAACGAAATAAAACCGAAATTCACCGGATTTTATAACAGACGCATTTTAATTTGCATATTTTTTTTTTTTCAATTTTAAGAGAAAATGGAGTGACTCTGTTGCCACAATTACAAAATTGGTACTAAAACCTATAAAAAAAATTAATGTATCAAAAATAAATTGAAATACAGCTTTCAAACAAATTGCATTTGAAAGTACATGTTTTTCTCTATACGACGGTGCAAAAATTTAAAATATGCCATGTTTAGAAGTGTAAAATTTGCAGTAGCGAAAATTGCAAAACCAAAATTGCAGGGGGGAATTGTTGCCATTCGCAAAATGACGTATGCGTTACGCACAGATATGTTTGGCCTTTATAATACAGACAGATATGCTAATAAAAATGTCTTAATAAGTAGATAATGTGCATGTTTGTCAACAAAATGGCTTTTTGCGTGACAACTCAACTTGCTGTGGGCAAAAGCTCGAATTAAAATGCATGAAAAAAATTCAAAACTAAATGTAATTTTCTGGTAGATATAATAAATTGTATTATATTGTATTATATGTAGGAAATAATACGTTATAAATTAATAACTCTGCGAGAATTGCTATTTTCTGCCCACAACAAGTTGAGAAGTACATCTTTTTTGGGTGCATGATGTCACATGAGCATTATCTGCCGAGTAAAAAAAAAAGTAAATTAGTTACATTGATAGCATGTTAAACGAAATATTTTGTATTTTTTCTAAATAAGTTGAGGTGGTTTTCTAATATCATTAAATATATTAAAATTTTTGAAGATCTTTCTTTCGAGCACTTTTTTTATGTTCCAGATTTTTATTGCACTAAATTCCAAGTTGACATTTTTAGAGGAGTGTTTTGTTTTTTGTTTGTTTTCACAGCTTATTTTTCTTCACAGATATTAATTGGCAACATCACTTTGTGAATATATTTTTGTTCTTTTTAAAAAAAAACATGGATAAAAACGAATATATTTTAGCTTCTGAATGTGAAAATCTGTTTGAAAATATGGATAACATTGAAAAAAATCTATCGGAACTGGGCAACGCCTCTACTATTGATAAACAAGTGAATTATTTGAAAAGCTATGAAACATCGCGTGAAATTGAAGAAGCGGTAAAATCTCTAGCAAACGATGATGAGAAGTATTTACTTTTGTTTCATTATTTCTTAGCCGTTAAGTTAAAAGTTTTTGGTTGAAGTAGTAAACAGTTATATTATTAACACAATTTTAATTTTAAAAATTTTATCACGTGATATCAAATTCCTTAGTACAGCTTATAGAAAGAATATTCTGAAGACGAAATCATTTGAAAAAATTCCCCCAAGTCTTGTATAATGGCCGTAATCAGACATAGTCTAGCACCTGCACTTGAGATCGTAGTATTTGAAAACAAAACAGAGCATATCCTGCATATCCTGCTAAATTGTCAGAGAATTATTGAAAGAATCATAGCTAGACCAAAGGAAGAGTTCCATATCCTGTTCTGTTTTTTTTGGTGAGCTTTTTTGGCATTAAATGAACTGATACGGTAGCGATTTTCGTCCATTAGAGTTGCTTTTTTTTAGGTACTTACGTATTAATGCCACCGCAGCAGAAGTTGCGCTAATGAGCCAATAAAGAGCAATCTTGTTGTTTTCACGTAGTTATATTTTGAATTCCTTGTTGCTTTGTTATTTCCGAATTTTTGATACCATTTTTAGTGCTTTAGTGCTTTTTTATGTAATACTGTAATAATAATACTGTAATATAATATGTAATACACCGCCAATAAAGAGCAATCTTGTTGTTCGCACGCGCACAAAAAATGGCATCAAAAATAAGCAAAAAAAAAAAAAAAAAAAAAAAAAAAAAAAAAAAAAAAATTTAAAAAAACTCCCTAAAAAATGGCGTCAAAAATCCGCAAACAACAAGGCAAGAAGGAATCGAAAAGACAACTGCATGCGCATGCGAATAACAGGATTGCTCTTTATTGGCGCATTAGTGCAACTTCTGCTGCGGTGACGTTAATACGTAAGTACCCTTTTTTAGCTTACAGGCTATCATAGCCTGAGAGCTTATGTGCCCGTCCGTTCTGTATGTACGTTCGTTTGAGCGTAACGCGATAACTCATGATAAAAATATCGGATCCACTTGAAATTTTGTATATAGATGTATCCTGATAAGGCGCTTCCCTGATTAGTTTTTGGAGCTCATTCGACATGTATAAGAGGGGGAACGGGGGGCTCATGCCCCTCCCCTTAATTGATATAAACGAGATTTTCATGCAGAATTAACAGTTTTCGTTTATTAGCTCACAGGCTATCATAGCCTGAGAGCTTATGTGCCCGTCCGTTCTGTATGTACGTTCGTACGTTCGTTCGTGCGTAACGCGATAACTCATGATAAAAATATCGGATCCATTTGAAATTTTGTATATAGATGTATCCTGAAAAGGCGCTTCCCTGATTAGTTTTTGGAGTTCATTCGACGTGTATAAGAGGGGGAACGGGGGCTCATGCCCCTCCCCTTAATTGATATAAACGAGATATTCATGCAGAATTAACAGTTTTCGTTCAAAATTTAGATATAGGATCATTCTGATGAGGCGATTCCGTGACTGTTATTAGGTGTCCATTGAATAAGTATAAGCAGGGGGAACGGGGGGCTCATGCCCCTCCCCTTAATTGATATAAACGGGATTTTCATGCAGAATTAACAGTTTTCGTTCAAAATTTAGATATAGGATCATTCTGATGAGGCGAGTTCGTGGCTGTTATTAGGTTTTCATTGAATAAGTATAAACAGGGGGAACGGGGGTTCTAATGCCCCTCCCCTTAACTTGTATAAATGGATTTTTCAATCAGAATTGTCAGATTTCGTTCAAATCTATGAATAGTTTTGGAAGTTTAATGGTTAAGTATAAAATAGGGGAATAACTCCTCTTAAATTATATAAATGTTAAATGGGTTTTTATTAAGAATTATCCGATTTGCTCTGAATTTTGGATATAGATTTTTTAATATGATAAAGCATGTACTTGATAGTTTAGGAGGTTCAATGATTAAGTATAAAAAAGGAGAAAGGGGAGAGCTGTTTCCCTTTCTTAATTTTTTTTCGAGCGGAATTAACGAAAATACAAGGCTGTAATATACAATTAGTATGCGTAGTTTGTGAGCTCAATGCCATCAGTTTAACTGGGCAATATTCGTTTTATTAATTACTGGAATGGATTTTGTCCATATGCCTTTTGCATTTAGCATATTTTTCGGAAAAGTTTCTATGACTTTTGTTTTATTTTGACTTATACAATAAAGGCACAAATGTCGTATGCGCACCACATTGGTGCGATTTTTTTTTCTGACGCGTGTTTGGCAAAAACATCGTTATCGAATATCAGTTACACATATATTTTTTAATTATTTTCTATTATTTTATAAAGGAAATAATAATAAACTACAAAAATTTAATTAGAAACTATAAAACAAAACAATTTATATCAATTTATAAAAAAAAATATAAAGTAAATAAACAATTTATTAAGTTGTTTATTAATAAATAAACAACAATGAATGGGTTACCATATGGGGTATAAAATCGCCATTTTGTTGTTCTCGCGCTGATGTGGTGCAAATATGACATCTGTGCCACAATAAATATAATAAATATATAAAATCATAAAAATATATAAGCGTATACAATGCGTATTTACATATGTATATTTCTATACATAATTACATGTATAGAGATATATGTAATATATATACATAAAAATAAAAATATTTATATAAACAACGTATTTATTTTTTAACATGTGACATATGTAATTTTTATTAAATAAATACTTGTTTATAAATATTTAAAGATGATTACCATGGTTTTATGGCATCTTAAAAAAATTAACACGATAATGAATTATTTATTTATTTATTTATTTATTTATTTATTGGTGCCATTTGGATTCCTTCGCCAATCGCGCCAACCAGAACAAGATATTGAACTCTTTCCAGGCACAGTGTGTTAGTTTAAGGTATAATTTCTTAATATTTTATTTCCCTTAAATGAATGTGTTTTTTTAAATTAAATTTTATATTTTAAAGAATATGTGGGAGAGATTTGTATTTTAAATGAATTTAATAAAATGATGACGATGAGAATAACATTTGATATTTTATCACCCTCCATCGGTTAACAAAAAATATCTAAAAATGTGTTTTTCCAGATGAGGTCCTTGTTGAAAGAAAAAAAAATTGCGACATGTAACCTATTCACTGTTTCAGATACACAAGCATTTTTTTTCAATATTTTTGCAATTTATACAATATATAGAATCCATTTAACTATATTTATATACAAACATAAGTGAATTGTA
Source organism: Maratus speculifer (assembly GCA_964019185.1). Classification (NCBI taxonomy): domain Eukaryota; kingdom Metazoa; phylum Arthropoda; class Arachnida; order Araneae; family Salticidae; genus Maratus; species Maratus speculifer. The sequence goes on along the minus strand of OZ025296.1, from coordinate 186,931,581 downwards.
TGTATAAAATGATACATAAATACAATGTTTATATAAATATAAATACATATATATAAACAAGCATATAAAGGTTCATCAGATTTATGTGTTATGATGTGTTATAATGTTCCTGTCAACCTGCACTTACATTTCGGTATTTCTTTCAGTTTGAACCTAAGTAGGTAGACCGGGAGTACTCCATGTCCTGTGGAAAATTGTGATAATAGCTTGAAACTCTCTTATCTATGTGTATCAACCTTAAAACTGCCTACCCTGTATTATCACTCGTACTGAAAGTGCTTAAGCGTTAGTTTTTTTTAGAGTTTTTTAAGATTTGATATTGGTTTTCATGTGTGGCAATGGGATTTCCTTCTTTGGGTTTTGTGTTGCGTGTTTGGTCATGTAGTCTGCGTCCTCATTTTCTTGGATGCCTTCATGAGACTTGACACAGCTTATTTTAAATTTATTGTTTGAATCAATCTTTTACTAATTGATGTTATATTATCCATTATTTCAGTTACATTGAAGGAATTACTTAATGTTTGTCCTGCGACTGGCATTCTTAGCGCATTGTATTATTCCTCATTCTGTCGCCACTTTACAGCATTTCCAGTAGTTTGGCTTAAAAAATGCTGTTGCTTTTTTTTTTTTTCTAAAGTGGAAATAAACATGTCTTGATTTTTTAGGGTTTTGTTCATCTGACGAAACCCTATTTGTTTCGCTTCACTGTCTGTCACAGTGTCCGAAGACAAAAACTGAATAAGTCAGAGGTTTCAAATTTTGTATACTTACAGCTGAATACCTCGTATTACGCGACAAATCATAAAACTTGGGAAAAATCTATTATTTTAATTAAATAATTATTTTGAATGTCACCCGTTCATTTTTCTGATTTAAATTAAAAAAATCTTAATTTTAACGCTTTCCGTGAATAGCTTGGAGGTAAAGCATCTCGCTAGTAAGCATTAAGTTTTTAGTTCAAATCCCGGTGCTTGAAGTTGAAATTTTCATATTAAAATGGATTTAATTAAAATAAATTTCCTATTTATTTTCAATTTAAGGGTTAAAATTATTTATATTATTATTATTATTATTATTATGCTGTGATAAATAATCATTGATATTCATAATATTTTTTGGAATTAAATTTTCTTTCTATTTTAAAGCCCATTGCGATTTATTAATGATACAACATTTAAAATTTCGTTAAAACGATTTTTTTTCTTTTTTAGAAATTTAAAATTGTATTTGCATCTCCTCTAATATTTTTAAATTTCGGGTTTTCAAAAAATTTGGAATTTTGGATTTTATTTAAATAATTTCATTATGACGAGTTTAATTTGATTAAAATAAATAACTTTCTTTTATAATTACTAGGGGGGCCCCGCCCCCCTGCTCGCTATGCTCGCCAACCCCCCGCGTAATCGCTTCGCGGTTCCAAATTATTGGCTACCCCTGCTTGCTGCGCTTGCCAATACCCCATGGTATGAATAAGCAGTTGCAGACCTTTCAAATGATGTGTCACAAGACTGGTGTTGTAAAAAAATTAAAAATGTGCCCCCTTGGGGGGCAGAGTGGGAGTGACACACAAGACATCCATAAAAGGAATAAACAGTTGCAGACCTTTCAAATGATGTGTCACACAATTGGTGTTGGAAAGAAATTACAAAATGCGCCCCCTCTGAGGGCAGAGGGGGGGGTTACGCACAAGATATCCATAATATGAATAAGCAGTTGCAGACCTTTCAAATGATGTGTCACACAACTGATGTAAAGAAATTAAAAATGTGACCCCCGCTGGGGAGAGCAGAGTGTGGGGGTGACACCCAAGACATCCATAATATGAATAAGCAGTTGCAGACCTTTCAAATGATGTGTCACACAACTGGTGTTGTAAAGAAATTAAAAATATGACCCCCGCTGGGGAGAGCAGAGTGTGGGGGTGACACACAAGACATCCATAATATGAATAAGCAGTTGCAGACCTTTCAAATCTTGTGTAACACGACTGGTGTTGTAAAGAAATTAAAAATGCGTCCCCCCTGGGGAGCAGAATGGGAGATAACACACAAGACATCCATTATATGAATAAGCAGTTGCAAACCTCTCAAATGATGTATCAAACGACTGGTGTTGTAAAGAAATTAAAAATTTGGCGAAATATTACAGTTATCGCCAAGTTGGCGACAAACTTGGCCATTGTTGGCGATGGTAACCTTTCCTCTCTTTATGGTAACCCATACGGCGATGCATAGACGGACACCTTTCCTGATTGGTCTATTCGACTCATGGAAGGAGTGGACAACCCGGATTCGTTAGTTCCGGAAATCTTCCACATCAGCATCATTCCAGGAGTCATTCCTTTTAAGGCTAGTTTTTTTTTACTATAGAAGGATTTTAAAATCTAATTTATTGGTGCTGCCATCTATGTAAAAATATAATAATTATAAATTAACAATTTGGATTCACTAATCAAAGTATAAGTTGTTCAAGAAACATTAAACGAAACCCTTTGTGCGATCTGCAATCACACTTACCCACTTGTTCATTTTTGTGTTCCACGAAAGCTGAACCTGTAACACCTGATTCCAATTTTGAGGCCTTTGTGTGTATGATTATGTAAGGTCGCACAGGATGCGACTGCTATAATACTGTCTGTGCAATGTTTGGTGCAGATAAATTAATGAATGCTTTAAAGAGTACTTTAAATCCTGAAACACAAAATATAAGGAATTTCTTGATTTTCAGATTTCAGCCTAGAAAAAAACGTGAAAATCGGGTATTATTTTTCAATTTGTAGTTTAGTTTAATTAACAAATATCAAATGTTTAAAAAAAATGTATATTTTTGAAACTTAAAAAAGGCTTCTTTTTATTTTATAATTTTTTGTATTTCTAATGCGTTTGAAACAAACTTTTGTATGTGCTAGGATGAACCCACCTGCCAATACCACGGTTCAGATTGATTCGTCTCCTGCTGAAATTACGAATTCACTTGACACTGAATCTAAACAGGTAAGCCTAAAAAATAATAGTAGTTCTATAAAACACTAATGACATAGAGACCAAAACATTTTATTGTTCAAGAAATTTTTTTATAAATAAAACTAGACATGAATGTTATGGCGATGATATTAACCACTTCCTTAATTTGCCCGTACGTTATACGGACAGCGTGATTTTGCTAATTATGATCTGTATTCCAATCATGATTTATTATTCTTACAAGTAAATTTCTATTGTAAATTTTGCATTTTACTTACCCATCATACGTAGTATAGGGTAAGTCTTGCAATCGTTTTGAAAATCGAAAAATTTTTTTTGACGGATTTACACGTTTCAGATACTGGAGATTCCGAAAAACATATTTTTAGAAAAAAAATTTTGCCGTCCGTCCGTCTGTGTGTCTGTGTGTCTGTCTGTCTGTAACCGCTCTATCTCCCGAACAAATTAAGATTTTGTAGAATTTTTGTAGAGACTTGAAATTTTGTATGTACTTAGTATGTAAAAATGGGACGAAGCCTATTTAATATCAGTAACCTCGATTATCCGGAACTATTTTTTTCGGACTCTCGAAAAATTTATTCTGATGAAACGTTTATAAAAATTTTCGAATTTTTTTATTTTAAGGAGTGGATATAAAAGGCAATAAAATAACACAAATTTTGCATAAAGAACGATGTCGATCGGATTATTAGTTGCCGAGATACGTGTAATCCTGTTTTTCATATTCTTTGATTTTTCATAACCCTGTATTTCATTCAAATTTGAATTCAAAGATATATTTTAATTGGAAATGAGACCCTTCATCCGACGCAGTAAATTGCTAGTTAATATGATTATTATTTTTGGAGTTATAAGGATGTTTATTTTACGCAATCCGGTATTACTTGAGTATTTTGGCGTTTTATATAATTTGTCGAAATTGGTTCATCAGCAATTCATTAATAAATCATTACTATGTATATTAAAGCTATTTAAATATGCGTTAAATTTTTATTTTGGAATTGCAATGCATTTTATAAATAAGTTACACATGTTTTATTTTCATATATTATATTATGTATATGTATGATGGGTAAGTATTACGGTGGCCTCCAACGACTAGTTTTAATCCAAGTCTTTTTCTAACTCAATTAGTCAAAAATTTCTGTTTTCAAAAACTGATGATAAAAGATTAAAAATACTGTAAAAGACATGAAAAAAATAGGGATTGTTTGAAATAATTTCTCAAAAATATTGATCAGTTAAGTGGTTAAATATTGACATGAATATAAAAGAACAATTATAAGTAAAACGTTAATTGAAAGCTGTGTTTGTAATAATAGCTTATCATCATCTATACATATGTAAAAGACCACGCTGTTTGTTTAGTCATCTTCCCTGAGTTTTCTACTGGACCGATTTTGATAATAATTTTTTTTTTTTTTTTTTTTTATGAAAACGCTTCCTTTATAAAAGTGTCTCTTCTAACTATATTTTATTTCCATTTTTATATTTTAATTTTAAAGTGTTTAGTGATGTTTTTTCTCAAAATGATGACAGTATGGATACGGATGGTAAAGCTTTTCTATAATATAAATTTAATTTCATGATAAGGAATGCAGTATTTCTCCTTGATTTAAACATGAAATATTTTATATGAAATTTAAAAAGTTCATTGTTTTACTTAAATGTGACTAAAATAATAAAAGAGATTTACAAGTTTAAAAATATGCGTTATATTTAAAACTTCGGTACTACTAGGTTATCCCGTCGACGAAAAAATTATCGCCAAACTATAAGATTAAATGCCAATAATGGATGATCGTGAATGTCACATTCAACGACATTAAATACGATTCACGTGTTTAAAATGTCATTAAGTGATTTTTATTTTGACTTTTTTTTTTAATATTCTACTAATCTAGACACACGGCAGTGTGTCAGCCAAGTTCACAAAGTAAAAGGCGACACACCGGCCGTGGGTTATATTACCCGAACCATTTCGAGCCACTTTTGACCCCTCAATAACTTAAATTCTATTTGACCTACACACTTGCAATTTTTTGTGTCGTGTAAGACCATCTTCTAATTTCCGAATCCTAAAAATTTTTTAAAAAATCTTTTACCGTTCACGAGAAGTTGACGTCTGAAAACCACTGTTTTTACCACTGACTCACTGACTCACTGACTCACTCATAGAAATGTTTGACTACTTCCAGGTGACTTAGGAAGTTGAAATTTGGTGTGGAGGTAGGTTATTGGATCTATAAATAGGAAAAAATCAGAAATAACCATTAATTAAATATTAATGGTTGGTTAGAGGATAAATTATTGGATTACAATGGAAGTTTATGAGAATTTCACAAAATACCAGAAATAGTGCGAAGTTGGCGTCACTTTTGGCGAGCATCAGGGCTAATCTCAGAAACTACCGAACCGATTTCAAAAGTAATGGTACCAAAATGATGGTATTCGCCCCGGTTCAAACATAGACTATATCTTATGTCTGTGCCACTAACCAAAAGAGGGTTCAGAAGCGAAAAACATTCTAAAAATGTGATTTTAGTTTTACTGAAGGATTTAGAAGCACAAAATTTGGCATGTTAATTATTTATAAGATATAAATGACCACTAATGACATTTGCTAAAAAATATCAAATTTAAATGGGTGAAAATCCGCGAAGAGCGTTCTAAAAAAGTTCGAAATACCAATTTTAAAACAATCTCAGCAAACAACAAACCGATCTTAAAAGTAATGATATCAAAATGATGATGACAGTCTTTGCTCCAACATAGAATATATCTTATGTCGATTACACTAACCCCAAGGAGGTAAAAGAGCAAAAAACTTTCTAAAAATGTGATGTCTGTATATTAAGGAACTGAACTGGAAACATAAAGTTTGGCATTTCAGAGTTTATGGGAATTTCGCGAAATATCAGAAATAGTGCCAAGTTGGCGAGTATCGGGGCTAATCTCTGAAACCACCGAACCGATTTCAAAATTAATGATACCAAAATGACGGTATTCGCCCCGGTTCAAACATAGGCTATATTTTATGCGCATACCATTAACCAAAAGAGGGTGAAGAAGCAAAAAACATTCTAAAAATGCAACTTTTGTGTTACTGAAGGACCTAGAACTATACGATTTGGCATGTTAATTATTTATAAGATATAAAAGGTCTCTAAGGGTATTTAATAAAAAATACGGAATTCAAAAGGGGTGAAAATGTGTGAAAAGCGTTCTAAAGATGGTCTAAATTGGGATTTTTAAGCAATTTCAGCAAACAACAAACCGATCTTAAAAGTAATGATAAGAAAATGATGGTGATAGTCCTTGCACCAATATAGGCTATATCTTATGTCGATTCCACTAATCCAAAGGGGGTAGAAGAGCAAAAAGCGTTCTAAAAATGCGATTTCTGTATGTTAAGGACCTAAAAACATAAAATTTGGAATGTTCATTAATTATAAGATATAAATGTTTCCTAAGAACATTTGTTTACAAATACAAAATTTAAAGGGGTAAAAATGCGCGAAAGCGTTCTAAAAACTTTGTAAATAGCATTATTTAAGCAATCTTGGGTAATTAGCAAACCAATTAAAAAAAAAAAAAAATGCCAAAATGATGGCGACAGTCCTTGCTCTAACAAAATTATTGGATAAATTACCAGATTACAATGGGAATCTATGGCAATTTGGCAAAATACCAGAAATAGCGCCCTGTTACAATGACTTTTGGTGCGTAATTTTTGTCGTCAATATAGCGATATTTCGCCAAGTTGGCTACAAACGTTTTTGGTCGACGAAATATTCAAGTAGTATCCAATCACGTAATAGAAACATCCTTATTAGTGGAATTTAAAGGAACATAAGCAGTCCTAATGTTGAATTTTTAAATTTGACTGAAAAAAACAGTGAATAAATGCAGGAAAAAGCTGAAAGATTAATTAATATTAAATAAAACTAATTTAACCTATTTATTTCAAAAAGGAAACAAATACCTACTTATTTGACAAAAAATAATGATATCCTATCAAAAACATGAATGTGAAAAAATGCCAAGTTCGTTAAAGGTTTCGCTCATAAAAGAAGTGATTTGACAAAAAATAATCATATCCTGTCAAAAACATGAATGTGAAAGAATGCCAAGTTCGTTAAAGGTTTTGCTAATAAAAGAAGTGAGATCTAACTGCAAACCAAGTTCTTTCGTAGCTCCTTAAATCATAACTCCTGTCATGTATAATATTATTCAACTGCTTAAAATGATTTGTTATGTTACTTGTTATTCAATAGAGCGACTTGGCAAGTTTTCAGCTACCAACTTTAATCTTTGAGTCGGAGTATAATTTAATCTAGAATCTGATTGGCAAAGATCTAGTCAATCGAGTGTTCGAATAAGTATATTGAAGCTAAGGTACTGATAAGTTAAGGAAGGGATCAACTAAATAGAAAAAAATTGAATAAGAGAAAACTTGCTAAGTCGCTCTAAATAACAAGTAACATAACAAATCATTTTAAGCAATTGAATAATATTATGCATGACAGGAGTTATGATTTAAGGAGCTACGAAAGAACTTGGTTTGCAGTTAGATCTCACTTCTTTTATTAGCAAAACCTTTAACGAACTTGGCATTCTTTCACATTCATGTTTTTGACAGGATATGATTATTTTTTGTCAAATCACTTCTTTTATGAGCGAAACCTTTAACGAACTTGGCATTTTTTCACATTCATGTTTTTGATAGGATTATTTGTTCTTTCGTTATTTAAAATAAAAATTACGTCAATATGTATAATTTGGCTATTAGTTTCGCGATTTGTATAATTTGGCGAAATTGGTCGACGGGATAACAGAGTAGTACCAAAACTTCTTAGTACTTTCGATCCTTACCAAGCTTTTCATCACAGAATATTTTAATAAGTAAATGCTGTTTACTTATATAAATATGCCTATGTGTATACTAAAAAATTAAGAAAGGAAACTGACGTATGAAAAGAGAGTGATGTAATAAAATAAAGTAAGTGGAACTGTATTTAATAATAATAATAATATATATACATTTTCTCTAATTATATTCAACCCAAGAAACTACTACTTCTACTTTCAACTCTAATAATTATTGGCTCTGGCATTTTGAAAACGTAGAGATATTTTTATATAAATAAATAACATTTACTTATTAAAATATTCTCGGATGAAAAGCTTGGAAAGGCTTAAAAGTACTAAGAAGTTTTAAATTAAGTGCATATTTTTAAACTTATAACGTCTCTTTTATTATTTTAGTCACCTTATAAGTAAAACAGAGAGCTTTTTAAAGTTATATTAAATATTTTAATGTAAACTTATTTTGCTTTACCACATTCTGTCAATCAAAAGCATTTTTTCATCATCATAGAATGTTTCATCTCATTTAAAAGAAAAAAATAAGTGTTTCTTTAAAATGTAACAATAATAAAATGATTGCGTGTAATTATGCACTAATCGCGGAAGATTATTTACTGAGAAATGCTAATAAATGAAGTAAATAACAGAAAATAATCTATCATTAAAAGATAATACCTAAAGTGAAATGTTTCCGATTAGGAAAACGACATCATTCAGAGAACAGATTAATTTACTCCATGAATACATGTTGTTATTATATTTATGTCATTGATGGCAACATTTCATTGACATTTAATCCTGCATCTGAATAAACCGAACTTCTGCTACGTATCCCTGGAGTTTCGAGACAAAAGCCTCCCTAACGGGTAGTAGCATACGTCTCAGTATTTGCCAACCAACCAATGCTACGTATTTAAAGATATTTGGTACCCACAAATGAAAACATTGCTGAAAATTACGTCATTTTCATTAAGTTATAATTAATATATTAAAAAGTGTAGGCCGTTTTTTTAATAATTTAGTCTGCACTTTCTGCTGAACCGATTTTGATAGTTATTTTTTAAAATGAAAGTACTTTAGAAGTACATGCGTCTACATTCGCTATTTTTGTTAATAATTCCATTTTTAGCACTTTCCAAGAAAGTTGAAAAGTGCTTATGCATTCGGCTTGTCTGTACGTCTGTCCGTTTGTCCGTCTGTCCGCGCTCTAACTCTCTTAAATATACTCGGATTGCCATGAAATTTTTGGACGTTATTTAGGTTTACCCTAGCACGAACCCTATTGAAAATGTAGTTTCTACCATGATTAATTTATTTACATGGATAGTGAAAAGTTTTCCATTACATTACGGCTTATGGGGAAATTTTTTTTCAAATGAATTTAATTTTTATAGCACTTTCCGAAAGTTTGAAAAGTGCTTATGCATTGTTTGAAAAGTACTTATGCATTCGGTTTGACTGTCCGTCTGTCCACATTCTAACTCCTGTAAAAATACTCGAATTGCCCTGAAATTTTTGTATGTTATTGACGTTTACCCTAACACGAACCCTATTGAAAATGAAGTTTCTACCATGATTAGTTTATTTACAAGGAGAGTAAAAAATTTCCATTACATTATGGCCTATGGGGAAAAATCAGTTCAAAGGCGTTTTAACGATGTTACACTCTGCCAAATACATTAAAATTTACATGCGTTTAAGAGGTGCACTAAAATATGCATTCTATAAAATATGCGGTGAAAATATAGATATTATTCATTTACAGGGCCACACAAAAGAATTCCATTGGATAATGGTAAAGGGAGAGAATAGTGTGCGACATTTAAAAAATATATTAAACTGTTTCATGTATAACAAAACTGATATATGTCTGAGGCTTAAAATAAAGTACATTGCTGTCTTGCATAATATGAAGTACATCGCATTTACAGGGACACACAAAAGATTTCAAATAGTATATTCCTTCCGACGGGCAGTATATGTTTCCGATGTCGGCTGATGGATGCATGTAATACATTTTAATTATGATATATGCTTTTAAGTTTCACTAAATCTTTGTACATTATAAGGGTGTGTATAAATGTTATAGTTGATATACAGGGTTACCTAAAAGAGCTCGCCAACGTTACTGAGTATGAGCGTAAATTACTTAAAGGTGTTTTTTAAATAAGGTTTACATTTTTACGCTGAACTGCATCCAATTTACAAAGAAATGGGTACTACTAGGTTATTCCGTCGACCAATTTCGCCAAATTAAACAAATCGCCAAACTCATAGCCAAATTATACATATTGACATAACTTTCATCTTAAATGATTGCAGCGTTGACGAGTTTCGTACATTTTAGTGATTCCTGCACAGCGAGTTTCGTGGATCCAGGGATTTTTTTTTTTTTGGTTTTAATTGCGCGCAGCGCTCATACACGCGTTAGTGATTGTGGCGTTGACGAGTTTCGTACATTTTAGAGATTCCTGCACAGCGAGTTTCGTGGATCCAGTGATGTTTTGTTGGTTTTAATGGGCACGCAGCGCTCATACACGCTTTAGTGATTGCGGCGTTGACGAGTTTCGTACATTTTAGTGATTCCTGCACAACGAGTTTCGTGGATCCAGTGATGTTTGTCTGCCTGTCTTTCTGTTTGTTTGTTTGTCAGTCTGTCTGTTGGTTTGTTTGTCTATCTGTTTGTTTGTTGAGTTGTTTGCTTATGTATTTGTCTGGTTGTCGGTTTGTTTGTTTGTCTGTTTATTTGTCTCTTTGTCAGTTTGTTTCTTCGTCTGTTTGTTTGTTGGTTTGTTTGTTAGTTCGTTCGTTTGTTGGTTTGTTTGTTTGTCGGTTTATTTGTTTTTCTGTTTGTTTGTCTGTTTGTTAGTTTTTATGTCTGTTTGTTTGTTTTTACGTGTGTTTGTTTGTCATTTTATTTGTTTGTCTGTTTGTTTGTCGGTTTGTTTGTTTTTACATCTGTTTGTTTGTCTTTCAGTTTGTTTGTCAGTTTTTTTATTTATCAGTTTGTTTGTTTATTTGTTTGTCTTTTTGTTGATTTGTTTGTTTGTTTTTCTGTCTGTTTGTTTGTCTCTCTGTCTACCTGTTTGTTTGTTTATTTATTTGTAGTATCGTCAAGAAACGACAAGAAATCATGTTTTTCGTTTAAAAAAGGGAAATTATCGGCAGCATGGGAAATTATTTCTTGGGTGCATTTGTGATAAGAGCCGTTGTTTGGGGCGGGGTCTAGACACTAGTTAACCTAGTAGTACCAATAAATGTTTGCAGAATATAGATAAAATGATATACAGGGCCACGCAAAGAATTGTGTACATGGACACCTGTGAATGATAATTTATACAATGTGATTTCAGCTTTTGAAGAGTGTTTTTGTTTAAAATGAATTTTAGCTTGTTGCTGACGTGTAATAAAGGTACAAGATAAACTACAGGGCTGAACAAAAGTTTTGAAATATGTTTCTCATTCATTAGTACAAACTGCTTAGAAAGAAATTTTAAGCTTTTTTCTTGCTAAACTAAATTTTCCCATTGTATAATATGTATATCATCTGCCAGATCAAATACAGGGCTGTTCAAAATTATTGGAATACATATTTGGCTATATAACCTTATTTCCCTAATTAACGAAGTTCTGTTAAAGATTGCATGAAGTGTTAGAAAGTGTTTAATAATCTATACTGAACGCATGATTTTTCTTACTTGTTATATTTTAATTTTAAATGTATTTTATGAAATTCCTTCACATTGGTTGTAATCGGTTTAGTTGCATTCAGGGGTTGAAGAGAAAAGGAAAACAATGGAGATGGTCTTTATAAGTAATCTGCATTCGAGATTTTAGGATATCACGTGTTAGTGGTATTTTACCATCGTAATTTCCAATCGAATGCATGGATGCGGTTTTTATTTTTTATTAGCATAAAAATATTAAGAAAGATGCCGAAAGTTTGTGCAGCGTACGGATGCACAAACAAATCAATTTATAATTCTAATACATACGGAAGTGAGAGAAAAATCAATCACAAAATTCCATCTTTACATACGAAAACAAAGTTGAGATTAATAAAAGAATTCAATAAACGGAGTGTTCTGTCGATTTTTTTTTCATCAATGTTTTTTCAAACAATGAAAAAAAAAGAGGCTACTTTTTTGATTGGGAAAAATGACCAGGTTTTAAATTTATAAAAGTAACTTGAAATCTTTATTTAGGGAAAAGACAGCAGTTTTTCTTCTGGCGATATACCTAAAACCTCAGAAGAATTGTCAAAAAGTAAACGAGTGAGTATGGTAAGATTGCAAGCGGTCCATCCGTCTACCGCTCAACAAGAGACTACAAATACAGAGTTAGCATTAGTTCCTGTCTCTCAGTCAACCTCTACGGATTTAGCATTAGTTCCTGTCTCTCAGTCAACCTCTGCAAATTCTTTCGACCAGGTAAGTTGATAATTTCTCAAATAATACGTTGATTACAAATTTATATGCTATTAAACACACTTACACGCACAAATAACGCCTGCATTCAAATCATAAAGGTATATACAAATATTATACAGGCATATATATAATAAATACAATAAAACCAATTGTAATGAAAAATTAGCAAGAGCCAGGAATCTAACCCGGGACAACAGCATAGAAGCAATTCCTCTATCCATTGAACTAGTCTGACAGATATTCACCGAAAATCTATTCAACGTTGTCCCATCATCCAAGGCTGTTTTAAGAATGGCTGATGGCTTTCCCCAACTTTATTTATTAGTGAAAAATTGCAGACTATTATTAGTGAAGAATTGCAGTGTCGGAGTAGCTCAGTGGATAGAGATACAGCCTGGTACGCTGTGGTCCCAGGTTCGATTTCTGCCCAGGCTAACTTTTCACTTCAGTTGTGTTTATTGTATGTATGGTATAATATTTATATGTACTTTATATAGCATGTTTGATAAATGACTCTCAGACTTTTTAAAGGACTTGCATATTTAAAGTTATAAGCAAGTTTATCTTCAAATATGACATTTTTATTATTCAACTCATACGAAAATATCCGTCAGCAGTCACGATAACTATAATTGTAGAAAACTGTGGTTCAGGAGCCGCAACACTGCAGATAAAAGCGAAATGACAGTGACCCGATAACGATTATTATACTGTAACAACCGTTATCGGAACACCAAATTTCGCTTTGACTCAGTGACACTATGGCTTCTAACGCAACATCCCGACATCCAAAGCTACAGAAGGCTATTTTCGTAAATAATGGAGTAAGATCAATTTCATATTTCAAGATCAGCTTGTGTAAATCCTTCTATACATATATAAAAAAGTAACGATCTGGAAATGGGCCAAACAATTTCGAAATGGACTAAGGAAAATCGTCGTAGATATCGCGAAACCGCAGAAAGGTGTTATGATCGAGGGGATTCTGTTCAGTTGCCAACTGTCGCCAAGTTTCTCATCAACTAGGCGATGTATTTTTAAATCTGGCGACTAAAATTACTTGCCAAAAGTGACATCAACTTGGTGCCTTTTTCGATATCTCGATAAATCCTCATGAATTCCCATTGTAATTAATCTGGTAGGGTCTCTTTTTGTTTCGTTTTCAGTTATTTTTTTTCTGGCAGTAAGGATAGATCCTATCAAAAACTTGTGAAAATAAAAGTTGCAGATAATATTAAGAAGATTCAAATAAATTTAATTGGATTTGGTATTTTGAGGATGGACGAAGATAATTTTTTTTCGTCTAAAAACCCCATTTTTCACCCCTTGAGCCCATTTTTAGTTTCTTTCATCTTCGATAGAAGAAAGTACTGTAATTGAAATCGTTTTCCTGGTCTTACCAGATTCAGCTACATGCTTCTAATCTTAGTTTCACGTCTTTTGTTACGGAATCTTGGCGATAAACGCTTATGCGAGACCGTGTCTATACGTTCCGGAGATCTCTCCCCCGTCCTTCTGAGGGTTCCGCCAGGGATACCTTCCCTTTCCGGTTGGTCCTCATATATGTCTTTCCTCGGCATTCGAGTCGATCTTAAGGGCCCTCCGCAAAGCAACTCCTTTTCGGAGATCTCAGCATTGGCTCATGGGTTCGGTGCTTCCATAGGTATCCGATTGTTGCGAATCGTTGGGGTGACGCGGGGAGGACCCCAAGTGAAGGGACCACTTGACTCTCCTTGTGTTAGGTAATGAGGACTGTCGCAATCGGCTAATTCGTCTCTTTGTTTGGGAATTAGAGTCATGTTATGTGCGCTGTGCAGTGCACGGATTCAGACCGGAACTGTTTGTGAGGGGCGGTATGGACGCGTGAGTCCGGATAGGTAGTCCGAAAGAATTTGCCTAGATGGGTTCCGTGAAAGTGTCATCTGGATCGGAGGCAAATGGATCCTAGATGGCCCAATAATAAGGAAAGGGCAACTGACGTCACTGTGGGAAAAAATTACTGTGGATCCACATTCCTGCCCGTTTTTAAAGCTCCCACTTCACACAATAAATGAAGGCGATCTGATTGGTCTACGATTGGTCTTATTTGTCTGCGATTAAAAGCTCCTTTGTATGATTGGTCAACGTCGCCGTGATGATTCCTGTAATGATCGCTAAAGCAAAAATGTAATTGGTAGAAGGAAGCGTTTGTTTGTAAACATGCCCTTTCGTTATAGGAGTGGGACCCCAACTTTTAATTTGTATGGCGAAGATGTTAATACAGCTGTTTTTTTTACTCCCTCTGTACTTTATTTTAATTTACTTTAGCAAGAGAGATTACATTTCTAATGATTCTTTGGCTTTTGGAGGAGGGTTTGTAGCTGCAGCCTTCTACCAAGTCAATTGTTACTCAACATATTGTCTCCTTTTCGTTTCTGTATTGTTAACAATTTTTGCTGTCATGGATTATTTTCTTTCCAGATTGTTCATTTCTGTCTCCGTTTTCATCATTTCTCAATTATCTTTAAAAAGTGTTTAATAAATATGCTAAATATATCTGGTCCAATTTAAACAACTCAAATTTTTCAAATTAAGGCAACTACGCTATTTTTTTTAGTAAAACAGATAATCTCAGCACTAAGAACAAAAATGAAATCTAAGAAATCCGCGTGAAAAATATGCTCAATAAACAAATCAATTTAGATATGTACATAAAAACATAGCAAATTATCTTAATTTGTCAATACTCTCTTTAGTAGGTAAAAATTAAAAAAAAAAATGTATTTAGGAAATTACACCAACCATTTGAAAAATGTTTCACTCGAAACATTCATCTATCATTTTAAGCTAAATACCAGTTGTTTTATTGTGTATTATCCGTGCCACTGCTATAAATGATTTTATACAGGGTTGTTATAATTAAAGTTCGACTATTCAGAAGGCTCTAGAGCCGGTTCTATGGCTCCAAACGAAAAGAAATTTCACTAGTACGTAGTTGAAGAGATGCGCTCTACGAAAATCGAAAAAAAATTAGTTAAAATTTTTGTCAATAGGTGGCGCTGCGGCAATATTTAAGGCGATGTTTGCAGATTCATTATATCAATTTCAGTCAATCCAGACAAAGCTCACAAATTTAAAAGTTTCAACAAACTACGACGAACTGCGAATTATTATAATTAAATATCACCTAATCAGACAGCTCTAGAGGCATATGACTCCAAACAATACAAAAAAAAAATGAATATCATTTCATTTGATCTAATCTGCATCAACGAAAACAAAACATGTCGCTCGGCAACGAAGAAATAACGAAGAATAACACTACGCATGCTCAATGAATCCTCCACCATTTTCAATAACGCATTCCATTCTCAGAATTGTGCTTTCTATAGCATTGCGTAAACTGTCCTGTGAGATTAAGCGAATGCGAAGTGTAATACTGTCTTTCAGATTGTCTGACATCTGTCTTTAGATACAGAATCTTCCAAAAATCCCCACAAACAAAAATCGCATGGTATTGGCGCTTAAATACTGGCGCAGCGCCACCTATTGACAAAAATTTGAACTAATTTTTTATTCGATTTTCGCAGAGCGCATCTCTTCACCTACGTACTAGTGAAGTTCTGCTTCGTTTGGAGCCATAGAACCGGCTCTAGAGCCTTCTGAATAGGCGAACTTTAATTATAACAACCCTGTACATGCTACAATTTGAAGGTACGGTTACATCACTCCATTGTCGCCAACCATAAAAGTTGGCGACGAAAGAAACATTTCAAACTATGTAACATTGTTGGTGCGAAAGTAATCATTATTAAAATACAGCTTTGGCATATACTGTTATACTTGTAAGACTTTGGCATATACTGTTTGATTTTACAGAGCAGAATTTTGGTGATGGAGGTTTTAAACCAAAGTCGATCGCAGAAAATGCATCTGTGAATGGGTCCATCAGACACTGAATTAAAAAAGTTTTTTTCCAGTTTTTCCCAAGCCGATTGCTTTTTAGTTTTCTTTTTAGGTGATGGAAAATCAAGAGTAATAGCTATAACATTTTCCGGCTTGTTAGAATCACTATTGACACTCGAATTTTCCTGGTTAGAACCGACCGAATGTAAAACGCCATGGCTAGTGGATTGGTCGCCCTCGAGACATGATGTTTTACAATTAATCGGTTCGGCATTAAATTGCTTCCTTTTTCGTGATCGCCTTTCAACACGTAATTGGTTTTCAGCGACTCGATAATCTTTTGATTTTCTCGTTTTCTGCATTGAAAGACGTTTTTGCGCCAAACCAAATACAGTACTACTGATATACCAGCTTTGTAAGGTCTTCACTTGGCAGAATTCCAAGCCGATTCCATTCAGACTTTGGGGGTAATAGCCTATGAGACCGAGAAATGATATTAAATATTGTTTTCTATTTTTTGTTCCGAGTGAAATTTTATTTGAAATAAAGAGATTGTGGACCTATTATTAGTTCTCGGAATAACCTTTCCAAAATATGTATTTTCTCTTACATTTTTGTGAATAACTAAATAATAAAAAACATGTCTGTTTTTTACATTTATATTTATGGCTAAATGCAGTTTTAACGATTGCTTGGCATCTGACTTGGCGGCTATGCACGAAATTCGCCAATTCTAACAACCTAAATATTCAGGGCACTTGTGTGTCATATACTCACTGGGATTTACTTGGCGCCAAAATGGCGTTATTTTGCCTAATATGGCAACCCTGATATTGTTGTTTATTTTTTGATAAATTGTTTATTTACCTTAATTTTTTTTAATTACATAAAATGTTTTTGCTCTATTGTTATTAGTTTTTAAGATTTAATATATTTAAAAATTGTTTTATTTATTGTTATTTTTGTAAATAATAGAAAATAATTTAAAGATGTATATTTAACCAGTATTCGAAAATGAGGTTTTTGCCAAATTGACGTTGGGAAAAATTGTTCCAAACCTTATAAGTATATGACATCTGCGCCATATTCATATCTAATGCATGCAAATAATATAAATAAATAATGTACACAATAATGTAAAGAAACATATTTTAAAAAAAATTGCTAATCTGGTATGTTTTAAAATCACGCCATGTTGCCGTTACTTCTAAAAAGATTAAGTTGCGCTATATTGCGAGTGAAAAGTTATTAAGCTAAATTTAATAATCATACCTTTAAATCATCTTTTTTATTATACTTGTCTTTTTATAACTTATTTCGTGTAACAGAATTACAATGTAATTTTAAAAACAGATAATTCAATTACAGAAACAAAAAGGTATTCCCCATCAAAAAAACAATCGACACATCTAGGGTTGTTTAACTCATCTCGAGATGGTACTAACTTCCCCATTTTTGACATAGACTCGCTCTTTTCGCCCATGCGCAGTTCTGTCCAGGTTCCTCTCAAACGTGGTTCATCAGTACTTAGTTATCCCGTCGACCAATTTCGCCAAATGATTACGAATCGCCAAACTAATAAGCAACTTATACATGTTGACTAAATTTTTGTTTTAAATAACAAAAGAACAAATAAATTAGTAAAACATTAATAAAAAGTCGAAATAAAACCACTTTATGATTGCTTAAGTACAAGTATTGTGTTTATTGTCATTGAATGTGACATTCACGGTCATTCATTTCTTTGGCTTCGGCTTTTTTCGTATCTGTTAATTTCCGTCTACCCATTTTTAAATTTGTTAGTTTTCTCCTTTATTACAATGATTTTAAACATTTTAATTTCCTTTTCAAATAAAAATTCTTCTAAAAAAGAATTTAATTTAAATTCAAATAAAAATTCTTCTAAAAGTAAAGAATTTAATTTAAATTCAAAAGTGACCATGTCATTTTGTCAATCCTCCACCGAAAACGACAACCATTTTTCAATGGTTAACAAAATAAATAATTTTAGGTTTTTTAAAATTGTCTTAAAACAGCACATGTTAGGCTGATGCTTCTTCTAATCATAAATGACATTACTCTGATGAGTAGGATTTCAGAGATAGATGTCGTCTTTTTCTGTAATGAACGTCAGAATGGCAAAGGTTAGTTTAAAACGGTGGTCCTAATATGAGTACTCACTCCTAAGATAAATCATAATTTCTATTTATAGTAAGTTGAAATTTTTGTCAAGTGCTCTTGTTGCGCTATTTTTAACTGTAAAAATTTAAAATAATTTTTTCCCATAGCTAAGCAGAATAAAAAGAAAAAAAACGAAGGCAGTTTAGATTTAAATCTTACAGTTCATGCATTTTGTGGAGCTATGAAAGGATATTATATACATGTCAACTTATTTTTTCTTTCGTTTAGTATAGTTAAGAGATTTAAAAGTATAATACACCTTGTATTATAACATAATATCCAGTATTTATGTCGTGTCTATTTTTTTTTTAAATTATGGTTAAGGCAGATACTTAACGAAAAATTTGTATTTTCTTTAAAATTTGTTTTAAACTGCATGGAAATATCTCTAAGAGAATGTATATCATTGCGAAAAAAATTTCGAAATCATGGAATTAAAAATGTATAATAAAAGCTTTAAACACGTTTTTCGCATTTTAAAAATTGAACGCATGATTCTATAAGAACATACGCAGATATTGTAATGAAACTAGATCAGTAAACATATGAATTAATGTTTATAAGCATACACTTTTTTATTTTGCATGGATTACTTTTCTAATTTATTGCTTCAAAAATAAATGTAAGTGGTCGCTATTGTTTCAGCCCTCTAAGTGTTTGGAACGTAATATTACGTTCACCAAGTTCACAGCAATATAATATTTAAGATAATGCAATTCAATAGATTTAATGAATTTTCGATACACTTTAGAATGATTAATACTCTCAAGGATTACATACATATTTGTAATTAAGATTTTTTTTTTTTTTTTTTTTACAATGTTGAAAAAAATCATATTTTCTGAGCATTTAAAACAAAATGCGGAGAAAGCAATATTACAATTTTGCCCATTTGCAAGACGTTAGATTGTGTTGTTTTATTGTTACTTTTTTAAAAATTTCGTTGGAACTTTACATATTTTCAGGGTGTCACTCAGCTGCCTCTTGTATCAACAAACTATTCGTGGAAAGAAACTGACAACAGTCCTTCTAGTGAGACCAAGATCATTACTTTGGATTTCAAATACTCATCGCCGGCTGAAGAAACTCAAGAATCTCGGATTTTGACTAGGTTGGTTATGGGGATTTCTGTTTTACGTTAATCGATTACTTTGCGTTGTTTAAGCTGAGATATATATTATTATTATTCGCATAGCATAAATAATGCGACCTAAACAATCAGTTCACTGCATTTAACCATAGGAACTCAAAATATCGCCACCTACTCTCTAAACTTTTGGAACGACTTATAAGTTAGCTTTATTTTTTCTGTATCAGTACGGTCTAATTATTATGAAGTTTTACTTTCATATTAATTTAAATTCCTGTCAATCATTGCCGCCGACTTAACAGGGAGGTGATAAAATCAAATCATTCAAACTTCCACCATTAAATCAAAAATGCTATTATTGTCAAAATTTAATCACCGTAATTAAAGAAAATCAAAATAAAATCTTTTTAAAATTAGTTGTAGAAGTAGGCCTAGAAGCCTATTTCGTCCACGAGAAGTCAGCGCTTATGCAGACGATGGATATTACCTACGATTTAATGATTTTTTAAAAGAATTCAAGTCTGTTATTTACATGTGTATTTTACTAGTGCAAGTACAATAGTCATTTAGGGAAACTTTGACCTAAAGTCAAAAAGATTAAATCTGCCATAAATTTCAGTTATTGGCAAAGTTTTAGTCTCAAAATATAGGTATCAGCATTTAGTAAAGTTTGCAGATTATTGCAAATAGTTTGCCAAGGTTCCACAGTGGCCGCATCGACCAAAGTTTCCAAAATATGTGCCAAAGTTACCCCAATTGACAGGTAATGAATCTCTCTATATTCTAAATAAAAGTAATTAACGTTTCTACTGATATCGTAATTAAATTTTTTATGTTCTTTTCATTTTCTCGGCTTATACTACAAAAATTATTACATGGAAAAACATTAAAACTTTTAGTTTTATAGAGAAATCTAGGGAAAAAAGTTCATGTTAAGCAATTTTTAAAACGAAGAATTATTTTTAGCGCTATTTAAAGAAATATAAATATAAAAGTTAAATAAGTTTTATTAAGGTGAAAAACTTAGTATTGTCATTTAACCATTCTTTAAAAGCACATACTTGGCTAAATTATAATGTGCACTTTCCAATCATCTTTATATCTGGCCTAGGACCGCTAGGTCACTCTTCAAAAAGAAAGAAAATATACTAAATTGCAAGAAAAAGAGACTAAAAGAAACCTAAATGTTTTGGATACACAGAAAAACACTATAAGATTTAACACCATCCTCAGAGTACATTTACAATGCATTTCAGTCGGTTTTGAAGAAATTGCAATTTCCGTCAATTGGTTTCGGAAAAATATTTATGTTGCCATCGTAGAAAAATATAAGTTAAATTCACCAAATGATCTTAGAGGAAAACCACGAAATTCATCAAATGATTGTGCAGAAAAATCGCGAAATTCATCAAATGATCTCAGAAGAAAATCACGAAATTCACCAAATGATCACGGTACAAAACCATGAAATTCGCCAAACGTTCTTGCGGTAAATTAGTCAAATGTTCTCGGGATAAAAGTCACGAAGTTCGTCAAATGGCTTCGAATAAAATCGCGGTATTATTCAAAAGGGTCTTGAAAAAAAAATGCGAAATTCGTAAAATGGTCTTGCGTTAAATATCATAACATTCTGCAAATGGTCTAAAAAAATTCTAAATTTCGCCAAATTAGTCTAGGAGGGAGGAATGAATTGCATAATTCGAAGAACGAGCACGCAGATAATCGATAATTTTGTCAAAGGATCACGGAAATAAAAATGAAAAAATATTAATTGGTCGCTAAAAAAAAAAAAAAAAAAAAAAAAAAAAAAAATTGTAAAATAAAACCATAAAAAATTTAAGAATGTTGTGAATGATTGTAAAATTTCGTGAATTTCGGCAATTGGCTACAGTATAAAATAGCAAATTTTGTCCAAATTATTTCAGGAAAAAATTGCGAAAATCGTTAAATGGTCTCGGGGGGAAAAGTGAAATCAGAGACAGTACGAGTACAAATGATCTTTTAAGACATATTTTTTCGATATTTCAGACTACATTTAATCGACATATTACATTTTTTCCACAATACCTATTGCCGCAATTTAGTATGAAAATTAGGATTTTTTCCATCGCTTACCGAAATACACGAATTTTCTGCAGCGATTGCCCGAAAGTTGCAATTTTTTCCCGGTGATCAGTATCCGAAATTCGCGATTTTTTCAGCGGTCATTTGCCGAAATTCGCGATTTTTTTCGGCGATCATTTGCCCTTGTTCTCAATTTTTCAACATTTTGTTGCCATAATTTGTGTTTTTTTCCCGAGATTGTTTGTCGAAATTTGCCATTTTTTCCGCGATTGTTTGTCACAATTTTCGCCATTCATAGAGGAAAATACTTCATATTTAAAACGATGCGTTTAAAACGTTACATCCGAAATGACTGTCTTATAGCGTCATTATAAAAGTTCAGAAGACATGAATATTTTTTGCACATCGATTTTAAATGGGTTTTGAAATGTGTAATTTATCTTTAATAAATCGCGAAAACAGCTGTCAGATTTTGCAACAACAATGGATGCAGCCTAGTAGTCCGAACAATCGTTCTAACCAAAGGGAAACGAATGATGACACGGTTGAAGTGTAATTATATATCGACATAAATTAGCTTTTTTCTGGATTTTTTTGATCCAAGGAATTCAAATATTGTGTCAAATGAAGTTGTTACAATTTGTAAATTCAAACGTGGTACAATTTTATATATCTAGATGAATTCTATTTCAAAAATTTGTCTTTATATTCAGAAAGCACCCACAATTTCTCATCGAACGGTATTCTGACTATTTCTCTGCGTCAGTTTTGTAATAAAAGAACATAAAGTGATTTTTTTTCTTACCACCAACAAAATAACCACAATTATTACTATTTTAAATGTCATAAGGAATGAAGACTTATTTTCTGCAGATCTGATCAAGGCATATGCAGACTTTCAGTATACAAACAATTACTTTACATTTTAATGAAAATCAATGACACTCTAAACTTTAAACTCACGATGAAACAAATCCTGAGAACCGTAATATTACAGTCGAAAACAGAAACAAAATAATTATAAATTAAGAATAGTAAACTATAATTTAAACACTAAGCAAAATATCCTGTATGTTGCACTCATATGAATTATTTTCATATTTCAGTTCTTCAAGTTTAGTCGAATTTTCGAAACCTCGAGAAATGGATCGTTTCCTAACAGTCGACGGTCGATATTTGTACGGTTACAAAAACTCTAAAGGAGAAGTGCAACTTTTATGCCCTGTATCGGATGAACGAGAGAATCATAATGAAAAGGAAAGAAAGCGCAGGTATTTTTAACGTTAATCTTTTTTTTCTTCAACGAATCAAAATAGCCCCACTTAAAATATATGGGTGATTCTCAAAATAGGGGACAATTTCAAAAGTAAAATCTTAAAAAAAATTACTGTTTGCAAAATTTCTGAAACAAATAGGTGTTGTTATATAGTATTAGGTATACTTTACATGTAGTCAGCAGAGCTAAATATTTAAAAACTAACTTTTAAAAAAATAATTAGTATTTTTTGAGCCATGCTAATGACAAAACAAATTGCATGGAATAAATATATTAAGAAATTTTTATTTTCTTCCTGTTTAAATATTTTTTTATGTATTTATTAGCCTTCCTTTTCAGCAAATGGTTTCCATTTTTACATATATACATATAAGGAGAATAAAAACATTACCAAAGAGCAAACTTTGTTTACATGAGCAACATTCTGACACTAACAATGTAAGAAGCTGTCTTAGTGATTTTCTGACAGATTTAATGCATATTTTAGGGATAATAAATGTAATACCTAAATTTATATGTAAATTTAAACTTTATAAAAGATACAATATAAGCAATGGTTACATTTATGCACATAGGAGTCTTTAGCATGGACAGAAAAACCATGCTAATGACACTGATATTTGTCCATGCTAATGACAAATTTTAATTTAAATAAGATTATGAGCCATAATATAATCACAATGCAATAGTCCTTTCTGGGGCTTTTTAAAACACAAAAGTCCTATGCAAATAAGTAAAATAAAAATTTTAATTATAAAATAAACATGAAAATTATTATCCATTCTAATGCCATACAATTGATGCACGCCCCTAATATTCAACTTCTATTCTTAAAATACAATACATGCTTCTATTTTCAGGCTGGGATAAAATGGCTACTTGTTGCCATGGAGAAACTTTATATTTTCAAACTATTGTCATATGTGAAAATGAAATTTTGATTAATAACCAGCTGTTATAGTATGACCTTGTTTTAAAAATGGAATATGGAGGACAAACTTTAATTCTTTTTTTATATACTATAATTTTATTTTTAAAAAGAAATTTATTGGATAAATCCTCTCCTTGATTAATTTAAAGGAAGAATAACATTTGTTTTATTTTATAAACATGATATTAACTCTTGAAAAAGCTAGTACAGGGTGATTATAATTAAAGTCCGAGTTTCAAAACGCTCTAAAAAGCGAACTACTCATTAGAATGGCGTCAAAATTTAACAGCGTATTATTGAAGAAGGGGGAAAGAACATGAACCAAAAAAAGTTCCAAATTTTAGCGACAGATGGCGCTGTAAGCGTCAGAATTTCGACTACAAAAGACAAATCGTAAAACAACGGCTAAGGCGTAAGTTACACGATATAAACCAACTGTATTGTTCAGTGTGCATGACTGTACGCGTGTGATACTGTTAGTTACGTAAGCCCGTCCACCACGGCAAGGTCGTACCACATCGGATGGGAAAAATCGGTTTTTAATTGTCCTGAGGCCAAAAACCGCATAAAAAGCATCCCTCCAATCGGTTTTTAATTGTCCTGAGGCCAAAAACCTGAAATTGTCGTGCGATGCCAGGTATTTTAATTTACATATACTGACGCTTACAGCGCCATCTGTCACTCAAATTTGGAACTTTTTTTGGTTCATGTTCTTTCCCCCTTCTTCAATAATACGCTGTTAAATTTTGACGCCATTCTAATGAGTGGTTCGCCTTTTAGAGCGTTTTGAAACTCGGACTTTAATTATAATCACCCTGTATATACAAGGCACAGTTGCTGTGGACATCCATGCTAATGACATTTTGAACATTTATTCTGTTATTTTAAGGTGTTTTTAACTAAAAAGTGAGTAATTCTTGAGTGCAAATAATGAATAATATTAAGACAAACATATCTAAATATAAAAACATGACAGAAAACCTCTCAATTTTTTTTGTATGCCGAAAGACATAAATTGTCCCCTATTTTGAGAATCACCCATATAGGCCTCTTCAACAATTAAATATAATTGTTTTACGCCCGAAAGATTATTAACAATCAATTGATTAAATAATCAGCCTTTTTACCCGACTACGGCAAAGCCAAAGGAGGGTTATGATTTTGACAGGCTATGTATGTATGTATGTATGTATGTATGTATGTATGTATGTATGTATGTTCATCTGTTCCCTCGTAACTTCTAAACCACTAATCAGAATTCGACAAATGACATATCATTAGAAGCGTCTTAATTGTCCGCTGGTTATAGGCTATATAGATTTTCACCAAATTCAATGTGGCGCCCTCTAGCGGACAAAATATACAGAGTAAAAAAATAAAGTTAAGCTAGATATGCCGTGTTTGGTATCATTTTAAAGCGCTTCACTTGTACATTTCGAATATATATATATTACTAGCATTTGCTTGTGACTTTACTTGCATTTATGGGCTAATTGCATATAATTCACATCTTTTCGTTCTTAATTTCTTTGGTACTTAGTAATCAGAATAAGACCACTGCAGTGCCATTAGAAGGGTCTTGATCTTGATATTCTGTTGGTTGTGAGCTATAAAGTTTGTCACCAAATTTACTATTATGCCCTCTAGCGGACAAAAAGTATAAAATAAAAATATATGTAATGTGTTTGGTATTACTTGAAAGAGCTTCACCAGTATTTATATGCTTATACATAATTACAAGACTGCTTTGAAGATGTTTAAAAAAAATGAGCGATAAGAGTAAAGCGCGGATCACGGGAACTGTAATGTAGAGCAGCGTGAACGTTAATAGAATAATTTAATGCACTAATGTAAACGACATAAGCTGGGAGTACCTCCACGCGGTGAAGGCGGAAACAGTTTGATAACTGGCTAAAACTCCCATAAAAATGTCCTCTGCATTATATGCCTTCGGGCTTATGTTGTTATATGTGCGTGTGTATCTATTTGCCTATTCGTTGTGACGTTGTGTACCCGGTATACCCCGGTTTTTCAGCGTAGTTTTTTGTCGTAGTTGGGTTTTAGTTTTTTTACTTTATCTTGTTATAGAATTATATCGTATCTTATCTCACTATATTTTTAAAAAAGTAGCTGAAGCATTTTTTATTTTTGTTGTGATCTTTCTACTTATTCACTGCAAATACTATTCCAAGTAAAAACTTGAAACCTGACAATTTCACAAAGAAATGCTTGATAAACACGCTGAAATAGACAATTTTTAAAGTTAACAATTATTTAAATCGACCTAGATAGTTTTATTACATACGTTTAATTGGATCAAAAATATACATATAAGCTTAAACATTTATCGCAAGCAATACTAGATTAGA
Source organism: Maratus speculifer (assembly GCA_964019185.1). NCBI lineage: Eukaryota > Metazoa > Arthropoda > Arachnida > Araneae > Salticidae > Maratus > Maratus speculifer. Next base: position 186,905,502 of record OZ025296.1, on the reverse strand, counting down.
TTTTTGTGTACAGGGTACTATTGTACTTTAAATTATTTTGTGGTGAATTGCCTTAATCTATTAATTAATGAACAGTTATGAGTGTTCTTATAAAGTATTCTATTCTACCCTCAGGCTTAGAAAAACCGCCGCTGTAAGTAAGTTATAAAAAACTATAATACGAGTTATCAGACTAAACTATCAGTTCTACTTAAAATTACTACACTTCACATTATAAAAGTCGTAACTTTGGTCAAGAACTTATATTTGACACAAATACTAGCGTTTCAAGAACGCTACTTTCTACTTCAACGACTTGAAAATCCTAATACTTTGAAATAGAGGCTTGGAGTAAGATCTCCACAAGATGTTGTTGTAAAGCGACGACAATTTTTATGCGTACCCATTGTGCCTGTTCTCGAGTACTGTCCAGCATTCATGACGCCTCAATGGGTAAACGAGACTACGAGAATTGTTCTCTGTAATTTCCTATCGATGAACCCACGTACATAATATCCCCCAAAGGATACAATTACTAATTGGATTACAGATAAGATCACCATTGGTTTTTATAAAATTATTCAATGTTCCGTAATTGAAATCGAAAACATTTATAAAATCGTAAAATCAGTACATTTCTAGAGCTTGTGGTGCCTAGATGGGACTTGATAATCTTAGCTAGTTGGGAGAACGATATATTTTTTATAAAAAAGTCCTTTTATATGGTTTAAATTTAATAATAAATAATTGGAAGCAATCTTGATTTTCATGATTTATCACTCACACTAGCTAAAATATCATTTTATTTATCTTAGAAATTTAAGACAATTTTATTCCAAGTATAACGTTGAGTTTATTTCAGATAAATTGCTGCATACAAATTTCTAAATCAGATAGCATATTCATTGGAAATTGGTATTTTGAAGCACGAGAGGGGGTCATAAAATGGATAAATGGATACAGGAATGTCAATACATAACTCAATGGGGATCTAACAATCACTCTTTCAAATTTGGTCAAGATGAACTTGGCAGACTCATTCTGTTTTTAATGCGCTATTCGAGTTATATCTAATCCAGGAATTTCAGTATTTTCACCGAATACCGCAAATTTTGCATTGTAAATATTCAGTTATGTTTCAATATTAGCGTCTTTGCACGTTTTGCGGAGATATTTTGACCATTTCTTCAAAGTTCGCTTGAATCGAGATCGGCGCAGCCTTAGTCTGCTCGATCTGCCAAAAGCAAATTTAGTAGGTCACTGTCGGAGGTGTGAGAGACTTCAATCGTTTGGGTTCGTTTGGAAAAAACCAACAAGGGAAAATTCTACAGGTGTTAATAATGACAGTGATATTCTCAATTTATTATTTTAAATCAGTGTTCTTAAAATTTTGCATGTAATTGTTTTATTAGGTTTTATTTTTTCTGCGTACTTTTAAAATATCTGGTAGTTACGTGTTAATTTAGTTATATCTTGTCTTGTCTATTATATTTTCTAGGAGTCGCGTCTCCATGGCATGTAGTTCACTACGTAATCTGGTACCTGGATTAACTCCCAAAACGGACAAAGCGACCGTTTTCGAGCAAACGGCAAAATATCTTAAGTTTCTGAGAGAGAAGTACGGAACGCAGCTTGAACAGGTTTGTCAGCAAGTTTCCAAAACACTTTTCTTTTAAAATTCATCATAATAAACTAACTAATGAACTTTTTTTTTCAAAAAGCATTGAACAACTTTCGTATTTTTTTTCTTTAATTTAGCTTTCTTACTATGCATATATTCTTCAATATTTAGTTGCATGTATATATATTTTCTTTTGTTAGACATAAATCTTGAAGATACACCTTTGTTTAAAAACTGTTTTTAAGCAGCACAAGAAGGAGAAATATTTTTATACTTATTTCACTAAATGTTTTTATTATTATTATTATTTATTTGTGTATAATCTTTTCACCGAATGATAATTCGTAAATAAAGGAATCACAAGACAAGAACAAATGTATCTGATCCATACCTGTTACCAGAATATATATTCATACAATCATTTCAAATCTATATTATATGTAAGTAGTAAGGGGTGAGACAACGTAGCCACAATATTCCAAATAATCACACTTTATTTGAAGAGAATAACTAACTTTTGATAGCAATTAGTTAGCAATGATTGAGGGTCTTAATTTTCCAAAAGTAAAGACTATAGTTTTGCGAGATTTTTATGTTGATGATGTGTTAATTGGTTAACTAAATATGTTTCTTTAAATAACACTCTAATGGTAGGTCCTAAAACACAAGATGATTTAATTTGCATTTTACTGAGATTTAGATTTTATAATATTGCAATAACAGATAATATAAGAATGATGTATAGACAGGTAAAAAATCATAAAAAAGATAGGGATTTTCAGAGGATTTTATGGAGAGATAGTCCTGGAAAATCAATAGAAATTTATCGCTTAAATACAGTGACGTACGGAATTGCTGCTGCACCATACATTGCAACTAAGTGTTTGAAACAGTTAGCAATCGATGAGGGTCTTAATTTTCCAAAAGCAAATACTATAGTTTTGAGAGATTTTTATGTTAATGATGTGTTAACTGGTGTTGAGAATAGTCAGGAAGGTACAGAATTGGTAAATGAATTGCAGAAAATGCTAGGAAAGGGTGGTTTTGAGCTACATAAATGGTGTACAAATGAAGTATCACTGCATCGAAACGCTGGGTTAGCAAATATAAGTAATGATAATATACATAATATAATGGGCAATAAGGCCATAGAAGTTCTGGGAGTTGAATGGCATCCTGATAATGATATGCTCAAATGTAATTTTAATGATATGCAGGGTGTCCTCTCTCAACGGTGGCCAATGGCTAATTTCTAAACCGTTAGTCATAGACATATAGTTTCAATTCAAAAAATGCTTGAAAAAAGGTAAAGAATTGTTTTTCAAGCGATTTAGGTCAAAAAAAATTTATTAAAAAATTACAAAAATTAAATTTTGATACGGTCTTATAAGTGATATTTAGTAAATATTTACCACTACTCTAACAAGTAATGCAAAAAAAAAAGTCCCATTCCTTTGCGATTAAAACTCACCGAGTAATAGCTGTTTAAAGTTGAAGCATCTTTTTTGCTGCAAACTAGAGGTCATTCACAAATTTACTGGAAATAAAAATAAACGCAAGATACAAAATTTAACATTAAACATTGAGATTAAAATAATGTTTTCAATATTATTTTTTAATTTATGTTGATGATTACATATTAAAGCAAAATTTGTACTAAAAATATAAGTAAAAAAATAACAGAAAGTTTGTTAATTTAAATTATGAAAAGCAATAGTCACAATTCGTTACAAAATGGAATATTGAAAATACACATACATCTAAAATTCTATTACATTACTTAACCTAATAGAATTTGGTGTAGTCCTATAAAATAATTAAATGACACGCACCTAAAATTGTATTAATACTACATTGTCGTTTGATATAAATAAGTGTGCAAATTGAACCTCGATCGGATATTTGGAAGTGATTTAAAATTTGAATGGAATTTTGAACTAGAGAAACATGCATACGAACTTTTTAAGTAAAATAAAAGCCTATCAAAGTAACAAGCCTATTTAAAATAAAATCGTGATTTGCCAAAATTTGATTTTCTCGATAAAGAGAATTTTAAAATTCACGTTTTCAACTATTTTAACCAATCTAGAAGTTAATTAATAAAAATTATCACTAATGTAAAACTAATATGGTGGTAGCACCTTCAGTTAAATTGCTTTGAAAATATTTCTTTATCTCATTTAAAACTTTTTTGTAGTTGGAACTAAACGTCTGTGACAAATAGTTTAGGAATTAGCTATTAGACAGCGTTGGAAATGAGCGCCCTTTATAATAATTTAAGCACTTAGTATACGTTCCTTGAAAACCTAGTCCAACTCTTTGGTTTTCAGCTACTGGAAAGTGGTTTAAGTCATGAAATTTAAAGTTTCATAACTCGGTCACTTTTAACGTTAGATGAATGGGACCTTTTTGTATTGCTTGATAGGGTGATGGAAAATTTTTACTAAATATCACTAATAGGACTGGGGGACCGTATAAAAAGTTAATTTCCGTATTTTTTCAATAAAACATTTTTTTGACCTAAATCACTTGAAAAAAAATTCTTTACCATTTTTAAAGCATTTTTGCAATTGGAACTATATGTCTATGACTAACGGTTTAGAAATTAGTCATTGGCCACCGTTGAGAGTGGACACCCTGTAGATAATCAAAGTGTCCTTACTAAAAGAATTATTCTGTCATAAGTATCAACGCTTTTTGACCCATTAGGGTGGATTGCCCCTTTTATAATTCTAACTAAAACTATTTTTCAAGAGCTGTGAAAATTACAATTATCATGGAATGATCCAGTACCCGAAATTATTGACAAACGTGGAAAATTTTGTGCCATGAAGTCAAACTCTTAAATTCCATATATATACCTAGATAAGTCATCTTGCCTAATTATTCTCGATGTGAATTTCACGGATTATGCGATACGTCAGAAAAGGGTTATTCCGCAATTATTTATGTTAAAACTTGTGATAGCTCGAACATTGAAACTTTTAACAAAGAAAATTCGAGTTCCCCTAAACCCTGTTACGATTCCAAGACTGGAATTATGTTCTACAGCATTTCTGGCACACTTAATACAAGCGGTTAAATAAGTATTACGTATAAAACCAGATTTAGTGCACGCATGGAGTGGTTTAAAAATTGTATTGTCATGGTTAACATCAGATACTAAAAGATGGCAAGTATTTGTAGCCAACAGAGTAGCGGAAATTCAATCCATTTTACAAATTGAAAATTGGAGCCATGTAGACAGAAAAGAAAATCCTGCTGATTTTGTATCCCGCGGGTTATTTCCAGCAGAATTACTGTCCCATGAATTGTGGTGGAATGAGGTTCCAGTGCATAAACCTATTCAAATAAATGAAGACGATTTATCAGAAGCACGAAAAATATTATCACTTGTAATTTCTGAACCTGTAAACTTGATATTATATCGAAAACTTCCTCGTTTCCAACGTTGCAATGTATTGCGTTGATATTGAGATTCATCTCGAATTCAAATGTAACACGTGTAGAAAGAAATTCATCCTTTTTATCAAGCAGTGAAATTCAAGCTGCAACACTTTGCATTATTAGAATAGTTCAACAAGCGAACTTTAGTAAAGAAATCAACTATTTAGAAGCCGGAAAAGAATTATCTGCAAATAGCAGTCTCATTTGTCTGCGTCCTACTTTAGATGATGACACAATATTAAGAGTCGGAGAGAGATTAAAAAATGCACAGCTCTCAGAGAATGAAAAACATCCAATCTTATTACCGTCAAAGCATTTGTGACTAAGATAATAATTAAACATTTTCATGAAAAATATTTACATGCAGCTCTAGAACTTTTTCTTTCTTTCATTAGGCAGAAATGCTGGATCATTGCTGCCAGATCTGCTATTCGGAAAATAGAGAGAGCTTGTGTAACGTGTTGTAGATACAGAGCTCAATCTGCAAAACAAATAATGGCTGATTTTCCAGTATCCAGAGTAACACAATCACGACCATGTAATCGAATTGTAATAGATATCTCAGGACCATTCATGATTAAATATCGTTTTGGACGTGGTTCAAAATCATTTAAGTCATATGTCTGTGTGTTTGTCTGCTTCGTGATCAAAGCAGTCCACCTTGAAGTCGTAGACCTTTCAACAAAGGCATTCTTAAATGCATTAAAACGATTTATTGTAAGAAGAGGAAAACCTCTAGAGATTTTCAGTGACTGTGGAAGCAACTTCAAAGGTGCAGAAAAAGAAATCAACAGATATCTTTTGCAGTGGAAGCAGAGTAAAGAAATTCACAAATTGTTGTCGTCAGAGGAAATAGATTGGACATTTAACCTGCCTTCAGTTCCACACTATGGTGGACTGCTGTAAAATCAATGAAATCGCAGCTTAAGAAAACCGTTGGCGACACTGTGTTAACTTACCCTGAATTCCAAACCCTAGTTACACAAGTTGAAGCTTGTCTCAACTCTAGGCCACTGTGTCCTATATCATCTGACCCAACAGACTTAAAGTGCTATTACACGTAAAAATTGCAAGCGACAAAAATCGCCTGCGTTTTTTCGTGTTCTTAGCATTTCATTGGCTGTTCGAGAAGAGTCTTTACCATCATTTGGATTTCCAAGCATTTGATTGGCTCTTACTGGCGACTCGCTTCGTTCTAGGCGTCAAAGACGCTCCGACATAAGAGAATCGCGTGCTAACCAAGCGACTCCCCTGGTCCCATAGGATAACATGGAGACGCCTGCAATTTGCCGCCTGCAGCACGACACGTGTAATAACACTTTTAACTCCTGTAACACTTGGACACTTTCTAGTTGGAACTTATCTAACTTCCATAACTGAACAAGATCTGAGTCGCAGTCCCTTAAATTACCTTGATAGATGGCATGTGAGACGGTTCATACTACAGCAATTTTGGAAAAGATGGAGCCGGGAATAATTGTCTCAGCTTCAGTAAAGAGCTAAATGGCAAAAATGTCAAAGAGATTTACACGTCAATGACTTAGTTCCCATCAAAGATTACACCCATCCGCTTAAATAGAGAGTAGGAAGAATAATAACTGTTAATCAGGCTCAGATAATAGGGTCCGAGTTGTTACAATTAAGAATAGTAGTGGTGTCATAAATTGACCAACAGTTAAACTCTGTCCTCATCCTATAAAAAACTAAAAACTGTGAACCATGAAATTTTTTTATTTTTTATTTTGCATTAATTTTATTTGTGTTATTAATTGTTTTTTCATTATACTAATACTGTAAGAAGCTAAAACACTTGTTGAAATCTTAAGGGATTTCAATGGGGGCCAGAATGTTTCTGTAAATATCGTCTGTATTCATTTATGTGGAAAAAAAGCATCACGAAGATATTGTATTCTTCGTTCCCATGGTAATTTATTTTTCTTACTTTATGTTTTTGACAGCATTGTCTTTGTTTTTAGTTTGTGTTTTTTATTCCAATGTGAAAAGATGATGGAATATTGAAAACCGTGCAATGGCTCGCTATTTCGATGTGAAATAAAACGCAAAGATTACAGTCCTTTTTGTTGCGTTAAATTGAAAGAACCAGCGTGTGTAATGTTTCTTATTAATTAAAAGCGCTACAGTGTGTCAAACTTTTTTTGTGATTTAGTTTTCCACCCAAGTTTTTTACTTATTAAAGATAATTGTAGCAAATCTAAAATACGAAATTTAAAATTACATTTCCTAATATTAATTAATTTTAAGAAATATACCGATTAGCGAGGCATTCGAAACATACTTGTGAAAGTTGTGAAAAGACTATATGAACAAGATTCATATGATGGTTAATGAATAATGAAAAGTGGCTGTTTTTGTATCGTAATTATCATATATCATACATTTTTTAAGGTGATGTCATGAAGAAAATATAAAAATACTAGAGGACCCGACAGACGTTGTCCTGTCACCGACAGACGTTGTCCTCCTAGCACCGACTCCAGAAAATCAAATAAATGTACGTAAATATAGTAATACGCGCGATAAACACTACGCTCTTGATTTAATTTCATATTACAATTATGTAAGGAAATTTTTTTTCACTCTTCGGTATTTTTTGAAGTCCGTTTAATTTTTGACAGAAAAGTTTACTTTTCTCTTTTTAGTTAAAAGTTAACGATTTTCTGAAGTCGGTTAATCAAAATTATAATACAGGAAATATTACTGTAAAGCATACACGTTTGTCAGCAGTGGGGTTCGAACACGCGATCTCTTTCTTCAAGAAGCTGAGCTTAAATCTGGCGCCTTAGACCGCTCCGACATTCCGTCCGCACTCCATTCATCGAACTTATTCAACACTTTTAATTAGCGAAAAATCACTAACTATTAGTTTTTGCCTAATTATAAAAAAAAGTACTGAATCAAATTCGATGAAATGTGAATCTAAACTGTTCTCAAAACACTGGAACACACACACAAAATTTCATTAAAATCGGTCCAGTCGTTGAGGAGGAGTTCAGTGACATACACACGCACAGAAGATTTTTATATATAAAGATAAGGATTCAAAATTTCAGGTTTTTGCGCCGAAGACATCGCCAAATTAGGAAAACGTGAATTATCTCACGAACTAATGGATTTAAACGATTTTGCTTAGTACCATTCGATTCAGAATGAAAAAATGCACTAAAATATCTTATCAGTTGAAAAATAACTACAAAAGCCGATTGTTAAGGAATTTTTTTAAAGTTCGTTCTTTTTTCTACTCATCTTAGGGGTGGGATTTTCGAAAATCCCTTTTTAGCGGCACTCGATGTTATAAGAACTATTTTTACCCCAATTTTCAAGATTTTTGGTTCGGTAGATTTTTTTGTGATGTGATTAATACAAAATCCAGACTTTCTTTTATATTTATAGAACTTTTGATTAGCGAAAAATCACTAACTATTAGTTTTTGCCTAATTACTAAAAAAGTACTGAATCAATTTCGACGAAATGTGAATCTAAACCATTCTCGAATCTACTGGAACGCACACACTAAATTTCATCAAAATCGGTCCAGTCGTTTAGGAGGAGTTCAATTACATACACACGCACAGAAGATTTTTATATATAAAGACAAGATGTAATTGCAGCATGTAGTCTAAGACATTGGACTGGATCCCCAGAAAACAATATATCTTTATGACCTAGATATGCTGTTATTAATGTTTTTCGAATTTTCTGCAAAGTTTCTTGGATTATAGTGTCTAGATATATGTGTGGCTAGCAACCAACCAAAAAGTGATTAAAAAAATTGACTTAGATAGCTATTCTGAACGATAAATGGCGATCGCATCGTAATTTAAACATAAATATTATACCGGAACTTAATAGTGAAAGCGTTTCGGTCGGTAAAGAATAGTAGGTAACGTATCGATCAACATTTGTTATTCAGCATCTTTCATCAATTTTGGGAATCAATTTTTTTCTACTTTTTAAGGGGGACTCTGTACTCTTTGAAATTTTTTTTGTTAATGTACATTTACTTACTCTTTGTAAGTATTATTATAGATAATAGGTAGAAAAACTAATTTTGACAAAAAGAAAAAACTGTAAACAAAAATCGAAATTTTCCTTTTTTTTTTTTTTTTTTTTTTTAATTTAAAGAATATTAAAGTTTGCTGTTTTTCGGCATATTACTGTATTTAAAACTAAAATTTCAACAAATATTTCTTAAATAACTCTATTATTTTTTGTATCCTGAATACAGTGCACTTTTTATTAAGTGCTAAGGGGTGGATTAAGGGATGGATTTTACAATTTATGAATTTGTTTATGAGATAAAAATATACAAACATTGGTAATGGTGCCGCAAAAAACATGATTTCATCAACATTTTGATTTTTTTTCTTTTTATTATATTGAAAAATCCGTCACAATTTTATTTAGTAGATGTTTAGAATACAAAAAAATGATGGAATGATGTAGGAAATATTTCTAGCAATTTTAGTGATTAAAAAATACATTAATGTATCAAAAATCAATAAATCAAAATTTAAAATTTGTTAAATTTTAACTAAAAAAACCCCTAAAATTCTCAATTTTTATCGACGAAATTATTTTCTTACTGTCCAAAATCGGCTTTTTAATTACTTATAATAATATGCATACATAATAAGTAAATATACATTAGTTTAAAAAAAGCAATGTTCTTCAAGAGGTACCGAGTCTTCCCAAAGCATGCTTCCGCATTATATTTTCTTTACACTTAGATCGAGAAACGGCAGCAAAGAAAATCACCTCATCGAGTTCGCGAGTTCGCGGATCTAGGATTAATTGAATTTCGATTCGTATATTAAAATGTAATTGGTCTGCCAAGTCGTATCTTGGTGGAAAACACCTAAAAAACTGATTTTAGTTGTCGACTCATAGGTTATTATGTTTTCCTGCTTCCAATCCTCCATTTTTTCATACTTTTGGGTGCGGGAAAGTACAATAGTAAACGTACGAGTCAACAGGTAAAATCTGTTTTTAAGATATTTTCCAACAAGATATGACTTGACAGACCGATTGCGTTTTAATATACGAATCGAGATTTAACTAATCCTAGATTTCCAATCGTGAACTCGATCAGGGGATTTCTGGGCTGTCGCCTCCCGGTCCAGCTATAATTGGGTATAGAGATATATCTTTTGAAATGGCGCACAGTGTGCAAAAATTCCATTTTAAGTGTGAAAAAATATAGAGTGGTAATATTTAACATTTTGAGGTCATTGAGCATTACATATTTTTAAAAATTTTGTTACTTATTGAAGAAATTACGGACAAGATTATCGTTTTAGAATCAGAATATTCCATAAAAATGTATTCTTCTATTGATCACAAATAACCCCCATTGAAGGGGACTTGAAGAAATTTTCCGTTGAGTTTTTGCTGAAAATGAGGAACAGTCTGAAAGAAAAAAGAGGAGAGAAGGAAAAATGTAATCTAGATAATTTTAATAAAAGAAACTCCAAGATCTAGCTCTTTTTGACCGTGTACAATTATTTCACTATTAAATTCTAGAAATATGTTGTATATTGATAAAAAATATACTTGTTTCAAACATATAGTTTAACTGCTCATAACAGGGAAACATTACTTCTTACTGCATCCATCTTATACTGCATCCATAACCGTAAAGAATACTTTATTTTAAAGACATTTCCTGTTTTGTTTATAATACAATACTAAGAATTGTAAAATAGGAACGTTTGTTTGGAATCCTCTCTATCATCTTAAAAAAACACATGGATGTTAATATTTTTATTTCCGGGTTTCCAACTCATATTAGACATTATGTTGGCGAAATGCACACAATTTATGATATGCAGTTTACCTGTTATATGCCAAAACATTGACTGATACACCATTCAAGTGTATCGAGAGATCTTTATAAAATGCATCATATAGCTGTAATATAAACATTATTTTGGTCATGATTGATCAAAGAGAATTGATCATGAACATTCTTTTTTGAAAACTGAATTAAAATAAACTTGATAATTAAGGATATTAATTTATGCATGTATTTTAACCCCTTGCGGGGCGGTGGTTTCATAGATATACCACTTAATTTTAATTCCCAAACGCCACTTTCGCACCGGAATTTTGTCAAAGAAAGTTACGGTTTATTGAATGCGTGAAATATAGCGTTTTCTTATTTAAAAATAAAGTTGTTTTCAAATTCCGGTGTCAGTCATTAATTTCAATACTTAAGCAATGAATTTGCCCTGCCCCGCAAAGGGTTAAGTAACATTAAATGGTTGATATGCTTATTCATGAACAACTTCTCAATGTTTAATTCTAAAGAAATATACGTTCTGATAAAAAAATATTAAAAATCAATATTATTAAGCTTTTTTCATTTCTTTTCTTTTTCAGAGGTATCGTGAAAAATATATTCAAAGGAGAAAATGAGTTTATTTTTGGAATAGTAGAACTATACTGTAAAATGGATTTCATGAGTATTAGATAAAATAAAGCTTTATAACAGTGACTTTGAGGATTTTTTTGCGAAGAAGGTTTTTTCATTTCAATCATTTAATTAAACTCCCGTTAATTGGATTGATGTGTTCTTACGTAATCTGAATAATTTTAGAAATCATAAATCTATCATGTTTGAAATAAATTTCTGTAAAATCACCTTTCTTCAAATAAATAATAGATTTATGGCATTCAGATTATTGTAGGACTGTGGCTGTATCCATCCGATTCAACCGGTTCGATAAAATATCTACCTATTTTTTTTTATCCAGTTTGGCAAATCATTTGTTAATATGGTACTTGTAATGAATCAAAACATTACACGTTATTCTTTTTTTTGTTCATCTGTACAACAATGTACTCTTTAACATAACACTTTGGTGTGTTTTCTTCTGTTTCATTCAAATCTCCATTAGATAAACATGTTGGGTTGGTGTTCGTTAGAATATCTGTGTAAGTTCTATCTTACTATCTCTGTAATGTAGCCTACATTACCGAAGCTGGTGATAGTTACTTTTGTTCAGTTGTAAAAATGTAGAGGAAAAGACCCAAATACCGGCTATCGCTTTTCTTTTCAATCTAGATCATACGCTTTTCAAAGTTAGTAAGAGGAACAATGACAGTAAAATACTTTAACATGTTTTAAGCATGTTTAGAACGGGCTTTCTTTTTATAAAATACAAAATTTCGAAAGTCTGCAAATTTTCAGTTTTGAAAATAAAGTCTATATACCAGCTACCGAAGTTTTTACCAAAAATAATCATTCATTTAGTGTTAATGGTTTTAATAAAAAAGCATATTTGTCAAATTTATAAAACTCTTAACGAATATTTCTGACAACTTTCTTTCTGTTATGTTTCCAGGTTTTTTTTATGTGAAAACAACAAAAACAAAAAAGCATGCTGCTTGAAATAAGAAATATTGAAAACACAATAATCACTCTATGCGTCATTGCAGCCACTATGAGTCCACATATCGCTCTCTTAACATTGAACCCAGAGTCTTTTTCCCAATTCTTGTTCATAGAGAAAGCGCAATCTCAGAAAACAGAAATCGCATCATCATCCTCTGTTGGTTATCTTCGTTTTTAACTTGTTTAAAAGACAGTTTCTGCCCCTTTTGCCTATTTTTATTAAAGTTTTCCTGTATCATTTTCCTTGTTTTTCTTCACATTTATTTCAAGCAGTTTTGGAATGTGCGACAGAACTTTTTTGCGAAGTGATCCGATAATCAGTTTCGCTCCTAAAGACTTGCAGCCATGATTGAATTATTTTCATGTTACGAAATGAGATGGGAACAATTTCTTGAGGATGTGACTAATTAATTTCTTTTCTTGCCATTCAAGCAGAGCAAACACAGAGAGGTCAAAATACCGGCTAGTCGGTGCAATGTTTAAGTTAAAACCGGTGTTATTCATTCATATATTAAAATACCAATAACGTGCGTGCGGCAACTGAGAGCTAAATATGTCTAGAAAATAATGTAATCATCCTTTCTAGCTAATGTACGATCCATATATATATATTTAATGAAATACTTTTAATGTATTAGATTATGTCGTTTCGCCACTTTTGCATTTGCTGTTTGTAAATGAGACAGGTATTCAACGAAGTACTTCTCGTAACTTTCTTCTCCCAATTAAAGTCACAAACTCTGCCTACCGTCTCTAGGCCGGGCTACGCTCAGATCTCAGGATTTCTAGTAGCCAGTACTTGGATTCCTATTATTTTTAAAACTATAACTTTCAAATACTGTCTTAGCGATAATGATAAGCCGAATGGTGACAAAACTTAGAGTTGAACAACTATTTGAAATAATATTTAAAAAAATGTATATAACACCGTAGCATTTAGAAAATCCTCTTTATTGATCCTGGAGAAGTTAAATGTGTTTCTCCTGTTTTCCTTTGGAAAACTATAATTAATGATGATTGATTGTCAGTAATAATATTTTCATGTTTTTATAGACTTCAGCAACATCTTATGTTCTTTTTCTTCAGTTAAGTATGTTAAAGCTAATAGCTTGCAGCTTTAGAGAGTAATCTTGCACATCCGCTTTTTATGTATTCTGAGTATTACATTTTTTAATATTTTTTTTCTCATAGAACTTTTAATCATTGTATCTTGATTGATCTAGACACACGGCAGTGGGTCAGCCAAGTTCACAAAGTAAAAGGCGACACACCGGCCGTGGGTTATATTACCCGAACCATTTCGAGCCACTTTTGACCCCTCAATAACTTTAATTCTATTTGACCTACACACTTGCAATTTTTTGTGTCGTGTAAGACCATCTTCTAATTTCCGAATCCTAAAAATTTTTTAAAAAATCTTTTACCGTTCACGAGAAGTTGACGTCTGAAAACCACTGTTTTTACCACTAACTCACTGACTCACTGACTCACTCATAGAAATGTTTGACTACTTCCAGGTGACTTAGGAAGTTGAAATTTGGTGTGGAGGTAGGTTATTGGATCTATAAATAGGAAAAAATCAGAAATAACCATTAATTAAATATTAATGGTTGGTTAGAGGATAAATTATTGGATTACAATGGAAGTTTATGAGAATTTCACAAAATACCAGAAATAGTGCGAAGTTGGCGTCACTTTTGGCGAGCATCAGGGCTAATCTCAGAAACTACCGAACCGATTTCAAAAGTAATGGTACCAAAATGATGGTATTCGCCCCGGTTCAAACATAGACTATATCTTATGTCTGTGCCACTAACCAAAAGAGGGTTCAGAAGCGAAAAACATTCTAAAAATGTGATTTTTGTTTTACTGAAGGATTTAGAAGCACAAAATTTTGCATGTTAATTATTTATAAGATATAAATGACCACTAATGACATTTGCTAAAAAATATCAAATTTAAATGGGTGAAAATCCGCGAAGAGCGTTCTAAAAAAGTTCGAAATACAAATTTTAAAACAATCTCAGCAAACAAAAAACCTATCTTGAAAGTAATGATATCAAAATGATGATGACAGTCTTTGCTCCAACATAGAATATATCTTATGTCGATTACACTAACCCCAAGGAGGTAAAAGAGCAAAAAACATTCTAAAAATGTGATGTCTGTATATTAAGGAACTGGACTGGAAACATAAAGTTTGGCATTTTAGAGTTTATGGGAATTTCGCGAAATATCAGAAATAGTGCCAAGTTGGCGAGTATCGGGGCTAATCTCTGAAACCACCGAACCGATTTCAAAATTAATGATACCAAAATGATGGTATTCGCCCCGGTTCAAACATAGGCTATATTTTATGCGCATACCATTAACCAAAAGAGGGTGAATAAGCAAAAAACATTCTAAAAATGCAACTTTTGTGTTACTGAAGGACCTAGAACTATACGATTTGGCACGTTAATTATTTATAAGATATAAAAGATCTCTAAGGGTATTTGATAAAAAATACGGAATTCAAAAGGGGTGAAAATGTGTGAAAAGCGTTCTAAAAATGGTCTAAATTGGGATTTTTAAGCAATTTCAGCCAACAACAAACCGATCTTAAAAGTAATGATAAGAAAATGATGGTGATAGTCCTTGCACCAATATAGGCTATATCTTATGTCGATTCCACTAATCCAAAGGGGGTAAAAGAGCAAAAAGCGTTCTAAAAATGCGATTTCTGTATGTTAAGGATCTAAAAACATAAAATTTGGCATGTTTATTAATTATAAGATATAAATGATTCGTAAGAACATTTGTTTACAAATACAAAATTTAAAAGAGGTAAAAATGCGCGAAAGCGTTCTAAAAACTTTGTAAATAGCAATATTTAAGCTATCTTGGGTAGTTAGCAAACCAATTAAAAAAAGAAAAAAAAAAAAAAAAAAAGATGCCAAAATGATGGCGACAGTCCTTGCTCTAACAAAATTATTGGATAAATTACCAGATTACAATGGGAATCTATGGCAATTTGGCAAAATACCAGAAATAGCGCCCTGTTACAATGACTTTTGGTGAGTAATTTTTGTCGTCAATATAGCGATATTTCGCCAAGTTGGCTACAAACGTTTTTGGTCGACGAAATAATCAAGTAGTACCCAATCACGTAATAGAAACATCCTTATTAGTGGAATTTAAAGGAACATAAGCAGTCCTAATGTTGAATTTTTGAATTTGACTGAAAAAAACAGTGAATAAATGCAGGAAAAAGCTGAAAGATTAATTAATATTAAATAAAACTAATTTAACCTATTTATTTCAAAAAGGAAACAAATACCTACTTATTTGACAAAAAATAATGATATCCTATCAAAAACATGAATGTGAAAAAATGCCAAGTTCGTTAAAGGTTTCGCTCATAAAAGAAGTGATTTGACAAAAAATAATCATATCCTGTCAAAAACATGAATGTGAAAGAATGCCAAGTTCGTTAAAGGTTTTGCTAATAAAAGAAGTGAGATCTAACTGCAAACCAAGTTCTTTCGTAGCTCCTTAAATCATAACTCCTGTCATGTATAATATTATTCAATTGCTTATAATGATTTGTTATGTTACTTGTTATTCAATAGAGCGACTTGGCAAGTTTTCAGCTACCAACTTTAATCTTTGTTTCGGAGTATAATTTAATCTAGAATCTGATTGACAAAGATCTAGTCAATCGAGTGTTCGAATAAGTATATTGAAGCTAAGGTACTGATAAGTTAAGGAAGGGATCAACTAAATAGAAAAAAAATTGAATAAGAGAAAACTTGCTAAGTCGCTCTAAATAACAAGTAACATAACAAATCATTTTAAGCAATTGAATAATATTATGCATGATAGGAGTTATGATTTAAGGAGCTACGAAAGAACTTGGTTTGCAGTTAGATCTCACTTCTTTTATTAGCAAAACCTTTAACGAACTTGGCATTCTTTCACATTCATGTTTTTGACAGGATAAATATATACTCTAGATGAATTTGTCCTATCAAGAAGAAACCTGCCCAAGTACGCTTTTATACTAAGAGATTAAAATTACATAAGCATGTTCTTATATTGTTAGAATGCATTCCATAGTCTATGTATGACGCATCATTTTCCTTTCTTACTTACACTTGTAAAATGTATAAGGGTAGTGAATCACCTGAAGAAATCATATTTGAAACTCACCACTGCACAAGGCAACTATTCTAATAATAAATACAGTGCTTAGATATAAATATTAGATGAAATAGCCGAAAATGTCTAACAAAAATTAACAGCTTCTCTACAATTTTTTTTCAAAAAAATTGCAAAATATAATATTTTTTTATTCCATCATTAAATATAAGAAACTGAAACAATACATAATATACAGGTTTTAATTTGAGTTTTTAGTTTTTTACGGATGTGAAAGAAATTTGATATATCTCGAGCAAATTAAAAGTTAAATATTAAATGCGTGATACTTTTGAAGCAAGGGTTAACACAAATGGATACCTGTTGGTTTTATTTGCTGGTGTCTGGTTTCTTTTCTTACTGGCTTGCCACTGTAATTTCTGTTACAGGAGCACAGATTGTCTCATTTAATTTCATTTTTTCTCAGTTGAAGGGATAAAAATATGGAAAATGCATTCAAGTTATTCTGAGTGGTGAACGATTAATGTTGAATTCTTCTGATGGGATAGAAAACTCGCCACAGTGATTTTTCTACAATTAGTTTTTCAACAAATTCCATTCCAAATTATTTAAGGGGTCGCAGGCGTACCGAACTTAAAAAGATTTTTATCGTGTGAAGATGCTCGTGAAAAATGCTCAAAACAGGTGCTTTTAATAGATTTGATCATGCTACTATCTTATTGACTTTTAGTCTATTGTCATTTAATAATTTTCCTTGGACAAAATCAGTGTCTTGTAATTTCAATGCCTCAGATGGTCGAAGTTGACGAGGATTGCTTTCTGCGGATTTTTTGCCAATGTAAAGTATTTTACTCATTATTTTATAGTAGAACTAGATAGAAAAGAGCCTCCATAAATATTATTCATGCGATATTTTTGGTTTCTTTGGAATTCGGATCGCTTTCAATCAAGAACAATCACATTTGGATAATAAATGTTCAACATCTTAGTACAAACTTACACATCACTTCATACATTAAATAATAATAATAATACTAATAATAATAATAATAAAAGCACACAAATTTACTAGTGAAACTTTCAAATTTATTCATTTACTTTAAAACTGATATGCATTTATGAGGTGTACTGAAATGTCCTTTCTTTAGCATGTCATGTGGGTGCTAAGTATTTACGATTCATTTGGAGATAATAAATCTTCCCTTAAAAGAATTTAGTTATAAAATGATCTTCTACAGGGAACAATTTTTTGCAACGTATTTTAATAACGTTATACTATTTTAGACATAAAGGAAATTATATGCATAATTTATATGAAGGACAGAAACTTTGGGATTTTTTTTATTCATAAAGTAAATATGTACAGCTCATATTCAAAATATTAGAATAATTACCTTTTTTTGAGAAATTGAAAATATCGTTTGGTAATTTAATGTCTTTTAATGAAAATATGCAAACGATATTTTTATTAAGAACTTATTGTTGATTAAACTTACTTGTTATCTTAAATTTAATATCATTTTTGAAAAGATTAATTGCAAAAAAAATTATTTTGAAAAGTCAAAATATTAGAATATTTATTCAAGTGGTTCAAAATATTAGAATATTTCACATTAATTCTCCTTTAATTATTACCAATTCTTAACTAGTGGCATCATTGATTAAATTCAGACTATTTTATTTAAAATCAGTATCTTTTTTTGCAGTTTGTTTCTTTTTCGTCTTAAAATGGGCCGTGTGAGTGATATTCCTGAACCTACTAAACTTCGTATGGTTGATTTGTATCGGCACGGTAAAAATCAATGTTTTATAGCGAATTATTTACATTGTTCACAATCGAGCGTTAGTAAAATACTAACACAATATTCAAAAATTGGAAAATTTCAAAATAATCGCCGAAATGGTGGCCGAAAACCAAAAACATCTGCTAGAGATGACAGGAAACTGAAGCGTATAGTTAAGAAAAACCGTTTTAAAAGTGTGCGATTCTTGCACCGAAAATGGAAAGAAGAAACTGTTGAAGTTTCTACATCGACAACATTAAGACGTCTCCATAAATTTAAATTTGAATCTCGTGTACCGAAAACAAAACCTCTCATGACTGCAAGACAAAAGCGTATAAGATTGAATTGGTGTAAATCAAGACGTTTATGGAGCAATGAAGATTGGAAAAATATATTATTTAGTGATGAAAGTATGTTTTGTGTTTCATATGGTAATCAAGGTATTCGAGTTTGGAGAATGAAGCAAGAAGCATTTGATAAAGAATGCCTTAAACGTTCCGTAAAATTTGCTGCTAGTGTCATGGTTTGGGGTTGTATGAGTGCAGAAGGACCTGGAAAGTTATGCATCGTCTACGAAAAGGTTAACTCTCTGATATATCAAGAAATTTTAGAATATTACATGATTCCATCATCAGAAGATTTATTTGAAGATGATTTCATCTTTCAACAAGAATTAGCGTCCCCGCATACCTCGGTGTCAACTAAGAATTGGTTCCGCCAACGCAACATTAAGGTACTTCCTTGGCCACCAAATTCACCAGATCTTAATCCCATCGAAAACGTATGGTGTATAATGAAGAAAAAACTTCAAGAAAATCCTCCTTCAAGTAAAACTGAGTTAGTGGCACGTATAAAGTCTATTTGGGCTAATATTGATAGAAATGTTTGTAAACACCTTGTATATAGTATGCAAGATCGATTGTACGCTGTTATGAAAGCTAAAGGGGATGCTACAAAATATTAACTACCATTTACTTCATATTCATAAGGTAATATTGTTGCGTAAAATAAAATATTCTAATATTTTGAACCAATCTAAATTTTATTCTAATATTCTGGTGTGTTTAAGGAAGCTGTATACCTAATTTATTGTGCTGTATTTTATATTTTATAAATGTTAAAATCTTATCTAAACATTCCAGATTTAATTTATAAGAAATTTAATTGCATTTACTTAGTATAAAAAATAAATAAATGACAAATAATTTTTTCTTATTACTTTTTCTCAATTATTCTAATATTTTGAATATGAGCTGTATAAGGGTCTGAAGAAGATTTCAACTTAACAATATTGCAGAAAAATTCATAAATATGAAACTCAGATACAAACAGTTTTATTTATATTATTTAAAAATAGAAGTTATGACTAACATTCGAATTTTTCCTTTTTTTTCCATAATGTAAGATGAGATCTGTCCTTATCTTAAGAAAACATTAGAATATTTAATTCATAAAATATATTATTTTACATTAAAATTTTAAATTATTACACTATTAATGGAAGAAAGAAAAACTATTTAAAAATAGTAATAAAATAAACTGATAAAAACTACATATGCTTTTCCTCTGTTTTATTGTCTAAGATAAAAATTCAAAAATGCTTTCAAGCGCTTAGAATGCATTATTTTATTCTAAAATAATAATAACAAAAATGCATCTAGTCTTTTTGCTAACTCGAAAACAATTTTTTTTCACATTAAAATCTCGCAATAAATCACTCTGTTATCGCAAATAAAAGTTTCTCCCTGAAATTTTATGGAAAAATAAATAAAGTGAACTGCTCATTTTCCAAAATTACTTTTGGAATAAAACATCAATTTAATTTAATTAAATATTTAAAAAAAAAACACAGATAAAATAAAATGCAGTTATACATTTTCATAATCAAAGTAATATAATAGCTGTGAATTTATAAATAATAAAAGATATTGTCCAGTTAAACTGATGGCATTGAGCTCACAGACTGTGCACACTAATTTTATATTAAAGCCATGTATAATAATGCTCTTTGAAAAACAAATTAAGGAAGGAAATAGCCCCTGCCCCATTGCCTTTCTTTATATTTAAAAATTTTTAAACCCCAAAATTAATTATGGATGCGCCTTATTATATAGTAAACCTGTATCCAAAATTCAAAGAAAGTCTGATAATTCTGAATGAAAACTTATTTATGTAATTTAAGAAAAATTGTCCCCCGTTTCTTCCTTTGTAATTAAGAATTAAACCTCTAAAACTATTCAGAAATTCAACATAACAGAGAGAACCTACGTCCTAAATTTAAAACAAATCGGATAGTTCGCAGTAAAATTCCATTTAGCTAACTTAAGGAGGGGGGGGTAATCGCCTGTACCCCTCTTTATATGTAAAAAAAGAACTCACAACTAATTAGGGAAGCATCTTATCATTGTGAATCTGTATCTAACAATTTTAGCAAATCTGTTAATTCTACATGAAAAATCATTTACCTAAATTGAAAAGGGTTGTCCCCCCTATACCAATGAATTCCAAAAACAAATCAGGAAATTGTCTTATCAGAATGAACTTATATCCAAAATTTGAAGTAAATCGGTAAATTTTGCGTGAAAAACACATTAACATAAATTAAGGGGGTTTATCCCCATTACCCTCCCTTTTTATACTTATCCAATGAACACTCAATACTAATCACGGAGGCAATTCATCAGAATGATCTCATATCTAAAAATTGAATGAAATCTGATAATTCCGTATGAAAAACCCATTTATCTAAATTAAAGGTGGAGAATTAACTCCGTTCCCTCTCTTTATACTTATTCAATGAACACCTAATACTAATCACAGAGGAGCCTCATCAGAATGATCTTATACCTAAATTTTGAACGAAAACTGATAATTCTGCATGAAAAACCCATTTATATGAACTAAGGGGAGGGGCACTAGTCCCTGTCCCCTCTTTTATATTTATCTAATGAACTCTCAAAACTAATCAGGGAAGCGCTATATCAGAAAGTGCCTATATCCAAAATTTCAAGTGAGCCAGATATTTTTATCATGAGTTATTGTGTTACGCATGTACATATATACATACATGCAGAACAGGCGGGCACATAAGCTCTCAGGCTATGGTAACCTGTGAGCTAAAAACTAGCTGAGTAAGCAGTATTAAACTAGCTATAAAAATCGGCTACGTGCGAGTTTTACTCCCGCATAAAGTGTTCTGCACAATAAAGACTCTTTACAAAGTTTTAAACTTGGCATTGTTAAAAGCCAGCTTCGAAACAAGGCCTCATACTTTCGACGCCGCCTTGTTCTGTGCCGCTGTTATTAATCACTTTCCTGATTTGTCCGTACGTTGTACGGGCAACGTGATTTTGCCAATAATGATTTGCCCGTACTGCGTATGGGCATCCATATATGGGCAAATTTATGTTTTGAAAAACCAGTGATATAAGTTTAAAAATTCTGTAAAAAACAAAAACAAAAAAATAGGCATTATTTGAAAGTTTTTTCAAAAATAACGATCATTTAAGTTGTTAATTAGCCAATTATAAACTGACGGTACTTATAAGTACCACTCATTTTAAACTTTCACCTCATAGTGAATAGTACTAATATACTAATTGTAATTTGAAATAACACTATTTTAACTTCACATTTTTCAAGATACAGAGCAGTAGTAATTTTAGGTTCGTTAATTTTAGTGAAGAAGGAGGCTATCTTTGAAACAGTCGTTGTGTTTTATGCCGACATTTTGAACAAATTGTCACGCTTATCTCTTTATTGCCGCAAACATGATTAATAGATATAAGTGTTTGATTTTTTATAAGTTCATTACGATCTTAGAATACAATTTGACTAATTATTTTAAGTTAACAGTGTATGTATTTGATTTTAACAATTGAATTAGTCGGCAGTACTTATAAGTATTGGCAGTACAGAGGATAATAGAGAAAAAATCCTTGTTCACTCTTTGTCTGTATCGTTATTCATCGTTTTTATCTGCTTTATAATGTAATTACTAAATTGTACTGTAGTAACGTTTTTTTCTTGCATTTATTTTCTACTAGCGGCCTTCGCCCGCTACGCTGGTCGGTTTATCTAAAGAAATCTTGAAGAAGTAGTTAGATAAGGTTCAGACATACATTAAAAAAAAAAAAAAGCAAGTCGATCATTCAAAAAACGTTGGGAAATATCAAATATTTACTGTAATTTTTTAAGAAAAACAAAGTTTCGAAAAAAAAAATTAAATCGAAAAAAAAAATTACACTGACATATTAATGCAAGGAAATTTTCCCAGAGAGAAAATTCGCCTTGAATACAATATTTCAAATTCTTTTAATTGCTTATAGGCGTTAATGCCAACATAGTGAAAAAAAATTCCATGCTGGGAATCGAACCCGGGCCATCAGTATGGCGCACTGACGTTCTACCGACTAAACCACATGGAACGACAGCCAGCTTGAAACTTTCTCATACTTAAGTAGACTGGCGAAAACATAACGATAGCGCGTTTTAAAATCGCACAGTGACATCTATTGGATTTTATATGTACTAAAAAACGTTATGTACTAAAAAACGTGAGCAGCGCACCTAATAGTTTCTTTTGTTTCTTTTTGTTACTTTTTTGTCTGTTGTCCGATTTTGATGAAACAAAGCCTATACACTGCCCGGGAGTGTGCATTCTTCATTAGTGAAAACCGCATAAAAATCCATTCAGTAGTTACGAAGATAACCTCGAACAAACAGACAGACAGACAGACAGACAGACAAAAAATTCAAAAAAATTTTTTTTTTGTGTTTCATTGGTTTTCTTTTATCGCCCTGACTCCATTTTTGTCAATTATCTTCAATGTACAGACACACCGGGTCCTACTGTTTTATTATATGTATAGATTTCCTCAAGATTTTTTATAGGATTAGTGGCACTGGCCCTTTTTTGCTATGCTAGAAATTATATATAAATTCATATATTACATATGTGAAGATACAAGAGAACATTTCCCTGAAATATAAACGTCACATAACTAAAAGAGTGCTAATAAGATTGAAACCCCCAAAACGTTTCTAAAATTAATTTAAAAGTTCTTTAAATTTTAAATTAAAATTTAAATGATAAAATTGAATTTTAAATTAAAATTTAAATGATAAAATTGAATTTTAATACTCAATTTTTTTATTTTCAAATTTGAATTTTTAGTCAATTTTCATATGTAAAATAAAACTGCGTCAATTTAATATTTTTTTATTGTTAACTCACGAGTATCTTCTTGTTATTTAGTATTTTTAAGAGTTTAAATTTTATTTGAAATACCATGTGGCTTTTCTGTTACGAGAATATTTTTGGCATAGAGCACTGATGTTATTTTAAAGTACCTCTTTAATTAATTAGCTCTAATAAATTAGATTTCTCTTGTGTGAGTATTTTTTCATGTAAATCCTTTAGTTTTCATTGTAGAAATTGAAAAAATATTGCAGAAGATAAAGAGTTAATATCTCGGATAATTAGCGACAAATTGTAAGAATTTCTAGACAAATCAAACGCCCCTCAACTCACCTCTGAGGTACTGAGAATGTAGCTACAACTGAATTTAGAACTTTGAAACCAAAAGTAGGGGAATCGGCACATTTTTAACAGTGTGCAACGTTTGATTTAAAATCCATTACCAGATAGCAATACTAAAACTTGATTTCAAAGTGCGTAACTAGATAGCAGCAAAGAAAGACTGTTCTGCAGAAAAAAGCTTCTCGGAACATTTTCTGATGCAATATCTGACTCTTCATGCATCACATATTATATCATCTTTTTTGTATGAGGATTTATAATACAAAGTTACTTTTCTACGGCATTGTTTGTGCACTATGTTGAAGTTAACATGGAGGCCGTTTGAAAACATCAAAACATTAAACTTTTTAAAATGATAAATCCATATTTAAAACTAGTTCATTTTTAAATACATTATCAATAATTATGTAAAATAAAAATTTAATTATTAATCTGTATATCATCATTTTTATTATCAGTAAAGAAAATTTATAAACATTGCCATGCCTGGACAAATGGATTACAAAGCACATTCAACTACAATCTATTTTTATAAGTAAATAGAGTGTTTTCTAGTGTCCAAGAAATCTGCATCTCTGAATACCACTGTACAAGTTTGTATTCTATCGGAATCTCATAATTGTCTTTCAAGGTTGGCGCACTTTATTTACACAGTTTGAAACTGTTATAATTATATATAGGGACTTCGTCTATATCCACGCCTAAAGATTATAAGACGGATGCTTTGTTTCTCATGAAGACGAGTCAATATGAATTCTATTGAAGAAAAATTAATGTCAATAATGATTAATTAATAAAGATAGAATGCAAATATATTTTGAATAAACTGAATTTAAATAAAAAGAAACATGTCAACTAAAGGCATTGCACTTATTGAGAAACTCAATAACCAGAACTATAGTAATTGGACATTTAAATCTCTTATTGAGAGAAGACTTGCTTACAATCAATAGTGTTAAATCCTCCGCCGGAGCCAGTGACCATGGATTAAACCAAACGAAATGTAAAAAGCAAAATTCATTATTAATCTATGCATTTAGGATGGACAGATAATTCGCGTTAAACACTTAGCTAACGTCCAAGAAATTTGGAGCGCATTAAAAGATGCTTATCAGAAGTCAAAATTTTCTTCCAAATTGTTTCTTCTAAGAAAATTATATTCACAAGATCTGAATGAAGGGGGAGATATGATTGTTTATATAAATAGTATTTTGTCAATCAAAGACAAACTTTTTGACAATAGGGAAGAAATCACAATTTCACAAATATGTGCCCTCTGCTTTGTTTGCCCTGTAGATCTTTTGATCCATTGATTACGGCTTTCGAATCCCGTGTAGAGAATGATCTAACATCAAATTTCCTAAAAAAAATTAATTAGTTGACGAATATAAAAATAAATGCGAAAATAAAGATAGGAATTCAAACACGCGAGATTCAGCATAAAAAAATAATAAATACGCAAATAGTGAAGTAGTTTTGAATTCACGCGACCCGCCCTACAAGATAGTAAACAAAAATGCTAGAAATGGGAAATTTTGTACTCATTGAAAAAAAAGAACTATGTTATAAAAGTTAGAGAAGAATGTTATCATTTGAAAAATAAAATGCAAAATAATTATCAGAGAAATAATCTAGATAGAAATAAGTTTTATAATAATTCGAATTTTTCAGAAGCAATTCGGGAAATTACAAAGGTAATGCTGACACAAAACTTGGTTCAAATGGTTTTTTTCACTTTATAAAACTCGGAAGAAAACAGTTATGCGTTATTTGATCAAAATTATCCTGAATGTGATTTAATTCTTGTTAATGGAGTATAAGAACTAAATATAAAGAAATTCGCTATTGATTCAGAGTGCACAAGACGTAGCATTCGCAAAAGAAACGATTTCAAAACCGTCGCAAAAGAAAAGATTTTATAAACTTGAAAACTGGGAATTTTGGTAGTATAATGATAGAATAAATTTGATTTGCACGGTATGGGTGACATTAAACTACATACCAACTCATCACACCAGATTATCCTTAAAGATTAGGGGATCTTTATTCTTATGAGGATCACCGATCCTCGAATATATCATAAAAGTTTCTGGTAAACTTTATACTTTCTTAAGGGATCGCAGAACTCTTTAATATTCAAAATTTTCTTTTTCTTTTAGATGTTAAATTTCTATCTTTTCTGAACATTTTGATATGATTGTTTCCTTGAAAATGCCATTAGAACAGAATTTAAGGCTTTTGTAATTACAGAGGTGTGAAAATTATTAGAATAATTGTGAAATTTACAATAAAATGTCGTTATATTATAGAAATAATACATTATTTAAAAAATAATCATACGTTTAATATTTAGTATGTATTCCCCTGATTTTTATTAAATATTCGATACATTTTGGTTAATTTTGTAAGAATTTTCGGCATTTAATTAGTATTTCGCTGTCATGAGGCCAAATTCCGATGAGTGTTTCTAATAGATAATTCTTGTTTATGATGATGCATTTCTTTACCTTTTTCTTTACAATCGCCCAAATATTGTTTATCAGATTCATATCTAGACTGTTTTTAGGCAATGGAAGGATTTTTGTATTTTTTTAATCCAAAAATTTAGTCATAGATAAAACTTTATGGGACGGAGCTCCATCGTGCATGAATATGAATTCTTCATTTGGAAGACAGTATTCTATTTGTTGATTTAGTCTTTGTTCAAGCACTTTTCTATACTGATACTGAACCATTATGCCTTTTATAACGTATAAACGTCCAGTACCTTGAGAAGACATCACGTTCCGAATCATTACTCTTGTAAGATGTATAACAATTTGTGCTATTCTATTTGCGAAAATTCTTCACTCGTACTTCTCCTGAAATATTGGCAGCTTTTTTCTGATATCGTAAACATTGATTCATGAGAAAAACATGCCTAAAAGTTAAACAAAATCCTTAAGGTATGTAATTTGTAGAAAAATATTCTTATAAAGAAATTTTAATAAAAATTTTAAACATTTCTGTATCTTTAGTCAATGTACAAAAGACATGATTTCAAGAAAAGACGGAAACAATTTAAGTTCAACTGATTAATTAAATGAAATTTAATATTTTCACCTTGCTTTAGCCATTTCCGAATTGTTCTTGCAAAATGTTTTCCCAAACAAGTCCCTTATTTGCCATAGCAGATGGAATTTTAGCCGTTTTTTGAAAAGATAAGTACTGAGTACAGCTGAGATAAGTTTCCTACGGATAGAAGAATCACATACATTTTCACCACACGCTTTAAAAGAGATTTTTTATTCATGATTAGTTGCTCTTTTGTTAGTTTTAGCAATTTTAATTGATGTCCTTTCTGTTTTTGGAGTATTTTTTTTTTATTTCCCCATTTTCCTAACTCGAGAATTTTCATATTCACATTTGATGTCCAAAGATAATTTTATTCTAATCACACATGCTTGCAAAAATTTTGCTTTTTTAGTGATTTCTTGCTGTGTATAGATTTTTTCTTGGATGAAACACTTTATCACAGCTAGTTTTCTGGGTAAAATATCATTTACTATAATCATAATCACACAATAAACCTTTGACATTCGAAAAAAAGCTACTGATTAGAATATTCATGCGAAGCAGCAAAAATATCAGTTTTAAGAATAAAATAATTTTGATGCCAACTCAAGAAAATAAAGAAAATATCAGCCCAATAAGCAGACTATTTGAAAATTTCATTTTAAGTTTGTTTGCTAATCGAACAAATTCTTTATGCAATGCAAAAAATTCGATTACTTTAGATTAAATATTTTTCTTTTCAAGAAATGGCAGCATTTAAAAAACTATATGCCTGGAACTATTCTACAGGAGTTAAAAATTGACTAGATTAACAAAAAAAATTACCTTTCATGAAACATAGCAAGTATATGCAACATTAAGCAAGAAAAACTGAAAAAATCATAATTATTCTAATAATTTTCACACCTCTGTACATCCATTCAATAGCCGAAGCAGCGTTTCGGAAACTTCAAAGTCATTTTTCTCCAAATGATGTTTACTTTATACACATAACGCGCGGGATATATCGAAAGCTTCTGAATACTTTTGCATGGAATTTTCAAAACATATGTTTTATAATAGTTTGTGTAAAATGAATCTAAAATTTCATTTTTATTGTTAAAAAAATAGTTTTTTAAATGATTATAATTTTCAAGTTTTCAAAAATTTTGTATAAGCTAAATACAACTTTGTATTAAAAATATAAAAACGCTTTAAATGTATCTTTTTTTTAGGTTCAGGGTAATTATTACAATGTGAACTGTAATAAGGCAAAAAATTTCATTGCAGTTGCAAAATTTTTTTTTCAATCCTGCGCGTAATCTGCTACACTAATTTTCTGCTGAACAAATGTCTGACTGTTTGGAGACCCCTATAAATATTGATTGTACCTTTTGCAATCTTTTAAATATCTGAAATGAAATAACACATATCTTTTAATCTGAATAAAAATTCCGTTTTTAAATCATATACATTTTAAGATATTAAATCTTGAAAATTGTGTTAAAAAATTTCCAATTTTAAGAGTTATGAGGCCTTTTAATCTTTTCTTTTTCAGACAGGCTAAATTACAAATGATATCTTAATGAGTAAAGTAATAGATTTCTCAAAATTTTCTTTTTCTTTAGAAGAAACAAACATAATAATTACATTTTAGTGAATCGTTATTCCTTCCAAGAAAGTACATAATAATGAGAAATTACTCCTCTATCGGATAGCAATATCCAATACACGTTCCTAACAAAAGTTGTGTTTCTAAGTAACTGCTTCATAATTTCTTCTAGATATTCATTAATCGATTTCTCGAAGATGTACGTCACCAATCATTCTGCAAACTTACTAATACATGAACTGTGTGAACTACACAGATGTTCAGAATTACCGTTACTTATATATATATATATATAATCGCTGAGTTCACAGAAATTGTAAATTGTATTTTGTGAACTTGTTTTGGCTAATATATTTTATCGTCTACCTACTGTATTACATAAATTAAATGAAGATTGGAATTTTTTCTTTTTTTTGACTGCTTATAACTAAGGAATTATTGAATGGATTTTCTTTTGACTTTTACTGTTATATTATTTTTAATTCCTTCTATCTTTACAAGAAAAAACTGTTGGATTCGTTTAAATAATTCGACTTCCAGTTTTCAATGGATTTATACATTTTAAAAGGTCTTGAACACTGTCCGATTAATTTTTAAAAATGTCTGCCTCCTTGTTTATCCTTGATTCTGTCTGTCTTTCCACCTAAATATAACGCAAATTTTGTGGGTGATTTATCTAAAGAACTAACACTTGGGATTTAATAAAATTTTAGATTTAGTTATACCTTGATATAAATTGGTACTGATTAGTTTTTGGTGCAAATCGCCCCACAGGTGATGCTGCTATTCTGCATTTTTCACGGTTTCCGTAATAGCTCTTTTTCAAGAAGTAATGTGCGAATTTGTACCAAACTTCAAATTCAGTTAAATCTTAATAAATATTGGTGATAGTTCGGTTTTCGTATAAATCCTACATTAGGTGGCGCTGCTATACTGCATTTTTTACGATTTGCGAAATTGCTCTATCCCAAGAATTAATGCACAGATTTTCCCCAAACTTTTGATTCAGTCAGACATTGATATACGGGGTGATTCAAAAAAAGTGGACAAAATGATATGACAAATCAAGTATACAAAAAGGATAAAAAATCACATAGGAACATAGGGTTGCAAAATACTTATTGAGTCACAAATACGGGGTGTTTCATTTTATCTACACCTGGTTTGAAAGTAATAGATTCGAGGAAAATAAAAATATTGTAAAGAAAATGCAAAGTTATGTACCTTATTTTGTGTGAAATGTGATAACGTTACGAAACGATCTGGAAAAACATATTGCTCAAGCAATCGATGATACCGTATAAACTGATTATCACAGTCCATAATGTGAGGTGCCAAATGCATATTGCTGGTGTGCATAATGTAAACGTCTATCACTTTGGTTTGGTGTTACAACATTTAAAACAAAGGTGAGAATGTCTGTTAAATGTTTTATTATAATATACTCCAGTTTACTGAAATTTATTACCGTCAACCCAAATTGAGTTAGGATGAAACACCCTGTATTTGTGACTCAAAAAGTAGTTTGCGGCCCTATGTTCCTATGTGATTATTTATCCTTGAGGTACGCCTGATTTGTCATACCAATTTGTCCACGTTATTTTGAATCACCCTGTATGTTGTCCCTAATTGTGTTCTAGTATAAATCTCCGATCAGGTGGCGCTACTATGGTCCATTTTTCAAGATTTCTACAATAGGTCGATCTCAAGAATTAATGCACAGATTTTTATCAAACTTAAGATTGAGTTAGACTTTGACATGAGTTACTTATTAGGTTTTGTTGTATATCGGCTAACAAGTGGCACTGCTATTCTATATTTTTCAGAATTACACAATTTTAACGATAGTAATATCCCAAGAAGTAATATACTGTATTTTGTCAAACTTCATATTCTGCTAGACCTCGTCATAAGTTGATGCTGATTAGATTTTCGTGTAAATCATAGAACAAATTGCACAGCTGTGCTGTATTTTTGATTATTTTCGCGATAGCTATTATATCTCGAAAGCTAATGCACGGAATTTAATAAATCTTCGTATTTTGTTACACTTTCACATGCTTAGGCCTTTATTAGTCTTGTGTTATACGATGCTTAAAGCTGTCGTTGGGAATTTTTGTTGCAGATATCTAAAGGACGGGGGCCGAAACTCAATGATTTTTTTTTAAATGCGGCAATTATATTTCTTTTTTAAATTCGGGTAATTAAACGAGCATTTAGCATCTTCATTACTGGCATGGATTGTCATTTAATTTTGATACTATAATAACGATTTTTGACGAATTAACACGATAGACGAAAGTTCTAGAATTAGTACATCCATCTAATTTAGGGATGAATTTTATGTATCAAAACCGCTCTACGTTGCACAGTTATAGAGCTGTGGAGCAAAGATCTGTAATCAAGTGAAATCGAGAAATAGAATATGAAAGATTAGCCTTTTTATAAAGTTCTTCGCTTATTTTGATGAGTTTTGCATTGTAGGGTAGATAATTTTTCAGGCTATCCAAGAGTCCTTAACTGAATCTACTGCAAAATCTTTGGGATATTTTAGTGCACAGTTAATAAAGATTTTCGATAATATCTAACTAAATGTGAATTGATGAATAGCAACAAGTTTTTTTTTTTTAGTAATATAAAACACGATACTGTGTCTTAATTTATTGAACATTGGCCGATCGACTAAGCTAAATGAAAAATAATGCATTTATAAGATTTTCATTTAAATAATATCCATAAAAAATCGCCGGTTTTATATTTTTTTCCATGAAAAAATGTACAAAATATTAAAACACACGATTGTTTTATTAACTGTAATTTTTTGTTTTTAGTTTTGAAAACTGGATATTTCCACTGACTTTGACTCAAATAAACGGAGCTTCTTATTTTTTATCATTATATTATCTACACATTTTTTTACTATTATTTATTTTCCAAGACCTTAAACTTTTTCCAGGATCGTATATACAACTGCTATAATTTTATGCTATAATTACTTTCGATGGTTGTGTAAAATCGAACAGTTTTTAAGCAAGATAACTAACGAAATGTTAGTTGCACTCTCACTAAATATAAAATACAACAAATTCTCCATTTTGGTGTAAATATGAAATGTGCAACTCAAGATTTACTCTGATGTCCCAAAATATCTAGAAATAGTGGTATGAAGTTTTTCAATGTTTTCTTATAATAGGACCTTTAAGCTTGTATTTTTTATTTAAACGTACTGTGGATAGTTAATTCGATGTTCGCTGGGGAAAACGACGGGAAACTAGTCGTTGGGGGCCACCGTAATACTTACCCATCATGGATAAGTATATGAAAATAAAACATGTGAAAACTATTTATACAATGCATTGCAATTCATAAACAATATTTAAATATTGTTAATATACATAGTAATATGGAGATTCTTCTTATAAAAGTTCTTTCGAACACATAAGTAAATAAACTCGGAGGTAAATTAAATTCTGACACCGTTTTTAAACTTTTAAATGACTTATATTAAACGTTAATATTTACAAAAAAGATATTTACATATTAATATTTACAATTCGAACATTCAAAAGGAAACTTTAATTAAAACATCTTAATCGCGTCATCTTAATCAACATTCTTCTAAAGTCAACACCAACTCTCCCAACATTCCATCCAACGATCTCTTCCGTTCATTTCTTTTTTTCTTCGGCTTTTCGTCTGAATGGAGTTTTTCAGAAAATCGTCTGCTTTCTAAAGACCTTTTCTATCAGAGTTGCGATATGAAGAACCTTACAAGACATGATACTTGGCTGTTGGAGAAAGAATCGCTCCCACAACGGCCGTCCTGACTAGGCTTTCGTCCTCGAATGCTCGTCCCTTTGGAGGCAGCAGCAGTTGGATCATCTGGAAAGATAAAGAAAAAAAAAACACAGCAGCATCCAATGTCTTAATTGAAAAAAAGAAGTCATTATTCAAATTGTTTATCAAAGCTTAGATTATTTCTTGAAAAAATTCATATATTTTTTTTCGCGTCTTTTCGTCTTCTCTTTCTTACGTCCTTTCATCTTCTTTTATCTTACGTCTTTTCGTCTTCTTCTTTCATACGTCTTTTCATCTTC
Organism: Maratus speculifer; assembly: GCA_964019185.1. Classification (NCBI taxonomy): domain Eukaryota; kingdom Metazoa; phylum Arthropoda; class Arachnida; order Araneae; family Salticidae; genus Maratus; species Maratus speculifer. The sequence continues at coordinate 186,872,833 of OZ025296.1, read as the reverse complement.
TATTACCTTACGTCTTTTCGTCTTTTCTTTCTTACGTCTTCCGTCTTCTTTTATCTTACGTCTTTTCGTCTTCTTTCATACGTCTTTTCGTCTTTTCGAAAATAAAGTTAAAATTCTATTAGTTGTCAGTCCAGAGGTTTGTCATAGTTGGTATAGTGTCACAATCGGTGAAATTCTTTTTTTTTTTTTCAAGCTTCGTCCGTCCACGGCTTCATGTACTCTGCACATGTACTGGTGACCATGGGTCCTTCGTTGAATCCAAGTTTCTTTACATCGTAGGTGTCATTATTTTTTACTTTTATGACTTTGTACGGACCTAAATATTTTGGTTTTAACTTCAAACCTGGACCTTGTTGTGTGCGTTTTATAGCAACCACATCATTAATCTTAAATTTGTTAGCTTTCTTTCGTCTAAGGTTGTAAGTTTTACGGTTCTCTTCTTGGACTTTTAAAATCTGTTTTTTAGCATTTTTTCTCATATCTTCGCGATTATTTGTAAAATCAGATTGTATTTCAGCATTCAGAAGACTAGTAATTTCAATGTTATTTTTTAGTTTCATTTTAGTACCAAATATCAATTCAAAAGGAGTTGTGCTTATACTTCTCTGAAAAGTCGAATTTATCACCTGTTGGACGTTGCTTACATGTGTATACCATTTTTTAGGATTATCGACAGACAATTTAGACAGAACAGATATTATGACAGAATTTAGACGCTCAACTTGGCCGTTAGACCTGGGTAATCCAGTGGTAATCGGGATATGTTTAATATTTTCATTGATGCAATAATCTTCAAAAGCTTTAGAGGTAAATGCAGGACCTTTATCTGATATAATTCGAACTGGATTTCCAAAGATAGATTTTTGGATTTCTAATTTAGAAATTACTTCGGCAGCATCGGTAGATTTTGTGGGATACAACCAAACAAATTTTGTGAATGCGTCAATGACCGAAAGGATATGTTTGTAATTTTTATTAGTGCTTTCTAATGGACCTAAGTGATCAACATGGTACGTATGTAATGGAGTTTCTTCTTTTTCTATTGGGTGAAGTAAGCCTTCTTGTTTACCACATTTTCTATTAACTAAAATACAGGGAACACAATTTGCTATACATTTCTCAATTTTTTGTTTAACTTTAGGGATGTAAAAATCATTTTCTAAACTTTTCTCTGTTCTTGCAACTGCTTAATGACCTTTTTCGTGAGCGGCCTTGATTATATTCATTTGCATGTCTTCCGGTACAACTAATAAATCATTACCATTAACACATTTATAAAGAACATCATTTTTAACTAGATAATCATCATAAGATTTCACCTTTAGGATTTCTTTTATTGTTGTAATATGGTCATCGGTTTCTTGAGCTTGGATAATTTTTAAAGTTAAGCTATCTTGGATTACCATACAAATAGGATACCTACTTAATGCATCGACATGTCTCATACTGCTACCCTGTCTATGTTCAATAACATAATCAAAATCGGATAACATTATTGCCCATCTAGCTATTTTTGTACTCATTTCTTTTTTATCCATAGTCATTTTAAATGCATTACAATCGGTTACAATTTTAAATGGGATACCTAGCACATATACTCTAAACTTTTTCATGGCTTCAATTACAGCTAAAACTTCTAATTCGTAACTAGTGTACTTCCGTTCAGCTTCGGTGGTTTTTTTACTTGCGAAATAAACTGGATGAAATTGATTATCTACTGGAGATTGTTGCATTAAAACAGCTCCATAGCCATCAATACTGGCATCACAATGGATTTCGGTCGCACTTTTGGGATTGTAAATTAAAAGTACTGGTTCTGACGACAAAATACGTTTGAGTTCATTAAAAGCTCTTTGTTTTTCTATATCGAATTTAAATTTTGAATCTTTTCTTAGCAGGTCACTTAACGGTTTAGCTATAACCGAATAATTTCTTATAAATTTTCGAAAGTATCCTGTCAATCCTAAATAACTTTGAACATCTTTGGTACACTTTGGTTCGGGAAAATTTATTACTGCTTTAGTCTTCAGTGGAGAGGGATACAATTTACCATTTATGATTCTATACCCCAAGAAATCAATTTCACGCTTCAAAAAATTGCATTTTTTAAGATTTAATTCTAATCCATATTCCGATGCAGTTTCGAGTACAAGTTTTAATTTTTCTAGACCTTCAGCTTCGTTTTTAGCAGGTATTATTAAATCATCCATATAAATGACAACAATGTGATCTTTTAATAGGTTTCGAAATACATTATAAATATACTTTTGAAAAACACTAGGGCTATTGGTCAACCCGAATGGACATTTCAAAAATTCGTATTGTCCTTCATGAGTAACAAACGAGGCGTATTTCCGCGAGTCTTCTTCAACATCTACATGAAAGAAACCGTTTTTCAAATCTATGGTGGTAAATACTTCGGCAGAATGTAATTGGTCTATTACATCATCAATAACTGGCAAGGGGAAATGCTCACGTACTGTCTTTTTGTTAAGACATCTGTAATCAACACAAAGTCTCATTGTGTTATCTTTTTTCTTGACTGACACAACCGGCGAAGAAAAATTAGAAGAACTTTCTCGAATTATTCCCTGAGCTAGCCACTCCTCAATTTGGTTTTCGACTATTTTTTTCTCGCATGGCGGTAATCTTCGAGGAGAAGAACAAACTGGGATTTCGTCAGTTAAATTAATTTTCATTTTAACATCTACTGTTTTAGTTTTAATTGGTACATAATTTCCAATTAAAGAGTATAACTCTGAACGTAATTTTTTGTCAGCAATGTGAGTTAAATCAATTTTAGGCTCATCCAAAACATTTACAATATTAACTAAAAAGTCATTAGACTGAACTTCAGCTTTAAACAGTTTCACTTTATTCTCAGAAATAGTTAATGTACCTTGATGAATAACATCAGTGCCAATAATTAAATCGAAATTAATGCAACTGTCCTTAACGACAAAAATAGTAACTTTAAATTTTGAACCATCTACTTCGATTTCTGAATTGAAACAACCTTCTGGTTTAATTGAGGCTTTTCCTAGACCGGTCAAAGAGATACTCGTAGGTTTTAATTCTACAAAGTTCTTCAAATTATCATAAATACTTTTCTTTAACAAAGTCTTTTGGCTACCAGTATCTATTAAAGAGATTAAACTCAAAGAATAAAGCTTTATCTCTTTCAGAATTAAATCTTGGGATGTAATAATGTTTACTTGTGACTGAGCATTTTTAACACTTGTATCTTTAGATTTATTACATTGAAATGATTTATGACCATAAGCGTTACAAGCAAAACAAAGCGGCCCTTTATCTTTATTTACACAGTTAATACTCTTATGATTATTCCCGCCACAATTAAAACAACGCATATTTGGCTTTACAGGCTTAAATTTGTTCTTAACTTCAACTTCGGATTTAATTTTAGGCTTAGCTCCTTCATATTTATGAAATTTTGCATTTTCATACTCCGATCTTATTTTTTCATAAATCTTTAATTTTTGTTTAAATTCAGCAATATTGGGACAACCATACAAAAAAGATTTTTTAGAAATGGGGTCATTAATTCCATTTATTACATACTGAATAAGGGCAGAATCTTCAATATTGCCTTTTGAGCATAATTGTTTCATATTTAAAAAATATTCATCTAACGATTCATGTGGTCTAATTTTTCTTTTGGACAGCAATTCGTGTAATTCAGCTGAATTGCACGTTTGACCAAATTCAGATATGACTAGGGCTTTTAATTTAGACCACGAATTAATATTTGTTTCACTTTCAAGAAATAATTTTGCTTTGCCTGTCATACGGCGTTTAGCCAAAATCAATTTGTGCAAATCACTAACGTTATATAATGAAACAATATTTTCAAAATCGGCAATCCATTTATTAATATTTTGTACTTGAGTACCTTCAAACATTGTAATCATACTTTCAATATCATTAATAGAAATGCTTGGTTTAATAACATAATCAGGAATTAGAATTTTCTGATTTTCATTACTTTCACAATTAGAACTACCAGAATCATTTCTCATATTATTCTCAAAAACAGTTGAAATATTTTTAGTTTTATCTTGTAAATCATCATTAAATTCATCAACACTTTCGTCATCACTAAGAGTACCTACATCGGCTATCATATTAATTTTTAAAATATTAAAATCACATAAACTAGAAATTATTCTGGCAGCAATTTCATCAAAAGTTCCCGAATTATTTATACACAAAACATTGCAAATGGTAATTAAGTCGTTAACAGAAAAATTATCTTTAATTTCTTTGAATTTAGTTTGATATTCATCGGAATCTACTTCAAACGTAAACCCAGTAAAATTCCGAATTCTACGTCGATTATTTCTGTCACCGATTTCTCCAAAAATTAATTTGTGCAATATCTTAATACTAGCTGATTTTTCAGTTTTCAAAGAAAACTCTAATTCCTTTAAATCAACTAATTTTTCCATTATTGACAAGAAAAATGAAATAATAAACTCACTTCATAATCAGATGCTCAGCTTCACACATTTAAACAGCATTGTTGTCGCAGTATCCAACAGCTTCATATCATTAAACATATATTCAAAAAAGATTTCCTCATAATAATTTCCAGCAAGGATTCCATCACAATTCTAAATAATAACGGCTTCCAGATTATTTAAAGTATATATATATTTCTTCTCTGTGGGCGTTCGTTTATCCCACTTCTGACACCAAAATTTATGGAGATTCTTCTTATAAAAGTTCTTTCGAACACATAAGTAAATAAACTCGGAGGTAAATTAAATTCTGACACCGTTTTTAAACTTTTAAATGACTTATATTAAACGTTAATATTTACAAAAAAGATATTTACATATTAATATTTACAATTCGAACATTCAAAAGGAAACTTTAATTAAAACATCTTAATCGCGTCATCTTAATCAACATTCTTCCAAAGTCAACACCAACTCTCCCAACATTCCATCCAACGATCTCTTCCGTTCATTTCTTTTTTTCTTCGGCTTTTCGTCTGAATGGAGTTTTTCAGAAAATCGTCTGCTTTCTAAAGACCTTTTCTATCAGAGTTGCGATATGAAGAACCTTACAAGACATGATACTTGGCTGTTGGAGAAAGAATCGCTCCCACAGTAATGCTATATTAAAGAACTGCTGATTACCAATTTCGACAAATTATATAAAACGCGAAACTACTCAAGTAGTACCGAACTGCGTAAAAGAAACATCCTTATAACTCCAAAAATAATAATTCTATTAACTAATAATTAACTGCGTCAGATTAAGCGTCTCATTTCCAATTAAAATATATCTCTGAATTGAAATTTGAATGAAATACAGGATCATGAAAAATCGAAGAATGTGGAAAACAGGATTACACATATCTCGGCAACTAATAATCCGATCGACTTCGTTCTATATGCAAAATGTGCGTTATTTTATTGCCTTTTACGTCCATGCCTTAAAACAAAAAAGTCGAAAATTTTTATATACCTTTCATTAGAACGAATTTTTCGAGAGTCCGAAAAAAATAGTTTCGGATAATCGAGGTTGCTGATATGAAATAGGCTTCGTTCCATTCTTACATACTAACTACATAGAAAATTTCAAGTCTCTATCTCAATTTTTTCGGGAGATAGAGCGTTTACAGACTGACAGACAGACAGACAGAAAGACAGACGGACGGCAAAATTTTTTTTTCTAAAAATATGTTTTTCGGAATTTCCACTATCTAAAACGTGTAAATCCGTCAAAATTTTTTTTTTCGATTTTCAAAACGATTGCAAGACTTACCCTATACTACGTATGATGGGTAAGTAAAATGCGTTTTCTGACTATCAGCTCTTTATTTCTGTGACGGGTTGCATTATTTCCACCTTCAAAGCAATTTCCAAATTTTCATTAGGATTTTTAGGTAATCAAAAGGCTAATTAAAAATTCAGAAAATAAAACTTCAAGTGACAAAACTACAGACATATAAGTTCTTATCTGCCAAACTTATAGCTGTGCGTGCAGCACTTTCTTCAGAACGCAGCGGACAGACACACACACAAACTTTTATATTTATTAGTATGCCTATAAAAATTTTTTTAAAGTTGGATTATAATTCACTATATTTCCGTTGTAATGAAATGCAATATTGTTTAAGATTTACAACTTGAAACCCTAAATGTTATTTTGTAAATAATTGCCATGAAGAAAAATAATAAAATAAGACACATTTTCTAAATGATGCCAATAAGATATAAACATACTCCCATATTTTAACAACTCATTTATTTTGAAGTATAAAGTACTTTAGCTCAACAAAGATAAAAATTATTTCTAAGAAACTTTATGAGGCAGAAAATGGCTTTATACAGTATGTTGAAGATACGACAATTTCGTCTAAAACGAAAATCGATCATAACGGAAAAAATACTTTGAAGATTTATGGTATTGGAATGCCAGCTTGTTCTAAATACTGAAAATAAAAGGATAATATTTTAGTTAAAGGGTAAAAGTAAATCTGCATATAAAAATGAAAAAGAAAAAAAAACAGATCACGAAGCATTTTTTCAGGACTCTTTAGTTAAATTTAGTAATTACATAATAAATCAAAAAACAAATATTATAAATTACTTATTTAAAAAAGCCTTTAACTAAATAACAGTGAAAGTATCTTTTTTTTTTTTACAATTTTACTGAATTTAACTAATTTAATTAATTGATTCATTAATTTTAACGAAGCCTAAAATAATAATGATTTAATTTATGAGGAAGAAATTTTAACAGTTTTAGGAATAATAAATTACCATGAATATAAATTAATTTGAAATATTTCACTCAAGATAGTTTTAACAGCATAAGTTTGCTGATAGGAAAACATAGATGAATAAGCATGCGTGTTTCAGAAAACAACAATGAACGATATAGTATATATATATATAACGTGTTTTCTATTTCAATATATCACATTAATGTATGTAAAATTCTTTATCAGATTCACAGATTCTGTTTGAGTTGCAATTATTACATATAAGCAATAACAGCAAAAAAACAATACATTTGTATTTATCTATAACTCTTTTATCAAAAAATCTCGCTATTAATATTTATCTAACATTATTCAGTTTCTCCAGTTAATATTGACAGCCTTGAAAGAGATAATATACAGAGTAATTCAAAATGAATACAGCATTTACAAACGGCTGTAACAATTTAATCAAAAGGGATGTATCGATAAAAATGACACAAAATGTAAAAAGATATTCAAAATTTTGTTTAAACATTTTACAAATGTTCCATGTGATTACCCTTGGTCACACGGATAACATCTAAACATCATTTTTGTTCAAACATGTTCAAACATCCGATATTATATGTGTATGTTATTAGCATTTAGAGGTACTTGGCTGTACCGCTGACGAAATCTTCTCTACACTTTGATGACAGAAATTGCAAATGTGAAATTCTAACACACGGAATGTTCCAAAATGTCAAGAATACATTACGTGCCGACGGTATCTGATGTTTGATTAAAAAGAATATTTAGACGGTGTCCGTCTGAACGATCGAATTCACATAAATTATTTATAAAATGTGTAAACAAATGTTTGAGATTTCTTTTATATGCAAGTGTAATCCTTATCAATTAAATAATTATAGCCATTTGCAATCGCTTTATTAATTTTGAATTACCCTGTACATGAATTTCAAAGGAAAACTAGGTGGTAATCTACCAATCCACTAATAAAATTGTGTTTGCAGATGGTTTGTACCAAGATAATACTTAGCAGACCAGTCCCATTTTAATCTGGAATTTCACCCGTGAACTTCATGAGATGTTTGTGTAGTTGCAGACCACAATATATCTCATATCTGTGGGAATGTGTTGAAGGCGTGAGTCGACGAGGTCCCATAATTTTAATTTATATCAATATCCAGTGATCAGAATCCAGTGATAATATCCAAATGTATCCATTCGTGTCAACAGATGCATGGTTTCTTGGTCACTGAAAAAACACTTTATTTTGTTTTAAAAGAAGAATGTATGTGAAGACATTTGTGTAATCCATAGGGCAAGAACTTGTATAATCTGTGTATTCTTTTATTACTAATAATAAAGAAAAAAAATACATATTAGTAATTAAATTTTGTTACACATATTTAAACCATTAACTTACAGAAAATATAGTTTTATGTTATTAATTATTTTTCTTAATTACAAATTTAATTTCAAAAATTTTCGTTAATTAATAGTTTTCTTAATACTTCAGTTTTGCTGCAGCGTATCTGCTTGCTTTTTAAATTTTTAATATTTCACAAACAACTTAACGGTGAAAACATCTACATAGCAGGAACGCACAAAAAAATGGATGATACAATTATATGATGAAATAAAAATAACTTCTTACATCAGTTCGGAATTATTTCAAAGACTTTTCTGTCGAAAAGTTTCTGTTGGTGTTATCTGTAGACAGTCTTTGAAAACAAAATTGTTTCACTAGAGTAGCTATGATTGCAGAAAGCTATTTTAAAGACTATTTAAAAAAAAAAGTACATTACGCTTTCATATTATAAAGCAATAACGCAATATTAATTTTCTATTCATACTGACTTATAAAACTAGATATTAAAAGAGTCTAGAGACTTTATAATCATTCAATTAATTTTTAATTGTTCTTGACAAAATTGATGACTTCCGAAAAATACATCTAAACTCAAGGATGTACTTCAAGGTTTTTTTTTTTTTTTTATTATAACCTCTTGGTAAGAGTGTTATAATGTAAGTGTCTGAGAAAAACTTGCTTTTTGAATGTCAAGGTTTTACAAAAACCTCGAATGATGAGTGCAAAAAAATCGCCAAAAAAAAATATGTTGTATTCCAGCTAAAATGGTAATTTCAATCCTGTCAAAAATATGAATGTGAAAGAATGCCAAGTTCGTTAAAGGTTTCGCTAACAAAAGAAGTGAGATAAAACTGGAAACCAAGTTCTTTCGGAGCTCCTTAAATCATAGCTCCTGTCGTGCTTAATATTATTCAATTGCTTAAAATGATTTGTTATGTTACTTGTTATTCAATAGAGCGACTTAGTAAGTTTTCTCTTATTCAATTTTTTCTATTTAGTTGATCCCTTCCTTAACTTATCAATACCTTAACTTCAATATACTTATTCGAACACTCGATTGATTAGATCTTTGCCAATCAGATTCTAGATTAAATTATACTCCGACTGAAAGATTAAAGTTGGTAGCTGAAAACTTGCCAGGTCGCTCTATTGAAGAACAAGTAACATAACAAATCATTTTAAGCAATTGAATAATATTATGCATGACAGAAGCTATGATTTAAGGAGCTCCGAAAGAACTTGGTCTGCAGTTAGATCTCACTTCTTTTATTAGCGAAACCTTTAACGAACTTGGCATTCTTTCACATTCATGTTTTTGACAGGATAGCATTATTTTTTCTCAAATCACTTCTTTTATGAGCGAAAACTTTAACGAACTTGGCATTTTTACACATTCATGTTTTTGATAGGATATCATTATTTTTTGTCAAATTAGTAGGTATTTGTTTCCTTTTTGAAATAAATAGGTTAAATCAGTTAAATTAGTTTTATTAAATTTTAATTAATCTTCCAGCTTTTTCCTGCCTTTACCTGCATTTTTTCAGTCAAATTTAATAATTTAACATTAGGACTGCTTACGTTCCTTTAAATTCCACTAATAAGGATGTTTCTTTTACGTGACTGGGTACTACTTGATTATTTCGTCGACCAAAAACGTTTGCAGCCAACTTGGCGAAATATCGCTATATTGACGAAAAAAAATACGCACCAAAAGTCATGCTATTTCTGGTATTTTTCCAAATTCCCATAGATTCCCATTGTAATCTGGTAATTTATCCAATAATTTTGTTAGAGCAAGGACTGTCGCCATCATTTTGGCATCTTTTTCTTCTTTAAATCGGTTCGCTAACTACCCAAGATTGCTTAAATATTGCTATTTAGAAAATTTTTAGAACGCTTTTCGCGCATTTTTACCCCTTTTAGGTAGCTTTCATTACAAAAAGTAAAAATCTACCTATTGCAGCCGTCCGGAGGAGAGCACTTCCAGAAAATTTTGGTATATTTTCACCGATCATGACCCCCAGACCCCAAAACCACCCTCCGTTCAAATGTTGCTATATATATATATATATATATATATAGCCATAGCCATATATATGTTACAGGCCAAACTAGATTGGCCTAGGTCAGACTAGTCTATCCTAACGCCTATCGGATAAACTAGTTTTTCCTAGGCCAAACTAGTCTATCCTAACGCCCATCGGATAAACTAGTTTTTCGTAGGCTGAACTAGTCTATCCGAACGCCCATCGGATAGACTAGATTTTCCTAGGCCAAACTAGTTTGGCCAAACGGTCATTAGGATAAACTAGTTTAGCCTGCTATTCATTGGTTTAAACTCGTTTATCCTAGGCCGATCTAGATTGTCCTAGGCCATTTCAATTTGGCGTGATTTTATTGAATCTAAAGAACGCCACGGCGCCAACTTTCTAGTTTTGATCTAATTTATCCTAGGCCGATGCAATTAGATGCGATTTTATCTTACAGACTATCAAAGCCTGAGAGCTAATGTGCTCGCATATTCTGTTAGTGTGTATGTAACTATGTACATATGTATGTACGTACTTATGTATGTACGTAATGCAGTAATTCCTGATAGAAATATCCGATTTGCTTCAAATTTTGGACATAGATTTATCCTGATAACGAACTTCCCTGATTAGTTTCAAGAGTTTATTGGATAAGAATAAGGGAAGGGGAACAAAAGGCTAATCTGCATTCCCTCCCCTCCTTAATTTAGATAAGTCAGTTTTTCATGCAAAAGTATCAGATTTTATTAAAATGTTAGGCATAAGATCATTCTGATTAGGCACCTCAATGGTTAGTTGTGGGTGTTCATTGTTTACGTATAAAGAAAGGAGGAATGGGGGGTAACCCCCTTATTCATGTAAATAGGTTTTTCACGGAAAATTTACCGATTTGTTTCAAATTTTTTATGTAGGTTCCTTCTGATAAGGCGTTTACCTGATTAATTTGGGGGGTTCAGAGGTTAAAAATAAAGGAATTACGGATTACTTTTTCAATCGGATAAAAACTTTTGGTTTATGAAAAGATTTTTAATTCGTAACAGACATTGGTTTTTCCACACATCACTTCACTCGAAATTTTTCATATTAAAAAACTAAATATCCGACCCCTTTTAAAAATAAGAAAAAGCTTAAATAAAGCATGACACCTAAAATGTAGGATGGGGCGGAGGGGGGGTAGAGTAAGGGGACGCTTGAATTTTTTTTTTAAAAGCTCAGCTTTTTTTAATGTTTTATCTGCTAATTAAATATTACCCTTATTTGAAACTTTTATAAACATAATAAAACATGATGTTAAATATTTAAGAAAAAGGATGTAGCATCAAATTTCGTGCATTAGTTCTTCAATTACAACTAATACAAAATTTATGGCACAGACAGTCAGACAGAGTCATAGACTCACATTTTGAAGAACGTGTTTTTTGGAATCTTGGACCACTAAAACGTGTAAATGCGTCAAAAACCGGAATTAAAAAATTTTCGCGAATCAAACACTTATTGTAAAGACAGAAGAAAGTAAAATAAATAAAAGAATGAATTTTAAATAAACTTCGCTTATTCCAATAGATGTGTTTGAGCTGAGCGGATTCGTTTGAAATATTTTGAATTTGAGCTTAAACTTGATTAATTTTCGAGAAATTAAATTTGAGTTTGAAATAATTCTTTTCTTTGTGAGCGTGCCAAACAATGGTTGGCATTAATTACAGCACGTCAAATTGAATTGGCCTAGGATAAACTAGGTTGTCCTAGGATAAACTAGATTGGACTAGGCTAAACCAGAAGATTGGCGCCGAAGCGGTCTTTGGGATCAATAAAAACACGCCAAATTCAACTGGCTTAGGACAATCTAGATCGGCCTAGGATAAACTAGTTTAAACCAATGAATAGCAGGCTAAACTAGTTTTTCCTAATGACAGTTCGGCCAAACTAGTTTGGCCTAGGAAAATCCAGTCTGTCCGATGGGCGTTCGGATAGACTAGTTTGGCCTAGGAAAAACTAGTCTATCCAATGGGCGTTAGGATAGACTAGTTTGACCTAGGAAAAACTAGTTTATCCGATGGGCGTTAGGATAGACTAGCTTGGCCTAGGAAAAACTAGTTTATCCGATGGGCGTTAGGATAGACTAGTCTGGCCTAGGCCAATCTAGTTTGGCCTAAAATCGCGTTTGTCCTGTAACATATATATACTGTACATATATATACTGCAGGGGTGACCGAGCTCAGCTCGGTCAAAATTAACTATATAGATATATAATCGATATAGTATTATTACTGTAAAACATGTTATTAATAATAGTATTATTTACAAAAACAACCAATAAGAAAACTATGTTTGTATGCACATGTTCATAAATTTTACTTTATTTTAAAATTTACAACGAAAGGACATCAATCCAAATCACTTTTTTAGCTCGACTCTGATTAGTTTAACTGTGCATCTCGAAGACTATTAAGAGTGTATAAGAAATTTTTTCACATTCTGAAAGACAAGATTTTTTGCCAGATATAACCAAATTTGGACACATTCTTTCATTTGTCGCCAAATATGGGTTTTGGTTTCGTAACCTTAATAGTCGATTTTTCGGCCAAATTTCGGCAGTATTTTGTCAAATATCGCCAACTTATTGGCTTTTGCCATAGTCTTGTGATCCTGACCCTTATTACCCAAATGATCCACTAATCACATGTGATCAAACATGTGACTTAGCTCAATGGTCTTCAAGTAATCAAAAACAATAGAGTATAAAATGAATCAAAATCGTTTAAGCCATTTCTTAGGTAAAATTAGCTTGACAGCATTCAGCAATGAAGCGATATGACCCACTAATATAATTTTGTTTAATATGCAACTCAGCTCAATAGTCTTCTCGTGACAAAAGACGTTCCGTTGCAAAATTTAGGTAAAATTGACTGAGTCGTTGTTATATATAATTAGAATGACCCGAACCCATTAAGACCTAAAACGACCCACTAATTGAATTGTTACGTGCATGTGTCCTATCTCAATGGTTTTCTTTTGCCCTAAAACGATATAATAGAAAATATACTCAAAATGGTGAGAACAATTTTCTAGATAAAATTAGCATGACCCACATATGACCCTTATATCGAAATCTCTCGAAAATGTGACTTAGTTCATTAATTTTTGCGTGCCGAAAAACGTTAAATACAAAATTTAGATAAAATCGATTGAGCCAATTTTTAGGTATAAATAGTTTGACCTTGATCCATTATGACCCAAAATGACTCATTAATCGAGTTTTCTCAAGCATCTGACCTAACCCAATGATTTTCTTGTGTCCGAAAACGATAGAATATAAAATTTAGTCAAATTTGCGCGAGACATTGTCTAGATAAAATTAGAATAACCCAAAAGTGACCCACTGATCGAAATTTCTCCAACATGTGACATAGCCCAGTGATTTTCTCGTGCCAAAAATATGCTGTATACAAAATTTCGTTAAATTCGATCCAGACCCGTTATTTAGATATAGCTTGACCATGACCCATCATGACCCACAAATGACCCTTATAATCGAAATCTCTCGAACATGTGACTTACAAGGAAGGTCTCCATTGGGGGCATACTCATAATTTTTTGAAAAAAATACGAATTAAACTACTCATGTAGGTAATAAAGGATCAGTGAAAATTAGCGGCGGAATTACATTATTAGATATGTAAAAAAATAAAATAGTTTGGAATAATTGGCGTGAAAAGCTGAAAGCGACGCGGGATTTGGCGAGCAGTGCATTTTCTTGCCAAAAGCAGACGATTTTAACGAATCTGAAAACTGATTTTAATTGACTTCACTGTTAAAAATCTGCAGCATTTACTGCAACGTCACTCCACTACTTTTATAGAATATCTCTCTTCTGACCAATGAAAATGCTCCATAGCACGGTGAATTGACCGTTTTCTATAAAAGCGGTGGAGTGACGCTGCAGAAAATCGTACAGATTTTTAGCGGTGTTGTAGCTTGTGCAATATTGCATTTTGTTGCAACGCACTCCACCGCTTGTATATAATATCTCTATTCCAACCAATGAGGAAGCTCCATTTCACGGCCAAGTAACCGTTTTCTATACAAGCAAGGGAGTGCGTTGCAACAAAATGCAGCAGATTTTTAACTGTGTATTTTTCAATTTGGAACAATTTTAATCAATTTAAATTGTGTTTTAAATGATAAAATATATTAATTTCATTTTGTTATAAGTACATATAAACGTATATGACAAAATTACACTTAAAGTAAAGTAAAAATGCAAAACTAAAATTACTTAAACTAAACTTATTTAAATAAATTGAACATAGAAAGTTTTTTCTTTAAAAAGTATTCGAAGCGTAAAAGCGTATTTTTCAAAATTTCGTTTTTTCGCCAACCGGAGATAAATCGCCAAATAAACGAAATTTTTATTATTTTTTTACGGACGTTATAAGGAGGTTCCGCCGAATTTTTTTTTATAAACATATATAACTATATGACAAGAACATTCTATAATTTTTTCAGATTTTTCTGAGTATGCCCGTATGGAGACCTTCCTTGTTAGCCCATTAGTTTTCTCGTGTATAAATATTGTTACACTCAAAATTTATTTAAACTCGATCCTGCCGTTCTTTAAATATAAATAACTTGACTAAGACACTTTATGACCCTTTATACCCATTAATCGAAATTTCTCGATCATATGACCTAGCCCAATGATTTTCTCGTGCAAAAAAATGTTGTATACAAAATTTCGTTAAAACTGATCCACATGTTCTTTAGATATAGCTTGACATGACCCGTTATGACCCATCATGACCCATAAATGACTCTTATAATCGAAATCTCTCAAACATGTGAGATAGCCCATTAATTTTCTCGTGTCAAAAAACTTACATACAAAATTTCATTAAATTTGATACTGTCGTACTTTATATATAAATAGCTTGACCCAGACCTTTTATGACCCAAAATGATCCAGTAATCGAAATTTCTCGAACTGAGACATAGCCCAATATTTTTCTCGTGCCAAAAAAATGTTGTATACAAAATTTTGTTAAAATCAATCCACCTGTTCTTTAGCTATAACTTGACCATGACCCATTATGACCCATTATGTCCCACAAATGACTCTTATAATCGAAATCTCTCGATCGTGTGACTTAGCCCATTAGCTTTCTCGTGTCAAAATCTGTTACAGGCAAAATTTTGATGAAATTGATTCTGCGATTTTTTAAATATTAATAGCTTGACCCAGACCCTTAATGACCTAATATGACCCATTAAATTTTTTTTCGATACATGTAACCTAGCCCAATGTTTTTCTCGTGCCCGAAAACCATAGAATGCAATTTTTAGTCAAAATTGCGTGAGAAAATCTCTAGATAAAAATAGCATGACCCACAATGACCCCAAAAATGACACACTAACCGAATTTTCTCGAACATGTTACCTAACCCGATGGTCTTCTTGTATTCCAAAACGATAAAATATAAAAGTTGGTCGAAATCGTTAAAGCCATTTTTTAAATAAAAATGTCTTGACCCACAATGACCCAAAAATGACCATCTAATCAAAATTTTTCCAACATGTGACCCAGCTCAATTGTTTTCTCGTGGCAAAAAACGATTGAATACAAAATTTCCTTAAAATCGATCTAGCCGTTCTCTAGATATAAATAGCTTGATCCTGACCCATTATGACCCAAAATGACCCAATAATCGAATTTTCTCGAACATGTGACCTAGCCCAATGGTCTTCTCGTGTCCGAAAATGGTAAAATCCAAATTTTTGCGAAAATCGTTAGAGCCGTTTTTGAGATAAAATTTACACACACAGACACAAACCCACAATTTTTGCTCTTATTATAGTATAAGATATACTAGCAGGGGAGACCGAGCTTAGCTCGGTCAAAATTAACTGTGTTCAACTCGATATAGTATTTTCACTGTATCATTCACTCTGTATTATTACTGTAAGACATGTTGTTTATAATAAGGTACCCTGGGGTAATAACGCCACGTTAAGGTTCTACCAATTTTCACGGCTCAGTTTTAGATTGTATTTTTCAAACAAATATATGATTTGATACAGCAACTCATTGACTATCTATATAAAAAAAAATAATCTAACAGATATGTATTCATAAAATGTAATGGCGTGATTTCTTTACCAATGCTATTTGGCGTTATTACCCATATAGTTGGGTAATAACGCCATGAAAACAAAACTATGAAATAAGATGGAATAATTGCATGTAGATTGCAGAATTCTAAAAATACAAACTCTACAAAAATTGACAAATTGCATTATAAGCTATTGAAAATGTTCAATTTTTTGCGAAAGTGTAAGAAAAATAAAAGTGTGGTGTGGGGGAGGGGGGTGGGGAGGATGAGGCAAAAGAATATCAGACCGTGAGCTTCTTTTTGCTTAAAAAGGACCGCTTAAATAGAATTATTAGAAATATTGCACAGTTTTAACTGTGTTTATTTGAATCAGTATTTAGGATGTAGCTCGGTCACTATAGGGAATCAACCGGGGTATTAAAGCCAAGGATTGGCGTTATTACCCCGTTATACTTATTGCGCTGTACATTTTAAATTACAAATTATCTCGAGAAGATAGCCAAAATCTTCAACAACATTTTGAAAGTCCATGAAATGTACTACAAATTTATGTAATTAACAAAGTATTTCCGGATTTAAAAAATAGTCTTCACATCACAAAACGTACCTCGCAAATTTTAGATCAAGCGTTAATTTTAGTTGCTTGTAAAAACAATAAGATCTAAAAATGAAACAAATTAACTTGAAGCTGTTTTTTGCGATTTATATGGCTCAAAACCCTTCTGCGCAGAGCACATAGGTGTCATTTACCAGATTATTTCATAATTATGCAAAATATTAGCACTTGGCGTTATTACCCCGCCTGGCGTTATTACCCCAGGGTACCTTAGTATTATTTAGAAAAACAATCAATAAGAAAACTATGTTTTTATGCGCATGTTTATAACTTTTACTTTATTCTAAAATTTACAACGAAAGGACATCGATCTAAATCACTTTTTTAGCTCGATTCTGATTGGTTTAACCATGCATCTCGAATCCTCTTAAGAATGTATAAAAAAATTTTGTACATTCTGAAAGAGAATATTTTTTGCTAGATATAGCCAAATTTGGAGGCATTCTTTCATATGGCTCCAAATACGTGTTTTGGTTTTCGTAATTTTTATAGTCGATTTTTTGGCCATATGTCGCCAATATTTTGTCAAATATCACCAAGTTGTTAGCTTTTGCCATATTCTCGTGACCCTGACCCGTATTACCCAAAATGAGCCACTAATCAAATTTGATCAAGCATGTGACATAGCTCAATCGTCTTCAGGTAATCAAAAACAGTAGAATATAAAATTGAATCAAAATCGTTTAAGCCATTTTTTAGGTAAAATTAGCTTGGCAGCATTCAGCAATGAAGCGAAATGACCCACTAATATAATTTTGTTTAACATGCGACTCAGCCCAATAGTCTTCTCGTGACAAAAAACGTTTTGTTTCAAAATTTAGGTAAAATTGATTGAGTGGTTGTTATATATAATTAGAATGACCCTAGCTCATTAAGACCCAAAATGACCCACTAATCGAATTTTCGCGAGCATGTGTCCAAGCCAAATGGTTTTCTCTTGCTCAAAAACGATATAATACAAAGTATAGTCAAAATGGTGAGTACCATTTTCTACATAAAATTAGCATGACCCATCATGACCAACAAATGAACTTTATAATCGAAATCTCTGGAACGTGTGGCCTAGCTCATTAGTTTTAGCATGCCGAAAAACATTAGATACAAAAATTAGATAAAATCGATTGAGCCGTTTTTTAGATATAGTTAGTTTGACCCTGACCCCTTATGATCCAAAATGACCCATTGATCGAATTTTCTCAAAAATCTGTCATAACCCAATGATTTTCTTGTGCCCGAAAATGATAAAATTCAAAATTTAGTCAAAATTGCGCGAAATGTTTTCTAGATAAAATTGGAATGACCCAAAAGTGGCCCACTAGTCGAAATTTCTCGAACATGTGACCTACCCCAATGATTTTGTCATGCCAAAAATATGTTGTATATAAAATTTCGTTAAAATCGACCCATCCATTCTTTAGATATAGCTTGACCTTGACCCATTAAGACCCACAAATGACCCTTATAATCGAAAGCTCTCGAATATCTGACTTAGTCCATTAGTTTTCTCGTTTTTAAAAATTGTTACATACAGAATTTCGTTAAAATTGATCCTGCCGTTCTTTAATTATATATAGCTTGACCCAGACCCTTTATGATCCAAAATGACCCATTAATCGAAATTTTTCGAACATGTAATCTAGTTCAATGATTTTATTGTGCCAAAAAATGTTGCAAACAAAATTTCATTAAAATCGGTCCACCTGTTCTTTAGATATAGCTTGACCATGACCCATTATGACCCATCATGACCCACAAATGACCCTCATAGTCGAAATCTCTCAAACATGTGATTTAGCCCATTAGTTTTCTCATGTCAAAAAACTATTACATACAAAATTTCGTTAAAATCCATCACGCCGTTCTTTAAATATAAATAACTTGACCCAGACTCTTAATGACCCAATATGACCCATTAAAATTTTTTCTCGAACATGTAACCTAGCCCAATGTTTTTCTCGTGCCCGAAAACCATAAAATGCAATTTTTAATCAAAACTGCGTGAGAAAATCTCAAGATAAAAATAGCATGATCCACAATGACCCCAAAAATGACCCACTAACCGAATTTTCTCGAACATGTTACCTAATCCAATGGTCTTCTTGTAATCCAAAGCGATACAATATAAAATTTGGTCAAAATCGTTAGAGCCGTTTTTTAGATAAAAATGGTTTGACCCATAATGACTCAAAAATGACCCACTAATCGAAATTTTTCGAACATGTGACCCAGCCCAATAGTTTTCTCGTACCGAAAAACGATTGGGTACAAAGTTTCCTTAAAATCGATCCAGCTGTTCTATAGATATAAATAGCTTTATCCTGACCCATTATGACCCAAAATGACCCAGTAATCGAATTTTCCCGATCATGGGACCTAGCCCAATGGTCTTCTCGTGCCCGAAAATGGAAAAATCCAAATTTTTGCGAAAATCGTTAGAGCCGTTTTTGAGATAAAATTTACCCACACACACACACAATTTTTGCTCACATTATAGTATAAGATATATCTGATTTTTGTCATGTGATAACTAACGTATTTATAAACCGATTTGAATGGAACTTGGTATATACATTGTACATACAAATGTCTCGACCGAGTTCGTCGGCCAACATCATCCGCCATTTTTTAAAAAATGGCGGCCATTTTAAATTTTTTAAAAAATTTAAAATTTAAAATTCAATGCGAAAAAATTAAAAATTGAAAAATATTTTTCTTTTACGTGTTAGAACTTAAAACAACGATTCCAGAACACTTTTTATTTTGTCTATATCTTAAAAAATGATTGAATTATAGCACTTTGAATTTTTCTTATGGCTGACATTTTGAAACGATCTGATTTTTGTCACGTGATAACACGCGTATTTATGAACCGATTTGAATGAAACTTGCTATGCACATAGTACATACAAATGCCTCGACCGAGTTCGTTGGCCAGCATCATCCGCCATTTTGTTTCAAAATGGCGGCCATTTTAAATTAAAAAAAATTAATTTAAAATTAAATGCGAAAAAAATTTAAAGTTGAAAAATATATTTTTATTTCGTGTTAAAACTTAAAACAAGATTGCAGAACACTTTTTATTTTGTCTATATCTTAAAAAATGATTGAGTTATAGCACTTTGAATTTTTCTTATGGCTGACATTTTGAAACGATCTAATTTTTTCACGTGATAACACGCTTATTTATGAATCGATTTGGATGTAACTTGATGTGTACATAGTATAAACTGAGGCCTGAATCGAGTTCGATACTCAGTTCCATCCGCCATCTTATTTCAAAGTGGCGGCCATTTAAAATTTTTTATAAAATTTAAAATTTAAAATTAGGTACAAGAATGTGAGAAATTGAAAAAGATTTTTCTTTTATCCACTTGAACTTGATATAAAGATTCCAAAGCATTTTTTGTTTCGTCTGTATCTTAAACAAGTTGGAAATTGCACGTGAAGCGTAGCAAATTAGGTGCGTTCGTACGATAACGAAGTTTTAAAAATATTACTTTCATATGTCAATCTCATAAAATTGTAAATAGTGAATTACAATTAAAACGCTCATCAAACGATGTTCTCCCTATGCCATTATATAATGGAATACTTTTGTGTGGCCTTGTAAATCAATAACAAATGTTCTTTGCACCACAAATTATGTATGATGTATATTATAATATGTACTTTATAGCTGCATATAAATTTTATTAAGTTCGTATGAGTGTAACAAGATTAAAATGCATTTGAAACATTTTCCCCATTGACCGTAATGTAACGGAATACTTTTGATTGTCCCTGTAATTGATCTATGCATCCGATTTTCATAAAATTTGAAATAACTCGACAAAATTATGTAATAATTATGTATTTTAAATTTCAAACGTATAGAATATATTTGAAACTTTTTCCCCATTGACCATAATGTAATTGAATACTTTTGATTGCCCCTGTAATTGTTCTATGCACACGATTATCAAAATATTTGAAATAACTCGACAGAATTATGTAATAATTGCGTATTATAAATTTCAAACGATTAAAATGCATTTGAAACTTTTTTCCCCATTGACCGTAATGTAATGGAATACTTTTGATTGCCCCTGTAATTGATCTATGCATCCGATTTTTATAAAATTTGAAATAACTCGACAAAATTATGTAAAAATTATGTATTTTAAATTTCAAACGTATAGAATATGCACTATATTGCCATTGATTATGGGACACTTGCGATTTTAGACATTTTACTAAATATCTAGAAAAATACATGAGGAATCATCTCGAAACTCTTAGTGTATAAATATAATAGTATACGTCATACATTTCCGTGAAGATTTTTTACCGAAATGCCATAGGGGACCGTCAACAAATTAAAAAAGAATGAATATCTTTTGAATAACCCTGTCAAAACTAATGTAGCAAAAGCGCTCAAACCCTAGATTATGATTGAATGCCTTATTGTAATACACTGTGTTCATTTTTATGCCAATAGCATGCACACTCGCAGAGTAATTAAGGTTTTTATAAAAATGGTCCCAAATTTTTCCAAGTTTTTCCATTATAATTTTCAGAGTTCTTAATATAAAATAATATTTTTTTCAGAAAATATGACAAACAACATTGCACACAGTACCCTGTAATCAGAATTAAAAAATAATAAAAATTGTATGAAAAATGAGTAGGTTTACTATATATTTTTTTACTGCGCATGCGTCAAAGATATCAAAATTTCATTTGCATATTATGTTATCTAAATGTATAGAGCAACTTTTGTAAAAGTCTCAAAATCATAGCTTGAAAATTCTGAAAGTAATCGTCTATAGAAAAAGGACAAAATCCGTTGTTTCCAAAATGAAGCAAAATAATGAGGGATTTTATCCAAATGCAGTAGTACATCCCATATTGTGTATTCTATATTGACACTAATCAATGAATATATGGATACAACCCCTCTTGTTTTTGCTTCATTTTGAGAATAGCGGATTTTCGACTTATTCAATTGACGATTATTGTCAGAATTTTCAAGTTATGATTTTGTGACTTTCACAAAAGTTGCTTTATACATTTAGCTAACATAATGTGCAAATGAAATTTTGATATCGTTGACGCATGCGCAGTAAAAAATTATTTAGTAAACCAACTCATTTTTTATACAATTTTCATTATTTTTTAATTTTGATTACAGGGTACTGTGTGCAATGTTGTTTGTCATATTTTCTGAAAAAAATAATATTTTATATTAAGAACTCTGAAAATTATAAGGAAAAAACTTGGAAAAATTTGGGATCATTTTTATAAAAACCTTAATTACTCTGCGGGTATGCATGCTATTTGCATAAAAATGAACAAGGCTTATTACAATAAGGCATTCAATTACAATCTAGAGTTTGAGCTCTTTTGCTACATTAGTTTTGACAGGGTTATTCAAAAGATATTCATTCTTTTTTAATTTGTTGACGGCCCCTTTTGGAGTTTCGGGAAAAAATCTTCACGGAGATGTATGACTTATACTATTATATTTATACACTAAGAGTTTCGAGATGATTCCTCATGTGTTTTTCTAGATATTTAGTAAAATGTCTAAAATCGCAAGTGTCCCATAATCAATGGCAATATAGTGTATTTGAAACTTTTTCCCAATTGACCATAATGTAATTGGATACTTTTGATTGTCCCTGTAATTGATCTATGCACACGATTATCAAAATATTTGAAATAACTCGACAGAATTATGTAATAATTGCGTATTTTAAATTTCAAACGATTAAAATGCATTTGAAACTTTTTCCCCTATTGACCGTAATGTAATGGAATATTTTTGATTGCCCCTGTAATTGATCTATGCATCCGATTTTTATAAAATTTGAAATAACTCGACAAAATTATGTAATAATTATGTATTTTAAATTTCAAACGATTCGATTGGGTAGTTTTTGCGTTGTTATATGCGGACAGACGGACGGACTGAACGACCACTATAGGTGCTACGTATTATATAATTACGAACGCACCTAAAAATGGCTGAGTTATCGCATTTTTAATTTCTAGTGTTGCTCACATCTTGCAATGATCTGATTTTCGTCACGTGATAACACGCGTATTTATAAACCGATTTGGATGAAACTTGGTGCGTACATAGTACATACCAATGTTTGGACCAAGTTCGTTTGCCAAATCCATCCGTTATCTTGTTTCAAAATGGCGGAAATATTAAATTTTTTAAAAAATTTTAAATTTTAAAATTAAGTGCAAAAAAGTAAGAAATTGAAAAAGATTTTTCTTTTGTGAGTTTGACCTTGATACAAAGATTCCAGAGCATTTTTTGTTTCATCTATATCTTGAAAAATGGATGGGAATTTTCAATTTCCAGTGTGGTTCACATTTTGAAACAGACTGGAACTTGTCACGCGATTATGCGCATATTTATAAATTGATTTGGATATAACTCCGTGTGCACATAGTACATAGCAATGCATTGGCCACTTTCACTGTCCAACTTCTTCCGTCCTCCTGTTTCAAAATGGCGGCTATTTAAGTTTGTCAAAAATCTTTTAAATGTATAATGATGTACAAACAAAAAATTAGAAATTGAAAAAAGGCTCTTTTTAAAGTATTTATCTTAATAATGAATTCATGAGTACTTTTTGCTTTGTCTCTAACTTAAAAAACGCCTGAGCAGTTTGAACTTCTAACGTGGGTGACATTTTTTTAAAAATCAATTTGCCCGCGACAGCACTCGTATGTATTAATCGATTTCAATATGAGTGTGCATGTGCACCTGAATTAAGATTTCGACCAAGCTCATAATCAGGTTCCACTAATTTGAGCTTAGTATTTTTGAATAATAAGGTATTTGTACCCTATATGGACAGGGCTCTCAATATGGACACCCCTAATAATTTTAAAGTTAATAATTTTAATCGAGAGATGGCTCAACATTTTTGCGAAGAAAAGCAGTGGAAAAGATAATTAAAGCTGGAAAGTGTAAAAAAGCGCGCTGTTCGCCATTTAGGAGGAAACTTGTTGTTTCGAGATATGCTGATCTTAATTACTTGTAAGCTTTAATTTTTATTAGATATGGTAAAATTACATTAAATGTTGAAAAGTGGAGTATTTTAGAAAGCTAATAAAACATATTTTCGATTGCTATTGCATATTTTGCTTTAAAATATTTTCCTTATTCATTTATTACAAGATTTAGTAAAACTACGCCCGGTTCCCAATATGGACAGCTTATGTCCCCATCGACTACAACTGTAAGAAAGAAGAAAATTCAACATTGCCAAGCAATAAATTGAAAAGGCATCAAAGAGGTAAAATATTTGTTCAACAAGATGCCATTTGAACAATCTCCATAAAACCTTCCTCCAAAACACCCTTGCAGAAAAATAAAAAGAAGCCCCTCCCCCCCGCCAGTAGGATATCTGTTGGCGAAATCGTAGGTACCAATGGTATGACTTCCTCAACAAAGGAGAGCTGGTGCTGCTTCTTTTGCAGTATTGATATTGATGCTTTTTCAAACATGCGGCCATGCATCACATGTGGCTGATATGTTCATGAAGATTATGTGGGACTTACTGCCCATGGTGAAAAATTTTCTATTTGTCCATGCTGTGAGGACTGAGTAATAACAGATGTAAATTCGCAGACAGATGCTATAAAGCTAAGCAAAACCAACAATATTATTTCATAATATTTACTAGTAACTAAGGGGCTTCGCATGGGTCTTCGAGGGGTAAAAACCGAGAATGACCCCCCCCCCGCCAACTTTCTAAAATGCATGTTCTGAAGATATTTACTGCCCCCCGTCCTCCTCCGAATACTTTAAGATACATTTTTTTTCCCTCTCCTCTAAAATTCCTAGGAAAAGTGGCTCTTCCATACACACTGTGTAGAAAGTCAATAAGAAACACCTGTCCATAATAGAGCCAGGTAGTTCCTTATATGGGCACTTGTAAACATTTTTTTGTTTTTATCATTTAAATTAAACCAGATTAATTACAAGGTCGCTAATTTTAATAATGATAGCCAATAGTCCAAGGATAGTGGACACATATTTTGGAGTCCTATGACTTGTACATGGGGGTGAAAAAAAATACATTTTCCTTAGGGTGTCCATATTGGGTACAGGTACTTTATAACTTAATTTAAAATAATAAATAAATATATAAGTATATGAAAGCTACCTCTTCCCCCCGGGACTGCCGGAAGGACTTTTAAATTTTGTATTTGTTAACAAATGTTCTTTGTGATCATTTATATCTTATAATTAATGACCATGCCAAATTTTATTTTTAGAACGCTTTTTGCTCTTTTATCCGCTTTGGATTAGTGAAATCGACATAAGATATAGCCTATATTGGAGCAAGGACTATCACCATCATTTTGATATCATTATTTTTAAGATCGGTTTGTTGTTTGCTGAGATTGCTTAAAAACCCCAATTTAGAACATTTTTAGAACGCTTTTTGCGCATTTTCACCCCTTTTGAATTCCGTATTTTTTAGCAAATGCCCTTAGAGATCATTTATATCTTATAAATAATTAACATGCCAAATCTTATATTTCTAGGTCCTTCAGTAACACAAAAGTTGCATTTTTAGAATGTTTTTTGCTTCTTCACCCTCTTTTGGTTAATGGTATACGCATAAAATATAGCCTATGTTTGAACCGGGGCGAATACCATCATTTTGGTATCATTAATTTTGAAATCGGTTCGGTGGTTTCAGAGAATAGCCTCGATATTCGCCAAAAGTGTCGCCAACTTGGCACTATTTCTGATATTTCGCGAAATTCCCATAAATTCTAAAATGCCAAACTTTATGTTTCCAGTCCAGTCCCTTAATATAAAGACATCACATTTTTAGAATGTTTTTTGCTCTTTTACCCCCTTTGGGTTAATGTAATCGACATAAGATATATCCTATGTTGGAGCAAAGACTATCACCATCATTTTGATATCATTACTTTTAAGAGCGATTTGTTGTTTGCTGAGATTGTTTTAAAATTGGTATTTCGAACTTTTTTAGAACGCTCTTCAAGGATTTTTACCCATTTAAATTTGATATTTTTTAGCAAATGTCATTAGTGCTCATTTATATCTTATAAATAATTAACATGCCAAATTTTGTGCTTCTAAGCCCTTCAGTAAAACAAAAATCACATTTTTAGAATGTTTTTCGCTTCTGAACCCTCTTTTGGTTAGTGGCACAGACATAAGATATAGTCTATGTTTGAACCGGGGCGAATACTATCATTTTGGTACCATTACTTTTGAAATCGGTTCGGTAGTTTCAGAGATTAGCCCTGATACTCGCCAAAAGTGAAGCCAACATGGCACTATTTCTGGTATTTTGTGAAATTCTCATAAACTTCCATTGTAATCCAATAATTTATCTTCTAATCAACCATTAATGTTTAATTAATGGTGATTTCTGATTTTTTCCTATTTATAGATCCAATAACCTACCTCCACACCAAATTTCAACTTCCTAAGTCACCTGGGAGTAGTCAAGCATTTTGATGAGTGAGTCAGTGGTAAAAACAGTGGTTTTCAGACGTCAATTTCTCGTGAATGGTAAAAGATTTTTTTTTAAATTTTTAGGATTCGGAAATTAGAAGATGGTCTTACACGACACAAAAAATTGCAAGTGTGTAGGTCAAATAAAATTTAAGTTATTGAGGGGTCAAAAGTGGCCCGAAATGGCTCGGGTAATATAACCCACGGCCGGTGTGTCGCCTTTTACTTTGTGAACTTGGCTGCCGTGTGTCTAGATTTTGCCATTAGGCTTCATTTTATTGCCGTGACAACCCAATAGCTATGAAATTAATTGAATGAAACCTCATAGAAATTATTAATAAACGTATTTGTGATAATGACCGAAAATAATTATAATTGAGTGAGATAAGCGAATTTTTAAAATACCCATGGCATATAATCTGTAATTATTGATTATGTCAGATACATGCCATATTTCGATCGAAATTGAAAACATTATGAAGCTAATAAAGATGAATTATAGAGACATGTTGATGTTTATTTTAAATTACACTCGTCTTAAATAAAGAAAGGCCGTTATTTTGAATTGAAATAAATACCAAAGTCATTTTAAAATGAATTACAGAAACATGAATATACATTTTAATATGTTGTATATTATTAAAATAACAGCTACCGTTAACAATTATAAAAAAAATAAATTGCTAAAACAGAGCTAAACAGTGTGCAAAGTTTGAAGGGTCACCATGAAGATGGCCAGTTCAAACACACTCTAAGGTTGTCCAACAAAGTATGAACACGTTCTTAGAAAATAGTTCAACTGCAGAGAAAATTCTGTGCGTGAGAAGAAAAATATAACAGCAAAACGCAGGAAAAATCTGATTGGACGAGACGCTAAAGCACAGAAATAGAGAATTTTACGAAAGAAAATATCGTTTGTAGTGACATTTTATCCTACAACACATCAAGAATTTGGATCAGTATACTTAAATAAATATAATGCAAGTAATATTCCACTTTCCTCAACATCTAAATTTTATTTTCATAATGTTTCAGGATCTAAAAACTGTATTTTACTTTCTTTTCTTTTCGACACCAATTACGTGGCATTTGAAAAATAAGTTGTTAATATTTGTATTTTTATATTTTCCGTCGATGGCTGTGTTTACAGTTCAAAGTACTAAGGATGAAAGAAATTTAACACCTTTTTTAAATATTTTTTTTGTCATCTTTTTAAAGTAATTTACGTATAGTGTAGTTTTAAGTTCACCTTTTTTAAACATGAATATACCATTCTACTTATTTGCTAAATTTATTTTTATATAATAATAGTAATTTTAGTAAGATTTGATAAACATTTCACTAAAAATCAAGAGTTTTGAAAAAAATATAATTTTTTAGCAGAAGAGCTTTCAATAACATTGTTGATTTTTTTCTGTTATTTTAGAAAAATGAGAGATTTGAAGCTCAATTTTTATTTTCTTAACGATTTCGTCGCAAGAATTTTGTTTGTAAATCCATTTAATTCATAAAGATTCTTAATAAGAAGAATACGCTTATGGAAAATTCTGATAAAATGAGATTCTATGCTATAAATAAAATGAGAGAAATTTACTATCGAAAATTTTCTGATGTGAATTCGAAAATTTTCAATAAAAATAACCGCTAGATTTTGCAACATTATTTATTTCACAACAATATCTTTTGTCTAATCTCCAGCGGTTGCTCCATCTAAGCTCCACTTATCGGTGGAAAATTTGAATGCAGCTCATATTTAAAATATTAGAATAACTGAGAAAAAGTAATAAGAAAATTCTTTTTTTATTTATTTTTGGTACTAAGTAAATGTAGTTAAATTTCTTATAAACTTAATCTGGAATTTTTAGATAAGATTTTCACATTTATAAAGTACAATAAACGTTTACAAAGTACTGTATTTTAATATAAAATACAGTACATAACTTAGGTATACAGCTTTCTGAAACACATCCAAATATTAAAATAGAATTTAGTTTGGTTCAAAATTTTAGAATATTTTATATTACTCAACAATATTATCATATGAATATGAAGTAAATGGTAGTTAATATTTTGAAGTATATCCTTTAGCATTAACAGCGTAAAATAGATCTTGCATGCTATTTACAAAGTGTTTACAAATATTTTTATCAATATTAGCCCAAATAGACTTTATACATGCAACTAACTAGCAAGGAAGATCTCCATACTGGGCATACTCAGAATTTTTTGGAAAAAATACCAATTAAACTATTTGTATATCTAATAAAGGATCAGTCAAATTTAGCGGCGGAATTACATTAGATATTCTGCAAAAAAAAAATAAAATGTTTTCGAATATTTGGCGTGAAAAGACAAAAATGTCACTCTATTTGGCGAGTATCATATTTCCCCGCGAAAAGCAAACGATTTTAATGTAGTTGAAAATTCTTTATCAATAGATTTTAAAATGCGTGTAAATGGTATTTACTGATTTAAATTTAAATAATTAAGAAGTTTAATACATATATTTTCTTTTTGTATTACATATTTATGTTGCTTGTTGCAGCAGTTATTTAATTTTATCACTGTACAAATAATTTCACAAATAAAACATGTTTTCATATATTTAAGCGCATTCCAAAATAAAGACCAGGTGAAGAATGCTGCAGTAATATATTTCAATACCGGAGAAGTTTTTGTTTCCATAGCAACAAAGTTGAATCGACAGAGTTCACTTGGACTTAATTTTGAGATTGAAAACGATTTTAATTATTTTTTTTCAATTTATAATATTTCATAACTTTCATTATATATATATATGATAAAACTACAGTTAAAACAAACTAAAACTGACAAAACTTAAGTTACTTAAATGATTATTTTAAAATACAAGTCCAACATAAAACATTTTTACCTTAAAAAGTAATTTTTTTTTCGTCGCCAACCGGTGATAAATCGCCAAATAAACAAAATGTTCATTCTTTTTTTACGAACGTTTTAGAGGGATTCCGCCGATTTTTATTTTTCTAAATATATATATCCACATTAGAAGAATACTTTGTAATTTTTTCAGAATTTTCTGAGTCTGCCCGTATGGAGACCTTCCTTGTCAGTTTTACTTGAAGGAAGATTTTGTTGGTGTTGTTTCTTTATTATATACCATAAGTTTTCGATGGCATTAAGGTCTGATGAGTTTGGATGTCGAGGAAGCAACTTAATTTTGCGTTGGCGGAACTAATTCGTTGGTAACACCGAGATGTGCGGTGACGTTAAGTCTTGTTGAAAGGCGAAATCATTTTCAAATAAATCTTATAATGATGGAATCATGTAATAAATCAATATTTTTTTATATATCTGAAAGTTAACCTTTTTGTATAACTTTCCAGGTCTTTCTTCACTCATGCAACCCCAAACTATGACACTAGCAGTAAATTTTACGGAACGTTAAAGGCATTCTTTCTCAAATGCTTCTTGCTTCATCCTCCAAACTCGAATACCTTGATTACCACATAAAACACAAAACATACTTTCATCACTAAATAATATATTTTTCCAATCTTTTTTGCTCCATGAATGTCTTGATTTATACCAAGTCATTCATATACACTTTTTTTTCAGTCATGAGAGGTTTTGTTTTCGATACACGAGATTCGATTTTAAATTTATGGACACGTCTTAATGTTGTTGAAGTAGAAACTTCAACTTTTTCTTCATTCCATTTTCGATGCAAGAATCGCACACTTTTAAAACGGTTGTTCTTAACTATACGCTTCAGTTTCCTGTCAACTCTAGCAGATGTTTTTGATTTTCGGTCAACGTTTCGGCCATTATTTTGAAATTTTTCATTTTTTTAAATATTGTGTTAGTATTTTACTAACGCCTGATTGCGAACAATGTAAATAATTCTATATATTATTTACATTGCATATTTTACCGTGCCGATACAAATCAACCTTATGAAGTTTAATAGGTTCAGGAATGTCACTTAAGCGACCCATTTTAAGACAAACAAGTTGGAAATTGCACATGAAGCGTAGCAAACGAGGTGCGTTCGTACGATAACGAAGTTTTAAAAATATTACTCTTATATCTCAATCTCATAAAATTGTAAATACTGAATTACAATTAAAACGCTCATCAAGCAATGTTCTCTCTATACCATTATGTAATGGAATACTTTTGTGTGGCCTTGTAAATCAATAACAAATGTTCTTTGCATCACAGATTATGTAAAATGTATATTATAATATGTACTTTATAGTTGCATATAAATTTTATTAAGTTCGAATGAGTGCAACACCATTAAAATGCATTTGAAACATTTTCCCCCATTGACCGTAATGTAACGGAATACTTTTGATTGTCCCTGTAATTGATCTATGCATCCGATTTTCATAAAATTTGAAATAACTCGACAAAATTATTTAATAACTATGTATTTTAAATTTCTAACGTATAAAATACATTTGAAACTTTTTCCCCATTGACTATAATGTAATTGAATACTTTTGATTGCCCCTGTAATTGATCTATGCACCCGATTATCAAAAAATTTGAAATAACTCGACAAAATTATGTAATAACTATGTATTTTAAATTTCAAACGATTAAAATGCATTTGAAACATTTTCCCCCATTGACCGTAATGTAACGGAATACTTTTGATTGTCCCTGTAATTAATCTATGCATCCGATTTTCATAAAATTTGAAGTAACTCGACAAAATTATGTAATAACTATGTATTTTAAATTTCAAACGATTAAAATGCATTTGAAACTTTTTTCCCCATTGACCGTAATGTAACGGAATACTTTTGATTGCCCCTGTAATTGATCTATGCATCCGATTTTCATAAAATTTGAAATGACTCGACAAAATTATGTAATAATTATGTATTTTAAATTTCAAACAATTCGGTTGGGTAGTTTTTGCGCTGTTATATGCGGACGGACAGACAGACAGACAGACGGACAGACAGACAGACAGACGGACAGACAGACAGACGGACAGACAGACAGACGGACGGACTGAGCGACAACAATAGGT
This sequence comes from Maratus speculifer, assembly GCA_964019185.1. NCBI lineage: Eukaryota > Metazoa > Arthropoda > Arachnida > Araneae > Salticidae > Maratus > Maratus speculifer. The sequence goes on along the minus strand of OZ025296.1, from coordinate 186,841,435 downwards.
GCTACGTATTTACATAATTACGAACGCACCTAAAAAGCAAACGAATTGCGAAAAGCATACTTACTTTAAATAAAATCGTCTGAATTTAATCAATAATGGCTCCAGTTATTAATTTGTGATATTTAAAGGAGAATTAATGTGAAATATTCTAATATTTTGAACTACTTTATTAAATATTCTGATAATTTGATTTTTGAAGATATTTTTTATTCTATTAATCTTTTTAAAAATTATATTAATTTTAATGTAACAAATAAGTTTAATCAACATTAAGTTCTTAATAAAAATATCGTTTGCATATTTTCAGTACAAGACATTAAATTACCAAACTACGTTTTTTACTTTGTAAAAATAGTAATTATTATTCTAATACATTGAATATGACTTGTGACACTTTTCCCCAAGAAATACTTCTTAATACATGATTGAATTTTCAGTAAACCTATTGTATAAGAAATATATAATGACGATAATTTACATACATGCCATATTTCCGTTCCATAGATTGAAAAATTATCCTTAAAGACAATCCCACGTTTCTTCAAAAAATAAAGAATGGAATAAGATTAAGTTGCTGATTTACATCAGAATAATATATTTTGTAAAGCTCCTTTTGTTTTGAAGAAATAAATTTTCAAAAAATAATTTCATAAAGATTGCAAAAAAACATTTTAGAGTTTTTCCAAACAAAAATTTAAAACATATGAATATATTATAGCCTAAGATGAATTACACTTCTTACTTGCTCGTTTCTGTTAGGAGAAAAAAACGAGACAAAAAAAAAGAGGGAGACAACTGCAGAATATCATTACGTACATCATAAATCTATTCTGAAATCATAGTTCTTTTCTTTCAAAGGTACGTTTCAAATGCAAATATATATTTGAGACAGTAGAAGAAATATTGTTTTAAAAATTCAAAACATATTTTTTTCCTTACCATTTTATATAAATGTATTTTCATATATACCATTATAAAAGGAAGAAGAAGAAAGGGGAAAAATAAAGCTGTATTGCTTTAATTAAATTTTAAGAACTATTAGCTGCTGTCCTATTAAATTATAAGTAGCAACGATGAACTGTATGCAGTTTATCTGGTTGATATGATATTCAATAGCAGTGCTACTTCACTCCATATGAGTAGGTTGTATAGCAAATGATAGGGGAGCCTTAAAAAAAGTCTAACAAAAGTACATATAGTGCTAATATATATTTATATACAGGGTGATTAAAAAAAGATGGGAAAATTTTTAAGAGGTGATAGTGCACACCCAAACAAACATTTTGTATCAAATAATGCATGGTCGAAAACTAAACGTAAAAAAGTTAGAGGGCGCCAAAAGTTATGTTCTTATACGAGACAAAAACACACAATGAACGATTAAGTTAAGTTACGAAAACAAATTTAATGGCATTTGATTACAATAAGTGCTCAAAACATTGACCGGCAGCTGTTATGCCCGCAGTACAACAGCGAAGAAGAGATTGGCGAATATTCTGAAACACACCAGGCATATCGCGAACTTCCCCTACAGCAGTCGAAAGCTTGGCGACAAGTTCTTCTGCGGATTCAATGGGAGTCTCATACACAAGAGCCTTTAGCTGTCCCCACACAAAAAAGATCAAGACATGAAAGATCTGGCGAGCGCGGTGGCCAAGCTACAGGACCACCTCGTCCAATTCATTTGTTTGGAAAGGTTACGTACAGATAGTTTCGCACTGCTCGTGCGTTATGAGTTGGTACTCCATCTTGTTGAAACCACATTACCTGCCGGATGTGTGGACGAACTTCGTTCAACATGTCTGGTAGCACCTGTTGCAGAAACACGAGGTTGTCATTCCCATCAAGGTGTTTTGGCATAAGATAAGGGCCGAGTAAGTGGTCGCCGATTATTCCTGCCCAAACATTGATAGAAAAACGTTGCTGATGCGAATGTGGATCAGTGGCATGCGGATTTACTTCTGCCCATTCATGCTGATTGTGGGTGTTAAATGAACCATCACGCGTGAAGGTACATTCATCCTTGAAAAGAACTGTTGAAAAATAATTTGGATTTACAGCATTCTGCTGCAGAAACCGGCGGGCAAACTCCACACGAGGAGGATAATCGCTTTGCCTCAGTGCCTGGACTCGTTGAACACGATAAAGGTGCAAATGTTCATCATGGAGTACTCGTCATGTTCTGGATTGCAATATCTGTAATCTTCTTCTCACTGCTCGTGTACTTGTACCTGGCTCATCAGCCACCATGTACAAAATGGCTTCTTTCACCATAACATCCCTCTTTGGACGACTTGCATCCAACCGGGATGCAAGAAAAGAACCCGTCTCGCACAACTGTCGATGCAAGCGTTCAAATGTTTTCGGATTGGGCAACCGCCTGTTGGGAAATTGCTCTCCGTACAACAGTTGAACTTCTACGCTACTTCCATTTGCAGCTCCGTAAACAAAATGCATATCGGCTTTTTCCTTATTAGAGAAGGGCAACATCTTCAGATGCGTAATACAGAGATTGATAATTGCACTCTCGTATCAGGGGCTTTTATCTATCAAATGTAACGAAAATTTGAATACCAGCTCTCCTTCTTCCCATAACATGGAATTATTACTCGCAGCGCGGTAACTCGCAACAGGAATGCAGCTTTCTGTTTTGAGCACTTATTGTAATCAAATGCCATTAAATTTGTTTTCGTAACGTAGCTTAATCGTTCATTGTGTGTTTTTGCCTCGTATAAGAAAATAATTTTTGGCGCCCTCTAACTTTTTTACATTTAGTTTTAGACCATGCATTCTTTGATACAAAATGTTTGTTTGGGTGTGTACTGTCATCTCTTAAAATTTTTCCCATCTTTTTTGAATCACCCTGTATATGTAAAGAGAACAAAAATAAAAGAAAAGGCTGAAAATTTATGCCTGGGTACTATTAGAGTTTAAAAATAGTAAAACAGAAAGACAATATAAATGATAGATAGAGGTATAAGAGATTTTAAGTTAAAATAAAGTGTTAACACTGTTCAAGATCAAATGAGAAAAAAACAGCTCATATGCTTGAATGATTTATAATTTAAAAAAGGAATATATTCCACTGGTTTGGATTACATATATAAATATTTGGTTTATGATAAAGAAGTTCGGTATGGTTAAATAGATGAAATCTCTTAATTTAATACGGAAATTTCGATATTGCTTAATGTAGTGAAAGCCTAGGGAATGTTTTTTAAATTCAGAAAATTATATACAAACTTCGATAGTTCGAATCGATAAAATATAAGCATTCTACTATTGACGCAATATTTCATACAAGGCTCTCACTACCCGTCACACTATTGTACGAAATCGTAGAAAAATGTCTAATTTTGCGATAAAATGGAAGACTAAAGTCACTAAATTGTTGTTGATCAAGAGTTGATATTTTTTTCTTTTGACAACATACGCAATGACTTCATATAGTGTTCGGAAGATTTTTAACGTTTTTCATTATTTGTATTTAACCTTTTTTAAAAAACGCATTCACATTTTCACATTTTCCTATTTAAATCAACTTGGTTTTTGTATGTAAATATGGAATTTTACAGTTTATTTTCAAGTTCTTGATATGCTACAAATTAAATAAGATGCCCTGGAGTAATAATGTCAAGTGCTAATGTTACGCGTATTTATGACGGAATCCGTGAAAATGGCACTAAAAGTTCTGCACTGAAAGGATCTGAGTCATCTAAATCAGAAACAACAGCTAAAAGTTAATTTTTTATATTTGTAGACCTTATCACTGGAATAAGCCCGTAAGAGTCAATGCCTGATCTAAAATTTGCTAGGTGAGTTCTGAGATGTGAAGACAATATATTTATAGGGAAATATTTTATTCATTACATAAATTTGTAGTGTAATTCATGTATTTTCAAAATACTGTTGGAAATTTAGGGTGAATTCGCGAGATAGCTTTTAGCTCAAAATATACTGCGCAAAATGTATACCGGAGTAATAATGCCATCAACTGATATTATTTCCTCAGTTGATTTTTTTTTCTGTGGAGGAACTACATTTTTAATTTTTTATTTTATTTATTTATTTTTCTTTTTTTACGCACAAAAGACCATTGTTCTCATTGTTGAAAACTAAAAAGGATAAAGACAGATTTGTATGTCCTAATTGCTGTTAACTTTTCATGTCAGAAGAATAAAATACGAAATGACTATTATTTTTTTCCTGATATTGCAGTTAATGGTGAGTAAAAGCAATTTGCCAATTTCTAGAGTAGCAGAATTTGTATATTTAATATTGAACAATTTACATGTCATTTGTTCTATTTTATTGCAATTTAACCTCTGAATAACGATTACTCCTGGGACCAGTGACTGCTCTTCAATATTAGTATTATTCAGAGGTTTCATTAAAAAAAAAAAACACTCACTCATTTTAATTAACCGCCACTGCTGTAATATAATAAAAAAAATTAATGATTTTCTTTTATTTTTTATTTTTATTTATTTATTTATTTATTTATTTATTTTTGGCTGCAAATATTTTTTTTTCAAAGAAAGAAAAAAATATGAGTTTGCTATATCATTATGACATAATGAAAAACTTTGAATTTCACGAAGGTTCATCAAATTTTCAGTATAGTGTTAACACTGAAAGTTTTGGGAAATTCTATAATCAATTTCCTCTTTCACTTTCCTATCTTCCATCATTTACTGTAATCTAATGTGGCAGTACAGCTCATATTCAAAATATTAGAATAATTGAGAAAAAGTAATAAGAAAAAAATATTTGTCATTTATTTATTTTTTATACTAAGTAAATGCAATTAAATTTCTTATAAATTAAATCTGGAATGTTTAGATAAGATTTAACATTTATAAAATATAAAATACAGCACAATAAATTACGTATACAGCTTCCTTAAACACACCAGAATATTAGAATAAAATTTATATTGGTTCAAAATATTAGAATATTTTATTTTACGCAACAATATTACCTTATGAATATGAAGTAAATGGTAGTTAATATTTTGTAGCATCTCCTTTAGCTTTCATAACAGCGTACAATCGATCTTGCATACTATATACAAGGTGTTTACAAACATTTCTATCAATATTAGCCCAAATAGACTTTATACGTGCCACTAACTCAGTTTTACTTGAAGGAGGATTTTCTTGAAGTTTTTTCTTCATTATACACCATAAGTTTTCGATGGGATTAAGATCTGGTGAATTTGGTGGCCAAGGAAGTACCTTAATGTTGCGTTGGCGGAACCAATTCTTAGTTGACACCGAGGTATGCGGGGACGCTAAATCTTGTTGAAAGATGAAATCATCTTCAAATAAATCTTCTGATGATGGAATCATGTAATATTCTAAAATTTCTTGATATATCAGAGACTTAACCTTTTCGTAGGCGATGCATAACTTTCCAGGTCCTTCTGCACTCATACAATCCCAAACCATGACACTAGCAGCAAATTTTACGGAACGTTTAAGGCATTCTTTATCAAATGCTTCTTGCTTCATTCTCCAAACTCGAATACCTTGATTACCATATGAAACACAAAACATACTTTCATCACTAAATAATATATTTTTCCAATCTTCATTGCTCCATAAACGTCTTGATTTACACCAATTCAATCTTATACGCTTTTGTCTTGCAGTCATGAGAGGTTTTGTTTTCGGTACACGAGATTCAAATTTAAATTTATGGAGACGTCTTAATGTTGTCGATGTAGAAACTTCAACTCCTTCTTCTTTCCATTTTTGGTGCAAGAATCGCACACTTTTAAAACGGTTTTTCTTAACTATACGCTTCAGTTTTCTGTCATCTCCCAGCAGATTTTTTTGGTTTTCGGCCACCATTTCGGCGATTATTTTGAAATTTTCCAATTTTTTAATATTGTGTTAGTATTTTACTAACGCTCGATTGCGAACAATGTAAATAATTCCCTATAAAACATTGATTTTTACCGTGCCAATACAAGTCAACCATACGAAGTTTAGTAGATTCAGGAATATCACTCACACGGCCCATTTTAAGACGAAAAAGAAACAAACTGCAAAAAAGAATACTGATTTTAAATAAAATAGTCTGAATTTAATCAATGATGCCACCAGTTAAGAATTGGTAATAATTAAAGGAGAATTAATGTGAAATATTCTAATATTTTGAACCACTTGAATAAATATTCTAATATTTTGACTTTTCAAAATAATTTTTTTGCAATTAATCTTTTCAAAAATTATATTAAATTTAAGATAACAAGTAAGTTTAATCAACAATAAGTTCTTAATAAAAATATCGTTTGCATATTTTCATTAAAAAACATTAAATTACCAAACGATATTTTCAATTTCTAAAAAAAAGGTAATTATTCTAATATTTTGAATATGAGCTGTAACAGTCAAATCTTTGACCAGATATACAATCAAGCTGGCCCGCATGTTATTCATGTCTGCCTTTCTAAGAATATTATAAAAATCTTCCAACATTATTATTAATGTCTTTATTTTCTGTTTGTTGACATATCAAGTAAATTTTTTTTTTTACCTGCTTCACATTTCGGTATACAAATTAAGCATGAAATTGTACCAGGAGTTGTATTTTTTTTTCTCATGATTCATTTTGAGAAGCCGTTTTTCAAATTTCTCATTTAAAAGTCCATACTAATGTTAGTACTATAGAACATGTTTGGTTCCATCATCTTGTGGTCGGATTCGGAGGTTGTAATTGTTTAGAGTTGGCCGTTCAAAGAATTTTCACTGTATTTTAGAAGATAAAGATATTTCTTTTAATTGTTTTAATTAGGCATATCAATACAAATTAACATTTACCAAAATGTAACAAGTACTTAGTATTTTTAATATCATATTAAAAATATATTCCAAGTTTCAAGAGAAAATGTAAGACCAAAGTTAAAATAAACTATTAATTTACATACAAATATTTAATTCAAATTCCTTTTGTCCCGAAGAAATAAATTTTCAAAAAATAATTTCGTAAAGGTTGCAGAAGGTATACTTTTGAAATGAAAAACAGAATAATTCTCCAAATAATGATTTTATTGCAATCTCAGAAGGATGATACTCCCTGCTAATTTGTTACTAGAAGGACAAGTTATGCAAAATAACTCAACTAAATCGAAAATCAATTTTTGAAATTATAGTTCTGGCTGTTTCAAAAATATATTTGTATAGCTGTCAACTTTTACGCGTTTTTGTAAACATTAAAATTTAATATGCAGTTAAATAATAATAAATTTTATTTGCATTATTTAATAGCTGATTTTGGTGGTAAAAATAGTTCATGATTTAATATTGAATTTAAGTTTTATGATGATGCGTAAAAGTTGGCCGTTGTGCATCTGCAAAACAATTGTGCTTTCAGAAATGCAAGACACAATTTAAAGATAAAAGGTTATTATGTAAATTATGTAGTGAGTAATTTTAAGTATTCTGTATGAAAATGGAAAAACTTTTGACTGTCCCTGTAAATAAACTAGTTATGACACAACCTTCATTTTCAATATGGTTCGTGCTCGGATAAACGTCATTAACGTCCAAAATTTCATGACAATCCGAGTATATTTACGAGAGTTAGAGCGCGGACAGACGACAGACGGACAGACTGTCAGACAAACAGAATGCATACCACTTTTCAACTTGTTGGAAAGTGCTAATAAAAATCAAATACCGCGAAAATTCAGAAAAATATCATCGATAGCGTGAACTGATTTTTAGTAGCTATGTAAAAGCAGCTGAATGATAAAGGATTTTCCATAAATTGTCATTTTTTTTATTGGCTGACTTTTAACAAAAAATTAATATTTAATCAATTTCAATGAGTAGAGTTTGAACAAATGTTTCGACTTTGATATTTCCTTTTATGATGGAATAGGTTCGTTCTGTATCCAAAAAGAACTAAAGCATCAATAAAAAATTTAATTTAAAAATAAAAATCAAATTCAATTAAAACTGACAATTTGTGGAAAATCCTCCATAATTCAACTGCTTTTAAAGAGTAACTAAAAATCGATTCATTCCTATCGCCGATATCTTTCTGAATTTTTACGATACTTGACTGGATTTTTTAAGAGTTGCTACATAGAGTTGACTACTAAATTATGTGAAAAAAAATCTTTGTTATCATGCGCGCAAGCGCAGATAATTTTTTTTATCACAACTGCTGATATTTAATAAAATATTTAAAATATTTATTTTCTAACTGCACTATATTGTTTCTACCACACTTTTCTAATTTTTCTGAAATATGTGTTAAATTTGATTAAAACCCCTGCATAATATAATCTAAAAACATGCAAGAACTTTACTTTCCTGTGTGATTCCGTCTTAAAAGGTTTTACTGTATAGTATTTTTCAAAGTCTTGAGCACTTGGAATGTGGATTAACGATACAAAAGGAAAAGCGAAACATTTAGAGATAATTAGAGATTTATTGATTTAATAAATTTATCACAGCCTTTGGCGCTTCTTAAATACTGAAAATTATATATATTGCCGAAAATTTGCCCGTACAGAAACTCGATCGAAACTATCTGTATTTCAAAAATCTCGTTTTTTTCTTTCCGAAATGTTAATTATTATACTGTTAAAAATCTTGCTCTAGTTTGAACCAAATTTTAGTGCTCACAAGGAAGGTCCCCATACGGGCATACTCCGAAAAATCTGAAAAAAATACAGAATGTTCTTCTTATGAGGATACGTGTATACAAAAATTTTCGGCGGAACCTCCGTGCCCTGTCCGTAAGAAAATAAGGAAAATTTCGTTATTTGGCGATTTATCATCGGTTGGCGATAAAAAGCATGTTCAGAGTTGGTTTTTAATGTCAAATGCATTTTAAAGGTAAAAAGTTTCATGTTCAACGTATTTAGATAAATTAAATATCTTTTTTGTTGTTGTTAGCTTTCGTTTGTTTTAAGTATAATTTCTTTATATTGATAATTATATGTATTTATATTCAAATTTAACCATCAAAATTTGAGATTTAAAACGAAATTCAAATTTAAATTCATTAAAATTGTTTCCAGTTCAAAGTCCAGTGGATCATTGTCGATTCGATTTTGTTGCCATGGAAACATCTGACTTTTATTTTTGAATACGTATGTATGAAAAGAATTTTACTCAAAAAGAATTTTTTATATATGAAAATATTTTTTCCAGAGTTAAATTAAATAACTACAGCAACAAATAATACATATATATGCAATTTAATATAAGGTGGTCTGGGGTAATAACGCCAGGCGGGGTAATAACGCCAAGTGCTAATATTTTGCATAATTATGAAATAATCTGGTAAATGACACCCATGTGCTCTGCGCAGAAGGTTTTTGAGTCATTTAAATCGCAAAAAACAGCTTCAAGTTAATTTGTTTCATTTTTAGGTATTATTGTTTTTACAAGCAACTAAAATTAACGCTTGATATAAAATTTGCGAGATACGTTTTGTGATGTGAAGACTATTTTTTTATCCGGAAATACTTTGTTAATTACATAAATTTGTAGTACATTTCATGGACTTTCAAAATGTTGTTGAAGATTTTGGATATCATCTCGAGATAATTTGCAATTTAAAATGTACAGCGCAACAACTATAACGGGGTAATAACGCCAATCCTTGGCATTAATACCCCGGTTGATTCCCTACAGTGGCCGAGCTACATCCTAAATATTGATTCAAATAAACACAGTTAAAACTGTGCAATGTTTTTAATAATTCTATTTAAACGGTCCTTTTTAAGCAAAAAAAAGCCCACGGTCTGATATTCTTTTGCCTCATCCTCACCCCCCCCCCACACACACACACACACCTTTACTTTTCTTATACTTTCACAAAAAATTGAACATTTTCAATAGCTTAGAATACAATTTGTCAATTTCCAAGTTTGTAGAGTTTGTATTTTTAGAATTGGGCAATCTACATGCAATTATTCCTTCTTGTTTCATAGTTTTGTTTGCATGGCGTTATTACCCATATAGGTGGGTAATAACGCCAAATAGCATTGGTCAAGAAATCACGCCATTACATTTTATAAATACATATCTGTTAAATTATTTTTTTTACATAGATAGTCAATGATTTGCTGTATCAAATCATATATTTGTTTGAAAAATACAAACTAAAACTGAGCCGTGAAAATTGGTAGAACCTTAACGTGGCGTTATTACCCCAGGGTACCTTATATATATATTAAACTCACTCATTGTTTATGTTTAAATTCATTTACACGGATTCTAAGAATCCAAAAGTTTTCATTTGCATTAAAATCGTTTGCTTTTAGCGGAGAAAAGTGCTGCTCGCCAAATCGTGTAAGACTTTCAACTTTTCACGCCAAATATTAGAAAGTATTTTATTTTTTTACACGTTTTCTAATGCAATTCCGCCGCTAATTTTCACTGATCCTTTATTACATACATGAGTAGTTTAATTGGCATTTTTTTAATAAAATCTGAGTATGCCCAGTATGCAGACCTTCCTTGTCAGTAGCTGCCACTGTAAGCTGGTGAAATGTTGAACCAACATTTGGAGTTTCTGTTGAAGTATAGTTCCAAAAGGGTTGGAACGAGGTTGAAACAGGAAGCTCCAAATGTTGGTACGGGATTTCACCATCTTATGGTCGCAGCTATTGAAAACCAAATTTTGGTTCAAACTAGAGCAAAAATTTTAACTGTGTGCTCATTGGTTTGAACTGTATCGGTTGACACGAGACGCATTTTATTTATTGCCATGAATTTAGCTCTTTATAATTATTAGTCACTAGCCGCCTATGGCGACCAGATTGGTCTCTATTAAAAGTATTCTACGCATTCCATCATGTTATTTTTACTCTTAATTTAATTTACTTCTTCAATCATTATCCAAATCGGAAGATTCCGACCAGAAAAATTAAGAACTGTTTGCAATCATGGTAGCATTTCATAATTCATTATTTCAAAATTTAATAATGAAAAAGCATGCTTTTTTTTTTTCATTGATTTCGTTTCTGAGTTCATAAATATGACAATAAAAAAAAAACGTGAATACAAACTGTAAACAACGCCGCAATTTTACCTAGTATGATGTCTTAAGACATAACAAAACTGTCACGTCATTATCTACAATGATGTCATAAGAATATTGTCCATTTATTGTTAAAAAACGTGCTTTACGAACCTCCATGATTATTTTTTTCCCGTTCGTGATTGAATGAATCTTTTACGGCTTATTTTTTTTTTTTTTTAGGAATGCGATATTAAACTATGAATGTCAATTTAAATTCACTGGGTGTTATCTCAAAATATACATACTTTTTTAAAAGTGTAAATTAGAAACAATACTTTTATGTTGCAATAAATTATTTTGGTTTAGGTTATTATTAATACTATTAATTATTTATGTATGTGATTGTGCATATGAAAAAATAAAAAGGTTGCGAGAAAAGATTTTGTCAAATTTCTTTTCTCGCCAAGCACTCACTTTCTTTTGCCAATTACCTATGCTGGAAAAATACATTTAGTATTGTATTTTAAATGAGATGAATGAATCTGATATACATATTTTTAAATCTGAGTTATAAGTAAAAGTTATGTATTTTAAATGAAATAAGTTATAGTTTTATGTTTCAAATGAAACTGGTATATGGCATAAAATTTGGCAAACCTGCACTCAGCCAGAATTAAAGCACAAAAATGGCAGTCATGCATATAAAAGTGTGAAGTGGGGTGACCTGGGATAATATAGATTGGCGACTTATCGCCTGCGCTGGCTGACATGAAATTGGCTGCTTAGCATATAAAGAGTGAAGTGGGTAAGCCCGGAAGTGAGTCACAGTTGACAGTCAGGCTTTTATTTTATAGAGCAAGGCCACCTTATCATAATAATATCCTAATAACATCAATAATATCATAATAACATCATAATATGTTATTATGATAAGGTAGCCTTGATATAGAGGATGGTTGACTCAGGGCGCGAGTGCAAAATATAACGCAAGTAATGCAAATGTCACTGAAACTTGAAAGCATTTTTCACATCCTGAATAAAAGCTGTCGACTTAAGTGCAACAGAATATTTTTTAATATGAAACCCCAAGGAACTCTTTCGAATACTCCTTGAAAAAGTTCTAGCATAAGAGATGAGCAACACACAACATCAATTACAAACATCATTATAAAAAATAAAACGAGATATACATATCTAAAACATATTTTAAGAAAGTCCGGGACACATTCTAAATTAAGTTTCATCTTTTTAGTTAAAATTAGGAAATTCTTTGTGATGATTAATCATATTATTTGTAAAGAAAATCACACGATGTAACTTCTCATAATTTATTTAAAAAATTAAAATTTTTAAATTTATGAAAAAATTGGGTAATTTAAAAATGTTATAACTCAGAATATTATTTGTAGAATTTCAACTATTTTTAATTTAAATAAAAAAAATCTAAATTTAATTTTGAGTAAGCATTTTTAAAAATATTAATTAAAAAAATATTTAAAATAAAACTTTGAAAAATAAAGATGTAACTTAAAAAAAAATCATATTTTCAAAAGTAAATATTTTTTCCAAATTTCCCGAATCAAAATTAAAGCAAAACAATTGAAAAAAAAATTAAGATTAAAGCATTTACCTTTCACGGTTCTTGATTTATAACAATTTATATACGAGAAATGGTGAAAAAACGCACCATGAAGAAAAAAGTATTTTCACAAGAAGTCATTTCCATGACAACCATTGCTTTAAAAGCTAGATTTTGAAAACAAACCAAAACGAAAATCATAATAATAATATTTCCTGTTCTGATTAAGATAGAAACATAGTTTAAACTTCATTTTAAGCCTATAAATCCGGGAAAATTTTTTATTGCAATACATTTTTTTTTTTTTTTTTTTTTTTTTGAGAAAATTTGAAGATTTTTGTGTCCCGGACACCCTTAATTAGATGAAATTCGGGTTGTTAGAAAATCTTTCTGTGTCATGTTGAATTAATTGCATTTCATATGAAAATAAAAAGTTTTGGTCTGAGGCACAGAAAAACAACTTGTTCCACACGCATAAATACATGTGTAATTAATTATTCTGTATATTTATGCATGTATTAATTATTTTTTTTTTTAATTCGGCCATTTTTGATTTCAGTCGAAAGTAAGATGGTTACAGAATTTCAATTTTGGTCTTATAAACTTGTTTCGGTTGTTCCTTACATATAATAGATAAACTTTTGAAGAAAGATATATTTATCCGCGTTTTAACTAAAAATTTTAAACTTAAGGAGCACAAAATAATATATGATGACATATTATGCTTTGTGATCAGCCTGAATTTGTCACTTAATGGATAATGACGGTTTTCACAGTGAAATTTTATGAAAGAAAAGTTAACAGCGTTATTGACATGTACCGTTTTAACTAATTAATCATGAAATTGGATTGACGTTTGAATTATATAGCGGCATTAAGCTGTTTAGAACAGCTTTTGATGTCCGAATGCTTCGGCGATATTTTAGAGTACGTATAATGCTGGAATATATTTTGGGGGAACGTTTATTTATCATGTATATTATCGTAGGCTAATTACTTCAGAATTAACAAAATACTCACACTTGCACTTTTGTTGGGTGTTATCACATTTAAAACAAAGGTGAGAATCTCTGTTAAATGTTTTTTTTTATAATATACTTCAATTTTCTGAAACTTATTACCATCAACCCAAATTGAGTTAGGATGAAACACCCTGTATTTGTGACTCGATAAGTAGTTTGCGGCCCTATGTTCCTATGTGATTTCTTATCATTGTCGTATGGCTGATTTATCATATGAATTTGTCCACGTTTTTTTTTTTTAAATCACCCTGTATACTAGAAAAGTATGAATGGATATACCATAAAAGTTCAAAAAGATGTGAAACCTAAATAACATAAAATATTGCTATTTTGCATAACTGTTTTTTTTTTCAGTCTTATTCTATTTATGAAGAACTTCGGAACTGACAGTAAAAGTACGGCGTATTTAAACTTAATTTGGCATTACATAAAACTAAATGCAGTGAAGTAATAATATTTTCCTTTCACAGTGTAGCTAAAGCAAAACTTCTGTTCAAAGTTAAATTTAGCAATGTTCTAAGCGCGCCTAAAAAGGAGGTCGTAAATTTACAACTATGCCTTAGTACATGCCGCGTTTTTTCAGATATATTTTTAATTAACTCTTAAAGTTACAGAAGGGGTATTCAGAGATTCCTTCAATGTAAAATGATCACGAATCCCATAATATTTATGTGATTAATTCTAAATAAATTAGTATTCCACAAAACATGACCACTATAGACCAGAAACGGACCTTTGTACCAAAAATTATAATGCCATCCCGGTACTCGTTAACCGTAATGGCGTCGTTAAAATAGTGGCCATCTTTAATTTATTGGCCCATAAGTGAGGACTTTTAATGCGCATATGCCGTTATGCAAGTACCATTAATAATTGCGTTATGGAACGGTGTTTGGCCCAGTGTATGTATGTATCATTATTTTAAAGGTTAAGTATTTCTCAAATGAAAGAAATTATATTTTCATCACAATTTCACAAACACATCAAAGGGCAAATATTGATCCAAATAGGAAAGTTTATGCATGACTGAATCTACATAACAGGCCCAATGAAGACTGTTTAGTTAAATCAGTACATAGTATTTTTCAGAACTTTTTCCGGTCTCTGAGTTATTGAGCTGACACAATTTCTCATCAGCACATGGTTGAAAACGTGTAATTATAATGTATCACTTAAAAAGCTGCTTGACTGATTTTATTAAGGATTTATTTCTGTTTTAGCTTATTGGTCCTATAAACTGATTTTCCGTTTAACTTTTTCTGGCGATATATATATATATAATAATTATTTAAAAATAAGATAAGTTGTACTAGCAATGCATCAAAAAAGTATTACATAGAAAAAATACATTCAATTAATTCTAGCTCATCCAGCAACTTTTAATAATTTGACAAGCAAATTTATTGAAATAAGTTTTAAAATCTTATCTGCTGGATGAACAAAAATGGCCTGATGACAATTCAGTTTTACGAATATTTTGAACCGTTTAACAATAATGAACCAATAAAGATTCTCCATTTTTATTTCGTAGACTAAAAATATTTAAAAGATAAATTTCAGGACTAGTACTTTTAAATCCATGTAATGCTGTGCTTAAAACAGTCAATACTGGGCAATACTATTAAATGGATGCTACCACTGGCCATAAATGTGAACATTAACCCCCAAAACAGCCAACATTTCTTAATTAGCTGGGGCTGTTTCTAACACTTTGATGTTTATTGCTTTTATACTGCTACTGGTCATTGCTTTACACAAATATATCATTAAAAGTTTTTATTTTAGCTTTAAAAACTGATACTACATAGAGTTCACCACCCCTGTTATGATGCAATGTCTAAACCGTCCGTGTCTTTAAGGGTTAATATCTCTTTTTTATAGTGTTAAAATAATAATCAACAATGCTTTTATATTTCTGCTACGATAGGTACACCACCAATGCTCCTCAAAACTTTTGCTAAAAGTCTGCAAATAGAAATTTATGTGTAGCGGGAAAAACTACAAAAACTACATGACCTAGGGCTATAGTTTTTCTGAAAGATTTAAATTAATGTTTACTGCCTCTAATTTTTGATAATATTAGATACAGTAGATTCAGAAATAGACAGGGAAGAACATATTTTTGTACTATATTTTCACGATATCTCTGAAAATATAATACCTAAAATTGAAAGAAATGTATTTCTGAGCTCAGGTGAGTTCTGAGACAGCTATCACACGATGTACAAAGGAAAGATTTTTATTTTAAGTAACTTAACTAGGCCCTCTACATTTTCTTCAAACGTATTTGTGAATGTTTCGAAGTTGGATTGTTTATTTGAAAATATCTGGGTTAAAAATCTTTAACACGTTCGCTGCCGCTTACATGAAGATGTGATGATAGTTAATGCCGCATTGTAGAAGTGGTTTTTTCCCAGAAGCCTATTTACTTTTAATAATAAAGAATCAGTGAAAGATTTTCCCGCGCCAGCGCGTGACTGGCTCCCACATCACGCGCTGGCGCGTGAGTGGCCCCTTAACGTTGGCGCCATATCACGCACTACCGCATGAGCGGCAGCGAACGTGTTAATTCTTCCCGCTATTCGCGTTTGAAATGAAATAGACGCCCTCTCGCGGACAAAGTCGAACTAAAAGAAATAGAACTGATACCATGAGCATCTTCCGCTGAAATCAATGTTTAAAAGGCCGATAAATAAATAAACAGTTCTATAACGAATGCAACGTTGGGTTCTTTGTATTAAAATTATCAAAAATCAAAATTTTATACACAAAGTTTAGATCTATAATATAAAAAAGTACATTTGACTTACTCATGGCAAAATAACATGACCGCAACACAATGCTTGCATGATTCGCTTGACCCAGCTTTGCAAGAGCAAGAAATTTTTTTTATTTTCAAATTTTTGTTTTCCTTTACTAGCAAACCTGAAATAATATGGGGATTTCCTTTTGTTTGGCTTGTTTGTAAACACGAGCCTACAATCTCTATTTCTTCTTCTTTGCATTCTTTAATGCCGCACATTACTAATCTCTTTGAATCAATAATTGCTTCAGCTTCTCTAAAGCAATTACTAGATTTTCCAGCATCTTAGAAATTCTAAAATTGTCGATATTTGTAATTTATCTCCCATAATTAAATAAAAAAGATAAAAAAACTGCACTTTAACTAGCTCTTTAAACTGGTTCTATGCTACAGTGCTACAGCATGGAACGTAAACAAACAAACGTAAACAAACGATTATCAGGTCTATAACAACGCCATCTTTCGGTCATTACAAACGCGAATTTGAACTTTCCACGTTCCATAAGTTTATGAGTAAAATGAGCGTGAGAGATATTACTTCAATGGGAAAATTCCCGAATATTCAAAAACCGGCATAATATTAATTGATGTTAACCGCAAGTGGAGCAGCTCTACTACTTTTTTTTTTTAGGGTCTATGGACACTGCTATCTCAGTGTTTTAGCTTATGAGTACAAAAACATAATTAACATAAAATGGATTAATTGAATGAATCTATTTTAATTCTTTATCTACCGACCGACGGTACTTATAAGTACCATTAAAATTACCTATTATAAAATTCCTTTAATCCTCAATAAGTTATAATGCTGTTTAGAATGAGTTAAGGATACATTACTTTATTTTGTTCCAAAAGCATTATTGATTATACAAAACAAAAATATTTTTAAGAGAATGATTTCTTTGGCCAATCTTTTCTCTTTTCACCTTTCTTGGCGCTGAGGGTGGGGGATAGGGATTTTTCAATGCTGAAGTATTTATATATTTGTATTGTAAGAACATCATATTTGTTCATTTTATAATTCTACAAAATACTAAGAAAACAATTTAAAAGGGGTTTATAAATATTACATAAAATTCCTGCAAATTCAAATTTAATCAGTCCTTCTAAATCCTTCAATCCTTCTAAAATTCTTCAAAAATTTATTAAATGATTATGTAAATCTTTTAATTTAACGTAAACAATTTATGTAAAAGACTTTAGAATGTAAAATTTTCATGAATTCATGATTCGGTAGATAAAGGGTTAAAATATAGTTAACTTTTATTATATTTTGAAATTTACTTTGTTTTTTATATTGATAGTTTTACTGAAATTACTAAATAATGAAATTTGTTCGTAGTATATATGATTATTTAGTCGATTTTATTAAGCAATAAATGTATTTTTTACACCATAAGATTAGCTTTTCCAACGAGAAACATATGGGAAAACATGCCCCGTATGTTGTTGGAAAACCTACCGCCTCGCTATTTTTGAACTTTTACACTACATTAAGAAAAGTGATAAAAAGTTATTTGTGAAACAAACGCATAGTCACGTGAAAATAGAAACGATTTTTGAGTGCATACAATGTCAGAACTATAAGTTAAATGCTTATACTTTTTTACGTTTTAATAAAGACCTAAAATTTTATTCAGCATGAAAAATGAAATAATTAATTAAATAATAAAATTCTCTCCTGATTAAGTGACAGCAGCGTTTTGTAGATGATGAGAATAATGTTGTCACTTCAGCTAGTTCAACCTCTGGCATTATGAAGCGACTCATTTAAAAAATAAATCAAGGTGGAAAACCTACCCCTATGGAAAATATGCCCCGGTTCTCTTATATTTTATTATTCGTAGTACATTCTGATGAAGTTTCGTTAAAATCCGAGTAGTATAAATGCAGTTTAAAGCGATTTTATTACATCTTTGTTCATTTAAATGCCACAATCCACTTCATTTAAAAATTATTTTTCACAGTTTGTGTTTTTTTGTCAAATAGGCATGTTCAAAATGATAAAACTTTTATGCGATTTTTTCAGTTGAGTCACATTTTTTTTTTTTTTTTTTTTTTGTTACTTGTGGTATGTTTGATAAAATTAAGTATCGGATTTACTATAATGTATATATATATATGACGTACACATAAATATGTAAAATAAATACAGGTTTTACTATAATTTTATACGTTATTACACATTTTAATTATTTTCTCCCTAATTTCATTAACTTATGATAAATGCGATACTTAAAATTATACAGAACACGTCTACAAATAGTATAAAGAATAAACTAGCTCAAAATACTTAGAATTGTATTAGAAGATGCAGTTTAAAATTTACTCAAATTAAAAAAAAAAACTTTTCCGAATTTTGCCAAAAAAAAATGGAATTTCTTTATAGAATCTTTTTCCTTAATTGAGTCCTTTATTATTAGATCGCATCTTAAAAGTTTAACCTTTTAAACGTCTTGCAGATTTTTTTAATTCATGTTTACTTAATTACATTCATAAAATAATAACTGTGAAAATTATTGGTGTCAAGATTTCTATTTGATAACCTTAAATATTTTTTTTTATCTCATACAATTCACAAAAATAACAGTAAAATCAAACTTGTCTTAAATCATCCGTTAAATTAAAGTGTTACATGATGGAGACACACAATTAGGCCGCTTAAGGGGTAAAATTAAAAAGAAAAAAGCCCATAGAATACCGAGAAAAACTATGATAGGCTTAGTTTTAGAGTTCAAGAAAATTATGGGGGAAGCAGAATATGATAAATAATTAGCAAATAGCTTTGTATTTGATTATTTAGAAACCTTAATTATAATTAAAAGTAAAATAGAACTGAGGTTTCATAGCTTTCCCCTATATTTATTTTTATTTTCTTACATACAAGTTGTAGTTTGATTGGGATTTTAGAGCTTTCTCCTATACTTATTTTTCTTTCCTACATACTGGTTAAAATTGGTTTTTAAAATGTAACTTAAATATAAATGAATAATTTTTCATAATTAGATTAAAATATGGATTAATTTTCTGTCATTTCGAGTTTCGGCTTGGTTTCGCTTTCATTTGCATGTACCGGGTGGGCAAAAACCCCCATAAAAACTTTGAAAATTCATAAAAACTAGGAAAATAACCGAAAAAAAGCAGGGTCAGCATCCATAGATCACGGGGTTTTTTTAAAAGACATAAATAAAAAATATCTCAAAAAACATTCTTCTGTAGGCTCTGGAAATGTTCGATTTTGGTGGAAGTATGGAAATGAGACGGTTAAGAGAATTTGTGCTGCTAATTCACAATTAGTTCACTGTTGAGAGCCGTGCTGTTGATCAAGGCTTCTGAGTGCAAATGACAAAGCTTTGTTGGTGAAATTATTTTACCTGAACCAAGAATCCAGCGACCGAATCTTAATCAAGTACACGACTCTAAATAGTAAATTAATTGTGGATTAGCAGGTTATCATAACCATCTCATTTGCATTTTTTATCGAAGTCGAACGCTTCTAGAGCCATCTGTAAAATGTTTTTTAAGTTATTTTTTATTGCTATCTTAAAAAAATCCCGTGATGTATAGATTCTAACTCTGCAAATTGTTTTTATTTCGGTTATTTTTCAGGCTTTTATGAAATTATAAAGTGTTAACGGACTTTTTGTCAAACCAGTACTTTGATAACCATGCGTATATCAAAGTACCATACAGTTCGTCATAACGCATCTCCTACAGGATTCCAAATGTGCATAACAATACTCGATTGCTATGGGCAAAAATGAAGGTACGAATCCTTTATATGAATTATTTTTTTAATTCATATAAAGGATTCAGCTTGTAACTAATGTATTGTTTTTCACCATATAGGAATGTTATTATGCAAATTTTTATAACACTATGTAGCAGCTTGAAATTTTCGGTATTAAGAAAAAGTGTTAAAAGATAAAAAATCTGTTCTTTTTGAATATTTTAGTAGCACCTGGATTTAACGCAAGACGAAATTTCTCAGGACACATTAGCATACTCTTTTTAGGATATAATCTCACTAAACATATGGAAATTTAATATTAAATTCTTATCTTAGAGCCGCTTGAACTGTTGCTAAATTAATTTTTAGGATGTTTTTTAGAAATATTGCTCATAGAATAAATTATATTTTCTACCCCGTCATGAATGCAGGGAATTTTAAGCATGTTTTGCACTTGGAATTTGCATGCCATGAATATCAATCATTTCACCTATCAGAGCTCTTACGCTAAATGAGTTTTTATTTTCAAGAACATGTATTAAATTGGATAACAGTTATTTTTATATAAAAAAGGGATTTTTTTAAAGATTATTGAATTTTGCGTGCTCTTGTATAAATGAGCTTACAATACTATTGATGAACAATAAGCATTTTTTCAAGATACCGATTGATGAATTTTGCAACTTATGAATATTAATTATTAAGTTGCCTTTTCAAAAGAAAATCCTTCATAAAAGCTGGAATTAAGTGAAAAAAAAACTTATATTATTTGAATATGTGTAATATGCTTTAAATGAAATTAAGATCGAGAACTGTAATATCAGTTTGTACGAAAATTTCTCGTCTGCGATAAAGACGCCGATTTTATATAAAATGCATTTACTTATTTTATGTTATCAATAATACCTTTAAAAATATCGTTAAAATGATACTTGGACCCCAATTTTCAGAAGTGCAAAACAGTTCCATGAAAAAAAAAAGACGTCGTAATCTTGCATTTTTATTCATAAAATTGAAAAAAATTACTATAACAAAGAAATTTTCACCTGTATTTGGCTTCGTCCACACTGTCATTATGCAAGTACAGTAAAATCCCGATAATTCGGATTAATTGGGACCAAACCCAATCCGGACTATCGAAAATCCGAATTATCCGGAGAATTAGAAAAAAAATGAAATAAAATAAAACATTCTTACAGAAATTCGTCTTTATGTTAAACTCATTGAATATTTATAGACAATAAAAAATTTTACTTTGTTTTTAATTCTTCTGAAAAGGTTTCAGAAAAAGATTTTTTTAAATTCAGAATACGTCGATGAAACAAGTTAATGTTATGGAAATTAGTCAGTCGCTTCTCAAGCTTGAAAAAAAAAAATTCACCTAACCGAACCGGATTATACGGAGATCCGGATTAACGGGGTCCAAATTAGCGGGGTTCTACTGTATTAGTTTGCAGTATCATGTAAAATTACTGTAACAGTAAGTTACTCCGCAATCAGCGTTTTTTTTCAAATGACAGAACCATTTTAACATGTTTCCCGCCAGCGGACAACATTGATGTAAAAGAAAGTTGAATCTGCGCAAACTAATTTTCAATTGGAGTTTGGTTGCTATATCAATATACTTAAAAAAATCATTTTAAAATTTTAGTTATGTAAATTCTCATCATGTGCACTAGTAAATAGTAAAAACATATATTAAATTTTTCAGAAATGGAAAATTTGACCGTGTCTGAGGCTTATTTTGAAGATTAATTGAAACACATGTATTTCTTTTACATTTTTGTTGAGCTTTAGCGCCAGGACCCAGGAGGTGTTATAAAATAAAGATATATTTAATCTCTCCTGTTTATTTTTTATTTGAATGCGACTTCATGCAATAAAGTACCTATATATATATTACGCTATAATATGCGAGGGAAAATCGCGATTATTTGTTAATTGTTCAATGGCAACATCTGAATGAGACGCAAATCATCGGTTATTGTGTAAAAGTAATTTAAAAAGATTTAGACCAAGCTAAATCGGATTTATTTACTTTTTTCTCTTTCACTCCAATTACTGAGTTTTAAAATATTATTATTTTTAGTTTTCTGTTACTTAAAGCAGCAATAACAACAACAACAAAAATGTACAAATAATGAATTATAAACGTTTCAGTTTAAAATTAAAGTTATGCATTATAAATGAAATGAGTGAAAGGATTATAAGTTAAAAGTAATTAATGAAATACGCAGAAATGCCACGGGAATATTGTTTGGCGAATTATCATTTGTGCCCGGTCAGCATAAAAATACCGAGTTTTTGAATTTTCTAGCAGAATTTTCTAATTTGGCACACAACTGAGCAGGTAAAATTATCAATAAACCTATTATAATGCAATGTTTAGTATAAATTTAAAGGAGACAAAATTGGTCGCTAAGGGCGGCTAGTTAAAATAAAATTTTATTTAAATTTAGTTACTCTATTTCTTGTTTACTCCCTCTCTCTCTTTATCAGTGTACAGGAAAGTTGAATTGAATCTGTAGTACCCAGTTTTAACCTGTCGAATGTTTGCTATAAGAAAGAAAAAAAAAACTTATTGTAAAATTTTGTTTACGCAATTTACCACCTGGAAAAACTGTACATATTTTTTAAGTCTGTTTGGATCTACATCGAATCTGGAGACCAGAAATTCACTGACAAGAATCATAAAGGTGATTTGCATATGATGAATATTGTGGAAGTGCAATAAGCTGATTTCTTTAAGTTGATTGGGGCATAATTAACAAAAATCTAGAAGGGGGAGGCACAGATAAAACAAAGGCTCTTTTTTAGTCACACATAAAAATACTATACGTTTAAATACATTTTCTTAAAATCTCCAATTGAAGGTAAAGCGGGTTGATGCGCCAATTTCGGAATGTTATTTAATAGGCTTAAATGTCTCTTTATAAGTAAACGTATTGCGACTAAACGGTTTGTGGATTATGAAGCAGATATGCTACTTTGGGCAACTTCCGTATCAAAAAGGTGATACACAACAACAAAAGTACATAACAACAAAAACAAAATATACGAAATGCTATCATAATTTATAAAGGTTCTTGCTACCTCTATCGAAATTCCCAGTGTGGCAAAATATTAAGTAAATTCAACTGAGAATAAAAGTTACATTATGCATACATTTAAGGGAGGCCAGACCCGAAAACTTGTATTAAAAATTTTGCTAATTTTCTTTTTTCAAATTGTAACAGTTATTCTTTGCATTATACGAGGAGTTTTTTTTTTTTCAACCTCGGACTGAGCGTAAAATAAAAACAAGAGTGAACAAAATGGTTTTACAACCATAAGTCAAGTACAATCAAAATTATTTTTTGCTAAAGATCGACAGCAAATTTGGTTTCGTTTTCGATCCAATATCTGAATTAAAGCGAAAGTTCGGCAGGACAGAAACTTGATCGAAACTATCTATACTGCGAAATTCTCGTTTCTCCCTTGGGAGATTTTCAACATTACACATTGATTTGAGCTATATCGGCTCAAATGAGGCAATTTCTCCTATGAACTTTGCTGTTTACAACTATGAAGCATGACGTTTCAAGACGTGAGTGCAAATCATGAAGGAAGCAATGCATATATGTTTAAACATTGAAGATGTGTTTCACATGCCCATTAAAAGCTTAAGGCTTAAAGATAACAGAAAAAATTTAGTTTGAAACCGCAGAAGTCTTTCAAATACTCTTTGAGAAATTTCTAGTATAACAGAGGATCATTTATAAATACCATAATGAAAGATAAATCGAATTATGTATACCTAAAGCATTTTTAATTCGATGAAAACAGTATACTTAGAAAATTATATTGTATTGTTGATGAATTAATTACATTTTATCTTCTACGAAAATAAAAACTTTTGCTCAGTGGCACTGAGAGACAACTACACGTATAATCAATTAATAATTTTCTGTGTACAAATTTAAGTATTAATAACTTTAAAATAATTGCGACATGTTCTATTTCGTTTTTAACCAAAAATAACAATAGTTACGAAAAAAATTTTTAAGCTTTAAAAATTTGTTTTGATTGACACTTACTTTTTGAGGTAGTCACCGTAACGATTGAAAAATTGTCATACCTGTGGAGTTTTCTAATATACTCTTCACAGAATGTGTCCTCCAATGTCTCGAGATATGTTTCCCCGCGGGAGTCTTGAAGATTTCCATTAGTGCAAAAACGTGATCATCCATATTTTTCTTCAGATCTAGAAGAAAGTGAAAGTCATTCCGTAACCAGATTTGAATTGTACATTCAGTAATCGAACACTTTTCATCGAAATTGTGAAAGAAGCTATTAATTCGGCCTAGTACCAAGTGACTACCACCTTTATCAAGAGCTAAACGCGGTTTTAGGTGGACAACGTATGAATAATATTGCAATCTTCATGGCGACTATGTTGAAAAGTAACTTGGATTGTACTTGAAACCTGATTATAAAACTATTTTGTTATTGACACATAATTCGACCTAGCACCGAGTGATTGCCACTTTTGTCATGAACTAAAGACTATTCTACGAGGACAATGCTTCAATCCCACGAAAATCTCTAAGGTGCATTGAAGATCTATTTCCTAACTCTGATGGCAACTGTCTATGAAAAGGGTACTAGAAAGCTCGTTCACCGGTATGAAGAATGTCTCAGTCTTCACGGTGAGTATGTTCAAAAATAATTTTGATTGTACTTGAAACCTAATTATAAAACCATTTTGTTACTGACATATGTCTTTATTAATTCGGCAAGGAACGAGAGACTGTCACCTTTGTCAAAAGCTAAGGGTGGATCTAGAAGACAACGCTTCAATCTCAACGAAAATCTCTAAGATGAGTTGGAGATCTATCTCCAAACTCTGGCGGCAACATTCTATGAAGTGAGTATTGGAAAGCTTGTCCACCGGTATTACAAATGTCTTAATCTTCAAGACGACTTTGTTCAAAAATAACTTTGATTGCACTTGAAACCTGGTTATAAAATCATTTTGTTATTGAAACATGTCTTTATGAATTTGACCTAGCACCGAGTTATTGCCACCTTTATTAAGATCTAAAGTCGGGTCTAAAAGAATAGCGCTTAAATCCAAATTGGGGGTCTATCAATCTACTTGAAAACTGGTTATAAGATTATTTTGTTATTGACACATGTGTTTATTAATATGGCTTAGCATCGAGTGACTATCATCTTTGCTAAGAGCTAAAAATGGATCTAGGAGGACAATGCTTCAATACCAACGAAAATCTCTAAGACGCATTGGAGATCTATCTTAAAACTCTGGCGGCAACCGTCTATGAAGAGGATACTGGAAAGTTCGTCCACTGGTATGACAAGTATCTCAGTCTTTACGATGACTATGTGCAAAAATAACTTTGATTGTACTTCAAACCTGGTTATGAAATTATTTTGACACATGTCTTTATTTTCTTCCCATCGGAGACTTGAAAGAAAAACATCTCTTGTATTTGAATCCACTGGATCAAATAAACCTTGAAAATTAGTATGCAACTTATACATTTTTCAAACATTTATGTACAATTAGAATATGTGAATGTTTGAGGATGGTAATGTTGAACCCACGTGTCAAACTTTAATTTAAAATTTCAAAAAAAAAAAAATCATCCGACTTAAATAGTTTATTTCCAGGGAATACGAGAAATGAGCCGGAATATAAGCTAGGTATTTTTTCGATTAAATTAATGTATTTATAACTAAGAAAATCATAAATAAATTCATATTAAAAAATTATAAGCATGTTACAATCTACGTTGGTTTTTATCTATAAAAGACCCATTTCTGACAAAAATATGAATTTATTCTTTTAATTATACAGCTCATTTAAAAATACAATTTTCAAAGTATAGGAAAATTTTACTAACAAGGCAGTTTGTCAACACAGAAAATAAAATCCTGAATGTAAATATATATATATCTTTATATATATAAATATTCTGAGTTTGTGTATGTCACTGAACTCCTCCTAAACGACTGGACCGATTTTAATGAAATTTTTTGTGTGTGTTCCAGTGGATTCGAGAATGGTTTAGATTCACATTTCATCGAAATTGATTTAGTACTTTTTTAGTAATTAGGCAAAAACTAATAGTTAGTGATTTTTCGCTAATTAAAAGTGTTGAATAAGTTCGCTGAATAGTGTGCGGACAGAATGGCCGAGCGGTCTAAGGCGCCAGATTTAAGCTCTGGTTCTCACAGAAAGAGATAGTGTGTTCGAACCCCGCTCCTGACATACGTGTATGATTTACAATATTTTTTTCTGTATTATAATTTTAATTAACCGACTTCAGAAAATTGTTAACTTTTAACTAAATAGACAAAAATAAACTTTACTATGAAAAATTGAACTGACTTCAAAAACTACTGCAAAGTGAAAAGTAATTTCCTTATATAATAGTAATAAGAAATTAAATTAAGAGCGTAGTATTTATCATGCGTATTATTATATTTATGTACATTTATTTGATTTTTTGGAGTCGGTGCCAGGACAACGTCTGTCGGGTCCGCTAGTATATATATATTTGCATTCAGGATTTTGAAAAAAGTCTAGCAATAAGTTTACAAATTAATCTGGCTGAATCCTTTGTCCGGACTTTACAAATCAGCATCATATCACTCTTATTCTGGCGATGATACTTTTTACATTCAAACTAATAACAACTTATCTAAGTCCAATTTATTGTTTCAGGCTTCTTTCAGGTTCGCTTCCTTGACCTTTGATCACAAATCTGTGTGTGGCTCGCTTATAAACCTTTTGCCGTCTGATGAAATTCAGCCGTTGTTTCACAGGCTTGTCTTGTTTGAGCCTAATGAAGGCATTTTAAGTTGAGTGATAACTGCCTACATATTACAAACCGTTTTTATGGGATATTACTTCTCTGTTACTTAGAACTCTATGGATGACAAAAAATGCTTAGAGATTATACATGATAAAATGTTCAGCTTCATAAAACATATTCTTAACTAAAGAAGTGAGTAAGGTTGTCGAATCTTCGAAACCTCTTCAACTTCTGCTAAGAGATTAAATTCTCTCTATTCACAATAAAGCACTAATTTATAAAGCTTGCATTCTCTTAGTCATTATGTCTTTTCGGTAAATAGTTTCATATGCAAATATAAATCTGCTCAATTTGAAAATCTGCCTCAATTTGAAAATAGAAATTTTAAAAAGTATCGAAAATAGTTGCAGATATCTTCCTAGTACCACCATTGGACATGATTTGTACATTTTTAACTTTATTCAATGGCTCAAAATCTTTCCAAAAATTTTTATAACCTTTTTAATGAGATTAAGATTGAACTGCCTGACTACAATATACCCGACTCCACCAATGCAAAATACCGTGTTATACAACATTGATTGAAGATAATACGTATTTTCATTTATTTTGTTTTATGTTTTATTTATATTTAATTTACGCTAATAAATTTTTATTTTATGTAAAAAAAAATTCAAAATTTGTATTTTTTTTAATTTTTATTTTTATAAACACACTTTAGAACCCCTCGAATTTCAACGAAAGAAAATATTTAAGAAGGAGCTGTTTCATTGACTTATAATAAATCAACAAAATTAAATACAATAAAAAATGGCCCTGTTATTGGTAAATCTAACTGTTAAACAAATGATATTTAACCTAAAGTTAACAAAATACAATTTCTATAAAACTCAGTCGTATGAACTTTTAAAATTAAACTTTAATCGTACATGTAAGCAGTAAAAAAAATATACATAGATCTGTTATTATAATAAAGTTATCATTTAAGGTTCTTATGCTAATACTCCAAAGTGAAAAAAAAGCAAAAATTATTTCATTTTGACTCAATCATAGAATTTTCCCCGTAAAATTGAACTCGGCATCATTTTTACCATATAAAAATTTACATGTGCAACTTATCTGCATTCACCTGTAAAAAAGGCATTTTAATTTAATTATTTTGATTAAAAACTTAAAGCCTCGATGTTATCAGCTGAACAGATGCTAAATGCTGCAACGACCGTCCCCCGTTTTATAACAAACGATATTCATTACAAATTTCAATTTTTTTTCTCTTTTTTTTGAGAAAATGGCAACATAAAGATACAATAATATTTTTTTTCCTTTTCTCCTTTGCTTTTAATAAGGTACTCCTGTTGCCACAATTTAAAAAAGAAGTATTAAATATACAAAAAAAAATTATTATTTCATAAATAAATTAAGATAAAAATTTTAAATAAATTGCATTTAAAAGTACATTTTTTTCTCTATACGACGGTGTAAAAAATTAAAAAATACGTTTTTTAGAAGTTTAAAACTTGCAGCAGCAAAAATTGCAAAACCGAAATTCCATTTCAAATTTTAAAGTGTTGCCATTCGCAAAATGACGTATGCGTTACGCACAGATACGTTTGGCCTTTATAATATAGATAGATATAGATATTGTTATACCTAACAAAAATTGTTGTATGGTTACCGTTGCGTTTTTCATCGTTCATGCCCTCTGTTTAGAATAATTGAACATCATAACATTTTAACTTTTCTGTATTTAGTGATATTATTACTTTATCATATTTACATTTTAAATTTAATTATATTTCTTACTTGCAAACTTTTCCTAAACGTTTTACTACTTTTATTTATATTTATAAATGAATCCCAAAAATGTTTAAATTGTTCAACTGTTCAATTATGAATCTAATTTTATATCCCTCTGTTCACAGAATACTCTGATAAAACATGTGCACAGATTGATCTGGAGCAAGATAAAACACATTTTCTTATAGATGCGCACAAGGAAGGTCTCCATTCTGGGCATACTCAGAATTTTATGAAAAAAATACTAATTAAAGTACTTATGTATGTAATAAAGAATCAGTCAAAATTAGCGGCGGAATCACAGAAGAAAATGTGTAAGAAAAATAAAATATTTTCGAATATTTGGCGTGAAAAGACGAAAGAGTCACTCGATTTCGTGAGCAGCCCTTTTCCTCGCCAAAAGCAAACGAATGCAACTCAAAACTGTTGGATATTTAGAATGCGTGTAAATAGTATTTAATGAATTTAAACATAAACAATGAGAGACTTTAAATATAATATATACATAATTATACATATTGTATTACATATATATGTTACTTGTTGAAATGGTTATTTAATTGATCACTGGAAAAAATGTTTTCACAGATGAAAAAAAAATTAATGTTGAGGAAAATTATCTTCATATATTTAAGCGTATTCAAAAAATAAAAGTCAAATGTTTCCACCTAATGCCAGGTGTTTCCAAAATCTAATCGACACTTCTCAATTAGACTTTGAGCTAGAAACAAATTTAATTAATTTAATTTATGAATATCGTTTTAAATCTCAAATTTTGATGATTAAATTTGAATATAAATACATATAAATATCGATATAACAAAATTATACTTAAAACAAACTAGAAATTACAAAACTAATGTTATTTAAATAAAATTTCTAAAAACAAGTTCAACATGAAACTTTTTTTTCTTGAAGTGTATTTGACATAAAGTATTTTTTGAATTTACATTCCAACGCCAACCGGCGCGGCGATGAATCGCCAAATAAAGAAATTTTAAATAAAAACTAGTACTTGGCATAGATATGACAACCAAAATCGAAGTTATTTCGCAAAAGATAACTTTATTAAAAAGAAAAAAAAAGAATTTATAGATACGTGACAAATCTAAGGCGCTAAATATTATACTAGATATTTAAATGAAATGAATGCTTTTGACGAAATAGGCTTTTTAGAACTGAATAATTTATAGATTATTAGAGATCTTTCGTTGGAAACGGCCGGCACCGCTTTTAATAGTGAAGTTGAAGCAATTAAAGCAACCCAGGTTCAATTAGATGCTCCTTGTTCACTTTTCAAATTAAGTGTTGCAAAATTTCGTCTAGTCATTTGAAATTTTATTGAAATCGGATGTTTAGTTCAATTACAGGGGCAGTCAAAAGTTATTCCTCTACATTACGACCAATGAGAAAAAAACTTCAAGTGCATTTTAATGATGTTTCGTTCTTTCGAACATAATAAATCTGATATGCATCTATGAAGCATATACTAAACTATACATTTTGTAAAATCTGTGGTGCAACGAATATTTACTACTTACACGGCAGCACAAAAATATTCCACTACATTATGGTAAAAAGGGAAACATTGTTTGAAACGCATTTTAATAATATTAAATTATTTCACATTTTATGAAATTGATAACGGTTGCTGAGGTTTACTTCAAAATACTTCCTATATAATAAAAAACAGATAGATATTTACAGGTTATTATACTGTATTCGAAATATTATGTATTATTATACCAAGATCTGAATATTTTAAAAACTTCATTATTGTACGAACGCACCTCATTTGCTACGTTTCACATGCAATTTCCGACTTGTAAAAAAGTGTAACATATTTTTTAAATGTTTTTTTAGGTAGATAAAAACAAACTCACATTTTCCAAGATGTAATATATATTTCCCTCTCAAACCTTTAGAACATTAAAATTTATAAAAGGAATTGTTTCTTGTTTTCTCAGAAAAACTAAGAATAAGATATAACTAATTTAAGAATTTATACCTTTAAAACAAAAAAAAAAAAAAACTTTTTTTGAAGAAATAAATCTTCATGTGATTACAAAGCAAATACTTCTTGGGTGTTCAAAAACAAGAATTTTCAGCATACACTGTAATCTTAGATGGATGAAACTTCCTAGTCCGTTTCTGAGAAAAATGAGAACTCCGGAATAACTTTGCATAAATCGAGAATCTATTCTAAAATCATAGTTCTCCTTGTTTCAAAGATACATTTGCATTTCAAATGTATTTTTGAGACGATATAAAAAATGTGGCATATATTTTCTCAGCATTAAAATAAAAAGTATTTTTACGCCTAGCAATTGAGAAATACGAAAAAAAGAACTTTTTCATTTTTAATAATTTTTTAGGAAAATACCTACTGTCATATAAAAATAATTAAAAAATAGGAGAAAATCATTAAACTTCTTTAATTTAAATAAAGCTTTAGGAAAAAAGTACTGTCACATAAAAATATGGGTAGAAAATTTTGCTTTTGTGATTTAACTTTCTGATACTTTAAATTTAGCGCAACGTCTAAGATTACATAGGAATGTTTGGTATAAGAATAACCATTATTTAAAAAAAAAATATGTCAAATCCATTAGTTCAAGCCAGAAAAATCCAATGTTACTAAATACATTTAAGATTTTATCTTGAATTGCCTAACATTAAGTGGCTGCTTTTGCACTCTAAGATACACAAATTAAATCTTTTTTTTAGTGAAAACGGGGCACAAATTAATTGGATAAAATCATAAGTGAATAATTTTTGAAATGTTAATCATAAGTTTAATGACAGATTATAAGTAATGAGTTCTAAGTTTGAGAATCCTTCTTACCTCAGAATGATGTTTCAGATTCGATTGGTTGGCGGATGCGTTTTTTCATGGTCGCAGTGACGAAGCCACAGGGCCGTAGCTAAGGGGGGTGATACGGGTGGCTCAGACCCCCCCTAAACCATTTTGAGCCTCCCCTGAAAAAGATTCCAAGGTCACTAAATGAATTTATGTTACGAATATCCAAATGAAATTCTGCTCAAACATCTAATTTAGTTTTGGGGCCCTTTCACACTTTTGCAAAATACTAAATTGTATCTTAAAAAAGTGTTTCAACACATGCTCATCCTATTTGCATTTATGAAGCTAACTTGATGTTTAATATTCCTCTAGAATCTTTGAAGTATTTGTGTCTTTCTAGTTATACTCTCGAACTTTTCATTATCATTTTCTTTCCTTAGCATAAAATGAAGTT
Source organism: Maratus speculifer (assembly GCA_964019185.1). NCBI lineage: Eukaryota > Metazoa > Arthropoda > Arachnida > Araneae > Salticidae > Maratus > Maratus speculifer. The sequence continues at coordinate 186,809,434 of OZ025296.1, read as the reverse complement.
ATTTCAGCAGTTTAATGAGTAACTAAACTGGAGTGTGAATATGCACTAATTTATCTTTCTGCTTCACACACACGGAGAGAAAGGAAATATGAACGCCAGCCCCCTACATTTTATTGAACCCTCCCTATATTACTCACTGCTAGCTCCAGCCCTACGTAGCCATGCGGAATATCGAGACATTGTGGCACAACATAATGTACTACTGTAAATGCCCGTTCTAGGATGGTGAATAGAAATCGCAGTTTTTCCTTAAAATTTTAAATAATTGATAAAACTATTCATATCATATCATATATATTATAAAGCAGAAGTTCTGAAACTTCCAAACGAGTGTTTTCAAAAACTACCCGATGGATCTTTTTGCAGATTATATCATTCGATAGGAAATATTTTTGCGGAGGTTTATGATACAAATATACAGGGATAACTCTGATTTTTCGTACTAAATTTCGTATTTTTCGGTTATTTTTGACGGAAGGGTTGCAACAACAAATTTTTTGGCACTAATTATATTTCAAAAAAGAAATGAAATGCTTTCTCTAATGGAAAATAATATAAACATTTCGAAAAAAAACCTGTTAATTCATTGATTTAAAATAAATAATGATAAAAAGAAAAAAATCCGTTTATGCAAAATAATATTATAAAAGGAAAATATTTATCTTTAACGGAAAAAAAGAATATTTATAACATTTAAAAAGTAACTCAATGTGAAAGAAAGTTTTGAAGTGACACAATATTTGGCTATTTATTTCTTTCGAGCCAAATTAAAAGATAACAATTCCATTAGGTAAAACATAAGTATTTTTTTTCTTTCTTTTTTTAAAAATATTTTTAAATCTAATTTTCCCGTTACATGTTTTACAGAAGAAACTCGCAGAATTAATTTTTTTTAAAAAGGCTCTAATTGTTATTTGTATGTTGTTTGTTCAATTGGGTGTTTCAATCTATTTTTGTCGCCAATCAATGCGATTCTAAACCAAAAAAAGCACAAGACGGAGCGATGTTCGCAAGAACTATTTTTTTCTCTCTCTTTTAATGAGTGAGAGCATTTTTAGGAAAACATTTTACATTTAACTTAAATGCATATATAGCAATTAATACCACAAAAATGAATAATATTTAAATTTTACGGTAAATGTTTTCCCACATGCATAGACATTGTAAAATAATTTAATTGCAACTTTAAAAAATTTTTTTGGCACAGATATCTCATACGCACTACGTTGGTGCGATTTGTCTCTTACGTCAATACCATATATACATCTGGGTAATTAACTGACGCCAAAGTGTCATTATTTTGCTTGATATGGCAACCCGGATGTTATTGTCTATTTATTAATAAATTGTCTATTTACATTTTTTTTTCTTTTTTTTCCAATTATATAAGCTATTTTAATCTAGGCACATTTGTCATACATGCGCCACATTTGCGAGATCGCAATAGAATGGCGATTTTATGCCTCACTTGGTAACCTGGCTGCTGTTTATTTATTAATAAATTTTTATTTTATTTTATTTTATTTTTTAAAGGATATAAAGAGTTTTGTTTTATAATTATTAACTAAACTTTTTAAAATTTATTGTTATTTTCTATTTAAAATAACAGAAAGTTATTGTAAACTATATATGTAACTGGTATTTGAAAAAAAAATTTTCTCCGAATCGGCATCAGAAGAAAAAAAACGCGCCAATGTGGTGCGTATATGTCATGTATACATTTTTTCCACTATACTACAGTATTTAAACATGCTGTATAAATAACGATTATTGTTTTTTCCAAACATGTTTGGCACAGATATTATATACACACTGAGGTACCTGACTATTGCCAAAACGCTGTTATTTTGCCTGATATGGTATAGTTGTTTCTGTATTAATAAATTGTTTATTTACTTTCAATTTCTTTTTAGAAATTCTATAAATTATTTTGTGCTATAGTAACTTTTTTATTTATTAATATTTTCGTTTTAAAATAACGAAAATAATTTTAAAAAATGCAAATTTCTTCGTTATTCTAAAACGAGGATTTTGCCGCATTGGTATTGGAAGGAAATCTTGCAAATCCGGGTTTGTGCCGGAGTTTTTTTTTTATGAAATATGATATTTTCAAATGTAAAGTGAGTGCTACTTGATTAACACGTCGGCCAGTTTCGACAAACTATTCAAATTTACATAAATTCATTTTAAATAACGAAAGAACAATAAACATAAATAAAAAATACAAATTAAAAGTCGAATTAAAAAGCACTTATGACATAAAAAAATACGTGTATCACGTGTAATATCAATTGCTATCGTACTTACGATCATCGATTATTGACATTTATTCCTATAATCTGCTATTAATATTTTTGTCGATAGAATAATCAAGTAGTACCGTACATTGTACAAACTCCAGTTAATATTACAAAAATAGAGCTAAATAACTAAATTTAGGTGCAAATGCACACACCCCTGTTGTAAGAAAAAGGCACAAATGTCATATATGCACCACGTTGGCGTGATACATTTCTGGCGCCACTTTAACGGAAACTTCGTTTTCAAATGACAAATACATTTCTATTTTCTATTTTACTTTTCTATGTATAGAGCATAACATAATTGTAAACTCTATATGTAACTGGTATTTGAAAACAAAATTTTCTCCGAATCGGCATCAGAAGAAAAGAAAAAAAAAAAAAAAACTCGCTAATGTGGTGCGTATATGTCATGCATAATTTTTTTTCACTATACTACAGTATTTAAACATGCTGTATAAATAACGATTATTGTTTTTTCCAAACATGTTTGGCACAGATATTATATACATATTGAAGTATCTGACTATCGCCAAAACGGTGTTATTTTGCTTGATATGGTAACCCAGCAATAGTTGTTTCTGTATTAATAAATTGTTTATTTACTTTCAATTTCTTTTTAGAAATTCTATAAATTGTTTTGTGCTATAGTAACTTTTTTTATTTATTAATATTTTTGTTTTAAAATAACAAAGATAATTTTTAAAAATGCACATTTCTTCGCTATTCTAAAACGAGGATTTTGCCGCATTGGTATTGGAAGGAAATCTTGCAAATCCGGGTTTGTGCCGGAGTTTTTTGTGAAATATGATATGCTCAAATGTAAATTGAGTGTTACTTGATTAACACGTCGGCTAGTTTCGCCAAACTATACAAATTTACATAAATTCATTTTAAATAACGAAAGAACAATAAACATAAATTAAAAATACAAATTAAAAGTCGTGTAGCCCCCATGAACTTGTAAAAATTCCGTTCATTTGTTATGGCAACAAAAAGGCAGACGATATTGTTGTTATTAAAAGAATAAAAATGTTGTTTGTTGTTGATATGCTGAAGGCGTTCTATTTATTATTATTTTACAAGTAATTTAATATAGTAAAATTATTTTAATTAGCTTTTTTGATATTAAGTAAAATATAATGATTTTAAACAATTAATTATTTGATACGCGTAAATAGAAATAAGCGCAATACCGGGCTCTCTTACAAAATCTGGTGACCCTGCTTTGGACATTAACGCATTGAAATATGGCTCAAGAATCAACGAAAACGTCTACAAATTCGATTCTTGAAGCAAACAAGGTTCCTGAAGCAAACAAGGTAAGCGTCAAATTTCCTCCATTCTGGGAAGATAATCCTGAAATATGGTTTTTTCAAATTGATACTCAGTTTTCCCTTGCAATCATATAATTTCATAATTGAGCTATTTGGTTTTAAAAAATCATAAAAAGTCAATAAACTGAAATACAGTTTTCAAACACTCTCCATTGGAAAGTGCATCCTTCCTCTTTAATGGTGTAAAATTTTAAATGATAAAAATATTCAAATATTCAATTATTCCATAATTGAGCTATTTGGTTTAAAAATAACAAAAAGTCAAGGTATTGAAATACAGTTTTCAGGCACTTTGCTTGAAAGTGTATCCTCCCTCTTCAATGGTGTAAAATTTAAAATTGAGAAGAATTGTTGAGAATTAAGGTAAAAGATAAAAAACAGAAGGAAAAATGAAAAAAAGAAAAAAAGAAAGAAAGAAAGAAAGAAATAACAGAAAAAGCAAGAAAAAAAGGAAAGGAAAATAGATTAATGATTTTTTTTATATATAGGGGAGACCGGAGATGGTTGACTATAGGGGTAGACTAACCGCCAAAAACTCGCCAACGATATGAATATTGCGTCATCCAAGCGCAGCTGCGCATCACTCTCCTCCCCCGCTCAGTCGTCGATAGCGCCGCGTCGCCGGCACAAGCCGGTTTCGAGCAGTGACCCGTGATTTGTTTTCATATCATATAAGTAATATTTTCGTGTTGCATATTTTTTGATCTGGTATCTACACATTTTATGTTAACCGTTTGCCTATTAGTCAGAGTGTTTTATGAGTCCATATTGATATTATTTTATGTGTTATTTCTTAATTAGGTGGCAGTGTTTAGGTTATTCATGCCATCGAAACTTAAAATGTCGTTTGGGGTTGATAGACCAATTTCTTTCGGGGCTGGTTGAATAATTAGTCAACCAACCCCAATAACATTTTGAGTTTAAAATATCTTTAAAATTATCTTTTTATTCGATTCTTAATAAGTATATTCTTTTTTTTTTTTTTTTTTTTTTTTTTTTTTTTTTTTTTGCTACAGCACGATGAGGATCTATAAAAGAACGACTGAACGAGCTGATACACCGAAGGATGTCGTAGAAAGAACTTGTCATCGAGTCATTTTTGACAATGAAAGTGTTATTGCAACTGCAAAACAATATAACATTCCCTATAAGACATTACATCGTTATGTGGCGAAACTACAGGAGAAATTGGAACGTACTTAACAAAAGCCGAATTAACCTTGGACTCAGTGGGATATATCAAAAATAGGCAAGTTTTGACTGACGCAGAAGAAGAAGCTTTAGCAAGTTATTTAAAAAGAGCCGCGGATATTTATTATGGGCTAACGCCATATGAGACTCGAAAATTAGCATATCAGTTTGCCATAAAAAATGACAAAGCTATGCCTGATTCTTCGTCAACCAAATTATTAGCTGGCGAAGATTGGTTGGGCTCTTTTCTTAAACACCATCCTTCTTTATCCATCAGGACACCACAAGCAACAAGTCTTTCTAGAGCTACATCATTCAACAAACACAACGTCAGTATGTTCTTCGCAAATTTAACCACTGTTTACCAACGTTTGAATCTAAGTCCTGGTGATATCTGGAACGTTGATGAAACAGGTATTACAACCATGCAAGTACTTAATAGAATAATAGCTCGACGAGATATTAAAAGTCTGGGTAAAATGATATCAGCTGAGAGGGGTACACTGGTGACAGTGGCAGTAGGTGTTTCAGCTCTCGGAAATATGGTACCGCCATTTTTTGTATTTCCACGCGTACATTACAAGTCCCATTTTATTAGAGGTGGCCCTATAGGATGCGAAGGTGATGCTAATTCGTCTGGCTGGATGAAAGAAGAGAACTTCATAAAGTACGCCAAACACTTCGTGCAACATGTTAAGCCCAGTAAAGAAAAACCTGTACTTTTGTTGCTGGATAACCATGACTCTCATTTATCTATCGAAGCGTTGGATTACTTTAAAGCGAATGGAGTGACAGTTTTATCATTCTCTCCACATTATAGCCACAAGCTACAACCTCTTGATAGATCTGTGTACGGACCATTGAAAAAGTATTTCAATCGAGCATATGACAACTGGCTACCTAGTAATCTGTGAAAAACTATAACTATTTATGACATACCGGAGCTAGTTAAAATGTAACTACCATTGGCTGCTACAATTGAAAATATTCAATCAGGATTCAGAGTATCCGGGATTTCACCGTTGAATGAAAATATTTTTCCTGACTCAGAGTTTAGTGGCTCTTATATGACAGATAGGCCGATGCCCAATTCCCATGAAAGTGGTAATTCTTCAGCATGTGATGTGAGCACAGTTACTGTTCCATCGACTTCTGATGCATCTAACACTTTGTCTATTGTCGAAGAGGTTCCAATTCCTGATCACAATACTGAAATCGAAAGTCACACTCTGTCACCGCAGTGTTCATCAGTAAATACGGAACAGATTGCTACCACAATGCCCTCTCCTACAAGATCTTTGAGTACTGAATGTGAGTCACCTTCTTTTTTTGACGAAACATTAAATTCTGTATTTGAAGCGGATTTAAGAGAAACTCTCAAAACCCCAGAAAACGTGGCCCCACCTTTATACAATGTGAACCTGCCCTCAACTTTATTAGCAACACTTGAAGAAATAAGACCCTTTCCTAAAGCGGCGCCACGTTTAGATAATAGAAGAAATATTCGGAAACGTAAAAGTACTATATATACAGACACCCCTGAAAAACAAAATCTTATAGATATGAAAAAGAATAGAGAAATTTTGAAGAAAAGAAGAAAATATACAAAAAACAGAATAGAAAAAGGAAAAGAAACGAGCAAAGGTAAGGGTAAAGGAAAATGGAAAGGCAAAGGAAAAGGAAAGGATAAGGGAAAAGGAACGGGTAAAGGAAAAGGAACGGATAAAGTAAATGAGATGAATGTTGCTGATGACACTGTCGATGGAAATGACGATGCTGTGGATTCAGATGACGAGAGCACGATTTGTTTAGAATGCACTGAATCCTACGCCGATAGTGTCTCTGGCGAACAATGGATTCAGTGCATAACTTGTAAGTTATGGGCTCATGTCAAATGTGTAAGAGGTAATCTAATGTTTTTTTGAATGCAAGCACTGTATTTCTGATAATGAAGACTGATAACTTGTCTGTTTTTTTATATTTTTAAGTATACAAAGATTTATATGTGATTTAAAATGAGACTGAAGAAGAGTTTAGTTTATAAAAGTTTAAATACGAAATACAAGTATTTAACAATTACTATTTTTTAAGTAGAGAAATGCAAAATGTGCATTTAATTTGTGGCGTAAGAAAATTTTAAATTGTTACATTAATAAGAATTAATATGTTACATTCATAAGAAGTTATAGAAAGATTTATGTGTGATTTAAAATGAAACTGAAGAAGATTTTAGTTTAAAAATTTTAGATACTAAGAGTTGATAGTTTTTATAAAGACTTATAAAGGATGTCTGTACCTGATTAAAATGGTTTTTTAATAAAGAGTTCAATTAAATTGAAAATAGTGTTTTATTACTTGACTCTTCTCATAATTTGTTGCTTATTGATACGTAGGTCTACTTACCCCGGGCATATAATCAATCTACCCCGGTTCCGGGGTAGATTGACTAAGAGTTGATGTTCTGTAAAATGCATTTGAACATGATGATGATATTGAATAATTAACTATGTTTTGTTGTTTTTTATTAGTTTAATAGTTCTTCTATCCATTAATGCGATTTTATTGTCTGTACGGATGAAAACACAAAAAATATGTATGATTTAGTAAAAAATTAGTCAACCATCCCCGGTCTCCCCTACTCAGTATCCCTTACAGATACTTTGGTGTAACCCAGTACATGATTTTTAAAATTTATACATATAACGTAATATGAAAACGTTTACATATCAAAACTAAAAATTAACTTCCAGTCTGTAATCTTTTGTGTGTCCGTGTAAATACTATGTGCTTTCTGTTATGTTGGAAGTAATTTGTAATAGACCTCAGCAACGTATATCAATTTAATAAAATGTTAAATAATTCAATATAATTAAATACACCCCAAACATTGTTTTCCCCTATAACATTATGCAATGGAATATTTTTGTGTGATCTTGTAAATTAAGCAAAAATATTCCTTGCACCGCATTCTGTATAGAATGTACATTTTAATGTACTTCATTGATCTATATCAATTTCATTATGTACGAAAAATATAACATCATTAAAATGCAATTGAAGGTATTTTCTCCATTGGCGTAATGTAACGGAACACTTTTGACTGTCCCTGTAATTAAACTATCGATCGGATGTTCATAAAATTAGAAATGACTTCACAATTTTTTCCAACAATCATATATTTTAAATTTCAAACCATTTGGTTGGGTACTATTTTTATAATTTTTTGCGGCAGACAGACAGACGGATATATAGGCAGACGTACAGATCAGATGACGACTATAAGTGCTACGTATTTATGTAATTACGAACCCACCTAAAAATACGTACAAGGTTTCAGAGATTTGATGCGTTAAATTGATAAATCTTTTATGCAATGATATTCTAAAACTTTTATGAACTACATATTATGATATTTTTATAGGTAATAAAGCACATTTCTTCAGGGGGGATCTGCTCCCCCGTACACTCATTAAATTTGCATTCGTAATTTTCTATTGATTATGCAAATGGTTAAAATACATCTTTCATTTTATACTGAGATTTTTAAGGATAAATAACAAACTGGACAAAACTTTAATATTATTTTATTCATAAGTTCAATTATTGCTCACTTTCTTCTATAACCAAATTCTTTTGCATGTTCCTGTAAATGAATGTTAAGTTATTTGCGCGCTATGGTCTATAGTATGACACTTTTAATAAACCTTAGTGATTTGCATCAATTTCAATATGTTTAAGATATCATGAAAACACACAACAAACGATTTTCCGCCGTAGATCGTAATGCAAGGAATTCTACTGAGTGACCCTGTAAAAGAACAGGAAACGCTCTAACGTTAATTTCCAATACAGAATATGCCACAGTAAACCATAATAATATATATCAATTTCAAATATATCGGACTATATTTACGCGAGTTAAATAGACATACAGACGGGCAGACAAATAAAATACATAAGCAATTTTCAGCTATATTGGAAAGTGTTAAAAAAGATATGTTATTAATGTAATTTATATTTAACCTCTTAATTTTTCGCAATTGGAATTATTTAAATGTTTTATTTTTTGTCGGCTATTTGCATTGCAAAGCAACAGATAAAAGAGAAAAAAAATGAAATATATGTCATGTCAAATATGTAAATTGATCAAACAAATTGTTTTATATTATTGAAAACATGCCTAAAATTCCACGAGAAATTATACACCTAATTAAAAAAAATCTTACAAATATATTGACAAAATTTCAAAAGAGTATGAATAATTTAAAATCTTAGTTGGAACTTCTAACACCCATAATTTGACGTTTAAATACTTTAACCAAACGCGCCATTTTCATTAAATGGAGGGAAATTTGAAAATCATCGGAATTACCGTTGAAAAGCATCAGTGTTTGTTGCTATGCAACAAATAAAAGAAAGAGAAATGATGAAATATGTACATTTTAAATAAAAAAAATTCTAAAACAAAATGTTTTATATCATTTGAACTCATGTATAAAAAATCCACAAAATTAGCAGAAATATTTTTAAAAATATGACAAATGCTTAGACAAAATTTCAAAATAATAAGGTAAGTTTAAGATCCGTATTTGAAATTTTAATATCCATCTCTTATCATTTTAATCCATTAATCAAAAGAGCCATTTTCTTTCCATTTGATTTGCCATAGGAAACATTATGATACAAAATAGAATGTTCTGTATTTTCCGAACAATTGATCCAAACCTAACAAAAAACTATACAACTAAATCCCGATAGCCCATGAATGTGCTTACTTAATTACAAAGAGATCGGATGATTTTTACGGCAGTTATCGCGAAACAGACAGACGGAAACCAAAAATTTCCGTGTCTCCAAAGTAAGCCTTCACTGACGTTTTGGCAATTATCCGAAAGTACATCGTTTAAGTAGAGCTTCAATTACTTCGAAAATTTTTGATCAAATGTGAAATCGTTTTCGGAACACGCCAGAAATCTTTTCACAGTAATTACCGGTTCGAAACTCCAGACACTAAACAAAATTGGTCAATTTGAAAAAAGTTTCATTTTGTTATAAGAAACAATTACATAAACTTTTAACAAATTACAACACATTCTCGAAAAAAAAAAATCTTTTAACCCTGTATCAACCGATCGTACTTATAAGTACAATAAAAAATACTTATTTTAAAATTCTATTAATACGGCAATTAGTTGCAGTACTGTTTAGAATGAGTTACAGATACATTACTTTATTTTATTCCAAAAGTATTATTGGTTACACAAAACAAAAATATTTTCAAAATGATGATTTCTTTTGCCTTTGTATCTTTTCAGCTTTCTTGGCGCAGAGGGAGGGGGATAGCGATTTTTGAATTCGGAAATATTTCTATATTTATATTGTAAGATCATCATATTTGTACATTTTATAATTCTACAAAATACTAAGAAAGCTGTTTAAAATAAAAGATTTGTGTGGAGTTTTAAATATTGCACAAAATCCCTGTAAATTCAAATTTAATTAATTCTTCTAAATCTTTCAATTCTTCTAAAACCGTTCAAAAATTTATTAAATGATTATGTAAATCTTTTAATTTAGCTTAAAAAATTTACGTAAAATGCTTTAGGATGTAAAACTTTCATGAATTTATAATGCGGTAGATAAAGGATTAAATCCTTTTTTAGCTCACAGACTATCATAGCCTGAGAGCTTATGTGCCCGTCCGTTCTGTATGTATGTTCGTATGTACGTAACGCGATAACTCATAATAAAAATATCCGATCCACTTGAAATTTTGTATGTAGGTATATCCTGACAAGGCGCTTCCCTGATTAGTTTTTGGAGTTCATTCGATATGTATAAGAGGGGGAACGGGGGGCTCATGGCCCCCGTTAGTTGATATAGATGGGATTTTCATGCAGAATTAAGTTTTCAAAATTTAGATTAGGATCATTCTGATGAGGCGATTCCGTGACTGTTATTAGGTGTTCATTGATTAAGTATAAATAGGGGGAACAGGGGTTCTAATGCCCCCCCCCCCTGTTAGTTGATATAAATGGGATTTTCATGCAGAATTAAGTTTTCAAAATTTAGATTAGGATCATTCTGATGAGGCGATTCCGTGACTGTTATTAGGTGTTCATTGAATAAGTATAAGTAGGGGGAACAGTGGTTCTAATGCCCCCCCCCCCGTTAGTTGATATAAATGGGATTTTCATGCAGAATTAAGTTTTCGTTCAAAATTTAGATTAGGATCATTCTGATGAGGCGATTCAGTGACTGTTATTAGTTGTTCATTGAATAAGTATAAATAGGGGGAACAGGGGTTCTAATGCCCCCCCACCCCCGTTAGTTGATATAAATGGGATTTTAATGCAGAATTAAGTTTTCGTTCAAAATTTAGATTAGGATCATTCTGATGAGGCGATTCCGAGACTGTTATTAGGTGTTCATTGAATAAGTATAAATAGGGGGAACAGGGGTTCTAATGCCCCCCCCCCCGTTAGTTGATATAAATGGGATTTTCATGCAGAATTAAGTTTTCGTTCAAAATTTAGATTAGGATCATTCTGATGAGGCGATTCCGTGACTGTTATTAGGTGTTCATTGAATAAGTATAAATAGGGGGAACAGGGGCTCTAATGCCCCCCCCCCCGTTAGTTGATATAAATGGGATTTTCATGCAGAATTAATTTTCGTTCAAAATTTAGATTAGGATCATTCTGATGAGGCGATTCCGTGACTGTTATTAGGTGTTCATTGAATAAGTATAAATAAGGGGAACAGGGGTTCTAATGTCCCCCCCCTTAATTTATATAAATGGGTTTTTCAAGCAGAATTGTCAGATTTCGTTCAAATCTCTGAATAGTTTTGGAAGTTTAATGGTTAAGTATAAAAGAGGGGGATAACTCTTTTTAAATTATATAAATGCTAAATGGGTTTTTATTAAGAATTATCTAATTTGCTCTGAATTTTGGATATAGATTTTTTATATGATAAAGCATGTCTTTGGTAGTATAGGAGGTTCAATGATTAAGTATAAAAAAAGAGAAAAGGGGAGAGCTGTTTCCCCTTCTTAATTTTTTTTTTCGAACGGAATTAACCCTTGAAAATATAAAGCTTTAATGTGCAATTAGTATTTGTAGCCTGTGAGCTCAATGCCTTCAGTTTAACTGGGCAGTATTCTTTATTTTATTAGCTCACAGGCTATCATAGCCTGAGAGCTTATGTGCCCGTCCGTTCTGTATGTACGTTCGTGCGTAACGCGATAACTCATGATAAAAATATCGGATCCACTTGAAATTTTGTATGTAGGCATAACCTGACAAGGCGCTTCCCTGATTAGTTTTTGGAGTTCATTCGATATGTATAAGAGGGGGAACGGGGGGCTCATGCCCCTCCCCTTAATTGATATGAATGGGTTTTTCATGCAGAATTAACAGTTTTCGTTCAAAATTTAGATTAGGATCATTCTGATGAGGCGATTCCGTGACTGTTATTAGGTGTTCATTGAATAAGTATAAACAGGAGGAACGGAGGTTCTAATGCCCCCCCCCCTTAATTTATATAAATGGGTTTTTCAAGCAGAATTTTCAGATTTCGTTCAAATCTCTGAATAGTTTTGGAAGTTTAATGGTTAAGTATAAAAGAGGGGGATAACTCCTTTTAAATTATATAAATGCTAAATGGGTTTTTATTAAGAATTATCCGATTTGCTCTGAATTTTGGATATAGATTTTTTATATGATAAAGCATGTCTTTGATAGTATAGGAGGTTCAATGATTAAGTATAAAAAAAGTGGAAAGGGGAGAGCTGTTTCCCTTTCTTAATTTTTTTTCGAACGGAATTAACCCTTGAAAATATAAGGCTTTAATGTACAATTAGTATTTGTAGCCTCTGAGCTCAATGCCATCAGTTTAACTGGGCAGTATTCTTTATTTAACATTTTCCAAGAAAGTTTAAAAGTTTTTATGCTTTCGGTTCGTCTGGCCGTATGGCCGTCTCTCTCCACTCTAACTCCCGTAAATATACTTGGATTGCCATGAAGCTTTTGGACGTTATTGACATTTACCCTGCCACGAATCCCATTGAAAATGAAGTTTCTACCATTGTTAGTTTATTTACAGGGACAGTCGAAAGTTTTCCGTTACATTACGGCCTGTGGAGAATTATCATTTCAAATGAACTTTAAAGATATTACACCCTGACAAACATATTCAAATTTATATGCACGTAAGAAGTACACAGAAATATGCATTTTGTAAAATATGCAGTGAAAAGAACAATTATTATTCATTTACAGATCCACACAAATGAATTCCATTACATAATAATAAAAAATAGTAAGGAATTGTTTGTGACTTATTTTAATTATAATAAAAGATTTCCTGTATAATCAAATTGATATACGTCGCTGATAAAAGATATAATATATATCATATAATATATATCATAATATATATATGTAATGTAAGATAAAAGATATATTAAAAGATTTCATGTATAATCAAATTGATATACGTCGCTGAGACGTAATATGAGCTATTTCTGGCATGATACGAAGTGCATAGCATTTGCGGGGCCATACAAAAGATTTCAAATAGTATATTCTTTCCGAAATACTGTATAAGATACCTGTGCCTAATATGGACACCCTAAGGAAAATTTATTTTTTTCACCCCTTTGTATACGAGATAGGACTCCAAAAATACATGACCTTGATCCGTGGACTGTTGACTATCTTTATTAAAATTAGCGACCTCGTAACTATTCCAGCTTAATTTAAATGATAAAAACAAAAAAAGTTTACAAATGTCCATATAAGGAACCACTAGTCCCTAATATGGACAGGTGGCTCCTTATTGATCTACTACACAGGGTGTATGGAAGAACAACTTTTCTATGGAATTTTACAGAAGAGGGGATAAAAAAAAAAATCTTAAATTATTCCAGGGAAGGGTAGAGCACAGTAAATATCTTCAGAATATGCACTTTAAAACTAGGGGTCATTTTCGGTTGTGGCTCTTTGAAGACCGATGCAAAGCACCTCAGTTACTAAAAATATTATGAAATAATGTAGTTGGTTTTGCTTAGCTTTCTATTTTTGTAGTCTGAAGATTCACCTGCTGTACTTCCAATGTGGGCATAAGGTGTCCATACTGGGAATCGGGAATAGTTTTATTAAATCTTGTAATAAATAAATAAATAAAACTTTTTAAAGAAATATATGCAATAGCAATCGAAAATTTGTTTTGGAAGCTTTCTAAAACACTCCACTTTTCAATATTTAAAGTAATTTTACAATACCTAATAAGAAATTAAACTTACTTGTATTTAAGATCATCACATCAAGAAACACCAAGTTACCTTCTAAATGGTGAACCGCGTGATTTTTTGTACTTTTCTGGCTTAATTATCATTTCAACTGCTTTTCTTCACTGGCATGTAGCGCGATTTCTCTATCAAAATTGTTACTTTTAAAAATATTAGGGGTGTCCATATTGAGAGCACTGTCCATATAGGGTAAAAGTACCTTATTACGATTGATGGATGTTGGATGGATGAAATGCATTTTAAGCATGATATGAGCTTTTAAGTTTTACTAAATGTATGCACATTATATGGTGTGCATAAATGCTGATAGTAACTCAATTTAGATATACAGGTTTATACAAAGGAATTCGGAAAGGTTACCGAATATGAGCGTAATTTACTTAAAGGTGGTTTTAAAATAAGATATGCATTTTTTAGTTAAACTGCATTCAGTCTACTAAGAAATGTGTATAGAATATAGATAAAATAATATACAGAGTCACGCAAAGAACTGGATACAGGATCGCCTATGAATGATAATTTCTGGAAATGTGATTTAAGTAGTTTAAAGAGATTTTTTTTGTTTGAACTAAATTTTAACAAAATACTTTCGTGTAATAAAGATACTAGATAAACTACAGTGCTGATCAAAAATATTCAAGTATGTTTCCATCTATTAGTATGAATTGCTGTAAGAAAAAATTCAACCAGTTAAGCGTTTTCTGGCTAAACTAAATTTCCCCATTTTTTGTATATATATCGACCGACAGATCAAATAGAAGTCTGTTCAAAAGTATTGGAATATATATATGGGTGTGGACAGTAACACCTTATTTCCTTGTATAACGAAGTTTTGTAAAAGTTTTCAGGAAGTGTTGGAAAGTGTTTCATAATCTATGTTTAACGAATGATTTTTTTTACTTGTTTATTGATAGAACAGATCAGAACTCGCAATCTATTTGTCAAATTTAATATTAAAAAAATATTTTTAACAAATTTCAAACAAACGAGGTTACACAAATCATTTAGATATATTTTATCTATTCTACGAATAAACGTTAAACCGAATTTGAAAGTTCTTTTTCTTTTTATTTTCTTTTTAAAATGTTATGTTTCTCTGCCTTTTTTTAATTTTTAATGGACTCTAAAGGCTCTAAATTTCGCAAAAGTTACCATATATCAATTAATTTACAATATGTTCATAAGAAAATCAGTACGAAAATACATTTTTAACACAATTACCCAACGATATCTACAGTGGCGGTCAAAAGTTTCCGGCCAGCAAAAAATTTTCAGTTAATTTGTAAATATACCCATATGAAGAGGAATCTCATAGTGATATTTATACATTTTATTGACATAATAGTTAGGAACTTACTTATAGAAGTACATGTAAATATCAATAAATTTAACTGAAAAAATTAAGTATAAAGGAAAACGCACATTCTCAAAAGTTTCCGGCCACCTTCACAAGTTTGTAAAAAAGTGGTATTGTAATAGAAAATTACAGTGATCAACAACATTTACAATTAGTTTTTATCGTATTACTATTATATTAGCTTTAATAATAAGTACTGCGGTGCAGAAATGTGACATTCATACAATCAACGGTTAAAGATCGTCTATGGTAAGTTTTTCCCACATTTCTTGCAATTTTGGCGAAATTTTGGCTGAGTTGGAATATTTATAGTTCCGCAGACATTTGTCAACTTCTTTTCAAAGATTTTCTATTGGATTCATGTTGGGCACTTGGGCTGATCATTTCAAAAACGAAATTTTTTGTGCGAAAACCATTGCTTATCGAGTTTTGCAAACATTTTTTATGTCGTTATCATGTTAAGAAAAATAGTTGCGACCAAATTTTTTTCTCTAATAGGGCAGAAAATAGTCTTGCAAGATATCCTTATACATTGTATCATTCACCTGGCTGTGGATTTCAAATAACAGACCGACACTTTTTGAAGAAAATACTCCACACGGCATAACGTGTCCTTCGCCATTCTTCATTGTAGGAATAACATAGGTCGAATCATATCTTTTGTTGTTAGGTCATCGGACGTTGTGTCTGCCGTCACTTCCAAAACTGTTTCGAATTCGATTGATGGAAAAATAGAACTTTTTTTTCAGTTTTCACTTGACCAGACTTTGTGTTTCTTGGAAAACGCCAGTCGGGTACGTTTGTATTTTTTTTAACTCTGAAAATTTTTTAACACCGACTCTTCCATAAAGTTATGCATCACGTCAGCAAGTTGATATGGTATACGGACTTATTACAGCAATATTTTCATTCCGTAAATCGCAGTACATTACAGCGGAATTTTTATGCGGATTATCAATTGGTTTTCTCCTGATAATTCTGTCCACACGAATAGTAATTTTCTGGGATCTCCCGGACCTCTAAAAGTCTTGAAGGCCACGGCCACATTTATATAATTTTTAAATATCGTTTACGGTCGATTTAGCCGATCGATAACTTTGCCGCAATATCTCGAGAAGATTGGCCTTTTAGCGACAAACTAAGCACTCATTTATAAACAATAATTTTTGATCTTTTTAATTTTGAATTCAGACTATGCTATACACGTTGATTCATTCATAAACAACCAAAAAACAGTTTACCGACAGAAAAAAAACTAAAGAATGATAAGTGTCCGGAAACTTTTGCACACGCGAACTTCGAATTTTATACCTTTGCATGAAGAATCTTCTGTATCCAATCAAAATGATCACGTGGTCAGAGGTCATTTACATATTCCTAACTTTTGAAGCAATTGTGCTTCTTCTTTGCTGAAACCTTTTGGTAAATAAATCGAAGAAACTAACTAGCCGGAAACTTTTGACCGCCACTGTATATGCATATTCTTTTCATAAATGCGTTAAAAATTCTAATTATGTGCCGAAATAATCGTATTGGAAATAATGGGGTTAAAGATCAATGTAGACAACAATAAAAGTGAAATAGACATAGCAAATGTGCCAAGTAGTGCTACCAAATGTCCAACGTAAATCGGGACTCAAAATGCTCTGGATATCAATACTTTAGAGTAACTTTCTTCGCATTGTCTAAAGGCATAATTAGCAGCAATTAAAAATAAAAAAAAAATGTAAGAAATTTGTGGCGTACAGAGTATCTGAAAACTCGATCTACGCATGACATCTGGCGACACTAGTGCCAAACCACCTCACTAAAATACGTCATCTGGTAAGAAATTAGCTAAGAAATAATCTCTTGAAATCGGCTTTATTTATTAATTTTTAGGACTCTTGAAAAATTATCTAAAACTATGTTTAAAAAATTATCCCAAAAAACTAAAAAGAAATAACACTAAAGGTTAATGTATTCTTACATGAGTTATGTGTAAGACCGATAAAGTTACAGTATAATATTATATAAAAGTTTTTGATGTAAAATTAAAGTTCGTAAAACTTATTTCTTTAGGACTCTTGAAACCCAACTATTACAAGGAAACTATTTAGTTTTCTTAACCCATTTGTTCCTAGCTTCCAGTTTTTGAAATGCTTTGAATTTTAATGAGTTTTGTAACTTTCTTCTTCTTTATAATATGAAAACTGTATAATATATTTACACTGGTTTGCAAATTTAATCATTTTTATATACTTTTGATGAAATATCTATTTTTTTTACTGCTTTTTACTAATGTAAGGCGGTATTTGAAAAAAAAAAAAAAACTACCACGTCACATTTTTTCTATACAAGGTGTCCACTCTCGACGGTGTCCAATGGCTAATTCGTAAACTATTAGTCATTGACGTACAGTTCCAATTACCAAAATGTTTTAAATGAGGTAAATAAATATTTTACAATCGATTTGGGTCAATAAAAACATTTATTGAAAAATTACTAAAAAAAATTTTATACGGTCCCTCGGTCTTATAAGTTGTATTTAGTAAAATTTTCCTATTGCACTGACAAGTAAGATAAAAAAAAAAGTCCTGTTATTATACGATTAAAATTGACCAAATAATAGCTGTTTAGAGTTGGAGCATATTTTTGCTGTAAATTAGAGGTCATTCACATATTTAGTAGGGAAATAATTTTGTTAGGTATATTAAAAAATGGTCCAGAGTAAAAGTAATATTGAAACAAATTTTCTTTAAGCCGAAAAATACTATGATTTTTTGTTTATTATTAATAATGCTTACAATGTAATTAGTCTCTGTAAAGAAATAAATATAAAAAATATATAATAATAACTTTAAAACGTTCAGCTAAATAAATATAATTTTTAGTATATCATAAACATGCTTTATAGTATACATTATGCAATTTATATATTTTATCAAAATGCATACAGAAAATTTTTAGAATATTTTTTTTAGTAGTTTAGTTAATTTTGTAGCATTTTTAATTGATTTTCCCGACAAATTTGAGAAAAGGAAAATTCAGGCACAAATGGGTGATGAATTTCAATTTATGATATGCAAAATAATGTATGGCGCATATTGAGATTCATGACCAGTCTGTGTGTGCATTCGACTAGTAAATGATGGTTCTCACAGCAAAATTTTATGACAGCAAAGTCAACTTGCTTAATCAACTTCTTTGACATACAAAGCTTTAGCTAATTAATCATATAATTGGATTGACGTATGAATTATGTAGTGCCGTAAAACTGAAGAGAACAGTTTCAGAAATCGAATCCTACGCTGACAGTTTGAGATACATATGAAACGTGGATATATTTTCTGAAACATTTTGTTTCTACACCAAACATCCGGCGATAATTAATACAATTTTAATGTATGAATAATTTTACTCGCGGTAAAGAAGTAATGTTACTTACTTATGTGCTATTTATAACCTGTATTTTATTACATCGAAATAAAAATTTTGAATGGAAATTTAATAATGGAAAAAGCAGAAACTCTACATTTGAGCAGAATATATGTTTTACTTTCATCATTACTGCTAGATTAATTTTCATTAATTCTAAAATTTCTAGTGTTAATTATAAAAAATTTGAATTAAATAATAGTCTTATTTAAAATATTAGTTTATGCATTTTATTGATGTTTTTCTCTATTTACTGAAAAAATATTTCAAAACAGCATGAAAAAGATTGTGATATTATGCAACGAGTAATTAAAAAATACTGATTTTAAAGGATGGTTTCAGTTCTTACAGTGCACTTACCCATTTTTATTAATTTTGGATTTTCGATGATCCGGATTGGGTCTGGTCCCTATTAAAGCGAATTATCGGGGTTTTACTGCACTTGTAATGTTATTAGGCTTTGAAATTAAAAATATAGTTTTTTAGTTGTTGATAAATATACTAATTACAGTATATATTGAACAATTTTAAAGCTTATTTTAGAAAAATTTAGACAAAACATATAATTGTGCGTGCACATTACACTATTACAAATGTTATTCACATAACCGCATTTAGTACGTTTACTTTTTATCAAAAAAATACAAAAAAAAAATTAGCGTAATTTTTGGTAGTATTTTTTAAATTCATCTTGTAGCATTTAAAAGCGACTTCACCAACAAATTTGAGAAAATAAAATGTCACGCACAAGTGGGTTTAGAATTTCAATTTATGAAATGCAAAATAATATATGACGGATATTAAGCTTCATGATCAGCCTGGGTATGCCTATTCGACTAGTGAATGATGGTTTTCACAGCAAAATTTCATGACAGCGAAGTCAACTTGCTTAATCAATCAACTTCGTCGGCATGCACAGCTTTAGCTAATTAATCATATAACAGGATTGACATATGAATTATTTAGTGCCATGAAACTGCAGAGAACAGCTTCAGAAATCGAATTCTACGTTGAAAATTTGAGATATGTATAAAGCGCGGATATATTTTCTGAAAAATTTGTTTCTACATAAAACATTCAGTGATAATTAATAAAATCTTTCTGCATATAAAATTTCATTCACGGTTAAAAAAGTAATGTCACTCAGGGTTCTCGCTGTCGCTCGCCTTTGCGCCAAATTGCAACTAAATTTTTCATTTGGCGAGTAAACAAGCGATTAGATTCGCCAAATGGCTAGTGCTCAATTTTTGCTTTTTCTTTATTTTCTTTTTCGTCTTCCATACATATGCACACATACGTATTTTTAATATATACATATTTTTAATATATTTGTAGCGGATAGTTGAAATTAGATTAATAATAATTTTTGTCGCAGATTTAAAAATTTAGGTTATTTTATAATATATTGAAAAAAGGAGGCTACATTAAAGGATTAAATATATATATATATATATATATATATATATATATATATATATGTGTGTGACGATTTAAGGAGAACTCGAATTATTTCCACTGGTTAAAAAGAAACACACAGTCATGGCAAGCGAGGGAAAAACAAAATAAATAAATAAACCTCACAAATAGAGAATAAACAATCTACACAAATGCTTAAAAAGGATACAAATAATATTCAATTAATTTGAAATAACTCACTCTTAAGAAGAATTTCTCAAGATGATCCTAGGGGAGACAATAATAACGAAAATTATGAAAGTAAGTAGCAATCGGCGTTCAGTTGTCTCTAAACATTTTTTTTTTTTTTGCTGTAAATTCATTTATTAAATTCGTAATAATGAGGAAGGAAAAGCTCCTTTTGCAAAAATTCCATCATTATTTCAGCGAGCTGTCCTTATCGAAGAAGCAACCCAAGAAATCTTCTTTTTCATCTCGAGACTTCCACCTTTTTAAACTAAAAAGAAAGTTCTGGAACATTCTGTAACCTCAAACCATCATTCTTTTATGTAAACAGAATTCTTGTCCAGCTACGAGGCTATTTTCCACAGACGATAAATTTATTTAAAAAAAAATATTATTTAACCAATTTATAATTGACTCAGAATTTTAAATATCTTAGGCAGACGATTTTTATAAATGATTAATTTTAAGAGAAAAAGAAAAGAAATGAATTTATTAATATGCACACATCAAACGTTGACGTAGGAAAAATAAATAAATAGATAAAATAAAATAATGATATTTTTGAAAGGAAAGGGTTTGGAATAAATTTAATAAGACTTTCTTAAAAAGGGTTGATAAAAACATAGAAGAAATCAGTTTTATTTGGAATATTAAGAAATAAAGTTTTAATTAAGAATATTTTTGATTTAGAGCCATCTTTTTAAATTTACGCATACTGAAATAATGTTTTTTAAGGCAAATTAAGAATTTATATCGTCTGCATAAGGATTAACAGATTAGATTTAGAAACAAGATTTTAATTTAATAATTTGAAGTAAGTACGGAATATTATTATAAGAAAATTAAGATAGTATAAAGGTTAGTTTTGGCGAAAAAATTTTAAATTTGTAATTATATATATATATATATATATATATATATATAATACCATTAAAAGTAGACAAGATTCACCAATGGATTTTATCAATAAAACAATAAACCAAAACGAAGAATTAGAATTGAATTAAATTATAATAAAAAAAAAATAGTGAAACGAGTATATCTGAATAAATAAATAAATAAAATGAATGCAAATGTAATTTGTAGCCCCCAAAGCAGAATCATCAGGCCCCAAATGCTCTGCAACCTACAAATGAAGTGTGCGGTTTCATCCACGTATTAGCCATGAAATAGCAAAATAATACGTATTTGGGGCTACCAGCACACAAAAACCAAATTATTAAACAAGGAACAGAGTAATAAATGAAAAAATGAATATATATATATATATATATATATATATTAAAACAGTAGCGTGCAGCAAATAGTGTCAGTAACATGAGCACAAACTAACCCTATTTTTGCACGTGGAAATGATAAACTTTACATTCATATATAAATTGGATAAAAAAGTAAGAAAACAAAATATTGAATATATATATATATATATATATATATATATATATATATATATATATATATATATTGTGATACACGTCGAATATATTTTGCGAATACTTTTTTCATTTGGCGAATGTTTTTTAATTTTAATTAGCCAAATTACTAACGTTGGTCAAATGTCAGCGAGAACACTGATGTCACTTATGTGCTATTTACAACCTGTATTTCATTACATGAGTGTAATAATTCTGAATTGAATTTTAATAAAGGAAAAATCAGAAATTCTACGCTAAAACAGAAAATACGTTTTACTTTTATCGTTTACTTCTAGTTTAAATTCCATTGATTCTAAAATTTGTATTAGGATAAAAAAATTTTAACTTAAAAATAGTCTTATTTAAAATATTAATTCAATTCATTTTAATGATATTTTCTATATTTACTTTTTTTTTTTTTTTTTTTTTTTTTTTTTATTAACGAAACAACATCAACATGAAAAAGATGGTTATATTATGCAACAAGTAATTAAAAAATACTGATTTTTTGAAAAAAAAAAATGTTTTCTTATTTGATTGAATCGATAGGTAATTATTGGGTAAGATAACAACAAACCAATATATAATTAATATTGCTATTTTGTCACATCACTTTGAACTCTCGTGCTAGTGTCTAGTTTATTAGTCTTTTTCTAATTAGTCTTATTTTTTCTCTTCCCATATTCTGTAAAGAGAGCCTCAAGCTGTAGTTTGAATTATTTAATTATTGTATTTACCATCTCCTCAACCTATAAATAAACTAGCAAAAGCCATGCTTTGTTTGGATTCGCGAAGCATTATTTTATAAAACAGATATTTGAAAGTAACAATTTTTTTTATTTATTATTTTTGCATCTTTGGTGCTACTTTGATATACCCCCCCCCCCCAAAAAAAAAAAAAAATTACGCGCCAAATCTGGCACTCGCTACACACTTTTCCTACGGACCTTTTAGGTTTGCTGTTACTCAGCTTCATTCCTTCATTTGTATTTTTTATGTATTCATTGTATTTTTTAGGTATTCCTTTTTTGTATTTAACGATTAAGTAATTTTTGTTTATTAATTATTTGTATTCAGCGAGAATTCATCTTGGCGAGAAAAAGCGTTAGAAATGGGTATTTTGCTTGGCGAGAAAAAAAAGTCGCCAAATTTACGATTTGGGGGGGGGGGGTATATCAAAGTAGTTCCTCATCTTTATTAAACAAAAACGTTATTTTATGTTTTGGCGCATTTTAATTTTTTATTTATGATGTAAAACTGGCATAAGATATTTTCGAAGCAAACTTTTACAATTTTTTTTTAATTTTCAACTAAAAGCTTTTTTAAAGATGTTTTTACAATTTCAAGTAGCCACTGGTGTTTTTTAATTGTTTGAAATATGCATGTTTCCAATCTTTGTAATCAACATCCGATAATCTTTGATAGCTATTTTAGAATAATATATTTGAAGAAAGCTTGAAGAAAGTTACTTCTTCAAAATCCTATTTTCTGGAAAAAACATTTGAAATCTGCTTTCGTTGATACTATGAATTTTCAACTGTAAAACATTTTATTTTAATTTCTTCATTTTTATACATGTTAGCGTATGAGAATTGCTGTAATTCTCTCCGCGTGGGAGAACTTTTTACTTTCTGCGAATGGCAACTCAATTAATGGAATTACCTTTTAACGAAGCGCTCTCTCATTCTTGCAGTGACGTTTTCACGAATAATTATTGTTGTGTTTGCGAACTTATTAAAGTCTTATTTTTCTATAAAATCCTTCTGATTAATGAGTCGATATTATTTAGCCACAATACGACCTTCGCAAAAATATTTATAAAGAGCTTGAACCAACAATTTCACGCAGATCTTTTAATTTTTCATTTATATAACAAATTTAAGAATTCATTTTATTTGTTTACAATTATTTTGTTGCCAGTTTACAAAAAAAAAAAAAAAATCCATAATACAATTTTTTTTAAATGTTTAAGTGTCATCTGTGCAAACGATTTTGCGGGATAATGAAAACATGTTTTATTTAATAAATTAATCATGATTCTATCTATAATTATTTACTCCATGATTTAAACTTTTTTTTTCTGAAAATATACGCGTTTCATTTTTTATTTATTTGCTAAAATGCGTCCGTATTGGAAATGCATGTAAAATAAATTAATTAAAATAATAATTTTTTTAACGTTTTACTGTAAAAAAAATTATATTCTGCAAATCTACAGATCATAATTTATTTTTGTGTTTAATTTGAAGTAAAAATATTGAATAGTTTTTTTGTAAAGCGTACGACAAATTGTAATTTGAGTGGACTAGTAGAGGATTCGCTTCGCTCATCCTAATAAACAAGACAAGGCACTTACTGCAAAATCTCTAATGGCAATAGTACTATCGTCATTAAGATGAGGGGGAGGGGGAATTAATAAGCCTTCGAAATTTTACTATTTTGACGAAATACGTTTCCACTTTATATTTTCTAAATCTATTCTTTGCCAAACGTGGCAAGGGCAGACGATATAGTGTTAATGCTTGATTTATTAAATTTTTATTTATTATCATAATTTTTTGTTTGTCATTAACTTACATAACAATAATATAATAATAATATGAAAGAAAACATCCAGAAAATGTTGTTAGTCTGAAAATAAAAATATAATTTTTTTTTGTAGTTCATAAATATACTAATTATAGTAATTATTCTAATATTTAGACAAAACATATTATTCAGGCACAAATAGGTTAAGAATTTCAATTTATGAAATGCAAAATAATATATGACGCATATTTAACCTCATGACCAGTCTGTGTGTTCCATTCGACCGGTGAATGATGGTTCTCGCAGCAAAATTTTACGGCAGTAAAGTCAAGTTGCTTAATCAACTTCGTTGGAATTCACAGATTTAGCTAATTATATGTATAAAACCCCTCCGTGTATAACAATTCCGGGGTCAACCTATCCACGAGAAAAAGAAACTCATTCACCAATTAAAACGTTTCATAGTCGTAATGGAGCGTTCTCATTAGTCAGATTCACAATGGGAGCTGTAAATGACGTCACTACATTTTACTTCGCTTTGAAATATTTCCACGATTTCAAAAAGTATATTTAATTAAAACTTTTTATTAAAAGAAAGCGAAGGTGCGTTTTAAATGCAATATTGTTAAAATTTTTATATTCGGGTTGCTTTAATTTTTTTTTCTTTACAGCCGTGAATGACTCTTGAGAATTTCAAATCTATAAAAAACATTATGAAAAGTTACCTGCGATTTTAAAGGCAATCTATTTTCTGACCAATGAAACCGTTCGATAGTCGTAATGGAGCGTTCTCATTCTTCAAATTTCCAGTTGGAGCTGTAAATGACATAACTACATTTTACTTCGCTTTGAAATCTTTACACGATTTCAAAAACAATATTTAATTAAAACTTTTTATTAAAAGAAAGCGAAGGTGCGTTTTGAATGCAATTGTTAAAATTTTTATATTCGGGTTGCTTTAATTTTTTTTTTTTTAAGCCGTGAATGACTCTTGATAATTTCAAATCTATAAAAAACATTGTGAAAAGTTACCTCCGATTTTAAAGGCAATCTATTTTCTGACTAATGGAACCGTTCCATAGTCGTAATGGAGCGTTCTGAATGGTCAGATTTACAGTGAGAGCTGTAAATGACGTCACAACATTTTACTTCGCTTTGAAATCTTTTCACGATTTCAAAAACACTATTTAATTAAAACTTTTTATTTAAGCAAACCGCGGATGCGTTTTAAATTTCATTATAATCCCCACCCCCATCCATCAGATAGTTTTGCTATAGTTTTAAATACAGATTTCTGTTGAAATTTTCTTTTTTTCTTTTTTTTTTTTTTTTGGTTAGATTTTTTCCTTTCCAAATTTAATCGCTGTATTTATCAAAATTGTTTCAGCCTAAAGTGGCTATGATTGACCACAGTTGTTGTAATTTATCTTCATCCTTTAAAAATGCAAACACGTCATTTTGACGGCCTATCTTCTAGTTAATCATATAATAGGATTGACGCATGAAATATGTAGCGCCATGAAACTGAAGAGAAGAGATTCAGAAATCGAATTCTAGGTTTACAATTTGAGGTACTATATATGAAGCGCGGATATATTTTCTGAAACATTTTGTTTCTGCACAAAACATCTTGCAGTAATTAATACAATTTCAATGTATGAATAATTACACCCACGGTTAAAGAAGTAATGTTAATTACTTTTGTGTTATTCATAACCTGTGTTTTGTTACATCTGTGCAAAAAATCTGAATTAAATTTGAATAAAAGAAAAAGCAGAAAATACGTTTTACTTTTATCATTTACTGCCAGTTTAAATTCCATTAATTTTAAAGTATCTAGTATTAACCATAAATTTTTTAACTTAAAAATAGTCTTATTTAAAATATCAATTCAGCGAATTTTATTGATATTTTTCTATATTTTCTTGAAATTTTTTCAACTGAACGACAACAGCATGAAAAAGATTGTGATATTATGTAAACAAGTAATTAAAAAAATACTGATTTTAAAGAATGGTTTCAGAGTTCAGATCGTTTCATTTCTTATAGTGCATTTACCCATATTATTTAACCCGATTTTCGATAATCCGGATTGAATATAGTCCCTTATAAACCAAAGTATCAAAGCTTTACTGTACTTATAGTGTTATTAGTCTCTGAAATTAAA
Source organism: Maratus speculifer (assembly GCA_964019185.1). Taxonomy (NCBI): domain Eukaryota; kingdom Metazoa; phylum Arthropoda; class Arachnida; order Araneae; family Salticidae; genus Maratus; species Maratus speculifer. The sequence continues at coordinate 186,782,767 of OZ025296.1, read as the reverse complement.
AATATAATTTTTTATTAGTTCATAAATATACTAATTATAGTATATGTTGTGCAATTTAAAAGCTGATTTCACAAAAAATTAGACAAAACATATATTTGTGTATATCATACGATTACAAATATTATGCATTTTCTCATATTTAGTACATTTTTTCAAATAAATACAAAAATTGTTCAGCGCAATTTTTTGTTATTATTTTTCCATTTTATCTTGCACCATTTTAAAGAAATTTTACCAAAAATGTTGACAAAAAATCTAGAAAGAAAAAAAATCATGCGTCAAACATAAATTATGAACCACTTTCCAACACAGTCAGAATAATGTAACAAAACTGCACTGTTTAAAAAAATTAAAATATTACGTCTCCTTTCACCATAGGGAAATGCATGATGCATTTCAAAACTGAATTTCAGTTCTTCCCATCTACAAGCGGAAAATTATCCGAATTTTTTAGCAGTCCTGTATATGATATAGAACTTTGTATATATTAACAACATGCATTCCAAAATTTAGTTCATTTAAGCGATATATGTATTTTACTTGAAATTCCTCTATAGCAATTTCCTCTAATAAGGAGAATAGCATCCGAATACTTTTGTGCAGCCCTGTAATATGAGGTATAGAACTTATATATAAAGAATAATATGCAAAAAACTAATTAGATTTAAAATGCACATACCGAATTTTAGAAGGCACTCTCCATCTACTGTAACCGATTTCTTTTAAAAGTACCTGTGAATTAATTTAAAAATGCTATGAATGCTTTGTTTTAACGTAATCATAGAGAAATCCAGTGATTTATATCAGTTTCAATACATTTGAAATAGCAAAATGTCATTAATATACTCTCCAAACGATTTTTATCCATATGTATATATCATAGGGTAATTCTTTAAAATGTATTCTATGTATTCTTGGCTATGTATTCATGGTGACATGATTCACTTTTGAATTCCATGTAAATAAATAGTTGCCATTTTAAAAGTTCCAATCCTCGCAGGTATCCGTGTAAAATTCTGTTGAAAGCGTAAACAGGAAACATTAAAAAAAGGAAGATCACAATGAGGTAAATCCTCAACAATAATTTAACAATTTGGAAACTGTACGTCAAGCTTAGCAAATGAGGTGCGTTCATACTATAAGGAAGTTTTAAAAATATTCAGATCCTGGTGTAATTTTATACATTAAATTTCGTATAGAGTAGACAATCCGAAATCTTTTGTGTATCCCTGTAAATACTATCGGCTTTCTATTGTATAGGGAGTAACTTGTAGTAAGCCTCAGTCACGTATATCAATTTCATAAAATGTGAAATAATTTAATATTATTAAAATGGGTCTCAAACAATGTTTCCCCTTATACCATTATGTAATGGAATCAGGCACGTAGCCAGGGAGGGGGCTAAGGGGGCTGAAGCCCCTCCCGAAACTTTGAAAATACAAAATTATCTGTATGATAAAAAATAAGTTTTGTTTGTTTTTATCTTCCATTACATTTAAATCAATTGCATTTTTAGCTGTAAAAATACCCATTTATTGAATTACAGTTACGGTAATCCTTCATTATATCGGTTATTTGGACATATTGTTTTTTTAATAGGTATGTATCACTAAAAATATAAATTCTTTTAAAAAAATAATTTTTACTGTCTTTATGCGCAATAAAATTCGATTAAGTGTAATTTCTTATCATTAATTTGATTAAGAAAAATTAAGTATAATACGCATACGGCATAAGAAAGGTCACGAAAAATTAGGAAGATTATTTTCTACATGTTTCAGTCATTGGAATTTTTTTTTTCTTAAAACATATACAATTAGATTATCACAAACCTTATGTTATTTTAACAAACAAACTCTAGATTTTTTCAGGAAAATAGAAATGGAATTATTTCATTGTTGAGTTTTCAAAGAGCTCCAAGAAAAAAAGAAATTAGAGAAGATCTTGAACTAATACTTGAAACAATCTTATTTTGTGCAGAATAAAATAGCCACTGACCACAATGACGATCCTCTAACTTTAGAGAAATTGGTATAAAAAAGACTAGTTAAGAGTTCTTTCTTTTAAGTTTTGAGCAAAGTCTGGAGCGAATGATTTGAAACGAGACATTATAAATATCTATAGAAATGCTATTTATTTCACCCCAGAAACTCAGAATGAAATCAAATATTCTGGGATACAGTTACCGAAGTATTAATTATCAAAATACATATTGCGATCTGTTTTAGCTTAATTGCTGTTGAAACTATGGACATTTCAAGCACAGAACAGCTTGCTATTTGTGTTAGATATGTGAACTATTAAAAAATTCACAAAACCCAGTAATTCGGATTTTTTTTCACGTGTTATTCCAATAAATGTCTCAAAAATTCAAGAAAAGTAATTTTACAACATTGTGATGAACTATGTCTTGGCATGTATAAATGTGTCGCATAGGCGTATGACAAAGTAGCCAATAAGTTTGGTCATGTTAGCGGGGTTCATTCTAGAATTCTTCAGAATATCTAAAAATTAGATACGTCTTCTGTGAAAGCCATTGGTTAAATCGTGCCTGTTTCCAACAACATGCTGATTCCCTTCATTCGAAAGTATCATGCATGGACTTGTTAAAGCAGCGACAAAAGTTTTTAAAAATCAACTGAAGACAAATTTAGCGCTTCAAGAAGCAATTGCATCATATATCCTAGAAAACAAAATAATATAACTTTTCCGCATTTGTGATACAAATTTTATCGAGAGGCATGAAAGCATATTGACTTTTGTTGAGCTACTTAAATACATTTGTATTAGCTCAGAAAATATTTCGAAAAACACATGGAAAATTTCTTCAATAGCTGGAGTTTTTTTTTTTTTTTTTTTTTTTTTTTTTTGGCAGTCAGGGAGAAAAAATCATTTTCTCATAAGCTTGTCTGTTTATCAGAAGGTTTTCTGTTTGACAGTCATAGTGAGTTCTTAAAAAAAAAAAAAAAAAAAAAGTTATATAATATTGACTGTAACCCATGCTAAAGATGCCTAATTGTTTTACATAAATATGCAGAAAAATGAAGTAAAAATCTTTTGTGAGATTTTATTGTACATCAAAACTTCGGGAAAACATCTTCCAAACTGAAATAAAGATCCCAAGACTGACATTTAGACAGGCAACAGATACAAACCCTCAAATTACATCCACTGACAAGTATTACAATATCACGGTCTTATTTCTCCATATAGAAAGTCTTATTCAAAATTTAAATTATCAATTAATTTCGAATGAAGACATTCTAAGAGATTCCCAGTTACATCTTCCAGGATGTGCTTCACTGGAAAAAGCAAGTAAATTAGAGAATCTGATGCAATATTTTCAGGATAAAGTGTCAATGTAACAAGTGAAAGCTGAATATGAATTAGGGTGCAAACAAATTGCTAATGTTGACACCAACATAGGGGTTTTAAAAGTTTTCGCACTGTAATATGACGTATTACGATAAAATCAAACACTTGCTGACAGCTACAATTGAAAGCCGAGTAACAAAAGACAGTGCTGAAATATATTTTTCGGCAAAGAAAATAATTAAATCTGACTCGAAGCGTTATGGTCGATGACAGACTGAGTAGTTTTTCCATGATTTCTATACTATCTTTAAGCATTTAAATGTAAGGCAATGAACAGTACTAAAATAATCGAGGTGGGCGACTTTTTACACACAAACATATTTAATAAAACTGACGGCACTACAGACGACATATACACATATTGTAAACACAGAACAACTATCTGGAACATAGATACATTATGTTCCTTACATAATTCCATGGAATAGACAAGGGGCGCCATCTACCGTTTAACCTGAAAAGTAAAAGTATAAAATACCACAGCTCTTCCCCACTTAGTAATGAAGTCGGTCAGGAGCTCTTCGATGTCTTCTGGACCTTCTAAGTACCTGTGGAGAAGAAGAAGAATTAGTTTTTACATGTTCAGGGGCATCAACTGTAGCACTAGTAGGAACCGACGGTTTTTGGTGAATATTATCAGAGTTAGCTGAATTAGAACTCGAAGAATCAGGATTATGAAAGTCAGTTGGAGTAGGATCTGGAACAACTGGAACATGAGAGTCAACTGGTTGCGGATCTGTGAAACTTGACTGTAAGGGTGGAAAATCATCTTGCTTCACACTTGTATTTTCACTTCTAAAATTTTCTGTAACATTTTCTTCTGAATTTGGATCATTGGTTAAAGAAATATCTTCTCCTACATTAGTTATTTGATCCACATGCCTTTTCCAAATATTCGAACCAACTTGAACTCTGTAATGTAATTTTCCTTCTCTTGCTACAATTCGACCAATTTTCCATTTGGCTTCTGGAGTATAATTTCTTACAGCTACTTTCTGGTTGACTTCAAATTCTTTTACTTTAACTTTAGATTTCCTTGCAGTTTGCTTTTCATGAACAAAATTTGCAACATTTGGCACGATCAAATCTATGTTTGTTCTTATGTGACGCTTTAGAAATAAAGATGCAGGACTTTCCCCCGTTGTAACATGTGGCATCTTCCTGTACTGCATAAGAAAGTTATTCAGCTTCATTTGTAAAGTACCTGGTTCAGACGCTAAGGCTTTTAATCCACGTTTGACCGTTTGCACATATCTCTCAGCCTGTCCATTTGTAGATGGATGGTACGGTGCACTAAACTTATGTTTTACACCATGACTTTTTAAGAACATTTCAAATTCTTCAGATGTAAACTGCCTAGCATTATCTGATACCAAAGAAATAGGAAAACCGTATCGTGCAAAGAGAGAAGAAAGACAAATAATTGTATTTTCTGAAGTTGTACTAGGAACTATAAATACTTCTGGCCATTTACTATAAGCATCAACCACTAACAAAAGCATTTTTCCGTTAACAGGACCAAAATAATCAATATGAATTCTCTGCCATGGAGCAGTAGGCCATTCCCAATGATGTGTATCAACTTTAGGAGGATTATTTTTCAAATTTACACAAATAGAGCAATTTCTTGCAATATCTTCTATATCATGGTCTATTCCTGGCCACCATACAAAACTACGGGCTAAAGATTTCATTTTCACTATACCAAAATGACCAAAATGTAATTCCTTTAATATTTGTTGTCGATGGATTTCTGGGATAACTACCCTACAACCTTTTAAAATACAACCATGCTGAAGAGTAAATTCTTCTTGTTTACCACCAAAAAGTAAATTCTTAGGAATTTCTGAACCAGAAATGAGGTGATGAAAAATTTGTCGCAAAAGAGGATCGGTTTTTGTAGCTGAAGCAATAGATTTAGCATTTAAAGGTAAAACAGAAAGTTGATTTATTTGAATGATTTCCGATTCATCAAGTCCTTCATTTGAATTATATTCGTGGGGCAAATCTTCACTACGTAATGGAAGACGTGAGAGTGCATCGACATTACCGTGTTCAGTAGTTTTCTTATAGCGGATGTCATACTGGAACGCTTGTAAATATATGGCATATCTTTGCATTCTAGCAGCTGATAAAACCGGAATACTTTTAGAAGGTGAAAAAATTGAAACTAATGGTTTACTATCAGTAAACAAAGTGAATCTGTTACCGTACAAATATTGAAAAAATTTCTTAACACCAAATATTATTGCTAATGCCTCCTTATCTACTTGACTATACCGTTTTTCGGCATTATTCAAGGTTCTGGATACAAATCCAATAGGCTTTTCAGTCTTGTCTGGCATCACATGCGAAAGAACTGCAGAGATACCATATGGAGAAGCATCCGTAGCTAAGATTAAAGGTAACTTAGGATTGAAATGCGTCAGCACTCTGTCCGAAGTAATTTCTCTTTTTATTTTTTTAAACGCTTGATCACATTTGTAAGACCAGTTGAACTTTACATTCTTTTTAAGCAAATTATTCAAAGGATGTGCAATTGTCGATAAATTCGGTACAAATTTTGCATAATAAGTTACAAGACCAAGAAATGCTTTTACCTGGGAAACATTTTCTGGCTTAGGGGCATTTACAATTGCTTCTATTTTATCTGGTGTTTTATGAATACCATGTTTATCCACTTTATACCCACAATAAGTAATTTCATCTGCCATGAAGAATGATTTTTCCTTATTTATCCGAATATTATAATTTCTCAACCTTTCTAATACTTGCTTTAACCTTTGCAAATGAATTTCGTCCGTTTCCCCAGTTATTCCTATATCATCAATAAAAATTGTAATTCCCTCAATTCCACTTAAAATTTGTTCGATTTTTCTTTGCCATATAGCAGGAGAACTATTAAGACCCATTGGTAATTTAAGAAACTGAAATAATCCTTTAGGTGTATTAATGGTTAATAATCCCTGGGATTCCTCATCAACGGGCAATTGGAGGTATGCTTGATTTAAATCAATTTTTGTAAAATGAACACCACCACTTAAAGTAGCTAACATATCCTCTATTTTAGGCAAGGGATATTTTTCTACTTTCAGATATTTATTTAATGTGACTTTAAAGTCTCCACATAAGCGTATTTTACCATTAGATTTTACCACTGGAACAATCGGGGTTGCCCACTTGCTATTTGTAACTGGTTTAATTATACCTGCTTCTTCTAATCTTTGTAATTCCTCATTGACTGCAGCACGTAGTGCATAAGTAACAGTCCTAGCTTTACAAAATATGGGTGTAGCATCCTTTTCAAGGTAAAGCTCTGCCTTTAACCCTTTAATTTCCCCTACTTTATCAGAAAATAAATCAGAAAAATCATTTAACAATTCTTGTAATTTATCAGAATAATTTACAGTCTCATTAACATAAACAGATCTTAAATTATGTGGAAAAATATCGAATGCAGAGGCCCAATCGCGGCCAAATAATAATGGAAAAGTATCTTCTTTTATCAAATATAATTTTAACTTTTCTGTTTTATTTTCATAAGTAACATTTACTTCAACATAACCTACAGGTTTAAAAATTTCACCAGTTGCAGTTTTTAACTGAACATCTGGAGGAAATATTTTATAATCAGGAAAAATTCTGCGAAATCTTTTTAAAGGAACAGCAGAAATTCCCGAACCGGTGTCCAATTCCATATCCGCTCTGGCTTTATTTTCAATTAACACAGATAATTTAATAGGATTTGCACCTGTATTTTTTATAGTTAATACATTTACTGTATCTACCGAATTTACGTGTTTTTGGAAAGTTTTACTTCTACAAACCTTTCCAATATGGCCTTTTTTCTTACATATTTTACAAGTAGCATTAATAAATCTACATGAATTGGCTAGATGGGAAGTATTTCCGCATCTATAACATTTTAATTTACTTTTATTTGCTTCAGGAATTGTATTATTTATATGATTGTTGACATTTCACTTCTGACAGTCGTTAGAAAATTTCTTTGGGTGTACATTTTTTGAACTGGAAATTTTATTAATACTGAAATTTTTATTTTTAATTTCAGAAATTTCAATATCTACATTGTGTAAGGATAAAGCTTTCTCCACTGCTTTCTCAAAAGTTAAATCCTCTACTTGCGTAATCAATTTATTTTGAATGCTTTCGCTTTTCAAACCGCGTAAAAATTGTTCAAGTAAATTTTCATTTAATGTATCACCCGTAAAACAACAAAAAGTTGTATTTTTCTTTAATCTAGCAGCGAAATCTTGAACTGATTCCGACTCATTTTGGTAACACTTACGAAATTTGATTCTTTCAATAAATTTGTTGGGGGCGGGGCTTAGATGCTTTATCAATATATCAACAATCTCCGAATATTTTAATGTTTCACAATCTTTAGGGAAACATAAATTACTCAGTAAATTATACAGCTTAGGGCCCATGCAAGATAAAAGGGCTGCAACTTTTTTTTCCTCTTTTAATTCATTCAGAATAAAATTCTGTTCCAGGCGTTTAATATAAGCCTGAAATGTTTCTACTTTATCATCATATTCCTTGAATGAAAACATCGTATTCTTTATGCAATAACACAGGAAAAAAAAAAGTACTTTAAAATTCAATGTACTTACCACCCCCTTGTTTTAAAGCTGCTGATATATTCTGGAAAGCTGCTGTTACCTTGTATGTTTGTCGAACGCAAAAACGAAAGAAGAAGCCATTTCTCTTGGGCGCGCCGTTATTCCTTTAAAATTTTTACGGTAGAAACTTTTAACATCTCGTCGCCATTATACTATCTTTAAGCATTTAAATGTAAGGCAATGAACAGTACTAAAATAATCGAGGTGGGCGACTTTTTACACACAAACATATTTAATAAAACTGACGGCACTACAGACGACATATACACATATTGTAAACACAGAACAACTATCTGGAACATAGATACATTATGTTCCTTACATAATTCCATGGAATAGACAAGGGGCGCCATCTACCGTTTAACCTGAAAAGTAAAAGTATAAAATACCACAATTTCCATTCCTTGGAAAATTACAGAAACTCTTGATAAGTCAATCAGCATCATGGCTAAGACGAAATTATGATGATTGCTTCTGTTGCACTAGTAAATAGTGTTGAATTCAGGGGGTCGCCCAGGAGGGAAACATTCCCCCCTCCCCCGGAGAAAGGAGATGTTCCATCTCGGAAAAATAGTGATTTTGTGTTTTCAATCGTCAAAAAGTGCAATTCCCCCCCCCCCTCGGAGCCCCAAAAATCCCTACCAGAGAAAAGTGCCTGAATTCAACACTGCTAGTAAATTTATTTTACTACGAGTGTCATTTATAATTATTATACACAGAGAATGTGAAATACAAACATAATTTATATGATTACATATGGCTGTAGCAATTAATTTTTTTTTTTCAAAAAAATAATGCATGTAATTTATTTCATTTATGGATCTATAGTTTCAAGACCTCGCACTCGTAATGTCAGATTCTCGCACGTTAATATTAATTCTATGTTTTAAATCAATGCATATTATTTGTTTGCATTTCAATATTTTACAACGTTTTTCTTCATAGGATAGGGGAGAGGGGAGCACATTTGAAAAAAATTTTAAAAAATTAGTACATTTCTTATTTGGATTATATTTTTTGCGTTTTAAGTATTACATAATAAAAACAGTGCATTTCTTCATCATATGAACCAGAAATTAAAAGTTTTCTATATAAATTAAAAAAATTGTGTGGATTTAAAAAGCTGAAATATTTCTGCTCAAACCTGTCCCATGTAGGGGTATTTTTGAACAGGTAAGGGGCACCTTTGAACAAATGAGAAAAATATGAAAAATATTGAGAGTTTTTATAAAACGCTGCATATGTTTCAGAAATATAAAGTAATACGGATAAAATTTAATAACTACATTTTATTGAAACTAATAATTTTTCTATAATTTAACCAAACTTAAATCCATCAAAGCTGATGTCAAAAATCATTGTTGAAACAACACAAAATGTTTCTCCAGTTATGTTTGTTTGAGAAAACTGTTTTAAAATATCCTTTTAATACACCAATATGATATCTGATGCTTCTGGAAAATTAGAATTCTTCATTCACACTTTTTATGAAAAAACTTTATTTAAATTCTGTTTTATCTAGTACGAAAGTACTAGTAATTCTGTAGTTTGGGAAAGAGTAAATGAAAGAGTATAGGCTTTATTAGACAAACCTACTAAACCATGAATCATTATTGTGTATCCGAATTTTGCGGGTATCAAATAAATGAATGCCATCATCAATTTAGGTTTGAAACTTCCAATCTCTGATACATCCAGAGATTGTAATACATGTTTGGAGTAAATAAGGATTGTTAACAGTATAAGTTCATGTTCTTTGATATTCTTAATTAACCTCTTTTCATATAGAAAAAATTCCAAAAATTGTAACATTTAGTTACATCAACAACTCTCTACTTGATGTTCAATGGTGCCCCATCACATGGAGTTCAACATTACAACGGTTTACTTAATTCGGCTGATGAATTTGAATAAAACAAAACTGATAAACTAAAGATTACATCTTTATTTAAGTGCTGAACAATAAATCAAAATTTTAGGGATACAAAATTTTGAACAAAAATCTTACAACGTTATTTTCTTAAGTTTAGATTCAAGAGGGAGAAAAATATATATCTTGCTTAGACAGTATTGTGCATACAAAATGGATGAGCTTTGTATACTTATTGCACTGAAGCAATAGTAATGTATTGCCATGGACATTTTTAGAAAATAATTTATTTGAAGGAAAATATTTAGTGTTCAAATGTGCCCCCCTCTCCCCTACTTGAGGCTCATCTCAAACATTGTTAGTTTGTGCTTTTTAAGTTTCGCAGAAAATTTTTCCTAAAAACTCTCCGGTTCCCAAATCGGTTTGGAAAGTGGAAATGCTCTTAAAAGTTAAAAATTGCAACATAAATTGAAAAAATTAACTATGAAATAACAATATTTGACATAGTTAACAAGTATTCTATGTAGAAACACACATAAGGATAAGCCTAGATTATTTTTAAATTTTTTACTGAATATTATTCAAATTACTTTTGAAAGAATAGAAAAAATTCCAAAATTGAGCCCCTCCCGAAAGAAAATCCTGGCTACGGGCCTGAATGGAATACTTTCGTGTAGCCCTGTAAATTAATAACAAATATTATTTGCACCACAGATTGTAAAAAATGCATATTTTAGTACATACTTCATAGATGCATATCAATTTTATTATGTTAGAAAGGGCGTAACACCATTAAAATGCACTTAAAACTATTTTTTCCCATTGGCGGTAATGTAACGGAATACTTTTAATTGTCCCTGTAATTAAAGTATGAATCCGATTTTCATAAAATTTGAAATGACTCGACAAAATTATGCAAAAATTATACATTTTAATTTTCAAATAATTCAATTGAGTATTTTTTGCTCTGTTATATGTGGACAGACGGACGGACTGAACGACGACTATAGGTGCTACATGTTTACATAATTGCAAACACACCTAAAAATGTTCATGGATGGAAAATTACTTCTCCATTATTGCTATTGGCGCTGTGTTGCGTCGCAATCGCGTTACAATTACCCTCATGGAAGTGTTCTATCTTGTATGTTTATCTATACCTAAGCCTGGAAAACTACGTCGAGCGCTCAAATCGTGTTCATCATTAATCTCATTAGACTTGATCAGGTCCAATTAGGCTTAGCATGAATTTCGTTTGAGCGTTTGACTGACCTTCTTCTAGGTTGAGGTAGATGGTGAATATCAGATTTAGTGTTTCAATTTATTGCAGAATTCATGCTTGATTTTTTATATACACAACCTTTTGGAAAATATTTTGAAATTTAAATGCAATTAACACTAATAGGTCAGAACTAAAGTTACACTTAATTAGGCAAAATGCCAGCACGTGGTGCAAGCTTTCTGTTTAATCTGACAATCTGGTTGTATTTCACTCCTTCTTCTCCAAGAAAAGGCAACATTGAATGATGATATTAAAGCACATTACACGTGTTCATCTGGGGATGTCTTACGCGCTTTCAGAATTTTAAATTTTAAACACTTTCCATAAAGAAAGTTTTTATTTTTTTTTATTTTATTGAAATTTCTCTAAAAGTGGCCACCATTTTTGTAACAAAAAAGGAAAGGAAAAGCTAAATAATAGAATATTTGCTGTCTAATAACGAAAACTAGGTCTTTACTTTTGTTATGGTTGAACAAATTTTTTACTTATCTGTAGTTACTGTTTAAAAAAATATAATGTACTAATATTCATGTGAATTTACTCCCACATTCACAAAAATTATTGTGTAAAAGCCGAATTTGTTTAAAACATGAATGAATGAACTATGATAAAACATAAGGTACGCTGATTTAAATCAGCTTGATTTTAATCACTTGATTTAAAAAAAAATCATTGATTAATATCACACAGTGGTAGTTTTTAATTAATAATGCTTAACTATATTCTACTTTAAAATAATATCGAAACAAGTACCTGTTATTTAAACAAAACAAACAAAAAATAAAAGTGTGTAAGAATGTTCTTTCATTTTCAACAGCATTCTTCTGCTTGCTTTTCTTTGTAAATAGTCATCGGATAGTTAAGGAACTTTATTGAATACTGTGGCATCCCAAAGTAAATACATGAAAAAGGAATTTATTTCTTTTAATCACTGACCCACAGGTGTTAGTTACAAAACTGTTTTTAAGTACACTTCAAGCAAAGAACTTGAATCGACTATTAAAAGCTCTTTGTTTGATTTTAATTTTGCATACTGAACTTTATTTAGTAATAAGTGATACAGTACAGGGCAAATTGAAAAAAAATAAGACAAAGATGGCAGATACGAAAAATGATCCAATATAGCTCTATTTTACAGAAATTATAACAGTTTCTCGTAAAGCAGAAAAATTCCTTTTTCTCTAAGCATTAAATCTGTCTTAACTAAAAATTTTATGACTAAATTTTCCGATTTAAATTAATAAATAACAAGTTACTTTAATACTTTGTCCATTTTTTCTCTGAAAATGTCGGTATAAAGAGTTTGTATTATAAGAGTTTAAAATGGGGTAGATTTATAATATAGCTAGCTCTAAAATTAATATTTTTATTGTTATTTTAATCGTTACATTGAACAAAGGGCTCGTTAGTATTTTTCTGGATACTAGATTTAGTCTTGCATTTGTTTACTGGTAAATTATAATATTTTTATATATTGTACGAATAAAATATAATAATAGGGCTTAGTTTGGTGAATTGGTGCAGTAAGGCAATGAATTGTACTTTTAATGGCGTTAAAATGTCTTAAGATAGGCGATATAATCATAGGAAGATACCAAATTCACATTCCCTCTTTTTCAGATTGCTGGAAATATTGCATAAAACTATCTTTTTCTTAAATACTGCACGCATTTTTCCCACTTTTGCTTTCATAACCTATAAATTATTCTTCTATTGATTGGAATCCGTATTTTCCAGTTTTCCTATTGGTTAATGAGCTTTTCAGTTGAATCCGCTTCTCTTCTATATAGCTTAACAAGTTTCCGATATTTTTTGTACTGAGCTCAGTACAATACAGCCTACCCAAAACTAGTCTACTCAAAGTTAGCACATTCTGGCGTTTTTAATGTAGGTTTTAATCTCATATATCACTACGAAATATTTTCCTAATTTTTGAAAAATGTAAATGAATGAAATATGACAGAACATGGAGTTCTGAGCAAGGAATCTGAATGTACAGGGCATATGCTTTATTTAAATTTTTTTGTCCAAATTATAACATCGCACACTACATATGTTGACAATACTCATCTGGACGAATTCGCTTGGGAATAGCTCTATAATAACATTGGCTCAGCAATAATGGCAAGCTATCCGAATTTTTATAAGAAATCTTCTCGATTTTTAAGAGATTTTATTGCCACTACCCCCGTTTTATTCTTAAAAGGTATTTATTCTGCTATAATTGCACAAAATTATTTAATTTGCAAACCATAACTTTTGTAATTCCAAGTTCAGTAACCTTGTAAGCATTATTTATTGTTTATAGCAATAAAAATAATTTCATAAATGTGGAATTAAAATAAATTCTACCCTTACACCAAGAACAAAAAGACGAAAAGAGTTTAAAAGAAAATCGAAAGTTCTATTGGAATGCAAATGCAGCACATACCGATTTCACATGCCGATTTGCTGCCTGCATTCATGTAAGTGTTAAAGTTTGTAGCCAATGTATACACTACTGGCCATTAAAATTGCAACATCATGAAGGGGACATGCTACAGACGTGAAATTTAAACGGCAGGAAGAAGATGCTGTGATATGCAAATGATTAGCTTTTCAACGCATTCTGACAAAGCAGATGCCGGTAGCGACAGCTACGATGTCTTTAAATTAGGAAATTGTTCAGCCGGTTTCTCACACAGAAATTGCATTTGCGCATTGTTGCCTGGTGCAAAATCGTTGTGGGGGCCTCGTATAAGAAGGAGAAATGCCTACCAGCATATTTTTGGCCCAGATATAAAGGTCGAATTGTATCCTACCGGGATTGCGGTTTAACTTATCGCAGTATTGTTGCTCGTATTGGTCGAGATCCAATGACTGTTCGCAGAATATGGAATCGATGAATTCAGGACTGTAATACGGAACGCCGTACGGGATCTCAACGGCCCCTTATCACTAGCAGCCGAGAAGACAGGCATGTTATTCGTATGGCCGTAATGGATTGTGCAACCACGTCACGAGCCCTGAGTCAAGAAATGGGGTCATTTTCAAGACAAAAAGTGTCTGCACGAACAGTTTGATGACGTTTGCAGTAGCATGGACTCTCTTTTCGGAGACCATGACTGCGACCTTCCCTTGACGCTGTGTCATAGACAGGAGCGCCTTCAATGGTGTGATCAAAGACGAACCTGGGTGCAGGAATGGCGAGGAGTCATTTTTTCAGATGAACCCAGATTCTATTTACAACATCATGATGGTCGCATTCATGTTTGGCTGCATCGTGGTGAACGAATATTGGCAGCGTGGATTCATTATCATCATACTGGGCAATCAGCTGGCGTGATGCTATGGGGTGCATTGGATACATGTCTCGGTCATCGCTTGTTCGCATTGACGGCACTTTGAACAGCGCACGTTACATTTCTGATATTTTAAGACCCGTGGCTCCACATCTTATTCGAGACCTGCAAAAACCTACGTTTCAGCAGGATAATGCCCAACCGTATGTTTCTGGAACTGTACGGACCTTCCTTGATACGGAAAATGTTCGGCTGTTACCCTGGTCAGCACTTTTCGCAGATCTCTCAACAATAGAAAACGTCTGGACAATGGTCGACGAGCGACTGGCTCATAACCATACGCCCGTCACTACGGTTGATGAATTATGACATCGTGTTGAAGCTGCATGGGCATTTGTACCTGAAAATGTGATCCAATCTCTATTTGAGTCAATGCCCAATCGTATAAGTGCTTTTATTACTGCACGAGGTGGTTATTCTGGGTACTGATTTCTCAGGATCTATGCATTGAAATTTCTTGAAAATTTAATCACTTGTTCTTTCTATTATAATATATTTGTCCAATAAATATCATTTTGTTATCTGCATTTATTCCTGGTGTAGCAATTTTAATGGCCAGTAGTGTAGTTAGCGGCTGTTTGTTATTTATTCATAGAATACTAATTTTTGCATGCAAATATCATAGTTTAACTCAGTATTATAAATTTAAATGAAACTAAACAAATTTAGCTATTTCGGATAGACCTAAAATAGATATATTTATTATTATTTTCTTATAATTTAAGCCAACTAAATATAGTTAGTAAGTTCAATTCTCTCTCTCATAGAAAATAAGACAGAGTATATAGTTTAATAAAGTCTAGGAAATGTTCGCAATAATCTTTCAAAATTAAGCTCTCAGTTCCTTCTTCTAATAATGACTTCTAGTGAACTTTCGCTTTTCTCTTTTTCTTTGTTTTAGCGAGAGACCAGAATACAAATGATATTTTAATGACCGTAAGAACAGCTGTCGTAATATCCCACAGCACTTTGTTCTTGGAAAAGAAAAGAGTTTAGAACACTTTCTTGAAGTGCCACTTCTTTTTTTTCCGCTAAAGTTTTATCTTTCCGAGCTAAAATAAAAGTATTATCCTTTCGGATATTAATATCGAAAAAGCAAAACTGCATTCTGTAATATGCTGCAGTAAAACGGTATTACTTATTAACGTTCTATAAATTGTG
Organism: Maratus speculifer; assembly: GCA_964019185.1. Taxonomy (NCBI): domain Eukaryota; kingdom Metazoa; phylum Arthropoda; class Arachnida; order Araneae; family Salticidae; genus Maratus; species Maratus speculifer. Next base: position 186,767,092 of record OZ025296.1, on the reverse strand, counting down.
TAGCAATGTTCCTTTTTCTTTATTTTTTGGCGTGTTTAAATTGGCAAAAAACAATACTACTACTTAATTCTTCTTAAAACAAATGAAGGGGGATATTTTAAACAATTATTTTTAAAATATGAACTGTTAAATTTCAAATATAATGTAGAAAGATATATTTTAGCAGTATTTAGTGCAGGGAATTCAAACCGATGCGCAATGAAAATATTATTATACTATACCGTGTGTCTTTAAAATAGACTGACCGTTTCTAAAATTCAGTAATTTACAAATGATGATAGCTGTTTAACAAAATTCTTGAAGTGGAGCTAGGTAAAATGTCAGGAGTTTCTCTTTCTTTCAGTGATTTTAGGTTTTGTTCCAAATAACAACAATAGGTGGCTTTGCATACAATAGGGACTCAACTGAAACTAGCATGCTTGTTCTTAGGGATTCTGAACTTTTTGAATATGACAGCAAGAATATCGAAATCATATCACCGAGTTCAGAATCAGGCCCTAAGTACATGTTTGTTTTGGTAAATGAGACTACCTCATGTGTTTGACATTCTTTTTTTTTCAAATCAAAGCTGAGTTACTTCGGTTTTGGCCTCGGTCGAACATCTATTGTCAGCAGCGACATCTATCGCCCGTATTGACATCTATCGCTTCTATTTGGAACTAAACCACTTCTATTTAGAATCCCATTAAAACAATCCTAACGTCTTGCGTAGCTCTCCTACAAGTTTTTTCTTTTCTTTCTTTTTAAACAACTGTCACAATTTGTAAGTTATTGTATTTTAAAAGCAGTCAGTCCGTTTAACGACATCCTGCATTAGAGATCTGCACTGACCGAAATTTCCAGACCCGGTTGTAGTATTTATTTCGGAGTGGGGGGGGGGGGGTTGCGTGGCACTTTAGATGTTTCCTCTACGATGGATAAAAACAAATCATCCTAAAAAATGAAGGAAAGTATCACAAGCACACAGGATGTTAACTCCGATTTTATTGAAGTCCAGGTCCGTATACGGTGCGAGATCCTGGTAAAAAGTCACTGGAATGCTGGAGAAAGAGGGAGAACTCGTTACTTCGTAATTCACATGTCGGTAGTCAGCGGGCCGAGTGTGTGGTTACAGTTCTCAGCGAGCTGATGAATTGGCGAACAAAATAACCACAAAAACGTCAGAGCCAATGGTGTTCTGGCGATATTTTGGTTGAGGCGAGACACAAGTTGATATCTGTTAATTGTATATCAATGGGGAGAGAGAGGAATAGATATTTGAATTTTTAACGCCAAACAACTAAAGCAACAATCTAGGGTGTCTAAACCACAGACTCGATAAATGTAGCGGGATTTCTAGAAATTAGAAAAAGGCATCTGCAGAAAACCGCATATGGAAATAAAAATAATAAAAGATTGCAGACAAAATCTATGAGAAGAATTTATACGTTGGGAAGGCTGGGAGAAGGTATCGCATAGCAACAAAACTAACTGTGTAAAAGTTCTTGCTCTACAGTTGCTATTCATGAAAAACAGCATTCCGTATTTAACGTAAATTCGTATGCGGTTAAGGGGGCTCAGGGGTTGAAAACTTTTCAAAAAATCGATTTTTTTATAATCTAGTTTGATTATTCAATTAATTCTTAACTCAATGCAAAAAGCTGCATAAAAATATTAGCATTTTTAACGGAGTTATAAGCATTTACGTATCAATACTTACATAGCCGCATCCATATAATTTCAACTTTAAGTCGTGTTTTCTCAAAACCTGATTTTTGACGACTAACACCAAGATTAATAAAAAACTATTTGATGGAATGGCTTAAATTTTTTTTGCATGCATATAACATCATAATCTAGATTATGAATTAAGGATATAACTATCACTTAATAAAAACAGTATTAAAAAATCTCTTAAAGTTGAAAATTTAAAAAAACCCAAAAATTACAACTTTTTTTTCATTAAAAATCCTCAAAATATTAAACTATCTAAAATATATTAATTCATAATCTAGATAATGATGTTATATGCATGCAAAAGAAAAAAAAAAAAGCCATTCTATCAAATAGTTTTTTTTTAAATCTTGGTGTTAGTCCTCAAAAATCAAGTTTTGAGAAAACGCGACTTAAAGTTGAAATTATATGGATGCGGCTATGAAAGTGTTGATACATAAATGCTTATAACTCCGTTGAAAAATGCAAATATTTTTATGCGGTTTTTTGCATTGAGTTAAGAATTAAATGAATAATCAAATTAGATCATAAGAAATCGATTTTTTGAAAAGTTTTCAACCCCTGAGCCCCTTAAGGAAAAAAATAAGGAAAAGGAATCTATTATTAATAAAGGAAGACAGCTAAAGAAGAATAGATGCAACTTAAGTTTTATGAGAGATATTACACCATAGAAATATAATAATGTAATACTATTTTTAAAGGGGAAAATTAATTAAAAACATATGGGGAAAAATATCCTTCACACCGGTCCCGATCCGACCTATAGAAAAAAAAAATCATCCCAGACCAACCCTGCGTAAAAATTAAAAGTTCCATCCGAGGCCGGCACGCACCGGTATAAAAATTAAAAATTCTTTCAGAATCCGGCCCAATCGGATGAAAAAAAATGCAAATCCGGTTCGATAATAGATAAAAGTTAAGTGCGAGACCGGCTCGGCTCAGATAAAAGTTAAAATCTTGGCCCAAGTATATTTCTACAATGATTATTTTGTCGATTTAGTTATAAAATTGTCTAGTGCGAGGAGTTCTGACTAAAAATACTCACCTTAGCTTTTTTCATGTTTATAAATTTCTTTTTTATAGAAGTGTGTAGACGGTGATATTTATTTTTACAATGAATCTCTCTTTATTGTATGTACATTTTTCAGTTATTATTAATGTTGTTTATTATATTCCGTGTATTTTTCTTATCCAGATACTTAAAAATCTGAAAAAGGCTGCACAGGCTTACAAAGGCTGTACATTTCGTCATTAATGATAGGAAAGTCACTTCTATTTCGAAAAATCAAGTCATCTTTTTACTATTTCTGCTAATTTTTTCAAGTCAATTTTGATTAAATTTAATTTTTAACTAGCAGGGGAGACCGAGCTTAGCTCGGTCAAAATTAACTTTGTGTTCAACTCGAAATAGTATTTTCACTGTATCATTAACTCTGTATTATTACTGTAAAACATGTTTATAATAGTATTATTTAGAAAAACAATCAATAAGAAAACTATGTTTTTATGCGCATGTTTATAAATTTTATTTTATTTTAAATTTTACAACGAAAGGACATCGATCTAAATCACTTTTTTAGCTCGACTCTGATTGGTTTAACCATGCATCTCGAATCCTCTTAAGAATGTATAAAAAAATTCTTTACATTCTGAAAGACAATATTTTTTGCTAGATATAGCCAAATTTGGAGGCATTCTTTTCATTTGGCTCCAAATACGTGTTTTGGTTTTCGCAATTTTTATAGTCGATTTTTTGGCCATATGTCGCCAATATTTTGTCAAATATCACCAAGTTCTTGGCTTTTGCCATATTCTCGTGACCCTGACCCGTATTACCCAAAATGAGAAACTAATCAAATTTGATCAAGCATGTGACATAGCTCAATCGTCTTCAGGTAATCAAAAACAGTCTATACTAATAAAAGAACAAAACGCTCTGTCTGTCTGTGTGTGTGTCTGTGTGTCTGCGATGGCTAGCAAAATCTACTGCACGTACGAAGCTCAAAATTTTTTTGAGAGTAGCCCAATGTCTCTCCTGATGCACCTGAAGCTCAGAATTTCAAAATTCTATTTATTAACAGAGTAATTAATTAAATTCCAAAGCTCACTCTCATAAAAAATCGCCTTTTTTTCGCTTTTTTTCCCTTTCATTTTCTTATGGTTGATTGGTTGCATAAAATTTTCGCAGAAATAATTTAAAAAGCTGGGACAGACCTTTAAAATTCATAGACTGGCAAACTGTCAGTGTAAATGAGGATATATATATATTTTTTTTATCACAGCTGCTGTAGAAACCGTGGAGATGGAGTGGCACCATGGAGAAAAAGATAGGTGGAGGCGAAGTAAACCGAAAAAAGGTTTGCAATACTAAACCATTTATCGCTGAAATTTTAATGTATCAAACAAAAGCACGAGGAAGGAATTTTGTATTAATAAAACGAATTGAAAGAAATGAATTACAGCTGAAGCATATTTTACGAAGAAATAGTAATTTTTTAAAATGGTTTTTTTCTATTATATTATTAAGGTTAAAGTTAGGTTAAAGTTAAATTGCATTTATGTTATGGTTAGAATAAGGATATGTTACAATAAAGTGAAGACTATGTTACATTTCTTTTTTATTTAATTTACGGTAGGGTACTGTTAAGTCGCTATTAGTTTACATACAGGTTCTGGTTACGGTACAAAAGTTTAAGGTTAGGAATTTATACACAGAGTGAACATTACGCAAGATTTGATAAAAATTACACTTACTTTTGTTAAATAGCTCTGAAATTATAATACTATATACCAGCGGTTCCCAAACTTTTGTGCTCGCGGAGCCCTTTTTGGGAAGAATTTCTAAGGCGGAGCCCCTGAACCCAACGATAATCTATGGTTTGCAAATGAATTTTTTGTATGCCTATAGAGTAATAGAGTACAGAAAAATCTGATGAATCCGTACCAGTAATGGGTCTCAGTTTGGCCCTTTCCTGATACAAAAATTCTTAATTCATGCTAGAAATTTTAAAAATCTTAAATATTAAAACAATTCTTTTTTTTACCAGAGCAATGTTCAAGCAATAACTGTTTACGCGTTGACTGCCATGCGAAAACTGCTAATGTTCATCAGGGCACATTTGTGTATATGTGTATGTGCAATTTGAATGTTTGCAACATAAAACTTCAGATAAAATAAATATCTTTGAATCCGACTCATTTTCAACACATAGCGAGATTTTCATCCTGGCTATCAAAAATAATAGTCAAATTATCCCAAGAAAGTTAGCGGAAATTCTTCCATGAGTGGTCAAGGCTTATTTGCTAGCCAGCTAAATTTGTCATTTATCACTATAATCACTTATTAAGATTTATGTTTCTACAATATAATCTCTTAAATTCGAAATTTTTTAAATATATGTAAGGATGAGCTTGGGAGATTATTGGTTTCGATTTTCTTTACTATTATTTTTTCTATTATTTTATTTTCTATATTTTTGTTTTTTTTCTATTATTTAGGTTAGAATTTTTATTACTGTAAGCAGGAGGAAAATATTTCATTTTCTATAACATTTAGCTCATACAAGCTGCACATATATCAATTTGCACAATTCACGTATATGTAACATATCGTAAGGAGCCCAACAATCAAACTCCAAAAACATTTTCATGTAACTCGTATCGTTTTTAATAGCCAAGGCCTGAAGTCGTGAAACACCATGGCTATCGTATGAATAGCCAGTGCCCCAACGGAAACAACACTGGCTATCATATATCATAGCCATGGCAGCCAAAGTATTAGACGGTTAATTACATCCATTTTTAAAATATAAAATATTCTTTTGGGATTTCCAATATGAATTCTGAATTAAAGATGAAAATGTTAACAATGTTTGGATTAAGTACTGCATGGGGGATTACGAAAAACTATCATTATTTATGGCGAAAACCACACACACACACACAAAAAAAAAGGCAAGTCATATAGTTTTCGTTTGCAGGGAGATACTTCTGTATAATTCCAATAAGCTACTCGCTAAAAAAAGAAATAGGTAGTTCCAGTCACCCGTGAGAAAATATGTAACACGTTTTTGCAATTACCACCTACCCGTAATAGAATTATGCGATTATGGAATATTTTTTCGTTCATCTTTAAGTTTCTAGTACTACTTCTAAACATGCAACGAAAATGAATCCCCTCTCAGCTTCTTTTTTTGTACCATTAAAAAAATACATTTAGAAGCTGGCGATCATTTTAATATTTAAGTGGGGGGGGGGGGCAAAATTTATAAGCTGTGTTGTTAGGTGCAGGATTGTTCTTTTTTTATTTAAAGTATTTGGCTATTAATTATAGCTTTGAAAAAACTTTCTTTCGTCATTGTTTTTGCCTCAAAACAGATATGCAGGTAAAAACTACACATGTTAAACGAACTGCAACTAGTAGAAAAACTTTACAACCAAAATGGAATGTATGGGTGGGATTAAATTTACATCAGGGCAGGCACTCATTGACAAAAAGTCTAAGCAAGAGGTGCAATTGAGCAAAATTTTAAATTCTTAGTGTGATGACAAATGTAAAGAACTAATATTTATTCTTTAAATTGTTACAGACTTATTTCTGATTGGAAAATGGGGCAGAGACCAATTAAAAGAAAATTTTAGATAGGGGTTGTAAAGTAATACAAGATGCTAAAAAATGCTTTTTCAGCAATACTCATTGCTTCTGAAATTAAGTACAATTATGTAAAATAGCATAGAAAAATTAAAGAACTAAGGAATTATAAAAATAAAATTAACATATTAAAACAATTAAAGTTTCGAAAAGAAAAAAAACTGTATACACATCGTATATAAACATTAAGTGAATCCAATGAGGGGCTTATTAAATAATACAAGATATTACAAAAAAGGTGCGTTTTAAACGACAAACATTGCTGTACAATGAAAAACAATATAGAAAATTTAAATATAGAAATAATATGAAACATTGAATTGTTGTTCAAAACTTTACCACACATCACACAGAGAGGCTGATCATCTGTTTCAGTAAATCCCTTTTTATAAGTAATTTTCATCATATTTTAGTTTTTATTGAGATAGCTTTCCCCCAATGTCTCTTTTCTGTCTTGCTTTGATAACAATACTTGATTTGGTGTCAACATTTCAGAAATCCTTTCATTGTCAAAAGCTCTTTTTTTGGGTCATATTATTAAGAATGTGCGAAATAAAGAATTAAGTATAAACATACGAATTGCCGGAGTTCCAAAGAGCAAAACTGTTCCCCCTTTTGTTTGACAAGCAGAGTTAACAACACTTTACTATTTCCATTATTGTTTATATTTCGATTAAGAATACTATTTCATGTAGCCTATTTTAAATCGAATTTTTAAAACACATTAAATGCAAGAACATAAAATGAAGCAATTTAAACCAAAAATATTATACAGAAAATAGATACATATAAAATGCAAATGTTAAATTATTCTTTGAATGTATTATTGTATTTTTCATCTCAAGTTATAGATATATTTTTTTCGGCACAAAAATTCCTGCGTACTTTTGAAAATCTTTCACTTGTAATATGCTAATTTTTTCCATGTTTTGTTTATTTTCCTGGAACACCGCGGAGCCCCTAAAAAGTTCAGGCGGAGCCCCAAGGGCTCCGCGGAGCACACTTTGGGAACCTCTGCTATATACCAATCTTTTAGCTACAATCGTGTATTGATTTCATTCATGGTATAGTCGGATTTAAGAGTGATATAATTAGTTTGAAATTCAAAATATTTCACTTGGGATTTGTATGTGAAAATAATTAGGTACGTGACTTAACAGTGATTTTTACGGGTAAATATCAACTTTTTAACACGAAAATCATGCAATCGTTGGATACATATTCCCTCCCGCGTTTTTCATTGCTCATTTTGAGTATTTTTAGAGCTTAATATTAGTTGTTGTTTTTAAAACCGATTTTTCACAGAGTCAGTGGTAATTCAGACAATGAATTTCTGGATGTAACGAGTTAATGATAAAATCATACAAATTTCAAGTTCGTTTAATATTGTTGATACGGACCCGGGCAACGCCGGGCGGGTCAGCTAGTAGAATATAAAATTGAATCAAAATCGTTTAAGCCATTTTTTTGGTAAAATTAGCTTGGCAGCATTCAGCAATGAAGCGAAATGGCCCACTAATATAATTTTGTTTAACATGCGACTCAGCCCAATAGTCTTCTCGTGACAAAAAACGTTTTGTTTAAAAATTTAGGTAAAATTGATTGAGTCGTTGTTATATATAATTAGAATGACCCTAGCTCATTAAGACCCAAAATGACCCACTAATAGAATTTTCGCGAGCATGTGTCCAAGCCAAATGGTTTTCTCTTGCTCAAAAACGATATAATACAAAGCATAGTCAAAATGGTGCGTACCATTTTCTATATAAAATTAGCATGACCCATCATGACCAACAAATGACCCTTATAATCGAAATCACTCGAACGTGTGGCCTAGCTCTTTAGTTTTAGCATGCCGAAAAACATTAGATACAAAATTTAGATAAAATGGATTGAGCCGTTTTCTAGATATAGTTAGTTTGATCCTGACCCCTTATAATCCAAAATGACCCATTGATCGAATTTTCTCAAAAATCTGTCCTAACCCAATGATTTTCTTGTAACCGAAAACGATAAAATACAAAATTTAATCAAAATTGCGCGAAACGTTGTCTAGATAAAATTAGAATGACCAAAAAGTGGCCCACTAATCGAAATTTCTCGAACATGTGACCTACCCCAATGATTTTCTCATGCCAAAAATATGTTGTATACAAAATTTCGTTAAAATCGACCCACCCATTCTTTAGATATAGCTTGACCTTGACCCATTAAGACCCACAAATGACCCTTTTAATCGAAAGCTCTCGAATATGTGACTTAGTCCATTAGTTTTCTCGTTTCTAAAAATTGTTACATACAGAATTTCGTTAAAATTGATCTTGCCGTTCTTTAATTATACATAGCTTGACCCAGACCCTTTATGATCCAAAATGACCCATTAATCGAAATTTTTCGAACATGTCCAATGATCCATGTCTAGTCCAATGATTTTATCGTGCCAAAAAAATGTTGCATACAAAATTTCATTAAAATCGATCCACCTGTTCTTTAGATATAGTTTGACCATGACCCATTATGACCCATCATGACCCACAAATGACCCTCATAGTCGAAATCTCTCAAACATGTAATTTAGCCCATTAGTTTTCTCATGTCAAAAAATTGTCACATACAAAATTTCGTTATAATCCATCACGCCGTTCTTTAAATATAAATAGCTTGACCCAGACTCTTAATGACCCAAAATGACCCATTAATCGAAATTTTTCGAACATGTAACCTAGTCCAATGATTTTATCGTGCCAAAAAATGTTGCATACAAAATTTCGTTAAAATCGATCCACCTGTTCTTTAGATATAGGTTGACCATGACCCATTATGACCCATCATGACCCACAAATGACCCTCATAGTCGAAATCTCTCAAACATGTGATTTAGCCCATTAGTTTTCTCATGTCAAAAAACTGTTACATACAAAATTTCGTTATAATCCATCACGCCGTTCTTTAAATATAAATAGCTTGACCCAGACTTTTAATGACCCAATATGACCCAGTGAAATTTTTTCTCGAACATGTAACCTAGCCCAATGTTTTTCTCGTGCCCGAAAACCATAGAATGCAATTTTTAGTCAAAATTGCGTGAGAAAATCGCTAGATAAAAATAGTATGACCCACAATGACCCCAAAAATGACCCACTTACCGAATTTTCTCGAACATGTTACCTAACCCAATGGTCTTCTTGTTATCCAAAACGATACAATATAAAATTTGGTCAAAATCGTTAGAGCCGTTTTTTAGATAAAAATAGCTTGACCCATAATGACCCCAAAATGACCCACTAATCGAAATTTTTCGAACATGTGACCCAGCCCAATAGTTTTCTCGTGCCAAAAAACGATTGGATACAAAATTGCCTTAAAATCCTTCCAGCCGTTCTCTAGATATAAATAGCTTGATCCTGACCCATTGTGACCCAAAATGACCCAGTAATCGAATTTTCCCGAACATGGAACCTAGCCCAATGGTCTTCTCGTGCCCGAAAATGGTAAAATCCAAATTTTTGCGAAAATCGTTAGAGCCGTTTTTGAGATAAAATTTACCCCCACACACACACACAATTTTTACTCGCATTATAGTATAAGATAAATTTTTAAACATATTTTCCCAATTGGGAACATTGGCCTGTAAAAGGTAATCTGAGAAACTTTTTTTAGAACATTATGTTCATTCGCGACGCATGTATATAACTGTTGGTTAATAATATGGTTCTAAAAGAAACATCAGCACAGTCAAAAATGCAAGATTCTGCCATTTGTGAAATAGGGTACGAACCTTTTCAATTTTCAAATTTATTTTTAATTTACCAAAAACAGTATTACACTTGTTTGAATGCACATTTTTAGGTGCGTTCGTAATTATGTAAAGACGTAGCACCTATAGTTGTCGTTCAGTCCGTCCGTCTGTCCGTCTGTCTGTCTGTCCGCATATAACAACGCAAAAACTACCCAACCGAATCTTTTGAAATTTAAAATATATAATTATTACATAATTTTGTCGAGTCATTTCAAATTTTATGAGAATCGGATGGATAGATCAATTACAGGGACGATCAAAAGTATTCCGTTACATTACGGTCAATGGGGAAAAATGGTGAAAATGCATTTTAATCGTTTGAAATTTAAATTACATACTTATTACATAATTTTGTCAAGTCATTTCAATTTTTTTGAAAATAGGATGCATAGATCAAATACAGGGACAATCAAAAGTACTCCGTTACATTGCAGTCAATGAGGTAAAACGTTTCAAGTGCATTTTAATGGTCTTAGACTCTTTCCAACATTTTAATAATATTTTTAGCATTTTAATAATATTACACTCATTCGAACATAATAATATTGATATGAATCTATAAAGTACATATTATAATATAGATTTCGCATAATCTGTTGTGCAAAGAACTTTTGTTATTGATTTACAAGGCCGCACAAAAGTATTCCATTACATAATGAGTATAGAGATAACATTGTTTGTTGCGCATTTTAATTGTAATTAACTATTTAAAATTTTATGAGATTGATATATGACAGTGATATTTTTAAAACTTCATTATCGTACGAACGCACCTCATTTGCTACGCTTCACGTGCAATTTCCAACTTGTTTTTCTTTTTATACGTTCTTCTTTTTCTGGCTGAAATTAAACATATTTCACACGTCGAATAGCTATCCGTGCTAGCAATAATCTATAGTAGTTTGCAAGATGTCTCGAAAGATTTATTCGAAGCTTCTTGCGAAACATTACAGTAAAGGCATCATTTATCATACTTATGTTGTCCTTCCAATACAATCTTTCCTCTCAAACTAAGTCTCTATAAATCTAGTTGAATAAAATATAAAGCATTTTAGATTTCATTCCGGTTTCTGCAATATTTTTCTGATGAATGAATGAAAGAAAAAAATTAAATGACTATTCGCTCTACACTGTCGAAAATCTGAAACTTTTATTGCATAGTCGCTCCATCTCTTTTACTGAATATATTTAATTCTGACCAATGAGAATACTCGATAATATCGTCAAGCAATAGTTTTCTATATAAGCTGTGGAGGTGATTTTGCAGCAAAAGTTGCAGATTTTTAACAGTGCTCGATATACAATCGTCATAGATTTTTTAGCCATCAGTATCTTATTTTTTTCGGACAACAATTGCTATCGCCACTAAAAAATTACGTTACATTAGCCAACCGTCAAACGAAATACAGTCGAGTCTCTTTATAACGAAGCTCCATACATCGAATTTCTCTATATAACGAATTTTTAATAGGAACGGTCTTCTTTTCCCATGATTACATTAAAAACAGTCTCTATATAGCGAAATGTCCATCTCCATATAACGAATTTTTTCATAAAATGATCTTTATTTATTCAGTTTTAAAAACTTTCGAAATTACATGGAATCAGTTTTCCATCACGTATTCCTGATTTATCTATAGTTCAGTGTTCAGTTTCTTACATTGCTTCTCTACTTTGAATCTTGTTCTTCAAATTCAACAAATTCACACCGCCTCCCTCCCACACAACTTCCAACAATCTTTGCGAAATAGTGTTAATTGTACTGTTACACCTTCGGAAGAATTTAGATATTGTGATTTCAATGGTAAAAAATGCAAAATTCTGAGATGAAATGATTGCGAGAATGACAATGAGCATGACAACGAAAACGTACAACAAGAGATTAAGTCATTACGCAATAATATGATGAGTTCTTTTGATGTTATAAGGAGAGGAATTGAAATAGAAGATATTCCCGATACACTTTTTCAGTATTCGCTAACGTTTTTAAAAGAGTGTAACAGTTTTGAAATCAAAACAACAAAAAGTTGCAGATTTCTTCGTCTAAAATTAATGCAACTTTTCCTTGTGCGATTTTTATTATACTTTCAAGCAAATGTCAATTTTCTTTTTTGAAATTGTTTAAATAATTAAGAAATACAATATATTTAGGTTAATATTTATGGATAAAAATTTCAAATTCGTAATAAACACCTCAAAAATTTTTTTGTTCAATATTTACACATAAAAATTATTTTTTCGTCATTCTCTATATAACGAATTTTTCTATATAACGAACTTTTTACTGGAACATTGAATTTCGTTGTATAGAGACTCGACTGTATATTTATCAATTTTTTATTTTTCATTATCACTGATAATATTTACTGCGGTTTTTTTTAATACTTTTAAGCATCGCACATTTTTTTATTTTTACACATTCGTATAAGTGAATAAACCTACTTTTAACTGTGATTTGTTTGAAAGCTGCATTACATTTTTTTTTTTTTTTTTTTTTTTTTTTTTTTTTTTTTTTTTTGGAGATAATAATTTTTCTAAATTTTTTAATTTCATTTCTGTTTTGGTGACATCTGAAGCACTCAATTTATGTATAAAGTAAAAGAAAAATAGTAAATTACAACATCTTTTTGTTGCCATTTTTTTTCCTAATAATTGAAAAAAATACGTAATTAAAAAAAATACGTAATTAAAATGCGTGCTATTTTGAAAAAATGTAAATGAATGATTTTCGATGAAAAGTAGAGCTATTATAAACTACGTTTAATTTTAAGTATCTATATTAATGTTACAAACAAATGAAGACATGTGAATCTTTAGGTAGCTGATATTTGTGTCGAGTTTACGACGTCGCTTTTTGGTGAATTTGTGTATTATTCGGCGATAGTACGAACGTATGCATACTTTCCTAAAAATGTTAAGACTAAATTGTAAGTGTGGAAATCTTCAGTGGATGCAAATGATGCCATTTTATATAAAATAAAAGCATTTTACATTTTAAGACTGAAATATACCTTTGTAGAAGTATGGTCTCGCATATGATATAGCGAGATATCGCTAGGGAAAGGGGAGGCTTTCTTTTGATATCTATATCATTTTTGATCCAATCAAAATTGTCTCTTTTTATTTGCAACATAGACTTTGGTATAAAATAGCATGTTATCATTTTTTAGCCTGTTATCTATTTTTATGAAAATACAAACTTATTATTAAGATCACTAAATTATTATAAAATTATATGTCTAAAATGTAGAATACCCCCAACGTTTAAAATTCCTATTCTTCTTCATATGTATAGTGTATGCATACATAATCACGGTTCGAGAAACCATATATGAAGTATATTTGAAATTAAGCTTGTGTTTACTAATAAATAAAAGAGAAAAAAGGAATATTATCCATTTGTTTTGTTGATATGAATTTCTATCTGCCTTCCCCGTTCGATGCAAGTGAACTAGGACTTTATTACTGTTGATTGTTGAATGCATAAAAAGAATTGTTGAATGCTTAAAAAGAAACATAAAATTTGTTTTATTTAATTAAGGCATTTTCTCGACTGCGAAACTAAATTTAAATATTTGAAAAAAGGGGTGTCAGCCAAATAAAATTCATGTAAAAGATGTTGGCCCCGAACGGGTTAATTGAGGTCGTGTCATCCGAATTCTGCTGCATGTCAACTACGACACAAGCAAAAAGTTGAACTTATTGAAATTTCCCAAGTTTTAGTAAAATCGATTTAGATTTATTAGATCAATACAATGTAAAATCTGTTAAGAGTTAAGCTATAAAAGTAATGTAATTTTCTTACTCTGTAAAACTATAAAATCTTTCATTTTATGATAAAGCATTTAATTTCTTTTCTATTTACTTTGAAACAACAAAGCCTTAGCCATCCAATTTATCTGATCAGTTCTTTCGAATATTGTTCTCGCATTAAAGTCCTGAAATACTGCAGCAGTTCTCAAATACAGTTACGGCTTTATGCGCTCCGTAAAAGCATTTAACCAAAATTGCCGTCAGGGAAATTCCGTTTTATGACTCCAAAGCGCCGGAGAAGCAATAATAGAGCATATGTAATGTTTATCTTCGGAGAGTTTTTTAGCATAAATCTGTGGATGTTGTTTAAAAAAGTTGGGGCTTTATTTAGGCACAGCAGTAAAAGCAAGAGAATAAAAATTGCATTAAATTGTAGGTGTGAAAAATGTAGAATACGTTTTGGTTATGGTGAATGAATATGCGTTGTTTTTTAATATTATTAATTTTAATTTCATAAAACTTTTTTATGTATTTATGTTGTCAAATATATAAAAAATTAAATGTTTTTGCTGGAACTTTTTTATTTAATTGGGTCATGAAATAAAGTGATTAGAAAAAGTATTGCCATTAACAGCACGCGTCAAGAAAAAAAAGATAGCTACTTAAAGAAAGAAAGACGCTTACTATAACCTGTCACAAACCAACGTATGAAAATATGATTAATACAATTCAATAAATTATAGCATCCTCTAATCAATGCTAGACTTACACTTTTATTAGTGACAGAACACAGTTGCCAAATTATTAAGGACAGTCATGAAGAAAAGGTTTTTTGTGCAATATTAGGATATAATTTGAAAACAAACACTGTTTTTAAGTTTAAAAAGTTTTATTGTTGCAGTTTAAGTATTTTCGCAATATTATATGAGAAAAAAACTAACAAAAATATATTGCAGTGAATTTACCAATATTAAGTAAAGAATATTAATAATTGGGGATATTGCCTTTGGCTTCGATGTGTGTTTCGATCCGTGTCGGCATGCTTTCTATATAATTTCTGGCACTTTCTTTTATTCTAGGGTTGTGATGCCATACATTTATTAGTTTTTCGATGAGTTGTACCTTGGTTGTAGTCATATCTTTGGCGATTTTCACCTTGGTGATCTTTTATAAGTTTTCTATGCGGTTCATGTCTGGAGAATTGCCAGGCCAAGGTAAAACTGGGATATTGTGGTTTACCAAAATCTTCGTAACGCTTCTAACTGTATGACAAGGCACTGAATCATACTTAAACATGAACTCTTCACCACCTGGGAACCATTCTTCAATTTGCGGCAAGAGTCGAGTTACCAGAACTTGCCAGTACTGGCCTTGTCTGATAGTTCCCTAGATGTTGTAAGATGTCGAACCCCTTTAGCATTCATGACGACCACACCATTATTTCATCAGGGTGTTCATTTATTATCTCCATAAAACTAAAAGCCGCCGGGCAGGTTACTGTACTCAGAAATGACATAATTCGAGTAGCTCACGAAGGCTACTAAGCATGGTTGCTACATTTTCCTGTATATCGCTTTTCCCATAATGCATTTTTCATTAGTTTGGCTTGTTTCTTTCTAAGGCAGGAAAAGTTAAGTTTAAACGTGTGTTGCTTACAAGGAAGGTCTCCATACGGGCATACGCAGAAAAATCTGAAAAAATTATAGAAAGTTCTCCTCATATAGTTATATATGTTTATAAAAAAAATTCGGCGGAACCTCCTTATAACGTCCGTAAAAAAATAATAAAAATTTCGTTTATTTGGCGATTTATCTCCGGTTGGCGAAAAAACGAAATTTTGAAAAATACGCTTTTACGCTTCGAATACTTTTTAAAGAAAAAACTTTCTATGTTCAATTTATTTAAATAAGTTTAGTTTAAGTAATTTTAGTTTTGCATTTTTACTTTACTTTAAGTGAAATTTTGTCATATACGTTTATATGTACTTATAACAAAATGAAATTAATATATTTTATCATTTAAAACACAATTTAAATTGATTAAAATTGTTCCAAATTGAAAAATACACTGTTAAAAATGTGCTGCATTTTGTTGCAACGCACTCCCTTGCATGTATAGAAAACGGTTACTTGGCCGTGAAATGGAGCTTTCTCATTGGTTGGAATAGAGATATTATATACAAACGGTGGAGTGCGTTGCAACAAAATGCAATATTGCACCAGCTACAACACCGCTAAAAATCTGTACCATTTTCTGCAGCGTCACTCCACCGGTTTTATAGAAAATGGTCAATTCACCGTGCTATGGAGCATTCTCATTGGTCAGAAGAGAGATATTCTATAAAAGTAGTGGAGTGACGTTGCAGTAAATGCTGCAGATTTTTAGCAGCGAAGTCAATTAAAATCAATTTTCAGATTCGTTAAAATCGTCTGCTTTTGGCGAGGAAATGCACTGCTCGCCAAATCCCGCGTCGCTTTCAGCTTTTCACGCCAATTATTCCAAACTATTTTATTTTTTTACATATCTAATAATGTAATTCCGCCGCTAATTTTCACTGATCCTTTATTACCTACATGAGTAGTTTAATTCGTATTTTTTTCAAAAAAATTCTGACAAGGAAGGTCTCCATACGGGCATACTCAGAAAAATCTGAAAAAATTACAGAATGTTCTTCTCATATAGTTATATATGTTTATAAAAAAATTTCGGCGGAACCTCCTTAAAACGTCCGTAAAAAAAAGAATAAAAATTTCGTTTATTTGGCGATTTATCTCCGGTTGGCGAAAAAACGAAATTTTGAAAAATACGCTTTTACGCTTCGAATACTTTTTAAAGAAAAAACTTTTTATGTTCAATTTATTTAAATAAGTTTAGTTTAAGTAATTTTAGTTTTGCATTTTTACTTTACTTTAAGTGTAATTTTGTTATATACGTTTATATGTACTTATAACAAAATGAAATTAATATATTTTATCATTTAAAACACAATTTAAATTGATTAAAATTATTCCAAATTGAAAAATACACTGTTACAAATCTGCTGCATTTTGTTGCAACGCACTCCCTTGCTTGTATAGAAAACGGTTACTTGGCCGTGAAATGGAGCTTTCTCATTGGTTGGAATGGAGATATTATATACAAACTGTGGAGTGCCTTGCAACAAAATGCAGCAGATTTTTAACAATGTATGACACGGTCAATTCACCGTGCTATGGAGCATTCTTATTGGTCAGAAGAGAGATATTCTATAAACGTAGTGGAGTGACGTTGCAGTAAATGCTGCAGATTTTTAACAGTGAAGTCAATTAAAATCAATCTTCAGATTCGTTAAAATCGTCTGCTTTTGGCGAGGAAATGCACTGCTCGCCAAATCCCGCGTCGCTTTCAGCTTTTCACGCCAATTATTCCAAACTATTTTATTTTTTTACATATCTAATAATGTAATTCCGCCGCTAATTTTCACTGATCCTTTATTACCTACACGAGTAGTTTAATTCGTATTTTTTTCAAAAAATTCTGAGTATGACCCCAATGGAGACCTTCCTTGTGAGTATGCCCCCAGTGGAGACCTTCCTTGTAAGTATCTCCTGAGGGAGTAAATTTTTTAAAGTTTTTCTTTCAGTGTTCTTTTCTTAAAGAATGTCACTTAGTTGTCAAAATATTTTTAAAAATTATGCTTAATTTAATAATTTATGTTTTAGAAACTGACAAACTAGAAATAAAATTTTAGAAAAATAATTAATATTTCATGTAAAATTATGCATAGTTTTTTATAAATATTATTTAAATTAAGGAAAAAAAGAGACATCCTTTAAGAAGAGAACACTGAAACAAGAATTCCAAATTATTAATTTCCCGAACAGATATTTTGAATATAAGAATGCAAGAAAAGCCCACAGACTTAACATTACTGAGAGGAAATTGGCCGCAAAGTGACTAGCACAATTAAGTATGTTCATGTTAAAAGGACTAAATTCACAGTTAATACACATACAACTTGACGAGACAACTGGAAGCAATGCATGTTAAAAGTAATTCGCATTAAATGTGCTCATCTTAACGAGGTTCGACTGTAGTAAAGATGATTGAATGTGATGGGGACCAAGCTCCTAAAAAAAGAGGGGATTTCACTAAGTTGCTGTCCGAGGTGTTTGTTTCAATTTCAAATATATTCTACCCGTGTAGTGAAGATGAAACGACCGACAATTTTAAAGCTACTAAAAACTTTATTTTTTGATCGGTAGTTAGGCGATAAGTTTCATCATTGTAGTAAGTAAGTAAATAGCATTAAAGTAAACATGTTAAAAAAAACACTCTTTTATAAATCTTCAAAGTTCATCATGAAAATCATGTCCAATACTTTGAACTTTGACTTTAATTCATAATCCCTCCTCCCCCCTCCCGTACACACACCGAAAAAGATGTGCTATAATTTTTCCCTGGCTACAAACTCAATTAGGAAAAAAATCATCATCTTTTTTTTTTTTTTTTTTTTTTTTTTCTTTTTTTACTTTCTTCTATCTTTACAAGAAGAAAGTATTGGATTCATGAAAATTTTCGACTTCCGGTTTTCGACGGATTTATACGTTTTAGAAGGTCCTGAACACGTTTCGACTATTTTTAGAAAATGTCTGTCTGTGAGTCTGTCCGTCTGTCTGTGAGTCTGTGTGTCTGTCTGTGAGTCTGTCTGTCTGTATGTGACAAGAAATTTGTGGGCGCTCTATCTCAAGAACTAATGCTCGAAATTTAATAAAATTTTATATTCAGTTAGACCTTGATATGAATTAGTGCCTATTGGTTTTTGGTGAAAATTGGCCTGCAGGTGGCGCTGCTATACTACGTTTTTCATGATTTTCGAGATTGCTATATCTCAAGAACTAATTCACACAATTTCACCAAACTTCAAATTCTGTGACCCCTTGATATACATAGACGCTGATTAAGTTTTGGTGTAAATTGGCCAGCAGGTGGCGCTGCTATGCCACGTTTTTCATGATTTTCACGATAGCTGTATCTCAAGAACTAATGCACAGAATTTCACTAAACTTCAGATTCCGCGATACCTTGCGATACATAGCCGCTGATAAGGTTTTGGTGTGAATTGCCCTATAGGTGGCGCTGCTAGGCTACATTTTGCACGATTTTTGCGATAGCTATATCTCAAGAACTAATGCAGAGAACTTCATCAAATTTTAGATTCTGTTACACTAAAATATATAACATAATTAGACGCTGATTACATTTTGGTATTAACTTCACAACAGGTGGTGCAGCTATGCTGCATTTTGCACGATTTTTTTGATAGCTATATCTCAACAACCAATGCACAGAATTTCATCAAACTTCAGATTTTGTTACAAAATGACATATAACATAATTACACGATGATTACGTTTTGTTATAAATCCTCCAACTGATGGTGCTGCTGTGCTATATTTTACACGGTTTTTTTTAAACTAGCTATATCTCAAGAACTAATTCACAGAGTTTCATCAAACTTCAGATTCTTTTACACCATAACATAATTAGACGCTTTTTTACGTTTTGGCATAAATTGTCCAAGATATGGTGTTGCTGTGCTACGCTTTGCAATTTTTTTGTTATAACTATATCTCAAGAACTAATGGACGAAATTACCCAACATGAGGCACTACTAAGCTCATTCTCTGAGAATATTAATTAAATTTTGCGTTTTAGGCTTTTCGGATACCCGAATCTCATTAGGCTAGGTCAAATGTTCGAGGAAATTCGATAGTGGGTAACTTTGGGGTCACCACGTTTTTTTTTTTTTTTTTTTTTTTTTTTTTTAATATTAAAATGTACTTATGAGATAGAAGAAAGTTTTGGGATTGACACATCCAACTAGTTTTACATATGGTAAGCGCAAGCAAGTAAAATGTATAAAAAATATAATTTTTACCCTGTTTCTTTTTAAGATACGACAACAGGAATAAACAATGTAACAATCATTAAACTAGCCTTTTAGCACTTCTTAATTTACTTTTCAACATACAATCATCCCTTACATTTCGGGGCTTGTCATTCAAATTCTGAATTCTTCTCACTAATGTGAAAGTCTATCGGCGTTTGATGCATGCATATATTTTTAATATCCCTTCGAGAAATTAATAGTTTTAACTTCTGTTTTTTGTATACACTTCTTAATTTTTTTTTTCTTTGAGTTAACAAATTTTTTCTAAAGTACATTCAAGTACATTCTTAATTTTACATGAAGTGTTAAAATTTTACTCACAGTTCTTCAGCTTTTAACACATAACATACTAAATTAAGAATACATTTAATTTATTTATAGACAAGGATAAAATAAATAAAAACATTCTACAAATTCATTGCAATACAAATTTGTTTAGTAGGGCAGGAAGAGAAGTCAGGTGTTGCGTTTGCTCAACGTCAGCGGGAAAGGAGTAGTTTCCTTATTCACTCATGTCGTTCGACTCTTTGGGATTTTTTCTAATTCAGTGCTTATAAAGTTGGCTAAATGAGGATGCTCTTCAAAGAGCTTTCTATAAAGATTCGGATAAAGATAAATGGATTGAAACTGATTGTACTCTTATTTCAGCAGAAATGGCAGAAATTGTTGATGAAGAAGGAAATGATAATATATATAATAAAAGACAATGATATTTCAATATGCCATATTTCTGCAAATTTATGTATGCATAATCAAAAAGAAGTTGCTGCACTGTAAAAGTAGTACAAGTCGTATAAAAAAATTGGAGATTTGAAGTGGATAGCGAGAGAAATATTTAATTTGAATGCGCAAAAATAATGACAAAAGAAAAAAAAAAAAAAAAAAAAAAAAAAAGGAAAATGCAGTAAGATATCAAGATTATGGTTGGAAATTAAATGTCTCACTTAGATTTGAGACTAAGAAAGTAGCTCTGGAAAGTGTGATTGCAAAAGCAAACACAACTTGAAAGTATAAGGTTAGATAGGAACAAAGAAGCAACAAGAACTCATGGTAAGTTCAGCAGGCAAAAGCCATTAGAGACAGAAAGCGGACACTTAATCGTCAAACCCGTTGACAACAGAAGACGTCATTGCAATGTTGTAGTCGTAAAAATAGCAGAGAGTATATGGTATAAAAGAAGGTGTACGCTGACGTCATGAATGTTCATAGATAGAGTATACGCTTATGCTTTATTTGACAAACAAAGCATTCTTATGTAATGGATAAAAGACGCATGGGATAATAAGATACGAAGCTTCTTTTAAAATCTAGAGAGTATACTACGTACAGCTCCATATACCCTCCACTACATCCCTTCTGCATTGTAATCAATGCCAAAAACAGATTTTTTTGTAACGGTAAACAGTAAATTTGTAGCGTTGATTTATTATATGAGCGTAGCGAATATTTTGATGCGTGAAATTGTTTTGTTCATAATTTGTAAAGAAAAATAATTAAAATTTAATAATAAATTGATTACTTGTAAAGTGATTGTTTGCTTTTTCAATTGTAACAATCATAAAAAAAATCTTCCTGTAATCAATTCCTGTAAAATCTGCAAATGTTCAATTGAATCACAGAATATCAATACTCTTATTCCGCTGACGTTGCGTGAACGCAACGCTGTAATTTTCGTAATCTAAGACAAGTTTTGTTATTTTCACTATGAATTGATGTTGTATATGTTCAAATGAATAACCAATATCATTTGTGTAAAAAAATTTTAACCCCTATTATTTTTGGCTGTTAATGGGTTAATATAGGAAAGAGAATTCCGAAGCTGAATGACCCTCCCCCCCCCCCTTTTAAAGTAGTAGCACGTCTTTTCGTCTAAAGAAGAAAAAATGAATTCTTTGAAAAGGTCTAGTGTATTTCTTAATTTTATGGTGCTATTGAGACATATTTAAGCCTTTATTGCAACTAACCATAGCATTTTAATCGGTATGCAACTTTGAAATAAAAGTAATCTTCTGTTAATATTTCATTACGTTTTAAAAGTTAGCTTTCAAATCATGTACTACACTAATTATGGAAATAGTTTATTAAGGAAGTCAGAGAGCATAACCGAACAATTTCTTTTTTTAAACTTTTAAAGCTATTTCTTGTACTACGTTTCAAATAAATGACATCGTCAGTGACAAGATACACTTTATAAACGGTACTTTAAATTTTTTTTTCAGCAAAAATGAAGAAATATTTAAGACTTTTAAACAGTTTTTTACTTTTCTGATAAAAGTTTCCCAAACTCTTTAACTAACTTTGATTTCAAAGCCAATAGATTTTATTATTTGCTTCAATGATAATATGAAGAAATGGATTAAGATATCTTTTAGAAATAAAGTTTTCTAGATTCTTTCGCTAATGTATTGAATGTTGTTTCAGATTTTCGTAGATAAGTAATAAAATTCCGTTGTTTACTCAAGGCTTTTAAAATTTTGAAAAAAAAGTGTGAAATTTCGATAGTTTTTTACTCTATTTTCATTATTAAATCATGAAAGTAAAGTAAAGATTACTAAAAATCATGATTAAAACATAAAATATGAAATACTTTACATCCCATTTTGAATATTATAGCAAAACTTTAGAATTTGCTAAGGTGAAAAATGACTTTTAAAAGAAAAATTTTGAAAACATATAATGCATTTGAAAATCTGATTTCTGCTATTACAATGGCTAATCCTTAAAATATACGATTTTTGTGCAGCGTTGTATGTGATCTACAAATATGTATCTATACTTCATAGTATTTTCCAATTTTTTAGGGCTGTCACTGGAAATTACAATGTCGTCAGCATACCGGATATGACTTAAATATTCTACATTTATTCTAATACCTTTGTTTTCCCAATCCAGCTTCTTGAAGATATTTTCTAAGACAGTAGTAAAAAGCTTAGGTAAAATGATGTCTTTTTGTCTTACTCCTTTTCTGAGCTTGATCTTCGCTTTTCCTTTATCTAAACGTATAGTTGCTGTTGCTGTCTTGTAAATCTTCTTTATGATATTGATGTAAGATTTGTCTATACCAATGTCCTCCAAAGGTTCAACTACTGCTGATGTGTAACTGAAAGGAACAGAATCTCTGGATGATTATTGGAGAACTTAATGAGGCCTTCATATCTGTCCCAACTAGACTTTTCATAAGTGCCTCAAATTCCCACAAGAGTTAAAATTACAAATTATTAACATTTCTCACTTTTAGAAAAAAAATTATCATAAATATTTTTTAGTATCCATAGTATATGTTAAAACATTAAGCTAAAAAAAATAATGAATAAATACAATTATTTTTTAGCAAGTTGGAGATTTTACTTTTGAGTTCAGTAGGCAGTCTTTTGTCTCCTGAGGATAAAAAAAAAATGTCGAAGAGTTAAAAAAAAATTACATACGTCTATAGGTGCTACCATCTTTGATATATATATTTTTTTTTTTTTTGAAATAAAAAACCTATAATAACTAGTGAAAAATGACAATGTTCTCATATGCCCCATTTTCACATGTGCTCCAGTCTCCTCCATGAATGTTTCCTAATTCTGTGTATTGGGTCTTGAGATAGAGCACCCACGAAATTCATGTCACATACAGACAGACAGTCACAGATCCACAAACTCACAGGCAGATATTTTGTAAAAACGTGTTTTTCGGACCCTCTTACCCTTAAAACGTGTAAACTCGTAGAAATATTTCCCCGTAGAATACACATACTCGTAGAATACATTTTTCTTGTAAAGATACAAGAAAGTATAAAAAACTAAACAGTGTGCCACAGATCTTCTAAAGACCCACAACTAATGTAAGACATTTTATAATAAATAACTTGGTTTTTTTGGGGGAAAAAACAAAATCTAAACTGAGGAAAGTATTCAGATTTTTATAAGCACCTGCATAACAAGTAGTAGTTAAGAGCCCACAATGGTCACAGAAAAAATACGCAAAAAGACCCGGATGATTATGTAAAGTCTATGGGAGCGTTCTTTTCTAATATCTCGCTCAAATTTTAATGTGTTTACATAATTTTTTTTGCACAGGCTAGCTTAGGACGATCTACAACCGGGCTAGTTTTTTACTTTTTCGATTTTGCTCATATATTTTTTATATTATGATAGTTTCAATTTCAGAACCGGTATAAACCGGTTTCGAAAGTTAAAATATTTTTTTTTTTATATCTGAAACCAAAATCGAAAAAGTAAAAACTAGCCCGGTTGTAGATCGTCCTAAGCTAGCCTATGCAAAAAAAATCATGTAAAAACATTAAAATTTGAGCGAGATATTAGAAAAGAACGCTCCCATAGACTTTACATAATCATCCGGGTCTTTTTGCGTACTTTTTCAGTGACTATTGTGGGCTCTTAAGTAAACACATCATAGTTCTTTGAACAAAGAATGGCGATGGGGATATTCTACCAGATATTTTTCAATGTCTCTAATTCGCAGAAAAACACTGAAACATCTAATTTCATATTTTGAATGAAAAACGTTTAAACGTTTATACGTTTAACCGCTTGGATAAGATCCGTATATACGATGTACCGTATATGCTGTTTTGTGTTATACGTATAACCGCCGATGCAGTATTATACGTATAGCAAATCCGTATTTCGTATAATACGTATTATACGTATACTCGTATAAACGTATAATCGACAGCACTAGTTTACAGATATGTATGTATACTACATAGTAGGCTAAATGTTAGTCATGTTAAACGCATAACACAGTTGAAAACCCGATTTCTGCTATTACAATGACTAAACTTTAATATAATACGATTTTCCATGCCGCATTGCATGTGATCTACAGATATATATCTATACTACATAGTATGCTAAAAGTTATTTCATTTAAACGCATAACACAGTGACATTTTCCGCATAGCATCTTCCGCAAAATACAAGGATATTGTTGAAAATTTTTCTGCAACCCTGTATATGATGTACAAAATTTATGCAGATTAAGTTATATTTAAAAAATTTTTAATTTAAAAATGCACTTATAGAAATTATTGTTCGTAGGCCTCAACAGTTTAAATACTGCGCATTTTCTTCTATAGCCAAATGCTTTTCTGTATCCTTGGAAATCAACAATAAGTTCTGTGCACGCCATATTTTACACTAAGAACCTCGTAGCGCACCTCAGTGAAGTATATCAATTTCAATGCGGTTAAAATACTGTAATATAAATAAAATAACGATTTTTTCCCTATTGATTGTAACGTAATCGAATTCATTTGAATGGTCCTCTAAATAAACCGAAAATGCTATATTCTTCATTTTCAATACAGAACATGTCATAGTAGCATATATTAATTTTATGGCAATAAACCATATTTAGGCTATTTAGAGCAGACAGGCGGGCAGACAAACCGAATCCACACATTCAAAAACTGGGAGAAGTGAAAAGTTTACTATTTGAAAAAGTGACAGGCATTTTCACTTTTTCCGATGAACTTCATAAAAGTACACTGTTTAAAGACTGGAATTTTCCTCTTCCTAGATAGGAGTGAAATATGTCACTCTGAGGTCGAGAGTGAAATATTTCCCTCCGCTTATAAGAGTGAAAGTCTAGCATTATGCGCTTAAAAAAAACAGTTAAATTTTTAACGAATATATGGAGTAAAATTATGAAAAGAACCAAAATATGACACTTCTGATTTTTCGAAAACTCTATTTCATAATGTAACCATGGAAAATTACACTTACTTGACATTAAGCGGACTCTTTTTCAAGAGTGAGTAGTCATTCCTCCAAAAGAATGATTTATGTATGTATTACTCTTCCGCCAATCAGAAGAGTCTTATCTACGACACTTTTTGTGATATAAGAGAAAGGCATCTACTATTTTAAAACATTCTCTTTTTTCACTGTGTTCTTCTCAAAATCTCTCTCAATCCTTGTCAAACCTTATTACAAGGGAAAAAAACATATTTAGACTGTTAAAATCGTTGAATTGTAAGACTTTTAGGAGAGATATGCAAAAGATTAATTCTGTTTTAATAAGGGTATTAAACTGTTGAAAGGAATGCCTCTGTATTAAACAGAGTTCCATCCCGAGAGAAAATAGATATAGAATAGAGACATTATTGTTCAGCTTTGTTTGTCAGTTACAAGAAAATGACCATTGTCAGCATTTATCTCTGTCTCTAACCTAAAGCCATACATTATTATTAAAGGCCTACCTAAACATTCGCCAATTATTTGCGAATTTTTTTTACTAACTCGTGTATAAGTTTACCCCCATTTCCAATTCCAAAATGTTGATAAAAATTCTTCAACTTGTGGACGAGTATTGTTTTTAATATTAAGTAACGAGTATTAATTCTAGTATTGAGTAAGGAGAATTGATTCTAATATTGTGTAACAGTAGTATTGTTTCTATTGTTTCTAACTGTTTCGAGGAACTTGTATTTATTTTTTACCAGTGTTGTTCTTTCTATGAATGATATTTTTTCAATAATTTTATTTATTTAATTTTAAGTATAATAATTTAAATCATTTATTTGATTCATTTTGTTAACTATTATATTTAAAGTAAAAACCAAAGTTTATTAGAAATTACATTTTTTTAGATACATGAAAAAAAACTTTAATTCAATACTGTTAATAAATTAATTGGAAAAAAGTTGTTATTTTCTTTCTAATACACTGCTCAAAACAATTAAAGGATATTGCAGTTTTAGGTGGATTTTGTATCTGGGAAACTTTTTAGCTGATTAATACATGGTCGACAGACATAGTAGGAGGTTATATGAGAATAAATTACACATGTTTGGCAGAAAAAAATGCATTTTATTGCGCATTTGTGTACAAAAGGAAAAAAACACAATTTGTGAATATCAGAAAAAAAAAATAAGAAAAGGTGTTTTCTTAAAAAAAAATCATTTTCAGTACGGGGTATGGTTTCCACGGGCGGCCAGCAACGTTGAACACCTTTGGGGCATGGACACGATGAGGCTATTAATGACGAGTTGGGGTATTCTGCCCCACTCTTCCAGAAAAGCTCTTTCCAGTTCTTGGAGAGTTTGTGGGGATTGTTGGCGGCCAGAAACTCCTCTTCCTAGAGCGTCCCAAACGTGCTCGATCGGATTCATGTCTGGAGAACACGCTGGCCATTCCATTCGAACGATTCCTTCCTCGAAAAGGAAATCCTCCACCAGGTTTGCACGATGTGGCCTGTAGTTATCGTCCATTAAAATGAAGTTATCTCCGATTGCTGCAGCGTAAGGGACTACAATAGGTCTGAGGATCTCATCCTTATATCGGCGACCAGTCAGAACTCCATCTCGAATGACGTAGAGGTCGGTGCGCCCGTCAATGGAGATGCCACCATACACCAACACTCCTCCACCGCCAAATCTGACACTTTCGTGCACGAACGCAGGATTATTCCTACTGCCACGCTCCCTCCAGATGAAAATACGCCTATTATCCGGATGCACAGAAAAACGGAACTCGTCAGAAAACAGAATATTGCTCCATTCATTTCTCCTCCAGTTGACATGCTCGGTTGCCCACTCCCTGCGGTCGCGACGATGCCTTGATGTTAATCTAACACATACCATCGGTCGGCGAGCATACAGACCTACAGCATGGAGCCGGTTTCGGACAGTCTGAGTTGAAATCGTGATGCCTGTAGCCGAGCGAAGGTGTTGTTGGAGAAGAGTAGAGTTCATGTTTTGGTGTCTCCGAGCTGTTAACGCTAAATACCGATCTTCATTGGGCGTTGTTGCCCGTCTACGACCTTGCCCTGGTCTTCGGCCTGCACATCCACTCTCCGAAAAACGGTTCCAGATCCTGGAAATGACACTTTGTGACACTTCAATGGCTTGCGCTACTTCGGCTTGAGTTTGGCCCCCTTCTAACCTACAAACAATTCTCCAAGCTTCTGAATCTGTCAAATGACTTCGCTGAGACATCGTACTCATCGAAACAAAGCAATCACTGAATGCTGATCATCCTTGTCTTCATTCTCTTTTATCCAGTTGAAAGTCAAATTTCATTCGCTGCCGCTGAAGCGACGTTTTTGACGTCGAACTGGAAATTTGCATACTCCACAGTTTGAAAACCAGAAAAATTTGCATTTGTGATTCTCTTTTTCTATTTTCGGCAAAACAAAATTCGTTTATATCTTTATTTTATATAAAACTTCAAATATCCTTCAATTGTTTTGAGCAGTGTATATCACAACGTAACTGTCAAAACTATTATCTAAAAATTATTCCATGGACAGAATTCCATGAATTATACCATGAATTATTCCATTTTCTTCAAGTTTATTTTGTGACGAATTCTTTTTAATTTTAATATTGTATCGCGAATAACTTTAAACTCTCAAATATTCGAAACATTTTTTTTCCTTGTTTATTCAAAGATTAACAATTCCTGCCATCTGTCGAAAGAAGTGAATTGATGTTCTCTTCAGACCGCCTTTTTCCGAGTTGATTATTGTTTACTTTGCGATAACGTAAACAAAGAAGTTTAGGAAATCTCAAGTTCCATGAAAGAAGTATTAGAAAACTAAAATTTAGTTACTGGGAAATACGAACATTCAAACAAATTTTAATCAGTGCTTTAGTATTGTATTGTATTTGTATATAAATTAAGAGACTAGGAAACAATGAATTATTTTAATTTAATGACATTTTGTTATTTTATTCATTTATTTTTGCAATTGTTATTGAATGCATGTTATGTTTCTCTAGTTAAATAAAACTTTAAAATTTTTACTTCTGAAATTAAATTTAATTAGTCTGTCGTTATCAGAAGTTACAAGTTTATTTATTAAGTAATAAACTTATTTCGTCAATAAAACAAATAGGAAATTGCACGTCAAGTGTAGCAAATGAGGTCAGTTCGTACCATAACGAAGTTTAGAAAAAATATTCTGATCTTGGTGTGATAGCTAGTATATAAGTCGAATCACTTTTCTAGAAATATGTTGAAAATAGTTTTGCATTCGAGGATAATAGAAAATATTATTTAATTTTCATTAAATTAGTAAACTTTTTTTAACGTTTCTAATCAGACTTTTAAAGAAATTCAACGTTTTAAGTCTGTTTAACTATGTAAAACCGAAAAAATTTAAACTAATTTGAAACCTATTCACACCAATTTAATGATATTTAAGAATAAAAAAAAAATCTTTCAAAAAACTACTAAGCCTTATTTATAAGCGGAAAGAACTTTTTCAGACTGTTAAAATATAGTACTTCGTTGCATTGTAGGACTTTTAGGAGTGATATCTAGAAGATGAACTATTTTTTTAAAGTTTATTAAATTGTCGAATGAATGCCTCTGTGTTGAGCGGAATTCTATTCAAAGAGAAAATAAGTGCAAAAGAGAGACATTATTTTCAGCTTTTTCTGTCAATCACAGGAAATTGACCACTGTTAGTTTTTATCTCTCTCTCTAACCTAGAGTCATATATTATTATTAAAAACCTACACATTCGCCGATTATCTGCGGTTTTTTTTTCTTTTTTTTTACTAATTTGTGCATAAGGTGACGCCTTATTTTCAACTCCAAAATTTTGTCAAAAATTCTTCGACTTAAACACGAATATATACGGTATTTGTTTTAATTTTTCTAGGCGGTATTCTTTCTATGAATGGTATTGTTTTAACAATTTTATTTATTTAAAATTTCGTTTAAGAATTCAAATCTTTTACAGATTTATTTTGTTAACTATTTATTAATTAATGTAAAATCACATTTTATTAGAAAATACATATCTTGAGATACATAAAAAAAGCTTTCACTCAATAATGTTAATAAATTAATCGAAAATAAATTGTTATTTTCTTTCTACTAAATTTTATCGCAACGTAACTGTCAAAACTATTAAGAATTATTCTATGAACAGTTCTTAACATTTTCTCCAAGCTTATTTTGCGAACAATTCTTTTTAATTCTAATATTGTATCACGAATAACTTTAAACTAACAAATATTCAAAACTTCTCTTTCTTTTCCTTGTTTATTCAAAGTTTAACAATTCCTGTCATCTGTCCAAAAGAAGTAAATTGATGTTCTCTTCAGTCCGCCTTTTCCCGATCTCCCTATCAAAGTTGTTTAAAAAAGCAAGAAATTGTTGATTATTGTTTACTCTGTGATAACATAAACAATGAAGTTTAGGAAATCTGAAGTTCCGTAAAAGGAAAATCAGAAAACTAGAATTTAGTTAGTTAAAATATTCAAACATTATGCATTATCAATGCATGATTATAGCATTGTATTTATATATAAATTAGAAGACTAGGAAATATAATAAATTATTTTGATTTTGTGAAATTTTGTAATTTTATCAATTGATTTTTGCACTTGTTATTAAATAAATATTGTATTTCTCTAGGTAATGAAACTTTAAAAATTTTACTTCCGAAATTAAATTTTAATTTATCGTTATCAGAGTTACTAGTTTATTTATTAAGTAATAACCTTATTTCGCCATTAAAACAAATCGGAAATTGCACATCAAGCGTAACACACGTGGTGCTTTCGTACTACAACATAATTTACAAAAAATAATAATAATAATAATAATAATAATAATTTTGGTGTAATAGTTCGTATATATGTCGAATCACTCTTCTAGTAATATGTTGAAAAAAGTTTTGCAATCGAGGATAAAAGAAAATATTAATTTTCATTAAATTACTAAACTGTTTTTAACGTTTCTAATCGGACTTTTAAAAAAAATACAACGTTTTAAAACTGTTTAATTATATAACACTGAAAAAACTTAAACTATTTTGAAACCTATTCACACCAATTTAATGATATTTAAAAATAAAAAATAAATCTTTCAAATGTCTATTGAAGCGTTATTTATAAAAGGAAAAAACTTTTTCATACTGTTAAAATATAGTACTTCGTTGCATTGTAGGACTTTTAGGAGAGATATCTAGAAGATGAACTAGTTTTTAAAAAAAGTTTATTAAATTTTCGAAAGGAATACCTCTGTGTTGAACGTAATTCTATTCCAAGAGAAAATGAGTGCAGAATAGAGACATTATTTTCAGCTTTTTCCGTCAAGCATAGGAAAATAACCACTGTCAGCTTTTATCTCTGTCTCTAACCTAGAGCCATACATTATTAATAAAGACCTACCAACACATTCGCTAATTATTTGCAATTTTATTTACTAACTTGTATATAAGTCGATCCCCCATTTCCAAATCCAAAATTTTGATAAAAATTCCTCAACTTATACACGAGTATTGTTTCTAATATTGAGTAACTAATATTAATTCTAGTATTGAGTAAAGAAAATTATTTCTAATATTGAGTAAAGAGTATTAACTTTAGTATTGAGTAAAGAGAATTGTTTCTAATATTGAGTAACGCGTATTAATTCTAGTATAGAGTAAAGAGAATTATTTCTAATATTTAGTAACGAGTATTAATTCTCGTATTGGGTAAAGAGAATTGTTTCTAATATTGAGTAACGAGTATTAACTCTAGTATTGAGTAACGAGTATTGTTTCTAATATTGAGTAACGAGTATTAATTCTAGTATTGAGTAAAGAGAATTGATTCTAATATTGAGTAACGAGTATTAATTCTATTATTGAGCAACGAGTATTGTTTCTAATATTGAGTAATGAGTATTAATTCTAATATCGAGTAACGAGTATTGTTTCTAATATTGAGTAATGATAGTATTGTTTCTAATTGTTTCGAGAAACTTGTATCTATTTTTTACAGCCGATGTTCTTTCTATGGATAACATTGTTTCGAAAATTTTATTTATTTAATGTTTAGTTTAACAATTTAAATCATTTAATTGATTCATTTTATTAACTATTATATTTAAAGTAAAACCAAATTTTATTAGAAACTACATTTCTTGAAATACATAACAAACTTTTAATTAATATTCTTAATAAATTAATTGAACAAAAAGAAGTGTTTTTTCTTTTTAATAAATTTTATTGCAACGTAACTGTCAAAACTATTATCTAAGAATTATTCTGAGAAAAAATTTAAACACTTTCTCCAAGTTTTTTTTTTTTTTTTTTTTTTTTTTTTTGTGACGAGTTACTTTTAATTTCAATAATGTATCGCGAATAACTTAAAACTCTCAAATATTCCAAACTTTTTTCTTTTCCTTGTTTATTCAAAGTTTAATAGTTCCTGTCATTTGTCCAAAGAAGTAAATTGATATTGTCTTCAGACCGCCTTTTCCCGATCTTCCTGTCAAAGTTGTTTAAAAAAGGAAATGATTGTCGATTATTGTTTACTCTACGATAACGTAAACAATGAAGTTTAGGAAATCTGAAGTTCCGTGAAAAAAATATAAGAAAACTAAAGTTAAGTTACTAATAAATACGATTATTCAAACAAGTTTTAATCAATGAATTAGTATAGCTATTGTTATTTCCTAGTCTCCTAATTTATATTTGTATATAAATTAGAAGACTAGGAAATGTAATGAATTATTCCGATTTAGTGATATTTTGTTATTTCATCAATTGATTTTTGAAATTGCTATTGAATACATGTTACATTTCTCTAGCCAAATTAAAGTTTAATTTTTTTATTCCTGAAATTGAATTTAATTAATTTATCCTTACTAAAAATTACTAGCTTATTAATTAAATATTAGCTTATTTCGTTATTAAAAAAAGAAAAAGAAAAGAAAAAAATTCCCAGTTAAAGTGATGGCACTGAGATAACAGGCTATTGATGCTAATTGTAGGGGAGCTGGGGAATGAATGGGATATTTGTAATATTTCTGGCAGTGAACGATTTTTAAATGAAATCGTAATTATAAAAATACGTAGCTCCTATAGTCGTTGTTTTGTCTGTCCGTCCACATATAACAGAGCAAAACCTACCCAAATAAATTATTTGAAATTTAAAACACTTTTGTAATTGGAACTATATGTCTATGACTAACAGTTAAGAAATTAGCCATTGGTTGCCGTAAGAGTGGATACCCTATATGCAATTTCATACGCAGGTTTCTTTATATTCGCATTCCTTTGCTATTTTTCATAACTGCAAAGTTTGTGCGGATTTTTCAGAAACGGTCCTTATTCATTAAATTTGTTCCTCCAAATAACCAATAAATATGTGTGCGGATTTTTAGGAAAAGTTCTTATTCATCAAATTAGTTCCTCCAAATAATCGATAAAACATTAGTTTCTTTAGAAAAAAAGGTTAATATTGTTGAGACAATTTAAATTCATTTGATGTTTTGAATTTTATGGTGAAATAATCTTATTACAGATTAAATAAACAAATAATTCCTGATATTTAGATAAGATGAAATTTAATTTCAGAAGTAAAGTTTTTAAAGTTTTATTTAACTGGGAAAAAACATATTTATTCAAGAACAATTGCAAAAATCAAATGACAAAATAATAAAATTCCACTAATGCAAAATATATCAGTTGTAAATTTCCAAATCGGTGAAAAAAGTGCTATCCCAGGATTTGGATCAGGGATATCTTGGCTGAAGCTACCAATGCTCTACCTACTAAGCCATCCCGGATGAATTTGGAGAACTAATTCACCCAGCTAACCTTTAACGATCACAGTTTCTGGATGCCAGGATACAGATTCAAAATACATTTTAAATGTAGGTTAAATTAAATTTTGAGAGTGAAATTTTAAGAAATTAAGTTATTTTCCTGGATTTATAATACAGCATTACAATGAAACCTTGTAATTTTTTTTATTCGAAATACACGTTTTAAATTAAGGAAAAAACACTTCATCTATTTCCGATCCAAGACTTTAAATGATGAGGGGAAAAATTTCTGAAAGTGATGTCCTTTTGATGCAATCATTCGGAAATATTTCAGATTAATTAATTAATATTTATACTTTATTTTAAAATGATGAACACTCATGAAAGTAATTCAGGCATTTTTATGAGAAATGACATCAATAATGACTGAATAATCCTCGCAGTCTCTTTCGTTCATAAGACTTGATAACCAAATTCGAATTTATTATAGACATCTGAATAAAGACTAAAAATCAACTAATATCTCAAAAATTAATTTATGTTTGGAAATTTTGAAAACTACTATAAAATGCTCGGATCTTTAAGAATAATGGATGACCGTTTAAACTTCTAATTGGTTATATTCTTGAAAAAATATATTTAAAATACATGCATACACACAAACAGTCAAATTGTAGAGATATAAATTATAATACGGGGTTATTACAAATGAATCATCGGGTTTTGATACGTTGCTATTTGAAAACTAGGAAACGTATATGTTTCATGAAAAGTCAAACAATAGGGCGTTAACTACAGTTTTGCACTGCGTATGTGTCATGCGCGTGTGGTTGCCATGGCTGCTGCGCGAACGTCATATTCAAAATGGCGACTGCACAGAATAAAGCGTTTTGTGCACTAGAATTTTGAAAGTGTGAATCGCTTATAACCGTTCAGAGAGCATTCCGGAAAGCATACAAATGCAAACCACCAACTCAAAAAAGCATTCTGCGCTGGTACCAACAGTTTAAAGAAATCGGCCGGTACTTTTGCCTTTACAGTTTCAGATAGATGAGGAGGCCTACCAAATGACTTAAGCACAAGAAACCCCACACTTTTGCCTTTACATGAACAACCGATTTCTTTGAAATGTCGATACAAGCGCAGAATGCTTTGTTGAGTTGATGGTTTGCATTTATATGCCTTCCAGAATGCTCTCTGAACGGTTATGAGCGATGCACACTTTGAAAATTTATGTACACAAAACGCTTTCTGCTGTCCAGTCGCCATTTTGGAATATGACGTTCACACAGAAACCGAAGCAACTACACCGCATGACACATATGCAGCACGAAACTGTAATTAACACCCTCTCGTTTGAATTGTCATGAAAACATATACGTTTCCAAGTTTACACGTAGCAACTATTCAAAACTCGATGATTCTTTTGTAATAACCCTGTATTTTGAATAAGCAAAATATTTAAAAATACATTATTTGCCACGGGAAAAGAAATAAGAAATATTTTATTGTGTTATCTGAGAGGAAATAAACTGCATTTGTTCTAGAATAACCTTCTCGAAATCATTTTCTTATTTCTCAGCGATATTTGAGTAGCTCTTTCATGTCTACAGACGATTATAGACAAATGGTTGAACATTTCTCATTGTTGTTGAAAGATTAGATAGAATAATTTGATGAAACTTTGATAACTGAACTTCGTCAAAGCACCCAAAAAATCACTGAGGAAAGACCCTTTAATTTATTTGTCAATGCAGAATTATACACAGATTCTTTATTGGAAGGTTTCTGGTTTCTAAACTAGCACAAAGTAAAACAATAAAATGCATTTTACTAACGACATTTATTTATTTGGTTTGATTCTTGTGATAGCAAATTGAGCATAAGAAATAATGAGCGTCTCAAAATAGTTACAAAACATTCAGGTGTGAAAATATATAGGGGAGAGTGGGGATACTTGAGCATAGGGGATACTTGAGCCACCCCTATTATCTCTGCAGTTAATTAATTTTTCTTTCTAAAACTGCCAATATGATAACTTATTTATAGTTCTGAACATGTAAAAAAGAAATCACACATCTTGGTACCATTTTGAAAGTATAGTGATTAATAGTTGTCTTTTCCCTATTTGAAGTAAATATTTGGGTGCATGGTTTTTTTGTTTTTTTGTAATCAAAGTTTTGTTTAAAGTTGCAACTATATACATACATTCAATAAGCATAATTTCAATTGTATTTTGAGTCTAAAATAGTTCTAATTGACGCATGCTTTATTTAGTAAAACTCTGGGAAACAAAAATAGTGATAGTGGGGATACTTGAGCCAATGAGAGTGGGGATACTTGAGCCATGTCTTAACCATCCCCACTAGAAATTAAACATGGGTGAAACAAACAAAAAATAAAATTACATCCTTATATTCACTAATAGATATTTTTCTGGAGAAAAGGGAGAATAATTTTTCATTTTATTTTTTTTTCTTAAAAAAATAACGACCTAAAAATGTTTAAAAATGTATATTTTTTAAATGAAAATGTCTATTTTATTTTTCGTTTTGACTAACAAAATAGCCTGTCTAGATAAAAGTAAACATAGTTTTCAATTTAACTTTCATTAAATGAAAATAACTTTTTAAAACGGTTTTACAGGCTATAATCTCTAATACTTTAATTAATTAGGTCCAACATATTAAAATATTTATTTTTTAATATAACATATTAAGATTAGTATTTTATATTTAAATCGTAACCTCTATTGCTGTAACTTTTTTTTTAACTAAGAAAATTGTAGAAAAATTGGTAAAAAGAGCGCACAAAAACAAGAAAACCAACAAAAATCCCAGTTCAAACTTACCTACATGGAGCCAAAGAGGAAGACAAAATCTTTTCCTGTGAAATCAAAAAAGTGTTTGAAATAGTAGAATGATACATCTGGCTTAAATTCCGACAGCTACTAAACTAAAAGCATGAGTTCGACAATATCATTAGAGGAAAATTCTGTCAATGATGGGGATGATGTGAAAGAAAACCTTCTATTGATGGTTGGTTACTAATAAAATATGCCAGAAAGAAAACTGTAAAAATATTTGTTGGATAAGTGCTTAATATTTTGAAAATGAAATTTGCCCGAAGAATTGCAGATTCCAAATTTAAATGGCTCTGAACTGAGGATGTCTCTACCGTCGTTATAACTCAAGTTCAAATTATCCTTCGACAACCAGTTTTAACGACAAAAAATGATCGTATTACTAGCTTTGTTTTCTCAATTTGTTTTGAAAGACTTTACGTTTCATAATTTATCATTCTGTAAAATGTTTGTGCAAAAATAAAGCGAAAAAAATTACTTTTGTAGGTATTTTTCCGTAGTGGCTCAAGTATCCCTTCACTATGGCTCAAGTATCCCCGCCATGGGGATACTTGAGCCATGATGTAAAACAAAAAATAAACATTTATTATACATAGAAAAATAGTTCAAAATTTATTGAAAGTGGTTTTTAGTTGAAGGAAAAATATCAAATTTTCATTTTCAATATTTTATTCTATTCTAAAAATATATAAAAAATTAAAAAAAATTAAAATTCAAAAAATGGCTCAAGTATCCCCATCTTCCCCTACCTTAATAACCAATATTTGCACAGGAAAACAGAGTCATAAAAATTACAATGCAAAACTCCAAGTCGAATTCATATTTTTGTTCATAACTGTATTGACTACACTTACGTCAACTCACATACATTTAAAGACACAGTACAATCCCATTATTTAGTTTTCCCGCAATGTATTCTTTTCTTTTTCTCCTTTGACATTTCTGGACATGAGCATATTGCCGTAGGGATGAATTTTCGATTATATTTTAGTACAGAAATCATCGATTGTAATTTTAACACAGGCAATCTTATTGTTAAAGTTATCATATGAATTAAATATTTCCAACTGAGCGAAAAATTGCCCAGGTCGGGAATCGAACCCAGATACTTGCCTTACAAGGCTAACGCTTAACCTGTTAAGCTAACTGGGCATGACAACCGGTGAGCAGTTTTCGCTCAGATAATCTTATTGGACATAACATCTGGTCTGTCATTAAGACAGCTCAACAGAACAGACCGCAGGTAAAGGAACTCCATAAATCGGTGGTAAACGGTGGGTAGAAAAATTGCTATTTTAACACAATCAATTGATTGGTAAAATTATCATACGAATTAAATATTTCCAACTGGTTGAAAAATTGCCAATGCCGGGAATCGAACCCAGATAAAGCATTGGCCTTATAAGCCAAGTATCTGGGTTTGTTGCCCACTTGGGCAATTTTTTGTTCAGTTGGAAATATTTAATTCGCATGATAACTTTACCAATCGATTGTGTTAAAATAGCAATTCATGTCTTCAATGTTTCATATTTTTTTTAATTTCTAGGTTTCGGATTTTCCCTATGTAGGGAAATAAAGCTTTAATAAAGAAAGATATTTTATTAATCATAAATCAGCATTTATTTCCCAAACATGCAGAAAATATTATTGGTAGCAACACTTGGTAAGAAATACATTCGCAGCATTTCAGACATAATATTTCTCTCCGATCGGCGGCGGGCGTAACGAATGATCTCCCTTAATACACCTTCCTTTCATCTCATGTTCTTTTGCCTGTCAGCGCCAGTGATAAGCTTTATCATCGAGTGCTTGTCAAATGATTTCAGAAGTATGCATAATAGTTCAGTCGTTAGGGGACTGAATTCGGAATTAATTAGGGGAAAGCTATTGAAATTGTTTTAATGCCTCCAGTTCAGGTCTAGAATGAATTTGCTTTGTTTCCCCTCTCCTCCCTCGTACTAGAGGAGCGTTAGGAATAATGAATAGATTTATAGTACAAAATGCATGTTTTTTAAACATATCTTAAAAACACCAGCTTTATCAAAAAGATTAAAAATTCTGAATAAAATGAGTACTTACACTTACTACTTTTGTTGAATATTAAAGTGGAAATTGTGCTTTAAAGTTTTAGCCTCGTGGTCAAAGTGTTGACCTCAAAATTAATTAGGAAAAAACTGGAAATTGTTTTACTCCCTTCAGTTTAGGTCTAAAATAAATGCTTTTTCTCCTTCTCGTACTAGATGAGCGTGAGAAAATGTGTATATATTTATATTTGAAAAAGACGTTTATACCTGAACAATATCTCTAAACTGCAAACACTATCAACAACACTGTAAGTACAAATGTTGCAGAGTTTAAAATTCACAATAAGTTGAGTGCTCACATTAATATTTTTGTTCAAAATTAAGATCGCAATTCTTTTTTCAAAATTTTGTCTTAATCGCCAATCAAGAGCTTCAAACCAAGACAGACCAAATTATCTTAACAATAACCTCAAAAAATTAGTTTTGTCAAACAATTATAAATGTATTTAACATATAAATGTAGAAGAGTTTAAAATTTTAAATAAAATGAATACCGACAGTAATATTTTTGTTTAACATTAAGGTCGCAATTCTATTCCATTGTTAAGGGTCTTTGAAAGAATCATTTTTCAAATGATTGTTGTAATCCGTTAAATTATCATTTTGTTAAATATTTTTTCTATTTCTTACCGTTAATGAGTTATTAAATAAAGTATGTACAACTGTACAATACTGTAAGTACAAATGTTGCAGAGTTTAAAATTCACAATAAATTGAGTGCTCACATTAATATTTTTGTTCAAAATTAAGATCGCAATTCTTTTTTCAAAATTTTGTCTTAATCGCCAATCAAGAGCTTCAAACCAAGACAGACCAAATTATCTTAATAATAACCTCAAAAAATTAGTTCTGTCAAACAATTATAAATGTATTTAACATATAAATGTAGAAGAGTTTAAAATTTTAAATAAAATGAATACCGACAGTAATATTTTTGTTTAACATTAAGGTCGCAATTCTATTCCATTGTTAAGGGTCTTTGAAAGAATCATTTTTCAAATGATTGTTGTAATCCGTTAAATTATCATTTTGTTAAATATTTTTTCTATTTCTTACCGTTAATGAGTTATTAAATAAAGTCGAAAAATATTCTGATGATAAAATTTATCTATTTCAAGTGAATTTCGCCAACAACCTTAAATTGTGCATTAAACACCTTTATGCCTACATATCCCCAATGTTCCACAATTTTTTTTTAATTTCTGTATTTGGGATTTTTTTTTTTTTTTTTTTTTTTTTTTGTGTAGAGAAATAAAACTTTTACAAGCAAAGATATTTTATTTATCCTAAATTAGTACTTATTTCCAGGGGCATGCGAAGAAAAAACCGCGCCTGGGGCAAAGTTTCAATTTGACACCCCCTTCCCCCGACTTTTTCTAGTGACTGGGCAAAAATCACGATGGTAGTATAAATTTGGCGCCCCCTAAATTTCCACGCCCGGGGTGACCGCCCATTTCGCCCCACCCCCTTTCGCACTGCGCTGCTTATCTCCCAAACAAGAAAATGTTATTGATGGTAAAGCTTGGTAAAAAATATATTTGCAGCATATCAGACATAATATTTCTTTTTTCATCTCATGTTCTTTTGCTTGTCAGTATTAGTGATAAACTTTATTCTCAAATGCCTGTCAAATGAACTCAGAAATATGCACGAGTTGGTTTTGTAACATTCAAACCATTTCGATATTTTGAATTTAATAAATGAAATAGAAAAGAAATATGCAATGTTGAACACTGAAAAAGAAGTAAGGCTTTCATTATGATTACACAAAACTTTATATTTCTTTTTTTTTTTATATATATATTTCAGTATTTTATACTTCATTTAAAATTCATAAACGGCTCCGTAAGAGCAACAATGACGGTGTGAATTGAGAATATTTGAATATTTCTTTCATATGTTTTAACGCTAAATATTTATTTGCGAAAGTTCCAAGTTTACGGGATCAAGGATCCAATGGCGTTCTTTAGATATCGTGATTTGGCGTAAAATTAAATTCAATTTTGAAAGAAAGTTAGATTTGTGTGCGACAAACATTTATTAATAGATATTAAATAATACAAATACAATACAAATATTTTACGAATACGCAAATATATGAAGATAAAGGTAGTTTTTCTGGCCAATATACTAAACCAAAAATATTATAATTCAATAAAACATCGCATAACAAACATAGATAAGATAAAATTCTTACTTACATAAATCCACTTTTACAATTCCTATAGCAGCTGGTTTTAATATTCTTTAATCTTCACAATTTAGGATCTTCTAGTTGTTAGGTAGATTTTGCATGAAATACTACCTATTGCGGTCGCATCAATGTTGGAATTTCTGAAAAAGTTTTGCAGATCTACGCAGATCATGACCTCTAGCCCCAAAACTACCATCAGTAAAAAGGTTTATCTATCTATCTATCTATCTATATATATATATATATATATATATATATCACTTTCTTATGGACACGATAACTTTTATAGTTCTGCTCCAATCCCTTCCAAACTGATACATAAAATCAAGGGTTATAAAATCTCGCCTAAGTTTGTTAATGGGCAAGTTCGGTCCAAGGGGGTGGAAATAAGGAGGGTTTTTGTGAAAACCGAAAAAACGCCATAACTTCATAATTAAAATAGATATCGAATCGGTTTAAAGTTTATACACTGAGAAAAAAAATATGCCGCGATCAACTAGAACGAATAGTCAGTCACTTTCTAAATACCTAAACTAGAAATATGGATGTCTTAACTATGCGAGTAGGGTAAACAACTAAGCTGAATAGGGAAATGACTTGACATTTCTAGTCTCTTCTTTTCTAGGAGACGAAACGACATTGAACCGTTTCAGTAGCGAGAAATTATCGCTTGATTTTAGGAATGATTTCTTAAGCTATAATTATATAGTTACTATATCAAATCTCTTGTGTTCGCATCTATTTGAAAAGATTTTTAGATAAATTTGACAACAAAAATATCGGAAAACGTACTTGAATTCTAGTAAGAGACTCTGGAACTCTCTAAGAAATGAAACAAAAATTTATAAGGATGATATGGAACTATTTTTTCTAGAGCCATTACTTAGATTCTATATACCAGAACCATATTTTTTCCCCAGTGTATTACTTCTTAAAAATGGGCCAAAAGTTTATGCATGACAGATTTTTGATAAATTTAGAAATGGGTTCAAGGGGCGAAAAATATCATAACTTCGTCAATTCTCAAGATATCAAATCTAAATAAATTTTGCATAAATGATTTCAACAGTATCTAAAATTTTTGTGCCTACAAGTTTTTGATTAGTTTTTGATTGGTTTTGTTTTTTCTATTTCTTACCGATAAAAAAAAATTAAAAACGAAAACAAAAAGGGAGGGGGGGGTGAAAAAACACAAAAATCCATAACTTCGTCAATTCTTAAACTACCAAATCTAATTAAATTTATTTTACATCTTCTCAATAATAGCTACAACATTTATATTGACAAGTTTTTCTTAGGACAAATTTGTGTAGCAAAAATAAATTAAACAAAAATTGGAGTTGGAGAAAAAACCTCTAATCCAAACTGCATACATTCTAACTCGGTTTTAAATTCATTTTTTTATTTTAAACGCATCCAAGTTGCAGATCCTCTTATTTAGGAATTATATAATGTGACGCATAGGCCAGTTTTTTGATAAAGACAGAATATATTTCAAAAAATGCTGCCAAAAAGGATATTTTGAACAGAATTTTCCAAAATTATCGTGATTGAAAATTTGAGAAAGTATTCAAGTAACAAATTGCGTTTTTTCGGACACATTTTTAAATCAATTTTTGCTATCAAACGTATCCAGTTTACAGGTCCTCTTATTTAGAAACTGCATAATGTGACGCATTAGTCAATTTTTTGATAAAGACAGAATATATTTCAAAAAAGGCTGCCAAAAAGAGTATTTTGAACAGAATTTCGAGAAGTTATCGTGATTGAAAATTTGAGGAAGCATTCAAATAACAAATTGCGTTTTTTTCTGATTCATTTTTAAATTCAGTTTTGCTCTCAAATGCATCCAATTGACAGGTTCTCTTATTTAGGAGCTGTATAAAGTCTCGCATTGGTCAGTATTTTGATAAAAGCTGAATATACTTTTTTAAATGCTGTCAAATTGGGCTTTTCGCGCAAAATTCCCCGAAGCTGTCACGATTAAGAATTGTTGTATTCAAAATTGGTTATTTTATAACTCATTTTTAAATTCAGTTTTGCTCTCAAACGCATTCAATTGACAGTCTTTTGTTATTTAGGAACTATATAATGTGCCGTATTAGTCGATTTTCTAATAAAGGCAGAATATATTTCAAAATATGTTGTCAAAATGTGCATTTGATCCGAATTTAGCTTAAAGTAATTCTGATAAAACCAGTCCTTACAGAAAAAATGAAATTAAAAATTTTTCAAAAGGGGACAAATAAAGTTGTTAAACTAGGTTTATCTGTAATCAATTTTTTTTTTCTTTTTTTTGAAATGAGCACTCTTCGAAATCTACCTCCGCCTATAGGCCAAGCCGACAGGGATTTTTTTTAATTGATGTGTATTCTGTGATTAATTAAATCTGTTAATTGACATATTAAAGACGTAATGAATAAATGTCCATTCTGCTAGATTTGTTTAGAATATTATATTATATGATGAAGAATTACAAATTACAAAATTAAGCTGCTTTATTGCAGCGTATAACAAAATTGTATTTTAACAAATTACAACGACTATTTGGAAAATGATATTTTTAAAGACTAAAATTTTAAAGACTTATAAATAAATTCTATATTTAAATTAATAATAATAATAAACATCATTTTTATGATGATCATAACGAGTAATATTACGTACGCCATGCATTAGATATCCTTAGACCATTGACAAAAAAAACAGTAATTTTAGATATACAACTTTGACTGTAATGCGCATTTTTATTTGATGGAGTTAATCAGACTGACTTCTGAACGCTACATATTACGTACGACATGGGTTAAACAATATTTCTGGACCCATTATAAAACATTTAAAGGAAATTTCAGTTTAACAATTTTTGGAACTGCAAATTTTTTAACTTCTAAACACTGCACATTTTAAATTTTTACACCGTTGCATAGAGAAATGAATGTTAAATGAAATTTGTTTGAAATCTTTATCACAATTTGTTTTCTAATTAAATTTTTTAAATTTTTATTACTTTTTTGTCATTGTGGCAACATAAATATTCCATTTTTGGACATTAAACATGGACCAATCAGAAAACGAATAAATTAAAATAAGTTGAGGAATTCAACCAATAAAAGGATTCAAATATATTTCAGATTTCTCAGTTCTCTACCGAGGACAACAACCTATTTTCCAAATAGTTATTAAAATATTCACTATAAAAAAGTAATTAAAATATGAATGTTTCAGACGAAATACTAGCAACATTATTAAAATACAGTATGAACACAATAGAATATTGAATGAAATATAAAATCCCATTTTGTATTAAAACAACATCAGATTGTGGACAATAATTGAAAAACTTCCAGCAGCATTTGAGGGCCTCTGAAAAGCAGCGTTTGGGGTCCTGGGTTCGAGCCCAGAATGCCCTTTTGTAAATCAGGCACTGAATTTCGGCAGGAACAAATAATTATACATTATGCACCTCGATGCCTATATAACATCAATGTTTCACAATTTTTTTAATTTTCCATGTTTGATATCTTTTCTTGTTAG
The DNA here is from genome assembly GCA_964019185.1 of Maratus speculifer. Classification (NCBI taxonomy): domain Eukaryota; kingdom Metazoa; phylum Arthropoda; class Arachnida; order Araneae; family Salticidae; genus Maratus; species Maratus speculifer. Next base: position 186,723,058 of record OZ025296.1, on the reverse strand, counting down.
AGAAATAAAATTTTTATGCTCAGCAACGAAAATTGTTTTTTTCAATCATAAATCAGCATTTATTTCCCAAACATTCAGAAATTGTTATTGATGGTAACACTTGTTGAAAAATTGCATTCGCAACCTATCAGACATAATATTTCTCTTCGATCTTGCGAACGTAATGGATGATCTCCCCTAAGACACCTTCCTTTCGTCTCATATGCTTTTGCCTGTCAGCGTTCGCGTGATAAACTTTATCTTCGAATGTCTGTCAAATGAACTGAGAAATATTCATGAGTTGGTTTATGAACATTTAAACTTTTTCGATATTTTCAATTTAATAAATGCAATAGAAAAGGGACATGTAATTTTGAATACTTAAAATGAAGTAAAGCTTTTATTATAAAATATCAAACTTTAGATCTTTTTTCTGGCATTTAAATTGTCATAACTCAAAAACCAATAAAGATAAATGGTTCAACTTAGAACTTTTTTTTTTACTTGTTTTACTTTAATTTTTATTCAGCATATTTCAAAAAAATATCTACTTTTGAAAATATAACCCTGTTTCAAAATTTTTTACTTGATATATCTTTATATTTTATTTAAATTAATATTTATCCAAATGCTCAATTCAAAATTAAAACTTATATATTTTGTTTATTTAAATATACTAATAAATTGAAATTCTACATGTAATATTTCGAGTTACAACGATTTTAAATTACCACACTTTTTAATGAATTTTAAATTTTTTAAAAGACAATTATTTGATTTTTTTTACAAACGATATGGTTAACCATAACACAAAATTTAGAAATTTTATCTAAGTAAATTAAAATTATTTTAAAATATGTCCTGGATCTATTTAATCTAAAATTCAAGCTATCCTTTCATGTAGACATCAAACAAATCATACAGATACACTTATTCAATAAATATAACAGGTTTCAAAGTAAATAGAAAATTATAAATACTTCTGTTGTAGATATAAAATCAGGGGAACTTCATAAAATTTTAAACATCAGCAGTTTTATAGAGATCATCCGTAAATAAAACTGTTTTTAGGATCTACCAATAAGGCGGACACAAAAAATTTATTTTTGAAAGAGCTGAATCCTATTTCTTTAGAACTTTCACAAATGCATTTTCTTTACTATTCCAATATTTACTGGATACATTCCTTTTATAATAAAAGCGTATGTCGATTTTTTTTTTCATGTTTTCTTGCTGATACAGATGTGAAAAAGATGGGTTTTCAAAAATAGATTAAGCGGAGAGGTTAGGTTTGAACTGGATCAGTATGTTTTTGAGTGCTATGGATTACTGAAAGAAATGGATTTTTGTTGAAATTTGAACAAAGTTTAAAATTGGATTCCTTTTTTCACTTTCTATCTATAATAGAAGAAAGTATTGTAATCGAATTTTTTTCGATTTTTGGTTTTCAACTGTTTTACACGTTTTAGAAGTCAGACATTCTGAAAAACATGTTTTTACAAAATTTCTGTCTGTCCGTGTGCGTGTGTCCTTTTCCTATATTCGAAAAAGGGCATAAAGTTGTGTATAGAATCAAGGAAATTTCATATACAGCAATACCTGAATTTACGTCAGCATTTCGTTCCTAGACAAACGATTTAAGTTCAAGCACATTAATGCTCGTATTCACCATCTACCTCAACCTAGAAAACCTCGGTCGAATGCTCAAATGAAATTCATGATAGCATTTGATTGGACATTATCAAGAGCGCGTCCAATCAGGATTAGAGGTGAACATCATTTTAGCGTTCGACCGAGGTTTTTAATATAACTTGAGGTCGAAGTAGTTGGTGAATACGAGCGTTAGACAAGCAAAATGCAGTAAGTAATAAAAATGCACCAAAAGATAATTAACGTATTATATTCTATTTAAGGATCATGGTACATACATTTGGGGCGTACGCCCCACGCCACGCTGGGACCCACAGGTGTAGACTTAACACAAAACATCTAACAATTCGTGGCCGTAATTTTTTAACCCTGTGCGGCGCAGGGCAAATTCATTGCTTAAGTGTTGAAAATAATGACTGACACCGGAATTTGAAAACAACTTTATTTGTAAATAAGAAAACGCTATATTTCACGCATTCAATAAACAGTAATTTTCTTAAACTAAATTCCAGTGCCAATGTGGCGTTTGGGAATTAAAATTAAATGGTATATCTATGAAACCACTGCGCCGCAAAGGGTTAAATGACGGGGTAGGGTGCATTTATCATAATAAAGTATCATGAAAAGTGTGTCCACCAGGGTTCGTACGCTTTAAGAATGTTTTACCAGAATGTTTGTAAAGTAATATTTGTCTTATTTAATTTTAAAAAATCTATTTTCAAATATACAGTCACCGCCAAAAAAATCTTGACACTTTCGATTTTTGATGTTTTGTTAAATATCTAGAAATATACACAAGGAATCATTCTGAAACTACTGGTGCGTAAACAAAATAGCACACGTCATATATTTTGACAAAGATTTTTCCCCGAAATCTAACAGGGGACCGTCAATAAATTGAAAAAGAACGAAGATCTTTTGGATCACCCTGTCAAAACTAATGAAACAAAACAGTTTAAACTGCAGATAATGATTAAGTGGCCTATTGTGATAAGTTGTGTCGGTTTTTATGAATATAGCTTGAAAACTCGTAGAAAAATTAAAGTTTTTATAAAAACGGTCCAAAATTTTTCCAAGTTTTTTTGCTTATAATTTTCAGAGCTCTTCATAAAACACAATAATCTTTTCAGAAAATATGACAAACAACATTGCACATAACACCCTGTAATCAGAATTAAAAAATAATAAAAAATGTATGAAAAATGAACGGGTTTACTAAATAATTTTTTACTGCGCATGCGTCAACGCTATTAAAATTTCATTTGCATATTATGTTAGTTAAATGTATAGAGCAACTTTTGTGAAAGTCTCAAAAACATAGCTTAAAAACTCTAAACATTATTGTCAATAGAATATGGTCAAAATCCGTTATTTCCAAAATAAAGCAAAAAGATAAGGAGTTGTATCCATATATAGTAGTACGTTCAATACTGTGTAGGTACTAATCAATGGAATATGGATACAGCCCCTCATCTTTTTGCTTCATTTTGGGAATAATGGATTTTGACAATATTCTATTAACGATAATTTTCAAAGTTTTCAAGCTATGTTTTTGAGACTTTCACAAAAGTTGCTCTATACATTTAACTAACATAATATGCAAATGAATTTTTAATAGCGTTGACGCATGCGCAGTAAAAAGTTATTTAGTAAACCCGTTCATTTTTCATACATTTTTTATTATTTTTTAATTCTGATTACAGGGTGTTATGTGCAATGTTGTTTGTCATATTTTCTGAAAAGATTATTGTGTTTTATGAAGAGCTCTGAAAATTATAAGCAAAAAACTTGGGAAAATTTTGGACCGTTTTTATAAAAACTTTAATTTCTCTACGAGTTTTCAAGCTATATTCATAAAAATCGACACAACTTATCACAATAAGCCACTTAATTATTATCTGCAGTTTAAACTGTTTTGCTTTATTAGTTTTGACAGGGTGATCCAAAAGATCTTCGTTCTTTTTCAATTTATTGGCGGTCCCCTGTTAGATTTCGGGGGAAAATCTTTGTCAAAATATATGACGTGTGCTATTTTCTTTACGCACCAGGAGTTTCAGAATAATTCCTTGTGTATATTTCTCGATATTTAACAAAACATCAAAAATCGAAAGTGTCAAGATTTTTTTGGCGGTGACTGTAGCAATCAGTACTTTACTATTTTTCTGGAGCAAGAACAACTAAAATCCCAGAAATCGCTTGATGCGTAAGAACCCTGTATATAAATGTGAATTATCATTGTAAAGTTTTGAAATATTTCGAATATTATACAAATAGTTATAGTCTTATTATCAATCACGACATTAATCAGGTAGCAATACACCAGCGATATAAATATAGTCTATCTCAAAAGTTTAAGCATTCTGCAAATCTCGTTTAAAATAACCCATTAGTGCCTAGCGTCCCTTCTTAGGGACGATTATAAAACAGGCAATAAAGCACCATTCACACCAGTAAATAGAAAGATAAATAAGCACTATTTTTCACGAGACGAATTCCTCAATAAATTAAGATAAAAGTTATTTGTTTTTTTTAAAGTGGTGGGAAGCCCAAAGTTTCATTTTTAATGAAGAAAATAATTTGGGCATTAATGGGTTAAGAAGAAGAAAGTATTTTATGCTAGTTTACAATAAATACTCGACATTTAATCAAAATAAAATAAAATAAACCATTTTGGATGGTTAAATCAAAAAAATATTTATTTTTATTTAATTTTTCGTTTTTCTTGAAGAAACGCTGTCTTAAAAGTTTAAGCACTTTAGCAGATTTTTTTTTTTTTTTTTTTTGAAAGACGGGATTGTTTGTATGTTATGACGTTTTATGACATTATATTGCACTTTTATAAAAGTAAAAAAAGGTGGAGAAATTATTTCCTCTCGTTTTAAAAATGCCAAAGGGTAAATAATTCACAAAATGTGAGATTTTGAAAGTTTTTATATTGAAATCGCAAAATAAAATTGTTTCTGAAATTGCAAAAGTTTAAATCGATCAAAGCAAGGTATATATCAAGTATTCTCTAGAAATGATAATTTTAAGGGGAAACCAAGCTGTGGACGACCATGTATGACGACTGTTCAGACTGATAGGAGAATATGGAGATTAGTATCTAGACAAAATGTGTCCCAGACGGTAAATTAAAAATAATCTCAGTGTACAGGAGTCCAAAGACACTGTATATAGACGATTAAAGAGTGTGATTACATCATACTAAAGAAAATGGCTCTCAAATTACATCCCAAATAGGCAAGAATGAACTGGATAAAAAACACATGTCCTACAAAGAAGAGGACAAATGATTTACTGTTTTATTCAGCGTTGAGAAAAAGAGGAAATTAGATGGTCCTGATAGTTGGAAAGTGTATTGGCATGATTTACAAAAGGACTCAAAGGCATTTTTCATCAGGCAGCAAGACGGTAAATCTGTTATGGTTTTGTGGGGAGGTATTTGGATTCAATGGCCAGACCACTCTGGCTTTTGTAAAAGGAAGACAAAGTTCAAAAAGTATCAAGAGACGCTAAAACAACATTTGTTTTTATTCCATGATATATATATATTTTTTTTGTTGAAGGGAGCGGGTCTGGATGGAATTTTTAACAAGATAATGCCTCAATCCACGTATCACATTCTATACAAAACTTTGGCTTTCTCAGAAAAATGTTAAAGTTCTTGTCTGACCAGATTTAAGTCCAGACTAAACTCGATTGAGAATGTCTGGGGTATTTTAACCCGCCAGATTTATACCAATGGAAAACAATATGACTCTTCTGAAGAACACCAAGAGGTCATTGAGAAAACAAGGTACAGTAGAACCCCGCTAATTCGGACCCCGTTAATTCGGATCTCCGGACAATCCGGATCGGGTTTTTTTTTTTAAGTTTGAGAAGCGATTGGTTAATTTCCATAACATTAACTTGTTTTATCGCCGTATTCTAAATAAAAAAAATTTCTGAAATATTTTTGGAAGACTTAAGCAAAGAAAACATTTTTACTATCGGTAAATATTCATTAAGTTTAACACAAAGATGATTTTCTGTAAGTATGTTTTATTTTATTTCATTTTTTTCTAATTCTCCGGATAATCCGGATTTTCGATAATCCGGATTGGGTCCGGTCCCAATTAATCCGAATTATCGGGGTTTTATTGTACTCTTTGCCACCAGAAACCCCTACAAAAACTAGTAGATTTGATGGACGCACATTCATTTGAACTAATCCGAAATCACGGGAAAATAATTTGTAAATAAAAGCTCAGTAAAAATTATAAATCTGTTTTTTTTTTTTTTTTTTTTTTTTTTTTTTTTTTTTGATATTGTGCATAAACTTTTGAAAAAATTTTGTCAAAATTTTTTTTTTAATTGTATTTTTTACAGTTATGCAATTTATTTTTTTCCACTTTGATAACATTTATTTAAATTATGTTGCAAAATCTGCAAATAATTTTTTTTATTATTCATTCTAACTTTTTATAATTTTTTGAATATCGACATTTTATGCTTGTGTTTAAACTTTTAAGACAGACCTTAACAACATCAATAATAACAATAAGAAGAAGAATCAATGATTTATGCAATGGTAATAAGTTGATGTGCATAATTAGTACATTTGTTAAAAAATTTTAAATATATATCTTAAAGCATAATATAAAAAATTTTGCTATTAAAATTATAGCATAATTTTTTATATTATGCTTTAAAATGTTTTGTCTAGTATTTCTTTAAGGTATAAAATTAGATGAACAAATAAAAATTTTCCTCCGTTTACATTAGTTTTCTCTCATCACAGAAAAAGTGCAAAGTACTTCGATGAAAAATTTTTAAAAGCTTAACCTGTATGAATAATGTATCGAAATTTCAGCTAAACAAAAATTAAAAAATATGCAGTCTTAAAATAGATCTTATAGATATATTTCTTCAGAAAACGTATCAGATCAAAAGTAAACACAAATATCAGTACTATGGATCAAAAAAGTCAGAGAATGTCATAAAATTTTCAACATCAGGTATAAAAATCAACTGTAAATAAAATGTTTTGAGTAACTCTCGACCTGCCGAATACATAAAAATTCCGTTTGCGAAGATTTGAATTCCATTCTTTAAAATCTTACGCAAATGCATTTTCTTTTGCTATTGCAGTTTTACCATAATCCTTTCATTTTATAGTAAAGGCATATTCCAAAATTTTCTCAATTTTTTCTTTACTGATGTTGATGTAAGAAAGATGAGTTATAGAAACTATACCTAACGCAGATGTTTGATTTGTACTGGAGAAATATGCTTTTGTTTGTTATTTATTACAGAAAATATTACATTTTTATTAAACTTTGAAAAAAGTTTTGCAGGATTTTTTTTTTATTATTTTTTTATTTTTATTTTTATTTATTTATTTATTTATTTATTTTTTTGTCAAATTTAGTAAGAATTGGATTTTAGCCACTGTAAGATAACATAACAGAATTAACTATGTACTATTTGATCCAACTAGATGAAGATCCATCGAGTATGACCTGTCGAATGAGTTAAAGAAATACCTTTTTGCGGTAAATCTTTATTATAGAGAGTTAGAATTATATTTTTCATTTTACTCTTTAATGAGGGCTTTATGAAGATTTCAGTCTCAGTTTTCTCAGTCTCAGTAAGAGTAATAAGAATATTTGTAATAGGGAATCATTTAAGCTTTGGCCTTGTAAGCCAAGCTGGGCTCGATTCTCGGCCTGGGCAATTTTTCGCTCAGTTGGAAATATTCAATTCGTATGATAAATTTACCAATCAGTTTGATTGAGTTAAAATAATAGTATAACGAATCATACTACACCAGTAAGAATTAATATTATATCTTACATAAATTTTCTATAAAATTCTACTTAAAAAAAATATAGAGAAATTATTATAGAAACTTATAGAATTATCACCCTTTTTTAATACGCTTGTTAAACTAAAAGCTGTAGTAATATCTGCAGAAAATCAATAGAAATCTCTGTTGAGCTTCTATAAAAGTAATATAATGTTTCTATAAACATATTATATATTCTGTAAAAAGGCGGCCTGGGTTAATAACATCAAAATAGGTAATAGCGCCTAGTGCTAATATTGCACGTATTTATGAAGGAATCTGGGAGTTGGCACTACGGGTTATGCCGGGGCCGTCGCAAAACAAGTGTCTTCTCTAACTGTTATACGAACTATTCTGTTATACGAATATATTTTTTTAATGAGCATTTTAAAAGGACTAATTAGTGGATAAAGGATTAACCTAAGTCAATGAGTATTACCTTTTACCTCATTATTTAAAATGAATTAAATAAATCTATGGCAATCCCACGTAGTCTTACATGTGATGTGAAATGTAAAGTTTTATTTTGAAGTCGGAAAGTAAACATTTAGAATCATCTAATAGATAAGAGTAATAAGAAACCCTTTTATATCCTATTTTGGGTCTAGAATTTCTATTTACAATTCAGTTTGCATAAATCAAAAGCAATTTAAAACTGAAATAGTACTAAGTTCTTATGAATAGGGATAGTCGAAATAAAAATTATTTAATAACTGTCTTTAAATAAAATCAGATCGATAGTTTAGAAACCTGCTTTTGACAACATCATCAGATGAGTATAGGAAATTTATCGAATCCTTTAAATCTTTTAAATGAATCTAAAAATTTATTTACTATGTAAAAGTTATGGAAGCAGGAAAAAAGTTAAAATTTTTAAGTTTAATTATCTTATATTAACAGCAGAATGAACAATTTCAATTATTATTATTATTATTATTATTTAACAGCTGTTGATGAAATTGAAGAATTAAACATATTGCATTTCGTTTGCGGTTAACAGCAGTGAAGATATTGAGATAAAAATGACATCATGTCTGTATTGACTTTTATATTTAGTTGCATTAAATATGAAATTTCACATAAATTAAAATGTTGTGAGTGCATTAACTTATTAGTCAAAGACAAAAAATTTAGAATTAGATATCCCGAATGTGACCGTCTGAAATGTCTTTACCGTCTTTATGTTGGGTGATAGAAGTCAATTAATACCCCCAGAAAATAATTGTAAATGCTTTTCAAAAACTCATAAATTATAATTATAAAAGTACTTTCCTAAAATTTTCAGACCCAAAAAATATTATGCAATTCATTTGTGAAAAAAATTATTTAGGTCTGTATTCATAAATAAATGCAAATGTGGAAACCAACTTTTATATCTATTTTTTTTTCTTTAGGAATTACAAATATCTTACTAAATAACTATACAAAAGTACTATACATACTACGAAATTCACTTATAATAATAAAAAAAAATATCTGTATTAACAAAAGTGAGATTATTTTTTATGAGAGAATATTAAATGCCATATTTATTGTAAATTATATGAAAGTACATGTTTCTAGTGAAAAATATTCTTTTAGTTGTAATATCTATTAAAAGAATGTGTATTTTAAGTTATTTATGTATTATGAAATTTGAAATTTTAATTGACAAAAATAATTTTTATTTTAATTGTTTGAAAAAATTAATATTTTTATTTATGAGTTTATGCAATAATAATCCTGATATTTACAATTTAAAATTAAGGGATTTTTATTTTTAAAAGAAACTTAAATTACTTGCTGCTAAAATTGAGTACTTTTAATGTAGGATTTCTCCTGCCATAAATTTGTATTTCAAGTTAAACTCTATAAAAAATATTACGAATCTCAATTCTGTATAGTTTCTTTTATTTATTTATTTATTTTATTGCTAAAGCTGTGCAATTTTAATGTACGATTTTGTCTGCCATAAATGTATATTTCAAGTTAAAATCTTTGATAAAAACCATGAATCATACGTATTTGAAATCAAAGGATAAGTTTAGTTTTGAAATCAAATTAAAAATAAAAAAGTCTTATTTACTGAAATTTGGATGTTTAATAGTAAATGTATAATTCAAACCGATTTAAAATAAGCCTCAAATTGTTGAAAAAATATCATGAAACGGAAAATTATAGCCTTGTTTTTGATGCACCCATACAACCATTCTATATGTTCCGTTTGCAACTCAGATCTCTTGCGTGACGTCATCTTTTCATGAATCAGGACCGTAAGAGAAGAAACTTGTTTCGCGACGGCCCCGGTTATGCGCAAAAGGGCCCTAAATCATCTGAATCACAAAAAACCTCTAAAAGTTCATTTGTTCCATTTCTAGGCCATATCGCTGTAAAAGTATTTTAAGAATCTGTGAGGTGACAAATAAAAATTTATTAGGAAGCACTTGTTTATTACATAAATTTGTAGTGTATTTCATGTATTTTTTCAAAATGTTGGGGGAGATTTTGGATGTACTTGCGAGGTGGCTTGTAATTTAAAATGTACAGTGCAATAAGTATATCGCGATAATAACGCCATCCACTTACATTCATTAGCCTGATTTATTATTTTCAGTGGTGGAACTACATCCGAAAAGACATTTTATTATTATTATTGTATTTTTTATACTCGAGAGAGTATTATCGTCATAGTTGAAAGGCAAAAAAAAGAATAAAAAGAAACTTGTATGCTTTAAATGCTGCTATTTTTAACATTTTCCAGAAAAGTTGAAAAGTGTTTGTGCATACGGTTTATCTGTCTGTCTGTCTAAGCTCTATCTCCAGTAAATGTACTCGGATTTTCATACAATTGACAAACATTATTTAAAAGAACCTAGGCATGTTTCGTATTGCATATTGTCGTGATTATTGCATCGTCCTCGTAGCTTAAATTGTAGAGAACTTGAAGCGCTATTCAACTGTTCTGCACTGTAAAAAAAAATTCAAGAGGTTACTAAAAATTTCTTAGTAAATTTGTATTCCACAGAATTTTTTAGTAACCATTACAAACTTTTTTTTGCAAGTGAAACAAGCATTTCTTTTGTAAACTGAACAAAAGAATTTTTTGTATAACTAACTTAAAAATTTTTAGTATATGAGCCACCAAGCAAATTTTAGTAATAGCTCCAAAAGTATTTTTAATAACCATTATGTGCGCCCGAAGGGCAGGAGCTTCCTTCGAGCTGCATCCAGACTTCGGAAGCAAAAGATTTTCGGCAAAACCGCAATAGATGGCAGCACCAAACATACCTACCTGCTCCGACAGGATATTCATAATCACTTTATTAACGAGTACTTACACTGCATACATTCGGGGCGTATTTGGCAGTGGCAAGTATCGAACCCGGGACTTTTCAGCCTGGAGTCCGTCACTATAACTACTATGCTATCATGGCTACACCAAGTGAGTTTTAGAAATAAATAAAATAAATAAATAAAAGTTAAAAATATAAAATTATTAACTCTATTCGTTGCTAACTTTTTTCTAGTAATTCTTACAGATTTTCTTGTAACCGACTAAGATTACTAAAAATTTTTTAGTAATTACAAGGATCACTAAAGTTTTTTTAGTAGATCGATTTTTTTAGTAGCAATAGATGGCAGCACTAAACATTCCTTACAGCTCCGACAGGATTTTCATAATCCCTTTCTTAACGAGACACTACATACATTCGGGACGTGTTTGGCGGTGGCAAGTTTCGAACCCGGGACCTTTTAGCCTGGAGTCCGTTACTATAACCACTATGCTATCAAGGCCACACCAACTGAGTTTTAGTAAGATCTATTAAAAATATAAAACTATTAACTCTATTCGTTGCTAACTTTTTTCTAGTAATTCTTACAGATTTTCTTGTAACCGACTAAGATTACTAAAAATTTTTTAGTAATTACAAGGATCGCTAACGTTTTTTTAGTAGATCGACCCCTTTTTTTTACAGTGTGGGTATACGATCCCCGGCTTGAACATTCTCACTCTGATGTTTCTGTGCTTAATTAGCAATGTGATAGTAACTTATTAAGTTTTCAATAATTTCAAGTGTATTTTTCACTGCTAGTAATTAATTGAAAAATTAATTATAATTTAATATGCGTTCACCGATGCTGGATCTTTTTGTCTAACTATTGTTGTTACACCACAGGTTTGTGTGCTCATGTTAACGTTTCCATCTTGTACTGCATTCGATCCCTGGCCTGGACGTTTTTCGCTATGCTGGTTCTAGGCTTAACTAGCAATGCGATAATCATTTATTAAATACAGTCGACTCTCGTTAATTCGAACTCGTTGGGACCACAAGAAATGTTCGAATTATCCGAAGTTCGAATTATGGAAAATATGAAATAAAAACATACTTAATATAGTACTATTACAAAGGAGTTAATGTTATAGTGTTTTATAAATATATTTTGTCTGTTATCAATAGAATATGACTTAATAATAAATTAGAATGTATAAATGCACAAACTAATTAAATGATTAGAAACAAGCACAATGGAAGAAAAATTTGAGGTGTCACTGACGGATAGACGGGGCACCAAAAAAGTGGATATCAAATGCATTGGACTATATGTATACTCGTTCGGAATAATTTTCACAAAAATTTAATTTAATTTTCACAAAGAAAGAAAGTTATTCAAATTATCTGAAATCCGTGAGAAGGAAAAGAAAAATGAAAAATCGGAAATCTCGTTAGTTCGAATTAAACAAAGTCAAGAGAAAATGAGTTCGAATTAGTGAAAGTTTTTAACGTTATTCTGACATTGAAAATTTTGGGACTGCATGTTTAGTTCGAATTAAGCGAAGATTCGAATTATCCGATTTCGAATTAACGAGAGTCGACTGTATTCATTTATTTATTTTCAAGTGGCTACCCTCCCAAATACAAACCGCGGTCGAACGTTTCTTCTAATCTGTGATCGATCTTGAACAGGTACTTTAGTTTAGTATGTTCATACACAATATATTGCATTTATTGTAGGTAGGTACTATTTCACTTCTGTGCGTGTGTATGTGATTTGTATTCCCAATCATTAGCCCCATATAGAATTTACACCGGTTTCCAAATTGTGTGAATTAGAGCGCCGAAACCATTTTGTAATTTAAACAGATTTAAGGAAGCAAAAAAGTACTTAAAAAAGAATTCATTTATTTATTGATTAATTGATTTCCTTTTTATTTTTTGATGATCTAAAAAATTAATGAATCATAAACATACTAATTAACTATTGTTTAAATCAGTAGTTCGGCATATAAGGGGTGAGTCATAAATATCGAAACAGTAGGCTATCTCCTTAAATATTACCTTTAGACCCATACTTCCAATTGCAAAAATTCACAAAAAAGGTGAGATTTCTGATAAGATAAGTTGCAACTCCATGAGGGGGGGAGGGTCTATTTGAAAACATACGAAAATTAAATTTTTATACGGCCCCCGAAGAGCAAAATTCCCGATTAGGAAATTATTCCTTATCCTTTCCTAAATTGAACAAAAAAAAAAAAAAAAAAAAAAAAAAAAAAAAAAAAAAAAAAAAAATCATCTCCGTATCTGAAAACCTGACAGATATATTTAAATCCAAAATTCTCCAAAATTCGTGACTTACACCACTTTACCATGCCTGTAAACGAAGAGCTTTTGATTAATTTTCAAGGCAAATGAGGGATCGTCCAGATTGTCCGTTATTATATGTCGATTTAAGACCATGCCTCTTATTTGGACATAATAAAGCAGCGTATTGACTTAAATTAAAACTTGTTTTCAAAATAAGTTTATCGTTAGCACTGCAGGTCTACATGGATCGAAATATCTAGGTCCGGTCCCGAACTGACTCATAGGGAAAAAAGTTCGGCCCGGCATGGAAAAATGTTAAAATCATAATTCGGACCATCCTGGAAAAAGTTTAAATCATAGCCCAGCTCAGCCGTTAATTTCGACATAGTTTTTTACTTCAGTGTAGTTAAAAACTGTTTCATGGAGAGGAGTTCTGACCAAAAATACTTACTATAGCTTTTCGTTTTTTTATATTTATACTTTTTATTATTAAAGAAGCACCAAATGCTGTGATATATTTATTTTATCAATGAATCTGTGTTTATATCTAAATGTTTCACTTATATTTCAATATCGCTAATTCAAATCCCGTGCGTTCGAGACTTTGAAAAGTGTTATACAGTAAAACCTTTTAAGACGGAATCACATATGAAAGAAAAAATACGTAGTAGACAAATGCCCTTCCTAGGAGGGTTAAATGGAGTTTATTTTTTCTTAGGTATTATTGTATTCATTTTGCATGGATCAACACATTTTCTGTTTAACACACAATTCCGTCATAGGCAGATTTTTTATCACTGGTTTTATTGTATTTAATTTTTTTAGCCTTTGAGTAATCTATTTAAAAAAAAAAAAAATTTTTAAAGGGTTTTTTTTCTGTTTGTAAAATAAAAGCGATTTCAAAATCTATCTGGTTTTCGTAAAAATTTTGTTTGAACCAAATTTTACTTATTTCATGCACGTAATAGGTCAGTCAGAGACAGATTTAATAACAGTTGTTCGATATCGGGATTGAAAATTTCGTCCAGTGCAGACCTTATCAAAAGTTAAGAATTGTTAAAGAAAAAAGTACAAACTTGAAGCATGTCATTTTTAATTATTTTACATTGATTTTGTTTCGGGCAAGACTGAAAAATTATTTACTTTTGAAGATATGATTTTTTTTAAAGTTATATTATTTTTTCAATAAATATTTTTAATAGTTCTAAAATTAATATTGAAAAACAAAAACCCCTAAACAAAACTAAAATCAAATTTTCATCTTTAATTAAATGGAAAGAAATTGAAATCCGATAAATAATGTTTGGAGTTATAACGATCTTTAATCATGCCATTTGAACCAGTACTAATCATATGAAACTTTTATAAATTTTAGGATAAATTTTAGAATGTGATTTTCTTAGCAAATTATATGGCTAACCATCACAAAAAAAAAGAAAAAAAAAATCAAAATTCCAACTCAAAAGATAGATTCTTTATACGTTTCCTAGAACTGTTAAGGTAACATTGTCTTTTGAATTGCGCGCATTTCGATTTGTGTCTAATCCCTTAAAACCTGATGAATTATTCAAACGGCTATGACTCTGAGAGTTTGAATGATATGATGATGCAACTTTTTGTGTCTTATTTAAGACTGGATAAGGAAAGTTTTCCTAATTGGAATTTTTTTTCCCTACAGGGGCCGTATAAAAAGTTAATTTTCGTACTTTTTCAAACAGACCCCCCCCCCCCCTTCATGGAGATGCAACTTATCTTATCAAAAAGTTCACATTTTTTATAAATTTTTGCAATTGGATGTATGGATCTAGGAGCAATATTTAAGGAGATAGATTGTTGTTTCGATATTTATGACTCAGCCTGTATACTATTACTTCAATAATTGAGTCACAATCTTTTAAAAATAAATTATAATCATATTAAATCTATGGAACACTATTATATTAAAATGATGCATTACATAATTAGTTATGTTTTTTATAATTTTTAATACTCAGGTATAGGTGTAAATAAATTAGTGCACATAAATTTTAAAAGACCAATATATATATATATATAAAGGGTGTTTATAAAGTCCCGGACCCATTTTTATGTTTATTAACTCATAAAATAATAAAGATAGATTAAAGTTAATAACATAATTGGTTAGATAGACTCAAAAAGTTTCATTCCCCTAGTCAATGAACTTCCACGTGTAATTTTATGGTGATTCATAGGAAAAAATCGGCATGTACCATTCTCTTGCCGCTGATCTCACAGATATTCCAGGATTGTGTAAAAATGTTTCTCTGACACGCTCAACATCAAAATCACTTGTGCAGGGACGTCCGGATCGTTTTTTATCTGCGATACTTCCAGTTTCTAGAAAATTCTTTTTTCACCTCAAGATGCTGCTTTTGGATGGAGGATTTTTTGGTAAATTCTTCTGCAGTTTCGCTGTGCTTGCACTGTCGATTTTGTTTCTATGAATTACCAAAAAATTATACGTGGAAGTTCATGAACATGGGTCATGAAACTTTTTGTCTATCTAACTATTTGTGTTATTAATTTTAATCTATCTTTATTATTTTATGAGTTATTAAACATTAAAAAGGGTCCGGGACTTTATAAACAAACTATATATATATATATATATATATATATATTAAAAAATTATCGAATGATTAGTTTATAAAAAAGTTATAAAGTTTATGAGAAATTGTTCTATAGAAAAACATCTACTAAACGTCTATGAATTCTATATAATTATTTACATGTTAATTTTCAAGTTTCTACTTTTAACAATTTCGTGGAAATCTAATTTAAAACCCTTTTCGTGCATTTTTATCCCTTTTTAATGTGGATTTATTTATTTATTTATTTATTTATTTATTTGGAAACTGTGCTTCGAGAGTGATTATATTTTATATAAGTGCCATACCAAATAACATGTTTCTAGGTTCTTTAGTATTAAAACAAATTGCATGTTTTTCGCTTCTGCACTGTCTGGTTAATATCATCGACATAAAATATAGCCAATGTTGGAACGGGAATTATTTCCTTACATTTGAAATAGACTTGCTATTTCCTGTAATCGTAATTTAGAACGTTTTTGGAACTCTTTTAAATTTCGATTTTTTTTTTTTTTTTTTTTTTTTTTTTTTTTTTAGAAACTACTGTTAGAAAGAATTTTCGTAATTAAGTAACTACTCTTTCGAATTTCAAGTTTCTAGCCCTCTGAGCGTCTTGCAAACGGGTAAAATTGTAATGTTGTTTTTTTCCTGAATTTTGTTTTTAATGCTCAAAAAATATGACTTTTCCACTTCATAAAAAAACTTAGTTATAAATTATGAATGTAATCCTTGCTAGTATGAATTATTCTAAAATGTATTGAAAATTCATTAAATCTATTGAATTATATTATGTTAAATATTGCTCATATTGCAGTGAAACCTGGAACTTAGTGAACGGAATATTACGTTCCAACCACTTAGAGGGATAGACCCTTTAGTGTCACTAAAATCTTATTTTGAGCACTGTTTTGCTCCTGCATTCCCCTGTGGTTAGTGGCACTGACAGAAAATGCTGGAAAGGTACTCTCACTATTATTTTGACACCATTATTTTTGAAATCGGTCCGATAGCTTCAAAGATTATTCACACGAATACACAAACTTTACTTCTTTGCAATATTGGAATAGATTAATCATTTCGAAAATTCATTTCCACATATGTTTAAAACCGGGACTATTTTGTCTAGCCACTATTTGTAGTATGAAATAATAAAATGCGGCTTTATTTTATTTAACTTTATTTATTCTTATATCTATAACACAAGTCCTCTTAAAATTTTAAAATTTAACTATAAGGATGAAGAAAGTGTACCTGGTTAATCTAAAATTCAAGCTATCTTTTCATGTAGGCTGTAAACAAATCTTACAGATGCTTTTATTCAATAAGTATAACAGGTTTAAAAGTAAATAGAAAATACTCAATACCGACTGCTGTAGAAAAGGAAATCAGGAGAACTTCATAAATTTTTAAACATCATGAGTTTTATTGGGATCATCCAAAAATAAAACTGTTTTTAGTATCTACCAACAAGGCGAGCGCATAAAATTTATTTTTGAAAGAAATGAATTCTATTTCTTTAGAACTTTCACAAATGCATTTTCTTTACTATTCCAATATTTACTGGATACATTCCTTTTATAATAAAAGCGTATGCTGAAATCTTTTAGATGTTTTCTTGCTGACACAGATGCGAAAAAGATGGGTTTTCGAAAATACATCAAGCGAAGAGGTTAGATTTGAACTGGATCAGTATGTTTTTGAGTGCTATGGATTACTGAAAAAAATGGATTTTTATTGAACTTTGAACAAATTTTAAAATCAGTTTCGTTTTTTCACTTTCTATCTATATTCGAAGAACGTATTATAATCGACAGATTTTCAACTCTTTTAAATTTCGATTTCTTTAGAAACTGCTTTTAAAGAGAATTTTTTCCTTATAAGTAACCACCATTCCGAATTTCAAGTTTCTAGACCCTTAAATGTCACTAAAATTATATTTTTACAAGAGTTTTGCTCACCCTCCTACGGGTAGTTGCACTGACAAAAAATAAAGACTATATTGGTAAGATACCCTCACTATTAGTTTGACGCCATTATTTTTCAAATCGGTTGGATAGTTTCAGAGATTACTCATACGGATCCACAATTTTTATTTGATTTAAATAGTAATACATATTAATCATTTCGAAAATTCATTTCTCCGTTTATTTCAAACCGTATATAGGCCTCTTTTGTCTAGCCACTGTTTATACGGTTTTTCATGGTATATTATGTTACATTTAGAACTATTTTCAGTAATTTTAGTAACATAACACACAAAAAAAATATTCAAAGTGTAAATTTGACATGATTTGCAAATTAAATTGATTAAAAGTCCAATTTAGATGAATTTTACCCAAATTTAATGTTATTTCTTAAATTTTGGCAGTTACTGTAAAATGGGGTGAATAGGAACGAAACTTCCCGGTCACACAAATAAATTCATTATAAATATATGTGATGATAT
The DNA here is from genome assembly GCA_964019185.1 of Maratus speculifer. Classification (NCBI taxonomy): domain Eukaryota; kingdom Metazoa; phylum Arthropoda; class Arachnida; order Araneae; family Salticidae; genus Maratus; species Maratus speculifer. The sequence goes on along the minus strand of OZ025296.1, from coordinate 186,704,983 downwards.
TTTTAGTTGACATTTTTTTTTATAAGAAGGTAATAACATTAAGAGTTATGAAATTCAGTTTTGACTTGTAAGCACCACTACTGGGGTATATAAAAATACTTCAAGAGGATCCTCAAAAACCTCATTTTTTTTCAACGTCTTCAAAACTTTGTATATAACTACAGTATTTTTCGTATTCTAATCCTAAGAGTGGGGATTTTTAATTAATGATACACTTGTAAACGATATGCTGTATTAAATTCTACTTATTTCTAAACTAGGGTAACATCCCCAGTAATTGGCATGCACCAGTGATTGGCACATCCTACAAACATGCCCTAAAATAAGATTTATATCCAGTCTTTTAAAAATGCAAGAATATATACCAGTTATATGCTTATTTACGTCAAAGATTATAACTTCGATTTATGCTACTAGTTGACAATAGTGCCTAGGAAAGAGAAACAATTATGGTTTGTATGAAATTAGCCATTTTTGTTGCAAATGCTTCTTTTTTGGTTTAAGGAAGGCATGCTTTTCAATTTATTATTATATGATTTATAATACATTTTAAATTTTAATTGACAACAGTTTTGTTTAGTTAAAAAGGTTTACTTTAATTGCGTAAAAGTATTTTCGACACAAATATTTGGATTTCTGAATTAATTATAGATGCCAATTAATGGTGCTTCAATTTTACTAGTTCCTAGTAATTGGCACCTATTCCAATTACAAGGAATTCGTAACGAATTTGAGATTAAACAACTTATTTTGGAAGTACTTTTAAAGTTATAGACTAATTTTGTTTATCATTTATTTTTATTTGAAAATATGAAATATTATCAGTAGTTGGAATCCATTAAAGCTTCATATGACAATTACTGGGGACAGCATGACAATTACTGGGTATTAATATAAGTATATTGTATTGTTTTAAAGTGTTCACATTTCAGACTAATATGCTGATTTCTTACTCTCAAAAACTGAAATATGGCATCTTCATCTAAAGTAAATTCATTTAAAGCGATTAAACCCAATGCAAAATGTAAAGTTTTTTTTAAATATAAACTTGTGCCAATTACTGGATCACAAGGTGTCATACATTGGTGCTCTAGGTGCCAATTACTGGTGATTTCAGCAACTTTTTATAAATATATTTTTATAAAAATACTTTTTCAAAATTTTTTGCTTTTAGTGAGCAAAATAGATGCACAGATATGCATTCTTTGATTTAAAAATATTTCCAAGTAAATATCTTATTTCTTTGTAATGAAAATTGAAGTAAGTTTAAAGACAAATTCTTAAAGTGCCAATTACTGGGGATGTTACCCTACATAATGAAAAAATGAAAAATGGCTTGTAACATCAGAGGTTTAAGATTTACGGGGTGAATCGGAACACGTTTTCTCTCATGGTTTATTTTTCTATACAGTAATAGTTTCATGTTATATATGAAAACATATGTATGAATATGTATTGTAACAATATTTTGTTGTTCAAATTTCTTGAAGAGTTTAAAGGCGCCAAGAAATTACTTGGTTAAACAAAAAAGTCAACGCCTAATCCAACAGACATGGAACACACTATAAAAGAATTTAAAAGTAGCAAATTAGTTAGAAAAACTGCACAGAATTATTCTCTGGCATCTATAACATTACACAAACATCTGAAAATCAAAAAAACAATTAAAAAAGAGAGGGATGCAAACAGTACTAAGGGCTGGGGATGAGGGCATATTAGTAGATCGTATTAATACATGCAGCGATTGGGGCTACTCAATAGATTCACTTACCCAATGACTAAGTAAAAGATAACACAGAACAAGGCTGAATTAGTATTAAATTCTACTTCTGCAATTCTAATATAATTTCTTTAAATAAATTTTAATTTTTCTTGATTTCAAAGTTGTTTTCTAATTTTTAAAAAGGCATATCTTTACTTGTATATAAAATAAATGCTTGGTTTCACAGTAACTACGTGTTCCTATTCCTCCCTTATCATTATTTCCTGTTTTTATTAACCCTATTAAAGTTTGAATCGGAATAAATAAAGATTATAACAGTTGTTCCGATTCACCCCTATCTTCGGGGTGAATCAGAATACCACTAAAAAAGTAAATAATATATATATAAACAGTAAAAATGTTTCATTTTTGCTTAAAAAGTAAAGAACAAAACAAGACCGAAGTTTCTAGTAGAAAAATAAAAATAATAAAAAATCAGTTATTACTTTTATTTAACGTTAAGGTTGAATAGTGTTCCGATTCGCCCCATTTTACGGTATATTTACTATAGTAACTGCTATTACTGAAAAAGCAATGCAAGTTATCATATAAAGTGTAATTTTCATTATCATTTGTTTGGTAATTTTCATCGAAATTAACCCTTAGTTAGGTTTTATTGACAAATCATGTTAATTTTATATTTGAATATTTTTTTAATGTTATACATATAAAAATACTGCATTAAATTGTTTTAAATGCAACCCATGGAATGACCCTATAGTGTAAAATAATAAAATGAAGCTTTATCTGATGTAACTTTATTTATTCTTATATCTGTAACACAAGTCCGCTTCTGACTAAAATTTTAAAATTCAACTATAAGGACGAAGAGAAAGCACACCTGGTTAATTTAAAATTCAAGCTATCTTTTCATGTAGACTGTAAAAAAAAATCTTACAGATACTTATTCAATAAGTATAATAGGTTTTAAAGTAAATAGAAAATTCTCAATACCGACTGCTGTAGAAAAGGAAATCAGGAGAACTTCATTAAAATTTAAACATCATGAGTTTTATAGGGATCATCTGAAAATAAAACTATTTTTAGTATCTACCAACAAGGCGAGCACATAAAATTTATTTTTGAAATAACTGAATTCTATTTCTTTAGAAACTTTTACAAATGAATTTTCTTTACTATTCCAATATCTACTGGATACATTCCTTTTACAATAAAAGCGTATGTCCAAACTTTTTACATATTTTCTTGCTGACACAGATGTGAAAAAATGGATTTTCAAAAATACATCAAGCGAGGAGGTTAGATTTGAACTGGATCAATATGTTTTTCAGTGCTACGGATTACTAAAAAAAAATGGATTTTTTTTTTTTTTTTTTTTTTTTTTTTTTGACATAGAAGAAATTTTAAAATTAGTTTCGTTTCTTCATTTTCTATCTATAGTAGAATGTATTGTAATCGACATATTTTCGACTCTTTTAAATTTCGATTTTTTTAGAAACTGCTGTTAGAGACAATTTTCTCCTTATAAGCAAGGTTGCCACACTTTAAGGAATTTTCGAGTCAAAATATCAGTTTTTTTTAATAGAAAACTATATATACTAGTTAAAACGTACGAGTTTTCACCTTTTTAAAACAAAGGTCTTCTGTAAGAAATTACTGGTGCCGAAGAATTTTCTGGATTTGAAATTTCCGGGAGCGTGGCAACCCTGATAAGAAACTACAATTCCGAATTTCAAGTTTCTAGACCCTTAAATCTCATTAAAATCATATTTTTACAATCGTTTTGCTCCTGCACCCTCCTATGGTTAGTGCCACCGACAGAAAATATAGCGCATATTGGTAAGATACGCTGGCTATTATTTTGGCACCATTATTTTTTAAATTGGTTCGATTGTTTCAGAGATTACTCATAGGAATACAAAAACTTTATTTGTTCACAATATTAGTATGTATTAATCATTTCGAAAATTCATTTCCACATTTGCTTAAAACCGCGTACGGGCCTCTTTTGTCTAGCTACTGTTTATAGTGTAAAATAATAAAATGGGGCTTTATCTTATTAAACTTTATTCTTATATCTACTAGGGGCGATCAAATGAAAAGGTACGAAACTCTCTAACTACCAAACCAATTGAAATCTGAATATTCCCCTTTTGAATAAAGTAGTGAGACATCGAGAGATGCGATTTCAGTATCCGATGCAGTTGTGAGCATGCGTGGTTGCCCGTGCATGAAGGGGGAGAAAAGCAGACAACAAATGAGTTCCGTCCAACTGACGCGGTAGTGCCTATGAAGACATCATGGCCATCCCATCGCAAAATCCGTTGATTAAAAAGCAGCAAGATGTCTGATCAAACTCTGATGCAGCGCGAAATCCAATAGCATCTTGCTGCTCTTTAATCATCGGATTTCGTAATGGGAAAGTCATGGTGTCCTCACAGACACTGCCGCGACAGTTGGACGGAACTCACTTGTTGTCTGCCTCCACCCCCCTCCCTTCATGCACGGATAACCACGCATGCTCAGAACTATACCAGATACTTCAATCGCATCTCTCGATGTCTTACTACTTTATTCCAAAGGGGCATATTCAGATTTCAATCGGTTTGGTAGTTAGAGAGTTTCGTACCTTTTCATTTGATCCCCCTCGTATAACACAAATCCTCTTCTGCCTAAAATTTTAAAATTTAACTATAAGAATGAAGAGAAAGTACACCTGGTTAATTTAAAATTTAAGCTATATTTCCATGTAGACTGTAAACAAATCTTACAGATACACTTATTGAATAAGTATAATACGTTTTAAAGTAAATAGAAAATTTTCAATACCTACTGTTGTAGAATTGGAAATCAGGATAACTTCATAAAATTTTAAACATCAAAAGTTTTATAGGGATCATCCGAAAATAAAACTGTTTTTGGTATCTAACAACAAGGCGAGCACATAAAATTTATTTTTGAAAGAAATGAATTCTCTTTCTTTAGAAGCTTTCACAAATGCATTTTCTTTACTATTCCAATACTTACTGGATACATTCCTTAAATAATAAAAGCGTAGGCCGAAACTTTTTATATGTTTTCTTGTTGATACAGATGTAAAAAAGATGGGCTTTCGAAAATACATCAAGCGGAGAGGTTAGATTTGAACTGGATAAATATTTGTTTGAATGCTATGGATTACTTAAAGAAATGGATTTTTGCTGAACTTTAAACAAAGTTTAAAATCAGATTTTTTTACTATTTAATTTTTGGTAGAAGAAAGGAATGTAATAGAAAATTTTTTCGCTCTTTCTGTTTTCAACGGTTTTACACGTTTTAGAAGTCACAGAACATGAAAGACATGTTTTTACAAAATTAACTGCCTACCTGTCCGTGTGCGTATGTGTATATAAGTTCTCTTTCCACTATTGAAAAATCATATAAAGTTGCGGATAGAATTGAACTTAATTTCATATATATCAATACATTGACTTGCATCAGTTATTCGTGCAGCAATATCTAATGAAATTTTCTATCATTGAAAAATCACATAAAGTTGTGGATAGAATTGAAGGAAATTTCATATATATCAATACATTGACTTACATCAGTTATTCGTGCACCAATATCTAATGAAATTTTCTACCATTGAAAAATCACATAAAGTTCTGGATAGAATTGAACGAAATTTCATATATATCAATACATTGACTTACATCAGTTATTCGTGCACCAATATCTAATGAAACTTTCTATCATTGAAAAATAATATAAAGTTTTGGATAGTATTGAACGAACTTTCATATACAGCAATACATCTACTTACATTAATAATTCCTTGCAAAACAAACGACATAAGGTGAGGTACAGTCGCGGTTTTAGACGGATTTATACGTTTTAAGGCTCAGAGATTCCAAAAACCATATTTTAATGAAATATCTGCCTGTCCATGTGTCAGTGAGTGTGTCCGTTTTTGCCATTGTACCATCGAAAAGTGTATGAAGATATGCATAGAATTCAACCAAATTTTTTGTGAATGTTTTTGGTCCAAGCAAACAGGTCCTCCTTCAATTTTGAAATATTTCTCCAAAAAGGGGGTGTTATAATGGCGTTTTTGTGCCATTTTCAATATTACCATCAAAACCTGTATTAAGTTATGCTTACAATTAAACCAAATTTGTCGTGTAAATCTTTGGCTATGGCTAGCAGGTCCTCTCAGAATTAAAAAAAATATATCTGCCGAAAGGGGGCGCTGTAATAGCGATTTTTGTCTCATTTTCAATATTGTGCCATTGAAAAGTGTATGAAGTTATGCATAGAATTAAACCAAATATTTTGTGTGTTTGGCTATGGTCAGCAGACCCTTCCTGTATTTGAAAAAAAATTCTGCCGGAAGGGGGCGATATAATCGCAATGTCTGTATCATTCTTATTATTGTACCATCAAAAAGTGTATGAAGTTATGCATGGAATTGAGCCAATTTTTTTGTGTAGTGTTTGGCTATGGCTAGCAGATTTGTCCGGAATTTGAAAAAAATTCCCGGAAGGGGGCGCTGCAATAGCGATTATCCGTACTATTTTTATTATTGTACCATCGAAAGTGTATGAATTTAAGTACAGAATTCAACCAAATTTATTGCTATGTTTTTGGCTATGGCTAGTCTTCCTTGATTGTGGAAATATTCCGTGAGAAATGATCATTGTGATAACGCTTTTTGCATCATTTTCTCGGCTCATTTTCATTCTTTTGTCCATCAGCTCGTGCAGAGAAGGGAAGTCGCGTCCAGCTGAGTCAGCGATTTGCAAACAGCTGATAATAACAGAATAAAAGAAAACTATTGATTTTAATAAATATAACGACGATCCACATTAACTCGTTTTCACTCTAAAGCAGAAGTTTAAGATAAAAATCAATGTTGATATAGTATTGATATAATAATGTTAAAGTATTAACATATGTAACTACTTCTTGAACTATTAAAATGTACGTATGAATTAGAAGAAAGTTTTTGGGATTGGCACATCCAACTAGTTTTCTTTAATTCAATTAGTTCATTAATGGTTAATTTCAGACCATAGGAAATTAAGAATTCAACAACATCTTCAGCATTCATATATAAGTTCAGTTGTTTTCGATTTTCGTGAATTCCACCAAGAAAGACACATAATTCTAATTTTGAGACGTTTTCTTTATCTTTGCGAAGAAAAAGGGGCACATTTTTTTCCAATCATCTCTCATTGTTTGTTGTTGATCTTTACCGCATCAGTCTCTTGTGATTGTTTCTTCATCTCAGACGTTAAATTTCTTTCAGAATTCTTTTATTGCCAATTCCGTAATTGCTACATTTAAATTAGCAAACGAACGTCGTGTATAATGTGCTTTAAACGTCACGATCGATCTCTCGTCCATGTATTGAAATACACAAATGAAACTTAAAGGGAAAAAAACATGCTTTACATGTAGGTTTAAAATTCAAAAATTTTAGGTGAGTTCTCTGGTGCGTTATCTCTATGACATCAAATTAAACGGTAAATTTTTGGATGGGCATTAACGCTCAGATTCTGGGGTAAAATTAAAAAAAAAAATCTTCAAACAATGGGGTGGTTCCCCAAGCTTTGAATTTGATTTCCAAGTAACTGTAAGTTTATCCAGATTTCACATCCAGTAGTTTCGGATTTGACATTTACTTTTCTTATTTGTTTGTCACTATCACGTGATTGTTGCCGAAAATTTTCCCTTCATAGAATCAAAAGGCTTCAAAAAAGTTAAAAGTGTGTCTTAATAATTGTTTTCTCGAGGCCAGCCGATGTGGTTGACGTAAGTCGAGGTACAAATGTACACTGGTGTCCAAAATTTAAGCATAATTGGTAATTAAGTAATTATTTTTAAGTAATGAAAGAAATATGAATCGGAATGTGCTGAAACTCCAGGTGTGTAAACAAAATAGTACGCGTCACATATTTTCGCGAAGAGTTTTCCCTGAAATCGAACAGGGGACCGTCAGCAAATTGAAAAAGAACGAAGATCTTTTGGATAACCCTGTCAAAACTGATGTAGCAAAAGCGTTCAAACTGCACATTATGATTAATTGGCTTATTGTAATGTACTGTGTTAATTTTTACAAGGATAGCATGTATACTAGTAGAGAAATTAAAGTTTTTATAAAAACAGTCCTAAGTTTTTTTCTTATAATTTGCAGAGTTCTTATTATAAAATAATGTTCTTTTCTGAAAATATGACAAACATCATTGTACACAATACCCTGTCATCAGAATTTAAAAATAATAAAAATTGTATGAAAAATGAGTATTTTTAGTAAATAATTTTTCATTGCGCATGCGTCAACGATATCAAAATGTCATTTGCATATTGTGTTAGCTAAATGTATAGAGCAACTTCTGTAAAAGTTTCAAAAACATAGCTTGAAAATTCTGAAAATGGGAGCCTATAGAATCAACTCAAAATCCGTTATTCCTAAAGGAAGCAAAAAAATCAGGGGTTTTACCTAAATATAGTTGTACATGCAATATTGTGTAGGCACTAAACAATGGAATATGGATACAGCCCCTCATCTTTTTGCTTCATTTAGGGAATAAAGGATTTTGATCTCATTCTATCAACGATAATTTTCAGAATTTTTAAGCTATGTTTTTGAGACTTTCACAAAAGTTGCTCCATACATTTAACTAACATAATATGCAAATGAAATTTTCATAGCGTTCACGCATGCGCAGTAAAAAATTATTTAGTAAACCTGCTCATTTGTCATACAATTTTTATTATTTTTTAATTCTGATGACAGGGTATTGTGTAGAATGATGTTTGTCATTTTTTCAAAAAAGAACATTATTTTATATTAAGAACTCTGCAAATTATAAGCAAAAAACTTAAAACTGTTTTTATAAAAACCTTAATTTCTCTACGAGTATACATGCTATCCTTGTAAAAATTAACACAGTACATTACAATAAGCCAATTAATCATAATGTGCACTTTGAACGCTTTTGCTACATTAGTTTTGACAGGGTTATACAAAAGATCTTCGTTCTTTTTCAATTTGCGGACGGTCCCCTGTTCAATTGAGGCGAAAACTCTTCGCGAAAATATGTGACGCGTACTATTTTGTTTACACACCTGGAGTTTCAGCACATTCCGATTCATATTTCTTTCATTACTTAAAAATAACTACTTAATTACCAATTATGCTTAAATTTTGGACACCAGTGTATATGCCAGCAGGTTATGGCCAGTTCAGTTTCGGAATATTCTACCGAAACATTGCACTGTAATAGCAATTTTTGTGCCCTTTTCATTGTAATATCATTGAAAAGTAGATCAATGCATGCAAAGATTTGAACCAATTTTAATATATATATATTTTAGAATTTCCAGCAATTTCCATTTGACGATACTCCGCTGAAAGCAGGCGTGTGTAGCAACTTTTCGTACAGTTGTGTTATACATAACTCTCCTCATTCAATGACAAGTGCTTTGTCATTGGACGATGTGCATTTAGGTAACAGGGCTAATCGCAAACAGCTGACGTACAACAGCATAACCAAAAATAATGATTTTGCTAAAAAATATGATTAAAATTAGCTCATAATTACTCAGATTTATAAAATAAGGAAGAAATTTGAGCTTAAAATAAAAGTTGGTGTGGCCGACTCTCGCATTTTGATGCTCGTGCAGCTACACTTACACTTCGGTAAATTGTTTGTTTTTAAACTTCATAATTTAAAAAATTACAGTTTGTGACGTATTAACATGTTTAAAAATAAAGTGAGATAGAATAAAGTTCTGGTCTTGGCACATCCAACTAGTTTTCAGATTATAAATCTGAAAAGTAGGAATTCACGTGGCAAAAAGATTATCGTCAAACAAGTTGCAGATAAGGCTTGCACCGGCTTTGTCTGGGTGATTTTTTGCCACAAAGCCCTGTACCTAAAGCTGCTATTAGATTCACGGACTTTTAGGCGAGACAAACTTTTCAGCGGATTTTAACTCCAACATTTTCCCGGTCAAAGGGGGACAAGGGTTATAATAGTCTTTCAAAAAGTCGGAGGAAAATCCGGAAAATCAGTTTCTACTCGTGCCAGGCGTTAATATTTATCGCCTACTCGTATCAATCGCTTATCTCTGATTCGTTGAAACGTTCGATGTTGGATGAAAAATCTGGGCTGGCCTAGACTTTTTTGCAACTGCCGAAAAAAGTTGGGGAGACATTGCAGTTTGCTATTACACGGGATGTTGGGAGGACATTTCGCAAAATGTTGGAGGAAATCGAGTGTTGGCTCAAAAGTCGTACAGAATGTTGGTGAATCTAATAGCGGCTTTACTCCACACAGAGAAGATGTCTTTGATCTTTGAAGAAGGAAATTCTTCCCTGTCTCTTTCTCCTCATCTGCCGTCTCTTGCACTTCTCGGTGAAGGTCTTACAGCTCAAAAGTGGTAGTTCCTCATTGTGTTTATACACGAATTCTTCCACAATCTCATCAGCTACCTCCAAATTCATGGACTTTCCGAAGTCAATTACTAACTGCACCAAATATGTAGGATCTTCTAGTTCTCAAAGTTTTCTTTGTTCCCATCATGGGTCACCCGCAATCAAAAAAAATTCTTTTTTCCAATCATGGACCACTAACAATCTATAAAAAACAAAATAAAAATGTAATTTAACAAATTACAACGACTGTTTGAAAAATGATATTTGCAAAGGCTAAAATTTTAAAGACTTATAAATAAATTCTGTGTTTAAATTAATAATAATAATAAACATCATTTTTAACGAGTCCTATATTGCATACGCCATACATTAAACATCAATATTCCTAGACCAATGATAAAAAAAATAGTTTATAGATATACAACTTTAATTGTTTAAAATGTGCATTTTTATTTGATGGAGTTGGGCTTCTGAACACCTCATATAACATACGACATGGATTAAACATTAATATTCCTGGACCCGTCATAAACAAATTTTAAATGAAATTTCAGTTTTACAGTTTTCGGAACTGCAAATTTTTAAACTTCTAGACATCGTACATTTTAAATTTTTACACGGTTGCGTAGTGAAAAAAAATACACTTTTAAATAAAAGTTGTTTGAAATCTTTATTTTAAACCTTTAATATTTCTTTAAAATTTTTTATAACAATTTGTTTTCAAATTATTTTTTTATGTTTTTATTACTTTTTTGTCATCGTAGCAACAGTCAGAGAACGTAAAATAAATTTCGGAATTCAACCAATAAAAAGATTCACATATACTTCAGATTTCCCAGTTCTCTATCGAGGACAACAACTATTTTCAAAATAATTAAAAAACAATGTATCTAAAAATAAACGCCTACACCTGCGAGCTGATGAACGCAAAATGGGGACCGAATACGTACTTAGCAAATCGCCTCCTTATTTACAGAAAATGCAGTGAGATTAAAAGAATAGACGACAAAATCCAAGGTAACCGACGATAACCGAGACAAAATTATCGTTGAAAAAAATCGACGAAAACCGAAGCCAACGATAACCAAAGTCAACGAAAACTGAGATACCGGGTGATCCAAAAGTTCCGGGAGTTTTCAAATGCTAATAACACTAGGCAACAAAAAAATATTTTTGTCAGTTTCCTGGTTCTATATAGTCAATTCCTATTAATTTTGGGTAAAAAAAAAACGAATATGTAAATGAAAATTTTTTATTGGTTCTTGTTTTCAAGATACAATACAGCCCACTTGAGAAAGATGCACAACATCCCATACATTGATTTAAAAGCAAATTGTAGAAGAAAAAAAATCCTATGTAATAAATACAATACAAAAGGCATATTTCACTAAACAATGTTCATTTTTCAGAAAGCAGTTGTTGTTTTAGCCTACTCTTGCAAACGTTTCCTTTTGAATTGCCTCTTGTATGTCAACGCCGGAGCATCTCTTGTAACGGTTCAATAATGGTCGGCCAGCATTGACTCATCCCAACGACCCTGATATCAGCGTTCTATTACAGAGATATCTTTGTGAAATCTTTTACCGTGTTCATAGCTTACAAGTCCACAGTTTTTAGGGAGAAAATCAAGATGGGAGTGGAAGAAATGACGTTTCAGAGACATTTCGTATCCAAGGTCACGGCATTTTAGTAGGAGTTCTTTCACCAACTGTTGGTACTTCTAGGCTTTTCTGTTGCCTAAAAATCCTCATACCACATTTTTGAAGGCTTTCCAGGCTGCTTTCTCTTTCCCTTCCAAAACTTTATCAAGAGCAGGGTCCTTCATTATTGTGCAAATTTGAGGGCCCACAAAGATTCCCTCTTTAAACCTTGATCAACTCATTCTTGGAAATTTTGCTCTAAGATACTGGAAAGCCTCTCCATCCTTGTTCATGGCTTTCACGAAGTTCATTAATCCCAGCATAATGTGCAATGGTGGAAGCAGAATGTTTTTTGGATTAACTAGAGGCTCTTTTTGACATTTCTCTCATCGGGATTTAGATTTCTTGAAGGCCATTCGTCTTTTATGTAGTGAAAGTTTCTATCTCGACTGTACCACAAACGCAGAAAACAGCAGTACTTGGTATACCCTAATTGCATTACCAGGAGTAAAGAAATTAATTTCAAGTCACCACAAACCTGTCATTTATGATCCTCATATTTGATTGACTCGAGAAGTAATTTCACATTCACGTAAGTTTCCTCCGAGCGAACGGAATGTCCAATGGGAATAGAAGGAATAATGTTGGCGATGTGTAGTAAGACTGCTTTCAAATTAAGTTTGGAAGCGTCTATAAATAACCTCCATTACCGTGGATCATGAGTTATGTTCATTGACTTCTTCAAACCATTTACATCAGTGCAAGCAACAATATACTATTTGAAGAAGAAATGAAGAAGCTTCATGTGACGAACCCTGTATTCTGTGATTTTGATTTCTGGTTGGATTCTACACAGAGAATTCCGTTGAGGGGAATTATAGCTGTTAGGAGTACCAATTTCCGAACATTCGATTTCCTACAAAACAGCCATAGTGAGATTTCTCAAGTTGGTTCCTACCTCGAAAACAAGAGCTAATCTCAACTTTTTATGTTGATTTTCGTGTTTCGCGAGACGAAATACTTCGGAAATAACTATTTTTGAGCCCGAAACATTTTTGATGTTGGGTAGTGTAATTAACAAACTATAAACAATAGAAGTATGAGGTTTTCACAGAAATGCTTAGAAACTTATGGGATTTGTATTTTTGATGAAACAAACAAATTATGTTAGTTACACTTTTTGCCAACAGGTGGCGCTAAAATTGACAGTATTATTTTTATGGTATGATATAGCTCGCTAAAAAGAAAGAATTAGTGTCCAAGAGTTACAAATATTCATTATGACGCCCACGCCCATAGCTTATAAGTACCGCTGTGAGCCGAAGCAAAACAGCGTGCACAGTATCCTCGAAGGAGAAAGAAATTCCAGATGAAATTTTAAATTTATCGTGATATTACAAGTGTACTGATTCATAATGAGCTGATGATTTCCACCGAGTATTGGCATCGAATTCTACCTCATTTACGATTGCAACAGACATTTGGGATCTCCTGCTTCTATTTCGATCTTTCAATTAGACTTTTTCTCAAACCTTTCTTACCATGGTATTTCACATTTCTAATGGCCATCGAATCTTTTTCTATTTTAACTTCCGCATTGTACGATAAGAACACAGCTCGACATGGAAAGAAAGCATGTCTAAAAATAGCAGTTACTCATCAAATTTTGTATCAAAATTCCTTTCAATGCAATTTCAACCACTTTAAAAAAAGTGATTGAACATAAACCACCCTTAAAACGAAATCTCATTAATAGCCTATAAAAGATGTTTCGCAATGAACTCATACTCATGTGTCTATAAAGCATATTTTATAGTTACATCTAGTGTTGTACAGCAGCGCCACCTGTTGCTAAAAATTGTAACTATATACATGTAAAAAAAATCATGCTAAACAAAATCCCACGTGTTTCTGAGCATATATCTGAAAACCGAACCTTTGTATTGTACATAATTTCCAAATTATTAACATTTCAAAACTCCTGAAACTTTTATATCACCCGGTATTATTGTAGTCCATTAAAGGTGCATTACTACATTTATTTAAAGACTATGTGCTTATTTGCTGTTAAATATATCTGTAATGCATAAAATATGTATAAAAAGGATAGATGATTTAGTTTCGCTTTCTCCCATATGTATGGCATAAAAAATGGGAGATCCTTTCAGCTAAAATTTCAAACTTCTTCAAAACTTCTTTCAAACTGCTTCAGTTAAAATAAAGTTCAAACCATCTTTCAGTATTGCCAAATCCTAATCTTATATTTATTTAATAAACATACCAGGATCAAGAATAAATAGAAACCTCAATATCTATTTCTTCTAAAAATAAAAAAGACGAACTTCATAAAATTTTCAACATCAGGTGTTAAATAAAAATCACAAAAAAAAAACAGAAACTTGAAGTGTTGTATGCATAAAAATTCAGTTTAGAAAAAATTAAATCCTTTTCTTTAAAAAAATGAAGCTTCTCAAATGCATTTTCTTTACTATTCCATTTTTTACCCTACATTACTTTAATTTTATGGAAAAGGTGCATTCTAAAGAATTCTCCATATATTCTTTGCTGACATAGATGTGAAAAAAATGGGTTTTCAAAAATACGTCATGCACATACGTTCGATTTCAACTGCAGCAGTATGTTTTTGATAGTTATTGATGACAAAAAGATTAAGATATTTGTTGAACTTTTAAGAAAGTTTAAGTTTTTTTTTTCTCAGATTTAGCAAGAGTGAAATTTATTCTATGTGACATAATATAAGGTAATTAATTATGTAGCATGTTTCCAATTAATTATGAACTATTCATTTGAGCATTAATTTTCATGGTGTTTTACAGCTATTTTTATAAATCAACATGCAGAATATGTATGAAAAACATAACAACAAACAAAGTAACAATGAGAAACAAAGTAATAATTAGAATGTAAATATCTATGAAAATTATGTTTTACGATTTAGATTGTAGATCATTGCCTTCTTAAGTAACTTAATGTGAATGGTTGTTAATAAAAATTATTAAGTTATCCTTTTTTTTCTGTCGTGAACACTTTTTTGTATTTATCAAATATTACATCATTTTTCATTTTACTTGTTAAATCAGAAAAGAAATATCCTCAAAATAATTGATATAACGCAATTAATTTTCTTTTTATAGGGAAATTTACTTGCAACAATTAGTATTATGACTAGCGAGCTTCGCCCGCTAGCGGCCCCTTTCTGAAAAAAAAAATCTCTCTAAGCCCCTGTGCACACTTGTGTTTTATTTATTTAAAAATACTTTTAACTGTTGTATCGTTTCAAAATAATGATGCAACTTGTACCACGGTATTCTCTAACTGCTTTTATGAAGATTTTAAAGAAATGTCAAATTTTAAAATGTATTTATTTGCAATAATGTTCTCTAACGATATTTTAAAAATATACGGATTACCGAGTGTCGGATTAGTGAGGTCGCAATGTATTACTATTACACACTTTGAAAAAAACCTCGAGTAAAATTTTCGTGTAAAAATATGCATATTTTGTACAAAAATTTTAATTTTTAGTTTTTTACTTTTTCACATTTAATAATTTAAATTAAAAAAGTCGCCTATTATATTATTTAAAATACAGTAACGGCCTCCCGATTTTTTCAAAAATGTTATGCAAGGTGTAAAACCAGTACCCCAAACACACATATAAAGATCATTGAAGAATACAGGCTTTAAGGGCTACTTTTACCTAAAAGTATGGCAGAAAAAAAATCGCCCGTTTTACGCCGTAATTTCGCGGTTTTTACAGATTTAAAAATACTTCTAACCGTTGTATCTTTTTGAAATTTTGACACAACTCAAAACGATGTATTCACTAAGAGGTGTACAAAGATGGAAATGAAATATTGAAAATTAGGGATTTTATTCATATAAATATGAGCGGAAAAAGTGTCGAAAAAGCAAACAAAATTGTACGATCGGAGACTCTTTTTCTCGATTTTTTTTCAAAGGGTTAATATTAGAATATTTCAAAAATAAACACACCGTTGGAAATTAGACAGAAGCGTCTTTGAGGGGGTATTTTTTTTCTTTGTCGTGCCTCCAAAATTAAAACTGATGGAATCGTTTTAAAATTCGATAGTTTTCGGTCGAAAATTCTGCAGAGAAAAATGGAAAATGAAAGCTTTCGGGAAAACGTTTTTTTCAAAAGGTTAATGTTCGTATTTCTTGAAACCAAATAAACCATCAGAAAGGTCTTTAAATTTCTTTCAAGAATATGTAATTTGTTTTAAAATCCGTGAATCTGCAGCGCGGATGCGACGTTATATAAAACTCCTTAATTTTCGTATTTTCGACACATTCGTGGTTCTTTATCCGCGGAAAGCTAGTTTCGATCGGAGAGCTCCGTCAGAGAACCGTCTCGGAACTTAGATTTTTTGTCTCGTTTCCCGGGTAGTTTTTAATTAATATCTCGGGTAATTACCGGGCGATTTTCTCGAAATTCATTATCACAAAAAGCCGAATCGTCTCGAGTCGATAGACACCCAGAGCGCCACTCCACTCGGCCGCTGAGAAAAGTTTTTAGCGGTACAGACAGACAGACGTTTACTGCGGTTAATAGTATAGATTATTTTTGTTTTCTTCAAAAAACGAAAATTTGCAGTGGAATATTTTAAAATGATCAATATTTTCCGATTGTTGTGAAGATTTTTTTTACAATAAGTTTGTCTGGTTCACAAATTTAAGCTACCGAAATTAAACGTTATTATTTTGTTGAAACTCGTTTACAGATGCAACCTTGAAATAAAGACACAGATGTCATATACGCACCACATTTGCACGTGCCTTTTTTCTGCCGCCAGTTTGGCGAAAAATTTGTTTTTGAATATAAGTTACTAATTACATGCAATAACAGGGTGCGATTTTTTATTGCAAAATAAAAATAAACTAACGTGAAAAAATGAGATTCTAGTATTTTAAGAAAGGAAATAAAATAACAGTAAATAAACATGAATTTAATAAAAAAGGGAAACAATAAATAAACAGTTATAAATAATAAACTTAATAAGTAACAAAACAGTAAATATAATTTTCATAATAAATCGCAAATAGTAATACTTATAGCCATGTTGGATGCATGCAATTGTATCATTTATCAGCACATTTTACTGAAATCTTTAATTTTTCCAATTTTATTTTCCTTACAATCGTTATAAACTTGTATTTTTAACAAATACATTCTTAGTTGTTATAAACTTATTAAACGGATCTTCTCCTTGGCACAGATGTGCAATGCCAAACTGGCGGGGGAAAAATGCATGTGCAAATGTGGTGCGTATGTAACATCTGTGCCGAAATAAATAGACCCTATCAATGTGACGTCACAAGGAACTCAACTCCGTATATAAGCCTCAAATTGAATTTAAATAAACTCAGATAGTTCAGAATATATTACAAATGTATTATGCTTTTGAAATGACTTGCAATATGAAGTCAAATATCTCTCAGACTCAAATTCAGATTCAGTCCAAAGCAGATAAGCACATGGAACTAAAGTTGAATTCATTGGACTGACAAGGAGAGAGCCAACTTTGATAACCACAGATTTTGATTTTTTTTAAAATTTGCTGTATGACAGAGACCCCTTAGCTTCTGGTTAAATGGATTTTATACAACGTTTCGTAGTTCTTGAAAAACTAGAGGGGACGGTGTCTAATATTATGACACAACTTAAATACTTACTATGAAAAAAAAGAGTATGGTTGATCGTAACTCACTTGGTATAGCAGTCTCTCGTTGACAGTCAGCCCGTGTTCGACACGTTGTATTTGATTATTTCTTCTTTTTTATAAGTACACTTATAATTTAATGATCTCAGTTAAAGATCTTAATATCGTATCTTTACTATAACGCTAGCATATTTAACATTAATTTGGCATTTTTGATTTTTAAGTCATTATTTATCATCACTTAAACAATTTTTTAAAAAGAAATTAGATCTATTATTGAATAATAAAAATTCCCAACTCGTTACAAAATGTGTTATGGCGCTATTTATTTATGATAAATAAAACATATTCAAATAAAATTAAATTAAAAGCAGGAAACAGGTAAATGTGAAAGCAAAATAATTCAAAGAGCAAGCATACGTTTTACAAAATTTTAAAATCTTCAATATGCAAATATAGATTGTAGTTTAATTTTTATGCTTATTTTTAATATAATTATGCTTGTTACTTTAAAAATAAAATACTATTATCATTGTATTGACTTCCTTGTTACAGCAATACATAAATGATGTTCTTTTAAATCACGAATTAACACGATTGTTCAACATCAATGCATCAATAAAGAATGCATGCGATACATTTTTAAAATGACTTTTTTTTTAAATAACAGATTTGAATCTCTTTATAATGTTTTATAGAACTAATAAGTTACAAATAAAAAAATAAACAGATTAAAACAGAAATGGTATACAACGCTATATTTTTTTTTAAATTGACCATCAAATTATTTAATTATAACTAGAGCAAATGTAGATGCGCTGGCCAACGAGCGACAGTAATGCAAATGAGCTGCAATCAACCATGCCCTTTCTTGTCAAAGTAAGTATTTAAGCTACATCATAATATTAGGGATCCACTAGTGGCCAAGAGGTTCTGCCTCCGAAACTGGTAGACGACAGATGCTGGGTTCCATCTAAATCATGGCCGTCGGCCTAACCGTTCGGAGTTTTCTATGATTTTCTACGAATTTTGGACTTCCTTGCGTAAGTACGGGTTATATCCCCTCCCCTTCACGGAGGGCAGGAGATATGTATGGAGGGCACACCACCTTTAGGGCCCATATCCCAAGTGTTGATAATTGGCTGTCATAAACACAAACAAACGAACATAATATTAGACCCCCCCCCTGTTTCTCAATAACTAAGGAGCATTGTATAAAATCCATTGAACCTGAGGCTAAGAAGTCTCTGTCCTATAATATATAACACAATAATCGAATTGTGTCATTATCAAGCTTGACCCATTTCTTGTGAGAGGTTTCTAGCGAACCCCGAAATTTTGGGGCCAAATTGTGACCAGTTTTAATAGATATCAGGATTGTACTTTAAGCTTCAAGCCAAATCAACTCATTTCTTCTCTATCTTTCTCTGAACTCTGCAGTTTGTTTGAATCCAATTTACAGTTGATATGCGGAGTTGAGTTGTATGTGACGTCCACACTGACGAGATCGATTTTGAAATTTACTACCTGTGGGTGGCTGAATACTTAAGAAATAATTTATTAATTTATAAAAAAGTTTCAAGAATTTTAAAATATTGTATCATCATAGGAAACACACCCGAGTACATATATATTTTTTTAATTCTAGAAAATCAGGAAGTGAGTTAAAAATCGATTACAAAATTTTGCTAAATAAACAAGTGTAACAATTTTAAGATTTTTCAATACATTTTAGGGTTTTTCATTTACATTCTCACAAGAAATTATAATAGTAGTTTTATGCGAATATAAATTTCTCTTTTTCTTTTGACGATTGAAATGGATCAAAGAATTATTTAGATGTTTACTCTATTTGTTTCGAAAAAAAAAATTAAATTAAATATACTTGAGAAAACTTCGCAGTTTTTTTTCTGTAATTCCTGATTAATAAAAGTATTCTTTCTAAGATAATTAAAAAGAAGAAAAAAATTCTCTTTCTCTTTTAAACTTTATTTTTTTTAAATCTGCGATAAAACAAAAAAAAAAAAAAACAAAAAAAAAAAAAAAAAAAAAAAACGAAGTTGAAGATTATTTTTTTTGTGATTTTTTTATCTAGTTAATTTGCAAGTTCTTTAAAAAGTCTCTAAATATTCCGAAAAAACTTTAAAAGTCATTTACTCGATTTAACGTTATAAAAAAGATTCATGTAAGAAGACTTATTTCAGGAATGTTGATTAAGCACTTTAAAATTTCAGATCTCAAAGGATATTAAATCCAACAGAGATTGTAAAGTATTTAAAACAAGTACTCCTTAAGAATATTTAAAATTTTTCTTATTAACAAAAATCTCATCTCCAGCGTTGAAACTTTTAAAACAAGATTCTCCCAAATTAAATTTTAAATTTGTGTGTAAAGATTGATTGTTAAATACTTTATATTTTTCTGAATAAATTTTAAAATGTATTAATATTCATATTTGCCTATTAACATTTAATGTTTCTTAATTTTTTATACTCTTTTATTTAACTGCACTTTATGAAAAGTTGAAATTTTGAGTCAGTTGAGCAAGAAACGTGGAGTTATTGGATAACACTTCATCCCCAAGTCACACTGAGGGGTGTACAGAAATTCAAATATCCAAACTTTTCTTCAGAATACAATATATTGCTTTCTTACATTAAATGGCCCTTAGTTTTTTTCCTTTATTGAATTTTCGATCCGAAAACGTAAAAATAAAGAGCTAGTAGAAATTAATATTTGTGCCGGAAATTTCTTATAGAAAATAAAATTTAGTTTCTAATAAGACATTGGGTAATTGAAGATACAAGGAAATTTTATATGAAAAGGTACAAAACATCGTAATAACATAACCTTTAACATAGTTATCGAAGCCGATACGGGAAACGTAGCGAGACATCTCGGGTTGCAATTGGAACATCCGGTGTGGTGGGCGGACACACGCACGCGCAGGAAAGACCAGACACTCTTATAAAGAGTGCCGTCCAATTGAAACAATACTGCGTGCGAGGATAAGATGGTTGCAAGATTCGATGGTTAAGGAGCAGCGAGGTGTTATCCAATTTCTGACAAAATTTCTGTGTGAAACCGGCCGCTATTCATCGCCGGATGGTGACAGAAAAGTCTATGTGTGCGACAAGTCAGTGAAAAAATTCCTCGTTGCTGTTCGTACGCCACTGAGACAAAAAACCACCGAGACTACATTTCAGATCACTTGATAGAAGAATTCTGTTACATGTGCGACATGCCCATTTCGGTGCAGGTAGTGTGAGTTTGGTTGACCAGGACTGCAACCGCAGTCATCACGGCCGATCTCATCGACAAGATGGACGATCTATTGAAAAGTGATCGGCATGTCACATTGCGAACGTTGGCGGTGAAGATGGATGTCAGCATTATATTAGTATGGATAATAACCTTACGCAACTTTGTTCAAGATAGGTTACATTATCGGATTGTGTGCTCGCAGTCGGTTCCGAGCGGCTCACCGCTAAAGGAATAGAGTATGGATGTAATATTTCAAGACTCCATCGTGTCCTCACGCGTACTGCCGTGTCAGTTGGACGAGTTTTTTATATAAGAGCCTCTGCTTTCTCCCGCGAATGTTCCGAACCCTGCCGAAGACTTCATGTCTCGCTCAGACTTCGAGTCGATTACAGACGACTGTAATCGATTAAGATTACGATTATTTCCAATTTCAAAAAACAGATTACGATTATGTCTCTATTTATGCAAGTCTGATTATGATTACATAATTGATTATCCATTTTTTTATTTGTAGATTACGATTACGTTTGGATTACGATTAATATTTTTTTGTTGGATTACGATTACCGAACTAGTCGATTACGATTACAGTTCGATTACACTAACTCCGTAGTCTGCATGTTACAAACTAGAGTCCGGTACCGTGTCCTGTTAATTGATTTTATCCAAACCTAAGCTGATACTAACAAGGAAGATCTCCATACGGGCATACTCAGAAAAATCTGAAAAAATTACAGAATGTTCTTCTCATATAGTTATTAGAGATGTGTCATTTGTTGAGGAACGATTCCAAAGGAACGGTTCCGGCGGTGGAACTGAACGAACGGTTCCTGTCTGTAAAAAAGATTCGTTCCTTTTCGGAACGATTGCGAAATGGAACGATTCCTCGGACTCGTTCCGAAAAGGAATGATTCCTCGGATTCGTTCCGAAAAGGAATGATTCCTCGGACTAGTTCCGAATTAAAACCATTCCGAAAAAGAACGATTGATCGGACTCGTTCCGAAAAGGAATGATTCCTCGGACTAGTTCCGAAATGAAACCATTCCGAAAAGGAACGATTCCTCGGACTAGTTCCGAAATGAAACCATTCCGAAAAGGAACGATTGGTCGGACTCGTTCCGAAAATGAACGATTCCTTGGACTAGTTCCAAAATGAAACCATTCCGAAAAGGAACGATTCCTCGGACTAGTTCCGAAACGAAACTATTCCGAAAAGGAACGATTGATCGGACTCGTTCCGAAAAGGAACGATTCTTCGGACTCGTTCCAAAATGCACCGACTGCGAAAAGGACCGATTCATCAGATTCGGTCCGAAAAGACTGATTTCTTGGATTCGGTTCGAAATGGATCGATTCCGAAAAAATCGGTTCTTGTTCTTGTAGATTGGCCAGTTTTAATAAATTAAAATGCGCTATTTTATTTTAAAATAAGATATATTTTGATTTATTAAAGCAAAGTGTATTGCCCAAATACCCTTCAAATGTGTATGAAAAAAAGCGGGGGGGAGAGGAGACGAAGAAAAACGAAAGAAAGAGAAAAGAAATTAAAGTTGTAGGAGGGGATAAACGTTTAATAAACTACAACTGCGCATTATATCCTCTTAAATTCAATGTTTAGAAAAATAGAAGTATATTATTTTACTTCATTTAAGATATTGTCTGTTACAAATTATTTACTCTCATCTGTGACTTAATTGCAATACTATTTGACGTGTTCAAGCAAAATTGATCTAAAAGAAATAATTTTCGAAGTTGAATTTTTATATCTGAGTGAAAAAAATGCCCCAGCTAGGATTCGAATGGAGAACATAAACGTGCTTTATGGATTGAGTAACCAGGATCCGAAGGTAATGGAACACCATATAGACTTAGATACATGCACTAATACTTTTTCTAATTGGTAAATATATCATACGAAATGATATATACACTATATTGCCATTGATTATGGGACACTTGCGATTTTAGACATTTTACTAAATATCTAGAAAAATACATGAGGAATCACCTCGAAACTCTTAGTGTATAAATATAATAGTATAAGTCATACATCTCCGTGAAGATTTTTTCCCGAAATTCCAAAGAGGACCGTCAACAAATTAAAAAAGAATGAATATCTTTTGAATAACCCTGTCAAAACTAATGTAGCAAAAGCGCTCAAACTCTAGACTGTGATTGAATGCCTTATTGTAATAAGCCTTGTTCATTTTTATGCAAATAGCATGCATACTCGCAGAGTAATTAAGGTTTTTATAAAAATGGTCCCAAATTTTTCCAAGTTTTTTCCTTATAATTTTCAGAGTTCTTAATATAAAATATTATTTTTTTCAGAAAATATGACAAACAACATTGCACACAGTACCCTGTAATCAGAATTAAAAAATAATGAAAATTGTATAAAAAATGAGTTGGTTTACTAAATAATGTTTTACTGCGCATGCGTCAACGATATCAAAATTTCATTTGCATATTATGTTAGCTAAATGTATAGAGCAACTTTTGTGAAAGTCACAAAATCATAACTTGAAAATTCTGACAATAATCGCCAATTGAATAAGCCGAAAATCCGTTATTCTCAAAATGAAGCAAAAACAAGAGGGGTTGTATCCATATATTCATTGATTAGTGTCAATATAGAATACACAATATGGGATGTACTACTGCATTTGGATAAAATCCCTCATTTTTTTGCTTTATTTTGGAAACAACGGATTTTGTCCTTTTTCTATAGACGATTACTTTCAAAATTTTCAAGCTATGATTTTGAGACTTTTACAAAAGTTGCTCTATACATTTAGCTAACATAATATGCAAATGAAATTTTGATATCTTTGACGCATGCGCAGTAAAAAATTATATAGTAAACCTACTCATTTTTCATACAATTTTTATTATTTTTTAATTCTGATTACAGGGTACTGTGTGCAATGTTGTTTGTCATATTTTCTGAAAAAAAAAATTATTTTATATTCAGAACTCTAAAAATTATAATGAAAAAACTTGGAAAAATTTGGGACCATTTTTATAAAAACCTTAATTACTCTGCGAGTGTGCATGCTATTTGCATAAAAATGAACACAGTGTATTACAATAAGGCATTCAATCACAATCTGGAGTTTGAGCGCTTTTGCTACATTAGTTTTGACAGGGTTATTCAAAAGATATTCATTTTTTTTAATTTGTTGACGGTCCCCTATGGCGTTGAGGTAAAAAATCTTCACAGAGATGTATGGCGTATACTATTATATTTATACACTAAGAGTTTCGAGATGATTTCTCATGTATTTTTCTAGATATTTAGTAAAATGTCTAAAATCGCAAGTGTCCCATAATCAATGGCAATATAGTGTATATATGTATATATAATGAATTTTCAAGAAAAACAAGATTAAAAGAAAGAAAAAAAACTAATTTGAAACGGTTTTGAATAATATAAGAAATACATCATCATGTCATAAAAATTGCACTTTAATGGGATAATAATTGATTTTCGATTATTTTAATAGCTAAGCACTTTTATGTATATTTCGGTTTCATGCTATTTTTTCTCAAGTATAATTTGAATTTAAGAATCTTCTTTGTCAAAAGAAAAATAAGACCAGCTAATAGCGCTCGCTCATGTATCATTTTATAAATTTGGCGTCTTGTTTTTCTCTTCTGAAGAAGATGATTAAAAAACAGTCTTGAAACTCTCGAAGATTGTTTTAATCAGCTTACATTGAGGTTTATTACATAGAGGAAAATCTGTTTGAACAATAGTCCAGGCAATAGAGACCGTATTGGGTCTCTACCTAGCAAAATTCATGATAATTCTGGAAAAAGGCTTTTTTTATGTTTTTTAATTCGCTAAATCTGAATTTTCAACTTCCCACCAACATTTTCCTCGGCAATTTCCCTAAAATTTGGTAAAATACTCCCCTCCTCCCCCCCCCAAAAAACAAAGTTTTTTAAGAAAAAAATCAATTTTTTTATCGTTTTAGTTAAGAAGTATGCAGAAATTTTGAAAGTATACAAAATTTGCAACAAATACGATGCATCACTAAGACGTAAGATGAACGGGAAGAGGGAAGCCTGCCTCTCAACATGCGCCGCGGCGCTACATGCACTACGTTATGCAATTCTACTTAAATTCCTCAAATCTGAGACAAATATTAATAAGGACCACACAAACTAGTTTAAAATTACTGCAAAACATATTCAAAGATGTATCAGTATGTATGGATGCCTCTAATATGCACGCATTTAGTAAAAAACTCTAAAAGTAAGTAATCTTAACAATTTTAAATTAAATTAAAAGATTTATTAAATTAGATTGCATTAAATGAACTTAAGGAATGTTCTTTTGTGTCACATATAGGCGACATCAGGACTGAGGAGGTTAACCAATCGCATGATATGTCTTCGCTCTCCCGTTATTCCTCCGAATTTTCCCTGTAAGACTTACTTTATATTTTGGGATCGCTGAATCCGAATTTTTAACACTCACTAAGAATCCTTTCTCACTAAAATCCTCCCTCAAGAAAAGAAAAAAATAAAAAATGAAAAAATGAAAAGAAAAAGAAATGATAGGTAAAATGATACCCAAAGTACGTTTAATTTGGGGTATTATAATAAAAAAATATTAATTTTAATATATACATATATGTTTAATTAAAAGTTTTTGGAAAAAAGGAAATTCAGAAAGCAGGCAAAATTTGCTACAAAAAAGATACGTGACATCATGACATAGCATGAACTTGGAGGAGGGAGTCTGCCTCTCAACATGCGCTGTGGCACTGTATCGTCTGCAGCCCCGTGTAAAAGGGGAGGTGTGCGACGGGGGCGGTCACCCTGATTGCGGAAACTTAGGGGGCACCAAAATTATATTACCAAAGTTATTTTTTGGCCTGTCGCAAGTTGGGGGACCCCCCCCCCTTCCAACTTACTAGGGGAGCGCTAGATTGAGACTTTGGTGTGGGTATAGTTTTCTCTTCGCACGACCCTGGTCGCCTGAGTCAAGGCAATAGAGACCATATAGGGGCTATACCTAGCAAAATTCATGGTAGCTCTAGAAAAGACTTATTTTATGTTTTGTGGACCGCTGAATGAAAATTTCTCCCGGCAACTCCTCCCCCTCAAACACATGCACACAAATTTTGGTAAAAGCGGAATTAGTGCATAACTTAGTGCACGTAGCGCTGTGAGGCAGGCTCCCCCCCCCCCCCCACACACACACTCCATTCATCCTAAGTCATAATGTTATGCATCGTACTTTTTTTAAAATTCTGTCTACTTTCTGAATTTCTAGATAATTTTTCCTCAAAAAACATAAAAAAACCTATATTGGCGATTATTTTACTTTTTTCTGGGAGGAGGGGGTGAGAAGTAAAAAATTCGGATTCAATGACCCAAAAACATAAAATAAGAGTTATTGAAAGTTCGGAGGAGAGAAAAAGCAAACGATGCTCCAACCTCCCCGTTCATCCTACGTCATAATGTTATGCATCGTATTTCTTGGAAATTTTGTCTGCATCTAAATTTATAGATACTTTTTCGCTAAGACAGTAAAAAATTCAATTTTTTAAAATTTCTTTTGGGGTGCATTTTATTAACAATTGGGGGAGGGGAGTTGCCGGGAGAAATTTTTGCTGAGAAGATACTAATTCGGATTCCCTGACCCAAAAAACACAAGCTAAGGGGTCACGAAGGGGTTAAGGGTGTATTCCAATCCAAACTGCTTATTGTCTGATTTATTCTTAAATTCATTTTTGCTCTCAAACGTTTCAAATGGCAATTCTCTTTCTTAAAAAGTACACAATACGCCGTGCTTGTAATTTTTTTTTTTTTTTTTTTTTTTTTTTTTTTTTTTTTTTTTTTTTTACAATTGCAAAAAATATTGCAAAAAACTGTTGTCAAAGTTGACGTTTTGAACTGAATTTCCTGAAGAGGGAGATCTGCGAACGAAAAAAATGGTCATACTGAGAAAGTAGTTGTTTATAAATCAAATTCTAACGAATTGAGCGAAAAAAAAGAAATCACGCGGCCCCTTATACATCTCTTTAAAAATCATTTCAGCAAGTTTCACGTATCTACTTTTAACCCGTTCCGGCACGGGCAAAATCTGTTAGTAAAATAAGAAAATATTGACTGACACCGGAATTCACAAACGATTTTTTTTAGATATTTTGAATTCCTTAATTTAAGCCTTTGTTGGAAAAGCAAAATTTTACTAAAATGTTATTGGTGCCGTTTGCAAGTTTGGAATTAAAATTAGGTATCCCAGACCGGCACAGTGTGCCGGAAAGGGTTAAAAATGTGTCTGAAACTGTATCGGAAATTTTCGAGCTGTTGAAGGTGGAAAAATATTTTTTTCGAATGCACCCTTAATTCCTAAATAGATGGACTTCTAGTTATTTTCTCGAAATGGGCAGACTCCGAATTTACAATTCCTGAGGAATCGTATTGAAATGGACCAACTTGGAAAACGGCCGGTTACGAAGACCGATATATAAGTTAAAGATTACGTTAGCGTGAATTTTGAAGAGGAAACAAATCATAGACTTCGATATCAAATATTAGATCAATAAAGAAATTTCCTACGCAAAAATAATAAAATAAATCGAAGGTCATTTGACGACAGATTTTGGAGGGGAAAGCAATGATTACATTGAAAATCTAATAGAGCGCCGCAACAGCCTGATGACCAAAATCAAAGCTATAGTAAAATTTCATAGATAAACTATAGCTATAAATGAAAGGTCAACCAAATGCAAATTTTCAAGAGGAATTATGCTTAATACAATAAATCATAAAGTCAGGGAATATTTATATTATGGGGATTAGAAATAACTATGCTAATTAATAGCGCACACAGATGAATAAAATGAACTCTTAAAAACAAAATAATCTGTCCAAAATATTTAAAAATTAAAGCAAACGATAAGAAATGATATGAAAAAAATGAATCCGTAAGAAAATAAATTAGTTATAAATAATAAATATTAGGGATTGCATGTCGCTCCGAGATCTGTTATCCCTGTTTCCGGATGCGTTCCCTTTTTCGTAAAATAGTTTCGGACGCGTTTTTCTCCCTTGGAACCTTTTTTTAAAAAAATCCATCCTATTTTATCGGATTCCTTCCTTTTTATCTCGAAGTCGTTCCTTTTTTTCTCGGATTCGTTCCATTTTTATCGGATTCATTCCTTTTTTTCTTGAAATCGTCCTTTTTTCTCGAATTCGTTCCTTTTTCTCAAAATTGTTCATTTTTTTACGGATTCGTTCCTTTTTTTCTTGAAATTGTCCTTTTTTCTCGAATTCGTTCCTTTTTCTCAAAATCGTTCCTTTTTTACAGATTCGTTCCTTTTTTCTTGAAATCGTCCTTTTTTCTCGAATTCGTTCGTTTTTCTCAAAATCGTTCCTTTGTCTGAATCGTTCCTTTTTTTCGGAACGATTCCAATAGGAACGAGTCCAAAGAACTCGTTCCTTTTGGTGAACGAATCCGGCTGGAACGGTTTCTTAAAAGGAACGATATTGCCCATCTCTAATAGTTATATATGTTTATAAAAAAATTTTCGGTGGAACCTCCTTATAACGTCCGTAAAAAAATTATAAAAATTTCGTTTATTTGGCGATTTATCTCCGGTTGGCGAAAAAACGAAATTTTGAAAAATACGCTTTTACGCTTCGAATACTTTTTAAAGAACAAGGGCGGCGCCAGAACTTGCCCGACAGGGGGGCACTGTATCCCCGACAGGGGGGCCAAGTTCATAATATATATTAGAGGTCCCGCGTACTGGTCTGGGGCCTAAAAACCTGCGTGGGCAAAAATTTTAGCACCAGGGCCTAATCCGATTTTTACAAAATAGATTAATGGTCCGGGCGATGTAAAATTTAAAAAGTCGGCCTGATTATACTGTCTGGGAAATACAAATACCTACATATGTAGTTTAGCCAGACAAAAAAAAAAAAAAAAAAAAAAAAAAAAAAAAAAAAAAAACAAGTTGAATGTAGATTATGCCATTGCAGAATTCAGTTTCGCCTCCGATTAGGAAAAAAAAATCGATAGAGGTTTTTTAGAAGGGCGACCCCGTTTAGATTGCAATGAACTAACTTCATTTTTCTTCTGTTTATCAATGTAATAGCAAACAGAACGGCGTGAAATACCCAATTGAATAGCAATTTCGACATTAGAATTGCGGAATAATAAAGAGATACAATTTGACGTGCTACTTTTTCATTGACTAGATTCATCAAAAACTGATTTTTTTTTTATAGTTTAAACGCTTTTTTATAGACTCTGAGTAAAAGGAAATGCAATTAAACAATAAAACGAGTGGAATCCCGTCAAATTCGACGAATGAAATGTTTAAAAGACCGGATCGATTTGGTTTTTAAAAAAGCAAAAGTAATTACATTATTGAATCAATATATAATAAATATATTTACGAACTAAATGTCAAGTTTGCCAGTTACAATTTTGCAACATAATATTCGCACATCTTCAGTTAAAATTGTAATTTGAGTGCCGACGAAATCCAGAAATTTTATTTTATATACACTCACAGAAAAATAGTTTTATTATTAAAAAAAAAAAAAAAAAAAAAAAAAGTATTTTTACTGTGACATTATTTTCACTAACTGAAGTCATCTGAAAGTAAAATCTCAATCTCAGTGTCCATAATGAAAAGAAATATTGATATGTAATATAGGGTATTACCAAGTTATCCCGTCGACCAAAAAATTATCGCCAAACTATAAGATTAAATGCCAATAATGGATGATCGTGAATATCACATTCAATGACATTAAATACGATTCATGTATTTAAAATGTCATTAAGTGATTTTTATTTCGACATTTTATTAATATTTTCATTAATACTCTACTAATTATAATTATTTGTGTTTTCGTTATTTAAAATAAAAATTATGTCAATATGTATAATTTGGCTATAAGTTTGGCGATTTGTATAATTTGGCGAAATTGGTCGACGGGATAACAGAGTAGTACCTAATATCGTTATGAGTAAAAATACGATGTTTTAAATAGTGACGTCATTTTCTCTTCAAATGTTTTTTTAAAGTTACTGTTATTAGTAATATGAAAGAGGCATCCATAATAATATTGTAATTCCCATTTATCTGGTTGCTGAATGACACCATTTTCCTCATTTGAAATTTTTCTTATTTTGCTTTAGACATTAATTTTATCATAAATTATTTTCTGTTATTTTGTTTACATTATTAATATTATTTCTCAGTAAATATATATATATTTTTTTTATCTCAGTTAGTGCATAATTATACGCAATCATTTTCGAAAATAAATTTTTATTATCGAGAGAAAAGCTAAACTGAGTGCCACCATTTTGAAGAAATATCGAAAAAAGCATTTAAAATTAAAAATAAAATATAAAAATTTAAATAAATTAAAAAATAACTAAAATGGGCACAACTACAAGTAAATAGCTTTCATTAAAAAAAAATAATTATCAAAATCGGTTGAGTAGAAAATTCAGGGCTGATGACACGACATTTTTTAGCTTGTCTGAAAGAAATAGCATCGGAGGCTAATAATAATAAAAAAAAAAGGTTAAAATCTTGGCTTGACCGACTCTGTGACGAACGAGAATTTTTACTTCGATATGGTTAAAAAGTGTTTTGCACGAAAAGTTCTGATAAAAAATAGCTTTTTTTATTATTATTATAGTTAAAACGTGCTCTGGGCGGCAATATTTATTTATTTTGAATGAATATCTATTTGCATGTAAATGTTTCAATTATCATTCAGTTATTGTTAATCCTTATATCATGTATTGGAGACTTAAAAATCAGAAAAATGCCACACAGTAAAATCTTCTAAGACGAAATCGCATTAAAAAAAGAGAGAGAGAGAGTTATAGTCAAGTTGCCCTCGTAGCAGGTGTTGATGTATTATATTCTTTTTTCATGTATTATTATATTAATTTGAATCAACAGATTTTGCGTTAACCCTTAAGCGGTAACCATGGGTCACTAGTGCCTCTGTCAAATTTTCTTTCCTTGCTAGCTTAGAGGAGAGAGTGGGGAGCGGGACTAAACTACCCTGAAAAAAAATAGTACACTAGTAGGCTATTAGCTCCCGAAACGTCGATGTTTTAGTGCGTTCACAGCCGACGTAAGAGCCAGTCAAAATTTCGAAAAGGCACGAGTGACCCAGGGTTACCATTTACGTTGACGAAAAGTGTAAGGTAAGAAAAAATTTGTTTGGTTAGGAATTGATGTTTTTTTCATAAAAAATCGATACATTACACTCACTTGGGTTTCCGAACCTAAATTTTTATGCAAACACGTGTTTATGAAATTGTTTGGTGTGATTGCAGTTTGTTCTCCTTCGATTGTTTATAAATGATGATATCAGTGTTGCTGTAATTTTTCAATATTATATTTTTTGTTTAATTAAATAAAGTTTGATAATTATCATCATTTTCATAAATAAAAGTGATTAAAAACTAATAAAATTTCTATTTCATTGTAAATTGTACCTATTTATAAGTTAAAAAAACGTCATTTCTATACTCAAAACTTAAGCATTTTTTAAATTTATACCGGCTATTTTAATTTTTTTGTAAAAGTACCATTCTTGATCTTCAATTTCCTGTTTGAAACAGCAAAAAATGTCAATTCTATCCAAAGTTATGATTTTTTAAAGAAAATGTGTATTTTTCACATTTTTATTTGTTTATTTAAACATATTGTTTAAACAGATTAATAAATCAGCAATATTGTGACTGATTCTTGTTTAAGGGTAGTTGATGTAATATCATGAATTTTTTTAGAATTTTTAAAGCACTTTAAACCATTTTTTACAGCGCTAAGCACGAGTGACCCATGATTACCGTTTAAAGGTGCCGAAAAACACGTTACCGTTTAAGGGTTAAAGAAACTCTTCACTCACTTGAAAACACCCGCTGAGTCATGTTAAACGCAGATTATTTTTGAATTTCTCGTTTTAATTACAATATTTTTAAACATTTTTTTTTCTTGCATAGGACAGCTGAGCTTGCTCTTTAACATGGCTATTTTTCACTTTTTCGATTTCAGTTTTTTTTAAGATACTTTTACTTTCGGAAACGGTTTTGAAACTGAAAGTACTTTTTGTGTCATAGGCAGATTTATTTCACAGGTTTTACTGTATTTAAATTTTATTGCCTAAATATCTACTATTCTTTAAAAATAATAAATTTTAAAGTTTAATTATAGAATAATGGCGTGTTAAACTTATAAAAAAATACATACTTTTTTGTAAAAATATTTGGAAAGGGCCAAATTTTACTGATTTTTGCACGGTTCAAGTCGCCGAAAGGGTGATTTTCATACGGGCTGGATCGAAAAACCGGGACTGAAAATTTTGACCCGCGCAGTCCTAGGAAGAATGAAATCAGTTCCAGCTCGGTATCGAAAAACTTAGTTAAGTCATGAAAAGAGTGAAAACCAGGCATGGACCGGCCCCAGTGTCGTAAAGGAAAATAGTCCCGGACCCGGGCAATGCAGACCTTCATCGAGGTTTATACAGAAGCTGGAGCACGGTGAATTTTTTCCCCCTTAAACTTGGATTATTTCATTAGGAATAAATAATATGGCAAACCACGCTCGCTAATCACATTAATTGATTCTAAATCTGGTAAGGATTTTTTTTTCTTTAAGCATAAAATGTTTTGTGCAATTCTATATTCAATAGGTGCAGAGATAAAAAAAAATTTCGGGAAAAAAACACAGCATAAAAAACATCATCTGTAGGGCGATATGCACCAAAATGTCATCCATACTGAAATGATGAATATGATGAAGTTTACTGAGTTATAACTGAATATGATGAAGTTTGATAAAAGTCTTTGTTTAACTTTTTGAGAAATAGCTCTCACGATCTCACGGTACATCTGCCAACTTTAGATTTTTAACAATCAAATAAATGTATTATAAAACAAAAAAATATTTAGAAAGGGAACCTGTTACGTGGTACTTATTTCAATTTGATTTGTAAAAATGATCATTTTGACCTTTGGGAAAAAAAAAAAAAGTTTTGCGTGCATGTCACGGTAATTATTAAACACAAAGCATAACAAAACCACTGTTGAGTGATGCATAACAAATTTTATCAGCATTAATTTATTTGAAGGTCTAAAAAAGTATGAAATTGAATTAAAGTTTGTGCGTTAATTTTTTAAACATATCGGAAATCACGAAGTTTCTATGTGTACTTATGTATAATTTTGTATCAATTCTGTAAAAAATAAAATTTTAAATTTTAATAAAAAAAAATAAATAAAATAAAAAACTTTCTAAATACACCATTTTCAATGAGCTAAAATATGCATTACCACAATTGCTTTCTTAAACCTGGAAAAAATGTGAAAGGGAGTTACCTAAAAACATTGCCATATGCGTTTTTTAAAGTTATCCTATTTTCCGTATTTTTCATTAACCGGATTGGCCTAGGTCCCGACCGGCCCGAAGAATCTAATGTACTACTGAATCTTTATGTACTACTGAATGCAAAAATATACGTAAAAAACTTCCAAAAACATTAGTTAAATTATTACTATAAAAAAATGCGAATTCTGCTTATAAAGCAATTTTTAAATTAAAATACTCGGGTAAAAATATCAAATCACTTATAAACGAAAATAAATAAGAAACCATTTGGACTTACTCTTATAAAAGTCTTGAAACTTTAAATCTTATTTCTATAAATTAAAATAAAAATACTAGATCAGGAAAAAAAATTAACTCCTTATATCTGTGGTCAAGGGACAACTGACGAAAATAGAGTACTGCATCTGAAATACACTCTGAAATATCCTTTTGGTCTATCACAATACAGGTGTGTGTGTGTGTTTTTTTTTCTGTAATTCCCATTGCAACATTGAGGTATATAAATTCATCAATCTCTTTATTCCGATTGGCAAAAAGTTTGTTTTATATTAACTTGCGCATCAGAATTTGAAAGCTAATCAAAACAGGCAGACCCTTTTGGTAAATTGCAGCTGTTTTGTGGTTTAAACATCGTAGATTGAAATAAATCAGAAGAAGATAAATAAGATTGAAATAAGTAAGAACACAAGTATAAAGAAACAGCATACTTACTAATAACAAAACGTGTATAAATTTCTTTGTATCTTTTTTCGTTCCATTTGAACACGTTTCTATGCTAAATATTAGTTTTTTTATTTGAATTGAATGTATTTACCGGAGTGAAATTAAT
This sequence comes from Maratus speculifer, assembly GCA_964019185.1. Classification (NCBI taxonomy): domain Eukaryota; kingdom Metazoa; phylum Arthropoda; class Arachnida; order Araneae; family Salticidae; genus Maratus; species Maratus speculifer. Next base: position 186,671,007 of record OZ025296.1, on the reverse strand, counting down.
TAGTTGAACTACAATTTTTGAAATATGTACCTTATACTACTTCATAAATACCGTATTTTACTTTTTTCATTATTTTCTATTTTTGTCACTTTTGAGAAAATGTAATTTTTATACACTCTCAAAAAACATTTCGCCAAAAATAAAATGCACAGACAATAAGTTGCCGGAACGCACATGTTATTGAAACGGACTTTACTATTACTTGAAGAAATTCTGGTGTTTTGATTGTAGAATTTCAGAAAAATTTGAGTTTCGGTTCACGAAATTTTCATTACTTTGAGAGAAAATAAAGATACGTTAAAAATCAGTTTCAAATAGAAAAATCTAATGCACAGTGTTGCTGCTCAGTAAACTGAGCAGTCTTTTGATTCAACAAAAAAGTGCAACTTTAGATATTGGAGGATTTCAGGTGATTTTAACTTGATTTTAGCTAGATTTAGATTGATGAATTTTCTGTATTTTCGAGAAAATGTGTAAATTAAAGCAGATTTTTTTTAGCTATAGTAATGATAATAAAAACAATGGGAAAGACATCTTTAATTTCCATTTTATTTTAGAGTGTATATTGAACGAATGCAGAAAGTGCGATATTTCAAATTTTGATATGATAGAAAATTTAAATCTGAAGCAAAAACCTAAATACAAAATTCCCAAATTAAAAACAAAAGACAAATGTAAATGAAGTGAAAACTTGTAAAATAGTTGGAAAGCTAAAAGTGCGTTATTTTAATATCAGCGAAAAGCGCCCGTCGTGACAATGCCGAAATATTCCTGTGATTTGAAGAGACTTTTCTATTATTTCAAGCAATTTCTGCCTTCTGATTGGACATTTTCCGAAAATTTTGATCTTAGATTTCTGTTTTTTACCTATATTTAGATGAAACGGATTTATAAATTCCGTTCCTAATACGAAAAAGTACTAAGCAGCATAACTGCCAGAACACCCATGTAATTTGGCGAACATGTTGCTTTAGGTGTGAATATTTCAGGTAATTGGTGTTTTTTTGTTTGTTTGTTTTTTGCGGGGGAGGGAGGGGGCGAAACGGCAAAATTAAAGCGCATGAAAGCAAAATTTAAAGCAAATTTTTCTGTTTTAACGGAATATAATCAAGGGAAAAAATAATTCAATTCACGGATTATTTTGCGAGCATAGAGTCCTCCGTGGATTGGGTTATACCTGACCTGAACTTGTTAATTCTATATCCATTCAACCTCAACCAGTATTAAAAACGTAGATGACCCGAACTCGAAAATTTTCGACCTAAAAATATTTCAATCCCAACTCGAAATGCAAGAGAAAGTTGAAAAAGAAAATTCCATCTTGTAAAGCAATAATGGAAAAATAACCTACAATAATACCTCCAATACCAATTACATATTTTATGTAGAAAAATTAATGTATTAATTTATGCACTCATTGACATTCAAATAATATAATCTTACATTTTAAAATGTACTTCGGCTATACTTTTAAGAAATGAAGTAGAATCGTACCCATTACGCTAAAACAATTAAATCTGACCCGACTTGAAAAATAGAAGTCAACCCGAACCTCTCCGAAAAAAATATTAACTTTAGCCAGATCCGACTCAAATCGCTTGTCGAGTTGGGTTTAATTTCTCAAGGTGATGCAGGAATTTACCCGAAATGCGATCTAACCCCGACATCTCCACATTTCGATCTGAACCCGAAACTTTTCAGCCTCAAATAGATCCAAACCGTAACTGATGAAAAAATATATCCATACTGTAATGCAATTATGTAAAATTATATCTACAACTACAAATTATTTCTACAATTATATCTCCAGTATCAGTTTTAACTTTTAAGTAAAAAATCAGAATATATAAACTCATTAACATTCAATGTATAATTTTTCAACTTAAAATAAATTTTGTAAATTCTTTTGAGAGATCGATCTTGAATCAAGAACCATAAGTGTCAACATCCAAACCCGAACCTGAAACAATTAACCGAACTGGAATCCGACCCAGAACGACAAAAGATTACTCAACCCGGTCCGATCCAGATTGCGAGTCGTTTCAGGTTTAGTTTGCCCGACCTGATGCAGCATTCTACTAGTCATCCAAGATAGCCCCGACAAAACTAAGTATAAATTTTATCTTTTGAAATTTTATATATATATACACATACAGAGTCATTCATGTATCATCCTGTGTAGTCATCTATATAAATTTTTATTTTAAGAAATTCGTTTTTTTTTTTTTTTTTTGAAAAGATCGAGTTTATCTGAACTCAATCTGCAAGAATCAAAATTCAGTCAGAAACCGACTCGTATACAAAAGAATTAGTTTAATCAATCTGACAAGGAAGGTCTCCATTGGGGGCATACTCAGAATTTTTTGAAAAAAATACGAATTAAACTACTCATGTAGGTAATAAAGGATCAGTGAAAATTAGCGGCGGAATTACATTATTAGATATGTAAAAAAATAAAATAGTTTGGAATAATTGGCGTGAAAAGCTGAAAGCGACGCGGGATTTGGCGAGCAGTGCGTTTCCTCGCCAAAAGCAGACGATTTTAACGAATCTGAAAATTGATTTTAATTCACTTCACTGTTAAAAATCTGCAGCATTTACTGCAACGTCACTCCACTACTTTTATAAAATATCTCTCTTCTGACCAATGAGAATGCTCCATAGCACTGTGAATTGACCGTGTCATACACTGTTAAAAATCTGCTGCATTTTGTTGCAACGCACTCCACCGCTTGTATATAATATCTCTATTCCAACCAATGAGAAAGCTCCATTTCACGGCCAAGTAACCGTTTTCTATACAAGCAAGGGAGTGCATTGCAACAAAATGCAGCAGATTTTTAACAGTGTATTTTTCAATTTGGAACAATTTTAATCAATTTAAATTGTGTTTTAAATGATAAAATATATTAATTTCATTTTGTTATAAGTACATATAAACGTATATGACAAAATTACACTTAAAGTAAAGTAAAAATGCAAAACTAAAATTACTTAAACTAAACTTATTTAAATAAATTGAACATAGAAAGTTTTTTCTTTAAAAAGTATTCGAAGCGTAAAAGCGTATTTTTCAAAATTTCGTTTTTTCGCCAACCGGAGATAAATCGCCAAATAAACGAATTTTTTATTATTTTTTTACGGACGTTATAAGGATGTTCCGCCGAAATTTTTTTTATAAACATATATAACTATATGAGAAGAACATTCTGTAATTTTTTCAGATCTTTCTGAGTATGCCCGTATGGAGACCTTCCTTGTGAGTTTAATATAATAAAAAAAAAAATCTTTATGTGTTGATCCAACTTGACGGGGGCCAAATTCAAAAGTCAAAATATTTTCCCCGACGATATCGAATTTTGACCCCGATGGGGGGGCCAGGTATGCCCGACGGGGGGGCATATGCCCCCCGGCCCCCCCTCTGGCGCCCCCCTTGTTAAAGAAAAAACTTTCTATGTTCAATTTATTTAAATAAGTTTAGTTTAAGTAATTTTAGCTTTGCATTTTTACTTTAAGTGTAATTTTGTCATATACGTTTATATGTACTTATACCAAAATGAAATTAATATATTTTATCATTTAAAACACATTTTAAATTGATTAAAATTGTTCCAAATTGAATAATACACTGTTAAAAATATGCTGCATTTTGTTGCAACGCACTCCCTTGCTTGTATAGAAAACGGTTACTTGGCCGGGAAATGGAGCTTTCTCATTGGTTGGAATAGAGATATTATATACAAGCGGTGGAATGCGTTGCAGCAAAATGCAGAATATTTTTAACAGTGTTGCACAAGCTACATCACCGCTAAAAATCTGTACCATTTTCTGCAGCGTCACTCCACCGGTTTTATAGAAAACGATCAATTCACCGTGCTATGGAGCATTCTCATTGGTCAGAAGAGAGATATTCTATAAAAGTCGTGGAGTGACGTTGCAGTAAATGCTGCAGATTTTTAACAGTGAAGTCAATTAAAATCAATTTTCAGATTCGTTAAAATGGTCTGCTTTTGGCGAGGAAATGCACTGCTCGCCAAATCCCGCGTCGCTTTCAGCTTTTCACGCCAATTATTCTAACCTATTTTATTTTTTTACATATCTAATAATGTAATTCCGCCGCTAATTTTCACTGATCCTTTATTACCTACATGAGTAGTTTAATTCGTATTTTTTTCAAAAATTTCTGAGTATGCCTCCAATGGAGACCTTCCTTGTAAGTTCATGTCGGGTTAAAGCTAATTTCAATAAAATAGGATATCTATATATATAAATCTTTTATGAAAAAGATAAAAATTGATATTAAAGATATGATTAAAACTAATATTCATTAAATGCATTACAATAAGGACTAATTTTCATAATTTTCGGGTTTAGGTTGGAGTACATCGGGTTCGAGCCGCATTTCGGGTTTACTAAATTTTAAGATTAAGATTTAGTATAACCAACTTCTGCAGGACTCTATTATGAATCCCTCTTACTTTGGAATTTGGATTCGTTATTTTGCTATATATATGCAATACTTTTCTCGTTTTACAATTTTTTAATTGTGCTCACAGTTCAAAAACAAACTATTCTGAAAAAAAAAAAAAAAAAAAAAAAAAAAAAACTCTCGAATCTAATTCTTCTTGTTCTCTTGAATTTTTATCATTTACCTTTTGAAATTCTCAATAACTAAGAAAATAACATTTTGTCATATACATATATATGACATTGTATTATTGAGCCTGATATTTTTAGACCTAAAAAACTAAGTTTATTTTAAAAAAAAACTGTTGATGCTAATACTTTATTTCTTTGTTATTAGAATTTAGTTATAAATATATATTCTACAGTTGATGGCACAAAAATAAATTGAGTTTAATAGATTTTTAAAGTGCATTAAAATGGTACACCAATTACCGAAAAGACAAATATGATAAATAAAAACGAAAGTTATCAATTTTCTGAAAATATTCATTGTAAACTGATTTATATTCTATGATTTACAAATAAAAAATTAAATAGCTCTCAATTATTTTGTAATATTTGCAGTATTTTGATTTTTAACCAAGATTATACAGTACAACAAAACCCATTCTTACATTAATAAATGTTTATGGAACTTGCAAGTGCAAGAACAAGAGTAACCTGTAAATACGGAAACTTACCTAAAATGAATTATATACATATATATATATTGTTGGTAGCCCCAAATTCATATTATTTTTCTTTTTCATGCAAATACGAAGATGAAACCACACACTTCATTTGTAATTCCAAAGTGTTTGGGGACCGAAGATTCTGCTTTGGTTCTACAAATTCCATTTGTATTCTTTTTAATTATTTATTTTTTCGCTCTGTGTTCAATGTGGCATAAGTTATTAAATTCAATTGTTCATATATTGTGATACAAATAATGGTTATATATATATATATATATATATATATATATATATATATATATATATATATATATATATATATATATATCAATTAATTGAAAAATAATACATAAACCATTAAATTTAATAATATTAAATTACCATACTGAAAAGTGGAAAAAATAAATCAAAATGTATATATATGTATATATATACTTGTTTATTTATTTTTGCTACTTTGAAATTCCGTTTTTACACATTTCACTGTACCAGGCACATTATAAGAAAATATAATTTTGTTATTTTCAAAAGACACATAAAAAGTTACGAAAAATATATTAAACATTAATTAAAGTTAGTTCAAAGCATTTTTTCATCTTATTTCAAATCTTCAGCTTTGAGAAGAACAAACAAAAGAGTAACAGAAAAAAAAAATCTTGCTCGCTGGCATAACACTTTTTGCAAAACATACAATTTGAGTTGAAATAGAAGTAAAAACAGATTAGGTAGCATGGCTATATCAGTAAGGCCGAAAAAAGGTAATGTTACGTTTCAATATAAAACTGTTAAAATTTGAGATGTTAAAAATAATTGTAATGGCAATGATAAAAACTAATATTAGGTATAACAAGTGTAATATAATTCACAAAATGCATAATTTTGTATATTATTTTATTATTAATATGACATATTTATTTTAAAAGGCAATTTTAAAACACGAAGCGCATACATTCAATAAAAATAAAATATTTGAGAGAGGGGGGGGGGAAATTACGTCAATGAACGATGAATTAATAAAATCATTGACTTCAGTAAATAAAAATAATTTCATTTCATTGGTAAAAAAATGATAAATAATAATAAAGTTGTAAAAAATTGTACTTATTTATTTTGTGATAGACAACTTGGTAAACATATACATTTCTACACATATAAAGTAAAAGCTATCAAAACAACATCTGTCTGTAACAAAAAAATTTCAAAATTGAGATGAATAGAATGTAGAAAAATTATAACAGACAATGAACCTGTTAAAACGGAAAATGAAACACAATTGAAAATTTCTGAGTCATTTAGCGGTTCGGCATCAGCATATTGTGCTTCATTAATTTTTTATTAGCCGAATAATTAATCAAATTTTTTTTTGAGAATATAGTAAAAAATATATTTATTAAAATACAGTAAAACCTAGTATTACGGAAATACAAGGGGCAGCGGAAATTTTCCATTTGAGCAAGTGTACTGTCTATTCTTACTGTATTGTATTGTTTTCACGAGATATTTTACAAAAATTATTTTGTTTTAGACAGGATTTTAGAAATGATCACGTTTCGTTTTAACAGGTTTTATTGTATTTTTTTTAAATGGACTTAAAATTAAAAAAACAGTTACAAATTTACAAAATATGCGTTTCCTTTTATTTATTTATTTTTAAAGGAAAAATAAATCATTTATATTTAAAGAGCTATTCTTTTCTATATAAATAATATATGTTTTCCTTTTCAATATTTTAGAACTGATTTCATTGTTATAAATTTATTTTGAAATTATGAGCATTTCTAAGGATATTTAATTGATAGAATAGGTATATGTAACATACGAAACTCTGATTTGAAATTCACGAATACCAGTGTACGTAGAATGAACCCCCCTTCCCTTACACACACACTAAAATTTGGGGGGGGGGGGGGGGGCCTGTGTTTCACAACCTTTTTTTTTTTTTTTTTAACCCAAAATTTAAACATGAAATGAGTTTAACTAAGATTATTTTTCCTTAGAACTTTCGTTGCAAGACATTTAAGGATAAAAGCAAAACAAAATTTAAAAAATGAAGAAAAATTAAATATTTAAAAATAAGCTTCTACCAAAATTTTCGAAATGGAAGAATTAAAACAATTCATTCTTTTATCTTTCATTTGCATGCCTCTGTCCCCTTGAACCACATATTTAAAACAAAATTGAGGCTCATGAACGTTAACAGGCAAATAATAATAATAATAATAATAATAATAATAATAATAATAATAATAATAATAATAATAATAATAATATAAAATACTGTCTTTTGGTATGAATGTATTAGGGGAGGGGAGGGAAGGGGGGGGGGAAACAAATCTTTCTGGGGAAAAAATTAACTACCTTTTTTATCCTATTATTTATTTATAACTCATTTAGAGAGTTTTTGGTAGTTTTTTTTTTTTTTTTTTTTTTTTTTTTTTAATAATCCGAGATAAAGAAAATTTGGTGGCTACATTTCCAAAATTCAGGGGTTCGGCATTGAATTTGCCGGCACATAAGCTAAAAAAATTTACTAACAACTAGGTATCATTAACGTCTTTCACCCTTAAAGAAATCTTACTTACACCCGTATATTTATTGACAAACCTAACCTGTCTTACTTTCTGTTTTTGAGGGGATTCTGATAAAATAAACGTATTTAAAATAAATAAATAAATAAAAATAAAAAACAATCTTTTATTATAAGAGCTTTTGTAAGAAAACTGATCTATATGTTTAACTTATCCAGATATATTAAAATACAAATTTTGAATAAACAGACTTTATGATTAAAAACACTATATAGTTAATTTAATATAAAAAATTCCTTTCACTACAATTTTAAAGAAAAAGACAAGATATAACTGTGCAATATTTCTAAAATAAATCTATACAATATGTATATATCTATTAAAAAATTACCTGCATGTGGGTGTTCAAATTGAACTTGGTTTCTACGGAGACCCTGACATCTGACGAGCACAATTTACATTTATATTTTAAAAATTTCACGCCTTTTTCATTTAAATCTGATACAGATTCCGTGAAATAATCTTCGACTTTTTGTTATTTCTCTTAGCCATCTCTAACCTTGTAAACAACTACTTAGATATAACCAACCACTAAGAAATCCAAAATGCGAATGAGCTGTTAGATGAATTGTCACATGTAATTAAAGCATCTTTTTTTTTTCTTTTTTTCTTTTTTCCCCATTTTCTTTATTTTCCCATTCCCACATTTGAAAGAAGGTGATGTCTGTCCAATTGCTAAGTGCCCATAATAAAACTATAAATAAAATATTTTTCTTTCTTTTTTTCTTTTCTATCCTTAACGCTCCCACTCAAAAACCCGCGAAACAAGACCCCTCGAATGGTGACCATTATGTTTTTATACTATATACCAGGGACGCAGGGACAGCCCTTTATAGCGTTGACTACATACAGTGTAAAGTATGCATTCTGTTTCACCCCGAACGGCTCCCTGACCTATGACCTCTTCTCACTTTTAACTAGGGGCGATTTAACGAGCTCCACACGTCGACCTACTCTTTCCTTTGTGTAATGTTTAACTGTTTAACTCACCGACCGAGTATTTTACGGATATGGCGAAACGAAGAACGGAGGGAAAAAAGGTATAATCGAAGAACGTAATCGTACTTTTATGCTCGATTACGATTATATAGCTTTTTGTTGCAGATTACATTGCGATTATCTGCATTGCGATTACGATTAGATTATGATTGTAATCAAAGTGAAATCTCTTGATTATGATTATATCGTGATTATTTTGAAATTAAAATTTGCGATTACGATTACAATGCGATTACGCAGTTTTTGTAGTCGATTATAATCGATTACGATTACACGATTACGATTACTCGAAGTCTGGTCTCGCTACGCTCTCTCATAGCGGCATAGGCAAATATGTTAATGATTTCGTTGATATGATGCTGTTTGTTGCTTTCATTTGTTACAAAGGCGTGTGGTCTGCAAACTGAAATGTTAACGGAATTTTCAGTCACCAATTTATAAATTAATAGCAAAATATGTAGTCATACGCATGACATTATTCTTGTGTTATTATAACTGCTCGTTTAAAGAGGGGTTACCGTTCATAAAAAAAAAAAGATGTAAAATTTTTTTTATTCAAATCATTTTTTTTTTCAAATTTGTATAGTGTGTACAATGAATCCTTTAAACGTGAGGATTTCCGCGTTTTTTCACACTAGTAAATAATCTCAGAGAAAATGTTATTTTATTTAATCGAAAAATACTGCGATTTAACCGAAGGACATTTTTTCTAATTTTATACTGGTATGCAAAATCGCGGAAAAGTCTCATCCCTACGAACGGTTTGATGAAATTTGAAATATTTACGAAGTTACCTTTAATTCAAAACGAATTCTAAAAAATATGTGTACAGGACCTGGCAAAACCAATGGCACACGGTTGCACGCGTGCTTATTCTTTGCCTCCTAAGTATAAACCTACTAATTGAGGACTAACTACGTCGCAAAACGTAAGAATTAATTTAAAATTTGTATGTTCTTTTCCTTCGTAAAACTCCGATCGCGGGTTATAGAAGCAAATATTTTTCAATGCATTGCGTAACGTAGCATATAAATAGAGCAACCAAACAACTCATATTTCATCTCTGTTTGAGTCTCCCCCCCTTGGGATTGCATTATACTCTAAAGTGAAAGTTGCTTTCCTGGGGCGATCATTCCTGTCTATCAGTTGTAATGCGTTCGCTAATGTGGAGTTTTTTAAAACTTAACTGCCGTAATCATGTCCACTGCCGATTGACATCGTGTAGTTGATGCGATTCAGTGCAAGTTTTTATGAAAACAACGGTATCCACACTCACATTAAACCATATTGTTGCTAGTATCTTTTTTGTTTTGTTTTATATAAAGCTTTATTGATGACTCAATTATGAAAGACCGGAAAATCTATACAGTCGAGCCCCGTTATAACGAACTTCAAGGGACCGAAGTTTTTGTTCGCTATATCCGGTGGTTCGCTATATCCGAACCGTTAAAAAATGTTAGAGTTTACAAAATATGTATATAATTACCCAATACCTATGAGTTCAATAATTATGTATTAATAAAAACGTAAATTCTATTAGATATGATCATTAATGAATTAAATTGACTAAATTTATTTACATTAAACTGGCACAATACTAAATAAATCAACTAAAAAAGAAGACAAATAGAAATAGAGTAAAGCGCCGATTATCTAAGCATTCAAGACCAACCCTAGTACGGATAAATGTTAGGATAAATGAGCAAACAATTTAAGGAATTATCCTGATTACACTTTACACTTTATCCAGACTTAGGATGACTAACACTAATTATTGGCGGGTTAAAAATCGCTTTATATTTATTTTGTTTGTTTACTTTTTCATCATTTAAATTTTCCTTTTTTTCATCATCTTGTGAACTCCAGAGAGTATAATAAAAAAAAAAAAAAAAAAGCTTTTGATTATTGCTTACTTCAAAGAGTATGTTCTTTTACATGCTTCCATATCTCGAATTATTCTTAGATACATTAGTTAAATAAGTAAGCTTAAATGCCTTACTGAATTCCTATGACAGAAGTAATGGAAAATAACTGATAGGTGCGCGTGACTGGGTCTTACTACTCCTTAATAAAAAGACTTATCGTAATTTGCACCATGATTTACTAGTCGGCATGCATTTTCTTATAAAATTAGAGTCGAAAACCTTTTTTTACATCAGCGGAAAAGAAAAAATAGAAAAGAAAATCATAGTCGACTAGAAAAAAAGTTCGTTATAACCGATTCTTAAGGTTCCGGAGGTTCGCTATAAAAGGATAAAAAAGCATTAAATACAACAGGAAAACGACGGGACCAAAATTTTCGTTCGTTATAAACCGGGTTCGCTATAACAGGGTTATAGCGATATTATTAATCTTTCTTATCTGTATTATTAATCTTTCTAGATTATGTGCCATGTAATCAGGCAGCATACTTATTGACGTATTTTAGAGAGTATAGAATGGTGAAATTTAGGACATTTGGTAACTATTTAATGATAAACACATTACATTTAAACCATATTTGCTTCACTATCGTCCATATTTATTCTGGTTTCTTCCTTGGCTAAAAACTTGATTAAAATTAACGTTTTCATAAATGCCTAACCAACTTATTTCGATATTTATCCACACACTCTATTAATGTCAACTGGCTTTTAAGTTGCAATATCTTCAAAAGTACAGAAAATGTATGATATAACATGGTTCATGTTGGTTCATAAATTTTTGGGGAACACCGTGCGGATACATAAAATATCTGAAAATAATTTTTTAGCAATTTTATAATTTTTAGAGAATATTTCAGTTATGTTGCTTCAAAAATATCTAGACTAGATAATTCATTTTCTAATTTAATTTTAAATTAGTCACAAACATTACCAATGAATCTTTTTTCTAATTTACTTTAAAAAAAACTCTTTTCTTGGTTGTCAAATTTTTATGAGCATCATTTTGCTAGATAATTGTTTTGTGTTCTCATTAATTCAAAGTTTCAGAAAAATCTTGTTCATTCTTCAAAAAAGTAAATTAGTTCTGTTTCTGATCCACCCCTTTCAGATCATTCTGTGCAAAGATTCGAAAGAAAAAATTGTAATTGCTTTACTCAGCAAATATGTGAAATATAAGATTTTGTTAATGACTTTGTGTAACTAAAAGTTTTCTTTTGAATTAAAAAAAATGAAAGATACGTTATTAATTCAAAGAGAATTGTTCCAAACATTTTTTATTTAAAAATGTTGTTTTGTCATTCATGAAAATTAAATTCAGTTTTCGATATGAGAATGTTCCATTGGGATATTTAATTACCATATACTTTCTTACTTTTTTTAAATTGTCTGTATGAAATCATAGAACTGGCTGTTCAAATAAACATTCAGTAGTCCAAAATGTATCTTTACATTTTAAAACAAGTTGGAAATTACATGTAAAGCGAAGTAAATGAGGTGTGTTCGAACGATAACGAAGTTTTAAAAATATTCAGATCTTGTTGTTATAATAGACAGTACTTCGGATACAGTGTAATGGTCGAAATATTTTTTGTGTTCCTGTAAATATACAGGAATAGTAACTCTTACTACACCCCAGCAACTTATATTATATACATAACATGTGAAATAGTTTAATGTAATTAAAACGCGCACCAAACAATGTTCTCCCTATACCATTATGTTATGGAATACTTTTGTGTGGCCTTGTGAATCATTAAAAAATGTTATTTGCACCACAGTTTGTGCAAAATGTATATTATAATATGTACTTCATAGATTCATATCAATTTTATTATGTTCGTTCAAATGAATATAACACCATTAAAATGCATTTGGAATTTTTTCCCCATTGACCGTAATTTAACGGAATACTTTTGATTGTCTCTGTAATTGATCTATGCATCCGATTTTCATAGAATTTGAAATGACTCGACAAAATTATGTAATAATTATATATTTTAAATTGCAAACGATTGGGTTGGGTAGTTTTTTGCGTTGTTATACGCGGACGGGTGGACGGATAGACGGATGGACTGAACGACAACTATAGGTGCTACATATTTACATAATTACGAACGCACCTAAAAATAATCAGATAGAACCCCCGCGAATTTCAACGAAAGAAAGCGTTTAAAGAAGAACAGTTACATTGATTAATAATAAATCTACAAAATTAATGCATCAATTAAAAAAACAATTAGCAAAATGGGTCCAGTAGAAAGCTAAAAGCTGAGAACTAAAAAAAAAACAGCCTTAACTTTTAAATATATATAAGGTAGAACCCGTCGAATTTCGGCAAGAAAATTCTTTAATCAGGAACTGTTTCTTTGATTTATAATAAGTCTACAAAATTAGTTTTAATAAAAAATTCACGTTATATTGGTAAGTCTCACTCTTAAACAAATGATATTTAACCTAAAGTTAATAAAATATTACTTCTATAAAACTCAATTGTACAAATTGTTAAAATTAAACTTTTATCGCACATGTAAACAGTAAAAAATAATAAAAATCTGTTATTATAGTCCGGGAGCCGACTGTCGATTTTCCTCTGTATCGAGTACAAGGACCGGACATACATAAAAATGTAGGTCTCAATGTGCACATTAAGAATTTCACTGGCTGCCAGGTCCTATCCTGCCGGAACGCAAGGCAGCCACACTTTTGTGACGTCAATTTTGAGTGTTTACCTATGTATCGAGTACAAGGATCAGACATACATCAAAATGTCGGTCTCAATGTGCACATTAAGAATATAACTGGCTGCCACATACATCAAAATGTAGATTTCAATGTGCACATTAAGAATATCACTGGCTGCCAGGTCATATCCTGCCGGAACCCGGTGGCCGCTGCACATTTATGACGTCAATTTTGAGTGTTTACCTATGTATCGAGTACAAGTCCAAGACATACATCAAAATGTAGGTCTTAATGTGCACATTAAGAATATCACTGGCTGCCAGGTCCTATCCTCCCGGAAAATTGACGTCATAAAAGTGCGGCTGCCACCGGGTTCCGGCAGGATAGGACCTGGCAGCCAGTGATATTCTTAATGTGCACATTGAGACCTACATTTTGATGTATGTGGCAGCCAGTGATATTCTTAATGTGCACATTGAGACCTACATTTTTATTTATGTCTGGTCCTTGTACTCGATACATAGGGAAACACTCAAAATTGACATCATAAAAGTGCGGCTGCCACCGGGTTCCGGCAGGATAGGACCTGGCAGCCAGTGCTATTCTTAATGTGCACATTGAGACCTACATTTTGATGTATGTAGCAGCCATTGATATTCTTAATGTGCACATTGAAACCTACATTTTGATGTATGTCCGGTCCTTGCACTCGATCCATAGGCAAATACTCGAAATTGACGTCATAAAAGTGCGGCTGCCACCTGGTTCCGGCAGGATAGGACCTGGCAGCCAGTGATATTCTTAATGTGCACATTGAAATCTACATTTTGATGTATGTGGCAGCCAGTGATATTCTTAATGTGCACATTGAGACCTACATTTTGATGTATGTCCGGTCCTTGTACTCGATACATAGGTAAACACTCGAAATTGACGTCATAAAAGTGCGGCTGCCTTGGGTTCCGGCAGAATATGACCTGGCAGCCAGTGATATTCTTAATGTGCACATTGAGACCTACATTTTGATGTATGTCCGGTCCTTGTACTCGATACATAGGAAAATCGACGGTCGGCTCCGGGACTATTATGATAAAATTATATATTAAGGCTCTTATGTTAGTACTCCAAAATGAAAAAGAAAGCAAATATTTATCCCACTTTGACTCAATTATAGAGTTTTCCCCCGTGAAATCTATGTGCCCGTGAAATCTAAATCAGACATCATTTACACCATAATAAAATTCACATATGTACTTTTCATATCTGCATTCTACTTTTTTTTTTAAATTGGTATTTTAATTTGATAATTTTAAAATAATTTTAATTTAAAACTTGAAGTTTCTAAGCTATTAGCTAAAACATATACTAAACTATTTATATTATTTTAAGTGTAAGTGAAAATTTCTGAAATAATCTGCATGCAATAAATACAATAGACAATATTCCTGTGACTTCACATAAGGTAAAATGACGATTTTTATAGTCTCAAGGTATAAAGGAAATTTTGTAAAAGAAACAAAAATTCAGCGGGTGTTATGACAGACGATATTCTTGACATATCGCACATTTTAATTTCAATTTCTTTTTCACTTTTAATAAGAAAATGGCAATATAAAGACACAGTAATCAGCTTTTTTCCCTTTCCTTTTAATAGAAATGGAACACTTCGGTTGCCACAATTAGAAAAATGGTATGAAAAACTACAAAAAAAAAATAGTATTTCAAAAATAAATTACGGTACAATTTTCAAATAAATTGCATTTAAAAGTGCATGGGCGGTCCACCACAGGTATCGCCCTCTAAGGGGTGACACCCAATCTTTATTTGCAAATATATATAATCTTATAAGATTTTGGAAAAGAATTATAAAATAAAATAAAATTTCTAGCGCACGACGTAATAGAGTTAATTTTCTTTGAGAATGTGAAACTTTATGCAGAATGGTAGTCTGAATAAGATATGCACCAGGGAACAAAAAACAACCTATGCAATGAGTGAGTAGCAAAGGAAAACTTCTATATATAGACATCACATTGACTTATGCGGAATATAGGTTACATGTGGGTGTAAATCGCTCCTGTTTTTTTTTTTTTTTTTTTTTTTTTTTTAATGAAGGAGGACAAAAGATAAATAAGGAATGGTATTGTCATTTGTTATAACACAATTGTGATAGAAAAAATAAGATGAATCGGCGGGGGAGGGGGAGGGGCTAACACCATGGTGGCTTGGGGGTGACATCCGCCCCGTATGTCACCCAACCTATCTACGCCGCTTCTGTAGTAAAAATTGCAAATCTGAAATTACATTTTAAATTTCAAAGTGTTGCCATTCGCAAAATGACGTATGCGTTACGCACAGAGTGTCCCAATGTGTCCCTTTCTCCCCTAATCAAAATTTTAACAATATCAAATAGTAATTGTAACTTTTTGTTTTAGTTTTTCATTAACTTAAAATACTTAAAACGTGCCCATAAAAGTATGAAATAGTTTTTAAAAATCAAGCTATCGTCATAAAATTTTCAAAACAATTTTTTCTTGAATTCATACTAATATTATAAATAAGAAAGTGTATGTGTGTGTCTGTTTGTTTGTCCGTCTTTCACGACAAAACGGAGCGATGAATTGACGTAATTTTTTAAGTGGAGATATTTGAAAAGGTTGAGAGTGACATTGGCTACTTTTTGTCTCTTTCTAATCCCCCACTTCCCTAAAATGAGGGGTGGTGGAACTTTGTATGGAGCATTCCGCAACTTCAAGGTAGAAAGCTAAAGTATTACTCGTGGATTCCGATAGATGGCGCTAATATGTTTCTGAAACAAGATAACGTTGTATGCTCTCTATCTATACTTAAGTACATTTTTATATTTTTGGCTATTCGTGTTTAGCTTTGCGATTTGGTATTGTTGTCTTGGTTTTGTTTTCCGATTTCCGAAAACAAACTCGGTTTCAGATTCGGTTTTACCGTTGTTGTTTTTAGGATGGAAAGGATTAATTCGTTTAGATTAGATTTATAATATTCCTGAACTTTTAAGGAATAAGACAATCGCTTTGGTTTTGGATTTAGTTTTGCTTCGTGAATTGGTTTTGTTGTTTTTGTTTAAAGTAAATATATATAAAAATAATAAGTAAAACTTATTTTCCACTTATTCCTCAATAATTCTATAAATTTTTAAAAGGTTGATTACATAGTTTGTTGTATTTAACGAGAGCGAAGCCGCGGGCAAAAGCTAGTAAGTTATAAACTTCGAAGTATTTAATGTTCATTTTCTCGGAAAACTTTAAAAGGATATTTTTACCCGATTATATAGATACTAATGTTTCACTTCTTTTAAAGTTAAAACAAATAAACTAGGATTATAATGTAAATTTTAAACAGCCGTTTAGTTATAAAAATTTATGTAGCATGGTTTACTTGAGAGTTATTGGAAATAATCAGTTGAGTGCTAAGACGCAATAAATTACTCAGCCATTCAAACTAAAGAGCATAAAGCAACAAAAGTTTCATAGATTATTTTAAAATAGTGTTACAAGTATTTAATGAATTTTTATTTTATCGCCAAAAATATGAATCAAATGTCATTTGAGTTTGAAGAACGTAACAGTGTTTTGCAGTAAAACTTTCATAATGAACGTTCCTGAACAGTGGACACTTTTTTCTGTTTCCATATTTATTCATTTTGAGTTCTAAAAAGTGGACATACTAAATGGTGTATACAAAATGTAGTAAGGTCGACAACTAAACAAACATTAAAATTAGTCGGATTTGGCAATCCCCAAACTTTTTCTACTTAATACATATTAATACTCGCTGCACCATTGCAAAAATTAAAATTCCATATATGAATATCATGAAGATTCTAAAGGATGAAATTCCGTGTATTAGTTCTTAAAATAGGGCTAATGAGGATATCGGAAAAATTGCAACATAAAAGCGTCATCTGTTGTATGTGATTTACATCAAAACATAATCAGCAATTATATTTATCGCTGTATACCTGAATCTGAAGTTAGAAGAAAATCCGTGCATTAGTTTTAAAAGTAGAGCTATTGCGGAATTTGAAAAAAAAATCATCATAGCAATGCCATCTATTCGGCGAAAGACACCAAAACGTAAATACAACTAGTTCATAACAAGGATTAATTGAATCTAAAATTGTATGAAAATCCGCGCATTATTTCTTGAAAAAGAGATATTGAGAAAATCGTGAAAATGAAACATAGCAGCGCCACTTGTTAAACGATTTACATAAAAATGTAAATAACATCAACTCATGTTAACGACTAACCGAATCTAAAGTTCGATCGAAATATGCGCATTAATTCTTGCTATAGAGCTATTGCGGAAATCGTGAAAAATGCCGCATAGTAGCGACACCTGCTCAGCGAGTAACACCAAAATGTAGACAACAATAACTCATGTCATGGAATAATAGAATCTAAAGTTTGATTGAAATCTGTGAATTAGTTCTTGAGGTACAGCTGTTGCGTAAATAGCAAAAAATTCAGCATAGCAGCGCCACCTGTCAAGAGATTTGCCCCGAAAACTAATCGGCACCAATTAACATCAGGGATTACCGGAATATAATTTTATATTAAATCCGGTGCATTAGTTTCTGAGATAGAGAACCCACAAAATTTATGTCACATAGACAGATTCACAGACAGACATTTTGTAAAAGTATATGTTTTGGGTTCTGTGACTCCTAAAACGTGTAAATCAATTAAAAACTGGATTTTTTTTTTTCTTTTAAGCAATACAATTTTTTTTTCTAACAATAGTCATAGATTGGACAAAGTCTTGATTATTTCAATATTATTTTAATGTTTATAATTTCTGACTGTACGACATTCTGTATGCGTCATTAGTAGTAGGAAAATAAGAGTTTAAGGACAGGAGGCGGTGGTACTGTGGCACCGTGCCACCGCCTCATCCAGTGCCACCGCCTCACCCAGTGCCACCGCCACCACCATCCCTCCTGCGGTGCCCCCTGCACCCACCATGCATCCCCCTCCACAAACGCCCCCTAGTGGAAAAAAGGAACATTCTATTATAACAGGATAGGTGAACAACCTTCCCTAATTAAAAATATTATCTATCACATCTCAACTCGGAATCATACTATATGATGAAGATTAAATTTATATTTGAATTTTGAACAACCATAATTTTAATGAGTATTATTAATTAAGCGAAACACTGGAAAAATCTCAGTTTTTAACCATTTTATTTAGATTTCTTCAACTACAAGATGAGATTATCAATTTAACTCAAGAAAGTTAAACATATATTTGAATTTTGCTTCATAGACATCTTAATGAGTAGTATTAATTAAGTAAAAACAATAGAAAATATCCAGTTTTATAGAAAAAGACTGATTTCTTACGATTTTTATCAACTATATGATCAATGTAACGACTTAAAAGTTGAAAGTTAAACATGTATCCTAGTTTTTCAACAGCTATAGTCTTAATGAGTATCGTTAATTAAGTAAAAAAACAATGGAAAATATCAAGTTTTATGGAAAAAGACTGATCTCTTACGATTTTTATCAACTTAAGAGAGAAAACTTAAACATACATTTCAGTTTTTCAACAGCTATAACCTTAATGAGCATTCATAATTAAGTAAAAAACAATGGAAAATATCGATTTTTATAGAAAAAGACTGATTTCTTACGATTTTTATCAACTGCAACATCAGTGTATCGACTTACAAGTTAAAAGTTAAACATGCATTCTAGTTTTTCAACAGCTATAATCTTAATGAGTATCGTTAATTAAGTAAAAAACAATGGAAAATATCAAGTTTTATAGAAAAAGACTGATTTCTTACGATTTTTTCAACTCAAACTTCAGAATATCAATTTGATAGAAAGAAATTTAAGCATGCATTCGAGTTTTGGACAACCATTTCCTTCACGAACATTAATAATTAAGCAAAACAACGGAAAATATTAAATTTTTAACTTATTTCTTCATATTTATTTATTTATTTATTTATTTTTTAATATAAAATCAGAATACACAACTTAAAATAGAAATTTAAACATATTTTTTAGTTTTTGAACAGTCGTTACCTCAAAGAATTTCGATAATTGAACAATTAACAAAGGAAACTAATGATTTTTTAACGAAAAAAGACGAATTAAACGAATTTGGTTAACTTTTACTCTAATTGGAAATTTCATCGTACTTTATATATACCAACTAAGTAGAATTTTAACGCATAAACGAATAATTTAAAGAAATCCCCAACACACAAATGTGAACCTGCAGAGCATTTCTTATTACGTCATATCTAAACTAAAACTTTTTTCTGCAACCCCTCCATGCATGCATTCCAGGTAGGGGAACATAACAAAGAATTTTGACGTCACAACTTACAAAGGTGTACAACAAAATGTTTACGTTCAAGAAAAAGTATCACATAGAGAGAAAAAAAAGAAGAGATTTAAGTTATTTATCCATTCTAGTTTTATAACAGTTACTACAACATCTCCAAATTAAAATTTGGAAGTCATAATGAGTATAATTAATTAAGCAAAATAATAGAAATATTAGTTTTTCAGAGGGGAAAAGACGAATTTAAACAAATTTTATTAGTTTTACACTAGTTTAATAATAATTTTAAGGAGGAAAAAGACGAATTTAAACTTTTTTTTTTTTTTTTAGTTTTACACTATTTTTTCTCATCACCAACATGGATATATCAATTTTAACAGAAGAATTAAACGTATATTATAGTTTTTAACAACAAAATCTTAACAAGTATCATTAATTAAACAAAAATAAATATCAGTTTTAAAGAAAAGACGAATTTGAATAATTTTACACTAGTATTTTCAAAAGCAACATGGAAATATCAATACTTATTCACATATTTCACTTATTCACTGTATTCAATACTATATTTAATAAATTTGGATACACTTTAAGAATTTCCTAATCTATAATTAAATATTAGCTGTATATTTAATGTTACCCATGTTTTCAACATTAGTTCATAATCGTGAATTTTGTATTTTAAATACCATGTATTCAGGTTCAGATTATTTTCACTTGAAATCATACAGAATTTTTTAACAGAGTTTGTTTTTGAAATCATTGAAGCAACTGTATTTAATATTTTTAACACCAATTTTCTAAGATTTTCTAACATTTTCCGATTATACATTCTTCAGAAGTACATTTCTAAATGCTACAATCACTTTACATATCGAAAAGATATCATTGAAGCAACTGTATTTAATATTTTTAATACCAATTTTCTAAGATTTTTTAACATTTTCCGGTTATACATTCCTCAAAAGTTATTATTACGTATTCTAAACAATAGAAAATATTAATTTTAAAAATAAAAAGACGAATTTAAACAAATTTTATTAGTTTTACACTATTTTTTCTCACCTCCAACGCGGATATATCAATTTTAACAGAAGAATTAAACGTATATTTTAGTTTTTAACAACAAAAATGTAATAAGTATCATTAATTAAACAAAAATAAATATCAATTTTCAAGAAAAGACAATTTTTTACACAAATTTTCAACTTTGAAATACATTTGCTTACATATATTGTTACAGTATATTACTAAACTTAAACTTTTTAAAAAGTTTGAATGTCTTTACAAAGGGTTCATACTTATATTTTTCACGTCTTGACTGCATTCGAAATCTTACAACAAAAGTATACTTTTATTATTATTATTATTATTATTATTATTATTCTAGAAAACCTAAAAAATCGTTTCTTGCCGCTTTAGACACTTGACATATTAAAACTACTCTACCCATATAATTAATCAAATTAGGACATGATTCATCTTACACTTCAAAATTTCTGAATTTTTACAATACTTATTTTCATCAAACTTTATTCTTGATCCTATATATTTTAATAGCACAGAATTTTCACATCTGTCTTTATCTACTTATCAGAAAATTATTAAAACACCCAACAACATTTTTCAAATATGAATATTATCTTTACAATTTAGTGATGCAAAACATACACGAATACAAAGTTTAATTTTTAAAAACATTTCATATTTCTTCAAACCAAACTATTCGAAATTTTCACAACATAAGAGCAAACATTAGACGAACTTTTTAACATTAATATTGCTTAGATCTTTTCATCATAACTTTTAACTATGATAATTATCCATTTTTAGGTTGATTGTCGAAAAACTGTAACTGAAATTACATAAACTTAATGTAAAAAAACATGTTCTCACACAATTTCTTGAAATTCAACAAAGAATTGACTATTACTCCCATACTTATCTACTTCAATCTCGACTCTCGATAGTATATAGATATTACATCATTACATACTTACAACTCTTTTCAAACGTTTATCAGAAAATCAAGTCAAAGTCTAGTAGTTATCACACCTGTTCCTCAGAAATATTACTATCATATGAAACAGTAAAGAAAATTAATAGATATTTAATATTTAATAACTTCATACGTGAAATTACTGCCGAATGAGAATACTAATAATCAATAAAATCAACTGTTGGACCAAAAAATAGTACAGATTACCGAAAATTCAAATCATTTTTTCAACAAAAATTACAAAAATTAACAAATGAATGACCAGTTAGAGAAATAATTAAAAAAATAATGAACATATTTACAAATTTATTAAAATCACACCTTTTTCTGGATTACAAACCACAATTTCTTGAAAAATTTAACACCGAATTTGTAAGATTTTAATCCTAGTATTACATACACTCAATAAATATTCAAAATTAACAAAAAAAATAATTTTTTAGTCTCATCAATAAGCAGAAATTCTATATTAAAAGAATATTTTCATAGTAGTACTTATAAAAATGAGAGTTTACAAACTGATTTTCATAATTTTATCACATTTAAACTTAATTTTTATACATAAAACATTATTTAATCAAATTTTATACTTTCTAATTCAGTAAAATTCAATATTTTTTTGTTTTTAAACCAATACCACAATATTTATTTACATCAAACTTGATTCTTTACCTTTTATATTTCCACATTACACAAGTGAGTTAAATACTAACTTGGAACGGGAGTTGAAGTCAATTGATTCAATTCGATTTTCATCGTATACGCATTTCCCCTACACGAAATTTCTTACTTCTATAATCATCTAATGTATTAAAACTAATCTACCCATATTTTTAATCAATTCATCAGATGTTTCATCTCGCACTTCTGAATTATCATCCACCAAGTTGCTTAAAATATAAATACTATCTTTATAGTTTTAATGTAGTACACATGACTAATCTTGAGTTTCCATCTATACTATTAATCAAATTATCATATGTTTCATCTTACAGTTCAACGATTTCTGAATTATCGTCCATCTAGTTGTTTAAAATATTAATAAAATGTTTATAGTTTTTGATTATACATAGTATGTATGAATACAATCTTTAATTTTTAACAGTTCATATTTCAAATAACCTATTTTCGAAACCAAACTATGTGAATTTTACCACAATACTTATCATCATACAGAGATTTGTGTTTCATACTTTTTCTAAAAATTATCAGATATGTACTCCTCAGAGGAATTTCTATCATATGAATAAATGAAAAAAAATTATTTATATTAAACGTACAGCGAAATTTGATTGCAATATATATGTATTTAATAAAAATAAATAAATAAGCGATTATTTATACATTAAACCTTTACTAAATATATATTTCTTGCGTTATAAAGATGTTTCAACAAGATGAACCAAAACAGCAGCAAACTTCAGAAATTAATGATCTGAATGATTCATCCCTAGCACATGTAGCGTTAATGAATAATACATATGTAAGTACTTATATGAAAAATACTAGAATTCGTATATGAATCGTAATTAGAGTAAATATAAAATGATTTGTCTTACTGCCTACACTTTAACAAATGCCTTTTTACCTATATTGTTGAAAAGAATCCTAATTGTTTGCATTTATTTCTATTACAGATGTGTTCTATTTGCTACAAACACTTCTTAAGTAAATGGAATTTAACAGAACATACAAAAATCCATACAGGTGAAAAACCTTACACTTGGGAAGATTATCAAATGCTGTTTTCAAGAAGGCTTGAATCAAAAGTGCACACATCATCATATAAAGCATCGTCAGTTATATGTAAACTTAGTGAGGATATTCAAAAATTATTCAGACGTTTGAAGAATTTAGACATAAAGGAAGATATTTAGGCTATATATCCATCATATTTTCATAACACTTACCACAATATCTCAAACTTAAAATTTGGAAGACATACACACTGCTGAAAAGTAATTTTGTTACCCGTGATTCTTCTAACCAGCATGAATGTATAGATATTATTTTGCATTGTATTCTTTAAATGCCCACAATAAATATTCTTTTATATGCCTATATCGTTGTGTTTATTTTTTTAAAACCTATTACATTAATAAAATAGGTTACACATACATACACATAACATTTTAAGTGAAACAACACTCTCACAACTTAAAAAATGCATAAGAACATACAAAAATAAGCAGATGTATGAAAAAATTTACAAGTTTACAGAATAATTTCAAAGTTTTCTAGAAATACAAACAAAAAATATTTACAATATTAAAAAATTACAAAAGTGAAAAGAAAAAACACAAATGTAAAACAAAAACATCAAAAAGTGAAAAACTCAAAACAAAGTTTTTGAAAAAAAAATTTACAACAAAAATTTTTTTTACAAAAACCAAAACTTCAAAAAATATTTTTTCAAAAAAATTTTTTTTTCAAAAACATTTTTTACAAAAAATTTTTTTTTCAAAATAAGTTTTTACAAAAGTAAAAAAAAGAAAATCACAACGTTAAAAAAATGAAAATTTTTTGTTAAAAAAAGTGTAAAAAAATTGCAAAAAAAGTTGCAAAAATTTCAAAAAAAGTTATGAAAAAAGTCTCAAAAATTTTGTTGTTTTTAATAGCAAATGCAATGATTTCGCCATTGCATACTGCATTAAAACCAACGAAATTTTTGAAGCTTTATTCATAACTTTTTTTGAAATTTTTGCAACTTTTTTTGCAATTTTTTTACACTTTTTTTAACAAAAAATTTTCATTTTTTTAACGTTGTGATTTTCTTTTTTTTACTTTTGTAAAAACTTATTTTGAAAAAAAAAATTTTTGTAAAAAATGTTTTTGAAAAAAAAATTTTTTTGAAAAAATATTTTTTGAAGTTTTGGTTTTTGTAAAAAAAATTTTTGTTGTAAATTTTTTTTTCAAAAACTTTGTTTTGAGTTTTTCACTTTTTGATGTTTTTGTTTTACATTTGTGTTTTTTCTTTTCACTTTTGTAATTTTTTAATATTGTAAATATTTTTTGTTTGTATTTCTAGAAAACTTTGAAATTATTCTGTAAACTTGTATATTTTTTCATACATCTGCTTATTTTTGTATGTTCTTATGCATTTTTTAAGTTGTGAGAGTGTTGTTTCACTTAAAATGTTATGTGTATGTATGTGTAACCTATTTTATTAATGTAATAGGTTTTAAAAAAATAAACACAACGATATATGCATATAAAAGAATATTTATTGTGGGCATTTAAAGAATACAATGCAAAATAATATCTATACATTCATGCTGGTTAGAAGAATCACGGGTAACAAAATTACTTTTCAGCAGTGTGTATGTCTTCCAAATTTTAAGTTTGAGATATTGTGGTAAGTGTTATGAAAATATGATGGATATATAGCCTAAATATCTTCCTTTATGTCTAAATTCTTCAAACGTCTGAATAATTTTTGAATATCCTCACTAAGTTTACATATAACTGACGATGCTTTATATGATGATGTGTGCACTTTTGATTCAAGCCTTCTTGAAAACAGCATTTGATAATCTTCCCAAGTGTAAGGTTTTTCACCTGTATGGATTTTTGTATGTTCTGTTAAATTCCATTTACTTAAGAAGTGTTTGTAGCAAATAGAACACATCTGTAATAGAAATAAATGCAAACAATTAGGATTCTTTTCAACAATATAGGTAAAAAGGCATTTGTTAAAGTGTAGGCAGTAAGACAAATCATTTTATATTTACTCTAATTACGATTCATATACGAATTCTAGTATTTTTCATATAAGTACTTACATATGTATTATTCATTAACGCTACATGTGCTAGGGATGAATCATTCAGATCATTAATTTCTGAAGTTTGCTGCTGTTTTGGTTCATCTTGTTGAAACATCTTTATAACGCAAGAAATATATATTTAGTAAAGGTTTAATGTATAAATAATCGCTTATTTATTTATTTTTATTAAATACATATATGTAAGAAAATACAAAAAATCAGACCTATTTATTACTTTTTTAATAAATCGCCCCTCAATGTGGATACGGGCCCCATGACTAATAATCACGGGTTTTACAGGGCAACAAGAAACTCAAGTTTATCGTATTAATTTAAGTAAAACACATGGCCTTTTTAACTGGCAACCTCTAGGGAGATGAGGAATTTCACAGATACATCTACGCACTTGGCCTCCAGAACTCATGATGTAAAGACCTGCGAAAATATTTTGCTATGTTTTAAAATATTTAAATAAATCATAATTAAAACTCATCCCCTTGAAGTCTGTCGTTTCCTGAAAATGCGACAGTTCTTCATAGTCGGCAGTATGATACCTAGTGCGGGAAAATATTTTACGAAAATGGACATTATTAAAAATACCGGACCCACAAAGGATAGCAAAGAGAGCGGTCATTATGACACGAAACATCGAAAGAGGCCCTGAAAAGGGGTTAACATCTCGTCATGAGTTATCCAGCAAGCGTATTCCATGTTGGGATACTGAGATATTTTTCTACCATTCGTCGGGCCTTGCCGGATTTGAAACACGGGATTCGTGAATTTTCATCCAAAAAGTGGGTTGTATCGTGAAATACTAGGATGCTATTTTTCTGCTATTCTTCACATCTTACCAGAGCGATTTTTCTGCCTGAACGGGGCATGCAGTTGTGTGTTGATCGTTCATCCTCCGTAGTGCCATAAATCATGTCAGTCAAAGCGCTCCGACGACCGGGTGAAACTGATACTCAAGATGTTTGTGATCTATGTTTTTTTTTCGTGGTGCCGTATGTGTTTATTCTTCGATGGTGATAATGAGTATCCGAATTAGACAGTGGTGTTTGCTTCGTAGTGAGTTATCAATAATCTTCAAAAAGTGCTACTGTAATTACTATCTAAAGGAAAAGAAAGAAAACGCATAGTTTTTCATGTGCGCACACTAAAATTGCTTTTTTTTTTATTATTTTTTTTTGGTTGAGTGTATGTGTATACCCTGGGGTTGATATTATTTATATATGATATTATTATTCTTATTGTTTTTATGATGTTTATTAATATAAGTAATTAAAGGTAAGTGCTATTTGTAGTGATATTGTGTTTAGTTTTATTACTTCTACAAACCATGGTTTTAAGTGTAATTATGTTTTAAATTGAAAGAAAAAATGGATATCCATATTTACGTCTGATTATTTTATATAATTAATTCTTTTTATTTATTTATTTCATTTCACAATTCTATGCAGATGCTTGTATTATGTTGATATTATTATTATTTTTTTTGAAGGTCATTTAGAATTTGTTTATATTTAGATTTTTAGGAAGTTGTCATAAAATTAATTAAAAATGGAAGCTATTAAAAAACAAAAAACTGTTCTTAAGGGAAAAATCACTCGTATAAAAAATATCATAAATCCCAAAATTGATAATGAAACTGTAACTCTTGAAGAGTTAGATTTATATGGTAAACAGGTTCAGGATATTGAAACCGAATTAAATAAACTCCATGAAAATGCCATTCTTCAGAGCGATGCATCGGAAACTGATCCTATAATTGATGAATATAATGAGATTGCACTTAAATTAGACAATTTAAACATAGCAATAAATACATCACGTAATAAGTTAACTAAAAGTTTAAACATTCACGAGGATGGTTCAGAAAGTCTAAATAAAACTACAGGTAATGTTTGTGTAAAAACTGTTAATCTTCCAAAATTTGAATTGAAACCTTTTCACGGAGAAGCTGATCAATGGCTCTCTTTTAAAGAGATTTTTCTTACAACTATAGATCAAAATTTGGAGTTGGGGGGCGTCTCAAAATTGCAATATCTACTGGCTAGTGTAAAGGGTCCTGCTCATAAATTAATTTCTGGATTTCCTCTCTCGGAAGCTAATTATAAAAATGCATGGGACACTCTCTGCGCTCGCTACGATAAAACTAGGGATTTAGCGATAGCACAAATAAGTAAGTTATACAATTTAAAAAACATGAAAAATTGCCCCTCTTCCTCTAAAGCTATTTTTGACATAATAGATACTTGTAATGAGTCACTTCGAATTCTAGAGTCTTTGAATTTGACTCAAAATGCTTTGGTGGATAACATGATAATTTATACTATAATTCAAAAACTAAATGATAATCTAAAAGAACGATGGGAGCTCTCTCTTACTCATAATGATATGCCTAGTCTCACGGAATTTTTAAAATTTTTAGAGACTCATGCCAAAAGTATGCTAGCGTTGGAGAATCCAACTAAAACAGATGTAAGAAATGCAAATTATTCCCGAGATTCTTCCGATAGATATAAATTCCCCAAAAGTCAAGAAAATACTAAATGCGGTGTTTGCCTTGAGTCGCATGCTACCCATACCTGCAGAAAATTAACGAATATGCCCATAGATAACCGTTGGAGAACTATCCAACTAAACAAATTATGTATCAATTGTTTGCGTGGTGGCCACTTTTCAAATAAATGTCCCTCCAAGATGAACTGTAAAAATTGCCATCGAAGACATCATACTTTACTTCATAAATATGATGTCCAGGGCAATACAGGAACAACAATGAACCCCAACTTGGCAACCCACAGCAATCAATTTCAATCACAAAATGCCCATGAGTATTCCCCTGATCAAGGAATACCCCATAATGCTTTATGACGGTTTATAGTCCCGGGGTACATCAGATATAGCAATTACGATAATCATACGTATCCAAAAACTTGTCATGAGGCTCCAATACCATTTTTATTGGATAGCGGAAGTACCATTTCCCTTATTCCAGAAAACTTAGTTGCAGCTTTGGATATGACGTCTATTCAAAGCTGTCATCCTCTTAATGTTAATCAAACCCAAGGACAAGTTCAGATTTCTGAAAAACTTCACGTACCCCTCAAAATAGGAAATATCAGGCAAAATAGCACCTTATACCTAGTTAGGTCATTCTTGCCATATGCGATACTGGGAACTCCAGAATTACAAAAATTCCATATATCGATGGACTTTTTCTCGAATATTCTGACTCAGGATGGAGTCATTCTTAAGCATGATCAAAATATTTTCAATCAAATTTCTCAGGAAAACCCATTTAACCATACTTTAACTTTAACGGATGATATGAATTGCAAGAAGCCGCTTCGTTCTCCTTCCAAATCAAATCAAGAAATTTTGTCGCAACAAGGACAATGTTATCTTGATACTCAAATTCTCTCGGATTATGATGACAAAAGTTTTAGTCATTGTACTACTGAAGAGAACTCACAGTTGGAAGGGCTTCTAAGCGACTTCAAGGATATTTTTGCGCGCAATAGATATGACGTAGGTAGAGTCAGATGGGAACCTCAGCGGGTAACTCTCACCTCGGAACTTCCTATCTCGCTTCGACCTTACCGTGCATCTCCTAGGGACAATGAAGAAATTCAAAAACAAATACAAGAATTACTGGAAGCTAAACTTATTAAAGAGTCCTGCAGTCCTTATTCCTCTCCCGTCACTCTGGCATATAAAAAAGGAGAAGGTAAAACGCGTTTCTGTATTGATTACAGAAAAATCAATGCCATTTGTAAGACTGACTCGGAACCATTGCCCCGTATAGATTGGCTTTTGGACAGACTTGTCAATGCCAAATATTTTTCCACGCTAGATTTAGCCTCTGGCTACTGGCATATACCACTTCATCCTTCAGACACAGAGAAGTTGGCCTTTGCAACCAATCAAGGTCTTTATGAGTGGTTGGTTCTTCCTTTTGGCTATAAAAATGCCCCAGCTCAATTTGCAAGAGCTCTTCGAAGAATCCTAGATAAACATAAAGTTAATTTTGCTACCAATTATTTTGATGATTTTATAGTTTATTCCGATTCCTATGCCGAGCATATGGATCACCTTAAAACTATATTTAACATTTGCCGTCAAGAAAATCTAAAATTAAAATTTTCCAAATGTAACTTTGCTAAATCTCAAATTGAGTTCCTCGGTTATGAAATTAGTAACGGCCAAATAAAACCAGACAATGCTAACACCGAAACTATTAAAAAATTAATCCCTCCAAAAAACGTTAAAGAATTGCAAAGGTTCCTTGGTTCTGTAAACGTATACCATAAATTCATAGACAAGTACGCTAAAATTAGAGCCCCTCTAAATAAATTGTTAAAGAAAGATGCTCCTTGGGAATGGTCAGATGCCTGTCAACAATCATTTGAACTGCTTAAAAACGCATTAATTTCTAGGCCTATTTTAAAATTATTCAATCCTAACCTTCCATGCCATGTCTATACTGATGCCTCAAAGGAAGCCGTAGGTGCTGTCTTAAAACAAATGGATGAAAAAGGGAACTTGCATCCCATTGCGTTCCACTCGAGACAATTAAGGCCCTACGAGCAAAATTACGCTATCACAGAACTGGAATGTCTAGCAATAATCGATGCCCTTGACAAATTCCATTATTACCTTCACGGAAAACCTTTTACAATACATACTGACCATGCCTCCTTAGTATGGCTTAAGAAGGTGAAGCATTTAACAGGTAGGTTATTCAGATGGTCACTAAAATTAAGTATGTATGATTATACTGTAAAATATAACAAAGGATCCACCAATTTTGAAGCAGACATGCTTTCAAGAAATCCCACCTTTTCTGTAAATCCCCATATTCATTTATTAATGTCAGATGAAATTAAAGAACACCAACAATTAGATAATATAACCGGGCCTAAATTTCAAAAAGTTAATGACATTGTAATAATTCGCAAAAAGGGTTTTCAAAAAATTGTAGTACCATTCTCCTTGAGAGAGAAATTACTAATAAATACCCATACAGAATTTGGCCATCCTGGAATCCAAAAAAAGGTTAAATTTAATTTCCCCACAATACTATTGGAGCAGCATGACCCACGATATTACACAATTTGTCAAGCATTGTGAGGTCTGCCAACTGAACAAAAAATCACACCAACCAAAATTTGGTCTTCTGGAGGCATTACCACCTGCAGAATTACCTTTCGATATAATTTCATTAGATTCAGTAGGAGGTTTTAACTATTATAATTCATCTAAAAGGTATATGCACATAGCTATTGATCACGCTACTCGTTATGTTTGGGGTTTTGCCTCTAAAAATGTTACAACTGAAGTCTACATTAATATTCTAAAACAGATTTTTAATATTCAACTTCCCAAGAAAATTTTAACGGATAGAAATCCTGCGTTTACAGCGTCTAAACTTCGTAAATGGGTACATAAACAAAATGTAAAAAAATTACTTACTTCTTCTCATAGACCACAGTGTAATGGGAAAAATGAGCGTGTGAATCAGTCAATTTGCACCCGACTAAGACTTAAAGTAAATTCTACCCCTTCAAACGTTCCATGGCCCAAAATTCTGCAGGAAGTAATTAATGAGTACAATAACACACCTCATTCAGTAACCAAGTACCCTCCTGCATATTTAATGTTCGGCCAATTACCTTATCCATCAGTATTAGGCAATGAAAATTATTACCCCCCTGTAGAGGAAGCCAGAAAAGAGGCTTTCCAAAGAACAAGTGAACATCACTTGAAAAATAAAGTCAGGTATGATTTAAAGTTTGTGGAAGCGCCTTTTAAACCTGGTGACCTTGTCATAGTGGAAGAATTTCACTATCCGAATACTCGGAAGTTAAGTCCGCCTTTTTCTGGTCCATATCAAATTATGGAAAAATTATCCAATGTAAGTTTCAAAATAAATAAGCCTAACTGGCTTACAAAAAAAGATTATGAAGTAATACACGCTTCCAAACTAAGATACTTTTTTCCTAGTAATCAATTTAAACTACTTACACCAACAAACTGAAATAGTTGGTATCATATGAACTGATATTATATTATATCTGATCTCGGTTTGCATTATTATGAATATTGGGAATTTTAATTACCTTTTTGATTTATTATGAATATTTGAATTTTAAATTATTTTTGCATTATTGTGAACATTGTGTCATGTGTAAAAGTACTATTTCTTGAACTATGTCAGGACAGTTCCATACAAATTTGAAAATGTAAATAACATTGGACTTTTCAGAATCCATCTGCAACATATTTCTTATTTTGATTATCTTACTCTATGTATAATATTTACTGAGTGTTTTGCATTTATTAATACAATTGTTTTTATCATGTTCAATGACGTATAGTGTGTACATTTTATAACAGTGTTGTTTTTAGATATGATATTTGTACATTTTTATTATTGTTATTCTATTATTTGCAAAGTATACGAAAGAAATAACTCATCTCCCATTAGCTCACTTAATGTAAAAACTGTTTACCCTTTTCAGGTGAGTACCATGGATGGAAGCCGGCCCATCCCCGGAGACTTGTCTGGAAGGGGGGGAAATTGTAAGAAAATACAAAAAATCAGACCTATTTATTACTTTTTTAATAAATCGCCCCTCAATGTGGATACGGGCCCCATGACTAATAATCACGGGTTTTACAGGGCAACAAGAAACTCAAGTTTATCGTATTAATTTAAGTAAAACACATGGCCTTTTTAACTGGCAACCTCTAGGGAGATGAGGAATTTCACAGATACATCTACGCACTTGGCCTCCAGAACTCATGATGTAAAGACCTGCGAAAATATTTTGCTATGTTTTAAAATATTTAAATAAATCATAATTAAAACTCATCCCCTTGAAGTCTGTCGTTTCCTGAAAATGCGACATATATATTGCAATCAAATTTCGCTGTACGTTTAATATAAATAATTTTTTTTCATTTATTCATATGATAGAAATTCCTCTGAGGAGTACATATCTGATAATTTTTAGAAAAAGTATGAAACACAAATCTCTGTATGATGATAAGTATTGTGGTAAAATTCACATAGTTTGGTTTCGAAAATAGGTTATTTGAAATATGAACTGTTAAAAATTAAAGATTGTATTCATACATACTATGTATAATCAAAAACTATAAACATTTTATTAATATTTTAAACAACTAGATGGACGATAATTCAGAAATCGTTGAACTGTAAGATGAAACATATGATAATTTGATTAATAGTATAGATGGAAACTCAAGATTAGTCATGTGTACTACATTAAAACTATAAAGATAGTATTTATATTTTAAGCAACTTGGTGGATGATAATTCAGAAGTGCGAGATGAAACATCTGATGAATTGATTAAAAATATGGGTAGATTAGTTTTAATACATTAGATGATTATAGAAGTAAGAAATTTCGTGTAGGGGAAATGCGTATACGATGAAAATCGAATTGAATCAATTGACTTCAACTCCCGTTCCAAGTTAGTATTTAACTCACTTGTGTAATGTGGAAATATAAAAGGTAAAGAATCAAGTTTGATGTAAATAAATATTGTGGTATTGGTTTAAAAACAAAAAAATATTGAATTTTACTGAATTAGAAAGTATAAAATTTGATTAAATAATGTTTTATGTATAAAAATTAAGTTTAAATGTGATAAAATTATGAAAATCAGTTTGTAAACTCTCATTTTTATAAGTACTACTATGAAAATATTCTTTTAATATAGAATTTCTGCTTATTGATGAGACTAAAAAATTATTTTTTTTGTTAATTTTGAATATTTATTGAGTGTATGTAATACTAGGATTAAAATCTTACAAATTCGGTGTTAAATTTTTCAAGAAATTGTGGTTTGTAATCCAGAAAAAGGTGTGATTTTAATAAATTTGTAAATATGTTCATTATTTTTTTAATTATTTCTCTAACTGGTCATTCATTTGTTAATTTTTGTAATTTTTGTTGAAAAAATGATTTGAATTTTCGGTAATCTGTACTATTTTTTGGTCCAACAGTTGATTTTATTGATTATTAGTATTCTCATTCGGCAGTAATTTCACGTATGAAGTTATTAAATATTAAATATCTATTAATTTTCTTTACTGTTTCATATGATAGTAATATTTCTGAGGAACAGGTGTGATAACTACTAGACTTTGACTTGATTTTCTGATAAACGTTTGAAAAGAGTTGTAAGTATGTAATGATGTAATATCTATATACTATCGAGAGTCGAGATTGAAGTAGATAAGTATGGGAGTAATAGTCAATTCTTTGTTGAATTTCAAGAAATTGTGTGAGAACATGTTTTTTTACATTAAGTTTATGTAATTTCAGTTACAGTTTTTCGACAATCAACCTAAAAATGGATAATTATCATAGTTAAAAGTTATGATGAAAAGATCTAAGCAATATTAATGTTAAAAAGTTCGTCTAATGTTTGCTCTTATGTTGTGAAAATTTCGAATAGTTTGGTTTGAAGAAATATGAAATGTTTGTAAAAATTAAACTTTGTATTCGTGTATGTTTTGCATCACTAAATTGTAAAGATAATATTCATATTTGAAAAATGTTGTTGGGTGTTTTAATAATTTTCTGATAAGTAGATAAAGACAGATGTGAAAATTCTGTGCTATTAAAATATATAGGATCAAGAATAAAGTTTGATGAAAATAAGTATTGTAAAAATTCAGAAATTTTGAAGTGTAAGATGAATCATGTCCTAATTTGATTAATTATATGGGTAGAGTAGTTTTAATATGTCAAGTGTCTAAAGCGGCAAGAAACGATTTTTTAGGTTTTCTAGAATAATAATAATAATAATAATAATAATAATAAAAGTATACTTTTGTTGTAAGATTTCGAATGCAGTCAAGACGTGAAAAATTTAAGTATGAACCCTTTGTAAAGACATTCAAACTTTTTAAAAAGTTTAAGTTTAGTAATATACTGTAACAATATATGTAAGCAAATGTATTTCAAAGTTGAAAATTTGTGTAAAAAATTGTCTTTTCTTGAAAATTGATATTTATTTTTGTTTAATTAATGATACTTATTACATTTTTGTTGTTAAAAACTAAAATATACGTTTAATTCTTCTGTTAAAATTGATATATCCGCGTTGGAGGTGAGAAAAAATAGTGTAAAACTAATAAAATTTGTTTAAATTCGTCTTTTTATTCTTAAAATTAATATTTTCTATTGTTTAGAATACGTAATAATAACTTTTGAGGAATGTATAACCGGAAAATGTTAAAAAATCTTAGAAAATTGGTATTAAAAATATTAAATACAGTTGCTTCAATGATATCTTTTCGATATGTAAAGTGATTGTAGCATTTAGAAATGTACTTCTGAAGAATGTATAATCGGAAAATGTTAGAAAATCTTAGAAAATTGGTGTTAAAAATATTAAATACAGTTGCTTCAATGATTTCAAAAACAAACTCTGTTAAAAAATTCTGTATGATTTCAAGTGAAAATAATCTGAACCTGAATACATGGTATTTAAAATACAAAATTCACGATTATGAACTAATGTTGAAAACATGGGTAACATTAAATATACAGCTAATATTTAATTATAGATTAGGAAATTCTTAAAGTGTATCCAAATTTATTAAATATAGTATTGAATACAGTGAATAAGTGAAATATGTGAATAAGTATTGATATTTCCATGTTGCTTTTGAAAATACTAGTGTAAAATTATTCAAATTCGTCTTTTCTTTAAAACTGATATTTATTTTTGTTTAATTAATGATACTTGTTAAGATTTTGTTGTTAAAAACTATAATATACGTTTAATTCTTCTGTTAAAATTGATATATCCATGTTGGTGATGAGAAAAAATAGTGTAAAACTAAAAAAAAAAAAAAAGTTTAAATTCGTCTTTTTCCTCCTTAAAATTATTATTAAACTAGTGTAAAACTAATAAAATTTGTTTAAATTCGTCTTTTCCCCTCTGAAAAACTAATATTTCTATTATTTTGCTTAATTAATTATACTCATTATGACTTCCAAATTTTAATTTGGAGATGTTGTAGTAACTGTTATAAAACTAGAATGGATAAATAACTTAAATCTCTTCTTTTTTTTCTCTCTATGTGATACTTTTTCTTGAACGTAAACATTTTGTTGTACACCTTTGTAAGTTGTGACGTCAAAATTCTTTGTTATGTTCCCCTACCTGGAATGCATGCATGGAGGGGTTGCAGAAAAAAGTTTTAGTTTAGATATGACGTAATAAGAAATGCTCTGCAGGTTCACATTTGTGTGTTGGGGATTTCTTTAAATTATTCGTTTATGCGTTAAAATTCTACTTAGTTGGTATATATAAAGTACGATGAAATTTCCAATTAGAGTAAAAGTTAACCAAATTCGTTTAATTCGTCTTTTTTCGTTAAAAAATCATTAGTTTCCTTTGTTAATTGTTCAATTATCGAAATTCTTTGAGGTAACGACTGTTCAAAAACTAAAAAATATGTTTAAATTTCTATTTTAAGTTGTGTATTCTGATTTTATATTAAAAAATAAATAAATAAATAAATAAATATGAAGAAATCAGTTAAAAATTTAATATTTTCCGTTGTTTTGCTTAATTATTAATGTTCGTGAAGGAAATGGTTGTCCAAAACTCGAATGCATGCTTAAATTTCTTTCTATCAAATTGATATTCTGAAGTTTGAGTTGAAAAAATCGTAAGAAATCAGTCTTTTTCTATAAAACTTGATATTTTCCATTGTTTTTTACTTAATTAACGATACTCATTAAGATTATAGCTGTTGAAAAACTAGAATGCATGTTTAACTTTTAACTTGTAAGTCGATACACTGATGTTGCAGTTGATAAAAATCGTAAGAAATCAGTCTTTTTCTATAAAAATCGATATTTTCCATTGTTTTTTACTTAATTATGAATGCTCATTAAGGTTATAGCTGTTGAAAAACTGAAATGTATGTTTAAGTTTTCTCTCTTAAGTTGATAAAAATCGTAAGAGATCAGTCTTTTTCCATAAAACTTGATATTTTCCATTGTTTTTTTACTTAATTAACGATACTCATTAAGACTATAGCTGTTGAAAAACTAGGATACATGTTTAACTTTCAACTTTTAAGTCGTTACATTGATCATATAGTTGATAAAAATCGTAAGAAATCAGTCTTTTTCTATAAAACTGGATATTTTCTATTGTTTTTACTTAATTAATACTACTCATTAAGATGTCTATGAAGCAAAATTCAAATATATGTTTAACTTTCTTGAGTTAAATTGATAATCTCATCTTGTAGTTGAAGAAATCTAAATAAAATGGTTAAAAACTGAGATTTTTCCAGTGTTTCGCTTAATTAATAATACTCATTAAAATTATGGTTGTTCAAAATTCAAATATAAATTTAATCTTCATCATATAGTATGATTCCGAGTTGAGATGTGATTGATAATATTTTTAATTAGGGAAGGTTGTTCACCTATCCTGTTATAATAGAATGTTCCTTTTTTCCACTAGGGGGCGTTTGTGGAGGGGGATGCATGGTGGGTGCAGGGGGCACCGCAGGAGGGATGGTAGTGGCGGTGGCACTGGGTGAGGCGGTGGCACTGGATGAGGCGGTGGCACGGTGCCACAGTACCACCGCCTCCTGTCCTTAAACTCTTATTTTCCTACTACTGTCATTAAGTAAATTTGTGATTTTTATATTCAAGTTATCATTAAACTTTTCATTGTGTAAACGTCCAACTCTTTCATTATTAGAATACATATTTTTAGACTATAATTACTATCGATTATCGTAAAAATTCCGCGCTACCGATATGTCTGTTATTCAGAGATTTCACTCTATTGAAATTTATGTAAGAATTTTATATTTAAACATTATATATATAAGAAATACTTTTTCTAAAATTTGTTACTATTTTATATCTTTTGGCAATATTTTATGTGCTAAAATATATTATTTTAATTTGTTAAGTTTTAAAAATTCATTACCTAATAAATAACGTGTAGTGAAAATTTCCAATAAAATAAGGTAATATTATTTTAACACAAACTGATTAGTAAATTTATCATACGAATTAAATATTTCCAACGGAGCGAAAAAAAATGTCCAAAGCGGGAATCGAATCCCAATCCTTGACCTACAGCCGACGCTCTACCGTTTAATGAGACACAGTACCTTGAAATCGTTCCAAAATATAGATTTTTTTTCCTTTTTTAAAAGTACAGCTCATATTCAAAATATTAGAATAATTACCTTTTTTTAGAAATTGAAAATATCGTTTGGTAATTTAATGTCTTTTAATGAAAATATGAAAACGATATTTTTATTAAGAACTTATTGTTGATTAAACTTACTTGTTATCTTAAATTTAATATCATTTTTGAAAAGATTAATTGCAAAAAAAATTATTTTGAAAAGTCAAAATATTAGAATATTTATTCAAGTGGTTCAAAATATTAGAATATTTCACATTAATTCTCCTTTAATTATTACCAATTCTTAACTGGCGGCATCATTGATTAAATTCAGACTATTTTATTTAAAATCAGTATTCTTTTTTGCAGTTTGTTTCTTTTTCGTCTTAAAATGGGCCGTGTGAGTGATATTCCTGAATCTACTAAACTTCGTATGGTTGATTTGTATCGGCACGGTAAAAATCAATGTTTTATAACGAATTATTTACGTTGTTCGCAATCGAGCGTTAGTAAAATACTAACACAATATTCAAAAATTGGAAAATTTCAAAATAATCGCCGAAATGGTGGCCGAAAACCAAAAACATCTGCTAGAGATGACAGGAAACTGAAGCATGTAGTTAAGAAAAACCGTTTTAAAAGTGTGCGATTCTTGCACCGAAAATGGAAAGAAGAAGGAGATGAAGTTTCTACATCGACAACATTAAGACGTCTCCATAAATTTAAATTTGAATCTCGTGTACCGAAAACAAAACCTCTCATGACTGCAAGACAAAAGCGTATAAGATTGAATTGGTGTAAATCAAGACGTTTATGGAGCAATGAAGATTGGAAAAATATATTATTTAGTGATGAAAGTATGTTTTGTGTTTCATATGGTAATCAAAGTATTCGAGTTTGGAGAATGAAGCAAGAAGCATTTGATAAAGAATGCCTTAAACGTTCCGTAAAATTTGCTGCTAGTGGCATGGTTTGGGGTTGTATGAGTGCAGAAGGACCTGGAAAGTTATGCATAGTCTACGAAAAGGTTAACTCTCTGATATATCAAGAAATTTTAGAATATTACATGATTCCATCATCAGAAGATTTATTTGAAGATGATTTCATCTTTCAACAAGATTTAGCGTCCCCGCATACCTCGGTGTCAACTAAGAATTGGTTCCGCCAACGCAACATTAAGGTACTTCCTTGGCCACCAAATTCACCAGATCTTAATCCCATCGAAAACTTATGGTGTATAATGAAGAAAAAACTTCAAGAAAATCCTCCTTCAAGTAAAACTGAGTTAGTGGCACGTATAAAGTCTATTTGGGCTAATATTGATAGAAATGTTTGTAAACACCTTGTATATAGTATGCAAGATCGATTGTACGCTGTTATGAAAGCTAAAGGGGATGCTACAAAATATTAACTACCATTTACTTCATATTCATAAGGTAATATTGTTGCTTAAAATAAAATATTCTAATATTTTGAACCAATCTAAATTTTATTCTAAAATTCTGGTGTGTTTAAGGAAGCTGTATACCTAATTTATTGTGCTGTATTTTATATTTTATAAATGTTAAAACCTTATCTAAACATTCCAGATTTAATTTATAAGAAATTTAATTGCATTTACTTAGTATAAAAAATAAATAAATGACAAATAATTTTTTCTTATTACTTTTTCTCAATTATTCTAATATTTTGAATATGAGCTGTATTAATTGAAATCTTCTTTAACTGTGAATATTTTGACGCCTCGATTTTATTTATACGACAGTTATATCGCGAGATATTGTACATTTTGTTAATTAATTGAGCATAATTACCCATACACATGAAAACTTTAAATGGATTTTTCTCCCTGTTCGTGGCCCTCCAACGGCCGAGAGGTTTTGATCTCGTAGCTGGTAGACGGGAAGTGCTGGATTCGAACCCAGTCGCTCCCGTTGGCCAAATCGTTCGAAGTTTTTCGTAGTTTTCTTCGCCTAGCGTAAATACGGATTAGATTCCCTTAAGAAGACCCCCCCCCCCTAGAGCCTATATCCCACGTGTTGATAATTGGCCGCCATAAATACAACAAACTCCCTATTCATATCTTTGTAATTTGCTTCTTCTATATATACTGAAGTTTTTTTTGTTAATTTAGTTAGAAGTTTTTTTTTTTTTTTTTTTTTTTTTTTTTTTTTTTTTTTTGTTCTTTATGATGTATTTAGCATTTTACTTACCCATCACACGTAGTATAGGGTAAGTCTTGCAATCGTTTTGAAAATCGAAAATTTTTTTGACGGATTTACACGTTTTAGATAGTGGAGATTCCGAAAAACATATTTTTAGAAAAAAAATTTTGCCGTCTGTCTGTCTGTCTGTCTGTAAACGCTCTATCTCCCGAACAAATTGAGATAGAGACTTGAAATTTTGTATGTTGTTAGTATGTAAGAATGGAACGAAGTCTATTTAATATCAGCAACCTCGATTATCCGGAACTATTTTTTTCGGACTCTCGAAAAATTCGTTCTGATGAAAGGTATATAAAAATTTTCGAATTTTTTTGTTCTAAGGAATGGACTTAAAAGGCAATAAAATAACACACATTTTGCATATAGAACAAAGTCGATCGGGTTATTAGTTACCGAGATATTTGTAATCCTGTTTTCCACATTCTTCGATTTTTCATGACCCTGTATTTCATTCAAATTTCAATTCAGAGGTATATTTTAATTGGAAATGAGACGCTTAATCCGACGCAATTAATTGTTAGTTAATAGAATTATTATTTTTGGAGTTATAAGGATGTTTCTTTTACGCAGTTCGGTACTAGTTGAGTAGTTTGGCGTTTTATATAATTTGTCGGAATTGGTACATCAGCAGTTCTTTAATATAGCATTACTATGTATATTAACAATATTTAAATTTTGTTTATGAATTGCAATGCATTGTATAAATAGTTTTCACATGTTTTATTTTCATATACATTATACTTATCCATGATGGATAAGTATTACGGTGGCCCCCAACGACTTGTTTTTCATGGATTTAACATTCAAGTTTATAGTTGCATACATATGTTTAATATTTAAATTGAGAGATTGTTGAATTCCCTTCTTTTTTTCACATACACGTGCGAAAAAAAAATCATATTAAATGTAAAATCTCATACTTGTAGAAATCCATGCGCATTTTTATATCGTATATTCCAATGAATGTGGAAAAAAATTGGA
Organism: Maratus speculifer; assembly: GCA_964019185.1. Lineage (NCBI taxonomy): Eukaryota > Metazoa > Arthropoda > Arachnida > Araneae > Salticidae > Maratus > Maratus speculifer. The sequence continues at coordinate 186,630,140 of OZ025296.1, read as the reverse complement.
GCAAAAATACTTATAATTATAAAACTAGTAGGAATTTTTTAAAAAGGTAAATCTAAATAAATAAATAAATACATTTTACTAAAATAGGTTATTCTACAAAATTTATTATTATTATTATTTTTAATCTAATTTTTAGTAATAAGTATTGTATCAACACATGTTATTACAGTATTATTCCAAATTGAAGAGATGGTTTCAAATATAGTTTGTCCCCTTAAGTTAACTAGGCTGACAACAAGCAAGCACATTTTGTTCAGATAATCTTATGGGTAATAACATCTATTCTGTGATATAGACAACTCAACGGAATAAACCACAGGTAAAGAAATTCCATATAAACAATGAGTGCGTAGTTAATCTATTTTTCTAACACAATCAAACTGATTAGTAAAGTTATCACACAAATTGAATATTTCCAGGTGAGAGAAAAAAATGCCCAGGACTGGAATAAGTTTCATCGATTAAAATAATAGTTTGTCTAAGTACGCATCGATTATATGGAGATACTTTACTTGCGGTTTATTCCGTTGAGCTGTCTAAATGGCAGATCAAATGTTATTACCAATAAGGTTATCTGAGCGAAATATGCTCGCTGGTTGTCGGCCGATTTAGCTTTTACGGAAGGTCTTTGGCCTTGTATTCCAAGGATCTGCGTCCGATTCCCAGCTAGGGCACTTTATCGCTCAGTTGGAAATATTCAATTCTTAAAATAAGCTGCATTTATTGTAAATTGTTCAAAATCTGATTTATAGAGATTCTTTAGTCAGTCTCAGTTATGGTTATTTAAAATAAAAGTTGTTTCGGGTACATTTTAAGAGAGGGTACATTTTTTTAAAAACTGTACAGGTAATCGGAATGCCAGTACAATTTACTGTTTTTTAACGAAAGATTTTTCGTAAATTCCAGGAATTTTTCCATTTTTACGGGGGGGGGGGGGTATCTGGAATTTAGGGTAATTTTTCCTTTAAAAATAGTAAATTGTACTGGAATCCCTATTACCTGTAAAATTTCCGTAAATTCGTCCATTTTTTCAGTGTAGAATTATAATTCTAAACAAATAAAAATTATTCGTATATGTAAAGTGAAAAAAATCTTTAAATGTATTACCTGAAATTTATTTAATATCTTTAATATACATTTAAAAATATATAAACTAGGTTGGTGTACGAGTAATAAGATGTTTTATATCTGCACATAAAAGAAAATAATTCCAATTTAATTAGAAGTGTTAGATAAAGTTGCAAGACTGTACTTTGAAAAATGAACCACTGCGAGCCAATTAAGTTAAAAGTGAAAAAGGGTCTCAGATTTATTTGTCCTAATTGAATTAAGTGAACAATTTACCAAAGAAAATATTCTATTTCCTAATTTTATTACAGAATAAAGTGATAGAACAAAAAAAAATCTTAATTTTCTTGTGCGTGTGTTAGTGCCTTTTATTGTGTATTTTTCAAGATTATGGCAATGTATATTGACATCAAGGAATGATGTATTAAAGAAAAGAAAAGATTCTTATTCTAAAATAATACTAATAAAACAAAGCATAATCTTCATTAAAACCTAATAATTTGCATAATATAATATATACTAATATTGTAAAATAAAAAACCTATTTGTTTGTGTGTTTGCTCTTAGAAAAAAATCTATGGAACTATTCAGACGATTTCAAAATTAGTACTGGCAAAATCCTTGTGATTGGTTGCTTCTCCAGTACCCCCAAATGGATGTTGCAGCAATCATACTTTCAAAAGTGGCGATTTCTGTTATATTGTTGAGGCTAGAAACTTGAAATTCGGTGTGGTAGCTATTTTTAAGATGTAAGAACTCGCTATGAAGGATTTTTAAACTTTTCAAAAGTTAAAGTTTGAAATGAGAGAGTTCTAAATCACGATTTATTAGGAACTTTCAGGGAGAAGGATTTCTTTAGGCTGTCTTTAGGGCTGTTTCTTTTAAAATATAAATATTCGCATCAGACCAATTTCCAAAAAAATCGAAATGCGAAAGGTTGAAAAAAAAAAAAAAAAAAAAAAAAAAAAAAAAAAAAAAACCCTGCAAAATTGCGATATTTTTGATATTGCCAGGGCTTGAAATTTCGAATGGTAGATACTTTTAAGATGCAAATTCTCTCTAAGAATAACTTTTAAAAATTCGAAATTTTAAAATGAGGAAATAAGCTAATTTTTTTTTTTTTTTTTTTTTTTTTTTTTTTTTTTTAAGCCTCCGATGCTATTTCTTTTAGACAAGCTAAAAATGTCGTGTCATCATCCCTGAATTTTCTACTCAACCGATTTTGATAATTATTTTTTTAAATGAAAGCTATTTATTTGTAGTTGTGCCCATTTTAGCTATTTTTTAATTTATTTGCATTTTTATATTTTATTTTTAATTTTAATCGCTTTTTTACGATATTTCTTCAAATGGTGGCAACTCAGTTTAGCTTTTCTCTCGATAATAAAAATTTATTTCCTATTATCAGAAGCTTCTTCTCATCAGTGAACATGCCCTCGCATTTAAAAGAAAAATGCTAATTGTTTTCGTAAAATTTAATCACAATAAAAGGATTGCCTATAATTATGCACTAATTGAGGTAAAAAAATATCTTTACTAAGAAATAATATTAATAATGTAAATAAAATAACAGAAAATAATTTATAATAAAAATTAATGCCTAAAGCAAAATAAGAAAATTTTCAAATGAGGAAAATGATGTCATTCAGCAACCAGATAAATGGGATTTACAATATTATTACGGACGCCTTTTTCATATTACTAATAACTGTAACTTTTAAAAAACATTTGACGAGAAAATGACGTCACTATTTAAAACATCGCACTTTTACTCACAACAATATTATATTTCAATATTTCTTTTTATTATGGACACTGAAATTGAGATTTTACTTTCGGATGACTTCAGTTAGTGAAAATAATGTCATAGTAAAAATGAAATTAGTTTTTTTTTAATAAAACTATTTTTCTGTGAGTGCATATAAAATAAAATTTCTGGATTTCGCCGGCACACAGATTATAATTTTAACTGAAGATGTGCGAATATTTGCATGCAAAATTGTAACTGGCAAACTTGACATTAAGTTTGGAAATATATTTATTATATATTGATTCAATAATGTAATTACTTTTGCTTTTTTTTTTTTTAACCAAATCGATCGGGTCTTTTAAACATTTCACTCGTCGAATTCGACGAGATTCCACTCGTTTTATTGTTAAAATGCATTTCCTTTTTCTCAGAGTCTATAAAAAAGCGTTTAAACGAAAGAAAAAATCCGTTTTTGATGAATCTAATCAATGAAGAAGTAGCACGTCAAATTATATCTCTTTATTATTCCGCAATTCCAATGTCTCAGAGAGAAATTGTTAATCAATTGGGTATTTCACGCCGTTCTGTTTGCTCTTATATTGATAAACACAAGAAAAATGAAGTAGTTCATTGCATTCTAAACGGGGTCGCCCTTCTAAAAGACCTCTATCGATTTTTTTTTTTTTCTAATCGGAGGCGAAACTGAATTCTGCAATGGCAGAATCTACATTCAACTTGTTTTTTTTTTTTTTTTTTTTTTTTTTTTTTTTTTTTTTTTTACACATTTGCTATATTACAATTTATTTCGAATAGGCAAAAGATGATATTACTTCCCCGTGATAACAAATGAGAGCAAAAACGGACTTTACGAATTTAAATGCAAATTATCAATCATACTTAACTCATGCATGCAGAACTCTATCAAGCTGAAGTTGGGCCCCGCTATCTCCCCATTCCCGGTGACACTTTCAGAAAAAAAAGTAGGTTTATTTGATAACTTGACAAAGTTGTTTGAGTGAAAGTTTAATGTTTGCGAAAAAATTTAACTTACAAGAATAATCAAGAAAATGAATTGCTGTCCACTTTCTCAAGTACAATGGCGGATCTAAGGGAGGGGGGGCTATGGGGTGATCGCCCCCCCCCCTTGAGCCAAGCCCAATACAGGATCTATAGAACGACATTAGATGCCCGTACGGAAAAGTTGTTGGTCCTAAACTCGAGACTGGGAGAGACTGAGTTGGCGCGACCCGGGTCGGCTCGCGCCAACTTTAATTTATTATACTGGGACTGAGTCATGTCTTCACACTTTCAGAACCGGGTCGGGTCTTATTTTTTTCTTCAGAGCTGGATCGAGCCACACTGTTTTTTCCAGGTCGGGTCTGGCGTAGACTTCCTTCCTACTAGAGGTATACACGGACCAAAATTTTCAAGCCCAAGCTCCGTCCGGTATAAAGGCTAAATGCTCGATCTGGGATCGACACAGCTGGTATGCTGTGGCGGTTCTAAGGGGCGGGAGAGGTGGCGAAGTTCCCCCCCCCCTTGGGCTAATAAAGGGTTTACAAAGTGACATTATGCATGAAATAACTTGGGGCGAAGCTCTAGCCCGTCACGGTCTGGCACGGGTCGCGCCAGTGTAAGTCCACGAGACTTGGACTGGGTAAGGTTTTCTCTCATTTTGAATCGGGTCGTGTCCTGATCTTGCCTTTTTTGGAGATTCGGGAGGGGACAGGTTTCTTTTTCTTCCAGACTGAGCCTGGTCTCGATTTCATTTTACCTAGAAGTTTGTATTGGAAATAATTTCCAGGTTGTGGCTCGGCCAGTAATAAAAGCTTAATATTCGGTCCGTCTCTGATCTAGATAGTATGATAAACATTATTGGCCTGACCGCGATCCGTGCAGCTAAAAGTTCGGTAAAAAACGTTCAGCTGCATGGGTCTGAATTTCTTCGAAGGATCACGTTCACGGTTAAAAGCGAATTTCGTTAAAAGATCGCACAAAAACGGAAATTTCGTCAAAGGATCGCGATTAAAACTGGATCAACCATTCTCGCAAGAGTAAAAACCGAATCTGTAACAGACTCAAATCCGAAATGTGCGACAATCTGCCCCGATGCGCTAAGCGAAGCTAAAAAGTAAAAGTCAACCCGACCAATAGCAAAATATAGTTGTTAACCGGACCCAGACCCGACCCGAAGTAAAAAATCAGAAATTAACCTGATCCGCAGCAAACAGTAGAAGTTAATCAAATAAGCATTTGTATAATTCACAAACATCTATGATCCACACTTTATGTTGCTGAATAAATCAGGATGTCTTTTTCAAAACTTGCTTTATCCAAAATCGTAAATATGTGGTGTTTTCTTTAATAGGCTAGTAATCATTTTAAAATATAATCAGGGTTCTCGCTGTCGCTCGCCATTGCGAAAAATTGCGACTAAATTCTTCATTTGGCGAGTAAACAAGCAATTAGATTCGTCAAATAGCTAGTGCTCAATTTTTGCTTTTTCTTTCTTTTCTTGTTCGTCTTTCATAAATATGGATATATTACATATTTTTAATATATTTTTAGCGGATAATTGAAATTAATTTAATGTCGCAGCTATAAAAATTTAGGTTATTTTAGAAAATATTAAAAAAAAGGGGGTACATTAAAAGATTTTTTTTTTTGTACTACACTGTGAATCTATTTTGCTAATACTTTTTTAGCTCACAGGCTATCATAGCCTGAGAGCTTATGTGCCCGTCCGTTCTGTATGTATGTTCGTATGTACGTAACGCGATAACTCATGATAAAAATATCCGATCCACTTGAAATTTTGTATGTAGGTATATCCTGACAAGGCGCTTCCCTGATTAGTTTTTGGAGTTCATTCGATATGTATAAGAGGGGGAACGGGGGGCTCATGCCCCCCGTTAGTTGATATAGATGGGATTTTCATGCAGAATTAAGTTTTCAAAATTTAGATTAGGATCATTCTGATGAGGCGATTCCGTGACTGTTATTAGGTGTTCATTGATTAAGTATAAATAGGGGGAACAGGGGTTCTAATGCCCCCCCCCCGTTAGTTGATATAAATGGGATTTTCATGCAGAATTAAGTTTTCAAAATTTAGATTAGGATCATTCTGATGAGGCGATTCCGAGACTGTTATTAGGTGTTCATTGAATAAGTATAAATAGGGGGAACAGGGGTTCTAATGCCCCCCCCCCCCGTTAGTTGATATAAATGGGATTTTCATGCAGAATTAAGTTTTCGTTCAAAATTTAGATTAGGATCATTCTGATGAGGCGATTCAGTGACTGTTATTAGTTGTTCATTGAATAAGTATAAATAGGGGGAACAGGGGTTCTAATGCCCCCCCCCCCGTTAGTTGATATAAATGGGATTTTAATGCAGAATTAAGTTTTCGTTCAAAATTTAGATTAGGATCATTCTGATGAAGCGATTCCGTGACTGTTATTAGGTGTTCATTGAATAAGTATAAATAGGGGGAACAGGGGTTCTAATGCCCCCCCCCCCGTTAGTTGATATAAATGGGATTTTCATGCAGAATTAAGTTTTCGTTCAAAATTTAGATTAGGATCATTCTGATGAGGCGATTCCGTGACTGTTATTAGGTGTTCATTGAATAAGTATAAATAGGGGGAACAGGGGCTCTAATGCCCCCCCCCCCGTTAGTTGATATAAATGGGATTTTCATGCAGAATTAATTTTCGTTCAAAATTTAGATTAGGATCATTCTGATGAGGCGATTCCGTGACTGTTATTAGGTGTTCATTGAATAAGTATAAATAAGGGGAACAGGGGTTCTAATGCCCCCCCCCCCTTAATTTATATAAATGGGTTTTTCAAGCAGAATTGTCAGATTTCGTTCAAATCTCTGAATAGTTTTGGAAGTTTAATGGTTAAGTATAAAAGAGGGGGATAACTCCTTTTAAATTATATAATGCTAAATGGGTTTTTATTAAGAATTATCTCATTTGCTGTGAATTTTGGATATAGATTTTTTATATGATAAAGCATGTCTTTGATAGTATAGGAGTTTCAATGATTAAGTATAAAAAAAGAGGAAAGGGGAGAGCTGTTTCCCCTTCTTAATTTTTTTTCGAACGGAATTAACCCTTGAAAATATAAGGCTTTAATGTACAATTAGTATTTGTAGCCTGTGAGCTCAATGCCATCAGTTTAACTGGGCAGTATTCTTTATTTAATTGGCGAATGTTTTTTTATTTTTAATTAGCCAAATTACTAACGTTGGTCAAATGTCAGCGAGAACACTGAATATAATTCTGACATTGTAAAATCCTCGTTTCTATTGAATCCAATAGACACAGTATGCAGTTTTTGGCATTTTCCCCAAATTTGGTTTTCTAGATACGGCAAATCTTGAAAATTATAGGTACTTTTAATATGTAAAGGACTTTTACAGAAAAGAGCCTAGGTTAAAAGCTTCTAAAAATTTTATTGAGTCTTCAGAAAATTTAAATTTTACGTTTTATATTTTATAAAACAATATTATTTGAAAAGTACTTGATTAAGGGGTAAAAATCAGCCACATAATTTATGGCCCCCTGAAATTGGTGAGCCAAAGTTCCGGAGGCCCGTGGATTAATCAGGCCCTGAATGCATGATGGTTCACCAAAAGAGTGGTAAAAAGCGCCAAATGGCAAAAAAGATTATGTAGTTCTTGAGTTATATAGTGTATTTAAGGTTTAAATTGAGGAGTATCTAAAGGATATACATATTCTAAAGCACATATCTAAAGGACTTCTTACAGGACATTTAAAGTTCTTTTATACAATCAAACATCTCTTCCTTAATGAGATGAACAAATTTACAATATCTCGCACATTTTTTACAATTAAATAAATTTACACAGCATAATTACATCAAAAAGGCACAGTAACCATTCATTGACTATTTTACCGGATGCGCCCTTATTTACATATCAATTAATTAATGCTGTATGCGCATTATAACCGGGGCCTGATTACAAACGGGCCAAATTTTCACCTATAAAAAAGAATAGAAAAAAAACGCTTATTCATTACAGAAATTTCGCGAACAGCGTTTGAATAAAACGAAACTTACTGATAAAATTTACTGATGTAAGTTTGCCCCCTTAGCAATCAAACAAGAATATAACTTATTATTAATGTATTATGCGAAGAACAGAAATAATTATTTAATTTCTTACATACGTATGCCTGAAAATAAAAGAAATATACAGAAGGACGGTGGAGGTATGGTTCAGGACGTCACTGTTGCGGAGAATCTTTATACACTATATTGCCATTGATTATGGGACACTTGCGATTTTAGACATTTTACTAAATATCTAGAAAAATACATGAGGAATCATCTCGAAACTCTTAGTGTATAAATATAATAGTATAAGTCATACATCTCCGTGAAGATTTTTTCCCGAAACTCCAAAGGGGACCGTCAACAAATTAAAAAAAAATGAATCTTTCGAATAACCCTGTCAAAACTAATGTAGCAAAAGCGCTCAAACTCTAGATTGTGATTGAATGCCTTATTGTAATAAGCCTTATTCATTTTAATCAAATAGCATGCATACTCGCAGAGTAATTAAGGTTTTTATAAAAATGATCCCAAATTTTTTCAAGTTTTTTCCTTATAATTTTCAGAGTTCTTAATATAAAATATTATTTTTTTCAGAAAATATGACAAACAACATAGCACACAGTACCCTGTAATCAGAATTAAAAAATAATGAAAATTGTATAAAAAATGAGTTGGTTTACTAAATAATTTTTTACTGCGCATGCGTCAACGATATCAAAATTTCATTTGCATATTGTGTTAGCTAAATGTATAGAGCAACTTTTGTGAAAGTCACAAAATCATAACTTGAAAATTCTGACAATAATCGTCAATTGAATAAGTCGAAAATCCGTTATTCTCAAAATGAAGCAAAAACAAGAGGGGTTGTATCCATATATTCATTGATTAGTGTCAATATAGAATACACAATATGGGATGTACTACTGCATTTGGATAAAATCCCTCATTTTTTTGCTTCATTTTGGAAACAACGGATTTTGTCCTTTTTCTATAGACGATTACTTTCAGAATTTTCAAGCTATGATTTTGAGACTTTTACAAAAGTTGCTCTATACATTTAGCTAACATAATATGCAAATGAAATTTTGATATCTTTGACGCATGCGCAGTAAAAAATTATATAGTAAACCTACTCATTTTTCATACAATTTTTATTATTTTTTAATTCTGATTACAGGGTACTGTGTGCAACGTTGTTTGTCAAAATTTCTGAAAAAAATATTATTTTATATTAAGAACTCTGAAAATTATAATGAAAAAACTTGGAAAAATTTGGGACCATTTTTATAAAAACCTTAATTACTCTGCGAGTGTGCATGCTATTTGCATAAAAATGAACACATTGTATTACAATAAAGCATTCAATCATAATCTAGAGTTTGAGCGCTTTTGCTACATTAGTTTTGACAGGTTTATTCAAAAGATATTCATTATTTTTTAATTTGTTGACTGTCCCCTATGGCGTTTCGGTAAAAAATCTTCACGGAGATGTATGACATATACTATTGTATTTATACACTAAGAGTTTCGAGATGATTCCTCATGTATTTTTCTAGATATTTAGTAAAATGTCTAAAATCGCAAGTGTCCCATAATCAATGGCAATATAGTGTATATATAAATCTTCTGTGCGTGTGTTCCAGTGGGTTCGAGAATGATTTAGATTCACATTTCATCGAAATTGATTAAGTACTTATTTAGTAATTCGGCAAAAACTAATAAGTGATTTTTCTCTAATTTAAAGTGTTGAATGAGTAAGCGAAATACAGTGCGGACAGAATGGCCGAGCTGTCTAAGGCGCCAGATTTAAGCTTTGGTTCTTAAAGAAAGAGATCGTGTGTTCGAACCCCACTCCTGGCATACGTGTTTGATTAGCAATAATCTTTTCTGCATTATAATTTTAATTAACCGACTTCAAAAAATAGTTAACTTATAACTAAAAAGAGAAAAATAAACTTTTCTATCAAAAATTGAACCGACTTCAAAACTACTGCAAAGTGAAAAATAATTTCCTTATATAACTGTAATAAGAAATTAAATTAAGAGCGTAGTATTTATCGTGCGTATTATTATATTTAAATACATTTATTTGATTTTTTGGAGTCAGTGCCAGCCAAAACAATTTTAAAATTAAAATTAAGTATCCAATGCAAATCTTTATATACAGGGTGTTTCCTTTTTTTTTTTTTTTTTTTTTTTTTTTTTTACAATAAAAGAGGGGTGATAGTACACATCAAGACAAACAATATTAAATAGAAGACCAAGGGTCCCAAACGTTTTCCAAAGGAGATAGCCGCCATTAAAGTTTAGGGACCAAAATTTCAAATAAACATAAAAAACGGTCGATTGATTTGCGGTTTTCACTAAAATTATTCTTTATGTCGGCATTCTCTTGAAATTAAATTATAAAGATAGATTTCAAAAAAGGCCGATAGAGGGGCGCTTTAGACTTTGGAGTAACGAACAACTATTTTTTGCCGGTATTTTTTGCATCACATTAAATGTTTTCGTAAGCTTAGACTCAAATTTAAATTTTGAGCTCAAAATCTGAAAGTGGGAGTGGTTAAGTAGCACAAACTGAACTGTGTTCCGAGGGTTCAAATTTCAAATGATTATAAAAAACGGAAAATTGGTTCATTGATTTGCGGTTTTCACTAAAACTATTCTTTATGTCGGTATTTTCTTAAAAATAAATTATAAAGATAAATTTCAAAAAATGTCGATAGAGAGCGCTTTAGACTTTGGAGTAACGAACAACTGTTTTTTGCATCTCATTAAATGTTTTCGGAAGCTTAGACTTAAACTTAAGTTTTGAGCTCAAAATTTGAATAGTAGGGAGTAGTTAAGTAGCACGAAGTGAACTGTGTTTAAGGGGGGGGGGGAGGGGTTCAAATTTAAAATAATTATAGAAAATAGAAAAATTTGTCGATTCGTTTGCGGTTTAAAATAAAACTATTCTCTAAGTCAGCATCTTCTTGAAAATAAATTTTAAAGATAAATTTTAAAAAATTCCATTAGAGGGCGCCTTAAACTTCGGAGTAACCAACAATTAATTTTAACCATTATTTTTTTGTTCTAATTAAATGCTTGCAAAAACTTATTAAATGTTTTCGGAAGCTTAGATTTAAACTTAAATTTTGAGCTCAAAATCTGAATAATTAGGAGTAGTTAAGTAGCGCAAATTGAAGTGTATTCAGGAGTTGAAATTTAACAACCCCCCCTCCTCGAACACAATTCAATTTTTCGCTTCTTAAACACTCCCAACGATTCAGAATTTGAGCCTAAAGTTTAAGTTTATGCATTTGAAAGCATTTAATGAGATTTAAACAATAACAATTAAAAATAGTTGTACGCTACTCCAAAGTCTAAGGCGCCCTCTATCGACATTTTGTGAAATTTATATTTAAAATTTATTTTCAAGAAAATGCTCATTTAAAAGTTAGTTTTAGCAAAAACCACAAACGAATCGACTAATTTTTCCGTTTTTTATAGTCATTTGAAATTTGAACCCTCTGAACACAGTTCAGTTTGTCTACTTAACTACTTCCAACTATTCAGATTTTGAGCTCAAAATTTAAGTTTAAGTCTAAGCTTAGGAAAGCATTTAATAAGATGCAAAAAATAACGCCAAAAAAGAGTTGTCCGTTACTCCAAAGTCTAAAGCGCCCTCTATCGACATTTTTTGAAATTTATCTTTATAATTTAACTTCAAGAAAATGCCGAGATAAAGAATAGTTTTAGTGAAAACCGCAAATCAATTAACCAATTTTTCCGTTTTTTATAATCATTTGAAATTTGAACCGTCTGAATACAGTTCAGTTTGTGCTACTTAACCACTCCCACCCTCAGATTTTGAGCTCAAAATTTAAGTTTAAGTCTAAGCTTACGAAAACATTTAATGAGATGCAAAAAATAGTTGTTCGTTACTCCAAAGTCTAAAGCGCCCTCTATCGGCATTTTTTGAAATTTATATATATAATTTAATTTCAAGAAAATGCAGACATAAAGAATAATTTTAGTGAAAATCGAGAATCAATCGACCGATTTTTCCGTTTTTTATGTTTATTTGAAATTTTGGTCCCTAAACTTTAATGGCGGCTATCTCCTTTGGAAAACGTTTGGGACCCTTGGTCTCCTGTTTAATATTGTTTGTCTTAATGTGTACTATCACCCCTCTTTTATTGAAAAAAAATTTGGAAACACCCTGTATATATATATCTTCTGTGCGTGTTTGTCACTGAACTCCGCCTAAACGACTGGACCGATTTTAATGAAATTTTGTGTGTGTGTTCCAGTGGGTTCGAGAATGATTTAGATTCCCATTTCATCGAAATTTATTAAGTACTCTTTTAGTAATTAGGCAAAAACTAATAGTTAGTGATTTTTCGCTAATTAAAAGTATTGAATAAGTTCGCTGAATAGATTGCGGACGGAGTGGCCGAGCTGTCTAAGGCGCCAGATTTAAGCTTTGGTTCTTAAAGAAAGAGATCGTGTGTTCGAACCTCACTCCTGGTCCTGGCATACGTGTATGATTCGCTATAATTTTTTCTGTATTATAATTTTAATTAACCGACTTCAGAAAATCGTTAACTTTTAAGTAAAATGAGAAAAATAAACTTTCTATCAAAAATTGAACCGACTTCAAAACTACTGCAAAGTGAAAAATAATTTCCTTATATAATTGTAATAAGAAATTAAATTAAGAGTGTAATATTTATTTTGCATATTATTATATTTATGTACATTTATTTGATTTTTGGAGTCAATGCCAGGACAACGTCTGTCGAGTCAGCTAGTTATGATATATTATTGTACTTTAAAAGATTTATACATTTTATCTACATCATCTAAATATGTTATTTTGGGAAGAAAAAAATAGAATTCCTTATGTTACTTTAACTAAAATATGTAACAAAAGAACTACGAAGACTCGAAAATTAAAAATTGCAATTAAATAACTAAAATAGTTCATTTTTAACTAGTTTAAAGAATTTTTAAAACACAAAATGTTCTGAATTTTAGTAGTAGTTAAATGTTCGCTCTCCTAAAAAAATCCTGCATGAGTAGAATTCCCATCTCTTAATATTATATATAGTTCCCAATATTTTTTATGATTTAAAATTTGTATTCGAATGCTTAAGCCTACAGCAAGAAAACGAGAATGAAAACACGCTATTTTACCATTACAGCATTTAAACCGAACGGAAAAACTTTTCTTTCGTTTAAGAAATGCGTTTGAGTTTGAGAAAAAAGAACATACTTTTGAAATTGTAAAACTGTGTTTTTATTATTTAAAAATAACAAAGTTTTATATAGTCTGTCTCAAAAGTTTAAGCACTCTGCAAATCTGGTTTAAAATAATTCAAGAAGGAAATATTTCATGCTAATTTACAATAAATACTCAACATTTAATCGAAATAAAATAAAATAAGCCATTTTGGGTAGTTAAAATAAAAAATATATTTATTTTTTTTTCTATTTTTCTTGAAGAAACGCTGTCTCAAAAGTTTAAGCACTTTATGCAAATTTTTTTAGAAACACGGGATTAGTATTGTGTAATGACGTTGTATGACATCATATTGCACATACAAGTATAAAAGGTGGCGTAATTATTTCCTAATGTTTTAAACATGACAAAGGGTAAAGAATTCACAAAATGTGAGATTTTAAAAGATTTTAAATTGAAATCTCAAAATAAAACTGTTTCTGAAATTGCAAAGGCTTTAAATTGATCAAGCTATGTATATATCAAGTACTTTCTAGAAATGATAATTATAAGCGGAAACCAAGGTGTAGACGGCCATGTATGACGACTGTTCAGATTGATCGGAAAATACGGAGATTGGTATTTAGACAAAATATGTCCCCATACGGCAAATTAAAAATAATCTCAGAGTACAGATGTCCAAAGACACTGTAGATAGGCGTATTAAAGTGTGTGATTACATCATGTAAAAGAAATTAGCTCGCAAACCGTCTCTTAAATTACATCACAAACAGGTAAGAATGAACTGGGCTAAAAAACACATGACCTACGGGACAAATGACTTACTGTTTTATTCAGCGATGAGAAAAAGTGGAACTTAGATGGCCCTGATGGTTAGAACGCGTATTGGCATGAGTTACGCAAGAACCGAAGGACATTTTTCAGCAGACAGCAAGGCGGTAAATCCATTATGAATTGGGGGGGGGCATTTGGGACATTTGCCAGCCCTCTCTGGCTTTTCTAAAAGGAAGAGAAGATTCAAAAAAGTTTCAAGAGACTCTAAACCATTATTTGCTTCCATTCGGTGACATTTTGGGGGGTTTTTGAATTAACTTTTCTGCAAGACAATGCCTCAATCCACGCATCCCATTCTACAAAACTTTGGATTTTTCAGAAAAATGATAAAGTACTTAACTAATCAGCTTTAAGTCCAGCCTTAAACCCGATTGAGAATGTCTGGAATATTTTAACCCGCCAAGTTAAGGCAATGAAAAGCAGTATGACTCTATTGAAGAACTCCAAGAGGCTATGGAGAAAGCATGGTATTCTTTGCCACCAGAAACCCCCCAAAACTAACAATTTCGACGAAAGCACGTTTATTTGAACTAATCCGAAAACATGAAAAAAAAATTGTTAATAAAAGTTCTGTAAAAATGATAAATATAGTTGTTTTTGACATTGTGCATAAACTTTTGAGACAGTTTTATTTATAACTTTTTTATTGTATTTTTTAAAATTATGTAATTTATTTTTTTTCTCTATTTTTGATATCGTTTATTTAAATAATATTGCGAAATATGTAAAAAAAAAAATGTTATTAATTCTAACTTTTTATAATTCATTAAAAATCGATATTTTATGCTTGTGCTTAAACTTTTGAGACAGACTATACTCGTATTTTTTTTAAATAAAATCATGAAAATGAAACTAAGAACTTACCATGCATTAACCATTCATCTTGACATTTATTATGCTTTTTTACTAATAAAATGAAAATAACATTTGATTATTATCTTACATGGATTATCTGATTTATTAAAAGAAATCATAAAAGTTCTTTTTTTTTCCAAAACTTCGTTAAAAAGTATTCAGATTCGGAATCGAACCTAGACCTTTTGGCTTCAGCTGCTAAATGTCTACCAACTAACATATTTTATGCAACTCTGATTGACACAATTCACTCAGACAACCTTTTGGAAATGTTATTTTCATACAATAATTGTAGATCTAGTTTTCATGATTGTAAATGTAAGTTTTCATTTAAAATAATATAATCTGGAATAGAATTTCATGAAATGATATGCCGATTCGTTTATTTTTTGTTCTGTATTGCTAAACAAATCTTACATATATATATATTTTTGTTACACATGCCAACGAAGGTGCACATTTTGATTTATAGAAATTTAACATCTCAGATAGAGACACGATGAAGGAAAATTCATGGGACGAAGTTCAGTAAAATACAGTGAGAGACATTTGGAAAAGACTGTGTCCTTTTCTTGGTAGAATTAAGAAAACGTGTGATAACTGCAATTCTGTATTTTTCTTAACCCCTTCGCCAGAAGAGCCTTTTCGTTATAGTCCAAGAGCCGACCGCACAAAACCGGAAGTCATGGAGCACAAGAAAAATTGTTTTATTTTATGAAAGAGTAGTAGAGGAATCTTATGATTCATGTCAGCCGAAAGCGAAGTGGTGCATAAGCCAAAAATTATTACCACTGGTGGTTGACTCCTAGAGTTAGCTTTATGTTTTCCTGCACCCAGTTTTCTATATTTTCATAGTTTTCATTGTACGGCAAACATAATGCTAAGTCTACGAGTCAACCATTAGTGGTACCAATTTTTGGTTTATGCACCATTTCGCTTCCGGCAGACATAGATCATTAGATTTCTCTATTACTACTCTTCCATAAAATAAAAGAATTTTTTCTTGTGCTCGATGACTTGGGATTTTGTGAGGTCAGCTCTTGGATTATTAATTTTAAATCCTATACTACCTGTTTTCCAAAACAGAATATTTTCTGCTACTGAATCGCAAAAATGCTCTGATTGAATAAGAGAAATTTTACAGTAAAAAATAACTGGTGAGAATAATGAATGATCCTCTGTACCTTACGTGGCACGTATACCGGTCGCTCGTTCCCAAGGGGTTAAGGGGACACAGTACTATGGTATTGGTCAAAGTATAAATTTTCTTTTTTTTAAATATTATCTGAAAGCTTCTTTAATTCTGAATATTTTGACACCTCATATTTTACCTACACGACTATTGTTTTGCGAGATATTGTAAATTTTGTTAATAGATCCAGGGCAATTACCCATACAAATAAAATTTGTAAACTGATTTTTCTCCCTGTTCATATTTTTATAACTTGCTTCTTCAATAAATGCTAAGGCTTTTTTTTTTTTTTTTTTTCTAATTTACTAAACAGGGGTTTGAAAGTTTCTTTTTCTTGTTACCCATGGTGTTTTTTACATCATTTTTTAATGTGGACTTAACATTAAAATTTCTAGTCATCTCTCTATACTAAAATAAACTATCAAGTACGAGTATTATTCAGAGGGTTGAAGTTCCATGCAATAAATATAAAATTTATCCGAAAAAATGAGCAAAATTTTACGGGAGAATAAAACGCTGCTATACGAGCAAATTTCGTCATAGAATGTGGGGTCGGAACGCAAGCGTTGAGAAGTTAAAAGGTAGTTTTCCACTGTCAGAGATTGATGGATTGGTAGAGGTAGTCCCATAGCTTGGCCACCAAGACCACTGGATTTTTAGTGTTTAGACTTTTTCTCCTGTGGGGCCATATGAAAAACCTAAACTACGAGTGCCCCATTGAAATCGATATAGTTCTAGTTTCCAGGATTGCCATTGTTGCTGGCGATATTCGGGAAATGTCTGGTGTCCTCACAAATGTGCGTCAGTCCTTATCCCGCAGGTGTGAAGCGTGCATTACAGCAGGCGGAAGATATTTTCTTTGAGCGTTTATGCATTAATTATAGCCCTGTTAATAAAATGTTTAGTGGAGTATCTCCTCTCATTCTTGTGTTAATTCTTTATAACCACAATAATAGAAAGATATCTTTTAACGCTCGCTGCTTGCGCTCCGGCCATACTTTCTATGATGAAATTTGCTCGTATAGCTTGCGTTCTTTCACCCCGTAAAGTTTTGTTCCCTTTTTCAGATACACCCTGTATATGATTTGTTAACTGCATTATTTAAAAAAAAATAGTTGCCAAAAGAATAATAAGACTTTGTAAAAAAAAAACTAAACAACGTTGAGATGTATATAAACAAATTAGTCTTTTACTTTGTGCATGTACCAGAAAAATGTGAATTTATATACAATTAAAGTTCAAAGAGATATGAAGTCTAAATAATATAAAATATTGCTATTCGGTATAGCATTTTTTAAACTGATCCTATTCTGTTTTTTTGTTTATGAACTTAATTCGATACTGCCAATAAAAGTAATGGATATTTAATTTTCATTTAGCATTTCATAAAACTTAATTCAGCTTTGTAACAATGTTTTGTTTTTACAGTGCAGCTAAAAAAAAATCGTTCTTCAAAGTTTAAACTTGGCATTCTGCTAAGTGCTCTTTGAAGAGATATCGCAAAGTTGTAACGGTGCCTTGGTACGTGCCGCGATTTTCCAAACACGTTTTTAATTAACTTTTAAAGATACAGGTGGCATATTGAGAAATTTATTCAATAAGAAACATCGCAAAAAGAGTCGCGAATCCCATAGAATCGCAAAAATATATATAGATGTTCGATAACAATGATTTTTCTTATCATCAGTCAACACTTCTTACAGCTTGCATTACATAAATATTATTCATAACAACATTTGGCAGAAATCGCTGTCATATACTTTTTCCTACTAGAAGGAGCATTTCACTCGTAACAAATGAGCGCCCATAAAGACACTTTACTTTAGTTCAGTACTCATTTCCAGAGAGTAGCATTCATAAACTTTCTTGGATGCTTGGATACTTGACAGTTCACTAGATAAATATGCAAAACTTAACGACGCCTGAAATTTTATTATGCATAGAGCTTACGTTTTGGGAACCTAGTGATTATTGCAACATTAGCATTAAATAAGTCAATAAATGTTTTTATCCTCCCCCCCCCCCAAAAAAAAAAAAATCGTTGGACAGGTTTTTCTAGACATATCTTAATCAAGTTCATTCTTAACACAGTAATAAATAATTTATAAAAAATATTAAATTAGTTATTATTAGAGAGATTCATCATATAATTAATTTAGGATGTACCAGAAAAACATGCTGACGAATGTTACTATTACGTATGTTGTACAACGATCGGATTGATCTAATAGCGTCAGCTCTTGGAGTCTGGCCGTAGCACTATACATCACAATACTGTCTACTGCATTCAGGGTGTTTCATAAAGGATGAGTTAAATTTTAAGAGGTGATAGTACACATCTAAACAAACAACTTTCATCAAAGAATGCATGGTCGGAAATAAAACTCAAAGATGCCAGTACATTTCGCAACATGACCCAGTATTGCCAGTCTGATACTTTTTTAAAATTCAGATTTATTGATTGCCATCAGTTTTTTTTTTTTTTTTTTTTGATAGGTGTGAGAGACTTTTTTTAATGATAGATTAAATAAGGTGCAAAAAAAGGTGGATAATATAATTTAAAAAAAAAATGGTGCGATAAAAAAAAATCTGAATTAAAAAAAAATAGCCCTTTGGAAACACTGACCTTGTCCATACAAACGTTAAACCTCCGTTCCTATTGGGAAAAGAATGACACTAACAGCATACAAATGTGATATAAATGAGAAGAAAAACGCTTATTCAAAATTTCGCCTCAATTAATATATAAAAGCCGCTCATTCGAGTGTGCAACTGTCAATCACGGTATGAAGCTAGCGGTAGATGTTGACCTTCCCTTATAGGGGGAATGCTGATGTAAATTTGATCTAATACTGCTATCCGATTAACAAATTTTTTCCCGTTCAAAGAGAGAAAAAGGTTATAATTGTCTTGGAAAAAGTTGGGGGAAAAGCAGGAAAACCAGTACTACTAGTACCAGCCTTTAATATTTATCTCCTATCCATATTAATCGCTTATCTCTGATTCGTTGAAATGTTCAATGTTGGATGAAAAGTCTCGGCTAACAGAGACTTTTTTGGAACTGCGGAAAAAAGTTGGGGGACATTGCTGTTTGCCATCACACGGCGTGGTGTGAGAATATTTCGCGAAAAGTTGGAAAAAATTAAGTGTTGTCTCAAAAGTCTCTCAAAATGATAGCGACTTAAGTAAGAGCAAATGGAAAGGGCTCAGAGGCTCTGCTCAAAGAATGTATGGAGAGCGGATTCCCACCTACCTTGCTATTGTCACTTATTCATTCTTTGTGTGTTTTTGCCTCGTATAACATCATCACCTTCCGCGCCTTGAAACACCTTTTTATTATAATTCAGACCATGCATTATTGGATCAAAATTTTTTGTTTGGATATGTACTATCAACTCTTAAAGTTTTGACCATCTTTTTATAAATATGGGCAAATATGGGTAAATATGGGTAATAAACCCCTGTATATTAATTTAAATAGCGCTTACACACCAACTATAACGAAGGACGGAATATAACTTGGAGTTACACGGATCGGTGAATAAAACAAATCACAAATGACAGTGTCTCCTGTTATATGTTCAAACACAAAAAGAGAATAATATTTTTTTTCAATTAAATATGTATCCTGTGTACATAAAATGCTAATGGAATGATTTTATGAAATGATTGATTATATTTCATAGCTGTTTCTTCTAAAATATAAGAGGTTTGGCGGGCAAATGGCACTAATTATCCCTATTGATATACAAATATCAAAAAATGATAATAGGATTTTAAAGTTTGAATTAGTTTTCGAGATATTAATGCCTTTTCTTTAATAATAGCAACAAAACTACACTTTTTTGTAAAAAAAATGGAAAGAATAGAAAAAACAATAGGGATTCTCAGATTTCTACTTTTTTGCATTATCAAATTGAAATTGGAATTATCTTTTATTTCGATCAATAGTGAAGCAATATTGTGATTAAATATTGTTTTTAGGAAAAATTAAAAAAATGAAAATTACAGTAGAACCTCAATCTATCGTTTTTAAAAGGTTCAGGAAAAAAAAAAAAAAAAGAATACGGGAAAATGATGAATGCGGATTAACTTCAAAACACAAAAAAGCACAGTGTTTATGTATTTAAAATGCATTGCAATGCTTACAGTATACTATTAAATACTAATTTGTTGCTTATTATTATACTGTAAAGGAAATAAATCGAAGTTTTAAAAAATCGATATTTATTTTAAAAAATTAAGGATATTGTTTGAATTTTCTTAATTTTTTTTAAATCAAAAAATAAATTTGCAAGACATACAACATTTTTCGTGTCATTTTCTGTAATTTCATATGCATACTTAAAAGTTCATATAGTTAGAAATGCCGCCTTTGCCATTATTTACAATTTTTGCGTTATCACACATTTCTCCTATGTTTAGGACACCACATGTCGCAACATCTTGATCAATGGGAATATAAACGCATCCTCTGCTATATACGACCACTCTTCATCTGTATTATTATCACCATTATCAACGCAAACAGCACAAATGAGTTATTTTATTATAAAAGAAGTAATTCCAGTTTGTATGTCGTATGGATTCGCATGACTATCAATTTCATTCCGGTGAAAAGAAACATTTTACAACGATGAATGCGGGAAAACGGCTTTTTATAGAACGATGTACTCGGGTTTCGTTAACATTATTTAAGTATAATTTATGCAGGGACCGTAGAAATAAAACGATGAATGCGGGAAAGCGATGGATGTGGGAACGATAGATCGGGGTTTTACTGTATATATTTGTTTGTCGTCATTTTCAAATTGAAATTGAAAAGGGATTTTATTAAAACTGAAAAAAAAGAATAAAATTTGAATGATCATGTGTTAAAAGCAGAAAATAGGGGATATTACTTCAAAATAATTACGCGTAAATATTTAAAATGTGCGAAAAAATTAAAATAATAAAATTTTACATGTGAAGCGCAGTTAAAGGTGATAATTAAGTCTTCAGCGGATGCAAATGAGGTCATTTCATATAAAATAAAAGCGAGTATTTTAAGTCAACTTTGTAGAAGCGGTTGGTGAAAGTTTTCACTTTTGAAACTAACGTAGTTAAAATCTTACACTGTAAAATTGTAAAGTTTTATTTTTTTTATTTTTATTTATTATTTTTTTTATGAGTGTCTTTATTGATGAGCAGTTATCTTTAGATTAAAATAATATTGGTTTGAGAGTTTGACTAACCGATATAAGATGCATTTTTTATTATGAGTAATGTTACAGATTTATAAATTAGGAAAAGTTCCTACTAAAACATTTTCTTACTTCAAAATTCAACGGGTTCACCTTGTAATTATTTATATATATATGTATTTTCCCCATCTTTGGTGACACTAAATTCTGAAAAAGTATAAATCCCCCCGACTGCTTGTTGTTTATTTTCATTTATGGTTATATTATACTACAAAAGATTAAGTAACATGTATGTCTTTTTTTACAGCATACTTTCGATTAAAAAAAAAAAAAAAAAAAAAAAAAAAGGAAAATACTTCCATTGCGGATATCCTATGAGTATTATGAACAAGTATTTCTATTATGGATTATATGTAATGATAAATGGCATCACAAGTTCATCATGTACGTCCTAAAAATATTGATTTCATGCTATACAGCTTAGCTAGCAGCTCATGTATAGTGCAACTAACGGATTGAACCGTGCGCTTTCAACATTTTCCCCGATATAATCACATTCAACATAAAACAAAGTTAGAATTTATTTAAAAAAAATAATAAAATAATAAAAGAGTCGAAATCGACAGATGAAAATGCTTAAAATAAACGAATGACTGAATTTATATAAAAATAACAAAAATAATCACAATAATGAATCAATATCTAAATATATGTTTTCCGACTTGATGTTAAGTTTGTCAGTTATTTTGCCTCTAAACATTCGTGCTCTTTGCTTGATGTTTTGCTCTGAGTAATGGAGAGATTCAGAAATTTATTTTTAGACATACTCTCAGAAAAATATTTAGTTTTATCAAAGATATGATAATACCAATTTAATTTTCACTATGAGATCATTTTCACCCGCTGAGGTGATTGTGTCGCTCGATGATTGTTATCACACGCACAATTATAACATAGAGTTTTATAATCAGATTCATGGAGCAATTTTTTCTGGTTTCTGAATGACACCATTTTACTCATCGGAAATATTTCGGTTTAGATATTTGTCACAGGCTGTTAAATCCTGTGCGCTGGTTCCCGATATTAATAAGGACGAGTGAGACAAAATAATACATGCCTCTAACCGAAACAAATTTGTTTAATTAACATTAAACAAAAAGATATATTTATAGATTAATAGTAGTTAGGCCTGAGCTAAAGGCCATGCATAATCTTGAGAGAGTAAAAAGTAAACAAAAATAGTCATCCGCTGGACAGAAAACCCGACCACATCGTATGCCGTCCAAAAGCTCTCTCCTCTGTCAATTTTTCTCTTCTTCCCCAGCCCCAACAGACGTCCATTCATGCATTCCAGCAATATGCGGGGGTGATGGTTTGTAGGCTGATATCACAGGGGTGTGGTCGCTCTTTTTCGACACGAACGTGACAATATTATTTTTAATCATAGATTATTTTTTGTTATTTTGTTTACATAGAATATTTAATGTTATTTTTCAATAAATAATCTGTGTTCTACCGCAGTTAGTGCATAATTATGCACAATAATTTTATTATGGTTAAATTTTTCGAAAAACATTAAATTTTTTTTCTGTTAAATGCGATGAGATATTCATTGATGAAATCAAGCTTTATTATAGAGAGAAAAGCGAAATCTGTTGCACCAATTTAAAGAAATATTTAAAAAAAACTTTAAAAATCAAAAATTAAATTTAACACGCTCGCTGCCGCTGACGTGAAGATGCGTTGATAGTTAATGCCTTACTGTAGAATAGGGTTTTTCACAGAAGCCGATTTACTTTTTATAACAAAGAATCGGTGAAAGATTTTCCCGCGCCAGCACGTGACTGGCTATTGGACATCACCCCACATCACGCGCTGGCGCGTGAGTGGCAGCTGAACGTTGGTGACATATCACGCGCTTTCGCGTGAGCGAATGAGTTAAAAACGGAAGTAAATAAACAAAAAGCTGAAATGGGCACATCTACAAATAAACAGCTTTCACTTCAAAATATAATTATCAAAATTAGTTCAGTAGCAAGTTCAGGGCTGATGATTAAAAAAACAGCCTGGTCTTTTAAATATATAGATTATGCTTTTAAAATTTATTAAATGTTTGAACTTAAAGGTATGGTGGACATGAATAATTTTTTCATCTTAGAGAATCGAAATTTTGTAAAAATATGTGTTTCACCCTAAATACAGGGTAATAATACAGGGTGATACAAATAACACCCTGATTTCAAAATTAAATTTCTCAAAAACAAAGATCAATAGAATTATGGAGTAAACGGTTTGTTTATCAGGTAAGATGTAAAAATCTTATACAAAAGTTTCGAACGGTAAATATTTTGAAAAGATTGTGTTCTGATTGCGAAGAATGCTTTGATTTGACATTTTTCTTGCTTTAGATTACTGCCAGAGAATGTGTTTTTCGACTTAAAGTGCCATATTTCAAAGTTTTTTTAAATTAAATTTTTGAAATTTCGAAATTCTAAAAATTTACTTCGAAAAATCTTTAAAATATTGCACTGTAAGCTGAAAAATTATTTCTCTGCAGGCAATCTAAAACAAGAAAAATGTCAAATCAAAGCATTCTATGCAATCAGAACGCAATTTTTTCAAAATATTCACTGTTTGAAGTTTTTGTATAAGATTTTTACAGCTTACCTAATGAAAAAACCGTTTACCGCATATTACTATCGATCTTTGTTTTTGAGAAATTTAATTTTGAAATCAGGGTGTTATTTGCTGGACACCCTGTATAAACACAGTATAAAAGAAATTCACCGGAAAAAAGAAATTTCCAATTTTCTCGTAAATTTAAAAAAATTTTAAAAATTTAAAATGCGTTAACCCTTTCCGGCGCAGTACTCTTTAAAGTATGAATTTAAAGAAAAAAAAATAGGCAATCTATTCAGGCCTAGAGGAGTACACTGGTATAATTTTGCAAAGATTGCACAAATCATTTTAATTATACAGCTGTTGCCAAAGTGGTAAAACCGTGCAAGTACAGCACTGATAAGCGCAGTGAGAAGAGCATTGCTGTGAAGCGCGTATTAACAGTAAAATATTTTACCTACTATTTAAAAACAGTACAATTTGATCTCTGTGGTGCGGCCATTTAGAACTCATAAGAAAGATTTAAAGTAGCCATTAGAGTAGTTTTTGAAATATTCACGAAGTTTTTGTGTCCCTAAACAGGAGGAACTTTAGGTGTTGCCGACCCGGTAACACTGAGCCGGAAAGGGTTAAAACAAATTTTTTAAAATGCTTCATGCATCTTAATTTTTCAGATATTTCGTCGACTTCGTATTTTATACACTTGAAATTCTTTTACAATAAAATCTTTGTGTCAACTTTTTAATCCTATCATTAACTGATCTTTTAGACATTTTTGTGGAATTTCATAAGGATTTTTAATCAAAATTTGAATAAGTTAAAAATCATATTTAATAGCCTTAATGAAGTGTAATTTAAAAGTATCTACGAAATTATTTTTGAAACAATATCAGAATTTTTCCTTATAAAACTCATGAATTTTGATAAAAAATTTTAGATCTCACGAGCATTTCAAATATTTAAAAATATAAAAATCCAGTTTTAAAAAAACTTCAGTTTTTGATTAAACTTACATACATTTAGCGGCCAAAAAATGTATTTTTGTACAAAATGAAAAACTCTTGTAACTTTGCAAAAAATTCTCTCGTTTGCCTGCGGTTTTTCACAAAAATACTCTATACAAACTGGAAAATAATAGTAGTTCAAGCAAAAAGAAATTTCTAATTTTGGGTCGATTTTTGTTTAAATAAAGGTCCACGACCCCCTTAAATACACTACTCTTACTCTTAAAATATTACTTTAAAAATTTTTTTGTATTCCATGACAAAGTATTCAATTGTCTTAAATCTACATTAATTTCCTTGGAATCTTGGAATTACATCTTGGATAGCACAACGATTATTCATGGCAACATTTGGTAAAAATTGCTGTCGCTCCCTGTATCGGAGATATATCACTCATAATAAATGAACTACCATGAAGCACTCCCCCTTCACTCCTTGCTCATTTTCGGGGAGAACCAGTCATAAACTTTCGGTTCGGAACTTGTCAGCTTACTTAATAAATATGCCAAAATTAATAGTGTTTGAAATTCCGTTATACTAAGCATTCGTGCGTTTACCAATATTAAAAAAGCAGAACAACGTTAAAAGAAAGCTAAAGAACATTAAATAAGCTAAAGAAGTTTTTGATTTGATTCTGGAAAAAAATCTTGGAGCACTTCGGCACAAATATTTTAAATCGATTCATTCTTAATGTAAAATACTACTTATTTGTGTGATTTATTTATTTTTTAAATATATATAGAGATGTTATTTATTTTTTAGTTTTTTTTTTTCACATTTCCATACTGATTTTTATAAAAATTTTGCTTTTTATTATAAGTTAAAAATAATATATAAGTATCTTAATGAATTACAATTTTAAAACGCATACATATTTTTTAAAAGTAATATTAGAATACTTCCGGATAAACTTCATGAATTTTGATAAAAAATTAAGACCCCCCACGAGCACTTCAAATATCTAAAAATGTTAAACTATGATTGATGATGTGTAATCTTAAAATGCAAACGTGAGTATTTTTTAAGCAATATCGGAATCCTTCTTTAAAAAATTCATTAATTTCGATAAAAAATTAAGATTCTACAAGCATTTCAAATATCTAAAAATGTAAAAAAAAAATCACTTTTGAGAATAACAGATTTAATGCACACAAAAAAAGTATTGTGTAAAAAACAAAAACAACTTGTAACGTTGCGAAAAACCCTTCCATCTGCCTGCGATTTTTCACAAATTACTCGGTATAATTATAATAGTATACGCAAAAAGAAATTTCGATTTTTTGGGCTGATTTTTTCTTATCTAAAAGTCCATGGTCCCCTCAAATGCACTACTCTTACTCTTAAAATATTAACTTAAAAAAAATGTTTTGTGTTCGATGACAAAGTATTCTACTATCATAAATCAATATTAATTTCCTGAAGCTTAGATAGCGCAATGATTATTCATGGCAACATTTGGAAAAAATTGCTGTCGCTCTCTGTATTGGAAATATTTCACTCGTAATAAATGAACTACCGTGAGTCACTTCTCCTTCACTCCTTGCTCATTTCCGGGGAGAACCAGTCAAAGCCATAAACTTCGGATGCTCCTCAGCTCACTTGATAAATATGCCAAAATTAATAGTGTTTGAAATCCCGTTATACTAAGCATTCGTGCGTTTACCAATATTAAAAAAGCAGAACAACGTTAAAAGAAAGCTAAAGAACATTAAATAAGCTAAAGAACATTAAATAAGCTAAAGAAGTTTTTGTTTTAATTCTGGAAAAAAATCTTGGAGTACTTCGGCACAAATATTTTAAATCGATTCATTCTTAATGTAAAATACTACTTATTTATGTGATTTATTTATTTTTTTTATTAAATATATGTGGAGATGTTATTTATTTTTTAGAGTTTTTTTTCACATTTCCATACTGATTTTTATCAAAATTTTACTTTTTAATATAAGTTAAAAATAATATATAAGTATCTTAATGAATTGCAATTTTAAAATGCATGCATACACTATATTGCCATTGATTATGGGACACTTGCGATTTTAGACATTTTACTAAATATCTAGAAAAATACATGAGGAATAATCTCGAAACTTTTAGTGTATAAATATAATAGTATAAGTCATGCATCTCCGTGAAGATTTTTCCCCGAAACTCCAAAGGGGGCCGTCAACAAATTAAAAAAGAATAAATATCTTTTGAATAACCCTGTCAAAACTAATGTAGCAAAAGAGCTCAAACTCTAGATTGTAATTGAATGTCTTATTGTAATAAGCCTTGTTCATTTTTATGCAAATAGCATGCATACTCGCAGAGTAATTAAGGTTTTTATAAAAATGATCCCAAATTTTTCCAAGTTTTTTCCTTATAATTTTCAGAGTTCTTAATATAAAATATTATTTTTTTCAGAAAATATGACAAACAACATTGCACACAGTACCCTGTAATCAGAATTAAAAAATAATGAAAATTGTATAAAAAATGAGTTAGTTTACTAAATAATTTTTTACTGCGCATGCGTCAACGATATCAAAATTTCATTTGCATATTATGTTAGCTAAATGTATAGAGCAACTTTTGTGAAAGTCACAAAATTATAACTTGAAAATTCTGACAATAATCGTCAATTGAATAAGTCGAAAATCCGTTATTCTCAAAATGAAGCAAAAACAAGAGGGGTTGTATCCATATATTCATTGATTAGTGTCAATATAGAATACACAATATGGGATGTACTACTGCATTTGGATAAAATCCCTCATTTTTTTGCTTCATTTTGGAAACAACGGATTTTGTCCTTTTTCTAAAGACGATTACTTTCAGAATTTTCAAGCTATGATTTTGAAACTTTTACAAAAGTTGCTCTATACATTTATCTAACATAATATGCAAATGAAATTTTGATATCTTTGACGCATGCGCAGTAAAAAATTACATAGTAAACCTACTCATTTTTCATACAATTTTTATTATTTTTTATTTCTGATTACAGGGTACTGTGTGCAATATTGTTTGTCATATTTTCTGAAAAAAATATTATTTTATATTAAGAACTCTGAAAATTATAATGAAAAAACTTGGAAAAATTTGGGACCATTTTTATAAAAACCTTAATTACTCAGCGAGTGTGCATGCTATTTGCATAAAAATGAACACAGTGTATTACAATAAGGCATTCAATCATAATCTAAAGTTTGAGCGCTTTTGCTACATTAGTTTTGATAGTGTTATTCAAAAGATATTCATTCTTTTTTAATTTGTTGACGGTCCCCTATGGCGTTTCGGTAAAAACTCTTCACGGAGATTTATGACGTATACTATTATATTTATACACTAAGAGTTTCGAGATGATTCCTCATGTATTTTTCTAGATATTTAGTAAAATGTCTAAAATCGCAAGTGTCCCATAATCAATGGCAATATAGTGTATTTTTTAAAAGTAATATCAGAATACTTCCTGCTAAACTTCATGAATTTTGATAAAAAAATAAGACCCCCCCCCCCCTTCACCCCATGAGCACTTCAAATATCTAAAAATGTAAAACTATTAGTTTTGATAGAAACAGATTTAACTTAAATAAATTAAGGGGCAAAAAAAAGTACTTGTGTGCAGAATTAAAAACTATTGTAATTTTGAGAAAAATATTCCCGTCTGTCTGCAGTTTTTCACAAAAATACTCAGTACAAATTGGAGAATAAGAATAGCACACGCAAAAAGATATTTCAATTTTTGCGTGAAATTTGCTCAAACAATGTCCACGGTCCCCTTAAATACACTACTCCTACTCATAAAATATTAACTTAATTTTTTGTGTTCCATGCCAAAGAATTCTATCATCATAAATCAACATTAATTTTTCAAATATTGGATAGCACAACGATTATTTTGACAACATTTCGTAAAAATTGCTTTCGCCCCCTATCGGAGATATTTTGCACTTAACAAATGAAGTACAATAAAGCACTTCCTTTTCACTCTTCGTTCTTTTCCTGGATGAACCAGTTCTAAACTTTTGGTACGGATGCTTGTCAGCTCACTTGATAAATATGCCAAATTAATAGCGGTTTAAATTCCGTCATAGTAGTACTATATTATTAGAGATATTCATTTTTTACAGTTTTTTTCTGAATTCCATATTGCTTTTTTTCAAAAATTTTCTTTCTAATAAGCTAAAAATCAAATTTAATTATCTTGATTATGTGCAATCTTAAAATGCAAACGTGAGTATTTTTTAAGCAATATCGAAATCAATCTTTAAAAAATTCATTAATTTCGATAAAAAATTAAGATTCCACAAGCATTTCAAATATCTAAAAATGTCAAAAAAAAAATCATTTTTGAGAATAACAGATTTTAATGCACACAAAAAAATATTGTGTAAAAAAAAAAAAAAAAAAAAAAAAAACTTGTAGCGTTCCCATTTCCCTGCGATTTTTCACAAATTACCCAGTATAATTAGAGAATAATAATAGTATACGCAAAAAGAAATTTCGATTTTTTGGGCTGATTTTTTCTTATCTAAAAGTTCATGGCCCCCTCAAATGCACTACTCTTACTCTTAAAATATTAACTTAAAAAAATGTTTTGTGTTCAATGACAAAGTATTCTGTTGTCATAAATCAATATTAATTTCCTGAAGCTTGGATAGCACAACGATTATTCATGGCAACATTTGGTAAAAATTGCTGTCGCTCTCTGTATCGGAGATATTTCACTCGTAATAAATGAACTACCGTGAGGCACTTCTCCTTCACCCCTGGCTCATTTCCGGGAAGAACCAGTCATAAATTTTCGGTTCGGATGCTTCTCAGCTCACTTGATAAATATGCCAAAATTAATAGTGTTCGAAATTCCGTCATACTAAATACGCGTGCGTTTACCAATATTGAATAAGCTAAACAACGTTTTAAAAGAAAAAATAATAAATAAGCAGAAGAACTTTTTTTATTTAATAAGAAAAAAAAAGGAGTACTTCAGCCCAAATACCTTATATCGATTCATTGTTAATGCAAAATGCTACTTATTTATGAAATATACAAAATTACTTATTACTTATTTGTTTTCAGTTGCATCCACAGGGTGCGGGAGATACTTGAGAACAGATTGATGAACATTTTTTAGAGACAGAGCATTTTTTTTATTATCTAAACGTACTGTACAGATGACCACATACATACTGGATAACAATATTTGTTAAAATCACTGCAAGCCGCAAAAAAACCACCTGTACAGACTGTCAAAACTGATTGCCGGTGATGACCTGAAGAGTATTGGGAACATTTATCCCTGCATATACAAGGCTGATCTTCAGAGCTGCAACATTGTTGTATGATGACTACTGGTTTTTTTCTCAACTACATCACATACGTAATATGCCATTCGGTTAATATATGGGCAGCTAGGGCGGCAACAAGTTGAGGATTACATTGTCATGAATGCTTTGGCCATCTATTTTTCGTTTGAATGAGTTGTATGAAATAATGCAAAGTCTTTTAAAAATCTCATGGCCTCCCACGTGTTACCGTAGTGATTTATTGCTTTAACACATCGGTATAATCAACGGTTTTGACTATGACACTTTGAAGAAAGAAATGTGGGGGGATCATATCATTTTCGCCTCTCAGGATCCCCCCACCCGCCCAGAATCAACAGTAAAGCTGGAAATATTCTGCATATTTCTGTCAAAACTTCCTGGGATTTTAGACCATCGCCAATCTTTTTGTGCTACCTAGGCAAAGTTTTTCTCAATGGAATTAAACAATGGCATTCCTGGTTCTTCTTGAAGTTTCAACTTGTTAAAGAGGTGCATTGTCTCTGGTCAGGCGATAAGCCTTGGTTCCATCAGGCAAGAACTACACTCTCGTCATCACATACGACCTCTGACGAAGTTCTTCATGAATCACATATCAGAATGTAACCTCATCATCCTGCATCTCCCTACTAATAGCTATCATCGATTTCGTAGGATTTTTGTCGACTTGACTGACGAATTCCGATGTTTTGATGATTTCATATCGCTGATATTGTCGTTTCCTGCATGAAACATTTGCAACATGAAACTTGACAACCTTCCTTTCTCTCCTTACATTAAAGACGAATGGCTACAGTGGTGACCATCCCCCCCAAACCCAATGACGCAAATTCCCCCCCAAAAATTTTTTCATACTTTAACATTGACCCCCCCCCCCCTAAACTGAACATCAATTGTAAAATATATTCTACTGATTATTTACAAATCGTAATCTTATGTACTATCACACAAACATGAAATAAAAGTTTTAACAGAGTTATAAATAATGAAGATAAATATTTTAAAATTAGCAATCTGATTGTTTCCACATTAATAATTCTTACTGATAAGTCCGTATTAATGTATTCACTAAGCTCTAGTTTTCGCTGAATCTAGTTTCGCATATTTAAATTAATATAATTCTAAAAATATAATGCAATATTAATGATTGAAGTAATGATTAATACTCTTAATAATTACATTCATACACGTATTTTTTACGGTATAAAAATTAATTCTTTTTAACATTTATGATAAAAAGAAGAGAAAACAACATAGTAATTTTATCCATTTGCTTGTTAGCCAGAGGATATAAAAATTCCAATTCGTCCCAACAACAGTGCTTGTGCCTTGCTTCCCGCAGGGCATGAGGATCACTCTTGCTAGGCATTACTTGTTTTTCGAGATCAGTTTGATAGTTCGATGTATTACACTTAATAGTTCATTTTTAAATAATTTAAAAACAAATAAATACACTATAAACGTAAAGGAAATTTCTTATTAAAATTTTTAATTTACACACATTTAAAAAATATATAAAAAAATATGTCCCTTCTAACTATTAACAAGTAGACGATTTTTGAACAGTTAGTTTTTGATAAACAGTTTCAACTTCAAAAATTTTTTTAATTAGCTGAAGGATTATAATAGACTCCAATTGAGTATAAAAATGCATTTTTGAAGACGCTAGAAAAATTAACTTTTTATACGTCCCTGGATCCTATAAGTTATATTTAGTGAAATAGTCTTCATGCTCTGACATGCGTTGGAAAAAAATATTTTAGTACGACCAAAAATTACCCAGTTTAAAATTTAGAAAAATTTGGCACTTAACATAATGCCTGGAATAATGTACAATTTCGATCTAAACCGCACATCATTTCGGTCTCCATGTTAAAAGCGAAAAATTTCCAAATTTTAAACTCGCAAAGCACGATGAGTTTTGGTCGTGAAAAAATGATTTTCTTTTCATTTGATGTATCAGAGCTTCAGGATTGTTTAACCAAATATTACTTTTAGGACTCGTAGGCTGTATAAAAGTTAAATTTTATAATTTATTCATCAGAATTGAATTTTTTGATCCAAATTGTGTCCAGCATAATTATTTAGCTAATTTTAAATATTTTTGCAATTGGAACTATATGCTTAGGTACATAGTTCCAATCGCTAACTATTCAGAAATTATCCATTGGTCGATGTTTGGAAAAAACACACTGTGTATTAACAAATATAGAAATCATCCTCTGGAAAAAATGCAAAGGAGAACAATTCTGTAAAATGGATTTGATAAATATTTGAAAACGAAAAGAAATAAATTAACAATAAGATTCGTTTTTTCTTTCCACAAACTATACGGCTTAACACATGAAAACCATATTTCTTCATTATTTTGTGTAAAAGAATACACCAATCTAATTTACATTATTATGTTGGAAAAAGTATTTTTACACTGTAAAAAGAAAAAAAATCGGTTAAATTTACGGCAAAAACTGCTGGCAGCAATGTTTCAAGTAGTTTTTGCCGATAAAACTGCAGTAAAATTAGATGTAATTTTTTTTATTACCTCTAATTTTACTGCAATTTTTAAGGCAGAAACTGCCGGCAACATTGCTTCCAGCATTTTTTTTTTTTTTTTTTTTTTTTTTTTTTTTTTTTTTTTGCTATAAATTTAACGAATTTTTTTTACAATGTAGAAATACTAGCTACAAGTTTAAGAAATGCGATTTTTAAACCACTAAAATTGTCAGACATTCATAAAAATTATCAAAATCGAACTTTATTCCCTCTCAGATGTCTTTAGAATTATTTGACAAAATTTAAAGCATTTTTTTTCTCACATATTTAAATGCATGAATGCAAAATTAAGCTATAAAATTTTGTAGAAAATGTTTTACAGGAAGAAAATGTTTTACAGATTGTAAGAAGACTTTTTATAAGACTCAATCATCGTCTGAGAAGAAAAAAGTAACCAAAAAATCGCACAAACAGCAATTAAAAAAAAATCTAAATTTAAATTTGAAATAAATTTGAAACTAATGTAGAATTAAAAAAAAAATCTGATTGATGTTTATTTCATCTATATATATATATATAAAGGAGGATGTGAAGACGTCAAAAAATATTATTATTATAACTAGATATTATAAAACATTAGATACATTAGAATACTAATCAACAAACAGGACTTTAATATCTGGGATAATAATGGTATATAATATGATATTCTTGAAAACTTTTATGAGTTGGGGTAAAAAAATCAAGATGTTAAAATTTCATTTAGACTTAAGTTTTTAAATTTTTGTCAATTGTTTTTTTCTGATTGTTGTTGTTGTGGCAAAAGAATTTATAATTTCTTCATTACTAATTTTGGAAAAAAACATCACTTTCAGAAAGTGGCGCAGCCAGAATTTGGTTCTAGGGGGGTTTTTGAATTTCTGATAAAGG
Organism: Maratus speculifer; assembly: GCA_964019185.1. Classification (NCBI taxonomy): domain Eukaryota; kingdom Metazoa; phylum Arthropoda; class Arachnida; order Araneae; family Salticidae; genus Maratus; species Maratus speculifer. The sequence goes on along the minus strand of OZ025296.1, from coordinate 186,596,588 downwards.
TGTTTGCCGGTTATTTGAATCACCGGTTAATAGAATCAGTACTAATTAGAATATTCACTATATAATTACACTGGCCTGCAAAAGTTAAGGTACAACCGGTTTTTTGCGTCTAATTTGCAAATGAATGAATATAGAAACAACAAATTTTGAGGAAATGTGCGTTAAACTGTTTTTTATTAAATGCGCTAAGAAATTTACTTAAGTTAAACGTATAAATGAAATTACAACAAAAAAGCACTCATGGTGGAAAATCCCATTCTTGGAGAAATCAGTATATGGCTATATTATACAGTAAAATGTGACAGATACATTGAAAACTGGCTCTAATACGGAATATGTCCACCCTGGACTTGAATGCATTGGCGGCATCGACTTTCCATGCTTTTAATTAAATTGTCGGCCACCAAAATAGGTAGAGCTGACCAGCTGACCATGGGGTAAGCCTTGTTCCAACTCATATAATGACCTTGGAGGAGGAATTTAATCCGTAACCTGTCTTCCAAGATAGTCCCAAAGATATTCTATCGAATTCAAATCTGGAGAGCCAGCTATCCATTCCATTCTACAAATACCTATTCCACAAATATCTCCTATTATCTATAATATGAAAGTAGTAGCTGTAATTTTTGCATAAGTTTTTTTAAAGCTTCTTATTGTCATTCATATAAACTATGAAGCTTAATCTGACTGCCACTTTTTTTCTAATGAGCTTCGAAAAACATGTTGTACTTTAACTTTTGGAGGCCAGTGTATTTAAACTCAAAGATCATCTGCGTGGCAGGAAATCATCATTCTTTTAGCATAACATGTTTTAGAAAAGGGATTTATTTCAAATAACCATTTTTTGATGTTTCATATAATATGCACTTATTCATGTATATGCACTTTCACAGATTTAAGAAGAATTCTCGCCATTTAATTGAATCACTTATTTAAATGAAATCTGATCCAATAAAGCGGCAGATTCTAAAATGCGCCTAAACGTTTAAATATTAAGTTTGGTTTTGATTCATATAAGCGGCAACTACAGCTTCTCTCTTAGCTCTGGGAGGGGTTTTAACCCCAACCCCCCCCCCTCTGGCTGCGCCACTGCGTTTCAGAAGAAAGAAGCATCAAGTTAGAAAGCCACAAACATCCCCCATGCAAGATCGTAGCCTATTTTTTATAATTTTTATACGACTCATAGCTTTTTCTGCAGAACAGCTTGTAACTGCGAGGGATAGCAAGACTCTGTAAAATACATTCAACTGATTGAATCCAGAGAAATTGTTCAAACAACGATAGGACTTTAAAAATCCCTTTTTAATCCACATGCATTTAATCTTTGTTGTTGATGTTTTTTCATCTTCTTCTTCTTCATCTAATTTTTCATCCTCATCTATTTTATTTTCAGTATCGTTAATCGGAAATATGTCAGTCATTACTACATTTGTGTGGGAAATGCTATACAGTTGACTGAAATTGTTAATTTCTTCACAAATTCTTTCGGAATCCGCATTGTAAAATGCACAAATTTCAAGTTTGCTAAATCAAAATTAAAGTAAGACAATCAAAAAAGACATGGTCCAAATTTGAATAATTTACCTTTAACGGGTCTCGAGTTATATAAATTTAAATCCAAGAAATTGTGAAAAACCTATCATGAAGAAAAACGCACTTTCACAAGAAGTCATTTCATGGAAACCATTGCTAGAAAGCTAGATTTTGAAAACAAACTTATACGAAGAAAATTGATATTTCTTTTGCTAATTAAGATAGAAACATTATTTAAATGTCATTTTAAACATTTAAAAAGAAAAGTGCAATAAAATGTTTTAGAAAATTTGAAGATTTTTGTGTCCCGGACCCTCTTAAGGGTGTATTTCGATTCAAACTGCTTATTTTCCGATTTATTTTTGAATTCATTTTTGCTCTCAAATACACTAAACTTTAAAAATCTCTTATTCGGAAAGTACACAAGGTGCCGTTATTGCCGATTCTTAGATAAATGCAGAAAATATTGCAAAAAAAGCAATCAAAATCGGCATTTCGAACCGATTTTTCCCAAGCAGGAAATTTGGGTACGAAAAAAAGGGTCATACTGATAAGGTAATTGTTTATAACTCAAATTCTAATGAATGGAGGGTAAAAAGGCATCACACGGCACCTCACACGTCCCTTCAAGAATCCCCTCAGCAAGTTTCATGTTTCTACTTTTAAAAATGTGTCTGAAATTGCATCGGAAAATTTCGAGCTGTTGAAGGTGGAAAAGCGTTTTTTCGAATACACCCTTAAGGCAAGGCCCTTGATTTTGCAGTTCTAAATTACAAAATTATTTGCTAATTAAATGTCCTAAGAAATTGTGCCTTTTAGAGTCCTATAACTTTAGGCCACTGCATTGCTGTCCTATATGGTTTGCTTTATAATAATAATAATAAAGAAAGGAAGAAATAAAAATAAAAGAAATAAAAATGTTCTTAAAAATATTGCAATCTAAAATATGCGTTAAAAATACCGTAAAGAACAAAAACAAATATTCAATTTCAAGAAATGCTTTTATGATTTAAAAAAAAATTACCTTTCAATTTCTGTAGAATATGTATCATTTTCTCCTGTCCATTTGGTCCATGGTCCATCACCGATTTTCTCTTAATAACTTTATATTTTGTGTCCATTTTGTTTTTATACTTATAAATATGCTTTTTTTGCAATGGTCTAACCATTTATCTTGTCTGTGTACCGTGTTACACAAAATTTCCAAGCATTTAAACTTCAGCTGTTTTTTTAGAGTCTTCGGCATTTTGGCTATTAATCAAACAACTGTGATTTTAGTAGAATACATACAAGCAAATTCAAGTAAAAATATTTTTTTAGACAAGCAGATGATGGTATTAAAATTATTGGAAGACAGTAAGCTTAAGCTCACATTTTATGGATATTGCAAATTCTAAAATAGCGGGCGTAAACAATCAGATGAAATCCAAACACCTCATTGGTCATTGAGTCGCATCCTTTTCAGAGACCAATCTCTTATTTTTAGCGCCTTCGCAGCAGGGAATTCCAAGAACTCCTTGGGGACGAGCGACCCGTATACATGCCGCAAAAAGTGCCCATAATCCTCTTGTTTATCCCCACCACAAAATTTGCTTTATTTAATCGGAGCATTTTCTCGATTTAATAAGCGACAAATTTCTATTTTTTAAAAACAGTGACAAAACATTAAAATTTTTGTAAAAGTCTCCTGTCGTAAAATTTTTGTAAGAGGAGCAATTTTGAGGCGATTGTTATATTCTGTTTTCATTTAAAATAAAACATCGAAATTAACACAAGATATTTCGATATTACAAGATATATTGACAGTCAAGATATTTTATTTATGCATTTTTATTTTCTTCTCTCTTTACAAGAAGAAAGTACAGTAAAATCTCCAAATAACGAACACCTCGGGAGCGCAGAAACTGTCCGCTATTCGGAGGTGTCCACTATTGGGAAAAACCTCGGAGATTCAAAAATTGCTAAGAAATGCTTAAAGTTTCAATAATTGATTTTTATAGGTCCTAAAATTCTGATATATGATTAATAAGAAATTAAAATAATTTTTAAGCAATAAATTTGAAATAAAATGTTACCTACTTTGTACCCTGTTTATTACATTCTTACGAAAAAAATCTATTTAAAAAATTTCCTTTGGCGTTTAAAAATTACATGTAATTTTTTTTTTTCAATGTGAAATTTTAATCTTGCGAATAGTTTTAATTTTTCTGAACCATCTTAAAAAAAAAAAAAAAAAAAAAAAAAAAAAAAAAAAAAAAAAAGTGTAATTGTTTATTGTTTTCGCCACTTCTTAAAAGCATAAAATCTCAAATCTTACTGAGGGGAGTAGAGTGGGCATTGTGATGCTCCGGGAGGTAATGTCCCTTTGGACCATCCCTTAAATTTAATACTGAACGTGGGAGGAAAGATTTTTCCCGGCCCATTCTCTACATTTATCTGTAATCACAAAATTTTGACACATTGCCCTGACAAATTTAGAGGCTTTTTACTTTTTTTTTCTTCATTAAAAAACAATTTTTCATACTTTATACCCAAAATTACTGTCCGCTATTCGGAATGTCCGTTATTCAGAGGTTAAACATACAAAAATTTAGATTTTGGGCGTGGGGATCAGTAAACTGTCCGTTAAATAGAGTTGTCCGCTATTCGGGAGTGTCTGTTATGGAGGTTTTACTGTATTGGATTCGTGAAAATTTTCGAATTCCGGTTTTCGGCGGACATTTACACATATTACATATACACATTTTAGGGATCAGAGATTCCAAAAAAACATGTTCTTACAAAATGTTGGTCTGTGACACTGTTTGTGACGCTATGACGCTATGTGAAAAGAAAAAAAAAAAAAAGAGAGAGAGAGAGAGAGAGAGAGAGAGAGAGAGATTTTTTCTGAATCCCCCCCCCTTCCCTGCACACACACAGTAAAATAAACTGTGGATTGAATCTTTTATTCCAGTACAAGCCATTGTTTTATAAATTCTGCTTTCATTTCAAATAAATTATCGAAATTAACACAAGATTTCTGGATAAAATATCGCAAGATATGTTGACAGACATTTTATACTAGGACTTCCCTCAGAGGGATTAGTCTGAGCGATATTGATGAGAATGCACATTTAATAACTTGGGATAAGTAAAGAAAATGAGATGTTACCTTTAATTGGTCATTCATTGTGATAAAATATGATGAAAATAAGTATATTGAATCCTAGAATTGCAAAATCTTATATATAAAGTTGCATATACTATTTTTTTAAAAGAAAAGCAAACCATGCATGAATATAAAATTGGAAATATGCAAAATTTTAAAAGTAATACAGAAAATAAAACACTAAATTTTCCTATATTGGAAATATAGCTCTTTGAAATGATGTCATGAGCATAAACAGAAGTTTCGCACCGATTTAAGAAACTATAAATGATATAAACTATTATGTTTGAAGAGAATGGAGTGCATTTTATATGGTGTCAAACCCGTCCGAATAGTTTATAATGTTGAATATCTGTTTTCCACGGATACAATGAGGTTGTCGATAAGAGTTAAGGAATATCCTTTTTTAAAAATTTGTCCTAAACGAGCACTTACATCTTATAAGTTACGGTGACGTCAAATTTATATTTTCTGACCCCAACAATATCCTAGAAATTGAAATATTCTCAATAAATTGGGTTTAAAACTTTTTCTAGAAAAAAAAATTAATTTGTGAAATTAAATTGTCGAATGTTTTAGAAGTCGTTCGTAACGAGAATATTATATCTTAAAAGTTGCCACCAAAAAAAAGGATTTTAAATTTTTAGTCATATCAACATCAAAGAATTCTCAATTTTAGAACTTTTTTTTGCTCGTGCATTAATGGTGATTATCGTTCTTACGCAAAATATAGTATATTTTGCAGCAAAGATGGTTACTAACATTTTTTGCCCACATTATTTTTTAAATCGGCTAGGTACTCCCATTGATAACAAAAAACACACAAACGTTAATGCTTTATAGCATAGAAATACAGAATCAAAAGCTACTTATCTCCTATTATATACACATAAATTATCTAATTAGTGCTAGCAGATGAATTTTTAAATATACATAGATGAATATAATGCTTCATTTTTCTTTTATAGTATTCATTTTTCATTTATTTGTATTATTCAGTAAAAAACTCACTTTCTTAAGCCCGAATTACGTCAAATTTTTTATAAAAGCGCCCAAGTCCATATAACAGCGAAGTATTGTGAAGAGTATTAAATACAAGGTAGTAAGACACTTGGCCAAACGCAGGTAATAAATCGCCAAATATTGTTCTTTTCACCCTCTCTCGAAATGAATTTTTTCCGTACATTTAAAAAACACGATTTTGAGCCATCTTATTTAAAATTCAAATAAATAAATAAGAGGAAGCAATAATAGCATAAGTCAAAACATTTTATTTCAGCATCAAGGAATTGCATCGTAGTTACACATGTGGCAAAAAGCTGCTTTTGGTCAAAAAACGTTGTCTTCACTAAATTTGAATCCGATTAAAAAAAGTACCGTGATTAATTAAAATGTTATAGGCAGAGCTGACAAGTCTCCGGCATTTTGGATACCGGTATTTTAATACAGAAAATGTTTTATTAAATTGGAACATTCTGCGGATTTAAAAAATAACTTTTCCTATAAGAAAATTCTGCTGTGCAATAAGCCGGGGCTTGGCATTCCTGTATAGGAATATTTCGTAATCTACTTTTTAACCTTAAAAAGAGCAACGACAATTTTTCGGGAACAAAAAGTATTGCTAATTGTTCCATTTTGCATACAAAGTACTGATTGTAATATTGATACATCTCTGGTGATAAATTTCCAATAATTTTTCAAATCTCATTTATTTCATTTAAAATATAAATCTTTTATTCATTTAGTTTAAAATAAATGGTTTTTAACTAATTTCATAATACTTTTGAAATATCACTTTTCATTGACCATTTTTTTAAAGCATTTAGAAAATGGTTGTTGTTTTCAGTCAAATATAGACTTTGGTCTGTCCGCATTTTATTTTATTACAGTCACCGCCAAAAAAATCTTGACACTTGAGATTTTAGACGTTTTGTTGAATATCTAGAAATATACATGAAGAATTATTCTGAAACTTCAGGTGTTTAAACAATATAGCACAGGTCATATATTTTCGTGAAATGTTTTTGCCGAAGTCCCATAGGGGACCGTCAAAAAATTAAAAAAGAATGAATATCTTTTGGATAACCCTGTCAAAACTAATGTAGCCAAAGCATTCAAACTGCAGATTATCATTAAGTGACTTATTGTAATTATGTGTGTTCATTTTTATGCGGATAGCATGTATACTCGTAGAGAAATTAAGGTTTTTATTAAAACAGTCCCAATTTTTTTCAAGATTTTTGCTTATTATTTGCAGAGTTCTTAATATAAAATAAAGTTTTTTCCTGAAAACATATGACAAACAATATTATACATAATATCCTGCAACCAGAATTAAAAAATAATAATAATTGTATGAATAATGAACAGGTTTACTAAATAAATTTTCATTGCGCATGCGTAAAAGTTATGCAAATTTTGATTGCATATTGTGTTAGCTAAAGGTATGGAGCAACTTTTGTAAAAGTCTCAGAATCGCTGCTTAAAAATACTGAAAATTATTGTCGATAGAATCAGATTAAAATCCGTTATTTCCAAAAAGACGCAAAAAGATAAGGGGTTGTATCCAAATATAGTAGTGCGCGCAATATTATGTACAGAGCCGAGAAAAAAAATCTTGACACTCATTAAAAAAGTGTTATAAAAGTAAACACTTACATACCGAAAATTTCTCATGTATATTTCTAGATATTCAACAAAACGTCTAAAATCTCAAGTGTCAAGATTTTTTTGCGGTGACTGTACATAATATTGCGCGCACTACTATATTTGGATACAACCCCTTATCTTTTTGCGTCTTTTTGGAAATAACGGATTGTCATCTGATTCTATCGACGATAATTTTCAGCATTTTTAAGCTGCGATTCTGAGACTATTAGAAAAGTTGCTCCATACCTTTAGCTAACACAATATGCAATCAAAATTTGCATAACTTTTACGCATGAGCAATGAAAATTTATTTAGTAAACTTGTTCATTATTCATACAATTATTATTTTTTTTTAATTCTGGTTGCAGTGTATTATGTATAATATTGTTTGTCATATGTTCAGTAAAAAACTTTATTTTATATTAAGAACTCTGAAAATAATAAGCAAAAATCTTGAAAAAAATTGGGACTGTTTTTATAAAAACCTTAACTTCTCTACGAGTATACATGCTATCCGCATAAAAATGAACACACATAATTACAATAAGTCACTTAATGATAATCTGCAGTTTGAATGCTTTTGCTACATTAGTTTTGACAGGGTTATCCAAAAGATATTCATTGTTTTTCAATTTTTTGACGGTCCCCTACGGGACTTCGGCAAAAAAAAATTACGAAAATATATGACCTGTGCTATATTGTTTACGCACTTGAAGTTTCAGAATAATTCTTCAAGTATATTTCTAGATATTCAACAAAACATCTAAAATCTCAAGTGTCAAGATTTTTTTGGCGGAGACTGTATTATTATTATTTATAAATGGTGGAGAAATATTTATACTTAATCCATAACGTACATAATATATGACTCTGTTATTACATAAGTCACCTTTTTATTATCATAAAAATTATGTTTTTACTGATTTTTATTAACTCAATAGGAAAAATTTTGTGCTTTGAGCAATAGATGTCCGCATTTCATTTATTTATTTATTTTAACAAAATTCTTTGTATTTAGAAGAATTTTTATTTAAATAGGAAATCCAAATGTCGCTGTTAATAAAGAAGAAAATTACAAAAAAAAGTTACAAAACGAGTAGACGCATACTATCAAATATTGAAAAACGACGAATTCAAAAAAGACGTCGTATGAAATATCATCTTTTAAAGCAAAGAAAACGAGGTCTGATTATCGAGCCTACTGATTACAAAATGCGCATTACATTTAAAAAAAAATACTGCAAATATTGATTTTTTTTTTCTTTTGTGCAGTTTTGGCTACGAAAGGTGCGCTATGTTGCAAAAAGATATAAGCGACTATGAAAACACACTTGGTAAACGTTCATGCTCAGTTTTACAAATAAATATGGTACATATATGCCCTATACACACCGAGGTACCTAATTGGTGCTAAAATGGCGTTCTGTTGCCTAACATGCTGGTTATCATGTAAATGTTATAATAAATTGTTTGTTCTAGAAATATTATTTATTGATTGTTATTTCTTTTTTTTAATAATAGAAAATGTTTTGTTTATTCCTTTTTTTTATTTTGAAATAAATAAATAACGTGTTATTATAGCATGCTATATGTATCTGGTAATCAAAACGATGTTTTCGCCTAGTTGGCATAAAAAATCTCGCCAAACCCGGTATTATATCTCTAGTATATTATCTCAAGTATTTTATTTATGTATACTATAATTGTTTTTACATACCACTTACTTCTTCTTGTATATAGAAATAGGTAAGTGGCTCCTTTATGCAGTATAAATTGTATAAATCTTTAAAAAATAGCCCCCGTTGCCTCTTTTTGGATCGAATTAAAAAAAATCAATGTCTAATTCCAGTATTGTTCCCAGTATGCATACATATTCCAAATTTCAAAGTTGTATGCCAACAGGAAATGGATGAAAAATGGGAAAAGATGTCACATATGCACCAGGGTACATAATTGGCGTCAAAATGGCATTATTTTACCTGAGATGGTAACCCGGCTTTATTTATTTATTATTTGTTTATTTACTCATAAAATATTTATTTACTTTCATTTCCTTTTTTTAACTATATAAAATATTTCTTTTTATAGTTATTAATTATTATTATTATTTTATTTACTGTAAGTTCTTTTTGAAAATAGAAAATAATTTAAAAATGTGTATGTAAGCGTTATTTGAAAACGGAGTTTTCGCCAAATGGGCTTTGAAAAAAATTGCGCCAAATCTGATGCGCTTGTGGTATCCGTGCCGAAAAATTAGTGACCAGAATTCACTTCCACACACAAACAAAATACAAGTTAGAAGAAAACATGCAATAAAAATAAATATAAAGGGAAAATGATGTCATAAAAGAAACTTTTTATTTAAAAACGTAATTGTTTCTAATTTTCACACGCGAAATATATAAAATATTCTTTTAGCGATCAAAAAGTGCTAAGAGATTATCACAAAATCTCAAAATCAAAGTTTTTACGACATTTTTTTTAATATAAAAAAATAACAGTTTTATTTTCCTGCATGATTAAATTTTAAAATGTTTTATTGCATTCAATATTTCTGAGTGCGTAAATGATTACTATTTATTCCATGTACTGATTCGGTTATCAACGAAAATATCCAGCCGGTGGAAATCACGCGCACCAAATTTCTGTGACGTTTGCAAATAAATTGTGCTTTTTTATCAGTTTTTTTAATATAACTTTTAAACTATTTGGAATTAATTTTTAAAAGTAGGTGCATTCACCAGATTACCTTCATAGGTACCTTCTAGTACAAACAGAATCGAAATCCGACAAGTACTTTTTGAGATTTGCTTGACGAAAGAATTTTTTTGAATTTTAATATCGTTACGTATCTCTGAGTATAAAGACTTCGCTTCGCTCAGACAAAAATGTGAGTAAATCGCCCCCCCCCCCCTCAAACCAAAACGTATTTATAGGCATTTTTAGTTTCTTCTCTCTTTACAAGAAAGAAGTATTAGATTCGTGAAAATTTTCGAATTCCGGTTCTCGATGGATTTACGCATTTTAGGGGTTAGAGATTCTAAAAACCTGTTTTTTACAAAATATCTGTGACAAAAATTTTGTGGGCACTATCTCAAAAATTAATACTTGGAATTTTTTAAAAAATATATTCAGGTTAATCTCTGATATAAATTAATGTTGATTTACAGTTTAATCTCCCTTCCATCTTCAAAAAAAAGATACTTTTCTCTAAATACCCCCCCCCCCTAAACCACCTAAACTATGGATTGAAGCTTTTATATCAGTACAAGTTGCTGCTTTATAATACTTTAACAACATACAATATACTCCTTCAAATACCTATTCTTATAAAATGGCAGACACAAACATAATCCTAAATATATTTATTGTAACCCCCCCCCCTGTATTTTTTACATATTTTTCTTCCACATTATAATTTTTCAGTCTTATTACCTAGTAATTATTCCCTTCCCCCACTCCCATAAATATATATATTTTTTTCTGAAATTTCTACCATATCTCTAAAATAATTAATCTCCGGAAGTCTTTTCTCTGTAAAGGCTATCTTATATTCAGTGTTGAATTCAGGGAGTTGCCCGGAGAGGGCATCCCCCACCCTCCAGGATCAAATGTCCCCCGACGGAAAATTTGAGATTTTGTGTTTTCAATGGTAAAAAAGTGTAATTAACCCCCTAGAACCCCTTGGCCACTGAAGTCCCTCCCGGAGAAAAATGTCTGAATTCAACATTGCTTATACTGTTTTGATAAAATACCATACTACTCTTCTAACATCACAAAATACTAGTTTTCACAAAATGGTCACTTAAATTATTTTAGCGTTGTCTCATTCTCACCCTCTTTAAATGCTTATTTTGTTGTTCTTTCTTATCCCACGCCACCCATCAAGAATGTATTTTTGCACTTGGATTGTACGACATGAAGCTGTCAAACAATGTAATAAATTACTGAAGACGCTCCAGGAAAGCTATTGCTTTGCTTTTATCACAACTTACGGTCCTAATTGGTTTTTGGGGTGTTAAACATTTTCCCATCTCTATTCTAAGTATTTTTCTATTACCGCACTTTCAAAAGATAGAGGGTTGAGCATAACAGAATGAGGTCTTATTGCCCTTATCTTGAATTTAAAGAAAGAAAACACGGGAACATTTCTGGAAAATAAATGTTGGAAAAAATTAAAAGTGATATTAAAATAAAATAAAAAATTTAATCAGTTAAAAAAAAGAAAACAAAAAATCCCCCCCAAAATCTACTTTTTTTCAAATTCCCCCCCAAAAATAAATTGTATGACGCACTTTGCGTCACCAAACCCCTCTCTGGGCACCCCTGAATGGCTAGATGAGTTTCGAGAATGGGTCAATCTCTAATATACCGGAAAGTGGCCGCAGAGATAATCACTTTATCGAGTTCACGGCTAAGATTCCAGAATTAGTTATATCTCATTGAATGATAGCCACCTGTTGAACGATTTATTCTAAAAACTAAAAAATAGTATTTTATATCAAAATCTAACTGAATTTGAAGTTTGATGTAAATCCGCGCATTAATTCCTGAGATAGAGCTATTGCGATAATCATGAATAATGCCGCATAGAAGCGCCTCTTGATGAGCAATTTACTTGAAAATCTAAAGAATGCTCTTTTATATCTTGGACTAACTGAATCTGAAATTTGATGAAATTTGTGTATTAGATCCTTAGATAGATCTATTGAGATAATAATTAATAATGCCGCATAGCAGTGCAACCTGTTGTGCGATTTACACGAAAACGTAATTAGAACCATATTATATCAAAGACCAACGAAAACTGAAGTTTTATGAAAATCCGTCCATTAGTCCTTGAGATATAGCTATTATGGAAATCGTGAAATAGGCAGTATAGGAGCGCCACCTGTTGGGCGATATGCACCAAAAACAAATTAGATCAGTTTATATCAAGGTCTAACTGAATCTAAAGTTTTGTGAAATACCGTGTATTAGTTCTTAAGATGAGCACCCAGAATAATTATGTCACATAGACATAGACAGACATTTTGTAAAAACATGCTTTTTGGAATCTCTGACCCATTAAACGTGAAAATCCGTCGAAAACAAGAATTTAACAATTTTCACGAATCCAATACTTTTTTCTTGTAAAGATAGAAGAAAGTAAAAATCTTTTAAATTCCCTAACAAAGTTTATTTTAATCATAAATCAACATTCATGTCAGAAAACTTAAGTAACACATGCAGCAACATTCAGCAAAAATCGCTGTCGCATATTATATCGGAGATATTTCACTCCTAACAAATGAACTACCATAAAGCACTTTCCTTTCATCCGATGAAAATTTCCTGCGAGTCCAAGCCATAAAACTTTGGCTCGGAAGCCGATCAACTCACTTGATAAAATGCATGAATTTATGGCTTCAGAAAATTTTGTTGTTATTACTATCGCTCGTATCGATGTTATAGTCATTAGCACTAAATGAGGTAAAAAACAAATCTTATATTTTTATTTTCTTCCATATATACGAGAAAGTAAAAAAATTCTATATTCAATTTTCAACGGATTTATGCATTTTAGAAGGAATTGGTTACGATTCGACTGTTTTAAGAAAATGTATGTCAGTGAGTCTGCGCATGTCTTGTCTGTATATATGTGCACATATTTTGTAAGCAACTCAAGAAATTATGCATAGAATTTAGTGAAACTTCAGTGGGTAAAATTCAAAATGTGGTAGATGTTGTGTGATTACAAAACATTGGAATTTGCGTCACAGCATATAACAATTGTTATAGCTTAATTATTTCTTTTATTTATGTAAAATAGAAAAACCTTGGATTAAAAAAAAATTAAAAAAATTTAATCAACGAATTAAAACTAGTTGGATGTGCCAATCCTAAAACTTTCTTCTATCTCATACGTACATTTTAATATAAAAAAAAATAGTTACTCATTTTAATGCTTTAATAATTTTAATTCAATACCCTACCAACTTTGATTTTCATCTTAAATTTCTGCTTCAGTGAATAAATCGGAGTAAAAACGAATTTCCGTTTCTGCACGAGCCGATGGACAATAGAATGATAGGCAGATTTTTTTTTTTTTCAAATTCAGGGAGGACTTACTTGCCTTACCAAAAAAATAACCATATACAAAAAATTTAGTTCAGTTCTAGAACTTTAGGTGGTGCAATATTGAAAATGGCTAAAAATCGCTATTGCAGCGCCCCCTTCCGGCGGATTTTTTAAATTCAGGGAGGACCAACTAGCCATAGCCATACACTTACACAAAAAATTTGGTTCAATTTGATGCATAATTTTATATACTTTTGGTCGGTACAATATTGAAAATGGCACAAAAATCGCGATTGCAGGGCTCCCTTCTGGCAGATTTTTTTTTAATTCAGGGAGAACCAATTAGCCATAGTCATACACGTAGAGAAAAAATTTTGGTTCAATTCGATGCATAACTTCATATACTTTTGGTCAGTACAATATTGAAAATAGCACAAACATCGCGATTGCAGCGCCCCCTTCCGGCGGAATACTTCAAAACTGAAGGAGAAACTGCTTGCCACAATCAAAAACATTCACAATTTTTTTTTTCAATTCTATGCATAACTTCATACACTTGTTGATGGTAGAATGGAGACAGACGGGCACACACACAGACACAGGAACAGACAGACATTTTGTAAAAACATGTTTTTTGGAATCTCTGATTCCTAAAACGTGTAAATCCGTCCAAAACCGGTAGTAAAAAAAAAATTCGATTACAATACTTTCTTCTATTGAAGATAGAAGAAAGTGAATAATGAGAAATGTAATAAAAAAAAAAAGAAAAATATTTTGAAATCATATTTGATTTCACATTACAACATCAAATTTTAAATTTATTGATAAAAAATGAGTAAACTAACATTACTTTCGTCGTAAGTAGGGGAGAGGAGGGCACGTTTGAACTGGGGGCACATTTGAACACTCTAAATATTTTCCTTCAAATAAATTATTTAAAAAAATTGTATATGGCCATACATTACTGCTAATTCAAGGGAATAATTATACAAAGCTGTACTATTTTATATGAACAGTTTTGTCTAAACAAGATATGTATTTTCTTCCTCAAGAATCTAAACTTAAGAAAATACACTTGTAAGATTTTTGTTTACAAACTACTATCCCTAAAATTTTAATTTATAGTGCAATGCTTAAACAAAGATGATAGCTTTAGTTTATAAGCTTTGCTTTATTCAAATTCTTCAGCCGAATAGAGTGAATCGTTGTAATGTTGAACTCCTAGTGATGGGGCACCATTGAACAGCAAAAAAAAATAATAATTAACATTGGTGATAAATAATAATTGAAATAATTTAAGGGGGGGGGGACACTTAAAACTGTGAAGTAAAGAGTTGTTAATGTATCTAAATATTACTATTGCTGATTTTTTTTTATGTGAAAAGAGGTTAATTAAGAATGTCAAAGAACATGGACTTATCCTGCTAACAATTCCCATTACTGCACACAGGTTCCAACCTCGTATGTATCAGTGAAGGGAAATTTCAGATCTAAATTGAATCAAATCTAAATTCATTTATTAGATAATTGCAAATCCTAGATATAAAATAATGATTCATGATTTAACAGGTTTCCAAAATAATTTCTGGTTTCCGTAACGGATAAAACGGAATTTTATATGAGGTCTCTTAAAAAAATAGCGAATGAAAAATTTAATTTTCCAGGCGCATCAGATATCACATTGGTGTATTTCAAGGATATTTAAAAAAGTTTTTAAACCATACGCAACTGGAGAAACACTTTGTGTTTTATCAACAATGAGTTTTGACATCAACTTTGATGGATTTA
The DNA here is from genome assembly GCA_964019185.1 of Maratus speculifer. Taxonomy (NCBI): domain Eukaryota; kingdom Metazoa; phylum Arthropoda; class Arachnida; order Araneae; family Salticidae; genus Maratus; species Maratus speculifer. Next base: position 186,581,410 of record OZ025296.1, on the reverse strand, counting down.
AGTTTGGTGAAATAACAAAAAAATTAGTAATTTCAACAAAATGTAGTTATTTAATTTTATTCATATAACTTTATATTTCTGTAACATATGCAACTTTTTATAAAAACTCTTAATATTTTCATATTTTATTCATTTGTTCAAAGGTGCCCCTTGCTTGTTCAAAGGTACCCCTAGATGGGGCAGGTTTGAACAAAAATTTTTCAACTTTTAAAATCCTCACAACTTATTTGATTTCTTTGGAAAATGCTTAATTAATGGTTCATATGATGAAGAAATGCGTTGTTTTTATTATGTAATATTTAAAACTCAATAAATATAATTCAAGCAAGAAATATGTTGATTTTCTGAAAAAATGGTCAAAAGTCCCCCCCTCTCCCCTACATTTTCAATAATGGCTCTATAGTAACAAGACATAATGTTAACCAACGGGTATATAGAATTCTTCAAAACAAGCAAAAGAAGCAATTTTATCGCCAAAGGTGCTTCTTACTTGGCATAAAGAAAGAATATTGCTCGCAACAGCCAATAAAATTTTTGGATAAATGACAAGGACGGAGTTTTGACCGATGTGTTGCCGCAATTTTTGTCACTTCAAATTTTTTCGTGTGATAGGGAGTCAAGTATTGAGGAATTTTCCGTTATTGTAAAAGTTAATTCACAATTATTTCGAAAAAATTTATTTAACAAATGAAGCTATCTTTTTTGTATTCAAATTTATTTGAAACATTTAATACTCTACTCTTTTTTTATTTATTTAAATTATAGCTATAAAAAGTATTGGGTTGTATACCTTAATCAAAGAGCGACGCGCTTATAGAACTATCAAAATATGAATGGTCATTTTTATTTTTACGTAGTCTTTTATTTATGAGGATTGATCCAGCGGGTGATATGTTTATGAGAAAAATTGAGCTCATAAAAGTAAATGCTTTCAAAGTTTCAGCAGAGATATAAATGATTTATGATATTTTCATTAATTTCAGCGTGAAAATTGAACATCGTTGTATATATATATATATATATATATGTTATCAATAAAAACTCTTAGATATTTAGAAGTTTAATCTCTTTATTTGCATTGAATAAAGTGACACTTTGAAATCTGAGTAAATTGAAGTTTTCATTTTGTTATTAAACTTTTTGTTTGAAATATAACGACCTAATGTTTCAATCTTAAAATATCTGTAACATTCAGTTTTAAACAAAATTACTTTTCATTCGTTTAAACGAAGTAAATTTTACCAGGCTAGTTAAATTTAATCATATTAGTTCATTTGTTTTATTTCGAACAAAACGCTCTTTTCATTAATAATTTATAAGATGAAATGTGACGAATTACATTTCTATTGTGTTTGTGGAAGATCACTTATGGAACTTGGCGAAATATTAGAGATATAGCTAAGTTGGCGCCACTTTTGGTGACTAATTTTGGCCGCCTAATTTGGCGATATATCGCCAAGTTGGCGACGAAACCGGCCCCTACCCCCAGCGCAGATTTTCATTGGTCCATCGGTTATCTATGCAGATTCTCATTGGTCCTTTTTGGTCCTTTCTTATATATATTGGTCCTTTTTGGTCCTGTCTTATATATATTTATCCTTTCTTATATATATATAAGGATAAATCTGCTGTTTTTTTTTTCTCTTGTGTTAACATATAAAGAAAAAAAAGTTCAGCATACTCCTAAAATTTAAATTTAAAATAATATTTCTTTTGTCAGGAATACTGCTTGTTCCATAACATTTTGCGCCAGCTGAGTTAAATTCAAGTGCTTTTTTATGTGCCATAAACGGTTTACGGTCCTATCTAAACTGCCATTCTCTTTCATATCTCAGTGTGACTTTGGTCGTCAAAAAGTTATGTTGTAGAAGAAAGAGCGCTTTATGGATCACGTTTTGCATTTACAAATACATTCTCTGGTGGATAATTTGAGCTTTTGGTTCAGAGTCACTCGTTATAAAAATCACTTCAAACAAGAATACAATGCAGAAACTAATTTTTATTTCTTATGGGAAATATTTTGCTTTTAAAGAAATGTTTAAGGATTAAACTTACGCATTAAGTGTGTAATGAAGTATGTGAAGAAAATATTCTGGGAGGAAAACTCCTGAAAATCCGATTTTAGAAGTTGACTCAAAGGTTTAACGTTGTATTTTTTACACCCAAAGATATAAAAACATGGAGGACTGAGAGCAGGAAAACACGATGGTGAATCTACGGATCATGCGCAAAAATCGAGTTTTCAGATGTTTTTCAACAAGATATGATTTGGCAGACCGACTGCGTTTTAATAAGCAAATCGGGCTTTAATTATTCTGGAATTTCAGCTGTAATCTCTGTGAGGTGACTGTCATTACTGCCGCTCCTCGGGCTATAAGTTTAACAGTTAAAACAAATTAAAATAAAATGTTTGGCGTTAAGTTATAGCACTCTAAAAATATGACCGAATCCTGTTTCTAATAAAATGTATTACATAGAAATATGTTACATTAAGAAGATTTTCTTCACATGTTCTTCACAAGTTTGATCCTTAAACATTTCTTTAAAAGCAAAATACTTCCCATACGCAATAAAAATTAGTTTCTACATTGCATTCTTGTTTGAAGTGATTTTTATAACGAGTGGCTCTGAACCAAAAGCTCAAATTATCCACCAAGGAATGTATCTGTAAATGCAAAACGTGATCCATAAAACGCTCTTTCTTCTACAACATAACTTTTTGACGACCAAAGTCACACTGAGATGTGAAAGAGAATGGCAGTTTAGATAGGACCGTAAGCCGTTTATGACACATAAAGAGGCACTTGAATTTAACTCAGCTGGCGCAAAATGTAATGGAACAAGCAGTATTCCTGACAAGAGAAATATTATTTTAAATTTAAATTTTAGGAGATGCTGAATTTTTTTTTCTTTATATATTGACACAAGAGAAAAAAACACAGCAGATTTATCCTTATTATATAAGAAAAGGGTACTTACATATTAACGCCACCGCAGCTACAGATTTGACGGTTTTAAGTATCGCCAATCTACAACTAAAATTTTTGCGACAAATCATAAAATAAAACACTGTCTTAAATTACATTTCCAAAACTTACTTTTACTAAAATAAAGTTTTATGTAATGGGAATTGGTATATTTTCGTTTTTTTTTTTTTTTTTTTTTTTTTTTTTGCAAAATATATCATTTTTGAAAAAATAAAATTATATTTTGTTCTGTTTTTTGCAAATCCCAAGTACGCATTTTCGTAGCACTAAAAAAGGGCGCCAATAACAGCAAACAAGAAGGCAACAAGGAATCTAAAAGATAACTGTGTGCGAATAAGAAGATTGCTCTTTATTGGTATATTAGCGCAACTTCTGCTGCGGTGGCGTTAATACGTAAGTACCAAGAAAAGTAACGATTTATAAAATGACCAATGAGAATCGGCATAGATAACCGGTGTACCAATGAAAATCGAAGCTGGGGGTAGGGCCCGGTTTTGTCGGCAACTTGGCGATATATCGCCGAATTCGGCGGCCAAAACTAGTCATCAAAAATGACGCCAACTTAGCTATATCTCTAATATTTCGCCAAGTTCCAAAAAACATCCAATGAAAACCAGTAGATTTGCTTGCTTGCAGAAAATTAAAAAAAAATGAGACATTGTAATGCAACAAAAACTAATATTAGCTTGTAAATATAGCTTAATACAGTTATTTATGTTATTTTTGAGTAAAAATACTAACTTATTACAAAATCCGTAACAGTATATTTATGTGAATTATATTTAGACGAACTTCTCAGACAAATAAATCCATATGCTAAGAAATATAGAATGTTGCATGAATTAACTAGAATGATAGACAAGAATATATTTTAAATTTTATAACTTATAAATTTGAAGACAAGTAAAGATGTAAAAAATCTACATCTTCCTAATTTGGTTTCAGAATCGAATCAAACGATAATTGTATTTCGTGTGTGGATCTTTTAACGTTTACTCAGAACAAGAAGATGGTCGTGAGACCACTATTATCAATCAAACCTCACAACATGCAAATCGTATGACATTTCCCATTTCATTTCCTCTTGGTGATCAAGAATGGACATACAATATATTGTCAAAGGAATGTATAAAGATTGCCCTTTTACAGTACTTTGGACATCGTTTAAAACGGCGGGAAAATTATTTTGAACCCTTTACTTAACTCTGTTTACTTAATTCATTTTACATTAGCTTATTTTAAAAAAAATTAACTTTATTTATTTTTTTTTTACTTTATTTATTTATTTATTTATTTATTTTGTAATCAAAGACGAAAACATACATGTTATCTCTTAACAGCCGCTGATTGGGCCTTAAAAATCTTTAATAAAAGGTAAAATAATAGAGGTCTGTTTATAGAGAGATCACCACTTTCCTTTGAAATTATAATTCAATCTTTTTAAAGCCGATGAAATTAGCTGCTCTTAGAATCCAGAGTCTCTGAATGGACGTTGGAGAGCGTAGCTTGCAGGAGGCAGAGCCCTTTAGGCATACAGAAATTGGCTAGAAAAAAGGGAATGCTTCACGATGCCGAACGGAATCGTGAAGCAAGCATGGAGTTAATGAGCGTAAAGAGCGATTGAAAAAATCTACAATCAAAGAAACAGGAATAGAAATCCATTTATAGAGAGATCGGCATTGCTTTTTTTAATCCAATATATATATATATATATATATATATATATATATATATATATATAATCCAATTTTTTTAAGCTGATGAAATTAGCGTGCTTCCGGAATCATGAGTGCCTGAAGGGATATTGGTGAGCGTTGTTCTCGAGCGTAGCCCTAGTATATTAAAATAAATAAATATTCTGCCTTAAATATAAATTTTACAACACTAGAAAATTTTAAGATATACGTACATTTTAACTTCTGAATTAATTAAATATTTAACTTACAACTGAAGACAAAAATTTCCTTACGCGGTCACAGATATAGTGTCAAAAAGTCTTCAATGTTATTCTTCTTTTTTGTTTTTTGTAAATAATATTGGAGTTTAATTTGGAAATGCAATATATTCATACGTGAAAAATATGTCTGGTGTTGAGTTACAGCACTATAAAAATAGTATCATTGAATCGTGTTTCTAATAAAATGTATTACATAAAAATATGTTACGTAGAAAACATTTTCTGCACATGATTCATTAGACACTTCTTAATGCATAAGTTTGAATCCTAAACAGTTTTCAAACACAAAATACTTCCCATATGCAATAAAAATTAGTTTCTCAATTGCATTTTTGTCTGATGGGATTTTTTATGAAGAGTGGCTCTTAAGTTATGGCATGAACTAAAAGCTTAATTTTATCCTCCAGGGAATTTAATTGTAAATGCAAAACGTGATCCATAAAACGCTCTTTCTTTTACAACATAACGTTTTGACGACCAAAGTCCCACTGAGATATGAAACAGAATGGCAGTTTAAAGATACGATGTAAGACGTTTATGGCACTTAAAGAAGCACTTGAATTGAACTCAGCTGGTGCAAAATGTAATGAAACAAGCAGTATTCCTGACAAGAAAAATATTGCTTTAAATTTTAGATTTAAGTATGCTGATTTTTTTTTTCTTTCTATATTGAAAGAAGGAAACAAAACGCACCATATTTATAAACTAACAAGTAATATAAAAAAATTAAGTCAACTCCTACTTACATCAAGAAAAAGCAAATTTATTTTAATTACTTTTTATTAAACAATTACAATTAATGCAAATACGTATATACATATGACAGAATCAATTTATCCGTTTCGTTTTTGTTTTCCTTTCTTTAATCATCGCGTGCGTTGTGTTATAGTTTCTTTTTCTATATCAAACTAAAATCAATTAATTTAATTTAATTAATGATTTTATATTTGAACAAGTTGGAAATTGCACGTAAACGTAGCAAATGAGGTGCGTTCGTACGATAACGAAGTTTTAAAAATATTCAGATCTTGCTGATATAGTAGAGCGTACTTCGGATAGAGTATAGTAGTCGAAATATTTGTGTTTCTGTAAATATGCAGGAAGTAATTTTTTATTACACCTTAGCAACGTATATCTTATTCATAAAATGTGAAATAGTTGAATATAATTAAGAGACGCCTCAAACAATGTTTCCCCGTATAGCATTATGTAGTGGAATACTTTTGTGTGCTTTTGTGTGGCCCTGTAATTTAATAATAAAAATTCTTTGCATCACAGATTGTACAGAATGCATATTTTAGTATATATTTTATAGATTCATGCCAATTCTATTATATTCGAATGAGTGTAACATCATTAACCTTCCGTCTACCAGACAAAACATCCATTTATCTACGGCAACACCTAATTTTAATTCCAAACTTGCAAACGGCACCAGTAATATTTTAATATAATTTTGCTTTTACAATGAAAGCTTAAATTAAGGAATTAGTAATATCTAGACAAGTCCTTTATAAATTCCGGTGTCAATCGACAATTTCTCATTTTACCATTGACACCAGAAATATTGCTGTCGGGTCCAATGGACCCGTCTGGTAGACGGAAGGTTAAAATACATTTGAAACTTTTTTCCCATTGACCGTAAAGTAATGGAATACTTTTGATTGTCACTGCAAATGATCTATGCATCCGACTTTCATAACATTTGAAATGACTCGACAAAATTACGTAATAATTATATGTTTTAAATTTCAAGCGATTAAAATGCATTTGAAACTGTTTTCCCCATTGACAGTAATGCAACGGAATACTTTTGATTGTCCCTGTAATTGATCTATGCATCCGATTTTCATAAAATTTGAAATGACTGGACAAAATTATGTTATAATTATGTATTTTAAATTTCAAACGATTCGGTTGAATAGTTTTTCCGTTGTTATATGCGGACAGACAGACGGACGGACTGAGCGACAACAATAGGTGCTACGTATATTTACATAATTACGAACGCACCTAAAAACTGAATTAGCATCAAGTGACCCATAACAAGTTTAAAAAAATGTTTTTGAATTTGAGTGAATGAAAAAAGAGTATTTTTTTCACGATTGAAAATTTGAATCATAACGATTGAAAGATATATAAATATATATCGAGAGAGTGTGAACTAATAGTAGGTATTGAAAAGTAAACATTATTCAGTCTTAAATGAAAAATTTTTAAAGAAAATTTTAAGATGTGCGTACTTTTTAACACTTGAATTATATCTATATTTAACCCACAACTGAAGATAAATTTCGTTACGCGGTGACAGATATAGAGTCAAAAAGACTCCAATACTATTCTTTTTTTTTTTTTTTTTTTTTTCTGTAAACAGCATTGGAGTTTAACTTGAAAACGCAATATAGGGGAGAGGGGGGTTAGTGTGGACAAGGGGTTAGTGTAGACATTCAAAATAACAATTTAAATAATGTAGTAAAAATTATTAAAAAATTTGCACAAACTGAGAACAATGTACTTCATTCTAAGCAAAAATTTAGTTGCAAAGGGTTAAAAAGTTTTTGAGCAGTTACAAGAAGTTTAATTTCATGCATAAAAAGTAAAAATAAGATTTCTTTTTCATTTTTGCAGTACAAAGAATTTAAATTTAGAATCCATTAAACAAGTTGCTATAAGACAAGTGTGACTTGTCTTCTTTATTTCTATAACCTTCATTAAGATATTAAACTGGTTAAATGAGTATAACTGAAGAATAACTTCACAATGTTAGCATGGGGTTAGTGTAGACACACTACAAGGGTTGATGTAGACAGCTTATTGTACTGCATAATTTGTATTTTAAGTACTAAATTTATTATAATGTAAAGATTTACAGAAAGTATGTTAACTTACAAATGTAATTACTATATTAAACATCAAATACGACTATTTTCCATATAAACAAGGAAATTAGAACAAGGGTATTGAAATTCTCATCAAATCATTTCAAGCAGAAATTTGAAATTTTTTTCTTTTGCTATTTTTTTTTTTTAATTCACCAATTTTGCATTTTTAGAGTATTAATTTAGTTTTAATTTTAAATTAATTCAATAAAATAGGATATACATTTTTTTCTATGTTGGTTAGAAGCATGAGAAATATCAGCTGTTATATTATTATAAACGAATCAGATCGTCACTAACTCTTAGATGTCGCAATATTGTAATATTGTGAGCAGAGTCGAAAGCATAAATGGTTTTACTGTCTATGATGTTGTATTTCTGCAGAAAGAAAGATCAAGCACATCATTTTACTTTTCTTGATATGAAAAATAATTCCCTAATTAAAAATGGGGAATAATAGAAAAAAATCACACAACTTGTGATTGTTGGTGTTATTTCTTTCTCCGTAAACCCTTTAGACTGTAATTTAAACTTAGAAGTTTATATAATATGGAATATTTGTGAAAAAAATTACCTGTCCCCACTAGCCCCCAACATATTTTGGTTTTGTCCACACTAACCCCTACAAGGGGTTAGTGTGGACACATGGATCAATGTTAAAAACTGCCAATTTTCTTATTGTTTAACTGTATTTATTATCATCTCTCCTGTATATTAATAAACAGAAAATATCATTCTTTAATTTGAAAGGGTTGGGAAATTTTAAAAATGCTTATAGAATTTTATAAAATTAAATTAAATTTTTCTGTCCACACTAACCCCCCTCTCCCCTACTCTGGAATTTTCGTAGTGAGTGACTCTTGTATGGCATGAACCAAAAGGTCAGTGTATCCACCAGGGAATGTAGCTACACATGCAAAATGTGATCCATGAAACGCTCTTTCTTCTACAACATTACGTTTTCACGACCAAAGTCATACTGAGAAATGAAACAGAATGGCAGTTCCGATAAGATGTTCCGATAAGACATTTATGGCACATAAAGAAGCACTTGAATTAAACTTAGCTGGTGCAAAATGTAATGAAACAGGCATATTCTTGTCAGCAAAAATACTGTTTAAAATACAAATTTTAAGAATATGCTGATACTTTATGTCCTTATATATTATAACAAGGGGAAAAAACGCACCAGATTTATAAAAAAAAAAATCTGTCTTAGACATAAATTTTACAATATAAGAGAATTTTAAGATATATGTGCATTTTATCATCTGAATTAAATCTGTATTTAACTTATAGCTGGAGAAAAGAATTTAATTACGTGGTCAAAGATATAGAATCAAAAGGTCTCCAGCGTTATCTTTCTTAATTTGTTGTTTGTAAACAACATTGAAGTTTAATTTGGAAACTCATTATATTCTCTAAATCATGTAATGATAAAGGTACTACTTGTCAGTACTGTATAGATGATTTTATTCAAGGACAAAAAAGACATGATAATCAGAGCCAAAGAACAACGTTGAGTCATTTTGACTCCCATTTCTAGTTACGTGTTAAACTAATAATGATATAATAAAAGAGACTTGAATACATTTAAAAACAATTACAATGTTTACTTAAAAATTATATTGAAAAACGTACAAAGTACACATTTCGACGATGTCATCGTTATATAGCGTACCATATTTCACCAAGATATGGTTTGGTAGACCAATTGTGTTTTAATATGCGAATGGAATTTTAACTGATTCTGAAATTTCAGTAGTGAATTTCGTGAGGTGATTGTCATTGCTGCCACCTCTTTCTCTATAAGTTATTTAAACAAATTTAAATAAAATGTTTGGTATTAAGTTATAGCACTGTAAAAATATTATGATTGAATCGTGTTTCTAATAAATTGCATTACATAAAATATGTTACATGGAAAACATTTTCTTTATATGCTTCATGAGACATTTAATGAGGAAGATAGATACTCCTACATTTTTCAAATACAAAATACTTCTCATGCAATAAAAATTACTTTCTAAGTTGCATCTTTGTTTGAGGTAATTTTTGTAACGAGTGGCTCTTATGTTATATCCTGAATCAAAAACTCAAATTATCCAAAGAGAATGTAATTGTAAATGCAAAACGTGATCCATAAAATGCTCTTTTTTCTACAACATAACTTTTTGTTTGACGACGAAAGTCACACTGAGAAATGAAGCAGAAGGGCAGTTTGGATGGAATGCAAAATGTTTATGACACGTAAAGAAGCACTTGAATTAAACTCAGCTGGTGCAAAATGTAATGGAACAAGCAGTATTCTAGACAACAAAAATATTATTTTAAATTTAAATTTTAGAGCATACTGACTTTTTATTTCCCTGTAAATTGACACAAGGGGAAAAACCGCAACAGATTTATTAAAAAAATAAATATTATTTTGCATTAAATATAAATTTTACAACATAACAAAATTTTAAAATACATGTGCATTTTAACAACTGAATTCAGTCCATATTTAGCCCACAATCGAAGACATAAATTTCCTTACGTTTCACAGATATAGAGTCAAAAAGTTTGCAATGTTATTTTTCTTTTCTGTTTTTTGTAAACAGCATTGGAGTTTAATTTGGAAACGCAATATATTCTGGCAATCATGTAATGATAAAAGAATTACTTGACGGTACTGAGGAGATGATTTTATTCAAAGACAAAAAACCATGTAATAATCGGAATCAAAGAACAAAGTGAATTTTGATTCCCATCTCTGGTTACAGGTTAAACTAGCTATAAAATATTAAAGAAGCTTGAATATATTTGAAAACAATTGCAATGTTTACTTAACCTTTAACTGCTGTTAGTGGTCTCATAGACCGCTGAGTTTAATTTTATTTATAATTGTCTTGTATGTAATGTTCAATGCATAAACAGTATCTTGAGAGTTAATGTAACATTTAATTTATGTTTAGATTAAACAGTCTGACAGACCTCTCACAGTAGTTATATGACAATTTTTGTCACAGCAGTTAAGTGTTAAAAGCATTTGAAATATCATTGAGAGTATACGTTTCGCTAAGTGATTACATAGTGGCTTTAGTACCAATATCAACCATAACAACAAAACATCGAACACGCTTGATTCAGTCAAAGTCAACGTTTTTCTTTTAGAAACAAGAAATATTTATTAGGATTTGAACCTGGTTTGTTCAAAGTATAAGAGTATAACTTTTTGCACCATCCTTCCATGATAAGTCTGTTTAAAAATGGCAAGTTTAATTTCAGATCAGTCCAACATACTTTTCACACAAATATCAAAATTCGTCAATTTTGAAAAATAACAACAAAGATTACCATTGCTGACTTTCCATGGAGGGATAGTTCACTAAGCTACATTCTTATACCTTGAACGAATCAAGTTAAATTCCTAATCAGTATTTCTTGTTTCTAAAAGAAAAACTTCAACTTTTATTGATTCCAGTGTGTTCGAAGTTTTGTTGATGTTGGTGCTGAGGAGGCTATGCGATGACATAGCGAAATAACCCTTTCTATGATTTTTAATTTAATTTAAAATGTTTTTAAGGATATATTATCCTATTATATTGACCAAAAGCAATTGCCAGGAAACAATCGAATCTGCAAACAAAAGAGATATTATCTTCCATTATGGTAACTCCATTCCGCATGTATCCTTGACTGTCCTAAGCAAACTCCTTGGATTCGTTTAAGACATTGTGACTCATCTTCCATACTCTCTGGACATCGCTTCGTCCAACAACTATTTGTTTATTTCTCTCAAACATTATCTTTACCAAAAAAGAAAAAAAAATATCTCTTTGAATTGCATAAAAAATTACCTCGATAAATACTTGTCATCAAATCAAAAATTTTTTTTAAAGAAGACATTATTAGAATACCGCAAAGATAGAAGAAGGTTTGTTCATCAGATTTGCACAAATATTTTCCAATAAAATATCGCTACAATCGATGTTTTCATGGTTTTTTTTTTTTATTTTTTATTTTTTATTTTTTTTTTTTTGTAAAAAAAGAACGAAAGAAACTTTTGGGGCAATCAAATATTTTAAGTTCATTGTTTTTTAATTGTATTCAAGTCTGTCTAGTGTCTCATCGTTAGTTTAAATAAGAAAATCTACAAAATGAAATTTGTGTCTGTATGAATAAAAAATATTCCTTATTTTAAAATGTCATTGGAAAGCAAACAACGGATCGAAGGCAATTTGCGGGAGGTGTACGTATTTGAGCTTTAGAAAGAGAATTATAGACTGTTATTCAATTTAAAAAAAAAAGACCGAGAAACACAGTTTTGATATTTCTTCACATCCAATAACAGACACAATTAATGAAAAATGAAAGAAACTGCACCGTTTACATTTAATTGAAAAAAAAATGCATACCCAACAAAAATACGCTCAACACTCATCATATCTAAAGTAACATGCATTGTTTTAAAAGGAAACTTAATTCCCAAAACCACTAATTTTTAAAAATCTTTATATAAAACAATATCATAAAGTCTGATTTGAAGGTATTCAGGACAAAACAACAACAAAAAAGCCCTACGAGATTTATCACTTTCTCGGCGTTAGGATATGTGCAGATATGCGTATGAAAATGATATGACAGATGATAGATAGAAATACGAAGTTACAATTGATGAGGCCTGCATGCATTTATTAGCTTGCAGTAAGACATAATCGATTTACGATCGAAAAAGAAAGTAAAAATACATAAAATTTTGTTCAAATTTTTATGGTTATTTCTTGATTCTCCTGTAATACAGTCACCGCCAAAAAAAATCTTGACACTTTCGATTTTTGATGTTTTGTTAAATATCTAGAAATATACACAAGGAATTATTCTGAAACTCCTGGTGTGTAAACAATATAGTACACGTCATATATTTTGACAAAGATTTTTCCCCGAAATCTAACAGGGGACCGTCAATAAATTGAAAAAGAACGAAGATCTTTTGGATCACCCTGTCAAAACTAATGAAGCAAAACAGTTTAAACTGCAGATAATGATTAAGTGGCTTATTGTGATAAGTTGTGTAGATTTTTATGAATATAGCTTGAAAACTCGTAGAGAAATTAAAGTTTTTATAAAAACGGTCCAAAATTTTTCCAATTTTTTTGCTTATAATTTTCAGAGCTCTTCATAAAACACAATAATCTTTTCAGAAAATATGACAAACAACATTGCAGATAACACCCTGTAATCAGAATTAAAAAATAATAAAAAATGTATGAAAAATGAACGGGTTTACTAAATAATTTTTTACTGCGCATGCGTCAACGCTATTAAAATTTCATTTGCATATTATGTTAGTTAAATGTATAGAGCAACTTTTGTGAACGTCTCAAAAACATAGCTTGAAAACTTTGAAAATTATCGTTAATAGAATATTGTCAAAATCCATTATTCTCAAAATGAAGCAAAAAGATGAGGGGCTGTATCCATATTCCCTTGATTAGTACCTACACATTATTGCACGTTCTACTATATTTGGATACAACTCCTTATCTTTTTGCTTTATTTTGGAAATAACGGATTTTGACCATATTCTATTAACGATAATTTTTAGAGTTTTTAAGCTATGTTTTTGAGACTTTCACAAAAGTTGCTCAATACATTTAACTAACATGATATGCAAATGAAATTTTAATAGCGTTGACGCATGCGCAGTAAAAAATTATTTAGTAAACCCGTTCATTTGTCATACATTTTTTATTATTTTTTAATTCTGATTACAGGGTGTTATGTGCAATGTTGTTTGTCATATTTTCTGAAAAGATTATTGTGTTTTATGAAGAGCTCTGAAAATTATAAGCAAAAAACTTGGAAAAATTTTGGACCGTTTTTATAAAAACTTTAATTTTTCTACGAGTTTTCAAGCTATATTCATAAAAATCTACACAACTTATCACAATAAGCCACTTAATCATTATCTGCAGTTTAAACTGTTTTGCTGCATTAGTTTTGACAGGGTGATCTAAAAGATCTTCGTTCTTTTTCAATTTATTGACGGTCCCCTGTTAGATTTCTGGGAAAAATCTTTGTCAAAATATATGACGTGTACTATTTTGTTTACACACCAGTAGTTTCAGAATGATTCCTTGTGTATATTTCTAGATATTTAACAAAACATCAAAAATCGAAAGTGTCAAGATTTTTTTGGCGGTGACTGTAGAAAACTTAAAATTAGAAAAATGCAAAAAAAGTCAAAAATAATTCTGATTATTGTTAGAAATATGATTCAATACCTGTTTTCAAAGAAGACATTCTAGTTCTTCTCCCAAACAATCTTCATAATAGTATGTTTCAAAAGAATAAGGGTATTAGCCATACCCATAAATTATCTGCTATATGTTTTTTAAAAAAATAATGAGACATGAAACCGGAATTGAGACTATTCTACTTAAATGCGCTCTACCTAAGTGCCTAGAAATGTACACTATGTAATGCTGTATTTTTGGGACTTTTAGAACAAGTTCTTTACAAGGAGCATCGGTATTCAAAAACATTGAGCGGACTTTGGAACACTGTGTACGAAGAGTGGAATAAAATCAACTTTTACGTTTTAGAAAAAGCTCCCTTTTCTTGAAAATTAAGATGTAATATAATAGTTCAGCAAAAAATTATCAACTTAATGTATTTTGAAATAAAATTCTTATGTTTCTTTGCAATTTCCTTTTTCCAAAGTCATCACAAATTGTGAACATGATATATAAAATTTAATATCATGTATAATGGTATAAAAATTTATCATTTCGTCTGTTTTTAAATTTTTGTTTGAAATTTAGATCCGTTAAAATTAAGAGTGAAAAACAACAAATTTCCTATTGTCTGAATGTCAAAATCGTGGATATCAGACAGTAAAAATGAGTATATATGCTGTGTACCTCAAGAAGGCATGTGAAGTGTACGACATAAAGAAGTTATCCTTTCATAAAGTTTAACAGAATGTAAAAAAAATAACTATAAATATAATTTTAGGTCTTTTTTTTTCAAAATGCATAAACAAAAGAACGTCTACTACGCTTGTGGTTTAAATACCTCCTATTAACCTGGACATGGGCAGAAGTGTTAAGGAAACACTGGGAACTTGTCAAATTGCATTTTATGAATATTTTTAATGAATATTGCGGCTTGTTATAAAAAAAGATGAAACGTATGAGTCTCGAGTGAATTTGGGCCTAACTCCATCAATCTTTATTCAAATTTGCAGACTCCTATATGCGATACAGTTCCCACCCATCGACAACAAAAAAGATTCACATATAGACAAACGCCTTTCTTTTTTTAATATTGATAAATCTCAAAATAAGTTACAATCTCGAAATTTTACTTCTGACCACTGGTGGTTCTCCGAGAAGAGATTGCCTATCATTGCTTTAATGATATGTTATAGCCGTAACAAAGCGTCATTATACCAAATTAATCTATTAGGTACATTTCAAATGAAATACTATACCTATTGCGGTCTCCCCTATGTTGGAATTTCTGAAAAGGTTTTGCAGATCTATAACCTAGCATAACTCCTATACCCAAAAACTAACATCAGTAAAAAAATTTATTTATTGATCTATATACATAAATATGTATATAACTTTTTATGGACACAATAACTTCCATAATTCTGCTCAAATCTCTTCCAAACTGATACATAAAATCAAGGGGCATAAAATCTAGGTCAAGTTTGTAAATGGGGAAAATTGGACCAAGAGGATGGAAATAGGGAGGGTTTTCGTGGAAACAGAAAAAAAAAACATAACTTCTTGATTAAAATAAATATCGAATCAGTTTAAAGTTTATATTTCTTCTAATAAAATGGGCAAAAAATTTATGCATGACATATTTTTGATAAAATTAAAAATGAACTCAAGAACCGAAAAAAAAATAGGGTTTAAATGATAAAAAAAATTCGTAGCTCCGTCAATTCTCAAGATATCAAATCCAATTAAATGTATTTTAAATTTACTAAATATTATCTAAAACTTTTTTACAAACAAGTTTTTGATAGGAACAACTCTTTTCGCAAAAAAGAAAAAAAATTAAAAATGAAAAATGAAAAAAAGGGGGGGGGGGGAGAAGAAAAAAATCCATAACTTCGTAAATTCTTAAGACATCAAATCTGATTAAATTTATTATAAATCTTTTCAATAATACCTAACACTTTTATAATGACAAGTTTCTGATAGGACCAATTCTTATAACAAAAACAAATTAATCAAAAATAGGAGTTGTAAAAAAAATCGCAATATGTGTGTACTCAAATCCAAACTGCTTATATTCTGACTCATTTTTAAATTCATTTCTGCTCTCAAACACATCCAATTGGCAGATTCTCTTATTTAGGAACTATATAATATGTCGTATTGGCCAATTCTTTGATAAAGGCAGAATATATTTCAAAAAATGCTGTCAAATTGGACATTTTGAACCGAATTTTCTTTAAAATAATTCTGATAAAGCCAGCTCTTACAGAAAAATGAAATTGAAAACTCTTCAAAAGCGACAAAATAAAGTTGCTGAACTGGGTTTATCTCTATCCATATTTTACTCTTTTTTTTTTTTTTTTTTTTTTTTTTTTTTTTTTGTGAAATCAGAACTTAATTTCAAAATCTGCCTACGTCTGTAGGCTGATGCAACAGGGATTATTTTCTGTGTTTTGTATTAAAAATTACGAGTCAAAAACTGTCGAATTCGATGAACGAAAACGTTCGAAAGAACCAGTCGACTGTATTTATAAAAAATAACAAACATTTTTTGCAATAATTAATCAAAATTAAGTTGGCTAACATAACACTATAACCCCATGTAATCAGTAACATTCAACTATGATAATGAAAATATAAAGTTTTTAATTGAGGTTTTGAATTTTGGTATTACGCAATGAAAAATCAACAAAAATTGCGCCACTATGACACTGTTATATTTTTTTTTTCTACGAAATCTAAAAATAATGTATTTTTCACCGTCTAAAAATTTACATGCATACTTTTCATTTTCATATTCACTGTTTGAAAAATAGTTTAACGTGCAATAGATTATGAATAAATATAATATCAAACTTGATGTCCCGTTTGCTAGTAATTTTGCATATACTATTTATTTATGGTACTAATCAGAGGGCCAGCAAAATCCAGTAATTTACTTACAGTTGGCAAAAAAAATATTTGTACACTCTAAAATGTTTAATTTTTAACTAAATAAAAAAAAATATTTTATCAAAAATAGTTTTAATACAGTCTGTTTACCGTGCGTTTTAAATTACATAACAGAAATTTTCGATAAAGATGTAAAATAATTTTCTAATAGGAAAAGTTTAAAAATTTCTTGCAAAAAAAGTATTTGTACATTTCTCCATCCTGATATGTACTGTGTTTTATTGTATTTATGGTTCAAAGGACTACTTATACAGAAGCTGTTTACAATTTTTAACTTCATATTATATTTGTCTGACATTTAATCTAATTTGCTCTTGAAGTAATTGAGAATAGAACCTAAAACTAGAGAGGTACCTCTAGATATATGAAATTCTATTATTGAGCATAATAAGAATTGAAATTCGCAACAAGAATTTGTAAAAGCTATTAAATTACCATTTACAACTATTGAATGCATAGTGAGAAACTATGAATAAATTAGATGCATCGAAATTCAATGAAAACCAGGACTTCTCAGCAAACTAACAATGAGGGAAAAGGAAGTGTTGTTAAAAAAGCTTTAAAAAATCCTATGCGTTCGGTTCAAAAATTTGATGGAGACCTTGCAACATCTTCTCGCATCAGAGTAATACCTCAAACAATAAGAAATATTTTTCTCAATGCAGATTTAAAAGGAAGAACCTCAAGGAAAAATCCATTCATCAGCGAAACAAATAGGCGAAAACGCATAGTATTCACTTTCCCATACAGAAGTAAATCATTGGATTTTTGGAAAACAATAATTTTTTCTGATGAGGGAAAATTCGGAATTTTCTTACCACCAAGCATTCGAAAAAATTGGCGTAAAAATAAAACTCTTCTAGATCCAAAACGTATACTTCAAACTATCAAGCATGGTGGGGGGAATACTATGGTTTTGGGGTGTATAGCTTCTAATGGAGCAGGACATTTAAAATTTATTGACAATGGAAGGACAGGTTTAACATACATTGATGTGTCGCGGCATAATTTATTAAACTGTACTAAGAAATTATGCGTAGTGGAAGCTTTTTGCTTTCTGTAGGATAACGATCAAAGCATACTGCTGTGATCACCAGCACATGGTTACTACAATACTCGAAGACGACTAGTAACTCCTCTAAAATCTCTAGACTTGAATCCAATAGAAAATTTGTGGATGCTATTGGATGCAAAAATCCGAAAAAAAATATGTATCAGCAAAGAAAAGTTATAAAGCTCTTATTGTGTCGTGGAATAACATTAACCAGACCGCTACAAAAAAGTTGGTGGAATCTATGTCACACCATCTGGAAGTAGTCATAAACGCTAAATGAATTTACACAAAATATTAATTTGTATCATTTTACTAAATTTTCATTAATTATATTACGTTGATATAGTGTACAAATACTTTTTTGCATTATATTTTTGTATATTTGTTTATTATAATGTGAAAAATCGATTCGTTTAATTTTGTTTTCGCTTCTATAATATTATAATGCATTAAATTAATGTATTACAATATTTTTTGCTTAAGTCTTTTGTTTAATTTCATTATAACTTAAAAAAAATGAAATGTACAAATACTTTTTTGCCAACTGTATTAAGTTTTATCAAAGTTACTCATTTTATTTTTATTGTGACATCATTTTCAGTCACTGAAGGCCACTGATATCAGCGTCTCAATCTCAGCATCAGCGGACATGAAAAAAATATTGAAATTTAACAGCTATATGAGTAAAATTACTTATTTTATAAAAGTTACTTTTAATTTTAATACAAAATTGGCATTCATAATGATATGGTAACTCCCCTCGTTTCTCTTTTCTCTTCAACAATGGAAGTAACCCTATTGCCACCAATGTGAAGAAATTTCATAAAGGACTCGCTTAAAATTAATATTAAAACATAACTAGTCGTTGGGATCCACCGTGAGAGTTAACCATCATGGATATGCATAATATAAAATATGAAAATAAAACATGTTATAACAATTCATGAAATGCATTGCAATTCCAAAATAAAATTTAAACGTTTATTTAAATATTTTTGCTACATTTATGGCTCTACTACTAAATTGCGGCTACTACTTGATTATCCCGTCGACCCATTTCGACAAATTATATAAATCGCCAAATTACACATAAATTACACAAATTGGCACAATTTTTATACTAAATAGCAAAAGACCAAATAAATTTGTTAAAGATTAATAAAACTACAAATAAAACATCAAATTAAAGATTACTTGGTGACATATAAACGCATGTAACGTGTTTAATGTCAAATGAATGTGACATTTATGATAAACCAGTTTTTTGGTCGACAGAACAATCAAGTAGTAATAGAAATATCCTTATAACTCCAAAAATGATAATCATATTAACAAACAATTTACTGCGTCGGATTAAGCGTCTCATTTGCAATTAAAATATATCTTTGAATTGAAATTTTAATGAAATAAAGGGTCATGAAAAATCGTTGAGTGTGGAAAATAGGATGAAATATAAAATATGTTTTACAGAATCTCCAGTGTTTGAAACGTGTAAATGCATGAAAAAATGTTGAGTAAAAATGAGATTATTTTTTATAAAATAGCGAATGTGGGCACGTCTACAAATACTGTGTTCAAAATCAAAATCAGTTTAGTAGAAAACTCATGCCAAATGACAAAAAATAGCTCTGTCTTTTAAATGTACAAATTATTAAATAGATTTAAGTAATCAATATTAATAATATCTTTAAAAGGTACGCGCAGGAATTTTAAATTAATTTTCACTTAATTAGTATCGAAATTTAAAAAAAGATATTTTTAAAGTTTCTTTTAAAACATGCATAATCTAATTCAAGATGTAAATTTCATATTCGTAAATGGTAAGTAATTTTTTAAAAGAACATTTTAAACACTTGGAAGAATTTGTAAAATAAACCTGTAACAGAATAAGGACTGGTTTTAAAATTCACAGAAGAGCGTTTTCTTATTTATTTTTATAATTTGAATAATTCAAAACCGTAAACTGAAGGTCTAAAAAACAATGAATATTCTTGGCTCATTTATTCAATTTAATTAGTTTTGCTCGTAAAAAAGGCTATTTCGAAAACGTGAATAGAATTTTAATTAACGAACATATGCGAAATTCTTTTAATTGTGTTGTGTGTAGTAGATCATTAAAATAATTTTAAAAACATAAAGTGGTGTTTGTGGTTTAAAAATATGTATGTGAAACTGAATGAATAAGAACATTATAAGCGTAGTTTTAAAGTGTTTAAAGAAAAATGTTGTCAATTAATCTCCCGAAATTAAAATGCTCGATAAATTGTTTGGTAAAAATAGGAGTTTAATAGAATAAATGAAAAAAATTAAAATGTTTCTGAAATTTATCGGCATTTGGATTTTTAAAAATGTTATAGCTACAAACAGTAAGTTTTTCGTAATTTCACACCTGGTTCTGAAGTTTACAGACAGAAAAGTTTTTTTCGCTTCATTTATTAATTTGATTAATTCAAAAAGAAATGAATTTTCTGAAAACAATAAGTATGTTGTTGCCAAATTAATTTTATACGAAAAAAAGAGCAATTTTTAAAGAATACATACGGGGTTACCACAATGCCTATTTCCATATTCTATTCGAAACACTTTTAAAAAGTATATTATTTAAGGTAGGTTAGTCTTTCAGATGATGTTAAAGTACAAAAAGACGATTATAGTTCGTAAAAGTGGTACAAAATCTTTTCAAAAATAATAGGAACAATAATAAAAAAGATAACAAAATTGTAATTTAACAAATTACAACGACTATTTGGAAAATGTTATTTTCAAAGAAATTTTGTATTTAAATTAATAATAAGGTATCCTGGGATAATAACGCCATGTTAAGGTTCTACCAGTTTTCACGGCTTAGTTTTAAATTGTATTTTTCAAACAAATATAGAATTTGATACAGTAACTCATTGACTACCCATATATAAAAAAATTATTTAACAAATATGTATTCATAAAATGCAATGACAGGATTTCTTGACCAATAATATTTGGCGTTATTACCCACCAATGTGGGTAATAACGCCATGAAAAAACTATAAAACAATATAGATTAATCTCATGTAGATTGCTCAATTCTAAAAATACAAACTCTACAGACCTAGAAATTGACAAGTTGCATTCTAAGAGTTAGAAAATGTTCAGTTTTTTGTGAAAGTGTAAAAAAAGAAGGGGTGAGACAAAAAATATTAGACCCTGAGCTTCTTTTTTTTTTTAAAAAGGTGCGCTTAAATGGAATAATTAGAAACATTGCACGTTTTTAACTGTGTTTATCTGAATCAGTATTTATGTTTCTATAAATGCCTTCTAAGCGATAGAAAATATTTAATTTTTTGTGAAAATGAAAGTACCCATGGATAACTGTTCTGTTTAAACAGAATATAACACACTGAATTTCTCATTGCTTAAGAAATCCTACTTAAATATAATTATAAGAAACATTGCAGTGTTTAAACCATTTTTAATGTAGTGTTTTTTTTTATCATGTGAAATTTTATGATAACTAGGGTTATGTTTAATAAATAATTTTGTTAACACTGTTATAAAAATCTTGTAAGAACTTTTTAACCCGTAAACTTCACTCTAATGCAGATTCGCGCAAACATAAATTTAAAATGTCGGCGTTATATGCTCTAAAAAATGTGTGTTTTTAATTAATTAAATTAGATTTTCGATAAAAAATTAATATCACAGTCTACTCTTATTAAATTTTATGCATGATTCATGTGGTTATATTTCCATTATCTCATTTCATTATAATCAACATAATTAACCTTCAACTACTGTTAGCAATTCACTGAACGCTTTTTTTTTTTTCAAATTTAGAGTTTAACTTGCAATTTCCAGTTTAACTATAGCTGCAACTCAAATTCTCTTTCGTTTGAAGTCCTCGTACTATTGTTAGAAATATCTGAATAGATTAAATTTAATTACAATTAATCTTGTACAAAAAGTTTAGTACAGAAACAGTACTCTATGAGTTTTAATCATTGATATCCTTTTAACCTTTAACTACTGTTATCTGTCTCACAGAGCTTTGCTTTTTTTTTCAATTTTTATAGTTTAACTTGTAATTTTCAGTTTAACTATAAACGCAACCGATTTTTTTTCATTTGGAACTTTAGTACTATCACCTAAGACTTTTGATAGTGAATGTTAATTATAATAGTCTTGTACAGAAACACCATCCTATCAGTTATTCATGCCTTTCGATCTTGCGGTTTCACGGACCGCTTCTCACTAGTTACATTACAATTTTGTCACATTAGTTAAAGGTTAAATTTGTAAAATTTCGAAAAACAAAACGCTGAGAAAGCGGGCAGTTAAAATTTAAACCTCGATTGAAGAATCAAGAGGGAATTTAATAGAAATCTGATTTTGAAAATGTTGGAATTACATAGAATATGAAAATATTTTGATAAGTTATAGGAGTTTAAAATTGTTTTACATTACTATTTAAAAAAATACCAGTTTTTGGGTATCGGACCCTACCCCCTTTTAATCTAATCATTTCAACAATGACAATAATACTGTCTCATACATAAAGTAAAACATAAACGCCCTCCCCATGTAGTTCCGTCCCTGTAAGGAATCAACCGAAGTAATAACGCCATTTCTTGGCATTATCACCCCGGTATAATTACGCACTACATTTTAAACTACAAACTATCTCGCAAGCATATTCAAAATCTTCTGCGACATTTTGAAAGTGAATGAAACGCACTAAAAATTTATGCAATAAACAAGTATTTCCTGATAAATATATATTCTTCACATCACAAAACTTACCTCGCAAATTTTAGATCAAGCATTAATTTTAGTTGCTTCTAAAAGCGATTAGGCCTACAAATAAAACAAATTAACTTTAAGCTATTGTTTGTTTTTTACATGACTCAGAGTCCTTCTACTCAGTGCTCATAGGGGTCATTTACGGGATTATTTCATAAATATGCGTAAAATTAGCACTTGGCGTGATTACTCAACCTGGCGTTATTAATCCAGAACTCCTTAATAATAAAAATCATTTTTAGGATAATTGTAACAAGTCATATATTACGTACACCGTGCATTAAATATTAATATTCCTAAATCAATGATAAAAAACAGTAACTTATAGATAGACAATTCTGACTGTTTAAAATGTGCATTTTTATTGGATGAATTTAATCAGACTGACTACTGAACGCGTCACATTACATACAACATGGATTAAACATTAATATTCCTGGACCCATCACAAACAAATTTTAAATGAAATTTCACTTTTGCAATTTTCGGAACTGCAAATTTTTAAACTTCTAAACATCACACATTTAAAATTTTTACGCCGTTAAAATTTTAGACCGTTTAGAGAAAAAATGCTCTTTTTAATGAAATTTATTGAAATCATAACCCTTGCACACCTTCAATTCATTTACAATTCATCGCACATCTAAAATATACATAGTAAAATGTATAAGCGCATGGTCAATATAATTTATTAAAAATAGATACTTTGTTTCTCAAATCTAAGTTTATCCGTTGAAAATTTATCAGAATATACCTGATTTTTCCTTTGCACACTGTAGGTATACCAGGAATAAAAATTATAATTTCAATTTTAGTTAAAATAATTTCAATTAAAATAGCTTCACACATTCAAAATATTTACATTTCATGAAAGATGTCAACAAAAATACTATTGAAGGAAAATATTTATTTCGCAGAATTTCCATAATTATGCATACGTAATTAGAAAATCAACTGAAAAATGAACTGGAACTATAAACTTTTCGCGTGAAACTATTATTTCCAAGTAATTTTTAGTCGCTATTTTAATCACAATAAGAGTCTATCCTAGCGTTGCCTTGACATTATGAAGTTTCCTTAATTTACTTTAATAGCCTACTACCAAAATTAATTGCCATAAAAGCGGTCGCTTCCGTGGAACAAAATTGCTTCTAAACATGTCAATGTTTCATTAAAGAATTTAAGCTTCTTTATAACTTTTACAGCAGTATTTCCATCTCAAAATTGTATGACTTCCTCTAATAAGATTTAAGTGTCTGCAACATTATTAAATTATGAATATAATATGGTGTAGTGCTTTGAGCAACGCTTGAAATTTAAAGTCTAAATGCACGTGTCATAGTAAATTAATCGTTAATGACCACTGTAAAACTTACCCACCATGATTATGCATAATAGAAAATACGAAAATAAAACATGTGTAAACTGTTTTTAAAAAGCATTGCAATTTCAAAATGAAATTTAAACGCGTATTTAAATGATTTTAGTATACATAGTAATGCCCTATTACGGAATTGCGGGTATAATTTGATTATCCCATCGACCCATTTCAACAAATTATAATCGCTAAACTACTCGTAAATTATACAAATTGACATGATTTTATTTTAAATAACGAATGAACAAATAAATTAGTAAAAAATTTATAAAAATACAAATAAAACGTCGAATTAAAATTCCCTTGATAACATACAAAGACTTGCATGTGCTTAATGTCAAGTAAATGTGGCATTTACGATAAGCCATTACTGGCATTTAATCTTTTATTTTTGCGATGATTTTTTGGTCGAAGAAATAATCAAGTAGTAATAGAAACATCCTTATAACTCCAAGAATGATAAACCTATTAACTAAAAGTATGCAGCTTCGGATAAAGTTTCTCATTTCCAATTAAAAAATATATTTAAATAAAATACAGGGTGATGAAAAATTGACAAAGATGTGACAAATGTGAGTTTATCAGTTGAGAAGTTATCAGAATGTACTCAGTTTTTCCTTTGCACTCTATACATATCAGGAATAAAAATCATAATTTTAATTTAAGTTAAACTAATTTTAGTTAAAATCGCTTCACATCACCAAAATATTTACATTTCATGAAATGTCGATAAAAAATGCTATTGTGCAAAAATATTTATTTCTTAGAATTTCGTTTATTCATAGTGAATCAACAGAAAAATAAAGTGGAATTATAATCTCTTCGTATGAAACTATTATTTCGGAGTAATCTGTAGTCGCTATTTTAACCACAATAAGAGTCTATCCTAGCGTGCCTCGACGTTATGAAGTTTCCTTAATTTACTTTAATAGCCTACTACTAAAATTAATTGTCATAAAAGCGGTAACTTCCGTGGAACAAAACTGCTTCTAAACATGTTAATGTTTCATTAAAGAATTTAAACTTCTTTATAAGTTTTACAGCCGTATTCTCATCACGAAATCGCATGGCTTCCTCTCATAAGATTTAAGTGTCTGCAACATTATTAAGTTATGAATATAATATGGTAAAGTAGTTTGGAGCAGGGCACGAAATTTAAAGTCTAAATGCACCTGTCACAGTAAACTAGTCGTTGGTGACCACCGTAATGCTTACCCATCATGGTTATGCATAATATAAAATGCGAAAATGAAACATGTGGAAACTATTTATAAAAAGCATTGCAGTTGTAAAATGAAATTTAAACGTATGTTTAAATATTTTTAATATACATAGCAACACTCTATTCCTAAATTACGGGTACTACTTGATTAACCAATCAACAGAATTAGACAAATTATATACATCGCCAAACTACTCCTAAATTATACAAATTGGCATGATTTTATTTTAAATAACGGAATAATATGTAAATTAGTAAAAGATTAATAAAGATACAATAAAACGTCGAATTAAAAATCCCTTGATGACATACAAACACATGTAACGTGTTTAATGTCAAGTCAATGTAACATTTACGATGAGTCATTACTCACATTTAATCTTATAGTTTGGCGATAGTTTTTTCGTCGACGGAATAATTAAGTAGTAAAAGAAGCATCCTTAGAACCCCCAAAATGATAAACCTATTAACTAAAACTGCATCGTACGAAGTGTCTCATTTCCAGTTGAAAAATATATTTGAATTGAATTTTGAATGAAATACAGGGTCATTAAAAATCGGAGAGCGTGGAAAAAAGGATTAAAAATATCTCAACAACTAATAACCTGAGCGATTTTATTCTTTATGCAAAATTTATGTTTTTTATTTTCTTTTACATCTACTCATTAAAATAAAAAATTCGAAATTTTTTATATATTTTTCATCAAAATGAATACTTTGGGAGTCAGAAGAAAAGAGTTCCGGATAATCGAGGGCAGTTATATTTAGTAGGCTTCTTTCCAATTTACATACTAAGTACACACTAAATTTCAAGTTTCTATCTCAATTTATTCGGGAGATAGAGCGTTTACAGACAGACAGACTTTTTTTTAAATGGTTCTTGAAATTTCCAGTATCTGAAACGTGTAAATCCGATAAGAATTTTTTTTTCTATTTTTAAAACGATTACGAGACTTGCCGTATATTATGTATGATAGATAAGAAAAATAACGATAGCCACAATTTTGTGGTTGTTTGTGGCCACTTGCTATTTATGTCTTGCAATTTATTTTATCTGTAGTATATTTATTACAGAATTATGCAAAAAAATATTTTATTTTCTTTGAATATTTAAAATGAATAGGTTTTATATTTTTGCATTCATAATAAGTATAGAAAATAAAATGGTACTTAAAAGTTAGCAATAAAATAATGTGAATACATTTATTTGATTCTATCATTGTATTATAAAAAGAACTTTTCTAAAAATATATACTAAAATAAATACAGATTACTAAATGGCATACTTATAAAAAGAATATCTTCAAAATACACTTAAAAATTTATCAACTTTTCATTCGCTGACTATTGTTTCATACACGACGTCTGCGAACGTCGTCAGGACATTCGCAGATGAGAATGAAACGTCGATAAATTTTTATGTGTATTTTAAATATATTCTTTTTATAAGTGTACCATTTAGTAATCTGTATTTATTTTAGTACATATTTTTAGCATAATTTATGGTGCAATTGTCCAATTCATAATTAAGAACCCTTCTAATAATAATAATAATAATAATAATAATATATATATATATATATATATTATATTAACTTATGCCTATCCAATCTGTGTCTTTCCAAGTAAAATAAGTGAACTTTCTTTACAAAACACACAGCAAAAACCTCCGTACTTTCAGAAAAGGCCACCCTTATATTAGAAACACCACCATCCCTAGATATCTAGACACTACATCATTCAAAAGAAAAATCCATGACTTTTATAAAAATGTCTAAAAAACTGTCTACAATATTCCAAATCAAATAATTACAGAGTTACCAAACTACCAGACAGGAAGGTGCGGCAAAGACAATCACCGCATAGAGCTCACGGCTGAAATTCCAGAATTTGTTAAAACTCGATTCTCATATTAAAACACAAGTCATAGGCCTGTCCGTGCCCAGTCATATCTTGGTGGAAAACACCTGCAAATTCGATTGTACCGGTTTACTCGGTTGTTTACTGTTATGTTTTCCTGCTCCCAATCACACATGTTTTCATGCCATTGGGTGCAGGAAAATATAATGGTAAATCTATGAGTCAGGCGTTAAATATAAAGTTAGCAATATAAACATATGAAAAACATGGTTTTCCCGATGTTTTTCACCAAAATATTACTTGGAAGACGCATTGTGTTTAAATGCGAATCGAGTTTTAAGAAATTCTGGAATTTTAGCCGTGAACTCGATGGAATGTTTGTCTGTGCTGCCGCTTCCCATTCTATAATTCTCTTTCAATTTATTATGAAGTCTAATATTTCTTTACTCTTCTGCTATACTACTTTCTTTGTCTGTCTTGTCTTTATTTGATTTAAGAAGAAAAAAATACTGTTAATTATCTTTCTTTTTAGAACTTTTATTTTCCTCAAATTAAATGTTATGGCTCTGTTAAGAATCTTTTTTTTATGATAGGGTTTTCCCTCAGTAGCTTTTTCGCCTTTCTTTTATGTATCTAATAGATTTCTTTCATCTCTTTTTTTAGGTGCATTCCTGATTGTTTAAATGCATATCATCTGTTTTTTTTTCAATTATTCTATTCAATTGGAACATGTCTTTTTCAATTATTTTATTTTAATTTTGATTCAACAAATAAAAAAAAAAATATTTATTTTTAAAAACATGATATTTTTTAAAGTTACATCATTTAAAAAAATATTTTAAGGATTTTTAATTTTTATTTAAATTAATATTTTTGAAAATGCGGAAAGAAAATTAAAATTTTTATATTTCTGTTTATTCTGTAAGTACGAAAAGCTTACAATCCAAAAAAAATTCTTCCATCTCTCTGCAACAATTTGCTGATAAAATAATGTTTAGTTGCTGTGTTTTTTCTATTCTGAAATTTGTTTTATTCATTGATTGATAAAAACTTAATACGGATGAAATTACGATTTTATTCAACCAGAAAAACAAAGATTTATCAAATGATTAACCATTTTCAATAAACTTCATATAGGAAGAAGAATATACTTAAAAAATTTATATGTATACTTAATTAAATTAGTATACATAAATTATGTATAAAAATTGCTAGTGTTTCATCCTTTACAAAATCTTGAAACTTACATCATATAAACAATAATATCACAGATAACAAGAGTGTATGTTGTATTTATATAAATTAGTAAATGAAAAAATATTGATTTTTACATTTTCGTAGTTTAATAACATAACGTAATACTGAAATTTGCGACAGCAAACTTAACGACCAAATTGCATTATGATTCATAAATTGTGATTAGGAAGATTTATAGCGAAAAGTTTCTAAACGAAAATTAAATTTCATGAAGGAAATTTCAGAGCAGCGTGATTAAAGTTGAAAAATAATCATAGCAGTTAACTATTTATGTAATACATATATTGTATTATTCCTATTATATAACACATTATATATTGCTTATTTATATATATATATATATAGCTGATCTGCATGGCGTAGCCTAGAACCGTGATAATATTCTTAAATGAAACTCAAACCTGTATGATTTTATATCTTTATTTTGATTTTATCTGAAATACGCGCTGACTGTTTAAGAAACCAATTGAAAAAATATATACAATTTGAAATCGGTTAACAAACTGTTCGGTTCGCAAACAGATCAATTAACGAACATATTTGCGAGAGATTTTCATGCTCGGATAACGAACACTTTCAAAAAGAAATCGGAAGTTGCACGTCAGACGTACGCTAAATGAGGTGCATTCGTATTGTAACGAAGTTTTTAAAACATACAGTACTTTAGATTTAATACAGTATATGAAATCTTTTGTATGCACCTGTAAATACTAAACGCTTTCTATTACACAGGAATTATGTGCTATACAAAATGAAGCTGTTTGATTATAGGTATATGAGCTGTTTCCTCAGATGAACGAAACAATAACAAAAAGACGTTTGAAAGACCTGAAAAATGAAATCCAATCATAATAATCGATGTCACATATGATCGAATGATTAAAATTCCTGGGTTTTAAAATAACTTGAAGACAAGTCATTGTGATATCAGATTAACTCTATTATGAGCATCATTGATTTTTACACACCAGCGCTATTACGATATGATGTGCATTGCTTTATGACGACTACACCGTGTCGATTCATAAGCAAAAATATATTCGGCCGTTACTTTTTTTTAAACTAGCGCTGTACAAAACGTATGAACAATGCCAGTAAAAATAAATAAATAAACAAATACTTAAGCCACAGTCTCAAAGTTCGAATGTTTTATTTTTTCCAGTTTTTAATAGACGAAGCAGATGAGAGTTTCTATCACGCATTTTTTGCGTGGAGTGGTGTCCCTTGCAACTTAACATGATTTAGAGTCTCCCTTTATTTATTTATTTATTTTAGTTCTAGTATTGATTTAAAATGAGGATTTTTTTAAAAAATTCTTTTCTTTACAAAAAAGGGACTCTTCTGGTGCACATAACAGTCGTAAAAAAGCTTACAGTTGTTTAAAATGTTGCTGTGGTTTGTCTTTTTTAGAACAAAATGTTTCTGTAAGTCGTAAATCTTTAGATTTAGATGCATCAGGACAAACTACCTATGTCTAAAAAAGCCAAGTCCGATTCACCACAAAACAGTACAGGAATTTTTAAAATCGGTTTAAAAAATGCGAGGAAGACTTTTGTCAGGTTTGATAACTTTTTAAAACGTGACGTACTGTTGATACCAACTATAACTGCTGTTGAAATAAAAAAGAAAAATAAACATTACTAATGAATGCATGAGTAAGGACATCTGCCATAAACATTTTTCTATGAGTGTCAAGATCTTTTTTTTTTTTTGCTGGCACTGTATGTTAAAATGCAACTGAAAGTCCATTATTTCCAAAGAATTAAATTCATAATATAACGCAAAAAATTCATAAGTGTCACCGAATTAATTTGATTTCAACATTTTATGATTTTTAATATCAATAGTTAAAACAATAGTGATAAAAGTATTAGTAATAATAACGTTACACAGCACTTTGAATGCTACATAAAATTTACACATTTTTTATTTTAAAATTGAAAAAAAATAATATCCATAAATTTCAGGTGATTAAAAAATGCTCATTTAGAACACTCTCTGTAAAAATACATCGGTTATATCATTAAAAAAAATGGGAGCACAATTTTCTTATAATATTTCAAAAACGATTTTAAAAAGATGCGACTTCGTGTTTCAAATCTTTATGACACATAGATGCTCTCATTTAATTCCGTCTCAGATGGTAAATCGATAACTCCTGATAGTTACTTCAGAGAAAATGCTTTTTTAATGGGCATACGATATAATAACCGTAAATGATTTGGAGGCATTCATTTCCGGCGATCATTTCAAGAAGCGTTATGAAACTCGCCTCGCAAATGCTAAAGAAGCTATTTTGTAAAGCCGAATAAACCTGTATGTAATTTTAAAGATTTGATATTACAATAATGAATGCAACTTTTTGAATCTGAAAGAGCTGACAATTAATTTTAGTTGTGCTAAAGAAGATAGAAGTTTCCATTGAATTTTTAAATCATTTTAATGTACTAAAAAAGGTTTTTTTATTGAAACTATAAAAAAAATATTCATAATATTAAGGTTTTAAATCATATAATATCTATTAATAATATTTAAATAGTTACAAAAAAAAGACTTTTGAATACTGAGACGGAGTAAGAAGTGCGCCAAATTTAAACACGCTAAGTTGACAACGACATGACTGATACCAGCTAATGAGAACGCAGCTAAAGCCAATAATGCTAAAACGTGATTATCTTGTAGAATCTCGCACTTGAATTTCAAATTTGTAAAGCAATGTAAAAATACAAATTTACCTGTATTAGTATGCTTAACAAGTCCAAATTGTAATACCAAAAAATAAATTTCTTTTCCTGAAGAAAGCTTTCATTAAACCTATTTTTATAGAAAATTCCTCACCTCCGTGATACTGCCAATTTCATTATGAGTTTCATATTTATGAAACTCATAAATTATTGAAATTCATTGAAATTAAATTGAATCATTGTTCATATTATTTCTAGTAATAAAAAGTTACATATAAAAATGAAAAAAGAGGAAACTGGATAAAGCTTGATTTTGAAAAATATTTTTATACAAAAGTTACGCTTTTCGGAGAATGACCCACATGTGTTATCTGTATTCCATTGAAACATTTTTTTCTGAATTGTTATTTAAAACTGAATGTGATTATTGTTTATTTTCCACATATTTTTGCATTAACTTAAAAAAATTCCTGTTTTATAAATCACTTGCTGAAAAATATAAGGAACATTTTTTTTAATATGTTGCTTTTAAATATTTTTACTTTACTGAATATTTCAGCAGTGTTCAAATTTTGCATCGATTTTAGATTGAGAATACAGGACCACGAAGAATTACAGAACTTATGAAAAGAACTAAACACAGAAAGGCGTGTTTTTAATGGCTGAAAGCGTCGTAATTTCAGAAAATTCAAGGTGTTACAACATGGTAAATTTTTTGTCGTAGAGGAATGGATTCTGTTTCTCTCTTCCACCTATCAATCTCCCAGTGAGCGAACAATCCACATCAGTGATTTTGCTTGTATATTTGTAAAAGGCGAGGGTCAAATAAACATTTTGGCCCATGGAAGGATGGATGTGTGTGTGTGTGTGGGAGGGGGGGGGTAGCACCAAGAGCTTTACGTTATACAATGGCGCTCAAACCAACTGAATTAAAGCTCTCTTCGCTGCAAGCGAAGACACTCGCATGCTAGTGCTATTCCTATGGGGAGATTATTTTCTAATATTTCGTTTGTATTTCAACATTTTTATTTTATTTATGTATATATTTCATTTATTTATTTTTTTTATACGTTAGCTGAGGTTCAACTCTACGCGGCTCCTATTTTAATTTTTTCGATTTTGATTGCAGTATTTTTTACAATGACACTTTCGATTTCAGAACCAGTTTTGAAAGTGCGCGTTTTGCCCAACTTTAACTGAATTCTAGGAACTCATTTATTCTTAATTGCTCTGTGATTTATTCACAATAGAATGCGAGAAAAATACAATGGTTCAGGAAATAAAGAGCTCAATCCTACTTGAGGGAAAGTTTCCCTGTCCTGCAGTCCGATTGAAGTTTTCCTTCCTTGGCATGAAAAGTCATTATATTTAAAACACGCCGACGAGTGACCGCAAGTAATGGTTAGGTCTGTCTGGACCTTAAGGCTGTGAGCACACGCTTGAGGAACTGAATTCTTTTCATTTCTTTAGAATCCTTTTGCGTTTTACTCACTTAGAAAAGAGGGAGATTATAATGGTGCAGGAGATAAACAGATCAACCCTACTTGAAGGAACGGTTCCATGTCATGCAATTTTGAATTGAAAAATTCCTTTCTTGATATGGAAAAGTCATTATACATAAAACACGCCGCCTGAAACAGAAAACACGCCAATTAGTGACTGCAAGTAGTGGTTATGTCTGTCTGCACCTTAAATTCTTTCTCAGGAAAGTTTTTCCTGGCAAAGGCACATCTCCGACATCCAGCCTTTCACCATAAGACTCCAGCCTAAAAGTTCTTGACACACTCCTCCAATGTCTATCTCCAGGGAAAAACAATTGAGGTTTCACTTAAGCTGCGCACAGATATCAATACTTTCAGTTCTATTGGTGGGACGGGAACAAAAAGTTGCTAGTTTTGGAACCTCTTTAAATGACTTTTGAGGGACGAACTCTATCGAATTGACAAAGGAAGGGAAAGTTCCAAATGCAATTATTTCCCCCAATTTTCAATCGTAAAGCTGTCAACTGATTTCGCGTTCGATTTCTCTCTTGAAGTTCAAATTCAGTGCACTGAAAAAGCAATTAACATCAAACGCGCCGACTCGAAAGATCAGAGACAGCGACGCCTGACCACAAGATTTAGTCAAATGTGTTTGGTGCTTTACACAGCCATCTACGCAATCTTCCACTGAACTTCCCTTCCCCTCTCAATTACTCAATATGATAATCAAGGACGTCTTTAGTTCTTTATCTATTTTCCATTTGTAACCACATTATCGTATACAAAAGAAATACTGATATATCGTCTACACAATAGATTTTTTCAAACAATAAAATATGAATATAATAACTCATTCCAAACTTCCATATAAGAAGAAAATGTTTCTCTAACGCAAGTACATTTGTAACGTGATTTACATATAAAATACAATAAATAAATAGAAATAACATAAATTAACAGCAACCTTAATTAGTCACATGCTCATTAACGTAGAAACCTGAAATTGTATTCTAACAAGTTTATTTTTATACTGTCAATCTTGGTAACTTTGCATTAAATCAGGCTAACTTTGCTCCATCCTTTACTAAATTTTGATCAATTCTGCCATGGTGAAATCTTAACGAATTATTTCCAATGAGATCACAAACTCACACTGGTGCTACAATTAATATATTTCAGACGAAAATTTTGCCGTTAACTCAAGTGATATAGCAGATTTAATACAGTCTGACCCCGCTATAGTGAATCCGGTTTA
This sequence comes from Maratus speculifer, assembly GCA_964019185.1. Taxonomy (NCBI): domain Eukaryota; kingdom Metazoa; phylum Arthropoda; class Arachnida; order Araneae; family Salticidae; genus Maratus; species Maratus speculifer. The sequence continues at coordinate 186,547,444 of OZ025296.1, read as the reverse complement.
TAGTGAAAATTTGGATGTAGTGAAAGTTTTAGTGATCTCGTCCAAAACTTTGACAATGGGACAGCACCTTTTATCTTGGAAGTGAAATTGGTAGCAAATATCCTGAATATTCTGTTTCTAAAGAAAATGTGGAGCAGAAAATATTGGATTCTTTACAAATTGCTGACATGAAAATTGATGAATTTTACTTAAAACGATTCAATCAAAAATCACTAATGTTTACCGCATAATGTAAAAATAAAATCAACTTTTAGTAACTAATTATCTTCTTTTTTAATGTTTATTTTTTATCCATTTAATTAGTCTATACTTTGTAAGGAAATTACGTATTACTGCAATCACTATTTTTAACAATACTATAACATATGCTAAAAAATATTTTTTGAAAGATTTTAGATACAGTGAATTATCGGTTATAATGGATATATCGCTGGGTCCGCAGACGGTTTTCTATAGTGGGGGTTCGACTCGACTGTATTTTTTCTCTCTTTGCCCAAAGTTATCCTGATTGACTTGGCAGGGTTTGTACGCTTCACGGAATTTTCCAGGAGAAAAATTAGTGTACTTTTTATAGAAAAATATATCTGGGTTAAATGCGTGAAATGTCATTTTATTTAGTCTGGAATTTTTCTATAAGAAAATAATGGTACCAAAGAATTTTCTGGATGTAAAATTCTAGGAGGCGTACGGAATCTGTTATTAGATAAAAGATCAAAAAACTTGTATGTGTTTTGTTACCAAATAATTCCATTGAAATCATAAGTAAAAACGAAAATGAACATATAATGATCTACTAAACATGCAATCAAGTACAGATTAATGACATTTCTAAATATAGCGTATTTAGTTTTAGGTAAGAAAATTTTAAGAAATGAAAATATAGTTTCTCATTCACAGTTATGAATAATTTTTTATAGATTATATTATGGGATAATAAATACAGACCTTTCTCTTAATTGATAATTTTATTATAAAGAATAAACATACTCTTTGAAATTAAGTACACATATCGGAAAGTCAATAATGACTTATTTAAAAACTTTGTGTTTATTGCATATTCGAAGTATAGATCGAATATCTTTATTTTTACCTGCGCTATGTCTTATCAGTATTGATTCAGCGTGTGGTATTTTTATACGTAAAAGTTATGATCATAAAGCTAAATGATTTAGCGGTTATGATTTGGCCATAAATGATTTATGCTCTTTTGATTACTTTCGGAGCATAACTTTAACATCTTGTGCATATATTTTATCGGTGTAAACTAAACTAGACATATATCAGTTTTATCCCGTTATTCACATAAAATTGTTCGGCTTGGAGACTTAATTTTGTCGATATGATCGTAAACAATTTTATGATAAACTTTGTCCATTCCTATCAGAGCTGAATTTATTCAAATGTTTTATACTCGCTTTTAAATTATTATTACCTTTAGAGAGAAAGTTTACTGGCACAAAATTCTGAAGCTGTATTCAAAAATGAAAAAAAATCCACGTAAGCGTTTATGCATTATGATCAAATCACATGGCGTATATAAAAAGTAATTTTCTGAAATTAAAAAAGCAATGAAACATAAAATAAGGTACCCTGGGGTAATAACGCCACGTTAAGGTTTTACCAATTTTCACGGCTTAGTTTTAAATTGTATTTTTCAAACAAATATAGGATCTGATACAGCAACTCATTGACTATCTATATAAAATAAAATAATTTAACAGATATGTATTTATAAAATGTAATGGCGTTTTTTCTTGACCAATGTTATTTGGCGTTATTACCCACATATATGGGTAATAACGCCATGCAAGCAAAACTATAAAATAAGATGGAATAATTGCATGTAGATAGCCCAATTCTAAAAATACAAACTCTACAAACTTAGAAATTGACAAATTGCATTCTAAGCTATTGAAAATGTTCATTTTTTGTGAAAATTTAAGAAAAATAGAGGTGTGGTGTGGGGTGTGGGAGGAGGGGATGAGGCAAAATAATATCAGACCTTGAGCTTCTTTTTGCTTAAAAAGGACCGCTTAAATATAAATATGAGAAGCGTTGCACAGTTTTAACTGTGTTTATTTGAATCAGTATTTAGGATGTAGTTCGGCCACTGCAGGGAATCAACCGGAATATTAATGCCAAGGATTGGCGTTATTACCCCGTTATAGTTATTGCGTTATACATTTTAAATTACAAATTATCTCGAGAAGATATCCAAAATCTTCAACAACATTTTAAAAGTACATGAAATGCACTACAAATTTATGTAATTAACAAAGTATTTCCGGATAAAAAGATAGTCTTCACATCACAAAACATATCTCGCAAATTTTAGATCAAGCGTTAATTTTAGTTGTTTGTAAAAACAATAAGACCTAAAAGTGAAACAAATTAACTTGAAGCTGTTTTTTGTGATTTATATGACTCAAAACCCTTCTGCGCAGAGCACATGGGTGTCATTTACCTGATTATTTCATAATTATGCAAAATATAAGCACTTGGCGTTATTACCCCGCCTGGCGTTATTACCCCAGGGTACCTTAGTTCAAATTTGTGAGTTTTCACATTATCGGCCAAAAAAATAGAGCTAAAACATTATCGTGTTGGAAGGTTTTTAAATAATATATTTTAAAAACTATGGGTGTGGATATGTATTTTTTTTTTTTTTTTTTTTTTACTTTTTTCAAAAAGAAAAAACTGTTAAATTTACGGGAAAAATTGCTGGCAGCAATATTAACAACAATTTTTGCCGTAAAAATTGCAGAAAAATCAGATGTAATAAAAAAAATCCATCTATTTACATCATTTTACTACAGTTTTTACGGCAAAAACAGCTGGCAACATTGCTGGCCAGCATTTTTTCCGTAAATTTAACGGATTTTTTTTTTTTTACAGTGTCGCCAAACTTATATATATATATATATATATATATATATATATATATATACATTTGACATCTTTGTTTTTATTATCTGCTTTTTTATTTTATTCTAGTTTTTGTACAAATTTTCTAATAGCAATTGGTTTTCAAAATTTTTAATTTCAATAATTATGTTTTTTTCCGCGCCATCCAAATGATAAATTTGGTTGACGAAATTATTCATAATGTTCATCATTTATCTATTTTTAAGACAAGGCTGTTTTTATAGTTTTCTGACCTGAGATTTCTACTCAACCGATTTTGATAATTCTTTTTTTTTTTACACAAAAGCACTTTATTTGTAGATGTGCACACTCCCAATTTTTAAAAAATAATTACATTTCTTATTTTAAATTTAATTTTAAAAATTGTTTTATGAAATTTCTTATTATTGATGGCAATATGATTACTTTCTTTTTTGAAGTGAAAAAGGGAAACACTGTGAGCATTTTTGCCGATCCCACCGAAGCTAGCATAGGGAAGTAAATACGGGCTTCCGATTGGTTGAAAAACTTAAAGAGCAATTGCTAAATCATTATGAATGTGGATGTACATATTAGGGGAGTATATGGGTATATTGTGTTAACCCTTTCCGGGACAAGGTGCTTGTATTAATAAAATGTTGAAATAATTGGTTGACACCAGTATCTACAAGAAAATTTATATGTAAAAATGTAAATGTGCATGTTTTATATTGTTGAAATTTTCTTTAAGAAATTCGGGTGCCAATGTGTCAATAATGAATTAAAACTAGGTGATGCCGTGGCGGCATCACCGCCCTTCAAGGGGTTAAAAAAATAAGAAGAAGAAAAAATGGCATTTTTTAAAAGAAAGTAATAATAAACAAAAGCAATTGAGTTTGTAAATATCGCATAATTGACACCTTAAAAAGGTAGTGTGATAACTGTTTGTAAATAAATTGTTCTGAATATGGATGTACATATTAGGGGCATATATGTGAATATCAGGTTAAAATAATTAAGGAAAAATTCCAATTTTATTACTTTTTTAAAAGCAATACAGAACATTTGAGAAACAAAATTCTAAATTCCAGAAAATCTTTCTTTTTATCTATTAATAAATATGTAGAATAAGAAGGAAATCAATCAAAATCTCTCTTTTAAAAGGTTTTCAAACAAAAGGATGGTGACTAAATAAATTCAAAAATGAACCAAAACAAAATGTTCTTTAAAGTATTCAACCAATCAGAAGCCCGTATTTTCTTTCCTATGCTAGCCTCGGAGGGATCGGCAAAAATGCACACTTGTGAATTACAACGTCATTACGGATGCCATTTTCGTATTACAAATAATAATAAATTTTAAAATTTTTGAACAGAAAATGAAGTTACGGTTTAAAATAACTCTTTTTTTACTCATAAAGTTTTTACATTTTAGTATTTATTATTATTATTATTATTCGGTTGATACTGAGATTGAGATGCTCATCTCAGGGGCTTCAGTGAGGGAAAATGACGTCATAATAAAAATGAAATGTGAATTGCATCCAAAATTGATTACTGGCAAGCGTGACATCAAACTTGGAAAACTTGTGCGTATTAGTCCCCCATTCTTCTTCCGGAATGGCTGAGTTAGAAGAGCATTGGCAGCTTCAATCAATACATCCCTTGTTCGAATCCTGGCCCACTAGCAAATATACATCTGTTTTATTTATTATTAATCTATTTAACATTATAATGTTTAAAAAAAAACAGTTAATATGAAAAGTATGCATGTAAATTTTGCAATGGTGAAAAGGTTTTATTTTCTTTTTTCGTTGGAGACAAAAATTATGATTGTGTCATGGTGATTTTTCATTGCGTAATACTGGGGATCAAAACCTCAAGACATTAGTTTAATAATTTATTATGTAAATTACATGTTTTATTACTTATAGGAATAATGTTTGATCTTTCAGTATTTTGAAAAGTTTAAGTTAAACTTTAATTTTAAGTAACATTTTCTTTTTCGATCAGGACAGCCAATATAAAATTAATTATTTATTGCAAATGTTTTTTTTTTTAAACTTCAATCTAAAAGTTCTTTTAAACTCATAATTCGTCGAATTCGACGAAATCCAATTCGTTGCTATATAAAATATCAATATATCCCAGGCAGAGACGGTTAGATGTATATTTATTAAGAAAATTTTTATGATCTTATCCGCAACATAAAGTATTCCAACAAGAATCGATTTTTATATCATTAATAAGATAAAAATGCTACATATCTAACACATTCCATCGATAACAGATATGCGCAACGATGTTAGAGTTTTACGAAGAAAGCAATCAAAATTGCATAAATCATTTATGGCTCCACCGCAACTGCATAATCATTTACTTTTATGATAATAACTTTGTATATAAAAATACCACCCGTTGAATAGAAGCTGATAAAGGACTGTGTAGACAAAATTAGAAATATGTAATCGATGTTTTCAATACCTAGAAAATATGAAGCTGTTAATTAAACCATTAATGAAACTTTCAGAAAATTTTTATGCTTAACGATTAACTGATATTACCGGTCTCACAGACCGCTGCTCTTTTCAATTTTTGTAGTTTAACTAAGTATAAACACGGCCGAAATTTTTGTTTTATTTGGATTTTTAGTACTATCACTAGACACTTTTGAATGTATTGCCATTTTTTATTGGTGAATTATAACAGCTCTGGGCAAAAAGTTAAATATAAAAACACCACTTTATGGATTAATCGCGTCTTTTATTCATCTTCCGATGGATCGATCCCATAAACTGCTTGAACGTAGCTATAAAATATCAAATGTATTATGGCAAAAAAACCTTCTATTTCAGAAAAATTATAAATATTGGAAGTGACATTATTTCTCATAAATTAATTAAAAGAAATAGAATAATAGAATGATTAGTGAGACACTTATGAACTGTTCATATCTGCCCCCGCTAATCTGTTTACAAATGCCCTACATGGTCATTAGAGTTAAGTTGATAAATCATTAGCATTTGTCAATTTTGGAAAAAAAAAATTTTTTTTTCAAGAATATATATCAGCATGTATAGTGTATGTAAAAACATTCAAACTAAAAAAATGAATAAATAAATAAAATTATTCGCCTAGAAAGTTGGAACTTTTGAGATCTGTAAACAGATTTTAGCTATTGCGACAGACAAAATATCAAAGATCTTCAAAAAAAAATGTGCCATATGTCTACAGGTGTTATCATTGTTGGTAATATTTTTCAAATAAAAGAACATATAATAATTATTAAATAATTACGATGTTCACATCGGCCCCACTCTCCCATATATACATATATATATGCAAATATAAGCATCCCAAATAAGCATGAATAATACAATGCAATCTTTCATATCTTTGTTTTTATTAGGAAACCAGTGCACAGTTAATGGATTTCCTAATTATGTGACTAGTCTACACCCAGTTTAGAGGGTATTCATTTTGTAAGGGTTTTCATTTTGATTCATTAGCGCGCCTTTAAAAAATAATCTTTAAACGTAGCTGGTAGCCACAAAGAGAAAATGAACTATTATACGTTAACAAACAGCATAAATGTTAAATTACAAGTATATAGCATGTAAAAACTACGCGAAGTAGAGATCTGCACGGGCCGGGTTCGGGCCGATTTCCATTAACGGCATTCGGACCGGGCCGGGCTCGGGCTTTACTTATAAAGACTCGGGCCGGGCCTAGTCACAAATGATTTTGTTCCGGGCCGTGCTCGGGCCTTAATATTTTTCCTGGAGTATCGGGCCAGGCCTAACGTAATTTTTCCGTACGAGGCCGAGACTGATTTCATTCTTCCTACACTGTAAAAAAAAAATTCTGTAGAGGTACTAAACATTTTCTAGGAAACTAGGATTCCAAGAACTTTTCATGTAACGATAACAAGAAAAATCCATGTAACTGATTCTAAAACTAGAATTTTTGCTGTTACCGTTACAGGAAAAGTTCTTGGAATCCCAGTTTCCTACGAAATGTTTAGTACCTCTACAGAATTTTTTTTACAGTGTACGGCATTTTTGCATAAATGGAGATTATAAACATGAAAAAAATAAAGACTAAGATAAGTTTTTTTGGTCTGAACTCTTCCGTAAAAGATAAATGTTCTGTAGAAATTCACTCGGGCCGGGCCGGGTACGGGCCAATTTTTTTACTTTTTTCCGGACCAGGCCAACTTTGGGCCGAAATTTTAAATTTCGGGCCGAGCCGGGTCGGTCCAATATTTTTTTCGTTCGGGCCGGGTCGGGCTCGGTCAGAAATTTTAACTTTCGGACCGGAAATTTCGGCCCATGCAGACCTCTAACATGAAGTATAACAATATATGGTCGTAAAAAAGAAAAAAAAAAACTTCTATTAGCTCCAAGAACACAGGCGAAAAAGGCTACCGGGGTTTATCCACTATAAAAAAAAAAAATGTTCTTTTTAGAAGCCATGTATTTCATTTTTTACAAATAGAATTGCTAAAAATGTTTAGAAAATTATGAATTTTTTTATACAAAACGAAGGCAGAACAAAACAAAAAAAAAGGCTTAAGCATAGTAGAGAGATGAGGAAATCTCAATCTTCATCTTTAAGTAAAAGCGTGTATTTGGTACGTTTTCTCTTAGAGGGGTCGGATACACCACAGTCTGCTAACTCCGGGACAATTTTATTGCGGAGATTGTAAACAGTTTTATAAATGTTTTTATAAAATTGGTTTTTTTTTAAGAGATGGTATTAAGACTTCTGCACTGTAAAAAAAAAATCTGCAAAGGTACTAAACCTTTTCTAGGAAACTGGGATTCCAAGAACTTTTCCTGTAACGGTAACAGCAAAAATTCAAATTTCAGAATCGATTACATGAATTTTTCCTGTTATCGTAACATGAAAAGTTCTTGGAATCCCAGTTTCCTAGAAAATGTTTAGTACCTTCACAGATTTTTTTTTTTTTTTTTTTTTTTTTTTTACAGTGTGCGGATTGTAGTATTGCTAAGGTAACGTAGACCATTAGGAATGGTACGGAGGCTTTTATTGTGAGCACAGTAAAGATATACTTCATATTGGTTTTGCACGCAAATCCCCAGTTAGTACAGACATACACTGTAAAAAAAAATCTGTGAAGGTACTAAACCTTTTTTAGGAAACTGGGATTCCAAGAACTTTTCATGTAACGATAACAGGAAAAATTCATGTAATCGATTCTGAAACTTGAATTTTTGCTGTTACCGTTACAGGAAAAGTTCTTGGAATCCCAGTTTCCTAGAAAAGGTTTAGACTTTCGCAGATTTTTTTTTTTTTTACAGTGTAGGTTAATACAGATCTAAAGAAAGTATTATGATAAGTTTATTTTTAATAGACAGCGTGTGTCTCTTAAAATAAGGCAATCGAGATTTAGAGATTCCGGCGACTTTGCCACAAATATTAATGGAATGTATATTACAGGTAAGTCTTCTATCAAGGGGAACTGCCAGATATTAAATGTGATTAGTCCAAGAAATAGTTATATTATTCAGAGCAATGCGGTTCGGATAACTAAGTTTCCAGTAAAAAATAAATAGCAGTTGTTCTTTATTCTTTAAGTTTAACAATCCATTGCGTGCAGAAACTAAGGAAATCATCAATGTGCTTTTATAAAATTTTGTATAAACTCTGATAAACATTTGAAATATTTGCTACATCGTCACTCCACTGCTTTTATAGGAACCGATTACTTCACTGTATTATGGAGCATTCTAGTCAAAATAGAGATATACTTATCAAAACGGTGGAGGTGCAATGAAGTAAAATTTTAAAAATTTTAATAGTGAAGTGAATTGATGGTGATCAGAGGCGAACATTGTCCTTTAGTCCGAATACAGAGCAAGATATATCTTTTGTATTCTAGGAATGTCGTTAAATATAGGTTGGACAATGTAGGGTCGAGGACAAGGCCTTGAAGCATGGCAGTTAGGATGAAATAGAGTGTAGATGATATTTTATTAATGCGGACGATAAGGTATGAATATATTAAATGCATAAGTCTAGCATTAATACAAAGCTTAATTAAATTGTAAAGGAGACCTTCAGCTAAACCTCATCGAAAGCCTTAGCGACATCACGTTTATTGAACTTGAACAAAACGCTTAACAGAGCACCTGAGACAAATTCCATATCCCTAATCATAAAAATGGCTTGTGTAAAAATCAACGTTTATCTGCCTTTAATTTTTTACACCACTTTTCTTTTTGTACAAAATTTCTGCTGGTAATTGATCAAAATTTTTTCTAACATTATTAATTATTCCTTTTTTCACACTTTAATGATTCATTTGAATGACGGAATCAATTATCATGCCCTCACTACTACCTAAAATTAATATACCCACCTCAAACAGAAACTGCAAGATGTTACTTTATCAAGGAAATTTTTATGATCCTATCGGAAACATAAAATCTCCCTAGAAGAATCAGTTTTTATATTATTAAACGATAAAAATGCTACACATGTAACGCATTCTATCGATAACAGATATGCGCAACGTTGTTGGAGTTTTACGAAGAAAGTAATCAAAATAGCATAAATCATTTATGACTCCACCGCAACTGCATAATCATTTATTTTTATGATCATAACTTTGCGTTTAAAAATACCACCCGTTGAATGGAAGCTGATAAGGGACTTTGTGGCCAAAATTAAAAATACATTATCGATTCTTTCAATACTTAGAAAATAAAAGGCTTTTAATTAAACCATTAATGGAACTTTCCGAAAACTTTTATGCTTAATTATAGAGATTATACTGTTTTATGATTAAAAAAAAAGGTATAACTCTAGATGGAAGTGCATATTACCTTTTCTTGGCCGAACCTCAATTTACACTACTAGAAAAATGTACATTCTTTCGATATTATTTGCATCCTTTATTTAGGCAAATAGAAAATATTTCAAATGAGTCCCGGGTGTACTGTGTTGCTAATTAACACCGTTTCTTGCAGAATATTGGTGTAACAAATCAATATGTTTGACACGTCAGATCAATTATATTTTTGAGTGAAGGGGTGGAAGGAAGGTAGCACCATAGAATTGTAATTTTCTCAAATCTAGCTGTGAGCATCTATAAGAAATTTTCGGTATTTCCTTGTTATAATGGTCCCTTCTATTACAATGATGCTAAGATTGTACTGCTATCATTTTTCAAAGTCAGTGGGAAGTGTATAGGTGCATCATATGCAAGGACTGACAAAAGTTCAAAATTTTTAGGCGCCAGGAAAAAATTCTCAGGAGTCAGCTTGAAGAATCATTTTTTTGACATTAATGCATTTTTATGTTTAATGTATTTTATATTAATTACTTAAATAAAAAATTATCACGCTTCTTAAAAGAGACAGAAGCATATTAATACAGAACAATTTTTTAATATTAGCGAACAAGTTAAGTATACAATAAAGAAAAAAATCAAACTGGGCAAAAATTTTGAACCAATACTACTGCTTACATTGTACAAATAAAATAAAATCAAACTATGGAATTAAACAAAATTAAAAAAGTAGAAAACCCTTACCTTTAATTCCCAACAAAAAATTATATGCATAAATTAACAAAGATTTTGATTTGAAATACCATTTGTCAATTAAATTTTTCAGGACTGAAATACTTTAAAGATGGTCCTATTAAATTTATAAACAATAAACTGTTAGGTTAAAAAAATAGTCGCTAAGAAGAGCTTTTTAGTCGCAGGGTAAATACTAACAAGGAAGGTCTCCATAATGGGTATATTCAGAATATTTTGAAAAAAAAAATGCTAATTAAACTCCAATAAGTATGTTAAAAAGAATCAGTCAAATTTAACGGTAAAATTACAGTAGAAAGTCTGTGAAAAAGTAAAATACTATCGAATATTTGGCGTGAAAAGACGAAATAGCGATTTTACGAGCTGTGCTTTTTCTCATCAAAAGTAAACGGTTTCAATTTAACAGAACAGGTGCTGTCATCGTTGGTAATTTTTTTCAAATAAAAAAAAAAAAACATTTAATAACTAACATTGAGGCGAAAACATTGAGACGTTTACATCTGCCGCATATTCACACGTGCAGCAGTCTCCCCTATAGTATAATAAAAATAAATTCAGAACTTTTTTCAAAAAATTAATTTACCTAGAAAATGTTAAAAACAGTAATTAGACATTTTGAAGATTCAACAGATGTAAATAGAAATATGCAAATAATGCAATATTTTAATACTTTTTGAGGTATCCTTTAATTGAAATTACATTTTTAATATTTTAAGCATGGATGCAACTATTTTTTTTTCTGTAAGAATGTTCATTTTTGTTCCATTTCTCTGTTAATTCTGTTTTAAGTTGTTTTATTTAAAGAAATATGTTTTCTTGCCCTTTTCTCCAGTTCATGCCACATATTTTCAATTGGATTTAAATCTGGAAAATATGTTGGAATCTTGACAACTTTGGAACAGTTTTACAGTAGCCATAACTGAATACTTGAGTTGTATGTTTGGGATCATTATCTAAATACAAATTTAGTGCGTTTTGAATTCCAAGTTTTGGAGCTGATATTTTCATTTTTTCTTTTAAGATATTTATATACAGGATGGTTAGTTATTAACGTCAGGTGTTCAGATCCCTCTATCGAGTAAAGTTTTGGTCAAAACATAACCAAATTTGATCAGCATACATAGTAGACCATGGGATTTCGAATTCTGAAAAAAAATTTAAAATAAGAAGTTTTAAAAATCGAAACTAGGGGCAATTTTAGCGTTGTTTACCGACTAAAATGCATTAATTTGCATAAAATCAGTTGTGTATAGCAATCATGAGTATAAAAGGAAAGGCTGGGAGAGTTCTCATCATTATCAACTCTCACCATACTTTGCTACATTTACACTAATACAATTTTGGTGTGCCAAAATTGCTGATTTTATGCAAATTAAATGCATTTTAGTCGCATTTTAGCTAAAATTGTCCCTAGTGACGATTTTTTAAACTTTTTATTTTCTTTATTTATTTTCTTTATTTTTTTTCTTTATTTTTTTTATTTTTATTTTTATTTTTTTTTTTTTTTTAAGAATTCGAAATCCCATGGTCTACTATGTATGCTGATCAAATTTGGTTATGTTTCGCCCAAAACTTTACTCGCTAGAGGGCTCTGAACACCTGACGTTAATAACTAACCACCTTGTACTTTTATCGGTTCATATTATTTTCATTGAAATCTAAATTGCCCCTACCAGAATCATCAAAAGATCACCAAACCTTTATACCTTCACCTCCACATTTGACAATTGACAATTTAGATGTTTCGGATTTCTTTCTCCATACAGTTATTTACCCATCAGACCTAAATACGTTAAATTTTGATATATTCACAAATATGACGTTTTTCCGAAACGATACATCTTTGTCTACCATGCATTTTTCAAAACCTAACTTCCTTGCTCCTTCATTATCATATTATTACACCTTCTCTGCTTCTTCATTATTACACTATGTAAAATGAACATTTTAAAAAATTGGCTTAAAAATTTTAAAAAGCAGTAATTTATTTTCATTCAACAAAAATTTTGAAATACCGTTCCGATTCGCGGATTTTTCCATTTCGAGCCTTGATACTAATATAATATTATAATAATTCGTATAATATTAAAATATTACAATGAAAGTTTCCTCTTATTAAGCAATTTCACCTATTCAAAAACTTTTTATTCTAAAGTACTTTTCGAAATTTATCTATTCTTTCAGATAAAAAATTAAACTATCATCACAAAAAAAACTTTACGTTTAACCATAAATCACTCGTGAAATGAAGCAGGTGATTCATTGTATGGTTATACCGAAAATCTACTGCAATTTGTTTAACTTCTAAGCATTGCACATTTTCCATTTTTACACCTTCGTCTTAACCCTCTCATTGACAAGCCCGTGTTAATACGTCCACTAAGCTGCAGGTTTCACTGCAGTACATGCAACATTTAAAATAATATAATTCTATTCATTTAATGGATTTTTAATACATTGGGCAGTGATTAATACACTCAAAGATTACATTCATATTTGCAAGTACTTTTTTTTTTTTTTTTTTTTTTTGTATAATGTTGAAAAAATTGATTTTTTTTTTTTTTTTTAGAATTTTAAATAAATTCAAAGAAAAAAACACTACAATTTTGCGCTTTTACGAGGTAAAAGATACTTTTAAATGCAATTTGTTTGAAAACTGCGTATCAATTTATTCTTGAGCTATTATTATTATTATTATTATTATTATTAATTGTAGTTTTTAACGCCATAGAAATTCCCAGTACATTTTGCTTGCCATTTTCTCATAGCAACTGATAAAAAATTGCAATTAAAAGACTTGCTATGCCAAGAATGTCGTTTTCTATAAAGAGTATTTTAAAGAATATTTGTATGATTTATTTCTTCAGCATTTACTTAACTCTTTCACGACTGCGGGAAATATTTTTCCCATTTTAAAATCAATGATTTTTGTATTTAATTATAACCTTATCTGAATTTTTTATACAGAATGTCAAAATAAAACATATGTTGAATGCAATTATGTAAAATATGAGCAAATTATGCTAAACGCTGCATAGAAAATAAGACGGATATTTGTAATATGTGCAATGTCCATCTTTATTTCATAGATTATCATAATTAACACATCATTTGTTACAACAACATAGTATTATTTTAATTAATATTTTCTCATAATAAGGCTCTAAATAAGAGACATTGCATAATAATACTAACTATATTTTTTGTTATCTTTATAGTTCATTAGGAAAAATATTTCTCATAAAATAATAATAATAATAATAATAATAATAATAATATCCTACACATTGCAATGTTTATTTCTTATTTTTATGTATTCTACATCTAAACAAACTTAAATAAACAGTTATATACTAATATTCACTCTTAGCAAGCTTATAGTCCTGAAAGGGTTAATTGCTATTAAAAGACTGAAAGAATTCAATTATTAATCTGTGTGAAATAACATTTTTCGAAATATGAAAAAATATAAATGAATGATTTCTGATAAAACATAAAGCTATTATAAAGTATATTTAATTTTCTATATCCATATTAATTTTACAAACAAATGAAAGAACATATTAATTATTAGATAACAGATTATTTTGTCGAGTTTCTTGAATGACGATATCGGCTTTTACCAGGTTTTGTATTATTCTACAGTAGTGACATCATATGCATACTTGTCTAGAGATGTTGCTCAAGACTGGTTATTCTATATATATTTATGTATAATTACGTTTTTTTTTTTTTTCATTGTGGGCGTCAGTAAAGTCTGAAAAAGCAAAACTCGTGTTTTCTATTTTTATTACTCATTTAGAAAATGATTGTTACTTTCGGTCTAGAGATATCTGAGACATACCTGAATCCTAGTGATGCCGGATTTTATCCGCTTTCGAATTGGTCCATGTTAAATATCCAGAAATAGAATATTTCTGTTACTACGATGACAAAAAAGTATTAAAAACTACAATAATAATAATAATAATAATAACTCAGAAACAAATTGAGATACAGCTTCCAAACAAATTGCATTTGAAAATACATTTTTTTTTCCAATACGATGGTGTAAAAATTGAAAATGTACGATGTTTACTAGTTTAAAAATTTGCAATATAGAAAACTGCAGAACTGAAATTTCATTTTTTTTTCTGATTGATTCGGGATCATTAATGTTTAATTCATGGCGTACGTTATATAGGACTCTGTTATTACGCAAGCCACGTTTCGATCATCATAAAAAATTATGTTTATTATTATTTTTTTAATATAGAATTTATTTATAAGTCTAAAGTTTTTGAAAATATCATTTTCCAAACGATCGTTGTAATTTGTTAAATTACATTTTTTAAATTTATTTTTATTTTTTTAGGAAAAAGAAATAAGATTTTTGCATGTTGTTTGAAATGTAAGTCCGAAAACTTTCAATTGCATAGTTTTAGAAACATTTGCTGGAAATAAGTACATTTTTATTTAAACATCGTTTACAGCAATCTACTTTCTATAAATTAATTTCTCGATTAAAATTTTAGATTATTCGAGATAATTAAATATCATGTTCGAAGTTGCGAGATATACTGAAACTGCGAGTAAAATTTTAATAAACGTTACTGTTGCACGTGACCTGCGAAGCGGAGCTGGCTTCCTGAACATAAATTTTTGATGAGTTTTAGTTTAATAAAATATCTACGCACATGTCGTTTACATAAGCTCTACGGCAGGGGCGTAACTTTAAATTTAAGGCTGCTGATTTGAGATTATAAACTAAAGTTTGTCATTTTACCATAATCCTTTTCAGACATTTTTTTTTTCTAAGTTTTTGGATCCTGTGATAATTTCTTTATTTTGATAATGTTTGTGTAAAAAAATTCTAAAAGATTTTTTAATTATAGATTTTTATGCGCTAACAGACGCTACATACACAGGGAGAACTATGCCACATGTTCTATGAGTCTGTCCACATTTCAAAATGATATCCTTTCAAACATTTTGTTTTGCAAATTTGAGATCCTGTACTGATTTCTTCATTTTTTTTATGTTTGTATAAGTAAAATTCTAAGCGAGGTTTATATTATAGATTTTTATGTGCTAAGAGACACTATATACAGAGAGAGAAATATGCCACATGTTCTATAAGTCTATCCACATTTCAAAATGTTATCTTTCCAGACAACCATTCCCTTTGTTCTGTAAATTTTAGATACTATGCTATTTTTTTCATTTTGTTAATCTATATCTATTAATATATTATAAAGAGTTAAAGTTTGTTTATTTGTAGGGGGTAATTTCAGAAACTACCAAACTACAGCTGAGTCTCACTAAAACGAAACTCCATACATCAAATTTCTATATAACGAATTTTTAGTAAGAACGTCTCCCTTTTCACATAAGTGCATTAAAAACAGTCTCTATATAGCGAAATATCAATCTCCATATAACGAATGTTTTCATAAAATGTTCTTTATTTATTCAGTTTTAAAAAAGCTTCGAAATCACATGGAATCGATTTTCCTAACTTATTCCTGATTTATTGTTCAGTGCTGAATTTTTTATATTACTTCGCTCCTTTTTCTTTAAGTTCACCGAATTTATACCCTCCCTCCCCCTCTTTCACACACTTTTCAATATCTTTCTCAAAACAGTGTCAATTAAATTGTTACACATTTCAGCAGACTTAAATAAGAAATAGAAATTAATTAAGGAACGCGGAGATGTCTAAGACAATGTTACTCTCTCTGATTTTTTGGAAGTGGATGACAATCTCACTATTGCAAAGTATTCTATTGATAGTGGTATTTTAAGTAGAATTATGAACAATGACTTTGAGTGTGACAATGAGAATGAGAACGAAAATCTACAAGAAGAGGTAAAAGAACCCATCGCGCAGTGAAATGATGAATTCCTTCGGTCGTATTAGGAGAGGACTTCAAATCGAGGAAAATGTTCCTTATATAATTCTCCATTCTTTGCTAAAATTTGAACATTTTTTTGAGAGTGTAACAATTTTGAAATCATAACAACAACAAATTACAGATTTCTTCGTCTAAAATTAATACAAGTCTTCCTTATTAGATTTTCATTAAGCTTTCAAATAAATGCCTATTCTCTTTTTCGAAACTGTTTAAATAATTAAGAAATAGAATATTAGGTTAATATTTGTTGTGTTAAACATTTCAAATTCTTAATTAAACACATCAATAATAATATTTGTTCAAAATTTACACATTAAATAAGAATTTTAACGTCATTCTCTATACAATACATTTCTCTGCATAACGAATTTTGTACTGGAACGATGGATTTCGTTGTACAGAGACTCGACTGTAATTTCAAAAGCAGTGGTATCAAAATGATGGTGTTTGCCCTGAACCAAACATAGCCTATACCTTATGTCGATGCCACTAGCCCAAAGTGGATGCAAGAGCAAAAAACGTTTTAAAATGCGGTTTTTGTGCTATTGAAGGGCTTAGAAACATGAACTTTGGCATGTCAATAACTTATAAGATATAAATGGTCTCTAAGAAAATTTCCTAAAAAATACGGTGGTAAACTTAAAAAGGGTGAAAAGGCATGAAAAGCGTTCTAAATTGCAATTTTGGGAAGTAACGAAACTATTTTTTTAAAAAATGATGTCAAAATGGATGATATCACCATCATATATGATGGTGACAGTCCTTGCTTAAACAAAAGATATATCTGACGACGATCATTATCCCAAAGGGGGGGGGGGGCAGGAGAAAACAAACGTTCTAAAAATGTGGTTTTGTGTTGCTGAAGGGTCTGGAACCATAAAACTTGGCATTTTAATTACTTTTAAGATATAAATGATATTTAAGAACATTTACTGTAAGATTCCAAAGGAGAATTTTAAAGGAGTGAAAATGCACACAAAAGCATTCTAAAAAACGTTCAAAATGGCGGTTTCTACGCAATCTCTGAGAAGTACTAAACTAATTTAATAAATAATTGTTTCAAACTCTTGGCGATAGCTATTGATCTTATTAAAGGCTCTACTTTATGTTGATGTAACAAATACAATGACAGACCATATTCTATAGAAAATATTTTGTAGCGCACGTTTATGTCGTTTTCAATATGTGTATGTTCGATATAAAAATAGACAACATATCAACTGCATGGCATCAATTGTATGGATACATATTTATTTATTTTTTAACACGGACAGACAGACAAACTGAATTCATAAACGTTAAATAAATCAAAGAACTGTTACGTCTTGGATTAACACTATTATATAATATAAATATTTACTAACAGTGGTGTATTACTAGAGATGTAAATTTTCCGGAAAAATATAAGTGGCAGAAAAAAACTGGTTTTTTACCGGGTTTTTTCGGAAAAAAACGGAAAAATTGGAAAAATTGATTTTTCATGACTGTTTCTCCCAAATAAATTATATTTTCTTAGAGAATATTAAATAATAAACATTTTTTCCCATTTATTCGTATTAAATGAAAATTATTTTCACTTTATTGCCGAAACGTCAGTGAAGGCTTACTTTGGAGACACGAAATTTTTCGGTTTCTGTCTGTCTGTCAGTCAGTCTGTCAGTCTGTCTGTTCCGCGATAACTAACGCAAAAAACATCCGATTGGCTTGAAATTAAGTGGGTATGTTAGTGAGGCACTGGGATTAAGCTGTATAGTTTTTTGTTAGATTTGATTCATTCGTTCGAAAAATATAGAATATTTTATTTTGCGCAATAATGCTTTTCTATGGCAAATCCAATGATTATCAATTTTTTTTTCCTTGAGAGAAAATGACACATTTCATTAATGGAATTCAATGATAAAAGGACACTGAAATTTACCGGTTAACTTATTCATATTGTTTTGAAATTTTGTCTACTCATTTGTCAGATTTTTAAAGTTATTACTGTAAATTTTGGAGATTTTTTATAAATGTGTTCCAATAATATAAACTAATTTGTTTTAGAGATTTACTTATTTAAAATGTATTTATTTCATTTTCTTTATTTTCTCTTAATGGTTGCTAAGCAACCATTCATCGTAATCCTTATTATATTTGAATGCTATGAATTTGAAAGCATGTACGAAAATTTAAATGAAGTCCGCGTCAAAACTGATGAATTAATTAATGTCTTTGTATCTTTGCGGATAAATATAACATAGCCCAAAAAAGAATATAGGCTACGTTTTATTAATTTTATTCAAATATTTTTCTTAATAATTCAAAATTTCCTTCTTTTTCATACAGAATCAAGAGCGATTTTTTAGATAAAATTTAACCAATTTCTTTTATCGTTGCCAAAAAAAAAAAAAAAAATGATCTGGAATAATTTTTCAACGGCAATAAGTTTCAATTGAGTAATTTCCATTCGAAAAATTAAACTAAGAAAAAATAAATATGACGTCAGAATTAAAATAAAAATAAAAACAGTACTTTGTTAAATATTAAACATGGAAATTTGTTTAAGAATAAGAATTTTTCTGACAAAAATGGGGGCATAATTAGAAGTAAAAGAAATAAAAAATAATTATATTTTTAACAAATATTTCAATTGGTAAAATTTGACGTCATAATTGATATAAAACAGGTATTTTATAGTTGTCGTTAAAAATACAAGAAAAATGCACAGCAATAACTCATGAATAATGACGTCATTGCCGAAACTTCAGTGAAGGCTTATTTTGGCGACACAAAATTTATTGTTTTCCATCTCTCATTCTGTTCTTCTGTCTATCTGTTAGTCCCCGATAACTGCCACAAAATGCAATCAAAACTTCTTTTTTTCGTAAACAAAATTGTAAAACCCTAGATTACTGAGTTTACACTTTCAAAAGTTCCTGATACATCAGATTTAGGTGTTTTTGGTGGGCAGGTATCTAGAAGTATGAGGATAATGAAAAATGCTTATTAAAACTGTCACTTATCCTTATAAATCATAATGTAGAAAGAAATATAAGATATACGATAACCATTAGCAGATTGATAGAAAGTTAGAAATTTAAATTTAATGAGACTACAGGGGATTCAGGGGGGCTCCGCCCCCCTAAAGAAATCTACTGTGGTATATTAAAAAAACAAAAATTTTAGATCATGAATTTTTCAGAATATCCTAACATAACTAAATCTTTAATTTTACGGCTTTTGATGGCTTCAAATTTCTTATTCTTATTTTATTTTATTATTACGTAATTCGAAAATTTTAAATTACAGTTTCCAGGAAGTTGAATATTACACTAAGTGTGTTTTAAAAAAAAAGATGTGAAAAGTTGATGTTGAGGCTCTTGATCTACCGATTTACTAGTATTACAAAATAAAAATAAAATAGCAAAGCCTGCTTTTAAAAGTTTAATTTTTTTTCCCACAGCCTAAGAATTTTTAAAACACTATTATTTCTTACATCATATCTCTGTTGAAATGATTTTTCAGTTACATGCTTAACTACCAATTGACCTAATGTAAGAACCAGAGCCAATATGTCAGCAGTTTAGAATGAAATAAATTATGCATTCCATTTACATAAGTATAGTTTTTAAGTAAATGACAATAGTTTAAAGAAATTGTTGCAGTTTTGTCATTATTATCAATATTAGTATTAAAAAAATTCCATTGTTTGTTGAAAAAAATGTATATTTTTACATTATTACACTTTTTTGTTACAATTATAATTTTATTTCCTTTAAAAGATATGTTTAGTTTTGGTACAGCTTTCCAATCTCAACTCAAAGTTTTGATTTAGTTTCATTATCTAAATTCAAACAAAACTAAGTTTTAGTTTAGCTTACTCAGATTTGCAACTAAAAAATAGCATAGGATTTATTGACTGTTAGATTTTTACTCACTGAAACCAGAAAAATATTTTTTTAAAGTTTAATTAAACGTAATTTTTTTTTTTATTCTGAAATCTGGTATTCTATTCTTTAGTAAGAAACCATATTCAATAATGTTTCCATGTGGTAATTTCATATTTCTAAGAATGGAACTCAAAAGTTATGAAAACAGAACACTACAAATAGAAAATGCTTGCTATTTGAGAGGAAATACCAAAAGCAGTTACACAGTGAGGTAAACTTCTACTATGCTTTAGAAAACTACTTAAATTCAAAGTTTAATCAAGAAGGAAAGTATAATTTGGAATGTATTTACTTGTAATAAAATACGGGTTTTTTTTTCATCGGAGTTGTACTTTTCTAATGCAAACTGCCCATGTTTTTGCAACATTACTGAACATGTACATTATAGAGGTCAATTTTAGATTCAGTACCTTGAAAAAACATTCAATTAATCAGCTATAACGAAATCTTGAAAAATGCAGCATAGTAGTGCCACTTATAGGGCAATTTACGCCAAAAACTAAACAACATTAATAAATATCAGGAACTATCTAAATCTATAGTTTGATAAAAAAAAAAAAAATCGTTCTTTAGTCCTTGAGATAGAGCTATTGCGATAATCATGAATAATGCAGCATAGCAGCGTCATCTGTTGAGCGATTTACACCAAAAAGTAATGTGCACAAAGTTATATCAAAGATTAACTTAATCTGAAGTTTTATGGAAATACATACATTAATTCTTGAGATAGAACTATTGTGGAAATTATGAATAATGCAGCATAACAGCGCCATCAGTTGGGCGATATATACTAATAACTAAACATCTCGAGTTTATATCAAAGTGTAACTGAATCTAAAGTTTTGTGAAATAATGTGCATCAGTTCTTGAGATCAAATGCCCATAAAAATTTTGTCCCATACAGACTCACAGAGTGACAGATATTTTCCAAAAACTATCAAATCGTGTTCAGGACCTTCTAAAATGTTTAAATACAGTAAGTCAAAATTTTCACGAATTCAATACTTACTTCTTGAAAAGATAGAAAAAAGTAATAAATGCATGCTTCAAATTCTATGTTAAATTTTTTATTTTACCATTTCTATTAATTGGCATATTATTGAGATAATTTTGCGCATGAATTAATTTTTAAAAAGAGAAGTTGCATTTAATTACACATCTAGATTTTTTTTCATGTAATCCTGTTTTTGTGAAATTGTGAATTTCTTGTATATATACTTATACAAAATATATTCAGAATTTGTGAATAAGAAATTATTACTATTTTTAGAGTCCTATTTAGACATTTTTAATAAGGTTATTTATGCATGTATACAACTTGATAAGATTCAGCTGCCATATGGTATGAGATTTTTTTTTCCTTCAATCACTCCATTTGCGTAAGATTCAATTTGTAGATTAAACTTTTTTCTGAAATGTCTATTTTCAAGAGAAATTTTGCGAAGGGTCTTGTGTTTCAAACAAGAAAAAAATGTGAAGGATCCTTTCAAGTCTTCTCAAACAGATTTCTGCTCAGAGATCAGATTACCCACATTAAAGTTTTCATGTGGGACACTCAACATAAAAATAAATAAAATAAAAAGTATGAGAATGAATTATTACAAAATTTTCACTATATTATTTCATAAATGAAATTTCAATTTTTCCAGTTTAGAAAAATTGAAAAATAAGCCTTCGGAAAAAAACCGGTTTTTTTTTCGAGCATTCCCATCTCTATGTATTACACACAACAGATAAAAACTTTCAAAATATTAAATAAAACTTTAAACATCTAAAACTAATAAATTTCCGCCACCCTATTGACATCACTCGTATTTAATAAAAATATTTCCTAAAAAACTTATATAACACAAAACACGCTAAAAAATCAGCACATTGAATACAATTTTAAAAGTCTAAAACCGATAAGTTTCAATCACTCTGTAGTCATCACAGTGTGGTCGAAATTTATCGATTTTAGACTTTTAAAATTCTATTTAATGTAAGGAAATTTTTTATCTGTTGTTTTTAATAAACATCTTTTGATAAAACTTTTTATATACGTGTTTTCATAAACATTTCAACTTTATTGGAAAGTGATAAAAACCATCATTTCATTCAGTCTAAAAATAACAGTGTAATTTTTAGAAGCTTTTAATGAAAAGTAATGTATTTTACATAGTTATGTTTTCTTCTAAACACAGACTCTTATATACTTTTCATCAATTTATATCTCTATTAAATTTTTACGACATCCCAGATGTTTAAATATCACCCCCGATGTTATCAGATGTAAAGAAACTGCGAATAAGATTTTAATAACCTTTACTGTTCCACAAGTACAGGTCCAACGAAGTTGCCTTCCCGTCCATAAATTTTTAATGAATTTAATGAAACATTAAACACGTAAAATTTACAGCACGCAAGTAAATTTAAAATATAATACCTCGGATTATAAAGACCTTTGGGGAGTCTATTTACAATGTCAGGAAGGAGTTAATTTTATAACTCTCCGCTCAGCCTACGCTATTAAAAAACAAGTCGGAAATTACAAGTCAAACGTAGCAAAGGAGATACATTCGATATATTATATGATATCGTATATGATCTCTGTACTTTAATTATTATATACTATTGCATATTTAAAGTATGAGGTATTTGTACTGAATATCACATCTTTTTTTTATCACATTGCATCCCTTTCAGGGCTTAATTTCTTACAAAAATTATAGGAGCTATAATGTTCTGCAGTAATAATATTCATAGTGAGTTCCCTGTTACTCTACCCGTATATTTGCATGTTCATACATGATTTGCCAAATGTAAAGCAGTTTCATCTGTAGCAGAAATAGCTTTTTGATATATTTTGACTATATGTATTATACATTTGAATATACTAAAATCTAATAAATGACGAGAGCAAAAACATTGAAATCACGGGTGATAAATATTTAGAAAATCCTACTCGTTAAGGATTTCTTTGTATCATCTAGTAAAAAACTGTTCCGGGGAACTCCAAAATGCAGTATTTATGAACGCCGACGTTTTCCGATCAATGTTTAAGTATTCACTAAATTCAAAAAAGTACCAGCCAGGACATTTTCTGGTAGTTATAATGTATGAAGATAGTGTTAACTAAGATCCTATGAACTCCGTTGCAAATTAAACACTGTTTCTTACAGATAGAAAGCCGAATCTTGGGTGTTTAGCATTCTAGAATGAATATCTTTCATCCATCATGAATATGTTTCATCACCAACTAATAGTCAAATAGGCGAAAGCATGAATTAGGAAAATTTAACCGGCATTTTTCTATTTTATATCAGCTGAGTAGAAACAGATCCGTTTATTTCTATAGAAAAAAACATTTCCGCTTTTGAAATTCAATAAGCAAGTGCTGTTTATTCCGGAGAAGTTTCCAAATTCCACTCAAAAAAAATTACCGTTAAAATCCAGAAATTTAACACAAAACAATCGTATATAGTAACAGAAATCATTTTTACAGTAAAATGAATAGGCCAACGTGCTTTTCGGTTATTCTGAGAAGACGGATAATTATAAACTTGTCTTGGAAAACAATTAAATTACAGACCTTCTCATATAGACCAGGAGGCAGACAATCACCTGATCGAGTTCATGGTTGAATTCCAGAATTATTTAAACCTCGATTTGCATATTAATCGGTCTTTCAAATCATACCTTGTTGAAAAACACCTGAAAACTCGGTCTTAGCGGTTGACTCGTAAGTTTAGCTTCGTGTATTTTGTCTCATAATTCTCTAAGTTTTCATAGGTTTGAGTGCAGGAAAACACTAAGGTCAACAGCTATAATCAGGCTTACAGGTATTTTCACCAAGATATGACTTAGCAGACCGATTGCGTTTTAGTATGCGAATCAAAATTTAATAAATTCAGGAATTCCAGCGTCAACTCTATGAGGGGATTGTCTGTGCTACCTCATCCCAGTCTATTAGGAAATCACTAATTCATCAAAATGATATTGCAGGCATAAAAATGATTAATAACGATAATCAAAATGATATTGTATGTGTATGTAAATGATATTGCTCCTCTGCAGCATCTAATTTCATTTCCTAACTTATCACTCACAATTATATGTCACGTAGTCGCTGATTTGGAAATTCAAAAACTTTCTAACGTCTTATTTGTTCAATAAAATACACAAAATATGCTGAATGCATTACAATAAATTTATACTCGAATCAACTTAAGGCAATATTTTCTATAAGTTTCTTATGTTACCCATATACATAAAAATGCACAGTTAAATCTCAATATTTACAAAACTTTTCAATTCTCTGTTTGATAGCATTTTCAACTAACTTCGCTTAGGGTACACTGTTAAAAATAAATCTGTGAATTCCAGGTGAAACTACCGGCAGCAATAGTAGCCGAACTTTTACCGTTCCGTTAGTAGATTTTCCGTTGTGGGAAGTACAAGAAGGGAAAACTCCGGTGTAAGAATCAGTAACTTTCCGTTACAAAGTTTGATTTATAATAGTAATAATTTAATATAATTTTTAAAAATGATTTACCAATTAATCTTCAAAGAATTCGAAATCACCCAGGGATTTTAAGCTGCTATGTTACTTTACTTAATTGCTATTTTGGATAATTTAGTTCACACCGCCCTCAGGATCGAACTCGGGACCTTCAGATTGCGGAACAAATTCTTACGAACTGAGCCAAAGTTGCAGATGCTAAACGGTACAAAGTATGTCTTTTATGAGTTAGTGGGAAAATCTGTTGTGCTTTTTAAAGATTTCCTTTCAAATATATTCCTTAGAATGCTTGTAAACGGATTATTTTAGACTGATGCATAATACTTATTATTTTTGAAAATCATTTTTATATTTTTTAATAGTTTAAATTAAAAAAAATCACTGTTTAAAACCACTGTTTTTTTTAATAAAAAAAATTATATTAGCAATTTTTTTACAATATATATATATATATATATATATATGTAGACATTTTTTTGAAATTGTCGTACACTGTTTATTTCTTTATTTATTTATTTTTCGGCTAATAAATTAAAAGATTTTTAATAAGAAAAAAAGAGAAAAATAAACAGAAAAAATGTAATTTAAAAGGAATTTTTTATGTTTCATTATTCCATGGCGCCAATGGGACTCGAACCCACAATCTGCGCTCGCAGTCGATTAGCGGTGTGGTGCCTTGACCACTCAGCCATGGAGCTCCCCACACAACGGAGTGTCTCCGTTTTTTGTTTTTATTTCCATCCGTTTCGTTATTTTCAGGAAATATGATGGAATTTTGTGATTTGTAACGGAAAATACCCTTTTGTTGTTAAAAGGGAGCTTTTCTGTAAAATTCAGGAAAAAAATGTTCGTGAATTTCAGAATTTTTTTAACAGTGTATCGTTATATATATATATATATATATATATATATGTATATATATATTAGAAGTGGAGCTTATCTTCCCCATACGTAAAGCGTATTTTTTTTTAAATTAAACAAATGCAATTTTCTAAGACATTAAAACCAAACAAATTCTTTTTTTATGATTATCCTCTACTATCTAAAATTCTACATATCCATATTGCATCAAGAATGTTCTTGTATGGATATTTGAAGTTTCCTTGCATTTTTAAATGTGGCTCAAGAGATTAATATACTATTTTGAAGATCTGCATGTTTCAAAAGATATTTATTAAAATTCAAATTACAAATTTTGCAAATTTTGAAAAATTTTATATTTATTTATCATATAGCAGGAGAAACATAAAAAGAACTTTTTTTTAATACAAGTCTTTTATTAGAAAACATGTATGTACCATTATGACAGAAGGAATTCAATTTAATGTAAAAACTTTCTTTTGAAATGTCATGGAATTTATTTTTTATACAAAAATTTCTTTATCGCATACAATCCGATTTGATTTTTTTTTTTTTTCATGTTTTTCAGAAACACATACATTTTTTCAGAGTGCTACAAAATGCTTTTTAACCAGAAACAGCATTACATTTTTACATTTTATAATGGGCTTGAAAAATAAATTTCCAAGAATACATGAAATTTTTCAATTGAGGTGTAATGATTGAAACAGAAAAAGAAATAAAATGATGCTTCAAGAATTATTTTTGACACACTTTCTAGCAATTTCAGAATCATGTAACAAAATTTCGCCATTTAATAGGGAAAACTAAAATATCTATACAAATCATTTTTCAAAGGCATATCACAGTTGTACATCCAATTTCAGCTATTGGCGTCCACAGTTAAGTAAAGATGTAGAGTATTTGGATTTTTTTTAGCATCTCTGTGATAAATATATTTTTGTGTACACGATACATGGTTTGCTAAAATTTAATTAAACTAAAGAATGCATAATAGACGTGAGGCGACAGCACAAACACTCACATCATTGAGTTCATGGTTGAAATTCTACAGTTAATTAAATCTCGATTTGCATATCAAAACTCAGCTGACCTGCCAAGTCATATCTTAGTGGAAAACACTTAAAAATCCTATTTTAAGAGTTTACTCATTGGTTTATCAGTGTGTTTTCGTGCTCCCAGTTTTTCATGTTTTCATACTTTCAGGTGCAAGAAAAGAGAATGGTAAACCTACAAGTGAACCGCTGAAAACAAGTTTCCAGGTGTTTTTCACCAAGATATGACTTGACAGATCGGTTGCTTTTTTAATATGCGAATCGAGATTTGAGAACTAATCCTAAAATTTTATACGTGTACTCGATGAGATGATTATCTGTGTTGTCGCTTCCCAGTCTATAACATATATGAAAATTTAATTTCAGCTGTTGTCATCCATATAAGGCAACTTTAAAATTTTTGTACACTCCTGCATGTTAGTTACAGATTTCTTTGCACACCACATATTACTCAATTAATGTAATTGGTGTATGAATTCTAATTGTTAAGTAAATGTATTTCTTTTGAGCATCCCTGTTTATGATACATTTATAAACATGCCAGTTGATTCGGTAAAATTTAGTTCAACTAAAAAATGTATTGTACATCTGAAATTTGATTTTTGCTATTGTTAACCATGTCAAGGTGACTCAATATTTTGTGAAACTCTGCATATTATTTATAGATTTTTAAATACGTCACATATTATATAATAAACAGCATTCGGCTACAGGAACTCCGGCTACAGGAAAAAATTTAAAACGCAATTCCAGCAATTACCATCCACAGACGACAAAATATCAAGTATTTTGCAGTAACCTTATACAGGAAGATATTTATACACTCTATAACGTAACTTACAAGAATGGTCTCCATAAGGCATAGTCAGAAAAAAAATAAAAAAAAATAGCAGAATGTTCCACATATGAAGATATCTGTTTATAAAAAAAATTCCGGCTGAAACTCGATAGAACATTAAAAAAATGATAATTTCGTTTTCTTGGCGATATATTGCTGGTCGGTGATACAATGAAATTTTTTAAAAAGGCTGTTTTATGATAAACATTCTTTGTAAGAAAAAACTTTTCTACTTTTCATACTGAACTAGTGCAATCAAGTTTCATTTAAGTCAATACAATTTTATAACTACGATATATATCATATACATTTCCAGATATCTATAGTGAAATTTAACGATCTTTTAATGGTGGTTTAGAACAAAATTTTAATGAATTAAAATTGAAGTAGTTTCATCCGCATTTTATTTCAAAATATTCTGATTCTGTTCTTTAAGGAGACTTTCCTTATAAGTATACTAAATATGATTAAGCCGGAAAATTCATAACGTAATTATAAGACACTTCTAAGCATTTCAAGGCTTTAAATATACTTAAAAATTCTTTTGTGATTTATATATACCATGTTCTGTACTAAAAGTTGGTTAAGCATAAAAGCCCGTATGCGTATGAAAATTCCCCAATAGAGACTACCACTTATTCTTATGACTAGAACTGCAACAAAAATATTTTTCTTCCCGTAAATAAACAAGTAAATGTTATACACTGCATATTCTTCATTAAGAATCTTTATAAATCTCACAAGGACAGAGTCAGAGGTTTGTTACTGAATGGAATGAACACTTTTGTATCGATAGAGTATAGTTACTATTTAAATATTTGGAAGCCATAAAGCGCAATACCCAGGGAGTCTTGATGAAATAAGCCTTAAAATTGACGCCATAGTTTATATTCCGATAAATTTCCACCTGTGGAAAGCGACTCCATAGTCAGTTCGGTTAGCGTGCTGTGTTTGAGATTTTTCTATCTCAGATCTAACCCCGCTCGGAGCTATTTTATATAGTTAGTAGAGTTTTATATAATTAGTAGATTATTTTTAGAAATAACTGTAAATAATTTTAAAGTATAATAACAAATTTGTGGTCTATAGACAAATAAATTGGACTACTGCTTTTTTTTTTAACTTTTTATAAAATATTCAAACATGCAAAATTTCATAGTTAAAATTTCAATTTTAAATGCTGAAAAACAAACATTTAATTTATATTTTTCGCAAATTTAATTTATGCATACATTTTCAATTGCGGTTCGAAAGTAATCCATAAAAATTTTCATTAGGCAAAAAAAGTCCGAGCGGGGTTAGATCTCAGATAGAATAATTGCAAATCCAGCACACTACCGAATAGGTTACGGAGGCGCTTACCATGGGAGGAAATTTATCGAATTACCGGGTGTCCCAAAAATGACTAATGGATTTTAAAATTCAATAACTTGCAAACGGTGACAGCTATTAAAAATTTTTTTGCGTGAGGGTTATATATAATGTCAGGAGATTTTTGACCGTAATTTTTATTTCAGTTTGCATCTCAAACAATAGGTGGCGCTGACGGCGATTGAAGGCCAGCTGATCAATGCTGAGTGAAGCGTCGACATGGCCTTCAATCGCCGTCAGCGCCACCTATTGTTTGAGATGCGAACTAAAATAAAATTACGTTAAAAAATCTCCTGACATTATACATAACCCTCCTGCAAAAATTTTTTAAATAGTTGTCACCGTTTGCAAGTTATTGAATTTTAAAATCCATCAGTCATTTTTGGGACACTCGGTATAAGAAATAGCATAAACTTTAAGGCTTATTTTTTCAAGACCCCCAGAGGGTTCGCTTTATGGTTGTCATATGATTATATACTGTATACTCTATCGATACACAAACGTTCATCCAATTCGGTGACACAAACTTCAGACCCTCTCCTGGTAAGGTCTACAAGATGATTAATGAAGAATATGCAGTGTATGAGACTAACTTGTTTATTTATGGGAAGAAAAAGAATTCTGTTGCAGTTTTATTCATAAGAATAAGCGATAGTTTCTGTTGGTGAATTTTTATATGCTTACGCGTTTTTATGCTTAACTAAATTTTGGTACGTTACATGGTATGTATAAATCACAAAAGAATTTTTCACAAAAGAATTTTTAAATATTGCTATTTAAGGCCTTGAATCGCTTAGAAGTTCCTTTTAATTAGGTTATAAATTTTCCGGCTTAATCATATTTAGCAAATTAATAAGGAAATTCTCCTTAAAAGGCAGTTCATAATATTTTGAAATAAAATGCGAATGAAACAACTGCAATTTAATTAATTGAAATTTCGTTCTAAATCGCATGCATTTCATTTTCTTTATTTTGAAATAGTATAATTTCATTAAAATACGAGGGCTGTTTAATAAAGAATGAATTTTTTTATTGGCGTACTTTATTGTAGAGAAATTTACTTATTTGTTCCATCGTTAGCTTAATGCATAATGAATGTATGGCATTTTTTTTTGTTGTTGCAGTTGGTCAATTCTTTTTAGTAATATGGCAGTCGCAACCATGAATATTCAGATACTTTCAGCACCGCCTACGGGAGCAAATGACGCAACATACAAAGAGCAAATACTGCAATTTCCTGCTGAAAATTTTGTTTTCGCTAGAAGAATTGCCAGTCGAAGAGTATGCTACATTAGACATATATGAATAGTCTGTTCTTCCCTGCAGCATAGTTATATGATGCTATATGAGATGCTTAAAAAAAGAAGGACAATTATCTTTAAAGAAAGATGGACTGGGATAGACCGGGAGGCGGCAGCACAGACAACCACCTCTTCAAGTTCACGACTGAAATTCTATAATTAAGTATAAATCGATTAGCATATGAAAAAGCAATATGTCTGCCAAGTCATATTTTGGGCAGTCGTACCTGAAAACCCGATTTTTACCCGGTTACCCGGTTTACCATTGTGTTTTCCTACTCCTAGTTCTCCATGTTTTCATACATTTAGGTGCAGGAAAGCACAATGTTAAACCTATAAGTCAACCATTTTCAAATGTTTTCCACCAAGATAGGACTTGGCAGACCGATTTCTGTTTAATACGTGAATCGAGTTTTAATTAATTCTAGAATTTCAGCCGTGAACTCCATATGATAATTGTCTGTACTGTCGCCTCCTAGTCTAGGAGTATCCATAACTGCGCTTACAGAGGTCACAATACTATCGTCACTATTAAAACCTAAGAAGATCAATTGATATGAGAACTGCTTAAAATATGGCAGTTATAATGGCATGTCACTGACATATTAATAAAAGGAAAGTAAACATGATACAACTTTGTGCGCCTTAAATTCTGACATTCCTCATACCCAAACAACAGGACGTTCAGGTGGATATTATTCGAAATCGAAGGTGATGCTACATGGACATAAAATGAATCCCCTATTCTAATAATGCATTTCGAATGACGATTTCTTCGAGCAGAAATATTTTTTCAGGGAGTTAAGAACATACTTGATATCTGCGTGTTGCCTTGATATCTCGTGTTGCGTGCTGCCATCATTCCCATAGGCGATACTGAAAGTATCTGAAATTTCATAGCTATAACTGACCAACTACTGGAAATAAATTAACAAAACAATTATCACATATTCATTATAAGGTACCCTGGGGTAATAATGCCAGGCGGGGTAATAACGCCAAGTGCTTATATTTTGCATAATTATGAAATAATCAGGTAAATGATACCCAGTGCTCTGCACAGAAGGGTTTTGAGTCATATAAATCGCAAAAAACAGCTTCAAGTTAATTTGTTTCATTTTTAGGTCTTATTGTTTTTGCAAACAACTAAAATTAACGCTTGATCTAAAATTTGCGAGATACGTTTTGTGATGTGAAGACTATTTTTTTTATACGGAAACACTTTGTTAATTACATAAATTTGTAGTGCATATCATGGACTTTCAAAATGTTGTTGAAGATTTTGGATATCTTCTCGAGATAATTTTTAATTTAAATTGTACTGCGCATTAACTATACCGGGGTAATAACGCCAATCCTTGGCATTAATATCCCAGTTGATTCCCTACAGTGGCCGAGCTACATCCTAAATACTGATTCAAATAAACACAGTTAAAACTGTGTAATGTTTCTAATAATTCTATTTAAGCTCGGTCCTTTTTAAGCAAGAAGAAGCTCACGGTCTGATATTCTTTTGCCTCATCCTCCCCCCCCCCCCCCACTCACACACACACCACACGTTTATTTTTCTTACACTTTCACAAAAAATTGAACATTTTCAATAGCTTAGAATGCAATTTGTCAATTTCTAAGTTTGTAGACTTTGTATTTTTAGAATTGTGCAATCTAAATGCAATTATCCCATCTTATTTCATGCATTTGTTTGCATGGCGTTATTACCCATATAGGTGGGTAATAACGCCAAATAGCATTGGTCAAGAAATCACGCCATTACATTTTATGAATACATATCTGTTAAATTATTTTTTTTATATAGATAGTCAATGAGTTGCTGTATCAGATCCTATATTTGTTTGAAAAATACAATCTAAAACTAAGCCGTGAAAATTGGTAGAACCTTACGTGGCGTTATTACCCCAGGGTATCTTACACCAAGCTAACAATGGAAAATAAAAGTAAATTTGTGTGCAATAAAGTATGCTAATAAAAAATTATGATAATTCTTTATTCAATAACCCTCATATGTTACTTTTTTCGCACCGAACGGAAACCTTTTGTATGTACCTGTATACGAGCTACAAATATTACACAGCCTATTTTAAACAAGATTACTTATTTAAAATTTTAATTTGATTAAATGAACCTTAATATTCCTCCAAAATATCCTTCAAGTCAGTTTAAAACTGTTTGTTTAATTTTAAGCATTTTGATCATATTGATGTACTCAATAATACAAATCGTACAAACCGATAAAATTAATTTAAAAGTTGGAACTCTGAATCATTTACTGGAAAGAGAGTGCAGTAAAAGCCTTTTTCTCATATTTTCATTTATCTATTTTTTTATAACACTTCATAAAAATAATGTATGAATTCTATATTCAATTAAGAATAAAAATTGGAAAAATTATATTTTCGCCCTTTTTTTTCTCAAATGAAGTGTACAGAGTCCCCTTAAGAGTCTACACTAATAACTCAAAAAGACCCAGATGATAATGTTATGCATATGGGGGCGTTCTTTTCAAATATCTTTCTCAAATTTTAACATTTTTGCATGAGTTATTTTTCATAGTATAGCTGAGAACGATTTACAACCGGGCCAGTTTTTACTTTTCCAATTTTGGTTATATATATATATTAGGATAGTTTCAATTACAGAACCGGTTCCAACAAATTTCAAGATTTTTTTTTTTTTTTTTTTTTTTTTTTTTTTTTTTTTTTTTTTTTTATCTGAAACTAAAATTGGAAAGATATCGGTTGTATCTCAACTGTCCTATGCAAAAAACAATTATGTAAGAATAATAAAATTTAAGCGAAATATTTGAAAATAATGCCTCCATAAATTTAATATTATCATCCGGGTCTTTTTTAGTTTCTCGTGTAATCTCTTAAGCTGCTGTTTTCACTTTTTAGTGGTGTTTGCGTATTATTGAATAATTAACGCGTTTAAAACAACCACATAAACATTTACTAATACATTTCACAAGACTCACAAAAAATACTGCATCCAGAAAAAGAATAATGAATAGGTAAAGATAACATCGTTTGTTGCTATGCAGTTGTTGTTGCCATGCGGCTGGTATAAATTCTTTTCTTTCAAAATAGCGTTTCCTTCATCAATGGAGTGATAATTAGAAACGAAACACGCGCGCGAGATTAAATTAGAGAAATACTACATGAGTATCCCCCCAGTGACGAAGGAACGATACAACAAAAAACAATGTGAAGTATAATACATATATAAATAATACAATATATTTATGAAGGAAAGTCAATTATATGAAATATAGTTTATTTCGGTTATTAGTCTTTTAGGAAATCTTACTTGTCTACCTGATCTGGTAGTTAGTGGTCCTGATTTTATTGGTTGGCTATCTGCTGGAACACCTTTAGTTTCAAAATTATCTGCGTTATTTGGTAAATCATTGAACAAAAATGCAGGTTTAACTCTGTCAAGTGAGATTAAATTAGAGAAATACTACAACTTCTTTATACTTTGTTGTTTATAAAGAAGAAAGTATTATGGTCGAAATTATATTACGACTTTCAGTTTTCGATGGATTAACATGTTTTAGCGTTCAGAGATACCAAAAAATATACTTTTACAAAATGTCCATCTGCTCGTGTGCCCTCTTTGTATCATCGAAAAGTGTTTAAAGTTATGCATGAAATTGTACCAAATTTCTTATGTATGTTTTTGACTAAAATCAGCAGGTTCCAGTTGAATTTTGGAATATTCCAACGGCAGGGAGCGATGAAATAGCGATTAATGTGCTATTTTCATTATTGTATCAACGAAAGGTGCATGAATTTATGCTTAGAATGCAACCTAACTTCATATATGTCGTGTCCACAAGAAAAGGGATACATCTCGCAAAAATTCCTTTTACGCTTTATTACACTAATAGGTCTGTTATAGGCATGTCTTGCTAACGTAAAGATTTTCATGAGTGTAGTTATATTAAAAATCACCTTTTTTACGTTATATGTCCATTTATGATCACAGAAGAGTGATGAATTATGTGAAGAGGCAAAATTAAAAACTTCTAAAAACTTCACCCTGTGTCTTCATGCTTAAGTGTTTTATGATTTTATGCATATTTTCATTCTTGCATGAAGAGAGCTAAATGCTATAATTTCATTTTACAGTAAAATCATGTACACTTTCCTTTGCCTCTCCTGTAAAATTTACTTTTGGCGAGATGTGACCCTTTTCTTGCAGGTGGACGGATGTGTTTTTGACAATGGACGTCAGGTCCTAGTTGAAAATGGAGATATTCAGCCGGAAGGGGCGCTGTGATGACGATTTTTGTGCAATTCTAAAGATTTTGTGTAATCGTGCTGTATATCAACTGTTCGCGCAGGAATTGGCATTTCGCATCCACTCGACGATTCGCAAGCAGCTGATTTAGAACCAAACAACTAAAATTTTTTATTTTATTAAACATCTTGACCGAGATTAAAATCATTTTTATTCCATTTAATAAAATGAAACAAAAATGTATGATAAAACAAAAAATTAGTGTAGTATTGAAATATTGAAGTATTAATACGTGAAAGTACATTTTGAAAGATGAACATTTATGAGAAAAAAGAAAATTTTGGAATTGACACATATCCGAAAAGTTTTTACACGCGGAATTCATTGAGTTTCTTCCATTTATTTAAATATGTTTGATCAAGATAAAATTCAAGCAGATCTAATTTAATGATAATTCGGAAATAATTTTTAATAATTATTTCATTGAAATTTATTCCCAGCAGCGCATATGCTTTAATTATTCATTTTAATTTTTTATATCATTTATGTTTTGCACTGAAGAATTTCTAAAATATGGTTTATAGTAAGATTTGTCAAGAAAAAGAACCACCTGTCTTCGAGAAGTTCAGTAAAGTATGTTAAATGCTATGTACCAAAAAAGGTATCAAAGATATATTCATATTCTATTAATAATATCTCAAACATCAAACACATTTTGAAGGTTAAGAATACACACTAATCAAGGGAAGAAAGGAAAACGTTAATTCAAATCTATGGGGAACGTTATTGTCAAGTATCTTGCAGTTAAATATTTTTAGATGATTTATTTCTTTTGGATTAGGGATAGCTGAAGACTATCTTCAACCGAGCTAGATTTAAATTTTTCAATTTCGGTTCTGTTTTTTTATATAAATATATTAAGATAATTTTCAAATTCTGAACCGGTTCCCAAAGAGATTTTTTTAATGTTAAACCAAAATCGAAACAGTAAAATTTCTTCCTATTAGAGATGGACCCCAGCTATCCTAAACAAAAAAAAAAAAAAAAAAAAAAAAAAAAAAAAAAAAAAAAATTAAAAATGTTCGCCTAAGATTAACATGAGCTTTCTCGTTTCTTCTCGTGATTATGTAAGCTAGATTTTGTTTTGTTAAATTTCCAAAAATCAATTTAAAGGTATTATAAATTTATCAAAAATAATCTCAAGTAAAACAGGTAAAACTGTTTATCTTTTCATTCTA
Source organism: Maratus speculifer (assembly GCA_964019185.1). Taxonomy (NCBI): domain Eukaryota; kingdom Metazoa; phylum Arthropoda; class Arachnida; order Araneae; family Salticidae; genus Maratus; species Maratus speculifer. Next base: position 186,511,744 of record OZ025296.1, on the reverse strand, counting down.
GTTTCTCACTAGAGAACTGCAAGAAGTGTAAGTGCCCGATTTTGACGAAAGTGGTATCATTGGAAAGATTTCATCGCGAACAGTAAAATTTCAATAGAACTACCCGTCGGAAATGAGCTGTTTTCGAGATATCCGACAATTTATGTCACGTAACTAATACATACTTAATGGGGGACCGCAAAAAATTTTAGTCTCGATTTTAACGAAAGTGGTATCGTTAAAAAGATATCAACATGAGGTAGAAAAAACTCAATTGAATTAAAAGTCGGAAATGAGCCGTTTTCGAGATATCCGATAATTTATATCACGTACCTAGTGCATACTGTTGTAGAGCACACTTAATGGGGGACCACAAAAAATTGTCTTCTCGATTTTGATGAAAATGGTATTGTTGCAAAAATATCATTGTGAGAAGTAAAAAACTCAATGGAACTACCCATCTGAAATGAGCCGTTTTCGAGATATCCGACAATTTATGTCACTTAATGCAGTTTCCCAGCAACGAGCATGCATTAGCAATGTGACACAAATTGTCGGTTATCTCGAAAACATCTCCTTTCCGACGGGTGATTCCATTGAGCTTTCTAATCCTCACGATGATATCTTTTTAACGATACCACTTTCATTAAAACCGAGACTAAAATGTTTTGCGGTCCCCCATTAAGTGTGCTCTAGCTACGTGACATAAATTGTCAGATATCTCGAAAATGAATCATTTCCGAAGGATAGTTCCTTGGAGTCTTTTACCGCTCACGATGAGATCTTTCCAACGATATCACTTTCGCCAAAATCGGCGACTTCCATTTCTTCCAGTTCCCTAGTCAGTCAAATACATTTTTGTTGAAATAATTCTATTTCAAGTTTGTGCTTTCAATCATCTGTGATTTTTATGGATGATTTTTCCATTCTTGTATTCACATTACATCAGTATCAATTACATGAAACGATTATCAATCAATTTCATTGTTATGTTGTTTTTTTCCTGTTTTTAAAATACGGTAATTTTACATTCAAACTTTTTTTAATGTTTAACTATTGATACTTCTGTATTGCCGATCAACAATTATATGCTTCATCATACAGTTAAAAATTATTGTTAAGTAACATGTTTCATGGTGAATTTAAAATACAGTGAAACCTCTGAATAAGGGATACCCATAGGACCAGAATTTTTTCCCTTAAATAGAGGTATCCCTTATTTGGAGTTTTTACTTTTTTCAAATTAATCGTTTAGAAAAGACATAAAAAACAGTCAACCATTAAAGGTGAAGTTTAAATGTACCCAAAGGCTATTAATTACGTTAATCAGACGCAAAAGAAAAAGAGAATTAATTAATTTAAATTTCCAATCAATTACTACATTAAATGATTTGTAAAGTTATAGATTTATATTTTTTACATAAGTATTTGTGTACATGCAAAAACTACAACAGCATTTAAAACAATCTTACTTAAAGTATTAATCGATCAAAAGTGATTGTTTTTCAGGTTTCAATTTTTTTACTACAAGCCTCTCAAACGTTCATTTACAATACTAGCAAATTTTAGTCTTTCATTATGAGCAGTATTTACAAAAAAAAGTATTCAACTGTTTTTTTATCTTAAGGTATCTGTTAAGTTCTTTATCTCACAAATTTCGTTTCTGCTTCTTTTTTAGAGCCATCCTCACAAATTTCAGCGCACTGATATTTTGATATTTTTATTTGAATTATGGGTGAATAAATGCTCCTCAGTTGTGTTGTATGCCTCTGTATCAACATGACTGCCTGTCTCAATGATAATTTAACAAAAATCCATATTTTAAATTTTAGCATAGACTACTTCATTATCTAAAATGCAAAAATCAGCTTCTTTAATTTCATTTTCAGGTAACCCTTAAATCGAGTGTCCCTTATTCAGAGGTAAATGCATTACAGGTCTTATACTAAGGGACTGAGAGCAGAACTTTTGTCCTTTAAATAGAGGTATCTCTTATACAGAGTGTCCTTTATTTGGAGTTTACACTGTATTTACAAAGTGATAATACAATTCAGTACCAGATGAAATGCAAAAGTAGTTAAATGATTGTTCTATTTTTGCTACTTTTGATACAAAAGCAAACTTCCAAATTAATCTTTAATAAATCCATATCAAAAAGAATGTAGGCGAGCATCCTCTTGGGATTATAATATTCAAAAATGCATTCACATTTTCTTAGAATAAAATTAGATAAAGCACAATGCCAGAGACGATAAATAAAATATAGCATTTTACTGCATGTGCAAAATCTTAATCTTTTTCAAACGTCGTCAGGAGATTGTCTTTATTTTTCTAACGATATCAAAATCGAAATTTTTATCAGACATTGGAGAAAGAATTAAATTTCGTGCGCATGCTTTTATCAAGATTAAAATCTTTTGTTATTTTTTTTATACATTTTTGTTTTAAGCCATTGTATAAATTGAACCTTGTAATGTGTATTTGATTAAGCTATTCTTTAAATAACTGATCTAGACATTCTTTAAATAACTGGCCTAGGACCGTATGTAGCAGTGAATAATAGGGGGAGGGGATTCGAGAGAATGCGAAGAGGGTGGGAGCTCATACTTTCTCTCTCTGACGTGGAAGATAAAATAGTGCATATTCACATCGTACGCACTATGTTTCTTATTTAACTGCTGTAATAAACTTCTAAATAATTAACTGCTTTATTTTATGCTAAGAAAAGAATAGGATGATGAAAATTTTGAGTACATAACCAATGCAAAATTAAACATTTTGTTAGCTTCATGTATGTGCAAAAAGGATAACCGAATGTTGAAACACTTATTTTAGTTACAATTTAGTAATTCGTCAAAAATGTGAAAGGGCCTCAAAACTAAATTAGATTTTTGAACAGAATTTCATTTGGATTTTTGGAACAGAAATTCATTTAATGACCTTGGAATCTTAGCCAGGGGAGGCTCAAAATATTTTAAGGGGGCTGAACCCCCTTATCACTCCCTTAAATATGGCCCTTGGCACAGTACTGTCCGTGTCCGGACAACCGAGATTTTAGAAGCCTAACAGGATGAGGGGGATGTATAAATTGGATTGATAAACTATTATAAAATCCCATATCTTCTGTCGATCTATTATTTTGCTCTCCTTGCGAGGATGTCCACCCCGTTTCCCAACACGGCCGTTGAATCGGGGGTCTAATATAGCTCGGACTAAGCTAACTAAGCTACAATAATATTAGCTTTCTATAGATTAAATTATTAAGTTAATTAAGCTAAGCTTAAAATAGCTTTACCGTTTCCCGGTTTTTTCTAAATATCTCAATCTTATTGCGCTAGCTTTGTATTTAACCCTTTTGGGTCTGGTGTACTATTAATAGTACAGGTCTTTTAATGAAGAACTATTTTATTTTAAGAATTCCTTTTGCTACTATTTACATGTAGTAATGTTAGTACATGCCTATGCATTTACTTTATGACTTCCTTTATATTTAGGCATTTAGTTATGATAATGATTATTATTATTTTCTTCATTCTCTTTGCTCTGTTTGCAATTCTTTCATTTTAAACATGAATCTCATTTTTTAAATTTAAAATAAAAGTTACTTTCCTGAAAAAATCATGTGTTATAAAGTAAGAAAAGTATTAGAAAGTTGTAATATAAGTTAAATCTTAATGTTGTACAATATTTTCTAAACATTTCCAAAAATCTTCTTTAATCTATTGTCATATGAAACTTAATTGAATGGTACGCAAAACAACAACATTCGTTATCTTTCAGAATATTCAACATTCGTTAAATATTAATTAATCTGTTTGGTTAGCTGGTATTAATGTTACTAATGTAAAAGTAATTTTGTTCTAAAACTTAAAAAAAAAATCGAACTCGAAGGGATTATTTTAAAGTAATAATGTAACTTTAAAATAACTTATCGGGAGACAACTGCATAAAATATCACCTGATCGAATTGACAATTGAAATTCCTGGATTAGCTAAATCTCGATTCGCATATTAAAATACAACTGATCGCCAAGTCATACCTTGGTCAAAACACCTACAGACCCGATTTTAGTCATTGCTTAGGGAGTTTCCCATTGCATTTTCCTGCACCTATTCCATGTCTTTATACAATGGAGGATATTCCAAATCTGCGTTCGAGGCTGTAAAAGGTCACGTGGTACCGGTAATTTACCCAAAGAATTTCCAACTAATAAGCTGGGAGACTGCTACAGCTTTTCCTATGAATTGTTTCATTGGCTGGTGGGGATTTACATTGGGTCTAACGAAACCTTATCTTCTTTACGCTAGAAGTTTTTGCCTTGACCACGTGATCAAAACGTAGATAAAATATCCTCCATTGGGCATAAAAAAAAATAAAAATAAATAAATAAAAAACCACAATCGTTAACTACTAATTAAATTACAAATTAATAATTAGTAATCTATAGCTGTACTAATATTATAAAGAAATAAAGTTTGTTTATGTGTTTGTATGAGGGATATATATGAAACTATCGTATCGATTTCAATATGGCAACTGATTTTAGTGGTTGACCAGTAGGTTTATAATTGTGTTTTTCCTGCGCCCAAAGGTATAAAAAATGTAGGAGTGGGAGCAGGAAAACACAATGTTAAACTTACCATTCAACAGCTAAAATCGGTTTTACATGTAATTTCTACCAAGGTATGACTTGGCAGACTTGTTGCATTTTAATATGACGATTGAATCTTAACTAATGCTGGGATTTCAGCCGTCAATTCGATGAGATGATGGTCAGTGCAGTCGCCTCCCGTTCCAAAACAGTTATTAATGTTTTACAAAAAGAAGAAAAAAAACTAACGTGGGAATTTTGAAAACGCAAAGTCACATGATATAATAATATCGCACTGACTTTTTCATTAGATTGTTGAAATTTTAACTTTTCTTAAAGTTTTTAATATACTTAATTTTTTTTATTCGATTTTCGAAAACGTAACATGAAGAAAATAGAAAATAGAAAATAGATGATAAAAAAGAAATTTCAAAGAAATCGCATAAAATTCATAGATCGGTGTACGAAATCTGGATAGACTTTATTAAAAAAGTATAATATTGGCGATAGAGTTTGAATTACGGCTTGTTTTTACGAGAGGTTCAAAATCGCCTACGAACTCAGGAAATCGGGTATATACACGAATCTTTCAATTCAGCGCGGTAAAAAAATACATTTATTTTATGGAAAAAAATTCCTGCTGGCAGCAATGTTGCCAGCAGTTATTGCCATAAAAATTACAGTAAATTTAGATGTAAAAAATAAATTTACATCTAATTTTACTGCAATTTTTATGGCAATAACTGCTGGCAGTATTGCGGCCAGTAGTTTTCGCCGTAAATTTAATGGTATTTTTTTACAGTGAGTAACGACTTCCATGCTATACATTTTTAACACTTTCCAACAAAGCTAAAATGTGTTTATGCATTTGGTTTGTCTGCCCATCTGCAGTCTGTCAAAACTCTATTTCCCGTAAATATGCTCGGATTTTCATGCAACTGTTAAAGACTATTTAGGGTACGGAAGGAATGTTTTGTATTGTATATGAAGTATGTAGGATTAATAGTTGGTTCCATTGGTTGGTTGGAATTCCATTACATTAGGGTAAATAGAGGTAAAATCGTATGCAGAGAATTTTAATGAGATTACAAAATTTCAAATGTATTGAAACTGATATAAATAACACTAGTTTACAGTACATCTGTTGCCGAAAAAATTTTAGCTGTTGCTAATTACATATGATATGCTATTTTCAAAAATATAATTAGAATATTTTAATCAGCTCTAGTTTCTGAGTTTTAGCTATGTAGGTATTAAATAGAAAAAACATGTATTTACAAAGAAAAACTTTGCTAAAAAAATTTAATAATTGAGTTCTAAAAAAATTTTGTTGTATGTATTCGTGCTGTATGTTGGCATGAAATATTCAATTCCAGGAGACGAACATGAAGTTAAACCATCTATAATGAAAAAGAAAGGTAAATAAATATTTTTTGACACTCATTATTAAAGTATTATTTAAAAAGTATAAGTGATGTATACATTAATTAGCATGTTGATTTGATTTCAAACCAACATAAACTATCGCAGAATGTGTAAACTATTGCTAAATTTTGGTAAACAAACTATATTTATAATTGACCAACAGTTTAACCAAGTGCTTGTGAATTCTAAAATTCTCAAAATAGATTGTTTTTAAGTTTATAGATGTCCTTATTATATGAATTAATTAACAATAATTATATGAATTAATTAACAATACTAAGTTTTAAGTGTTGTAAGAATTGTGCTTTTTTATTTCATTTATTAATTTCTGTGATTAATAACCCAGGATGTTAATTTTTAGATTAAAATTGCTTGAATATGTTATTCAAAATGCATTTATTACTTTTTCTTATGCATGTTTGTCGCTATTAATTTTCATTTTGAAACTGTGCCTTTTTAGCTTAGCTTAATGGCCAGTAAATCCAGGTTTTAAGCAATTTTTAAAATAAGTAAGTGCACTTATTATTGGAAATTGTGAACAAACTAGTATTTATCAACAAATTACAGCAGTATTTTGATAATTCAAAAGAAAGTAATGAAGTTAATTTGTTCTTACATGCATTAGTGACTGTGGCTATAAAGATTTCAGAGATTTAAAAACAAATTAGTTGCACTCATTGTTTTTTTTCTTCATGTACACACAGTGCTTGTACAACATGCATTAGTGATTGCATTTTTAATTAATTTTGTGTATTTTACGGATTGTTGCACAGCAATTTTGCTGCAGCCTGAGTGTTTTGTTTTGTTTTCATGTGCTCTAAGTGCTATACATGCAGTAGTTGGACTGCTTTAACGAGTTTTATTTTAGCGAGTGAGAGTTTTAGGCCCTTTTTTTCTAATATAAACGTTATTGTTTTAATGTATTTGTTTCACAATATTGTCACTGGATTTCTTTAGTTCAGGTATCACTCATTTCTGCCAGATATTGGGAATCTGCATGTTACCGCATAGTTTGCTGCATCTATTAATTTTTGTTGTTTGTTTTCATATGGGCATAGTGCTCATACATTTGTTATTGACTGCGGCTTTGAGAAATTTCATGTGTTTTAGAGACCATTGCATAAGTTTGCTGCATCCAGTAATTTGACATGCACCCAGCTCTCATTATCCATTAGTTACTGTAGCTTTAACATGTTTCATGCATCCTTTTATTTCATTAATAATTTCGAAATTCCATGTTTATATTTTAAAATGTTATTTAGCATTTAGCAGTTGCCACGGAGGTACTACAGCGCATCATTGTAGTCTGCATTAGATGCTGTTCAAAATAGAATTTTTTTTTGGGGGGGGGTCTTTTTAAGAGTCTGATGATTTAAAACCAAGCGTGAAAAATTTTGTCTCAGATCACAAACCGAATACAAAAGTATTGTAATAGTTAATAATACGTTATTGAAATCAATAATCAAAATATAAAAGCATTAGCTTTACAGCTTAGAACATAGCATTATTAATAAACTGCATTTATAAATTGGACATCTAAAATGGAAAATCCTAATATATTTTTATAATGTTAGAATTTAGAAGCACTTAAACCTGGTTAAGCAAATAATTCTTAACCAAATATTAAAGATAACATTGGTTTAAAAAGAAATAACTTATACTTCTATGCTTTAATAATGAGTTTCATAAAATATAAATTTACCCCCTTTTTTTTCTATAGATGTTTTAATTTCATATTCATTGTCTCAAAATTGAAGTATTTCTTTCTAACATTCTTTTACAAAAATATTTAATAATTAAAGCTTTTTTTATCAAAAAAAAAAAAAAACAGGCCTTGTTTCTACTGATGAACACAAAATCCTCAAATAACTTTGAATCCATTATTTAAATAAATTGCATAACATACCTAAGAAGAAAACATGTTTATAAGATTCAATTTAATACAAGAAATTAAAAATTTTTAATTAAAATTTTTTAATTCAAATAATGTAAAGTTACTAACACACTAACAAATAAATATTTTAGAATACTAACAGCTAACAATGGGCGATAAATAATTACATTTTTTAGTTTTGTCATTTCTAAAATGTAATTGTTTAAATTCTATTTGAGTTGAACCTCATCCAAACCCTAAGAAATATTCTATCAAACCTTAATTCGATAAAAAATAAAATAAAAAAAATAAAATAAAAAAAGTTCTGACAATACACACTGACAAGCACAGTTGTATAATACAGACGCACGCCATGTGCAGAAAATTTTATGAAGAAACAATTTTTATTTATTTATTTCGACAAAGAATTGCGTAAAAAAGAAAAAAGTGTATCTCAACAAAGAATCGCATATTGAAATCGCATATTGAATCGCATATCGTTGCATATTGAAATTTTACGAATTGCAATCTTTATAATTAATTTTATAATGGATATATAGGATAAATTGAAAAGGAAAAAATGTTTTGTTTTCATTGAAATTTATTTGGATAGTTTCTTCCTAAATAATCTTGAAAGGTCTTTTCTATTATACGTTAAATCATCTGAGTATTCCTTTCTGCTACAATTAAATTTCCTGATATTAATACCGATATAATAATTATTTGATTTGTCAATGATTATGTATTTGCATATTTTAGTTCAGTATCTTTTTTCTTTTACAAGTTAACAGAATCTTAATTAAGATATTATATATTATATATGCACAATAACTCATAAATCTTCTCAACTTATTTGGCGTTATTACTACTACTTCATATAAAGGATTACAGTAAAACATTCATAGCATACTTATTTATTTTAATCGAATTAATTCATTATACTTTTAGCATTTTAAGAAATTATAAATAAAGAGATTTCTGAAAAGAACACAAAAGGAAAAGATAATCTTTGCTGTGCCTCGACAGCTTCATGGAGATAAATTGAAATTACTTATTGAAGCATACATTAAAGTATTTTTAAAAAATGAACAGAATTTAATTAAATTCTCTAATCAATTACTGGTGTGATAAGAATCTTTAGTTGGTGGTTTGAATAAATTAAGTTTGCTAGCTTAATTATCATCACAAATCAGCGGAAAATTAAAATAGTTCTCAGGAACTAATTTAAAATTAATTAACTGCGTGCTTATTTTAAATTTCATACGATAGATTGAGATTTCTTAAATAACAAAAAAAAATTTAATATTGGATCTAGCGGCATTAGAAGCTGTGTAACTAAAACACTATCATTTTAGGATGGAAGGGCATCTGGCACTGGATATCGAAATATATTTCCAGCCCCCTGACCGCCGAGCTAAAGGGCAAAATTGTAATGTTTTTCTCTGCAATTTATTGTAAATGCTAATAAAAGAGGGATTTCCTATCATGGTATATTTTTTTGTTGTTGTTGTTGTTACGTATATGCTTATAAGCCTTGAAAGTATCAATCATAGCTTAATTTCTTAAAACTGGATTATATTTGTAGAATTATATTCATTTAAATAAAGCTTCAACTGCAGTGAAACCTGCAACCTAGTGAACGGATATATCCAGTCCCGGCAGTGGGAAGGCTAAGTGGAGGGGAGTGGGGGGGGGGGTATTTTTTGATATCGTTATCGTCGTTGTTTCAATCTTTTTAGGGTTTTTTTTTTCTTTTTAGGGTTTCGTTCATCTAACGAAACCCTATTCGTATCTGTCCTCTGTCTGCCCGTCCGTTACAGTGTCTGTACAAAAAATCTGTATAAGTGAGAGACTTCAAATTTTGTGTACTTACAGCTGAATACATTGTGTCACATGACAAATCATAAAGTTTTGAAAAAGTCGATTATTGAAATTAAATTAATTTTATCAATGCCATCCAGTCATTTTTGCGATTTACATTTTAAAAGATAACCTTAATTTGAACATTTTGCATGTCGACATCATAGCTTGGAAATAAAGTGTCTCGCTAGTAAACAGGAGATTATTAGTTCGATCCTTGGTGCTGCAAATAGAAATTTTCATATTAAGATGGATTTTATTAAAAGAAATTTCGTAATTTTTGCCAATTTAAGTGTTTAATATTATTAAGGCTTCGTTTATCTGAAATTCATAATATTTTTTGAAATTCAATTTTCTTACTGTTTTAAAAACTATTGCTATTTATTTATGATTCAGCATTTTAAATTTCGTTTAAACATTTTTTTTTTGTTTTTAGAAATTTAAAATTTTATGTATATCTTCATTATTTTTTTTCATTTTGTATTTTTGAAAATTTTGGAATTATAGGTTTTATTTAAATAACTTAATTTGAACATTTTAAATTTTTGTGCTACCATCTATGTAAGAATTTATTAATTATATATTAAGAATTTGGATTTATGAATTAAAGTATAAGTTGTTATGAAAGAAACATTAAAGGAAACTCTCAGTGTGTTCTGCGATCACACGTATCCACTTGTTTCAGTAATTTTTTTCGTGACATCTAAATAATCTGTTACCTTTTTAAATATTTTTTATATATTTTCATGAAAGTACAAAGTTATTATTAAAGCAATTGAATGTTTATAAAAAAAAATGTTTCATACTTAAATTTTGGAATACCCCAAAGTTTGGAATTCATTTTCTTTTTTTCATGTAGCCCCTATAATTCGAGGTAAGAGAAATTATAATATATGTATAAGCATAATATGTATGAAATGGTACTTGCATTTACCAGTAAAGAATACCAAATAATATTGTCCACTGTTTTGTTGTTAAGTTCAGCTTTTAACTTCTCTGGGCAGGCGGCAAATTTAAGAAGGTATTATTACTGTTGAATGTCACATAAGTTACAATAAGTTATTATTAAATACTTTTAATTGGTAATTAACTATTTTAGATGTTATTCTATATAAATTTATCTCATGTATTGGCATTTTATTGACTTCTTGGGTTCATGAAGTATGGAACTAATTAATGTGTGATCATATCTGTATATCACTGTAAATATATAAAAAAAAGAAAAAGGATGTAAAAATAAAATATTTTTTAGACATTGATAATGATATCATTAGGCGGGGCGGGGATTCGATGAATGTGAATGCGTGATATAGCAGGGGGGGGAGGGGGTCCAAAAATAGCAAAATGTTGATAATGTTATATATGTATAGCCTCTTAGGCATAATTTTTTATCTTCTATCCTATTTACCATGAAAATTCAACGGATAATTAAAAGCATATTTGTTTGTAGTCTGTTTCATTTCTTATAAAGAAAATTATTCATGAATTGAAACTCGAGTTTTAAGGCTTCATTTTTATCAAATTTTTAGCAAAGCAGACTTTATAATTCATATGTACATTTTTAACTAGCTTCCATTAGAAAAAGTAAGAAGCCACCTATTGCAGCCTTTCGGGGTAAAGCCATTCCGGAAAGTTTTGGTGTAATTTCACCGATGCACAATGAGACAGGAAGCCTCCAAAGTTGGCAATAAATAAAATTTACATTGAACAAAAAGTGAATACTATACTTCTTTTATATAATTTATGAAGTAAAACTTAAAACTTTTTCATAAGCTAATACAGCAATTTATTAATTAATTTACAAATCTTGTTCAATATTTTCCGTACAAAAATTAATTAAAAGCAAGACTATAAGATAGTTTTATGCAAAGTAAATATTTAAAAATAATACATAATATCACATTTAAAATGAAAAAGAAATGTATTTCAAACACACGTAATAATTTTTATGATCCTCAGGCGCACCTTAAAGTGAATATTGGTGACTCGTTTTGAAGGAATGAATCTACCTTTCTCAGGCAAAATGTATGCACTACTATAAAGACAGCAGAAGCAAAAATGTTTCTGCTGTCTTAGTAGTAACACACACTTTTTGTTTTCTTATCCTTGATATCTTAAACTCATACATGTCGCGTACACTAACAAAGATTTTGAACTAGAATCGTGTAACCGTTTTGCTCTTAATATTTTTGATGAGCCAGAATACTTATTAAATGAAATATGAAGATGGACACGTTTGTTTTCAATGACGCTTCTGTTGTTTTCCTAATAGAGGAAATGAAAGCAATTTTTCAAGCAACTCCTTATTAATTCTAAAGCATTCCTTTGTTTTGATAGGCTTTTGACCATAGGAATTTATATTAAAATTTAAAACATTTTCGCTGTTTTTTTTTTTTAAAGTTTATAGAACTACTTGTTCGTAGTTTCTCCGATTATGGACCTCTTATACCAAAAAAATCATATTACTTTTCACCAGTTTTTATTTTTAAAACGCTTCTTGATAGTCAGTTTTATATAAACTTTATTTTGCAATAAATAATGTATTTAAATTCGTCTCTCTCTCTCTCTCTCTATATATATATATATACACGTGTGTAATCATGATTGCTATTGATACACACCCGTACACTAACAAAAAATTTAACATGATTAACTATAAAAATGAGCATACAATTAAAAAAGGAGTAAAAAGGACCAAGATTTTCCGATATATTTAACCCCTAAAACTCAAATACAATAGAAAAAATTGCAGTTAACACTTACTTTTAACTGATAACTAAAACCTTCAATGTTTACTATTTTTTTTATTTTATTTTTTTTATATAAATTTCACCACCATATCTTCTAAGCGTCACTATATCTATGAAAATCGCATTAAAAACAAATTGAAAGTTATTGAATTTTTGTTACATACTTGTAGTTAACTTTTCCATAGTAAAAAAAAAAATATATATATTTTTTTAAAATTATTACGGTGCAATTAACAAACGAATGTTAAAACAAATATTATTGAATTTTTTCTTCTTTATTATCAAAGTGCGATATGCAGTTTAACTTCTTCCTTTAATGACGACCAAGATAATTTTGCGCACTTTTTAATACTAGGGAGTTGTTTACTGAAATCTGCTCTATTAAATCGGCAATTCAAGGTAGAATTCATTTTTTCAATTTTTGCCAGATTTGAAGGCTGTTTTCCTTACTATGCGATGATGACTTCAAGACAAAAAGCCGTCCTCCGTTCAAATGTTGATTTCCAAATACAGTATACTCTCGATTAACCGAGATGGTCGAGAAGTAGCTCGACCTGGATAAGCAAATACCGAAAAAATTGAATTTGTACAAATTTTGAGGAAAAGTTTTAGAAAAATGATAGGAAATGTCAAATTGCAATAATATTAATACCAATAATACAATAAGACATTAATAATTTAATTAATATAAAAAAGGAGAAGAAACATAAATTTTAATGTTATTTCGATTTAAAATTAGTACAATATAAAAAATAGAAATATAGTTTACTAGAGATCTGTTTTCGTTTTTCATTTACTCTTCCACAATTTTTACTGCTCAAATATCTCAACATAGTTTTCTTCAGCAGATGTGCTTTCATCTTAGTAGCAGCTCAGTGAGCTAATGCGTCACTCGGACTTAATTTCGGATGAATTACAAGATTTTCTTTATCATTTCGGATAATTTTTGAAATTCTGTTTTCTTCTGAACCGCAAGTGACACGCAAGACTGTATCATCCTTATTGAAAACTTCGTAACATTCAAATTTTGAATCTTCATCAATCCATGCTTCTTCATCACACATTTTCAAAAGAATTTAACTTTCTCTAATCTTTTACAATTTTACTATTGAAATCAGTATCGTCATCTTGCAGGAATTTCATTTTATTCATCCGATAAAATAGCACTTCAGGATCGTGGAGCTTTTTACCAACTTCTATGTAGCAGCATCATAATAAAATTACATACACAATTATGATATTTTTACCGCTCCGGTTAATTCACAACCTGGATAATCCGATCTTAGTTAATCGAGAGTTTTTGTACATACATTAAACAAAAACATAATTTACAGAACAAATATAAATAAATATATAAATAAATAAATAAATAAATATATATATATATATATATGGATATACAACCTCTGACAATAAAGCTCGGTGAATAGACCTGTAATATTAATGTAGATCAAATATTAACGGAAGTTACCATACCATCCTTCGAAATAGTTATCTCACATAACTATGCAACGCTGAGATCTGTTATACATGCCCTGGGAAATTCGCAAGAACTCTTCTTTTGGAATGGTGTTCAAAAGTCTCGTCACATTTTGTTGGATGTCAGCAATATGGTCAAATCTCTTTCAAAGAGAATTAGAGTGGTGAAAATAGGAAGAAGTCTGAAGGATTGAGATCTGGCGAGTATGGTAGATTTTCAATTTGCACCACTCCTCATGAATTTCTTTTGGTGTCTTGCAAAACTTAAAACCAAACTTTAAACTGTTATTTTGTTCATTCATTTTCTTGTTCTGCAGTTAAAAACCAACACACCGAACAAACATTTAGTAAAGCACGTCTTACACAGAACATAGACAACTCTCATGTGAACAACGGTGGGGAAAAATAGTCAACACTTGCCTCTATGCAGTTGTAGTGCTTTGTTTCCCCAGTGTTGCCAGATCGGTCGCTCTGAATTCATATACCGAACTTTTTTTCAGAGGTAGTATATATGAGTGTGGTTGAAGTGTCTCCCCCATAGCATAGAGAAAACATATATTCAGCAGCTTAAGGGTGTATTCGAAAAAACGCTCTTCCACCTTCAACAGTTCGAAATTTTCCGATACAATTTCAGACATATTTTTAAAAGTAGAAACATGAAACTTGCTGAGAGGATTCTTGAAGGGACGTATGAGGTGCCGTGTGATGTCTTTTTACCCTCAGTTCATTAGAATTTGAGTTATAAACAATTACCTTATCAGTATGACCTTTTTTTTCGTTCCCAAAACTCCCGCTTGGGAAAAAAAATTTAGGGAAAAATAAGGGAAAAAATCCCGCTGTTCAAAAAGCCGTTTTTGATTGCTTTTTTTGCAATATTTTCTGCATTTATCAAGGAATTGACAGTCACCGCACCTTGTGTACTTTCCAAATAAGAGATTTTGAAAGTTTGGTGCATTTGAGAGCAAAAATGAATTTAAAAATAAATCAGAAAATAAGCAGTTTGAATCGAAATACACCCTTAACACGACAAGCTTCTGATGAAAGAAATATCAAACCAGATGCTAACAAGCAGAGAAGCGGACGGACGGGCTAGACAACGACTATAGGTGTTGCATATTTAAGCAATTACGAACGCATCCAAAAATTCGATTGAGTTAAATAAAAGAGTGTAAAAAGAAGAAAAAAGTTTTATGAAATTAATGTAACAAATTTAAATGTGACGAGAACAGTTTATGATTTTAGGTAGATTTCGTATGAAATACTACCTATTGCATTCGCACCAGTTTATATATACATATATATAAATATATATATATATTTCACTTTTTTATGGACACGATAGCTTCTATAATTCTTCACCAATCTCCACCAAACTGGTACATAAAATCAAAGGGAATAAAATCTCGGCTAAGTTCGTTAATGGGCATAATCGGACCAAGGGGGTCGAAATAGGGGGCGTTTTTGTGAAAATAGAAAAAAAACCCACAACTTCTTAATGAAAATAGATATCGAATCAGTTTAAAGTTTATATTACTTCTAAATAATGGGCCAAAAGTTTATGCATGACAGATTTATGATAAAGTTAAAAATGGGCTGAAGGGGCGAAAAAAAATAGGATTTTTGGAGAAAAAAATCACAACTTTGTCAATTCTCCAGATATCAAATCCATCTAAATTTTTTGTAAATATTCTCAAAATTATCTAAAACTTTTGTATTTGCAAGTTTTTGATAGGACTAACTCTTACCGGTAAAAATAATTAAAAACGAAAATAAAAAGGGGTTTGGAAAAAGAAAAAAATCCATAACTTTGTCAATTCTTAAACTATCAAATCCAATTAAATTTATTTTACATCTTCTCAATAATATCTACAACTCTTATTTTGACAAGTTTTTCATAGGACCAATTCGTATAGCAAAAATAAATTAAACAAAAATTGGAGTTGGAGAAAAAACCTCTAATCCAAACTGCTTACATTCTGAATCGTTTTTTAAATTCATTTTTAGGTGCGTTCGTAATTATGTAAATACGTAGCACCTATAGTTGTCGTTCAGTCCGTTCGTCCGTCTGTCTGTCCATCTGTCTGCCTGTCCGCATATAACAACGCAAAAACTACCCAACCGAATCTTTTGAAATTTAAAATACATAATTATTACATAATTTTGTCGAGCCATTTCAAATTTTATGAGAATCGGATGGATAGATCAATTACAGGGACGATCAAAATTATTCGGTTACATTACGGTCAATGGGGCGAAAGGTTGCAATTGCATTTTAATCGTTTGAAATTTAAATTACATACTTATAACATAATTTTGTCTAGTCATTTAAATTTTTTTTTGAAAATAGGATGCATATATCAAATACAGGGACAATCAAAAGTATTCCGTTACATTACGGTCACTGGAAAAAAAAGTTTCAAATGCATTTTAATAATATTACACTCATTCGAACATAATAATATTGGTAATGCATCATAAAGTACATATTATAATATAGATTTTGCATAATCGGTTGTGCAAAGAACATTTGTTATTGATTTACAAGGCCACACAAAAGTATTCCATTACGTAATGAGTATAGAGAGAACATTGTTTGTTGCGCATTTTAGTTGTAATTAACTATTTACAATTTTATGAGATGTGAGAGTGATATTTAAAAAATTCATTATCGTACAAACGCACCTCATTTGCTACGCTTCACGTGCAATTTCCAACATGTTTATTTTAAACGCATCCAAATGGCAAGATCCTCTTATTTAGGAACTGTATAATGTGGAACATTGGCCAGTTTTTTGATAAAGGCAGAATATATTTCAAAAGAGGCTGCCAAAAAGGGTATTTTGAACAGAATTTCCCGAAGTGACCGTGATAGGAAATTTGAGGAAGTATTCAAATAACAAACTGCGTTTTTTCTGACTCATTTTTAAATCTATTTTTACTCTCAAACGCATCCAATTTACAAGTCCTCTTATTTTGGAACTGTATAATGTGACGGATATGTCAATTTTTTGATAAAGACAGAATATATTTCAAAAAAGGCTGCCAAAAAGGGTATTTTGAACAGAATTTCGAGAAGTTATCGTGATTGAAAATTTGAAGAAACATTGAAATAACAAATTGTGTTTTTTCTGACTCATTTTTAAAATCAGTCTCGCTCTCAAACGCATCCAATTGACAGATTCTCTTATATAGGAGCTATATAATGTCCCGTATTGGTCAGTTTTTTGATAAAGGTTAAATATATTTTTAAATATGCTGTCAAAGTGGGCACTTCGCGCAAAATTTCCCGAAGCTATCATGATTCAGAATTGAGGTTGTATTCAAAATTGGTTATTTTATAACTCATTTATAAATTCAATTTTGCTCTCAAACGTATTCAATTGACAGTCTTTTGTTATTTAAGAACTATATAATGTACCGTATTGGTCGTATAAAGTCGGAATTATTTCAAAATATGTTGACAAAATGGGCATTTGATCCGAATTTAGCTTAAGAGGATTCTGATAAAACCAGTCCTTACAGAAAAATGAAATTAAAAATTTTTCAAAAGAGTACAAATAAAGTTGTTCAACTGGGTTTATCTGTAATCAAATTTATTTTTTGTTGTTGAAATGAGCACTCTTCGAAATCTACCTCCGCCTATAGGCCAAGCCGACAGGGATTTTTTTTAATCCGAAAATGCTTAAATAATAGAAATTTCCCTGAATTTTTTAAGCATATCTGTAATACAATTTGACAGCCTTTGCATGCACATACAATACAGCATATGACACATGAATATGAAAATTTTTATAAATTTAAATCTTTTCCGAGAATACCCAAACCCTACATTCTATCAGAATGAATTCAATTTAATGTAAAAGCTTTGTCTGAAATGTCATGAATTGTATTTTCTTTAAATCATTCTTCAACGTAAATATTTCGTGGTGAATCTCAAAAAGAAAATTTTCCCCACGTTTATTTTATTATTATTATTATTATTATTTGGTGTGAAAGATGTTAAACATTTTTCTGCAGAAAGATGCAAAACTCGTTTTTTTTCAATACTGCAAAGGCATTTCATAATTTTTATTTATTAAATCAGTTGGATGTATTAGTTGTGATATAACGGTAAATCAACAATAAAATAAAATAATTTAAGTAAGAATAATTATAAATGTAAAATTGTTTAACGTGCTTTCACTAAATTTCACAAAAATGTAGCAATATGGCTTAATTGATTTAAATGGAAATTTTGCCAAACTAGCCAGCTATTGCCAAGTTGAATTTATGTATGTCAACTTATTTTTTGCCAAATTTGGTGACGTTTCACCAAGTTGTCAAAAAAATTTCGCTATTGTGGTATCTCTGCCATTAGTACTTTTTTTAAACAAATACTCATTATTGAAGCTGATCCTGATTTCTTCATAAGAAATCAAACTATAAATGAGTAACTATTAAGTTTAAGTTATCTTAAGCTTAGTATTGTTGCGATGTCATTCTATTGCGAAGGGCGCTTAAAGGTAGTCTCGCTCTTTCGATCTTTTAGAGGTCAAGTTTTGAAAAATTTCGAAACGTGTGTTTACTAATTTGAGTTACATTACAGGCATGCAAAATTTTATTTTTTATTTATGAGATACCAGGATTTTTTATATGTATTTTCGGTGGCTTATAGACATTAATGTCATTCGTATTACTGTTTGAGTTCCTTTGCATATGATTTTAAATATTTTATAGCCAAAAATATATTTAGAGTAGTATCTCAGACTATTTCTAGAGTAGTATTTTGAGAGTAGAATTCTAAAGCAAGTTTGAAATTGCGCGTCAAGCATAGCAAATGAGATGCGTTCGTACTATAACAAAGTTTTAAAAATATTGAGATCTTGGTGTAATTGTAAACACATCGATACAATATCGTAGCCGAAAACTTTTGTGTATCCCTGCAAATACTATCTGCTTTCTATTACATAAAAAGTAACTTGTAGTAAACCTCAGCAACCTATATCAGTTTCATAAAATGTTAAATAATTTAATAGTATTAAAACGCGCCCCAAACAATGTTTCCTCCTAAACATTTATGTAAAGGAAATTTTACTGTGGACTTGTACATTAATAACAAACATTATTTGCAACACAGATTTGCAGAATGTATTTTTAGTACGTACTTCATAGATGAATATATATTTAATTATGTTCGAAAGAGTATAACATCATTAAAATGCACTTGAAACTATCTTTTCCCATCGACCATAATGTAACGGGATGCTTTTGATTGTCCCTGTAATTAAACTATACATCTGATTTTCATAAAATTTGAAATGGCTTGACAAAATTATGCATCAATTACATATTTTAAATTTCAAGTGATTGAGTTGGGTGGTTTTTGCTCTGTTATATAGAGACAGACGGACTGAACGACGACTGTAGGTGCAATGTATTTAATGTAATTACGAACGCACCTAAAAAAGTAACTAATGCTATAACCGTCGCTGAGAATGAATGCTTTGTGTGCTATGATATTTCTTTGCTTATATTAATAAAATTACTGCACAAAATTTTCCAATCAAAGGAAATGAATGAAAACCCGTTTACAGCGAGATCACCACTTTTTTTAATTCTTATTGTTCAGTGTTTCACAATCTTTTTAAAAGCCGATCATATTAACGTGCTTTTAGAGTTTGCTGTGTCCCTACGGCAGTTGGGGAGCGTAGCAAGCAGAGCCCCCTTGTATATGTGCAAAAACATACTCGAAATATAAACAATGCGACCATTTTTGTCCCAGCAGTTAAGGGTCAGTGTTAAAATTTAAATGGAAGTAGCTTTTATCGTCAAAATATCTTCAAAAAATGTACATTAGTTGTTTTTTTTTATGATAAATTTTGGAAAGCAAATTTTATTTGCTTTAAAAATGTTGTTTCGTAACAAAATAAAAAGAAAACAGTACAAGTTCTTTTATAATAATAAAAAAAAAAAATGATAGATTTGCAATGTTGAAGCTCATTTTTAATTATTCGGTAATCCTCTCCCCTCCCCGCTTCCCCAAGAAATGAAACAGTCACTTTTTATTTACTTTATTACTTTAAAATACTTTAATTTCCATTTAACCCCTCATCATTACCATAATAATCTTTAACTTCTATCTTTTAAAAAATGGGGATTCCATTCAGGCCATTATCAGGCTAACGTCTTTCGTCATTAATCTTTTTAACGATGTAAATTCTTTAAACATAAAACTTTTATAGTTTTCAGAAAAAGAAACATTTTACGTAGATCAGAACATTGCAAAAATGTTAAATTATTAGAAGTTTGGTGAAATGTTAATTAGCAATCATTTTAATGTAAATCATTTCAAAAATAACAATAAACCATTAAAAATTTTTTATTCTGCTACTATAAATCATTGAACAAAGTCTTAAGTGCATATATTTATGACTGTATTGCCAATAAAGCGAATTTTCTTTCTAATAAGTACCACTATTTTCGAATAGTAATATTCAGTTGATTCGGTAATAGATTAAGTCAGGCGAACATTATTATACGAAAATTACGGTGGATTTTTAATAAAATGTTTCTCTAAAATTTCAACAATGATTATGCTGAAAATGTTAGAAACCCTGTGGTATAAAATTACTCTGCTTTCTGCAATAACTTTACTTACCTTTAATTGGTATTGGCGGTCTCGCAGAATGCAGTTTTAGTCGGTTTCCATAGTTTTTATTGCATTTATTTATTTAACACAAACAAATGACTTGTGTGCTTGACATCAGGTACCTGCTTGTAAGTCATCGTCAATATACAAGGACGAGATAGCACAAGAAAATTTACAATACCAGAGACTCTTAACCGAAAACTCCACAAAAAAATATGTAACGGAGCCAGAGGGAATCCAATCAGTAGCTTACCTACGTTCTCAAAAGATTAGCGGTATGATACCTTAACCACTAAGCCATGGTTTCACTTTAGATACTAGGGAATTTTCTTTCCGAGTATTGCCTTAGTACTATCGACAGAAACTTCTGAATAGGGGAAATTTAGTCATAATAATAATAGAGTTTTGTACAGAAAAAGTATACTATAAATGAATCGAACCTTTTACTTTTTCTTCAATCAAACGCATTCAGAGAACTGTCACATTTAGTTATGGGACAATTTTTGTCACACAGCAGTTAAAGGTCAACAGGAAAATCTTTCTGCAGGATAATTTCTAAAGTAAAGATGTCTGTTAAGGTAAATGGTGGTAAAGATACGCACTGGTTGATTTGATATGAAATAGCATTTTTATAATCAGGACCGTTAAGTAGCAGTTTCAAACCTTGTGAAGAAAATAGCCAAGAAAAATTGGTAAGTTTCAATTTTTAAATTTAGAAGTAATATTTGTAAAATTTTGCTTTATTGTTTAGCTGACAATACCGCAAATTCTTACGACTCCAAAAATTCATGTAGTGTAAGGAAGAAGATATTTAACATCTAAATGCCATGAAGTTTTTTCGATTGCATTTGCTGAAACTTGCTGGTGGCCGGTTAAGCAAAATTCCGCAGAATTGGGTAAAAACACGCGTCCATCTTAGAATCAAGATGCGTACACATTTAAGATGCGAGGTTTTGCCTCGTCGCTTTAGTTAAATGCAAAGCTTTATACGATTATTTTAACGAAAAAAAGTTGATATTGTATGAAATGTAATAGCTATTTAATCAATATAAATTAATTAACTACATTTTTATATTTTTAATTAAGTTTCTTTTTCATGCAGAACATAAGTATATATACCTACTTATCTTTAATAATCAGTATTCTTGTTTCATGAAACGCTGTTGTTTTAAGCTTAACTCTAAATTCCTGTTAGCGGTCTCGTAAACCACTGCTATATTCCGTTTCATAGTTTAGCTTATAGATTATTTTAACGAAAAAAAGTTGATATTGTATGAAATATAATAGCTATTTAATCAATATAAACTAATTAACTACATTTTTATATTTTTAATTAAGTTTCTTTTTAATGCAGAACATAAGTATGTATACCTACTTATCTTTAATAATCAGTATTCTTGTTTCATGAAACGCTGTTGTTTTAAGCTTAACTCTAAATTCCTGTTAGCGGTCTCGTAAACCACTGCTATATTCCGCTTCATAGTTTAGCTTATAGTTTTTAGTTTAACTATTGATGTCACTAGATTTTTTTATTCATTTGGTATTATAGTAGTATCGCTAGAGAAATTTGAATAAGGGAATTTTAATTATAATTTACATAAAGTTTAGTACTTTTAGTGTCTTTATATAAAGTTTAGTACAGAAGCTTTACTACGTTTACGAAACTTTTAAACTTTAAGTTGTTTGAAACAGTTGATTATTTTATTCATTCTGCGATTAGGTTGTCTTTGAGATCGCTCACAGTATTTATGCAATAAATTTTATCTACAGCAGTTAAGGATTAACTGCTATTTGCGTTCTCACAGACCGTTGTTTTTTCTCTCTCTTTTTGTGGAATAACATAAAATTTTCAATTTAACTATAAATTCTAACAAAATTTATTAATGCTTTTACATAACTTTTTCATTTTAGTGTAAATGAGGCAAAAATTCTGTATGTGTTTGAAAACGTTTTATAACCTACGCTTAAAGCATAATTTAATTTTTTCTTCTTTTTTTATTTTGGTTTCAAATTATCATTTCCTATTTTGAATGTTTCTTAATTCACACAAAATATTTTGATAGCACTTTAATAGTTTTCCCATGCACACTTACTTAATAAGGTTTAAATGTGTAGAAGTGCTATTACAATTATATTAACACTATTTTCATGAACTAAACATTTTTTTTCCTTTACATATAAAAATCTAATTTTGTAATCGATATTTTGCTCACTTCCTAAAATGCTGAAATTATACAGATTATGAGAAGGAAGTGGCAATCCCAAAACTTTCCTCTATCTCATACATTTTAATACTTCCAGAAAAAAAGATGCATAGCAGAGTCACCGCTTAGGTTATTTACACCAAAATTTTATCAGCATCAACTTATGCTATGTTCTAATCTAATCTGAAGTTTAATGAAAATCCGTGTGTTAGTTTTTGAGATAGAGCCGTTGCTGAAACCGTATAAAAAATTTCGATAAAAGCACCATTTGATGACTGATTTACTCCAAAAATTAAAGGATATTAATTTATATCAGATATTAATTGAATCTAATTCTTTATGAAAATTTGTACAATAGTTCTTGAAATAGAGCTAGTGCGATAATCATAGCCGCCTGTTGAACAAATTACACCAAAAAGTAACCAGCATCATATTATATCAAGGACTAACAAAATCTGAAGTTTCGTGAAATTCCCTGCATTAATTCTTGAGTTAGGCGGAAATCATGAAAAAAGCAGCATAGCAGCATCATTTGTTGGGTGATATACACAAAACTAATCAGCTCCATTCTATAACAAAATTCTAACTGAATCTAAAATTTGTGAAATTCCGTGCATTAGTTCTTGAGACAGAACTTGTGCGATAATCATAAATAATGCCGCATAGCAGTGCCACCGAAAAGTAATCAGCATCATATAATATCAAGAACTAACATAATCTGAAGTTTTATGAAAATCAATTCATTAGTTATTGATCTATAGCTATTGTGGAAATCGTGAAAAGGGCAGAATAGCAGCGCCACCTATTAGCGGACATGCACTAAAAACAAATCAGATCCAGTTTATATTAAGGCCTAACTCAATCAAAAGTTTTGTGAAATTTCATGCCTTAAAGTCATGAAATAGAGCGCCTACAAAATTTTTGTCATATACAGAGCAACCCACAGACTCACAGACATATTTTGTAAGAACATATATTTTGGGTTCTCTGACCCCGAAAACATATAATTCCGCCGAAAACCGGAATTCGAAAATTTTCACAAATCCAATACTTTTTTCTTGTAAAAATAGAAGGAAGTAAAGACTATATACAAAGATGTGTTTTTATGACAATACAACAAATTGATATTTTTAAAAATTCATTATAAATTCGTTAATTAATAAATAAATTTTAAAACCTGTTTATATTAGCACGCTACAAGTGATAAATCGCCAAATATTTTTCATGTCTTTGCGACATAGTTAAACAATTTATGAAATCGGTTTGTACCCAGTATGTCATTTTCAAAATTAATAGAGTTCCACCAAACAAACGCTCTCCAAAACAGTCATCTGAATGTGAAAATCAAATCGAAATATTTGAAACATTAAATAAATAATTTATTACTAAAATCTAAATCGAAAATACAGAATGTAATATTTAAAAAAAAAACATACTTTTTTCAATTAATAGCGTAATATTGATTATGATTAATGGATAATACAATAAGAGAAATCAATTTAAAAGTCCTCTTATATAATTTGCATAAGGGTTTTTTTAATTAAACATTGACATAATTATAAACACTGGTGAAAATGAATCAAAAATTAAATTTCCAACAACCAATCTTCATTCACCTTTTTAATTCAAAAATCTTCAAAAGAAGAGGGAAAATAAAGTATTTGTATTTCTTTTTATATTCATCTTTATTTGGACAGAAAAAAAAAACTACTCTGTGAATAGGCTCAATTATTTTGAAAGTCAGAGAATATCTCTACACTTCTTTTTAACTTTCTAAAACGAATGAACAAAGTTTGAAATTCAAAACAATTTGGTTAGTCGAACATAAAAGTTCTATTCACCATTTTTTTAGAGTTGTTTTTTTTCGCATTTTCTTTTTCCTTACAAGAAACATTCAACGTTCATGTAACTAAAAGCTTCTGTGGAAAACGTATTTCCCGTGGATTTAAAAGAAAATATTATATGATGTTTATTTATTTTCTAAAACAGAAACTTTATTTTATTTACATGTTGCAATACAGTTTATTGAATAAACACTTTTTACCTTATATTCTTTAACACATTATTTACTCTTTAGATATAAAATTTTCTATGACAGATTATTTACATTTAATACGTATTTTTTTCTTTGTATCTGGAACGATATCTTATTTACATGCTGGAATACGATGCACTAAACAAACCCTCTAAATACTCTACTTTCTACAAGTGGAATTATATTTTTATTTACCCGCTGCTATACAGTATGTTAAATAAACCCTTTTTATCGTTTTTTCTCCAGCAGATTATTTACATTTCAAGTATTTTTTAAATGATCAACCAGTTACTCCAAAAAGTATTTTTATAAAAATATATAAATTTTGTAATCAAATTCAATAATTTATTAAAGCAACGTGCTTGCGTTAAAATCGAAAACTAGATTACGGATGCTAGTAACTTAGCTTTGGAATTTCCCAGTATGTTGAAGTAAATATTACTTATGAAAATAAAACGAAAATTGTAAAATTGTATCGGATAAAAGGAGATCATTTCCCATTCTTATTTTTGTCAGAGATTGTGTATCTGAAACTCATATTTTCGGCCACCATTTAAAATCAGTCTATGTAAATGAAATTGTAAATTATTCTTATAAATTACAAGCTTTGTTACATGATTTTTTATAAATTGCTTACTGATAAGGCGGGGAAATTAAAGGATTGAAAGCATATTTTTATCTTGAAAAAGATGCTATACCTACATTTTGTAAAGGTAGGACTGTCATGCACTTCGTATAGGAGTCAATGAAGAATGACATTTGCAAGAGAAATATACTACAAAATTAATTCCTTAAAAATATCGGTGCGAAAAAAGTATATAAATATTCGCTTGTAATAGAAACTTTGCTATATACCCACGTATATGTAAATATAATATATATATATATCATTATCATCATCATCAACAACCGTTTTCGGTCCACTGCTGGATGTAGGTCTGCTCCCCCAGATTTTTCCAATGTTTCCTGTCTAGTGCTTTCGTCATCCAATTTACACCAGCCACTTTTCTAATTTCGTCACTCCATCTTACATGTGACCGTCTTCTTGGTCGTTTTACATCTCTGGGATACCACTGTAGTATATTTGTGCTCCATCTATTGTCTTGTCTTCTTGCAATGTTCCCAGCCCATTTCCATTTCAGCTGCTTGATTCTTTCAAGGATGTCAAAAACTTTTGTCTGATTTCTTATCCAGGTTATCCTCTTTCTGTCTCTTCTAGTGATGGCTAGCATACATCTTTAAATATTTCTCTGTGTTGTTTGTAGTCTTTGTATCATCCGTTTTATTAGTGTCCATATTTCTACTCCATAAGTTAGTGCTGGTAAAATACATTGATTAAACACTTTTCTTTTCAAACAAAGAGGCATATTAACTCTTCAGAATAATCTTGTTCTTCCCATAAGCACTCCACTCATTTCTTATTCTTCTATTGATTTCATTCATGATACTATTATCCGATATTTCCCGTCCTGGGTATATATAACTTTGCACTTCTTTAATCAGTGTTCTTGTAGACAATTTTCTTTTTGATGTAAATGAATTCAACATCAGCTTAGTCTTTTCTAAATTTATTTTTAATCCCACATTGATGCTAGCTTCTGCAAGATCTTTTAGCATATTTTCCAATTCTTCAGAGCTGTTACTGAAAATTACAATGTCGTCAGCAAACCGGAGATAACTTACATATTCCCCATTTATTCTAAACCCTTTGTTTTCCCAATCCAGCTTCTTGAAGATATTTTCTAAGACAGCATTAAAAAGCTTAGGTGAAATGGTGTCTCCTTGTCTTACTCCTCTTCCAAACTTGATTTTCGCTTTTTCTTTATCTAAACTGATGGTTGCTGTTGCTTTCTTGTAAATCTTCTTTATGATATTGATGTAAGATTTGGCTATACCAATGTCCTCCACAAATTCTATTACTACTGATGTGTAGACGGAATCAAATGCTTTTTCATAGTCAATAAAGGCAAGATATAGAGGTAAATTATATGCTTTATGTTTTTCTATTAATTCTCTTACTGCATGGATATGATCCATTGTGCTGAATCCACTTCGGAGTCCTCCTTGTTCCCTAGATTGAGCTGAGTCCAAAGCTGATTCAAGCCTTGTCGTTAAAACTTTGGTGAAAATTTTATAAATCACTGACTGTAAGCTGATCGGACGGTAATTTTTAATGTTTTCCTTCTCTCCTTCCTTGTAAAGTAGCACCATCACAGCATTATTCCAATCTTCTGGTACATCTGACTTCTGGAGACATTTGGAAAACAGTAAGGATAGCCTTTTTGCAAATTCTTCTCCTTCTTCTTTGATAAGATCAATTGTAATTCATTCTTCTCTAGGGCATTTACATTTTTTCATAAATCTAATAGCTTGTAAAACTTCATCTGTCATCACTGGGATTATCTCTTCAGTTTTTGTTACGATTTCTTGTTGATCGTGTACGTTGATTTCCCTTTGATCTTCACATTTATATAGATCATTATAGAATTTTTCTATTTCGTTACTGATTTTGGTGATTGTTCCATCTGCTCTCTTCAGTGCAAAAATACCTTTTTTTCCAACACATAGCTTGCGCTTAGGTGATTTTAAACTTTTGTTATCTTCCAGAACTTTTTTAACAAGATCACAGTTAAATTTTCTGATACCTTCCGTAACGCATTTTCTTACTGTTTTACATAATTCAACATATTCAACTTTTGATTTAGGATCATTTTTCTTCATTTTAAATTCTCTACGCTTTTTCATCAATCTTCTTGTTTCTTCTGTTATTTTCTTTGTCTGTTTTACTTGTGCATCACCGGCTATCTTCTTTGCAGTTTCTTGTAGAGTATTGCTTAGCTTCTTGTTCACTATTGTAACATCTTGCTCTTCTTCTAAAATTGATTGAAGTACTTGGAAACGGTTTTTAAGTTCCAAATGAAATTCATCTTTATGTTTCAGGCGGTTTATAATATCGATTGATTTCTTTAAGTGTAGCAAAAGCTTCATTCTTTCCACTTTAGTATTTAACAGGAGTTTGCATCTAACCAATCTGTATTCCAGTATTGAAGTTATTGAGAACGCTGCAGTTCTGAATAAGATACATTTTGTTAGTCAAGATACAGTCGATTTCACTTGTTGAGCCATTTGCACAACGCCATGTCCATTTTCTTTGTGTTTTTTTCTTGAGAAATAAATTCATGATATACATCTGTTCACATTCTGCAAACTCAATCAATCTGTTTCCTCTTTTATTTCGCAAACCATATCCATGATTTACTACAGATAATTCACCTTTCTTTTTCTCCCCAATTCCAGCATTCCAGTCTACCATTATTAATTTTATGTAGCAATTTCCCTTTTGATGCATTGAAACTACTTCTTCATAGAAATCTTCAATATCTTCATCAGAATAATTTATTGTTGGTGCATAAACTTGGATAATTTGCAGCTTGTATCGTTTGGACACTTGAATTACTAATCTTGCTACTCTATCTGATGCACTATCATGTTCTACAATGTGATTTTTCCCCCTTTTATGAATCAGAAAACCTACACCGCTTGTTTTTCCATCTTCTGTGCCTCTGTAGTATAATGCATGACCGCTGGCATGATTAATCTTTTTTTCTCCTTTTCTTCTTACTTCACATAATCCTAGAATGCCCCAGTTGATTCTATCTAACTTTTCTTCAAGTTCATGTAAACGGTTTTCAGAAGATAGGGATCATCCATTATACGTACGGTCATCAACTTATGGCAGCCAAGCCGAGCCGGGTGACTCTTAGCACCCCCTATCTTCATGTTTGTCTGATCGCTGCTGTAACTAGGAACATGCAGACTACTGGGAACTGAGAGCCGTGATTTGTTTTGTGAATTCATAGTAAAATAAGGGGGTTTGTGGCCAAATTCCTCCACGCTGGCCAAGCGGGTTGGAGGAAGCCCATCCGCGTTCGTTCCGCTTGCTCTAGGCAAGAGTACTAACAAGCTGTACCGATGGAAGGTGCGAATTGAATATTAAGTCTCTGCTCCCAGCCGATTTCTTTAAGTCCTCCTGGAAGGCAATTAAAGGGTCTTCTCCTGGTTAATAAGCAGAGGCTATTAAACAGCCCATATATATATATATATATATATATATATATATATATATATATATATGAAATAAAATTATATTTTGTTTAACAGATAATTTGTATAAATCTCATAATAATAAAATAAATAACAAATATTTCTTTTAATTTAAAAATTTAACAATTCGGAGTTTTGTATAAAGAAATAACGCGAAATATACAATTAAAACCGTCGAATTAAAAAAATCACTTATTTATTGAGCAACATACATCTGACTTGTATGCTTGACATGGAAGCCTGTTTATAAGTCATCGTCAATATGCAGGGACGAGATAGCACAAGGAAATTTTACAACACTGGAGAGATACAACTGGGAGCTCCAACAAAAGAGTACGGCAATGGAGCTAGTGGGAATCGAACCCGAACAACCTTCTACGCTCGCACGCGATTAGCAACGTAGTGCCTTAACCACTCGGCCACGGAGGCTCCTAAAAAACACGTTTAATGTCAAGTGAATGTGACATTTATTATAATCCATTATTGGATTGGCATTTAATCTTATTAATTGGCAGTAAATCTTTAGTAGACGGGATAATCAAGTAATACCGAATTGCTTAAAAGAAACATCTTTATAACTCCAAAAATGATAATCATATTAACAAACAATTTACTGCGTCGGATTAAGCGTCTCATTTGCAATTAAAATATATCTTTGAATTGAAATTTCAATGAATTACAAGGTCATGAAAAATCGAAGAGTGTAGAAAATACGATTACAAATATCTCGGCAACTAATTATGCAATTGGCTTCATTTTTCAAGCAAAATTCATGTTTTTTTAAATTATTTTTTATATTGACCCCTTAAAAAAATTTTCGAAAATTTTTACATATTTTTGAATATTTCGAGAGTACAAAAAAAATAGTTCCGGATAATCGAGGTTACTGATATTAGAGATCTACACGGGCTGGAATTTTCAGGCCGGAGCCCGGCCCGTTGTAAAGCAAAAAAGTTCGGCCCGGGCCCAGCCCGTTTATATTTTTAATTTTTAGGCCCGGCCCGTACAGAAATTAGTGAAAACAGGCCCGGCCCGTCCCGTCATGGCCCGACACAATTTTTACTATTTCCAAAAAATCAGATTTTTATTTTGTAACTAAGATTCCTTTAAAGAATACGGCATACGTATCTATGGAATGATTTTACATTACATTTTACAGGAAATACACATCAGCAACATTAATGATTATTTAGATTTTTAGGCTTTCAACATTCAAATAAAGATTCATTAAAAAATTAATATGGTTTAGAATAAAAGAAAAAAAAAGAAAGTTAAAAAAATCGTAACTCTTTAAACTGTGTAATAAAAGTTGTGAAAAAACACCGATAACACTGGCGATAATTAATAATCAGAATAATACACTTTGTAAAAATCACCATTAAACGAAAAAACAAAGCAGGGTGCGTTTCGACCTATTCTGTAACCTTACGGACTCGTGTTGGTTCAACTGATGAAGAGCTGTTATCGTTGTGGCACGAAACGCGTCCTGCTTTATTTTTTCGTTAAGTGGTTATAAAAGTAGATTTATGAAAATATTTCTATATCATTTTATTAAAGATTCCAAATCCAAATTCATTTTCATATCCAAAAGAGATATTTTCTGAAACATTTTTAAATTCATTATTATTTTTTTTTGGGGGGGGGGGAATACATAAGATTAGCATGTATTTCTATTCTGAAACTATGTACTCGAATGGCGTTATCCATTTTTTGATAAAAGCAATTTAAGAAAATACTGTCAAAGTTAGAGTTTTAAGTAGAATTTCCGGAAGTGACAGCACGGAAAAGGAGAAAAATCTGCAACCATTTGACAAGACTTTCTTGTGTCTCAACAAGATTATGCAAGTATCTTATTTACCAAAAATGAAGGCGGCTATTCGATTCCAAATCCCTTCAATAGTCAGGCTTGTCAATTTTATACTTTTACAGTTAAAGATTAGTTAAAAGATGTGTCAAAATTTCACGTAGTTGAGAAGTGAATTTTTAGAAACACCCAGGAGTATATATCCAAAGATTACGTTAACATAACTTCTTTAGCGCTATTAATAATTTTACAAATCATGTTAGCCCTACACATCATGAGAGCAATTAAGTCTAGTTCCGGCTCAGCTCCTCTATATGTAGAAAAAGAATGCAAGTCTGATATCGGCCCAACACGAGTCTGCCAAAAAAATATTAAGCCCAAGTTATACACAATGTAACTGTCCGATTCCGATCTCTACACTATACAAGTTAAACTTTTGTATTGATGTTGTCAAATTAGTGTTATCAACTAGTTGTCAAATTAGCACATTTATACTAATTCTCGTTAAAGATATATTCATTGAAAATAACTCATATTTTATCTCCTTTGCTGAAATTTTTATAACGGGCCGCATGCCCGCAAAATTTTTTTATCGGCCGAGTTTGGCCCGTTCAATTCTTTTTCCGGCCCGTTTTTTTTTTTTTTTTGTCGGCCCGGCCCGTTTAAAAAATTATTCTAATTCTGCCGGCACGGCCCGGCCCGTTAGAAAATTTGGAAGCATTCCGCCGGGCCCGTTCAGACCTCTAACTGATATTCAATAGACTTCTACCACTTTTCAACTCCTCGTCTCAATTTGTTCGAGAGATAGAGCATTTGCAGACACATAGACACACGGACGACAATATTTTTTTCTAAAAATGTTTTTTGGAATCTACAGAGCCTGAAACGTGTAAATGTGTAGAATTTTTTTTTCCGATTTCTAAAGCGATTACAAGATTTACTCTGTACTACGTATGATGGGTAAGTAAAAAAAAAAAAACAAGAAAACAATTATCTACATTCACTCATTCATATTTTTACTGCTTTCCGACATAGTTGAGAATGTGTATTCCTTCGATTTATCTTTTGTTCTGCCCGCTCTCTAACTCTAAAAGTAAGGGAGACTGGGGCACATATTTTTATAGGAGTACATTTTTCATCTCGCTTTATTTTTTTAATGAGTCGCTAGATCATGCCAGTGGGTGAACTGGCTGAAGCGGCATTATTGTACACACTACCTACAAAAATTATAGTTTATCAGTTGCTGTCACCTTCAAGGAAGGTCTCCATACGGACATACTCCAAAATATCTGAAAAAAAAAATTACAGAATGTTCTTCTCACAAGGTTTGTATACGTTTATAAAAAAGTTTCGGCGGAACCTCCATACAGCGTACGCAAGAAAATAATAAAAATTTCTATATTTGGCCATCTTTCATCGTTGGCGATGGAATGCAATTTTAAAAATACGTTTTTATGTCAAACACACTTTGGGGGAAAAAAGGTTCATGCTGAACTTGTTTAGATAAATTTAATTTAAATATCTTTAGTTTCGTCTGTTACATTTTATTTTAAGTATAATTTGTGATATCGATATTTATATGCATTTATATTCAAATTTAATCATCAAAATTTTCTATTTAAAACGAAATTCATAATTTAAATTAATTAAAATTGTTTCAATCTTTAAGTCCAATTGAGTATTTTCGATTCGATTTTGCTGTTATGGATATATCTGACTTTTAATTTTGAATACGTTTAAATGTATGAAAATAACTTTTTTTAATATGAACTTTTTATAGATGAAAATATTTTTTCCAGTGATAAATTATATAACTACACCATCAATCAATTATATACGTAATACAATATATGCATGTATGTATACATTATATTAAACTCTTTCATTGTTTGTTTAAATTCATAAAATACATTTACATGCATTCTAAAAATCCATCAGTTTTCAGTTGCATTTAAATTGATTGCTTTTGGCGAGGAAAACTGCTGTTCGCCAAATCAGGTGACGCTTTCGTCTTTTGATACAAAATACTCGATTTTTTTTCTTTTACATACTTTCTAGTGTAATTCAGCTGGTAATTTTGACTGATCCTTTCTGCAGATCGCCATTGCGCCAAATCAAACAAAATGATTCATTTAGCGAGAAAAGGAATAATCAAAATCTTCAAATTTTGAGGTCTAATTTATTTATTTATTTAAGTGGATAGAGTATCTTTGAAACCAACTCTTCAATTTTGAATAATACTGTAATATATGTAGTGGCACAGTACTTAATGTAAAAATTAAATAAAATTTTTAAAAAATCTTGTAGAACAACCTATTATACTAAAACTTAAATTAAAAAAAATAACTTTTTAAAAATTCCTTCTATTTTTATAATCTCTTCAGGGTTAGTGGGATATATTATATCATCTCACAAGAAACTTTTAATTAAGTTTTACTTTTACAACTTTGCGTAAAATAGTTGAAAAACTGTCTTTTCTTATTCATAAATAAAATTTTTCCAGCTTTCCTGTGGGAATTCAGAATTACACAAATGCTACCTCTTTCTTCTCAAAGGATTAAATATAAATATTTTTCCTTCGATTTTTCCCCACATTCATTAGATTATACTACATAAAACTACGCATGGATTTTTAGATGTAATGGGACTTTACATTTAATATGATTTTTTTTTTCTCTTGTGTATATTAAAAAGTCCTTCCGGCAATGCCGGGAGGAAGAGGTAGCTTTCATATACTTTTTTATTTATTTTATATTAAGTTATATAAATCAAATATATGAAGCTCAAAATAGTAAAACACGATTATGTAAGATTGAATACTAGTTTTTGTCAATACTGAATATTAATAGGAATTTTTAGAAATTAGTCATCTTTTATTCAACCTGGTTTTATTTTAAGCGATTTATAGGGTCGCCAAATTCCACGATATCCATTTTAATGTAGCATGATGGATAAAAAAAACCAAATGAGGTTGATCGAAATCTTAATTCATGTGAACATGCACACTCACATCGAAATCGATTAATATATACGAGTGCTCTCGCGGGCAAATTGACTTTTTTTTAATTAAAAATGTCACTCACATTAGAAATTCAAACTGCTATATTCCAGGCGTTTTTCAAGGTAAAGACAAAGCAAAAAATACTCCGGAATTCATTATTAAGATAAATAGTATAGAAAGAACTTTTTTTCAATTTCTAATTTTTTGTTTATACATCATTATACATTTAAAAGATTTTTGACAAATTTAAGTGGCCGCCATTTTGAAACAAGATGACGGATAAAATTGGTCCGTGAACTCGGTCAAGACATTGGTATGTACCATGAACATACGGAGTTATATCGATATCAGTTTATAAATATGCGTATTAACGCGTGACAAATTTCAGACCGTTTCAAAATGTCAGTCTCACTGCAAATTGAAAGTGCTAAAACTCAGCCATTTTTCAAGATATAGATGAAACAAAAAATGCTCTGGAATCTTTGTATTAAGGTCAAAACACAAAAGAAAAATATTTTTCAATTTCTTACTTTCTTGCACCTAATTTTAAAATTTAAATTTAAAAAAAATAATATTCCGCCATTTTGAAACAAGACGGTGGTTGGAACTGGCCAACGAACTCGGTCCAGGCATAAGTATGTCCTATCTACGCACCAAGTTTCATCCAAATCGATGTATAAATATGCCTGTTATCACGTGACAAAAACCAGATGTGATTGATGACCAGATTTCATAATGTGAGCAACACTAAAAATTACAAGTACTATAACTCAGACATTTTTTAAGATACAGACGAAAAAAAAAGTGCTTTGGAATCTTTGTATCAAGATCAAATGTATAAAAGAAAATTCTTTTTCAGTTTCTCACTTTTTTGTACCTAATTTCAAATTTTAAATTTCTTTTAAAAAATTTAAATGGCCGCAATTTTTAAACAAGATGGCTGATGGAACTGGTTAACGAACTCGGTCCAAGCTTTATTAAGTACTATGTACACACCAAGTTATATCCAAATCGATTTATAAAAATACGAATGTTATCACGTGACAAAAATCAGATCGTTTCAAAATGTCAGCCATAAGAAAAATTCAAAGTGCTATAACTCAATCATTTTTTAAGATATAGACAAAGTAAAAAGTGTTCTAGAATCGGTCTTTTAGGATCTAACATATAAAATAAAAATATTTTTCAACTTTTAATTTTTTCGCATTTATTTTTAAATTTTAAATTTTTTTAAATTTTTTAAATGGCCGCCATTTTGAAACAAAATGGCGGATGATGCTGGCCAACGAACTCGGTCGATATATTTGTATTTACTATGTACATACTAAGTTTCATTCAAATCGGTTCATAAATACGTCAGTTATAGCATGACAAATATCAGATCGTTTCAAAATGTCAGCCATAAGAAAAATTCAAAGTGCTATAACTCAATCATTTTTTAAGATATAGACAAAGTAAAAAATGTTCTGGATATGGTGTTTTAAGATCTAACACATAAAATTAAAATATTTTTCAACTTTTAATTTTTTTGCATTTAATTTAAAATTTAAAATTTTAAAAAAAAATTTAAATGGCCGCCATTTTGAAACAAGATGGCGGATGATGCTCGCCAACGAACTCGGTCGAGATATTTGTATGTTCTATGTACATACCAAGTTTCATTCAAATCGGTTCATAAATTCGTTAGTTATAGCATGACAAAAATCAGATCGTTTCAAAATGTCAGCCATAAGAAAAATTCAAAGTGCGATAACTCAATCATTTTTTAAGATATAGACAAAATAAAAAGTGTTCTGGAATTGGTGTTGTAAGATCTAACACATAAAATAAAAATATTTTTCAACTTTTAATTTTTTCGCATTTAATTTTAAATTTAAAATTTTCAAAAAATTTTAAATGGCCGCCATTTTGAAACAAGATGGCGGATGATGCTGGCCAACGAACTCGGTCGAGATATTTGTATATACTATGTACATACCAAGTTTCATTCAAATCGGTTCATAAATACGTTAGTTATCGCATGACAAAAATCAGATATATATATATATATATATATATATATATATATATATATATATATATATATATATATATATATATATATACTAGCTGTTACCCGTGACGTCGTTCACGTAGCATTAAAAAAAAGATAAACGCTTTAATTAAACAAAACGGTTCATTAACAATAATTTAAAATATATATAACATTTATCTTATAGAAGGCTATGCAGTAGTTTTTTTATAGGGGACTTAAAGAACTCAGTCAAATAAAAGGAAAATGTGTTAAATAATATGAACAATCGCGAAAATGAAATTGTAACCACTTATACTGTAGAAAAACTGTAACGCATCCCAATTGTACAGAAATCATGTTGTAGTGCATTTCAGAATTCCATATCAAAGAAAGAAAAATCATGAGTTAAACCTAGGTAATAAAAAAAATATCCAACATTTCCATAATGCATAACTTCACCGGGACATTCTTTTCTGCAGCTGTGTATATGATGTATGTGTTTGTAAATATTCTAAATACAATTTAAAAATTTTGCTTAGTGAGGAAAAGTATAACGAATATTAAAATTCACCTTTAGCAATTTCTAATTATAGACAGAAACTTACTTGAATTCTTTTTTACAGTCCTGTATATTACGTGCAAATATGTATACGATCGCATATTTAGCTTAAATTATTCAAGCAAAAAACCGATTCAAATTATTGAATTCATATTTCCGGGAATCGCTATTGCACTGGTGTCCAATCCAGTTTATTGTATAGTCCGATACATGATTTATTTAAATTCTACAAACATCTCTTATTATATCAAATGTAGCTGAACTTCAGGATGCATTAGTTTTCCAAATACATACGATAATTGAAAAAGCTCTACAGCAATCTTTTCTAATAGACCATACTTTGGATACAATATCAGAGATCTGGACACAGATCCAAAATCTTTTATGCGTCTCTGTAAATGAACAACAAATGTGATGCAAATGATACTTAACTGCAAGCTTATTGTAGTAAATTCCAGTATTTATCATTGTATTGATTATCTCAGTATATTAATTTCATCATGTTTGAAATAGCGCAACGCAATTAAAATACGCTGGGAATATTTTTTTCTCCGTAGACTATTATATTACCGAACATTTTTCTGTAATCTTGTAAGTGAATGTTAAATCTTTTCACCCCATTTTCTACAGAAATCCTATTTTAGTGCACTTCAGAACCTGATATCAGTTTCAATATTATTAGAATAACCTTAATAAAATAACATTATTAAAATACGGTGCAAATGGTTTTTCTTCACAGACCATAATATATTGAAATACTTTTGAGCTCCCTGTACGCACACTATAAGTACTACATTTAACATATTCGATAGTAACCATGTTCTTCTGAACCTTAAAAATGCATGTAAATTTCATTACATTTAAAATTATGTAACATTATCAAAATACACCACAAATGATTTTTTCGCCTTAGACCATAATGTAAAGTTTCCTTTTGAGTGCTCCTGTGATTCAGCTATAATTGCTACCTGGTCTATTTTCAATGCCGCATATGCCATGGTAAATCTCAATAACGTATGTTATTTTCGTATGAATTCCACTATATTTACCCAAGTTGAAAAACGAACAGACAGACGGCAGACCCCAGGCACTCGGCATCCGGTATACAGACAGGTTGAAATCGTAAACACTTTTAGACCATGTTAAAAAGTGTCAAAAAGCGGGTAGTTTCCGTAAAACGAAAAAAAAAAACAGTGTTAGGAAAAATATACTACAAAACTGTGTTTTAGGTGGCATTTTTGTATAATTTGTACATATATGCTCTGCATACCATAAAAATTTATAGAAATTTATTATAAAAAACATTCTTAAAAGTGACAACATATTTTTACTTTTTAAGAGCTAAAAAAATGTGCAATTAATATCCATTTACAAACCTGTTTCCAGTACACTTTGAGCACATTATGCCAAATTGAAATATTGACTGAGGGAATGTATTTTCTCATAATTACTATAAATCTTTAGATTTTAAGCCCGAAAGTGCATTTTTATGGTGATATTTTTTTATATTTTCAGAATTGAACAATTTGCAGAATTAACACACAAAAACATTTTTTTTTTATTAGTTGAGCTTTTCTTACTTTCTAAAAATCATAAAGTTTTTTCATTGATCATTACGTCATTTACGATCTGTATAAATTATTAATATTTTCTAGTCGTTTAATATTTAACCTTTAAAAAAACTTATTTCATTTTAAAATTAAATATTAACCACGCTCAGACGATAAACTTAACTTTCTTTAAATAATAACTTTTGATATCATAATTCAATCTCATTTCATTGCGACATCAGAGATATTTATTTTATTTTCAATATGTGACGTCACAGTCGTCTCTTTTTAGCACTTACTCAAAATTACATTGTGTTATTAAAAATGAAAACTTGAAAACTTACACTTTGTTTCATATATGACCTTACATTGATATTTTTAAAATTCTTAATGGAAAGTATTCCTCTGACGTCACAATTGGTAAAAAGTTGAATTTTATAGCCTCGAACCGAATTAAAGAAAAAGGTTCATTTTGATTAAGGATTAATATCTGGAAAAACTACTAAAATATTTATATTCTTGTAAACTGTGAAGTTATATTCTTGTAAAGTCCTATAAGTGTAAAAGAAATTTTATATAATCATTTGCGTGATATAAGAAGAAAAACAGTATTCCTCAGACGTCACAATTGGTGAAATTGCGGTTTTTAATCTCGAACCGAAAAACAGAATAGGGTCCATTTATTTATTTCATTTTATTTTATCCGGGAAAATCTTTCAGTTGAAAATTAATTACAGAAGAGAAATAATTATTCCGGTTTTTTTTTTTTTTTTTTTTTTTTTTTGGGCTACGAAAAAAGAAAGATAATTAAATATTATGGAAAATTTTTCAATTTATTCTGTATGAAAAACAGTGAAATATTGAATTATTAAGAAAAATATTTGAATAAAATAAATAAAAATTAGCCTATGTTCATTTCAGGCCAATAATTCACCTATATACAAAAATTCAAAGACATTAATCCATCCGTTTTGAAGTCAAGTTCATTCCAATTTTCGGACACACTTTCACATTTATAATATACTAGCTGTTACCCGTGACGTCGTTCACGTAGCATAAAAAAAGATAAACACTTAAATTAAACAAAACGTTTCATTAACAATAATTTTAAAAATATATAACACATATCTTATACCAGGCTATGCAGTAGTTTTTTTTTTATAGGGGACTTAAAGAATTCAGTCAAATAAATGGAAAATGTGTTAGATAATATTAACGATCGCGAAAATGAAATTGCAACCATTGCAGCCACTGTAGAACACCTGTAACGCACCCCAATGGTACAGAAATCATGTTGTAGTGCATTTCAGAATTCCATATCAAAGAAAGAAAAATCATGTGTTAAACCTAGGTAATAAAAAAAATATCCAACATTTCCATAATACATAACTTCGCCGGCCCATTCTTTTCTGCATCTGTGTATGTGATCTATGTGCTTGTAAATATTCTAAATACAATGTTAAAATTTTGCTTAGTTAGAAAAAGTATAACGAAGATTAAAATTCCCCTTTAGCAATTTCTAATAATAGACAGAAACGTACTTGAATTCTTTTGTACAGTTCTGTATATTACGTGCAAATAATTACACGACCGTATATTTAGCTTAAATTATTCAAGCAAAAAACCCGATTCAAATTATTGAATTCATATTTCCGGGACTTGCTATTGCACAGGTGACCATATATCCAGATAATTGTATAGTCCGATACATGATTTATTTAAATTCTACAAACATCTCTTATTATACCAAATGTAGCTGAACTTCAGGATGCATTAGTTTTCCTTAAAATACATACTATAACTGAAAAAGCTCTTCAGCAATCTTTTCTAATAGACCATACTTTGGATACAATATCTGAGATCTGGACACAGGTCCAAAATCTTTTATGCGTCTCTGTAAATGAACAACAAATGTGATGCAAATCATACTTTACTGCAAGCATATTAGTAAATTTCAGTATTTATCATTGTATTGATTATCTCAGTATATTAATTTCATCATCTTTGAAATAGTGCAACGCAATTAAAATACGCTGGGAATATTTTTTCCCCGTAGACTATTATATTACCGAACATTTTTCTGTTATCTTGTAAAAGAATGTTAAACCTTTTCACCCCATTTTCTACAGAAATCCTGTTTTAGTGCACTTCAGAAACTGATATCAATTTCAATATTATTAAAATAACCTTAATAAAATAACATTATTAAAATATGCTGCAAATGGTTTTTTTTCACAGAGTATGATATATTGAAATACTTTTAAGTTCAATGTACGCACACTATAAGTACTATACTTAACATATTCGATAGTAACCATGTTCTTGTGAACCTTAAAAATGCATGTAAATTTCATTATATTTAAAATTATGTAACATTATGAAAATACACCTCAAATGATTTTTTCGCCGTATATCATAATGTAAAGTCTCCTTTTGAGTGCTCCTGTGATTCAGCTATAATAGCTACCTGGTTCATTTTCAATGCCGCACATGCTATAGCAAATCTCAATGACGTATGTTATTTTCGTATGAATCCCACTATATTTAATCAAGTTGAAACACTGACAAACAGACGGCATACCCCAGGCACTCGGCATCCGGTATTCTGACAGGTTGAAGTCGTAAACACTTTTAGACCATGTTAGAAAGTGTCAAAAAGGGGGTAGTTTCCGTAAAACGATAAAAAAAAAACAGAATTTTTGAAAATTTAAAAACTTATACTTCGTTTCAGATATGACGTTACATTGATATTTTTTAAATTCTTAATGGAAAGTATTCCTGTGACGTCACAATTGGTAAAAAGTTGAATTTTATAGCCT
Organism: Maratus speculifer; assembly: GCA_964019185.1. NCBI lineage: Eukaryota > Metazoa > Arthropoda > Arachnida > Araneae > Salticidae > Maratus > Maratus speculifer. The sequence continues at coordinate 186,471,068 of OZ025296.1, read as the reverse complement.
CGAACCGAAAGAAAGAAAAAGGTTCATTTTTATTACGGATTAATATCTGGAAAAACTACTAAAATATTCATATTCTTGTAAAGGTGAAGTTATATTCTTGTGAAGTCTTCTAAGTGTAAAAGAAATTTTATATAATCGTCTGCGTGATATAAGAAGTAAAACAGTATTCCTCTGACGTCACAATTGGTAAAATCGCGGTTTTTAACCTCGAACCGAAAAACAGAATAGGGTCCATTTATTTATTTCATTTTCTTTTATCACGTGAAAATCTTTCAGTTGAAAATTAATTACAGAAGAGAAATAATTATTTCAGTTTTTTTTTATTTTTTGGCAACGAAAAAAGAAATATGATTAAATATTATGGAAATTTTTTCAATTTATTCTGTATGAAAAATAGTGAAATGTTGAATTATTAAGAAAAATATTTGAATAAAATAAATAAAAATTAGCCTATGTTCATTTCAGACCAATAATCTATCTATATACAAAAAATCAAAGACATTAATCCATCCGTTTTGAAGCCAAGTTCATTCCAATTTTCGGACACACTTTCACATTTATAATATACTAGCTATTACCCGTGATGTCGCTCACGTAGCATAAAAAAAAGATAAACGCTTTAATTAAACAAAACATTTCATTAACAATAATTAAAAAAATATATAACACATATCTTATACCAGGCTATGCAGTAGTTTTTTTTTTTTTTTTTTTTTTTTTTAGGGGATTTAAAGAACTTAGTCAAATAAATGGAAAATGTGTTAGATAATAAGTAGTATAGTAGTGGGGGTTCCACAACACCCGGTGGACGGTGGATGACCTCTGTGAAGGTCATCGCCCTGTGAAGGTCATCCGGTGTTCGAGCTGTAAGAGAAGGGTGGGGTGAAGGTCATCGGGCGTCACGCAAGGTTAAGATGACGTCATCTTATAGGATGAGTGTGTTTTAGATAAGATTTTTTTTTTTTTAATTTTAAGCGGGAATTTTAGGGAGATTGATTTTTTTTTTTTTTTTTTTTTTTTTTTTTTTTTTTTTCACCGTGTTCTTTGATGAGGGGTTAAGTGGGTATTTCGGGACACAGAATGTTTTTTTTTCTGTACTATTGTACGAGTGGTTTTTAATTTTAATGTGCCGACTTAAAAATTTTCAGTGAACTTTAATTTAAGGATTTATTTTTTAGATTTTAAGCAGAAAGTTTGGGGAGATTGATTTTTTTTTTTTTCACCGTGTTTTAAATAAGGGGTTAAGCGGGTATTTTTCTGGGACATAGAATTTTTTTTTTCTATACTATTGTACGAGTGGTTTTTAATTTTAATGTGGCGACTTAAAAATTTTCAGTTTGGTGTAATTTAAGAGTTTATTTTTTTTTATTTTAAGAAGAAATTTTGGGGAGATTGATTTTTTTTTCCACTGTACTCTTACATGATGAGTTAAGCGGGTATTTTGGGGGAAATTATTATTTTAGACTAATCATACGCGAAGGATCTATTTTTTTTTTTTTCGGGGGTTGAAATTTTAATAAAGAACTAATTAAGAAGGGTTCATTTACAGTGAATTAATGAATTATTTATTAGGAGTAATTTTGTTAAGATTGAATTATTTTTTCATTTTTTGGAGTTTTAAGTTGATATTAATGTTTAATAGGGGGACTTTAATTTTTTTGCAATGAAATTGACGTGCGCTCGTTGACCTAACCGTACGGAGTTTGTAATTTTCTTCTAATCATGTGTGAATATTGGTTTAGAATTTCTTAGAATGACTTCCACCACGTTTATATCTATCCAATATCATAAATAACACATGCTGGTAATGGGAATTTGGGAAATACAATTTTGAATATTTATTGATTGAAGGAACTTTAAAATTATTTCGAGTACTATTTTTAGTCAGCTATGTTATACACTTGATATTTTAGAATAGTTAAAAAATAACTTTAAAATTTGAATGAAAAAATATGTTTCAAAATGGGATTTTACGTGCTAGCATTGAATCGCGCTCGTCATCCTAACTGTTCGGGATATGTGGTTTTCTTCATGCTGTGGTAAATTTAATTTAATTGATTATTATTATTTTGTATGTGTTGTATGTATGTATGTGTATGTATGTTTGTGTGTTGTATGCATGTATGTGTGTGAATATATGTTTGTGTGTTCTATGCATGTGCGTGTGTTGTATATATGTACGTATGTATGTGTGTTGTATGCATGTATTTGTTGTACGTATGTGCGTGTAATTTTTTGCCGATAGGTGTGATCTTTAGCTGAAAGTGACCTAGGGTCAAAACTTTTACCCAGGAATCGCCACGGGGAGGCAGATCACTTGATTCCCGTATTGCACACATTCACATACATTATTTCGAGCGATATTTTTAGTAAAACATAATATGCAAATGAATTTGTAAAATAATTAAAAAATAACTTTAAAATTTAAATGAAAGAATGTTTTAAAATGTAATTTTACGTACTAACATTTAATCGCGCTCGTTGGTTTTTACTGTTTGGAGTCTGTCATTTTCCTTTAACCTTGGAAAACCTTGCGTCAATAAGGATATTTCAGAAAGACCCCCACTTTGGGTACTCTTTTAAACTAATATTTGTAATGAGATGTGTTCGCGCGCGTCGGCCTAACTGTTTGGAGTATCAACATAAAATCATCAAATTAATACAAAATATTTACCCATGTAAAGAAAAATCAAAGTACAATGATTCACCATTTGTTTGATAAATCTTAAAGCATGATATCTATCATACAAACATCATGTTATGTAAAAAATATAAGTAAATATTATTAGTTTTAAAATAATTTTTATTCGAATGGGTAGTTCGATGAATGAAGAACATTAGAATTTTATGGATTAAGAAGTAACAATTGAGAAACTAATCATTTCAAAATATTTTTTTTTTTTAAACCAACTTTCATGCAATTCAAAACTTTTAGTATGAAAATTGAATATTTTTTTTTCTTAAGAGAAATATTTTATGCGAGTGAAAAAAGTGAGAGTCAGTTAATTTATGAATCACTTTAAAATACTACCTCGCAATAACTTGCTTTGAAAGTATGTTCTTAAATATAATAATATTTAAAAGTTAAGTCATTTTATACATTTTATATTCAAATTATACTTACCAACATATGAATTCGCCTACATTCCGCATTTTCTTGAAGAATAATGTTTAATAAACTCTTATCAACACAGCATGTTGTTGTGAATCACTAGCAAGTTAAGACAGGTATGATATGAGTAATCGTTGGGATTTCCCCAAAGAGGTGAAGTCATTCTTATCAAATCCTATTCTGAATGAGAAATATTTCAATTGCAATTAACTTCAGATTTTGTTATTTAATAATTATTTTTTAAATTTGACAATTTTAATTAATGTTTTAGTGAAATTACCTTTATTTATAAGATTTTTATTTTATTTATTTATTTATTTATTTTTTAATTGCTTATACTATTTCAAACATGTACATTCCTATTTGTAAATAGAAAATCATAAAAAACATATTTGAATGATTTTATTATTATTATTGTTAGACATTATATTTGAAAATCATTTAAACTTTTAGCTTTTATTATTATTATTATTTAGATATTTAGAAGTGACGAAGACTTGTAGAATTAATCTTATCTTAAAACTGATTAATATTCGAAGAAAAATTTATTCTGTTATCTTTTAATTTACCAAACGTATATCTTAATATTCATTAACACACTTCTTATTTAATGAATAATATATTTGATGAATAATATATTTCATAATATATATGAGATTTTAATCTTAAAAAAAAAAATGGGTTATGTTATCTCATACACATACGTTCTTATTCGAAAATTCAAAACCATAAAAAACATCGTTGGTTGATTTTTTATTTTTAATTAGACATTGTATTGGAAAAGCATTAAAACCTTTCACTTTTATCCCAATGTACATTCCTATTTGTAAATAGAAAATCATAAAAAACATATTTGAATGATTTTATTATTATTATTGTTAGACATTATATTTGAAAATCATTTAAACTTTTAGCTTTTATTATTATTATTATTTAGATATTTAGAAGTGACGAAGACTTGTAGAATTAATCTTATCTTAAAACTGATTAATATTCGAAGAAAAATTTATTCTGTTATCTTTTAATTTACCAAACGTATATCTTAATATTCATTAACACACTTCTTATTTAATGAATAATATATTTGATGAATAATATATTTCATAATATATATGAGATTTTAATCTTTAAAAAAAAAAAAAAAAAAAAAAAAGGGGTTATGTTATACGTTCTTATTCGAAAATTCAAAACCATAAAAAACATCGTTGGTTGATTTTTTATTTTTAATTAGACATTGTATTGGAAAAGCATTAAAACCTTTCATTTTTATCCCATTTAGACTTCAAAAAGTGTCGAAGATCTAACTGCTTTGCAAAGACTTAAAACTAGTGATTTGATGAGTCATACTTTCTGTGGGTTGTTTACAATTTTGAAATTATCTTTATTAATTACCAAACTTCTCATTTTTTAAACACCACACTAATCATTGCTCCCACTACTTAATCACGTAAATATAATTTATGTCGTTTTTGATTATCAGTTTTTTACTAACATTTGACACCTATACGTATGTGTTGTATTAATTCTGTTAGTTTTTTAATTTGTTATTTCAGGAATTAAACTAACTCTTAAGAATATGACTCGATGCAATTTACTCATTTTATACAAGTTAACTTTACTACTTGACAGAAATTTTTTCAAACGCAAAGCGATTTAACTTTCACATTTTAAAACTTATTTATATAATGTACTAACATTTATTCATAATATGCATAATTTTATTAAAATTACTGAAGAAAGTAAAATTTATACTAAGTAAAAATTTAAAACCACCAATTAAATATATTAAACAACAACAACAAACTTATAATTAAGATATGAATAAATAAAAAATATTTGAATCACACAATAGTAAAAAGAAATACTTAAACATTCATAAAAATTCTTCCCTTTAATATTCGCATTTATGTTTTAAAAATATAACACTAAAGTTTTCAAAAATATTATAAACATTTACAAATTAACAAGTAAAATTAGCTATTAAATATCAAATAATGGGTATACACTTTTTACACTCACATCTTACAATGCACTTAGTAACCAAATGTAATGATTTTTAAACATGTCTTCTTAAATTTTTTACCATGAAAGACTATCACAGTTGAATATTTAGCTTTCTCTTCATAACTTTATCGAGAAATATATAATGCATACCACACGATTTCATTAAATGAATAAATCACAATACAATTCAAACTTCTCATTTTCAATGTTTTTTTTTTTTTTTTTTTTTTTTTTTTTTTTTATACACTAGTGTTTATCAAATAGCTGTTTATTCTGAACAATCATTACTTAGTTTCTTGATGTAAAGATTGTGTTGAATGCTTTTTAAGTTAAATGGTGTGAGAGAAGGATATATTAGGACAGAAGTTATTAAATATAGAGTCTTTAAAGCTTTCATAAATATGGAAAAAAGAATTTCAGGAGGTGATGGAATGGTGCATTTGTCGCAAGGCGTTTATTATGATACGTAATTATGATGCACATCACATCATGAGCAAATTAGGAAAATTTAAATCATGAATCGACCGATTTGTGTTGGGCTTGCTATTTTAGAGCTCTCCAAAGTACTAATGTATGACTTTCATTATAATTTTATTAAGAAAACATTTAAAGAATTAACTCGCAGGTTTCGAACCCACAGTCATCCAATCATACTTCGCATTTTTAACACGCGACGCTAACCATTGGGCCATTAAGGCCCATAATTTAGTAACTAAAAAGGAAGAAAGATCATCGAAAGTGGTTACTTCACACATGCAAAAATAATTTTTATTGTGACTGAATATATAAAAATCACGAAGAAAAGAAAAAAAGATCACATATGTTTTGGATTACTTTAAGATTTTATGAGTCACCTCATCAGTTAAAAAGACATATTCACTTCTTATGAATCACTACTTATGCTTAAATTTTCAAACACTTGCTTATATGAGATGTGTTATATTTTAGTTTATCAGTGATAGTGTGATTATTTGTTAATAATTTTAGTGTCATTAAAAAAATTAAAAAAAGTTAATTATATCAAAAACACAAGTTCGTGTTAAAGGTTTGAACAAATTATTAAAATAATTTTACAAAACTTTTCAAATTACTTTAAAATGTTTCACTAATATTTAGTAATCAACAAATTTTAATGTTCATAATCATTTATGTGACTTAGGTTTTCTGTTTTAACTGTTAAGTTATTAGATTCCCCCTTCAAGTACATCTCATTGATATGTTTTAATCAACCAACCATTCGACTGTTTTCACAATCAACTAGTATGTGAGTTAGGTTTTCAGTTTTAATTGTTAAATTATTACATCTCCCCCCTCCCTTTCATTTACATCTCATTAATAAGTTTTCAACAACCAACCACCCAAATTTTTTTTTCGTAATCAACTATTTATTTACCCTAACAACCAACTATTCATTTACCCTAGCAACCAAAAAGCTTTTATCGTCACATGAACAAAATTTTTAAGATGAAAGACTTGTCATTTTTAATCGAAAAAACAATGACTTGTGTAATAATTTTTTTCCTTGCTTAAATGAAACCTTCGCATGTGTATGGTAAAACTTGGAAAATTTCATTTAATGCACAAATTTAAAGTTAACAGGTAAGGTCTTCACACATCTTTTAGTATTTTACTAACACTTTACCAAATATCTTTAGAAAAGAACAGAATTTTAAATAATTATTTTAATAAAAATTCTCTTTTGTAAGTGACATTACTAAACTTAATTGAAAAATTAACTTGGCAAAGCAGGTTTTCACTGTATCAACTTAGTAATATTCATAAGTTTTATATCATAATCAACTTGTTTGGTTATGTCCCAGCATGGTTTTATAAAATGTATCGAAAAAGACCTTTAATATTAATGTTTAAAAATATGCACTTAGTCTTTTAAAGAAAAATATTTTCACTTCTTTTATTTAAAAACATTTTTAAATAAAATTATTACAGTTGCCAATTTTTCTCAGTGTTATGAAATGTGCATGCAAAACTTTTTAATTATAACTTTCACATTTTAGTATTTCAAATTATTGTTTTCAAGGTGTACTAAAATTTGAAAAAATATTTAATTTTCATGCATAATTAAATTAAAATGGTTTAATAATAAAGACACATTTAACATTCTGTACTCACCTAATTCATCATCATCGCAAAAGCACGTCCAACACACTCCAGGGTTTAGGAAGAAATGAAAAAAATTCAAAGTCCTTACCAGAAAATGTTATCAGATAATCTTATCTTAAGATATGTGACGTCACAGAACACGTGACTAGCGCTTTGTATTCTAGATTTAATTAATTAATTAATCTTATTAATTTAATTAATTATTCTTATTAATTAGTTTAATTAATTAGTTAATTAATAATAAGAAGAATGATTAAATTACTTCATAAATGAATTTTTATAAGAACCAATCTAGAATACAAAGCGCCAGTCACGTGATATACACCACGTGATTAGTTGACACATGTTCTGAGACGTCACATATCTTAAGATAAGATTATCTGATAACATTTTCTGATAAGGACTTTGAATTTTTTTCATTTCTTCCTAAACCCTGGAGTCTGTTGGACGTGCTTTTGCGATGATGATGAATTAGGTGAGTACAGAATGTTAAATGTGTCTTTATTATTAAACTATTTTAATTTAATTATGCATGAAAATTAAATATTTTTTCAAATTTTAGTACACCTTGAAAACAATAATTTGAAATACTAAAATGTGAAAGTTATAATTAAAAAGTTTTGCATGCATATTTCATAACACTGAGAAAAATTGGCAACTGTAATAATTTTATTTAAAAATGTTTTTAAATAAAAGAAGTGAAAATATTTATCTTTAAAAGACTAAGTGCATATTTTTAAACATTAATATTAAAGGTCTTTTTCGATACATTTTATAAAACCATGCTGGGACATAACCAAACAAGTTGATTATGATATAAAACTTATGAATATTACTAAGTTGAAACAGTGAAAACCTGCTTTGCCAAGTTAATTTTTCAATTAAGTTTAGTAATGTCACTTACAAAAGAGAATTTTTATTAAAATAATTATTTAAAATTCTGTTCTTGTCTAAAGATATTTGGTAAAGTGTTAGTAAAATACTAAAAGATGTGTGAAGACCTTACCTGTTAACTTTAAATTTGTGCATTAAATGAAATTTTCCAAGTTTTACCATACACATGCGAAGGTTTCATTTAAGCAAGGAAAAAAATTATTACACAAGTCATTGTTTTTTCGATTAAAAATGACAAGTCTTTCATCTTAAAAATTTTGTTCATGTGACGATAAAAGCTTTTTGGTTGCTAGGGTAAATGAATAGTTGGTTGTTAGGGTAAATAAATAGTTGATTACGAAAAAAAAAGTTGGGTGGTTGGTTGTTGAAAACTTATTAATGAGATGTAAATGAAAGGGAGGGGGGAGATGTAATAATTTAACAATTAAAACTGAAAACCTAACTCACATACTAGTTGATTGTGAAAACAGTCGAATGATTGGTTGATTAAAATATATCAATGAGATGTACTTGAAGGGGGAATCTAATAACTTAACAGTTAAAACAGAAAACCTAAGTCACATAAATGATTATGAACATTAAAATTTGTTGATTACTAAATATTAGTGAAACATTTTAAAGTAATTTGAAAAGTTTTGTAAAATTATTTTAATAATTTGTTCAAACCTTTAACACGAACTTGTGTTTTCGATATAATTAACTTTTTTAATTTTTTTTAATGACACTAAAATTATTAACAAATAATCACACTATCACTGATAAACTAAAATATAACACATCTCATATAAGCAAGTGTTTGAAAATTTAAGCATAAGTAGTGATTCATAAGAAGTGAATATGTCTAACTGATGAGGTGACTCATAAAATCTTAAAGTAATCCAAAACATATGTGATCTTTTTTTCTTTTCTTCGTGATTTTTATATATTCAGTCACAATAAAAATTATTTTTGCATGTGTGAAGTAACCACTTTCGATGATCTTTCTTCCTTTTTAGTTACTAAATTATGGGCCTTAATGGCCCAATGGTTAGCGTCGCGTGTTAAAAATGCGAAGTATGATTGGATGACTGTGGGTTCGAAACCTGCGAGTTAATTCTTTAAATGTTTTCTTAATAAAATTATAATGAAAGTCATACATTAGTACTTTGGAGAGCTCTAAAATAGCAAGCCCAACACAAATCGGTCGATTCATGATTTAAATTTTCCTAATTTGCTCATGATGTGATGTGCATCATAATTACGTATCATAATAAACGCCTTGCGACAAATGCACCATTCCATCACCTCCTGAAATTCTTTTTTCCATATTTATGAAAGCTTTAAAGACTCTATATTTAATAACTTCTGTCCTAATATATCCTTCTCTCACACCATTTAACTTAAAAAGCATTCAACACAATCTTTACATCAATAAACTAAGTAATGATTGTTCAGAATAAACAGCTATTTGATAAACACTAGTGTATAAAAAAAAAAAAAAAAAAAAAAAAAAAAAAAAAAAAAAAAAAAAACATTGAAAATGAGAAGTTTGAATTGTATTGTGATTTATTCATTTAATGAAATCGTGTGGTATGCATTATATATTTCTCGATAAAGTTATGAAGAGAAAGCTAAATATTCAACTGTGATAGTCTTTCATGGTAAAAAATTTAAGAAGACATGTTTAAAAATCATTACATTTGGTTACTAAGTGCATTGTAAGATGTGAGTGTAAAAAGTGTATACCCATTATTTGATATTTAATAGCTAATTTTACTTGTTAATTTGTAAATGTTTATAATATTTTTGAAAACTTTAGTGTTATATTTTTACTAACATAAATGCGAATATTAAAGGGAAGAATTTTTATGAATGTTTAAGTATTTCTTTTTACTATTGTGTGATTCAAATATTTTTTATTTATTCATATCTTAATTATAAGTTTGTTGTTGTTGTTTAATATATTTAATTGGTGGTTTTAAATTTTTACTTAGTATAAATTTTACTTTCTTCAGTAATTTTAATAAAATTATGCATATTATGAATAAATGTTAGTACATTATATAAATAAGTTTAAAAATGTAAAAGTTAAATCGCTTTGCGTTTGAAAAAATTTCGGTCAAGTAGTAAAGTTAACTTGTATAAAATGAGTAAATTGCATCGAGTCATATTCTTAAGAGTTAGTTTAATTCCTGAAATAACAAATTAAAAAACTAACAGAATTAATACAACACATACGTATAGGTGTCAAATGTTAGTAAAAAACTGATAATCAAAAACGACATAAATTATATTTACGTGATTAAGTAGTGGGAGCAATGATTAGTGTGGTGTTTAAAAAATGAGAAGTTTGGTAATTAATAAAGATAATTTCAAAATTGTAAACAACCCACAGAAAGTATGACTCATCAAATCACTAGTTTTAAGTCTTTGCAAAGCAGTTAGATCTTCGACACTTTTTGAAGTCTAAATGGGATAAAAATGAAAGGTTTTAATGCTTTTCCAATACAATGTCTAATTAAAAATAAAAAATCAACCAACGATGTTTTTTATGGTTTTGAATTTTCGAATAAGAACGTATAACATAACCCTTTTTTTTTTTTTTTTTTTTTTTTTAAAGATTAAAATCTCATATATATTATGAAATATATTATTCATCAAATATATTATTCATTAAATAAGAAGTGTGTTAATGAATATTAAGATATACGTTTGGTAAATTAAAAGATAACAGAATAAATTTTTCTTCGAATATTAATCAGTTTTAAGATAAGATTAATTCTACAAGTCTTCGTCACTTCTAAATATCTAAATAATAATAATAATAAAAGCTAAAAGTTTAAATGATTTTCAAATATAATGTCTAACAATAATAATAATAAAATCATTCAAATATGTTTTTTATGATTTTCTATTTACAAATAGGAATGTACATTGGGATAAAAGTGAAAGGTTTTAATGCTTTTCCAATACAATGTCTAATTAAAAATAAAAAATCAACCAACGATGTTTTTTATGGTTTTGAATTTTCGAATAAGAACGTATGTGTATGAAATAACATAACCCATTTTTTTTTTTTTTTTTTTAAGATTAAAATCTCATATATATTATGAAATATATTATTCATCAAATATATTATTCATTAAATAAGAAGTGTGTTAATGAATATTAAGATATACGTTTGGTAAATTAAAAGATAACAGAATAAATTTTTCTTCGAATATTAATCAGTTTTAAGATAAGATTAATTCTACAAGTCTTCGTCACTTCTAAATATCTAAATAATAATAATAATAAAAGCTAAAAGTTTAAATGATTTTCAAATATAATGTCTAACAATAATAATAATAAAATCATTCAAATATGTTTTTTATGATTTTCTATTTACAAATAGGAATGTACATGTTTGAAATAGTATAAGCAATTAAAAAATAAATAAATAAATAAATAAAATAAAAATCTTATAAATAAAGGTAATTTCACTAAAACATTAATTAAAATTGTCAAATTTAAAAAATAATTATTAAATAACAAAATCTGAAGTTAATTGCAATTGAAATATTTCTCATTCAGAATAGGATTTGATAAGAATGACTTCACCTCTTTGGGGAAATCCCAACGATTACTCATATCATACCTGTCTTAACTTGCTAGTGATTCACAACAACATGCTGTGTTGATAAGAGTTTATTAAACATTATTCTTCAAGAAAATGCGGAATGTAGGCGAATTCATATGTTGGTAAGTATAATTTGAATATAAAATGTATAAAATGACTTAACTTTTAAATATTATTATATTTAAGAACATACTTTCAAAGCAAGTTATTGCGAGGTAGTATTTTAAAGTGATTCATAAATTAACTGACTCTCACTTTTTTCACTCGCATAAAATATTTCTCTTAAGAAAAAAAAATATTCAATTTTCATACTAAAAGTTTTGAATTGCATGAAAGTTGGTTTAAAAAAAAAAATATTTTGAAATGATTAGTTTCTCAATTGTTACTTCTTAATCCATAAAATTCTAATGTTCTTCATTCATCGAACTACACATTCGAATAAAAATTATTTTAAAACTAATAATATTTACTTATATTTTTTACATAACATGATGTTTGTATGATAGATATCATGCTTTAAGATTTATCAAACAAATGGTGAATCATTGTACTTTGATTTTTCTTTACATGGGTAAATATTTTGTATTAATTTGATGATTTTATGTTGATACTCCAAACAGTTAGGCCGACGCGCGCGAACACATCTCATTACAAATATTAGTTTAAAAGAGTACCCAAAGTGGGGGTCTTTCTGAAATATCCTTATTGACGCAAGGTTTTCCAAGGTTAAAGGAAAATGACAGACTCCAAACAGTAAAAACCAACGAGCGCGATTAAATGTTAGTACGTAAAATTACATTTTAAAACATTCTTTCATTTAAATTTTAAAGTTATTTTTTAATTATTTTACAAATTCATTTGCATATTATGTTTCACTAAAAATATCGCTCGAAATAATGTATGTGAATGTGTGCAATACGGGAATCAAGTGATCTGCCTCCCCGTGGCGATTCCTGGGTAAAAGTTTTGGCCCTAGGTCACTTTCAGCTAAAGATCACACCTATCGGCAAAAAATTACACGCACATACATACAACAAATACATGCATACAACACACATACATACGTACATACATACAACACACGCACATGCATACAACACACAAACATATATTCACACACATACATGCATACAACACACAAACATACATACACACACATACATACAACACATACAAAATAATAATAATCAATTAAATTAAATTTACCACAGCATGAAGAAAACCACATATCCCGAACAGTTAGGATGACGAGCGCGATTCAATGCTAGCACGTAAAATCCCATTTTGAAACATATTTTTTCATTCAAATTTTAAAGTTATTTTTTAACTATTCTAAAATATCAAGTGTATAACATAGCTGACTAAAAATAGTACTCGAAATAATTTTAAAGTTCCTTCATTCAATAAATATTCAAAATTGTATTTCCCAAATTCCCATTACCAGCATGTGTTATTTATGATATTGGATAGATATAAACGTGGTGGAAGTCATTCTAAGAAATTCTAAACCAATATTCACACATGATTAGAAGAAAATTACAAACTCCGTACGGTTAGGTCAACGAGCGCACGTCAATTTCATTGCAAAAAAATTAAAGTCCCCCTATTAAACATTAATATCAACTTAAAACTCCAAAAAATGAAAAAATAATTCAATCTTAACAAAATTACTCCTAAAAAATAATTCATTAATTCACTGTAAATGAACCCTTCTTAATTAGTTCTTTATTAAAATTTCAACCCCCGAAAAAAAAAAAATAGATCCTTCGCGTATGATTAGTCTAAAATAATAATTTCCCCCAAAATACCCGCTTAACTCATCATGTAAGAGTACAGTGGGAAAAAAAATCAATCTCCCCAAAATTTCTTCTTAAAATAAAAAAAAATAAACTCTTAAATTACACCAAACTGAAAATTTTTAAGTCGCCACATTAAAATTAAAAACCACTCGTACAATAGTATAGAAAAAAAAATTCTATGTCCCAGAAAAATACCCGCTTAACCCCTTATTTAAAACACGGTGAAAAAAAAAAAAAAAATCAATCTCCCCAAACTTTCTGCTTAAAATCTAAAAAATAAATCCTTAAATTAAAGTTCACTGAAAATTTTTAAGTCGGCACATTAAAATTAAAAACCACTCGTACAATAGTACAGAAAAAAAACATTCTGTGTCCCGAAATACCCACTTAACCCCTCATCAAAGAACACGGTGAAAAAAAAAAAAAAAAAAAAAAAAAAAAAAAAAAAAAAAAAATCAATCTCCCTAAAATTCCCGCTTAAAATTTAAAAAAAAAATCTTATCTAAAACACACTCATCCTATAAGATGACGTCATCTTAACCTTGCGTGACGCCCGATGACCTTCACCCCACCCCCCTCTTACAGCTCGAACACCGGATGACCTTCACAGAGGTCATCCACCGTCCACCGGGTGTTGTGGAACCCCCACTACTATACTACTATAATATTAACGATCGCGAAAATGAAATTGCAACCATTTATACTGTAGAACACCTGTAACGCACCCCGATGTTACAGAAATCAAACAATGTTGTAGTGCATTTCAGAATTCCATATCAAAGAAAGAAAAATCATGTGTTAAACCTAGGTAATAAAAAAAATATCCAACATTTCCATAATACATAACTTCGCCGGCCCATTCTTTTCTGCATCTGTGTATGTGATCTATGTGCTTGTAAATATTCTAAATACAATGTTAAAATTTTGCTTAGTTAGAAAAATTATAACGAAGATTAAAATTCATCTTTAGCAATTTCTAATAATAGACAGAAATGTACTTGAATTCTTTTGTACAGTCCTGTATATTACGTGCAAATATTTATACGACCGCATATTTAGCTTAAATTATTCAAGCAAAAAACCCGATTCAAATTATTGAATTCATATTCCCGGGAATCGCTATTGCACAGGTGACCATATATCCAGTTTATTGTATAGTCCGATACATGATTTATTTAAATTCTACAAACATCTCTTATTATACCAATTGTCGCTGAAATTCAGGATGCATTAGTTTTCCTTAAAATACATACTATAACTGAAAAAGCTCTTCAGCAATCTTTTCTAATAGACCATACTTTGGATACAATATCTGAGATCTGGACACAGGTCCAAAATCTTTTATGCGTCTCTGTAAATGAACAACAAATGTGATGCAAATCATACTTTACTGCAAGCATATTAGTAAATTTCAGTATTTATCATTGTATTGATTATCTCAGTATATTAATTTCATCATCTTTGAAATAGTGCAACGCAATTAAAATACGCTGGGAATATTTTTCCCCCGTAGACTATTATATTACCGAACATTTTTCTGTTATCTTGTAAAAGAATGTTAAACCTTTTCACCCCATTTTCTGCAGAAATCCTGTTTTTAGTGCATTTCAGAAACTGATATAAATTTCACTATTATTAAAATAACCTTAATAAAATCATTATTAAAATATGCTGCAAATGGTTTTTCTTCACAGACTATGATATATTGAAATACTTTTGAGCTCAGTGTACGCACACTATAAGTACTATACTTAACATATTCGATAGTAACCATGTTCTTGTGAACCTTAAAAATGCATGTAAATTTCATTACATTTAAAATTATGCAACATTATCAAAATACACCACAAATGATTTTTTCGCCGTATATCATAATGTAAAGTCTCCTTTTGAGTGCTCCTGTGATTCAGCTATAATTGCTACCTCGTTCATTTTCAATGCCGCACATGCTATAGCAAATCTCAATAACGTATGTTATTTTGGTATGAATCCCACTATGTTTACTCAAGTTCAAACACGGACAAACAGACGGCAGACCCCAGGCACTCGGCATCCGGTATACAGACAGGTTGAAGTCGTAAACACTTTTAGACCATGCTAGAAAGTGTCAAAAGGGGGTAGTTTCCGTAAAACAAACAAACAAAAAAAAAAAAACAGAATTTTTAGAATTTTAAAAACTTATACTTTGTTTCAGATATGAAGTTACATTGATATTTTTAAAATTCTTAATGGAAAGTATTCCTGTGACGTCACAATTGGTAAAAAGTTGAATTTTATAGCCTCGAACCGAAAGAAAGAAAAAGGTTCATTTTTATTACGGATTAATATCTGGAAAAACTACTAAAATATTCATATTCTTGTAAAGTGTGAAGTTATATTCTTGTGAAGTCTTCTTAGTGTAAAAGAAATTTTATATAATCGTCTGCTTGATATAAGAAGAAAAACAGTATTCCTCTGACGTCACAATTTGTAAAATCGCGGTTTTTAACCTCGAACCGAAAAACAGAATAGGATCCATTTATTTATTTCATTTTCTTTTATCACGTGAAAATCTTTCAGTTAAAAATTAATTACAGAAGAGAAATAATTATTCCGGTTTTTTTTTTATTTTTTGGCAACGAAAAAAGAAAGATGTTTAAATATTATGGAAAATTTTTCATTTTATTCTGTATGAAAAATAGTGAAATATTGAATTATTAAGAAAAATATTTGAATAAAATAAATAAAAATTAGCCTATGTTCATTTCAGACCAATAATCTATCTATATACAAAAATTCAAAGACATTAATCCATCCGTTTTGAAGCCAAGTTCATTCCAATTTTCGGACACACTTTCACATTTATAATATATATAAGGACTAGCAGTTACCCGTGACTTCGTTCACATAACATTTAAAGAAGAAATAATTGATCAATCAAGCAAAAAATTTCGAAGATGAAAAGCATGTGTAATTAACTTTTTATCGCGAATTTATAGTAAAAAACTTCTGATAATCCCTATTTGGGTGAATTTCACATGAACTGCCAGTTTGATGTCCTGATGTTTATATCTAAATTTCATATTAATAAATTTATTTTTTGATATTCTAAAATTAGGTAGTAGCACATCTTTTTATGCTTAATTCAATGCATTCATTAGATTTTTTCAGAGTTGTGAAATAGTGACCTTTTTTTTTGTACTTTAGTTAGCAAGTAATGGAAATTTACTTGTCCTGAACAAAAAACTTGGAAAATTTCAATCTTTATTTATGCTTCCAAACATTTAAATTTTTTTATATATGGATTAAAAGTAAAATATCCTGTGTTAATTAAACAAATATATAGTTTATATATTTAAAATAAGTATCTAAGAGTTAAAAATTTAAATGTATTTTGTGTCCGCATATGCAGAACATGAGTGTTACCTTAGGGAAGTTAATATTATTTGTTTTCAAAAAGCAATATGTTATGGAAAATTTTTCAATTTATTCTGTATGAAAAATAGTGAAATTTTGAATTATTAAGAAAAATATTTGAATAAAATAAATAAAAATTAGCCTATGTTCATTTCAAGCCAATAATCTATCTATATACAAAAATTCAAAGACATTAATCCATCCGTTTTGAAGCCAAGTTCATTCCAATTTTCGGACACACTTTCACATTTATAATATATATAAGGATATAAGGATATAAGGATAAGTCAACATTTGAACGGAGGGTGGTTTTGGGGTCTGGGGGTCATGATCGGTGAAAATATACCAAAATTTTCTGGAAGTGCTTACCTCCGGACGGCTGCAATAGGTAGCTTTTTACTTTTTGTAATGAAAGCTACCTAAAAATGATAAAATTTCAACAAACTCTCAATTTAAATATTTTTTTTAATAACCATAAACTTGAATATTAAATTCATGTACAAAAATATTAAATATACCAAGGCGAACAAGTAGAAAAAATTTCAAACCTCTATCTAAATTAACAAAAAAGCCTTAGTGTTTATCGAACAAGCAATTTATAGAAATACAAACAGGGAGAAAAATCATTTTAAAATTGTCATTTATATGAGTAACTGCGCTGAATCTATTAACAAAATTTACAATTTCTCGGGATAAAATAGTCGAGTTTGTAAAAGTGGGGCATCAAAATATTTAGAATTAAAGAAGCTTTCAGCCTATATTAAAAAAAGATAATCGATATTTTGACCAATTTCAAGGTACTGTGTGCATTCAAAACTCTAATTCATGTTTCTCAGCCACTAATCTTATTTATCATATTGGATCTTAAGATACTATTTACTGTAATTTCCGGTTTATAATCCGCGGATCAAACAATTCTTTTTTGACTCAGAAATCTTATCTAGTGACTGAAGACAAATATTTACGGCAATCTATTAGATTACATTTTGTTTAAAATAGTTTCTGGATCGAAAAATAATTGTTTGATCCGCAGATTATACGCTGGAAATTAAGGTACATCAAATTTTCTCTCGAGAGAATCTTTGTAATTTGAGCACAGACTTCAATCTTTAAAGAAAATTCATAATTATTCCGTATATTTCAGGTCGTAAATATCCATTTGATCATTCTTCACACACAGAGTCCAACACCATTTTTTTTTCAATTTTGTAATTTTTTTTCGAACTTTTTAAAAAATTATCTAAGCAAGCAATGAAATCACACACTTCCTCTTTGGATATTCAATATTTCTTAATTATTAAATCTTTACATCACTTTTTATGTTGATAGGTTTAAAAACTATCATGAACTTGAAGTTCTAGTAAAATATTCTTAGTTTAACTTATTGCATGTTTAAACTCGGCATTGAAAAAAAAAAAAAAAACTCAATAAGCAGTGGATCACCAAGCACACCTGTTTCCAAAATCTTGTCCCTCATTGGGTTTCTTTGGACTGACGCAAATGTCTGTAAATACTTCAAGTTTTATCTTACTATTCGTCACCTGAGAATAATAAGGTTCTATCTGTGTTTTTGAAAAAATTGGATTATCAATATAGATAGGTTCTATTTGTGTCTATGAAAGCATTTTTGCATCAAAATTATGTTACCGAAATTTCCAGCGTATAATCCGCGGATCAAACAATTCTTTTTTGACTCAGAAATATTATTTAGGAATTGAAAACAAATATTTTCGACGATTTGATAAATTATACTTAATTTTAAAAAAATTCTGGGTCTAAAAATAATTGTTTGATCTGCGGATTGTATGCGGGAAATTACGGTATATATAATTTACATATGGTATAACGATTATGTTATGACATTATTTTTATTCAGAAATGCCTTCATAGATACAAATAGAACATTTCTATATCAATAAGTAATTTTTTTCAAAAACACAGATAGAACCTTATTATTCTCAGGTGACGTATTGTTAAAGATTCAATGAAAACTGCGGCCTTCCCAACCGCCTCCATTCATCCTCTAAACCATTAAAGATATTTCAACAGAATAAATAAATAATAAACAATTTACAAATACAAATTATAATTATAAATTTTAGTAGCGGGAAAGTTTTGAATAGATTTAAAATTTAAATGAATAATTACCGCGATTAAAAACAATCTTGTTTTACGAAAAATGTCACTTTCTAAGGCTAAATTAATGAAAGTTCATAGCTATGAGATACTCTTGAGATATGCTCATTTTGCGGTTAAAATGGAGATTAGAGTTCACTTCAAAAGATAATTTTCACATGAAGAGCCTATTACACACTTTTATGGAAAGTTATCTGAGAGGATTTAGTGCTTACATAGCAGAAAATCATAACAATTTATCAAAGACTTTTAAAGTGCTGTGCCTTTTATTGAAGTTTTGTAAATTTCAATTTTGTAAAAATTTGATGACTAAAGCAATGTTTATCTTAATTAAATTTATAGAAGTACTGTTTTCAAAGCTTTACTTTTTAAATAAATTAATACAATCTTTAATTCCTTAGAAATTTATTTCCACTTATATGCCGTAGGTTAATTCAGAATTTTTCAGGTAATTTCACAAAGAGCATAGGAGTGATTATCAAAAGATACGATAATTGCAGTCCGCACAGCAAAATTCCTATTGAATACTATATAATGCAAATTCTTTTGATACATTCTAATGAAAAAAATCCTCAGAAGTATTTTCAAGAGACATTATATTTCTAATAAATTAAATAAAGCAATTAAAAGACTTATAATTTCAGATTGTCATTTTTCTGTCATGTCACGCTGTGATGTGTGCAAAGTAAGCGGCCTTCTGCTATACAGCATAAATAGCTTTTACTAGTTGTTGTTTTTTTTTTATTATTTTTAATTAATATTTATACTTTATAAAACAAATATATGAGGAAAGTAACAGATTCTGTATTTTACAAATAATTTTTCACAATTAAAATATGATTGTCACTGAAAATGAATGTCATTTTTCTGGTCTGTGTTTTACTTTTTTATCATGCATAAATATATGACTCTACAGAGTACCATCGGAAAAGCCAACTTACACTTGGAAATTTAACTATGATTTCCTAATCAGTCTGATAATTTTCAGGTTTATTGCATTGAAATTTGGCAGCATCGAAGTAGTTAGGAAATGAACAGTTTTTTACCAGTCAACCCGATTTTTTCAGGCTCATTGAAGTAAGTTACTGAAGTTTTAAAATAATATTATAAACTGTTTGTTCTAAGAACCTGGATTGCATAAGTCTATGGCAGTGAAAATTTATGCATAATTTTGTTTTAAATAAAGACAGGAACAGAAAAGGTTTATAAAGAATGTACAAAAAAAAAAACTCTCTTGTTGGCAGTTTTTTTTTTTTTCACACTTGAGTAAATAGTAATTAGCAGCGAGAGACGTATACGCTTCACCCTGAGGGCAATTTCATGTTTGTTATTTACTCACTCATTCGCCGTTACTTTTGGCTTTATTTTATTTTATTTCTTATTTATTTTTTAACTAATTTTGTAGACTAAACATAAATGGAACATAAGGAAATTTTTTTAAATAAGTCTTTTATAGCTTTTAAACTATTCCCAATCAAAATTTATAAATAGATTTAGCTCCAGAATATTCTCTGAAAATAGTGCGAGCAACTTCACTCAGTTTCTCAGCTTCTGATCTGACCTGAGAACATAGTATCTTTCCACTGTATGAGTCCGTGAATGAAATAAATTCGATGTGTAAAAAGATTTTGTATTTGATAAATGTTTTAACATGTTTTTGTAATATTAAAACTCCAATTTTTGTGTGTGTATGCGTGTTATATTATGCATTTTCTTGTAATGCTTTCGATTATTTATTAAATGAGATTTCTACTTCTATTCGTTCAATTATGTGCCACACGAAGCCTCTTTTATTCGTGACTCTATTTAACTCTTTGTTTTGTACTGGAGAGATTATTCTCACTGACCGCTAGTTTCCCACGTAAATGAGTGCTCCAAATGCTGTGGGCGCCAGTATTTTAAATTAGTTAACTTCGACTTATCTAATGGCTTAATAATGTGTGATAAAAATTGACGAAATAAACTGTAGGATAATAGTGGTGTCCAAAGCATTTGGCGTCCCGATTTACGAGGGACACTTGACAACTCCAGTGGTGAGCGAGGGTTATCTCTCGAGGCCAAAGGATTAAAAGTACATATAAATTTGACTTCAAAACATATTTAACCTAAAAATATATGAAATATCCGAACGAGGTACCATAAAGTTGATAAAACTTAAAAAATCTTAAATAGCATTTGAAAAACAAATGGGTAAGATAAAAAATATCTCTTTTTCCAATGCAAAAAATCCTACGCAATAAATAAATTGACATGGTTACATGTGCATTATAAATTTTAAAATCTGATAATACATGAAGACAATATTGAGAAAGAGAAAACAAAGAAAATAGGTTGTGATGCGGAACAATGGCTACTTAAATTTGTGTAAATTATAATCATGTAGCGGATCTTGTGTATTGCGTTATCCACAGAAAGAAAATTTGGTGTACCAAACTTTTCACCCAACTCTTAATAAGATAGAAAAATAAATGTGTGAATGTTGTCAATTTTAATGTTAAATATAATTTTCTCTTTAAGTTATTTTGTGAAGATAAAAATGCAGAGGCCACTACACCTCATGTAACACTTCGCTTTAACATTGAAGTGAGTTGCAAAATACACTCAGGAATATTGAAAATGGCATCTCAAGATGGGAGTATCAGATTGAAATGAAATTTAGTATACATAATGATACAGATGAGAGATCCCAAAAACAAAACAATTATACAAATACATTGCGTACAATTAGACAAATCCAGGCCAACTCCAATAGCGTTTCGGACCGCCGCCTGCTGTAATACATTCCGCAATGCGGTCCGGCATTGAGTTGATTAGACGTCTAAAGTTATTATATGCTTACTTTGAAGCATTTACGCTGCACATAAATTGTTCAGTGATATAAGAAGTTCTATAATGCTTTAATTAGTTTGCAGAATTAATAATGACTACCTTATAATTATAGAGAAAAAACGCCAACTGAGACAATGCAAGCAGTATCGACAAAAGATGCTGTCATAACCTTCCTGTGATAACGAATCACAATAAAAAACAGACTTAACGTCCTTAAATGCATATCATATTATCAAACGTCAGTACCTCAGTACACATAAAAGTTCACCAATAGAAAACTCCAAATGGCAAAAACATATCATGAAATTCCTGAATTGCACTATGCATTTAAGAGCTAAGCTTCATATGAAATCATAAATCTTTCATAGTTGAAATTTTCATTTTCCCCGTGGACTTTTGTTCGACAGTGAAAGTTTAATATCTAAATACCATACATTAAATTTATCAACCATTATAAAAGAGACTCCTTAGTTCGTTTAGGAATAATTTCGTTTAAAAATACACGACACCTGCACTCGCGTCTTAAATTCGTTTGGACGATTTTCGATCAAAAATAGAAATTCAAAACAGATCAGAAAGTGTATATTAGTATATTTGGTATACACGGCTGAAAGCAGTGGAGAGTCCAACTCTAGGTTGGTTTTGACAGATTTACATTGAAAAATATAAAATGATACAAATTCGAGAGTGTATGCTTCCAAAGGCCCCAAACTTAGATTCGCTTGAAATGTTTTCGTTTTACAGTATAAAAATAACAATAATATTTTAGGTATATTGACAGTTATTATCACGGCTTCCGGCAGAGGCAGGTAGAACAGCTAGCTAGTAGTAAAACAAACAAAGTGTGTATGAATTCGTTGTTAAACAAAAGTTGTGTTTCAATTTGATATTTTTTATAGCATTCTGTCACAAAAATAGGTACTCACATCACTCGGTATTCTTTGGGGGAAATTATGCATATCTGCTGAAGTTGTTAGCAGGCAATTTTAGGTACTTAATTAGCACTGAAAAGCACCAGTAAATGATTGTAATTTAAGCATAGGAGTGAGAAAATAGCTTCCTGGTGGTTTTACATGGAATATGTGCTTATTAAAGCTATAGATAGTTGTAACCAACAAGTTTTGTACACAATTACCTCAATTGACTGTACACTTAAAATAAAAAGAAAGCGTTAACTAATTTCAGGCACTCATTGCACACTAGACACTTTTTGTTACTTTAAATAATCTTATTTATGAACTTAAAATAACAATAATATGGTCTGTTATTTCATTCACACAGGAAATTGAAGCAAATACGACAATCGGCAATTTTCTTAAACGTTATTTTTATTTTCATTCGGTAAACCGTCTTCTCAACGAAAAAATGAAAAATTATCCAATTCTCAAATTTCATTGATGTAAAACGAAATACCCGAAAACGGATTACGAAACGGACTACCGAAAAACGTCGTACAAACGATAATGACGTAAAATCGATTTTCATTTCTTAAACTACAATTAATTTTGTTTTCACTTAATTTTAATGTTTAACGTGCTGATTTACATAAATTTCTAAATAAAACAAATCAAAATAACTAAATATCCAAAAATAAATATATAAATAAATAAAGGAAAAAATACAATATGAAATTTAAATGTACGCACTTTTATTTATTTATTTGATCATTTTAGCTTGTATTACAGAAGAAAAATGTCTGCGAATGTTTGGCGTGACGACTAACGTGGAGTTGTAATTAATGATTTGTGCAATGAGTCGAGGGCGTGAAAAGTTTTCGTTGGTGTTCTCGCAAACAAGTAACGTTCTAAATGTTTCAATGCAATCCATGGCATTTTGTACTATTGCAGCTATTACTATCGAATTCTTTCAAAGTTTCAATTTTTCTTTTACCACGGTGGACTCGCGTTTTCGTGCCATCTCTATGAAAGAGCCCAACAGTTGCCCAAACAGTTAAAAAAGTGAAGACAGAAAAAAATTAAATAAATAAATAAATGAATGAAAATAAAAGATCTATATTGTTAATTCACCGATTGGTGTTCATTCATAGCTCGCAAATTCCACTCGTTCTTAAAATATACAAGAAAAATGAGCAAAAATAAACGTGTAAAAATCGTAAAACCGACGTATAAACGATTTTGTACGTCGTATAAGGGATATAATTTTATAATAAAATGAATAGGAACAAATTGGAAATATAAAAGAGACTCCTTCGTTCGTTTAGGAATAATTTCGTTTAAAAACATGCGACACCTGCACCCGCGTCTTAAATTCGTTTGGAACGATTTTCGATCACAAATAGAAATTTAAAGCAAATCAGAAAGTGTATATTAGTCGCTAAACCTAGCTACCACCCTAAAACATCGTATAAACGATGCTTTACTGTTGTTTAAAGCTGAGTAATCTCTTTGCTGTAAACCAGAAAAATATCAGGCTGACTGGAAACTAGCAGATAATTATCCAGTCCAACTATCCTGACACTTTGCCTTTTGAATATGCATTGCACATTAGCCTTTAGCATATACATAGCGAAACAGATAAAAAAAAATCTTTGCTTTAGATATCTGATCAAGGCACGAGGATCGGTACATACATTGTTACAGTCGTGTTTTTGTTCCTCTTTTCAAATGAAATATAAGATTGTAAAGATAACCATACGTGCATGCTTGTAGTATAACTTTAACACGTACATCAGAAAAAAAAAACCGCTTTACAGCCACTCCTCCAATTTAGGCGCTTAGTTTGTGGTTGATGGATGATTTTCTAACTATCCGACAACTGCATATACATTGCGAGAATTCCTTCTCTTAAACTAGGACAATTCTTTTGAACGCATTGTTTTTGGTACCCTCGCTGCCTGCTTTATTGACGTTTCATTGTATGTGTATGACTTGCTACTCCCTTCGAGCTACATTACTTAATCGGTACGAGAAACAGGCTCTAAAAACATGCAAATTTGCTCTGTTTTAAAACAAAGACATAAGATTAACTTATAACAGAAGGATTAGAGACGATCTGATGTAATCGGGTTGCCATTAATTTCACTTTCACTGATGTATTTTTCAGTTTTTAAAGACGAAACAGCCAACGATAGTTTTCTTGATTACTTAAATAAGATTAATTAAACAGCGCTTCAAATAATTCTTCGATTTCAAAATTGTCTGCTTTAGCATTTTATCGAGCTTATCTCTATAATAAAATACCAATTATCATACCTTTATAGGAAAATTTGTTCTTAATGAAATCCGAGAAAGACCTCTGATCACAAAA
Organism: Maratus speculifer; assembly: GCA_964019185.1. Taxonomy (NCBI): domain Eukaryota; kingdom Metazoa; phylum Arthropoda; class Arachnida; order Araneae; family Salticidae; genus Maratus; species Maratus speculifer. The sequence goes on along the minus strand of OZ025296.1, from coordinate 186,445,912 downwards.
AAATACATCTGCGGCATAGCGAGAATGATTGTTACTTTTTCTTAGAATGGAGCGATACATTTTAAACATAATTTATTTAAATTACAATTAAGATAAATTAAAAATTACTACATATTTTTGATGCACCAGAAACTACTTTTTTGTTTTCCATATTGATGTTTTAATTAAGAAGCCTAATTGCATTATTCATTAAAAGTGATTAAGAATTCAAAACACTTAGTTCCAATTTTTTAAAGATGCAATAAATTACATTAAACATGTAAAAATTCTTTTTATCAGAAACATATAATACCTCACGTATTATTTGTGTTTAAATTTCCAGGTGTTGGAGAAGGGAGGCGTTAACTTTTCAAAAAAATCTAACTTTTAGATTGATGTGAATAGTTTCAAAATGAAAAATAGAATTTTGAAAACAATAGCTGTGTAATGTTAGTAGAATTATTTATTTAAAGTAATTAGTTACGCATGAAACAGAACTGTATTAATGAATATGCGAAAAGAATAAATTTGTGAAGTTTGTTTTTGTAATGAGCTTGCGTTTGAATTTGAAAGTAAATAATTTTATGCGCATTTTATTGAAAAGTAATTTTAAAATTACGTTGGATAACATAATAATGATGAATAATTTATAGCCACATATAAAGCAGAAATTAAAAAAAAAAATGATAATTTGAAGTATTATTTAAAAAAAAAATCTTATTGTACTATTGCTCTACTATCATAAGACAAGTTCCATTTAAAAGTTTTTTGGTACGTTCGGAGTTGTATAAATACGCATCACCTACACTGTTAAAAATTTGACCCATTTGTTGCAGCGTCACTCCACCGCTTTTATAGAAAACGGTTGTTTGACTTTGTTATGGAGCATTCTTATTGGTCATAAAAGAGATATTCTATAAAAGCTGTGGAGTGACGCTGCAGCAAATGGGTCAAATTTTTAACAGTGTATAGCCTGGTCCATCCATCTTCCAAACCACCGTTGGAAATACAATGAATACAATGGAAAACAATGAATTTTCCATAAAAATAATGTTTTGTAATTATTGATAACAACGCTTTTTTTACAAACTAAAATAATACCAACTTTGTCGCTAATGACAGAAATCTTAATATTAGATCAGAAAACTGTATAATGTTTACAATTGTATGTCTTTTAATTCCAATTATCAAAAATGTTTTTATCTAGAAAATTTACTATTACTTACATTTGCTATACTAGGGAACTCTACTTCTTACGACCTACATTACGAGACCACGAGTTCTAAAAACATGCATATTTGCTCTGTTTTAAAACAATTACAGAAGACTGACTTATACGTTAACGACGAGAGACAATCTGCTGTAATCTGCTGTAATTTCAGTTTTTTTAAATTCGAATAAATTAGTGTCGAAACAGCCAACGATAGTTTTCGTGATTACATGAATAAGATTAATTAAACAGCGCTTCAAATAGTTCGATATAAAAATTGTCTATTTCAGCATTTTTATCGAATCTATCAGTAAAAAAATTACCAATTGTCATATCTTTGTACATTTTTTTTTCTTAATGGAATCCGATAAAGACCTCTGATCACAAAAAAAAAAAAAAAAAAAAAAAAAAAAAAAAAAACATGTGCGGCATAGCGACAATGATGTTTATTTTTTTTAGAATAGAGCAATATATTTTAAACATAATTTATTTAAATTACAATTAAGATAAATTAAAAATTACTAAACATTTTTAATGTATGATAAATTATTTTTTGTTTCCCATATTGAAGCTCTAATTAAGGAGGCTAATGGCATTATTCTTTAAAAGTGATTAAAAGTTCAAAACACAAAGTTCCAATTTTTTTTTAAGATGCAATAAATTACGTTAAACATGTAAAAATTCTTCGTATCAGAATTATATAATACCTCAGGTATTATTTGTGCTTAAATTTCCAGGTGTTGGAGGAGGAAAGAGAATTAACTTTTCAAAAAATCTAACTTTCAGATTAATGTGACAGCGCAATAGTTTTAATATTAAAAAGATAATTTTGGGAACAATAGCTATGTAATGTTAGTGGAATTATTTATTTAAAGTAATTGGTTACGCTTGAAACTGAAAGCTATTGTGAATATGCGAAAAGAATAACTTTGTGAAGTTCGTTGTTTTAATGAGCTTGCGTTTGAATGTGAACTTCGATAATTTTGTATGTATTTTATTGTGAATTAATTTTAAGTTATGTTGGATAACATAAAATGAATGAATAATTTATAGCTACATGAAAAGCAGAAAACTAAAACAATGATAATCTGAAGTATTATAAAAACAAGTAAGAATCATGAATCGACATGGAAAAATCATGCGTTAAGCGTAGATTATGAAGCACTTACTAACACTTTCTGAAATCTTAAACAAAACTTCGTTATTTACGTAAATAAAATGTTACTGTCCATCTCCACAGCCAAATATGTATTTCAATGCCTTTAAATAGTCCTGTCTGATCTGTCAATTTATTTATATACTATATAAAAAAAACTTATCAAATCTTTTAGATTTTTAAATCACAAGACTTTAACAAATTCATCTTTTACGTATAAACATTTGAATAAACAATTTTATTTTACATGAGAGAGATGTAACGAAAAATTAAAATCAAATATTGTTGACATGTTTCGATTCCAATCTAATATGAACCATAATCATAATGAAATAAAAATAAAAATAAAAAACGTTTCACGGTCAATACAAACGGCACGTGACAATGAGATGTAAATAAAAAACCACGCGCTCTATTGTAAAAAGAATAAATTAAAAATAGACCATGATCAAAATTAATTAACCCCGGGAAATTAATATTCCTGTGGATAGAATTATCAGGAGAAAAACCATTGATAATCCGCATGAAAATTACGTTGCAATATACTGCGATTTACGGAATGAAAATATTGCTGGAATAAGTTTGTCTACCGTGTTATGATTCTGGCGTGATACAGAACTTTATGGAAGAGTCGGTGTTAAAAAAATTTCAGAGGTAAAAAAAATACCGACGTACCCTACTGGCCTTTTCCAAGGAACACAAAGTCTGGTCAAGTGAAAACTGGACAAAAGTTCTATTTTTCCATTAATCGAATTCAAAACATTTTTGGAAGTAATGGCAGACACAACGTCCGATGATCTAACAACAAAAGATATCATTCGACCTATGTTATTTCTACAATGAAGCATGGCGGAGGACACGTTATGCCGTGGGGAGTATTTTCTTCAAAAAGTGTCGGTCCGTTATTTGAAATCCACAGCCAAGTGAATGATACAATGTATAAGGATATCTAGCAAGACCATTTTCTGCCTTATTAGAGAAAAAAAATTGGTCGCAACTACTTTTCTTAACATGATAATGACATAAATAATGTATGCAAGCCTCGATAAGCAATGGTTTTCGCACAAAAAAATTCTTTTTTGAAATGGTCAGCCCAAACGCCTAACATGAATCCAATAGAAAATCTTTGGAAAGAAGTTGGCAAAAGTCTTCGGAACTATAAATATTCCAACTCAGCTGAAATTTCTCCAAAATTGCAAGAAATGTGGAAAAAAACATACCATAGACGATCTTTAACCGTTGATTATATGAATGTCACGTTGCTGCGCCGTAGTACTTATTATTAAAGCTAATAAAATAGTAATACGATAAAAACTAATTGTAAATGTCGTTTATCACTGTAATTTTCTATTACAATATCACTTTTTTACAAACTTGTGAAGGTGGCCGGAAACTTTTGAGAACATGCGTTTTCCTTTATACTTAAATTTTTCAATTAAATTTATTGATATTTACACGTTCTTCTATAACTAAGTTCCTAACTATTATGTCAATAAAATGTATAAGTATCACTTTGAGATTCCTCTTCATATGGGTATACTTACAAATAAATTGAAAAATTTTTGCTGGCCGGAAACTTTTGACCGCCACTGTATATTTGAATATGTTTGACAAAGTATAACAGTTTTGAAATTCATTTGAAACTATTTTTTCTCATAGGCCGTAATGCATTGACTATCCTTGTAAATGAACTAACATGCTAGAAACTTCATTTGAAATAGGGTTCGTGCTAGAGTAAACGTCAATAACTTCCAAAAATTTCAGGGCAATCCGAGTATATTTACAGGAGTAGGAGAGCGGACAGTCGGCCAAACAAACTGAAAGCATAAACACTTTTCAACTTTGTTGGAAAGTGTTAAAAAACTTATTGTAACTATTGGTCTTCAGTTTTAAAACAAGTTTCATTAAAAAGTTTTTCGATACATACGTAATTATATAAATGCGAATCACCTGTAGCTGCCATCTGGTCCATCCGTCTGTGTACGCATAAAGCGCAAAAACTACCCAATTGAATGGTTTGAAAATGGCATATGAAGACCCTAGAACAGACCTCGATCATGATTAATTGGGGCCCTGGGCAAAGATAAATTAGGGGACTCCATTTGAATCATTGCAACATTTTTCAAATAGAAATTATGTCCAGTCACATTAATATATTATATAAATACCTTAATTAATAAAAATACTTTTTTTTTCTTAGTACAGAACAAAACTTTTATACTTTAGCAACTTGTTATTTTACTTTAAGATGAATTTAATAACTTCAGCTTATGAAGGAGTGTCAAATACTCTAACATATGAATATGAGTTTATCAAGTTACTTTCTTTTGCAACCTTTCTTTTGCTTACCTTCTTTTTGAAATTTTATTGCATACAACGTAATATAAAATTAAATGCCTTCTACTGCACAATTAAAAAGCTTTTTTTCAATAAATCTAACAAAATAGCAGTTTTGAGTTTGTTTTTCATATTTAACTTGAAGTTAAAAGAAAAAAAAATTCTGAATATGGTAGAAAATGTTGAAATGATTATTTTCAACTGTTGAAGTTCAGATATGATTTAAGTTTATTGCTAATGTGTCATTCCATGTCCGTTCAGGCAGGCCTGTAACCCAACCACACATATTTTAAAGAAACTGCTTGTATTTGTTCTTACTATTAAGATATGATCACCAACAGTTTTTTTTTTTATAACTAATGAGCTATAAAAATAATTTCTGAGAAAAAATCCAAATTTTGAAAAACTGTCATCAGTTGGCATTTTTGACAGCTTGGTTTTCAAATATAGAATATCATGAATATAATTAAATATAAATTTATATTCCACAAATCATCTTCAAATAATTTGTGAATAATAAATAGGGTACGCAAAATATGAAAAAAAAATTACTATTATGCTTATAACATTTTAAATTTGTCTAACAAATTTTTGAAACTTTGAAAGCGTGAATTTGTGAATTTTTTATGAAAAATAATGAGTTAACAAAAAAAAAGCATTATCACAAAAGGTGCAATTTCTATTAAATTTATTTTCGCTGAGAATAATACTTAAAAGTGTCCTTTACCTGATTATGAAATAAAAATCGTGGGATTTCGTGTTTTTTTTTTTTTTGGTAATATTTCGTATTTTAAAATGTTTTGAGGGACATTCCAAATCAAATCAAGCAGAGTCATTGGATGCCGTCTCCCTTAGCCGCTGTCACAGATTTCAATGAAACTGACTAATTACATTATATGGCCAAAGATGACCGTCCACTAGTGATGGGCGATTCTGGAAATTTTGAGAATCGATTAAAATCGATATCGTATAAAGCAACATCGATCATAATAAGAATCGATTTCTCAGTTCTAGAATCGATACTAGAATCGATATTTCGATATTTAGGTTCACACAGAGAAGATCCAAATTACTAATTCCAAAACTTAGACAATCAGCAGGACCGTAATTACCGCCTCCCCCCCCATCCCCATTTAGGGAGGCATAGAATTAAGCTATTGCAGATTTTAGAGTCGGATAATAAGAATTTTAAAATTTAAAATGATTGTCACTTATGGTTTTCAGTTACGCAAAAACTTTGACAAATTTAAAAGACATAACTCAACTAATAACAACACTGAGTAACTTGGCATTAAACCGAGTATAAAGAGTGCCAAGAGCGTGTAGCTAGGATGGGGAACAAGGAGTATAGACAAAAAAAAAAAAAAAACTTTTTTTTTTTTTCTAATGCCAACCAAATGTTACACGAGATAGTTTGGAAGAACATAAAATATGCCCCATTCCCAAGGGGTCAGGTAACCCCCATTCTTGACGGAAAGACGACCATAGCCCAAATGTATCTTTTGTCGAAGTTTCAAAATAAGGATTTACAATAAAACAGAACGAGAATTGGACATTTTAAAAATTGCATGCATACTTTGAACGGCCCATTTAGTAAAGATTAGCGAGGAAGGGGAGGGGGGCGAGGGATTAGAACGGACGAACTTGAAAAAAAAAAAAAAATTAACTAATAACCCAAATAACTGAGCTTCTAAACAAAAATATAGTGTTTAACTTAGTGTTGAATTCATGGGGTGGACCGCGGGGAACATGCACTCTTTGAAACTATAAAAAGTGCCAAGAGCATGTAACTAGGTGGAGAGAGGGGTAGTAACAGAAAAAAACGAGGAGATAAAAGCTTTATAACGATATGTTACATGAGATGATGTGGAAGAAACAAAAAATATGCCCCCCACCCAGGGGGGTAAGGTGAATCCCAAACGGACAGAAGGGCGACCCCGGCCCAAATGTATCTTTTGTTGAGGTTTCAAAATATGGATTTATAACAAAATAGAACGAGGATTAGACTTTTTTTTTAAATCGCAGTCATAATTTGAACGAACCTGTAAGTTAACATTGGTGAGGAAGGGGGGGGGGGGAGTAGAACGGGCGAACACGAAAAAAAAAAAAAAAATAGTGGCACTCTGACAGTGCCGATAGAAGTGAAACCTTGAACAATTACGTGTGTATTTTTGAATCGTTAGGATGTATAATTTTGAATCGCCAGGAAATACTTTTAAATGAATAAAAAAAGGTTCTATAATATTAAAAAAAAATATTAATGTCTATAAAAAAAAAAAAAAAAAAAAAAAAAAAAAAAAAGCGCGATACCATATGTCCAGCTACTGTAGTTAACTCACTATAACTACTTTCCTACATTTTAAAACGCGATAAATACACCAACCAAATTTAGACCATACTATCGATACCTTAATCCTTATCCAAATAAATCATTTTGTATTAATGCCTGTTACAATATCTGTAGATTACTTTTTGAATTATTCAAATCGGACATTCCATTCAAAAGATATTACGAATTTAAAGATGACAATCTAAAGAAATAACAGCGCTGCTGAGTACTCGGTGGCCAAAAAGCTTAGGGATTATGTGTACAATCAAACGATTGCGGGTTCGTACACCAGTTTCGCTGATATGTATCAATGTTTTTTTTTTTTTTTTTTTTTTTTTTTTTTTGAAGAAGAAGAAGTTTGAAAAATAAAAATTTTAATACATTATGGGTCCGTAATGTGACCTGAAATGATGGGAGAAAATTTCTTTTGCTAGATTTGTAATGTATGAAGCATAAGCTTTCAATAGACATATTGTATCAACAAAAACCCCCTCTGCCCCCCCCCCAAAAAAAAAAGGTCCTATAGGGAAAACCGGGAAACTGGAAAAGCAAAAAGAACAGCGAGAAATGGTTAGCTATACTAGAATTTTTCTCATCACTGTAATTCCTATATAAGCAAAGTTATAGCCTTTTAAAGATTGAAATGAAGTGAAGAAATAAGCAAAATTAGGTGAGTGATCGACAGGGGGGGGGGAGAATCCACAGCTCTAGGGGTGCCATGTAGCTTAAACTTTTAAGTTAAAAATGGTAGAAAATTAAATGAGCGAATTTTTAAGGTGTATATTGAGGGAGGGTGCAAGCCCATCCCCCTCAAATTTTTTTTTGTTTCTTTTGAAGAAACAAAAAAAATATGCCCCCCGGTGGGGCGCAGATAAACCCCAAACGGGCGGAAGGGCGACTTTTTATTTATCTTTTGTCAAGGATTTAAAATGTGGATCTAAAATAAAATAGACCGAGAATTGGACATTTTTAAAACTATGCATATTTCGAACGGCCCTGTAAGTTAAAACTGACGTGAAAGGGGGGATTAGAAGAGACGAACGTAAAAAAAAAAAACATAATAAACTAATACTTCAAATAACTGGACTTCTAAACAAAAATATAACGATTTAACCTAGTGTCGAATTAATGGGGTGACCCGCAGGGGATTATCCCCCCCCAGAAGTTATGAGATTTTATGCTTTTTAAATGCACAAATTGCGATTCCCCAGTGGTGACCATCCCCCTCCAAACCTAATGACGCAAATCCCCCCCCCCCGCAAAAAACCCTTCATACTTTAACATCCCCCCCCCAAACATAATACAAATTGTAAATTATATTCTACCTATAATCTACTGCACATTCAAGAGATAGCGAAATGAGAATAGCAGAATGAGCTAATATTGCCCTTATCTAGAATTTAAAGAAAGAAAACATAGGAACATTTCTGGAATTAAGTTTTGAAATATTAAAAAATTAAAAATCTCCCCCCCCCCCAAAAAAATGTACTTTTTCTCAAATTCCCCCCCCCCCAAAAAAAAAACTAAATTGTATGACGCATCTTGCGCCACCAAACCCCTCTCTGGGCACCCATGCACAAATTGCGATTCCCCCTCTCTTACAGAGCTCTAAAACATGATGCCTTTCTCCGGAGTCGCAGAAAAATACTTGCATTCAACATTGATTTAGCCTAGAAAGAAAAAAAAAAATCGAATCTAAAGATCGAAATCGAATCTAAAGATCGAAATCGAATCTAAAGATCGAAATCGAATCTAAAGATCGACATCGAATCTAAAGATCGACATCGAATCTAAAGATCGACATCGAATCTAAGATCGACATCGAATCTAAAGATCGACATCGAATCTAAAGACCGATCTTACGGGCAGAATCGATTTTACAGTTTTACTTTCTTTTGTAACTTTACAAGAAGAGAGTATTAGATTCGTGAAAAATTTTGACTTCCCGTTTTTGATGGATTTATATATTTTAGAAGGTTTTTAACACGATTTCATGTATTTTAAGAAATATCTGTCTGTGTGTGTGTCTGTCACTCTGTGCGTCTGTATACGACAAAAATTTCTGACCGTTCTATCTGAAGAACAAATGCACGGAATTCCACAAAACTTTAGATTTAGTTTGACCTTGATATAAACTGTATCTAATTAATTTTTGGTGCATATAGCCTAACAGGTGGCGCTGCTATACTGCATTTTTTGCGATTTGCGCAACAGCTATATCTGATAAACGAATGAACGGATTTTCATCACATTTTAGATCCTGTTAGTCCTTGACATGAATTGATGTTTTCTGCATTTTGATGTGTATAGCTTCTCAGATGGCGCTGCTATACTGAATTTTTCACAATTTCCACTCAGCGCCATGTGAAAGGGGGGAGGAGGCGAAAGGAAGCGGTCGTTCCGAGCACGGAAATTTAGGGGGCGCTAAATTTTTACTACTAACATCACTTCTAGCCTATCACAAGAAAAAGTTAATGGGGGGGGGGGGGGGCTAAATTGGAACTTTGAACCGGGCGCAGTTCTCTTTTCGCACGCCCCTGTTTCCATTTTAGCTTTATCTCAAGAACTAATGCACGGACTTTCATAAAAATTTAGATTCAATTAGTCCTTGATATTATTTGATGCTAATTACATTTTGGTGGAAATCGCTTAAGAGATGGCGCTGCTATACTGCATTATTCATGATTAACGCAATAGCGCTATCTCAAGAACGAATTTTCATCAAAATTCAGATTCAGTAAATCTCTGAGATAGATTAGTGTTATTTAGTTCTTGGTGTAAATTGCCCAGCAGGTGACGCTGATATGCTGCATTTTTTAGCTCACAGGCTATCATAGCCTGAGAGCTTATGTGCCCGTCCGTTCTGTATGTTCGTGCGTAACGCGATAACTCATGATAAAAATACGGATCCACTTGAAATGTTGTATATAGGTATATCCTGATAAGGCGCTTCCCTGATTAGTTTTTGGAGCTCATTCGATATGTATAAGGGGGAACGGGGGCTCATGCCCCTCCCCTTAATGGATATAAATGGGTTTTTCATGCAGAATTAACAGTTTTTGTCCAAAATTTAAATATAGGATCATTCTGATGAGGTGATTCCGTGACTATTATTATGTGTTCATTGAATAAGTATAAACAGGGGGAACGGGGGGCTCATGCCCCCCCCCCTTTAATTGATATAAACGGGATTTTCATGCAGAATTAACAGTTTTCGTTCAAAATTTAGATATAGGATCATTCGGATGAGGCGATACCGTGGCTGTTATTAGGTGTTCATTGAATAAGTATAAACAGGGGGAACGGGGGGCTCATGCCCCTCCCCTTAATTGATATAAACGGGATTTTCATGCAGAATTAACAGTTTTCGTTCAAAATTTAGATATAGGATCATTCTGATGAGGCGAGTCCGTGGCTGTTATTAGGTGTTCATTGAATAAGTATAAACAGGGGGAACGGGGGTTCTAATGCCCCTCCCCTTAACTTGCATAAATGGATTTTTCGATCAGAATTGTCAGATTTCGTTCAAATCTCTGAATAGTTTTGGAAGTTTAATGGTTAAGTATAAAAGAGAGGAATAACTCCTCTTAAATTATATAAATGCTAAATGGGTTTTTATTAAGAATTATCCGATTTGCTCTGAATTTTGGATATAGATTTTTTAATATGATAAAGCATGTACTTGATAGTTTAGGAAGTTCAATGATTAAGTATAAAAAAGGAGAAAGGGGAGAGCTGTTTCCCCTTCTTAATTTTTTTTTTCGAACGGAATTAACGAAAATACAAGGCTGTAATGTACAATTAGTATGCGTAGCCTGTGAGCTCAATGCCATCAGTTTAACTGGGCAATATTCTTTTTATTATGATTTCGCAATAGCTGTATCTCGCGCTTTCATGGATTTTAATCAAAATTCAGATTCAGCTGGTACTTAATAAAAATTGATCCTGATCAATTTTTGGTGTACATCACTCAAAAAAAAAAAAAAAAAAAAAAAAAAAAACGCTATTTTGCAAGGGGGGGGGGGAGGGCGGGTTCTGAGGTTTCTTTAATTCTTCTATCTTAGAAACTAATACACTGAAATTTTGGAATTGGCACATTCGTCTATTTTATCTTCGACTTTTGAAGGAAAATGAAAATTATATTACCTTCAGAGAAATCGATTAAAAATTTTAAAGTATCGATTAAATCGAGTTGGCCGTAGTATCGATTAAATCGATTTAAAAAATCGAAATCGCCCATCACTACCGTCCACTTGTGATTTTAGACATTTTGTTATGTGTAATTATTCTGAAACTTTAAGTGCACAAATATAAAATTGCAAGTCATACATTTCCGTGAAGATTATTTCCTGAAACTCCATAGGGGACCGTCAACAAATTAAAAAAGAATGAATATCTTTTGATAACCCAGTACAAACTAATGTAGCAAAAGTGCTCAAACTGTAGATTATGATTAAGTGGCTTATTGAAATAAACTGTGTTCATTTATGTGTTGATTGCATGTATACTCGTAGAGAAATTATGGTTTTTATAAAAACAGTCCCAATTTTTTCCAAGATTTTTGCTTATAATTTGCAGACTTCTTAATATAAAATAATATTCTTTTCTGAAAATATGACAAACTACATTGCACACAATATCCTGCAATGAGAATTAAAAAATAATAAAAATTGTATGAAAAATGAATAGGTTTACTAAATAATTTTTCACTGCGCATGCATCAAAGATATTAAAATTTCATTTGCATATTATGTTAGCTAAATATATAGAGCAACTTTTCTGAAAGTCTCAAAATCATAGCTTGAAAATTCAGAAAATAATTGTCAATAGAATAAGTTGAAAATCCGTTATTCCCAAAATGAAGCAAAAACAAGGCGAGTTGTATCCATATATCCATTGATTAGTGTCAATATACGATACACAATATGGGATGTACAACTACATTTCAATAAAACCTCTCATTTTTTTTTTTTTTTTTTTTTTTTTTTTTTTTTTTTTTTTTTTGCTTCATTTTGTGAATAACGGATTTACAATATCTATTATAAAATAATTTTATTTAAATAATTAATTAAAACAAATATTTATTTTATGGTGTTTTAAAGAAGTTTTTTTTTTCACTTCAGTACGAAATTACCTTTATAAAAAATCTATTCTTGAACGTCACCAGTTTTTTAATTTCACAAAATTTACAAAGTTCATTCTAGCATTAATGATGACAAATTGCTCAAGTAATAAGAAAAAAACTTTGGCATAATAAAATAATCCAATACCACACCATCTATTCAGAATTTTCTGAACATTTTTTATCTACCACTGTATTGAAAGATAGCAGCTATAAATTAATTCGTCTTAGAAGCCCATGGTATAAGAAACATTGAATTTTAGATGTAGAATTTTAGATGTACGTTGTAGATATGCAATGCAGTGATAAAGAATGTTAACGATAATTAAAAGAAAGTTATGCGTAAGTTACTTTATGATACTGTCTGCCAGTTATTTTAGTTACGATAATGACTATTTGATATGCTTCTATGTACTTTTATTTTGTTCATCGTTGTACTCAATTCTTTCGTCATTGTAGTAATTCTTAGCATGGTTTTCAGACTGGATTTTTAAATATTTTTCATTTATTAGATACATAGATAGAGCAACAGTTAGAAAACTACCAGGCTTTTAATGATACAATCTGCATATAAATTTTTGCGTCTTTCTTCATTCAAGTTCTATTGTATAAGTATGCAATCAACATTTAAAATAAAAATATTTATTTTAATTTACAAAAGAAATTGGATGATTTCGTATCGAAATAATAATCGATAAATCGAATCAAATTCCTTGATTTTTGAGAAATTTATCGATTTAGACCATGAAGTTTAGCGAGTGAGGAATACTCACAACTTTTATCTTATAGATAAATTAAATTAAAAATTTAACGTGCGAACACGTTTTTAAGATTAAAAAATTGCAGAGGTTTTTTTTTTATATGTTCAAAAGAAACCTTGTTAAAACTTTTTATGCTCAATAACAAAATAATTAAATTTTCTTTTTTCTTTTTTTTTTTTTTCACGATTCTTTTTTCTTTTCAGTCAATTAAGATGGCAAATAAAAAGCAATTAAAATTTCATTTCCTTCTCCAAATCATTAAAGACACCGATTAGGCAAACATTTTCTAATTATTTTTGCTCAGAATCACCTAAAAGAATTTTTGAGTTTTTATCTCCCTACTGAAACTTTCTCAAAAAAAGTTTTAATCCATTAACTTGAATAATTATTGAAGCAGAAAATCATGAAAAGTATTTTAACTTTAAAATTTAGATTATATACTTGATTCTTAAAAATAAAACGAAAATCAAAAGCATTAAAAACTCTTTAAAAGATTTTAACTTTTTTATTTCAGAGAGTTTTTAAGATATTATTTTAAAGCTTTTATCATCGGGGATAATCTCGTTTGCTATAACAAATCATTGAAAAATTTAATGGAAATTTAGTTAAAAAATTATATGCATCTTAATATTATTTTCATTTGTCTTTTAGTTTAAGGGGACAATGGACCTTTATTTGAGCAAAATCATCTATAGCAAAATCGTCGCAAAAAAAGGTCTATTTCTGTGGTATAAAAGTGCCAAAACAGTTTTTTCTAATTAAAATATCATTTATGAAGGTTTTATGAAGTATATAATAAAATTAAGTGTATTTATATACTTTAAATCTGTTTTTCTCAAAACTAATTTTTCAGCGTTTTTAGATTTTTGAAATATTTTTTGCTGTGTAATTTTTGATCAATATTTATGAAATGAATTAGGAAGTATCCTGATATTGTTTAGGTAAAAAAAAATGTGTAAGCTTTTTAAAATTCATCTTTATTAAGATAGTCAAATTTGATTTTTTTTTTTTTTTTTTTTTTTTTTTTTTTTTTTTTACTTATTAAAAGGCAAAATTTTGATAAAAATCGATATGGATTGTAGAAAAAAATCTGTAAAATATTAACTATTCAAGAGATTAAAAAAATCTTACACAAATTTGTTTATAGTAGAGTTTTAAGTGATAAAAATTGAAAAGCAAGAAAATATTTAAAAAACTAAGACTCAAGGGGTATTTTAAGATTTCGTTTTAAAATTAAAAATTTTTTTTTAATTAAAAATTGTAATAAGATTACAAATTTTTTTAAGGTGTTCTATATGCTTTCGGTGAAATGTATACAGGGTGTATCTAAACTACTGGGCAAAACTTTAAGGGGTGATAGTACACATCAAGACAAATAATACTAAATGGGAAACTAAGGGTCCCAAACGTCTTCCGAAGGAAATAGACGCCATCAAAAATGATGTCCAAAATTTTAAATGATTATAAAAAACGGAAAAATTGGTCGATTCATTTGCGGTTTTCACGAAAGCTATTCTTTATGTCAGTATTGTCTTGAAAATAAATTATAAAGATAAATTCCAAAAAATGCCGATAGAGGGCGCTTTAGAATTTGGAGTAACGAACAGCTCTTTTTTACCGTTACTTTTTGCATCTCTTTAAATTTTTTTAGAAGTTTAGACATAAACTTAAATTTTGAGCTCAAAATCTGTGGTTAAGTAGCGCAAATTGAACTGTGATCAATAGGAGTGTGTAGGTTCAAATTTCAAATGATTATAAAAAACAGAAAAATTGGTCAATTGATTTGCGGTTTTCACTAAAATTATTCTTTATGTCAGTATTCTCTTGAAAATAAATTATACAGATAAATTTCAAAAAATGCCAATAGAAAGCGCTTTAGACTTTGGAGTAACGTACAACTATTTTTTATCGTTATTTTTTGCATATCATAAAATTTTTTTTTTAAGCTTAGACATAAACTTAAATTTTGAGCTGAAAATCTGAATCGTTGAAAGTGGTGTTGTAGCGCAAATTGAATTGTATTCATTGGGGGTGGGGAGATTCAAATTTCAAATGATTATAAAAAACGGAAAAATTGGTCGATACGCTTGCGGTTTTCTCTAAAGCTATTCTTTATGTCAGTATTTCCTTGAAAATAAATTTTAAAGATAAATTTCAAAAAATTCCGTTAGAGAGCGCCTTAAACTTTAGAGTAACCAACAACTATTTTTAACCGTTATTTTTTTTTTATCTAAATAAATGTTTTAAAAGCTTAGACTTAAATTTTGAGCTCAAATTTGAATCGTTGTGAGTAATTAAGTAGCGAAAAATTGAACTGTGTTCGTAGGGTGGGCAGGGTAACATTTCAACTCCTGAACCCAATTCAGTTTGCGCTTCCTAACCCCTCCCAACGATTCAGAATTTGAGCTCAAAATTTAAGTCTAAGCTTTTGCAAGCATTTATTTAGATATAAAAAACAACAGTTAAAAATTGTTGTTGGTTACTCTAAAGTTTAAGGCGCCCTCTAACAGAATTTTTTGAAATTTATCTTTAAAATTTATTTTCAACGAAATACTGACATAAAAAATGGCTTTAGAAAAAACCGCAAACGAATCGACCAATTTTTCCGTTTTGTATAATCATTTGAAACTTGGATCTTCCCACCCCCGTTGAACACAGTTCAGTTAGCGCTACTTAATCACTCTCAACGATTCAGATTTTCAGCGCAAAACTTAAGTTTATGTCAAAGCTTCGAAAAAATTTAAAAGATGCAAAAAATAACGGAAAAAAATATTTGTACGTTACTCCAACGTCTAAAGCGCCCTCTATCGACATTTTTTGAAATTTATATTTATAATTTATTTTCAACACAATACCGATATAAAGAATACTTTTATGGAAAACCGCAAATCAATTGACCAATTATTCTGTTTCTTATAATCATTTGAAATTTGAAACTACACACTCCCATTGAACACAGTTCAGTTTGCGCTATTTAACCACAAATTTTGAGCTCAAAATTTAAGTTTATGTCTAAACTTCTAAAACAATTAATGAGATGCAAAAAATAATGGTAAGAAATAGTTCTTCGTTACTCCAAAGTGTAAAGTGCCCTCTATCGTCATTTTTTGAAATTTATCTTTATAATTTATTTTTAAGACAATATTGACACAAAAAATAGTTTTCTTGAAAACCGCAAGCAAATCGACCAAATTTTCCGTTTTTTATAATCATTTCAAATTTTGGACCCTAAACTTTAATGGCGCCTATCTCCTTCGGAAGACGTTTGGGACTCTTAGTTTTCCATTTAATATTATTTGTCTTGATGTGTACTATCACCCCTTAAAGTTTTGCCTAGTAGTTTAGATACACCCTGTATATGCACAAAATTTCATATTGCTGTGATGAAAATAAATTAACATCCACTGTCTCCTTAATATCATATTTATTAATGAATGCATTTAAAAAGCGATGAAAATATAACCAAAACAAGACATATTCGTATCAGAGTCATCAGAATTGATCTCATCATCTCCTTGTGCAAAAGACAAACGATGATTGGTCTAAAAACTATAGTATTTACACATTTTTTAGTGTAAAATTAGAACTGTTTTTATAGATCCATACTTCTTCATGCACATTCACAGTGCTACTTTTGTTTTCCTTCTGTATGTTTTTATCCACGGGATTGTTTTCTTTCTGATTTTTTTAACAATTTCTACTTACAGTTTCACACTCTAAGAAGGACTGCTTAGTCAAGAAAAGTAAATCTGTAGAGCATAGATGTCTCACCCAGCCCTTTTCATTAAATCGTAATAAAAAGTTATAATATTCAGCCGGAACTAAACCAGCTAGAAAACACTACATGGAGGGGAGTGAAAATAAGCCCTATCCTCCCCCCCCCCTCGTAACCATGCCTACATTTTCCCAAGATGTGTCGCCCGTGTATATTGTAAAAATGTAATCTAATAATGTATCTTAGTGACCTTATTAATGTGCGTAATGCATTATTTATCTATATATTCATATGTATAATAATAATTTTATAATTTATACTGTCATCAAGCCCTACTGTCGAGCTTGGTAAACATATTTATTTTTCCAGACCATTTTTTTAATGTTTATTATTGTTTAATTTTTTACTTTGAACAGTTACAATTGATATGGATATGTTAATATCGCAGTTTTCATATACACACATCATTTATCATATTTTAAAAAATAAATATACAATATAATAGATATGTGTGTGTTACAATGAATAATTTTCTAAAAAGGCTCTTTCACCTTTTTCAGTAAAAAGGAATTTTTTCTATGATATTTTTTTTATTTAATTCAAATTTTTAATCTTAGTTTTACTAAACGGTACTTGACAAATTCATATTACTTCTTAATTACTTCATGTTAAATAATTCACTTTACTTTTTATACCAGAAATTAAACTATTGATTTTTTTAAACTGAGATATTAAACATAAATTTGACTGAGAAATTGGATAAAAATTTACTTTTAACATAATAACAGTGATTATAGTTTTGAAACTCTTCATTAGTTTGTATAAAAATAAAAGGTGAAAGCATACTTTAAAAATATGTAAAAATATGCAACTTTCTCTAAATATATTTCAAAAATTAATTTTTAAACCTATCTAACAGAATTATCTAAAAATTCAAGATCGGTTTTTTTCAACCATGTTGCATTATGCTTTTCCTAATTAAAGATACTGCAACGTTTATTTTTTGGCTTTTACTACTTTTCTTAAGGCTACAGTGGACTCTCAAAACTAATTTTTTTTAATTTTCAATGAATTTTTAAAAAAAATTCTTGAAATAATCATAATATATATATCTCTTATTTCACAATTTTTTTTAAAAATACATTCAATAGTTTTGAGATACAGATTTTTCTTTTTTTTTTTTTAATTAACAAAAAATGGCAATATTTCAAAATGTTCCATGCGAAATTCTTTATGCCCATTTTTTCTGATTTTTTTGATTAAAATGCTCTCTATGTATGTGTTAACAAATGTTACTAAGCATTTTTAGCATATTACTTGTAAAACATTTTAAAAAATGATTTTAACTTAATTATTTTGTATTTTCCGTTAAAAAATCATTAAAAATTTCATATAACTGAAATTCAAAAAACTTTCATGCGTCTAAAAAAAATTATTTCTAGTAACATTTGTTAACACCAGTGGCGCAGCCAAGTGGGTAGTTTTGGGGTTAAAACCCCTCCCAGAGCTAAGAAAGATCACTATAATTGCCACTTATATGAATCAAAACCAAACTTAATATTTAAACGTTTTGGTGTATAACGGAATCCGTCGCTTTATTGAATCAGATTTCATTTAATAAAGTTATTCAAATAAATGGCAAAAATTCTCCTTAAAACTGTCAAAGTGCACATTACATGGATTAGTTAAATAAAAATTGGTTATTTGAACTAAATCGCTTTTCTGAGACGTATTATGCTAAAAGAATGATGATTTCCTGCCACACAGATGCTCTTTGAGTTTAAGTATTATACAGTGAATATTCTAATAAGTATTGATTCTATTTACCGGCGATTCAAATAACCGGTAAACACCTTTATCAGAAACTCAACCCCCCCCCCCCCCCCTAGAACCGAATTCTGGCTGCGCCACTGGTTAACACATTGTGATGCCTTCAAATGAAGACCGGGTAGCGTGGTGCGGTTACTTCGGTGAGGCGGTGACTCATGTTTGAATTGATAAAAACATTTTATTAAATGTTATAGTAGATTCTTGATTACAAAAATCACAAATCACAAACAATAACTTATTAGTTTATGAAAGAGTTCTGATTTCAATAAAAGTTATTGAGATGAATAGTATAGTCTAACAGTCTCTGATTATAGTCAATCAGTCTATTGTTATTTCACTACGAGCATTTAATTGGTCAAATGGAGAAATGCAATCTAATAGTTCCTTTGACTAAAGTAATCCGTTTTTCACAACTTCACGACGAGTGTCCACTCAGTCACACTTTTCTTACTCCCATATCCGGAGTCATTTCCCTTGACGCTCAGCCAGATCCGCTGAACTCAAGTCACTTTACTAGAGAGAAAAAAATTTTTCCTTCAAGCAGGTGTCCTCACCTCTTTCTCTCCTCTTCCAGAACCCGACTTTCTTCTCTTCATCATCTTTTTTCGACCCCCGTGAAAAACTCTTCGTTACTTTTTTGCCCACTTAAATCTTATCTACCTTATGTCACTAACAAGCTGTTTTCTTATTCGTCGATCCCAGTTTCATTTTTGCCTTGCAATATGTTTTCCGAACCGTGGGATACTATCGGATTCTCACCGAAGCGGCAATTTCAAAAGGGCGACCTTCTGGCGCGCCTATTTTCTGCTTCTCTGAAAAACTGTCTCTCGCTAAGATGAATTGTGATACATTACTTCTTTCTACTTTTCCGACCTTTGTATGAGATTTTTCTTAAATTTTGTACTGTCCGGGGGTTTTCTCTCGCAAGATCATCTAATTTCCTACAACATACATAAAGAGTATTTTAAACAAAAAAATCAGAAAAATTGGGCATAAAGAATTTCGCATGGAACATTTTGAAATCATGAAAACGACGAAAATATTCATTCTGAGGAAAACAGACTACCGTAACTACCGTGGTTATAATTGCTTAATATTTTCCTACTGACACAGTTTCAGCTACTAAGGGATATAATATCATTTCTAGCTTATATGTAAGTGTTTTATGTTTTTATGGTAAATTCACATAAAATATGTGGCTTCGACAGTATTTCAAACAAAGGACGTGAAGTATCTGAATTTAAAAAAATCTTCTCAAAAGTAACATTTTGTATTTTTTATTGAATTTTTTTCAAATTTTACTAGAAATATTCATGTTGTAAATACCTCTTATTGTAAAAAATTTTGTTAAATATATTAAATATATTAAATATTTTAAATATATTAATATTTTTTAATTTACGCTAAAAAGATTGGGGACAAAAAGCAATTCCTCTAAATACATTGTAAACAAACGCTTAAAGAAACAGTTAAAAGTTACAGTTAAAATATTGTTTTGCGAAATCACAAAATTAATAATTTCAGTGCAAAATAATAACATTTTGTATGGTAAAACTAGGCTAAATTTTACGGATGTGAATCGGTAAAAAAGTAAACAAAGGAACGTGGCACAATCAGCTGATTGGGCAAAAATGCTTCTAACTCCAGTAAAAATAGTCGAAATGAAAAATTCTTTTTGTGTTCAATAGCAGGGAGTTCATATAATGTTATTATGCTAAAAATAAATATTCGACAATTTGATGATTTTTTGCGATTTTGAAAGTCCACTGTAGCCTTAAATAAAACTTAAACTTCTTTATATATATATATATATATACTTATTTCGAATAACTATCATAGATTTAGTCTAACAACTTTTTGAATGTTAAAATTCTACGCTATATTATGTGTTTACTCGCCCTTTAAAGCTATAAAACAGAGTTTCTCTAAAAGTAATTTTACCAGAATGTTTTTAGAAACTCATAAAAGAAACAACTGCAATTGAGAACTACAAGTATAATTTCCTGGTTGTAATATAAAAAAAGAAAAAAAAATTAAAAGAATCAATGGGCATGATTCACTGGCAAGGTTTTAAGCAAAACAATTCAAATGTAACGGCTGATATGAGAACTATATACAGCATCTGATTACTTTCTTACTTTTAAATGCCTTTTTTTATTTTAACATATTTTAATGTATATTCTTTGGTAAACTTGAGTAAATTTTGACTTTTAACTTAAAGTCACAGCATAAAGTAATGTTACAAAACTCAACTAAAACAAATTGTACATTGTTAAAAATATGCAGCTTTTGCTACAAAGCCACTCCACCACTTTTATAGAATATATCTATTCTAACCAATAAGAATGCCCATTAATATACTCAAGTGTTTTCTATAAAAGTAATGGAGTGACTCTGCAGAAAAAACTACAGATTTTTAGCAATTTAGGAATAATCTTAAATCCTTCATTTGTAAAAGAAGAATGGTGCTGCTGCACGCGATATACAAAATTAAAAATTTGTAACTTGTAACAAAAAAATTTAAAAACATTTATATTGACGTAAAGGAATTTCTATATTATGAAACAAAACTTTCAAATTCATTTGAATTTGAAATTATACAGGATGTTGCCGAATTCGGCTGACAAATTCAGTGGGGTGATAGTAGGCATTAAGAAGATGAAAAATTGCAATAGAACAAGGAGTCGTAAAGCACTTATTTAGTCACAAATACAAATTGTTTCATCATAGTTTAACTTGATTTGGTGGTAATAATGTTGAAAAAATTAATAACATTGTTATGAAAATACTCCGATACTCTCTAAAATTGAGGGAAGCGAGAAGTTCACTCTTTGAAAGAGTGACAAGCATTTTCACTCTTTTTGATGTGAACTTTATAACAATACATTCCTTAAAAAGTGGAATTTCCAACTTCCTAGAAAAGAGTTAGATATGTCACTCCGTTGCCGAGAATAAAATATCTCACTCCTCTGATGAGAGTGAAAGTCTGGCATTATATACTTTAAAAAATTTTCCGTATCTACATTCTAAAACCTAATTTTTTTTTTTTTTTCCAATTGCAGTACCCAATTTTCACAGCATAAATGAACGTTACAAACTTCGATTGACCTAAAAACAAATTTTCGTGCAATTCACATGATAAGTTTAAAGAAATTAATTATTTGTAAACTCCTTTTTAGGCTGTTTCGAAACTAAAGTTCAGTAGTGGATTGTAGACCGAAAGAATCTCCTTCTTGTTTATGTCATCTTATGCGCTACTAAAGCAGTCATTGAAGACAGATAGATTATAGGGTAGCATATGAAGTTTCCAAATATCTAGTCACTTCTATCACTGACTTTAAACCTTCTTAAACCATCATTATACTTTTTTAAGCATAGTTTGAAAACTACTTGGAAGAAAAAATTGAAATTTTGGATTTCCAAAAAGCAGGACCTAATAAATCTAAATCCATGAAAAAATTGTCGGTTGCGATTCATAATTTTTTTTAATATTAATTTCATAATCTTTAATTCATATCATAAAGTTACAAAAATTGTAAATTCAACGTATTTATGTTTGGATATTTTAGTATTATTGCTACCTAAAAAATTAGCACATTAGGAGTATAATTTCAAGAGATATTAATAAAAATATGAAAATGTGATTGAATATTAGAAGCACTAAATTTTAGGAATTATTATGGCTGTTGGATGGATAAAATGCATTTTTAATTATGATATGCCCTTTTAAGTTTCATGAAATGTAGCACATTATATGGTGTGTATAAATGCTAATGGTTGCATAAGACAGGGTTACACAAAAGAGCTCGAAAAGGTTAACGAATATGAGCGTAATTTACTTTAAAGTGGTTTTTAAAGACGTTATGCACAATTATGTTGAACTGAATGCAGTTTACTAAGTAATGTTTGTAGAATACGTATACAATGATATACAGGGTCATGCAAAGAACTGGATAAAGGGTCGCCTATGGATTATAATTTCTGGAAATGTGATTTAATTAGTTTAACGAGTATTTTTGTTTGAACTAAACTTTAGCAAAATACTTTCGTGTAATAAAGGTACTAGGTAAACTACAGGGCTGAGCAAAAGTATCCAAGTATGTTTCCATCAATTATTATAAATTTCTGAAAGAAAAATTTCAACCAGTTAGGCCTTTTCTTGCTAAATTAAATTGCCCCATTATATAGTCTATATATCAACCGACAGATCAAATATAGGGCTGTTCAAAAGTATTGGAATACATATTTAGCTATGGAGAGTAACACTTTATTTCCTTGAATAACGAAGTTTTGTTAAAGATTTCAGGAAGTGTTGGAAAGTGTTTCATTATCTATACTTAACGCATGATTTTTCTTACTAGTGTAATTATTACTATCCCATTTATAACAAAATTCAGAATGTGAATTAAAAGTTTTATAACATTATATTTCAATTTTCTGAAAAATATTACTATTAACCTAAATTGAGTTCGGGCAGAACACCCTATATATATATTTTTTTATTTTTATTATCATCCTTCTGAATGTGTTGGCCAAATTTCAACACTATCTATATGTCTAAAACTAATCACTTGGAAATAATTTGTTAGTCAACAATATGAATAGCTATCTTGTAACTATTTAATTAAACGGCACCTAAAAAATACCTTGATTACTTTTATTAATGATGTCAAGAAATGGCAAGGAATTTTCGATAACAGAACAGAAATTAATTTTTTATTAACTCTTTCCATCAAAGTTGAAAAATGTTTATGGCTTAGGTTTGTCTGTCTGTCTGCCCGCATTCTAATTGACGTAAACATGCTCGGATTGCCCTAAATATTTTTATTATTACTGACGTTTACTATTGATGTTTGCTATTGACGTTCAAATTGAGTTTGTAGCATATTTAGTTTATTTACAGATACAGTCAAAATTACTCCGTTAGTTTAAGGAGAAAGGGAAAAAATCGTTTCAAAAGAATTTTAAAGATGTTATATCCTTTCAAACAGAATAAAAATTACATGCATTCACGAAGTGCACTAAAATATGCATTCTGTCAAATATTTTGTGCAAAAAATAGTTATTATTCATTTACAGTCTACGCAAAAGCGTTCTATTTCATAAATGTTTAAGAGGGGGTGAATTGTTTTCGGCATATTTTAATTATGTTGTACTATTTCATATATAATGAAATTGATATACGTCGCAGAGGCTTCATATAAGTTATTTCATCTAAATACAAAGTGCATGGCATTTATAAGAAAACCCAAAAGATTTCAAATAGTATATTTTAACCTAAGTATTGTATATTAGCGATGATGGCAAGAAAAGCATTTTTAATTATGATATGTGCTTTTAAGTTTCACTATATTTAAGCATACTATATGATGCGTGCTGCTGATATACAGGGCTTCACAAAAGAATTCTAAAGGTTATTGAATATAAGCGTAAAATACTTATAGGTAGTTTTTAAAACAATTATGCATTTTTAAGCTGAATTGCATTCAGTTTACTAAGAAATTTTTGTAAATGATATACAGGGTCATGAAAGAATTGGATGCATGGCCGTTTATGGATGGTAATTTCTGGAAATGTGTTTTAGTCATTTTAAGGGGACAGTGGACGTTAAAAATTTATTTTATTCATTTTTATCATAGCAATATGAAATTTTGTGCATATATATATTTCACCAAAAGCATATAGAATACCTTCAAAAAAATTCCAACCTTATTAAAATTTGTAATTTTTTTTACAAAAATTTAAATTTTTAGACGAAATTTTAAAATGCTTCTCGTGTTTTAATTTTTGAAATATTTCCTTGCTTTTGCATTTTTATCACTTAAAACTATATTATAAACAAATTTGTGTAAGATTTTTTAAATCTTTTGAATAGTTAATATTTTACAATTTTTTTTCTAAATTCCTTATCGATTTTTATCAAAATTTTGCCTTTTAATAAGTAAAAAATAAAATTTGACTATGTTAATGAAGACGAATTTTAAAAAGCTTACACAATTTCTTTTTAAATAATATCAGGATACTTCCTTATCAATTTTATAAATATTGATCAAAAATTAAGACGCAAGGAGCAATTCAAAAATCTAAAATTGCTGAAAAATTAATTTTGAGAAAAACAGATTTAAAGTACATAAATAAATTTATCTTTATTATTTACTCCTTAAAACCTTCATAAATGATATTTTAATAAGAAAAAACTGTTTAGGTACTATTATATCCCAGAAATAGACCTTTTTTCTGACGATTTTGCTATTGATGATTTTGCTCAAATAAAGGTCCACTGTCCCCTTAACTGTATTTTAGTTTGAATTAAATTTTAGGTAAAAATTGTCCTGTAACAAAGATAGAGGTAAACCTCAGAAATGAATAATAGTATTCCAGTATATTTCCGTCTATTAATACAAATTTCTAAAAGAGAAATTTTAACCTGTTTTGCGCTTTCCTGCTAAATTTTCCTACATTATAATATATATATCAACCTACAGATAATGTACAGGGCTGTTTAAAATTATTGGAATGCACATTTGGCGATGATAGTTGTTGATATCAGTTTTTCAAATGTTTTACCTTTTATCTAAAATATTTACTTAGTTGTCTTATTTACCTTATTTCCCTAAATAACGAAATTTCGTTAAAGATTATAGGAAGTGTTGGAAAGTGTTCATAATCATTTCTTTCAGAAAGTGTTCATAATCATTTCTTTCTTTTTTTTTTTACTTTTTAACACACGATTATAAACAAATATAGGCTTTAGTATTATAATTAAAATATTACCATTTTTTAAGCTTCAGATTAGAAATTGTTAACTTTTTATTGGAAAAGTTTTGTACGTGACATATGAAATTTTAAAGGTTTCCTTAAATAAAAATATTTCTTTTTTCTAAAAAGAAAAGCATTTATTACTTTAGCGTTATACATACTGAACGGTAGTTCCAGCCGTATTAATGTCTAGAAAAGTACGTCATGGCATATTAGCTGCAGATGTTTCGTTTTAAGCCTTTTTCTACTCTCCATTACCCTTGATTGGGCATTCTGCTTGTATTTGCCGTATTAATGGTATTTTTCCCTTCTAACTACATCTCTGTTTGGAAGAATTTTTTTTCTCTTTGTGATGGATTTCCGTTTGAGATCTTTCTTCTTTTCCTTCGACCGTAAATCTTCGTTTTACATTAAAGGGTTCATAAATTTTGTTTTCCTAAGAATGGATTTCCGCTTTAGCGAACAAACATCTTTTAATGACGTCCTTAAAAAATAAGTTTACTCGGTTTAATAACAGTTCCTGGTGGACCGAACCTCGCTCTGTAGTTTTTTTCTTTAATGTTTATTTTTTTAGAGTTCCGTATGTGTAAAGCAAAAATGGAACCATTATAAGATCACGTCTGTGTCTGTTTGTCCGTCGGTCACAGCCGTTTCACCAAGGATGTAGACGTAAAATTAACAGAGGATATACGCTCTAAGCAGACGGTATACGCTCAAGGCAGAGGGTATACCCTACTGTACGTATGCTATAGCTTTTTAGAGAAACAGAGGGTATACGGTGTTCCTTTAAAAAATTCAGAAAGTATACGGCGTATACCCCCGTATATTTTCCACTACATCTCTGCATTTTACTCGTTAACTATTGAAGGGGTAAAAGCTCAAACAATATAGTTAAGTAATAAAGGCTTTTGAAATAATCATATTTATAGATTATTAACTATTTTCAAACAAATTTAGTAAAAATGTAGCGCAGCTAATCAAGTTACTTAAAAAAATAATCCTTTTTTTTTGTATATAGTGTGAAAGTTTTCATAATGAAGACCTCAAAAATACATTTCTTTTACATTTAGGCATTATATTTTCAGAGATACCAACAAAATATAATAAAAAATTATATCCACACCGTTCTAGCTTGAAATTTACTGAAATTAAAATTATTAAAAATTAGGAGTAGTAGAAGTTAACTTAAGCCTTGTAGAAAAACTATAGCAATTACCCTAAATCACATAGCTTTTAAGAAATCATTTTCTCCATTACACACAAATTACAACTTGCGTTGGTTTAGCAAAAGGGTTGAGGAGCACTGGAAGTATTTATCGTCACAAAAAGTATAAAAGTATTATTCATAATATATTTTCGAAAAAAAATCGTAAATAGACGAGATTTTAACCTTTAAAGACATGGAAAGTTTGGACTTACATAAAGACACGGGCGGTGTACTTTATGCGCCATCGGCTTTTAAAGCCTTAATAACAATTTTTTAGTGATATATTTATGTAATATTTATCTATACACTTTATTTATGTCAGATTTCAACAACATAAAAGAAAAAAAATGCAAAAAAGATATTTATTGTACGTAAACAGTATGGCATGAAATCGAAATTATTAAATTTGTAGTAATTTGGGGGATTACAGGGGTGTGATACTAGTACAAACTTATGCCGCCCCCTGGCAGCTAAAACAGTCCTTACACGATTTGGCATGGAGTCGTACTGGGCTTGGATTACTGAAATGGGTAACTTATGCCATGCATTTTCCACACTTCATGATCATTGTTAGCTGAAGAGAGATGGTGAGTCAGTCACTCAGCAGTCCATCACCAGATGTTTTCAATGGCTGACAAATCTGCAGACCATAGAGGTCAAAGCTGAAATCAATAACCTGTGTATCGATAAAGGTCAGAAAACGACGTGCAACATGTAATCTTGCATTATCTAATTGGAAGATGGCATTTAGCAGGCCACGAATATAGGGCACAACCACTGGACGTAAGATGTTAGAAATGTACCGATCTGTGCTTCGATGCGAACCAGAGATATGCGTGTTGAGTACCCAATGACTTCCAAAAACCATCACACTAGGTGCAAGATCCTTATGTCGATATCGAATGCAACCTGGCAATGAGCGTTCACCTCGGTGTCTCCAGACGCCTATACAATCATCAAAATACTGCGCGCAATATTGGAAGGGTACTTTTCGGTTAGCCGGCTGCAAATGTTATATATACATACATATAAATACATACACGTGTATGTATAAATTCATATGTGTGTATAAGTGCGCATACATATATATATATATATAATTTACCTCTCTGCCTTGCCTTTATTGATTATGAAAAAGCTTTTGATTCCATCTACACATCAGCAGTAGTAGATTCTCTGGAGGACATTGATATAGACAAACCTTACATCAATATCATAAAGAAGATTTACAAGAAAGCAACAGCAACCATCCGTTTAGATAAAGGAAAAGCGAAGATCAAGCTCGGAAGAGGAGTAAGACAAGGAGACACCATTTCACCCAAGCTTTTTAATGCTGTCTTAGAAAATATCTTCAAGAAGCTGGATTGGGAAAACAAAGGGATTAGAATAAATGGAGAATTTTTAAGTCATCTCCGGTTCGCTGACGACATTGTAATTTTCAGTAACAGTCCTGAAGAATTGGAAATTATGCTAAAAGATCTTGCAGAAGCTAGCATCAATGTGGGATTAAAAATAAATTTAGAAAAGACTAAGGTGATGTTTAATTCATTTACATCAAAAAAGAAAATTGTCTACAAGAACACTGAGATTAAAGAAGTGCTAAGTTATGTGTACCTAGGACAGGAAATATCATCGGATAATAGTATCTTGAATGAAATCAATAGAAGAATAAGAAATGGGTGGAGTGCTTTCGGGAAGAACAGTATTATTCTGAAGAGTAATATGCCTCTTTGTTTGAAAAGAAAAGTTTTTAATCAATGTATTTTACCTGCATTAACCTACGGAGCAGAAACATGGACACTAACAAAACGGATGATACAAAGATTACAAACAACACAGAGAAGCATGGAAAGATGCATGCTAGGCATAACTAGAAGAGACAGAAAGAGGATAACCTGGATAAGAAACCAAACAAAAGTTTTTGACATCCTTGAAAGAATCAAGCAGCTAAAATGGAAATGGTCTGGGCACATTGCAAGAAGACAAGACAATAGATGGAACACAAATATACTACAGTGGTATCCCAGAGATGTAAAACGACCAAGAAGACGACCACAAGTAAGATGGAGTGACGAAATTAGAAAAGTGGCTGGTGTAAATTGGATGACGAAAGCACTAGACAGAAAACATTGGAAAAATCTGGGAGAGACCTACATCCAGCAGTGGATCGAAAACGGTTGATGATGATGATGATGATGATGATATACACTTATATATGTATATATACATATACATGCATAGATATTTATGTATATCTAATATTGGTGCCCGGCTAACCGAAAAGTACCACCAAAACTCGACTGAAAAGGCGACATTGTACCAAGATGTAACCAGTTTTGTATGTTCGGCATACCAGAGTCACCGTTTCTCGCTATACTGCATTGTAAAGTGTAGCCGCTGTAATGATCACCATGCTGACAGTTCATACTGATGCAAATTAGAGATGAGGTCGGGTTCACTAGAGATGAGCACGGGCCCGAAACATTCTGTGCCATTAGAGTCCGATACTGAAAGTATGCAATACAAAAATTACTTCATAATAGTTAAATATAATAGTTGCTCTAAATGAAGTCTCTTTTTTAAACAACTTGTAACAAGGAAATAACTGTTAATGCATTTCTGCAATGTTCTATTTACTATAAAAGACGTACATCTTAAATTATAATAACTGATTCCATCCTCAAAATATCATTTTGTTAAATTAGAGTTGACTTCAATATATGGAGCATCAATATCTTCATTTTCCGCCATGTCAATATTGCAAGGTACAATTCTAGATACATCATCCAGAACAACATTTACAATCGAGTTAGCCATAACCGCAAAGGGCAGTTGGAAATTGCACTAAGCAGTTTTAAAAACAATAACAAATACCTGAATGAAACTCTAAACAACAAAGAGGAAATTCAAAACGCTTACCTCACTAAGTAGACAAAAAAAAAAAAAAATTACGCTACCAGATAGCTTTGATCTAAATTAAAGACAACCCAAGCCTGCCACACAGTCTCTCTACGGCCTCCACGTGTTCCCCAAAAAACGAACGCACCAATTTTACCAAAAACCAAAATATATATATAAATGTTTTTTATATGAATGCGATTATATCAGGCATATCTTGTGTACTATTCTCCATGTTTTATAAAAGTTAAGATGATTCTTTTTAGACAATCGTTCTTTAAGTCAATAGTTGGCGGAAAACATTATATTTTGAAAAAGATGGAGTAAGTGTCAAGCAGAAACATTTTCTCGTTTTTAAAATTGCTGCTAATTTTGCGCCAGGTTGTATCGCAGTGGCACCAAACTATACCGATGTTTTAACAATATGATAGAGGCTTTAAACACAGAAATGTATAAATGCAGTTACCTATCAACAAATGCGATTGAAGATATATTATATTACACATTATATATCTTCAATCTATCTGCAATTACATACCTGTAATCAAATATATTAATTACATATCACATTTACTGAATGTTTATGAAAATATTTAAATTTGCCAAATCAACATGGTAAAATCAATTTGTTTTATTTTTTTTTTAGTCAGTTAAAGCTAATTTTACAGTATTGAGGATTTAGATATTATTTTTTTAGTCAGTTAAAGCTAATTTTACCGTATTGAGGATTTAGATAGACCGTTATCACCTGCTCGATTTAGTGTAAGGCAACCCGTTTGCGATATATGTGTTTCCTTCACGATATTTGTGTGTGTGCTGATGATTAATGACCAATAGTATTGGAGAGAATTCCGATTGTGAAAGATAACGTAAAAGATATATCGCTACGTAATCGTAAGACTTAATCGAAACGTAAAAAACAAATCGCTTAAACCTATCAAAACAATTTTTTTTAAGTCGAGATATAGTTGGACGGTTTTTTCATATTGTAAAAATGCTTGTTTAAAAACAAATGGACGGAACTGTTTTCGATTAATACCATCATTTTGAGCAATGAGCTTTTTTTAAACCATATAAAGCAAATATACTGCACGCAAAACTTAGAGCCTCCTCTTAACCTCTTCAGATCCCATAATTTATTTATGCACTTTTTATTTCAGTTATATGGATATTTAATAACAAACTGATAACTAAAACTGATTAAGACGCGCAAAAAAATTCCAATTTATCATTTGTATCACATAAAATTTGATGATAATTAGGGGCTCAAAATATGCATTTTTTGACAATTTCTTGGGGTTTTTTTTATTTTATTTTACATTTTATGTTACAAAAACATTAATAATCATAAAATAAATATGTTTTTAATGATATTTTATTACTAATGAACTTTACAAATGTCATCTTAATGCAGAGTAAAACTATTTACGTTTTTATTTGTGTACATTTCTGCTGCAAGCCATTTTTATATAACACTCTAAAAAAGTGCTATAAGAAACAAATTGATATGTTCTTCAGTTCTTCTATTTCTTTTGCTCCATTCACACCAATTTCTCTTTATGGGGTGTTTCGTTCATCTGACGAAGCCTTTTCGTCTCTGTCGCTGTCCGTCTGTCTGTCTGACTGTCACAGAGTCCGTACGCAAAAACTATATAAGTCAAAGCGTTCAAATTTTGTGTAATTATGGCAGAATACCTCTTGTCAAGCAAAAAATCATAAAATTTTCGAAAAGACAATTATTTTAATTAAAATAACTTTTTTTCATATCATCAGTCCATTTTTTTGTTAAAGTTTTTTTCTCATCTGATTGTTGCATGCAGGTTTAAATAGATATTTAAATTATTTCTTTTTTTACCCTTTACTTTTAAAAGAAAATGAATACTTCTGTTGTCACAATCACAAAATTGGTATTAAAAACTACACAAAAATTTAATCTCAAAAATAAATCGAGATACAGCTTTTAAACACATTGCATTTAAAAGTACATTTTTTTTCTTATGCGATGGAGTAAAAATTGAAAATGTGCGACATTTATAAGTTTAAAAATTTGCAGTAGCGTAAATTTCAAAATTTTAATTTAATTTCTTCTAATTGTTGCACCCAAGTTTAAATAAAATTATTATGTATGTAACATAAATAATTGAACTAAATAAATCAAGTGAAAAAATATCTATTTGTTTTTATTTCATCATATTACATCATATTTATCCACTATTTTGACATGCGAAGTGAAATATTTTTTTTAAATTCCTATTCATTTGAATTACTAGCCGCATCTGGTGACCGGTTTGGTCTCCCTTAAATTTATGCTAAGCTTTGCAACATTTTATTTTTATACATAATTTTATTTACTTGTGTACCTTCACTAAATCTGTAGATACTGATGGATAAATCAACAAATCAATGCGATCACAGCAGCACTTAGGGGAAGAATTCAGTATTCTCTTTGCGATTGGTGAATAAATCCGAAATAGCGCCGAAAAACCACTTTTTTTGTTTAATTTAATGATAAAATTTTTTAAAGGAGATATTAAACGAAACCCTCTGTGCATTTTGCGATCACACTTACCCACTTGTTTAAACATTATTTATATACGTGAAAAGAAATTGTAAAGATGTGTGTCTTATAGGATACTTCAAGTCTGACGGGGTTAAGTAAGAGAACAGTGATTGATTTGTATAATCATCTCTGAGTAATTTATACGCCTAAACGTCTTGAATTCAGAAAAAAATATTCAATATTTCAGAAAAAATATTGAGCGAATTAAAAAAGATTGTAGAAATCGACAAAACTCTTTTTGGAAAGCAAGAAAAAAAAAAAGAAAAAAGAAAAGAAAGAAAGAAAAGAAAGAAAGAAAGAAAGAAAAAGAAAGAGAAAAAAAGAAAGAGAAAAAAAGAAAAATAAAAATTTCTTGGCGGTTTACCTTCCCTTGCAGGCAATCTTCCATATTCGGCATTCATGCAATCATAGTTTTTTGGGAAAATCATGTAATAAATGTGATGCCAAATGAATGTAGTATAACCAATAGTGCACATATTTGGCGTTAAAATCTTATTGTTTGGGAACAGTTTTTATTGTTGTTATTGTTGTTTTTTATAAAGTGTCAGTGGAATAATGCACAAGTAGTCTTTTAGTTTTTATTGTTGTTTTTTTATAAAGTGTCAGTGGAATAATGCACAAGTGCCGAACATACATTGAAATTTTCTCATAATCTGCACGCGAAGGGTGAGACCATCTTTCCTCTGTTATCAACTATTTAGATAATGGTTGTTGCTTTTGGTCTGCAGATATATGAGACATATCTGAATCCTTGTGATGTCAGCATGTTATTCGTTGATTGGTCCATGTTTAATTTACAGAAATGGAATACTTATGCTGCCACGATGACAAAAAAAAGTGTTAAAAAGTAGAAAAATGTAATAACTCAGAAAGAAATTGAGATGCAGGTTTCAAAGAAATTGCATTTAAAAGTATATTTTCCCCCTATACAACAGTATAAAGATTAAAAATGTGCAATGTTTAAAAATTTAAAAATTTGCAGTCCCGAAAATTGTAAAACTGAAATTGCATTTAAAATTTGTTTATGATTGGTCCAGGAATAATGTCCAGGATTTAATATTTAATCCCTGGCGTACGTAATATATGACTCTTATTACGTAAGCCACGTTCGGATCATCATAAAAATGATGTTTATTATCACTTTTTTTTAAATATAGTACTTATTTATTTATCTTATTTATTTATCTATTTATTTATTAATTTTTTTTTAACTTTGAAAATATCATTTTCCAAAATAGTCGTTGCAATTTGTTAAATTACTTTTTTCTTTTTTTTATTGTTATTAAACACACAGTTTAAAATCTAATATGCTCAAATATTCAAAATATAACAACATTAATTAATAAAAATAAATTTCCCTTAACAAAACTTGAAAAAATAATCTAATTTTTAAATTTCGGTATAAAAGTTTAGAAAAAATAAATTATACTGTCTTTAGATTTCAACAACATAATTAACTAAGGGTATTTTTTTT
Organism: Maratus speculifer; assembly: GCA_964019185.1. Lineage (NCBI taxonomy): Eukaryota > Metazoa > Arthropoda > Arachnida > Araneae > Salticidae > Maratus > Maratus speculifer. Next base: position 186,412,575 of record OZ025296.1, on the reverse strand, counting down.
AAATCTTTTTTGAGTAATGATAAATGCGTCAAAATGCTGGTTCTTTTTTCCCCAACAGAAACAAGGACAAAAGCAATTTGTACGGAATGATTAATTACTTTTATCATATTATTTATGTATAGAAAAACAAACTATTATCTCAAAACATATTTCATTTTTTCCTCAATAAATTATTTTTTCGCTTGAATGTCTTTATTTATTAAGAAGACGCGCCTCAATTATAAAAGTAATATAATTGCATTTCCCTTCCATTTAAAATGTGAAATATAAAAAATAATATATTTTGTTCCAATTGTGCTTAAACATTTAAACACACTTAAATGTACATTTTTATTTGTAACAGAAACTTATATGAATAATATAGAAACAATCTATATGATATTATAAAGAAGAGCGATTTTATATGATATTTATCAGACTAAAAACTTCAAATTTAGCATAGATTTTGAAATTTAAAAGCTTTTTAAGAAAAAAATTTCGTTTAAAAAAGTTTTTAAAAATTTTAGAATTTAAAAAGTTTGAAGAAAAGTGAAAAAAGTTCTAAAAGCATTCTAAATCATTGTTTTTGAAAGATTCTTGGGTCTATAACCTTCAAATTTGTCATAGCAATTATTTTGAAACATAAGTGTTATCATTAAGTTTCCAAAAATCTTTGATATACAAAAGGCACCAGAACAAAAAAGTTATAAAATTACGATTTCTCTTATGCTACCTTAGGGCTTGAAACTTTAAATGTGGCATAGCACTTTTATGGTGTAAATATCAATAAAGACGGTTTCTAAAAAATGTAAATTTAAAAATGTAAAGTGATCTGGAAATGCTCTAAAAACATTCTAAATTACGAATTAACTAGAGTTTTTAAGGACTAGAAACTTGAAAATTTATATGGATATTTGAAGGCGTAAATGCTCCCGCAAAACAGTTACTAAAAAGTCCAAATTTAAGAAGGTACATAAAGAAAATAAGTTTAAAAAAATTGCGCTTTCTGTGATGCTGTTGAAGCTAGAAATTTAAATTTAGCATGGTAATTTCTTTTAAAAAGTAACTGCTCGCTAAGAATAGTTTCTGAGAAATTCAAAATTTAAAAGGATAAAATGAACGAGAAATGCCCTTCATGAAGATTTATTTGATATAGTTAGAGCTAGAAACTAAAAATTTCGCGATGTTTTTTTTTGTTTTTTTTTTCCTTTAAACGTAAATGTTTGAACAGAATAGTTTCTAAAATTTCAAAGAATTTCAAAAAATGAAACAAGTTGAAAGCTTTCTGAAATACGATTACTTTGAAACTACTGAGTCAATTTCAGATTTTCTATCGGGTTATAATTTTGGCAATCTTCCTATTTTTGGCTGGAAACTAAAACGAAAATATCCCGAAAAATGTTTTAAGTAACTGATGAATGCATAAATATGAATAATTATTAATTAATTATGCATGTGGTCCAAGTTGGCTCTTTGTGACTGTAACAAAAACTTTTTATTCTCATATAAAATAAAATTCATTATTTCATCAACTACGTAAAATGATTTTTTAACAATACGAATTTCATCCTATTTAAAAATGTTTAAGTTATACATACCTCGAATTACATTTTATAAGAATTTCTGTAAATGATCATCTCTTATGCTAGAACTTTTTTAAAAAGTATTTTAAACATTTCTGCAGTTTCAAACTAAAGCATCTCTATTGCAGCTAAACCTGCAGCTTTTAATGAGCATGTGAAAAGCGTCTTCAAAGTTAAGTCTAATATGCATTTCTTGCCTAATCATTTGCGTTCACGTTTTGATTCAATCATGACTGATAATTATAAACAGCAAATTTCATAATAATGAATAAAGAGTTTCTTGTTTGAACCCATACAGCTCAAGTCAATATGCAGTATTGAAATTTTCCGAAGAAAAAACGATAATTTTTCAAAACCGATAATTTCGCTCGAATTTTGATCCGGTCAAAAATTCTGAAACATTTTCGTCGGAATCAAATTTTTGGCGAAACTCAGATTTTAGGCCATAAACAAAAATGAAACCGAATTTTCGATCGATCTCAACTTATAATAATAAATTTTTACATGCATAAGGAAAATATATACCAAAATATTTTTTTCTTTTCATATTTAAACAAGAGATTGATCATTTGATTTCGAGGCGTTTCTTTGATATCCTAGATTCCTGACTAAAATCACAAAAACTTTTTTATTTTTATTTTTGGGGTCAAGTGATTTATGGGAATCTTTTTCAGAAAGAGAAAAACGCATCGCCTGAGCAACGTAAGTATGATAAATGAGCATGTCATTGTAATGTAATATAACATGTGCTTTGAACAAATACTCCACGATCTTCTTCAATTTACCAAACATAATTGTTGTCTTTAGATATTATTACTTATGAATCTATATTTCCGATTTCTACCTAAAAGAATACATTAAATGTAGTAAATACAATCATTTATTTACTTTCATACTTGATTCAAAGAAATGCAGAAATAAATGAAAAAAGAGGACAGAATTTCATGAAAATTATTAGAAAAATATCCCGTGGCAATCATAAATTTAGCTACGCATAGGCTTCTCGCTGTCGCTCGCCATTGCGCCAAATTGCGACTAAATTTTTCATTTAGCGAGTAAACAAGTGATTAGATTCGCCAAATTGCTAGTGCTCAATTTTTGCTTTTTCTTTTTTTTCTCTTTCGTTTTTCATACAAATGCATGTATAGAATTTAATATATACATATTTTTGATATATTTGTAGCGGATAGTTGAGATTAATAACAATCGTTGTCGCAGTTATAAAAACTTAGGTTATTTTAAAACATATTGAAAAAAAAAAGATTAAAGATCCTTTTTTTTTGTGCTACACGGCGAAATTATTTTGCTAATAATTTTTTCATTTGTCGAATGTTTTTTTTTAATTTTAATTGGCCAAATTACTAACGTTGATCAAATGTCGGAGAGAATTCTGCTACGCATCATGTTTTATATTCTGCTTTGAACATAATTGCTATTCTAATTAATTTTTTTTTTGATGAAAATACTGAGAAATATCGTTTTTATTCTTTTGAAGCTCTTTACAAGTATAAATGGGGTTTTTAAGCGCGTTCATAATGATACAAATATCACCTAAAGTCGTAATTTGGTCCGTCTGTCTATCTGTCCTTATATAACAGCGCAAAAACTACCCAATCGAATGATTTAAATTTAATATAATCAGTCGTTGCATAATTTTGATGGATCATTTTAAATTTTATCAAAATGAAATCAAAATCTAAGAAGATATTAATAAAAGTTTTCTTCATTCTATTAAATCCTGTCCTATGTAATTAATTCAGTGATATCCCATGATCGGTAATGATTCTAAGTTGTCATGTTCTTTCGTCCTATTTAAGATGGATTCAAATTATTTCCATGCTATTGAATTTAATATCTATAATGGTAACAAATTTTGTATTCATGCATTTTTTCATAAGAGTGCTACAGCTATAGTACCAAGATCTGAATATTTATACAACTAGATATAGCTCGAACTTTATTTGCCACATTTGATGAACAATTTCCGACTTTTTTTTTTCTTTTTTTACGTAACAGGTAACAGGTCGTCTATATACAAAAAATTACACACACTTTGATTAAAATGGTAACACACCCACATTTGATATCCTAATTCAGTTTCTTGGATCAAAGCAACGTGAAAATAAAGTACGGCTACGTAAATTTTCATAGTGTTAGAGTTTTGACACAAACTTATTCCGATTTGGGCTCCGAGAAAAAAGCCCAAATTCACATCTAGTATCCATGTATTTCCTTCTGTGTCTGTTTATATTGTTTATCTTTCGATTATTTGAAACATAAAAGCTTAAAATTCATTATTGGAGTCGGTCTTAAACCGAATTAATGTTATCTTACAACTATAAATTTTGTGCGCATAATGAAAATATTGTTACGAATTTTGTAAATAGTTAGTGTTTGTACTGTGAAATAATGTAAATAATCTTATTAAGCTCCATTCCTTTACTAATATTAGTTTTTGTTACATTGTCTCTGTTATCAAGCAAACTTGTCCATTATTTTCAGTGTATGTCTACGGCAGATTGGCGAAATAATAAAGATATCGCCAAGTTGGCGTCACTTTTGGCGACTAATTTTGGTCGCCAAATTTGGCGATATATCGCCAAGTTGGCGACAAACTTGGCGATTGTTGGCGATGGTAACCCTTCCCTCTCAATGGTAACCCCCCTTTAGATATACTGATACATTGTTTGTTGTTCCGTGGATTTTTCGAGGGTTCTAGAAATTTCCAGCACATGCTGCAAGCCTATATAAGAAGAGAAGCGATGCGAGCTGTTGTGATTACTTACCAGTCAGTCATTGAGTGAACAAGGCGTTTGTTAGCAAGTTTGCTTGAGTTTCAATTATGTTGTTTTGAATGTTATTAAGTGTTGAGACGTTGTATAAAGAATCTCTCGGATCTAAAGCTATACTTGTACGATAGATTTGAACAGTTATTTTTGAATATCTAGTATTATTTGTGAGTTTCGAAGACTCTGTTGTTCTGAAGATCTATAAATAAATTATTTTCTACTTTTCTAAAAGACAAGAGTTTGAAGTTCTCTAACCATAAGATCGAAAGAACCCCATATACGCTGCAACATTTGGTGTCAGGAGTCGGGATCTTAAGGCGAAAACAAGAACTATGGACGGACAACTGAAAGAACTGTTAGATGCTATCAATGGCATAAAGACAGAATTGACGAAAGGCCAAGAAGAGTTCGCGGAAAAAATGAATAAAGGCCAAGAAGAGTTGGCGGAAAAAATGAATAAAGGCCAAGAAGAGTTGGCGGAAAAAATGAATAAATGCCAAGAAGAAGTGACTGAAAAGATGAATAAAGGCCAAGAAGAGTTGGCGGAAAAGATGACTAAAAACGAAGAAAGAATGGAACAGTTGACAAATAAAATTGATAAATGCCAAGAAGAAGTGACCAAAAAGATTAATAGAGGCCAAGAAGAAATGAAGAAAACTTTAGAACAAAAATTCTCGTCCGTAGAGAGAAGAATAGACTCGGTAGAAGAGAAAATAGAGGAAGTAGAAGAGAAAATTCAGAATGAAGTTAATAATGTTGAGGAAAAAATGGAAAAGAAAATAGTTGAAGTAGATGAAAAGCTAAATAGGCGAGTAGAAGAGCTTGAGAAGAAGCTTTCAGCGTCCAGTGGTAATTATGAAGAATTTAGGAATCCGCCTGTTTCTCCTGTGCAAGTTAAGCTGTCGACATACGACGGAAAGAGTTCCTGGCAAGTTTACAAGACCCAATTCACCATTGTAGCCGAAGCGAACAAATGGAGTGACGAGGTGAAAGCTTGTCAACTGGTAGCATCTTTAAGAGGAGAAGCCGCCGACGTGCTGCAAACTTTGCCCGATATGACGCAACTCAATTTTGAGACTCTAAGTTGTGCACTTGAAATGAGATTCGGCGAAAAATTCTTCAAGGATTATACGAGAATACAAATGAAGAGCCGCCATCAAAAATCGAGTGAAACCCTTCAAGAGTTTGCCTCGGAAATTGAACGGCTTGCAAATTTAGCATTCATTGACTGTCCAACAAATGTACGGGAAATGCTCTCACTGCAATATTTTGTAGACGGAATAAAAGATCCAGAAGTGCAGAGAGCGGTACGAATGGCAGATGTACAGGATTTAAAGGCTGCATTACTATACGCCTTAAAGTTAGAAGCAGCTACACAAGCCAGCCGAAGAGATCGTCATTCAGTCCGAGGGGCAACGGTGAACAAAAGCTCAGACACTGAGAGCAATGTCTTGAAAGAAATTAGGAAAATAAATCAAGAGATTGAAGCTTTAAAATACGGAAGAACAAGCTCAAGAAGACAGAATCTCACGTGCTGGGGATGCGGTGATACAGGACATCTCCGAAGAAATTGTCCCAAAATCTACGAACGTGAGATAAATTCAAACAATCAGCAGGGAAACTAAATTTTGGCCATCTCGCGGGGCGGAGGTTGCCAGAGAATGAAAAGCCCCACCTGAAGATCCTTCAGATATCAAAAATGAGTGGCGGTGATAATGAATTATATGTGATTGGCTTTATTAACGGAATTCAGTGCCGTATGATTGTCGATACAGGAGCCAATGTGACAATAATAAGAGAAGATTTGGCTCAAAAATTGAAATCTAAACTCATCTGGACTCCACCATGCCTTACCCTGCAAACTGTGACGGGCGACAAGATTGGCATATATGGAAAGGCCAATTTAACCATACACTTTGGAGGAACGAAATATTACCATATGGCATATGTGGCTGACATAACAGATCCTTGCTTAATCGGGCTAGATTTTCTGAAGAAGTTTGGCTTCAAGCTTGATTTCAAAAATAACAAAATGCTCTCAAAATTTGAAGAAATAAGTCTTTTTGGATTAAATAATGAAATTGAATGTAAACAAACAGTAATAGCCAAAGAAGACATCAATCTAGATCCAAGAACAGAATTTTTAGTTCCAGCTGTAATTAACAATGAAACTAATTACCGATTTGGCCAAATAGATTATCCAGAAGACAATAGTAAGCAAGCAGGAGTATTGGTGGCTTCATCTGTAGTGGACCTCTCGAAGAAGACCATTCCAGTCAGAATTGCTAACATCGGTGATACGAGGACTATCAAGAAAGGAGAGGTGATAGCATCATGCGCTCCTGTGACGTGCATAAGTCAAAATTCCAATCACTCTCAGAAATCTTCAGATAATTTAGTCAAGGATTTGTTACAAAATACGGACTTAGATCCAAATCAAAGGGATGCTGCGGAAAGTTTAATTAGAGAATTCCAAAGTTTATTTTCCCAAACATCTGAAGACTTTGGACGAACTAAAATGGCACAACACCGAATTGACACGGGAGATCACTCTCCTATTAAACAGCACCCTAGACGGTTACCTTTTGCCAAGCAAGAAGAGGTGCAGAATTTAATTAAGGATATGGAAGAAAATGACATCATCGAACCATCGACAAGTCCATGGGCGTCTCCCATTGTATTAGTAAGAAAGAAGGATGGTTCTACAAGATTTTGTGTAGACTACCGCCGACTGAATGACGTCACCAAAAAGGATAGTTACCCTCTACCAAGGATTGACGACACTCTCGACACACTTGCGGGCAACACTTGGTTCTCGACTCTGGATCTGAAGAGTGGTTACTGGCAGGTAGAGATTCATCCCGACGACCGCGAGAAGACTGCCTTCACAACGGGACAAGGATTATGGCTATTCAAGGTAATGCCTTTTGGTCTATGTAACGCACCTGCAACTTTCGAACGGCTTATGGAAACGGTTCTCCGGGGGCTGTCATATGAAGCATGTCTTGTTTATTTAGATGATATCATAATCATAGGAAAATCTTTTGATGAACATCTGAACAACCTCAGGCGGGTGCTACAAAAATTAAAGGAAGCTAATTTGAAGTTAAGCCCTTCGAAGTGCAGTTTGTTTCGAAATGAAGTCGCCTACCTTGGACACATCATTTCAGCGGAAGGAGTTAGGACTGATCCAGAGAAGATATCGGCTGTGAAAAATTGGAATCGTCCAGCAGATGTTCACCAGCTTCGGAGTTTTCTAGGATTATGCACCTATTACAGAAAATTCGTCAAAGGCTTCTCGATAAGCCAATCAAAAATTTATGTGGACACAGGAATGCGACGCTGCTTTCGAAAAGCTCATCCACTCCAATTCTGTCATATCCTCAAATCGATAAACAGTATATACTTGATACGGATGCAAGTAACGAAAGCATTGGCGCTGTACTGTCCCAGGAAATCGACGGCCAGGAGCGTGTTATCGCCTATTTCAGCAAGTGCTTGTCAAAGGCAGAGCGAAACTACTGCGTAACAAGAAAAGAGCTACTTGCTGTAGTGAAAGCCGTAGACCATTTTCATCACTATCTTTCCAGTCGAAAATTCCTGATCCGAACTGATCATGCTTCTCTAACTTGGCTATTGAATTTTAAGAACCCTGAAGGCCAGATAGCCAGGTGGATACAAAAGCTTCAAGAGTACGATATGGAGATACGCCATCGAAAAGACTCATCACATGGAAATGCAGATGCTCTCTCAAGAAGACCCTGCTCAGAGATTGTAGATACTGCGACCGGGTTGAGAAGAAATTTAATGTCAAAGGTCCTATAGTAAGACAAGTTACAACTGTGTCTACATCATCGCAAGATCCGTGGAGTGACGAGAGCCTGCGTAAAGATCAACTTGCTGATCCTGAAATTAAGCCAATTCTAGAGCTGAAAGAGGAGTCCAACAGGAAACCCAGCTGGCAAGACATGACCCATTACCATCCTACGACTAAACGTTATTGGGCTCTCTGGGATTCCCTACATTTGAAGAACGGTATCTTGTACCGAAAATGGGAGTCTGACGATGGAAAGACATGTAGATGGCAACTACTACTCCCTAAGTCGAGAATTTCTATGGTTCTTCAAGAACTGCATGGTAGTCCCACAGGAGGTCATTTTGGTGTAATGAAGACCCTGCAAAAGGTTCGAGAGCGTTTCTACTGGAATAATGTTCGCAGTGATGTAGAGAAGTGGTGTCGAACTTGTGACACCTGTGTAGCACGTAAAGGTCCAAAGAGGCGCACCCGTGGGCGACTGCAGCGTTATAATGTAGGAGCTCCTTTCGAACGAATTGCACTAGACATCCTGGGTCCTCTTCCTAGAACATCTGATGGCAATAAGTACATCCTCGTTGTCATGGACTACTTCACTAAGTGGCCTGAAGCCTACGCCATTCCTAATCAAGAGGCGGTAACCGTAGCAGACATACTGGTTCAACACTGGGTTTCCAGATACGGAGTTCCATTTCAAATCCATTCCGATCAAGGAAGAAACTTCGATTCGACTGTGTTTAAGGAAATGTGCGGACTACTCGGCATGGACAAAACTCGAACTACACCTCTACATCCTCAATCGGACGGCATGGTGGAGCGTTTCAATCGTACCATCCTAAATAGCCTCTCTCTCCTGGTGTCTAGAGACCAACAGGACTGGGACAAGAAATTGCCTCTTTTCCTGCTTGCCTACAGGAGTGCCACTCATGAGGCCACTGGTTACTCCCCTTCTCAAATGCTCTTTGGTCGTGATCTTCGTCTGCCTGCGGATCTTTTGTTTGGCCGTCCTCCTGACGCTCCTTTGTCGCCTGAAGAATACGTGGATGGACTCCAGGCACGGATTGAGGAGATTGATCGTCTAGCGAGGAACCGAATCGGACTGGCATCGGAAAAGATGAAGACACGGTACGACACAAAGGCAACTGGACATGAGTTCAACGAAGGTGACAAAGTTTGGTTGTGGAATCCCATACGTCGTAAGGGACTGTCGCCAAAACTACAAAGAAACTGGGACGGTTCTTACACAGTCGTCAACAGGCTGAATGACATCGTCGTTCGCATACGAAAATCGCCACACACCAAGCCCAAGATCGTACATTTTAACCGGCTAGACCCTTATTTTGGCCAAAGTGATTAGAAATTCAAAACTGGAATTTTAGACCATGGTCATGAAAGTCACTTTTTGTAAATATGTAAATAGTAATTAGTTCTTATTTATGTAAATTTTATTATTATTGTTATTATTATTTATTTATTTATTTATTTATTTGTTTATTTATTTTAAGTGTTTTCCTCTAACTCAAGGATTGCACTGCCCGGGACGTGCAGTCTTTGAGGAGGGGGTAGTGTTACGAATTTTGTAAATAGTTAGTGTTTGTACTGTACAATAATGTAAATAAACTTATTAAGCTCCATTCCTTTACTAATATTAGTTTTTGTTACATTGTCTCTGTTATCAAGCAAACTTGTCCATTATTTTCAGTGTGTCTACGGCAGATTGGCGAAATAATAAAGATATCGCCAAGTTGGCGTCACTTTTGGCGACTAATTTTGGTCGCCAAATTTGGCGATATATCGCCAAGTTGGCGACAAACTTGGCGATTGTTGGCGATGGTAACCCTTCCCTCTCAATGGTAACCCCCCTTTAGATATACTGATACATTGTTTGTTGTTCCGTGGATTTTTCGAGTAGGTTCTAGAAATTTCCAGAACATGCTGCGAGCCTATATAAGAAGAGAAGCGATGCGAGCTGTTGTGATTATTTACCAGTCAGTCATTGAGTGAACAAGGCGTTTGTTAGCAAGTTTGCTTGAGTTTCAATTATGTTGTTTTGAATGTTATTAAGCGTTGAGACGTTGTATAAAGAGTCTCTGGGATCTAAAGCTATACTTGTACGATAGATTTGAGCAGTTATTTTTGAATATCTAGTATTATTTGTGAGTTTCGAAGACTCTGTTGTTCTGAAGATCTGTAAATAAATTATTTTCTACTTTTCTAAGAGACAAGAGTTTGAAGTTCTCTAACCATAAGATCGAAAGAACCCCATATACGCTGGAACAATATGTACCAAAATTAATTTTTCTTTCCATACCTAGACGAGAGATTAATTATTTGATTCCAACGTGTGTTTTTTTTTTTTTTTTTTTTTTTTTTTTTTTGATATTCTAGAATCTTGACTGAAATTGCAAAAACTATTTTTTTAAGTGATTTATGAGAATCTTTCCCAGAACGAGAAAAGCGCACCGCCTGAACAATGTAAGTATGATAAATGGGTGCGTCACAGTAATATAATATAGTGTGCTTAGAAGAAATATTCTAAGATATTCTTCTATTTACTATAAACATAATTTTTGTCCTTCATATTATTATCTATCTTCACACCTTTGATTTCTATCTAAGTAAATATAAGTTACCACTAACACTAAGCAGTAAACTCGGGAAAATATTTATGTTTTTACTTCTTTATTTCATATAAAGAAATAAGAAATACGCAAATGGAAAAGAAAAATGTAGTGGCGTGATAAAAAAGCATCGTAAATATGATAAATGAATATGAACATGTTACTGTCAGAGTTGAATCCAGGGGGTGGCCCGAGGGGGATATTTCCTCGCGGAGCAATGAAATGTCCTCCCCCCCCCCCCGGAAAAATTGAGATTTTGATTTAATCTTAACCGGGAAGCCAGACAATTACTTCATCGAGTTCTTGGATGAAAATATAGGATTACTTAAATCTCGATTCACATACTAAATCGCAATTGGTCAGTCATTTCTTCAGCCATATCTTGGTGGAAAATACCTAAAAACACGAAAGAAACCAAATGGGTCCGGAAAACAAAAATATACACTTGCACTTGATTTTAAAATGCTGAATACCATCATACAAAGTTCTTCATATCTGCTTCCCAAAACCCGTACTATAATTTCAAATCTTTTTAAATATAAATTCTGTACAACTTTGGATTACCAACAGGCATACCATCAGATTGATCTCCCAAAAGAATATTAGGCAAGGCTTACTTTTTGCAATACGTTTCGATCATATAGATTTAAACGTTTGTGTTTTGGCTTAAGGAATGCTAGCGCTTATTTCCAAACTTTAATGGACATGCTAGTTGATGAAATTCAGATTGAAAGTATACACGTGTACAGAATGACTTCATTTTGGGTCTAATTCCTTTGAAGAAACTTGTGGAAAATTGGAAAAAATTCTTGTTGGAAAAAATTCTTCAAATTTTAATGAAGAATCTTTTACATTATTACCATATAAATGTTCATTTCACAATTCTGCTGTAGACTATCTTGGTTTTCATATTGAAAATCACTCTATATCCCCTATTAGAGCTAACATTCAGAAAATTAAATCTTTTCTTGCTCCGACTACTAAAAAACAAGTTAAAGGTTTTGTTTCTTGAGTGAACTGCTATTTTTTGGCAATAATTTAAAATGCTTCCATTGATTTTATTTTAACGGAGATTTTACTGGACATAGTGCACTATCAAATTCGTTTGATTCCATATGACGTTGGCACAAAATGTTTTTGTAATCAGACATTCTGCTTGCTACTTAAGAAGCGGAAGATTTAATACGGAAATGAACTACGCCATCAAAATATCTATTTTCCTAAAGTAATAAAGTAATTTAAATTCTTTCAATTGCTTTACAATCATGTTACGGAATTGGAACCCATATTTGGGTTACTGATAAATGTTAATGAACCACCATTAATATATATGGCCAGATAATTTCAATAAATAAGAAATATGGGAAAGACTGTCCCACAAATTGATATAATAAATGCACTTTTTCATTTATTTATAATCACCGGATCTTTAGCTAGCTTTGACAGTATACGTGAAGGATATCTAAATATATTAATAACCCTGCAGCATTTGGAAACTTTCAAATACTGAAAATTTTGTTTTTGCTTATTCTTGGTACTTATAGTGTCTGCAGCTTAGCACCAAAACAAATTTTTGAAAAGAATAACTATTTGTTGCTAAAGCAATTTTAGACCTTAAATGCATTTTTCTGAAAACGATCATTAATTCATTTTTATTATTATTATTATTGTTGTTGTTGTTAATTTGATCATTTCGATTGCTAGAAAACCGCATGACCAATTTCTTTTAAATTTTAAACTAAACGTTCTTAATAATTTTTTTAATTTTCATTTATCTATTTTTATAGGCGTTTTAAAACCTATTTCAAGAAGATTATTATTATTATTATTTTATTTATTTATTTATTTTGGGTTTCAGAAATTGGTGTCGTGGCAACTGACACTGCTTTTTCTGATGTCTTCGTTTGCAGGGAAGTCAAGGACGTAGTATGAAAACAAAAATCATGATAAAAATGCGAAACACATTTTCGAACATAATTCAATACATTAAATATACAGGGTGGTCATAAAAAAAACTTTGCCGATATACGGAGCTCTAGCGGCCAGTCCGCTCAACCGATCGAAATGAAATTTCAGATATAGCTATTCAGAGGTATGAGCTCGAGATTCTGTGAACGACAACAAAATGGCGCTCACGGTTACGGTTATAGTTACAGAAACTCGAAAATTTCCAATGGCAACACCCATTTTTTCTCATCGCAAAATGCTCAGCGCTTGCGAAAACCATAAAGAGCGTTGGAACCGTACGTGTATCGCAAGAAACGGACATGTTATGCACGCACAAAAAACCGTTCTGCGAATCCTCCCCCCATAAAAAAAAACTCGATTGGGGTGCAAGGAGGAAATTTGCATATGACACAGAGTCAGTACACTAATCTCTGATTACAATACAGATCGGAGAAACTAAAATTTTTATTTTGATTACACATTTTCCACATGGTGTCATCACAGGCAATTAATGGTGATGGCACCCATGTGGAAAATGTGTAATCAAAATAAAAGTTTTAATCTGTAAGTTTTTACAAAATCTTTGTCTGTGCGTGTGTGTGTCTGCGTATATATCCGTATGTCGCTGTCGCCATTTTACCATCGAAAAGTGTATGAAGATATGCATAAAATTGAACCAATTTTTGTGTGTGTGTGTGTGTTGTTTTTGGATGTGGTAAGCAAATCCTCCTTCAATTTCAAAATATTCCGCCAAAAAAGGGCGCTGTAATAACGAATTTTCAGCGATTTTCAATATTGCACCATCGAAAAGTGTTTGAAATTATGCTAATGTTTGGAATTGAAACAAATTTTTTGTGTAAGTGTTTGGCTATGGCTAGTTGGTTCTCCCTGAATTTGAAAAAAATCCGCCTGAAGAGGACACTGCAAAGCGATTTTTTCACCATTTTCAATATTGTATCACCAAAAAGTGTATGAAGTTATGCATAGAATTAAACCAAATTTTATGTGTAATTCTTTGCCTGTGGCTAGCTGGTCCTGCCCGAATTTGAAAACAATCCACCGTAAGGCGGCGCGATAATCGCGATGTGTCACTTTCATAAATGTACCATCAAAAAGTGTATGAAATTATGCATAGGGATGAACTAATATTTTTATGTATGATTATTTTTGGGTATGGCAAGCATAACCTCCCTGAATTTGAAAAATATCTGCCTATAGTTCTATTGTTCATCGGCTCGTGCAGAGTCGGAAACTCGTGTCCTGCAATACCATATATTTGCAAAGAGCTGATGTTAACAGAAAAGCGGAAAACTATTGATTTTATTAAATATCCTGATCCATATTAACTTGTTTATATTCTGATTAATTGATTGAAGCAGAAATTTAAGATTAAAATCAAAGTTGGTACAGTATTGAATGAACAATATAAAGTAATAACATGTGTAATTAATTTATGAAACATTAAAATGTACATATGAAATAGAAAAAAGTTTTGAAAAAAGCACTTTTTTTTTTCTTAGTTCAAATTGCTGACCCTCTTAAATAAGCTGAAAATATATTTATTCGAAATATACTACCTACAATGCACAGCGTGAATAGCCCATACTTTTATCACATGCAATGCAATGTTGATATTTTGTTTTCGAGAACGTAATATATTGTATAAGGTCGAAGAAATGCAGAACTGGAAGAAAGAATTTTGTCACTTCTTTTCTTACAAGAACAAAGTGCGCCAGAATAGCGCTGCAGATGGCTTCACGGTCATCAAAATATCATTTGTAATCAGTTCTCTGGCAAAAGTAAGGAAAAAGATTTAATGAAAAGTTTACTAAAAGTCGTTATGAAAAGTACTTATTAAAAATTTGAGACATAATTTTACGGATTATTTTGTAGATTCTGAGTATGTTAGTATTGAGTAGGGATGGGCATTTTTTATCGTATTAGGATAAATAACAGTGTTACTACGCTGGAACCTAATATTGCATTACTATGTTACTGAAAAGTCCCTGTTAAATAAATAACACATGGTTCTTAATGACAGCATCTTCCTTCACGTGTTTTAATCAAGATTTCATTTTTTGTAGCTCTAAAATAAAAATAATATTCATTAAAAACGTCCTAAATGGTTTCTTTTGAGACGTTTGCCCAACAATGTTGAATTCAGACACTTTTCTTGGGAGAAATTTCTGTGCTCTGGAAGAGAAACAGAGGAACATTATAGAGTTCCTGGAGGTGGAGGAGAAGCATTGCTTTTTCTTACCATTGAAAATCCAAAATCTCAAATCTTCCGAGGAAACATCTCATTGCTCACCGGCGGTCAAGCCCCCCCCCCGGACCATCCCCTAAATTCAACACTAGCACTCAGCATGACCCTATCTTCACCCTTAGTTATGACCTGCTCTCTTAGGTATGTGATGCTAATTTTTTTGCAGTTCATCAATCACTATGACTAGTAGTGAATACATGCATGAATAGTAATAACGTACACCGCTAATTAAAAAACTTTTTTCTGCTAGGTGCCTGATGATAGGTCACCATCATAACACACTTTCTCCTATTTTGATAGCACAAAATACTACATCACAATATCCAGAGCACAAAACACAGAAATTTTTAGATCAGGAAAACATTTGAAAATTTATTAGAAAAACCTCATGCTTGAAATGTTTTCCTGGATAATCAATATATATTATATTCAATATATTATAATCGATATATAAATATATATAAAACATAGATTAATTATTCAAAAATAATTAAATTCTGTTTAAAACATCCCAAAACATGTAAATCGATTAAAAGTCGGAAGTCGAAAATCATGAATCATTGCTCTTTAGTAAAAATATGAAGGAAAAATGTGCTCAAAAATGTATATTCAACATATCCCTAAAAATTGCTTTAAATGCAATCCTATGTTGCAAATGCATTTTAAATTAATAGAGCTTTATATTTTAAAAAGAAATTTATTTTAAATGCTGCATAACCTAGCGTGTATGATTATTAGATTTTGTTAGTATATTTACCGTTACGTAAATGAAAAAAGCAATTATTTCTACCCCTTCACCCTGAATATATAGCAAAATTTGAGTTCAGAGATTCATTTTATAAAAATTACCTTTTTTCTACATAAAACTAAAATGCATTTATTCATAATTCAATGCCTTAAAAATTCAATTCTCGACTTTAGTTTAAAAATCTATTTAAAACTAACAAAACAATATTTTGTCACACTGAAATAAAATGCTTGAATCAATAGATTTTTAATTAATTAGCTCATTTAAAACGTCAACATTAAAACTTCAGATTGATTTGAATTCAAAGCAGCAATTGGAAACCAACACATGCGCGTAACCGTGGATGCCCGCACAGCCCCCTCCCCCTCGCTTGAGCCAACCCATTCACAATTATTTAAAAAAATTGCGTCGCCCCTCTTATTAAAACACCCTTAAAAACACTTATTTAAAAAATATCACACAATTATGCACTCTAAGATAAAAACCTGTCTAAAACGGAATTTAAAACTGTTTATAGGCCTTCGTTTTAGAAGGTTTTGCTATATAAGATATTGTTTATATCCAGCATAGTGATGGGCGATTCTGGAAATTTTGAGAATCGATTAAAATCGATATCGTATTAAACAACATCGATCATAATAAGAATCGATTTCTCAGTTCTAGAATCGATACTAGAATCGATATTTCGATATTCAGGTTCACACAGAGAAGATCCAAATTACTAATTCCTAAACTTAGACAATCAGCAGGACCGTAGTTACCGCCTCCCCCCCCCCCCAATCCCCATTTAGGGAGGCATAGAATGCCAGGCTATTGCAAATTTTAGAGTCGGATAATAAGAATTTTAAATTTTAAAATGATTGTCACTTATGGTTGTCACCACTTATGATTGTCACTTACACAAAAACTTTGACAAATTTGAGAGACATAACTCAACTAATAACAACTCTGAGTAACTTGGCATTAAACCGAGTATAAAGAGTGCCAAGAGCGTGTAACTGTTGGGGAACAAGGAGTATAGACAATTTTTTTTTTTTTCTAATGCCAACCAAATGTTACACGAGATAGTTTGGAAGAACAAAAAATATGCCCTATTCCCAAGGGGGCAGGTAAACCCCACTCTTCACGGAAAGGCGACCATAGCCCAAATGTATCTTTTGTCGAAGTTTCAAAATGAGGATTTACAATAAAATAGAACGAGAATTGGACATTTTAAAAATTGCATGCATACTTTGAACGGCCCATTTAGTAAAGATTGGCGAGGAAGGGGGGGGGGGAGGGCGAGGGATTAGAACGGACGAACTTGAAAAAAAAAAAACATAATTAACTAATAACCCAAATAACTGAGCTTCTAAATAGAAATATAGTGTTTAACTTAGTGTTGAATTCATGGGGTGGCCCGCGGGGAACATGCACTCTTTGAAACTATAAAAAGTGCCAAGAGCATATAACTAGGGGGAGAGAGGGGTAGTAACAGAAAAAAGAGGAGATAAAAGTTTTATAACGATATATTACATGAGATGGTGTGGAAGAAACAAAAAATATGCCCCCCACCCAGGGGGGGGGAAAGGTAAATCCCAAACGGACAGAAGGGCGACCCCGGCCCAAATGTATCTTTTGTTGAGGTTCCAAACTATGGATTTATAACAAAATAGAACGAGGATTAGACTTTTTTGAAATCGCAGTCATAATTTGAACGAACCTGTAAGTTAAGATTGGTGAGGAAGGGGGGGGGCGGTAGGATGGGCGAACATGAAAAAAAAAATAGTAGCACTCTGAGAGTGCCGATAGAAGTGAAACCTTGAACAATTACGTGTGTATTTTTTGAATCGTTATGATATATAATTTTGAATCGCCAGGAAATACTTTTAAATGAATAAAAAAAGGTTCTATAATATTAAAGAATATATTAATATCTATAAAAAAAACCGCGCGATACCATATATCCAACTATTGTAGTTAACTCACTATAAATACTTTCTTACATTTTAAAACGCGATAAATACACCAACCAAAATTAGACCATACTATCGATACCTTAATCCTTATCCAAATAAATCATTTTGTATTAATGCCTGTTACAATATCTGTAGATTACTTTTTGAATTATTCAAATCGGACATTCTATTCAAAAGATATTACGAATTTAAAGATGACAATCTAAAGAAATAATAGCGATGTTGAGTACTCGGTGGCCAATAAGCTTAGGGATTACGTGTGCAATCAAACGATTGCGGGTTCGAACCCCAGTTTCGCTAATATGTATCAATGTTTTTTTTTTTTTTTTTTTTTTTTTTTTTTTTAAGAAGATTGAAAAATTAAAATTTTAACACATTATGGGTCCGTAACGTGACCTGAAATGATGGGAGAAAATTTCTTATGCTAGATTTGTAATGTATGAAGCATAAGCTTTCAATAGACATATTGTATAAAGAAATGAGAAAAAAAAAACCCTCCCCCCCCCAAAAAAAAAAAAGATCCTATAGGGAAAACCGGGAAACTGGAATAGCAAAAAGAACGGCGAAAAATGGTTAGCTATACTAGAATTTTTCTCATCACTGTAACTCCTATAGAAGCAAAGTTATAGCCTTTTAAAGATTGAAATGAAGTGAAGAAATAAGCAAAATTAGGTGAGTGATCGACAGAGGGGAGGGGTCCACAGCTCTGGGAGTGCCATATAGCTTAAACTTTTAAGTTAAAAATGGTAGAAAATTAAATGAGCGAAATTTTAAGGTGTATATTGGGGAAGGGTGCAAGCCCCCCCCCCTCACTTTTTTTTGTTTCTTTTGAAGAAACAAAAAAATATGCATCCGGCAGGGCGCAGATAAACTCCAAACGGGCGGAAGGGCGACCCTTTATTTATCTTTTGTCAAGGATTTAAAATGTGGAACTAAAATAAAATAGACCGAGAATTGGACATTTTTAAAACTGTATGCATATTTCGAACGGCCCTGTAAGTTAAAACCATGGAGCTAAGAAGGTATATGGAGGAGACATATCAATCTAGCATCATGGTGAGCCCTGACGCCGAAAAACCAGTTCTTTCCCCCCTCTTTCATATCCGCCATGTTTGACTTTTACCGTAGTTGACTTGCACCGCGAGGAGCAGACGGAAAAAGGCAGCTTACCCAGGTCAAATATGGCGGCCGCGGCGTTGTAACGGGGGGGGGCAGGCACGTAGCCAGGGAGGGGGCTAAGGGGGCTGAAGCCCCTCCCGAAAGTTAAAGAAAAATTAAGCTAAATCTAATAATAGTAAAAACTGCTAAAATTTTCTTGATTTTTTTTCCTTCCATTACATTAGAGCTTCGTATATTTTTTGTTATAAAGATATAAATTTATTCAGCTGAAGTTATAAACGGAATTTTCACTTTATGCACAGTGAAATTCGATACATTTTATGCATGTAACATATTATTAATTTGATTTAGAGGAAATAAGTTTAATACGTGTATTGCGTATAATTTAATTTTAGGAGTCAATTTTAAAACATTTACATTCCTGTTGTGATCTTTTTTAATTTTCTCTATACTCATTATATCACGATATAATAAACACTTAAAGTGATCAGTGTTAAGAAATAGAGCCTTGTAATGTAAAATTATAAGAAACATAATGATTAAAAAAAAAAAAACTTTTAATGACAAATAGCTTTTTATCTATTTTTTAAGAAAAAAAAAAACTAGCAACAGGACATTTCGAAAACAAATGGTGCGAAGAAAAACAGTAGGATATCAACAAACTTTCAAAGGCTCCATAGCAACTGGTGTTTCCCGGCTCTTCACTGATTAAATTTAAATTAAATTGTTTGCATATGAATCTTTAATAGAAAGAGAATGTGCACAAAGTAATCTGTGTGTGGGAAAGTTTCTTTCTCTTTTGAAGAATCATCAACTGCAAATATGGATACTCCTGAATAGGGATTTTTTGGCAGTTTTTCAGAATGCCTCCTAAAGACTTTTCTAGGAGGCAACATCTAACATTTTAAGAATCTTATTTTATGCTGAGCAGAAAATACTACTAAAATGTAATCATAATACCGGTCCTCTAACATTAGAGAAGAAATAAAAAAGACAGTAGAGTAAGAAATCTTTTCAGATTTATAGAAAAGCCTGGAGGTGAGGAATTTCAACGTTATAAACGCCCATATGAAATACTACTTCTTACTGTAGCCCAAACATTCAAAATGAAATAATTCAAATATTCTGGGATATAGTTACTGAAGAACTCATTACAAAAACAAACGCGATCTGTTTTGGGGTTGAATACTAATGAAACTATGGACATTTCAAGCACAGAATAATTTGCATTTTGAGTTAGATGTGTGGACTAGTATTTATAAGATGCACAAACCTCAATAATTCGGGAAATCCTTTTAGGTTCATTTAAGTAAATGATTTGTCCGCCGAAAATATAACAGAAGAAATAGTACAATGCTGTAATGAACTACGTAATGATATGTCTAAATGAGTCATACAGGCATATGACAGAGAAACTAATATAGTTGGACATGTTAGTTATATCCAGTTTACGATTCGTCAGAAGTGTCCCAAAATCAGATGCCTCCAATTTGCAAGCCATTGTTTAAACCATACATTGTCCCAAAATACATGCTGATTCCTGTCATTCAAATCTCTCTTGGATTAGTTAATGAACTGACAATTTTTTTAGAAATCACCCTAAGTTAAATTAAATACTTCAGCAACAAATTTCATTATATATCCCAAAAAAACAAAAGAAAATGGCTTCTTTGCCTTTGAAACATAAGATTTAAAGAAATAAAAACTCGTCATAAAAATACGGTTATTTTTGTCAAGGTATTAGAATGAATTTGCATTACCTTAGGAAATATTTTGGAAAACAGATGAAATATTTCTTCACCAGCTGTAGACCTTTTATGGCAGTCATTGAATGGAAAAGCGTGTTTTTTTCACATACCTGTTTGTTCGTGACAAGCTTTTAAGTATGACAAAGCCAATTTCAGCTCATCTTCATAAAAAATCTCGTGACACAATTTCGCCTTTAACTTATGCTAACTATGTCGATTTCGTAATTAATTTAGAAAACATAGAGAAAATGAAATGCGATGGAACTCTTTTGAGAGACATTTAATTCTACATCAAAACTTAGAAAAAGTCTTCTAAAATTGATATAAAGATCCTAAGATAAAAATATAGATAGCCTACACATACAAATCCCTATAGCTGATGAGAGACTACTATTGGTGTTTATGATGGCCAGTTATCTACACGAGGAATATAGGCCCGAAGGGATGTGGTGTGCCCTCCATGGGAGTCGTGGAAAGAGATCCTAGCCCGTAACAATGCAATTAAATCCCAGATTCGAAGAAAATTATGGCAAACTCCGAACGATTAGGCTGATGGGCGAGATTGGGTTCAAACCCAACACCTACCAACAACAGATGACAGACTGAGCAGGTTTGCAATTTGCAATGATATTAATTCGTTGGGACATTACAGTGGATCCTGATAAAGTAATCAGCCTCATGACTGCGAAGAAGTCACAATAACTGTTTCTGTAGCACTAGAAAATTTATTGTACCAAAAGTGCTGCATTTATAAGTTTTGTAAGCAAAGAATTTGAATATAAATATAATTTTTACGATTATTTATAATTTGTAGCAATTATTTTTTCTTTAAAAAAAAAAAAAAAAAAAAATGCGTAGTTAATTTTTTCTACGGATTGACCCTTTTAAGACCTGCAACCGCAATGCAAGACACGTGTACGCTAATATTAATCCAGCGTTTCAAATCCATTAAAATTGCTTGCATTTCGATATGTATTTTTTAAATTTCTTATAAAGATACACGAGGTTCATCGCAAAAATTGTTAGTTTGAATTTTTTTACTTATTTTATTTTATCTATTTATTTATTTTGCAGTTTTTTCCTCAAAAACACTTTCCGTTTTCGAATATGAGTAGAGTATATATGTCCGATTTCGAATATACTGAAAGAGTTCTTAGAAATCAAAAATTGTAATAGAAATAAAATAATAATAATAATAAAAAAAGAATGGACAAGTATATTATGCAATATTTAAATCATAGGTTAATCCTTGTTTAATTTCTTAGATACGCTTAAGATTATGACAATTACCAGGGTTGGTATAAAAACCGGTTTTTTTTAAAAAAACCAAAAAACCGGGTTTTTTTGGTTTAAACCAGGTTTTTTTTGTTTAAACCGGGTTTTTTTCAAATCATTGTTTAAATAGCATTTGCAAGAAAAATAACTTGAGTTTTAGAAAGTCATGAGGATTTTTTGTAATTAATAGTTAATTAATGTTAAACATTCACATTAGTTTTTATTTTTTTTGATAATTAAATAACTAAAGCATAAAAATTTATAATTAAATTATCTTATAAGTTTAGGTTTCTATAGGGAAATATTCATTGTGTGAAAAAAAATAAACTATTAATTTATTAGTATACTTATATAAACCTTTTAGATAATAATTTAAGAATTAATTATATGCAGGTTGATAATGAAGAACATAGTAAAGGGCAAACGAACATATTTTACTAAATTAACAGAAATAAGCTGAAATAGAAAACATTTTCTTGTGCATAATTTAGAAATTATTTACAGTATTAACATCAACAAATGATTATTAATCTCTTACTACATATATTTACTTAAAAAATATCAATATGCATTTTATTAATGCTAAAAAATACATGTGTATTGACTTACTTGATACATCAACGAATGTAATGCTTACACAAATTGAGACATAGGTTTGAAAAATTACTTTTTTTTTTTTTTTTTTTTTTTTTAATAGAAACTTTATTTTTTCCGTTTCTTTGTTCTTCAAAAAATGAAGATTTAGCATTAAATTTTATTATCTGTGCAAGCATTGAGTTACGTGGATATTTTTGTTTTGTAAAATTTAATGTATCCTTTTTTTCTTGTTCACATAGTTCACTTTGACTGTATTGTGGTTCAAGCATGTATACCTAAAAGGGCATGGGTGTTAGGGCTATTTTATACCTGGACTAAAAAACTATAAGACTTCTTTATTTACATTTTTTTCTCTTAATATTTTTTGAAGACCTGTCCAATTATAAACTGCATTAGTAATGGAACTTATTACTTTAGATATTATACAGGGCAACTGCAAAAGAATTTAACAGTTTTAAAATATCTACAACATTTCTTTTAAAATAAAAATTAGACAGATACAAGCTTTTGAATATTTTTATCAATAACATTCCTATTTTCTACACAAATTTTAAGTAAAGTGGGGCAATTTTTAAGGTAAACATCTAAAGCATCTGAAAATGAATCACACCTAGTATTATAAGGAAGAGCTAATTTGACAGCATTTACATTGCATGCAATTTTTACATTTGGCTCTTAAACATGTTTTTGATGTATTTCTTATTCCCTCAAATGAAAACCAGATTATATTTTCCTTTCTTCTAGTTTTAGACATTCTTTTATTTCAATATATATAAGTAGCTTTCTTAAAATAAAATACAATACAAAGTAACTAGAAACAGAAAAAAAAAAAAAAAATGTAAAAACTGCAAATCCAATCTAAGAAAAACCAAAGCTTACTAAAACCAATAGCTATGGAACACAGAAAATTCATAGCCAATCATTCATTAGCATACAGAACAAGAGTAACGAATGGAAAGAATGACTTATGATTATGTCATTATTGATGCTTTGATACATGATACAATCCTTAGTAAATCATAATTAAGCTATCTAAGCAGTAAAATTTCATTTTTTGGCTGGCATATGCCATTTTTACATTTTTTAAAAAATAAAAGGTTTAAAAAATAATTAAAACTAACTACCTTTTTTTATCCTCCACAGTTCACTGTAGAAAAATATTTTGCCGTGTCAATTTATAGCTAGTAAGAAAAATTAGATTGATTAAAGATGTTTGTCACTTTAAAAATTTAATTTGTCTTAAGCTTTGCTTGTCGTTACTCCATAACTTTGATTTTGCACATTTTAATAATGTGTAAAATAAATGAAAACATGAGGGAAAAGGGAAAAAAACCAAATAAAAAAAAACCAGCATGGTTTTTTTAAAAAAACCACTTGGTTTAAACCATGGTTTAAACCACGGTTTAAACCAGCGTGGTTTAAACCAAACAACCCTGACAATTACTACTGTCAGATGAAAAAAAATTTCAAGATTGAGCCCCTCCCGAAAGGAAATCCTGGCTACGGGCCTGGGGGGGGGGGGGGGTAGGAAAAGCTTCAAGTGACGTCACATATGTCTCCTCCATATACCGGTGACCCATATACCTTCTTAGCTCCATGGTTAAAACTGACGCGGAAGGGGGGGGGGATTAGAAGAGACGAGCGTGAAAAGTAAAACATAATAAACTAATACTTCAAATAACTGAACTTCTAAACAAAAATATAACGATTTAACCTAGTGTCGAATTAATGGGGTAGCCCGCAGGTGATTACCCCCCCCCCCCAGAAGTTATGAGATTTTATGCTTTTTAATGCACAAATTGCGATTCCCCCTCTCTTACAGAGCTGTAAAACATGATGCCTTCCTCGCAGAAAAATACCTGGAGTCGCAGAAAAATACCTGCGTTCAACACTCATTTAGCCTAAAAAAAAAATTTAAAAAAAATCGAAATCGAATCTAAAGATCGACATCGAATCTAAAGATCGACATCGAATCTAAAGATCGACATCGAATCTAAAGATCGAAATCGAATCTAAAGATCGACATCGAATCTAAAGATCGAAATCGAATCTAAAGATCGACATCGAATCTAAAGATCGAAATCGAATCTAAAGACCGATGTTACGGGCAGAATCGATTTTGCATTTTTACTTCCTTTTGTAACTTTACAAGAAGAGAGTATTAGATTCGTGAAAAATTTTGACTTCCCGTTTTTGATGGATTTATGTATTTTAGAAGGTCTTTAACAGGATTTCATTCATGGTTTTTAAGAAATATCTGTGTGTGTGTGTCTGTCACTCTGTGAGTCTGTATATGACAAAAATTTCTGACCGTTCTATCTCAAGAACAAATGCACGGAATTCCACAAAACTTTAAATTTAGTTTGACCTTGATGTAAACTGAATCTAATTAATTTTTGGTGCATATAGCCTAACAAGTGGCGCTGCTATGCTGCATTTTTTGCGATTTGAGCAACAGCTATATCTGAATAACGAATGAACGGATTTTCATCACATTTTAGATTCAGTTAGTCTTTGACATGAATTGATGTTTTTTGCATTTTGATGTATATAGCTTCTCAGATGGCGCTGCTATACTGAATTTTTCACAATTTCCACTCAGCGCCATGTAAAAGGGGGGGGGGGGCGAAAGGAAGCGGTCGTTCCGAGCACGGAAATTTAGGGGGCGCCAAATTTTTACTACTAACATCACTTCTAGCCTATCACAAGAAAAAGTTAATAGGGGGGGGGGGCTAAATTGGAACTTTGAACTGGGCGCAGTTCTCTTTTCGCACGCCCCTGTTTCCATTTTAGCTTTATCTCAAGAACTAATGCACGGAATTTTACAAAACTTTAAATTTAGTTTGACCTTGATGTAAACTGAATCTAATTAATTTTTGGTGCATATAGCCTAACAGGTGGCGCTGCTATGCTGCATTTTTTGCGATTTGAGCAACAGCTATATCTGAATAACGAATGAACGGATTTTCATCACATTTTAGATCCAGTCAGTCTTTGACATGAATTGATGTTTTTTGCATTTTGATGTATATAGCTTCTCAGATGGCGCTGCTATACTGAATTTTTCACAATTTCCACTCAGCGCCATGTAAAAGGGGGGGGGGGGCGAAAGGAAGCGGCCGTTCCGAGCACGGAAATTTAGGGGGCACCAAATTTTTACTACTAACATCACTTCTAGCCTATCACAAGAAAAAGTTAATAGGGGGGGGGGGGCTAAATTGGAACTTTGAACTGGGCGCAGTTCTCTTTTCGCACGCCCCTGTTTCCATTTTAGCTTTATCTCAAGAACTAATGCACGGACTTTCATAAAAATTTAGATTCAATTAGTCCTTGATATTATTTAATGCTAATTATTACATTTTGGTGGAAATCGCTTAAGAGATGGTGCTGCTATACTGCATTATTCATGATTAACGCAATAGCGCTATCTCAAGAACGAATTTTCATCAAAATTCAGATTCAGTAAATCTCTGACATAGATTAGTGTTATTTAGTTCTTGGTGTAAATTGCCCTACAGGTGGAGCTGATATGCTGCATTTTTTATGATTTCGCAATAGCTGTGTCTCGCGCTTTCTTGGATTTTCATCAAAATTCAGATTCAGCTGGTACTTAATAAAAATTGATCCTGATCAATTTTTGGTGTACATCACTGAACAAAAAACGCTATTTTGCAGGAAAGGGGGGGGGGGGTTCTGAGGTTTCTTTAATTTTTCTATCTTAGAAACTAATACACTGAAATTTTGGAATTGGCACATCCGTCTATTTTATCTTCGACTTTTGAAAGAAAATGAAAATTATGTTACCTTCAGAGAAATCGATTTAAAATTTTAAAGTATCGATTAAATCGAGTTGGCCGTAGTATCGATTAAATCGATTTAAAAAATCGAAATCGCCCATCACTAATCCAGCATGTTCAGGTTAAAAATTCTGGGCACCCACCCGTTCAAAAGGCTGGTTACGCCTATAACGATTATTTCGTTATATATTGGTTATTTTCTTAAATTATTCCTTTACACCCCCCGTCTCTGTTCAATTCAAAATTAGTTTTAAGTTGTCCTTCATTCCTTTTCCATTTTCTTTGCTTATTAATTCTCTAACCGAAAATCGGCAGCTGCTTAACTTTATCTGTGAGAAATACACTCACATATTAATCAACCGTTTAAAACTATTTCCAGATGTCTGCTATTTCCGATCGAAGCAATTCTGCATTACCTTATAAGGAGATCATCCCTGTTTCGCAGTTAAAATTTATGCTTACGCTTCTTTTTCCTTTCTCGACAAAACCCTAAAAAGAATTTAACATCTGCGCAGTAAAATCTGATGTCCCTTCGGTGTGCCTCTGTGTTTAGACAAAACAACACGTGTAACATTTTATCGTTTGGCAACCTTTTCCTTTCCCATCCCAGCTGGGAAACTAAATTGAATTCTGATCTTGCTGGCTGCATTTTAACTGTTATTTGGCGTATTCTATCCATTGTGCATGGGCGAACTTGTGTATGTTGGTGATTTTCTATCATGCCAAAAGTGGCGGTTTGTTGCTATGTATGAGGACACTTGACTCCCTGCTCTTGTCTAGTAAAGTTGCTAAAAAACTGTTCGGAGATTTTTCTCCGAGTACTGTATGTGTGCCCCCCTAGTAATACATGTCTGAATAAAGAATAACTTAGCAATCATTGTGGGGTTTTTTCGTACATCCGAATCTGGACTACTATACGTAATCACGCTTCTTCTAAGTATTCTAATAAAATTAGCAACTGCTACCAAACTACGCTACAAGAATCTCCATTACAACGCCTATGCAACCATAGTAGAGATAATTCCTTAATATTCGCAAATTCAATATCTGTTAGATTTTTCACCAGTTTTTCAATAAATGTAGTTCTTTTCTGTTATATTTTCCATCCGTTTTTCAATAAATG
Organism: Maratus speculifer; assembly: GCA_964019185.1. NCBI lineage: Eukaryota > Metazoa > Arthropoda > Arachnida > Araneae > Salticidae > Maratus > Maratus speculifer. The sequence continues at coordinate 186,385,211 of OZ025296.1, read as the reverse complement.
TAGTTTTTTACATTACAAAAGAACATTTTATCGCTTCGTAACTATTGTTTATTTTCAAACGTTTTGTTACAAATTATTTGACAACCTTGAAAAGTGCTGATACTGAGGATAATTTTGTTTATCGTTAACTTTTGATTTAAAGTTTCGGTTCCAGCTTTTGGACAGGAAAAAAAAATGGTTTTTATTCGCGATTGCTGATGATCAGAGGATAAATAAAAAATGATTTCGCCTCTTTTTATTAAATATCAGAAATATTGAATTAAAGATTTGAGGATTTGATTTCTAAAGGGCTCTTCTGGGAAGGGGGGCGGGGTTCACTCCCCAAACATACACCTTAAAATTTCGCTCATTTAGTTCTCTATCATTTTTTAACTTAAAAATTTAAACTACATGGCACCCCCCTCCCCTTTCAGTGACTCACCTAATTTTGCTCATTTCTTCACTTCATTTCAATCTTTAAAAGGCTATAACTTTGCTTCTATGGGAGCTAAAGCGGAGAGAAAAATTCTAGCATAGCTAACTTTTCCTCGCCGTTCTTTTTGCTGTTTCAATTTTCCCTATAGGAGCATTTTTTTTGGGGGGGGGGCGTTTCTCATTTTTTTTATGTAATATATCTATCGAAAGTTTATGCTTCATACATTACAAATCTAGCATAAAAAAATTTCTCCCGTTATTCTGGGTCACGTTACGGACCCATAATGGGTTGAAATTTAAATTTCTCAAACTTCTTCGAGGTTTTTTGCCAAGTCGCTATCTGAAAAAAAGTGTGCCAATGTGATGTGTGTATGACATCTGTGCCATATAAATATTATTCAGTCTTTTTTATTGAAATTTTTTATGTAAAATAATAGGCATTATTTTTCATGTACAATTGCGCATTAAACGAAAGTTGTAATGTAATTTTTGTAGTAGTACTTTATAATAATGAATTAAAAAAAACACTTTATTTAAAAGTATTTCCTGCACAATAAAATGTTTCCTGATTATTAAAAAAAATATGTCCTGACAATTCAAAAAATACAAACGTAATTGTCCAAGTTTTCACTTCTGTCGGCACTCCCAAAATGTCACTTTTTTTCGGGGGGGGGGGGGGGGGGGAGGTGAAAATAATGTGGAAATAAGTCTTATTTTTTATTTATGTATGGTTCCATATAAAAAAGCATGAGCTAGTGAACTTTGGAACTATTTTAATACAACTTATATCCAAATATTAAAATAGTTGAGAAAAAATTATTTAAAAAATATTTTTTATTTAATCATTTTGATACTAGTAAATGCAATTAAATTTCTTACAAATTGAATCTGAAATGTTTAGAAAAGATTTTAATATTTACAAAATATGAAATACAGTACAATATATTAGGTTCACAGCTTTCTGAAAGACATAAAAATAGCAGGATAAAATTTAGATGAGTTCAAAGTATTAAAACATATTATTTTACGCAATAATATTACCTTATTAATATAAAGTAAATGGTAATTAATATTTTGTAGCATCCTCTTTTGCTTTCATAACATCGTACAATCGATCTTGCATACTATAGATATCTTGCTATTAAGAAACTAGACGAAAAAATTGAGTCTGGAAAAAATTTCATTCTCTACCATCAGTCCTAAAGTTTCTCTGTCCTATCAGTTAATATTTGTTTTATGTTTTGCAGCCGCTCTGGTAGTGGCAGCACGCGTTGACTTGCTATAAAAAATTCAGTATGCATTTCATCTCAGATTTTAAAACATCAACAGCGCTGATTGAGAAAATGCGGTATATAGAGGATGGATTTTTGAAAAATTCGTTTTCCTCTGTATGTTAAAGAAAGTTTTCTTAATATGATTTCTTGTACTTTCTAACTTTCCTGTTTTTCGTATTTCCAATAGGATACATTATTTTATATTCAAAAACATATGTGCCTGTAGAATTTTTCTTAAATGTTGTTGCCTCACCAATAACCGAGAGATTCTACCCTTAAAACTGGTAGACGGCAGGTGATGGATTAGACCAGAACGCAATCGCGGCCGTCAGCCTAATCATTCGGAGTTTTCCGTGGTTTTCTTCAAACTTTGGATTTCCTTGAGTAAATACGGGTTGGTTTTCCCCTAGAAAGACCCCCTCCCACTGAGGGAACCCCCTTAGAGCCCATATCCCATGTGTTGTCCGTTTGGGAGCATATTTAGCAATTGTTTATAAATTGTTTATTGTATCCTGTTACAAAAATAACAGGATGTTGGAACCTGTTACCAGCGCTACTGTGGAATGATATAACCTGTTAACCAAAAATAACCATATTTCCCATCTCTAGTATTGAGTAATCTGTTAGCATTATCAATTTAGCAATAATTGGAACTAGCTCTAATTTCCTAATTTTTTTAGTACTTGACTATGCGAAAACGAATTTTAAGCGGGAGAAATTACCTGTAAAATTATTGATATCCATGTATCTTTTTTCCCAGGAACTACGGGGTCGATTTCAATACTTTTCTTTAATAACTATAGCAATTAGAAAAACTATAACTTCATCATTCAATAAGAAGAATAAATGCACTACTTACGCAATCTCGCAAACAATCGAAAAGAAAAAGAATAAAAAGAAAGAAAGAAAGAGAAAAGAAAGGAAAAAGAAAAGAAAATTAAGAAAGGAAAAATGATATACGTCAGGAATAGACTATAAAACATTTTCCAACGCATCATGAATAACGTAACAAAACTCCACCGTTTAATAAAATAAAATATTATGTCTAATTCAAACACATGGAAATGTATAACGAATTGAAAAACCCAATTTAAACTTTTCCCGCCCCCATCTACAATCGGAAAGATATCCATATTCTTTGAGCAACCCTGTTGTATCTGTTAACTACATGCATGCAAAAATTTAATTCACTTAAGAAATACATACCTCAGTTGAAAATTTCCCTATTGCAATTTCCGCTAATAATGAGAATGTGAATTTTATTGAGCATCTCTGTATACAAAGTATAAATTTTATACTCAACGAGTAACATGCAAAAAAATAGTTAAATTGAAAAACGCAACCTGAAATGCAAAATGCATTCTCTGCAATTATTGCTCAAAGATAATACTATAACCGATATCTTTTGTGTCCCTGTAAATGAACAATAAATGCCCGTCGAATTTCGAAAATGCTTAAGATGGAACTGTTTCATTGATTTATAATAAACCTACAAAAATTAATTACAATAAAAAATGCATTTTATATTGGCAAGTCTGATGCTTAAACAAATCATATAACAAAGTTATCAAAATAAAATGTCTATAATACTTAGCTGTAGAAATTATTAAAATTACACTTTAATCATATAAGTGAGCAAAAAAATAATTTATCACCTTAATTTATTAATTAAAGCTCTTATGTTTGGTATTCAAAAATGAAGAACAGCAAAATTTATTCCACTTTGACTAAATGATGGAACTTTTGAAAATAAAATTTACCTTGGTTAATTTGAAAATAAAACTTATCTTGAAAATAATGTACTTGAGCTTCTAAGTAAACAACACATCTATATGTTGTTTCCATTTCTAAGCAGCCAGATACATGATACTAATATGCTACGTATTGGCGCTGGCCCCAGATCATTACGTCACATATGGGGGGGGGGGGTGAATATATGTCAAGCTTGATAGTCTAGAGAGGGCTTTGACCGGACTCGAGCCTTATTTTTTTCCTGAAGGATCGGGTCAAGCCTAACATTTTTTTCCTTGCGAAGCCGGGACTGATTTCATTCTTCCTTGTTTTCACGGACCAAAATATTCAATTTTGGTTGCAGCATCCCGTATGAAAATAGTTTTCTAGACATGGCTATGTCTGTTCAAAAATTAGTAAAATTTGCCTTGGTCCAAAATATTTGCAAAAAAGGCATATACTTTTAAATCGTCATTATTATACAATTAAACAATAAAATTGATTATTTTTAAAAGAATCGTAGATATCTAGGCTTATTATATTAGAGTTAAATGCATGAAGAAAGAACCTGCCTATGACGGAATCTTCGTTTAAACTGAAAATGGAAATTTCTTTTAAACTTGTTTTAAAGTCTTCATTCATGCAAAATGACTACAATAATACACGAGAAAAAAAATTTATACATTTACACCTGCTAAGAAGAAATCTTGTCTATAACATATATTTTTTTTCCAATGCGATACCGTCTTTGAAGATTTTACTTTTACCATATTACATTTTTTAGATTTTTATGTCTCCATTATAAATATATTTTTAAAAAAAGACTAAGATAAGTTTTTTTGGTCAGAACTTTTTCGTAAGAGTAAAAATCAATGTTCTGTAGAAATTCCCTCAGGCTGGGCCGGGTTCGGGCTGACATTTTAACTTTTTTCCGGGACGATCCCGGATCGGACCGTTTAGCTAGTAGATCGGGCCAGGCCTCTATTTTTTTCTTTACGGCTCGGGCCGAAATTTTAACTTTTATAACGCGCCGCGCCGATTTTTTTTCTATGGATCGTTTTAGGCTCGGATCTGGAAATTTCGGCCTGGGTAGACCTCTAGTATATAATGTATAGAAATTTACAAATCGTATTCAAGGCTGCAGAGAAAAAAAATTGAACATTTTGGAATATTGATGGTAATAGAAGAAACTGAGTTTTCAAATGCGTTATGTTTTTTTTTTTTTTTTTTTTTTTTATGTTTATTTAGACATCTTTCATTTCAATAAAATGCGAAATTTTGTTTAGTTATTATATATGTGTTGGAAAGTGTTTCATAATCTACATTGAACGTATGATTTTCCTTCATCTTTTTTATAATTTCGAAATGTTTTATTAAAGATTTATGTGATTAATTGTTGGACTGAGAACATAAAGAAGATAAAGCCAGATTGTTAAAAATAGCTATTAAAACTTTTCAAATCCCAAAAGAAATGGATAAGTAATTTTACAAATAAATATTAAATCTCTGAAGTAAACATGACATTGATTATATATGTTTGTTTTCAGAAAGAGAACATGAAGATTTTTTGCAAAGATAGCGATCCATCGCTCTAAGGCTGATTAAAATGCAACATTTTGCCCGAATGTTTACTGAGATATTTCCTTTGGATATATCTATTCCATCCATCATGCATTCATGCAATGTAAAGAAAAAAAAAACATTTTTATTTCGGTCAAAAATGATAGCTTTTGGTTTTACCATCAAAAAACGGATTTTTATTCTGATCAGACATTTCTTTTGAAAGCTTCAATACGCAGGACTAAAATAATGATATGTCAAATGGGAGAGATACATGGTTGAATTAATTTTTGTTTATTTATTTATTTGTTTGTTTGTTTTAATTTCCTAAATAACTTAGGAAGAAGCTTTATTAGTTTTAACGCAATTAATTTTAATCTCTATAAATAAAAGGAATTCCGAGGATAATTAATTGAGGCACAGGGGAAAGCAAATCTTGGCAATGCGCCAACTCGGTCCAGAGGAAGCAAATCTTGGCAATGCGCCAACTCGGTCCAGAGGAATATCATTAAGAAATATAAAACAGATAATGTATTTATCACAAAAAATCGTCTGCTAAGAAAATATCAACACTTTAACACGAAACTAACGCAATCGTTTTAAAACTGATTTTTCACAAAGTCAGCTGCGACGTATTTCAGACAATGCATTTCTGCATGCTTCCAGTTATTGATAAAATCATACAAATTTCAAGTTCGTTTAATATTGCTAATACGGACCCGGGCAACGCCGGGCGGGTCAGCTAGTTGATTAATAAATCACAAAAACTAAAAGTGCGAGAAAATTCTAGTTTCCAAAGGTTTCTTTGTATTGACTAGTAAGATTCAACACACGGCGCTGTTTCGATGGTCTTTAGTATATTTGAAAGCAGTGTTGTATCAGGGGATGGCTGGAGGGGGGGAGATCTCCCTCCAGAGCAATGAAATGTCCCCACTGGAAAATTTGAGATTTTGGGTTTTCATTGCACAAAAAGGACAATACCCCATCTCCGGAATTCTATAATGTTCCCCCCCTCCGGAGCCACAAAAGTCCCTCCCGGAGAAAAGTGTCTGAATTCAACACTGTTTAAAAGCTCTTGGGGTTGTGATTAGTATTTAAAAATTCACCTAAAATAAAATAGTACTGAAGCTGCTCTCTTGCAAGCTTCGGAGCAAATTTAGTACCGCCTGGAAATAAAACGTTTGAGTAGTAAGAACATTATTACAAACATGAACAAACAGCAGAAAAGAAATATAACACGACCATAAGTAAAAATGACAGATACGGTTGTGTTTAATTCTAGCATACTTCGTCAACTTTCAGAAACCACTGAATCTACACTTGCGAACGCTAGATAAAAATATGCTTTTAAGTGTGCGACGGGCTACTTTAGAAATATGTAAGCACTTCCGGAGAATAAAAGGCGAAGGATTGTAGATTTTAACAAACAGTTCTTTTTATAGTCCAGGAGCCGACCGCACGAAACCCTAAGTCATCGAGCACAATAAAAAATCCTTTATTTTATGGAAGTGTAGTAATAGAGGAATCTAATTATCTATGTCTGCCGGAAGCGAAGTGGTGTATAAGCCAAAAATTAATACCTTTGGTGGTTGACTCGTAGGATTAGCATTGTGTTTTCCTGCACCCAGTTTTCCATGTTTTCATAAGTTTGATTGTACAGCAAACACAATGCTAATCCTACGAGTCAACCACTAAAGGTATTAATTTTTGGCTTATACACCACTTCACTTCCGGCAGACATGGATCATTAGATTTCTCTATTACTACACTTCCATAAAATGAAGGAATTTTTCTTGTGCTCGGTGACGTAGGTTTTTGTGTGGTCGGCTCTTGAACTATTATGATCGTTCTCCTTATGAGCAAGAAAATTGAAATCGAATGTCTGGACATTGTAACTATCGCCGAGGAGAGCTAGTCTATCAGCCTTGCTTGGACGATTAAGTAATGCGCACCTTAACTAATTTTTAATGTCAAAGCTTTCTCCAAAATGTTCTAAATGTTAATTGATTATGTTCCTTTGGAAAATTGTGAAATCTCTGCAGACGGTCTTTATTGTGAAAATGATTCTCCTGCGGTTTTTTTTTTTTTCCATTCAAAAAAATGACCAAAAAAGTAAAATTCTGACAATAAATGTAATCTAATTTTAAATTTCAATACCCAACATAGAACACGATTGTGCTGTGGTTTTCTTTGCTTCACTAATCAGGATAACTTTATGTAAAATTGAAAGAAATGCACTATATTTCATATCTATCAGGACTTTACACTTACGTCGTAATTATATGCATAGTAAAATATACGAAAATGTTTCAAATTAAAACAAAAATTAAATGTTTAGTTCATAAAATTTATAATCATTATTATTTTATATCAGAGATTTTCCTTTGCACGAGAATGCATTTCAAGAAATTATTTTATTTTGAAATTTTCAAAAAATGAAAAATAATGATTTTTTTAACAAGCCCGTTAAGTTAACTTAAAATGCTACATCCGTGATACTTCATATTTCATATGCTATTTATTAAATAAGATCGGCCTCATCTTCAAAAACAAAGGTAGAAAAAAAGGGGAATTTTTCATTCACCGAGGAAGATAATAAGAAAGCCCGAGACGGTAATTTGTCAGACCACCAGCTGTAAATTCCTATCGTGCCATTAATCACACAAAGAATTTAATTAAAATTCCGAAATTTTTATATTTTTACTTTTCTTTCCATAATGAAACTTTAACGAGAAATTTCAGTTTATCTTACTGATATTGTCGATGGAAACAAAGCACGTTCGGATTATTTAATATCTTTTTTTCTAATACAAAGAAAATCTCTCTATTGAAAAAGGCTAACGATTTAATATAATTATCTTCGATTATTATGAAAGAGTAAAGCTTCGTTAGAACTTTACCACAAGATAGCAAAAAAAAAGCAAATTAAGAAAACAGAGAATATAAATAATGTAATTAAAACCAATATAATCTATAAAATTCAAAATTTATTATACAGTAAAACTTTAATTATTTTGAACTCTAGTTATATCCAGCGATTTTTAAAAATGTATTTTCAAAGTTTTTGAAGATATAAACCAGTGTTGTAAAAGAAACAAATCGTAAATTGCTCGTCAAATGTAGCAAATGATGTGCGTTTGTACTATAACGAAGTTTTAAAAATATTGAGATCTTGGTGTAATAGTATACAGTATTTAGGATACAGTATAGTATTCGAGATCTTTTGTATGTCCCTGAGAATACTATCATTCTATTATGTATGAAACAACTTGTAGTAAACCTCAGCAATGTACATCGATTTTATAAAATGCGAAAAAAATTAATAAATCAAAACCCGTCCCAAACAATATTTCAAATCTCAAATGGAAGGAGTTTAATTTTTGTAAAAGAAACCATAGTATCATATCTAACCATTTATAACTCTTTATTAAAAATCCTATAGCTTTATTTAAAAGAAATAATCTCAATAGGTCCATTTTTAAATAAATCGAACTAAAACACGCTAAATTGGCAATATCGTTAACAGATTAGACAGATTAAACTAATTTCCAATAAATAAAGCCCTTTTTTTGTTTGTTTCCGAGAAAATCTAATCAAATAATTTTAAGATTACTATATTGTATGATAAATTTAATTTTTTCAAAAGTTTATTGTTTTAATTATTGTTGCTGTTATTATAATTATACATATTATAATAAACAAACCTGCCTTTGACGATGACGTCATTTTCACGATGACAACACCAGATAATTAAATTTAGCTTTTATTACGATATTTAATCTTCTAAATACCGCGAAGTTTCAATTTTTACGCCTTTGAGTAGCGAAAAAAATTTACTGTTAAATGCAATTTGCTTGCAAACTGTATCACAATTTATGCATTTATTATGGTTTTTAGAATAATTTTCAAGCATGAATTTTTAATGTACCTTTATCGCATGCAGACGATTACGAAAGATAAATCCTTTTGTACTTAAATTAATATAAATTGCTTAACATCTGTTTCATCTTAAATTCCATATAAAAATTGAAACTTCACCAATTATTAAATTAAATTAAATAATGTGAATAAAACAAAAATTTAGGACATGTAATCTTAGTAGGCGCTTAAAACACTAAAATGATCAATACAAAAGACTGATATAAAGATTGATGTCTTTTGTAAACTATTCTTTATAAAACTTCTTTTAGTAAACTCTTTCCGCGAAGTCAATACGAAATTATCGTTTTCAGAAAATTACAATATTTTATTTGGATGTACAATTGCGATGTTTCTATACACTATATTGCCATTGATTATGGGACACTTGCGATTTTAGACATTTTACTAAATATTCAGAAAAATACATGAGGAATCATCTCGAAACTCTTAGTGTAAAAATATAATAGTATACGTCATACATCTCCGTGAAGATTTTTTACCGAAACTCCATAGGGGACCGTCAACAAATTAAAAAAGAATGAATATCTTTTGAATAACCCTGTCAAAACTAATGTAGCAAAAGCGCTCAAATTCTAGATTATGATTGAATGCCTTATTGTAATACACTGTGTTCATTTTTATGTAAATAGCATGCATACTCGCAGAGTAATTAAGGTTTTTATAAAAATGGTCCCAAATTTTTCTAAGTTTTTTCCTCATAATTTTCAGAGTTCTTAATATAAAATACAGTGAAACCTCCAAATAAGGGACACTCCGAATAAGGGACACCTCTATTTAAGGGACAAAACTTCCGGTCCCAGTCCCATGGTATAGGACGTGTAATGTATTTACCTTTAAATAAGGGACACTCGATTTAAGGGACACTTGAAAATGAGACTTAAGGGACTGTTTTTTGCATTTCAGATAATGACGAATCAGTTATGAAAATGAAAATACAGATTTTTGTGAACTTATCAAACAGACAGGCAGTTACGTTGATACAGAGGCATACAACACAATTAACGAGCATTTATTTATCCACAATTCATATTCAACATCAGTGAGTTTATCCCCAATGAAAGTAATGTTGAAAATTGTGAGGATGATTCTGAAAGTAGAGAATAAAAGAAAATTGTGAAATAAAGAACTTTACAGATGTTTTTAGGCTTTCTCAAATCCAAAAAGGGCAGCTTTTAATTCATAAATTTTAATTTGTTTTTATTCGGAAATGCCTGAAATTAGCAGGTGTTTTTGTTCAGAAAATATGTAATCAAACTTATTTTTTATAAATGCAATAGATCTTTTAGCAAATATAAAAGTGGGTGTTTTGAACAGAATTTCCACGCGAAAGCAGAATAATACTCAAGAAAAGTTGAAAAACGTCTTTGTCACCTGATCAAAATCGCTTACATGTCAATAGGTAATTTATTTACCTCAAAATTTAAAATACAATTCAATTCCAAATTGCTTTCATAGTCAAGCGTTCCAGTTTTATACCATTCCGTTAAAAAATGAATTTGTAAATTTGTCACAACATTTTCCACTTACTGAGCAGAGAAGTTGCGAAATTTGTTGCTTTAAAATACGCAAAGCAGTTGAATGTTTTTCTTTTGTAAATACTGCTGATAATGAAGAACTAAAATTTATAAGTATGGTAAATGAACACTTAAAAGGTTTGTAGTGAAAAACTGAAATTTACAAAACAATCTCTTTTGATTGATTACTTTTAGTAAAATTCTTTTAAATACTTTTATACTTTTTGCATGTACACACAATTTGAATAAAAAATATAAATCAATAATTCATCTACAAATCATTTAATGATTTAATAATCAATTAAAAATTTTAGTTAATTAATTCTCTGTTCTTCCTTTTATGTCTGATTAACGTGATTTATACACTTCAGGTGTATTTAAATTTCCCCTTTAATGTTTAATTATTTTTATATACCTCTGAACGATTAATTAAAAATAATAACAAAAACTCCGAATAAGGGACACCTCTATTTTAGGGACAAAAGTTCCGGTCCCATAGGTGTCCCTTATTCGGAGGTTTCACTGTAATATTTTTTTTAGAAAATATGACAAACAACATTGCACATAGTACCCTGTAATCAGAATTAAAAAATAATGAAAATTGTATACAAAATGAGTTGGTTTATTAAATAATTTTTTACTGCGCATGCGTCAACGATATCAAAATTTCATTTGCATATTATGTTAGCTAAATGTATAGAGCAACTTTTGTGAAAGTCACAAAATCATAACTTGAAAATTCTGAAAATAATCGTCAATTGAATAAGTTGAAAATCCGTTATTCTCAAAATGAAGCAAAAACAAGAGGGGTTGTATCCATATATTCATTGATTAGTGTCAATATAGAATACACAATACGGGATGTTACGATTACTTTTGGATAAAAACCCTCATTTTTTTGCTTCATTTTGGAAACAACGGATTTTATCCTTTTTCTATAGACGATTACTTTCAGAATTTTCAAGCTATAATTTTGAGACTTTTACAAAAGTTGCTCTATACATTTAGCTAACGTAATATGTAAATGAAATGTTGATATCTTTGACGCATGCGCAGTAAAAATTTATTTAGTAAACCTACTCATTTTTCATATAATTTTTATTATTTTTTAATTCTGATTACAGGGTACTGTGTGCAATGTTGTTTGTCATATTTTCTGAAAAAAATATTATTTTATATTAAGAACTATGAAAATTATAAGGGAAAAACTTAGAAAAATTTGGGGCCATTTTTATAAAAACCTTAATTACTCTGCGAGTATGCATGTTATTTGCATAAAAATGAATACAGTGTATTACAATAAGGCATTCAATCATAATCTAGAGTTTGAGCGCTTTTGCGACATTAGTTTTGACAGGGTTATTCAAAAGATATTCATTTTTTTTAATTTGTTGACGGTCCCCTATGAAGTTTCGGTAAAAAATCTTCACGGAGATGTATGACGTATACTATTATATTTATACACTAAGAGTTTCGAGATGATTCCTCATGTATTTTTCTAGATATTTAGTAAAATGTCTAAAATCGCAAGTGTCCCATAATCAATGGCAATATAGTGTATAATCATTTTTGATTTTAGGGCATTCTTAAAAAAAGTACTAAGTAAGTAAAAAAAAAAAAAATCTAGATTTTAGGTTGAAAAAAAAAAAAAAAAAAAAAAAAAGTTTTCAATTTTCCCCTATTTCAACTCCGAAATCCGGCGTTTATCCCCTTTTGACCTCAAAAGTTTATCATTATTATTTTCTTTTAACTTTGCGAGAAGAAAGTTTTGGATTAGTGACAAATTTTGACTTTCGTTTTTCGATAGATTTATAGGTTCATGTTTAAAACGTTCTGAACAAGATAAAATGGTTTTCAGAGAATGTCTAATCTATCACTCCGTCTGTAAGTCTGTTATATGAAAAAAATTTTGTTGGCACTATATCTCATGAACCGCGAATGCACGGAATTTTAGATTCCGCTAGACCTTTATATAAACTGCTTAGATTTTGGTGTAAATTGCTCTGTCACGCTGCATTTTTCACGATTTCAGCAATAAATCTATCTCAAGAACTAATGTATAGAATTTAATAAAACTTTAGACATGCTTAGATCTTGATATAAACTAGTGCGGATTAGTTTTTGGTGTATATCGCCCAACAAGTGGCGTACTGTTGTATTGCATTTTGTGCGATTTTCGTAATAGATTACCACATGAACTAGTGCATGGATTTTCATCAAGTGTTTTCATCATTCAGTTCAGATTGTGTTTTTTTTTTTTTTTTTTTTTTTTTTTTTTTTTTTTTTTGAACAACATACATCTTATTTGTGTGCTCGACATGAAGCCTGCTTATAAATCATCGTCAATATTACAGGGAAAAGATAGCACAAGGAAATTTTACAATACAAGAGATATACACCCGGGAGCTCCACACAAAGAGTGCGTGTAAAGCTGCTATTAGACACACGGACTTTAGACGAGACAAACTTTTCAGCGGATTTTAACTCCAACATTTTCCCGTTCAAAGGGGGACAAAGGTTTGCAGGGGCGTGCCAGCAGTATCCAGCGCCTGTGTGCAGGATTTCAGTTGGCGCCCTTTCGGCGCTTTTTAATCTTTTTATCGGAACGGCACGTATGACCCGTTCAATTTTTTTGCCAACTTGGCTCGTTTATTTATTTTATTTTATTTATTTATTATTTTTTATTTATTTATTTATTTTTGCCAGCCCGCCTGGCCCATTGAAAAATTTATTCTGATTCTGCCGGCCGTTACGCGTTCCGGGTCACTGGACAAGTCCGGGCCCGTGCAGACCTCTAGAGCCATACAGCACTAATCAATGAATAATGCTGAAATTTTCCGAAGGAAGAAATTAATTTCTCGGAATACAGATTGTTTAGGTCCGGCCGAATTTTCTAGCCGCATTTTCGCCGAAAACGAATTTTTGACGAAACTCAGATTTTTGGCCAAAAATGAAAACGAAACCAAATTTTCGGCCCATTTATAGTTTCTACAGAAGTGATCATTTATAGAAGAGCTGAAAAAGGATATTGTTACGACTGGCCTAAAGTAGACTTTCCTCTAGGAGTTCAAAACTCACCGTATTAAATCCCAAGAAATGGTAAAACTTTCACAAACGGCTGATGCTTCATTTTACCATTTAAAACTAACCCCATTGCTGACGCTAGTCTTTCCAATCTAAAATCTCTATCTTGTTCTTGAACAGCACACTTATACAAGTTCTGGTTTTACATTGCTTCCCTATTCATGGTAGATGTCTGTAGTAGAGACCTGCACGAGCCGGTTCGAGGACCAAAGCCCAAGCCCGGCCCGCGGGTCGGACTCGGGACTATTTCCGTTCAAGACTCGCGGGACCTCTTTTTTTCTGTACAGACTTGTTTCATTCGTAGTCTTCACTGTCCAAAATTTTCATTTCTTTTTTTGACACGGCATTCTCTCCGTATGGCCTGGTTCGTTTAAAGGTCGGTAAAATAAGGCCTGGTACAAAATATTTTTGCAAAAAATGCATACTTTTTTAAATTGCCATTATTCTACAATACTTTTTTTTTCTTTTTAAATAATTGTAGATTTCTATTCACACTAGAATATAGCTAAGTTAAAATATTGTAAAAGAGTGAAAAAGAGCCTACCCATGAATCTTGTTTTAAACAAAAAATGTGTTGATCATGCAAAATTAATATACTAATACGCAAGAAAAGATATGTGATACATTTACACTTGCTAAGAAGGGTACTTGTTTGTAACACATTTTTTTTTTTCTTTTCTATGCAATTCCGTCTTAGAGGATTTTACTGTATACCATTTTTCAGATTTTTAACATTTCAATATATGGGATATGGGTTAACAATATTGATAATAACTGAAAGTTTTGCATACAAAAAATAAAATTCATTAAAAAAAAATAAATATCGCGTCTTATGGCATTTCTATAAAAAATGAAAATTATAAACATGAAAAAAATAGTAAATATAAATATTTTTGGTCAGAACTTCTTGTAGAAGGCAAATTTTTAATCAAATAGATGTAAAAATCAATGTTTTGTAGAAACTCTTTCGGACCGTACAGCACCATCAGGCTCGGGCCGTGAATTTAATTTTTTTCCGGGTCGGGTCGGGTTCGGACTGAAATTTTAACTTTTTTATCAAGTCAGATCGGGCCAATATTATTTTGTTTAGGTCGGTCCAGGCCGGGCTCGGACTGAACTTTTAATTTTTGTATCGGGCTGGGCTCGGGCCTCAAAAGTTCGCCCGAGCAGACCTCTAGTTTGTAAGGCCCTTACCCGGTCCAAAAAAGACAGAATTTCAAACTATTCGGGTTGAGTCAGCAAAATAAAGTCATTTTTAAAAAAGGCGGAGCCAATTGAAAAAAAAAAAAAAGGTGGGGACATTAAAAATTAACCAAGTCAGACGAACTGATAGAAAAATTAAGCGGGCCTACCGCCTGATTGAAAAATTTAATCGAAGCTGATAAAATATGAATTTTTTTCAATGGATATGACTATGAATAACTATCATATAATAGTGCTGCACGAGCCGATGCCAGTTAGACAACATCAATACATAAATGTAAAAAAAATGACAACATCAATAGAAAAATGCGTAGTGATCGGCATCGGACACTCACATTATGCCTCAATACGGTCTTAATTTTTTTCAGCAGACTCGGGCCAGATCGAGCTGATGCTTACATTTTTTCTACATAGTCTTAAAGGGGGCAGAATTGGACTCAATTGTTCCCAAGACGTGTTGCAGAATCATTGTAAATATATCTTCCATAGATTACAGAGAAATATTTTCAAAAATCTACTTTTTCTTGTACAGCTGAAAAAGTTATCTTAACTTAAACTCTTCTTTTTTTAGTGTTTCGTTCATCTAAATCTGACGAAACCCTATTCGTCATTTGTCTCTGTGTCCTGTCTATCTATGCATCAAAGAGTCCGTACTGCATAAATCAGAAACTTCAAATTTTGTATAAGGTACCCTGGGGTAATAACGCCACGTTAAGGTTCTACCAATTTTCACGGCTTAGTTTTATATTGTATTTTTCAAACAAATATAGGATCTGATACAGCAACTCTTTGACTATCTATATAAAATAAAATAATTTAACAGATATGTATTCATAAAATGTAATGGCGTTTTTTCTTGACCAATGCTATTTGGCGTTATTACCCACCTATATGGGTAATAACGCCATGCAAACAAAACTATGAAATAAGATGGAATAATTGCATGTAGATAGCCCAATTCTAAAAATACAAACTCTACAAACTTAGAAATTGACAAACTGCATTCTAAGCTATTGAAAATGTTCAATTTTTTGTGAAAGTGTAAGAAAAATAAAGGTGTGGTGTGGGAGGAGGGGATGAGGCAAAAGATTATCAGACCGTGAGCTTCTTTTTGCTTAAAAAGGACCGCTTAAATAGAAATATGAGAAACATTGGACAGTTTTTACTAAGTTTATTTGAATCAGTATTTAGGATATAGCTCGGCCACTGTAGGGAATCAACCGGGGTACTAAAGTCAAGGATTGGCGTTATTACCCCGGTATAGTTATTGCGCAGTACATTTTAAATTACAAATTATCTAGAGAAGATATCCAAAATCTTCAACAATATTTTAAAAGTACATGAAATGCACTACAAATTTATGTAATTAACAAAGTATTTCCGGATAAAAAGATAGTCTTCACATCACAAAACGTATCTCGCAAATTTTAGATCAAGCGTTAATTTTAGTTGTTTGTAAAAACAATAAGACCTAAAAATGAAACAAATTAACTTGAAGCTGTTTTTTGCGATTTATATGACTCAAAACCCTTCTGCGCACAGCACATGGGTGTCATTTACCTGATTATTTCATAATTATGCAAAATATAGGCACTTGGCGTTATTACCCCAGGGTACCTTACTTACAGTTGAATACCTCATATTACACGATAGTTCATAAAATTTTGAAAAAAGTCTGTTATTTTAATTAAATTAATTTTTTCAATGCCATCCACTCATTTTTTGATTTAAATTTCAATTTAAAGTGTGATTTCTTTAAAATCAATAATATTTGAATGGAGTTCTTTTAATTGTTATCAATAATCTTTATTTAGTTAATTATTTAATGTTATGAATTTATTATTTAGTAATTAAGTTTTTTTTTTTCTTCTTGCGCCTTCACATACAAAACTTTTGATATAGGCTAGTCCCCCGAAAAATGTTATTTTAAATTCACTATGATTTATATTATTTCTGTGGATTATTTTTAAATAGTTTGTGTCGTAGGGGACTTACGGCTAATACCGTCAGATGTAACTATGTCCTATAAGATATTTATGCCGCATAAATCTGCCATTATTCATGCCCTTATTACCACAGGAGGAATTTCTATTTCCCCAGTATTTCCGAATAATAATTTTCATCTTATGTATGACTGAAATTCCGCAATAAGCCGAAGATTCATATATATATATATATATATATATATATATATATATATATATATATATATATATATATATATATATATATACTTCTTTTTAGATGGAATTTACTCTTGTGGCAATAAAACTGTAGTATGCTTTACCACTTTTGAGAGACACAGTAAGACTAGTGAAATAAAAGTGTTGCATGTTTTTAGTCATGTGGATTATAACGCCTTTCTCTGTTTACATGAGCTTCGCCTGTTTTTATGGAAAGGTTGGATTGATCTACGTTTAAATAACTTATTAGGAGACTCAGAAGTAGAATAAAACGAAATAAATAAATAAAAATTAAATCAAACATCTATAAGAAAATTTGTCTGAGGTATATCTAGAAAACATACTCAGATAGCAAAAAAAAAAAAAAAAAAAAAAAGTTTTTAAAACTAGGATATTTTTACTTTTACTTTCTTCTATCTTCAATAGAAGAAAGTATTGTAATCGAAATTTTTTTCGACTTCCGGTTTTCGACGGATTTACACATTTTAGGGGTTAGAGATTCCAAAAAACATGTTTTTACAAAATGTCTGTCTGTCCGTGTGTCTGTGTGTCTGTCTGTATGTCGCCATTCTACCATCAAAAAGTGTATGAAGTTATGCATAGAATTGAACCAAATTTTTTGTGAATGTTTTTGACTGTGGCAAGCAGGTCATCCTTCAGTTTTGAAATATTCCGCCGGAAGGGGGCGCTGCAATCGCGATTTTTGTGCCATTTTCAATATTATACTGATCAAAAGTATATGAAGTTATGCATCGAATTGAACCAAATTTTTTGTGTATGTGTATGACTATGGCTAGTTGGTCCTCCCTGAATTTGAAAAAAATCCGCCGGAAGGGGGCGCTGCAATCGCGATTTTTGTGCCATTTCCAATATTGTACCGACCAAAAGTATATGAAGTTATGCATCGAATTGAACCAAATTTTTTGTGTATGTGTATGACTATGGCTAGTTGGTCCTCCCTGAATTTGAAAAAAATCCGCCGGAAGGGGCCGCTGCAATCGCGATTTTTGTGCCATTTCCAATATTGTACCGACCAAAAGTATATGAAGTTATGCATCGAATTGAACCAAATTTTTTGTGTATGTGTATGACTATGGCTAGTTGGTCCTCTCTGAATTTGAAAAAAATCCGCCGGAAGGGGGCGCTGCAATCGCGATTTTTGTGCCATTTTCAATAGTGTACCGACCAAAAGTACATGAAGTTATGCATCGAATTGAACGAAATTTTTTGTGTAAGTGTATGGCTATGGCTAGTTGGATCGCCCTGAATCTGAAAAAATCCGCCGGAAGGGGGCGCTACAATACCTAATTTTATGCCATTTTCAATATTGCACCACATAAAAGTGTATAAAGTTAGTTCTAGAACTGAACTAAACATTTTGTATATGTTTAAGGATAGAGAGCCAACGAATATAAATGCACAAATAAAGTATGAGAAGGTAGCAAATAGCTATTTCGAATCTACTAACGAGATTCTTCATCAGTGCAAAACTCAGCGAGCTAAAAGTAGCAAAACTGAGCGAAGAGACAGAGAGACTCAGGCTTATATACCCGCTATGGGAACAATCCCGCCTAAAGGAAAGCAACCAATGAGAAGAAAGCAGCCAAAACCAGCAGCTTTCTTCTCATTGGTTGCTTTTCTTTAGGCGGGATTGTTCCCATAGCGGGTATATAAGCCTGAGTCTGTCTGTCTCTTCGCTCAGTTTTACTACTTTTAGCTCGCTGAGTTTTGCACTGATGAAGAATCTCGTTAGTAGATTCGAAATAGCTATTTGCTACCTTCTCATACTTTATTTGTGCATTTATATTCGTTGGCTCTCTATCCTTAAACATTTGTGCACAAAAGCTTTATTTGCTATTTTAATTTTGTATATGATTATTTTTTGGTAAGGCAAGTGGGTCCTCCCTGAATTTGAAAAAAAAAAAAAAAATCTGCTTATCATTCTATTGTCCATCGGCTCGTACAGAGACGGAAATTCGTTTTTACTCCGATTAATTGATTGAAGCAGAAATTTAAGATGAAAATCAAAGTTGGTAAGGTATTGAATTAAAATTATTAAAGCATTAAAATGGGTAACTATTTTTTTAATATTAAAATGTATGTATGAGATAGAAGAAAGTTTTGGGATTGGCACATCCAACTAGTTTTTATTTCTTTCTTCTTTTTCTTTTCTTTTTGAAATAATTGCTCTTCATCTGAAATTTTTGGCGCCTTTACTACTTCGGCGCCTGTGTGCCCCGCACACTTTGCACACCGGGTCGGCACGCCCCTGAAGGTTTGCATTTGTCTTTGAAAAATTCGGAGGAAAAGCTGTAAAACCAGTTTCCACTCGTGCCAGGCGTTAACATTTATCGCCTACTCGTATCAATCGCTTATCTCTGATTCGTTGAAACGTTCGATGTTGGATGAAAAATCTGAGCTAGGCCAGATTTTTTTGAACGTGTGGAAAAAAGTCTGGGAGACATTGCAGTTTGCTATTACACTGGACGTTGGGAGGATATTTCCCGAAAAGTTGGAGGAAATCGCGTGTTGGCTCAAAAGTCTTACTAAATGTTGGTGGATCTGATAGCGGCTTAATAGAGCCAGTGGGATTCGAATCCCCAACCTCCTACGCTCGAAGGCGATTAGTGATGTGGTGCTTTGACCACTCGGCCACGGAGACCAGTTCAGATTCAGATAGATGTTGACGTAAGTTGTTACTGATTAGGTTTCCGTCTGAATCGTATAACAGGTAGCGTTTCTCTGTTGAATTTTTCACGATATTCGCAAAAGCTCTATCTCAGAAACTGATGCACATAGCTTAATCAAACTTAACATTTAGTTACGTTTTCATATAAATATGTATATTCAACAACAGGTATACATTTTATACACTTTGGGTTGGAAATTTTGGTTGCCGTCATCTAACGCAATGAATTCCGGAATCCAATAATTTATTAGAAACAATGCGATATTTTATACTCTTCGTTAAATGCATCCAATTGAATGAATCTAAACACTTAGACAATGAGGCAGCAGCGCAGACAATCACTTCATCGTGTTCACGATAGAAATTTCGGAATTAGCTAAAACACTATTTCCGTATTAAAGCACCATTGATCTGTCAAGTCATATCTTGATCGAAATCATACTTGAAAACCCGATATTAGTGGTTGACTCTTAGGTTTATCACTGTGTTTTCCTGCACCCAAAGATATGAAAACATGGAAAACAGAATGAAAAACCTACGAATCAGCCGCTAAAATCGGGTTTTCAGGTGTTTTTGACCAAGACATGACTTAATAGACCGATTGCATTTTAGTGTGCGAATAGAATTTTAATTAATTCTGGAATTTCTGTCGTAAACTCGATGAGATAATCATCTGTGTGGCCGCCTCCTGGTCTAACATTTACAGTCCTCATGATGGGCATACATTGTCATTTAATTTTAGGAATGTGAAAGCGAATTTTGAATTAGTAACATGTAAGAAGTATAAGAAAGTTTTGGAATTCACACATCCGACTAGTTATTATTATTATTATTATTATTATTATTATTATTATTATTATTATTCACATGACTTTCTTTAGTACAGTAGAAGCGCGAAATAACGCGGTCCGGATTTAACGAAGATAAAAGTGTGTCCCCTGAAAAAAGTGATCAATTTTAGGGTATATTTTGCATTTAAAATTTCATTGAAACACAATTAGGGATTTACAGTCTATGGTTAGTGCTATGCATCTTGATATCTCTGTTGACGATTTAAATGACTGGATAGAAATTGACGACAGCGAACCAATATCACAGGTCATAAAAGATCAGGATATCATTGATGCTGTAACATATAAAATTGCAGTGAGCAAGATGATGATGATGATAATGATGAAGTAAATTGAAAATGATGTGGTAATGAAAGACGACGTTCCACATGTTAATGAAATCAGTTCATACTTAAAGAATGTAATTTCGTGGATGGAGAGGCAAGACGATTCGGATTGTGTTCATCTACTCCATTTTGCTAATATGAAATAATATGCCGAAAAGAAACGAAATGCCTCAATTCGCCAAACATCATTTACGGACTTTTTTTAAGATAGTGTAAGATTAAGTTTGTGATCAATGAATGATAAAATTAATTACATTTTACAAAGAGAGTAAGTGTTTCATCGTTTTGTAACATTTCTTTGATACGATTTCGATATACCGCGGTTACGTTATAACGTGACTATAGAACATGTCTCCCAACAACCGCGTTATATCGGGGTTCTACTATATTACATTTTAATGAAATTGCGTAATTCGCTGAATTTTAAATGCATTTTATAAACTGCAAATAAAAAGCATATGATCTTATTGATAAAAAGAAACCAGGGAAATGTTTTTTTTTTTTTCTGTGTGTGTGTGTGTGTGTGTTTTCCAATAAAATGTAGAGGGGAAAAAAGGACTCGCATTCGCGATAACACGTTGATTTATTGCGAGTTTTTTAATACAAAAAGAGCTGTTATGCGCTCAATGAGAAAATAACTACTTTTTTATTATCATTATTTAAGATAAAATAATGGATTTACGACGCTTCAAGTACATTTTTGACTGTTTCTTGGAGAATAATAAAGGAGGAAAAAGGAGCATTTATTTTTATAATTTTTCTTTATTGCTTTTTAAATCTCTTTAATCTTTGTTTTACCCCATTATCCGCTTAATGATTTTTTCATAATGTATTAATAATTATTTTTTTTTCATAAATGGAGTTTTCGGATATTTCTTAGGAATAAAATTGCAACTCAGTGTATTTCTTATAGTTAAACACTGCTTTATTATTAAAGTCTCATTAACGTAAATGATATCACAAAGTTCTGATAAGATCCTATCAAGCACATTTTACTCTTTTAAATAAACAGAAATTAGATAATTTTTTTTAAACTATAAAAAATATTCTTATGTATTTTCAAGTATTTTATGTTATTTAAAAAGTGACATTTTGAAAATAATTTCGTCTAGGGCTTTTTAACTCAAAGGCTATCAAAGCCTGGGAGCTTATGTGCCCGTCCGTTCTGTATGTGCGTATGTGCGCAACGCGATAACTCGTGATAAAAATATCCGATTCTCTTGAAATTTTGGTCATACGTATATTCTGATAAGGCGCTTCCCTGATTAGTTTTTGGAGTTCATTCGATATGTATAACAGTGGGAACGTGAGCTAATGCCCCTCCCATTAATTGATATAAATGGGGTTTTAATGCCGAATTATCAGTTTTTGTTCAAAATTTAGATATAGGACCATTCTGATGAGGCGCATCCGTGATTAGTATTAGGTGTTCATCGTATAAATATAAAGAGGGGAACGGGGGGAGGCTAATTCCATTTCTCTTAATTGATATAATGGGGATGATATTGATTATAATGATGATTGGGTTTTCATGCAGATTTTTTACATGATAAATCATATCCCTGATTAGTTTAAGGGGTTCAATGATGAAGCATAAAACGGGGAAATGGAAAGAGCGGATCCCCCCCCCCCTTAATTTGTTTTTCGAACGGAATTAACCCTTGATAATATAAGGCTGTAATATACAATTAGTATGCGTAGCCTGTGAGCTGAATTCCATCAGTTTAACTGGGCAATATTCTTTTTATTTATTATTATTACGATTAAAAATAGCCTTCCGTTATCATGCTAAATGTTATAGCAACCCGATGAGTTGCATTTAAGTTGCATTAGATCTTGCGATATATTTTTTTATTTTTTGATGAAAATGTAAATTTAATTTTATTGTATGTTTAGACAATAACAATAATATCAAACTGATTAAATGCTTAATTTCAATCAATAAACGATATTATACGGTAGGATAAGTTTATGGTTTTAAGGTTTTTGCTCTGTCGGCTGTTGGACTATAAAGAGATAGCATTGTATATGATAGTTGTTGGTTTTTTTTCAACCTTCGGTGGGGCATAAAATAAAGAGATGGATAAATAACAAAATGGTTTTAATATCAAGAGTGAAGTTTAATCAAAGGTGTTTTTTGACATGGTCATCGTGAAGACTGAGACTTTAGTTATATCTGTGGAAGAATTGTCCAATACCCTAGTTAGCCTGTAGTTGCGAAGAACTGTTAGACCGGCAGGCGGCAGCACAGACAATCAACTCATCGAATTTACGGATGACAATCTAGGATCAGTTAAATCTCGATTTGCATATTAAAATGCAATTGATCTGCCAAGTCATGTCTTGGTGAAAAACACCTAAAAACCAGATTTAAGCAGTTGACTCGTAGGTTTACTATTGGACTTTGTTGCACCCAAAAGTATGAAAACCTGGAAGATTGGGAGCAGAAAAACACAATGGTAAATCCGTGAGTCAACCTTTAAAATTGTGTTTTTAGGTGTTTTCCGCCAAGGTATGACTTGGCAGACCTATTGCGTTCTAATAAGCGAATCGAGATTTAACTATACCTAGATTTTTATCTGTGAACTCGATGAGATGATTGTCTGAGCATTCATCTCGCGGTCTGTATTCTACCCAACCTGTCTTCGGTTCTCGAAAAAAGTAACGGTCTTAGGCCGAACTGATGGAGACACAGTTTCCTTTCAGCATGTCGATGAGTTGTGTTCGCTGCCATTATCTGGCAGCAAGTGATTTTCACCTTCTTCCAGAACTGAAGAAAACTCTCAATGGCAACGCTTTCGCACAATCTAAAATTTTCAAGACTATATGTAGACCTATCTTAGTCTCAACACGTTGCTGGCTGTAACCTAATAGGAAGGATATTGGAAAACATATGCGTCGGTATAGCAAACATCTCAATCTTCACAGCGACTATGTCGAAAAGTAACTTTGATCAGGCACGTAGCCAGGGAGGGGGCTAAGGGGGCTGAAGCCCCTCCCGAAACTTTGAAAATACAAAATTATCTGTATGATAAAAAATAAGTTTTGTTTGTTTTTATCTTCCATTACATTTAAATCAATTGCATTTTTAGCTGTAAAAATACCCATTTATTGAATTACAGTTACGGTAATCCTTCATTATATCGGTTATTTGGACATATTGTTTTTTTAATAGGTATGTATCACTAAAAATATAAATTCTTTTAAAAAAATAATTTTTACTGTCTTTATGCGCAATAAAATTCGATTAAGTGTAATTTCTTATCATTAATTTGATTAAGAAAAATTAAGTATAATACGCATACGGCATAAGAAAGGTCACGAAAAATTAGGAAGATTATTTTCTACATGTTTCAGTCATTGGAATTTTTTTTTTCTTAAAACATATACAATTAGATTATCACAAACCTTATGTTATTTTAACAAACAAACTCTAGATTTTTTCAGGAAAATAGAAATGGAATTATTTCATTGTTGAGTTTTCAAAGAGCTCCAAGAAAAGAAGAAATTAGAGAAGATCTTGAACTAATACTTGAAACAATCTTATTTTGTGCAGAATAAAATAGCCACTGACCACAATGACGATCCTCTAACTTTAGAGAAATTGGTATAAAAAAGACTAGTTAAGAGTTCTTTCTTTTAAGTTTTGAGCAAAGTCTGGAGCGAATGATTTGAAACGAGACATTATAAATATCTATAGAAATGCTATTTATTTCACCCCAGAAACTCAGAATGAAATCAAATATTCTGGGATACAGTTACCGAAGTATTAATTATCAAAATACATATTACGATCTGTTTTAGCTTAATTGCTGTTGAAACTATGGACATTTCAAGCACAGAACAGCTTGCTATTTGTGTTAGATATGTGAACTATTAAAAAATTCACAAAACCCAGTAATTCGGATTTTTTTTCACGTGTTATTCCAATAAATGTCTCAAAAATTCAAGAAAAGTAATTTTACAACATTGTGATGAACTATGTCTTGGCATGTATAAATGTGTCGCATAGGCGTATGACAAAGTAGCCAATAAGTTTGGTCATGTTAGCGGGGTTCATTCTAGAATTCTTCAGAATATCTAAAAATTAGATACGTCTTCTGTGAAAGCCATTGGTTAAATCGTGCCTGTTTCCAACAACATGCTGATTCCCTTCATTCGAAAGTATCATGCATGGACTTGTTAAAGCAGCGACAAAAGTTTTTAAAAATCAACTGAAGACAAATTTAGCGCTTCAAGAAGCAATTGCATCATATATCCTAGAAAACAAAATAATATAACTTTTCCGCATTTGTGATACAAATTTTATCGAGAGGCATGAAAGCATATTGACTTTTGTTGAGCTACTTAAATACATTTGTATTAGCTCAGAAAATATTTCGAAAAACACATGGAAAATTTCTTCAATAGCTGGAGTTTTTTTTTTTTTTTTTTTTTTTTTTTGGCAGTCAGGGAGAAAAAATCATTTTCTCATAAGCTTGTCTGTTTATCAGAAGGTTTTCTGTTTGACAGTCATAGTGAGTTCTTAAAAAAAAAAAAAAAAAAAAAAAGTTATATAATATTGACTGTAACCCATGCTAAAGATGCCTAATTGTTTTACATAAATATGCAGAAAAATGAAGTAAAAATCTTTTGTGAGATTTTATTGTACATCAAAACTTCGGGAAAACATCTTCCAAACTGAAATAAAGATCCCAAGACTGACATTTAGACAGGCAACAGATACAAACCCTCAAATTACATCCACCGACAAGTATTACAATATCACGGTCTTATTTCTCCATATAGAAAGTCTTATTCAAAATTTAAATTATCAATTAATTTCGAATGAAGACATTCTAAGAGATTCCCAGTTACATCTTCCAGGATGTGCTTCACTGGAAAAAGCAAGTAAATTAGAGAATCTGATGCAATATTTTCAGGATAAAGTGTCAATGTAACAAGTGAAAGCTGAATATGAATTAGGGTGCAAACAAATTGCTAATGTTGACACCAACATAGGGGTTTTAAAAGTTTTCGCACTGTAATATGACGTATTACGATAAAATCAAACACTTGCTGACAGCTACAATTGAAAGCCGAGTAACAAAAGACAGTGCTGAAATATATTTTTCGGCAAAGAAAATAATTAAATCTGACTCGAAGCGTTATGGTCGATGACAGACTGAGTAGTTTTTCCATGATTTCTATACTATCTTTAAGCATTTAAATGTAAGGCAATGAACAGTACTAAAATAATCGAGGTGGGCGACTTTTTACACACAAACATATTTAATAAAACTGACGGCACTACAGACGACATATACACATATTGTAAACACAGAACAACTATCTGGAACATAGATACATTATGTTCCTTACATAATTCCATGGAATAGACAAGGGGCGCCATCTACCGTTTAACCTGAAAAGTAAAAGTATAAAATACCACAGCTCTTCCCCACTTAGTAATGAAGTCGGTCAGGAGCTCTTCGATGTCTTCTGGACCTTCTAAGTACCTGTGGAGAAGAAGAAGAATTAGTTTTTACATGTTCAGGGGCATCAACTGTAGCACTAGTAGGAACCGACGGTTTTTGGTGAATATTATCAGAGTTAGCTGAATTAGAACTCGAAGAATCAGGATTATGAAAGTCAGTTGGAGTAGGATCTGGAACAACTGGAACATGAGAGTCAACTGGTTGCGGATCTGTGAAACTTGACTGTAAGGGTGGAAAATCATCTTGCTTCACACTTGTATTTTCACTTCTAAAATTTTCTGTAACATTTTCTTCTGAATTTGGATCATTGGTTAAAGAAATATCTTCTCCTACATTAGTTATTTGATCCACATGCCTTTTCCAAATATTCGAACCAACTTGAACTCTGTAATGTAATTTTCCTTCTCTTGCTACAATTCGACCAATTTTCCATTTGGCTTCTGGAGTATAATTTCTTACAGCTACTTTCTGGTTGACTTCAAATTCTTTTACTTTAACTTTAGATTTCCTTGCAGTTTGCTTTTCATGAACAAAATTTGCAACATTTGGCACGATCAAATCTATGTTTGTTCTTATGTGACGCTTTAGAAATAAAGATGCAGGACTTTCCCCCGTTGTAACATGTGGCATCTTCCTGTACTGCATAAGAAAGTTATTCAGCTTCATTTGTAAAGTACCTGGTTCAGACGCTAAGGCTTTTAATCCACGTTTGACCGTTTGCACATATCTCTCAGCCTGTCCATTTGTAGATGGATGGTACGGTGCACTAAACTTATGTTTTACACCATGACTTTTTAAGAACATTTCAAATTCTTCAGATGTAAACTGCCTAGCATTATCTGATACCAAAGAAATAGGAAAACCGTATCGTGCAAAGAGAGAAGAAAGACAAATAATTGTATTTTCTGAAGTTGTACTAGGAACTATAAATACTTCTGGCCATTTACTATAAGCATCAACCACTAACAAAAGCATTTTTCCGTTAACAGGACCAAAATAATCAATATGAATTCTCTGCCATGGAGCAGTAGGCCATTCCCAATGATGTGTATCAACTTTAGGAGGATTATTTTTCAAATTTACACAAATAGAGCAATTTCTTGCAATATCTTCTATATCATGGTCTATTCCTGGCCACCATACAAAACTACGGGCTAAAGATTTCATTTTCACTATACCAAAATGACCAAAATGTAATTCCTTTAATATTTGTTGTCGATGGATTTCTGGGATAACTACCCTACAACCTTTTAAAATACAACCATGCTGAAGAGTAAATTCTTCTTGTTTACCACCAAAAAGTAAATTCTTAGGAATTTCTGAACCAGAAATGAGGTGATGAAAAATTTGTCGCAAAAGAGGATCGGTTTTTGTAGCTGAAGCAATAGATTTAGCATTTAAAGGTAAAACAGAAAGTTGATTTATTTGAATGATTTCCGATTCATCAAGTCCTTCATTTGAATTATATTCGTGGGGCAAATCTTCACTACGTAATGGAAGACGTGAGAGTGCATCGACATTACCGTGTTCAGTAGTTTTCTTATAGCGGATGTCATACTGGAACGCTTGTAAATATATGGCATATCTTTGCATTCTAGCAGCTGATAAAACCGGAATACTTTTAGAAGGTGAAAAAATTGAAACTAATGGTTTACTATCAGTAAACAAAGTGAATCTGTTACCGTACAAATATTGAAAAAATTTCTTAACACCAAATATTATTGCTAATGCCTCCTTATCTACTTGACTATACCGTTTTTCGGCATTATTCAAGGTTCTGGATACAAATCCAATAGGCTTTTCAGTCTTGTCTGGCATCACATGCGAAAGAACTGCAGAGATACCATATGGAGAAGCATCCGTAGCTAAGATTAAAGGTAACTTAGGATTGAAATGCGTCAGCACTCTGTCCGAAGTAATTTCTCTTTTTATTTTTTTAAACGCTTGATCACATTTGTAAGACCAGTTGAACTTTACATTCTTTTTAAGCAAATTATTCAAAGGATGTGCAATTGTCGATAAATTCGGTACAAATTTTGCATAATAAGTTACAAGACCAAGAAATGCTTTTACCTGGGAAACATTTTCTGGCTTAGGGGCATTTACAATTGCTTCTATTTTATCTGGTGTTTTATGAATACCATGTTTATCCACTTTATACCCACAATAAGTAATTTCATCTGCCATGAAGAATGATTTTTCCTTATTTATCCGAATATTATAATTTCTCAACCTTTCTAATACTTGCTTTAACCTTTGCAAATGAATTTCGTCCGTTTCCCCAGTTATTCCTATATCATCAATAAAAATTGTAATTCCCTCAATTCCACTTAAAATTTGTTCGATTTTTCTTTGCCATATAGCAGGAGAACTATTAAGACCCATTGGTAATTTAAGAAACTGAAATAATCCTTTAGGTGTATTAATGGTTAATAATCCCTGGGATTCCTCATCAACGGGCAATTGGAGGTATGCTTGATTTAAATCAATTTTTGTAAAATGAACACCACCACTTAAAGTAGCTAACATATCCTCTATTTTAGGCAAGGGATATTTTTCTACTTTCAGATATTTATTTAATGTGACTTTAAAGTCTCCACATAAGCGTATTTTACCATTAGATTTTACCACTGGAACAATCGGGGTTGCCCACTTGCTATTTGTAACTGGTTTAATTATACCTGCTTCTTCTAATCTTTGTAATTCCTCATTGACTGCAGCACGTAGTGCATAAGTAACAGTCCTAGCTTTACAAAATATGGGTGTAGCATCCTTTTCAAGGTAAAGCTCTGCCTTTAACCCTTTAATTTCCCCTACTTTATCAGAAAATAAATCAGAAAAATCATTTAACAATTCTTGTAATTTATCAGAATAATTTACAGTCTCATTAACATAAACAGATCTTAAATTATGTGGAAAAATATCGAATGCAGAGGCCCAATCGCGGCCAAATAATAATGGAAAAGTATCTTCTTTTATCAAATATAATTTTAACTTTTCTGTTTTATTTTCATAAGTAACATTTACTTCAACATAACCTACAGGTTTAAAAATTTCACCAGTTGCAGTTTTTAACTGAACATCTGGAGGAAATATTTTATAATCAGGAAAAATTCTGCGAAATCTTTTTAAAGGAACAGCAGAAATTCCCGAACCGGTGTCCAATTCCATATCCGCTCTGGCTTTATTTTCAATTAACACAGATAATTTAATAGGATTTGCACCTGTATTTTTTATAGTTAATACATTTACTGTATCTACCGAATTTACGTGTTTTTGGAAAGTTTTACTTCTACAAACCTTTCCAATATGGCCTTTTTTCTTACATATTTTACAAGTAGCATTAATAAATCTACATGAATTGACTAGATGGGAAGTATTTCCGCATCTATAACATTTTAATTTACTTTTATTTGCTTCAGGAATTGTATTATTTATATGATTGTTGACATTTGACTTCTGACAGTCGTTAGAAAATTTCTTTGGGTGTACATTTTTTGAACTGGAAATTTTATTAATACTGAAATTTTTATTTTTAATTTCAGAAATTTCAATATCTACATTGTGTAAGGATAAAGCTTTCTCCACTGCTTTCTCAAAAGTTAAATCCTCTACTTGCGTAATCAATTTATTTTGAATGCTTTCGCTTTTCAAACCGCGTAAAAATTGTTCAAGTAAATTTTCATTTAATGTATCACCCGTAAAACAACAAAAAGTTGTATTTTTCTTTAATCTAGCAGCGAAATCTTGAACTGATTCCGACTCATTTTGGTAACACTTACGAAATTTGATTCTTTCAATAAATTTGTTGGGGGCGGGGCTTAGATGCTTTATCAATATATCAACAATCTCCGAATATTTTAATGTTTCACAATCTTTAGGGAAACATAAATTACTCAGTAAATTATACAGCTTAGGGCCCATGCAAGATAAAAGGGCTGCAACTTTTTTTTCCTCTTTTAATTCATTCAGAATAAAATTCTGTTCCAGGCGTTTAATATAAGCCTGAAATGTTTCTACTTTATCATCATATTCCTTGAATGAAAACATCGTATTCTTTATGCAATAACACAGGAAAAAAAAAAGTACTTTAAAATTCAATGTACTTACCACCCCCTTGTTTTAAAGCTGCTGATATATTCTGGAAAGCTGCTGTTACCTTGTATGTTTGTCGAACGCAAAAACGAAAGAAGAAGCCATTTCTCTTGGGCGCGCCGTTATTCCTTTAAAATTTTTACGGTAGAAACTTTTAACATCTCGTCGCCATTATACTATCTTTAAGCATTTAAATGTAAGGCAATGAACAGTACTAAAATAATCGAGGTGGGCGACTTTTTACACACAAACATATTTAATAAAACTGACGGCACTACAGACGACATATACACATATTGTAAACACAGAACAACTATCTGGAACATAGATACATTATGTTCCTTACATAATTCCATGGAATAGACAAGGGGCGCCATCTACCGTTTAACCTGAAAAGTAAAAGTATAAAATACCACAATTTCCATTCCTTGGAAAATTACAGAAACTCTTGATAAGTCAATCAGCATCATGGCTAAGACGAAATTATGATGATTGCTTCTGTTGCACTAGTAAATAGTGTTGAATTCAGGGGGTCGCCCAGGAGGGAAACATTCCCCCCTCCCCCGGAGAAAGGAGATGTTCCATCTCGGAAAAATAGTGATTTTGTGTTTTCAATCGTCAAAAAGTGCAATTCCCCCCCCCCCCTCGGAGCCCCAAAAATCCCTACCAGAGAAAAGTGCCTGAATTCAACACTGCTAGTAAATTTATTTTACTACGAGTGTCATTTATAATTATTATACACAGAGAATGTGAAATACAAACATAATTTATATGATTACATATGGCTGTAGCAATTAATTTTTTTTTTCAAAAAAATAATGCATGTAATTTATTTCATTTATGGATCTATAGTTTCAAGACCTCGCACTCGTAATGTCAGATTCTCGCACGTTAATATTAATTCTATGTTTTAAATCAATGCATATTATTTGTTTGCATTTCAATATTTTACAACGTTTTTCTTCATAGGATAGGGGAGAGGGGAGCACATTTGAAAAAAATTTTAAAAAATTAGTACATTTCTTATTTGGATTATATTTTTTGCGTTTTAAGTATTACATAATAAAAACAGTGCATTTCTTCATCATATGAACCAGAAATTAAAAGTTTTCTATATAAATTAAAAAAATTGTGTGGATTTAAAAAGCTGAAATATTTCTGCTCAAACCTGTCCCATGTAGGGGTATTTTTGAACAGGTAAGGGGCACCTTTGAACAAATGAGAAAAATATGAAAAATATTGAGAGTTTTTATAAAACGCTGCATATGTTTCAGAAATATAAAGTAATACGGATAAAATTTAATAACTACATTTTATTGAAACTAATAATTTTTCTATAATTTAACCAAACTTAAATCCATCAAAGCTGATGTCAAAAATCATTGTTGAAACAACACAAAATGTTTCTCCAGTTATGTTTGTTTGAGAAAACTGTTTTAAAATATCCTTTTAATACACCAATATGATATCTGATGCTTCTGGAAAATTAGAATTCTTCATTCACACTTTTTATGAAAAAACTTTATTTAAATTCTGTTTTATCTAGTACGAAAGTACTAGTAATTCTGTAGTTTGGGAAAGAGTAAATGAAAGAGTATAGGCTTTATTAGACAAACCTACTAAACCATGAATCATTATTGTGTATCCGAATTTTGCGGGTATCAAATAAATGAATGCCATCATCAATTTAGGTTTGAAACTTCCAATCTCTGATACATCCAGAGATTGTAATACATGTTTGGAGTAAATAAGGATTGTTAACAGTATAAGTTCATGTTCTTTGATATTCTTAATTAACCTCTTTTCATATAGAAAAAATTCCAAAAATTGTAACATTTAGTTACATCAACAACTCTCTACTTGATGTTCAATGGTGCCCCATCACATGGAGTTCAACATTACAACGGTTTACTTAATTCGGCTGATGAATTTGAATAAAACAAAACTGATAAACTAAAGATTACATCTTTATTTAAGTGCTGAACAATAAATCAAAATTTTAGGGATACAAAATTTTGAACAAAAATCTTACAACGTTATTTTCTTAAGTTTAGATTCAAGAGGGAGAAAAATATATATCTTGCTTAGACAGTATTGTGCATACAAAATGGATGAGCTTTGTATACTTATTGCACTGAAGCAATAGTAATGTATTGCCATGGACATTTTTAGAAAATAATTTATTTGAAGGAAAATATTTAGTGTTCAAATGTGCCCCCCTCTCCCCTACTTGAGGCTCATCTCAAACATTGTTAGTTTGTGCTTTTTAAGTTTCGCAGAAAATTTTTCCTAAAAACTCTCCGGTTCCCAAATCGGTTTGGAAAGTGGAAATGCTCTTAAAAGTTAAAAATTGCAACATAAATTGAAAAAATTAACTATGAAATAACAATATTTGACATAGTTAACAAGTATTCTATGTAGAAACACACATAAGGATAAGCCTAGATTATTTTTAAATTTTTTACTGAATATTATTCAAATTACTTTTGAAAGAATAGAAAAAATTCCAAAATTGAGCCCCTCCCGAAAGAAAATCCTGGCTACGGG
The DNA here is from genome assembly GCA_964019185.1 of Maratus speculifer. NCBI lineage: Eukaryota > Metazoa > Arthropoda > Arachnida > Araneae > Salticidae > Maratus > Maratus speculifer. Next base: position 186,352,321 of record OZ025296.1, on the reverse strand, counting down.
CCTGACTTTGATTGTACTCGACACCTGCTTATAAAACAATTTTTTTATTCACAGTCTTTTTTTTTTAAAGCCCCATCGGAGGTTGAAAAACATTTAACTTGTAGATTGAGAGAAAACTATGTTTCAAATGTAAGCGGAGTTGATCTTAACATTGTTTTCCAATATCTTTAGTACTTTATTTTTATCTTCATAGTAGAAAGTATTGTAACCGAAATTTTTTTTCATCGTCTGGTTTTCGACGGATTCACACGTTTTAGAGGTCAGAGGTCCCAGAACGAACCATGGCAATCTGACAAGCTTTTAATATAATTTCATAATTGTGTTGAGTAGGTATTTGTTGCTTTTGTAACTCTGTGGACTGTGCTTGTATTATAAATAAATGTACTTATTTAAACATTTCTTTATATTTGTTTAAATAAAGATAAATAGATATATTGATGTTTAAAATACAAAAGATTTTTATTTCAAAGTTAAATGCGGCATAGTGACTGCATTTTTACTTTCTTCTATTTTTACACGAAGAAAGTATTGAATTCGTAAAAATTTTCGACTTATGGATTTCAACGAATTTATATGTTTCAGGAGTAAAAGTACCAAAATACATGTTTTTACAAAATGTTTGTCTGTGAGTCTGTCTGTCTCTATGTGTCACAAATTTTGTGAGTATTCTCTCTCAAGAACTAATGCACGGAATATAATAAAAAAATATATTCAGTTATTTACTAGTATAAATTGGTGCTGTTAAGATTTTGGGGAAAATTGCTCTACAGGTGTCGCTGCTATGCAGCATTTTTGGGATTTCCGCTATAACTCTATCGCTAGAAATAATGCACGGTTTTTTATAAAACTTTAGATTCGGTTATTCCTTAATATGACTTGGTTTTGTTTACATTTTGGTTTAAATCGTTCTACAGGCCACACTGCTATGCTGCATTTTTCACGATTTCCTTTGTAACGTTATCTCAAGAACTCCTGCACGGATTTTCATCAAACTTCAGATTTAGTTAGATGTTGACATAAGTTGTTTCAAATCAGGTTACCATGTAAATCACCCAACAAGGGGCGCTGCTATGCTTCATTTTCAATTATTTACGTTATTTTAGCGATAATCATATTTCAAGAACTAATGTACGGAATTACATATCATTAGAACTCTCATGATGGACATAGATTGCCATTTAATTTTGGCACTGTGATAACTAATTCTATAATACATAGGCGTAGCCAGCCTTTTGAACGGGGGGGTGCCCAAATTTTTTAACCTGAACATCTTGGGTACAAACAATATCTTATGTAATAAAACCTAATAAAACGGAACCCCATAAAACCTATCAAATTTTCGTTTTAGACAGGTTTTTTGCGGAAGGTATAATTGTGTAGAACTTCTTTTAAAAAGGACCAAACGCAATTTTTCATTGCGTGAAGAAGGATGAGAAGTTCCTTAAAACTAAATCTAATGGACAGGGGCGTGCGAAGAGAAAACTGCTTCCGGGGCAAAGTTAGAATTTGGCGCCCCCTCCACCCAACTTTTTCTTGTAACAGCCAAAAATGACGTTGGTAGTATAAATTTGGCGCCCCCTAAAATTCCACGCCGGGACAGCTGCCCCCTACGCTCCCCCTTTCGCACGACGCTGCTAATGGATAAGAAAAAAATATAAAAACATAAATAAAACATGATAGATATAAAATAAAGATATCCGTAAACATAAATCTGTAATTATCACAAGTTTTCATTTCAAACAGCAATAAAATACTAAAATAAATAAGCACGACTTTAGTTCCTCCCGTCAAAGTAGCATTAAAATAACTTGTAGTACGCAATTTAAAGTGAAAAATAGTTCTTATATTTTCCTCTCATGAATAAATAAAATTTTCCCGTTAAAAAAAATGAGCCCGTACGAATGTCAAAATATGATCCCAAAAAACGAAATTTAGCAAACCAACGAACCAACCTCCATATTAATTTGAATTTTGCGTAGCATCATTTCTTATTTTCTGAGGAAGCACAGATTTGTACTAGAGATGAGTTCGGGCTCAATTTTTGAAACCCGCTCCCAAAAGATTTTTAGTACATTGGAGCCCAAGCCCATCCGAATCCGATACAAACCGTATACAAAAATAAATAAATAAAAGATTTAATGATATTTTAAAATTGTTTCAAATGTGATGTCCCATTTTTAAAAATTTCTTATAAAATTTACTGTTAAATAAAAATTTTAATTCAAGCTTATGAAAAGAGCAATTTGGTATCAAATAAAAATATCCTTCATACCTAAAATTATTCCCATGTTTCTTGTCCTTTAAGAAGAAAATTTGATGGACATATTAAAGAAGTGTAATGAATAAATGGATAGTGTTTATAGAAATTACTATTTGTATGCTGAAGAATCAATAAACGTTTTCAATTTCCTATAAAAAAATGTACATCTTCAGGGGTGTAGTCGTAAAAAAAACCACAGGTTACACGATCGACGCAGAGGGTATATGCTCAAGGCACAGAGTATACTCTAGAGAGTACATCCTATGGGTTTCATGATAAACAGAGGATTATACGGTGTTCCTTAAAAAAATCCAGAATGTATACGGCTTATATACCCCAGTATACGCCAGTAGCGTATACCCCAGTATACCCTTCACTACATCCCTGTACATTTATCTATAATCAATTCATTTCTCTTAACAATTCCCCATGACTGACGGGAACCTTAAAATCAACGCAAATTAAAACATTGATTGAGTTATCTTAAAGTTCCGTTGTTTTTATGGAAAAAAAAGAAACATTAATTGAATGTTTTATATCGGAATAACATCAAATAATTTGCAAACCTCAAACATCTAGTCTGCATCAAAAACGAAGAAATCATTCTCTAACAAAATAAATAAATAAACGCTCGAATTAAAAATTATCCTCTGCTTCAAACGAAAATCCAACCAGAAGCTAATTTATTATTTATGAATATTTTGACAGGCGCCTTATCAATTAATCGTCGACGGAAATGCAGTAGACATAAATCTCCATACATCGCAAATTTTCTTTTGAAGCAACAATCAACTATTAAAACATTAAAAAAAAAAAAAAAAAAAAAAAAAAAAAAAAAAAAAAATTTCGTTTTGATCAAAATAACACTGAAATGACTTAAAAAAGAATAAATAATTTTAAAAGGAAACTAGTAGTTCTTTCAATTTCTTCTACACATAAATGTTTTTTAATTCTTAGAAAGAATGAGCCCGAGACCCCCCCCCCCCCGGGCCCGAGCACTAAAATGAAAAATGAGCCCGTGCCCGCTTCGGATCCGGGTTTGGGCTCGGGCTTTCGGGCTGGGCCTGAGCCTGTCTCATCTTTAATTTGTACAACCTTCCACCCCCTCCGTTCTCCAGGCTAATCACATGGTGGAATTATCGTTTCACATCTGTATTTCCTTTCAATTTTTTTTTTTTTTTTTTTTTTTGCTCCTATCTAGACGTTAGATAACAAAAGCAAAGATGTAAATAGTAGTTTCTATCCTTGTTGAGAATTTCCTCTAATTTTTTATGGAAATATGCATGCAACAGAAAGGTGTTAAAAAAATTCCATAAAGAAACGACATCAAATTGGGATTATAAAACCAACTTTTTTTATTTACTGTGATTAATACAGATTCTAGTAAATATTCTAGCTTTAAAAAAGATGAATAAAATAATTTTCTTAAAAGGAAAAAAGAAAGAATCAAGGTCTCTTTTTTTATCACATTTCAAAACATAGACTGTTAGTTTTGAATAACTAATTGAACTAACTTTGCTTACACTTTTCTTCTTTTTTCTTTTATAAATTTTGATTTTTTTTTAAAATCAATCTTTGATCTGCGCGAGCGGGGTGGGGCGGGTGCCCGGGCACCCAGGGCACCCCCCCTGGCTACGCGCATGTAATATTAACATGGATGAGATGGTAGAAAGTTTTGGGATTTCCAGATCCAACAAATTTTTCATAGTTTTTTTTTTTTTTTTTTTGTAAAATAATTATTTACATAACAGTTTTTTACATTTTTATAATTTAAATTATTTTATAAATTATGAAAGCAATTATATTTTATAACCCCGTTTTCTAGAACTTCAAGTAAAAAATGTGTGACTTTTTTATCGCAAAATTTAATTCACAAAAATGTTATTCCCACATAAAACGGAGAAGAAAAGACAGCCATTCGCGCGATAACGTGGTGATTTATTGCAAGTTTTTAATGCAAAAAGAAATGTTTCCAGCTGAACGAGAAAACTAGCTTCATTATTTTTACTATTTAGAATAAAATAATGGATTTAGGAAGTTTAAGTACAATCTTGACTTTCAGTAGACGGCAATAGAACGGAAAAAAGGAGCATTTATTTTTCTGTTTCATTTTATTGTTGTTTTAAAGGATTCTAATCTTCCATATCTTCTCATTATTAGCGGCATATTTCTAGCATTTAATTTTAACAAAGACGTTATTTCTTTTTATGAATTCCGTTTTCCCATAGCCCTTTAGGAATAAACTCTAATTTAATGCATTTCTTTCACTTAAACTTTTCTTTATGATAAAGAGCTAATTAGTTTAAATGTTACAGTAAAAGTATACTTCGATAAGTTTGTATGAAGTATTTTTAACTTTTATGTGAAACAAAATAAGATATTTTTATCAAAGGGGTGTGGGGCACATTTTAAAATACTTTTTAGGGTTCCAAGTTTGAAGTATTTTTCTTTAACGGTTCTTGCTTTATAACAATTTAAATAAATCTAATAACTTCATTTCTAAAACATTTCTTTTATTTATATATTTAATAGGCTCAAAAATGTTCCGTAGCAACATGATCAAGCTGTGTAATGACCACCACTCATAGCGCGTCTTATCACTGGCACTTTTAGCGTCCTGCACTTCAATTCGTTTGGCACACTCAGTTTTCTCCACTTCACTTCACGTGGTACATTCATAGCGTTTTCAGTGTTGAATTCAGACACTTTCCTCCGGGAGGGACTTCAGTGGCTCCGAGGGGGGGGGGGGTTGTACTTTTTGACCATTGAAAACGCAAAATTTCAAATTTTCCGGGGAGATATTTCATTGTTCCGGGGGGGATGTCCTCCCGAGGGCAGCGTTTTCCATTTCACTCCGTGTGCGTGTGACACATCCAACCATTGATGCCACGTATTTCTACTCTTTGCTGAACTATTACTTTAATCTATCTCTAATAGAAGAAGGTATTGTAATCGAAATTTTTCACGAGTTCCGGTTTTCGATGGATTTACACGTTTTAAGGATCAGAAATTCCAAAAAACATGTTTCTACAAAATGTCTGTCTGTCCGTATGTCGCCATTCTACCATCAAAAAGTAAATGAAGATATTTATAGAATTGAATCAATTTTTTTGAGAATGTTTTTGCCTGTGACAAGCAGGTCCTCCTTCAATTTTGAAATATTCCACCGGAAGGGAACGCTGTGCCGTTTTCAATATTGTACCGACTAAAAGTGTATGAAGTTATGCATCGAAGTGAACTAATTTTTTTGTGTAAGTGCATGGCTATGGCTATTTGGTGCTCTCTGAATTTGAAAAAATGTCCCTTATCACAACTTTTCCATAAAATAAAGTTTTTTCTTGTGCTCGATACAAGAGGTTTTCGGGCTGACGGCTCTTGGACTAGAGGAAATAATGCTAGAGCAAGAGTCAAAAGTTCTGAAACAAATTACAATGGACATAGTATATGCTTTAAAATTAAAAAACAAACAAAAGAGCTTGTAAAATGAATTTTAAATAACTTTTCCTAAAATTATGTGTTTGTTAATCAAATAACCCTATGTTTTATAATAGTGTATTTTTTTGCCAATTAATTTATTCCTCAATATAATTAATTTGTTTTAGGGAGGAAAAATTGCAAACAAAGTAATGACGTATAATCCGCAAAATTCTATAATCTGCACAGCCTTTGGTCCGAAGCTATGCGGATTTCAAGAAGCTGACAATATAAAAAATGAATTTAAAAACGCACAATGGATTTAAGAATATAAGATATAGGAATGTAAAGAAAAATATTTAAATATGAAGAACGAGATAACCTATTGAGGTATGGAGTATCCAGGTAATTTAAAAATTAAAATGCTTTAATAATTTTAACATCTTATGCGTTCACTATTTCAATTTAATTCAATTGTTCATAAAGCAGGACTTTCCTTAATTCTCGCTTTTGAATAACTGAAACAAATGTTATTGCATTCCAAATAATTCTAAACATATTTTAAGCAAGGGTGTGTTCGTAAAAATAAGAGGGGATGTACGCTATAAGCGATATAATACGCTTAAGGCAGAAAGTAATAACCTAGAAAGTGTATACTATAAGCTTTCTTGAAAAACAGAGGGTATAAGTTTCTCCTTTAAAAATTCCAGGATATATACGGCGTATATCCCCGTATACCCTCTACTAAATCCCTGATTTTAAGCAAATACATTCAAATAAAATTCAGAACCATTATAAATCAGGCGGTAACTTCAATTTCTTCAAATGTTTCAATAGCTTATACACTTTTATTATTTTTACGATTTTAATAATTAAAGAACTGAATTCAGTTAAATTTCATAAACCCTTCTTCTGAAACTACAAATTTAAATTACGTGATCTTTTATCATAAAATTAATTCAAGAAAATGTTATTTTCAGAAAAAATGCAGAGGGGGGGGGGGGACTTCCACTCGCGATAACGCGTTGATTTATTGTGTGACTTCAATGTAAAAAAAAAAAAAAAAATGTTCTGAGCTTAACGAGAAAACTAACTTCATTATGTTCTTATTCTTTATAATAAAATAATGTATTTGGTACGCTTATGTACATTCTTGACTTTCTGTATATCGCAATAAAAAAAGGGTAAGCGGAACATTTATTTTTATTACATTATTTTATTATCATTTTAAAACATTCTATTCTTCCATCTTTCTTCGCTATCAGCGTAATAAATTTCGCATTTAATCTTAATGAAAGAAGTATTTTTCTCTTTTTTTTCATAAATGGAATTTTCCAATAGTTTTTTTTTCCTTTTTTAGTAAATAAAATTGTAACTTGGTGCATTTCTTATCCTTAAATCCTTCTTTATTATAAAGATATTTTCAACTTAAATGTAAAGATAATTATGGTTCCCGATAGTTCTAAGTAATTAAGGAATATTTTTTAACTGTTATAGCAAAATGTGATATTTTTTTATTTAAATTCAAAAATAAGACTTTTTCTTCTGATGTTCTTTTTTAAGTTTATTTTTTTAATGACTTTTTACTGCTTTATTTTATATTTAAGTAGTTTATTTTTTTTTTATCTTATTTTCCCACTTTTATGACTGCTAATAAAGAGTTCTTGTGAAATTTCACTTTATTTTTGTCAGGATATTCACGTATTATGTTTTCAATGTTTATTAGAATTATTATTTTTTTCCAATTAATAAAAATTTTTAAGTTGATACTTTCTATAGAGTTGTATTTACTTTTCTATTTAGAAACACGCAAGCTTTTTCAATTCTTAATAAAATAAATTCATGTCGATTTTTTTTTCCTTTGAGCCACTGCTCTGAATGAAGCAGAAAATAACAGAAAAAAAAAACTTTCGAATACAAATCAATTTTCTTGATGTCAGATATCTTATTCACTTTCACTAAAAAATTAAGCCGGCGGTTTCGCTTTCCAAATGACAACCATTTCAGAAAAAAGTGAAATATGCAAATACTAAACAAGTGGCGTAAAAAACATCCAATTATCGCACCGAAACAAAAGACAGAGGAAGTTAAATAAGGTTTTTAAGGTTTCATCTCTGGGGACTTGATAAACTATATATTTTTGGATTCACCACAACAAGAGGACCTCATTTATCCATGATACTTTCAAAAGGAGGGTAGCTTTTGGGCGCCATATTGGAAAATAGCAACTGTCGTTGAGCCAGGGGCTCGTATTTTCATGTCAGTGGACTTTGTAAACCATGCATTTTTGGATTCACCTCAACATCAGCCCTGAAGCTGCTTTGGAACTGGTGTCATATATTTGTTCGAGAACAGGTGCCAGACTATCCATGTGCGTGCCTATTAAATAACCTAATATACAAGGATATGCAGAACATAGAACTGTTCTATGATGATTGAAGTTATTTGGATACAGGAATCTGAACCAATAATGATAGAAGTGCATCAGTACTACTTTTTTCTTGAATTTCTATGGCTTATCTACATGAAAATAATATGTATTAAAATGCAAAACAAGATTTTGATTTTCTTTCATCGTAAATGTCTTTTGATCGGTTTATCCAATTAAAAATGTTAATAATCATATTGAAATAAAATCTTAACAAATATATAATTTGTATAACGTTATATGTTCAATAATATTTTTTCTCTGCATTTTTTTATTGAAATTTAATCATGTGGTAGGTAATGGTTAAAAAAATCATTTGTATCTATGTGCGATAGATGGCGCTCATTTTTTCAATATGGCGTCTATAAGCTACCACAAATTTAATAGTATTGGTCTGCGTATTGGTCACATTGAACGAGCCTGTTACTTTGCTAAAGCAACAAAGCCAGGGAACTTTGCTATAGAAGCTAAACCAACCAAATTTGTGAAACAAAAAGAGTTTCATATAAATGAATCAGGAGTTGAAAATTTAGTTTCACTTCATAATTTAGAAGTAAAAAACATTCCTATTAAGGAAGAATTTCCTAAGAGACCTCCCATAACATTTATTATTGAAAATGAAGGTAAACCTGTTAAAATGAAAATTGTTCTATTGAAGTGAGATAAAAAGTGTCCAGAAGCAGTCCAAAAATATAAATGATGAACTCTTTTCCTATTAGCACACTACGATCACAAACTTCCTATTTTCCTTGCAGCTGATGCATCTCCAGTCGGCTTGAATATAGTGCTCTCCCACAGAATTCCAGATGGCTCAAAAGGCCTATTGCATTTGCTTCAAGAACACTTTCGCCAACCGAGCAACGCTGCTCACGAATTGATAAAGAAGCTCTAGCTCTAGTCTGGACAGTTAAAAAGTCTTTGATCTTTACCTTAAAAGGAATAGATTTATTCTCATAACAGATCACAAACGTCTCGAGGCAGTTTTTACTTCTAAAAAGCGTCTTCCAGTTTTATCCGCTACAAGACTTATGCATTATGCTCTAATATTGCAGGCTTATCAGTTTGACATAATTTACCAGAATATTAAACATAATGTTAATGAAAATTGCCTTTCACGATTAAAATCTGAGGATTAAATATTGAAAAATGAAGTTAAAGTTTTTCAACTTTCCCAAATTGAAACACTTCCTATAACAGCAAGCTAAAGCAACTTCAAATGATGAAGATTTGGTGCTTTTCTAAACGCTTGAAAAAAGGGACTGTTTTAAAAGGGAAGGAAGTCACATACACTCTTCAGGATGGTTGCATTATGTATGGCCATAGAGTTTGTGTACCTAAAATATATCAGAAAAAAAAATTGGAAAAACTTCATCAGGGACATTTGGGAGTCGTTAAAATGAAGAAAATAGCTAGGTTCTGTGTCAATTGGAAAAAACATAGCTAAAGACATTGAAGATGTTATTAAAAACTGTAACCGATTGTTCAAGGTTTAAAGTTGATCCTCCAAGGTCAAAAACACACCCCTGGGAGTATCCAAATTTTTCACAGGAAAGGATTCATGTTGATTTTGCCTTTCAGCATATGTTTTTATTAATTGTGGATGCACATTCAAGGTGGCTCGAAATCTACTCTATGAAATCGACAACTGACTTGAAAACTATAGAATATCAAGTGATTCTTTTGCTCGTTATGGATTGCCTGTCATATTAGTCATCGATAATGGACCGAAGTTTACTTAATATAAGTTCAAGAAATTTAATTAAAATAATGGATTCATACATAAAACGTTTGCACCTTTCAAGTCCTCCAGCAATGGCCAAGTAGAAAGATATGTACATACTTTGAGACAATCTCTTCGAGCAATGCAAAGTTTTCCTGGTAGTATCAATTGAAAGATTAACTTTTTTTGTTACAATACAGGAAATCACCCAATATGACTATAATGCAATCTCCAGCAACTATGTTCTTAAAAAGAGAGAAGCGTACGATCATTGACTTCTTAATTTCTAGCCCTAAAGAAAAAATTCAAAACAAGATTGGAAGGGATATATATTTTAATCACCGGTATTTTGAAGAGGATGATGATAAAGTAACCGTTTGAGATTACACTGCAACTAATGCCAAATAGAAATTGCGTCGTATCATCAGCCGAGATGGTGAATCATACTGTACCATAAATGGTCAAATAATTTGGTTAGGCGACATGTCGATCAAATTCCATCAGCATGCGAAGAAGTAAACAATGATGTTCAGTGTAGACGAAGAGTAGTAAATGTGAACGAATCATCTGATCCAACAATGACATCAACGGAGAGAGACGAGCCTCTTGCGACCTCCGAGGATACTACCAAAAATCTAACTTCATCAATGCTAACCGTTGTATCTCCTCCAGTTGGCAATCCCAAGTTCTTCACAATCGTACACAAATAAGACAATCTAAAATGATCCAAAAAATTACCAAAAAGATTATTCTATTAATTGAAAAGGGAGGAAACTGCCATGCATTCAAAATTAATATTATGCACTTAATGGCAACTCGTACATAACAACTTTTACTTGCAGATACTGGCAATGGTAAAAACAAGAGAACTGAAAAAAATATACGGAATATATAATATTATGTTTTATGTTAGTGTTTGTTTGTGTAAATCAGTAATAAATAGTGAGAGTCTAGAAATGCATAATTACTTGGGAATTATAGAACGCATAAGCATCCACAACGGGAAATTCTTCACACAGCATGTGAAAACAAAATCAGTCGTAATTGACCGTTGTTTCAAATTGGCTAAATTTTTTCTATTCATCTGGGCAGACTTAATGTATAATAGCTTTGGTCCAGGATTTGGAACATATTGAAAGAGAAGTGCGGAATTCCCCAAAGTCTAAGAATCAACCGCGTTATTTTCATAAAAAATAGATATGCAATATCTTATCTGTTTTGGGGGGATCATTCACAATATATGAAAAATCCTTCACTACCTTCTAACTTTACATTTTTACCATATACAAGTATCCTAACTGCTACCTTGAAGAATCAATCTCATGTCATCATTTCAAAGCGTTGAAATTCACATACATGACTTTTATGTAACCTTGTTATAATTAACGTTTAAAAATATATGTAAATTCAATCTTGTGTCCACTCATCATTATCCTGAAAAAATTTTCCCCTTTTTAGGGTCGTTCGTAATTATATAAATGTAGCACCTAAAGTCATCATCTGGTCCATCTGTAAGCATATAATAGTTCAAAAACTACCCAAACAAAGGATTTAAAATTTAATATATATAGTCGTTGCAGAATTTTGTTGAGACACTTGAAATTTATAAAAATTAAATCCAAACTGAAAGATATATTAATAAAAGTTTTCTTCATTCTATTAAATCTAAATATGCATAATTAATTCTATGATATATCTTGATATGTAATGAATCTACGTTGCCATGGTGATTACGCCACATTAATGATGATATTTTATTATTTCCATACTATGAAATTAAATAGACACAATAGTAATAAATTTGCATAAGAGTGCAACAGCTATTGCACCTAGATTTGAATATTTATAAAGCCTGTTATAATACAAACGTACCTCATTTGCCTTGTTTTACATACAACTTCTGACTTTTTCTTTACTTGCTTACCTTATTATCTTAAGCAGTAGAAGTAACTTCTGGATAAGTGCACCGATTTTGATGAGCTATCAAAAGGAGTTGAAAAGTCACAGTTAAGAGGCTACTTCAGTTAAACGAAAAGATCGCTCGCTAAGGCTAATCCTATGGAAGAAATGTGCAAAGATATTTCGTTTGCATTACAGTATTATTTATTTATTTATTTATTTATTTTTGCATTGGATAGTGGAGATTGATCTATACAAAGGTTGTTTCTTGCTTTTTCGATTTTGTTTATAAGTATTTTTAATGAGCACACTTCCCCCCCAATAGCCAAACGAGTTTGGGGCATTATTGGCTACATTTTGAGCAATATTGGCATGAAATATTGCTCCAGGATTAGGGTGTTTACATTTTACCCTTATTAAGCCAATATTTGCAGCCAATATTATGCCAATGTAACGCCAACATTTGTACAATATTGGGGATTCATTGAAAATAATTCCAATGTAACGCCAATATTTCTGCAGTATTGGGGTTTCATTAGAAATATTTCCAATGTAACGCCAATATTTGTACAATATTGGGGATTCATTGGAAATATCTCCAATGTAACGCCAACATTTGTACAATATTGGAAATTCATTGGAAATAATTCCAATGAAATGCCAATATTTAACCAATATTGGCGTTTAATCAATATTTAACCAACATTGAAACATATTAAAACTTCAAATACTTAATCATTTTTGAACTACTTTGATATGAGAATGTGATAATGGTGAAAATTACTGTGTTTTCAAATTTGAAATCATCATTGATTACATCTAATGGTATAAATGATGTTTCTATTACTTCTTGCAATTACACGACTTTGAAACTACATTTACTTTCCTATTAATCAGAACTCCGCTTTAATCGGCCGCTTTTTTTCCCCAACATCAGGTAAAATTTAGAAAGAATGTTCGTTCTAAATGGATACATGTTGACCTTCACCAGTGTTGGAATTCAGGGTGCCGCTCAGTGAAGGCCCTGACTATCGCACTGGCACCTGGGGCCAATGCCCTGAGCACAAAACTTTTCATAATTTAATTTTAAGTTTACATTAAAAAATTATAATTGTGAAAGAATGTGATACTTCAGATATTAATGAGATGAAATGACAAAAAAATATATTAAGATATGGGTAAAAATAAATAATAGATATAACGTTTTAATTTTATAGTTGGAACTGTTTTTTAAATTTTTCAGAAAACTTAAATTTTTAAGTTGACTCTTTTTAAATAAATGTGTAATATATAATATATATATTTAAATATATATAATAGAAAGATATCAGTAAAGACTTATCAAAGGGGGTACAAAAAATTGCAAGCGCCCTGGGCACAGAAACTTGCTAGTCGGGGCCTGGATAGAAGGACATCCCCTCCCCCTAAAAAATGAGATGTACCCCCAGAAAATTTTAAATTTTATATTTTTAATGCCCAAAAGTGCAACCCTCTCCCCTCTCTACAATGTTTGATTTATCTGAAAAGATTTAAATCTTGACAAATGCAAACATAACACCGGAGATGATGTAGAAAAGTGGTTTGAATCCGATAAAGATCTCAAGAATGAAACATAATTTGACGAGGATATAATAAGAATTGTATCTGATGTTGTTCAATATGAAGACGATCCTGATGATGATCCAATAGAAGTTGACGCTGCAAAAATTCTTCCGATGGAAAGGGTAAAATCAGTAGAGAAGGTGCTACGCTACGGTAAGCTGCAGCTAACAGATTCTTCAGTTAAACTTATGACGTTAAAGAGGTGGAGAGAGATTATGCTTCAAAACATCGTACATCTTCCCTTCAACAAAATAAGGTCACCGACTTCTTTATGGTTTATTAACTTAAATTTACATAATGTAGAACATTTTCAACTTCAAATAAAGGTGTGTGACACGATTTTCAACCATTTAATTTGTATTAAATATTTTTCGTTGTTTGTTATAAGTGTTTTTTTTTTCATTTCAGTTAATTACAACTGGTGTTAATTTCACAAAATTTAGAAAATATGTATTTTTTAACTACACAGAAGGGAAAACTAAATGCATCGTGCACATTTAATTAATTATATAACGAAGATATTTATTCATTTATTTATTTATATTACTTCTCTAGTTTATCCGTTTTTTCTCTTAACCGGCTGACCCTCGGTCCCCTTTAGACCGGTTAATCGAGAGGTTACTGTATTACATAAAAAAAAATCCATTTTAATCTGTATTCATGTAATAAAAGAATTGAAAAAACGACAAATGTAATCTCGGTGAAAAGTTATTGAACACAAAAAGTGATTTAGTTTTCTATACACTGACGAAGATAATAAAGAAGACAGACGCCGTAATTCATCCAAACAGCCGTTGTAAATTCCTGTCGTACCATTAATCACCTTAAGATTTCAATTAAGATTCTTTTATTTTTTTTCATTAATTTCTTTTCTATTTTGCATTGTAAAAATAAACTTTAATGAAAAGATTCAATTGTCCTTAATGAATCTCTTCTTGAGAAATAAAGTACGTTGTCGGTCTATTTAACTTATTTTTTTTTTATCTTTATACGTAATGAAAAAAAACTTGCAGTAAACTATTTAATTAGAATTTAATAATTTGATAATATGAATTCGTTCCGCATAAAAGAAAATTTAAAAGCAATTGTACATTGTCAGATGTCCCAATTCCAAAACTTTCTTCTCACTCATACGTGTCAATATTAAAATAAACCGGTGAAGTGCCAGTATTGCAGAGGGTTCGTACAATAAGTGCATGAATTTTTAACTGGGCATTAAATTACACAAATGCAGTAATATCGCACTGAAAGATCACCTCTCATAAAGGCCGTTTACATATGGTCTATAATTTTTGGCTATAGACTTAATGTTAATTTTCCTCCGTTAATGGATCACTCTTTCCCGCCTCCCTCCCTAAACGACCACTTTTTAACTTTTCAGTCAAAGAGTAGGATTACAGTCGGCTCTCGATTCGAACTCGTCGGGACCACAAGAAATGTTCGAATTATCCGAAGTTCGAATTATGGAAAATATGAGATCAGAACATGCTTAATATGGTACTATTACAAAGGAATTAATGTTGAAGTGTTTTTTAAATTTGTTATGTCTGTTATCATCAGAATATGATTTAATATTAAATTAGAATGTATAAATTCATAAACTATAATTAAAAGATTAGAAACAAGCACAATGGAAGAAAAATTTGAAGCCTCACTGATGGACAGACGGGGCTCTTAGAAAGTGGATATCAAATGCATGGAATTATATGCATACTCGTTCGGAACAATTTTCACAAAAATTAAAGAAATAAAATTATTCAAATGATCTGAAATCCATGAGAAAGAAAGAAAGAATGAAAAATCGGAATTCTCGTTAATTCGAAATAAACGATATCAAGAGAAAATGAGTTCGAACTAATGAAAAAGTTTAACGTTATTCTGCCCTTGAAAATTTCGGGATTTCATGTTTAGTTCGAATTAAGCGAAGATTCGAATTATCCGATTTCGAATTAATGAAAGTCGACTGTATTTTCCTTTGCATGGGAAAATCTCGAAATTCCATTATTTCCGGAATATACACTCAAGTAAGAAATTATAATAATCCTAGTCAGATGTAGTGGTCACATCTACCTACATTCACTATGTCACATCATATATCTGTGGCTTCCGGTAATAACTAGGTAAATCACATTTTTAATATTTTGAGTAATTAACGTTTAAAGTTTTCAAAAATGTCTTTTTATCATTACTTTATAAAATAGATTAGAACTTAATAATTTTCACTACATTCTATTAGGATATAAGAACCTCTTTTTTTGCCAAAATAGTTATATAAAAATAGTTTTTATTAATTGAGAACCAATTAAAAATGTAACTTTTATCTGGTTATTACCGTTTTACATTTATTTTCGATAAATGTAAATGAAATAAAATTTAAATTTTTTAATTAGTGAAAATTATTAAGTTCTAATCTATTTTATAAAAGTAATGATAAAAAGACATTTTTGAAAAATTTATACGTAATTACTCAAAATATTAAAAATGTGCCCTACCTAGTTATTACCGGAAGCCATAGAATTATAGACGATTTAAAGAAATAAATAGAAATATATTATCTGGTTACTACCGTTACTTTATGCACTTACCCGATTATTATTGTTTTTTCAATTTTTAAATGAAACTTTATAATCGCCCTATGACAGGAAGTATTCGATTTTCATTTTTCAGTACTATGGCAGATGAAAGTACTCTTTTGAAGCTACATTTTCCCAAATTATCTCAATTTTTTCTAAAAAGTGCCTTATCTGGTTATTACCGGAAGCCACAGATATATCTTTACATTATTCTATATCTCTAACTAATGATAATTAGATAATTGACTAACTTTAAAAATACTTTTAATTTAAAAAAAAAGATATAGTTTTTTTTACGTAAATTATAAAATTTAACATTCATTCAAAACTTTCTTTTTGTGATTTTTTTTTTCAGTTCGAATTTAAAACTAACCAGGATAAATAACGTAAGGGCCCTCTTGAAAAAGCTTTAAGAATTATCATATGAAAAAAAAATCATTTATATTTTTCTTATCAAATAGCAAAAGAAACCTTTATTTTAGAATTCTAGAAGAAAATTCCGCATTCAAAACGCATTTGCATTCCAAATGTGTTTTTGAGAAGATGAAATCCAGAATTCCCGTATAGATTTTCAATTACGGCTCAGTTATTTGGAAGTTCTTGTCTTTCTGAAAAATTGAGTTGCCGGAAACATCATCCATCTTGAATTATGATGCCACATCCATGATGAATTATTTTTATGATAGCCACAAAAATATTTCTACAGAAGTTCATTAAGAATTACTTTTAATGATTTACAGTCTTTGAAACAAATTTAATTTGACACATGTAGCTTATTTTCCCCGATGATGTTTTTTTTCCTTTTTAATTACATCACTCCTTTAACCCCTTCGCGACAGGAGTCCTTAAAAACAGAAAATTTCAATGTTTTGTCATAGGTTTCTAAAAACAGATATTTGTGCCTTTTTAAATCGAGAAATGTTCCGATGAAATAAGGCAAATTTTGCAGTAAAATTTTATAAACAAGAATTAAAAGATAAGAATTACAAGATAAACAAGAATTCTTAAGCTTTTTTACGGCACGTATACGTGTCGCTCGTTCTCAAGGGGTTAAGACCCCTATCCCTGCAAAGAAAGACACTCGCGAGACAATGCTAAACCTATGGGGAGGTTATTTTCATATATCTCGTTTGCATATCAACATTTTTAAATACATATTACACTGGATATCTGAGGTCTATCTCTACATAGATACTTTATTTACTTTTTCGATTTTGATTTCAGATAATTTTTATAAAGTTACTTCACTTTCGAAACCGGTTCTCCAAATGAAAGCGACATTCTAAAAAATATCCGAAATCCAAGTTAAAAAGTAGAAAAGGAACAATGTAGAGATGGATCTCATCTATCTAATGCAAAATAAAATATGTTTACGGTCGAAAATTATGTCTTTTACATATATTTAGTTTAAAATTTAACCCTATTCAACTTCTACGCATTATTATTATTATTATCATTATTTAGGACCACTGAAATAATAATTGAAAATAAATATGGATTTAAACAGGGTTTTAGTGCCGATTAATGCGTTACAATCCAAGGAACCGTAAAAATCCTTTTCTTGGTAGTCTAATTTTTTAAACACGAAAAAAAAAACAATAATAAAAAGAAATAAAAAACCTTTGAAGCACAATTCAGTTTTTAAAATCATATTTAGTATTTATAATAATAAGTAATCCGTCTTTCATTTTTAATATAAAAAGAAAAAACTATTATCCATATAAAAAATATTGTAAACCTAGTAAAATGTAAATACGTGAAAAACACTGAAAATATAAAAGAATTATACATCCTCAATCGTATTTCATTATTGTGCTTATACAAAGTGTTTCAGAAATAACGGGACAAATTTTAAGGAAAGGTAGGAGGCATCACAAGGTTTTTGACTTGAACAGTATCCCATGGTCGGAATCGTTTATCTGGCGCGGTAGTGACGACACAAAACACAAGACACGAATAAGAGAAAAAAAATCTTTATTATCCTTAGTACAGCAAAAATAAATAAATAAAAAGAACCTTAAAGAAACAACGATTGTCATCGAAGTAGGTATTCGAAATTACCACCTCGGGTCGTGATGCTTAGAAGCGCATCTCCGTTGCAAGGAAGATCTAATGTTCTCGAAAATACCGGGAATGTCTCTAACTTCCCTAGAAGCTGCCACGGTGCATTAGGGTGGGTCGAAAAAATCGAATTTTTTCAAATCCACTATTAATAGTGCGGAAAAGTTGCCTTTTCTAATTAGAAGGATAACGCAATTTTTTTTTTTTTTTTAATCGGTTAATATCTTTAGGTCGCGCATCGCACTGGAAGTTCGGAAAATTTGACCAAAAATGACAATTTTTGAAATTAATGGTGAAAATTAAAAAGAATTCGAACCTACTTCTAATAGTGCGGAAAAATTTCCTTTTATATCTAAAATGATAACGCAAAAATATTTTTGAAATCGGTTAATATCTTCAGGTCACCCATCTCACTGGAAGTTCGGAAAATTTGATCAAAAATGACATTTTTGCAAATTAATGAGGAAAAAAAAATCGAACTTGCTCGTAATAGTACGCTAAAGTAACCTTTTACAATTAAAAAATAACTTTTTTTTTCCTTTTTTAAATCTGTTATATTTTTAGGTCACGCATCGTACCTGAAATTTGGAAAATATGACAAAATTTCACATAGGCTGAATACAAAAACAACTGATAAACCGATCTTTTTCTATTCCTCTTGCTCAGTGCGCAGATAAACTGTCAACGCTAGTGATTTTCAGGCTTGTCATGTGATTACCACAAACAGTTACGTTATATCAAGAGAAAATGGATTTAAAATGGTATCGAAGATCAAAAAGGGAAGGGCACATTTCTTTAATTCAGGATCCAACTTGAAAATTGGTCATGTAACGTCTATGATTGGAACCGGAAAAAAATATTTGTGAAAGTATCGTTCTTTATCTGTCACAGAAGAATATCTCCTTTGATTAAGTCCTTGTAGTTGGATGTGACGTCATCTCTAATAATACAGAATTGAAAAAAAGGGTTGTTCGAACCTTGGAAATGAAGATAGGCAGGCCCTTGCAGTGGTGCATTTCATCGAATTTCATACCTGTTGCATTTCATCGAATTGCCTTTCAGGCACTTGTTTGAATATATTGATGATAAAAGCAAAAGGCCAGCATTATTTTCTTGTCCTATAGGCAAGCAACTACCTGCTTGCGAAAGATTACCTATCATCAAGTTTGAATCAATTGCTCTAGCCCAATAGTGACTGTTGAAAACCCAAATAACCTTAGTAAAGATCAAAAGTATCTTTTTGAAATGTCAAATGCTGTGCGATCGGCTTCTTCCTGAGGATCATTCTATCCGAGATCCAGGGCCCATTCCTCATTCCCGATGGTTAACGACTGCCAATAGAATTCTCAGACTATATATATATATCCACAGAAAACCCTAGGGCTGAAATGAAGCAGTTAGTTTTATTCATCATAAAAACATATGTGCTTGTATGGTTTAAAATTAAGAAGAATTATTCTATTATATATGGACCAAAGCATGTACACAAGACAATAACAACATCGCGCTACCTATCAAAAAGTCTGCAGGAAGTTATAGATCCTGTTATTGAACTTAACGCTTATTTCGCTCATCCAGAAAACCTACTATTGGCAATGATTACAGATGAGAGGGTTAGGATTACGACAAATTTTGAAAGCAATGAAACTGGTGACAGAAGTGGCGGCTGTAAGAAATTTTGTGAGACCCAAGTTAAATTTTGGTGCTCAGGATTATACTGAACTAATTGATTGGTCGAGCTACAAAGTTACTTCACCACGTACATTACACGGAATCAGCCCAGAGAGAATTTTCTCTTTTATTGAATCGAAATCTAATCTCAGAATTTGGGAGTGGAAACAATAAGGGCGTTTCCGTGCTACACACATAAGTGGTGGAATGATGTGTGAAACTTGAGGGAGGCTTCTGAAAAAGTATGTAGCTCTAATAGCAGAGGCGACTATGTTGGATCAACTTTTGCTTTCGCGATCACTAATACCAAAATTGGATAATAAATCTCACTACAAGGCTTTAACTGTGGTAAAGCAAGAAAGAAAAATAACTATTCTCTAAAACTACTACAATGCAAATAACCTAATATTGTTTATTTTTTTTTTTTTTTTTTTTTTTCAGAATGTTTCATTAAGTAGTGTTCTAAATCTGTTCAATATAGATGTTTAACCTTAATAAATAAAATAGTTGAAAAATATACTTTTCTAAACTTTTTCGTAACTTATAAACAATGTATAAAAATTATTAACCAATTTTAAATACCTTTATTACACGTACGTTTATTACCAATCTTATACCTTTATTTAAATACGTAATTTTACGTTTCTACGCATATAATGAAATATTTTTATGTTATTAGAAGTAGATGTGGGAAAAAGAAGTCGATTTTTCATCTTGTATATGAAACAATGTCAATTTTCATAAATTTTCGCTAACTTAAAGGGACTTAAAGGTATTAACAGATTTAAAAAAGAAAAAAAAAGTTATTTTTTAATTGTAAAGAGCTATTTTAGCGTACTATTACAAGCAAGTTCGAAATTTTTTTAATTTTCCTCATTTAATCCAAAAAATGTCATTTTTGATCAATTTTTCCGAGCTTCAAGTGCGATGGGCCACCTGAAGATATTAACGGATTTCAAAAAAAGTTTTCCGTTATCATTTTAGATATAAAAAGAAACTTTTCCGCACTATTAGAAGTAGGTTCGAAATTTTTTAAATTTTCACCATTAATTTCAAAAATTGTCATTTTTGGTCAAATTTTCCGAACTTCAAGTGCGATGCGCGACCTAAAGATATTAACCGATTTAAAAAAAAAAAAAAAAAAAAAAAAAAAAATTGCGTTATCCTTCTAATTACAAAAGGCAACTTTTCAGCACTATTAATAGTGGATGTGAAAAAATTCGATTTTTTCGACCCACCCTACGGTGCATGCAACGAACTTTCCAGCATTGTTCTGGTATTTTTGTCATCACTAAGAATAATAATCATATTTTTTATTCCATATTCGTGTCCTCTTTTCTATATTTTTCGATACTTTATCGAGAAATATCGTGAATATTTATCATAAGTTTATTGTGCAATTTTTTCATAAAACTTTGGCGATTTTTAAATTTGATTTACGAAATTTACGAGCTAACATATTTTTTTAGGAACAAGAAGAAAATTTGGGAAAATTATAGAAATTTTACGGGGTAAAAAAACAGTTAGTAAATTGAGGAATTTTAAGAGGAATGTGAGCCTTGCACATATGTATTGTAAATTGTCCAATTTTTCGAAACTTTCGGCAATCTGTAGAAATGCCCCAAATTTAACGTGCCACGGCAACAGTTTCTATGACATGCGACTGACAATAGCCAATGAGAATATAGCTAAAGCCAATAATGCTAAAACGTGTGTATCTTTTAGAATATCGCGCGATCAATGTTGAATTAACGGTCGTATTCATGAAGAACTTCGACCGAGAGTTAAACCACGGGTCCAGTGACCCCGAGTTGGGATTTTTAACCGAGAGTTGAAAACTCGTATTCGCCATAGACTTCGGATGAAAAGGTATTTAACCCAGAGTTCCTGGACGCAAATAAACAAACACTCAACGTCCCAGCGCTTTACGCCAACCTGCGTAGCCAAGCGCTTTGGGAGAAAAAAAACTTCGAAGAGCATACAAGTCCGAAGTTGCTTCGATTTTTCTTCGATTTCATCCATTTGACCGCGTATGTCTTGTTTATAGAATATTTTTGAAAAGAATACGAGTGCTAATTAAAAAATGCTTATCTCACCTTTTGAAAAATTATACATACATTATGAATGCTCTGTAAGTTGACCTTTCTTTTTCGAATTAAAGCATTTATTTGTGAAGTTTTATACATACCATGTACTGCCATCTAGTGTCAGTACACAAATACATTACAGCAATTATCACCTGAATATGAACAATGCATAAGCTGAGATAAACTGGATATAAATATTTGTACATGTAAACTTCAAACTACGGTACTAGAATAGAATGTAGCATGCACGTTGCACTTCGAACTTCATTTTTTCGCCAAAGCGCTTGGCTAGAGGGGTTGGCGTGAAGCGCGCGCTGGGACGTTGAGTGTTTGTTTATTTGCTTCCTGGACCCCGGTTGAAAGAAGTATGCCTATTGGTTTAAAAATTCCCGTCTTTTTCGGTTTCGCGTCGCGACATTATTTTTGTTTTGGAAGAAAAACGTTTAAAAATGCGGGAAGGGGGTCAAAAAGAAGGAAAAACAAAGATTCAATGCGATTTTTTATTTTTATTTTTTTCTCCACAAAATATATGGAGAAAATTAAAACTTTCAACCACTAAATATGGAAATTTAATTTAATTTATTGAAATTTTTAATATTTTTTTAAACAATTCATTCAACTATTTTTCTTTCTTTTTTTTAATGGATAAATGAGATAGGTAAATGATATGAATCATGTTAACGGCTAAAAAAGAAATGTTAATAATATTTTTTTTTTATTTTTTATTTTTTATTTTTTTTATTTTATTTTATTTATTTTTTTTTTTTTCAAAATAATTTTTCACATATTTGCTTAAAAATGGAATTTGATTTGGATAAAAACTAATGAAATTTGACTTGAATAAAAACTAAAATTTTATTCCAACAGTTATTAAGTTGATTTCCATTATTAATAGCTTTAATTAGTAATTAAGTAATTTCTAATAAGGAAAGTATTAAAATAGAAAAAAAGGACACAATGAAAAAAAAGTAGCCTGTATATTAGTATAGATGTTATCCGGATATAATAATTTTATTGTTTAAATTTTCGGTGAAAACGGGTAATTTTTATTGAGCTAAATAGCTATTAATATTCCAAATAGACTGGAAAAAATAGTGAAATAATATTAAGAGAACTAACTGCAGAAAAAGATGAGCGGGAGATTCTGGCACTGCCCCGGCACTAGGGACCAAGCTGCACAGGCACGACACATGGGCAGATATAGTTATCACTTCCGAACGATTGATCAACCTTTTTCATTTAACTAATCGCTAAATAAATTTCTACATTTCTTGTAACTTTAAACTGTATACAGTGGCGATTTTTTATAAGAAGTTATTTTAAGGAAAAGAAAAATTTTAAACCTTTTAAAATTACTATCATAAGATTTTCCATTCAACACAGAGAATCAAATAAGTCCTTTTAAAAATAATGATAAATGAATTCCGAACACTAACCTGTCAAATAAATGTGAAATATTAGAGAAAGTTGATTTTTATTGACCAGTTTTTAGACACCCCCCCCCCTCTCCAACTCTTTGTTTCTGAGAATTGTCATTCTCAAATACAAGATCAAATTTGATCTCGTAAAAAAAGAAAACAAGTTGGAAATTGCACGTGTAGCGTAGAAAATGAGGTGCGTTCGTACGATAACGAAGTTTTAAAAATATTACTCTCATATATCAATCTCATAAAATTGTAAATAGTGAATTACAATTAAAAAAATCTAATATTTAGCTGCAAAAATACCCAAAATGACAGCAATAAGAAACGCAGGAGGGAATATGTGTCCAACGATTGCGTGATTTTCGTGTTAATGTGTTGATATTTATCCTTAAAATTACTGTTAAGTAGAGTTGCAAAAAGTCGGTTTATTCTCGGGTTTATTTCCAATAGACCAGGTTTGTTCCCAGGTTTATTCCCAAAAAACCGAATTATTCCAAAAAATCCCGGGCTTTTTCCAGGTTTATTCCTAAAAACCCAATTTATTCCCGGGTTTAAACCGGGTTTTTTCTAACCTTTGCAACGCTACTGTTAAGTGACTTAACTAAATACTTTTTTCACATAGATATCCCAAGTGAAACATTTGGAATTTCAAACTAATTATATCACTCTTAAATCCGACTATACCGTGAATGAAATCGATCCTCGATGATTAGCTAAAAGGTTAGTATATAGCATTATAATTTCAGAGCCATTTTACAAAAATAGGTGTATATTTTTTATCAAACATGCGTAATGTTCATTCTGTGAACAAAATCCTAACCGTAATCTAATTGTATTGTAATCATAACTTGTCTGTAACCTAGCTGTATCTTAACAGTAACCTAACTGTAACTTAAATATACCATAAATGTAACCTGGCCGTCACCTTATCATAACCTACCCATAATCTAACCACAACCTAACCGCAACTTAACCTTAACCTAACTGTAACTTAACCATGACCTAACTGTAACATAACCGGAAATTAAATATAACATAAGGCTCACCAGAACGTAATTGCAACCTAACTGTTACCTAACCGTAACCAAGTTCAAATTTAACACTAACTATAAACGAAATATCTTAACCATCTCGCTCTAAGTACTTAGTTTCATTTTCCACCGCTACGAAGCGCATTATGTTTTGTATAACATTCGAATTTTAAGTTCGGATTGGATTCATGTCCATGGAAATTATTTTGTCTTCTTTGGATACGGTTATGGTTGTTTGGAATATTTTTGATCAGTTAGAATCGGTTCAATTCTGATTTCGTGGGGGGGTTTTTTTTCCCCTTCAAATGGAATTTTTAGGTTCGGGTCGGGTTGTACTTCCATGGAAATTATTTTACCTAGTTCCAATGAGGTTATACTTCACTGAAATATTTTTGTTAGGTTCAGATTAAATTTGGTTCAAATTTCGAGATTTTTTTTTTTTTTTTTTTACAAATTTTTTGGTTCGGATTGGGTTTATGTCCATGGAAATTATATTGTCTTGTTCGTATCTGGTTATAGTTATTTGGAATATTTTCGTCGGATTCAGATTTGATTCGATTAAGATTTCAGGTATTTATTTCAAATTGGTTCTGGGTTGATTCAATAAGGTTCTGGTCGGATTCATATCCAGGGAAATTATTATGTCTTTCTCGGATCCCGTTTAGGGTTTTTGGAATATATTTTTCGGGTTCAGATGTCGTTCAATTCAGATTTCGGTTTTTTTAATGGAATTTTTAGATTCAGGTTGGGTTGCGCATCAACGGAAATTATTCTGCATTGTTCGAATAAGGATATGCTTCTCTGGAATATTTTAGTCAGATTCAGATTTAGTTTAGTTTTTTAGGTTCGGATTGGGTTCATGTTCATGGAAATTTTTTGTCTTGTTCGGATCCGGGTATGGTTCTGTGGAATATTTTTGTCAGGTTCATATTTGGTTCGATTCAAATATCAGGTATTTTTTTCAAATGGAATTTTAGGTTCGGATCGGGTTCATGTCCACGGAAATTATTTTCTCTCATTTGAATCCGGTTATGATTCTTTCGAATATTTTGTTCGGATTCAGATGTAGTTTGCATAAAATTTCAGGTTTTTTTTCAAATGGAATTTTTTAGGTTCGAGTCAGGTTTATGTTCACGGAAATTATTTTGTCTTGCTCTTATCAGGTTATAGTTCTTTGGAATATTTTTATCGATTTCAGGATTCGTTCTGGTCATTTTTCGGGCTTTTTCAAAGATAATTTTTAGGTTCGGGTCGGGTTGCATATGCAAGAACATTATTTTTTCCTTGATCGGATTGTGGTATGCTTCATTTGAATATTTTTGTGGGATTACGATTTGATTCGGATCAGATATCAAATCCATAGTTTTTTTTTTTTTTTTTTTTTTTTTTTTTTTTCAAATGAAATTTTTAGGTTCGGGCCGGGTTTATGCTTATGGAATTTTTGTCTTGCTTGGATCGGAGTATGGTCTAATTTTTTCTGGTTGGGATCGGGTTATGTTACGCCTAAACATTATGTTTTGCTACTATTCTTTTAGTGACTATTTTTGATATGTAATTTATTTTGCTATTGGATAATTTATTACAGTGTATGAATCGTCTGTTGATTCGAACAACTGTACGTCAAACAGCAATTTCATTTTTGTTTTAAAAACAAAGTAAATCTTAATAAAATTTTAACTTAAATAAATTGCATTCAAATTTAATCAATGATTTAAAAAAAACTCCTAAAAAAGCCTTATATATACTTATACATATATTTACCGCAATATAGCTAACCACACATACATTCTAATGTACGAAGTACCAACGATCTGACGTAACAGCTGTGTTCAAAAATCCTAAGTTAAACTGATATTTTGCCAGTCTATGAATTTTAAAGGTCTTTGGGGAAAAAAACTGCTAAAAATGTAACCCTACCTTAAGTCCAATTAAGTACCAACAAAAGCACATGCTTTGACACGCCTATCAATTGAAACAGGTTTAAACTCGTATTTTTATGCTCTTGTTTCTTAAAAAGAACTAATGTATCACTTCACCGGTAAAAATTTATTAATTATTTTATCATATGTGTTTTAAATATCAATATAGAAAATTATTTTAACGTTTTGCTTGAAAATATAACATTCTTTTGTTAATACATTAAAATCGTCTGCAGTCAGAAATGAATATTTTAGATTAATATTTATTACTTAAATTTTCATACATGATTTTAAAAGAATGTTTTCATCGTTATATATTAAATATTTATTTATATGCAATTATTAAGTCATAAACATTTTTCATCTACGTTATAAACATTTAAAATTACATTAATGAAGGAAACTTTTAGTTATACAATTTTTAGTTCGTATCAAATGTTTTCAATATCTCATTTAATTTTAACTTAATATTTAATTATTGCTAATTTTCCAATTTCCTTCATTTTAAAAGCGAACATTTATTTTAATAAATAATAATAGAACAAAGACCATTTTAAAAATTTGCTATTTCCTCTTAAAATATGCTTCAACTGTAATTCATTACTTTCAATTCGTCTTAAAATACAAAATCCCTTCCACGTCCTTTTGTTTGGCACATTAAAATTTGAGCGATAAATGGTTTCATATTGCAAACATTTTTTGAGGCTTACTTCACCTCCACTTATCTCATTCCTCCATGGGTTTCTTTAATTCTGTCTCAGCTTTCTTATCACTTCTGCGAAAATTTTTACACAACCAACCAACCGTAAAAAAACGAAACAGAAAAAATTGGGAAAAAGATTATTTTTTATGAGAGTGACCTCCGGATTTTATTTAATTACTCAGTTAATTAATAGAATTTTGAAATTCTGAGCGTCAGGTGCATCAGGAGAGATATTAGGCTACTATCAGAAAAATTTTGAGCTTCATACGTACCGTAGATTTTGCGAACTATCGCAGACACACACACACACACACACACACACAGAGCGATTTGTTATTTTATTAATATAGATAGAAAGAAAAGAGATTTTTTCTTTATAAATTTTTTAATATTGATTAATGATAGATTTCTAGACTAGATTCGTAAAGTAATGATAGTAGTCTATCAAAACAGTTCGAATTCATTATTAATAATTTCATATGATTATACATTGCCTAATAAATGAAATAGTTGTCTTTTGTTTGTGAATTTGTGGAGAAGAATAAGTCCCCATTAGAACGATCCTACGCAATCCTTCTTTATTATTATTATACTTTTATTTATTTATTTATCTGTGTTTGTGTGTGTCATGTGTTAATTAAAGTACTCAAGATGCTATATAAGATATAGAAATAAAAATAAAATTTAAACTGCTACCAAAAATAGAAGAATGTATGTAATCTCATATATATATATATGTTATCTGTTTTTAACTAGTTTATTTACATTTATACATATATTCCCAACATTATATGTTGAATTGTTTGCTTTCATAAATACTCATAGTCGCCAAAAATTTATTTGCCTTAAAAATAGTCAGTATTACTGAAAGAGCCTATAAAATTATTTTTGTTTTGGGATTATTTAAATTAAAAAAAAAAAAAAAACATTGTATTTTAACCCTTTAGTAATTTATTTTTATTAAGCTAATTAAAGAGCAAAAATTATAAGTAATCTCTAAAATAAATCTCACAATTTCAGGAGGTAATTCATTTTTATTTAAAAATTGTGAGGCTCGTGTTTTAAATAGCCAAAAAGGATTTATTATTACTATTAATATTTTCGTATCATTGTGCGCGCGGCAGCGCGCTACAATAATATGATTGAGCGATGGTGCACACGGATTTTTCAATTTTTCTTTTTGCAATAACTAACTAAATACTTATCCAATTTTGATGATTTTTTTTTTTAATGTTCGTCTGACCAAGACGCACAACATAGCACAATTTTTTTTTTTTTTTTTATGGCATACTGTAGGTGTACTGTAGAGTATTCTGAAAATATGACAAAAATTTTGTGTCCCAGCACTTTTCTCGAAAACTACTAAAGATAAAAACTTAATTTTTTTTTTAAACAAAAGACAAACTTTTTATCCCGAGGTAGTCATCGAGAAAACGTTATTTCGCTGGGCGGTTTTTCTGAAATTGCGTATTTTCCAAACTTGGTCATAAATGGGTATATCTAACGTTCTATTGCAGATAGAATGTTGCGGTAAAGTTTATTTTAAAGATTTTGCGATGCTAATTAATCCTGCAAAAATTCATAGCTTTACGTTAAACAGTTTTTTTACAAGATGAAATAAAAGAATGGCAGTCATCAATCTAAGGTACTTGTGATCATCGGAGAGAAAAACCAGTTACACCATTCGATTAAGCATAAAAAAATACAGAATGCTTTTTTTTCTCTTATTTTTAACTTAATTTTTTAACGAATTATGAATTTTTTGAAATTTTTGACATGCTGATTTTTGTCATTTTTTAACACTAGAACGCCCGGATGGAGTCGATTCGACTCCAATCATCCTTATATATATTATAAATGTGAAAGTGTGTCCGAAAATTGGAATGAACTTGGCTTCAAAACGGATGGATTAATGTCTTTGAATTTTTGTATATAGTTAGATTATTGGTCTGAAATGAACATAGGCTAATTTTTATTTATTTTATTCAAATATTTTTCTTAATAATTCAACATTTCACTATTTTTCATACAGAATAAATTGAAAAAAATTTCATAATATTTAATCACCTTTCTTTTTTCGTTGCCAAAAAATAAAAAAACCGGAATAATTATTTCTCTTCTGTAATTAATTTTCAACTGAAAGATTTTCACGTGATAAAAGAAAATGAAATAAATAAATGGATCCTATTCTGTTTTCGGTTCGAGGTTAAAAACCGCGATTTTAGCAATTGTGACGTCAGAGGAATACTGTTTTTCGTCTTATATCACGCAGACGATTATATAAAATTTCTTTTACACTTTGAAGACTTCACAAGAATATAACTTCACACTTTACAAGAATATGAATATTTTAGTAGTTTTTCCAGATATTAATCCGTAATAAAAATGAACCTTTTTCTTTCTTTCGGTTCAAGGCTATAAAATTCAACTTTTTACCAATTGTGACGTCACAGGAATCCATTAAGAACGTCCATTGGAAAGGACGTCCATTAAGAATTTTAAAAATATCAATGTAACGTCATATCTGAAACAAAGTATAAGTTTTTAAATTTTCAAAAATTCTGTTTTTTTTTTTTCGTTTTACGGAAACTACCCCCTTTTTGACACTTTCTAACATGGTCTAAAAGTGTTTACGACTTCAACCTGTCTGTATACCAGATGCCGAGTGCCTGGGGTCTGCCGTCTGTTTGTCCGTGTTTCAACTTGAGTAAATATAGTGGGATTCATACGAAAATAACATACGTTATTGAAATTTGCTATAGCATGTGCGGCATTGAAAATGAACCAGGTAGCAATTATAGCTGAATCACATGAGCTCTCAAAAGGAGACTTTACATTATAATATACGGCGAAAAAATCATTTGTGGTGTATTTTGATAATGTTACATAATTTTAAATGTAATGAAATTTACATGCATTTTTAAGGTTCACAAGAACATGGTTACTATCGAATATGTTAAGTATAGTACTTATAGTGTACAAATAAGATTTTGTTTTCCATATATAAAATACAAAACAAGTTGTGCAGTATCCCTATGGAATATGGAAAAATAGAAGGACTAGTGAAAAATGCTCCAAGGAGCAGTGCAAAAGCAGAATATGATTTTAATTGAGCATTAAAAAGTAATGGACAAGTGCTTCTGTTAATTACTGAGCATGAGGAAGGATAAGGGATCCCTTCTTGGCTACAACTCACTTCAATGCCAACTTTGAAAAAATCATATTTGCGCTTTTTCCGTGAAAACAAATCAGTCGCAGTTACTATAAAAATGTATAGTGTAAAGACGTAACCAGTAAAGATGCAGCTTAATTAGACAAAAATGTAAAGGAAGGCGACATAATGCCAGATACCTAGTTCCTGCAGGTATCACATTCATGTACTGCCACCAAGCATACCCTAAGTGTATAATTGCACAGAAAATTGATTTGTAGTATAGTGCAGAGTGAACAGTGCAGTTAACATCAGAGATGTAGTACAGGCTATACGCCGTACACCTTCTGGACTTTTTAATAGAACACCATATACCCTCTGTTTTTCAAGAAAGCTTATAGTATACACATTCTAGAATATCCCTCTGCTTAGAGCATATATCTTATGTTATTTTTATGACTACACCCCTCGTTAACATCTAAAGCACGGTGGAAAATTCTACTAAAGAACCGCAAATTTCTTTTGTATGGAAAAAGCGCAAATATGATTTTTTCAAAGTTGGCATTGAAGTGAGTTGTAGCCAAGAAGGGATCCCTTATCCTTCCTCATGCTCAGTAATTAACAGAAGCACTTGTCCATTACTTTTTAATGCTCAATTAAAATCATATTCTGCTTTTGCACTGCTCCTTGGAGCATTTTTCACTAGTAAAATAGTATCTCTAATGCAATATTTTATGCTATATATAATTTTAAAATTAAAATTCAGTTGAAAAATAGATGTATTTCAATAAAAAATTTAAAATTTCATAAAACTTTGGATACAAACAATAATAACAAAAATGCTACAGTGTTAATGATAGCAGGTATTTCATGTAATTACCATTCATAATTTTAAAAAGAACAAAACTTCTAAAAATCTTCAATAAACTAATAAAATCCAAATGAATTGTTTAAATTTTAAGTCAAAATACCTAATTTATAGATCTGATATACATTTATCTAAGTTTGTACATAAACAATAAATCTTTCGCGCAATAAAACCAAAATTTAATTAGTTAAACTTACTATAAGTACGGATAAAAAAAAAATCTACAGAGAATGTATGGATATTTAAAGATAATCTTCGTATTTCTCTAGTTAAATAAAAATGCAAATCAGAAAGGTATCTCACATTTTAGTTTGACCTTATGTAAGTACGACATTTATTTCGGTACTGTTAAAATACATTTTTTTTTTTTTTTTACAATAAAATTGCAAAAAGTAAATGACTTTAAACAAACTTTAGACAGAACGCGTTGTTACTTTAGTAACAATTTATCAATCGTCTGTCTAAGTAATGTTGGCTACTTTTAAAGCGAATACTTTTTCGCAACAACACATATTTATGCAAACAAACAGTTCAACATACAATTTATAGAGTATTTATACGTAAATATAAATAAATCAAATAAAAATATTGAAGGTAATACAGATATATGAGATTACATACCTTTAC
The DNA here is from genome assembly GCA_964019185.1 of Maratus speculifer. NCBI lineage: Eukaryota > Metazoa > Arthropoda > Arachnida > Araneae > Salticidae > Maratus > Maratus speculifer. Next base: position 186,320,883 of record OZ025296.1, on the reverse strand, counting down.
ATAATGCTCTTCTGCTTTATTTGATAGTAAATTTTCTACATTTTGACAGCACCTACATTCAGTACTCAAATACCGTCATTGTAAAATGGCGTTCTCTCGGTAAAATTGTCTCTTTCTTTTTGCTTGTTTTTCGTAAACTACGCATGCTCGGTTGAGAAATCTCGAGAAACCCCAACCTCAACCTTACTAGAGACCAGGGTTGGGTTATTCGACCCGGCGTTGGATTTTCCCCTCGAACCAGCTCAGCGAGATTGACGAAGAATACCGATTTTGCTTTGAGCCCGGGGTTTCGAGCGAAATTTGGGGTCCAAGTAGATCGTGAATAGGAATGTAAGACACTTTTCTCCGGGAGGGTCTTCTGTAGCTTAAGGGCTCCGGGGACACATGATAGAGTTCCGGGGGGGGATTGCAATTTTTGACCAGTGAAAACGCATAATTTCAAAATTTCCGGGGGGGGGGATATTTCATTACTTCGGAGGGGAATGTTCCCTCCGGGCCATCCCCTGAATTCACCACTGCCCGCGATGAAGAATTTGGGGCATTGATGAATGTTACAAATTGTTACGTTTTGAGAATAACCAGCAGGCTTTGACGAAATTAGATGCGGTACCTTAGGACATCTTGTTCAGCCATCTTCAGAAAAAAAATCGACGAACAAATATGACAGCAGGCAACGACTGAGACATTGAAACTCTGAGAAAAAATTCAAGCATATCCATTAAGCTGTCTCTTTTAATGTGCAGAGTGATGCCATCTTAAAATTTCATGCGGAAAAAAGAAGGTTGGATTTTTGTTATACAGATCTCATAGGTTTTTGCAGGCCTTCATTAATCTGTATAAGCTCGAATTTAAAATAAATAAATAAGGATTTTTTTAAATTAATAATTTCTTTAAATTGTGCCAACAAGAATAAACTTTAGTGTTAATTATAACCCAAAAGATATATTTTAATGAAAACAGAGAAAATTCCTCGGCACAAAATAAATTGTTTTTTTTTTTTTTTTTTTTTTTTTTTTTTTAGTATAACATAGTTGGGTTACATAATTTATTAAAATATTTTAACATAAAGTGAACATTTATAGTTACGTATTCAAAATTTACAGCAATTTTAGCCTTCTTATGTTTCATTTACACACTTTTTATTTTCTCATTGAAACTTTATTTATTATAAGAACGTTAAACTTCATAAAATGCTTTTTAAAATTTTATACTAATAATGATTACAGGGTAAATCAATCATTGTTTCATTTTTATTAATGTTTTAGTTATTATATATATATATATATATGTTGTGTCTTTGTAAAGACTATCTGAAAAGGGTGGATCAGAAAGCTCATCAATTTATTTCCTTTGAAGGATGACAAGAAGATTGAGAAACTTCGAATTAATGAGAAACAGAAAACTTGAAAGACTTTTCTTTTTCTTTTCAGGAAATGAGACTTTTCAAAATCCGTCAAAAAGAATTTGTCCTAAAAAAAAAAAAAAAAAAAAACAATGAGAAAAAATAGATTATTTAATTCTTGTAACATATTTTATGTTTATGAAAAATTTCGAATCGTTCTAAGATATTTCGGACAAAAAATGTAAGTACATGGATTAAATTCCATTGAAAAATAATATTCCCTTTATATTATACTGCTATGTAACATAGCACGAAGCAGTGCATAGAATGAGCTCATAGCAAGTGTCCTTAAATGGTCAGACTGATATTTAAATTCAATAATTTGCAAATGGTGACAGTTACTTTTAAAGAATTCTTACAAGTGATTCATGCAGGGCTCTCATTGGTCCATTTTTTTTTAAACCAGTATTATTTCAGGGAAAAATTCACGGTAAGTTTCTGCAACAATGGCAAGAAAAAAGCCGTACTGTGTAACTATTTATGAAATTTAAAAAAGAAATTTTTCTTCGGAAAAAAAAAGTGGTGGCCAAAAAAACGAACCGAGTGGGTGCTCTGGCTATGCTAAATGTCAAGAGATTTTATTTTTTCTATTATTTAGATTCCCGATTTTAGTTCCAAATACCAGCTATAGATGACGCTGCAAGCAATAGGCGCTTAATCTAGGTCCAATTTTTCAGCAGCTCTTTTCTTCCAACACTGATGCGAAAAAAAGGAGGTTAAATATTTGGAGTGAGTCTTAGTGGACAAAGCAAGCTTCTTCTTATGGATCTATTGCATATATTTAATCTCCTTCCTTCAGATTAGTTGTAGAAGAGCAAGGCCGAGAAAAAGGACCTCTTTTTAATGCCTATTGCTTGCAGCGCCGCCTGTTGCCGTTATTTTGAATTAAATCCGGGAATCGCGATAAAAAATCTCCGTGTCACATTACATAACCCTTCTGCAAAAATATTTTTTATAATTGTCACCAATTGTAAATTATTGAATTTTGTCAGCCAGTTCCTTTTAAGGGAGACGATATATCACGCCGCAAACTATATTTACATGAAGCTAATAGCATACTGTAAAAAAGTCAAATGTTTCATAGAAGGTGTAATATATGAATGAAATATTCAGTAACTTCAAAAAGCACTATATTTAAAGAAGCATTTTTAAAAACATAATAGGTTTTTTTTGGGGAGGGGGGGGGGCGGGGGGCTGCCACTGACTTTCAGAACGTTGAATAGTTTTTAGAGTATTAGTCTCTAATATAGCCCAAACTTGTAAGATCTTTATAAGTTGTTTTTCCTAAAGGAAAATTAATTCAATTTTTTAAAAGCAATTTTGGACATTCTCTGAATTGATGCAAAAATACAAATAGAATTTTGAAAGTATATAAGTAGGAAGGAGCTCTCGAAAGTGTAATAATCAGACATTTTGTGCCATCGCGAGAGTACTGATTTCAGTGCAGGGAATTGGTGAAAGTCTGATGGGACAAGATCAGGATTGTAGGCTGGGTGATCCAATCTCTGCCACCCAATGCAATGAATCTGATCTTGCATGATGCTTGCTGTGTGCACATTGGCCTTTCACCTGTTCCATGCATTGAAAGCCGCACTTCCGGGACGTCACTTCCAAAACAATGCAGAAGTAAAGCAGGCACTGCAGTAATTTCTTGCATCGCAAAGTACCGATTTTCATCAGAATATTTTCTTCAAGTGACTGCAGGCTACGACAAATGTCTCATTATCGGTGATGGCTATTTCGAAAAAGAATGCAAAATATATAGTTCATGATGCCATGGTGTATTTTGTGTTTTCAGTAAAATTTCCGTGAGAAAAATAAATGACGAAACTTTGTTTCGGTACGTCCCTTGTACCTATTGCACGGAACTCACTATATGCGAGTAATACTGGTACTTAAAATTCTTTTAAATGTATCGATCAATTTTCTCAAACTGGGATATCGGATGCTATCCATTCTCAAATAAACATTTTTACTTTCAACGAGCATGTTTTACAAACAAATATGATAAATTAACAAAATTATTCTTAACATTAAAGCTAATATTATTATTATTGTTTTGTTCTTGCATATATAAATTCAAGTATACAGTTGAAAATGTTTAGTTGAGAATGGATAGCTTCTTAAGAAAGCAATATTCCTGTTTGAGACAACTGGTTAATACAATACAGAAACTACTTCAAAACCTTTCCGAAAATCAGTGGTAGCAAATTAAACTTTGTTTTTATAAATGAATTAAATTCTAAAATATAGGTTTCTAAGGTTTCTAATAATTAAAAACTTTTTTTCGAATTTGTGGGTAACTCGGAAGAGATTATTATGTATTCCCATTTCTGTTTATATTCTTTTATATTCAGAAAGATGTGTCCTTTTTTACAGTCTATTTCAACATAAATGTTAAAATGAATTTTTATATTTTTGCATCAACAAATTACATAGTTCTCATGCTTAACTCATATCTTTTTCTCATTTAAATTTAATAACTCAAAACTTTAAACTTCATAAGCTGCTTTTCAATTTTCGTGGTTCTTATGATTGCACCGTAAGTCAATCATTAATTCATTTTTTTTTTTTTCTTTTTTCGCCTTCATTCAAAGATGATCTGAAAGGGGTGGATCAGAGAGATCATTAATTTATTTCCCTTGTAGGATGACAAGACGTCTGTGAATCTTTGAATTAACGAGAAAGAGAAAACTTGAAAATATCTTTTTTTGAGAAAATAAGTTGGCACTGACAAAAAAATTGTCTCAAAATATAAAGAAAATGGAGTGGTCTCGTTTTTGCTGAGAAGTTTTATATTTAGGGAAATTTTCGAATCAATTTTAAAGTTCATTTAGACTATAAAAACATATTGAAACTATTTCAAATAAAAACTCTTCATTTTCTCTGAGATTATTAGGTGCGTTCGTAATTATGTAAAACGTAGCATACATAGTCGTCGTTCAGTTCGTCCGTCCATCTGTCCGCATAAAACAGAGCAAAAACGACCCAACCGAATCGTTCGAAATTTAAAGTACATAAATGTTGCATAATTTTGTCGAATCATTTCAAATTTTATGAAAATCGGATGCACAGTTTAATTACAGGGACAATCAAAAGGATTCCGATACATTACGATCAACGGTGAAAAATAGTTTCAAGTGCATTTTAATGGTGTCTTTCGAACATAATAAAATTGATATGCATCTATAAAGTATGTATTAAAATATACATTACGTACAATCTGTGGTGCAAAGAATATTTGTTATTAATCTACTGGACCACACAAAAATATTCCATTATATAATGGTATACATTGTTTGGGGCACGTTTTAATTATATTAAACTATTTCACATTTTATGAAATTTATATACGTTGCTGAAGTTTATTACACGTTACTTCCAGTTTAAAAGAAATCAGATAGTATATACAAGGACGCACAAAAGATTTCGACTACTACACTGTATTCGAAGTCAGTATATTATTACATCAAAATCTGAATATGATTAAAACTATGCTATAGTATGAACGCTCCTCATTTGCTACGCGTAATGGGCAATTACCGACTTGTTAACTGTTTATTTCAACATGAATCTTAAAATGGATATTTATGTTTTTGCATTCACAAATTACATAATTCTCATGTTTAACTCATACTTTTTTTTTCTCATTTAAACTTCAATAACTGGGACCTTTAAACTTCATAAACTGCTTTTCAATTTTCGTAGTTCTTATGATTATAGGGTAAGTCAATCATTATTTCCCTTTTTTTTTTTTTTTTTTTTCTTTTTTCGCCTTCATGCAAGGACGATCTGAAAGGGGTGGATCAGAGAGATCATTAATTCATTTCCCTTGTGGGATGACAAGACATTTGTGAAACTTTGAATTAACGAGAAAGAAAAACTTGAGAATATCTTTTTTCGAGAAAATAAATTAGCATTGACAAAAAAATTGTCCAAAAATAAATAAAGAAAATAAAGTTGGTCTCATTTTTCTGAGAAGTTTTGTATTTAGGGAAATTTTCGGATCAATCTTAAAATTTATTTAGACTACGGAAACATATTGAAACTATTTCAAATAAAAACTCTTTATTTTCTCTTAGATTATTAGGTGCTTTCGTAATTATGTAAACGTACGATCCATAGCCGTCGTTCAGTCCCTTAGGTGTCCGCTGAGGTAACGTGTAATAAACCTCAGAACAAAAGTTACCTAGCCGAATCGTTTGAAATTTAAAATATATAATTGTTGCATAATTTTATGAAAGTCGGATGCATAGTTTAATTACAGAGACAATCAAAACTTAATTTGTTATATTATGGCCAATGGGAAAAGATAATTCCAGGTGCATTTTAATGATGCTACACTCTTTGGAACATAATAAAATTGATCTGTATCTATGAAGTATGTATTAAAATATACATTTTGTACAATCTGTGGTGCAAAGAATATTTCTTGTTAATTTACCGGGCCACACAAAAATATTCCATTACATAATGGCATACATTGTCTGGAGCGCGTTTTAACTATACCTACTAAACTATTTCATATTTTTATGAAATTTATATATGTTGGTGCGGTTTATTACACGTTAATTCCAGTATAATAGAAATCAGGTAATATTTACCGGGACACACGAAAGATTTCGGCTACTATACTGAAATCCGAAGTACAATATATTATTACACCAAGATTTGAATATTTTTAAAGCTACGTTATATCAAGAACGCACATCATTTGCTACGCATTATGTGCAATTTCCGACTTCTTTATAGTTTATTTCAACCGTGGCGTAGCTAGCGGGGGGCGGAGGGGGCGCCCCGGGTGTCACCCTCTAGGGGGTGACACCCAATCTTTATTTGCAAACAAATGTATATAATCTTATAAGATTTTGGAAAAGAAATCTGATATAAAATGGAATTTCTAGATCACGACGCAACATAATTTTTTTTTTCTTAGAGAATATGAAATTTTATAGAGAAGGGTGTTTCTAAATAACATTTGCACCAGAGAACAAAAACAACTTACCCAACGAGTAGTTGTAACGGACGAATGCAAGTACTGGGTGTCATTTGTGACATGAGGGTGGTTAAATGCAGACATAACTCGAGATTAAGTTAAAACCACAATTTATTTAAACTGTTAGGGCTCAGGGGAAGTGGAGCTTTCAGTTCGTTAATTTCGATAACTGGTCACAATACTAAAAGCTTAAACTCATAACTATACTCACAGCTCCGGCACTAGACTCAGTCGGGGCACTTCCAACCAACTCCTCACTTAGACTTCAGCTAAACTGCTAGATAAAAGCTTTATTAGACATCCCGTGGCTGCGAAACACTCTTTATTATCTTTGAAATACTCAACGTAATTAATACTATCTTTTACCAACGGCAATCTTCTTGACTAGCTCTGCTCTGAAAAAACTCAATCGGCAAACGCTGCTAGCTATCTCACTTCGAAACTCCTCGCTGATTTACTGGAGGCTAATAATAACTCGATCCAATTCAATTCACTGCTTCACTCCGCACACTACTAGCTGGCTTGCGCCGCTACACACACCTCACCCTCTTCACACTCAAAGCTTTTATATGCTGCAAACTGAGATACTACAAATTTGCATATTACTTCTAACCGCGACATGACTATAGATCCGAGGAAGACACACACGCTCTAGAAAGTTAAAGTAAAAGAGAGGATAGATGTCGCTTCCACGCTACACATGTTAAATCATTGACGTCACGATCTCTCAAAAATGCTAGAGTGCCTTTATCACAAAGGTCACTCCCTCACATAGTTAGCAAAAGCACATTTTAAAAGAAAGAATATTCTTCTACAAATAAACATGACACTAACTTATGCGGTCTATGGGTTAAGTGAAGAGATATAGAAACCTTGGTGAAGAGTTGCTCCTGTGAATTATTTTTATGCAGGACGACGAAAGGTAAATAAGAAATGGTATGGTAATTTGTTGTAATAATGTAGAGTTGTGATTCTAAACATATGACGAATTGGGGGGGTGACACCCTTTACATCCGCCCCTTGCGTCACCTATCCTAGCTACGCCACTGATTTCAACATAAATGTTAAAATGAATATTTATATTTTTGCATTTTCACAAATTACATAATTCTCATGTTTAACTTTTTTTCACATTTAAACTTCAATAGCTGAAAACTTCAAACTTTAATAACTGAGGACTTTAAACTTCATAAACTGCTTTTCAATTTTCGTAGTTCTTAAGTCAATCACTATTTCATTTTTTTTTCTTTTTCTTTTTCTTTTTTCGCCTTCATTCAAAGATGATCTGAAAGGGGTGGATCAGAGAGATTATTAATTTATTTCCCTTGTAGGATGACAAGACGTCTGTGAGTCTTTGAATTAACGAGAAAGAGAAAACTTTTTTTTGAGAAAATGAGGCTGCATTGAAAACATTTTTGTCTCAAAATAAATAAATAATTTGAAAATAAATGTCTCAAAATAAATAAATAAAATTGAATTCGGTTCATTTTTGCGCAAAATTTTGTATTTAGGGAAAATTTCGAATCGATTTTAAAATTTATTTAGACTACAAAAACATATTGAAAACATTTCAAATAGTAAGATGTGACATATGATTGGTCTCCTCTGGGTGCGCGTGCCAGCTTATTTTTACTGTCGCTTTGCGACGTTTCCTAGTCAGTTCGCCTTAGCGACGAGCTCAGTTACACGACATATTTTATTTATTTTGCGATGTGACTTTCTTTTACATTTTACACTTTTAGCACTGATGATGGGACTTAAGAAGTCCCGAAACATGTATGCTTTTAACATCTTTTAACATCTTTTATTTTATAATATTTGTGCTCTTGAACGTTGTTTATTTATTTAGTTATAAGTACTTTAATTAGTATTTTTTTTTTCAGAAAATTCTGAGTATGCCCAGTATGGAGACCTTCCTTGTCAGTTTTGCTTAAATATAAAGCTTTTAGTTTATTTCTAAGTTGCTTCATCATTTTTGACCAATTTCTATTATTTAGTGTGAATTCTAATATTTTTTAAAAACCCATTTCTGTTTTTCTTTTTGCTTATTTTTTATTCCAAGATCTTTCCTGCCCTAGAATATATGTTTACTCCTCATATTTTTAGCTCACTACGTATTTTTTACAGAACTTTTTGCAGAATATTTCTCATTGGACCTTTTTTACTTGACGTTCTTGTTCAGATGCGCGTGACGTCATGATCTGTACCCTTGCGAATCTGATCAAAAAGCAGCAGCATTCGGTGAAAACTGAGAATTTGTGAGATTTCAACTGGTCAACATAGCACGCTGACTTGAAGTTCCCCTATGACTACCGCATTTTTCATCCTAAATGTCCTCTAATTGCCACTATGATTGTCAAAGGTGATTAATTAATATCAAGGTGGGAATTGTTTTAGCGATGTGTTGTTAATCAAGATTAAAATCTAAGCAGACACCTTAGTTATTTCATGCAGAAACTCCGAGACGAAATTATTCAATATTACCTACTCGACCATTTCGCCACCTGCATTAAAGACCGGCAAGGTGTCAGTCGGTGTTCATCGAATAAAATCCACGCATCACTAAATGGAATACCATGCATTCAATTGAATGTTTACCGCAAGATTTTCTACAATGTAACATATATTTTATACTTTATCAAATTAAAAGATCTGTTAAACTCTGTTATGTTAAAAAAACCAATAAGCAAAAAAAAAAAAAAGCGATGAGAAAACATTTTACTTATTAGTAGATATCAGTATTTAAACTTGAGGAGTGGAAAACCGTAAAACCGTTATATTTATAACCGATAAAGATTTCAAAGAATTCGGCACCAATAACTATACATATATTTTAATTATAAAAATACTCTTCTGTGAGAAAAACAAAAACAAAAACAAGAAAATGTCCTCTTACGAGCTCTTTTACCATTAAATGTCAATGTTTTTTTCGAATTCTTCATTTAAAAATTGAAAATCATACAAAATCGCGATAAATATATAAAATCACACAAATCTCGTGTTCATTTAAGTTTGTTATCACTGGCCTGCACTCGCAAGCCGAAAAAATGGCTAATAATATAACAAAATTTCAATCAAGTCGTAAATTATACGTCAAACATGGCAAATGAGTTGCGTTTGTACTGTAATTAGTCTTATAAATTTTCAGATCTTGGGCAATAGCTGTTGCACTCTTACGCAAAAATGCATGTATGCAAATTTTTTTACAATTGTTTATATGAAATTCAGTAATACACAAATAATAAGATTCCATCTTAACCCTTTCGGGTCTGGTGTACTATTAATAGTACATGCCTTTTCATCGAGTATTATTTTGTCTTAACAATTATTCAGTTATTTTTTTAAATAGAAATGATAATATATAGCTATGCCTTTCTTATTATGACTTGATTTAGGTTTTTACATTTAATAATAATAGTAATATTAAAAGATTATTTAATTCTTTTTTCACCACTGGCGATTCCTTTATTTTATACATATATTTCATTTTTTAAATTTAAGATATGAGTTACATTTCTAAACCAATCATGCATGGTAAAATGCAAAAAACATTAGAAAGTTCTAATACCCTGTCAAATCCGATTGTAATACGTTATTTTCCAAACGTCTTCAAAAACTCTTCCTTAGCTTATTACAGTGAAACCCCAATCTATCGTTCCCGCATCAATCGTTTTCCCACATTCATCGTTTTATTTTTACAGTCCCTGCACAAATTATACTTAAATAATGTTAACGAAACCCGCATACATCGTTCTTCAAAAAGCCATTTTCCCGCATCCATCGTTGTATTTCTTTTTTTTTCCATTCGAAATGAAATTAAAATTAATGAAAATACATATGACAAACAAACTGGAATTACTTTGTTTATCCCAAAATAACTCATCTGTGCTGCTTCTGTTAATGATGGCGGATATAAAGCAGTTTAAGAGTAGTTGTATATACCGGGTGTCCCAAAAATGACTGATGGATTTTAAAACTCAATAACTTGCAAACGGTGACAGCTATTTAAAAATTTTTTGCAGGAGTATTGTGTATAATGTCAGGAGTTTTTTTACCGTAATTTTTTATTTTAGTTCTCATCTCAAACAATAGGTGGCGCTCACGGCGATTGAAGGCCAGGTGATCAATGCTGAGTGAAGCGTCGACCTGGCCTTTAATCGCCGTCAGCACCATCTATTGTTTGAAATGCGAACTAAAATAAAAAAATTACGGTAAAAAAAACTCCTGACATTATAGATAATCCTCCTGCAAAAATTTTTTAAATAGCTGTCACCGTTTGCAAGTTATTGAATTTTAAAATTCATCAGTCATTTTTGGGACATCCGGTAGCAGAGGATGCGATTATGTTTCCATTGATCAATATGTTGTGACATATGGTTTCCTAAACATAGAAGAAATGGATGATAATGCAAAAAATTAAAATAATACCGAATAAACAGATTAATGCCGATGAGCACCAGTGCCAAGTCTGTCTGATACAATTACAGCATTTGTGACTATATGAACATACATGCTTATGAAATTACAGATACTGAATAGAAAAATGTTGACTATCTTGAAAACTTATTTTTTGATTTAAAAAAATGAACGAGAAACCGAACAAAATTATTGATTTTTAAAAATAAATATTAATATTCTATAACTTCGATTTATTGTTTTACAGTTTAATAAGAAACAAATTAGTATTTATTAGTATACTGTATACATTGCATGCATTAATAATGCATAAACGTTTTTTTTTTTTTTTTTTTTTTTTTTTTAAGCTAACCTGCATTTATCGTTTTCCAGCATTCATCGTTTTTCTCCTCGAACCCCTTGAAAAACGATAGATCGAGGTTCTACTGTATCATACAAACATGAATTGAATCGTACAAAAATTAATTACATTCGTTAAGACTTCAGACAATGAAATAATCTTTAAACTTCAATAAGTGTATTTTGATAACTACGGTTAACATTATTAAGATAAAAGTAAATTTGTTCTCAAAACAGAAAAAAGTTTGGACTCAAAAGGATTATATAGGACGTCATCACCGTAGCAACCTAGAATTATTACCCACCATGGGATATAATTGATCTGATTACACATGATAAAACTTAACAGAATGAAGAAAACTTTTAATATTATCTTTTTATGTTTTGATTCGACTTTCGTTAAATTTGAAATTACTCGACAAAATCCTGCAACGATCATATGTATCAAATTTCAAACCATTCAGTTGAGTAGTTTTTGCACTGCTATATATATATGCGGACGGGAGGAGAAACAGACAGGTGAATCAGAAGACGTCTGTAGGTACTACGTATCTATATTATAAAGACCAAACGTATCTGTGCGTAACGCATACGTCATTTTGCGAATGGCAACACTTTCCCCAGCAATTTCGGTTTTGCAATTTTCGCTACTGCAAATTTTACATTTCTAAACATTGCACATTTTACATTTTTACACAGTTGTATAGATAAAAAAAATGTACTTTTAAATGCAATTTGTTTGAAAGCTGTATCTCAATTTATTTTTGAGATTTTAATTTTTTATAGTTTTTAGTAGCAATTTTGTCATTGTGGCAACAGAACCACTCCATTTTCCATAAAAAATAGAAATAGAAATTAAAATGCAGAAAAAATAGAAATTAAAATGTGCAATACTTTTCCATACAGTTTCAGTTTTGCAATTTTCGCTACTACTGCAAATTTCACATTTCTAAACATGGTATATTTTAAATTTTTACATCGTCATATACAGAAAAAAAAATGTACTTTTAAATGCAATTTGATTCAAAGATGTATCTCAATTAAATTTTGTGGTATTAATTTTTTTATCATTTTTAGTACCAATTTTGTATTTGTGGCAGCAGAAACACTCCATTTTCCCTTTAAAAAAAAAAAAAAAAAAAAAAAAAAAAAAAAAAAAAACCAGAGAGAAATTAAAATGCGTATTCTATTTTTAAAATATTGTCTGTTATAAAATCCGGTGAATTTCGGTTTTATTTCGTTTAATAATTTGGGTAATTGAGTTTTAAAGTATTTTGATAATTTTAGCTTAAAATAATAATTGAGAGTTAGACTGACCAATATAAGATGCATTTTTTACTGTAACATTATTAAGATATAAATAAGTTCTTTTAATACTGTTCTATAATACAGTTCTTTTTTAAAGATTTTCATTCGTCCAATTTCGACGGGCTCTATCTCGTTTATATAATTATGAACTCACTTAATAATTTGCTAATAATGCAACAAATTTTCAATTAAAAATAATAATAATGTATTGCGCCTTTATTCACACACACACACACACACGCATTTATATATATATATTTAATCATATCTTTTGTAAATAATTTTTCTTTCTCATATTAAATATCATATTACACGAATGTCTTTGTATTACAATATTTGAAATCGTATTTCCTGTAACAGTTTAAATCCTAGATACCGGAATGTTTTAATTCTGTTTACATTTTTAAATAATCACGACGGGAATATTCTCGTTGACAAGATGATTAGTATTTACGACCGAAAGCTGTAACAACACATTCAATTGAATCAGTTTGGACATGAGAGCATAAAACCCTACAAAATTTAACAGAACTCCTGTGTTTCGTATTCAAGTGATATATGTTTTGTAGTTATAACTTGTTATGATAATAATGCCAGATGTCACTGGAATAGGGAAAACTAACGCTCTTGAAACAGACGAGACAAAATATTTCACTGAATTTTAATAGCGAAAATATGATAATCATGTTAGTGCTATTCCACCAGCTTTAGGTTTAGAAACTGAATAAAGACGAATTTAATGAACAATTGCAAATCTAATTGGAATCCTCTTTGTTAAATATAGATGAATAGTTAGTATTATACTGAATACGGTGCATATATTTTAGTGATTTTACATGTTAATAAAATGAATGAAATTGCTGATTATAATAAGTCTTCAATTTGCATATTATTTTCAGCACGGCGAAATTCAGAAATTGATTAGACGACATTGATAAATAAGAATCAACTTTTTAGTTGCCACTTTTTATTAGTAAATGATCTTTCCATTTTATCTTTCTAAAAATAAAAATATTATAAGGTTCTGCCTCTACGAGCTACGTTCGTCAACTCCCGTTGAAACATCACAAACTCTAAAATCAGGCTAATTTGATCGATTTTAAAACAATGCGAAACACTGTACTATATATATATGTATTCCAAATGACGATCTCCCTGTAAACGGGTTTCCATTCATTTCCTTTTGATTGGGAGAATTTTAAGGTTAAATCAACTGCTGTTAAACATCTATTGGTTATTTAAATGTCAATGATTAGTTAACCCTTTCAGGGGCGGTGTTTGCAGTCTGCAAACACTTAATATTACTGTTCCAATTTCGAACTGGCACCAGTAAAATTTTAGTACAATTTCGATTTTATATTATGCGCGAAAACCAGCTCTTGATTATTTTCAAATAAGTCTGTTCTTAAATTGTGGTGTGAATCAATTATTTGAATATTTTCGGAGCTGAAATACCTTGCCCCTGAAAGGGTTAAATAGTGAAATACACAGAGTCATTGCATCATGAAACTTTCTGAACCGTGTAAAAGGAAAAAAAATAAGTTAAAGCATTTTAAATGTATCGTTTAAATCTGATGTAATTTTAACTGAATTTTTCTTTCTTTTTTTAATATTCATGTGAAAATACTTTTGTACGTTCACGTGAAAATAATATATTGCACTTTTATTCATATATATATATATATATATATATACATCTTGTCATGTTTAAGTTTGTTATATTGGGTTATTCTATATTCATTGTAGATATTGAATTGCAGTATTATATATATATATATATATAATCATAACTTTTTAAAATAATTTTCCTTTCTCATACTAAGCGCCATGTTACAAAAATCTGTTTATATTACAATATTTGAAATAGTATTTCCTGTAATAAATTTAACCCTAGATACTGGAATGTTTTAATTCTGTTTACATTTTAAAGCAACCACGATGGGAATATTCACGTTGACATGATGATTAGTATTTACGACGGAAAGCTATAACAATACATCCGATTGAAACACTTTGTATATGCGAGCATAAAAGCCCTAGAAAATTTAATAGAATTCCTGTGTTTCGCATTCAAGTGATGTATGTTTTGTAGTTATAACTTGTTATGATAATAATGCCAGATGTCACGGAAATAGGGAAAACTAACGCTTTTGAAACAGACGAGACAAAACATTTCACTGAACTTTACGAGCGAAAATATGATAATCATGTTAGTGCTATTCCACCAGCTTTAGGTTTAGAGACTGAATAAAGATGGATTTAATGTACAGTTGCAACTCTAACTGGAATCCTCTTCGTTAAATATACATGAATAGTTAACATTATACAGAATACTATGCATATATTTAGGGATTTTACATGTTGTTTAAATAAACGAAATAGCTGATAATATTAAGGCTTTATTTTGCATATAATTTTCAGCATGGTGAAATTTTGAAATTAATTAAACGACATTGATAAATAAGATTAAACTTTTTTGTTGCCAATTTTAATTAGTTAATGATCTTTTTCTGCTATTTTTTCTTTTAAAATACTAGGCAGCTCTGCCCCCTACGAACTACGCTCGTGACCCCACAAACTCCAAAATCACGCTAATTTGATAGGATTTAAAAGATTGCGAAACATTGATCTCTCTATATGTATACAATTTTCAAGTGACGATCTCCCTGTAAACGGGTTTCCATTCATTTCCGTTTAATTTTGTGAATTTTAAGGTCAAAAAAGATGTTGTTAAGCATCTACTGGCTATTTACATATTTGATGAAACAAGATGAGTTAAACAGTGAAATATACAGAGTCGTTGCTTCTTGGTATTTTTTGAACCGCAGTAAAAGAAGAAATTTTAAGTAAGGCCTTTTAAATGTACCGTTTAAACCTGGTGTGATTTTCATTAAAATTTTCTTTTTCTTTTTAATATCCACGTGAAAATACTTTTGTTCATTTACGTCAAAATAATGCATTGGACTTTTATTCCCATATATATCTAATAATAAAAATATTTTCGCCATTTTCTCGTTTCGATTTTGCTCTAAATTCTTATAAGAATATACTTTCATTATTATTTCAGTAGTCTACAAATATTTAATTATAGGCTAAAGTTTTTTTTTCTTTAATTCAACACAATATATTATTTATTTTCCTAAAAAGAACCCAACTGTATTACTTAAATGTCAATCTCTTATTTCGAAATATTAAATTTATTCTGTTAGTCCATTTCTCCTTTTTAGAATAAAAAACATTTGTCAAAAACATTATTTTTTTATATATTTTATTAAAATATCGTTTAGACAATTTCATAAAGATTGCGCTTACGGACTTTTCACTACTGTGTAATTTTGCAAACTACCGCGATTGAGAAAAAAATCCGAGAATGAAGCTCCTTCTACTGGCCAATGAAAATGTTGGAAACTTTCTACCAATACCTTCTGATTTCCTTTGATTGGACTTTCCATGCTTACGTTACATGCTTGCGTCAGTCGGGATCCCGAGCAAGATTCTCGGATGTACGATCAAAACTCGAAGATGGACGGGAAAAAGAGCAGAATTGACTAACCTTCTAACTGTTAAAGAACCCCCGCCAATTATCAGATTATTTTCGAATATTATTTTGAGTTGAGATGTATTTCAAGTTATGCATTTTCAAAGACCCCCTTTTAGTTTTCTTATTAACTACCGTGACACTGTCTTGGAAAAGATAATAAAAACTGCTTATCTGTTATGAAACATTTTTTTGACGGAAATGATTAAAATAAGAACATTTTTGTATTTATTCTCGAATGATGCAGACTGGAATGATATGTGGAGTAGCAAGTGAAACTGGACAATAATAAAGATTTGATGTCATTTATTCTCGTATATTTTTCACTCTACTGGAGAAACCACCAAATAAATTCACCCATCTAACTACTTTGTATGCCAGCCACGACATGGATGGAGTTCAATTGTTCTTTAACTGAGAATAAAAAATTTAAATTAGCTAGCTATATTATGAAATAATCCGTTTCTTCCGTCGTTTAACCAGGTGTTCTTTCTATAATCACACCGATGTCTTACATATATATGTATATATATATATATATATTATATGTATAATCATATCTTTTTTTAATAATTTTCCTTTCTCATACTAAACGTCATATTACAAGAATATCTTTACAGTAGGGGAGAGTGGGGATTAATGAGACAACATAAATTTTTACATGTTCCACAAACATAAATAATTTGGTAATTTACCTGATAGATGGTAGTACTGAGGTCATTCAACAGACATAGTTTCAAAGCAACATCCATAACAGAAGATTGCCTATTGTACAAAGTGTATTTTCCAAGAACCAAAGTAAATTTATCTGTTTAATCTTTTTAGTATTTAATTGGTAGTTAACTTTCTCAAAACCTTATAATTTTTTTAATGTTAAAATGATATAATCTCTTGTTATACTTATGATGCAAATGAACAATATTGACAGTGCTTGCTAAGCCAAATCACTGTTTTATATAACCATGTGGATATGGGGATGAAAGGGACAGTGTTTATGGAGATGAATGGGACAGTGTTTATGGGGTTGAATGGGAGAGTGTTTATGGGGATGAATGGGACTGTGTCATTCATCCACATTGCAATTCCATAATAGATAAAATTACATTTTGTCATTATTTAGAAACCAGATGTTAAGAGGAGAAAATGAAGCCACTGTCGGGTCCTAACCGATACACCAGAGAAACAATATTTGGAAAAGGAAATTGTAAAATAAATCAGAAACTAATAAGAAAAATGAATTGCCAGTCTTCAAGAAATATTTTTAGTAAAGGTATGGACAGTAGTGATGAATCTGAAAATTTATCACTTCATGATAAAGATAAAAGTGATTTGAACATGATTTCAAGTGATATAAACCTGCAGCTTGGATAATATAATAGAAGATGACTTTCTCCTCACAAAGATATGAGAAAAAAAAATATTTATCATTACGTTTATAGGGTTTTAAAGAACAATAATGATAACCTTCAAGTACAATTCTTGATGAAAAAGGATAATAATTCCTTATTTTAATATACCTATCCACCAGAAATGCATTTTGTTAATCTGGAGAATATTGTTATGAAACTACCAAAGCCTAGACCTCTGGGAACAGCCAGATCCAAAGGACTGTTGTCATTTGATATTAGCTTCAGTCAATATGTAGTAAAATAAAATGCATTAGTCAGTTTTCAAATAAAATATGTTTGGATTTTTTTTTCTTTTTACCTGTCACATTCATCCCAACCATGGTGATGAATGGTACAGTGTGCATGCATGTTTAAAAAAAATTTAAAATTTAAAAAACAATTGTTTATTGAAATTAGTATGTCAATAAGTTGCTAAATGCTGAAGTATTCTTTAAATAATATTTTTTAAATTAACAGCTTAAGTTATTAGTAAAAATGTAAAAATTGTCCCATTTATCCCCACTTTCCCCTACAATATTTGAAATCGTATATTCTGTAACAATTTAAATCCCAGATACTGGAATGTATTAATTCTGGTTACATTTTAAAACAGCCACAACGGGACTACCCTCGTTGACATGTTGATATTAGTATTTACGACCGAAAGCTGTAACAACACATCCAATTGAAACACTTTGCATATTAGAGTATTAAGCCCTAGAAAATTTAACAGAATGTATGTGTTTCGCATTCAAGTGATATACGTTTTGTAATTATAACTTGTTATGATAATAATACCAGATGTCACTGAAATAGGGAAAACAAACGCTTTCGGAAGAGGCGAGACAAAACATTACGTGCGAAAATATGATAATCATGTTAGTACTATTCTACCTATTCTACCTTCTTACTATTTTTTTTAAACATGCAGTTTTAGGTTTAGAAACTGAATAAAGACTGATTTAATGAACAATTGCAAGTCTAATTCGAATCCTTTTCGTTAAATATACATGAATAGTTAGTATTGTATTGAGTGTTATGCATATATTTAGTGATTTTACATTTTAATTAAATAACCGAAATAGCTGATAATAGTAAGGCTTTAATTTGCACGTAATTTTCAGCGCAGTGAAATTGGAAAATTGATTAATTGGCATTGATAAATAAACATAAACTTTTTAGTTGCCAATTTTAATTAGTTAATGATCTTTTCATTTTATCTTTTTTTTAGCATTTTCGAATAAAGTTGAAAATTGCGTATACATTCGGTTTGTCTGTCCGTTGTCTGGCCGTATGTCAATCCTCTAACTCCTGTAAATATACACGGATTATCATGCAATTGATAAATCTTATTTAAGGTCACTGAAGCATGTTTGGTACTTCATATAAAGTACGTACGATTAATTTTTCATTTACAAGGATACTCAAAAGTATTCGACTATACTGTGGTACATGGTGAAAAATCGTTTGGAGAGTATTTTAATGAAATTACGCTTTTTCAAATGCCTTTAAACTGATATAAATTATTGAATTTCATACGATCACGTTAAAACATAGCATTCTTAGCATTTTTTTATTATGTTACAGGGACACAGAAACGAAATCGGTAGCAGTACTCTCTATGCGTAGTAATTTCTTGTGGGTACATTTTAAAATTCGGTATGCGCTTTTAAATTCGATTAGTTTTTTGCATATTATTTTTTGCATATAAATTCTATACTTTATATACAGGGCTATATAAAAGTATCTCATACCATTCTCCTTATTGGAGGAAATTGCTGAAGGAAAATTTTTAGCTGAAATGCATGTATCTCTTAAATGAATGGAACGAATGATGCTAATAGATACAAATCTCCATATCATATAAAGGGCTGCTAAAAAATTCGGACAATTTTCCGATTGTAGGTGGAAACAGCTGAAATTCGGTTTTGAAATGCATCATACATTTCTATATGGTGAAATAGGACGCAATATTTTAATTTTTTAAATGGTGCAGTTTTGTTACATTAGTATGAATGTGTTGGAAATGATAATGGATGTGATGGAATAAAATTTATAATAATGTTTGACGCATGGTTTTTTTTTCTTTCTTGTTAAATATACAATACTAACCAATACAGGATGCATAAAAATTATTAGTAATAATTAGTGTTAAGTTATAAGTAAATAGTTTCACTAAAATGACGTCGTCAATAGCATCAGTTTTGCTGCTTGAATCGGTATTCCTTGATCAGATTTTCAAAGACATCTATTGTTGAAGTACACCGCACCAAAAGCGAGCGAAACTTCCTTTTTACCCACTCTAAGCTTTCAATGCAATGGGCATTGTTTCTCGGCAATGACTCGGTCAATTATAATGCAGTTTAGCACAAATACAGATCTGAGTAAGAATGAAAAAAATAACGTCATCTGATGTCTAATACTTACCAACCAAGTTAAAGAGTTTTAATGAATTCGGTTTGTCTGCCCGTGCTCTAACTCGTGTAAATATGCTCGAATTTCCATGCATTTGAAACATATGTTAATGATGTTTACTATTGGGTGATTGTATTGAAAATGTAACCGATTGCATTTATACTTTATTTAGAAGAATACTCAAAAAAATTCCATTACATTACGGTCTATGGGGGAAAATATTTTGTGGTGGATTTTAAAGATGTAAAACTATTTGAAAACTATTTAAATTGACATGTATTAGTAAAATGTGCTACAAGAAGTTTATTATACGAGTTGTTTCTAAATGAATACCGGGATTTAACGCTTGGTAGTATTTATTATATAAATCTTTAAATTATAATTAATACATAACATAAAAGAGTAGCTCAAACAGCTTTACTTAGAAGTTTTCAAGTGTTCAATGAGAACAACTTTCGTCGCACGGCGTTCATCAAGTCGATAGCTCAGTTCTTCCGAAATGTTAATTAGCAAAAAAGTTCTGTTCATGTGCACACCCGATTTGACGCCATGTGATTTCTGTCTGTGGGGATTCATAAAGGTTCGGGTGTATGTGTCTCCACTACCAGTTGACCATTGCAGCTGTTGCAACAATGACTCCACAAACACTAATCAAAGTTTTGAAAGAATTGAGCTTGATGTGTGCCGTGTGATGAAAGGTACTTACAATGAACGCTTGTAAGTTTGTAGGTAAAACTGTTTGAGTTGCTCTTTCATTTTATATATTAATTACAATTTTAAGCTTTATCTAACAAATACTATCAAGCGTTAAAATCCCGATATTCATTTAGAAACACCCCGTAGAATCCATTCATCGTTTATTTACAGAGACATACAAAAAATGTCATTGCATTAGCATCTAAAAATATTAATTGCTGTAAATGCACTTTAAGTTGTGGTACGCGTTTTTAAATGAAACTAATTTTTTTGCCTATTACTTAATGTGTATAAATTTTATAGAGGGCATATAGACCAGTACAAAAGATCTCGTGTACAATTATTTACAGTAAATGCAGACAGGAGATTACAACGGAGCAATGAGTTTCCCATCTAAACTAAATGTTAGCATGCTATGTAATATGAGTACAATTTTATAGGTCATGTACAGAACTGCGCAAAAGATTTCTCGCAGTACTAATGGTAACTACTGAAATTGGGTTTTTAAACGTCTTATGGGTTTTCCAAATTGTTTACTCAGACATAATCTTTCACATTATTAAACAGTGAAGCTTTATTAAAGTATTATGAAAGTTTTGATCATTTGTTTTTAATTTTTCTTTACACTTCTCTCAAGTAATGTAAAATTGTTTATATTAAAGATGAAGCTCTTAAAATTTTGTGATTTAAAAATTAAATAGATTTAATAAACTTTTTAGGAACTTTTATACTTTGCGCTCTTTTAATAGTTGGCAACAATTTAAAATAAATTTTTTTATAAAGTATCTAAAAAATATCTCTCGAAATGCTGAAAATTTGAATTTAAAATGAAAATAAATCCTCATAAAGTGAGTCAAATTAAAAATACTGTCTGCACACTGGAAACTTCTAATATAGTACCTGTACCCTATATGGACACCTTAAGGAAAATGTATTTTTTTCACCCCCATGTACAAGTCAGAGGACTCCAAAAATGCGTGTCCACTATCCTTTGACTATTGATTATCATTATTAAAATTAGCGACCTTGTAATTATTCTGGTTTAATTTATATGATAAAAACAAAAAATGTTTACAAGTGTCCATATAAGGAACTACCTGTCCATATTATGGACAGGTGTTTCCTTATTGACTTTCTACACAGTGTGTATGGAAGAGCCACTTTTCCAAAATATTTTAGAGAAGAGGGAATAAAAAAAATGCATCTTAAAGTATTCGGAGGAGGAGGGGGGACAGTAAATATCTTTAGAACATGCATTTTCGAAAGGGGAGGATCATTTTCGTCTTTTACCCTTCGAAGACCCATGCAAAGCCTCTTAGTTACTAATATTATGAAATAATATTGTTGGTTTTACTTAGCTTTATAGCATCTGTCTGTGAATTTACATCTGTTATTACCCAGTCCTCACAGCATAAACAAATAGAAACTTTTTCACCATGGGCAGTAAGCCTCATATAATCCTCATGAACATATCTGCCACATGTGATGCATGGCCGCATGTTTGAAAAAGCATCAATACTGCAAAAGAAGCAGTACCAGCTCTCTTTTGTTGAGGAAGTCATACCATTTGTGCCTATGATTTCGCCAACAGATATCCTACTGGCGGGGGGGGGGGCTTCTTTTTATTTTTCTGCAAGGGTTTTTTGGAGGAAGGTTTTGGGGGGATTGTTCAAATAGCATCTTGTTGAACAAAGATTTTACCACTTTGATGCCTTTTCAATCTATTGCTTGGCAACGTTGAATTTTCTTCTTTCTTACAGTTGTAGTCGATGGGGACATAAGCTGTCCATATTGGAAACCGGGCGTAGTTTTACTAAATCTAGTAACAAATGAATAAGGAAAATATTTTTAAACAAAATATGCAATAGCAATCGAAAATATGTTTTATTAGCTTTCTAAAATACCCCACTTTTCAACATTTAATGTAATTTTACCATATCTAATAAGAATTTATTCTTACAAGTAATTAAGATCAGCACATCTCGAAACAACAGGTTTCCTCGTAAATAGCGAATAGCGCGCTTTTTTACACTTTCCAGCCTTAATTATCTTTTCAACTGCTTTTCTTCGTGAAAATGTTGAACCATCTCTCGATTAAAATTATTACCTTTAAAAATATTAGGGGTGTCCATATTGAGAGCCCTGTTCATATAGGGTACAAATACCTTATATAAAATGATAACATTTCTATGCATAGTTTTTGTTTCTATAAAACTTTTTTAATGCAAGTATTTTTACCAACTTTAAGATTAAATATATCTTAATATAATCATTCGGTTTAAAAACTTTTTTACCAGCGTGTTTACAAAGCGTTTCTCTATAACATCACCAATTTTCATATTTTTGCATGCAACTGCTGCCTTAATATTAACGAAGAAAGAACTCCGGTCAAAAAAACTTACTGTTAACGGCAGTGACTGGAATAGAGAGAAACTTTTTTTTGGCATTAGAAATAGAGATCAAATGAGATCCGCCACCCCCACCCCCCCCCCGGTCAAAGAAAATTATGGTATTTGGGGGTGGGGGAAAGGGCATTTTGACTCGGGGGGGAGAATTTAAATTTTTAAAAAATAGATTTAATGAGGCATGGTTTATTATGTATTTTTTATCATAAAAAAGTTATTAAATCTTTTAGATTTTTAAATCACAAGATTTTTAAGATTTTTTATTAAAATGTTTATTATGTATTTTTTAATTTTGAATTGAATGACATTATCCGCAAGTCGTTATAATCATTTGTTATAAAGTTACGAAATCTTTTTTGAATACAAAGTCATGAATGCTTTTAAAAGTACAAAACTATGAATATGTGGAGTTTTTATAAAACCTACCGTAACTTCGTAATAAATGGTCTTATTGGATTGTCAGTGATATCATTCGATTTATAATTTAAATAAACGGTCAAGTGCGAATATTACTCGCGCTCAGAGGGTTCCGAACAATAAATTTATGTATTATTAACCCTTTAGGGACGATCAACCATTGCAGCTAACACAAAATCCTTGTTTAATGTTTAAACTTGGCATTATGTTAAAGGAGCTTGTGTAGAAAGGAGCTCGCTAACTTGCAAAGCCGCTTTGGTGCGTGACGCGATTTTCAGATAGGTTTTTAATTAATATTTAAATACACAAGAGTCGTAATGAGATACCAATTAAATGCAAACTAGTCCCGAACCTCATAGTATTTATGAAGGGTTCGCATTCATAAAGAATTTAAAAAAAAATAGATATTTTAATACCAAAAATTTAGTGACGTAGTGGCCGCTATATCCGAAGTAAAAAACGTTTTGTATTAATAAGAGAAATCTTTTCTAAAAAATCCTGGTATAAAATGGATATTTCTTTTTCGGTATTTCTAGGTTATCCCGTCGGCCAAAAAATTATCGCCAAACTATAAGATTAAATGCCAATAATGGATGATCGTGAATGTCATATTCAATGACATTAAATACGATTCATGTGTTTAAAATGTCTTTAAGTGATTTTTATTTCGACTTTTTATTAATATTTTTATTAATATTCTACTAATTATTTGTTTTTTCGTTATTTAAAATAAATATTATGTCAATATGTATAATTTGGCTATTAGTTTGGCGATTTGTATAATTTGGCGAAATTGGTCGAAGGGATAACAGAGTAGTACCTTTTATTCTTATGCGTACGAACTTTGGTTTATGTGATTAATCCTAATTAAATTTGTATGTTTGCAACAGTACAAAGTTTATTGCTTTTATACTGCTACTAGGTATTGCATTACACAAATATATTATTAAAAGTTTTTAATCTAGAATTTAAAAGTCGATGGTGTGCAGAGTACGTTACCCCTGTCATTATTTATGTCCAAACCGTCCCTGTCTTTAAGTGCTAATATTTTGACTAATTACAGAGGAATTTTCTCAAAAATCATTATTAACAATGATTTTATACTTCGACTACGATAGGGATCTCTAGTGCTCTTAACACCTTTGCTCAATGCCCATAAATCGAAATTTGTGTGTAACAGAAAAATTGCTTTTTTCAAAAACTATGCGATCTAGAGTAACCGCTATAGTTTTCCTACAAGATTTAAAAAATCATCTATAACCTCTAATTTTTTCATAATTTTAGTTTCTATAAATTAGGAATTAGATGGGGGGGGACACTTTTTTTACTATATTTTTCACGATATTTCTCAAAATGTTTTGCTTAAAATTAAAAGAAATATATTTTCGAATTCAGCATAACGAAAGCTTTCACAAGATATCCCACACGATATACAAAGAAAATATTTTTTTTTTTTTTATTCAAGTTACTTAAGAGCCATTGTTTTGAAATTTAAACAAAAAAGTGATGTTTTGATAGTTAGATTTTTTAATTGGCTTGATATTTTTTTATGTTGACGTAATTCATATTTAATGAATAATGTGCAATTTTAAAGCCCTGAAAAAATTTCCTCTTCCCTATAGAAAATGGTCAAAGTTCAAGTCTATGAATGCCACTTTTCATGAAAAATGAAATGCCAATATGTTTAATAAAGTGCTATATCTCTATGAGCAAAAACATCCCAAACTTCTTCTGGCAAAAACTGTTAGTATAACCAACGCCGACTATATACTACCGGCCGAGCCATTTCGCGAAAAACCGCCGAAAAAGTGAAGCTGGATTCAGCTTCAAACCCCACGTGACGCAAACCCTGCCCAAATTAGCATTGAACAAGCTGCTTTCTGTTCTGTACACATGTTTGCACACGTGGTCATTGTTTTGGTTCAGGGTTTGCACGATTGGTCAGATCAAGGCCCCCTTATCATAATCAGGCCTCGCATTCAGGAGAAAATCTATTGTTGAAATTGTCTCTATAGCTGCCAACATATTAACTGATTTTGTCTCGTATGTAGCGCCATCTGGTGCGTACTACTAGTCATCAAGGCCACTTTCATAATAATAGACTTGGCAATCGCTAAGTTTTCGTGGCCTTAGAAAACTTGGTCAGAAACCTCGTGATTTTTCCCGTTGTTAGCGCCCTCTGTTGTAATAATAAATGTATAAATTTTAAAATTTGTTTTCCACCCGGGCCTTGTTTTCTATATATGCTTTTCCATTTTCTTTTCGATATGCTGTAAGCTTGTATTTTTCAAATGAGATTTGTTATTTTTCCAATTTTCGAAAGTTCGGCAGTTTTTTTTTTTCTTTTCTTTTTTTGGGCATAAAATATACTTATTTTGAACACAAATGTCTCAGTACCTATAACAACAGTAAAATCATATTGTTTTTTCTTAATTTTAATAAAATTTATCCTGTCATTATGCCTTTGTGGTATTTTGTTTTACTTTTATACAAGAATAGGTTTTATATACGAATTAATAAATTTGTAGTGATAGAGATTTGAAAATTCAACACCATTTTATTAAATTTTGCGCATTAAATGATAAGTATATACTTATTTTTTATTACTCTTTTAGCAATTCTCAAGAATTAAAGTTCATTATATGGGATTCTTTTGAGAAGTGTATATGACATATAGATTTTTAAATTAAGCTTAATTTAAACCTCAAATTTAAATTAAGCTTATAATATGTGGCTCTGTAAAAGGATACGAGTATTACATGAACCTTTTATTGTAGGGAAGGTATTATTGTGAATCCCAATAATACATATCAATTTCATTATGCTATAAATATAATATCTATTAAAATGTACTAAAAGTATCACTGTCTATAGCAACAATTGTATATAATTTCATTTAGACCGGGAAGCAGGAGCATAGACAATCACCTTATCGAGGTCATGGATGAAAATCTAGGACTAGTTAAATCTTGATTAGCATATTACAACGCAATCGGTCTGCCAAGGAAAATCTGTGTAGAAAATAAAAAACCCAATTTTAGCAGATGACTCATAAGTTTACGATTTTTTTCCTACTCCCAAACTTCCATGATTTTATACTTTTGGGTGCAGGAAAGCACAATGGTAAACTTATGAGTTAACCACTAAAATAGGGTTTTAGGTGTTTTCACCGAGATATAATTTGGCAGACCGATTGCGTCTTAATATGGGAACCGAGATTTAACTAATCCTATATTTTCATCTGTGAACTCGATGAGATGATTGTCTGTGCTGCCGCCTCCCGGTCTGGTTGTGCGTATACATTCTTCTACCTGACTAATAAACGCTACGCTCAATATTTTCGATTAAAAACATGTTCTCATACCTAAAATTTAAAGTATTCCCCGATCTTATATTTTAATTCTTTTCAGTCTCCCTGTATAGTTAGCTATATGTATAAGCCGGATAAAAATCATAAACATTAAAAAAATGAAAGTTATAAGAAATTTAAAATCACTTAAACTAAACACATCTCAAAGTTTATCCTCAAAAATAAATTCGTTTTGTGCTACGCTTGTGGTGTAAATTTTTATTTGGCGCTTCTTTCTTAATTAAACTTACAGCCAATTGGCTTATTAAGCAAGTATAATTGGCGCTAAACTAATTTCATTTTTTAACCGTATACTTAATATCGCATTGTTCTAGAATAATGCTTATTTGCAGATAACTTTAAATGCGAAACCGGAACATATTACAGAAAAATAGCCAATACTGCATTATATAATATTAAATCGATACTTTTTCAAAGTAACCTTTCTCAAATAGAGAAAATGGTCTTGGCGAGAAAAGGAAATTTGGCAACATATTTTCTGGAATCCTATTTTCTGTTCTCATAGAGAAGAAATGTTTTGCAATAGTTATACAATATATTTCATATAAAAAAGCCAATTTTCTATTTTTATGCAAAAACATAAGTAAATTGTACATAAAAACAATAATAATATTCATATAAATTCTTAAAAGACAAACGAAACATTTTACAAGTTTGTTTTCATTACTGTTTACATCATTTGGCAATAAATCATACTTTCTGAAGCCGAAAATTACGCTAAGCTTTAAATATATATATATATATATATATATATATATATATATATAACGCCCATGACTCTACATTAATAAAGTACCATTAATTCTTACTTTTAATTCTTCATTTTCAGTGTATTTTTTACGTATATATTTTAGTGGAATTTGAAAAATATTTTGTATAATATTGTGAATAATATAGTTTGATTTTTCCTATGCAATTAGAATATTACTAGTAATATGCACCAGGTGGCGATACTTACGGTATAAAGTCGGTTTATGAGTTCGCAACTATCCGGACATTTTCTCCCATACACTTTTTTCTGATTGTAAGGCCTATTATTATGATAAAGTGGCCTTGCTGAACAATATATTTGAGCGACAGAGGGCGCTAACAACGTGAATTTTGATCACGTGTACTGCAGACAAAGGAAACTTAGGGAATGACAAGCCTTGTTATTATGATAAGTTAGCCTTGTTCCAATAATTAAAAGATCATATTTGCTAGCAACAGTTGATGCCATATTATATTAATATATTGCCTTAGTAGTATACTTTCATATTCTATAAGAAAAAGTTTGGGGTACTATTGCTTAAATAAGATATTAAGTGTGAAAAATGGACAAAAACAACATTTTGATTGTACTTTGTGGCAACATAAAAATGCCCCCATGGAAACAAATAAATTTTAATAAGCAGGTAGTGTTATACACAGGCGACTAGACCCTGGCCGTCCACATAACGCAAGTCTTCTCTGATTGGCCCGTAAAACTGACCTTTTCTATAAAAAAAAATCTAAGCATCTCGATCTCAATGAGCATGCGGTGTGGCAAAACAATTTTGCTCTCTTGCAACATTGGATCATTGGAACGTATTTGCTTACTGAATGTTGCGTGTTCTGTATTCAAAAACAGTTACTGGATAGAAATTGAAATTCGAAATTAAAAGTTTTTACTGTAAATGCAACTGGGTGTTCAAAATCTGCAACATTTAAATTAGTGTTATCTAAAAAAAGCGTCACGGTTGAATAAAACAAAATACAGCCAGCAGGAGTTGAACATATGGTACGAAAACATGGAAAATAAAAAGAAGTGAAGTCTCGTCATATTTTTTTTTTTAACCATTTGAAAAATGGTTGTTGTTTTCGGGAGAATGGACCCGATGATGTTACCACTTTTGAATGATGTTACCACTTTTGAATGATGTGGTCACTTTTGAATTTAAATTAATTTCTTTACTTTTAGAAGAGTTTTTTTTTGAATTTAAATTAAATTCTTTACTTTTAGAAGAATTTTTATTTGAATAGTAAATTAAAATGGTTAAAATCATTGTAATAAAGGAGAAAACTAACAAATTTAAAAATGGGTAGACGGAAATTAACAGATACGGAAAAAGCCGAAGCCAAAGAAATGAATGAACGTGAATATCGCATTCAATGATATTAAACACAGTCAACATGTATAAGTTGCTTATTAGTTTGGCGATTCGTATCATTTGGCGAAATTGGTCGACGGGATAACTGAGTAATACTGTATTTGGTTTGGCGCAAAAACGTCTTTCAATGCAGAAAATGATAAAATCAAAAGATTATTGAGCCGCTGAAAACCAATTACGTGTTGAAAGGCGATCACGAAAAAGGAAGCTAATGCCGAACCGATTAATTGTAAAACATCATGTCGCCAGGGCGACCAATCCACTAGCCATGGCGTTTTACTATCGGTCGGTTCTAACCAGGAAAATTTGAGTGCCAATAGTGATTCTAACAAGCCGGAAAATGTTATAGCTATTACTCTTGATTTTCCACCACCTAAAAAGAAAACTAAAAAGCAATCGGCTTGGGAAAAACTGGGAAAAAACTTTTTTGATTCGATGTCTGATGGACCCATTCACAGATGCATGTGCTGCGATCGATTTTGGTTTAAAACCTCCATCACCAAAATTCTGCTCTGTAAAATCAAACAATATATGCCAAAGTCTTACAAGTATAACAGTATATGCCAAAGCTGTATTTTAATAATGATTACTTTTGCACCAACAATGTTAAATAGTTTGAAATGTTTCTTTCGTCGCCAACTTTTATGCTTGGCGACAATAGAGTGATATAACTTAAACGAACCGTACCTTCAAATTGCAGCATGTATAAAGTCATTTATAGCAGTGGCACGGATAATACACAATAAAACAACTGGTATTTAGCTTAAAATGATAGATGAATGTATCGAGTGAAACATTTTTCAAATGGTTGGGGTAATTTCTTAAATTACAATTTTTAACCATTTGAAAAATGGTTGTTGTTTTCGGGAGAATGGACCCGATGATGTTACCACTTTTGAATGATGTTACCACTTTTGAATGATGTGGTCACTTTTGAATTTAAATTAATTTCTTTACTTTTAGAAGAGTTTTTTTTGAATTTAAATTAAATTCTTTACTTTTAGAAGAATTTTTATTTGAATAGTAAATTAAAATGGTTAAAATCATTGTAATAAAGGAGAAAACTAACAAATTTAAAAATGGGTAGACGGAAATTAACAGATACGGAAAAAGCCGAAGCCAAAGAAATGAATGAACGTGAATATCGCATTCAATGATATTAAACACAGTCAACATGTATAAGTTGCTTATTAGTTTGGCGATTCGTATCATTTGGCGAAATTGGTCGACGGGATAACTGAGTAATACTGTATTTGGTTTGGCGCAAAAACGTCTTTCAATGCAGAAAATGATAAAATCAAAAGATTATTGAGCCGCTGAAAACCAATTACGTGTTGAAAGGCGATCACGAAAAAGGAAGCAATTTAATGCCGAACCGATTAATTGTAAAACATCATGTCGCCAGGGCGACCAATCCACTAGCCATGGCGTTTTACTATCGGTCGGTTCTAACCAGGAAAATTTGAGTGCCAATAGTGATTCTAACAAGCCGGAAAATGTTATAGCTATTACTCTTGATTTTCCACCACCTAAAAAGAAAACTAAAAAGCAATCGGCTTGGGAAAAACTGGGAAAAAACTTTTTTGATTCGATGTCTGATGGACCCATTCACAGATGCATGTGCTGCGATCGATTTTGGTTTAAAACCTCCATCACCAAAATTCTGCTCTGTAAAATCAAACAATATATGCCAAAGTCTTACAAGTATAACAGTATATGCCAAAGCTGTATTTTAATAATGATTACTTTTGCACCAACAATGTTAAATAGTTTGAAATGTTTCTTTCGTCGCCAACTTTTATGCTTGGCGACAATAGAGTGATATAACTTAAACGAACCGTACCTTCAAATTGCAGCATGTATAAAGTCATTTATAGCAGTGGCACGGATAATACACAATAAAACAACTGGTATTTAGCTTAAAATGATAGATGAATGTATCGAGTGAAACATTTTTCAAATGGTTGGGGTAATTTCTTAAATTACAATTTTTTTTTTTTTTTTTTTTTTTTTTTTTGAGGGGGGGGAACGTCAAAAGTTACAAAAAAAGCGATGTCAATGGTCACATTTTTCCCCCTATCAGAAAATGAAATATCCAATTTCTTTTTCGGAAGGATAAAGAAAAAAGGGATATTCCAATTTTTCATAGGGAAAAATCATAAAAAGAGAAAATAGAAACAGGATTTTGTATGTTAAAACTGTTGTTAGCTTTCGTTTTTTCCAAAACTAAAAAACTAAAAACAAAATCACTTCACCTTTTTCATTCACGTATAAAAACATTTCATATTTATTTACTTAGAACGGGTGTCACAAATAAAAATTAAATTAAAAAGTTGACATGTTTCGGTTCATTCATAAGAACCGTATTCATAACACATAAAATCAGTAGAAAACTAAATGACACTGGATATAAATATAATTTAAAAACCAAAACAAAACATTGCGCCCCCTATGATCGTGAATAGCCATTGCAACCGCGGCATATAAACATAATAAATTTTGATCATATATTAAATTTAATATGTATAAAATTTATATTGATAAAAGTAGAAAAACTAAATGACTCTGGATATAATGGTAATTTAAAAACCCAAACACAAAATATTGCGCCCTCTATGATCGTGAATAGCCAATGCCACCGCGGCTCCCCCTATTAGACTCACCCTTTAAATATTTATTAAGTAATTCTAACCACAAATTCGGAATGTCATAAGAATAAGAATCATTACAAACCCTATCCCTCCTAGAATATATCTCTATGGATTCACGGATGATTAATTTTCGGAATAAACTTGAAATGAACACTAATCTACTATCTTTAAAAATAATTTTAACCCCCCTCTTTAAAAACAATCATGATAACGCAGTCTTATCCCTACCAAATTTTATGTCACATTCATGCTCTTTTTTTCTAACCCCAAACTTTCTACCTGTCATACCAATATAAAAATTAATATCCCCTCCTTCATTCCCATATGGAATTTCATACACCCCTGCTAGATCATCTTGTGGAACCGGATCAAAAGCTCTGTATAGAAGATGTTTTAACTTAGGAAGTGGCTTAGCAACTAATTCTATTTTAAACTTTTTTAATTTAGCTTTAAGCCTCTCAAAATTACCCTTTATATAAGGAAACGATAGTCTTTTAACCCCAATCTCTTCCCCCTTCTCACATGCATTATCAACCAAATTACAATTAACCTGAGAATTATTTTTATCCCTATAATTTTTAACCAATTTGTTAATTTTATCCTTTTTGTAACCATTCAACTTAGCAATATTAAAAATATAATTCAACTCCTCATACAAAAATTCATCAGAACAAATAATAAACGCACGATTAACCATGAACCGGAATGTAGAAAACTTATACCCAAAGGGTGAATACGCAGAAAATGGAATAATATGCTGACTAGCTATATCCTTCCTGTAAACTTTCCTTTTTAACATAGAACCCTCTCTATAATAAGCCACACGTCTAAAAATGAAATAGCACGATCATTTTCCTATTCAAACGTAAATTGAATATTCCTATCCAGTTTATTAACTTCATCTACAAAAACAATGAAAGACTCAACTCCCTCCTCCCAAATTAAAAACACATCGTCAACATACCTCTTCCAAAATCTAGGAACTTTCTCGAACTTTGCGAAAATATTCTCTTCAAAAGGCCTCATTTTAAACTCAGCTAAAAAACCCGAAATAGGAGAACCCATAACTCAGAACCCATTGTTCCTTAATTGAAAAATCTCCTTTGAATAAAATCCACAAAAAGGTGAACGATATTATTAAAAAAGGTTGTTGGCCAGATAATGTTAAAGTTAGATTGTTTATTAATAAACAGGGTGTGATTCCACGTTTGATAGGTAGATTAAAAGATCATAAAGAGAGGTATCCTCTACGCCCCATCGTTACAAGATGCCAAGCACCGACTTACTATTTGGAAAAGGCGTTTGTGCTTATTTTGAAAGAGTTACTGCCACCATCAGAGTATGTTGTAGATTCCACTGCAAATTTTGTTGAAAGCATAAGGACACTTGAGATTCCTCATAACTGTTTATTAGCTAGTTTGGATGTCAAATCACTTTTTCCGTCGATTGACATTTTTGAACTTTGTGATGAAATCAAAAAGAGGATTAACAAGGCGGAAATATATAATGACAGTATAAAATGTACTTTAAAAGATGGATTACAGTTGATTGTACAAATTAATTATTTTGTTTTTGATGGTAAAATTTATAAACAAAACATGGGTGCCCCTATGGGTTCTCCTATTTCGGGTTTTTTAGCTGAGTTTAAAATGAGGCCTTTTGAAGAGAATATTTTCGCAAAGTTAGAGAAAGTTCCTAAATTTTGGAAGAGGTATGTTGACGATGTGTTTTTAATTTGGGAGGAGGGAGTTGAGTCTTTCATTGTTTTTGTAGATGAAGTTAATAAACTGGATAGGAATATTCAATTTACGTTTGAATTGGAAAATGATCGTGCTATTTCATTTTTAGACGTGTGGCTTATTATAGAGAGGGTTCTATGTTAAAAAGGAAAGTTTACAGGAAGGATATAGCTAGTCAGCATATTATTCCATTTTCTGCGTATTCACACTTTGGGTATAAGTTTTCTACATTCCGGTTCATGGTTAATCGTGCGTTTATTATTTGTTCTGATGAATTTTTGTATGAGGAGTTGAATTATATTTTTAATATTGCTAAGTTGAATGGTTACAAAAAGGATAAAATTAATAAATTGGTTAAAAATTATAGGGATAAAAATAATTCTCAGGTTAATTGTAATTTGGTTGATAATGCATGTGAGAAGGGGGAAGAGATTGGGGTTAAAAGACTATCGTTTCCTTACATAAAGGGTAATTTTGAGAGGCTTAAAACTAAATTAAAAAAGTTTAAAATAGAATTAGTTGCTAAGCCACCTCCTAAGTTAAAACATCTTCTATACAGAGCTTTTGATCCGGTTCCACAAGATGATCTAGCAGGGGTGTATGAAATTCCATATGAGAATGAAGGAGGGGATATTATTTTTTATATTGGTATGACAGGTAGAAAGTTTGGGGTTAGAAAGAAAGAGCATGAATGTGACATAAAATTTGGTAGGGATAAGACTGCGTTATCAAGATTGTTTTTAAAGAGGGGGGTTAAAATTTGTTTTAGGGATAGTAGATTAGTGTTCATTTCAAGTTTATTCCGAAAATTAATCATCCGTGAATCCATAGAGATATATATTCTAGGAGGGATAGGGTTTGTAATGATTCTTATTCTTATGACATTCCGAATTTGTGGTTAGAATTACTTAATAAATATTTAAAGGGTGAGTCTAATAGGGGGAGCCGCGGTGGCATTGGCTATTCACGATCATAGAGGGCGCAATATTTTGTGTTTGGGTTTTTAAATTACCATTATATCCAGAGTCATTTAGTTTTTCTACTTTTATTAATATTAATTTTATACATATTAAATTTAATATATGATCAAAATTTATTATATTTATATGCCGCGGTGGCAATGGCTATTCACGATCATAGGGGGCGCAATGTTTTGTTTTGGTTTTTAAATTATATTTATATCCAGTGTCATTTAGTTTTCTACTGATTTTATGTGTTATGAATACGGTTCTTATGAATGAACCGAAACATGTCAACTTTTTAATTTAATTTTTATTTGTGACACCTGTTCTAAGTAAATAAATATGAAATGTTTTTATATAGGATTTTGTATTTTCTGATAGGGAAGATGTGTGATCATCGACATTGTTTGTTAGAAAATTTTGTCATTTATTTTTCTAAAAATATCAAGTGACCTCACATCTTTTTCTAATGATAACCCAACTATTGTTGTTTACTTATTAATAAACTGTTTATTTACTTTTATTTTGTTTTTTAAAACGATAAATTCTTTTATTCTATAGTTATTAACTAAACTTTTTAATTTTTTTTATTAATTCCCTTTTAAAATCATGGAAAATTATTTTAAAATATATGCGACTGGTGTTTGAAAATGTTTTCGCCAAATTAGCGTCGGAAAGAAATCACGCCAAATTGGTGCGTTCATGATGATATCTGTGTCCAAAACGATTTATATAATTTTAAAATATAAATAAACAGTTTATTAATAAATGAACAACAATAGCCAGGTTATTATCTGGGCATAAAATCTCCATTTTTTTTCAATTGCAATTGCACGAATATGGTGGGTATATGACATCTGTGCTAAATTACAGAAAAAAGGGTATTACTATGTTATCTTGTCGACTGATTTCGCCAAATTATACAAATCATCAAAGTAATAACTAAATTATACATATTCACGTAATTTTTATTTTTAAATAATGAAAAAAACAAATAATTAGTAGAATATTAATAAAAATACAAATAAAAAGTCGAAATAAAAATCACTTAATGACGTTTTAAACAAGTGTATCGTATTTAGTGTCATTGAATTGGCATTAAAAAAGGCACAGATGTCATATACGCACCACATTTGCACGGGCTTTTTTTCCCCCGCCAATTTGGCATTTCACATCTGTGCCAAAGGAGAATATCCGTAAGTTTATAACAATTAAGAATGTATTTTTTAAAAATACAAGTTTATAACAATTGTTAGGGAAAGGAAATGGGGAAAATTAAAGATTTCAGTGAAATGTGCTGATTAAATGATACAACTGCATGCATTCAATATGGCAATAGGTATATTAATATTTACAATTTGTTGTGAAAATTATATTTGCTGCGTATTAAGTTTATTATTCATAAATGTTTATTCATTATTTCCTTTTTATTAAATTCATATTTATTTGCTGTTATTTTTTATTTTATTTCTTTAAATTATTTTTATTATATACTATATCAATAATTATTAATATCAAATTATCATTTATTTATTTTTATTTCCTTTTTTTAAAAACTTGAATCTTTTTCATTTTTTCACGTTATTTTATTTTTATATTGGAATAAAAAATCACGTACTGTTACTGCATGCAATTCATAACTTACATTCAAAAACAAAATTTTCGCCAAATTGGCGAAAGGAAAAGCCCGTGCAAATGTGGTGCGTACATGACATCTGTGCCGAATAAAGTCCATTCCAGTAGTAAATAAAAAAATAAATAAATAAAATTCCAACAGCTATAGACCGCAAACATATCGATTCATTTAATGCAAAATAAAACTCACCAAAACAAACAGAACAGGATATGGAGCTCTTTCCTAATAAAAGGTCTTTAATTTTAAAGTAACACGAAAAATATTTGACTTCAATTTTTAATCATTAAATGCGATACAAACTGACAAATTTGTTCAAAATTGATTCACCGAGGAGTCCTACGTCTTTTCTTTCCGGTAGATTTTGCTGATCTTTTCCTGCTTGCACTTCTTGATTTCTTTCGGCTCTTGCTCCTTGATCTCCCTCTACTTTTCCGCCTCTTCTTCACATTTTTCTTTCGGCCTCTACTTTTCCTTCTTTTCTTGGAAGTGCTTCTTTTTCTACTTTTTCTGCGTTTCTTAGACTTGCTTCTACTTTTCCTTCGTTTGGATTTCTTTCCCCGGGATTCTTCTCTTTCCTTTTCTCTTTGTCGTCTGCGTCTTGCTTCGCGTCTTCTCTTCCTTTCTTGATACATATGAATCTTCTTCCATTTTGCAGCTTCTTTATCTCTAGGGCTGCACGGCAACTCATGAAAATCGAAATTATCTTTCAACTTTTTTGTCATACTTTTCCGGAATGTTTCCGACATGTTCGTTAAAAGCTTTTCTCTCATTTCTGTATTTGGCTGCTTTCGCTTGCTGTGTATTAATGCTTTCTCTCTTACTGTAGTTAGTTTATCCACAATTTTTTTTGATTTTGAACTGAAGTTTTGAGAAAGCGGTATGTTGTTACCTGAATTTTCGAATGTATTATGCCAGCTGAAGTTTCCAGTTTCTTTCATCTTTCCAGAGAATTTGGATTTTCTGTGCAAATCGTAATTATTCTTTAAAGTCAAATCAAATACCATGTTCTTTTTTTTTTCTTTTTAATTTTAGTTGTTTCCGAAGATTTTCAGGTAAGGTTTGAAAGATTGAATTTTTCTTCTTTGAAGAGACTGAAGTACAATTTCTAGCAGCAGAAGTATTTTTAAATTTTTAATTCAACTTTTAAAATCATCACAAATGAATACATTTTTTTCCAGATGATATATTAACGATATATTTTAATTATTAAAATAAATTTACAATAAATTTTCTTTGATTAGAACGGTTACATTAACTTTTGAAGAAATAATTTGTATGACCAAAATTTTATGTTGGTACCAAAGTTAAAAAATTTTGAAAAAAAAAGATCGAACTCTATTTTTTATTGGTTCGCTAATAGCTCGACGAACGTGATGACCATGAGCTTGATGTAGAAAATTTTAAATATATATATATATCAAAGGTTTAGATCATGGCCGACTAGATCTGTACGGCCCAGCTATTTAAGATTAATGTATGAAGCCTCAAGCCAGAGGACACTGATACCCTGCCCAAGTTATTCTAACCGTGCAAACCCTGAACCAAAACAATGACCATCTGCACAGAACAAGAATCAGCTTACTCAATGCTAATTTGGGCAGAGTTTGCGCCACGTTGTGCACTGAAATGGTTCGGTGTTTGAAGTTGAATCCAGTTTCACTTTTTAAGCGGTTTTTAGCGAAATACGCAGTCCGTTATATATCTAGTTGTCCATGGTTTAGAAGAGCACCTACGTTCTATAGTTTAATTATAACTAAAGGCATGTTTGTAAACTAAGTTTTAAGTCAACCAATCTATCTATTACATTTTTGCCTTAGCGATCATCCCAGGAATCGCTATGGCATTGTTGACCATTTTCAAGGCATTACAAAATGTAGATCTTATTAAACACGCCGGTACTTTTCGATTAGCTGGGTAATATACATATGCATACACATATGTGTGTATACACACAAACCATCATATATATATATATATATATATAATATATATATATATATATATTATATACATATGTATATATACATTTATGTGCATATATATACGTATAGATAACACTGGCGGTGCGATCGTAGAACAACCCCCTTCGTCAAGGCGCGATTTTTAAAAATCGCCAAATTGGTACGATTTTATATATACACATATGTATATATATAACCTAGTGTTATATATACATATATTATATGTCTTCATATGTGTTTATATGTGTGTCGCGTAAAGAAAAGTCGCCTTGGCGAAGGGGGTTATTGTAAGAATTAACGACACTAACGCCTGGTTAACCGAAATATACCAAACTGCCTTTTCTTTAAGTGACATAATACGATATTTTTTGTCTATTGTAAAATGAATGCGATATTAGAATAACCTCTTTCTTGGCGCGATTTTCAAAAATCGTCAAATTGGCGCGTTTTTGCGTCTTTTCTCCCGGGTCTGCAAGCTTCAGGAGACACTATTTCCCATACATGCATTTATAAATGGCAAGAATGAAAATAAACAAAAATACGTGAAAACAGTACTAGAAAATTATGGTTACCAGGTTAAAATTATGGTACTTTAAGTAAACAACAATTTACTGAAAAAAAATGTAATTTAACAAATTACAACGACCATTTGGAAAGTAATTTTTTCAAAGACTAAAATTTAAAGCAGATAAATAAATTCTATATTTAAAAAAGAAAATAAAAAAACGAAAAAACACGGTACTTTTTAAACAAATCAATCGATTGAACATTTGATTGTTTCCTTTATCGTGATCGCCGCACATTTCGTGATCTTCGGGCTAATAATCAAACTTCGGTTCTATATATATATATATATATATATATATATCTTCCATACGACATCTTTCTTTGGATTCGGTTTTTTCTATGATAATTTGCGTCAACCCATTTTGTAACTTTTTTACTTCCTTCTTAATTAATAACGACATTTCGATATCTTATTCAAATAAAAATTCTTCTAAATGTAAAGAATTTCACAAAGAAATAAAAATGCAGATATCCATTGCCCAAAGAGAAATGTTTGAATGTTTTCCATTGAATTAATAAAAATCAGTAAAAACATCATTTTTATTATGATCAAAACGTGGCTTACACAAAAGCAGATTTATATATTGCATACGCCATGGATTAAATATTAATATTCCTAGACCAATCATAAAAAGAACAAAATACGGACACCACAAGGTACCATTCTCGACCAAAAACATGAACCATATTCTAAATGGTTAATATAGATTCAATTTTTTCAAGATACACTTTTTAAAGGAATATATTTTATCAAAAATAACAAACCAGACCTTCAAGTATCTTGGAGACACCACGCAAAAGCATCCACAACTTCAAACTGGCGGAAGTGAAAAAAAAGAAAAAACAAAATGCTCATAAAATTTCAAATTGCTTCAAAATGCGCTTTTTACAGGAATACATTTTAAATAAAAAAATTACTTACCCAAATCATTAAAATAGAACGTTGGTTGGTAACAGTAGAGAGTGACGATATTTTGCTTAGTTTTAATCAGGGAGACTCCGCCCTTCTGAACTTTTTTAATTCATAGTTCTAAATTGTACTGTAGAACGCTATCAAAAGCCTCAACCAATCTGTTATTTTTAGCCCGTTTCATATCCCTTCCACACGTAGAACATTCATATCTTGAAACAATCAACCCCTCTGTCATGTACCATTCAATCAAAGTTGCTAGAAAAATCCAAGTGAAAGAAAAAAAAAACAACCGCTGGAATATTTATTCTCACCTTTCAAGCATTAATCCAGATCGATACCTGTTAAAATCGTATGAAAAACTTGTAGAACCAGAGAGAAATGTAGAGCTTGATCTAAAAAAATATTACAGTGAAAATTGGCAAATATTTTCAACCTAAAGAAAGCGCGTAGAAAAAGTGGTGGAATCAGATTACTTGTAAAGTTCATGAAAATATCCAAATTTCTGCTGATAGTTGAAAATGTAGACTGAGTTTTACTGGTGGCTTATATTCAGAATAACACTATTATCCATTCAAAATGGTTACTGGGCAAAGTAGTTAATAGAATAGATATGTTGTCCAAATCAAACTAAGCTCCACTACCTTAACTAATATAAACCATGAAGTGAGAATTAAAGTATTAACATTAATATAGTCAGGTTGTTGAGGAATTGATATGTAGTATTTTTGAACACAAATATTTAGTATACGCTTGAATCGTATATGTTTTGGGCTTATTTGGACTTTGATCTTCCACATATCAAAAACTCGTGGAATGAAGTATGGTTCATACTTAATTTTAAGTCACCAATAAAGCTCAGTCCACATTTTTCAGCCATAAACAAAAATTTCGATAATTTCATCTTTACAGATAATCTGATTCCATTATTTTTCTACGCACTTTTTCAGATTGAAAATATTTACTGTAACAATTTTTTATATTTTTCACTGTAACATTTTTTTTAGATTGAGCTCAACTTTTATCTCTGGTTCTGAAATAAGCAACTTATCTCTTACAGTCTCAGCATAGTTTGTGAGTATGTCAGTTATTTCTCGAGTACTGGATATGAAGTATTCCAACGTACTGAAAATTTTACTTTGGATTTTGCATTTTAATTGACCAGTTTTACTTTTTAAAAATTATTTATTATTTATGAAGCGAATTAAATGTTTTAAGTGTATCACAGCGAGCCCTAGAGTCAAAAATTTCTTTTTTATTTTTATGTTTATGTCAAGCGCATCACTTGAATTATCTGTAGTTCAAGTTTGATCTCATTTGGGCCAATAGAACGTATTCTAGACCCTTTTGAAGTGGGCAACATATTTCTTGATCATCATGTATGAGAGGTACAAGAAACGAAGGGTATAAGGACTGAGATTATCTTAAATAATTTATTGGACAAAGATATCACATATGCTGTGGTAGGTGATATGTAAAAATGTCACAAAAGATATTCAAAGTTTCCACTATTGCTATCGTTGCATGCATTACACCGTCGGACCATCGATTAGCGGACTCACTCATATACAAGTGAATTTTGTTGGATATCCGCAGCAGCACAGACAAGTCTTGTAACCAGATCCATATCGGAATCCACAGGCATTGCATATGCAGCACTTATCAGTGCACCTTAAAGAATGAAATTTATGCTGATTAAATCAGGAGAGCGTGGCGGCTAGGGAATCGGTCCCCCATGGCCAATTCATCGGTGACCAAACACCTGAATTCAAATGTTCACGAACACATCTGCCATAATGGGAAGGTGTTCATCGTCTTGAAACCACATATGGCGTCTGACATGTTGTGTATAGTGTAAAGTAAGCTTGGTAGCACCTCTAACAAAAGATTCGATAATCTGCAAGATGTTAGAGATGTTGGCAACAAGAAGGACCCGACTAAGAGATCGCCGACCACACCAGCCTAAATATTCAGTGAAAAGCGATGTTCGACAGCATGTGGTCTCATGCCATGGGGATTTTCACAAGCCCATAAATAAATCCCTAATTTGAGAACGCTGATTTGTTCCTATGCTCTTATGAACACCACCACCTAACGGCGAAGGAAGCCGTTTCCGAAAATGGGTTACAATGCAGATTTGAATCCTTATGATGTCCCTTACTTCCTCTTAAAGCTTGTCCCAATAATCCTGGGACACATTTTATATATATCGTGATCTCGAAAATTCGGAAAACCAGTCTTCCAACATACGGGAAGGAAATAATAGCAATTGTTAAATATTTTAAAACGTCGATATCGAAAGCGATGAATTATCGGACAGCAAGATCGCTGATGCTGTGCTATACATAATCGCGGATAACGCTGGTAACAGCTCAAAGGAAAGATGTCGAGAAACAGGCAGTAGAAAAGGCGTTGTTGGAAAAATGCATTAACTTCACTAGAAAAATAATATCTGCCTTAAAAAGTAACGAGACTGTATTTCTGAAATCTTCATTCTTCACTCGTAAAAAATCCAAGAAAAACTTTTAAAGAACTATCGAAAACACTAAAACAAATGAAACTGACATCGATATTTCAGAAATTAAATGGGAAGACATAACACCATTGTTTATGGTGTATATATATATTTATAGCATAGAAAATATAAATTCAAATATTTTTTTATATATAAGTTTCTCTTTTCCTCATTTAAATATCATTTGGCTATAAATTAAATTATGAATAAAGGCGATATCAAGAACATCGGAAGTAATTTTAATATTCTTTCAGCAATGCGGAATTTACAAAAATCCGGCTTAATTTCGATCTCGATGATTCGAGGTTTCGTATTCGTAAAGAAAATAGCAAAGATTCCACAAATAAAATATATTTAACACTAGTGATGTAATAAATGTGCTCGAAAATAAAATGCATTAAGGAAGCGATGACCTTCTCAAAGTATAAAAACTAAGTTTACGAAAAACTGAATTCTATTTTCTTAAAAACCTTTCGCAAATGCATTTCCTTTACTTTTTTTCTTTGATACTTCCGTTTTAGATTAAAAAGCATTCAACAGCTATCTCAATTCTTAGAAAGATTTGAAAATGGTGAAATTTCAAACATTTCTGAAGCGCAGCAATTTTATTTGAAGTAGAAATAATGCATATTTTTTATGTTATTTATTAAAGAAGAATTTTTGTTGAACTTAAGTTGCTATTTAAAAGTATTTTGTTTTGCAGTTATATTGGAACATTTGTTTTATATTGTAATATGCGAAACTAAGGCTGTTGAACAGTATGGGCACTTCAAGAGAATTCCTAAATGCTTTACAACTTAAGAGCCCACACTAACCACTTAAAAAGACCGGGATGATCATGTTAAGTCTATGGTGGCGTTATTTAAAATATCTTACTCAAATTTTAATATTTTTGAACGATTTTCTTTACATTGGATAGCTGAGGACGGCTAATTTTAAGGCTAGTTTTCACTTTTTCGATGTTGGTTATAGATTTTTTGTATTACAGTAAACTCCCGATTATCCGCGAACGGATTATCCGCTTTGTGAATTATATGCGAGGCTAAGTTTCAAATTTTGAAAAATGTCTCAAAAAAAGAAAGCTGTATTAATAATTCAGGAAAATTAAAACTGATTTATACAGGTTTAGATTCAGACTTCGAGCATGAAACTGGTAAAGAAACTGTTTAAAAGCGTTAGGTATGAATTTTGGAGAGAGCGATGAACAAGATGGTAGCATACAAAAGAAAGCGAGCCACTACATAGCTTTAGCTTACATTGAAGGCCTTATACAGTATTTAGAGGAAGAAGATGATGAGTCACTTTATGATAAAATAGTTCTCCAAGAATTCAGTCCCAAATAAAGAAGAAGTACATCAATGCAAAAAGTTTTTAAAAAAAAGGAAAAGAAGCAAAGAAAAATTTCTATCCTTTTCTTCATAATGTTGTGGATTATCCGCGAAATCACCTTATCCACCATAGCCGCACTACCGAATTCCGCGTATAATCGGGAGTTTACTGTACTTTAAATTTCGGAACTAGTTTGAACCGATTCTGAAATTGAAACTATCCTAATAATATATATATAACTAAAATCGAAAATTAAAAACTAGCCTTAAAACTAGCGGACCTTAGCTATCCCATGCAAAGAAAAAAATCGTTCAAAAATATAAAAATTTTAGCGAGATGTTTGAAAATAACACCTCCGTAGACTTAACATTATCATCTGTATCTTTTTGGGTGACTCGAGTGGCGTCATAAGGGCACATGGAGCATCTCGACAAATAAAATGAAGCAGATTTTGCGAAATATTTAACATCACATATGTTATTTTAAAAACAGATAGAAAGGAATTATTGCTCAAATTGAATTAAAAAAATTTATTTCCTGCCTAAATTAGTTTTTAAAAACTAATGAACGTTTTACATATTTTTTAACCGCATGTCTATTTGGTGCATATTTGTAATAAACTATTGAATGCATCACCTTAAAATTTATTGTGGTATCAGAAAGCATACTACACTACTGCCCATTAAAATTACAACACCAGTAAGGAATGATTTGTCGAATATCAAAATTACATGAAAGGAAA
Source organism: Maratus speculifer (assembly GCA_964019185.1). Taxonomy (NCBI): domain Eukaryota; kingdom Metazoa; phylum Arthropoda; class Arachnida; order Araneae; family Salticidae; genus Maratus; species Maratus speculifer. The sequence continues at coordinate 186,277,052 of OZ025296.1, read as the reverse complement.
AAGAGCTTGGATTATGCAAATGATTAGTATTTCAGTGCATTTAGACGACGAAGGCGGGAAAACCACATGTGAAGCACTGTATAAAAGAAATGTATACTGGATTTCTCATTCGAAAAGCGCTCTGTAAGGTCGGCATTTGAATAGAATATTGTGTTATGTTTTGAATAGTAAGAAGAAATGCTTACCAGCAAGTGTCTGAATTCCATAGAGACAGGATCATTGCCTATAGAGTGTGTGGATTATCGTTTCCTGATATTGCCCGTCGCGCTAGTTGAAATCCAACTACTGTCATGCGAATATGGAATCAATGGGTTGTTGAGGGTCATACTGAGCGGTATGCAGGATCTCAACGCCCTTCTATGACTAACGCCTGAGAGTACAGACATATTGTGAGGTCGGCCCTGCAAAACTGTACAATCACATAAAGGATCATTAATCAGGATATGGACATGGTGGCAGCGCGTCCAGTATGCGCTCGTACGATGCGACGACGTTAGCGGCAGCGTGGACTGTCAGTACTTCGACCAGTATTGTGGCTTTCTTTGACAATGCAACATAGAGAGAGACTGCGATTCTGGTGCACCAACAAACAGAGATGAATGGAGATAGTGACGCAATGTCATCTTTTCCGACAAGTCCCGGTTCTGCGTACAGTATTTTGATGACCGTATACGTGTCTGGAGGCTTCGAGGAGAACGCTTGTCGCCTGCTTGCATTCGATATCGGCATAGGGGCCTTGCATCTGGTGTGATGGTTTGGACAGCCATTTAGTATACGACATGCTCATCTCTAGTTCGGAAATATGAACACAGATGGGTACATTTCTGACGTCTTATGTCCAGTGGTTGTGCCCTGTCTTCGAGGCCTACCAAACGCCATTGAGATAACCCAAGGTCATATGTTCCTTCCTCGATACATTGGGTATTCATTTGCTGCTCTGGCCTTCACAGACTCCAGATCTGTGATCCACTGTAAAACGCTGATCATAAATTGCTGAGAGACTGGCCTGTCATCTCTGTCCAGTTAATACGGCATTGATTTGAAGCTCCATGGAATGAGTTGCTTGTTTCTGTCATTTATTACCATTTCTGTCGACTCCATGCCTAACCAGATAAGGATCCTTTTTTCTGCCAGAGGGGAGCTGTTTCTATGTCAAACTGATGTTCATTTTTGCAAATAGAAATATATTTTTACTTTTTATTGTTTAAGGAAATGGCATCAATAAAGTTATAATGTTCCTGATTATTTCCTCTTCAATGGAACCTGATTAACATCATTTTGCAAAATACTTTTTAAAGATGCTTTCAAATCAAATTAAAATTTAATCGGATTTTGTTTTCATTAATAAGTCTGATTCATTGACAAATAAGCAATTTTAAATTTAAAACAAAAATGAAAATGAATCCCTGAATAGAATGTAACATCTTCCAAATTCATCGAAATGTCGTAAAGAAAATTTCCTCGCGTTCATTTAAAGAATTGAGATATTCAAATAAACATAAACAGTTATAAAGTTTCATTTCAGGAATGAGTGACCCGTAGCTCTGCATGTGATCTACAAACTTCGTAATATACTACAGATGAATTAAATTTTAAAAACGTATCACAACTGAAAACGCACATCAAGCAGTAATGGCTCTACCCAATCCAACAGCCGAATTATTTGAGTAACTCTATAAATAACTGACAAATTCTATCAAGTCAACAATCTATAGAAAACAGTTGTAGAGCATATCATCAATATATAATAGTTTTATTATTTTTTTAAATAGTGTAACATTATAAAAATTCTTTGCAAGCGATTTTTTCACATATATTATAATTCTTTACCGAGATTCTTTTTAGCGTCCCAATAGAAACGAACTATAATGACTTCTCAATTAACACTCTGCAAAAAAATATATTGTTTCCTTTATGAGTGAAGCATATGATTTCATTATGTTTCAAATAATGTAACATCATGTATGTGCACTAAAAACGATTTTTCAACACTGACTGCAGTGTAACAAATGTTTTTCAGCCTCCCTGTAAATAAACTATAATTTCTACTTCTTTCTTACGCCGTCTTTACACTTTGTCGTCCATCTTAACGATGCATACTAATTTTATTACAATTGAGAAAGTGTAACAGCATTAAATTGCATCGGAAAAACTTTGCCATTTGATGATGTTGTAACAAAATACTTTGGTGAGTCCTTGTAAATTTACCAAAAATAGTGCACACTTACATTCAAAGGCAAAATTAATTGATGAACTTCAATATAACAACAATTAGAAGTCATTCCGAGTCTTCATTCAAGTTAGAGCACTGGTAGACAGACGGTCAAACTCAAATCATAAAAACTTTTCAACTATATTAGAAAGAATTAAAAAATTAAAAATGACAGCGTGAAACCAACACTCCCTCAAAATCTGCTCACCACTTTTTCTTTCGACTTCGTTTGATTACCTCTAGTCATTATATTAAGAACCCTTATTTTATTTTATTTGGAACAATTATAATTGTTTCGAAGAAATTTCATTCAAAACATTAAAATTTAAAATAAAAATACTAAACCAAGCAAAAATAATAAAAATAAAACAAGCCGAATACCTATAACCACTTTGTAAATTGGGCGTCGCATCTGGCCACTTCGCGAACTGGCCGATCACATCTAACCACTTTGCTTATTGGCCAACCAATTCATGAATTGGCCAGTTAGTTTAAAACGCTGTAGACCAATTTGTGAATTGGTTGATTTCGGGTTTTAACCGTAACATATATACTAACCTCCAAAAGTTAAGGTACAACCGGTTTTATGAGTCTAATTTGCAAATGAATTAATATAAAAATAACAAATCTGGGAGAAATCTGCACTAAACAACTATTGAATGCGACATAGAAATTTACATAAACTAGACACAAAAATTATTTACAACATAAAAGCACTCTTGGTGAAAAGTCCACTCTTGAAGAAAACAGTACATCACAATATTATATTGTAAAACGTCATAGAAAATTACAATAATGGGTTCTAATAAGGAATACGTCCACCCCTTACTTTAATGCATTGACGGCCTCGACTTTTTATGCTATCAATTAATTTGTCGGACACCAAAATGGGAAGCGAGGACCAAACACGGCAAAAGCCTTGTTCTAGCTCATGTAATGAGCTTGGAGGATGACTTAAAACAGCAACTTATCATCCAAGATAGGCCCAAAGCTCTAGAGATAGCCCTAGATAGCCTAAGATAGTCCTATCGGATGTAGGTCTAAAGAGTGAACTGGTCATTGGACGAACTTGTCAATTATGTCCCTGCAAAAAATGGTCAAATTACTGTGCATAGTTTTTGTTAATGTAAAACCTTTTTAGCAGAGCTCTTTTGTATAATTTGAACATTATATAGCTCTTAAAATTATTCTTAATTTTAAAAACGATCTAATTTATCTTGTGTATCGAACATTTGTATATAAAACCACCAATTTTCATACTTTTATATGCAAGGGTTTTTCTGATATTAAATGAGAAAGACCTACGGTCACAGAAAATTCGTTCATGCCTGTTTCAGCATCCCCAGCATTCATAGCAGTTTTAGTTACTCTTTTTTTAAAAATTCAGAAATTAATTATAAAATTGTTTATTTGCTTTGTTTTAACATGTGTTTCTATGTAAGAACCAGTTGCAAAACAATTAAGATGGCACTTGATAAAATCAGTCTTTCGAAACTAAAGCATTTGCATGAAAAAAATATTCTCGCATGAGTTCAACATTTTTGTTGGAGAATAAAATTTAAGTAAAATTACTTAGGCAACATGTTTACAAAATCTGATCCAAATAGCGAAATTCAAAACTGGAGATTTTAAAGAAAAATTCAAGCTTCAAACCTACTTTTTTTTTTTTTTGAGAAATGTTTATGGGTTTGCGGATACGAATTAATTAACAGCCGGGGTTTTATTTTCTCTTTCTACACTGTTAAAAATCTGCCACTTTTGTTGCATAGTCACTCCACTGCTTTTATAGAGAGCGATTACTTGATGGTATTATAGAATATTCTTTTGGTCAAAGTAGAGATATTCTATAAAAGAGGTAGAGTGACTATGTAACAAAGGTTGTAGATTTTTATAGTGTACTTTTTATGTTTGCAAAATAAAATGAGAATCTAAGCTGAAGAGTTTTGGTTTATTGATTTATCACATGTATTTCACAAAATATTCTTTAAATGTGCTCAACCTGTATGCAGGGTTCTAGCCTCCCCTAAATTACGCCCTGAATTAATTATAAAACTGTTCATCATCTGTATATCAAACTGTATATCATTATACATTAGGATTTGTCGAACTAATTTTCCTTTTACAATCAAATATTTGTTGCAATTTTTCAACATAAAGTAAGTGCATCTCAAAAACCAAATTTTAAACCATGAAATTGTATGGATCCTTTCCATTTTCTTGCAGGTAGAGTAAATAATATTATTTGGATTCAAACCTTTGTATTTGGAAGCAAAAAAGTCTAGACAACCTCTTTCCAGGTCGTCAACATAAGAGAAGTGCCTTCCCCGAAAAAAATGGTACCATAGAAGGAAACATGTGGTTATTCCAAGGAGCAAGGTCCGGTTATTTGGTGTATGTGATAAAAGTTCAATTCCTTCAAACTTCTCGACTTTATGAAGAGTAATGCGATTATGTATGCGGTCTTTCCTTGTCTTGTTGGAGAAGAGCTCTCTTTCTTTTGACCAATACAGAATATTTGCTTTCAAATAATCATACAGTCTATCAATTTATGGTGAATTTCAGAGTTGACCGATCGATCATGTAGAATGATTATAAAATGAACGAGCTCACTATTCGATTAGACACTGATCATGAACTTCCTTTTAAATTGTCCTTATTTTTCAATTGGTTCAGCTGATTGGCCCATATCAAACCACTGATCTCGATCATCTGGGTTTTGTAGACATACCAGTTTCTCATTCCATGTCACTATTCATTTGAAAAACTGAAAATCTGTGGGATTTTCAGAAGAGTTTTACACTCTGTGAATTACTTTCTCTGTAACCAGTTCATCGTGCCAATGGCGCCTGATCATGTAAAATCCGCCGTGGATAGAAAGTCGTCGAAGATACCTGCGAATTATATCTCTGGAGGTCCCTTGCCAGATGAAGGTCTCTTCATCTGATCAAGGTTCTAAATTACAAGGTCAATTTGAGTAACAATGTGCAGATTCCAAAAAACAAGATATAAACGTTAAGTAACCCACAAAACAAAGTACACATGAGAGCATTAGACATTGAACATTGAATGGCGATCTAGCCTATAACGTTAGGTTGATTGCCACAACGCGGGGATTAGTCGGTTACCTTTCCGAGTACCAGGTATCAATTCCGTTTAACTGGGGTAACCAGGTAAGTAGAGGCCTGATCATCGATTAGAAAAAAAAGAAAAACTTGTCTTACAGTTCTTGGACGTTTTCTATAATGTGTATAAAGCTCACCACATAGTGCCATTGGATGGTCCTACCTCCTCTTAAAGTTTCCTTGCGCTGGTAGTTAGATTCATTTATACTTTTGGCTTTAAATCTTCCAGATAAACAAGTGATGTCTTTCCACATGTGAGTTTCATTTTAAGAGATAAATCACCTTTCTTAAAACATTTAACCCATTTTGGGGCTGTACGATCACTGATCGTATATTTCCCATCAAGTTCACGTATTTTAAGAGCTGCTTCAGCCGCTTTATCACAAATTTTAAAATAATATCGTAAAATGGATAATATCGTAATATTTGTATCAGCCATTATATAACCTTGAAATAGATAAAAGAATAAGTATTAATGTAACACATTATGGAGAAACATGTAGTTTTTGTATTGGTCATTGCTTATTTTGCCATCTATATCCTTCATATATGCGTATTCAAAAAATCGAAAATATTTTTGATACACCGTAATATCTGGTAATTTTACAATTTATACTTAAAAAAATATACTTTTATTGTGAAAATCTACCGTAAAAAAAAGAAATGAAAGAAATGAAAACAATAATCTTTAAAAGGTTTTCAAAAAAGAAAAAGATATGTCAAAGCTCGTTAAACATCGTTTTTTACGAAAGATTTTTCTGGTTTCTTTTGAGATTTCCTCCAGCTAAATTTTATTGCTTTTTTCACATTCTTCGAGGCTTATAGAAAAAAAACGAAAACCAATATATTTAGCAGAATCACTTAACAATATCGAAAATGAACTTTTTACATTATTACAAAAGTCTTTTTCTGTTAACAAAAAGGCCTTTGATTAACGTTCTGGAAGATGGGGATTTATTTCTCTTTATTTTTTCTTCTTCATATAATAATGTATTTTTACTTTAAGAATGGCTTTAAGAAAGTCTATTTGGATTTATTAATATACAGAGGAGCATGAAAAATTTTATTTTTATTTATTTATTTCAAGTGGGAAAATGTATGGTATTAGGTATTTATTGTTTATAATTTATTTATTTATATGTATCTAATCCTGTATTGTACAAAGAATGGATACAAATTACTAGGACCCAGCTCTTTTAGGGATCCGGGGTTTAAAAATAATAATAATAACGAGAAAAAGAAGACTCGTACTTTTTATACTTCAAAATCTTAAAGCATCTGACAAATAATAAAATCCAATAGTCAGGATTGTCTAAAACGTCCTTGTAGGGCAGGCTCATTGGACCGTACTGCTGTGTACGTATCAAATGTTTCAAAGTTCATCTGATATCAAGAAAGTTTTGAAATGTTGCTTCTGTTTTAACCCACTCCGGCACGGTGTCTTTAAAAAAGAGACCTAATTTTAATTTTGCTTACACCAAGAATATTTAATTAAAATTTACTCTTTATAACATACCTGACAATAAGCAAGTTCGTAACATCTAATAAATTCGTTTATAAATTCTCGTGGCATTTAATTACTTCAAACAAATTTACTCCGCGCTGGAAAGGGTTAAAAAGTTAAAGTGTTAGAAAATTTACGTTCGTAAAACGATGAAATGGTTAACTGACACCGGAATTTACAAACAGCTTTTTTAGAAATTAAAACTTATTACCTAAACTTTCATTGCAAAAGCAAAATTTTATTAAAATGTTCTTAGCGCCGTTTCAGACGAGCGAACACCAATCATTTGGAAAGTTGGTAAGGTCACATAGAGCGAGAGACGGCGACACAAATAACTGCGTCATCGAATTACGGGATGAAATCATAATGTAGGACAAGATTATTAGGTGTAGATTAAGGAATGACTGGTCTTCCTGAGCATTATTTGGTACGATATGAGCAACAACGGGCGCCAACTCACCATTTCGGTGTCACTATCACATCATTGAATTACAAGATGAAACTGGTGCAAAATTAAAGGTTAAAAAAGTATTTTAGAAATGTTTTGGTTTGCTTGTCGATATCTTGGTAGGAACCTTCTGCAGACTAAAATTTATAACATAAAATGACGTTATAATGTACAATTCAAATCCAATACAGTTTTTGCATTACATTGCAATATATATTACTTCACCACGACTTTAGATGAACTAATGGTTTAGGAAAAGCTTATTAATACTAAGCAAGCAAAAAGCTGATTCGGCAATCAATTGGTAAATAGCGATATGAAAAAGATGCCAAATCTCTCTTTTATACTAACACGTCATAGAGTTACAGCTTGAAATTTGTGCACATTAGAGAGACTGACTAGTACAATAGGAATATTTCAGTCTCCCTCGTCATATCTTGGTACAACACGAGCACACCGGAGTGCCAATTCTCCATTTCGGCGGTATCATCGCATCATTGAGTTACCATTTAGGAACCTGATGTAGGACAATATTATTAGCTGTAGATTAAGTAATGACTGTTCTGCCTCGGCATTTCTTGGTACGATATGAACATCACCAGGAGCCATTTTGGTGTCACAATCACGTCATTGAGTTACGAGATGAAATTGGTGCAAAATTAAAGTAAAATAACGTATCTTAAGAAAATTTTGGTCTGTCTACGCATATTCTGGTAGGAAACCTCGGCAAACTAAAATTTATAATATAAAAGGACTTTATAATGTATAATTCAAACCCTATAATCATACTATTTTACATTAAATTACTTCGCCATTGACTTTCACGATGAATTAATTATTTAGGAAACGCTTTATACAGGGCTGCCACCGGCGACTATTTTTATATTCTGTTCGCACCAGTATTTTACTAATATAAATTTTCAAATAAATTACTCTTGAAAATTTTTCCAAAGCATCTGTTAAGAATTTCTATTTTGAGAAAGTAAAGTGGTATCAGTTAGAATTAAAAAATAGTCGCCTGTGGCAGCCCTGTTAATAACAGTAAGCAGAAAACGACTGATTCGGCATAATTTAGTACAATACGAAATGAAATGGCGCCCAAAACCCCCTTTTGACAGTAATACCATGTCATCGAATTACGGCTTGAAATTTTAGAACATTAGAGAGACCGATTAGTACAATACGAATATTTCAGTCTGCTTCGTCATATCTTGTTACGAGATGAGCAGAGCGTGGCGCCAACTCCCCATTTTGCCGGTATTATCACATCATCGAGTTATACGTCTTGTAAACCTGATATAAGGCAAGATTATAAGGTGTAGATTAAGGAATGACTCGTCTGCTTCGGCATTTCTTGATACAATATGAAATACAGCGGGCACCAGCTCATCATTTTGACGTCTAATAAAGACTAAGACTAATAATAAGGAAGAGGTAGGTTGGGTCGTTCGGTAACTTCAGCGTTCCAGACCCACCCTTCCCCTTTTCAGTGTCTTTAATTTGAGAAAGTTTGCTTAAAATTGTGTTCGGTATCAATGTTTTCATTTTTTTCCCATTCTTATAGAGCAAGCCTGTCCAACCTTTTTGTAAACAGGGTCGCACCTGAGCTTCTAGCACTCAATGAAGGGTGCCATTATTCACACGACTCAAAACATGTGGCAATACTATCGCACAATAGAATTAGTACACCTGCACGTCTAAACAAAATGCAAATGAATCTTAGAGACAAAAAGCTTCTATAATCCTGGAGTTACTTCAAATTTTACATTTTTCTATGATAGCTCTATCTCAAAAATGTTTGTAAGATGAGATGCCAGAAACCTTAATGGTGCCTATTAATAACAACAATAACAAAATAATATATAAACATGGAAATCAGAGTTATTAATATTTTTTTAAGTTTCGGAAATATGCTTTGACTTATTTTCAAGGCGTGAATTTACTTTTATATATTAAAAAAAAGCAGTATGATTACCAATCCATATAGGTGATTTCAGAGAGAGAAACAGTCTGAAAGTGCTTTCATAAATGAAAAACATTCTGCACTATTCTACTCATTGCTCTGTACTAATCATTCTTATTAATTTTTCGACACAAATTGAAAAAAAAATTCTCAAATTTCAAAAGGCAAGAATGAAAAATTAAGCCCCTTTATTCATCGTATAAAACAGTCAATCGTCAGCAAAAAAATAAAAAATATGAGCTTTCATGTATCTTCAAAGGGACATGAAATGTGTTAAAATTCTTATGTTTTGTTACTTTTTAATTATTTAAAAAATCTATTTTCAATTATTGCAACATTTAACCATCATAATTACACTTAAAAAAAATAACTACAAATCGTGAAAATATGCATGATTATATTGTAAAAGTATGTTTTTAGTTTTTCATGTGTTTTCACAGATTTTGGAAATATCTCTGATGCAAACATTAATGATTTTACAGAAAATATTCTTTATAATTCGGTTTTACTTCTAAAAAGTCTAGTAACAGGAAATCTTCAAAAGGGCCCAATGAAATCTTCAAAGGGCGTCATGGCGCCCGCGGGCACCGCGTTGGACAGCCCTGTTCTAGAGAGTCGGATTATTCGGGACGTAGGTAGAGGTCGTGGATGAAAACTGGCCGTTCCAGCGGCGGGCGGTTCCAGATTTCTAGATGAAGCGACCGAAAAACCTAACATATGTCTCGCTGATCATTAGTGTTACGCCGCTGGAGCAGCCGATTTTCGTCTATAACCGCTACCTATGTCCAGAATAATCGACTCTCTAGAGTCTAGAAGAATGGAAAAAAAAAAAAAAAAAAAAAAAAAAAAAACGAAAAAATTGAGTCTGTCAGAGAAAGGCGTAATCTTCATGTATTTTTAATCACGTTTGTTTTGAGAATAAAACCTTAGAAATACAGAACATTTCTTATTAAAAATTTGAAAAAAAATCTATTTTGTATCGATTTTTTTTTTCTTATTAAATTTTGTATCAAATCCATAAGTTTCTTATTTGAAGTATAACTTCATTAGGAGGATAATTATACATTATGTGTATAACTTCAAGAGATATTAATGAAAATGTAAAAATCAAACTTAACATTAGAAGCACTGAATTTTAAATGTTTATAATTAGGAAAATATTCCATTCAAATGATTTGAAATTTAGCGTCTAGGCATAGTTTGAACCGAAGATTTGAGATATGTTGTTAAAAATGGATATTGCCATTGAAAAAAATGAAGCTTGGTTTCGTTTAAATATGTAGATAGATTAAAATTAAAGACCGTAATTAAAATTAAATACTTTGATCATTAATAAATAAAAAATGAATTAATATGAAATATTTATTGAGTATTACATACCTTTTATAAAAGCAATAAAACATAAAAAATAAGGATATCCATTACAAAAACCTTTAACGGATTATGCGTCATGCAACATTTTATTGTATGACTTTAAGAACTTTAAATATGAATCTTAAAAGTATACTAATATAAAAGTTTGAGTGACACTATGCTGTTAACCCTATCCGGCATACTGTACCTGGTCTGAGTTACCTAATTTTAATTCCAAAACTTGCAAACGGCACCAATAATATGTTACTAAAATTTTGCTTTTACAATAAAAGATAAAATTCAAGATTTCAAAATATCTAAAAAATTCGTTTGTAAATTCTGGTGTCAGTCGATAATTTCTCATATTGCTAGCAGATTTTGCCCGTGCCGGAAAGGGTTAATTGAAGTATTATATATATTTATATATGCATATCTATGTATTATTCATTTATTTATTCTGTTTATGTTCTATTTATGTTCAACATAAAAAGATATATAAAAATTTATTCACTGGCGCTTTTTGATTCACATCTCTCTAAATTAAAAATATGAGTTTTAAAAGGTGTACCATAATTTGACGTTTTGATTTGAGCTTAAAAAAGTTTGTTTTGAAACTCAATTTAGATTGTTTTTGCTTTGGCTAACGTATATTTACACATCTAAAAAATACTTTTAATTCTCCAATGTGTTGTTAAACATATCATTTTCCCTAAATCCGTATTATGCAGTGAAATGCATTTATTTCAACAAATTGATTTATGTTTTATGCGACGCTATGCAAAATCGTAATTATTAAAATTTATGAAAACGGTTTCTTTGCGCCATTGTATCCAAACTAATTGAAATGTATGCAAATGGATAGTATAACGGAAAGTAACTATTTACATAAATTTACAAAATATTTGCACCGGGGTTAAAGATGTGCGATATATTGTTCGGTATACAGAATGTATAAAAGATACAGAGCGTAGATGAAAATCCTTTATTATTGCAAACTCTAATTTATTATTTCCAACCAACTAAACCCAAAACCATTTTTGGTACTTTCGTATTAGACCATCAATTCCCGATCTGAGATACGCGTACCCCTGGAGGTACGTGAAAACAATGTCCATAATGGCAGAAATTACAAAAATGGTTAATAAAGTCACAAAAATGTTAGAAATGACAGTGTATTTTTTACCGATTTGCATTTAAACTTCCCTAAAGCAACCACATGCCTTTCCAATAAAAATTGGTCGTTCCGAGAGATGGTCTCTCGATGGAGGGTCGTGTTTAAATCAAGATTTTAATTGCTGAAAAACGAAAACAGTTAATGTTACTAAAATTTATTTTCCAAAATAGGAAAAATTATAAAAAATTAAGTATCAAAACAAAAGTTAATTATTGCAGAGTTAAAAAAATGAATAAGTTGCCGTTTGCTTTGATTTTACGGTTTTTACCCGACTACGGCAAAGCCAAAGGAGGGTTATGATTTTGACAGGCTATGTATGTATGTATGTATGTATGTATGTATGTATGTATGTATGTATGTATGTTCATCTGTTCCCTCGTAACTTCTAAACCACTAATCAGAATTCGACAAATGACATATCATTAGAAGCGTCTTAATTGTCCGCTGGTTATAGGCTATATAGATTTTCACCAAATTCAATGTGGCGCCCTCTAGCGGACAAAATATACAGAGTAAAAAAATAAAGTTAAGCTAGATATGCCGTGTTTGGTATCATTTTAAAGCGCTTCACTTGTACATTTCGAATATATATATATTACTAGCATTTGCTTGTGACTTTACCTGTATTCATGGGGTACTTTTATACTTTTTCAGCGTAGTTTTTTGTCGTAGTTGGGTTTTAGTTTTTTTACTTTATCTTGTATCTCTTATAATTTTTATTTCCAAGTCCTTTCAAAATTCAGTAGATATATACATATAAAAAGATTTTTTTTCTTTTCGGGGACAAATAATGATGGCATCATTACGTTATCTGTTTTCTTGAGAGTTTCATGACAGAATAGGGTAAGGAAGTTTATTGACTGTCGTTAATTCGACATTAGAATTAAATTCATTGCCTAAAAAACCACAAAGGAGTTTAAATATACTTAAAAGTTACCGGAATAATTTTTTTCAAGAAATCTAAACTTTGTGTAGAAGTTTGATGAATAATGTGTTCTCCTAAATTATTTTTCTAATAAAACCTTCTTCAAGCGATCAGGAATAAACGGAATTTGTTTCATTTTCTTCTAAGTAAATTGGTCGCACATGGAGAGAGTTCTATCTGAATGCTCCTGAATGGAGATAAAATTAATATTGATCCTATGGGAATAAATTTCGTACCATGAAAAAATGGTCATTCAGGCAAGTGGTCGCTTAATACAGGTGTTCGCACAGGGAGGCTTCACTGTATTAAATGGTTGTGATAAAAGGATTTTTAATGAAAAAAAGCATGTTTACACTATCTAGCTAACAAGGAAGGTCTCCATGTTGGGCATACTCAGAATTTTTTGAAAAAAAAATATTAATTAAATTACTTATGTATGTAATAAAGGATCAATCAAAATTAGCGGCGGAATTACAGTAGAAACTCTGTAAAAAAATTAAAATACCTTCGAATATTTGGCGTGAAAAGACGAAAGTGTCACGCGATTTGATGAGCAGCACTTTTCCTCGCCAAAAGCAAACGATTCTAATGCAACTGAAAACTGGTGAATTTTTAGAATGCGTGTAAATGGTATTTGATGAATTTAAACATAAACAATGCGAGAGTTTAATATTATATATATATATATATATATATATATATATATATATATATATATATATTGCTCATTGCTGTAATTATTTATAACTACAAAAAATATTTTCATTTAGAAAAAATTCATACTGAGAGAAATTATTTCATACATTTAAGCGTATTCAAAAATAAAAGCCAGATGTTTCCATAGCAACAAAATCGACTCAATAATGGTCACTTGAAACAATTTTATTTAATTTATGAATTTCATTTTAAATCGCAAATTTTGATGGTTAAATTTGAATATAAATACATAAAAATATCTACATAACAAAATCAGGGCCGTAGCTAAGGGGGCGCTATGGGCGGCTCAGCCCCCCCTAAAATATTTTGAGCCCCCCCTGGAAAAAGTTCCAAGATCATTAAATGTCCCGAAAATTCAAATGAAATTCTGTTCAAAAATCTAATTTAGTTTTGAGACCCTTTCACAGTTTTGCAGTGTTACTAAATTGTATCTAAAATACGTGTTTCAACACTCCCTCATCCTATTGGTACATATGAAGCTAACAGGATGTTTAATTTTGCACCAGTTATACATTCAAAAATTTTATCATTATATACTTTTCTTAGCATAAAATGAAGTTATTACAACAGTTTAATGAGAAGCATAGTACGTACAATGTGAATATGCACTAATTTATGCATTAGAGAGAGAACAAAAAAATATGAGCCCCCCCTACATTCCCCTGAGCCCCTCCTATCGTACACTTCTAGCTACGGCCCTGAACAAAATTATTCTTAGAACAAACTATAACTGACAAAACAAAAGTTATTTTAATTAAATTTATCGAAACAAATACAACATGAAGCTTTTTTTTTAACCCGTCAGTAGTCGCGTGTCAGTCTTTTCGCCGCCCGTATAACTTGTCCTCGCTTAACTTATATCACATTACAAATGCAACAGAGATCTACCATGTAGCTGACTTTGAAGCTTTCTCAACCACCTTAGTGAAGTAACAGGACACCTCTGTTTTTCTTCCAGGTACATTTTTAGAAACAAAGTTGAAATCGACGAAAAAGTCTACGTAAAAATCACTAATGTGAGCTCATTTTTACTTTTTCCAATTACTCCAGATCTCAGGAATAAAATGCATAATTTAAGAAAACTGCAAATTTATATCTTCTTTGTAATGTTTTTTTTTCATATATTAGGTGAAAAATATTTCTTATTTTACATATTTGGTATACGGGGGGTCAGCGGCGAAAAGACCGAGCGCGACTAATGACGTTGAGAAAAAAGTCGCGACTACTCGCGGGTTAAATGTATTTGACATAAAAAAGTATTTTTTGAAATTGCATTCCATCTCCGACTGATGAAGAATCGCCAAATAACGAAATTTTTATTATTTTTTTTAAGGTGGCTGTATGGAGGTTCAGCCAAAAAGAATTATAAATGTATATATGCTCATGAAAAGAAAATTCTGTAATTTTTTTTCAGATTTTTCGGAGTATGCCCGTATGGACACCTTCCTTGTAAGTGTAGAGGGAGAGGAGGGGACTTGTTTATGAGAAATGGGGGTACACAGAAAAGCCTAAGAAAGGGATACGTGAAAAAAGGTTGGTAAGCGCTGTGTTAGACCATTGATCAATCGTGAAACATTTCACCATTCATAGCGAGCTTTATTATTCGGATTATCTCAGCGTTTAAGCGCATAGGTCGATTTCATATTTGTTAAATTCATACTCTATTTTATTTTATTTATTATTATTTTTTTATTTTATTCGGGAATTTAGTTAATGAATGTCACATGGAAACAAACAAATGCTGAATTGATTACATTGTGTTAAATTCAAACGTGCTTGTCTTCCGTAAGTAGGTTGCACGCAGATTTTTATTTTTTAAATCATGTTTGAAAATTACTTAAAAAAACTATAAAATTCCAGTAAACAGAGATTCAGATTTTCAAATAAATTGCATTTGTAAACGCATATTTTTATCCAACGGTGTTAAAATTGAAATTGTGCGATATTTAAATTTAATTTTTAAAAATCTAATAAAAGCGAAATTTATTGCTTCCGTTTCCACTGTGAATGTGACATCAGCGTTACTCACGGACATGTTTTTTTTTTTTTTTTTTTTTTTTTTTTTTTCTTTATATTACCGATTCTCGATTTAAAAGGACCTCTAAAGTTGAATAGTTAACATTATTTTTTTTTTATTATTTGATTTTTTAAAGCTTTTTTTTCCATTCTGGCATTTTTATAAAAGAAAGTTTTATTTTATTAAATTAAAGAAAAATTCTGAAAGTAATTTTTTTATATTACAAGAACATGTTATAAAAAGTGTTTTTCAAATTAAGACAAGGAAAAAATTCCAGAATATTTTTTTTTAATTAAAACTTTTTTTGAAGTTAAGTATAATAGCACAAAAACTATCAAACAATTAAAAGTAATTATTTTGTTTCATAAGAAATTTTAAAAGAATTCTATGTGAATGCAGAATTGACTTTCTTTTGCTGTAATTGTAGTTTAAATTTTGCCTAGTTTTAAAGTGATAGTTGATGCGTATGATGCAAAAATTTAGTTAAATTTAAAAACGCAAACTAATGTCGAAAATGCTCTTTTAGCAATTATTTCAAATAATTACTTTGAAATTTTCAGAAATGGAAATATAATCAGAGAGTAGGTAATCCATTTACTAAATGTTACAAAATACAATATGTATGTTTACTGGTGGATGATCCTCTATAGTTATGTACATTTAATTATATTTCATAATTAAAATGAGATAAGGAAATTTCTATTACCTATAATCCAAATAATGATCCCACCAGAGCAGTCGTATCACTATCACTTATGACACATAAATCCACGTCTTCAATAAAATGATAGTTCACTTTTAATACCTAAAGTGTAAATGCAAAGAAGTTGATTATTAAATCTATGTGTGTTATATTATATGTGAAGACCGTCTTCGATGAACTCATACAGATTTCTTATTTATAATGAATTTTAATCTAGTCTTGATTATACTATAATAATATAAAATGATCCGGCAGCGAAAGGAATTCTTCCCGTGGAGTGGATAAATCTGTACATGATCAAAAAAAAGAGGACTGAAAATCAAAGTACATTAAAGGGGGGGGGGGGGACAAAGTGTATGCATACACACAAGTATGCCTCTACATTAACCGCATTCCGCAGGTGTGAAAACAATCATCATAAAAAACTCCCCGGCAATAAAAGTAAATCATTTCAATCAATTTATGTCATAATATTTTGTTAATGCAACTGACCTTGACTCTTTCTCATGTTTATGAGTGATTTATGATACATTTAATTGATTTACTAACTTTTTTTTCTTTTCTTTTTTTTTTTTTTTACATTTTTGCAGTATTTAGTTCAATTGTAGTAAAAACTCAAAAGAAGTAACTTGTAATTTCGCGCGTATAAGTAATGCAGCTTTTTGTTTGTTTGTTTGTGAATCAGTTTCCGTGTGATTTTTTAAGTCTTTGGATTTATTTGTGTTTTGAAGAAGATGCCAAGAATTTTAAAAGAACCACGCCGTTCATCCTACAGAACCCGCAAGGTAAGAACAATTGATATCAATATTTATTAGAAAAATATTATTCTTACCTGTCTTTGAAATTAGAAAGTTAACAGTAGGAGATATTCATTAGCAAGCTTTTATGAAGACACGTGTACATTAAAATAAAAGAGAGAGGAAAGAGTGAAGTGAAAGTTTTCTTTTTGAGAAATAAATTTTTTGTTACGAGGGGTTCTCACACACCAACAATAACTACCGTTACTGAAAGTAATTTATATTTATTTTTACATATAATATCATTTGCTACATAATATAAGTAGCTATAAAAATATTCTTGAATTGATTAATATAAACAACATAAAATGAAGCTTGTGACCTAAAATTTTAGAAGACATTTTTCAAAAACGAAGAATTTCTTAAACTTAATTTTCAAAAACATTTTTTTTTTTTTTAAATTACCAAATCTTTTTCATTTTTGTAACAGTTTTGCTACTTTATTAATAGCACATCTAAATTTATACTTTTAATGTTTAAAAAATAATTTTCTTTTGAAATTTGCAATTATGATAAAAAGCGCTACAATTTTAATAAAAACTTGAAAACTTATTTGCAGTTTAGAAGTTAGTCTTGAGACGTGACATGTTTTTAAAAATTGAGTCTTAAATCTCTTTACAAAACTTTAAGGTGCTTAATGAAATTTGCTTTTTTAATTAGCTTTTTAAATACTTTTTTTCATGACTTAATAAAGAATTCAAACAAAACACAATATATATATATATATATATATATATATATATATGTGTGTGTGTGTGTGTGTGTGTGTGTATATATATACATATTACTGTTAATAAGTCTATGAAAAACTATTATGTAAATATATAAAAATTCGATTTTTTTTCAAGGCATTCATTAAAGCTTTTTAATAAAAATTATAAACACGAACTTGAATTTTATATTAGAATCTTCACACATAAAAAAGTAACTTATTAAGAATGAAATTAAACTTAAAAACTTGAAATTTTGTTCAAAGACTTATTGATGTTTGTTTATTAAACTTGATTTTTTTTTCTCTTCTTTAATGATCTTTTTTGTTGAAATACACTCTTTGAAAGATTTTTTTTAAAGTCATGGGTTAATTTAGTTCTTTATATCTTTTATTAATTACACTCTTTTTAATTAATTTAACCCTTTGTGACTCAACAACTCCTATTTGAAAAACATTGACTCAGATGTTAGAATACATCACTTTAAACCTATAAAAAATAATTTAAAAAATTAAAACGTAAAACTAAAATAATTATTGACTAAGAGGTACTTTTTTTGGGGTCTACAATAAAGAAAAATTGGCATACTTCTCATAAATATTGTCAATTTTCTAACACAAAATTTTAAAGTATACAAAATTACCTTTAAAAAAATCTACTTTCGGACTTCTCTAGCTTTTTTAATTTGACAAAATTGTTAAATTTTCCAATATCGATCTGAAGCTT
This sequence comes from Maratus speculifer, assembly GCA_964019185.1. NCBI lineage: Eukaryota > Metazoa > Arthropoda > Arachnida > Araneae > Salticidae > Maratus > Maratus speculifer. The sequence goes on along the minus strand of OZ025296.1, from coordinate 186,258,681 downwards.
CTCAAATGATAAACAAAACTTTGGTATGAGAAATTAACTCAATGCCAGCGTCTGTTGAGAATTCCAATGATCAATTTGTATTAAGGCCCCACACTAGGCACAGGAAAAGACCCGGACGATAATGTAAAGTCTATGGGGGCGTTCTTTTCAAATACCTCGCTCAAATTTTAATATTGTTACATATTTTTTTTTGCGCAAGATAGCTGAGGACGATCCACAACCGGACTAGTTTTTACTTTTTCGATTTTATTTATATATTTTTTGTATTACGATAGTTTCAATTTCAGAACCGGTTTAAACCGGTTTCGAAAGATAAAGTAATTTTTTTAAAAAATCTGAAACCAAAACTTAAAAAGTAAAAACTAGGCCGGTTGTGGATCGTCCTCAGCTATCTTGTGCAAAAAAAAAAAATATGTAACAATATTAAAATTTGAGCGAGATATTTGAAAAGAACGCGCCCATAGACTTTACATTATCATCCGGGTCTTTTTCTGTGCCTAGTGTGGAACCTTAACTGGTGTGTTGGGTAAAAGGAACAACAAATAAAATCGTGTTTTAACATCTACTCTGTAAGTACTATTGACTTTTGGGTATGTTGCAGATGTGAAAGACGGTGATACAAAGGATTAATTTGATATTAGTATGGAAAAAGAAATTTTATAATCAAATTTTCACTTACTTCTTAATATGCTAGAATTATAAAATAAATTATCAACACAGGTATATTTCCGAAGACAATGCAACATTTCAATATTTTTAGAAATTAATTATAAATTAATTTTAACTGATTTTTCTGTTAATCTTACACAGCGAATAAATTGCCAAATAACTTTGCAAACAACTGTTTACGAAATTAAGGCAAATGTTTCAAAGATATGTTGCCTTTATATAAATGAATAACGCTATTCAACTATAGTAGAAACCCGCTAATTCAGACCCCGTTAATTCGGATCTCCGGATAATCCAGATCGGTGTGGTTGATTTTTATTTTCAAGCTTGAGTAGCGATCGGGAAATTTCCATAACATAAATTTATTTCACGCCCGTATTCTGAATAACATGATCTTTTCAGAAATCTTCCCGGAAGAATACCTTAAGCTTTCTTACTTAAACTCTTTGCAGTTAACTAAATCTATCAAAGGAACGACTAAGTATCATTTAAGTTTGGCAATTTCAATTTTCACAGTTTTCTATTTAATCAATTTAGAAATGTCATCAAAAGCTCACTGCATACTAATGTTTTAGTTTGAACATTGCAAGAAAGTAAGGTAAAATAGTCTACGTATAGACACACTGACTGATAAGTATGGTTGTTCGATCTTTGTCAGCCACTCCATAGAAATCTCGGGATTATTTCCTTGTCTTCTTGAAAAACTGCTTTTTCAAATCATTGCGGAAAATTGCTATATAAGGAGGAATAAGTCAGAGTGAAAGAGAAATTACGCCTGAAGATTTCGTGAGCATGATTAAACAAATTTATGGTTGCTCAGATGATATCGACGATGTTAGCAATTAAATGTAAGCTGAAAGTAATGAAGGTTACGCCTCACTTGCAGATGGCGAAATAATCGCGTTGTGCACAATTGAAGAAAGTGAAAATGGAGATGATACAGAAGAAAACACCATTATCAATGATGATCAACCAGAATTTATTAGCCATAATTGAGCAACGTCCTATTTAGAGCGATTAAAGGTTTATTTTAAACGTCATGTGAAGACTACGCCCAACGAACTACTTATGCTCAAGCGGATGTATGACCATCCAGCTCGTACGAGGGTTGCTATTTATATTTCTGGCCTAATAATGAAAACACAATTATTTATGATCAATACTGAATTTATTGCTTTTCAAAGTATTCTCCATGAAGATCAATATACTTTTACATCCGTTTGAACCAATTTTCGAAGCACTGTTTCCACTTCTAAGGAGGTAACTCCAAACATGTATTTTAGACGCATCAACCGCATCTTCGGGAGTCGATCATTGTCCATGTAATTTATTTTTGATGTAAGGTACCCTGGGGTAATAACGCCACGTTAAGGTTCTACCAATTTTCACGGCTTAGTTTTAGATTGTATTTTTCAAACAAATATAGGATCTGATACAGCAACTCATTGATTATCTATATAAAATAAAATAATTTAACAGATATGTATTCATAAAATGTAATGTCTTTTTTCTTGACCAATGCTATTTGGCGTTAATACCCACCTATATGGGTAATAACGCCATGCAAACAAAACTGTAAAATAAGATGGAATAATGGCATGTAGATTTCCCAATTCTAAAAATACAAACTCTACAGCTCTAGAAATTGACAAATTCAGTGGCGTAGCTAGCGGGGGGCGGAGGGGGCGGTCCGCCCCGGGTGTCACCCTTTAAGGGGTGACACCCAATCTTTATTTGCAAGTACATATATACAGTCGAGTCTCTATATAACAAAATCCACCGTTCCAGTAAAAAATTCGTTATATAGAGAAATTCGATGTATAGAGAATGATGTTAAAAGTAGTATTTAATGTGTAAAATTTAAACAAATACTATTTTTGATCTTTTAAATTAAGAATTAGAAATGTTTAAAAGCAAATATCCATCTAACATTTTATTTCTTAATTATTTAAGCTGTTTCAAAAAAGAGAACAGACATTTATTTGAAAGCTTCATGAAAATCAAATAAGGAAGACTTGCATTAATTCCAAACGAAGAAATCTGTAATTTTTTGTTGTTTTGATTTTAAAATTGTTACACTCTCAAAAAAATGCTCAAATTTTAGCAAGGAATGAAAAATTGTAATTAACATTTTCCTCCATTTGAAGGCCTCTCTTGTGTTCCTCTCATTGATTCCTCTCTTACATGTGTATTAATCCAATTGACTCTGTTTTGAGAAAGATGTGGAATGGTTTGTGGGAGGTGGGATGAATTCGTTGGATTTAAAGAACAAGGAAAGAAATAATACATATATATATATATATATATATATGTAACTCAGTACAGATATTTCGCTATATAGAGACTGTTTTTAATGTAATCATGCGAAAAAGAGACCGTTCCTACTAAAAATTCGTTATAGAGAGAAATTCGATGTATGGAGTTCGTTATAGAGAGACTCGACTATATATCATCTTATAAAATTTTGGGAAAGAATGCTGGAAAAAAATGAAATTTACAGCTTATCACACAAAAAAAGATTTTTTTTTTTTTTTTTTTTTTTTTTTTTTTTACATATAGGATCCACATTGATTTATGAGAAGCATGGGATGAATTATGAATTGCCCCTGTAATTTCTTATATGGGAGGTCTGAAGATAAACTAAAAAAGGTTTCGTCATTTTCCATGTTATAAATGCCATGCATTCATTCCTCCTTCCCTTTTACTTACCCATCATACGTAGTATAGGGTAAGTCTTGCAATCGTTTTGAAAATCGAAAAAAAATTTTGACGGATTTACACGTTTTAGATAGTGGAGATTCCGAAAAACATATTTTTAGAAAAAAAAATTTGCCGTCTGTCTGTCTGTCTGTAAACGCTCTATCTCCCGAACAAATTGAGATAGAGACTTGAAATTTTGTATGTAGTTAGTATGTAAGAATGGGACGAAGCCTATTGAATATCAGCAACCTCGATTATCCGGAACTATTTTTTTCGGACTTTCGAAAAATTCGTTTTGATGAAAGGTATATAAAAATTTTCGAATGTTTTTGTTCTAAGGAATGGACGTAAAAGGCAATAAAATAACACGCATTTTGCATATAGAACGAAGTCGATCGGATTATTAGTTGCCGAGATATTTGTAATCCTGTTTTCCACATTTTTCAATTTTTCATGACCCTGTATTTCATTCAAATTTCAATTCAGAGGTATATTTTAATTGAAAATGAGACGCTTAATCCAACGCAGTAAACTGCTAGTTTATATTATAGTTATTTTTGGAGTTATAAGGATGTTTCTTTTACGCAGTTCGGTATTACTTGAGTAGTTTGACATTCATTAATAGAGCATTACTATGCATATTAACAATATTTAAATTTTGTTTTGGAATTGCAATGCATTGTATAAATAGTTTTCACATGTTTTATTTTCATATGCCTATCCATGATGGGTAAGTATTATGGTGGCCCCCAACGACTAGTTTATTTACCCATCATACGTAGTATAGGCTAAGTCTTGCAATCGTTTTGAAAATCGAAAAAAAAATTTTGACGGATTTACACGTTTCGGAAAGTGAGATTCCGAAAAACATATTTTTAGAAAAAAAAATTTGCCGTCCGTCCGTCTGTGTTTCTGTCTGTCTGTCTGTAACCGCTCAATCTCCCGAACAAATTGAGATAGAGATTTGAAACTGTGTATGTGCTTAGTATGTAAGAATGGGACGAAGCATAGTTAATATCCCTCGATTATCCGGAACTATTTTTTTCGGACTATCGAAAAATTCATTCTGATGAAAGGTACATAAAAATTTTCGAATTCTTTTATTTTAAGGAGTGGACGTAAAAGGCAATAAAATAACACAAATTTTGCATAAAAAACGAAATCAATCGGATAATTAGTTGTTGAGATATTTCTAATCCTATTTTCCACATTCCTTGATTTTTCATGACTCTGTATTTCATTCAAATTTCAATTCAAAGATATCTTTTAATTGGAAATGAGATACTTAATTCGATACAAGAAACCGTTAGTGAATATGATTATTATTTTTGGAGTTATAAGGATGTTTCTACTACGCAATTCAGTGCTACTTGAATAGTTTGGCGTTTCATACAATTTATTGAAATTAGGTCATCAGAAATTCATTAATAGAGCATGATTATGTGTTAAAAATACTTAAATATACGTTTATATTTTGTTTTGGAATTGTAATGCATTTTATAAATTGTTTACATGTGTTATGTTTTCATATATTGTGCTATGCATATCCATGATGGATAAGTATTACGGTGGCCTTCAACGACTAGTTTTTCTTAGAGATCAGGCTCGGACTGGCCCGCCGGCCCACCGGCCCGTGGGCCGGTGCGCCCTCGGTCAAGTAAATATGCGCCCTCATCTACGTGAAGTTAATAATTTAAAAAAGACAAAAAATAAATAAGTAAATAAAATAAAACAAAAAAATAAAAATATGACAAATACTAGAATAACTACAACATGGTTAAAAATATTCTTTATATATCTTTTTAAAAAACAATAATTTTGTAAGCATTAAAAAACCAATAAAAAGAATTTATTCCCTTTGCAAAGGAAAATAATTGCATTGTTTATTCTTGACAGTTTATTTGTTCAGGGCAACATCCAATCAAAATCTTTTAAAATCTAAAGTATATTTTATATGTTACTAATAGCGCCAACGAACATGCAGACTGTCTGGCACCAAAGATCACCACTTTCTCTTCGATTTCATTTGTTATTATAGTATTATTTAGTTTGCAGTAAAATCATTCATTTCAAAAACGGGAGCTTTGTGTTTCCGTAAAGTTTAATGTTTTGATTTTAATTTATAAAACAAAAGTGTTCTTATTAAAAGTATTTTTGTTATTAAATATATATCTAAACAATCTTAGAAAGAATATTCTCTTCAAAAAAAGGTAATTGAAACTTTTTTTCTTTTTTTTGCTAAAAATTTTATTTTAATATGAAAACAAAACTGTTTTAATATTGTCTATTAAATGTAACAATCAAAACGTTGCGTCTGTCACGGATTTTCATGGTCATGGATATGGTCACAGCGAAGAGAAAACTGCGCCCGGGTCAATTTGGCGCCCCCCCCTGCCAACTTTTTCTTGTAGCAGGCCAAAAAATGAAGTCGTTAGTATAAATTTGGCGCTCTATTGAATAACCGCGCCCGGGGCGATCGCCCCTTTCGCTCAGTGCTGTATATGGTAAAGTAGGACTGATCAACACCGCACCTCACCCAGGGTGCTACGGCGACCTTTGAATGTTCCCTTTATATCCCTTCCATGTTCTATTCTATCCCGTTTATAATTTTTTTTCTAAATCGGTTTTTTTTTCTACTCTGCATAAGACGGATATAAATCTAACATAAAAATGATTTTCAAGTTCCCCGTTATGATTTTTATTATACAATAAACTCTGTACACGGCGGAATGTTGTCTACAGCGGAATATTTGATTTTGTCCGAATAGTTTTTACGTATAAAAATCTATTCCAAAGGTTTTAAGAGTTATTTTGTTCGTTACATCGGAATTCGATATATAATTTACTTTGCGATTCCGACGATTGTTTTTATCTAATTTACATGCTTTCCCCTTCTAATCAGAAATATATTCTTTCATTTGATAGAACTAAATTAACAGATTTTCGAATCGATCCTAATTTATAAAATGATTAACCTATTTAATTGATTAAGCTATTTAATTGATTAAGCTATTAAATGATTAAGCTATTTGTAATAAGATAAAGAAAATAAACGTACCGACATACAGGGTCGATGGGACATATCGGGCCGAGGAAGAATACTCAGCCAGAAGAAGCCCCTCATCCAGAAGAAATTTTGCGCCCCTAAGTGCTTAAACAGTTTAAACATTATTTTTTTTACACGCGGTACCATGCATTTTTGACTAATGCACTAATTTTCGAAAATTCGTTTAGGGAATAATCCCCAGTCAACAGAAAGGCATCACAAGAAGTATTTTTTAAATGACAGATAGATCGAAACAATTTTTGGATCGGAAACAGAGGCGTACGAAGAGAAAACTACGCCCGAAGCAAAGTTTCAAATTGGCGCCCCCTACCATTTTTTTTCATATAACGGACCGAGAATGATGATCGTAGTATAAATTTGGCACCCCCTGAATTTTCACGCCCACGGCGACCGCCCGACCCCCTTTCGCACGGCGCTGGTCGGAAAGCAAAGTAGGCATCTTTGCATACGATCGAGAGAGAACACGTGCACTTAGTGAGAGCAGTAGCCAAGGCGCCCTGGGCTGGAATGTTTAATAATAGGGTTATTCTCTGCAATACTGCAAATTTGGCCAAACAGTCTGACTTGAATGTTACATAGGTAAATTTTCATAAAAATTGGATAAATTGCAAGTAATTGGTCAATTGTTGAAGATTTTAGTAGCAGCAGAAACCGTTATAAATTTTAAACAAAAGTACATATTCCCCATTCACATTATCATTACCTCATAACAATAAATGTGAGGGAATGGCGAGTGAGGGAATGATGAAATAAGACGTTTTCACTAATTGTCATGAAAAATGCAAAATTATGGAAAAAATCAAACTGATTCCTTAAAGAAGAACGCTTAAGATATAATATATGATAAAATTAAAAATTTTGAAAATTACCAAAAATTTAGCATTCTGTGTGAAGGAATGACTGCTAATAAATCTAGGGGGATGGGGGGGGATATTCTGATTGAAAAAAATTTCTAGAAAATTAACAAAAACTTACCAATTTATGTTACTGGACTGACAAGTAGTCAAATTAGCTTCCTCTCTGTGAAGGATGCTAGACTCCTGCTCTTCTTTAGTGATAGGATATTTGAGATAATAGCAATGTGTGAGGGAATAATGGTCTAACATGGGGAAACTATATATAATTGAGTAGACTATCTAATAATAGTAAAAAAAAAATATTTTTATTATTTTTTGTGAAGTACCAAATAGGAACTTTATTTTGCTTAGGGTGTTTTTAATTATTTGTATTTCTGTATGGAAAAAATCAGGCAGTAAAGTAGGTAGTATGGGTTGGGGAAAGGTGAGGTAATGATATTTGCATGATATACCTTATATTTTTAAATATTAAATTTGTTTATTTTTAAATTTTACTTCCTGGCCCTAATAAACAAACTTTAGATCTTCTAATAAAAGTAAAAATGCATAAAAATAAAAGGAAATTTAGAGCATTTATATGGCTGGGAAACACTTTTTGCACTATTGCAGAGAATACCCCAATAGCTTCTTTGAATGACATCTTTTAGATTTTCCACTAATATTTTGCATATTTTCTTTTACCTTTTACTATATCGTCCCGCGCTCCCCCTTTAAAGCCGGACATGAATGCACTATAATTAAAACCGTGTTTTGTAAAAATAATTTGAGAAAAAAAAATATAAATATCAGAAAGCAAAAAACTTTTTCTGGAGATTTGTTATTAATTGGAAAACACGATGTTTCATTTTTACGAGGAATGCAGCCTTGATGACACTCTTGCATTACAATCCTTCAAGCTGAGAAATTCAACTGCCAATATTTTTTTATTCACAAATCTACAACATAATTTTCGGTTAATGACACTTTCCATGGTGAAATAAGTAAAACGAAATTCCAATATGTATTTTACATAAAAAAATTTTTAATTTAATCACGGAAAAATCTATTAATAAATAAAATGATAATATTGAGAAATTCTGATAAGTTTTTTTACGGAAAAAAAACGTTGGTTACAAAATCCTGCAACTTCCAGGAATAAAATCCCTGTTGCATTCCTCTCAGTTGTCGAAATTTAAAATTTTCCCTTGATCTCTACTTGTACGAATTTTGCAAATCATGAGATGTGAATGCTAAGAAAAGCAAATTTAGTAAATTATTTTAGTCTAATAAAGTAATTTTTGTGGAACATTTTTTATTGAAATCTTTTAACAGTCAAGTATAAATTTAGAATTTTATGGATAAATAAAATCATTGTTTAAGGAAACAAAATGCCTCTTTCTACAAGATATCTCATTCGCAAAATTAATTGCTGTAAAATTGTAACAGAAGTTAAATTTATCTCATTTTTAACTGATAACTAATTCTTATTACTTTAAAGAAATATACTTAAAAAAATTGAAGCTCTTTGCAGCACTGCAGCAACTTTATTTGGCAGCCAGAAAAAAAATCTTGTTTTTTTCTACCAACTTCTAGTGTATCAATTGTGATGAATATAATGAAAGTGGTTACCCGAAACTAATTCCGCTAAAAATAATCATTAAAAAAAATGTTCATGAAACAACAAAAGGGGTATTGTTGTGTATAAGTTATGTTTTCAAAATATCTATATTTAAAAAAATTGTACCAACTTTGAATTTTCAAACTGTAACACACATTTATATCTTTGTTGAGTTTCTTGGATCCAAACGACCAGGAAATGGCATTGTTTATTCATATTACCTTAAATCTTGATGGAGTTGAAAAAGTACGGATTTGAGGATAATAAATTTAAACCCAACTGAAAAACATTGATTTATCTACACTATTAAAATCCGAAGGTAGGTATGTATGTATGAATTATATGTATGTGTGGCTCTATCTCCTCCGATCCCGGAAACGGAGAAACGTCGCTTTTGTTTTGATTTGAAGGGAAAAAATCCCGTATCCCGAGTTGCCCATTCGTCTGTCTGTCCGCATGTAACAACTCAAAAACAACCCAAGCGAATCGTTTGAAACTTAAAATATATAGTTATTAGATAATTTTGTCGAGTCATTTCAAATTTTATGAAAATCGGATCCATAGTTCAATTACAGGGACAAACAAAAGGATTCCGATACATAACGGTCAATGGGGGAAAAGTTTCAAGTGCATTTTAATGGTTTTACACTCTTTCGAACATAATAAAGTTGATATGCATCTATGGAGCATGTACTAAAATATACATGCTGTGGTGTAAATAATATTTCTTATTAACTTACAGGGCCACACAAAAGTATTCCATTGCATACTTATACATTTAGATATTGTTTGGTATGCATTTTAATAGTATTAAACTATTTAATACTAACAATTAAACTATTTAATGCCCGTAATTAATAAACTATTAAACTATTTAATGTCCGTCTAAACCATAGGTTCCCAACCTTTTCTGGACGACCGCCCCCTTTATAAGAGAAAAAAATGCCAGCGCCCCCCTCCCCTCTCTTCCATAATAGTTAATTATACAAAATATTAAAAAATTATTTCATATTATCTATATTTTATGTCTATCTATTAAGAATAGTAAAGTAGAAGTTAATTTAAATGACCATCAAATGTATTAAAAAATTGCTTATTAAATTTGAAAAATAAACAGAAAACCAGTAAGAATTTAATTAAAAAAATGGTTGAGGCTGATGGAAAATAACAATTTGTTCATGCTTGATTCAAATTTCTTTAACATCACTCACAAAATGTCAGGTTCAAAGATGTCTGTTCCTTTTCTTGTACAGTAAATTTGCTACTGCACTGAACCCACTCTCAGCCAAATATGATTTAAAAAAAACAATTAAAAGTTTATGTACTCTCGTTGTATTGGCTTTTGAAGTTAGAACTCTTGGTATTCATTTCTGAATTTTACTTTTCGTCCCCATTTGCTGTGAGTTCCACGATTTCCTCCTCCAAATATATTGATACTGCTGTATCTCCATTTTCGAAAGGATCTAATAATAAATTCGGTATATTCATGATAAATATCAATGTCAAAAACTAGCCAAGTTTGATGTTTGGTGAAAATCCATATGCGAGTTTTTCAGACAGAGCTGTTGCAGAAATCGTGAAAAAAGGAAGCATATTTGCACAGCCTTTTGAGAAATGTTCAACAAAATGTAAACAACATCCATTCATATCAAGGACTAACAGTTTGGTGAAAATCTGGGCAGTAGTTCTTGGGATAAATCTGTTGCGAAATAGAGAAAAAGACAGCATAAAAGTGCCACCTGTTTAGTGATTCACACCAAAAACTAATCAGCCTCAATTCATATCAGTGACACCTGAATATAAATTTTTGATGAATTCCATGCAGTAATTGTTGAGATAGAACGCTCACAAAATTTATGTCACACAAATATAGAATCATAGACTCACATAACGACAGACTCACAGACAGACATTTTGTAAAAACATGCTTCTTGGAATCTCTGACCGCTAAAACATTGAATCTGTCAAAAACCGGAATTAGAAAATTTTCTCGAATCCAACACTTTTTGTAAAGATAGAAGAAAGTAAAAATGGGACATATCTTTGTCTTTTCTATCAGCACTCATTTATTCAAATGCTCTTGTAGCCTTGAAAGCTCTATGGCTTCATTTGAAAAACCTTTTTGGCAAATTAAGCGCATAGTTAACGATTGGTTTGTAGGAGAGTGCTTAAATCCATATTTCAAATACTTAGTATTGTACTGTCGGTATTTCTTTTCGATTACCATAAAACACCGTTAATACGATCTTCTCTATCAAACGCCCTCCCCTAACTTTATAAAAAAATTGAAATGTTCAAAAAATCCCAAGAAAGCGCCTCCTCCCTTTAAGATCGCTGATGAAACGTAAGTTACTTCCAAAAATCGCTAAAAAACGGAAAATACGTCAAAAAACCACGAGAAAAAAAAAGAAATTTATCTAATGATTGCTGAAAAAACGCAAATTTCGTCATAGAATCGCGAAAAAAACAACAAAGCTTTTTTCTTCAAATGGTCTCGAAAATTCGTTAATTTCATCGAAGGATCGGCAAAAACGAACATTTCAGCAAAAGATTGCAGGAAAAAACGCGAATTGCGTCAGATCTATAAAAAGGATCGCTAAAAAACGCTAATTATGTGAAAAAAACCTCTCTCTTAGAAAAAAAAAACGCGAATTAATTTTAAAAATCACGAAAAAATCTTGAATTTCTTGAAGGATCGCTAAAAAACGCACTTTTTGTCAAAAGATTGCTGGAATAAAACGCGAGTATGTCATATTTATAAAGAAAATACAGTCAAAGGATCGCGAAAAAAGGCACAAATTTCGTCAAAGATCGCGATAAAAAGTGCCAGTGTCATCAAAAGATCGCAGTAAAAATGCAAAATAAGTCAAACGGTTGCAGAAAAACGCGAATTTCGCAAAAAAAGATCACGGAAAAGGAGAATTCCGTTTAAAAATCTCGAAAAAAAGCTTGAATTTCGTCAAAAAAAACGCTAATTTTGTTTAAAAAACAGATGTAAAAACGAGAAATCCGTTAAAGAATCGCAATAAAAACGCCCATTTCATCAGAGGATAACGAAAGAAACGCGCTGAAAAACGTATATATCTTCAAAAAAATTGCAATTTTCGTTAATAAATAGCGAAATAAACTGAAATTTCGTCAAACATCGCGAGAAACTGCAAATTTCGTGAAATATCGCGAAAAAATCGTAAATGTCGTTAAATATCACGAGAAAAACCTGCAAATATTAAAAAAAACGCAAATTTTGTGATAAGATCGGTGGAAAATCCCGTGTAAGCGTCCAAACTGAATATTTTCCGATTTTCCGTCACGTTTGGGGGGGGGGGGGGTGACGAATGGTATTTTACGATAAGATATTTTGCAATATTTTTTTTCCCTATTTATGTTTAAATAAATTCACTTTTGAACAAATTTATAGATATAATGATTTTTATCACTTTCACTAAGAATAAACTAATTCCTTGAACTCTTTCAAATCATGGACTTGTTTAAAAATATCTGTTCAGGTCTATGCTGTCAAACTGCATAATTTTTTTAATTACATATTAATAAAAATATTTCTGTTTAAAACCTTTAGTTAACCAGTTATAGCGAATTTTGTGCGCCACAATTTTTAAATTCATAATGATTTTTAATGCGAATAATAGCGATTTTTCGTGTTTCGCTGAAATATCTTGACATTCCTGAAAGAACTGATGCTACAATGTTTTTAGCCTAATATAATAAAATTTTGTTCTAAGTGATTTTAGTCCTTCTACGTGTCCCACGGAGATTTTCTGACATTAGTAAAATAAATTCAACAACCCCCCCCCCTTTCAGATACGCGTTCGTCTTCATAGATTTCCATTTAAAGATGCAGTTAAGGTTTTTGTCACGGACTGCAACGAATCTACTATTTTTATTATATTAGTTCCTAAATAAGTAGGTATGCCATGACCGCCCCCCTTGACTGTCCTAACGCCCCCCATTTTTCTCTAGACTCCCTACCGCCCCCCTGGAAGGCTTCAGCGCCCACTGGGGGGCGGTACCGCCCCCGTTGGGAACCTAAAACCGACCAAAGTAGCGGGCGAAGGCCTCTAGTATCTTCATAAAAGTCATCCGATTCTTACACTGAATAATTGAATAGACTCAAACATAATCCAAGCTCGTTTCTCTATTCAAAGTCTTTTTTTTTTTATTCTTAAAACTATTAATAAATTCTTTGTAGGATGTTCTTCAATGTAATGTAAGTTTGTTATCCCCTTGACGACGAGAGCCTTTTACGAAATTTTTAATGTCTAGTCACTGATTTTTAAAAACAGAAATTTGTGCCTTATTAAATCGAAAAAAATGCTCTGATTGAATAAGGCAAATTTTACAGTAAAATTTTACTGGGATAAACACTGATTCTTAGGCCTTTTAAACGCACGTATACGTATTGCTCGTCCTCAAGGGTTTAAATACCAGTGGCCGAGAGGTACAGACCTCTCAACTGGTAGACGGCAAGTGCTGGGTTCGAACCCAATCGCGGCTGACGGCCTAACCGTTCGGAGTTTTCGTGGTTTTCTTCGAACCTTTCGTAAATACGGGTTAGATTCCCTTAGAAAGACCCCAACGAAGGGCATTCCCCCCGGTCCTATATTCCTAGCGCAGATAATCGGACGACTAAAATAAACCAAACCAAACCAATCAAGGGTTTAAATATTTAAAATTATCATGTAATTTTACTGGTGACTAATTGAGTTTTTTTCGGCAATTTGTCTTCAATATTTTTATTTTACTTTCCGAAATTTATTGATAAACTTCTAACACTGTTTGTTTTGTAATTGTATTTAGTTTTAAGAAATTTAGCTAAACTATATCTTTTTCTTGGCTGGCAAGGATTCAAATAAGGTGTCAAATATGGAAAATTAAAAATTTGAAAAAATCACCTTTCATGCATTTATTAATACATAGGAAATCCCCAAACAAAATTTACAAATAGAATTTAATAGTTGATATTATTACCAATCAATTAGTTCCTATGTCTTTTTTTATATGATAATTTGCAGAATAATTTGAAATTGGAGATAATTTATAAGAATCATGGAGGAAAAAGTTATGACTCAAAAGAATACAATAAGAAAGTGATAGCCTTGATATAAGTCTACTACAGGCTAATCTGTGTTCAAATTGCTGGAACATTAAGATATCACATGATTTATTTTAGAAAATTGTGCAAGATTCTGTAGATTTTGTGGAACTTTAAACATATATAATTATATATATAATTTTATATAGCGATGCATAATTCTATATGAGATATAATTTTAAACAATTTTTTGTTTCTGTGCGAATGTGTTAAACCTTGTTAAACTAAATATAATACCAGCAAATAAAATTGACGTGAATTTGTTGTAGTCTTGCGCCCTCTGAAAATCCAAGGTCTGCGCCCTTTTCACTGACCCAGTCCGACCCTGTTAGAGATTAAACTCGCATACAATATAATCCATATTAAAAGATAATAATAATCTACACTTTAGTCTGTGTCAGCACCCTTGACTTCCAAAAATGCATAACTTTAGATTGTAAACTATGTTGCGTCTCAAAATTATATTGACAGGTAACTTTTTGAAATAATTGTTCAAAAATGAACCAATAATCACGAAAAAAAAAAGCAATGATAAGAATCGTAGCATAAGTTTATTCCGATAAAGAATACAGTAAAAGTTTACAGAAATTTTGTTAAAAAATCAAAATAGGCATTCCTATACCTATAAATGTACGGACTTTTTTAGTTTTTACTTACCCATCATACGTAGTATAGGGCAAGTCTTGCAATCGTTTTGAAAATCGAATTTTTTTTTGACGGATTTACACGTTTCGGACACTGGAGATTCCGAAAAAACATATTTTTAGAAAAAAAAATTTTGCCGTCCGTCCGTCTGTGTGTCTGTGTGTCTGTCTGTCTGTAACCGCTCTATCTCTCGAACAAATTGAGATAGAGACTTGAAATTTTGTATGTGCTTAGTATGTAAGAATGGAGCGAAGCCTATTTAATATCAGTAACCTCGATTATCCGGAACTATTTTTTTCGGACTCTCGAAAAATTCGTTCTGATGAAAGGTACATAAAAATTTTCGATTTTTTTTATTTTAAGGAGTGGACGTAAAAGGCAATAAATTAACACAAATTTTGCATAAAAAACGAAGTCGATCGGATTATTAGTTGTTGAGATATTTATAATCCTGTTTTTCACATTCTTTGATTTTTCATGACCCTATATTTCATTCAAATTTCAACTCAAATATATCTTTTAATTGCAAATGAAACACTTAATTCGATGCAAGAAACCGTTAGTGAATATGATAATTATTTTTAGATTTATAAGGATGTTTCTTTTATGCAATTCAGTGCTACTTGAATAGTTTGGCGTTTCATACAATTTATTGAAATTGGTTCATCATAAATTCATTAATAGAGCATTATGATGTGTTAAAAATACTTAAAAATACGTTTATATTTTGTTTTGGAATTGTAATGCATTTTATAAATTGTTTACATATGTTATGTTTTCATATATTATGTTATGCATATCCATGATGGGTAAGTATTACGGTGGCCTCCAACGACTAGTTTTATTTTTAAATTATAATTTTGTATCTATTTCTTGGAATTATCTATAAAATCACATCAGGCATGCAAAAAATGTCGAAATTTTATTTGTAATAACGTAGAATTGTAATTGAAAAATATGGCCGATTTGGGGTGTGTGTGTGTCTGTGTGTGGGGGGGGGGATGACACCATTTACATCCGCCCCGGGTGTCACCCATCCTAGCTACGCCACTGGACAAATTGCAATCTAAGCTATTGAAAATGTACAATTTTTTTGTGACTCTGAAAGAAAAAGAAAGCTGTGGTGGTGGCGGGGGTAGGAGGCAAAAGAATATCAGATTCTAAGCTACGTTTTGCTTAAAAATAACCATTTAAATGGAATTATTAGAAACATTGCACGGATTATTTGAATCAGTATTTATATTCCCATGTATGCATTCTATGCGATAGAAAATATTGATTTTTTTGTGAAAGTGAAAGAAAAAGGAGTGAGGGGCAGCTTCAACAGAATATAACACCCTGTGTCTCTCTTTGCTTAAAAAGTCCCGCTTAAATATGATTATAAGAAACATTGCATGGTTTTAACCATTCATAATGTAATATTTTAATCATGTGAAGTTTTATAATAACTAGAGTTATATGTAATAAATATTTTTGTTAAACCTTAACTGCTGTTAGCGTCTCACATACCGCTGAGTTTTTCAAGTTTCAGAGTTTAACTTGCAATTTTTAGTTTAACTATAGATACCGGGAAAATTTTGTTTCATTTGGAATCCTATTACTATCTCTAGAAACTTTTGAATAGCTGAATTTTATTTATAATAGTCCTGTATATAAGGTTCAATACAAAAATAATATTCTAAAAGCTAATTTAACATTTAATTCATCGTTAGATTAAGCGGTCTGACAGGCCGCTCACAGTAAATTATGCGACAATTTTTGTCACAGCAGTTAAGGGTTAATACTATTATAGTAATCTAGTAAATAGTTTTTAACCCATAACTCCACACTAATGCGGATTCTCCAAACCTACAGTTAAATTGTCGACGTTTTAAAGAGCATGCTTAATTAATAAATTTTTAAACAGAATAAATTTTTAATAAATTGAATAAAATTTTTGATTAAAAAATATTATCCCAAAGAGATCTCTTATTCAATTTTATACATAATTCATATGGTTATATATCATTATCTCTATATTAGAAACAAAATTAACCTTTAACTGCTGTTAGCAATCTGACTGAACACTGTACCCCCTCTCCCCCCCCCCTCCGCCCAAAAAAAAATAGCGTTTAACTTGTATTTTCCAGTTTAACTATAGTTACAACTCAAATTCTCTTTCGTTTGGAGTTCTCCTAATATTATTAGAAATATTTGAATAGATTAAATTTAATTAAAATTAATTCTGTACAAAAAGTTTAGTGCAGGAATAGTATTCTATGATTTTTAATCATGGATTTTTAATCGCATTTTAACCTTTAACTAATGTTACCGGTCTCGTAGACCATTATTTTTCTTTTAATTTTTTAGTTTAACTTGTAATTTTCAGTTTAATTGAAAACACTACCGAAATTTTGTTTCATTTGGAATTTTAGTACTATCGCCAGAGACTAAATAGGTGAATATTAAGTATAATACTCTTGTATAAAAAGTTTAGAAAACACAATCCTATGAGTTATTCCCGCCTTTTATTCATCTTTCAATTTTGTGGTCTCACAAACCCGCATCACATTCATACGTTACAATTTCTGTCACATCAGTTAAAGGCTAAATCTATAAAGTTTTGAAAAACCGAACGCTGAGAAAGCGGACAGTTAAAATTTCGAACTCAATTGAACAATCCAGTGGAAATTAAATAGAAACCTGATTTTGAAGATGTTCGAATTTGAATCTCGAAAACACTTTGATATAGTTTTATTTACAAAAGTTGAAAATTATTTTTTACATTAGTAAAAAAAAAAAAAATAAATAAATAAATAAAATAATAATAATAATAAAAAATAAAATAGAGAGATTATTTTTAAGTATTGGGCACCCCCCCCCCCCCTTAATCTTACCATTTCAACAATGATGATAATGCTGTCCCATATTAATATATAAACCCCCTTCGGATATAGTTCGGCCACTGTTGGGAATCAACCGGGGTAATAACGCCAATCCCTGCCGTTATTACCCCGGGATACTTATTGTGCAGTAAATTCTAAACTACAAATTATCTCGAGAAGATATCCAAAATCTTCTACAACAATTTGAAAGTACATGAAATACACTACAAATTTATGTAATAAACAAAGTATTTCTGGATAAAAAATATAGTCTTCAGATCAAAAACCTTATCTCGCAAATTTTAGATCAAGCGTTAATTTTAGTTGCTTGTAAAAACAATAAGACCTAAAAATGAAACAAATTAACTTGAAGCTGTTTTTTGCGATTTATATGACTCAAAACCCTTCTGCGCAGAGCACATGGGTGTCATTTACCTGATTGTTTCATAATTATGCAAAATATAAGCACTTGGCGTTATTACCCCGCCTGGCGTTATTACCCCAGGGTACCTTATATGGATAAAAATAATGTTATTGGGTGAAAAATCAGGGCTCTATTCTATGGCTGATAACACATCAATTCGATGCTTCGGCCTTTCAAAAATTCCCTTGTTTGAGCCGATGTATGAGAGCTCACATTGCCATGATAAAAAATTATTCGCCTGTTATTCTGCTTTTTTCGAATTTCTCTGAAGACTTCTGGCAAATAAATGGTCGAGTGCCATTCACAACGGACTGTCTTAGGTTGTTCTAATGCCACTGTCGCCATGTGATCACTAATGTTGAATAAATAGGAAACCATTTGCCTCTTCCTCGAACAACTTTTGTTGGATTTTCGATTTCTTAGTTTACGGCTCATATGCATAGATCCACAATTTTTCATCTGTTTAGATGTCATACAAAATTTTTGATGAATTTTGAACGTATTTGTGTAACATTTCCTTGCCCCAATCGACACAAGCTTATATTTGAGTGTTTGCTAGATTATGCGGGCTCCAACGCGAAAAAATATTTTTTACAACAAAATGTTCAGCAATATATTATTGATGCCTGTCATACTAATGTCCAAAGATCTCTCAATCTTACGGTATGCCACATGACGATCTTGCTTAATCAGTTCAGCCATAGCATCGATATTTCTGGCACAACAGCCGATTTTGGTAGACCTTCACGGAATGCGTCCTAAAGCGAACATAGAACACGAATGAATTCGTTATACCAGTTTTTACAGTGCACTAGAATGGTGTTTTATCGTTGTATAAAAAATTAAGTTCATGGAAATACTCTTATCTTAACAATCCACGTCGAAAGCTATGAAAAATAATCGTACGAAAATGTTTATGAGTCAATTTCATTTTTAGCACAAGATGAATTTTTCAATTTATTTAAAATAACACAAATCAAGCTAAAATGGCAAATTGTTTTGGAGAATGTATAGTTAAAAATATCAAATTTTCAATTGAATTCGTCATCGGTAGCCTAAAGTTATCATATTTTAATTCTCCTTTTTTTCTTTTATTCTAAACTACATTAATGTTACTATTGTGTATTTTCTGTCTTGCGAACACATCGTAATTTTAGAATATATTGTAAAATTATCCCATAAATGCATATGTGGTATTCTTTAAGAAAATTGTAATTATATATTAAGAAAAATCTGAATCTTTAAAAGAAATTGAGTAGTGATGTTTGCTTTTATTGATTTCTGTACGGGGATACTCGAGCCGTGAATTGCGAAAACATAAATGGGCTGGGCTAGGGCCGAACTTTTGGGTTTTACACCAGGCCGGGCCGGGGCAAGACAACTTTCGTTGGAGTCGGGCCTGGAAATGTCGGCCCGTGCAGATGGCTAGCGTTAAGCCTCAGAAGTTACATTATCTTTCTTGCCATTTGGAGCTTTATATCGATCGTTTGGTGAAATATTATGCAATACTTGCGAATGATAATATTACATTTAAGGTTGCGAAGTCTGTTTTTGTTTTGATTTGTTATCACGTGGAAATTTAAACATCTTTCGTTGATGCTATTTTCAATGGGCTCTATCACGTGGAAATTTTAACATCGTTTGTTGATGCTATTTTCAATGAGCTCAGCTGGCTTTTTTGTTTATTTTTATAAAGTAGTTTTTTTATGAGAATGAGTTGCGTTTCGTAATCAGTATTTCGGAAACTAATTAAAAAAACTAAAATTCTGAGCTTCAGGTACACTGTAAAAAAAATCTGTAAAGGTACTAAACATTTTCTAGGAAACTGGGATTCCAAGAACTTTTCATGTAACGATAACAGGAAAAATCCATGTAACCGATTCTGAAACTTGAGTTTTTGTTGTTACCGTTACAGGAAAAGTTCTTGGAATCCCAGTTTCCTAGTGTACATCAGGAGAGACCTTGGACTAAATTCACAAAAAAATTGAGCTTCGTAGATGCTGCAGTTTTCGCTAGCCATCGCAGACACACACACACACACATACATACGGAGCGATTTGTTCTTTTATTAATATAGATAAACAACACATTGACTTATTAAGGCTTAAATTAAGAGAAGCGACATCTGCTAGTGTCCGCTCCGTATATTGTTTAAGGGCTGGTGGTGAACAAGTTCTGTTATATCTAATAACTTAATTCGAAATTCATTGTTAATATATAACAGACTTCAAATAATAACTATAATTGTAGTGTCATATCAATAAATATCCTTTTTCTCCACATATAAATCTGAGTTAACGATGGTAAAAAAACAAGATACTTATTCAATATTTTCATAAAAACTAAACATTGTCACTCGATTATATACTTGTTGTTGACTTTATTTCTTAAGTGTGGATAAATTAGTTTTTGTGTTTAGCATTGATTAAAAATAATTCTACAGAATTGTATAAATACAGCCGACACTTACTGTAAGTAACAAGTTTTTATTTCAATTTGGTTTCAGGCGTTTTCATCAAGCTTATAGTCCAAGAGCCGATAGTACAAAAACCTAAGGTATCGAGCACAAGGAAAAAAAACTTTATTTTATGGAAGGTAGCAATGGTAAGTAAGTGCTTATAGATGGTAGTAATACACTGTAAAAAAAAAAAAAAAAAAAAAAAAAAAAAAAAAAAAATCTGTGAAGGTACTAAACATTTCCAAGAACTTTTCTTGTAACGATAACAGGAAAAATTCATGTAATCGATTCTGAAACTTGAATTTTAGCTGTTACCGTTACAGGAAAAGTTCTTGGAATCCCACTTTCCTAGAAAAGGTTTAGTACCTTTGCAGATTTTTTTTTACAGTGTAGTGAAATCTAATGATCCATGTCTGCCGGAAGTGAAGTGGTGTATAAGCAAAAAATTAATACCACTAGTGATTTATTGGTCAGTTTATCATAGTGATTGCCGAACAATCATTTCATACCTTTGATTGTATGGCAAAAACAATGATAAACCTATGAGTAACCCACTAGTGATATTAATTTTTTCCTTATGCACCACTTCAGCTCCGGCAGACATTTTTTCTTGTGCTCAGACGTTAAGTTTTTGTGCTGTCGGCTCTTGAACTATTTAGGCTCTAATCATGTCTTTATTTAAGTTCTTCATACAACAATAAATGTACGTTTTTCCACGAACGTCTTTTTTATTTTTCATGTTTTTAACTTTTAAAAAAAAAGGCATTTTTTCTGATTTGTGTTCAAAATAATGAGCCTCTACTGTATTTTTTTTTCATTTGCATCACTCATTCAGTTTTCTTGACGTTGAAAGATTGTGGGTGAAAAGTCTCAGTTTGAAGTTGTTCCTATTTTTCTCGTGTAGAAGCATTATATTTGTACATTTCTTAATGCTGTAAAATATTTTAAATAGAAGATTTGAGTGAAATTATAAATATTGCACAAAATCCCTATAAATACAAATTTAATTAATGAATCTTAATTGGCAAAATCCTTCCAAAATTTATTAAGTACTTGTGCAAAAGTTCTAATATAGTTTCAAAAAATTAGAAAAAAATGCTTTAGAATGTGAAATTTTTATGAATTTATAATTTTGAACATAAAGAATTAAACTAAGTAATGTAAAGTAGTAATAAGGTAATAATAAGGTAAGAAAGGAAAGCAATTAATAAAAATATACATGATCATTTTTACATAAAAATGTTACTTCTGCAAGTAAGTCGCGCATAAGAAGGAATCACTTAAAGTGAATTTTGTTTATTTTTTATTTGTTTGCTCATTCAAATTTAATTTGCGGCGTAATCAACAAAACAAAATAATTTATTTTCACCATAAAATATATTACGCTTTCTCAAGAAACAAGATGTGATACTTGAATGTTTTTTTTTTTTTTTTTTTTTTTTTTTTTTTTTTTTTTTTTTTATCATTTCTTGAAAATAAAAACTTTGGCATTTAAAGTTTTCATAAATGTACTCAAAAAATATTAAGAAAAATAAACCTTACATGTGCATCATTATTACTTCCCCCCACATTACAAAGTCATAAAACAGAATTTCCTCAACAGCAGTTTTGCTAAAGTGCTCTTTCGGTACTCATAAAAGCCATAAATATAATTCATTCTGGACTCTGGAGCAAAGTTTCTTTGGTCGTATATAAGAGAACTACATTTAGAGGAACTGTTTGAGGTAATTGACGTTCATGTTTCTGTAAACCAGGAAAGCGGGATACAAAGTTAATTTTTAAAACCATAATCCAATATGTCTGGTAATTTTATGACACACAGATTTGCGGCTTTGAAGATTTGTACAATTTTATGACATTAACAATTTGGTTGGTCTTTAAATCAAAACTAAACTTAGAATTTGTACTAAAACTCGGCATATAATAAAGCATTATATGTTATTATTTAAATACAATATTTCCTTTTTCTTTCATTCAAAAATATGCATAATGGTTGTTATTCTTAAAAAAAGTAACTTTTACTCTCACCGTCAAATGCATTTCATTATGTTTATTCAGGGGTCATAGATTTTTCTTTTCATTTGCGCAATATGGATTATGAAAAAACTAAACGGATTGAATCACTTTCTTTTTTACGAAATTAAAAACATAAAAAAAAAAAAAAATACGAAATTATTTTCCCATCATATTCGATAGAAATTTAACGTGATCTATATTTAATTATATAATTTATCATATGAATTTTGACAGCTCATTCGATAAAATTTAAAGCTGTGCTTTTATCACGAGTTATTAATTTTAAGTCAATAAATGCATTTCTCTCTGTTTTAATGTAATCATTCTTGGTCGCTCTCATGTGTGGTTATATGGGGTTACTATGATATTAGGGGCCATGAGAGGAGCTTTGTAAAAGAACCTAACCGTATCTACGCAAAGAATCCAAGGTTCGAAAAAAAACCACGAAAATTCCGAATGATTAGGCCGATCGGCGCGATTGGGTTCGAACCCAGCTCCTCCCATCTACCAGCTTTCAAAGCAGAATCTTTTCGGCCGATAGTGGGATGGAGAGTTGAAAAAAGAATGGATTTAATGATGGGCCAATAATTCGACAAAATATGCCAAAATGCTGCGAAACAGCAGCAATGAAACTGTTTAAAGATTTAAAATTAGAAAACAAATGAAAAATGAAGAGTAATACAAAAAAAAGCCTTTATCAAATAATAATTTATTATAAATTAAAATACGATAACACGTTGAGAAACAAAATTAGAAATCCTTAAAAGATAGCTTAAATAATTTTTCATTTTTTATTTCCTGCTCCCTTTCTTAAAAAATAAGCAGAAAAAAATTATGCATTTTTTATTAATAAATTTATTATCTTTCTACCAAACGTAAAAGAAGCAATGAATTTTTTTATAATCGAATTCGTTGCCTATGCCATATTGATACATTGTTACGGAAATATTGGTTAGCAGGACATGAATTGCAATCGAAAAAGTAGACAGTATCTTCAAATGACCATTGGATGCTTCTAAAATAGCTAGTTTTTTTTTTTTTTTTTTTTTTTACTATTTTTATTCTTTATTTATTCTTTTAGTACATCAGTATAATTAAAATGCTAAAACATTAACTTTTTTCGGTTGACCGGCTATTTTTTTAGACGACCCTTAAGATGCATTTCATAATAGACCGGAAGGCGGCAGCACAGAGAAATACGTCACCGAGTGAGGCGATTCTTTGAAACTTCAAGGGCTGAAATTTCAGAATTACAGTCAAACCCCGTTAATACGCGCCCTGCTTAATACGCGAAACCGCTTAATACGCGAATTTTCTTTGGTCTCTTGAAATACTCCTATTTTACGCATATAAAAACACCCCCTTTAATACGCGAATGGTTAATACGCGAACCCGTTAAATACGCGAAATTTTATCAGTCCCTAGAAAGACAAACCTACGTTTAATACGCGAATGAGCTTAGTTCTAAACATAAGAATTTTTAGATAAAGTATTTTCCCAAGCATTTTATACAACCATTATTTAATTTATTTTTATACAACGATTATTTAAACCCAATTTAATTGATCATTTTTTCCCTCAAAACCACACACTGACTAGATTTGGACTCCGATCCGAGACTAGCACAAGACTAACCCAATCAAAACTCTCCCAAGAAAATCTCATAAACGAGACGAGGCTGCGTTAAAAAACAAAAGAAAACGTTAAAAACAAAGCGTGCAAAAGTTAAAAACATTATGTCTGCTTTGAAAAACACCTGTTTTCATTTGATGAATATATAAAACCACAATGTAAAATTTTAATGGAAATTCAAATTTTTTAAAAAATACAGCATTTAGAGATTTTTAACTTATGCATTTCGGCCTATCACGAGACGTAACTGAAGAATATGTATAAATTACAAAATAATTGATACAAAACTTCTTGAAATCAGTAAAAACTTGAATGTTTTGTCGTGGTTTCGTTTGCTTTCTGTATGCATAGGCTCAAAAAATCAAACTTCTCAAATCAAAATGTACCTTCAATTCAATACTTTTCTTGTGATTTTTATCATTTAAAAATATAAATGTAGAGAATTAAATTTAGAAAATCATACAAATTTGAAGTTTATATAAGGTTCATTCATCGCGGACGCGGGCTGTGCAAGTCAGCTAGTTTTTATAAAAAGCAAAAATGAAAAGAAACTTTTCCCCATATTTAAGAATTTATGTGACCCCCCTCTTCTCTCCCCTAAAATAGAGCGGTAGAACCGATAGATGGAACATGCGCTAAAATCGCAGATTAATCACGTGAGTCTTCCCAATCGCTGTTTCATTAGTGCTGTTATTTTATCAAAAAAATAGTTGTATTATCTAGTCTACAATATCTATCTATGCTTTTATGATGTAGTCTAAACTATGGCGGGAAGAGCAAAACATATTAAACGAAACATTCTCTCCATGACTGAGAAGTTACAAATTATAAATCAATACGATGCCCAAGCTGTCTCAAATAAGTCTATGTTCGCCAAAGAAAAGGGCATTCCTCAGTCAACTTTAAAAACTTTGTTAAAGAATAGGAATGCCATCGTTAATCAAGCTGTGATTGGAGGAACAAAAAACAAGAAAATAAAAACTGCTAAGTTTGAGAACATGGAAAAGGCCCTTCACGAGTGATTTGTTCAAGCGCGCTCTACGAATATCCCAATAAGCGGTTTGTTAATACAAGAAAGAGCTTCTGAAATCGCAGCAAAAATGGGATTGCTAGATTTCAGTACCTCAAATGGATGGCTGGATCGATTTAAAACTCGGTACGATATAAAATTCAAGCAAGTGTGCGGTGAGTCAGCTGCAGTCAACATTGAAGATGTTCACTGTTGGAAAATTAATGTGCTTCCGCAGCTTGTAGAAAACTATACTCAAGTCGGGATATTTACAACGTGGACGAATTTCGGCTTTTTAACAAGCTGACACCCAATGAAACATGGCCATGAAAGGAGAAACATGTCATGAAGGCAAACTGAGGAAAGAGCGTTATGCTATTCTGTTTGGTGCCAACTTTGATGGATCAGACAAATTAAAGCTGCTGGTCATAGGGAAATCACACAACCCACGATTCTTTAAAAATGTAAAGAATTTCCCTTACCTGTACGAAAGCCAGCGTAGAGCATGGATGACGGGCAACATTTTTACAACACGACTCCGTAATTTTAATCGGCGTATGAGAAAAGAATCATGCCATGTGTTATTGCTTGTGGACAGCTGCCCTGCGCATCCAAAAGATAACGAAGACCTGAATAATGTCGAAGTAGAATTTCTACCTCTAAATTCGACTTGTGTCACCAAGCCAATGGACCAAGGAATAAGTAACAGCGCCAAGGTAAATTGCAAGACTCGCGTCGGAGCATAGAAGAGTGTCACGCCAACAACGATTCCAAATTGATTTCACAAAGCGGGTTTTGGAGGTAGCCAGGACATCATTTACACAAAGCCAACCTCACACCCTAATGTTGAAGAAAATTGGCTGGCAGCACAAGAAACTGTAGGGCAAAATTTTGTCGATTTAGACATGTTCATTAATATCGACAAAGATCAAGTTACCTCCGAACTTAATGGTATGGATGATATCATCGCCAATGTAACTGCAACTGACAAATCGGATGAGGAGGAAGAAGATGCTGAATCTACGCTTCCGGCCTCATCTCCATTTACCAAACTTACAAATACAATTCCCTAAGACAATATGCGTCGTCACTGGACGAAGGACCCTCAACAAGCGAACTTTACCACTACCTAAATAAGGCGGAAAACATCATGGTGATGGTGCGACCGCATGTCGAGCAGGCCAAAATTGACAACTTCTTTTCCAAAAAGAAATTTTTATGACATAATTGACTTCAATAAGTTTCTTTAATTGATTTTTTATTATTATCAGCACTATTTATTATCGCATCTATCTGTATAGCTAACAAAGATTTCAATTTTGTTAACATTATTTTTAATTAATATGGTTCGCAGAATTTTTGTGCTCGTCTTATTCAATTTTATGTGTTATACATAACAAATCTAAATTTGAAAAGACATAGAATTTTTACTTGAGAAAATAACGATTACTTGAATTTTCAGGTTTCAAACGTTTCTGTTTAATAAACACATAATGATTAAAGTAAATAAAATGTCATTTTATGTCTTAAAAACGCTAAAATTGACCTTAAATGTGTTTTTTTCTGCATACATTGTTATTAAATAGATCACTCGACGAAAATTCGCGACCTTCGGTTAATACGCGAACCCGTTTAATACGCAAATTTTGATCAGACCCCTGATTCGCGTATTAACGAGGTTCGACTGTAGTTAAAACTCGATTCGCATATTAAAATTCAACTGATCTGCTAAGTCATATCTTTGTTGAAAACAACTGCAAGCCCGATTTTGGTGGTTGACTCGTAGGTTTACCGTTAGATTTTTCTGCTCTCAGTGCTCTAAGTTTAAACACCTTATTTGAGTGTAGAAAAACACAATGATAAATAAACTGATCAATCACTAAAATCGCGTCTGCAGACGGTTTCCACCAGGATATGACTTGCAGACTAGTTGCATTTTAATATGTGAATCGAGTTCTGCCTAATGCTTCAATTTCAGCTTCAACTCGATCAGGTGGTTATCCGTGCAGTTGCCTTCCGGTCTCCAACATCAATTTTTAGTAATATAATTTTTTTTAATTTATTTATTTATTTGGGTAGGGAGAGCAGATGTTAATAACCAATAATGTTTTTTAAAATAATAGTCATTTTTACTTACGTTATTTTGTTTATTTTTTCTTAAACTAATTAATCTTTCCGCCATCTGATCCTTATAGTTATAAAGCAAATTGTAACAATATGAGAAAAAAATTGTAACAAAAAGGTTAAAATTGTAAAACATATGCTGCTTCAAAACTTTTTTATCTTATTTTATTAACTGTCTGGAAACTGGTTGTTTTTGTCAGTCGAGAATAGAGATATCTGAAGTATATCTGAAACCTTGTGATGTCCGATTTTTATTCGTTTTTTGATTGGTATACTTTTAATATACCAATTGGTATTATTGTACCTTTGTTGCCACGATGACAAAAAAGGTGTAAAAAATTAATAATTCAAAAGCAAATTACGATATAGCTTTCAAGTAAATTCCATTTTAAAATGCATTTTTTTCCCTATACGACGGTGTAAAAGATTGAAAGTGTGCAATGTTTAGAAGTTTAAAAACTTGCAATACCGAAAATTGTAAAACTGAAATTCCATTTAAAATATGTTTATGATTGGTCCAAGAATGTTAATGTTTAATCAGTGATGTACGTAATATATGACTCTGTTACAACGTAAGCCATCCTAAAAATGATTTTTATTATCAGTCATTTGGAAAATGGTTGTTATTTTCGGTCTGGAGATATCTGAAACATAACTGAATCCTAGTGATGTCCGGATCATTTTCTGATTGGTCCATGTTTAATGTCGAGAAATGGGATACTTCTGCTGCCATCATGACAAAAAAAGTATTAAAAACTATAAATAATGTAATAGGTCAGAAACAAATTAAGATACAGCTTTCAAACAAATTACATTTAAAAGTACATTTTCCCCCTATAAAACATGCAAAAATCGAAAAAGTGCGATGTTTACAAATGATGTTTAATATTATTATTTTGCAATTTGATTTTAAATTTTAAATTTTGGGCTTTGAAAAAATCATTTTCCATATGGTTGTTGTAATTCTTCAAATTACATTTTTTAGTATTATCATTTTATTTTTTATTTATTTATTTACTTATTTTAAAGTTTGCCGTACGAATTGAATCTTTTTTCTGGATAAAATGATTTAGCTTTTTAAAACTATTCAGTATTATGGCAAAAAGGTATTATTAAATACACAAACAAACATAATTTAAAAGATAATGCGTCTCTTTAAGAAAAAAAAAGAAAATCTATCAAAGCTAATATTTGTTTATAATATTTGATTCTTTTAATCTAAAACTGAAATAAATTTTTATTTAATTGAAAGAAATGTTCTGTTTTTTCTAGTTTGAAATCTAAAATCAGTGTCTTCTCAAAAAAGAAAAAATATATCAGTGATTTTTTTCAAAAAAAAAAAAAAAAAAAAAAGAAAGAAAGAAAAAGAAAAAGAAAAGAAAAAAAAGAAAAAAACTTTAAAAAAGTATATGACAAATTTTGATTTTTTTTTCCTTTTAATTATTCGAAATAAGATGTATGTATGTATGTGTAATTATGTATATGTATTTGTCTGTGAGACTCTGTTAATTAGCTTTTATTGAATAAGTTAATCGCTGCGATATATAAACATATAATTTATTTTTGTGTACATACTACGATTTATATTTACATAAATAAATAATAAGAAATTATAGTGTTATACAGGTAAAATTACATAGTCAAAACTAAAAATAAGAAGCGAAATAGCTTTGATATATTTTCTCTGGTATTGCCAAAATCCTTTTCTCCACACTTCTTGAATGAGACATAAAAGAGACTGGGAAAATCCCTTAAAACTCATAATGACCCTAAATGCTTTTCTTAAAGGTTCTTATTGCACTCTTATGTGCACTAAATATTATACTTTTTCTGCTAATGTTGTCTTCAAAGGAATAATCATTCTTGGATTTTAAGATTACAAGAGAATAAACCCGAACTTTCTAGATTATGGGATAAAGATGAAAACATTATTTCTTTTTAGGATTAATAACTCTAATAACTTTTTCACATTTAATGTATACATATTATACCCCCCCCCTAACAATACCAAAAATCATATTTATATGAAAAATAGCAATTTTACCTTCAAATAAAGTGTTGAAATTTATTAAAAGCTATTCTTTCATATTGTATTTTAATGAGAAACAATTTCATGATGAATGTAAGGCACAAAAACTTTGTTTTTACAGCGGCACACTTACATACAAACATATCAGAAGAATTTAAAAATATATAAATAAGTTCACAACTTAAGCTCTATCCGCAGAATTTTTAATAATGCGTGTGAGTTCAGTCAAGTACATCTGTCTACTTCCTTGAAGCGCGAATCTTCGTTGAGATTGTCCATCAGAAGTATGTTCTCACCGCCAAAATGTTATATAGGCTTCGTTTGTATGGGACCACATTATCCCATCTGAAGGCGCAGAAAAAAGGTTTTTTTTCTTCGCAGTGTGCCAGCCAAAAATCCTTGAAAAACCTCAGATTCAGTTTTAAGTTGATTTTTTTTTTTTTTTTTTTTTTTTTTTTGAAAAATTCTTAAAGCTAAGATCTTGGCCTAAAATATGTTTATCATACTGTCAGATGGAAAGTTCTGAGTGGAGTTTATTTCAAGTTTAACCGATTCGCGACGGGAGATTTTTATGAATTTTTTAATATTTTGTCACCGGTTTTTAAAAACAGAAATTTGTGCTTTGTTGAATCGAGAAAATGCTCCGATTAAAAAAGGAAAATTTTGCAGTTAAATTTTCCATAGGGGAAACACTATAGGGCACTGTCAACAAATTGAAATAGAACGGAGAAACTTTTGGATAACCCTGTCAAAACTAATGTAGCAAAAGCGTTCAAACTGCAAATTATGATTAAGTGTCTTATTGTAGTAAACTGTGTTCATTTTTATGAAGATAGCATGTATACTCGTTGAGAAATTAAGGTTTTTATAAAAACTGTTTCACAAATTTTTTGCTTATAATTTGCAGCGTTCTTAATAAAAAACAATGTTCTTTTCAGACGATATGAGAAACAACATTGTACATAAAACCCTGCAATTAAAATTAAAATATATTAATAATTGTATGAAAAATGAATAGGTTTACTGAATAAAGTTTTAGTGCACATGCGTGATTTCAATTAAAATGTAATTTGCATAATGTGTTAGATAAATGTATAGAGCAACTTTTGTAAAAATCTCAAAAACATAACTTGAAAATTCTGAAAATTATCGTCGATAGAATAACATCTAAATCCGTTTTTTTTTTTTTTTTTTTTTTTTTTTTTTCCAAAATAATGCAAAAAGATGAGGAGCTGTTTCCAAATAAAGTACTATGTCCAATATTGTGTAGACACTGCACAATGGAATATAGATACAGCCCATTAAACCTCTCAATAGCCATTTCTTTAAATTGATGAATTATTTTTTGAGTTTTTGAATATTTTGAAATTACGATGGATTGTTTAATATTTTCAATTTTTCATGTTTTCTCAAAAGCTATTTTAGGTCGGAATGCCATGAGCCGCAGTTAGTAACCAGAGGCTTTCTCTATCTGCAACTATTAAAATTTAGACTTTGTTATGCAATTGTTTCTGAGCTTATTCAAGAGAAGCAGACAGATAGACCAAAATATATTTTTTAATTACTTTTACTTTACGTTATCTAAATTGTCGAACGAACTTAAGATTAGTTTTTCTGAAAACCATAGACAGACACCATACCACAAATTTAAATATACTGATAGATAAATATATCTTAATTGCATTGTTTGCTTTTTATATTAAAATTGTAATGAGCAATCATGAGAATTGTCATAATAATTGTTATTATATTAGGAAGAGATAACACTTTAACGTCGGTTTAGGATCATTTTTGTAAAAATTACTTAGACTTTAAAACAACAAATTCCAAACAACATAATCATTAAATAGCTGAGAATAAGAAAATATTTTGTAGTCACCAAGCATAGCGAATGCCACTCTCCTTTTGCCAAATGGCAAATAGACACCTAGATACGACTAATGAAATTTTATTCTCACCAGTCATTGTAGCGAGTGAATTACTTGTGGGTGAATTCTTAAAATATCTGTGAGTGATGACGTTTTGAAATAAAAACTGTAAGTCACATTTAGGTGTTTTCTACCAATGACTATGTGGAGAGCAAGAAGTTTACTAGCCTCTCCTTGCCCTTAAAAAGATTATGGAAATTCGAATATAGGATGTAATTTTTAACACATCCACGAAGTCATTTTTAATTTGAGTTGGAAGACATTTTCAAGTGCAATTATTCAAAAGAAATGTGATTGATTAGCATTTTCAGTCTTTCGATAAAGGTAGAGGATTTTCCAATAAATTTCCGTAAAATGTAGAGTTTAAAAATGAATTTCAAGCTGTGACAGTCAATTGCGCTTTCATAACAGCATTTTTGTAACTACCAAATCCTAAAATTGGCTTAAAATGCTCAATTTTTGAATGATTCTTTGCCTTTATAAGAAAATAGGAAATTATTCAATTTCTTGGCACTTCAATATAATGTGTAAATTTTATTTATGTGAATATTAATGCAGTTTTTTGTGTTTACAAATGAAAATGATTTCCCAAAAGTATCAGAAAAGTAACCATTTGGATATGGGAACAGTCTTCAAAATAAAAATTGACCATTAAGAGATATGACCCCTCCCCCTCTAAATGGATGACTGGATTTGCCCTTGGTTACATTCAGAGTTGGGCAAAATACATCAAAAAATCATTTTCGATACAAAATACATTAGTTTTAGAACCTAAAATACAAAATACAAAATACTTTCCTATTCAAAAAAATTCAAAATACAAACTACATGTATTTTGAAAATACAAAATACATTTGAAATTTTTAAAAGTTTGTGTATAACACTTGGGGTTTTCACAGACCGTGTCCGGCACGGTCAGCAGTTCGGTTTCGGACATTTTTTTCATCCACAAAACTCTGGCCGGGCCAAGCCGGACTTGCTCTTCAGGCTTTCCGGGCTGGTCCGGGCCAGATATCCGGTTTATATTTTCCTGAAGGATAATCTCAAATAGACCTGTTCATTACTCTTTCGGGTCCCGGGCTTTACTTTTTTCTCTGCAAATTCGGGCCGGGCCTGATTTATTCTGTCCAGACCGGACCAGGACTTGACTTCATCCCTCCTAGATGTCTGAATTAGTCAAAAAGTGTGGTATTTTTCCGAATCCAGCCCGTAAGTTGGGTATCCCGTCCTGGTCTGAACTATCCAAAAATCAGTACAATCTGGCCCGATCCAAAAGTTTTTTTTTCCAAATAATGTATGTATTTTTAAATTGCTATAATTTTACAGTTAGAAGTTTTAATTTTATCATTTTTAAAGAATGCTAAATATATTTCTGGACAATAAAATTAAAGCACAATAAAAGGAACTCTGAAAATGAATCTGTCCAGAAATCCTGTCTTAAGATTGTTCTTAAATCCAAATGGTTAACTTTATGAAATAAGTTTTGATTTACTTTTTGTTCGAAATGGATGAAAGTAGGAAGTGTTGTTATTCAAAAGTAATGGAATCGCACTCATTTTCCCGTGTTCTTACAAACACAATAAGTGTTTCAGAAAATATTGTCAAAGTGAGTGTTTTGAACTGTATTTGTGCGCGTAAGAAGATTAACCACTCAAACAGAAACAAGATACGTGTTTGTCGCATGAACAAAATCGCTTATGTATCAATAAGTAATTCATTGATAAAAAAAATCGAAAATACCGTTCGATTCCAAATCGCTTCCATAGTCAGGTCTTTCAATTTATAGCTTTTCGTTAAAAAACGAGTTTGTAAATGTGTCGAAATGTTTTGCGCTTGTTAAGCAGAGTAGATGAGAACAGTCTTAAATGGCAAATGTGTTAATTCATGCAAAATAGATTTAATAACAAGCAAAAAGAATATAATAATTTTAGAGAAAACTGTGTATCAGCTGAAAGGAAATCTGTTACAGGATTTTTTTCTTTTTAGATTTCTAGAGCCAGGGGCGTGCGAAAAAAACTGAGCCCGGGGCAATGTTTCAATTTGGCACCCCCCCCCCAACTTTTACTTGTGACAGGCTAAAAAATGACTTTGGTAATGTAAATTCGTCGCCCCTTAAATTTCCGCTTTCGGGGCGACCGCCCCCTTCACCCCCCCCCCTTTTTTTTCACGGCGCTGGATAGAGCACCCACAAAATTTTTGTCACTTACAAACAAACTCAGAAAATGGACACTTTCTAAAATCAATCAAATGATATTCAGAACCTTCTAAAACATATAAATCCATCAAAAACCTGAAGTAGATTTTTTCGCGAATCCAATACTTTCTTATTGTAAAGATAGAGGAAAGTAAAAGGAGCGAGAGATTGAAAATCAAAATGTCAGCTCAGTAGTTATTCTTACACGCATACATAAACACACATATAAAAGATTTGTATAATCTCTTTCGTTGGAGGTTTTTTAAAAAGTATATATAATTCGATAGAGCTTTGATCACTACAACACAGATATATTTCCCGTGAATAATAAATACAATAAAATTTTATAAGAAATATTAAATAAACAACATGTTAAACATTTTCATTTAAATCCTGGAAATATCATAACATATAACAATACGATGAACTATCATGACACCAAATAATTTTTTGTTGCTTTTTAAGTGATGGTGTTTAGTGTTTAATAGATAATTAGTGTATTCCATTTGTGCATCGCTCTTCTTCATGGTCTGTTTCAACACTTTCAGGGACAAGTAATTGTGTCTCTGTAATGTTAAATTCACACCGGAAAAATCGAAAAATTTTAGTCTAAAAATTAAAAAAAAAAACAGTTTTGAAACATTTTTGAACCAATGTTAAGTATATAAAATTTAGTTAAAAGTTTATAGTGCGAATCTTGATTAAAATTAAGTGGGATAAAATCAGTGTTGAATTCAGACACTTTTCTCTGGGAGGGTATTCCGTGGCTCCGGAGGAGGATAATATAAAGTTCCGGGGGGGGATTATACTTTTTGACTATTGAAAAGGCAAATTTTCAATTTTTACGGGGGAGGGTGGCATTTTATTGCTCCGGGGGGAATGTCCCCCTTGCCACCCCCTGAATTAAACACCGGATATAATATATTTCACTGCCCCTCAAGAAGTTAAAGACCCTACAATCTTGAACTGGTCATGGCATTAAAATTACTTTAAATACTCATAACGTTTTTTCAATCATTCATATTGTAAAACTGCATTTAAAACTCATGCATACTATATTTGTTATAATAATTGCAAATTAAAAGTTTCTATTTATTTTCTTTAAGCATGAATACACTACTATTCTCTTAAAGAATCTTTTATTTATAATCCTTTTTGATTAATTTGCAAACCAAATGTTAAAAATTTTGGAACTCTGTACAATGAAAATCAATATTGCTTGATACATAAATAATCTCAGAATACACGGGATACATAAATAATTGCACAATTAAATATGTATACTTTTCTGTGCTTATAAATCGGTACAAAATAATGTTTAACTATTATTATTTTTTGATTTTTATTCTAAAAAAAATAATGCACATTGTCATCAGAGCTGTGCGAAAGGGGGGAGCGAAGGGGGTGGTCGCCTTGGGCGCGGAAATTTAGGGGGCGTTAGATTTATACTACCAATGTCATTTTTAGCTTGTCAAAAGAAAAAATTGGCGCGGGGTTGTGCGAAACTGAGTCTTTGCCCCGGGCGCGGTTTTCTCTTCACATGCCCTTACACATATCCACACATTTCAAATCATAAATACATATCAAAATAAATATCAAAATCATAAATATATAATAAATATACTGTAGGTGAAAAATTTTGTAATTAAATTGATTAATATTTTTATCAATAATAAAATTTTCATCTGCGAAATTTTCGTTAGAAAATTTCGTTTCGAAGTTTTATTACTTATAAATTAAACAAGTTGGAAATTGCACGTGAACGTAGCGTTCGTACGATAACGAAGTTTTAAAAATATTCAGATCTTGCTGATATAGTAGAGCGTACTTCGGATACAGTATTGTAGTCGAAATCTTTGTGTTTCTGTAAATATGCAGAAAGAAATTTTTATTACACCTCAGCAACGTATATCTTATTCATAAAATGTGAAATAGTTGAATATAATTAAAACACGCCCCAAACAATGTTTGCCCGTGTAGCATTATGTAGTGGAATACTTTTGTGTGACCCTGTAATTTAATAATAAAAATTCTTTGCATCACAGATTGTACAAAATGCATATTTTAGTATATATTTCATAGATTCATGCCTATTCTATTATGTTCGAATGAGTGTAACATCATAAAAATGCATTTGAAACTTTTTCGCATTGACAGTAATGTAATAGAATACCTTTCATTGTCCCTGTAAATGATCTATGCATCCGATTTTCATAACATTTGAAATGACTCGATAAAATTGCATAACAATTATATGTTTTAAATTTCAAACGATTAAAATGCATTTGAAATTTTTTTCCCCATTGACCGTAATGTAACGGAATCCTTTTGATTGTCCCTGTAATTGATCTATGCATCCGATTTTCATAACATTTGAAATGACTCGACAAAATTACACAATAATTATACGTTTTAAATTTCAAACGATTAAAATGCATTTGAAACTTTTTTCCGCATTGACCGTAATGTAACGGAATCCTTTTGATTGTCCCTGTAATTGATCTATCCGTCCAATTCTCATAAAATTTGAAATGACTCGACAAAATTATGGTATAATTATGTATTTTAAATTTCAAACGATTCGGTTGGGTAGTTTTTGCGTTGTTATATGCGGACGGACAGACGGACAGACAGACAGACGGACGGACGGACGGACTGAGAGACAACAATAGGTGCTACGTATTTACATAATTACAAACGCACCTAAAAAGGAATAAAACTTCGGTTCGGACAGCAACTTTCGTTTCGGTCGGACACCATTTTATATTTTATATCTTTACTAAAAAAGCACTATAAAATAAAACATAAAATAATAATAATAATAATAATAATAATAATAATAAGCGAAATTACGTAATATATAAACATGTATCTCCATTAACGACAGGTAATGGACATGCCAAAACTCCGGTATTTGACATACTCAATTGTAAATACAATTATTAAAAATCGGATCTGTATATCAATAAATAGAACTATTTATATAATAAAATTATCTCCCAATTAAATGAATATCAGGGGTGGGTTAAAATATGCCCGAACTTTGATAAAAAGGATACAAAGAAACTAGATAAAATATTGAAATCAAGGTATAACGGTATAAAACTAAAAATTTTACCTTTAAATTTGTTTTAAAATGCGTTGTTGCGTTGAAGGTTCCACTTATAACGGTAGACTTTGTAGTACACATTTGACATGCTGCTTTAATTTTCCGTTACTATCAACGAAAATTATTTAAAAATAATTCCCATCAAATATAGCGCAACGTGCACTATCGCAATTCATTGATATATTGTTATCCGGAGCTGGGGCAATATCAACCATTCTTTCACGAGATCTAAACATACATTACATTTTTTTCTGCTACCACATTTGCTTTCTTTCTGTGGTTCTTAAAAAGTACTATACACAGCAAAACTCTGAATGATTCTTCCTATTTATCACACAATAGTTTTTGTCGTTCCCACAGCAACGTTATCTTATACTATAATGCGAGCAAAAATTGTGTGTGTGTGTGTGTGTGTGTGGGTAAATTTTATCTCAAAAACGGCTCTAACGATTTTCGCAAAAATTTGGATTTTACCATTTTCGGGCACGAGAAGACCATTGGGCTAGGTCCCATGTTCGGGAAAATTCGATTACTGGGTCATTTTGGGTCATAATGGGTCAGGATATAGCTATTTATATCTATAGAACGGCTGGATCGATTTTAAGGAAATTTTGTACCCAATCGTTTTTTGGTACGAGAAAACTATTAAGCTGCGTCACATGTTCGAAAAATTTCGATTAGTGGGTCATTTTTGGGTCATTATGGGTCAAGCCATTTTTATCTAAAAAACGGCTCTAACGATTTTGACCAAATTTTATATTTTATCGTTTTGGATTACAAGAAGACCATTGGGTTAGGTAACATGTTCGAGAAAATTCGGTTAGTGGGTCATTTTTGGGGTCATTGTGGGTCGTGCTATTTTTATCTAGAGATTTTCTCCCGCAATTTTGACTAAAAAATTGCATTCTATGGTTTTCGGGCACGAGAAAAACATTGGGCTAGGTTACACATTCGAGAAAAAATTTTAATGGGTCATATTGGGTCATTAAGGGTCTGGGTCAAGCTATTTATATTTAAAGAACGGCGGGATCGATTATAATGAAATTTTGTACGTAACAGTTTTTTGACATGAAAAAACTAATGGGCTAAATCACATGTTTCAGAGATTTCGACTATAAGGGTTTTTCGTGGGTCATTATGGGTCAAACTATTTTTGTCTAAAAACGGCTCTAACGATTTTGACCAAATTTTATATTTTATCGTTTTGGATTACAAGAAGACCATTGGGTTAGGTAACATGTTCGAGAAAATTCGGTTAGTGGATCATTTTTGGGGTCATTGTGGGTCATGCTATTTTTATCTAGAGATTTTCCCTCGCAATTTTGATTAAAAATTGCATTCTATGGTTTTCGGGCACGGGAAAAACATTGGGCTAGGTTACATATTCGAGAAAAAAATTTAATGGGTCATATTGGGTCATTAAGAGTCTGGTCAAGCTATTTATATTTAAAGAACGGCAGAATCAATTTCATCGAAATTTTGCCTGTAACAGTTTTTTGACATGAGAAAGCTAATGGGCTAAATCACACGATCGAGATATTTCGATTTTAAGAGTCATTTATGGGTCATGATGGGTCATAATGGGCCATGTCAAGCTATATCTAAAGAACAGGTGGATCGATTTTAACAAAATTTTGTATACAACATTTTTTTGGCACGAGAAAATTATTGGGCTAGGTCTCAGTTCAAGAAATTTCGATTAATGGGTCATTTTGGGTCATAAAAGGTCTGGGTCAAGCTTTTTATATTTAAAGTACGACAGTATCAAATTTAATGAAATTTTGTATGTAACAGTTTTTTGACACGAGAAAACTAATTGTCTATCTTACATGTTTGAGATATTTCGATTATAAGAGTCATTTATGGGTCATGATGAGTCATAATGGGCCATGTCAAACTATATCTGAAGAACATGTGGATCAATTTTAACAAAAATTTTTATACAACGTTTTTTTAGCACGAGAAAATCATTGGGCTGGGTCACATGATCGAAAAATTTCGATTAATGGGTCATAAAGGGTCTGGGTCAAGCTATTTATACTTAAACAACGGCAGGATCGATTTTAACAAAATTTTGTGTGTAACAATATTTATACACAAAAAAACTAATGGGCTAAGTAACATTTTCGGAGATTTCGATTATAAGGTTCATTTGTGGATCATGATGGGTCATGGTCAAGCTATATCTAAAGAACGGGTGAATCGATTTTAACGAAATTTTGTATACAGCATATTTTTGGCACGAGAAAATCATTGGGCTAGGTCACATGTTCGAGATATTTCGATCAGTGGGTCACTTTTGGGTTATTCTAATTTTATCTTGGCAATGTCTCGCGCAATTTTGACTAAATTTTATATTCTATCGTTTTCAGACACAAGAAAATCATTGGGTTAGGTCATATGTTTGAGAAAATTCGATTAATGAGTCATTTTGGGTCATAATTGGTCAAGTTCAAACTATTTATACCTAAAAATTGGCTCAATCGATTTTATCTAAATCTTGTATCTAACGTTTCTCGGCACACAAAAATTAGTGAGCTAGGTCACAAGTTCGAGAGATTTCGATATAAGGGTCATTTGTGGGTCATGCTAATTTTATCTAGAAAATCGTTCTCAACATTTTGAGTATACTTTCTATTATATCGTTTTCGGGCAAGAGAAAACCATTGAGCTAGGACACATGCTCGTAAAAATTCAATTAGTGGGTCGTTTTAGGTCTTAATGGGTTCGGGTTATTTTAATTATATATATCAACGACTCAATCAATTTTACCTAAATTTTGCAACGAAACGTCTTTTGTCACGAGAAGACTATTGGGCTGAGTTGCATATTAAACAAAATTATATTAGTGGGTCATATCGCTTCATTGGTGAATGCTGTCAAGCTAAATTTACTTAAGAAATGGCTTACACGATTTTGATTCATTTTATACTCTACTGTTTTTGATTACCTGAAGACCATTGAGCTAAGTCACATGTTTGATCACATTTGATTAGTGGATCATTTCGGTAATAAGGGTCAGGATCACGAGAATATGGCAAAAGCCAATAAGTTGGCGAGATTTGACAAAATAATGGCGAAATTTGGCCGAAAAATCAACTATTAAGATTACGAAACCAAAACACGCATTTGGCACCAAATGAAAGAATGTGTCCAAATTTGGCTATTCTGGCAAAAAATATTGTCTTTCAGAATGTGAAGAAATTTCTTCTACACTCTTAATAGCATTGAAGATGCATAGTTAAACTAATCAGAGTCGAGCTAAAAAAGTGATTTGGATTGATGTCCTTTCGTAATAAAATTTATGAACATGTGCATACAAACATAGTTTTCTTATTGATTGTTTTTGTAAATAATACTATTATTAATAACATGTTTTACAGTAATAATGCAGAGTGAATGATAGAATGAAAATACTATATCGAGTTGAACCCAAAGTTAATTTTGACCGAGCTGAGCTCGGTCACCCCTGCTAGTAATTATAAAAACTAGAACGTTAGAATTGTAAATATACAGTTCAGCAAAAATGCTTAAGTAAAACAGAAGCATTCATTCTAATCCTTATCATAGCAATAGTTGAAAGAGTATGTTTACATTAACTTATAGAAACGAATCCTATCAGACAAAACAAGAGAGAGAGGCATCTGTTTTGCTTTTGTGAATCTTACAACTGGGGTGGTTTAAACGAAGCAACTTGAAATCTACAGAAATGTGTTTTGAGTATGAAATGTATTTTCAAAATACAAAATACTTGGAAAAAGTGTTTCAAAATACATTACTAAAATACTTTTGTTTCTTTGGAATAAAATACAAAATACAAAATACAAATGTATTTTGAAAATGTATTTCAAATACATGTATTTTCGATACTGCCCATGTCTGGTTACATTGTAGTGTGTTTGGAATCTTCTCAGCCTTTATTTTTTGGAATACCTGTCAAAGAAGATTGTGAATGATTTCTGAATATTATGAAACTGATGGAGTTAATATATGCAATTCCTCTAACACAGTTGCATGTGAACGTGGATTTACATCTACGAATAGTATTCATAAGATGATGTATCAGATCATTAACTGCGATGTAATTAATAAGCACAAGTTTGAAGCAGGAAATGCAATGAAATAATGATGAGGTATAAATTAGTAACGCTAAAATAAGGTACTCTAACAAGGAAGGTCTCCTTATAGCCATACTCAGCAAAATATGAAAAAATTACAGAATTTTCTTCTCATGAAGTGAAAAAACACTTGTGAAAAGAAAAAAAAATCGGCAGAACCTCCATACATTGTCCATAAAAAAAAATAAAAAAAAAATGAAAATTTCGTTATTTTGTGATTTTTCATCGGTTGGCAATGAGTACAATTTCAAAAAATCCTTTTTTTTAATGTCAAATACACTTTAAGGAAAAAAATGTTTCATATTGAACTTGTTTAAATAACTTTAATTTAAATAACTTTAATTTTGTCAGTTTTAGTTTGCATTAACTATAATTTTGTCATATCGATATTTATATGTATTTATATTAAAATTTAACTATAAAAAATACGATTTTAAACGAAATTCAAAATTTAAATAGACTAAACATGTTTCAAGCTCAAAATTACGTCCAACTGAGCATTATCGATTCAATTTTGTTGCTATGGAAACGACTCAGGCTTTTATTTTGAACACACTTAAAAATATTAAAAAAATGTTTCAGTATGATTTTTTATGCATATACATGTGAAATTATTTTTGAGTGATTAATTAAATAACTGCAGAAACAAGCAATATATATATATATATATATATATTGAACGCTCTCATTCTAAGTTTAAATTTATTAAATACTAATTACACGCATACTAAAAATTCATCAACAAGCAATTTTCAGTTGCATGAAAATCGTTTTGCTTTTGGTGAGGAAACATGATGTTCGTCAATTCCGTGACGCTTTCGTCTTTTCACGTCAGATATTTGAAAGTTTGTTTGTTTTTTTACCGACTTTTTACTGTAATTCCACCGTTAAATTTGACTGATCCTTTATTACATACATGAGTAATTTAACTAATATTTTTTCCAAAATATTCTGAATATGCCGAATTTGGAGACCTTCCTTGTAAGTTTAAAAGACGATTTCAGTTCAAATAACTTTAAACAAATTTGTATGATAGGGTAAAGCATACTATCACCAGTTACCTTCTAAAATTTTGTATACTTTGTAAACTTTGTATAACTATTTTATCAAATATATATACCTTTCATTTCATTTATGGCCTATTAGTTTTTGTAACTGGCTGGTACAAAATTACTTATTTATTATACAGTCGAGTCTCTCTATAACGGAACTCCATACATCAAATTTCTCTATATAACGAATTTTTAGTAGAAACGGTCCCCTTTTCGCATGATTACATTAAAAACAGTCTCTATATAGCGAAATATCTATCTCCATGCAACGAAAATTTTTTCATAAATTGGTCTTAATTTATTCAGTTTTAAAAAAGCTTCGAAATCATATGGGATCAATTTTCCATCGCTTATTTTTGATTTTTCGTTGAGTGCTAAGGTTTTTTTTTTTTTTTTTTTTTTTTTTTTTTTTTTTTTTTTAAACAAATATAACTTTTTTCCTTGTTCTTTAAATCCAATGAGTTCATCCCACCTTCCACACACCTTTCACCATCCTTCTCAAAACAGAGTCAATTGGATTGTTACACATATAAGAGAGAAATCAATGAGAGGTACATAAAAAAGACCTTCGAATGGAGAAAAATGTTAAATACAATTTTTCATTCCTTGCTAAAATTTAAGCATTTTTTTTTTTTTTGAAAGAGTAACAATTTTAAAATCAAAACAACAAAAAATTACTGATTTCTTCCTGTGAAATTAATGCAAATCTTCCTTATTTGATTTTCATTAAACTTTCAAATAAATGTATGTTCTCTTGTTTGAAACTGCTTAAGTAATTAAGAAATAAAATGTTACGTTAATATATATACTTTTAAGCATTTCAAATTCTTAATTAAAAAGACCAAAAATGATAGTTGTTCAAAATTTACACATTAAATACGATTTTTAACATCATTCTCTATACATCGAATTTCTCTATATAACGAATTTTTACTGGAACGATAGATTTCGTTATATAGAGACTCGACTGTATTTTCACTTTCGTTAAGCATAGTCTGCACAACAGGATCCTTCTGTCTAGTAAGTATTCTTACTTTTTAACAGTGCTTTGAGACCAAAGAACTAAGAGCTTAATTTTTGTTGTTGTTGTTGTTGTTTAATTCATTATAGCAATATGGCAGCAATATGGCATTTTTATATAAAAAAATATATATATTGTTGTTATTATTTTTAATTTAAAGAGAAATTTTGAGGAGATATGCAAATGAAAAGAAATTTCCTTAGAAGACACGTTAGTCATAAAAATTGGAATAATAAAGATATATTTAACAGCCCATCAGATAAATACATGTCACATGTAGTTCCATGTTTGAAGCCGAAAACTTAATTTCAAATTTTCTACAGTGGCACACCAGTTTAAAAAACAATATTTTGAGGAAAACATATTTAAAAGGATTTTTTTTTAATGTGCAAACAAAAGGTTGTAGAAGAGCGAGCGAGGTTTTTTTTCATTGAGAGCTGAACTAGGCGCAAATTGCGAAGGTGTTTTGCATCTGCATTCACCCTTGTATAAAAAGTACAGTCGAGCCTCTATATAACGAAATCCATCGTTCCAATAAAAAATTCGTTATATAGAGAAATTCGATGTATAGAGTGTGATGTTAAAAATAGTATTTAATGTGTAAATTTTGAACAAATATTATTTTTGATCTTTTTAATTAAGAATTTGAAATGTTTAAAAGTATATATTAACCTAACATTTTATTTCTTACTTATTTAAGCAGTTTCAAAAAAGAGAAAAGACATTTATTTGAAAGCTTAATGAAAATCAAATGAGGAAGACTTACATAAATTTCAGAGGAAGAAATCTGTAATTTTTTGTTGTTTTTTTTTTAAAATTACAATTGTTACGCTCTCAAAAAAAATTCTCAAATTTTAGCAAGGAATGAAAAATTGTAGTTGATATTTTCCTCCATTTGAAGGTCTCTCTTATGTGCTCTCATTGATTCCTCTCTTATATGTGTAACAATTCAATTGACTGTGTTTTGAGAAGGATGTTGAAAGGTGTGTGGGAAGTGGGATGAACTTGTTAGATTTAAAGAATAAGGAGAGAAGTAATATTTATAAAAAAAAAAAAAAAAAAAAAAAAAAAAAAAAAAAAAACCTCTTTACTGAACGATAAATCAAAAATAAGTGATGGAAAATTGATTCTATATGATTTCGAAGCTTTTTTAAAACTGAATAAATTAAGATCAATTTATGAAAAAATTCGTTATATGGAGATAGATATTTCGCTATATAGAGTCTGTTTTTAATGTAATCATGCGAAAAGGGGACCGTTCTTACTAAAAATTCGTTATATGGAGA
The DNA here is from genome assembly GCA_964019185.1 of Maratus speculifer. NCBI lineage: Eukaryota > Metazoa > Arthropoda > Arachnida > Araneae > Salticidae > Maratus > Maratus speculifer. Next base: position 186,214,772 of record OZ025296.1, on the reverse strand, counting down.
AATTCGATGTATGGAGTTTCGTTATATAGAGGTTCGACTGTATTTATATTTTCTCTTTAATTTCTTATCACATTCAATTTCTAATTACCAACTCAGGCGGTAATTAAAATGGCTGAAATATTTGGCCGATATTCGCCTGTTGGATACTAGTATGGTCTAAACGTGAATATTGTGAAAGGTTTTCAATTTTTTTCTTCTATGAGAACAATAATTCAGGTCACATGTCTTCAAAATTCTTGCATGAGAAGAAGACTGTCCTCCTGTATCAATATGAACACATGAGCCGATTTTTAATAAAATCCCTCCTTCTAATTCTTATTGTATTCTTTTTTCGTTAATTTTTCGAGTAAAATGGTGTCTGGAAGTATACGATTCCATCAAACGTTTGAATATGTTAGTATCTTTACAGATGTTTGTGTCTAGCATATTTAATAAAATCTAGTAATTTAATAATTTAGTAATAATATATTTAATAATTTAATAAATCTATTTAATAAATCTGGCATATGAGCATTAATATAATAAAAGCCCATATCTATCTCTTTGTTATAGCTAAAACAAAGCTCTAAAGCTCTGTTATATCTAGTCCTAAAAATAGCACATTGACATTTTTAAATTATTTTTTGTAATCTTTTGATATTCGGTTTACTATAAAAAGGGTTTTTCTGATTCACAATTAATTTTCTCAGGGTACCTTTCAAAAAGCATCATTACACAAAATACTTAGACAGATTTTTCCGAATAATTTAACGAAAAACTTGCACATAAGATCTACCCTCTCCCCCCCCCCCAACCCCCAGCGGCGTGCGAAAGGTTGGGCGAAGGAGGCGCTTGCCCGGGGCGCGGAAATTTAGGAGGCGCCAAATTTATAATAATCAAAGTTATATTTGGCCAGGCACAAGAAAAAGTTCAGGAATGCGTGCGCAAAATCGAAGCTTTGCCACGGGCGCACTTTTCTCTTCGCACGCCCCTGGTGCCCCCCCCCCCAACCCAAAAAAAAGGAATTAAATTAATAATACTTTAATGAATCAGAGAAATTCAAAAGTGTGCAAAATATTGTTAAGTTGGAAAGTCTGTTGATATCAATTTTGTGGAGGGGGAGGGGGAAGACGGATTCGAATTTCTATTTGGGCCCGCGCTCTCTAAAAATTAGTGATGGGACGAATAGTGATTTGGCCGAATAGCCGAATACCGAATATTCGGCCAAATTTTAGGCCGAATACCGAATATTCGGCGGCCGAATAGCAATTTTTTTTTCAATTATGAAAATTAATTTCGATTATACATAACTTAAAAAATAGAAACGCATTAATAATTATTACTCTTAAATGTGCTTTTAAATGTATTTTTAAATTTCAAAAACTTATTTTAACACAAAAAATTATGAAATTGCGTTATATTCTTTTATCCTAATGTACATCAAATTGATTTTCAGTAAGTCAAGATGGGAAGTTATTTCCATTAAATTATGAAGAATGTACTTCACTTTTACTATCAAATGATACTTTTACAATTTCTTGCATCCAAAATCAATAATATTCTTAATATCTCTCTCTCAGAGCTCACAAGAAGATATTTTATGAAATAACCTTTAATCAAGTAAATTTGATCATTTAGAGTTTGTATCCCTAATGATAAGAAAATTCGTAAGAACGAGACCGTTCTAAATCAGTTGCCAAACTGTAAATTACAAATTATGTTAAAGCAAAAGGTTATGCTTAAAGTAGAATGCATATGTTAACAAAATCTTTGACATTTGAATTGGCGCATACAATATTCCACTTACTCATCAAGCATTAAACAAATAAACAGAAATTGATAACATGAATGAAGGAAGATGTAAATAAAAAATATATACATAATAATGTTGCATATTTAAGTCAGTAATTATGCAAATAACTATTTAAAAGCGAAAACTATAGAATAAAAAAATTATTTTATTCACTATTTAGAATTTATGTTTAAATATTTGTAAAACTATCTTCATAAAGCAAGTTGTGCCATCTAATGCGTATCTAGTTTGACACCAGTACTGTTTTCAGATGTACCGTTGTATTTGGAATAGTGATATTTGATATTTAATTTTGAAAATGAATCTTCGTTAATACACCTAGTGAATGAATTTTTTCATTCCTTACTTTATAGAAAATAAGTTATGAATATCATAAGACTTTATATGTGCATGGAATTTGCAGACATTAATAAATATTCGAGTGTTTTAGAATAAGGCAGTGTTTTTCTTTTATTTTTTCTATAAGTGTTTTTATATCTTGAATTGTAATATATCATTCACTAATGAAGACATTTTCCGTACAATTAAATCCAAACTTGGGCAGCAATTTCTAAAATATCACTAACTTTTATAGGAAAAACAGAAAGGCTGTATATTTTTTAGTATCTGAATAACTGTATATTTTGTTAGTAAGAATGAGGACTTCACAAATGAAGTAGCAAATTTGGATTAGAGAAAAAAAAATGTGTGGAATGAAATTCTTCAAATCCTAAATTTATTTGGCGAGATATTTTTCACTATTCGGCGAGATTTTAGCAATATTCGGCAAGATATCTCTAAATATTCGGCTACAGGTATTCGGCCGAAGTATTCGGTCAACAAGCCTTCAATATTCGGCCAACCGAATATTCGGCAAAAGGGCCGAATAGGCCGAATACCGAATAGTGGCCAAGTATTCGTCCCATCCCTACTAAAAATACGAGTATATCTTATGCTTTATATTACATTTTACTGAAAATCAAACACTACTCTACCAAGATTATAGTACTGCAAAACTTAATATGATAATTTACACTTTTTAAGTATTTTCTTGGGTCAAACATCCGATTTTAAAGAGAAGAGAATCTTGAAACATCAACTTCTTAATGGGTAACTATTGCCATCTAGTTGTGAGAACAGGCATGAAACACAGAATGCTTTTTAAGTACATTCAGTTTTCCAAAACGGAATTAGCTACTGTTTAAGACCGTAAATAAGAACATAAGGATTTTAATTTATTAAGCGTCTTTTTTATTAAGATTACATGTTCCTTTTCTTAAAACACTTATTTTGAAAAATTAAATAAATGATAAATGAATCTATAAATTAAAAAATATTAATTTAATTATAAAGCTAATTGAAAATTATCAAAATTTATTGGTACTTTTTTTAAAAATCTAAAATTAATCTGAAATTTTCTATACCGTATTGTACATTTTAATTAGCAATGTATCTTTTATAAATAATATTTTTCTTTTATTAAACTATTTATTTTTTAATTTAAATAAATGATTAAAAATTCGATAAATTAAAAATATATCGATTTAATCGTATGTTAATTGGAAATTATCAAAACTTACTGATACATTTGTTTAAATCTGAAGTTAAACTGAAATTTTCTATTCTACAACCATACAGTTTAATAAGCGATGTACCTTTTATTGCTTTCTTCTACCTTCATTATAAGAAAGCATTGTAATCGAAATTTATTTCGACTTCCGGCATTTGACGGATTTACACGTCTTAGGGGTCAGACTTTCTAAAAAATATATTTTTACGAGATGTCTGTCTGTCTGCGTGTGTGTATGTGTGTGTGTCTGTGTGTCCGTATGTCGCCATTCTTCCATCAAAAAGAGTATGAAAATATGCATAGAACTGAACCAAATTTTTTAATGTTTTTGGCTGTGGCAAGCACTCTCTCCTTAAATTTTGAAATATTCCGCCAGACGAGGGCACTGCAATAGCGATTTTTGTGCCATTTTCACTATTGTACCACCCAAAAGTGTATGAAGTTATGCATAGAATTGAACCAAATTTCTTGTGTAAATGTATGGTTATAGCTAGTTGCTCCTCCCTGAATTTGAGGAAAAAAAAAAAAAAAAACTTTGGAAATGAGCATTGCAGTAGCGATTTTTGTGCCATTTTCAATATTTACCACTAAAAGTGTATGAAGTTATGCATAAAACTGACCAAATTTTTCGTGTAAATGTTTGAGTATGGCTAGTAGGTTTTCTCTGAATTTGAAATAAATCCGCCGGAAGAGAACGCTGTAATAGTGATTTTTTGTGACGTTTTAAATATTGTACCACTTATAAGTGTGTGAAGTTACGTATGGAATTGAACGAATTTTTTGTGTAAGTATTTGGCTATGGCTAGTTGGTCCTTCCTAAATTTGAAAAAAAATCTACTGGATGGGAACGCCGAAGTAGCGATTTTTGTACCATTTTCAATATTTTACCACGGAAAAGTGTACGAAATTATGCATAGAATTAAACCAAATGTTTTGTGTAAGTGTTGTCTATGGCTATTAGTTCTGCCCTGAATTTGAAAAAAATCCGTCGGAAGGTGGAACGATAATCGTGATGTCTGTGCCATTTTCAATATTGTACCACTTAAAAATGAATGAAGTTAAGCAATGAATTGAATAAAATTTTTTGTGTAAGTATTTGGCTATGGCTAGTTGGTCCTCCCTGGATTTGAAAGTAATCGGCCGGAAGGGGGCACTATAACCACGATGTCTGTGCCATTTTCATTATTTTACCATCAAAAAGAGTATGAAGTTATGCATAGAATTGAACTAATTTTTTGTGTCGAATAATTTTTGGGCATGCCAAGCAGGTCTTCCCTAAATTTGTAAAAAAAATCTCCTGGTAGGGGATTTTTTAAAAGCGATTTCTATAATATTTTCATTATTGTATCATCGAAAAATTTATAAAGTTATGTACAGAATTGAACCAAATTTTTTGTGGGTGTTTTTGGCTACGGCCAACAGATCTTTTTTGAATTTATAGGAACTAGTACACCGAACCCGGGGTTCCCGGTTCACAAAGTAAAGGTGAAAAGCTTTTTTAAAATTTAAAATTAGAAAGTCTAATAATTTTTTTCTGCGTAATAGAATTTTTAAACTGCCAACTAATTCCAAATAGCAATTTTATATGAAACATATTATTTATGTAAGCATATACAGCTTTAAAAATTATCGGTACTTCCGTATTAGCAGGGCCGTAGCTAAGGCGCTATGGGCGGTTCCACCCCCCTAAAATATTTTGTGCCCCCCCCCCCCCTCCCCCTGGAAAAGATTCCAAAGTCACTCGATGACTTTCTGTTCCGAAAATTCAAATGAAATATTGTTTAAAAATCTAATTTAGTTTTGAAACCTTATCACAGCTTTGCAGAGTTACTAAATTGTAACTAAAATAAGTGTTCCAACACTCCCTCATCTTATTTGTACTTATGAAGCGAACATGATGGGCTATTTTGCACCAGTTATACACTCAAAACTTTCATCATCATATACCTTTCTAAGCATAAAATGAAGTTATTTTAACATTTTAATAAGAAACAGAGTACCTACAATGTGAATATGCACTTATTTATCTTTCTGCGTAAGAGAGAGAGAGAAAAAAACTATGAGCCCCCCTATATTCTCTTGAGCCCTCCCTATTGTTCACTACGGTCCTGCGAATTAGACGCAATATAGCAGTTATTAGCCAAAGATTTCGCCAAAGAATAAAATTGCATTCTCAGTTTTTAAACACAGTTAAGAAAATATGACACCCATATATTCTTTAAAATACATTTTTGTAAAGATTAATTCATGTATCTTTTGTAAAGTAAGTTTACAACGAACTAAAAGTCACTAAATTCATAGATAAAAACGAAATGAGACCAACAACATTCACCGGGTTTTATACCCGACAATATATTGACATAACAGGTTTTTAATTACTATTTTTTTCAGTTGCTATGAAAATATGACAACTAAAATATACAGTGATCTGTTATTTTCCATGGAGAAAAGATATAGATGGATGTGCAGTATGCGATTAAAACGGTTTGATGGGCGTTATTCTTCCAATTTAAGTCTCTCATTCGACCCAAACAAAACAATCACATGGAACAGATACCGAATTTTTTAACATCATTTTTTCTCTAAATGAAAAAGATCTGAATATATTTTAGCTTTATAAAATAGCATTTCATTGTATTATGAATTAAAATTGCATCGCTAAAAGTTTTTCTTTTTCGCACGCCGTTGTGTTTGATGCAATGCAGCGAATTTTAGGATTACATTTTTGGCGTCACCTCCAGCCACTAAACTGCATCTCTATTTTTTTTCTTTTTTACTCTATGGTTATTTTTCCTGTCTTTCCCACATAGATGCGATACTCATGTTGCCACTATTAGAGAAATTGAACCAAAAACTACAAAAAAATTAATATCTCAAAAACAAATTGAGATACAGTTTTCTAACATACGGCATTTAAAAGTGCATTTTTTTCTCTAAACGATGGTATAAAGATTGAAAACGTTCAATGTCTAGAAGATTAAAAATTTACAATAGCGAAAATTGCAAAACCGAAATTTCATCAAAAAGTGTTGCCATTCAAAACATGACGTATGCGTTACGCACGTCATACGTTTGGCCATACGTTAGATACGTTTGGCCTTTATTATATAGATATTCCGTGGGAAAGGAGCATTGTGATAGCGTAGCGCTTTTTGTATCATTTTCTCGATTCTTCGTCGTTCTATTGTCCATCGGCTCGTGCAGCTACGGAAACTAGCGTCCAGAATAAGCCGACTTTTTGTAAACAGCTGATGATAACAATTTAAGGGAAAACTATCGATTTTAATAAATATCATTATCCACATTAACTCGCTTTCACTCCTATTAATTGACTAAAGCAGATATTTAAAATGAAAATCAAAGTTGGTATAGTTTTGAATTAATAATATTAAACATGTGTAACTATTTTTTGAAATATTAAATGTACGTATGAGATAGAAGAAAGTTTTGGGATTGGCACATCCAACTAGTTAATAATATTTTGCTTTTATTAAATCTTTTATTTTTAAATTTTAAATAAATGATGAACAAGTTTATGTCTGTAGAATAAAACTATATTAATTTATTTGTATAATTAATCAAAACTGATCGAATTACGTTGAAACAATGTTTTTAAAACTGAAATTAAAGTTAATTTTCCTATGCTATACTATGTCTATGTTCATTAGACGCGTACTCTGATGCATAATTTTGTTTGTGTGTATTATGAAGTACATTTTGCAATGGCGGATCTAAGGGGGGGGGGGCGATGGGGCGATCGCCTCCCCTTGAGCCCTGTAAAGGATCTGCAGAACGACATTAGATGCCCGCACGGAAAAGTTGTTGATCCTAAACTCGAGACCGGCGCGACCCGACCCGGGTCGCGCCAACGTCAATTTATTGAACTGGGGCTGGGTCAGGTCTTCACACTTTCAGAACCGGATCGGGTCGGGTCTTATTTTTTTCTGCAGAGATGGATCGAGCCACACTGTTTTTTCCAGGTCGGGTCTGGCGAGACATCCTTCCTACTAGAGATATACATGGGCCAAAATTGTCAAGCCCAAGCTCTGTCCGGTATAAAGGCTAAACGCTCGATCTGGGATGGACAGAGATCGTATGCTGTGGCGGTTCTAAAGGACGGGTCGAAGTCACAGTCCCCCCCCCCCTTGGCCTGATAAAGGGTTTACAAATTGACATTATGCATCCTCACAAGAAATAACTTGGGACGAAACTCGAGCCCTTCACGACCTGGCACGGGTCGCGCCAATGTAAGTCCACGAGACTCGGACTGGGTAAGATTTTCTCTCGTTTTGAATCGGGTCGTGTCCTTATCTTGCTTTTTTTTTTAGATTTGGGTGGGGACAATCTTTTTTTTTCTTCCAGACCGAATCTGGTCTCGATTTCATTTTTCCTAGAAGTTTGCATTGGACAAAATTTCCAGGTCGTGGTTCGGCCCGGAATAAAAGCTAAATATTTCGCACGTCTATAATATAGATAGTATGATAAAAATTATTGGCCCGACTGTGACCCGTGCAGCTAAACGTTCGGTACATCTCTGATCTGAATTTCTTCAAAGGATAACGTTCACGGATAAAAGCGAATTTCGTTAAAGGATCGCGGAAAAACACAAATTTCATCAAAGGATCGCGATCAAAGTTGGGTCAGCCATTCTCGCAAGAGTAAAAACCGAATCTGTAACTGACCCAAATCAGAACTGTATGACAACCTACCTCGATGCGCTAAGCGCAGCTAAAAAGTAAAAGTCAACCCGACCAATAGCAAAATATAGTTGTTAATCGGACCCAGACCCGACCCGAAGCAAAAAATCAGAAATTAACTTGAGCTGCAGCAAACAATAGAAGTTAACCAGATTCAAACGCGACCCAGATGACCTGCCAAACAAAAGAATTCAAACCCGACCTGCAGCAAAAAATAGAAGCGAATCGGACATCAAATTTTGTGAAATGATCGCGGAGAAAACACGAATTTCTTCAAAGGATCGTAAACAGACGCTTATTTCGTCCAAAAATTGCGAAAAAGAACGAAAATTTTATCAAAGGACTCACTTCAATCAATTCGGGTCAACCCGAGCCCTTCTCGCAAAAATAAAAACGAAATCCTAAACTGCCCCAAATCAGAATTGTATGTCAAACTGCCCCAAATGCGCTAAGCACAGCTAAAAAGTAAAAGTCACCCCGACCAACAACAAAATGTAGTAGTCGACCGTACTCAAACCCGACACAAAAGCAAAAAATCAGCGCAATAACCGCACCAAAGAGTAGAAGCCAACCGGACCCAAACACGACCCATATAGAAATTAACTCGACCAGGAGCAAAAAAATGGAAGCCAACCGGACCCAAACACGACCCACAGAAAAAAGTTGACGAAACGCGACCCGCATTAAAAAAATGAGCACCGACCCGTGCATCAGACTAGAGTTTCCGAATTTCTAAAATCCCCCCCCCCCCCTTGAGGACTCTTCAGATCCGCCCTTGACATTTTGTTCACTATAAGGAAAAAAAACATTTTTTTATGACTGAAACAAGTAAATCTTCTAATCAAGGGTCTCAAAGTTAAAAGTTTAAGAGGATTTTTAAGTCAGGCGATAAGACCTGTTCGTTAATGCTAATCCTATAGAAGAAATTTATAAACGTATCTCAGTTGTATTACAATATTTTTAAATATTTTAATGAATAGGTTGATCGATCTGTACAAAGGCCGATTTTTAGCTTTTCGTTTTTGCTTACGGTTATTTTTTATGAAAATTCATTTTCGAAACCTTTTCCGAAAATGAAAGTACCCAAATAAAATCTATCTATAAACAAGATCGAAAAGCAAAAACAACTTTTCTAAAGATCGATCTCAGCAATCTAATGAAAAAAAAATCATTCAAAAACATTGAAACACAACCGAGATATTTTTATAAATTTCTTCCATGAGATTAGCAACAGCGAATGCATGTTTTTGCTTGTCTCAAGTAACTTCTTAAAACTCATTTTTATTTTAATCATTATTTCATATGACATCTAAAAAACTGAACAATTTATTTATTTATTTATTCATCAAGTATATCTTATAAACATAAGGTAGGTCTCCTAGATACAGGAAATGTAACATTTAAGGACTCTTGTGTTAAAATCTATTTCACAAGATAATGCGATGCTTTTGTATTTTAAGTTCTTGTAATTTTTTTTCTAAAATTATTGAATTTTTGTAAGTGATGTTAAATAATAATTAATCACTCAATAATCATCTTGATTATGCATTTAATGAAAAATAAAAAGTTGAGAATTATGCCGGCAACAAAACGCACGTCATACCGACATGAGTTACATACGTGTACTGGCGAATCGGCACACAAGCCACGCCAAGTAAAAGGAAGGTCGCCAAGCACAACCAGAATTGGCGAGATATCGCCCAAATTCAACACTCCTTCCCGATATCAAGGCCAATTTTGAATAATACATAAAATAAATACAAATAATTAGCCAAAATATATATATATATGTCGCATTTTCATGAAACGACAGACTTCAAGGGGATGAGTTTTAATTACGATTTATTTAAAACATAACAAAATCTTTTCGCAAGTCTTTACATTATGAGTTCTGGAGACCAAGTGCCTAGATGTATAGAAATTTATCATCTCCCGAGGGGGATTACCAGTTAAAAAGGCCATGTGTTTTACTTAAATTAATACGATAAACTTAGGTTTCTTGTTGCCCTGTAAAACCCGTGATTATTAGTCATGGGGCCCGTATCCACATTGAGGGACAATTTATTAAAAAAGTAATAAATAGGTCTGATTTTTTGTATTTTCTTACAATTTCCCCCCCTTCCAGACAAGTCTCCGGGAATGGGCCGGCTTCCATCCATGATACTCACCTGAAAAGGGTAAACAATTTTTACATTAAGTGAGCTAATGGGAGATGAGTTATTTCTTTCGTATACTTAACAAATAATAGTATAACAATAATAAAAAATGTACAAATATCATATCTAAAAACAACACTGTTATAAAATGTACCACTATACGTCATTGAACATGATAAAAACAATTGTATTAATAAATGCAAAACACTCAGTAAATATTATACATAGACTAAGATAATCAAAATAAGAAATATGTTGTAGATGGATTCTGAAAAGTCCAATGTTATTTACATTTTCAAATTTGTATGGAACTGTCCTGACATAGTTCAAGAAATAGTACTTTTACACATAACACAATGTTCACAATAATGCAAAAATAATTTAAATTTCAAATATTCATAATAAATCAAAAAGGTAATTAAAATTCCAAATATTCATAATAATGCAAACCGAGATCTGATATAATATAATATCAGTTCATATGATACCAACTATTTCAGTTTGTTGGTGTAAGTAGTTTAAATTGATTACTAGGAAAAAAGTATCTTAGTTTGGAAGCGTGTATTACTTCATAATCCTTTTTTGTAAGCCAGTTAGGCTTATTTATTTTGAAACTTACATTAGATAATTTTTCCATAATTTGATATGGACCAGAAAAAGGCGGACTTAACTTCCGAGTATTCGGATAGTGAAATTCTTCCACTATGACAAGGTCACCAGGTTTAAAAGGCGCTTCCACAAACTTTAAATCATACCTGACTTTATTTTTCAAGTGATGTTCACTTGTTCTTTGGAAAGCCTCTTTTCTGGCTTCCTCTACAGGGGGATAATAATTTTCATTGCCTAATACTGATGGATAAGGTAATTGGCCGAAGATTAAGTATGCAGGAGAGTACTTGGTTACTGAATGAGGTGTGTTATTGTACTCATTAATTACTTCCTGCAGAATTTTGGGCCATGGGACGTTTGAAGGGGTAGAATTTACTTTAAGTCTTAGTCGGGTGCAAATTGACTGATTCACACGCTCATTTTTCCCATTACACTGTGGTCTATGAGAAGAAGTAAGTAATTTTTTTACATTCTGTTTATGTACCCATTTACGAAGTTTAGACGCTGTAAACGCAGGATTTCTATCCGTTAAAATTTTCTTGGGAAGTTGAATATTAAAAATCTGTTTAAGAATATTAATGTAGACTTCAGTTGTAACATTTTTAGATGCAAAACCCCAAACATAACGAGTAGCGTGATCAATAGCTATGTGCATATACCTTTTAGATGAATTATAATAGTTAAAACCTCCTACTGAATCTAATGAAATTATATCGAAAGGTAATTCTGCAGGTGGTAATGCCTCCAGAAGACCAAATTTTGGTTGGTGTGATTTTTTGTTCAGTTGGCAGACCTCACAATGCTTGACAAATTGTGTAATATCGTGGGTCATGCTGCTCCAATAGTATTGTGGGGAAATTAAATTTAACATTTTTTGGATTCCGGGATGGCCAAATTCTGTATGGGTATTTATTAGTAATTTCTCTCTCAAGGAGAATGGTACTACAATTTTTTGAAAACCCTTTTTGCGAATTATTACAATGTCATTAACTTTTTGAAATTTAGGCCCTGTTATATTATCTAATTGTTGGTGTTCTTTAATTTCATCTGACGTTAATAAATGACTATGGGGATTTACAGAAAAAGTGGGATTTCTTGAAAGCATGTCTGCTTCAAAATTGGTGGATCCTTTGTTATATTTTGCAGTGTAATCATACATACTTAATTTTAATGACCATATGATTAACCTACCTGTTAAATGCTTCACCTTTTTAAGCCATACTAAGGAGGCATGGTCAGTATGTATTGTAAAAGGTTTTCCGTGAAGGTAATAATGGAATTTGTCAAGGGCATCGATTATTGCTAGACATTCCAGTTCTGTGATAGCGTAATTTTGCTCGTAGGGCCTTAATTGTCTCGAGTGGAACGCAATGGGATGCAAGTTCCCTTTTTCATCCATTTGTTTTAAGACAGCACCTACGGCTTCCTTTGAGGCATCAGTATAGACATGGCATGGGAGGTTAGGATTGAATAATTTTAAAATAGGCCTAGAAATTAATGCGTTTTTAAGCAATTCAAATGATTGTTGACAGACATCTGACCATTCCCAAGGAGCATCTTTCTTTAACAATTTATTTAGAGGGGCTCTAATTTTAGCGTACTTGTCTATGAATTTGTGGTATACGTTTACAAAACCAAGGAACCTTTGTAATTCTTTAACGTTTTTTGGAGGGATTAATTTTTTAATAGTTTCGGTGTTAGCATTGTCTGGTTTTATTTGTCCGTTACTAATTTCATAACCGAGGAAGTCAATTTGAGATTTAGCAAAGTTACATTTGGAAAATTTTAATTTTAAATTTTCTTGACGGCAAATGTTAAAAATAGTTTTAAGGTGATCCATATGCTCGGCATAGGAATCGGAATAAACTATAAAATCATCAAAATAATTGGTAGCAAAATTAACTTTATGTTTATCTAGGATTCTTCGAAGAGCTCTTGCAAATTGAGCTGGGGCACTTTTATAGCCAAAAGGAAGAACCAACCACTCATAAAGACCTTGATTGGTTGCAAAGGCCAACTTCTCTGTGTCTGAAGGATGAAGTGGGATATGCCAGTAGCCAGAGGCTAAATCTAGCGTGGAAAAATATTTGGCATTGACAAGTCTGTCCAAAAGCCAATCTATACGGGGCAATGGTTCCGAGTCAGTCTTACAAATGGCATTGATTTTTCTGTAATCAATACAGAGACGCGTTTTACCTTCTCCTTTTTTATATGCCAGAGTGACGGGAGAGGAATAAGGACTGCAGGACTCTTTAATAAGTTTAGCTTCCAGTAATTCTTGTATTTGTTTTTGAATTTCTTCATTGTCCCGAGGAGATGCACGGTAAGGTCGAAGCGAGATAGGAAGTTCCGAGGTGAGAGTTACCCGCTGAGGTTCCCATCTGACTCTACCTACGTCATATCTATTGCGCGCAAAAATATCCTTGAAGTCGCTTAGAAGCCCTTCCAACTGTGAGTTCCCTTCAGTAGTACAATGACTAAAACTTTTGTCATCATAATCCGAGAGAATTTGAGTATCAAGATAACAATGTCCTTGTTGCGACAAACTTTCTTGATTTGATTTGGAAGGAGAACGAAGCGGCTTCTTGCAATTCATATCATCCGTTAAAGTTAAAGTATGGTTAAATGAGTTTTCCTGAGAAATTTGATTGAAAATATTTTGATCATGCTTAAGAATGACTCCATCCTGAGTCAGAATATTCGAGTAAAAGTCCATCGATATATGGAATTTTTATAATTCTGGAGTTCCCAGTATCGCATATGGCAAGAATGACCTAACTAGGTATAAGGTGCTATTTTGCCTGATATTTCCTATTTTGAGGGGTACGTGAAGTTTTTCAGAAATCTGAACTTGTCCTTGGGTTTGATTAACATTAAGAGGATGACAGCTTTGAATAGACGTCATATCCAAAGCTGCAACTAAGTTTTCTGGAATAAGGGAAAGAGTACTTCCGCTATCCAATAAAAATGGTATTTGAACCTCATGACAAGTTTCTGAATACGTATGATTATCGTAATTCCCATATCTGAGGTACCCCGGGACTATAAACCGTCATAAAGCATTATGGGGTATTCCTTGATCAGGGGAATACTCATGGACATTTTGTGATTGAAACTGATTACTATGGGTTGCCAAATCGGGATTCATTGTTCTCCCTGCATTGCCCTGAACATCATATTTATGGAGTAAAGTATGATGTCTTCGATGGCAATTTTTACAGTTCATCTTGGAGGGACATTTATTTGAAAAGTGGCCACCTCGCAGACAATTGATACATAGTTTGTTTAGTTGGACAGTTCTCCAACGGTTATCTATGGACATATTCGTTAATTTTCTGCAGGCATGGGTGGCATGCGACTCGAGGCAAACCCCGCATTTAGTATTTTCTTGACTTTTGGGGAATTTATATCTATCGGAAGAATTTCGGGAATAATTTACATTTCTTACCTCTATTTTAGTTGGATTCTCCAACGCTAGCATACTTTTGGCATGAGTCTCTAAAAATTTTAAAAATTCCGTGAGACTAGGCATATCATTATGAGTAAGAGAGAGCTCCCATCGTTCTTTTAGATTATCACTTAGTTTTTGAATTATAGTATAAATTATCATGTTATCCACCAAAGCATTTTGAGTCAAATTCAAAGTCTCTAGAATTCGAAGTGACTCATTACAAGTATCTATTATGTCAAAAATAGCTTTAGAGGAAGAGGGGCAATTTTTCATGTTTTTTAAATTGTATAACTTACTTATTTGTTCGATGGCTAAATCCCTAGTTTTATCATAGCGAGCGCAGAGAGTGTCCCATGCATTTTTATAATTGGCTTCCGAGAGAGGAAATCCAGAAATTAATTTATGAGCAGGACCCTTTACACTAGCCTGTAGATATTGCAATTTTGAGACGCCCCCCAACTCCAAATTTTGATCTATAGTTGTAAGAAAAATCTCTTTAAAAGAAAGCCATTGATCAGCTTCTCCGTGAAAAGGTTTTAATTCAAATTTTGGAAGATTAACAGTTTTTACACAAACATTACCTGTAGTTTTATTTAGACTTTCTGAACCACCCTCGTGAATGTTTAAACTATTAGTTAACTTATTACGTGATGTATTTATTGCTATGGTTAAATTATCCAATTTAAGTGCAATCTCATTATATTCATCAATTATAGGATCAGTTTCCGATGCATCGCTCTGAAGAATGGCATTTTCATGGAGTTTATTTAATTCGGTTTCAATATCCTGAACCTGTTTACCATATAAATCTAACTCTTCAAGAGTTACAGTTTCATTATCAATTTTGGGATTTATAATATTTTTTATGCGAGTGATTTTTCCCTTAAGAACAGTTTTTTGTTTTTTAATAGCTTCCATTTTAAATTAATTTTATGACAACTTCCTAAAAATCTAAATATAAACAAATTCTAAATGACCTTCAAAAAATAATAATAATATCAACATAATGCAAGCATCTGCATAGAATTGTGAAATGAAATAAATAAAAAGAATTAATTATATAAAATAATTAGACGTAAATATGGATATCCATTTTTTCTTTCAATTTAAAATATAATTACACTTAAAACCATGGTTTGTAGAAATAATAAAACTAAACACAATATCACTACAAATAGCACTTACCTTTAATTACTTATATTAATAAACATCATAAAAACAATAAGAATAATAATATCATATATAAATAACAACCCCAGGGTATACACATACACTCAACCAAAATAAAAAAAAAGCAATTTTAGTGTGCGCACATGAAAAACTATGCGTTTTCTTTCTTTTCTTTTCGATAAATAATGAAGCAATTACAGGAACACTATTTGAAGATTATTGATGAATCACTAAAAAGCGAACACAACTGTTGAAGTCGAAAAGATTTACGCGTTTCATGATGACTCGATGACTGCATTCACACTTTGTTGTAAATAAAACGCAAAGTACCCGACATTTTTGATGAAAAAATTACTCTCATTATCACCATAGAAGAATAAACACAGGTTGCACCACACACTTCGATGAAACCAGACGAACACAAAACCTCTTTTAAGAACGCACAAAAACAAAATAAATCACAAGTTCGGAGAGACCGGCCGAAGTAATTCATGGTGACAGAAAGCAGGAGGGGGGACGAACGGTGATAGTTGAAGTCCCGCTCAAGAAGAAATCCAGTGTCCAGGATGCGGCAAAGCCCGACCGAGTGGAAAATAGCATCTAAGTATTCCAATGGGGCAACGGCGATAGTTCCGCTCAAGAAGAAATCCAGTGTCCAGGACAAAGATCTTAGGATGCGGCAAAGCCTGACCGAATGGTAGAAAATAGCATTTAAGTATTCCAATATGGAATACGTTTACTGGATGATAACTCATGACGAGACATTAGCTCCTTTTCAGGACCTCTTTCGATGTTTCGAGTCAGAATGACCACTGTCTTTGCTTTCCTTTGTGGGTCCGGTATTTTTAATGATGTTCATATTTCGTAGATTATTTTCCCGCACTAGGTATCATCCTACCGACTATGAAGAACTGTCGCATTTTCATGAAACGACAGACTTCAAGGGGATAAGTTTTAATTACGATTTATTTAAAACATAACAAAATCTTTTCGCAAGTCTTTACATTATGAGTTCTGGAGACCAAGTGCCTAGATGTATAAAAATTTATCATCTCCCGAGGGGGGTTACCAGTTAAAAAGGCCATGTATTTTACTTAAATTAATACGATAAACTTAGGTTTCTTGTTGCCCTGTAAAACCCGTGATTATTAGTCATGGGGCCCGTATCCACATTGAGGGACGATTTATTAAAAAAGTAATAAATAGGTCTGATTTTTTGTATTTTCTTACATATATATACACAACAAGAGAAAACTTAAATAACAGATATAAATAGTCAGTTTTCACTTTGAATTATACTTTTAACCAGTCCAAGTCTATCACGTAAGTTCATAAACTGAATGCTAGAGAGAGATTTAGTCATAATATCAGCAGTTTGTTCTGCTGATGGAACATATTCCAATTTTAAAGTATCTCGTTCAACTTTCTCTCTAATCGAGTGAAAACGCACATCAATGTGCTTCGATCTTCGATGGTGCTGGGGATTTTGGGCAAGTTTTATGGCACTTTGGTTGTCGACATACAAAATGGGAGTGCCATCATATCCTATTAGCTCCTTGAAGAGTAACTTGAGCCAAACAAGCTCATTAGCTGCCTCACTAGCAGCAACATATTCTGCCTCAGTAGAAGAAATTGCGACAGAATGTTGCAATCGAGACCACCATGTTATTGCAGCACATGAATTAATGGAAACCATACCAGAAGTTGAGCGTCTCGTCTTTTCATGACCAGCATGATCGGCATCACTAAAAACGGAAAATTCTGTTTTTACGTGTGACTTGTACAGAAGACCGACACTGCTCGTGCCTCGTAAATATCTGTAAATTCTTTTCACATGTTTCCAATCTTCTTTTGTTGGTTTGCATAAAGCTCTTGAAACCAAAGCTACAGCAAATGCTATATTTGGTCTAGTAGCAACAGCAAGATACTGTAAACAGCCTACTGCTTCTCTGTAGGGAACATCAGCTGTCGATGAATCTCCTTCCTGAGATTTAGCCACCTCACAAGGTGTAGATAGTGGTTTTGAGTTTTCAAGCCTAAATCTTTGCAGTATCTTTTCAGTATACAAAGACTGAGAAATAAAGATGTCACCATTATCTCAATGGTCAATTTTTACTCCTAAGAAAGAATCAAGAGAACTATCAATAACTTTAAACTCTTCTTTCAGGCTGATAATTAATTTCTCTATTTCTGAAACATTTGATCCAGCTACAAGTCCATCATCTACATATAATGCCACTATTAGTATAGATGAATCCTTTTTCTTTGTGAATAAACAGGGATCAGCTTGTGACTGTTGAAAATTTAATTTCTGTATTGCTTGAACAAAACGTCGATTCCAACAGCGTGGAGCTTGCTTCAAGCCATAAAGTGAGCGAACTAATCTGCACACACGTCCAGAACCCTCATCAAAACCTTCTGGCTGTTTCATGTAGAGCTCTTTATCAAGAAAACCATAAAGGAAAGCTGTTTTCACATCAAATTGATGCAGGTATAGGTTTTGCGAAGCAGCAACACTAAGAACCGTGCGCAAAGTGTCAAATCTGGCTACTGGTGCAAACAAATCATCATAATCATAACCAGCTTTCTGAGAGAATCCTCTTGCCACAAGTCGAGCTTTAGCTTTACAGGGAGAACCATCTGTATTTGTTTTCAATCTATATACCCACTTGTTGTCGAGTATCTTTTTATCTGCTGGAGGTTCTGTGAGCTCCCATGTTCCATTTTCTTCATGAGACTGCAGTTCTTCTCTCATGGCTTCTTTCCACAGCTGAGATTCAGGTGACTTCACCGCTTCATCATAGCAGGCAGGAGTTTCAAAACCCGTAAGTGTACTTACAAACAGTACATAATTTTCTGACAGAAATTGCGGCCTTTTACGTTCTCTTCAGGATAGCGTCTTCCATGATCAGTTTCATCTTGACATTCATCTTCATCACTCTTTTGGGACCTTTCATTTTTTTCTTCTGAGTGCACATCACTACTGGTGACTTCAACAGTCAATGGCTCATATGTGAATTCGTCACAAAATGTAACATGGCAGCTTCTTTCCACTTTGTTTTTGGAAGGTATAAAGACTCTATATCCATCATGAGCTTCATATCCAACAACCAGACCTTCTACAGACTTTTATCCCACTTCCTGCGTCTTTGTTTTGGTTCATGTACATAGCACTTTGTACCAAATATTCTTAATCGTTTCATGTTGAAAATTTCTGACTTTCCATGCCATAATTCATACGGAGTTTTATCTTCTACTGGAGTTGGACCTGTATGATTCAACACGAAGACAGCAGTATTACATGCTTCAGCCCACAACTTCTTTGGCAATTCTTTTTGGTGAACCATAGCTCTTGCAGCTTCCACAATGATACGGGTCTCTCTTTCAGCAGCTCCGTTCTGTTCAGGTGTCTCAACCATTGCCAAACGCAAATTAATACCTCTGTCATTTAAAATCTTCTTCACAGAATAGTTGTCAAACTCTTTTCCAGAATCACAAAGTACCTCTTTAACTGTATGTCCAGCAGTCTTTGCTTCATTAAGGAACGTTTCTATACAACTTGGTACTTCACTCTTGGCTTTCAAGTAAAATACTCTGCGAAAATTTGTATAATCATCTTTGAGAACAAGCATGAAGCGTGAACCACCAACTGAATCTTCTTCCATTGGACCATCAAGATCAGCATTTATTTGTTCAGCAGGCTTCGTAGGTCTAACAGGTCTTGAGTGGAATGACTTTCTTTGAGATTTGCCATTATATACATCCTACACAAAAATCAGAATTCTCATTTGATAAAGAAATACCCTGTCTTTTAAGAAATTTAATGCAGTATTTCTTGTTTTGATGTGCCATCCTTCCATGCATTACTTGAAAAGTATCACTAGTACTTGCAATGAGAACAGTTGCAGGTTTTCTAGGATTTATAGCAAACATTTTCATTTCAAATAGATTATTAACTGATTTCTGAGCCATTGCAATAGTTTGGTTACCATTTTTCACATAACAAAAATTATTTTTAAAAACAACATTTAGTCCTTTACTTAAGGCATGAGAAATAGAAAATAACTGATATTTCAACTCTGGTACGTACCAAACATCTGTTAGATGATTTTCTTGCCATTTGCCAGCCACAAGAGTTTTCACATTAATATTTCCAGAACCATAAGCAAGAAGTTTCCGACCTCCTGCATCATTGACTACTTATGGGACAACAAATTTCTTAAAACTTTCAAACACAGAAGAATCAAACGTCATATGCTGAGATGCTCCAGAATCTGCAATCCAGTTTTTGTCATCTTGAGAAATTGAACAAGGCATGGCAACACCAGATGAAGAAGAAGCTGTTTTGTTTTTATTTTGAGGACAATTTATTCGTTTGTGTCCGGAAAATCCACACTGAAAACAAGTAATATTCCGTTCATGGGCTTCTTATTCAGCCATTTCTTCGGTTTTGGCTTATATCCTCTTGAATATTTGGCGTTGGCGTCATCTTTTCCATAATTTGGCAACGGCGCTTGCCGATTCGATTGAATTTGCAGGGCTGTAGTTTCAAATTGCTGCTGTTCTATTTGTTGCTCAAAAGCACACAATCGTTCAGTTAAAAGTTCAATCGATCGATCTTTCAACGGAATACCATCCCAAACAGTCTTAAATGCAATGTATTCTTGCAGCAGCATCGAAATAATCCGAAAAAGTAACATCGCTCCTGGAACTGCACATTTCAAAATACGCTGCAATTCATCGTTAGCTTCAATGAAAATATTTTGACTTTGACTTATAAATGATGCAATATTTTCACCTTGTTTCCATTCCAGATGAAAAAATTCAGTCCACAAACGATCGAGTCGATGCGTCGAAGATTTATCGTAATTCGCGGTCAACTTTTCATATGCATCTTTTGCAGTTGAGTAGATTTTAATATAATCAAAGTTCACATCATCCAGCGCCTGAGAAATAAACAAAAGTGCCTTTGCATCTGCCAGTTCAAATTTCTTTCTCGCGTCAGCTAAAGCGGCAGCATCGGCAAATCCATCCGCCATTTCCGGCAAAGTCTTTTCTCCGTTAACATAACTCAATAAATCGTGCGTTTTTAATAACAATGACATGGACATTTTCCATCTTGTCCAGTCTTTTGCCGATTCCAATTTCTCAATCATGAACTTAAAGTCCATTGGTGCCATTTTTAACTTCTTAATCCGGAGTACACAACGCTACGAAAAAAAAATGGCGTGACGCTTAAATTCAATCACTTAAAGTTCACATAAATACGGCATTTTTCGCATTGGAAACGTTGCTGGAGGCCATAACCTACTGAATTTTTGTAAGTGATGTTAAATAATAATTAATCTCTCAATAATCATCTTGATTATGCATTTAATGAAAAATAAAAAGTTGAGAATTATGCCAGCAACAAAACGCACGTCATACCGACATGAGTTACATACGTGTACTGGCGAATCGGCACACAAGCCACGCCAAGTAAAAGGAAGGTCGCCAAGCACAACCAGAATTGGCGAGATATCGCCCAAATTCAACAAAAATAGTTAATAGTAATAATGAATATTTTTCTATCAGGTGCGAACTCCTGCTGTCTTATTAATTGTAAAAAGACTCTTTAACCCACACTACAAATAAGAAATTAAAACTCTTTTTGATTTTATGACATAATCTATAATCGCAACGACAATGCGTACCGTTGTTATGCTTCATACAGAAAAGGTGAATTGATATCACATTTGACAAAATGACTACTGGCGAAAACTCCGTTGTTATTACCTCTGTTATACCATGGCCAACTATATCTACAAGGCCCATTTATTTGTGATTAATGTATGAAGGGACGCCAGAGGACTCTGATATCTTGCCCAAGTTATTCCGATCAATCGTGCAAACCCTGAACCAAAACAATGATCATGTGCTCAGAACAGAAATCAGCTCATACAATGCTAATTTGGGCAGGGTTTGTGCCACGTGGTCTAATGAAATGGTTCAGGAATTGAAGCTAAATCCAGCTTTACTTTTTCGGCGGTTTTTAGCGAAATTCCCAGGCCGTTATATCTAGTTGAAAATGGTTATACTTAAGAATTTAGGAGATTTGATTGGTCTACGATTAATTTATGTATATGATTTGATTGGTCTATCAATAATCGTCTCTGAGTAAAAAAAATTTCGGCACGTCCATTAAAATTCTTCCAATGAGCGATACAGCAGAATTATAGTAGGTTGATCAGTTAGCGGAAGTGTTTATTCATAAACATGTCTTTTTATTGTAATGACTTCTGCTTATTCATCATTTGCCTGTAGAACTAGTTTTACAGCAAGAACAGGTTACTTGCAGCGAAAGGTTCTCAATCGATACTTTTAAAACAAAATACTAAATAGCAAAAATAAATTTAACAGTAGCAGTGAACGTAATGATGATATTTTTGTATACAGTCGACTCTCTCTATTCCGAACACACATGTGCAGATTATGGGGGTGTTCATTATAGAGAGAGATTGAGAAATGCATTACTATTACTAATATGTTCGGTAACCGAGCCAGTAGTTGATCAAATAAGGTCGGTGCTACGATTAACTTTTCTTTCTTTCTTTCTTTTTATTAAAAGATCTAAAGTTTTAGACCTTTTAATAAAAAGAAATCATAAAGTGGCTTCTCGTACAGCAAGCAGCTAACAACAATGTGACAATACGTGCTCCAACATTTAACTAAAGACTTTATCTGAAGTATTTAAACAAATTGCAACTTCACAATTAAAATCTAGCTGTGAATTTCTCTGTTTATTTTTTAATCGAGTTCGTTGGACCTTTTTATTCTTCTGTAACAGTTTCTCCAAATTACCAGCATGTGAATTCGAATTCTGATTGCAAATACATGTTCACTTTACAAAGAGGTGGCGTAGAAATGGGGACCAAAAGTAGTGGGGTGTTCAGAATACAGAGAGTTAATCTTTTATTAAGTCTATGGATTTACGCCGAGACCGTTGGAATGTATTCATAATACCCAGTGGCGTAGCTAAGGGGGGGCAAGGGGGGCGTCCGCCCCGGGCGCCGAGGCCTAGGGCCGCCAAATTGAAAGAAATTGTTATATATTTATATTGGGATGGGGGCGCAAAATTTCTTTCTGGCCCCGGGCGCCAAAAAACATAGCTACGCTACACTCTCAAAAAAACTTCCGTCAATTCACAGAAAAAGTACTGGCAGCAGTGCTGCCAGCAAATTTCTGTAAAAAGACGGATATCCGTCTTTTCATTTTCCGTCGCAGGAAGAAATTTTTCTGTTTTTTGAAGGAGCGTCCGTCATGTTTTTTTTCTTTAAAAGACTGAAAGTTTCCGTCTTTTGATGAAAGTCCGTTATTATTTTCTCCGTTTTAGGGAAGAAATTTTTCTGTTTTTTGAAGGAACGTCCGTTATGTTTTTCTCTGCTTTAGGTGGGGGGGGGGGGATTTTCCGTCTTTTGAAGGAATGTCCGTCATGTTTTCCTTCGTTGCAAGAGAAAATTTGTTTTTTGATGGAAGTCCGTTTTTTTTGCTTCGTTTTAGGGGGGGGGGGGATTTTCTGTATTTTGAGCAAATGCGTAGCTCTCTTACTAAGGCCTGGAAGCGAAAATGAAGCCCCGAGTCACGTGATCAGGATAGACGGAGAAATGTGTGTTCAAATGAAAAGAAAGAAAACAATTTTCCAAATCCTCCAAAGATTATTACTGTTTTTTAATCATTAAAAATTTTTATATAAAAATACGATAAAAATAGATCAATATTCGTCAAATATTATTCAATTTATAAGATGAATATTCATCAAACAAAGAATACACATTTTCTAAAAACACTGAAAGCATTTTCACTTATATTAATATACAACATAGGCTAATTCTCTTTTAACTTATTTAACTAATAAAAATATGAATAATATGTAGATATAAATCATAAATATTTCCCTTTATGATAACATTAATCGAACATAATAATTTTTAATATTTAATAGTTTCAAAGCTACAATCAATGTAATTAATAAAGTTAATAGTAATTTGTTGCATACAGAGTTGTTTTGTCATAGATGATGAATAAAATATTGAAAATTGGCAGTAATAGATTTTTAAGAACTCCTGTGAATTAAAAAATTGTTTTTATTTGAAAAAGAAGGGCTTACACCCCATGAGCATCTTCTTTTCCTATGCTTTTGAGAACTGAACTTTTACTATCTGCTTTCTAAGTGATTTGTTTAGGGAGAAATTGGGTCCTTTAAAAGACCCTTCACAAAACTTTTTAAATCTCAAAACAGCACCCTTTATAAAATTCTTTGTCCTGAAAATAGGCTTTTGACAAAAATTTTCCATCTCTAAACTGAACCTTTCTCAAATTTGATAGTTAAAAACTAAAATCTAATCTTTACTTTTACACATATAAAGAAAATATATTCATTTTACACACATATATTTCCTTTGAAAAATGTAAACAAAAACCTGAATGGATGGATCATTTCAAATTTACAAAATTATAATTATATTTTTCACAATTTTACAAAAACAAGATTCTAAAAAAAAAAAAAAAAAAAAAAAAAAAAAAAAAGTCTGGACAGATAATTAGATTAAGATTTTCAACAATAAACCAGATTATAAAACATGCAATAAAATATTTGGAAAGTGTCAATAGTGCCTATTATTGGCATATTTACTTAATTTTTTTTAATATTAAAATAAAATTTGTCGCTGTTTCCATGCCACCCAAAGAGGTAAGCGACCAGCTCGTTTTTTTTAATGTGGTGTCCCCGTCTCATTTAAATAAAGTTACATTGACAGGCCTAGTCCACTATTTCCATCTTGGTTATAAGGTAGATGTGCCAGTAATGAACCCCCTTAAGGAATTTCTTTTAAAAATATTTTTTATTAATAGTTATAAGTATGATATCCCACTTTTTTCATATTATATTAATCTTTCAACAATATTTAATTTATCAATATTAATTAATAATAAATCCCCATAGTTACATTTCCCAACAGAAATAAAAATTTAATTTTAAATAATAGAAATATGTCTAAACACCCAAAAACGCAGTATTACACACCCCTCCTAAAATCTTAAAACTAGTAAATAAAATTTTGTAAATGACCATTGGTATATGAAATTCAAAGATTCAAATCCAAACAAAAACATTCAATTTTTACAAGTAAATAAAAATATTAAATAAATAAATTCAGCTCTCAGCATGTTCATTAAGATTTTCAATAGAAAAACAGTGAACAGTTATTTTCTGTTTCCTAATTGCTTTAATGAAATGTTTAAAAAAGTAATCTAGATTATAAAACATGCAAGGAGGAGTTAAGAAAAAAACAATAAAAACGTAACTATTTATTATTATTTTTTTATAAACCAAAAACTGTGAGGCGGCTCATTACTGGAAAGAGGTTGATTACTGGCACATCTACCCTGAAATAAATATTTACATATTTTACCACTGAATAAAATAGAAAATAATACAAAAATTTTTAAGATTCTTAGGACTATTATTTACATTTATCAGATCATTTTTATGTTTAATAGAGTTATTTAACATGATTTTACATGAAATCGAAAGAATATTTCATAATCTAGTTTTTAACATCATTTGATAATCACAGGTAACTGATAAAGTCAAACCCAATTCTAGTTAACAATAAATAACAGTTCTCAGTTCTCTTAATAACAAAAATTTCAGAATATTATTATATAAATAATATAAATACCTTCTATAAATGTTATCCGCCTTGTAAAACACAGTTATATGTATTTTTTAATCACAATAATTAAATAAAACGCGAGAACTACAGTTATGCATATCTAAGTATTCTTGACTTTGCGGGAATCACTCAAATCGTTCGACGCTTTGGTGACATGACTTTCGCATCCGGGCCATAGTAAGAGAGCTATGAAAAAACACACGCAAACATTATTTAGTCTTACGTCAAAAATCTACAAAGAATAATGATAATATTGCTTACATTATGTTTGCTGTTTCACCTGCTATTGGAAAGTTTGGAACGATGATTAAACGCGGAAGTAAAATGGCATCTGTCGTCTGCAAACATACGATTCTAATCAAAATAGAAAATTGATTTCTTTGCACTGAGTTTAGCGTTACATATCAATAATTTCGATTGTAGAATAGAATATCACCATTCCGAGTTTATTCTTACGCAAAATTTGATGGTTTATTGGAATAATTGCGACTAAAGAATAAAATACCATCATGCCGAGATTATTTTTACACTTTTAACTGAGCTATTACAGAAAATAGTGTGGATTTAAAGTATATTTAGCATTTCATAACTTCAATTTAAATGCAATAATGCTCCTTTTTTTCACAGTGTAGATAATAAAAAAGATCTATGACATGTGCCAAAGACATGCCTAATAATTTAACAGTTATACAATGAAAACATAGAAATGATTAAAATCAAATTCTGAAATAAGTACTTACCCATTTTTGATGATATATTATGCTAATCTTTTAATATTTCGTCAAACTTGTGGCGCATGTGCCGTCACAGAGAAGAAAAAGACAAATGCGCATGCGTGCGGGGAATAAACGGAATTTCTTCGTCTTCTTCAAACTTGCAGGAACGATTCACAGAAAAATAACCTCTTTCAGGAGTACAGAAATTATTTGTTCGAGAATGAGGCAAAATGTAGTGTATAAAGACGAATATTTCTGACAGTGTACTGGTAATACCTGGGTGTTCACATTAGAGGGTGTTCAGATAGAGAGCGTCCACTGTACTTTTCTTTATCCTCTGTACTTTTCTTTAAGTTTTAGAAGAAAGCTAACACGATTGTTACAACCCTTAATGAATGTCCTATCATGGACAAAAATTAAATCAGCTGAAATTAAATAGAAATAACATTATAAGCAAACAGTTTCATTAATAGTCATTTTCCAAATAGTTGATTAGTCGAAGAAATCAGTCGAAAATTCAAAAATTAGTCTTTAAAATACATTGCTCAAAACAATTAAAGGATATTTGAAGTTTTATATAAAATAAAGATATAAACGAAAATTTTTTTGCCGAAAATAGAAGAAGAGAATCACAAATGCAAATTTTTCTGGTTTCAAACTGTGGAGTATGCAAATTTTGAGTTCGACGTCAAAAACGTCGCTTCAGCGGCAGCGAATGAAATTTGACTTTCAACTGGATAAAAGAGAATGAAGACAAGGATGATCGG
This sequence comes from Maratus speculifer, assembly GCA_964019185.1. Lineage (NCBI taxonomy): Eukaryota > Metazoa > Arthropoda > Arachnida > Araneae > Salticidae > Maratus > Maratus speculifer. The sequence continues at coordinate 186,188,152 of OZ025296.1, read as the reverse complement.
CATTCAGTGATTGCTTTGTTTCGATGAGTACGATGTCTCAGCGAAGTCATTTGACAGATTCAGAAGCTTGGAAAATTGTTGGTAGGTTAGAAGGAAGCCAAACTCAAGCGGAAGTAGCGTAAGCCATTGGAGTGTCACAAAGTGTCATTTCCAGAATCTGGAACCGTTTTTTGGAGAGTGGATGTGCAGGCCGAAGACCAGTGCAAGGTCGTAGACGGGCAAAAACGCCCACTGAAGATCGGTATTTAGCGTTAACAGCTCGGAGACACCGAAACATAAACGCTACTCTTCTCCAACAACACCTTCGCTCGGCTACAGGCACCACGATTTCAACTCAGACTGTCCGAAACCGGCTCCATGCTGTAGGTCTGTATGCTCGCCGACCGATGGTATGTTTTAGATTAACATCAAGGCATCGTCGCGACCGCAGGGAGTGGGCAACCGAGCATGTCAACTGGAGGAGAAATGAATGAAGCAATATTCTGTTTTCTGACGAGTCTCGTTTTTCTGTGCATCCGGATAATAGGCGTATTTTCATCTGGAGGGACCGTGGCAGTAGGAATAATCCTACGTTCGTGCACGAAAGTGTCAGATTTGGCGGTGGAGGAGTGTTGGTGTATGGTGGCATCTCCATTGACGGGCGCACTGACCTCTACATCATTCGAGATTGATCTCTGACTGGTCGCCGATATAGGGATGATATCCTTAGACCTATTGTAGTCCCTTACGCTGCAGCAATCGGAGATAACTTCATTTTAATGGACGATAACTGCAGGCCACATCGTGCAAACCTGGTGGAGGATTTCCTTTTCGAGGAAGGAATCGTTCGAATGGAATGGCCAGCATGTTCTCTAGACATGAATCCAATCGAGCACGTTTGGGACGCTCTAGGAAGACGAGTTTCTGGCCGCCAACAACCCCCACAAACTCTCCAAGAACTGGAAAGAGCTCTTCTGGAAGAGTGGGGCAGAATACTCCAACTCGTCATTAATAGCCTCATTGAGTCCATGCCTCAAAGGTGTTCAACGTTGCTGGCCGCCCGTGGAAACCATACCCCCTACTGAAAATGATTTTCTTTGAAGAAAACACCTTTTCTTATTCTTTTTTTCTCATATGCACAAATTGTGATTTTTTTTCTTTTGTACACAAATGCGCAATAAAATGCATTTTTTTCTGCCAAACATGTGTAATTTGTTCTCATATAACCTACTATGTCTGTCGACCATGTATCAATCAGCTAAAAAGTTTCCCAGATACAAAATCCAGCTAAAACTGCAATATCCTTTAATTGCTTTGAGCAGTGTATCATGCTTAAGCTGTGGTTAACAATTCATTTAAAATTATTATTTGAAATAAGCATGATGGAAATGGATTATTTTAAGTTATCATTATTGTTTCCAACTTATAAAAATCTAAAGTTTTAGATCTTTTAATAAAAAGAAATCATAAAATGGCTTCTCGTACAGCAAGCAGCTAACAACAATGTGACAATACATTCCAACATTTAACTAAAGACTTTATCTGAAGTATTTAAACAAATTGCAACTTCACGCTTAAAATCTAGCTGTGAATTTCTCTGTTTATTTTTTAATCGAGTTCGTTGGACCTTTTTATTCTTCTGTAACAGTTTCTCAAATTACCAGCATGTGAATTCGAATTCTGATTGCAAACACATGTTCACTTTACAAAGAGGTGGCGTAGAAATGGGGACCAAAAGTAGTGGGGTGTTCAGAATACAGAGAGTTAATCTTTTATTAAGTCTATGGATTTACGCCGAGACCGTTGGAATGTATTCATAATACCCAGTGGCGTAGCTAAGGGGAAGGGGGGCAAAAGGGGCGTCCGCCCCGGGCGCCGAGGCCTAGGGCCGCCAAATTGAGAGAAATTGTTATATATCTATATTGGAATGGGGGCGCAAAATTTCTTTCTGGCCCCGGGCACCAAAAAACATAGCTACGCTACTGATAATACCTGGGTGTTCACATTAGAGGGTGTTCAGATAGAGAGCGTCCATTGTATTTTTCTTTATCTTAGTGATTTAAAATATAATTTATGACACCCATTATACAGAACTATTGGGTGGTATAATACATTTTTCATTATTTTTTTAACTCAACTTGGTTTTTTGTATATAACAATGGATGTTTGGAATCGATTTCTTAACTCACTTCCTGGTGTGCTAAAATTATAAAAATCACGTATAAAGGTGTGTTTCCAATGACAATACAACGCATTAATATTTGTTTACGTGCTTAAAGTATTTATTCTAAAACATTAATATTTATAAACATTAAATAATCCTATATTGCAGAAGTAAAATTAACGACATTAACTGTTTACTTTAAAACCATAATATTTATAAACGATAAATGACTTTATAACTCAAAAGTGACATTAATGAAATTAATTTAATATCATTGTTTATATAAAGCAATTCATAAGTAGTTGATTGCACATGATTGCGAAATCATTTTTGTTGATTACTTCAAGGACAATATTTTACTGTGAGCGAACTGAGTTCAGTTTTCTCTTATGCTTTGTAAAGCACACACGGTGCTTATATTTCTCTTCTGTCTTCGCATACTTGGATAATATATGTTAATCCAGGAGTAAACCGCAGCAGGAAACTGAATTCCTGTATCTTGTTTTGTCAATTTACTAAATGTGCTTTAAGTGATTAATATAATACAAAAAGATCAATCAGTGTTAATTTATTTACAATTAACAACACCAAAGAACTGCGCTGTGAATCGCGGACACTAACATTATGGAGGCATCGGCCAGATAAAGAGTACCTGCACACATCGCTTTTTGTGGATTACACCGTTTCAAAGTCGCCATAAAGGAGTACCCTTCATCCCAGCTGTTTCAGATGTACCTGTGCACATTGCTTTTTGTGGATTACAACGGTACAAAGTCGCCATAAAGGAGTACCCTTCAGCCCAGCTGTATCAGATAAGTACATTTTGGTTTATTATCAGTTTGGCTTTGTTTTTAACTTGGTTCCCTCATTATTTTAATAATGAGTCAAGAAGATTTAGAAAAGGCAACAATAAATTTACGTGGCAGAGCTAAATCTGCATTAACACGTATCACGAACTTCATTGACGCAGATCAAGTTTTTCAAAAGAATGATTTATTGAATAAATTGGAAAAGCTAGAAACAGCTTATTTCGATTTTGATAAATATGATGCACAATTACCAGAAGAATCCTCGGAAATGGAGGAATTTGAAACAAAATATTATGAAACCAAAGCCAAACTGCAATCAGAACTTGAAAAATTTTCTATAAATAGTATGAATACACATTCTCAAGTTGTTAATGAACAATTACCTATAGTTAATACAACTAATAATTTTAAATTACCCAGATTGAATATTGAGCAATTTGATGGTAATTTCAAAAACTGGATGTCATTTAAAGACTTATATTTATCATTAGTGCATAATAATGCCAGTATAACAAATATTCAAAAATTTCAATACTTAAGAGGTTTGCTCGGTGAAGAGCCATCTTCAATTATAAAACATATTCCCATTTCTGAAACCAGTTATGCAGAAGCATGGGAAAAATTATTGTTAAGATACGACAAAAAAAAACAAATTGTCGCAGCTCTTATCAAAACATTTATGGATATACCTCCCATTATTCATGCTAATGCACTTAACTTACGCAATATATCAGATATCTCTGACGAGGTAATTCGTGCTCTCAAATCAATCGATGTTAAAGCATCAGAGAGAGACATTTGGTTAATTCATATTCTACTTCAAAAAGTTGACAATAAAACACGTGAAGAATGGGCTCAATATTCATCAAAGGATGATTTTCCTTCTTTTGATCAATTTATTCAGTTCATTAATGACAGATGTTTATCTTTAGAATTGTATAATAATGATTATACAGGGTTACATAAAAAAGAGAAGCAATTTAATTTTCACAAAGCTCCCGCCAGTAACGTTATCAAATGTTTATTTTGTAAAGCTAATCACTTACTGTACAAATGTATTAAATTTAAGGAATTAAACGTAAGAGATAGAAAACAATTTGTGAGAAAAAACAAATTATGTAGCAATTGTTTGTCTGACAAACACTACACATATCAATATAATTCTACATTTAGCTGTCATCATTGCCAGCTTAAACACCATACGCTGTTATGCGAGAATAAACTACAAAATTATGCGATGTCAACTTCACGTTCGAATGAAAAACAGAGTCGGAAAGGCAAATCTGATTCAGAGGACCTTTCGATTCCTGATGATAATAAAAAAGAAGTTTCTCCTTCAATAAATTCTGGGCAAACATCTTTCGCACTTTTGCCCACTGCTACGGTATATATTTATGATTGCATGGGTCAAAAGCACACGTTAAGAATTATGTGTGACAGTGGCTCAGAATCTACGTTCGTTTCAGAATCATGCATGAAAGTGTTAGGAATCAAAAGAAAAAATGCCAGATTTCCCGTGAAAGGTCTTTCTAATTCAAAAATCGCAGTAACAAAGGCTTACGTAATGATTGATCTTATATCAATTCATAATGCTGACAGTAAGTTGTCAGTGAAAGCTTTTATTTTAGACGAATTAACAGCTCCATTACTTTCTGAGAAAATAAGTGAAGAGCATTATTCACACTTAAAAAATGTAAACTTGGCAGATCCACATTTTGGGACTCCAAATAAAATCGATGTTATTTTAGGATCAGATTACTTTTTTTCTATTTTGCTTCCTGGTCAAATAACATGTTCACAGAGCAGTTTAATTGCGCAAAATTCCATCTTTGGCTTTCTCATATCGGGAAAAATGCCACTTCTTTACACAACTCCTAATTCAATGCATAATTTACATATTTATGAACTTAATATTGATAATGAATTAAAGCGGTTTTGGGAAATGGAAGAAGTATTCAATAATAATGCTCAAATTCTGTCTCCAGAAGAACAATTTGTTGAATCACATTTTCAGAAAACTTACTCAATCAATTCCGAGGGTCGTTTTGTGGTAAAATTACCTTTTGTTAAACCTAAGACAGAATTAGATAATTCTAGACCTGCCGCAATTTATCGCTTGTTGGTGATGGAAAGGAAATTTAAACAAAACCCAGAATTCGAAAAGCAATACAAGGATTTTATGCGCGAATATATACAGTTAGGCCATATGGAATTAATAACACAAAATGACATTAACGATTCTGAAAATGAACAATATTTTCTTCCTAATCATGCGGTTATTAAACCTTCTAGTACTACTACCAAGTTGAGAGCTGTGTTTGATGCATCATGTAATACTTCAAAAGGTAACTCCTTGAATTCAATTTTGGGAGTAGGTCCTAAATTACAACGGGACATATTTGAAATTTTACTTAATTTTCGATTTCCGAAAATTGTTTTTTGCGCTGACATAGAAAAGATGTACCGCCAGATTTTAGTTTCTGAAGAAGATCAAAATTATCAGAAAATAGTTTGGAGGTTTAACTCTAATGAGGAAATAAAAAATTTCAAATTAAAAACGGTTACTTATGGGCTAGCTACAGCATCTTATCTAGCCACTAAATGTCTCAAACAAATTGCTGATGATTATACAAAAAATGCTGTTATTTCTCAAACATTAGAGAAAGATTTTTATATGGATGATCTACTTTCAGGCTCAAACACTGTTAGCGAGGCAATAGAAACTTGTAAAGAAATTACCGATGTTTTGCACGCGCATGGTTTCCACTTAAGAAAATGGAATTCAAATTCAAAGGAATTTCTTAGAGAGTTTGAAGATGAATTCAATACCGAATCGAATTTTGAAATAATTCCTAGTGATAACGGAAGCTCAAAAGTTCTAGGATTAAGCTGGAACTCTTTTTCAGATACTTTTATTTTCAAGGTTTCACTAAATCTCACTCCACCTCTTACAAAGAGGCAAATTTTAGCAGAATCTGCTAGAATCTTTGACCCATTGGGTCTAATTTCACCATGCACTGTAACTTTAAAAATATTTTATCAAAAACTGTGGTTGACAAAAGGGGACTGGGACACTATTATTCCAGAACATCTAACCGAGGAATTATTCAAATTTCAAGATTCGTTCAATGAAATCAATCAATTTTCGATACCAAGATGTATTATGCTTTCATCCGAGAATGCCTTTGAATTACACGGATTCTCCGATGCGTCAACACTAGCTTATGCTGCCGCAATTTATTGCCGACAAACTTGCAATGGAAAAACCAATGCTTTTCTTTTGGTTTCTAAAACAAAAGTTGCACCAATCAAGCAAATTTCTGTCCCTAAATTAGAACTTTGTGGTGCTCACTTATTATCTAAATTATTCCGCACAGTTATGGACACACTAAAGAATTACAAGTTCGATATTTTTGCATGGACTGATTCTAAAGTAGTCCTTTCATGGTTATCCGCACACCCCCGCAAGCGGAAAACATTTGTGGCGAACAGAACCTCTCAAATAACAGAAGTTTTACCTACTAAGCACTGGGGACACGTTCCCTCAAAAGAAAATCCCGCAGATATCGTTTCTCGCGGTATTGACCCAAAGTGTTTGCCAGAATGCGAGCTATGGTGGAAAGGGCCAAGTTGGCTACTTCTAGACCCATCTAATTGGCCGAAAGACGACTTAAATGTTGATGAATTCGATGAACAAATCAAATCCGAGCAAAGGTCGGATCCCATTTTTTCATTTCACACGCATCCTTCAAATGATGTACTAGATAATTTGTTTCAAAATCACTCTTCGCTTTCAAAAATTATTCGCATTCTGGCATATTGCCTAAGATTAATTAAAAAATGCAAAAATGCTAATGAATATCAAATCCCTTCAACAGTACTTACATTTAACGAAACAAAATCTGCTGAAGAAATGATCGTTCTTTGGATTCAAAATTCTTACTTTAAAGAAGAGTTAAAAAACATCAAAGAACAAAAACCTCTAGCTAAGAAAAGCAAATTACACTCCCTATATCCGTTTATTGATGCTAATGGTATCTTACGGGTGGGAGGATGCCTGCAAAATTCACAGTTAGCATTTAATCACAAGCATCCGGTAATACTTCCATCACAATATAAAATGAGTGAACTATTGATAATACAACCGCATATTGCCACTTTACATGCTGGACCTTCTCTACTATCGCACATCATAAAACAATCTTTTTGGATAGTTGGTGGAAAAAAGCTCATCAACAAATGCATTAATACATGTTTAAAATGTTTCAGATATAAGAAAACTATTACAACTCCCCAATTAATGGGGAATTTACCTAAACCTCGAGTAAATCTTGAACGCCCCTTTTTTGCCAGCCGAAATGATTACGCAGGCCCCATATCCATTAAATTTAGCAAGGGTAGGGGTGCAAAAACAACTAAGGGTTACATTGCCTTATTTATTTGTCTTGCTATGAAAGCGGTTCATATTGAAGCTGTAAGTGACCTAACAACTGAAGCATTTATAGCAGCTCTTCGACGTTTTAGTGCAAGAAGAGGTACCCCACGTCACCTTTATAGTGACAACGGGAAGAACTTTGTCGGGGCATCAAGAAAAATCGACCAAATACAGAGGGCCTGGTTGTCATTTCCTAAAAATGAAATCATGTCTCAATATTTAACTGAAAAATCCATTGAATGGCATTTTATCCCTCCTTCTTCCCCTCACTTTGGCGGAATTCGGGAGGCTGCAATAAAATCCGCCAAATACCATCTTAAAAGAGTAATAGGAGAGACACTCCTAACGTTCGAAGAGCTCGCCACCCTACTTAGCCAAGTCGAAGCATTATTGAATTCGCGACCTCTTATACATTTAAATGACAATGATAGTGACTGTATAAATGTTCTCACACCCTCACATTTTCTTACAGGTGATGTAATTTTCTCGCTACCTGAGGAAACCTATTACGAGCAACCCTAGAAATCACTGGGAGCTGCTGCAAAATTTAAAAAGAGGATTCTCCCAGCGATTTAAGCAAGAATACCTATGCTCGCTCCAAAAGAGAGGCAAGTGGAGAGTCGAGCAAACCAATCTGCAAATTGGACAAGTTGTGCTACTCCTTGATGATGTCCAGCCACCAGACTCTTGGCCATTGGGCCGGGTAACAGAGGTGCATCCAGGAAAAGACGGACATGTCCGTGTTGTAACTGTGCAGTGTAGAAGATCATTTTTGAAACGACCTGTCCACAAATTAGCTCTCCTTCCTATATATCAGGACTAAGGCCTGATAGGGTGGGAGTGTGTTTACGTGCTTAAAGTATTTATTCTAAAACATTAATATTTATAAACATTAAATAATTCTATATTGCAGAAGTGAAATTAACGACATTAACTGTTTACTTTAAAACCATAATATTTATAAACGATAAATGACTTTATAACTCAAAAGTGACATTAATGAAATTAATTTAATATCATTGTTTATATAAAGCAATTCATAAGTAGTTGATTGCACATGATTGCGAAATCATTTTTGTTGATTACTTCAAGGACAATATTTTACTGTGAGCGAAGTGAGTTCAGTTTTCTCTTATGTTTTTGTAAAGCACACACGGTGCTTATATTTCTCTTCTGTCTTCGCATACTTGGATAATATATGTTAATCCAGGAATAAACCGCAGCAGGAAACTGAATTCCTGTATCTTGTTTTGTCAATTTACTAAATGTGCTTTAAGTGATTAATATAATACAAAAAGTTCAATCAGTGTTAATTTATTTACAATTAACAACACCAAAGAACTGCGTTGTGAATCGCGGACACTAACAATATTTTTTAACTTAATTATAAATTAATGCATTATTTCTGCGACATCTTTCTCTTACCCCACCAAGAGTGATAAATTGTCAAATATACTTCATTGTTGTAACTGTATACGAATTACAACAAAAATGGATTTAATTATACGCTCAATGAGCTCGCCAAAGGAAGTGAAGAGTTAGGTTTAATTATTTGTTTGCATAATATACCTGATGTGTATAAATAATATAGACCATATCAAATTAGTTTGAGAGAAAAGAAAAATAAAATCTGCAGGTACAGGTAAAATTACAGTAAAATACTGATTTTTTTTTTTTACATTTTATTTGAAATTATGTATAGTTAACTTTTTATTTTACTGTATATCTGAAACTTAGTTTATCAAATTGACCATAAAATACCTAAACAAATCGAGTTGATTGAATACATAAAAGTCATCGAGTCAATACATAAAAGTTTTATAACTTTGAATTTTTGAACCTGCTCTAGAAGGAAAGTTGCTGAGTAAAAACGTGAATAACTTAAAACTATGCATTTTCAAGCTGAACTAATATTTAATGTACTGAGATGATGTACTTCTAGAATAAATAACTGCAAACATTTGGTAGTGCTTTTTTCAGCTATATTTTTTTCAGCTATTACTTTTTTTTGCATAATAATTTATGTGTAAATATGCCATATATTATGTACAGCGCTATAAAAAAGAATTTGCAAGAATTACTGTGTACGAATGTGAAAACGCAGAACAGGCAAGCGAAAAGAGCCATTCGCTAATGGGTCATTCCATGTCAATTCAACCAGACCTTGTAACCCGACCCACAGGGATTTTGATGAAACTTTGTGTACACACTAATTCTATCATGAAATGATTCCATCAGAAATTTTTCCTTCCTAGACCTCATACTTTGTGAGATATGGGGGGTCCAATTCTTGGGGGTTTCTCAAATCGCACATTTCTATAAATCTGTATTTTGAGATTGCAGTTCCATCTTCAAAAAATTTTTCTCTGGATCTAAAACGTGAATCATCTTTAAAACATCACTGTAAGAATATAAAAAGATGCAGATTTTAATAAAAAATATTTAAAAAATTTACTTGTAATATTTAGGATAAAAAAAGTCAGCCAAAGTTGAGAGTTATGGTTATTTTTCCAAATTTTTGTGACTTCACGAAAAAGACTGTACACAAAAAGGCAAATGAAATTTTCAATTTCTTTTTGTTTTAAATAAAAGTTTACACTTTGAGCTTTCTATCTATGAAATAAAAATGATGTGTTTCACATGGCTTATGCAAAAATTTTGGGTACTTTCCAATTAGCCGGATGCATGTTTTATTTTTACATATTACATATGCAAACAAAAAGGCAAATGAAATTTCCAATTTCTTTTTGTTTTAAATAAAAGTTTACACTTTGGGCTTTCTATCTATGAAATAAAAATGATGTGTTTCGCATGGCTTATGCAAAAATTTTGGGTACTTTCCAATTAGCCGGATGCATGTTTTATTTTTACATATTACATATGCAAACAAAAAGGCAAATGAAATTTCCAATTTCTTTTTGTTTTAAATAAAAGTTTACACTTTGGGCTTTCTATCTATGAAATAAAAATGATGTGTTTCGCATGGCTTATGCAAAAATTTTGGGTACTTTCCAATTAGCCGGATGCATGTTTTATTTTTACATATTACATATGCAAACAAAAAGGCAAATGAAATTTCCAATTTCTTTTTGTTTTAAATAAAAGTTTACACTTTGGGCTTTCTATCTATGAAATAAAAATGATGTGTTTCGCATGGCTTATGCAAAAATTTTGGGTACTTTCCAATTAGCCGGATGCATGTTTTATTTTTACATATTACATATGCAAACAAAAAGGCAAATGAAATTTCCAATTTCTTTTTGTTTTAAATAAAAGTTTACACTTTGGGCTTTCTATCTATGAAATAAAAATGATGTGTTTCGCATGGCTTATGCAAAAATTTTGGGTACTTTCCAATTAGCCGGATGCATGTTTTATTTTTACATATTACATATGCAAACAAAAAGACAAATGAAATTTCCAATTTCTTTTTCTTTTAAATAAAAGTTTACACTTTGGGCTTTCTATTTGTGAAATAAAAATGATGTATTTCGCATGGCTTATACAAAAATTTTGGGTACTTTCCACTTAGACGGATGCATGTTTTATTTTTACATATTACATATGCACACAAAAAGGCAAATGAAATTTCCAATTTCTTTTTGTTTAAATAAAAGTTTACACTTTGGGCTTTCTATCTGTGAAATAAAAATGATGTCTTTCGCATGGCTTATGCAAAAATGTTGGGTACTTTCCAATTAGCCGGATGCGTGTTTATTTTTACATATGCACATATGTATAGATCTATATAAATGCAGATGTATTATACATGTACATATGTATGTATATATACAGTATATTTATATATATGTATAACACTGGTGCCCGTCTAACCGAAAAGTACCAAATTTTGCCTTGTTTTGAGAATCTGCACCAATTAAGAGGGGAAAAAATCAAAGTTTAACTGTGGTACTTAAATAATTACTGAAATTTCTATGAGTTATTGAATTTAATGTTATTTGATGCATGTTTTTTTAATTTGCAAAATAAAATTTAGGCTTTGTTTTTTCTGATTTAAAAAAACTGACTGTAATGTTTCCCCATTAAATTTAGTGAATGGTCCATATATTTCATTTAGTTATTTAATAATGGGCATTTTTTGCTAATCTAAAGAATCTCTTACTTTTATTTTCAATAATTAAACTCAAAACAGATTTTTTTTTTTTTTTTTTTTTTTTTTTTTTTTTTTTGTACAGTATAAAATAGATAATTTTTTGTCCTCACATTTCCATTCTTTCTTTCGAATGCTTATATATTAATTATTTGTGTTTAAAAAATGTTCAAAACCTTGTATTTCCTGTCCTTGGTTAATTTTAATCAGTTTAAATATTTATATTGGCAAGTTTAAATACACAAATGTTTAACAGAACTTAAATTTGTTTCTATAATCTGAAAGATTTAATTGCACCTGCCTTGTGATAAAGGCAGGGTAATGTTCGGGTAGGGCAGGCAGGCAGGTCGGGTAGGCAGGGTAATGTTCGGGTAGGGCAGGCAGGCAGGTCGGGTAGGCAGGGTAAAGACAGGGTAATGTTCACACCTTCTGATAAAGGCAAGGTAATGTTCGTTAGTATGAAAGCAGATGTTTTGAAATCAATTTAATAAAATTATTGTAAATTCTGTTGTTTCTTATCATAGAAGAATGATCTAACTTTTACTGTGCTACTAAAAATATAATCTGATTGTTGCATACTTTATAGTTTATGATATGTATGAATATTTTTTTGCTTTATTTTTTTAATATGGAGCCTGATATTAAACCTTCTACTAGTCTTCAGGCTTGCAGTATTGTAATATTAACTGGTTTAGAATGTCACAAAACTAGCTATAGAAATAACAGAGAAATAGACTACATTGATAATCTCTGTGATTCAGAAAAAGAACTTTTATTAGTTAGGACTATTGCATTTATAAAACAAAAATTAAGTGAAAACCGTTTGATTAATATATGTGAGCATCACAGAATTTCGCTCTTAATGAAATATGAATTAGATAAATGTGGAGATCCATTTAAGCAGCATAAAAAGCAAGTGAAAAAAGCAATTAGGGCAGTTAATAGAGATTTATATACGGCCGAAAAAGTAAACCAAAGTTGAAAGTTATGATTATTTTTCTGAAATTTTGTGACTTTATGAAAAAGTCTCTACACAAAAAGACAAATGAAATTTCCAATTTTTGTTTGTATCAAATAACATTAAATTCAGTAACTCCAGTATTTATTTAAGTACCACAACTAAACTTAGTCAGATTTTTTTCCCCTTAATTAGTGCAGATTTTCAAAACAAGGTAAAATTTGGTACTTTTCGGTTAGACGGGCACCAGTGTTATACATATATATATCAATATATTGTATATATACATACATATGTACATGTATAACACATCTGTATTTATATAGATCTATACATATGTACATATGTAAAAATAAAACACGCATCCGGTTGATTGGAAAGTACCAAAAATTTTTGTATAAGCCATGTGAAAGACATCATTTTTATTTCACAGATAGAAAACCCAAAGTATAAACTTTTATTTAAAACAAAAAGAAATTGGAAATTTCATTTGCTTTTTTGTGTGCATATGTAATATATAAAAATAAAGCACTTACCCGGCTAATTGGAATGTACCCAAAATTTTTGCATAAGCCATGCGAAACACATCATTTTTATTTCATAGATAGAAAGCCCAAAGTGTGAACTTTTATTTAAAACAAAAAGAAATTGGAAATTTAATTTGCCTTTTTGTGTACAGCCTTTTTCGTGAAGTCACAAAAATTTGGAAAAATAACCATAACTCTCAACTTTGGCTGACTTTTTTTATCCTAAATATTACAAGTAAATTTTTTAAATATTTTTTATTAAAATCTGCATCTTTTTATATTCTTACAGTGATATTTTAAAGATGATTCACGTTTTAGATCCAGAGAAACAATTTTTTGAAGATGGAAGTGCAATCTCAAAATACAGACTCAGAAATGTGCGATTTGACAAACCCCCAAGAATTGGACCCACCATATCTCACAAAATATGAGGTCTAGGAAGGAAAAATTTCTGATGGAATCATTTCATGATAGAATTGGTGTGTTGTGTACACAAAGTTTCATCAAAATCCCTGTCGGTCGGGTTACAAATGGGGGGGAAAATTGGTTGAATTGACATGGAATGACCCTAATGCTAATCCTATGAAAGAAATTCATGAAGACATTTCGGTTGCATTTCAATATTTTAAAACGATTTTTTTTTATTATTATTGGATAGTTGAGATCAATCTGTGCAAATGCATTTTTACTTTTTCGATTTTGTTTATAGATATTTTTAATGAGGATGTTTTCATTTTCAGAACCAGTTTTGAAAATGAAAGCATCCTCATAGAAAAAAAAAATCTGCAATCAAAATTGAAAAAGCAAATAACGGCCATTGTACAGATCGATCTTTTTTATCCAATGAAAAAAAAAATCATTTAAAAATATGGATATGCAACCGAGATATTTAGTGAACGGATCTTTTCGCTAGGCTGAAGTAGCTTCTTAAAGGTAAACACCTAAAGTGATTCAGTTATGCATTTTCAAGTTCAACTATATTTATTATACCAAGAGGTACTTCTAGAATGTAAATAAAATCATATACAAGGAGGGCCACGCAAAGAACTGGGTATAAGGTGCTCGTAGATGATAATTTCTGGAAATGTGACTTTAGTAATTTTAAGTTTGTTTTAACATGAAATACATTTTATCTTAATTGTTGACGTGTGTAAAAGTCAGTAAGGAATATGCGTACAGACTGGATAAAAGAATACTGTCATGTCGTTTCTGTCTATTAGTATAAATTTCAGAAGGTAAGTTTTCAACTTAATTAAGCATTTTCTTACTAAACTGAATTTTTCTATACAGTGCAGCATATACAGAAGTCTATAAATCAAATACAGGGCTGCACAAAATAATCGATATAATTTTCTTGCTATAGGCGGTAATTGCTGAAATTTGGTTTTCAGATGTGTATGCTTAGGATTGCCAGATAGTACGTTTTTCCGAAAATTCTACGTTTTATAGAATTTTTAAGGACTATCGTTCAATGCACGATTAAATTTATCCCATATGATGATTTCTTCCGTTTTTCTACCACATCTTACTTTTGATAGTTTGGTTATTTCTCTTTCTTTTACAGATTGCTTCAAAATTTCACCTTTTGCTTCAAAATTTCGCAAAAAGCTATACATGTACGCATCCAACAAAAAAAAACGACTTATTTCCGTTCAGGTTAACAAAAATCTTGGGTAGGACTCTCTGAACTCGACATTATTATAGACTATAAGTATCATTATAAAATTTCTAATTTAGTATTTCTTTATCTTAAGTTTTTGTTTGATTTGTTATGTCCATCTTTGTATTTATTTATAGATACAAAGCTTTATTTTGTAGATTGTTTAAATTTTAAGGTTTTCAACGTCATCGTTGAATTGTAAAATGTCTTGATTTTTTTTTTTTCTTACAATTGATTCTTTATTCATAACGGCAAATATGGTTAAGAAAATGTTCTTAGAATAATGTAATACAAGTACAGTTGAAAAATAATGTTTAAAACGATTAATTAATAAATTATTTTAACTTTTTATCTACCGACGGTACTTATAAGTACCACAAAAATTACTTATTATAAAATTCTTTTAATACGTCAATTAGTAGTAATAGTGTTTAGAATGAGTTGCAGATACATTACTTTATTAAATTCCAAAAACCTTATTGGTTACACAAGACAAAAATAATTTTAAAGGATGATTTATTTTGCCTTTATATCTTTTCAGCTTTCTTGGCGCTGAGGGAGGGGGTGGGAATTTTTCAATTCGGAAATATTTCTATATTTATATTGTAAGAACAACATATTTTTACATTTTATAATTCTATAAAATACTAAAAAAAAAAACAATTTAAATAAAAGATTTGAGTGGGATTATAAATATTGCCCAAAATCCCTACAAATTCCAATTTAATTAATCCTTCTAAATCCTTCAAACCTTCTAAAATCCTTCAAAAATTTATTAAATAATTATGTAAATCTTTCAATTTAGTTTAAACGATTTACGTAAAATGCTTTAGAATGTAAAATTTTCATGAATTCATAATGCGGTAGATAAAGGGTTAAGCCAAATTTGTTACCGAAAACATTACTGGCACAGTCAACACAGTTCATAAAAAAACTGTATTTTATAGTAGGGTATGAAAAAGGGCGACAACGCAATAAAACCAAAATTAACCAGTGTCAATCAAAATCTTCCGCATTTTTAGGTGCGTTCGTAATTATGTAAATACGTAGCACCTATTGTTGTCGCTCAGTCCGTCTGGCTGTCTGTCCGTCTGCCCGTCCGCATATATTAACGCAAAAACTACCCAACCGAATCGTTTGAAATTTAAAATACATAATTATAACATAATTTTGTCGAGTCATTTCAAATTTTATGAAAATCGGATGGATAGATCAATTACAGGGACAATCAGAAGGATTCCGTTACATTACGGTCAATGGGGAAAAAAGTTTCAAATGCATTTTAATCATTTGAAATTTAAAACATATAATTATTACGTAATTTTATCGATTCATTGCAAATGTTATGAAAATCGGATGCATAGGTCATTTACAGGGACAATCAAAGGTATTCCATTACATTACGGTCAATGGGAAAAAAGATTCAAATGCATTTTTATGATGTTACACTCATTCGAACATAATAGAATTGGCATGAATCTATGAAATATATACTAAAATATGCATTTTGTACAATCTGTGATGCAAAGAATTTTTATTATTAAATTACAGGGTCACACAAAAGTATTCCACTACATAATGCTACACGGGCAAACATTGTTTGGGGCGTGTTTTAATTATATTCAACTATTTCACATTTTATGAATAAGATATACGTTTCTGAGATGTAATAAAAATTACTTTCTGCATATTTACAGAAACACAAAGATTTCGACAACTATACTGTACCCGAAGTACGCTCTACTATATCAGCAAGATCTGAATATTTTTAAAACTTCGTTATCGTACGAACGCACCTCATTTGCTACGTTCACGTGCAATTTCCGACTTGTTCTGAAATAAACCTGGCAACCCCAAGTTTGCTTTTTTTAATGTTTACTTAGGTATCTTATTTACCTTATTAAACAGCGAGGTCTTGTGAAAGTATTCTGGAAATGTTCGAAAGTGTTACATAATCTATGTTTGACACATGATGTCTTTTTTTTTTTTTGTATTTATTTATTTTATTACTATTTTGTTTTTATTTCTATTCTATAATCTGTTATTTTTATTGAAGTCTGAGAGCTACAACACGTGTTACTTGAATGACGCAAATAACAGTAAAAAAAATTTAAATGAAATGGTCCATTTAATTCATTAAATATTTATTTAAACCTAGCTCTGTTTTTTTATTACGCTGGATTTGAAAATGTCAAATTTCAAACTGAAAATCGATCTGTTATGGATTACATTCTTGAAACGGATAACTAATGCCATCTAGTGTTGAAATATGAAAAACAATGGCAATTCTTTCAAATGAAAAATGTATCTTATTCATTATAAAATGAATGGGGGACGACAATCACATTTTACCAATCGATAACGCTCATCAATTTAAGGTAACAGGGAAAAATTTTTTTAAATCACAAAATTTTGCTTTAAAATCCATTTTTAATCCTTCCTTTTAGTATTATTTGGTGAGTTAAGAAAATATTTAAATCCATTTATTTCACAAAGAATTTTCCATTCTGGCGCTTTTTTGCAGAAATATAAACTTTTATAGCTGTAAATAAGCTGTATCTATCTATATAATAAAGGCCAAACGTATCTGTGCGTAACGCATACGTCATGTTTTGAATGGCAACACTTTCCGATGAAATTTCGATTTTGCAATTTTCGCTATTGTAAATTTGACATTGCACGTTTTCAATCTTTATATCATCGTTTAGAGAAAAAAATGCACTTTTAAATGCCGTTTGTTAGAAAACTGTACATCAATTTGTTTTTGAGATTTTATTTTTTTTTTTTATTTATTTATTTATTTTTTTTTGTAGTTTTTGGTTCAATTTCTCTAATGGTGGCAACTTGAGTATCGCATTTATGTGGGAAAAAGAGAAAAAATAGCCACAGAGTAAAAAAGAAAAAAAAATAGAGATGCAGTTTAGTGGCTGGAGGTGACGCCAAAAATTTAACTCTAAAATTCGCTGCATTTCATCAAACACAACGGCGTGCTTTCACAAAAAAGAAAAACCTTTAGCGATGCAATTTTAATTCATAATACAATGAAATGCTATTTTACAATGCTAAAATATATTCAGATCTTTTTCATTTAGAGAAAAAATGATGTTAAAAAATTCGGTCTCTGTTCCATGTGATTGTTTTGTTTGGGCCGAATGAGAGACTTATATTGAAAGAATAACGCCCATCAAATCGTTTTAATCGCATACTGCACATCCATCTATCTCTTTTCTCCATGGAAAATAACAGATCACTGTATATTTTAGTTGTCATTTTTTCATAGCAACTGAAAAAAATAGTAATTAAAAACCTGTTATGTCAATATATCGTCGGCTATAAAACCCGGTGAATGTTGTTGGTTTTATTTCGTTTTTATCTATGAATTTAGTGACTTTTAGTTCGTTGTAAACTTACTTTACAAAAGATACATCAATTAACCTTTACAAAAATGTATTTTAAAGAATATCTGGGTGTTATATTTTCTTAGTTGTTTTTAAAAACTGAGAATGCAATTTTATTCTTTGGCGAAATCTTTGGCTAATAACTGCTATCTTGCGTCTAATACGCAGGGCCGTAGTGAACAATAGGGAGGGCTCAAGAGAATGTAGGGGGGTTCATAGTTTTTTTTTTCTCTCTCTCTGACGCAGAAAGATAAATTAATGCATATTCATATTGTAGGTACTCTGTTTCTTATTAAACTGTTAAAATAACTTCATTTTATGCTTAGAAAAGTATATGATGATGAAGTTTTGAGAGTATAACTGGTGCAAAATAGCCCATCATGTTAGCTTCATATGTACAAATAGGATGAGGGAGTGTGAAACACTTATTTTAGATACAATTTAGTAACTCTGCAAAACTGTGAAAAGGTTTCAAAACTAAATTAGATTTTTAAACAATATTTCATTTGAATTTTCGGAACAGAAATTCATTGAGTGACCTTGGAATCTTTTCCAGGGGGGGGGGGGGGCTCAAAATATTTTAGGGGGTGGGGTGAGTCGTCCATAGCGCCCCCTTAGCTACGGCCCCGCTAATACGGAAGTACCGATAATTTTTAAAGCTGTATATGATTACATAAATAATGTTTCATATAAAATTGATATTTGGAATTATCTGGCAGTTTAAAAAGCCTATTACGCAGAAAAAAACTTATTAGACTTTCCAATTTTAAATTTTAAAAAAGTTTTCACTTTTACTTTGTGACCCGAGAACCCCGGGTTCGGTGTACTAGTATATAATAAAGCTAATAATTAAAATACCGTTTTCTCAAAATAATAACTTTTTGCACATTTCTAAATTTTGAGACATTACATGCGATTTCCTAATAATCAGGCTCTTTTGAAATTTACTCTGTATATCCTTTATACTAATAAAAAAAATAATACAAAAAAATAGTATTTCAGATGGAATTTGTTCAATAGTATTTGTTTTAGAATTGAAATTTATGTGCATAAGAAAATATATAGATATTTTTTTAGAATAAACAAAGGATATTTTTTTTAACATTTTCCAACCTAGTTATTAAAAAGTGTTTATGCATTCGGTTTGTCTGTCTGTTTTCCACGCTCTAACTCCAGTGAATATACTCAGATTTTCATGCAGTTTATAAAGGTTGTTTAGAGTCACCAAAGCATGTTTGATATTGTACATAAAGTATGTATGATTAATATTTCATTTACTAAAGCACTCGAAAGGATTTTATTACATTATGGTATATGGAAAAATCTTTTGATGAATATTTTAATGAGATTTCCCAACTTCAATGCATTGAAACTTATATAAATCGCTAAATTTCGCTGCGATTCGTTAAAGCAGGATATTGATAGCAATTTTTATTCATTTATAGGGACACACAAAAGGAATTGGTTACGTCTTTGAGTAATAATTGCTGGCGTGCGCAAACTCTGGTGTGCGCTTTTAAATTTAACTATTTTTTTGCATGTTAATCGTTATATATAAATTCTAACCTCATACACAGGGTTGCACAAAAGTATTCATGTAACATTCTTCTCATTAGAAGAAAGTGCTGAAGGAGAATTTTCGGCTGAAGTATATTTATTTCTCACACGAACTAAATTTTGGCATGCATGTATTGTTAATCGAAACAAATCTATATATCTTAAGCAGGGCTGGTGAAAATTTTCCGATAATTTTCCGATTATAGATGGGAACAGCTGAAATTGTGTTTGCAAATGTGTTACGCTTTTACATATGGTTGAATTCAGGACCTGAAAAAAAGTCGGCTTTTCCTAAAAAAGGCCAGACCGGCCAGCTTTTATTGGGAAAAAACGGTCTTTTTTGAAGAAAAAGCCGACTTTTATTGACTTTTTCCCAGTGCATATCTTACCATTTATTTTTAACAACTTTTTTTTTGTTAATTTACTTTTACTAATGGCCATTTTATGTAAATTAAAGCTAAAATCTTATTAAATTCATTTAAAATCATGTTTCAGATGTCTATCTGAAATTAGATGGCCATCTGATAACCACTTTTATAGTCAGTTAATAATATATCACAAAAATCTGATAAATAGCCAGTATGATTAACATCTATACTATAGGTCCAGTGGCACATTCTATGCTTACAAGAAGAGAGTCTACTTTGATAATCACAGATTTTTATTAGTTAAATACATGTTGTAGGTCAGAGACCCCTTAGCTTCATGTTTAATGGATTTTATACAACGCTCCTTAGTTCTTGAGAAATAGGGAGGAGGGTCTAATATTATGACATAATTTAAATACTAACTTTGAAAAGAAGCAGAATGTGATCGTACCTCAATCGGATAATCTGCAGCCAATCACCCAGCGGACCCGGGTTCGATACCGGAACGCGCTACATTTATTTTTCACATTTTTTGTTTCATAATTTATAATTTTGTAATCTTAATTAGAAATCTTAATATTGTACCTTAACTACAATGCTAGCATATTTAAACATTAATTTAGCATTTTTTATTTTTAAACCATTATAGCTCATCATTTAAGGAAAAAAAAAAATCCGTTATTGAATAATAAAAATTCCAAAACCTGTTGTAGCAATTTATAAAAAAAATAAAGCATATCCAAGTAAAGCGAAAATATAAGCAGGAGGAAAACAAAGGTGAAGTAAAATAAAAAAGCAGCAAAATTTAAGCAAAATAATTTAAAGAACAGATATATGTTTTTCAAAGTTTAAAAATCTTTAATATGTAAAAAGTAAGTTGTAATTCATTTCTTATGCTTACTTTTAATATAATTATGTTTATTAATTTAAAAACAGAGTAATTTTATCATGGTATTGACTTTCCTTGTTAATGTAATACATAATTGATATTTCTTTAAAATTAGAATTGATTCACATTATAATTTTTAATTGATATTGAGATTATTAAATTATAATTACAAATGTATTTATAAAACAAAGAATAGGAAAAACAACTGTAGCGCATCCGGGAAGTGAACCCGGACCCGCTGGGCGATTGGCTACTGCTTACCCGACTAAATTACGGCCATATACTTTCCCCTTTTCAAAGTAAGTGGTTCAGTTGTGTCATTATATTAGACCCCCAATTTCTCAATAACTAAAGGACGTTGTATAAAATCGATTGAACCTAGGGCTAAGGGGTCTCTGCCCTACAACATATATTAAAATAATGAAAATCTGTGATTATCAAAGTTGGTCCTCTCCTTGTCAGATGGCTAGAAAAAGCAGACAAGGCCCCTCGTCAGTTGAAATCTTGTTTGGGATCCCGACCCTCTCTAGAAAATTCGAAAGAACGTTAACCTGTGCAAAATAATTTATATAAATTAGCCTTTAAGGGGACAAGGGACCTTTGAGATCACTTTTTTTTATACTTTTAAAATTGCACTTTAAAAATTATTTAAGGGTACAGTATTGCATTATGTCATATATTTATCACAAAAAATGTAAAAAAAAATTTTTTGTTTTGAAAAAAATAGGGAAATTTTTGTAATATTTTAGATTTAACGAAAATTTTTCAAAATGCTCCATGCGCATTATTTTTTTTTTTCTGAATGCTTTGAAATTTTTTATAGTTGTTTATCACAATATATGTCATAAATCTGTGTATGGTTTTTTGAAAATAAAAATAATTGTAAAAGTTATAGGTAGTTAATTGTAAAAATAGGTTCAAAAACGCTCAAAATTTCAGAAAAATTGAGAAAATATTTTTTTCTTACCTTTATGTTCAGATATATAAAATTCAATGCACAGTTTTATTTATATATGTAAATCAAACTTGTATAAATATTATTGGGGATTTTTATTGATATGGGATGCGCATGGAACGTTTTGAAAAATTCCCGTTAAATCAAAAATATTACAAATATTTCCCTATTTTTTTCAAAAAGGAATTTTTTTTTTTTACATTTTTTTGTGATAAATGTATGATATTGCAGGTGACGGTGCCTGGGCAGGGTTCGAACCGGAGATCCCACGGTCAGTAAGTGAGCGTCTTATCCGCCGAGCAAAAGGGTACCTCAGTCGCTTCCTGCGTTTTACTGACCGCGCAAGATGGTCGCCACAGTACTCCACCCCCAGTGAGAAGAACGTCGCGTTGACGTTCGACGAGCGATATGCACTCGTGTTGCGCTGGAGCGTGCCAGATGCGTTGTCGTTGTCGTGCTGCCGCCGATTGCACGTGTGAGCCCATCGATGATGCGCGGCGTGGCAGGCTTTGCTGCTGTGAGCGTTACGCAGGCTTTGGTCGTTTGCTCTGAGCGTTACAGAGGCTTTCGTGCTGCGAGCGTTACGCAGGCTTTGGATGCTGGGGGTGTTTTTAGTGCTGCCATCTGTTGGACTAGAGCGAAGGTGGTGAAGTGTGTTCGTTTGTCCGAGGTCACCAATGCAGGTGACGGTGCCTGGGCAGGGTTCGAACCGGAGATCCCACGGTCAGTAAGTGAGCGTCTTATCCGCCGAGCAAAAGGGTACCTCAGTCGCTTCCTGCGAGAAACTCGTTTTACTGACCGCGCAAGATGGTCGCCACAATATAATGCAATAATCTACCCTTAAATAATATTTAAAGTGCAATTTTAAAAAAATAAAAAAAAATTATGTCAAAGGTCCCTTGTCCCCTTAAATGTTTTGGGGGGTAGGGGGAAGATGTTAGTATTAACTTTATTCCTTGCTGCTAAATTCGATGTACTTGCCAGAGAATTTTTGGATGTGAGGGACCTGAAAATAAACGTAAGCGCACAAAAAAAAGCATGTAAAATATTCTACAAGCTAGAAGATTTTTAGAAATCAAACATAGCTATGCTAGAGGTCTGCACGGGCCGGAATTTCCAGGCACGGCCCGGCCCGGCCCGTTGCAAAACTCAAAAGTTCGGCCCGGGCCCGGCCCGGCCCGTACAAAAATCAGCGAAAACAGGCCCGGCCCGTTTTGGCCCGTTAAAATTTCTACGATTTCTAAAAAAAATCATATTTTTATCATATAACTAAGATTCCTTTAAAGAATACTGCATACATATCTATGGAATGATTTTACAGTACATTTTACAGCAAATATACATTAACAACGTTAATGATTACTTAGATTCTTAGGCTTTTAACATTCGAATAAAATTTCATTAAAAAATTAATATGGCTTAGAATAAAAGAAAAAAGAAAGAAAGCTAAAAACATCGTTAATTTTAAAGCTGTTTAATAAAAGATTTATAAATATATTTCTATATCATTTTATTATAGATTTCAAATCCAAATTCATTCATAAATTCAAAGAAGCTCCTTTCTGATACATTTCTAAATTCATTTTTTTTTCCTCAAAAACGCATAAGATTAGCAGATATCTTTATTCTGAAACTATATAATCGAATGGCGTTATCCTTTTTTTGATACAAGCAATTTAAGAATACTGCAAACAAATAAAATACTGTCATAATTAGCGTTTTGAATAGAATTTTTGGAAGCAATAGCAAGGGAAGGGAGAAAAACCTGCAATCATCTGAGAAACTATTATATCTCCACAAGGTTATACAAGTATTTTATTTACCAAAAATGAAAAACGCTATTCGATTCCAAATCCCTTCAATAGTTAGGCTTATCACTTTTATACTTTTACAATTTAAAATTAATCAGAAAATGTGTCAAACTTTCGCACTATTGAGAAATTAATTTAAAAATCATCAAGAAGTATATATCCAAAGACTAAGCTAACATAAGTTCTTTATCGCTGTTAATTTTACAAATTATGTTTTCTGCCAATAATTACGTCTAGTACCGGTCCGGCCAGTCTATATGTAGAAAAATAATGCAAGCGTGATTCCGGCATGAGTCAGTTAAAAAAATATCAAAACGGGTTACACATAATGTAATTCTCCGATGCCGATACACTGTGCATTTTTATATTGATGCTGTCAAACAAGTATGGCCACATTTATACTTATTCTCGTTAAAACCATTTTCGTTGAAAATAGCTCATATTTTATCGTTTCCGCTTAAATCTTCAAAACGGGCCGGCAGGCCCGAAAAAAAAATTTTCGGCCCGGCCCGGCCCGGCCCGTTGAAAAAAACTATTCTAAATCTGCCGGCCCGGCCCGGCCCGTTAGAAAATTCGGAACGATTCCGCCGGCCGGGCCGGGTACGGGCCCGTGCAGACCTCTAAGCTATGCGCATTACATGTGAAAGAATTTGCATGTTATTTCTCATACATTTTATATTCTACTGCTCTATCTTTATATATAAAAATCTTCTGTGCGTGTGTATGTAATTGAACTCCTCCTAAACGACTGGACCGATTTTGATGAAATTTTGTGTGTGTGTTCCAGTGGATTTGAGAATGGTTTAGATTCACATTTCATCGAATTTGATTCAGTACTTTTTTTGTAATTAGGCAAAAACTAATAGTTAGTGATTTTTCGCTAATTAAAAGTGTTGAATAAGTTCGATGAATGGAGTGCGGACGGAATGTCGGAGAGGTCTAAGGCGGAGAGGTCTAAGACGTCAGATTTAAGCTCAGTTTCTTGAAGAAAGAGATCGCGTGTTCGAACCCCACTGCTGACAAACGTGTATTCTTTACAATAATATTTCTTTGTTATAATTTTTATTAACCGACTTCAGACAATCATTAACTTTTAACTAAAAAGAGAAAAATAAACTTTTCTATCAAAAATTGAACCGACTTCAAAAACTAATGAAGAGTAAAAAATAATTTCCTTACATAATTGTAATAAGAAATTAAATTAAGAGCGTAGTGTTTATTCTGCGTATTACTATATTTACGAACATTTATTTGATTTTTTGGAGTCGGTGCCAAGAAGGACAACGTCTGTCGGGTGCGCTAGTACATTATAAATTATTTTATGATATAGAGTGAAACTCAAGTTGGAACTCAGATGGACAGACAAAGCAACAAGGCCCCTCGTATATGTTATAATCTATATATTTAAAACACCTGGCTGTTTTTTTTGGTCATCAGCCCTGAGCCTTCTACTGGCCCGATTTTGATAATTATTTTTTTAAATGAAAGCTGTTTATATGTAGATGTGCCCATTCTGGTTGCGGCTGTCGGCCTAACCGTTCGGAGTTTTCGTGGTTTTCTTCGAACCTTGCGTAAATACGGGT
The DNA here is from genome assembly GCA_964019185.1 of Maratus speculifer. Classification (NCBI taxonomy): domain Eukaryota; kingdom Metazoa; phylum Arthropoda; class Arachnida; order Araneae; family Salticidae; genus Maratus; species Maratus speculifer. The sequence continues at coordinate 186,162,948 of OZ025296.1, read as the reverse complement.
TAGGTTCCCTTAGAAAGACCCCCACGAAGGGCACTCCCCCTGGTCCTATATCCCTAGTGTAGATAATCGGACGACAAAAATTACACCATTACACACCATTCTGGTTAATTTTTAATTTATTTCAATTTTTATATTTTATTTTTAATTTTAAAAGCTTTTTCATGACATTTCTTCAAAACAGTGGCAACAGGTTAAGCTGTTCTCAAAATTTATTTTGTTTAATTATTTTTCATCAATCAGCAGCTTGATCTCATCGGTGAATGTATAATCGCATTTCAAACAAACAAACAAACAAAAAAGAATAAATAAAGGTTTTCGTTAAATTTAATCATAATAAAATGATTGCACATAGTTATCCCCTGCAACACACAGATTATTTACTGAGTAATATTATTAAGCATTTACGTAAGTAAAATAACAGGAGATAAACTTTAATAAAATATAATATCTAAAGTGAAATTTTGTCGACGGAGAAAATGTCGTCATACAGAAAGCAGATAAATTTATTCCATGAATATAATATGCATTGTTATAGTTGTGTCAGTGATGATGTCATATTCACTGACTTTAATTTCTGCATCTAAATAAAATGAACTTCTATTAATTTAAAGGTCCGTGGTGTGCACAAATGAAAATATTTCTATAAACTGCGCCATTTCTATTTAATTATATTGAATATTTTATGAAACTAAAGAATTCTTAAATAACTGCATAAATCACGCTTTTGTTTAATAAAAGATGAGTATTTCTGAAGGTGTAAATGATGTCATATAAGAGAAAAAAAAAAGAATAATACCTGTGATATGGCGGTATTACTATGAAGCACTAGTCCTCTCATAAACGCACATATTGTTTTACTAAAACAATTATTACAAATAATATAATACATCGCTGAGATTTTAACATTCAAAAAATAGTTTTTACAGATGAGCAGTTAGTACAACTTAGATAAAAAACTTGTTCCAGTAAATCTCGCGGAGCTTGAGTGGAGTGGAGAGGTTCCTGAGTAACGTGATAAAAATTATAAAACGGTTGCAAAAGTTAGTTATGGTCAAGGCGCTACAGTACTCCCCCCCCAGTGTCTTCAGACACGGAATCTGATTGGCAAACGGACTTTTCTACCGGACTTGGTTATTTTCTCTGGTTCATTCTTTTGTTGGTCTATCGTGTTTGGCTGTTGAAGAGTTTCTTTGGCTGTTGAAGGTTTTCTTTGGCTATTGACGGGTTCCTTTGGCGGAACTTCTTCAGGCACACTGAGCAAAAATGCTGGTTTTAGTCGGTCAAGACAAACTGTTGTCTTTTTACCTTTAACGTCAAGTGTAAACCATTTGTCTGTACGGGAAAGGACTTTAAATGGTCCGTCGTAAGTAGGTTGGAGTGGTTTTCTGATTGCGTCATGTCTGATAAAAACGTGGGAACAATTTTTCAACTCCTGATAGATGAATGGTGTATGACGTCCATGGTTTGCAGGAGGTACTGGTTGCAATTTTCTCATTGCCTCTCTCAGGTTATCCACGAAAGGTTTAGGATCAGGGTCCGAAGTTGGTCGCAGCCCTAAGAATTCACCTGGAAGTCTCAAGGTAGTTCCATAAACCAATTCTGAAACTGTTGCACCAATGTCTTCTTTCAGGGAAGAACGAAGGCCGAGCAGAACAAGTGGCAATGTATCAACCCATCGTTCTGTCATGTGGCATTTGATGGCAGTTTTCAATGGCCTATGCAAACGTTCTACAATGCCATTAGCCTTCGGGTTAAATGAAGTCGTTCGAAGCTTCGTTATTCCGAAATGTCGAGCTAGAGCCTTTAATAATTCTGATTCAAACTGACGACCTTGATCGGTTGTTATGTATGTAGGCACTCCGAAACGAGAAATCCAGGCAGAAAGAAATGTCCGTGCAACCGTTTCTGCTGTGATATCAGCTATGGGAATGACTTCGGGCCAGCGCGTGAATCGGTCTATGATCGTCAAGGCGTAGCAGTATCCTTGAGATGGTGGCAAAGGTCCAATTATGTCCATGTGGACATGTTCAAATCTTTCATTTGGGGTCTTAAAGGATCCCAGAGGACTGGAGACATGACGTTGCACTTTAGATCTTTGGCATGCAATACAAGCACGGGACCAGTTTCTACAATCTTTGTTCACTTCCGGCCACACAAATCTACTGGTAATGAGTCTTGTTGTAGCCTTTATTCCTGGATGGGACAGATTATGAAGAGATTTAAATACTTCAAAACGTAGGCTTTTTGGAACGTAAGGCCTGATGGTAGTTGTTGAATAGTCGCAATAAATCTCTCCGTCTGGTAGAACAACTTTACGCAGTCTCAAAGAAGTGCTTTCATTTAATAAGTCTTGTAATTCAGGATCATTCGCCTGTGCATTGGCCAGATTTGTATAATCAATTGGCGAAGGCATTTCTATGGCTGCAATTCGAGAGAGAGTGTCTGCTATGATATTATCTGAACCTTTTACATAACGCAAATCTGTTGTGAATTGTGATATATAATCTAGTTGTCTGTTTTGTCGTGGGGATGCTTTATCTGATTTCTGATGAAAAGCGAAAGTTAAAGGTTTGTGATCGGTATAGATGCAAAATGTTCTACCTTCAAGCATGTATTGGAAGTGTCGAATAGCCGAATAGGCTGCTAATAATTCTCTATCGTACGCGCTATAACGTTTTTCAGTGGGAGACAGTTTCCGGGAGAAAAAACCCAAAGGTTGCAATTGGTTATTTGTAATTTGATTGAGTGCAGCCCCGATAGCAAAATCTGAAGCATCAGTACACAAAACCAAACCCGACGTTTCTGAAGGGTGAGCAAGTAAAGCTGCATTTGCAAGTTGTTGTTTACAGTCATCGAAAGCTTGTTTATCTTCCACAGTCAACTCGATATGGTTGTTATCTTTTTTGTTTCCTTTAAGATACTCATTTAAGATGGCCTGTTTGTCCGCAGCATGTGGCAAGAATCGACGGTAAAAATTGATTAAGCCTAAAAACATGCGTAAATCCCTTACAGTTTTCGGTTCCTTAAAATCTAATACCGCTTGAACCTTTTCTGGCAAGGGTTTGGTCCCATCTTTTGAAATCAAATGTCCTAAAAATGAAAGTTCAGAGACCCCGAACACACATTTAGATGTATTTAGTTGTATCCCGTAGTCGCTGAGTCTTTGGAATAATTGCTGTAAATGCTCTGCATGCTGCTCTTCATTATCAGAGAAAACTAAAATGTCATCCAAATATGCAAAGCAAAATGCCAAATCCCTTAAAACTTCATTGATAAATCGCTGAAAAGTTTGGGCAGCGTTGCAGAGACCAAAATTTAAAAAGGGGAATTCGAACAGGCCGAAGGGTGTTATTATTGCAGTTTTCGGGATATCCTCTTCATTTACCGGAATCGCATGGTAAGCCCGAAAAATATCTAATTTTGAAAAAATAGTTTTGCCATGGAGAGCAGAGGAGAAATCTTGTAAGTGAGGAATGGGATAACGATCTGGAATTGTTTTTGCGTTTAAGCGCCTATAATCGCCAACAGGACGTATACCACCTGTGGATTTAGTCACAACATGAAGGGGTGAAGACCAGGGGCTCTTGGATGGTCGACAAATACCCTTCTCAATCATAAATTCAAATTCCTTTTTAACGGCATCGAGGGTTTTTGGATTTAATCTTCTAGGGCGACTATGGACTGGCGGCCCAACTGTCTCAATATGATGCACAGTGGAATGTTTGGCCTTCCCAAATTTGGGATCTGGTGTTATAATATCTGGATAAGATCTTAACAAGGCGTGATAACGGGAATTTTCTATAATGACTTTAACTGCCCCTTGTTGCACATTATCCAAACTGCCCGAGGTGCCTATATTTGTCATTCCATCGATAAGTCTTTTATTCCTAATATCGACAAGTAGATTAAAATGTCTCAAAAAGTCTGCTCCAATAATGGGTGTCGAGACCTCAGCAACTATAAAATTCCATTTAAAAACCCGGCGTAAACCTAAATTCAATTGTAATAATTTTGTACCGAAGGTTTTTATTTTTGACTGATTTGCGGCGTATAATTCGAAGGAGTCAGGAGAGCGTTGGTAACCGTGTTGGTTTCTTTTTATTGGTACGCACGAAACATCACTACCGGTATCAATTAAATATTTCAGATTTGTAGCACTGTCATAAACGCAAAGGCGGTTATTAGTTTTAGCTACCGAAACATCGCTACCACCCACGGCACTTGTTTGAGTGGTAGCGTCTACTCGTTTCCCGACTGGGTGAACGAGCAAGGCTGCCTACACTGCCTAGCAAAACGACCAAACCGATTATGGTAATAGCAATAATTTTGATTGTTTTCATAAGCCGGATTTCGGCTTACATTCCTAGATTGGCCTCGGAATGTGAATCTTCGGCCCCTTGAATTATATTGACTTTTTTCTTCGGAAAGTTTCTCGACAAGCAATGTCAACTTCTCAATTTGTTTTTGCATGTCTAAAATAGATGGCTGGCCTATTGCCGCAATTGGTTCTGATTTTGCAACAGAATATACCTGCGTGTTATCTGCTGTAGTTTCGTATATCTTGTCGGCTAAAACCGCAAGTTCAGGTAAATTTTCGTTCGATACCAATAAGATGGTTTGAATATTTGGTGGTAATCTCTGTAACCATAAGCTCTGCAAAAAGTTATCGTTGAGTTGGCCTGCAGCCAAATCGCGCATTTGGCGGAGTAATGTAGACGGTTTACTGTCTCCCAACTGCAATTCACTCAGAAGTTTTTTTAAGCGTTTTCCATCAGAGTCCGCGAACTCTGCAATAAGCCTGCGCTTTAATGTGTCATATTTATCCTGCTGTGGGGGACTGTATATAAGGTCACTAACATAATTTAAACTTTCAGAGTCGATTGATGAAATTAGACTAGCATATTTGGTGTCATCGTTTGTAATTCCAGATAACTGAAACGCGGCTTCTACTTGTGAAAACCATAATTGAATATTTTGTTTCCAAAACGGCGGCACGCGAAGTGCAATTCTATTAATTTCATTGCCTTGCATATCTAGCTATCTATAAATTTATGCTATCTATGCTCAGTTATAATGTCAATGTGTTTTATGTGCAATAACCTTAATAATAATATGAATTAAGCATGATAAAAAGTTTTTAAAAAAAATCTCTCTCGAATTTACAGAAAAACAGAACTGACCTGATATCCAATCTCTCCTCAATCAAAAGCGAACTCTTTGATGTACTATCACTTAATTAATTTTGCACTGGTTGTTTGAAAGTTGCGTGCTTGTGCGGGTCACCACTGAAGCACTAGTCCTCTCATAAACGCACATATTGTTTTACTAAAACAATTATTACAAATAATATAATACATCGCTGAGATTTTAACATTCAAAAAATAGTTTTTACAGATGAGCAGTTAGTACAACTTAGATAAAAAACTTGTTCCAGTAAATCTCGCGGAGCTTGAGTGGAGTGGAGAGGTTCCTGAGTAACGTGATAAAAATTATAAAACGGTTGCAAAAGTTAGTTATGGTCAAGGCGCTACAACTATATTTCTATCTTACATAATATCAAAAAATAATTAAAACCATTTCATTGTATTAAGTTATTGTTTAAAATAGAAAAAAAATCTGCATTTCAACAACAAATACAAAAATTTTATTCTTTTTAATAACAGACATATCTTTTTATCCGTTGCCATAGCAATAAAATTAATTTTTACAAGTTCATGGAAGATACAAACCGATAAATAAATTAAATTTATTGCAAGTGCTGTAAATGTGTACTGGGTTGGTTAGGCAGTTTAGTAAGTCCCTGTTTCTATTATAATTAAAATGTTTCATTGATATTATAATTATTGTACAGTTATCAAGCGATCTTTAAATGGAGAAAAAATAAACTATGCAGATATTTTTGAATTCGTCTTCCGGGGTATAATATTAACTTCCTAAATAGTTTGGCATTTAAATAATATTTAAGGTTTAGAAACCGCATTAAAAAAAGATTTGTAGCTGAAGTCCAACATAATAATTTATGAGTTGTTTTAATGTTGTTTGTTATGTGTTATGAGTTGTGCATTTGTTAATTTCGCTCAGTATTTTACTGTCTATATAGGATTGATATATATCATACCGAATATATATTCTTTTCCGTCGAGTTTCGACGGGTGCAGCTAGTATGTTTAAAAATGGAAAATGCAAACGTCTTTTTGAAATTTCTGACAAACCAGTTGACGTAATGACATTTTTTTTCCAAAAGATAGAACTCGACGAGACGAATAAAATGATAGCATTAAAAAAATTATCGTAGTTTACTGTAGTTTTTAGAATTTAACTTTTACCGAAAAAATTATGAAATAAAATTCAACAAGCGATAGCTAACGATCCCGTGGATGGATTAACTTCATTTTTGATTTATTTTAATCCTTTTTGGTGAAACGTAATTTAGTTCATATTTGTACGTTGACGATCGTTGAGAAAATCGAATTTGTGTCTTAAAGCTCCAATTGAACATTGTTTTTTGCTGTTTTGGTTATTTTTTCATTGCCACCAAGTATAAATAAATATAAATTTATTATGTATGTAACATAATTCATTCAAATTAAATAAATCACGTGAAAAACATGGTTATTTGTTTTTATTGCGAAACATTTAGTTTCAGTTCTTTCAATAAATGTTATTTCTCATACATTTTATATTCTACTGCTCTACATTATAAATTATTTTATGACATACAGTGAAACTTGAGTTAGAACTCATACGGACAGACAAAGCAGACCCTTCGTCAGGCAAGAAGGCCCTTCGTCATATGGTATAATATGTTTACGAAATAGAAAATGAAAAATTAATCATTGACAGTGAGCTGCAGCCAAGAAGGGACCCCATGTCCTTTCTCATGCTCAATTAGAAGCACTTTTCATATGCACTTTTTCATACTTAAAAACATATTAACCTTTTTTGTTGCTCACCAGAGCTTTTTTTAAAACTTTTTAAGATATAGCCTCATGTTAGGTGGGTCGCGAAAAATTACTTTTACTTTTAAAGATGGATCGCGTACCAATAAAGGTTGGGAACCACTGTTCTACATTATAAATTATTTTATGATATACAGTGAAACCTCCTTGTGCAACCACTCCCATTAAACAACCGCCTCCCTGAACGACCATTTTTTTCGTGGAACGAAATTTATCCAAATAGACTTAACACTATTTTTATTTTAGAGACCATCTCAGTTGAACTCCCTCCATGAGCAACCAATTTCTTTAAAGAAAATGAAACAAATTTGGTTTTTGCTGGTCGCTCGAAGAAGGTTTTATCGGAAAAATGATTCTGGAGAGTACATTATTTATAAAAATTCTAAACTAAGTATACTTTTTATTATTGTTATTATTATTAATTCTGTGACTTTTAAATATTTAAACCCCTTTGTGCCTTTTTGTCCAATGAATTTAACTTGGATGACGAATTAAGAATGATGGAAAATAAACTCTTTGCTCTATTTTGTCAGGAAACTCTCAAAGAAATAAAGTAATGAAAGTCGTTGGGGGCCATCGTAATACTTAGCCATCGTGGATATGATTAATATAATATATGGAAATAAAACGTTTGAAAACTGTTTGTAAAATGCATTGCAATTCCAAAACAAAATTTAAACGTATATTTAAATATTTTTAATATACAGCGTGGTCATAAAAAAAAACTTTCCCGGTATATGGAGCTCTAGCGGCCAGTCCGTTCAACCGATCGAGGTGAAATTTCAGATATAGCTATTCAGAGGTATGAGCTCGAGATTCTCTGAACGGCAAAAAAATGGCACCCACGGTTACGGTTATAGTTACAGAAACTCGAAATTTTCCAATGGCAACACCCATTTTTTTCATCGCAAAATGCTCAGCGCATGCGAAAACCCTAAAGAGCGTTGAAAGTAAGCAAGAGACAGACACGTTATGCACGCACAAAAAACTGTTCTGCAAATCTCCCTCCCCCCCCCCCCATAAAAAAACACGATTGGGGCGTAACGAGTAAATTTGCATATGACACAGAGTCAGTACACTAGTCTCTGATTACAACACAGATTGAAGAAAACTTTTATTTTGATTACACATTTTCCACATGGGTGCCATCACAGGCAATTAGACATTGCATGGTGTCGACTGTGGACAATATAGCTGAACGTTACATCGCATGAGGGATGTTTGCAATCTCACGTTTGATAGAATCTTTCAAATCCGGCAAAGTTTGCGACTTGCACATGTACACTCTAGATTTTAGATATCCCCAGAACCTGAAATGCATATTAGGAGTGAGGTCGGGGGGATCGCGGAGTTCATTGATGCTACCAGTTAAGGTGAAATGTGCCTCGTCCGTTCATAATATGCGAAGAAGTCGATCGTTATCTCCATCATATTGAATAAGAAATTCATTAACAAAGTTTATATGTTGTTGATGGTTTCTCACTTCCAACATCTGGGCGCGCTGGTACCGGTAAACAAACATGCGGATTACAGAGCGCAGTAACTTTAAGACCATTGATTTTGGTATATCAAATACACTAGATGAACCTCTTGTAATTTGCATGCGTCCTCTTGTCACTATGTGATGCATCTCCATAACAGTTGGTCGTCCGGATCGCAGACTATCACAGGTGCAGCCAGTTTCTTCGAATTTCATTACTAAATCACGAAGAGCTTGTGAAATGCATAGGCCACGTATTTGGCGATGGTTTCGAGGGTAAGCACGCCAAGTTTTCGCAGTATTCATCTCATTTTGATAATAGTTTTACCAACTCACCACGAACGAAATCATTTTGTTGGCATCTGAGAGCTCCGACTGAAGAACTAACAATCCCACCCTACTTTTTATCCGTTTTCTACGCTGACTATCTGGCAAACAATGCTCCGTGATTGGTATTTTGTCTCTGTCATATTCAAATTTTCTTCGTGCGCCTTGGTCGTTTTTTTGGGGGGGGAGGGGCGTTCGTAAAGCTGATTTTATGCGAGCATAACGCGTCCGTTTATTGCAATAACCATACCGTTCCAACGCTCGTTAGGGTTTTCGCATGCTTTGAGCATTTTGCGATGAAAAAAAAATGGGTGTTGCCATTGGAAAATTTCGAGTTTCTGTAACTATAACCGTAACTGTGAGCGCCATTTTGTTGCCGTTCACAGAAACTCGAGCTCATATCTCTGAATAGCTATATCTAAAATTTCACCTCGATCGGTTGAACGGACTGGCTGCTAGAATTCCATATATTGGCAAAGTGTTTTAAGACCACCCTGTACATAATATTGCTCTGTTAATGAATTGCTGATAAACCCATTTCGACAAATTATATAAAACTCCAAACTACACAAGTAGTACCGAATTGCATAAAAGAAACATTCTTATATCTCCAAAAATAATAATCGTATTAACTAACAGTTTACTGCGTCGGATTAAGCGTCTTATTTCCAATTAAATTATATCTTTGAATTGAAAATTGAATCAAATACAGGGTCATGAAAAATAGAAGAATGCGGAAAGCTTGATTACAAATATCTCGGCAACTAATAATTCGATTGACTTCGCAATTTATCCAAAATTTGTCTTATTTTATTGCATTTTACGTCCATTCCTTAAAATAAAAAATTTCGAAAATTTTTATACACCTCTCATCAGAATGAATTTTTTGAGAGTCTGAAAAAAGTAGTTCTGGATAATCGAGGTTACTGATATTCAATAGGCTTCGTCCCATTCTTACATGCTAAGTACATACAAAATTTCAAGTCTCTATCTCAATTTGTTCGGGAGATAGAGCATTTACAGACACACAGACAGACGGACGGCAAATAAAAAAACTACCACCGTGATACTTACCCATCATGGTTATGCATATTATAACATATGAAAATAAAACGTGCGGAAACTATTTATAAAATGCATTGCAATTCCAAAACAAAATTTAAACGTATATTTAAATGTTTTGAAAATACATAGTAATGCTCTATTAATGAGTTGCTGATGAACCCATTTCGACAAATTATATAAAACGCCAAATTACACAAGTAGTACCGAATTGCGTATTAGAAACATCCTTATAACTCCAAAAATAATAATCATATTTACGAACAGTTTACTGCATTGGATTAAGTGTCTCATTTCTAATTAAAATATATCTTTGGATTGAAATTTGAATGAAATACAAGGTCATGAAATATCGAAGAATATGGAAAACAGAATTACAAATATCTCGGCAACTAATAATCCGATCGACTTCGTGCTTTATGAAAAATTAGTGTTATTTAATTCCCTTTTACGTCCTTTCCTTAAAATAAAAAATTTCGAAAATTTTTATGTACCTTTTATCAGAACGAATTTTTCGAGAGTCCGAAAAAAATAGTTCCGGATAATCGAGGTGACTGATATTAAATAGGCTTCGTCCCATTCTTACATAGTAAGCACATACAAAATTTCAAGTCTCTATCTCAATTTGTTCGGGAGACAGAGCGTTTACAGACACACAGACAGATGGCAATTTTTTTTTTCTAAAAATATGTTTTTTGGGATCTTCATTATCTAAAACGTGTAAATCCGTCAAAAAATTTTCGATTTTCAAAACGATTGCAAGATTTACCCTATCCTACGTATAATGGGTAAGTAATATGTTTTTTTTTTTTTTTTTTTTTTTTTTTTTTTAATCTCTAATATTTGAAACGTGTAAATCTGTCAAAAAGAAAATCTCGATTTTCAAAACGATTGCAAGACTTACCGTATACTACGTATGACGGGTAAGTAAAAATAAAGATGTATTTATTTACTGAACTTAGACAGTATTTGGAAATAAAACTTATAAAAGATAAAACCGTAAAATCAAAGCAAACGTCAATACATACCTTTTTTAAATTCAGCAGTAATTTACTTATGTAGTTAATTTTTGTTTTGATACTTAAATATTTGTATTTTTTCCTAATGTGAAAATAAATTTTAGTAACATTATTTATGCTAACTATTTTCACCAATTAAAATTAAAATTGAGAGAAACAAGTAAGAGTATACAATTTTTAAAAAATGATTTTTATTAATCGAATATGGCAGCTAGAGGCGTCGGACACTACACACAATGCGCCGACTGTGTTGTGAGATATTTCAGCATCATCTGTCGACAAAAATTTAATTGCTTTTAAAATTACTGCAACAAAACTTACAAGCTACTCGATAAACGATGCGACTTATTTCACATTTATATTTATTGCAGCCAAGAATTGCTAAACTTTAAACTTAAAGAGACCTTCATAAAACAACCTGAAAGTTAATGTACATGTTAGTGTACTGATAAATTTTACAAAATTCATGTTCGTTATAAAAAAAAAAAAAAAAAAAAAAAGAGAGAGAGAGAGAAAATCTCGAAATGCAATATGGAAAAATGTATAAATTTTTCTTATCACTCAAAACCATATACAGGGTGAGTCATAAATATCGAAACAATAGGCTATCTCCTTAAATATTGCCCTTAGACCCATACTTCCAATTGCAAAAATTCATAAAAAAAACTTGAAATTTTTCATAAGATAAATTGCGACTCTATGGGGGGTCTAGTTGAAAAATTACGAAAATTAAATTTTAATACGGCCCCCGTAGGATAAAACTTCCAATTAGGAAAACTTTCCTTATTCAGTCCTGAATAAGACCCAAAAAGTTGCATCTTCATATCTCCAAAACTCGCAAAGTTATAGCCATTTAAAAAATTCATCAGGTTTTAAGGGATTAGACAAAAATTGAAATGCGCGTAATTCAAAAAAACTATGTTACTTTAACAGTTCTAGGAAACGCGTAAAAAATATATTTTTTGAGTTAGAATTTTAATTTTTTTTTTTTTTTTTTTTTTTTTTGTGATGGTTAGCCTTATAATTTGCTAAGAAAATCACATCCTAAAATTTCTCATACAATTTATAAAAGTTTCATGTGGTTAGTACTGGTTTAAATGGGACAATCAAAAATCGTTATAACTCGTAACATTATTTATCGGATTTCAATATCTTTCCATTTAATTAAAGATGAAAATCGGATTTTAGTTTTGTCACAGAGTTTTTGTTTCTTAATATTACTTTTAAAACTATTAAAAATATTTAATGAAACAATAATATAACTTTTAAAAAAATCATATTTTCAAAAATAAACATTTTTTCAAATTTGCCGAAACAAAACTAATGTAAAAAAAATTAAAAATGACGCGTTTTAAGTTCTTTTTTCCTTAAAAAATTCTTAACATTTAATAATTTAAAGACAAGAAATAGTGGGGGGGGGGGAATTCACTACGCAGAACAACGAAGTGTATTGTTTAAATGTTCGTCAGTTATTTTTAAAAAAATGCTTTTTCTAAGATGCAGATTAAGTCTTTTTTTTTTTTTTTAATTTAGTTATGACAACTTTAGGCTTTTTATCGTCCTGGAGACGATGTTAAAAAAAATCTTTATTCTGGGCCCAGGTAGAGCCAGAACGAGACGTTACTTTTTTCTGAAGACTCGGCAGGCCGGACCTAGCATACTTTTCATAAAGGAGGGGACTGCTTTCTTCTTCTTAGATGCACACTGGATGAAATTTTCAAACTCGGTCTCGACAAAACCCGTATTAAAATCACTGTCTCTGACTGACTTAATATGTGCATAAAATAAATATATTCGGCTCAATCGAAATCTTTACGAAAAACATACAGATTTTATATTCAAAAGCTAAAAAATTAAATACAATAAAACCAGTGAAAAAAATTTGCCTATGACGGAATTCTGTCTAAAACGGAAAATATGTTGATCCATGCAAAATAAAGACAATAGTACCTGAGAAAAAAATAAACTCCAATTACATCTCCTAGGGAGGGCATCGGTCTATAACGTATTTTTTCTTTCCTATGTGATTCCGTCTTAAAATGTTTTAATGTATAACTTTTTTCAAAGTCGCCAACGCATGGGATATGGATTAACGATATTAAAATATAAGTGAAACATTTACATATAAATAGAGATTCATTGATAAAATAAATATATTACTGCCTCTGGCACTTCTTTAGTAATAAAATGTATAAATATAAAAAACGAAAAGCTATTAAAGAAATTTTTGGTCAGAACTCCTCCATATGAAACAAAATTAAAAAACTATGTAGAAATTTCAAGCTGAACCGGGCTATTATTTAAACTATTTTCCAGATCGGTCCGTTATGATGTTAACATTTTTTCAGGCCGCGCTGAACCTTTTTCTCTATGGGTCGGTTTGGGACCTGACCTAGATATTTCGATGCATGCAGACCTCCAACGCACACTACCAACATATTTTGAAAACAAGTTTAGATTTAACTCAATACGCTGCTTTGTTATGTCCAAATGAGAGGCACTGTATTAAATCGATATTTAATAATAGACAATTTATGGACGATCCCTCACTTGCTTTGAAAATCAGCGAAAAACTTTTCCTTTACAGGCATGGTAAAGTGGTGTAGGTCACGAATTTAGGAGAATTTCGGATTTTAATATCTCTGTCAGGTTTTTAGATATTTAGATGAAATTTTTTCTGTTCAATTTAGTAATGGATGAGAAATAATTTTCTAATTGGGAATTTTGCTCTACGGGGGCCGTATAAAAATTTTAATTTCCTATTTTTTCAAATAGATCCCCCATGGAGTTGCAACTTATCTTAACAGAAATTTCACCTTTTTTATCAATTTTTGCAATTGGAAGTATGGGTACTATTTAAGGAGATAGCCTATTGTTTCGATATTTATGACTCACCCTGTATAATATATCCCTCTAACAATAAATTTAAGAAAAATACAATCATTCCCAAATCAAACTTTTGCGTCCTAAAACACTTTTTTTATATTAATCTTTTCCATTCCTATATGAAATGAAATAGAGAAAAGAAAAGAAATCTTTGGTATGTCTTTATTATGGTACGAAAGTATCTAAAGTAAAAGCGAAAAGAGAAAAGAAAACGCATTTGTGAATTCTTTTAAAGAAATAAAACTCAGAGCTTTGCAAACAGAGTTTTTGTGTTTTCGATAGTTCGTCGCTCTCCTAAAACTTTTATGTTTGTATTCTCTCTACACAGCATTAGTGTTGTAGGTTTTATGACATCTTTTCCCAATTTTATTGTAAGAAATGCATTATGGTTTTTTATTTATTTATTTTTAGCTCACAGGCTACCAAAGCCTGAAAGTTTAAAGTGTCCGCAGATTCTCTATCTACGTATGTGTGTGTGTGAGTATGTATGTACATAACAAGATAACTCTTGATAGAAATACCCAATTTGCTTCAAATTCTGCATATAGTTCCGCTTAGTTTGAATATAATAAGGTACTTCCCTTATTAGTTTTAGGGGAGGGGGAGTCATTGGTTAGTATAAAGGGAGAGAACGGAATACTATTTCCCAACCTCCTTAATTTAAATAAATGGCTTTATTATGCAGAATTCCGATTTGCTAAAAAATTGGTATACCGGTTTATTCTGATAAGGCGCCTCCCTCATTAAATTTAGATGTTCATTTGTTAAGTTTAAAGGGGGTGAACGGCGACTAATTCCTTCTTAATTTAGCTAAATTAATTTTTCATGCAGTCATCCGATTTTCTTCAAATTTGGTATACACGTTTATTCTGATAAGGGGCTGTCCTGATTAGATTTATAAATGAATTGGTTAAGTATAAAAGGAGGGGTAAAGGGGGAGTTGATCCCTCCTTTAATTTATTTTTCGAGGGACATTATTCTTTGAAAAAAGAGTATAATGTACAATTAATGTGAGCTCAATGCCATCCTTTTAACTGTGCACTGTGTTTTTTATTTATTTATTTATTTATTTATTTTTTTATTTTATTTTATTTTTTTATTTTTATTTTATTTTATTTTATTTTTGACAGTGTAAAAAATTAAAAATGCACAGTATTTAAAAATTTAAAAAATTGCAGTAAAAGTAAATAAAAGTCAAATTTAATCGTTTGCTGTTGCCAGCACAAAATAATATGAGCGTTACTCACGGATACATTTGTCCTTTATAACATAGATTATACACGAGAAAGAATTTCCATGTTATTTTTGAAACATTTTATAACTTATAATAAAAATAACTTATAATAGAATACATACATAATAGAATATAATAGAATATACACATAATAATAGAACAGGGGGAATTGGGGCACATTGATGCAGCTTTTTTCTAAGAATTTTTTTAGTGTCCAGAAAGCAGAAATTTCAAGTTATTTTTCCATGTGGTGTCTGCAAAACTTGTGTAGTGTGTTATAAAAATGTACAGTCGTTGTTTTTTATATTATTTTTGCATGTAATTTTTAAAAAATCAAAAGAAGTCATTTGTATGAATGTGTCCCATCCCCGGGGCAGATTGATACACCTCATGGGGCACTTTGATACGTCTGGGAAAAATAGAGACAAAATAACAACAATGCATATTTTTCATAGAAAAATAGTTAGCAAACCATTTTATATTTATTTATAGAAATTCAAATTATCCACAATTTATTTGTAAGCAATATTAAAGCAATCAAAATGAAATGTATAATGACCTGATGTTCTGGCTGTTCCTTGTCTGATTGTTGGCTATGGTAACTTTGTCATATATGGCACTTCAACCCCAGCATTATGTTCTTTCTTAGGAAAGATGAAAAAATTGCAAGGTTTTCTATTTATAAATCGATTTATAAACAGAAAATAAAGGATAATTATATTTAAAATTCTGGTTATAATATAATTATCCTGTGCTGTTCTACAGCTTGTTTCTCTTACTTAACACTTCTCATGTCGAAAATACATTTTTCTCTGGAGAATCGATATAAATTTGAGATTTTCCAGGCTGCCGTCCTTTTCTTCTGTTAGTTTTATTAGCCAGAGCCAGATTTAAGGCAGGGCATTTAGGGCACAGGCACAGGGCCCCCGATTTTCAGGGGCCCCCAAATGCTGCTAAAGGTTTTCCAATTATTCTCCAAAACTTTATTTAGTTTTAATAGCCAATGAAATTTTACATTTCATTCTCAATTCTGTTATGTTCATGTTGTATTTTTATATTTTGTACCTATATTTTGTCTGAAACATCCATTTATTACTTTATTATAGTAAATGTTTTCTTTTATCCTTATCACTTTAAAAATGCATTGTATTTTTGATTCTTGTTTAATCCTTTTCCTGTTATCGTCGGAATATATGAGTGTTGGTGAGGATAGCTTGCAGACTGCAGAGCCCCATAATATTTTAAATAACTGTAGCACGGTGTTGTCGAAAATTTATTATAAGTTGTTGCACAATTTATCGTTCCAAATATATAGATTTCATAGAAAAAGATAATTAGCACCATACAGAATTTATTATAAAACGTCAACTCATTTAAGTTTCATAATTGTGAAAGGTAAAATCATTGAAAGGTAAAATAATGATTATCATACTTAATTTTTTAATGGATATTTTAAAGACAATAGCGGTTACTTTAGTAACTATCTTTTTTCATTTTTTTGTCAGTCCCCCTGTAAGTATCAGTGTAAGGGGCCCCCGTAAGCATCTGTGCCCAGGGCCCCCAAATTTGTTGATCGGTCCCTGCTACTAGCACTAGATGTTGTATAAGTTCGTACGTCTTCTGTTTGTAAAAATACTATAAATGTTATAATATAAATAAATTAGAGCTATTTCACTTCAATAAAAACTAATATTAGGAATTTTTGGCGAAAAATGGTTAAATTAAGGAGTGTATGGTAAAAAAAAAATAAATAAAAGGTAATGAAAAAATGAACTAGAAAAGGATTTAGGTTGTATCAATGTGCCCGACATAGACTGTATCAATGTGCCCCATACAGACATTTTGAATAAAATGAGTCTGAAATCCAATAATTCATAATTTATCTAACAATAAAGAATGAGGAACTGATAAAGAGTAGCTTTATTTCCCAGGGAGGGTATTCTTTTCGGTTGAAAATACTGGAACAGTTGTATAATACCATTTCAATTGTACAATTTAAATTTACTTTTGGCTTACAAAAACATTAAATCACCCGTCCCATTTCACCAAACTACTGAATCATTTAAAGACTTTCTGCATGTAGTTGAGTGCACTAGCATCACCTTTTGGAGCCATTGTGGAACTTCTTGTAATGACCCTGTGAGCAGTAGAAGGGGTGTATCAATGTTCCCAATGTATCAATATGCCCCAGTTCCCCCTATATACAAAAAATTTATTATAGAATATATACATAGAATAACTTATTATATAATAAGGTATTTTATGATGTATTACACTTTCTTTTTAAGAAATTTTACTACAGTCGAACCTCGTTAACACGAACCTCAAGGGGAATCAAAATTTTGTTCTTGTTAACAGTAATAATTCATGTTATCAGTATCAAATCTTTGTATTCGTCTTTATAAGGGACTTCGAAAACTGTTCATATTAAAAGTAATTCACGTTAAGCGTGTTCATGTTAAAGAGGTTTGACTATATTTAAAAAATGCAGTTAGAGACGTCGGGTCCCACAGAACTTTTCATCGGCCCTGGTGTGAGGTATCGCAGGGTCATCTACCGATGAAAGTTTTAATTACTTTTAAAATTACTGTATACAAAACTTACAAGCTTCGTGATAAAACGATGTTGCACATTTATATTTATTTCAGTCAAGAATTATTGAATTTTAAAGTCAAAGAATCTTTTTAGAAACAACCTGAAAGTTAATGCATACGTTATTTTTATGATAAATTTTTTAAAGCTCATGTTCGTTGTAAAAGAAAAAGGAGAAAAAATCTTGAAATATAATATGAAAAAAGGTATAAAATATTTTTGTTACTCAAAGCGATGTACTTCCTGCTATCAATAAATTTCAAAAACATACAATCCCTTTCCAAATCAAACTTTTGAGTCCTAAAACACTTTTTTATAAATTAATCCTTCCCACTCCTGTATGAAATGAAATAGACAAAATAAAAAAAAATCGTTAAGTCTTTGGTATGTCTTTACTATAGTACGAAAGTATCTAAAATAAAGGCAGAAAGAAAAAAGAAAACGCATTTGCGAATTCTTTTAAAGAAATAAAATCCGAAGCTTTGCAAACAGAGTTTTTGTGTTTTCGATAGTTCGCCGCTCTCCTAAAACTTTTATATTTGTATTCTCTCTACATTGCACTGCTGTGTAGGTTTTGTGACATCTTTTCGCAATTTTATTTCAAGAAATATATTATGGGTTTCTATATGATTTTTTTTCTTTTACAGTTATTTATTTATTTAAAAATACACTTACTGCAATACATATACTGTATCTTCGTTCTAATTCACATAAGCTTTTAAAAATTATCATTTTTTTTTCTTTATGAAAAATTTTAAATTCAAATTTGAAACATTTTATTTTACTTTATGAAAACTGGCTCCATAAAAATAAGTAAAATATGTTCTTTTTAACATTTTCCAACATAAGTTAAAAAGGTTGAGGCCAGGAGTGTAAAAGTCTAGGCGCCAGCGGGAAGACTCCTATTACTAAATTTTTTAAGTACACACAGAAAAAGCAATTGATCAAGACTACATAACATGTTTTCTTGAGTACATTTTGGTTGTTTTAAGCGGTTTTTTTAGTTTAAGTAAAAAATTGGCTTTATTGCTCAGACAAAAAAATATTGTTAACATTCTTATAAAATTTTGTCAATTTTCATCAATTTTATTTGATTCTTACTAATGTGTATTTTAGAACTATTACTAATGTGTAATTATGTATTTTCAATTCGTTTTTCCAACAAAATTTTGTTGTTTTTGCAAAATTTAAATTGGTGTGCTGTAGTCATAACTCTCTCAAATAATTTTGTTTAATTGACTTATATAGCTATAAAGGATTAACATAATTTTTAGATTAAAAATATTTTTCAAATTGATACAGATAAATGACGTTACTATTACGTTATTATGAATTTCAAATGAAAATTGTGGACGGAAAATTAAAAAAAAAATAGTCAACAATATTTATTTGTTTATTCAAAAAAAAATTTTACTGGCCCATATTTAAAAGAAAAGATTTGTTGGACCAAACAAATTTTTGTTGATTCAACAAAACTTTTTTCTGGGTGTATTATTACAAAACAATTATACGAAATGTTAGACCAAAAGTAACCACTAAATTTTAATGGTGACAGACTGTCCGTTGGCGCCTAGATTTTTACACCTCCGGTTTAAAAATCTGGTTTATATGTCTGTTTGCCGTCTTCCGGGCTCTAACTGGCGTAAGAGTACTGGGATAGCCATTCAACTAATGATTAGAATTTACTGTGGTATGTTCGGTTCTAAAAATGAAGTACTTAGCATTTTACAAATATATTCCAAATTTCGTACCTTTATGTCAGCAGGAAATGGATAAAAAATGAATCACAAGATTTGATTGCCGCGTACTAATAGAAACAATAAGTTAAAAGAAAACATTTAATAATTCGACATAATTTTCAAGATAAACATAAAGTGCTTATAAAAAAGCAATTTTTTAAAAAATATTTTTACTTTTATACTTATTTAAGTATTTTAATCCCTTATAATAGTTTGCAATATTAAATTCACAATTTCGAAGACTACAAACACGCATTTTGCATACATATTTAATCGGTACGTTCGTAATTATAAAAATACGCTGCACCTATAATCGTCGTCTCGTTTGTCTGTCCTTACATAACAGCGCAAAAATTATCTAACCGAATTGTATGAAATTTGATATAGGTAATTGTTGCAGAATTTTGTCGTTTCAAATTTTATGAAAATCGAATCAAAATTTAAAAAGATATTACAAAGTTTTCTTCCTTGTTTTAAATCCTATCATATGTAATTAATTCAATGTTATCCCATGATAGTTAATGGTTCTAGGTTTACCATGATGTCTTATGGAAGTTATATTGATGATAGAAGACATTTGTATTTATTGCAGCCAAGAATTGCTAAATTTTAAATTTAATAGAGACCTTAATGAAACAACTTAATGTATATGTTATTGTTATGATAAATTTTACAAAGTTCATGTTCGTTATAAAAATAAGAGAGAAAGCATCTTGAAATGTAATACGGAAAAATGTATAAATTTTTCCTATCACTCAAAACTATATATATTCCCCTCTAACAATAAATTTAAAAAACATACAATCGCTCCCCAAATCAAACTTTTTATAAATCAATCCTTTCTACTCCTATATGAAATGAAATAGAGAAAAGAAAAGAAATCGTTAAATCTTTGGTATGTCTTTACCACAGTACGAAAATATCTTAAGTAAAAGCGAAAAGAAAAAAGAAAACGTATTTGCGAATTCTTTTAAAGAAATAAAATTCAAAGCTTTGCAAACAGAGTTTTTATGTTTTCGATAATTCGTCGATCTCCTAAAACTTTTATGTTTGTATTCTCTCTACATAGCATTAATGCTGTAGGTTTTATGACATCCTTCCCTAACTTTATTTCAAGAAATGCATTATGGCTTTTTATTTATTTATTTATTTTTTTTAGCTCACAGGACACCAAAGACTGAAAGCTGAAGTGCCCACGGGTTCTCTATCTACTTATGTGTGTTTGTACGTAACACGAAAACTCTTGATAGAAATATCCTATTTGCTTGAAATTTTGCGTATAGTTCCGCTTAATTTCAGTATAGTAAGGTACTTCCCTTAATAGTTTTAGGGGGTCATTGGTTAGTATAGAGTGGGGGGGGAGCAGGGGACTATTTCCCAACACCCTTAATTTAGATAAATGGCTTTATCATGCAAAATTCCGATTTTCTAAAAATTTGGTATACCGGTTTATTCTGATAAGGCGCTTCCCTAATTAAATTTGGAGGTTCATTTGTTAAGTATAAAATGAAGTGAACGGGGGATAATGCAAAGTCATCTGATTTGCTTCACATTTTATATACACGTTTATTCTGATAAGGCGCTGTTCTAATTAGATTTATTGGTTAAGTATAAAAGGACGGGTAACGAGGGGGGGGGGGGATTTGTTGGAATTTTCCCACTTTAAATCTAAATGGTACCGGCAGTATATGGTTAAAGCTGCACTCTCGATGCAAATGTATACAAGATAATAAAAGTCAATGGGAAGAACAATAAAGCGCCAAATGTATTGTACAAATTTAATGATAGATAGCAGATATTATTACAAAAAAAAAAAAAAAAAAAATCTAGCATTTTTAACAAGTTGGAATTTGCACGTGAAGCGTAGCAAATGAGGTGCGTTCGTACGATAACGAAGTTTTAAAAATATTACTCTCATATATCAATCTCATAAAATTGCAAATAGTGAATTACAATTAAAACACTCATCAAACAATGTTCTCCCTATACCATTTTGTAATGGAATATTTTTGTGTGGCTTTGTAAATCAATAACAAATGTTCTGTGCACCACAAGTTACCTAAAATGTATATTATAATACGTACTTTATAGTTGCATATAAATTTTATTAATTTCGAATGAGTGTAACACCATTAAAGTGCATTTGAAACATTTTTCCCCATTGACCGTAATGTAACGGAATACTTTTGATCGTCTCTGTAATTGATCTATGCATCCGATTTTCAAAAAATTTGAAATAACTCGACAAAATTATGTAATAATTATGTATTTTAAATTTCAAACGATTAAAATGCATTTGAAACTTTTTTCCCCATTGACCGTAATGTAATGAAATACTTTTGATTGCCCCTGTAATTGATCTATGCATCCGATTTTCATAAAATTTGAAATAACTCGACAAAATTATGTAATAATTATGTATTTTAAATTTCAAACGTATAAAATACATTTGAAACTTATTCCCCATTGACCATAATGTAATTGAATACTTTTGATTGCCCCTGTAATTGATTTATGCACCCGATTATCAAAAAATTTGAAATAACTCGACAAAATTATGTAATAATTATGTATTTTAAATTTCAAACGATTAAAATGCATTTGAAACTTTTTTCCCCATTGACCGTAATGTAATGGAATACTTTTGATTGCCCCTGTAATTGATCTATGCATCCGATTTTCATAAAATTTGAAATGACTCGACAAAATTATGTAATAATTATGTATTTTAAATTTCAAACGATTCGGTTGGGTAGTTTTTGCGTTGTTATATGCGGACAGACGGACGGACTGAGCGACAACAATAGGTGCTACGTATTTACATAATTACGAACGCACCTAAAAACGGGTCGAAGGGTCGCAGAGCAAAATCTTGCAAAAAATTTACTATTAAATATGTTTAAAAACTCACTATCAAATTTAAAGATTGCAGACAAACATAATAAAAATAAAGCACAGTTCCATATCAAAAAGTTTCTATCAGAAACATTTGTAGCAAGTGTGCTTAGCAAACGAAATCGTAAAGATACATATAAACTGTAACTAAATGTGTGTTAAAACAACATCGCACCTTTATTTGAGTGTTTTCGACTTTAAAACTGTTGATACAATTCAGAAATTTTAATTAAAAAGGGATAATTTAGAAAAAAAATTCTTCCATATTTATAAAAATAACGATGAAACGACATGATAACGACATTCGTAAATGATAACGAAAATGAAGCTATGAAAATCTGTGTATATACCTATGATCATAAGAAAATCTGAGTAGATGCCGAGAAACTGCAGTGGGACTACCATCTGGGAGGGAATGGTTCTGTCGCCAAGTTTTTTGCCAACTTGGCGATATATCGCCAAATCTGGCTCCCAAAATTACTCGCCAAAATTGAAGCCAACTAGGCGTTATTTCCGCTATTCCGCCACACAAATATGTCTACTAATAACTTTAAAGTAATACTAATAATAGTTTAGGTTTGTTAGTTAAAGGTAATTGATAAAGTTCCTAAAAGGAACTGAAAAAGCTATGAAATCATACAAAAAACTGGTGAAATCAGAGAGAAAAGTAAAGCTCGATCTAAAAAAAAAAATGTTACATTTAAAATTCTCAAATAGTTTCAGTCTAATAAAATGCGTAGAAAAGTAATGGAACCAGATTATCTGTAAAGCTCATGCAAATTGCACTGAAAATAGTATTAAAAATCGCTATGGTAAAAAATTTACTGTTAAAAGATAAAATATTGCAATCAAAAAATTAACTATATTAAACAAAATGTTTGAAATCGAAATCAATTTCCGAATGTCAAAGAATCGCTACGAAACTTGAAGAATGGCTAAAAATCAGATTGAAAATTGAATTAAAAATCGCTAAATATTTAAAAGTCAGTGCCTAAAAAAGTAATATGAAGGGGGGGGGGGGATTGTAATCAGAAATTATTCATGAATAACAAAATGTTGACATGGAACGCCGAAAATCCTATTAAATGCTAAAACAGTGCAATCGAAAACTATTTTTGGCAAAAAGTTCGAAATCGAAATAGGTTTCCGACTGCCATAAAATCGCCAAGGAACTAAACAAATGACCAAATGTCACAGATGTCAGCATAGATGTCATATAGGCACCACTTAGGCGCGCTATTTTTCTGGCACCAATTCGGCGAAAACCAGTTACGTGCATATTTTTAAAATAATTTCTATTATTTTAAAAGGGAATAATCATAAATAAAAAAAGCTTAGTTTATAATTATAGAGTAAAATAATTTATATCATTTTAAAAAAGAAAATAAAAATAAACAGTTTTTAAATAAGTATATAAATAAGTAACAATAGCCGAGTTACCATGTGGAGCACATATAATTGCTATTTTGTTGCAATCGCACCAATGTGGTGCATATATGACATCTTGTGTCTATTTCTCTGGCAGAATCTTCTAATTTAGCAAAAAATTAAGCAATTAAAATAAATTATGATTAAAAGAAATATGATTTAATGGTTAGTTTACGTTCAAAGGAAACCAATCTGATCATCAAGAGCAGCTAGTTTACTGTATTTGAATAAAACACTGTAATCGGAAATCATTTAAGAATGATAAAAAATCGGCGCAAAGCGTAGAAAATCTCGAAAAATCGCATTAATTATAGATATGTGGAAAAATCAACTACATTAGGCTAGGTTATATAAGGGTAAAACATTGCAAATGGAAAACTTTCATAAATGGCAAAAAATTGACGCAAAATGTAAAAAATAATAAAAAAAATTGCTAAAATCCATTAAAAATTGATAAATTTCAAAATTCGTAAATGGCAAAATTTTTTTAAAAGAGTAAGGATAAAAATTTGAAATCAAATTCCTTTTACAAATTTCAAAAAATAGCCATGAAATTCTAAAAACCACTAAAAAAATCATTGAAAAAATCCTTAAAAACACTATCCAACATGTTTCGGGCTCAAAAATAGATATTTCTTAAGTATTTTGTCTCGCTAAACACGAAAATCAACATAAAAAGTTGAGATTAGCTCTTGTTTTCAAGATAGGAACCAACTTGAGAAATCTCACTATGGCCGTTATATGGGAAATTGAATGTTTGGAAGTTGGTACGCCTAATAGCTGCAATTCCCCTCAAGTGCATTCTCTGTATAGAATCCAACCAGAAGTCAAGATCACAGAATACAGGGCTCGTCACAAGAATCTTCTTTATTTCTTTGAGAAGAAAGAACATGTAGTTGCTTGTACTGATATTAATGGTTTGAGGAATTCAATGAACATAACTCATGATCCACGGAATTGGATGTTATTTATAGACTCTTCGAAGCTTAGTTTGAAAGCAGCCTTATTACCTACGGCAACATTATTCCTTCCATTCCCAATGAACATTCCGTTCACATGCAGGAAACTTACGGGAATGTGAAATTACTTCTCGAGTCAATCAAATACGTGGATCATAAATGGCAGGTTTGTGGTGCCTTGAAAGTAATTGCTTTATTGCTGGAAATGCAATTAGGCTATACCAAGTGTTGCTGTTTTCTGTGTTTGTGGGACAATTGAGGTAAAAACTCTCACTACATGAAAGACATATGGCCTTCAAGAAATCAATCCCGAGGGCAGAAATGTCCAAAATGAGTTGAACCAAACTCATTAGGAACTTTGGTTGAACCAAAAAACATTATTCTTCCACCCTGTACATTAAGGTATGATTAATGAACTTCGTGAAAGCCATGAACAAGGATGGAGAAGCTTTCCAGTAATTTAGAACGAAATTTTCAAGACTGAGTGAACCAAAGGTTAAAGAGGGAATCTTTGTGAGACCTCAAATACGCACAATAATGTAGGATCTTGCTTTGAATAAAGTTTTGGAAAGGAAAGAGAAAGAAGCTTGGGAAGCCTGCTGGGAAAGTGTGGTACGAGGATTTCTAAGCAACACAAAAGCCGAGAACTACCAACAGTTGGTGAAAAAACTCCTACAAAAGTACCATGACCTTGGATGCAACATGTCTCTGAAACTTCATTTCCTCCATTTTCATCTTGATTTTTTCCCTAAAAACTGTGAAGTTGTAAGGGTGAGCACGGTAAAAGGTTGCACAAAGATATCTATGTAATGAAACGCACATATCAGGTTCGTCGGGATGAGTCAATGCTGGCTGGCTAGCATTGGGCTGTTACAAGAGATGCTCCGGCGTTTACATACAAGAGGAAATTCAAAAGGAAACATTTGCAAAAATAGGCTAAAAACAACCACTGTTTTCTGAAAAATGAACATTATTTAATGAAACATGCCTATTGTATTGTATTTATTACATAGGAATTTGTTTCTTTTTCAATTTGTTTTTTAAATTTATGTGTGGGATGTTGTGTGTCTTTCTCAAGTGGGCTGTATTGTATCTGGAAAACAAGAGCTTATAAAAAAAATTCATTTACATATTCGTTTTTTTCATCCCAAAATTAGTAGGAATTGGCTGCCTAGAACCAGGAAACTGACAAAAACATTTTTTTTGTTGGCTAGTGAAATCGCTAAATGTAAATACATCACGAGAATAAAAATTTATTGTAGTTGGTTAAAACATAGCAATCACATTTTTCATAAACTACAAAAAAGTCGACAGGAAACAAAATGTATCCAAAAATCGCATTGAAAATAGACAAAATTTAAAAAATGTAGATGGTGAAAATTACTAAATTAGTCTAAAAATTTGAAACCAAATTCCTTTTTTAATTGTTTAAACATCACTGTGGGGATAAAAAAAATGGTACTAATCGCATTAAAAAGTTAATTAAAAATAGCATTGAAAACTGCATTAAAAACACACTGAAAAATGCACTAAAAATCGCTACTTAGTTTTTAAATCGCAGTAATTAGAAGTTTCTCAAATGGATAAAACATTCTAATCAGAAATCAGTACTATTTGATTATCCGGTCGGTCAAGAAACTAATTGCCAAACTACAAGATTAAACACAAATAATGGCTGATCGTAAATGTCACATTCACTTGACATTAAACGTGTTACACAAGTTTGTTACGTCATCAAGTGATTTTTACTTCATTGTTTTATTTGTATTTTATTAATGTTTTTCTAATTCATTTGACTTTTCATTATTTAACATAAAAATTACATCAATTTGCATAGTTTGGCGAGTCGTTTGATGATTTATATAATTTGGCGAAATTGATCGACTGCATAATCAAGTATTATACGGAAATCTTTTATGGATAATAAAAAAGCGGCGCGGCACGCGAAAATATTTTAAAACATGCATTAAAAATCTCTAAAATTACATACGATTAAAAGTTTAATGATCAATTTTTATTTTCGAGTATCAAAAATGACCATAAAACTCAGGAAAAAAAGCTAAAAATCTCTTTGAAAAATGTATAAAAAATCACTCATATTAAAAAATAGCAAGGTTAAAAATTTATTCTAATAAAACATTGTAAAACATTGTAATTGGAAATATTTCATAAATGACGAAAATTCGACATCAAATGCAAAAAATCTCGAAAAATCGCATTAAAAATTGCTGAAATTCATGAATCTTAGCAGACAGCACCATGCGAAAAGGGCGATTGCTCCGGGCACGGAAATTTAGTTGGCGCCAAATTTATACTACCAACGTCATTTTTGGTCTATCACAGAAAAAGTCCGAGGGGGGGGGGGGCGCCAAATTGAAACTTTGGTTCCGGTGAAGTTTTATCTTCGCATGCCTATGTTAGTATTCAAAATTTAGTACATTAAACTCAAAGTTTGAGTCAAAATTTCTTTTACTAATATCAAAGTACAGCGCAAAATACGAAAAAAAAAAACATATTAAAAATGCACTAAAAAATTCACTAAAAATCCAAAACTCATTACGCGAAATCCAAATAAATTATATTGAAAAGAGAGCAAAATTCATTATATTAGGTTAAAAGGATGAAACCATATTTCTTTCGCTAATGCGGAAAAACCGCCTCGAAACATTATAAAAATCTGCTAAAAATCGCATAAAAATTATATTAAAAAAATCAAAAATCGGCCTTCGAGGTGCTAAACTTCATATATAGAGGAACTTACCACCAAAATTTTGTAGCTCTTCGTGCAGCAGTCTCTCCAGGACATCGTCGGCATTAAAAAATTTTTAGTATGTATTATAAAATACTATCTTAAAGTTTCAAACAGGCCTTCTTGCTACATTTCCTAATTTTGTTCGCTCCCCTCACCTTTCGCTCCTGAAATATCATATTATTTTTAAAAAATATTTTATCATGTATTATAAACAATCTTGCAGTTTAAAACAAATCATATTGTAAGATTTCCGAATTTCAACAAAATCGCTGTCTGTTGGTTCCATATTCCACCACCAGGGAGCGCACTCTATTCTTATCAAAATTATATCTAGACGAAATTCTGTTAAAAAACCTATCAGGAGATATATTACTCGAGGAGGTGGCGGAATTAAGCAAGAATTTAAAATAATTGATGAAATTTCTATTAAAAAATAGTGGTACCTAAACTTTTAACATTTTAGGTAGATTTCGCAAAAAAATTCTACCTATTACATTCTCAACGACTAAAGGTTTTGATAGAAAAACCATGGAAAAAAATAGATACTAAAAGCAAAAAATCTCGAAAATCGTTAAAAATCGCATTCAAAATCGAATTAAAAATCGTTGAAATCTAAAAATTGTAACAAATAAAATTTTGTGCATTACAATAAAAGTTCGAAACAATTTTCCTTTTGTCAATATCAAAAAACAGCCGCAAAATGTGGAAAAACACTAGAAATCGCATAAAAAATTCATAAAAAATTTAAAAATCGATGTAGGAATTCCGAATAAGCTTTGCTGAAAAGAGAAAAAAAATTGTTATATTGGGTTAAAAGAATGAAACCGTACTCCTTTAACTAATTGGATAAAACCACAAAAAGAACCCTAAAAATCGCCTGAAAAAATTATTTTAAAAAATCTAATCAAAAAATTGAAAATCGGGCTTCGAGGTGCAAAACTACATGTAAAAAAGTACCTTCCCTCCAAATTTTGTAACTCTACATGCAGCGGTCTCTTCAGAACAGCGCTGACAGACAAACATAGTTCTCGCTTTATTATTATAGATAGAAGAAGATAAATATTAAAGTACGAATACATTGAATTTCTCAATACCATTGATCTTAATCTAGCATTTGGTTTATTTTATAATTTGATAAATTCCAATTCGAAAAATAAAGAAATGACAGAAAATTTAAATATAATAATTAGGGGAAAAAATTCAATAGAAAAGCAGGAATTAAAAAGGAAGTAAAATTCACAAATAAGTTGTGATAACTTTTACAATGAATCCTTCATGCTTTTGTTAATAAACTAGTCGTTGGGGGCCACCATAATACTTACCCATCATATATATGCATTTATAATATATGAAAATAATATATTTGAAAACTATTTATAAAATGGATTGCAATTTCAAAACAAAATTTAAACATGTATTTATATTTTTATTGTGCATAGTAATGCTGTATTAATGAGTTGCTGATGAATTTATTTCGATAAATTATACAACATGCTTAACTACTCAAGTCAACTGAATTGCGAAAAAGAAACAACCTTATAACTCCAAAAATAATAATCTTATTAACTAACAGTTTATTGCGTCGGATTAAGCGTCTCATTTCCAATTTAAATATATCTTTGAATTGAAATTTGAATGAAATACAGGGTCATGAAAAATCGAAGGATGTGGAAAATAGGATTACAGATATCTCGGCAACTAATAATTCGATCAACTTCGTATTTTATGAAAAATTTGTGTTATTTTATTGCCTTTTATGATCACTCTTTAAAATAAAAAAATTCGAAAATTTTTATATACCTTTCATCAGAACGAATTTTTCGAGAGTCCGAAAAAAATAGTTCCGGATAATCGAGGTTACTGCTATTAAATAGGCTTCGTCCCATTCTTATATACTAAATACATACAAAATTTCAAGTCTCTATCTCAATTCGTTCGGGGGATAGAGTGTTTACAGACAGACAGACGACAAATAGACAAATTTTTTTTTCTAAAAATATGTTTTTCGAAATCTCCAGTGTTGAAAACGTGTAAATCCGTCAAAAAAAAATTTCGATTTTCAAAACGATTGCAATATTTACCCTATACTACGTATGATGGGTAAGTAAAAAAAGTGCGCTCTGGTTTGGCATTACAGCCTAGTATATTGAGATACAACTTTTTTTTTTTTTTTTTTTTTTTTTTTTTAAAGGAGCGTTTTGGTTTGAATTACAGCCTAGTATATTAAAATACGATTTCATGCAAATAATATTTATATATAAATAGATGAATATACAATAAGCGTTAAAAGTGAAATATTCAATAAATATGCAATTTTCCACTTGCAATATGTCAATCAATCGTTATATTTTTTGTAATTGTAAATTTTCTTTACTCCAAAGTAAATAATCTTGAGTAAAAAAAAATTATTACAGCTGCTTATGGAAAGTTTTTATCTACTATATATTTTTAAATTATTGATAATCATAATTTTTCACTTTGATTTAATTACTATTCTGAAATATATTATAGTATGTGATGTTTCATGTAACTTGTGATAATAATTTGTTGTTTACATCTTACTTCTATAATCATGAACATAAAGTTCATGTCTATAATGTGTCAACAAAAATATACAAGGTTGCCAGAAAATCGCCAAGTAAAACGCCAAATATCCCGCTTCATTAGGGATGATGACGTCACTTATGTAGAAAAATATGAAAATCACGTGACCTTTGCCATTTGAGTGAATCCCCTTTTGCCTGGAACGAAGCGAGTCGCACATAACGGCCAATCAAATGCTTAGTAATGTGAAGATAGAAAAGCCGTTTCTCAAACAGCCAATGAAATGCTTAGAAAACGGAAAAACGCTATTTTTCTCGCTCAAAGTTTTTATGTGTAATAGCTCTTTAGGATTGTTTATTCAAGGTCAAACTGGCTTAAAAAGTTATTTAATGAATATAATATCCAAATTTATCTTACTAGATATCTGTAATTTTGTGATAAAAAAATTGCGAATATACTTCGCTGCATATATCAAAGATGCTTTTTTTTGAATGGCAACAGATTTGAAGCACGCAGCTGATGAAAGAAAACACGACTTGATAAATACTATATGGTAGACTCTCGTTTCGTAGCCAAAAGAAGTTCGCCAAGAGCGATAAATGCGAAAAGTCAACACCCTGCCAGCTGTAAGGAAAATTGCGCTACCGCTTCTACTCAGCAATGGCGGCATTTGTGAATTGTGTTTATGTAAATCGTAATAAATGTTATTATTTGTCTACTATATTTTTAAATATGAACAATATTGAAGACTTATGAAAAAACTGCATGTGAAGTTAACGATTAAAGAAAATAAACGTGACAACGCACGTAAACTGATTGTAAAGTAAGATGGAAGCAGATAAGACAAAAGTAAAATATGAAGATCTTAAAGTGATGAATCCTATTTAATTGAAAGGTTATTGCTTGTGATATATGTTATAATTCATCATATACATTAGCAATATTCCTTCGATTATACTACATGAGATGATTGCTGGATGAATCGACATTACGGGAAATGTTTTGCTAAAGTTGAATTACATTCAAGTAAGATAAACTTTATGATTATTAAATACAGTTCATTCATCTTTTGTCTAACGTTTTTAAAATTACTTATTATTTTTTTCCTTTTTTGTACTGCTTACTGTACTATTTTACTACGATTCTGACAAGGAACTATTGTTCTAACTAATTTCTTTCATAAAAATTTGTATTAAAGAATACTGCATGGGATGGAAAAAAAAGTAATTGAATCAAATAGTGATAAAATTGTATGTGAATGTTATATTGTGCAGGTATTGCAAATGCACCAGTTTCATAGATTTTAGTGGTTTTATTATTATTGCTATTAATTTGAAATGTCTCTTAGCCTTTTAAAAAAATAATAATTACAGTTGCTGATAATAAGAATGCTATAAATTTAGAAATAACAATTTGATATTTTTCAGTTAGCTGGACTCCAGTGTTATATATACATACATATCTATGCGTGTGTGTAAACACATTTGTATGTACATAAACACAGATATATTTATGTATGCATATGCTTATATATCTACATATAGGGTGGATGTGCCAGTAACAGGGTTGCAAAAAAACCGGCTAAAATTAAAAAAAGCCAGTCCGGTGGCTTTTATTGGTTTTAGCCGGCTTTTTTTGGCCAAAATTGGCCTTTTTGGCCAAAATTGGCTTTTATACAGAGAAGCATTTTTATTATAAGCTACACATTTTTTAAGTGTCCTTTAACTAGTTTTAATGATGTTTAATTTACTTTGAGTTTAATAAATTTATTAAAATAAAAAATTGGGATTTTAATTATGATTTATTATGAGAAATTGGGTTATAACCCAATTTTTCGATAATGAAGACATTAATACTAGAATAACATATTGATGGAGTTGCTAGTAATTTATAGTCAGAATTGCAAGTATGTCAGCTAAATTATAAAATGCCCATACCAAGTACTTTTTCCGATTTATATTAATCTATAATCCAACTTTGTTTTTCCATTTTTTATTTTTTTTATAAAATTAAAGAGGACAATGGGTACTTACAAGGAAGGTCTCCATACGGGCATACTCAGAAAAATCTGAAAAAATTACAGAATGTTCTTCTCATATAGTTATATATGTTTATAAAAAAAATTTCGGCGGAACTCCTTGTAACGTCCGTAAAAAAAATAATAAAAATTTCGTTTATTTGGCGAATTATCTCCGGTTGGCGAAAAAAACGAAATTTTGAAAAATACGCTTTTACGCTTTGAATACTTTTTAAAGAAAAAAACTTTCTATGTTCAATTTATTTAAATAAGTTTAGTTTAAGTAATTTTAGTTTTGCATTTTTACTTTACTTTAAGTGTAATTTTGTCATATACGTTTATATGTTCTTATAACAAAATGAAATTAATATATTTTATCATTTAAAACAGAATTTAAATTGATTAAAATTGTTCTAAATTGAAAAATACACTGTTAAAAATCTGCTGCATTTTGTTGCAACGCACTCCCTTGCTTGTATAGAAAACGGTTACTTGGCCGTAAAATGGAGCTTTCTCATTGGTTGGAATAGAGATATTATATGCAAGCGGTGGAGTGCGTTGCAACAAAATGCAGCAGATTTTTAACAGTGTATGACACGGTCAATTCACCCTACTATGGAGCATTCTCATTGGTCAGAAGAGAGATATTCTATAAAAGTAGTGGAGTGACGTTGCAGTAAATGCTGCAGATTTTTAACAGTGAAGTCAATTAAAATCAATTTTCAGATTCGTTAAAATCGTCTGCGTTTGGCGAGGAAATGCATTGCTCGCCAAATCCCGCGTCGCTTTCAGCTTTTCATGCCAATTATTCCAAACTATTTTATTTTTTTACATATCTAATAATGTAATTCCGCCGCTAATTTTCACTGATCCTTTATTACCTACATGAGTAGTTTAATTCGTATTTTTTTTCAAAAAATTCTGAGTATGCCCCCAATGGAGACCTTCCTTGTTAGTTATATGTTTTATTACTCAACTAATTTTAAGAGTTATTAAAATGTCATGTTTTATTCCCTATAAACATTTAAAATCATACATATAAAAAATCACAATTTCCCACTATTGAAAATGATATTATGAATTATGCATATTTCATAATATATTTCATAATTTATTTCAGTATTCTTAAATAGCATATGCATGAATATATTCATGCAAGACGGCATATAAATGCTTTTAAATAACAAAGAGCTATTCAAAATTTTAATTCAACAAATTTTATTCAAACATTTTTTGTTGTTGTTTAAGTATATATAATTATGTATAAACTCGTCTCAAATACTGAATCCTTCCTTATTTGTCTTTCAACATTGTTCATCTATGACGTAATCTTTACATATTGACTTGAAAAATGTTTCCATGTATGCTTTGATATGTTACATTTTGTCATAATTCAATTAAATATAATTCTTAAGAATGTGTAATATAAGTAGAACTATGAAATACAGAAGTTTAAAACACATTTTTTGTTATATTTTCTTTTTTCCAAGATTTATATAATTTTGACATAATACCTTCACAGTTGACTTCTAGCGGTTATAAAGACTTACTTATTTGAAAAATTAAATAGAAATGTATAACTTTTTTAGTAGTAAATAATTAAAAATGTATTAAAAATAAATCAATCCAAATTTTTAATATGGATTTTATACAAATTAACACTTTAAAAATAAAAGCCGGCTTTTTTCAATTTTAGCCAGCTTTTTTTAAGTGGATAAAACCAAAAAAAGCCGGCCGGCTTTTTTTGGCCCATCTTAAAGCCGGCAACCCTGGCCAGTAATGAACACTTTGATGTTTTTGCTTCATAAAAAAACTAGCAAATATTTAGATTTCATTATTTTTTCCCAGGGTTCGTTGATTTAAATCGGCTTGATTTTAATCATGATTTAAATCACGATTTAAATCAACTGATTTTTAAAAAAAAATCATTGATTTAAATCAGTTTTTCTTTTAAGTTATTTTTTAATAAATTTCAGATAAAAAAAACATAATGTGCTTTAATATAATTTAGTTTTATATACCATATATATTCAAACAACTTTCAGAAAGATAAAGCTTAAGCTTAGTAAAAAAGTAAAATAAATGTAAAGTTTAGAAAAAAATGCATTCAAATTTCATTTGAATCAAATTATAAAATAATCTTGCAACGGTAAAGAAATCTTAACAGAAATATACTAAATATTTGAATATTTACTCATTAGTATTTAGAAAAACTTTTGCAAGTTGAGGTAAAATAAAATTGTATGACTTTGTGTGCTGTACTTTGGTGAAGTCTGCTATATAAGGATTTGCGCAAAATCTGAATCAGCAATTGATTTATTTATTTAATTTAATATAATTGATCTCAGCCCTTTAGAATGGTGGAAGGTATTTTTGTTGCAGTTATCGAAAAAGCTCATAGTAAAAAGAGAATTAATGATCAACTAGCTTTTTACTGCAATAGATTTATCTGCTTCAATCGAACAAATGTTTTTTGCCTTTGGTTTGATACTTTCAGAAATTAAAAATCAACAGATAAAACTGTTAAACCGTTGCCATCGAAATGCTCAAGGCCAGAGGACACAAATTGTGAGGTATTCACTAACTAACTTTTCAATTATGTTGGAATTCACACTAGAAAATTTTGAATAACAATTTACTTTTATTTTATTTGTGGAATATCAATCATCGTATAAAACACTGAACATACTGATTAACTTATGATTAATTACTTCTTAAACTTAAACATACACATGAGAATTTGGAATCCCCCCCCCCCCAATAAAAAAATATCCAGATGCGGCAACACTGTAGCAATCCTTCTCTGGTTGAATTTTTATTTAGGGATTCCAAGTTCTTATTAGTGAGTTTAAATAGTTATTGTTTTATAAGTTGATAAATATTCCACAAGTAAAATAAAATTGCTATTCAAAATTTTCTTGTGTAAATTCCAACACTACTGAGAAGTCAGTCGATTAGTGATGACATCTCATTTTGTGTCCCCTGGCCTTAAGTATTTTGATGGCAGCAATTGAACTCATTTTTCTCAGTCAACACTTAAAAAAAGTTAAAAACTTCCAATTTTGTTTAAATTTTTTATGTGTTGCAGATGTTTTTTATTTTAATTAAAATATTGAAGGTTGAATTAATTTTTGACATCTGATTTGTAGTTTTTCATACATTTTGTGTAATCAAGATTTTTTTCATAGCCTAAAATTTTACCTTGAAATAATATGAATCATTTATGTAAATTGTGTAATATTAGTAATAGATAATACTTATAATATGCATGTCTATGTATGTAAACTTTATATTATTTAAATTAAACAAAAAGTCAAAATAATAATTATGTGTGGCAATTTTTAAAAAAATCAAAAAAATCTGATTTAAATCAAAAAAATCCGATTTAAATAAAAAAAAATCCGATTGTTTTGATTTTTATTAAAAAAATCAAAAAAATCACGAACCCTGTTTTTTCCCTCCTTGCATATTTTATAAATCTGGTTTATTGTTGGCCCTTTTGGATAGCAATAGAAAACTTTAAATTTTATTTAGGAGAGAGTTGGGTGGTGTGGAATACTTTTTACAAAAGTAAGAAAGTCTACTTTTTTTTACATTAAAAACTATTTTATGAATAAACATGAATGTAAAATTCTACAAGACAAAGAGTTAAAAAACAAAAGCTGGCTTTTTTCAATATGAGGAAATTAGTATTATTAAGTAATGCTTGTATTCGTGACATTCGGTTTATGCTATAGGGTAAACTTTTATACTACTTAAAAACAGGGTTGGTTTTTGCCAGGACAATGGAAAAATTTAAGCAAAAACAGAAAAAAGTGACCAAAAAAAAAAGTGATGATGAGTGCAAAAATAAAATTAGAATGGCAGTATATGTTTAAATTTTCACCTTAATGAAATTTTTGTTTTGGAGATTTTAATTTAAGAAGTATTTATAATTAATCAATCAATAATATATGACATAACCACAAAAACAAAATTGTAAATTTACATTTTTTGTTTTATTGAAGTAAATTATTTAAAGAAAGACATATTTTTAAAATCAAACAGAATAAAATTACTTCATAATTTTTTTCTTTTTTTAGCATGGCATAGCAAAATAAAAGATTTGTGGAATTTTCCAGAGATAATTTATTTCGGATGTCAAAATGAGTGAAAAAAAAAACTGAAAATGTTCTTTTAACAGCACCAGTACTCGGGCAACAAATGTGCAAATGAATAACTAGTTCATAAAAATTCCTTGATATGTCACAAACAGATGAAATACTTTCGCACTATTTGAAAGATGTAAGCTGATTCAGCAACATTAGTCGCACAGTAAGTGTGTAGAAAATATAATTTTTTAATGTCAAATTTTATAAAAAAAAGTTATTGGAATCTATTTTTTTTTTTTTTTTTTTTTTTTACAAATTCTTTTTGATTTTCTCTTTTTGTTCATAATTCAATAATCTAAATTGTGGTTTAGATGTAATAAACATATGACTAAATAATACGATTGAATTTCTTGTTTGAATTGTGTTTTGAGTATGGTAATATAACTAAGCAAAATAGGATTCTATACATCACAAATAACAAGCATCTGCTAATGTTAAATTATCACTCTGAGTACTATTTACAGGGGTGGGAATATTCAGAAAATCTTACCAACCAAAGATTTAGTTTAGATAAGTCAGCACGATGCACAGCGTACAGTCATGGGAAAAAAACACCCACTACTAACTTTGCAAAAAATTATTATAAAAGAAAGTTACTGATACTAAATGATTGGAAATAGTGTACTTTAAAATGATACAAATAAAATTTGCGTAGGGGACTATCTACATATTAAAACAAACTCTATCTTAGTTTTTTCAATAACAGTACCTAATTCAGACAACATAAATGAACTCTACAGCATTTAATTAACCTTAAAACAAATTTTCATGCAATTTGTATGATTAATTTCTGGAAAATTGATCTTTTTAAAATGAGCTTATTTTAGGGGCTGTATCGAAATCAAAGCTCAGTATTTGATTTATGACTAAGAGAACCTCCTTCATCCTCTTGAGCCTTATGTTACAGGATAGCATAAGAAATTTCAAAATAATCACTTCCATCATGGATGGCCTCTTTTAAACTATCATTTTGCCATTTTTTAAGTATAATTTGAAAACTACCGAGAAGAAAAATTAGAAAATTTTGGATTTCCATTACAGCAGGACATCATAAATGTAAATCCATCAAAAATTATTGTGGATTGCAATTCAGAATTTTTTAAAATATTAATTTCATAAATCAAATTATAAAAATTGCGAATTCAACATATTTATGTTTGGTTATTTTAATATTATTGCAACATGAAAAATCAGCACATTAGGAGTATAATTTCAAGAGACATTAATAAAAATATAACATAATTTAACATTAGGAGCACTAAATTTTTAATGTTTGTAATTCAAAAACTTATCATTCAAATGGCTTGAAATTTGGTGTCTAGACGTAGTTTGAACTAAGGATTTGAAATATTTTGTTAAAAGAGGGTATTGCCATTGGAAAACAAAAGTTGGGTTTATTTTAATATGTAGATGTTCCCCTAAGCAAGTTTTATATACATCATTTAAAAGTAGACTTTATTTCCAATCGTTTGGTACTAGTAACTATAATTTGTTGAGGAGTTACTCAGGGTGTTTACTTTTTTTTCCCACGACTGTACAGTTGAAAATTATGAGAAAGTAGACTGCAAAAATAGTTAATATCTGTTATTGAAAAATGTATGCGACAGGACCCTTGTATTGTAATTACTCTAAAATTTTGAAGGGGATTTGGACAAAAAACAGATAAAGTTACTCTTTCTAATGATTATGAACAAAGTTGCCAAAAATCCTAATTCTTTTTTTTTTCTTTTCGGACCTGCCCCGCTCCCCCCCCCTCCCCCCCCCCAAAAAAAAACTGGTTTTTTTTGTTAAAACATCCCTTTTTATTACATATACATGCATATTTATTGAGAAAAATAGACATTGTTGTATTATAAATAGTGTAACTTCATTTTAAAATAATTTAAATTAAATAATTACAGTGAATTTATGTAGAAAATTGAAAAATGAACATATTTTAATTTAAATAATATTAGCAAATAGTTTTATGTTCAAAGAATAAACTGCTCTACACACTGAAACATTGATACTCTGAAAATCTTTATGAACAATCTTTTGATTAGTAATAATAAACATTTGTATGTACTTTGATAAATATAATATTCTTTTCCACAGTCAAATACTTGAATTTTTTTTTTTTTTTTTTTTTTTTTTTTTTTTTTAATTACAATTTGAAGTCAACATTTTGGTTATAAGATTCAGCTGTTAACAAGGAAAAAATAATAATAATACTGTTATTATTTTTTAAAAAATGCTATAAATAGCACCTGATCCTTGGATACTCTCTTATTTGACTACATATTTTGATTTTAATTCTTCAAGATAATATAATCTCCCAAAATGAAGAAAAATTCCTTTTACAGCTTGAACAAAATTGTAAAGAACATCGTGATATGTTATTAATTACATTGAACAATCTGCATTTTTTTAAAAGTATAAAATATTTTATACTAAATATTAAATATTTTTAATCCATTTTATCTTTAATCAATTCCTATGTTTGAAATACATACTGATAGGGCCTGATTTATGCAGGGGCATGCGGGGCAATCGCCCCAAGCTCACCATGAGAGTAATTAGGATTTTCACTAAAAAGTGCCAAGTGATTACAGTTAGCCAAAAGATATAAAAATTAATATATTTTCAAGCTTTAAATTTTTATTTTAACAACTTAATATTCTATTATTTTCAAAAAAAATCTTTATTAATGTTTTTCTTGTAGTGTAGTAAGTTGAAACCATTAACTATGACCAATTTGCAACAATTTCTTTTAGCCATCTTATAACGTACATAGATAAGCAAAGAAACAACTTGAAAAGAGATATTTCAATCAAGCAATCTATCTTCTTTTTTTTCGACAACTATCCGGCTAGTCCTTTTTTCTTAAAGTTGTGACTATATTTTTGTTTTACCCTGTATACAGATGTGAACTGCACCAAATACAAAATT
Source organism: Maratus speculifer (assembly GCA_964019185.1). Lineage (NCBI taxonomy): Eukaryota > Metazoa > Arthropoda > Arachnida > Araneae > Salticidae > Maratus > Maratus speculifer. Next base: position 186,123,976 of record OZ025296.1, on the reverse strand, counting down.
TATACATGCATGCAATACATATGAAGTTTAGTACTAGCCACTTCCAATTATTCACAAAAACAAAATTCTAATGATAGACAGAAGGGGAGGGGGGGGCATAGCCTTAATCAGGCCCTGCATGCTGATTTTAATCCTATACATAAAAAAAAAATATCTTAACCCACTATATCTAATGCTTATTGTTGAAATAAAGTGTTGAAAGTAGAAATTATTAACACCAATAATCTGAAACACATAGATTATAAAGAAAAAAGATAAAGTCGCTCGATTTTTTATAAAACAAGCTTTTTTTTTTTTTTTTTTGAGACAGAGACAGAAACGAGTTAGTTTAAACCATGGTAATAAAAATATCCAAGTCAACATTTGAGCTCAGGACCTTAGCTTCATGGAACTCTTGAGTCACACATTGATAATCTCATATTAATGTTCAACACATGAGAAGGATTTTATACTTCCTGAAAAATGTAGCATAGTAGTATCACAGATTAGGTGATTTACACCAAAATTTAGTCAAAAAGAGCTTCTGTCAACTTCTAATTCAATCTGAAGTTTGATGAAACCCTTGCATTAGTTTCTGAGATTGAGCTATTTTAGAAATCTTAAAAAATTCTGCATAACAGCACTACTTATTGGATGATGTACACCAAAAACTAATCAAAATCAATTTTTATCTGAAATTAACTGAATCTGAAGTTTGATGAAAATACGTGCATTAGTTCTTGAGATAGAGCTATTGCAATAATCCTGAATAATTCGGCATAGCAGCGCCACCTCTTGACCGATTTGCATCAAATTATATCAAGGATTAACTAAATCTAAAATTTTTATGAATAGAGCTATTGTGGAAAATAAGAATAATACAGTATTGCGGCATCACTTGTTGATCATTTCCAGTTTATATCATGGTCTAACTGATTCTAAAGTGTTATCAAATTCCATGCATTTGTGCGATAGAGTACTTAAAAAATTTTTGTCTCATACACACTCATAGAGTGACACACAAACATTTTCCAAAACTCATCAAATCATGTTCAGGAGCTTTGTTAAAACGTGTAAGTCCATCGAAAACTAGAAGTTGAAAATTTTCATGAATTCTATTCATTCTTGTAAAGATAGAAGAAAGTAAAAAATGATTCTATCAAGTGATCAATATCACTATCCTATGCAAGAATAATAACTGCTTAAAGAAATTGAAGTTGAAACAGAATTTTTTAAAAGAATCCTTGCATATGTTCAACACTTCGCCTGACTGAAGAGGCCTCTTAAGCTGTTAATGCATTGCCATCTCAGCTATCCTGGATAAGTGTGATGGACATAATTCAATCAGATATCCTTTTCAGAATTGTAGTCGTAAAAACACCAGAAGGTACAGATCATAGGCAAAGAGTACATGCTGAAATCAAAAACATCAAGTTTTGAATGTACACTAAAGTATTATTTGAGGCATAACACAGGGTATACGAGTTTCTTTTAAAATTCCATTTCCACTATGCTCCTGATCCCTTTGATAATGGCATCTGGTCTGCTATCTGAAACAATCAATAGATTAAATCACAAGTAATGGAATTCTTAGTGAATGTCTTATATATAATTACACTTTATTTAACACAAACAAGGACTTTTACTTTTCAATTTTAAGTTACAGACATATGGACAGACAAACTGTCTTTATTGTGTCGACACGGTATTTTTTATCTTTAACAACTTTTATAGGAAGAGAACTGATGTCTTGTAAAGCAGGAACTTTTGCCTCAAGTTAGATTGAGCTCCTTATCATTTGAGCCATTGTTCATTTCACCTCATTCTATTGTGAATAAACTGCACAATTATCCTACATGAAAGATTTTTGTAGAATTCAGTGAAAGTCTGGCAAAGCAAGTGTGTGCATGCAGCCTTAGACTGGGATTTGTACCAATTAGAAAAACTGTGTTGAATTAATGAAGTATAAGTGTTGAAATTTGTATTTTAAGTTTACTACCAAATACAAATAATTTTCTAGTGTGCATGTGTGGAAGATTCTTATCCTTTGGCCATCTGTTGAATTCAGCATTGTTTGATATACAGTCAGACCTTGTTATCCCGACACCTAGTTTTCATGTCATTCCGCTTACCACGTAAGTTTTTCAAAGTCCTGATTTTCTGTATACGATTTTAATGTAAATAAACTCTGGATTTTACATCGTTGAATAATTTTCAACTCCGGATATCCCGACGGTTTAGGAAATTTGTCCATTTTTTATAATCCATCTTATAAGCGCATAAGTTAAGCGGTAAGAAAAGATTTTAGCCAGACTCTTCTCAAAAGTGTCTTAAGTACCAATTGACATAAAGGAGAAACTTTTTTCAATCATTTATCCCATTAAAAAACCCCACCCATTATGGATGACAGAATCAGTCAAGGAGAGATTTCTTCCTGTGCGTTCTCTATCTTTCAATCCACATTTTATTCGTAGTTTTTTAAAATGTTTACAGTGCTTGGCACGGCATGTTGGTTTCATCCAAGTTAATCAGATGTCGTGTGTAAGAAGATAATGAAGAAGACATTCCTCTTTCAATATTATTTAAAGAGTTGTTAGATCGTGAAATAAAAATAACAGAGGATGTCCAGATGTATATCGATTTTCATAAGGATGTCACCCCATCACTCACTAAATGCAATGATTTCTAAAAATTTAGAAATTTCTTCAGATTTTTGTCAAGTATAAAGGGGGCTATGAGCGATTATCCTTTCTTAAATTTGATAAATGGGTTTTTGTGTAGAATAATCCGATTCGCTTTAAATTTTAGATGTAGGTTCTTTCTGATAAGGCTAATCTCTGAATAATTTTGGAAGTTTAATGGTTAAGTATAAAAGTGGAGGAGAACTCCTCTTAAATTATATAAATGGGTTTTTATGATGAATTATCCGATTTGCTCACAATTTTGGATATAGGTTTTTTATATGATAAAGCATTTCCCTGATTAATTAAGAGGGTTCATTAAGTATAAAAAGACGAAATGGGGGGAGCTATTTCCCCTCTTAATTTGTTTTTCGAAAGGCATTAATACTTGAAAATACAAGGCTGCAATATATAATTAGTATGCATAGCTTGTGAACTCAATGCCATCAGTTTAACTGGGTGATATCCTTTTTTTTTTATTTATTCTCTTGTGTTTGATACCTGAGGTTTTGTGCTGTCTAACTTACTAGAACTAACAGAATCGAAAAATCAACGCAGGAAACAGCAAGTAGAAGTAGTACAAATTTTGAGTTCGATATTTTATGTAAAGACCGGAAATTTGTTTTTAATTCGTGACACCGTTAAAACAAAGGAAACAATCAATTTTAAAATTTCAAATATCCTTCTATAGTAAAAAAAAACTAGCCTTAAAAGGAATGACTCCTGGAATGATGCTGATGTGTAAGATTTCTGGAAATAACGAATCCGGGTGGACCACTCCTTCCATGAGTCGAATAGACCAATCAGGAAAGGGCTCCGTCTATGCATCGCGAAGCGATTCCAACCGCGATTGCAAAGCAATACTGAACGGAGTCACACAGTGATTACGCGGGGGGGCAGAACCCCCTATAGTTTAAAAGAACTATAACTCTCATTCCAATTATGCATGTTTGGGGCGCCGCACCCCACTTTGCCCCCCCCCCCCCCCAAAGGGGAACTTACTTAAACTTGTTGCATATCTTTAGAAAAGTCTGAAACTGTCTTTTCCTATTATGGATGTCATGTGTCTTGTGTGTCCCTCTCTGCTCTGTCCCTGAGGGGGGAGGGGGGCACATTTTTAATTTCTTTACAACACCAGTCGGGTGACACATCATTTGAAAGGTCTGCAACTGCTTATTCAAATTATGGATATCTTGTGTGTTACCCCCCAATCTGCTCCCCCCAGAGGCGCACATTTTTAATTTCTTTACAACACCAGTCGTGTGACACATCATTTGAAAGGTCTGCAACTGCTTATTCATATTATGGATGCCTTGTGTGTCACCCCCCACTCTGCCCCCCCAAGGGGGGCACATTTTTAATTTCTTCACAACACCAGTCATGTGACACATCATTTGCCCGGTCTGCAAATGCTTATTCATATTATGGATATCTTGTGTGTCACCCCATACTCTGCCCCCAGGGGGCGAACATTTTTAATTTCTTCACAACACCAGTCATGTGATACATCATTTGAAAGGTCTGCAACTGCTTATTCATATTATGGATGTCCTATGTGTCAATCCCCCCCTCTGAACCCCAGGGGGGGGCACATTTTTAATTTCTTTACAACACCAGTCGTGTGACACATCATTTGAAAGTTCTGCAACTGCTTATTCATATTATGGATGCCTTGTGTGTCACCCCCCCACTCTGCCCCCCAAGGGGGGCACATTTTTAATTTCTTCACAACACCAGTCATGTGACACATCATTTGCCCGGTCTGCAACTGCTTATTCATATTATGGATGTCTCTTGTGTCACCCCATACTCTGCCCCCAGGGGACGAAAATTTTTAATTTCTTCACAACACCAGTCATGTGACACATCATTTGAAAGGTCTGCAACTGCTTATTCATATTATGGATGTCCTATGTGTCAATCCCCCCCCCCTCTGAACCCCAGGGGGGGCACATTTTTAATATATTTACAACACCAGTCGTGTGACACATCATTTGAAAGTTCTGCAACTGCTTATTCATATTATGGATGTCTTGTGTGTCACCGCCCACTCTGCCCCCCCAAGGGGGGCACATTTTTAATTTCTTTACAACACCAGTTGTGTGACACATCATTTGAAAGGTCTGCAACTGCTTATTCATATTATGGATGTCTTGTGTGTCAACCCCCCCAACTCTTCCCCCCAGGGGGGGCACATTTTTAATATCTTTACAACATCAGTCATGTGACACATCATTTGAAAGGTCTGCAACTGCTTATTCATATTATGGATGTTTTGTTTGTCATTCCCCACTCTGGAGGGGGTGCACATTTTTAATTTATTTACAACACCAGTCGTGTGACACATCATTTGAAAGGTCTGCAACTGCTTATTGGTACCATGGAGTATTGGCGAGCGCAGCAAGCAGGGATACCCTACATCTTGGAATCGCTAAGCGATTACGCGGTGGGTTTGCAAGCGTAGCGAGCAGGGGGGCGGTGCCCCCTAGTTTTATAAACACATCTACAAATGTTAAATAAGTCGTGTGAATTGGATTTGGGGCGGAATGGAGAGGTGAAGAAATTTGCAAAACTGCTGCATTTCACAGAATAAATTCAGTTCAGATGTGTTTTTTTGACCAATCCCTTAGTTAAATATCATTTATTAAATATAACAATTTCAAGGAGCAGGTTAAGATGAATTAGGAGACCATTAAAGGGGGAAAAGAGAGAACCCACTAGGGGAGAGGGATTTTCAAACTTTTCAAAACCCCTCATGTGATAGAGAGTTGGGAAGGCCAGTGACCACTTAATCATGTTATGCACACCCCGTGCCTTTCCACCCCCTTTTGCCCTCTGTGGATGGACTTTTCTAAATTTTGCTGATGTCCTTAATGTTGTATATCATTGATAAAACCTGTGACCACCATATGCACCTACGGTGCTCCACGGCCTTTCTTCCCTCCAGGAATGAGCACTTTTCTAAATTTAGCCGATGCCCATAATGTAATGTATTATTTAAAAGGACTGTGACCACTTATTCATGTTATGCAACTCAGTTGCAGCCGGGGGCAATATCCTAAATTTTGCAACATCCCCCATGTAATAAATTGTTGGAAAAGTTGTGACCACTTAATCATGTTATGTCCCTCCTCCCACTTTGCTGTCCCAGGGGGCACCTTTTCTAAATTTTCCTGACACTACTCATGTGATATGTTGTTGGAAAGACCTTTAGTGACCGCTTAATCATATGCATATTCGGTTTCCCCCACTTTGGCTCTCCAGGGGGAAGACTTTCTGAATTTTCTCGATATCCCACATGTTATATATCTTTGGAAAGGCCTTTGACCGCTTAATCATGCTATTCACCTACAGTGCTCCTCCCTCCCTCTTTGTCTATCCGGGAGCAGGCACTTTTAAAAAATTTAGCCAGTGTTCCTCATGTAATATATCGTTTAAAAGGCCTGTGACCGCTTAATCATGCTATGCACATTCGGTGCCTCTCTTTTCCCCTGGGGCGGAAAACTTTTGAATTTTGTCGACACTCCTCATGTGATGTATTATTGGAAAGGCCTTTGATCGCTTAATTATGATATGCACCTCCAGTGCTCCTCTCTCTTTTGTCCATCTGTGTGTATACACTTTTCCAATTTTAGCCAGTGCCCCTCTTATAATATATCGTTTGAAAGGCCTGTGAACGTGTATTTATGTTATGCACATCCGTTGTCCCCCTGAGCATTTTTCTAAATTTTGCCGACACTCCTCATGTAATAAATTGATGGAAAGGCTGTAACCACTTAATCATGTTATGTCCCTTCTCCCAATTTGCGCCACAGGTGGCAACTTTTCTAAATTTTCCTTAGACTACTCACGTGATATGTCGTTGGAAAGATCTGTGACAATTTAATCATGTTTTGCACACCTGGTTCCCTCCCCCGTTTGCCTTCTAGACTTCTGAATTTTGTCGACATCCCTCTTGCGATATATCATTGAAAAGGCCTGTGATCGCAAAATCATGATATGGATCTCCAGTGCTCCTCCTCACCTTTGTCTCTCTAAGCGCAGCGTGTTCTTTTCTTAATTTAGCAAATGTCCCTCATGTAATATATCGTTCAAAAGACCTATGAACGTTTATTAATGTTATGCACCCCCCTTTACCCCCCATGGGCATTTTTCTAAATTTTGCCAGCGCTCCTCATGTAATAAATTATTGGACCACTTAATCATGTTATGTCCCTCTCCCCACTTTACCGTCCCAGGCGGCAACTTTTCTAAATTTTCCTGAGACCATTCATGTGATATGCCGTTGGGAAGACCTGTGCTCACTTAATCAGGTTCTATTCATCCAGTACCTCTCCCGCTTTTGCCCGCGGGGGCAGACTTCTGAATTTTGTCGATATCCCTCATGTGATATATCAATGGAAATGTTTGTGACCGGTTAACAATGATATGCACCTCCAGTGTTTCTCCCCCACTTGTTCTTCTGGGAGTGAGCATTTTTCTAAATTTAGCCAATGCTCTTTATATAATATATCGTTGAAAAACCTGTGACCACTTATTCATGTTATGCTCCTCCGTATCCCCACTGGCACGTTTCTCAATTTTGCCGGCACCTCTTATGTAATAAATTGTTGGAAAGTCATTTAATCATATTATGTCGCTCATCTCTACTTTGCCGACCCAGGGGCCAATTTTTCTTAATTTTCCTGAGGTCTCGTATGTGATAAATCGCTGGAAAGGCCTGTGACCGTTTAATCACATTATGTACATCCGGTTCCTTGCACCCCGAAAGGAAGACTTTTCTAAATTTTGCCGACGTCAGTCATGTAATATATCATTGGAAAGGCTTGTGACCACTTAATCATGATATGCACCTCCGGTGCTCCTTCCCTTTTTGTCCCACTAGGGCACTTTTTATAAATTTAACCGATACTCCTCATATAATATACCATTTTAAAGGCCTGTAACAGCTTATAATTGTAATGCACCTCCGTTTTCTCCCGTGGCAACTTTTCTAAAATTTACTGAGACCAAATATATGATTAACGTTAGAAAGTTCTGGGCAGTGGAATGGACCTTATGCACGTGACGTCACACGCCAGAGCTGGCGGTATGCTAACCTGTTATTCTAGTCACTGCACCGCCAGAATGCCTGAATGCGCAGGCGCAAACATCGCTAGCAGACGATTTCAGCCTTTCTGAATACATTTTAACAGAAAACTTACAAATTTAATGAATTTTCTTGCAAGAAGAACAAAAATTTTGAATTTATATTACAATATATTAAGTATATGCTGCTTCAACAAAGAATTTTTTTCCGGTATTTCTAACAAACAAGCATTAATAATTTGCACTCCATAGACTGCTATGCTAAACACCGCCAGCAGACGAATTTTAGCCTCGAACTCAGCTTGTGTGCATAAGGTCCATTGAAGAATTTTGCAGAGCGTACGCGACACGCCTTCTATACGGTGCCAAGGTCAGCGGGAACCCGGTTCGAGGCTCCTTCGTTTCGAAATTTAATGTGAATTCAAAGTCCCCGATTAAAAATTTTATTTTACATGACCTTGCAGAGCATGCGCAGCACGCCTACTATACGGTATCGTATGCAGTGGGATCCAGTTCGAGGTTCGTTTTTCGCTAGATTTAACATGTATTCACGGAACCCGATGTAATTATTCGGCAGTGCGTACGCAGCACGCTTGATATACGTACTGTAAACAGCAGGGACCCGTTTCGAGATTTACAATTAAATTAGAGGCCCGGATAAAGGGAGTGGCCCGGTGACAGGCGAAGCCATCTAGTACTAATGAAAGGCCTGTGAACGTGTATTTATGTTATGCACATCCGTTGTCCCCCTGAGCATTTTTCTAAATTTTGCCGACACTCCTCATGTAATAAATTGATGGAAAGGCTGTAACCACTTAATCATGTTATGTCCCTTCTCCCAATTTGCGCCACAGGTGGCAACTTTTCTAAATTTTCCTTAGACTACTCACGTGATATGTCGTTGGAAAGATCTGTGACAATTTAATCATGTTTTGCACACCTGGTATATATAAGTGAATAGCATACTTTTAAAGAAATGAAAATATTTTATTTAAAAATGCAATTCATAAAATATTTGAACCCATATAACTTAGGATACAAACTGCACATTTTTAAAAAAAGAATGTTCGCAAGTAATAAATATTAAAAAACAAACTTTCTACATTTCAGAGACCCTTGCTACAGTGTTTAGAAATATACTATACAGTGCGGAAATCCCATATATCTGTAATGCTTTATAATGCATGACAATATTACATCCTTTTAGACTGTACTGCCATCGAATTTATTCCTTTAAAAAGTAAACATAAAGCGTTAATTACAGTATCTAACAATATATTGGTGTTAAATAAATTAAAAATAACTTCCGTTCATTTCTAATAGTTCAAGAGCAGAGCCGATAGCATAAAAACCTATTTCATCAATTTCAAGAAAAAACCTTCATTTTATGAAAGAGTAGTTATAGGGGGACCTAATGATCCATGTCTGTCGGAAATGAAGTGGTTCATAAGCCAAAAGTTAATACCACTAGGGGTTCACTTGTAGGTTCGGCATTTTGCTTGTCCAATAAATAAAGGTATGAAAACAGTTAAAACTGGGAGCAGGAATTTGAAGCGACTTTGACTCTTCGTGTAACAGTACTTTTAAAGAGCTATTACACGTAAAAATTTCAAGCATTTCATTAGCTGTTTGAGAAACAACTTTTCCATCTTCAGATTTCCAAGCATTTGATTGGCTGTTACGGGCCATAGGTTTCATTCCAGGCTTCAAAGACGCTATGGCACAAAAGAATCGCTGGCTTTTCAAGCGACTTCCATGGAGTAATGGGATAACAGGGATAACCGCCGAGAGGACCCAGCTGTCGTTCCGGGGGAAGGCGGAGAGATCATAGGAGATAGAATAATATAGAGAACTCTGATATTTGAAGCGAGTTTGACTCCTCGTGAAAGAGCACTTTTAGGATATCTAGTGCCAGTGATATTGCATAGCGCTAGCGATCAATTTCATCCCCACAAGCACTTGTTAAATCCAGCTATCACGATAGCAATCCCATTAAATGAAACAGTTGAAAAGGGATACACAAGACCCAGCACACTGTAAAAACTTTGTCCCTTTTGCTGCATCGTCACTCCATCGCTTTTATACAGTATCTCTGTTTTGACCAATGAGAATGCTCCATAATACATCGAAGTAATCGTTTTCTATAAAAGCGATGGAGTGACGATGCAGCAAAAGGGTCAAATTTTTTACGGTGCACAACAGATGACATCGAAATTCGAAGACCCTGATGAGGCATGGTAATTTATTACACACGGAATATTTTGGTGAATCCGATATTCAGAAAGACGTCTGCAACCAGGATGGTACGCAAAGTGGCGTGTCCATATTAGCCGAAGCCAGTTCGAATTCACCATGAACAACAGATACTATAAAAACATTAATTCTGTGTTCCGCATACAATATGTTACTGGCGTTACGCATACAGGGGATATGGCCTTATTCCTTGGGTACAAAGTACGAGAGGTATGCATAAACAAGCAGAGTGGAACAAATCGGATCTCCAGACAGATTTGAACACAATATCGTGTCTTTGACATTACGCATTGAAGGAAGTGAGTAAACCCCTAGGGTACCAATCGACTTTGCCCACAAATGGCAACAGTGAACAATCACACCTCTGCAGGTATATACCCTCCAAAATCGATATACCTGCAGCTGATGTACTATGGGTGAAGTCCACACTACAGTGGTGGTCAGAATTATAAGAACAATTGAAAATTGCGCAGAAATTTTTTTATTTCTGAGTTAAATAAAGCGAAATTTATACACTAAATGCTTTTCTAAGTTAGAAATCATTGTAGAATGCAAAACATTAGAAAATGCAAAATATGAATTTTTTGTCACATGTAACAAAATATGTCATTGTACAAAATTGGACAAAATTATAAGAACAAAATGACTGTTTTTGTCTGAAATACGCTGATAATTAATAATCTTTCTGCTTCTTCTCAATCATTCTTATCAGTCTTGACGTCATGGAGTTTGACAATTCCTTAAGAATGTTCTTGGAAGATTTTAAGTGATCTTTTTCGATGGAAGACATGAGTTTTTTCTTGTTTTGAGATTATATACCATTTTTGCATACTTTGTGTGCCGAAATACCCAATAGATTTTTCCACAGTATTCAGACCAGGACTTCTGGCGGGCCAATCAAGTAGTTTCACGGAATTAGCATTATACCACGAGTTTGAAGTTTAGGAAACATGAGCCGAAACATTGTTCTGCTGGAAAAAATAGCCTCCAATCGCTATTAACGGTACTTCTGGTAAAAGTTTATCGCCCAATACATCAATGTAACTCGCAGAATTCATCCTACCCTGTACAAAAACTATTGGAGTAGTTCTACCAAGTTATGAAACCTCCCCAGACCGTTACTGAATCACTTCCAAATACATGCTTTGAGAAAATCGTTTTTTCTCTACGGAGATCATGCTAGAAGTTGCAAAAACAATCTAGTCTATCCAAATTAATCTTTTTCTCATCGGAAAATACAGAATCCCACTTTTTCCCCCATAATATTGCAGTTTTTGGCAAACTCCATCCTCAGTCTCTCATGAGCTTTTGTAAGACGCGGTCTTCACAAGTGTTTACTATAGCAAACCTTTTTCTTTCTTTTTGTAAAACACGACGAACAGTTCGAGCACTTACATTCTAAGTTCCATTCACGGTTTTTTTCCGTTTTTTGGAGCAAGCTCGCCTCATCATCATTCTTTTCCCCCATAGAGAAACAAAAGATAGCCTGCTTGTATGTCTTTGCCGTCCATATTTACCGGTATTTTAAAGATAATTGTAAATAACCGTTCTTGATCTATTAAACTTTGTAGAAATTTAGCATAGAGAAAGTCCTGAATTTTGAAATACATCAATTTTTCCTTTCTGAAACTCCAAAAGCTTTGCACCTTGCGACATGATTAAAAAACAGAATAATACGATCCCAAACGCTTCCTACGCATTTATATCGTCTGGAAATTCCGTGTGCAGAGCAAAAAACATGCAAATTTTACTTTTTAGAACACACAAATACAGTTGTTCTTATAATTTTGTCCAAAACCAATGGCGATATAAATTTATAATGCATTTTATGAATATGAATTTACCACATATTTCCATAAAAACATACAAAAAATCTTCATTTATCATTGGTTTCCAGCCATTAAATTTGCATAAGTCTCCCTCCAAATATAACCAAGATATGGCAATTTTTGCCTTGTCCTTATAATTTTGACCACCACTGTACCTAATGCCATTAGCACTCTACTTAAAGACCTACATGCGTAACGGACAGTTTGAGGTAGCTCATCTACACTGGTAAAAATCTGCTGCATTTTTCCACTGCTTGTATATAATATCTCTATTCCAACCAATGAGAAAGCTCCATTTCACGGCCAAGTAACCGTTTTCTATACAAGAAAGGGAGTGCGTTGCAGCAAAATGCAGCAGATTTTTATCAGTGTAGACAATAGGCATGAATGAAGATAGTACAAGATCAAAACTCAAGACCGTAGTTAGAATCAAATTAAGCCAGCACATGCCACACGATGTAAAAAGGTGGCGGCTGCAGAAGAAATAAATGCTGAAGCCAATGAGCACTAAACGCCGTGCCACCAAGAAAAGGGTCTCCATCACTCGAGTACTGAGAGGCACAAACAAGGGATTCCAAATAGCTGGAAGCTATTTAAATTCACAGTGAAAAGAGACATTTAACTCTGTGCTTCATACGCAGCATGAAGTAAGTTGCCCCGTTAAAATCCCTTTAAGAAAAATTCGCTTTTCAAGAGCAAACTTTTCTTTTCATTATCCCTTCGCTCATCAGGCCTCTGCCCTTATCTTATGTTAGTAGCTGCGGTATCGAAGGGAAAATAAAGAGAGGACGTATGTCTTTGAAAAGCCGATTTTTCCTACAGGAACTATAGCTGGCGAGGTTTTGTGATTAGGCACTCCCTTCTATCCACGGTCAGTATCCGCTATCCGTACTTCATTGTTGCTAAAGAATAAACTTCAAATTAGACAATCTCCTGAAGAGAGAGGTTGGTCCCATCCAATGCGCATCTTTTACAGGTGTGCGTGGATGCGGATTAAAACTCCCATACAATCGGCAGTCAAAAGCGACCAAATTTGCTTCCCATTGACTAAATAGAAAGCCAAATACGAACATTAACCCAGCAGACTGGGTCCAAATATTGTTATGAATCCCCACACATTTATTATGAATTTTAATATTCTGAACTTTCATTTAATTTTTTCCATTATTTATACAAAACAGTTAGGACGACAAATGCCTGAAAAGAGGGTTCCTTCTCTTCCCAAAGTTGGTGCTATCTCAACCCATCCCATCATCCTTGTTCCCCATCGAGGACACTTCTTACGGGCTTACGGGGCTGAATGATCAAAGCACCACGCCGCCAATCGCCTTCGAGCGTAGGAGGTTGTGGGTTCGAATCCCACTGGCTCCATTGCATTCTTTGTGTGGAGCTCCTGGTTGTATATCTCTTGTGTTGTAAAATTTTCCTTGTGCTATCTCGTCCCTGTATATTGACGATGACTTACAAGCGGCCTTCATGTCGAGCACACAAGTCAGATGTATGTTGTTCAATAAGTAAACACTGCTTAGGCCCGCCACAAATCAGGGAGAGATGCGTCAAAAATCGTGCAACAGGACGCAGTAAAACCGGTTTTTCCTTTGTTATTAGAGGGAAAATGTCGTACGTATTTTCTTTCAATGTTTCACTAGTGTTTGGCGAGCCTTACTGTTTCTGGTCTCCTTCCGCACTTAAGTGAACAGTTCATAATTGGAACCACAGGATCCTCGTCATCTTCTCCATTTAATGGGCAGAGTGACGCCCGTCAGTAGGACAAGTTATGGAATAAAAATGTCTAACTTTGCCATAATTTGGATATACACGTTTGTCTGAGCGCAATCTGAGCATACTTCTTCGTCAATGTTACATAAAGACAAGCTACCTAGCAAAAGTGGTTCGATTACAGACATAAAAGGGTTCGCAAATATTTATGAGGATTACTTTCAATTCCATTACGTATGGTAATTGGAACAAAGCGGCTCGGCCATCGTTTTGTTCCGATCACTGTCCAAAGAGGATCCATTCTATGTGACATTTAAAAGTCATGAAGGCCGGGATCCAGACAGACTTTCCGCTGTTAGCAAAATGAGATTTACAAATCAGAAGCCTGTATTTTTGCAGGAGTTCCACTGCTCTGCAAAGTTCAGGCTTCCGATTTTCCGGCCAAAATAGCCTTGTATTTCATTGATCGTGTTACGATGGATAATTTAAATAAATAAAAATTTCCGTAACTCGACGATTAAGGTTTCTTTCTTCCTTAAAAGTGCTATTACACGAGGGATCAAAATCGCTTCAAATTTCAGGCTTCTCTATGTTATCCAATGGTTCCTGAGGAGTCGATTCTCTTGTGTCAAGCGTCTTTCATGCCTGGAACGAAGCATGTCGCCTGTAACAGCCAATCAAATGCTTGGAAATCTGAAGATGGAAAAGCCGTTTCTCGAACAACCAATGAAATCCTTGTTGAATTCAGACACTTTTCTCCGGGAGGGACTTCAATGGCTCCGGTTGGGACATTATAGAGTTCCTTGGGAAATTGTACTTTTTGACCATTAAAAATGCAAAATTTAAAATTTTCCGGGGGGGGGGGAGGGGAATGTCTCCCTGGACCACTTCCTGAATTCAACACTGAATGAAATGTTTAGAAAACGATAAAAAGCAGGCGGTTTTTGCTGCTTGAAACTTTTACGTGTAATAGCAGGTTAACAGTTTCCCATATATTTCAGTCGCTGTTCCGAGCGGCACTTTTCTATCCTTCGCGATCTTCCGCGGTAGGAACGGGAAGTTCCTACCGCGGAAGATCGCTCTGTGCGTATGCTCGGACAAAAACTTTTGTCCAAAATATGGCTAATCTATATTTCAGATTTCGCTATTCTCTCCTGGAAAAATTTGAGTGAGACAAATTAAGCAGGTTCGCAAGATAAAGGAAGGCTCGTTAAAATTGCTAATACACGTAAAAATTACAAGCGACAAAAACCGTTTTCTAAGCAGATTTCCAAGCATTTCATTGGTTGTTACGGGCGACTCGCTTCTTTCCAGGCGTTAAAGATGGTCCGGTATAAGAGAGTAGTTCTCTGTCCGAGTGACTTCCCTGAAGCCATAGGATAACACAGAGATTCCTAGAATTTGAAGCGACTTTGACCTCTCGTATAATAGATCTTTTCGATGCTTTGCTATTCGCTTTAATTAGAGTGTCAGGTCACTCTAGCGATCTAAACTGAAAGGTAGTGCGGGAGCCTGCCTTTTTCATTAGTCTCGGAAGGAATAATCTTTACACGGCGACTGGTGCAAAAAAGCGTGCCCATCGTTTTGTGCCAATCACTGTTCAAAGATTATCCGCTTTGTGCATGTTAAAGGTCAAGAACTGGCTTTGTATGTTGTAGATCGCGAGCCAAATCAAGCACCTTGGTGAATCTGCCGTTATCGCCAAGCTAGTAGTCGTTAATTTATATAATTCATCTAATGATTAGATTTAATGGATATCATATTCTATCAACAAGTTCGCAATTGGGTGATCATTTTGTTTGTCTACTAGTTTTGTTGTTTTTGATTGGTTGTATTCAAATTGGAGGAATTATAATTATGTGATTGGAGTTAACATAACGCGATCGTTCAGGCAACACTGTTAAAAAATCTGAAGCTTTCGCAATATTGTCTATCCACCGCTGTTATAGAAAACAGTTTCTTGACTATGTTATGCAGCATTCTCATTGGTCAGAATACAGGTATTCTTTAAAAGCAATGGAGTGACTATGGAGCAAAAGTTGCAATTTTTTAACAGTGAAGCACCACCGACTCTAAAATGTGTGTTTTTCATATTATGGACAAAAAATCCAGTCGAAGCTTGTATCGCGAGCGTATATCATTATCCTCTTAAAAAGTCACCTTATCCCGTATGTACCAGGATCATACGTATAGTTTAATTCTAAAACATCTATATTTATTTCTCGTATACGCATCGCCATTAAAGAATTTTGTCGGCACTTTGTTATTTATAAAGGCAGATTGTATTTATCAACCATTGCCAATCACCTCGCCACTAAGGATGGAGTGGTTGCGGAGGGAAGGTTCCGCCTTTCTGATGGGTCGACTGATGGCCGAGGTCATGCGATTTTCGCGGCCGCCCTTCGGAGAGGTCTCGGTGAGCTCGATATCTACTCGGATTCGAGATCGGCGCTTCAAGCGCTTTACTCTTTAGTGCCTCGGCAGAAAGCAGTAGCCGAGATTAGAAACCTGGTTGCAAACACGGGAATCAGGGTCTATATGCACTGGATCAAGACTCATGTCGGGTACGCCTTTAACGAGCATGCCGATGCCTTGGCAAAAAAGGAGGCTGCGTGTCGACATACTGGTTCCTCTCTCAGGACGTCAAGTCAAGAGGAAGCTCCTTGGCAGGGCGCTTTTAGATTGGCAGCAATGGTGGGACCGATCTGAGGACGGCCGGTTGACGTATGAGATCTTCCCGAAAGTCTCAACTCGGAGAATTCAGGGTGATTTCTTTCTCAATCAGGTTCTAACTGGACATGGTGCCTTTGGCGACCATCAAGCCCGCTTTTTCAAAGGCAATCCTGCGTGCTTTTGCGGGAACGGGGTTAGTACGATTAGACATTGCGTCTATGAGTGCCCCCTGTGGAAGTCCATTAGGGAAAAGTGTTTCCCACCCAAATTCCGCACTCGAACGCTTTCCGATCTTGTCTTTGATCATTATAGCAGGAAAGGTATCGTTGACATTGTTGGCGAAATTTTGACAAAGACTTTGGATCGGGTTGATCGTCGGGCCAATTGAGCTCTCGACTGTCTCGTCCGAAGACTTCTCGAACGCTTGATGATTTTCAGATCACTCGAACGCAACACTCGATTTGAGGAGTCCGAGGCGTCTTGTAGGCGCGATTCGGACGAAGCGACTATACAAGGTTTTTCCGGGTTTCCCTTGTACGTAACGAGAATTCGAGTCACTTTCCTGTAAGTCCTCCTGGAAGGCTGGGTCCGCGGATCAGCGGGTGTTCAGGCAGCTTTTGCTACGGTGCCTGCTTGGGTGTTTCCCTCGGTTTAGTCTTGTGGGGCGCGGGCGGTGCCGTGTCAGTGGCTGCGGATGGTGAGCAGTCGGGCCGCGACGCATTGGTCGTGTGCCTGGTGCCCCTGCCTGTTTTTCCTGACCGACAGCAGGCGCTGTTGTGGGGCCGGGCGTCACTTGGTTCCTCCTCATTGGAGGTCTCGTGACCTCCCCGCGTGGAGCCACTCGGCTCTGGAACGGAAAACTCATAGTTTTATCGACCATTGCGTTATCAGATATTTGGAAGTTACACTGCGAAACTAAAGGTTATGAAATATAAGTCTAAATAAAAAAAATGCATGTAAATGAAGACTACTCCGAGATTAAAAGCTTACAAATGCTTTAGGTGTTCCACATATCAGGTAGACATGCGACGTAAATCGTGAGACAGGAGACGAATTCTGCTATTTAAACCGGTTTTTTCTTTGTTAACAGAGTGGAATTATCTTCTGTCTCACGCTTTTTAATTGCATGTCTTCCTGATGCGCATTTTAGAAATGTAATGTAAGCAGTTAAACTCAGTTCTTCGTTCAGTGGTTGCTAGAGATTGCGGCCATACATGCATAATAACTGGGATGGAAAAAAACAAATCGCCAAGACAGTCCAAGAGTCGACAGCACAAAACCATATGTCATCGAGCACAAGAAAAAATCCTTCATTTTATGAAAGAGTAGTAATTGGGAAATCTAATGATCTATGTCTGCCGGAAGCGAAGTGGTGTATAAGCCAAAAATTGATACCACTAGCGGTTCATTTGTAGGATTACACTGTTAAAAATTTGACCCATTTGCTGCATCGCCACTCCACCGCTTTTATAGAAAACTGTTATTTTACTGTGTTATGGAGCATTCTCATTGGTGATAAAAGAGGTATTCTATAAAAGCTGTGGAGTGGCACTGCAGCAAATGGGTCAAATGTTTAACAGTGTAGCATTGTGTTTTCCTGCACCCAGTTTTCCATGTTTTCATAGTTTCGATTGTACGGCAAACACAATGCCAAACCTATTACTACTCTTCTATAAAACAAAGCATTTTTTCTTGTCCTCGATGACATTGGGTTTTGTGTGGTCAACTCTTGGACTAAGTGTTTGTTAATGTGTATTTCTCTTCCAGATTAGTATTGTCGAATTCTTGAATGTAGTAATTTGTCTATGAGTAGAAGTGTTTTCGAAGACATACGAAGTTATATGCCGCATATCTTTTGATATTTTTAAGAAGCTCCGTATACACTGTTTTTCAAAAATAGTAGCATAAATTTTAGCTACACAGTTAAAAATTTGCAGCTTTTGTTCCATAACCACTCCATTGTTTTTAAGAATATCTATATTCTGATCAATGAGAATGCTGCATAACATAGTCAAGTAGCTGTTTTTCATAATAGCGGTGGGCGAAACAATGTTAACAGTGTATGAATGTTGATGACTCTAGCGTATAACCTTTGCCTGTGCGTATATATAAAATTATTTAATGAGTATAATGTTGATTATGCGAGATTATTGGTTATAAACTCGATTTTGAATGTTGTCGTAATTAGTTTTGATATAGATCACATCATTGCTTCAACGGACATAGCACTTTTCTCTATTATTGATTCCATTCTAACGGTACTGAAATTATACGACATCGCAGAGAATCCGGTCCTGCTGCTACGAAGTGAATATGCCAAATTTGGCAAAGACGTATAGTTGACATAAGAGAAATAAAAGTTTTAATTGTTAAAGTTATTTTAAACAAAATCTCGATATGTCTACGACAGACACCGCTGCTCACCCTCCCAAAAAAAAGTGGAAAAATCAAAATAGTAAGGAAAAATAATAGGAATATACAGGAATTTAAAAAAAAAAAATAGAATACTCATACTGAAAGGAAATTATATTTAAGATAATTTATTGAAATATATGTGAAATTACTCGACAAACAAAATATTTTTTTAACAATTAAGTCAATTATAAGAAAAGAAGCATGTATGCTAGTATTTTTTTCTACAACTGGGTGGGCTCCGCCCCTTCTGCTCGCCAATCCACCGCGTAGTTGCTTCGCGAATCTAAGTTGTAGGCTACCCCTGCTTGCTGCACTTGCCAATACCCCATGGTATAAATAAGCAGTTGCAGACTTTACAAATGATGTATCACACGACTGGTGTTGTAAAGAAATTAAAAATGTGCCCCTTCTGGGGGAGGCAGAGTGGGGGATGGCACACAAGATATCCATAATATGAATAAGCAGTTGCAGATCTTTCAAATGATGTGTCACACGACTGGTGTTGTAAAAAAATTAAAAATGTGCCCCCCCCTTGGGGGGCAGAGTGGGGGGTGACACACAAGACATCCATAATATGAATAAGCAATTGCAGACCTTTCAAATGATATGGCACACGACTGGTATTGTCAAAAAATTAAAAATGTGCCCCCCCTGAGGGAGCAGAGTGGGGGAGTGACACACAAGAAATCCATAATATGAATAAGCAGTTGCAGACCTCTCAAATGATGTGTCACATGACTGGTGTTATAAAGAAATTAAAAATGTGCCCCCCATGGGGGGGCAGAGTAGGGGGGTGACACACAACACATCCATAATATGAATAAGCAGTTGCAGACCTTTCAAATGATGTGTCACACGACTGGTGTTGTCAAAAAATTAAAAATGTGCCCCCCTGAGGGGGCAGAGTGGGGGGTGACACACAAAACATCCATAATATGAATAAGCAGTTGCAGACCTCTCAAATGATGTGTCACACGACTGGTGTTGTAAAGAAATTAAAAATGTGCCCCCCTGAGGGGGCAGAGTGGGGGGTGACACACAAGACATCCATAATATGAATAAGCAGTTGCAGACCTCTCAAATGATGTGTCACACGACTGGTGTTGTAAAGAAATTAAAAATGTGCCCCCCTGAGGGGGCAGAGTAGGGGGTGACACACAACACATCCATAATATGAATAAGCAGTTGTAGACCTTTTGAATGATGTGTCAGTCCAGGCCTCTAGCTAAGGGCGGCTCAGCCCTCCCTAAAATATTTTGAGCCCCACTTGGAATAGATTCCAAGGCCACTTAATGAATTTCTGTTCCGAAAATTCAAATAAAATTCTGTTCAAAAATCTAATTTAGTTTTCAGGGCCTTTCACAATTTTACAGAATTACTAGATTGTATCTAAAATCAGTATTTCAACACTCCCTGATCCTATTTCTACGTATGAAGCTAACACAAAGTTTAATTTTGCACCAGTTATATACTCAGAACCTTCATCATCCTATACTTTTCTTTGCATAAAATGAAGTTATTACAACAGTTTAATAAGAAACATATGCATTAATTTATCTTTCTGCGTCAGAGAAAAAAAAAAATTATGAGCCCCCCTACATTCTCTTGAGCCTCCCCTATGGTTTACTTCTAGCTACGGCCCTGTGTGTCACACGACTGGTGTTGTAAAGAAATTAAAAATGTACCCCCCTGGGGGCAGAGTGGGGGGTGACACACAAGACATCCATAATATGAATAAGCAGTTGCAGACCTCTTAAATGATGCGTCATTCGACTGGTGTTGTAAAGAAATTAAAAATGTGCCCCCCCTGGGGGGCAGAGTGGGGGGTGACACACAAGACATCCATAATATGTAAGCAGTTGCAGACCTTTCAAATGATGTGTGACAAGACTGGTGTTGTAAAGAAATTAAAAATGTGCCCCCCCTGGGGGGCAGAGCAGAGGGGGACACACAAGACATCCATAATAGGAAAAGGCAGTTTCAGACCTTTCTAAAGATATGCAACACCAGTGCTGTGGATAAAATTTTAAAAAGTTTCCACACAAACTATAACTTATATTTAACTAATTATATTAAACACATTTTATGGTTCAATACATGTTTTTTTCTCTTTTTTTAAAAACTTAAACGAAGGTTGGCAGCTATGCATTATGATTTCATTTATTAAAAAGATTAATAGCATTAACTAGTGGTTCAAATAATTACCAACTATTAGATTATTATCAATTTGATTTATCTCCATATTAGAAGTATAAATATTGATTAAATTATACTTAATACATTAATTTGTTCATAAATAAGAAACACTTTTCCTTTACAAAGTATTATACAATTTATTATATGATATATTTATATAATTATGTGTTTTTAAATATTTATATAAAATTATATTTCTATATTATGAATAAATAATTTTAGACTTGGTAGTATCAATTTACATTAAACATTTTCAATATTTATTATTTATATTTACCATACAATACTGAAAGTAATAACATAGAAAACCCCTGTTAACAGACAAGAAATTCTAGCAATTTTAAGATATGCTTATAATTAGAGCTTTCGTGAAATAGACAGATAAAATTAGAAGCGTGAAGGGATATATTTGGAACTTATAAATTTCCCAGGATTTATAGTTTGCAAAATATATGAAGGAGAGAAAGATTCATGTTTGGAAGGGATCTTATTTTCAGTACTTTACAGTCATGCATTTTTAAATAATTTTAGATTGGACTTACAATAATGTCTATTATTTATTATATACTTTGTATTTTAAAATAATTCTTAGTTACACATTCTTGTTTAATAATTTTTCTAAATATCATTATTTTCAATTTCATGGCAGAGTGCGTACATATAACATACTAGCAGGCTATGCCCGCTTCGCTGGTCCGTATTTCCAAACGAACCTTGACTCAAACAAAATGGTGATTTAAAAATTTTATTTTAAAGCAGTATAGACCACCCTGGAATGTCCGTCCGTATTGCTGAAACTAAAAGTCATGCCAACGCCACTGCAATATAGTACTATTGTAAGTCTTGGCAAAAATTTGGGCAATTAAGCACCATCTCTTTTATTTTATCATTTATAGTAGAGTTTCGTATGAATATGAGACCGTTATGACAACAGGAATCAAAATGTTCTCGAGTTATCACACTATTACATTAGAGGGCATTGCAATGATTAGTGAGATTGATTATCAAACTCTATTAACTTTCGGATTGTACATTATCATTTCTTAGTTCTTAAAATCCCGAAATCTGAACTTGCACTATGTGTAGTTTTAGTAGCCTACATACAATGTCATTTCATGTTACATTTTTTAATAAACGTCCTCTTCTAGCAGGTCTACTGTAGTTTCCTATCTACCTTGATCTGTTCCTGCAAGAATACATAGAGTAAAAAATGTAAAGAATTATTGACAAATAAAGAAGAGTTTTTGTTTATTTGTATTTATGACGACGATTTATCTACACATGGGATATACGCCCTAAGGAAAGGGATGCCCTCCGTGGGGGTGGCAGACGAAGAAGAGTGTTTTACTTATATATTTATTAGAACAATGAAGCATAAAAAGTGTGTTTTAAAGCTGTATTATTTAATAACATTAAAATTACATCAGGTTCACCGCTTCTTCCTTTTATAAAACAGTTGCAAACATGTAGCCGTTAAATCGGGGATAATCTTGATGACTAAATTTTGTAGAAAAATAAATCTTTATTTTGCATCTAATAAAATCTTTCTACCTTCTGTAATCGGTTCCATTATGATTTTTAGTGTCAAACATTAGAAGTGCTAGAAACAATGTTGTTACAAATGTACCAGACGCATTTCATGTTTGTCCTCAAATAAATGTGAAATTTACGATCATCCATTATTGGCATTTAATCTTATAGCTTGACGATAGTTTTTTGTTCGACGGGGTAATGAAGTAGTGTCTAATAGTTTAATTTTTTTTTCTTTTTTACAATAATATAATGGTCACTTGTTCTCCAAAATGTAACACAGTTTAATATTTGACAGAGTTCTGTTGATACGGCTTATCGTTAATTAAAACTGCTACGTAATTATGAAAAACAAAATTTTCAGTTGTCGAGATTTCATGTATATTTTTTTTCTTAACCAATTTTAAAGTATATTTATTTTCTTTACAATTTTTTTAATTGTAATGAATGATAAATTAATTGTAAATATTTTTTCATTATAATGATTTTTCCGACACATTGAAAATATTGCTTTTTTGGTGATAGTGAAATAGCTGCAGATGAAAAAGATATAATAGTAAGACTAAAACACAGATTTAACGACTGCTTGGAGTATGACTTGGTTGCGGGCCCCATAAATACGCTAATTCTAACAATTTAAATATCCAGATAGAATGTAAACAAATAATGGGTACTACTTGATTATTCCGTCGATCAATTTCACCAAATTATACAAATGAACATAATTTTTATTTTAAATAACCAAAGAATCAATAAATTGCTAAAAACTTAATAGAAATACAAATAAACATCGAATTAAAATTGGTTGATGACGCAACAATTACGTATAACAAATTTAATGTCAAATGAATGCGACATTTACGATCATCCATTGACATTTAACCTTATACTTTGCCGATAGTTTTTTGGTCGATGGGATTATCAAGTATTACCAAATAATATAACAAATTGTATGAACAATAATATTGCTAATAATATTTAAGTGCATGTGTCATCTACGGATCCCGTTGGCGTGATTGCAACAAATTGCGATTTTATGCCTCACGTGGTAATCCGGTAATAGTTGATTATTTTTGAGTAAACTATTTCATTTTTTTTTCTCTTTTGAAATTATATAACTTGTTTTGTACCATAATTATTTATTGACTTAGTTTATTATTATTATTTCCTTTTTAAAATAATAGAAAATAAATAAAAGTAATATAAATGTAACAGGTATTTGAAAACGCAGTGTCCTCCAAATTGGCATCATAAAAAAAAAAAAAAAAAAAAAAACAAAAAAAAAATCACGCTAGGGTGATGCGTGTATAAAATTGGAAAAATGTTTGCAATAATATAAACAAAAAAAGTAAACAAATAATAAAAAATTAGCCATTTCGATAGTTTTTTAAAGTAACATCAAGCATAAATCAAATAACATCAAGGTTAATTCTCCAGTCGGGCAGCAACAGTAAATTTTCCTTTCTTCGTCTGTTTCATAATAAAAAAACATAAATTTAATAACTTTAATTAAATAATCTGACTAATTTTCTCTAATCTGATTTATGATCTAAGAGTATCCTTAATACATAAACAAAACAGCGCAGTTGCCATGTACGCGCCGAGGTCGGCGCGATAATTTTTTACACTAATTTGGCGGAAACATCGATTTCGAATACCAGTTTCATATATATATATTTAAATTATTTTCTATTATTTAAAAAAGTAATAGCAATTAGTAAAAAAAGTTTAAATAATAAATATAGAACAAAACAATTTACATAATTATAAAGAAGAGAAAGGAAATAAAAAAACATTTTATTAATAATTAAATAACAATAGTTGGGTTACCATGCCAGGCAAAATAACATCAATTTAGTGTCCATTAATTAACTCGGTGTGTATATGATATCTGTGCAAACAAAACTTCCGATAATATAATAAATGACATCATATTTATTTTCCTTTGAATTTTTTTATTTTAATTTTTCACGTGGATACTGTTCAACTGAAAATTAATTGCCGAGGAGAAATTATTGTACCATATTTTAATTTTCTTGGCAACGGGAAAGAAAATGGTTATTTTTTATCGAAAAAATTTTAATTGATTCTGTATGAAAAATAATGAAATTTTGAATTATTAAGGAAAATATTTGAATAAATCAATTAAAAATTAGCCTATGTTTACCGGAAATAGTGTAGCTTTCCGACGGTGAAAATTTTTTTCAAAACCGTCAAGTAGTTTCGGAGCCTATTCAATTCAAACAAACAAACAATCAAATCTTTCCTCTTTATAATATTAGTATAGATTACGGGCATAAATACATGCATATTTAAAAAAAAAATTCAAAAAATTTTAATGGAAAACATCTTTTTTATGTTACAGGTCAACCCCGATTTTAGGCCAAACTGGTCTATCCTAACGCCCATCGGATAAACTAGTTTTTCCTAGGCCAAATCGGTCTATCCTAATGGCCATCAGATAAACTAGTTTTTCCTAGGCCAAACTAGTCTATCCTAAGGCCCATTGGACAAACTAGATTTTCCTAGGTCAAACTAGTTTGGCCTAATATTATAGGATAAACTAGTTTAGACTGCTGTTTATTGGTCTGAACTAGTTTAAGCTAGGCCAATTCAATTTGGCGTGATTTTATTAAATTCAATGACCGCCTCAACGCCAACATTCTTGTTTGTCCTAGGCTGCTCTAGTTTATCCTAGGCCAATGTAGTTTTATGTGTTTTTAGCTCACGGACGTCAAAGCCAGAGAAATAATGGGCTCACAGGTTCTGTATGTATGCACGTACGTATGTATGCACGTACGTATGTACATAACGCGATAACTCTTGACAGAGATATCAGATTTGGTTCAAATTTTGGATGTAGGTTCATTCTGATAAGGTACTTTTCTGATTAATTTTGGGAATTCATTGGGTAGGAATAAAGGGGGACAAACGGGAGGCTAATCCCCCAGCTTTAATTTAGAGAAATGGATTTATCATGCAGAATTATCAGTTTTCATTTTAAATATAGGATCATTGTGACAAGGCGCCTCCGTGATTAGTTGTAGATGTTTATTGTTTAAGTCTAAATTTTAGACTTAAACAATAAAAATCCTCAACTCTAAAAGGAAGGGCAATGTAGGTAACACAACATAATTTAGAGGCCTGGCGGCCCGGTCAGACGGGGCCCTGGCCTGGAAATACCGGCCGGTGCAAACCTCCGACAGTATTCTACAACCCTTCGAATAAAATACATTATATAAGGGTGATAACAAAATCACTTTGCACAAGGTTAGCTATGGAGCAGTAGTCTGGATCAATATTAAAAAGAATATCGCCCAATTAAAGTGATGGCTTTGCATTCACAGGCTGCTTACACTTATTGTGTATTACAGATTTATTTTTTTAAAGAATAACACCCTCGAAAAATAAAGTAAGTTGGATTATTTTTTCCTATTTCCCCCAACTATATTTAACCATTGAACCCCAAAACTAATCACAGATACGCTTTATAAAATTAAACAATTATCCAAAATTTAAGCAAATCGGATAATTCTGCTCAAAAAACAATTCATCTGATTTAAGGAGGGTAATCTTCCATTCCTCTCTTTATACTTAATCATTAAACCCTCAAAACAATTCAGGGATTCGCCTTAAAAAACTGTATACAAAATTTACGGCAAATCGGATAAATTTGCATAAAAACCTATTTATCTAATTTAAGGAAGGCGATAAAACGTCCACTGCCCCATTATACTGAAACAAAAGAAAAACTGAAATTAATTAAAGAAGCGCCTGATCAAATGAATTCATATCCAAAACTTTAAGCAAATTGGACAATTCTGTATTATAACCAATTTATCTAATTTAAGGAAAGAAATAAATTGTAAGTTTCCCCCTTATATTTAACCGAAGAACCATGAAAATTCGTCAGTGAAGCGCTTCATTAGAATGAACAAATCCAAGATTTGCAGCAAATCTGTTAATTCTGCATGAAAAACACTTTTGCCAAAATTAGGCGGGACCCCCCTCCCCGTTATTCTCATTGTTTTTATTCAATTAATCCGCAAAACTAATTAGGAAAGCCCTTTACCAGAATGAATTTATTTTTTAAAATTGAACCAAATCAGTAAATTCTGCATGAAAAAAGCATTTACATAAATTATGGGGCGTTACTCCTATCCCCCCTCCCTCTATACTTAAACAATGAACACTCGCAACTAATCATGGAGGCCCCTCAAGAGAATGTTCCTATATCTAAAATTTGAATAAAATATGCTAATAATGCATGGAAACCCATTTATTTAAATAAGGGAAGGGGTGAATCAGCCTCTCGTTCTCCCCCCCCCCCCCACACTTATTCTTCTCCAATGACCTATAAAAGTAATCAAAAAAGCTCCTTATAAGAATAAACCTATATTGAAAGTTTGATGCAAATCGATTATTTCTATCAAGAATAATTGCGTTATGTACTTACTTAGATACAGAACTTACGGGCATATTAGTTCTCAGGATTTGGTAGCCTTATGAGTTAAAAACATGTCAAATTACATTATTTCTATCGCGAGTTATCGCGTTCAGCACATAAGTATGTACATATACATTTATTCCTATTACCCTTTATTCCTATCCAATGAATTCCCAAAATTAATCAATAAGGTACCTTATCAGAATGAACCTACATCCAAAATTTGAACCAAATCGGATATCTCTATCAAGAGTTATCGCGTTACGTACATGCGTATGCACATACGTACATACATACATACATACAGAACATGTGAGCCCATTATTTCTCTGGCTTTGAAGCCCATGAGCTAAAAACACGTAAAACTACATTGGCCTAGGATAAACTAGATCAGCCTAGGACAAACAAGAATGTTGGTGTTGAGGCGGTCATTGAATTCAATAAAATCATGCCAAATTGAATTGGCCTAGGATAAACTAGTTCAGACCAATAAATAGCAGTCTAAACTAGTTTATCCTATAAGAGTTAGGCCAAACTAGTTTGGCCTAGGAAAATCTAGTATGTCCAGTGGGCCTTAGGATAGACTAGTTTGACCTAAGAAAAACTAGTTTATCCGATGGGCGTTAGGATAAACCAGTTTGGCCTAAAATCAGGTTTGTCCTGTAACATCTATATTATTTTTCCCAGAAAGAAATATAGAAGAAATAAGAAATGTACATACATACATGATAGTGTTAAATATAAAAGAAATCTTTTATTTCTGAAAATGAATGAGAGATTTGGGAGAGTTGATCCCTAGGTCTAAAATCAGAGAAAAAAGGCAAGTCTCCGCTATTGGAAACACTAAATAAAGTGATTCCTTATCAATAGTTCTGCCAACAGAATTTCATTCGGCAGTTATTATTTTTGTTGTAAGAAAGAAATTTGTTTTCTTACAATCAAACTTCTTTTTTAGCATGTAGTTTGTGTTTCATATTTTTTGCTAAATATAAATAAATTACTTAACTTTATTAATATAATTTACTAACTTCCTTACAGCTTAAATTCGGTTATTTTAACCCAATAGTTCCTTTACTTTTGTTTTAGGAACTCTTTTTCCCCACAAATGCACATTGGGGACATATGATTCCTGCCGTATGGGGAGATTTGATCCTGGGGATCAAGTGTCCCCAAAGTTAAGCTTAATGCAATATTTTTTTAACCTCTTATCTTCATTGCTATATTTAGATAATATCAGTATGGGTTAGAATTTGGTTACCTTGATTATAGGTGATTGACGAAGATATAAAGTTAATATGTGACTGCATATGGTGTTTTGTAAGCACATGGTAGATGAATGCACCCAACTTCTTTAAATTTTTACAGCACTTCATAAATAATGTAAAATATAAACAAAACAGTAAAGTGTTAGTCAATAAAGGATAATAAAGCCATATAAACATTGACAGTTTGAATTATACCAAAGATAACTGAATAATTTTGTTAACAATACCACAGCACATTTCGCATATATTGCAGTCTCTGTGTAAAACATAGTATATGGACCACTTAAAAGTTATTTTAATATAGCTATTCAAGACTGGATCATCCTGTTCAAAGAACAATAATTCATCCAATTGCTGAATTAATTGGAATTATTTATTCTAAAGTCACACTGCTGACTAACACAATAAATTTATTTAAAATCACTCGCATATATCCTTTAAACAAGACTATTTTTTTCTGAAGAGAATTTTTTAATATCTTTCATCACAGATCAACCTATAACTCCAACAAGAAATAATACAATAACAATTAACCAAACATAGTGACACCGGTAAAAATACAAGCCTTTTCTAAAGTTTCATTACTCAAAACAAGAGAATCTATAGAAAAGAAAATAGGATCTTCAAAAATTTTGACTAGCACACAGACTGAAAGACAGATTAAAAAAGAAACACAAGATTGCTAACTGAATAAAAACATGGAATCAAGAAAAACTCATTTTATCTCAAGAAAGAAAAGTAGAAACACTAAAAATGAATATCCAAAACCTTTAGAAAGTGAAAACAGTTGTAAAGCCCATGTCCAGGGGTGGGAAAATACATCATTTTGCTCGCCAGTGGCGAGTGGATTTTCTCACAAGGCAAGTGCATTTTTAGTTTTTGAAAAACAGCAAGGCAATAGGCACATTATCAGAAACACATTTTTAATCTAGATATTTTAACTTTCCAAATTATTACAGTGTAAATATGGTACTAAGTTCTATCTAATATTAATCTTACATCTATTATATATATTTCTTAATATTATAGAAAAAAGAATTATGAAAATGCATTGTAGTAATAGGAATTTTAACTGCGTGTGTGTTGCATCTTGCGGGCTGGTGAAATAAATCCTTGGCTGGTAAGAATTTGGAAAAGTTCCCCACCACTGCCCATGTCCATTATCCATTTCAGTCAGATTCACTTGATGAACATTCTGATGAAATAATTGAAGATTCACAAAATTTGTAAATTGATGAAAATGACTTTGTCAATAAGCGATTTTGAGAAATGAAATAAATAAGTCTTTTCATGGAAAAAAATGAAAAGAAAATTTCCTCATCTAAATGCAAAATCAATTTTCTAAGAAAAGGAGAACTTAGTTCAGATCAATTTATTTAGGTTGTGAACACTGATGACACGTTGTCAAAATATAACTTAATCCATCCACTTGGTGGAATTTTTCAAGCTGAACAATTTTAATATTTACATTTGATTTTTCAAGCACTAATAATGTTTCTTATCATTTATTTCCGCAATAACAATAATTCAAATCGAAAACAGGAATTTTCATCAAATGTAGTTTTTTTTGTTAGTCAACAATAAATTTGATTTCTGCTACTTAATTTATTCAATTTAATGCTTCTGTTTTAAGGATCAAGTCACTCTTGGAAGAGGATCAAGTCTTCCTATAATTGGGGACACTAAATCCCTTTTTCATTTTTTAGAGAATAATTCATCTTTATTTCAAAAATGTTTTTTTGAAAAAAAAAAAAAAAAAAACTTCAATACGAAAGACACACGAGTCTTTAATAATAACTGAAAACATTTTTAAAATATTTAGTTTTTTCCAAGATAAAAATTAAAAAACTGAAAAAGAGATTATGTCTCCTGAGTCTCCCCTATATATAACAATATTATACTTTAACAAAATATAATTTGTTGCTACCTTGTATTCCATGAGGACCATTTGACAATATATTTTGTTTCAATGATTGATTTCAGTTATTTATAAAATTACGTTATTTAACTAGCTTACGATTACTTACTAGCTCAAGAATATTAAAACATAGATATCGTTGTGGATCAGAGCACTTTATATTATGACATTACATTCTGCTGTTTATACAAGATATGCAATAAAATAGAAAATAATTATTTTTTAAAAGTTATACATTGAATTCTAAAATTAGTCTACATACTAATACTAGTAAAATTATTTTAAACAATGAATGACTAAGTGTTGACTTATTTAAATATTTTTTAAGGACTATGAAATGAAAAAGTGTTTTGGAGGTTTAAAATTCCTTTTTTAAATTTCGGTTAAATAATCCTTTTTGCATAAACTAAGGAAAATTGAAAAATCGAAAAACATACACAAATAAATAAAATAAAATACATAAAATTTAACATGTTCCATTCAGCAAAATCATAGCACAACGGGAAAAAAAAAAAAAAAAAAAAGAAAGAGAATAAATTAAACATAAAAAACATATACTTTCAAATAGAATATTAGAAGTAATTTTATAAAGGTATTAAAAATACTAATATTTGAAATCCTTTCATTTAGTTCGTGACATATATATTTTTATTTTTAAAAGATTTATAAAGTAATATATGACCAATTTTGAATAAAATAATCAGTCAGAAACATAAAGAGCAAAATATAACATGTAAAAAAAAGTTGTATTTCTTTTTATGATTTTACTTTATTAAATTTTAATTAAAATTTAGAGGGAAAAGTTATAAATTTATACAATGAAAATATAAACGAAGATAGTTAGTTTCAAAACAAAATTCATATCTTATTCTCATTTAGAAAACATACAGCTCCATAGCATAGCGTAACTATTTGTAAATATAAATAATAATGTCATGTGATCAAATCCTATAACCCTAAAGACATCGCCAACAACTGGCGGAGAATTTGGCGATATACAGTGTCTTAGACGCCGCTGTTGTGTTTGTTGTGATCTACAGTACTTTAAATTTCCTTGACATTTTATTTACTGACAATTGATTTATGGAATAACTTCATCGTTTTTACTAAAAAATGACTTTAACATTTTATTTTTAGTTTATGGTATGCCCGAATTAATATATATTATTTATTTGTAGTTACTTGTATTGCTGTACAATTCTAAAAGTTAGAGAAAAACTATAGCTTCATTATCGAAATCGACATTAAAACACTGGGATAATATTGTTCTATGAATATTATATTATTTAAATCAGTAATTTCTAGAAGACTTTTAGTGATAATTTACTCGAACCGGTATGCTTTTTAATTGCTTCGATTTCGTATAGATTTAACTATGAAAAAAGATAGAATGTTTATTACTTTGGGCAGAAAATTATATTAATTGTGTTATTTGGCTGTAATCCTTGTAGATAAATGTTCATTAATATACTTGAAATTTTATGAATACGTAGGTGAATTTATAAACTTACCTGAGCACATTAAAAAAAATAAACTATAAACTCTTATAACTTCTAAATTTATTTACTTGAACATTTTTCAAAATTTATTCATTTTATTTTTATTGCTAGGCTCATATTGGAAATGTGTCTAAAATTCAGATTTAATGAACAAATGGGTTTTTTTTATTAGATTATTTAATTTTTTTTTTAATCTCTTAGATTTATATTTTATCAGTATTTTTTATATAGTAAAAAGTAAATTTATTTTTAAAATATCCCTTTTCTTTCAGGCTTTTACATTACATAAGTGATGCTTTTGCATTAATAGTTACTGTTTTAGTGCTGAAGAATAATCAGCTGATAGTAAAATACAGCCTCAAAATAGCTTAGATCCAGCCTTTTAAATTATTTGATTTTTAAGTTATTTTACTTACTTTCATCGATGGAGTCGGATGAAGTAAGTAATGTGGAAGATGATAAAGGAGGATTACCTAATGAAGAAAACAATACGGAAATAATTGAATTGAAATTTGAAATTGAATCTGATAAAGAAGAATCTAAAGATACAAATGATGCCGAGAACGCTGAATCTCTTGATCTTTCAGCTGAAGATAATACAGGGGATTCTGAAATTACTGCTCAAAATTCATCTGAGGAAACACCTGTGCCTGTGAAAACACCAGGTAGACGTGGTCGAAAAAAAAGGCCTAAAATTTACAATGAAGATGATGATCCTGATGTTCTTAAAGAAAAAAGGAAGAAAAGGGCTGTAGAGTTAAAACTTAGAAGCTTGAAATGTAAGTACAGATTTTGTTGTATTACTAATATTTACAATATGTTTTAGCATTTTTAATACTTATCTCAATCACATAAAATGTTACATTTGTTCTTAAATGATGTAATGGAATAGCTTTGGAATTTGCCCCCAGTCTGCTATCTTGTTTTTTTTTCTTGGCATGTAAATTTTCGCCAAGTGGTCATTTAACCATTTCACTGGAGATGGGTATGGGGAAATTGTGTTTTTACCCCCGACTTATCTCGGGGCGGACGATAAAGTGGTTAGCCACTTCAGGCCAGAAAGAGGAAAGGAGAGGGGGAGTCGTAATGAGCAAACGGTAAAAAACTTTTAAACAAAGGAAGGCAAAATATCATTTTTAAATATGTAAATAACTGGCAATAAAAATCACAATAAAGCATTTTTAAACTTTATATTAACTGGAGAGGAAGAGGGGGGGGGGGACATAGAGAACAATCGGTAAAAATTAAAAAAAAAAAATTGTTATTAAGGAAAAAAAATTAGAAAAAGACATAAAAATTCTGACAAAATTGATGCAACTGAAATTGTATTAAAAAAAAAAAAAACAGAAATTTCTGCTTTAGCTGCATTGGATGAGCTAGACCAGCCATACTCAACCTCTTTTTCTGGCAGTCCACAAATCGACTGTCAATGAAATTTACATTTATCAGACAAACTATAGACAAAACTTGTGTTTTTTTATGCAATTCCTGGATGAAATTTGCACTATTTGTGTGATCTTTTGACAAAATTTGCATTTACACGTTTTTTTGGATGAAATTTCCATTTTTAACATGGTACTTTGTCAAATTTCGTGTTTTTCGTGAGGTCCTTAGTTGAAGTAATAGTTTTTTCTTGCAGTCATTTAATGAAATGCACATTTTTTATGCAGTCTTTTGTTGAAATGAGTGTTTTTACATGATCCTTTGTTGAAATAAGCGTTTTTTACACAATTCTTTGTTGAAATGCTCATTTTATACGTGATTCTTTGTTGAAATGCGTACTTTTATGTGATGCTTTGTAGAAATTCGTGATTTTTTTTAGGTCTTTTGACGAAATTCATATTCTTTTCATGATCCTTTGATGATTTTTTTTTTTTTTTTTTTTTTTTTTTGCTATCTTTTGACAAAATTTGCATTTTTCCGTGATCTTTTGACGATATTTTGCACATTTTTCCCAAACCTTGAGCTAAATTCATATTTTTTGATGATAATTTGACAAAATTGGAGATTTTTTTTCTGCAAACAATTGACAAAATTGATTTTTACTACAACACTTTTTCAAAATTTGTGATTTTTGGTGTCAGAAATTTCAGACTGATGAATTAATGACTTCGGCATTAAATGCCTCAAATTTGCAAAAAATTCAAAAATTACTCCAGCTTTTAATTCTATGCTAACAGTAAACAATTCGTATGTAAAATTTGGGGAATATTTTTAATTTTTTGGTTCTAAAAAAAAGTACAAAGAAAAATGTTCTTTCTTAAAATTTTTTGTCAAGTTCATAAAATTTTTTACATGCGCGTGTTATACAACTCTGTCTGTAGGTTTGTCGTTGAAGAAATGTTACAAAAAATTTTTGAATGTATTTTTTAAAAACTTTATGGTAAATTTCTGTGGCAAATGTTAGGAGATATACAGGGGAATTTGTTGTTTTGGAGTAGTGGTGTAACAATATACCTTTTTTTGTGACAAACATGGAAGCTCTAAAAAGCAATGTTAGCTGTATAGTAAGTATAACGCTAATACTATAATAATGTAGAATTTCGAATATATGAAGAAAACAAATAGAAAGTTTCTCTTTTACTAAATGCAAAATTTTTTATATTTTTTATTTCCTGAAATATATTGCAAATTTAATTAATTTAGACAAATGTTTCATTAGTGTAGGCGATTAAGAAATGTATACACTTCTGTAGCACCAGCAATGTCACTAATGTGCTATAGCACATAAATTGTGTAAAAAATAGAACTTATGTGTCCCATAGGATGCGTAATTTCATGAAAAAGTCGCGAAATAACGAATAATTTCTGGCAAAATATTCTTGCAAAAATGGCTAATTTTGTTACAAAATCCTGAAAAAACGGCAGATTTCCTCAAAAGAAATCTCGAAAAAACAACAAATTTCATCGAAGAATCGCAGCAACATTTGTAAAAAAGGCAAATTTGCCAAAAAATCACAAAAATGGCAAATTTAGCCTGTAGATTGCGAAAAACGGCATGTTTCAACAAAAGACTAAAATATAAAATGGCCAATTTTTTCTAAAGATCACAAAAAACAAGATGTTTCATAAAAAAAATTATGATAAAATGGCAAATTTCATCTGGAAATAACGAAAAAAAGTTTTGCAAAAAAACAGCAAATTCTGTCAAAAAAATTCATTGAATTCAAAATGTAAAATTCATCAAAAAATTCCTAAGAAAAGCCATATTTCATCAAAAGATCGCAAAAAAAACTGCAACTTTTGTCAAAAAAACGTGTTTTGTCAAAGGGGCATGAAAAAAAAAATGCCGAGAGTGATTTTTTTTTTTTTTTTTTTTTTTCTGTTCTAAAGCTAATTTTCCTGCTTCAAAATTATTTTTTTGCTGCAGTGACTTTGACAATGTGTTTTGACTTGACAATGCGTTTTTGACTGCTTCAAATCTTTCTTAGTGAATGTGACTTCTGAAAGCACCCATTCATTTAATTAAAAGTATCTTTTTACGCAACAAAAGTATTCTTTTTTTCAGCAAAAATGTCCCTTTCAATAAATCAGTCTTGCCCCTTTTTAAAAGAAATGTGAATAATTGTGATACTTGTTATCTTCTACTCTACTCAAATATGCATTATTTT
The DNA here is from genome assembly GCA_964019185.1 of Maratus speculifer. Classification (NCBI taxonomy): domain Eukaryota; kingdom Metazoa; phylum Arthropoda; class Arachnida; order Araneae; family Salticidae; genus Maratus; species Maratus speculifer. The sequence continues at coordinate 186,088,873 of OZ025296.1, read as the reverse complement.
GTAAATAAATTTGCATCTTGAACATTTGTTTTTTAAAAAGTAAAGAAAATTTCTCTTAATAGTTTTAAAAAACTAATATTGGTTTTAATTATTTATTTATTATTATTAAAACAATAATTATTGCTTTTCACTTTTCTTTTGCAAATGAATAAGTTCAGTCTTTGCATCTAAAAATATGACTTCTTATTAGTGCGGACCTGCTTTTGTAAAAAAGAGACCCAGAATTTTAGAAGTCCTCGGGGAAAAGATTTTTCTAGTCCAGCGGCATCACTGAGCACAAATAAGACTAAAAAGACATGTAAAAAAATTTTTTACTCTAGTTTTTTGACATAATTTTAAATTAATTATAAATAACAGGACATATTTTGCCTTCCCATGAAAACATATAAAAAACAACGAAGGTTATTACTTTTTATGCACATCTTAATTTTATAATTATATTGGATCATGCAGAAAGTTCTGCAGTTTTTTAATAGTAAATTTCTTTGAAGACATACAAAAAAATATGAATTTTATTGTATCACATAAGCATCATTTTGTTGTGAGATCTTTCTGCCATCATTTTGGCAGCTGGAAAATTCATAAAAAAAAAAAAGCCATTATGTTTATTTGCAAAAAAATTATCAGTGTAGTGTTTGGCAGTCTTAAAAAAAGTGAACCCTTAACCTTTCTGAGAAATTTAAAGTGGTGTGGAAAGGTAAAATCTCAACGGACCAGATCTGGTGAATATGTGTGATCACATAAAACATCCCAGCCATACTCATTAAGGTGTTGTGCTACATTAATTGCAATTCAGTGCTGAGTATTGTCATCTTGGAACATAACACCTCAATGATAACTGACTCGAACAAAATAACCTTGATATTTAAATTAACTGTCTAATTCATAATTAGTACCAATCATTTGGCAACATCTTTTAATATAAGCAACATTTGATTAGTTGTGTGTGATTTTTCTATTTTCTGAACTCCTTTTCATATATATAAAAATGTAATAAGATAATTTATAAGCATTAAAACAATGTGATGTGTTTAAAAAAAACACATGTGTTACAGTATTAATAACAAATTATACCTGCATAATAAAATTGTGTAACATTTCTGTACTATCTTTCTATAGGCAGCTTCAATGAATCTCTTGAAGTCAGTGGTAAAAGGACGAAAAAAGCCCCTCAAAGATTTGAACTTCAACCAACAGAAAAACGAAAATCATCTGTTGATGATGGTAAAGGGCATGGAGAACTCCTTGGAGATATCAGATGGAGTTAGTATATTTCCATATATGTGCTAGATGATAAAATTTATCTGTCAATCACCACTTTTAGGCAGCTTTCATTACAAAAAGTAAAAAGCTATATATTGCAGCCGTCCGGAGGAAAGCACTTTTGGAAAAAAAATTTATATTTTCATCGACCCCAAAACCACCCTCCGTTCAAATGTTGACATAGATATCTATATCTATCTATCTATATATATAATTTTTGTCATGTTGTAACTATAGTATTTATGAAGCGATTTGAATGAAACTTGGTATGTACATAGTACATACAAATGTCTCGACCGAGTTCGTTGGCTAGCATTGGCAACAAGTTGGCAGAGGCCATCTTGTTTCAAAATGGCAACCATTTAATTTTGTTTAATTTAAAATTAAAAGCCAAAAAATTAAAAGTTGAAAAATATTTTTCTTTTATGTGTTAGAACTTAAAACAAAGATTTCAGAACACTTTTTATTTCGTGTATATCTTTAAAAATGACTGAGTTATAGCACTTTGAATTTCTAGTGTGGCTAACATTTTGAAACAATCTGATTTTTGTCACATGATAACACGTGTATTTATGAACCGATTTGGATGTTACTTGGTGTGTACATAGTACTTACTGGGGCCTGGATTGTGCTTGTTAGCCAGTTCCATCCACCATCTTATTTCAAATTGGCGGTGAGTTAAAATAAAAAGAAAATTAATTTAAAATTAGGTATAAAAAAGTGAGCAATTGAAAAATATTTTTCTTTTATGTATTTCAACGTGATACACAGATTCCAGAACAATTGTTGTTTTGTCTATATCTTAAAAAATGGCTGAGTTATAGCACTTTTAATTTCTAGTGTTGCTCACATTTTGTAAATGATCTGATTTTTGTCACGTGATGACACGCGTACTTATGAACCGATTTGGATATTACTTGGTGCGTACGTAGTACATAACGATGCCTGGACTAAGTTCATTGGCCAGTTCCATCCGCTATCTTGTTTCAAAATGGCAAAATATTAAATTTTTTAAAAAAATTTTCAATTTTAAAATTTGGTACAAAAAGGTAAGAAATTGGAAAAGATTTTTCTTTTGTGCGTTTAACCTTAATACAAAGATTCTACATCATTTTTTGTTTCATCTATATCTTAAAAAAGGGCTAAGTTATATCACTTTCAATTTCCAGTGTGGTTGACATTTTGAAATGGTCTGAAATTTGTCACACGCTAATACGCATATTTATAAACTCATTTGGATATAACTCCGTGTGTACATAGTACATACCAATGTCTTGATAGAGTTCACTGCCCAACTACATCCGCCATCTTGTTTCAAAATGGCGGCTGTTTAACTTTGTCAAAAATCTTTTAAATATATAATGACCTACAAACAAAAAATTATAAATTGAAAAAAAGTTTTTTCTGAAATGTTTGATCTTAATACATGAATTCTAGAGTATTTTTTGTTTTGTCTTTACCTTAAAAAAATGCCTGAGATATAGCAGTTTGAATTTCTAATGTGGGTGACATTTAAAAAAAAATCAATTTGCGTACAACAGCACTCGCATATATTAATTGATTTTGACATGAGTGTGCATGCACACATAAATTAAGATTTCGACCAAGCTCATTGGTTTGTTTTATCCATCATGTTGTTTTAAAATGGTATACACTATACACTTCATGATATCATAGAATTTGGCGACCTTATAAGTTGCTTAAAATAAAACCAGCTTGAATAAAATATGACTAATTTCTAAAAATTCTCTTTAAAATTCAGTATTGAAAAAAACTAGTATTCAATCTTATATAATTGGGTTTCACCAATTTGAGCTTCATATGTTTGAATAACATAACTTACCGTATTTTCGTATGTATAGCCTTCACCCAGTGTATAGCCCGCACCCCTAAATCGAGCAGTGCAATAAAAAAGTTCGTGTATAAGCCGCGGAGATGCATCGGTGTATAGTCCGCAGGCTATACACCATTTACGAATGTATATTTTGATCAGGGTTCGAAATTAAATGCCATTAGTCATAATTTTCCACTCAAATTTACCAAATTTTTCATGATGCATATTACCTACAATAATTCAGCTAAGAAATTAAGATTATCAGTACCGTAATCAGAATGAGTTCGAGAAATCATCCTTTTCGGAGTCGTTTCATTTCAGAACAAGTCCAAGGAGTCGATCCTTTACGGAGTTGGTGCATTTCGGACTGGTTCCGAAGATTCTATCCTTTTGGGATCCGTACCTAAAAGGAGCGATTCCACAAACTCGTTCCTTTTCGGAATCGTTCTGAAAAGGATGGATTTTTTTTACAGACTGGAATCGTTCCTACAGTTCCACTGGCGCCTTCAATCCTTTTGAATCGTTCCTCAACAAATGACACATCTCTACTAAAAAACTGATGAAAGTTAACGTTTAAACGTCTTATTCAGCAAAAAGTAAGTTTAAAATAAGTAACATGTTATACTGTTGTTTTTATCCTCAAAACCAGCAGGTCAATATTTCAAAATAGGCGACTTCGTAATGTTCCTGACCTGTGATCTTCAGATCACCGGTAATTTGCTATTCACGGCAGTTGAACAGTAAGCAGTAAAAAGAATCCTTTACAAACATGGGAGAACTCTTTAAATTTTGCGGCATAACGAAAAAAATTTATGAATTTGGATGTTTTTTCAAATTTTTTGAAGTTTAAAAGTTGTAGAAAAAATATCGCGATTTCCAATTTAAAAAAAAAAAAAAAAATCTGTGTATAAGCCGCAGTGGCTTTTTCGAAGGTTTTTTTCTTGCATAAGCCGCGGACTATACACCCGAAAATACGGTAATTTTAAATAAATAAGATATATGAAAGCTACCTCTTCCTCCCGTTACTGCCAGAAGGACTTTTCTCATTCGAAAATTTCATAAAATTTCTGCATGTCTTTTCAATTTCTTGTCATATTATTTTACAAAACGATTACAACTTCCTTGCCACCTCAAGACCAATGAATTACGATCTTTCTCCATGACACTGCCTTGTACAACAGAATACAATTTTATTGCATACCATCAATGATATTTTATATTGACATTGTTAAAAATTTAAAAATTATTTAGCACATTTAAATAAAAAATAAATAAAAATTACTGCTATTAAAAATGTGATTACTAATATAATTGCTGCTACTGGCCACAGATAAAATTTGCCTGTTTTATCCTTTGTTTATGTATATGAAATTAAAATGGAAATTTTGTCTGCTTTTTACTTGTTCTGTCTAATGAATTTTGATAGAGCTTCTACTGTTAGTTAGATAATTTTCCTGAGAAGGTTTTAGTATGTAACATATTGTTCTACTTTGCTTATTTGTAGTATTAGTATTATGCAGTTAAATTCTCCAATCAAGAAATAGGGGATCTACCTTTCGGTATAAACCAAAGTCATTTTTTTCTTTTTTATCAAATAAAGTAATGTAATCTTTTAAGGTATTAATATGTTAATATTATATCAATAATAAAATAAGTAAAATTTATTTTTTATTAATATTTTATTTTAGTTAACCATCAACTTCGAGCTGCTTCTTTATATAATTTGCGCTTGCTGCATCGAGTCATATATAGGAAGCAAGGAATGTTTGCTGTAAGTTCAAGTTTGTATATTTTTTTCTTTAGTGCATTAGTTCATTTTATTTTATGTATTGTTTTCATCATTTTTTCAAGTAAAAATGAATATAATCTAAAGTATCTTTCTTCCTATTTAAAATATTTATTATAAAATGTATAGCATTTTATTGACAAAATGTTTTACAGCTCCATTGAAATATCTGTCAAAATAACATTTTACAATATCATAGTTAATTGTTGTTGGCATTATAACCAATTTTAAACCCCATTTTCCAGAAATGTGATTAGTAAATCTAGTATGACTAAACTAACAAGAATTAACAACATCTGTAACTGCTATTACAATTTTCAATGCCTTATATATAAATATATGTGTGTGTCTGTCAGTCTTTTGATAAAAATTCACATAATTTTATAAAGGTTGCTACACAAAGCTTTTAATTTGTAAGCTGCATAAAGTTCTATTGAATGGAAACACTTTATTTTTACTTTTAAGTTGACACTTTGAATTTTCATTTTAAAAATCCTATTTATTTATTTTTCCAAATTAAAACATTTTTCTATCACTTAAAATGCTATATTCTATCACTTGAAATACCACATTATTTCTACAGTTGTGGGGAGGGAAAAAAAAAAAAAGTGAACAATCTAAAATAATTCCTCAACAGCATAGAAGATAACAAATAATTGGAAATAAAGTCTACTTTTTAAATGATGTACATAAAATTTGCTTAGGAAGCCATCTACATATTAAAACAAACCCAAACTTTTTTTTTTCTTCAATGATTTTAACAAGATATTTCAAATCTTCGGTTCAAACTCTGCCTAGGCACTAAATTTCCAGTCATTTGAATAATAGGTTTTTGATTTATAAACATTCAAAATTTAGTGCTTCTAATGTTAAATCACATTTTCATATTTTTATTAATATCACCTGTAATTATACTCCTAATGTACTAATTTTTTTATGTTGTAATAATACTAAAATACCCAAACATAAATATATTGATTTTGAAATTTTTATAGTTTTATGATGTGAATTATGAAATTAATATTTTAAAAAATTATGAATTGCAACTTACAATTTTTTGATGAATTTAGATTTATTAAGTTCTGCTTCATAGAAATCCAAAATTTCAATTTTTTTCTTCCTTGTAATTTTCAAATTATGCTTAAAAAAGGGCAAAATAATGGCTTGAAGAAAAGTCTATGATAGAAGTGACTCGATATTTTTTAACTTCTTATGCTATTCTGTAATCTAGCAGTCTTTAGTGATTACCTGAGTGGCACCTAAGATACCTTGATCAAGAAAGCAATTCTCTCAATCAACAATCGAATACCAAACTTCAATTTGGATTCGGCCCCTAATTACGCTCATTTTAAAATAATTAATTTCTTGGAATCTTATCTTGTGAATTGCATGGAAATTTTTTTTAAGCTAAATGAAGGATGTAGAATTTATGCTGTCAGAATTGAGTACTGCTATTGAAAGAAGAATATTAGAATTCATTTTAATATGTAGATGAACCCCTAAGCAAATTTTATATGCATCATTTAAAAATAGACTTTATATCCAATCATTGGGTTTAAGTAACTTTCTTCTTCGATATTTTTTTGCAGAGTTAGTAAAGAGTGTTTATTTTTTTTTCCCCATGATTGTAATTTCATTTTAATAAAAAAAGCTCAGTTTGCATCCTTAAAAAGATTAATAATAATACATGTACTTTTTAATATCTATCTTTGTAAAAGCCAGTATAATATGCTCCAGTTGTGAAAAATAAAACACCATGAAGTAATGACACGGCTAAGTTGAAGTTTTCTGCTAATGTACAGTATGGTGCATTATGTTCAAAACTTCTTGTCATCAGTGCACATACAGCTTCTTCTGTGTCTGGATATGTTACCTATTGAACATACATGGGATTTTGTTAATTGGCATCTCATTCATTATCTCCATCCTACTGCTTCTACAGATAAACTTTCGGTACACATACAAACAATGTACAGGGTGTCCAGTGAATGACACCCTGATTTCAAATTTAAATTTCTCAAAAACAAAAATTGATAGAACTATGTGGTAAACGATTTCTTTATTAGGTAAGCTGTAAAAATGTTATACTAAAGTTTTGAACAGTGAATATTTTGAAAATATTATGTTCTGATTGCAAAGAATGCTTGACTTAACATTTTTCTTGCTTTAAATTGCTTGGTTTGAATGAGATTTTGGGCGGACAATGCCATATTTTAAAGTTTTTTGGAATTTCAGAAATTTCAAAAATTTAATTCTAAAAATAAATTCTTTATTTTTACTATTATGGCTAAGTACCCCGAAAAACTCATTCTCTGCAAGCAATCTAAAGCAAAAAAACCGTCAAGTCAAGCATTCTTTGCAATCAGAACACAATCTTTTCAAAATATTCACCATTTGAAACTTTAGTATAATATTTTTACAGCTTACCTAATAAAGAAACCGTTTACTGCATAGTTCTATCAATTTTTGTTTTTGAGAAATTTAAATTTGAAATCAGGGTGTTATTTGTTGGACACCCTGTAAAATGCTGTTCCTGAAACAGATATTCACAACATGTTGTAGTAATACATGGCAAATACAATAAATGCTAATTTCAAACACTTAATATTGTTTTTTTTTTTTTTTTGAAGATAATTATTTGTTATAATAATCACCAATAACAATCATTTGTGTTTAAATTTTATTTAATTCTGTTGATTCCAAAATGGTGTTGCAATTTTTACAAACACAAGTTTATATTTGTTTTAATAGCTTTTTATGATAATTTGATAACATCTCACTTTCTAAATTCTAGCATTAGTTTTATATTTTAAGTTATAATATTGATATATTTTCATTAATAAAAATATAATTTTTCATCTGAAAAAAGTGTTGAGTCAACCTGAACTGCAAGTCATTTAAGTTTCGATTTGGGTAAAATTAGGTTATATCTAACCTGATACAGTAAACTAGTGAGTATGTATCCATGTTTTTGTTTACTGATGTGTACATAGGCAAACAGTTCAGTTACATGCGGATAATCCTGCACCTGGTTGGATAATTCGATTTTATCTTATTCCAGCCTGTGTTTTTTCGGTGATACTTTGATGAAATACATATTTTTTGCATAAAATACACAGCTTTTCCATGGCCGTTTGATAAAATTTGCATTCCCCCCTCCCCATCAATCCTTTGATAAAATTCTTGCTATATCTACAATTTTTCATGAAACTAACTACTTTTTTTTTTTTTTTTTTTTTCGCAAATGTTTGCCAAAAATTATTATTATTATTTTTTTTTTTTTTTTTTTTTGCTACCACTTGTTAAAATTTGCAATATTTTTTGTAGATTTTGAATTTTGGCACTGATGACTGACTTTCCACAATTTTTGGAAAAATTCGGAACAGTCACCTGGTAATACAAATTATTGCAAGGTTTAAAAAAAAAAAAAAATCACCAGATTTTGCTGCTTTGGCAGAAATGCCACACTAAGCATTTTTTCAACTTATAAACTTCTATGCGGTGTGGCACTTATTCCCGAAAATACAGTAAATACTTTTTCCTTTATGTGTTACCCTGCAGTAAAAATGAATAATCAATCCTGTAATCTCATGGCATTGAACTTACGTTCACAGTTTGATACCAGCGCAATGTGGGCAAGATGACAGTGCAAGGATTTCAGGGTTTTCATTGTACAAAAAAGATAATTTAGATCACTTTCCCCTTAAAAATCTTCTCTGACAGCATTACATTATTTGGCAGATTTTGTTTATTATAAATGTCCAACCAAAAAATAAGCTAGTACTATAAATTGTAACTATATAAATTATTTATGTTTATCTATTTTTTTTTTCTCTCTCTCTCTATTCAGGAAAAACATATTATAAGAAATGTTATGAAATTCAATGGTTTTCCTTTTGATGCTAACCATCCTGAACTCCAAAGAAGACGAGAACAGTTGGAAAAGTATTTTCCTTTTTATTTAGTACAATTAGTATATAGATTTTTCTTTCTTTTTTTTGGTATTTTATTATAATGGTCTCCAGACCAATTAAATATCATCAAGATAGGATATAAAATTTTACCAAATATTTATATTAATGTATATACACTGATATGTAAAAATTAAGGATGAAGCAGATAAATTAGCATAGAAACTGGAAAATGCAACAAAATAGATTGTTTAAATATTTTTGATTACTTGTTCCATATTTCACGTCTTTGAAAACTTATGATTTGATTTTAATTGTTGTGGAAGATGATACATTCAAAAAGTCATCTTATCTTTAATTTTTACACACCAATGTATAATACATACATACCTCATATAAATATTATATATTTTTTTGTAATATTTCCCTATATATGTTTTGTATATATATGCATGCATGCATCACTTTAAGTAGTATTTCTGTTATGTATGTAATTTTTCTATTTTGCTCTGTTGGTCTACATGTGTGTATTATGTATATATTATTTTTATTACACATATAAATATTGATTTTTTATATATATATATATTTTATGCACATAATGAATTTGATGTAATTATACTTTGAACATCTGCTGTTTTTTTTTTTTTTTTTTTTTTTTTTTTTTTTTTTTTTTTTTTTCGGATTTGAAGTATTGACATACATTATTTTAATTAGCAAGAGATATCATGTCATTCTGCCTGTCTTAATTTAGTTTGATTTAATTTTTTATTATTACAATTCATTTAGAAGTTGCCTTTTTTATTTGTTTAATTATCTACTTTTAAATTGACATATAATAATTTAACAATTATATTATACTTGACATCCTTTCTTATCATTAATCAGTAGCTAAGTCCTAAAGGGTTTTAGAGGTATAGTTCTAATCGCAGAAACGTTTCAAATGTTCTTCTTCTTCATATAAAAGTCCATTTATGTCAAAATAGATTTATTTTTTAAATATGAAATTTAATTTATGTAAGACCTCTCGCTCCTCTAAATTACATTTAGAAAAACTTTCTTGGTATTCTAACAAGTAAAAATTCTAATCTTTTACTACCAAAACTTATCACCTTAAATATTTTAAATTATTGTCAGTTTTCAAACTTCCAGCAAACTTTGAAAATTCATAAAATTCATATTTTCTTAACTTGTGTAGTTATTTTGTAGGAAAATGTAATGTTTGCTGTTTAACTTGTTTGATCATGAAGGAAGTTTTCTGGATGTAATTTATAGAATTCAGGTACATTATAAAAATTTAATTTTTGTAACTTTTAAAACAAATAATTTGATGTAAAACGATTTTCATTAAAAAAAAGCAACATTTTTTTAAATATTTTTGCAATTCTAACTGTGTATAATAATTTAAAGATTTTTTTCTTTAACCTAATCAGGGATATGTTTAGGAAAATTGTATGTCCTTTAAAGGACATTTTATCCCAAAACAGGACCATTCACAAAATTATTTGTCTCTTAAATAGACTTTTCACAGAATTTTTTCACTTTAAAATTGAGCTTTTTACAGTTTAATCATTTAATAATAAAATCTGGCCTGTATATAAGCAGTTGAACTCATGAAAGAACATATTACTTAGTGTTTTATATATGAAAAATTGATAATTTAAAATTCATGAAATTCTGACTAGAATTTTCACAAATATAAGAAAAAAATTCACAATTTCATAAAAACAGGACCCTGTAAGAAAAGTCTGGACAGACCCCTGCTAATACAGTAGTCTCCTCTATTATATTTTATTTAAGATTCATGAGCTTCGCAATCATAGGAATCTGAGTGATCTTTTCCTTTTTATCTCCTTTCTCTTGTTTTTTCAATTTTGTTTCACTCTTATTGTGTTTTCCTTTTCAGAAATGAGGACAATTCTGCATGAGCCGATATTATCCTATCTATATGATTGTTTTATGGAGAATTGTGGGTGCAACCTAGGGACCTGAATGACCGTTTTCTTTTTCTCTTGTCTATTTTTTCCCATTTTGTTTTACTCTTGTTGTGTTTTTTTCTTCCAAGGTGAGGGATATCCTATCTATACTAGCAAAAGCTATGCTTTGTTTGGATTTGCAAAGCATTATTTCATAAGATAAATATTTGAAAGTAACATTATTTTTTTTATATTATTTTTGCATCTTTATTAAGCAAAAAAGTTATCTTATGTTTCGCCACATTTAAATTTTAGAAATGTAAATTCAGTCAAATAACTAAGAATTTACTCGGAATTTTTTATTTTTGATATAAAGCTGGTATAAATAAAAATATTTTCAAAGCAAAATTTTACAAAATATTTTTTAAATTTTTAATTAAAAGTTTTAAAGATGTTTTTACATTTTCCAATAGCCTCTAGTGTTTTCTCAAATGATTTGAAATAGGTATGTTTTCAATCTTTGTAATTCACATCAAATAATCTTTGGTAGCAATCTTAGAATAATACATCCAAAAAAAATTATTTTTTCAAAATCTTTTTTTTTTTTTTTTTTTTGAAAAACATTTTAAATCTGCTCCCGTCGATACTAAAAACTATTAACTGTAAATTTTTTCATTCTAATTTTTTCCTTTATCTGCATATCAGCATATAAAAAGAATCATGTAGAATCTCTCGTAAGGAAATTTTCTATTAAATTCTAAACCTTCAGGGGTTTTCACTTTCGACAACGCTACATTCGTTAAGCCAACTGATGTCTCTTTATCCCCAATATCTACTATTGCTTTATTAATGTCAAACCTTGGGATTTATGAATTATTTCCGCAAAAGCTAATTGCAAAGGAAATTGTTTTCTTGAGCAATTTATATTTCCATTGTTCCAGAATTTAGTTACTGGTGGAATCGGAGCACAGCCATTCTCATAAGTTGAATGACTATAGTTTTCAAATTTAACCATGATTATTCGCAGCATCTTGGCTGGTGGCCCATGATTTTCTTCATAAATAATGTCTACAACATAACCTAAAGCCCGGTTTACTAAACCTTTTTCGCTCCACAGATTAGAACGCAACATTACTTTAGACCCAATTGATAAAGTAAGAGATGGTTCAAGTGGATTTGTCAATTCAGAGTCGTACAACTTTGCTTTGGTACAATTATGAAGAGCTTGAATAAGGGCAACGGGTTGACGCAGTTCTTTTAATTTTTCATTATTATATTCTTTTATGTCTTCATTCGTAGAAAACAGCCTAATTGCATCTTTAAATAAATGCTGCTCGCTTTTTGAAAGAGATTGTAAGCTTCAATTCATTAATATTTCATAGTCTTCAATAGTGCATTCTCCATCGTTAATTTGATCAAGTATGCTGAAAAATATTTGTTGAGTTGGATTGCCGGAAGGATGATGATAAAAAAAAATTGTGAATAGTCGAAGAAAATAACAATTGTCCTTCCAAAAGAAATTTACCTCCTTGATTTTTGTCACTATAAAGAGGCCTGTCGTTTACTGGAGGTAGTTGTTTGATATCTCCAAATAAATATAAGAACATTCCATCAAAAAGTTCATTTTGTTTCGATGACACGGCACTACGTGATCGTAAATCTGTTTTTTGTAAAAGACTGCACCCAATCGTACTCATTTAATCTATAATTATGAATTTACAATTTCGAAACTCCTTTTGAAGTTGACCAAACGAATATGGACTAAGATCTCTTAGCTTTTGATTTAGCCCCAATAAAAGTTTTGAATGAATTGTTGATCCATTTATATTGACTGCGGCAACACCAGTTGGTGCAGGCAATTGAAAAGAAGATGGACCAAATGTTTCATTTAATCGAACAGTGAAGTAATGTATTAAAGTACTTTTTCCAGAACCTGCTTTTCCTTGGACAACAATTCTTTTTATCGGCATTTCTTGCCTATGACCTTGCAAGAAATTGTTGAAAAATATCGTTCATATCTTCGCTTTTTAAGCTGATGTCTAGCCTCTTTCTTTGAAGCTAAATCATGTTCACGTCCATTCCGGTCAGTAACTGTTCTTTTTCTCGGCATTTTTAAATTACTAATACATTATAGTAATTATTTATAATATAAATGTAGTTAATATATTTAATTTGGTTCAATTAAGTTATTTTTAATCTCAATTATTCTTCAATATTTCAATTCGAATAACACTTTAAATACTAAATATAAGAATTAATTTTACTTATTTACAATTCTTTTGTTGCCAATTTACCAAAGTAAATATCTAAATAAATAAATCATAATATAATTCTTTTAAAATCCATGAGTATAAACTGCATAAATAATTTTCACAGAATAATGAAAATATATTTTATTTAACATATTAATCATGATTCTATCTATAATTACTAACCCCATGGTTTATTTTCCTTCTTAAAATAAAAAGATATGGGTTCAATTTTTTATTTGCAAATGATTTTGGCGGAATAATGAAAATATATTTTATTTAATTAATTAATCATGATTCTATCTATAATTACTAATCCCATGTTTATTTAACTTCTGAAAATAAAAAGATATGGGTTCAATTTTGTATTTGCTAAAATGCATCCATAATAGAAAAACATGTAGAATAAATTAATTATTAAAATAATATTTTTTAAGGTTATTCTGTAAAAAAAATAACACTGTGCAAATCTACAAATCAAAATTTATTCTTATGTTTAATTTCAAGTCAAAATACTGAATAGTTTTTTTTATAAAGTGTATGACAAAATATAACTTGAGTAGTCTAGTAGAGGATTTGCTTCGCTCATCCTAATCAACAGTTTATGGTGAATTGTGGGTGCAACCCTAGAGACCTAAGTGGTCTTTTCCTTTTCTTCTCCTTTCTCTTGTCTATTTTTTCTACTTTGTTTCACTCTTGTTGTTTTCCTCTTACAAGGTGAGGGCAATTCTGCATGCACCGATATTATCTTGTGTATATCATCGGTTTATGGTGAATTGTGAGTGCAACTCTAGGGATCTGAGTGATCTTTGTTTTTTCCTTTTCTTTCTCTTGTCTATCTTTTCCATTTTATTTCACTCTTGTTGTGTTTTCTTCTTCAGAGATAAGTACAAATCTGCATGAGCTGTTATTGGCCTGTCTATATCATTGACTTATGGGTAATTGTAAACCACCCATGTGTTTGCTGTTCATGGTGCCCTGTGCCACTGGAAAGGGAGATCCTGGCAGTTGAGGAAAAATAACTCACTGCTTTGGACTCTGCTACAGATAGATGGGAGATACATATTGGTCTCATATGCATCAGTCGGTTGGTCAACTGACATGTCACTACCTGGGGATAAAGTGAGTGGACACTTACTAGCTATTTCATTAGGAATGTAATTTGGCATAGGAATGTCATGTGAATTTATGGGCCCTGGTCTGCTGACATGTCTCTGGCTGAAGATCAAGTGAGCAGGCATTTACTATCTACCTCTTTGAGAATCAACACTGGCATAGGAATGTAATGTGCATGTAAAGTTCCTGGTTAGCACTGTTGCACAAATCCCCTTGTTGGACTCGGTAGTGGGTGTTGAGGTTGGAATTGTATTTTTTCCCCACTATGGATGGAAGTACTTTATTTTCTATTTTTCTCCCATGTGGAAAGCAACAAATTGTAAAGAATAATTCACTCATGTGCTTCTTTTTCATCAAACGCACTGATTGTCAATCTGATAATTCTTTTAACAGAATTTCTCCTTTTCATAATGATAAAGCATTCCTTTTATGCTTTGGACAATTGCTCTGATTCTCTGATTCATTTAAAAAATTATAATTGAGATTTGCTGGTTGAGGTTTCTTCAGCCAGCCAATCACAATTTCTGTCAAATTGAACAACAATAGGCTTATTTTCTGTTTCTGTCCAAGTACATCAAATTCTGAATACAAGCTTCTGAATACAATCTATTATGTGAAATTTACTGCTAATACAAGACCTATGCCAGAATTGGAGCTTTGGATATTATCATCAGAACCTGTTAAAATAGAATATTATTATCCTGTTGTATATTGTTACCCTTCAGTTATCACCAATCACAAAAACATTTAAGTCAGTATAAAAAAGCAAAAAGAACTCGGGAATTTAACCAAATGTCTGTTTTACCTACTAACAAAATGCAAAAAAAGTCATGTTTTCCCAACACATAAAGGAAAACTAAAATCATATGTACAGAATAAATAATCAAAGAAAACCTCTGCTCAAGAATCTTCATACTGAAAAGCTATGAAGAAGAAAAACTGGAAATCATGTTTTAATCTATCTCTTACTAATATAGAAGATCCCAAACAGCTGCTCCACTATGGCAGGGCCATAGTTAACGGGATGGTAGGAGAGGGGGCTCAGTCCCCCCTTTCCTAAAACATTTTGAACCTCCCCCTGGAAAATATTCCAAGGTCACTAAATGAAATTCTGTTCAAAAATCTAATCTGGTTTTGAGGCTCTTTCACAGTTTTGCAAAAATATTAAATTGTAACTAAAATAAATGTTTCAACACTTGCTCATCCTACTTGCACATAGGAAGCTAACATCATGTTTAATATTGCACTAGTTATACACTCGGTTTTTTCTTCATCATAAAATGAAGTTATTACAACAATTTAATAAAAAACAGAGTACCTACAGTGTCAATATGCTTTAATTTATCTTTCTGTGTCACAAAGAGAGAGAGAAAATATGAGCTCCCTCTACATTTTCTTGAGTCCTTCCTATTATTCACTTTTAGCTACGGCCCTACACCATAGTATAGAGGTTATGGAATCACTCTTACAATTATGACTTAGATGATGAAGAAGAAAACACTGTGTTTGAAAAGTGTGAGCCTTGATAATTTGATATTGTTTTTTGATTACCTAATATTTTAAAACTCATTCTAATGCATCATTAGAATTTTATACTTTTTTTTAACAATCGTTTTACAACTTTTATATGTTTTAATTTTAATGTTTCTCTTTGTCTTTATTAGAAATGGAATATTTTTGCTATAAGCTGTACAAAAAGTGAAAAATTAGTGAAAGAAATAAAATTATTAATCACACAAAACTTAATCCTTTTAAATAATTGCTTATTTCTGTGTAACTTTTGTCAGATTTCCTTATTAAAGTGAAACAATAAGTTTTTCAAGATAGAAAACCAACGATTATAAATGCATAAATAAAGTATGGAAAGTTAGAAAACAGCTGTTTCGAATCTGCTATCAAGATTCTTCATCAGCGCAAAACTCAGCGAGCTAGAAAAAGCAAAACTGAGCAAGTTCTGCTTTTTCTAGCTCACTGAGTTTTGAACTGATGAAGAATCTTGATAGTAGATTCGAAACAGCTGTTTTCTAACTTTCCATACTTTATTTGTGCATTTATAATCGTTGTTTTTCTATCTTTAAACATTTTTGCACAAAGGCTTTATTTGCTATTTTGATTTATTTGCTATTTTAATAAGTTTTTCTTTATATTTTTTAGACTAAATAACAACGCATTGCAGCAGTTATGCTTTATGCTAGGGATACGACCTGGAACTAATGAACAAATGATGGACAGGATCATTAAATTTTTGCTATGTCCAAGACAGAAAGATATTGAAGAATATATTACAGGTAATTAACTGTGTTTCATTTTTACCCTTTTTCCTTTTGTGATATATTTTGCTTTGTAATGTATTTATTAGTAAATCTTTATAAGATTTCAAGCTATGTGATTTATTTTATTAATTTTATCATTTTTTATGTATTTACATAAAATAACATGTTTGCATTGTTTCAGAAGTTATGGACAGTAAACTTCAGCATTCAAGACAAGTACCCGCTAAAACCTTTGAGAGTCCAGTTCAAACAGTGCCAGTGGTATGTAAATTATTCTCAAACAATTTTAAAAAAATTTCAAAATACTTAGTTACATACTTTTGGTGTAGTTTTTATTTACAGTTCTGTTTTTAGTCTGCTTTGTATTTGTATTCCAGTACCTAAAAATCTATATATTTAAATGATTGGGCTGGTTTTTTTTTAGTCATCAGCCCTGGGCTTTCTACTGGACCGATTTTGAAAATTATTTTTAAATGAAAGCTGTTTATTTGTAGATGTGTCCATTCTTGCTATTTTTTAATTTCCATTTTTATATTTTATTTTTAATTTTAAAAGCTTTTTATTGAAATTTCTTCAAAGCAGTGGCAATACTTCTATTTTTGCAGAAAAAAGAAAAATAATGAAAAATATCCAGACATAAGGCCTTTTTGAATGTTTTTTAAATTTCCGAATTAAATTTTGGTAAAAAATGTTTATACTTGTGTACTTTATTTTGATAAATGAATAAAAAATTATATTTACTCTGACACTACGAAAATATTGTTTATTGGGCTTATTTTATCTTTATGCATTACAATTTTATTGATGCTATTTTTTTAATACATGTTTTTATTTTAATACATGCTGGCTAAGCATAAAAATACATATATAAAGTGTGTGTGAAAAGTTTGTTCCAGAATGTCAAAATGATGTAATTTATACTTATTTTTAATTTCTGGATTGTAAAGATTATAATTGGAAGCTTTATTGATTATATTTTCTTGATTACATACTCTCTCTCGCTTTAAAAAACTAATTTCAGGTAAGATATATTAATTTTTAATAAAAAAATTTAAAAAGTAAAGAATTTAAACAAAAATTAAAAACTTCATGTAAGGCTTATATTCTATAGGAGTAGTTTTCGTTGGTTTATAGCAGGGGTGCAGAAGTATTTCCAATAGATTTAGATTTTAACAAAAAATTCCATAATTCCCTTTGAAAAAAAAAATGTTGTTAAAAATAAAAAGATCTGTATGGTAACCATCACAAAATCTATCTCGAAGTAATATGTACCGTTTATCAAGAATCATTCTATTTTAAATTTTCTGAAAAAAAAAAAAAAAAAAAACTGTCATCAATCTGAAAATTTGGACATAAAAATACCCTGAATTTTATCCAAGAATTATGAAAATGTGGATCTTCAATACACACTCTAGTTCTTAGATCCTTGACAAGTTCACCAGCGACAATCAAGCTTTCATCAAAACTATTTCTTGACCACTTGTAAAGTTTTTTAGATAAAAAAAAAATCCTGTAGCAACATCTGTGGATCACTCTGAATGATAAATGTGTCTTTTTTAAATGAAGGAAAAAGAGACTGAATTTTGTTTGAAGAGTGATATTCAAACTTTGCCAGTAAAATATTCATTAAGAGCGGGTCGATGAAAAGTCATTTCTTTCAGGGCCGGCGCTAGACTTTTCGGCGCCTGAGGCGAGCCATTTTTTGCCGCCCCTATGACGTCATCTTTTTTTTTTAAACCATTACTTAATTTTTTAAAATAAGTAAATTAATATACTAACTGTAATTTATTTGAACAGATATAATATAAAATGTATTATAACAGAGTTCCCCTCAGGTTTAAAAAGAGGCAGGGCGCTACTGTTCTGAAAAGGGCACTTTTTACATTCTTCAGGGCACTTTTTGATTTTTAAGGGCACTTTTATAGAGTTGAATCTAGAATCTAACAATTCAAATAGTCGTACAAAACAGAAATTTCGTCAAAAAACTGAAAAAAAGAAAAAAAAGGTAAGTTTTGTTAAAAAATCGCAAAAAAACAACAGATTTTGTTAAAAAATCACGAAAAGCAACAATTCTCGTGAAAAGATTGCAAAAAAAATGGCAAATTTTGTTAAATGATCACAAAAAAGGCAAATTTCGTCAAAAAATCGCGAAAAACCGCCAATTTTGTCACAAAAACCGCAAATTTCTAAAAAGGAGCGCGAGAAAAAAAGCACATAATTCGTAATGGAAGAGGAATAGTCCCCTTTTTACTCCCACCTCTGTTGTAACCGTTCAGAAAATTCGCTGCGAATTTTACTTATTTATTTATTTATTTATTGCTTAGGATCTATCAGATTGTGATTTGCCGTGATTCTATCAGATTTTTTCCAAAATTAAGAAAAAATAAGGCAGTCATTTCCAGAAACTGAAAAAAGTCGGACGTAATCTAAAAATCTTATATAAAATATATTGCAAATTTTAACAAATAATCGAAAAAAAATCATTTTCGTAAATTAGTTTTTAAAAAAATCGCAAATTTCAGTATAGGATTGCTGGAGAAACGCGAATTTTGCCAGAGAATCATGAAAAAGTGCAAATTTCGTACAGCGATCACAGAAAAAAAGAAAAATCCCATGAATTTCCACAAAGAATCTCGAAAAAGGGGACATTTCATCAAGAAATCGCCAAAAAAACAATAAATTTCGTCAAAAGATCGCGAAAAAACGGCGTTTGATGTAATTCGCGCTTCTTCAGCGGGCGTTTGGGAAAAAAATCGCAATTTTTCTGCGGTTATTTGACAATATTCGCTTTTTCTAGGCGATCATTTAACAAAATTCACGTTTTTTCCACGGCCCTTTGACAAAATTCACATCCTTTCGATGATTTCCTTTACGAAACTCGAAGTATTTCCAATTCTTATTTGTATCGTTTCAGTGACTCTAACGAAATTCGCATTTTCCTTGGTACTTTGACAAAATTCATGCTTTTGTCTGCTACATTTTGGTGCAATTAAGGCTTACTGAATGAGAAGACAACTAGCAGGAGCGTATTCAGTACAGACGCACGCAACAGCAGTAAGAGGGCCAGTATTGCCACAGGACTTGAAAAATCCTGGGGCCCCGGGACCCAGGAAATTAAAAATTCTGGGTCCCTCTTTTACCAAAGCGTGTCCCCACTAATAATAATTCATATTTTTAGATGGAAAAATGAAATGCAATAATTATTTTTTACATAATAATAAATAAATAAATAAAACCAGCATTAATTTTTTTAAACTGTTAAGAGATACACTGAAGATAACAAGTATCACTATTGTTCACTTTTTTTTTTTTTTTTTGAAAAAAAAAAATATTTTTGTTGAATATATATATATATATATTTTTTAATAAACGGGTGCTTTTAGGAATCACATTTAGAAAGATTTGGATAGTCAAAAACGGATTGTGAACAGAAACATGCGAAGAGGGGGGGGTGGTGGAATTTAGGGGGCACCAAATTTATACTATAAACGTCATTTTTGGGCTGTCACAAGAAAAAGTTGGGAGGGGAAACGTCAGATTCTAATTATGCCCCGGCTGCAATTTTCTCTTCGCAAGCCCCTGAATGTGAAGCAGGAAAATCCGCTTTTGTAGTAATAAAAACACAATTTTGAAGCAGCGAAATTAGTTTTTAGAACAGAAAAATTCACTTCTGGCATTAATTTTTTTTGTGTGTCCCTTTGACGGAATTTGCATTTTTTCGCGATCTTTTAAAGAAATTTGCCGTTTTTTCGGAATATTTCGACGATTTTTGCGTTTTTTAGCGAATTTTGTCTTTTTTCTCGAAACTTTTCACAAAATTTTACGTTTCATTACGTTTTTGGACGAAATTTGCCGGGTTTTTTTCGCAAATCTTTTGATGAAATCTGCCGTTTTTCACTAATCGTTTGACAAAATTTTCCGTTTTATCGCGATTTTTGGAAGAAATTCGTCATTTTTTCACGGTCTTTTAAGGAAACCTGAAGATTTTTCAGGATTCTGTGACGAAATTAGCCATTTTTCGCGAATCTTGCCGGAAATTAGTCGTTATTTCGTGATTTTTAACGAAATTTGCCTTTTTTAGCGATTTTTTGACGAAATTACGCTTCCCGTGGGATGCGTAAGAGCTATTTTTGCGTCTCATCGCCAATTTTTTGCGTAATTCACGCGCTATAGCGCGATCGTATCATCGCTGAAGGGCTGCGTTTTTTCAAATGTGGGGCAAGAAGGGCGCTATTTTTTTGAATGAGCAACAAAAGGGGCGCTAGTTTTTAAACTAAAGGGCAGGAGGGGCGGAGCCCCCCCCCCCTGAAACCCTCTGAGGGAAATATCAAATGATTATTATTGCACCCTATATAGCAATTACTATTAAGTGTAAGAAATTTGTCAATTTCTATGGCTGTAGTATTTGCATTTTTAGAATTGGATAATTTGCATTCCGTTATTGTACCATATTTTATAGTTCGTTTGCATGTAATAACGCTTACATAGCATTGGTCAATAAATCACGCCAATACATTTTATGAATACATATCTACTAAAATATTCTTTCTTGCATACATAGTCAATAAATTGCTATATAAAATCCCACAATTGTTTGGAAAAAAAAATCTTAAATTAAACCTTGAAAATTGGCTTAGCCTTAACGTGGTGTTATTACCCCAGGACACCTTATCATAAATTTAGGCTAGATGTTTGAAAAATAATCCATTTTATCAAAATCAAAAGATCTCGGGCCGCAAATACTAGACATTACATTGAAAATCGCAAACACTACAAAATCGAGGTGGACAAAATTACTATATTTAGGCTTAAAAAAAAAAAAAAAAAAAAAAAAAGTTTGTGTCAAAAAGACTGAATGTCAAAAACTTGCAAATAAATAAGTAAAATAGCAATAATAATAATAATAATAATAATAATAATAATAATAATGGTTGACAATAGCATTGAGCAGGGCTGTCCAACGCGCCGCCCGCGGACGCCATGACGCCCTTTGACGGTTTTTTGGGCGCCCTTTTCAAGGTTTCTTATTATTAGACATTTTCGAAGTGAAATTCCATTGTAAAACACGTTTTCTTTAAAATCATTAATTCTATAATATTTTCACCAGAGATATTTTCAAAACTAAAAACATGCTTTGAAAATTTAAATATGCATACTTTTACGTTTTGTAGTTATTGTTTATAAAGTGTAATTATGATGGTTAAATTTGACAATAACTGGATATAGATTTTTTTTAAACTTAAGAAGTAACTGAATTAACTTTTTTTACCTCCCCCCCCCCTCCCTTTGAAGACACATGTGTATAAGGGTTTCGCTTTTTTTCGTTTTACTGTTGTCACACTAGTCCATCAATGGCTGTTTTATACGAGAGATAAAAGAGCTTAATTTTTCCTTCTTGTCTTTTAAAAATTTAGTTTTTTTTTTTTCAATTTGATCAGAAAATTTAATAAAACAGCGGAGAGTGATTTTCATCTATTAAAGCACTGACAGACTATCTTTCTGGAACAACCCATATGAATAGGTCACTATCGTGCCTGTCTTTGTTTATGTAATTTTTATAAAATTAAATTTATGCCTTCCAAATAAGTCAAACGTACTTTCGCATTTTAAAGGAAATCTAGAAGTAGCTTTGATATCCATGTTTATTTATTTATTTATTTTTGTTAATGTTGTTATGATAGGCGCGATTAAAGTTTCTGACACTTTACCCTACAAACATTTTTCAGACAGACCTCTCATAAAAAAATGTATAATTTCGGTTATGCAACTCCAAAACTATAGCAGCTTTTATCTACCGCTGTAAGATATTGCACGATAATACTACCGAATTATTTCATGGCGCCCTTCATTCAGTGCCAAGAGTTGAAGCGCGCCCCTGCTTACTGAAAGGTTGGACAGGCCTGGCTTTGAGGATGGCATTTAAAATAACTAAATATTCAAAGGAGAAATTTTAATATATTTAGCTAAATTTTTTGCATAGAACTCCTTCAAAGAAAGTAAAATAAATCACCGTAAAACTCGGGAAAACGATAAAAATCATTTAAAAATACTTTAAAAAATTTAAAGAAAAAATTTAATATATTTTCTAAGAAGACAGTAACCGGAACTCTTTCTCAAATGTCAAAATAGCGAGAATGATAGAAAAATTTTAAAAATCGCTCGATGTAAGTAAACTTTATTGAAAAGAATTTTTTTATATTAATCTTAAATATGAAAATACATTTCATTTTACTAAAGTCGAAAGAAAGAAAAAGGAAGTAAAAAACCTTTTAAAAATCGCAGTGGACAAAATTTACTACAATGAGAGTTAAAAGTATTCTAATAGGAATTCACTTCCGAATATAAGAAAAAAGAATCAGCACAAAAAGCGAAATAATGCAAAAAATCGCATTGAAAATTGCCGCAGACAAAATTTAATATATTAGTCTGAAACAGACTCCGTTTGTGGATGTTAAAATATCACTGCAAAACCCAAAAAAGTCTAAAAACTGCAAAAATTTCTAAAATCGTTAGATATACAAAGTGACTAGTTTGAAATATTTTTCACGAGTATAAAATTTGCAGCTGAATGGGGGGGGGGGGGGAAGCATTGAAAATCTCACTAAAAATTGGTAAAAAATAAAAAAAAAAAAAAAACGTGGAGGGCAATTTTTAATATTCCAGTTTAAAATTTAAAAACCCAATTCCTAATAAATAGATTACATATAATGGTTTAATAATGTTCAATATACATTACAAGTATTTTTTTTTTTTTTCATTTGATGGCCAATTACCAAAATTTGGAAAAAACTTTATTTTGCACTAGAAATGAAAGTATAAAAAATCCCCCCCCCCCCCCCAAAAAAAAAAGGTTTATCATGTTTTAAGAAGCAAAAAGAGGGATTTTTAAACCCTGGGTGGGTGGGAATCAAAAATTTTTAAGTAAGTGAAATGGGGTATCGTTTCGTAGGATTTTTTTTATTTTTTCTAAATCGAATGACACCATCTGCAAGACGATAGATCATTTTTTTAAAGTCACGGCACATTTTACGAATAAAATGGCAAAAATTATACTTTATTCAGATAAAAAAGGCTTTTACAGTAACAACCGAGACGAAAATTCGGGGAAGAACATTGTTTTGTCACTAGACATAAAAATCCAATGAGTTTCCCAAAAAATAAAGCCTTACCTTGCTTTTTTTTTTTTTTTTTTTTTTTTTTTTTTTTTTTTGAGGGAAGGGGGGGGGGGTAAGTCAAGAGAAGGGGATACTTCAACTTTATTAAATTAGGTTAAGTGGCTGTCATTTTTTTATGTATTTTCAAATTCTAGATC
Source organism: Maratus speculifer (assembly GCA_964019185.1). Classification (NCBI taxonomy): domain Eukaryota; kingdom Metazoa; phylum Arthropoda; class Arachnida; order Araneae; family Salticidae; genus Maratus; species Maratus speculifer. The sequence continues at coordinate 186,065,213 of OZ025296.1, read as the reverse complement.
AAATAGCATCATTCGCAAGTCAATACAATCATTCTTTATAAAAGTTATAGTTTTATAAATGTACAATGTTGAAATTTATGTTTTATTACTGAGCACAGTTTTGTCACATTTATTTTACGTTCAAAACTTGCTCTTATCAAATAATATCAAGCTTTTTAAACGTCCTCAAAACATCAGTAATCAAAATCAGGATCATCAGATTTCTTCAAGGCCAGTAAAGCTGACAAAATGCCCGTGTATTCATAATTTTTTATTAATAAAGCCATTCATGCCTTTGTAATCATAAAACCTGCCTAACTTTGTAACGTGTAACCGTATCGACTTGTGCAAGTGTCATTCGATTCTGAATTTAAAAAATACACAGCAAACGATACTACACTTTAGCTAAAAAGAATTGAATTTTTCACCAGAATAAAAATGCGCCCTCTCCTTCTCCTTAAAACATGCTAAAACAGCTTTTTTCGGCGGGGACGGGTCACTTTTACCGTCATAACAAACTTTTTTTCAAATTTTCGTGAATGGCCATCGATTGATGTATTTACTCATATTTTGGTCAATTTTACCTGTAAAAATATGCGAGAAAAACCCCGCCCTTTTGTGGTGCGCCCTGAGGCGGCTGCCTCACTTGCCTCACCCCTGGCGCCGGCCCTGATTTCTTTCATTTGACAATGACATCATTGTGCATAAAGAAGTTGAAGAGAATGCAGAGGACATAGCTGCTAATATTTTAGCAAAAAGAAAAAACTTCCAGAAATAGAAAGATAACAAAGAAGAAGACAGTAAAGAGGAGACCATTAATGAAAATACAAGGAAGACTCCTTTAACTTTTTCAGAAGCTTTAGACTGTGTACAAAACTTAATGTGCTATGCTTCTTATAAGCAGCCTGATATTTCTAAAAAGACAACATTGGCTTCAATCACATCAAAGATGACATGAAATGCTAAATTATTTAATTTTGAGAAAAATGCAAATCATCTGGTATGACCGAAAAGATCTATTTATAAGGGGCATATTTAGTGAGCAAAGTCACCCTTAATCAGTTGTGACAGCTATGTGAATCAAAAGTGGAAGGTTAGAAGTGATTGTTGGAATGTGCCCAGATTCGAAAGACTCACAAAAACTGGAAGATGGAGATTGACAAGTGTTGTCTAGAAAAATTCGGAAGAATTGCACTAACCGATGACACACATACGTCAAGTGTTTCAACAAACATCTGAGTGTGTTGTTCCGATAAATACCTTCTTCTAGGAAGCTCATCTGCTTGGTTTTCATGGTTGTATTGCTGGTCATAAGTCTTTGATCACCAAGTCTAACCTCCCTGTTCAGTTAAGGTGATGCAAAGCACTTGGACAGTAGACCATACAGTAGTGGAAATGTTTTTTCTGGAGAGATGAATCAAGGTTCACTCTCTACCATTTGGATTTTAGGTTCTGGGTTTGGTGTCTGCCTGGAGAATGCTAGCATCCAAAATATATTGTGGCCACAGTTAATTTCTGCAGAGAAGAAATTATGGTCTGGGGATATTTTTCCTGGTTTGGTTTGGGATCCTTGGTCTTGTTTTATGATAAGCTCAATACCTATGCCTACTGCACTATTTTGAATGACAATGTACTTCCAACAGTGTGATAGTTCTACAGATTGGACCCATGTTACTTCCAGGATAACATTGCCAGCTATCATGTGAGGTCACCATTGACAGTGGAATAAATTGATTGGATTGATCTGTCCAGAGTCATGACCTGAAACCAATTGAAAGTCTCTAGGATGAGTTGGATCATTGATTTAATTAGATGTGACAACTATCTAAAATCGGTAAAGGAACTTGTCTTTTCCAAGCCAAATGGGAAAAAAATACCAATAACTGCAATACAAAAACTAGTATAAAGCATGTCCAGGAGGGTTGTGGCTGTAATTGCTTCTCATGGAGGCTCTACTAACTATTGGATATGGATAAATGTTGTTTTCTTTTCGATCACTTGTACCTAAATACTTAGTGTATTTAAATCATATTTCCAGTATGAAATAGGGTAACAAAAACCGTGTTTGTTGATATGTAAAAATCTAGAACTGATAAACAAAACTTTTTTATTTATATTTAAATCAGCACATCAAATATACATAAGATCAGTACAAAAAACCTTGACATCAAAACATTTTGGATTGTGTTCAACTATGTTATGGAGAGTTGCAGAAAATGTCCAATCCAGCGATCTAGGATTGTGGGAAATTTTAATGATCTGAGGAAATATGGCTGAAGAATATACAATCTATTTCTAATTTAACAATGAGTTTTATAATTCTCCGAGATAGAAAGTTTTTCACTACAAATAAAAGATTAGTGTAAAGACCTTCATAATATCAATCTCAGGGTAATATGTATTATATATAATCACACATAAGTTGAAAAAAAAAATTGTAAATAAAAAAATTTCTATGCCTATGATAATACAGAATTTATTTAAGCCTTTTACATATTGTAAAATTTTGCCGAAATTTTATATGGATTGGGGGAAATGTCAAGAGTATAACATTTTCTGCACCCTTGGTATTATGTGCAATGAAATGACTATTTTTAAAAGGTGTTTGGAATAATAAAAGATGACTTTTTTAAAGTATATCATGTCAAATTAGGGAATTAATTTTATCAATTTTACTTTTGCATATTTGTTTTATTGCAAAACAATTAAGATTTTGCAAAACATTCTGAAATATTTATGTTATTATGAACTTAAATTAGTTTTTCTTATAACCTTTAGAAAATGGAAAAAGTAGAATCATCTTCTCCATATGGTGGTGTTAAAAATTTTCAGGTACTTTTTCTATATTTTATATAACTATTCTGTTTCTATATTTTACATATTTTAGTACATGCATAGAAAAATTTTTTAAAATTCTTTCTAAGTAAATGCACTAAAGTAAAAAATTAGTGAATGCTTTAAAAGAATTAAGAAAAAGAAAAAGTAAAGTCTTTCAAAAGCTTCACATTTTAAACAAAAGAAGTGTATTTTGGATTGAAATACTTTTTAAATCACCAATATAATAGAAGGAATTGACTAAATCAAGATTTTGCTGCCATATTAACAATTTTGTAAGTATTTAAAATAGATAAACTGTGTGTAAAAATACACTAATAAGTTTAAATAAAAACATATAAAAACAGACATTTGTTTTTCATTGAATCATAGGGATCACCCATCAGCTCACACTAACAAACCTTTATCATCGCTTTGTGACTATTTCAAACACTTACCATTGGCTCCAAGGTTATTTCCATTAGAAGAGGGATTGTGGACTAACCAGGAGCATAGCTACAGATATTTATTTGGGTGGTAGGGATTCAAAAATTTCACAAATTCTTTCATTTATTTCACTAATTTCCAATTCAAATGATATGTGAATTTAGGATAATGATAGTCATGAGCAGTGTTCTCGCCATTTGACCAACATTAGTAATTTGACTAATTAAAGAAAAAAAAATCACCAAATGAAAAAAGTATTAGCAAAATTAATTCACCGTGTAGAAAAAAAAAAATCTCTAATCCTTTAATGTACTTACTTTTTTTTTGTCACTATGTTCTAAAATAACCTAAGTTTTTATAACTGCAACAAGGATTGTTATTAATCTTTTCAAGTATCCGCCACAAATATGTTAAATATATGTATATATGCATAGGTATAAAAAAAGAAAAGAAAGAAAAAAACAAAAATTGAGCACTAGCAATTTGGGGAATCTAATCGCCTGTTTACTCGCTAAATGAAGAATTTAGTTGCAATTTGGTGCAATGGCAAGCAATAGCGAGAATCCTGGTAATGAGTAAAAAAATCCATTCTAAAGTAAAATATTAAAACTAAAAACATAAAATTTCCTATTATTGGTTTGTTTAAAAAAATTTTAAATATGCTCTATCATTTATATGCTTTAAATCAAAATTAGTTTATTTTCTATCTTGAAATAATTTGACATGGATATTAAGATCAAATTATACTATAAATACTTCCAAAAGAAACAGTTACAGAAGCTTGGGTTCATTCTTTCTGAAATTGAAAATTTTCTTTATTCATGTATAAAAAGAAGAAAAAATCTTTTTTCTGTCTTTAGGTGCGTTTAATTATGTAAGTACCCAGCACCCATAGTCATCGTTTAGTCCATCCGTCTGTATATCTGTCCTTCTGCACATAACAGAGCAAAAACTTCTCAACCGAATTATTTAAAATTTAAAATATATAGTTGTTACGTAATTTTGTCGAGTCATTTCAAATTTTTTGAAAATCGGATGTGTAGTTTAATTACAGAGGCTATCAAAAGTATTTGTTACATCACGGCCAATGAGAAAAAATAGTTTCAAATGCATTTTAATGATGTTACACTCTTTTGAACATAACAAAATTGATGTGCATCTATAAAGTATATACTAAAATATGCATTATGTACAATATGTGGTGCAAAGATTATTTGTTATTAATTTACAAGGCCACACAAAAGTAATCTTTTACATAATGGTATAGGGAAAACATGTTGGGGGCTCGTTGTTTGGAATACATTTTAATTATATTAAACTATTTCACATTTTATGAAATTGATATACAGTCAACTCTCATTAATTCAAACTTGTCAGGACCTCAAGAAATGTTCAAATTATCCGAAGTTCAAATTATAGAAAACATGAAATGAGAACATGCTTAATATGGTACTATTACAAAGGAATTAATGTTATAGTGTTTTTTAAATGTATTATGTCTGTTATTATCAGAATATAACTTAATATTAAATTAGAATGTATAAATACATAAACTAATTAGAAAATTAGAAACAAGCACAATGGAAGAAATATTTGAGGCATCACTGATGGACAGACGGGGCACTTAGAAAATGAATATCAAATGCATGGGATTATAAGTATACTCGTTCGGAACAATTTTCACAAAAACCAAAGAAAGAAAGTTATTCAAATGATCTGAACTCCGTTAGAAAGAAAGAAAAAGCGAAAAATCGGAATTCTCGTTAGTTCGAATTAAACAATGTTAAGAGAAAACGAGTTCAAATTAATGAAAAATTTTAACGTTATTCTGCCATTGAAAATTTCGGGACTTCATCTTTAGTTTGAATTAAGGGAAGATTCGAATTACCCGATTTTGAATTAATGAGAGTCAACTGTACATTGCTGAGGTTAACTGTAAGTTACTTCCTGTATAATATTAGGGGGACCGGAAAGTGATGTCGTTTTTTTTACATTAAATTCAAACAAATAAATTTTTAACAAGTTTTTATTTTTAATCAATGATATAATCGCCTTCATTATCTATAACTATTTGCCATCTAATTTGCAAATTTTCAATACCAGAACGATAAAAATCAATTGATTGTTGAGCAAAATATCTTGAGATGGCTTTTTTTATATCATCCAAATTTACAAAATTTTTACCACATAAAAAGTGTTGTAGAGATCTGAATATATGATAATCTGATGGCGCAATTTCCGGTGAATATGATAGGTGAGGCAGTATCTCCCATCCTAACTCATTAATTTTTTCCAGGGTTTATCTTGCATGTGCGGTCTGGCACTATCATGTTGCAGAATAACACCTTTTCTGTTGACAATTGCCAGCCACTTTTCAATTAAAGATTGATTTACTTGACCCAGTTGTTCACAATAAAAATCTGCATTCACAGTTTGTCCAGGTTTCAACACCTCAAAATGAATAATTCTGTGAATACTCCATCAAACACCCAAAAGGGTCATTCCAGGCCAAATCAACCAGTGACTGAACCTGACCCTTTCCGATTTCAATGAAACTGCTAGGGATCATTCTCTATGATGATATAAATTAGAGCATATTTTTATTTTTTGTATATCGCTTTAAGTTTTTATACAATTTTTTAAATTTTGAAAAATCATCATTTTTTGACTTGCATGAATATTTTCAATTTTGAATTTCTCAAGTTCTATCAAACATAGAAAATTTTATGACCACTCATTTCAAAGAGGAGTTTATAAGGTTTAATTTGATATGCAAGTCGACTATATATAGTTAAAATAAATAAAAATTTAAATTTTTTAAAATTTAAAATTTGAAAATTTTTTAGTTAGTCATTTTTAAAAATTTTGAAAAAAATGTATGTTTGTTGTAATATTATAGGCTTTAAATTCTGAAATTTTTAGAGTGAGATCTCAATGGGATCAGGAGTTATTAATTAAAAGCAAAAATTACCATAAAAATAGCAATTTAATTCTGTCTATTTTGTTATTTATTTATGATTTATATGGTAATTTTCAGCTTTTATTTCATAACTCCTGATCCCATTGAGATCCCACTCTAAAAATTTCAGAATTTAAAGCTTATAATATTACAATAAACATACAATTTTTTCAAAATTTTTAAAAATAACTAACTAAAAATGTTTAAATTTAAAATTTTAAAAAATTTAAAATTTTATTTATTTTAATTATACATAGTCGACTTGCATATCAAATTAAACCTTATAAACTCCTCTTTGAAATGAGTGATCATAAAATTTTCTATGTTTGATAGAACTTGAGAAATTCAAAATTCAAAATATTTATGCAAGTCAAAAAATGGTGATTTTTCAAAATTTAAATAAGTAATTTTATAAAAATTTAAAGCGATAAACAAAAAATAAAAATATGCTCTACTTTATATCATCATAGAGAATGATCCCTAGCAGTTTCATTGAAATCGGAAATGGTCAGGTTGAATATTGAATTTTTTTGGTTGATTTGACATGGAATGACCCAAAAGTGCCTTTTTCGGATGCATGCAAACCTGGCTTAGCGGTACTTTGTGGAGATTCATTTGGAGAGAGCCACTGCCTTTTGCATGTTGGATTATCATAAAGGACCCATTTTTCATCTGCAGCCATCAAACTATAAAAAAAAAAACGGTTCTGCATTGTGCCGCTGAAGCAATAAGTTACATGTTCTGGATTGATTAACTTTGTTTTATTCTGACAACTTATGCGGTACCGAAACACCTGCTCTGTTTACTTTACCAATCTGTTGCAAATGTTCTTGGATGGTCGACCAAGGTTAGTTTAGAGCGTGTTCCAGTTCTTCGATTGTCTGACACGGATTTGCTTCCACTTCTGCCCTTAACATGTCATTATCTAAAGTTGTTGAGCTTCCTGATCGATGCAAATCAGCAGGGCTTGAAAATTCTAAAAATTTTAAGTTTCCCACCTGGGAACCTACATGAAAAATATAGGTTCCCAGATGAAAAGTATAAGTTCCTGAAAAAAAATTATGTATGAGTATTTTAACAAAATTTGATGCTTTTCGCGATTCTTTGATGAAATATGCCGTTTTATCGCGATGTTTTAACGAAATTTGCCGTTTTTCATTTTTCTAAACGCGATTTGCTGTTTTGGCGAATTTTTAATGAAATTTGCATTGCTTCGCACGATTTTTTTTTTTTTACTTTGGGGCATTTTCGCGATCTTTTAATGAAATGTGTTGTCTTTTTGCTATTTTTGGATGAAATTTGCTGTTTTTTTTTGCGATTTTTTGACGAAATTTGTTGTTTTCCATGATTTTTAACAAAATTTGCTGATTTTTACGATTTTTTAATGAAATCTGCCGTTTTTTGAGATTTTTTGACGAAATCTGCCGTTGTATCACGATGTTTTAAGGAAACTTGCCGTTTTATCGCGATGTTTTACTGAAACGGGCTGTTTTGTCACGATATTTTAACGAAGCCTGTTGCATTCCAAAAGAAAACTTTTATTTGCCTTTTTTGCGATTTTTTTAATGAAATTTGCATTGCTTCATGCGATCTTTCAACGAAATCTGATGTCGTTTAGATATTTTTAGACTAAATTTGTCGTTTTTTTTGTGATTTTTTGACGAAATTTGCCATTATTTGCGATACTTTAATGAAATTTGCGTTTTTTCTGCGATTCCTTTGTTGAAATTCGGGCTTTTCCCGTAATATGTTGCCGAAATTACGCATCCTCCGGCCGCTTTAGAGCTATTTTTTTTTTTCTTAATTTATGCGTTATAATACGTCGGCAGCATTGCTAGCGGACACGGCGAAAGGTTAGGTTCCCGGCCGGGAACCTTAGTGATAAAATATGCGTTCCCAGAAAGAATGTCTGTGTTCTCCGGGATCCTGGGAATGCTATTTTTCAAGCCCTGCAAATCAGAAAGATCAAAATTGTCGGATCTGGATTTGGCAAATCATCTTTGGGATTTGAGAATGTTTTTGAGAGCAACTGTTGTTCTACTAACCTTGCGAAATTCAAACATCGTACAATGCCGGATATGTTCTTCTTCTGGTTTTTGACATGTTAATTTAGCTAAACCTGAAAAAAAAATTATGAGTTATTATTTATGAGTAAACAAGTTATTTTAACCTTAACATGTCTTAAACATGGCATTGAAGTACACAATCATCTGATTAATGGTAAACAATTACTGGCAAATGAAAAGATGACATTACTTTCCAGTAGAAATCACTTTCTGGTTCCCCCTAATAGAAAGCAGATAGTATTTTCAGGGACAGACTACAGGCTTTGGCTACTATACTGTATCCAAAGTACTGTATACTACACAAAGATATGAATAATTTTAAAACTTTGTTATAGTATGAATGCACCTCATTTGCAATGCTTGATGTGCACTTTCCAACTTGTTTCTTAAAAATTAGTTACTCCATTTCTACTTATTTTGATGCTATTTCAGATCAAAATAAAGGAGAAGAAACATTGTACTTTTCTTTTTGAATATTATAACAGAATGCTGTTTTAAAAGAAAATCTGTGATATTTGTATATTTATATCTGACATTGATGCCAGAGACTAAGAACCTTCTATAACTGTTCTGGTGACGACATAATGCTATAGCTGCAGTGATTTTCATTTGTAACAGTAGGATATTTTTTAATTGGAAAATTGATTTTAGCTTCAATTTTTAGCGATCTAATGTCAAATAATCATTGTATTTTTATTTTTAGTCAACAAGCATTAATTTAAGATTTGCAAATTTTATGTCTTTCGTTGTGTGCATAAATTGTAATCACTCTTCACTTAAAAATAATGGCAAGGAATCAATAATGTTATTTTGAAAGTGTTGAACAAAGAACAAAATTTAAGATGAAATAAAAAAATATGGATTAGAGTCAGCTATTGATGGACAGAGATAGAGAAATTAAGGTCTAGTAGATGTATGATATATTCATAGAACAGAGAACACAATGAAAGATTAAATCTGACTGTTTTCTTCTTATACTTTTTTTGATTATTTAACTTGTTTAAAATTACAGTTCAGAGAAGAAAAAAAAGTCACCAAGCCATACAAAATTCATATTTATTTTACTATTATTTTTTGAAAAGAAAAAAGGTCTTTCAAAAATTTAGAATTTCCCAACTCAAAACTCAAATTTCCCTAGTTCACAAATATTGAAGGGGAAGATTCCCTCCACCACAACCTCCCATGGTGACGCCTCTGGGACAATCCCCTAATGATCCTATGATACAATTATTGTGACAATGGACAATTAACAATCAAACTCAGTAAAAAAATAATAATTCATAATTCAATTATTCTCGAGAAAAAAAATTAAATATATTCAATCAACATTTGTTGGTTGATAGTATAGCACACAGTGGCTGATGCACAGTTTTGTGTAATATACATGTGAAAATCTTTTTAAAAAAATTGGGCCAAAATATTATTATTTAAAAAAGTAGTACAGGGTGACATATATATACTGTGACATAATAAAAAAGTTAACTTAGTTTAATGCAGGGTTGTTTGGTTAAAACCACGCTGGTTTAAACCGTGGTTAAAACCATGGTTTAAACCAAGTGGTTTTTTTTTTAATGTTTTAATGTATTTTACACATTATTAAAATATCCAAAATCCAAGTTATGCGGAAGCTACAAGCACAGCCCTTTTTTTTTTTTTTTTTTTTTTTTTTTTGCTTTTTTTAAAAGACATTAATAAATTTTTAAAATGATAAACACTTTTAATCCGCCCAACTTTTCTTACTAGCTATAAATCTACACGGCAAACTAATTTTTTTTAATGTGAGCTATGGAGGGAAAAAAAAAAAGCTGTTTGTTTTGCTTCTTCTTTAAGCCTTTTATTTTTAAAAAATAGCCTAAGATACAATTTTACCATTTAAATTGCATCATATATCAAAGCATTAATGATGACATAACATAAGTCATTCTCCCCATTGGTTACAACGAATGATTGTAAATTTTCTCTGTTCTGTACCTATTGGTTTTAATAACCTTTTGCTTTTCTTGCATTGGAGTTTTACTTTATGATTTTATTCTGTTTGTACTATATTTTACTTTAAGAAAGCTACTTATATATATTAAAGTAAAAGGATGTCTAAAACTAAAAAAAAGAAAGATATAATCTGGTAGGAAAATAGAAATACACCAAGAACAGGCTCGAGTGCCAAATGTATAAATTGCATGCAATGCAAATGCTGTCAAATTAGTTCTCCCTTATTATATTTGATGGAATTGTTTTTCAAGATGCCTTAGATGTTTGCCTTAAAAATTACCCCACTTAAAATTTGTGATGAAAATAGGAATGTTAATGATAAAAATATTCAAAAGTTTCTATCTATGTCTAATTTTAATCTAAAAAGAAATGTTGAAGATATGTTTGGATTGTTAAAGCCTATTGCAGTTGCCCTGGATAATATCTAAAGTAATAATTGTTCCATTGCTGATGTAGTTTATATTTGGAAAAATCCTCAAAAAATATTAAGAGAAGAAAGATAAGTAAAGAAGTCCCGCAGTGTTTTGAGTCCAGGTATAAAATGGCTCTAACACCCATGTATGCTTGATATCGTGGTACAGTCAAAGTTGTCTGACCAAGAAAAAAAAGGATGCATTAAATTTTGCAAAACTAGAATATCTATATAACTTTAGCTTGCACTGATAGTAAATTTTATGCCAATCTTCACCTTCTGAAAAACATTTTTTTTGTGAGCAGAATGCAGTAAAGGAAGTTACCCCATATAAAATAAGGAAGAGTCAGCAAATTCAAATCAAGAAATTTAATATCTCCGTCTTTACTGAAGTTGTACAACTTATAACAGCAAAAGCCTATTCAGTGAGTGTTGAAAGAATATTTTCAACATTTGGACTGGTATAGACAAATATACGAAATAAATTGGGATTAGAAAAGGCCTCAAAACTTGTTTTTTTATTTTAAGCTTTTAATTAAAATTAAATAAATAGAATTGTTTTTATAAAGAAATTGTTTACCTAAATATATTTAACTAGGAAAAATAAAGTTTGTATTAAAAAAAAAAAGAAAAAAAATAGTAATTTTTCAAAGCATATGTCTCAATATGTATAAATATTACACTCATTGATAAATCAAGTATGTCGATACACATGTGATTTATTTTAGCATTAAAAAAATGCATATTGATGTTTTTTATTTAAATAAATATATATATAGTAAAAGATTAATAATCATTTGTTGATGTTGATATTATTGATACAGAAAATGATTTCTAAATTAAGCACAGGAAAATGTTTTCTATTTTTGCTTATTTTTTGTTGATTTAGTGAAATATATTTGTTTATCCCTCATTATGTTCTACATAATAATTATTTCTTTAATTATTATCTAAATCTAAAGGCTTATATGAGTATACTAATAAATTAGTAGTTCAACAGTTTTTAAACAATAAATATTTCCCTAAAGAAAGCTAAACTTATAGGTAATTTAATTATAATTTTTATATGCTTTAATTATTTAATTATATAAAAAAAATTAAGTACCAATGTGAATGTTTAACATTAATTACAAAAGAAAAATCATGACTTTCTAAAAATCATTTTTTTTTTCTTGCAAATGCTTTTTAAGTAATGATGGGGAAAAAACCCGGTTTAAACCAAAAAAACCTGGTTTAAACCAAAAAAAACCCGGTTTTTTGGGGTTTTTCAAAAAAACCGGTTTTTATACCAACCCTGGTTTAATGTGTTTTATGCTTTTTTGAGCTTTATTATTACATGTTCTTTGTGCTGTTTTGTTGTCTAATTGCTATTTTTGTTGATATTAATTTGCTGTTTTGCAAGAAAATATAGTGTACAAAGCTTTATACTGCATTCCTCCAAAAACCCCTCCCTTCAGATAATCTTTGTTGTTTTACGGATTCTTGAACCAAAAGCTTGTGCAATCAATCACATGGATTACCTGAAATGTGCTGTGGAAAAAGCTTGGTCGAAATCATGGTGGAAATATTGCGTCATAGTCATCTTCATGATTTTCCAGAAGCAATTAAGACCCCTTAATTGCTGAGAGAGGAAGCCATTACAAATAATTTTGATTGTTTCTTGTACCAAATGTTATTTCCTTTCAAATGGTGACCGAAATGGCTTGCTTGGTTTCTTTTTTCAGTTAAAAGTTGTGATCTTTTATATGCATCACAGTATTTATGTGTCACCCTGTAGACATACTAGATTAATTTACAAATATGTATGTAGCGTTTTCTGCAGTTCCATATACAGTCGAGCCTCTATATAACGAAATCCATCATTCCAGTAAAAAATTCCTTATATAGAGAAATTCGATGTATAGAGTATGATGTTAAAAATAGTATTTAATGTGTAAATTTTGAACAAATATTATTTTTGATCTTTTTAATTAAGAATTTGAAATGTTTAAAAGTATATATTAACCTAACATTTTATTTCTTACTTATTTAAGCAGTTTCGAAAAAGAGAAAAGACATTTATTTGAAAGCTTAATGAAAATCAAATGAGGAAGACTTACATAAATTTCAGAGGAAAAAATCTGTAATTTTTTGTTGTTTTGATTTTAAAATTACAATTGTTACGCTCTCAAAAAAAATTCTCAAATTTTAGCAAGGAATGAAAAATTGTAGTTGATATTTTCCTCCATTTGAAGGTCTCTCTTATGTGCTCTCATTGATTCCTCTCTTATATATGTAACAATTCAATTGACTGTGTTTTGAGAAGGATGTTGAAAGGTGTGTGGGAGGTGGGATGAACTTGTTAGATTTAAAGAATAAGGAGAGAAGTAATATTTATAAAGAAAAAAAAAAAAACTCTCCACTGAACGATAAATCAAAAATAAGTGATGGAAAATTGATTCCATATGATTTCGAAGCTTTTTTAAAACTGAATAAATTAAGATCAATTTATAAAAAAAATTCGTTATATGGAGATAGATATTTCGCTATATAGAGTCTGTTTTTAATGTAATCATGCGAAAAGGGGACCGTTCTTACTAAAAATTCGTTATATGGAGAAATTCGATGTATGGAGTTTCATTATATAGAGGTTCGACTGTATTAACCTTTGATTTATTATGTTGAGCTGTTCCAAAGTGTCAGACCAGATAGTGTGATCATTAAAGTTAGTTGGGTGAATTAGTCCTCCAGTACTCGTCCAGGAGAGCCCAGTTGTAAGAGCATTAGCGGCTTCAGCCAATACATCCTTGTTTCGAATATTCTGGCCCAGTCTTTCACTCGCTTGGAAAATTTATAAGTATTAAAGATCTTAAAAAATTCAAAATTTTTCAAAATTTTTATTAAATATGCATTTTATTTATCTATTTATTTATTTATTTATTCCCCCCCCCCCATCATGTACTCTCAGTTAAACATTGAAATACAGTGAGTTTGCCATTTTAAATATATTTTTAAAAATACACAAAATTATTGAAAGTCCAAAAAATATTGAAATTATCAAACTGCCCTCTTAAATAAGAAAATTAAAATATTTTAATATTTTATTTTTTTTATGTTCTATTTTATTTTTTGCTTATTTACTTACAGCAGGAGGATTGTGAAGGACCTTGTTTTCCACAGTTTTCCTCTCCAGTTTCTAGTAAGTATCATTATTGAGCAAGATATAAAACAAAGCAAAATTTAAAAGTTAAATAGTTTTCCATGAACAAGTTTTAATTAAGTATATAATTATATAAAAATGTTCTTATTATTTAAAGTAGGTTTATTTATTAGACTGCCTCTTTAATTTAAAATGATATAATTTAAAAAATTTGCATTTTGAGATAAACTGTACACATTAGTTATCACTTACCAATTTTTATTTTAGGTCTTATTATAGTTACATTTTTTTATTAGAAATTTTATTTTGGAACTTGGTAGTGAATTACAAGATTTTGTATCAAAATATGATTTTTTAAAGAAAATAACTGAAATTAAATATTAAAAACTTTGAGATTTTTTGCAGTAGAGATTAGTGAATGTTTAATATGCAGATGAATGATAAAACCTCGCCAAAAGGGAGAAGGATAGGATGATGGGTATTCAAAATAGTGCTTTGGTAATATTAATGTGCATTTTAAGGTAGGTTTTGATGTGTCAATGAATTGAATTTACAATGGATAAACATTTGGAAACATAAAACATAATGCAATAAAACTAAGAATTCAGTGAATAAATTAATTTCTTAAAATTTGAAGCTAGAAATCTAATTTTTATCAAAATAGCAAAATTAAAATTACAACAATTCAAAAATTCCCGAAATGACATTTCAAGATAAATCCTGAAAGTATAGAACATTATTTTTAAATATTAAGAAATGTAAGGGGGAAAAAATGAATTTTAAGATATCAAGGACAAATTTCATTTTCTGACTCATAAGAAATCTATCCTACTTGATTAACTCTAAATAATGACCAAAACAGCTGCTACTCTGTAACAAAATGACTTTTGAAATGATTTGAGGCATGTTTTTATCTAATTTTATCATAACTCATCATAATAAAAATGTATATGTTGTATAGATATATATATGTAGATATGAGGCAATAATATTGCATTAAAAAATTATAACAGTGAATCTAATGTTTTCAGTAAACAAAAAGAATTATATTTTGTATCCTAATTTGAATGATGACATTAGAGGTATTTAAAAAAAAATGGCTTTTTTTTATGTAGCATAACATAAGTGATTGGTACAGGGAAGATAAGCCAGGACTTATTAAAATGCAATAACATACTTTTAATTAAACCTTTAAAATGAATTATCTCCAAAACAATAGGATGAAACATTAAATACTGTGTCACACTGCCGGTCACATTTTAAAACTAGCATATCAACAATCCATAATATAAAAGGAAGATAGGAGAAGGAAAAAATTTTCACCGCCTTCTCAATCCTTTTCATAAGTTGAAGAAAACTTTCCAATTTCATGCCAACCTTAAAGAAGAGCTCCTCCACTCTGTTAGAAGAGAATATAGTTTGACTATCACAGCTTACGTAATTTGACATCATTTTCGAAAGACACCATAGAAAAACAGTTCTCAAGTAAGATCATTTCTGCTGTGAATAAAGATAATCAAATAATAAAAGGCCAATGCTTTATATGCGTCAATACAATTTAAAGGTGCGTCTTTGACAACTTGTAGCTCAAAATGAGGATGTGGTATTAATAGGCAATGTGGGAAACTGTATTTATATTGTCTGCAATTAAAGCTTAATTAGTTAAAAGCACAGTGAATCCAACAAATATCTTTCTAACAAATTCCAGATCATTTATTTAATATGTATATATATATACCGGGTGTCCAGTAAATAACTGACCCATTTTGAACTTAAATAACAAATAAACGGTTTGAGATAATAATGCGCAGTTTGCGATATTGTTATTAAAAAATCAATAAATTTTTAAACATGTACATTGTTAACAAAGTTCAAATTTTGGAAAAAAATACCGCGCTGGCGGTAACAGGCTGTTTGAATAGAGACATGACTCTAATTTTTGTAAATATGAGATTTTCGGCTGAATCTGAATCTAAATGTTGTGGAATCTGAATCTATATGTTGAATCAACTCTCGAATCAGCTTCAGAAATAGGGTACGTTGGTTGGGAAGTGATTTAAAATAATATTTATGATTGAACCATCTGTATTATACTTCATCTCCTCAGTCTTGAGATTGAGATATTATTTTAAATATTATATTAAATTAACAAAGTGCATATTTTAAAATTTATTTATATTCTAATAACAATACAGCAAGCCGCGCATTTTTATCTCAAACAGTTTTTTTGTTATTTGCATTCAAAATGGGTCAGTCATTTACTGGACACCCGGTATATATATATATAATTTTTTTTTTTTTTTTTTTTTTTTTTTTTTTTTTTTTTTCAAAATGTCTTTTTTATTTATGTCTGGTTTTCATTTCTTTAGTTTAAACACACTGTATCGCATCCAGCTGTTGTTGAAACAGAAAACAATTTACAGACATGACTATCACTGTAATATAGAGAGGTCATTCATCGCCAAAATTCAATATGAATACCACTTTTTCATTTTGAGTTAAAAGTTTTCACATGTCAAAGATTTTCAAGATTAAATGTTTGAATTTTGAAAAATCAAAGTTTTCAGTCTCTTGTATTTAAAAGGGTTTATAACCCTTCTGGGTTTGATGTACTATTAGTAATAAATGTATTTTAATTGAGTATTATTTTGTTTTAATTAACAACTACTTTTGTTACTATTTGCATGTAGTAATGTTAGTATGTAACTATGCATTCACTAATTTTATGTATTAAGTAATAATAATTAATAATAATATATATTTGTTTAATTCTCTTTGCAGCATTTGTGATTCTTTTATCTTAAACATATATTTCACTCTTTCAATTTAAAATAAAGATTACTTTCTTGAAAGAATCATGCATAAATAAAGCACAAAAAGTATCAGAAAATTATTTTGTTAGTAAAATCTTGTTGTAATATAATATTTTCTAAACATGTCCAAAAACTCTTCCTTAGCTTAATGTCATAGGAATGTGAATTGAATAGCATACAAAACAACATTCGTTATGTCTCAAACAATGAAATATTCATTAAGCTGTAGTTAATCTATTTGGATAGCTAATGTTAATGTTATTTATGTAAAAGTAATTTTTCTAAAAATTGGAAAAAAATTACTTGAATGGATTAAAATAGAAAATTTTGCAAATAAATTTTAACTTTTTTTCTGTTTCTACAAAAAATGGGAAAATCAAAAATGGTACAGCAACTTTTTTTTCTCAAAATTTTGTAAAATGATCCAATGGTTTAAAAAAAAAAAAAAAAAAAAAAGTTTCTTTATTATGTATTCCAACATTTCAAAAGCATTTTATTTTACTGTTCTCATTTATTAATAATGCTCCAGCTAAAAATTATAAAATCTCTTATCTTTAATTCTGAACATTGTTATTTTTGGAATTACTACACTTTCTAATAAAACAGCAGTTATTTGCTACTACTAATATAATAAAGTTGTTTCAAAACCTCTGAGAAAGGTCAATGTGCTAGCTCATTCTGAATAAAAATTTCGGCATTGTCCTTGTTTAAATGTTAAAATTCAATTTTTGATTAAATAATTTGAAAATATAAATATGTTTAAACAATTTAAATTTTTTTTTTTTTTTTCTTTTTAAGAATGTTTAATTTTTATTTTCCTAGAAGTGGATTTAGCAGCACCATGGACAAAACCTGTTTTCTTCTTAGATGGGAATGGAATAAAATTAAAGTATATCCGTGCAGGTAATATAATCTTTTATCCAGTGTTAATCTTCTATAGAGAAGAATTGTACCTTTCTTGTTATTTTCTAAATATGATTAATATGTTTATAATTTCTTGATTTTTTTAAAAATATGTATTTGTTTATTTATTGTCACTTATTTGTAGATTATAGTTACAAGATTTAAAAAATATTTACATTAATGTATCGGTCATTTATTTTTTATGTTTCATTAGATTGCTTTATAATTACAAATATAAATTAGTCTAAATGTTTATTTATTTATTTATGGTTAAAATTTCATTTAATGTAATTTATTAATTTTTATACCGAACATGCATTTATGTCAAACTTTTTATTTTTAGTGATTGCTAATATTGAAGCAGCATCAGATGCATTTATTGAGCTTTTGCACCGTCTATTATTTTTAGATGTTGATGAGGTAATATCTTTTTCTGTGTATTAATTAATAATGATACTTTTAACTTTGTCAGAATACTAGTGGAGCCATGGTAACTTTCGCACTGTAATCTTTTAGATTGTTTGCACAAAAGCTTTTCAATCCAAACACCACAAAAAAATTTCCTTGAACCTGAACCTGCCAAAATAATTTTTGGTGGCCCGCATTTGAAAAGTAAATCCTAATTTAATGCACTTACTATTAGTAATCTATCTACAGCTATTACCAATTTTATCTTTCAAATAGAAATGTGACAAATAAATCTGTATATTTTAATAGCCAAATATAGTAGAAGCCCTGAATAGTAGACATCTCATGTTCATTGAAGAGAGTTTTGCATTAGGTGGATTGTGCCAAATTTTGTTTTTACAGGTTGGAATAACTCTAATTTTTTTCTGTGAATCAGGTTCTGCATAGAATAATTCTCAAGATTGCTCCTTGATTACTTTTTCGATTTTGGTCACAGATATTTTTATAAGTTAGTTTCACTTC
The DNA here is from genome assembly GCA_964019185.1 of Maratus speculifer. NCBI lineage: Eukaryota > Metazoa > Arthropoda > Arachnida > Araneae > Salticidae > Maratus > Maratus speculifer. The sequence continues at coordinate 186,046,762 of OZ025296.1, read as the reverse complement.
CAAAACTGGTTTAGAAAGTGAAACTAACTTTATAAAAAAAATATCTGCGGCCAAAATTGAAAAAGTAGTGTAGTCAAGGAGCGATCTTCAGGGGGACTTCAGCTATCCAATGCAAAAAATAAAAATATTTGAAAATGTCAAAATGCGAATGAGTAATAAGGAAAATGCCTCCCCATAGGAATAGCATTAGCTTGCAAGTGTCTTTGCAGGCAGTGACAGGGTGCCTTAAGCCTTTTACAGAGGGTTTTCCTATAATTCCTATATTTTTATAAGAAGGCTTCTAAATCCCAGGATGTATATATGTATATTTTTTTTAATCACAGTTTTCTGCAATAATATCTTTAACTTTGTTTTTTTTTTTTATATTTGATTCAAAATAGAATTCTGTTTAAAATATTTTTGTCTACAGACATTTTAATATGAATTCTAGAAAAGGAAAAATACAGACCAAGCCGGTTAAAGGGTTAATATAGATCCTTGAAACATTTTATATTTAACTTTTTATTTTAGATTGATCTATAAATTAAATCTTGTAAAGTTATGTATAAATATCACTTAAAATCATACAAACTAAGCTAAAAACTGTTAAAAGTGATAAAAAAAATACACTTAAAAGGCATATAGATACCTATATTTAGAAAGAAAAATGTTTCATCCCTCAAACAGTAACATTTTCAAAATCTTCATTGATACAAATGTTTTCAGAAATTTTTTAAACAAAAATTGGTAAATAATCTCATGAGGCCACTTGTATTTTGAAAAGCAAGTGCATAAAATAAAATAAAATAAAAATGATAATTGTAAACGTGAATTTATTTCTATTGTTTCTTGACAATTTCTTCTTTATAATACAGAGCATTTCCTTTCAAATTTTAGGTAACTCAATGGATGTTGAATCATTCCAGATATTCTCCCTATGTAAAAAAATCTTTGATTCCCGGATAATGATCTTTTTCCATCAAGATTTTGTTTATCATTCATTATGTAAAAATCAAAAAAAATCTTTTTACATAGTGAGAATATTTGCAATGATTCAGCCATCAATGAGTTAATTAAAATTTAGAAAGAGATGCTGTGCAGATTGAGAACCAATAATAGAAATTAATTCACAATTATCCTTTTTTATTTTATAATAATTTATTTTATGCTTGCATTTGTTTTTCATTATACATGTGATCTTGTAAGTTTATTTACCTTTTTTTTTTTTTTTTTTTTTTTTTCAAAAATATTTATCAACAAAGATCTTGAGAATCTCAATGTTTGAGCAATGAAACTTATGTCAATCTTAATAATGTATTTATTTGCCTATTAAGTGTATTTATATCCCTTTTACCAATTTTTATTTTAGTTTGGAAATTAAATATTATTTATAAAAAATGACCATTTGGCTTTTACTGATTTATTGCTTTTCAGTCAATATGTGATTATAAAACTTAGTACAACTTATTGAATTACAGTGTTTTTTTATTATTTCAGGTTATAAACTTTATTTTTGAATGATGTAATTAAATATGTATTTTATTTTCCTGATATAACTGTTATTTCTTTTTTTTTGTAGAGAACTAAAATGCGTCGAAATATTTTAGAGTTTAGTGGACTGAAATGTGAAGTTGGGACACCCAACTACGTGTATAGAGTTAGGATATTATCTGTGTAAGCTTTATTATTATTTTATTTATATATATATTTTTTTTTTTCTATTCAATTTTTTACTTGTATTTTAAATTAAAGTATTTCTTACTGTGCATATATGTATTTATAAAAATACAATTTTTCTTTTTATTTATTATTTCTTATAATTTTTCATTAGTCTCTAATTTTACTTTTTTATATCAACTTAGTCTTTTAAATGGGACGCTTATAATACTCCATTCTAATATGCTTATATTGCAACATCTTGTATGCAGAATAAGTTATCAATATATGACTGTTTTTTGCATACTTATCTAAACTCTAAATCAGTATAATCCATGAAGAAACTTTGATGCTCAACTGTACTTTATTCACCATAAGTCATGATCTTATACTAATGTCCAGCAAATCAGGTGAAACGGGAAAACTAATGTTTATTTGTTTCTTTTTATAAAATCAATAAAAAAAGGTGTAAACCTTCCTCACATAAATTTGGAATACTTATAGGATCTGAAGTTTCTCTTATCTTGAATAAACTTCTCTCTGAAAATGATAAGTATGTCATAATATTATTTAATATTTTTTTTCCATTTGTTATCTAAATTTATATTTATATTTTTATTCATTTTAGTTTGCCAATGGAGCAATTGAAACTTATTTGTAGAGTCTTTTGCCTTCCTACTTGGCACAGATCTAGACAATATTTAACTGATGGTATAATGGATTTCTTGATGGTCCCTCGGATATCAGCAATGAAGAAAAGAGGTTAGTTTTGTTAATAAAGTTTGTTTAAATTTGTACATTTGTATTTTGATAATTAAAAGTTTCATTTTTTTCTTTTAGTATTTGATACACTCTGTTTATTATTTTTTCCCCTCATCCTAAAAACAAAATATGTAATTTTTTGTAAGGAAAAAAGAAAAGTAAAACTATGTTACTTAGCTAATGATATTGGTACTTATCAATTTTACTGTAGGACAAAATGCATTGGGAAAAAAAATTATCTAATTTTTTGTTTTATTATTAGGTTTTTTGTTCTTTTTTTTATCAAGTTTGGGTGCCATATGGAAGGAAAAAAAAATGCTTTTAAGTAATAAAATTTTAACACAAGTACAAAATAAATAAATTTAGTTTATTTTCAAAATTATAAATTTGTACTTAAAAGAAATTATAATTAGTTTCTTAAATAGTCATAAATCAGAAAATTGCTGCTAATTTACCATTAAATATATTAACATATATATTAACATTATTATATCCTTATCTTTTAGTTTTCTTAATTAACTGTTTTTGCATGGAATTACTTCAATCCATTGTAGTATCCTTTGCACATATTCAATTGTTTATCATACCATCTTACTAACATAAGCTCTTCTGACCAACAGTATAACTAGAGAAATGCATGCAAAATCTGCACAGAATTGAATTGAGTGAGTTAAACATTCACTTAATGTCATCAAGCAGACATTGATAGTTTCTATTTTTGAAATGAAGATTATTTTACTTGTTGAAAGAAAGTTAGAACATTTCAAATACTTGACTGTTCATACTTGCACTGTGACCACAAGATTTGAACATGTTTTGTACTCTATGTCTAAAGCAGTCTTAAATAATTTATTTGCCTACATCTTAAAATTTTACTCCTATGTAATAAAAGATTTAAAGGCACCATTATTTTATAATACGGAGTATCCTATATTGTATTCCTCTTCTTACCAAGTCAAAGATTGGTAAGCTTACAATAAGGTCTTGAAATAATCATTGATCTGCTATATTGGTTCATGCAATGGAATCTCATAGTTAAAATCACACATTTTGGTTTCAATTCAGGGCTTGAAATTCAATTTTCCAGAGGAGGGAAGTCTCCCTCCCAACATTTATAAATGAAGGGGAGTTTAGCTGTTTGGGCGGGAGAAAAAAATCTTTAAAAATCTATTATTTTTTGAGCTATTTAAAGAATTACACAAATACAGACATGACAAAATACCACTGAAGCAATTTTTATCAACAACTCAAAATAATTATGCAAAATGTGTTATTTATTTAAAAAAGGTGTTAAGTCAAGATTTTACATAGTCTTTTTAGTTTTCCAAGAGATAAATTCCCTTCTTGTGCTAATTACTTTTGTTTCAGGTCTAATAAACTCTGTTTTTGGTTCAGGTTGTATTTTTTGAAGAAATTGACATTTTTTTTGTGATTCTGTAATGAAATTTGCCTTTTTTAAGCAGCCTTTTGACTAGATTCACATTTATTCAGCAACCCTCTGACAAAATTCCCATCTTTTTTGCAATTCTTCAATGAAATTTGTGTTTTATTAGCAGCATTTTGACTAAATTAGAGTTTATTAACGACCCTTTGACAAAATTCACATTTTTCCTGTGATACATTGCAGAAATTTGCATGCTTTACACGATTTCTTTGACAATCTGTATTTATTAAGCGATCCTTTGACGAATTTTGCATTCATTAAGCGAACCAAAGGCAATTCTGTTCTGTATTTTCCAAAAATGATAAATTTTCGGTTAAAGAAAAAAAGTCATCAATTTGGAAATTTAGGCAAAAAACATACAACTAACTTCGACAAATCATCACCACAAAAAATCAATTTCACAAATCGTTCGCAGAAAAATCGTAAATATCATTAGAGGTTTGGGGGGAAAACGCGAATTTCGTTAGATAATTGTGAAAAAACTCAAATTTCGTCTGGAGATCGTGAAAAAAAATAATAAAGAATACTGCCCAGTTAAACTGATGGCATTGAGCTCACAGGCTACAAATACTAATTGTACATTAAAGCCTTATATTTTCAAGGGTTAATTCCGTTCGAAAAAAAATTAAGAAGGGGAAACAGCTCTCCCCTTTCCTCTTTTTTTATACTTAATCATTGAAACTCCTATACTATCAAAGACATGCTTTATCATATAAAAAATCTATATCCAAAATTCAGAGCAAATGAGATAATTCTTAATAAAAACCCATTTAGCATTTATATAATTTAAAAGGAGCTATCCCCCTCTTTTATACTTAACCATTAAACTTCCAAAACTATTCAGAGATTTGAACCAAATCTGACAATTCTGCTTGAAAAACCCATTTATATAAATTAAGGGGGGGGGGCATTAGAACCCCTGTTCCCCTTATTTATACTTATTCAATGAACACCTAATAACAGTCACGGAATCGCCTCATCAGAATGATCCTAATCTAAATTTTGAACGAAAACTTAATTCTGCATGAAAATCCCATTTATATCAACTAATGGGGGGGGGGGCATTAGAACCCCTGTTCCCCCTATTTATACTTATTCAATGAACACCTAATAACAGTCACGGAATCGCCTCATCAGAATGATCCTAATCTAAATTTTGAACGAAAACTTAATTCTGCATTAAAATCCCATTTATATCAACTAACGGGGGGGGGGGGGGGGGCATTAGAACCCCTGTTCCCCCTATTTATACTTATTCAATGAACACCTAATAACAGTCACGGAATCGCCTCATCAGAATGATCCTAATCTAAATTTTGAAAACTTAATTCTGCATGAAAATCCCATTTATATCAACTAACGGGGGGGGGGGGGCATTAGAACCCCTGTTCCCCCTATTTATACTTAATCAATGAACACCTAATAACAGTCACGGAATCGCCTCATCAGAATGATCCTAATCTAAATTTTGAAAACTTAATTCTGCATGAAAATCCCATCTATATCAACTAACGGGGGGCATGAAACCCCCCGTTCCCCCTCTTATACATATCGAATGAACTCCAAAAACTAATCAGGGAAGCGCCTTGTCAGGATATACCTACATACAAAATTTCAAGTGGATCGGATATTTTTATCATGAGTTATCGCGTTACGTACATACGAACATACATACAGAACGGACGGGCACATAAGCTCTCAGGCTATGATAGCCTGTGAGCTAAAAACCATGAATTTCATGAAACAATAGTGAAAGAAAAACACAAATTTCATCAAAGATTTGGAAAAAAAAAAAAAAAAACACAAAATTTGGAATAGAGATCACAGAAAAAATGAAAATATCGTCAAAAAACTTGCGGGAAAACACAAATCGTGAAAAAAAACTGTGAACATGCAAAGAGAAAACTGTGCTCGGAGCAAAGTTTCCATGTAGTGTTCTTTTTCTTCTTACTGGCCAAAAATAATGTTGGTCGTAGAAAATAGCGCTCCTAAATTTCTGTGCCCGGGGTGGCCTCCCTTTCGCCCCCTGCCCCCTTTTACACGATCTGTTTATATGGCGATCCTTTCAAAAAATTCACATTTATTGCACGATGCTTTTACGAAATTCACATTTATTCTGCGATGCTTTCACGAAATTCTCATTTATTCCACAATCATTTCACGAAATTTGCGTTTATCCCGCAGTCATTTCACGATCCTTTCACGAAATTCGTGTTTATTCCGCTATTTTTTTTAAAGAAATTCGTGTTTTAGCGAGATCTTTTAAGTAAAGTCGAGTTTTTTTGTGCGATTCTTTGAGAAAATTGGAGTTTTTATCGTGATAATCTAACAAAATTTTCTGCGACCGATTGATGAAATTGATTATGAAAATATGCAATTCAGCTCGGTTCAAAAGCTATGAAAAATCAGTAATTATCCAGGAAATTCGGACATAACTATCCAAATTTTGGAGTTGATAAATGATGTTTCATAACTTTTGGAATCGAATGTGTTAATTTCTTGGAAATTTTGAAACGGAATTGCTACGTTCTTGCGATGGTGAATCGCACAAAACTTGTCAATCGATTGCAGGAGGGGCGGGGGGGATGCGAAATTTGACGATTGGTTGCGGAAAAATCACGGGAATTCCAACGATTTTTCGTAGCAAAAAACTCGCAAAATATGTCATCCAGTCGCATGAAAATGTCACAAAATTCACCAAAAAAAAAAAAACTTTTGGGTGGGATTTCAAAATTTCAGGTGCAAATCCCGCCATCCCGCCTTGAAATTCAAGCCCTGCAATTTAAGTTTTAATGTTAGGTCTGTGGCATTTATGATCTATAATCAGAATATAATGGAGGGTATATGGAAGTATACGCCATTTACCGTCAATTTCTCTAATAAGTACTGTTGTATATTGTATCCGTGCATGTTCATGACTCTAGCATGTACCCTTTACCTATAACATATACCTGTTATTTTTTTAAGACTACAACATTGTCTATAATTATTCCTCAAAGAAAAAATTTGTCATATGTTTTACAAGAGCCAAGCTGACCACAGCAGTTATCACTGTACTGAAAGTGATGATCATTGGCTGAACAATTTAGGAAGAGTAGTGTTACAAAAAAGCCATTGGAGTAGAACCATAAAATCTCAACTTGCTCCGCTCAATAAATCTCACCATTGTCACAAATGAAATTTTGAAATGACAAACCAGTTACCGATGTAGACATCTTTCTTTTAGAGGCAACTTTTCACATTACACCTCCATATGGCTATTAAGATGGTACATAAACTTATTTCATACCTGTTTTCACAAATTTGACTAAAAGATAAAATACTTTTTCTTGTAAGTATATAATAGATTCATTTTCACTTGATTGTAAATTGAGAATACTAATCATTCTGAAAATAGTATTTCATCAACAAAAAAGATAACTTCACAATGCTTATTCTTTATTTTGGTTATGGATTTAGATTCTGCTATATACAATAGTGATAAATACTGCCTTACAAACATTAAACTTATAATAAGCTCGAGGCCACAATGGTCATCTGATGGCTTTAAGGCTCCCAAGCCCAACTCTAGCCACTTTTCAGTGCATTAAACTTTTTAAATTTGTCCACTAATACCTGTTTGATTTATTTTTCCTAATTACGGTCAAATTTTGGAAAGGTTATAGAGACCTAAAATGGCATGCAGAATGCTCCACTCCGTGAATTCTGCAAGGAGGCAATTGACTTGCCTGACAAGTATAGTGATATAAAATTTTTGCATTATTTTTTAACTATCATTTTTCTTTATAGTGTTTATTCATGCAGATCATGCTGTAGTAAATGAGCTTGAATATTTAGTTTTGAATTTAAATTTATAAAGGTACTTCTTTTGTTACTGGAGTCTTGGCGTATCTCAGTCTTAAGGAAGCATGATTTTGTATCAAATATTATAAATAATCTTAAAAATGAAAAATAAAGCAATTGAAAATTTTCTAATCGTATATGGCATATTTATGTCATATCTTTTGTATTACATTATTATATGACTTATTTATGTATAAATTAAACAATTTGTTTATTAATGTATGTATTGCAAAGTTTAAATAAAAATAATAATAAAATTAGCATTTGATACATTGATAGTTATTTAATTAATACATAAACATCTTATTGACTTTTTAAAATGTAAATTAAGTTGTCAAAAAATACTTTTGAAATATTTTTTTTTTTTTTTTTTAAATCAAATTTAACCTTTTTGTTTTCTTTCCTACAAGGCTCCTATTGAAAAGCAGTACTTTTAGTAATATAATGTAGAAAAACTTTATTTATTTATTTATTTTTCTTCAGTTCCTCCAGTTTTCTCTGAAGAGATTTCATTTTCATTTGATTGTGCAAAGGTTAATCAAGCCAAGATACCTGAGGTTTCAGCTTTTGTATTTCATTTTATTTTGAAAATAGTATTTATTTTGTATTCCATATTTTTGCAATGTTTATAGATGTAATATAAAAGTGAATCAAAAAAATTTTGTATATGAAATAAGACATGCATATTTAAATACCAGAATAAGAATCAGGTGAAAATTCAGGTTTCTTTGATCCCCTTCTTAAGATTTCACTGCATAAAAGCAAGCTAATTATTTAGTACTTTGTTAAAGTTATCTTATTCAAGGAAAAATTCTAGCGAAGAGGACTTGAATATATATATATATATATATTACTATTAAATGCTTTGTTTGAATTAGATTAAGGGAATTTTATTTTTCAATATAAAACATCATTTTTCACACAAAATAAATAAATAAAATAAAAAGTAACTTTATTTTTTACAAACTGGGCTAAAAGAACACCTGGATTGACCTGTGAATATTAATTTCATTTACTAGACAATTTTTATATGCATTTATGTAATGTTGCTTTACTTTAAGAATAACAGGTTCCTTATTAGTAATAACAGTACTTGCCATATATTTTCTAAATATTGTTCAAAATGTTTATATCTACATTAAAAAGAGATAATAATATAGATGGTTAATAATTGTTAATAATAAAATTAATGTTAAATAAATCTGTACATTATATGTAATCTCTTAGATGAATACTTAAAAGTATTTAATATGTATACTTTTACTTTGTGCAAGCAATGTATGTTTAAGTATTCAATGAGTTTTTTGAGTTCTAAATGCAGAAAAATTTCTGGCAATTTTCAGCAATTATTTAACCACTTAGAAATAATCTGCAATCATATGTGAAATACTGATAAACAAAAATAAGATAATCTGGTTTTCCTGCCATATCTCTAAAAAAAATTAAAACTCTATAAAGCTGCTATCAGATTCACCAACATTTTGTGAGACTTTTAAACCAACACATGATTTCCTTCAACTTTTCACAAAATGTCTGCACAAAACTCAGTGTGATAGCAAGCAGCTATGTCCTCCAACTTTTTTCTGCAGTTCCAAGAAAGTCTTCACTAGGCAAGACTTTTCATCCAACATCGAACATTTCAACGAGTCAGAGACAAGCGATTGATGCGATTAAGCAATAAATATTAACGCCTGGTACTAATAGAACTGGTTTTCCTCTTTTTTCTCTGACTTTTTCCAGGACAATTGTAACATTTTTCTCTCTTTGAACAGAAAATTTGAGGTTAAAATCAGCTGAAAAATTTGTCTCTCGTAAAGTTCATGAATCTGATAACAGCTTAAGTGTATAAAAAAACCTGCATATTTTTTAAAGTCTGCAAAATGATTTTTAGTGCTCATTGTATGTCTTTTCTCTTGAATTTTATTTTGAAACCAATTTACTGTCATCATACTTGCACTATACACAATGCAATATACAAAAAACAATTTAAAAAAAAAAAAGAAAAAGGAAATTTCACTGTTGTAGTTTAATGTATCTGAAGGAAATTGTTAAGTTTCTAGTTAGTTATGACGGCCCATTATTTAAAAAAAATGTCAATTCAGATTCTCTTTTAGTACCAAAACAAATTTATGCCTTAAAATTTAATGCCAAAAAAAAGTGTCAATAATGCCATTTTTTGGGGGGGGAAGGGGGGGGAGAGATTGAGCACAAAAAAAAAAAAAAAAAAGATTAAAACAAAACATAAGTGTATGACAAACTACATACTATTTAAAATTTACAAAAAGGATTTTTAGTATTTACTGTATGTATGTGTTTTCTCTTGAATTTTATGTTGAATCCAAATGTTATCATAAGGTAATAGCATAACTTCAAAAAGAATAAGTTTTTATAAAAAAAATCAAATTGTATGTAACTTATGTGTAGATTCCTTGTTGTTGAATTTGAAAGTATATTTTAATTCCATTTCTATAATTTTCTTAAATCCTCATATTGTCAAGAAAAATATTTTTTATTAGCATTTTTTTAATATTTAATTATAGTGATTATCAACTTAAAGATTTTTATTAATTTTCTTTAAAAAAAAATACTATTCAAATAACTTAATTTTATTCAGCAATTTACTCAAACTTTTTGCTGAATAATAATCATCATTCTTTAAAAATCTGAATTTGTAAATACTGTTTGGGGTAGTATTATTTTGTGTATTGAAATCTTATTTAAAAAGAGTCTTTACAGTTGCCTCATGTATATATATATATATATATATATATATATGTTACAGGCCAAACCCGATTTTAGGCCAAACTAGATTGGCCTAGGCCAAACCGGTCTATCCTAACGACCATCGGATAAACTAGTTTTTTCTAGGCCAAACCGGTCTAACCTGACGCCCATCGGATAAACTAGTTTTTCCTAGGCCAAACCGGTCTATCCTAACGCCCATCGGACAAACTAGTTTTTCCTAAGCCAAACTAGTCTATCCTAAGGCGCTTAGGACAAACTAGTTTGGCCTAACTCTTATAGGATAAACTAATTTAGCCTGTTGTTTATTGGTCTGAACTAGTTTATCCTAGGCCTATCTAGTTTATCCTAGGCCAATTCATTTTGGCGTGATTTTATTGAATTCAATGACCGCCTCAGCGCCAACATTCTAGTTTGTCCTAGGCTGATCTAGTTTATCCTAGGCCAATGTATTTTACGTGTTTTCAGCTTACAGGCGTCAAAGGCTGAGAAATAATGGGCTCGCAGGTTCTGTATGTACCATGTATGTACGTACGTATGTAAGTAACACGATAACTCTTGATAGAAATAATGTTATTTGACGTGTTATTATCTCATCAGGCTACCAAAGCCTGAGAAATAATGTGCCCGTAGGTCCTGTATCTATGTATGTACGTAAGTACGTAATGCAATTACGATTACAATAATGATTTTTGAATATATTTCTCTGTCATTCCTTAAGGGTTTTCTCAAATCCAAAAGAGCTACATCCTAGCACATTTATTTATTAATTCCTTTTTGTAAATGCATAAGATTAACAAGCATTCTCACTCAGAAAATGTATAATCGAATGGCGTTAACCATTTTTTCAGCGATGTATCTTTGAGAAAATACTATTAAAGCTACGTTTTGAATCGAATTTCCAGTTGCGACTTTACGGAAAAGAAAAACTTGATGGTTGACAAAAATAGCTATATGTCGACATGTAAATAATTTCTCAAAAATGGAAAACGCTGTTCGATTCCAAATTATGTTGAAATGCGATCTGGCTCGAATAATAATAATAAAAGCAAGCTTATCACAGCAGTCTACAGAAAAAAAATATATAATAAGCAAACACCATGTCCAATGCATCATGTCTCTACGGTGGACATGTTAAATTTCTGTATTGATGCTACAAGCAATGACTCTTGATACACATTTATGCTTATTCTAGTGAAAGATATGTTTTTACCGGCCAAACCCAATTTTGAACCAAATTATATTTGCCTAGACCAAACTACAATCGATTCTCTCTATAACGAAACTCCATACTTTGAATTTCTCTATATAACGAATTTTGAGCCGGAACGGTCCCCTTTTTTCATGATTACATTAAAAACAGTCTCTATACAGCGAAATATCTATCTCCATATAACGAATTTTTTCATAAAATGTTCTTTATTTATTCAGTTTTAAAAAACTTCGAAATCACATGGAATCAAATTTCCATCCCTTATTTTTGATTTATCATTAAAGGCTGGTCTTTTTGTATTGTTTCTGTTCAAGGCTGGGTTTTATATATTGCTTCTCTACCTTGAATTTCCTTGTTCTTTAAGTACAACAAATTCATTCCACCAGACCCCCTCCCACTTATTTTTTAACATCCTTCGAGAAACAGTGTCAATTTAATTGTTACACATATAAAAGCTGGATTAATGTGGTAATTGAAGTCAGTGTTGATTTCAGAGGGTGGCTTGGGGGGACATTCACTCCCGGAGCAATGAGATCGCCCCCGAAAATTTGAGATGTTGTGTTTTCAATGGCAAAAAAATTAACATACATTTTTCTTGTGTGATTTTTATTAAGCTTTTAAATAAATGTCTATTCTCTTTTTTGAAACTGTTCAAATAATTAAGAAATAGGATATTAAGTTAATATTTATAGTTAAAGACTTCAAATTTTTAATTAAACGTATAAAAAATAATACTTGTTCAAAATTTGCACATTAAACAAAAAATTTAACGGCTTTCTCTATTCAACGAATTTCTCTATGTAACGAATTTTTTACTGGAATAATGGATTTCGTTATATAGAGACTCGACTGTATTTTGTCCTAACGCAAATTGGATAAACTAGTTTTCTTATGCCAAACTTATTTATCTAAATGTCCATAGGAAAAACTACTTTTTCCTATGTAAGATGGTAATCCTTCATTTTTTCTTTCATACTTAACCATTAAACACCCCAAAACTATTCAGGGAATCGCTTATCAGAAAGAACATACATCCGAAATTTGAAGCAAATCCGTAAATTCTGCATCAAAACTGTTTATCTAAATTATTGGGGGGTTACCTACATTGCCCTTTGTTTTACACTTAAACGATAAGCATCCACAACTAATCACGGAGGCATCTTATCAGAATGATCCTATACCTAAAATTTTAAGTGAAAACTGATAATTCTGCATGAAAAATCCATTTCTCTGAATTAACGATGGGGGATTAGTCTCCCTTTTGCCCCCTCTTAATCTTATCCAATGAATTTCCAATCAGAAAAGTACCTTATCAGAATGAAACTACATCCAAAATTTAAAGCAAATCGAATATTTCCATCAAGAGTTATCGCATTACGTACATATGTACGTACATACGTACAAACATGCATACGTACATGCATACATACATAAATACAGAATCTGAGAGCCCATTATTTCTCAGGCTTTGACGCCTGTGAGCTAAAAACACGTAAAATTACATTCGCCTAGGATAAACTAGATCAGCCTAGGACAAACTAGAATGTTGGCGCTGTGGCGGTCATTGAATTCAATAAAATCACGCCAAATTGAATTGGCCTAGGATAATCTAGATAGGCCTAGGATAAATTAGTTCAGACCAATAAACAGCAGGGTATCCTAGAAGAGTTAGGCCGAACTAGTTTCGCCTAGGAAAAACTAGTTTGTCCTATGCGCCTTAGGATAGACTAGTTTGGCCTAGGAAAAACTAGTTTGTCCGATGGGCGTTAGGATAAACCGGTTTGGCCTAGGAAAAACTAGTTTATCCGATAGGCGTTAGGATAGACCGGTTTGGCCTAGGAAAAACTAGTTTATTTTGATGGTCGTTAGGATAGACCGGTTTGGCCTAGGCCATTCTAGTTTGGCCTAAAATCGGGTTTGGCCTGTAACATATATATTTCAGAAGTATTGGTATTTTAATCACATGAAAATAATTATTAATTCCTGAATTTAAATTATTTATATCTCAGCTAATTTTGTTATGTTGCACACTTTTGGAATTTGTCATTTTTTGCAAATTAAAACCAAATCAATCCCTTATAAATACAGTTTGCAATTAGATATTTGGAAAACCTTTCCTCTTCTAACTTAAAAATCAAAACAGTCCACTTTTTTGCTAGTAAATAAAAGTGTAATAAAAATGGGATTTGGAAGAGATACAAATGCAATAGTTGGAAAATAGTATTTAAAATATTTTTATGGTATTGTGCTACGAAAGGAAATATCAATTTCTGAGTGAGTTTTTTACTTGCTATCTTAAAATTTGTGTGTCTTGATTCACAAATTTTGTGGGATTTGCGCATAAAATATGAGTCAACACAAACCATGCCGATATTTCATAATTCTGTGTTTAGAATATTTAACTGTTCATATCAAAAGTTTTTTTGCCTGGATAAATATATAAAACTTTAAGAGAAAATTATATTGATTTTGTTGCTGTATAAATTTTTTTGTAATATTAACTGTGATTAAAGTAAAAAATCTATGCATTTAATTTTCATAAAAGTTGCTGTAGTCATTTTATGAGAATATGTTCATTTAATTATCATTTACAAGACAGTGTAATTTATTTTTTATAATTATTATATTTTTAAAATTTGTCTTGCAGCTGAAATCAGTAGAATCAGAAGAAATTGAGATTGTTCCTGATATACATATACCAGATGAAAGTAAGTGTTTTATTGCTTTTTATCTATTAACCAGAGCATTTACCTGTTAAAGTATTGATTTCAATAATTTTTTTTTTTTTACTTTATTTAAATACATAATTGATATTTTTCATATAAAAAAGCTTTTTGGTGTTATCAGTGTGCATTTTCAAACAAATATAAGAAATGGAAAAAAAAAAATCTGAAATCTATTGGAGTTTTCAATTTACTAGAAAATTATTTTCACATATATTCTGCAAACCAAGAACCCTGGTTGGATCTCCTAGTTTAATTAAAATACAAACAAGGTTTATCTTGCTATTCCCTTTTGTTGTTTCTTTGTTATTCATTAAAAGCTAAATGGATGAACTTTGACTGCTTAAAATCATAGGTCTGTAATTGATTCAAAAGGAATGTCATTCTTTTTCTCTCCCTCTCCCCGAATTTGCTATTACAGCTTATTTGTCAGAATCTGTAGAATAGAATTTGATCAAATGTCGTATTCAATTAGACCTTGACATAAATTATAATTAATTAGGTTTTGGTGTATATTGTTCAACTAGTGGCATTGCTGTACTACGCTTGTCAAGATTTTTGTAATAGATATATCTTGACATCTATGAAAAGAAAATTTATCAAATTTAATGTGCACAATATTTATTTAACTTATGTTGATTCAATATTGGCTTTAATACAATAGGAAGCTCTACAGAGATATGTGTTTCAGCATATATTTTGACAGCTATATCATGGCTTCTGTGGTACAGAATTTTGCTGAATTCAATATATAAAATAACTATTAAAAATTTTGTTGATTAAGTTTTGGATTTATTCTCTTAATAGAGGAATTGTATGAACATTATAGCTCAGTCTCAGTTTCTATTGGATAGAAATGAACTCAATTTTGTATTTGAATACCCAACAGGGGTGCTGTTGGATTGACTTTTTTTATTCTCTTAGCCTTGTAACAATCAGTTCAGTTAATTCGAAGAGATGTATAATAATTTAATGTTACACATCATAATTGTTGATGTATAACAGAAGTATTTAAATTAATATATTAGTATAATGTAAGGGAAAAAATTGCAGTGAACGCAGCATGCTAGTTTTATTTCATTTTAAATAATTTGTGATGTTGTGTGCATGTGTGTGTTTATTTTTATGTATATATTAATTTATTTTTCAAAACATATTAGTTGTTATGTTGTTTTTTTATTATTTTGATATTTTAATTTATGTATTTATTTTAAAAAATATATACATTTGTTTATTTCCTTTTCTAATTTAAGTTTTACCTTGTGCCCTTCAATCTACTATTTTTATTTTTTATTTGTTTATTTATTTAACTGTAGCTTAGTTATTGGTGAACAAAAAATCACGGCACAGGTAATTCATTTGTATACCTAAAAATGGTGGTAGTATGCAAATAGTTTTTGAAGCTGTGCCATAATTTGAACTCAATAACTCATAGTTAATTAGTAGAAATTAAATGAATTAATATTTTTTAGTCAAAATTTGACTTAAAAATGTATAGGTCTTAATTTATAGAGAATGTATTATATTTCTTTAAAATATGTTTTAAAAATGTGTGTATCTTTATTTAATTTACAAGATCATATTAACTTTATTTTTGTGAAAGGTATTTTAATCACAGCTGTGATTTTTTGTATTAGTATTTATTTTGATTTATTGAAGAATAAATATATGTTAGTAAGTATTCTTGTTGCAATGTTAACTTCTCTGTGCTTTTGAAAACTGCAATTATTCTTTTCTGAGGTTTAAATAATAGTTCATAGTGCTAAATGTTTTTGCTTAAATTAAAAGGTAAACATCATTTCTTTTGAATTAAATGTTATCTATTGAAATTGTGCAAGGACCTCTCTCTCTCTCTTCTTTTTCCCTTGTTGATTTTTTGTGGTGCTGCAATGCTGTGCTTTCTAAGATTTCTATATTAGATATGTCTTGGCACTTATCATCTTGTTATTAGTTTCATAAAACTAGCTTGCATTTTGTGATCACTTATTATTATTTGCAAATAAACTGTTTTTCCAAAAATTGAACTTTATTTTTACATTTGCTCAATCATTAATCACATTAGTTTACATTTTTTCTTGCTAATCATCTGTAAAATATTTTTAAAATTCAAACTTTTGAGCTAATTAACTTCTTTTTTGCTGGACTAATCTGTTTTTATTTTGCTTATATTTCCTTATAAAGAATGCAAGCATGATTTATTTACCTTTTAGCTTCTTCACATTTAGGCAGTGACCTTCATATGGAAAATGAATATTTGGGAGTCAAATTAAAGAATTTCTCAAATAGTAAGTTAAACTTGCATCAATTACCTTTGATAAGATGAATAAATAAAGGGTGTATTCTAATATTGTTTATTTTCTTGCAGTTCATTATCAAGTCATAAGCACTCCTGCTGTAAAACTAAATGATGTCCATATGATTTTATATTTAACTCCAAGTGCTGTAAGTATAATTTTTTTATGATTGTTCTGAACGTTGGACCTGCTTTTAAGATTAACCAAAATGCAAAGAACTATCTAGCTGAAATAAACATTAACTGCGGTTCATTCATTGAATACTTCAATAAATCCTAAAAAACACTTATATGAAATTTGTTTTATTAAGAGATAGATAATAATGAGTTGTAGCTGTGATGCTTATTTTATTTTTTGTTATTTGTTTTACACACCAAAACCATGCTTGAATTGTAAAAAAGTTTTATTCTCTTGTTTAATAAAAGAGAGTTTTTCAATTTAGTATTAGTGAAATGAAAATTACACAAATTAAAATTTTCAAAAACACATTCAAGTCATGTATTTTATTATGATTTAGATGAAACGTTATTTTCAAATAAAAACAAAGCTAAGTTTAAAGTAATATAAATAAATCCCCATTTCACCTCTAAAAATAGAACATTTATTAGAAGGTTTTAAATAGATTTTAAAATTTTCTTCATAAAAAAATCTTTAAATTTCATCAATTGTTCGGTGAATAAAATTGTAATGTTTGCCAATTACTTAAAAGAAAAATGTGAATTTTGTTAATCTGTCACGGAGAAAAATGTACTAAGAATATTTATAATAAATTTAAACGGATTTAATATTTCGGGAATTGACAAAACTATGTACTATTTTCTTCTTCATCTTCCCTCTTTTTTCCTTGTTTATATTTTTATTTTATTTTATTTTATTTTATTTTTTCCAGTAAGAGTTGGTCCCATCAAAAACTTATCAGTATAAAAATTGTAGATAATATTAACCCATTTAAAGAGTTTAGTATTTCAGGAATTGGCAAAGTTATGAACTTTTATTTTCTTCATCTTTCCCTTTTTTCCCATTTTTATTTTTATTTTTTATTTATTTATTTTTTATTATTATTTTTTTTATTTTTTTTTTTTCAGGTAAGAGTTAGTCCCATCAAAACCTTATCAGTATAAAAGTTGTAAATAATATTAACCCATTTAAGGCCAAAGAGAAATTAAACAAAACAAACATGTAAATTTTCTATGATATTAAGATAAGGCAAAAAATGACAGAAAACAAAGGAATATGAAGAAAATTTCTGTAAGTTTTTTAAGCAAAATAAAACTAAGTGTAAAATCTTAGTACTCAATATTGTCTGCATAAATTTTAATTCATATTATCAATTATAGAATACTTGACTAAAATAATTATAGTTTAGAACACTACTTTCTCAGATAGATTTTTAGAAAGGATAATAATACACTTATTTCCACGATCTGTTGATTGGTACAACAGATTGTGAATATTGTAGCTTACAACTGACAGTAAATCACAAAAAAATATAATTACTCACTTTTTTTTTTCTTTTATTAAATTTAAAAATATTAGTATACCCTTATCAAAAATTCAAGAATCATAGGAAGACTTTATTTCTAATTGTTTTTGTAGGGTGCATAAGATAATTACTATAGTCAAATGAACCTTAAATGGGTTAAGAAGATTTATAAATTTAAGTGGTATATCTACGTATCCATCGTTCTATGGAGTTCCACTACCTGCGGCTTATTCTGACGAGCTGTCTGAATGACAGACGAGATGTTATGGCCAATAAGGTTATCTGAGCGAAAAATCCCAGCCGGTTATCGTCCGGTTAGCTTAACAGGTAAAACATTGGCCTTGTAAACCAAATATCTGGGTTCGATTCCCGGCCTGGGCAATTTTTCGCTCAGTTGGAAATGTTCAATTCATATGATAACTTTACCAATCAGTTAGATTGTGTTAATAGTATATCTACATATCCATCATTCTATGGAGCTCCATTACCTGCGGCTTATTCTGCTGAGCTGTCTAAATGACAGACCAGATGTTATGACCAATAAGGTTATCTGAGCAAAAAATCCCAGCAGTTATCGCCCGGTCAGCTTAACAGGTAAAGCATTGGCCTTGTAAGCCAAATATCCAGGTTCGATCCCTGGCCTGGGCAATTTTTCGCTCAGTTGGAAATATTCAATTCGTAAAATTTAAGTGGATTTGTTTATGAATTTTTTTTTCTCCCTAAAACACTATTTTATTCACAACTTAATTTTATCAAAAATGTGTCATGCATATATTTTTGACCTTTTTCCTAGAATTTATAACTGTAAACTGATTTGATATGCATTATCATTGAAAAATTAGGAGGAGGGGTTTCGGTTTTCATAAAACACTTTCCTATTTTCCCCTCCTTGATCCAATTTTTCCCATTAACAAACTTGGCCTAGATTTTCTGTCCTTGTTAATGAATCAGTTTGGAAGAGATTGTGCTCAATTGTGAAAGTTGTCGTGTCAATTTAAAAGTACTCTTGATCATGATCAACATTGATCTGCAAAAAGTTTTCGGAAATTCCAATATAAGAGAGAATGTAATAGGTAGTTCTTACAAAATCTACCTAAAAATTGCTGGAGGATGATGAAATTGACATACTTACATAATTGAAATTAATCTCTTTGTATAAGTTCAACAAATTATCTTTTTGCATCATCTTTTTCCAGTTTTGATATACACTGAAAAATTTAGTCTATCATATTATATTTTGATTGGCATTATCAACAAACAACTGTTAGCAAAATTTAAACCTCTCACATTTTTAATTAAAAAAAAAAAAATTCTTTATTATTGTCATTAACAATTTCTTGATCTTTCAATAACCAAAGTTGTTTTTCAAAACATAGTATACAAAAGAATTTTGATTGTGGTATGCCAGTTTGTGAAAGAAAGTGTCTGCATTATCTGATTATTTCACTTTAAGCAATGTGTTTAACACTACAGTAAAACCCTGATAATTCAAATTAATTGGGACCGGACCCAATCTGGATTATCCAGAGAATTAGAAAAAAATGAAATAAAATACAGTATGAGACCTGTTATCCGAAAACCCCGTATCCAGAAAGTTCCGAAAAGCAGAATGCAAAATGAAAACTGGAAAATAATTTGATTCATTTTAAAAGCATAAAAATTAAAGAT
Organism: Maratus speculifer; assembly: GCA_964019185.1. Lineage (NCBI taxonomy): Eukaryota > Metazoa > Arthropoda > Arachnida > Araneae > Salticidae > Maratus > Maratus speculifer. The sequence goes on along the minus strand of OZ025296.1, from coordinate 186,026,955 downwards.
ATATTTTACATCAAACATGGAATATAGTAGACAGATACACACATATCCAAAGGTGATACAATTTGTGACCATTTGTGATATTTTTTGATGGTATGAATGAACATGAAGTGGAAGACTTTAAAATTTCTAAAAAGGAAATTATTAGAGATCTGCTGGACAAAGCTAAGGGACATTCATGTTCAGATTCTCAAATATTAGAACAATAATCAGTGGAAAATTGTCCTTGCTGATGATAATACTTTTGTAAATGCATCTGATGACTGGAAGTGAAATGCGTGACATAATGACAATTATGTCTAATGAAAGTAATCATGATGATCAGCAGAATGAGGTAAGTAAAAAAATTTCAGATGAACTACTGATACTTTTCAACTCAACAACCAATTTTTGGAATGCAACAAAGAAGTTATTTCCATTAACAACAAATCATGTCATAATGCAGGATACAGGAGCAATCAGTACAAGTAACACACTATAAGCAACCAAACTTAATGAAAATTTTCTAAAAACTTAAATAAAAAAATTCTGCTCTCAAGTCTTATATGTTAATTATTTTTTATTTTAATTTATAATTATTTTTTTATTTTATAGAAATAAGCGATTAGTAAATTTTTAATTACTTATCTACATGTATTATTCACATTTTATGCATTTCATACTGTTATTTTGTACTATCCTTAAACTTATAGTAAAGTGTTCTGAATTACAGAAAAACCTCTTATCCAGAATATCCACGGTCCCAAGCATTCTGGATAGCAGACCCTATACTGTAAAACATACTTACAGAAAATCACCTTTATGTTAAACTTATTGAATATTTACAGACAGTAAAAATGTTTACTTTGCTCAATTCTTCTGAAAAGATTTCGGAAAATGTTTTTTTTTTTTTGTTCAGAATATGATGATGAAACAAGTTAATGTTATGGAAATCAGCCAATCGCTTCTCAAACTTGAAAAAAAAAAAAAAATGAACAAACTGATCCTGATTATCCGGAGATCCGGATTAATGGAGTCTGAATCAGTGGGGTTCTACTGGAATTGCATAGCTTATGGAATGATGATGAAAGAGGCTCTGGAGAATATAGGTGTAGAAAATATAAATATAGACCCCTAACAACAGAATTAATAGAAAATTTTAAATTTAAAATTTCTACAGCCATCTAAACATAATAATTTAATTCCAAATTGTATTCATTGCAAGATCCAAGAAACTACTTCTACTTTCAACTGTAGTAAGTATTGGCACACTCATTTTAATAACGAAATCACATATTTCTATAAATAAACAACAATTGGTTAAAAATATATTATCTGATGAAGAGCCTAGATAAGACTTGAAAGTACTAAGATATTTTAAATAAAATGGAAATAACTCTCCACTGAAAATACTATTATTGGGTTGGGGAAAAAGTAATTTCGTTTTTTCTCAATAGACGGATTTAAAGTTGCATATCTCGAGTAATACTTACTCAATTAAGCCATACTATACAGCATTTTAAAGGTCTCTACAAAATTCTAGATATAAAGGTAACGTCATCTGTTAAATCAATGAAAAATTATTGCATTTTAAAAGCGGAGATTCCAAAAGTTAATTTTCGTCACATTTTGCTTTTTTACTTCCAAAAAGGGAAAATTTGGCACAGGCTCATCGAAAATTGTATGGCGCTTATGGTGACCAGTGCTTAAGTAAATGCCACTGACAGAATTGCTTTTGTCTTTTTCGTTCCAGAAATTTTGTTGTTTAAGATTTATCTCACCCTGGCCAATCAATCGTTGAAAAAGTCGAGGTAGACCAACATATTTCTTCCCTCGACATTGCTACGGAACTAAACATTGACCATAAAACAGTTTTGAACCATTTACATAAGATTGGATACCAAAAGAAACGTGATACTTGGATTATCCATGAACTTCCAGGAAAAAATTTAATGGACAGAGTTTCCATATTTGAATTGCTTCTGAAATGGAATGAAATCAAGTCATTTTTTAAGCGAATGATTATGTGTTATGAAGAATGGATCACGTACGACAACAATGTATGAAAAAGATCGTGGTCGAAACCAGGAGAAGCATCACAAACGGTGGCAAAGTCCAAATTGACGCCAAAGAAGGTGATGCTGAGTGTTTGGTGGGATTGGAAACAAATTGTCCATCATGAGTTACTCAAACCTGGCCAAACCATTAATTCAACTATCTACTGTGAACAACTAATGTGATTGAAGCAGGCAATTAAAAATACCTGGCCAGAATTGATCAATAGGAAAGACTTTGTCTTCCATCACAACAACGCTAAACCATAGACAACTTTAGTCACATGGCAAAAACTGAAAGAGCTTGGCTGGGAGGTTTTGATGCATCCACTGTATAGACCAGACCTAGCTCCACCCGATTGCATTTGTTCCGCTCTCTGCAGAACTCTCGTAATACAGTTGAGCAAGAAGCTTGTGCAAATCGCCTTGTTCAGTTTTTCGCCCAGAAATCTCAGAAGTTCTACAGTGACGAAATTATGGTTTTATCAAAAAAATGGCAGATGGTCACCGAACAAAACAAGACATATATTATTGATTAGTTTTTTTAATTTATATAAATAAGTTCCCTTTGAAAAATACGTAAAAAAGCAAAATTAGTTTTTCCCCAACCCAGTATATTAAATATTTTTATATTAAATAGATTTAACTATAATTTAAGCATTTAACTTGCAAAAATGAAATGATCATTTAAAAAAGAAAAAAAACTAAAAAATAAGAGTATTTATCGCTAATTTTGAAAAGGCACTATAGATAGATAATATTTCTATTTCGGTTGTAGTATTTACTTTAAAAAATAATAGTATTTTGAATTTTTAAAAGGTAATCTTTAATCTGACATGAGTGATGACTTTTCTTATATCATAAATGATGAATTTGATTCTTATTTAGCCTATAAATATCAATGTTAAAAAAAAAAAAAAAAGAAAAAAAATGATTTAAATCGATGATTTTTTAAATATCATTTGATTTAAATCAGCAAATCAAGCAACCCTGTTTGAAAAATATTAACTTGTTTTATATTATTAATAATTAAAAAAAAATAAGAGAATCAATTTTTTTTCCTTTTTATCTGAAATGCAAAAAAGTAAAAAAATATAATGTGAATTTCTAAGTAACCCTCTTTATTGACCAAAATCATTGCCTTGAAGATAAAAAGGACCTCACAATCAGAATTTTTTTCTTTTACTTCAATTCACAGTGTGAAACAAAATGAGTTGGAATTTTATGCTTGTTAATGGTCTAGAAGTGCAATTTTAGTCAAAGGGCTGTGAAAGTCCCTGCTGGAAAAAAAATGTTTTAATTCATGCTGATTTGAGGTATATTTAACCAGCTAAGTTTAAATGGGTCTATTAGCTTCTTAATAATTATAATTGATTAATATATATATGCATTTATATTTTAATTTCATACTATTCTGCATATTAATTGTGTAGAAAAAACAATGAAGACATCATTTAATCTAAATATTTCCCCTTTTTAGTTCAAAACATTTTTCTCACTTAAAGAAATTAAAATAAAATTGCATCTTTCTTTCTATTAGCTATTTTTCTTTTGTATTTGCAAAAAAAGAAAAAAAAATGTTTTTAATATGTATATACATTTTTAAAAATTTTCTTATTCATCTTTTAAAAGATCATAGTTTTGTATTGAACTCTTACTCATACTATAATAGTTATTTAGAATTTTCATAAATTTTCTTTCAGCAAAATAATATTAGGAAAAATATTTTGGAATTTTCTGGTTTTCCTTTCGATGAAAGTTCTTCAGAATACCAAAATCGAAGAACATTAATGGAACAGTAAGACAGTTTTTTTAACTATCTTTTTTAGATTTATATGCTTGTTTTTTATGTTAAATTGCAGTATTTTAATGATAAAGTATTTAAAATTTGAACTAGACTTTAATTGGAATTCCAAATTTCTTTAACCAAAAAAAAAAAGTAATAACCAAAAAACAGCTTTAGCAAAATGCTTAAATCATAGAGTGAGAATGAATATCCATTTTCTTATTCTTCTCCCATACAAACTTAATATTAAAAATTAGTCTTGCTATCTTTAAAAAATTACTATTAATTAATAGCTTACAAAGCAACTTATACAAAAAAAAAAAAAAAAAAAAAAAAATCTTATAATGAAAAAAGATGTTCAAATTTGTACTTGCCACCAAAGCAACTTTAGTTCTAATACTGTATGTGAGATAAAATAACCTTACCTATAAAAAAAATTGCTGAAATTTTTTATAACTAAACCATTTATGCCTTATTGTTTTTTACTTTAAGGTTTTGCTTTTATACTTATTTTAACTTTAAATATACAGATATAATTCTTTCATTTATGACTGTTGTTTGATATCTGTTAAATCAAGTAATTCTTTTTTGTTTATTTATTTATTTATTTTATTTTATTTTTTAATACTGATCATTTATATCTGTTGTATTATTTCTCTCATTGTGTTTTCTTTTATTCATTTAGTATGAGTGTTGAAGACCTAAAAACTGTAGCAACTGTCCTGTGTGTGTCCCAATACATTTGTGATGACTCAAAAAAGAGCTTGATCGATGCTATTTTGAAATTCTTACTAAAGCCGTCTGCCTTACTGAGCAGTAAGTTGGATCATATTTTAAGTTATTCATCATTTATGATTAGACTATTATAACATGATATTTTTATTATTATTATTGTCAATATTTAAGCATAATTTTTGTGCAAATGTCTATACTTTAATTTCTAGTATTGACATAAGACTTATAAAATTGATTACAACAATACATTTAAACAAGCAATACATATTTTAATAATAATGAAAGATTCTAGTTTACCTACTATTGCTTATAGCTAGGACTGGGGGATGTAGAGATTTCGTAACATCGCGATTTATCCATCTAACATCGCAATTTAGTGCTACATCGCAATTTAACAAAAATTTTACCGTCTATAATATGAAACCTATTATTTAATTTTTAGTAACAAAATACGGGCTTTATGCATCCCCCCCCCCCCTGTATTAATTTAGCATTTAATTGTTCAAATAACTAAAAAGAGGTATATTTTACACACACACAAAAAAAAGTTTTTTTTTTTTTTTTTTTTTTGTCATGTGTTATTTCAATACATCACATGTAGTTGACATCTATGCCAGCAGTAGCGTATCTAGACATCTGCTTTCCCTAATCGTCTTTCTCTTACATCAGCTACATCGATTTGCTACATCGTGATTTAACTAAATCGTGACATCCGATGTATCTATTCAAAACCAATAGTTAAATCGGATTCCCGATGTAAGCATTAAATCGATTTAAGGCTCAGACCTGCAAATTTGAATTTTAACTCCAAAAGGGATTTCTGTGGCTTGGAAGGGGGGGGGGAGGACGCCTGAATAAAATTTGTTATTAATACATTACACACATCACATGCAGTTGGCATTATTGCTAGCAGTAGCGTATCTAGACTTCTGTTTTCCCTAAATCGTCTTTCTCTTATATCGGCTACATTGTGATTTATGAAACTGGCTAAATCGCGACGTCCAATATATCTATTCAAGACCAATAGTTCAATCCGATTTCTGTAAGCATAAAGTCGATTTAAGGCTCAGACCTGCAAATTTGAACTTAACTTTAAGACTTATTCCCCTTCCCCCCCCCCCCCCTCTCAGGCATAAATAGTCAATAAATAAGTAAATAAATAAAGTAAATAAATAAAACATAGTAAATAAATAAAATATAATACAATGTTTTTTGGATTTAATTAATAAATAAATGCAGTGTTGAATTCAGACACTTTTCTGCAGGAGGGATTTCTGTGGCTCCGAGGGGGGGGGGAAGAAAAATCGCACTTTTTGGTCATTAAAAACACAATATCTGGGGGAGGGACCTCCTGAATAAATGTGTTACTAATACACTACACACATCACATGCACTTGACATTTATGCTAGCAGTAGCGTACATTTCGGAGGGGGCTGAGATGCAGCATAAATTTCTGAGAGGGCAGCACCGTGCAAAGGGGGGGGGGGCAGGCACGGGAATTTAGGGTACGCCAAATTTATACTACCAACGTCAGTTTTAGCCTGTCAGAAGAAAAGTCCGGGGCGGAGGGGGGGAATAATTCAACTGCTGAGCATGCAACAGAAGTCGAAAATTGGAGGTACTCAAATGCCCTTGAAATCCATTTGCATCCAGTGTGAAAAAAGGAATAAGTTATTTGAAATGCAGGTGAAATGCATGTGGAATCAAAGTTGATGAATGTATTTTGCAAAGTACAGCTATATTTCTTGAAAAAATAATCAAACTGAATATACTTAAAGCATTTGGCAAAAAAAAAAAAAAAAAAAAAAAAAAAAAAAAAAAAAAAATTAAAAATACAAATAAGTCATTGAAATCTGTTTGCATCCAATAGGAAAAAAAATTAACCAGCTCCTTAATTAGACGTAATCAATGTAGAGGTGCATATTTCGATAAAAAAAACTATTTCACTTGGCGATCAATAATAGATTTTTTTAATCGTCAATTAGCGAGTGATGATAAGAGTGGCAATCGATGACCAATAAATTACTTGAAATGCATATGGAATCAAAGCTGATCAATATGTTTTGCTAAATAAAACTGTATTTCTTGAAAAAATAATCCAACTGAACACAGTAAAAGAACTCTGCAAAAAAACGAAATATTGAAAATACAGCTATGTCATTGAAATCCGTTTGCATCCAATAGGAAAAAGAAATAACCACTTTTCCAATTAGATGTAATTAATGTAGGGATGTATATTTTCATGAAAAAAACTGCATTTCACTTGGCGATTGAAAATAGATTTTTTTTAAATCACCACTTGGCGAGTGACTAGGGTGGCGATTGATAGCCAACAAATTACTTGAAATGCATGTGGAATCAAAAGTGATGAATATATTTTTGCAAAATGATACTGCATTTTTCGAAAAAATAATCCAACTGAACACAGTAAAAGAACTGCAAAAAACCGAAATCTTGAAAATACAGCTATGTTATTGAAATCCGTTTGCATCTAGTTGGAAAAAGAAGAAAACACTTTTCTAGTTAGATGTAATTAATGTAAAGGTGCATATTTCCATGAAAAAAACCGCATTTTACTTGGCGACTGAAAAGAGATTTTTTAATCGCCACTTGGTGAGTGGCAACTGGGGTGGCGATTGATTGCCGATAAATGGCTTGAAATGCATGTGAAATCAAAGCTGATGAATAAATATACTTTGGAAAATAAAACTGTATTTTTCAAAAAATTAATTTGACAGGAATACACTATAGGAACATGGGAAAGAACTGAAATATTGAAATTATAGCTAAATCCTTGAAATCTGTTTGCATCCTATAGGGAAAAAAATAATCACTTTTTTTAATCAGGAGTAATCAATGTAGTGATGCTTAATTCCATTAAAAAAACTGCATTTCACTTGGCAACTGAAAATAGATTTTTTTAATCGCCACTTGGCGAATGACAACAAAGGTGGCAATCGAAGGAAATTTTTTAATTGCTACTTTTACATCTTTAATAACCACTTGGCAAGTGACCGCTGCTAATTTTAAATCAAATCCTACTAAACCAATTTAACAACAGCTTGCAATGTTTTTCTTAAATTGTCTTTTTCTTAAATCGAAAACATTGAGGTTTGTGATTGTGTTTAAATCAGGTCCTGCTAAATCAATTTAACACTAACTTACTCTGTTTTCCCTAAATCATCTTTTTCTTACATCACCTTTTTCCTAAATCGGAAAGCATTGAGGCTTGCAAAGTTTGCTTGAATCGCTAAATCAATTTAACACTAGTTGGACATGCATGCAGTACATACACCAAAGTAGATAACTCAATTTTCTGATGTTAGCTCTGAATCATTATTTTAAATCGATTTAAGACCAATGGCTAAATCACGATTTAAGACTGACTAAATCGCAATGTAAGGCAATGGCTAAATCGCGATTTCCAATGTAGCGATTTAAGAAACTGACTAAATCGTGATTTCCAATGTAAGCTTTAAATCAATTTAAGAGATAAATCGATTTAAGGCCCAGGCCTACTTATAGCTTTAACAACGAAGAACTTTATCAAGAGCTGTTGCATGAATATTCTTTCTGTCAATATGATAATGTTCATTATAAAATTAGAAATTGTAGAAGTCTGCTTTTTCACATCAAATCAATATTTTCTCACTCAGATTTATCTGTTTTGTGTAGATGTTGTATGCATCTTCCTAGTTAGAATAAAAATTAGTTTGGATAGGGATTTATGTTATTCTAATATAAAAATTTCAACACTTACTCATCTGCCAACCTTGAAACACTTGCATCTGGTGAAGAGATTCGATAAAAAATCATGTAAGTAAAGGTACTTATGGAAATGTAAACTGAATTTGCTGTACTTACATCTAGAGATTGAAAAAACTACTATATTTTTAGTAGTGAAACTACAACTACTTATCAAAAATGTAGTTAAATACAACTACTTGGTTTTTTTTCTTAAGTACCAACTAAAAACTGCTTTTCAAAGTAATAACTACTTTGTTGCTTTTAGATTTTGTCAAATGATTCAATCTTCATTTTAAATTGAGGACATGGAATTAACTTGAAAATTCGACTTAAGTCAGCCTGAAACCTTACAAAAAATTCATTAACCTGAAACTGAAGTAAAAGAAAATTAATTCAATTGTGGAAAAGTAATCTAATATTACATCTCTGGTATCAATTTTATCTTTTTTGTATAAAAGTTAACACAAATGTACTCATTAATGTTTAAATATGTTTATTATTATTATTATTACTATTATTATTATTATTATTAAAAAATATTCAGGACTTTTTTCTAAATGTTTGCTCAATGATATCACCCAATTAGAAAAAATATTTTTAATCTGCATTGAAATTTATGCCCATACACCACTTTTCAAGTAGCTTGGACTAATAGTTTGGAATGTCTTGTAATTTCCATAATTGTGTTGTATGAAATAGGAAATTAATATTGTAATGAAATAATATTGCATTGGAAAAATTATAACCTATTAATGTTTTCAAAATCGGTTGACTAATAAATATTTTCGAGAAGTCGATTTCTAGGAACTTCTATTACGTATGCAAAAAATTTCAACACATTCCATCAGATAATTTTTTAGTTATGCTGAAAAATCCAGCTGAACTGCAGTTAAAAAAACTTTTTTTTTTTTTTTTTTTTTTGCTGGAATTTAGAAGAAGGAAAAATGTGTTCAACTAATTATCAAATTTTCCAGCAATAAACAGTAGGATGCAAACATTTTCTTAGCTAAAAATTTTAATTTAAAATACTCTCTGTATGATTATAAGCTTTAGGTATTCAATGTGAGATGCTCTAAATTATTATTAATTAAAAAAATTGTAACTCACCTCTATGTGCAACTTCATATTCAAAGCAGATAATTTTGAAATTTATAACTTCTTTTTAACCACTTCACCATCTGCCCTGTGATAAGTCGGGGTTAAAAGCACTGTTTCCCCATATCTATCACCGGTTAAGTGGTTAAATGGGCAAAGTTTATAAATTACATTTTAATTAACATTGCCTTTTTGTTCAATAATTTTTTAATAGTCGTTATGTGTCAACCAGGTAGTTCAATTTTATTTTTTCTCTGTCATAATTTCAATTTCAAAAGAAGAAAAAACTGGCATTAAAATATTAGATTTAATAATGTATTTGTAGACAGTGTGAGTATTGCTAACAAGATTTTTTTTTTTTTAATTTTATGAATTAGCATTTTGTTCTGTTTTATCAGCAACAGTCAATAAAAAAATTTATGACACTTTAACAGGTTTGTCACTAACATTCTCAAAATGTTGCACAGAACACAATTTGTAGAAAAGAAGCAAATTATGGTCAAGTGATTAGAATAATAGCATTTTTTCTCCTCTCCTGCATGGAAGCTTTCTACAAACTACTGATTTTTTTTTTTTTTTTTTTTTTTTTTTTTTTTTTTTTTTTTTTCAGTGTACTATTCGCTACACTACTTTTATTACATTACAAACTACTGTACAACATAAAGCCTATTTTAGTTTTGTTAGTTGCAGTTCACTACTTCTAACATCTACTTATAGCTAATTTAGATAATGTTTAATGATTTGTAATTTTTGTTTTAAAAAAACACTTTGGTTGCTCTATAATATTTAACTTTAACATCTTATCGAAATTCCTCCTTACTTGCAATTGCATTTTGAAATCATCCAAAAATAAACATAACTTGTCTTTTAAACCTATTGGGTAATTATCCATGATCAAATTTACTGCAAATTAACTATTTTAACGCTATATGCTTTTGCTATAAAGGGGTTTTTGCATTACCTTTTCAATGGTATTCACATTGAAATTAAATTATAATGCTACTTATATTTACATGTTTGACACAAACCTAATTTGTAGAATTATGAAAGATTTACTAATTTTTTATTTCTCTCATCCATGTCTGCTTAATTTATTTATAAGTAGGATTATTTTAAAAGTTTTTTTTTAAATAGACTATACAATACAGATGCATGGAAATTGATAAATAAGTAATAGAGAAAAAATTAAATGTGTGCCATGTCAAATATGTATGGTAATAAAGCTAAATTTTTATATTTTCAAAAAATTTTATAAATTTTCTTCAAAAGTTCTGCATCTAATTTTAAAAACATGACAAATGTATAAACAAAATTTCAAAGTAATCAGACTAATTTAAGATTCTTATTTGGAAATTTAAATAATTAAATTATACAATTAAACAATTAAGTCACTTATTTAAATGTGCCATTTTCTTTGCAATGAATGGTACAATTCTAAAATCATATGAATAGAAAAGCATTGTGAAATTAAAAAATGTCTTATATTTTCCAAACAAATCAACCAAATTTAACCAAAAACTACAGTTAAATCCCACTACATTATCAATGTACCTGTGTAATTGAAAGCTAATCTGAAACTTTTTGTAGAAGTTACCACTGAATAGACAGGCACCAGAAAAAAATTTTGAGTCTCCACTGGGACCGTCAGCTGATGTTTTGGCAATTAATGAAACAATAGTGGTTGATAGAAGAACCCTCCTTACATATTAAAAATATTTCATTGAAAATAAATAGTTTAATAATATTATGTATCCACATAACATAGCTTTTGTAACAATTCTTAAAAGCTAAATCTCCAATATTATTTGAAATCTTATCTACAGTAATGCTGATATGAAATAAATTAAAGTGCGATCTGAATTGAGGGTTGAGATTCAAATATCAAATGCAATGAATTCAAAATTGATAATTAATCATAAAATTAATCATAAAATGATAAATCACATTAAAATATGATTTGCAGAATTTGTGTTGAGACTTGTGATCTACAGATTAATAAATTAGAAATGTGATTTATATATATGGTACTTCTTGGTGTATAAAATTTTCTGGATGAAGTATCAAGCATTGTTGACAGAAAATAATAGTTTTTGGTTCAGCTTATATCACTTACAATAATAATAATAATCTTTTTATTTAAATAGGAAGGGTTTGAACCCTCCCTCTCCTGTGCTCTGTATGATGTATTTAATATAAATAATATGAAATAAGTTATTATTTTTGTATTAGAATAAATTGTTGGTATTTTCTTTGAATAGGTAGTACAATCATGCCAACTATTTCTCAAGCCCCTGTGACCAGGATTGTTAGTCCACCTCCTGTTGTTCAGAAGAAAGCAGTTAGCACAACTTCAAAAATTACAAAGGTTGAATTCTGCTTTATATATTTTTAAATTAATTGCACACCTTTTCTACTTAAAAAAAAAAAAAATGTTAATTTTGACTGTTTACTCTTAAAATACTCATTTCTTGCATGCATGTTGTCCATACATTATAGTTTAGATTACATCTACTCAAAAATAACAATTATGTATACTTTTTTAAATATATATTTTTAAATAGCAAGTGATGCCGGGGTGCAATGGTCTACAGCATAGGGCTCTATGGACCACATGTAATTCTGAAAAAGTGTATAATACATTTTTCAATAATAAGAAACATAGAATGTATCATAATTTGTTTATTCATGTCTTAACTTCATAGATATAATGTAAGATTAACAATTATCAAAGTTAGCAAATGATACATCAAAAAATATTTTGTCGCTTGTAAAAATGTTTACATATTGCAATGTTAAAATATTGCAATGCCCCTTTTAATTAATTCTACCTCACTTAATACTTATTTATAATATTCAGACACAAATTAATGGGTAGATATATATTTTCTTTTTTTCTCATTGTACTATCTCATTTAAATCTATTTTATTGTAGATGCATGTTTGTAAAAGTGCAAAAATTTAGAATTAATTGAATGTTTATAAAAAGCAAATAAGGCAAAAAAAAATCAAGTGAATAACATATTGTGTTTACTGGCTTTTGGTGTTTAATTTGAATTAATTTTGAAACTTGAAAACATATAGATAACATTTCAAAAATTCACTATACAACATGAATCATTAGTTTATTCATATACAAAAAATAAAATAATTTAAGTTTTCTTAATTTCACATATAATTTTTAATTTTAAAAACACGGAATACAGAACTGGGATCAATGGATCATGGTCCATTGTACCCCCTAAGCTACTTTGACAAAAAAAAAAAAAAAAAAAAAAAAAAAAAAAAAGATGATGATTTATATTCAATTATTTTACTTACAATAAATATAGTAAAGTATTGTCTTACCTTTTTATTGTGCTGAGCAAGGTCTTACAAATTACAAATCTTTAAAGTAAAAAAAAAAAAGTACATATGTTTCGCTGAAAATATTTACTTTTACCTCAAATCAACTATCAAGAATAAAATGGCAGCTATGCACATGGTTTTAAATTTCTATTCACTACTGCAGGGCTGACATTTATGTACAAAAATATGAAGCATTCAAAAATATAAATAATATCAAAAATAGGGGGTGGACCATTGTACCCCAGTCTCCCCTATATTTTTATTATTATAGCTGTTACCTTGTATCTATAATGCATATACAGTAACTTCCTTTAATCATCAGACCTTTAAATTGCAAATGCCTTTAATTTGTGATATAAATTTTTAAGTTTAATGACAGTGATGTTATGTATAAAAATGGTCGCATAAAGAAACTTCTTTGGCTGAGGCATAATTAACTCAGATATATTTATTGATAATGAATAATTAAATACAGGAATTTCTTGATTAAATGCAATGTAGGTACATAATAATAATTTCAGGTTCATAACGATTTATAGTCTTTATATAGTGAAGGTAAAGTTCAGTGGCTAAAGTTCCAATTCACTGAAATGATAAAATAAGTCTCAAATTGGAGCATTATTCTAAGGTTTCCAGGTTCAATCCCTGGCTTGGACATTTTTTATTCTGTTGGTTCTATGTTTAGTAGCAATGTGAAAAATCACTTATTAAATATTTAACTTATAATTTTTGCTTTTTGGGATGTAATTTTTTTAATGCTTTCTTTTTTAGCCCGCTGTGATAAAGCCTGATATAACAATTTCTAATGTTGGGAAATGTAGAAATGATAATAAAGATTCATCAGTGAAATTCATCATAGATGGTGAGATAAATTAATGATTTTTTAATTTGCTGAGTTTTCTTTTATATAAAATGTTTGTTGTTTTAATGTTTCTGAGCTGTTTTATTTTTTAAACACTATTATACTGAGGAAAGAAAAGAATGCATGATTTTATTTAATGATGTAACATCATGTTCAAATATCATTCAATAATAAAATTATGTCAACTAAGATATGCCAAGAAAAGTAACTGTTGTACAGTTTAATACAAAATTCTTTTACACATGATGTCTATATTAAAATTTTTAAAGTAATTTTGAGTCAAACAAATCACATCTCTGGCTTTCTGTCTTCAAGAATTTGATTACTTATCACTTACATTAGTTTATTCATATAAAAGTTTCAGACCACAAAAAACCAACTTGAAATGATGTAAGTGCACCATGGCTGCATAGTTGAAGACTATTGCTTTAAAATATGATCAATTTGATTTTTCCCATGATCATATGTACAATAAGGGACAATTAAATACTTTGGAAGAAACAAAGTAGCTATCAATTTCTTCCTGTTGACAAGATTTTGTTTTATAAAGTACCTTTTACTGTAAAAAAAAAAAAAAATAAGTAAAATTAAATATACATGATGTAGAATATTAAGTGTTCTTTATATGTTGATTTTCAGATTTGTGTTACGAATAACATGTTTGACTGGCTTATAATTCATTTAGAAGACAAGTTTTTTAAAAATGTACGTTTTTGTGTGAGTGAATATGAGTATCTATTATATTAAAAATTTGATTGTCTGTTTATATTTATAACTAGCAGCCTCCGCCCGCTACGCTGGTCAGTATCTCTAAAATAATCTTGAATCAATTGAAACATATTTAAATAAACAATTTTAATATCGAATCAAATACCCACAATTTTTGTCTGATTTATGTAATCTTACATTGGTCAGTTCAAAGTTCATTTTGACGGCAAAATACCTCTAAAATGACTAAATAACTGACAAATTACAAAAGTACTAAAGTAATTCAGATTTTTTTAGTAGGTTTTTTTTTTATCTTGAATTCCACTTGAATTGCTTCTACCTGAATTTGCTTCTGAGGTATGGTGAAACATGTTATTATTTTAGACCATCCAATTAGAGGTCTGCACGGGCCGGGCCGCGGCCCGAAGCCCGAGCCCAGCCCGGCCCGCGGGCCGGGTTCGGGCCGATTTCCAATAATGGCATTCGGGCCGGGCCGGGCTCGGGCCTTACTTCTGAAGACTCGGGCCGGGCCTAGTCACTAATCTTTCGGGCCGGGCCGGGCCAGGCTCGGGCCTTAATTTTTTTGCTGCACGGGCCGGGCCTAACTTTTTTTTCCGTACGAAGCCGAGACTGATTCCATTCTTCCTAGTTTTCATGGACCAAAATAATCAGTTCCTATTGAATCTTCCTATATGAAAATCCTTTTCTCGACTTTTTATAAATCAGTAATATTTGGCTTTGTCCAAAAATGTTTGCAAAAAAGGCATATACTTTTAAGCCGTCATTATTCTACAATTAAACATTAGAATTTATTCCTTTTAAAGAATCGTAGATTACTAGGCGTTTTAAAATAGAATTAAACACACACACACACACACAAAAAAAAAAACATGATTATGACGGAATTTTTTTTTGAACTGAAAACTGAAAGTTTCTTTTAAAGTGTTCATCCATGCAAAGTGAATACAACAATACAGGAGAAAAAATATATTAAACATTTACATCTGTTAAGAAGAGAATGTAATTTTTTTTTTTTTTTTTCGTTCCAAAACGATTTTGTCTTTGGAAATTTTACCATATACCGCTTTTTCAACTTTTTGTCTCCATTACAGGGAATATGGATTAATAATACTATTGAAAACTGAAACATTTACGTACAACAAACAAAGATTCATTTAAAAGCGTAAATATCGCAGCCTACGGCACTTCTGCATAAATGGAGATTATAAACATGAAAAAAAAGACTAATATAATTTTTTTTGGTCAGAAATCTTCCATAAGATTAAAAATTAATGTTCTGTAGAAATTCACTTGAGCCGGGCTGAGTTCGGGCCGAATTTTAAACTTTTTTCCGGACCAGGCCGAGCTCGGGCCGAAATTTTAACTTTCGGGCCGGGCCGGGTCGGGCCAATATTTTTTTCGTTCGGGCCGGGCCGGGCTCGGGCCGAAATTTTAACTTTCGGGCCGGGCCGGGTCGGGCCAATATTTCTTTCGTTCGGGCCGGGCCGGGCCCGGGCCGAAATTTTAACTTTTGGGCCGGGCTCGGGCCTGGAAATTTCGGCCCGTGCAGACCTCTACATCCAATGAACTTCCTAAAGGAAAGATTTATATATATATAGATATAGATAAGGATTCAAAATTTCAGGTTTTTGCGCCGAAGACATCGCCAAATTAGGAAAATGTGAAGTATCTCACCAAGTACTGGATTTAAAAGAATTTGCTTAGTACCATTCAATTAAGCATGAAAAAATGCACTAAAATATGCACAAAAAAAAACAACAACAAATAATTAGTAAAATATTAATAAAAAGTCGAAATAAAAATCGTTTAATGACATTTTAAACACGTGAATCGTATTTAATGTCATTGAATGCAACATTCACAATCATCCATTGTTAGCATCTAATCTGATAGTTTGGCGATATTTTTTTGGTCGACGTGATAACCTAGTAGTACCGGTTTTTTTTTTTATTAGAATGAATGATAAATTAATTGCAAATATTTTTTCATGATAATGATTTTTCTTTCACGTTCAAAATATTTCTTTTTTAGGTACTTCTAGGTTATCCCGTCGACCAGAAATTATCGCCAAACTATAAGATTAAATGCCAATAATGGATGATCGTGAATGTCACATTCAATGACATTAAATGCGATTCACATGTTTAAAATGTCATTAAGGGATTTTTATTTCGACTTTTTATTAATACTTTTATTAATATTCTACTAAATATTTGTTTTTTTGTTATTTAAAATAAAAATTATGTCAACATGTATAATTTGGCTTTTAGTTTGGCGATTTGTATAATTTGGCGAAATTGGTCGACGGGATAACCTAGAAGTACCCCTTTTTAGTGATGGTAAAATAATTGCAGATGAAAAAGATATAATAGTAAGGCTAAAACACGATTTAATGACTGCTTGACATATGACTTGGCGGAAACTCGATAAGTACGCTAATTCTATCAACCTAAATATCCATATAAAGTGTAAACAAACAATTGGTACCATTTGATTATTCCGTCGATCAATTTCGCCAAATTATATAAATGGATATAATTTTTATTTTAAATAACCAAAGAATTAATAAATTACTATAATATTAATAGAAAAAGAGATAAAATATCAAATTAAAATTAGTTGACGACGTAACAATTTGCAAAACATATTTAATGTCAAAAGAATGTGACATTTACGATCATCCATTATTGATATTTAACCTTATACTTTGGCGACAGTTTTTTGGTCGATGGGAGATCAAGTATTGCCAAATAATGTAATATTACCAAAAAATGTAAACAAATTATATAAACAATAATATTGCCAATAATATTTAGATGTACCCGTATGTAGATCCGTAGATATCATCTACGGATCACGTTGGCACGATTACAACAAAATTGCGATTTTATGCCTCACGTGGTAATACAGTAATAGTCGTTTATTTATCAGTAAACTATTTCATTATTTTTCTTTCTATTTTAAAATCATACAAATTGTTTTGTTCCATAATTACTAATTGAATTAATTTATTATTAAATTATACCAGATTACATTTTCTTGGCAACGGGAAAGAAAAATGGTTATTTTTCATCGGAAAAATTTTAATTGATTCTGTATGAAAAATAATGAAATTTTGAATTATTAAGAAAAATATTTTATTAAATCAATTAAAAATTAGCCTATGTTCACCGGAAATAGTGTAGCTTTCCAACGGTGAAAGAATTTTTCAAATCCGTCAAGTAGTTTCGGAGCCTATTCAATTCAAACAAACAAACAAACAATCAAATCTTTCTTCTTTATAATATTAATATAGACAACTGCAGTTGCTGACAAAAGATCTGAGATAATGGGTTTTTGTGTCTTAACTTTTTTTCATTTCTTAGTCATGTAAATTAATAATTTCTAGCTTTTGTCATCTTACATGGTGTGCAACTAATGATATGTGTAAAAATATTTAATTTTAAAAATACCAATGTGAATTTTAAAAGTTGAAAGTAAGAGAAGAATATTCATTTTATTTTATTTTTACTTCTTTTAATTTAATTTTGTTCATTTCTTTTATTTCACAACTTGGCAATGCTTATCATGATAAATTTGCTTAGGCAAGTTAGATAGGTAAACAAACATGAGCTTCTCAATAATGGCATCCACTTCATATTTTTATCCAAAATAATCTCAATCAATGGAATTTTACTGCCCATATGTCTCCATTTTCTTATAAAGCCCTTACGTTACAATTATATAAAAATCACATAACTCGTAACATATAATTTTCGAAATTCTCTATTCATTTATATTGTAAATATGATTTCTTGTTTATAATAAGAAATTTTATGAAAATGATATTGTAAGAGACTATTATAAATCATTTCTAGATGTAAAATTAAATTATATTTCATTTTTGAAAAAAATTTAAAAAAATCTGATATGATGCAAATGAAACACATAGAGTAGCTATGCCAGTTATTTATATAATAAAATGTCGCAAAATTTTGTAGTAATATAAATCTAATACAAAATTATTCTATAAGCACATTTTAAAATTTTGCAAAGGGGCTTTATTTTTTAAGGAAAAATATTTTGTAAAAAGGAATATAAACATTGTTATTTGTTTTCAAAGATTCATAATAGATTCATTGGAATTTATATGTTTTGTTAAAAGTTAAACTAAAATAAACTAAAGTTAAACTAACATTTTTAGTATAATTTATCATTTAGAAATTGGGGCTCTGTAAATATGTTGATATCATTGAATATGTACAAATGTATGTTTTTCTCTTTCTATAGCTATATCATCTTCTGCAAAAGATAAATCTAAAGAAATGGAAATTGAAAAAGTAAAAGCTTGTTTGGTATGTATTAATTTTTCTATGTCTTACTTTATTATTTTTTTCTTTCCATCACACATGAAATTGACAACTTGTATTGTATGTGTGTGTACATGCATATTTATTTTATTGCATTTTATCATTATTATAAATATTTATGAAATTTACTTTATTTCTGAAAATATATACTTACAAGGGAGAATGACCTCGCTCGCTAATGCTCACTAACCCTGGTGTATTGCAATGTAATTCACATTGGGACTATTACACGTTCCCAGCTTGCTTGTCGCTATTTGTGTCAACTTTAGCCGGAATGAGTGTTATCATAAATCATCATATCATATGAAATGTACAAATATTTTTAATGCTTAAAACAGTAATGGAAAATTTTGTTGTAAATGTCAATAAAAATGTATTTAGATGGTGCTGCCAATGGCTATAAGTAATTTTAACATTACTAAATGTACAATTTTTCAAATTAATAAACTGAAAAAAATAGACTTGAAAATAAAATTAATTAAAAACCTGAATGAAAACACAATTAAAAATATTTGGAACACTATGCAGTTCCATCTTGCTTCGCTCATTCGCCACTATTGTATCAATTCTAGCTAGGATAAATACTGTCATAAATCATTCTTACATATGAAATTCACAAATATTTTTAATGTCCAAAAAGTAATGAAAAGTTGGTTGAAAATGTAAATAAAATTGCATTAGGTGTTGCCAACTTTAATTCGATCATTATGCGACCTGAGCAAGCAACATATGAAATTTACAAATATTTTTAATGCACGAAAAGTAATGCAAAACTTTGTTGAAAATGTAAGTAACAGTGCATTTAGGTGGTGCTGCCAATGGGCATAAATCATTTTAACATTATGAAATTTACAAATTTTAAATTACATGACTTAAATTCATTTAAAATTAACACTATGTATCATACTAACAAAATATAACCAAAACTTTTTAGGTTATGTTGAAATACAATCTTTATAAGAAAGCTGATTGGCTGAATTCATTATGTCATTGTAAAATAAACCAACAGCAAATGTTATTCATACATTCCTCAAACAACTTGTGTTAAAAGTAGAGAGTGACTAAAAATTCATTTTTGTTTTTGGCCAAAAATCTGGGTTTCTCTGAAAATTCGTTTTCAGCAAAAATGCTGCTAAAAATTCAGCCAGACCAAAACTCAATCAAAATTGTTTGTATTCCAGAAATCTCGTTTCTTCTTTTAGAAATTTTCAACAATAATCATTTTGAGCTGTATCAGTTCAAATAAGATTATTTATTCTAATTAACTTCATTGTTTGCAATTATTATTCATGAATGACTTAAACCATGAGGGCAAACTGTAAAGCAAGCAATGCATATGTATGACTGAACTTTTTCACATGCTCATTAAAAATTTAGAAAGTGGTATTCAGGGATGTAAGACCTGCGCCAGACTGCGCCGAAACCGTTTTACTGCACCAAACTGCTACAAAACAGCTATTTTTTTTTCAGTTTTGCACCAAACCTGCGCCAAAAGGCACTTAGTGCCAAAACGAAATTTAGCGCGATTTCGTCGATCCAGGAAGCAACAACAAATAACTTTTTTTAGGCTGTTAATTTCGTCGAAAAACAAAGAAACATTGCAAAAAATCTCGAAAAACGGCCAAATTTCGCCGAAAAATTGCGAAAAACATGCGCATTCGGTCACGAAAAGCACGCAATGTTTTGTGGAGTTTTATCGTGGCTCCGCAAACGACCGGAAGTTGTTTTTCCCTCGAGTCATCGTACGTTCATTTTCATTGCAGCCGATCGCAGAGTTCGGAGCGGGGCGTCATGTGACTTATAGCGCGCGCGTTGGGGAGATGAATGAGAGCTGCTTCAATATGTTTATTCCCAATTAATGGGAGTTTGCTTCTTATGTCAGGGGTAATTCTCGTCCGAAATTTCCGAAAATTTAATGCATCCTCTTCCGAAAATTTGAAATTGGGCTATCAGTTCCACATAGCTGCCAACTTGTACGGTTTTGCGTGCGGAAAAAACAATCGCAGAGAAATGCAAGTTTCGTGAAAGGATCGCCGAAAAAGCACACATTTCGTCAATATTTTGCAGAAAAACGATGATTTCGTCAATGTTTTTGTCAACGGACTTTGTCAAAAGATCGCTGAAAAACGCGAATTTCCTCTGTGGATCGCAAAAAAAACGGTAATTTCACCAAATATCACAGAAAAAACGCTGATCTTGTCTGAAGACTGCAGGAAAACGTCGATTTCTTCTAAAGATTGCAGATATAATACAGATTTCTTTAAAATGTCGCTGAAAAAATCGCCGTTTTTGATAAAAGATCGCCTTAAAATATTTTGCCAAAAGATCATTGAAAAAAAAAAAAAAAAAAAAAAAAAAACGCGGATTTCAGCAAATGATCACGGAAAAAACACTGATTTTGTCAAAAGATCTCGGGAATAAAACGCCGTTTTCGAGAAAAAATCGCGTAAAAATACAAATTTTGTCTAAAAATCGCCGAAAAAACGCCGATTTAAAAAAAAAAAAACTGGAGAACGTCGATTTCGTCAAAAGGTCACGGGAAAACTGCCGATTTGGACAAAAAATCGAAATAAATCGCCGATCTTGCTAAAATGTCGCAGATAAATCGCTGATTTCGTCTGAAGATCGCGGGAAAACATCGATTTCGTCTGAAGATTGCGGATACCCCTCCCCCTTCCCCTGCCACTGATTTCCAAAAATGCGAATTTCAAAAAAAAAAAAAAAAAAAAAAAAAAAAAAAACAGAATCGCCTTTGTCTTATGTATTGTACATATTTTCTATCTTCCTGTTCTGCGTCTTTCCCGTGTCGGTGGTGAATTATTTCGCTCCTCGGCGAATCCTGCCAAATAGACAGCAAAACTGAAAG
This sequence comes from Maratus speculifer, assembly GCA_964019185.1. Taxonomy (NCBI): domain Eukaryota; kingdom Metazoa; phylum Arthropoda; class Arachnida; order Araneae; family Salticidae; genus Maratus; species Maratus speculifer. The sequence continues at coordinate 186,005,410 of OZ025296.1, read as the reverse complement.
CAGAATGAAAGTGCCTATGAAAATCCGCTACATATGTGTCAAACATTTACCCCCCCCCCCCCAAAAAAAAAATAAATAAATAAATAAAAAATTGTTATTTCGTCAAAAAATGAACAAAATGCAGTCAAAGGAAAACAGTGTTGAATTCAGACACTTTTCTCCGGGGGGGGGGGGGGGGGGGGGGGGACTTCTGTAGCTCCGCGGGGGACATGATAGAGTTCCGGGTAGGAGGAATTACACTTTTTGATCATTAAAAACCCAAAATCTCAAAAAAAAAAACTTTTTTTTGTGGGGGGGGGGGGGGGGAATGTCTCCCCGGGCCACCACTTGAATTCAACACTGTAGGAAAAACCGTAAATCTCCAGAAAAATGCTCGAATTTCGTCAAAAAATCGCGGAAAACACAGGAATTTTGTCGAAGCATCTCAAAAAATATACGCGAAATTTGTTAAAGGATCTCAAAAAAATAAAACGTGAATTTTGTCAAAGGATTGCTAATTTCGTCACTCGAATTTCACCTATAGATCGTGAAAAACACTTTAACTTCATTAATAGATCATGAAAAATTTGTCTATAGATCGCAAAAAGCATGCACATTTTATCAAAAACCACTCGAATTTCATCAAAGGATTGCGAGATAAATATGAGTTTTGCTAAAGGATCGTTATTATCAAAAAAGAGTGAACAAAACACAGCCAAAAAATCGCAAAAAAAAAAAGTGCAAGTTTCTTTAAAGGATCCCGAAAAACAAGCATATTTTGTCAAAAAATCACAAAAAAGTGCGAATTTTGTCAAATAATCACGATAAACACGCAAATTTTTATCAAAAGATCACGAATAGTACTTGAATTTCGTCAATATATCGTATAAAACACTCGAATTTCACCAATAGATTGTGAAAAAAGTTCGAATTTCAACAAGAAATCGCGAAAAAGATGCAAATTTTGACAATAAATAATGCAAATTTTGACTGTAGATCACGAAGAACACGTAAATTTTATCGAAAAATCACGAAAAACTCTCGAATTTCATGAAAGGATCGCAAGAAAAACATGAGTTTTGCCAAAGAATCGTTAATATCATAAAAAAGAGAATAAGACAAAGTCAAAAGATCGTAAAAAAAAAAAACATGTATTTTTGTAAAAGATGGCGAAAAAAACCCGCAAATTTCTCTAAAAGATTCCGAAAAACAAGCGTATTTTGTCAAAAAATCACAAAAAACATGAAATTTTGTCAAAGGATATCTAACTTCGTCATAAAAAGAACAAAATACAATCAAAAGATCATGAAAATAACCCGTTAATATCTTTAAAAGATCCTCGTGTGAAAAAAAACGAAAATTGAATCAAAAAGATCGTAAAAACTGTAGTTTTCATCAAAAGATCTCAGAAAACGTACAAATTTCATCAAAAGATCGTAAAAACCCGCAAATCTAGTTAAAAAACAAAAAAACAGGGTCTAAAGATTGTGAAAAAGCGTGAATTATGTTAAAAGATTGCGAAAAACTGCAAATTTCATCGAAAGTTCTGAAACGTGTGGAGAAATTTAATCTGAGTATTTATACTTTCAAATGTAAAAATATTTCTCAAGATAGCAATTATTGTAATTGTTAACAATTTATCCGCATTAGAATATTTCAATCTGCTCCTAAAACAGCTTTTATTGCTACAAAATTACATTTTTGCTGCTACAAAATCAGATATTTACTGCTACAAAATCTGATTTTTGCTGCTACAAAAATAGGTTTTACTGCTCCAAAATTCGTTTTTTGCTGCTCCAAAGCTGCTACAAAATGGCTTTAGCGCACTTTCATCCCTGAGTATTAGAAAAGAAAAAATTAAAATTAGTATTAAAATTAGTATTAGAAAATTTTTAATTTGAAACTACAGAAGTATTTTGAATAGTCTTTGAAAAAGTTTTAATATATGACAAGTGATCATTTACAAAAAAATTACATAAAAGGTATACCTAAAAATAAATGATATTCGTATAATTGGGAAATCTTTCTGAGTCAATGATGAATTAATTAAGTTTCATTGTACACTATCTGGCCATTGGATATCATTCACTTGCGATTTTAGACATTTTGTTAAATATCCAGAAAGATACATGAGGAATCATCTCGAAATTCTTAGTGTATAAATATAATAGTATAAGTATATCTCTGTCAAGATTTTTTCCCGAAACTCCAGAGGGGACCGTCAACAAATTAAAAAAGAATGAATATCTTTTGAATAACCCTGTCAAAACTAATGTAGCAAAAGCGCTCAAACTGTAGATTATGATTAAGTGCCTTATTGTAATACACTGTGTTCATTTTTATGCAAATAGCATGCATACTCGCAGAGTAATTAAAGTTTTTATAAAAATGGCCCCAAATTTTTCCAAGTTTTTTTCCTTATAATTTTCAGAGTTCTTAATATAAAATAATATTTTTTCTGAAAATATGACAAACAACATTGCACACAATACCCTGTAATCAGAATTAAAAAATAATAAAAATTGTATGAAAAATCAGTAGGTTTACTAAATAATTTTTCACTGTGCATGCGTCAGCGATATTAAAATTTCATTTGCATATTATATTAGCTAAATGTATAGAGCAACTTTTGTGAAAGTCGCAAAATCATAACTTGAAAATTATCAAAATAATCGTCAATTGAATAAGTTGAAAATCCGTCATTCACAAAATGAAGCAAAAACAAGAGGGGTTGTATCCATATATTCGTTGATTAGTGTCAATATAGAATACACAATACGGGACATACTACTACATTTGGATAAAATCCCTCATTTTTTTGCTTCATTTTGGAAACAACAGATTTTGTCCTTTTTCTATAGACAATTACTTTCAGAATTTTCAAGCTATGATTTTGAGACTTTCACAAAAGTTGCTCTATATATTTGGCTAACATAATATGCAAATGAAATTTTGATATCGTTGACGCATGCACAGTGAAAAATTATTTAGTAAATCTACTCATTTTTCATACAATTTGTATTATTTTTGATATTTGATTATAGGGTATTGAGTGCAATATTGTTTGTCATATTTTCAGAAAAACATATTATTTTATATTAAAAACTCTGAAAATTATAAACATAAAACTTGGAAAAATTTGGGGCCATTTTTATAAAAACCTTAATTACTCTGCGAGTATACATGCTATTTGTATAAAAATGAACACAGTGTATTACAATAAGGCACTCAATCATAATCCAGAGTTTGAGCACTTTTGCTACATTAGTTTTGACGGGGTTATTCAAAAGATATTCATCCTTTTTTAATTTGTTGATGGTCCCCTATAGAGTTTCGGGAAAAAATCTTCACGGAGATGTATGACTTATACTATTATATTTATACACTAAGAGTTCCGAGATGATTCCTCATGTATTTTTCTAGATATTTAACAAAATGTCTAAAATCGCAAGTGAACGATAATCAATGGCCAGATAATGTATATGAAAGTAAAAAGTTTTGGGTCTAAAGTACAGAAAACCAACTTGGGCCATGCATATAATTAATTAATAATTATGTACAATTAATTAATGATTTTGTTTATTTATGTGTGTATTAATTATTTTTAAAAAATTGGAGGCATTTTCATTTTTGGTCAAGAATAAGATTCCTAAAATTCATTTAAGGTTTCTATTTTAGGCTTAAAAAACTGTTTTGGTCAATCCTTAGTTAAAAGAGAGATTTTGTCTGGATTTTAATTTGTTGAATGTGTCATGTCATGTGACTGTAAATTAACTACTGAAAATCATTGCTGTGGTTATTGCCAAATATCAAGCTACAAATTCAGTTTTTTTTTTTTTTTTTTTTTTTTTTTTTTTTTTTTTTTGTGTGTGCGTGTTATGCAAGAGAAATATGTATATAAATATATATATTTGAACTTATATTTTTTGTAAATCAAAAATCCCAAAAGTTAACTAAGACATAACTCTTCATTTACTTTGGATGATAAATCTGGTTTATATCACTAGATATATATTTTTTCTATATTTTAAAACAAAAAATTTTTTAACAAAAAGTGCATTTTTCTGAAGGCTTGCAAGGTTTTTTTTTTTTTTTTTTTTTTTTTTTTTTATCCAGTAATAATTTATTACAAGATGGCATTTTTAGTGGACATTTTCGTGATGAGAATTAGATTCCACATTTGAAGATCTTTTCTCATGTTCTTTTACATCATTTATCAAAGAATGGTTAAGTTCATGTTGTTTACAGCCAATTAACGTGCATCTTTGTGGCCTTTCCTGTAACAACAACAATAAAATAATTTAAATTTATTACATGTTTTCGCCTAATTGTGCAAAATTTGGCCTCACAGATGACTGATAATGGATAGATTTTTTTTATGTTCTTGTCATAGGTCCTTACATACATATGTACTTACCTAATATATATCTATAATCAATGTTACACCTCATAAATGAATCAATAAAATTGTATTTCACACATATTTCACAATAACCCCATTACGCCAACCTGAAAACAAACAGGATTGGTCCACTTTCTTGATTGCCACCAGACATAATTTCTATTGCATCATCATCTTGAAATAAACACTTCTTAGATTATTTTGCTGTTGGAATAAAGGAATTAGAAATAGGGAAAAGCTTATTTTTATTAGATTAAAAAATAAAGCAAAAAAAAAAAAAAAAAGATTTGAACAAAAGTTTACTGAAAAATGTTAAGCTTTTAAGCTACCTTTCTAAATCAATGTAATGATTTAATGACTGAAATTTTTATTGCTCAACAGCTTCTAGAAAAAATTATTGCATCGTTTCGATTTTTTAAAGTACCTACCTATATCAGTATAAATAACACTGAATAATTTAAATTCTACAAATAATAACAACAAATCATTGAATACAGCAACTTAAATTTGTAGCAATCACAAAAAGCACAAAATTTATTAACCCCTTAATGCGCAGTGTTGCCGGGTCGGCAACACCTAAAGTTCCCCCTGTTTAGAGACACAAAAACTCCGTGAATATTTTAAAAACTACTATAATGGCTACTTTAAATCTTTCTTATGAGTTCTAGATGGCAGCATTACAGAGATCAAACTCTACTGTTTTTAAATAATAGGTAAAATGTTTTACTGTAATACGTGTTTCACAGCAATGCTCTTCTCACTGTGCTTATTGTTATGTTATATCAACTTTACATAACATTTCCGATTTAAAATTTAAATCTAATTTGCTTTTAAAATTTTATTTCTATTTAATAATCCCATAAATATCCATTAATTTTATCAATAATATTTACTTTTAGCGATATGATAACTTGTTTTTATTTTTTAAAGATTCGCGATGTTGTTTTCTCTCTGCAATATTTACTAAGTCCTAAATATATAAATTTAAAAACCTTTATTTTTAATATTTTTCTTTAAATCTATAATCATTCAATAAATCTATTTTTTCTTAATACTCTGGTTAAATTTCAGCAAGATTAAGCCACTATTTAGCCAGATATGTGTCATAGTATTTTTCTAGCTTTTTCTCCTTTTAAAATTATGCGCGCCATTTTTTTCTACATTCAACATCGCCATTATCCACCTGCGCGCATTTTCAGTGCATCTTGTTGAGAAACGGAAATTCCGATCTCATGATTCATCCTTTTACCACGAAATAGTAGCGTCGCTTAAAATCCCGCTTGTTTCTTGTTGCCACTAAATAATATTTTTGACCTAACTCCCCTTAAGTATTCTTCTGCATTCAGTTTGCAATCTCTTTCCTTTTTTTTTGATTGGCTGAGCGTGTAGCGATTGTACTAACTTTCGCTGGCGTCTCTTTCAATTCTGTCTCATTCTTGCCTTGCCCTTGGATCAGATAGCACGTATAAGAAATTTGGGGGATTTTTGCCGTTAGGCCTTGGGCCTAACGTGCAACTCCCTTTGACAGTATTGTAGTTTCTATACAGTAATGCTGTTACTATGAAAGAATTTCGTAATCTGACAAGCAGAATTTTGTAAATTATCATCTGATGAGATATTATTTCTGCAACTTATCCATGCATAAAAGGGGCTCACTGATTGTTCGTCGAGTGAATATATTTATACCACAGGCAGTTATCTATGCTCTATGCATACAGCAGACAGTTCAAGTGTAATTATACCATCGCCGATCAGACAGATTTGTCCTCAGCTTTTCAATCTTCAAAATTAAATGTTTACGACATCCTCATTTCTCAGAGTTACTGTGAAGATAATATTTGATTCATTCCTCATCATTGTCCAACAAGTGTCGTTGTCTCTAGATCGATGGATGGACTTTTTACCAGTGCACATATTAGAAGAAAAAATTTCTTATTTCTCCATATTAAAATACCAAAACATTTACCTTTTACTAACATTAATTCATCATTTTAGAATGACTGGTGTATCTGCGATTAACTGGTGTATCTGCAACTATGTTGATGTGGTATGACTATGTTCTGTGAAACAATAATTTACGCGTATCTCAAAATCATCTTTCAATAGTTATAACATAATCTGTCAAGTGCAGTGATTAAAAAATTGTTAATGAATAATATGATTTGATTATGTAAAGAGTATGTTATTTTGGGTTCCCGGGATAATTCATATTTAAAGCATCTTGAATAAAAATATTGGTTCATATAGCTTTAGTAGTATTTTGTGCTCCAACACACATCATGAATTTTTGGGGTGAGTACTTATTTATTTATATGTTTTTATCTTTCAGAACTTCAACTTCAGAACAATAATTATACCTCAAGAATCAAGAATTAAATTATTAAAATTAATCTTCTTGTCTTAAAAATTAAACTTTAAATTAATCAATTTAAATTATTTTTGCGGCACAACGCATACTCTACCTTACACTTATCAATGCTTTACTTATGGGAGGTTACCACTTCGGCAACAGCTGTATAATTAAAATGGTTAGTGCAATCTTTACAAAACAATATCTGTGTACTCCTCTAGGCCTAAATAGATTGCCTAATTTTTTCCCCTTTAAATTCCAACTTTAAAGAGTAATGCGGCGGAAAGGGTTAAGTGGCAGTGAATAATTAAACATATGAATGCTTCATGTTCATTAAAACCAAAAGGCATCATTGGATACAGCAATGTAGTTGTGTAACAATCTGAAAAATTCACTAAACTCCTTAAAGCAGCAGTCAATAATTGCATATAAAAAGCAAAAAAAAAAAATCACTGGATACAGGAAACTAGTTGTGTGGCAATCTCAAAATTTGCACAGAACTTGTAATTCCTGCTTGCATGAGAAATACATAATAAACGGCTAATATAAAATATTACAACAAAATATACATAAAATTATTAACAAACCTTAACAGACATCTCTTTCCATGAAATTCAACTCTGAAAAATGTTGACTTTCCATAATTTCATAAATTTCTAGTTGTCAGTAAACTAATTTAACTTTTCACCAAAAAAAAAATTAACAAATACTCACAATTTCAAACTAAATTACATAGGTACTTTAATTTTCACATTTTACAACTAAATACAGAATGAAAAAAAAAAATTAAACTTTACATTACAGTCTCTTTTCAAATATTACAATTATTAAAATGTCTTCTATTCCTGAAATTTTCTTTGTACGAAAACAAATCACTAAATAATGAAGTTCATCTGTCAAAAACATGCTGAGAGAGAGTTTTCAATCTCAACTTTCATAACACATCATCAATGACATCAATAAAACAATGTTTTCATCTATGCATAACCAAAAATATGATAAATCTGATACTACCAGAAAAAACTATTTATCGCCTTTCCAAATTCATTGTTGCCAAGTGTTGAATTCAATAGGATTCTTGTATGCTTTTTTAAAATTATTGTTTACAAAATGATATTTTAATGATAGATAACACGTCTAGACATGAATTTATATTGCTATGTTAAATTCCATCATTTTGGTGTTATCTTCTGTGTTTGTAATTTTGTATATTTGAACAGATATTTTCTTGAAACAAAAATCCCAAATATAACTCTAAAAGTTTTTAATTCTTTCTTACAACTAATGAAGTACAAGATGAACAATCAACATTAGCAAATGGTGTTGCAAAGTAATATAGTTCCAAAAACAACTAGAAAAAAAAACAGAGGTGTAATTTCAGGAGAATCTATAGGTCATTTTTTTTTTTTTTTTTTTGTCCATCCCTTCCAACTAAATTGGTCCAGAAATTTGTGTGTAGGAATTGACAAACTATAGAACTCCAGTGAGGGAGTGCTTCATCTTGCTGCTAAATAATTAGTAGTTGAAACTATTCAAACTGAGGTGCAATGAACTTGAACAATTTCAATAAGTCTAAGTAAACGTTGGCAGTGATATTTTTTACTTGAAGGGAAATGATTCAATAATCATGTTATGCATGAACAACACCACATATTAAGTTTAGGGCTCTTACTCTTTTCTTTTGCTACCTGAGAAGAAACATGTAATGAAAGTAGGGGAGGGCAGAGAGAGAGAGAGAATGGCTTCCTTTAAAATTTACTTTAAAAAAAAAAAAAAGTGCAAAATTTTTTGAAAGTGAAATACTTTTTATCAGTACCATTTTAATTTTGTTTTTAAATATTCTCAGTATTAAAATGTTTTCTGTATATCCAATCTTCTAAATTTTGGCCTGAATATAATTTAGTTAGATATAACTGTACTGTTATTCCTAAATATTTTCTTCCAGAGCTTTTTATTAGTGAGATAGTTAAATTTTATTAAGAAAGTAAGGATAACTATTTTGATTTTCTATAGGCTACTATTTTTGGCAATTAAGCTGCTATTTATGCTATTATTTTAATGATTTTAGGATTGCTGAAATAAATATTTTTGTTATATTTTTCCTGTGGCAACCTTGCAAACATAAAATATTGTATCTTTCAAAAAATTTCTGAAATGAAACTGTACAAAGCACAGTATATGTGACAATCTACTAAAGTACATGCCTTTTCCTCACCTCTGTATCTCAAGATTATGCTGATTATAAATTATGAAGAGGGGGGGGGGATTTGTACATTTGTCAAAAATTAATATTCTGATAAGAATTTCTCTTTTTTTATTATATTTTTTAATTCACAAATTACGCTTTCAAATCTTAACAAGGTAAAAATTTTATGAATTCTACTTTTATGGAATGAAATTTTGCAAACAGACTGTTTTTACAAAATATAAATTTGTAAAAAGACCCACCTTCTTTAATAAATGGAATTCTTTGTAAAATGTCTTCTTTGGGAAATGGGATTTTGTGAAACTGCCACTTTTATAAAATGAAATTTTGTAAAGAATCCCCCAAAAGAAATACAGTCTTTGTATGCATCAATTTCTGATCAGAAGCATTGGATTTTCATTAACCTTTTTACTGACATATCTGTATATTATATTTACTTTGAAATAATGCTGCTTAGCTATTAGTCTATTCAGTTGATTCAATTTTACATGCTCTTTCTTTCAGTCCAATTCTTCTATTGAAATTACTCCTGTGCCTACTATAAAAAGTGAACCATCCTCTCCAAAATCTGTAGATCCTCCTAAAGAGGCTGTTAATCAGCCTGTTGTTAAAATTGAACCAAAAAGTGTAAATGGCTCTGAAGCTGATGAACGGTTATCAGATGTCAAAAATGAAGGTTAGTGTGTATTCTAGTTTTGAATAAGGCTTGACATCATTTAAAAATAAATAGGAAGAAAATTTTGAAATCTGTTATGCTCTGTATATTTTCTAAAATTTAAAATCATCATAAAATTATCATGTATAGGTACTAAATTTATGTGTCTGTTAAAGTTCTGAGGAAAATTTTAATCAGTGAAACCAGTATAACTCATATCTGAGTATTTGAGTTCTCAGGTATACTTTCATAATCTTATACTATAATGCGAGCAAAAATTGTGTGTGTGTGTGGGGGGGGGGGGGGGGGGGGGGGTAAATTTTATCTCAAAAACGGCTCTAACGATTTTCGCAAAAATTTGGATTTTACCATTTTCGGGCACGAGAAGACCATTGGGCTAGGTCCCATGTTCGGGAAAATTCGATTACTGGGTCATTTTGGGTCACAATGGGTCAGGATCGAGCTATTTATATCTAGAGAACGGCTGGATGGACTTTAAGGCAATTTTGTATCCAATCGTTTTTTGGCACGAGAAAACTATTGGGCTGGGTCACATGTTCGAAAAATTTCGATTAGTGGGTCATTTTTGGGTCATTATGGGTCAAGCCAATTTTATCTAAAAAACGGCTCTAACGATTTTGACCAAATTTTATATTTTATCGTTTTGGATTACAAGAAGACCATTGGGTTAGGTAACATGTTCGAGAAAATTCGGTTAGTGGGTCATTTTTGGGGTCATTGTGGGTCATGCTATTTTTATCTAGAGATTTTCTCACGCAATTTTGACCAAAAATTGCATTCTATGGTTTTCGGGCACGAGAAAAACATTGGGCTATGCTACATGTTCGAGAAAAAATTTTAATGGGTCATATTGGGTCATTAAAAGTCTGGGTCAAGCTATTTATATTTAAAGAACGGCGTGATGGATTATAACGAAATTTTGTATGTAACAGTTTTTTGACATGAGAAAACTAATGGGCTAAATCACATGTTTGAGAGATTTTGACTATGAGGGTCATTTGTGGGTCATGATGGGTCATAATGGGTCATGGTCAAGCTATATCTAAAGAACAGGTGGATCGATTTTAACGAAATTTTGTATGCAACATTTTTTTGGCACGATAAAACCATTGGACTAGGTTACATGTTTGAAATATTTAGATTAATGGGTCATTTTGGGTCATTAAGAGTCTGGGTCAAGCTATTTTTATTTAAAGAACGGCGTCATGGATTATAACGAAATTTTGTATGTAACAGTTTTTTGACATGAGAAAACTAATGGGCTAAATCACATGTTTGAGAGATTTCAACTATGAGGGTCATTTGTGGGTCATGATGGGTCATAATGGGTCATGGTCAAGCCATATCTAAAGAACAGGTGGATCGATTTTAATGAAATTTTGTATGCAACATTTTTTTGACACAATAAAAAATGGACTAGGTTACATGTTCGAAAATTTTCGATTAATTGGTCATTTTGGATCATAAAGGGTCTGGGTCAAGCTATATATAATTAAAGAACGGCAGGATCAATTTTAACGAAATTCTGTATGTAACAATTTTTAGAAAAGAGAAAACTAATGGACTAAGTCACATATTCGAGAGCTTTCGATTATAAGGGTCATTTGTGGGTCTTAATGGGTCAAGGTCAAGATATATCTAAAGAATGGGTGGGTCGATTTTAACGAAATTTTGTATACAACATATTTTGAAGAAAGAGAGAAAATGAGAAAATCATTGGGGTAGGTCACATGTTCGAGAAATTTCGATTAGTGGGCCACTTTTGGGTCATTCTAATTTTATCTAGACAACGTTTCGCGCAATTTTGACTAAATTTTGTATTGTATCGTTTTCAGGCACAAGAAAATCATTGGGTTATGACAGATTTTTGAGAAAATTCGATCAATGGGTCATTTTGGTTCATAAGGGGTCAGGGTCAAACTAACTATATCTAACAAACGGCTCAATCGATTTTATCTAAATTTTGTATCTAATGTTTTTCGGCATGCTAAAACTAATGAGCTAGGTCACACGTTCGAGAGATTTCGATTATAAGGGTCATTTGTAGGTCATGATGGGTCATGCTAATTTTATATAGAAAATGGTACTCACAATTTTGACTATACTTTGTATTATATCGTTTTTGAGCAAGAGAAAACCATTTGGCTTGGACACATACTCGCGAAAATTCGATTAGTGGGTCATTTTGGGTCTTAAAGAGCTAGAGTCATTCTAACTATATATAACAACGACTCAATTAATTTTACCTAAATTTTGAAACAAAACGTTTTTTGTCATGAGAAGACTATTGGGCTGAGTCGCATGTTAAACAAAATTATATTAGTGGTTCATTTCGCTTCATTGCTGAATGCTGCCAAACTAATTTTACCTAAAAAATGGCTTAAACAATTTTGATTCAATTTTATATTCTAATGTTTTTGATTACCTGAAGACGATTGAGCTATGTCACATGCTTGATCAAATTTGATTCGTGGCTCATTTTGGGTAATACGGGTCAGGGTCGCGAGAATATGGCAAAAGCCTATAACTTGGTGATATTTGACAAAATATTGGCGACATATGGCCAAAAAATCGACTATAAAAATTACGAAAACCAAAACACGTATTTGGAGCCAAATGAAAGAATGCCTCCAAATTTGGCTATATCTAGCAAAAAATATTGTCTTTCAGAATGTAAAGAATTTTTTTATACATTCTTAAGAGGATTCGAGATGCATGGTTAAACCAATCAGAGTCGAGCTAAAAAAGTGATTTAGATCGATGTCCTTTTGTTGTAAATTTTAAAATAAAGTAAAATTTATAAACATGCGCATAAAAACATAGTTTTCTTATTGATTGTTTTTCTAAATAATACAATTATAAACATGTTTTACAGTAATAATACAGAGTTAATGATACAGTGAAAATACTATATCGAGTTGAACACAAAGTTAATTTTGATCGAGCTAAGTCTCCCCTGCTAGTAATAACTTATTGCAAACAATTTTTAAATATGCAGTTTAAAAGATATTTTAAAAAAGAAGAATCTTAAAATTTAAAAAAAAAAATTAATTTATAGTTATTTTTCTTATGGTATTCGATTGTAGTTAAATCATATTTTTATAGTTCCTAAAGTTTATTTTTTCACAATTTGCAGTAAACCTTTCCCTGAATACTTATATGATGAACTTTAAATCCAGTTATCTAACTACTGGGAGCTGTCACAGCAAACTGTTCCATATACACATATCACAAGAGTGTAAAAATAACAAATTGGAAATTGCATGCCAAGCATAGCAAATGAAGCGTCTTCGTACTATAACAAAATTTTAAAAATATTCAGATCTTGCTGTAATAGTGTACAGTATAATACCCGAAATCCTTTGTGTGTCCCTGTAAATACTATCTGCTTTCTATTATACAGGAAATAACTTATACTAAACCTTAACAACATATACCTAATTCATAAAATGTGAAATAGTTTAATACAATTAAAAGGTCCCCCCAAATAACATTTTCCTCTTATACCATTATATAATGCCATACTTTTGTGCGGATCTTTAAATTAATAACAAATATTGTTTGTACCACAGATTGTACTGAATGTATGTTTTAGTATATATTTCATAGATGCATATCAATTTTATTATGTTCAAAAGAGTGTGATATCATTGAAATGCACTTGAAACAATTTTTTCCCTTTGGCCATAATGTATGAAAATACTTTTGATTGTCTTTGTAATTAAACTATACATCCAATTTTCATAAAATTTAAAATAACTCAACAAAATTTTGCGACAATTATATATTTTGAATTTCAAACAACTCTTTGTAGTTTTTCTCTGTTATATGCAGATGAGCAGACTGAACGATGACTATAAATGCTACGTATTTACATAAAAATGAACACTCCTAAAAAGGACAATAAAAATATTAGTAGAGTTTCACACACTTTTCAGATCAGTTTGCGAAATTAACCTGAAATTGGAGAGTCCTAAATTGGAGTAGATGGCTGCTCTGCCTGATCCAATCTAGACTCAAACAAACTTTAAATTATTATTATTTATTATTATTATTATTTTGAATGAATTATGAATTGAGGAGCATCATTGCCTTCAGTAGCATATACAAATCTTTATTTTACATCTTTAAAAAGGGTAATTTTTCTTAAAAGCATGCAGTGATTGACTCAGCTTAAAATAAAGTTTTCTATTTTGACATTCACTATTATCATATACTTTCATTTTCAAATTTCTGTTAATTTTGAAAATTATTATAAGGGAAATTATATTTTTATTTCAATATTAATGTGTCAAAAGAAGATTATTTATCATCATTTAGTAAGCCAAAATTACTATTGTCTTGTTCAATTAACAGAATTCCGTTGCTGCTCAGAGAAATATAAGTGATAATTGTTACAGATAAAAATTGTATAAGCTTTCCCCATTCTTATAGTTAAATCTTATTCATTGCTCTATAAATCATTTTACAGCAGTTATTTTTTAATAAATGTTGTAAAACATTTTATTTAATTTTTTAATAAAAAATGTATTAAATCAACTTATTGTTCTTATACCTAAAAATAAAAATTAAATTGTTACTGTTGTACCATATATTTTAATATACATTTTGATATGCAAATTATAAAATACTACTAGCAGGGGTGACCGAGCTCAGCTCGGTCAAAATTAACTTTGTGTTCAACTCGATATAGTATTTTTACTGTAAAACATGTTATTAATAATAGTATTATTTATAAAAACAATCAACTATGTTTGTATGCACATGTTCATAAATTTTACTTTATTTTAAAATTTACAAAGAATGGACATCAATCCAAATCACTTTTATAGCTTGACTCTGATTAGTTTAACTATGCATTTCGAAGACTATTAAGAATGTATAAGAAATTTTTTCACATTCTGAAAGACAATATTTTTTGCCAGATATAACCAAATTTGGACACATTCTTTCATTTGGCGCCAAATATGTGTTTTGGTTTCGTAACCTTAATAGTCGATTTTTCGGCCAAATTTCGTCAGTATTTTGTCAAATATCGCCAACTTATTGGCTTTTGCCATAGTCTCGTGATCCTGACCCTTTTTTACCCAAATAATCCACTAATCACATATGATCAAACATGTGACTTAGCTCAATGGTCTTCAGGTAATCAAAAACAGTAGAGTATAAAATGAATCAAAATCGTTTAAGCCATTTCTTAAGTAAAATTAGCATGACAGCATTCAGCAATGAAGCGATATGACCCACTAATATAATTTTGTTTAATATGCAACTCAGCTCAATAGTCTTCTCGTGACAAAAGACGTTCCATTGCAAAATTTAGGTAAAATTGACTGAGTCGTTGTTATATATAATTAGAATGACCCGAACCCATTAACACCAAAAACGACCCACTAAATGAATTGTTACGTGCATGTGTCCTATCTCAATGGTTTTCTTTTGCCCGAAAACGATATAATAGAAAATATACTGAAAATGGTGAGAACAATTTTCTAGATAAAATTAGCATGACCCACAAATGACCCTTATATCGAAATCTCTCGAAAATGTGACGTTTGCGTGCCGAAAAACGTTAAATACAAAATTTAGATAAAATCGATTGAGCCAATTTTTAGGTATAAATAGTTTGACCTTGACCCATTATGGCCCAAAATGACTCATTAATTGAGTTTTCTGAAACATCTGACCTAACCCAATGATTTTCTTGTGTCTGAAAACGATAGAATATAAAATTCAGTCAAATTTGCGCGAGACATTGTCCAGATAAAATTAGAATAACCCAAAAGTGACCCATTGATCGAAATTTCTCGAATATGTGACATAGCCCAATGATTTTCTCGTGCCAAAAATATGCTGCATACAAAATTTCGTTAAAATCGATTCACCCATTCTTTAGATATAGTTTGACCATGACCCATCATGACCCACAAATGACCCTTATAATCGAAATCTCTCGAACATGTGACTTAGCCCATTAGTTTTCTCGTGTATAAATATTGTTACACTCAAAATTTCGTTAAACTCGATCCTGCCGTTCTTTAAATATAAATAACTTGACCCAGACCCTTTATGACCCATTAATCGAAATTTCTCGATCATGTGACCTAGCCCAATGATTTTCTCGTGCCAAAAAATGTTGTATATAAAATTTCGTTAAAACTGATCCACGTGTTCTTTAGATATAGCTTGACATGACCCGTTATGACCCATCATGACTCATAATATAATGACCCATAACCTCTTATAATTGAAATCTTTCAAACATGTGAGATAGCCCATTAATTTTCTCGTGTCAAAAAACTTACATACAAAATTTCATTAAATTTGATACTGTCGTAGTTTACATATAAATAGCTTGACCCAGACCTTTTATGACCCAAAATGACCCAGTAATCGAAATTTCTCGAACTGAGACCTAGCCCAATAGTTTTCTCGTGCCAAAAAAATGTTGTATACAAAATTTCGTTAAAATCGATCCACCTGTTCTTTAGCTATAGCTTGACTATGACCCATTATGACCCATTGTGACCCACAAATGACTCTTATAATCGAAATCTCTCTATCGTGTGAGCCCATTAGCTTTCTCGTGTCAAAAAACTATTACAGGCAAAATTTCGATGAAATTGAATCTGCTGTTCTTTAAATATAAATAGCTTGACCCAGACTCTTAATGACCCAATATGACCCATTAAAATTTTTTCTCGAGCATGTAACCTAGCCCAATGTTTTTCTCGTGCCCGAAAACCATAGAATGCAATTTTTAGTCAAAATTGCGTGAGAAAATCTCTAGATAAAAATAGCATGACCCACAATGACCCCAAAAATGACCCAATAATCGAAATTTTTCGAACATGTGACCCAGCCCAATAGTTTTCTCATGCCAAAAAAATGTTGTATACAAAATTTCGTTAAAATCGATCCACCTGTTCTTTAGCTATAGCTTGACTATGACCCATTATGACCCATCATGACCCACAAATGACTCTTATAATCGAAATCTCTCTATCGTGTGAGCCCATTAGCTTTCTCGTGTCAAAAAACTATTACAGGCAAAATTTCGATGAAATTGATTCTGCGGTTCTTTAAATATAAATAGCTTGACCCAGACTCTTAATGACCCAATATGACCCATTAAAATTTTTTCTCGAGCATGTAACCTAGCCCAATGTTTTTCTCGTGCCCGAAAACCATAGAATGCAATTTTTAGTCAAAATTGCGTGAGAAAATCTCTAGATAAAAATAGCATGACCCACAATGACCCCAAAAATGACCCACTAACCGAATTTTCTCGAACATGTTACCTAACCCAATGGTCTTCTGGTAACCCAAAACGATAAAATGTAAAATTTGGTCGAAATCGTTAGAGCCGTTTTTTAGATAAAAATGGCTTGACCCATAATGACCCCAAAATGACCCAATAATCGAAATTTTTCGAACATGTGACCCAGCCCAATAGTTTTCTCGTGCCAAAAAACGATTGGTTACAAAATTTCCTTAAAATCGATCCAGCCGTTCTCTAGATATAAATAGCTTGATCTTGACCCATTATGACCCAAAATGACCCAATAATCGAATTTTCTCGAACATGTGACCTAGCCCAACGGTCTTCTCATGCCCGAAAATGGTAAAATCCAAATTTTTGCGAAAATCGTTAGAGTCGTTTTTGAGATAAAATTTACCCACACAGACACACATACACACACAATTTTTGCTCGCATTATAGTATAAGATGAATAAAGTATTTTTTTTTCATATGCGATGTATTATTTTCTGAAAAACACTCACAAATCTAAATTTAATTATTTACTAGTCTTATAGGATAAACATGTGCTTAATCCACAAAATTTTTATTTACTTATCAGTCATTTTATATGCAAAAATAGATAGTATCTATCATGTGTCTACAGATACATGTATATCTGTAATTTTTTTATTGTTTAATTAATTAATTTTATTGATTGTTTTATTAATTATGATTTAATTGATTATAATCATTATTTATTGCTTTGAAACTGTCATTGTATGTTACTTCTCTGTCTTATATTTAAACACATGTTTTAGTGGCTCCTCGTATTCAGTACTTTGGAAGTGATGATGAAGACGATCAGCCTTTATCAAAGATGATTGGCCATCCTAATGTAAGTTCATTTTTTGTTCATTTATTTTTCATTTGTGTTTAATAAAAAAGGAAAAACATTGGTATGTGTATATATACATTTTCTTTTTTTTTTTTTTTTCAACCTGTAGGATGACCAATTACGGGCTCTTGTTTCAAAAATCATTAAAGAATCTAAGTTAGAAGATATAACTATGAAGCATGTGATAAGAAAGGTCAGTTGTTTACTTATGTTAATAAAGCTATGTGATACAAATATGGAAATAGTTTATATTATACAAACATGAAGCCAAAATAATAATAATAATAAATGAAAGTATCTTATTTTCTAAGTGGGCATTTTTTCAAAAAATAAAACATTAGCTTAATATTAGACTAAGAATTCAAATTAATTTTATCCTATTCATGTATGTATGATATAAAATGCAACTTTATTTATAATTTGTAACACATCAGTAGTTTTGTGAGTACAGTTCATACATGTAGATTTCAGTTTGGTGGTAATTTTATACATAACCATTGTATTTGCCATTAGGTAGCTTTCGTAAGAAATACTCCATATTGCTTTTTTTTTTTTATGTTGGCTTTTTCTAAAAATTTTTTGCACAAATCTACATCGATCATGGGTTTCCTAGAATGGTTTAAAATTTTATCTATCTATATATATTATGGACACAATAGCATCCATAATTTTGTATGAATCTCTTCTAAACTGATAGATAAAATCAAGGGGTAAAAAATCTCAGTCAAGTTCATTAATGGGCAAAATCAGGTAAGGAGAAGAAAATGGGAACGATTTTTGTGAAAACAGAAAAAAAACACATAACTTAAGTATGATACAGATCAGATCAATTTAAAGTGACTACAACATCTAAGAACAGGGCCATAAATTTATGTATGACAGATTTTTGATATCATTAAAAATCAGCTCAAGGGGTGCAAAAAATAGAATTTTAAGAAGAAAAATAAAATCCCTGCCAGTCCGGATTACAGGTGAACGTAGATTTCGAAGTTGTGTATAAATTTCACTTATAAAAACTAAATCAAGATTAGAGATAAATTCAATTTCATCAGATTCATTCACAAAGAATACATTCACATTTTCTTTCATTCACAAAGAATAAGCTCTAGAGAGCTAAACCTTTTGTGACACATTTACTGACAAGATTTTGATAGGATCAACTCTTACATAAATAAATAAATAAAAAAAAGGAGGGGGACTTGAAAAAAATTCTTAATTTCATTTCACAAGATAACAGATCCACTTAAATTTATTATAAATTTTCTGCAACTTTTATATTTACAAGTTTTTAATAGGACTAAATCTTACTGCAAATAAATAAATAACAAAAAAACTGAAGAAATGAGGTTGTAGGGGGGGGGGGGGGGGAGAATCACATTAACATGATTATGATAAAACAAATTCTTAGAGAAAAATTCAATTAAAAATCCGTCAAAAACATCTAGATAAAATTGTTAACCTGAGTTTATCGCTAATCTTGATTTAGTTTTTGTTGGCAAAATTAGTAGTTAACTTCAAAATTTACCTGCACCTGTAGACCGAGACAGTAGAGACTTTCTTAATATGTTAAAGTGAATAAATTGGCTTCATACATTGCACATGCTTTTAAAATCTCTCTCCAAATTGGAATATTCATTGTTGGATAAATGGTGAGTCATATCTCTTGCAGTGCAAACTTTTTTTCCATTGTGTAAACAGGAATCGTTAATATAACTTCATACAGTATATAATTTTCATTTTTACAAATTCAGATTGAAAGCTTTATTAATATGCACTGCTTGTGTTTTATTGGTATTTAGTATCATTTTTATATTTTATAGGTTTTTGAAACCTATCCAAACTATGACTTAAACTACCGCAAGGAATTTATTAAATCTAATGTTCGGTTGGTAAGTTCTACTTTTAAAATGTTCTATTTAAGTAATATTTTATCTTTCTGACAAAACATTTTTCCTAAAAATATTACACAAAATTATTTTTGATTCCATTTCAGATTCTTTCGCAGATGGATGATCAGAACTGTTCAGTATCTACTACTGTTATTAATATATAATTATCTGAGTTTCAAAAACATTGTTTCAACATGTTCATTTTTTAAGTGTAAATAATATGTAATCCTTCTCCATCTCCATCTTCATATTTTTTCTGTTTAAATAATCTTTTGCTATTTGTTTATGAATTTACTACGATATCTTTGTGTCATCAAACTTAAAGCATTATCTCTAAAAGCAATAACCTTAGAAATAAATGTATTGATGTGAGAGCTCTTTTTCTTAGGTTGAAAAAAAAAATTTTAACTTTCATTTATTATTTTTATGTGATTTTAAAAACTAATAGTTATTTTTTTCCCATAGCAAAAATTATTCAATATATTGATATTAATCTTTACAGAAGTCATGCACTCATATGTTCTTCATGTTAAACAAGAAAAATGTGTGTGTGTGTGTGTTTCTTTTTATTTTCTATAAGCACATGTGAATTAGCATAATACTTTATTTACTCATGTATGCTCTCAAATATGCAACCATTATTGTGTAGTAAACAACATATTAGTTGTATGTAATGGCCGTCAAAACTGGAATGAGAAAACATGCACAGCATATGTCCTAGTAGTTAAGAACTTGATATGGTGTGAACTCTGAACTTAATTATAGAAAATTCACCTCTTTTTTTTATGCTTGGTATTTCAGTAAGTGGTTTAAAAATTGATTACAAAATTCAATCTTTACCTACAAAACAAAGTTTATTTAATTTAAAGGAAAGATTGTGCAATACAATTTTCGTATAATATACAGTACAACCTCAATTCATCGTTTCTGCATCTTTTGTTTTCCCATATGTTTCATCTTGTTTAATGGTCCCATCGCAAAAGCTATTTAAATGTTAATTATACCTGCTTAGATCATTTTTGAAATTCGTAAATTCCCACATCTATCATTCAAAAACTTTACTGACCTTGGAAATAAATGATAAATTGTTCCCTTTGTAATCTTGTTTTGGGAAAAAGAAGTTTGCTCTAATTGTTTCTTTCAGTGCATGTGAGAAGGATGGATGAAAAAAAAATGCATTAGCATCAAAATTGAGGTTTTATAAATCATTTATTCATTGTCTCTGCCTCTGAGAGAGTAACCCAAGAAACAATACAAAAGTCTTTTTAAAATGTTAAGGGGAATGTCACAGAACTCGAAAATGTAACTGTTGATGCTCGCAATGAAGAGGAAAAGGATTTATTAAGGTTTGAAGCAGATGTTTCTAACTTTTGATCATTATGCATGAATTGATGAAGGTATTGCAATATGTGATTTGATTTCTAATCAAGAAATCATAGCAGAGTTGGTTGGATAGGGTTTTATGGTACATTGGGACATGCTGTGCCAAGGATCATAGCAGAGAATTAACAAATGGATGATAATACCATTGAAGATGAATATGTCAATCAGGACCAATTCTAACATTTGGTAAAGCACTTAAAAAATTAAAAAAAAAAAAAAAAAAAAAACTTTATTTCAAATGAATTAAGCGAAAGATATCAGAAAGATATCACTAATGTTGAAAATTTATTGTTTGCTTTAAGAAGACAGTAAATACCAGCCAAAATTTTCCAATCTTTCAAGTCGATATTTATTTATATTTTTTCTGCTTCATAAATTTTTTGCAGTAAGTATGTATATTTTTTCTTCTTCAATTTTTCATATTTCAATGTAGAAAATTTATTAATGCCATAAGCTTTTTTACTCGAAAATATTTTATGTTGACCCGCATCAATCATTTTCCTGTCAAAAACGATCAATTAAGGTTCTACTGTATTAATAAGGTTTTTTTTTTTTTAATAATGTATTTTTGTATAAACAAAAGGATATATGTGAGTAAATATAGTATCTAGGTATGACTTATAAGAAAAATTCTTTTTTTTTTTTGGGTTCATTATGTATAAACCAAAAGGCCACATCATCTAAAAAAATAAACAAGTTTTTAAAAAAAAATTATATTTTAAAAATACATCTGTTAAACAGTTGCTGAAGGAAATAGTTTGAAAGAAAATTATTTTGTTTCAAAACTTTAAAAGAAAAATGTCTTTTAAAAATAATTTCTCTATTGCAGTGATGAAAAACTTGTTAGATGGTAGAAAATGTAAACAATGATGTACTTAAAAACTTCATGTTTGATTTGTTTTTGACCAATAGTTTCGAACTATTTGTGCATTTATAATTAAATGCATTTGTTTTTCAGTATAGAATTTATAGAAAAAAATTCTGTGCTTAAAGACGTTAGATATATTTTTTTTTCCGTTATTTGTCTTGTTTTTATATTAGGCATTATTTTGTTTGTGTTATTTTATATTAGATATTAATAAACATACAAATTTGTGGTGGTTGAGGGATTACTGTTCACCTGCATTTCACCTTAGCAATGCTTTTTATAAAGGCTTCTGCTTTTAACTTGTATGTATATTTGCTGTATATCATTAAAAGTTGAGAAACTCTAAAATCTACTTCATGTATGGGGACTTTATGTTTTGTTTCATTTTTGTGTTAAAGGATTTTGTGTTATTACTTGTGCTTTATTTTTTTTCTCTCTCTTCTGTGTATTTTCATAGTTTATGTTATTGTTTTCATTTGTTTGCATTTTATTCTGAAATTTTAAGATTTAGTAAGCCTTCAAGGTATAATTGGAATCTCATTTTTAAAACGATTCAGTTATTGAAATAATAAAAGTTTTTGCAATACCATAGTGGTAATTTAATCATTGATTGTAAATGATTTCTCTTCATATACTCTATCTTTTATCAAAACAAATATACAGAATAATCTAGCTAACTGATGCTTCTGCATGATTGTTTGTCATTTTGTATACTCATTTGAAGTGAAGTGCAATTTCTGAAATATTTAAAATTGATATTCTTGTTCAATCATTATTGCTTGGGCTTATTTTGTGCAAAGATTTGAGAATGACAAATATTTTTCTTGTAGAGTTTTCACAAACAAAAGCTAATATTCTTGAGGCATATTGCACACATGTTCATAAAACGGCAAAATTTAAAAAAATGTGAAGTAAATGAGAAAACATTTTGTCATGAAAATCACATTTATTTGTCTTTAAAAAGTACTAGTTTAAATTGATTTTAGCATTTATCATATCTATCATTACAAATGACTATTGGCTGCAGATTGTTAAAAATATTTTGTGTGTTGGTAAATACAATCTAAGTGCATTTGATCCTAAATTAAATATTACTTAATCTATAATCCATTTTATTTATGAAACAGTATTCTTTCTGATAAGATATTTTTCAATTTTTTTAAAGGAATATATTTTGAGTTGTATGATTTTATATTTTAGTTTTTTTGTTATTTTTATTTTGATAAAATGATAAAGTTCCTATTGTTGAGAAAAACCTACACAGCTTGTTCTTCCCAGAAAAGTATGAATCAATTTGTTGATTTAAATGATAATCATCTGCCTGATGTATATTTCAAAACTAGCTTTTTGAAAAACTTCTTTTATTCACATATTTTAATTATGACTATGTCAAATGGCTGCACATTATCCTATGTGTATATTTTTGTATGTATCTTTCTGCATATATTGTGTTATTGTAAAATCAAATTGTTCTGTAAAGTTTTTAATATATTTTCAAGCTAACTTAAAAGCAAAATTTTGGGAAAAAACCCCTCTTTTTAGCCAAATGTTTTTGTTTTTTATGCTTCTCATGTTAAAGTTAAAACTAAGCTATTTACTTATTCAGAAAATAAAAATTTCTATAAGTGATCCATGAATCAGGATGCTTCATTTTGTATAATGGTTGTAGTCATGGTTTCTTTCTCATAATGCTGCCACTAAATGCACTTTCATAATTTTTTCCTCTGTATTTTTTTTTTTTTTTAATTTATATAAAAAATAAAATTAATTTATTAATTATACTTGTGAATTACATCTAATGTTAAAGTAAGAAGGCTTTTCCTTTAATTTCTTCTTTTATATATATTTTTTATTTTTTCAAATATTGATTTATTGGGCATTTCATTTTTCGTATTTTCCATATCTATATCAAGGATTATTGCAAAAGAAAAATGGAGAAAGGCCCGTGTTAAAAAAAAAAAAATAATAATAATAATAATAATGTTTCACATTTTCTGAAATTCAGTCTTTCTTCTAGCATTATATTACAATGTATACAAATCAAAATCTTTATCTATTTTCAAGTTGTAAAATTATAGTTATATATTTTTCATTCAATTGGTGATATATATCTCCAAATCATGTACAGTTCCAAAATCTCTTACCTGTGTACATTCTAACTTCACCAAAATGTGTCTGTAAAAATATGAAATGAGTGTAATTTTCTTTTCTATTATTAGTCATTTTCTTTGTTGAATTTTGATTTATTTTGTTTGCCTTAAATTCCAATCATGAAAGCAAAAGCTACAATGGTTGTTGAAAAAGTCTATTCAACCTACACTTGTTATGACTATTTTCCTGGATCATTTAAATGTGTTGTACTTAGCATAAAAAATGTACAGAGTTGTGCTTTTAAAATATTGATTTGATTCAAAAAGAAAGTTGTAGCATTATATCAATTATATGTTTTGTTAATTTTTATTCTTTTTCCAACAACTTGAAAACTTGTCACTTTAAAAATGATTTTCATTTAAAAGTAATTTTTCAGAATAAAAAATGTTGTTACCAGTAAAGAAGTAAGCCCCTTCCAGCCATTGAATGATAAGTGTCTTATTCAGTTGCACATCTAATATTAACTTTAGTATATTAAAAACCCAATATAATGCAATTCTATCTATTATGGATTCAATATTAATTATGTGTTTCTCAAAAAGTATAAATATGATTCATTGCTGCTACAGACAACATTATATCAGGCTTTTGCTATTTTAGCTTTTTATTGAGAGCCTTTTAAAATGTGGTTGAGAATTTTGGACTAATTTTTGAATTATGGAAACTTGCTAGATTTTTTGCTCTGATGTACAGTTTGTTAAAGTAATACAAGTACTAAAAAACTTTTGATACTTATGTACTCATCATGCAGTTTACTTCTAATAAGTTTTTTTTTCTTCAAAAGACAATTAAAAATCTTCATGAAGTAGATAATTACTGGATTTTTATTTTATAGGAATTTAAAAATCAGCATTTGCTTTTAATTTAACATAACTTCTTATCTCGCACCATAAATTGGTCCAGACCACATAGACATATAATTTTGCATTCAAAATCTAACCACATGCAGTGTTTGTAATAATGCATGCACACTGTATGTCACTTTTGTGTACCACATTATTGAGTCATTTTCAATATATGTATCAACATAGCTATCTGTATAACCAACAATTTATTATATATGTGAATAATAGCCCAGTATACACTATCCAAATGCTTGAAAAAAATATTTAATCATGAACATCACCTTATATAAATAGCTTTGATTATTTTTATTATTATTATTATTATTTCAGACTATTAAATATTTTAAAGATAAATACTTTTTTATGCTGACAGACATTTTGTTTTTATTTTGTGCCATATTTAATACATGTTATTTTTATTTTAAATCAAGGTTTACCTAATATCTTATGCTTTAGATATTTCTGCTGAAACTAGAGTTTATTATGTCTGTATAATAGCGTTAAAAGCTGACTTTTGATTGATTGTGATTATCTGATTACTGAATTATAGGAAGAAAGGAGATCTTTTTCTGTTTTTTAATAATAATACAGTTTTTGATTGAAGCACCTTCTATAAAGATTGATTTATCTATTCAGAATTATTGATTTCTGGCCAAAAAATAAAAATTCCTGTGGTAGTACTGTTTGCACAATATTTTACAATGTTATGTGATATTTATATTTAAATCATGTAAAATAAGCCTTTATATGAAACTACTACTTATATTTTTATACTTTTTGAAAAATTTTTAGTTGGTTTATTAATGCTGGTCCTGTAATTTTAAAATTTCATATAGGAATTTTGTTAAATTTAAATTTGCACTTTAACATGCATAAAATATTTCTTTAATGTGTGTATATCTGTATGTATATATGTGTTATCAATTTTCTTATTGATTTCAAAGTTTGCATTAATATTTGTGCTTTTTTTAAAATTCAAAATTTGTAACTAATCTGTATTGTCAAAAATAAATTATTGCATTGTTTCCTTACATACAGTATTTCACTTATATGTTATAAATTTGATATATCAAATCTTGAATTTCTCAAATAAATAAATCTGTGTAAATTTTTAAGTTATGATTTTAAAAAGTTTGACTAGGATGGAAATTTTAACAATTATCAAATGAGTCATTGACAAATTTAATGATGATTTTTCCTTTTTTTCTTTTTCTTTTTTTCTTTTAGATTTATGATTTAGTTTGAAAAAATTATGTCTTAGACCTTTTTTTGTCATAAATTTTAATGTGATGTTTTGTTATATATCAAATATTCTTATAGCTTAATACTAATTTAAGATATTATGGTTGATATTTTTAAACTAGTATTTAATTTTCTTTCTTTCTTTTTTTTTTTTTTTTTTTTTTTTGCATTATATTTTACAAAATTGTGTAAAAGTTTCTAATAATCGCTCTTTTTTTTTTTTTTTTTTTTTTTTTTTCAAGAGAAGTAGAATGATTTTTATTCTTGTGAATTGGTAGTATTATTTGTCTCTCAATTTGGACATTTTTATTGTTTTCATTCAATTTGTTTGTAAAAGAAAGGGTATTTGTATGTTTTAAATGTCCTATTTGATTTCATCAATTAGGATGTTTAAAAAATCCAAATCCAAATGTCATGAGTCAAAGCTAGTTTTAATAGTATCAATGTTATTATTATCATTCATTTTAATATAACAATGATGGTAAATATGTTGATGTAATTAAAACAATTTAGCTAGCATACTTTTTTTTGCTTTAGAATTGTGAATTTATTGCTTTATTGTAACATTCATTTTAGTCTTGTCAACATTTATGTCAAAGTAATTTTTTTAATTTCTTCAGTGATTTTAAGTATAAAAACATTTTATATCATTGAAAAGTTATTTTCTGTAAGTTTTTAAAAAAAAGTGTTTTTAAACTACCTTATTTGTTTTCTATTGATTTGTTATTGCTCTGTCAAGTTGAATACACTCATGTTTCTTCAGACATGCTACATTAGTTTTTTTAATTTCAATTTTTTTAATGAAAAATTAATTTAATTTTAATAACATTTTACCATAATTTTAATTCTAAAATATTAATGCATGTTGTCCAGTGTATATGGGTTGCTAAATTAACGAAGACAGTCATAAAAGTAGATTAATCAAATGAATTCCTACTAGTGTATTAATTAATGCAACATCCTGCTCTTTTTAAAATCTGTAAAATTCACTCTGTCCTTTTTTAAATACTGAAATGTATCCTTAGGTGCACTCAAAAATCACTTGTAAGTCTTTTTCATTCAATGGTTTAAACCCATATGGCCAGATGCTTGAAGAAATCATTCAACTTTTTATTTCTTTAGAAAAAGCACAAGAAACTATTCAATCTTGTTGTTATTTGAATTTTAAAAGACTTTCCAAGGCTCCTGATTTTTGCTTCATTCTATATACTCCTTATTTTTCGCATAGTTCTCCAGATTTTTAAATGCAGTTTTCCTCATCCTTATTTTAAATATGTTAGAAAAATAGCAGGTGTTTATTTATGTTTGATTAGTTGTATATTTTACGATCGAAGTTCAGATCAAACATATAATACAATAGCTTTTTAAAACTTTGTGTTTTTTTTGCTGTAAGCAAACTTTTAATTTTTCTTCAAAAATCTGATGCTATTATAAATAAATTGTAACTTAAAATTCTAAACTGTAAATATGTATATTTTTTTAAATATAATCATAACATATCATTTTTTTCTGTTATGAATAATTTCTTTATTAATAAAGAATTATCATTCATATTTGTATATTTTTATGAAAAAACAAAATCCATTCTGGTACTTATAATAAATTTTAAAGTGTTTTAAAACATATTTTATGTCATTTGTTTAAAAAGCAATTTGAAGCCCTTAGTTAAAACATTTTGAAATTTATTGAGTAAATAGCGCTGTAATAGTATTAATAATGAATTAAATAAATATTATGTTTGCATTTAAAAATAACAAAATTTCATTTGAAAAAAGGTCTCTTGATTTCTTTTTAAAATCTCCTGAATTTTAACCCTTGGATCTTGACAACTCTGGTTTTAATTACAGTATGGAACCATTTATCCAGAAACCAGTTAACCAGAAAACCAGTTATCCGGAATGATATTTCTAATAGACTGATGTTAGAATCTTTGAAGAAAAAAGTGTCATATACTGCCAGTTTGACATATATACATTGTTTGAAACAATTGTATAGTTTGATAACAGCATCTAGTATTCAAAATATAGTTATATTAAAGATGTTTTCATTTTTATGCTGTGAAAACAGAAGAATTTTTGTTCTCAAGGAATTCTCATAAATTACTTTCTTTCAAACTCTAACATTTCATCTTACTTGAATTGAATTCTTAGTTCAAGTAATCTAATAATTAATTTAAAATCAGAAGTAATACCACAACCACATATATATACTATAAAACTTATCAAATGGATGCTGGTTTAATGCCCAACCAATTAACCAGAAAAACCAGATATCCGGAATACATCTGACCCCAACCATTCCGCATAAATGGTTCTGTACTGTATTTTTAATTCGTAAAATCAACCAAAGTTAATACAATGGACTCTCATTATAATAATCACCCATTGTAGTGGCCTTTCTATTATAATAACCAATACAAATTGTGCCGAAATATATCCCCTTTATGCTATGTTATATTTGAATCCTGTATAATGACCAATCAGCAGCTTATTTTCTAATACATCAATTTAACTAATTTTTCCTCCTGATTTTTTGTTCCAAGAAAAGATTATTTTCATAGCCTAAGAACTGATTGTGGAGTTAATTCTTTTGCAGTATCTCTAACTGAGATGAAAAATTGTGTTTAAAAAAATATATCAAATGCACAAAAACAATGATTTTAAATTATTTTTGTAAAAAATAAATGCTAAAATTAACTATTTTTTTCTTTACATAGCATTTACTTCAAATTTTATTTTAGAAATAAGTAGCAATTATTCTCTTAAATTGATTTTTTGTAATTTTTCATTGTCAATATTCATTTGATATAAAAGTGAACAAAATTTTTTAATAATATTGTGTTATATAATTCCCTTTGAAACCTTAATCTTCCTGTGCCTGATTAGTTTTTTTTTTTTTCACTTTTGTTATAGAGACTTTCCATTATAATGACCCTTTTCTTTGTCATGCATGGGGTCGTTTTAACCAGCTTCGACTGTATTGCTTAATTTATCATACCTAAAAATTGTATATATTTGGTTTCTTATTATTACTAAGTACAACAATACTTTTTTATTAAACTAGTGCACTTTTTTAGCTTTAGTAAAGCATTTTTTAGTGCCTAGCTCCTTACTCTTTATCTTTCTAGAATCTATCTGATCACTATATATTTTAATATATTATGCAAAAATATGCAAGATTATATTGAACTTTTATTTTATAAAATACTTTAAAACAAAAATTAATTTTGTCTCATTGAAATTAAAATAATTTAGACTGTTATTTCTTCTAATGTTTTTAAGATAACCTTCAGTGTTCCTGGGCATATTTTCCTATATACCGCTCTTACACAATATTTTATTTTAATTTTTTGTTATAATGCCATATTTTAATTAGATTTTTATTGATTCCTATTCATTTGTATTAGCTTTTTCTGGCAGATTCTATTTTTATTTTTACTAGTAGTTTTCAACAGAGTCAACTAAAACTTAAAAAATCGGTAGTACCATTTCTTTCTATCATCTTATCCTTTGTAATATAGAAATTAATATTGTTTTGACAGCAAGCAACTGCAGTATTTCTCTATACTGAATGTTTTTATATCTCCTCAGTTGAAAGGCATCAATTTTGATAATATTAATCTGATTTTTACATTTATTATTTTATTTTTTAAATAAAGAAACATAAAAAAAATTGAAAAAAAATATTACTTGGTTTTTTCTTCCCCCTTCAGAATTGACTTTCAAGCAGAAGTAATCTAGAAAACAACAAAAAATGCTTACAGGTATCTCTTAGTGGATTAACTATTCTTTGCTACTGATCACCTGATGATGAGGGCTACTAATTAATTGGTCTTAAAACTTTATAAGTAGTATTTAGTAGTAGGGGGTAGCATCCTCCCCCCCTTATCATTTGGAATAAAAAAGGATGACCTTCTTCAGTATATTTTTCATCGCCAGTTATTTTATTGCTGCTGTTTTCACATTGGATAAAATACCACGGCACTTTTTGTAGAAAAAATTGCCAGACCCTCAAGAAAAGTTGGAACTGTCTGGTAAATCTGTTCCTATGCCAGTCAGTGAGACCCTAGTTGGATTAGGAACTCCAAAGACTAGCAATTCACATAAGACCTTGCATACATGACAGATTTACCAGATGCCATTAACAGACACAGTGATACATGCTTGGCCCTATTGTCATTGTAGTATAATATTTAAAATAGCAATATTTAAACAGATTAAAATTTAGCAACATTAGTTTTCATTTTATTGGTCTGAAATTCTTAAATTAATGTAATTCATTAAAAATAGGAACTTTCTTTAATGCATCATAGCAACTATTTCAAATTAATTCAGTGCTATAAATTCAATTTAAAAATTAGTAATATTAAATTTAAAATAATTATTTAATTTCAGGTTCATGACCAATGCACTCAAAAATCCAAAAAAGTGGTGACTGTCCTTGTTAATTTTGAAACCCTTCAGATGAATTGATTTCAAATTTGAATAGCATCTGTCATTAAGTTTTAAATTTTAGAACCAGCATATTTTAAAATTGTAATCAAAAATGTTTGTTGTATAATATTCTAAGAAGCTTTGTTTAATGTTCACATCTTACAATTTGGAATATCCAAGTGTCCATATTTCTGCTGTTATATTTGAAACCATTCTGTGTTTTTTAAAAAAATGTATTAAATCTGTATCCAGCATTTCTTTTTACGCATTTGAATCTTGTTAAGAAATCTTCATGGGTTTGCCAGAATGTTACTTTTACACATTTACTGTTGTTTTATTAGAAAATTAAATAAAATGTTTCGAAAGGATTGGATGTTAATCTGTTTTAATAAGTAGTAGTTCTGAAAGCAGTATTTCTTGACAAGATTTGACTTCTTCTATTTTGCTATTATTTCTTACGATATTATTGTAAAATCAGAAATATTGCAGGTTAACTTCAGATTTTGGGGAAAACCTGGGTGCAAATTTTTGTCACACTGTTTTAAATGTGTTGTATTCACTTCTTTCCAGATTTGTGGAACAAATTTATGAAATAAATTTGATTTTTATATTTAAAAATATTGTGGTTGTTTTTATTTCATTTTATGATCTCTAAGTGTAGAAAACTGATACAAGGGAGAAACTTCTTTTCTAACATTTTAAAATCTTTTTATAATTCTTAACCCCTTAATTATTACCCACGTATCAATATAACAGAAGAGGTTCGTTGTCTGTTTCTCATGCCCATGGTATTACCAGGCAAAATATTTAAAACTGCAAAACTTCTGAAACCAGAAACATTTAAGTGAAAATTCTCTATGAAATCTTTGAAAATGACCATTTAAGTTTGTTTTGTATGATCTGTGTTCGAATGAATTATGGATTTTGATGAATCAAACATTTCTGATTATAATTTATCTTGATAGTTAACAATTTATGTATACATATTATTTTAAATATTAATTGTAAAGTAGCAAATATTTTTAAAATAAGAATCTTATTTGTATTAATCATAATGTTAAAAAAAAAAAAAAAAAAAAAAAAAAAAAAGAGGGGCAAAATTTCTGCATGTTGGCTTTTCCACAATTGTAAATTTGTTCTCTCTTTATATGTATATATATTTCCCCATCAAACATACAACTAATTGCATATTTTATTTAGAAATCCTATAATTGCTCTATATCTGCAATAAAAATAGTTGATACTTTTTTGATGGTTTATATGAATACTAAGCACTTCTTAAGAGGTTACTGGTCTTGTAAAAAGAGTAAAAAATGTTCTGTGATTTTAATTTGAATTTTTAATTACTGTTATCATTAAAAGGGAAAAAATAATGCTATAAATTATGATTGTGTATCTTTTAATCTTAAAAAAAGCACAAAGTATCATATTTATATCTTATTTAAATAAATAAATGCAGTAAACTCTGTCTAAGGCAGAATTGGTCGGGATTGGGAAAATTTTCCATGATAGACAATATTCTGGCTTATGCCAGAAATCTCCCCCCCCCCCCCCCCCACACACACACACACACACAAAAAGTGCACACATCATATGATTTTTTATGTTTTAACGTTTAGTACCATTCTTTAAAATAAAATTTTTAATGAAATCAGATTTGCTGCTAAATTTATTGCTTTTAATAATTTTAAAAAGCATTATTTAACATGTTGAGTGCCAAGTGGGTCACTGATAACTGACACTGAACTTTCCATTTAGACTGCATCAGTCACCAGAGCCCGATCAAGCTGAAGTTGGGACCCCTCTACTTCCCCATTCCCGGTGACACTTTAAGAAAAAAAGTAGGTTTATTTCATAACTTGACAAAGTTGTTTGGGCGAAAGTTTCAAGTTTGCAAAAAAAATTAATTTATAAGAAAATTAATTACCATCCACTTTCTCAAATAAGCATTTATATAATTTATAAACATCTATGATCCACAGTTTATGTTGCAGAATAAATGAGGAAGTCTTTTTCAAAACTTGCTTTATCTAAAATCAAAAATATTGTGTTTTCTCTAATAGTCTAGTAATCATTTTAAACTGTAATTCTGACATTGTAAAATCCTCGTTTCTATTGAATCCAATAGACAAAGTATGCAATTTTTAGCATTGTTCCCAAACTTGATTTTCTGGATATGGCAAATTTTGAAAATTATAGGTACTCTCAAAGTGAAATGGACTTTTACAGAAAAATGCCTAGGTTAAAAGCTTCTAAAAATTTTATTAAGTCATTCACAATATTTAGATTTTATGTTTCATATTTTATAAAACAATATTATTTGAAGAATATTTGATTAAGAGAAAAATATCAGCCACATTATTTGTGGGCCCAGGGCCGGGGCCCCCGGAGGCTTGTGCATTAATCAGGCCTCGTCTGTCACTGGTCACTGACAGTATTGGGTTTGTGTAACAGGAATCTTATTTCGTGGCTCAAACAGAAAGACAGCCAAAATAGACTTGGCACTCAATGTGTTAAACAAAAAAATATATATTACCAATACGAAATTGCTTCAACTCTGAAATTTATTAATAATCATTTAATTTAACCAATATAATTACCTACTTCATATTTCACATAGCAATTTAAAGAATTAAAAAATTATCTTTGATTGATCCTTGTTTTTTCTCTATGTATTTATGCATTCTTCTATAACATGTAAGTCTGTTACTAATAATTTTTTTTTAATTTTTGACCAATAAAAATATTTTATGTCGCCTAATTCTTCCCAAGCCATCCTGATATGTTTAAATTCTTCACTGCCTTCAGTGTTTTCAGAATCATGGTCATCTTCATTTGTTTTCCCAAAACAATGACCAATTTTTTCTGTCAACATTCACGGAGCGACATATGGCAATGCATTTAACAGCATTGAAAACCCTGGTGTTTTTTGTCCGATTGGTGGCTAGAGAACAATCATCTAATGATGCAATAATCTATCTCAACAGATACTTTTTGTAGTGGGTTTCAGCATTTTAATAATGCCTTGATTCACTGGTTGCATCACTGCAGTAGTATCTGCCAGAAGAAATTATAAATTTCTATTCGACAGTTTGATGTCATCATGACAAGATATATTATCAAGGAACAAAATCCTTTGATATTCTTTAATCATTCAGCTACTGGATTCCTTCAACCACCCCTCCATTAAAACACAACACTAGTCACTGAAAAAACCCCAGATGATAATGTTTAAGTCTATGGGGGCATTCTTTTCAAATATCTCGCTCAAATTTTATTATTTTTACAAGATTTTTTGCATGGGATAGCTGAGGGTGATTTACTAGTCTAATTTTGAGTCTAATTTTTACTTTTCGGATTTTGGTTACATATTTTTTTATATTATGACAGTTTCTATTTCAGAACCGGTTTAAAAATTAAAGCAGTTTTTGTTAATCTGAAACAAAAATCGTAAAAGTAAAAACTAACCCGGTTGTAGATTGCCCTCACCTATCCTATGCAAAAAAAATAAAAAATGTAAAAATATTAAAATTTGAGATATTTGAAAATAATACCCCCATAGACTTAACATTATCATGCAGGTCTTTTTCGGTGACTAGTGTGGGACCTTAAGGCAGACGATATCCCTTCTTTTTTCCTTAGATCTTTAATTTACAGATAGTTTATCAGTATTTATATTCTTGAAACAATGTGGCATTTTTAATTCCCCTATTATTACCAAAGGTTTTTATAAACTGCTCTTCAAAAGAAACAAAGCATAAAGAAGCATTTTTGCATAAAATAGCATTTTTGCATAAAGAAACTGTGACACTCTCATTGGAGTTTTTATCTCTGTGGCATTCACTGCTTCTTTTTGCAAGGGACTTAGTTGACAGAGTGATAAAATAGTCCGGCCTCATCGTAATTATATATGTCTTTTTCTTGATATTTTTAAATATTAGATGAAATTTTCTTCTCTATTCCAAAATTCAAGCTCTAAAAATTTCTGGTCTTACCAAGCATGCTTCATGGCATTGTTTTGTAGATTATGGAACATTGTTAACCTTTCATTGGAAGTCTTAGAATTCATCTTACCTATTTTAATTTTATTTTATTATTTATTTATTTATTTTGCTATAGGGTCTAAGTATGGCCAAATTTTTCACTCCAGCCATCGAAACATTCAAAAGTTAATAAATTGATTTATTTATTTTTCACAGCAGTTTTTTTCCTTCTGTTGGATGTTTTCTATTGTTTCTTTTTATAACATCATAAATTTGAGTTTTACCATAAATAAAATTAAGGATACTGTTTACCTTTTCAACTGTTTTGTTTATCTTTAAAAAACTAGGGGGGCCCCGCCCCCCTGCTCGCTATGCTCGCCAACCCCCCGCGTAATCGCTTCGCGATTCCAAATTATTGGCTACCCCTGCTTGTTGCGCTCGCCAATATCCCATGGTATGAATAAGCAGTTGCAGACCTTTCAAATGATGTGTCACACGACTGGTATTGTAAAGAAATTAAAAATGTGCCCCCCTGGGGGGCAGAGGGGGAGGTGACACAAAAGACATCCATAATATGAGTAAGCAGCTGCAGACCTCTCAAATGATGTCACACGACTGGTGTTGTAAAGAAATTAAAAATGCCCCACTCTGCCCCCTGGGAGGCAGAGTGGGGGTTACACACAAGATATCCATAATATGAATAAGCAATTGCAGACCTCTCAAATGATGTGTCACACAATTGGTGTTGTAAAGAAATTAAAAATGTGCCCCCCTGGGGGGCAGAGTGGGGGATGACACACAACACATCCATAATATGACTAAGCAGTTGCAGACCTTTCAAATGATGTGTCACACAACTGGTGTTGTAAAGAAATTAAAAATGTGACCCCCCCCCTGGGGAGAGCAGAGTGTAGGGGTGACACACAAGACATCCATAATATGAATAAGCAGTTGCAGACCTTTCAAATCTTGTGTAACACGACTGGTGCTGTAAAGAAATTAAAAATTTGTCCCCCCTGGGGAGCAGAATGGGGGATAACACACAAGACATCCTTTAAATGAATAAGCAGTTGCAAACCTCTCAAATGATGTATCAAACGACTGATATTGTAAAGAAATTAAAAATTTGGCGAAATATTACAGTTATCGCCAAGTTGGCGTCACTTTTGACAACTAATTTTGGTCGCCAAATTTGGCGATATATCGCCAAGTTGGCGACAAACTTGGCGATTGTTGGCGATGGTAACCTTTCCTCTCTTTATGGTAACCCATATGGCGATGCATAGACGGAGCCCTTTCCTGATTGGTCTATTCGACTCATGGAAGGAGTGGACAACCCGGATTCGTTAGTTCCGGAAATCTTCCACATCAGCATCATTCCAGGAGTCATTCCTTTTAAGGCTAGTTTTTTTTTACTATAGAAGGATATGGTTCAAATGATGAACTTATTGCATTTCAATGTTCAAATAAAAATACATTTTGAAAAAAAGAATAAAAATTAAAATAAACTGCATAAATAATTATTATTATTATTATTATTTATAAAAATTCCAATTTTTGACAACTTTTTTAAAAATTTTATATTTTTCCTCTTTTTTTTTTTTTTTTTTTTTTTTTGATATTTTTAAATGTGAATAACAAGATGAAAAACTTGGCATTAGCAAGAATTCCTTAAAACTTAAACAGATTTTATCTTTTGAATTAACTTTTTTGAAATATTACAGAATTTAATTATTATGCTTGACATTGAGTATTTGACGTATATATATATCAATTTTAAAGTTTCATAAACAAAATGCCTTTCATTAAAAAAAAAAAAAAAAAAAAAAAAACCCTTATGCAAAGTTTTGGTTTCAGTGGGACTTAAAACCTTTTCCATTTCTGCATTAGGCAGATTCCGACTTATGCAGCAAGAATTAATATCATTTATATATGGGTTCACTGGCAATTGAAAATTTTCTGCGATAGACAGATTTCAGGCTTACATAGACATGGACAGAATTTACTGTATTTTTTTTTTACTTCTGGTCTGTAAATTTTTTTCTTTCTCATACTATGAAATAATATACATACCATGATATAATAATGCTTTTTAAATGTTTTGTGCAAAAGGTCACATTGATTTTAATAACCAATGGCCATTTTAATTTGCGATTTTTGCTAACTTTTACAAAAAAAAAAAAAAAAAAAAAAAAATTGTTAATATGAGTATAGAGGATTTTAAAAGGTTTAACTAGTCAATTAAAAGTGGCATTGATAGGCAAGCATATCTGCTTTTGTTCATATATTAAAAAAATATCTCTTCGTCACTTTTGATGATGAGATTTGCATGTTTGTTAAAATTTGTGGCTTTTGTAAATCCATTATTTCAGGATGTTTTCAAAATTTGTCATATTTTGTAAATAAACATGAATGATATGCAATAAATGCAGCTTATTTAATAAATATACAAAATTAAAATACACTGATAATACGAGTTCAAATATGAAAAACTTGAAAGTAGTATGAAGTAATTAATTAGCAGAATACAAAATATTTCAGAGATTGAAGTCTAATCTTACAGAGAAAATAGCTTGTAACTACCTTGTCCTGTGTTACTTCTTGGTCTTTTATTTATAACCTTAAGAGGTTCTGTTTGGAAGAAAATTTATTTAATATCCTACCTAATTTTAATTAGGATTTACACCAGAAAATTGAATTAAATTTTACTTGTATAACTTTGGTGAAAAAAGTTTTAAATTTCCTTTCCTTATTTTGAAATATATACAGAGGGATGGGACATCTGTAATAATGCTTAAAATAATCTTTATTTTTAACTAGTTTACTATATTGGATTAAAAGAATAAAACCATATTCCTTTCACTAATGTGGAAAAATCACCTCGAAACTTAAAAAAAGCTGCCAAAATCGTATAAAAATTAAATTAAAATAAAAAGAGTATTGCCCAGTTAAACTGATGGCATTGAGCTCACAGGCTACGCATACCTATTGTACGTTGCAGCCTTGTATTTTCGTTAATTCCGTTCGGAAAAAAAATTAAGAAGGGGAAACAGCTCTCCCCTTTCTCCTTTTTTATACTTAATCATTGAACCTCCTAAACTATCAAGTACATGCTTTATCATATTAAAAAATCTATATCCAAAATTCAGAGTAAATCGGATAATTCTTAATAAAAACCTATTTAGCATTTATATAATTTAAGTGGAGTTATTCTCCTCTTTTATACTTAACCATTAAACTTCCAAAATTATTCAGAGATTTGGGCGAAATCTGACAATTCTGATTGAAAAATCCATTTATACAAGTTAAGGGGAGGGGCATTAGAGAGGCATAGGCCCCGTTCCCCCTGTTTATACTTATCCAATGAACACCTAACAACAGCCACGGTATCGCCTCATCAGAATGATCCTATATCTAAATTTTGAACGAAAACTGTTAATTCTGCATGAAAATATCCCGTTTATATCAATTAAGGAGGGGGGGGGGCATGAGCCCCTCGTTCCCCCTGTTTATACTTATTCAATGAACCCCTAATAACAGTCACGGAATCGCCTCATCAGAATGATCCTATATCTAAATTTTGAACGAAAACTGTTAATTCTGCATGAAAATCTCGTTTATATCAGTTAAGGGGAGGGGCATGAGCCCCACGTTCCTCCTCTTATACATATCGAATGAACTCCAAAAACTAATCAGGGAAGCGCCTTATCAGGATATACCTATATACAAAATTTCAAGTGGATCCGGTATTTTTATCATGAGTTATCGCGTTACGCACGAACGCACGTACATACAGAACGGACGGGCACATAAGCTCTCAGGCTATGATAGCCTGTGAGCTAAAAAAATGTATTCATACTAGAGATGAGTTCGGGCTCATTTTTTGAAGCCCGAGCCTGACGATTTTAAGTCAGAAGAGCCTGAAAGATTTTTTGTCACCAGAGCCCGTGCCCGATACCAAAAATATACAAAACAAAATTGTATGGTATTTAAAAATTGTTTCAAAAGTCATACTCATTTTTAAAAACTTCTTACTTGGATATAATTTTTAAGTGAAAATTTAAATTCAATCTTATCAAAATCCGTATAAAATAAAAATATACTTCATATTTAAAAGGATTCTAAGATTTTTTTTCTTTTTTTAACAAACAAATTTGATGGACAAGTTTGTCTTTAATGGATAAATGCACAAAATTTGCAAAAATTACTATTTTTAAGCTGGCGAATCCAACAATGTTCTTAAATTTTCTATAAAAAGTGTACATCTTTCATTATAATCGATTACTTTCTCATAACAATCTTCTGTGATTGACAAGTACCTGAAAATCAACATTAAAAAAAAAAAAAAAAAAAAAAAAAAAAAAATCGACAATGTTATTTGAAAGGTCCGATGCTTTTATATAAAAAGAGGAAACACTGGTCGAATGTTTTAATGGTAATCGTATGATTATCATTAATATGATTTTTTTCAAATTTGGCATTGACAGTGAGCTGCAGCCAGGAAGGGACCCCTTGTCCTTTCTCATGCTCAATTAGAAGCACTTGTCAAACCCTTTTATATACTTAAAAACATATTAATCTTGTTTGTTGCTCACCAGAGCATTTTTTAATACTTGTTAAGTAATATACATTATATAGTTTCCCTCATGATTCTTTAAAAAGTAGCAGAATGTTATCGAAACACAGATGACATCCCCCCCCCCCTTTCCTCCGCTTTCTCATAACTTAATGGAAATTATCTTTTTTCTGTATAAATCACTTTTGTCATTAATCCCTAATTTAAACAAATAAAAAAAAATATATTGAAGTGCAACAAATTTTCCCCTTATCCTGCTCCATCTTGTAATCTGATTGGTCAGAGCTTTCTGCGTCAAAGAGACTTTTATTGGCGGGAAGGTATTATGCTTGGAGAAATTTACTGATTTAACTACGAAATCGCAAGCTCCATGATCGCAACAGAAAGAGGCAGTGTAAAGTCTGTCAGTAGCCACTTAATAAACTTCCGTTTTTATTGGTTAAATTTCCTAGTGTTGTTGTCTACCAATAATGCCCTAGTTGCGTGACAAACATCAATTAAGTTACCATGGTTACATTACATTGCAAAATATATGATGTGAATGAAAAATCAAAAATGTATTACATTCAAGTAATTTAATATTATATTTTGGGAAACATTTCATCTGTGAGTAATTAAAGCATATAAAAAGACTATATTTGTTTTAAATGCTGAATTCAAAATGTTCTAAATATGACTTTTTCTGAGATATTCCCACGCAGACATTATTAAATACAGTTATTTTTTCTTAACTTGCTCATTTTTAAAAAATTTATAATAGAAAAGTGAATTGTGTATGGGAAATTTGATTATTTATAAATCATTAATTTTGTTTTGTCTGTTGTCCAAAATAATTAATGATAATTGTTACTATTAAATGATCTTTTGTACTAATTATTGCTGTTGACTATAAAATACTCTTCAGTGTTCTTCTCAAAAAAGGGATAGGTATCCAGTTAGAATTTTTTTTGTGTTTAGTTTGTTATTATTATATGTGCAGTACATCTATCAGGTATACCATGTTTAGTACACAAGCTCGAATAGAAAGGCATTTGTCTTTCAGGACACCTTCCGTGAAGTAATTCCATTGAAAACACTATAGATTGTTGATAAAGATTTTAACTCATTTTAAAATTCACTTATTTTCTTGTTTACAAATAAATTATAATTAAACAATTAATTTCAAACCCAAAATAAATTTTTACTATGGATAATTTATAAAATATAGGATTTTATTAATAATATATATATAAATAAAAGGGTTACTGTAATTAATATTTTGGTATCATTGGTGGTGCAGTTAATATGATCATGATAATGCATTATCATCAAAATGTTAATCTTGCATTTAAGAAAATAAAATTTCATCAAAAACATCCTCTACAAGCTTGCCCAAAAGCTTGCAGCATCCATTAAAGTCAGGTGGCATAACATTGTTATAAAAACAGCACATTTTTTATTCATATTTAGTTCAAAAATTGTAAATTTTATTAGAATTTGAAAAAAGAAAAAAGAAAGAAAGAATGCACAAGTGAGGTTTACTCATTATATTTCAAGAACAATTTCACCAATGAAACTAAAAAATTACTTTTGATAATTCTGTTTCTAATTGCATTGTCCATTAACTATTTTACTTTATGCGATATTTTAAACTTACCATCTCTTTGTTTAAGTATATAGTTGCACACAAATCATATTAAAAGTGTACGTTAGAAAACTGAAAATATGAAACAAGTTTAAGAGAAAAAATTGGGTAAATTAATAATTTAAATGAATATGAATAAAAAATGTGCTGTTTTTATAACAATGTTATGCCACCTGACTTTAATGGATGCTGCAAGCTTTTGGGCAAGCTTGTAGAGGATGTTTTTGATGAAATTTTATTTTCTTAAAAGCAAGATTAACATTTTGATGATAATGCATTATCCTGATCATATTAACTGCACCACCAATGATATCAAAAATATTAATTACAGTAACCCTTTTATTTATATATATATTATTAATAAAATCCAAATATAATTTATAAATTATCCGAAGTAAAAATTTATTTTGGATTTGAAATTAATTGTTTAGTTATAATTTATTTGATATGATTCATATTTTAATCAGATGAGGATTTGAAGAGGTTTGTGATACGTCAAATTCAGACATGTCATCTTCCGTAGGAAGATATTAATAAAAAATGTCACTCTGTAAACTTAATTTGTATTTTTTATTTATGATTCTAAGAAATATCTAGTTTGATTCTTCTTCAGAAATTTATTTTTGGTGAGTTCTAAAATAATTATTCTTTTAAATATTACTGCTATTTTTATTAAAATTAGATGAATTTTCGACTTTAAAGAAACACTTGTTGGCTGGTATTTGATCTCAGATCTTAGATTGTAATACGGTAAACCCCCCTCAAATTTGCAGCCTTAAAATCCTTCTAAAAATATTTTTCCTCATTCTAAGCAGTATTACAACTAATTGATGTATTAAAAGAATTTTATGATAAATAATTTTAATGGTAATAATTTAAATAGTACCGTCAGTAGATATTAGATATAGATCAGTATTAGATATAGTCAGTAGATATAGATAGGGTTAAGTGCTTAAACCGCTCCAGTGTTTTATTCCCTCGTTGTACACAAGCATTATTCAGATTAGTATGTTAAATTTCAAGAATTCGTTCAGGGAATAACCGTCAGTCAACAGACAGACAGCACAAGGGAGGTACTTTTTTTATTATAACAAAGACATTATAGATACATCTAAAAATTTTAGGATCGGAAACCTTAAGTAAGCATCTTATTTTGTATGTGTTTGAAAGAGAAAATATACACCCATGAAAAACTTTAGTAGGTAGGGTGCCCTAGGCTGGATCAGTGGCGTAGCTATGTTTTTTTATGTTTTTTGGCGCCCGGGGCCAGCAAGAAATTTTGCGCCCCCACCCCAATATAGATATATAACAATATCTCTCAATTTGGCGCCCCTAGGCCTCGGCGCCCGGGGCGGACGCCCCCCTTGCCCCCCTCTAGCTACGCCACTGGGCTGGATTTTTTTATCGCTTCTCTGTATGATATCTTTTAACTTTTAGTATCTTGCCTCATTCCCATTTAAAGTCAGACTTGACTACACATACCTACATCTAAAATCGTGTTTTATGAAAATAACCTGATAAAAGAAAGAGATAAATATCAGAAGGCAAAAAACTTTTTGTGGGAATTTTGTTGTGGGTTGGAAAACCTGTTTCTTTTCGAGGAATGCAAACTTTATGACATTTCTAGCAGGGTTGGAAAAAAACCAGGTTTTTTTGAAAAAAACCAAAAAAACCGGTTTTTTTGGTTTAAACCGGGTTTTTTTTAAACATCCTTTTTTATTACATATACATACATATTTATTGATAAAAATAGACATTGTTGAATTATAAGTAGTATAAATGCATTTGAAAATAATTTAAATTAAATAATTATAGTTAATTATGTAGAAAATTGAAAAAAATCATATTTTAATTTAAATAGTTATTAGTAAAGTCTTATGTTCAAACAATAAGCTACTCTACACAGTGAAACACTGGTGCTTTGAAAATCTTTATAAATAATCTTTTTATTACTTATAAGAAATATTTGATGTAGTTTGTGAATATAATATTCTTTTCTA
This sequence comes from Maratus speculifer, assembly GCA_964019185.1. Classification (NCBI taxonomy): domain Eukaryota; kingdom Metazoa; phylum Arthropoda; class Arachnida; order Araneae; family Salticidae; genus Maratus; species Maratus speculifer. The sequence goes on along the minus strand of OZ025296.1, from coordinate 185,962,665 downwards.
CAATTTAAAAAATAATAATAAATTTGAGATTGTTCTTGGGGGGGGGGGGGGGGTTATGTTTTGAGAGACAATTTGATATCAACATTTATGGTCAATAGATTTAGCAGATAACTGAGGGGAAAAAATAATTTGTTATTATTAAAATACTATAACTAGCACCCAATTTCTGAATACTCATTCAACTTCATATTTTGATTTTAATTCTTAAAGATAATCTCCCCAATAGAAAAAAAAAAAAATATTATAGTTTCACTAAAATCTTAAACATCACCCAGTTATAGCTCCATATTCAAAAGCATTGTGCATGTTATGATAGAATAGATTGCTTTAAATAATCTGCATTTTTTAAATGAAAATATTTTATACTAAATACAGAATACCTATTTTTAATCCATTTTATCTTTGATCAATTCACATATTCTAAGATTTTTCTTTAGAGTAATGGAATATGATCATCAATGCATACTCAATTTCATCCTATACATTAAAAAAAACCCCAGAATCACTATATTTAATACTTTTTGCTGAAATAAAGTGTTAAACGTAGAAAATATTTACATCCAATAATTTGTAAGTCTTAAATTGTAAATAAAAACGAGAAAATATCATTAGGATTTTTTGAAAAAAACCAATTGGTTTTTTTGAGAAAAAAACCAATTGGTTTAAACCATGGTTTAAACCATGGTTAAAACCAATTGGTTTAAACCGTGCCAACCCTGATTTCTAGGTTACAATCCTGCAAGCTATGAAATTCAGAGTTTTTGCTATGCGATAAACATACAAAATCTTCACTTTATTTAATGACAGACTTTCTGTGGTTTAATAGCTATTAAAAAATTCTAGTATGTATTTTAAATTTTTAAAAAAGTTTAATTTAATCAGGGAAAAATCTATTAATAAATAAAGCGATGATTATATTGAGAAATTATGATAGGTTTTTTAAATTAAAAAACATGGGCCACAGGATCCTGTAACTTCTAGGAACAAAAACTCTGGGGCATTTCTCTCAATTATCGAAATTTAAATATGTTCTTTGATCTCTAATGACAGGAATTTTGCAAATCATGGGAGGAGAGTGCTGAGAATAGTAAATTTAATAAATTACTTTACTGATTTTAGACTAATAAATCAAATGTTTTGGTTCATTTTTTTTGTAGAAACTTTTTAACAGTGAAATACAAATTTAACATTTCATGGATATATAATGTTATTTTTTAAGAATTGCTATCAGATTGTAACAGAAATTGAATTTACCTCATTTTTTGGGCTCTGTACTCAAAAAGTAAAAGCAGAACAATTATAAAATCACTCCTGTGTCTGTCTGTACGTCTCTCTCAGCTATTTCACTTGTAAACTACAGAAAGTGGGAAGTTCAAATAGGCTGAAAAATAAATAAATAAATAAAAAGAAGGCTATTGACTGATATATTTATGTATTAACAATTCACAAACATATTTAGAAAAAAAATGTAGGTTGACTAATCAAGTTATTTGAGAAAAAAATCTTTTCTTTGTATATTGTGTGAAAGTTTTAGTGATGCCAAAATAAAAAAAAACATTTCTTTTCATTTTTGGTATTATATTTTCAGATATATCATCGAAAATGTAATGGAAAAAAAAAAAAAAAAAAAAAACCTATCTTTATTATTGAATTTACTAAAACTAAAATTATAAAAAAATTATAGATGGTAGACATTAATTTAAGCCTTGCAGGAAAACTATAGTGATTATTCTAGGTCACATACTTTAAGAAAAATTCATTTTTCCATTATAAATAAATTTCGATTTGCAGACATTCAGTAAAAGTGTTGAGGAGCTCTGGAGGTATCTATCATAGAATAAGTATAAAAGAATTGTTGATAATGATTAAAAAATAATAATAAAACTGTTAGTTAATATATTAACCCTTAAGAACACAGAGGATTTGGACATATATAAAGACAGATGCGGTATACTCTATGCGCCATCGGCTTTTAAAACCTAAATAACAACTTTTTATAATATATTTGTCAAGTCACTAATTCATATATTTATTGCATGGAACCACCTGTATGCAAGTAATACTTGCTCTTGGCTGTTTATTAACTGACTGAAAACTAATTCTTATCACATTAAAGAAGTGTACTTAAAAAAAAGGTTGAAGTCTAAGCAGAACCGCAGCAACTCTATTTGTCGCCCAATGCAAAAAACTTTCTTTCTTTTTCTCTCAACTTCCAGTGCTTCAATGATGATAAGTGGAATAAAAGTGGGCACAGATGTCATATACGCACCCTATTTGCACGTGCTTTTTCTCTGTGCCAATTTGGCAGAAATTTTGTTTTTGTATATAAGTTACAAATTGCAAGCTACAACAGCATTTGATTTTGTATTGCAATATAAAAATATAATAACATGAAAAAATGAAAGAGATTCTACTATTTTAAAAAAGCAAGGCACAGATGTTATATATGCACCACATTGGCGCTGTTTTTTTTTTTTTCCCCAGACGCCAATGTCATATGCGCACCGGGGCACTTAATTGGCAGCAAAGGATCATTAATTTGCTTGACATGGTAACCCAGTTGTTTATTTATTAGGATGAGCGAAGCGAATCCTCTACTAGGCCACTCAAATTACAATTTGTTGTACACTTTACAAAAAAACTATTCAATATTTTAACTTCAAATTAAATACAAAAATAAATTATGATCTGTAGATTTGCACAATATAATTTTTTTTACAGTAAAACGTTAAAAAGTTTATTATTTTAATTAATTTATTTTACATGCATTTCCAATACAGACGCATTTTAGCAAATAAATAAAAAATGAAACGCGTATATTTTCAGAAAAAAAAATATAAATCACGGAGTAAATAATTATAGATAGAATCATGATTAATTTAATAAGTAAAATATGTTTTCATTATTCAGCAAAATCGTTTGCACAGATGACACTTAAACATTTAAAAAAAATTGTATTGTGGATTTTTTTTTTTTTTTTTTTTTTTGTAAAGTGGCAACAAAAGAATTGTAAACAAATAAAATTAATTGTTAAATTTGTTATATAAATGAAAAATTAAAAGAATTGAAGCGTGAAGTTGTTGCCTCGATTCAAGCTCTTTATAAATGTACTAAAGCAAAGTTGGCCGATTCAGAAACGACAAATTGACCTTAACCATTTCTTACTTTATCATTTGGATCAAAAGTAATGTTACGTTCTTATTTGTGGACCTAAAAAGGTTTAGTGAACGGGACTTTAGACTTTGTTGCACGTAATAAAGAAAATCACAAGCCACCAGACCAGATATCGCGAATAATCATGGATAAATTTGAATACTACAATAATTTAACTTATAAGAATTGATGCGTACCAATTCCCCCAATAATTAAATTCTGGAAAAATGGAAGCATAAATTGCTCAAGGAAAGAATTTCTTCTACAGTTAGCTTTTGCTGTTACAATTCATAAATCCCAAGGTTTAACATTAGCTGAAGCAGTTGTAGATATTGAGGATATATAGACACCAGTTGGCTTAAAAACGTATGTAACGTTGTCGAGAGTGAAAATCCTTCAAAATTAAGCATTCAATAGAAATTTTCCTTTCGAAAAATTCTACAATATCAAAAATTATGATACGCAGTCATGTATAAAAACGAAGAAATTAGAAAAAAAAGTTTTACAGTTAAAAATGCATAGTATCAACAAGAGCAGGTTTCAAATGTTTTTCCGGAAAATAGGATTTTGACGAAGTAACTTTCTTCAAGCTCTCTTCAAATATATTATTCTAAATTAGCTATCAAAGATTATTTGATGTTAATTACAAAGATTGGAAACATGCATATTTCAAACAACTTTAAAAAACACCAGTGGTTACTGGAAATTGTAAAAACATCTTTAAAAGAGCTTTTAGTTGAAAATTTAAAAATATTTTGTAAAAGTTTGCTTCGAAAATATTTTATTATGCCAGTCTTACATCATAAATAAAAAATTAAAATGCGCCAAAACATAAAATAACGTTTTGGTTTAATAAAGATGCAAAAATAATATTAAAAAATATTTTTACTTTCAAATATCTGTTTTATAAAATAATGCTTCGCGAATCCAAACAAAGCATGGCTTTTGCTAGTTAATCAATTGTTTATTTCCTTTTTTTTAAAATTATGTAAATTGTTTTGTTCTATAGATATTAAACTTTTTAAAATTTATTGTTATTCCCTTTTTAAAAATGTGCATGGTAACTGATATTCAAAAACAAGGTTTTTGCCAAAAAATCACCCCAATGGGGTGTGTATATGACACCTGTGCCGTCATTTTTTATGCTGATATGTAGCTTCTTCCCTTAAAACTATATAATATTCATGTTCTTTTCAACCAGTAGGTGTACCTTTTCTTTGCATTTTTTATAATAAAACTAATGCATCATTCAATAAATTGTTGTCATATTTACTGTTTTATTACTTATTTAGTTTATTATTTGTACCTGTCTATTTATTGCTCCCCTTTTTATTGAATTCATGTTTATTTACTGTTATTTTTCATTTTAATTTTATAAATAGTTTTTATTATAAACCATATCAATAATTATTTATATCAATTATTTATATCAAACTATCATTTACTTATTTTTATTTCCTTTTTTTAAATACTAGAATCTCTTTCATTTTTTTTTTTTTTCATATTATTTTAATTTTATATTGCAATAAAAAATCACATGCTGTTATTGAATACAATTTGTAACATATATTTAAAAGCAAAATTTCGCCAAATTGGCAGGAGAAAAAAACACATGCAAATGTGGTGCGTATATGACATCTATTCCTAAAAGTGGTTATTCTTACAGTTTCTGCTAAAAAAAAAATTAAAAAATTTCTAAGAACTAATAGACTGGCTATAATGTCTACTAATCATTGTTATGTATAAATATATGTTTTTAAAGTAGTCTGCATTTAAAAAATTGTACCAACTAACTTTGAATTTACAAACAGTAACAACCATTTTTGACATCTCATTTGTGTTTCTTGGATCCAAACAGCCAGAAAATTGCATCGTGTATCCATATTATCTTAAATCTTGATAGCATTTGAAAAGTATAAATTTGAGGATTAAAGTTAAACCCTTTGAAAAACATTAATTTCTATCTTCATAAAAGTCATTTGATGATTTTTTATTGATTTATTAAATAGATAATTTGAATAGATCCAAACATATTACAAACATTTTCTAAAGTCAAAAACTTTTTTTATATATAATCAGAACTATTGGTAAATTCATGTTAAAAATTATAAATTATGACCCATAATAATTTTTTAAAACAAGCCACAATCGTTAAAAATGTTAAATAGATAAATAAGTTTATAGCTCATTTGAATAATTTTTTTTTTGAGATACAAAGAAAATTTACCTTTCCATAACTTAATGAGACTGTCTTCTTTTATCAAAAGAACCACAGAAAACAAAATCCCAGAAACTTATCAGAAACACCTTGTAGGATTTTCTATAATGCAAAATTAGTTTCTTATAAGTTTAAAATTATTGTATGGTTTTACTAATGACTGTTTGAGTTTTTTTTTTTTTCAAAGATCTTTTTTTTTTCTTTCTTTCTTTTCGAAATTTTTGGATGAACTTCTAACACTGTTTGTTTTATAACCATATTAAGCTTTAAAAGATTATTTAAACTATATTTCTTTCTTGTAAAGCACACATTCAAATAGGGTGTCAAAAAGGGATGTTACCATTTGAAAAACCGATGCTTGTTCATTTGCTAATATACAGGTAATCTCAAAAGCAAATTTTATAAGTAGCAATTAATAATCGATGTTATTACCAATCAATTTGTATCTACATTTTTTTATATGATCGTCTTCAGGAGAATTGGGAGAAGACAAATAAATCAAAAGAGACATCTAAAAAGACATTTATCGAGAAAAGAATAAAATAAGAAAACAATAGCCTGATATCAGTCATTTACTACAAGCTAATCTGTATTCAATGTGTTGGAACTTTTAAACATTACATGATTCTTCTTAGAAAATTGTGTAACAATCTATAAATTTTATGGAACTTTAAGCAAAGCCTTGTACATAGATTCAGAGGCATAATTTTAAGCCATTTTCATACTTGGCTCTATGTGTATGTGTTAAACTTTGTCGGAAGCTAGTACAACACAAACAAGTAAAATTGATGTGAGTCCGTTAAATATTTTTGCGCTCTCTGAAAATCCAAAGTCTGCGCCTTTTCCCCTGACCCAATTCAATCCTGAGTAAACTCCAGTATTTCCTTTGAGATATTTAAAACTATACAAAATAATAGAAATTCAGAAAAATTGGTATTGCCAGGCCTGCTAATAACTTTCCAGTTTTTTTTAAATTTAAGCACAATTTAGTGGTTTAAGGTGCAACACTGGGCACAGGAAAATACCCGGATGATAATGTAAAGTCTATGGGATAGTTCTTTTCAAATATCTCGCTCAAATTTTAATATTTTTACAAGATTTTTTTTTTTTTTGCATAGGATAGCTGAAGACGATCTACAATTGGCCTAGTTTTTACTTTTTCGATTTTGCTCATATATTTTTTATATTATGATACTTACAATTTCAGAACTGGTTTTGAAATTTAAAGTAATTTTTTTTTTTTTTTTTTTTTTTTTAAATCTGAAACCAAAATCAAAAAAGTAAAAACTACACCAGTTGTGGATCATCCTCAGCTATCCTATGCAAAAAAAATCATGTAAAAATATTTGAGCGAGATATTTGAAAAGAACGCTCCCATAGACTTTACAATATCATCCGGGTCTTTTTCTGTGCCTAGTGTGGTTCCTTAAACACACAAGAAAATAAAGTGATTGAAAAACATAGCTTCTGTTTTGTGTAAACACAATATTAGAGTGTCAATTGTTTTATCAGTTCACCATAAATTAAAATGGGTACAATGACTTTACATGGTTAATACATATTTCAAAACATTTCTCAAAATATGTTGTCTTTCATCTTAATGCTAGAATTGATTTCACAGATAACTCTTTTTGCCTGGATATGGTTTAGATTCTTACTTTTGAAAACATTAACCAGCAAATGAAGTGCTGGAAAACATTATACACATCATTCTCACGCTAGTAGCAAATTGGTATAAATTAAGTGAATAATAATAAATAAATAAATAAAATAAAACTGGCTCTTAGTTTTAGTCAAAATAGGTTGAGTCCTGGATATGTTTGTTATTGAAGAGAAGGGAAAAAATAACAAAAGAAAAAATATCTTTTGAAATCATCATAAGATTTTGTGCAGCTGAAAGGAATTATTTAATAATTATAATCCTATTCGGATATTTCCATGAGCAATTGTCATGTAAGTCACATTTTTAGTAAATGCTAAATTGTTGGCCACCGTTATTTTCGAAAGGTTTGCATGGCCTTATTCAATTAATGAAATATCTCTGATAAAATAAGCCACATTTTCCCGTTCTAAAATACTGGTATTCAAAATCTTAGTATGTAACTTACACGACATGTGCTCATGGAATTACCCATTCATATTTCTTTTTGAAAACATTTACATTATTTGCTAGTGCAGTTTATAATTTGTAAAACATTTTGTTTCCTTTTCTTTCAGCCATTTTTGAGCAAGTGAGGAATTTCTTTTTAACCTGTGATCACATGAAATTAGTTTAAATTATGCTGCAAGAGGTAATTTTCTTAAATTTTAATATTTTCATATTGAGATTTAAATATTATTTTTCAAATATTAATAATAATAATAAAAAAACAGAATGTTCCTTATTAAAAGAATGTCACTATTGAAAAATGTTTCTAGAATTAACAACTTATTCTCACTGAAAATAAATTTTAGGGCAATTCCATACTGTAACTTAAGATCATTGAAATTATTTCTGCTTTTTAAAGAATTTATTAATATGAAATTGACAGTACTTTTTTTTAAAATTTCAAATTTAAAGATTTTGATTCAGAAAATAATAAACAATGGTTAATCTGAAAAATATTTATATGATTATATATTTAAAAAATTTTTTTTGCAATGTAGTAACAGAAAGGACATTTCATGATATGCATTTTTGATAGCCTTTTATTCTGATTTAATTCCGTATTTTGTTCATATCAGTGAAATTTCCTGTCCTTAAATATATTCTTTAAATACTTAGTTACATATTCTGATTGTTTGTTTTCTAGTACAGTAGACTCCCTCAAATTCGCAGCCCTAAAATCAGCAACTCTTTAAAATCTGCATATAATTTATGGATGTAAACAATGAAACATTCAGTTCAGATATTAAGACAAAATTTGACTTATTTAGTTTTATATCAATTCCATATGTATTTTAATTTGTGATTTTTGTTAATGTTACTAAATTTGTGTTTTTTCATGAAGGAAGAATAAATTTATTTAGAAAAATTCAAGATATATCACTTGTAATCACAATCTTTTTACCAAATATATTTATGTACTAATCAAACTTTTTTGGTTAAGTCTAGCTAAAACTGCAATAAAACTTCCTTATTTTAGGATATTGATGAGAATTAGTAATGTACCTTTATGAGGCAAGTCTCATTGAATATTTTAGGAAAAATACATTTCATTTTTATAATGAATATTTAATAATATATTATTAATTGTTAACTTGACCTTTACTTTTAATATTTTTATTATTATAAAAAATATCTAAATTTTCATTATTTAACTTTATTATTTATTTTATTACTTTATTATATTGTAAGCATTCATTAAAGTTTTGATTGTATTATTAATTACTCTCAAATTATTATTAAAAAAATGTAAACAAAGCAATGACTAAAAATCTGCAAAATTCTAAAATCTGCACAACCTCTGGCCCCAAGCTGTGCCCAATAAAGGGAGTCCACTGTATAACTTAAACATTAAATTTTTATAATGGTAATGGAAAGATAAAAAATGATGTAATAAAAAAAAAAATTCGGTACTACTCTGTTATCCCGTCGACCAATTTCGCCAAATTATACAAATTGCCAAACTATACATATTGACATAATTTTTATTTTAAATAATGAAAAAATAAATAACTAGTAAAATATTAATACAAATATTAGTAAAAAGTCAAAATAAAAATCACTTAATGACATTTTAAACACATGAATCGCATTTAATGTCCTTGAATGTGACATTCACGATCATCCATTATTGGCATTTAATCTTATAATTTGGCGATAATTTTTTGGTTGATGGGATAAACTAGTAGTACCAAAAATTCTAATTATTTATGAAGCATGTTTAAATTTTTTTAAAAATAAGTATATTAATAAACAGTAAGAAAAATAAAAATGGTTTAATTTCTACTATGGAATTTTAAATTGAAACATGAGATTTGGGAACCTGTTCAAGTCTCACCAGTCAAATGTTTTGGTGGAGAATTATGTTTTTCTTAGATTTGACATTTATTGATCCAGCATCCTATTTTTATATAACATGAAAAAATCTTAATGAAAATTTTATATAATATGGAAAAATCTTATAAATTCAGAAAAATAGTGATACATAACATTTATTGACAAAGTGAAGATTATATTTTTGAAAGTTATGTCTTCTGATATGTTATTGCCTTTTAGGTACTATTATATTAACTGTATGAAAGTCTCAATAATAGCAACTTTAATTTTTCATGTGTATAAATGTGTAAAAACAATATTTTGGATGTTGAAAAAAGAAATGTTCTGGTTTTGTAATACATATTTATTTCTTCTTCTTTTAATGAAAAGAATGAAAGGCATATGTATTTTAACTGTATGAAATATGTGTGTTTTTAAATAAAATAAATAAGGTTTTTATTTTAAAAAAAGTGAGTTTAATATAAACAGGGCGATAGTGCAGGTTGTATGGTATGTTGCAGTCCTATCCAGCCTATCAATTACAAAGAGCACAGTTTGGCTGCTATGAAACAATGAAGGCTGTCATTATTCACATGACTGGAAGCATATAATGTTATCTGAAGTCGATAGTGTTAGCGACACATAATAGTCTTCTGCAGTGCAGAGATATCTAGCAGCGATAACTAGGGGAAACTGTTGTACCTTGGGACAATTTTCACATTTTAAGCTTTTACTCCAATAATTATAATCAAATTAAAAATTTAAAGGCGACATTTCAATACACCAGCATACTTCTCTATAATGTATTAGTTTCTACTATCTTCAATAAAAGAAAGCATTGTAATTAAAAAAAAAAAAAAAATCGACAGATTTACACATTATAGGGGTCAGAGATATAGATCTGCTTGAGCCAGGTCTGGGCCAAACAGTTTTCTGAAAGCTCAGAAAGGGGGCCGGGTCAGGCCTAACTTTTTTTTCTATACAGAGCTGAACTAGCTGAACTTGTTTCATTCATAATCTTCAAGATCCAAAATTTTCATTTCTATTTTTTGAAACAGCCCATATGACAATCATTTTTTCCGTGTGGCCTAATCCATTTGAAGGTCGTTAAAATAAGGCCTGGTTCAAAAAATTTTTTAATCAGTATTATTCTACAATTAAAAAAAAAAAAATTTTTTTTTGGTTTTAAATAATTGTAGATTTATAGGCTTACTAAAATATAGCTAAGTTAAAAGATTGTAAAAAGAGTGAAAAAGAGCCTACCTATGAATCTTGTTTTAAGCAAAAAATGTGTTAATCATGTAAAATAATATATTAATACTCAAGAAAAGATATGTAATACATTCACACTTACTAAGAACCACTTGTCTATAGTATGTTTTTGTTTTCTTTTAGTATGCAATTCTGCCTTAAAGGATTTTACTTTATATCATTTTTCAGATTTTTAACACTTCAATACATGGGCAACAACAAGATTACTTTAACAAGATTACTTTTAACTGAAACATTTGCATACAAAAAATAGAAATTCATTAAAAAAAATAAATATCGTAGCTTGTGGCACTTCTGTAAAAATGAAGATTATAAATCTGAAAAAAAAAGTTAAGATAAATATTTTGGGTCAGAACTCCTCATATGAGGCAAATTTTTAACCAAATGGATGTAAAAAGCAATGTTTTGTAGAAATTCTTTCGGGCCAAGATTAAAAATGTTTTCCAGGTTGGGTCGGGTTTGGGCAAAGCTTTTAACTTTTTTTATCGAGTTGGGCTGGGCCAATATTTTTTTTGTTTGGTCTGGCCGAATTATTAATTTTGTATTGGGCCAGGCCAAATATTTTGGTCTGTGCAAACCTCTAGTCAGGGATTCCAAAAAACATGTTTTACAAAATGTCTGTCTGTCCATGTGTGTGTCTGTGTGTCGCCATTGTACCATCAAAAAGTGTATGAAAAACTACATAGAATTGAACCAATTTTTTCTGTGAGAGTTTGACTATAGCTAATTAGTTCTTCCTGAATTTGGGGAAAAAAAAAAAACATGCCCAAAGGGGGTGTTGCAATAACAAATTTTGTGTCATTTTCAATATTCTACTATGAAAAAGTGTATGGAGTTATGCATAGAATTGAATCAAATTTTTCATATAAGGTTTTGGCTATGGCTAGTAGGTCCTCCCTAAATTAAAAAAAATTGTGGAAGGGGGCGCTGCAATAGTGATTTTTGTGACATTTTCCTTTATAAATAATAAATGTAATACTAAATTTACATATCACAATAAATTTTAAATAATAACACTTATAGTAATATTTAAAAAAAGGAGGTTTTGCCAAATTGGCTGGGGCAAAAAATCGTACCAATGTGGTGCATATATGACACCTGTGCCAATTTAACAAATATGTTGGAATTTTTTTAATTTAACAAAAGTAAATTTTGTGTCATGGGGGGAAAAAAACTATGTGCAAATTACAGTTTTTTTTCCTTTGTTTGCCATTTTGTTCCTGTGATTGTTTATAATATTTGGTATAGAATTATACTCTTTAAAATAGAATTATGCCAAGACCTCAAACAAGGAAGTACCATAAATTCTAATATTGCATTTAATTAGTTTTTCTTATTTGCAGAAAGATCCACTTGAACTAGAGGCAAACCATATTCTTCCAAATATTTATGCACCTTGTGAAAGTAAGAAATATTATTTTTCAACACATATTATTATGATTTTTATTAACATGTTTAAATTTTATTAATATCATACTAACTATAATATGACTGATTTTAAAAGCTACTAAAAAAAAAAAGTAAATAGTGAAAATGTTTATGATTATTATTAAATAATTATACAATTTTTATTTTGTGGATAACTAAAACTTTTTTAATCTGATTTTTTTTTACTTTTATCATCTTTATATTTTTTATTATTTAAAACATTTTTTATATCTGTTTTCTAAGAATAAAATTATTAAATAATAAAACTTTCAATTATGAAATTTATTCTAGTATCTATATCTATATAACTAGATATCTATATTATAAAGTAAAAAAGTTTGTTTGAAAACTGTATCAGAATTTGCTAATGTTTTATAGATTTCAAAATAATTTTCAAGCTCAATTAATATACATTAGACTTTCTCTATCTGAACACTCTCTAATGTGAACACTCCAGTATTATGAACGCAATCAGATGGTCCTGGCAAAACCTCATAGATTTAACAAAAGATAAACTCTCTCTATTCTTGTACGAGAAGGGTAATAGTGAGATCGTTTTTCTTTTTTATCACTCAGTTTTCTTTTTAAAAAGTAAATAATGGAAGTTGTATCGTACCTTTACCCACGATATTTCGACGACGATGTATGGTGTTGTATATCCAATTGTGACGCACTTCAGCTGTAAAAGATGAAAACAAAAACACAATATTAGTAAATATTCACAGATATGGTAACAATGGACATCTCTTCTTTTCACTTGAAAAATGATTTATTTAAACTATCTTCTTCGTTAAAATATAGTGATAATAATGTCTTGAATAGATGAACAATCGATATATATGTATTTAAGTTGAAATTAAGATTTTTTGCATATTCTCCAGCTATTCAGCTTGGAGGAGATTATTATTGTACAACACACAGTTACATTTTTAAAGTTCTTACAGAGAGTACAAAAGAGATATGCTGAATAAACAGTTTTCATTATTGTTCATTTATGTATCGGAAAGTTTCATATTTTCATCTGTGCAGTGCTGCCACTTTTTGAAATGCGGACAAGTTATTTTGGCTTTCTTGATTATAATAGGAACACACACAGTTAGAATATAATAAAAGTTACAATACACTTCATTCATACCTCACAACTAAAAGGTGCATATTTCACAAACATGGGGACCACTTTTTAATTTTGGCAAAAAAAAGATGTATGATATTATGTTATTTCTGACACTCCTCCTTTTTGTGACGAATTAAAGTTTGTTTTACTTGTAATTTTTCGCGCAGATACTCCAGGTGTGCCTTATGTAACACTTTGGTCAGGATGTCAGCTAGCATTCTTTTTGTGGGACAGTAAACTAGTTTTATGGTGCCCTTTTCACTTAAGTGACGTATGTGGTGATATTTCACATTGATATGTTTTGTCTTGACTTGTGCTTTTTCGTTTTCTGTTAATTTTATGGCAGATAAGTTATCTTCGTGAAGCGTAATGGGGTTTTGCTGACGCAACTCTAGGTCATTTAATAGTTCAAGTAACCATACTATCGCTTGACTGGCAATTGAGGCAATTACATACTCTGCCTCAGTTGAAGAAAGTGCCACACAGTTTGTTTCCTGGATGACCATGCAGGACATTGTTTCCTAGTTTGAATAGATTGCCGATGGTCGACTTTCTATTTACTCTGTCGCTCTACCAATCTGCATCACTAAATGCAGTTAAATTGAGGGTTCTGTTTTATCTATTACAAATTTTAAGTCCTTCGGGGTTAGGAGGTATCTAATTAATTTTTCTATTGCCTCCCAATCAACTTCTCTTGGCGATTCACTCCTCCTTCCCAGGATATTTACGACTGATGCCACATCAGGCCTCATTAAGGTCGCAATGTATAAAAGTCCCCCCACAGCCTGTCTGTATTTCGTGTTGTCTTCCATTAATTTTTAATTCGGGTCTAGGTTGAAATAATTAGTGCTCATCAGAGTGTAGGTTGGTTTTGAGCTCAATAAATCAAATTTCTCTTCGATCTGTATTATTTTATGTTCCTGATCTAGTTCTAGGTTTTCGTTCTCCGACTGTCTTATGTTTATTCCTAGATATTGTGTTAGTTTTCCTAGATTTTTAATTTCGTATTGTTTTGACAGCTGTGTGTATATTTCGTGTGTATCCTGCTTGTCACCTGCGACTAAGATATCATCTATGTAAACGATTATGTATGCAACCTTTCTGTTTTTAACCCTTTTGTACAGACATTTGTCCAATGTGCATTCTTCAAAATTTAATCCTCTAAGCGTTTGGCCCATAATATTCCGTACACTAAGCTCCAGGTTTCACTGCAATATAAGCAATGTTTAAGATATTATAATTCTATAAATTTAATAAATTTTCAAAGCATTGAAGAATGATTAAGACTCTCAAGGATTACATTTATATTCCTAAATAAGATTTTTTATGTAATATTGAAAGTATCATATTTTATTAGCAATTAAGACAAAATGCAGAGAAAACAACATTACAATTTTACCCATTTGCTAGACGCTTGGAGGGTTAAATCTCTAAGGGGTTTGCTAATTTTTAGATTCCATGCCCTAGCTGCTTAAGGCCATAAATCACCTTGTTGAGACTACACGCTTTATGTTCTTTCCCTTTCTTTATGTATCCTTCAGGTTGATATATATAGACCTTTTCCTCAAGGTCGTCATGTAAGAGAGCGGTTTTGATGTCTAGGTGAGTAACATTTAGATTTTTGTACACTGCTGCGTTCAGAAATGCTCGCAGAGTGGTGTGAGACACGACTGGCACATACGTTTCGTCGAAATTACAACTGTATTTTTGAGCGTATCCTTTGGCAACTAGTCTTGCCTTATACCATTCTATGGATCCATTTGCTCCCCTTTTTGCTTTTAATGTCTATTTGCATCCTATAACTCACTTTCCTGGAATCGGTTTTATTAATTTCCATGTATTATTTTATCTCAGCGAACTTTATCTCCTCATTCGTTGCTTCTAACCATTTATCTCTAACTTCTGCAACTTTAATGTTTTGTATATCTGTCTATGTTTTCAGTTCCTGTATTCAGCATAGGTTTGCGCTTATGCCAAATCGGTTTGGGGGTACTCTGCGATTTTGTCTTTCCGACCTTCTAAGCTCAGATGGTTTTTGCACTGGGGTGTGAATTGGATTATCATCGTCGTTTTCTAACTCAATTTCTATGTTTTCCACTGGTGTTTTCTGATCATTTTGGTTTTGTTCGGTAGTTGTAGTTTCCTTGTCCATAACTCCCTCTTCGATAAATTTCACGGTTCTAGAAATTATTATTTTATTTTGTCCCATGTAGATTTGATAGCCCTTGCTTCTAAGATAATAGCCCAACATGTTTCCCTGGATTACCTTTTCATCTAATTTGCCTCTCTTTGGTTTGTCGATTTGGCAAATGCCTTACATCCAAATATTTTAATGTTTGAAAGGTTTGGTTTTCTTTTGTTCCATAGTTCATAGGGCGTTGTGCTGTTTTCATTAGCTTTTGTTGGCAATCGATTGATTAAATATGTAGCAGTCATTACCGCTTCCCCCCAGAAATGTTTAGGTAATTTTGTGTCTGATAACATGGTCCTAGCCATTTCTATTATCTTTTTATTCTTTCTCTCTGAGATCCCGTTCTGAGAACTATAATAGGGGACACTCAACTGTCGTTCTATCCTGTTTTCGGCTAAATAGTTTTCGAAATCATCACTCATGTATTCTTGTGCGTTGTCAGACCTGATTGATTTTATTAGTCTACCAAATTTATTTTTAACTAAAGCTGCATATTCTTTTAATTTAACGAAGGCTTCCAACTTATGTGCGAGTAAGTATGTCATTGTAAATCTGCTGCCGTCATCTGTAGATGTTATAAAATATATCTTTCTCCCTAAGTCTTCATTTGCATAGGACCGCATATATCGAAGTGTGCAAGAAAACTGACTTCTTTGCTTCTGTTTGGTGGCCTTGGGGTAGGGTGTGATCAAAAGCTTTCCCTTGATGCATTTAGTGCAATGTGTGTCATGTTTACAATTGTTAATGTTTATACCTTCTGCTAAATTGTGATTAACTAAATATTTAATAACATCAAAATTTTTATGTGCCAAATCGATATACAATTTGCATTAGTGATGGGCGATTTCGATTTTTTAAATCGATTTAATCGATACCACGGCCAAATCGATTTAATCGATACTTTAAAATTTTTAATCGATTTCTCTAAAGGTAATATAATTTTCATTTTTCTTCAAAAGTCAAAGATAAAATAGTCGGATGTGCCAATTCCAAAATTTCAGTGTATTAGTTTCTAAGATAGAAGAATTAAAGAAACCTCAGACCCCCCCCCCCCCCCCCCCCCCGTATAAGAATTTTTTTTTTTTTTTTCTAGGCTAAATCATGTTGAATGCCGGTATTTTTCTCGACTCCGGAGGAAGGTATCATGTTTTACAGCTCTGTAAGAGAGGGGAAATCGCAATTTGTGCATTAAAAAGCATAAAATCTCATAACTTCTGGGGGGGAGGGGTATCCCCTGCGAGCCACCCCATTAATTCGAAACTAGGTTAAATCGTTATATTTTTGTTTAGAAGTCCAGTTATTTGAAGTATTAGTTTATTATGTTTTATTTTTCACGCTCGTCTCTTCTAATTCCCCCCCCCTTCCCCATCAGTTTTAACTTACAGGGCCGTTCGAAATATGCATACAGTTTTGAAAATGTCCAGTTCTCGGTCTGTTTTATTTTAGATCTACATTTTAAATCCTTGACAAAAGATAAATAAAGGATCGCCCTTCCGCCCGTTTGGGGTTTATCTGCACCCCGCCGGGGGCATATTTTTTCTTTCTTCGAAAGAAACAACAAAAAAAAAAATGTTGAGGGGAGGCTTCACCCTCCCCCAATATACACCTTAAAATTTCGCTTATTTAATTCTACCATTTTTAACTTAAAAGTTTAAGCTACATGGTACCCCCTAGAGCTGTGGACCCCTCCCCCCCCCCTGTCGGTCACTCACCTAATTTTGCTTATTTCTTCACTTTATTTCATTCTTTAAAAGGCTATTACTGCTTCTATAGGAGTTACAGTGGGGAGAAAAATTCTAGTATAGCTTTTCTTGCCGTTCTTTTTGCTATTCCAGTTTCCCAATTTTCCCTATAGGACCTTTTTTTTGGGGGGGGGGGGGGGGTAGAGGGGTTTTTCTCATTTCTTGATACAATATGTCTATTGAAAGCTTATGCTTCATACATTACAAATCTAGCATAAGAAATTTTCTCCCATCATTTCAATTCACGTTACGGACCCATAATGTGTTAAAATTTTAAGTTTTCAAACTTCTTCGAAAACAAAACAAAACAAAAATTGATACATATCAGCGAAACTGGGGCTCGAACTCGCAATCTTTTGATTGCACACGTAATCCCTAAGCTTATTGGCCACCGAGTACTCAGCAGCGCTATTATTTCTTTAGATTGTCGTCTTTAAATTCGTAATATCTTTTGAATGGAATGTCCAATTTGAATAATTCAAAAAGTAATCTACAGATATTGTAACAGGCATTAATACAAAATGATTTATTTGAATAAGGCTTAAGATATCTATAGTATGGTCTAATTTTGGTTGGTGTATTTATCGCATTTTAAAATGTATAAAAGTAGTTATAGTGAGTTAACTACAATAGCTGGACATATAGTATCGCACGTTTTTTTTTATAGATATTGATATGTTCTTTAATATTCTAGAGCATTTTTTTTTTTATTCTTTTAAAAGTATTTCCTGACGATTCAACATTATATATCCTAACGATTCAAAAAATACACACGTAATTGTTCAAGGTTTCACTTCCATATTTTGGACCACTTTCTACCACATAAATCCATATTTTGAAACCTCACCAAAAGATACATTTGGGCCGGGGTCGCCCTTCTGTCCATTTGGGATTTACCTTGCCCCCCTGGATGGGGGCATATTTTTTGTTTCTTCCACACCATCTCATGTAACATATCGTTATAAAGCTTTTATCTCCTCGTTTTTTTCTATTACTACCCCTCTCTTCACCTAGTTACATGCTCTTGGCACTTTTTGTAGTTTTAAAGAGTGCATGTTCCCCGAGGGCCACCCCATGAATTCAACACTAAGTTAAACACTATATTTTTGTTTAGAAGCTCAGTTATTTGGGTTATTAGTTTGATATGTTTTTTTTTTCAAGTTCGTCCATTTTAATCCTCCCCCCCCCCCTTCCTCGCCAATCTTTACTAAATGGGCCGTTCAAAGTATGCATGCAATTTTTAAAATGTCCAATTCTCGTTCTATTTTATTGTAAATCCTAATTTTGAAACTTCGACAAAAGGACTTCGATACACTGGTCGCCCTTCCGTCAAGAGTGGGGTTTACCTGCCCCCTTGGGTATGGGGCATAGTTTTTGTTCTTCCAAACTATTTCGTGTAACATTTGGTTGGCATTAGAAAAAAAAAAGCTTTTTTTGTCTATACTCCTTGTTCCCCATCACACGCTCTTGACACTCTTTATTCTCAGTTTAATGCCAAGTTACTCAGTGTTGTTGTTAATTGAGTTATGTCTCTCAAATTTGTCAAAGTTTTTGTGTAAGTGACAATCATTAGTGACAATCATTTTAAAATTTAAAATTCTTATTATCCGACTCTAAAATCTGCAATAGCTTAATTCTATGCCTCCCTAAATGGGGATGGGGAGGTGGGAGGCGGTAATTACGGTCCTGCTGATTGTCTAAGTTTTGGAATTAGTAATTTGGATCTTCTCTGTGTTAATCTGAATACCAAAATATTGATTCTAGTCTCGATTCTAAAACTGAGAAATCAATTCTTATTATGATCGATGTCGTTTTATACAATATCGATTTTAATCGATTCTCAAAATTTCCAGAATCGCCCATCACTAATTTGCATTGTTGCAGAATGTTTCAGTACTTAATGAATACCCGTATTCATCTTCAGGATTTATTTCATAAAGGTTGTCATTGAGTTTTGCCGTCATGAATATATTATCATCTTTGACGAACAAACATGTATTTTTTTTAAAAATTACTTTTATGTTATTTTCGGTGGCCTTTTTAACTGATAATAGATTGCTTTTTAGTTCTGGGCAGTATAGTATATCTTTAAGTGTAATATAGTGTTGTTTGTCTGTCTTCAGTTTTACGTCCCCCATGCCTAGTGAATTAAGCCTTTTACCGTTAGTGATCGTGATATTTCGGAAGTTTTCTCTCGTGGAGGTGACATGTCTGGTGCAACCGGAGTCGATTATGTATTTATGTGTTTCTGTTGTTTGTGTATGGTTGACCTCTGATGAATCGTTCTCGAAATTATTTTCTACTGGGAAGAGAGGAATGATTGATTCTTTCAGATCATCTTTTGTTTTTGTATTGCTATTGAAGCAATAATTAGAGGATTCATTTTTATAGATCCTGAATTTTTGGGATTGTTTTTAAGATTATTGTTGTTGCTGTATTGTTTGTTTCTGTTGTATTCACCCCTCTGGGGTGCGTTCATCTGCTTGTTTTTTAGATAATAACAATTTTCACGTGTGTAATTGTCCCGACGGCAGTGACTACAATACTTTTTATTTTTATTTGGTTTATTAACAATTTTATATGCTGTTTCTCTGTCGCGTGTGTTGGAGTTCTTATTCTTATTACAGTGAGAAAACTCATCAAGAAGTTTATTTTTCACTGTTTCTATGTCTAACTGCTGACTTTCTCTTGCCTTAAGGCCGTAATCAAGAGTGCGTATGATTGGGGTAGAGAGCACAACATTAGCACCACGATATGTGAGTCTTTTATGACTTCATCAATGGCAGCTAAATCATCCCTAATGCTCAAAATGTTGTTTATGTGTGAATTTAGGTCCCCCCTTCACTTAGTCTTTGCGAATATAGCTTTTGTAACAAATATAGCTTTGAAGCTAAATTTGATCTCTGGTGTAAATTTTTTAATTTTTGCCAAATTTCTTTGGTTGTTTTTAAATTTCTAATGTGCACAATTTGTGCATCTTCAGTACAGTGACATATAATCGCCTTTGCTTTGGGCGAGTTTTTGACATAGTTTTCATCGGGAGTGTTGAGTGGATCATCAGTGACGTATTTCCACAATTCGTTTTTAATTAACAAATTTTCAATTTTGAATGACCAGTTCGAATAATTCTGGTCATTAAATTTTTCAACTGAGACGATGTCTTTTGTTGACGTCATGTTGTGTTGTGTGAATTAATTTTTGTTTCTTATATAGTTTATATCTTAATGTTATTCAGCCTTTTATTTATATATTTTTTCAGGCACTTAATTATATTCACGTATTGTTAGTCACACCTTACATATTGTGATATCCAAACATCCATAAAGAAAATATTCAATAGCAAATTTTGAGTACAAAAATAAAAACATCAATATATATTCTATATGTTGATCAATATATATGTATTTTTCATGAATATTATAATTAAATATCTAATTTAACTTATATATATTTTTTTTTATGTAATTTTTCATAAATACCTATATTTTAAAGGAGTGATTTTTTTATTTTCCCCTCTGTCTCATTATCTGTTCGAGAAGGGTAATAGTGAAATCATTTTTCTTTTTTATCACTCACTTTTCTTTTTGAAGAGTAAATAATGGAAATTGTATCCTACCTTTACTCACGATATTTTGACGACGACGATGTGTGGTGTTGTATATCCATTTGTGACGCACTTCAGCTGTAAAAGATGAAAACAAAAACACAATATTAGTAAATATTCACAGATATAGTAACAATGGACATCTCTTTTTTTCACTTGAAAAATGATTTATTCAAACTATCTTCTTGGTTAAAATATAGCGATAATCATGCCTTGAATAGATGAACAATCGTTATATATGTATTTAAGTTGAAATTAAGATTTTTTGCATATTCTTAAGCTATTCAGCCTGGAGGAGATTATTATAATACAACACACACTTACATTTTTAAAGTTCTTACAGAGAGTACAAAAGAGATATGCTGAATAAACTGTTTTCATTATTATTCATTTATGTATCGGAAAGTTTCATATTTTCATCTGTGCAGTGCTGCCACTTTTTGAGATGCAGGCAAGTTATTTTGGCTTTCTTGATTATAATATGAACACACACAGTTAGAATATAATAAGTTACAATATACTTTATGCTTTCCTCACAACTAAAAGGTGCATATTTTACAAACATGGGGACCAACAGACAAAACCACTTCTAGATTTTAAGCATGTACTTGAAGTCACAATTTGTTTGAATACTTCAGATAAAATCTCTAGTTAAATGTTGAGCATCTGTTGTCACATTGTTGTCAGATGCCTACTATAAAAAAACCATTTTATGATTTTTTTTTTTTTTTTTTTTTTTTTTTTTTAAATTAGAAAATGTAAACATTTTGTTTTTGATTAGTTGGAGACAATTACAGAAAGTTATAATCCACTTCCATTTTTCTTATTTCAAATAATAATTTTATAGGAATTATTAATCAGTCCTTAAACATGATGTTTTAAAGAATAATTTTGGACTTAAGACTAATTTCTTCAACTGATTAACTACTGGGAAAATGGCAAATAAAAAAAAGCTTATAAATTTATTGCTATTTAATTTTAGCAGATTTTATTTTTTCAGATGATAGGACATTCATGAAGGTTTGTAATAGTCATGTTAGGGTATTTTTCAGTTAGCCGGGTACCTGTGTTATAATTACATCCATATCTGTACATATATATATACAGTAGACTCCCTTAAATCCGCACAGCTTGAGACCAGGGGTTTTGCGGATTTCTGGTCATTGCTTTGTTTACATTTAAAAAAAAATAATTTGAATGTAATTAATAATGAAATCAAAAGTATAATAAATGTATACAATATACTAAAGTATTAAAATAAGTAATAAACTAAAATAATAAAAATTTAGATATTTTTAAAAATGGTTAAAATACTAAAAGGAAAGATTAAGTTAATAATCAATAATGTACAATTAAATATTCATTATAAAAGAGGAAATGTGTTTTTCCTAAGCTATTCAATGAAACTTTCCTCCTAAAGGTACATATCTAATTCACATCAGGATAAAAAAATAATGAAACTTTATTTCCGGTTTAGCCAGACTTAATAACCAAAAAAGCTTGATTAATACATAAATATATGTAGTAAGATTGTGATTACCAATGGTATTAGCAATATCTTTATTTTTTTCAAAAATAAATTATTCTTTCTTCATGAAAAAACATGAATTCAATAACCTTAACAAAAATTATAAATTAAAAAATGTATAGAATCGATATAAAACTGAAAAAATCAATTTTTGCACCTAGATCTGAACTGAATGTTTCATTGTTTACATCCATAAAATATGTGCAGATTTTAGAGAGTTGTGGATTTTAGAAGTGCGGATTTGAGGGAGTCTACCGTACATACATATTTTATATATGTATGTGTACATTACATTGGCACCCAGCTAACCTAAAAATACCCATGTTAGTTTACTTCTAAAACTTAAAAGGAAGAAAAATACAATAAAAACCATTACACCGACCTTATTTCATCAACTACTGGCTCGGTCACCCTATATAGCAGTAGTAGTAATGCATTTCCAATCTCTCTGCTTAATGAACACCCCCATAATCTTAACATTTTTGGTTGGTCCCATGAGTGATCAGAATAGAGAGAGTCCAATATATATATGTATATACAGTAGACTCCCTCAAAACCGCACAACTTGAGACCAGAGGTTTTTGCAGATTTTAGAATTTTGCAGATTTCTGGTCATTGCTTTGTTTATTTACTTTTTTAAAAAGTAATTTGAATGTAATTAATAATGAAATCAAAAGTATAATGAATGCTTACAATTTGCTAAAATATTTAAATAGGTAATAAACTAAAATAATAAAAAATTAGATAGTTTTTAAAATGATAAAAATACTAAAAGCAAAGGTCAAATTAATAATCAATAATGTAAAATTAAACATTCATTATAAAAATGAAATGTATTTTTATTCAATGAAACTTGCTTCATAAAGGTACATTACTAGTTCACATCAGGATCATAAAATAACGAAGCTTTATTTCAGGCTTAGCCAGTTATTAGCTTCAGTTTCTAATAACTAAAAAAGCTTGATTAATACATAAATATATTTGGTAAGATTGTGATTACCAATGATATCAGCAATATCTTTATTTTTCAGAAATAAATTATTCTTTCTTCATGAAAAAACATGAATTCAATAGCCCTAACAAAAATTACAAATTAAAAAATATATGGAATTGATATAAACAGGGGTGGGGAAATTTTCAAAAATGTTACCAGCCAAGGGTTTATTTCACCAATATGACAAATATGCACACGAAATTACTATTACTACTATTTATTTTCTTATTTTTTTTTCCTATAAAATTAAGAAATATATGCAACAGAGGTAATCTTAATATAAGATAGAACTTAATACCACATTTACACTGTAATAATTTGGAAAGTTAAAATATCTAGGATGAAAAAGTGTCTCTGACAATGTCTCTATTGCCTGCAGTTTTTCAAAAACTAAAAATGCACTTGTCTTCTCCGAAAATCCACTTGCCACTGGCGAGCAAAATGATGTGTGTTCCCCACCCCTGGATATAAAACTAAAAAAATCAAATTTTGCACCTTCATCTGAAGTGAATGTTTGATTGTTTACATCCATAAAACATGTGCAGATTTTAGAGAGTTGCAGATTTGAGGGAGTCTACTGTATATACATAAACATATATATATATATATACACACATACATGTGTGTTATCATTAAAGAATATAATCCATTATTTCAAAATAACTAACCAAGTCGGTTAAAGTATTAAAATTATTAGATTCTATGATTTAACTAGTTATTTTATAGAATAACGATTCTGTAACCATTAAAGTATTAAAAATGCACGCAAAATCCATCTGAGTTTATTCAGTTGGTTTAGTTAGTTTTGAATCGTTTGTCTTTTTTGGAGTCAATGTCTATGCTGCAGTTCTTAGATTTCTTCTTCGTTATTAACTATCATTGGGAGTCCATGTTTTGTCAATATTTTTTTGCTTTCTTTAATCTTTACAAGAAGAAAGTATTGGATTCATGAAAAGTTTTGACTTCCAGTTTTCAATGGATTTATACATTTTAGAAGGACCTGCACACGATTTGAGAGTTTTTAGAAGATGCTTATCTGTCACTTTGAGTCTGTATGTGACATAAATTTTGTGGGCATTCTATCTCAAGAACTAATAAACTGAATTTCACAAAACTTTAGATTCAGTTAGACCATGGTATAAAATGGATTAGTTTTTGGTGTGTATCACTTATGAGGTGATGCTGCTATGCTGCATTATTCACAATTTCTACAATAACTCTATCTCAAAAACTAATGCACAGATTTTTATAAAACTTCAAATTCAGTTAGTTACTGATGCAAATTAGTGTTTTTTAGATTTTGGTGTAATTTTGCTGCTATGCTGCATTTTTCACAATTTCATAATAGCTGTATCTCTAGAACTAATGCATAGATTTTCACCAAACTTCAGATTAAATTAGTGTCTGATAAAAATTGATGCTTATGAGTTCTTGTTGTACATTATCTAATAGTTAGCACTGTTATGCAAATATTTTTAAGACTTCCACTATAGCTTTATCTCAGTAACTAATGTATGGATTTTCACCAGACTTCAGATTGAATTAGATATTGACGTAAGTTGTTGCTGACTAGATTTTGGTGTAAATCATTTAACAAGTAGAGTTGCTATTCTGCATTTTCCAGGAAGTATGAGATAGAAGAAAGTTTTGGGATTGCTACATCTGACTGGTTTGAGCTTGCAAAAATTTCCAAGCAGCATATTTATGCTGGAGTTTCTTATTTGGGATTATTCAGAAATATTTTTGCAGTCTTTTTAAAACTAGTCGAGTGTGGCAATCTCAAAACTTTCTTCTATCTCATACAAGTTAATACTTAACATGTCATAAATAATAACGCCACCTATTGGGCATTTGACACCAAAATGTAAAGAATAGTTCATATCACAGATTTATTGAATCTGAAGTTTCATGAAAATCTGTGCATTAATTCTTGAGGTATATTGCAGATATCATGAAAATGTAGTATTGCAGTGCTACCTGTTGAGCAATTTATATCAAAATGTAAACAACATCAATTCATGTCAAAGACTAATTGAATCTGAAGTTGGATGGAAATCATTGCAATAAGTTATTCTGATAGAGCTGTTCTGTAAATCATAAAAAATACAGCAAGCAGTACCACCTGTTAAGCAATTTACACCAAAAACTAATCAGAATCAAAACATATCAGGAATTATCTGAATATAATATTTTATTAAATTCCATTCATTAGTTCTTGAGATAGAAATCTTGTGAAAATCATGAAAATTGCAGCATGGCAGTGCTACCTGTTGAGCGATTGACACCAAAATGTAAACAGCATCAATTCATTTAAGGACTAACTGAATCTGAAGTTTGATAGAAATCCATACATTAATTATTGAGATTATAACTTTTTATAAATCGTAAAAAAATGCAGCATAGCAGCACCACCTATTGGACAATTTACACCAAAAACTAATCAGCATCGATTTATATCAGAGATTACCTGAATATAAACTGAATATGAAATTCCGTGCATTAGTTCTTGAGATAGAGCATCCACAAAATTTATATCACATAAAAACAGTCACAGATTCACAGACAGACATTTCGTAAAAAAAAAAAAAAAAAAAAAAAAAAAAAATGCTTTTTTTTAATTTTTGACCCCTAAAATATGTAAATCGGAATTCAGAAATTTTCATGACTTCAATACTTTCTTGTAAAAAATTCCAAACAATAGCTGTTTTAAATTTTCTAATTGTAAAATTTTCTAATTGGCTGATGCTAATAATAAATCATTCTTTGTTTTAGCTTCTTCTAGGACACCTAAAGAAGCTTCACCATCTTTGGATAATGAAGCTCATGAAGAAAAACATATTGAGGTATTAACTTTATCATTAAAAACTAATTAGCAAGACTTTGTATATGCATATAAATGATTAGCATACACATGTAATTCATGCATACAGTCGATTTCTTCTGAGTTGCAAAGATTGTGCAGATTATTATTACATTCTTCTTTTGCAGACCAAGGTGTAGCTATCGTGGAGCAGTTGGAGCAAACTGCTTCCAGGCGCATGAATCTTAAGGGCACAAAATTAGAAAAAGAAAAAAAAAAAAAGATTTGTAAAAATATTTGCACATTTTTCATTATTATTCAAATGTTATTTAAGGCAAAAAATAATTTGTCAAACAAATTAAACAAATTGGAAATTGCACATCAAACATAGCAAAGGAGGTGCATTTATACTATAATGAAGTTTTAAAAATATTTAGATATTAGTATCATAGTATGCAATACTTTGGATACAGTACAGTGGCCGAAATCTTATTATCGTCCCTGTAAATACTACCTGCTTTCTATTATGCAGAAAGTAACTTGTAGTAAACCTCAGCAATGCATATCAATTTCATAACATGTAAAATAGTTTAATGTAATTAAAACGTGTCCCAAATGATGTTCCCCCCGATACCATTATGCAATGGAATGCTTTTGTGTGGCCCTGTAAATAAATAACAAATATTTTTTGCACCACAGACTGTACAGAATGTGTATTTTAGTATATACTTCACAGATGCATATCAATATTATTATGTTCAAAAGAGTGTAATATTATTTAAATGCACTTGAAACCATTTTTTTCCCATTGGCCCTGCTGTAACGAAATAACTTTGATTGTCCCTGTAATTGAACTATTCATTTTATTTTCATAAAATTTGAAATGACTCAACAAAATGATGTAACAGCTTTTATATTTTAAATTTCAAACAATTTCTTTGGGCATTTTTTTCCTCTGTCATATGCATATGTGCATGGATGGTCTGAACGACAACTTAGGTGCTATGTATTTGCGTAATTAAGAATGCACCTAAAAAAAAAAAATTATTTCTTAGTTTAAGCCTGAGAAGTGCCAGATGTTAAGATATTCCATTGAGTTAGCTCTGTGTAATGTTGAATTTTTGTAACAAATATGTTAAACCAGCTCAACATAAAAAAAAAATAAATAAATAAATAAATCAAAACAATATGACATTTTAAACATCCGAAAAACATAGATTCCATTTAAATGAAAGCGAAATAAATCCTAGACTAAGGCTTGTATATCTATTATAAGCATAATAGCAGGTGATTTAGAACTATATTTCAAAAATTTAAAGGCTAGTTAACAGAACCTAAATAAAGAGATTTCGTATAGGAATGTGAGTGCGGAAATAAAGTGCTGAGACAATACAGGAAGCTGTTGAGTTCAGTGGATAAAAGCACTTTGCTGGTTGAATAAATTATTCTCTGCACGCATTTCATGAAATATGTGTTGATACACGAATGCAGAGCTTGCTGACATGCATTTCATGTATGGGACTATGCAATGAAATGCAGCAGTTGTTCAGAAGTTGTACTTGGAACGATTCCTGTGTAGGAATCTGCTGTATCACTGAACATTTGAGCATTTTCATGGGAGTTGTGCACTAGTAGATCAAGACATTATACTGAAAGATATTGCATAAATCTTGCTGTGAAAGATGCAGTAGTAGAGGATCAACAGGCCTGAGATCTGTTAAATGTGTAGTGAGTGTGAGCCATTTCCTTGTGCAGTCCCATAGATAAAAGTTATGTCAGCAAGCTCCATGTTGATGTAATGGTGCATGATGTTCAAAATCTTTGCAGAGAATGATGATTCAAGTCAGCGAAGAGCTTTCCTTTGTGGAATTCAACAGCATTTTCTACCTCCACCATGTTGCATTTCCGTACCTACATTCCTATACGAAATTTGCTTATTTGACATCTCTATACCTGCCTTTATATTTTTGACATACAGTTCTGAACCATCTGAACTACAAATATTTACAACTTAAAATGAAAAAAAAAAAAAAAAAAAAAAAAAAAAACGGAATGTCTCTAGAATATGCTGTTCAACGCAGAGCTCTTTGAAGGTTGTTTTTGCGATTATGCTATGTTGGAAGATTATTTTTTTAAACACAGTACATTCTGCTTAAGAAGAAAATTTTGGACACGAATCCGAAACTGAAATCCTCCCCTTAAAGAATCTGGAATGGTAATGTATATTATTGGCTTCTACTAGCAAGGTGGTAAAATACAGAGTTTCTAAAATATTATGACTTCCAAAAGTACAAGTTTGGCATATTTTACAGTGACCAATTCTGACCCTGCAAGCAATAGCGGTTCTTCAGGGGCTTACAATAATTTTTTTACCAGAATATTGATATATAATTTTTAATCTATATTTTAATCATGGGAAGAAAAAGTAAAATCGTGGGATTTTCTACGATTAAAAAAGGAGAATTTTTTTAAATGAAATTACTGGTAGTAAAGTTATCGTGAACTTATTGTGCCATTGTCTGCATGGTGAAACATTGTATTATAGATATAAGATGAACGTGAGGAATAGGAATAATTTAACGAGGTGTAAGAGAAAATTGTCATCAGTTATTGTCATAGCACAGGAGAAAATTAATTTGGATACCAAAGCCACTGGCCAATTTCTTTGAAAATTTTTTTAACAGATTTATGAAATACCTGCTGATATTATCAAAAACATACAAAATCATGGTCCGAGAATCTGGAAACATGAGAAAATTAAAACATACATACATATTGAATAGTTGTAAAAATTATGAGAATGGATTCAGAGCACATTTGAAAATAAAAAAAAATGTACCCATTTTCATTTTTATTTATTTTATTATGATTACAATGTTTACCTACAGTTGCTTTTTACTTTCTTCTATCTTTACAAGAAGAAAGTATTGTATTCGTGAAAAATTTTGGATTCTGGATTTTAACGGATTTAAACATTTTAGGTGTCAGATATTCCAAAAAACATGTTTTTACAAAATGTCCGTCTGTGAGTCTGTATGTATGTGACATAAATTTTATGGGTGCTGTATTTCAAGATCTTATGCATGGAATTTAATGTAGAATACATCATTTCATGTCAAGGACTAACTGAATCTGAAGTTTTATGAAACCCCCATGCATTAGGTCTAGAGCATAGGTTCCCAGTGGACGCTGGAACCTTCCAGGATGTGCTGTCGATTCCAGAGCCAAATAGGAGGTGTTAACACAGTCAAGGGGGGCGTTGACGTGGAGTACTTAGCAATTTAATATATGTGTGGCAAAATTAGCATTCTTCCACGGTTTTAATTAGGATCGAGATAAAACCTTAAAATATACCTTTAAATGAAAATCTATGCAATAGAACCTAGAGCTGGATCCCAAAAATCTAATTTCTTTTTTTCCAGTTATTGATGGTTCTCCAGCAATTATGGAGCATCATAAGGGATGCATGTGAAACAAGCAGTGTCATTTGTACTCGATGTTTATTATTCATCATCCGCCATTGGCTACAAATCAAAAAATGTCTGAAATATCAGTATTATGTTAAAGAGAAATTCGTGTTCTTTAATCCATTTATATTATTGGAAGTATGTTCTGTAAGAAAATACTATTAGCTTCCTATTTTTTTTTTACTGTGTTTTTCCTTGATCCTTCCCCATTCTAATATGTTTTGATGAAGTTACCTAGATCCATAACTTCCATAACTGGTGGTGTTTTGTTTTATTATATGTTGCAATATATTTTATTTTTATTTGTATGTGTGTTATTATCTTTTACTTTTCAATAATGTAATCACAAATAGAAAAACAAAATGTTCATAAAAATCTTTTATTTATGTGTGTCCGTTTAAACCCCACAAGCTGTCCTCTTTATTCCCTATAATGGGGTTAAAAAGCACATTTCTCCCAATTTTTATAAATGCGTAAAAATTTTTAACTGCTGCAGTTGGTGATGCAGTTATTAGTATTAAAGCCATGGTTTTAAACAAAAATTAGGCACAGATATGAGCATATCTTTTAATTTTATTATTATATCAGCTTATAAAGACAAAATGTACCTTTCATTTCCACTTTTCCCTATTGAGAATATTTAATGAAGTCGATTTAATTAAAACGAACGAACAAACGAAAGACATCATAGTGCTTTTCTGGGGAAACTTCTGTTCAAATGAAATGTAAGTAGAGGTCTTCCTACATTTCATCCTACATAATCCTACAAGCATCTTCCTACATTTTTAGCAGTTTCTGCAAAAAAAGAATTTTTATTTGCATGATACTAGCATTTGGACATCTTCATGCTGAATTTATGGAGCGATTCCAGGATATTTCCAACATGAATGTTCCAAGTTGGCTTTTCGATTATTTCGCAAATGCAGATGCATTAAAGTAATTAAATTTAGTGGAGGAACTCACAGAACTCACAATTAACCCAGGAGAATGCGTGCTTACCCAGGATATGAATGGTTTTAACTTTGCCACCAATAAAATCAAATTATAACAGTTACTTTATTAAGGCGGAGACAATTCTTACAAATTTTGCAATAAAATAAGTTGAAGATTACTTTAAAAAAATTAGTGATTACAGTTGTAAAAACCATACGCACTCTGGATCTTTTAGGCCCTGCACACATCCTCCTGGGTTAACGAAATGGCTATCAAGAGTTCTAGCCACAAATGTCAATATTTTCCAGTTTTCTACTCTGAATTATGGGAAACTGTATACACATTTTTTATTGCCAGAGAGTTTTCCTTCATCATATTTGGCTGAATATGAGTTCATTGGGGTAACTATTTACTGCCTAAGAAAGGGAATAGACTGCACATGACTAAACATGTCAATTTGCGACTGATTTAATGAAATCGGAACCCAATATTAACAAATTATTAAAAGCCTACCAACCTTATCCACCTCATTTTATTTCTTAATGATTTTGTGTTTGTTTGTAAATATTAAAAAAAAAAAAATTACTAAATTTGACTGTTCAGTTAATTAATTTCTACATTGTGATTCTGATAAAATTCAGTATAGATAATTATAATAATTTCATGTTTTATAATTAATTATTATGGAAAGGGGGAGGGCGTTGGAATATTTTTTCTTGTAAAGGGGGGCGTTGGAATATTTTTTCTTGTAAAGGGGGGCGGTGGTTGAGAAAAGGTTGGGAACCTATGGTCTAGAGATTGAGCTATTTCAGAAATTATGAAAAATGTTGCACAGAAACGCCATCTATTGAGTGATTTACACCAAAATGGAGAAAACGTCAATTCATCTCAATGACTAACTGAATTTGAAGTTTGATAAAAATCCATGCATTAATTCTTGAGATAGAGCTATTGCAGAGATCGTGAAAAATGCTGCTTAGAAGCACCACCTTTTGGGTGATTTAACTACCCAAAAGGTGGTTATTGAATTTTGTGGAATTGTAATGTTTTCTGGCTTTTTAATATTATAAATAGGAAAACCTATTTTCTCCATATGCTAAAAGGAAAAAAAAAAAAAAAAAGATATAGACAGTAGTGTTTCTTCTTTAATTTATATTCTATAATGGTTCTAAATTCTTGCAGAAATAACTAATCAGCTCAAATTCATATCAAGGTCTAATAGAATATAAATTTATGTTAAATTACACGTATTAGTCCTTGAGATAGAGCACCAACAAAATTTGTGTCACATATAGACAGACATTATGTAAAAACATGTGTAAATCCATCGAAAACCGGAATTCGAAAATTTTCACGAATGCAATACTTTCTTCTTGTAAATATAGAAAAAATAAAAAATTTCAAAGTTGATCTTCATTTCTTCATCCTCTTAAGAGAAATTTATGTCGAAACAGTTATTTTTTAAAAGGTTTACATTTTTGTATTGTCCTTAAGTTCTATACATTATACTAAGAAAAATCTTATCTTTAATTTAAAAGGTTAAATAATAAAAATTCCTTTTTTGTATGACCAAAGCGTACTGAGTTGTGAAACTTTGAATTTTGTGGAATTGTAATGTTTTCTGGCTTTTTAATATTATAAATAGGAAAACCTATTTTCTCCATATGCTAAAAGGAAAAAAAAAAAAAAAGATATAGACAGTAGTGTTTCTTCTTTAATTTATATTCTATAATGGTTCTAAATTCTTGCAGAAATAAACATACATTAAGAGCTGCCGACTATGCTCATTCCTTGACACATTTAGAAAGAAAATCCCATTCCACTTACAAAAAATATTAGCAAATACTCTGCATTTAAAAAATTATAATTTATTTCATCATCCATTAAATAATTTTTAATTACTTGTCGTTAAAATTGTTGTTAAAATACTTTAACTTTTAAATGAAAGTAAGATTTTAAATTGAATTACAGAATAATATATAAATTTTAAATTAAAATTTGCAAAAAATTTGTTTAAATGACAAGAGGGCGCAAAAACTTTATTTGTTACAGGGTGCTGAATGTGTAACTACACCACTGTTTGCAGGTAAAAAATGCATTGTTATTATTAAGGGAAGAATGGATGTTAAAATGGAAAGATAATGATTTCGGACAAGTTTTTTTTATCATATAAAAAAGCTAATAAATTTCTTAAAAGTAAATAGTGTAAGCATAAACAAATAATATGTAGCAAATACATTTAGCATACATATTTCCAAATTCACATTCATCTCTGATTAGTGTAAATTTTCTGAAACAATAATGTAATTTTTACTTGTTTAAAATCTTAAAATTTATGTTTGAAAGTTTCATCTCACTAGTTATGCAAAAATGTAATTTCCTGTTCAGAAGTCATAATAATAATAATAAAAATCTGTTTTGATAAAAAATTAATATCTGTTTTGATAGAAAGTAAATATATATATATTTTAAGTTATTAATTCAATGATTTAATTTATTGTTCAAAGAGAAGAAATGATTAAATTTAAAATTAAGTAACAATGAAAAAACACAAAAAACACTGGCGATAATTAATAATTAAAATAATATACTTAGTAAAAATTACCATAAAATGAAAACAAAGCAACAAAGCAGGGCATGTTTCGAGCTAAAACAATAACAACTCGTCATCAGCTGAAGCTTACACGTGTCCATCAGAGAACAGAGATAAACTGAAAGAAAGGGGATGGAGATTACAAAGAGTGCAATAGGTGGCGCTACTTGAAAGAGCACAAGGGGAAGACAAAAGTGAATCCAAAATAATAAAAGAGAAAAAGATGTGGAAAATAATAATAATAAAATGAAATAAAAATAAATAAACGAGTAAGTAAAAATAAAATAATATATATTAATATATATATATAATGAAAGTAGACAAAAGATTAGGGCAAGAAACTACAAAAGCAACTTCCACACAGGAGAAAGGAAGGGGAATGATGAGAGATCATTGACAAGGTTATTGATTTTTTTACAAATAAAGCATGTTTCATGAACATTTAAGTGAGAAGGAGAGGCAGGGTAAGAAATAATTCTGGTCATGGAGAAATTGAAATAATGACCGGAAGCCTAATAATGAGAAGCAATCAAGGACCTAAAGATTTTCTGATTTAAAATATTTTTCTGATGCTCGCCCAATCTTTTTCTCAATGTTCTCCCAGTCTGACCAATATAACCCAAATTGCTAGAACAAGGAATAGAATAAATACCCCACCAGTTCTCAGTAAGAATCAGGATCTTACAAAGAGGAGAATTTAATTTTATTCATAGGTTGGAAGATAACTTTAAAATTGAAACAAGAAAGGATTTTTGCAAGTTTAACACATTCACAATATCATAACCACTCCCTTAATACCATTTATGACTAGTTTATGTTTAGAACTAGCAAAGCTTAGCCCACTTCGCTGGTTGGTTTTTCTCAAATAAATCTTGAATTAAATGAACTTTGAAATTAAAGTCCACACTTGACAGTATATACATTTAAATCTCAAATTGTTGGTTTTTCTCAAATAAATCTTGAATTAAATGAACTTTGAAGCTAAGATCTACATTTGACAGTCCACACGTTCTGCTATCGCCAGCCATTGCTGGTCCAGTAGTCATAACTTTAAATTTTCCGAAGCCTCAATAATACAATATTGTACATCTGTTTATGATTTAGACTTTTGGGAAGTTTATCATATATGGAAAAACTCTAATAATTTAGTTAATGACATGTCCAGTACTCCAAGATTTTCTGATGTCTAGTTTCCATTCCTGTAATTTCACTCCCCCTCCCCCTCCTGTTCTCTTTGATTTGGACTCGTCCAGTAAGATGTGACATATGATTGGTCTCCTCTGGGTGCGCATGCCAGCTTATTTTTACTGTCGCTTTGCGACATTTCCTAGTCAGTTCGCCTTAGCAGCGAGCTCAGTTACACGACTTATTTTATTTTGCGATGTGACTTTCTTTTACATTTTAGACTTTTAACACTGATGATGGGACTTAAGAAGTCCCAAAACATGTATACTTTTAACATCTTTTAACATCTTTTATCTTATAATATTTGTGCTCTTGAACGTTTTTTTCATTTAGTTATATATAAGCACAAAGTACAATCCTCCCCCCCCCCTTTTCACACTTGACAGTATATACATTTAAATCAAAATTGAATCAAATGAAGTGTGAATTATTGTTTTAAGCTTTTAGCATCATTATTGATGTTGCTGTAGAAAAAAACTTGACATTCTTTTAACTTGAATTTAATCATAGCAGTAGCAAAATTAATCTGCAAATTTGTTTTGTTTTCAGAAAAACATATAAAAAATCACTTTGAGGCAGGCATCATCCCCACTCCCCTTAACTACCACAACCACTATCGCTAAAAACTGCATTAAAAATTTGGAAAAAATTAAAAAAGTAGAAGAGAACAAAATTTACTTTATTGTGCAAAAATATTGAAAACAAATTCCATTTACAAATGTTTAAAAAAAAACACCTCAAAACATGAAAAAATGCTAAAAATTGTGAAGAATTCAAAAATTGCAGCACAAATTTGGAGTAAAATTTATTGAAAGAAGATAAAATTTACTACATTAAACTGCAAAATTGAAACCAGATTTTTTTTTTTTTTTTTTCAAATGTAAAAAAGTTACTGCAAAACACACACACACACTCACAAAACAAAACAAAAAAAAAAATCATTGAAAAGTGCATAAAAAACTGGCTTTGAGGTACATAATCTCAGGTATACAGATAACTTCATGTCAAATTTTGTAGCTTTAAATACAGTGATCTCCAGATAACCAAAAAAAAAAAAAAAAAGACACACACATATCTATCTTTATTATTATAAGGGGATATAGACAGACTTCCTGGGTTACAGAATATAGTTGAAAATCACTTATTTAATTGATAAGTACATTATATTTGTAACATTTAACATTTTTTCTTATAATATGCACTAACATCACCAAAAATCACACTGTTTTATTTACTGATTGATGAATGTTGTAATTTCATTATGTCATATTAGCTGGAAACAAATTCTGAGCTATTTATTTTTAAGTACAGATTTATCTTACATAATTGTCGGCATGTAATAAGGCATAGATTTTTAAAAAAATCATGCTTGAAAATTATTTTAAAAATAATAAAAATTTAGTAAATAGAGATACATTTTTTCAAACAAATTACAATACAGTTTTCAGATAAATTTCATTTGAAAGTTTTTACATTTTTTCTCAAATGTTACGTTTAATCATTCAGTGTTGCTACCATCATAATGACGTCAAAGTTATGCACTGACATGTTTATCCTTAATAATATAGATAAATTAAGCTTATTTTGAGAAGTTCGTGGATTTGATATAGTTCGTTATCTTAATTTCAATGTAAAAATGTTTTTCTGCATTTAAAAAAAAAAAAAAAAATTGCTTACACCTTGTATATGCAGTCGAATCTCTCTATAACGAAACTCCATACATCGAATTTCTCTATATAACGAATTTTTAGTAGGAACGGTCCCCTTTTTGCATGATTACATTAAAAACAGTCTCTATATAATGAAACATCTATCTCCATATAACAATTTTTTCATAAATTGGTTTTACTTTATTGAATTTTAAAAAGCTTCAAAATCATATGGAATCAATTTTCCATCACTTATTTTTGATTTATCGTCAGTGCTGAGATTTTTTTGTATTACTTCTCCCCTTGTTCTTTAAATCCAATGAATTCATCCCACCTCCCACACACCTATTCACACCCTTCTCAAAACATAGTCAATTGGATTGTTACACATGTAAGAGAGGAATCAATGAGAAGCACATAAGAGAGACCTTCAAATGGAGGAAAATGTTAACTACAATTTTTCATTCCTTGCTAAAATTTGAGCATTTTTTTTGAGAGCGTAACAATTTTAAAATTAAAACAACAAAAAATTACAGATTTCTTTGTCTGAAATTAATGCAAGTCTTCCTTATTTGATTTTCATTAAGCTTTCAAATAAATGTCTGTTCTCTTTTTTGAAACAGCTTAAATAATTAAGAAATAAAATGTTAGGTTAATATTTACTTTTAAACATTTCAAATTCTTAATTCAAAAGATCAAAAGATCAAAAATAATATTTGTTCAAATTCCACACATTAAATACGATTTTTAACATCATTCTCTATACATCGAATTTCTCTATATAACGAATTTTTTACTGGAACGGTGGATTTTGTTATATAGAGACTCGACTGTATATATACTATAATTATAATTTAAAACTTGTAATTAGTATTAAATAGTCTAACTATTTTTATTAAGTTCAAAAAATTTTTTGTTTATTTATGTTTTGTAGTTAATTATTTTTGAAAATAGTTATTTAAATATCTATTATTAATAAAAACTATTTGTTTTCTATTTTAACTTCGGTATTAACTGTCTAATGTGACTGAATGCAAAGTTGTATTGCTATCACATGGTCGAAATTGATATTTGTAAGTTTATCTTTTATATAATTAAATTACAGTCTAATTATTTCTCTTTGACATGATTTTTCCATCGAAATCAATCAATAATAATTCAATTATATTATTATTTTCTTTTTCCTGTTCTCAATGGCGATTACTGGTTGCGATTGATACTTGTATGTTTATCTTTATCAATATTCAATTACAGTTTAATTATTTTTCTAATATTTTTTCTTTGAAATAGTTTTTCCAATGCAATTAATATATTGATAATTCTATTATGGTCGTATTATTTATCTAATATTTTTCTTTGAATTGAGTTCTCATATGCGATTAATCAGGCAATATGGAAATCATTTTTAGGTCTATCTTGATTTCCATTCAGAAATTAATCGCAATTAATGTGGCTATTTAGCATTGCCCTTGATAACGAGCTAAATACCACATTTCCAATTTTATTCCAAATTTTGACAACTCCTCTGTTTGATATAATTTGGCATTAACAAGTTTTTCCAGTAATTGATGTTGATTTGTAGTATTATCTAATGGTTATATATATATATATATATATATATAGTAGAATATACTGCTCATAATTTTATTTTTGTACTCTATATTAATTTCATTTCATGTTTTCTATGTTCACTTTTGTATTATCATAGCCTAATCATTTTGTATTTCTTTTTAGCCAAAAATTCATCTTAAAACAGAGGAGTTAGAAATTGTTCCCAATTCTCAGATACCTGAGCAAGGCAAGTTTTTGTTCTAAGATTTTTAATTACAAACATTATAGTGCTTAACCTAGTATTTGATATGCTTGAAGTTTTAAAATAGGAGAATAAAAATAATAATTTTAGACTTTATTTTAGAAAAAACATTCTTATTTAATAATAATAATTTAAAAAAAAATGAAAATTGACTTTGTTTTATAATTTCTGTCATAAAATTGTTTTACTTAAATGTATTTGGTAGATTGTTAGTTTTCTGGATTAAATAAGATATTTAGTATTTTATAGCAAACTAAAGGGCTGTTTCTTAAGCTACAATCAACAATCCCAGTCTAGATTCTATAGGTTCAAAACACACATTTGATTTGTTCTTTTTTATAAAGATTTCTCAATTATGGAAGATATTATCACAATTAGTGGTGATCTTATATAATTAAATTGTCATTTGTTTTGTGTTCTTTTATTTTAATAATATGAAATTATTCTAATAGTTCATTCTCATATTTGTTATGTCTTCTGGTTTTGCCTGAGGTCTTCTGATTTTTTGTACCTATCTTCTCTTTTCTGATCAGAGTATAAAATCTTCTGTTCTTTCAGCTTTTACTTAATACTATTTAGTAAGATAAGTAATTTGAAATTTTTTTAAATATTAAACATAAAATCAATTTAATTAAAAATTGTAAAAGTTTGCAATATTATCAGTGTGAGCTTACACATTCCCTTTGCTTTTATACCAACCATTTGTCAGGTCTAGAAAATGCAAGTGATCACTCTCTACAAACTCAGCTGCAAATCATTGTATAAAAATGTCACTAGTGCCAGTTGATTAGTAATAATGTCTAATAAAATAATGTTATGCTTTTTCTTCTCTTGATATCGTCTACACATAGAAATCACATGACACTTAAAATTTTTTAATACTAATGTCTAATATTAACTTCATATTTGGATTTTTCATGAAATTTTACCTTATGAAACCAACTAGGAAGTCATTTGTAACAAATTGGAGAAGAAGTTGTTTGGAACATGGAAGAAACATAACATTTGGACAAGTTGTTTAGGAAATATGTTGGTTTTTTAAAGTTTATTTCTAATGGTAACTTTATTTTTAATTGTTGAAACAGATTGTAATGCACGTAGTTCAGAAGCTTGAACTATTCAAATACAAAAATACAGTTCATTCTGCTAAGTAGTTTTTGTATTATGTTTAAAAAAACTACCTGCATTGCCATCTGTTTTGGAATGATTAAAAATGAATTTAAAAGTTTGATATTTAAAACATTCATTATATTTCCTAAACTTCCTTTCTGGATCAAATGATTTTCTGTTTAAAACCCTAAGTAAAATTAACTTGGGAATACAAATATTATGTCAAAATTAAGGTTAGCATTGTCATTAGTATAGGTGTTGAGTTTGATACAATTTCTATATTTAGACAACAGACTAAGCAAAGTTTAAGTATAAGAATAGTTATTAGATGTTACTACTAGTCTAATAATATTATTCAGGGTTTTTTTTTTTTTTTCTCTCCTATGATTTGTAATAATGTTAATAGAGAGTGATCTTCTTTTATTTTTCCTCCCCGGGATTGTACATTTGACGTTTGTTTTTCTGCTTCTCCACTTTTACACAGATCTAGCTTTTGTTTTCTATTAGACATTCAGAGCAATACTGAACAGGTTTTCTCCATAATGTCTTATTTTATTATACAAGAGAAGATTTTTAAAGTACCAGTTATTTTTGCTTCAGTTATCGAATTTTTCTACCTTTTACAAGTATGTTGCTTAAAATAAACTAGTTATGTATGCTAAAATTCCCCTTAATAATGTAACATAAAAATACATAAATGATTCATTATTTAAAAGATTATCAAACAAGTAAAAAGTTGTTTAAAATCAACAACTTTCAGTTAATAGCTAGCCATCATCAGGACTTAAAATTTGAATAGTTGTTCTGAACACTACTTTCATTTATGTAATTTTATAGTACATGTTGTTGCCTCTTTTTATACTAATGTAAAACTACATTTTAAGCTAAACACAAGGTCATGAATGCAACTTATCAAACATATTTCATATACATACTTTTATGCTTAACCACAGTCAGACTTGCTAAGTCTCCTTATTTTAACAGAGACTCTTCATTTTCCCATGTTTTTCTACACTTCTGATTTTTAACATATTTCTGTAGATTTCTCACATGTTTATATATATATATATATATATATATATATATATATATAATCTATTATTTTACTTCTAAATGTACTGTGACTCAGGGATGAAAGCTCCAATGTAAGCATACTTATTCTTTAGTATGATTGATGAATAATTTTTTTATGATAAATTACACCCAGACTTATTATAAATGATGAATCTTTAAAACTTTATGACTGTTGTTATGTACATATTGTTTTTTCATTATCAATAATTTCTTTCGAGTGAGATTTAAGATTTTCACTATGGCTTTATATTGTTTATTAGCAAAAAAGCTTTAGCTGTAAAGTGTAATTAATTTAAAATTATGTTAAAACATTTGAAACATTGCATGTTTAAGTCCATTCTACATTTAAAGAAGTATTGATGTTCTTCTTATTGACTAAGAGTAATACACTTCTTTTTGATCTTCAGTAACAACCAAACAGTGTTTAAGATGAAAATTATACCAAATATGTTTACATTTAGAAATTAATGAGCTTTCACTGAAAATTTTCATGATTCCCGAAATAAAATCTTCTGACTCTTGTCTTTAAAAACTTGGCAAGTTTGTACAGTATATTAAAAAACAAATGCATTTCTATTTAATTGTAACAGGGTTGGCATTTTTGCCGGCAAAAAGGTATTTTTGCCAGGACAGTGGAAAAAACTGGAAAAAACCAGGGAAAAAATGGAAAAAACCGGCAAAAATGGAAAAAATCTATATGTCTTTAATGTGTAATAAAATCTGCACGCTAATAAGGATAGTAATGGTATAAACAATTAAATTTAACAGTGTATTATTTAATATTTTAATTTCATTTGCTAATTAATTAATATTAAATATTTTAAATCTTTAAAAAATAGATGGGATTCAGTCTTACTTAGGAATTTCAGAACAAAATAAAAAATTGCATATCTAATTTTTTTTACTTTAAATCAGGGATATGTTTAGGAAAATTTTAGGTCCTTTATGGCCTCTTAATAAACATTTGAACTCACCAAAAAATATATTACTTAGTTTCTCTATATGTGAAGGCTAGAACCTGAAAACCTGATAATTTAAAATTCACAAAACTGTCTAGAATTTTCACAAAGACGAGAAAAGTCTAAACAGACCCCTGTAAGTAAAGTATTTTATCAGTCATTAACATACATATTTTTTTAATTATCAAAAGATTTTCACTTTCAAATATTTCCAGCAAGCAGTGCTGCTATTAAAAGATTTTTTTCAAATTTTTCATTTGTGCAAACTGAGATTCGAAATACTTCAACAGTTACTCTTTCGAAACTTGTCTGTTATGCCAGGGCTCGAAAAATGTACATGCCCGACATCAGTGTTGTTAGACGGCGACTTTTTAAAAATTCAGATTGGCACCACTTCTTTGGATTGGTAAAATTACGTTTTGTTTAATGACATATTAATCAAGAGGAATTTTATCCTTTAATAAAAGTGGTGCCAATCAAATTTTTAAAAAGTCGCCGTCTAACAACACTGATGTCGGGCATGTAGATTTTTCGAGCCCTGTGTTATGCCATGCTAAAGCAGCAAAATTTAGGTTGTGAGGAAGATATTGCTGAAATATTTGAAATTTAATAGTTTTCTGCTTTAAATATAATTTTATATTGAATTAAATTTAGGTTACTATAACTGTTTCTTCGAATTTCTAACATATATAAACTATAAATATAAATGCTTTAAACTCAGTCTCAACAGTTCTATTATGTGAATTAATAATTGTATAAACATGAATAAATGAAATTTCTATTTATTTATATTAAAATTGGTATTTTTTTCATTTATAATCTTGTTATTAAAGTTAGTATTCTTTCATAAAGTGCATAATTATACTTATTTAACTTAAAAGTTAAAATAAATTTAGAATAATATTGATTTTTTAATTAAGTATGCAGTTTATTTTTTCTTTTGTGAAATATTTTTCTCTTTCTGGGGAAAAAATTTAAATGGACAGCCTATTTTTGCCACTTCTTTGGCAAAAACATATTTTTGCCGGGACGGTTTTTACCAGGTTTTTTCCACAGTTTTTTCCACCTTCGGCAAAAACTCACCAACCCTGAATTGTAATGAAAAAAAAACTGATAAAATCATAATGCATAACAGTAAATTAAACTCAATAGACAATATTTTCGTGATGTTGCAATTAATATGAGTATTTATTTGGTTATAAAAATAAAGTTTACACCTGCAAATTATTTTACTAAAAATAACTTTAAAAAAAAAAGTCCCGAAAGCCACGAGTCTAAATGGAAATAAACTGATTGCCAGCATTGCCAACATTTTGAAGAAATTTCATAAACTTTAAAAAGTAAAATATAAAAATGGGAATATTTTAAAAAATAGCTAGTGCAGGCACATTTGAAAAGTGAACAGCTTTTATTTAAAATAATAATAATAATAATAATAAAATTTGGTCAGTAGAAAACTCAAGACAAATTCAGCTTGTGTTTTGAATATATAAAAGATACAGTTCACTCAGTAAAGGTTACCTATACTTTCCTACACTTGGATTTTATGTAAGTAGATAACCCAATATCTCTGCTTTAATGCATTATTTGATCACAATAAATTATGCATTTTAATGGGCTACTTCAGTCACATGAAGATACCAGCTATCTAAAACTAATCCTATTGAAGGAATTCACAAAGATATTTCTTTTGCATTTCAACATTTTAAAATGATATATATGTACAGTAGACTCCCTCAAATCCGCACTCCTAAAATCCGCAATTCTCTAAAATCCGCACATATTTTACGGATGTAAACAATGAAACATCCAGTTCAGATGTAGGTACAAAAATTGATTTTTTAAGTTTTATATCAATTTCATACACTTTTTAATTTATGATTTTTGTTAAGGTTATTAAATTCATGTATTTTCATGAAGAAAGAATAATTTATTTCTGAAAAAATAAAGATATTGTTAATATCATTGATAATCACAATCTTACGAAATATATTTATGTATTAATCAAGCTTTTTTAGTTATTAAGTCTGGCTAAACCTGAAATAAAGTTTCATTATTTTATGATCCTGATGTGAATTAGTAATGTACCTTTATGAGGCAAGTTTCATTGAATAGTTTAGGGAAAACACATTTCCTCTTTTATAATGACTATTTAATTGTACATTATCGATTATTAACTTGACCTTTCCTTTTAGTATTTTAATCATTTTTAAAAATATTTAATTTTTTTTATTTT
The DNA here is from genome assembly GCA_964019185.1 of Maratus speculifer. Taxonomy (NCBI): domain Eukaryota; kingdom Metazoa; phylum Arthropoda; class Arachnida; order Araneae; family Salticidae; genus Maratus; species Maratus speculifer. The sequence goes on along the minus strand of OZ025296.1, from coordinate 185,919,641 downwards.
AGTTTATTATTTATTTTAATATTTTAGTATATTGTATGCATTCATTATACTTTTGATTTCTTTATTAATTTCATTAAAAAAAAATTTTTTTTTAATGTAAACAAAGCAATGACCAGAAATCTGCAAAACCTCTGGTCCCAAGCTGTGCAGATTTGAGGGAGTCTACTGTATATATATATTGGATATATACATTGGATAGCTGAAATTATGTGCAAAGGCCTTTTTTTTTCTTTCTTTTCTGATTTTATTTCTAAATTTTTTTTCATGAGAATTGAGAATGCTTTTACTTTCAAAACTGGTTCCAAACGTGAAAGTGCCCTAATTCAAAATATCTGAAAAGGAAATTGGAAAAATAAAATATGGCAGACGTAGAGATCAATCTCAAGATATCCAGTGCCAAAAAAATTATTTAAAAATATTGAATTTCTATCAAGATATAAAATTTCTCCCATTGGATTAACTTAGCAAATGGGTGTTTTTGCTTGATTGAACTAGCCTCTTAATATGCTGTACTTAAGAGGATAAATATCTCCCTATTTTGAAACAATTCTTCTGATTTTTGAGCACAAGTCTTCGTGTTTTTATTTGCTGCTGGTTGGCAATTATCAATTTTTATTCTTTAGTGGCTGACCTGTCTAGTTTTTTCAAAGTTTATCATAATTAATTTAAATGTACCTAATATTAGTGTTGAATGATTTTAATAGTTTTAGATGAAAATCTTTCCAAATGAAACCAATGTTGGCAGCCTCATTGCCTTTAGCTACACACACCCTCTATCATATACAGGTAAATTCTTGTCACATATCATATACAACAAGGCTGTATATGATATGTGACCTTTATATTTTATCCAACTTGGCACCTGCAGAATACCAGAAAATTCTTACAGAAATCAAGACCTTATTGAATTTACAGATATTCAAAGATTTAATGAGGCAAAAATTTCTGTAAAATCTTTCTGGTGCTTTATGGGCACCAGGTTGGACAGCCCTGATATACAGGACTGTGCAGAGCATTTATAATAATAAAGTAGGATTTTTAATGATATTGCATTAGCATTTATGTATATATATTTTTTCTGATTGATGATTAAATTTTAGGAATATTAAGAAAGAAGCTCCATGCTATGTATTTTTAGCAACATCATTCTTATTAATATTTGGCTATTTAAATAGAAAACAACAACGTGAGAATGAGAAAACCTCCTAAATAAAATAATTAAAATAAATGTAGCAGTAAGTTTTTAATATTCTTTCTGTTTTGCATACACACATTGATTATATTTACCTCTTTGTTCTTGAGTGATTATGTGATATTATTGATTATTATTCAATTATGCCTTCTCTATTTTGCTTCAGAGAGTTTTAATTTATTTGCAATATTTCAAGTTTTAGACATTTTATAATATTGTTCTAAGATGGAAATTGCAATTCTGTTTAAGTATCATTAATAAAATAAGAAAAACAGAGGTCCACCTATGTGAACCTGTGAAGTGGAGATGTAAAGGAAAATATAATAATATTGTAACTTATACCTGAAACTTATAACCTGAACTCATTTGTGTGTTCCTTTACTAATTTGAGACAGATATTTAATGCTACAAACTGGGTGTTGAAAAATTTACTAAAATTTTAATTTGTCAGATATTTGTATATTTTCAAATTGTTATAATAGTTGATTATTATATGCTATTTTTAATATTTGCCTGCTTTTTTATTTTCTATAGTGACTTCATCTCATCTACAACTTGTAAATACTAGTAATAATGCATTTACAAAATCAGCTGATGTTCCTCATGTATGTATACTGAAAGTGAATTTTAGCAGTAAATTTGTGTGTTTTAAATTTTATGCATCTATTATTTTTTAAATGCGATTTTGATATCAAATAAATTAGATAAAGTGCAAATTTCATAAATACTATGCAAATAAATGATGATAATGATAAAAATATTCCTCTTTTTATGATACAACTAACCTTTCTTAATGCTAAGGCTGTGCAATAGGGTAAAACTTAAAAATAGGGTTTAAAAAATAATATATAACAGTGAAAACTTTTACTTTTAAGGTGTATAAACTTTTAGCTGAAAAAGTTTTTTTTTTTTTAATTAATTTGTTTTCCGGTTTCTCAAAGAAGTCAAAGTTTTACAATTTCAGTTTAAAGTAACTTAAAGTACTAGCTGTATAGAGCTGTTTGCTCATATCTGCTTATATTAAGTATATACTACCCAGAAGTCACCACAAACAGACGGATATGTGTCATCTTCTCATTTCAGTCCCTCATTAGCTGTATTAGCTATTCAACATATTGGCATATAATCCTTTTTTGTAGTAGACATTGTCATTATATTGCAGAACTTCAACTTTCCCGAGATTCATCTTTTATCCAGAGATGGTTAACATAGCTTCCATGACACGTTTGACACATCTTTCCATTGTTTGAGAAAGACAAGAAAAAATTAAAAACCAGATGTTTCCCATGTGTGCATTACTTTTTAAGTTCTTCATCTGATAAGTCCATTAAAACAGGAGGTTACTTTAGTTTACACTGATTCCAATTAATTAAATCTCTATATTCAGAAGCACCACAATTAAGAATAAGAACTTCAAGACATTGTCAAAAGTATATATTTTTTCATTGTCAAAACACACATTTCTCTGAATGATTTGATCAATGATGTCTTTATACTGTTTTTCGAGGTACCTAGACATTTAATCATTTCCAACAAGTGAAAAGATCAATTCTTGATAAAAGCTTTTATTTGGTGTTTAACCATATATGACTATAAATTTTAACAACATATTCATTGAGAAACTTTCCATTTTCAAAAGAAGTTAAATTTCTATATTATAATTTTGAAATGTGCTGAAATACCATTGGCTATATTAATAGCATTGGAAGATGACAATGAAATATGGTCAATATATTTTGATCCTGATTTTTTGCACTAAGACCGCATATTATTAATCCAGTTCATTTGAATATTTGTTTGTCATATTCAGGATCAGTAGAACTATCAACTGAGCTATCTGATGTGATGATTTATGTGTGATTTCAATTTAGTATTTTCTGATGTGATGACTTAATAATTCTAAACTATCTTTCATCAGAAGGCGAAATATTCATCAACATACCACTTTTTTACTTTAAAGTTATTTTTTTCTTTTCTTGATATTTCTTTTTCTTTAATATTCCTTTTTGCTATAGTGTGTAATTTTTTTTTTCTGTAGCTATTGATCCTATTTGCATAATTATTTCCTCTCTTTGATCTTTGAGAAAGTTACATTTTTTGTTCTAATACATGACATTATTTTGTGCATTTACACAAAGAAAAGTTTTTGTTGATGATTACTTAACATTTTACAGTTTTATATTGGATGTGGGGTTATTCTTTCTACCATTAATATTCTTCAAATTTTGGCTTTTCTCATAATAATCTAATCATATTTATATTTTTTGTATCAGAAACCATTGAAATTGAAGCCCTCAATGTTAAATTGTAGCAGCAATAGACTTAGATATTTCAGAAAGAGTGTGTTCCAGATTCCAACTGTCAGATTTTAAGTTAACCCCTTAACCTATGATTTATGTTTGAGAATTTTGGGCCGTAAACATAAACAAGTTCGTGCAGCCTTTGAGCCATTCGCATGACTTGTGCAATATGCTGATCGAGTGTGACCTGATAATCGTACTACGAGCTATGCCTGTAATATTTATGTCTGGCCTGATCATCGTCCATGGACTGTGCCCATAATATTTACATTTGGCCCGTTCATTGTACACAGGCTATGCCTGTAGTTGTAAGTTAAGAGGTTAAATTGAATCGACAAGTAATGTTTCATAACATCTTCATATGTTGATAGAAAATGACAGTTTAATGTTAGTTGTTTAGGTTCACGAGACAGTAGACACTTTAACAAATTTCTAGTTTTAGTAACTGTAGCAAACATTGCCACATTTGACACTGACAGTTTATTAAAAAATAATCCACAAAACTGCTAACACAAACACCAGTATTCTCTAACTAGGGTGTAAAAAAATCTTGATTTTTTAAATTTAAATCTGATTTTTTCCCCCAGCATTAAAATACTGAATAGATACCAAGAGTTTTATAAACCTCTAATTATTAACATAATTTATGTTTTTCACTTTTATTAATAATAAAATTCAATTATTGGTTAATAATTACAGAAATTTAATTAATGAAATTAATAGTTTCATTAAATAGCAGAATATAATAAATTATGCATATTAATATTTTGTAATAATTATGTAAGACTATATAAAATACTAGGGATATTTACATCTATTAAAATGATCAGTTACTGCATTTAATGTTAAATTGTTAACATTATTTAAATTAATAATTATTAAAAATAATATTTAACTAGGTATATTTACATGCTTATGCTTTAATTACTAAAGTAATTATTTATAATTTAATATTCATTTTAAAGGTGAAATAAGCAGGATGCAGTTTCAAACAAGGGCACTATTTCGCAAGAAAATATATTAGTAATTTGTTTAGCAATAATAAGGGAGAAAAGTATATAACTTTTTATTCTAATAAATAAAAAAACATCAATTTAAAAAATATATATAAATTACAAGTAGAAAAATATTGTTAAATAACATGGTTTAGCAATACCCTTTTTTTCCCCTCAAGAAATAAAGTTCTATCATTTTTATAAGGTCTTGGACACATGCATTTTAAAAAACTGTGGTATGAAGAAGTTTTACTATTTTTTTTAAAAAGGCAGGGTGCACTTTGTCAATTTTAAAAGGATTCTTAAAAAAGGACCTAGAAGAAACAATTGATTAAAAAAATAATAATTAATAAAAACTACATGTAATTTCATTAGTTATTAACACAAATAACAAAACTAACAAACAAATATTATTGACAGCTCATTTTGCATTTGTACAAGAAAAATTAATGTTTATCACCTAAATCTTAACTTAGAGGATGTATATATATATGCTAACCAAGATCTCTTGCTGTACTTAATATTTTTATACAAGTTAGTTTTTTTTTTCTCTTATATATTCTTTTACAACAGCTGTTGATTAGATGTTATTTTTCTATTCTTCTTCTGTTTCAGTATTTGGTATAATTTTACTATCACAAAAGTAGAATGAGATAATAAGATTCTGGTTATTTGCTCACTTTGCAGAAATTTATGCTTTTTTATGTAAAAGAATGAATAATTTGATTACTTAAAGAAAATTATAACTCTACAAATTATATTAAATTTAAGTAAAATTTTTAAATTAAATTTTTTTATGCCTTTACAAACATATTGTACTTAATGTTTTACAATTCTCAGGAATTAAGTTTAGAAACAATTTTTTAAAGCTACTTTTTTTTCATTTATTTATAAGGCAAAATACCTGTAGAAAAAAGTCCAAATTAATCTTGAATTTTAATACTTTTATGTCATTTTAAACATTTATAAAAAATTTTGATTTTAATCAATGATTTTTTAAAAGAATCAGTTGATTCAAATCACAATTTAATTATTGATTTCAATCAACTGATTAAAATCGTTGATACAATATCTCTAACTAGGACTAAAAGTTTATGACTCACAGTCAAGTAAAACATGAACAATAAAAGCTCATGATGCATACTTCTTCCAAAGTTAAATAACATGGTGCCTTAATTTTTAAGACATTCAAGCTTATTCTCTTTATTACAGAACTTTGATGCATTTCATTATTTTAATTTTGTAATTTCATTATTTTAGTAAACTTTTTAACCTCTTCAGTCCCTGAATACCCAAATGGGTACATCAGTTTTGTCCCATTTTATTAATGATACTCAAATATAAATGAAATTTCAACATAAGAATAATATGTTTCGAATTCTATGATTCGAGCTAATGAAAATAAAACAAAAATCTCGCTCTGAAGTCAAACGAGAGAAGAAATAATTCAGTAATAATTAAAAATACTGTAATAATCGCCAGTAGCGAAGAGGTTAATAAGTTTAAAATATTTTTAATGCAGTTAATGGATTTTGTTCCTTTTTTAGAGAAAATCAGATGCTTTGGGGAACCAGAAAATATCATTTTAAAAATAAAAAATCTCCTTTTATGGGGTTTAAAAATTACAAAAAAGACACTATTAAAATATAAAATTTGAAATTTCATCTTTTAGTTCCATCCTACTGTGCACCATTATAAGCATCAAAGCAGAATTTTGAGTACTGCCTTTGATGTATTACTTATTTCAATCTGATTCTTACATCTAAATAATTTTAACTATTTGTATAAAATGCTGCACGGAATATAAATAAATTAAAATATTTATTGTAAAATAGCAGATATCATTTATAATAATCTCCTTCTAATCTGAAAAAATTGGTACTAAAGCTGTAACTACAATAGAAATTTGAAGATTATATCTCATTATCTGTTTATATTTTTTTTTTTTTTGCTGATACAAACTAATTTATCTTTATTAATGCATGAATGAATGTTAAAATGGAAAGATTCTGATTTCAAAAAACTTTTGTAATAAAATATCTTTTCAACATTAAAAAAGTTTATCAATTTCTCAGAAGTAAATGTGTCATCAGATAATACTTACATTAAAATAATCATTATTTAAATATACTAATCCAAATGCACATTCATCACATTTTTTTTTAAACTTTTTTAAAATATCAATGTATTGTAATTTGTAGTTACTTCGATGCAGACACACATACCCCCCCCCCCCCCAAAAAAAAAAAAAAAAAGTTTAATTAGTCCTGAGTCTATTGTGTCGAGAGTAATGTTGAATTATGCCAATAAACTCAATATAGAATTTCAAAAAAGGGCTGATTTTATTTTATTTTATTTTTATTGTGTTATTTTGTGGATAAGAGTAACTTTGCTCAGGTTTCATTTAACCTCATTTTAATAGTAATTATTTATTTCATTAGTTTAGCTTTATGTTTGTGAATGCTATCTTAGTTATGCAAATATTTAACTTCTTGTTTAGAAATTGAGCTAGGATTAAATTAAAAACTTGACTAAATTACAGCAAAAAAGTAATTTTCTGTATAAAAAAAAAAAAAAAAAAAAAAAAAAAAAAAGAAAAAAAAAAAAGAAAAAAATGTGATTTTTCCCCCCCAAATTCTTTCAAAATCTTAACTATGAATTTCATTGTTTGTATTTAAATATATATATTGCAGATTCTAGATTTAAGAATTATATGGGGTTGATTCTATTTAACATCAATGGCACATTTCAGTCTAAGTTGCTGCCTGGAGATGTAGAGAAGGGGGTGCCGACAAGAAACACCATTTATTTATCATTAGAATTATATTATTGTTATAAATAAATTGGTTTGTGAATATTTATTAAACTTGGATATTTTATTTTATACTAGCATAAATTCCTTTAACACTTTAAATCTGTTTATTGTATTCATGTTATTTTTTAAATATTTGTAAACAACAATGAAATTGTAATTATTGTACTAAATGACTCATGTCAGAAAGCCAGAATTATCAATTTCCTGCTGTTGGTTTTGGTAGATTTGGTTATAAATCTTTTTAATAGAATATTCTATTAGTAGGAGATGGAAAGGGAGATTCCAGGAGAGGGAAATCCATATAATATCTCTTTTAAGAGATGGTATGTAGGATTACAGTTTATTTAGAATCCAATATATTTTACTGTTGCAAATATCAAAAAGTTCTTAGAAACACTATAAAAGTTTAGGAAAGTTATGTTTCAGAATAATAATTTTTTTTTTAATTTAATTTAAAGCATATGTTATTGTTTTTTAATCATTAGTATCAGGAAATTGTCTATTTGCACATATACTTTCAGATTAACTTCGTTTTACATGTTTATAGTTGCATTTATTTAATTGGTTATTTTAAACTGTGAATAACATAATAAAAATTAAAAATAGATAATTATTTGCAATGATGTCTAAAAAAATATGATTTGGATGTACTTAAAGGAAAATAATATTAATTCCTAAACACAGAAAAATTATGGAAAATTCTATTTAAGATAAAAATGCTACAATATCTTCTTTAAAAGGAGTCTAAAAAATGTAAAGAATATATAAAATTTATGCTTTTAAAGTATATAACTTCTCAATCTTTAACTGTGATCTTGTTTTAAGGTAAAAAGATAGAAAACACTAATTATAGAAGAATTTTTGATAAGTAGGGAAAAAGAGAGAGATGAAATCCAAATTATGAAAAACAGACAAGTTATTTTTGAAATGACTGTACAAGATTTATCAAATAATGGATTCATGGAAATTATTCAATTGCAAACAATATCTTTCAGTGGTGTTATGTCCTGATTAAGAATTCACAGACTTGGTACAAAGTCCTCTATGTAGCATGTATTAAGGAGAAATCATTTTTAAGTATGTACATATATTAAATGAAATCATAAATAAACATTCTTAATGCAATAAAAAAGACTGAATTATTGTGTTCATTCTTATTTTGTTTAACATCTGTTACAATAAAATTTTTTGACATACATTCCTTTAAAAAAATTATTGAATGTTTCATTTATGTATAATTGACAATAGTGCAAAAGTATTCATCACAATGAAGCTGGAGTAAATGGCCTTCTGAATGATTCTTTGTTTTTGCTTTGTTTTTTTTAAAGGTGCTTCAAGCTTGTCAGAATTTTGATTTAAGGTTCCAAAGAGAACTTTTTAAAAGTGCATTTTCTCTAGTAAGTTATTAATTTTTTATGTTTTATTGTAATTAAAATGTCTAGCCTAGATTAGATATATCAAAATATGTTCCTACATTCCTAGTAAAAAATTTTGTCCAACTCTATTCTGTAATTATCAAGTTCATTAAGTAATAAATTTTTCATTTAGACAGATTTTCATCTTAGCAGGTAAGGTATTATGTCTGTTATAATTGTATGCAATACCCCTGACACCATGATTTTTTTTTTTATTATTTAAACCAAATTTCCATGATTTATACTTTGATATGTTTTACTGTAATCAAAGGAATTTTTTTCACGTGTATAATTTAGAGGCGATAATATATATATATCAAATTTGTTGAACTTTTAAGAAGTAAATTAATTCAAGATTTTTTTTTTTCTCTTTTGCTTGAATTTAAAAGAATTCTTCTTTCTTGTTTATAAGAATTTCTTAATTGTGTTACATTTTAATAACAAAAATAGTGTAAAAATAATATCTGTGTTTAATTCGGTTTAAATTTACTGATATGATATAATTTTATGTGCAGTCAATTTCGTCAAATAATCAACTTGAAACAGTTTACTCCATCTTTTTGTAAACCTAAGTGTCTAGATTTATTTTAAATTAATCAATTTAAATTATCAAAATTAAGTGAAAAGCTAATGTGTGTGCATGTACATGCTTTTACACATTTTGTTGCGCTATAGTATTTGCATAATCGGCATATACACTGGAATATAAGACTGAAAGTCTTTAGATAAAATGCTTATGTATTGATAAATAAATAAAAAAAATCAACTTTTTAAGAAATGCCAAAAACAAAAAAATGTTTTATAATAATACAGTGATGGTTTCAAACATTCTTCTCAGTTAGTATTTCAGTGATTCTGAGGAAGACTTCAAATTTTAAGGTGGGGGGGGGGGGGGAATTATAGCCATTCATAAACAAAAAGTTTGACTCTTTTTTATTTATTTTTTAAGGGTGAGGCTGTTAATTGGACCACTCACTAAATTAGTTGCTTGTATTGTACAGAATATCTGCTAACTACAAGAAACTGAATAAATTCATTATGGCAGGCTTTCATCTTAACCAGATATAACCTTAAAAATCATGGGCCCACTACTAAGCTGTGGATGCAATATTTTCCTTTGGTCACTTTAGTAAAGCAGTTTATAGAAACAGAAAAAAAGGGGAAACTGGCATTTCCATCGTGCCTGTGCCCAAAAAATGTTGCCGTACCTTTCATGCTGCAGGACATTTTTTCTACACACAGGGATGGGAATTTACCGTTTTTTGGCGGATTTCCGCTTTTTTGTTATTTTAAGAAATTCCGCGGATTTCCGCTTTTTTGTTATTTTGATAAGTTTCAAATTTTTCACCCCAAAAATTCCGCTTTTTCCCCGGATTTCAGAAATATGTAACAGGGATGCCGCGGACGCGCTATAGCGCGTAAAATACACAAAAAATCGGCGACGGGACGCTAAAAAATGGGGCTTACGCGTCCCGCGAGACGCCGTCAAAAAATCGCAAAAAAGGCAAATTTCGTTAAAAAATAGCGAAATAACGAATAATTTCCGGTAAATTTCGTCAAAAAATTTGTGAAAAAATGACTAATTTTGTTACAAAATCCCGAAAAAAAGTCGGTTTTTCTAGAAAAAATGACAAGTTTTGTCCAAAAATCGTGATAAAACGGAAAATTTTGTCGAAACATTCGCGAAAAACGGTAAATTTTATCACAAAAACGCTAATTAACTTTAAAAGAATTAAAAAAAAACAGAACATTTCTTCAAAAGATCGCGAAAAAACGGTGCATTTCGTCAACGAATCGCAAAAAAGGAAATTTCACTAAAAAAATAGTGAAATAACGAATAATTTCCCTCAAATTTCGTCAAAAGATTCGCGAAAAAAGGCTAATTTTGTTACAAAATCCCGAAAAAAGGCAGATTTCCTCAAAAAATCGCGTAAAAACAACAAATTTCGTCCAAAAAATCGCGAAAAAACAACAAATTTCGTCCAAAAATCGCGATAAAGCGTCAAATTTTGTCAAAAGATTCGCGAAAAACTACAATTTTCATAAAAAAAAATCGTGATAAAACAGTAACTTTCGTCAAAATATCGCGAAAAACCGGCACATTTCGTCAAAAGATCGCGAAAAAACGACAAATTTTGTCGAAAAATCGCTTTAAAACGCAATTTTCGTCAAAGGGGCAAGAAAAGAAAGTTAATACCTGGTGGATGGAATTTTTCTGTTCCAAAAACTAACTTTCCTGCTTTCAAATTATTCTTTTTGCTGCTCCAAAAACAGATTTTCCTGCATCACAATCTTTTTTTGATTGTTTCAAATCTTTCAAAGTGAATAAAACTTCTGATAACATCTATTCATTAAACAAAAAGTACCCCCTTACTTGTGGTGCAATTTTTCATTCACACGTTTGAATACAATATGGTGCAATTTTTCGTTCACGCGTATTTTCAGTTTTTTTGCTTTTTTGCAGTTACCATCCCTGTACACAAAATGCACTCATCTATATGTGCAAGATTATAGGTACAGATTATATTATACAGATTATATTATAGGTATAGATTATATTATACTCATAATTTTTAAGTTATGTGTAAAAATTGGCAAAAAATTCCGTTTTATTTTATTTTATTTATTTTAATTTTGTCTAATTAATTATAATTTGTCAACTGTTGCAGGTATAAAAATCAACCTGTACTCAAACTCTAGCAAATTTGGTCTTCTTTGGAAACAGTATAACATTACTTTTTTAGATGGAGAGTTAAGCAGGTATTTGGCAAAAACTAAAAAAAAGTTCAATAAATTAGAGGTTTTTCCAAGATGGCAGCATTGGTGGCAGAATATTTTGTAGGCAAATTTGTGGAAATTAGTCAGAATACCAATCCATGCATCATATTCAAAAATTAGCTTTAGCCTAATTAATGTAATCATTTTCTACCATTTGACTAGACTAATCATCATGGGAGAATATCTAGAATTAATAGTTATTTCTTAATAAGAAGAGATTTTTAAAAGTGAAAATTAATCTGAAAAATGAACCAAATTCATCTGTATTCCATACTACTACAATGCCTGTGTGATTTAAATAACCTTTCTTTTTTCCCCCTTGCTGCTTTGGCTAACTAACGTAATTGGATCATCAATTTAAAATGAATTTGAAATCATTATAATTGTCCAAGAAGCTAACTGAAATTTGAACCAATTTATGAGTTTGAGTCTGGTTATTGTATTTAAAAGATCATCATATAAAGCTTTTAGAGTATCATTTGTATAAAAAAAAGGATTAGTTTTTTCTATTATAGTTCTAATAAGAATATGATTGAAACTTATTGGTGTTTATTTGAATATCAAAATCATTTCATTGTGGAAAAAAAAAATGATAATAATACTGTTAAACTTATCATTAATTATAGATTTAACCATAAGATCAAAATGAAATTAGAGTATTTAATTCGATTTTAGCTTCTAGTATTTCATTATTTCTATTTCAATTTTCTATATCTGACATTTGATAAAATTATTTGTTAATTTATAACAAAAAATTAACATTTTTTAATGTTTCATTAGTTTCACTTAACATTAACATCTTTTATATAATTTTACACTCAGACATGTTTTAAAATATCTTTTAGAATTTGAATTCAGATGGTTGTTTGAACCAAGCCATCAGTGATGAAGATGCAGCATTCCGTTTGGCTTATGCAAAATACATGAAAAGCTATCAACAGAATTATCATCAACAGTCCCATGAAACTGAAGAGCAAGCTGCAGCTCGACGAGCTCGAAATGCATTACGAATGAGAAATTATCGTCAAAATTTACAAGAGATAGAAACTGCTGAACAAGCTGCTGAAAGGCGAGCTCAGAATGCATTAAGAATGAGAAACTATCGCAGGTTTAAAAGTGAGATTGAGCCAGAATTAGCAGCTGAGCGTCGAGCTCAGAATGCTGAACGAATGAGAAACTATCGTAAAGTTATTCGGGAACTGAAACCAGAAACAGCAGCTTTACTTAGGGCACAAAATGCATTAAGAATGAGGAATTATAGAAAAAATAAACTTCAGAAAGAACCTGAATGACTTATTGTAAAAAAAATAATAATAAAAATTGTTCAAATCATTCTTTTAGATATTGTGGCTGAAAAGTGAACAGAAATGAAAAGGTGAAACCTTTTAAAAAGCCCTTTTGTCTAAATTACCAAAGAATGAGCAGAGTAAAAAAAAAAAAAAAAAAAAAAAAAAAAAAAGTCATTTATGGCTATAACATACACATTTTGATATGTATATCATGTTATTATGAGTTATAAAATTTATGTAATTACAGAAAAAAAGGTATTCAAAATGATATTTTGTTTATTTTGTAGAGATAAAGTTTTATTTTTAAAACATTGCATGATAAATCTGATAGTGCTTAATTTTATATAATTACATATTATGCTTATAATTTTTAAGCAGTATTGTTTATTTCTGACACAAATTAAATCATAGTCTCTTTTTGCTTTTATTAAATTTACTGATTATTTTACCTTTATCTAATTGTAATATTGTTTATTTTAACAGGAAATTTTAGAAACAATTTATTACAGCTATATGCTAATTTAAAAGTTTAATAAGTTGTAAAAAAAGGATCTCTTTCTATAAGTTTTATATTTTTTATTAATTCATGAAATTTATGCTGAGATTTGTGCAATAATCATTGCTATATATATTAAGATACTAATTTATTTTTAATATTGCAATGATGTATTGTATAAAAAATTAAATGGTGACAATTTTTTTAATTTTATGGATTATGAGGTATAATTATTCATGACATAAATTGTCTATATTGAATTTAAAAAAGGGGAGGAAGATGTTGTAATATATACTACTTGCATATGCTCATGCATACATGTAACCTGTTTTTTACTATTAACTTGTGGTGTTTCTAGGGGTAAAAAAGGGAAGATAATTTATGGGGGTTTTTACCTCTTTTTTACCCTAACTGTATGCTTTAAAAAATTGTAACATTCATTTTACCAATTTTATAACATTAATAATAAAACTATCAGACATTTTCAAATTTCATATTGCACTTGACATTGCACTCATGCATCTCATGTTCAAGATTTTTGAATATTTTACCATTTTTTATAATTAATTTTTTGTTATAAATTTAGCCTTAAGAAAGCTAAAGTTCTAATTTATCTTGAGGTAGAATTATTTCATGTAATATTTTAAAATGTAGTTTTAGGGTTTCTATATTGTTAATAAACATTAAAAAATTTTGGAGGTGATTTGTTGTTGAAAAGGAAACAGTTGTTTTTAACAAATTTAGTCTGAATTGTGAGTTATCAAATTGAAAATGTATGCATCATGCTTTGACGAGTTTGTCTTTGAAAATGGTGCAGTAATCATCTATGTAGTTTTTGCTACATAAAACTGTAATTTAAACTATTTTATAGCCATTTCAGTGGCAATTTAAAAATGTTTGCGAAGAAATCTTACAATTTTAATTTATTGGCAAAAGGTACTTCTTAATCTTTTGTCCCCCTTTCTCCTTTTATTTATCTTTCCACAATATTAATGTGCATGTCTATCATATACAATAGACTCCCTCAAATCTACAATCCTAAATTTAGCGAACACCTAAAATCTGCATATCATTACAGATATTAATAATGAAGCTTTCTGTTCATATGTAGCGGTAAAGTTACAGACTTTCTTATTTATTAAATTTTTTAATCAAGGTTTTTGGATTATTAAGATGCTAAATCTGAAATAAAATTTTCTTACTTTATGATTTTAATGCAAATTAATAGGGTACTAATAGGTTATTAAATTAATATGATACTTAAGTTTTGTAAGTTTCATTAAATAATTCAAGGAAACTGTATCCCACCTTTATTATCTATATTTAACTATACATTATTAATTATTTCTTGATCTTCACTTTTAATAATTTAATCATTTTAAAAATTATTTTACTTTTAATCATTTTACTTTTTACCTTTTATTATTTTACTTAATTATCTTAATATTTTACTATAATGCAAGCATTCATTAAAATTTTGATTGCATTATTACATTGAAATTACTATTTAAAAAAAATCTAAACAAAGTAATGAAACAAAGCTGCAAAATTCTAAAATTCGTATAATCTCATGCAGTCTCAAGCTGTGTGGATTTGAGGGAGTCTACTGTATAGAGGGTACTACTAGGTTATCCCATCGACCAAAAAATTATCACCAAACTATAAGATCAAATGCCAATAATGGATGATCGTGAATGTCACATTCAATGACATTAAATACAATTCACGTGTTTAAAATGTCATTAAGTGATTTTTATTTCAAATTTTTATTAATATTTATATTAATACTCTACTAATTATTTGTTTTTTCTTATTTAAAATAAAAATTATGTCAATATATATAATTTGGCTATTAGTTTGGCAATTTGTAAAATTTGGTGAAATTGGTCGACGGGATAACAGAGTAGTACCATATAAAGAGTGATGTGGTGATGTTTAATGGGTTACTCAAACCTACAATCTTCTTATTGTAAACTTCATACTCAGAGTATTTTATTATGAGTCTATGATAACAGAAATATTAAAAATTTCATAGTTATTTACTAATGCTTTCCTCAGAGAAAAACTGTTATAAAATATCATAAATCCATCTCATGAATCATTTACAAGAATCAAATTAATCAAAATATGAAATAAAATACAGCATCATACATATGATATGAACATTTTCATACTTGTTTTCTATTGCTTTCTTCAAGGAAAATACATATAAAATCTTGTTTTCTTTTGTAAAACGAATAATAATATGATTTCTGATTTGATTTAAATATTTGTTGCATAAAAGCAAGTGATTCAGTATAGCACTGATGATACTGTTGGCTATTTTCTGTATTCTATGGGAAAAAAAAAAAAAAAAAAAAAAAAAAAAACTATGTGCTGATGAATATGGGCTGAAACTGTTCTTTTTTGCACCCGAGGCAAACATGGATTTTGCTGTCCCTTTCTCCTCCTTTGCAAAGTAAATTTACAAAGAGAATTTCATTAAGTTTCTAATAGCTGACTTATTTTATTATTTAAAATATGTAATCATAATGTTTTTTATTTTGAACTATGTAATCAACTTTGTCAAATTAATTAGTTCATTAAAAAGTTAAAAATAGAATTGGAAGGAATTGAAAAAAGTTTTGCTTTATAGAGGATCCTTATCTTATATCATCCTTAGATTCTTTTATGTTTAACGTACCTCAGAAAGGACAATTTTAACAGTACCTCCCTAAACATAGACCTGAGAAAAAATGACAAACAAAATCTTCAATTGACTCTCCCTTTGGCTTTTGTTCTGACACCTGGGGCACATGCCCCTTCTGCCTCCCCTAGTTTTAACCCTGGATGAATATGAATCTTTGAACAAGAGAAAGCAAGAGAAAAAAAAGTCTGTCTCCAGCTCTGACTGTGTCGTACATTGTCTGGTTTCCTCTATTACAGAAGATACTTGAGATCTGTCCAGATACAAATAGTAATTGGTTGACTGAAGAGTCATTGAGAAACATTTAATGCAGTCATGAAAATAGATAAAAACATTTCATCACTGTCCATTACTAACAATATAGTTAATTATGCTCCAACTTCCTGACAACAATGTCACCTGGTTGTAAAATTGCAACACTGAAATATTTTTAACCACTTAATGTAGGAACTAAAATAAAATCAAAGAGCGTAATATATATATATATATATATATATATAATTTTTTTTAATACACTTTTACCAGTTAATTGAAAAAATAATTTGGACATCTTAAAAATATAGTTTTAATGTTTTTTTTTTCTTTTGCTATATCTTAAGCAAAATTTATAGTAATGAATTCACTAGTTTGCACTTTCTACCAAGCATCAATCACAGCGGGTAAATTTTCATAACCAACACCAAATTAATGCATTGTAATGGAAATTTTTTAGAACAACATGAATTGCAGTCATAGCTTTACAAACGATTTTTTAGGTAAACAATGAATGATTGTAAAAAAAGTCTTTTTAAAAAATTATTTTTAGTCTTATATTTATTTTCATTCGATGCAGTGATAAATGTATTTGTTTTAGAATTCAACTGCTTATTTTTCCTTTATTTGCTCTTATAACCTTTTTGCTAACTAATTTTCTACATTTTCACTTTGTTTTTTAATAGAAGAACATTTTTTGCTTTTAAAAACAAACTTATAAATGGTACAAGGGCTGTTCGATAAGTATCTGGCCTTGACAAGAAAAACTCTTTTTTATGTCAAAAATATACTTTATTGTTCAACATAATCTCTTTTTAGTTGATTCACTCAACTCAATGTTTTTCTATTTTTTTATCCCTGTAAAAAAAAAAAAAAAAAAAAAAAAAAAAAAAAAAAAGAAAAGAAAAAAAAAAAAAAAAAGAAAATTTCTTGAACCCTTCAAAATAGGCATTTGTTTCAGCAATAGTCTCATCGTTTGAGCCAATTTTTTTCCTCTGAGCTACTTTTTTAAATTTGGAAACATAGAATAATCGCCAAAGGCTAAATCTTGCTAATATAGAGGATGCAGAAGCAGTTTAAATCCTAATTCATAGAATTTTGCTATGGCGATGACACAGGTGTGCATGCCTGCTTTCTCTTGATGAAAGATAATTTTTTTTCTTTGCCAAATGTGTAAATTTTTCTTTCACAAAATTGTTGAAACAATCTGTTAAGTTGTCATAATAGTTTTTATTGATAGTTTTGGCTTTTTCAAGGTAATCAAAAAGATTATCTTGAATGAATCCAAAAACATTGCAGCCATGACTTTATTTTTCATGCAGGTTGGCTGTGAAAACTCCATTGTTTGAACTGTTCTTTAGTTTCTAGTATACTGTGATTAATTCATGTTATGAATTGACTCCAAAAATCATTCGAATTTTGCTTTAACTTCTCTAAACATACTTTTGAAATTGACACACAAGTGTGTTTAATGTCAATGCGGAGAAATTGCAGCAGCCATTTCGTGGAAAGCTTTTCCATATCCCAACAAGTTGTTGAAATATTTTACACCCATACAATTGAGATACCCACAGTCTCAGAAATCTCAGGCATTTTCACTCTCCAATCATTTATCACAATATCGTGGATTTTTTTTCATTCGGTTTTGATGTCATAACTTCAACTAAATGACCTGGACATTCTTCATCAAAAATGCTTGTACTGCCATGTTTGAATTCAGCTGTAAAATATTTTATGGTTGATAACGAAGGTGCCAAGTCCCCATAATTTTTTTTTTTTTTTTACTTCCCCTTTAATGTCATAAATTGTTTTCTTTTTCAAAAACAGGTTTTTTTTTTTTTTTTTTTTTTTAATCACTGTTCAATATTCAATTATTTTCATTGTTGAAATATCACTAAAGTTTCTCTATTCAAATGGCTTCCATTTACAAACTAAACTACTTAGTGACTTGGCAAATCGCCATGTTTGATGTGAAAGGTCACCTATAAAGGTGACCTTTCACATCAAACATGGCGAGAATTTAAAAAATGAAATAAATCATTTTTTAAATTCTAGTAGCATCACCTCTGATCGAGGCTAGGTACTTATCATACTGCCCTTGTAACATCTATCCTGATTTCCTGTTAAAATAAATGTTTTTTTCATCTGACTTTGCAAAATACTTTCAAGATTGTGTGATCAAGAGATGGAAAATTTTTCCTACTTATCTAACTTAAATCCTTTCCAATAAAATGTTTTGAGGATTTGTATATCGTTCACTTGTTTAAAGGAAATTAGTGATAATTAAATTGATGTTTCAAGGGGATTTGTAATTTTAGACCCCTATTTTTGAACCTAAATTATCATATTCCCCTGCTTTAGCTGGCATGCCGCAAAATTGAAGAGACGCCAAATTTTTAAATATGAGTCACTGGTCTTTCATTATATTCAGTAGCGGCGACTATACTGTTGGGAAGGAAGAGTGCGATATAGAAGGGTTTTTTCGTACTTTTCTAATTATTTAGTTTACCCTTTTTTACATAAAGATAATAAAAACGTATTTCATGTGTTACATATTATTTCACAAAGAGCTGTTCCCCAGCACCCATCCAATATTTGCAATGTAGAAATGGATTATCTTATAAATTATTACATGAAAAGAAATATTCTTATTATATATAAAATAAGAAAAGTACTAGAAATATTTAAATTTATAAAAGAAAAATATATGCTTACCTTACATCAAAAAAATAATTTTATGTGATAATTTAATTAACTTAATGTCGTCATTCTGGAGTAGAAATGATGTACCTGAAAATTTTGCATAATAATAAGGTAAATAAAATCTAATAATCACTTAAATATTAATTACAGAGAGAGAGAGAGACAAAAAGAAAAAAAATAAGTATTGATGTTTTTCTTTAAACTGAAAAATGTTGTAGAAAAGCCACAATAAATCAGCTTCCCTTTCCCCAGTAGCAAAACCTCATATTTTCTGACATGCCTGTTAATGCGAGGGAATACGGTACTAGTCCCCCAAAGTACCAATTTTCAAAAAGTTCTTTTTTCTGTCATCCATGATGTGATTTTGTTTGTTTAAAAGTAATGAATGAGTATTTGTAGTATTATTTTAGCTTCGGTAATGAAGAGAATAAATCAAAATTGTAACATAGTCATTCCATATGAATTTATACTGCATTGTTGATTATTATTATATTTATTAAGCTATTATTATTAATTTGGTGAAAAATAAATGTAGGATAAAATCTTGTAGGTTTGTACTTTTCATTGAAAAAAAAAAAATCTTGTAAATAGATTGACAAATGGATTTCTTTCACTACATATTATTGTACATAAAAAATATATATAAATTTTTAACTAGTGTAAATTGTCTGGGATTTGGGTATTTTATCTGTGTTTTTGTTTTGCTTCATTAGAATTAACAAAGTTTTGGGAAAAATCTATTGTTTGTGTATGTAAATTATGCTGCATGTGAATCTGTATAGTTATGTTTAAAATATATAAATGTTATTTAACAGAATATATAAATTTGAAGATCTATTTATTGAAAATACTTTATTTCTGGAATGAATTTAATAAGTGTTTATGAATTTCATTATCAAAAGATCTTTAACAAATAATTTCTAGTCATAAATAATTCTTCAGCTTGAGAAAAAGGACATAGAGTGAAAATTATTTTTAAAAACTCTCATTTTTCATAAATGTATGGAAATGTGAAAATTGTAAAATGCTAAAAATCAGTATTTAAATTCTTAACTTAAATATATTTACATAGAAATCTCAATAAAATTTTTAATGTTGGTATTTATAAATTATTTTTGTCCGATCGCATTCTTTTTCTTGGCAATATTTTTTAAAAAGATTTCTTATATTAAAATGCAATAGCAATTGTTGTAGTATAGTAATGATGTGGTATATGCGTTTATGTAAAATTAATTTTGTTTAAAATTTAAAGCATGTAATGAATAAAATAATTTTCTGATTTTTTTTCTGCAGAATAAAAATTTTTTATAAAAAATATACCTAATTTTTCATTAATTGTGTATTTTCCTTCATAATAATATTTTAAGTAATAAAGTGCTAATGATATGTAGAATTTTATTAAAGCTATATTTTTTTTCTCTGTTATATGATTTAACATTCATGCTTTTCTTGATTGCCAGGACAGAAAGAAAGAAAGAAAGTGGAAGTAGTGGATTAAATTCAAATAAAGCCAAGAATAGTTACTTTAACACAATAATAATAATAATAATAATAATAATAATAATAATTGCCAAGAAAATGTTATTGGAGAAAATCAATAAGTATCTTAATTTCCTTCTTGTTGCATTGCATTAACTATATTTCAATCTTAAAATGATTTTTTTTGAAATAGTAGTTTTTTTTAATCTAAATATTTGTTTCATTTCATTGAAATTGTGTGGACTTGTATTCTTTTTCTCTCCTTTTATACTTATAGAGAAAATGCATGAACAAAACAATAAACGAGTTTTTGGTGATTTTTAATTACTTACTCCATTTTTGTATGTATGTTTTATCTTTAACTTTTTTTATTTTAAAAAATGTTATAAATCTTGGTTTATTTATGGGCTTATTTTAGTAAAAACATGTGTGTGACTAACATTGGCATTGAATTGTCTCACATTTAACACTGACTTACATTAACAGTGACAACAGCTTGCACTATACTATTCTCATTCAGCGTACACTATCCCATTCTGTATATAATCTTCAAGTTTTACCCCCAGTTTATTGAAGAAAAAATAATAATAATAAATGCTCTTTCAAATAATAGTTGTTTGAAAATTGAAGCTCAATTTATTGATTTTTTAAAATAATTTTCAGGCAGTGATATTTAAAAATCTGAGCAATGAATGTTTGTTTGCTACAATAAAGTTATTTTTTGTAGTAATTGTCAGCTCTGGCTTTCATGAAAAATTTATTAGCTGCATAGCAACCCATTGTGTTGAATTTAAATTGCATGTAGTCTTTTGATTATTTTGGGGGAAAATAAATTAATTTTACCTCTCATTTCAAGTTTTTAGATCTAACACTTTTAAATAAATCCTAATTTAGAACATTTTAAAAACATTTCCTGCTCATTTTACCCTTTTAAATTTCTAACTTTTTTATAGCAATTTTTGACTTTCATAGCGAGGTACTTCTATCATATAAGTAACCATCACAACAAATTTCAAGTTTCTAGCCCTAAGCAATATTGTAATTTTAGATTTTTTTTTTTTTTTTTTTTTTTTTGTGTGTGTGTGTGTGTGTCTTTTTTAATTTTAATTAAAAAAAATAATAAAAAAATGGTCTGTCAGAGTATTTAATCTGTAAGATCATAATTTAGAATGATTTTTTGTTCATTTCACCCTTTTAAATTTTGAAAATTTCTGAAATACTTCATAACGAGTATTTACATTTTGTAAATTTTGTAGTGAAATGACGGTGTTAGTGTCACAGAATGGGAAAATTTTTTTACAGAGAATAATAATAATAATTTTGGGATAAAAGCACTTTTTTTTTGGGGGGGGGGGGGAGAAGATCTATGCAATAGCAATATTGATAAGAGGTGAGTGTTTTGCAATTTAGTAGATTTTCAGCCCCCCCCCCCTCCTTTGAAATTTTAATTTCTTTCCTTCAGTCCTCAAGCTTTAAAGTTGAAAATCTTTAAAATTGTTAAGCTCCAAGTTCTGCCCAGTTTTTAAATATTGGTTTGCTCTAGTTTTATTTGTTATCTTGAAATATTACTGCATAAATAGTGTATAATAGAGGTCTGCACGGGCCGAAATTTCCAGGCCCGAGCCCGGCCCGAAAGTTAAAATTTCGGCCCAGGCCCGGCCCGGCCCGAACGAAAGGAATATTGGCCCGACCCGGCCCGGCCCGAACGAAAAAAATATTGGCCCGACCCGAAAGTTAACATTTCGGCCCAAGCTCGGCCCCGTCCGGAAAAAAGTTTAAAATTCGGCCCGAACCCGGCCCGGCTCAAGTGAATTTCTACAGAACATTGATCTTTAATCTTATGGAAGAGTTCTGGCCAAAAAAAATTATATTAGTCTTTTTTTATCATGTTTATAATCTCCATTTATGCAGAAGCGCCGTAGGCTGCAATATTTACGCTTTTAAATGAATCTTTGTTTGCTGTATGTAAATGTTTCAGTTATCACTAGTAATTTTAATCCATATTCCCTGTAATGGAGACAAAAAGTCGAAAAAGCGGTATATGGTAAAATTTCCAAAGACTAAATCGCTTTGGAACGAAAAAAAAACTAGTTGGATGTGTCAATCCCGAAACTTTCTTCTATCTCATAAATACATGATATATATATCATGTATTTATGATATATATATCATGTATTTATGATTTTTATTTATATATATATATATATATATATATATATAAATAAAAAAAAAAAAACGTGGTGACTTTAAAGTTACTTATTATCGAATTTCCTCGAACATTTGAGCTAGCCTAATGAGATTCTGGTATCCGAAAAGCCTAAAACGCAAAATGTAATTAATATTCTGAGAAAATGAGCTTAGTAGTGCCTCTTGGTGGGTAATTTATACTAAAACCTAATAAGCATCTATTGATGTCAAGACCTAACAGAATCTGAAATTTGATGGAATTTCGTCCATTAGTTCTTGAGATATAATTATAACAAAAAATTTGCAAAACGTAGCACAGCAACACCATATTTTGGACAATTTATGCCAAAATGTAAAAAAGCGTCTAATTATGTTATGGTGTAAAAGAATCTGAAGTTTATGAAATTCTGCGCATTAGTTCTTGAGATATATCTAGTTAAAAAAAAACGTGTAAAATATAGCACAGCAGCACCATCAGTTGAAGGATTTATAACAAAACGTAATCATCGTGTAATTATGTTATATGTCATTTTGTAACAAAATCTGAAGTTTGATGAAATTCTGTGCGTTGGTTGTTAAGATATAGCTATCGGAAAAATCGTGCAAAATGCAACTTAGCTGTACCACCTGTTGTAAGGTTAATACCAAAATGTAATCAGCGTCTAATTATGTTATATATTCTAGTGTAAAAGAAACTAAAATTTGATGAAGTTCTCTGCATTAGTTCTTGAGATATAGCTATCGCAAAAATCGTGCAAAATGAAGCATAGCAGCGCCACCTATAGGGAAGTTCACACCAAAACCTTATCAGCAACTATGTATCTCAAGGTATCGCGGAATCTGAAGTTTGGTGAAATTCTGTGCATTAGTTCTTGAGATATAGCTGTCATAAAAATCATGAAAAACGTGGCATAGCAGCGCCACCTGCTGGCCAATTTACACCAAAACTTAATCAGCGTCTATGTATATCAAGGGGTAACAGAATCTGAAGTTTGGTGTAATTCTGTTCATTAGTTCTTGAGATATAGCAATCTTGAAAATCATGAAAAACGTAGTATAGCAGCGCCACCTGCAGGCCAATTTTCACCAAAAACCAATAGGCACTAATTCATATCAAGGTCTAACTGAATATAAAATTTTATTAAATTTCGAGCATTAGTTCTTGAGATAGAGCGCCCACAAATTTTTTGTCACATACAGACAGACAGACTCACAGACAGACACACAGACTCACAGACAGACGGACAGACTCACAGACAGACATTTTCTAAAAATAGTCAAAACGTGTTCAGGACCTTCTAAAACGTATAAATCCGTCGAAAACCTGAAGTCGAAAATTTTCATGAATCCAATACTTTCTTCTTGTAAAGATAGAAGAAAGTAAAAAAAAAAAAAAAAAAAAAAAAAAAAAAAAAAAAAAAATACATTCCCTTCTTAACAGATGTAAATGTTTAATATATTTTTTTCTCCCGTATTGTCGTATTCATTTTGCATGGATGAACATTTTAAAAGAAACTTTCAGTTTTCAGTTTAAAAAAAAAATTCCGTCATAATCATGTTTTTTTTTTTTTTTTTTGTGTGTGTGTGTAATTCTATATTAAAACGCCTAGTAATCTACGATTCTTTAAAAGGAATAAATTCTAATGTTTAATTGTAGAATAATGACGGCTTAAAAGTATATGCCTTTTTTGCAAACATTTTTGGACAAAGCCAAATATTACTGATTTATAAAAAGTCGAGAAAAGGTTTTCATATAGGAAGATTCAACAGGAACTGATTATTTTGGTCCATGAAAACTAGGAAGAATGGAATCAGTCTCGGCTTCGTACGGAAAAAAAAAGTTAGGCTCGGCCCGTCCAGCAAAAAAATTAAGGCCCGAGCCCGGCCCGGCCCGGCCCGAAAGATTAGTGACTAGGCCCGGCCCGGCCCGGCCCGGCCCGAGTCTTTAGAAGTAAGGCCCGAACCCGGCCCGGCCCGAATGCCATTATTGGAAATCGGCCCGAACTCGGCCCGTGCAGACCTCTAGTGTATCCTATACATTTCCTTTCCCCACTGAAATTGTCTATCATGTCCCTTGCATATTGTTCAAATCTTAAAAATTCTTTTAAAAAAAAACTGCCATTTTTATTAATTTGAAGTAACAATACATGAATGTTTAATCCTCTATTTTCTCTCAAAAATTTTAGACTCTCTCTTTTTTACTTTCTTCTATCTTTACAAGAAGAAAGTATTGGATTCATGAAAATTTTCGACTTCCCGTTTTCGACGGATTTATGCGTTTTAGAAGGTCCTGAACACGTTTTGACTATTTTTAGAAAATGTCTGTCTGTGAGTCTGTCCGTCTGTCTGTGAGTCTGTGTGTCTGTCTGTGAGTCTGTCTGTCTGTATGTGACAAAAAAATTGTGGGCGCTCTATCTCAAGAACTAATGCTCGAAATTTAATAAAATTTTATATTCTGTTAGACCTTGATATGAATTAGTGCCTATTGGTTTTTGGTGAAAATTGGCCTGCAGGTGGCGCTGCTATACTACGTTTTTCATGATTTTCATGTTTGCTATATCTCAAGAACTTATGCACAGAACTTCACCAAACTTCAGATTCTGTGATCCCTTGATGTACATAGATGCTGATTAAGTTTTGGTGCAAATTGGCCAGCAGGTGGCGCTGCTATACCACGTTTTTCATGATTTTCATGATAGCTATATCTCAAGAACTAATGCACAGAATTTCACCAAACTTTAGATTCTGCTATACATTGAGATACATAGCCGCTTATATGGTTTTGGTGTGAACTGCCCTATAGGTGGCGCTGCTATGCTATATTTTGCACGATTTTTGCGATAGCTATATCTCAAGAACTAATGCAGAGAACTTCATCAAATTTTAGATTCTGTTACACTAGAATATATAACATAATTAGACACTGTTTACATTTTGGTATTAACCTTGCAACAGGTGGTGCAGCTATGCTGCATTTTGCACAATTTTTCCGATAGCTATATCTCAACAACCAACGCACAGAATTTCATCAAACTTCAGATTTTGTTACAAAATGACATATAACATAACGACACGGTGATTACGTTTTGTTATAAATCCTTCAACTGATGGTGCTGCTGTGCTATATTTTACTCGTTTTTTTTTTAATCTAGCTATATCTCAAGAACTAATGCACAGAATTTCATCAAACTCCAGATTCTTTTACAACATGACATAATTGGACGCTTTTTTACGTTTTGGCATAAATTGTCCAAGATATGGTGTTGCTGTGCTACGTTTTGCAAATTTTTTGTTCTAACTATATCTCAAGAACTAATGGACGAAATTCCATCAAATTTCAGATTCTGTTAGGTCTTGACATCAATTGATGCTTATTAGGTTTAAGTATAAATTACCCAACATGAGGCAGTACTAAGCTCATTTTCTCAGAATATTGATTAAATTTTGCGTTTTAGGCTTTTCGGATAATAGAATCTCATTAGGCTAGGTCAAATATTCGAGGAAATTCGATAGTGGGTAACTTTGGCTTCACCACGTTTTTTTTTTTTTTTTTTTTTTTTTTTTTTTTAATATTAAAATGTATTTATTAGATAGAAGAAAGTTTCGGGATTGACACATCCAACTAGTTTTACCACCCTCTTACTCCAGGATTAACCTTTAATTGCTGTGACAAAAATTGTCTCATAGTTACTGTGTGAATGGTCTCAGGAGCTGCTTGATCAAAAGATGATGAAAATGTTTGATTAATTCATAGAATGTTGTTTCCGTACTCAGTTTTATGTACAGCATTATTGTAATTAAAATTCACCTATTCAGAAATTTCTAATGATAGTATTAGGGCTTCAAACAAAGCAAAATTTCACTAGTGTCTATAATTAAACTGTTGCGATTGCAAAAGACAGCTGTCTGTGAAACTGCTAACAACAGTTAAGGGTTAAAATTTTTAATTAAAAATTCTCAAGCTTAATTTTTTTTAAATGTATCCCTTTTGTAAAAATAGTTTTGCATTAGTTCTTATTTTTTGTAAAACTACATAAATATATTAATCTAGAATCTAGATCATCCCCCGCTCACTGAAAACTCTCCTCTCCTTCGCTCAATCATTACACAGTTTAAAATCTTCACATTTTTATCAAAAGATGTGTTTTATTAAAAAATGTTAAGATTCACTAATTATTACTTTAAAATAACAATAAATGATTGGTCATTTACTAACCCCCCCCCCCCCCCTTTGAAATTGTTGCTTCTCTAACTCCTCACTCAAATTATAAAATATTTAAAATCACGGTTGCGGAGATGGAGTCACTAAATAACAAACCTTTTTTTAAAAAGACAGTTTGAAATGAAATTAAACCATTTATATTATAATTTTAAATTCATAAAAGAATTATTTTTGGATTATATCGGGCTACCCATTTTAAAGATTTCCAATATACTGCCCATCGTACATTATAGATGGAAATTGCTTTTAATTATAAATTCTAGTACATCGTAAATTATTTACAAGCTAATAAAATTTTCATTATTTTTTCCTTTCCATCGAAATTTTTCTGCTCTGAAGGACACAAATGAACATCAAGATTGTAACAAATTCCACTTTTCAAGTCCACATACCTGAAATAGTAAAATTTCTGTTTTATTTTCTTCTTTGGATTTCGAGTTGGATTTTTCAAGTTTGTAGGATGTAGAATTGAAAAATTAGTTAAACAGAAAATATTTTTTCTATTTTTTTTTTAAAGCTCTAAGAACTGAATATCGAAACAGTGAAATTTTCACCTTTTTTTTCCTTGCGTTCCCTCCTAATTTTAACCAACAGCAACACTAGTGCATTAGCCAGCTGGAATTTCCAGGCTCGTACCAATCCGATGTAAAAACTAAAAATTTGGCCTATTTATATTTTCATAGTTCACGGCCCGGCTCATATAGAAATCAATGAAAACAGGCTCGGCTGATCTGGCCCTAATCAATTTGTACAAAAAAAATTATGATTTTCCTTAACATAAAATTAAGATTCTTTCAAAGCAGTGGTTCTCTACGTGGGGTGTACGTCCCACAGCGGGGCAAGATGATTTTTCTGGAGGAAATTTCGGATTTCTTATTAAAGAATTTTCTGTATAATTTTAAATTATTATTGAAAGTAGAGTCATAATCTAAAAATTGAAAAAAATGTAAAGACAACAGAATAAAAATTAAACTCCAAAGCAGTCTCTTAAAACTTAAAAATACACTTTTGCCGGAATAATTATGTAGTTTTGTTTTGATATTTTGAACCTATTATGCATTAAAAAAATCTTTTTCAATTTTCTGGTTTCAGTATTATTTTAGTGAGACACGCCTCTTTTTTTTACTATTTTTTTTTTTTAAATGTTGCACATATATTAAAAAGTGCATTAGGCCCCATGAAAGAATTTTTCCTTTGAAATTTTGTAGGGTATCTAATATGGATATGTTTAATCTACGAAATTTTTTGCATTATCTAAATGAGATATAGACAAACAGGGGTTAAGAGAGAAGTCTTTGGGTTAAGAGAGAGAAAAGATTAAATCTGCTACATCGCTTGAGTTAGCATCAAAGTTTTGATCTCAAGATATAGTAAAGGTGATTGTGTTCAGGTTATATACCTGAATTCAGGTATTTTTTTTTATTTACAGTGCCAAAATTCTGATTTTTCTGATAGTTCAGTTCATAAAATAAGATTAAAATATGATTGCTAAACATAATTAAAATTTATTTTTCCTCCGTGTAACAAATAATGTTCCCTTTCCATCCTTGTTTTAGTACAGAGACATTTTCTTGCTAAAATTTCAGATATTTTTTCATGAACCATTAATCATGCTTGATAGAGATTGCAGCACTAGAGTGAGTTTGGTGGCTCATTGGAAATAATTCGTTAAGATTCCACCATGGTAGAATGGACCAAAGTATTGTAAAGGTGGAACAAAATTACCCTGATTGACTGGACTACTTTTATGAAACAAAGTTTGCATCATGGAAGGAAATGGGTCATAAGTAAGCTTCTTATGGCTTTTCGACAGACCACATACACCATATATAAACATACTTCATGATACATGCATTTAAAAAATATATAATCGATGAAAACATAACAGCCAAATAATAATATTGGTAAAAAAGAAAGTCCGCTAAGAAGTATGTTATGAGTGGAAAGAAAAATAGTTGTTGAATATTCGCGAATCTGGAAATGTTACTTTGTATTATGTTATCTATACAATTTCGGTGATAAAAAATATCGCTCACTCTAAAATTTACTAAAATCCACTACAAAATGTATCAATTGTATCAAATGTAATACAAAATGTGAGAGAGATTCCAAAAAACTTTACAAAAATGAAAAATTAAATTTTATCATTTTTAAATTTGAGTTTCCATAAAATAATAAAATTTTTCTGTGTGCAAATGACCTCATTGCATGCATAATTATATTAAAAACATACTTTGTAATAATAATATATTAAAATGATATGTTAAAAATATATATAAATGTATAAATTTAATAAATAATATATATAAATTTAATAAATAATATGTTAAAAATATATATATAAGATTTCGATAAATAAAAAAATATGAAATCACTTTTGAGAGTTAAACAGCATTAACTCTACAACTCTCCCAAAAAAAAAAAAAAAAAAAAAAAAAAAAAAGGAAGTTTATTTTTTATGTAATAAGATTTATGTGATAGAGAAGAGACAGGTGGAGGAAGAGGGGACATCACGACTGTAGTCTGTAGAGATGCTTAGGTGGGGCACTCCCAAAAAAAGGTCGGGAAGCAATGTTTTAAAGAATACTGCATACATATTTATGGAATAAATTTACAGTATATTTTTAAATTACGATGCGTTCACAAGAAATACACAATAGCAATAATGATTATTTAGATTCTTAGAATTTAACATTCAAATAAGGACTCATTAAAAAAATTAATGCTGTTTAGAATACAAAGAAAATAAGGAGGTTAAAAACATCACCGCTTTTGAAACTGTACAATAAAAGGTAATGCAAACTCATGCCCATGTCTAAAATTAAGGTCAGAAACATAAAATCTGTGAAAACTGATGAACTATTCATTATGTTGCCACAAAATGTGGCACAGAGGTATATTATGAAGGGAGAAAAAAATAACATAACAATTAGAAAAGATTTTAATTACACATTAAAAAAACAGGGTATATCAAAAAGTGCCAAATCGAGAATCAAAAATAAAGCATTTATCTTGGGGGGAAATGTATAATATGATGTGAGACCACAATGCGCTGCTATACAAGCCTCACAACAAGCTCTCATACTGTGAGGGTGTCAATAGATGTTTGTAAAAATAAAATCCATTCTTCCAAAAGCGCAGCTTTTAATTCCTGGCAGGTCCTGGAAAATGGGTTATATTGCGCAATGGCTCTTTTTAGACCATCCTCCATCCCAAACAACCCTTCAATAGCATTGAGGTCCGGAGACATCGAAGGCCAATTCATACGGCGAATATTCTATTTAAGATAATCATCTACAGTGTGAGCTCATTGTTGCTTCACATTATCCTCCATAGACATAAAACCTGGACCTACAGCACCCCAATACAACCTATAGATGCAGATTCCCAAAATTTTTAAGGAGTCAGTGGCTTCTAAACTCAAATATTCCACTCGCCAGGCTTAATTTCTAAGAAAAATTGAACGCAAATTTCGTCAAAAGATCGCAGAAGAAAAGCTAATTTTATCAAGGCATCGAACGTCGCGACTTTTATCAAAGAATCGGTGAAAAATGAAATTATCGTGAAATAATTGCGAGAAAAATGCAAAATACGCCAAATAAATGCGGTTTAAGTGCTTTCAGATTCACAAACTTTTCAGCCGATTTTAACCTCAATGTTTTCCTGTTCAAAGAGAGAAAAAGGTTACATTTGTCTTTAAAAAAGTTGGAGAAAAGCAGGAAAACCACTACTGCTAGTACCAGCCGTTAATATTTATCGCCTATTCGTATCAATCGTTTACGTTAAAATGTCGAATACATCGCTTCGTTGAAATGTTCGATGTTGGATGTCTCGGTTAGGAGAGACTTTTTTAGAACTGCGAAAAAAGTTGGGGGACATTTGCTGCTTGCTATCACACTGGGTGTTGTGAGGTTGTTTCGCGAAAAGTTGGAGAAAATCAAGTGTTCGCTCAAAAGTCTCTCGAAATGTTGGTGAATCTGATAGCAGCTTTAGACACCAAAAATTAGTCACCAAGTTAAAAAATTTAGTCGCCACGTAGCAAGCGTGAAGCTGCATCTATGCATCAACCTCACATAGGCTTTAGGGACTTCATCCATCCCTGACGCCCGGCGTCCAGTCGTGTGTGTCCCTTTCACTACATTTAACAGGAAAGTCCAGTTGTGGAGCCGAAGTCTTGGACATTATGAGCGCGTTCTTTTCATTGATGAGTTGAAATTTACCACGCAGCGTGATTCTCGTCGAATTATTATCTAGAAAGAACGTGGAGCTCGCTATTATTTCTCCTATGTAAAATAAATTGACATTTTTGATGGCAAAAGAATCCTTGTCTTGGGCGGCATAATGTTGAGCAACCGTACACCACTGCACGCCTTCAATGCGAGTACTGTACAGGCACATCTCTATAAGGATGAAGTACTCGAAACCTCTGTGAGGTTGTTCCGCAGTGCTGTAACCCCTGACTTCATGTTTATGATGATTTTCTTGAAGAAGAGAATATTCACCGTATGAATTGGCTCTCGAGGTCTTCGGACCTCAATCCTATTGAATATGTTTAGGAAGTTCTCGGAAGAGTCATTGTATAGCATATCACATTTTCCCAGGACCCGCCTGGAGTTTCAAGCAGCGCTTGTGGAAGAATGGGCTTTGTAGCCACAAACATTTATTGACACCCTCATAAACAATATAAGAGCTCGTTGTGAGACTTGTATTGCAGCGCATAGTAGTTACACTCCATATTAGACAAACTTTTCATGAGATAAATGTTTTATCTCTGATTCATGATTTAACCCTTTCTGATATATCCTGTTTCTTAATTTACGATTAAAGTCTTTTTCATATTGTTATGTTGCTATATTTTTTCTCCCATTTTAATATACCTTTGTGCCAAATTTGGTAGCAACATTGTGAATAGTCTACCAGTTTTCACTGATTTTATGGTTGTGATTTTAATTTTGGACATGAGTGTAGATTTGTGAAATTATTTCTCTGTCATTAGGATGAGCGAAGCGAATCCTCTACTAGGCCACTCAAATTACAATTTGTCGTACACTTTACAAAAAAACTATTCAATATTTTAACTTCAAATTAAACACAAAATTAAATTATGATTTGTAGATTTGCAGAATATAATTTTTTTTACAGTAAAACGTTAAAAAAATTTATTATTTTAATTAATTTATTTTACATGCATTTCCAATACGGACGCATTTCAGCAAATAAATAAAAAATGAAACGCGTATATTTTCAGAAAAAAATATAAATCATGGAGTAAGTAATTATAGATAGAATCATGATTAATTTAATAAATAAAATGTTTTCATTATTCAGCAAAATCGTTTGCACAGATGACACTTAAAACATTTTTAAAAAAATTGTATTGCGGTTTTTTTTTTTTTTTTTGGTAAAATGGCAACAAAGGAATTGTAAACAAATAAAAGTAATAGTTAAATTTGTTATACAAATGAAAATTTAAAAGAATTGAAGCGTGAAGTTTTTGCCTCGATTCAAGCTCTTTATAAATGTACTAAAGCAAAGTTGGCCGATTCAGAAAAGACAAATTGACCTTAACCATTTCTTACTTTATCATTTGGATCTAAAGTAATGTTACGTTCTTATTTGTGGACCGAAAAAGGTTTAGTGAACGGGACTTTAGACTTTATTGCACGTAATAAAGAAAATCAGAAGCCACCAGACCAGATATCGCGAATAATCATGGATAAATTTGAATACTACAATAATTTAACTTATAAGAATTGGTGCGGACCAATTCCCCTAATAATTAAATTCTGGAAAAATGGAAGCATAAATTGCTTCAAGGAAAGAATTTCTTCTGCAGTTAGTTTTTGCTGTTATAATTCATAAATCCCAAGGTTTAACATTAGATGAAGCAGTTGTAGATATTGAGGATATATAGACACCAGTTGGCTTAAAAACGTACGTAACGTTG
This sequence comes from Maratus speculifer, assembly GCA_964019185.1. Lineage (NCBI taxonomy): Eukaryota > Metazoa > Arthropoda > Arachnida > Araneae > Salticidae > Maratus > Maratus speculifer. Next base: position 185,886,885 of record OZ025296.1, on the reverse strand, counting down.
TCGAGAGTGAAAATCCTTCAAAATTAAGCATTCAATAGAAATTTTCCTTACGAAAAATTCTACAATATCAAAAATTCTTATATGCTAACATGTATAAAAACGAAGAAATTAGAAAAAAACGTTTTACAGTTAAAAATTCATAGTATCAACGAGAGCAGATTTGAAATGTTTTTCCAAAAAATAGGATTTTGACGAAGTAACTTTCTTTAAGCTCTCTTCAAATATATTATTCTAATATAGCTATCAAAGATTATTCGATGTTAATTACAAAGATTGGAAGCATGCATATTTCAAACAACTTTAAAAAACACCAGTGGTTACTAGAAATTGTAAAAACATCTTTAAAAGAGCTTTTAGTTGAAAATTTAAAAATATTTTGGAAAAGTTTGCTTCGAAAATATTTTAGGTACTTACGTATTAACGCCACCGCAGATACAGATTTGGCGATTTTTAATCTACACCTAATTTTTTTTGCGACAAATCATAAAGTAAAACACTTTATTTAAAATTAAAACACTTTCAAAATTCAAAACACTATATTTAAAAACAAAGTAACATATCGGATTTCGGTGGAAAATGGGCCGATATAGAGTCACTTCTGCTGCGGTGGCGTTAATACTTAAGTACCATATTTTATTATGCCAGTCTTACATCATAAATAAAAAATTAAAATGCGACAAAACATAAAATAACGTTTTTGTTTAATAAAGATGCAAAAATAATATTAAAAAAAATTCTATCAAATATGTTTTATAATATAATGCTTCGCGAATCCAAACAAAGCATGGCTTTTGCTAGTTTATTATGGTTTTTCTCAAATCCGAAAAAGGTACTTTCTGACACATTTCTGAGTTCTTTTTTTTTTTCGGAAACGCATAAGATTGGCAAATATTGTCATTCAAAGAATATGAAATCGAATAGCGTTGTCCATTTTTTGACTAAAGCAATATATCTTTGAGAAAATACTGTTAACGATTGTGTTTGAATTGAATTTCCGAAAGTGACATCAAAGGAAAGGAGAAAAACCTGAAATTGTGACAAGAATCTCTTATACATTGATAATATTTTATTTATCAAAAATGGTACTCTATTCTAAATCCCATCATTATCAGCAGTGGCGTAGCTAGAGCATTTTGTTTAAGGGGGGGGGGGGGGTAGAGATCGAATTTACCGAATGTTAATTGAAAATCACAGAATGATTGTTATTTAACTTTTTAATTTTCTATTATTGTATATTTAAGCCTTATTATATTTTATAATGAGCACTGTGAATATAATTGCATCTACGGTAAGGGTGCTGAATCTTTTCAAGATAAGGGCCACTTAACAAATATGTCAAGGTGATCGAAGGCCACATCAATAACATAAAGATAATGCTATTTTACAGAGGTGATCTGTGGCCTACAATGAGATAAAAATTTAGTCTCAGAGGAAAGGGGGCGGGGGCGGGGTACTCCTAAGTTCACTTATCAGTCGAAATTTCCAATTTAATTGGTAAGGATACATCAAAAGTTTTTAGCTTTGAATATACAGGGTGGTTAGTTATTAACGTCAGGTGTTCATAGCCCTCTAGCGAGTAAAGTTTTGGTCAAAACATAACCGAATTTGATCAGCATACATAATAGACCATGGGATTTCGAATTCTTTAAAAAAAATTAAAATAAAAAGTTTTAAAAATCGCCACTAGGGGCAATTTTAGCGTTGTTTACCGACTAAAATGCATTAATTTGCATAAAATCAGTTGTGTATAGCAATTATGAGTATAAAAGGAAAGGCTGGAAGAGTTCTCATCATTATCAACTCTCACCATACTTTGCTAGTCAAGCTGTGTTAGCAGCAGAACGAGAATTGCAATGATGCTCGCCCTGAATTTCACCGATTACAGAATTTGCCAAAAGAACCGATGAGCATAACAAATTTACAAAAGATGATTCATCGATTTGAAACTATGCGGCAACAAGGCCTTGGACGCAAAGTGACTAGTCAATAACAAGTTGACGAAGTTGTAACTGCTATTGTCGAACAAGAGATGAAAAATGTGCAGGTACCATCAGCGCTCGAGCAGTATTCCAGCAGTATAAAATTGTTCTGTGCTGTAATTTTTGCTATTTAATCATTCAACATTTACACTAATACACTTTTGCTGCGCCAAAATTGCTGATTTTATGCAAATTAAATGCATTTTAGTCGCATTTTAGCTAAAATTGCCCCTAGTGGCGATTTTTTATACTTTTTATTTTCTTTCCTTTTTTTTTTTTAAGAATTCGAAATCCCATGGTCTACTATGTATGCTGATCAAATTTGGTTATGTTTCGCCCAAAACTTTACTCGCTAGAGGGCTCTGAACACCTGACGTTAATAACTAACCACCCGGTATAACAGATACCGCAAGGATTATTTGCAAGATGTAATAATAATCTGACTTTTCGGGAGAGTAAATTTTGTTTCTTCAAAATTGCTTAAACAAACATAAGTAAGTAGTGTCGAGTAAAAAAAAGTGAACTTTATGAACGAAGGCAAGAGAAGAGCTGATCAACAAGATTTTCCTAATTAACGAAATTCCGTTTTTTCCGCATCCGACCCTTGAAATTCGCAATTTTCTAACGTCTAATCAAAAGAATTTGTCTTTTTTCTTGAAGCGCCGATCAACAAAATTCGCAATTTTTCTACATTTGATGGACGAAATCTACGATTTTTTCGAGCATGATTAATGAAATTCAAGATTTTTCTTACTCTAATCGAGGAAATTTGAGATTTTTCCGCAAATGACCGGCAAAAATTTGCGATTTTTCTTCACGTGATCGACAAAATTCGCCATTTTTTCGTGCCCAATCGACGAAATTAGAGCCTTTTTCCATCTTCAATCAATGAAATACGAATTTTTCGGCTTACGAACAATGAAATTCCTGATTCTTAACTAATTGACGAAATCTACATTTTTTTTTTTTTTTTTATCTGCCGCAAATTGATGAACTCCGCGATTTTTTCTCACGATAAACTGGTGAAACTCACGATAGTTCACCAGCCACTCAAAGATATTTTCAATTTTTCCACGCCTCATTGACAAAATCTGCGGTTTTTCCGTGCCGTAACAACAAAATTAGCGATTCTTTCTTCCAGGTCAACAAAATTCGCGAGTTTTTCATAACCGATCGCCCGAATTCACGCTTTTTACAAAGCTAATTGACCATATTCGCGATTGTTCCGTTTCCGATCGACAAAATTAGCAATTTTTTGCGTACCATATCAATGAAATTTGCGATTTTTTTTTTTTGGTTTCTGATCGACTAAATTAGCGCTTTTTTATGAATGCGATCGACCATCTTCGTGATTTTTACATGCTTAATCGACGAAATTAGTCCTTTTTTCGTCATTGATCAATGAAAGACTTATTTTTCCGCGCACGAGCAGTGCAATTCGCGATTCTTAACTGACTGACGAAATCTACATTTTTTTCCCGCCGTAAATTGATGAAATCCAAGGCCTGTCCTGATGTACTTGACTTTTAATTTTAAATTTCTGATAAATAGTTAAGTTATAAATTAAAAATCAGAAAGAATTCTCATCAAAGACTCATCTTTTTCCCTCCCAGCGCTCGCAAATGCACAGAAACCGATTTCGTGGTTCGTACGCTATTGAAAAAATAGGAAAAGTGCTGGAATAAAAAGTTTTCATTTTCAAGGAATGAAAAGCGATGGAAAGTTTCAAAAAATGTGATAGTACTTTAAGTTTAAAATAGCGAGCTTCATCAATCAGATACCAAAAAAATCCACTTATCTCCATGTGATTTGTACCGAATATTCCGAAAAATTAAAGCATTCGGTGAAGAAAAAAAAAGTGGTCATCAGACCGAAAATTCGGACATAAAACAGCTTTACGGAAAAATATCGCGAATTTCGATAAATGGTCGCGAAAAAATATCAATTTTGTGAATCGGTCGCATAAAAAATTGATAATTTGGCCAAAGAATAGCTTAAAAACTACAAATTTCGTCACAAAATCGCGGATAAAATGCGAATCTCATTAAAAGGTCGCAGAAAAAAACTCATACTTCGTCAAAGAATAGAAAAATAACGAAAATTTTGTCAAAGGATCAGAAAAAAAGCGATTTTTATCCAAAAATCGTAGAAAAACGAGAAATTCGTCAAAGAATCGCAAAAAATCGCAATTTTTAAGAGGAAATTCGTGAAAAGATTGCGAAAAGAAAGGCGAATTTAATCAAAGAATCGCTGTAATAACACAAATTTCGCCAAAGTATCGCGAAAAAGTCGCAAATTTTGTTGAATATCAGGACGCAACTCAAATTTGGCAAAGTATATAGCAAAAAAAATGCGAATTTTGACAAAAAATCATGGAAAAACGCAAATTTTGTCAAAAAATCGTGGAAAAATTCGAATTTCGTCAGAGAACTGCTAAAATAACGCAAATTTTGTTGAATATTGTAAAATAACCCAAAATCTTTTTTGTCAAAGGGTAGCGGAGAAATCGCAAATTTTGTCAAAAAATCGAGAGAAAAACGAAATTTTTGTGACAGCATCGTGAAAAAAACGAAAATTTTATTGAATATCACGAAACAACGCAAATTTCGTCAAAGGATAGCAGAAAACACGAATTTTGTCAAAGGATCACGGAAAAAACGTGAATTTTGACAAAGGATTGCGAAAAAAACTCGAATTTATCAAAGGATCGCAGAAAAAATGCAAATTTTGTCAATGGATTGCGTAAAAAAATTGCAAATTTCTGACAAAAGATCACGCAAAAACGTAAATTTCTGTCAAAAGATCGCGGTAAAAACGTGAATTTTGTTCCAGAATTGTTAAAAAAAAAAAAAAAAATGCTAAAGGATTGCAAAAAAAGCATAATCTCGTCAAAATATCGAGAAAAAATACAAATTTTGTTGACGGATAGCGGAAAAGAAAGATTAATTTCGTCAAAAAGTTGCGGAAAATACGCATAATTAGCATCGGGACAAGAATTTTCTCCTTACCCCCTTTCTGTAACCTTTCAGAAACTTTGCAGTAAATTTCACATTTTTTTTTTTTTTTTTTTTTTTTTTTTTTTTTTTTTTTTTTTTTAATCAAAATTATTTTTGCGAATTTAGTCGATTATACATTGAAAAAATTGCAATTTTTTTTCAATTTGTCATGGGAGATTTTGTCTGGGGGGGGGGGGGGGGCTTGCCGGAGTCTTACGAGTCAGGAAAATTCGAAAGTTTAGGCAAAAAGTCAGGGAAAGATCAAGGAATTTTTGATGCACTACCTTACATCAGAATATCGATTAGTATATGAGAAAAATTTTGAATTAATTATCTAAAATTTTTGCTTAAAATTTAGGCAAATTTTATGACAATAAATAAATAGATAGATAATATCGATTAACAATATTGAAAAAAAATTTATACAGCGCATATTTTTTTTAGCATTCATTTAGATTAAAGTTGTTTATTGTGGAGAGATTTACAACAATGTATAAGCTGAATTTTGAGAAAAATAAAGGACGGGAGGTACTAGGTTCGATCCCAATCGCGCCCGTCAGTCTAATCGTTCGGAGTTTTCTTTGAACCTTGCGTAAATACGGATCAGATTCCCTTAGAAAGACCTTGACGAAGGGCACTCTCCCTAGGGCCTATATCGAACGTGTAGATAATCGGCCGTCTTTATATAACTCCACAAATACACCTTATTTAAATGTTGAAACGTCTTAAGAATTTAAGTAATCGTTATTGTTGCTATTGTGTATTTTCTGTCTTGCACATAAAAATTTTAAAATATACTGTCAATTTATCCCAGAAATATCTCTGCAGTACCTTTTAAAATAATCTTTATTGCATGTTAAGTAAAATCCAAATTTTCTGTAGAAATCGAGTTGGGCCAGATCAAGCAGAGCCTGTTTTCCCTGATTTCTCTACGGGTTAGGCCGGGCTCTTGACGAAATTTTAATTTTTGCAACGGGCCAGACCAAAATAACTTTTGTTCGGACCGGCAAGGAGCCAGATTTTCCGGCCGTGTGCAGATATCTAGAAGGCAGTGACAATTTTTTATTAAGTTTGTTTGAACTTTTTTCTGTTCATGGTACATCAAACATAAGAGAGAAACGGTTGTGAATTCAATATTTTAAAATATCTTTTTAAAGACATAAAATTATAAATTTTAGATTTTTCCTTTTTTTCTTTTGAACATTTTTTTAAGTATTAAAAGTTTTAAATATTTAAGTGTATATGCGGGCACACGATGACTGGAGGGGGGGGGGGGGTATAATTTTCTAAAAAAATATTTCAAAACTTTTTGCCCCCCTAGTTTTAGAGTCCAAGTTACGCCTATATTTAGCTACGTAATTAGCGATTTTTTCGTTGCGAATCGATAAAATTCGCGAGTTTTTCGTACCCGATCGCCCGCAATCGCGCTTTTTACGAAATCGACCGACAAAATTCGCGATTTTACCGTTCCCGATCGACTAAATTCGCGGTTTTAACTAAGCCAATCGGCCATATTTGCGGATTATCGTTCCCGATCGACAAAATTCACGATTTTTCAATGCCTAATCGACGAAATTGGCGATTTCCCGCGCTCTCTCAATAAAATTCGCGATTTTTTCGTCTTAGTTCAACAAAGTTTGCGATTTTTTTCGCGCTCAATCGCAATTTTTCGGAGACCCATAGACAAAATTCGAGAGTTTTCGAAGGCCAATTGACAAAATTCGCCATTATCCATGTCCGATAGACGATAATTTCGAATTTTCCGCGCCCGGGCAACGAAATTCGCGTTTTTTATCGAGTGGTAAACAGACGAAACAGGCGACTTTTCCGAAACCTATGAATAAAATTTGCAATTTTTTCATGTATTATCAAAAAATTTAGATTTCATTCTTACAAGATCGACAAAATCTGAGAGTTTTCACGTGCGATCGACAAAATTCGTGATTTTTCCGAGGATGATCGACAAATTTCGCGATTTTTTCGTTCCCGAACGGCAAAATTTGCTATTATTTCCTGCATCTCAATTATTTTACTGATGAGACGCAGAAAAAATACTTTTTCGCACTTTTCGCACGATGCTTTTTCGCACTCGATCAACAAAATTCACGATTTTTTAGTTCCCAATCGAAGAAATTAGTGCCTTTTTCCGTCCTTGATCGATGAAAGACTCATTTATCCGCGTACGAACAATGAAATTTGCGATTCTTAACTGACTGACGAAATCTGAATTTTTTTCAGCCATAAATTGATGAAATCCGTGTTTTTTCTTGCGACAAACTGAAGAAACTCACGATTGTTCTGCAGCCGCTCAGAGAAATTTTCAATTTTTCGCAAATTATCGACAAAATCTAAGGTTTTTTTCCCTCCTTACTAACGAAATTAGCGATTTTTTCGTTGCGAATCGACAAAATTGGCGATTTTTGGCGTGCTTCATGAACGGAATTGGCGATTTTTCTGTGTCCGGTCAACGAAATCCGCGTTTTATTCGCGCGGTAAACAGACGAAACAGGCGACTTTTCCGCAACCTATGACCAAAATTTGCAATTTTTGCACGCATCATCAAAAAATTTAGAATTTTTTTTCGTCCGATGAACGAAATCTGAGATTTTTCGCGACCGATCGATAAAATTCGTGATTTTTCCGAGCCTGATCGACAAAATCTGCGATTTTTTTGTGCCCGAACGGCGAAATTTGTTATTTTTTTCCCGCCCCTCATCGGTAAAATTCGATACATTTTCGCACTTAATCAACAAAAGCTGCGATTTTTCCGTGCCTGATCAACAAAATTTGAGATTCTAAAGTGACTGACGAAATTTTTAATTTTCATATCACAAATTGACGAAATTTACGATTTTTTCTTGCGACCTATCCTGAAAATTGGAATTTTATCCAGTTACAAATTGACGAAATTCACGGGCCGCACGTTAACCCATCGCGGGCCTCTTTTGACCCGCGGGTCACGGGTTGTGTTTCCCTAATTTACAAACATGCACTTTTTTTTTTTAAATTTTACAAACTTTAGTTAAAAGATCGGAAAAGAAGATTATGGGGGCTTGGGGTTGATCGTTACGGCTCTGAAAGCAAGACAAAGATTTGTCTCTATATCTTGTTCATTTTTACAACAGAATGATGGAAAAGGGTAATCAACTCAGAATGAGTAATAATAATAATAATAATACCAATGTAAATAAAAGAGCATTAATAATTAATAAAATATTTAGTAGTTTTAAATATGTTTTGACATTGTTTTATGTTTTGTAATACATTTTGAAATATATTTTAAAAAATTCTTAGAAGGGAAAAAAATACAGCAGGAAATGATGCATTTTTTGAATGAAATAAATTACCGAATGTAATGAATATTCCGAATGTGGAGTATGAATACTTTGAAAATATTTATTAAAAAATTTTGACATTGCTTAACGTGTTTTAATATATTTTCAAAAATTCTTAGAAGGAAAAAATACAGGCGAAATGATGCAATTTTTGAACGAAAGTGATATTACGGAATGTAATGTGCATTCCGAATTTGGAGTATGAATATTCCGAAAATATTAATAGTTTTAAACAGTGACAATTTCTGTTCATCACTTTTTACATTGTTTTATGTTTACAGCACGAAATGAAACAATTTTTGAACAAAAGTAAAATTACCGAATGTGATGAACATACCGAATGTTGAGTACGAGTATTCTGAAAATATGTAATAGTTTTAAATATGTTTTGACATTATTTTATGCTTTGTTATAAATTTTTTAATTTTTTAAAAAATGTTCTTAAAAGGGGAAAATACAGCGCAAAATGATGCAATTTTTAAATAAAGAGAAATCGCCGAATGTAATGAGCATTCCGAATGTGAGGTATGAGTATTCTAAAACTATTTAATAGTTTTAAGTATGTTTTAACATTGTTTTATGATTTGTAATAAATTTTTAAAAATTCTTACAAGGGCTTTGTTTTGAGTTTACGACGGCCCATTATCAGCACATGGGTTATAGGCCCTAATGCGATGGGGTGCCCTTCGTGGGGGGTCTTTTTAAGTGAACCTAGTCCGTATTTACGCAAGGAAATTCAAGGTTTCACCGTTTTTTATACATATTTGACGAAATTAAATTGCTACTAAATTTGTGAATGATCCCTAATTTGCAGGAAAAAAAAAAGCTCCGATTTTAAGAAGCTGTTAGTCGGTCAATTTTAATCGTAACATAATGAGATTTTTTTTTTTTTTTTATTACTTGTCAGTGTAACATGGAAATTTTCATAATATCACTTATAGGACCGGAGGGGGGGGGGGGGGGGGGCGTATAAAAATTTATCTTTCGTAATTTTGTATGAAATGTCTTTATTGGCCCAAATAGCTTTTAAAATACTTCTTTACCTCATTTAAAGCGCATTTTTGTAATTGGAACTACACTGGCGGAAATTGAATTATGAAAACACGGTTTTTTAATCAAAATTTTTATAATATTAACTAAAATTGAATGAAATTTAATACATTATATATGCTACGGACAACAAATAATTTAGAAAAATAAAATTTCATACAAATTAATAAACTAAAATCTAACATCAAAAAACAGATTTTAGTTTCATAAAAATATAGAAATTGACTTATGAAATGTCACATTTAATTGAAATTAATAATTAGTAAAGCCACTTTTATTCATTAGAGTTTCTTTTATTTTAGATGGCATTGATAAAACCAGATTTTGGATGTATTTCTGACCAATTAGTTTCCAGTTTTAACAGATTGAAGCTTTCAAATCTACAAGTGATGTTTACTGCATCCCATTTGCATAAACCATTTACACAAGCTATTCCCAAACGTTTTTGATGTGTTTCAGATCTGGACTAATAAGTGGATGATCTAAAAGAACAATATTCATTTAGTCAAAACAATTTTTCATTGTATTTGGAATGTGAATACTTGCAATATCTTACATGAAGATATAATCTAAACCATAACATTGCCGTGAAAATGGAAGAAGTGAATTTTCTAAAACTAAACTATAATCAAAACAGTTCTGGCGACCGTTTAAAAATACAATTTCACTGGTCTATCACAAGCAATCGCTGCCGAAATCATCGAACTACAACACCAAAATTTCCGCTGAATGTAGATTTAGGTTCTTTTCGGGGATCTATCTCTCCAGTAATATCTCAAAACATCTGGGCTACCCAAATTAAATTTTGTTTCGTCATAGAAAATGACTTTCTTCCAATTGTCACACATTGTCATGTACTTTTCGCAATATTGCAAACGCATTTGCTTGTGACACAGAAGTAACTTTAGACATGGCTTCATTTTCGATCATCTCAAGCTCCGTGAAGAATGCAAAATTGTTCTAACTCTTTTAGAAGCAACAGGCAGGGATAGATCTGCAAAAATCTGATTTGAACTGTGATCATCTTTCGATGCAAGTTGAAGAATCCCCTTTTTCTGTCTCCTGCTTACACGTGGATTACCTTTTTTGTTAAAATTTTTACCATAATTTCCTGGATCTTTCCTACAGTTATATATCACATCGACAGATCTTTTAATTAATTTATTAAATTCTGGGACACACTTTCCACATTCTAAATATGCGTCGATTTTAGTTATTTCTTCCTTAGACAAAATCTTTCGTTTACCCATCGTGAAAATTGTAACTGACGTATTGCTTTCACTGTACAACGCTTTTTATGTCTACTTTGCAGGTCACGTTACCTTGTTCTATGCAAATTTTTGTCACATTGCTTCGGAAAAACACATGAAATGTAATATTTCATAAATCAATTTCTATATTCGCATATTACGAAATTTTAATATTTGACTTTTTGTTTATATTTAATATTATGCGTGAAAATTAATTTTTGTAACATATTTATCATAAGTACTGTAAATCCAATGACATTTCATTCATTTTTAATGAATATTATAGAAGTTTTTGTCAAAAAGCCATTTTTTCATAAATCAATTTCCACCAGTGTATATGTATATGACTAATGATTTAGGAATTAGCCATTGAACACTGTTGAGAGTGGATACCCTGTATATAGGAAATGTGTTGTATTGCGTATCTACAATGCATCTCAGTTTCGTAATGTTTAAAGTATAGTGCAACATCGTTAAAGGTATCGGCCGTATATCATAATGCATTCTTTTGTGTGTGCTTATAATAAAATTGTAAATACTATACACTTCATTTTCCGTATCGTACATGTAATGTAATATTCCATATATATTTTCGTATATGCCCCATAGTTATTCCCTCTCCCTTCTCGCTTCGTAATTTACTTTAAAAATTGGCGTGCGCGTAATATATGACCTCTGTGTACTGATCTAGTAGTCGCTGTATAAAACGGTTGGCAAAGATCTTAGAGAGGGATCTTTTTACATTCTTTGCTGTTGAGTTAGAATTTGATATTTAAATTTCCGAAACTATTAAGGCTGTTCTCAATTGCTCTGCTCACTAAGCGCAAAACATTTTGATCATTTACAAATTCGTTTTTAACCGAAAGGCACAAAAATGGATGGCCTGACTATGGAAGCGATTTGTAATTGAACCGTGTTTTCCATTTTTTTAGGTGCGTTCGTAATTATGTAAATTAGTACATAGCACGTCGTCATTCAATCCGCCTGTCCGCATATAACAAAGCAAAAACTACCAAAACAGAATCGTTTGAAATTGAAAATATATAATTGTTTCATAATTTTATCAAGTCAATTGAAATTTTATGAAAATCAGATGTATAGTTTAATTACAGGGACAATTAAAAGTATTCCGTTGCATTACGGCCAATGAGAAGTTGCATTTGTTGCATTAAATTGCACAAGTGCAATTTAATGATGGTACACTCTTTCAAACATAGTAAAATTAATATGCATCTATGAAGTATATACTAAAATATACATTCTGAACAATGTGTGGTGCAAAGAATATCTGTTATTAATTTACAGGGCCACACAAAAATATTCTATTGCATAACAAGGAGAAACATTGTTTGGGGTGCGTTTTAATTATATTAAACTAATTCACATTTTACGAAATTGATATATGTTGCTGAGATTTGCACAAGTTCGTTTCTGTATAATATAAAGCAGATAGTATTTACAGGAACGCACATAATTTCGGCTACTATACTGCATCCAAAGTGCTTCATATTATTACACCAAGATCTAAATACTTTTAAAACATCGTTATAGTAGTACGAGCGAATGATTTTAATCACGTAACAAAAATGTTTTTCACAAAAAAAAAAAAAAAAAACAGTTTGATTGTTTAATATCTGGACAACAACACCTGCAAGTTTCATGCATTTCTGAACAAAAATAAATTAAAACTTATGTCATAAAGTTACTCTTTTAGATTTGAGAACAGCCTTAACGAAATCCATCGGGAAAATCGTGTAGCTTCGCACTATCTGTTAGAAAAAAAAAATACGTGTGGCACTCGGGGACTGCCGCTGTAAAGCTATTGCATAGCATTTTTTATCAACGTATGCAATTATAATAATTTATATATTTTTTATTTATGCTTTTTTTTTTTTTTTTTTTTTTTTTTTTTTGTCTTTGATATTAATTCAAGTTACACTTTTTGAGCGTGATGACCGCTAAGAAAACAATTTTCTTTCTTTTATTGAATAAATGAGAAGTTAATATCGTTTAAAATATTTTTATTATCTTACAATACATGTTGGTTAATCAGGAATTTTTATCATTTAAACTATAGGTTTATGGTAACTGAAATAAGAAACATAAGTTTGAGACTTGATATCCTCTAAATATCTGAAAAATACCGCGTCAATATCTGCCGAAGTCTACGGAGGTATACCGTGCCAAGGTCTGCCGAACTGAAGCGCCGTTAGCCGAAGTGTTAAGGTTTTTTTTTTTTTTCTAGTTACGGAATTTCTAGATTCGGTCGCCGCGCTCAAAGCCCGCGATAAAAGCTATGCAATAGTTTAATAAATTACCAAACAAAATTTGGAAGCGCTACGAAAATTAGATCGCTGAGTTATAAGCATTTGAAATTTTTCGACCCTCACCGTGGGGGGGGGGGGGTCTCCTGTCACCAAAAATTAACACTGTCTCATAATAAATTACCAAACAAAATTTGGCCGCGCTACGAAAATTAGATCGCGAGTTATAAGCATTTTAAATTTTTCGACCCTCACTGTGGGGGGTCTCCTGTCACCAAAAGTAACACTGTCTCATTATAAATTACCAAACAAAATTTGGCCGCGCTACGAAAATTAGATCGCGAGTTATAAACATTCTAAATTTTTCGACCCTCACCGTGGGGGGGGGGTCTCCTGTCCCCAAAAATCAACACTGTCTCATAATAAATTACCAAACAAAATTTAACCGCGCTATGAAAATTAGATCGCGAGTTATAAACATTCTAAATTTTTCGACCCTCACCGTGGAGGGTCTCCTGTACCAAAATTAACACTGCCTCATAATAAATTACCAAACAAAATTTGGCCGCGCTACGAAAATTAGATCGCGAGTTATAAGCATTTTAAATTTTTCGACCCTCACTGTGGGGGGGGGGGGTCTCCTGTCACCAAAAGTAACACTGTCTCATAATAAATTACCAAACAAAATTTGGCCGCGCTACGAAAATTAGATCGCGAGTTATAAGCATTTAAATTTTTCGACCCTCACCGTGGGGATCTCCTGTCACCAAAACTTAACACTGTCTCATAATAAATTTCCAAACAAAATTTGGACGCGCTACGAAAATTAGATCGCGAGTTATAAGCATTTTAAATTTTTCGACCCTCACTGTGGGGGGGGGGGGGTCTCCTGTCACCAAAAGTAACACTGTCTCATAATAAATTACCAAACAAAATTTGGTTTCGCTACGAAAATTAGATAGCTAGTAATAAACATTTAAATTTTTCGACCCTCACCGTGGGGATTTCCTGTCACCAAAAATTAACACTCTCTCATAATAAATTACCAAACAAAATTTGGCCGCTCTACGAAGATTAGATCGCGAGTTATATGCTAACGACTTTAGCCGGAGTGTTTGGTTTTTCCTCGTTACGGAAGTGTTGGGTTTTTCCTCGTTACGGAATTTCTAGATTCGGTCACCGCGCTCAAAGCCCGCGATAAAAGCTATGCAATAGCTTAAAATACCGCATTTGTGATAATAATAAAATGTATGTATATAGAGTACTCACTCATTTTCTTTCACTATTTTTTCACCACTTTCTTCATTAATAAATGCATTTTGTTCATATTTAAAAACTTTATACGCAAATTTTACGCGTACAGCTATTCACCAGCAACTGCCATTCACTGTTGAACTAAAATATTGTGTCTAAAGAAGATAGAAAAACACTCGGGCTAACGTCGTTTCAGCTCGGCAGACTTCGGCACGGTGCCGAAGTCTGCCGAGCTGAAACGACTTTAGCCGAGTGTTAGGTTTTTTCGTTACGGATGTGTTAGGATTTTTCGCGTTACGGAATTTTTGGATTCGGTCGCCGCGCTCAAAGCCCGCGATAAAAGCTATGCAATAGCTTAAAAAATAATAATATCTGTTTGAAATGGCTTTCTTCTATGTCAAATGAATGTGAAACTACCCCCCCCCTTTCCTATACACTCTTTGATTGCAACAAACTATCCACTATTTTTTTTTTTAAATTAAACTTATAGAAAAAAAAAATCGAGAATATTTTTAAACGCTTAATTTTCTCTCTCTTTTTCAGTGGCGCAGCTAAGGGGGTGGTTTTGGGATTAAAACCCCCCCCCAGAGCTAAGAAAGATCGCTATAATTGCCGCTTATATGAATCAAAACTAAACTTAATATTAAAATGTTTTGGTGCATTTCGGAATCCGCCGCTTTTTTTAATCAGATTTCATTTAATAAAGTAATTAAATGACGAAAATTCTACTTAAAATTGTGAAAGTGCATATTACAAGGATTAGTTAAGTAAAAATTTATTTGTTGAACTAAATCACTTTTCTGAGACGCATTATGCTAAAAAAAATGATAATTTCCTGCCACACAGATTCTCTTTAAGTATTATACAGTGAATATTCTAATTAGTACTGATTCTATTAACCGGCGATTCAAGTAACCGGCAATCACCTTTATCAAAAACTCACCCCCCCTCCCACCCCTAGGACAGAATTTTGCTTTTTATTTTATATTTTCATTATTCAAAAGATATTCACAGTTGATTTGCAGGGTTTCAGTGTCTTCTGCTGCTGTCCAACGGAACCTTGACCTAACATTAGCTCACACTATATTGCATTTAGTTCATCGATGCTTGACCTCAGAAACTAGAATGGTTCCGAAATAGGAGGTCAAAATTCCGATGAAGGTCATTTTTGACGAGTTTTTGTCGCTATTAACTTCCGCACAAACAAATTTTTTTCTTCATTCTTACCCGTATTTTGCAATTTCTAAGACAAATGTTCTTACATACTAACGTTAAAAGGAAAAAAAAAAAAAAAAAAAAAAAAAACATGGGCACGCAAATAAAATACGAATGAAAACATTAGATGCAGTTTTGCTACTCAGTTTTATTGATTGATAGTATTGATCTACTTTTAATCTATATTGAAATTAAAAAGAAGTTTTGCATTTATCTTATCCCCCCCCCCCTCTCCCCCCAACCACCACCAGACATGCTCTAACTTTCGTCACCACACTTCGATTGGTACAGAATTTTGAATATCTATATTATAAAGGACAAGCATATCTGTGCAGAACATTGACGTCATTTTGACAGAAATGATTAAAATAAATTTTTACTGATTTTTTTTAAAAACTTCTACACATCTCACATTTAAAATTTTTGCACCGTCGAATAGGGGAAAAATGCACTTTCAAATAAAATTTCTTTGAAAATTGTATTTCAGTTTGTTTGAAAAATGTATCGCCATTTACTCAATTTCTACTGTTTTTAAAATAATTTTCAATGATGATTTTTTTATTAAATATATCTCTGTCGTTTGCAAACAATAAGGAAAAATCAATTCATTTGTATTTAAGTTAATACAAATATCGCAGCATTTTCATTAAACAAGTTATTTTCAAATTCCTCGTTTATTTTATTTTATTTTATTTCATAGGATAATCGAGATTGATCTCTAATATGACTATATTTTACTTCTTAGATATCTGTTGCAGATTTTTTTTTTTTTTTTTTTTTTTTTTTTTTAATAAAATTTACTTTTATTTTTGGAACCGGTTTTGAAAGTGAAAGTAACTTTTATTTAAAAAAACTCTGCAACCAAAATCGAAAAAGTACAAAATTATTATTAGAGTTCTATTAGAGATCGACCTCAGCTATCCTACGCAAAATAAGTTTAAAAATATTTAAATTTAAACGGGAAATTCGAAACTTGCCCATAGATTTAACATTACGGAGCGTTTGTTTTAGAGTGAGTGAAGAATCTCTCCTTAAGTCTTGAATAGGACCCCCTTAAGTTTTTCATTTTCTCCTTAGATGGGACACATTTGGAATAGCAGCTCCCTGATAACTTTTCTACGGCTGACACGACCCAAAAATTGTTTTAATCTGCCAAATTTTATAGTATTTTTTAAAATTCTTTTTAATCATAAATTATGGTTGATAGGAAGCTTTTTGTATATTAAAGATTCAAAATCACTTAACTAAATTTATGGTCTTTTAAAATGTAATTAAATCTTGTTTCTAATCAAAAATTACATAACAATGGGACATTTTTTTTGTCTACATGTTCTAAGGCTACGAAAATAAAATAACTCATCACAGTGCTATAACGAGTTCAATAACAGGTCTATAACGTTTCAAGTGTTTAGGTAAATTTAAAAAAAAAGGGGGGGGGGAAGAGAGTCAAAGCTTTGCAAATAGTTCATACTGATACTTAGAAGATGTCTCAAACTATGTATTACCAAAAAAAATTATTAAATCTTTTAGATTTTTAAATCACAAGATTTTAATAACCTTTTGTATATTAATATTTGAACTAACAATTTTATTTTACTTGAGAGAGGTGTAACGAAAAATTTAAAACAAATATTATGATATGTTTCGATTCCAATCTAATGCATCTCTCAAGTAAAATAAAATTGTTTATTCAAATGTCTTGGCATTACCTTAAATCACAGGTTTTCAATTGATAAATTGCAAGTGTAAACATTTTATAAATTATTTTAAAACTAATTAAAATTAATAATGTACTTTTAATTATCACATATCACGCTTTACATAATAAAAAGCGTATACAGTGAGTTTGTGTGTAACGGAAACTTAATTGAAATGATTCTTTCGAGGTCTGCAAAATAACATACTTTCTAAGATGAAAACCTGGCCAAAACGGATTACTTTTCTGTTTCTTTTTCAATTTAATCTATACGGGTTTCACTACATTTTGCTAAGTTTTCTTTATTAAATTTGATATTTTCTACAAATTTCGGAGAGGCTGCATTTCCACCATCCCCTCCCCTCTCCTAAATGCGTGACTGGTACCTGTGTCTAATTGTTTTTTCAGTAAGTCAGTTATTTTGAATTTCCCACTTCTACGTAAAACTGTTAATAAGTTATGGTGAAATGCAGTGGACTCTCTCTATTCCGAACACTCATGGGACCAACCAAAAATGTTCAGATTATGGGGGTGTTCAGAATGGAGGGAGAATCGGAAATGCATTACTACTACTATGCATTGAATTTACAGTCGGTATAAAATATTTAGCATGGTTAGTCATAACATTGTGCAATGCCAAACTAAATTTAGTCAGTTTTGTACTGTACTATCTCATTTTTTTCTTAAATTTTTTTTACAAAACAAACATTTACATTACAATAGACCTCTTGAAAACATAATCAGTGCATTACTTAAACGAATAATTTTAGGCTGTTTTTGCATTGCATGTGTTCATGCAATGTACACGTTATCTGGCTGTTTAAGAAGTGGAAAAGCTTTGAGGTGATGTTTCAGACTCATAGTTCAACAGGTCTTGAATGAGTCTCTTAGTCATATTACTTGAATGTAATCATTGTTCGTCTTATTTTATCAGTCTCTTCTCGTTCTTCTTCTCCTTCACTTTCCTCTTCCTCTAACAATGTTGTTCTTGCAAACCATGAGGATTTCATCGGTTTTGAGATAAGCTCCAAGCTCTGTCTCAGTATGAAGCTTCCGTAGAATTGATCCCAAGTTACTCACAGCTGTTGCTTCTTGGTTCTCTATTCTTGTTTGCCCATTCTCGCATAGGAATCCAACTTTATAGAAGCATCTTTGGATGTGTAGGAGGTTGTTTCATTTTATGCTGTTGCTATCCAATAGACAGCATCCATGACGTTGACCTTCTGGCGAATTTGCCGACTCCATCACCAGGGAAATTTCTTCAGAAAATGGATTTGGTAGTAAGTTTTAATGGTCTTGATTACTCTTTGATCCAGTGACTGGATTATAGAAGTACAGTTTGGTAACAAAGACTTCAAGGTTATGTTGCTCAGCTGCATGTTTGTAAGTTATCTGGTATTAACAACAACAACAATTTTTTTCTTCCTTTCTCTCTTCATTATGTCGTTAATTCTCTTGAACCACTATGAGAAAATTGTGAATACCATCTACAGTTTCTGATTTGGTTTATAATGTGTAGGCAATGATGCGATCTTCACATTTTTAAAACATTTTCCGATCAAAAGAAATTTGAGCTTCTCATCCATCAAACTGGCACAGAGCATAATAGCAAATCTTTCTTTTGATATTTTCCCAACTATGCAATTTTTGCTTGAGTTTTGTTTGGAAGAGCTGTGAAAAACAGGTTGATTTCATCAGCATTGAAAATGTTTGCTGTATCGAAATTCTTCGTTATGTTCAGAAGTTTTATTTTCTATTATTCCACAGTGTCAATATTTACATCTGCAACTTCACCATTGATTATTTTGAATTCGATATTATGCTAAATTTTGAAATGAGTCATCAATCCTTCCGGTGTCTTTAATTCTGCAATTTTCTGCTTTTCTGAAAAATCCGAAGTAGGAGTCCAGTGACAGGATGATTCTTTGTTCTTAATTGACAAAAAATCTTCCGAACATTAATGTTTATGTCCTTGTTTCCCGTTTTCTATTCCAAAATTCTATACTTATTTGACTTCGTTGAACCTTTATAATTCTTCTGCAACAAGTTTCGCTGAATTTCCATGATGCAGGAATTTCCTGAATTCTGATTCCAAACACATGTTCAGTTTACAGAGAGGTGAGGTAAAAATGGGGATTGAAAGTAGCGTTCATAAAGCGGGTTTTTCAGATTAGAGGGTGTTCAGAATACAGAGTTTATCTTATGTTAAGTCTATGGAGTTTCACCAGGACTATCGAAATGCGTTCATAATATCGGGGTGTTCAGATTAGAGAGTGTTCAGATAGAGAGAGTCCACTGTATTATAAAACTTTTGACAATTCCTTTAACCCCTTGGAGACGAGTGACCGGTATTCATGTCGCATAAGGTGCTCAAAATCCTTGATTATTCTCACCAGTAAAATTTTATTATCATTTTTTCTTATTCACTCCGAGAATGTTCGCAATTTAACCCTTTCGGGTCTGTTGTACTATTAATAGTATCCATGTCTTTTAGGGAATATTATTTTGTCTTAAGAAATATTTTTGCTACTATTTACATGTAGTAATGTTAGTATATGCCTATGCAGTAACTATATGAATTCATCTATATGTTTGGGCATTTAGTAATACAGAAGATCAGTAGAAGACCTTTATAACGCAATTCTCTATATAATGCACAACTTCTGAGATGTAAACAATGAAATTTGCAATGAAGAAGCACCTGAATTTTCAGATTGTAAAAAAAAAAAAAAAAAAAAAAAAAAAATGCTACTGTCTAGATAATTAAATTTAATACGTTAGTTCAATTTTATGCCCTTAACTTAGAACTTTTTAATAATAATAATAATAATAAAAACGTTATTATAACAAATGTTTTTGAAAATGAGCAATATAATGGATGATTTGGGTCCAGGTATATTTAGACCATTTTTAAAAAATATATTTAATAATATGTGGAATGATCTGTAATAATACAAAAATTTATATTCTAGACTAGCGGCCTTCGCCCGCTACGCTGGTCGGTTTATCTAAAGAAATCTTGAAGAAGTAGTTAGATAAGGTTCAGACATACATTAAAAAAAAAAAAAGCAAGTCGATCATTCAAAAAACGTTGGGAAATATCAAATATTTACTGTAATTTTTTAAGAAAAACAAAGTTTCGAAAAAAAAAATTAAATCGAAAAAAAATTACACTGACATATTAATGCAAGGAAATTTTCCCAGAGAGAAAATTCGCCTTGAATACAATATTTCAAATTCTTTTAATTGCTTATAGGCGTTAATGCCAACATAGTGAAAAAAAATTCCATGCTGGGAATCGAACCCGGGCCATCAGTATGGCGCACTGACGTTCTACCGACTAAACCACATGGAACGACAGCCAGCTTGAAACTTTCTCATACTTAAGTAGACTGGCGAAAACATAACGATAGCGCGTTTTAAAATCGCACAGTGACATCTATTGGATTTTATATGTACTAAAAAACGTTATGTACTAAAAAACGTGAGCAGCGCACCTAATAGTTTCTTTTGTTTCTTTTTGTTACTTTTTTGTCTGTTGTCCGATTTTGATGAAACAAAGCCTATACACTGCCCGGGAGTGTGCATTCTTCATTAGTGAAAACCGCATAAAAATCCATTCAGTAGTTACGAAGATAACCTCGAACAAACAGACAGACAGACAGACAGACAGACAGACAGACAGACAAAAAATTCAAAAATTTTTTTTTGTGTTTCATTGGTTTTCTTTTATCGCCCTGACTCCATTTTTGTCAATTATCTTCAATGTACAGACACACCGGGTCCTACTGTTTTATTATATGTATAGATTTGTGTTTCATTGGTTTTCTTTTATCGCCCTGACTCCATTTTTGTCAATTATCTTCAATGTACAGACACACCGGGTCCTACTGTTTTATTATATGTATAGATAAGAATGCTGTATAAAGATACTCTAATATATTTTTATATGTTTCTGAAATTTTTGGCTATATTCATGAGTTAAATTTAATAATGTGTGAAATGTGATCCATGTAACGCAAAATTCTACATAAGGCACAACCTTGCGTTTTTAGGTTTGTTATATAGATCTGCTACTGTAATAATAATTACTAGCAGGGGAGACCGAGCTTAGCTCGGTCAAAATTAACTTTGTGTTCAACTCGATATAGTATCTTCACTGTGTCATTCACTCGGTGTTATTACTGTAAAACATGTTGTTTATTTAGAAAAACAACCAATAAGAAAACTATGTTTTTATGCGCATGTTTATAAATTTTACTTTATTTTAAAATTTATAACGAAAGGACATCGATCTAAATCACTTTTTTAGCTCGACTTTGATTGGTTTAACCATGCATCTCGAATCCTCGTAAGAATGTATCAATTCTGCTAGATATAGCCAAATTTGGAGGCATTCTTTCATTTGGCTCCAAATACGTGTTTTGGTTTTCGTAATTTTTGTAGTCGATTTTTTAGCCATATGTCGCCGATATTTTGTCAAATATCACCAAGTTATTGGCTTTTGCCATATTCTCGTGACCCTGACCCGTATTACCCAAAATGAGCCACTAATCAAATTTGATCAAGCATGTGTCATAGCTCAATCGTCTTCAGGTAATCAAAAACAGTAGAAGATAAAATTGAATCAAAATCGTTTAAGCCATTTTTTTAGGTAAAATTAGCTTGGCAGCATTCAGCAATGAAGCGAAATGACCCACTAATATAATTTTGTTTAACAAACGACTCAGCCCAATAGTCTTCTCATGACAAAAAACGTTTTGTTTCAAAATTTAGGTAAAATTGATTGAGTCGTTGTTATATATAATTAGAATGACCCTAGCTCATTAAGACCCAAAATGACCCACTAATCGAATTTTCGCGAGCATGTATCCATCCAAATGGTTTTCTCTTGTTCAAAAACGATATAATACAAAGTATAGTCAAAATGGTGAGTACCATTTTCTATATAAAATTAGCATGACCCATCATGACCAACAAATGACCCTTATAATCGAAATCTCTCGAACGTGTGGCCTAGCTCATTAGTATTAGCATGCCGAAAAACATTAGATACAAAATTTAGATAAAATCGATTGAGCCGTTTTTTAGATATAGTTAGTTTGACCCTGACCCCTTATGATCCAAAATGACCCATTTATCGAATTTTCTCAAAAATCTGTCATAACCCAATGATTTTCTTGTGCCTGAAAACGATAAAATACAAAATTTAGTCAAAATTGCGCGAAACGTTGTCTAGATAAAATTAGAATGACCCAAAAGTGGCCCACTAATCGAAATTTCTCGAACATGTGACCTACCCCAATGATTTTCTCATGCCAACAATATGTTGTATACAAAATTTCGTTAAAATCGACCCACCCATTCTTTAGATATAACTTGACATTGACCCATTAAGACCCACAAATGACCCTTATAATCGAAAGCTCTCGAATATGTGACTTAGTCCATTAGTTTTCGCGTTTCTAAAAATTGTTACATACAGAATTTCGTTAAAATTGATCCTGCCGTTCTTTAATTATATATAGCTTGACCCAGGCCCTTTATGATCCAAAATGACCCATTAATCGAAATTTTTCGAACATATAACCTAGTCCAATGATTTTATCGTGCCAAAAAAATGTTGCATACAAAATATTATTAAAATCGATCCTCCTGCTCTTTAGATATAGCTTGACCATGACCCATTATGACCCATCATGACCCACAAATGACCCTCATAGTCGAAATTTCTCAAACATGTGATTTAGCCCATTAGTTTTCTCATGTCAAAAAACTGTTACATACAAAATTTCGTTATAATCCATCACGCCGTTCTTTAAATATAAATAGCTTGACCCAGACTCTTAATGACCCAAAATGACCCATTAATCGAAATTTTTCGAACATGTAACCTAGTCCAATGATTTTATCGTGCCAAAAAAATGTTGCATACAAAATTTCATTAAAATCGATCCTCCTGTTATTTAGATATAGCTTGACCATGACCCATTATGACCCATCATGACCCACAAATGACCCTCATAGTCGAAATCTCTCAAACATGTGATTTAGCCCATTAGTTTTCTCATGTCAAAAAACTGTTACATACAAAATTTCGTTATAATCCATCACGCCGTTCTTTAAATATAAATAGCTTGACCCAGACTCTTAATGACCCATTAAAATTTTTTCTCGAACATGTAACCTATCTCAATGTTTTTCTCGTGCCCGAAAACCATAGAATGCAATTTTTAGTCAAAATTCTAGATAGAAAATCTCTAGATAAAAATAGCATGACCCACAATGACCCCAAAAATGACCCACTAACCGAATTTTCTCGAACATGTTACCTAACCCAATGGTCTTCTTGTAATCTAAAACGATACAATATAAAATTTGGTCAAAATCGTTAGAGCCGTTTTTTAGATAAAAATGGCTTGACCCATAATGACCCAAAAATGACCCACTAATCGAAATTTTTCGAACATGTGACCCAGCCCAATAGTTTTGTTGTGCCAAAAAACGATTGGATAGAAAATTTTCTTAAAATCGATCCAGCCGTTCTCTAGATATAAATAGCTTGGTCTTGACGCATTATGACCCAAAATGACCCAATAATCGAATTTTCTCGAACATGTGACCTAGCCCAATGATCTTCTCGTGCCCGAAAATGGTAAAATCCAAATTTTTGCGAAAATCGTTAGAGCCGTTTTTGAGATAAAATTTACCCACACACACACATACACACACACACACACACAATTTTTGCTCGCATTATAGTATAAGATTATTTGCTTCATTTTCTTTGCGCCGTTTTCAATTCTTTTATTAAAGCATATATTTCACCCTTTAAATTTAAAATAAGAGTTACTTTCCTGAACGAATCATGTGTAAAGTATTAGAAAGTTGTAATATAAGTTAAATCTGAATGTAATACAATATTTTTTAATATCTCCAAAAATTCTTCCTTAGCCTAATGTCATATGAATCTTAATTGAATTGTATGCAAAACAACAAGATTCGTTATTTTTCATTATATTCTATATTCGTTAAACACTAATTAATCTATTTGGATTATTGCTAGTGTTAATGTTATTAACGTAAGAGTAATTTTTTCTAAAAATTGAAAAAAAATTCCGACCCAAAAGGTTTAATTAGGCGAAATTTTCTGCGTTTAAAAACCAGTGATAAAAGACTAAAAATTCCGCAAAAGACGCTTGTCCCTAAGGGGCTAACCACCTTAGTAAGGAAAATTTAAAATCGCTGAAATATAGGGTACGTTGAAAATGCTTTAGAGCCTGCTTATTCTGAGCTTGCTTATTGCTCGCAGGCAAAAGCACCTGATTTTTTTTTTTTAACTTTTTACTTTTATAATTATTTTCATTTAAAAAGAATATATGTAGGGTAGATAAGATGTTCCAGTAATGGACACCTTTCAGTGTTTTTGGTTTATATATATATGCATTAAAAAAAAATAAGAAAAATAAATAAATAGCCAATAAAAATTTCGATTTCAGTATTTTTTTCATAACTCCCTCTTTAATATTTTCTAATCTTGCATTATTGTTGACAATCTTAAACTAATCATGAAACAGAAAATAATGTTTCGAAATTTCACTATTTTTCAATGAAAATCATTATGAACATGCTAAGAGCTGGTTTCATTTAATAAATTTATACATTCTTTGTTTACTTGCAAAATTTTCTGCTCTTTGTTTTGATAACAATGTAAAACTTTGAATTTTATCTAAGGTAAGCTGGAGTAACAGGGCCATAGGCTATTTTATAAAAAAAATGTTGATGACTTTTAAGTTTTAGTTTTTGTAAACATTGCACTGCCATCGTGCCATCGCTACATCTTAAAATAACGTGTATCAACTTAATCATAACCCTGTGTTTGCTGTGATAAATTATCGAAAATTTACGGCCTTTTTTTTTTTTTTCCTTTACAAACAACGTCAATTTGGTTGAACTTCCTCCGCTTTTAATTAAAAGACAGCAAGACTTTTTAAATAATCATTTTTTTTTACATTGAATTATTAGGTATCTATGCATATTTACTTCATGTTTCACATATGTAAGACCGGTATTCCAGTTACCCCATAAATTTTTCAAGAATGAGGTAGCTGGGGCATGCATCAGGGGTAGCTAGACCATGTGGGATCTAGTTAACTAACAATTATAAATATGTTTTTGGAGTTTACCTTACTATGGGAAATTAATTTCTCTATTGATTTTTGCTTGCAGTAAAAGAAATTATATAATGCATAATTAAAATTACAGAATAAAGTTTTTAAAAAGCATGTCAGCGGGTATCAAACTAAGTTACTTGCCAAACTTCGAAATTTTACCATACAGATGAAGAAGGGTGCATGCGACAAAGTGACTTTATTATAAAATTATCGAAAATAATCAAAAATCATTCTGTTCGATATAAAACATAGACGCTTTTTCCGCAGAAATATCGGACTAATCGAACTTTCATTGAGATATAAATAAAAAAAGAGAATGAGATACTAAAGTATTTACGTACTCGTGCTTGCACACAGATTTATCTTGTTTATTTTTTCCTTAAATACTCATATAACTTTTATACTTATTATACATATATGCTTACTTAATTCTTATATTTTTTGTATAAATAAATCTATAGTTTCATATTTGGTGCTTTTTAGGATTCCGTACTTATAAAGTGAAAACGTAACCATTATAAAATCACTTTTGTGTCTGTCTGTCACAGCCATTTTACTCGTAAACAATAAAACGTGGAAAACTCAAATTGAGGGGAGTAATAAACTACTGTGACCCACATATTTACAGATTATTAAACATTTACAAATATATTTAGGAGGGGGTAGGGAAGCTAATTAAGTTACCTGAAGGAAAAAAAAAATATTTTCTTTGTATATCCTGTGGGGCATCTTGTAAAAGCTTTCGTTATGCTGAACTCAAAAATATATTTCTTTTAATTTCAGGTATTGTATTTTCAGAGATATCGTGGAAAATATAGTGGAAAGATATGCCCCCCCCCCCCCCTCAATCTAATTCCGAATCTACTGAAACTAAAATTATGAAAAAAATAGAGATAATACATGTTACTTTAAACCTTGCAGAAAAACTATAGCGATTACTCTAGATCACATAGATGATGAGAAAAACACATTTTTCTATTACATACAAATTTCGATTTTTGGGCATTGAGCAAAGGTGTTGAGGAGCGTTGAACGTACCTATCCTAGCAGAAGTATAAAATTATTGTTGATAATGATTTTTAAAAAAATTCGTCAGTAAATAGCCGAGATATTAACCCTTAAAGACATAAATAATGGCGTGGGCGGCGTACTCTGCATTACCATCGACTTTTAAAGCCTAGATAACAACTTTTAATAATATATTTCTGTAATGCAATACCTAGTAGCAGTATAAAAGCGACAACTTCCTACTGTTACAAACATACCAATTTAATTAGAATTAATTACGAAAATCAAGGTTCGTACGATTAAGAAAAAAAAATTATCCCTTTTAGTACAAGGGTTTTTTAACAAGCATTATTTGCCCCATTTAATGCAAAACGTTTCCTTACTTCGGACGTAGCGGCCACTACGTTACGAAATTTCTGGAATTAAAATCTCAAGAAAAAAAAAATTATCCCTTTTAGTACAAGGGTTTTTTAACAAGCATTATTTGCCTCATTTAATGCAAAACGTTTCCTTACTTCGGACGTAGCGGCCACTACGTTACGAAATTTCTGGAATTAAAATCTCAAGAAAAAAAAATTATCCCTTTTAGTACAAGGGTTTTTTAACAAGCATTATTTGCCTCATTTAATGCAAAACGTTTCCTTACTTCGGACGTAGCGGCCACTACGTTACGAAATTTCTGGAATTAAAATCTCCAGAAAAAAAAAATATCCCTTTTAGTACAAGGGTTTTTTAACAAGCATTATTTGCCTCATTTAATGCAAAACGTTTCCTTACTTCGGACGTAGCGGCCACTACGTTACGAAATTTCTGGAATTAAAATCTCAAGAAAAAAAAATTATCCCTTTTAGTACAAGGGTTTTTTAACAAGCATTATTTGCCTCATTTAATGCAAGTAGTAGGAAAAGGACAGTACGGGGACAGGAGCAGGCGGGGCTGCGGGGCCGTCCCGCCTGCGGTGCCTCCTGCGGTACCTCCATGCCTCCGGCTGTCCCGCCTGCGGTCCCTCCTGCTCCCACCATCTCACCGCCGCCCTCCTGCGCCCCCTAGTGGAAAAAAGGAACATTCTATTATAACAGGAGAGGTGAACGACCTTCCCTAATTAAAAATAGTATCAATCACATCTCAACATTGAATCATACTATATGATGAAGATTAAATTTATATTTGAATTTTGAACAACCATAATTTTAATGAGTATTATTAATTAAGCGAAACACTGGAAAAATCTCAGTTTTTAACCATTTTATTTAGATTTCTTCAACTACAAGATGGGAATATCAATTTAACGCAAGAAAGTTAAACATATATTTGAATTTTGCTTGATAGACATCTTAATGAGTAGTATTAATTAAGTAAAAACAATGGAAAATATCAAGTTTTATAGAAAAAGACTGATTTCTTACGATTTTTATCAACTTAAAAGAGAAAACTTAAACGTATATTTCAGTTTTTCAACAGCTATAACCTTAATGAGTATCGTTAATTAAGTAAAAAACAATGGAAAATATCAAGTTTTATAGAAAAAGACTGATTTCTTACGATTTTTATCAACTCAAACTTCAGAATACCAATTTGAGAGAAAGAAACTTAACCATGTATTCCAGTTTTGAACAACCATTTCCTTCACGAGCATTTTTAATTAAATAAAACAACGGAAAATATTAAATTTAACCAATTTCTTTAGAATTTTTCAACTATAATATCAACTTAAGGAAGGAAACTTAAACATTTATCTTAGTTTTTGAACAGCAATCCCTTAATGAACATTGTTAATTAAGCAAAAAACAATAAAAAATATAAATTTTAACCGATTTCTTTAGATATTTTCAACTTAAAAACTAAATTTAAACATACATTTTTAACATTCGAACAACTATTACCGGAACGAATTTTAATAATTAAGCATTTAACAAACGAAAATAGTGATTTTTTATTTATTTATTTTTTTTTTTTTTTAAAGCAAGAAGGTCAATTGTATAAACTTTTACAGTAATTTGACATTTTAACATACTTTAAAAAACACTAGTTACATAAGATTTCAAACTTTAGGTGACTAAATCTCAAGATATATTTTTCTCGAAAACAAATATAAAATACATTTTTTAAACTAATTTCCTCAATCTTACGAATTCAACAGGATTTTTACCGATGCAAACATTAGAAGTGAACAACAACGTTTCTCCCCATCTAACCTCAAAATTCCTAAAGGGGAGAGGACAATGGGTTTTTCGACGTCACACTTCGTAAGGTTTTCATTCAAGAAAAATATCTTTTACGTTATAAAAGTCGTTTTCTTAGAAGGATATAAACTTGTGATTTTTGTTTTTGAACAATCATTATCTTAATAAATACTAATAATTAAAGAAAAACAATGGAAAATAATATTTTTTAAGGAAAAAGACGAATTTTATCGAATTTGATTAATTTTTATACTAGTATTTTCAAAAGTAACATGGAAATATCGATTTTTTTAACTGAAGAATTTAACGCATGTTTTAGTTTTAACAACAGAAACTTAATAAGTATCACTAATTAAACAAACAAACAAACAAAAACAAAAAAATACTGATTTTCAAGAAAATACGAATTTTTATACAAATTTTCAACACTTTACCTTTCTGAAATATTTATGTTATCAAACACCAAGTTATTTAAAATATAAATACTATGCTTAATGTTTAGATAGTACACATGACTAATTCCACTTATTCTTTTCATATTATTAATTAAATTGACACTTGTTTCACTCTACACTTTAATGAATTCTGAGTTTTTACAATACTCACCAATAATTTTCTAAGATTTTTCGATTATACATTCCTCAGAAGTACATATTCGAAATACTACAAACACTTTACATATCTAAAAAATATCATTGAAGTAGCTGTATTTAATATTTTTAACACCAATTTTCTAAGATTTTCTATCATTTTTCGATTATACATTCCTCAGAAGTACATATTCGAAATGTTACAAACACTTTACATATCGAAAAAATATCATTGAAGCAACTGTATTTAATATTTTTAACACCAATTTTCTAAGATTTTCTATCATTTTCCGATTATACATTCCTCAGAAGTACATTTCTAAATGCTACAATCACTTTACATATCGAAAAGATATCATTGAAGCAACTGTATTTAATATTTTTAACACCAATTTTCTAAGATTTTTTAATGTTTTCCGGTTATACATTCCTCAAAAGTATGTATTCTATACAATAGAAAATATTAATTTTAAGAATAAAGAGACGAATTTAAACAAATTTTATTAGTTTTACACTATTTTTTCTCATCTCCAACACGGATATATCAATTTTAACAGAATTAAACGTATATTTTAGTTTTTAACAACAAAAATGTAATAAGTATCATTAATTAAACAAAAAATAAATATCAATTTTCAAGAAAAGACAATTTTTTACACAAATTTTCAACTTTGAAATACATTTGTTTACATATATTGGTACAATATATTACTAAACTTAAACTTTATAAAAAGTTTGAATGTCTTTACAAAGGGTTCATATTTATATTTTTCACGTCTTGACTGCATTCGAAATCTTACAACAAAAGTATACTTTTATTATTATTATTATTCTAGAAAACCTAAAAAGTCATTTCTTGCTGCTTTAGACACTTGACATATTAAAACTACTCTGAGATATTCTACCCATATAATTAATCAAATTAGGACATGATTCATCTTACACTTCAAAATTTCTGAATTTTTACAATACTTATTTTCATCAAACTTTATTCATGATCCTATATATTTTAACAGTACAGAATTTTAACATCTGTTTTTATCTACTTATCAGAAACTTATTAAAACACCCAACAACATTTTTCAAATATGAATATTATCTTTACAGTTTAATAATACAAAACATACACGAATACAAAGTTTAATTTTTACAAACATTTCATATTTCAAACCAAACTATTCGAAATTTTTACAACATAAGAGCAAACATTAGACGAACTTTTTAACATCAATATTGCTTAGATCTCTTCATCATAACTTTTAACTATGATAATTATCCATTTTTAGGTTGATTGTCGAAAAACTGTAACTGAAACTACATAAACGTAATGTAAAAAACCATGTTCTCACACAATTTCTTGAAATTCAACAAAGAATTGACTATTACTCCAATAGATATCTACATCAATCTCGACTCTCGATAGTATATATATATATATATTTCATCATTACACACTTACAACTCTTTTCAAACGTTTATCAGAAAAATAAGTCAATCAAAGTCTAGTAGTAGTAGTAGTTATCACACCTGTTCCTCAGAAATATTACTATCTGTAGGATTATAGGGCAACATGAGATTTCTCAGCAAATACACAAACATTGTGAGGTATGTGAAATTTGCACTGATCCATTTTCCTTCAGAGTCATCTCACTAGAGGGCAGCACTAGAGCTGTCCCATGCAACTGTACATCCAACTATGATAGTGAACTTTAAGCAAGTAAGTATGGAGACTAGCGCCAGATGGCAGCACCAAACATTTAAAATCTCCATACATATGAACATAAATGCAAGCTCAGCTGATTGCCTTTGTTTCAAGAGGTTGAGAACTTTCAGATACTTTTGAAGGACCCTTAGTTTTGAAATAGGTCCTCAGAGGGAAAGACATGCCTTCCCTTTCTGTGTTTTACCTTTATGTAACAAAGGAAAGCTAATCCAGCTTCCTGAAAAAAAAAATACACTGAGAGGACCTGTCTTAAAAATTCAATATTACTGTTCTTAACATTAATCTAACTACATTTTATTTTGTTTGTTTTAGTATAATAATCAAGAAATAAATTTTTCAAGTGTGTTATATGCGTGTCAACTGGATTTTCTTGTTCCACCTTCTACACAAGTACAATGTGTCTTCCATTATTGCCTTCTGTTTACTATCTACTGTGATCAGGTAGGATCTATCCAATTTTATACTTAGTGACATTGTGGAATAATACTGAAATTAACAATAATTTCTTCTATCACTGTTCCCACATTCAACACTATCATATGAAACAGTAAAGAAAATTAATAGATGTTTAATATTTAATAACCTCATACGTGAAATTACTGTCGAATGAGAATACTAATAATCTATAAAATCAACCGTTGAACAAAAAATAGTACAGATTACCGAAAATTCAAATGTTTTTTTCTACAAAAGTTACAAAAATTAACAAATGAATGACAAGTTAGAGAAATAACTAAAAAAATTAATGAACATATTTACAAATTTATTAAAATCACACCATTTTCTGGGTTACAAACCACAATTTCTTGAAAAATTTAACACCGAATTTGTAAGATTTTAATACTAGTATTACATACACTCAATAAATATTCAAAATTAACAAAAAAATAATTTTTTAGTCTCATCAATAAGCAGAAATTCTATATTAAAAGAATATTTTCATAGTAGTACTTATAAAAATAAGAGTTTACAAACTGATTTTCATAATTTTATCACATTTAATCTTAATTTTTATACATAAAACATTATTTAATCAAATTTTATGCTTTCTAATTCAGTAAAATTCAATACTTTTTTAGTTTTTAAACCAATAGCACAATTTTTATTTACATCAAACTTGATTATTCACCTTTTATATTTCCACATTACACACGTGAGATAAATACTAACTTGGATCAGGAGTTGAAGTCAATTGATTCCATTCGATTTTCATCATGTACGCATTGCTCCTACACGAAATTTCTTACTGCTATAATCATCTAATGTATTAAAACTAATCTACTCATATTTTTAATCAATTCATCAGATGTTTCATCTCGCACTTCTGAATTATCGTGCATCAAGTTGCTTAAAATATAAATACTATCTTTATAGTTTTAATGATATATAGTATACATGGTTTATCTTGAGTTAGCACTTCCATAGTATTAATCAGATTATATGTTTCATCTTGCACTTGATCTTAATGTTTTCATCTTGCATCTGAATTATCGTCCATCGAGTTTTTTAAATAATAATATATTTATAGTTTTTGATTATACATAGCATGTACAAATACAATCTTTAATTTTAACATTTCATATTTCAAATAACCTATTTCCGAAACCAAGCTATGTGAATTTTACCACAATGCTTATTATCATAGAATAATTTGTGTTTCACACTTTTCTAAAAATTATCAGATATGTACCCCCTCAGAGAAATTACTATCATATGAATAAATGAAGAAAATTTAATTTATATTAAATGTACACGAAATTGATTGCAATATACATGTATTTAATAAAAATAAATAAATAAGCGATTATTTATACATTAAACCTTTACTAAATATATATTTCTTTCATTATACAGATGTTTCAACAAGATGAACCAAAACAGCAGCAAACTTCAGAAATTAATGACCCGAACGATTCACCCCTAGCACATGTAGCGTTAACGAATAACACATATGTGAGTACTTATATGAGAAATACTAGAATTCGTATATGAAACGTAATTAGAGTAAATACAAAATGATTTGTCTTACTACCTACACTTTAACAAGTGCTTTTTACCTATATTATTGAAGAGAATCCTAACTGTGTCCATTTATTTCTACTACAGATGTGCTCTATTTGCTACAAACACTTCTTAAGTAAATGGAATTTAACAGAACATACAAAAATCTATACAGGTGAAAAACCTTACACTTGGAAAGATTACCATAAATGCTGTTTTCAAGGAGACGTGAATCAAAAATGCACACATCATCATATAAGGCATCATCAGATATATGTAAACTTAGCGAAGATATTCAAAAATTAGTCAGACTTTTGAAGAATTTAGAAATAAAGGAAGATATTTAGGCTATTTATCCATCATATTTTCACAACACTTACCACAATATCTCAAACTTAAAATTTGGAAGACACACACTGCTGAAAAGTAATTTTGCAATGCAAATAATTTTGCAATGTAATTTTGCAAATTTAGCAAATGCAATGGTTTCGCCATTGCATACTGCATTAAAACCAACGAAATTTTTGAAGCTTTTTTCATAACTTTTTTGAAATTTTTGCAACATTTTTTTGCAATTTTTTTACACTTTTTTTAACAAAAATTTTTCATTTTTTTAACGTTGTGATTTTCTTTTTTTACTTTTGTAAAAACTTATTTTGAAAAAAAAATTTTTGTAAAAAATGTTTTTGAAAAAAAAAATTTTTTTGAAAAAAATATTTTTGGAAGTTTTGGTTTTTGTAAAAAAAAAAAATTTTGTTGTAAATATTTTTTTTCAAAAACTTTGTTATGAGTTTTTCACTTTGTGGTTTTTGTTTTTACATTTGTGTTTTTTCTTTTCACTTTTGCAATTTTTTCATATTGTAAATATTTTTTGTTAATATTTCTAGAAAACAATGAAATTATTTTGTAAACTTGCATATTTTTTCATACATCTGCTTATTTTTTGTATGTTCTTATGCATTTTTTAAGTTGTGAGAGTGTTATTTCACTTAAAATGTTATGTATTTCATTAATGTAATAGGTATTAGAAAAATAAACACAACGATATATGCATATAAAAGAATATTTAATGTGAGCATTCAAAGAATACACTGCAAAATAATATCTATACATTCATACTGGTTAGAAGAATCACAAAATTACTTTTCAGCAGTGTGTGTCTTCCAAATTTTAAGTTTGAGATATTGTGGTAAGTGTTGTGAAAATATGATGGATAAATAGCCTAAATATCTTCCTTTATTTCTAAATTCTTCAAAAGTCTGACTAATTTTTGAATATCTTCGCTAAGTTTACATATATCTGATGATGCCTTATATGATGATGTGTGCATTTTTGATTCACGTCTCCTTGAAAACAGCATTTATGGTAATCTTTCCAAGTGTAAGGTTTTTCACCTGTATAGATTTTTGTATGTTCTGTTAAATTCCATTTACTTAAGAAGTGTTTGTAGCAAATAGAGCACATCTGTAGTAGAAATAAATGGACACAGTTAGGATTCTCTTCAATAATATAGGTAAAAAGCACTTGTTAAAGTGTAGGTAGTAAGACAAATCATTTTGTATTTACTCTAATTACGTTTCATATACGAATTCTAGTATTTCTCATATAAGTACTCACATATGTGTTATTCGTTAACGCTACATGTGCTAGGGATGAATCGTTCGGGTCATTAATTTCTGAAGTTTGCTGCTGTTTTGGTTCATCTTGTTGAAACATCTGTATAATGAAAGAAATATATATTTAGTAAAGGTTTAATGTATAAATAATCGCTTATTTATTTATTTTTATTAAATACATGTATATTGCAATCAATTTCGTGTACATTTAATATAAATTAAATTTTCTTCATTTATTCATATGATAGTAATTTCTCTGAGGGGGTACATATCTGATAATTTTTAGAAAAGTGTGAAACACAAATTATTCTATGATAATAAGCATTGTGGTAAAATTCACATAGCTTGGTTTCGGAAATAGGTTATTTGAAATATGAAATGTTAAAATTAAAGATTGTATTTGTACATGCTATGTATAATCAAAAACTATAAATATATTATTATTTAAAAAACTCGATGGACGATAATTCAGATGCAAGATGAAAACATTAAGATCAAGTGCAAGATGAAACATATAATCTGATTAATACCATGGAAGTGCTAACTCAAGATAAACCATGTATACTATATATCATTAAAACTATAAAGATAGTATTTATATTTTAAGCAACTTGATGCACGATAATTCAGAAGTGCGAGATGAAACATCTGATGAATTGATTAAAAATATGAGTAGATTAGTTTTAATACATTAGATGATTATAGCAGTAAGAAATTTCGTGTAGGAGCAATGCGTACATGATGAAAATCGAATGGAATCAATTGACTTCAACTCCTGATCCAAGTTAGTATTTATCTCACGTGTGTAATGTGGAAATATAAAAGGTGAATAATCAAGTTTGATGTAAATAAAAATTGTGCTATTGGTTTAAAAACTAAAAAAGTATTGAATTTTACTGAATTAGAAAGCATAAAATTTGATTAAATAATGTTTTATGTATAAAAATTAAGATTAAATGTGATAAAATTATGAAAATCAGTTTGTAAACTCTTATTTTTATAAGTACTACTATGAAAATATTCTTTTAATATAGAATTTCTGCTTATTGATGAGACTAAAAAATTATTTTTTTGTTAATTTTGAATATTTATTGAGTGTATGTAATACTAGTATTAAAATCTTACAAATTCGGTGTTAAATTTTTCAAGAAATTGTGGTTTGTAACCCAGAAAATGGTGTGATTTTAATAAATTTGTAAATATGTTCATTAATTTTTTTAGTTATTTCTCTAACTTGTCATTCATTTGTTAATTTTTGTAACTTTTGTAGAAAAAAACATTTGAATTTTCGGTAATCTGTACTATTTTTTGTTCAACGGTTGATTTTATAGATTATTAGTATTCTCATTCGACAGTAATTTCACGTATGAGGTTATTAAATATTAAACATCTATTAATTTTCTTTACTGTTTCATATGATAGTGTTGAATGTGGGAACAGTGATAGAAGAAATTATTGTTAATTTCAGTATTATTCCACAATGTCACTAAGTATAAAATTGGATAGATCCTACCTGATCACAGTAGATAGTAAACAGAAGGCAATAATGGAAGACACATTGTACTTGTGTAGAAGGTGGAACAAGAAAATCCAGTTGACACGCATATAACACACTTGAAAAATTTATTTCTTGATTATTATACTAAAACAAACAAAATAAAATGTAGTTAGATTAATGTTAAGAACAGTAATATTGAATTTTTAAGACAGGTCCTCTCAGTGTATTTTTTTTTTCAGGAAGCTGGATTAGCTTTCCTTTGTTACATAAAGGTAAAACACAGAAAGGGAAGGCATGTCTTTCCCTCTGAGGACCTATTTCAAAACTAAGGGTCCTTCAAAAGTATCTGAAAGTTCTCAACCTCTTGAAACAAAGGCAATCAGCTGAGCTTGCATTTATGTTCATATGTATGGAGATTTTAAATGTTTGGTGCTGCCATCTGGCGCTAGTCTCCATACTTACTTGCTTAAAGTTCACTATCATAGTTGGATGTACAGTTGCATGGGACAGCTCTAGTGCTGCCCTCTAGTGAGATGACTCTGAAGGAAAATGGATCAGTGCAAATTTCACATACCTCACAATGTTTGTGTATTTGCTGAGAAATCTCATGTTGCCCTATAATCCTACATTCCTCCTTTTCGAAGCAAATCTACAACATCTTTAATTGGAACTGAAGCCTAAGCTTCTCCAGTTTAATTTTAGAGACGGGCTTGGTGAGAACATCAGCTAGCATTTTTTCCGTAGGACAGTAAATAATTTTAATTATGCCACATTCGTGCTGGTGTTTGATGTGATGAAATTTCACGTCAATGTGCTTTGACTTGGTATGTGCCTTTTCGATTTTAGTCAATCTAATGGCAGGCAAATTGTCCTCATATACGGTTATGGGTAATTCTTGGTTAAGTTCCAAGTCACTGAGTATTGTGAGTAGCCATTTTATTTCTTGTGTTGCAGTGGAAAGTGCAACATATTCGCTTTCAGTGGAAGACAGTGCGACGCTGGATTGTTTCTTAGAGGCCCAGGCTAGCACATTATTGCCCAACATGAATAGGTTCCCCGTCGTTGACTTCCTGTCGTCCCGATCATTCGCCCAGTCTGAGTCGCTATAGACTGTCAACACTGGCGGTTTCGACTTATCAATAACGAATTTTATTCGTCTGGTAGTCAATAGATACCTAATGACTTTTTCAACAGCTTCCCAGTCAGTTTGTCTTGGAGATTCATTCCTCCTTCCCAATATGTTTACTGCTGCCGATATGTCGGGCCTAGTCAGTGTTGCGATGTATAGTAACCCCCCAATTGCCTGTCTATATTTTTTATTATCATCTAATAGTGTTCCGTCGGGATCTAAACTGAAATAATTTGTGCACATCGGTGTGTAAGTGGGTTTACTAAGGGTTAAATTGAATTTTTCTCCGATTTCAATTATCTTATGTTCCTGATCAAGTTCGAAATTCCCATTTTCTGTTCTTTTTATATTGATACCCAAGTATTGATTAACCGGTCCTAAATTTTTAATCTCATATTCCTTAGATAATTGGGTGTAAATCTCGTGTGTGTCATCTTTATTTCCCGCTACAAGAATGTCATCCACGTACACAATTACGTAAGCGATTTTTCCGTTTTTAGTCCTTTTGAACAGGCATTGGTCTGATTCACATTCCGTAAATTTTAAATTTCTTAACGACTGACTAATTTTCAAATTCCATGCCCTAGCTGCCTGCTTAAGGCCATAAATTGCTTTGTTTAGCTTACATACTTTCTCTTCCTCCCCAACTTGTACATATCCCTCCGGTTGATGCATAAATACTTCCTCCTCAAGATCGCCGTGTAGAAATGCAGTTTTCACGTCTAAATGTGTCACTTCTAGATTCTTATAAACAGCTGCATTTAAAAACGCTCTGAGTGTGGTATGTGACACGACTGGAGCGTAAGTTTCGTCGTAATCGCATCCATATTTTTGAGAGTATCCCTTAGCGACCAATCTCGCTTTATATCTCTCTATGGTTCCATCTGCCCCTCTTTTTGCCTTAAAGGTCCACCTCGAACCTATGATGCGTTTACCGGGTACGGCTTTAATTAATTTCCAAGTTTTGTTTCTGTGCAATGATTTTATTTCTTCATCGGTCGCCTCCAACCATTTATTTTTAATTTCAGTGTCCTCAATATTTTGTAAATCAGCCCACGACCTGGGTTCTTCAATTTTGCATAGGTTAGCTGTTATTCCAAAACGGTTCGGTGGTATACCTTTATTTTCTCTTAGCGACCTTCTAGGTTCGGGATCATTTTGCGTTGGATTTACGATTTTCTCTTCGTTCTCATTCGTTAAATCAAATTCGATACTTTCGGTAGGTAATCGCGCACTGTTTTCGATTTCTGTCGTGTCATTAATTTCTTCCCGATCAATGCCCTCTTCAAGGAATTTAACGGTTCTCGAGATCATTATGTTATTATTTCCGGTATGAATTCTATACCCTTTACTACGAAAATCATAACCCATAAATACTCCTTCAATAGCCTTCTCGTCAAATTTGGTTCTTTTTGATTTATCTATGTAGGCGAATGCCTTACATCCGAATGTTTTGATATTAGATAGGTCGGGCTTTCGGTTATTCCATAACTCGTATGGTGTTGCGCGATTCTCGTTTGCATTAGTAGGTAGTCGGTTAATTAGGTATGTGGCCGTCATTACTGCTTCGCCCCAGAATTGCCTAGGTAATTTCGCGTCAGAAAGCATAGTACGTGCCATTTCCACAATTGTCCTATTTTTCCGCTCTGAGACGCCGTTCTGAGGGCTTGAATAAGGTACGCTTAATTCCCGTTCAATGCCATTTTCAGCTAAGTATTTTTCGAAATTTTCACCAAGGTATTCTTTGGCATTATCCGATCTTAT
The DNA here is from genome assembly GCA_964019185.1 of Maratus speculifer. Classification (NCBI taxonomy): domain Eukaryota; kingdom Metazoa; phylum Arthropoda; class Arachnida; order Araneae; family Salticidae; genus Maratus; species Maratus speculifer. Next base: position 185,848,160 of record OZ025296.1, on the reverse strand, counting down.
AGATTTAATTGTTTTTCCAAATTTATTCTTCGTAAGGGCTACATATTGCTTTAGCTTTTCTACCGCTTCAGATTTATGTGCTAACAAATACGTTACAGTAAATCTACTATAATCATCTGTGAATGTTATGAAATAGCGCTTCCCGCCAGGGGTCATTGTTTCCATGGGTCCACAAATATCCGAATGTGTTCGGGAACAGATTTCTACACTTCTGTTTTTAGCCGATTTAGGGTAAGGCGAAACTGATAGTTTTCCTTCGATACACTTAGTGCAGTATGTTTTGTGTTTGCAATTGTTTATGGTTATTCCTTCTGCTAGCTTATGGTTAACTAAATGTCTAATTGCTTCAAAATTTTTATGACCTAATCTGCGATGCCAAATGTAAATGCAATTTTCATTATCGCATGATGTTTGTGTACTTAAAATGTAACCATATTCGTCCGTTGGGTTTATCTCATAAAGATTATTATTCAATTTTGCGGTCAAGATAGTGTTGTTGTCTTTGACAAATAAACATGTTTCTCCTTCAAAAATTACTTTTATATCATTATCAATTGCCTTTTTAACTGACAAAAGATTACCCTTTAATTCCGGACAATAAAGAACATCCTTGAGAGTTATGCTATTTTTTAGACCTGAGTTAAGTGTTACATCGCCCATACCTTGAGAGTTTAATCTTTTCCCATTAGCAATGGTAATGTTACCGAAATTTCCGGGTTTAAATGTTGTGAAGTGCTCTGTTGTGGACGTAACATGTCTAGTACAACCTGAGTCGATTATGTATGAATGAGGGTTAGTTTCATGTAATTTGTTTACTAGTACCAGTTCATTTTTAAGTGTGTGTTCTATCGGGGAAGGAGGAAGATCCGATTCGTTTTTCTCATCCATAATTTCTATCTTACTGTTGAAACAGTAGTTGGATGAGTGGTCTTTATTGTCTTGGCCTTTATTGTTATTATTGTAAGTTTTATTTTTGTTGAATTCGTTTTTATAAGCATTCTTCTGTGAATTCTGTTTTTCTTTATTTTTCAATTGGAAGCATTCGCTTCTGATGTGGCCGTTACGGGAGCAAAAGTTACAGAATTTTTTAGATCTGTTTGAATTATTATTTTTGTATGCAGTACCTTTGGGACGGGAACCCATATATCTGGTTTCAGCGTTGTACGCTGTGTCTCTGGGGTGCAAATTTGCATTTTTAGCTTCAACCCGATGCGTAAATTCTCCAATTAATTTATTTTTAATGAGATCAATTGTTAAATCCTCTTGATCTCTGCTTTCGAGTGCAGTTATCAATGGTGCGTAAGACTGTGGGAGTGAGCACAAGAGGATAGCAACAATGTGAGACTCCTTAATATCCTCTCCTATTGCAGAGAGACGATCTTTGATCGTGAGTATTTCGTTGATATGATCTATCATGTTGCCATTCTCAGGTAATTTCTGAGAATAAAATTTTCTCAGTAAGAAGAGCTTGGAGCTCAAATTAGCACGTAAATGAATTTCTTTTAATTTGTCCCAAATTTGTTTGGGGTTTTCTAAGTGCTTTACGTGAATTATCTGGTTGTCCTCGATACTTAAGTTAATAATGGCCTTTGCTTTCGCGCTGTCACGTATGTATGTTTCGTCTGGTGTCTCAGGTGGATCATTAAGGACAAATTTAAATAAATCATCTTTGATGAGCAAATTTTGAATCTTAAAGGACCAATTTTAATAATTAGAATTATTTAGTTTCTCAATGGAGGTGAGATCCCTACTCATGGCCATTGTGTATATATATATTAAACAATGTATCTTGATAAATCAATAATAAATCAGTTACTCAGCAATTTATACACTTTAGCATATAATTAATATATAAATATATAATATAAATTGATTGCTCTTGTAAGGAAGTTCCGTGACTTTCCTTATTTATTTATTTTATATAATATCAGTTCAGTATTTTTCAGTATTAATCATATAACTTATATATAATATATCATACATGAAAATAAAATGTTAATCAGTTTTTTTTTTTTTTTTTTTTTTTTTTTTTTATTACTGGGTTTGTTTTGTTTATTTATTAAAGGTAAAAAAGTCTATCACGTTCCCTTTTCAGTCTCATAATCTGTTGAATGTGGGAACAGTGATAGAAGAAATTATTGTTAATTTCAGTATTATTCCACAATGTCACTAAGTATAAAATTGGATAGATCCTACCTGATCACAGTAGATAGTAAACAGAAGGCAATAATGGAAGACACATTGTACTTGTGTAGAAGGTGGAACAAGAAAATCCAGTTGACACGCATATAACACACTTGAAAAATTTATTTCTTGATTATTATACTAAAACAAACAAAATAAAATGTAGTTAGATTAATGTTAAGAACAGTAATATTGAATTTTTAAGACAGGTCCTCTCAGTGTATTTTTTTTTCAGGAAGCTGGATTAGCTTTCCTTTGTTACATAAAGGTAAAACACAGAAAGGGAAGGCATGTCTTTCCCTCTGAGGACCTATTTCAAAACTAAGGGTCCTTCAAAAGTATCTGAAAGTTCTCAACCTCTTGAAACAAAGGCAATCAGCTGAGCTTGCATTTATGTTCATATGTATGGAGATTTTAAATGTTTGGTGCTGCCATCTGGCGCTAGTCTCCATACTTACTTGCTTAAAGTTCACTATCATAGTTGGATGTACAGTTGCATGGGACAGCTCTAGTGCTGCCCTCTAGTGAGATGACTCTGAAGGAAAATGGATCAGTGCAAATTTCACATACCTCACAATGTTTGTGTATTTGCTGAGAAATCTCATGTTGCCCTATAATCCTACAGATAGTAATATTTCTGAGGAACAGGTGTGATAACTACTACTACTACTAGACTTTGATTGACTTATTTTTCTGATAAACGTTTGAAAAGAGTTGTAAGTGTGTAATGATGAAATATATATATATATATACTATCGAGAGTCGAGATTGATGTAGATATCTATTGGAGTAATAGTCAATTCTTTGTTGAATTTCAAGAAATTGTGTGAGAACATGGTTTTTTACATTACGTTTATGTAGTTTCAGTTACAGTTTTTCGACAATCAACCTAAAAATGGATAATTATCATAGTTAAAAGTTATGATGAAGAGATCTAAGCAATATTGATGTTAAAAAGTTCGTCTAATGTTTGCTCTTATGTTGTAAAAATTTCGAATAGTTTGGTTTGAAATATGAAATGTTTGTAAAAATTAAACTTTGTATTCGTGTATGTTTTGTATTATTAAACTGTAAAGATAATATTCATATTTGAAAAATGTTGTTGGGTGTTTTAATAAGTTTCTGATAAGTAGATAAAAACAGATGTTAAAATTCTGTACTGTTAAAATATATAGGATCATGAATAAAGTTTGATGAAAATAAGTATTGTAAAAATTCAGAAATTTTGAAGTGTAAGATGAATCATGTCCTAATTTGATTAATTATATGGGTAGAATATCTCAGAGTAGTTTTAATATGTCAAGTGTCTAAAGCAGCAAGAAATGACTTTTTAGGTTTTCTAGAATAATAATAATAATAAAAGTATACTTTTGTTGTAAGATTTCGAATGCAGTCAAGACGTGAAAAATATAAATATGAACCCTTTGTAAAGACATTCAAACTTTTTATAAAGTTTAAGTTTAGTAATATATTGTACCAATATATGTAAACAAATGTATTTCAAAGTTGAAAATTTGTGTAAAAAATTGTCTTTTCTTGAAAATTGATATTTATTTTTTGTTTAATTAATGATACTTATTACATTTTTGTTGTTAAAAACTAAAATATACGTTTAATTCTGTTAAAATTGATATATCCGTGTTGGAGATGAGAAAAAATAGTGTAAAACTAATAAAATTTGTTTAAATTCGTCTCTTTATTCTTAAAATTAATATTTTCTATTGTATAGAATACATACTTTTGAGGAATGTATAACCGGAAAACATTAAAAAATCTTAGAAAATTGGTGTTAAAAATATTAAATACAGTTGCTTCAATGATATCTTTTCGATATGTAAAGTGATTGTAGCATTTAGAAATGTACTTCTGAGGAATGTATAATCGGAAAATGATAGAAAATCTTAGAAAATTGGTGTTAAAAATATTAAATACAGTTGCTTCAATGATATTTTTTCGATATGTAAAGTGTTTGTAACATTTCGAATATGTACTTCTGAGGAATGTATAATCGAAAAATGATAGAAAATCTTAGAAAATTGGTGTTAAAAATATTAAATACAGCTACTTCAATGATATTTTTTAGATATGTAAAGTGTTTGTAGTATTTCGAATATGTACTTCTGAGGAATGTATAATCGAAAAATCTTAGAAAATTATTGGTGAGTATTGTAAAAACTCAGAATTCATTAAAGTGTAGAGTGAAACAAGTGTCAATTTAATTAATAATATGAAAAGAATAAGTGGAATTAGTCATGTGTACTATCTAAACATTAAGCATAGTATTTATATTTTAAATAACTTGGTGTTTGATAACATAAATATTTCAGAAAGGTAAAGTGTTGAAAATTTGTATAAAAATTCGTATTTTCTTGAAAATCAGTATTTTTTTGTTTTTGTTTGTTTGTTTGTTTAATTAGTGATACTTATTAAGTTTCTGTTGTTAAAACTAAAACATGCGTTAAATTCTTCAGTTAAAAAAATCGATATTTCCATGTTACTTTTGAAAATACTAGTATAAAAATTAATCAAATTCGATAAAATTCGTCTTTTTCCTTAAAAAATATTATTTTCCATTGTTTTTCTTTAATTATTAGTATTTATTAAGATAATGATTGTTCAAAAACAAAAATCACAAGTTTATATCCTTCTAAGAAAACGACTTTTATAACGTAAAAGATATTTTTCTTGAATGAAAACCTTACGAAGTGTGACGTCGAAAAACCCATTGTCCTCTCCCCTTTAGGAATTTTGAGGTTAGATGGGGAGAAACGTTGTTGTTCACTTCTAATGTTTGCATCGGTAAAAATCCTGTTGAATTCGTAAGATTGAGGAAATTAGTTTAAAAAATGTATTTTATATTTGTTTTCGAGAAAAATATATCTTGAGATTTAGTCACCTAAAGTTTGAAATCTTATGTAACTAGTGTTTTTTAAAGTATGTTAAAATGTCAAATTACTGTAAAAGTTTATACAATTGACCTTCTTGCTTTAAAAAAAAAAATAAATAAATAAATAAAAAATCACTATTTTCGTTTGTTAAATGCTTAATTATTAAAATTCGTTCCGGTAATAGTTGTTCGAATGTTAAAAATGTATGTTTAAATTTAGTTTTTAAGTTGAAAATATCTAAAGAAATCGGTTAAAATTTATATTTTTTATTGTTTTTTGCTTAATTAACAATGTTCATTAAGGGATTGCTGTTCAAAAACTAAGATAAATGTTTAAGTTTCCTTCCTTAAGTTGATATTATAGTTGAAAAATTCTAAAGAAATTGGTTAAATTTAATATTTTCCGTTGTTTTATTTAATTAAAAATGCTCGTGAAGGAAATGGTTGTTCAAAACTGGAATACATGGTTAAGTTTCTTTCTCTCAAATTGGTATTCTGAAGTTTGAGTTGATAAAAATCGTAAGAAATCAGTCTTTTTCTATAAAACTTGATATTTTCCATTGTTTTTTACTTAATTAACGATACTCATTAAGGTTATAGCTGTTGAAAAACTGAAATATACGTTTAAGTTTTCTCTTTTAAGTTGATAAAAATCGTAAGAAATCAGTCTTTTTCTATAAAACTTGATATTTTCCATTGTTTTTACTTAATTAATACTACTCATTAAGATGTCTATCAAGCAAAATTCAAATATATGTTTAACTTTCTTGCGTTAAATTGATATTCCCATCTTGTAGTTGAAGAAATCTAAATAAAATGGTTAAAAACTGAGATTTTTCCAGTGTTTCGCTTAATTAATAATACTCATTAAAATTATGGTTGTTCAAAATTCAAATATAAATTTAATCTTCATCATATAGTATGATTCAATGTTGAGATGTGATTGATACTATTTTTAATTAGGGAAGGTCGTTCACCTCTCCTGTTATAATAGAATGTTCCTTTTTTCCACTAGGGGGCGCAGGAGGGCGGCGGTGAGATGGTGGGAGCAGGAGGGACAGCCGGAGGCATGGAGGTACCGCAGGTGGCACCGCAGGCGGGACGGCCCCGCAGCCCCGCCTGCTCCTGTCCCCGTACTGTCCTTTTCCTACTACTAATGCAAAACGTTTCCTTACTTCGGGCGTAGCGGCCACTACGTTACGAAATTTCTGGAATTAAAATCTCTTTATATATTTTTTTTAAAACTCCTTATGCATGCGAACCCTTTATAAATACTGTGAGGTTCGCCACTAGTTTGCATTGAGTAGGTCTCTCATTACGACTCTTATGTATTTAAAAGTTAATTAAAAACCTATCTGGAAAAACGCATCACGGACCAAAGCAGCTTTGCAAATTTGCAAACTTCTTTCTACACAAGCACCTGTAGTACAACACAATGTCATGTTCAATACCTCCTTTAGCCATTGAACAAGGTTTTTGTGTTAGCTAATCTGAAAAAAGAAAAGGTTATTACTACGCTGAATTTAATTTTATGAAATGCCAAATGAAGTTTAAATATTCACCACTTTTTATTCTCAGTACCGAGTTAAGTTCCTTATAAATAGATAAGGATAAGATAAAAAAAAAAAAGAGTTATACAGAATAGCAATATTTGATATTACTTAGGCTTCATATCTCTTTCAACTTTTATGGTATATTCATTCGTACTTTTCAAGTATATACAACCCTACTTTGTATAGTTTTTTACCAAGTGTTATTGTTCTTTCAGCAATAATTTTCTTTTATTAATACAGTTAACTTCTTCGCGATGCTTAATTTTTAATCTTTAACCACCGGTTTTTCAAAGCAGAAAATTTTCTCTATTTGAATCGCAAAAATGCTCCAATTAAATAAGGTAAACTTTAAAATAAAAAATAACTGGTGAGAATAATGAAGGATTCTGAGAATTTTAAATGCTACGCATATCAGTCGCTCATCCCCAAGGGGCTAATAATACATATCTTTATTGTAAGGAAACCTCTGAGTGCAAGTAATATTCGCACTTGACCGTATATTTTAGATACCGTCCGTGACAGCTAAGGTTTTCCTTACAACGCTCTTTAGTTGATATATAATTTGCATGATCTGTCTCGTTTAAAAATTTTTAGGTAATTTACAGTTTTTCAAACAGGGCCTGATACCCTATATTAAAAAAAACAAAGGCTTGTGGAACATAGACCCCCCCCCCCTTCTCCGCTGGTCCGATTGCTCCTAAAAATGGGGCAACTGGACCCATGAAAAAAGAAAGATGATGTACATATTTTATTTTTATACATAAAAATGAAATTTTGAATATTTCTGTCTGGGACCATAACTGAACACATTTTACAAAGGTTCAGACTTTAATTCAAGTGAATATTAGCTATGAATGTTGCTATTGAAAGCTGAATTGTAAGAATCCCCGGAGTCATATTGTAAAATCGTGGTCCAGTTGCCCTACATAACCTTACTAATAGTCATTTATAAAATTTCATTTAAGGTTTTAAGAGGGGGGGGGGGTTAAGTTCCATTACTGGGATCTTTCATTAATCTTTTTCCATTTATGGACAACCCATGTAGACATCGCTAAAGATGCAATTTCAGTAATGTTTATAGTGCATAAAATATTTTGAGTTAACTCGAATTCTAAATAATCAAATTTAATTTTTAAATTACATTTACAAAAATGTAATAGCACCAAAAATTTATAAATAGCTACTTTTAAGTTGTTTTATGTGGTTAATAAAATTACAAATTTTTTTATTAAAAATATATGTAACTGCCAGATTATAAGTATTTTATAATCTTTCAATCAATCCAGTCAAAAAGCAGAAAATATTGCTTAAAGCACAGTCAAAGAAGGATTCACAAAGGGCTTAATCCAACCCCATTTGAATAAAAACAATTAAGTTACAGAAGTTGTTATTTTTATTTATTTATTTATTTATTTATTTATTTGTTGTGTGTTAAATGTTTGCTTATTCCTTTCTGACAAATAAAAATTATTGTAATATTAATGAAAGTTATAGCAATCATGAAACTAGTAAATATGCAAATCAGTGGCCACAAACATTGTTCACAATTACTGCGAAAATTTTTCAATTTCAATTATTTATTTATAAATGGGTAAATAATAATTTATCAAATTTATTAAATAATATGTGGTTGTCCAGTCTTAAAAACCTTTATTTCAAAAGGAGATAATCGACTTGCAAGAAGATTTTTCCTTGCAAGTGTATAAAACTGGATTCTCTGACGAATTTTGTTGAGAGAGTAATGTCTCAGAAAAAATATGAAAGTTACAAAACCTGGCAGCTATGTTTGAATCCACATATGTATGTAAACAAATTTTTCTCCAAAATGTATTATTATTATTTTTTAAGAACAAATATTGTTCGAGGTTAACGGCGTCCACCTAAAGATAACTCTTCCCATTAATTGTACATCACATGAATAAAACTGTAAAAAACTGGCTCAAGATCACAAGTGTAATTTTTCATATTAATTTTCCAACGAATTCCTGTATTTTCTATTTAATTATGTGTGTGTAAAATTTTTCAGACTATAACTTATGTATGTAATAATTTTTCAGTTATCTATTTTCTATTATATGTATAAATAAAAATTTTAAAATACTTATATTGCTTACTTTTTTTTTCTTTGACCTCGATAAAATTTTTCAAAAGTATTCAGACTCCACATAAAACTATTTGCTAACTCCTTCACCTGCTGTAGGAAATATAGTATATTTCCCCTATTTCCTCCAGATACTTAATATTTTAAACTATACATCTAAAATAATTAAAAAATATCCTCTAATAATTATAATAATTGATGTAAACAGTGAATGGTTATCACAAATATTTTATTAATTATTGGTATCCTAATTGTTAAATTTACTTGAAATTAACTATTTTGTTTAATTAATATGCTTTCATTAAATTCTGGTTCTAAATACAGTCGTAAAAACAATTATACTTTTTAATTCTTATGGTGTGTCCATTACCGAAACAGGGTGTCCGTTACTGATATTTTAGGTATTATATATATATATATATATATATGTATATATACAGGGTGATTCCAAAATTTTTTTACAATAAAAGAGGGGTGATAGTACACATCAAGACAAACAATATTAAATAGGAGACCAAGAGTCCAAAACGTTTTCTTAAGGAGATAGCCGCCATTAAAGTTTAGGGACCAAAATTTCAAATAAACATAAAAAACAAAAAAATCGGTCGATTCATTTGCGGTTTTCACTAAAATTATTTTTTATGTCGGCATTTTCTTGAAATTAAATTATAAAGATAAATTTCAAAAAATGCCGATAGAGGGCGCTTTAGACTTTGGAGTAACGAACAACTATTTTTTGCCGGTATGTTTTGCATCTCATTAAATGTTTTCGTAAGCTTAGACTCAAACTTAAATTTTGAGCTCAAAATCTGTAGTTGGGAGTGGTTAAGTAACACAAACTGAGCTGTGTTCAGAGGGTTCAAATTTCAAATGATTATAAAAAACGGAAAAATTGGTCGATTGATTTGCGGTTTTCACTAAAACTATTCTTTATTTAGGTATTTTCGTGAAAATAAATTATAAAGATAAATTTCAAAAAATGCCGATAGAGGGCGCTTTAGACTTTGGAGTAACGAACAACTATTTTTTGCCGAATTGTTTGCATCTCTTTAAATGATTTCGGAAGCTTAGACTTAAACTTAAATTTTGAGCTCGAAATCTGAATAGTAGGGAGTGGTTAAGCAGCACAAACTGAACTGTGTTCAAGGGGGAGGGGGAGGTTCAAATTTAAAGTAATTATAGAAAATGAAAAAATTGGTCGATTCGTTTGCAGTTTAAAATAAAACTATTCTTTAAGTCAATATCTTCTTGAAAATAATTTTTAAAGATAAATCTCAAAAAATTCCGTCAGAAAGCGCCTTAAACTTCAGAGTAACCAGCAATTCATTTTACCCATTATTTTTTGGTCATAATGAAATGCTTGCAAAAGCAATTTAAATGTTCTCGGAAGCTTAGGTTTAAACTTAAATTTTGAGCTCAAATCCTGAATCGTTATGAGGAGTTAAGAAGCGCAAACTGAAGTATGTTCAGGAGTTGAAATTTAACCCTCTTTCCTCCTCGAACACAATTCAATTTTTAGCTACTTAAACACTCCTAACGATTCACAATTTCTGCCCAAAATTTAAGTCTATGCATTTGAAAGCATTTAATGAGATTAAAAAAATAACAGTTAAAAATAGTTGTACGCTACTCCAAAGTCTAAGGCGCCCTCTATCGGCATTTTTTGAAATTTATCTTTAAAAATTATTTTCAAGAAAACACTGATTGATCAAGAAAACTGCTGATTTAAAAATTAGTTTTAGCAAAAACCGCAAATGAATCGACCAATGTTTTCCGTTTTTTACAATTATTTGAAATTTGAACCCTCTGAATACAGCTAAGTTTGTCTACTTAACGACTCCCAGCTATTCAGATTTTGAGCTAAAAATTTAAGTTCAAGTCTAAGCTTACGAAAGCATTTAATAAGATGCAAAAAATAACGCCAAAAAGGAGTGTTTCGTTACTCCAAAGTCTAAAGCGCCCTCTATCGGCATTTTTTGAAATTTATCTCTATAATTTATTTTCACGAAAATATCTAAATAAAGAATAGTTTTAGTGAAAACCGCAAATCAATCGACCAATTTTTCCGTTTTTTATAATCATTTGAAATTTGAACCCTCTGAACACAGCTCAGTTTGTGTTACTTAACCACTCCCAACTACAGATTTTGAGCTCAAAATTTAAGTTTGAGTCTAAGCTTACGAAAACATTTAATGAGATGCAAAAAATACCGGCAAAAAATAGTTGTTCGTTACTCCAAAGTCTAAAGCGCCCTCTATCGGCATTTTTTGAAATTTATCTTTATAATTTAATTTCAAGAAAATGCCGACATAAAGAATAATTTTAGTGAAAACCGCAAATCAATCGACCGATTTTTCCGTTTTTTATGTTTATTTGAAATTTTGGTCCCTAAACTTTAATGCCGGCTATTTCCTTAGGAAAACGTTTTGGACCCTTGGTCTCCTATTTAATATTGTTTGTCTTGATGTGTACTATCACCCCTCTTTTATTGTAAAGAAAATTTAGAATCACCCTGTATATATACTTTATATATATTATAAATACATCCAAAGTTATTAAGACAATACCAATAAAAGAACCAATGAAACCAGTATTTTTACAATCATATTATTAAAAACAGTTTATATATATATATATATATATATACAGGGTGTTCCGTTAAAGGGATCCAATATTAATAGGGGTAATAGAGGAGATCATATGGAGCATAAATCAGTATATAAAGCCTGGTCGGATCTCAATAGTTTTCAAGTTACAGCAAATGGAGTGAAAATTCGGAAAATTGTAAAAGAACCCTCATTGCTAAACTATCGATAATGCTACATAAAAACGAAGCACATATTTAGAAAGAGCAGAAAAAAACCTACAAAATGACATCAATTGTATTAAAATAGCAATATTTATTGACGAGTTACAAGCCCTGAAACAGTGAAAAAAGTACGAAATCCAATATACATCAAAATAGTTAATCGTTAATTCCAAAAAGACAACTCTAGCTACAACAAGGAAAATGTAGTAAAATTTGGTCCATTCCGAAAGCTTTCGAAAAAGCTTACAATGAACCATATCGGTTTAATTGTGTGAGAGAAATTAATCAGTTTCTTAGTTACAACTCCGCTTTCTTTGACACTAGCAAAGGTTAAACTCCGCCCATCACGATTGGAAACACCGCCTTTTTAATTACTCTCAACTATACATTTTCGATCATGCTTCTTCTGAGATGCAACATTTTTAATTATTCAAGAGTTGAATGAACCAGAATAACTTTACAATAATAGTCTACATTTTAAAGTGGTCTTTTATTGATATAAAGCTTAAGTTAAATTCTTTAAAATTAAACTGGTGGTGAAAATTCGGAAATAATTAACAATATTGCGATTTGTAACTATGCAAGAAGTTTCAGTACATGTTTTACATGGACAATTATTGTATGTATATGTGCATCATAATTTATGATAGGAAATAATAATAACAAATAGCATAATAATTTTATTAATTATAAATCTAAAAAAGACACTAAATTTTAAATTAATTCATACAAACTTTGTAATTTACAATTTGAGTACACCACAGTCTGTGACTTACAAAATACTGTGCCAAAAAGTGTTGAAAATAAAAGAAAAATGACAAATAAAGAAGTACATTCCACGTACTTTATGACATATGTGAAGCATAGTCTTCTGGCCTGCGCTGCACAGTTCAATGTCGGAAAGCAGACGAACGGACATTATTATAATAGGTGTTCGAAGTTGCGCCCATTAACAGAATCGCACAGCCGACAGCGACGTCGTAAAGATTGGCGAACATGCCGAAAAACACCGACGGAGTTGGGAATGTCTCCTGCAGCGACAACGATTTGCGCTAGTAAATCCTCCGGTGTATCCACAGGCGTTTCATACACCAGCGATTTAAGGTGTCCCCAAACAAAAAAGTCTAACGGATTGAGGTCTGGAGAGCGTGCAGGCCAAGCAACAGGTCCACTGCGTCCAATCCATTTCCCAGGATATGTTGAATTGAGGTGATTGCGAACACCTATGAAAAAATGTGCCGGTGCGCCATCGTGCATAAACCACATATTGTGGCGCAATGTTGCTGGCACATTTTGCAGTAACTGCGGTAAGATATCCCGTAGGAAAACCCAGTACGTACTGTAGAGGTCTGCACGGGTCCGGGCCTGGCCCGTGGCCCGTACCCGGCCCGGCGGAATCGTTTCGAATTTTCTCACGGGCCGGGCCGGGCCGGGCCGGGCCGGCAGATTTAGAATAGTTTTTCAACGGGCCGGGCCGGCAAAAAAATTGAACGGGCCAGACGGGCCGGGCCGGGCTGATAAAAAAAATTTTCGGGCCTGCCGGCCCGTTCTGAAGATTTAAGCAGAAACGATAAAATATGAGCTACTTTCATCGAAAATGGTTTTAACGAGAATAAGTATAAATGTGGCCAGCCACTAGTTTGACAGCATCAGTATAAAAATGCACAGGGTATCGGCATCGGAGAATTACATTATGTGTAACCCGTTTTAATACTTTTTTAGCTGACTCATGCCGATCCGAGATCACGCTTGCACTATTTTTCTACATATAGACTGGTCGGACCGGTACTAGACTTAATTATTGGCAGAAAACATTATTTGTAAAATTATTAACAGCGATAAAGAACTTATGTTAGCTTAGTCTTCAGATATATACTTCTTGATGATTTTTAGCTCACAGGCTATCATAGCCTGAGAGCTTATGTGCCCGTCCGTTCTGTATGTATGTTCGTATGTACGTAACGCGATAACTCATGATAAAAATATCCGATCCACTTGAAATTTTGTATGTAGGTATATCCTGACAAGGCGCTTCCCTGATTAGTTTTTGGAGTTCATTCGATATGTATAAGAGGGGGAACGGGGGGCTCATGCCCCCCGTTAGTTGATATAGATGGGATTTTCATGCAGAATTAAGTTTTCAAAATTTAGATTAGGATCATTCTGATGAGGCGATTCCGTGACTGTTATTAGGTGTTCATTGATTAAGTATAAATAGGGGGAACAGGGGTTCTAATGCCCCCTCCCGTTAGTTGATATAAATGGGATTTTCATGCAGAATTAAGTTTTCAAAATTTAGATTAGGATCATTCTGATGAGGCGATTCCGTGACTGTTATTAGGTGTTCATTGAATAAGTATAAATAGGGGGAACAGGGGTTCTAATGCCCCCCCCCCCGTTAGTTGATATAAATGGGATTTTCATGCAGAATTAAGTTTTCGTTCAAAATTTAGATTAGGATCATTCTGATGAGGCGATTCAGTGACTGTTATTAGTTGTTCATTGAATAAGTATAAATAGGGGGAACAGGGGTTCTAATGCCCCCCCCCCCCGTTAGTTGATATAAATGGGATTTTCATGCAGAATTAAGTTTTCGTTCAAAATTTAGATTAGGATCATTCTGATGAGGCGATTCCGTGACTGTTATTAGGTATTCATTGAATAAGTATAAATAGGGGGAACAGGAGTTCTAATGCCCCCCCCCGTTAGTTGATATAAATGGGATTTTCATGCAGAATTAAGTTTTCGTTCAAAATTTAGATTAGGATCATTCTGATGAGGCGATTCCGTGACTGTTATTAGGTGTTCATTGAATAAGTATAAATAGGGGGAACAGGGGCTCTAATGCCCCCCCCCCCCGTTAGTTGATATAAATGGGATTTTCATGCAGAATTAATTTTCGTTCAAAATTTAGATTAGGATCATTCTGATGAGGTGATTCCGTGACTATTATTAGGTGTTCATTGAATAAGTATAAATAAGGGGAACAGGGGTTCTAATGTCCCCCCCCCTTAATTTATATAAATGGGTTTTTCAAGCAGAATTTTCAGATTTCGTTCAAATCTCTGAATAGTTTTGGAAGTTTAATGGTTAAGTATAAAAGACGGGGATAACTCTTTTTAAATTATATAAATGCTAAATGGGTTTTTATTAAGAATTATCTAATTTGCTCTGAATTTTGGATATAGATTTTTTATATGATAAAGCATGTCTTTGATAGTATAGGAGGTTCAATGATTAAGTATAAAAAAAAAGAGAAAAGGGGAGAGCTGTTTCCCCTTCTTAATTTTTTTTTTTTCGAACGGAATTAACCCTTGAAAATATAAAGCTTTAATGTGCAATTAGTATTTGTAGCCTGTGAGCTCAATGCCTTCAGTTTAACTGGGCAGTATTCTTTATTAAATTAATTTTTCAATAATGCGAAAGTTTGACACATTTTCTGATTAATTTTAAATTGTAAAAGTATAAAAGTGATAAGCCTAACTATTGAAGGGATTTGGAATCGAATAGCGTTTTTCATTTTTAGTAAATAAAATACTTGTATAACCTTGTTGAGTTATAATAGTTTCTCAAATGATTGCAGGTTTTTCACCCTTCCCTTGCTATTGCTTCCGGAAATTCTATTCAAAACGCTAATTATCACAGTATTTTATTTGTTTGCAGTATTCGTAAATTGCTTGTATCAAAAAATGGATAACGCCATTCGATTATATAGTTTCTGAATAAAGATATCTGCTAATCTTGTGCGTTTCTGAGGAAAAAAAATGAATTTAGAAATGTATCAGAAAGGAGCTTCTTTGAATTTAAGAATGAATTTAGATTTGAAATCTATAATAAAATGATATAGAAATATATTTATAAATCTTCTTTTATTAAACAGCTTCAAACTTAACCATGTTTTTAGCTTTCTTTCTTTTTATCTTTTATTCTAAGCCATATTAATTTTTTAATGAATCTTTATTCGAATGTTGAAAGCCTAAGAATCTAAGTAATCATTTATGTTGTTAATGTGTATTTGCTGTAAAATATACTGTAAAATCATTCCATAGATATGTATGCCGTATTCTTTAAAGGAATCTTAGTTATATGATAAATATCTGAATTTTTTAGAAATTGTAGAAATTGTAACGGGTCAAAATGGGCCGGGCCTGTTTTCGCTAATTTTTGTACGGGCCGGGCCGGGCCTTTGAGCGAACTTTTGAGTTTTACAACGGGCCGGGCCGGGCCGAAATAACTTTCCTACGGACCGGGCCGGGCCTAGAAATTCCGGCCCGTGCAGGCCTCTAACGTACTGCCATTGAGTACATCTGGGAGTAAATATGGTACTATGAGATAATCGCCGAGGACACCTGCCCATATGTTCACACTGAACTTTTGTTGTGCGTTCGACGGGAAAACAATGTGCGGATTTGTATATGACCATGTGTGCATATTGTGCGTGTTTACCACGCCCTCTCTCGTAAATGTTGCTTCATCAGTAAATAAAATATTTTCCAGAAATTGTGGATTATTTTCTGTTACATTAAGCAACCAGCGTACGAAATCTGTCCGCTGAGCACAATCAGTTACTGATAACAGTTGTACCCGCTGCACATGAAAGGGGTGCATGTTTTCTGCACGCAGAACACGCCACACACTTTGGTGAGAAACACCGACTTCAGACGCAGCAGCTCGTGTACTCATGGAGGGGTTATCTCTAAAAATATTCAGTACATCTTCTTCCATTGCAGGTGTTCGTACATGTCGAGGTTTCCCTGCATCAGTGCTTGCTGTATTAAACGATCCAGTCTCCCGTAATCGTCTATCGATTTTTATGAAGAGTTTCGAACTTGGCAGCGTTTCCTTGGAAATTGCTCACGGTACATGCGCTGTGCTAGACATGCATTTCCATGAGCTTGCCCGTACATCAGATGCATGTCCGCAAATTCTTCGTTAGAGTATTCCGGCATAATTATTATACATCAACTTACTACAATCCCACTTACAACAGCCTCCCTTTAACATAACGCCCACTGATGACTGCTGTTTTATTACACTTTTCTTCCTATACACGACATAGAAAATTTGCATAAAAAGTACTTCTTCTTCATCATCCTGAAAGTTCATGGAGGAAACGAAGCAGTCACGGAGTTTGCTTTAAGACAAGGCGAGAGTTGCACAATATGTCATTCACTTGACCAGACTGAATAATGAAAGGGTATTGATAGAGGTTGATCAGAAATGTATAATTGAAAGATATTAAAACGGGGTGTTTACAATCGTCATGGGCGGAATTTCGCCCTTTCCGAGCGTGCAACAGTACAGAGTTGTAACTAGGGAACTGCTTGATTTCTCCCATACAATTAAACTGATATGGTTTATTGTAAGCTTCTTCGAAAGCTTTCGAATGGACCAAATTTTATAACATTTTCCTTGATGTAGGTAGAGTTGCATTTTTGGAATTAACGATTAACTATTTTGCTAAATATTTGATTTTGTATTTTTTCACTATTTCAGAGCTTGTAACTCGCCATTAATTCTCAATATTCTAAAACAACTTATGTCATTTCGTAGGATTTTTTCTGCTCTTTCTAACTATGTGCTTCGTTTTTATGTAGCATTATCGATAGTTTAGCAATGAGGGTTTTTTTACAAATTTCCGATTTTTCATTCTATTTGCTGTAACTTGAAAATTATTGAGATCCAGCCAGGCATTATATACTGATTTATGCACCGTGTGATCTCCTCTATTACCCCTATTAATATTGGACCCCTTTAACGGAACACCCTGTATATATATATATATATATATACAGGGTGTTTCGCTACCAGACCGACAAACTTTGAGGGATGATAGTAGACACGAAGACAAACATTATTAAATAGGAAACCATGGGGCGCAAATGTCTTCTGTAGGAGCTAGGGGCCATTAAAATTTAATTCAAACCATGATAAAAAACGGAAAAAAGTGTCGATTCGTTTGCGGTTTTCACTAAAATTATTCTTTAAATCAAGATTTTTTTATAAAATTTTTTTAAAAGTTACGTTCAAAAATTGTCGATAGAGGGCGCTTTAGACTTTAGAGTAACAAACAACTACTTTTTACCGTTATTTTATGCATGTGGTTGAAATTATTCTAAAGTTTAGACTTTAACTTAAATTTTAAGTCCATAATCGGAAACATTGGGATCGGTTAACTAGCAAAAATTTAACTGTGATCAGAGGGGGAAATTTTAAACGCTCATAAATATTGGACAAACAAATCGATTTTGTTGCGGTTTGCGTGTAAGTCATTCCCTTGGTAATTCTTTTATTCAAAATGAGTAACATTGGTGTCCCCATTTTTTGATAGAGGGCGCTTTCAACACATCTCCTAAATTTCAATGGCATTACTCCTAGGTGTTTAACTACCAGACCAACATACTAACAGGAAGTGATAGGGATGCAAAACAACTCGGAATCACATAGGAATGTAACGTTGAAAATGCCTTTTTAGCGAGTTGTGGTTAAAAGAAGCAGAGAAAAAAGCAACAGAAACAGGTAATGAAACAGCAACACGTTAATGGGGAAGAAAACAATTTAGTTAAGGGTTTTACTACAAAAGGTGTCCGAAATTACGATCAGAAGTAGTCGGGCATGCTTGACAGCAGCGATGCATGCAATTCCTCTCACTTTGAAAAATTCCTGCCATCTCGGACAGCTTTCTGGCAGCTACAGAAATTCGAGCTGAGAGAGAGGTCTTTCACTGACGGTACGGGAGTCTCATACATTCAACTTTTCATTTGACCCCAGCAGAAGAAGTCCATACAGATTCAGATTCAGATTGAGCCAGGTGGGGGGGGGGGCTACCAATTGGTTTGAGCTCAACTAGCCCCACCCAGCACCCAGCAACGTTCATTTAAAAAAAAATACAAAAAAAAAATATACACTAATAAAATTAAGGTAGGTAAAAAAGTAACTGATATAATGAAGTAGGTGCGTAGTCTGGCAGGCCAACGAACCGGGCCACCACTACCTATCCACCGCTGTCCATATGTTATGTTGGGTTGTCTGCGAACATCACTAGTAAAATGTGGAGGAGCTCCATCGTGCTATAGAGTGGTGCAACGAAAGAGGAACATGTGCTTTTACCAGAAGTTCCGTCAGAATGTGTTGTAGAATTATCAAATTGCTTTTTTCTCTGCTTTTTTTTTAACCCTAACTCGTAAAAAAGGCATTTTCGACGTTACATTATAATATGATTTCGAGTCATCTTTGCATCCCTAACACTTCCTGGAAGTATCTTGGTCTGGTAGTAAAACATACAGGAGTAATGCCATTGAAATTTCGGAGATGTGTCGAAAGCGCCCTCTATCAAAAAATGGGGATACCAATGCTGTACATCATTTTGAATAAAATAATTACCAAGGGAATGACTTACACGCAAACCGCAACAAAATCGATTTGTTTGTCTAATATTTATGAGCATTTAAAATTTCCCCCTCTGTTCACAGTTAAATTTTCGCTAGTTAACCGATCCCAATGTTTTCGATTATGGACTTAAAATTTAAGTTAAAGTCTAAACTTTAGAATAATTTCAACCACATGCAAAAAATAACGGCAAAAAGTAGTTGTTCGTTATTCTAAAGTCTAAAGCGCCCTCTATCGACAATTTTTGAACATAACTTTTAAATTTTTTTTTTTAAAGTCGTGATTTATAGAATAATTTTAGTGAAAACCGCAAACGAATCGACCCTTTTTTCCGTTTTTTATCATCGTTTGAAATTTTGCACCTTAAATTTTAATGGCCCCTAACTCCTACAGAAGACATTTGCGCCCCATGGTTTCCTATTTAATAATGTTTGTCTTCGTGTCTACTATCATCCCTCAAAGTTTGTCGGTCTGGTAGCGAAGCACCCTGTATATATATATGTTACAGGCCAAACTCGATTTTAGGCAAAACTAGATTGGCCTAGGTCAAACTAGTCTATCCTAACGCCCATCGGATAAACTAGTTTTTCCTAGGCCAAACTAGTCTATCCGAATGCCCATCGGATAAACTAGTTTTTCCTAGGCCAAACTAGTCTATCCGAACGCCCATCGGATAAACTAGATTTTCCTAGGCCAAACTAGTTTGGCCGGACGGTCATTAGGATAAACTAGTTTAGCCTGCTATTCATTGGTTTGAATTAGTTTATCCTAGGCCGAACTAGATTGTCCTAGGCCAATTCAATTTGGCGTGATTTTATTGAATCTAAAGACCGCCAAGGCGCCAACTTTCTAGTTTTGATCTAATTTAGCCTAGGCCAATGCAGTTTGACACGATTTTAGCTCATAGACTATCAAAGTATGAGAGCTAATGTGCTCGCAGATTCTGTGTGCGTGTATGTAACCATGTACGTATGTATGTACGTATGCACGTACGTATGTACGTACGTACGTACGTACGTATGTACATAATGCGATAACTCCTGATAGAAATATCCAATTTGCTTCAAAT
Organism: Maratus speculifer; assembly: GCA_964019185.1. Lineage (NCBI taxonomy): Eukaryota > Metazoa > Arthropoda > Arachnida > Araneae > Salticidae > Maratus > Maratus speculifer. Next base: position 185,828,168 of record OZ025296.1, on the reverse strand, counting down.
TTTGGCCATAGATTTACCCTGATAACGAACTTTCCTGATTAGTTTCAAGGGTTCATGCGATAAGAATAAGGGAAGGGGAACAAAAGACTAATCCGCACCCCCCCCCCCTCCTTAATTTAGTTAAGTCAGTTTTCCATGGAAAAGTATCAGATTTTATTAAAATTTTAGGTATAATATCATTTTGATAAGGTACATTCATGATTAGTTGTGGGTGTTCATTGTTTACATATAAAGAAAGGAGGAATGGGGGGGGGGGGTAACACTCTTAATTTATGTAAATAGGTTTTTCACGGATAATTTACCGATTTGTTTCAAATTTTGGATGTAGGTTTCTTCTGATAAGGCGTTTACCTGATTAATTTTGGGGATTCTGAGTTTAAATATAAAGATAGAGTGGATTATATTTCCAATCGGATAGAAACTTTTGGTTTTATGAAAATATTTTTAATTTGTAACAGATATTGGTTTTCACGCACATCACTTCACGCGATATTGTTCATATTAAAAAAGTAAATATCCGAATCCTTTTAAAAATAAGAAAAAGCTTAAATAAAGCACGATACTTGAAATTTAGGATGGGAGGGGGGGGGGGGGTAAAGTAAAAAGACGCTAGATTTTTTTTTTTTTTTTTTTTTTTTTTTTTTTTAAAGTTTTAGCTGCTAATTAAATATTACCATTTTTTGAAACTTTTAGAAACATAATAAAACACGATGTTAAATATTTAAGAAAAAAGATGCCGCGTTAAATACCACTATTTTCTATTAGTAATTTTTGTAAAAATGTTAAATTCTTGTTGGAATTGTTTGAAACTTTGTGATAGTTTATAACACATGATAAAAAATTGTAAAAAAAGTCCCAATACGAAAGGGAAAAGGGGGGGGGGCAAACAAAATCAGGAAATATAACGGAAATTCTAGGTTGATCTATTTGAAACTTTAAGATAGTTTATGACACATGATATAAATTTATAAAAATATATTTCGCGTTTAATGCCACTATTGACGAATAGTGATTTTTGCAAAAATCTTAAATTCTTGTTTTGAAGCACCGCGACATCGAGTAACATATCTACACATAGATTCTTTAACGGAGTTTTCTTAACATACAGTTTTGTTGGTAATAGGGTGCGCTCCCTGGTGATGGAATGTGGAACTAATGCGAGCACCCTGGTGTTGGAATTTGGAACTAATACAACGCGATTTAGGTATGGACGAATGTTGAATCGAAGAGAAAGAAACATGATGATAAATATTTAAGAAAAAGGATTCCGCATCGAAATACCACTATTTTCTAATAGCAATTTTTGTAAAAATGTTAAATTCTTGCCGGAACGTTTTGAAAAATCCGTAACAACTTCTTTCAAATTCTAATTCAATCTGAAATTTAATGAAAATCTGTGTATTAGTACTATTTGAGATAGAATTATCGCAGAAATCATAAAAAAGACTGGATAGAAGCGCTACCTATTGAGCCATTTACTCTGAAAAAAAAAAAGAATATTAATGTTAAAACTGTTGTTAGCTTTCGTTTCTTCGAAAGCTAAAAACTAAAACAAAATCACTTCACCTTTTTCATTCACGTATAAAAACATTTCATATTTATTAAATTAAATTATTTGTGACACCTGTTGATTATTAATGTTGGTTATTATTGTTGATTATTTGTGACCACCTTATTTGATTTAATTTTTATTTGTGACACCTGTTCTAAGTAAATAAATATGAAATATTTTTATACAAGAATATTAATTTATATCAGGGGCTAACTGAATTTGAAGTTCGATGAAAATCCGTGCATTTCTTTTTGAGATAGAACTATTGCGATAATCATGAATAATGCCACATAGCAGCGCCACCTGTTGCACGATTTACACCAAAAACTGAAATTACTTTTGTACTTTTTTATATCAAGGACTAACAGAATCTGGAGTTTGATGAAAATTCATGAATTAGATCCTGAGATAGAGCTATTGCAATAATCACGAATAATACCGTATAGCGGCGCCACCTTTCAAGAGATTTACTGCAAAAACTACAGAATACTAATTTATATCAGGGACTTACAGAATCTAAAGTTTGATGAAAATTCGTGCATTAATTCTTGCGACAGAGCTATTTCAGGAATCGGGAAAATTGAGCACAACAGCGCCACCTATTGAACAATTAACATGAAAACGTAAAAAGAATTAGTTCATATCACGGATTTACTGATTCCGGAAGTTTAATTAAAATTCGTAAATTAATTATTGAAATAGTGTTGATGCAAATCAGTAAAAATGCACTTTAGAAGCGCCATCTGTTGAACTATTTACATGAAAAAGTAATCAGCATCGATTTACATCAGGGACTATCTGAATATAAATTTTTATTAAATTCCGTTCATTAGTTCTTGAGATACAGCTATTGTGAAAATTGTGAAAAATGTAGCATATCATAGACATGTTGAGTGATTTACTTCAAAATAGAAACAACACCGACTCATGTCATGGAAGAACTGAATCTAAAGTTTGATGGAAATTTGATGGTATTAGTTATTAAGATAAAGCTGATGCGTAAATCGTAAAAAATGCAAAACAGCAGCGCCACCTGATGAGCGATTTACACCAAAAACTAATCAGCATCAATTTAGATCAGAGACTACCTGAATATAATTTTTTATTAAATTTCGTACATTAGTTCTTCAGCCGCCTCCCCACAGCTTGCGGCAGCGTACAGCAGGTGTGCTGCACGCGTACTGACGAATGCCCTCTTCCTTTTCGAACGAACTTCGAAGCGAACAAAATTTAAATCGTAGCAAGCGTGCTGAGCACGCACCGCCGAATGTAACCCTCCTTTTCGAAAGAACCTCGAAGCGAACGAAATTCGAACTATATCCCCGCTGTCCACGCCAGTCCGATAGCGGGCGAAGCCAGCAAGTTTTAACTAAGCCACGTTATATTAGTTCCTAATTCCAACACCAGGGAGCGTACTCTATTATTAACAAAACTGTATCTGAACGAAACTCCGTTAAACAACCTATTAGTAGATATGTTACTTGAGGTCGCGGTGCTTTAAAACATAGAATTTCCGTTATATTTCCTGATTTTGTTCGCAACCACATCTTCTTTCATGCTGAAATGTAACTTTTTTTTTATAAATTAATATCACATGCCATAAACTATCACAAAGTTTCAAAAACTTCCAGCAAGAATATAACATTTTTACAAAAATTACTATTAGAAAATAGTGCTATTTCGATGCAGAATCCTTTTTCTTAAATATTTATCATCATGTTTTTTTTCTCTTCGAGGCTCGTCCACTTCAACATACGTCCGTTTCAAGATTTTATATAAAAGAAGGGGCCCGTTAGCGGGCGAAGCCGGCAGGTTTGAACTAATTCGCGCCCAAATTCCAACACCAGAGTGTCGCGTTATATTAGTTACACATTAGTCCGTTATATTAGTCGCGTTATATTAGTCCTACATACGTACGTACATACATACATACGTACATGGTTACATACACACACGCGGAATCTGCGAGCACATTAGCTCTCAGGCTTTGATAGTCTGTGAGCTAAAATCGCGTCAAATTGCATCGGTCCAGGCTAAATTAGATCAAAACTAGAAAGTTGGCGCCGTGGCGGTCTTTAGATTCAATAAAATCACGCCAAATTGAATTGGCCTAGGACAATCTAGTTCGGCCTAAAATCGGGTTTGGCCTGTAACATATATATATATAGAACCATTAGATAATACTACAAATCAACATCAATTACTGTAAATATTTGTTAATGCCAAATTATATCATACAGAGGAGTTGTCAGAATTAGAAATAAAATTGGAAATGTGGTATTTAGCTCGTTATCAAGGGCAATACTAAATAGCCACATTAATTGCGATTAATTTCTGAGTGGAAATCGGGATAGACCTAAAAATAATTTCCACATTGCCCGATTAATCGCAAATGAGAACTCATTTCAAAGAAAAATATAAGAAAAATAATAAGACCATAATAGAATTATCAATATAATAATTGCAATAGAAAAACTATTTCAAAGAAAAAATATTAGAAAAATAATTAAACTGTAATTGAATATTGATAAAGATAACTTACAATTGTCAATCGCAACCAAAATTTCCATTGAGAACAGGAAAAAGAAAATAATAATATAATTGAATTAACATTGATTAAATTAAATTGAAAATCATGTCAAATGGAAATAGTTAGACAGATTAAATTATATAATAGGTTAACTTACAAATAACAATTTGGACCATGTGATAGCAATACAATTTTGCATTCAGTCATATTAGACAGTTAATGTGCAAGTTAAAGTAGTAAAAATAGTTTTTATTAATATTAGATATTTAAAAAACTATTATCAAAAATAATTAATTACAAAACATAAGTAGACAAAAAAATTTCTTAACATAATAAAAATAGTTAAACTATTTAATACTAATTACAAGTTTTAAATTATAATTATAGAATAATTATTTGAATCGATTGATATCGATAAATTGGTACATGTGAGATAGATAAATGCAGATTAACTGCTAAAGCATTAGTGTCACCATCTATATTTGCTAAAAACAATTAAATAATGCAAAAAATTATTTAACTATAAAAACAAAATCTTAACAGTTTATATTTATATTTAATACAGGGTTAAAAAAAACATTTCGTTTTATTTAAAAAAACATAAAACGGTATTTTTTATTTGTTTAAACTAGGGATTTTTTTTTTTTTGGGGGGGGGGGGACAAACCGAATATCTATTTGTAAGCAACCAAACTACAGTTATATATATATATATTATTTACAATTAAATTTTGATGCATATTGAGAAATGAGACTATAAGAGTGATTAAATATTGTTGATAGATTAACATGATACTGAAAACTGGTGTATAACAATTATAAATATTAATTAAAAAACAATTATTAAAGAAGGTGTCCATTACTAGCAAGTCTACCCTATATAGGGATCCAAAAAAGTTTCTTGCATCAAAGCCTATTTAAGCAGAAGGCTGGCCTGCACACAACGCATGTTTTTTTTTCAGTCTTGTTATATTTATATTTGCTAAATTTCATTCGAAATTCGTATAAAATAATTAATCCCCCTTTTTCGAAATTGGTGATGTGGCTGGCTTACTTATTAAAAGCTGTCATTTGTTAATCTGTGAGAATGATTCCAGGTGTCAGTTTTGGGTCAGGATTCTCTCTGACCTTCATTTCCTTTCTCTAGTTAACAATTTTGTTTGTTGATTCCGGCTTTAACGGGTTCTTTAGCTATAGCTCTTCGGATGTGTGTCACTCTTTGGCAAGAGAACAGAGGATTTTGATTTCAAATCCGGAAGGCCGCGGCATTCGCACATTTATAATCAGGAATGGGGGAAAAAAAGCAACTTGTTGGATGCACCAAGCACTTTACCGAAGAAATACAGTGACGCCAACTTATATGGGTTCGTGGGGCGCGAGCCCATCCAATATTTTGATCTCTCTTCCGCCCAACTGCGATTGATTTATTTCGTTGCTTATTTATTTGTTTAATCGATAAAAAAAATTCGGCTTTTGGTCCCTCTCAAAACAATTCTATTTGAAAATAATAATGACATTAATTAGATTTACAGGAGCTCTGAAAGCCTCTTCAGTAAATGTATAATTGAATTTCTGAAAAACACTTATTTAATGTCTTGAATTGATAAAGCACCTACACTGTAAAAAAAATTCAAGAGGTTACTAAAAATTCTTTAGTAAATTTGTATTCCACAGAATTTTTTAGTAACCATTACAAACTTGTTTTTGCAAGTGAAACAAGCATTTCTTTTGTAAACTGAACAAAAGAATTTTTTGTGTAACTAACTTAAAAATTTTTAGTATGAGCCACCAAGAAAATTTTAGTAATAGCTCCAAAATTATTTTTAATAACCTTTACGTGCGCCCGAAGGACAGGAGCTTCCTTCGAGCTGCATCCAAACTTCTAAAGCGATAGATTTTCGACAAAACTGCAATAGATGGCAGCACCAAACATTGCTACCTGCTCTGACAGGATTTTCATAATCCCTTTATTAACGCGTACTTACACTACATACATTCGGGACGTATTTGGCGGTGTCCGGTATAGAACCCGGGACCTTTTAGCCTGGAGTCCGTTACTATAACCACTATACTATCAAGGCCACACCAAGTGAGTTTTAGTAATAGCTATTAAAAATATAAAACTATTAACTCTACCCATTGCTAACTTTTTTCTAGTAATTCTTACAGATTTTCTAGTAACCGACTAAGATTACTAAAACTTTTTTAGTAATTACAAGGATCACTAAATTTTTTTTAGTAGATCGACCCTTTTTTTTACAGTGTAGGTTACTAAAATGTGCGTTTTTCTTGACACTTAGATTTTCCCACTTTCAATAGTTAGTAATTCTTATGTTATTTATAATAAATATTAATGTACTTATAAGGAAAAAATATAATAACATTTAATAAAATTATCTATTAAATTATAATATTTTTATACTTTACCGAAAATATATACAATTTAAGTTTAAATTATCAGAAAAGTCAATTCATACGTTCCTCCTATCTCCGCACTTACCAAGGTAAAATAATAATAATAATAATAATAATAATAATAATGCGATATTTTACTCAAAACATTATGAGCCCACCCAATATTTTTCAAAAGTTGGCACTACTGGATGAAAAATTCAATTCAAAGTCTTAGAAAAATTACTCCGGTTGATTCTTTTCAGTGCTATGGAACAACTTTCGAAGAAGATTTATTGAGCATTATTGTCATTGAGTGAGCATTATTGTCATTGTTGAAAACCAAAAAGGACACAGAAAAATTTATATGGCCTAAATAAAGCTAATTTTTTCATGTCAATAAAATAAAATAAAATAAAATAAAATAAAATAAAATAAAATATCAAATGGCTACTTTTACATCCTGATATCTCAATTAATGCTAAGTAAGAGAAATTTGTCAAATTCTAGGGCTGTAGAGTTTGTATCTTTAGAATTGGACAATGTAATTAAGTCATATAATTTATATGCCAACATATATTCCATCTTATTTTATAATTTTGTTTGTATGGTTTTATTACCCACACACTTGAGTAATAACGCATAGTCAAGAAACCCCGCCATTATATTTTATTAATACATATCTGCTGAAATATTAATTCCTACATACATAGTCAATATGTTGTATCAAATCCTATACTTATTAAAAAAAAAAAAATCTAAAACTAAGCCATGAAAATTGATAGAGCCTTAACGTGGCTTATTATACCCAAAGCCATTATTTACATCCGCAGTACCCTCTTTGTGGCCAATTCTGCTTGTTGTTTGGTAAAATCTCATGCCACTGATCTAAAATTTATCATATTCCTCATGTAAAACTTACGCTTTTTTTCTGAACATTTATTTCAAGCGATACAAGCAATTGGATGTGCGTACTTATACAGGTAAATATGTTTATAACGCTTTGAGATTGTCTTTATTACTTACCCATCATACGTAGTATAGGGTAAGTCTTGCAATCGTTTTGAAAATCGAAAAAAATTTTTTGACGGATTTACACGTTTTAGATAGTGGAGATTCCGAAAAACATATTTTTAGAAAAAAAATTTTGCCGTCCGTCTGTCTGTCTGTCTGTCTGTCTGTCTGTCTGTCTGTCTGTCTGTCTGTCTGTCTGTCTGTAAACGCTCTATCTCTCGAACAAATTGAGATAGAGACTTGAAATTTTGTATGTCGTTAGTATGTAAGAATGGGACGAACCCTATTTAATATCAGCAACCTCGATTATCCGGAACTATTTTTTTCGGACTCTCGAAAAATTCGTTCTGATGAAAGGTATATAAAAATTTTCGAATTTTTTTGTTTTAAGGAATGGACGTAAAAGGCAATAAAATAACACACATTTTGCATATAGAACGAAGTCGATCGGATTATTAGTTGCCGAGATATTTGTAATCCTGTTTTCCACATTCTTTGATTTTTCATGACCCTGTATTTCATTCAAATTTCAATTCAGAGGTATATTTTAATTGGAAATGAGACGCTTAATCCGACGCGATTAATTATTAGTTAATAGAATTATTATTTTTGGAGTTATAAGGATGTTTCTTTTACGCAATTCGGTACTACTTGAGTAGTTTGGCGTTTTATATAATTTGTCGAAATTGGTACATCAGCAGTTCTTTAATATAGCATTACTATGTATATTAACAACATTTAAATTTTTTTTATGACTTGCAATGCATTGTATAAATAGTTTTCATATGTTTTATTTTCATATACATATCCATGATGGGTAAGTATTACGGTGGCCCCCAACGACTAGTTTTCTTCTTGCTAATAGTTGCAGAATATTTGATTATTGAAAAGCAACAACCCTGACACCAAAGCTTAAAGCTGATCCGTTACCATCTAAAAGTCAAATTTCAAAGCCATCATTCAGATTTAATTTTTTAATGAGCAAATTGGATATTTTGCGTAAAGCGAAGCAAATGAACTTTACAAGGCGAAATTATTCCGAAAATGAATAAGCTTCAGAATAATTTATTAACCTCACATAAATATTAATGAGGTAAGTAAGTATTGCAAGTTATGGAATCTATCGCGGGGAGAAACAAAAATAGAATTTAAAATGTTTTTTACACAGCAAGTATTGAATTACCTTTGTGGAGATTGATTGTTTTCATTAAGCGACAGAGTTACTAACTGCTTTGAATTGCCAGAAAAACGTCATGTTATTTATGGATCGATGCTCCCGATTATGGAAAGAAACTATTGTCGTAGCAATTGCTGTGTTGTGGATTTAGTATTGCAAGAAGATTTCTCATTAATTACTATTAGTTTCAATTATTGAAAAAGGGTTTTTAAATGCGTTGTATGTATGCATGTTATGTGTGCAAAGTTATTTCTTAAAAATAATACTGCAATCGATTATTTGAAATACTTGCTATAATAAAAATTTTAATTTTTTGATCAAAATAAATAAATAAATAAAAAGTCCTTCTGGCCTTGAACTGGGAGGATAAGTAATTTCTCTATTAATTGTTTCTAAGAAATTAGCTAATTTTACTCAAACTCATGAAGCTAAAAAAGATTGAAATGAATCCCATAACAGAAGATTTCCAATTTTGGTCGATACTGAATTTGAATGGGAATATTGAAAAATTAGTCAACTATCGCCAAGTTGGTTTTATCTATGACGACTTATTTTTGTCGCAAAAATTGACACTATTTCTCAACTAGCTGACCCGCCGGCGTTGCCCGGGTCTGTGATAATATTAAAGGAATCTGAAATTTGTGATTTTATCTCTAGCTCGAAATACGTAGAATTACGTTGTCTGAAATATGCGGCAACTGACTGCGTGAAGAATTGGTTTAAAAAATGAACAAATAATATTTAGCGATAAAAATATTCAAGAGGACTGCAATAAGAAACGGGGGAGGAATTACTCAGTTAATAATTAGAATTTTGAAAATCTTAATTTCAGGTACATCAGGAGAGAGTTTGGGTTTCTCTCAAGAAAATTTTGAGCCTCGTACGTGCCATAGATTTTGCTAGGAATCGCCCACAAACACACACGCACACAGACAGAGCTTTTTTATTTTATTAGCGTAGGTTACTGTGGATATCCTAATTAATAACTTTATTGCTGATTCATTAATTTTATGGGTTTTGCCATTTTTATTTGCAATTCAAAAATAAATAAGAACATGAATATACAAAAATCTAAAATAGTCACAAAAATGACAAAAATTCGGCACTAAACACACAAAAATCAAAAAATCGTTGAAAATCACATCGAAAATCGCATGAAAAATCGCATTGAAAATTGCAAAACTTCATGTATAGAGGTACTTTCTCCCCAAATTTTGTAACTATACGTGCAGCGGTCTCTTCAGAACAGCACTGACGCTCTTACAAATCTGTCTCTTTATTATTATAGATTATCGTCAAACTCGGTAAAAAATTAATACTCACGTGTAGTTTTGATGTGTCGATTGTGTAGTTATATGCATGTAAGAGTAGCAGGGCCGTAACTAGCGAATTTTGCTAGGGAGGGGAGGGGGCTCTGGAAATTTTCTGGGGGAAGCTAACACCTTTTAACATTCTATATCTTAGCCAAACTAAATATAGTAAAAACTGGACGTGCCTATATAGGAACCTGCCTAAAGTATAACCTCTCTATAACGGAAATTTTGTATAAGGAAATTATTAAATGCAAAATACTTCATGGTCATCGGTAAATAAATATACATTTTTTTTTCTTTTTTTTATCAAAAATAATTAAAAAAAAAACTATTGCAAAGTAAAAAATATTATTTTAACATAATAACTAATGAGAAATTAAACTAAGAGCATGCGTATTTACCATGCATATTATTATATTTATTTTTATGTACATTAATTTGACTTTTTGGTGTCTATGTAAGTCAAGCCAAGTTCAATATAAGTATCCAATCGATACATATCCAATTATCTATGAGATTTTTTACGATTTAATATTTAGTTTAAAAATTAAACCATACCAGTTTTGTAACATTTTATCTCGACAAATGTATATTTCAAGTAAGATTAGCAAACATAATTATTGTTAGTATAAAATAGTGTGTTTATACTGGCCATTATGGGGAAAAAAAAAAACAACCAAACACATAGATTTTAAAATATGGGATTCCATGTCAGAGTTTATTGATTGAAAATGGAATTTATTTTCGAAATGTTTTTGCTGGATGTTACAATTTTTAATTGACAATTATTTTTTATTTTGGCTTGGCTGGCGCCCGACTGTTAAAAATCAAATTAATGTACATAAATATTAATCATACGTATGGTAAATACAATGCTCTTAATTTAATTTTTTATTAAATATTATGCAATAAAATAAAATAAAATAAAATAAAATAAAATACTTTGCAAAAGTTTTTGTAGTTGATATTATTTCTGATAAAAAAAAAGTTTATTTTTCATTTTTTAGTTAAAAGTTGGCAGTTTTTGCACGATTGTTTTGGTTGAAATTACAGACTTAATGAAACTTAATTTATTATTCTTATTTTAATTTCACACTTTTAATATTTTTAACTAACAGCAAGTCGTGATTTATTTAATTTTATTAGTATTTTGTTTTCTGCTGAATTATTAAATCATTTTAAAGTCACGGTTGCTCTAAATACGATTTCATTTAGTGATGATATGTACTTCTCATTCAAAACAAATTTTGCCTGACCTTATTTTATTAAAAATAGGATTTATAAAACCAACTTATTAATAATATGCAATAATGATTAAATTTAAAATTCTGCATATAAATACATAATTTCGAACATGAATTTTTTTTTCAAACATATATTATTTTTATTTTTTTTTAAACATGTCTGGACTTATTTCCCTTGGGACGGGAGCCTTTTACGAAAATTTTAATGTTTTTTAAAACAGAAATTTGTGCCTTATTAAATCAAAACAAGTTGGAAATTGCACGTGAACGTGGCAAATGAGGTGCGTTCGTACGATAACGAAGTTTTAAAAATATTCAGATCTTGCTGATATAGTAGAGCGTACTCCGGATACAGTATAGTAGTCGAAATCTTTACGTCTCTGTAGATATGCAGGAAGTAATTTTTATTACACCTCAGCAACGTATATCTTTTCTTGTTAAAGGACAAAAAATTCGGGAAACCTTTTAAATAGGCAGTATATTTTTATTTGATATTAAAATGCTCTTTTCATAAGATTGAATTTAATTTTCTGTTTAACATTAATTTTTATCTCAGAAGTTTCTAAAAATGAGACATCACATTTGCAACAATTTTTAAATATTATGCATTTTTTTCTTTTGTTATTGGACTCAGGCGGGCTCGGACTCTGATGATAAAAATTCCTTCGGGCTCGGACGCAGGGATGTAATGGAGGGTATACGAGGGTATACGCCGTATACCTTCTGGATTTTTTATAGGAAGACTGTACACCCTCTGTTTCTCAAGAAAGCTATTGTACACACTTGCTAGAGTATACCCTCTGCCTTGAGCATATATATACCCTCTGCTTAGAGCGTATATCCTCTGTTATTTTTACGACTGCACCCTGCGGGTGGGCTCGGACTCCGAAAAACGAGCACGAACACATCTCTATTGTATAAATCTGCTTTCTTTGAAAATGAGAAATAATGCTAAATTCAAATTAATATGGACTTCGGTTGGTTGGTTGGTTAAATTTCGTTTTTTTTTGCGGCCATATTTTGGAATTCGTAAAAAGAACATGTTATAGAGATGAGACGAGCTCATTTTTTTTTAATCGGATTTTTTTAAATTCATGTGTAGAAAAGATTGAAAGAACTCTTTTCCACATTAAATTGCGCACTTATTCTTTTTTCAAGTTATTTTAATGCTACTTTTATCAAAATGGCGGTACGGATATCTTTGTTTTATATCTATCATGTTTATATATCTTTTTCTTATCCATTAAATTTAGTTTTGCTCCACTTCTCATCCTTCTTCACGTTATGAAAAATTGCGTTTTGGTCCTTTTTTAAAAGAAGTAACACATAATTATACCTTCCGCAAATAAAAACCTGTTTAAAACGGAAATTCAATCAGTTTTATGGGGTTCCGATTTATTAGGTTTTACAACATAAGAAATTGTTTGTACTCAACATGTTCAGGTTAAAAAATTTGGGCACCCCCCCCCCCCCGTTCAAAAGGCTGGTTACGCCTATGTATGTAAATGCTAAAATCAACAATATTGAAAGGGACATTGTTATATGCCGGGAGAGTGTGTGTGGGGGGGGGGGGGAGGATTGAATTTCTAAACTAAACAATTTTTCAAATTATCTGTGTAGTATATTTTAATATTTTTGACGAATGCTCCCTCTCCCGGACACTCTGAAATCAACATTGGATGTATATAATGAGAAACATCAATTTAGAGAAAGATTGTTTATTCTTTCAGATGCTGCAGATATCCCTGCTGGACCCAATGTTGATAGAAAAAAGTCACTATGGAAAGACAAATTCCTGAAGCGAAAATAAAGTATGAGAAAGTAACTCCTTAACTGCTGAAATTATGGCTTTAAAAACTCCCTATCATTCTTTTAAAATTAACCTTGAACTTTTAGAATCTTATTTCAGAAGAGATACAGCATACAAAGGAAAAGGGCCTTTCTTAACCTTTAGAAGTTTTCATTACAGATATTACTGGAGTGATGTTTTAAGTAAACAAACAATTAAAGAGACAATATCTGTCAAAGAATTTGAAAAAAATCCGACAATTTTCACATTTTAGTAACAATACTAAAGAAATTCCTAAAGGCATGAAGGGCCATGATAAACTTTTTGCATTAAGGTCTCTAATAGAGTGTATCAGGGTAATGGGATATATTATGTACCAGCTGATTTGAATCAAGATTCGCAGCAGAAGCTTTTAATCAAAATTTCATAGTTCTAACTTTGGAGGGAAAAAAGTTTCAAAATTGATTCCTGTAGTTCAAAATTGATCAACATTACAGAAAACAATTGCTTGCCCCTCAAAGGGTTAAATACCTGCAATAAAATTTTAATGCATATTATAGTCTTTTTGAATATACAATACACCAGTATTGAGAGCTTCATGCTACATTTGGTACAAAACATGTAAATATCTCACTGTGTGCTTTGGGACATATATGGCACATACCACAAAAATCCATATTTAAAAAATATATATGAAGTCAGAATTTTTTTATTATTTTTCCTGCATTTGTGACTATCTAAAGTAATCAAAATATTTTTTTTCATAAAGAAAGGAATATTCGTGCAGCGAAGGGCTAAATAGACATGTTCAAAGTGATAAAACTTTTATGTATATTTTACAATTGACTAATTTTTTTTTTCTTTTTTTGATTGTTCGTTATGTTCTATTTGATAAACTGGAGTATCGGATTTACAATAAAATAAAAGGGGTTTTTTTTCACGTAAAAATGTAAAATAAATTTAGTTTTTAACTTTAAATACGTATTTCTACATTTTATTATTTTCTCTTAATCTAATCAACTTATGATAAATATTGCGACACTTAAAATTATGCAGCTTCTACGAATAATTTAAACAGAAAATTAGCTCAAAATTTTCAAAATTGTAAGAAAAAGTAGTTTTTTTTTTTTTTTTTTTTTTCATTTTGAGAACAAAATTATTATTACTTTAATAATGTTAATCGTAGTTATCCAAATAGACTTGCTGATATTTAAAGATTATCTCGTAGTCTGAAATGCAACGAATGCACTTATTTTGTGTACCATTCAATTCATATTTATATGATAATTGGCTAAGGAAGAGTTTTTGGAGACGTTTGGAAAATATTGTTATATCGTATTACAACAGGGTTTAACAGATATTGCATCTTTGTAATGTTTTTATGCGTTTTATCACGTATGAATCGTTCAGAAAATTAATCTATATTTCAAGTTTAAAGAATGAAATATATGTATCAAATAAAGGAATTGCCAATAGTGCAAAGAGAATTAAGTAAACTTTTATTATTGTTGCTATTACTAAATGTCAAAACATAAATGAAGTCCTAATAAGAAAGACGTGGACATATATTATCATTTCTATGTGTTGAAAGTAACAAAATAATGGTTAAGAGAAAATAATATTCGATGAAAAGACGTGTACTATTAATAGTAGATCAGACCCGAAAAGGTTAAAATTAATTTAAATTTAAAAAAAAAAATCGAATTTTGCTCGGGGAATGGAACAGTTTCTCGATGTAATCACTTCTCCTCATTGAGTCCTTTATTATTATGCCAAAACTGTATCTTAAATTGCTTAAATTTAAAAAAAAAAGTCCAAATGATACTGAATCCCCTTAAATGCTTAAATTAAATTCAAAAAAGGAATCGGAAATTTTTCGCAAACTAGCGATTTGAGAATAGACACATACTTTAAAAGATGAAGTTTTGTTACAGAATTCTGAACGTATCGCAAAATATTCATAATCTATGCTAGACATATAATTTTTCGTTCTTGTTTAAAATTTAACTGAACATTTTCTAGACTTTGTACGCTAATAAGTTTCGACTGTATTTTCAAATCACAGCTGTAGTAAAAGATGTTATTTGGAATACAAAGACTGAATACAAATACCGAATACAAAGACACTTATTTTTTTTTTTAATAAATGAAGGAGGAGCGATGCATGATGAAGATTTTTCGCTTAAATTAAAAAAGCGGCGCGTCTATTATTAGACACGTCTGATTTGTTGAATTCGAATGAGATATTTATTGTTATCGATTTTACATTAACAGTTCTTCTATATACACGTACTTGAAACGATTGAAAGGAATGAAAAATCAGCTTTAATATATTCACTGAAGGGATTATATTTTGTTTTACTTACCCATCATACATAGTATGGGGTAAATTTTGCAATCATTTTTAAAATCGGAAAAAAAATTTTTTTGGCAGATTTACACGTTTCAGACACTGGAGATTCCGAAAAACATATTAAAAAAAAATTGCCGTCCGTCCGTCTATGTGTCTGTAAACGCTCTATCTCACGAACAAATTGAGGTAGAGGCTTGAAATTTAGTATGTACTTAGTATGTAAGAATGTAAAAAAGCTTTTTGAATATCAATAACCTCGATTATCCAGAAATATTTTTTTTTTTTTTTTTTTTGGACTCTCGAAATATTTGTTCTGATGAAAGGTATATAAAATTTTTCGATTTTTTTTATTTTAAAGATTGAATGCAACCGATAATAATAATAATAATAATTTATTCACGATCCTGTATTTCATTCAAATTTCAGTTCAAAGATATATTTTAATTGGAAATGAGACTTTCATCCGAACGCAATAAACTGCTAGTTAATATAATCATCATTTTTGGACTTATAAAGATGCTTCTTTTACGTAATTCGGTAGTACTTGACTATCCCGTCTATCAATAAAATTATCGCCAAACTGTAAAATTAAATGCCAATAATGGCTTATCGTAATTGTCCCATTCACTTGATATTAAACACGTTAGATGTGTTTGTTACGTCATTAAGTGAGTTTTAATTCGATGTTTTATTTATAGTATTATTAATCTTTTACTAATTTATTTGTTATTTCGTTATTTAAAATAAAAAGTATGTCATTTTGTATAATTTACGAATAATATGGCGATTTATATTATTTGTTGAAATTGGTCGACGGGGTATGGAAGTAGTAAAAATATTAAGCATGCGTTTAAGTTTTATTTTGAGATTGCGATGGATTTTACAAATAATTTTCGCATGTTTTATTTTCATATTTAATAGTGTGCCTGTGCATATCCATGCAGGATAAGCATTACGGTGCCCCCCAACGACTAGTTTTAGATGCGTTCGTATGCGTAACATTATACATACATAAATGCGTAACATTTAATAGTCGTCATTTGGCCATCTGTTTGTCTGCATATAACAGAGTAAAAATTACCCAACCAAATGACTTGAATTTTAATATATCGAATCGTTGAAGAATTTTCCCGAGTCATTTCAAATTTTATCAAAATAGAATCAAAACTTATGAAGTTATTAATGAAAGTATTCTTCATTCAATTAAATCCTATCACACGTATTAATTCAATGATATCCCATGATCGATAATGATTTTAGGTTGCCATGGTAATGACGTCATCTTTAAGATGGAGTCATATTATTTCAATAATATTGAATTTAATATTTGTGGTGTTAATAAAATGCATTTTAACATAAGAGTGGAACATCTAAAATTTTATAAAATTAGTTAGAATACAAACTACAAACGCACCTCATTTGCTACGTGAGACGTACAATTTTTATCTTTATTTGTTTTACTTCTGTTTCTTTCCAAAATAAGAGAGAAAACACCTTTAACTTAGAGTTTAGTGCAGAAATTAGCAACTATTTAATTCAAAACATGTGATGATTTTGTAACTTATTCCTAGGTTCATTATGTATAACTAGAAGATAGCCCGTCAAAATGACGTGTTTGCATTTTTAAAAGGATGATAAAAGATTACAACAACTGTAGTCAATGATAGCCTTTTTTAGGCTTAGACAATTTTGAAAAATACAACGATTAAACATGGAGGGGGAGGGAAAAAAAGAAAATTTCAAGAGAAATCTGCATTTAAAACTATAACAAAACTATCTGGTGGATGGGAGGGATTGTAATGAACACATGGTAAATACATAAATTTTAAAAGAATAAAGTAAGGCAAAAAATCAATTATAAAAGAATACATTGTGAAACTACAGCCAAAAAATATATAAAAATGCTGAGAAAATATATTAAAAATATCAAAATGTATAAATTTTTTTCCCATTTTGGCCATTTCCAGACGAATATGCAAGGGTATCCAAATTATTAATTGAACGGGTAAAATAATGGCGTTATGCAGCTAATGAATTTCACTCACAAAGTTAGAGTAACTATTTCACAAAAAAACCATGTAAATTAAACATGCACTAATAATGCAAAACCTGCACTAATAATGCTATTTTAAATCATTTGTGAATTAACTATTTTACTCCATTAGCTAATACTTAAAAGAAAACACTTTATAAGATCGAAAATAAATGTCAACAGTAGCCAGTTCGTGATGTGACAATAGAGTCATTCACGGCTGTAAAAAAAAAAAAAAAAAAAAAAAAAAAAAAAAAAAAAAAGCAACCCGAATATAAAAATTCTAACAATATTGTATTTAAAAAGCACCTTCGCTTTCCTTAAATAAAAAAATTTAATTAAACACTGTTAAAAATTTGACCGTTTTGCTGCGTCGTCATTCCACAGTTTTTATAGAAAATAATTACTTCACCGTATTATTGAGCATTCTCATAGGTCAAAATAGGGATATTCTATAAAACTCGGGAGTGACGATGCAGCAAAAGGGTCAAACTTTTAACAGTGAAAATTGTTTGAAATCGTGAAACGATTTCAAAGCGCAGTAAAATGTAATGACGTCATTTAAGAGCTCCAACTGTAAATCTGACCAATGAGAACGCTTCATTACGACTATGGAACGCTTTCATTGCTCAGAAAATTGATAGTCTTTTAAATCGGAGGTAACTTTTCAGAATGGAATTTGTCATTGGTCGCAATAAGTTTCTTTTCTCGTGGATGGGTTGAACCCGGAATTGTTATACACGGAGGGATTTTATATATATAATATTTCCTTAAATAAAAAAGAAAAAAAAAACAGGGAAGGCGACCTTATTGCATTTGTGCAACTGGCATGTGCGAGAATTTCTGCTGCACGCGAGAAATTAAAATTTGATATCATTATACAAATAATAAAAAAATATAGGGTAGATGTACCAGTAATGGACCCCCTTAAGGAATTTCTTTAAAAAATAATATTTTATTAATAGTTGTAATTATAAAATTCCAATTTTTTTCATATTGTATTAATCTTTCAACAATATTTAACTAATCCCACAGTTACATTTCCCAATAGAAATAAAAATTTAATTTTAAATAATAGAAATACATCTAAACGCCCAAAAGCCCAGTAATGGACTGCCTATGTTCCAGTAATGGACACTCAACGTTCCAGTAATGGGTCACCCTACAAAAAATAACAGATAATAGTTTTTTTCAATTGTATTTTGCTCTTGAACTTAATGAAAGCATACTAATAAAACAAAATATTATAAATTAAGTTAAAAATTTATTACATTAAAGGATTTATAATGAAAAACATGAAACAAAATATTTAAATTTAAGTTATGAATTCATTATAATCAAGTACTTATAATGTGGATATAAAACAAAATATTAATGATATTATTAAAAGTTTATTACATTAAAGGATTTATATTGTAAAGACATAAAACAAAATATTTAAATTTAAAGGATTTATAAGATAAAGACAATGTTTTACTGAAATCAAGTTTAGATAAAATGAGGCAATAAAAAAAGTCTTCAATCTTCATTCATATCATTATATAAATGATGTGCTGTGCAAATATGAAATATAAATAACAAATGTTCAATTTTATCATCACTTTCCAATAGCCCAAACTATTCAATACAGAATTTTAGAATGCATTTAAAATGATAAATATTCTTGCACTATCCAACCATTTTCAGATAATCATATAGCCCATCAGTTTGGCACAGATTGATTCCACAATTTCCCTTGAGAGATGCTTATATGCAGGGGTAGGGAATTTTTCAAAAATCTTACCAGCCAAGGAGTTATTTCACCAGCCAGCAAGATGCAACACGCATACAGTTGAAAATAGTTATGACTAAACCGCACACGAAATTACTATTACTACAATATATTTTCATAATTTTTTTCCATATAAAATTAAGAAATATATGCTTATATTAAGCTTACCTCTGTAAGAGGTAAGCTTAATATAAGATAGAACTTAGAACCATATTTACACTGTAATAATTTGAAAAGTTAAAATATCTAGACTGAAAAAATGTCTCTGTTAATGTTTCTATTGCCTAGAAATTTTCAAAAACTAAAAATGCACTCGCCTTGCTGGAAAATCCATTCGCCACTGGCGAGTAAAATGATGTATTTCCCCACCCCTGCTTATATGGATATATTATCATCAATGGAACAATCTCACTATTTGCTGAAAAACATCCCATAACAGTGATTTGTTCTTTTTTGGTATTCGGTACTACATAATACACATCTTTAACTGATTTTAGTCCCAAAATTTTCCCTGTTTTAAGAGCACAAAAGAAAAGCATTTTTAACTGCTCTTTGTATGTAGAATTTGGAAGAAGATATCAGTAATGTCTTCTTTCAAATATGATTCTACATTTCTGAACCAACTTAA
Organism: Maratus speculifer; assembly: GCA_964019185.1. NCBI lineage: Eukaryota > Metazoa > Arthropoda > Arachnida > Araneae > Salticidae > Maratus > Maratus speculifer. Next base: position 185,808,375 of record OZ025296.1, on the reverse strand, counting down.
AACAACTTCTTTTGTAATGGCACATCTAGATTTTGTCAAATGTTCTGCTTGTTTTTTGTACCAATTTTGGATGTATTCTTAAAATCAACTACTTATAAAGAAATTCCCTTTATTAAATTCTAGTGAGTAAAATTTAAGTATTAAGTTTGATTATTCAGCTTTTCAGTTAAATCAAAACATTTTATCCCTACTGAAATTAAATTTTTAGTATTGGTCACTTGGGTGTTCCATTACTGGAAAATCACAAATTAAGCGTTCCAGTAATGGACCACCCCTCTTAAAATCTTTAAAAAAAAAAAAAAAAAAAAAATTGTAAATGGCCATTGGTGTATTAAATTGAATGTTTTATATTACTAACCAAACAAAAACATTCAATTTTTACGAAAAAATAAAAAAGATATAAACTAAGTAAGTAAAGTCAGCTCTTAGCATGTTCATTAAGATTTTCAATGAAAAACAGCGAAACTTAGAAACTTTATTTTCTGCTTCCTAATTGTTTTTATGAAAAGTGTAAAAAATCAATCCAGTTTATAAAGCATGCAAGGTGGAGTTCAGAAAAAAAAAAAAGCTTAACTATTATTTATTATTTTTTTATAAATTAAAAATTGCGAGGTAGCCCATTACTGGAAGGTGGTCCATCAATGGCACATCTACCCTATGTATATTTTTAACAAAGTGGAAAAGTGTTTATGATTTCGGTTTGTCTGGCCGTCTGTCTGCGCCCAAATTCCCGTAAATATACTTGGATTCTCTTGAAATTTTTGGACGTTATTGACGTTTACCCTAGCACAAACCCTATTTCAAATGAAGTTTCTAGCATGATTAGTTTATTTACAGGGACAGTCAAAAGTTTACCGTTACACTACAGCCTATGGAAAAAAAATCGTTTCAAATTAATTTTAATGCTGTTATAACATTTAAAACACATCAAATTTTATATGTATTTACGATGTGCACTAAAATACGAATTCTGTAACGTATGCGGTGAAAAAAAAAATAGCTATTATTTATTTACAGGGCCATACAAAAGAATTCTATAACATAATGGTAAAGGGATGGGGGAACCTGTGCGACATATTTTAATTATATAAACTATTTCATATATAATAAAACTAATGTATGTCGCTGAGGTTAAATATAAGTTATACTATATAATCATGCATAATATGAATTGCATAGCATTTACAGGGACACACAAAAGATTTCTTTTCTTCCCGAAGAACTGCATATGTATCCGATGACGGCTGATGGATGGATTAAATACATTTTAATTATGATATGCGCTTTTAAGTTTCCTAAATCTATGCATATTATATGGTGTGTATAAATGCTGTAGTTAATATACAGTGCTACACAAAAGAGAACGCAAACATTACTGAATATGAGCGTAAATTACTTAAAGATTGTTTTTAAATACGTTATGCATTTTTATGCTGAACTGCATTCAGTTTACTAAGAAATGTTTGTAGAATACAGATACAATGATGTACAGGGCCACGTAAAGAACTGAATACATGGACGCCTCTGAATAATAATTTCTGAGAATGTGATTTCAGTAGTTTTAAGAATGTTTCAGTTTAAAATAAATTTTAGCTAAATACTGGCGTGTAATAAAGGTACTAGGTAAACTACAGGGCTGAACAAAAGTATTCAAGTATGTTTCCGCCTATTAGTATAAATTGCTGAAAGAGAAATTTCAACTTGCTAGGTATTTTCTTGCTAAACTAAATTTCCCCATTAATCGACAGATCAAATACAGGGCTGTTCAAAAGTATTGGAATACATATTTGGCTATATATAGTAACTTTATTTCCTAAATAACGAAGTTTTGTTAAAGATTTCAGAAAGTGTTGGAAAGTGTTTCATAATCTAATGTTTAATGTATGGTTTTTCTTACTTCTTCAATTCTATTTCGCATTATTTTTTCAAAGCAAAAATCTTTTACATAGGCGTTAACAACATTTGCAAGACAAATATGCTACAAAATGCATTTTTTTTTTTTAAATTGCGGTGTGAATGGAATATAAAAATATCCGTCTGCGGTAGGTAGGCTCAATTGTAAAAAAAAAAAAAAAAAAAAAATACACGCACACACACAGAGAGAAAATGTTTGGATAATTAAAAAATCGGTTTTTTTTCTTTTTCGTTCTTTCTTTTTCTTTCTTTCTTTCTTTCTTTCTTTCTTTTTTTTTTTTTTTTTTTTTTTAAGAGAGAGAAATAAATTGTTATTGTTTAGATGGTTGAAAGTTCGGTTAAAAAGCTTTTTTGAAAAAAAAAAAAATAAATAAATAAAAATAAAAATAAATAAATAAATAAAATAGGCTGTTCGGATAATTGGAAGTTCGGTTAATTGGAGTTTCGCTAATGGACGTTCACATCCATGTTCATTTTTTTTACAGTGTTTAAAAACGTCGTATTTAGCCTGCGATGTACTCGTACAATTCAACGTCTGGATACTTAATTTCTTGTTCCTTGGCATTTGCATTACTTCTTTCATCTCGCTATCAACTGAGCATCTGCAAAAGCTCTTTGTTATTATACTGACGAGAGAATAAACCTGTGCTTCCTGAGTGGCAGAATATAGACGAAAAATGTTTTTAGCCTCCGATGCTATTTCTTTCAGACAAGCTAAAAATGTCGTGTCATCAGTCCTGAATTTTCTACTCAACCGATTTTGATAATTATTTTTTTAAATGAAAGCTATTTATTAGTAGTTGTGCCCATTTTAGTTATTTTTTAATTTATTTCCATTTTTATATTTAATTTTTAATTTTAAAAGCTTTTTCGTGACATTTCTTCAAAATGGTGGCAACACAGTTTAGCTTTTCTCTCGATAACAAAAATTTATTTTCCAAAATGATTGTGTATAATTATGCACTAATTGAGATAAATATATATATATATATATATATATATATATATGTTTACTGAGAAATAATATTAATAATGTAAATAAAATAACAGAAAATAATTTATGATAAAAATTAATGTCTAAATCAAAATAAGAGAAATTTCAAATGAGGAAAATGATGTCATTCAGCAACCAGATAAATGGGAATTACAATATTATTACGGATGCCTTTTTCATATTACTAATAACAGCAACTTTTAAAAAACATTTGAAGAGAAAATGACGTCACTATTTAAAACATCGCATTTTTACTCATAACGATATTAGGTACTACTCTGTTACAAGGCTAACTTATCATAATATAAAGGCTTGTCATTCACCAAGTTTCCTTTGACCGCAGTACAGGGGGCGCTGAATACATGATTTTCACGTTGGTAGCGCCATCTAATGTTAGAAACTGAAATGTTTTCCATTATTTCCTATGGGATTATTAGCAGTAGTATCCACCAGGTGGCGTTACATACGAGACAAAGTCATATAATAAGTTGGCAATTATAGGGACAATTTCAACAATAGATTTTCTCCTGAATGCGAGGCCTTGATATTATGATAAGGGGGCCTTGCTCTGTTATCCCTCGACCAATTTCGCCAAATTATGCAAATCGCCAAACTAATAGCCAAATTATACATATTGACATAATTTTTATTTTAAATAACGAAAAACAAATAATTAGTAGAATATTAATAAAAAGTCGAAATAAAAATCACTTAATGATATTTTAAACACATGAATCGTATTTAATGTCATTGAATGTGAGATTCACGATCATCCAATATTGGCATTTAATCTTATAGTTTGGCGATAATTTTTTGGTCGACGGTATAACCTAGTAGTACCCGATATTACATTTCAATATTTTTTTTCATTATGGACACTGAGATTGAGATGTTACTTTCAGATGACTTCAGTTAGTGAAAATAATGTCACAGTAAAAATAAAATTAGTTTCTTTCTTTTTTTTTTTTTAATAAAATTATTTTTTTGTGAGTACATATAAAATAAAATTTCTGAATTTCGCCGTCACTCAGATTACAATTTTAACTGAAGATGTGCGAATATTAGCATGCAAAATTGTAACTGGCACACTTGACATTTACTTTGTAAATATATTTATTATATATTGATTCAATAATGTAATTAATTTTGCTTTTTTTTAACCAAATCGATCGGGTCTTTTAAACATTTCATTTGTCGAATTCGACGGGATTCCACTCGTTTTATTGTTAAATTGCATTTCCTTTTACTCAGAGTCTACAAAAAAGCGTTTAAACTAAAGAAAGAATCCGTTTTTGATGAATCTAGTCAATGAAGAAGTAGCACGTCAAATTGTATCTCTTTATTATTCCGCAATTCCAATGTCTCAGAGAGAAATTGCTATTCAGTTGGGTATTTCACGCCGTCCTGTTTGCTATTATATTGATAAACACAAGAAAAATGAAGTTAGTTCATTGCAATCTAAACGCGGTCGCCCTTCTAAAAAACCTCTATCGATTTTTTTTTTCTAATCGGAGGCGAAACTGAATTATGCAGTGGCAAAATCTACATTCAACTCGTTTTTTTCTTTTTTCTTTCTTTCTTTCTTTCTTTTTTTTTTTTTTAAATTTAACTGATAATTTTAACAGACTTTTTTTATTTAATATATGGGTGAATATCACGAAATGTCGGATTTTGATCATCTTTATTTATTTTTTAGTAGAGAGTAAAGGATTTTCCAAGTAAAATAGCTAAAATTTGAAGAACTGAAATAATAAGTTAATTTTTATGTCATTATATGTTATTTCTTGGAATATGCATGCTAGAATAGTGACAGTTTCATTCTAAAACATTTTTTTCATTCTTTTTTATTACTATTATACCACAAAAACCTGTTTAAAATTATTATAAAACATCTCCAAAGATGTACCAGCCTATACTTGCGTGTCTACTCTCAATGGTGGCCAAAGGCTAATTTCTAAACCGTACACACAGTTCCAATTACAAAAATGTTTTAAATGAGGTAAAAATGTATTTTAAAAGCAATTTGGGTCAATAAAAACATTTCTTAAAGAATTATGTAATTTCAATTTTTATACAATTCGCCGGTCCTATGTTTTTTTTTTTTTTTTTTTTTTTTTTTTTTGTTATATTGAAAAATAAGACACACACACATGAAAAAAAAGGTCCCATTATTTTACGATTTAAATTAACCGAGTAATAGCTGTTTAAAGTTGAAGCATATTTTTTGTTGCTAATTTGGGATAATTCACAAATTTACTAGAAATATCAGATAAAAATAAATTATCGACAAAATGATACATATTTTAAAATTTTATTAGTTAACACTAGCCTGCAAAAGTTGGATTACGAACGATGTGTTTTTTAGCTTTTGATAACTGAATCTTATGTATTCTGTACCGCTGATTGATTTTCATTTTTTATTACCTTGTAAAGATTTTTGTTTTCAGTTCATAAATTTTAAATAAAGTAAAATAGAGAAAATTGATGTTATAAAATAGATGTGTTTATAATTTTTGATAATTATTTTTTGTGTATTTTTTACCTCTGAAATCGAAAATGACTTTCATCTTTAACCATTGCGCCAGCATTTTTTGCAAACTGTACATTTTGAAGATAACCCTTTATCTACCGTATTATGAATTCATGAAAATTTTACATTCTAAACCATTTTACGTAAATTATTTAAACTAAATTAAAATATTTGCATAATCATTTAATAAATTTTTGAAGGATTTTAGAAGGATTGGGGGATTTAGAAGGATTAATTAAATTTGAATTTACAGGGATTTTGTGCAATATTTAGAACCCCACTCAAATCTTTTATTTTAAATTGTTTTCTTAGTACTTTGTAGAATTATAAAATGTACAAATATGATGTTCTTACAATATAAATATAGAAATATTTCCGAATTGAAAAATATTCATCCCCCTCCCTCAGCGCCAAGAAAGCTGAAAAGATACAAAGGCAAAAGAAATCATCATTTTAAAAATATTTTTGCTTTGTGTAACCAATAATGCTTTTGGAACAAAATAAAGTAATGTATCTGTAATTCATTCTAAACAGTATTGCAACTAATTGATGCATTAAAGGAATTTTATAATAAATACTTATAAGTACGGAATTTTAAGGAATTTTATAATAAATACTTATAAGTACCGACGCGACGGTACTTATAAGTACCGTCGGTAGATAAAGGGTTAAAATTGAACCTTTTTCCAAGCGTCATCGGATCCCTCAGCTATTTAGCTGTAAGAATCTTAGTATAAGCCAAAAAATTGAACAAATTACTGAATTAAATAAAATTGGATTTAATAAAATACTTTTAGTACTTTTAGTTTTACATATTTTTTATTGTATTAAATTTTAGCTTATATTTAAACTGTGACATTTATGATTTACAAAAAAAATTTTGACGTGATGACCTAAATATTAATCGTAAATCACATTAATATTAGATTGTCATCATATTTACGCCAGTAAGTATGTAAAATTTAACCTCGATCAGATATTTGAAAGTTAGATTAAGTTCGAGTTCAAATTTTGAACTGCAAAAATCGTTCAAACGATCGTTGAAGTTAAATTAAAAACTTATAAAAATAATATAATTTTTGTTAAATGAAATTATGAAAAGGAAAGTATTTCAAATCTTACAAAAGTAAAAAATAACGTTAAAATACAATTATTTTAGCCAATCTAAAACTTAATGAAAGTTACTTCAATCGTGAAACTTTGTTCTTCAAAAACATAGATACACATGAAATGAGTTCTTTGATAACCGTAAGAACTCGGTAATATGATCTCTCAAATCATGATCTAACTCATTTGTTTTCAGTGCAGGAAAGTAGTATAAGTCATGCATTTTAAAGTTTCATAATTCGGACAATTTTGATGTTATATGAACGGGATTACTTTTGTCTAACTTGTAAGTGTAATAGGAAAAATTTACTAAACATAACTTGTAGGATCTGGGGACAGTATAAAAATTTTAATTTCGCAATTTTTTAAGAAATGATTTTATTGACCCAAATCACTTTTAAAGTACTGATTTACCTTTACCTCATTTAAAATATTTTCGCAACTGGAACTATATGTCTATGACTAATGGTTTAGGATTTAGTCATTGTCTGTGACTAATGGTTTAGGATTTAGCTATTGACCACCTCGAGAGTGGACACCCTGTATATCAATGTCAATGACATGCACGCTTCTATTGAAAAGTTCTAGAAGTAATTTTAACATTTCTAGAAGCATTTAAATTATTTTAAAAAGTATCCTTTAGTGTCTCTTATAGGCGACACCAAGGCAGAGGAGGGTAAGCTTGATGCAAAAGCTATTTATATTAATTTATCAAGTCGAATTAAATTTACATTTCTTAATCTTCTCACGGGATAATAATAACTTTAAAAAAAAATCATATTTGAAAATTACTTTAAAAACAATAGAAATTGAGCAAATTGCAACACATTATTAAATAAATTTCAATACATTTTTCAAACGTATTGAATTTGAAAGTAAATTTTATTCCTTAATCAGTGGTGTAAATTAAAAATGTGCGGTGTTTAGAATTAAAAAAAAAATGCAGTAAAAATTAAATTTAATATTATGCTGTTGCCACCGTCTAAATGACGTAAGCGTTACTCACGGACATGTTTGTTCTTTAGAATATAGATTGATAGACCTAGAACAGGGCCAAAACTAAGTGGGGGGGGGGGGATGAGGGGGCATGTGTCCCGGGCACCAGAACGAAAGGGCGCCAAATCAACATTTTGTTTTCCATTTTTTCTCACATCTATGTTTAGTACGGCACTGTTAAAAATCGTCCTGTCTTAATTCATAGATAAATCTAAGGATGATATGGCATAAGAATCCTGTACAAAGCTGATTTTTTTTTTTTTTTTTTTTTTTTCGAATATTTTCGGTTCAGTTTTCGAGATTTTAATGAATTAGTATTTTGTAAAGCAGATTACATAGTTCAGTACTGCATACTTCGTGATTATATATTTTAAATTTAATAAAAAGTAGGCTATTAGAAAATCAGTAAAATTCTCTTTGTAAATATACTTTGTGGTGGACTGGGGGGCGGGGGGGAATCACCAAAATACATATTTAGCTCGGGTACAGAAAAGGCTTGTTTCGGCCCTGGACTAGAACAAGGTTGTTGTAGCTTTTCATAGCTGCGTGCCCTAGTTTTTACTTTTTCGATTTTGGTTTTAGATTTTTCTTAAAAAATTACTTTAAATTTCGGATCCGATTGGAACCGATCCTGAAGTTGAAATTATCTTAATATAAAAATTATAATTTGCATTTTTATACTTTAAATAGAAATAATTGAAACTATCTTAATACAAAATTAAAGAGGTAAAAACTAGCCTGGTTGTAGATCGTCCTCAGCTATGCTATGAAAAAAAAAATCATGTAAAAATATTAAAATTTGAGCGAGATAGTTGAAAATAACGCCCCCATTGACTTAAGAGAGCTCAGGGGTTGAAAACTTTTCAAAAAATCGATTTTTTTATGATCTAATTTGATTAATCATTTAATTCTTAATTCAATGCAAAAAAACGCATAAAAATATTTGCATTTTTAACGGAGTTATAAGCATTTATGTATCAACACTTTCATAGCCGCATCCATATAATTTCAACTTTAAGTCGCGTTTTCTCAAAACTTGATTTTTGGTGACTAACACCAAGATTTAAAAAAGTATATTTAATGGAATGGCTTAATTTTTTTTTTTTTTTTTTTTTTTTTTTTTCATGCATGCATATAACATCATTATCTACCGGGTGTCCTGAAAAGGACTGAACGATTTTAAAAATCAATAACTTGCAAACTTTTACAGATATTTAAAAAATTCTTGCACAAGAATCATCTCGAAGGTCAAAAGTTTTTTTCCTGCGATTCTGGATTTTAGTTCGAATTACGAACAATAGATGGCGCTGAGAGCTCTAGGTGTGTTGTTGAGATGGATATTGACGTTACTTGGAACTGAAGCAAAATAAGGAGTTTAAGGCTGTGGAGTGGGTCTCGTTTGACAATGCAATCTTGCTCTTAGGGCCCGATTTTGAACTTTTGCTTGTTTGTTTTTATTGAACAACATACATTTGACCTGTGCACTCGACATGAAGCCCGATTTTGGACTCAATTGGTATAATTTCAATGAAATGTGTTGTTGTCATGGAAATAATAAATCCTTTTATATAATAGCAGCGATTAGAAACTGGAAGTGAATTTAACGAGCAGCATACGAGTTTTGCAGACGATTTTACATTTAAGAAAGCCGTATTTTCTCGGATTAAATTACTTTTTATCATCTAATTTAAAGAATACTTTGTGCATCATATTTTAAAATAAAGTGAAACGATTTAGTAGTTTTTTTTTGTTGTTGTTGTTGTTAAAAATTAATCAATTTTGCTATTTTAAAAAATTTGTTATATTCTAAGAAATGCTAGTTCTTTTAAAGAAGTTCTTTAGTAGAGTTTTATTTATGTCGTAAAAAAATTGCGGAAATGGTTTATTCTTTAGAACAAAGAATATTCATAGTATAAACATTGAAAATTTGGTGCAATAGCTGTTGCACTCTTTTGTAAAAATACCCAAATACAAAATTTATTACGATTATGTATATTAAATTCATAGTAATAGGGAAATAATACTACCTCCACCTTAAATGAGCCATAATCATAATGACAACCTAGAATCATCACCTATCATTGGATATCATTGAATTAGTCACGCAGAATAGGTTTTAATAGAATGAAGAAAACATTTATTAATATCCTTTTAAGTTTTGATTAGCTTTTCATAAAACTTTAAATGAGTAACGAAAATTCTGCAACGAGTATATATATTATAATTCAAAGCATTCTGTTGGGTAGTTTTTGCTCTATTATGTGCGGACAGATAAAAGAACATTCCAGATGACGAATATAGGAGCTACATATATAATTATCCTCACAGAACATAATGTAATGGCATAGTTCTGAGTGTCTGTGTAAATGAATCATGAATTATGCATAGTTTGTTTACAATACCCAACACGGCATAATAAATCTTATTAACATATATCACTTACAAACCAATTCAATTATTTCAACGCAAGTTAGAGTTTGGAAAGACAGACAGGCAGACGGCTAACTAAAGAGAAATCATAAACATTTTTAACTATGTTGGAAAGCGTTAAAAACACATGTTAAGTTGAAATTTGACATTTAGCAATTTATTTAAATAGACGGAAGCATATTTGAACTCTTTTGTATCACCCTGTACTTTTCCTACTATCTTTAAATACACGCCATTTATCTAGCTAAAATCTATTTAAAACCGAAACATGCTTTAAACTAATGAAATCACACTTTCAGAGATTACCATCCAGATTCCAGAGCCGGCTATTAATCCAATTTTTGAGTGCCTCTGTATATCATTTCATTTCTATTCTTTAAACATATCATAATATACTTAAAGCTGTTCAACGTAAAAAATGCATAACTCATTTACAAACCACCTTTAATATATTTACTTACACACTTAGTTAAGAGTGCGAATTCTTTTGTGTAGCCCTGTATATGATTTGCACCAATTATATACACAGCGTAACATGCAAAAATGTAGTGAAACTTTAAAAAAATCATATCAAAACTTAAAACTTCAAGCAATTATCGTTAGCGTACAGCATTTTTGATGCAGCATAGTTTCCGAAATCTTTTGTGTGTCCCTGTAAATATTTCAAATTTTCTATCACACAGTAAGAAATTCGTAGTAAACCTAAGTAACTTATAACAATTTTATTATATGTGTAACAAAATAAAAATATGCCTCAAAGTATGTTCCATTCTATACCGTTATGTTACATAATTATTTTGTGTGGCCCTGTAAATGAATAATAACTATTCTTTGTGCAGCATATTCTACATCATTTGTATTTCAATTTAATTCATAAATGCATGTTAATTTCATTATGTTCGGACGGGTGTAATATCATCAAAAAGCACTTGAAACTTTTTCCCCGTTGGCCATAATGTAAGGGAATACTTTTGACTGTCCCTGTATTGGAAATACACATCCGATAGTCATAAAATTTGAAATAACTGGATAAAATTCTTCAATAAATATGTATTTAAAATTTCAAAAGATTCGACAGAGTAATTTTTGCACTGTTATATGCGAACAGACAGACGGACGGACACACCAGAGACGAGTATAGGTGATATGCACTTATATAATTATTAATGTATCTAAAAAACAGCTAAATTTAAAAGCGCATGCCGAAATTGAAAACGCATTTCCAGCAGTTATTACTTAAAGACAGTACAGTAATCCGTTTCTTTTTGTGTGCCCCTGTAAATGAACGTTAAATGCTATAAATACCAAATACTCATTCTATCATAATCATCTTATACTGAAATTCAGTGATTTATATCAGTTTCAATACATTTGAAATTGTGTATTTCATTAATATACACTGCAAGTGAATTTCCTCCATAGACTATGATGTGATGCAATCTTTTGGGTGTACCTGTAAGTTAACTGTTAATCCCACATACTTAAAATACAATACAGGACATGACTAGGTGACATAAAAAAGATTTAAAAGATACCCAGATAAATAAATAGATAAATAAGATATCCTGTTCTCAAAAGTTCTTACATTCTTGGAATGTAAAAATAAATAAATAAATAAATAAATAAATAAATAAAAGTCGTAATTCGAACGTTGTTGTTTCACGCATTTAGATTTCAAAGGAGTCGTACCCATGAAAATAATATTTTTCTCTATTATTGGCTGACGCCAGCAAAATCAAAATTATATGGATTGCATTCAAAATCGGACGGTAAAAGCAAAAGTTCATTTTTGGATAAGATCCACTCCATAGCTTTAACCTCCTTATTTTGCTTCAGTGCCAAGTGACGTCAATATCCGTCTCAATACAGCACCTAGCGCTCTCAGCGCCATCTATTGCTTGTAATTCGAACTAAAATCCAGAAACGCAGGAAAAAAACTTTTGACCTTTTAGATGACTCTCGTGCAAGAATTTTTTAAATATCTGTAAAAGTTTGCAAGTTATTGATTTTTAAAATCGTTCAGTCCTTTTCAGGACACCCGGTAGATTCTGAATTAATATATTTTAGATAGTTTAATATTTTGAGTATTTTTAATGGAAAAAAAGTTGTATTTTTTAGGGTTTCTTTAAATTTTCAACTTTGAGAGATTTTTAATAATTTTTTTTTTTTTTTTTTTTTTTTTTTTTTGTGGTAGTTATATCCTTAATTCATAATCTAGACCATAATGTTATATGCATGAAAAAAAAAAAAAAAAAAAAAAAAAAAAAAAGGCCATTCTATCAAATAGTTTTTTTTTTAAATCTTGGTGTTAGTCGTCAAAAATCAAGTTTTGAGAAAACACGACTTAAAGTTGAAATTATATGAATGCGGCTATGTAAGTATTGATACATAAATGCTTATTACTCCGTTAAAAATGTTAATATTTTTATGCGGTTTTTTGCATGGAGTTAAGAATTAATTGAACAATCAAACTAGATCATAAAAAAATCGATTTTTTGAAAAGTTTTCAACCCCTGAGACCCCTTAACATTATCATTCGGGTCTTTTTGAGTGACTAGTGTGTGCTCAAGTGTGTAATTCGATTGTATGTCTTTTAAATTTGTGTTTTACTTATATTAATTTATTTTATTATTCACGAAGTTTTAATTTCTTTATGGATTATTATCCGGAAACAAAATCTATATACTAGTTCTATTGTTTTAAGTAAAAACTGGTTAATCAGGCTGCACACAGTATAGATTTTACAAAAAAAAAGTCATGTTTGAAGCATATATTTAAAATTTAAAAAATCCATTAACTGAGTTACAGTTTTCAAATAAATTGCATTTGAAAGAACATTTTTCTTTCCTATTCGACGACATAAAAATTGAAATTATGCGATATTTAGAATTAAAAAAATATACAGAAACAAGTTCGAAATTGCACGTAAAACGTAGCAAATCAGGCGCGTTCGTATTATAACAAAGTTCTAAAAATATTCAGATTTTGGTGTACCAAAATTTCCCGTAGATAACCAGCAGCTCAAACCTGTTTCGACCCAGATAATTCATTCAGTAATTTAAGATAAATATAGATCGCGATATAAAATGTTGCATTATATTTTTGAAAATTTCTGGATGGAAACAGAATTGTTTGTGCTGCCGGGTTACCTACGGGAAATTACGGTAATAGTATACAGTACAGATATAGTATAGTGGCCGAAATCTTTTTTGTCTCCCTGTAACTATTATCTGCTTTCTCTTACACAGGAAGTAACTGGTAGTTAACCTCAGCAACGTGTATCGTATCAATTTCATAAAATGTGGAATAGTTTGATAGTAAAAAACGCGCTCCAAACAGTGTTTCTCCCTGTATCATTGTGTAATGGAATAATTTTGTGTGGCCCTGTAAATTAATAACAAATATTTTTTGTACCACAGATAGTGCAGAATGTATTTTTAGTATATACTTCACAGGTGCATATCGATTCAATTATGTTCGAAGAGTATAACATCATTTAAATGCGCTTGAAACTATTTTTTTTTCCATTGACCGTAATATAACGGAATGCGTTTGATTGTCCCTGTAATCTATATATTTAAAACACCTGGCTGTTTTTTTAGTCATCAGCCCTGAGCTTTCTACTGGCCCGATTTTAATAATTATTTTTTTAAATGAAAGCTATTCATGTGTAGATGTGCCCATTCTGGCTAATTTTTTAATTATTTCAATTTTTATATTTCATTTTTAATTTTAAAAGCTTTTTCGTGACATTTCTTCAAAACAGTGGCAGCAGGTTAAACTTTTCTCTCTATAATAAAAATTTATTTTGCTTTATTGCTTTCCACCAATCAGGATTTCGATCTCATTGGTGAATGTGTCATCGCATTTCAAAGAAAAAAAAATAATGGTTTTCGTAAAATTCAATCTTAATAAAATGATTGTGCATAATTATTCACTAATTGCGGTACAATACACAGATTATTTGCTGAGTAATATTATTAAGTTTTACTTAAATAAAACAGTAGAAAATAAACTTTAATACAATATGATATCTAAAGAGCGAAATTTTTTCGATGGAGATAATGTCATCATTCAGAGACCAGATAAATTTATTCTATGAATATAATATATATTGTTATAGCTGTGTCAGTGATGATGTCATGTTCAGTGACTTTTATTCCTGCATTTAAATAAACAGAACGTCTTCTATTTATTTAAAGGTCCTTGGTATGCGCAAACGAAAATATTTGTATAAATTGCGCCATTTTCATTTAATTATAATAAATATTTTATGAAACTAAAGAATTTTTAAATAACTGCGAAAATCACGCTTTTATTTCAGAAAAGATGCGTATTTCTGAAGGCGTAAATGATGTCATATTAGAAAAAAAGAATAAAACCTGTGATATGCCGGTATTACGATATTTCTATTTTACATAATATCAAAAATTAATTAAAATCATATCGTTGCATTAAGTTATTATTTAAAATAAAAATAAATAAAACGTTTTCTACATATTAATAATAAACACAAAATTTTTATTCTTTTTAATAACAAAGATATCGTTTTTCTCTTCGTTGTCATGACAATAAAATTAATTTTGACAAGTTCATGGAGGCTACAAACGAATAAATAAATTGAATTTATTGCAAATGCTGTAAATGTGTTGTGAGTTGGTTATGCAGTTAAATACTCCCTGTTTCTATTATAATTAAAATGTTTTGTTGATATTATAATTATTGTACAGTTATCAAGCGATGTTTAAACAAAGAAAAAATAAACTATGCAGATATTTTTGAATTCGTTTTCTGAGGTATTATATTATGTTAACTTCCTGAATAATTTGGCTTTTAAATAATGTTTAGGGCTCTAGAAACCACATTAAAAAGATTTGTAGCTGAAGTTAAACACAACATAATACTTTATGAATTATTTTCCTTATTTTTTGTTATTTTCTGAACTTTGTGTATCTTTATCACGGAACATTATGTTATCCCTATTTTAACAGATGGCAATTGTTTATTTCGCCCTGTATCTTTTTGGTTGTATAAGACTGATGTATATCATATCTAATACGCATTCTTATCCGTCGAATTTCGACGGGTGCCGCTAGTTATAATTAAACTATACATCTGATTTTCATAAAATTTGAAATGACTCAACAAATTTATGCAACAATTATATACAGTCGGCTCTCGTTAATGCGAACTCTTCGGGACCACAAGAAATGTTCGAATTATGGAAAGTATGAAATGAGAACATGCTTAATATGGTATTATTACAAAGGAATTAATGTTATAGTGTTTTTTAAATTTATTTCGTTTGATATCATTTGAATATTACTTAATATTAAATTAGAATGTATAAGTACATGAACTAATTAGAAGATTGGAAATAAGCGCAATGGAAGAAAAATCTGAAGCGTTACTGATGGACAGACGTGGCACTTAGAAAGTGGACATCAAACGCATGAGATTATATGTATACTCGTTTGGAACAATTTTCATAAAAATAAAAGAAAGTTATTCAAATGATCTGAAATCCGTGAGAAAGAAAGGAAGAATGAAAAATCGGAATTCTCGTTAGTTCGAATTAAACGATGTCAAGAGGAAATGAGTTCAAATTAATGAAAAAGTTTAACGTTATTTTGCTATTCAAATTTTTGGGACTTCGTGTTTAGTTCGAATTAAGCGAAGATTCGAATTATCCGATTTTGAATGAACGAGGGTCGACTGTATTTTAAATTTCAAACGATTCGGCAGAGAATTTTTTGCTCTGCCATATGCGAACAGACGGACGAACTGAACGACGACTATAGAGGTGCTAAGTTGCTAAGAATTTATAAAATTATGAACGCACCTAAAAAGAGAAATTTATTTGTCAGGTATACCGTCAATATGACGTCAACCTTACTCACGGATATGTTTTTGTTTTCTAATATGGATTAAACAAATCATTTGCTGCAGTTTGCGCATTCTCTGCATATAAGGTGTGGGCGAGTTATAAGTACAAAACTTGTAGTCCTTCATCCCGGAGAAAATCCCAAGGCAAAATCAGGTTTATCCTTCTTCGGAATGTAAATTTTGAGGTGTTGAGCAAACATTGAACCACCGACGGCCATAATCGATATCCTACTTTTAATTGGGTGATTCGTAATTTCTGACATGAAACTGAAACTTACGGAGGAGAATTTTGCTTCCTGAATCTATCTTTCTTGACACATAACCTTCTTGCGTAACCGTTGTCTTCCAGGAAGTAATTTTTCGGACGAGTTTCGCTTTCACATTTGGAATAATTTCATATCCATCTTTAATTTTCGTAGTGCGAGTGCTTTTTGAATGTAAAATATTTTCATAATGCGAATAAAAGTTTTTGCAATGCGAAATAAGTTTTTTCAATTGGAAATTCTCAATTGTACGAATAGTGCGCTATAAGGCTGTTCTCAAATCCACTGGGGCAAATTTGTGACATAAGTTTCAACAGTTTTTTAGGTGAGTTCGTAATTATGTAAATACGTAGCACCTATTGTTGTCGCTCAGTCTGTCCGTCTGTCAGTCTGTCCGCATGTAACAACGCAAAAACTACCCAACCGAATCGTTTGAAATTTAAAATACATAATTATTACATAATTTTGTCGAGTCATTTCAAATTTTATGAAAACCGGATGGATAGATCAATTACAGGGACAATTAAAAGGATTCTGTTACATTACGGTCAATGGGGAAAAAGTTTCAAATGCATTTTAATCGTTTGAAATTTAAAACGTATATTTTTTACATAATTTTATCGAGTCATTTCAAATGTTATGAAAATCGGATGCATATGTCAATTACAGGGACAATCAAAAGTATTCCATTACATTACGGTCAATGGGGAAAAAAGTTTCAAATGCATTTTAATTGTTTGAAATTTAAAACGTATATTTATTACATAATTTTGTCGAGTCATTTCAAATGTTATGAGAATCTAACTCATAGATCAATTACAGGGACAATCAAAAGTATTCCGTACATTACGATCAATGGTAAAAAAAAGTTTTAAATTCATTTTAATGGTGTTACACTCATTCGAACATAATAAAATTTATATGCATCTATAAAGTACATATTGCAATATTAATTTTGCATAATCTGTGGTGCAAAGAACATTTGTTATTGATTTACAAGGCTACGCAAAAGTATTCAATTACATAATGGTATAGGGAGAACATTGCTTGGTGCGCATTTTAATTGTAATTAGCTATTTAAAATTTTACGAGATTGATATATGAGAGTGATATTTTTAAAACTTCGTTATCGTACAATCGTTACACTCATTTGAACATAATAGAATTGGCATGAATATTTGAAGTATGTACCAAAATATACATTCTGTACAATCTGTGATGCAAAGAATATTTATTATTAAATTACAGGGCCACACAAATGTATTCCACTAAATAATGTTATACGGGAAAACATTGTTTGGGGCGTGTTTTAATTATATTAAACTACTTCCCATTTTATGAGTAAGATATACGTTAGTGAAGTATAATAAAAATTACTCCCTGCATATTTACAGGAACACAAAGATTTCGACCACTATAGTGTATCCAAAGTACGCTCTACTATATCAGCAAGATCTGAATATTTTAAAACCTCTTTCTCGTACGAACGCACCTCATTTGCTACGTGCACACGTGCAATTTCCAACTTGTTTCTAAAGTCGTAAAAAAATCAGAGAGTATAAGATCAAAGCAGGGGGTATACCCTAGAGCAGCCATATACAACCTTCTTTTTCGTGAGCCGCAGATATACGTTTGGGGGAGGGGGGGGGGGGGGGTATGCAGGCCGCAACGCACTTAAAAATAATAAGAAAAATAACCAATAAAATAGTAAGAAATCATAAATAGTATAACAAAAACAAATATATATACATATATATACATAGTAAAGTTAATTTTATCAGTGAGGCTTAACGTTTGTTGCAGAAGATATCTATACAAAAAAAATTATTACCACTATTTCCAAGCAGCAAAATCCGTGATAGATTTATTTGTATCCCAACTATTGTACAATAAAGACCACAAAATTTGTTTTTGAAAATAGTCGTGCAATCTTTTTTTCTTTGTCAAATTTTTTCGCGAAAACGCTTAACCTTAAAAAGTAATTTTATCTCTACAATAAATAGATATAAAACTATACACTATAACGATGCACAATTTCAAAAAAAAAAAAAAAAAAAAAAAAGTTATTTTTAAGTAAATCAGTCTGTTGCTCAAAGTATTTCTTTTCCTTAATTCTAGAAATATACAGAGCAAATTTAATTAATTTAGCATAACTTTCAAAGAAGATAAAGAAATATACACACTGTAGCACAAATATAAAAAAAAAAGAAAAAAAAACTTTTGTTGATAAAAACGGCCATTAAGATGCTTCAAGATAATTTTTAAATGCATTATAAATAACACAACAAATTTTGTGTTCCCGTAAAAATATATAAAGTAATAAATAGTGAAGTTCTTATATACTTTTAAGCACATATTATTGAATATATGATGATTAAGCCTCGGGCCGCATGTAAAAACTAGATGGACCGCAGACTGAGTAAGGTTGTTCTAGAATGTATATACTATAACTTTCTAGAGAAACAGAGGGTATACGGTGTTCCTTTAAAAAAAAATCCAGAAGATAAACGGCGTATACCCCGTCCACTACATCCCTGAATTTCAATTATTTTTTGTTCGGAAACGCTTGAAACTGGCAGGTGTTTTTATTCAACATTTACGTAATAGATAATAGGAAATAATAAACAATACTATACCGTAAACAGAGATTTAAATATTCGTTTACAACTGAGACGTGTGCGGATCTTAAATTAATCTACGGAATTCATATATGAGGCGTTCAGAAGACAAGATCATTTACAACTATGACAAGATCATTCCCCCAAGGCTATACCTCTGGTAGACAAGGCATTATTTTTCATTTATTGAGGAAACATCGTCGCTAAAAATTATTAGGCATTCCTAAAATCAAATATTAAGGCTGTTTTCAAATCAAAAGGGGCTTATTTTTTTTAATTATATTTATGCCATATTATATTTTAGAGTGAGCACTTTGAAAATAATTGTATCTATGGCAACTTTAAAACTATTAAAATAACTAATGATAACGTTTAGAACAAGGATCCACGCCAGAGCTAGATCATTTAAATTCTTTAACTCCTTGAGACGAGCGACACGTATACGGGCCGCAAACAGGCTTAAGGGTGTATTTCGATTCAAACTGCTTATTTTCCGATTTATTTTTGAATTCATTTTTGCTCTCAAATACACCAAACTTTCAAAATCTCTTATTTGGAAAGTACACAAGGTGCCGTCACTGTCAATTCTTTGATAAATGCAGAAGATATTGCAAAAAAAGCAATCAAAAACGGCATTTCGAGCTGATTTTCCCCTAGCAGGAGTTTTGGGAACGAAAAAAAGGGTCATACTGAGAAGGTAATTATTTATAACTCAAATTCTAATGAACTGAGCGTAAAAAGACATCACACGGCACCTCATACGTCCCTTCCAGAATCCCCTCAGCAAGTTTCATGTTTGTACTTTTAAAAATATGTCTGAAATTGTATCGGAAAATTTCGAGCTGTTGAAGATGGAAGAGCGTTTTTTCGAATACACCCTTAAGAATCTTTCTTTATCCCCACCAGTAAAATTTTACTGCAAAATTTGCCTTATTTAATCGGAACATTTTCTCTATTCAACAAGGCACAAATTTCTGTTTTTTTAAACTGGTGACAAAACATTAAAAATTTCGTAAAAGGCTTCCGTCGTGAAGGGGTCAAGCAAGGAGGAGTTTTGATAGAAATTAAATGTCTTGCTTTTTAATTCCAATTAATAGGATTTTAAAAAATATGTCATTGAAATAATATTTAAAAAAATGTCGAATGTCAGATTACTTTAAGGGAGGATCCACAAAGCTGTGTGGTGCAAGCTCAGCTTTAAATCATAATAAAAGATCACCTACACGATTGTGTAGGTCAGATCTTTAAGGGATAACTAAAAACATACTTTAATTTTAGGCAAAAGATTTCATAGTCAAATATTGACAATGTTGTTTGAAGCACACGTAAAACGCAAATAAATATACAATGTGTTCCTTCTAATCGCGGTTAGATGGCTAATTTCAAAAACTTTAGCCTTACATATATATATACGATGCAAAATGTAAATGCATGTAAAATCATCTAAAATAAGACTGAACGTAAGTCAACTTAAAAATTTAAAGAATTTAATTCAGGAATTAAACAATTCTATTATTATTTAGAGATGAATGTGTAACATGTTATTTTATATAAATTATAAAATATTCCGTAATGAAAATAAGCATTGTAAAATAATAATAATAACAATAATAATAATAATATTTTGAAATTAAATGAAAAAATAGTGATGGGCTACTGTCATTTTCCATTAGTGAAAAAGTCATTTTGATCATTAAATAAGTCATGCAACAAATAAGATTATTACGTCAGATCAATAATGAGATGGATTTACTGAGATTAATGACGAGAAGCCCGTTAACACATTACGTAAATTTTTAACTTTTAATCTTAGAAGAAAACTCTTTCGACAACGATCAGTAAGAACTAATTACTGACATAAGCTTATTTAATCATGAATAACATTTAACAAAATGTTAGAGACAGAAATGAATAGAAAATCCAGAAATCTATTAATATACATAGGGCCGAAACTGGAGGGGGAGGGGAGAATTGTGCCTCGGGTACCAGAACAGAAAACGAACGGGGCTCTAAATGAAGATTAAGAACTTACACTAGACATGTGCAGAAACTCTTAAACTAATATTATATCTATGGGAGCATTCTTTTGAAATTGCTCGTTTGCATTTTAATATTTTCAAATAGCATACCTGAGGTTGATCTTTAACTTTGTTAGTTTGTATGTTTTAGGTTTAAATAGCGGTTGTTTTTCTTTTATGAGGCCATTTTCACTTTTGGAACCGGTTCCAAAAGTTAAAATAACTTTATAATATTAAAAAAAAGTTGAAACCAAAATCGAAAAAGTAAACACTAACCTGATTAGAGATCACCCTTACACCCAGAAAAAAGTTTTGTTGAATCAACAAAAATTTGTTTGGTCCAACAAATCTTTTCGCTTAAAGATGGGTCAATGGAAACTTTGTTTGAATAAACAAAAAAAAATGTCGTTGATTTTTTTTAAAACAATTTTTCGTCATTATCCATCTTAATTTGAAAAGTTTTTATTGTCCAAAAATTATATTAATGATTTAGAGCTATAAAAGTCATTTAAACAAAAAATTAAGTGAAAGACTTATGGCTATTGCAAACCGATTTAAATTTTGCAAAAACAACAAAATTTTGTTGGAATTACAAATTGAAAATAATGACTTTAGTAACACTCAAATAAAATAGATGAAATTTTGTTAACATTTTATAGGAGTGTTAAGAATATTTTTTTTGTCTGAGCAACAAATCCGATTTTTTACTTTAACTAAAAAACTCGCTTAAAATAACCAAAATTTACTCAACAAAACATGTTTTGTCGTTTTAATCAAATCCTTTTTCTGAGTGTAGCTTTCCTAAACGGAAATAAATAAATAAATAAATAAAGTATTAAAGTGCAAGCGAGAAACTCGAAAAGAATACTCTCATATATTTAACTTTAGATTTCGAGTTTGTTCACGTGATTAGTGCAGTACCGTAAGACACTGTGATTCATATCAATAACTTTAAACTCCTCTTTTGTAATTTTACAACTTATCGTAAAATCTGTGAAAATGAAATCTGTCTGTAACAGAACCTTGCCTTAAAGGAAAAAACGAATTACATGTTCCCAACAGAAAGAATATCAACAATTCTGAGACAGACACTTCTATAAAGCGAATTTTTTTCCGGTCCTTTAGATTTCGTTTTCAGTATTTTAATGAATCAATATTGGACAAAGTTGATTACATAATCCGGTATTACGTTTTGATTACATATTATAAATTTTAAAACAATTTGGCTATTAAGAAACTTAGTAAAATTCTCTTTCTAAATTTACTTAGCGCAAGCGGAGCGGCATCAAAATCATCTTAAATTCGGATTGTTTTTACAATGGGATATCAGAAATACTTAATGCATACCTAAAAGATATACGTAATTAAAATCAGATTTCGTGATTCTTGTGAAAGTAAAATATTCTAAATTGTATTATTTAAATTTTTTTTGTTTATACTTATAAGTTTTTAACAAAAAAAAAAAAAAAAAAAAAAAAAAAAGTACCCGAAATAGTTATCTTAATTTACATTAAAAAGAAACTTTATCTGTAGGGGGAACTGGGGTACATTGATACATGGGGCGGATTCATACACCCCCTCTACTGCTCGTGCTCACAGGGTCACTACAGGAAGTTTCACAACAGCTCCAAAAGGTGATGCAAGTGCACTCAACTACATACAGAAAGTCTTGGAATGATTCAGTTGTTTGATGAAACGGGATGGGTGATTTATTGTTTTTGTAGATCAAAAGTAAATTTGAGTTGTACAATTGAAATGGTATTATACATCTGTTCTAGTGTTTTCAATCGAAAAGAATACTCTCCCTGGCAAGTAAAACTACTCTTTATCAGTTTCTCATTCTTTATTGTTAGATAAATTATGAAGTATTGGATTTGAGATTCCTTGTGTTCAAAATGGCTGTATGGGGCACATTGATACAGTCTTTGTCGGAGCACATTGATACAACCTAAATCCTTTTCTAGTTCATTTTTTCATTACCTTTTATAATTTTTTTTACAATGCACTCCTTAATCCAACCATTTTTCGCTAAAAATTTCTAATATTAGTTTTTATTGAAGTGAAATAGCTTTAATTTCTTTATATTAGAACATTTTATAGTATTTTTGCAAAAAGAAGACGTACGAACTTACCCAACATATAGTGCTAGTAGAACTAATTAAAGAAAAGGACGGCAGCCTGGAAAATTTCAAATTTATATCAAATCTCCAGAGAAAAAAGTATTTTCTACATGAAAAATGTTACGTAAGAGAAACAAGCTGCAGAACAGCACATGATAATTATATTAAAAACAGAATTTTTAATACAATTATCCTTTATTTTCTGTTTATAAACCGATTTATAAACAGAAAACTTGGTGATTTTTCATCTTTCCTAAGAAAGAAGATAATGCTGGGGTTGAAGTACCAGATATGACAAAGTTACCACAGCCAATAATCAGACAAGGAACAACCAGAACATCAGGTCATTATACATTTCATTTTGATTGCTTTAATATTGCTTACAAATAAAGTGTGGGTGATTTGAATTTTTATAAATAATATAAAATGGTTTGCTAACTATTTTTCTATGAAAAATATGCATTAGTATTATTTTGTCTCCATTTTTCCCAAACGTATCAAAGTGTATTAACCTGCCCCGGGAATGGGGCACATTCACTGAGAAAAAAAATAATGCCGCGTTCAACTAGAACGAATAGTTAGTTTCTTTCTAAATACCTAAACTAGAAATATAGATGTTTAAACTATGCGAGTAGGGTAAACAACTAAGCTGAATAGGCAAAATGACTTGACATTTCTAGTCTCTTCTTTTCTAGGAGACGAAACGACATTGAACCGTTTCAGTAGTGAGAAATTATCGCTTGATTTTAGGAATGATTTCTTAAGCTATAATTATAGTTACTAAATCAAATCTCTTGAGTTCGCATCTATTTGAAGAGATTTTTAGATAAATTTGACAACAAAAATATCGGAAAACGTACTTGAATTCAGTAAAAGACTCTGGAACTCTCTAAGAAATGGAACTAAAATTTATAAGGATGACATGGAACTATTTTTTCTAGAGCCATTACTTAGATTCTATATGCCAGAACCATATTTTTTTCTCAGTGTTGATACAAATTACTTTTTTTTTATTTTTTTTAATTACATACAAAAATAACATATAAAACAACGATTGTACATTTTTATAACACACTACACAGGTTTTGCTGACATCACATAGAAAAATAACGTGAAATTTCTGCTTTGTAGACATCAAAAATTTTTTTAGAAAAAAGCTGTATCAATGTGCCCCAGTTCCACCTATATAATTTATAGCTTGAACTTACTTCAAAGATCGCTTACAAATCAAAGTTTGCTTCTGTTGTTCGCTAATTCACTTCCGTTAGTTTTACTAATTAAATCTCTGGAAAAGTTATTGACTGATTCTTCAGTAGTTTCATTTTCAGCCTCAAGAAAATTTGCAAAAATTTTATTAATATTAAAAACTACATAACTGGAATAACTAAAATTTAAATCAGAGTCATCTCCATTTTCTGTTAGGTTTAACGTTTCCAATGTTTTTAACCTTTCGGATAAAATAAAATACAAAAATTTTTAATATTTATTGTTTTTTTATATGAAATAAGTAAGTAAAACATTACAAAGCAATTAAATACAGGAAAAAAAAAACCCTGAAGTTCTTTCCTGTAAACCTGAAATTCTTGAAATTCCAGCACATTCCTAAAAGCAAACACCATTTCTAAAAATAAGTATAACTTTATTTAAGTATAAAATCCAACATCCATTTTAATGAATGCTTTTAAAATGAGTTTTTTAAAGCAAATAATATAACAAAACTATAATTAAACTATATAAAAACATAAAAACTAGTTAGAATACTACAAATACATTAAAATTACTTTATACAATCTAAAATGTGTTTAAAACAGTCTTACTCGTGCTCAGAGGGTTCCGTACAATAATTATATGAATTATTAATTGTATATTCTTTATAAAAAAGAATCTTTGCTAAAAAAATAATAAAACTTTGTAAAAAAAAAAAAAAAAAAAAAAAAAAAAAAAAAAAAAAACCTGTACAACATGAGTATTGGTATAGCTGTATATACTAGAAAAATATGAATGGGTACACCATACAAACTGAATTAGATGTGAAACATAATTAGTTTCAAAGATTTCTATTCAGTATAGCTATTTTTTTTTATCTTATCTTTTATTATTATTATTCTTTAATGAACCTAATTTGGTATGCTGACAATAAAAGTAGTGCATATTTAAAGTTATTTTCGCATTTCATAAATTAAATTCAGTGTAGTAATAATCTTTTCTTTTTACAACGTAGGCTAACACAAAAATTTCGTCCAAAGATTGAATTTGACATTATGTTAAGAACGCTTCGAAAGAAGGCCACAAAGTTGCAACGATGCCTCTTACCGGGCCGAGTTTTTCCAGATAGGTTTTAAATTATCATTTAAAGACACGGGAGGCGACTTAGAAATACACTCAATGCAAACTAGTCGCGAATCGCATATCCGATTAATTCTAGTTAACTTAGTATATTTATAATAAATTGACGTATTTTGCTTTTATAATGTTACTAGGCATTGCATTACACAAATATATATCATTAAAAGTTGATATTTAGGCTTTAAAAACCGATAGAATACGCCGCTCCTATCATTATGTATGCCCAAAACCATCCGTGTCTTTAAGAGTTAATATCTCGCCTAATTACCAACGATTTTTTTGGAAATAATTGTCAACAGTGCTTTTACACTTCTACTAATATAGGTATTTCCAGCGTTTCTCATTACCTTTGCTGCATGCCTGCAAATCGAAATTTGTGTGCTACGGAAAAATGCGCTTTTCTCAAAAACTATGTGGCCTAGGGTAATCGCCATAGTTTTCCTGCGAGGTTTAAATGATCAGCTGTACTACCAAAATTTTTTTCGTAATTTTAGTTTCAGTAGATTCAGAAATAGATAAGGGGGGAGGGGACATATTTTTTCAATATATTTTCGAAGATATCTCTGAAAATATGAAACCTAAAATTAAAAGAAATGCATTTTTGAGTTAAGCGCTACGAAAGCTTTCACACAGAATTTCTTTTAAGAGACTTATTTAGCAATTGTACATTTTTTCTAAATGTATCTGTGAATGTTTAATAATCTGTAAATATGTCGATTAACCAGACTTTATTACTTTCCCCAATATGAACTTTCACATTCCATAGTTTACGAGTAAAATGGATGTGACCGACAGATAGACAGACAGAGGAGTGATCTTATATTGGTTCCGTTTTTACTTTTTAAGTACGGGACACTTAAAATCCAAAATAAATAAAGATAAGTTGGAAATTAGCAGCACCACATCGAATACCATGTTGCCGCACATACTTCGCCACATTACAAACAAATTAGAAGCTCTTGCCAGATTCTAAAAATTTAAAAATAATCTTTGAAGTGTATACTGCATTATAATAACATGACTTGCTTCCAAAAGAAATATTTAATGACATTAGTAGATTAAACCAAAATATCCATTTCAACGGATTCAGGGTCTCATGAGGATAGAGAAAATTTTTAAAATAAAATTCAGTGTCAGTTTCTAGAACTTCTGAATCTTCAGAATTAAAAGAAAAACTGGTAAAAAAAAGAAGAATAATCATGCTTTGAGCATAGATTGAGAAATACTTTTACTGCAAGGGAACGTGATCGTTTAAACAGGTGAAACCAGATTTCAGCAATTACCACAAATAGACGCGGAAATATACTCGAATTGTTTTGTGCATTTCTGTTATGATCTGCATGTGGGAAATTCTCCAATAAGTGGATAATTTTATTCTGTGATTTAGTGAAAAATATAAGTCAAATTGTAAAGAATTAAATAAAAAAATAATAAAAACCCAAAATGATAAGACATAAAATAGTGAGTAATGTTCATTCATAAAAAAAGGTAAATACCCCTGTTAACTTTGCAAAAAAATATAGTAGAAGAAAGTTACCGGTAACAAACGATTGTAAATAAAGTTTACTTTTAAATAGTGTACTTAAAATTTGCTTAGGGAGTCATCTACTTATTAAAAGGAACCCAAACTTATTTTCTGTCAATAGAAGTAACCAATTCTGGCAGCATAAATAAACTCTACATCCTTCAATTAGCCTAAAAACTAATTTTCATGCAATTCGTATGATAAGTTTCCGAGAAATTAATTATTTTACAACGAGCATATTTTAGAGACTGTATCCAAATTGATGTTTGATAATCTATTGTTGACCTAGAGAGCCCCCTTCTTGATCAAGGCATCTTAGACACCCCTCAAGTAATTATTCAAGACTGCTAGATTACAGGATAGTACAAAAGGTTTCAAAATATCTAGTTACATCTATCGTAGACAGCCCCTTAAACTATCATTTTGCCTTTTTTATGCATAATTTAAAAACTATTAGGAAGAAAAATTTGAAATTTTGGATTTTCATGAAGCAGGACTTAATAAATCTAAATCCCTAAAACAATATTGTAGGTTGCAGTTCATATTTTTTTTCGAATATTAATTTCATATTTCATAATTCATGTCATAATATTATAATAATTGCTAATTCAATGTGTTTACGTTAGGGGATTTTAGTATTATTGCTGCATAAAAAATTAGCACATTAGGAATGTAACAGAATATATTAAAAGTACACAGGGTGCAATATGTTATCTATCGCCGACCTATTATTTCTCAACCGTTGATTTTAAACATGTTAGTTCTAATTACAAAAACTTTTTAAATGAGGTAAATATTCATATTGTGGCATTATTCAAAGTTAAAAATGAATTTTATAAAAATTACAAAATCTAACTTTTTATACGGTCTCCCAGTCTCTTTAATTATATTTAATAAAAGTTTACACATATCATAGCAGATATAACACAAAAAAATTGACTTCTGTAGGGCAAAAATATAGTTTGAGATTCTTATACATGATTTTCTCTTTCATTGGGAGATCAGTTAAAAAATTAATTAAAGTAACTGGAGATCGAAATCAGTGTGCAATGTTCTTTTTACGGCGAAACCATCCTTATCCGGTAAAATCAGAATAGCACCAAAGAGGGTTATTTCATCAAAAAATTTTAATTGGCTTTTAGGGGTTGTATACAAAGCATGAATGAAATATTGAAATTAAATAGAAATATAAAATATCAATTTATTATCATATCAAAAAACGGTCTACTATAAAAAATAATTATATCAAAAGTCGGAATTTACTAGAAATACTTTCAAGGGTCGAACAACATTCAAAAGTCAAAGTAGGAAGTATAGGCAACCGGAAAATAAAACATACTCACTAAGAACTTGATAAATGGGAATGGAATGTAAAGGATCAGCCGAGCTATACAGCTTGAAATTCAGGATTATGGAAATTATAATAGTTCTGCACCACATGTTCTGGATAAAAATCGATCCATGTAGTAGTGGACATGTTATTCAGTTCTGAAATTGTGATGGTAACATACACGCAATATGAGAAAATGATACTAATTTATGGTGAATGTCAAAGGAATGTTAGAGCGGCTGCGAAGATTTATAAAAAACGTTTCCCTAGGGATCGGCATCCAACGTATGAAACTATAACTGACACATTGCACCGTCTTAAGACCCAAACACATTTGATCACTTCTTGATGTTCGGTGTCGGCTCGTTTGTTGTGGCGACGCGGTGTTTTTGATGTTAATGAATTTTGCAGGAAAGGGATAGTTGTCTGGCAAAAGAAAAACCTTTCCGTCAAGTAGGGCGGATTGCTTATCTCCCGATTCTTCTGTTAATTCCCCTCGTTTCTATTATGAAGAAACCGCAATCTGGGATCCTATACAAAAGACTTACCCAATTTTTCAAAGAATTCAGTTTAAGGGAAGAGTATTGCAATGTGAACGGAGCCTTAGAGAGATCGTCTCTTTTACACCACGGCTCAGAACAAGTAGACGGGCAAGGTGTAATGTTCGAGGAAGAAATGCTGGCATTCACTATTTTAAATCCACAACTGAGCACGGTGGAAATAAGTAAAGTATGTGCATACACATGGCAACATGTGTGGCATTTATTACTTGCACATTGTGACCATACTTGGTCCAAACATTGATGTTGAGTGAATGTGTACGAAGATTTGAGTTTTGTAATTTCATGCTCAACTCTGAAACCGTCGATACCTGATAACATTCTGTGGACAGATAAGTCGATGAACATGCACAATGTGCATTACTAGTCTCTGGAAAAATCCCACATCCACCGTTCAGTAAGAGAACGGATACGCTGGTGGACCAACGTGTGGTGCGATATATGGGTATCCCGATTGTTGAACCCGTCTTATATGATGGGACTTTAAGGTGCGATCGTTACATGCACCTGCTATAAAACACGGTGCGTGACTGGTATGAAGAGCTGTCTCTCTGAAATGAATGCCGGATATTATTTCAACATCTAACCACCAAATTCGAACAGACCGGATATGGTGGTCCGGTAGAGTTGCCGCCGTGTTCACAGAACTTGACTCCCATGGACTTCTACCTCTAAGGTTACATCAAGGCACAGGTCTATATGACTAAGTCAACTTCTTTGATTGATTTGAAGCAGCGCATCATCCTTGCTTGTCGCACAATTACACCTGCTATGCTTTAACATGTCAGGATTCAGTACTGTCACACATTTAATATTGCATTGTCACCATTGGAAAACACTTTGAGTAGTATCTCTAATATTCCGGCATTCGATGTATACATTTTTAATTTCAATATTTCATTCTTCACTTTGTATACTATCTATAAAAGCCAGCTAAAATAATAGATGAAACCCCTTTGAAGATGCATCGATTTAGCGATACCGGCTAAACTAAAGTAGGTTTCGGCGTAAAAAGGACATTGTAGTTATATAGTCGTAAACAAACAGAGAATGTACTTTCTACGCTCAAGGCAGAGCGTATGCCCAAGAACGTATATACCAGGGTTGGGTTTTTGACGTCAAAAAGGGTTTTTTGACATGACAAAGGTTTAAACCGGATTAAACCGTCAAAAACCTGTCAGAAACTGTCAAAAACCCATAGAGTCACAATCTGCTGCGGTGTACTAAAGTTTGTTGTTAAATTTTAAAACTAAGAACAGGTGCCATACATTATGTTGAAATTTAATTATATTATGGGTAATTAGTAGGTCTTTAAATATTTTTAATTGATAAAAATTAAGGTAAAAATCACAGATTTCAAATCTCAGAAATTTATCTCAAAATGGACATGCAGAATTATTTATGTTTAAATATCTTGTTTATTTATTTATTTATTTATTTATTTATTGACATAGCTAATATTTATAAGTATTAATGAATTAAGTGTCGTAAATGCAGGATTTTCAAAAGTGTAGAATTCGATATACTTGTTTAATATTTTTTTTAATGCTATATACATAATATCCAATAGGTTAATTTGAATTTAAAAATAATGCATATTATTTATTATATGTATGATTATTACACATCATTTTTTATTCCCCACCTCCGCCTCCTTACCCCACAGCACACACGCTAATAGTATTAAAAATACAGATAATGTTTACTTTGATAGCAAGGTAAGACAAGTAATTATTCAACAACTGAATACTTAAGATATTTAACAAAATTTTAAAGTATTCAGTGAAAAAAAAAAAATCATAAGTATTTGTATAAGCTAATTTTTCAGCATAGTAAATAAATAGGTTGAATATTGTAAATAGATACTCAGATATTTATAGAAAGGAGCTAATTTTTTATTATTTTTATGTTAGTTATAAATTCAAAAAATGACTGACAATTTAAAATTCAGAATTACTGATTTTTCAGAAAAATCAAATAACAATTGTAAAAGTCAAAATAGAAAAAATATTACACTGATCTATGAAATATTTCTAAAATACAAAATATCATGTAGTTTTTTTATTATTATCTAAATAAATTCATAATTTAAAAAATAAAACATACATGAAATACTTCCAATTAATTTGATTACATAATCAAAATCAATTCAAATGAAAATTATCAAAGTAGAAATTTAGTTCGATAATCCAATTCATTTGCCCTACGTATCACATGGTAGCACATAACCAGTTTTGAACATCTTTCTGTTCCTATTCAATTACAGAACCTGTCTAATCTTTAATATTATTTTAAACAATGGATAAATTTGGTTATAAATAAATTTCTTCATAATATATATCCCTGTATATTTTGAATGCACATTAAAATTTAATAAATAATATTACAAAAGATAAGTTTTCCAAAATCTAAGGTTTTATTTAATATTCAAAATATGTTACTTCAAAAATTTGAATTTATTTTTTCTACAGCATATTTAGAAACATTTTCTTTATTAAAAGCAAATAAATTTTACTTATTAAATATAAATATAGGTAGATATATATATGTAAATAAATATTTTTATTTACATATAAATATAGGTTTTTGACAGTTTTTGACATTTTTGACAAGGAGGTTTTTGACATGACGGTTTAAACCATGGTTAAAACCGTCAAAAACTGTCGCGTGTCAAAAACTTGCCAACCCTGGTATATACTATAAATTTCTTGTGAAACAGAAGGTATACTGTGTTCCTTAAAAAAATTCAGAAGGTATACGGCGTATACCCCAGTATACCCTTCACTAGATCGCTGTTTGCACCCTGATTTTGATCTCCAATTACTTTAATTCATTTTTTTAACTGATTGCTCAATAAAAGACAAAATCATATGCAAAAATCCCAAACTTTGAAATTTAATAACTTTGTCAATTTTTGTCGTACAGAAGTCAATTTTTTGTATGATTTTGTATTATATCTGTTATGATATGTGTAAACATAAATATAATTATAAAAAATGAGAAAACGAAAAAAAAGTTAGAATTTTTTTTATCTATTATGTTAGATATAATAGATAAAAAAATATAGATAAGATATAATAGATAGTAAAATAATAGATATAATAAATAAGTTAGATATAATAGATAAAAAAAATAAATATGTTAGATTTTTGTCGTACAATAATTGTCTGTCGTCAATTTTTTGTGTTATATCTGTTATGATATGTGTAAACATAAATATAATTATAAAAAATGAGAAAACGGAAAAAAAAATTAGATTTTTTTTCTTTTTTTTCTTTATATATATATATATATATATATATATATACTAGCAGGCTAAGCCCGCTCCGCTGGTCTATTTTTCAAAATAAAACATGAATCAAACAAAATATTGAATATGATTGTGTTTTTTAAAGCAACTTCACCTCGAATGCTCTTTCATATTTCTGAAAATCATATAAAACGCCATTGTATTTAAAGATAGAAAACCAACGATTATAAATGCACCAAAAATCCATTCAAAGTTAACAAACAGCTGTTTCGAGTCTACTGTCAAGATTCTTCAGCAGTGCAAAACTCAGCGAGCTAGAAAAAACAAAACTGAGCCAAAAATAGAAACAACAACAATGGAATCAAGGCCCGTTGACGCCAAAATATATTAAAATAATAGTAAAATATTATGTTGTTGTATCAGCTTATGCATTCGATAAAATTCGGGCTTTTAAGAAAAAAAATATTTCTGTTAACAGTTTATTCTAGAGTTTGATAGATAAATGAGGCAAATATGAAAAGAGCAATTTAAATATTGTCTATTCACCATACTTCTAAAATAGCGAGCATTATGATCGCAGAGATTGACCATTGAATTTAAACAATTTTCAAGTGATTCATTTTCATTTGATAGTTTTTGAATTCTAAACCTCTCAACTTGAGGAGATGGGTATCTGTGGAAACCTTAATACATCCTCTATCAATATTATACTATATTTCGCAACGTACATCTGCTCTTGACAAATCTATTACAGTGTTCCTTTTTTGGAATGCAGCAGAATAAATAAAGTTAAATAAAATTTTCCTTAGAAAAATAAGGTGAATGTTTTTTGAATGTGTGAAATTCATTTTTTTATACAGATGACATATACGCATCACGTTGGCGTGATTAAACAAAACAAACATTTTATGCCTCCTATGGTAATCCAGCTTTATATTTAATTTATTAATGAACTATTTATTTACTTTCATTTACATTTTAAAATGATACAAAATGTTATGCTCTATACATAGAAAAGTAAAATAGAAATGTATCTGTCAATTGAAAACGAAGTTTCTGTTAAAGTGGCGTCAGAAATGTATCACTCCAACGTGGTGCATATATGACATTTGTGCCTCTTTCTTACAACATGGGTGTGTGCATTAGGGTGGGCCGAAAAAAACTTTTTTTCGATTTTTGATTATGGCGGGTGCGGAAAAGTGGCCACTGGTGGCACTCAGTTCATACAAAAAATTTGAAATTTTTTGGACATTTCCTTACCCTGCCGCAAACGGCTTGAAGTTTTGCAAAAATGTTCAGTTTTGAACTTTTTTCGAAAAAAATTAAAAAATGTTAAATTAAATTCATTTTGGTTGTATTTACTTGAAAAGGCATATTTAATGTACCAAATGTTTAAATAAGATCTGATCATGCATTATTTAATATCTATGTGTTTTATAACTTACGCTATTTTTATAGCTTTTTCGCGTATGATAGGCAAAAGTTGTATTTGTTTGAATCGATCGTTAGTTTCTGTATTATTTATGTCCCTTGGTCTTCTTTATATATTTTCTATGTGTCAAACGTCATATATTTGAGGGAAAGACTGCAGTATGCTTCAAAAACAAATCTGGAAGGTGAGAAAGTGGTGAAACAGGACTCTAAGCGCGCGCAATGATTCGTGGTAATACTCAGGGAGTGAAGGACGAAATAGTTGAGAGCCAAAATGCGATAAAGGATTCTTATTATTTATCCTTGCTAAATTACCTGCGACATTTGTTCAGTGTTTACGTGAAACCCTTTTGTATTGATATGCAGTGCTTTTTGGGTCGTTTAATGTGCCATTATAGTGTTTTGTGCGTTTTAATACAACGAGCTCACAAATGACTAGTATAAAGGGCCATGACAATGCAAAGACACGCGATAGCGTGAAAAGTAATTCTTTGGGGGCATCATGCATATTGAAAGAACTGCAATTTCCAATTTATGCTGATAATCATGCACCACTAATACTGGTTGCTTCACCATGTAGAAGTTGTGACAGCAGAGAATACGAATCTGGTCATCGATAAAAACAAAGTCAAAAGAGAGAAATAGAAACTTGGAAAGAAGATACAGGCAGAAGAAGTTATTGAAAGAAGGAAAATTAAAAGCATATTTTTTGATGGTAGAAAGGATAAAAGTATATTCAGAGGAGGAAAAATAACAAGCAGCACCGTCGAGAGAAAGGCGTGGAACACATCACCGTGTTGTTTGAACCTGGTTAGGAATACTTGTGTCACTTGATACCTCGTTCCGTTACCTTGCTACCTCGTCAATTCAGAAAAGTCTAACTTGTGGTGACTTGGAAGATTGTATAATGATCTTGCTATTTCTTTTCCGTGACCGGAACAAGATATCAAGTGACCCGAGTATTCCTAACCAGGTTCAAACAACACGGTGATGTTTTCCTCGCCTTTCCTTCGACAGTGCCGCTTGTTCTTTTATTCCTCTTAATATACTTTTATCCTTTCTACCATCAAAAAATATGCTTTTAATTTTCCTTCTTTCAATAACTTCATCTGCCTGTATCTTCTTTCCAAGTTTCTATTTCTCTCTTTTGACTTTGTTTTTATCGATGACCAGATTCGTATTCTCTGCTGTCACAACTTCTACATGGTGAAGCAACCAGTATTAGTGGTGCATGATTATCAGCATAAATTGGAAATTGCAGTTCTTTCAATATGCATGATGCCCCCAAAGAATTACTTTTCACGCTATCGCGTGTCTTTGCATTGTCATGGCTCTTTATACTAGCCATTTGTGAGCTCGTTGTAATAAAACGCACAAAACACTATAATGGCACATTAAACGACCCAAAAAGCACTGCATATCAATACAAACGGGTTTCACGTAAACACTGAACAAATGTCGCAGATAATTTAGCAAGGATAAATAATAAGAATCCTTTATCGCATTTTGGCTCTCAACTATTTCGTCCTTCACTCCCTGAGTATTACCACGAATCATTGAGCGCGCTTAGAGTCCTGTTTCACCACTTTCTCACCTTCCAGATTTGTTTTTGAAGCATACTGCTGTCTTTCCCTCAAATATATGACGTTTGAGACATAGAAAATATATAAAGAAGACCAAGGGACATAAATAATACAGAAACTAACGATCGATTCAAACAAATACAACTTTTGCCTATCATACGCGAAAAAGCTATAAAAATAGCGTAAGTTATAAAACACATAGATATTAAATAATGCATGATCAGATCTCATTTAAACATTTGGTACATTAAATATGCCTTTTCAAGTAAATACAACCAAAATAAATTTAATTTAACATTTTTTAATTTTTTTCGAAAAAAGTTCAAAAATGAACATTTTTGCAAAACTTCAAGCCGTTTGCGGCAGGGTAAGGAAATGTCCAAAAAATTTCAAATTTTTTGTACGAACTGAGTGCCACCAGTGGCCACTTTTCCGCACCCGCCATAATCAAAAATCGAAAAAAAGTTTTTTTCGGCCCACCCTAGTGTGCATTTGCACCTAAATTTAGTTATTTAGCTCTATTTTTGTAATATTAACTGGAGTTTGTACAATGTACAATACTACTTGATTATTCTGTCAAGAAAAAAATTAATAGCAGATTATAGGAATAAATGTCAATAATCGATGATCGTAAGTATGATAGCAATTGATATTACACGTGATACACGTAATTTTTTACGTCATAAGTGCTTTTTAATTCGACTTTTAATTTGTATTTTTTATTTATGTTTATTGTTCTTTCGTTATTTAAAATGAATTTATGTAAATTTGAATAGTTTGGCGAAACTGGTCGACGTGTTAATCAAGTAACACTGAATTTACATTTGAAAATATCATATTTCACAAAAAACTCCGGCACAAACCCGGATTTGCAAGATTTCCTTCCAATACCAATGCGGCAAAATCGTCGTTTTGGAATAGCGAAGAAATGTGCATTTTTAGGTGCGTTCGTAATTATGCGAATACGTAGCACCTATAGTTGTCGTTCAGTCCGTCCGTCTGTCCGTCTGTCTGTCCGTCCGTCTGTCCGCATATAACAACGCAAAAACTATCCAACCGAATCGTTTGAAATTTAAAATATATAATTATTACATAATTTTGTTGAGTCATTTCAAATTTTATGAAAATCGAATGCATAGATCAATTACAGGGATACTCAAAAGTATTTCATCACATTACGTTCAACAAGTAAAAATGGTTTCAATTGCATTTTTTAGGTGCGTTCGTAATTATGCGAATACGTAGCACCTATAGTTGTCGTTCAGTCCGTCCGTCTGTCCGCATATAACAACGCAAAAACTATCCAACCGAATCGTTTGAAATTTAAAATGTATAATTATTGCATAATTTTGTCGAGTCATTTCAAATTTTATGAAAACCGAATTCATAGATCAATTACAAGTACAATCAAAAATATTTCATAACATTACGTTCAACAAGAAAAAATGGTTTCAATTTTTTTGGTGCGTTCTTAGTTATGCGAATACGTAGCACATATTGTCGTCGTTCAGTCCGTCTGTCTATCTGTCTATCCGTCGGTCGGTCTATCCGTCGGCCTGTCCATCCGTCCGTCTGCCTGTCCGTCCGTCTATCTGTCCGTCTGTCTGTCCGCATATAACAATGCAAAAACTACGCAACCGAATAGTTTGAAATTTAAAATATATAATTATTACATAATTTTGTCGAGTCACATCAAATTTTATGAAAATTGGATGCATAGATCAATTACAGGGACAACCAAAAGTATTCCGTTACATTACGGTCGATGTAGAAAAAGTTTTAAATACATTTTAATGGTCTTACACTCATTCGAGCATAATAAAATTGATATGAATCTAGAAATACATATTATAATATACATTTTGCACAAACTGTGGTGCAAAGAACATTTGTTATTGCTTTACAAGGCCACACAAAAGTATTGCATTACATAATGGTATACGGAGAACATTGTTTGGTGCGCGCTTTAATTTTAGTAAACTAGTTCACATTTTATGAATATGATATACGTCGCTAAGGTGTAACAAAAAGTTAATATTCCTGTATATTTACAAGAACGCAAAAAATATTTCGACCAAAACACTGTATCCGAAGTACTGTCTATTATAACAGCAAGATCTTAATATTTTTAAAACTTCGTTATCGTACGAACGCACCACATTTGCTACGCTTGACGTGCAATTTCCAACTTGTTAAAAATTATTTTCGTTATTTTAAAATGAAAATATTAATAAATAAAAAAAGTTACTATAGCACAAAACAATTTATAGAATTTCTAAAAAGAAGTTGAAAGTAAATAAACAATTTCTTAATACAGAAACAACTATTGCTGGGTTACCATATCAGTCAAAATAACACCTTTTTGGCGATAGTCAGATACCTCAGTAGGCATATAATATCTGTGCCAAACATGTTTGGAAAAAACAATAATCGTTATTTATACAGCATGTTTAAATACTGTAATATAGTGAAAAAAAATCTATACATGACATATACGCACCACATTGGCGCGTTTTTTTTTCTTCTGATGCCGTTTCGGAGAAAATTTTGTTTTCAAATACCAGTTACATATATAGTTTACAATTATTTTCTGTTATTTTAAATCGAAAATAACAATAAATTTTAAAAAGTTTAGTTAATAATTATAAAACAAAACTATTTATATCCTTTAAAAAATAAAATAAAATAAAATAAAAATTTATTAATAAATAAACAACAGCCAGGTTACCAAGTGAGGCATAAAATCGCCATTTTATTGCAGTCACGCAAATGTGGCACATGTATGACAAATGTGCCTAGATTAAAAAAGTTTATATAATTGGAAAAAAAAAGAGAAAAATTGTAAATAGACAATTTATTAATAAATAGACAATAATATCCGGGTTGTCATATCAAGCAAAATAATGACACTTTGGCGTCAGTTAATTACCCAGATGTATATATGGTATTGGCGTAAGAGACAAATCGCACCAATGTAGTGCGTATGAGATATCTGTGCCAAAAAAAATTTTAAAAGTTGCAGTTAAATTATTTTATAATATCTATGTATGTGGAAAGACATTTACCCTAAAATTTAAATATTATTCATTTTTGTGGTATTAACTGCTATTTAAATTAAATGTAAAATTTTTTCCTAAAAATGCTCTCAGTCATTAAAAGAGAGAGAGAAAAAAAAATAGTTCTTGCGAACATCGCTCCGTCTTGTCCTTTTTTGGTTTAGAATCGCATTGATTGGCGACAAAAGTAAATTGAAACACCCAATTGAACAAACAACATACAAATAACAATTAGAGCCTTTTTTAAAAAATTAATTCTGAGAGTTTCTTCTGTAAAACACATAAGGGAAAATTAGGTTTAAAAATATTAAAAAAAAAAAAATTGGTTGCCTGTAAAGTCGGTATACGGGCGAAAGTTTTACGTGACAACGACTTTGAGTTGTAAAATAATTTTAATGTGAATATTCATTCGTATAGTACGAAGAAGGATGAAATAATAGTAACAATTTAAAACATTTATTTATACAAAGAATTATATTTAAAACATTAATTTATACAAAGAATCTCGCACTGAATTTCATATTAACAAAATTTTATTTTTACCTTTACACATACATACGTATTTATATACAAATATACATACAATAACTTGCAATACACTGTGTTTGTTAAACACATTTTACTTCATGTTTATTGATGTCAAATGTTGAATTTTGTAAACAGCATATTAAAGAATTTTTCAATGAGCAGAATATAACTAAAGTAAAATGGCTTTCACTAATCACATATCATTAGTTTTCCATAATATACCACCGAATTACGAAATAAACTACACTTATTTTCTTTGTACTTTATACTAATAACTAATACATAACGTATTTCGTCTTAGTTTGATACTATCTAAAATTCCTATTAAGCACCGCCCCTTCCTTGCAACGAATTCACATTCACGTTCAGAAAATGGTCCCACAAGTGACCGGAAAAAGTTAAGAGAAAAGTGAGCGCGTATCGTGAGCGGAGCGTAACGTAACGTAACGCAGTTTCTTGAAGTGTCTCCCGGCAAACCAATTTACAAGACGTTGTCACGTCAAAAAAAAAAAAGAAAAGAAAAAAAAAGAAAGAAATAAAATACTTATGTTTTACCTAATGAAATTTTTGAAATGTTGTTTTCTTTTAATCTGGCTCGAAAGAAATAAATAGCCAAATATTGTGTCACTTCAAAACTTTCTTTCACATTGAGTTACTCTTTAAATATTATAAATATTTTTTTTTTTCGTTAAAGATAAATATTTTCCTTTCATAATGTTATTTTGCATTAAACGGATTTTTTTCTTTTTATCATTATTTATTTTAAATCAATGAATTAACAGGGTTTTTTTTTTTTTTTTTCGAAATGTTTATATTATTTTCTATTAGAGAAAGCATTTCATTTCTTTTTTGAATTATAATTATCGCCAAAAAATTAGTTGTTGCAACCCTTCCGTCAAAAATAAACCGAAAAATACGAAATTTAGTACGAAAAATCAGAGTTATCCCTGTATATTTGTATCATAAACCTTCGCAAAAATATTTCCTATCGAATGATATAATCTTCAAAAAGATCTATCGGGTAGTTTTTGAAAACACCCGTTTGGAAGTTTCAGAACTTCTGCTTTGTAATATATATATATATATGATATAAAAGCGATTTTTTTACTTTGAATAATGCTACAATATTTTTGTCGTACAGAAGTCAATTTTTTGTGTTATATCTGTTATGATAGATATATGTGTAAACATAAATATAATTATAAGAAATGAGAAAACGGGAAAAAAAAAGTTAGATTTTTTTTTTATTTTTATAAAAATGATTTTTTTACTTTGAACAATGCCACGATATTTATTTCATTTGCATAAATATTTATCTCATTTGAAGTTTCTGTAAATGGAACTATATATTTATGACCAACGGTTGAGAAATTAAAGGTCGGCGATAGATAACATATTGCAGCCTGTAGATTAGATAACACAAGACTGCGATGGTTGTGTTTTTTAACTGTTATGTATTTTTTATTACTTATTCTGAAAATTACCTCAATGTTTAACCATCATGTCAAGATTTTTTGCAAGTGATAAACTGTCAAAGTTAAAAAACTAGCTGCTGGGGAGCATCGTAATACTTACCCATTCTGGATATGCATAGTATAAGAAATGAAAATAAAATATATGGGAACCCTTTATAAAATGCATTGCAATTCCAAAACAAAATTTAAACGTATATTTCAATATTTTTAATATACATAGTAATGCTCGATTAATGAATTGCTGATGAACCAATTTCGACAAGTTATATAAAACGCCAAACTACTCAAGTAGTACTGAATTGCGTAAAATAAACATCCTTATAACTCCACAAATATTAACCATATTAACTAACAATTTACTACGCAGGATTAAGCGTCTCATTTCTAATTAAAATATATGTTTGAATTGAAATTTGAATGAAATACGCAGGGTCATGAAAAATCGAAAAATGTGATAAGAAGAATTACAAATATCTCGGCAAGTAGTAATTCGTTCTTTGTGCAAAATTTGTGTTATTTTATGGCCTTTTACGTCCATTTCTTAAAATATTCCTTACGTCCATTCCTTTTCGGAAAATTTTATGTACTTTTCATCAGAACGAATTTTTCAAGAGTCTGGAAAACATAGTTCCGGATAATTGAGGTTACTGATATTGAATAAGCTTTGTACCATTCTTACATACTAAGCACATACAAAATTTCAAGTCTCCATCTCAATTTGCTCGGGAGATAGAGCGTTTACAGACACACAGACAGATAGACGGACGGCAATTTTTTTTCTTCTAAAAATACGTTTTTAGGAAGCTCCAATATCGAAAACTTGTAAATGCGTCATTTTTTTTTTTTTCGATTTTTAAAACGATTGCAAAACTTACCCTATACTACGTATAATGTGTAAGAGATAATAAAAAGCGGATATTATAAAATAAAAGAGGGGGCTGTGTTTTTTAACTGTTGAAAATTTATTTTTATGTACTTTT
Source organism: Maratus speculifer (assembly GCA_964019185.1). Taxonomy (NCBI): domain Eukaryota; kingdom Metazoa; phylum Arthropoda; class Arachnida; order Araneae; family Salticidae; genus Maratus; species Maratus speculifer. The sequence goes on along the minus strand of OZ025296.1, from coordinate 185,767,435 downwards.
TAGCACTAAGTCTGAAAATCACCTTCATTTTTGACCTTCTTCAGCGAAAATCTGATACTATAAAATAGATGTAATTTTTTTAATACAAATTATTGTTGTTTAATTCAATAATTTATTCAATTTTTTTGGCTTATACAGCAGGCGTTCTGTCTGATGAGGTAGGTGAAGAGGTTCAATTTTAACATCTAATAACTTTTTAACTTTGAAAAAAAAAATACATAGAAATCAATTATCAAAAGTTAAAAACATAACAGTCACATCTATTTTATAGTAGCAAATTTTCACTATTTCTTTTTTAAACTTAAAAAAAAAAATTACGATTTGCAAAAAATCTTTACTTTATGGTTAAAAATGAAAATCAATTTCAGAAACAGTGATACAGAGTATATAAGAGTCAATTATCAAAGCTAAAAAACATGATTTAACTCATTTTTCTCACTCAGGCCAGTGTAAAATAATCGCAATTTAAAGTATGCATCATTTTGTAAAAAATTGAGGCTGTAATTTTTCATCATTTTATTTAACAAAATTGAATATTATTTTTTCCGCCTTATATGTTTATTAAAAATTGTATATGTTACATTAACATTTTAAAATAATTAAATATTTTAAATTTATATTGCAATTTTAATTTTGTTTTGAATCTTTTTTGCGGGCTCGTTCATCTGACGAAACCCTGCCTGTTCATCACATAGTTCTTGCACAAAAATTGTATAAGTCAGAGACTGCAAATTTTCTGTAGTTACAGCTGAATACCTCGTGTCACACAACAAATCATAAAATTTTGAAAAATCCCATTATTTTAATTAAGTTAATTTTTTCATTGTCACCCGACCATTTTTGCCATTTAAGTTTTAAAAGAGAACTTTAATTTGCAGTTTTTTGACCATTAAAAACACAAAATCTCAAAATTTCCTTTGGGGACATCTCATTGCTCTGGGGGGGGGGGGCGTCCCCCCAAGGCCATTCCCTGAATTCAACACTGATATCACTTCATATTTTTGAGCCGCATGCGATTAATATTTATCGATTAATTTTAAATTTTTGCACTTATCATTTATTTATTTATATAAAGGAACAAACTGAAAAGGAATTACAGAAAATATGTTCAACTTGAAAAACGAAGAAGACCCAATTTAGGGACTGTGCAAATATAACGTTAACAACTTTTTGGTAATTATGGACCCCCTCCCCTCTTTAGATGTTATACATTATCATCTCTCCAAACCCCCCCCCCCCCCCTTCCCAGTAATGATATCGTTATTGAAGTGTAATTTTTTTTTCCTCGAGATTTTTTGTTGTTTTTGTTGTTCGAAGTGATATACAAAACTGGTTACCTTTTTATTTTCGCATACTTTTATGATTTAAATAAAGAGATGTCAATAAAATATCACTTTGCATATGAAAAAAACATTGTATCAAGTAACACTTAAAAGAAATAGTTCCTATTAAAAAGTAATTTATAATGGTTTTTTGTTACATAATGCATTCAACGGTAATAAAGTCTTGTTGCATTTGTCCCGAACGGAGGAGGGATGAGAGGTAGGCAAAAAATCGTTATCAACAAAACAGGCGAACAACATTCCTTCTCTTTTTCATTAATTTACTAATAAACACAAGCTTCATTACAAATATACTTCACATATAGTTTCTCGAACCTAATTATATATTTGAAGAAGAATATGAATGTCAAACTTTAGGGTATTCCATATTTTAGAATTAAATAATTTTATAGTAATTTACTGATTTTATTAACTTCTTATTTTCATGAAAATAGATAACAGATTAAGGAGGAGAACATGCTATTTTGTACCAAAGACCATGTTACGAACAAAAGAGAAAATTTTGATTGGATCAAAAATGATACCGATATCAAAAGACCCCCCTCCCTTTCCCGCTAGAGATATCTTACGATATCATATGCCAGACCCCTCCCCCCTGCCGCCCTAAAATGTTAACGTTATATTTGCACAGTCCCTTATAGATTTTAAAATTAATTTTACAATTCTAAAACAGATCAGACATAACGATTTACAGATTTTGACAACACTTTCCACATGTGTCTACATGTGCGTTTTTAGCATAACTTAAAAATAATAAACAGATAATTTCAGCCTTCGATTCTTCCAGAAACTCATAAGAAAAGAAAAAAAGAAAAAAGAAAGGAACAACATAGAAAATGCAAATTTATGATCGATATTTCCGTGCTTGTTTTACATCATTCAGCGAGAATCTCGTTTTGACTATTACTGTCATCAGATAAAATGAATGCAAGCGATAAACGTTAGAACCGGAGGAGGTATTATTGCTTCTGTCTTCTTTTTTCCCAAGTCCGCCTTTTAAGATTCGGTCAGTGTTTGGGTCCGACGCGAACATGACGTCACTTCATTTCGTCAGGTCCAAGTTCTGTGATGAGAATCGTGCTGATGACCTTCTGTTCTAATATCTTCGTACCCAGGTTTTTTTTTTCTTTTTTTTTTCCTAATGGAAGCTAATGCGGATTAAAAGAAAACTTGTTTTTTAATAATAAAAATAAAATAAAAAGTTTATTCGATACCTTAGAGTTTTTCTTTTCTTTGTGTATGTTAGTGTGTTTTCAAGTTCCTGACAAAAAAGGTTTACTATATAGCGAAGTAGTTTTACGCCTTGGATATATTATAACACTAATGTAAGTAAAAATCATTATTATTATTATTATTATTATTATTATTATTATTATTATTATTATTATTATTATTATTATTATTATTATTATTATTATTATTATTATTATTATTATGAAAAATTTTGATTTTTACAAATTTTGATAGTCTCATATTCAATTTTACTTGTATGTTTATGTCAGAAAAATATTTAGTATTATAATAATCAGGGGGTCCAGCCAGCGCTGTGCGAAACGGGGGGCGAAAGGAACGGTCGCCCCGGGCGCGAAAATTTAGGGGGCGTCAAATTTATACTACGAACGTCATTTTTAACCTGTCACAAGAAAAAATTTGGGGAGGGAGCTTTGAGACTTTACCCCGGGCGCAGTTTTCTCTTCGCACGCCTCTGGGTCCAGTATAAAGTAACAAAACATAGGTAAAAATCTTTTTCTTTTTTTCCTAACTCGAATACATTTTTGGATGTAATATATTTTGCATGCGCATTTTTTTGGATGCGCATTTGCAACACCAAAACCATTTATATATATACACATATATATAAATATCAATAATGCAGAAATTTATTAAAAATTGTGTTGAATTCAGAGAGTGGCCCGGGAGGGACATTGCGTCTGGAACAATTAAATGTTTCTAAAATTCCTTAAGGGACCATCTAAAAAACAAAAACAGACAAAACTTTTTTTTATCAATGACAACACCCAACTTTAGCAATATATTTAAATCCTCGATTCAAACCATGCCTAGAAAAAAAAAAAAAAAAAAAAAAAAAAAAATCAAAACCAGATTTTATATATGCATACTTATATATATTATAATTTTACTATATGAATTATGAAATTAATATTTAAAAAATTATCCCAAACATAAATACATTGAATTTGTAATTAATAAAACATCATAATATGAATTATAAAATATTAATATATGAATTATAAAATTCGCAAAAAATATTAACTGCAATCTACAGTCCCCCCTTTCTTTTTCTTTTTTCTTTCTTTTTTTTTTTCTATTTTTTTTTTTTCGTTAGATACTATATATTATTTTATGTGAATTTTCAACTTCAAATTTTTCTTCCAAGTAGTTTTCGAATTATGATTAAAAAACGTCAAAATCATGGTTTAAGAAGCCGTTTATGCTGTGAAAAAAAGCATAATTTGAAAAAATATATATATTATTCATTTTATTGAAATATTTGGGTGTTGGAAATAGTTGAAACATATTAAGTGAGTGAAATAGTCAGACTGTCAAGGAATAATGCTTCAACCGAAATGATATAGTCCGTCTGTAGTAGCTTTTCAAAATCGAGTATCCAACTTCAACTTGGATACAGCCAATAAAATATCAATCAATAAGCCAATTTTTTTAAAATAAAATTAATTTTTCAGAAACTAATCGTACAAATAACATTACATGTAATAATAATTTGGCTAATTGAAGGGTGAAAAATTAATTTATGGTGTCAAACTTTAGGTATTGCTATTGAAAGAAAGAACCAAAGTTTTTGTTCGTTTTGGTATGATGTAGATGACCCCCTAATCCAATTTTATCTGCATCATTTTAAAAGTTGACTTTATTTCCGATCGATTGGTACCAGTAACTTTTTCTATAACAATTTGTTCCAAAGTTAGTCGAAGGTGTTTATTTATTTATTTATTTTCCACGGCTGTATATTTTCAGTACTAAATTTCCTCAATAAATAAATAATAAATGAATAAATTCTGAATAAGAAAAGACCTTTTCATATTGCTTTTTATCTATTTAAGACTGTTTTTAACAGCGCTGCAGTCATTACAAAAAAACAGAGCATACGATACAGGCAGAAGGTATACGCTGACATCATGAACGTCCGTAGATATGGTATTACGTTAATGTTTTGAAGGCTTGACTATAAAAGTGATTTGGAATAGAACTGTGTTTTCTATTTTTTAATAAATAGATTACCCATTGAGTTCTAAGTGATTTTGATCACGCGACAAAGATCTTTTTCACATTTTCTTGAGTGGTTTTTCTTGATTTGTTCGCGGAAATTTGATTTCTTGACACTATTTTCTGAAAAATCAGTTAAATTTACGAAAAAATAAATAAATAAATAAATAAATAAAAACGGAAAAAAACAGTTCGATTACATAGTTTCTGAACAACAACACCTACTAGTTTCATAACATTATGGAACAAAAATAAATTTAAACTTATGTCATAAAGTTGACCTTTTGGATTTAACATCATGTTAGTACATATTTTTCCGAATCGGGAGAAATATTTAATTAAAATGGATTTTTACATTACATAGTTTCTATGTTTGTAACCCTGACTGCCCACAGAATTGATGTCCCCAAATATTTTGATAATATTGATATAGTGAAAAAACAAAGAACTAAATTTGGGGGCCACCGTAATACTTACAGGTCATTTATATGCATACTATAATAAATGAAAATAAAACACATATAAACTATTTATAATATGCATTGCAATTCCAAAACAAAATTTAAACGTATATATAAATTTTTTTATTACACATAGTAATGCTCGGTTACAGAATTGCGGGTACTACTTGATTATCCCATCGATCCATTTCGTCATATTATATAAATCGGCAAAACTACTCGCAAAATTATACAAAATGGCATAATTTTTATTTTAAATAACGAAAAAACAAATAAAATAGTATAAGTTAAAAATGCGAAATAAACGTCGAATTAAAAATCGCTTGATGATGTAACAAACGCGTGTAATACTTATAGTATGCATATAAATGACCTGTAAGTATTACGGTGGCCCCCAACTTTAGTTCTTTGTTTCTTCACTATATCAATATTATCAAAATATTTGGGGACATCAATTCTGTGGGCAGTCAGGGTTACAAACATAGAAACTATGTAATGTAAAAATCCATTTTAATTAAATATTTAATGTTATGTTTAATGTTAAAATTTATGTTTAATGTTACACGTGTTTGTGTTACAAGTGAGTACAACATTTACGATAATCTATTATTAGCATTTAATCCTATAACCTGGCGATAGAGTTTTGGTCGACGGGATAATCAAGTCGTACTGAATTGCGTAATGCGCAAAAGAAACATCCTTATAACTCAAAAATAATAATTATATTAACTAACAGTTTATTGCGTCTGATTAAGCGTGTCATATTCAATTAATATATCTTTAATACTGATTGAAAAAGAGCTTTTAATTGAAAATAAAAAAAATATTTTGTAAAAATTTGCTTCGAAAATATTTTATTATGCCAGTCTTACATCATAAATAAAAAATTAAAACGCGCCAAAACATAAAATAACGTTATTATTATTATTTTTTTTTTAAAATAAAGATGCAAAAATAATATTAAAAAAATCTTGTTACTTTCAAATATATGTTTTATAAAATAATGCTTCGCGAATCCAAACAAAGCATGGCTTTTGCTAGTAATGGTATAGGGAGAAACTTTGTTGGTACGCGTTTTAATTATATTTCCGGATAATAATGTTAAGTCTATAGGGGTGTTCTTTTCAAATATCTCGCTCAAATTTTAATATTTTAACATGTTTTTTTTTTTTTTTTTTTTTTTTTTTTACATAAAATAGTTGAGGACGATCTATAACCGAGGTAGTTTTTACTTTTCTAATTTTGATTTTAGATTTTTTAAAAAATTACTTTAACGTTCAAAACCGGTTAGAACCGGTTCAAAAATTGAAACTATCATAATAAAAAAAAAATCTGAAATCAAAATTGAAAAAGTAAAAACTAACCCGGTTGCACATCGTCCTCAGCTATCTTATGTAAAAAAAAAATCATGTAAAAAATAATAAAATTACAGCGAGATATTTGAAAAGAACGTCCCCATAGACTTAACAATATCATCCGGGTCTTTTTCAATCAGTATTGTGAGCTCTTAATTGAAATTTGAATGAAATACAGGGTCATGAAGAATTGAAGAGTCTGATAAATAGGATTACAAATATTTCAGCAACTAATCATCCTATCGATTTCGTTCTTTATGCAAAATTTATGATTTTTATTATCTTTCATAGTCACTCCTTAACAACAACAAAAAAAAAAAAAAAAAAAAAATAAAAATAAAAATAAAATAAAAAAATAAAAAATAAGTCGAACATTCTTATATACTTTACATCAGAGAAAATATTTCGAGAGTTCGAAAAAAATAGTTCTGGATAATCGAGGTTACTAATATTAAATAGGCTTCTTTCCAAAATTATATACTAAGTACACACCAAATTTCAAGTTTCTATTGCAATTTGTTCGGGAAATAGAGCGTTTACAGTCAGATGGACGGCAATTTTTTTTTTTTTTTCTTTTTTTTATATGTTTTTTGAAATTTCCAGTGTTTAAAACGCGTAACTCCATCAATTTTTTTTTTTCGGTTTTTAAAACGATTGCAAGATTTACTCTAATACGACATATGATGGGTAAGTAACAAGTAATTTAAGGAATACCATTCTAGATCAATTTAAGGAAATTGCTCTAGTAAAAAGCCTTTTTAGGTGCGTTCGTAAATATGTAAATACGTAATATCTATAGTCGTCGTTCAGCCCGCCCGTCTGTCCACATACAATAACGTAAAAACTATTCTGACGAATCGTTTGAAATTTAAAATATATAATTATTGCATAATTTTGTCGAGTTATATCAAATTTCATGAAAATCGGATGCATAGTTCAATTACTGGGACAATCAAAAGTATTCTGTTACATTACAGTGAATGGGAAAAATAGTTTCACGTGCATAATGATGTTACACTCTTTCAAATATATTAAATTCATATGCATCTATGAAATATTTGCTAAAATATACAATCTGTTCAATCTCTAGTGCAAAGAATACTTTTTTTATTAATTTATAGAGCCATACAAAAGTATATTCTATGTAATTTTATTAGGATGAGCGAAGCGAATCCTCTACTAGGCCACTCAAATTACATTTTGTCGTACACTTTACAAAAAAAAACTATTCAATATTTTAACTTCAAATTAAACACAAAAATAAATTATGATCTGAAGATTTGCACAATATAACTTTTTTACAGTAAAACGTTAAAAAAATTATTATTTTAATTAATTTATTTTACATGCATTTCCAATACGGACGCATTTTAGCAAATACATAAAAAATGAAACGCGTACATTTTCAGAAAAAATATATAAATTATGGAGTAAGTAATTATAGATAGAATCATGATTAATTTAATAAGGAAAATATGTTTTCATTATTCTGCAAAATCGTTTGCACAGATGACACTTAAACATTTTAAAAGAATTGTATTGTGGATTTTTTTTTTTTTTTTTTTTTTTTTTTTTTTTTTTGTAAAGTGGCAACAAAAGAAATGTAAACAAATAAAATTGATTGTTAAATTTGTTATATAAATGAAAAATTAAAAGAACTGCGTGAAGCTGTTGCCTCGATTCAAGCTCTTTATACATGTACTAAAGCAAAGTTGGCCGATTCAGAAACGACAAATGGATTTTAAACATTTCTTACTTTATCATTTGGATCTAAAGTAATGTTACGTTCTTATTTGTAGACTGAAAAAGGTTTAGTGAACGGAACTTTAGACTTCGTTGCACGTATTAAAGAAAATCACACCAGACCAGATATCGCGAATAATCATGGATAAATTTGAATGCTACAGTAATTTAACTTATAAGAATTGGTGCGTACCAATTCCCCAATAATTAAATTCTGGAAAAATGGAAGCATAAATTGCTCAAGGAAAGAATTTCTTCTGCAGTTAGCTTTTGCTGTTATAATTCATAAATCCCAAGATTTAACATTAAATGAAGCAATTGTAAATATTGAGGATATATAGACACCAGTTGGCTTAAAAATGTACGTAACGTTGTCGAGAGTGAAAATCCTACAAAATTAAGCATTCAATAGAAATTTTCCTTACGAAGAATTCTACAATATCAAAAATTCTCATACGCTAAACGTATAAAAATGAAAAAATCAGAATAAGTTAAACAACAGTTTACAGTTAAAAATTCATAGTATCAACGAGAGCAGATTTCAAATGTTTTTCCAGAAAATAGGATTTTGAAGAAGTAAAACCTTCTTCAAGCTCTCTTCAAATACAGTGTCTCACAAAAGTGATGGGACACTTGTGCTTTATAAAAAGAAACTGCAATAAAATAAATAAACAAACATGTGCAAAATTTTTTTGGGTGTGTTTCATATTTAAAGTTAGTAACAATTATTACATAACATACATTTTGTCAAAATATTAAAATATTAATTTAGAAAAATACAATTGTTCAGAACGGCGCAAAAAATGGCTCACATAAGTGATGGGACACTTACTTTTCCATCAAATATTTATCCAAAAATTTTACTTTTTAAAAGATTTTAATATTTTGTTGGATTTCCTTTTACTTTTAAAACATCATTTAATCTTTTTGGGATGGATTCGACTAATTTTTTTGTGATTTCTGGAGTGATTTTACCCCATTCTTCTTGAAGCACCGATTTTAGTTGTTGTTTTGAAAAAATGGTGTGTTTGCGAATTCTTGATTCCAATTCTTGCCAAATATTCTCTATGGGATTTAAATCTGGAGATTGTGGTGGTGTTTTTATTATTTCAGGACAGTTATATAGCAGCCAGAGTCTAACGTTCAGAGCAGTGTGCTTGGGGTCTTGTCCTGGTAGAATTTAAAATCGTTATGAAGGTTCAATTTTCGTGCTGAAGATTTCAAATTTTTCTTTAAAATATCAATATACTTGTACTGATCCATTATACTGTCAATAAAAACAAGATTACCAACTCCAGCGGACGACATACACCCCCATACCATAACTCCTCCTCCACCATGTTTTACTGTTGGTACCAAGTTCTGTTTGCGAAATTCCTCCCTGGGTTTTCTCCACACCAAGATTCTACCGTCAGAACCAAATATATTAAATTTACTCTCATCAGCAAATATAACTTTATTCCAGTAATCAGAATTTTTATTTATGTTGGATTTTGCGAAAGCTAGTCTGAGTTTTCTATTCTTTTCACTTACGAAGAATTTTTTCCTGGCTACTCTACGGTGATATCCAGCAGATCGAATTACCCTTCTAATAGTCTCAGGATTAACAATTATTTCATATAATGCTTGCAAATCAGCAGCAACTTTTGAAGCACTATTTCTTGGATTTTTTTTAATATTTCGAACGATAATTCGCTTTATTCTATTGGACAGCTTTGATGGTCGGCCAGGTCTTTTTTTTTCCTGAATCATATGATTCTTTTTATATCGTTTAATGATATTGAAAACTGTTGAACGACTCAAGTTAACTGTTTCAGCAGTTTTTCTAATAGATTTTCCACGTTCAATATGCAAATTAATAACTAATTTTCGAATTTCCGGCAAAGTTTCTTTTCGTTTAGCATTCATGGCTACACAGAGCTAAAAAACACAAAAATTCCAAAATAAACTGGAGAGAAATACTGCAGACGATTTTATAAATTATTGCCAATTGCTTTTAAGTAAAAATAAAACCCCAAAAAATATTTTTATTGCTTATTTCAGACTATTTTTGTTGCATATATAATGGTGTCCCATCACTTATGTGAGCTATTTTTTGCTCCGTTCTAAACATTTGTATTTTTATTAAATTAATATTTTAATATTTTGACAAAATGTATGTTATGTAATAATCTTTACTATATTTAAGTATGAAACACACCCACAAAAAATGTGTACATGTTTTTTTAATTTATTTGATTAGTTTCCTTTTGTAAAACACAAGTGTCCCATCACTTATGTGAGACACTGTATATTATTCTAAAATAGCTATCAAAGGCTATTTGATGTTAATTATAAAGATTGGAAACATGCATATTTCAAACAACTTTAAAAAACACCAGTGGCTACTGGAAATTGTAAAAACACCATTAAAAGAGCTTTTAATTGAAAATAAAAAAAAATATTTTGTAAAAGTTTGCTTCGAAAATATTTTATTATGCCAGTCTTACATCATAAATAAAAAATTAAAACGCTCCAAAACATAAAATAACGTTATTATTATTATTTTTTAAATAAAGATGCAAAAATAATATTAAAAAAATCTTGTTACTTTCAAATATCTGTTTTATAAAATAATGCTTCGCGAATCCAAACAAAGCATGGCTTTTGCTAGTAATGGTATAGGGAGAAACGTTGGTACGCGTTTTAATTATATTAAACTATTTCACATTTTATGAAATTGATATATGTTTCTGAGGTTTACTACAAGCTAATTCCTGTATAATAGAAATCATATAGTATTTACAGGGACACACAAAAGATTTCGGATGCTGAACTGCATCCGACATACTATACATTTTAAGATCTCTGACATTAATACTAACGCACCACATTTGCTATGTTTCACGTGCGACTTGTTCAGATATTTATAATCATTGTATTTCATGCAATGTCGTCAGAATGTACTCAGAATATCTAAATATATATTTTAAACAAAATATTGATATTTCTGCCTATTTTCACACAGTGCGAAGGGTATAGAGTTGCGAATATTTTTGCATAATTTTCGTCCTCTTAGATTTTAACGCTCCGAGCGATCACCCGACCTCGCTGTTCTCTAAACCCGTTTCCGATTCTATGTCACTTGGTATTCGTTTACAAGAATAAATTTTCAGAAGATAGAAAAGAAAATTAGCATGAAACATCTTTAGCTTTAACCCTTAGAATATCTATTTTTATTTTACATCGGTTAACTCAAAAGACTGTTTCTTTATTATTTGTTTATTACGATCCCTTTAAGAGGTCTAACCGTGTTTTCCCGTTACGTAATATTTTAAATTCAAAGACTGATTGAACACAAGATTGGGTAATACATTGAATTGTATAAGATAAAAAGTTATATAAAGTTATCAAATACAAAACTTACCAATATTTTTCACAATTATTTTTTTATGAACCATTAAACATGAATGAAAAAATCGGCACGACTTTAAAGGGTTATTTCCATGGAATAATTTTCATGAGATGTTTCTAAAAGAATTTTTTATGACAATCATTTGTTGGAAGCAGAAGAGGTCTGCACTTACCGGAATTTCCAGGCCCGGCCACGGCTCCGGCCCGAAAGAAAATTATTTTGGCCCGGCCCGTTGCCATTGTAAAATTCAAAAGTTCGGCCCGGTCCGTTTTATTTTTACATTTCTAGGCCTGGCCCGGCCCGTACAGAAATCAGTGAAAACAAGCCCGGCCCGATCTGTTCTACTATTTCGAAATAATTCAGATTTGTATCATAGTGAAGATTCTTTTAAAGAATACTGCATACATATTTATGGGATGATTTTACAGTTATATTTTACAGAAAATACACAATAGCAACATTAATGACTATTTAGATTCTTAGACTTTTAACATTCAAATAAAGATTCATTAAAAAATTAATACGGTTTAGAATAAAAGGAAAAAAAAAAAAGAAGGTTAAAAATATCATAACTTTTGAAGTTGTATAATAAAAAGTCGATTTATAAAAATATTTCTATTTTATTTTATTAAAGATTTTCTTAAATAAAAAAGGAGCTACTTTCTGATACATTCCTGAATCCATTTCTATTCGGAAACGCATAAGATTGGCAGGTGTTTATATTCAGAAACTAAGTAGTCGATTGGCGTTATCCATTTCTGCGAAGGTGGTTTCTAGAAAGCTCGATATATGTTTGCCTTTGCACTGGTGTGGAGGAATTAATTTATGAATCCAGCATGATCGAGGCCTGTGATTCAAATCGTCATATACACTACATGGCAAAGGTGACCGGTCACTTACGATTTTAAACATTTTGTTAAATATTTAGAAAATACATAAGGAACTATCTTGAAACTCCAGGTTTTTAAACAGAATAGTACAGGTCATATATTTCCGTGAAGATCTTTTCCCCGAAACCTCATCGGGGACCGTCAAGAAATTGAAAAAAAAAAAAAAAAAAAAAAAATATTTTTTGGATAACCCTGTCAAAATTAAGGTAGCAAAAGCGTTCAAACTGTAGATTATGATTAATAGGTTTATTGTTATAAACTGCGTTTATTTTTATGGGGATAGCATGTATATTTATTTGCAGAGTTGTTGTTTGCTATTTATTTGATAGCCTATGTTATTTGCAGAGTTGTTAATATAAAAGAAACCCAGCAAACACAAATTTGTCTAAAAAGTCACGATCGGATGTCAGAAATATCATGTTTGTCAAGTACATCGATTTTCAAGCATCATTGCGGCATGTTTTAATGACAAAAGAAAGTTATATCATACAAGTGGTGCCAATATTATTAAAGAAAGACGATAGAAAATCCTAGTTCTGTAAAAGCGTTAAATACTGTTATCTATCAATTATCCTATACATGACAGTAGTTTAACATGTCACTTATGTATGTGTTTTACAATATCACCTTTAATACCATGCATATGATAATTTTCTAGCGCGACACTGATTTAGCATCGATGTCCTGCCATATTATTCGTGTACAAGTTTGTCGCAATGAAAAAGAAGAGTGGCAACATCCATGAGGCTTGATTTGCAATAATGGCGTCTTCCGCTGTGAAGTGTGTGTGTTGCATAGCGTAGTGTAAAACTATCGTAATTCGTCGTTTCCGTGTGGATTTTTTTTAATGTAAAAGGTAAGTGCTTTACTAAATATTCTTTATACACTAATTATTTAATATTTATAACTGAGTAAACATTTTTAAATATTGTAGGTGACTTGCAAACATCATTACACGTTTTCATAATGTAAACAATCAAGCATTTCTTAAAACATTATTTACGTAACTTTATGAGCAATCGATACAAGTTTTTTTTTTTTTTTCTTAGGACCCATTTTATAAAAAGTAAAAGTTATTTTTAGATATGTATCATATCTTTATACTTTTTTTTTGTGTGAAAAACATTGTCCTCAAAAAGGAAATACAGTTTCGCAAACATCATTACACGTTTTCATAATGTAAACAATCAAGCATTTCTTAAAACATTTACGTAACTTTATGAGCAATCGATACAAGTTTTTTTTTTTTTTTTTCTTAGGACCCATTTTATAAAAAGTAAAAGTTATTTTTAGATATGTATCATATCTTTATACTTTTTTTTTGTGTGAAAAACATTGTCCTCGGAAATACAGTTTCTCAAAATAACAACAAATGTTTATTAATAATTACTTCTTTAAATCCTTCTGCTAAAGTTTTTCTTTATGGTAAGTTTAATTTGTTAAAATATTAAACATTAACTTTGGATGTATTTATAAAAGTATTTATATATAATCAATGAAAGCATATTTTTATCGAATGGAACTTGGAGAAAAGGTCTGTTTTATTGAAAGAAATTTTTTGAATGGACCTCTTTTAATGAGATTATTACGAGTACAAAACTGCGAAGGAATTTTGTTTTTAAAAACATCAATTTAGTTTTAAACTTAACCACCATATTTGGTTATTGTTGAGTTTGACTTGCAATAATTTTCAAAAATTGCATTTTGGCATGTTTGGGAAAAAAAAAAAAAAAAATCAGGGACTTCATTTTGAAGACGCAAAACACATTTGTTTAAATAATTTGATAAAGTGCAGGGTAAGCCCAGTCTTGTATTAATTGAACCATTAAATGATTGCCAAAAACTGTTATCAATTGTTTATTTTGTTTATCATTGCTAATTTCCAGTCATGTTAAAGACAATTTTTTAATGTATACATTTATGAAATCATTATGTACATTTATATTAACATTTACTGCTGTTTGTCCACTAGAATGAATATAACTAATCAGATTTAATGATTTACCTGGGTAGGGGCACCTGCAGTGTCGTAGCTATCGCCAGGGCACTGCCCTGAGGCCTCCATGCCTGGGGACCCCCAAACTGATGGTTAAAAAACACTATTGATTTTAGTTTCTTGTCTAACTTCCTATAAAATGCCCAGCACCTAGCTAAAAGTAGTAATTAGATAAATCAAAGCACTAGAATATATGTTTTTGCATGTCTGTCGATATACTCCATACACTTCACATGCTAAAGCAGCTCTAGAGCAGACAGTAAAATTTGGAGTTGAATGTGTCATGTCATGTTTGTCGATCCCACTGAAGTTAGTATAAGAAAGAAAATATGAGTTTTTGATCACTTGAATGATACAAAAAGCGTCTAAAAAATCTAGAAAATCTCTCTTATATAAAATCGAAAAAAAAAAAAATTATCAACATTTATCTTTCAAAAGGTTTTTAAGCAGAATCAGAAACAGGTACTTATGTATTAACGCCGCCGCAGCAGAAGTTATGCTAATGTGCAAATAAAGAGCAATTTTGTTGTTCTTACGTGCATGTAGTTATGTTTTGGATTCCTTGTTGTTTGCTCATTTTTTACGGCATCTTTTGTGTACGTGCGAACAAGAATGTTCTTTATTATTCTTCTGCTTATTCTTATTCTTCATCCGCCGTTAATACGTAAGTGCCCAGAAACATATGATTAAAGTTACATAAACAAAAATGAACCTAAGCAAAACATTCAAAGTATTCAACCAATCAGAAGTCTGTATTTTCTCCCCTATGCTAGTTTTAGTGGGATCGACAAAAATTTCGTCAGCGCCAAGTACCTGCCCAATTCTATATTTTTAAGCCATTTTTTGGTTTATCATACTATGCCCAGTAGCAGAATTTTTTGTGTTAATCTGCAGCAAATCAAAATTTATCTGCGACCCAAATATGTTGGACCAAACTTGCTAATATAAGAAGTTATACTAGCCCATAAAATAAACAGTTTACAATTACAAAGAAAATATAAGCAAAAGGTACAATAAATACCATAAATATAGAAAGAAAATTATATTTCAGCTTTTTTTTTAGTTCAGAATTTATTTTAAAACTATTAGATTGATCTGTAAGGTATAAACAAAATCTGCAGCGTTGCTGCCGTGCTGCACTGTTTCTGCTACCGGGATACTATGTATATTTAAACAGCGGTGTGCTGGGAAAAAACTGCACCTGGGGCCTCCAAATTTATAGTTATGGCCCTGGTCACCTGGGGTAATTCCTGATCAAAAATCAGCATCCAATTATTATGAAAACTATTAAAGGTATATTGTTCTTAGTTTTTTTGTGGAATAAACCCCCCATGATGGTTATATAATAAAATATCTTAATTAAATATATATATGCATATATAATTGGAATTTGAAATAACTTTTAAGTGACCAAGAATTGTTCTGGAAACGGGGTAATTCTCTGGCTTTCTAGGGTAATTATTGGTCATTGGTCAGAATCCTTTTTGACGAAAAGAATGTATATTGATAGTTAATTTTTTAAGACTGAGTATTAAAGTAAATATAATCAATCTTGTAAAAGTTTTATTCATCTCATAATTGTTTAATAACAAACCATAATTTGTTTTGGTATAGATACAAAATTATTTCATATACAAAAGACTTGTATAGTTTATAAAGCATGAACTAGCCAAAGAATTTTTGTAGCATTTATTAGCAGTATTTATTACTTTTTTATCCTCTGTAAATGGATTAATCCTTACAAGTTTATTGGTTAATAAAATATATAACTAAATGTTTATTTTTTCGATTTTATGACTGAAGTTTCTGGATCCTTTTTCAAGAAATTTTGCATAAAATTTAATATGGATCTTTAACACTCGGCATAACATTTGGATGTTTGTATTGCCTATATATATGTTTATGCATGATTTCAGCATTTTGCAATAAGAGAGTTTTTCTACTTAATTCTTTTGTCATAGGGTAGGGTGTGTCTTATCTTACCGTTAGAGCACTTACCGTTTTTGCATTTACAGTTATATTTTTAAGGAGGCTTTAAACTTGCGATTAAAAAAAGTTGTAAGACAATAGTTTTTAGGGTGTACACTTAAAATAGATAAAATATCATATATATAAATATAATAAAACATATATTATTAAGCAATAACCAGGAATTGCCTCACAAATATGGGACAAGTTAAGATTGTAGAAAAATAATGAATTCTGTTTAAAGACAAGAAAGAAAAATATGCAAATTTTGCTGAAAAATTGCAAATAATATGCGACTTTTACCGAAGGATTACAGAAAATATGCAAATTTTGTTGAAGAATCACAGAAAATATGCAAATTTTCTCTAAAAGGGCTGTAAAAAACTGAATTTTGCTAAAGGATCATGGATAAATGCCAAATTCTTTGAAAAGGCCATCAAAAAAAGTGCGATTATCATCAAATGGTAATGGTCGTGAAAAACACATTTTGTCAAAATACTTTTAAAAAAAAGTGAATTTCGTCAGAAGTCTGAGTTTCACTTAATTAAAATAATGCATACTTTGTGACGATCAGCCATTAGCATCCCCCTATCACCACCACCATCCATAGATATGTACTACAATTTTAATATGTAAATGCTTCCCTCTTATTTTATGATTTTCCTTCACATTTGATTGGGGGCGGGGGCAGATTAATGGGACTTTGTTTTTTACGATATGAATTAAAAATGGAAGTTTAAATTAGGTTGATAGGGTGTGGAAAATCTCAAATTTTGCTTATAAGAAATAGAAAAATCATGAATTTTGCCAATGAGGTGCAGAAAAAATATCGAATTTCAAAGGTCAGGCACGGAAAAATCACAAGTTTTGTCAATCAAGCTTGGAAAAATCGAAAATTTTTTCTATCAGATGCATGAAATTGCACATTTCAATGATCGCACAAGTAAAGATCGTCAGCTTTCTTGATGATGCGTCAAAAAATTGCATATTTTCTTCATCGGCTGTAATAAAAAACAAATAATTTGTCTATTTATCGCTCAAAAAACAAACAAACAAAAAAACATGAACATTGTTTGACACATAAAAAAAAATATCGTTGATCAGGCATGAAAAAATTGCAAGTTTTGTAGATCAGCGCAGAAAAAATCACAAATTTTATCGATCAGTTCATATAAAAATTACAAATTTTGTCGATGAGGTGCCATAAAGTTGGAAATTTTGTTCATTGGCTGCATACAATCTCAAGTTTCATCAATGAAAAACATGAGAAACAATCACGACTTCATCAATTTGTCGAGGGGGGGAATGCAGTTTTCATCAGTCATTTAACAATCTCAAATTTCATTTATCGGGTGCAGAAAAAACCTTACATTGTCAACAGTTGGAGGAAAAATCTCAAATTTTGTCGACATGGGTGCAACACCTTCAGTCTTGAAGAGATTTTTGACTAATTCTAAATTCTACTTTATATACTTAAATAATGGTAGTTTTACTGTCAAGAACATTTAATCACTTTCTTTTATTGTAAGAAATTAATTTTTTAGCCGTAATGCAAGGCTTAGAGACATAGGTGCAAGTTTTTCAGTCCTGAGATGGAATTCGGTCTCTTAAAAGTTCCTGAGGACGGAAACGAGATGGAAAAATCTCCTAGGATGGAAGTGGATAGTGAAAAACATGTGCTTTTCATCAAAGGATCGCAGGAAAAAAAACATGATTTTCGTGAAATGATCGCGGAAAAAACTGCTATTTTTGTCAAGGGACTGCAAAAAAGACACGTTTGCCGTCAAAAGCTTGTGAAAAAAAAAACACGATTTTTGTCGAAGGATCGTAAAAAACACTATTTCTGCCGAAAGATCGCAAAAAACACTAATATCATCAAAGGATTGTGAAAAAAGGCACGATTTTTATCAAAAGCTTGCGAATAAAATGCAATTCCTGTTAAAAGATTGTAGAACAGATATCATCTCAGTCAGAGAATGCAAAATAGACGCAGTCTCTGTCAAAGGATTGCAAAAAAAGATGAGTTTTCTGTCAAAAAGTTGCATAAAAAATGCAACACCTGTCAAAGAATCGCAAGAAAGATGCTATTTCTGTCAAAGAATCGCAAGAAAGATGCTATTTCTGTCAAAGAATCGCAAGAAAGATGCTATTTCTGTCAAAGAATCGCAAGAAAGATGCTATTTCCGTCGAACAATCGCGAGAAAGATGCTATTTCCGTCGAACAATCGCGAGAAAGATGCTATTTCCGTCGAAGAATCGCTAGAAAGATGCTATTTCTGTCGAAGAATTGCAGAAAAGATGCTATTTCCATAGAAGAATCACGAAAAAGACGCAATTTCTGTCAAAAAAATCATGAAAAAGATGCTATTTCCAGTCAAAGAATACTGAGTAGATACAATTTTTGTCAAAGGATCGCAAAAAAGTGAAAAAACGTGTGAATTTAATCAAATGATCGTGGAAAAGACATGAATTTTGTCAAAGGATCGTGGAAAAGTCGCGAATTTTGTCAAAGGATTGAGAAAAAGAGGAGATTTCCATCAAATGATTGCAAAAAATTCCACAATTTTCATCAAATGATTGCAGTAAAAACACGATTTCTGTTAAAGGATCGTGAAAAAAATGCGAACCAAAGCATCGTGATTCCAAAGCATCGTGGAAAGATGTGATTTCTGTTAAAGGATCACGAAAAAGACACTATTTCCGTTGAATACTTGCAAAAAAGATGCTATTTCCAGTCGAAGAATACAAACTAAGTACACTTTTTGTCAAAGGATTGCAATAAAGGTGTGAATTTAAACGAAGGATTGGGGAAAAGCTGCAAATTTTGCCAAAAGATCGAGAAAAAACGTGATTTCCATGAAATGATTGCAAAAAACCCACGAAGTTCATCAAATGATAGCAGAGAAAATGAAATTTTTGTTGAAGGATAGCGAAAAAGGACGCGAATTTCATCGAAAAATTGTATGAAATACTTGGATTTCATCGAAAAAACAGATTTCTGCTGAAAACTGTAGAAAAATCACAAATTTCAGTGGAAAATCGCAAGTTTCGGTTTAAAATCGTAAAGAAATCACAAATTTCAGCAAAATATTGTAGAAAATTTTGTTGAACGATCGGGGGGGCGGGGAGGGGGAAGAAACTAATTTCATCATATGGTCATGGAAAAAAACAAGAGTTACGTGCTTATGTTCTCAATCAGTGGGAGGGTGAGGTGTCAAAATATTTTCAGTCTTGGCAAAATTTCAAACTTGCACCCATGCTTAGAAATCTTCTAACCCCTTTTCATTTAATTACTTCTAATACTCAGAAAAGATTTCACAGATAGACTTCTTGTACCTATGTTTGTCGATCGACTTTGTAAAAATCTCGAATGTTGTTGATTGACGTCATACGAATCTTGAAGTTTCTCGATAGACTTTGTATGAATCTCGAAGTTTCTCGATAGACATCGTACAAATCTCGAAGTTTCTCGATAGACTTCGTACGAATCTCGAAGTTTCTCGATAGACTTCGTACGAATCTCGAAGTTTCTCGATAGACTTCGTACGAATCTCGAAGTTTCTCGATAGACTTCGTACGAATCTCGAAGTTTCTCGATAGACTTCGTACGAATCTCGAAGTTTCTCGATAGACTTCGTACGAATCTCGAAGTTTCTCGATAGACTTCGTACGAATCTCGCAGTTTCTCGATAGACTGCGTACGAATCTCGAAGTTTCTCGATAGACTGCGTACGAATCTCGAAGTTTCTCGATAGACTGCGTACGAATCTCGAAGTTTCTCGATAGACTGCGTACGAATCTCGAAGTTTCTCGATAGACTGCGTACGAATCTCGAAGTTTCTCGATAGACTGCGTACGAATCTCGAAGTTTCTCGATAGACTGCGTACGAATCTCGAAGTTTCTCGATAGACTGCATACGAATCTCGAAGTTTCTCGATAGACTTCGTACGAATCTCGAAGTTTCTCGATAGACTTTGTAGAAATCTCTAATTTTTTCAATCAGGCGTGAAAAAATAAAAAATATTAGTGGAAAGAATTGAAAATAGCATTCTTCGAACATGGCAAAATTGTGAATTTTGTCGATTAGGCTTGAAAAAATTGCAAATTTTGTTGATTGGTCACAAAAAAGCACATTGTGTCATTAGGAGAAAAAAAAAATCGCACAATAGATTGATATGAAATGGAAAAATCGCTGATGTTGTCTATGATCAATGGAAAAATTTTAAATTTCATTAATCGGCAGGGTTTGAAAAAACCCGGGTTTTTCTGAAAAAACCTGGGCTTTTTCAGATTTTATCGAATTTTTTTTAAACACTTTAATTTCTAATTTTCATATACAGAGTTTCCCCCAGGTTTAAAAAGGGGCAGGGCTCTACTGTTCTGAAAAGGGCACTTTTTACATTCTTCAGGGCACTTTTTGATTTTTAAAGGCACTTTTATAGAGTTGAATCTAGTGGTTCAAAAAATCAAGAAAAACAAAAAATCGAACAAAGAGAAAAAAAGATCAATTTTGTTACAAGATCGCAAAAAAACAGCAGATTTTGTTAAAGGTTGCAAAAAAGGCACAATTTGCAAAAAAAAAAAAAAAAAAATCACGAAAAAACGACAAATTTCGTGAAAGATCGCAAAAAAAACAACTGATTTTGTTTAAAGATTGATAAGGGGCAAGCTTGATTTATTAAATAAGACATTTTTTTTAATTTTTATTTATTTATTTATTTTTAAGAATAGTTTTGTTGAATAAAGGGTTCTTTTTGTTTTGTTAATGGGTGCTTTCAGGATTCACATTTAGAAAGTTTTGGGCACTCAAAAGAGGATTGTGAACAGGGGGGGGGGGGGGGGGCGACGGAGAAGGTCGCCCCGGAGAAATTTAAGGGGTTGCCAAATTTATATTACGCAAACATCATTTTTGGGCTGTCACGAGAAAAAGTTGGGAGGGAGAAAGCCTTTAATTCTAATTATGCCTCGGGTACAATTTTCTTTTCACACACCTTGATTGTGAAGCAGGAAAATCTGCTTTTTGAGCATTAAAAACACAATTATGAAGCAGGAAAATTAGTTTTTAGAACAGAAAAATTTACTTCTGGCATTAACTTTTTTTGTGTGTGTGTCTCTTTGATGAAAATTGCATTTTTTCGCGATCTTTTGACGAAATCTGCTGTTTTTTTTGGGATATTTTAACAAATTTTGGCGTTTTTTCGCGAATTTTTGTCAAAATTAGCCGTTTTTCGCAAATTCTTGAGACAGAATTTTCCGTTTTATTGCGATTTTATTTATTGTGTACGAAATTTGCCATTTTTCCACAAATCTTTTGACGAAATATGCAGTTTTATCCTGATTTTTTGACTAAAATTGCCGTTTTTCAAGAATTGTTTGACAAATTTTTTCGTAGCGATTTTGTGACGAAATTAGTCATTTTTTTCGCGAATTTCGTCGGAAATCAGTCGTTATTTCGTGATTTTATTTTGTGAAATTTGACTTTTTTTCACAACTTTCTGACGAAATTACACGACTTGTGGGACGCGTAAGAGCTATTTTTTTCGTTCCGTTGCCGATTTTTTACATAATTTACACGTTATAGCGCGTCCGCATCATCGCTAAAGGGCTGCGTTTTTTCAAATGTGGGGAAAGAAGGGCACTATTTTTTGGATGAGGGGCAAGAGGGGCGCTAGTTTTTGGATGAAGGGCAAGAGGGGCGCCATTTTTTAAATTAAAGGGCAGGAGGGACAGAGCGCCCTCCTGAAACCCTCTGGGGGAAATTGTCATATATATAACAGCTAAACTGTTCATGTATCAGTGAAACCTGGGTATAATTTTGCATTAAAAATAAATCAACAAAATGTATATGTTAAAAAACCAAGTTAATTTAAAAGGTAGATTTGTGTCTGATATGACTAGTTTCTTGCATTGTTATATTAAGCCAGCCAGGGCCGTAACTACCGCCAGGACAGCCGGGGCACTGCCCCGGGGGCCCCAAACTGATGGTTAAAAAAATTATTGATTTTAATTTCTAGTCTAACTTCTTATAAAATGCCAGCATCTGGCTAAAAGTTAGTAATTAAAAAAATCAATCGGCTAGAGTAAATATTTTTGCGTGTCCGTCGATATACTATATATGCTTCGCATGTAAAAGCAGCTCTAGAGCAGACAGCAGAATGTCGAGTGGAATGTGTCATGTTACCCCTGCATGTTTGCGGATCTCACTGAAGCTACTAAGGAAGAAAACATGGGCTTCTGATCGGTTGAATTATATAAAAAGCATCTAAAATATTCTAGAAAATTTTCTTATCTATTAAAATCAGAAAAAAAAATATCGAAATCCATCTCTCAAAATTTTTTTTAAACAGAAATGCATGATTAAGTTACATAAACTCAAAAATGAATTTAAACAAAATGCTTTTTAAAGTATTCAACCAATCAGAAGTCCGTATTTCCTCCCCTATATTAGCTTCAGTGTGATCGGCAAAAATTGCATTGCCCCCAAGTGCCTTCCGAATAGGGTTACCCAATCTTACGTTTTTTAATAATTTTTGGGCTTATCATACTGTGTTTCCTTTAAACAGCGGAATGCGAAAAGAAAAAAAAACTGCAACCGGGGCAAAATTTTAACTTGCCCCAGGCGCAAGGGGCCTCACTAGTTTGCCCCGGGGCCCCCAACTTTATAGTTACGGCCCTGAAGCCAGCTGTAAATGGATTTTTTGAGTTAACGAAGAAGGTTCAGAATGTTTGAAAAAAAAAATGTATTTACTAGTACTACTAAACACAATTTAAAGTAATTACAAAAATATATAAATACATGACGATCAAAATTACTTTGCTTTTACAAAAATTGATTACCAGTAATAATTTTGTGAATAAAATTATCATTAAAATACTGTATTAATACTAATGCTAAATCAGAATTAGTATTTTTTTTTATTATAACTAATTAACAGAATAAACTAAATAATCTTACATAGCTACTTCAATAAATTAGGATTCATTCCCAGCATATGTGGTATTTTGTTACTAGTTTCAATTGTATAACATAACATAGAATAAATTATATATCATTTTTTTATGAGGAAAAGTTTGTTTTTGTGTTTCTGATATAACTTTTAATTATTCTTATACAGATATGTAATTTTAGTAAGTCTGATCATCTACTACACTGTTGGTCCCATAATTGGTATTGGTGGATAATCACACGTTTACAGTGTACCTATAACATATTTATAGAAAAGTATTCATTTTGAATAAACCCAACATTTTCGAATAATTACATTTTTTGCTTTAAAAAATCATACATCTTAAGGTATGCTTGATAAGATAATGGCAAATAAGTTTTTGACTTCATATAGATGTTAATAGAAATTTAAATTTTTTGTATAATATATGCCTGTTGTATTATTTTTTAATTTCTGTTTTTAGATGGTGTTGTTTAGAAATTCAGGAAGACCTTCTTTCGCATCTCAAATATATATTGGAGCATGAGGATATTTCCAAACATGTAAGTTATTTTTTATTTTTTTAATAGAATTCAAACTTTGATAAATAAAATAGACTTAGAATTAGAATGTGTTATCTTTCAAAGTTCTCTTTTAAATTTTCTAGCTAATAGTTCTAAAATATTTTTGTTTTCTGTCTGAAATAATTATCATTAAAAGTTATTTAGTATGCTTTAAAAAACTGAAACCATTTATGGTGCATATTACACACTGCCCATGTCTTTAAAGGTTAAATTTTAAACATGGAAACTCATAATGAAGTACAAGGGAGGGGAAATTTTTTCTGGTGACTAAAATTTAGAAAAATTCTAGGCTACATTCACAGAAACATTTCTGAAAACAGAATTGTCCTAGATTTTTTAAAAAAGCAGAGTGTTACTTGTAGGTAGAAGGCACTGTTATTCAATTCTTAAGATTCAATAACTATATGTTGAAAGTCTGATTTCTGGCTGCACAAGTTTTATGCAAACTTTCATCCTTACAGTGTGGATAATTAGCTAGTTATATTACAACTGAATACTGGGGTTCCCACTTTAGGGTGACATCATGATCAGGATAGATGCTGTTGAGCACTTCGCTGTTTAGGGTAAAGTAAATAAGATTACCGTATATACTCGCATATAAGTCAAGAAATTTTAGACAAAAAAAGAACTTCAAGGGGGGGGGGGGGATCAACCTATATGCAAGACCTAAAAAAAAAAAATCTAATAATAAAATATCGGGAAATAGTTTGCTAGTGAATCGTTGCTGCAGCACCCCATTGTGTTTGTAGAGTCCAAAATCCGGAATCCTTCCAACCTCGAGGATTCCGAATTCAAGATCATTTTTTATTTTTCAAAAAAATAATCTACCCAACCCTGTTGCAAAGAACAACAAAAAAAAGTGCGATTAAGATGGCTCTCAAAAGGGAATAATTTAAAAAGATTCAAGGAGTTGTTCGATGTTCTTGGTGAATTTTTAAATGAAAAGCCTGACATTAAGGCCCTACAAACTGTTGATGGTTGATGGAAAAGCATATGTTAGTTATTTAGCAGATATCTTTGAAAAGTTTAATACATAAACAATTTCAAGGAGAAAACAAAACACTTGTTAATGCAAAAGTGAAAATATTTGGGGTTTTTTTGCGTCTGCTGAGGTTTGACAAACATATTTCAGAGAGAAAGTTTGACCTATTTTTCTGGTTAAAAAAATGCGAGGTAACAGACACCGCTATAACTGCCATTGTTAATCATCTGAAAATGTTGGCCTCTGATATGAATGATAGATTCGTTGATTTAAAGCAAATGGATTTTCCATCATGGGTCATCCAGCCAATGTTAGTTGATTTATCTAATGTTTCAACGCCATACAGAGAAGAAATCGCTGATATTCAAAACGATGAGTCAATTAAAACTCTTTTCAACATAAAAGGCAATATGGTGTGGCTTTGTGCTGAGACTGAAACTAAATAGCCTAATTCAACACAATTTGCAAGAAAAATATTGTTACCCTTCCCATCTTCATACCTTGCTGAATGTGGCTTGAGCAGTAAACGATTTACTACTAAAATAAAGAAATCGACTAGACATCACTAAACGAGGGATTTGAGATAAAAGCTGACAAAATTAGTGCCTGATATAAAATCTCTTTGCAGCCAAGATCAAGCACAAAAATCTCAATTTTATTCTATTCATCTTAAATGTTATAATTTGAATTTATTTTATTATATATTTTATTTATTTATTTACTTTTACTATCAGCAATTAAAATGACAGGTACAAAATCAAGAAACATCCAGTTAAAGTTATTTTTGTGTATCAAAGTTCACTATTAAATATTTGAAGATCTAATTTGTTTTTCTTTTCATTGCTGCATATTATTATTATTACTCTTACAGTCGTCCCCGCATAAACGAATATCGACGGTTCCAGAAAAAATATTCGATTAAGCAGGGTATTTGATTAAACGGGGAGGCATATAAATGTAATATTTAAGATGCAATAAAATGACATAATTATTAAATATAGTATATTTAGTTACCAGAGTAAGAAAATCGTCAAAAACTTTAATAGAATAATACAAACTAATATAAAAACAAAATGGCATGTAAATACGCAATAGTTCAACATGCATTTTGTTTACATTGCATTTAATTCAGATCATGTGAATTGGATCCAAATTTCGTTATTAAAATTTAATTTACGTAATTTATACAGGTTTAAAAAAATAGATGAAAACGGTTTATGTGAAATTTTAGAGTAAATAATGATCGAGATTTTTTTTCGAATGGTATCATAATTATCATCCTGAACCTCTAAATGACAACACATTATTATTGAAGGGTTACTTCGAGGATTTATGCTAATGCTATAGAAAAATTTATAAAGATATCTCTTTTGCATTTCAATATTTTAAAATAATCTTTTTTTGCAATGGATAGCTGAGATCAATTTGTACAAAAAGCGTCGTCGTTTTTAACTTTTTCCATTTTTATCGCGGATATTTTTAATGAGGATGATTTTTGTTTCGGGACCGGTTTTGAAAATGAAAGTGTCTCCATTAAAAATAATTGTAAAAAAATCGAAAAAGCGAAAAAAATTGCTTTTGACAAATGAAAGTAAACAAAATACAAAATTGATCGAAATTCCTGTCCAATTTATGCCACCATTTTTTAAATTAATTCGAAAAAATGAACAAGGAAGGGAACTCCCTTGACCAATACTTATACACCTGCCAGGCGAAATCCATGCTGGGAGTTCTGGAAATTTGTTTTCTGTGTAACAACCGAAAATGACAAAAAGTGTGAAGGAAATTCCAATTGAAACATGTTTTTCACGCCCATTTTTCAAATTGTCTTACTCATTTGTTATTCGATTAAGCGAGGACATTTCGTGAAAAGTATTCGGTTAAGCGGGGAAAAATAACATTAGCCCAATGGGATTAAATTCGGTTCCAGAGGATTTTATTCGAATAAGCGGGGTATTCGATTATCCGTTACCCGATTAAATGGGGAGGACTGTACTAGATCTAGAAGCGGCTGCACAAACCATCACCTTATCGAGTTGATGACTGAAATTCATGAGCTAGCTAAAACTTGATTCGCATATCAAAATGCAACTGGTCTACCAAGTCATATCTTAACAAACCTGATTTTAGTGGTTGACTAGTAGATTTACCATTTGTTTTCTTGCTAGCAGTCTTTTACATTTTCATACTTTTGACTGCAGTAAAGCACTTAACGATCAATCACTAAAATCAGGTCTTTAGTGGATTCCACCAAGATATGATTTGGCAGACCAGTTGCATTTTAATATACAAATCAAGTTTTGTCTAATGCTGAAACTTCAACAATCAATTCTATGAGGTGATGGATTGTGCAGCCGCTTCCTGGTCTATATTATTAACGATTGCTTCCTGAACACATTTCTTTCGTTTATGTTCATTTTTTCATGACCTTTCTTTTACTTGTTTCCTTGTTTGTTTTCTTTTCCATTACATTTTTAAATGGGTATTTTCTTTTTTTTTATAACTACTTTAAATGGAATAACAGCTCAATTTTTATATAATAAGAATTATTTTTCAGTGAGAGGGGAGGGGGGCCATCAGTGTTTTAGATATGATTTGGTGGGGCATGGCCTGAAAAAGGTTGAGAAAAACTGGTATAGTTAATTATTTAGTTTAATTCTTAAGGGCTCTTTTGGTTTATGTATGATTTTGATTCTTTTAAATGTCATGTCATAATATTTTATGGGAAAGTATTGATTGTGCTGTTGATTTCTATTCTTTTGAAAAATGTTGAATAAATCCTAACTCTCCAGTAGAGAGGCGCACTTAACATCCAGTTACAGGGACATGGGAAATTAATGTGTGATCTGATGTAAATGTGTCTGCTTTTTGTAACAAACTGGATTTATTTTTTTTTTTTTTTGGGGGGGGGGAGATATTGCAAATGAAGTATTTATTCATTTTCGAACAATACATACTGTAAGAATTCCGAAATACACACTGTAGTGTTCTTAAAATTTTATGACAGTTTGTAAAGGAATTTTGAAGCAAGATTCCAAAACTTTCCAGAGATAATTAAGTTGTCTCAATTCTTTGTCACCTTAGTTATTCCAGTTGCAAAATAGATGGTTGTAAAGTTGTTCAATCCTGAAAAACTTCAAATTAAAATATTTCCCTACCAGTGTATAAAAATACATCCTCTTAAGAGTTTTGGGGTAATAATGTTTCAGTAATGTATGAAAATTGCAAAAAACTAGCTATTTACCTGGTTACTGTTTTTGACTCTTCATGTCTTCATATGTATGTAAAAAATCTTTGTTCAAAATTAATTTTTTGATAAACAAATATTGTTTTGAGATTAATGGATGCCCACCTTCAAGATACTTTTCCCATTATTTATTCACCACATGAACAAAACTATAAAAATCTGGCTCAAGAAAGCAAGTGTAATTCTTCGCATTAATTTTTCAACAGATGCCTTAAGAATGCCTTTTCTATTTTGTGATGAGAACATTTTTAGACCTTATACCTATGTATCTAGTAATTGTTCAGAACTAATGCATGACTTTTCTATTACATGTGTGTATATCTATAATAATAATAATAAAATATAAGTAGGTAGTACTTATGAAATGTGTTTTGTTCTTTGGATCTCAATAAAAATTTTCAGAACCCATTTAAAATTACTTGCCAATCTCTGCATTAGAATTTCAATAAACTGTTGATTCTCTTCTATACAATGAAAATATAATCCATGGAAAATGCTGTCTAATGGTTAAATCACATAAAAATAAGTTGGTCTTAAATAAAAATCCTAGTATAAAATATTTTTATATATATTGAATAAAATTCCTTATATATTTAGTGTTAATGCTATGTATGTGTAATTTACTTGTTCTCAAGGTGTGAAAGTCAATTATTTTATTATATTTCTACGTTTTTAATAATCTGATTTTGTGTCTACCAATAACAATTTTTGATCTTTTTAAAATGTTATTTTATGTTGTTTAAATAGGTGGAGAAATTATCAGATACTTAGAGCACCCAACTTGGAAGGAATCTGGGTTTGAAGTATACCAGTATTGAGAGTAAAGGATTGAGGACTTCTGAGCCAGTTTCTGAATTTTGAAGAAAATGTATTATAAAAGAGCATAAATGTCGATATGAAATATTGTATTGCTAAATCTCATCTTTAAAAAAATTAAAGGAAAATCTTTGTTAAAAAATATTAAATTTATATAATTTGTATTCTGTAAGCAAAAATTGTAGTTAATAAATATTGTAGCACTAACACTAGCACTGTTCTATATTGTCTGTGTTTATTTATTTCAGCTATCTTAACATGGTAGGTATTTTCAGATGAAACATAGAGAAGAATTGACATATGATTTGAAAAAAAAGACTCATAAGGTTTATCGCAAACAAGAAGGGGGGGGGATGAAGGAATTTTTTTTTAATGTCTCACCTATGATTTGAGATAAAGTGTATTTGGTGTGTGTATACATTATTATTAGTATTCTATTTGAAATAGTTTGTACATTTTTAATTTAATTATATTTCATACAAAATTTTCAGTTGTACTAAAGTCTCTCAATATGAAAATTTATGAAGCATAAATTATTCCATTTATCCCCACCCCCCCTTCATTCCAAAATTTGTATTGTTGAAATTTTATTTATATATTTTTTTACTATTTAAATGGTTTACGCATCTCAAAGACAAAATGTTGTTAATTAGTCACTGAAACTTTTTTGGAGTCCAAAAATATTGAATGTGGTGAGAGGAAAAAAAAAAAAAAAAAAAATCAATAATAGAATGGAAGTTTTTAAATGAAAAAATGTTATCTCAAATCTTACTCAAGTGTGTGTGTGTGGAGAGGGGGGGAGGGGATTAGGATATGTGTTAACATCTGATAATATTTAAATTACTAAGTAATAAGAAAACTTTTTATACTTCTATTATGTAGGGATTACTGCAAGACAATAATGCCATAAGAGGAAAAAGCAATAAAATATCTAGTAAAAATAAACTTTTTATTTAATGCTAATTTCACCACTAATAATAATAATTTGTATTAATTATAAATCTTTTACTTATAGACAAAAGCAATTTGGCCATTGAATAAAAATTTGAATATATTTTATGAGGGGTGCAGAAAATCTAAGCACCGTCGGGCAGTCTCTCACCACTAAATTGATTTATATATATTTTGGCTAATATTTTGTGCAAAATTCTTGCTAGAATGTTATTAAAATAATAATTAATAATGTCATAAAAATTTTCAGCAAATAAATTTTTTAAATAATTTTAGTGGCAAGAGACTACCCACTTATGCCTAGATTTTTGCACCCCTTTTTATACTTCATGATTAGTTAGAAAAGTTAAGAGAAAATCCCCCCCCCCCCTTCCATGCATATGCATTTATATTAGAAAAATGTGTGCTTCTTTGAAGCAATGTTTGATTTTTTTTTTTCAAGGTACTACACTTGGATCTTAATTGAAATGCTATTGTAAGGGGGGGGGGGGATAAAACATTTTTATTGTAAAAAAGGTGCTATTGAATAGTTGAGCAAAAATTAGAATATTTTTTTATCCTTCATAATTAAGACAGTTAAAATACTTTTAAAAAAGAAACTTTTTTCAAAAATATTTTTTTCTTTGGAATGTTTTTTCTTTTCTCTAAATTGGAATTTCAGGCAAATGTACAATAAAAAGTGAAGGATAACATCCGTAATATATGAAAAAAAAAAAACCTATTGTATTATGTGTTAGATGCATTTTTTCCTGATCAGTTAAGAGTGGATTTTAGAAAAGTTTTTTAATACGATCAATAGTATGAAACTTCATAAAAATAAAATACACGTATGAAACTGAATAAAGAAAATATTTATGTTAAAAGATTCTCTAAGCAGTACACAGAGATTCTGTATAAAATTTAAGTAAAGTTAAATACAGCGTTACAAAATGTGCTAATTGCAAAATATAGAAGAAAAAATTCTTCAGTCCTAATTTTCCACAATAAAACAACGCAAGCTTGATTTCCTTATTATAAAATTTAGAGAAAATCTTCCAACAATTTATGATTTTGAAACTTGAGAAAAGGTCTTAAAAATAACTTTGATTGTACCAAGTTTTTTTTTTTTTTTTTAATCATTCTCCTATTATATAACTGGAATAATTTTTTTTTACTCTTTCAAAGGCGGTTGTATATTTATGGAACTAATTAATTTTAATTTACAAATGTTACCAGAATTTTGATTAAAAAAATAGTTTGATGTATGTAAAATTTAGTTTTTTCTTCTTTACAAATATACATGTAAATTCCAGTATCATTCATTTCAACATATTAGCAATGGAAGTGATTTAGCCCTCAAAGGATTTAAATAGTATAGATACTACAAAAAAAAAAAAAAATCTATTAAAAGTATCCGCCGACATGTGTATAAAGTGTCATTAGATTGGCACAAAATGTTATCATATGGGCATTAAAAAAAACGTTAAAATGATTCCCATTGGATATCAGCAATATCAAATTTGTGCCCTTATTTTATCATTTTTATGTCAGAAGTGTCGGAATTCCTACGTATTTGTATCAAACACTTATCATCTACATCGCCGATTTTCGCCGTGGTGCCATATTTCTGGCGTCATCATGACAACGCTTGAAAGTATCGCCAAAGATATCGAAGGAAAGGACAGAATCGATACTTTTAGGTTACGATTCACT
Source organism: Maratus speculifer (assembly GCA_964019185.1). NCBI lineage: Eukaryota > Metazoa > Arthropoda > Arachnida > Araneae > Salticidae > Maratus > Maratus speculifer. Next base: position 185,735,840 of record OZ025296.1, on the reverse strand, counting down.
GTTATCGAAATAACACCTCTAGTACTTGTCGAAAGATATAATTTTTGTACCATTCTGTTAGTTCTGTGTTTGCTGGGAATGTTCTTTTCAGAAAATATTACAAAAAACATTACACACAATACCCTGTAATCGAAATAAAAAATAATAAAAATTATATGAAAAATGAATAGGTTTATTAAAAAATATTTTACTGCACATGCGTGAATGCAATCAAAGTATAATGTGCATAATAAGTTAGTTAAATGTAGGGAGCAACTTTTGGTAAAGTTTCAAAAACTTAACTTGAAAATTATGGTAGACAGAATAAGCTCAAAATCCATTATTCCCAAAAAAGAAGCAAAAAGGTGAGGGGCTATATCCAAGTATAGAAGTACGTGCACTATTGTGTATGCTATATCGAAACAAATCAGTGGATATATGGACACAGCAATATGGATACCCAAAGGTATGGAAACATGGGCGAATGGGAGCTGGAAATCACAATGGCAATCTTATGAGTCAACCACTAAAATCGTGTTTTCGGGTTTTTTCCACCAAGATATGACTTGGCAGACTGATTGTGTTTTAATATGCGAATCGCGTTTAACTAATTCTGAAATTTCACTCGTGAGCTCGATGAGCTAGTTGTCTGTGCTGCCGCCTCCCAGCCTATTCCTCTTAGTCTAATAGCACAGAAGATAACTACTGGCTTATTCGTTAGATTTCATTAAACCTTAATTTTTGCCTCCTTCTAATTTTTTTATTATTTTATTATTATTATTTTTTTTTTACTTAAAATAAAAAAAATAATAATAATTGGATTTGAAAAAATAAAATAGCTAGTAAATGTTTTCATTACCCCTGTTATAGTTTTCTCTGTAGTACATTAAACAGTATTTGCAAGTGTAAGACTTTAATTTTTTTAACGCTTGCAATGTATCAGTTTATGGATCAATAGATGGAATATAAATCCCGGATTAAAAAGCACAAATAATGTTGATAAAAGAAGATTAGCTTTCCCGTCTCTTATTTTAAATTACAAAACACTTACGTAACGATTAATTTATTTCTCTTTTTTATTTTTCCTTTTTTCATTGCCTGACTTGCTGGCAGAATGAAAATATATCTTTTTACATTCCTTGATTAGGCGCGTTCGTAATTACATTAATACTTATCCCCTATTGTCGTCGTATGGTTTATCAGTCTGTCCGCATATAAAAACACAAAAACTACCCAATCAAATCGTTTGAAATTTAGTATGTATAATCATTGCAGAATTTTGCAAAACCGAAACAAAACTTAAAAAGGTATTAATAAAAGTTTTCTTCATTCTAATAAATCCTATCATTTGTAATTAATTCAGTGATATACTATAATAAGTAATGATTCTAGGTTGCCATGGTGGTAAAGTCTTATTTAAGATGGAGTCCTATTATTTCCGTATTACTGAATTTAATGTATATATAATCGTAATACACTTTGTATTCATGCATTACTGCATAAGAATGCAACAGCTATGGCACCAAGATCTGAATATTTATAAAACTAATTATACAAGCAATACGAACGCACCTCATTTGCCATGTTTGACATATAATTTCCGACTCGTTTAGCTCAAATTAGTTTTTGTACGTAAAAATGGAATCTTGTAATCTATATTTACTCACTTCCTTAGAAGAAGTCTATAGAATATATAAATAATCTATAGAATTATTTAAAAAAAGTTCACAGGTGTTTTTTCGACGACAGTAAAACATTTTAATAGTTTTAGGACTTAGACTCCAACAGAAAAAATCGAAAACAGCTTCTTACATAAGAATCTCTCTACGGAGAACGTTTATACATATTTAGACCGACTTCGATGAAGGATTTTAAAAATTCAAATACTTTGAGGAAAATTTATTGGCAACAGTTTGCTTTTTTAAATTTAAATTATCGTCTGATACTTTCAAAATTCTTCTTCTTTATAAATCGCGCATGTCAGCAAGCTGTGATCAGAGGATACATTTTCCCGATTTTCGAGGTAAAAAATTCTTATTTCATAGTTTTAAAAAAAATTGTAAAATGCATTCTACAAAAATTTGTAAATGTAAAATAAACAACATTATTAACAGGAAAATGTCAACATGTCAATCAGTAACTTCTACATGAAAGAAAGAAAAAAGTTTTAAGATGAATACCTGAAAATAATGTTTCTGCTTCTTCTGCGTACAACATTTCTACTGTTTCTACAGTGAAATTGCTGGTAACAAGAAAAAAGCTATCGACGTAGAAATCAATTGCAAGGTCTTAAAATTACACTTGTAAGCAAGTAATAAGCAAGTATTTTTATTCTAGAAAAGCGCGATGTTCACCGTCTGTTGTCGCGTTTGTGGCTCAACTCAAAAGACATTTTGTAGGACACTGTATGGAAATCATTCAGCAAGATATAAATGAATATAGATTGTTGCCCTTGATGAAACATGTGTCCAAACCGACTGCAATATATATTTGTGAAAATTTTTTTTTTATTGATAGTTATAATTATTATATTCCAATTTTTTCAATAGTATATTAATTTATAAATAAGTATTGACCAATTTTATAGCCTCATTTCCTAATATGAATCAAAATTCAATTTTAAATAACAGAAATGTATCAAAGCACTCAAAAGCCCAGTAATGGACATCCCATAAAATTAATTAAAATATTTGTTTTTATGACTGGATTTAGTACTAAAATTTGATGAAAACATATACTATTGAAATTAAATAGTTATTTTCAAATAAATTTAACAATTAGGATATCAATAATTAATGAAATATTTGCATCAATTATTGCAGTTATCAGAAGATCGATATTTTAATTATTTTCGATGGATAGTTTAAAATATTAAATATCAGGCAAGTATAGATTACAGCATTAAAATATTGAGACAGTGGGGGATTTAAAAGGTTTTAAAAATAAAATAAAATAATTTCAATATAAAACTGTAGAATTGATGCTTGAGGCCATCTATCTGCAGAGTTACTAGTTTCATGATTACTTTAACTAATATTACATTTTTTGTGTCAGGTGTGAATAAGCAAATATTTACGACAGAAAATAGATTTTTAATAGTTTCTGTAATTTAATTGTTTTTATTGAAATAAAAGAAAGATTAAGCATCCTATGAACATCTTTGACTGTGCTCTTAAACAATATTGTTTGATTGCCAGATTATAAAATATGCAAAGCAGAGTTACATTAATAAAAAAATGAATAAAATATTGAAATTTTACTAACTACATTAAAATAACTTAAAAACAGCTATTATTTATAAAAGTTTTGGTGTTATTGCATATTATTAAGTGTAATTTAAAAATTAAATTTGCCTATTTAGGTTTTCAGTTAAATCAGAATATTTTATGCAGCATTTTTAGTAATGTCTACAAGAAGTGTCCATTACTAGTAAATTACTAATTAGCCATCCCAGTAATTGACCCTTTCTTAAAACTTAATAAATAATTGAAATTTTATTGGCTACTAGTATATAAAATTCAAAATTTTCTATTACTACTAAATCAAAAAGCTTCAAATTTTGCTAGAAAATAAAGAATTTGTAAATTTAATAAATGAAGCACGTTCATTAATATGTTTAAGCATTATCATTCTTAGCATGTTCATTAAAATTTTAACCTGAAAACAGTAGAACTTCGAAATATTATTTTCTACTTCCTGATTGGTTTGATTAAGAGTGTCAACAATAATGGAAATTTGTAAAATATGCTTGTGAGAAGCTATGAGAAGTTATTAAAAAAATTGTAAAAAGTAAATTATTATTATTTATTTTTTAACTAAAAACTTTGAGGGATATCCATTACCGCACATTTATCCTAATACATACTATCGAAAACGTACAGAAAAATATTTTCAAATTTTACTCCGAGGATGCAAGAAGGTTTCTTTAAAGGCTTTATCAAATATTTTCTAACAATGAAAAAGAAAAAAAAAAAAAAAAAAAAAAAAGAATAAGAGTGGGGCTGGGGGCGGATGTGAAATTCAACTCATCGTACTATCAGAAGAATGTATTATGTCCAATATTTACAGAATAAATTCTATTTCTTTATCACAACGACGTTCAAAGAGTGAAACTGCTTCATAAAGTATAAAGCCGCGAATCATATTCAAAAACTACAGCTGCACTCTTTCAAAATAAAACGTAACTCACACAGCTATTACTTTTTCAACATATTAATGCGAAGTCACCTGATGTTTCATCTACGGATTATTGTGCCTTTGTTCTGTGAAAAAGGGATTTTGCAAAGCGACATTTAATGACATTTCTCGTACTGTGACTAAGTTGCTAACTGTTTTGGTTCTATTTACTACCACCTATATTATTAAAGAAAAACATATCCGACCGTAACGCTAATGTTATTTTGACAGTAGCAGATGATTAAATTTAACTTTTGCCGCATTTTTTAAAACTTCTAAATAACGTGCATTTTTAATTTTTACATCGTCAAATTGAGGGAAAATATGCCCTATCAAATCAATTTCTTTGAAAATTGTATCTCAATTACTTAAAAAATTGTATCGAAATTTACTCAATTTTTATTATTTTTAAAATAATTTTGAAGCATGTTTTTTTTTTTTTTTTTTTTTTTTTTTCTAAATCTATTTCATGTGCAGATAATTACAAAAGATAAATCCGTTAGCACTTAAATTAGCATAAATAGTTAGTATTTGTTTCCAGATTATATTTCATATACAAACTAAAACATTCTTCATTCAATAAAACAAACAGTAAAATATAAATATAACACAAATTTAAAGCATGTAATCGAATTATGCCAACACCTCCTATAGGGGATGTTGACTATGCACTTAAATCACTGATATAATCAGAGTAAAAAAGGTCTGTTGTCTTGTCATCTTTGGCGATTTTTTCGGCTAACAATTAATGGCCCGAGGCGAATACGAAGATATCGCTTTTAATAAATTTCAAAACTTTATTTGAATGCATAATTTTTACTTTCCATATAAAATAAGACTTTTGTTCTCATTAGTGAGCAATCTGAAAAAATATACTGGGTGTTTCGCTACCAGACCGACAAACTTTGAGGGGTGATAGTAGACATGAAGACAAACATTATTAAATGGGAAACCATGGGGCGCAAACGTCTTCCGTAGGAGCTAAAGGCCATTTAAGTTTACGGTCCAAAACTTCAAACGATTATAAAAAACGGAAAAAAGGGTGGATTTGTTTGCATTTTTCGTTAAAATCATTTTTTATATCACGATTTGTTTGTAAAAAATTTTTAAAGGTTACGTTTAAAAATTGTCAATAGAGGGCGCTTTAGACTTTAGAGTAACTAACAACTACTTTTTACCGTCATTTTGTGCATGGGGTTGAAGTTATTCTAAAGTTTAAACTTTAACTTAAATTTTAAGCCCAAAATCGGAAACATTGAGATCGGGTAACTAGCGAAAATTGAACTGTGAACAGAGGAGGGGTTTTTGAATGCTCATAAACATTTGACAAACTGATCGATTTTGTTGCGGTTTGCGCGTAGGTCATTCCCTTGGTAATTATTTTATTCAAAATGACTAACAGCTCTTGTGTCTCCATTTTTTGATAGAGGGCGCTTCCGACTCATCTCCGACATTTCAATGGCATTAGTCCTGGGTGTCTTACTACCAGACAAACATACTTACAGGAAGTGTTAGGGATGCAAAGCGACTCGGAGTCATATAGGAATGTAACGTTGAAAATGCCTTTTTAACGAGTTGTGGTTAAAAGAAGCAGAGAAAAAAGCAACAGAAACAGGTTGAAACAGCAACACGTTAATATGGCAGAAAATAATTTAGTTAAGGGTTTTACTACAAAAGGTGTCCGAAATTACGACCAGAAGAAGTCGAGCATGCTTGACAGCAGCGATGCATGCAATTCCTCACGCTTTGAAAGATTCCTGGCATCTCGGATAGCTTTCTGGCAGCTACAGAAATTCGAACTGAGAGGTCTTCCACTGACGGTATGGGAGTCTCATACATTCAACTTTTCATTTGACCCCAGCAGAATAAGTCCATACAGATTCAGATTCAGATTGAGCCAGGTGGGGAGCCTACCAATTGGTTAAAGCTCAACTAGCCCCACCCAGCAATGTTTATTTTAAAAAAATACAGAACAATTATACACTAATAAAGTAAAGGTAGTTAACAAAAAGTAATTGATATAATGAAGTAGGTGCGACGATTTGGCAGGCCAATGAACTAGGTCACTACTACCTATCGACCGCTGTCCATATGTTACGTTGAGGAGTCTGCCAATATCATTGGTAAAATGTAGAGGAGCCCCATCGTGCTATAGAGTGGCAAAACGAAAGAGGAATATATGCTTTTACCAGAAGTTCCGACAGAACGTGTTGTAGAATTATCAAGTTGTTTTTTTCTCTGCTTGTTTTAACCCTAACTCGTAAAAAAGGCATTTTCGACGTTACATTATAATGTGATTCCGAGTCGTCTTTGCATCCTTAACACTTCCTGAAAGTATCTTGGTCTGGTAATAAAACACGCAGGAGTAATGCCATTTAAATGTCGGAGATGTGTCGAAAGCGCCCTCTATCAAAAAATGGGGACACCAGTGCTGTACGTCATTTTGAATAAAATAATTATCACGGGAATGATCTACACGCAAACCGCACAAAATCGATTAGTTTGTCAAATGTTTACGAGCCTTCAAAATCCCCTCCTCTCTTCACAGTTCAATTTTCGCTGGTTACTCGATCCCAATGTTTCCAATTTTGGGTTTAAAATTTAAGTTAAAGTTTAAACTTTAGAATAACTTCAACCCCGTTCTCAAAATAACGGTAAAAAGTAGTTGTTTGTTACTCTAAAGTCTGAAGCTCCCTCTATTGACAATTTTTGAACGCAACCTTTAAAAATTTTTACAAACAAATCGTGATATAAAGAATGATTTTAGCGAAAACCGCAAACGAATCCACCCTTTTTTTCGTTTTTTATAATCGTTTAAAATTTTGGACCTTATACTTTAATGGCCCCAAGCTTCTACGGAAGACGTTTGCGGCCCATGGTTTCCTACTTAATAATGTTTGTCTTCATGTCTACTATCACCCCTCAAAGTTTGTCGGTCTGGTAGCGAAACACCCTGTATTAAAGTAAAAAAAAAAAAAAAAAAAAAAAAAAAAAAGTTTTATTTATTAAATTGCGAAGCGACTGCACAGACACTCACCTCATCGAGGTGGCGGCTGAAGTTCTAGGATTAGGTAAAGCTCTATTAAAATGCATTTAACCTGAAAAGTCAGTGAAAAACATTTACTGAACCGATTTTAGTGGTTCATTGGTAGGTTTATCATCATTGTATTTTCCAGCACCCAAAGGTATGGAAACATGGGCGAATGGGAGCAGGAAAACACAATGGTAAACCTACCAGTCAACCACAACATCGTATCAGCAGGTGTTTTCCATTATGATATTACTTTGGCAGACCAGTTGGATTTTAATATGCAAATCAGGTTTTAACTATAATCTTGAAATTTTATTCCTCAACTCGATAAGATGATGTTCTATATATGTTTGATAAAATGCTATTTAATTTTCTACTGACTTTGTCACCTAGCAACCAAGATGTACCTAATTATTTTAAAATGTAAAAAGTTTTCTGTGCAAACGATTTTTTGTGATAAATGAATTTATCTGTTTAATTCTTCTGCTTTTACCTAAGCTGTGTGAAACAATATTCTTTTTGTTTTGAGTTTGATTAGAATGTTTTTTATGAGTTGTGTGAAAAAATGTTACGGTTTTTATTGGAGTTGTGTTTTGTGAAATTATTAATGTTCGAAAGAACTTGAGTTGAGTTTACTCATCAGAATAAACTGTTTAAAGTGAGAGATGCGTATTTAATTTTGAGTTGAGTAAAATATTAAAAAATAAACTTTCGAACAAATTGAATTCTTCATATGGTCCGTCTCTACGGAGAAAAATCAGCGAGTTGTTCTACGTCAATGATTGAAGGATAACTGGTGAATATTTTGCGCTGTTTTGCTATTTCTTCGATGTTAGAACTCATCTTTTAAAGAGCCAAGAGGGGTAAGTGCACCCATTTAATTTTTATTCATTAAAAATGAGTATGAAAGAATTAAAAGCAAAAAAGAAAATTTTCAAAACAAACTTGACAAAATTAAAAGAAAAATTATCGAATTCCGAGCTAGAATTAAATGAATTAATTCTCATAAAGGAGAAACGGAATAAATTAGAGAAAAACTTTTCTGAGTTATTTGAGTCTATTTATAAGATAAGTAAAGAAGATGAAATTGAGGATTTTATTAAGGAAAACGAAGAAATTAATGAAATTTTAGAAATAATGGAATTTGAACTTACAAAAAAGTTATCAAAAATGAAAGTGCAAACTGTTAATTTAGAAAACGCCACAAAGGCTGATAATAACATTAAATTGCCAAAGTTAACTCTTCCTGTATTTACGGGTAATTTGCATGAGTGGCTATCCTTTAAGGATATATTTAAGGCTACTGTTCATGAAAATTCTAATTTGTCAGGGGCAATGAAATTACAATATTTGAAGTCTTCATTGAGAGGAGATGCCTTTCGTATAATCCAGTCTATTTCAATCGTGGATTCTAACTATGAAGTTGCATGGTCGCTTTTGGAAGAACGGTTTTCAAATTCGAGAGAACAAGTTTACGCGCATTTAAAACGTTTTTTAAATATTCCTGTTATTCAGAATGAGTCCCCAGCAGCATTATTAAATCTAATAGATATAACAAATGAATGTATTAGGTCGTTAGAGATTTTAGAACAAAAAGTTGAGGGGTTTTCTACTACTATGTTTGCTTATATTTTGGCTCAAAAATTAGATATAAATACAAAAATGTGGTGGGAAAGACATCTTAAGCGGGATAATTTACCGAGTTTAACTGAATTGCTAGAATTCTTGAGAGACCACGCGCGTACACTAAGTGCGTCCAAACAAGTAAATACAAAGCGAAATTTTCAAAACGAAAGCCAAACAAAGCATAGCTTTTCAAAGGTAACATCCATGGTTGCGAGTTTAAATGAGAAAAATATGCGCAAATGTGTTGTATGTAACCAGGAAAATCACCGTGTTTTTAAATGTCCTAAATTTCAAAAATTTAATGTACAGGAAAGAGTAGATTTTGTGAAAAAAAACAATATGTGCTTTAACTGTCTTTCAGAATTCCACTGCGTCAAAAAATGTAACTCAAAATTCTCGTGTTCAAAATGCTATAAACGCCACAATGTACTTCTTTGTTTTGATAGGCGTGAGAGAAATTCCAATGCGGTGGGAAACACAAAAAATTATAGTGATAAGGAAGTGCCAAATGCATTGTCGACGAATGAAAGTAATTCAACGTTAAATGCTGACGCCATACCATTTGAGTTAAATAACCAAATTCAAAATTTCACTGGTACTTCAAATGTGAGATCGAATAATGTTAAAACAGTTCTTCTTTCCACTGCTATTGTTTATATGCGAGATAAATTCGGAAATAAAGTTCCGGTGCGTGCTTTATTGGACAATGGTTCAATGAGCAATTTTTTAACATTGCAGTTAGTTGAAAGATTAGGAATTCGAAAAGAAAAAAGTAATATTTCGGTATCGTGTTTAAGTGGATCCTCTGTAGCGGTAAAAAATAAAACTACTGCCTTGATCAGTAATAATTCGGGAGATTATAGCCGAGAGTTAGATTTCCTTATCATACCAAAGATTTCGCAAATTATGCCCTCGAAATATATTAATATTTCAGAGCTAGGAATTCCAGAGTCTATTATGGAAGACTTATGGCTGATCCTGAATTTAATAGACCAGGGAAAATAGATCTTTTGCTAGGAGCTGAAGTATTTCTAGAATTGATAAAGGTGGGTCGTATGAAGTTACCAAATTCTAAATTAATACTGCAAAATACGGTGTTCGGTTGCATAGTAAGTGGGAGTGTTTACGATTGTAACGAGCAGGAACAAATACATTGTGGGTTAATTACTGAAACAGATTTAAATTTCGAAATGAAAAAATTTTGGGAAATTGAAAGAGTAGAAGAAAGTACACCATTGAGAAATACAGAAGAATTAGCATGCGACACCCACTTTATAAACACACATCAGAGAGATATAACGGGCAAATTCATAGTACAAATGCCGTTGAAAAAAGATCCTAGTTCTTTGGGAGAATCAAAACAATTTGCGGAAAATAGATTAAATTCACTTTGGAATAGGCTAGTCAAAAATCCAAATCTTTTAGAGTTATATTGCGCATTTATGGCAGAGTATAGAGAGTTAGGCCATATGGAGGAAGTAGAGAAAACAGATGAGCCAATACATGCGAATTATCTACCTCATCATGCTGTTTATCGCCCAGATAAAAGTTCTACAAAATTGAGAGTTGTCTTTAATGGTTCACATGCAACTTCATCCGGAGAATCCCTAAATTCCATACAGCTGAATGGAGGTGTCATTCAAGATGATTTGTTTAGCATAATACTTAGAATTCGTACACACCGCTATGCATTTACAGCAGATGTAAAAATGATGTATCGCATGATACTTATCGATAAAAGTCAACGTGATTTACAGCGCATAGTTTGGAAAGATTCTGTAAATGGTGAGATGAAATATTACAGACTATGTACAGTCACATATGGCACAACTAGTGCCCCTTATTTAGCCATGCGCTGCCTTAAACAGCTTGGTATAGATGGTGAATCTCAATTTCCGTATGCTTCTGGTGTGGTACAATCAGACTTTTACATGGACGATGTCCTGACTGGAGCAGCTGACCTAAAATCGGCTAAGAGACTGCAAATTGAGCTTATTCAACTATTAAATACGTGTGGCATGAACTTACATAAATGGTTTAGTAACCATCCAGAATTAATGGAGCCAGCCTTTAAAAATGAGAATTACACTTTTGAAAATATGAGTGAAACTAAGGCACTAGGACTTTGCTGGAATTCCAATGATGATACTTTTACTTTTAGTGTATCATTCAGTGAGCAAACCAAGGTAACTAAAAGAAGTGTGCTGTCAAATATTGCTCGCATTTTCGACCCCTTGGGTCTACTTGGACCAGTTGTGACGAAAGCAAAAATTTTCCTACAAAGACTGTGGAGACTGCAAATTGATTGGGATGAAAATTTCCCTACAGCTGAGCTTGATGATTGGTTGCAGTTTTTAGAATCATTAAGAGCCATCAATAATATAAGTGCTGTTAGATACATTTTTACAAATAATCCAGTGCAAATTAAAATTTGTGGCTTTTCAGATGCTTCGGAGAAAGCCTACGGTGTGGCATTGTATGCTGTGTCTTCAAATTCTTCAGGAGAGCAAATTTCTCAGTTGCTTTGCAGTAAAAGTCGAGTTGCACCAATCAAAACAATCACTATTCCTCGCTTGGAGCTCTGTGGTGCAGTTTTATTAGCCAAATTGATGAATAAGGTTGCCAAAACCTTAAAAGTTCCTAAAGAATCTGTTTACTATTATTCAGATAGTACTATTGTATTATGTTGGATTCGAAAACAGCCGTGTGACTTAAAAACCTTTGTGTCATCACGTGTGGCTACGATTCAGAATCTTTCTGATATCAGTCATTGGGGACATGTGGCTTCTTCTGATAATCCTGCTGATCTTGTGTCACGAGGTGTAGATCCAGACAAACTTCTCCAGAGTAACTTATGGTGGAAGGGTCCACTATTCCTAACCCAACAAATTGAACCTTCTTTAAATACTGTCGAACTTGAGCAAAATGATAATGATCTATACAGAAGTGAACTTAAAAAGACTTTTTCAGAGACTTCACTTTTAATATCAGACTGTTCATCTTTTATTGATTATTTTTTGCAATTGAGTAATAATTATGCTAAATTAATAAGAATTCTTAGCTATGTTTTCAGGTTCATTCAGAATGTCAAAAAGCCAAAAGAAAGGTATTTAGGTAAGTTAACATCTGATGAATTGAAGAAAGCTGAGCAGTTTATCATAAAATCTGTTCAAGAAAAAGAGTTCAGTTCTGAATTCACATTGTTATCTAAGGGTAAGGAGTTACCAAAAAATAGTAGATTACTTTCATTAAATCCTTTCTTGGATAAAAATAATTTAATCAGAGTTGGAGGCCGTCTCCAAAATAGCACGGTAAATTATGCCCAAAAACACCCAATTGTACTGCCCTCTAAACACAAATTAACAGAATTAATTATCGAGTTTTATCACAAAAAATATCTACATATAGGACCACAAAATTTACTTTATTGTGTTCGAAGAGAATTTTGGCCTTTAAATGGTAGGGCTATTTGTAGAAAAATTGTACATAAATGTATTACATGCTTTAGGGCCAAACCTAAATTATTAGAGCAAATTATGGGCGAGCTCCCAAAAGAAAGAATAAATGTAGACTTTGTTTTTAATTGCACAGGAACTGATTTCTGTGGTCCATTTTTGATTAGATATAGAGGTCAACGTAAAGGTATTTATCATAAAGTTTATGTTTGTATTTTTATTTGTATGGTAACAAAGGCAGTGCATTTGGAATTAGTCAATGATTTAACATCTGAGGCTTTTATTGCAACATTAAAGAGGTTTTTTGCCAGACGAGGCAAACCTCGAAAAATTTTCAGTGATAATGCAGGCAATTTTGTGAAGACTAATGTAGAGCTTAAAAGGTTGCATGAATTGGTAAACAAACCAGACCAGAACCTTACTAATTACTTGATATCTGAAGGTATTGCTTGGGAATTTATTCCCCCTAAAGCTCCAAATTTTGGAGGTTTATGGGAATCGGGAGTCAAGTCCTTCAAGTATCACTTTAAACGTGTTGTGGGCAACTCTAAATTAACTTATGAAGAAATGTTAACTATAATTGTCCAAATTGAAGGTATCTTAAATTCGCGCCCGCTTACTCCCTTGAGTACAGATATTGATGACTTGGAGATCTTGACCCCGGGACATTTTCTTATTGGTCGCCCACTTAATGCCATTGCTGAATCTGACCTGAGTAATATTGAAGATAATAGACTAAACTTATGGCAAAAGACCACTAAAATGGTTCAGACCATCTGGAAAAAGTGGAAAAATAGTTATTTAAGTACATTGCAGCAAAGGCATAAGTGGATGATATCAAAAAACAACCTCAAAATAGGAGATATGGTTGTAATAAAGGAAGATGATCTTCCAGTGTCTAAATGGTTATTAGGGAGAATTGTAGAAGTATTTTTTGGTAATGATAATAGAATAAGAATTGTGAATATAAAAACCCCAAATGGAATATATAAAAGAGCAGTATCCAAAATTGCTGCATTACCTCTTGAAAAGTAATTCAGTTTTTATAAGAAAATGCTCATTATTGTAAAATTTCTTTATTTATTATGTATTATGTAAAATTTTTTAAATATTTGCTTAAATTTAACTTAACTGTGACTCATTTATATTGTGTTTAATTGTATTGTTATTTATATTTTTTACAATGGTTGTAATTGCAGTGTTTTAGTTTGAAACCCCCCTCGGAGGTTTCAAGAGGGGCGGTATGTTTGATAAAATGCTATTTAATTTTCTACTGACTTTGTCACCTAGCAACCAAGATGTACCTAATTATTTTAAAATGTAAAAAGTTTTCTGTGCAAACGATTTTTTGTGATAAATGAATTTATCTGTTTAATTCTTCTGCTTTTACCTAAGCTGTGTGAAACAATATTCTTTTTGTTTTGAGTTTGATTAGAATGTTTTTTATGAGTTGTGTGAAAAAATGTTACGGTTTTTATTGGAGTTGTGTTTTGTGAAATTATTAATGTTCGAAAGAACTTGAGTTGAGTTTACTCATCAGAATAAACTGTTTAAAGTGAGAGATGCGTATTTAATTTTGAGTTGAGTAAAATATTAAAAAATAAACTTTCGAACAAATTGAAATCTACACTATATACTTATTTTTATTATTACATTACAGTATAGTTGAAAAATGTTTATGACTTCGGTTTGTCTATCTGCCCGTATTTCAACTTCCGTAAATTTATAGGATGTTTTCTGTTTAAAATTTAATATGCAGCGTTAATAGTTTATTTAAAAGGACACACAAAAAATTCCGTTATTTTATGGTTTATATGGGAGGGAGATAGTTTACAATGTACTTTAATGATGTTTGACTGTTTCAAACGTAATTGAATTGATATGAATTACTGTGATTACTAATAGAGAATAATGCTTAAATATAGAGAGAGCATAACATTTATCATTTATTTTATAGAGACGCACAAAATAATTTGATAACATTACTGTCTATAACAGATAATTGGTAAAGTACGTTTTCAGTTACACGCGTTTCTAAGCTTAGTTAAATTTTGGTTTGCTATGTGGTATATAAAAAATCAACAGATAATATGCAATTTTTACAAAAAAAAAAAGCACAACAGAGCTCTGAATTGCTTAGGATGAGTTTTAATAGTAAACTTAAATTAAAATTTTTAACTGTGTTAGTGTTATGCATTTGCTGCATTACTTATTTAAATATCTTCTTTTACTGAACGAAAAGATGAAGTTTCTATGCCATATTCTAGATGTATTTAATTAAGGGCGTTTCATAATCCATCCGTGGCGTATGATCTTTCTTGTTTACTTTCTTATTTTATAGTTATTTATTTAGCGTAGAACTATGAAACATTTTTGTCGTAAGCATTTTAATTTAGTAAGTTCGACTTTTCAAACTTGTAATCTATAATTTTTCCTCGTACACAACATTTTCTTTTTACTCCAGATTATATTGTGTTTTTGTTTAACCGTATTACGTGAATGTCACTTTAAATGAACCCACGTATTTCGGAAAGGAAACATCTTATGCAATACTGCTGAAGTCAATTTTGTCATCCTATGAAAATAATATAAATATGCTTATAAATTAACTTTAATTGCAGAATAAGGGGAAAAAAAAAATCCGGTTTATGAACTTACGATTGTAACAAGATCAAAAGATTTTGTAAATTTAGCACTTGACTGATCATGCATTGATACACTTATTTTTCGATTATAAAACATCGCTTATTTTTCCAAAGTAAAGTTAAATAAATATTGATTTTAGAGATTTAATGTTATAATATGGTCAAGGGCGATAGATTATCTAATCCAGTCGGAGATAGTGAATTGGAGCTACTTAGTAGTGCTATTATTGATAAAAAAGATTGATTATATTCCCACTGCAAAAAAAAAAAAAAAAAAAAAAAAAAAGAAGACAGATATTATTTTATCTAGGGAAATATAATGTAATCACTAATGAAAATATAGGGTATGAAAAATATAAGGATGTCAAACGTTGGGGTATTCTATATTTTAGAATTAAATAATTTTATAATATTTATCATTTTAATATTAACTTTATAATTTCATAAAAATAGATAGCAAACTAAAAAGAATAACATGCAATTTTGTACCAAAGACCACGAATAAAAAGAGAAAATTTTGATTGGATCAAAAATGATATCGATACCAAAAGCCAGCTCCCATTTTCCAGCGATATCTTACGATATCAGATGCCAGGAAACGTTTCCGAGTCGTTTTTATAGTTTTTTTTTTTTATCAACTTTCTTAACCCAGAAGGTAAGTTTTTCGGATGCTTATTATGTATTCTCATGTAAACATTTTCGTACTTAACAAGTAAGTTTTACAGAGAAACGTGGTAAATTATCCGCATTAATTTTAATGTTAAAATTAATATTATTTTGTTGCTTGTGCATGCATAAATTCAGTGACGCAGCTGAGAATGTTTTATTGAGAATAAACAGAGTTCTCAAAACCGATATTTTGGGTTGAAAAAACCAATTAATACACCATAAAAACTATTCCAAAACGTTTCCGAAAATCAGTGGCAGCAAAAGGAAGTTTAGTTTTATAAATGTTTCTTGAAGTCTGGAAAATATATTGATTTCTGAGGATGATAATAAAATAATAAAAAAAGTCTTTTCGGCCTCATGGAAAAGAGGATATTCTTTATTTTCATTTGTGGTTATATTATGTCTTCGGGAAATATGACACATGTCTGTCTTAGTTATAAAGTAAGCTAATTTTTTAAAAGAAGAAATACATCGACACAAATACATATATAATGATTATCACTTTCTGATACAGACATATGAAAATGAATAAAATTGTATCAAAAGTCAATCTTGTCAAAAATGAGTATAGATCTATTTTGAGAATCTTTTATACAATTCCATTCTATAAAAGCAATTATCTCATAAAATTCCGATTTATTTTAAGCATTTCGAAAATAGTTGTTGCTTTCGGATGTCAGTGAGGCTTATCTGAAACCTTGTGATGTCCGTATTTTATTCATTTTCTGATTGGTCCATGTTCAATGTCCAGTAATTAAATACTTCTGTTGCCATGGTGACAAAAAAAAGAAAACTACAATATATATATATATATATATATATCAGAGTTTCCCTTAGAGAGTTTCAGAGGACCGCCCTCCTGCCGCTCCTTCTGTTGCTCCGCCCCTCCTGCCCTTTATTTTAAAAACTAGCGTCCTCCTTGCCTCTCATCCAAAAACTAGCGCCCCTCTTGTCGCTCATTCAAAAAACTAGCGCCCTTCTTGCCCCATATTTGAAAAAACGCAGCCCTCCATCGATAATGCGGACGCGCTATAGAGTGTAAATTGCGCAAAAAACAGCTCTTACGCGTTCCACAAAACGCGTAATTTCGTCAAAAAAGCTCGAAAAAACGGCAAATTTCGTTGAAAAATCACAAAAAATCGGCAAAAATCGCGAAATAACGATTAATTATAGCCAAGATTCGCAAAAAATGGCTAATTTTGTCACAAGATCCCGAAAAAACAGCATTTTTTCAAACGATCGTGAAAACAACGACAAATTTTGTCCGAAAATCTCAATAAAAAGAAAAATTTTGTCAAAATATTCGCGAAAAATGGCAAATTCCGCCAAAAGATCACGAAAAATGGCAACTTTCGTCAAAAAATCGCGATAACACAGCTGATTTCGTCAAAAGATTTTCGAAAAAACGGCAAATTTTGTCCAAAAATCTCAATAAAACGGAAAATTCTGTCAAAAATTTCGCGAGAAACGGCAAATATCGTCAAAAATTCACGAAAATTGCAAAATTCGTCGAAATATCCCGAAAAAAAGGGCAGATTTCGTCAAAGATCGCAAAAAATGCAAATTTCAACGAAGGGGCACATAAAAAAAAGGTTAATGCCAGAAGTGAATTTTTCTGTTCTAAAAACTAATTTTCCTGCTTCAAAATTGTGTTTTTATTGCTCCAAAAGCGGATTTTCCTGCTTCACAATCAGAGGCGTGCGAAGAGAAAATTGCAACCAGGGCATTATTAGAATTTGACCCCCCCCCCCCCCCCGCCCAACTTTTTATTGTGACAGCCCAAAAATGACATTTGTAGTATAAATTTGGCGCTTCCTAGATCCCTCCCAGAAATGATGCAAATATTAATCGGGAAAATTTAGAATTTCGTAAAGGTACCATCGGAAAATCGCGAATTTCGTCAAAGGGCCGGGGAAAAAAAACGCGACTTTCATTAAATGATCGCCAAGAAAAAGCAAATATTGTCAAATAACCTCAAAAAAGGCGATTTTTTTTTCCAAAGGGCCGCGCTGAATAAACGCGATTTTCATCAAAGTACAACAGACAAAACCGCGAATTTCATCAAAGGGCCGCGGATAAAACGCGGTTTTTTCACGATCTATTGACGAAATTTGTAGTTTTTTGCGATTTCTTGATGAAATGTCCCTTTTTTCGAGATTCTTTGTCAAAATTCATATATATATATACATATATATATATATATATGTGTGTGTGTGTGTATGTATATATTTTTTTTCGAACGAAAATTTGCATCTTTCCACGTTTTTCTGGCAAAATTCGCGTTTTCCCCACAATCCTATAACGAGATTGGCAATTTTTTTTCACTAATTTACGAAAATGATTTTTTTTCAATTATTTGTCAAAATTTGCGATATATTTTACGTAAGATTTTTTTTTAGAATTATAACCGACTTTTTTAATTTTCGAAAATGACTGCCTTAATTTTTCTTAATTTTGGAAAAAATCTGACAGAATCACAGAGGTGATCCTAAGCAAGGAAAAAAGAGAAAAAAATTAAATTCACAGCAAATTTTCTGAAAGGTTACAACAGAGGTGGGAGAAAAGAGGGAGCGATCTATTCATAAAATTTTTTTATCAAATTGTTGTAAATTACTCTCAAACTAAATGATTAGTCCGGTAGCGCTTGAGAAGAAATTCACCCACTAAATCAATCTAAATTATTAAATAGTAATTTATTTACAACAAAGTCTTATTTAAAATATAAATTGGATAGTATAGCATTTTTTTAGTAGTGGGTTCTTTATTTTGCGCGAATGCTTCCTAAACACAGAAAGTCTCTGAGAAAGTCATCAAATGAAGAAAAAAAAAAAGATCTTTTTGGTGACTCTGTATTTTAGTACGCTGAAGGTCAAAGTAGAGCTTTATAATTGTATTTTATAGTATAAAACCTACCTAGATGACATTTGACAGAACTTTGGCTAATGGCCATGCGGACACATATGGCTTACACCAAGCCATTGTGGAAATGGAAAATATGGTAACAAAACATACAATTAACTACCATAGACTAGACTATAACTTATTCACTATATGTCACATTTTTTACGTTCTTCTATCTTTGCAAGAAAGCACTGGATTCGTGAAAATTTTCGAAATCCGGTTTTCGAATGATTTATACGTTTTAGGATTAGGAGCCAGAAAACCCGAAAAACACGTTTTTACAAAATGTCTGTCTGTGTGTATGTTACAAAAATTTTGTGGGCGCTCTATCTCAAGAACTAATGCACTTGAATTTCACAAAACTTTAGATTCTGTGAGACCTTGATATAAACCAGATCTTATTTGTTTTTGGTGTATATCGCTCAGCAGGTGTCTGATATACTGAATTATTTACAATTTTCACTATAGCCATATTTCAAGAATATTCATCACGAATATTCTGTATGACATGAATAAGGTAATAACGAATTTTCATCAAATTTCAGATTCAATAAATCCCTGATATAGATTAGTGTTTGGTGTAAATTGCCCAAAAGGTGGCGTTTCATGAAAATTCGTGCATTAGATCCTGGGATGGAGCTTTTGCGATAATTATGAATAATGCCGTATAGCAGCGTCATCTGTTGAGCTATTTACTCCAAAAACTGAAAAATACTAATAGACATAAGAGGCTAACAGAATCTGAAGTTTCATGAAAATTCATGCATTAGTTCCTGAGATAGACCTTTTGCGATAATCACGAATAATGCCGCATAGCAGCGTTATTTATTGAACGATTTGCACCAAAACGTAATAAGCACTATGTCATGGCAAGTACTAATTAAATAATTAAGTTTATGAAAATCCATGCCTAGTTTTTGAAATATGGCTATAGTGGGAATTGTAAATAATCCAGTATAGCAGCGCCTCCTGCTGAGCGATATACACAAAAAACTAAACAGATGTGGTTCATATCAAAGTCTCACAGAATCTAAAGTTTTGTGAAATTCAAGTGCATTAGTTCTTGAGATAGAGCGCCCTCAAAATTTTTTGTCACATACACACAGACAGACTCAGGGACAGATATTTTGTAAAAACATGTTTTTCAAGTTTTCTGACCTCTAAAATGTATAAATCTGTCGAAAACCAGATTTCGAAAATTTTCACGAATCCATTACTTTTTTGTAAAGATAGAAGAACATGAAAAATGTGACATATAGAGAATAAGTTATAGCCTAGTATACGGTAGTTAATTGTATGTTTTGTTACCATATTTTCCATTTCCACAATGGCTTGAAGTAACCGTATGTGTCCGCATGGCCATTAGCCAAAGTTCTGTCAAATGTCTGTTAAAGGGTAAGTTTTATACTATAAAATACAATTATCAAGCTCTACTTTGACCCTAAGCGCACTAAAATACAGGGTCACCAAAAAGACCTTTTTTTTTGCTTCATTCGATACAAAATAAGCTATTTTTCGGCAGCGCTGAGGGTGAGCCATGCAATTAATGAGCTATTTCAGTTAATAGTGAGTAGTACTACACAAGTTAAACCCCAAAATTGTGGCTGACTATGGGTCCATGAGGTCTCAAAATTGGCGTTTTTTAATTTTCCGTGACAAAGTTTGACGAGCCACGCCGGATGTCACTGAAGGTCAGCCATGAAATTTACAATATAATTCAATTTAGCTACTAAATGTAATGTTGTAATCACAAAAATAATTTTGGTTGATGCTCAATATACTGAGATAATAAAATACAGAAAGATGTCGATTCGAAAAAAATACTGGGTCGTGACCCGCTTTAGAAATTTTTGTGGGTCACAAAAAAATTTTTGGGGGTAAAACACAATATACATATCTTCTAAAATAATTAGAAGAAACCTTAAGAAAAATTTCGGCAAAATCAAAAATGGGTTGTATAATAACCTGCCTGACTCATAAAATCTGTCTCTTAAGTATCATTTATATCTAATAAGTACCTACCATGTCAAAATTAATTAATTTAGGCCTTTCAATAACACAAAAATGATATTTTTAGATTTTTTTCAGTTACAACCCTATTGCGATAATGCCAACCGACATAACATAGAGCTTATGTTGGAGCAAGGGCAGTCACCATAATTTTGACACCATTATTTTTGAAACCAATTCGATACTTCATTGCAAAACATTTATGTAATGTTACTCCAAAAAATTGTGTAGTTTTTATGTACCAATTTTATGTAGTCATTTTTTCACTTATATAATGGTTTAATTTAAACATATATTACTGGTGTAACATTACAATGTTACACCGGTTATATCTTTTAAAGTACTCCATAAAATTGGAGACAGCAACGCTGTATTTCAAAAAATTGGAGGCAACAAGGCTGCCGCCAATTTTATCTAGTAACTTTACACAAATGTTTAACAGTGTTACTGAGAAGGCGTAGAAATCTCCATTTAGAAAATTTAAAAAACGCCTTTTAACCATCTTCAACCGTCTTAAATTTCGAGTTTTTTAAGAAATGTTCTTAGAGATCATTTATATATTACAATTGACTACTATTCCTAACTCTATGCTTATAGGCCCTTTAGTAACACAAAAATAGCATTTTTAGAATATTTCTTGATTCTTCATCCCATTTTGGGGTAGTGTCACCGACATAAAATGTAGCCTATGTTGGAGCAAAGGCTACCACCATCCTTTTTACATCATTATTTTTAAAATCAGTTAGGTACTTCTAGAGTCTGCGTAAAAATCGTTATTTAGAAAGTTTTTTAGAACACTTTTCGCGCATATTCATTCCTTTAAAAGTTCTGATTTTTTAAGAAATATTCTTAATGTTTCTTTATATCTAATAATTATTTACTAGTCCAAATTTCCTTTTTATAGGCCATCCAGTAACACAAAAATCCCATTATTAGAACGTTTTTTGCTCCCACACCGTCTTTGGAGTATTGACACTGACACAGGATATAATCTATGTTGCATCAAGGACTCTCACCATTATTTTGACATCATTAGTTTTAAATTAGTTCGTTACTTCCTGAGATTGCTTAAAAATCGTAATTTAGAACGTTTTTAGTACGCTTTTCGTGCATTTTCACTTCTTTTAAGTTACATATTTTTTAGGAAATTTTCTTAGAGACTATTTATATCTTATAAGTAAATAATATGCCAAATTTACTTTTTCTAGGCCTTTCAGCAACACAAAAATCACATGTTTAGATTGTATTTTTCCTCCTACATCCATTTTGGAGATTGACACCAACATAAGATATAACCTAAGTTGGAGAAAGGACTATCACTATCATTTTGATATCATTATTTTTAAAATCGGTTCGTTACTTCCTGAGAATTGCTTAAAAGTCGTATAAGGTTTTGACTAATTAAAGTTAAACAGTGGACTTGTAAATTAAAGTCTGTTTAAGGCAAAATCTATTGAATGGACAAAATTTTCCCGCGGAAGCAGTTATAAAGACTTTTGATTTTGGCGTCTAAGGGGTCGGCTAGAGGTCTGCACGGGCCCGGGCTTGGCCCGTACCCGGCCCGGCCTGCGGGTCGGGCCAAAAAAAAAAAAATTCAGGCCTTCTGAAGATTTAAGCAGAAACGGTAAAATATGAGCTATTTTCAACGAAAATGGTTTTAACGAGAATAAGTATAAATGTGGCCATACTAGTTTGACAGCATCAATATAAAAATGCACAGTGTATCGACATCGGAGAATTACATTATATGTAACCCGTTTTAATATTTTTTTAGCTGACTCATGCCGGTCCGATATCACGCTTGCATTATTTTTCTACATATAAACTGGCCGGACCGGTACTAGACGTAATTATTGGCAGAAAACATGATTTGTAAAATTATTAACAGAGATAAAGAACTTATGTTAGCTTAGTCTTGATGATTTTTAAATTAATTTCTCAATAATGCGAAAGTTAGGCACATTTTCTGATTGATTTTAATTTGTAAAGGTATAAAAGTGATAAGCCTAGCTATTGAAGGGATTTGGAATCGAATAGCGTTTTTCATTTTTGGTAAATAAAATACTTGTATAACCTTGTTGAGAAATAATAGTTTCTCAAATGATTGCAGGTTTTTCTCCCTTCCCTTGCTATTGCTTCCGGAAATTCTATTCAAAACGCTAATTATGACAGTATTTTATTTGTTTGCCGTATTCTTCAATTGCTTGTATCAAAAAATGGATAACGCCATTCGATTATATAGTTTCTGAATAAAGTTATCTGCTAATCTTATGCGTTTCTGAGAAAAAAAAAAAATGAATTTAGAAATGTATCAGAAAGGAGCTTCTTTGAATTTAAGAATGAATTTGGATTTGAAATCTATAATAAAATGATGTAGAAATACATTTATAAATCTTCTTTTATTAAACAGCTTCAAAATTAACGATGTTTTTAGCTTTCTTTCTTTTTTCTTTTATTCTAAGCCATATTAATTTTTTAATGATTCTTTATTCGAATGTTGAAAGCCTAAGAATCTAAATAATCATTAATGTTGTTAATGTGTATTTGCTGTAAAATATACTGTAAAATCATTCCATAGATATGTATGCAATATTCTTTAAAGAAATGTTGGTTATATGATAAAAATCTGAATTTTTTAGAAATCGTAGAAATTATAACGGGCCAAAACGGGCCGGGCCTGTTTTCGCTGATTTTTGTACGGGCCGGGACGGCCCGGGCCGAACTTTTGAGTTTTACAACGGCCCGGGCCGAAATAACTTTCCTACGGGATGGGCCGGGCCCGGGCCTGGAAATTCCGGCCCGTGCAGACCTCTAGGGTCGGCTGGCATTCTTTATCCTTTGACTTTAGCAATTCGATACGTGCAATATTGAGTTATGAGCTGGACCACCCCGACGACCCCCAGGGAGGGAAAAGTTTCGGTTTTACCGAGACGAAAGTTGGCAATGCTGGCGCCAAGGCCGGAATGAGACGAACCAATGGAGTTTTGTCGAGGAGGAGCTAGGGAGAAACAGGGTTTTCCAACGGGAGAAAAGGGATGCGGAGAGGAGTCGAAGAGGAGTGAAGTCGAGACTCGAGAGGGTGAAGTGCAGACAGCGGTGATGCTGGCACCCCTACTCCTTGTTACACGAAATGAATTACTGATTGTGTTTCACTGAACCCAGAATTTGTAGTGTTTAAAATATTTCAATAATTTTGAAATAAAACCTTTTGAAGGAACAGAATTACTCTCATTAGCTACCAAAAACATTCTTAAATTTAAAGTGAAAGTCAAATTCTTCGCAGTCGTAATTTAGAAGTTTTTATGAAGCTTTTCGTGTATTTTCACCTCTTTTAAATTTCGTATTTTTTAGTAAATGTTCTTTCAGGCTAATTATATAGTATAAGTAATTAACAGGCCGCATTTCATGTTTCTAGGCCTTTCAGTAGCACAAAAACTGCATTTTTAGAACTTTTTTTTTTTTTTTTTTTTTTGGCTTCTGCACTTCTTTTGGAATTAGTGTCATCGACATAAGATATAGACTACGTTTGATTCCGGGCGAACACCAACATTTTGGTATCATTACTTTTGAAATTGGTTTGTTAGTTCCGGAGATTTACCCCCCTACAAATAACCAAACTTTACCTCTTTATAATGTAGGTATAGATATAGATTTTATACACTATATAGGGTTCTCGCTGACATTTTACCAACATTCGCAATTTGGCTAATCAGAAAAAGAAAAAAACAAAAAAAAAAAACTTTCGCGAAATGAAAAAAAAAAAAAAAAAAAAAAATTAGCAAAATAAATTCATCATGAAACAATGATTTCGATCTTTCACTTAATGAACTTTTATTTCAAATATGTTCTAAAACAACCCAAGTTTTTGTAAGTGTTCATAGATAGTTATTCATCTAAATCCGCTACAGAAACTAACTGACATAGTTTTCTTTCTCATTATAATATATTCACGTCAAAATACTTTTTGTTGTTAGAAAGGAAGTATTATTTGAGCTGTTAGAATCAGAAAAAATAATTGATCATTTCGAAATACGAAATAAATGTGCCATGTAAATGTAATTTTAAATTTAAATTGTTTGCAAATATTATTATTTGGTTATTTTAATTTAGTATGACGTAATTTATTTCATTTCCTGCTTTTAATGCATATTGTTTCAAAGTTTTCTTTTTCTTTTTTACACATCCACGAGAAAATAATTTTGTTCTTAAAAGAAATATTATTTGTGTTGTCTTAGATTTGGCAGCAATAACAGAAAAGGGTTTATGAATTGGGTTATGCCTATCCATCTGTTTGGCCGTGCTCTTATTTGTCAATTTGAGATGATTCTTAATATTGCGTTTTCAGATGGGATGAATTTTTAAACTTAACAAAATTTTCGTATATTACGTAGGATGCATAACAGGGCTGAAGCTAAGGGGGCGCTATGGGCGACTCAGCCCCCTCTAAAATATTTTGAGCCCGCCCCCCCCTTGAAAAGGTTCCAAGGTCACTAAATGAGTTTCTGTTCCCGAAATTCAAATGAAATACTGTTCAGAAATCTAATTTAGTTTTGAGACCCTTTAATAGTTTTGCAGAATTGTATCTAAATTGTATCTAAAATAAGTGTTTCAACACTCCCTCATCCTATTTATGAAGCTAACAGGATGTTTAATTTATCACCAGTTATACACTCTAAGTTTTCATCATCTTATAATTTTCTTAGTATAAAATGAAGTTATTGCAACAGTTTAATAAGAAACATAGCACCTACAATATAAATAGGCACTAATTTATCTTTCTGCATCAGATAAAGAAATAAAATTATGCCCTCCCCCCTTTATATTCTCTTGAGCTCCCTATTGTTTACTTCTAGCTACGGCTCTGTGCATAAATTTTTATGGGCAGGTGCAGGGCCATACAAAAGAATCCATATGCATTACTGAGAATGAACGTGAATTGCTTAAAGTTGTTTTTTAAATATGAGTTTTTCATTTCAAGCTCAAATATATTTATTATAATAAGAGATGTTTGTAGCATATAAATAATATCGTATACAGGGCTATGCAAAGAACTAGATAATGGCCGCCTGAGGATAGTAATTCTTCGAAATGTAATTTTAGCAGTTTTAAGCATGTTTTTACCTGAATTAAATTTCCGATAAACGTTATCAATTATAAAAAACCTGTATATACAGGGCTGCACAAAAGAATTTATACATTTCCATCTATTACGGCATAGAAGTCCCTGAAGTGGAATTTCAACAGTGTTATTCGTTTTCTTACTAAACTAAATTTTAGTCTATTATGGGCAGAAATTGTTGAAATCTGGTTTTCATATGTGTTATAGTTTTCGAAAATGTTTAGTTAGGCATCTCCTTTAACTTATTATACGACAATTTAAAAAAAAAAATGTTCTGCCCGTATTGGAATCAGGGTTGGGCAGTATTTACCTCTGATGGATTTTACAGGTATTTGCCATGGCTTTTACCGTCTTTGGAAAAACATGTTTTTACCACCTATTAAAAACTTATTAGTTTGACTGTTTTTAACATTTTTATAAAAATATATCTGCTACATTTTCATTTTCCCTTACTATAATTCAATACAACAATATTCACTAATTTAGTTTCCAATTAGGTATAAATTTTTGAGAAAGAATTTTGAGTGAGTAAAAGAATAATTTATGAAAATAATGGGTTTTAATAAACATGAAAAGCTTAGAAAACTTTCATCTGTGTCTTCCTCCTACAAGAATTCAAAAAATTAAAGATATTATTGTGCATTTATCCAGAGGCGTGCGAAGAGAAAACTGGGCTCGGGCCAAAGTTCCAATTTGGAGCCCCCTCCTCCTTAACTTTTTTTTGTGATAGGCAAAAATGACGTTGGTAGTATAAATTTGGCGCCCCCTAAATTTACGTGCCCGGGGCGACCGCCTCCTTCGCCCCACCCCCTTTCACACGGTGCTGCATTTATCATTACTAAGCCGAAAAATTATCTTAACTGTCATAAGGCATATAATGGAGATTAGTTTACTAATTTTTACTGAAACTAAATGAAAACAAAAAATGACAAATATATATTTTCCTCACTTAAAAATTCTAATCATTTTGTTAAAAAACTAATGCTTACAAATATTAACTGTTTCGTAACGCATTCTGTACAAATATTAGTATATTTTACTTACGTATGTCTTTGGAGCCTCTTAGCATTCTACAACAAAACACAAGCTTTGCAGCTTTCTGTACACCAAGTCTATTTCTTAATTTACTATGCGTATATGAAAAGCCTGAAAAAAAAATTCGCTCTATGGGTGGAAAATTACAAGGAGTGAAAATTCATCATTAAATGTAGGAATTAAGGATTTATTTCTTTATTATTTAACATTTCCTAGCAAATTTTGACTTTGTTTGTCTTTTTGCTTAATTCTTCAAGCAAAAACTCTTCAAAAAGCTTAATTCTTTAAGCTCTTTGGAAATGAGTACAAGTGGAAAAGAGTACAATTGAAATGTAAATTTGTTTTGTGAAACAGTAAGCATCTATTGTATAGATATGGAATAGAAAATTTAAAAAATCTCTATGATCAGCAGCTTTAGAGAACTGACCAATTCTTTATTTCCCCTTTTGTTATGCATATAATATATATATATATAAATACACCAATTACATGAAAAAGGAATTTTTATCTATAGTATTAAAATACAGTTTACGGACTAAGAGTTTGTCGTATATCATTAGATTTAAATCACCTTTTCCCTAGGTTTTTACCATATCCTGGTAAAAACCAGTTTTTACCGATAAAAAGCCAACCCTGATTGGAATATGTTTCATAATCTATGCTTGGCGCATGATTTTTCATTCTTGTAAAAAAATTCTCTATCTTGAATGAATTAGAATTTGATGGTAGTATTTTGATATATAGCTGCATTGCCTTTCGAAGGTTTTTTTTTTCTACTTTTAGATATTGTAATTTATTTCAAAACATATTATAAACTTATAAAAATATATCAATAAAAGTTATAGATATTAGTTTATGATCTTGTAAAATACATAAATTATAAAAAGGTTTAATTCGAATGTTCTACATTGCTTTTAAATGTAGTATGGATATAAAACGTTTTCCTCTTTAAACAAATCATCGTATTCGTTTCATGATATTATATTTACGTCCCGCTATAGATTAGAAGTCAAAAGACGTTTTATTAAATGCAAATAAATTTCATTTCTATTCTCAATTGCAGAAGTTTTACATCTCGTCTTCTGAACGGTTTTATCTATTGCAGCTTTGTATATTTATGACGAACTCCTTAAGAAAGGATAACGATGTTGCAAGGGTTAAAAGAATTTTTTCTTGTTCGAGTATTTGTATAGAATTATTCAGGTAAACATAACATATGCGATCCAGGAAGTAATAAAAACACAAAAAAGAGTTCTTGCACCTTGCTCTCTTATCGTGCTACCTTATTTTGCATTACATGATTGCGAATATGCAACTATAAAAAATAAAGCAATAAAAAATAATAACTGATTTAAATAATTAAAAGAACAGAGGAAATACAAAAGTTATCGATTGTCACTACTTTAATAAAAATCAGACCAATAAAAACAAATCTTTGAAATAGGACAATATATTTGGAGCAAATATGCAAACCATGATTTCTCCTTTAGATACAAATTTACATAAAACACAAAAAACTTATAAAAAATAAAATAACTTGTATTTAATGCTAATTTTTATTTGTGTATTTTTATTACTGTTATTCGAGAGAATTCCAAGCATACGTAGGATATTAAACCTAAAACTAATAATAAAAATTGGAGATATCACGTTTTGAACGAATTCAGAGGTGGAAACATGTTTTGATTGTTTGACAATCGGATGAAACGCTTTTTGAATGAAATAAGTTCTAACTAAAAAATAATACAAAAGCATTATTTTATTTGAGCAAATACTGGACTTCAGTTGATTATTAATAAAAATTAAATGGCAGATTAGGGTATCTAGTAATATTCATTAAGTATTTACTAATTAAATATTTGTTTGCCGAAAAGCGACTTCAAATTTTAAAATCAATATCTTCATCTATACAGTCACACATTCCCCCCTCTTCTTCATTACAGGGTGGTAAATCATGGATAATATGATTTTACCATTTTAAGACATCATTAGGTTGATTTTGCCACTGATCACCATACAATATTTTCAAACGTTTGTCAACATCTTTTCTCTTTTCAACTGATATTGCGAGATTAAGAGGAAGAGATTTTAAAACAACCCTTTGAACACGAGCAACAATAACTCCCTTTTTTAAAGATTTACACCAGATTCTTCACTTAGATCTTGAAGTACATAATTCTGTGAGCCTTTCACCTTAACAGTTCTCTTATTTTCTCTAAAATAATCCGTTTCAATTGTGAAATGTTTGGTAGGTTTCGAAAGTACACATTTAATGATTTAGTATTCAAAAATTCCCAATCAGTCCTCAAACCCCACAGATGACAAGGATCTCGTGACCATCCAGGACAACTGTGATTGGCACACTGGAGAAATCACTGCTTGAATGAATGCAAGCTTTGGAAAAAACACTTTGATTGAAACGTCAAATTTTAAAATTGGTTTAAATTAGGGAAATTTTTTTAAAAAACACTGTTTATTTCTATGCAATTTTATACAGAGATCATAAAACTAATAATAACTCATTTTTCAATTTTTTGTGAGAAAATATGGTTTTAATACTAGATTAATTTATGACACGATTTTTCAATTGGTAAATTAATTATAAGAGAATAGTAGTCTAGTATAATTTCGTATGCAACGTTTTCTGCAGTTTCCATATATTGATCTTCGATTTATTCTGTTGAGCTGATCCATAGTATCAGACCAGATTATATGATCGTTGAGGTTACTTGGGTGAAACAGTCCGCCAGTGTTCGTGTCCGGGATGACTCAATTGGAAGAGCATTGGCGGCTTCAGCCAATACATCTCTGATTCGAATCCTAGCCCGGACTTTTTTCACCCACATGGAAAATTTACATCTCTTACGGTTTGAATGTTTGCTCCACATGCATACACTCACGGTCAAACTCTATTCCCCTTATCCCTTTGAGCTCTGGTGGTTAAATTTCTTCAAAATTGCAAATGTCACATTGGCACCAGTATTTTGCAAAGAAAAAAAAACAATTAACTATATGCACAAAAAAAAAAAAAAAAAAAAAAAAAAAAAAAAAAATTGCATTAAACTATTTACAAATAAATTTGATTGAATTTTCTGGTGCCATTGTGACATTTCGGAATTAAAATTATGTGGTAGAAAATTCTACCATCAGAGCTCAAAGGGTTAAAGGGAAGAGGAAGCACTCGTCGAGTTTGGCCATGATACAGCAGAGTGCTGATTAGGGGCTGTGTATATATAACGTTATCATTTATGGAGGGGGGGGGGGGGCTGGCACTTGATATCGTAATATACCTCTAGGGGAAGAGGGGTTTTATTCTTTTGATATCGTTATCATTTTTGATCCAATCAAAATTTCTTATTGCTATTTGTAACATGGTATTTGGTTCAAAATAGTATGCTATTTTTTTTAGTCGGTTATATAGTTTTATGAAAACACAAAGTTATTATTAAATATCATTAATTTACTATAAAATTATTTAATTCTAAACTGTGAAATGCCCCAACGTTTGACCTTCCAATTCTTCTTCATATGTGCATTCATATATAATCAGAATCGCAGTTCGAGAAACCACATATGAAGTATATTTGAAGTGAAGCTAGTGTTTACTAATAAATAAAAGAGAAAAATAACGTTGTCTATTTGCTTTGTTGATAAGAATTTCTATCTCCTCCACACCCCTCCACCGTTCAGAGCAAGACTTTATTACTGTTGAATGCACTGTGTAACAAAAGTATTCTAAAATACTTTTAAATAGTAACTATTTCATTATGTGTTATTTGAAATAAAACGATATTTTATTGACTTCTCTTCATTTGAATCAATAAAGTATGCGAAAAATAAATCTAACCAATTTTGTATGTCACTCCAAATAAAAGAAATAAATTCCTAAAAAGGAAACAAATTTTATACTTTGATAACGAGGTCATTACCGAAGAGGGGGGGGGGGTTATTTGAGGAATGATAACGTATGATATCGAAAAAAAGAAGGGGAAGGGTCTAAAATTACCAAAAATTTTATAACTTTATATTTGCAAAACCTCTTATCCAGATCGTCGGGACCGAGGCCTTTCCGGTTAATAAAAAATGCGGGTAATTAGACCATCTCAAAAAAAAAAAAAAAAAAAAAAAAAAAAAAAAAAAAACTTCTATGGTACTGTTTTACTTTTAAGCCAACGAACCCTTCACGCTTTTTCCAGGCTTAGGACTGCCTATTATAGAAGTGCACAGCTTACAGATGGCGTGTTTAGACGTTATTTTTTAAATTTTATTTTCTAGAAAATTGATGCAAATTCATAGAAGTATAAAGAGAAAGTATGACATGTACACATATACATACACTGTACGAATAAACGCAGCGGAGGGGGTGGGAGGGGGCGAAGGTCCTTCTTTTTAAGGGTACCACGGGACAAATTAAGAAATTCCTCCTTTAATCTGAAGATAAAGAAAGATTTTCGGGGGGAAATTTCTTATGGGAGACTCGCACGTTAGAAGTGAAATTTCTTAAGGGGGCTGTTCATTCAGCTCACGATTTCCCTTCACTAATGTAAAATCTATGGGCATTTCATGCATTCGTATATTTAAAATATCTCATAGGGAAATTAATATTTTTAACTTTCATTTTGTGAGTAAACTTCCTAAAAGTTTTTTTGTTTTTCTTAAGTTCTCAAAATATTTCTGAAGTATAGACTTAATTTTATATGAAATGTTAAAATCTTGCTTACAATTCGTCCGCTTTTAATACATCTATACTAATAAAATCCGTGCGCCTCTGTCTGTCTGTCTGCTTGAAGCCGATTACAGTTCGCAACGCGGGCGAGTTGGAAGTCGCGAGAGGTGTCTTTCGATTGGAAAAATTCCGGGGAAGTCATTTCGGGCATTTTCGAGACCGTGGGACCAAAATTAAAAACGTTATGAATTAAAAACCCCTTGGGAATCGGAACGAAAAATGTCTCAATTCCCAAACGGAGCTCCGAGGCAGAACACTGCGCCACCTTGCGGTGAAGGACATGAATTTTTCCCCTTTGGCTAAAAGAAGAAACAGCCGAAAACCTCTTTTTCTACCGGCGCTAATTGCGTTTTTTTCCGCATCAATTTTTTTGACTTGCCGTAGAATATTTACCGTAGTTTTCGCTAAAATATTGAACTTAGAAATAAAACAGGACTATCGAAACTTTTTTTTGCGCGTTTTTTCTTAAACCATCATGCAGACAGTTTTAAAGTAGAAAAAACTGATTACATATTCAGAATCTGCGTAAAAATCTGCTTCTGATGAACTAAAAAATACGAAAAAATGTCTTATGGGCGCGTAGTGCCCACCGTGCAAAACCAAATATTTTTAACGGGACTATGGGCGCGAAGCGACCATAGCTCCGATCCACAATCTTTTTTTTTTTCAAGTGCACGTGGCCCACAGTGCGAAATCACATATTTTTAGCGGGACCATGGCTCTTTAATTTACTTTTTTTTTGTGCTTGAGGATTCGAACATCAAGACTTGCTTATTAAATGAATTTTTTTGCTTATTATATGCTGCTTAATACCGAGGTTCGTTTGGAAAAAGTGGCCCAGCTAGCGGGCGTAGCTCGCTAGTAGAATATTAAATTCAGCATAGATTTTAGAAATATTTTAAAACTAAAAACTAACTAAATAAATAAATAAAACGAGAGAGAAAGAGAGATCCTTTAAGAAGACTACACAGAAAAAAGATGCCAAATATATGAATTTCTCGAAAATATATTTTAAATATAGGAATATATAAAAAGTCATAGACTTCACTTTAAGGAGGAGAATTACGAAACTGAGTGACCAACCCCCTTAAGTTCTAAAAACAGTTGATTTTATATTGCTCACTTCGCATTTGTTGGAGATTTTATTATTTCAGGATTAGGAAATAATTGTTTGACAGTTAACTTTCGTGACATCCAGCCGAGTTTACCCTACCGCGCCTAAAGTAATTTTGGAGAAGGCGGGAAAAAAGTATGGCATTGATCGATCCGGTTTATTAAACGATCAGGTTAATCAGTGCTGTACTGTATAAATCGCTCAATGTTTGTAAATTATAATGCGATAGTACTCGTATTTTCGAACTGATTTGGATGTGATTGGATATGTGTACAGGACTGACCGAGTTTTTTGCCCAGCTTCATGCACCCTCTTGTTTCAAAAGGGGGCCACTAAAAATTCAAAAATTAGTGCAAAACGTTAGTAATGCAGTTAATTCTTTTACCTTTATATGTTCGGCTTGAATGGAAGGATTCGTCAGCATTTTTGTAATTTTACTCTATTTTTAAAAAATAGCTGAGGTATAGAGCATTTTGCATTTGTAGGGTGGTTGATTTTTTTCCAGAATCAGGTTTCCTTTATAAGATGGTTTCTCGCAAATTTAATTAATTTTTTTTCTTTAAAACACAGTGTTGCTATTCTCGCACACTCAAAACTATATAGTTATCCTCTGCAACTTGAAAATCTCACCAAACATAGCGATACTTGGAGAAATATTATCAAATTTGGTGACACAAACAGATCGCCATAAATGAAGTCAAAGTAATTCCCGACTAATTTGGTAGATTCTTATTGAAATTCGGTATTGATGCAGGGGTGCCCAGAGAGGGATTTGGTGAAGCAAAATGCATCAAACAATTTTTTTTTTTTTTTTTGGGGGGGGGGGGGAATTTGAGAAAAAGTTAATTCTTTTTTGGGGGGTGGGATTTTTAAATTCTTAATATTTCCTTTTTTTATTGTTAAAAAAGTTTTTGATTTTTTTAATATCACTTTTAATTTTTTTCAACATTTGCAATTGATATTCTGTTTAGGAAAGGCGGTGTCAATGCCAAGTTTGAAGATTTTTTTTTTTTTTTTTTTTTTTTTTGGGGGGGGGGGGGGATGGTCACAACTGTATTGATGAAAACTAGGAAAGGAATTTCTATAATCATGTTCCACGCCATTTTTAACCGACTTCAAGGAGTAGGTTATGATTTCGACCTGTATGTATTTCTTGTTCACCCATAACTTCCGTAAATATGAATCGATTTTGATAATTCTTTTTTTTGTTTGAAAGTGTAAGATGACCACATGGTCCCATTTCAATTTTATCAAATTCTTGAGATTAGAATTTTTTAAAAATAAAAACATTAAAATTCCAATTCTTTTTGAAGCAGTCATCCAATTAGAATCGTTCATTTTTCAGGTAATCGCAGGCTGTCATGTAGAGCGCACAAGTCAGATGTGTGTGTACAGTAAATAAATAAAATTTCAGGCTATCATTTTTACACCGATACGAGATCTTTTTTTAACCGACTTCAAGGAGTAGGTTATGATTTCAACCTGTATGTATTTCTTGTTCACTCATAACTTTCCTTAATATGAGACAATTTCGATAATTCTTTTTTTGTTTGAAAGCATAAGTAACCCATGTGGTCCCATTTTAATTTCATTAAACTCTCATGATTAGAACTTTTATAAAATAAAAACTTTAAAAATTCAAATTCTTTTTGAAGCAATCGTCCAATTAAAAGCGTTCATTTTTTTTTTTTTTTTTTTCAATAAATTATATTCAAACATTAAAAATACAATTTCGTTTCACGTTACATGTTACATCATATACAAAACATGTCACGAGAATTAAAGATGAGAGGATTACAATAAAATAAATAAACATGGATGATTGACTTAACAATAACCAAAAAATATGAATAATGTGATGCTACCAGAAGAAACTATTACTCTTAAATAGATACGAAATCTTTTTCTTAGCATGTTTTATTATAGTTTCGTGTGTTTGAGTAAGATGAGCTGAATTATTAAAAAGTCCTTCCGGCGGTGCCGGGAGGAAGAGGTAGCTTTCATATACTTATTTATTTATTTTAAATTAAGTTATATTATTCAAATATACGAAGCTCAAATTAGTGGAACACGGCGATTATATAAGATTTGATACTAGTTTTTGTCAATACTGAATATTAATAGGAATTTTTAGAAATTAGTCATCTTTTATTCAACCTGGTTTTATTTTAAGCGATTTATAGGGTCGCCAAATTCCACGATATCCATTTTAAAGCAACATGATGGATAAAACAAACCAATAAGCTTGGTCGAAATCTTAATTCATGTGAACATGTACACTCACATCGAAATCGATTAATATATACGAGAGCTGTAGCGGGCAAATTGATTAAAAAAATTCCAGGAGTTTTTCAAGGTAAAGACAAAGCAAAAAATACTCCGGAATTCATTATTAAGATAAATAGTTTAGAAAGAACCTTTTTTCAATTTCTAATGTTTTGTTTGTACATCATTATACATTTAAAATATTTTTGACAAACTGAAATGGCCGCCATTTTGAAACAAGATAGCGGATAAAGTTGGCCCGTGAACTCTGTTAAGACATTGGTATGTACCATGTACACACGGAGTTATATCGAAATCAGTTTATAAATATGCGTATTATCGCGTGAAAATTTTCAGACCGTTTCAAAATGTCAATCACACTGGAAATTGAAAGTGCTAAAACTCAGCCATTTTTCCAGATATAAGGTAAGTGTACCAGTAGTGGGCCATGTACCAATAGTGGGCCACCAGTTTTCAAAGTTGAAAAACAAGTGTTCTAGTCACCCCTGTCAGATAACAAACTAATTGCTGATTGGCTGGAATCCTTATCTGTTATCAAGCAAAGAGACAACTATTCTCATAGTCTTTGAGCTGGAAAGGTGTTTTTACAGACTATATGAAAAAAAAAAAAAAAAAAAAAAAAAAAAAAAAAAAAAAAACTAAATAGAAGCTAAAATTATTTTACGTAATCATCAAAGCGTCTAAATATGATTTCATTATTGTGTATACTTAAGTGTAGAAATGTAAAACAAATTATAACTTCTGTACAGTATACATTAAACACAAGAATGGAAAGGCCCACTTGTAGGGGGCCCCCTAATGGAGCATCAGAAATTTACTTGGCCTACTACTGGAGCATAGAGGAAAGTAACATTTTTTATTTTTCATTTTTTCTAGAGAATATATTTTAAAAATTTGAATGTTTATTCTGATACATAAAGGTAAGGACTAGGCTAAAAAAAAATATTTTTTTTTTAAATTCACTAATACTTTAATAATAATTAGATAAATGTCCTTAAGTGGCTCACTACTGGTGCATTTACCTTAGATTAAACAAAAAATTCTCTGGAATCTTTGTATCAAGGTCAAAACACAAAAGAAAAATCTTTTACAATTTCTTACTTTTTTGCACCTAATTTTAAAATTTAAATAAAAAAAATTAATATTCCGCCATTTTGAAACAAGACGTCGTTGGAACTGGCCAACGAACTCGGTCCAGACATCGGTATGTACTATCTACGCACCAAGTTTCATCCAAATCGGTATATAAATACGCGTGTTATCACGTGAAGAAAACCAGATCATTTTAAAATGTGAGCAACAATAGAAATTAAAAGTGCTATAACTCGGCCATTTTTTAAGATACAGACGAAACAAAAAATGCTTTGGAATCTTTGTATCAAGGTCAAATGCATGAAAGAAAAATCTTTTTCAATTTCTCACGTTTTTGTACCTAATTTTATATTTTAAATTTAAAAAAAAATTTAAATGACCGCCATTTTGAAACAAGATGGCAGATGGAACTGGCTAACGAACTCGGTCCAGGCTTCATTATGTACTATGTACACACCAAGTTACATCCAAATCGATTTATAAATACGCGTGTTATCACGTGACAAAAATCAGATCGTTTCAAAATGTCAGTCATAAGAAAAATTCAAAGTGCTATAACTCAATCATTTTTTTTTAAGTTATAGACAAAATAGAAAGTATTCTGGAATCGGTGTTTTAAGATCTAACACATAAAATAAAAATATTTTTCAATTTTTAATTTTTTCGCATTTAATTTTAAATTAAAATTTTTTTTAATTTTTTAAATGGCCGCCATTTTGAAACAAGATGGCGGATGATGCTGGCCAACGAACATCGATCGAGATATTTGTATGTACTATGTACATACCAAATTTCATTCAAATCGGTTAATGAATACGTTAGTTATAGCATGACAAAAATCAGATATATATATGTATGGTTATATATACACTGGTGTCCAAAAGTTAAGCATAATTGGTAATTAAGTAATTATTTTTAAGTAATGAAAGAAATATGAATCGGAATGTGCTGAAACTCCAGGTGTGCAAACAAAATAGTACGCATCACATATTTTCGCGAAGAGTTTTCCCCGAAATCGAACAGGGGACCGTCAACAAATTGAAAAAGAACGAAGATCTTTTGGATAACCCTGTCAAAACTAATGTAGCAAAAGCGTTCAAACTGTACATTATGATTAATTGGCTTATTGTAATGTACTGTGTTAATTTTTACAAGGATAGCATGTATACTCGTAGAGAAATTAAGGTTTTTATAAAAACAGTCCTAAATTTTTCCAAGTTTTTTGCTTATAATTTGCAGAGTTCTTATTATAAAATAATGTTCTTTTCTGAAAATATGACAAACATCATTGTACACAATACTCTGTCATCAGAATTTAAAAATAATAAAAATTGTATGAAAAATGAGTATGTTTAGTAAATAATTTTTCATTGCGCATGCGTAAACGATATCAAAATGTCATTTGCATATTGTGTTAACTAAATGTATAGAGCAACTTCTGTAAAAGTTTCAAAAGCATAGCTTGAAAATTCTGAAAATGGGAGCCTATAGAATCAACTCAAAATCCTTTATTCCCTAAATGAAGCAAAAAGGTGAGGGGCTGTATCCATATCCCATTGTTTAGTGCCTACACAATATTGCACGTACAACTATATTTAGGTAAAACCCCTGATTTTTTTGCTTCCTTTAGGAATAACGGATTTTGAGTTGATTCTATAGGCTCCCATTTTCAGAATTTTCAAGCTATGTTTTTGAAACTTTTACAAAAGTTGCTCTATACATTTAGCTAACACTATATGCAAATGACATTTTGATATCGTTGACGCATGCGCAATGAAAAATTATTTACTAAACATACTCATTTTTCATACAATTTTTATTATTTTTAAATTCTGATGACAGGGTATTGTGTACAATGATGTTTGTCATATTTTCAGGAGAGAACATTATTTTATAATAAGAACTCTGCAAATTATAAGCAAAAAACTTGGAAAAATTTAGGACTGTTTTTATAAAAACCTTAATTTCTCTACGAGTATACATGCTATCCTTGTAAAAATTAACACAGTACATTACAATAAGCCAATTAATCATAATGTGCAGTTTGAACGCTTTTGCTACATTAGTTTTGACAGGGTTATCCAAAAGATCTTCGTTCTTTTTCAATTTGTTGACGGTCCCCTGTTCGATTTCGGGGAAATCTCTTCGCGAAAATATGTGACGCGTACTATTTTGTTTACACACCTGGAGTTTCAGCACATTCCGATTCATATTTCTTTCATTACTTAAAAATTATTACTTAATTACCAATTATGCTTAACTTTTGGACACCAGTGTATATATATGTCAACATTTGAACGGAGGGTGGTTTTGGGGTCTGGGGGTCATGATCGGTGAAAATATACCAAAATTTTCTGGAAGTGCTTTCCTCCGGACGGCTGCAATAGGTAGCTTTTTATTTTTTGTAATGAAAGCTACCTAAAAGAAGGAATAAGAAAGCTATGCTTTACACTCGTTACAGGCGAGAAAGACCTTTTTTTAATGCATTTTTTAAAAAATATCATCAACAATTTTACCTTGAACTTCAGGCGATTCTGTATAAAAAGAATATCTACAAGTGAAATCACACGTTGCAATTAAGATAAAAGAAAACGAAATTATCGAGAATGTTTTAAATACATTTGTTTATTTTTTAAATAAACTCGAGAATTTCTCTCGAAAAGTCGTTACTGACCTTATTATCCAAAAGGTGCTTATTGATGAATAATGGTTAGCAGGGTAACATAAGGGAGGAAAAAAAGAACCTGCTTTTAATAGCAAGGACCGCAAAATATCTATATATTTACTATGCATACGGAGTACTGTTGAAAATTTCCCCAAGGTTGCTCTAATTAAGCTGTTTTTTCTCTGTTATGATATTTATAATACGTTATGGGAGAAAATATATTTATAAATGAGGAGTATAACAGATGAGAATATCAATGTAAAAGCGTTTGCGATGGTGGGAGCAAAAATGGTGTATTGAACAATACTTTATAATTAGAGTTGACAGCACACCATCTGTCAAGCTTTTAATCGGGCTTCTGTTGTCAGCCGTACACAGCCTTGCGACCCGCCGGCCTTTTACGCACTGCCCAAAATACAACTATTAATTAATCCATATTTATAAAAATTTTAAATGCTCAATAAAAGATTTTTAAGACTTTCACATCGTTTTAGATATTTGTATTAAAAGAAAAATCTACTCTATTGTCTATATCAAGGCTGTCCAACGCGGCGCCCTTTGAAGGATTTCTTGGCGGCCTTCCTGTTATTAAATATTTTAGAAATAAAATTCTGTTATAAAGAATTCTTTCTGAAAAATCATTAATATTGTATTTGAGCAATAGATTTTTGTTTTTAAATCTATGTTTAGCATATATCATATATTTAGCAAATTTATGTTAGCTGGTCGTTGTACATTAGAAAACAGAAATATACTTTGAAATTTTAATTATGCGTATCTTTGCAATTTTTAGTTATTGTTTATATAGTGTACTTATGATAGTTGAATTTCTTAATAGTTCGTAATAGCTTTTTTTAATATTTAAAAAGTAAGCGAAAAAAAAGTTTTCACCCCCCCCCCTCCCATTTGAAAATAATGTGCATAAAAGCTCATGGTTTTATTTATTTATTTATTTATTTTTGTTGTTACACTGACCCACTAACTGTTTTATATGAATAAAAGGGCTTAATTTTTCTTTCTTGACTTTTGAAATTTTAGAGGGTTTTTTTCTTTATTTTTTTTCTATAATTTTGCTTAGAATAAATAATAAACAGTGCAGAATGATTTCTATCCATGAAAGCATTTCCAGATTATTCCTGAAACCACCCACATGGTTTGGTCACTATCATGCTTGCCTGTTTTTGTACTTTTCATAAACTAATTTACGCCTTCAAAATAAGTCAAACCGTCTTTTCACATACTAAAAGAAACCTAGCTATATCTCTGATTTTCATGCATTTATTTATTTGTTATTGTTGTATTATAGACGCGATTAAAGTTTCTGGTGTCTTACCCTCCAAACATTTTTTGTATAGATTTATTATAAAAAAAATGTATAATTTGAAATTTAATACGTGTAGCTCCAGAACTGTAAGGGTCTTTTATATACTACTTTACATTCTTTTGCATTATGTGAAGACGTGAGTGTATACTAATACTGTGCGATAATATTGT
The DNA here is from genome assembly GCA_964019185.1 of Maratus speculifer. NCBI lineage: Eukaryota > Metazoa > Arthropoda > Arachnida > Araneae > Salticidae > Maratus > Maratus speculifer. Next base: position 185,695,817 of record OZ025296.1, on the reverse strand, counting down.
CACACGTTTTCAGTCATGTAAATAATGGCGCCCTTCATTGAATGCCAAGAGACACGATGCGCCCCTAGATACTAAAAGGTTGGACAGGCCTGGTCTATATATTTAAAACACAAGAATGTTTTTTTAGTCATCTGAACCGATCTTTTTACTGAACATAGTTTTCTAATTATTATTACTATTATTATTATTATTATGAAAGCTGTTCATTTGCGGATGAGCCCAAACTAGTCATCTTTGTATTGCTATTTAATGAAAGCTGTTCATTTGTAGAAGGGTCCACACTAGCTACTTTTTACTACATTAAAGGTCTTTTCCCTCTACGAGTTACGACTGCCAAACCCCATTGAGACACCACAAACTCTAAAAACATGTTAATTTGGCCGGCTTTAAAAAGACTGCAAAAGATTAGACTATAATAATAATAATAATAATAATAATAATAATAATAATAATAATAATAAATACAGCAGCGATCTCCTTAGAAACGGGTTTTTATTAATTTCTCTTCGGTTGGAAAATTTTAAGGCGGGAACAGCTGCTGTTAAAAACCTACTGGCTGTTTTCATATTTAATTAAGTAACATTAACTAAAAATTTGAAAAAAAACTAATATAAAATGAGCTATCTAAACAGAGCCTTTCGTTCTTGTTTTTTTATGTAAGAAAATTGTTTTAAATAAGACACTTTAAATGTATTGTTTTAAATCTGACGTAATTTTCACCAAAGTTTTTTCCCTTTTAATATTTACGTAAAAACACTTTTGTTGAAGAAAATATTATTTGCGCTATCTTAGAATTCACAACAATAATTAAAAACATCACCTAATTAATATGAAATAAAATAATGGTGTAAATATATTTTTTAATTTAGATTGTATTGAAACGTTATTATTTGGTCATTTTAAATATGACGAAGTTTCTCTTATCTATTACGTTAAACGCACGTTAATGAATTTATTATTTTTTAATTTTTTTTCTCGTTTTAGTATTCGTGCGAAAATGTTTTTGTTGCCAGAAAGGAAATATTTTTATTTGTGCTTTCCCAGAATTGGCAACGATAATTTAAAAGACCATCTTGAAATATGAAATAATGTGTAAAAATATTTTTTAATTTAAACTGTTTGGCAATTTTATAATTTGGCCATTTTAAATATGACGTAATTTCCTTCATTTACGGCTTTTAACGCATGCATATTAATAAATTTGTTATTTAAAATTTTGTTTCTTTTTTAATATTCCCCTGAAAATATAGTTTTCATGACGTAATTTTCCATATTTTATTGCTTTTAATACATGACCATTTAATTAAAATTTGAAAGAGTTTTTTTTTTTTTTTTGTTTGTTTATAATAGTCACATGTAAATATGTTTATATTATTATTTGAAGAATATATTAATCGTTGCGCTGTTTTTACAACTGACAACAATTTAGTGTAATAAACTTTCTGAAACATATAAAAAATATGTCACAAAATGCTGAAAATTTGAATTTAAAATGAAAGTAAATTCTCAAAAAATTAATCATATTTAAAAAAAAAAAATGTATTCTGTACACCGGAAGTTTCTAATGCTCTTCTTTAGAAAATCTCTTTAGAGAATCTATCTCAAGAAAAAAATTATTAAATTCTAATCTATAGTTTTGCTTCTATAAAAAAAAAAAAAAATAATAATAATAATAATAATGGAACTATTTTGATCAACTTTAATATTAAATATCTTTTAAAAAATATATTCGATTTAAAAATTATCTACATTATGTATATATTTATCAAACATTTCTCTCTAGTATAATCAATATTCATATTTTTGTATGCAGTAGCTCTGAAAACATATGTAAAGAAAGAAAGTCAAGGTTAGCAGGGATAAACATAAAATATTGAGAGGGAAGTACGTTGGTAGAATCACTGCTGAGAAATAAGTTTCACAGGATGTATTTAAACTAGAGCAGGGCTGTCCAACCTTTTACAAAGCAGGGGCGCATCTCAGCTTATGGCATGCAATGACGGGCGCCTTTAATAACAGTCTCAAAACAAGTAGGAAAATCACCTTTTATATTAATAGCAATATTATATATATGCAAATGAGACATGGTGCCCCTATTTCACACGATTTTATAGATTTTTAAAAAAACCTAAAATGTTTTAAAGGTCTGGGGTAGAAAAAGACAGCCTTTATCCTGTCTTACAAAACAAAAAAGTGGACAGTGAAATAATTGCAATAAGAATAACAGAAAAGCTGAAATTTCATGCACGAAGGAGAAGAAGGATCGCTTATTTGTTTCCACATTTTACTTGTTAACGTATTAAAAAAGTTATTGCCAACATTTATTTATTACAATTGGCATAATTTCCATAAAAATTTTTATAAAACATAACTGTGAATTAGTAAAGGAATGCAGTATGAAAGTTTTTTTGTTTTAACTAATCATGTGCCGTTGCCTTTCTTTTAATACGTTGCGTTTGTTATAATTGTTCATGTGTGAAATACATTTGTAGAAATTTTTAAAACACCTCTCATGAAAATATCAAGGATTTTAAATAAAGTATCCCTTACAAGGGAATTGTATTTAAAAATTAGTAAAAAAGACTAATAATAGGAAACCTTCAAAAAGGCGCCAAGAAAACCTGCAAAGGGCGCCATGGCGCCCGCGGGCGCCGCGTTGGACAGCCCTGAACTAGAGAAATAATCAAATAGAAAGGCAGAAGGGGCTTTAAAATTTTGAGGTTGGACTAATTCGAGCGCATCGTCGTTCTGAAATAAGGAAAAAAATCGAAAAATTCGTCGATTGGCCGCGGGAGAAAATCCCAAAATTCTCCAATTAGTCTCAGGAAACACACACACACACACACACAAAAAAAAAAAAAAAAAAAAAAAATCTAAAACGGGAGGAAAATTCGTGAATTTCGTCAATTTGTCAAAGAATGAAATGGCCAATTCATCAATCTGCCGGGAAAACTATCACAAAATTTAACAATATTTAATAGTACTGCGGGAAAAAATTACAAAATTAGTCTATCTGTAGCGGAAAAAATAGTTTAATTTTCGTCAGTCAATCACGGATAAATCATCCCAAAATTCATCAATCAGCCGCCGAAAAAATATCACGCAGTTAATCAATCAGTCGCATGAAAAAACTTAATGCATCAGTCGGTTCAGGTAAAAATTACAAAAAATTTCAAGCACACAAAATGGGAAGAAAAATCGTGATTTTTTTAATCTAATCAATCGATTTCTTAATTTAATTTTAATCGATCGCGAAATCCATCACGAAATTTGATCTTCAGTCATGAGAGGTTTCGTTCATCTGGCGAAACCCTATTCATTTTTGTCTGTCTGTCACATAGTCCGCATACAAAAACTCTATAAATCAGAATTTTCAAATTTTGTGTACTTACAGCTGAATATTTCATGTCAAACGACAAACCATAAAAAATTTGAAAAAGTCTATTAGTTTAACTAAATTAGTTTTATTAATGTCATCCGTTCATTTTAATTTGAACTTTTTGCGTGTAGACATCATAGCTTGGAGATTAAGCGTCCCGCTAGTAAACAGGATATTGTTAGCTCAATCCTCGGGGGCTGCAAGCTGAAATTTTCACATTTAAATAGATTTGATTAAAAGAAATTTCATAATTTTGCCGAGTTATGGGTTTATATTATTAGGGTTTCGTTCATCTGACACATTCACAATATTTTTTGGAATTCAACTTTTTTTTCTATTTTAAAAACTACTAAAATCGTTTTATTAATGATTCAGCAATTTAAATTACTTTCAAACAATTTTTTTCGTTTTTAGAAATTTAAAACTTTATTCATATCTCCACTGATTTTTTTTTTTTTTTTTTTTTTTTTTTTTTCATTTCGGATTTTCAAAAAATTTGGAATTCTGGATTTTATTTGAGCATTTTTTATTTGATTAAAATGAATAACTTGCTTTTGTAAGTATTTTAAAAATTAAATTTATTGGTGCTTCGGTCTATGTAAGAATTTAATAATTGTAAATTAACAATTTGGGTGAGTTTCATTTAAAGGATAAGTTATTTTGAAATTAAACGAAACTCTCGATGCGATCTGCTATCCCACTTATTTAAAGATTCATTAGGTATGTTACTTTATAACAGGTCACTTTATAATACTTTATATCCCGATTGTGGAAAAAGGTTAGCCATCTAAAATTTGGATTCCAAATTATCGAAAGAGAACAAAGAAACCCTACAAAGAAATGATCACTTGAAAACATAAAAATCTTCCTCATCTGTAGTCTGTAAATTATTATTGAAAAATAAATTCTCCATTTTTACAAAAAAAATTGATTAGCTTAACAGCGTTTCAGAAATTGTGAATTTGAAATGAACAATAATTGAAGAGAACAATTTAAAACTTTTTTAATTGTCGGATTTCGACTAATTCTACTTCGTTTTTAACTAATTTAAAATTATATTAAATAACCTAGATTTTACATATACTCAAAATTTCTTTTGAAATATAGTCCTATTTGCATTACAGTAGCGTATATATATATATATTTAATGCTCGATACTAATCAAACATTTAAAATGAATTAAATTTGCATGAATTATATTTTTACATTTTAAATATATAAAAAGGGTTTTTGATTTCATTGAGCAAACGTCTGTTTTATCAAAGAAAATCTCACTATTTTTCTATCTTTAGGCCTTGAAAATTGTGCATTATTAAAATATTATCATTATAGATTGCGTTTTATGCTTATTAAACGGCGAATACTGATTACATTAAATTTGTATATGGGTTTGTTTTACTCTTTTTGTGACCTTACTATTTTAATTACCCCCTTTTTTTTACATTACATGCGCGTAGCTAGGGGGGTGCGCTGGGTGCCCGGGCACCCCCCCCCCCCCCGTTCACGCAGACCCAAGCTCGATTATTTAAAAAAAAAAAAAAAAAAAAAGAAATTTATTTAAAAAAAATGAAAGTCAAGTTAGTTCAATTAGTTGCTTAACAATCTTATGTTTTAAAATACGATAGAAAAAAAAGACCCACATTTTTTTTTTTTTTTTTTTTTTTTTTTTTTTTTTTTTTTATTAAAATACTTACTAGAATCTGTATTAGTCACAGTAAGTCAAAAAGTTGGTTTTTTAATCCCAATTTGATGTTTTTTTTCACATTATTGCAATTCCATAAGAAATTAGCGTAAGTTCTCGACAAGGATAGAAATTATTCATTTCTTTGCTTTTCTAATCTAAAGTCTAGACAGGAGCAAAAGAAAATACAGATGTGAAACGATAATTCCACCGTGTGATTAGTAGAGATGAGACGGATTCAGCCCGAGACCAGGCCCGACATGGGCTCGGGCTCTATTTTTATTCTAATCTTCGGGAAAAGGGATGTAGAAAAGATTGAAGAAACTTTTTTTCATTTAAAATTGCATACTTATTCCTTTTCAAATCATTTTGATCAAAATGGCGGGGATCCGAAGTAGTGTTTATTTATTTTACTATTTCATTGCTGTTTCAAATGAAAATTTGCGATAATTACATATTTATGTCTGCATAATTTCCGACTACAACCTATTGAATGGCGCCAATCAAAATAAACACATCTATGAATGTGTTAGCTGGCTTTACGTTAGCAGAAGATTTTTTTAATAGGATCGTTTATTTATTTATTTATTATTTAGTTACATAACGCGAAGATAAAACTTTCTTCTGTTATTAATAGACGAAAGTTAGCTGGAGGTTTGCAAATTATTTAATCTTCTATTGTGCACGAGTCAAAGTCGTTTTTCATATGAAAATTAGTGATTGTTCTATCTATTTGTCAACATGAACTCTGTTCAAGCTAAGGACGGTATACATTTTCGAAGGCACCTTTCCACCGTAAGCAAACATAATTACCATGTTATTTTGATATAAAGCAATTGTTCAGTGTTTCTTCTTTTCCGGACCTTTAAGCATCGGACCTTTAAGATAACAATGTCATTTTTTTAAAATTTTACGTTGATTTTTAGGCGCCTATCAATCAGGGAAGATTGTTATGAGAAAGGAATCTATTGTACTTAAAGATGTACATTTTTTACAGAAAATTGAAAAACGCTGTTCGGTTCGTCAGATTACAAATAATAGTTTCTGCAAATTTCATGCATTTATTCATTAAGTCACAAACATATAAATTTACTTTTTAAATTAGGAAAAATTTTGAGATTAATTTTAAGGGTCAAGTATATTTTTGTTTGATATGGATTCTGATAAGATTGAATTTAAATTTTCATTTAACAGTTTTATCCGTGCAAGAAATTTTTAATACCATAATAATAAATTTTTAATACAATAATAATTAATATAAAAATAAATTTTTAATGCCATAAATACCACACAATTTTGTTTTGTATATTTTTGGTATCGGGCTCGGGCCCGGAAAACGAGCCCGAACTCATCTTTAGTGATTAGCCTGGGGAACAGAGGGCGGGGGGGGGGAGGGGTTGAACAAATCTGCTTCTTTTGAAAATGAGAAATAATACGACTCAAAATTCAAATTAATGTTTGATGGTTAAATTTCGTTTTTTGAGGCCATATTTTGACATTCGTAAAAAGAACATGTTACAGAGATGAGACGGGCTCCTTTTTTTAAAACCGGAAAATTTTATTTATTCATGTATAAAAAAGATTGAAAGAACTCTTTTCCACTTTAAATTGCGCGTTTAATCCTTTTACATGTTATTTTAATGCTGATCAAAATGACGTTGGAACTAAAGTCGTGTTTATTTATTTTAGTATTTCATTGCTGTTTGAAATGAAAATTTGTTATAATTACAGATTTATGTTTACGGATACCTTTGTTTTATAGCTGTCATGTTTTATCTATGTTTACATATCTTTCTGATCCATCAGATTTAGTTTTGAGCAACTTCTCATTCTTCTTCACGCAATGAAAAATTGCGTTTGGGTCCTTTTTAAAAGAAGTACCACACAATTATACTTTCAGCAAATAAAAAACCTGTCTAAAACGGAAATTTGATAGGTTTTATGGGGTTCCGTTTTATTAGGTTTTACTACATAAGATATTGTTTGTATCCAACATGTTCAGGTTAAAAAATTTGGGCACCCCCCCCCCTCGTTCAAAAGGCTGGCTACGCCTATGCATTACTAGCCCCACCCCATCCACAAGATTGCATCCACGGCTGTTGCGACATATGATGACGGTTGTGTAAGGCCAATTATACAATTGAGATTCAGCTTGTATAAAATTGCTAAATACAAACATGTTGCAAACTTCAGGACTATTATTATGTCTAGACTAGAATAAAAGTTTTTTTTTTAGACGCTGTAGGAGAATCTAAGACTCCTATAAAGGAGAATTACAGGGGCTCAAGGGTAATCGTTGTAATTATGTCGTTTTAAATGTGACAGAATTTTCATCATCAAATGATTTTGGCAATGATCGTTAAATAATTTTTAAGTTTTTTTTTCTTTCAATATCCACGTGTAAATAGGATTAATGAGTTTCAAAATTCGCCTTATCCAGAAAATCAAACTGTGTGAAGTCGCGAAAAATCTCAAACTGCGTCCATTGGTTTTCATTGTAAACCAAGATTTTATAAAACCAAAAATACAAAATAAAGCTAGGTTTTTTCCCCCAGATTGTTGTGTTTTTACTTTCTTTATTCTATCTTTACAATTTCGAATTCCGGTTTTTGATGGATTTACTTGCTACCCTTTTTCTACCGAATTATAAATTCATGACATTCAAAATCATTTACATTCTAAAGCATTTTACGTAAATTGTTTAACTAAATTAAAAGATTTACATAAATCATTTAATAAATTTTTGAAGAATTTTAGAAGGATTGGAGTATTTAGAAGGATCAATTAAATTTGAATTTACAGGGATTTGGTGCAATAACCCCACTCAAATATTTAATTTGAAATTATTTTCTTCGTATTTTGTAGAATTAAAAAATGTACAAATATGATGTTCTTGCAATATAAATATAGAAATATTTCCGAATGGAAAAATATCCATCCCCCTCCCTCAGCGCCAAGAAAGCTGAAAAGATACAAAGGCAAAATAAATCATCCTTTTAAAAATATTTTTGTTTTGTGTAACCAATAATGCTTTTGGAACAAAATAAAGTAATGTATCTGTAACTCATTCTAAACGCAGTATTACAACTAATTGACGCATTAAAGGAATTTTTTATTAAGTAATTGCAATAGTACTTATAAGTACCGTCGGTAGGTAAAGGGTTAAGAGTGAGAGATTAAAAAAAAAAAAAAAAAAGAAAAGAAAAGAAAAAAAGAAAAAAAGAAAAAACATGATTATACAGAATGTCTGCATGTGAGTCTGCGACTCTGTATGTATGTGGCATAAATTTTGTGGGCGCTCTATCTCAAAAACTAATGGACGATATTTAATTATAAAATATGATCAAATAATTACTAATATAAAACTACAATATAAATTTATGCCGATTAATTTTTGGTGTAAATCTCTCAACAGATGATACGGCTATGATGCATTTTTCACAATTTTTCTAATAGTTCTATTTCACGAACTAATGCACGGAATTTAATAAAAATTTATATTCGGGTAGTCCCTGATATAGATTGATGTTGATTAGCTTTTGGTGTAAAACGCTCAATAGGTGGCGCTATTATGCTAATTTTTTCCAGATTTCATCAATAGCTGTATTTTAAGAACTAATGCTGGAATTTTCATCAAAATTAAGAGTCAAGCATACTTGATAGATATTATTGCTGATTATGTTTTGGTGTAAATCGCTCAACAGGTGGAGCTTTTATGCTACATATTTCCCGATATCCCCAATAATCGCATTTCAAGAACTAATGCACAGACTTTCATACCTTTAGAATCCTTATGATGGACATATGTTGCCATTCAATTTTGAATTGCTGTAGCAAATTTTGAGGTATTAACATGTATGAGTTCGGGGATTGCCATATTCGACTGTATTTAGATTTGTCAATAGAACAGATTGATATATAAAACACGTTTCTTTTAATTTTGGAGTAGGTGAGTTTGGAAACTCGCGCCTCATATATATTCAACTGAAAATATAGTATTTAGAAATATTATTATTTGAGTTTTTTAAAATCTGACAATAGTAATTAACAAGTCAAAAAATAGCCCGCCAAGCGCAGCAAATGCGGTGCGTTCGTACTATGACAAAGTTTTGAAAAAACTCAGATCTTGGTGTAACAGTATACTGTACTTCGGATACAATATAATAGCTGAAAACTTTTGTGTGCCCCTGTAAATACTATCTGCTTTCTATTATACAGGAAGTAATTTGTAGTAAACCTCATAGCAACGTACATCAATGAAATAATTTAATGTTATTAAAACGCGCTCAAATCAATGTTTTCCCCTATATCATTATGTATTGGAATACTTTTGTGTGGCCCTGTAAATTAATAACTAATATTCTTTACACCACAGATTGTACAGAATGTATATTTTAGAATATACTTCATAGATGCATAGCAGTTGTTCGAAGGAATGTAGCATCATTAAAATGCACTTGAAACTATTTTTTCCTATTGGCCATAATGTAACGGAATACTTTTGATTGTCCCTGTAATTAAACTAAACATCCTATTTTCATAAAATTTTAAATAACTCGACAAAATTATGCGACATTTACATATTTTAAATTTCAAACGATTCGGTTGGGTAGTTTTTGCTCGGTTATGTGCGGACGGACGGAGTGAACAACGACTATAGGTGCAGCATATTTATATAATTAGAAAGCACCTAAATACTGGAAAAAACAAAAAAATAAATAAATTAAAAAAGTTATTGTACACTGCACGTCACAATTTTAGTCAAAAAGTAGCCAAATGCATATGCTGGTCTGCTTCTGCTATGCATAGTTTTGGTCTTATAAAACTAATGTAACTGAAGTATCTTAAACGATTTCAATAAAAAATAAGTTGGAAATTGCAGGTGAAGCGTAGAAAATAAGGTGCGTTCGTACGATACCAAAGTTTTAAAAATATCACTCTCATATATCAATCTCTTAAAATTTTAAATAGCTAATTACAATTAAAATGCGCACCAAACAATGTTCTCCCTATGCCATTATGTAATGGAATACTTTTGTGTGGTCTTGTAATTTAATAAAAAATGTTCGTTGCACCACATATTATGCAAAATGTATATTATAATATGTATTTTATAGATGCATATCAATTTTACTATGTTCGAATGAGTGTAACACCATTAAAATACATTAAAAACATTTTTCCCCATTGACCGCAATGTAACGGAATACTTTTGATTGTCCCTGTAATTAATCTATGCATCCGATTTTCATAATATTTGAAATGGCTCAACAAAATTATGTAATAATTATGTATTTTAAATTTCAAACGATTAAAATGAATTTGAAACTTTCCCCCCCATTCATCGTAATGTAACGGAACACTTTTGATTGTCCCTGTCATTTATCTATGCATCCGATTTTCATGAAATTCAAAATAACTCGAAAAAATTATGTAATAATTATGTATTTTAAATTTCAAACGGTTCGGTTGGGTAGTTTTTGCGTTATTATATGCGGACGGACGGACTGAACGACAAATATAGGTGCTACGTATTTACATAATTACGAACGCACCTAATAATTCTTATATTTAAAAACTGATCGCTTATCATATTTTTTTTTTTATAAAATTACCAGTTTTTGTGCTTTTATATTACTTTTTTTTTTTTTTTTTTTTTTCAGTAGAAGCTGAGAAAGTGAAAAAGTCACAATAATCTTCTTCTAGAATAGAGAAATTACGTTAGCATATCAGTGTTACGGTTCACCTAGCATGTTAAAATAGTATGTTTACGGCCTGCGAGACAGAAAGGTTAAGAAATTTAAAGGGTTATTTAAATATACAGTCGGCTCTGGTTAATTTGAACTCGTCGGGAGCACAAGAAATGCTCTAATTAACCAGAGTTCAAATTATGAAATGTGTGAGAGGAATATATGTTTAAAGAGGTACTATTACATTTTAGTAACCCCTGCATTGCATATATTACAAGGGAATTAATGTTATAATGGTTTTTTACATTTATTTCGGCTGTTATTTAAAGGGAAAAATTAACACAAGCCATTGACCACAGGGCCAATGAATGAGGAAAAGTGGCTACTAAAAATTTGGTTGTCAGCGGCCACTTTATGGCCAATTTCAAGAAAAAAAAGTAAAATTTTCTTGCATTCCATCATGTTATTCTATTTTTTTCTGTTTACAATACCTTTATATTAGCATATTTATTTCTGCTATTCATTTTTATATTAATACTAATAGGAATTTATCAAAAGTTTACAGTTTAATATTAAAAAAAAAAGGCCATTAAAGAAAGTTGCCACTTACAAAAGTGATACTACTGGCCTGGCCAGTGTTGAAATTTCCCAGTTTTGCCCTTTACTTTTATTGATTGAATATAATTTAATATTAAATTAAAAATATAAATGGTATCGAATAGAATGGACTGTAGTCTTGATTGTCTTTTTAAAGTTTTTTAATTTTACTTGCACAAATACACACACACATAACAACACAAAACCACAAATGGTAAATTAATATGCAATTATAAAATTCAAATTGATTTCCATAGCTTAAGGGATGTATGGATGATTAGCAATTCGAGTTCGTGCTGATGCTTTGATGATCAACAGCTTAACTGTTCATTTTTTACAAGCACTCGCCAGGTGGAGCCAAAAACACTTCCGGAAAGGAACAAATGGATAAACTAATTAATAATATTAAAATAATATAAATAAAACATAAAAATTAATAACACAGTTGTTATAATAAAACAACTACGTTTCAGAATTTAAATTAATTGTACTACAGTTTTCGTACCTGATATTAGATATGAATAATTTAGAAGTTATTCACACTACTTATCATCAACGTGAGAAACATTATCAATTGTTGTTATGTCTATTCATATTTGACTTTTTAGCCAGTTTCTTCTATTTGTAACAAATAGTTAAGCTCTTTGTCCGCGATGACGGACAGACTAGCCACTAAGAAAGCAGATATCAAATGCATTTTATTATACAGGGTGAGTCATAAATATCGAAACAATAGGCTATCTCCTTAAATATTGCTTTTAGACCCATACTTCCAATTGCAAAAATGCATAAAAAAATGTGAAATTTTTGATAAGATAAATTGCGACTCCATGGGGGGTCTAGTTGAAAAGTCACGAAAATTAAATTTTTACACGGCCTCCGTAGGACAAAAATTCCAATTAGGAAAACTTTCCTTATTCAGTCCTGAATAAGACACAAAAAGTTGCATCTTCATATCTCCAAAATTCGCAAAGTTATAGCCGTTTAAAAAATTCATCAAGTTTTAAGGGATTAGACACAAATTGAAATGCGCGCAATTCAAAAAACAATGTTACTTTAATAGTTCTAAGAAACGCGTAAAACATCTATTTTCAAGGGCGGATCTGGAGAGTCCTCAAGGGGGGGCGATTTTAGAAATTTAGAGACTCGACTTTAATGCGTGGGTCGGGGATATTTTTTTCACTGCGGGTCATGTTTCTTTTATTTTTGCTGCGGGTCGGGTCTGGGTCCGGTTGACTTCTAGTTTTTGCTGTGGGTCAGGTCTGGGTCCGGTTGACTTATAGTTTTTGCTGTGGGTCGGGTCTGGGTCCGGTTGATTTCTAGTTTGTGCTGTGGGTCGGGTTTGGGTCCGGTTGACTTCTTTTCTTTTGCTGCTGGTCGAGTTAACTAATGTTTATGTTGTGGATCACATTAGCAGGATTAGCAGGTGTTTTTATTCAGAAACTATGGCGTAATCCATTTTTTGATAAGCAGTTTAAGAAAATACTGTGAAAATTATCGTTTTGAATAGAATTTCTGGAAGCGACAGCATGAGAAGGTAGAAAAATCCGCAATCATTTGACGTGCAAAGAGAAAACTGCGCTCGGGGCAAAGCAAAATGTGGCGCCCCCCCCCCCCCCTCCGACCCAACTTTTTCTTGTAACAGGCCAAAAATTACGCTGGTAGCATAAATTTGGAGTCCCCTAAATTTCCACGCCCGGGCCGACCGCATCCTTCGCCCCCCCCCCCTCCTTTCGCACGGCACTGCATATTGTCTGTCCTACACATCTTGAGAACAATTAAGTCTAGTTCCAGCCCGGCTCGTCTATATGTAGAAAAACAATGCAAGCCATATATATATATATATATATATATATACTATATTAAACCCGGGTTATACACAATATAATTCTCCGATGCTGATCTCTACACTGTAAAAGTTAGATTTCTGTATTGATGTTGCCAAACTGGTTTCGACTGATGACGCACATTTATACTTATTCTCATTAAAACCATATAACTGAAAATAGCTCATATTTTAACGTTCCTGCTTAAATCTTTACAAAGGGCTAGTTAGCCCGCAATTTTTTTTTTTTTTTTTTTTTTTTTTTTTTTTTTTTATGGGCTCGGCCCATAGGGCCCTTCAATTCTTTTGAAGGCTCGTCCTGTTTATTTTGTTTATTGGCCCGGCCTGTTGGAAAAATTATTCTAATTTTGCTGGTCCGTTAGAAAATTCGGAACCATTTCGCCGACTCGGACAGGCCCGGGCACATGCATACATCTAGGCTGGGTCGGACACGGACCGAAATTTAACTTTCATTCCGAGCCGAACCCCGACCAGGGAAATTTTGGTCAGTGCGGACTAGAGATAAATTTGTGCTGTTATTCCACAGCCCGGTCCCGCCTGAGGCAGAAACTTTTGCGGCATCAAGAGCAAAACCCGATAATGAAATTATACAGTAGAAAAAATTGCATAATACTTATAAAAAATGTTCCAAAAGTAATTATAATTTTAAAGCTATTTTTTATATTAAAAAAAGGCTGTTAAACGAAAAATTAAATTTAATATTATCAAAAGAACAGTTTGATATAAAATAAAAATATACTTTACGCATAAAAGGATTCTCATATGTTGTCTCTGTTTTAGTAAAAAAATATTATGGACAATGGACATGTTCATGAAGTGTGTTTCATGAATAAATGCATGGAACCTGTAGAAAATACTGTCTATTATCTGTCAAATCGAACAACATTTTTAAATTTTCTGTAAAAAATGCACATTTTTAACTGTAACCATTTCATTCTTCATAACAAGCCTTCGTTATAGCATGACCCAAAAAATAACCTCAAATAAAAAATTTTAAAGTTCAACACTTTTTTAGGAACAGAGGAAACACTACTCGATCGGAAGAATATCGTAAGTACATTTACTTACCGCTACGGCATCAGCAGAGATCCCAAAAGAAATGATAGTTACTACAGTTATTTCCACTTGAAAAGCGATTACGACTTGTATACGTTGCATACACTAGAAATTTAAATTATTCGGTAACCGCAAAATAAAATCAAAAGAAAATATTCTTTTCGCGTTACATGTCTAAATAATAGTAATAATAAAAGATCCAATTGCAAAATAATCTCTGGTACAAACAAAAATCGAACTAAACACAAATTCAGTATTCCCGCCTTTTTTCGTAGGCGCCAGATCGGCGGTCGTGCTTGAACATAAATCTACAGATGTAGATATGACTAATTGTTTTTTTTTTTTTTTTTTTTTTAATAGCATTCAAATACTAAAATATAATAAAAAAAATTGTGCCTCTTTTTCATTTTTATCAAAATAGCAAGACATTGATTTGAAAAGGAATAAGTACTAATTTTTAAGAGGAAAAAAAGTTTTTACATTTTTCTATTTCATCGATAAATAAAAATTTCAGATTTCAGAAAAAATGAGTCCGAATCAGTAGACCAGCATAAAAACAGAGCACGACCTCGTATCGGACACGGGCTAAGTCTGAACCTGTGTCATCTCTAATACAGACATCTAAGAAGAATGACTCCAGGCCAGACTCGATCTGGAAGAAAAATAAGTCAGACCCAATCCAAATCAGCAGAAAAATAATGATCATGAAACTATCAAATAAATGACGGCCGAGTTCTGAATGCGGTAAGACCAGACACAGTCCGAGCCTCGCGAACTTAAAAAGGCGCGGCGCGGGGGGGGGGGGAGGGGCGCTGAATTCTAGTTAGATCTAACTCATTTCTTGCAAGGATACATGTATTTTTGGGAAACGTTTATTGCCCAAGAAGTGAAGACGATCGTCCCCGTCAGACTCGCCATTGGGCCCGACCCAAATCTGCAGAAAAATAATGATCACGATACTGCCCGGTTCTGAAAGCGAGAAGACCTGACCCAGCCCGACCCTCGCGAAATTAAAAAGGCGCGGCCCGTCCCGGACTCGAGTTAGGCTTCAATTCATTTCCTGCGAGGATGCATGTATTTTTAGGAAACTTTTATTAGCCCAAAAAGGGGGGGGGGGGAGGAGATCGCCCTTTCGCCTTGAAAAATGCCAAGGCGCATTTTCCTTGAATCCGCCAATGGCGGATCGATCGCCCTTTCGCCCCCCCCCCCCCTTAGATTTGCCATTGCTTCTCCTCCCTTATGGTCTGGTTCGATCTTAGACCGAGCGTTTACCTCAAGGAAGAACGAAATCCACCCCAGGCCCGCCCTGAAAAGAAAAGTGTGGCTCGATCCCGCTCTACAGGAAAAAGTAAGACTCGATCGCCCCGGTTCTGAAAGCGTAAAGACCCGACCCAGTTCTGTATCTAAAAAATGGCGCGGACCGACTCGGGCCGCGCCGGTCTCGGGTTTAAGTCCATCCTTTTCCCGTGCGGGCATCTTTTTCAGACCCTTTACTGGGCTCAAGGGGGGGGGGGCGATCGCCCATCGCCCCCCCCCCCCTTAGATCCGCCATTGTCTATTTTTTGAGTTAGAATTTTGATTTTTTTTCTTTTTTGTGATGGTTAGCCTTATAATTAACTAAGAAAATCACATCTTAAAATTTCTCATACAATTTATAAAAGTCTCATGTGGTTAGTACCGGTTTAAATGGGACAATCAAAAATCGTTATATCCCGTAACATTATTTATCGGATTTCAATTTCTTTTCACTTAATTAAAGATGATAATCTGATTATAGTTTTGTTCCAAGGTTTTTTTTATATTAATTTTAAAATTATTAAACTTTAAAAAAAAATCATATTTTCAAAAGAAACATTTTTTCAAAAGTAAACATTTTTTCAAATTTGCCAAAACAAAACTAATGTAGAAAATGAAAAATGACTTGTTTCAAGTTCTTTTTTTCCTTTAAAAATTCTTAATATTTAATAACGTAAAGACAAGAAATAGAGGGGAAAAAATCATTATGCAGAAAAACGAAGTGTATTGTTTAAATGTCCGTCAGTTATTTAAAAAAATGCTTTTTCTAAAACGCAAATCAAGTCTTTTTTTTTTTTTTTTTTTTTTTTTTTTTATTTATTTAGCTCTGACAACTTTAGGCTTTATACCGTCCTCCAGAGGATGTTCAAAAATCTGTATTCTGGACCTAGGTAGGGCCAGGACCGAGATGTTATTTTTTTCTGAAGACTCGCCAGGCCGGGCCTAGCGTACTTTTCATAAGGGAGGGGACTGCTTCCTTCAACTTAGGTGCACACTAGATAAAATTTTCAAACCCGGTCTCGACAAAATCCGTATTAAAATCACTGTCTCTGACTGACTCAATACGCGCATAAAATAAATAAAATCCGGCTCAATCGATTTTTTTACGAAAAACATATAGATTCTAAAATCTTTATTTTACAAAAAAAAAAAAAAAAAAAAAAAAAAAAAACAGATAAAGAAAAAGAAAAAAAAAGAAAAAGAAAAACTTTAAAATTCATTTTTTTAAAAACAGATTATTCAAACGCTAAAAAAAAAATAAATACAATAAAACCAGTGAAAAAAAATCTGTCTATGACGGAATTCTGTCTTAAACGGAAAATATGTTGATCCATGCAAAATAAATACAATAGTACCTGAGAAAAAATAAGCTTCAATTACATCTTCCAGGGAGGGCATCTTTCTATAACGTATTTTTTCTTTCCTACGTGATTCAGTCTTAAAAAGTTTTACTGTATAGCATTTTTCAAAGTCTCCAACGGATTGGATATGGATTAACGATATTAAAATATATGTGAAACATTAAAATATAAATAGAGATTCATTGATAAAATAAATATATTACAACCTTTGGCGCTTCTTTTATAATAAAAAGTATAAATATAAAAAACGAAAAGCTATAAAATAATTTTTTGGTCAGAACTCCTATATATGAAACAATATTTTCCCACGCCGAATTAAAAAACTATGTAGAAATTTGCGACTGAACCGGGCTATGATTTAAACTATTTTCCAGATCGGTCCGGGTTATGATGTTGACATTTTTTTCAGGCTACGCCGAACTTTTCCCCCTATGGGTCAGTTTGGGACCTGACCTAGATATTTTGACTCAGGCAGAGGTCTGGTATACAAATTTAACGTAAAAACTATAGGCTGCTATTTTATGTCCAAAGAGAAAGCGCTATCTTAAACCGATTTTTATTAAATTGCAATTAGTGAATGTTCCCTAACTAGCGTTGAAATTGACTGAAGAAAGCACCGTTTAGAGGCAGGGAAAAGTGGTGTAAGTCAGAAATTTTTGAGGATTTTGAGATTTAATATCTCTGTGGAGTTTTTAGATACGGTGATGAAATTTGTTTTGTTCAATTTAGGAATGGATAAAGAATAATTTCCTAATTGGGAATTTTTCCCTACGGGGGCCATATAAAAACTTAATTTTCGTATTTTTTCAAATAGACCCCCATGGAGTTGCAACTTATCAGAAATTTCACTTTTTTTTAGGAATTTTTGCAATTGGAAGTATGGGTCTAGGGGCAATATTTAAGGAGATAGCTATTGTTTCGATATTTATGACTCACCCTGTATGTATATTACTTCAGAACATTTCTGATAAAAATGAAAGAAAGTTTTTCAAAGATCCGAAGTCCGTGAGAAAGTAAAGGAAAATGAAAAAATGGAGTTCTCGTTAGTTTAAATTAAACGAAGTCAAAAGAGAATGAGTTCGAATAAATGAAAAATTTTAGCTTTATTCTGCCATTGAAAATTTCAGGACTTCATGTCTAGTCCGAATTAAGCGAAAATTCGATTTATACGATTTCTAATTAACGAGAGCCGACTGTATATTATTTTTTACAAAGGATTTTGCCTGAATACAATCACTGATGAGTGACCGAATGCATGATGTAAGCATAATGAATGCATAAGGCTAAGAATCTTTATAATCCTGAAATTCCAGAAGAATCCGTCAAGTATATTTTTAACCACTTGACAAAATGTCAAAAATTGAAAGTCTCCAAATACTTATTGGTAGGTAGTGTATGTATACATATTGGGTAGTTATTTTTGTGACAAAAAATACATTCTCAAAATACCATGTGACTTCTTTCTTGGAATCCAAAAGGGGTACAAACTGTACAAATGTTTAAGTGCTGTACAAGTGTTTTCGTGTGTACAAAAAATTTCATCGATATAGTATAATAAAATTTTGAGTTAGAGCAATAGTCGTTTACCTTTTCCGATAAAAATCTAATTTTTCAGAAAACGCATTTAAATTTTTCAACTCCTTTTTTTTTAAGAGCTCAAATTTCATTTCTAATAGGCATAGAGAAAAAATAAAAGCAGATTTAGAAACAAAAATGCTCATTCTGTAAAGAAAAAAAAAATAAAATAAATAATAATAATAATAATAATAATAAATAAAATAAATAAATAAATGCAAATTTTCATCGAAATTAACGTTTTAAACATAAGCGAATACCTTAAAGACAACTCGAGAAGTGATGTAATAAAAAGTTTTCATCGGGAATAAACATTTTTGGAGTATCAGTGAATGCAATTTATTTCGCGTTGCAGTTTAGAATAAAAAATAAGTTAAATTAAAAGACAACTGGGAAAGTGATTCATAAAAAGTTTTCACGGGAAATAAATATCCTTGGATTATCGTTGAATGCAATCTATTTCACGTTACAATTTATATTAAAAGACAATCGGGGAAGTGACGTAATAAAAGGTTTTCATTGAAAATAAACACTCTTCGAATATTAGTGATTGTAATCTACTTCGCGTTGTAATTTATATTAAAAAATAAATTAAAAGATAACTGGGGAAATGATTAATAAAAAGTTTTCACAAGAAATAAATAATCTTTGAATATCATTACATATTAATCTGTTTTGTGTTGCAATTTATATTAAAAGGCAAATAAAATTAAGAGACAACTGGGGAAGTGATATTATAAAAAAGTTTTTACAGGAAATAAACATTCTTGGAGTATCAATGCATGTAACACTTTCCTCTTTGCAATTTACATGAGTTAAATATTTTCAAATTACATTACATGCAGTAATACTAATTTCAACAAATGAGATTGCAGGTTGAAGGTCTCAAATGTTCATTAAAATGAGTAGATATAAAAATGCGACTTGCAGAGTAGATATTAACATCCCTTGATTTGTAGCTTTTCCGCATTAGAAATGTAATCAACAATATCTGGGTTTGTTCATTGAAAATAGTCTAAAATTTGTATGCCCTAAAAACTTTAAAAACATTTTAAAATATCCATTAAAAATTTCCACAATGTACTAAAACCCATCTTACGTATACTAAAACCATCTAAATAGGCAAAGATAAAGCACTAAAAAATTTCAATTACTTTTAAGTTTCACAAAAAGGAAAAAATAATTAATAATTAACACAAATATACCATTTTTCCGGAATATTTTTTGTTACACCATATAATTTTTTCAGGTAATATATACAACGCAAAACTTTGTCTTCGATCATCATTGATATTTTTAGCGACAAAAGTGTTCTTTCGAAATCCACTGATATAAAACGGAAGTATCTTTAGCATTTTAAAATACCCGATGTCACTTCTTGTGGGAAATCAATTCTCTTCCCTTCTCCTCCCCCCCCCCCTACACATACACATTAATGAAACCTGTTTAGCCTTGAAATAGCTGAACTTTTGTTTAACATCTTTTTTGAGTTTTTCTTGTTCTTTTTGTATGATTTCGTATGGGAGTAATGACATACCTCTAATTTTCTATATTTCTCTAATTGCATCATTGATAACCACATCACACATTTCTAATTCATTCCTATAACTTTTTAACGTCTCAGTATTCATGAAAAATGATACTTAATGATAACTAAGTTATTATCTGACCAATCCTTAGCTATAATAATTAATTGCGTAGTAGTATGAAATATCAAGAACTTTAACCACATTCTGCATTGCATTCCACTTTTATTTTTCTTTGCATAAAATAAATTTGCATGAATTCAAGTATTTCTTTAACATTGGCTCTATTGTTAGTAGAAGCAATGGCGTGCGAAGAGAAAACTGCGTCCGGAACAAAGTTACCCCCCCCCCTCCCACACACACTCACCCACTTGTGTTTGTGACAGGTGTCACAAAATTGAAAAATTCGAATTGGAGACGCAAATAATTTCTATTGAATATACATTTCGCGTTTAATTTAGAATTTTTAAAGGTTTAATTTTAACAATTAAATAATATAAGAGAAATTTTCCCGTATATTTTGGCAAAGGGTATCTGCAAAACAGATGAGGAATAAATATATCTACAGCATAGTATAACAGTATGTAACCCCTGGATTCCAAGAAAGAAATCGCATGCTATTTTGAGAATGTATTTTTTGTCACAAAAATAACTTCCCAATATGTACATATATATGTGTATAATATAATATATAACCATTATATAATACTACAATTCAACATCTACAATTGAATGTAGAATAACCCAATATGACTAACTTATACATGACAGGACAATCAAATGGAGTTAGCAATATTGGAATAATTATATATCAGGTTGGTAATATAAATTTGGCGCCCTCTTCGCCTCCGCTTCGTACGGCTTTGAGTACACTGTAAAAAAAAGGGTCGATCTACTAAAAAAATTTTAGTGATCCTTGTAATTACTAATTTTTTTTTTTTTTTTTTTTTTTTTTTTTTTGTAATCTTACTCGGTTACAAGGAATCTGTAAGAATTACTAGAAAAAAGCTAGCAACGAATAGAGTTAATAATTTTACATTTTTAATAGCTATTACTAAAAGTCTGTTGGTATAGCCGTGATAGCCTAGTGGTTATAGCACCGAACTCCAGGCTGAAAGTACCCGGGTTCGATGCAGGACGCCGCCAAATATGCACCGAATGCATTCAATATAAGTACTTGTTAAATAAAGGGATTATGAAAATCCTGTCGTAACAGTTACCATGGGTAATGATCTCTGAACTTTCCCTTTTCTTTAAAAACATGTCAAAATAGAGCAGATAGCAATGTTTGGTGCTGCCATCTATTGCGGCTTTTCCGAAAATCTTCCGTTTCAGAAGTCTGTCTTTTTACCCACTGGATGCAGCTCGAAGGAAGCTTCTGCCCTTCAGGCACAGTTTTGTTACTAAAAATAATTTTTGAGCTATTACTAAAATTTGCTTGGTGGCTCATACTAAAAAGTTTTAAGTTAGTTATACAAAAAATTCTTTTGTTCAGTTTACAAAAGAAATGTTTGTTTCACTTGCAAAAAAAAGTTTGTAATGGTTACTAAAAATTCTGTGGAATACAAATTTACTAAAAAAATTTTAGTAACCTCTTGATTTTTTTTTTTTTTTTTTTTTTTTTGCAGTGTAGAAGGGTAGAAAAAAAATTATTGTGTATATTTATTGGCTTTGTGGCTTTTAGAGAGAGTTTTTTTTTTTCTTTATGTAAAGAATTACCTTATTTACTTGTTAGATATTTGTCACTGATTTCTTAGACGATGTAGTGAACAGCGTAAGCCAAACATATCATGAATTAAATTTTGATTGAATGTTTTTTTACGATAGTGAAAATCTGACCTTATATGGATCTCAGCTTCACTAGTAAATATCAGAACCTTTTCACAAAACTTATCATTATGAGGCCAGAGCGCACAGAATCGCTAATGATCCTTGCAATAGAAGATTGGTCAATTCTCTGCAAGCAAAAAGATGCGGATGAAAAAATTCGATGCTTATTTTCCCACAATTAAGGTGTGAAACAGAGTAACTACATTTTTAAGTTGTTTTGCTTGCAATTTACTATATATAAATAATAAGCATTATATTTATTATATAAATAATAAACATATAACAATAAGCATTATTTTCAATGGCATTTTTTGTAATTTCGCCAACGCATTACAAATAGATTACATTTTTACACAATTATTCATCACATATAGCATGTTTAATGCAGAATTTCTTCAGAAAGCTTTGAAATTTTGATTATTTAGTTTGTTTTATGTTTTCAATTATTTCTTGACACAAACCTAAAGGAAATTTCTTTTTCTCTCTAGAATTTTTGTTTTCCTTATCTGAGAAGGATTGGGTGCTCAGAAACGATCATTCGAAGGTGCGAATGATCACTTCTGCTATTCTTTTTTCATAGATGACTAGTATTTTTAAAGTTTGGGTCAACATGAAACTTCATTTCACAAGGTATTTAGTTGTCACTTTTTAAGCAATGTATAACTTTAACATCAAACATAAGTTCTTCATTGTGTTCTTTTAATTGAATTAAACGATGTTTACAGATTTATTTCAGGCATTCTCGTACAATTTCTTATTTTGTAAAAAAAAAAAAAAAAAAAAAA
Source organism: Maratus speculifer (assembly GCA_964019185.1). NCBI lineage: Eukaryota > Metazoa > Arthropoda > Arachnida > Araneae > Salticidae > Maratus > Maratus speculifer. The sequence continues at coordinate 185,673,195 of OZ025296.1, read as the reverse complement.
AAAAAAAAAAAGTTCCAATAGCTAAACTGATACACAACTGATCAAAACGAGATAATGAAAGAACATCTTTCAAACTGAAATAGATTCCCTACTTTTTATCTCTATTCTTCTAAAAGAAAGACAGTTAAACATGTGAGAATGTGGCTCTAAATATTTTCAAATATAGAAATTATCTCTTTACTACCAGATTCACAATCACTTATTAAACAACATTCTGAGTAGTAATTAAATTTTCAAATATAGAAACTACCTCTTGACTACCAGATTCACAATCACCCATTAAACAACAATGAAGTAATTAAACCACAGTCGGGCGCAACATGCGTGATGGGAGGCGCGCTGTCTAGGCTTAGTCGAAACTGCCTTGGAGTTTTGAGGTTAATAGATGAGGTTTTTAAAATCAGATTTTGAATATTTTCTCTTTGTGCTTCTTAATGAAGGTCACTAATCATTTTAAATGCATTGGAATTAATTGTGTCATTGTGTGCTAATGATAATAACGATTTTAAAACATTCGCACCGAGTACCCAAGGGTATGCCTGATGGAGGATTAATAAAAATTTATAAAATAATAATTTTAAACATTTTTTTTTTTTTTTACCGAAGAAAAATGTAACGACATACGCACTTTGAACGATTTTCCAAAGTTACATGCACTTAACTTACATTCATTTATAGAAAATTTAGCCATTGCATATAATCAGATTGCTATTAATCAATATTTTACAGTGATTCATCACGTCCAGAATTCGGAGGATAGATCAAACATTGAAGCAAATAATATTCGTTCGTAATAACTCATGTAATTTAAAAATTGTCATCATTAGGAAAAGGAGGATTTAGCAGTGACTCAGCCCCCTGCGCTCAACCTTTTTCTATGTGCCTTTCCTTTAAAATACACTCATTTTTAATTTTTAGTTCTAGATTTTTTTAAGTGTATACGTCGCCAGATTATTATATATACACTACACTATATACAAGGTGTTTCGTTTCAGGGGTTACAAAGTTTAAGGCGAGATAGAGTACACCTAGACGATGGGAAATCACACAGCAATGCATGATCGGAAATGTTTTTCTGGCGTAGTAGTAATGACACAAAACATAAGAAAGGACATGAGCAGGGTGCGAAAACATGTTTATTAGTCTTAGTACAGCAGAAAACTAAGAAATAAGAACAAAAAGAGAGACAGCGATCTTCATAAAAGAATGTGTTCTAAATAACGATTACGGGCTCAAAGAATGTGTTCTAAATAACGACTACGGGCCGTGATTCAGGCCTCACACTCCAATACAAACAAGATCTAATGTCTTCGAAAATACCGGTGAACCCCGGATTTGCCCAGAAGTTGCTACGATGTGTTACAGCAAGTTTCTCAGCACGGTCCAACATTATCCCAGGATTTTTGCGGCATTAAGAATAATAAACATGTTTTCTCATCTTATCCGTGTCTTCTTTTCTTATGATTAATGTAGACGGCAGGAGAGCTTTTCCGATCATACATTGCTATGTAATATCCCATCGTCTAGGAGTATTCTATTTCTCCTGAAACTTTCTAACCTCTCTGCTGAAACATCCTGTATATACCAATTAAAAGATTTAAGCACCTGTACAAGTTTACTAGAGAGTAGGAATTTTTTCCGTCAATTATTATTTGGCTATTGCTAAAAGGAGGAACTCCTTCAGAGGAGAATTTTACAAAAAAAAAAAAAATTGCTTCAAATTAATGCTCTTTTTTTTTTTTTTTTTTTGAAAAAAAAAAAGAAAGAAAAGAAACTTTCTAATCTACACAATCATATTATTTTGTCGTGTCAAACTATAGCACGAAACACCTTGTATTTCTAAATATTGCATCGAGTAGATCGTTTAAAAAAATTATAATGACCTACATTAAGCTTTTCATCTGCAATAGTGAAACATTATACTAAGGAATATTTATCCTAACTAATTTAAATATATATGAAATCAGCGTATGCTATTCTAGAATAACAAGGAAAATATTGATTCGCCCCTAAAAAATAGTCGTTATAGTCCAAGAGCCGACAGCACAAAAACTTATGCCACCGAGTACAAGAAAAAACCTTTATTTTATAGAAGAGTAGAAATAGGAGAATCTAATGATCCATGTCTGCCGGAGGTGAAGTGGTGCATAAGCCAAAAATTAATACCACTCGTGGTTCACTCGTAAGTTCATCATTGTGCTTGTCCTACAAACAAAGCTATGAAAACCGTTAAAACTGGGAGCAGGAAAACACGATGTTAAACCTACGTGTGAACCACTAGTGGTATTTATTTTTGGCTTATGCACCACTTCGATTCCGGCAGACATGGCCCATTATATTCCCCTATTACTACTCTTCCAGAAAATAAAGGGTTTTTTTTTCCTTGTGCTCGATGACATAGGTTTTTGTGTTGTCGGTTCTTGGACGAAAAGTCATATATCAGGCAGAAATAATTCGAACTTTCGAACACTGTAAGTTATAAGTTAAACATTGCAACGCAATATTGCTACGATATATATATATATATATATATATATATATATATATATATATATATATAATCCGCGTTAATAGGATCCGCAGGATTTGCAATAACAAAACAGATCTAGAATTGGCTATGAGTGGTTTAAAAAAGATTTTAATGGTTAACTGTTATCCATCTTATATGTTAACTGAAAGTTTCTGAGTCTCGGTGTTTCTTTACTTACGGATGCTTGATTTCAATTTAGGGCGAGATTGAAGCGCTAGTGAATGGCCCCACTAGCTGAAGAGGGTTTTGTATTCCTGGGGGTTTGTATTTTACAATTTTATTTTTTATATTTAGTTTTGTAGGTAATTTTCCTTTTTTGTTTGTGTAATTTTTGGTCTTGTCCTTTGGTATTTTTAAAAAATTTTTTGTATATATTTATAATATTTTTGAAGGTTTGAGTTTGATTTCTGTAATCTGAGAAGTTGGGGGCTAAGGATGTAATTTAGCTTATGAGCCTACATCCTTTCAGAAACTTCTCTTTATTTACCCCTACATGGAGGGGCCTCCCTGATGAAGACTTCCATGTATTTTGGGGATATGGAATTTCTTTTGGTTTTGTTATATATACATATATATATATATATATATATATATATATATATTGCTTTCAGTACAATGAGATATTTGAATTAAAAATTTGATCTCACATAAGACAGTTAAATATTTATTTTCAGCAGTTATTGCCCGTAGGCGGTAACGTAAGTGAATTCTTTTGTGTGGCTTTTTATATGTAGAAAATAAACTGTTTGTCCCACTAATTTAATTTAGTTTTAAAACATAGTTCACAAAACAGGTAAGTAAATTTTTCTTACCTGTAAATTCTTCATAGGATGACCAACACTTGCTACCACAGGGATATTGTGTTTTAAAATTGTGTTTTATTTATTATGTGACTAGAATGTGTGTTGATGATCTGTTTTGATGATGTACCAATCAATAAATCTGTATGATGGACTCTGTTTTAATCCCACATATATCTGGGTTAAATTCGCATATTGAAAAACATATATTATAGCAATTAAATATAAATTTATATTTTTGGAGGGATAGAACTGAACATTTTGCTTTTATCCATAGTAGAAACTCCGTACGTACTAAATATATATATCTATATATGCAGGGCGTACATGTAGAAATAAAAATGCACAAGTCCCCAATTTGAATATAATAGAAGAAAATTAGTCAGTCTACACAGAGAGTTCAATGCCCATTTACAGTTCATTTTAAAGGAAAGAATAGATTTCCTAGATCTTTGGTGCTATCATCTAGAATCGTTAGATTGAGTCATGAGTTCCGGTTTCAGAATCGAAGCGGATTTTTTTCATCACAATCCTGTATATCATCTATGACATTTAAAGACACCAGATGTTATGCAAAAATTTAATTAAATTTAAAAATGCATACACATAACTAAAAATGCTTTCGATCAATTATTGCTCATACACAGTACTGTAACCGAAATCTTTTACGTGTCCCTATAAATAAGCGATAACGATTATGCACATCATATTCTACAAGAAACAGCTTGTAATGCACCTCAAAAATGTATGGATTTTGCATCATGTTTGAAATAGTATATCATAATTAAAATGCAAACAATTTTTCCTTAAAGACTATTATGTAATCAAATTCTGTAATACGACCCTGTAAATGAATCATAAATGCTTTGTATTCGATATTCTACGAGACACATGTTTTAATGCATATCAATTTTATTCTGTTTTAAATAGTGTAACCTCATTAAAATACAACGCACATAATTTTACTCTTTGACCGTAATCTGACAGATTCTATTGACTATTTCTTTAAACGAGCTATAAATGCCCACGCACTCTATTTTCAATAGCAAACAAGTCATAATAAAGTTCAATAACATATATGGCAAGTTATACAGTGGATGGCCAAATTATTAGTTACAGTATAATTTTTTTATTGGCAATTTTGGTTTAATATTTTTGTGCTGAAAAATACTGACAGGTGACATTTGACAGGTGTCGTCAACCAATAAGGAACTCGGGAATATTTGATGATTTTAATGATTTCAATTATTTGCGAAATGTGTCAAAAGAAAACATGAAAAACCAAAGAAATTTGATAATAGTCTTGATTATGGCCAGGCATCATAATGAGTGATTAAGCGGAAAAAAATGTATGCATAGCAGGTCCAGAGGAGCGCAACCTGTAAAGAGAGGTTCGACGAAATATTGAGTAATTTGTCTTGAAACACTCGTATTATTATTATTATTATTATTATTATTATTATTATTATTATTATTATTATTATTATTTACAATAAATTTCTACTTTATGAACGTAAGTTTGTTTTCATCTATAAAGCCATAAGTATTCAATCCATGTATACCGAAAATAGTTTAACAATCCACCAAGAAAACAACAACAAAACCCAGTTTCATGTTCTTCGCAATGTAAAGTTTAGGCTCGTAAATAATAATCCCCTCCCCCTTCCGCATTGCATTACACGAATTAGAGCACGGACAGAGAAATACATAATGTTAAAAATAGTTCCTCTGAAAAAACATCCCAAAAAATTTAAAATTAATATAAAAGTCCATCGCAGTATTTGACGATTATTTAATGCAAGCTAAACGTTTTCTTTTGCATAAATCACAAAACTGGCAGATATATTTGACGAAGAAAAGTGAAATTTTAAGCAGAACTGCATATTTCTTCGTGAAATATGAGCTCCTTGTGTTACTCATTTATTTCTGTTTGTTTTGCTCCTGGCTATCTGGATAAAGTTGCACGATTTTTTGTCCATTTTAATAAGAGTGATTTTATTTCTTAATGGTCGGTCATCTTGTTACCAAGGCAATTCTGAAAGAGATTTTTCTCACTCAGTTCAAGGAAATTTGTCTTTTTTTAAAACAAGAAAGAAAAGAATCATACGTCAAGCTTAGATTATGAAACACTTTCCAACGCATTCAAAAGATTGTAGCAGAACTTCATCGTTTAATAAGGTTGTGAGATAATATTTATGTAAGTAATTTCAACAAATGTAATACATTTGAATGCCCAATTTCAGCAATTACAATACATAACCTAACTAGTCAGATGTAGCAATCACAAGACTTTCTTCTATCTCATACATGCTACTACTTCCCAAAAAAGGCAACATGACAACATCGGTTAGTGGTTTACACTAAAATCTAGTCAGCAACAACTTTACGTACACTGTAAAAAAAAAAAAAAAAAAAAAAAAAAAAAAAAAAAAAAAAAAAAAATCTGTAAAGTTACTAAGATTTTTCTAGTAGATTTGTGTTCCAAGAATTATTCATGTAATGGTAGCAGCAAAAACTCAAGTAACCGAGGAAGGTTACATGAGTTTTTGTTGTTCCTGTAACATGAAAAGTTCTTGGAATACAAGTCTACTAGAAAAATCTTAGTAGCTTTACATATTTTTTTTTTTTTTTTTTTTTTTTTTTTTTTTTGCAGTGTATGTCAACTTCTAACTGAATTTGAAGTTTGTTGAAAAGTCGTGCATTAGTTTCTGAAACAGAGTTGTTTCGGAAATCTTAGAAAATTCTGCGTAACAGTGCCACATGTAGGATGATGTACACCAAAAATGAATAAGGATCAATTTTCACCAGGTACTAATTGAATGTGAAGTTTGATGAAAATATAAGAAAGATATAGTCATTGCGAAATTGTGAAAAAAGGTTCAATAGCAGCGCTACTTGGTAAGACGATTTATACCAGGTACCAAAAACTAAAAAACACTAATCTATATCAGAGACTAATTGAATCAGAAACTTGATGAAAGTTCGTGCATTACACTGTAAAAAAAAATATGTACAGTTACTAAGATTTTTCTTGTAGATTTGTATTTCAAGAAATTTTCATATCTATATTATAAAGGCCAAACGTATCTGTGCGTAACGCATACGTCATTTTGTGAATGGCAACACTTTCGCATGCAATTCAGTTTTACAATTTTCAGTACTACAAATTTTATACTTCTAAATATCGCACATTTTAAATTTTTATACCGTCGTATTGAGAAAAAAATTTACTTTTAAATGCAATTTGTTTGAAAGCTGTATCTCAATTTGTTTATGAGTTATTAATTTTTTTATAGTTTTAAGTACGAATTTTGTAATTGTGGCAACAAAAATTCGCCATTTTCTCTTAAAATTGATAAAAACCAACTGAAATAATAAAGAATACTGCCCAGTTAAACTGAAGGCATTGAGCTCACAGGCTACAAATACTAATTGCACATTAAAGCTTTATATTTTCAAGGGTTAATTCCGTTCGAAAAAAAAAATTAAGAAGGGGAAACAGCTCTCCCCTTTTCTCTTTTTTTATACTTAATCATTGAACCTCCTATACTATCAAAGACATGCTTTATCATATAAAAAATCTATATCCAAAATTCAGAGCAAATTAGATAATTCTTAATAAAAACCCATTTAGCATTTATATAATTTAAAAAGAGTTATCCCCCTCTTTTATACTTAACCATTAAACTTCCAAAACTATTCAGAGATTTGAACGAAATCTGAAAATTCTGCTTGAAAAACCCATTTATATAAATTAAGGGGGGGGGGACATTAGAACCCCTGTTCCCCTTATTTATACTTATTCAATGAACACCTAATAACAGTCACGGAATCTCCTCATCAGAATGATCCTAATCTAAATTTTGAACGAAAATTAATTCTGCATGAAAATCCCATTTATATCAACTAACGGGGGGGGGGGGGGGATTAGAGCCCCTGTTCCCCCTATTTATACTTATTCAATGGACACCTAATAACAGTCACGGAATCGCCTCATCAGAATGATCCTAATCTAAATTTTGAACGAAAACTTAATTCTGCATGAAAATCCCATTTATATCAACTAACGGGGGGGGGGGGCATTAGAACCCCTGTTCCCCCTATTTATACTTATTCAATGAACACCTAATAACAGTCACGGAATCGCCTCATCAGAATGATCCTAATCTAAATTTTGAACGAAAACTTAATTCTGCATGAAAATCCCATTTATATCAACTAACGGGGGGGGGGCATTAGAACCCCTGTTCCCCCTATTTATACTTATTCAATGAACACCTAATAACAGTCACGGAATCGCCTCATCAGAATGATCCTAATCTAAATTTTGAACGAAAACTTAATTCTGCATGAAAATCCCATTTATATCAACTAACGGGGGGGGGGGCATTAGAACCCCTGTTCCCCCTATTTATACTTATTCAATGAACAACTATTAACAGTCACTGAATCCCCTCATCAGAATGATCCTAATCTAAATTTTGAACGAAAACTTAATTCTGCATGAAAATCCCATTTATATCAACTAACGGGGGGGGGGGCATTAGAACCCCTGTTCCCCCTATTTATACTTATTCAATGAACACCTAATAACAGTCACGGAATCGCCTCATCAGAATGATCCTAATCTAAATTTTGAAAACTTAATTCTGCATGAAAATCCCATTTATATCAACTAACGGGAGGGGGCATTAGAACCCCTGTTCCCCCTATTTATACTTAATCAATGAACACCTAATAACAGTCACGGAATCGCCTCATCAGAATGATCCTAATCTAAATTTTGAAAACTTAATTCTGCATGAAAATCCCATCTATATCAACTAACGGGGGGCATGAGCCCCCCGTTCCCCCTCTTATACATATCGAATGAACTCCAAAAACTAATCAGGGAAGCGCCTTGTCAGGATATACCTACATACAAAATTTCAAGTGGATCGGATATTTTTATCATGAGTTATCGCGTTACGTACATACGAACATACATACAGAACGGACGGGCACATAAGCTCTCAGGCTATGATAGCCTGCGAGCTAAAAAGTGATGTCAAAAGACCGTCCGACATAAAATCCGATGAAATTTGTTTTTATTGCATTTTTATTCATCAATTAAATGGTTTTTTAGTTTACTGAAAACCTTATTTACAAAGGATACAACAATTTCTCTTCACAAAACTGTATTTTAAATAGTATTCGAGTGACTTCACCGCATTTACTCAGTTCGTATCAGAAAGCTAAATAAATGCAATTATATTTATCCGCATGTATGCAATATTTTCCAAATTTGAAAAAATATGCAAATGAATGATTTCTGATAAAACATGGAGCTATTATAAATAAAGAAGTGAAGATTTGTGAATCATCACATTTCCGATTTATTTTGCCGAGTGCCTTGAATATTGCTTTTGCTGCGTTTGTGTAATATTCCGTCCTAATGACGTCATATGCAAACTTTTCTATAGATGCTGTTTAAGACTGGATCCGTAAAAATGGAATACTTTTAGCGGATGCAAATAACGTCTTTTTATATAAAAAAAGCAAATGATTTTAAAATGATCAAATTAAAATACTATGAAAAGTGCATATGTAAATTTTGACAGCATGAAAATTATGACGGGTTTAGATTTCACATGGGAATTTCTATGATCATGTCAATTTGGAATATTTTTTTTTTTCATTTGCTTTATACCAAACATAAGATCCTCAATTGATAATTTCGTCACAATAACTTATCTTTGTTATACTTTACTGATTACATGTGCGATTTAAGTTTAATTTTAATAATTTGAACAACTAAGTTTTATAGAAAAAGTTTTTTTTTCTCTTTTCAGCTTAAAATAATATTTGTTTGAGAGTTAGTCTGACCAATCTAAGATGCATTTTTTACTGTAGCTAATTTTGTGGGCTTATTATAAATCAATGAAAGAGTTCCTTCCTAAACATTTTCTTTCGTCGAAATTCGACGGGTTCCGCCTCGTAACGATAACAGCAAAATTTCATGTATCCGAGGAAGGTTAGATGAGATTTTGCTGTTATCGTTATACGAAAACTTCTTGGAACACAAATCTACTAGAACTATACATAGTAACTGTACATATTTACATTAGTAACTGTGCACTTTTTTTTACAGTGTAGTTCATGAGATAGAGCAATTGCGATAATCATGCAATCATGAGAATAATGCAACACCACCTTTTGAACGATTTGTACCAAAAAGTAATGAGCATCATACTATATCACGGACTAACTGAATGTAAAGTTTTATGAAAATCCCTCAATTATTTCTCGAGATAGAACTATTGCAGAAATCGCGATTAATGTAGCATAGTAGCGTCACCCGTTGAATGATACGCACGAAAAGCTAATCGTCTCCAGTTTAAGTTTCAAAATTTTAATCTAAAACTTTAATCCCTCCATAAATATTTATCGACTCTCAAATCTATAACATTCTTAGAGAAACTGCTTTTATTTTCGAATAAGATATTAATTTAATATAAGCATTTTAAATTAAGAAAACAGATAGGAATGAACAATAGATAATATTTAAAAAAAAAGCAATAATGAATACGTTGTAAACTTAGAGTAATTTAAATGAGTATTGCAAAGTAAAAAAAAAAATATATATATAACATACATACAACAGTTGATAATTCTCTTTCAACAATTTTCGCTAAAAATGAAAGTGGTGGCATGAATTCTTTTGTACAGCCCTGTATATAAGGTATAGAATTTACATATAACGAGTCAGGTGCAAAAAATTAGTGAAATTTTAAAAACTCATACAGAAACGTACGTCCAGCAATTATAACTCAAAGACAGAATTATAACGGATTTATTTTGTGTGTCTCTGTAAATAAAGGATAAATGCTATGAATGCCCTGTTCCAAAAAATTCATTATTTAAAATTCGTCTTGTAGTGAAATTCAATGATTTATATCAACTTAAAGGGTTCCAGAACACAAAAATTGTCAAATTTTCTAAAACAAAGTACTCCATTAAAAAAATTTCTGAGCTTTTTTACTTTCTTTAAAATGACGTTTAAATCATATAGGAACAGGAAATATTAAATTTTTCGTTTTGATTTGTTTTTAAAATCTATCTTTCAAGCAATAGTTCTCATGGAAATGACCTATTGTGAAAATGCACTTTTTCTTCATGATGGGGTTTTTTTTTCACCATTTTTTACATTTAAATTGTTATAAATCAAGAGCCGTTAAAGATAAGCGATTGAAATTTTAAAAAATGTCCTGTCTGTCCTTTTGCTTTAGTTTAATTTTGATTCAGATAATTTGAAAAAAAAATTACATTGAGAGCATGATTTTTTTTCTTTTAGCTACATCATTTTTTAGCTCACAGGCCATCAAAGCCTGAGAGCTTATGTGCCCGTCCGTTCTGTATGTGCGTATGTGCATAACGCGATAACTCATGATAAAAATATCCGATTCTCTTGAAATTTTGGTTATATGTATATACTGATAAGGCGCTTCCCTGATTAGTTTTTGAAGTTCATTCAATATGTACAAGAGGGGGATCGGGGGCTAATGCCTCTCTCCTTAATTTATATAGATGGGTTTTTTATATGATAAAGCATATCCTTGATTAGTTTATGGGGTTCAATGATTAAATATAAAAAGGGGAAATGGAGAGAGCCATCCCCCCCCCTTAACTTGTTTTTCGAACGGCATTAACCCTTGAAAATATAAGGCCATAATGAACAAATAGTATACGTAGCCTGTGAGCTCAGTGCCATCAGTTTAACTGGGCAATATCCTTTTTATTTAATTTTTAGTTTGAATACTTTTAATCTTTATTTAAATTAACCTTTTTTTAAATGTTGAATCAAAATTACAACTTATATATATTTATTTAAATGAAAAAAATATATATTCTTCAAGTAATATTTCGAGTTATAACGATTTTAATTACTCCACTTTTTTTAATAAATTTCAAATTTTAAATTTAAAAAAAGTTGGCAATTTTCTTCCACAGTCGAAAAAACCGCGGAAAAAAGCATGGAAAAAACCAGCCGGAAGAAATGAAAGAAACTGTTTTTCTTCAAAAATTTACCATATAATTTACAACTTTATTGGATACAATAAATATCTTCTTTCTATAACCTTTATTAAACTATTCCATTAGTCCTATACAATTTTAATTAATATGAATAATGACATCAGTTTTTTACCTGAGATCACCCACTATACCTGTCTAAAAATCTTCAACCATTGGCTAAATTAAGAAAAATTTTATCCAAAATGAGCAAAATCAATTACATATTATTCATTTCAAATTCATTGAAATTAGTTGTAAATAGTGCGGCTCATTTAACTACGGTATGATGAAACTCGTTTAGAAAAAAGACAGTGCTTTTAATTTACATCAATTTTATTAAGATAAGTAATATACAATAATTACTGTATTAAAAAAATCATTAATATCCTCATTTTTCTAACTACAATGTAGTATAGTATAACAAAAAAGTTTTCTAACAGTATTATGCTGCATTCCGCTTGAAATAGTTGAATGCAAAAGATGAGAAAAAAAAAAAAAACTATTAAGTCCTGTAGAAGAAGGAAACTTTAAAAGCATTTCGATGTACCCATAGATATTTCTAGATGCTAGTCTTTTAAAATCAGCATTGCAATTATGCATGCTACATGCTAGCATGAATAATAACAAATTTGTTTATCTATTGTGTTGTGCAGGAAAAAAAATAATTTTTATATGAAAATAGTGTGTTTTTATACGAAAATTAAACATTTTGTGAGTAGATTTTTTTCTCTCTTTTTACAATAAATGACATAATTAATAAAAAAGAAATCCTCTAAAATTGCAAAATCCATCACCCGTAATTGTCTGCTGAACTTGAAGTTTGTTATTAAAAAAACTTATTTTTCCAAAAATATATATATATATTTTTTAATACTATTTAATTTTTCTAATTTAGATTTCAAATAATTATTATACTCTGAGTTTAATTCTTTTACATAGTTAATATACTTCAATTTTGAGCATCTACTTTCTTTTCTGTTGGTTTCTTCCATTTCTTTCGTTTTTTTCCTGTTTCGTCCACTGTCTTAGATGAAGCTGGTTTCTTCCGGAAGAAACTCAACTGTACTGTAAAGTAACATCAAATGATATTCACATCAAATTCTACAATAAGCGTTTTGTAGTACTCCTCGGGGATACATACAAAGTTAAATATATTTTAAATAGCGTAATATCGTTAAAATACACTGCGAACGACTTTTCCTCCACTGAACATAATATAACAGAATTAGAATTAATTTGAGTGCACTTGTAAATGAACTATTAATGCTCACACACTTCATATCCAATACCGAAGATGACATAGTAAACATCATTATCATATATTAATAACATGAAAATCTGAGTACATTTACGAGAGTTTAAATGTGGTCAGATAGGTGGCCAAGACAAACCGAGCTACTATGTTAGAAAGTGTTAAAAAATACTTTTAGGACTTCAGGATTTTAGGCTTATTGAAGGACTTAAAAATCCAAATTATGTGAGAATGCCTCATGTGTTATAGCTTTATTTGAGAAACAGAGGGTATACGGAGCTTCATAATAAAATCCAGAAGATATACGGCGTATACCGTCGTATACCCTGCACTGCACTCCTGGCAGTAGCGCATGCCCACACTTGTTTAATGTATTTTCATGCTGCATATATCATAATTGCATTTCTTCTTTGAAAAAAAAAAAAAAAAAAAAAAAATAGGGGGAACGGGGGTAGTGCGAGTAATACGACAAATATAACTAGGAATTTAAAAAATGCAGTCTCAAACCGTAGTTGCGCATTATGCACCGGGGCACTTTATACGCCGGAATATACTCATAATTCCTTGGGATATGAGTTCACGTGGAATAAAATATTTACACGTGAAATTATTTTACGAAATTTAGAACTGGCAACCGATACCCATTACGGAAGAGAAACTTCTTCAAGTTTCGCGAAAAACGTTTTATACCATCAGATCGTGCAGACATAAAAGAAAAAGAGAGTAAAGCCTCAAACTCAAGAAAGAAAAGAAGAAAGAAAGAAAGAACAGAAAACTCGGCATTGACTCAAGCAGACTATCAAGGTTATGAAAGAAGACGAGAGAAAACATTGCGTCACGTTTAGATTATCGGATACCCACCAAAACGTTGCATTTTCATCGAGCTGCGGGATAAACTGAGAAATATGTTATACACACCGCAGTTGATAATATTTCCAGGTTCATTCTGACAAAAAGCAGGCCATACAGGTGGAAAATCGTCGAGACAAATGCTAAAATATGGGGACGTACTGATTACAACTCATTACGTAATCTTAAATCATATTATTATTATTATTATTATTATTTTGTGTGTGTATGTGTGTAAACTGAACTATCCATAAGCGACAGAGTGAGGAAATTCGTTAAACATGACTACTCTATATGCAGCTTTTATGCTCTTTTTAAAATTTATGCTTTATTTAATATTCTACATATTAAACGTCATTGATATGTGAGTAAAATTTTAAAACTTCAAATAAAATTATATGTATATATTAGAAATATGTTAAGAATTAAAAAAGAGAGAGAGATTTGGTTTCTTCTTCTTTTTTCTTTAAGAAGAGTTTACAGAAAAAAAGAAGTTAAAAAGATTAATTTCCTGATGAGATATTTAAAAAATAAGAATTATTCGCCAACTATAGGTTTAATATTAGTGAGGGAAATTAGACCTTATCAAATATTAACCATTTAACAATATTTTTATGTCAAAATATGATATTTAACAATATTTAATAGTTAATGGTATTTAATAAATTATAATTTAAATGCATTTTAAAGGCGATAACACTTTTTTGGCCGGTACAAAATTTCGATATTTTATTCTTTTTAACCATTTGAAAAATGGTTGTTGTTTTCGGGAGAATGGACCCGATGATGTTACCACTTTTGAATGATGTTACCTCTTTTGAATGATGTTACCACTTTTGAATTTAAATTAAATTCTTTACTTTTAGAAGAATTTTTATTTGAATTTAAATTAAATTCTTTACTTTTAGAAGAATTTTTATTTGAATAGTAAATTAAAATGGTTAAAATCATTGTAATAAAGGAGAAAACTAACAAATTTAAAAATGGGTAGACGGAAATTAACAGATACGGAAAAAGCCGAAGCCAAAGAAATGAATGAACGTGAATATCGCATTCAATGATATTAAACACAGTCAACATGTATAAGTTGCTTATTAGTTTGGCGATTCGTATCATTTGGCGAAATTGGTCGACGGGATAACTGAGTAATACTGTATTTGGTTTGGCGCAAAAACGTCTTTCAATGCAGAAAATGATAAAATCAAAAGATTATTGAGCCGCTGAAAACCAATTACGTGTTGAAAGGCGATCACGAAAAAGGAAGCAATTTAATGCCGAACCGATTAATTGGAAAACATCATGTCGCCAGGGCGACCAATCCACTAGCCATGGCGTTTTACTATCGGTCGGTTCTAACCAGGAAAATTTGAGTGCCAATAGTGATTCTAACAAGCCGGAAAATGTTATAGCTATTACTCTTGATTTTCCACCACCTAAAAAGAAAACTAAAAAGCAATTGGCTTGGGAAAAACTGGGAAAAAACTTTTTTGATTCGATGTCTGATGGACCCATTCACAGATGCATGTGCTGCGATCGATTTTGGTTTAAAACCTCCATCACCAAAATTCTGCTCTGTAAAATCAAACAATATATGCCAAAGTCTTACAAGTATAACAGTATATGCCAAAGCTGTATTTTAATAATGATTACTTTTGCACCAACAATGTTAAATAGTTTGAAATGTTTCTTTCGTCGCCAACTTTTATGCTTGGCGACAATAGAGTGATATAACTTAAACGAACCGTACCTTCAAATTGCAGCATGTATAAAGTCATTTATAGCAGTGGCACGGATAATCTATACATATAATAAAACAGTAGGACCCGGTGTGTCTGTACATTGAAGATAATTGACAAAAATGGAGTCAGGGCGATAAAAGAAAACCAATGAAACACAAAAAAAAATTTTTTGAATTTTTTGTCTGTCTGTCTGTCTGTCTGTCTGTCTGTTTGTTCGAGGTTATCTTCGTAACTACTGAATGGATTTTTATGCGGTTTTCACTAATGAAGAATGCACACTCCCGGGCAGTGTATAGGCTTTGTTTCATCAAAATCGGACAACAGACAAAAAAGTAACAAAAAGAAACAAAAGAAACTATTAGGTGCGCTGCTCACGTTTTTTAGTACATAACGTTTTTTAGTACATATAAAATCCAATAGATGTCACTGTGCGATTTTAAAACGCGCTATCGTTATGTTTTCGCCAGTCTACTTAAGTATGAGAAAGTTTCAAGCTGGCTGTCGTTCCATGTGGTTTAGTCGGTAGAACGTCAGTGCGCCATACTGATGGCCCGGGTTCGATTCCCAGCATGGAATTTTTTTTCACTATGTTGGCATTAACGCCTATAAGCAATTAAAAGAATTTGAAATATTGTATTCAAGGCGAATTTTCTCTCTGGGAAAATTTCCTTGCATTAATATGTCAGTATAATTTTTTTTTCGATTTAATTTTTTTTTTCGAAACTTTGTTTTTCTTAAAAAATTACAGTAAATATTTGATATTTCCCAACGTTTTTTGAATGATCGACTTGCTTTTTTTTTTTTTTAATGTATGTCTGAACCTTATCTAACTACTTCTTCAAGATTTCTTTAGATAAACCGACCAGCGTAGCGGGCGAAGGCCGCTAGTACACAATAAAACAACTGGTATTTAGCTTAAAATGATAGATGAATGTATCGAGTGAAACATTTTTCAAATGGTTGGGGTAATTTCTTAAATTACAATTATTGTTTTTTTTTTTTTTTTTTTTTTTTTTTTTAAGTATTTTTTATATACATTTAACCATTAATTTTTTGATTAACCGATTTCGAAAGAGAAAGAGCAAGAACAATTTTGAGCAGTATAAGTTGGACGCTCCATACCATAAACAGTAACAAAAATTTTAATCCCCCCCCCCCCCACACCTTTTTTTTGCGAACAGTATTTTCAAAATTGGTAAAAAGGAAAAACCAGGTCAAGTTTTCCAATTTTTTTAAATTTTATTTTTTTATTTTTATCTATTTTAAGATCTACAGAATATCATTGTATTTCCTAGACCTTTCACTACAAGCTGGCACAGTTATTTTTCAAAAAACTAAATATAGCATTTAATAGAAAATGGTTAAGTCTAACCATGTCAGGTTGTTCCCATATCCGGGGCACATTTTCCAGCCTACAAGAAATGTGCTGGGTTAAATTTTCCAACTATAATTTAAATGGTAAAACACGGGTAATAAATCTTGCTCGTTAATTAACAGGTATTTTTTATTGTAACATAGTAACATACAGAGTAACATAACAGTAACATAAAACACAGTTTTAATGCATTTTACATTAGAAGACGAAGGTCCAAAAACCTTCCTGGCTGAGATTGTATTAAGTTTATTCTCGCCTCTTTCATCTGATTTCTTTTGAAAATTCCCTTTTTTTTTTTTTCAGATGAATCTTTATTTCCAATTTCAATTGATTTTAAACAGGAGAACTAGTCTGTATGAAATTACTTCCTGCTTTTCTTTCCATACCATTTTTGCCTCCTCAGCCTTCGCAAAAGATCTAATTTTTGCTAGTATACGCAAAGTTTGTTTGAATGTAAAAGGAACGACCTTTTTTTTTATAAGCAACGGTGAAAGTTTGAATTGAACTTAACACGTCGGAAAGCGCATGTGGTGTATTATACCCTACCCCTACGCGTCCATTTTAGTAACTTTTCTTGTGGAAGTGCTATATCCTAGAAAGATTAAATGCTTACAGTGGGGTGGGGGGGGGGGGGTCGTAGAAGGGATAATTAATTGTTTAGGAAAGTTTGAAATCTTTTCAGGATTGTTGATGCTTTCAAAATTTGGTGCGGCAGGAGTAACCCCTCAGTCCAATTGTTTATTTACATATATATGTTTATAAGCCGATTTGTTGATAAACAAGCATATTATTTCATGGAGGAAAGAGATAGATGGAGGTGCAGTAAGGCCTAGAAACGGTTTGCAATATGACGCGCATTTTCTCTCAAATTTAAGCAGCGCCCTAATTTGGCTCAAACAAAATAAGCCCGTAAAACGAGGACGTAATTTTCTGACATCACCTGTGCAATTTTTTAAAAATCTAAATACAAATCATCTACTAAATATTTAAGCATTCCAAATTAACATTTCATTATAATATGAATTAAAAACTGTATTATTGAAAGTTTTCTTATTTTTTTGTGAAAGCATGTGCTTGTGTTAAGACCGAATGTAGCGGATTTTAGGGTTACATTTTTGGCGTCACATCCAGTTCCCATACTTCATCTCTATTATTTCTTTTTACTCTATGACATTATCTATACATTTCGAATACTGCATCAATGCATTTTAGATAATGTTTTCCTTTAAGACTACTGCTATTCGGCAAGCAATAAATTCGTCCTTATTTTCGCGCTACATAAGAAAAAATTATATACATAGATATTTATGTCCGATTTCTTTATCATGCAATACCAATATTTATGAACTGATATGGATATGACTGAGTAATTTCGGGGTTTATCAAGATCTCGACCGCATTCGTTGCCCAGCTTTATCCACCATCTTGCTTCCAAATATCGGCCACATAAAGATTTCCAACTAAAAAAAAAAAAAAAAAAAATGTAATTTAACAAATTACAACAACCATTTAGTAAATGACATTTTTAAAGACTAAAATTTTAGAGTTCTAAATAAGTTCTATATTTAAAAAAAATAATAGTAAATATCACTTTGATTATGATAATAAAAACGTGGATTACGTAATGACACAGTCATATATTACGTAAGCCATACATCAAACATTAATATTCCAGGACCAATCATAAACAAATTATAAATTAAACTTCAGCTTTACAGTTTTCGATACTGCAAATTTTTAAACTTCTAAACATCGCACATTTTAAATTTTTAAATCTTCGTATAAGGGAACAGGGAGTGTACTTTTAAATGCAACTTGTTTGAAAGCTGTATCTTAATTTGTTTTTGAGTAATACAATTTTATTATTTTTTACTGCTTTTTTTTTTTTTTTTTTTTTTTTTTTTTTTTTTTTTTTTTTTTTGTCTTCGTGCCAACATAAATATTCCATTTCTGTTGAAAGTAAAGCGAAAATAGTAGATTACCGTATATTTTTGTTGACAAAAAGAAAAAGAAAGTGGCTTACGAAATTACAGAATCATGTATTACTTACGCCATGAATTAAACATGGACCAATCAAAAAATGAATAAAATGTGGACATCATAAGGATTCAGATATATCTTAGATATCTCTAGACGAGAGCAACAACCATTTACCAAATGCTTAAAAAGATGTACAAATAGTCGATTAAGTGCGAATATTACTCGTGCACAGAGATTTCCATACAAGAAAGATATCAATTAACAACTGTAATGTTACAAACAACAGTTGCTAAAAGAATAATAAATTGTTGACTAGGCTTTAAAAACCGATGACGCAAACAATGTGCCATGTTTGTCCAAACCGTCCGTGTTTTTAAAGTTTAATAGATCAGCTACATTTTTTTTTTTTTTTTTTTTTTTTTCCCAAAAATCATTTAGCAACAAACCTTTTATAATTCCGCAACGATAGGTATCTCCAAGTCATCCTAAACTCCCTTGCTGAACGCCCTTAAAATGAAATTTGTGGGTAGCAGAAAAGTGCTCTTTTCTCAAAAATTATGTGACTTAGGAAGATTGCTATGATTTTCCTGCTAGGTTTAAATAAATCTCTACTAACAAGGAAGGTCTCCATTGGGGACATACTCAGAATTTTTTGAAAAAAAATACGAATTAAACTACTCATGTAGGTAATAAAGGATCAGTGAAAATTAGCGGCGGAATTACATTATTAGGTATGTAAAAAAAATAAAATAGTTTGGAATAATTGGCGTGAAAAGGTGAAAGCGACGCGGGATTTGGCGAGCAGTGCATTTCCTCGCCAAAAGCAGACGATTTTAACGAATCTGAAAATTGATTTTAATTGACTTCACTGTTAAAAATCTGCAGCATTTACTGCAACGTCACTCCACTACTTTTATAGAATATCTCTCTTCTGACCAATGAGAATGCTCCATAGCACGGTGAATTGACCGTGTCATACACTGTTAAAAATCTGCTGCATTTCGTTGCAACGCACTCCACCGCTTGTATATAATATCTCTATTCCAACCAATGAGAAAGCTCCATTTCACGGCCAAGTAACCGTTTTCTATACAAGCAAGGGAGTGCGTTGCAACAAAATGCAGCAGATTTTTAACAGTGTATCTTTCAACTTGGAACAATTTTAATCAATTTAAATTGTGTTTTAAATGATAAAATATATTAATTTCATTTTGTTATAAGTACATATAAACGTATATGACAAAATTACACTTAAAGTAAAGTAAAAATGTAAAACTAAAATTACTTAAACTAAACTTATTTAAATAAATTGAGCATAGAAAGTTTTTTCTTTAAAAAGTATTCGAAGCGTAAAAGCGTATTTTTCAAAATTTCGTTTTTCGCCAACCGGAGATAAATCGCCAAATAAACGAAATTTTTATTATTTTTTGCGGACGTTATAAGGAGGTTCCGCCGAAATTACTTTTATAAACATATATAACTATATGAGAAGAACATTCTGTAATTATTTCAGATTTTTCTGAGTATGCCCGTATGGAGACCTTCCGTGTAAGTCTAACTTTTTCATAATTTTAGTTTTGGTAGAGTTGGAAATAGAAAGGGGAGGGGACACATTTTTGTATAATATTTGCGAGGATATCTCTGAAGATCAATACGTAAAATTAAAACAGATGTATTTTTGATTTCGGCACTACGAGAGCTTTCACAACATACATATATAAATAGATTTTTATTTTCAAGAAACTTAATCAGCCCCCCTACATTTTTCTTAAAAATATTTGTGAATGAATAATAATCTGTAAATATGCAAATGAATAGTCTTTATCACTTCTGTCAAACTTGAATTTTTCTTCCCATAGTTCACGAGAAAATGGTCATGGTAGAAGGACAGACACACAGACGAGTGATCTTATAATGATTCCACCCCTTCTATCTTTCTGCTTGGTCACGGCTCTACAAGTAATTTAAATACATCCTGTAAAACTTATTTCCCAGCAATGATTGTATCAACGTAGAGAAAAGACTCTACCCCCGCAACGATATTTTATCTTTGCCAACCTTGCTTTTCTTTCTTTCTTTGCAGATAATTTCGACACCATCTTTTAGACTTATGCATGCATACTTGTTTATTTTTCTTTACCACTGTGATATATTTACAAGTCGGAAATTGCACGTCAAACGTAGCAAATGAGGTACGTTCATACAACAACAAAATTTTAAAAATATTCAGATCTTGATGTAATAGTATACAGTAGAGTGGAGCGAAAAAAAATTTTTTTTGAAAATCAAAAACGGGTAGGTGCCAAAAGTTGCCTTTATACTAGTACATCAACTGCGTGAAATTTTACCGCTGAAAAAAAATGGCTTGAGTCCGCTTTTGCTCCAAAAATCGAAATTTTGGGTAAAATTTGTCATTTTTTGACATTTTTTCAAAAAAATTGAAAAAATCCTACAGAGCTGGTTAGTATTTAAAAGTGTTGCTTAGACCTTTATATTTATCTGCTTAACATATTTAAACTATAAAACAATATGTTTATTCCCTATAGCTGGAGCAAAACAGACAACTTTTAGTAAGAAAACAGTATTACCACTCTATTGGGTCATATAACGAATTGTTGTTTTTAATACAGCTCTTGTTTTCAAAACTACCTTGGACATGCGTCGTGGAGCTGGCTACATTTCCTATATCACCCGGCCCAACTATTCGATCATCTTAGTACAGTGTTTTATTTATACATTGATTTGTGATTTTCTTTATAAAAATTTGGCATGCTTTCGATGCTTCCGCCTTGTTTATCTGTTCTTTGCATCCACATGCTGCTGTAACTATCTTCATGTATATTTTTGCAGTTTATACAAAAAAAAAAAAAAAAAAAAAAAAAAAAAAATGACAAGCAGAGTAATGTACGGGAATATTATTAAAGGGATCTATTCGGCCATCTATTATATTTATCAAACTTACATTCAATTGATGAATAGTGATTGGAAGTTCTGTTACTACAACATTTTTTCAGTCAATTGTATTTTTTTTACGTAATGATTTGCTTCAAAGATGATTTCAGATATTTCAACTATAAGTATGCCATCATTTATTCTACTTTTGCATTTTTAGCTCACAGGCTATCATAGCCTGAGAGCTTATGTTCCCGTCCGTTCTGTATGTTCGTTCGTATGTGCGTAACGCGATAACTCATGATAAAAATATCTGATCCTCTTAAAATTTTGTATGTAGGTATATCCTGACAAGGCGCTTCCCTGATTAGTTTTTGAAGTTCATTCGATATGTATAAGAGGGGGAACGGGGGCTCATGCCCCCCTTTAATGGATGTAAATGGGTTTTTCATGCAGAATTAACAGTTTTTGTCCAAAATTTAGATATAGGATCATTCTGATGAGGCGATTCCGTGACTGTTATTATGTGTTCATTGAATAAGTATAAACAGGGGGAACGGGGGGCTCATGCCCCCCCCTTAATTGATATAAACGGGATTTTCATGCAGAATTAACAGTTTTCGTTCAAAATTTAGATATAGGATCAGTCTGATGAGGCGAGTCCGTGACTGTTATTATGTGTTCATTGAATAAGTATAAACAGGGGGAACGGGGGGCTCATGCCCCCCCCCCTTAATTGATATAAACGGGATTTTCATGCAGAATTAACAGTTTTCGTTCAAAATTTAGATAAAGATAATTCGGATGAGGCGAGTCCATGGCTGTTATTAGGTGTTCATTGAATAAGTATAAACAGGGGGAACGGGGGGCTCATGCCCCCCCCTTAATTGATATAAACGGGATTTTCATGCAGAATTAACAGTTTTCGATCAAAATTTAAATATAGGATCATTCGGATAAGGCGATACCGTGGCTGTTATTAGGTGTTCATTGAATAAGTATAAACAGGGGGAACGGGGGGCTCATGCCCCTCCCCTTAATTGATATAAACGGGATTTTCATGCAGAATTAACAGTTTTCGTTCAAAATTTAGATATAGGATCATTCTGATGAGGCGAGTCCGTGGCTGTTATTAGGTTTTCATTGAATAAGTATAAACAGGGGGAACGGGTGTTCTAATGCCCCTCCCCTTAACTTGCATAAATGGATTTTTCAATCAGAATTGTCAGATTTCGTTCAAATCTCTGAATAGTTTTGGAAGTTTAATGGTTAAGTATAAAAAAGGGGAATAACTCCTCTTAAATTATATAAATGCTAAATGGGTTTTTATTAAGAATTATCCGATTTGCTCTGAATTTTGGATATAGATTTTTTAATATGATAAAGCATGTACTTGATAGTTTAGGAAGTTCAATGATTAAGTATAAAAAAGGAGAAAGGGGAGAGCTGCTTCCCCTTCTTATTATTTTTTTTTTTTTTCCGAACGGAATTAACGAAAATACAAGGAGTTATGTACAATTAGTATGCGTAGCCTGTGAGCTCAATGCCATCAGTTTAACTGGGCAATATTCTTTTTATTTATATGTTGAGAAGCGAGCTGTTTAATGTGATGGTGATCTTCAGAGAGAATTGCAATGAAAATTTGTTCTCCATGAGTAAAGCAACGCTGTTGTAAAGAACCTTTTTTTTTGCATTAGTTTTATGCCGTTTTCTAAGTGTTTTCGTATCCAGGTAATTTCCTATTAACTTTTAGATCCCTTTTTTATGAATGGACAACATTTGATGGTGAAATGTCCTGGGCATAAACTTATAATGCATAGTACTTTATGAGGGAATGTACGGATTCTAATCGACTATAAGTGCTCATTTAAAATTAGGAGAATTTTATTTGTCACTGTGAACCATTTTGAATGGGGTAAGCTTAGAATTGCGTATAATATTGAATCATTCGCTACTTCAACTCCAGTGAATTTCCTCTGCGTCAATTATTAGAGAAGTCGATATAAAACGTTCTAAGCTACATGGATTCACTGGATCAATAAGGAAAATCTTTGTCTACGTACTATTCACTTCCTATTGCAATTTTTTTAAAAATAAAATAGAGAATAATTTTGAAAAATTATTTTCTCAAATTGAGAAAAAGATACTCAGAACAGACTAAAAATTTCTGTCGGAGATTGCAAAGCTAATTCATAAAGAAAATTATTTCTCAGAAAGAATGGGGAATAGGAATTTAGAAACATCTCACACAAAAGACAGCTCATAAAGTTAATAAAATTTTCCGCTTTATATAAGCACAGATTGGCAATCAGCGTCTATATGTTCATTCACAAAATGTATAATCCATGTTTATGCCGCGGGATGTTTTATACAAATGTACAACACACCTGAATAATAGATCTAAAATCTTATTAGAAATTACTAGACTACGGAACAACACAGGAAACGACATAAAGCATGCTAAAACTTCTTTAGAAATATTGTTGTTTTACACGCAAATTTTGTTTGCAATCCTCTGTGACGATCGTCATAATATTAAACAGCTAGCATCTCAGCATATATTCAATGAAATAGGTTCAATAAATGATGACATACTAGAAATTGTATTCATACAATCAATTATTAAGCAAATCATTGCATATAAAATGTAATTGATTGAAAGAATGTTGTGATAACAGAACTTCCAATCATAATGTACTAATTGCATGAAATTTTAATGAAGATAATAGACTGCTGAATAGGTTCAATTAAGAACATACCCAATACATTACTCAGCTTCTCTTCTGTTATACATGGTATAAAAATATACCTGCAGCAGGTCACACCAGCATGATCCAAATCATCCAAAGTCAGTGAATACAAAGAAGAGATAAATTACTTTGATATATAGAAAACTTATACTCGTCTTCGGGAAAAAAATAACAATTCAATACATAAATAAAACACTGGGCCAGATGATTGGGTGGTTGAGACGGGTGGGATAATGCAACCACCTCTATGAGTTATATACACAGTAGTTTTGAAAGCAGCTAGGTAAGAAATGCATTCAAAACAACATTTCGTTGTATGCTCCAATAGAGGTTAACGCTGATTTTTCACAAAAAGTTGTCAGATTTGCTCCAATTATACAGGCTACAGATATTATTTTATAGTTTAAATATGTTAAGCAGATAAATATAAAGATCTAAGCAACACTTTTAAATAATAACCAGCTCTGTAGGAAGTTTTTAATTTTTTTGAAAAAATGTCAAAAAATGACAAATTTTTCCCAAAATTTCGATTTTTGGAGCAAAAGCGCAGACTCAAGCCATTTTTTTTCAGCGGTAAAATTTCACGCTGTTGATGTACTAGTATAAAGTCAACTTTTGGCACCTACCCGTTTTTGATTTTCAAAAAAAATTTTTTTCGCTCTACCCTAGTATACAGTATAGTAACCGAAATATTTTGTATGTCCCTGTAAATACTATCTGCTTTTTATTATACAGGAATTAACTTATATTAACCTCAGCTACGTGTACCAATTTCATAAAATGTGAAACAGTTTAATGTAACTAAAATGGATCCCAAACAATGTTTCCAACCGTACCAGTATGTAATGTAATATTTTTGTGTGGCCCTTTAAATTATTAACAAATATTCTTTGCTCCACAGATTGTACAGAATGTATATTTTAGTATATACTTCGTAGGTGCATGTCATTTGTATTATAGTCGAAAGAGTGTAACTTCATTAAAATGCACTTGAAACTGTTTTTTCCCATTGACTGTAGTGTAACGGAATAATTTCGATTGTCCTTGTCTTTGAACTATACATCCGATTTTCATAAAATTTGAAATGACTAGACAAAATTATACAAAATTTGGTACTTACGTATTAACGCCACCGCAGTTATCTTTTGGATTCCTTGTTGCTTTGTTTTTTGCTGATTTTTAACATCATTTTTTAGTGTTTTAGTGCTTGTTTAGTGCTTTTTAGTGTCTTTATTGCATTTTTTGCTCATTTTTGACACCATTATTTTTGTACACGTACGAACAACAAGATTGCTCTTCATTGGCTCATTAGTGCAAGTTCTGCCGCGGTGGCGTTAATACGTAAGTACCCAAAATTTTTATATTTTAAATTTTAAACGACTCGATTGGGTAGTTTTTGCGTTGTTATATGCGGACAGACGGATGAATGGACGGACTGAAGAACGACTATAGGTGCTACGTATCTACATAATTACGAACGCACTTAAAAATGACTCTAATATATTATCTCTCAGCTCTAAAAAAGGTAATCAATCTTACCACCGCCGCAGTAAATGAATATTTTGTGATCGGAGGTCTTTTTTCGTTAAAATTAAATAAACTACTGCATATGAAAATTGGTTATATTATACAGAATTTTTTTTTTTTTTTTTTTTTTTTTATATATATAAACATGCTAATCCAGGCAGTTTTTAAATCAAAGAATTATTTTAAAACCAATTTAATGGTAAAATTGATCAAAATTGCTCCATTGAAAAAGCTTTATAGGAGCAAAAATTATACAAAGTGTGAGGAATTTGCTTCACTATATGGTTTAGTAATTATTTGGTAGAAATAGAGTGATGCAAATCCTTTCCATGTTAAATCCGTTTATTCAAGATATAGATAATTTAATACAGATTCATAGAACTCTGGGTTCTATATGAAAAAAAAACCACACGCCTTTTACAGCGAGCTCCATCATCGAGAATCACCTCCAACTTCTCTCTCATCCCCATCAGGAGAGCAACTCTCCTTCGGGCCCCTCCCAGATCAAAGTTATTGGTTCAGCTGGGATACGCCTTGGCGACAGATTGCCATCGTCCGTCTGGGAATAATGAAACTATTTCCTCCGTCTCTTGGCTTTCTGGGAGGTCTGGCGATTAATCAATGGTGGCCGTAACTAATATGCTAATGTCACATGAAAGAGGCCGCGCTAGACTTACTGTCGACAGGAAGAAAAAGGACCTTAATCCTTTTAAGTGCTTACACAATCACCAGACTTCGATGTACCAGTCCATTGTCTAGCTTTAATTAGCCAAATTAGATTCTTACAGCAGTTAAATCCTTACAACCATCCCCTCCTGTGGCAGAGATTTTTCACATGTGGAAAATCTTACGTCGAGGTACAGTTACTCTTAACTTAATTCACTACAGAGGTCCGCACCAGTTAATTTATTAATTTAACTTGTACGATAAAACACACAATTTACTACAATATAACATTTTTTATAAGCCAGATACACATTTTAATTAATAATATAATATAGAAATAATTTGAATGCAAGCTAATTAAGAATTTATATACAAATATTATCTACGGCACACATTTATTCTATTCTACTCAAACAGTCCACGTGCACTATTTCTTTCCCTGGACGGTGCTTGATTGTGTAATGATAAGGCTGTAATATTAAGGACCAACGGATTAAGCGCGGATTATTTCCTGCGTTGCTTTTGAGCCAAATCAGTGGGTTATGGTCGGTTTCAATACTGAATTTTTGACCGTCCAAATAATGACGTAATTTTTTATAGCATAAATTATGGCCGCACATTTTTTCTCACTCGTAGAGAAGTTTTTCTTTGGGGGAGTAAATTTCCTGCTCAAGTATATGACGGGATGTTCTTCATCATTTTCGCGTTGAGCCATGATGACCCCGATCCCTTTTTCGGATGCATCAGTTTGTATAATGAACTCCTCTGCGTAATTTGGCGCATATAGGACCGGTTTTTCGGTCAGCTTCTTTTTCAAAGTGCGAAAAGCCGCCTCCATTTCAGGGTTCCAATCGATTTTCGCTTTACGTGTTTTCCCTTTCAAAGCGCGCGTCAAAGGCTCTATTATCGTCGCGTAATTTCTGATATATCTAGAATAATATCCTGACATTCCTAAAAAACGGCGAATTTCGGTCTTTGACTTCGGCTCAGGAAATTCTGTTATAGCTTGGATTTTGGATTCTGTTGGGGTGCGGCAACCGTCCCCTACGACATGTCCTAAATATTTAACTGTACGTTGCGCAAATTTACACTTGGATAATTTTACTTTTATTTTAGCCTCTTTGATGCGGTCCAATACTATCCCTATATGTCTCAGATGTTCGTTCCAATCATCGGAAAATATTGCCATACCATCTAAATATGGAAGGCAAAAATCTTCCAAGCCTCTGAGTAATACACTCATAAATTTCGCGTTACACTCATTTTTAAAATCTATAGCTCGCCCCTATCAACCCGAAAGGCATCATGAGGGGTAGAAATGAACCCCAACTCGTGACGAAGGCTGCCAATTTCTGAGCCCTCGGCGTCATAGGGATTTGCCAATATCCCTTGGTCAAATCTAAAGTCGTTATATACTTAGCCCTAGCCACACGCTCCACGCGTTCCTCTATATTCGGTAGAGGAAACACCTCAGGTCGAGTTATAGCATTCAATTTGCGGTAATCAATGCAAGGACGCGGATCCCTTGCCGGGGATTCAACCAATATCATGGGAGAATTATATTCGGATTCGCCTTCAATTATCACGCCCAATTGTAACATTCGTTTAACTTCCGCCTTTAATATCTCTGTTTGTCTTGGAGAATTTCGATAAGGGCGAAGCCTTATCGGCGCATCGCTAGTTATTTCTATGTCATGCGTGATTAAATCGGTTCTACCGGGATTATTCGAAAAAACATCCCTTCTCTCCCATAAGACTTCGGCCAACTCAGCTATTTGTTCAGCATTGCACCTTTCTTTCAAAGCGCTATCCGTAACTATATTTTGGAAATCGTACTCTTCCGGGCTATTAGTTAAAAGAGGAATCTCTAAATCATCCTCGATCTCATTAGACTCGAACTCCTCTTCCACCACTAAATTTACTAACTGCTCTCTTTGGAGATACGGTTTGAGTAAATTCACGTGATAAATTTGCGAAGGCGTCCTGCGATGTGGTATGTTTACGACGTAATTCGTTTCCGAAATTTTTTTCTCCACGGTACCTGGGCCCGTCCAATTCACTGAAAATTTATTGGTCTTGTTCAACGCTAATACAAGTACCTTATCGCCTACTTTAAATTTTCTTTCCACTGCATCTCTGTCATACCACTTTTTCCTTTCATCCCTCGTTTTTGTCATAGTTTCTACTGCTAAATCTTGACATCGCTTCATACGGTTTATTAAATCGAATATATATTCTGTGACTAAACTTTCCGCGGGTTCTAATCCCTTCCATTTCTCATATAAAAGCGTCTCGGGCGTTCTTAGATTCCTACCGTGTACAAGTTCTGCTGGGGAAAACCCCGTGCTTTCGTGTGTCACCGTGCGCAAAGCTAGTAAAGCATAGGGGAGGTTTTTCTCCCAAGAATTACCGGCTTCTAGGCATAAAACTTTCAGTAATCTTTTCACGGTTCTATGCCACCTCTCGACTGCTTGACTCTGTGGGTGGTGTACGGAAGAGTGTACAACTTTCACCCCGAATCGCTCCAAAAATTCGCTCGTAAGTTGGCTAACATAACTCCTGCCAAGATCGGATTGTAATTCAACAGGGAAACCCAGTCTGCTAAAAACAATAGTTAAGGCTTCAATGATAGTCACAGAGAGCAAGTCTTTGATGGGTATCGCCTCAGGATATCTGGACGATACACACATAGCCGTCAGCAAATATCGATTCCCATTTTCGGAGAGGGGGAGCGGACCTACCGTATCCGTACACAAGCGAGTAAAAATACTAGTTACAATCGGAACACAAGTTAAAGGAACTTTCTTTTGGTCCCCCGCTTTCCCAACCCGCTGACAAGGATCGCAAGTCTTAACATACGTTTCGATATCTTTAACAGCATTCGGCCAAAAATAATTCCTAAATATTTTGTCCTTAGTTTTCTTTATTCCAAGGTGAGCCCCCACGTTATCATGACACAAAGACAAAATCCCTTTCCTAAAATCCAGCGGAACCACTATTTGTTCTCGTAGGAAACCCCGGTGATCTTTAATCTTCCTGATCAACAAACCATTCTTTATTTCAAAGTGCGATTTTTTCTCGGCCGCCCTTTGTCTAACCCAAGCCAACGTAGCGTCATTCTCTTGAGCTCTACTCAAATCCTGTTTACTAATGCGCGCTAGATTTCCCTCGGGGGGTCCGCTATCCACCGGTGGAAGAAAATCCTCCCTTGTTTCTTCGCCTTGGGCGATTTCTCCACTCTCTGCATCTGATTCTACGGAGTCGTAATCAGCGGTATTCTCCTCCCCGCTGTTCCGGGAATTCTCTTCTTTGTCCACTGTAGGGTGAACGGAACCTCCCTCCGTACATCCCCGCGTATCGGTTTCGGTTTGCTGATTTATCTTTTCTCGCTGCGCTCTCTGCCTAGTCATTACGGCGTTAATGGAATGCGCGTTTAGTTTTTGCCTATCAATTAACTGTTGCGTTCTATTCCCTAACAAGTAATGATCCATATCAGTTTCTTTGGCTACCGCGGCCGCTTTAGTTCGTATCGTGTCACCAGTACTTAAATTAATTTCCACCTTGACTATAGGTAAACAACGCAGTTCATTATCTAATGCCTGTTTCACCCACACTCGTTCGCCCGTAAATTGGTCCGTAGTTACATCGTGAGCTGAAATCAAATCAATATTGCTGCCGGAATCACGTAATATTTTCATTTCTTTCCCATTAATTACCCCGCGACTGACATAGGGGCTGTAGGCACTTTCCAGATCGTCGAGACCCGACACGTGATACACTGATTCTTTATCTTTCCGTTTTGATTCCGGACAATTAAATTTATAATGACCTGATTTCTTACAATTAAAGCAAGTAATTTCTTTCCTCTTATCGAATATCTCATTTCGATTTTTAGAGTTTTCTTTATCCCTCCAATTTATTTTGGTCTCATCCGTTCTAGTTTCGGTTTTAGACTTATTACGCTCAAAAGGTTTAGCGGCGCTATGAATTTTAGGGGATCCTTCCCGCCTAATATTTTTCCTCGCCACCTCGTACGCGTCTAACTTTTTAGCTAACTCAAATGGTGTAATTATCGCGGTCCAAACATCAATAAAATGTTGCTTCGCTTCCGGGTTAATTTTCCGTTTCAGTTGGTCAGTGATTATCAAATCTCTGAGTTGTTCGAATGTCGTTATTTCTAAACCACTTAACCATTGGTCAAAGAAATTGGAAGCTTCGTACACGAAATCTTTCCATGTTTTGTTCTCGGGCTTTTTAGAATTTACGAATTTCAGCCGAAAGTCTTCTGCTGAAAGTTGAAATCTTTCGAGAAGCATTTTTTTAATGTGGTCGAAATCATCTGAATCAGAGGGAGATTCGCGCAGTATCAATTCCCCTAAATCGGTAGGCAATAGTCCTAACAAATGAGTAACCCACTGATTTTTATCGATTTGAGCTTTACGTGCTTGTCTTTCAAACAAATTCAAATAAATGGAAATCTCGGAGTTCTCTGAATCAAATTTAGGTAGAACAGACTTTAAAGATATTTTTGGTTCTCTCTCGCTCTGGTTAGAGGCCAAACTAATTGTATCCGTCTCCCGTTCTAACCTTAGTTTCGCTAATTCATGCTCCCTTTCCAACGCTTTAGTCTTTTGTTCCCTCTCATAAGCCTTCAGTAATTCTCTCTCAGCCCTTTCTTCATTTTCCCTGTCTAGCCTATCCTTTTCAATAATTTTTAGCTGGGCTAATGCCAAAGTCTCATCATAATCAGGTGCTTCAATTAGTTTTTTTATGATTTTAGGAATATTATCCGAATCCTCTACATTTGCGCCAAATTCAACAGCTAATTCCTTGAAATCACATTTCTCTTTCCTGACCACGTCATTCTGAACGGTGCGTAATTATGAAAAAACAATCTATACTAGGTTATCTACGTAAATGGATGCCTCTCAATTATTTCCCGTAATGTAAATATTTACAATCATAATACGCGACATGTCAATCACAATACAAAATACACTATGAAAATACTCACAATACAAATACTCAACAATATGCTAAATAGCTCTTATCATTACTCAAACAGGAAAATATTTCTAAAGCATTTTACCGAACCCAATGTTAAACAATCAACTGATTCTTAAAAAATATTAATTTTGATTAATATGCAAATAAGAGATAGAAATTTCTTTAGTTAATCGCAAAACTCTAGTATAATATTTAAACTTTTACTACACATAAAGATTTAAATCCTAAATCACAGAATTATATTTATTCAAAAGAATTAAAATGCATTTCCAATAAATAATTAGTTATTCAAATTACTGCATGCCAATTTGTACCCTACTTAAAACTTTTTTAATTTTAAACTTTGCAAATTTAATTTAATTCAATTTTGAATAATCATAGATAACTGCCGATGATTTTTTTTTGAACGAGCACACAACCTACAGTGAAAACCTCTGCAATGAACAATTAAAGAGCACTGACCTGTATTCCTTTTTCGGATGTCTACAGCTTCCACACTTAGGGTAATCCACAGTCCACTTTCCCCGGGCGTCCTTTTCTGGATTATTTCGGGCTCCGGGCTACGTCTTTACCGCGTCAGGGAAGTCACCTCCTTTCGGTTCAAGTCCCAGTCAGTTGACTCCTTTCGGCTCAGACCTCCGTTAGTTCCCTCTTTTTCGGCTCAGGTCTCCGTCAGTTGATTCCTTTTCGTCTCAGGTCTCCGGCTGCACGTCCGACCTCTCCTCGGCTCTGAGTCACGTCGCTTGCGTCTGGGCTAATTCCTTCAAGTCCCCGCTGCACGTCTGACCTCTCCTCGGCTCTGAGTCACGTCGCTTGCGTCTGGGCTAATTCCTTCAAGTCCCCGCTGCACGTCTGGAGTCCTAGGCTCTGAGTCACGTCACTTGCGTCTGGGCTCTTTCGTTCAGGTCCCCGCTGTACGTCTGACTCTCCTAACTCTGAGTCACGTCGCCTGCGTCCAGGTTCCACTAGCGATTTTCATCATCGTCCGCTGCATCTGGGCTTCAGTGGCTATTTTTTATAATCTTCCGCTGCCACCACTATGAGGAATTTGCTTCACTATATGGTTTAGTAATTATTTGGTAGAAATAGAGTGATGCAAATCCTTTCCATGTTAAATCCGTTTATTCAAGATATAGATAACTTAATACAGATTCATAGAAATCTGGGTTCTATATGAATAAAAAACCACACGCCTTTTACAGCGAGCTCCATCATCGAGAATCATCTCCAACTTCTCTCTCATCCCCATCAGGAGAGCAACTCTCCTTCGGGCCCCTCCCAGATCAAAGTTATTGGTTCAGCTGGGATACGCCTTGGCGACAGATTGCCATCGTCCGTCTGGGAATAATGAAACTATTTCCTCCGTCTCTTGGCTTTCTGGGAGGTCTGGCGATTAATCAATGGTGGCCGTAACTAATATGCTAATGTCACATGAAAAAGGCCGCGCTAGACTTACTGTCGACAGGAAGAAAAAGGACCTTAATCCTTTTAAGTGCTTACACAATCACCAGACTTCGATGTACCAGTCCATTGTCTAGCTTTAATTAGCCAAATTAGATTCTTACAGCAGTTAAATCCTTACAAAAGGAATTTAATCATATTCTTTACGGATATATATTATACATTACAAGCATCCAGTGTGCAGACTGCATTTATAATTTTTTTTTAATTGACTAATTTTTGAGAAGTTTATTCAATTTTTTAATCAATTTTTCAGCTTTTCAAAAGATTTTATTTTATATTTTAGAAAAAGTTTGTTACTTAAATTGTTGCCAATTGTAAAAACAACGCAAAAAATAATATTTTCTTTAAATAAATAATTTTTTTGAACGTGACTATTATAAATCGAAAAAAAAAACTTTCAAACTAAAACTAAATAATTGTGCGTTATGTGAAAATATTTAAAATTATGTCATAAAATCTGCACTCGTGACTATTAAACAAGAAAGAAAAATTATCCAGATTACTTGGTGTTTATAAATTCCATAGATCCTATACAAGTCTGTACAAAATACAAATCTGCACTTTATTGGCTGAAATTTTTGAAAGGGAATTTTAAACTGTGTTATGAGTTGCTAGACTGAATTAAACTTTAAAATACTATGTAGCATGTTATGATGCCAATACATCCCTGGTTCGAACATTTTTCACCCGGTCGAAAAATTCATATGAATTATTAACTAATTTGAATAATTATGTTAAAATTCATCTACTGCAATTAAGTATCTAGCTTTTTTTTTTTTTTTTTGGAATTACATAACCGGCTATTTATTCTATTGAGCTGATTCATATAGTAGACCATGCTATATGATCAATTAGATTAGCTAGGGAATTAGGTCCTACATATTCGTCCAGGGCAACTGAGTTAGCAGAGCATTGACAGCTTTAGCCAGGACATTTTCTCCACAGTCGGAAAATTACAACTCATATACAGTCGGCTCTCATTAATTCGAACTACTCGTCGGGACCACAGGAAATGTTCAAATTATCCAGAGTTCGAATTATGGAAAGTATGAGAGGAAAACATATTTAAAGGGGTATATTACAAAGGAATTAATGTTACAGTATTTTTTTAATTTATTTCGGCTGTTATAGTTAGACTATGACTTTATTACATTAAAAAACTTAAATACATAAACTAATTAAGGAATTAGGAACAAGCACAATGGAAGAAGGATTATAGAGATGGGCAGACGGGGCATTAAGAAAGCGGGTATCAAATGAGTGGGATTATATGTATACTAGTTTCGGAACTATTCAGACAATAATGAAAGAAAGAAAGTTATTTATACTAAGGATCTGAAGTCCGTGTGAAAGTAAGGAAAAATGAAAAATCGGAATTCTCATTAGTTCGAATTAAAAGAAGTCAAGCGAAAATGAGTTCAAATAAATGAAAAAAATTAATGTTATTCTGCCCTTGAAAATTTCGGGACTTCGTGTTTAGTTTGAATTAAGCGAAGATTCGATTTGTCCGATTTCGAATTAACGAGAGTCCACTGTATATACAAATTTTGGATCATAGACAAGGTTTTAGAAAAGAATTCGAATACTTTTTTTACTACAAATAGTAATTTCTAAAATTAGGTATTCAAATGTGTTATACATTTTCCAAATTCCTCAAATGAATATTATTTCTCAGCCTTATTAAATGAGAAAATTTTATTATAGTATTATGATTGTGACGTAAAAGTGTTTCATCAATCTATGCTTGACGCATGATTTTTCTTTCTTGATAGTCTTTCGACGAATTGTTATTTATCATCAGTGGCGCCAACTTATATGGGCCCGTGGGGCTAGAGCCTACCCAATAACTTTCAATCCTAGGGTGTCCAATTTTCATTGTTCTATTTTGTTATTTATTTCATTATTATTTTATTATTCATTTTTCTCCTTAGAACAAAATTTATTCTGTCAATGATCAAATGTTTTAATTCTCCGACTGACACCCATGAATCAAAAATGACTGACATGTAAATCTTTAACTTTCTGTTGTTTCAATTTGTAGTTATGTTCATGATATGACGATATTACAATAAATATTAATGTCTTTATAACCTCTTTAGTCCTGGGGTACACAAATGTGTACCTCCATTCTTTTCCTCATAAAAACTAAATTGTTCGAACTGTTTCCATTTTTACTTCACTTCTATACAGCTGAATGATTTTTGCTTTAAATCAAAACCAATAAATGTCAGCACTGATGAAAATTACCTCATAAAATAAATATTATCTTCATCCAAATTTCAAAATTACATTCAAGACAATGTGGCCAAAAAAGTAAGAAATATTCAAAATTATTTAACTTGAATGCTTTACAATAAAACATTTTGAGGATCTGCTGATCATTTACTTGTTTAAAGACTTTAATTTTGTTATTGCGTAAATTTATATTATTGATAGTTAAACTGGTGTTTTGAAGGGATTAGTACTTTTATATCTTTATTTGTAAACTTAAATTACCAGTCCCCTAAAGTACTGAATTCATAAAAATGACTCTTTCTGTCATCTATGGTGTCATTTCGATTATGCAAAAGCAATAAATATATATTTGTAGAGTTATTTTATGCTCAGGTCTGAAGAGAATAAGAGAAAAAGCATGAGAATACAATTTTAAAAAATTGCAACTATCTTAAAATATGACAGCTTGACTTAATTATCTCGCTTTTACCAGCTGTTCCCTATTCAAAGAAAAAAAAAAACTAGTTCTACAATTTTACCACAATATATTTGAGCTCACCCAATATTTTTTGAGCCAAAAAGTTCAAAAGTTGGCGCCACTGTTTATCATCATAAAAAATACCAGGTACAACGGGCTTCACTTATTTGTTTATTTTTTTCTTTTTTTACTCTCCGAGAAATCCACTATGAAGAATGGAGTGCATTCGTAAACCTTCGATACTTGCCACCTCGCACCTAAATGTAGGTTCAATAAACTTCCTGACAATTTGGGACCGATGCCAGGGTCTCTAACGAGTCATTATCAATTTATAAATAGATACTCCCCTCCTGCTTATTTACATAGTTTTCTCATGGTCGATCCAAGAGACAGGGTCGCAAAGACACTGGCTGAATTCCCACACTTTCGAAAGTGTAGTACTGTGACTGTAGGTGGCAGAAAAAAAAATCACAAATATTTTCGGGATTTTTGTTTGGGATTGAAAAGTAGTTGTAAATGCGATTTTAAATTCTCCTCACAAATGTTAAACGTCTGGGCATGTAATGCATTCCTCTTTTTAAAATAATCTCCCCAGGAAATTAATATTATGTTTTTAAGACCGGAAGTGAAACAGAAACCGAAACTTTTCTTATTTTTCGCTGAAAGTGAAAATTTAAAAATCTTTTAAAGTAATTAATACACATAAATATATGTATAGAATTATTAGTTAATTATAAATATAACTATGCGCATGGCCCAACGTGGCTTTCTATACCTCTGACCAAAACTATTTTTTATTTGATGAAAAATAAAATGTAGTTCATTTATTTCCGACTCAGAATGATTTTCTAATAATACAATTTTCAACTAATTAAAAAAAAAAATGTTTCAGCTATACATACCTCGATTAATCTTATGTAAATACTAGCGGACCCGACAGACGTTGTCCTTCCTGGCACCGACACCAGAAAATTGAATAAATGTACTTAAATATAGTAATACTCACGATAAAACTACGCTTTTAATTTAATTTCTTATTACAATTATGTAAGGAAATTATTTTTCACTCTTCAGTATTTTTTGAAGTCGGTTCAATTTTTGATAGAAAAGTTTATTTTTCTCTTTATTGTTGAAAATTAACGATTTTCTTAAGTCAATTAATCAAAATTATAATACAGGCTATATTACTGTAAAGCATACACCTTTGACAGGAGTGGGGTTCGAACACGCGATCTCTTTCTTCGAGAAGCAGAGCTTATATCTGGCGCCTTAGACCGCTCGGGAATTCCGTCCGCACTCTATTCATCGAACTTATTCAACACTTTTAATTAGCACAAAATCACTAACTATTAGTTTTTGCCTAGTTACTAAAAAAGTACTGAATCAATTTCGACGAAACGTCAATCTAAACCATTCTCGTCAAAATCGGTCCAGTCGTTTAGGAGGAGTTCAATTACATACACAAGCACAGAAGATTTTTATATATAAAGATGAGCATTGAAAATTTCAGGTTTTTGCGCCAAAGACATCGCCAAATTAGGAAAATCTGAATTATCTCACGAACTACTGGATTTAAACGAATTTGCTTAGTACCATTCGATTCAGAATGAAAAAATGCACTTAAATATGTTATCAGTTGAAAAATAACTACAAAAGCTTATTTTTAAAGATTTTTTTAAAATTTCGTTCTTTTTTCTTCTCATCTTAGGGATGGAATTTTCGAATATCCCTTTTTAGCGGCACTCGATGTTGTAAGAAGTATTTTTACCCCATTTTTCAAGATTTTTGGATCG
This sequence comes from Maratus speculifer, assembly GCA_964019185.1. Lineage (NCBI taxonomy): Eukaryota > Metazoa > Arthropoda > Arachnida > Araneae > Salticidae > Maratus > Maratus speculifer. The sequence continues at coordinate 185,635,827 of OZ025296.1, read as the reverse complement.
GTAGATTATTTTGTGCTATGATTATTACGAAATCCTGACTTTCTTTAATATATATAGCACTTTTAATTAGCGCAAAATCACTAACTATTAGTTTTTGCCTAATTACTAAAAAAGTACTGAATCCATTTCGACGAAACGTGAATCTAAACCATTGTCGAATCTACTGGAATGCACACACAAAATTTCATCAAAATCGGTCTAGTCGTTTAGGAGGAGTTCAATTACATACACACGCACAGAAGATTTTTATATATAAAGATGTGCATTGAAAATTTCAGGCTTTTGCGCCAAAGACATCGCCAAATTAGGAAAATGTGAATTATCTCACGAACTACTGGATTTAAACGAATTTGCTTAGTACCATTCGATTCAGAATGAAAAAATGCACTTAAATATGTTATCAGTTGAAAAATAACTACAAAAGCTTATTTTTAAGGAATTTTTTAAAAGTTCGTTCTTTTTTCTACTCATCTTAGGGGTGGAATTTTCGAAAATCCCTTTATAGCGGCACTCGATGTTGTAAGAAGTATTTTTACCCCAATTTTCAAGATTTTTGGATCGGTAGATTATTTTGTGCTATGATTAATACGAAATCCTGACTTTCTTTAATATATATAGCACTTTTAATTAGCGCAAAATCACTAACTATTAGTTTTTGCCTAATTACTAAAAAAGTACTGAATCAATTTCGACGAAACGTGAATCTAAACCATTGTCGAATCTACTGGAATGCACACACAAAATTTCATCAAAATCGGTCCAGTCGTTTAGGAGGAGTTCAATTACATACACACGCACAGAAGATTTTTATATATAAAGATTTTGGTAAATGAACATCTGTTAAATTCTTAAGTTCACAGCTGACTCGCAATGCGATTGACTCGCAGGTTTACCATTGTGTTTTTTTGCACCCCAAAGGGATGAAAATATGGAAGATTGAGAGCAGGAAAATGTAATGGTAAACCTATGAATCAACCAATAAAATCTGGTTTTACGATGTTTTCCATCAAGGTATGACTTGGCAGACCTATTGCGTTTTAATATTCGGATCGATATTTAACTAATCTTGGATTTTCATCCGTGAATTCGATGAGGTGATTGCCTGTGCTGCTACCTTCCAGTCTAGTACACTGAATGTGCAAAAAATAAGGACGAGGTGATATTTTGAATATTATCGTCGTGCAGACGTTTCCTACATCGACCGAAATCATACCATTACCATAAGATCTCCAAGATGTTGAAATATAGAACAAGTGATCAAAATTATTGAAACAATCCGCTTTGTTGCCTTGTTCGGATTTTAATTTATTTGCTTCTTCCTTAATTTTTTTTTTACCAGTGTATTTATATAATTACGATAGCAGCTAAAAAAATAAAATAAATAAAAAAATGAGGAAAAAAATGAGAGCTTTGATCTGAAGATGTATCGCCTTCCCCTTAAAAATTTTTAAATACTTATTTTTATTTATTTGTGGCTCATAGAATTGCAAAAATGCCGTGATTATTATTTTTTTTCCTAGCCCAACAGAAAATTCTCATCATCACATATTAGCAATCAGTTGCTTACTGTAAGTAAAGGGAATCGATGAATATTGCCGAAGTTTACAATATGCCATGTGATCGAGAGTATTAAAATTCTACTAAGTAATAGGATAGCTTTTGATTCGACCTTCAACTAGAGTGTAACGAGCTTATACACATGCAAGCATCAAATAAACTCGAAAACAATAAACCTTTTTTTACAATCATTGAGTATGACAAATAAAATGGCCTCGTTCATACAAGTAATGAGATTCGATGGCGAGAGACTTTTTTTGTATGTGTGTGTGTGCGTGTCTTTTGAAGAGATAGAAGATTTTGAAATAAGATCTGTCGTAGAAACCAGCATAAACTACCATTAGTATTTTTTTATTTTACTAAACTTCCAAGGTCTAAGTCTATATTCTAGAAGACTGATGAGTAAATAAATAAATGAATCAGTGATTTGAAAAACAACATAAATTCAAGACATAGGACTTTTTGGAGATCGTGAAAAACTATGATGCATGCATTATATGGACAACGATGACTAGTCATTGGCGATTTTAGACTACTGTTAAATATCTAGAAAAATACATGAAGAATTATCCTGAAACTTCATACGTATAAACAACATAGTAAATGTCATACATTTGCACGATGATTTTTTTTCCCCTGAAACTCCACCTGGGACCATAAGCAAATTGACGGAAAACGAATATCTTTTGAATAATCTTGTAAAAAATAAATGCTGGGAATTTGTTGAAACTGCAGCACATAATTAGGAGGCTTCTTGTATTGGGTGAGTGCAAAAATTTTATCCGTTTTTAAGTGAAAACAGAAAGTTGGAGATCACAAAAAAGTTAAACACCAATAAATTCACTCAAGCACCATCATTATGTAAACCTTCTTGCCACCCGTCTTACAGTAAGTGAATCCCACATCGATATAACTCCTCTGTTTTAGAATCAAAATCATGCTGTAACGTTGATTTTACAGTCTCTACGTCATTTAAGGTTTAGTGAGCAAAGGTTTTGTGTATCGATAAAAAAAAAAAAGGAAATAAATCGAAGGTACAAAGTCGGAGATATACGCCTGGTGAGGTGTTTTCAATCAAGGTCCAAGAATTTTAGCCAAGTCTTTAAAGCAACATGAGACCTCGCGTCATCGTGATGAAAGATAATTTCTGTGCATTTGAGAAGTGCTGATCTCTTAGACGTAAGTTTTGTTCACAGTCTGTCCATTTGTTAGTAGTAGAGGTCTGCATTGATTGGTTGGTTTTGTGAGAGGACTTTCTAGTTGATTATTCCTTGGCAATTCACCGAACACTGAGCAAAATATTTTCGGGATGTTCAGATTGAAGAAATTTGCTTTACGACATCGGCACATGGTCCTTTGATACTTCACTTTACGGTACACTACCACTTCTCACCATGCTCACCAATTTGATTTAAAAATGGTTCTTTGCCGTTACGGGAAAGCAAAGAAACACAAGTGCTTATCCTTTCTTCACGTCGCCTTACTATAATCTGGTGTGATACCCACTGATCGAGCTTGGTAATGAAGCCAAGCGCATGCATTCGTTTCTCGACTGCAGTTCTGTGTTCCGAGAACAATTACACTGCTTTTCCAGCTGTTGGATATGGAGAATTTATTATGGCTGTGTAATACAGATTCTCGTCAGAACCGTTGATGGGCATCGAGAAAGGGATTAATTTTCACAGCTCCTGTCTCCATCCCAGAATTTTCTGAACCAAATCCAGTAGGTGCTATCGTCCACGGCATCCTCCGCATACAAATGCTGAAACAACCTGCGGCGGTTGTAATGGTTTTATCATACTCGTATAATAGTAAACATAAACAATATCAGATGTGGTTTTTCTTGCTTGTCATGTTGTTTCCCGTTTGGCATGAGTTCTTCAGACAAACGTTGTGCGATAAATGCTGCAACAAGCTGCGGCGGTTGTAACTGCTTTACCATACTCGTATAGTAACAATGTCGGATGTGGTTTTTCTTGCTTGTAATGTTGTTTCCCGTTTGGCATGAATTCTTCAGACAATCGTTGTGTAATAAATGCTGCAGCAAGCTGCGGCAGTTGTAATATCATACTTGTACAGTGAGCGATGTCACATTTTTTTTTTTCCTTGTCTTGTTGTTTTCCATTCGGCATGAGTTAGTCAGACAAACGTTGTGTGACAAATGCTGCAACAAGTTTCGGCGGTTGTAACGGCTTTATCATACTCGTATAGTAAACAATGTCAAATGTTTTTTTTTTTTTTTTTTTTTTTTTTTTTTTTTTTTTGCTTGCCATGTTGTTTTCTGTTTGTCATGGGTTCTTCAGACAAATGTTGTGCCTATGCATACTCTAAATCTCTTTGCGTTATTGGCCTCTTTCCTTTCCTCTAAAAGTTAACTGTAACGTACGTATTCCACTTGACATTTGCGTATCTTTAAAACACGCAGAGCTTTTGCACTCACCCAATAAGAAAATGTGTTCATTTCTATGAGGATAGCACGTATACTCGTGGAAAAATTACGGTTTTTGTAAAAACAATCACAAGTTTCACCAAGTGTTTAGGCTTAAAATTTTCGGAGTTCTTAATATAAAATTTTCTTTTCAGGAACCATGACAAACGAAATTGTACACAATATCTTGCAATTAGAATTAAAAAATAAAAAAAAAAGTTGGATGAAAAATGAACAGATTTACTGTACAATGTTTCATTGCACATATATTAATAAAATCAAAATATAACGTTATTGTCAGGATCTGATAGCACCTGTGCTAAAGAATGTAATGTCTACTCTTTCTCTATTTGAATATCTAGTATTGTATGGTTGTGTACAGAATTTCCAAGGTGACATTCCTTCTTCGTGGAAAGGGGAATTGCCAGATAATCCTTTACAGGTGGTGTGTTAGAGAAAGGAGATAGCTGAGAGGCATGTCCATCTGTCAGTGAAGTATGCGGATGATGAGCAGATTAGCAGCATGTGACTAGGCAAGAAAGGAGTGAGGGAAGGTGCCCAATGAGGAAGCTCCAGAGGGGGTTGGCATGGGTGTGACCCCATGAGTTGAGAGGGCAAGTTTGCCTCAGATCAGTCATTCCGTACCTAGGTGTCGTACCTAGAGGTTGCTCTTTGTGGAAGAGCGTAAAGTGTGCGTTTTCTGGTGCGCAAAGGACACAAACGTCCTGGTGTTTAGTGCTCTGGGCTAAGAAGTGCAGGCCCTGTATACTTGTGTTGGGAGACTCAAGGTTGAGCTCCAAAAAAGTGAATTTAACGTGTATTGAGTGTGAGGTGGAAAGTGTAATTGGAATAGTTCACAACCAATCTTTACGGTATCTAATTTAATGTTGAACCGGATCATCTATATCCGAGTTGTAGTTGTATATATTTGTAAATAGCGTATTTTGTGTGTACATATATTCTTAATAAACTGATAATTCGGTTACTAGCGTAAGTCTTCATTTACACCAATCTCACAGTGGGTGACCGATATCACCTAGTAATATCGGTGGTGGCAGCTATATCTACCACGGACATTCTTCAAAGTTGTGTGGACTGAGGGGAACGTCCGACAAATTGGTGGCAGCGTCGGGATAGAATCGCCTGAAACCAGCGACCAGCGAGCCGTGTTGCAGTCTGTTAATGCCGGAGTATCCAGTGGAATTCTTGTGTAGTCGTGCCATATCGTCGAGTATGTGCTAAAGCATCGTGCCGGATCGTCGATTGTATGCTAAAGTGTCGTGCCGTATCGTCGAAAATGTGTAAAGTGTCATGCCGTATCGTCGAGTATGTGCTAAAGTATCGTGCCGGATCGTCCAGTGGGTGCTAAAGTGTCGTGCCGTATCGTCTAGTGTGGACTAAAGTGTTTTGCGTATCTTTATTAGAAAGAACTAAACTGAACTGTTGTGCCATATTACCGCTACATTGTGGAACTACCTGTGATTAGAAAAGTACCCCAGCAAAGAAAGTATAAGGTAAGGTGTTTTGATCATATCTTTCTGCTGACATCTCGAACCAAAATTTGTTGTTGTATAATTAATAGTAATTTAAGTAAATTGTCTATATCATTTATGTGTTTTATCAATACTCCCTACCTATAAAGTGTTAATAACCATATTGGCTATTGTTTTAAGGAAAGGTCATAATAACTTGAGCTAGTATTGATTGTCTATAATTTTTTTTTACTAATTGTGGTAATAGTAGTTGGAAGGAATAATTAAATTTACTTAAAGTTAAATTATTGTTAAAGTAATATTTAAATGAAGCAACATTTTTTAAGTTTGAAGAGTGTACAATAACATTTGCTTAGAATTTTAATTGGCCAGTAGTAGAAAAAAAAAAAGGGCTCAAAAGAGAGCCATAGTGAAAAAAAAAGGCCCAAAAGAGAGCCATAGAAAAAAAAAAGGCTCAAAAGAGAGCCATAGTGAAGAAAAATAAAAGTAAAGATTTTCGGTATATTTGTTTTAAGTGTGAGAACCAATATTGAATTCGGAAATATTTTAGTGAGGATAATTGTAGAAATCATAGCAAACGCGGTAGCGTTTGGTATAATATGTTTAAGAAATAGAAAGTGCAAACGTCTTTTTGAAATTTCTGGCGAACCAGTTGACGTACAACAGTGATTTTTTTTTAAACGATAGAACTCGACGAGACGAATAAGATGATAGCATTAAAAAAAATTATTGTAGTTTACTGTAGTTTTTTATTTAACTTTTAACGAAAAAATTAAGACAAAAAGTTCAACAAGCGATAGCTAGCGATCTTATGGATGGATTAACTTCGTTTTTGGCTTATTTTTATCGTCTTGATAAAATTTAGAACAGTTTTTTTTTTTTCATCTTTGTATTTTTGACGGTACCTGAGAAAATCGAATTTTTGTCTTAAACCTCCAGTTGAATATTACTTTTTGCTGTTGCGATTGTAGTTTTTTTATTCATTGCCACTAAATTTAATATAAAAATTGTAATGTATGTATCATAATTCATTGAAATTAAACAAATCACGTGAAAAACATGGTTATTTGTTTTTATTGCGAAGCTTTCAATTTCAGTTGTGAACGCACTGTCATTTTTTTTTCGACTCCATGATTATTTTTTCAAATAACATGCATTTTACATGACAATGGGATGATTTTCTCGAGTACCCTAACATTTTGAATTTTATTAGCAGGAAAAAAATGGGAAAAACACAAACACATCGGAAAAAACTACCTAGGAGAACCAAAATTTCTATTCAGGTATTAAATGTAAGCTTTTTAAATTAGTAAATCAAAAACTTCACATTCTGTCCATATCTTAAATACCATTCAATTGATTTTAAATAACGATGTGATGTCAAATACGCATCAGGGTACCTAACTGATATGATAGCCGGGCTATTGTTGTTTATTAAAAAATAACTTTTTATTTACCTTTATTTAATTTTGTTATATTTTATAAATTATTTCATTAAATAGTTATTACTTAAACTTTTCAGTACTACTTGATTATCCCGTCGACCAATTTCACCAAATTGTACAAATCATCCATTTAATCACCAAGTTATGCATATTGGCATAATTTTTATTTTAATTAACGAAAGAAGAAATAAATTAGTAAAACATCAATAAAAGTACAAATAAAAAGTCGAATTCAAAATCACATTATGACATAACACACATGGGTAATCTATTTAATGTAAACTGAATGCGACATTTATGATAATCCGTTATTGTCATTTAATTTTATAATATGGCGATAATTTTTTGGTCGACGGGTTAATCAATTAGTACCCGCTTTTATTCATTATTATTTACTTTTTAAAATAATAGAAAATAGTTGATATATGTACTACTTGGTTATCCCGTCCACCAAAAAACCATCGCCAAATTATAAGATTAAATGCCGATAATGGATGATTCTGAATGTCGCATCCAATGACATTAAATACGATGCACGTGTTTAAAACGCCATTAAGGGATTTTTATTTCGACTTTTTATTTGTATGTTTTATTAATATTCTACTAATTATTCGTTTTTATTTGCGTTCGTAATTATGTAAATACGTAGCACCTACAGTTGTCGTTCAGGCCGTCCGTCTGCCCGTCTGTCTGTCTGTCCGCATATAAAAACGCAAAAACTACCAAACCGAATCTTTTGAAATTTAAAAAATATATTTATTGCATAATTTTGTCGAGTCATTTCAAAGTTTATGAAAATCGGATGCATACATCAATTACAGGGACAATCAAAAGTATTCTGTTACATTACGGTCAATGGGGAAAAAATAGTTTCAAGTACATTTTATTTTAATGATGTTAAACTCTTTCGAATATAATAGAATTGACATGAACCTATGAAGTATATCATAGCAAACGCGGTAGCGTTTGGTATAATATGTTTAAGAAATAGAAAATGCGAACGTCTTTTTGAAATTTCTGGCGAAACCAGTTGACGTACGACAGTGATTTTGTTTTCAAAAGATAGAACTCGACGAGACGAATAAAATGATAGCTTTAAAAAATATATCGCAGTTTACTGTAGTTTTTTATTTAACTTTTAACGAAAAAATGAAGACGAAAAATTCAACAAGCGATAGCTAACGTTATTATGGATGGATTAATTTCGTTTTTGGTTTATTTTTATCATCTTGATAAAACTTAGAACAGTTTTTTTTTCCATCTTTGTATGTTTGATGGTTTCTGAGAAAATCGAATTTATGTCTTAAATCTCCAGTTGAATATTGTCTTTTGCTGTTGCGATTGTAGTTTTTTTTTATTCATTACCACCAAATTTAATATAAAAATTGTCATGTATGTATTATAATTCATTCAAATTAAACAAATCACGTGAAAAACATGGTTATTTGTTTTTATTGCGAAGCTTTTAGTTTCAGTTCTTTAAATAATAAAGTTGTAAACGCAGTGTTATTTTTTTATTTAATTTAATTTAATTTATTTTTAATCCATGGTTAATTTCTCAAATAACATGCATTTTATATGACCATGGGATGATTTTCTCGAGTGTCCTAACATTTTGAATTTTAGTAGTAGAAAAAAATGGGAAAAAAACAAGTACATCGAAAAAAAAATATCTGGGAAAACCAAAATTTTTTTTCAGGAACTAAATGTAAGATTTTTTAATTATGATCATATAACGTCCTAATTTACATAAGTAAAAGATATAGAGTAACAGTTTTTGCGAAATTGGCGTCAGAAGAATATCGCACAATGTCGTGCATATATGGCATCTGTGCCAAGAAAGCATCAAATGAAAAAAACACATGGTGATGAAGAAAACTTTTGTGATGGTGTTACGACTTCATTCGTTGGGGAAAGAAATTATCCCTATGGGGATTTTGTCGTGACGTCATCCCGTCCCGAGGGAAAAAAATAGTTTAGAATGTTTTTTGATTCCAGCTCTGACTGAGATTATTTTGATCCGGTAAAACCGAGAAAACTATTATTTAATATATGTTTGTGAAGTTTAGTGTATATTTATGTGTTTGTGAATAATAAACTGTATGTGTTCAAAGAAATGGATGATTTGATGCGTAGAACACAAATATTATAATTCGAACGACGCGACGACAAACGATGACAAGATTCTTCAGATGGTGTGAAGTGAATGCAACATTTACGATCAGCAATTATTGGCATTTAAAAGTATTTTTGCTTGAGATACTGTCGAAAAAGCATTGCAAAGATATACTTTCCCTCTCCCTTCTATTTCCAAATGTACTAAATTTAAAATTATGGAAAAAAAATCAGAGTTTACTTAAAACTGTGCATAAAAATTATAGTAATTATCCTAATTTTTCTAATAGAAATTCTCAATTTTCCGTTATTAACAAGCGCTAAAATTGCAAATTTAATTGGCTAAATCGCCAAGCTGCATAATGATCATCGCCACTGAATATATAAATAATGCCATATTTGCAAACTTATCGGTGAAAAAACAGTGGAACCTTGGTTTACGGCCGCCTCTGTTTTTGACAAGTTCGGTTTATGACCAATTTCAGTGATCAAAATTTTACGCTTTCGGCGTAGGATAACTCGATTCGCGACCAAAGCTGTCGAATAGTTCAGTTGGCAACCCTCACATAACTCTTGTTATAATAAGTCAAGTTTGGAGGAAAGTGCGCATATCAGAGTGCTTTGTGGCCTTCAGTACAGTAAAAAAAATAACTTATTGTTTTAATTTTAATCAGTTTTGCGAAATTTTAGACTTTATTATGACTTCTAAGAATGAAAAAGCGTTTAGTGATAGCAGTAGTAGGAAGCTTAAGCGAATTACTGATCAATTATGAAAAAAAGTAGTGACAAAACTTAAGAACGATGATAGTGTAATCAAAATAGCTAAACAATACGGTGTAGATGAACCGTCGATTACTCCGATTATAAAGAACTAGTCGGATGTGGCAAACCCAAAACTATTTTCTAGCTCATGCATTTAATGCGTCAAAATTCATTATTACAGTGCCAAAATCAAATGACAATCATATGCTCACCGTGAGGATTCTAAAGACATGAAATTCCAAACATTAGTTTTTGAATTGGGACTGTTGCGGATATCGGGAAAAATACAGCAGTAAGTAGTGACAGAAAAAGAAGAAGTAGTGACAAAACTTAAGAACGATGATAGTGTAATCAAAATAGCTAAACAATACGGTGTAGATGAACCGTCGATCAATCCGATTATAAAGAACTAGTCGGATGTGGCAAACCCAAAACTATTTTCTAGCTCATGCATTTAATGCGTCAAAATTCATTATTACAGTGCCAAAATCAAATGACAATCATATGTTCACCGTGAGGATTCTAAAGACATGAAATTCCGAGCATTAGTTTTTGAATTGGGACTGTTGCGGATATCGGGAAAAATACAGCACATATGCGACACTTGTTGAAAGATTTGCCCAAAACACGCAATGAGCAATAATATAAATCAAAGTGTGCCTAAATCTCAAGTTTGATGAAAATTTGTGCATTAATTCCTGCGATAGAGATATTGTGGTAATCGGAACAATTCAGCATAGCAACGCCATGTGTTTGGTTATTGAAACCAAAACGTAAACAAAGCCAATTCATATAAAGATTAACTGAATTTGAAGTTTGATGAAAATCCGTGCGTTAATTCTCGAGATAGAACTATTGCGAAAATAATGAAAAATGCAACACAGTTAAGCCGTCTGTTGAACGATTTAAATCAAAATGTAAACAGCAAACAGCATCAATTTATATCAGGGATTACCTGAATATAATTTTTTTAATCCCATGCATTAGTTCTTGGATAGAGCGCCCAAAAAATTTATATCACATACAGAAAGTCAGATACAAGAATGGATTATGATCGTGAACTGAGGTTCCACTCTATAAAAATTTAATTACAGCTGGTGATTTCAATGTCAATTTTACAAATAATACTAGAAATGAATTTTCAGTATATTTTCATCCTTGGTTTGGCGCAAATCTATTAAGGCTGTATTTCAAACGACTTTCTCCAAGGAAGATAATTTAACCAATAATTTTCCTGAAAGTGTCCTAGAATATTATTCAATAATTGGAATAAACTATTCCAATAGATATCAGGAAGGAGAAGTAAAAATATTTCACTTAGTTTTTTTAAAAATTTAAATGGGAAAATTCGTTTTTATGTGCATTGACTACAAAATTATGTTTAGCGACCTTTGGGTGCCTAGATCACAAAAGTCGCGCTAATGGCGGAAATATTTCATATTTATAACATCTGATTTTAAAAACAAGTTGATAAGAATGCCACGAATCCTATGCGAAAAGAATAAAAATTTCTATTCGCATTATTTTTCTATAAAATATGTATTATCTAAAATTAATTGAATCTGTCAATTTCTGTACGAATAAATTAAAATTAATTTCGTTTTTTCACGTTTTTTGTCCATTGATTAAATAGTTCAATATTGAGCGAAATAAGAAAAAGTACTGGGAATATTTAAAAGCAACTGAGGTTTTCTTATATTCAATATATAATTATCAAAAAATTTAAATGACTAGTATTAAAAAATGCTCTGACGAGCACCAAAAAAGGTTAATATGTTTTAAAGTATGAAAAAGTGTTTGACAAGAGCTTCTAATTGAAAATAAGAAAGGACAAGGGGTCCCTTCTTGGCTGCAATTCACTGTCAATGCCAAATTTGAAAAAATCATATTTGCGCTTTTTCCATATAAAAGAAATTAGTCACTGTTACGATAAAATTGTGTAGTGTAAAGGCATAATTAGAAAAGACACCACGTGCTTAAATATGAATGTAAAGCAAAATAGGGCCAAAAACCATAGTTCACGCAGCCAGTGTTGAATTCAGAACTTTTCTCCGGGATGGTCTTTTGTGGTTTCGGGGGGGAAACAATAGAGTTCTAAGGGGATTATACTTTTTTACCATTAAAAACACAAAATCTAAATTTTATTGGGAGGGGGGAGCATTTGATACCTTCGGGAGGGAATGTCCCCCCGGCCCACCTCCTGCATTCAACACTGCCTGCAGCGTATCACATTCACGCAGTCCCACCATAAACTGTCGCAGTGTAAAACAGCACAGAAAACTGATTTGTAGTGCAGTTGCAGTACAGAGTCAACAATGCAGTTAACATGTAAAGCACGATTGAAAGTTTTACTAAAAAGTAAAGATAGAAAGTTTTACACAAATTTCTTTTATATGGAAAAAGCGCAAATATGATTTTTTCAAATTTGGCATTGACAGTGAATTGCAGCCAAGAAGGGACCCCTTGTCCTTTCTTATTTTCAATTAGAAGCTCTTGTCAAACACTTTTTCATACTTTAAAACATATTAACCTTTTTTGGTGCTCGTCAGAGCATTTGTTAATACTAGTTTATATATGCATGTGTTACAATTTTTCTTTATGTGGATTTTTTGATTGAGATCAATACTTCTATTCAATTTCAACGTATGAGTATTATTATGTAAATTGTATGTTGTTATCTAAGTGTATATATTGGAATCTATATTGCATAATAGTCAAATCGAATTATTGTTTTATCCTTTGTTTTATTGGAAGTAAATTGTGTGATATCAGTGGTTGAGAAAAATTAGAGTATTCAGTAGGTTAATTAGAAATGAAATGTATTGATTATCTGAAGGGTATTATTTAGTATAATATGTGGGATATAACTGTACTAAGTTAAAAATTTAGGAAATATTAATGTGGTAGGTTTAAATATTATTGTAGGGTGGTAATAACAATCGGTGAAGGTATGGCTTTCTTATTGAAACTAAAAAAGGTTGATCTTCAGGTGATAGCTGAAGAATTGGGCGTTGAATTCGCGGAAGATGATACCAGAATCCAGCTTAAGAAAAAGATAATGGACAGTGATGAGTATGACGAGGGGGTTATTAAGGAATTATCTGACGCTATTGTTGCAGAACGATTAGAACAGGAAAAATTAGAGCGCGAAAAGTTAGAAAAACAGGAAAAATTAGAGCGCGAAAGGTTAGAAAAACAGGAAAAGTTAGAGCGCGAAGAAAAACACGAAAGGTTAGAAAGAGAAGAGAGGATAGAAAAGTTAAGGATGGAACATGAATTAGAAATGGAGAGAATAAGGGTTCAAGGATCGGCAAATAATTCTAATGTTTCTAGGGAATTTAATAATGAAAGTAATATAGAAAAATTGATCAAAAGCGTAAAAACTCTATCTATCAAAGTACCGGAAGGGACTGAGGGATGGAATTTATTTTTTAACAGCTTAGAAAGGGCATTCAAAACTAAAAATGTACCGGAAAACCAGCAGGCCGAAATTCTACTAAATATGTTAGGAGATAAGGCAGATAATTTGTTAATTTATACCACTACGGAACAAATGGAGAATTATGAGGAGTTAAAGGAGTTAGTTCTAAGGGAACATGAGCCGACACCAAAGGCATGTTTGGAAAATTTTAAGAAGGCTAGGAGAAACCAGAACGAAACTCATGTATTATTTGTATCGCATTTAATAGCGACATGGGAAAATTATTGTAAGATTAGAGGTGCTGACTCTTATGAAAAGGTCAACCAGTTAATAGTTACGGATAAATTAGTAAGTACGTTAGATGAGGATACCGCGTCATATATTGGATTAACTCATCAAGGTAAATGGTTAGAAACTTCTAAAATTGCTAAAGAATGTGACAATTATTTTGACGCTAAACATAAGTCTTACGCCGTTACGTATAAAAGTTTTAAAGGCAAAGATAAGTATGTAAACAATGAAAAAATGAGACCGAGAGAGGATAGCAAAGTTAGTGGTAATTGGAGGCAAAACGGGAGTAATGAGACTAGTTCTTTTTCGGATAGGAAAATAGATTTTAAGAAACCTAGTGATGCTTCAGCGCCTAAATGCTTTAAATGTGGTTTGAGAGGTCATTACCAACGTTTTTGTAATAAAGTGGGTAATGAGGGAAATAATGGTAATAAAGGACGAGATCCGAAAGCGGGTGTACATAAGGTTGTGGTAAAAGAAAGCAAAGAGTTACCTAATGGAGCTATTGTGGCGAGAATATCGGCAAAGGCCGAAGAGAGAACTAACGTTATTGGTGAGAAATTAAATAAACTCGAGAAAATTGAAGTTAGTGTAAATGGGCAAAAAGCAAAGGGATTGGTTGATTCTGGATGTGAAATTAGTGTTGTTCATAAAGGTTTGGTACCGGAAGAGAAATTAAAAGGAGCGGGTAGTATTTATTTACAAGGGTTATTCGGTGAAGCAGTTAAATCGCCGTTGGTTAAGCTACCATTAGCTATTCCACAATTCGGACAAACTAATATAATTCATCAGGAAGTACTTTGCGCAGTGACTGATAATATTAATGAGCAAGTGATTTTACATCCCGAAGTGATTAATGAGTTGTCAGGGGTCAACCGCGAGGAGCCATTGCTAGAGGCCCAAGAGTTAGAAAATTCGGAAATTATTGATAATTCGAGTGAAAAGGAAGGTATGAATAACGATAGTTGTAATGTTTACGCAATAGAAGCGAGTTCGCAAAATGTACAAACTCAGAATACGGAAAAAACAGAAGTGGAGAAAGGTAATAAAGCTATTGTTAGCAATTCCGATATGTTTAAGGAATTCCAATTAGAATGTAAAGAGTTAGAGAAAGCTTGGGAATTAGCTAAAATGGATAAGGGGGATTATTATGTTGTAAATGGCTTACTATATCATAAAGAGAAATTGTTAGGCGAAACTATAGCGCAATTAGTAGTACCCAAAATAAGAAGGGGAGAAATCCTAAAATTAGCGCATAGTTCGGTATTTGGAGGGCATCATGCAGCCAAGAAAACGTTACAGAGAATCAGGTATTCATTTTATTGGGAGGGGATGGCGAAAGAAACTAAACAATTTTGTGAGTCATGTTTAGAGTGCCAATTGACTAGATGGGTTAAAGTAAATGATAGAGCTCCTATTTCCCCAGTGTCGCGTCCGGAACTTCCATTTCAGGTAGTTAATGTTGATTTAATTGGGCCTATTGATCCTAAAAGTTCCCAAGGGCATCAGTATATACTAACCTTAATTGATCAGCATACCAGGTGGGCGGATGCGATCCCTCTAAAAAGTTTAAATGCTAAAACCGCGTGTGATGCGTTACTTCAAATATTTATGAGGACAGGAATTCCAAATATAATTGCCTGTGATAATGGAACCAATTTCACCGCCGACTTAACGAAAGAATTTGAGAAAAGGTTAGGTGCTAGTCCAAGATTTTCAACCCCACAGTATCCACAGTCTAACGGGCTTGTGGAACGATTTAATCAGACCCTTAAACGTATGTTACATCATACTATTAGAGAAGAAGGAAAAAAAATGGCATGAACAAATACCATTTGTATTATGGGCGTATAGGGAAGTCCCAAATTCCACGACGGGAATCGCACCTTTCCAGTTGTTATATGGTAGAACGCCGGAGGGTCCTTTATCGATTCTCAAGTCATCCTGGGCAGGAGAAAATAAGGGGGCGCAGTTAGATACTACGCCGATTCATGAGTATCTGAATAAACTTAGGGGACGCTTAGAAAGAGTCGCAAATGAGGCAAAATTATCGTCCGAGGTGTAACAAAATAGAATGGCGTATCATTATAATTTAAGGTCAAAAGAAAAAACGTTTGAAGTAGGCGATAAAGTAATATTGTTAATCCCCGATTCAACTAATAAACTATATTCTAGGTGGCAAGGGCCGGCAACCATAGTCGAAAAACGAAATCAGCATTCGTTTATAGTTGAGTTAGCCGACGGGAGTAGGAAGCATGTGCACCAAAATAAAATACGAGAATTTATTGCTAAATGTAATATCTTTAATATTGTTTTCGAGGGTGATGAGGAATTTGGAGAAGTTGGGGAAATTCCAATTTTGAACCGGGATCAGGAAGTAGAACGAGATATAGAGAGATTCGAAAAAAAAGGGTTATCTAACAATCAAGTTAAAGATATAAAGTCTATTTTGAGGGAGAATAAAGAGGTGTTTATGGGTCCTGTATACCAGCTGATGTAGGGGAGCATCGTATTGATCTTAAACCGGGGGTGGAAAGGAAAAAGCCAAAGTTATACAGCGTACCGGTAGCTTACAAGGAGGAAGTAGATAGACAGATTCAGGAGTTATTAGAATTAAATCTAATCGAAGTGTCAAATGCTGAAATTAGTCATCCAATTGTTTGTGTGGCGAAAAAAGACGCAACTGTTAGGCTTTGTATAGACTATAGACTATAGAGCTTTAAATTCGGTAACTCAGGTTCCAACCTTTCCGATGAAAGATTCTCAAGAAATCATGTATACCGCAGGGTCGGCTAAGTATTTATCATCGATTGATTTATTGAGGGGTTATTGGCAGATTAAAATGGCGGAGGAGTGTAAACATTTGACAGCTTTTACAACGCATAATGGAACTTATCAGTGGCGTACCATGCCTTTTGGATTATCAGGGGCGGCTGCCACGTTTCAGAAAGATATGAATGAGGTTCTTCAAGGTCATCGGAGATATGCGGAAGCATATATTGATGATGTCATCATTTTCTCCGACACCTGGGAAGAGCATTGTAAGCATGTTAGGGCTGTCATTGAAGAGTTGAAAAATAGAAATTTTACGATTAGGCTAGACAAATGTAAATTTGGAGAGAAAATGACTAAGTTTTTAGGTCATGTAATTGGAGGTGGAACGCATGCACCTGATGAGGAAAAAATAGGAGCAATAAGGGATTTAAAAAGACCAAAAAACTAAAAAGGAAGTCAGATCTGTTTTGGGATTAATGGGATTTTACCGATCTTATATTCCAAATTATTCCGAAATTGCTATACCTTTAACCGAATTGACTAAAGGGAAGGTTAAAAATACTGTGCCATGGGATGAAAGAGCAGAAAAAGCATTTAATACTCTTAAAGATGAGTTATGTAAAGTGACGAGTTTGGCTACACCTATCGTAGGCCGGGAATATCAACTCCACGCAGATGCTTCCGACCTGGCAGTAAGATGTTGCCTTACTCAATAAGATGAAAAGGGTCAGTTTAAACCGATAGCTTTTGCCAGTCAGAAATTGTCAGGGGCTCAGCGTGCTTGGCCGAGTATAGAGAAAGAGGCTTGGAGTGTTCTCTTCGGGTTGCGGAAGTTTGAAAAGTGGACCTATGGATCTCAAATTGAGATCATTACAGATCACAATCCATTAAAATTTCTCACTGAAACAACCCCAAAATCACCCAAACTCACTAGATGGGCTCTTGCCTTGCAACGCTGGAACCTGAGTATTTCTCATCGACCAGGAGCGCAACATTTAAATGCTGACGCAATTTCTAGGCTACATAGAAAGAGCTGGGAAGAACAACCAGTTGTTAGCCCATCAGCATCCACGACCCAATAGTGGACAACATTAAAGGGATGTCGTCATACATTTAATTTTTTTTTCTGTGTGTGTGTAAATATTTTTTTGTTTTTTTTTTGTTTATAATAGTGTATTAGTACGTGTATTGTTTATGTAATATTAATATTGGTACAAGGTTCAGTAGAGATGTCAGTAGATAGTGTTCAGACACCTGGAAATACCTATGTAATAAGCATAATGAAGAAATCTGTAAAGAGACTATTGAACTCTTCTGCGATATTATTATATGTTTGGGGAAAATTAGCCCTTAAAAGGCATATTTTCCGCTAAGGTGGGGGGTGTCAGGATCTGATAGCACCTGTGCTAAAGAATGTAATGTCTACTCTTTCTCTATTTGAATATCTAGTATTGTATGGTTGTGTACAGAATTTCCAAGGTGACATTCCTTCTTCGTGGAAAGGGGAATTGCCAGATAATCCTTTACAGGTGGTGTGTTAGAGAAAGGAGATAGCTGAGAGGCATGTCCATCTGTCAGTGAAGTATGCGGATGATGAGCAGATTAGCAGCATGTGACTAGGCAAGAAAGGAGTGAGGGAAGGTGCCCAATGAGGAAGCTCCAGAGGGGGTTGGCATGGGTGTGACCCCATGAGTTGAGAGGGCAAGTTTGCCTCAGATCAGTCATTCCGTACCTAGGTGTCGTACCTAGAGGTTACTCTGTGTGGAAGAGCGTAAAGTGTGCGTTTTCTGGTGCGCAAAGGACACAGACGTCCTGGTGTTTAGTGCTCTGGGCTAAGAAGTGCAGGCCCAGTATACTTGTGTTGGGAGACTCAAGGTTGAGCTCCAAAAAAGTGAATTTAACGTGTATTGAGTGTGAGGTGGAAAGTGTAATTGGAATAGTACACAACCAATCTTTACGGTATCTAATTTAATGTTGAACCGGATCACCTATATCCGAGTTGTAGTTGTATACATTTGTAAATAGCGTATTTTGTGTGTACATATATTCTTAATAAACTGATAATTCGGTTACTAGCGTAAGTCTTCATTTACACCAATCTCACAGTGGGTGACCGATATCACCTAGTAATATCGGCGGTGGCAGCTATATCTACCACGGACATTCTTCAAAGTTGTGTGGACTGAGGGGAACGTCCGACAGTTATAATGTATTAGCTATATAAAACAATTTTTATGAAAGTCTCAAAAACGTAGCTTGAAAATTCCGAACGTGATCGTGTACAGAATAAGCTCAAAATCCAAATGAAAGCAAAAAGATGAAGGGTTGCATTCAAATATAGTATTTGTTACGAACACAATATTTCACGTACTGCTAGATTTAGATACATCTCCTCATCTTTTATATTTCTTACGTGGGGACAAAAGAACGTATTTCGAGCTTATTCTATCGACAATGACTTACTGAATTTTCAAACTATGTTTTTGAGACTTTCACAAAAGTTACTCTATGCATTTAGCTAATACATTCTGCACAATATATTTTATTGCATTTTCGCATGTGCAGTGAAAACTATTTAGCAAGCTTGTTTATTTTTTTATTAAATATTTATTATTTTTATAATTCTGATTGAAAGGTATTGTGTACGATGTCGTTTATTATAGTTCCTAAAAAGAACATTCTTTTACATTAAGAATAAAAACTCTGCAAATTATTAAAAAAAAGTTGATGAAATTTGGAATTGTTTTTATAAAAAACTATAATTTTTTCACGCGTATGCATTTGCATACTATCATCATAAAAATGAACACAGAAGAAGCCTCTTAATGATGTACTGCAGTTTCAATGCTTATGCGACATTAATTTTTTCAGGGTAATCCAAAAGATATATATTTTTAATTGGTTACGGTTCCTGAGGTTTCGAAAAAAAATTCTTCGAAGAAATGTATAAAGTTTGCAATGCTGTTTACATACCTGGCGTTTCAGGATTATTCCTCATTGTATTTTTCTAGATGTTTAACAAAACATCTAAAATCATAAGTGACTGTTTCATTGGCCATATAATGTACAAATCTGTGTTAATATTATAAAATTAGGTTTGTTTGTTTGTAGGGGATAATCTCTGGAACTACCGAAACGAGTTAAGAAATAATGAAGGCAGGATGCCGATGACCATCTCTTGTCTAACATAAGCTATAGTATTTTATGTTTTTATTACCACCCCCAAGGGGATTACAAGAGCAAAAGAGTTCTAAAATTAAGATTTCTGTAGTATTGCTGCGGTTAGAAATTTGAAATTTATTGTGATGATTACTTTTAAAATGTAAATGCTATGAACGTTTTCTAATAAATCGAAATTTAAAACAATGAAATCAACGGAAAAATTTCTAAAATTGTCCTAAATTGTTATTTGTTTAGTGTCACTGGAACTATAAACTTGAAATTTGACACGACTCTTACTGTTCAGACGTAAATACACCACTATAACGGTTTAAAAAAAAATTAGAAACTTAAAATTGTGCAGAATTAAAAACATTGACAAAACAACTTCTAAAATTACGATTTCTGTGATATTGTTGATATAGAAGATTGGATAACAAAAAGGGCCGAATTCGGCATGGAAGTTACTTTTAAGGGTGCTGGTCACTCAGTTTTTGAATTCAACAAATCTATGGGCGTTTGATGCATACTTGTATTTAAAATATCTAATCAGGAAATTAATATTTTAAACTCCTTTCTCTGTGTACTCTTCTTAAAGAATGTCTCTTTTGTTTCTTGGTTCACAAAATATTTGTAAAATTTATGCTTAGTTTAATATTTTATGTTTTAAAAACTAACGAACTGATCTTTTAAGAAGAGTACAAAAAAAAAAAAAAAAAAAAGATAAAATATTAATTTCCTGAGGAGACATTTTATGTATACGAATGCATCGACCGTCCATAGACTTAGCATTAGAATTCGGAAGCTGAGTAACCAACATCTTTAAAATGTAAATTCTCGCTAAGAACGGTTTCTAAAGAATCCGAAATTTACATGACTAGAAAACCTTCAAAATACATACCAAATTCCATTTTATTTGGAATTAATTTTAGATTTTTTTTTCATTAAGTTTCCGACTATGTTTAAAACGTCGATTTCGAGGAAATTTCGCATTTTTATTATTATTTTTTTTTCTTATTGAATGATCATTTATGTTTCTAAATCTGTTTTTTATTTTTCCTGTACGCCTATTAGAAACGAAATTAGAGCTTTTAAGAAAAGAAAAGAAAAAAAAAACAGACGATGTTAATTTAAACCAAAGTTGAAAGCTTTAAATGCGTTCTCTGAAAAAAAATAGTTTTTTATTGAAAAATGTAAGCGATTATTGCTCTGAGTCAAAATTTCATTATCTATAATCATGAAATTTTTTTGGGGTAGCTTTCCGATAATGCCTAGAGTGAAATGAATTAAAGAATTAGCTCTAAGTGACTTATTTGTTAATACATAGCTATTTTTATGAAGAATTTCACGTAAAATTACTGACATATTCTATGTTATTGCATACAATCAGATATATTATCTCTTTTAGATTTCAGTATACTGACTAGTTTTTGGTTCATTACACTCAAGAGTGTCCAGTATTCATATGTTGAAAAAAGATTTGTGTTACATGAATATTTTCTTTATTTAAGACCCGGAGCCGTTCTCATAAAAACAAGTTGGAAATTGCACGTCAAGCGAAGCAAATAAGGTGCGTTCGTACTATAACGAGGTTTTAAAAATATACATATCTTCATGTAATAGTATACCGCTTTTCGTATACAGTATAGTAACCGAAAACTTTTGAATCTCCCTGTAAATACTATCTGCTTTCAATTATGCAGGAAGTAAGCAGTGTTCTCGCTGTCGCTCGCCAATGCGCCAAATCGCGACTAAATTCTTCATTTGGCGAGTAAACAAGCGATTAGATTCGCCAAATTGTTAGTGCTCAATTTTTGCTTTTTCTTTTTTTCTTTTTCGTTTTTCATGCATATTTGTATGCATATATATATATATATATTTAATATATACATATTTTTTTTATATTTGTAGCGGATAGTTAAAATTAGATTAATAACAATCGCTATCACAGTTATAAAAACATAGGTTATTTGAGAAAATATTGGAAAGAAGGTTACATTAAAGGATTAAAGATAATTTTTTTTAGTGCTACACGGCGAATCTATTTTGCTAATACTTTTTTCATTTGGCGAATGTTTTTTATTTTTAATTAGCCAAATTACTAACGTTGGTCAAATGTCAGCGAGAACATTGGAAGTAAGTTGTAGTAAACCTCAGCAACGTATATCAATTTCTTAAAATGTGAATTAAAACGCGCCCCAAACAATGTTTCCCTCTAATACCATTATGAAATGGAATACTTTTGTGTGGCCCTGTAAATTAACAGAAAATATTCTTTGCATCACAAATTGTACATAATGTACATTTTAGTATATACTTCATAGATGCATACTAATTTTATTATGTTCGAAAGCGGGTAATATGATTAAAATGCACTTGAAATTATTTTTTCCCCATTAGCCGTAATGTAATGGAATACTTTTGATTGCCCCTGTAATTGAATTATCCGATTTTCATAAAATTTGTAATGACTCAACAAAATTATGCAACAGTTTTATATTTTAAATTTCAAACGATTCGATTGGGTAGTTTTTGCTCGGTTATACGCGGACGGACGGGCCGAACGACAACTATAAGTGCTTTGTATTTACATAAATATGAATGCACCTAAAAAATGCTAAAAAATGACCAAAATTGTTAAATATATTGCTTTAAAATTTGTTGTGGTGTCAGAAAAAATTCTATTTGAGAATAATACGAAGCGATTTTCAATTTGGCTTAAAAGAAATAAAATTAAAAATATTTTACCAAAAAACTTTGAAAATTCTAGAAATTTTTAGAACCTTTTTTACATTATTTTAATAAAAAATTTCCCTCGGACCTATAACGTTAGATATTTTTAAAGAAACAAGTTAGTTACACAATTTTGGAAAGTTTCAACTGTTCACTTAAAATAGAATTTTAGAAAAATTTACCCAAGCATAAAAAAACACAGTCGCAAAACACCCAGTGGAGTATACTGTAAAAAATTTATATTTTTAATATAATTCTAAATTAAAAAAAAAAAAAAAAAAAAAAAAAAAAATTGATGTTTATAAGATTACTTTTAAGTCAAATACAATTATCATTGTCCGGGAGCCTGTGATATAGCTGGGTCATCGCATAATGAGAAAATGTTTATGTAAACCGATAGTAAAACGTTCGTAAAAAATAAAATGCAATTAATTCCTATCTATCTATATCAGTGTTTCCCAACCTTTTTCAGGCCATGCCCCACCCAATCATATCTAAAACCCTGATGACGCCCCTCCCCTCTCTCTGAAAAATAATTCTTATTATATAAAAATTGAGCTGTTATTCCATTTAAAGAAGTAAAGAAAAAAAAAAAAAAAGCCATTTAAAAATGGAATGGAAAAGAAAACGTAAACATGTAAAAGAAAGGTCATGAAAAATGAACATAAACGAAAGAAATGTATTCCGGAAGCAATCGTTAATAATATAGACCAGGAAGCGGCTGCACGAACCATCACCTCATACAGTTGATTGTTGAAGTTTCAGCATTAGACAAAACTCGATTCGTATATTAAAATGCTACTGGTCTGCCAAATCATATCTTGGTGGAAACCACTAAAGACCCGATTTCAGTGATTGATCGGTAAGTTTATCATAGTGATTTACATGCCATTTACTGCCGCCAAACCTTATTTGAAATAACTTTTATATTTATATTGCTATTTAAAAAGAGAAATAAAAAACACCTTTTTTTAATCTTTCTAATTCCACTGATTAAATATTTAAACAATAATTATACATAAAAACAAGAACTGGATCTAAATCATTTAAGAACAGAAAACCACCAAAGAAGTCATCGAACATATAATCAGAAAACGTAAACGCCCGGAATGAAGGGACGTTCCTTCTGAATTATTATAGTAATTCTTTCCTAGAACGGCTAAAATTTTCTATCATTAACTATCAGCCAGATTAAGATATTCACTGTAGGATCCTAAAATCAAAATCTCTAATAAGACGCGTTTTAATTGGTTGATCAAACGTCCAGAGTCTGGCGTAAGTGGCTTGATTTTTTATTCTGTCGAAAACCAATTTGAAATATTTTTTTAAGTTCCAAACCGGAAAATTTATATTGTAAATTGATTTTTAAAATTATTTTTTGCTTCATGTTAGTAAAACAAAAGTATTTAGTTATTTTTTTAGGATCACAATAGGATGACCGAATTTCTTAGAATTCTCAAATTGCCCCCCTGCGGAGCGTACGCCCCACGTTGGAAACCACTGATCTTATATTATAAAGGCCAAACGTATCTGTGCGTAACGCATACGTCATTTTGTGAATGGCAACACTTTCCCCTGCAATTTCTATTTTTCAATTTTCGCTACTACAAATTTTATGCTTCTAAACATCGCACATTTTTAATTTTTACACCGTCGTATGGAGTAAAATATTACTTTTAAATGCAGTTTGTTTGAAAGCAGTATCTCAATTTATTTTTGAGGTATTAATTTTTTTTATAGTTTTTAGTACCACTTTTGTAATTGTGGCAACAGAATCACTTCATTTGTTCTTAAAATTTAAAAAAGAAGAAGAAATAGGGGGTTTCCGTGGCCGAGTGGTTAAGACGCCACTCTGCTAATCTGGAGGTTGTGGGTTCGAATCCCAGTGGCTCCATTGCACACACACTTCATGTGGAGCTCCTGGTTGTATTTTTCTTGTGGTGTAAATTTCCTTGTGCTATCTCGTCCTTGTATATTGACGATGACTTATAAGCAGACTTTCATGTCAAGCACACAAGTCAGATGTATGTTGTTCAAATAAATAAAATAAATAAATATAAATTAAACAGCGCAACACTTTCCCATGCAATTTCGGTTTTGTAATTCTCGGTACTGCAAATTTTACACTTCTAAACATCGTACATTTTAAATTTTTACACTGTTGTATAGAGAAAAAAATGTACTTTAAAAGACAATTTGTTTCAAATGTGTATTACCATTTATTTTTCAGATATTAATTTTCTTTTTTTACAATTTTTAGTACCAATTTTGTAATTGTGGCAACAGAATCACTCCATTTTTTCTTAAAATAGAAAAAAAAATAATAATAATAACAGAAATTAAAATGCGTACATTATTTTTAAAATATAGTCTGTTATAAAATTCGGTGAATTTCGGTTTTATTTCGTTTAATATTATGGATAATTGAGTTTTATATGAGTTTTTTATGATATTTTTAGCTTAAAATAATATTTGTTTGAGAGTTAGACTGACTAATATAAGATGTATTTTTTACTGTAACTAATTTTGCAGATTTATTATAAATCAACGAAAGAGTTCCTTCTTAATCATTTTCTTTCGTCAAAATTTGACGGATTCTGCCTTGTTTTTCTAATTACACGAATTTCATCTAATTAATAAATGGTTTAGTTATATATTCTTCGATTTATCTTTTCTAATGATTTTTGTAAATGAACATCTATTATACTAACAGTTTCTCAAAGAATAGTCCAAATATTCTACGCTTTCAAACTAAAATTTTTCTATTATTGTTAAGTCTGCGACTTTCAGTGAGTACGTGAAAAGCATCTTCAAAGTTTAGTCATATAGACATTGCTTGCTTTATAATTTGCTTCCATTTCTTGAATCAATCATGTTTGATAATTATAAACAGTGAAACTTGTAGCAATAAATAAAGAGTGTCTCATTTGTGCGAATGAGTAATGTTTTAAAATTTCCGAAAGAAGAAAAGAAATTTTTGGAATACACATAGTTTCTGTCCATCCAAATTTTAGGCAGCATTTTCGCTACTCTGATTTTGGGCTGAAAACTAAAACGAAAATGAATTTTAGGTTGATTATCCAGTTTTAATCTCCAGTGCCTGATTTACGGCAGGGCATTCGGGGCACAGGCCCTGGGCCCCTTGATTTTCAGGAGCCGCCAAATGTTAGTGAACTTTTTTCAATTATTGTCTAAAATTGGATGTAGTTTTAATATCCGATGGAATTTTACATTTCATTCCACATTCTATTATGTTCATATTGTATTTTTATATAACATTGCATATTTTGTCTGAAACAATTATTATATCAATCTATAAAATATAATAAACAATCTATTACTTTAATATAGTGGAAACTTTCTTTTATTTTTATCACTTTAAAAATAAATTTGTATTTTTAATTCTTGTTTAATCCTTTTCCTGTTGTCATCTGATTATTTGAATGTTGGTGAACATAGCTTGCAGGCTGTAGAACTCCCTAATATTTTAAATAATTGTTGCTTCATGTTGTCGAAAATTCATTATTAGTTTTTGCATACTTTATCATTCCAGATATATAGACTTTCATAGGAAAAGACAATTAACACCACATATTTTACTATAAAATGCTTGGTCATTAAAATTTCATAATTGTGAAATAATTAACTCAAATATAAGTTATTATTTATCATATTTATTTTTTATGGATATTTTAAAGTCAATAACGGTTTACTAACTAGCTTTTTCTCACTTTTAAAATAATCGCACTGCAAGTATCAGTACAAGGGGGCCCCCGTAAACATTTGTGCCTAGGGCTCCCAAATTTGTAAATCGGTCCCACATCGGTAATATATATTTCCCCCATCGCAACTGTCTTGAGGTGTTTCTATAACACTTCGGATATAACTACAGTGTGATTATTGATTTTTCATCGGTCGATTGGGTGCGGTTTCGTTAATTGTGTGAAAATCGGCAATGAAAGTATTTAACCATAAAATTATGAGACTGATTTTTTATCAAAAGATGATTTTACTAATTATATTTTTCTCCATAAATGTTCCTAATGTATTGAAATCGATTCCTTAAGCATATGTAGAAGCATTTTATGTGTATATGTAACATTAAAGATCATGCACACATTACTAAATAAAATAATATTGCCCCTGGTTTTATTTAAACAAAAGTTATTCAAATAGTATATTTGTATAAATGATAGAATTTTTTTTGTTTGTTTGTTTATAGTAGTATGAAACACAGAATGCCTCGATCTTGTTATTTATAAATATTTTTTACTCATGTTTAGGTGAGTACGGAATTATATAAATATGTAGCACTTTTAGTCGTCCGTATGTCTGGACATGCATAACAGCACAAAAACTACGCAACCGAATCGTTTGAAATTTAAAATATGTAATTGTTGAATAATTTTGGCAAGTCATTTCAAATTTTATGAAAATCGAGTGCATAGTTTTATTTTAAGGACAATCAAAACTATTCCGTTACATTACGGCCAAAGGGTAAAAATAGTTTCAAACGCATTTCAATAATGTTACACTCTTTCGAACATAATAAAATGTGATGTACATCTATGAAATATATACTAAAATATACATCCTGTATAGTTGTTGATGCAAATAATAGCTGTTATTAATTTACGGGGTCACACAAAAGTATTCCATTTCATAATGGTATAGGGGAAAACAATGATTGGGGCGCGTTTTAATTACATTAAAGTGTTTTACATTTTTTGAAATTAATATATGTTGCTGAAATTTACTGCAAGTTGTAAAGATTTTATAGAAAGCATACAGTATTTACAGGGGCATACAAACGATTTCGGATACTATACTCTATCCGAAATACTGTATACTACATACACCAATATCTGAATATTTAAAAAACTTCGTTGTAGTAGGAACGCACTTAATTTGCGTCGCTTGTCCTGCAATTTCGGACTTGTTTTACTAGTAAACGCAAGTACTATTTCTTACATATTATTCTCCTGATTTCTCTAATAGCGAATTACATGCGCATGTGGCAGAAGAACAGGAATGCCAAAAGAAATGAAATTTTGGAATGAAATGATTTTATAAACCATTAATGGGTTTAATAATAGCTTTGTATTTCATAAAAACATATAAAAATAGCAATAATGATAAAAAGGTAACAATTTAGAAGTAAATAAAAGGTTAATGAAAAAAAAGAGAAGTTTAATTGGACCTAAAATGACAATGATATCAAAAAGCACCCCATCCCCTCCCCCAGAGATATCTTACGAAACCAAATGCCAGATTCCCCCCCCCCCCCAAAGTGATAAAGTTATATATGCACATCCCCTAGTTAGACAGTCCTAGTCAAAATTTCAATTTCATGAAAAAGCGTTATTAATTGGTTTTTTCTTCCACAGATCCCCATGTGTGTAGATCAATTCTATCCCTTCAAGGTTTTACCCACAAAAAATGTCGGAAAAATATTTATCAAATATTCTGTAAGATAACAATCACAACGTTTAATCAACAGGTTATCTATTGAGATCTTTCCTTTTATGAGAATAACAAGTAACGCAGCTCCCTTAAGAAGTATACTGATAAAATTATGCAAATCTTCGAGTGCTGATCGACCTTAAAATGGAAGTATGTTTATACGCGATTTATCAACCTGTTTCGGAATTTGCAAGAACATACTGATCATGTTATCAAGAGACTTTTTTTATTAGGCAATATCAACAATTTATCCTCATCTAGTATTCAAGAAAGGTAATCTAGTTTGACGTCAAAACTCAGTGATACGTATATTTGCAAGGAGAAAATTAAGTTACGTTCACTTCAACAAGATTCTAATAAATATTAAAAATCGTGCATGATATGAAAACAAACTTTTTGCATGTTTTCTTATAACTTATTATGTTTGTCAGTGGCAGTCAAATTTTGTGATTTATTTTTCATTCACTTCCTATTGACATTGAGCTTTAAAATTTGAAATACAGTGAAACCTCCGAATAAGGGACACCCATGGGACTGGAACTTTTGTCCCTTAGATAGAGATGTCTCTTATTTGGAGTTTTTACTTTTCTTAAATTAAACGTTTAGAAAAGACATAAAAAATAACCAAACATTAAAGATGAAGTTTAAATGTACCCAAATGCTATTAAATACGTTAATGAGACACAAAAGAAAAAGAGAATTAATTAATTTAAAATTTCAATCAATTACTATATTTAAAGGGTTTGTAGAGTTATTGATTTATATTTTTTACATAATTATATGTGTACATGCAAAAATTACAATAACATTTAAAATAATCTTACTTGAAGTACTAATCAATCAAATGTGAATGTTTTTCGCTACAAACTTGCCAAGTGTTCATTTACCATACTTACAAATTTTAGTCTTTCATTATGAGCAGTATTTACGAAAAAAGTATTCAACTGTTTTATGTATCTTAACGCATCTGTTAAGTTATTTATCTCACGAATTTCATTTCTTCATCTCTTTTACAGCCATCCTCACAATTTTCAGCTATAGGGGCAAACGCACTGATATCTTTATTTCAATTATGGGTGAATATATGTTCCTCAAATGTGTTGTATGCCACTACATCAACATGACTGCCTGTCTCAATAATAATTTCACAAGAATCTGTATTTTAATTTACACCATAGGCTACTTTATTATCTGAAATGCAAAAATCACATTCTTCAATTTCATTTTCAGGTGCCCCTTAAATCGAATGTCCCTTATTCAGAGGTAAATACATTACAGGTCCTATACTAAGGGACTGGGACCAGAAGTTTTGTCCCTTAAATAGAGGTATCCCTTGTTTGGAGTGTCCTTTATTTGGAGGTTCCGCTGTATATATGTATTCCAGAAGGCAATACATGAATTAAACATTAATTTTTTAAAGTTCGATCCTTAAAAGGAGCAAATTTGTTTAATGGTTACGTTTGATTTCCTATGGAGAAATCAGCATTAGCTTCAATAATGAGTATTTGTTGAAAAGTACTAATGACAGGGTTACTAAAATAGTGTCAAATTTCAACTAACTTTGCGAAATATCGCTATATTTTGGCCGAAATGTAGCTACATTTGACGACAAAAGTAAGTTAGCATACAGAAAGCCAACTTAGCGATGGCTAATTCCGCAAAGTCCATTCATTTTCCATAATCGAGCTCATGGCAATTTGTTGAACTTTGTTCATTTAAAGGGTTTTTTTTCTTTTCAAAAATTTTCTGTTTTTTAAAGCATTTAAAAACACATGTATATATTTCTACATTTTTATGAATTTTAATAAAAGCATGTTTAAAAAAAAAGGAAAAAAAGGAATTTTTTTTAAATTTAAATTATGCATATTATATAATTTAAATGTTTCGTTTGGATATCCAATACTTTATTTTCTTCCTTCTGCTACTTTTTCGAAATCATAAAAAATAATGCACCTCCCTTTTTTTTTTTTTTACATTTTTCAACCAAAATGTATTAAAAGCTTTATTTTAAAAAATGTATTGCCTTTTTAAAATGCGGATTTTTTTTTTTTTTTTTTTTTTTTTTTGTAAGTTTTTTTAAAAAATAATAATAGTACCATTTTAGTCGTTACATATGTTAATCTATTGGAAACATAGTTTTACTAGAAAATATGTTTTATACCTTTTTTTTAGAAATGTAAATGTTAAGTAAAACTAGTCGTTGGGGGCCACCGTAATACTTACCCATCATGGATATGTATATGAAAATAAAACATGTGAAACTATTTATACAATGCATTGCAATTCATAAACAAAATTTAAATATTGTTAATATACATAGTAATGCTATATTAAAGAACTGCTGATGTACCAATTTCGACAAATTATATAAAACGCCAAACTACTCAAGTAATACCGAACTGCGTAAAAGAAATATCCTTATAACTCCAAAAATAATAATTCTATTAACTAACAATTAACTGCTTCGGATTAAGCGTCTCATTTCCAATTAAAATATACTTCTGAATTGAAATTTGAATGAAATACAGGGTCATGAAAAATCGAAGAATGTGGAAAACAAGATTACAAATATCTCGGCAACTAATAATCCGATCGACTTCGTTCTATATGCAAAATGTGTGTTATTTTATTGCCTTTTATGTCCATTCCTTAGAACAAAAAAATTCGAAAATTTTTCTATACCTTTCATCAGAACGAATTTTTCGAGAGTCCGAAAAAAATAGTTCCGGATAATCGAGGTTGCTGGTATTAAATAGGGTTCGTCCCATTCTTACATACTAACTACATACAAAATTTCAGGTCTCTATCTCAATTTGTTCGGGAGATAGAGCGTTTACAGACAGACAGACAGACAGACAGACAGACAGACAGACAGACGGACGGCAAAATTTTTTTTCTAAAAATATGTTTTTCGGAATCTCCACTATCTAAAACGTGTAAATCCGTCAAAAAAAAATTTTCGATTTTCAAAACGATTGCAAGACTTACCCTATACTACGTATGATGGGTAAGTAATAAAATTTCAAATATTTCAGAAGTGCACTATTTATATATGTGCGTGTGTAAATATTTTTGAAATCTTGGTATGAATGCACTACGCTGATTTTTGCAGATTATAATCTATTGTACAGATAGAAACTAAACTTTATTCTTTGTGTACTAATGCAACAGAATATAGAATTTTTGGCGACATGCTCTTTAAACTTTTTTTTAAACAAATAAATTTGGCAATTTTTTTTAATTATTTTACCTCGATGATTTTTATAGGCATGATTCTACTCTCAATACACACAGAACAATAAAAAGTTCATTGAAGTATTACAATTTCAAGTCGATAAAAATATCCTAATGTTTTAACTTCTGTATATTGAGTGCAGCTTGAGTAAGCTGCATTCAATACACAAAAGTTACAAATTTTTTTCATTTAGGTATTTCTTATACAAAAGTGTGAAAAGAAGCATTTAAAAAAATGATTTCACATGTTTTAAAAGGTTTTTCCGCATTGCGTCTGTTGTTTGATGCTTTGTTTGATTGCAGAAGTTATTTAGCTAAAAATAAAATTAATAAATTTATACAATTTAAAAAATACTCACACTTTTATCAATGCATTACATATAAAATATATTCATTTATATTTAAAATGAAAAAAAAAAAAAACTTATACCTGGATGTCAAAACAAAATCATAAAAGTGTGAGCCGCTGATAGTAAAGGGTAATTAAGCCACAGATAAAAAACATAAACAGGGTTCACGCTGCCGATCTCCATTGCACCAAATCTGGATAAAATGTTCATTTGACAAGAAAATGAAACATTAAAATTGCCAAATTGTGGGTTTGTTTTTTCTTTGTTTATTTTTGCTTTTGTTCCGTCAAGGCACATTTTTAATGATGATATTATATGACTAAAAGTTTTCTGTGTAACTTACTATTTGTGTTTTAATATTTTCAGAATTTGCTAAGTTTTAAAAAGTTTCATTTATTTCTTTGTTTTCATTTAACTTACTAATTTGCTTTCACCGATGCGAATAAATAGTTATTATTACTTTCTTTTTCCTTAAAACTATTTAGAAATAAACCAGGCTGACTCTCTTCTCCCGACTTTGCAAGGCATCTGCAATATACTTTTCATTAATTTTCTAAAACCGAAAATTGAATCTAGATCAATAACTATTTTGAAGGAATTGCATAAACAAAATGGAACACATGCTAAAGAGAAAAAAGAAATTGCGTTAGGGAGTTTAAGAGGATCCGGGACACATTTCAAATTAGTTTTTATTTATCAAGTTAAAATTTTGATTTTTTTTTATGACGGTTATTTATATCATTTGTAAACAAAATCACTTGCCAAAACTTATTTTAATTTAAAATTTATTAAAAAAGTGGGTTTATTAAAAATCGTTATAACTCGAAATATTATTTATAGAATTTCATTTTTTCTTTCGTTTAAATAAAAATTTAATATGTAAGTTTTAATTTTGATGTAACATTTTTTTTTTATTACCATTTCTGTTTCAAATATTTAAAAATATTTAAAGTAAAAATTTATAAAATATATGTAAGTTAAATAAAAAAAATCATATTTTTAATATATATATATATATATATGTATTCAAATTTGATGTATCAGAATTAAAGTAAAATAATTGAAAAAGATATTTTCCGAATTTGACTTTCAGACTTTTTAAGAGCATTTTTACTTACCCATCATACGCAGTATAAAGTAAGTCTTGCAATCGTTTTGAAAATCGAAAAAAAATTTGTGACGGATTTACACGTTTTAGACACTGGAGATTTCGAAAAACATATTTTTAGAAAAAAAAAATTGCCGTCCGTCTGTCTGTCTGTCTGTAAACGCTCTATCTCACGAACAAATTGAGATAGAGACTTGAAATTTTGTATGTACTTAGTATGTAAGAATGGGACGAAGCCTATTGAATATCAGCAACCTCTATTATCCGGAACTATTTTTTCCGGATTCTCGAAAAATTCGTTCTGATGAAAGGTATATAAAAATTTTCGAAATTTTTTATTTTAAGGAATGCATGTAAAAGGCAATAAAAAAACACAAATTTTGCATAAAGAACGAAGTCGATCGGATTATTAGTTGTCGAGATATTTGTAATCCTGTTTTCCACATTCTTCGATTTTTCATGATCCTGTATTTCATTCAAATTTCAATTCAGAGGTATATTTTAATTGAAAATGAGACGCAGCAAACTGTTAGGTAATATGATTATTATTTTTGGAGTTATAAGGATGTTTCTTTTACATAGTTTGGTACTTCTTGAGTAGTTTGGCGTTTTATATAATTTGTTGAAATTGGTGCATCAGCAATTCATTAATAGAGTATTACTATGTGTATTAACAACATTTAAATTTAGTTTTGGAATTGAAATACATTGTATAAATAGTTTTCACACATTTTATTTTCATATGCATATAAATGATGGGTAAGTATTACGGTGGCCTTCAACGACTAGTTTACTTTTTAGTACATTAATAAAAGCATGTCTTTTTTAACTATTATTTTTTTCTAATTTTTAGTACTTTTCCCTTACAAAAAAGTGAAACTGTATGTTTAGTTAAAATGTTAAATTTCCGCACTTCTCTATTTTATGTATAAGTCCCTCCTCCTATCTATGAGGAAATAGTGTGCGGGGTGGGAGGGGGGGGGGGATTCACAATTGTCTGGAAATTAACATTTTAAAGTATTTCGTCATTTTTTATTATTATTATTGTTTTGTTTAAGGTAATACTATTATTATAGTTCAGGTATATATAAAAAAAATTATATTGAATAAAAAAGGTTTTCCAAAAATTGTCTCATCTCTGCCTCTGTAGAGGACAATTAGATGAGTTGTTTTTAAAAGGAATTTCGTACAAAATTATAGCTATGCATAGCAACAAGAACAATTTGAATGTTCAGCTTATACTTTTACTTTCACTTTCATTTTCCACAAGAAGCGGAGCGGGGCGGCGTAGATGTCTGTTTGCAAGCAGAAAGTATTCGCAATTATAAAGGTATTCCCACCCAAAGATGAAATCAATTTTTCAGCTTGTTCTAACTGAAAGTAAATTCTTGCATCATTTGTTTAAAATATGAAAATGAAAATCATTCATGTACATGTCTGCATTAGATTGTACAAAACTATTATGTAAGGTTACATACAAAACGTGCGTAAAACGATATCAGAAGCATTTTAAAGGATAATCAAATAGATGCAATAGCAATAACATCAACTGTCTGCATGCTATTAAAATCTCTAAAAGCTTAGCTTAACTTAACTTAAGACTAGCTACATTTGTTTTAAAGGGTTTTTTTTTCTGTTTTATGAAGTTTTTTGGGGATTATTTCAAAGGTAAGGATTAGTTCTTTTTAGCTCACAGGCTATCATAGCCTGAGAGCTTATGTGCCCGTCCGTTCTGTATGTACGTTCGTATGTTCGTGCGTAACGCGATAACTCATGATAAAAATATCCGATCTACTTGAAATTTTGTATGTAGGTATATCCTGACAAGGCGCTTCCCTGATTAGTTTTTGGAGTTCATTCGATATGTATAAGAGAGGGCCTGATGTCTGATTTTTTGTCGTCCGATTATCTGCGCTAATGGGATATAAGACCAGGGGGAGTGCCCTCCGTGGGGGTCTTTCTAAGGGAACCTAACCCGTATTTACGCAAGGTTCGGAGAAAACCACGGAAAACTCCGAACGGTTAGGCCGACAGCCGCGATTGGGTTCGAACCCAGCACCGTATAAGAGAGGGAACGGGGGGCTGATGCCCCTCCCCTTAGTTGATATAAATGGGTTCTTCATGCAGAATTAAGTTTTCTTTCAAAATTTAGATTAGGATCATTCTGATGAGGCGATTCCGTGACTGTTATTAGGTGTTCATTGAATAAGTATAAGTAGGGGGAACAGGGGTTCTAATGCCCCCCCTTAATTTATATAAATGCGTTTTTCAAGCAGAATTTTCAGATTTCGTTCAAATCTCTGAATAGTTTTGGAAGTTTAATGGTTAAGTATAAAAGAGGGGGATAACTCCTTTTAAATTATATAAATGCTAAATGGGTTTTTATTAAGAATTATCTAATTTGCTCTGAATTTTGGATATAGATTTTTTATATGATAAAGCATGTCTTTGATAGTATAGGAGGTTCAATGATTAAGTATAAAAAAAGAGGAAAGGGGAGAGGTGTTTCCCTTCTTAAAATTTTTTCGAACGGAATTAACCCTTGAAAATATAAGGCTTTAATGTACAATTAGTATTTGTAGCCTGTGAGCTCAATGCCACTTAATGTCAGTTTAACTGGGCAGTATTCTTTATTTATATTAAATTTGATATAGCTATTTTCTGTGGTTTTATTCAGCGATTTGTGACTACTTTATCAAATCTCCCACGCTTCGCGTTATTTTGAGTAGCATTAATTCCAAAAAATAATCTTTGTTTTATTTAATCGCAGAATTTCTCTCAATAAATAAAGCTAATATTTCTATTCGAAAAACAAAGTGTTTGGGAGTCTTGAAATGTCAAACTGATAAAAAAAAGTAAAGTATAACATTGTGATACACATTCTTAGTAAATAGTTTACTTTGTCAAAGAAAATGGACATTTGTTTGGAATAGCATTTTGTATGTACTTGAATTACGCATTCCGTTATTTGAAACAAGAAGCTGGTACCTGGAAACATTTTCAATCAAAATATATAATGTCATTCCTACTACTTATATACAATAGGCTCTCGATTAACCAGAATGGTCGAGAAATGCTTCGTCCCGAATAATCGAATTTGTATAAATTTTGATGATAAATTTGAAAAAAAAAAGGATAGAAAAGGACAAATTTTTATATAATAAGACATTAATAATTTAATTAATAAAAAGAAAAAGAATAAACATAAATTTTAATATTATTTAGATTTACAATTAATACAATAATATATATATATATATATATATATATATATAAATATAGTTTACGTCACTGTTTTGTGAAGAATGAAATGAAGGAAGTCTGTTTTCGTTTTTCATTCACATTTCAACGAACTTTCTACGCAAATTTCTTAACATATTTTTTTCATCAGGTGTACTTTCATCTACTTGCTCTATGTCACCGGCTCCCGAACTATGGGTCGCGGCGGCTGTCCTTTGGTGGGTCATAGAACTATTGAGACATCTCACAAAAATATATTTTTTGTTTCATCTGTTTGGAAAATATAACAATTTCAACAGCAAAAAATATTGCTAGAAAAAAATCTTTAATTTCTTTCTAGATGAATGCACGAACAGAATATCCAGAAATATCTAAATCATCTGTGAGGTCCTTGATAGGGTTCAACGTGATGTACTTGTGTGAACATCCTTTTTCTACTTTGCTGGTTTAAATAACAGTACAGAAACACACACTACGTGCAGATAATGACTTAAGATTAAAATTAAACACTTTTAATCCTTATACAGATGCCCTCATCGGAAAACACCAGTGCTAGAAATCTCACTGATTATAAAGTTATGTTTTGATAATAATTATATTTAATTATTTTTGCAGTTAGTGGTTTGTTTTAATTATTATTCAACTTGCAAAAATTTGTATTAACAATTTTTGTTTTTGTTGATAGCGCATCTCTCATACGTAAAATTGCCTTTTTTCGTAAGGATAGCACAGCCGATAGATAGCTTATTGAGCTCATGCAACACTTATATGAAGGGGTCGCGAAAAAATGGTTTACTCAAAGATAGGTCGCGTACAAATAAAGGTTGGAAACTGCTGCTCTAAGTAATTAATTAACATCTCAATGTGTGTATCAATGCGTCATCATGACTTAATATATATCATGAATTACAAGATTATCTTCAGGACATTCTTCGAAATTCCTTGTTTCTTCTGAACCACAAGTGACACGCGACACAATATCATCGTCACATAAAACTTCGCAACATTCCAATTTTGAAACTTCGTCAACGCATTGTTACGATTAATTTTTTTGTTACGATTGATCTTCTACACCATAATGTAATCTACTTCCCCCTACACCATAATGTAATCGAATTTTCTTGAGTGTCTCTGTAAATGAAACATTAATCGTACATACTTCTTATGCAATACGAAACAAGCTTTGGAGATCCTAAATAAGTTTTATCAATTGCATGAAAATCCGAGTACATTTACGGGAGTGAGAGCGTGGACAAACGAACAGACGGACAGACAAACCGAATGCCTGTTGCGTAAGTATTTTGCCTAAGTACGTTGGAAAGTGCTAAAAATGTATTAATATACATCCGTATGTTTTGTATTTAACTTTATATTCTCATTGTGTCATTTGAATAGCACCCGGTGAAAATCAAAACAAAATACTTAGCAGAAAACCAGTAAGATATGAAACTCTTATCCATCTAGAAGATTTAGCGTAATCTCAATGATGAGATAAAAATTACAAAAACATGTTTTATTTTTCTGAAATAAGTAAGTATCAGGAATGAAGTATCCTTCAAGGTATTTCTATGAATTTATTTTCAAGGCCTTAAAAAAATAAAGTAAAAATAAACTTAAGGGAAAATTTGTAATTATAATAAACACACTCCGACGTGGAATCTGTCGAATATTGGCGAAAGAAAAAAATTACAGGGGAGATTTTGTATTAAATTTATAATGCACTTACAAAAATAATTACAATAAAAAATACAACTTTTGACATTCTAACTCTTCTCCAAACACATATTTTAACCGGGAAATGTTCTATTATATTATTCCCATTTTCACGGCGAGCTATAAATTTTAGATATGCTTGCTGCGATCTCCATCATTTGCGATTGTTGGTTTTTTTTATTATTATTATTTTATTTATTTTATTTTAATTTATTTCATTTATTTTATTTATTTTTTATTTTGTTTTTATTTATTTATTTATTTATTTTTTCTACTGGTGGATAAATAATAATTTTGAATATTTTTTCATAATTAATTTTTTAATAGTTTGTTTTAATTTATAATTTTCTGGGATTAAAAAAAATATATTTTTTGTTGATGTAATATTATGTATATATATTTTTTATGCATTTTTATACATGTTTTAAGATTGATATTTATAATATAAAGGGCTCACAACTACTATAATAGAACAAGTCCATAAAAAAAAAAAAA
This sequence comes from Maratus speculifer, assembly GCA_964019185.1. Taxonomy (NCBI): domain Eukaryota; kingdom Metazoa; phylum Arthropoda; class Arachnida; order Araneae; family Salticidae; genus Maratus; species Maratus speculifer. The sequence continues at coordinate 185,598,045 of OZ025296.1, read as the reverse complement.
AAAAAAAAAAAAAAAGATAGTCCATTTTAAAGGTGCATAACTGTTTTATCCTCTCAAATTATAAATCAAGTATAAAAACAGACGTCATATATGACAAAGTATGTGAAAAAATAATTGGTTCGCCGTAGGAGAACAGATAAAACAGATCGTATGCACCTTCTAAATGAAAGATCTCTGCTCTCTCTTTTTTCCCCCCCCAAAATGAACTTTGGTCTACTATGGTTGTGAATCCTTCATATAATGCTGTGTTTTAATTTCATGTGTATAATTGATATATAAAACTTAAAACATATAAAATTATTCAAATACTAGGGAGCTCTATATACACTCGCCAACTCTTGTTGAAATTCTAAAAACACGCTAATTTGATCGGTTTTGAAAAGATTGCAGCAAATCTAATTATAATTCAAAAACCAGTGGTGATTTCCCTTTAAACGGTTTTTTGTTAATTTCCTTTTGATTGGAAAATTTTAAGGCCGAATCAGTTGCTGTTAAGACATCCAATGGCTGTTTTCGTTTTTTTCTTTTCTTTTCTAATAAGATCAATTAAACATATGAAAATAAGCTAATATAGAACGAACTGAATAAGACCCATTGCCTCTTGGTATATTTTAACAATTCTATAAAAAGATTGTTTTAAATGAGACATTTTAAATGTATCGTTTTAAATCTGAGTTAATTTTCCGCGAAATTTTCATTCTCATTCTTACATTCACATGAAAATACTTTTATTTTTAAAAAGGAAATATTATTTGCGCTGTTTTAGAATTGGCAACATTTCGTAAAAATATCATCGCGAAATGTAAAATAAATGCCTCACATAAAAATATTTTTAATTTTTAACTCTTTGCCAAAATTATTATTCAGCCATTTTAAATATGACATAATTTCTCCCATTTTCTGCTTTTAACCAGGATTGTCTGATTTAATTCGCTTGTAAAAAACCGTCCCGGACAAAATATCCTTTTCTCCACTATTAATAAATTTAAAATTCTAAATTAAAAGTGCAAAATTTAACAGTAATAAATAAATATATTGATTCTTCCCATTAAAAAACAATTTTCATGTCAAAATATCCCATATACACAGATACAATATATACAGTATACATATATACAGTATAAGAAATATTTTGTATGGAAATGAAAAACTAAATTCAGTTCACATAGAAACTTTTTTATGCAAACATGTTAATAAATATAATGTTTATCAATATTAAGTTATAATGTACACCAACTGTAAAACATATACATTTGTAATAAATTTTAATTTGTTTATCTCTCATATGACAAGTTCCATTGTAATTTATAGTCAATTTACAAAAATAAAAATAGAAATAATTTTTTTTTTAAATATTTAACAGCTTAAATCTTATTTTTAAAAAAGTCATATGTCGAAATAACTAGTTGATGTTAATTAACAAAATGTTACATTGAAATGAAATCCGCGCTTGTAATGACAATAATATTTTAATTACACGCATAAAAACTTTCAGTATATACACATTTTACTATTTGGAGGGGGGGAGGGGAGCATCAATAAAAAGTAGAAAATTATAATGATAAAAATTTTCTTTTAGTTAAAGTATTAAATGAAAATAACTAGGAAATAATAGACAAATTCAAAGAAATGCATAGTATGAAAATTTGTTATTCAAGATGCATAAAAGTTGTAAAATATTTAATAGTCGTCAAATGCTTCAAGATCTAAAGATCTTATTTGTTATTAGAATTTAACATTGTATAAACCATTACCAATTTTTCAGCAATTTGTATTCCAAGCCTATTTCTAAGTTTGTTTTCAACCATACTTTCGTAAAAATACGTTCAATGCTTGCTGATGAAGCTATGCAATGAAAAAGATGGCATGCAAAATTTGAAATATTTTCTAAGATACAGTATATTCTTAGTGATTCCCACTATTCTGCATTTGATAGATTATTTACGATTACATAAAATAAATACGTATCAAGAAATGGAGATACCTTAATGGGAAATTCAATAATCAATGGCAATATATATACAGTGGTGGCCAAAATTTTGGACACTTTTAGGTAGCTTTCATTACAAAAAGTAAAAAAACTACCTATTGCAGCTGTCCAGGGAAAGCCCATCGGTAAATTTTGCTATATTTTCGTCGATCATGACCCCTAGATCCCAAAATCACCCTCCGTTGAAATGTTAGCTTACATATATATACTATATATATACAGATATATCCATATATATATAGATATATATATCTGAATTTTGTCATGCTGTAACTCTCGAATTTATGAACCAATTTGGATAATTTTTTTTTTTTTTTTTTTTTTTTTTTTTTTTTTTTTTTGATAATAAGAGTACTAATGTCTCGACCGAGTTTGTTGGACAGCTTCATCCACAATCTTGTTTCAAAATGGCGGCCATTTTATTCTTTTGAAATTTTTATGTTTTATAACTTTGTATACTTATAGAAAATGTTCCGTTTCACAAAATGTAAACTTATATATAATTTTAAACAGAATGTTAGAAACATCAAAAGACATTTTAAACAGTCACACAGTGTAGGTTAACAACATAGGTCATTTTAAAGAAAAAAGTAGAAAACATAAAAATTTCCATGAGTGTCCACAAATTCAAATGGCCTCCATTTTTAAACAAGATGGCGATTGAAGCTGGCCAATGAACTCGGTCGAGAGTCGAGACATTAATACTTCAACTATGCACAAAAAGAATTTCATCGAAATCGGTTCATAAATTCGAGAGTTACAGCACGAACAATTTCAGATATTTATATCTATATATATATGGATATATCTATCTATATATTACATATATGTATGTCAACAATTCAATGGAGGGTGGTTTTGGGATCTAGGGGTCATGATCGACGAAAATATAGCATAATTTACCAATGGGCTTTTCTCGGACGGCTGAAAAAAATAGTTTTTTTTTTACTTTTTGTAATGAAAGCTATCTAAAAGTGTCCACAATTTTGGCCACCACTGTATATATATATATCTGCGTCTTTCATTTATTTCTTTGCTGCTTCTTCTTTGTCATTAGTAAGTCCCTTGACAATGTATTTTGGATGCAGAAATTATGATAAAATGTGTGGTGATTTGTACCAACATATCATCTTAGTGCCTCGGTGGGCAACTGGCGGACCGCGGAAGGTCGAAGCCTGGCCCACCAAAAAACAATACTGCAAAAAAAGAATTTATTCCTTTTCCAATAAGTATCGAATATAAAAAGAATTCCGAAATACACACTAAAGTGGTTCTAAGTTTTATGTCAAATTTTATGGAGGAATTTGAAACAAGTTCCAAAACTTTGCTGAGATAAGTAATTTGTCTCAATTCTTTAAATTGCCTAATGAAGTTGTTCCAGCCACATAATGGACCTGATGCGATTGCGAAATTGCTGCCTAGAAAAGTCTGTCTTTCAAGTCGAGATGTTTGATTTGCAAGACCGTTTTATTGATATTTCTTTGAAAATTTATTAAACTACATCCCTGAAGAAATTTGGGGTAAACATATCTCAGAAATGTAAAAAAAATTGTAAAAGACTGGTTATTAATTTGGCTATTTTGTTTGGCATTTGGCTCTACATACGTATGTGAAAAAACTTTTTCCAACATGATTTTTTTCAAAAACAAATATTATTCGACATTAACGTACGTCCAACTTAAAGACACTTTTGGCATAAAAGGTCCTGTCCTTGTGCGAGAAGACACTCCCGAGCTAATGTTATTCCTACGTGGAGGCACTTTTCTAATAACTCGTTCACATTTTGACCTTTTTTAGCACTTTCCAACAAAGTTGAAAAGTGCTTATGCATTCGGTTTGCCTGGCCGTATGGCCGTCTGTCCGCGCTCTAACTCCCGTAAATATTCTCGGATTGCTATGAAATTTTTATACTTTATTGATGTTTACCCTAGCACGAACTCTATTGAAAATGAAGTATCTACCATTATTAGTTTATCTACAGAGAGAATCAAAAGTTTCCCATTTCATTACGGCCTATGGGGAAAAATCCTTAATATACTGGGATTGCCATGAAATTTTAGGACGTTATTCAGGTTTACCCTTGCACGAACCCTATTGAAAATGAAGTATCTGCCATGATTAGTTTATCTACAGAGAGAATCAAAAATTTCCCATTACATTGCGGCCTATGGGGAAAAATCGTTTCAAAGGAATTTTAAAGATGTTATACCCTGTCAAACATATTAAAGTATGCATTCTATAAAATATAAGGTGAAAATGTAGCTATTATTCATTTACAAGGCCACACAAAAGAATTCCATTAGATAAAGGTACAAGGGGGAATTGTGTGTGACATATTTTAAATATATTAAGCTTTTTCATGTATAATAAAATTGATATATGTCACTGAAGCTTAATATAAATTATACGCTACTGTCTTGCATAATATAAAGTGCATAGCATTTACAGGGCCATACAAAAGATTTCAAATAGTATATTCTTTCCGAAGTACCGTATATGTGCCCGATGATGGCTGATGGAGGGATGGAATGCATTTTAATTATGATATGCGAGTTTATATTTCTCTAAATATATGCACATTATATGGTGTTTATAAATGTTATATTTGATATACAGGGCTACCCAAAAGAGCTTACCAACGTTACTGAATATGAGCGTAAATTATTTAAACGTGGAACTTAAATAAGCTATACATTTTTACGCTGAGCTTCATTCAATTTACTGAGAAATATTTGCAGAATATAGATAAAAGAATATACAGGGCCACGCAAAGAATTCGGTACATGGACGCCTATGAATGATGATTTATGAGAATGTGATTTCAGTTGTTTTAAAAGTGTTTTAGTTTACAATAAATTTTAGCCTAATGCTGACGTGTAATAAAGGTACAATGTAAACTACAGGGCTGAACAAAAGTATTCAAGTATGTTTCCATCTAATAGTATGAATTGCTGAAAAAGAAATGTCAAGCTACTGGGTATTTTCTTGCTAACTAAATTTTCCCATTATATCAACTGACATATGAAATACAGGTCTATTCAAAAGTACTGGAATACATATTTGGGTATATTTGGCTATACACTATTATTTACCTAAATAACAAAGTTTTGGTGAAGATTTCATTAAGTGTTGGAAAGTGCTTCATAATCTATGCTTAATGCATGATTTTTCATACTTCTTTTTTTTTTTTTTTTTTTTTTTTTTTTTCATTGGATAGCTAAGGTCTCTCTCCAGATCGCTCCTTGATTACTTTTTCGATTTTGGTTGCATATATTTTTTATAAATTTACTTTTACTTCTAAAACCGGTTCAAAAAGTGAAAATAACCTTATAGAAAATACCTACGACCAAAATTGAAAAAGTAATCAAGAAGCAATCTTGAGAAGGACCTTAGCTCCATGCAAAAAAAAATTATTTAAAAAAATCAAAATGCGAAAGAGTTATTAGAAAAATGCCTCCCCATAAGAATAGCATTTAGCTCGCGAGTGTCTTCGCGGACAGGGACAGGACCCTTAACTGTTTACCACGTGAACCAAACTATAAAAAACTCACTCAAGACCACAAATGTAATTTTTTACGTTAATTTTTCTACGAATACCTGCCTTTTTTATTTTATTATGTGCATGTGAAAATTTTCATAAAGTATATCTGAGTACGTGGTAATTTACAGAAAGAATGCCTGAATTTTATATTTATGCATGTGTACGTAAAAATAACAATATAAAAGTAATAAATACTTATATTGTTTAAGTTATTTTACTCTGGAGCTCAATAAAAATTTTCAAAAATATCAGGATTCCGCTTAAAATTACTTGCCCCCTGTCTTAGTGGATTGATTAGATTATGATTATTGTGTAGTCATTCTATTTTAGTTAGATGATGAATTGAAAAAATATATCTTATTTACAATAAGTAATTTAGGGACATAATTCTATTACATCAGAGCAACAGTTTTATCTATAAACACATGAAAAATTTGCAGATTTTCATTTTCTACAATTTCTTCTGGCGTCCCAGACTTTTTACAAAGAAGTGAACAAAATAGCAACCCTGCTTCTAACGCATATTAATGGATTTATCATTAAGTTTTCTTTTCCTTATTAATGTTCACATGAAAATACTTATATTCTTAGAAAAGAAATATTATTTGCTTTGCCTTAGAACTGGCAACAAAAGTTTTAAAAAAATCTCGAAATATGAAATAAATGTCTCGTAAATATACTTTTAAATTTAAACTTTTTGGTAGTATTATTATTTAGGATTTTATATATAGGTTAGATATATAAATACATAATATTTATTTATGTGTGTAAATCTATATATAATTACATATATAATATACATAAAACTAATACATATATATAACATTCATAACTTAAAAATATATGTTTATAAATATCTAAAAACCAAGTTTTTCCAGCATCTTGAAAAAATTGTTAAGATGCTAATACGGCCTATTGGTACCATTTTAGGTTTTTTCGCCATTCGCGCCAACTGGAATGGGATACGGAACTCTTCCCTTTTAACCTAAAGTTAACAAAATTCTATTTTCGTAAATTTCAACTGTTAAAAGTATTGAAATTTAAAACTTTATTCGTATACTTAATCAGTAACATACAATCAAGATATGTAATTATGATGAAGTTATAAATTGATGCTCTTATGCTTGGTATTACGAAATGAAAAATTAACAAATATTATTTAACTTTGACATAATTTTTTCCCCTTTAAATCTAAACCTAATCAATTCATTTTCTACACCTCATATCATATTAACCATTTAAAAGTATTTTAACTCGCAATATGTTATTAAATATTTCCAGGCTTGAAGTCATGTTTGTCAGCTGTTAAAGCTTTTCATGAAAGTTCCTACTCAACTTATAGAAATGATCCAAAGTTAAATATTTCGTTTTACCAAATAAAATTATCATTTTCTGTCACTGAAATATTTCGCCTACCATCTCAAACTCAATATCAGCTGGATGAATAAATTGTAAAATATAACAACTTTTTAAGATTTTTTTTTTTTTTTTTACGTGACGTTGTTTTTTGTTCAAATTTTAATAAAGTTCTTTTTTTAATTGTAACTAAAAAATTCCATGCATCAGTAAGAATATAATTAATAAAGAAAAATAAGTCCCATCATTTTGCATTTCTCTCAAACAGTGGAAGTAATCCGATTGCCAACATTTTCAAAAAATAAATAAATATACAAAGAACCATTTAAAGTTAAAATATAAAAATAGGAATAATTTAAAAAATAACTAGTGTAGGTACATCTACAAATAGACAGGTTTAATTTAAAACAATAATTAGTAAAATCGGTGCAATAGAAAGCTCAAGACAGTAGACAGAAAAAAAAAATCTGACTGTTTTAAATACAGTCGAGTCTCTCTATATAACGAAACTCCATCCAGTGAATTTCTCTATTTAACAAATTTTTTGTAGGAACGGTCAATTTTTTCATGATTACATTAAAAATAATCTTCATATAGCGAAATATATATCTCCGTTTAACGAATTTTTTCAAAAATGTTCTTCCATATGTTCAGTAAAATGATTTAAATTGTTTGTGGAATAATTTTTTTCGTTGATATCTGGTTTATATTCCATAACTGCATTCCTCTAGCTTATTCTTTATGTCCAAAAAAAAGACAATTCACACCCCCCCCTCCCCAAGAACATCCATCATTTTGCATGGTTACACTAAACTTCGTTTAACCAAGATGAGCATGCGTTCTTGGAAAAGGTCAAAACATTTGCCTGCTTGGAGCGATTTGCAATTATCACAAAACATCCTACACTGTAAAAAGAAAAAAAATTGTTAAATTTACATCCAAATTAGATGTTATAAAAAATTTACATCTAATTTTACTACAATATTTACGGCAAAAACTACTAGCAACATTGCTTAGGCGGTTTTTACCGTAAATGTAACATTTTTTATTTATTTATTTATTTATTTATTTATTTATTTATTTTTTTACAGTGTAAAGGATAAAACTATTCCGTCGTTTTGAAAATGTTCATTGTTTCTTGGTTTGCATAGTAAGGCAGGGATAAGGGAGCAATTGCAGAAAAGGGCGTCTTTTTCAGCAGATTTTCATCTCCTAAACTAACACTTATTACTTTTAGAATTTAGAGTGGATGTTTGTTGTTTGTGGTGACTCGGAAAATTTTTTGTTGTGAGAGATAATTTGAATGAGGAATTGTTGCTGAATGTCATCTATACTGATGTGATCTCCAACTGCATCTGCATAAAATCGCTCCTAGGATAAGCATAACTCTCTCTTATAAAGAAATAATTTTGAAAATAATCAATAAGACTTTGAAAAAAAAAGAAAGGGCCGAAAATGTTTGAGATTCTGGCAAAATTCCGTTAAATATTTCAAAAACTTAATTAAACAGCTCAAAAACAATACTGTTTCAAAATTTAAACATTAAATGAAAAATTTTTTGCCGTTTTCTATCCAACAAATTTTTCTATATAACGAATTTTTTGACAGAACAATGGATTTCGTTACATAGAGACTCGACTGTATATATATAGATATTTGTGAACATACATCTTTTGAATCTCAAAAAACTCACCTGAAATCTCAAAAAACTCTGCCCAAAAAACCGGCAGAATCTCAAAAAACTCTGTATTTTTTTATTTTTTTATTATTTTTTTTTTTTATTTATTTATTTTTTTTTTTTGTACATTGTTTTGGCAAAATCTTCATAGGTTTGTCGAAGTCCGCTGCAAACGTGTGACCTAAAGCTATGAAATAGGCCATGATGACACCTCAGGCAACATACTCTGAAACGTCCAGGCATGCTTACCGATATTCCAGTTTGTTATCTTTTTATTTGGACTTTTAAATACTTTTTCCGCCTTTTATGCCTTTTTTTTTTTTTTTTTTTTTTTTTTCAAACATTGCAACGAATTATTTCTACAGCAAATTATTTGAGAGGTTCTGAATTGTTGGGTTTGTTTTCATCAGAACAATGAAACTTTTAAATAAATTTCATTTTATTTTTTAATTAACGCTTAAATATGAGAATTTTTTTTTCATTATTATTTAAAATTTCAAAAATAAAATTATCAATTTAATGAATTACACCAACCAAAGAAATTCTCATATCAATGAAAGGGCAGGAATAAACTTTATTTCTTTTATATAATATAAATTATGTTATTTAATTTAGTAGCGGATAGGAACAGCTTAATGCAACAATGTTAAAAATTAGACAGCATAGCGGAACGGGGAAAAAATAAAAAAATCCCTACCCGGCGAGTTGTTTTCTTTGTATTGATGTTCGTTTCGGTTACTTTTCCCTGTGTTTTACATTTTATTCTGCTTTCATATTTTATTTTTCCCATAATTTTATTACTCTTAATATTATAATGTCAGATGTTAATGCGGTAGTGCATTCCTATATCAGAAATACTTTTTTCCTTATTTAAAAATTATCATTATATTTATGCCTCATAAATATTAGAAAAATATTTCAAAATTTTATCGCGTATTTTTGAACAAACTTATACAGATTTTAATAGTTTGATTCCTGCGTTAGTAACCGTGGCATTAATCAGTTTTGTCCATTTTAGAAATTTCTTCAATGCGACTTTCGTGCATCCAGAGATGGGTCTTTCGGTTTTAATGTCGTTAGAGACAGCAGCTTTGAGGAGTTTCGTTGTGGCACAACAAGTTGCATGCATCCAGTATTTTATTATTATTATTATTATTATTTTTAAATAAGCGCGCAGCGCTTATAAGCACGTTGACCACGGCACTGACGAGTTTCATGCACTTTAGAGACTGCTGCATAGCGAGTTTCATGCATCCAGTGATGTTTTTTTAAACGGTTTAAATGGGCGCGCAGTACTTATACGTATGTTAATATCCGCGGCATTGACGAGTTTCGTGCACTTTAGAGACTGCTGCATATCGAGTTTCGTACATTCAGTGATGTTTTCTTTTGTTTTAAATGGGCGCGCAGTGCTCATACGTATGTTAATAACCGCAGCATTGATGAGTTTCGTGCACTTTAGAGATTGCTGCATAGTAGAGATGGGAAATATAGTTACTTTTGGTTAACAGGTTACATCGTTCCACACTTGCACAGGTAACAGGTTTTAGCAACCTGTTATTTTTGTAACGTATAACTTATCGATGAGTATGCTTTCAACAGACATTATAATTAGAAGGCCTTTACAATATCGTGAACAATTTCGGGACATAAATACAAACACTGTTTTAGTTTAAATATTGGTGCACCATTAAAATTAGTTTGGAGTTAAAAATTTTAATTTTTGCAAAACAAAAACTTACTTAGTTATGATACTTTGCAATTCACGCATTATTAGAATCTTCTTGCACTAAAAGCGCATTTTTCTCCGTTCAAAATTCACAAGTATCATCAAAGGCGTGCGAAAACAAAATAGCGCCCGGAGTAAAGTTAGAATTTAGTGCCCCTCCTCTCCAAACTTTTTCTTGTGACCCGCCAAAATTGTGTTGGTAGTATAAATTTGGCGCCCCCTAAATCTCTGCGCCCGGGGCGACCGCTTTCTTTGTCCCCCCCCCCTTTCGCATGGCGCTATACATCATAACTCAGTAAGTATTGGTGGAAAAAAAAAATATATATATATATATGGGTGATTCTCAAAATAGGGGACAATTAATGTCTTTCGGCATACAAAAAAAATTGAGAGGTTTTCTGTCATGTTTTTATATTTAGATATGTTTGTCTTAATATTATTCATTATTTGCACTCAAGAATTACTCACTTTTTAGTTAAAAACACCTTAAAATAACAGAATAAATGTTCAAAATGTCATTAGCATGGATGTCCACAGCAGCTGTGCCTTGTATATACTAGCTTTTTCAAGAGTTAATATCATGTTTATAAAATAAAACAAATGTTATTCTTTCTTTAAATTAATCAAGGAGAAAATTTATCCAATAAATTTCTTTTTAAAAATAAAATTATAGTATATAAAAAAAGAATTAAAGTTTGTCCTCCATATTCTATTTTCAAAACAAGGTCATACTATAACAGCTAGTTATTAATAAAAATTTCATTTTCACACATGACAATAGTTTAAAAATATAAAGTTTCTCCATGGCAACAAGTAGCCATTTTATCCCAGCCTGAAACTAGAAGCATGAATTGTATTTTAAGAATAGAAGTTAAATATTAGGGGCGTACATCAATTGTATGTCATTAGAATGGATAATAATTTTCATGTTTATTTTATAATTAAAATTTTTATTTTACTTATTTCCATAGGACTTTTGTCTTTTAAAAAGACCCAGAAAGGACTATTGTATTGTGATTATATTATGGCTCATAATCTTATTTAAATTAAAATTTGTCATTAGCATGGACAAATATCAGTGTCATTAGCATGGTTTTTCTGTCCACGCTAAAGACTCCTATGTGCATAAATGTAACCATTGCTTATATTGTATCTTTTATAAAGTTTAATTTTACATATAAATTTAGGTATTACATTTATTATCCCTAAAATATGCATTAAATCTGTCAGAAAATCACTAAGACAGCTTCTTACATTGTTAGTGTCAGAATGTTGCTCATGTAAACAAAGTTTGCTCTTTGGTAATGTTTTTATTTTCCTTTATATGTATATATGTAAAAATGGAAAGCATTTGCTGAAAAGGAAGGCTAATAAATATAGAAAAAATATTTAAACAGGAAGAAAATAAAAATTTCTTAATATATTTATTCCATGTAATTTGTTTTGTCATTAGCATGGCTCAAAAAATACTAATTATTTTTTTAAGTTAATTTTTAAATATTTAGCTCTGCTGGCCACATGTAAAGTATACCTATTACTATATTAACAAACCTATTTTTTTCAGAAATTTTGCCAACAGTAATTTTTTTAAGATTTTACTTTTGAAATTGTCCCCTATTTTGAGAATCACCCATATATATTTGCTGTTTTACTTGCTAAAACACATAGAATTTTTTTCTAAATAAAAGTTATAGAAAATTGTTTAATTTATAGAACATTGTGTAAAATATGCAATTTCTTAACTATTTAAAAAATATTTATTTTAATGTAAATTGATTTTTATAAAATGAAGAAGAAAATTTAAAATATTTTTCCATTTGTTACTATGCTTCTAAATCTAACGGTTTAGAAATTATTATTATTATTATTATTATTATTATCATTATTTTTGTAAACGATAATAAGAAATTTCCTCCATTTTAACAACGCGCAAAGCAATTTGTTAGAAAAAGAAAGTTGATCTTCATTTCGTTAATGCCTTGACTTGAAGTCTGACTTCCCCGAAGCCGTATTTATCAACGCATATTCAAAGCTTATTGAACGATAAAAGATACACAATATAAGAACACGAAACATTATTTATACGCTTTTAATCAATTTCATATCTAAAAGTACGTTTTTAAAATTAATTACAATTGCATTAAAATTAAGTTCCGTCACGAAGCTATATTTGTTTTCTTTTCTTTTTTTAGCTCACAGGCTATCATAGCCTGAGAGCTTATGTGCCCGTCCGTTCTGTATGTATGTGCGTATGTGCGTAACGCGATAACTCATGATAAAAATATCGGATCCACTTGAAATTTTGTATATAGGTATATCCTGATAAGGCGCTTCCCTGATTAGTTTTTGGAGTTCATTCGATATGTATAAGAGGGGGAACGGGGGGCTCATGCCCCCCGTTAGTTGATATAAATGGGATTTTCATGCAGAATTAAGTTTTCAAAATTTAGATTAGGATCATTCTGATGAGGCGATTCCGTGACTGTTATTAGGTGTTCATTGAATAAGTATAAATAGGGGGAACAGGGGTTCTAATCCCCCCCCCGTTAGTTGATATAAATGGGATTTTCATGCAGAATTAAGTTTTCGTTCAAAATTTAGATTAGGATCATTCTGATGAGGCGATTCCGTGGCTGTTATTAGGTGTTCATTGAATAAGTATAAATAGAGGGAACAGGGGTTCTAATGCCCCCCCCCCCCCCGTTAGTTGATATAAATGGGATTTTCATGCAGAATTAAGTTTTCGTTCAAAATTTAGATTAGGATCATTCTGATGAGGCGATTCCGTGACTGCTATTAGGTGTTCATTGAATAAGTATAAATAGGGGCAACAGGGGTTCTAATGCCTCCCCCCCCTCTTAATTTATATAAATAGGTTTTTCAAGCAGAATTTTCAGATTTCGTTCAAATCTCTGAATCGTTTTGGAAGTTTAATGGTTAAGTATAAAAGAAGGGGATAACTCCTTTTAAATTATATAAATGCTAAATGGGTTTTTATTAAGAATTATCTAATTTGCTCTGAATTTTGGATATAGATTTTTTATATGATAAAGCATGTCTTTGATAGTATAGGAGGTTCAATGATTAAGTATAAAAAAAGAGGAAAGGGGAGAGCTGTTTCCCCTTCTTAATTTTTTTTTCGAACGGAATTAACCCTTGAAAATATAAGGCTTTAATGTACAATTAGTATTTGTAGCCTGTGAGCTCAATGCCATCAGTTTAACTGGGCAGTATTCTTTATTAGCTCACAGGCTATCATAGCCTGAGAGCTTATGTGCCCGTCCGTTCTGTATGTATGTGCGTATGTGCGTAACGCGATAACTCATGATAAAAATATCGGATCCACTTGAAATTTTGTATGTAGGTATATCCCGACAAGGCGCTTCCCTGATTAGTTTTTGGAGTTCATTCGATATGTATAAGAGGGGGAACGGGGGGCTCATGCCCCCCGTTAGTTGATATAAATGGGATTTTCATGCAGAATTAAGTTTTCGTTCAAAATTTAGATTAGGATCATTCTGATGAGGCGATTCCGTGACTGTTATTAGGTGTTCATTGAATAAGTATAAATAGGGGGACAGGGGTTCTAATGCCCCCCCCCCTTAATTTATAGAAATGGGATTTTCATGCAGAATTAAGTTTTCGTTCAAAATTTAGATTAGGATCATTCAGATGAGGCGATTCCGTGACCGTTATTAGGTGTTCATTGAATAAGTATAAATAGGGGGAACAGGGGTTCTAATGCCCCCCCCCCCCCGTTAGTTGATATAAATGGGATTTTCATGCAGAGTTAAGTTTTCGTTTAAAATTTATATTAGGATCATTCTGATAAGGCGATTCCGTGACTGTTATTAGGTGTTCATTGAATAAGTATAAATAGGGGGAACAGGGGCTCTAATCCCCCCCCCCCGTTAGTTGATATAAATGAGATTTTCATGTAGAATTAAGTTTTCGTTCAAAATTTAGATTAGGATCATTCTGATGAGACGATTCCGTGACTGTTATTAGGTGTTCATTGAATAAGTATAAATAGGGGGAACAGAGGCTCTAATGCCCCCCCCCCCCGTTAGTTGATATAAATGGGATTTTCATGCAGAATTAAGTTTTCGTTCAAAATTTAGATTAGGATCATTCTGATGAGACGATTCCGTGACTGTTATTAGGTGTTCATTGAATAAGTATAAATAGGGGGAACAGGGGTTCTAATCCCCCCCCGTTAGTTGATATAAATGGGATTTTCATGTAGAATTAAGTTTTCGTTCAAAATTTAGATTAGGATCATTCTGATGAGACGATTCCGTGACTGTTATTAGGTGTTCATTGAATAAGTATAAATAGGGGGAACAAGGGCTCTAATGCCCCCCCCCCCCCGTTAGTTGATATAAATGGGATTTTCATGCAGAATTAAGTTTTCGTTCAAAATTTAGATTAGGATCATTCTGATGAGACGATTCCGTGACTGTTATTAGGTGTTCATTGAATAAGTATAAATAGGGGGAACAGGGGTTCTAATCCCCCCCCTCCCCGTTAGTTGATATGAATGGGATTTTCATGCAGAATTAAGTTTTCGTTCAAAATTTAGATTAGGATCATTCAGATGAGGCGATTCAGTGACTGTTATTAGGTGTTCATTGTATAAGTATAAATAGGGGGAACAGGGGTTCTAATGCCCCCCCTTAATTTATATAAATGGGTTTTTCAAGCAGAATTTTCAGATTTCGTTCAAATCTCTGAATAGTTTTGGAAGTTTAATGGTTAAGTATAAAAGAGGGGGATAACTCCTTTTAAATTATATAAATGCTAAATGGGTTTTTATTAAGAATTATCTAATTTGCTCTGAATTTTGGATATAGATTTTTTATATGATAAAGCATGTCTTTGATAGTATAGGAGGTTCAATGATTAAGTATAAAAAAAGAGGAAAGAAGAGAGCTGTTTCCCTTTCTTAATTTTTTAACGGAATTAACCCTTGAAAATATAAGGCTTTAATGTACAATTAGTATTTGTAGCCTGTGAGCTCAATGCCATCAGTTTAACTGGGCAGTATTCTTTATTTTTTTTTCTTTTTTTCAGTAAAATACTTTTACAGAAATAATATTGTTCAGTTCTCATTTTCTAACAATGCAATAAGGACAAAAAAAAAGTAAACCCAGAATAAAACTAGTTGGATGTGTCAATCCCGAAACTTTCTTCTATCTCATAAATACATGATATATATATATATATATATATATATATATATATATATATATATATATATATATAAATAAAATAAAAAAACGTGGTGACTTTAAAGTTACTTATTATCGAATTTCCTCGAACATTTGAGCTAGCCTAATGAGATTCTGGTATCCGAAAAGCCTAAAACGCAAAATGTAATTAATATTCTGAGAAAATGAGCTTAGTAGTGCCTCTTGGTGGGTAATTTATACTAAAACCTAATAAGCATCTATTGATGTCAAGACCTAATAGAATCTGAAATTTGATGGAATTTCGTCCATTAGTTCTTGAGATATAATTATAACAAAAAATTTGCAAAACGTAGCACAGCAACACCATATTTTGGACAATTTATGCCAAAATGTAAAAAAGCGTCTAATTATGTTATGGTGTAAAAGAATCTGAAGTTTGATGAAATTCTGTGCATTAGTTCTTGAGATATATCTAGTTTTAAAAAAACGTGTAAAATATAGCACAGCAGCACCATCAGTTGAAGGATTTATAACAAAACGTAATCATCGTGTAATTATGTTATATGTCATTTTGTAACAAAATCTGAAGTTTGATGAAATTCTGTGCGTAGGTTGTTAAGATATAGCTATCGGAAAAATCGTGCAAAATGCAACATAGCTGTACCACCTGTTGTAAGGTTAATACCAAAATGTAATCAGCGTCTAATTATGTTATATATTCTAGTGTAAAAGAAACTAAAATTTGATGAAGTTCTCTGCATTAGTTCTTGAGATATAGCTATCGCAAAAATCGTGCAAAATGAAGCATAGCAGCGCCACCTATAGGGAAGTTCACACCAAAACCTTATCAGCAACTATGTATCTCAAGGTATCGCGGAATCTGAAGTTTGGTGAAATTCTGTGCATTAGTTCTTGAGATATAGCTGTCATAAAAATAATGAAAAACGTGGCATAGCAGCGCCACCTGCTGGCCAATTTACACCAAAACTTAATCAGCGTCTATGTATATCAAGGGGTAACAGAATCTGAAGTTTGGTGTAATTCTGTTCATTAGTTCTTGAGATATAGCAATCTTGAAAATCATGAAAAACGTAGTATAGCAGCGCCACCTGCAGGCCAATTTTCACCAAAAACCAATAGGCACTAATTCATATCAAGGTCTAACTGAATATAAAATTTTATTAAATTTCGAGCATTAGTTCTTGAGATAGAGCGCCCACAATTTTTTTGTCACATACAGACAGACAGACTCACAGACAGACACACAGACTCACAGACAGACGGACAGACTCACAGACAGACATTTTCTAAAAATAGTCAAAACGTGTTCAGGACCTTCTTAAACGTATAAATCCGTCGAAAACCGGAAGTCGAAAATTTTCATGAATCCAATACTTTCTTCTTGTAAAGATAGAAGAAAGTAAAAACAAACAAAAAATATAGCTCCAGAATACCCCCCCCCCCCCCGCACCTCTCTTAAATATCAAGATTACACAATAATATCTTTTTAAAAATTCAAATTCAAAGAATTGCCATTTTTTTACCCATCTAACTCGAGCCTAAGATTATGTCCCGTGCGAAAAAACATCTCTTTTTTTTAATCAACTAGGGGGGGCCCCGCCCCCCTGCTCGCCAACCCCCCGCGTAATCGCTTCGCGATTCCAAATTATTGGCTACCCCTGCTTGCTGCGCTTGCCAATACCCCTATATGAATAAGCAGTTGCAGACCTTTCAAATCTTGTGTAACACGACTGGTGTTGTAAAGAAATCAAAAATGTGTCCCCCCCTGGGAAGCAGAATGAGGGATAACACACAAGACATCCATTATATGAATAAGCATTTGCAAACCTCTCAAATGATGTATCAAACGACTGGTGTTGGTGTTTTAAAGAAATTAAAAATTTGGCGAAATATTACAGTTATCGCCAAGTTGGCGTCACTTTTGAAAACTAATTTTGGTCGCCAAATTTGGCGATATATCGCCAAGTTGGCGACAAATTTGGCGATTGTTGTCGATGGTAACCTTTCCTCTCTTTATGGTAACCCATACGGCGATGCATAGACGGAGCCCTTTCCTGATTGGTCTATTCGACTCATGGAAGGAGTGGACAACCCGGATTCGGTAGTTCCGGAAATCTTCCACATCAGCATCATTCCAGGAGTCATTCCTTTTAAGGCTAGTTTTTTTTTACTATAGAAGGACAATTAAATTCGTAAATCCTACTCTTCAAACACAGATTCTTTCCCCACTAAAATTGTGACCAAATATGGCTGACATTATCTCCTTGCTTTTTTTTATATACAGTGTCTCACAAAAGTGATGGGACACTTGTGCTTTATAAAAAGAAACTGCAATAAAATAAATAAACAAACATGTGCAAAAATTTTTTGGGTGTGTTTCATATTTAAAGTTAGTAACAATTATCACATAACATACATTTTGTCAAAATATTAAAATATCAATTTAGTAAAAATACAATTGTTCAGAACGGAGCAAAAAATGGCTCACATAAGTGATGGGACACTTACTTTTCCATCAAATATTTATCCAAAAATTTTACTTTTTAAAAGGTTTTAATATTTTGTTGGATTTCCTTTTACTTTTAAAACATGATTTAATCTTTTTGGGATGGATTCGACTAATTTTTTTGTGATTTCTGGAGTGATTTTACCCCATTCTTCTTGGTATTTTAGTTGTTGTTTTGAAGAAATGGTGTGTTTGCGAATTCTTGATTACAATTCTTGCCAAATATTCTCTATGGGATTAAAGTATGGAAATTGTGGTGGTGTTTTTATTATTTCAGGACAGTTATATAGCAGCCAGAGTCTAACGTTCAGAGCAGTGTGCTTGGGGTCATTGTCCTGATAGAATTTAAAATCGTTATGAAGGTTCAATTTTCGTGCTGAAGATTTCAAATTTTGCTTTAAAATATCAATATACTTGTACTGATCCATTATACTGTCAATAAAAACAAGATTACCAACTCCAGCGGACGACATACACCCCCATACCTTAACTCCTCCTCTACCATTTTTTACTGTTGGTACCAAGTTCTGTTTGCGAAATTCTTCCCTGGGTTTTCTCCACACCAAGATTCTGCCGTCAGAACCAAATATATTAAATTTACTCTCATCAGCAAATATAACTTTATTCCAGTAATCAGAATTTTTATTTATGTTGGATTTTGCGAAAGCTAGTCTGAGTTTTCTATTCTTTTCACTTACGAAGAATTTTTTCCTGGCTACTCTACCGTGATATCCAGCAGATCGAATTACCCTTCTAATAATCTCAGGATTAACAATTATTTCATATAATGCTTGTAAATTAGCAGCAACTTTTGAAGCACTATTTCTCGGATTTTTTTTAATATTTCGAACGATAATTCGCTTTATTCCATTGTATAGCTTTGATGGTCGGCCAGGTCTTCTTTTATCCTGAATCATATGATTCTTTTTATATCGTTTAATGATATTGAAAACTGTTGAACGACTCAAGTTAACTGTTTCAGCAGTTTTTCTAATAGATTTTACACGTTCAATATGCAAATTAATAACTAATTTTCGAATTTCAGGCGAAGTTTCTTTTCGTTTAGCATTCATGGCTGCACAGAGGTAAAAAACACAAAAATTCCAAAACAAACTGGAAAGAAATACTGCAGACGATTTTATAAATTATTGCCAATTGCTTTTAAGTAAAAATAAAATCCCAAAAAATATTTTTATTGCTTATTTCAGACGATTTTTGTTGCATATATAATGGTGTCCCATCACTTATGTGAGCTATTTTTTGCTCAGTTCTAAACATTTGTATTTTTATTAAATTAATATTTTAATATTTTGACAAAATGTATGTTATGTAATAATCTTTACTAAATTTAAGTATGAAACACACCCACAAAAAAATGTGTACATGTTTTTTTAATTTATTTGATTAGTTTCCTTTTGTAAGGCACAAGTGTCCCATCACTTATGTGAGACACTGTATATAATCTAGCAGCGGCAGAGCCATTCACTTCGCGTAAAATACGTTTTACCCCCATTTAATTTCTAATATTCTAACCAGTTCTTTCAATAAACACAGATAATAAATATTTCATTTTTCCAAACATCTTTTCAAATAAATGTGGTTTTTATTATTCTAAAAAAAAAATTTCTGTTGTTGTAATCTTTGTAACTGCGAGCCCTACAAAACATTCAAAAAATAACATAATTTCTGACAAGAATCGAAGGCAGATGTTTTTTTAATATCTATACAATTTCCGTACTGTATGCGAACAACCAATCTGTTTGAGAGATTTTATCAGCTGATCTTTTCAGATAGCAAACGGACAATTACTGCTGTTATTGGCCCTCTTGGTTAGACCAAACGGATTTTTAAAGTTTTAGAATCAAAGGAAAAATCTTTTTCTTTGTGCTTTTTTTTCTATCTCTCTGTTTCAAAAGCGTTTTAATACTGCTGGGGAATTTTCTTTTCTGCAGTAATATAAATTCTTTACCGTAGATTAAGATGAGATTTACAAGTTCAGAAACTGGTTTTCGATAATTTAATTTTAATTACTGTATAAATATGTATTCATAAAATAATTTTCAGTCTTGCTATTTCTTTTTCTTTTTTTTAATGCTTATACAAGACGTTCCAAAATTAACAGGGACTTTTTATTAATGTATTACTGAATAATAAATTTTAGGTTAATATTACGAATATTCATCCTGTTATGTTGAATAATGCCCATCTCTACTGCATAGGGAGTTTCGTGCACTTTAGGGATTGCTGCACAGGGAATTTCGTGTACTTTAGAGATTGCTGCACAGCGAGTTTCGTGCATCCAGTGTTTTTTTTTTTTTTGTTGTTGTTTAAATGGGCGCGCAGCGGTCATACGCACGTTAATAACCGCGGCCGCGGCATTGAAGAGTTTCGTCCATTTTACATCCCAATGTTTTTTGTCTCTATTTTAATAGGCGCGCAGCGCTTAGGAATCATCGTTGGAACTGTTCGTGTCATTAATTGTCTGCAGAAAATTCCACGTTGTGCTTGGGGAGAATTTTTAGATTTCTGAAAATTCAGTTCGCTCGAGAGTGCTTGTCACTAAAATCACCAAAATCCAGCGTCTGCGCTGGTTTAGGATTATGTCATTAATATATGAAGAGATACATAATAATTATTAATATTCTAATATTAAAAAGATTATAACATGCTTTCATTGTACTTTTCTATAAAATAACAATTAAAATCATTATTAAAAAATAAAGTTGAAGAAATAATATTTTCATTATAACCTTTGTCTAAATTTATAAGTGTATAACATCACTTTAATATCAGTACCAAGAAATCAATTCGCCGGGTCCCCCCCCCCCATTTCATTATTCAGTCTAAGTTTTAACATTGTTGCATTAAGCTGTCCCTATCCGCTACTATTTAATTTAAAGCAACAATTGTATCATTGTTATAGAATTTTTGCTACAAGAATATATGGAAATAATATTGTGTTTCTATAGAAATATTAATTGTGTGGCAAAATTTTTAAGGGGATATTTATGTTTAAACTATAATTTTAGAATATTTATATTTAATAAAATTTGTTATGCAACTCCATACTTTTAACCCCTTGGGGCGCAGTGATTTGTCTATGAAACTACTTAATTTTAATTCCAGAAGGCCACAGTGGTACCAGAATTTTGATAAAAGACGTCTCGGTTTATTAGGTGCGCGAAAAATGGCTTTTTTCTTATTTTAAACTAAAGTTGTTTTCAAATTCAGGTGCCAATCATTAATTTCAACATTTAAGCAATGAAAGTACTCTGCGCCGCAAAGGGTTAAAGGCTATAACGTTACTTGTTATTGAAAAGCGAAAGAAAATTAAAATTTATTTTTTGTACATAAAATTTTATGATACGATAATTTTCTACAAAGTAAACTCACTTTATAAAATGATATCCATAGATTATTTGATAGTATACATAAACTGTATAACCAGTATAGTATATGGGGGCTCAAAGAGTACATTTTTTGACAATTTGTTAGGATTTTTCTATTTTATTTTATTTTAGTTTTTTACTTTGCAAAAACATAACAAAATAAATTCATATATTTAATATATATGTTTCGTCATAAAACAAATATATGTATTTAATATTTAATATTTTTTTTATCACTAATGGACTCTGCAAATGATATCTTAACGCAGAGTAAAATTTTGTGCATTTCTGCTGCAAGCCATTGTTATAGAAAATGTAACTCGCTAAAAAAAAAAAAAAAAAAAAAAAAAAAAAAAACGCTATAAACGACAATTTGCTACTTTGTTTGACTCTGCTGTCTGTTAGGCACCATTTACACTAATTTCTTTTTTTAAAAAAATACGTATATAAGTTTAAAAAAAAAAAAAAAATTAAGATATATATCCTATAAGATAGATCGAGTTTAAAGAGGATTTACATCCGTAAGATACTATGTTAAATGAAAAAATAAAATTTAAAAAAAGTTTCCCGAATTATTTTTAGTTCCAGTGTTATGTGCATGTCTGTCAGTGAGTGTATATATAAACCAATTTGTCTTAGAACATATTAATTTGTGAATTTCACATTAGAATTGAATAATCCGGAAGAAGAAGACTGGGGGAATCAACAATTAGAAATTGTACATACTCTTTCTTCTTTATTTCTAACCTTGAATTTTGAACAACGCACGGTTGGGTTTATTTAAACAATTTTATTTAGTTTACACACATTTTCAGATTTAGCACTTCCTCTTGGCAAAGAACCTCGAATAGAGCACCGATAATTTCTTTTTTCTTCTTCAAGGCAGTAAACACACAGAAGTTTAACCTCCAAGTTTGTATTCTTGTATACACTCATGAAACGTTCGCACTGATTTGAAAAGAAATGTAACTAAATTAAAAAAAATAAATAAATAAAAGGTAAAATTTTTATCAGTAATAATTCTATCTCGACTATATACACAGTGACAATGCGGTGCATAGTGTTTATTATTTTTTTTTACAATACCGTATTTACTCGTGTATAGGGCGCACGCGTGTATAAAGCGCACCCCTAATTTACAAGTAAAAATTGCGACTTCTTAAAATATCGTATATAAGGCGCACCATAAATTTGATACGCTAATGAAGAATGACCAAATGAATTTCAGTAAAAAAAAAGTCGAAACATACATTACACCAGACCAAAAACAAGACGAAAATGCATTTTTAGACTTCGGGTTGTAAGAGAATGACGGGAAATAGGAATGAGTGACGGGGAAGAGAATTGCTATTTAACGTTTAGATAATGTCATTAGCTCTGTTGTATAAAAAACTGCAAGGAATGAAATTAATATGCAGTAATACTTCCATTAAGTAACGTTTTCAGAGCTTTAATATCTTCTTTGAATAATTTCTTGTTTCATATGTATATCGTTCCACTGCATCCAACAGTAAAAAATTATTCCGTGTATAAGGCGCACCTAGGAGTTTTGCACTATTTTTTTGGAAAAAAAGTGCGCCTTATACACGAGTAAATACGGTAAATTTAAAATATATATATATTCGTTTTTTAGCTCACAAACTATCAAAACCTGAGAGTTTGTGTGCCCACAGTTTCTGCATGTACGTAACGGGATAATTCTTGATAGATCTCTATCCGATTTGCTTCAAATTTGATACATCGGTTTATTCTTATAAGGCACTACCCTGGTTACATTTGGAGATTCATTGGTTAAATATAAAGGGAGCGGGATCTAATCATCTTCCTTAATTTAAATAAATGTATTTTTCATGAAGCATTATCCAGTTTGCTTTAAATTTGATATACCAGTTTATTCTGTATTTTTTTAAATACTGACCTGATTATTTACCGTTTTTCTCAAAAAAGAGCGAATTCTTTTTTATTAATACAGGACATAAATGAGAATATAACATACAATTAGTGTGTATAGCCTTGTGAGCTCAATGCGATCAATTTAACTGGGCTTCCTTTTACTATTTTACTTACGCATCATACGTACTATAGGGTAAACTTTGCAATCGTTTTGAAAATAGAAAAAAAAAAATTGACGGATTTACACGTTTTAAACACTGGAGATTCCGAAAAATATATTTTTAGAAAAAAAAAAAAAAAAATTCGCCGTCCGTCCGTCTGTGTGTAAACGCTCTATCTTCCGAACAAATTCAGATAGAGATTTGAAATTTTGTATGTACTTAGTATGTAAGAATAGGAAAAAGCCTATTTAATATCGAAACTTTTTATTTGAAGGAGTGGATGTAAAAGGCTACAAAATAACACAAATTTTGCATAAAGAACGAAGTCAATCGGATTATTAATTGCCGAGATATGTGTAATTTTGTTTTCCACATTCTTCGATTTTTCATGACCTTGTATTTCATTCAAATTTCAATTCAAAGATACATTTTAATTGAAAATGAGACGCTTAATCCGACGCAGTAAATTATTAGTTAATATGATTATTATTTTTGGAGTTATAAGGATGTTTCTTTTACGCAATCTGGTACTACTTGAGTATTTTAGCGTTTTATATAATTTGTCGAAAATGGCTCATCAGCAATTCATTAATAGAGCATTTCTATGTATATTAAAATTATTTAAATATGCGTTTAAATTTTATTTTGGAACTGCGATGCATTCTATAAATAGTTTAAACGCGTTTTATCTTCATGTTTTATATTATGCATATCCATGATGGTTAAGTATTACGGTGCCCCCCCCCCCCCCACCAACGACCTTTTTTTTTTTTTTTTTTTAACCAACAGAATACAGTGGTACTTCGGCAACATAATTCGTTTCTCTATACTTGAATTACGTTCGTTACTCGAAACTGATTACGAGTCCAATTAAAAAGCAGCATTTGATGTATTATATTAGTGCAGGTAATGAAAAATAATGTTCGTAAGCCGAATCTAGGTTCGGCTAGCAAAGTCGAAAAAACTTGCAAAACAATGATGCTAGCCGAGGTATCATCATTCGAAAGATGAGGAATGGGAATATTTTGTCATGTTTTAGTTAGAATCGATGCCAGTCAAACATTGATCATTGCTTTGCATAAAAGAGAACATGATTTGCCGAAGCAAATGTTTAATTTGTACAATAAAGACATTAATAAAATGTAAGTGTTATTTTGCTTGTACTTTTAAAACTAAGTATCTGTCAAGAACTTTTTTCCAAACATATTTTCTCCAAAGCATTTTTTTTTTTTTTTTTTTTTTTTTTTTATATAAATTTGACAAGTAAACGAAAACGCGCAAAACTGAAATTTATTGATGGCGTAAATTTGAAACTTTTATGTTTATTTAAATTCTCGCTTAATTTTCAAAGAATTTTTTTTTTCCAATTTTGTTATCCTGTTATAGTATTAATATCGCTTAACTATTAAATCAACAGTTAAAAATAATTTTTTTTAAGGCAAATGTAAAATTTTACAGAAATTTCATAGGCGGATTGCAAGGTTTTGAATGACCTGTTAAAGACAATTAGCACGTTCGCTGCCGCTTACATGAATATATGATGATAGTTAATGCCGCACTGTAGAAGTGGGTTTTTCCCAGAAGCCAATTTACTTTTTATAACAAAGAATCAGTAAAAGATTTTCCCGCGCCAGCGCGTGATTGGCTATTGGATATCACCCCACATCACGCCCTGGCGCGTGAGTGGCCCCTTAACGTTGGCGCCGTATTACGCGCTATCGCGTGTTAGTTATTGCGCATCTGTGTCAATTTTAATTCAATTAAAAACTGTGCGTCAAGCATACGCACCCATGTGCAATGCAAATGGATTAAGGCCGAGTATAGTTATAAAATAACTGTTCTTTGTTTTTGGAATTTTATAGAGTGGAATCCAAAATTATTGTTATGTCGAATCTCGTGGATGAGAAATTTTCTGTGTCATCAAGGAAAAGAAGCATTAACTTATGTAATCTAAATATATACATTTTACAAACAAACATCAAACAACTTTCGTCTTAAGTGTATTTATAGTTTTTAGACGTATGAAACATAAATACAAAACAAGATGCGTGAACAAGAATTCCCGCCAGGGAACCATTTTTATAAATCTCTTACGTGTTTGCCATAGATAAATATTTTTATTATTTCCTTCTCCCTCACGGCTTTGAAACATCTTCACTTTTATTTCATAAATATGCCTATAAAAGAAGCCCACGTACATAATGATGTAACTGTATTTGGTCTCTGGATATTTTTTGGAAAAAAAATCGTGAGATAAATAAATAATTAATAATAATTGTTGTGAATACGTAAGACGATGAACTAATCAAGTAATCTAAGAGGGAAAAAAAATCTAGACAACAATTGCATAGTATAAAATAAAATGAACACACGAAGTGAGACACGTTTAGCAAATTGAATACCTAATAATAAAATGTATATTTATTCTAATATACACAGATCACTATTAATTGTTACACATTACTAACATAACAGTTGTTTATTGCGGTCCAATACAAATAACAATAGGAAGGTTGTGAGCCAATATCATTAACAATTAGAGGTTATGATCCAATACGATTAACAACTGAAGGCCGTGGTCCAATAGGGTTATTTTTTCTCACTTTGTTCTTTATGCCAATCAATATTCATTTTAGTTATGCTTTCTCCGCGCTTGGCTGCCTGTTTTCCACTGTATACCATGAACACACAAACGACTGCCGTAATAATGCATAATATAATATTGATCTTGATGCGAGCCCAGTTCCGTGTTTTTTCCATTTCATCATAACTGAAATAAACAAGCGATATTAAATAAAGTATAACAATGAAATCTTTCACCGGAATGCAATGAATCAACAAACACTGAGACTGGTTAGGTTTGTTTTACAATTCAGGAGAGGAAAGTAAAAACTGACAAACAATAACTCCGATTCGTTTACAGCAACTGATTAAAGATTGTAAATGTGAAAAATTCTTAAAAAAGAGTGGTCTTTTTTTTTTTTTTTTTTTTTTTTTTTTTGTAAGTAATACAGTACAGCACTGCATTTTGAAAAATGTAATGTATCATAAGTTGTTTCATAATTTGCTCTACACAACATTTTACGAATGTCAACGACAAATCTCAGCTGCGGTATTTAAAAACGCATCACTTATAAATTATAATGTCATGAATTTTTCCACTGATACTTGCTACTAAAATTTACGTTTGACAATGCTTTGTAAGGCTTTGAGTATCTTTAAAAAAATTGTGATAATTATCTGTTATAATTTTGATTTGAATAATTCTTTTTCTTTATCAAAAGTTTGAAAAAAAAAAAAAAGTATTAATCTGTTCCTGCTTTCGGAGAAAATAACTTTGAAAACTGAAAAATAAAAAAAATATTTGTTTTTTAATTGTTATTAAACGTACCAATGAGATGCAGTTTATAAATATACAGAAATGTTTTGAACTAGTAAAGAAGTATTAAACTAATAGTATTATTACTATTGAAGCAGGAAAAATAATTAACTTATTTCTTTTATTTTTCTATTGTTATAGAAAATACTGTGATCATGTAATTTCATCTGTGATTTATTAATTTAATAACCAATTCTTGTATATTTTGTAAGCTACAATTTTCTTTTGCTGAAATGAAATTGTGAGATTATAGTTGAATAGCAATTATAATTTTTTTTAATATGTTTTTTCTTTTAATTTAATTTCCTAGAAACTTATGAATCTGCGATTCATTCTTATTTTGATGCAAACTAATATTTTTGATAATAATTGATAATTTATTAAGGTTAAAACATTGCGATAAAAATTTTTCACATTTTCGATCATACTATTTTGAAAGGCGATTGGAATTTGACAAATTATGAAACAAGGAAAATTTCCCAATTCAACAAGGAGTTACATTTATCGGGGAATAGGAGGGGGGGGGGGTATAATATTTACTGAATCCACTTTATCTTTTTTATGTCTTGATTCTTAAATATTTCACGCTTTTTATCTTTTTTATATCTTGTTTCTTAATATTTTACGCTTTTTTTATTGTAAATTTTTAGAATTGCATATAGGGTTATGTATTATAGTTTTATGTTACATTAAAAAAATACGTACCTCTGTTTACCTCTCCTATGAAATTTACCTTTTGTCGAGATGTTTCACTTTTCTTGTGGATGAGCAAAATGAAGTTTGATTAAGTTTTGTATATTAGTTTCTGAGACAGAGCTATCGCGAAAATTATGAAAAAGACAGCATAGCAGTGCTATCTGTTAGACGATTTACATCAAAACGTAATTAACACGAAATTATATCAAGGTATCACTGAATCTGGAGTTTGATGAAAATCTGTGCATTAGTTCTTGAGATACAGCAGTAGCGGAAATCGTGGAAAATATAGTATAACAGCGCCACAAAACTATTCAATATCAAAAAATTTTAAGGACTAACTGAACCTAATGTTTTATGAAAAAACGTAGATTAGCTCTTGAGATATAACTATTTTAGAAATCGTGAAAATGCAGCATAGCAGCGCCACCTGTTGGATAATGTATATAAAAAACTATTCAGCACTAATTTATATTAGAAAGTAACTGAATCTAAAGTTTTATAAATTTCCGTACATTAGTTCTTGAGATAAGAGCCTCCACAAAATTTGTGTCACATACGGACAGACATTTTGTAAAGACATGCTTTTCGAGATATCTCACCCCTGAAACAGATAAATCCGTAAAAAAAAAAACGGGATTCGTAAACATAGAAGAAAATAAAAATCAGTCAAAATGTACAAAAAATATTTTTACTTTCTTCTACCTTTACAAGAAAAGGTATTGGATTCGTGAAAATTTGCAAATTCCGGTTTTCGGCGGATGTACACATTTAGGGGTCAGAGATCTCGAAAAACACGTTTTTAAAAAATTTCTGTCTATGAGTCTGTGACTCTTCTGTATGTATGTAACACAAATTTTGTAGACACGCTATCTCAAGAACTAATGAACGGAATTTAATAGAACTTTAGTATCAATTATCCCGTGATATAAATTGACGCTGATTACTCTTTGGTGCAAATTGCCCAAAGTAGCGCTACTATGCTGCCTTTTTCTCGATTTCTACAATAGCTGCACCTCAAGAATTAATGAACGGATTTTCATCAAACTCCAAATTCAATTAGTCACTGATATAACTTAGTCCTGATTAGTTTTCTGGAGTAAATAGCACAAGAGGTTGCACTGCTGTGCAGAATTTTTAACGATTTCCACAATAGCTCTATCTCAAAACCTAATACAAAGATTTTCATTAAAGTTCAGATTCAGTTAGAAGTTGACATAAATTGTTGCTGATTAGATTTTGGTGAAAATCACCTAGCTAGTCGTGCTGCTATGATGCTTTTTTCAAGAAATATTAATTTGTATTAGGCAGAAGAAAGTTTTAAGATGTCCCCGTCCGACCAGTTTCTTTGTAAGATATGGTATAAAATGTTCATTACCTTACAGTGCTAGGGACTTCTGCAACTGAGGGATATTTCTTCATCCATACCAACAAATATTTTTCTAAGGTATTTGGCCTGTGAGTTCCTGAAAAATATTCAGTAATAGAAACAATAGAATTTTTTTAACATTCATAAATTGATTATAAATTGCCAACCTTTCCGTTTTTTTATCCAAATCAAATAAACATCATTTGAAAATAATATATATATATATTATATTTTTTTATTCAATAAATTTTCTGGTTTCATTTAAATAGTTAAAGAAGAAGAAGGGAAAAAAAACAGAAGGTTGACAGCTAAGCACTCAGATGGATATACATCACAAGTCTTAAAAAAAAACTAGTCACATGTAGCAATCCCAAAACTTTCTATCTTACACTTTAATAATTCTTGAAAAACTACGCATAGCAGTGTCGCCAGTTAGTGGTTTACACCAAAATCTAGTCAGCAACAACTTATGTCAACTTCTAACTGAATTTGAAGTTTAATGAAAATCCATACATTAGGTCCTGAGTTAGAGCTATTGCAAAATCTTTAAAAAATTCTGCATAACGAGGCCACCTGTTGGGTGATGTGCACCAAAAACTAATCAGGATCAATTTTTATCATGTACTAACTGAATCTGAAGTTTGATGAAAATTCATAAACTCGTTCTTGAAGTATGCTATTATGAAATCAGGAAAAATGCAGCATAGCAGCATCACCTGTAGGACAATTTACACCAAACTAAACACTAATCTATATTAGGGACTAAATGAATCTAATATTTCATGAAAATCCATGCATTAGTTCTTGAGATCTATTGTAGAAATTTTGAATAATGCAGCTTATACACCTGTTAAGTAATATACATTAAAAAAAAATTAATTAATAAAATTTAATCTAAAGTTTTGTAAAATTCAGTAAATTATTTCTTGAGATACAGCGCCCATAAAATTTTTGTCACATACAGACTCACAGAGTGACAGACAGACATTTTTTTTAAACCATCAAATCGTGTTCAAGACCTTCCAAAACATATAAATCCATCGAATTCAGAATTTTTTTTTACAAATCCAATACTTTCTTTTTGTAAAAACAGAAGAAAGCAAAAATAGTTGAATTTAACTTCATCGAAGGCCTTTCAATTTGCACTAAAGCAGATTATAAAATTCTTGAATCACCCTTTCATACAATTTTTGACCAAATGCGTACATCATTGAGAACAAATAAGTATCTATGTTGGGGGAGGGGGGGGGGGTCCAACATGATATTTTTATTTTCTTTTATATTTACAAAAAAAGTATTAGATTAATTAAAAATTTTGATTTCCATTTTTTGATGGATTCATAGGTTTTGTAAGGTTCTGAACACAACTTGATGTTTTTTAGAAAGAGTTTGCGAGAAAAATTTAATGTGCGCTCTATTTCAAGAACCAGAATTTCCCTCAGAGGGTTTCAGGGGAGCGCTCCGCCCCTCCTACGCTTTAATTTTAAAATTAGCGCCCCGCTTGCTCCTCATCAAAAAACTAGCGCCCCTCTTATCGCTCATTCAAAAAACTAGCGCGCCCTTCTTGCCCCACATTTGAAAAAACGCAGCTCTCCAGCGATCATGTAGACGTGCTCAGCGTGTAAATTACGCATAAAATCAGCGTCGGAACGCAAAAAATAGCTCTTACGCATCCCAAAAAACGCGTAATTTCGTCAAAAAAATCGGGAAAAAACGACGAATTTTTTTAAAATAATCGCGAAATAATGACTAATTTCCGGCAAGATTCGCGAAAAAAAAGATCATTTCGTCACAAAATCCCCCCCCCCCCAAAAAAAAAACCCCAGCAGATTTCCTCAAAAAATCGTGAAAAAACGACTTATTTCGTCCAAAAATCGCGATAAAACGGAAAATGTTGTCAAATGATTAACGAAAAAAGGCAAATTTCGCCAAAGGATCATAAAACACGGAAACTTTCGTCAAAAAATCGCGATAAAACGGCAGATTTTTTCAAAAGATTTGCGAAGAAAAGGCAAATTTCGTCCAAAAATCGCAATAAAACGGAAAATTCTGTCAAAAAATTCGTGTAAAACAACTAATTTTGCCCAAAAATCGCGAAAAAACGCAAAATTTATTAAAATATCCTGAAAAACTGCAGATTTCGTCAAAAGATCGCGAAAAAATGCAAATGTCATCAAAAGAGCACAAAAAAAAAAAAAAAAAAGTTAATGCCAGAAGTGAATTTTTCTGTTCTAAAAATTTTTATTTTTCCTGCTTCAAAATTATGTTTTTATTGCTCCAAAAGCGGATTTTCAAGCGGCACAATCAGGGGCGCGCAAAGAGAAAGCCGCACCCGGGGCATATTTAGAATTTGACGCCCCCCCTCCCCAGCTTTTTTCTTGTGACAGCCCAAAAATGACGTTTGTAGTATAGATTTCGCGCCCCCTAAATTTCCGCACTCGGGGCGACTCTCCTCATTCTCACGGTTCTGTGCACAATCCGTTTTTGACTGTCCAAATCTTTCTAGATGTGACTCCTGAAAGCACCCGTTCATTAAACAAAAAGTACCCTTTATTCAACAAAAGTATTTTTTTTTTTTTAAATGTCTTTTTCAATAAATTCGTCTTGCCTCTTTTTAAAAGAAATGCGAATAATAATGATACTTGTTATCTTCTGCCGTTTTTTCGCTAGCATTTAACAAAATCTGCTGTTTTTTGCGATCTTTTAGCAAAATCGGCCGTTTTGTTGCGATCTTTTAACAAAATCCGCCGTTTTTTGCGATCTTTTAACAATATTTGCCGTTTTTTCGCGATCTTTTAATAAAATTTACCCTTTTTTCTTTTTCTCAATTTTTTTACTTTTTTCTTGATTCTTTTGACGAAATTTTGTTTTTTCCACGATTTTTTGAACCGCTAGATTCTAGACTAACTCTATAAAAGTGCCATGAAGAATGTAAAAAGTGCCCTTTCTAGAACAGTAGCGCTCTGCCCCTTTTTAAACCTGGGGGAAACTCTGCAAGAACTAATGAGCAGAATTTCACAAAGCTTTAGATTCAGTTAGACTTTTGACATAAACTGGGACTGATTAATTTTTGGTGCATTTTCCCAACAAGTGGCACAGCTATGTTACATTTTTCATGATTTCCGCAATAGCTCTACCACAAGAACTAATGCATGGATTTTTATCAACTCAAAGTTCAGACGTATATACCTTCATAAATATCCCACTGGTGCTATTTATGGTTTAATCTAAACCACCCAACAGGTGGTGCTGTTAGGCTGAAATTTTCACAATTCCCGAAATGGCTCTAGCTCAAGAATGTGAAAATAAATAAGTTAGTAAAAGTAATTCAGTTAGATGTTGATGCAAGTTGTTGCTAATTAAGTTTTCATGTCAATTAGATCAGGAGGCAGCAACACAGACAATCACCTCATCAAGTTCACAGATGAAAATCTAGGATTAGGTAATACTCATTCGCATATTAAAACAAAGTCGGTCTGCCAAGTCATATCTTTGGCGAAAAACACACTTAAAAACCCAATTTTAGTGATTGACTCAAAAGTTTAACATTATGTTTTCTTGCTCCCAATCCTCCATGTTTTCATACTTTGGGTGAAGGAAAGCACAATGGAAAACCTACGAGTCAACTGCTAAATTCAGATTTTTAGGTGTTTTCCACCAAGACATGACTTGGCAGATCAATTGCGTTTTAATATGCGAATCGAAATTTAAGTAATCCAAGATTTTCATCCATAAACTCAATGAGGTGATTGTTTGTACTGTTGACTCCCGGTCTAAATCATCCAAAAAGTGGCGCTGCAAGGCTGAATATTTTATGATTTTTGCAATAACTAATGCACGGATTTTCCTTAAACTTCAGATTCAGTTAGATGTTGACATAAGTTGTTGCTGATTAGGTTTTGGTGTAAATCACCCAATATGTGGTGTTGCTATCCAGTATTTTGCATGACTTACATGATTTTAGTGATAATTCTACCTGAAGAATTAATGCGCGGAATTTCATATCTTTTAAATCCTCGTTATGGGCATGAATAGCCATTTAATTTTGGCACTGTGCTAGCAAATTTTGATATAAATAGAAGAATGTTTTTGGATTGGCACATTTGACTAGTTTTTGTTATGTAACCATATAAGCCACAAGACTTAATCATAACTTAATTTTTTAAACAGTGGATTATATCAGTATATTAATTTAAATAGTATTTCTATTCATTTGGCGGCGGTGAGAAGGTTAAGAAGGACTCTTTTATAAGTATTCAATGTTCATCGACAAAATCACGTCTTATTTCATGATTCAAAATTTTTCTCCCAAAAAATTCTCTTTATAGAGTTGACTCTGGAATAAAAAGGCCCCCACCTGGCAGAAATTTAATAAAAAAAGGGGTTGGGGGTTCTTGTATGTTTTCAGAAAAGTGCACCTGTGTCCAGTTCTTATAATGCATTTTTAACTGAATTGTTTAGAATACTCTTTTATCAATAGAATTTTGTGATATTTTTCCAAATAACTGGCGAGTTTTGCAACATTTTCTCTCAAAAAAAAAAAATCTATGAATTTCACAATATTTCCCCAAGGCTGAACAGCAAATTTTACAACTTTTTGTCACAGAATTGATAACACATCAAGTTTTTGGATTTGTCCTCATGTCTTATTGGCAAAACTTGTGAACTAATTTTTTTTCTTATGCAGTTGCTAGCCAAATTTTTTACTTTTTTTAATGTACTTATTTACCATCATGTGAAAAATTTCTTAAAAATTTCACATGATGATTTGGTTTTTTTGTTTCCATGCAGAATAGATTATTATTATTATTATTTACAGCAGTTGATCAGAAAATTTCACTTTTTTTTTTTTCTTTTGCAATCGATCAACAAACTTCTTCTCTTTTTTTTCTGTGACCAATCAATTAATTGTACATCCCCTCTATCCATCAGCCAATCGAAAAATTTACTACTTTTTTTCTCCCTTTGATCCATGTAATTAATAATTTTTCTCTTATGGGTTGTTAACATATTTTGCAAGAAAGAATGCATTTTGACATACAAAAAGAGAAGTAACATCCACTAGATACATAGAGTAAGCAGTTTACAAAGGACAGCTGGACACACTCTTCTGTACATAAAGTAGTCAAAAAGAGTTGCTGAGCACTGCACTCTGGCAAATTAGCTTATAGTCAGCACTAGCTACAATATGTTAATTTGGTGTGGACACCGAACTTGATTATAGAAGATTTATTGCCTTTTTTTATGTTTGATAGAAAGTGTGAACCAATGAATTTATAATTATTGTTTTTCTTATATAATTTAAGTATAATTTTTTTTTTTTTTTTTAATATATGGCAGCAAGAAACAATATATATGTTTAAACTAGATTTTTAGGATTTCCAAGTTAATTTTTCAACATAGTATACAATAAACTCTGTCTAAGACGAGATCGATCGTGACGAAGAAAATTTTCCATAGCAGACAATATTTTGCCTTAGAGAAATTTTACTCGATGACTATGAATTCGCAAGGACTTTGAGTTGGAAATATTTCAGTCCTAGACAGAGAGAGTTCACTGTTATATGAAAATATTAAATGATTAAAGTTCTTTTTTAAATATATATTTTATGTTCTTCATTTTTTATTTACATTTTAATGTTTAAAATATTTACTGCTGCAGTTTCGCAGCCAGTTTTTTTTTTTTTTTTTTTTTTTTTTAGTATGGTTTAGTGCATAATAAAATCCATTATTGTTTAAATTTACATACAATTGTAACCATATGTAAAAAATACTTGACAATTTGTCATTTGTGGCGATCTAAAGGGAAAATGCTTTAAAGTTATTTTTTTTTCTTATTTTTTTATTCTTATTTATTTATTTTGTGCATGTGTGTGAGTGTAAATTATTTGGATTTGTTATAAATCAGTCACAGGAAGATTTCAATCCAATCTAATTGTTTGGTTTCAGTGATATATCTACGTTTTTTTGGTGCCTGGGGTAGGAAGAAAATTTGATTAGAACAGTAAAATTAATTTTGCATTAAAACACACCTTCTAAAATACCAGTATGCTAGTTGGCTATCGATTAAAGAAAATTCCTCTTGTTTTACATTTTATTGGGTTATTTAAACGATATTTAGGAATATAATTGAAACAACTGTGAATTTTGTAATGAAATAGATTTGAGAGATAATACGGTTTCTGATGAAAATATTATTGTAAATAGAAATTGCATTTTTAACTGTATATACAATGGAATAGCTTGCTTTCTCATTAAGTATTCATGGAAAATAACACTAAAATCATAAGTAAAGATAAAAAAAATTAAAACATTAATAGTTACAACAATATTCTAATAAAATCATAGTATGCAAATTAACCTTTGTTCTTATTAACAGACAAGCATCTCACATTATGGAGGATGAAATTTGGCTTTTGAAATGATTTTAAAGGCTGACATAGTTTGTAAAAATGTTTAAATGTACTAACTTCCCGACGAACGACATTCAAGATACTCATGTTTATCAACTGGAAAATGTAAACAAAGAAGAAAAGTTGTAGTATGTAGTAGTGATATGGAGCGTAATAAATTTTCTTTTGGGTTGGAGGCTATGTTCAACACTTTTGAAAGTATTTTACTTCTGCAAAATTTACTCTGAAATCGAATACATATTTTCATTACTTTGAACTTTCTTCTAGCGAATAATTATACCTTCATAATTTTTGCTATTAATTAGTTGCCAAGGCGACCACATAAAAACCAATCTGGTGCAGTTGTTCACGTGCTAAGTTCATGTGCATTTCCCTCGAATTTTGTTAGTTCTGCGCATAAACAACCTAGCTTTTGTATGTAAAGGTCCGTCGTCTACCCACTGGACCTGAGTTTTCCAGCTGGAGTAGACTTTTGTGTTTGATTATTACTCTATACCTGCCAGCCGAAAGCTGATGGCGCCGATCTTGATTATTTTGATATGTGAACTTGTGCCAAGGTTAGGGAATCAAAAATAGTTTCTTATTTATAAATTGTTTAGGATTTGTATTGTGGTTGAGGTTTGTTCTCCGTCTATCAAGTTAATCGAAACTTCAGTCGTAATTTTTGTTTGCTCCCCTATGAATCGTCTTTCATTTTTGTTTCTTTAGTAGTGTTCTAAATAAATTTCAACATTTAAAATGTTCCACATTAAGTTTTCAATTTCATAGTATTGATTTACTATAACTCGGTTTCGTTATTGTTTACGTGAATACCTATATCTCGTCTGTAGAGATTAGCATCGTTTTCGTTCTAGAGAAAGTTTCACAGTAAGTATTAAATTCTAGAGAAATGGAAGAGTTGAACTATCTCGAACGAAGAAAATTAGTAAATAGTACACAAGTTTACAGATTAATTCTTTCTTTAAAATTTCACTCAAAACATAAATAAATATTTTAACAATCATCACACAGGATAAATCTTAATGATTTTACAAGTTATTTTTTTATATGTAATGTACCTAGTCGTTTTTATTACTGCTAATCATAAAGATAACAGATTTATCATTTTTTAACTTTTCTCTTAAGTTTTAAATATCTCTTAATTCATATTTCTTAGTTTTCAGTTGCAAAATTTTGATAAGGCCTGCAAACTTAGCTTGAAACTATAAATATGTCTATACACTGTACATACAAATGCATAACTTGATAAAGTGAATTAAAATATAATGTATAAAACTCTTCATAGTAATATCTTAATCTGTTTTCTTACTTTTTTCCCTTCTGTGGCATAAAACAACCTGTTTGTTTTAATATTGATTTTCTTTAGTTTTTCAAGCTTAATTAACATTTTGCATTATTATTTAGATAGAGAATGTGTTACTTTTATCTTCTGTGATAGTTGTGTGTTATACATGTTTAGATTGGTTTTAAAAGTTTATTATTATTAGGTTCATGAATAGATATAAATAGATATATATTTTTAGAAACAATACCAGAACTACACCGAGGGTACTGCAGGTGGTTTACTTGCATTAGGTGTAAAGCTGTGTACTATTGGAGATTTATAAAATAGCGAAAAATAAAATAACACAATAATAAAAAATCTGAGGACGTTGAAACTTGTCTTTGTCTATCTATAATTAAATTTACAGATTGGTATGTGTGTAAGATTTTTTTTTTTTTTTTAATCCGTTCACTCCCATATATACGATTTTATATTATTCAGATTTCCACTTGCAGAAAATTCTCCAAGTGTCTGGAATAGTTACTTCAGGAATAAAAAATAATATGCAAGTAAAATATTTTTTATAATTGAAGCATTCATTAATCAAATAATCAGTTACCTTTAGTATTTTTAATCTTTTATAAATAATAATCTTAACTTTTTGTATTAAGTAATAAAGAGCTAAACATAATAGAAATAAAA
Source organism: Maratus speculifer (assembly GCA_964019185.1). Taxonomy (NCBI): domain Eukaryota; kingdom Metazoa; phylum Arthropoda; class Arachnida; order Araneae; family Salticidae; genus Maratus; species Maratus speculifer. The sequence goes on along the minus strand of OZ025296.1, from coordinate 185,560,766 downwards.
TAAAAGCTCAATGAAAAAGAATCTGCAAAAGAGAAAAGAAAATCTCTGACACCCATCTCGAATCTGAAACTTTCTGCTACCAAGCTCAGATTTCACTTTTTTACTGCATTTCGACTGCATAATGTAAGGAAAATACTGCAATCAAGATTTGAATATGTGTGGGTAAACAACACTAAAACTTCCAAATGGTACTAATGATTGAGCAACTATTTGGGATATATGTTATAAACCATTGTCTTAAGAACTTCATTATAGATTTTCGTGCAAATTGATTCACAAAAGTGTTTTATCTATTCTCAAATCATTTTTCAACTGATTCTATATAGAAAATTATGTGCACTAATTTACATAAGAATGTGTTAAAGGGTATTAAGTGATAGATATTGCAGTGATATAGTAAATCTAGCATTAGTAGTGCAATGCTAACATTTCCAGTTTCGAAACATGAACGAATGCAGATCTAAATCAGAGGTCAATAGGGTCATGAATCACTTCTAAATGTATAACATTTTTATAAAATAACACACTTTTATAATATAAATATGCATTAAAGATATTGTATTTTTTATCTTACTTAAAAATCCTTTCTAATCATGCAAAGAGTTATTTTTAAACAGGGAGGCATGGAAGTTGTGGACATTAAGAACTAAAGAACCCAATAATTTTTTCCATTTTCTTGTTAATTTAAAATGTAATCGGACTAAAATGCTTCTTCAAGACATCATTTTCATGATTGTCAAGCTTTGAAAGTCAATTTAAAATGCAAACTTCAAAAACATTTTTTGCACATTTCTTACTTTTATAAGAAAATGAGGTTCTGTTCTTGGTATTTGAACCGAACCTGCTAATTTTATATATTTATGAATATACAAAATTTCATGCATTTATGAATGGAGATTAATTCAAATATATGTCTGAAAAAAGTCAATTTGGATGTAAGTTATAAACTTTTCTAATGAAGATGTGATTTCCTCTGCCTTTGCTTTAAAAAAAAAAAAAAAAAAAAAAAAACCCTAAAGGGATTTGCATTTTATTTCTGCTTCTTAATGTGAAGTCCATCATTCAAATTCAACCAATTCCATTGTGTCTTTTTTATAGATGTAAATTAACGGTCGCCACTCACCACGTGGCGATTAAAGTTGCAAAAGTGGCGACTAAAAATCAGCCATCGATCGCCACCCTAGTCGCCACTCGGCGATTAAAAAATCTTATTAATTTGCTTTGTGAAATGCACCTTTTTTCATGTATATATGCATGTCTACTTTGCATCTAATTAGTGATTTGGTTAATTCTTTAAATTCAAAAACAGCCATCGATCACCACCCTAGTCGCCACTCGGTGATTGAAAAATCTTATTAATTTGCTTTGTGAAATACAGCTTTTTTTTCATGGATATATTCATCTCTACTTTGTTTGCATTTAATTAGTGAATAAACTAATTCTTTAAATTAAAAACGGCCATCGATCGCCACCCTAGTCGCCACTCGGTGATTAAAAAACTTATTAATTTTCTTTGTGAAATACAGCTTTTTTCATGAATATATGCATCTCTACTTTCTTTGCATCTAATTAGTGAATTGGTTAATTCTTTCTTTCTATCGGATGCAAGCATATTTAGCAACTTTGTTGTATTTTCTATATTTTGGCTTTTTACCATGAACTCTTTGTTTGGATTATGTTTTCAAGAAATAGTTTTTTTTTTTTCCTACAAAATATAGCCATCAATTTTAATTCCACATGCATTTTAAATAAATTATACCATTTTTACCTCTGGATGCAAAGAGATTTTAAGGACATTGCTGTATCTTAAATCTTTCACTTTTGCCATATTCTCACTAATTATACCAGTAAGAGTTGGCTAAAACAATTTTTTTTTTTTTTAAATTTATGATTAAAGTTTATGTAGGTGTCAAGGAAGATTGAAACATTATAGCCAATTACTTTAAAAATATAGGACAAAATTAACACTCGCCACTTAGGCGAATAATACTGCAAATTTAACATCTGACTTTACTGCTACCAAGCAGACTTCCTCCACCTCACCAGCACATTGGCACTCTCTGATTTTGCCTTAATAAGACATCCAGAGTTTTGAAATCTCAGCCAAAGCAAAGAATATTTATATTTATCTGTACACTCGCCAAACTTAATAATTACCACCAATTTTAAGTACGAATAAAATATTCAAGAAAGATGAAATTATTTTTTAATTTAAAATTTAAAAATACAATTTCCTTGTTTGTTTTATACAATGCATTAATATACATTTAAATATAGTTTATCACTTATAATTTTATCTGCAGTATTAATCACCAATTCATATTTTTCCATTCAGTGGAATGACAGTTTTATTTTTAACCAAATATGTGTAACTTTGTAACTAACTCACTAGCCACTAAATAAATTTAAAAAAAAAGCTATTTTGACCTATTTTTAAAAAGTGGCCACTAATGAAACTGGGTCTACCGGCCACTGGCTACTAATTGAATTTCCCAGTTTTCACCTATGGTCTTTTTTACTGGTCTGAACATGAACATTAGTGTTTGTAAAGTCAAGTAAAGTCGCTTCCAATTTTCTATTTTCAAATATACATAAATTATGTAATTATATAGTTATAATCAAGTGTTAATGCAAGATATTTTTCTTAAAACCTTTTGTGGGAACAGTTATTTGCGAAAAATATTTTATAATGAAAGAAAGGTGACATCCAGTTACTTAGTCACAAATCAAGCGTCAAATCATTAATAACTTCTTTAAAGGTCTTCTTTTATTATAGCTTTATTTTTTGATATATGTATGCATGTATGGTACTACTCTGTTATCCCATCACCAATTTCGCCAAACTAATAACCAAATTATACATATTGACATAATTTTTATTTTAAATAACAATAAAACAAATAATTAGTACAATATTAATAAAAATACAAATAAAGTCGAAATAAAAATCACTTAATGAAGTTTTAAGCACATGAATCGTATTTAATGTCATTGAATGTGACATTCACGATTATCCATTATTGGCATTTAAGCTTATAGTTTGGCAATAATATTTTGGTCGACGGGATAACCTAGTAGTACTGTATATATTAATTATGCATTTTAAGCCAAACAATATAAAAAAAGTTAATGAAAAATGTTTTTGTTGAATGAAATTTTGAGAAAGGGCCAATTTATTGGGGAAAGGAGTTTTTTAACAAATATGCATAAGTAAATAAAAAAAATATAAATATTTGATTTTTTTTTTCCTTCTCTTTCTTTGAATGACCATTTGTAACCTACCAGTGCAAAATTTATGGAACTGATATTCATATTGTGAATTTGGCAAAATAATTTGCAATTATAAATTTAGAAAGTTTTGTAAAATATTTAAATTATCAAATTGTGGTTGCATTTTTTTTTTTTTAAACAAAGCTTTTATAATTTGGAATGTTTTTACTATTGCTAGAAACTTTTATTTATAAAAGTAATTTATATTTTTAATTACTTCTGTACAATGTTTCTAATAACTGTTTTTCTGTTTTAGGTTTTAATGTAAATATCAGTTAAATTTGACCATGGCTCCACCAAGTGAAAAGAATTTAATAAAGTCAAAGTGTCATCTGGAAACACGGGATGGCAAGCAGAAACTTTTTTCATTTCGTTGGTTGTTACGGAAAAGCAAGAGCAGTAGATCTGCTAAAGAAATGACTCAGGGTGAAAAGACTTTTACTGTGCCATCCTCAAAATCTTGTGACACAGGGCTTACAGCTTTTGAATCTGTTGAAAGATGCCCTACGTTTTTATTGTGGAAACTCCTACCTCCAGCTGGTAAAAGTTTAGGTCGTTCCAGTAATTTATGTGCAATGCCTGAAAAATTACCTTTCAGAACATCATTCAGTTGTAGTGATGTTTATAACATGGTTCCTTCATTAAATTCATCAAATGTTGCTGGAAGTACACGCGATCTATCTCCGAATCCAAGGAACAGTAATTGTCAAATGAAATATCCATCACATACTTGGTACAGATTGCATAAATCAAGTGCAGCATTAAACAATGTAGATACAAATTTAAAATCATCAACATTTTTAAAACCAGAAGAATATATACCTAATCCTTGCCATTATGTCTTATGTAAACTGTGTTTAACAAGTGTACCAGCTAGAGATATGTATACATTACGCGAGTGTAAATGTGCATTTTGTGTATCGGTAAGTTACATTTTACCTTTCAATTTTAAATATTTTCAGTTATGTTGCAGAAATTTTTTTAATTTGTCGTTAATATTTTTTTGTGTATTTTTTAAAAAGGTAATTCAGTTATCTGAGTTAAAACTATATTTAAGTAATTGAGTTCATTACACATATTCAAATAATAAAAATATTTGGTACTACTAGGTTATCTTGTCGACCAAAAAATTATTGTCAAACTATAAGATTAAATGCCCAGGGCTTGAAATTCAATTTTTCGAAGGAGGGGAGTCTCCCTACCAACATTTACAAATGGAGGGGAGTTTAGCTGTTTGGGAGGGAGACAGGGTCGTAGCCAGTAAAGGGCAAAATTAGCACTAGCCACCGGCCACAGGGCCAGTACATGAGAAAAAATGGCCAGTGAAAAATTGTCTATCAGTGGCCACAAGGTGGCCACTTTTTTACAAGGAGAGAATACAATTTATTTATATTTCATGAGAGATTCTACTTTTTTTAGGTTTCAATATATTTATATGAACATATTTGCTTGGGCTGTTCAATTTTAGATAATTACTTATAGAAATTTTACTGCTTAATAATTTTAAATAAAAAAGTGGCCACTAGTTTAAACAAAGTGGCCACTTGAAAAACTAGTCTTACTGGCCAGTGGCCGGTAATGAAATTTCCCAATTTTGCCCTATAGTAGCCAGGGGTAGGCCAGGTCGGGCTTTGCCCGACCTGGAAAAAGTTTTGCCCGACCTAGCGCAAAAACTCTGCATTAAATTTCTAAAAAAACAAGGGAAAAAATATTAAATTTATATTTTTCCACTTTTTAGTTAACATAGAATGAAATTCGACATTTATCACTCAGTATTTCCTTTTAAAAAGCTTTTATGTAATAGAACAATGAAATTCCCGCTTTTCTTCCTTCAAGCCAGATTTCCCCTTCTACCCCTAAATTTAGTTTTTAGTCTGAAAACAGCAAAAAATATATATATATGTTAAGCTTTTTCCTTTCTTTCTTTAACAGACTTCTGTCAAAAATTGAGGCGTTCTTGATTCCCCTCTTTTTCGCTTTGTAGGAATTGTCCCACACTGCTACAAACTAAATAAATATGGATTAGTTTATTAGCTAAAGATTGGTTTCTTTGTACAACTGTCACCATACGAAATTTATCGTTAGAAGGCTGGCTGTAACCAGGAAATTCTGAAATTATGGTGAACCAGTTTACAATATTGTTTCCGTGACTTAAATTTTTTATACATGACAGTTAGTTGTCTGTTTCGTGTTAACTTGGTTTAATTACAGCAAATAGCAAACGTCCCACTTTAGGATTTTTCTCTTTTTTTTTTTTTTTTTTTGTTATGCTGACTTGTTTGCTTTGGAAGAGGGTCCTTTAAAAAATCCAATAAGCTTTTTGATGCCTTTCATTCTTCTCACCATTCATAAAAATATGAAAGATCTATAAACATATGTGAAACTAATGAACAACTAAAAAATTATAGGTGTTATTCAGCGTAATCAAATGTAATTACTGTGAAAAATTATCATTAATCAATATAACATCAAATTTCGTATTTATTAAATAATATAAATTTAAATTACAAATAAGAAATTTACGGAATTATTTTTTGATATACATGTATGTATGTCTTACACTTTTCATTCTTTTTGCGAGATTTTACAAGTAGCATTTAGCAAAGGAAATTATTACCATGCTGCATGTATTTCGTTTTAAATAAATTTTATGTGACATAAAATAAATAATTTTTTATATTAAAGTAAAAACATTTTCAAGGAAGAAATAATATTAATCAATAGTAAAGTAAAGTAGAAAAGGAAAAAGGTAACTGTATGATTTAATTAACATTAACTTTGATTTTATGATAAAATGTTTTCTCTTTCATAAAATGTTGCTTTTTAAATTTTCTTTAAAAGGGATTCATGTGCAAATATCCATACAATATGGTACAAGTAGGTTAAAAAAAATCTCATACTTTTTCTTGCATAAAAAAAAACAGCTTATGAACAGTATAATAAATTAAAACCTTCATGAATATTGACTCCAGGGAGTTAGTAGTACAAATGAATAAAAAAAACCTCTAGAAATCGCTATAGAATTTTTTACAAGGGATACTCCCCTCCCCCATGCGAAAATAATGTAAAAAAATGGTGGAACCAGAGAGAAAAGTAGAGCTCGATCTTAAAAAAAAATGTTACAGTAAAAATTGGGAAATATTTTCAATCTAAAAGTGTGCGTAGAAAAGAAATGGAATCAGGTGATCTGTAAAGCTCATGAAATAACCAAATTTTTGTTTGCTGAAAATGAGGACTGAGCTTTACTGGTGCCTTAAAATAAATCGGGGGAAAAAGAGGCATTTTTAACTCACTCCATATTCTAACTATCCATAATTAGTTTTAAATTTCGGGTTCATAACTATATGTTACAGGCTAATGTAATGAAGTATGAGAACAGTTCGTTCAATATAAAGTGTGGGCACAATTCCATTCCAGCGGTTTTGATTAGTGGAAGGTCAATACTAAAAGTAAACACAAAACCTTGAACAGATGCGATTGAACCATATACTAAATATTTGTGTTCAGACATATTTATCTACATCAATTCCTCAGCAACCTGATTATATTAATGTTATACTTTAATTATTACTTCATGGTTTATATTCGTTTAGCGTTGTGGAGCTTAACTGATTTGAGACAAGATAAGAATACATTCTATTGACTACTTTCCTCAGTAATCATTTTGAGTGGAAAATAGTATAATTCTGATATAAAACACCAGTACAAAGGGACAATCTAGATCCAATTTGTCATCCCTGTGATCGTACGGTCCTTTGTTTGTACAGAGTCGAACCGCTCCGGAAATTTTTGAGTTAGGCTCGCCACACACCAGTGAGACATTGAACGAAAAAACGTGCGACATGCGACAGTTTCACCCTGATAACAAAGAAAAAATCTGTTTGACTGTGTCCTGTTGCACTACTTTTGACACATGTCTCACTGGTGTGTGGCGGGCCTTACCGAACAGCAATTTTGAGAAGTAAATACCAACTCATGAAACCTCACTTGTGTACTATGCATATAGTTAAACCATTTTGATTTTTAGATGCTATTCAGTCTTTGGTGATAGTGTAATAAAAGGGTGGTTTTCTTTTTCATTGTTATGTATTTGGAGAATGTAAGTGCATGAGAACGGATTACTTCAGCTGTAACTACAAGTTATATTTTACTATTAATATCTATACAAGAAGCATAGACTAAAACAGAATCTGCTTCTAAATCATGAGTAAGACACATCAGTTATTTATTCTATTGATTTTTTTTTATTATTACTATTATTATCATTTTATTGTAGAATAAATATAAGGTGTTCTGGTGTAATAACGCCAAGTGCAAATATTATGCATAATTATGAAATAATCTGGTGAATGACACCTATGTGTTCTGCGCAGAAGCGTCTTGAGTCATATAAATCGCAAAAAACAGCTTAGGCCCGCCACACACCTATGTGACATTGAGCGAAAAAACATGAGACATGCGACAATTTCATTTTGATAACAAAGAAAAAACCGTTTTGACTGCGTCATGTTTCACGATTTTTGACGCATGTCTCCCTAGTGTGTGGCGGGCCTTAAAGTTAATTTGTTCCATTTGTAGGTCTTGTTGCTTTTACAAGCAACTAAGATTAACGCTTGATCTAAAATTTGCGAGATAAGTTTTGTGATGTGGAGACTATATATTTTATCCGGAAATACTTTATTACATAAATTTATAGTGCATTTCATGTACTTTCAAAATGTTGTAGACGATTTTGGATATCTTCTCAAGATAATTTGTAGTTTTAAATGTACTGCGCAATAAGTGTACCGGGGTAATAACGCCAATCCTTGGCATTATTACCCCGGTTGATTTCCAACAGTAGCCGTACTACATCCGAAGGGGGTTTATTTATTAATATGGGACAGCATTATTATCATTGAAATGGTAAGATTAATTGGGGGGGGGGGGGGTCCAATACCCAAAACTAATCTCTGTATTTTTTTTTTTAATATTGATATAAAAAATAATTTTAAACTCTTATAAATGTTATCTATATCAAAATGTTTTCGATATTCTAATTCAAACATCTCCAAAATCAGGTTTCCATTACATTTCCACTGGACTGTTGAATTGATTTTTAAATTTTAACTGTCCGCTTTCTCAGCATTTGGTTTTTATAAGTTTTAAAAATTTAATCTTTAACCGATGTGACAGAATTTGTTACATAACTATCGTGAAGCAGTTTGTGAGACCACAACTTTGAAAGATGAATAGAAGGCGGGAATAACTCATAGGATTGTGTTTTTTTACTAAACTTTTTATACAAGGCTATTATATTTAATATTCACCTATTTAAAAGTCTCTGGGGATAGTACTAAAGTTCCAAATGAAACGAAATTTCGGTAGTGTTTGTAGTTAAACTGAAAATTACAAGTTTAAACTAAATTTAAACTATAAAAATTAAAAGTAAAACAGTGGTCTGTGAGACCAGTAAAATCAGTTAAAGGTTAAAAGGTGATGAATGATTAAAAATCACAGAATACTGCTCCAGCACTAAACTTATTGTACATAATTAATTCTAACTAAATTTTATCTATGCAAATATTTCTAACAATAATAAGAGGACTCCAAACGAAAGAGAATATCAGTTGTAGCTATAGTTAGACTGGAAAGTACCAGTTAAACTCTAAAAAATTTTTTTTTTTTTTGGGGGGGGGGGGGCAGCATTCAGTGAGATTGCTTACAGTAGTTAAAGGTTAATTTTTTTGCTAATATAGAGATAATGATATATAACTGCATGAATCATGTATAAAATTTAATAAGAGATATCATTGGTATAATACAATATATATATATACTAGCAGGTTTTACCAGCAATTTAACTTTAGGTTTGGACAATCCGCATTAGTGTGGAGTAATGGTTAAAAACTATTTGCAAGACTACTATAACAGTATTAACAAAAATATTTATTACATATAACTTTAGTTATTATAAAATTTCCTGTGATTAAAATATTACATTATACATGGTTAAAACCATGCAATGTTTCTTAAAATTATATTTAAGCGGGGCTTTTTAAGCAAAGAGAGGCACAGAGTGTTATATTCTGTTGAAGCTTCCCCTCACTCCTTTTTCTTTCACTTTCACAAAAAATTGAATATTTTCTATCGCATAGAATGCATATATGGGGATATAATACTGATTTAAATAAACACAGTTAAAACCGTGTAATGTTTCTAATGATCCTATCGAAACGGTCCTTTTTTAAGCAAAAAGTAGGTTAGAATCTGATATTCTTTTGCCTTCTCCCCCCCCCCCCCCAACCGCACGTTTCTTTTTCTTATACTTTCACAAAAAAAAATTGAACATTTTCAATAGCTTAGAATGCATTGTGCCAATTTCTAGAGCTGTAGAATTTGTATTTTTAGAATTGGGCAATCTACATGCCATTTGTCCATCTTATTTTATAGTTTTGTTTGCATGGCGTTATTACCCATAAGGGTGGGTAATAACGCCAAATAGCATTGGTCAAGAAATCATGCCATTACATTTTATGAATACATATCTGTTAAATTATTTTTTTAATATAGATAGTCAATGAGTTGCTGTATCAAATCCGATATTTGTTTGAAAAATACAAGCTAAAACTAAGCCCTGAAAATTCGTAGAACCTTAACGTGGTGTTATTACCCCAGGATACCTTAGTTAATCTTCATTTAATAAATTGTACTTAAAAGTATTATTAATAGAAACGAACATAGTACATGCATATATTTAAATTATTTAATCAGAAGAAAAGCAATTTATTTACGCTAAACCAAATACATACGTTTTAACTTTTAATATATTTTTTTCGTGCTTTTTTGAAAAAACATTAAAAATTTCACGCTGGCTTTAGAAATTTCTGAGATTTTAAGTGAAAAAAATCCATAAAAACGCAGTACATGTGTGTGATGAACTACATATATATATAAAAAAAAAAAGACTACGATAAAAGACTAAAAAAGGTACAAAAATAATCTGCCACCCCTGGAAAAACTTTTGCCCTACCTGGCAATATGTTCTAGCTACAGGCCTGGAGGGAGAAAAAAATGCTTAAAATGTTAAAACCCGCTATTAATTTTATGTTCTATTTAAGAATTACCAGAATACGGACATGACAAAAATGACTGAAGCAATTTTTATCAACAATTCAGAATAATTATGCAAAATGTGTAAAAAGCTTTTATACTGTCTAGTCTTTATTGGTGGTAAATTCTTTCCTGGTGCTAATTATTTTTGTTACAGGTCTAATTATTGTTTTGATAATAATTAATAAAACTTCTAATTAATTTGATATATTTATAATTAATTCTTATAATTAAAACCAATATTATTTTTCTGTATATTAAATCTACAAGATACAAATTTAATTATAAAATAATGCTTATTTGAGTGTAGAAGATAAGAAGTATCACTATTGTTTGCATTTCTTTTAAAAATTGGCAAGTCAAATTTAGTGAAAAAAAAAAAATTCTTAAAGAACGAAAACTTTCGTTAAGTAAAAGGGTGCTTTTTGTTTAATGAACGGCTACTTTCAGGAATTGCAAAACTCAGAAAGATTTGGAGCTGTCAGAAATGGATTTTAGAGCAGCAAAGAAATAAATTTAAAAAAAAATTGAAACAAGAAAATTAGCTTATTTAACAGAAATATGCACTTCCGGCAATATTATTTTTTGGGGGAGGCCAGGATGAGAGGTTCCCTTTGACGAAATTTGCATTTTATAGCTATCTTTTAAAGAAATTTGTCTTTTTTAAGATCTTTTTCGGAAATCTGCCTTTTTTTTTTTTTTTTTTTTTCAGGATTCTTTGACGAAATTTGTTTTTTTGCGAATCTTTTGAGGAAATTTGCCGTTTTTTCGCGAATCTTTTGAGAAAATTTGCCATTTTTCGCGAATCTTCTGAGGAAATTTGCCATTTTTTCACGATCTTTTGATGAAATCTGCAATTTTATCATGATTTTTTGACAAAAGTTTACACTTTTCACGATCTTTTGGAGAAATTTCTCATTTATAGTGAATCTTTTGTCGAAATTTGTTGTTTTTTGAATGAAATTTGCCGTTTTCCCGCGACTTTTTTTGATGAAATCTGCCGTTCAACAGGACAAAATTAGCCATTCTTTCACGAATCTTTTGACGAAATGTGCAGGAAATTAGGCAGTTTTTTTGCGACTTTTTAACAATATTTGCCTTTTTTTACGAAATCAAGTGTTCTGTGGGACGCATAATAGCTATTTTTTGTGTGCCATCTCCGATTTTTTGCGTAATTTACGAGCTATAGCGTGACCGTGGCATCACTGTTTTATAATTTTTGAAATTAAATGCGTTAATTTTTTATTTATTATTTTTATTTTTTTATTTTTTTTGAAAATTCAGAACAGAATCACCTTTTTTTCGCCGCGGAAAATAGAACGAAACTCGTCAATCGATTGCTGGAAAAAAATTGCGAAATTTATCGATCGGTCGCAGAAAAAATCGTGATTTTCAATGATCTTTTGCGGTAAAAAACTCACAAAATGTGTCAATCAGTGGCACAAAAATATCACAAAATTCGCAAAACGGTCGTGGGAGTTGATCATAGTTTCAAAATTTTCCGGGATTTCAAAATTTTGGACGTGAATCCCACTATCCTGCCCTGATGCCAATAATGGATGATCATGAATGTCACATTCAATGACATTAAATACGATTCACATGTTTAAAATGTCATTAAGTGATTTTTATTACAACTTTTTATTAATATTCTACTAATTATTTGTTTTTTCGTTATTTAAAATAAAAATTATGTCAGTATGGCGATATGATTTGGCGAAATTGGTCGACAGGATAACAGAGTAGTACCAAATATTCAATGTGAAATTCAAACAAAGAACTAATATTGTTTTTAAATTAATTATTTAAAATTAATTAAAAAATACTAATTTAATTTTAAATTATAAGTACATTTGTACATATTTTTTTTATTGGTACTACTTGGTTATTCTGTCGACTAAAAAACTATCGCCAAGCTGCAAAATTAAATGCCAATAATGGATGATTGTGAATGTTAATTCAATAACATTAAAAATGAAATGTGTGTTTAAAACATCATCAAGTAATTTTTATTTGTATTTTACTAATTTATTTCTTCTTTTGTAATTTAAAATAAAAATTATGTCAATATGTATAATTTGTCTATTAGTTTAGCTATTTGTATAATTTGGCAAAATTGTTCAATGGGATAACCTAATAGTACCTTCTTATTTTATGGAAAAACAATTTTTTTTCCATTGTAATTTAAGTATAGTGTTATTACAATCAAATATTGTTTGGTTTAAAGAATAGTATGGATAAAAAATGGAAAGATCTGTAAACATACCATTACAAAATTATTGGTCAGTATTGAATTCAGACATTTTTCACCCAGAGGAATTTCTGCAGCTCTTAGATGAGGACTGAGGAGGCATTATAGAGTTCTAAAAGGAATCTGTAATTTAAGATTATAAAATCTCAAATTTTCTAATAAAATTTTTTGATGATCTGGTAGGAAGAGGATCCCTAGGACTATACTCCCAAAATTCTTTATATAGAAAGGTGTATATAAAGTTCACCTTCTAATATAGGTGTAAATTAACGGTCGCCACTCGCCACGTGGCGATTAGAGTTGTAAAAGTGGCGATTAAAAATCGGCTATCGATCGCCACCCTAGTCGCCACTCGGCGATTAGAAAATCTTATTAATTCGCTTTGTGAAATACAACTTTTTTCATTGATATATGCATGTCTACTTTGTATGCACCTAATTAGTGAATTTGTTAATTCTTTAAATTCAAAATCGGCCATCGATCGCCACCCTAGTCGCCACTCGGCGATTGAAAAATCTTATTAATTTGCTTTGTGAAATACAGATTTTTCACGGATATATTCATCTCTACTTTGTTTGCACCTAATTAGTGAATTGGTTAATTTTTTTAATTAAAAATCGGCGATCGATCGCCACCCTAGTCGCCACTCGGCGATTAAAAAATCTTATTAATTTGCTTTGAGAAATACAGCTTTTTTCATGAATATATGCATCTCTACTTTGTTTGCATCTAATTAGTGAATTGGTTAATTCTTTCTTTCTATCGAATGCAAGCAAATTTAGCAACTTTGTTGTATTTTCTATATTTTGGCTTTTTACCATGAACTCTTTATTTGGATTAATATGTTTCCAAGGAATAGTTTTTTCCCTACAAAATATAGTCATCATTTTTAATTCCACATGTATTTCAAATAAATTATACCATTTTTACCTCTGGATGCAAGGAGATTTTAAGGACATTGCTGTATCTTAAATCTTTCACTTTTGTCATATACTCACTAAATGTACCAGTAATAGTTGGCTGGTACAATTTTTTTTTTTAATTTATGGTTAAATTTATGTAGGTGTCAAGAAAGATTGAAACATTATAAACAATTACTTTTAAAATATAGGACAAAATTAGCACTCTCCACTTAGGCGAGTAATACTGCAGATTTAGCATCTGACTTTCCTGCTACCAAGCAGACTTCCCCCACCTCGCCAGCACATTGACACTCTCTGATTTTTCCTTAATAAGACATCCGGAGTTTTGAAATCTCAGCCAAAGTACACTCGCCAAACTTAATAATTACCACCAATTTTAAGTAAGAATAAAATATCCAAGAAATATGTGAAATTATTTTTTAACTTAAAATTTAAAAATACAATTTCCTTGTTTGTTTTATACAATGCATTAATATATATTTAAATATAGTTTATCACTTATAATTTTATCTGCAGTATTAATCACCAATTCATATTTTTCCATTCAGTGGAATAACAGTTTTATTTTTAACCAAATATGTGTAACTAGCCGCTAAATAAATTTAAAAAAAGTCATTTTGACCTATTTTTAAAAAGTGGCTACTAACTTTTAAAAAGTGGCCACTAATAAAACTGGGTCTACCGGCCACTGGCTACTAATCGAATTTCCCAGTTTTCACCTATACCTTCTAAGAGCTGTCTATAATCAAAAACTATTGATCAGATAAGTCTGAAATTTTAAATGCTCTTAAGTAAAGTTTGACTGAAAAATTGGCTTTGTTTTCGACCCAAAATCAGATTTTTCGTGAAAATGCTATAAAAAATTCGGCTGGATCAAAACTATTTATATTCAAAAGTTTCATTTCCTCTTTTCAAAACTTTTCAACAAGACTCATTCATGTGAGCTGTATTGGCTCAAATGAGACATTATTTATTGCTATTAGTTTCACTGTTGATAATTTTTAATTGTGACTTATTCAAGAAGTGAGTACAAATTATACAGCTATGCATATAGGATTATACTTTGAAGTAACATTTCATATACTGTAATTTCGCTGTATAATCCGCAGCTGCAATTTTTAACCTTTTTAAAATTTTAGCAGATAATCTGCACCGGCATATAATCTGCAGATTATATGCTGAACTATATGAGAATTATTCATTGTTTTCAACATTCTAAAGTAGTATTAATAAACCACCTTATTTATTTAATTGCAGTATTCAAATGATAATTGTAATAAAATAATTATGTAATAATTTAAATTTAAAAAATACAAATATTTTTTCTCATTGAATCTTATATTTAAAATGTTGAATGTCTTGTGATTACAAATAATTCTATAACAGTTGCTGGTGTTCTAAATCATTTTCAACAGCTTCCTTTTTTTAAAATGTCATTCAGTTTAAATTCTGCAGTGTTAAATAATACGTTTCCTCATTATAATTTTTGTATCCCTGTAAATTATGAAATGAATTTGCGATCTACATCAGTTTGACTGATTACGATGATCAATATTTAATCAAATTAATTGTTATTGTATTGTACTTGCAGTCTAATATAACTTTCAATGGCTGTTTGTAGTGGTTATAATTTGCATGGCAGGATAATTATTGCTGCATAAAATTATTTCATAGTTCTTTGTTTCAGCTAAAGGATTGTGATTGCAATTTTTGAATGAGATGAGTTAAGAAACATTTGTTGTTCATAGAAACATGTTGCCAAAAGGCTAAAAAATATATAACATAAAAATCAGAAGCCGCTCTTATTAGTACATTTACGTCATATGCGAACCAATCACAAGCAACTGCATGAACGGTTGATAACAGACAATTGTGTGATAGCTGTTTATAATTTTATTTTATAACTGCCAGTAGAAACTGGATATCTTTGGTGAAATTCTACTTTAAAAAAAATTTCAGCAGATAATCCTCACCGGTAAATAATCCACACTTAAAATTTTTGGACTTTTTTAACAGATAATCCACGGAATATAGGCTGGAAATTATGGTACTCATTAAAAGTGGCAGACTTGACACTGAAAGGAATTTTTTTAATTTAAAACCACAGAACTGTTTCAAATATTTTTTGAGAAAATGCTAGTATAACGCATGATCATTTACAAAAAATCATTATAAAAGATAAATCGGGATATGTATTCCTAAAACATTTTTTAATTAGATAAAATTCATATAATTTAGAAAACTATTCTGTGCCATTGATAAATGAATTGCATTTTATTAGGTAGATTTTGTATGAAATACTACCTATTGCAATCACTCCTGTGCTGGAATTTCTGAAAAATTTTAGCTGATCTATGCTGATCATAATCCTCAGGGCCCGACTTAGCGAGTGGGGGGGGGGAGGGCTTGGGGCAAACATTATTAGTAGGCCCAGAGTTTCCCCCAGAGGGTTTCAGGGGGGCGCTCCGCCCCTCCTGCCCTTTAGTTTAAAAACTAGCGCCCCTCTTGCCCCTCATCCAAAAACTAGCGCCCCTCTTGTCATTCACTCAAAAGAATAGCGCCCTTCTTGCCCACATTTGAAAAAACGCAGCCCTCCAACGATGATCCGTATGTGCTATAGCTCGTAAATTACGCAAAAGATCGGCAATGGAACACAAAAAATAGCCTCATATGTGTCCCGTGGAACGGGTAATTTCGTCAAAAAATCATTAAAAAAAGGCAAGTTTTGTTACAAATCGCGAAATAACGACTAATTTCCGGCAAGATTCGCAAGAAAAAAAAAATGGCTAATTTTGTCACAAAACGACATATTTCTTCAAAAGATTGTGGAATAAAGACAAATTTCTTCCAAAAATCGCAATAAAACGGAAAATTTTGTCAAATGAGTCTAAAAAAACAGCACCTTTCGTCAAAAATAGCGATAAAACGGCAGATGTCGCCAAAAGATTTTCGAAAATAGGCAAATTTTGCCCCAAAATCGAAAAAAATTGGAAAATTCTGTGAAAAGTTCCGTTTATCCATGATATTTTCACAAGATTTGTCGTTTTTTCACGATTTTTTTAGCAAAACATGCCGTTTTTGCGATCTTTTAATAAGATTTGGCGTTTTTTCACGATTTTTTTTTTTTTTTTGCGAAATTTGACGTATTTTCGCAATTTTTTACAAAATTTACCTTTTTTTTTTTTTTTTTTTTTTTTTTTAATTTTTTGATGAAATTTGTTTTTTACTACTTTTTGAACCGCTAGATTCTAGATTCAACTCTATAAAAGTGCCTTTAAAAATGAAAAAGTGCCCTGAAAATGTAAAAAGTGCCCTGAAAAATGTAAAAAGTGCCCTTTTCAGAATAGTAGCCTTTTTTAAACCTGGGGGAAACTCTGGTAGGCCCCTTCTATCTTAAAATTTTTCATAAATTATACTGAAGTGACTAAAACTAAAATTCATATTGGTATGTGTACATTAAATTTCAAGTACAGTAGAACCCCGATAATCCGGATCGGTTTTTTCATTTTTTTTTTTTCAACTTTGAGAAGCGATTGGCGAAAAATTTTTTGTTTTATTATTCAGAATACGACGATGCAACAAGTTAATGTTAAAGAAATTAGCCAATCGCTTCTCAAACTTGAAAAAAAAGCAAAAAACCCGATCCGGATTATCAGGGTTCTACTGTACTATTCACATTGATATATATAATAGCAGAAGAAAGTTAACTTTAAGAAACTATAGAACACAATTTTTTTTTTGGTTTCAGAAGTATTAGGATAAATGTGAGACCTTAAGGGGGCATTAGGCACAGTAACAGAAGAGGTAGGAGAAGAAAGCTCCTTAAAATGAAAAAAAAAAAAAAAAAGAATTTTGGTCACTTTAAGCCATTTTTTACCATTTCACACTCTTTTAACGAAAAACTTATAAACTTATATCTGTCCTTGGGGGGGGGGGGGGGGGAAGCCCTGATGACCCCTAGATCCCAAAACTACCATCAGTAAAAAAGTTTATCTATATATATCAGGGTTCGCAAAAATTCAGGGTTTTTTTTTTTTTTTTTTTTTTTTTTTTTTTTTTTTTTTTTTTGAAAAAAACCCAACCCGCATGGGTTTTTTCAAAATTATAATAGCAATATTATTTATATATATTATACATAAAATGTATTATTTCCTTATATACAATATAATTGTAATGTTATTTTACATATTATAAATTGTATGAATTAATAAAATGGCATGTTTCTAACAAATTAGTTTTAAATATACGATATAAAATTGCTAATTTGCTTTAAAATCAAATAATGAATAGAATATTACAATTTAAAATATATAAATAGGACAAATAAAAGGGATAAAGAAGTTGATTATGTGCCAATATCAAAACTTTCTTCTGTCTCGTACTTGTTAATAAATCAATATTTGTTATCACAGTTACAAAATAAAATGACAATCTATGCCCATCACAGTGTTTATAAATATAGATTCATTGAATTGGATGCATTTAACAAGGGGATGCAAATATTACACTGTTTCAAATAAATCATTGAATTTCGGAACCTACCCTCTTAAAAGTCTATAACAAAAATTTCCAATTCAAAGAGTATAAAATTAATACCTATTGTTCAATATACACCCATGTCTAATATCTAAAAATGCAACAGAGTATTAAGTTAGATTAAATTTTGTGAATTAGTTTTGGACAGGGTTAGTATAAAAACTGTTTTTTTTTTTTTTTTTTTTTTTTTTTTTTTTTTTTTTTTTAACCAAAAAACCAGGTTTTTTTTTTTTTTTTTTTAAACCAGGTTTTTTTGGTTTAAACCGGGTTTTTTCCCCATTATTACTTAAAAAGCATTTGCAAGAAAAAAAATTGAGTTTTAGAAAGTCATGATTTTTCTTTTGTAATTAATGTTGAACATTCACATTGGTACTTAATTTTTTTATATAATTAAATAATTAAAGCATATAAAAATTATAATTAAATTACCTATAAGTTTAGCATTCTTTAAGGAAATATTTATTGTTAAATGTTGAACTACTAATTTATTAGTATACTCATATAAGCCTTTAGATAATAATTAAAGAAATAATTATTATGTAGAACATAATGAGGGATAAACAAATATATTTCACTAAATCAACAAAAAGTAAGCAAAAATAGAAAACATTTTCCTGTGCTTAATTTAGAAATCATTTACTGTATCAATAATATCAACATCAACAAATGATTATTAATCTTTTACTATATTTATATTTATTTAAATAAAAAACGTCAATGTGCATTTTTTTTTAATGCTAAAATAAATCACATGTGTATCGACATACTTGATTTATCAATGAGTGTAATATTTATACATATTGAGACATATGCTTTGAAAAATTACTATTTTTTTTCTTTTTTTTTTAAATACAAACTTTATTTTTCCTAGTTAAATATATTTAGGTAAACAATTTCTTTATAAAAACAATTCTATTTATTTAATTTTAATTAAAAGCTTAAAATAAAAAGACAAGTTTTGAGTCCTTTTCTAATCTCAATTTATTTCGTATATTTGTCTATACCAGTCCAAATGTTGAAAATATTCTTTCAACACTCACTGAATAGGCTTTTGCTGTTATAAGTTGTACAACTTCAGTAAAGACGGAGCTATTAAATTTCTTGATTTGAATTTGCTGACTCTTCTTTATTTTATATGGGGTAACTTCCTTTACTGCATTCTGCTCAAAAAAATGTTTTTCAAAAGGTGAAGATTGGCATAAAATTTATTATCAGTGCAAGCTAAAGTTATATGGTTATTCTAGTTTTGCAAAATTTAATGCATCCTTTTTTTTCTTGGTTAGACCACTCTTTGACTGTACCACGATATCAAGCATGCATGGGTGTTAGAGCCATTTTATACCTGGACTCAAAACCCTGCAGGACTTCTTTACTTATCTTTTTTCTCTTAATATTTTTTGAGGATTTTTCCAAATATAAACTACATCAACAATGGAACAATTATTACTTTAGATATTATCCAGGGCAATTGCAATAGGCTTTAACAATTCAAACATATCTTCAACATTTCTTTTTAGATTAAAATTAGACATAGATAGAAACTTTTTAATATTTTTATCATTAACATTCCTATTTTCATCACAAATTTTAAGTGGGGTAATTTTTAAGGCAAACATCTAAGGCATCTTAAAAAACAATTCCATCAAATATAATAAGGGAGAACTAATTTGATAGCATTTGCATTGCATGCAATTTATACATTTGGCTCTCGAGCCTGTTCTTGGTGTATTTCTATTTTCCTACCAGATTATATCTTTCTTTTTTCTAGTTTTAGACATCCTTTTACTTCAATATATATAAGTAGCTTTCTTAAAGTAAAATATAGTACAAACAGAATAAAATCATAAAGTAAAACTCCAATGCAAGAAAAGCAAAAGGTTATTAAAACCAATAGATACAGAACAGAGA
This sequence comes from Maratus speculifer, assembly GCA_964019185.1. Classification (NCBI taxonomy): domain Eukaryota; kingdom Metazoa; phylum Arthropoda; class Arachnida; order Araneae; family Salticidae; genus Maratus; species Maratus speculifer. Next base: position 185,540,786 of record OZ025296.1, on the reverse strand, counting down.
AAATTTACAATCATTCGTTCATTAGCATAGAGAACAAAGAGTAACCAATGGGGAGAATGACTTATGTTATGTCATCATTAATGCTTTGATATATGATGCGATTTAAATGGTAAAATTGTATCTTAGGCTATTTTTTAAAAATAAAAGGCTTAAAGACGAAGCAAAACAAACAGTTTTTTTTTTTCCTCCATAGCTCACATTAAAAAAATTAGTTTGCCTTGTAGATTTACAGCTAGTAAGAAAAGTTGGGCGGATTAAAAGTGTTTGTCACTTTAAAAATTTATTAATGACTTTTAAAAAAAAGCAAAAAAAAAAAAAAAAAATGCTGTGCTTGTAGTTTCCGCATAACTTGGATTTTGGATATTTTAATAATGCATAAAATACATGAAAACATTAAAAAAAACCAAATGAAAAAAAACCAGCATGGTTTTTTTTTAAAAAACCACTTGGTTTAAACCATGGTTTTAACCACGGTTTAAACCAGCGTGGTTTTAACCAAACAACCCTGGTTTTGGAGATATGGATTTTGCAAAATTTAGCATACCAACATTACTTGTTCAATTTACACCAAAACATTATCACTAACAGCTTATGCCAACATCTAACTGAATCTAAAGTTTGATGAAAATCCATGCATTTGTTCTTGAGATAGAGCTATTGTGGAAATTGTACAAAATGCAGTAAATGCAATTTTTAATAAATTCTATACATTAGTTCTTAAGATAAGAGTTATTGATAAAATTGAAAAAAATTCATGAAATTATTAAATCTTTTAGATTTTTAAATCACGAGATTTTAATAAATACACCTTTTACATATAAACATTTGAAAAAAATTCAACATAGCAGCACTGCCTGCTGGATAATATACATCAAAACTTGAAGGTCCTGTCCCTGTCCGCGAAGACACTCGTGAGCTAATGCTATCTCTATGGGGAGGCATTTTTCTAATAACTGTTTCGCATTTTGACATTTTTTTTTTTTTTTTTTTTTTTTTTTTTTGCATTGAATAGCTGAGATCCCCCTCAAGATCGCTCCTTGATTACTTTTCGATTTTGGTCGTTGATATTTTTTTATAAAGTTATCTTCTTTCTGAACCAGTTTTTAAGACATCAATTTTTTGAAATATTTGTCAAATATTTCATTATTTATGATTGTCAAATATTTTAAAGCACAAAATGTACCAAATAATTGACAATATCTTGTTTAATCAAGAAAGTCAAGGAAATGGGTATTGCACAAAGCATTACAATACATTTAAAAAAAAAAAAAAATGTTTGGTGAGTAATTTCACAGAACAGAAAAATTGGTCCTGTTTTCTTCAAGAACAGTATGAATTGGCAATTTTGAGACTTTTTACAGTTAATGGGAAAAAGAAATGGGTTGTGCAACATTAGAAACATCCTGCATAATAATTTAATGAAATATATGTAGTTCTGTTGAATACTATTAGTAATGTGATTTCAGTATATTGTTACAGCCATTTACAACATAGTTTTTCTTGAAGAGGGTCTATAGTTTTTTTTTTTCTTTTCTTTTTGAGTGCTTGTACTGGAGAATTGTTATTTTTTAAATACTCTATCAATGTGCAGGTCTAGGATATTTTATTATAATTTCCTCAAACATTAGTAGTAAGTATATTTGTGTGTTTTTAATTTTAAGGTATGTGCCTACTCTCAAATCACTGCTTTTGCAAAAATTTTCAATTTTTTTATCATTTTAAATTAAAGTTCAAACATTTAAGATTATAAAAATACTTTACTTTTGGTTCAGTGATTATAAGATGCAAAGTTATAGCCCAAAATATAAACTGGAAATGAAGTTTCTGAAATTGGAAATGGTCATTTAAAGATCCACAGATAGGTAAAGATTACATTTTAATGAATAAATAAATCTCATATAACATATGCACAAATAATATAAACTCCTACAAACACTGTTGAATTCAGGGGTTGGCCCGGGGTTGACATCCCCCCCCCCACACACATACACACACACACACACTGGAGCAATGAAATGCCCCCACCCCCATCCTCCTCCCGGAAATTTTGAGATTCTGTGTTTTCAATGGTCAAAAAGAGCAATTTTCCCCCGGTACTCCATAATGTCCCTCCCTCCTCTCGCATATGTCCTTCCCGGAGAAAAGTGTCTGAATTCAACACTGCCTACAAATAAGATAGATTATAAAATTGTGAACTATATATGTAATTTTCTGTGCTCTATCAAAGTCTTAATTTGCTTTTTTGGAAAATTGCATTTTTCATTTGTTTATTTAGGGGAAACATTTCTTAAAGTTTTTAAGATATTGAAATATAATTTTGTGATAAGGTTCTGCTTATCTATAGGTATGTTATGAAATAAAATATAGCTTGTAAGTTTGTATATACAGGGTGATGGTGAGTCATAAATATCGAAACAATAGGCTATATCCTTAAATATTGCCCTTAGACCCATACTTGCAATTGCAAAAATTCATAAAAAAAATGTAAAATTTTTGATAAGATAAATTGCGACTCCATGGGGGGGGTCTGGTTGAAAAGTTACGAAAATTAAATTTTTATACGGCCCCCGTAGGACAAAAATTCCAATTAGGAAAACTTTCCTTATTCAGTCCTGAATAAGACACAAAAAGTTGCATCTTCATATCTCCAAAATTCGCAAAGTTATAGCCGTTTAAAAAATTCATCAGGTTTTAAGGGATTAGACACAAATTGAAATGCGACCAATTCAAAAACAATGTTACTTTAACAGTTCTAGAAAACGCGTAAAAAATCTATTTCTTGAGTCAGAATTTTGATTTTTTTCTTTTTTTTGTGATAGTTAGCCTTATAATTTGCTGAGAAAATCACATTCTAAAATCTCTCATACAATTTATAAAAGTTTCATGTGGTTAGTACTGGTTTAAATGGGACAATCAAAAATCGCTATAACTCGTAACATTATTTATCGGATTTCAGTTTCTTTCCATTTAATTAAAGATGAAAATCTGATCTTAGTTTTGTTCTAAGGTTTTTTTTAATTAATTTTAAAACTATTAAAAATGTTTATTGAAAAAATAATATAACTTTTAAAAAAATCGTATTTTCAAAAGCAAACATTTTTTCAAAAGTAAACATTTTTTCAAATTTGCGGAAACAAAACTAATGTAAAAAAATCAAAAATGACGTGTTTCAAGTTCTTTTTTCTTTTAAAAATTCTTAACATTTAATAATTTAAAGACAAGAAATAGAGGATAAAAAATTCATTATGCAGAAAAACGAAGTGTATTGTTTAAATGTCCGTTAGTTATTTTAAAAAAATGCTTTTTCTAAGATGCAGATTGTCTTTTTTTTTCTTTTTAAATTTACCTCTAACAACTTCAGGCTTTTTATTGTCCTCCAGAGGATGTTAAAAAATTGTATTCTGGGCCCAGGTAGGGCCAGGACCGAGATGTTACTTTTTTCTGAAGACCTGCCAGGCCGGGCCTAGCGTACTTTTCATAAAGGAGGGGATTACTTCCTTCAACTTAGGTGCACTCTGGATGAAATTTTCAAACCCGGTCTCGACAAAACCCGTATTAAAATCACTGTCTCTGACTGACTTAATACGTGCATAAAATAAATAAAATTTGGCTCAATCGAATTTTTTTACAAAAAACATATAGTTATTAAAATCTTTATTTTACAAAATTAAATAAATAAATAACCTTTAAAATTCATTTTTTAAATAGATTATTCAAAGGCTAAAAAAATTAAATACAATAAAACCAGTGAAAAAAAATCTGCCTATGACGGAATTCTGTCTTAAACGGAAAATACGTTGATCTATGCAAAGTAAATGCAATAGTACTAGAAAAGAAAATAAGCTCCAATTACATCTTCTAGGGAGAGCATCTGTCTGTAACGTATTTTTTCTTTCCTGTTTGATTCCGTCTTAAAAAGTTTTAGTGTATAACATTTTTTAGAGTCTCCAACGCATGGGATATGGATTAACGATATTAAAATATAAGTGAAACATTTACATATAAATAGAAATTCATTGATAAAATAAATATATTGCAGCCTTTGGCGCTTCTTTAATGATAAAAAGTATAAATATAAAAAACGAAAAGCTATAAAAGATTTTTTTGGTCAGAACTCCTCCATATGAAACATTTTTTTTTCCACGCCGAATTAAAAAACTATGTAGAAATTTGCCACTGAACCGGGCTATGATTTAAACTATTTTCCAGAGCGGTTATCATGTTGAAATTTTTTCAGGCCACGCCGAACTTTTCCCCTATGGGTCGGTTTGGGACCTGACCTAGATATTTTGACTCGGGCAGACGTCTGGTATACCAATTTAGCATAAAAATTATTCGCTGCTATTTTATCTCCAAAGAAAAAACGTTATCTTACCGATTTTTATTAAATTGCAATGTGTGAATGTTCCCTAACAAGCGTTGAAATCGAGACAAGAAATCACAGTTTAGAGGCAGGGAAAAGTGGTGTAAGTCAGGAATTTTTGAGGATTTTGGGATTTAATATCTCTGTGGGATTTTTAGATACGGAGATGAAATTTGTTTTGTTCAGTTTAGGAATGGATAAGGAATAATTTCCTAACTCGGAACTTTGCCCTACGGGGGCCGTATAAAAAAAAAATCATGTTTTTTTATACAAATTCCATATATGTTAGTAAATTTAAGAAGCATTAGAAATATTTTGCTCCATAACACAGATAAGTGGTTTACTATTGTTGAAAAAGTGAAATATATTAAATAGATTTCGTATCGAAGGTTTGGCATAAAAAAATTTTTTTATACTAAAATTTGACTAAATATTGCCTAGATTTTAAAAGTTAATTAGAATTCCATAAAAATTTATATGAATTCAGTGTTATTCCCTGTTTTAACTAAACACTCATTGATTTGATAAAAATGTTGTGTTTCCTTAAAAAGAAAAAAGGAAAAGAAAAGAAAAGTGCTCTGAAAATAGGCACATATCTTAAATGTTAAAAATGGTACTAAGGCCAAGAAAAAAGAAAGAAAAAAAAAACGAAGAACACTGTATTTTAATCACCATATTTTTAAAAAAAAATATATATATATATATACAGGGTGTCCGAAAAGTCTGGAAACGGTCGAATAACTCGAAAAATACATATGAAATTGTAAAACGTAAATATACGTGTTAAATATTTTTAAATAAGCTACTCAGTGATACCAAATTTGACTTTCGTAACCGACCCCCTGGGGGTCAGAGGGGGTCCAACTTTGAAATCTTAAATTATAACCCCCATTTTTTATTGCAGATTCGGATTCTACGGACAAAAATACGTAACTTTTGTATTTGATGTTTATTTCGAATCCTCGTTTATCACGGTGTAATTGAGCATATTAAATCGATACATATTTCGGCTTTTCTAACGGGATTTTCCCTAATCGAAACTAATTGGGGAAAATTTATGACATCAAATTCCTCGTCTTTTGCAATAATAGCGTTTCCTGAAAATCACCCGTGCCGATTATTTCGGCAGTGCTACACAGTTAAAAATTTGATCCATTTGCTGTAGCGTCACTCCACAGCTTTTATAGAATATCTCTTTCATGACCAATGAGAATGTTCCATAACACAATAAAGTACACTGTAAAAAATTGACCCTTTTGCTGCATCGTCACTCCACCGCTTTTATAGAAAACGATTACTGTGTTATGGAGCATTCTCATTGGTCACAAAAGAGATATTCTATAATAGCTGTGGAGGGACGCTGCAGCAAATGGGTCAAATTTTTAACAGTGTAGCACTATTGAAATAATCGCCACGGATGATTTTCAGGAAACGCTATTCCTACAAAAGACGAGGAATTTGACGTCAAAAATTCTGCCCAATCAGTTTCGATTAGGGAAAATCCCGTTGGAAAAGCAGGAATATGTATCGATTTAATATGCTCGATTACACCATGATAAACGAAGATTTGAAATAAACATCAAATACAAAAGTTGCGTATTTTTGTCCGTAGAATCCCAATCTGCAATAAAAAATGGGGGTTATAATTTAAGATTTCAAAGTTGGACCCCCTCTGACCCCCAGGGGGTCGGTTTCGAAGGTCAAATTTGGTATCACAGAGTAGCTTATTTAAAAATATTTAACATGTATATTTACGTTTTTCAATCTCTTATGTATTTCTCGAGTTATTCGGACGTTTCCAGACTTTTCGAACACCCTATATATATATATATATATATATATATATATATATATATCAATTTTATTGGAAACAAATTTTCTTTAAATTTGTGTTTAAAAAATAAGCTTTATAAGGTCATCTTCATAGTGAAATTGCACCAAATTGAAATTTTCAATATGAACACTTAATTTTGACATCATATTTGGATTCATTGGTATAAATCTTATCCCCAGTACCAGAAAATTCTCTAAGTGTCTGCAAAAGATATTTCAGTGGAAGAAAATAATCTGCAGGAAAAATACTTTACAATTTTAATGTTAATTAATCAAACAATCACTAATCTGTTATGTCTTTATGCATCTTATTCATTTTTATTAATAATAATCTTAAATTTTTGTATTAAGTAATAAAGAGCTAAACATAATATGAAGAGAAATAAATGTTTGATGGATAAAGAATCTGCAAAAGAGATAAGAAAATCTGTGATGCCTCTCTTTCCATTTTGAACTTTCTGCTATTGGGATCTTACCTTAGTTAAAACCAGTAATTTTTACTTTAAAAAAAATGTTTTAATACCTTTTCATAATATAAATAATGTACGTTTGATGGGTATTGTTGATTTGTGATTTTTTTAAATTAATTTGATTTTTATAATGAGCAAATTGATACTTGTATTCTATATTTTTCATCACATTTCATATCTAATTTTCTCTATTTATCATTTGCATTTAATTTGTGCATGTCATAAATACTTTTAGCCAACTTTTTAAAAAATTTATTTGTAATTTTTTTTTTCTAATTCAAAGAGTAATGTTTTTTGTAGAACAATCAAACAATCCATCTAATAAAATAATCCAAATGAATAAAAAATTTTCTTCTCAAATATTGAGGTATAAATGTCACTAGAAAAAAGGAAAAAAAAAAAAAAGGAAAAAAAAAAAAAAAAAGAATAATCTTTCTGTAATACAATGCAGTTATTACAGTAGCATTCATTGCACTGTTTTCTGTTATTGCTGTTATGCTATTAATAATTATTTAAAACTTAAGTTTATATTTGTAAGTGTGCTTATAAAATTAACATTAATTCTTATACTTTTTTCCTTTTTTTTTTATATAGTGCCTCCAACAATACCTTACCATTAATATCAAGGAAGGAAATGTCACCATAACATGTCCTGATGCTGAATGTAATTCTGATGGCAAATTTCTAATATCAGAGGTATTATGTTTGTCAGATGCTTATTATTAAATTTTATTTTAATTTGAATTATGTATAGATTATTATAATGGTGCTTATCTTGATTTGTGTAGATCAAAGAAATTGCTGGAGAAGATGCATATTTTATGTTTGAAAGATACAAACTAAACTTAGGTAATTATACAGATTCATTAAATTCTAGAAACATATTTGTATAAGTAGTATCTTTTTTAAATACATAATGCCCTATCTATTTTAAAAACAGAAAAATGTACCTTGCCTTTCTGAAAAGTAATAAAATGCACCTTTAGTTGCACTTTAATTTTCTTTTAAAAATTTTCTCCATGCCACAGTATTTATAAACCTATGTGCTCAAGAACTTGCAAACTTCCTTATTTAAAAGAAAAAAAAAGAAAAAAGTGTAAGTTATTTAATTATATTGTAAAATATTTTTATTTCATAATTTAAAATAATTCAAAATTACTATACCATTAATCATATTTAAAAATTAAATATCTCCCCTTTTTTAACATTGTTATTGAGCATATTAATACATCTTCTGTTTTATTAATGCTCTTTTCTGCTCAACTGGTGTCTCTTTTTTGCTCCAGTAGTGTCTTCTTGTGTGTGTGTGTGTGATTAGCATCTAGTTGTTCTGAACATGAAAAATTTGCCTCTTTAAATTTTCATTTTCTCCTCTATTCAAATAATTAGAAAGCTTTTCTTCTATCTTCCTTTCTTGGTAACATGCTTGATTTTAACTTCAAGGTATACATTTAAATTCTTAAAACTCAGTTGATAATTCTTTTTTTAACTAAGCATTTTTAATAGTTTTTATTAGAAGCCATGTTATCTACAAATATTTAAGTATATGTGTAACAGTATTGTAAATTTGAAGATGGTTACATTAATTGCTTAGGCTAGTTTCTGGACTTTCAAAAATACTTAATATACACTTTTAAAAATGCATTTTCATAAAGTGCATTTTGTGAAAATGTCAGACAAAATTCCAATTCATGTTTTTGATGATATTTTAAATAGTAAATTCCTTATTATTCTGCCAGATATTGTGGTTGTTATATTTTGAGAATTTTATATTGTGCAAATAGAAAAATTGAAAATTTGCCATTAATTATTTACAAGAAACTGTAATAAAGTTATTTAAAATTATGTGCTCTGTTAATCTATTTTTATATAAAAACAGAAGTAAATTGTATATTTATAAAATAATAATAATATTTGAATAAAATGTCCATATATAGAAATAAATATATAAACAACAAATATCTTCATTTGGTTTGTTTTCATTATTTATTGTATTATTTGGCAACAAATCATATTTTCTAAGCCTGAATTGTGCAAAGCTTTTGAAAAAATGCTGAAATCCCTATATTGGAAAAATACCAATTATATTATGTTTTTATTTGATTTCTAAACTGCATTTGTCTTTGTATATCAACATTTTATTCACCTTATTGTATTCTTCATCAATTTCGATTATTTTTTATATATTTCAGATGTAGAACTAGATCCAAACAGAGTTTGGTGTCCTTCTGCTGGTTGCGAAACAATCTGTACTTTTCAGCCTGCCTCAAACCCAGATATTGGGGTTTCTGTTTTATGCCTTAAAGTATGTAAATATTTTATTTTTTAAGGCATGCATTTGTAGTTTAAATTTATCAGTTCTTTAATTATTAATGTATGAGCAATTCTCATTTCTATTTAAATAATTTAATTTTAAAGCTAGTTTTATGTAACGCTTATTTTATACACTATATAATCTCATAAGTCTTTGTGTTTCTGAAAATATAAAGTTTGTCACATAAATTTAACATTCACATCTTTAAACGTTGGATCTTTGCAATTCCATGAAGAATTAACAAAAATACATAAACTATATATTTTTCCGGGCTGAAGAATAATTGGTTGTGAATGAAAGAAGGTGTATTGTTTTTATTTTGCACTAACTGTACACACACAGATGGAATTAATCTTGCTCTTTTTTATTAAAAGTATCTAATGTTGGCGATTTCTACAATTTTAATTGCTTTATTTCCATTTTATTGCATATATTTCTTCAATCCTATTATTTAATAAATTGTCTATAGTTTCTTTAAATTAGCTTATAAGTTAATTTATAATGCTATGTATTATTAATGTAATGAGACAGTTGTGTGTTTGGGTTGAAATATTTAAATCAGTTTTCCAGCAATGGATGGTGCCACTAAAGTTAGAATTTAATATTCTTTATTTTCTAAAAAGTATCTATAGTTGACTGTTAACTTAATTTCAAACTATTGCCTGTATTTTTTCAATCCATTTTAATAAATTACCTTAAGGTTCCATTAATTAGCATAAAAAATAATTTATTATGTTTTATTTTAATACTACAATGTGCTTAAGAATTACTGTATTTAATTAATAATAATAATACTTATATCATCCATTTGCTGTCTCCTAATCATCAGAAATGTTTTTAAATGTAATTGTCTATTACAATGCATGACTGAGTTATAAGATTTTGGTCAAATCTACATCTTTATATATTCCGAGATTTATACTCTTTCCCATACCTATTTTACAAAGTAAGTTTTTTTACTCACATGTTTCGTTCTTTGATTTAATTTATGTAATTATTATATATGTCAAGATGTAATGATTTATTTCTAATTTTTGGTTACAGTTAATCGGCAATGGTAGAAATTTGCATTAGAGCAAGTTTCTTTATTTCTACTTCAGAAATTAACTGTATATTACTTGTGATTACATAATATTGTCCTTGATACAAGTTATGTATCACAAATTCAATTTTTATTCGTCAATGTTCTTCTTATATCCATTCCATTTGTTTTTCTTGTTCAATTTGAGTATATTTCATTAAAAGATCCTACATTATGTAAAATAGATTTGATGTGTTGACCGTAATTTCAAAAATGATCTTTCACCAAAAATAAATATATTGTAATTTTTGAATTTTATTTATGTTTCATTTGTGTTTAATTAGCTTTGGTTTTAATATTCTTTAGTGATTTGTTTACTTAATGAACATTGTTCCTGATTTAATTTGTACTGATTGTATCAGGCTTGATACTCAATTGTGAATTATATTCTAGATGGTTATCAATTTGTTGTGTTATGTATTGTTCATATAAATATATATATATATATATGTAGGATGTCCAGTAAATGATTACCCATTTTGAGTGTAAATAACAAAAAATCAGTTTGAGAAAAAATGTGCCATGTGTTGTACTGTTATTAAAAAGTCAATAAATTTTTAAAAATACACATTGTTTAAAAAGTTTGAATTTTGGCTAAAGTATTTGAACAAAGAGTATTCTTAAAAAATTATTGATTTTGTATTAACAATAGAACAAACAGGGCATTTTGTTATCAAACCGATTTTTTGTTATTTACATTCAGAATAGGTCGGTCATTTATTGACACCTTGTTTATACTATAAAATCTCAGTACAAACTATGTGTTTTACATGCAATGTTGCATTTTTCAATTAAGAAATTTCTATTTTATAAATTATATTTTCATCTAATTTTATGTTATTTTACAAGAAGATTAACTGATTGATATTTACTTTTTTAGTGGGAAAAGATGTAAAATAAATTTTATGATTGTTTGCTTCCTTCTTTTTAAAATTTAGTTAGTTCAAACTATATTTAAAAAAACATACATATTAATATATATTTGTAATTTTACAGTGTAGAACAAGATTTTGTTCTGTCTGTAAATTAAATTGGCATGGTAATACATCATGTGAGGATGCAAGACGTGCTTTCAGTGATGAAATTGAGTAAGTTTTTTAGTTATTGTGTTGCAGTTTTCTGGCAATTTTCTTATGTATTAATTAAAAATCATTATTTATCTATATTTTATTTGAAGTTTTACCATTATGATAATTGTTTTTATATTCTTGTTCAGCAATATGATTCCAGTAGCTTATTTTTATGTATCAAGCTGTAGCATCATCTCAAACCAAATTTTGTAGCAAATTGTTTTCAAGTTTTAATCCAACATTATTTATTTATTATTTATAGCTCTTAGACTATGAGACTAGATAGATATATAGTCTAGGCTTATATTTATACTTTATAAATATATAAAGTCTAAAATAATCTGTATTGTCCAGTACCATGCTGCACTCATGGGTGCAAGTTTTCCACTAATAGTATGGGATTCCGTCTTTCGAAAATGTCTGAGTTTAAAAATAAGAAAAAATATGCATTAATCTCAAGTTTGTTTGGGTTTTTTTTTTTTTTTTTCACTATTTAATAATAACTGTATTTGCTTCTGATTAGAATACATAAAAATCAAACTACATTTAGATTTAAAAAAAAAAAGAAAAAAAAAAAAAACTATGCATATTGACAGGTAGTCATTTTTTAAATATTTATTACAGAAAATATTATAAAACACTAAAGTATAAGAAATTCATCTATGTACTTATTTTGGTACTTCTAGGTTATCCCGTCGACCAATTTTGCCAAATTATACAAATCGCCAACTAATAGCCAAATTATACATGTTATATAAATTTTTATTTTAAATAACAAAAAAAAACAAATAATTAGTAGAATATTAATAAAAAGTTGAAATAAAAATCACTTAATGACATTTTAAACACATGAATCGCATTTAATGTCATTGAATGTGACATTCACGATCTTCCATTATTGGCCATTATATTACCATTATTTAATCTTATAGTTTGGCGATAATTTCTTGGTCGACGGGATAACCTAGAAGTACCCCTATTTTATATTCATTACAGTATAGTTCACAAAATTCTCACATAAGAAGAGAAAAAGTCTTAAATTTTATTTTCACACATAATTTCCTGTTTTTTGTTATTTTTGAGTGACATCTCTAATTTTCAAATAATTAAATTTTACTGCATATGAGTGGATTTATCTTAGTGAACAATGTGTGTGAGCGATTTTTTGTTGTTGTTAGATGAGAGGGGGTGGGGGTGGGGGTGCAATAAATTAAAAATATTTTCAGTCTTGATTGCATCTCAAATTTACATCCATGGTTGCAATGTTTCTATTACCATCAATGTCATTTTTTCCTCTATCGTAAACACAAGTGGGATTTATATAATTAACCTAGCTATATGATTGCAGGTCACCCATAATGTAATATAAATATATATATAATAATATGTTATAATAATACTATGAACTCTGTAGCTTATCTTAATAATATTATGAATGTGAAAGTGTGTGGGAATATTCAAGTCAGTATCAAAATGGATGATTCAATGCCTTAATAGCTTTACATATAGGTACATTATAACCCAGAAATAATAAAATATATTTTATTCACCTTCTCAAATATTTATCTTGATAATTAAAAATTTCATTATTTTCATAGGAATAAGTGTACATTTATCAAGTATTTATATCAAGTATAGTATCATTTATCAAGGTATTATACATATAATAATATATGTATAAAATTTAACCTTTTTTCTTTATTGTTGTAAAAAATTCAAAATGCTGAATAATAATTTTTCTACTTCATTTAAATATTTCAGTTTTCATTTGAAGTACTTCCACATCAAAAATGAAAATGCATGTATATTTATAATGCATGCTGTAATACGACATTTGTAATTCATGTATCACAATGATGAATTAAGTATTCTTAATATGTCATGGTGTTAGTAATCATGAACGATTATGCCATAATGGCATGATGCTTGAAATATTATGCATTAATAAGTTTTAAAAAGGTAATTAAAAGAAGTATTTTTTTTTTAATATGATGTGAAAATAAATGTACTCCAGAATTTATTTCTCATTTATTTACTTAAATTCTTTTTCACATGTTTTAAATTATTTTATTAATTTTTTCAGGTTTTCTATTAGTGAAGATGAAAGTTCTATCAAAAGATGTCCAAATTGCCGAATTCCTATTGAAAAAGACGATGGATGTGCTCAGATGATGTGCTACCGGTGTAAACATGTATTTTGCTGGCATTGCTTGGCATCACTTGACGTAAGTTGTTTGTTGCGTAAATTTTTATACATTTATGCAGTTTAATTATCAATTCTTTTGGTGATGTGGGTTTTGCCGTTTTGTGTGTCTTACCACTTATTCTTATTTTTAATTGACCTTTTTTCCCCCTAATATTGCAGGATGACTTTTTATTGAGACATTATGATAAAGGACCATGTCGTAATAAGTTAGGCCATTCTAGAGCTTCAATGATTTGGCATCGAACACAAGTAAGTTTTCTTTAATGTCATTTCATTACCATGTATTTTTATTATATGTTATTAAATAATATTTCTACTGTCAATAGAAATAAGTTTGTCTACAAGTAAATGTTGTATATTTTCTACCAAATATTATTTCATACATATATTTCAATTTATTGTATTAATATAAAAATAACTACTATTGCAAACAATGTACATATATAAATTACTTATGTTTAAGATAGTATATATTTTTTAACACATTCGCTGCCGCTTACATGAAGATGTGGTGATAGTTAATGCCGCACTGTAGAAGTGGATTTTTCCCATAAGCCGATTTACTTTTTATAACAAAGAATCAATGAAAGATTTTCCTGTGCCAGCGTGTGTCTGGCTATTAGACATCACCCCAGATCACACATTGGCACATGAGTGGCCTCTTACCGTTGGCGCCATATCACGCGCTATCGTGTGAGCAGCAGTAAATGTGTTAAAGGGAGGCACAAAAAAAGAGTTGTATAATGAGGCACAATATAATAATTGGGAGGAGGGGGTGACTAGTACAGGTGCACCGAATAGTGACTTTGGCCAAATACCAAATATTCGACTAGCTGAATCCTTTTTATAATTCAGAGTTTAAAGGTATTAAAATGCTACTTTTTAAAACAATTTTATATAATCTATATATTTAAAAGAGCAGGATGTTTTTTTAGTCTTCTGGCCTGAACTTTCTACTGAACCAATTTTAATAATTTTTTTTATTTTTTTAATGGAATCGTTTTATTTGTAAATGTACCCACACTCACTATTTTTTAAATGTAATCCAATTTTTCTGTTTTCATTTTAAAAGTTGTTTTATGAAATCTCTTTACTTGGTGCCAATCGTATTGCTTCATTCAGTGTTGAATTCAATTTTCAATTTGTAAATCCATTCTAATAGCGTTTCATTAATTACTTTATTCCCAGTTTTTTGACATTTTATCTTGTTTTCTGAGTTTTTGCCTCTAAGATGTTTCTCAAAATGCCCTTTTTTATTCTTTAAAATTTAATTGGTTTGAGTCATACCACATACATGTTTTTCTGCAAATTTTGTTGCACTGTTACTCTTCTTATGTCATCAACTTTCAACTTTTCATTGTGTGATAAAAATTTCTTTTTATACATTTTATACTCATGTTCAACTTTGGAAACCACTAAAACATTATTGCATTTGAGTATCTAACTTCAAAAATTAATGTTGTACATAGAAAAACATATGTGTCCGAAACAACCAATTCTCTCAATTCCACATTATGAAATCTTTTCTAGTGTGTTCTGCCACAACCGGACTGATCTCATAGCGGCCTACCCAATTCGCAAAATCTCAATGCATTTGAAGGAAACAGTTGCGGAGGCTGTTTACCAAGAGAGGGCGCTACGTTAGAGGTCTGAGCGGGCCGCGCCTCGGCCCGGGACCGGGCCGATTTCTGATAATGGCATATGGGCCGGGTCGGGCTCGGGCCTTACTTCTGAAGACTCGGGCCGGGCCGGGCCTAGTCACTAATCCTTTTCGGGCTGGGCTGGGCTCTGGCCTTAATTTTTTTGCTTGAGTATCGGGCCGGGCCTAACATTTCTTTTCCGTACGAAGCCGAGACTGATTCCATTCTTCCTAGTTTTCATGGACCAAAATAATCAGTTCCTACTGAATCTTTCTATATGAAAATCTTTTTCTCGACTTTTTATAAATCAGTAATATTTGGCTTTGTCCAAAAATTTCTGCAAAAAAAGCATATACTTTTAAGCTGTCATTATTCTACAATTAAACATTAGAATTTATTCCTTTTAAAGAATCGTAGATTACTAGGCGTTTTAAAATAGAATTAAACACACACATACACACACAAAAACATGATTATGACGGAATTTTTTTTTTAACTGAAAACTGAAAGTTTCTTTTAAAATGTTCATCCATGCAAAATGAATACAACAATACGGGAGATAAAAATATATTAAACATTTACATCTGTTAAGAAGGGGATGCATTTTTTTCGTTCCAAAACGATTTCGTCTTTGAAAATTTTACCATATACCGCTGTTTCGATTTTTTATCTCCATTACAGGGAATATGGATTAATAATACTAGTGATAACTGAAACATTTACATACAAGAAATAAAGATTCATTTAAAAGCATAAATATCGCAGCCTACAGCACTTCTGCATAAATGGAGATTATAAACCTGGAAAAAAAAAAAGACTGAGATAAGTTTTTTTGGTCAGAACTCTTCCATAAGATTAAAGATCAATGTTCTGTAGACATTCACTCGAGCCGGGTCGGGTTCAGGCCGAACTTTAAACTTTTTTCCGAATCAGGCCGGGCTCGGGCCGAAATTTTAATTTTCGGGTCGGGCCGGGTCGGGCCAATAATTCTTTCGTTCGGGCCGGGCCTGGAAATTTCGGCCCGTGCAGACCTCTACGCTATGTAACCTCCTCAATTCCCAGATTCCCACAACTTTTGTTATCAGATATACGTTTGTTTTTATTATTCCTCTTAAAATTTATTTAAAAAAACAGCACTTTTTAGAGCTTTTCAGGAATACTGAAACATGGGTATTGCAGAAATTGTTTCTGCAATTCTATCTTCAGAACTTGGGTTCTAAACAAGGGTGTGGGGGGGGTGAGGAGGGGGGTTTAAAAAAATTCTTAGGAAGTAAGGAAGGGTTGGCAAAAAATATTTATTCTTATCATGTTATGCCCCATCTAAATAATAATAATAATAATAATAATGAAATACTCATTTTATACTTTTTTTCCTTAGATATATTTTTAAAATTAGTTAGTATATTCGATCATATTAAATGTATCTAAATTTGGGAATTTTGAAGGGGCAAATAAAATTGACAATTAATATTTTCTAGGTTAAAAATACTATTTAAATGCTGATGTTTCTGCTTCATCAAATTTAAATAGTTAGTTTTGCTTTTGTACATTTTAAGTTAATGTGTGTGTATATATATATATAACCATTAATTGTAAATAAAGATTCTTGAAATAAAGGTTTTTTTCAAGAATTAAAAGCAAGTTTCCTTCATATACTTTCATGGTTTCTGTATATTAATGACTTTTTACCTGTGGACAGGGTTGGAAAAAAACCAGGTTTTTTTTGAAAAAACCCAAAGAAACCGGTTTTTTTGGTTTAAACCAGGTTTTTTTGGTTTAAACCGGGTTTTTTTAAAACATCCTTTCTTATTACATATACATGCATATTAACTGATAAAAACAGACATTATTGGTTTATAAACAGTCTAACTTCATTTAAAATAATTAAAATTTAATAATTATAGTGAATTTATGCTGAAAATTGAAAAAAATCATTTTTCAATTTAAACAGTTTTAGCAAACAGTCTTATGTTGAAAGTTTTAACTGTTCTACACAGTGAACCACTGAAGCCCTGTAAATTTTTATAAACAATCTTTTGATTACTAATAATAAACATTTGGATTTAGTTTGATAAATATTCTTTTCCAAAATTATTCAAATAATAAATTACAAATTCTTCTTAGGATTTTTTTCTTTCTGAGTGACAATTTGAAGTTAACATTTTTAGTCGTTAAATTCAGCAGATAGCAAAGGGAAAAAAAATTATTATAAAAATGCTATAACTAGCAACCAGTCTTTCTTTTAATTCATCAACATAATCTCCCAAAAGAAAAATTTCTTTTACAGCTTGTGCGAAATCTTAAAAGATCATTGTGTTACATTATTAATTGCATTAAATAATCTGCATCATTAAAAAAATGAAAATATTTTATACTAAATATTGAATCTATTTTATCTTTGATCAATTCACATGTTTGAAGTTTTTCTTTAGAGCAATAGATATGTTCACCAATGTGTACTGATTTTAATCCTATGCATAAAAAATGATGTAAACCCAATATATCTAATGCTTGTTGCTGAAATAAAGTGTTAAAAGTAGAAATTATTTATATCCAATAATCTGAAACCCGTAAATTATAAAGAAAGAAAGAAAATGTCATTAGATTTCTCCTAAAAAACAATTGAAATTATTTATATCTAATAATCTGAAACTTGTGAATTATAAAGAAACAAGAAAATGTCATTAGATTTCTTCTAAAAAAGAATTGCTTTTTTCATAGAAAAAACCAACTGGTTTAATCCTATGCATAAAAAAAGACCTAAACCCACTATATATAATACTTATTACTGAAATAAAGTGTTAAAAGTAGAAATTATTTATGTCCAATAATTTGAAACACATAAATTATAAAGAAAAAAAAAGAAAATGTCATTAGATATCTTCTAAAAAAACCAATTGGTTTTTTTGAGAAAAAAACCATTTGGTTTAAACCGTGGTTTAAACCATGGTTAAAACCAATTGGTTTAAACCATGCCAACCCTGCCTGTGGATGTAATAATTATCCTAGTTATGCAGAGCCGTGCGAAGCGAAGGGCGAAGGGGGGCAGTAGCCCCGGGCACGGAAATTGAGGGGGCGCTAAATTTATATTATCATCGTCGTTTTTTTATATTATTATTATTATTATTTATTTTTATTTTATTTATTTATTTTATTTTTTATTTTATTTTATTTTATTTTATTTTATTTTATTTTATTTTTTTTTTTTTTGTAGAAAAAATATGTATACAAATTTATTGGGGTATTTGTGTGAAAAAAAACATGCATTCTCAAAATAGCATGTTGCTTCTTCCTTGGCATCCAAAAGTAGTTATATAATACTTTCAGAAACAGTTTTTCCACATATGTTTTCCGTGTCTCCTTTGCCAAAATATAAGTGCAATGTTCTTTTATATTATTCAGTTTTTTAAATAAAATCTTTTTAAGTTTCAAATAAATGACAAATATGTATTCAATGGACTTTAATTGTGTTTTTATACTTATCAATTTTGTGATACCTGTCACAAAGAAAAATGGTGATTGGGGGAGGTGGGTGCCAATTTAAAACCTCCCCCCGGTCGCAATTTTCTCTTCGCTCGCCGCTGTATTTATGGAACGTTATACTGAATATTATCAATAACTTCATATATTACAACATAAAAGAAACTTACAATTTTTTTAATTATATTTTTTTTTCTGCAAATTATGTTTCTAAATTGCTCAAGAGCATTAGAAAGTGTTTCATTTTGTATTCTATAAATTGAAAGTTTTGTTTTTGTGTCAAACAAAGTTGTTTTCTTAATTTTGTAAAAAAATATCCCACTCTTCCCTATAAATGAATATTTATTTTTAGAAATGTGTTTCTATACATGTCTAATTAAGAATTAGGTATATTTACGTTTGCATTAATTATTTCAAAAAAAGATTTGGGCCATTTTCGTATTCGTTTTCCTCCGAAAATAAGAAGAATAACGAATTTATGTTTCGGTTTCGTCCTTGTAGTTATGATGTACTGGTATGATCCATACCTGCGGTATATATTTTTTGCATTTTTCTTAATAACCATAATATATTAAGGAAATATTTAATATCTACTGCCTATATGCTTTAATACGGTATTTACGTATTTAGTAGATAAATACTATATGTGTTAATTCAAGTATGTTTCGTTTATGTTTATGAGCTCTAATAACAGTTGTTGAATAGTATTTGTTCTAAATCTACATAATTTATTCACATTTCTCTCCCAAATTAAAATAAATAAAACTCTACGTATTCAGTATTAAAATGATTTATTTAATAACAATTCCTTTTTACCGTAAACATATCATATGATCATTACAAGCCTCTGTTTATGTTGTAGAACAGTATTTGTATGTAAATAAAAAATATTTTGCGCCGATGTTTTACTAATGTACTGTTTTCAATTGATTTTTTATTAAGTGTGCAATTGTATCATACTATAGGCATGTTATGTTAGCGATTCTTGTTGCTAGCACGATTGCTTATTATAAACACGATTAAATCTAGCATAGCCCTAGTTCTGAATTGAGTTTTCTACTCGCTTTTGAGGAGGTTATGTGGCACCCTCTAGCTAGATCGTGAATTACGGAGTGTTTCCGTGAAATCCTACGAATTGGAAAGGCCGGTAAGTGTCAGCGCATGAAGTCTGGCTGTGGTTCTGCTGAGTATGACTTTATGCAATAACCTATTTAGATCAGATGTTTAAGATATCTTTTTTAAGATAGCCATTTTTTTTTAGATAGCCATTTTTAAGGTGGTACCATCATGGAATTTAGTGCCTGATTATGTCGCAGAACTCATGTAAGATAACTCAGTTAATATCACTGTGCCTGCGATCTGAACAAAAACAAAGTATGCACATGTGCATAAAGTAAATCCAACTGCAATAGCCAATCAGTTAAAGTGAAGCTTTATAGCCAATCAGAGTGAGTATTAGTGGCTGTATCTAGCCAAATAAAATTGAAACTCACTGAGAGATTCGCTGAGAGAGTTTATGGACCTCTCCAAGAGAGTTCAGCAGTCTAAGATATCTTAAATATCAGGTCTGAACTAGGTATAACAATGTAAGTAGATTGCAATGGGAAGAAAGTATTGCTGCTTATCTTTCTGCGTGGGCAGGGAGGAACTGCTTTAAGTGATTAGGAATTCTTATTTCATACCTCTGAGTACAACTTTTGCATAAATAGCAGGATTCTCCTAGACAAGCAAAACAAGTGTTAAAAAATCAATGCACAGTAGATAAATGCAATTCACATAAGTGCATGGTTTCTAAATAAAGGAATTCCTAGAATTTTTGGAATTTGCATTATCCTCAGTCACTTTTGGTGGCCCTTTTGAAGTAATTTTCCTGTCATGGCTGCTTTTCAGAGGTTCGATTTAATGTTATTTCAGTGCGACTTATCCCATTCTATAGATAAGTGGTCAGTTGTTAGAGATGACTGCTCTTCAGAAGTAACTGTTGATGGAGCTTTTACTATACAATTAATAATAACTATTTAAAAACTTTTGAACAGAAAATGGCATCACAGTTAATTTTGACACCACTTTGAGCCACTCTGACCTTTTCATGTTCTCACAGATGTCTACTCTACACATCAGATGAAGAACTGAACAACTTTTTTAGAATTTTCCAACCCTGATCACTATTATCATTACATTTTTATCCCTGAATAGCAAACACCTGCATATAATGGATAAATTTGGCAGTCCTAAATTATTTGTGATGTAGAGGTGACTCTATTATCTTTCATGCAGTGTTGCATTTTATATTTATTCTTAAATGCTTGTATATTTAAGTTTTGTTTATTTTTAAATTCGGAATAAATATTTCATATAATATGACTTCAAAAATTTGGCATTGAGAAATCCGGCATTAAAGTCATTTTTCTCCACATGTTTTTTACATTTCCAACTTATGGAAGAAAGAAAAATAGCATTTTACAAATTAAGAAGCTCAAGTTCGTAAGTAAAATTGCAAAAAAATGAATAATTGACTAAGAAGAAAAAACTGCCAATAACATTAGTAGCTGCTCAGGAGACAAGATTGAGGAACCAATAGAAGAAAAGGTAACCTTAAAAAAAGCATAAATGTGACAGGAGAATTTATATCCTCTTTAGAGAAATAAGACTATTTCCAAAATCGATATTCCTTATTTACATAAAATGCAAAAAAAAAAACTTGGTAAAAAATGGCCAAAAAATTTGAAGGAAATGACTTAATTGTTTATTAGATTGCTTTAAAATTATTATTTGTTACTGTGATATTTTGGCACGTTGTGGTGATGCAGGAACTCATGCTGGTAGGCAATTAGGAAATATTAACATACATTTGTTCAGAACATACAACCTCACTACATTGGGGCTAGTGCAAGACTGTCGATTACCCAGTAATCCATGCAAGATTGCCGATTACCCAGTAATCCGTGCAGGACTGCCGATCATACAAGCGCGCCACAGAGGCACCATCTGTTATGTACAAGATCTATTATATCCATAACAATTCTCACCCTTCATAAAGAACATGCAAGATGTCATAGAGTCTTGTACATCAAGATAGTTCAAAATAAAACAGTTCACAACTAATAAACAGTTTGTCAGGAACAAGCAAAACAGTCTATAACTGCAGACATGCTGGATCAGTTACAGTTCAAAATTAAAAACAGTTTGTCACCAGGACCAAAACAAAACAGTCTAATACTGGAAATGTATTGGTTTCTTTTTAACTCGTTCTGAACGTCTGACCAATGTGGTACCTACATCACGAATGAACACTTGTGGTGATAGAACTGAGGAGTCTGCAGATGACTTGTTAATTTCACTTGGAGAACTTACTTCTAAGGGGAGCACAACAGGTTTGAGTGTAATTGTGGGAACATCAATCTCCAAATCGACAGATTCTGTAGCTGAAGCTGCAGGAGCTGGCATATCAGGTGTAGTCGAAGCATCAATAATCAGGTCCTCCTGTCTGAGTCTCAGCTGGTCAATATGGTGTGTCCAATTTCCCAAAGGGGTTGACACTTTATACAAAACTTTCCCCACAGGACATAAGACATTGCCTTTAACCCATGGTGGTCCATGGCTAAACGAACGCATCCAAATCGGAATGCCTTCTGCAAATCTTCTTGAGCTGGTCTCTTACTTCTCATGCATCTGACTGTTAGGATTTCAAATTACGTCCAGTCGTGTTCGGAGGGGACGACCAAACATAGCCATGGCTGGGGATATTCCAGTGGCTGTTGTTGGCGTATTGTGATAGTTGAAGAGGAACCTAGACAGCCTCTCGGCAACAGTCTCCTCCAGTCATTTTCTTCAGGACTGACTTTACTGTTCGGATCGCTTGCTCAGCTAAGCCATTCGAATGTGGATGGTAAGAAGGCGTTTTCACTTCAGCAAGGCCATCACAAGATAAAAAATTTGTGAATTCTTCACTTTTGAAACCAGGACCATTGTCGCTAACCACACTCTTAGGAATGCCGAAACGAGAAAATAGGCTATGTAAAACCATTATTGTTACATTTGCAGATGTACTCGATAGCTGTGCATCTTCTAACCATTTTGTCTTGGCATCTACAATTATAAGTAGCATCTGACCTTCCACTGGACTGGCATGATCAATGTGGATCCGCTTCCATGCTTTCTCTGGCATAGGCCAAGGAACATACATTGATGGCGTTGCTGAGACATTCTGCTGACATACAACACAGCCCTTCACTCTTGCTTCCAAATCATTATCCAGCTGTGGCCACCAAACATAGGAGCCAGCATGTGTTTTTATTGTTGTTATGCCTTGGTGAGATGAATGAAACTCATCTAGAATGAGCTTTCTAAATTTTGGAAGAATAAAGACACATGAGCCTCTCAAAATTGTCTTCTTCGAAAGATAATTCATCTTTTACTCTGAAGAAGGGATGCAAATTTTTCTCAATTTTCTTAGGAAACCCTTTTAAAATATACAATTTCAGCTTCAGGGCATCTGTCAATTTTGGTAGCAATTAGGTGTCTCGTCACTGGAGTGTCATCTAACTCTGTTAATAAAAACACCGACTCTGTTGGAACTGGTGGATCCGCATACTTATTATCCAATGACAATCTACTGCAAGCATCTGCATTCTCGTGCAAGCTGCCTTTTTTATACTTAATTGCATATGAATATGCTGCAAGGGTCAGAGCCCAATGTTGAATTCTTGCAGCAGTTACTACTAGTACAGGCTTGTCTGATGAAAGGAAATTAACTAAGGGACAATGATCGGTAAGAAACATGAATGTTCGTCCTAACAGATATTTTCAAAATTTTGTCCCACCAAAGACCAGGGATAGACCTTCTTTTTCTATATGGCTATGATTTTTTTCAGCTTCCATCAAGGAACGAGAAGCGAAGGCTATTGGACGATCACCATCTTCAGTTTTGTGAGACAAGACTGTAGAATAAGTCCTGAAGTCCATAGGGGCTAGCATCGCAAGCCAAAACAACTTCTTTCTTGTTATCGAAGTGTATTAGCAATGATGAGTTCTTCAAAACCTCTTTCACTTTAGAAAATGCTTCTTTCTGTGGTGTCTCCAATTTCCATTTTGTTTTTCCTTTCAATAACTCATATAGTGGAGCTAATAAGGTAGCCATGTTTGATAAAAATTTGCTGTATTAAGTAATGAGCCCGATGAAGGAACGTAGCTCATCAACATTCTTCGAATCAGGAGCTTTGACTACAGCGTCCACTTTAGACTCTAAGGGATGAAGTCCTTTTCTGTCAATACAATGACCCTGATATTCCATCGAAGATTTCAAAAATTCACATTTCTCAGAATTAAGCTTCATTCCAGCTTCCTGTAAATGCATTAGAACTACTGTCAAGTTCTGTAGGTGTTCAGCTTCGTCTTTTCTATCATCCTATCAAATAACCTTTTACTTGAATTATTTTTGAAATTTTTTATTTATATTTAAGAATACTTTCACAAGCAACAAAAAATAAATAAATAAACAAATTTTATCATAAAAACATTTTTACAAGCAACCTAAAAATTTGTCTTTATTATAAAAATATTTTTTTCCAAATGTAAAACATAAATACACATACAAAGATATTTTTATAAGAGTTTGAAATGCACTGAAAACAGAGCTGTAAATATTTAATTGCTCGAAAATTTTCAGAACATTTAAAAGAAATGTGCTTCATTTTAGACTTTATCATCATATCAGAGTTTACATCATTTCCATTATTATTTCTGAATTCTTGATTTATGCTTAAAAATGTTATTTTTTCCATCCTTTTTGGTTTTAATGAAGGGGGTCCCAAGGCCAAAACTACCCTTTTTTGCACCCAGGTGAAATATGAATTTTGGCATCGTCCCTCTCTCCCCCCCCCCCCCTCTAACCTCACCTCCATAAAGTATATTTACAAAGAGAATTTTTTTATGACCGACTTGTTTTAAACTTTAAAATATGTAATCATAAAATATATAATATTGAATTATGTAATTTGCTTCATCAAACATTGATTCATTAAAACCTTGAATACGGGATTAAAAAAAATCTCCTTTATACAGGCTTCTTTGTGCTATATCATTCTTAGATTCTTGTATGTTTTGGCATACCACAGACAGGATGATTTCAACTATACCATGCTAAATATAAATGTGAGAAAAATCGACAAAAAAATCATCATTTGACATCCCTCCATTCTGGTGCCCAAGGTTCATACCCCTCCCCTTGCTCCTCCCTTAGTTTCGGTCCTGGGATGAGAGGGGGGTGTCTTTCAGATAATACATAACCTGCTTTTGAAAAAAAAATATTTTAGATAGTACTAATATACAACCCTGATAAATACTTTTTGCTAAATACGTAAGCTCTAAGATGCTTTACCAATAAATGTGTTTTTTTTTTTTTTTTTTTTTTTCCAATTTGTTGTTGAATTCCCTTTAACTGAATACTTTGCTTGGCATAAATATGAATCACATTTTGCTTAATCATTTGATGCTTCAGAAAATATATCTGCTTTTCTTTTTATTTTCATAATAAAATAAATAAATGAATCAACAAGCCTGTACAAAATCCAAATCATCATTAGAATATGACTTCATCCTGTCATCATTAGAATATGACTTAGTATTAAATTAGAATGTATAAATACATAAACTAATTAAAAGATTAGAAACAAGCAGAATGGAAAAAAATTAAAGTGTCACTGATGGACAGACAGAACACTAAGAATGTAGATATCAAATGCATTGGATTATACGTATACTCGTTTGGAACAATTTTCACAAAAATCAAAGAAAGAAAGTTATTAAAATTACCTAAAATCCATAAGAAAGAAAGGAAGAATGAAAAATCAGAATTCTCATTAGTTCGAATTAAATGATGTCAAAAGAAAATGAGTTCAAATTAATGAAACAGTTTAATGTTATTCTGCCATTGAGAGTTTCGGGACTTCATGTTTAGTTCGAATTAAGCAAAGATTTGAATTTTCTGATTTCAAATTAACAAGAATCTACTGTGCTTCTTTTTTAATAAAAAACAGGTAGTATTTACAAGGACACACAAAAGATTTTGATTACTATACTGTATGCAAAGTATTGTATACTATTATGTCAATATCTGAAATTTTTTTTAATTTCGTTATAGCACTTCATTTCCTATGTTTGACATTTGCTACATGCAATTTCTAACTTGTTTATTATTATTAGTTAGTAAAAAAAATTTCAAATTTACAGCGATGGTGGGAATTTGGATGATATAAAATATTTCAAAATTTATTATGAAATTACCAACTGGCTTACATTTAATCTTAATGAAATACATTTTTTTTTTTATTATTATTATTTTGTAGGTTGTTGGAATATTTGCTGGATTTAGCTTTCTACTCCTTATGGCTTCACCATTTCTACTTTTAGCTGCCCCTTGTCTTCTATGTTGCAGATGCAAGAATAAGTACTTTTATGAAGAAGCTACGCCCTTGTGACTTTTTACTCCTGAGTCATGTATTGTCACACTAATAGTGAAGCTTTGTGAGCTTCTAGTCATGAAATTTTATCACCGAGTGTAAACACTGAATATCACAATGTAGATCTTTATCACAAAAATATTATGCATTTTTCTTTTCCCAGTGTTCCATTTCTGTGATATGTTATGTCCTTGTTTTTGTTTGTATATGTTTATAATGCATTTTTGTCTTTGTTTTAAGAGTCGACCTTCACAGTGTGAAGTTGTTTTGTATACTCAGTGTAATAGTTGCACTTTTTTTTTTTTTTTTTTTAAATTGTGTATAATTTTACTTTTAATGCTAAAAAAATTGATATTTTCTGTATAATGAGCTTTGTATACAATTGTTTTTTGTTGTTTTGTAAGTTAATGTATAGAGTAGCTAAACTAAAAATTGTGTATAGAGTAATTTTAGTAGTTTGACAAACATTTTATTATTATTTTTTTTTTATTTATTATTTTTTTTTTCAGTAATTATAATTATTTTTTTTTCTCCCCTGTGTCTCTTTTAAATTAGTACACAATAATTTAAAAAAATTTTTGAAAAATTTGATGAATGCTTATAAAAAGGGGAGGAAAATAGATTGGCAGGATAATTAGTTAAATTTAAGTGATAATTAATATTACTATTCCATTAGTGCAAAATATAGCAAAGACATCGCAAAAAATCATTGAAAATGACATATATAGATACAGATTCATGTATTTGATACTGATGATTTTCTAAACAAATATTTTTTAAATCATTGCATTATTTTAATATTTCTACCTGCAGTGAATAATAATTTCCATATAAATTTTCATCAATTTTAAATATATATTTTCAATTCAAAAAATTAATGCATGACCAGATTTTTCATATATGCATGAAATACTTTTTTATTCTTTGATATAATATTACTTAAATATATTATTTATATATATAATTAGTTCCAATTAATGTTAAATAGCAGAAATTCATGTATAGATCTTTATTGTGTAATTTTATTAATACTTATTTAAAATTAAAACAACTATGTTATATTACTTTTTGTCAAATGTCATCTTGTCATTTGATGAATATTCCTACAGTTGATAACTTAGAAACATAGTTGGGAGGGGGGATATTTTCTGTTGGAATAAAAACCAGAATTGAGCCAAAATTGTTTTTTCAGATGTTTGCATTAATTCTTTTTATGTTTCAGAATTCACAATTTATATTATCATTTCATTATTTTTTATGTATTCCAGAATTAAAACTTTTGTTATCATTTATTTTCATTCATACCTAAATTTATTAATAACATTCACAATTAATTTCTGCTGGTACCAAATTTAATAATTTGTATTAAATTATTAATTATTAAACTTATACATTAAATATAACATTAAAATTATTAATTCATTAAAATTTAATAATTTTAATGTTATAATAAAAAGATTTTTCTGAAATAATTACCTTTTTTTTATTTGCTAATGATAGATTTTTTAATTTGCACACAATAATATATAATTTGTATTTGAAGCTAATTAATTTTTTAAGTTAAAAAGTTATAGTATGAAATAATTTATGGAATAGTCAATAATTTGCTGTTTTTAATTTTAGACTAACTATTACAAGCTTAACTGAAATTGAACTAAATTAAAAATTTCAATGGAGAATCGTGAAGAAAAAATTAAAAGTTGTATAGTTGAAAAGTTGAAAAATATTTCAGCTTAAGTGGTAGCTACATTCCCAGGTTGGAATATAGCCATCTCTTAAGTTTTTTAGATTATCAATGTATTTATGCTGATTTGTATAGAATCTGTAATCTCTTACTGTCTTTCATATTTATTGATTGCTTTGTCCTTGTTTTTAAGAAAATGTTATGCTTTTAACCCCTTTTTCTTAACTCCAGCATCTCTCAATTATTTTAAATTCAAGAAAAACATAACTACACTAGCACTAAAAAAATATTTTTAAAAGTTTATTCTAAATGCCTTTTTTTTTTTTTTTTTTTTTTTTTTTTTTTTTTTTTTTTTTTCAGTTTACCAAAATTGCAACTCTTTTTGTAAAATTTTCAAGTCCTAATAAAAATATTATTAAGAGTTTCTAAGTAGTTTTTTTTCTTTTTTTTTTCTGATAGTTTAAACTTTGGAAATCATACCAATAAGTAATATATATATATACTTCAACAGAGTTTTATTTAGATCCAACATTAGAAGTTCTTCTCTAGTGCTGGAAAAAAAATGTTAAAGCAAAATTTCCCAAGTGAATATTTTAAAAGAAAATTATATATTGCTGTATTTCACAGGCATTTTTCAACTTCTAATGAGTGTGACAGAAAAATTACATGCGATAGAAGAATAAACTATACACAGTTCAGTGTGAGCTGTTTTTTAATGGCAACTTCATAATAGTTTTGATAACATCAGGGGTTAATTGATATTTAGCTGGCAGCAACTCTGTTTATATTTGTATAATTTAAGTAGTATGGTTTATTTCTCATATAAATTTGAAAAAATACTTATTATAAACTTATAAATACTATGTAAATATTTTTGTTTCATATTTAAAGACTTTTTTTAATTTTATTTTTTAAGAATTATAAATAATCTTCATATTTTGTATATTATGTATAAAATTGTAAAAGGGAAGTCTTGTTATCTTGCTGTCTTGTAAATTTGGAATGGTTTATTTTTATATGTTAAACTGCTGTATATGGAATTGTGTATAGTAATGTGAAAGTTCTGTGATTGTTGGAAATGTTTTTAAAAGCAAAATATACATGTGAAAAGATATACTTTCTATGCATAAAAGACTATATTTGTATTCATTATTTTAGTAATATGTAAAATACTCAGATGCAGTAAGACTAGTTTAATATGAAGTGTTGTTTCTAGCTTAAAAGAATTGCATAAATGAATATTCATTTTATTATTGGTTTATGTTAGAACATTTTTATTTCAAAAAGATGAAAAAGAAAAAAAATTAAATTACATTACTATTAATACACTGAAAATGTTTGCTTCCTCCCTTCCCCCCCTTCCTTTTTAAGTGCTGAAATTTTTGTTAAACAGTTATAATTTATTGAACTCAAAGATCAATCCTTTTAGTAATAGAAAAGTTTTTTATTCAGACTTTTATGTTATTTTTCGATTTTGTTTTCTTTCCTATAATTAACTGAAGCAGCTATTTTATGTCTTATGTAAAATTGATCATTAAACTTGACATTTGTTGCTCAGTGATAACATATTTTAACTCAATAAAGGAGATTGCCTTTTAAATATTTGACTGTAAAAAAATATACATATATACTCAGAATTTTTACCCGGTGTTATTGTTTTTAGTTTTTGACTTTTTGATTTCAAGTAAATCATGTCATTAGTTATGACATTATTTCCAAGTTTTTATGCAACATTGCTGATTTAAAAATTTCAAAAATGATGTTTTTGTTGTAAATCAATTTTTATATTTTATCTTTAGTGTGGTGTATCAATTTTCAGAAAATACAGGAGTTATTTAGTATTAGCAAAATAAAAATACTATTCAAAATTCATAGGTATGTACTTTGATTTTTCATTACAATACACTTTTTATGTTAAAATGTTATTTCAAAGACTAATAGAAATAAGATCTGTCTAATTTAGTTAATAAATATTATGATTAACAGGATCATAAATGATTTACAAGTTTTAAGATAAAATAGCCATCATTTGAATCATTTTCCAAATAACATGTGCTTTAACATTAAAGTGGGTTAAATCTAGTCTGAAATGTGTGATATACTAATTAGTTTCTCAAAGTGCAACTTGTAGCAGTTGAAAATTTAGAGATTCTATTTATTGAAAGATTAACAGTAACAAGAGTAATGAAGATTGACTTAAAAGATAAAATATAAGTTTCAAATATTGTCAAAAGGAACAATTGATTTTTTGATGGTTTTAAAGAATATTACAATTAGTGTTTCATTTTTATGGCTTCTATTAATAATTTACTTTTTTAAACTAGAGTTCTCTGTGTATTGCTCATTTTTAATATGAAACTTGTATGGCTTTTCCGGTTTTTGTGTTTCAGTCTGGGTTTTGAAAAGTGTATAGTGCAAATATGAATTATTATCCTCGATTTTATTAATATTGTAATTTTAAACGAGTTTTCTCAAGTGCTCAAAATCGCTTTGACATAACTTCCTACACATAGTACTTGCACCTGTGAATACACATCCTGCATTAGCTTCCACACATTATAGGGTGTTATTTTCTTTGTTACTCTCTGTAATCTGTGAGAATTATATTTTTTTAATATTGACCTGTGCATTTTGTTCTCGGATGAAGAGCAAATTGGCTTTGTATTCATGTTTTTGTTATGAAAAATCAAGGATTTGAATGCAACTTGTTTAATGTATTACAGCATTAAATTCTCTCAAGACGAGAGTAATAAATATGTTTTGAAAACCATTGTCTTTTTTTTTTTTTTCTTTTTTAATCATTATTTATTGTCAAACTATTTTCAAAAGGAAATGGTTTGAATCAGACATATTTAAAGTTAACAACATTCGCCTTATCCAGAAAAACCTTTTTGTTTAGAAGTAGTGTACCATGCCCAATCAAACTAATTCAAATGGCATGGCTTTGCAAAAAAACTTTTGAACATATAACAAAATGTGACAGATTTTTTGTAAATCTGTTTCCGATCTTTCTTGGAATGCTAAAACCATATGTATGTACATATAATGAATTCACAGGTGAAGAATTTTAGTATCTTTCAAAATCTAAGTGACGTACAAAGTTATGTTTTGAATTTATGTCCCCAGGAGGTCAAAATTATTTCATGAACTATCAGATGCTATAAAATTTGCTGTTTAGTGAATTGATACAAAGTTGTGGAATTTTCAACTGCAAAAAAGTTTTTCATTTACAGAGGGGATCATAATACATTTAATTATATATTTTTTTTTTCATAAGAGTATTTTTGGTTAATTGATCTGATTATTCTTGTAAATAAAAACAAAAAAAATAAAACAAAAAAAAAAGTTATAACTACAGATTTTTTTAATCAGTTTTAATGAAAAAACATATCTAAATTTCACATTATTATTTAAAAATTTCTATATATCTTCAGATATTAGACAATTATTGAGATTAAGCAACTTTTTCGATAAATAATTTTGTAAATAAAGTGTTTAATCTATTTTAAATCAGATTAATTTAATCGAGAATTTTTTTAGTTAAAATTTTCAAAAGATTCAGATATCAAAAGCTATTTTAAAGTGGGCAGTATATCTTGTTGCAGAGGTATGATGTTTCTAGTATATTCTCTACTATCCACTTTCTCTTTCCCCACATTAGAGATTTCGAATTATTTCAAAACTATATTTTTTTTAATTGATTACATTTAGAATAACAACGATGTTTGTCTGTGTTGTTTTTTAAAAAGATTTCTGCACATAAAGCTAGGAAGATTTGGGAGGAAGGTAGCTGTATATTGGAAGTTATTGCACCCCAAAGCCAGTTTTTGGATTTTTTTTTTTTTTTTTTAATTACATAACAAATAATTCACATTAGTATAAAGATTCTTTTTTAAAACTTTAGCATAATATATTTAATTTTATCCAGTTTAAAATAAAGTGTATTCAGAATTTCTATAGCTATTTATGAATTTTTAGTGTTATGCAACATATTTAGCCCATATACTTTCAACTCAATATACTAAATTTTCTCCTTTAGGAAATTTATACAATTTTTAGGCATTTCTCCTTTTTTTCCACCAATCTTTTGACTTGTAAAAATAATCCAGTTTCAATTTTTTAGCTTAATGTAATAAATTTTGTTCGGTGTGATTTTTTAATTTTTTTACTTTCAAAGTGATTTTGATAATTTTTTTTTTTTTTGAAACGGAAACTCACTGTTAAATTTCTTAATATGTAAAAGAATCAGGATTTCTTTGAAAATTCATTTCAACATCGACCACTCACAATAATGAAAAACCAACTCCAACTTGAAACAAAGACAATCCAACAATGAAAAAAAAAGCAATATGAATTGGTCTGACCAATTCTGTCCGAGACCAAGGACTTGTAAATCTCTGGATTGTGTGGAATTTAAATCAGTCTGAAGAGGATGGCAGAAAATTGTTATTGAATCCTTTTACTGACACAAAACCATTAATGAAAGTTTACTTATCCACTATGGAGCAAAATAATTTGTTATTTGTGTGCTGATTGCTTCATGACTTACTGAATTTAATGATTTTTCCCCCATGACAATTTCATGAAATTTTTTTGCAAAAAGATGCACATTGTCTTGTGATCCATTTGATGAAATTAGGAATGTTTTTTTTATTCTGCGATTGACTGATGATATTTTTTACGAGACAGATTGACGATTTGTTGTATATTGAAGAATGTTTGCTAAACTTTAAATACTCAACCTGGGTCGATGGTAAAGTTTTTCAGCTGGCAGTATTTGCATCTGCACATACTGGCATTCAGCCAGTACAGTGGCTAAAAAACTGATTGATCCCAATATTGGGATGCAACATCACATGCATTAAGTCCACAAATTATTTCTTCCTGGCTATTTTTATTAAAAATGCAAGAATTAAAATGTTATGATTGATCATCGCTATTTTTCTGTTTGTGATCTAAAATTTATGTGTTAAAATAAGATTCAATGATAGAAATCTAGAGAATTGTCAGGGTTGATACTTTTATATTTGCTTTTCCAGGCATATTTTAAAAAAATTACCAGGGGTCAGGTCTTTTGACCATGTTTGTTCATTTTTCAGAATGTTAGCATTTCTTTGACAAAATTCACATTTTTTCAACAAACTTAGTGTTTTTACAATGGTTTTTGTAGTATTTTGAAAAAATTTGTGAGTTTTCTTTGCAATTTTTTGATGAAATTAGTTTTTTGCCAGCTTTTTGTTCGTTTTTTGTCGAAGTTTACATTTTTTTCACAATCATTTGCTGAATATGGCGTGTTTTTTGCAAACTTTTGATGAAAATGCATATTTTTGGTATCTTTTGACAAAATTTATGTGTTTTTCATGATTTTTTTGTCTGTAGTTTAATGTTTTAACAAAATTAGCAGTCTGAAAAAAAATTAAATATGGAACTTTTCTTTGCTTCTAGGACCGATGAAATTGTGCAAAATTTCATTTTGGCACAAATCTAGGGGAAAATGCTATTTCGGTGCAGATATGTGCAGCACTTGGAAGCCTGCTTGTAGACAATTTATATATTCTTCAGAGGGAGAGGATTTCAGATGATCAATTAATTTTATTTAACCAGTTTTGAGTCCTGCATCATTTATTTAATTGACACCACCTAAAAAAAACTTTACTTTGTTAATCACAAAAATGCCTTGATTAAATAGGCCAAATGTTACTCCTTTTTTTTTACCAATGTCAAAAACAAACATAAAACTTTTGAAGATACGTATATGCACCCATGATCCCAAAAAGATTAATATTTCAAAATAACATACCACAGAAAAGCTTCAAAAAAGTACATTAATAAATTTCACAAATTTGTAGATGTCAGTAATAAGTTGCAATGAACCCCATGTGCGTCAGCTGTATATATATAGAAATAAAAACCAATAGGTGTGAAGAATATTTTAATTCTATTTCCTTGTTACCCAATAAAGTGTATTTTGGTTGTATATACCCATGAAACTATACGGTATACCTGTGTTGTTTATACCCATGAAACTATAAAATTCCCTAACTTTTTCAGGTTAGCAAAGCTGAATGTTAAACAATTTCGGCATACAGTTCTAAAATATAATATTCTTTTAGTTTTTAAATGTGTTGCAGTGTAGCAATAATCAAAATTTAGTACATAATTAATATTCTTGGACTGAGTCAGCCTAATAATAGCATTGCTTTTAAAAATAAAATATATTTCATAAGAAAACTAATCAATATATTTTTAACATTGGTATATTTTAAAAATCTTAAGCAGAATTTACAAATCTATGACAGATTTAACAGGAAAAAAAAATTAGTTTTAAATTTCAATATTTCATAGTGTTTCATGGCAACAAGTAGTTTTGGGACTGAAATTATTTACAATTTCAGAATAACGTACAACAATGTTAAGGGGCCGCTTCACTCAAATGACAAGACCAGTTTGCTAATGCTAATCCTATGGAAGAAATGTATAAAGATATCTCGGTTGCATTTTAATATTTTAAAATGATTCTTTTTGCATTGGATAGCTGAAATTGATCTGAATGCAGGCTGTTTTTTACTTTTGTTTACAGATTTTTTACGAGAACGCTTTCATTTTCAGAACCGGTTTGGAAAGCAAAATCACCCTCATAAAAAATATCTGTAAACGAAATCAAAAAAGTAAAAAACGGCCTGCATTCAGATCATCTCAGCTATCCAATGCAAAAAGAATGATTTTAAAATATTATAATGCAAGAGATATCTTTATAAATTTCTTCCATATGATTAGGATTAGCATTTAGCAAATGGGTCTTTTCATTTGAGTGAAGCAGCCCCTTAATACAAAAGAGAGGCACATTATTTTTTTCAATTACTTTTTGTAATTTATTTTAAATAGGATTTTTATATTTTCACTTCTATCATTTTCAAATAAAGAATTTCATTCAAAATTGAAATATCTGCATTTATTTTATAGCAGGGTTCATACAGAGTTCGGAAGAAAAAATCCAAGGAGTCCAAAAAATTTTAAGGACTTGCCACTTTTGTTGTTATCTATGCACTTGCACAGCCCCAATTCCACACGGATTTTGCGAGTGGGGATTATCTGCGATCTTTAGATGAAATCAGCGATTTATTGAGATCTTTTGTCGAAATCAAGTTTTCCTATCTTTTGACAAAATTGACGTTTTCCCTTTTTTTTTTATGAAATTGTTTTTTTGACAAAATTTGCATTTTTACACAATCTTATCTCGAAAATGGCTTTTTTTCCATGATCTTTTGATGAAATCTGCTTTTTTTTTTTTTCCAATGATTTTTTGACTAAATATTTGTAAGCGATCTTTTCTCGAAAACTGCATTTTTCCTGCAATCTTTCAACGAAATTAACATTTTATCTGTGATATTTGATGAAATTGCAGTTTTAACTGCAATCTGCACAGGAAATTCGTGTTTTTCAGCAATCTTTTGACAAAAACATTGATGAAATCGTCGTTTTTCCACGAAATATGTGCTTTTTTGGCAATCTCTTCACAAAATTTGCATTTCTCCTCGATTGTTTTTTCTGCATGCAAAACCATACAAGTTGGCAACTATGCAGAACTGATAACCCAATTTTTTGATTTTCGGACGAGAATCACCCCTGAATCCACCTTTATCAGTAAAGTTGAGCATGATGAATAGTATTATGAAGAAGAAATCAAATTTGTATATCTAGCTGTGAAGGAATTAAACAGTGTAATCACTTTTTGAAATTAGAAGTTTAGACCAGCTTAGCCAGCCATTTAAAGCTTAGCCAGCAGGTGCGTCTGGATTATTCTTTTCATTTTTCTTTTCCTTATGGCTGTGAAAAGTAAATCACTTTGGTGGCTATTAGTATGATCCCAACCAGTCACTGCTGTGCTTTTGATGAATGACATGCATAAAGGGTTTATTGTGCACTTTACAATCGCGATTTTTATTTATTTATTTTTTGGGGGGAGCAATATTGCTCGTGCAGAAAATCACAATACAATTTAAGGAGTTTCTAAGGAGTATTTTGTTTATCCAAGTAGTTCTAACAAGGAAGGTCTCTATTGGGGGCATACTCAGAATTTTTTGAAAAAAATACGAATTAAACTACTCATGTAGGTAATAAAGG
Source organism: Maratus speculifer (assembly GCA_964019185.1). Taxonomy (NCBI): domain Eukaryota; kingdom Metazoa; phylum Arthropoda; class Arachnida; order Araneae; family Salticidae; genus Maratus; species Maratus speculifer. Next base: position 185,505,061 of record OZ025296.1, on the reverse strand, counting down.
ATCAGTGAAAATTAGCGGCGGAATTACATTATTAGATGTGTAAAAAAATAAAATAGTTTGGAATAATTGCCGTGAAAAGCTGAAAGCGACGCGGGATTTGGCGAGCAGTGCATTTCCTCGCCAAAAGCAGACGATTTTAACGAACCTGAAAATTGATTTTAATTGACTTCACTGTTAAAAATCTGCAGCATTTACTGCAACGTCACTCCACTACTTTTATAGAATGTCTTTCTTCTGACCAATGAGAATGCTCCACAGCACGGTGAATTGGGCGTGTCATACACTGTTAAAAATCTGCTGCATTTTGTTGCAACGCACTCCACGGCTTGTATATAATATCTCTATTCCAACCAATGAGAAAGCTCCATTTCACGGCCAAGTAACCGTTTTCTATACAAGCAAGGGAGTGCGTTACAACAAAATGCAGCAAATTTTTAACAGTGTATTTTTCAATTTGGAACAATTTTAATCAATTTAAATTGTGTTTTAAATGATAAAATATATTAATTTCTTTTTGCTATAAGTACATATAAACGTATATCACAAAATTACACTTAAAGTAAAGTAAAAATGCAAAACTAAAATTACTTAAATTAAAATTATTTAAATAAATTGAACAGAAAGTTTTTTTCTTTAAAAAGTATTCGAAGCGTAAAAACGTATTTCTCAAAATTTTGTTTTTTCGCCAACCGGAGATAAATCGCCAAATAAACGAAATTTTTATTATTTTTTTACGGACGTTATAAGGAGGTTCCGCCGAAATTTTTTTTATAAACATATATAACTATATGAGAAGAACATTCTGTAATTTTTTCAGATTTTTCTGAGTATGCCCGTATGGAGACCTTCCTTGTAAGTACTACTTGGGAACATTTTCATTTCCAAGTAGTTTCTAAGGAGTCTGTACAAACCTTGTTTGTAGCATATAGAACAACTCTAAAACAGTACAATATATTGAACTTTTATTTCTATCTTTTTTTTTTTATGTAACTCCAAACATTATCTTGATAGGTTTATTAACATACTAATATTATTTTCATAATCGCAAAGAAAGACTACACAGTACACCATCAAATGTAGGGTTCAACTAATGATTGTTTACATCTCTTGTAGCTATTTTTTTAACTGCAGAAAACTAATTAATGCCATTTTAATCTACATTATTTCACATTTAAATTCTATGCAAGTATTGAGAAGGCATAGCTGTCTATGTACTAATATCTTATATAACATTGTACCTAAAATTTTACCTAGGTCAAATAGGTGTATTTAAAAAAAAATTAATCAAATCTAATATATACTACACAGGGGTGATTCTCGTTTGAAAATTTAAGACATCCTCTTCTGTAAATTTGGTTATCAGTTCTGCATAATTGTACAGTTTTGTGCGCAAAAAAAAACAGAAATGCAAATTTCATGAAAGGATCGCCAAAAAAGCACACATTTCGTCGAAAAATGACGATTTCGTCAACAAACTTTGTCAAAAGATCGCTGAAAAACACTAATTTCCTGGACAAATTGCGAAAAAACAGCAATTTCACCAAATAGCTCAGATAAAACTGATTTCGTCTGAAGACTGCTGGAAAAAGTCGATTTCGTGTAAAGATTGCGGATATAATGCCAATTTCGTTAAGATATCGCGGAATAAAACACCATTTTCGATGAAAGATCTCTTTAAAATATTTTGTCAAAAGATCATTGAAAAAAAGAATTAAACAAAGGCCGATTTCATCAAAAGATCACAAGGATAAAACGCTGATTTTGAGAAAAGACTCTGTAAAAATCAAAATTTTGTCTAAATATTAAAAAAAAAAAAAAAAAAGACACCAATTTAATTTTTAAAAAGTCGATTTTGTCTAAAGATCGCAGAAAAACTGCAGATTGAGACAAAAGATCGCAATAAATTGCCGATTTTACTAAAATATCACAGATAAATCACTGATTTCGTCTAAAGATCGCAGATTTCCCCCCCCCCCCCCTCCTCGCGGAATTACACCCACATGTAAAACTTATATCCCTTATAATTAATTTACCGATTGAAAAATAGTGTCATAAATTAATATAGTATAATTTCATATGCATCCTTTTCTGCAGTTTCCATATATTGACCTTCGATTTATTCTGTTGAGCTGATCCATAGTATCAGACCAGATTATATGATCGTTGAGGTTATTTGAGTGAAATAGTCCTTCAATGTTCATTAGAGAGGGCCGAAAAAAACTTTTTTTCGATTTTCGATAATGGCGGGTGCGGAAAAGTGGCCACTGGTAGCACTCAGTTCACACAAAAAATTTGAGATTTTTTGGAGTTTTCCTTACCCTGCTGCAAATGGCTTGAAAATTTGCAAAAATGCTGATTTTTGAACTTTTTTAGCTAAAAAGTTAAAAATGTTAAATTTATTTTGGTTGTATTTACTTGAAAAGGCATCTTTAACGTACCAAATGCTTAAATAAGTCCTGATAATGCATAATTTAATCGCTCAGTGCATTTTAAATAAACCGATTTTCATAACTTTTTCACGTTTAACAGGCAAAAATTGTATTGGTTTGAATCGCTCGTTAATTTCTCTTATTTATGTTCCTTGGTCTTTAAATTTTTTCTATGCGTCAAAGATCATATATTTGGGCAGCGGACAGCAGTATAACTCAAAAACAAAGCTGGAAGGAGAGAAGGGGGTGAAACAGGACTCTAAGCATGCGCAATGCGTCATCGTAATGTTGAGGGAGTGACGGAAGATATAAAAGAGAAGAGAAAATTGCGATAAGGGATTATTATTTTACCATGCTTAAAATCTGCGACATTTATTCAATGTGGATGTGAAACCTTTTCCTAGAGAGATTCAGTATTTTTTGGATCGTTTGACGTACCATTACAGTGTTTTGTGCGTTTTATTATGACGAGCTTAGAAATGGCTATTATGAAGGTCCATGGCAATGTAAAAGACACGCGACAGCATGAAAAGTATCCTTTTTTGGGCACCATGCTTGTTGAAAGACTTGCAATTGCCAACTTATACTGATATCATACGCCACTACTACTGGTTGTGAAGCGATATGGCAGAAAATCGAAAAATCCAATATTAGTCAATAGAAATCGTATGGGCTTGAAAGTAAAGACAACCCGCGAAGAATTCGTACGAAATGGTGAAACCTTTTAGTAATTTTTAATCTTTTTGTAAATTGATCACTAGGAAAACACTGGTATGGAAGCATTTTTCAGATTTCGGTAACTTTTTCACCTACCATTAAATTATTATTCTAAACTTTCACTATTAAAAGAAGTGTGGATCATTGGGGAAATCCTGTAATTGTATGGGCTTGAAAGTAAAGACAACCCGTGAAGAATTCTTACGATATGGTGAAACCTTTTAGTAGTTTTTAATCTTTTTTGTAAATTGATCGTTGGGAAAACACTGGTATGGAAGCTTTTTACCAGATTTTAGTAACTTTTTCACCTACCTTTTTAATAACATCATCTATTGTCTAATATTGAATTTCTCGATTTTCTGCCATATCGCTTCGCAACCAGTAATATAGTGGCGCATGATATCAGTATAAGTTGGCAATTGCAAGTCTTTCAATAAGCATTGGGCCTCAAAAAGGATACTTTTCATGCTGTCGCATGTCTTTTACATTGCCATGGACCTTCATACTAGCCCAGGGGTGATTCTGGAGGAAATTTTTTTTTTCGGAAATTCGCATCGCATTTTCGGAAATCGGCGCCGGGGGGGGGGGGGGGGGGGGGGGGGGGAGCCCCCCTCTCTCTAGCGATCTTCGGACAAAATCGGCGTTTTCCCGCTATCTTCAGACGAAATCAGCAATATTTTAGCAAAATCAGCGTTTTTTCCGCGATCTTTTGACGAAATCGGCGTTTTCCCATGTTTTTTTTAAAGTGAAATCATCTTTTTTTAGACGATCTTTAGACAAAATTTGCATCTTTATGCGATTTTTTCTCGAAAACGGCGTTTTATTCCCGCGATCTTTTGACGAAATTGGCGTTTTTTCCGTGATCTTTTGATGAAATCGGCGTATTTTTTCAAATATTCTATTGACAAAATATTTTAAGCGATCTTGTATCGAAAACGGCGTTTTTTCCCGCGATCTTTTAACGAAATCGGTGTTGTATCCGCAATCTTTAGACGAAATCGGCGTTTTCCCGCGGTCTTCAGAAGAAATCAGCGTTTTATCTGCGATATTTGTTGAAATTGACGTTTTTTCCGCGATCCGCACAGGAAATTCGTGTTCTTTATCGATGTTTTGACAAAGTTCGTTTACAAAAAAATTGACGAAAACGTCGTTTTTCCACGAAATATTGACGAAATGTATGCTATTTCGGCGATCCTTTCACGAAATTTGTATTTCTACGTAATTGTTTTTTCCGCGCGCAAAACCGTACAAGTTGGCAACTATGCGGAATTGATAACTCAATTTCAAATTTTCGGAAAAGGATGCCTTAAATTTTTGGAAATTTCGGACGAGAATCACCCCTGTACTAGCCATTTCTAAGCTTGTCGTAATAAAACGCACAAAACACTGTAATGGTACATCAAATGATCCAAAAAGTACAGAATCTCTAAGAAAAGGTTTCATGTCCACATGTCGCAGGTTTTGAGCATAGTAAAATAATAGAAATCCCTTATTGCAATTTTCTCCTCTCTTTTATTTCCTCCTTAACTCCCTCAACATTACGATGAGGCATTGCGCACTCTTAGCGTCCTGCTTCACCCCTTCTCATTTTCCAGATTTGTTTTTGAGTTATACTGCTGTCTGTTGTTCAAATATATGACCTTTGACGCATAGAAAAAATTTAAAGGCTAGGGAACATAAATAAGAGAGAAATTAACAAACGATTCAAACCAATACAAATTTTTGCCTGTTATACGTGGAAAAGCTATGAAAATCGGCATATTTAAAATACACTTAGCAATTAAGTAATGCATTATCAGAACTTATTTAAGCATTTTGTATGTTAAACCTGCCTTTTCAAGTAAATACAGCCAAAATAAATTTAATGTAACATTTTTAACTTTTTACCTAAAAAAGTTCAAAAATCAGCAATTTTGCAAATTTTCAAGCCATTTGCGGCAGGGTAAGGAAAACTTCAAAAAATCTCAAATTTTTTGCGTGAACTGAGTGCCACCAGTGGCCACTTTTCCACACCCACCATAATCGAAAAAAAGGTTTTTTCGGCCCACCCTAATGTTCATGTCCGGGATGGCTCCGTTGGAAGAGCATTAGCGGCTTCAGCCAATACATCCCTGGTTCGAATCCTGGCCCGAACTTTTTTTGCCTATATGGAAAATTTACATCCCTTAAAATTATTTGTGTCAATCACCAAATCAATAAAAGCTTTGCTGAAATGAGGCGCTGAATTTGCCATTTACTGTACTGTTAATTAGTTGTATCCAAACTATCATTGGCCAATCAAATTTTTTTTTAATCTGTTATAGTCTAAATCTCATAGCAATTTACCGCTAAAAGAATTTTTGAAACGTTCAGATATTTAGTGTATAGAATTTCTATTTTCTAGGCAATAACAAAAAATTGAGTTATTTTGGAAAATATTTTGAAATACATAAAAACGGATTCAGTAAGGGGTTAAATGTAGATTTCGCAGTGTTTTATGTTGAATCTATTTTGCTAACATTTTTTGTCATATCTTATTTGACAAATTGCTAATGTTGGTCAAAAGCTAGTGAGAACCCCCAGTTGTTACTGAAGTGAAGCTAAATGTTAACTCTAGCATATCAATTCTCAAAGTAGGAAATGTATAGTATACGAGTTAGAAGTTACATGAAAGGTTCAAGGAAACTTTCAATGAAACTGATAACCCCATACAGCAAAGTAAAATTAAAGGAATATGTTTAAGAATTTCTTGTATCATTTACAATTTTAAAAACAAAGTTTATCTCTGTCTCTTTTTAAGAAGGAAAAGTCTAAGTTACCATTACAAGAAACTTTTGCAACATCCAAAATAAAAAAGACAATTGTTAAAAAATATTTTATTAAATACAAGTCTGTACACATGGAGGAGACAAATGAACACAATGCATGATAATTGAAATTGGTAGTCTAGGATGATAAAAACTGAAGGAAGAAGAGGAGCAGAAATGATACAATTAAATAAAAATAAGATAAGGCGGGCATTGCATAAATTATAACACCAATATACTGTCATAATGATGCATTTAAATAAAAACAAAATAAGACGGCAATTGTATAAATTATAACACTAATATACTGTCATAACTCTTTTCAAGAAAAGAATTGTCAAAATACATAGCATTTTAAAAGTCAGCATCAAGAGTGAAACGGTGGTCTTCTTTCTTGGACATTACCCCAGCTTTTTGATATTCACCTACTTTTTTCTCAAAGAAGTTTGTTTTACCTTCTAAACTTATGTGTTCCATGAAGTCAAATGGATTTTCAACATTATAAATCTAAAAAAAATAAGATTTCATTAGAAATTTCATAAGTTAAAAATAGTTTGTTTTATGCATATTTAATAAATATACCATTTTAAATGGGAAAGCAATTTTCTTGATTATCAAATATTGATGAAAATGACAGGAAAGTTGTTCATGAAATTTGGGTATATAAAAAAGCTTCTACACCTTTATCAGCATTACAAAAATCTTTTTTTTGGAGGGGGGGGGGGGTGATTTTGATTCACTAACATTTTTTATGTAAAATGTTTTGAAAGGGTTGAGTAATAGAGTTAAGAGACGAGATGGGAACTATTTCTAATTTCTACCTACAAAAAATCTTTGTCATGTCTATAATGTTGTATGAAAAATGTGTTTAATTTATCAACAACAAACTAATTCGATATGCTTGCAGCAATATAAAAAAAATATATAGCTTAGTTTATAAAATGGAGAAATTGGATGGAATATAATTTCATACCTGCCAACATATCAATTTTGCAATCCTTACAATTTTCTCAATGTATTCTTACATGCTTAAAAATGCATAACATATGCATATGCAATGCAAAAAGTAATATTTCTTAAAAATATTTTCTATGTTATTTTTACATTTATTTTTATATTAAAAAATAAAAACATGAGGTTGCACAAGAAAACTATTTTCCTATTTCATACATTTGGAACGTGTTTCCAAAAAATTGTCCTGCACGATGATCTGTAATAGAAAAGGGCAGACTAAATTCACAGCAAATTTCCTGAAAGGTTACAGCAGTTGAGGGGGTGGAAGAAAGAGTATATCTCAAGGCATTAATTATGCATTTTTACTGGATAGCTTTGATGAAATGCACATTTTTTAGCAATCCTTTCACAAAATTCATGTATTTTACGCGATTTTTTGTTGAAATCAGCGTTTTTTCAACTATCTTTTTACAAAATCTGCATTTTTCCCGGAATTCTTTGACATAATTCACTGTTTTCTGCTACCCTTTCATGAAATTTGCGTGATCTTGTCACGAAATTGGCGTTTTATCCGCAATCTTCAGACGAAATCGGCGTTTTCCCGCGATCTTTGGACGAAATCGGCGATTTATCTGCTATATTTTGTTGAAATCGGCGTTTTCCCGTGATTTTTTTTGATGAAATTGGCGTTTTTTCTACGATCTTTTGACAAAATTTGCATTTATAAGCGATCTTTTCTCGAAAACGGCGTTTTATCCCCGAGATCTTTTGACGATATCGGCGTTTTTTCCATGATCTTTTGATGAAATTGTCATTTTTTTCAATGATTTTTTGAAAAAATATTTTTACGCGATCTTTTATCGAAAACGGTGTTTTTTCCCGCGATCTATTGACGAAATCGGCAATATATCCGCAATCTTTAGACGAAATCGACGTTTTCCCGCGGTCTTCAGACGAAATCAGCGTTTTATCCGAGGTATTTTTGTGAAATCGCCGTTTTTTCCGCAATCCGCACAGGAAATTCGCGTTTTTCAGCGATCTTTTGACAAACTTTGTTGATAAAAACATCGAAGAAATCGTCATATTTTCACGAAATATCGACGAAATATGCGCATTTTCGGCGATCCTTTCACGAAATTTGCTCCGCGCGCAAAACCGTACAATCGTAAAGTTCATCCGTACAACCGTACACTTAGAACAAAATCCGTACATTGTACGGCCAAACCGTACAAGTTGGCAAGTATGTAATTTATACAAAAAATGAATTGACAGAATTTTTATTAGTTTTAGAAACTAAAAATATTTTGCTGTAGATATAAATTATTAAACTTTACTCAAAAAGTAAGATTCCTTAAAAAGCTAACAAAGTTCCTAGTGAGTGATAAGTGAAAATTAAAATAACATTCTTTTTTCTTTATTGAAGTATAAAGTTAACAAAAGTTATATTTGTGTAATTACACTAAATATATATTATGTGCATAAATTACATGATAGAATTTTTAAATATTTTTATTTTATTTTAAAAATAGGAATTCCAAATTAAACTTCTAAAAAATCTTTCTTCCCAAGTTAAATATTTCATGTTTCAGAAAATTATATTCAGGTATGAAAAATTGAATAAAAAATATTTATTTTAATAAAATACTTAAAGGGACTTGACAGTCACTTGAAAACAACTGGTCTGTAATGTTAAACCAATGGACAGATTGTTTTTGAATTTCTTGTTTAAATTTAAAGTTCCGAAAGTGAAAGTACCTTTTAAAAATCTAACACCAAAATTGAAAAAGAAAAAAAAAATAGACATTAAAAATCAACCTCAACTATCCTATGCAAAAAAAAATTGGTTAAAAATATTCAAATTTACAAAAAGAAACTCAAAAACAACCTGCCCATTAGTTTAACATTATAAAACTGATGTTTTCAAGTGAGTAAAGAGTCCCCTCCCCTTAAGGCGATTGGTCACTGAGTGGCCGAATTCTCCTCTGTAATGTTAAATCTATAGTTATTTGATACATTTTTATATTTAAAATATCTCTGCAGGAAATTAACTTCTTTTTTCAGCATTCTCTTCTGAAAGGATGCATCTTTTTTTTTTCTTAGATTAAAAAAAAAACTATGAATAATTTTATACGAAGTGTTAAAATTTTACTTCCGGGACATCAGTTTTTAAAACATAAGATATTAAATTAAGCAAATATTTAAAAAATATTTTGACAAGTAAAAAAAGTGACATCTTTTACAAAGAGAACACTGAAAAAAGAAGTTAAACGCTACTTAACTTAGTATTACCAAGAAGAATTTGGCTGCAGTGTGACTAACCGTCATAATTCAGTGGTCTTCAAAAGTATGCATTGAGTAGTTTTGGAGTTCACTGCTTTAAAGTAGGGTTTATGTGTTATTGAAATTTAAATAACACTGCTAAGTACATAACCTTAAATATGTAGTACATCTTCCATCAAAATAGTCAAGTCGCAGTACATGGTTGAATACAAGTAAAATATATATATATTAATAGATAAAATTATGTTTTTAAAAAATATATCAAATGTATTTTTGATATAAAGATTAAACAATTAAAGTTATTTTTTATAGAAAACTTCAAAACATCTCATGCTGTTTTAAATACTGCAATAAACATAAGTAACTGAAGGAGAAAAATTACCAACCTTTTCGCAGTTCAACTCAACCAGAAGTCTATCTGCAACAAACTCAATATATTGCTTCATTAGATTGTTGTTCATGCCGATTAAAGCAACTGGTAATGCTTCTGTGAGAAACTCTTGTTCAATGGTAACAGCATCAGATATTATTTGGATAATTTTTTGTTCGGAAGGTTTATGAATTAAATGACTGAACATCAGGCATGCAAAGTCACAATGCAAGCCCTGAAAAAAAGAATTTTTGAGAATAAGTGGCAATATTTAAACTAATTAGGATATTGAAATAACAGAAGTTTTTATTTGTTGAAAAATCTTATTTCTATATCTTAATATTAATTAGAGAATGCTACGAATAGCCGAATATTTGGCAAAATTTAAAGACAAATATGTTTTTCTAATATAGAAATTAAATACTCTCAAAGATCAGTTCATACTTGCCAACTTAAAGAAGAAAATATTAAGATTCTTCTAGAGATATTGTCTGGGTTAACATGCTGTTTAAGAAACATGGATAAACATAAAAGTTTCAAAGAAAGGAAGCAAGGGGAAAAGAACAGATTTTTTTTAATTGAAATGAATATATAGGTATATATTAACTAATTATGAATTTAACTTTCAACATTTCAATTAATATACAATTATCAGTATAAGCCCTTAACACAATTATCAGTAATATTTTATATTTATAGAAATTTATTATTTTTTGTGCTTATATATTACATGATCTTTAAAATTAATGAGTAAATCTGCTAGTTCATAATAAATTATGAAAAACCCTGAATGCAACTGTGTAGTTTTTTTTTTTACAGCTCCTATGATACGATGTTTGCTTGTTGTGCACAAGCATACATCTTTAAGAAGCTCATATATATACCAGAACCAATAGATATTTGCAGCACACTACATGAAGTGTTTCAAGAAAGATTAGCAAAGTTCTGCATACAGCTCTATTAAATTACATTTTATTAATGCATCTTTAATTTGTATTAAATTTTTTCAATATTACATACTTATTTTGAAAAGATTACATAAAGCAAAGACAATATATAAAAAGTTCTGAAACAATTTTTTAAAAAATCATTCTAATTTTTAAGTACAAGCTGAAACATTAACTACAAACTTATCATATGGAAATATAAAAATTCTCTCAAACATCATTTCTCTGACACATTAAAAAAAAAAAAAAAAAAAAAAAAATTATAAATAATCAGAACATCAGATCAAATGTTGCTAACAACTGCCACAAGTATGGCAGATATTATGAAATTACATAAACTCAATACAATTTACGACCTATTTTCTGGAATCCTCAGGAGCAAAGGCTTTCCAGATTTCAGATCCTCCCAAAGTTTGCTATTTCTGCCTTTATTATTATTATTATCTTTTGACGAAATTTGCAAGAGGAGAAATCTAAAAATTTTAAAACATTTCAGAAATTTTAAGATTAAAAAAAATTAAATTTAAATTTTGTAATTTTTTTATACTTAGGGTCTTATTGGATAGAGGGTCTTATATTGTAAAAGCTTTTAGTCAGTTTGTACACTACTTGACACATACATATATAATCAGGATTCGATTTAAGCGGTATCGCATCGCAATTCAAATTTAACTAAAATGCGATCTAAGAAATGCATTAAATCACAATCATTGGGATGCAGAAATAGAAAAATATTTCATCTAATCGAGCTGTGGAAATTTTTTTCCCAAAACCTCGTCAACCAAATATACAGAAATATGGAAAAAGGAAGCAAAATTTTTAGGAAGATGAGTAACTAAAACAATGAAGTTTCAGAAATTTTGTAAATAGCCTGTAAATAATATGAACAAGAGGTATTTTTTGTGTAATAATACTTGTGTACTTAAATGAAGATTTCATTTTTTTTCCGCTTTATGTTTTATTTAAAATTACAAAAATTGTATTTCTGAGTTTATGGCTTATTAAAAAATATTGACTCTCACAACAAATATATTTTTTAAGAATTGGTACTGTGGTAATTTGATACATATTTAATTGACCTGTGGCAAAGGTAAATTGACCTATAAGTCATTCAAGAGCCAGCTTCCGATTTCCTAAGTAATTTATATTGGGTAGGTGAGTTATTTATTTTTTATTCTTTGTATAATTTTATTTACTTTCATTTAGGCTTTTGGTTAAATATTACTTTAAAAAAAAATTTCGTAAATTTTCAAGATAATAAAGTTATGTTAGCTATTTTTTACTTGCTATACAAAAGTGTCTAACTGCTATTCAAAACGGACTTTGTATAGCAGTTACTGCTATGCAACTTTCTTTTTCTAAATCGACCCCTGTATATAATGTATCATAACTTTGAATAAAAAAAAAAAAAACACCTTGTTGAAAAAATGTCCTTGAAAATTTATAAGAATATATATATATATATATATATATATATCGAAGAATTCTAATAAAATAAAAATTGAAGTTACCTCATCTCTGCTAATGAGTTCATTGCTGAATGTCAGACCAGGCATTAAGCCTCTCTTCTTCAACCAGAAAATGGCAGCGAAAGAACCAGAGAAGAAAATTCCTTCAACAGCAGCAAAAGCAATTATTCTTTCTCCAAAGGATGCATTAGAAGAACTGATCCAAGAAAGGGCCCAGTCAGCTTTCTTTTTTATACAAGGGAGAGTTTCAATTGCATTGAAGAGTTTTTCTCTATAAAATAAAATTTCATCTGTTTTATAAACTATACACACATTTGTAAAGTGACAAAACAAGAATTTAAGATATTTTTGTAACTATCAATAAAATTCACTTTAAATTTTTTTTAAATAAGAGATTCAGCAACTATATCTTCATTTTTGAAATTATGCGATCCTATTACAGTAGAATCATCATGCTTATCTGACAAACAAGCCAGCAAAATGTCAGATAAGACGAAAGACTAAATGACATGTCATAATTTTCAAAATTAGCATTTAATTTTACACAACTTTTTGCAACAAATAACAGGAGAAAAAACTTTTGTTAAAAAAACTTGCGATCATAGACTGCTTTTACAACTGAATTTTTATGACAAATCATCTTGTAGCAACTTGTTGCTTTAATGCATTCGACAGACATTTTTAGAGCTTTAGCTACACTGTTATACAAGATTCTGAGACAGAAGTCCAACAATTTATGCTTGATTAATTTCATTGCCATTGTTCTTAAGATGAGCAATTTCTTCAACAATTATTTTATACTGATCATCTTTCTTTATCAAAATTTTATTTCCGGCGAAAATGCTTCCACACGTACAGAAATATGTTGTTTGACTAAACAGAAAATACTTTTTGGTTTCATACTTTTTATTTTAATCTTCAAATTATTCTATGTAATGTAGCATACATTGAAGAAAATAAGCTACTTATATTAAATGTAAAATCAATTTAAATCAAACTAAAATCATTTTCATTTCCCCCCCCCCCCCCCCATGCAATTTGAGTTAATTTATGAATAAATATAAGATGTATTTGAAACAATCAGTAAAATTTAACAATTTCAGCTTTTGTACTTTTAATATTTCTTTAAAAACAGACAAAATATAATGAATTAGAAAGTTTGAGAAAAATGAAAATAGTCATTGATAAGCAAGAGAGAAAAAATTTCCCATGTTTTAACATTTTTGGAAAGAGCATCATCATGTATAACCATGCCATATAGAGTATGGCACATGCTATGCTTTTAAATTCTATTTTAAAATAACAAGCTCATAGAATTTTAGAATTTAAGGAGAGATTATCTTTGATGTGGCTTTATTTAAGGTATTTTCTGGAATTTTTTAGCTTAAATAATGCACATGGCAAAAATGATAGTGAATTAATGGTACTTTTGTTAAATACGTGAATACTATATAATAACGTTGATATTTTAATCAATTTTAACTGCATGGATGATAAATTACTACACATGATTATATTCTTAATAGTTTTCTGAAACAAAATATTCAGATTCTTAAAAAAAATTAAATTAACTGAACACACCTCAAAATGGGATATATTTTCATTTCATAAAATAACAGCAGTTTGAAGTCAATGTTTGGCCATTTTTTTTCCATTTTTAAAACTTTTTGAAATTAAAATTTCAATTTTTTTTTTAAGTCCTACAATTACAAAAATAATTTCAATTGCAAAAAACAAAATACTAGCATAGATCTATGCAGCTATGTATATGCATAGTTATCACTCATCAGAACATATTGTTCATCAGAATATCAGACATGTATAAAACCAAAAACTTTCTGTGCACATAACATTAGGTTAAAAACTTTCTGCAAATTAATTTAATGTTTAATAAAGTTATGCATTATATTATTTTGGCTGGACGAAATTTGCTTTTATTACGCAATTCCCATTTTTTGTGCATTTTATGGACGCAATTCATTTTTTTATTAAATTCAAGGATATAATTTGTGTTTCTTCAGCAATCTGTTGACAAAATTAGTGCTTTTTGAGCAATTTATAGACATAATTCGTTTTTTTTTTTTTTTTTTTTTTTTTTTTTATGCGATTAATGAACATATTTCATGTTTTTTATGCAATTTATGGATATAATTTACAATTTTTGAGCTATCTGTCGACGAAATGTGGTTTTTGAGCGATCTGTCGACAAAATTAGTGTTTTTTGAGCAATTTATAAACATAATTAGTGTGTTTTTTTTTTAAAAAAATGCGATTTATGAACATATTTCAAGTTTTTTTTACGTGATTTATGGATGTAATTTACAATTTTTGAGCTATCTGTCGACGATATTTGCGTTTGAGCGATCTGTTGATGGAATTTTTTTTTGAGAGATCTGTTGACGAAATTTGTGTTTTTGAACGATTTATGAACGTAATTTGTGTTTTTTTTGAGTGATTTATGGATGCAATTCATGTTTTTTGGGAGATTCATGGACGTAATTTGCAAGGTTTTTTTTTTTTTTTTTTTTTTTGGGGGGGGGGGGGGGAGATTTATGGACATAGTTTGTGTTTTTGAGCTATTTCTAGACATAATTTATGTTTTTTCAGCGATTCATGAAAGTAATTCGCACTTTCTGAGAGATTTATTCACGAAATTCACGTTTTGGGCACGGTTTTTAAATGAAATTGGCGTGTTTTTTTCCAAAAATTCCCCCCCCCCAATTTTTTTTTTTTTGGGGGGGGGGGAGAGAGAAAGAGAGAGAGACAGAGAGAGAGATTTATGGACATAATTTGTGTTTTTGAGCTATTTCTAGACATAATTTATGTTTTTTCAGCGATTTATGAAAGTAATTCACACTTTCTGAGCTTTATTCACGAAATTCACGTTTTTGGGCACGGTCTTTAAATGAAATTGGCGTGTTCCCCCCCCCAATCTTTGGACAAAATTTGCATTTTTCGCAGTCTTTTGTCGAAATTTTTTTTTTACATAATTCTTTGTCAAAATGCACATTTTTTCACGTGAGTCTTTGTTGAAATTTGCAATTTTTTAAGGTCTTTTGATGAAATTTTAATTAACAGTAAATAATCCGTACATAAAATTGAGGGAATATTTTTCAGGCATGAGATTCAGGGATCTATCAGGGGAAAAACTGAGTCCGTTAACGGACTCTTCACAAAAATAAATTTTATGAAAACAGACTCTTCACAAAAATAAATTTTACGAAAACGGACTCTTCACAAAAATAAATTTTATAAAAACGGATTCTTCACAAAAAATAAAAACAAAAATGTGTGAATAACATGTATGTGGTAAGTGTAAAATTCAACGAAAATCTAGCTTTTTTTGTCGATTTTATCGTCCATCTGAACGTAAACACACTTCGTTTATAAGTATCTGGCTTTCCAGTCTTTCTCCAACAGACCTTTATTTGGAATCGGCGTTGATTGGCTAACATATGAAGTCATAAAAAAGCAGGCGCGTTCAGGGAGTAAGAAATAAACCACTTTTTCTCCGTAGATCGTATTTTACGCTGGATACATTGTTTCTTTCGCTTGCTAGTTTGGCAACACGGGAAGAATCTGCTTTGCTTTGATTTTTGTTGCAAGCTCTCGCGATCACATGGAAGTAGCATAGCACGCTATCGTATATAAATCATTTTAATTTTTATTTCGCAACGCCGTTAAATTTAATCTTTTCTTATTCTGCATAATTTTAAACAATTCTGCTACATTTCTTGCAGTATGAAGCGTGGACGTCCCTCCACCGGAGGAAATTCGCGAAATGCGGACTATTATGTTAAGAAAATAAGATTGTCGGATGCTAAGGGCTGTGGTAAAATTTCAAAATATTTTTCGCTTAACAGTCAAGAGAGTACTGTAAAAGAAATCTCGATTGGAAACTCATCTAAAAAAGACAATTCAGATGCAAATGTTCACGTAGTCAACGAAAATTCTTTTTTCACAAAAACGAAAGTAATTTTCACAAAAATGAAAATTCACAAAAATAACAAATAAATTCACAAAAATAGGACCCTGGAAAAAAACCTGGATAGACCCCTGAGATTGCAAAAAGTTAAAAAAAGAGGAAAAGCACGTGAGCCGGAAAATGAGAAATTATTTTAAAATAGCGTGCGTTAAAGGCAATTAAGAAAGTTATTTTATTTGCCATAATAAAAAAAAAAGGGGGGGGGCGGTCAGAGTGAATCAATTTGTGCAAATACTACTCTAAGTAATTCTGAAATGAAAGTTTCTATTTTCACTAAAAAAAATCTTTCAACAAACATAGTAAGCTAATGTTTAATTTGCCACTCAACTGCAAAAAAAGTTTGTACTTCTAATGCAATGTTTTGCAAAGCAATCTTAGCTAGTCATCCAATTACAATTTTAACATATTCAGGGCTTGAAATTCGATTTTTCGAAGGAGGGGAGTCTCCCTACCAACATTTATAAATGGAGGGGAGTTTGACTGTTTGGGAGGGAGAAAAAATGTTTAAAACCCGCCATTATTTTATGCACTATTTAAAGCATTACCAGAATACAGACAAAAAAATCACTGAAGCAATTTTTATCAGCAATTCAGAATAACTATGCGAAATGTGTAAAAAAAACTTTTATATTGTCTAGTTTTTACTGGTGATAAATTTCCTCCCAATGCTAATTATTTTTGTCACAGGTCTAATATTGTTTTAAAATTAATTAATAAAACTTCTAATTAATTTAATAAATTTATAATTAATTGTTATAACCAATGTCCTTTTTCTGTATATTAAATGTGCAAGATACAAATTTAATCATAAAATAATACTTATTTGAGTGTTGTAGAAAATAAGAAGTATCACTATTGTTTGTATTTCTTTAAAAAAGGGGCAAGTCAAATTCATCGAAAAAGACTTTCTTAAAAAATTAACACTTTGTTGAGTAAAGGGATACTTTTTGTTTAATGAATGGCTGATTTCAGGAATTGCATTCACTCAGAAAGATTTGGAGCTGTCAGAAACTGATTTTAGAGCAGCAAAGAAAAAAAATATATTGAAGCAGGAAAATTAGTTTGTTGAACAAAAAAATGAACTCCCCGTAATATTATTTTGGAGGGGAGGAAGGGGGGAAAAGGTTCCCTTTGAAGAAAGTTGCATTTTTTCGCTATCTTTTGATGAAATCTGTCTTTTTTTACGATCTTCTCACGAAATTTGCCGTATTTTCGCGATATTTTCGGGAAATTTGTTTATAGTGAATCTTTTATCGAAATTTGTCGTTTTTCGCGATTTTTCGACGAAATTTGACGTTTTTTCGTGAATTTTCTGAGGAAATTTGCCGTTTTTTCGCGATCTTTTGATGAAATCTGATGTTTTATCGCGATTTTTTTTTTCAAAATTGCCGTTTGTTACGATTTTTGGACGAAATTTGACGTTTTTTCGCGAACTTTTTGACGAAAACTGCCGTTTTACAGAGTTCTGTAACGAAATTAGGCATTCTTTCGTGAATCTTTTGACAAAATTTGCCGGAAATTAGTCGTTTTTTCGCGATCTTTTAACAATATTTACCGTTTTTTAGCAAACTTTTATGAAATCACGCGTCTTGTGAAATGTGTAATAGCTGTTTCTTTTGTGTGTCATCTCCGATCTTTTGCGTAATTTACGCACAATAGCGCGTCCGCGGCATTACTGTTTCATAATTTTTGGAATTGAATGCGTTATTTTTTTTCTGGGGGGAAGGTGAAATTTCGAACAGAATCACCTCTATTTCGCCACGGAAAATAGAACGAAACTTGTCAATCGATTGCAGGAAAAAAATTGCGAAATTTGTCAATCAGTCGCAGAAAAAATCGTGATTTTCAATGATTTTTCGCAGTAAAAAAACTCGCAAAATGTGTCGATTACTCGCACGAAAATATCATAAAATTCGCAAAACGGTCGTGGGAGTTGATCATAGTTTCAAAACGCAAAATTGTTTGGGCGGGAGCCTCCCGTCCACGATATTCTTTTGGGCGGGATTTCCAAATTTTGGGCACAAATCCCGCCATCCCGCCCTGAAATTCAAGCCCTGATATTTTTACTTAAAATATCATTTAAACATGAGAAATTAAATTTGCAAATCATCTGGGAAAAAAACATTAAAATTGCAGCTAATTTTTTGCGATTCTTTGATGAAATTTGCATTTTTCTGCAATCTTTTGACAGAATGTTTTTTTTTCTGCATTTCTTTCACAAAATTTACGTTTTTCTCGCGATCTCTTAATGAAAAACACGTTCTTTTCGCGATCTTTGGACGGAAAACGCGTTCTTTTTGCGATCTTTGGACGAAAAACAAGTTCTTTTCGCGATCTTTGGACGAAAAACAAGTTCTTTTCGCGATCTTTGGACGAAAAACAAGTTCTTTTCGCGATCTTTGGACGAAAAACAAGTTCTTTTCGCGATCTTCGGAGGGAAAACGCATTTTTCTTGCAATCTTCGGAGGGAAAACGCATTTTTCTTGCGATCTTTCAACGAAAATTCTGTTTTTCTTGGAATCTTTTGACGAAAATCGTGATCGTATGGCGAAAATAGGTTTTTTTTTCACGATTTATTGACGAAAATAGTGGGGGTTTTTTTTTTCACGATCTTTTGATGAAATTAGTATTTTTCGCGATTTTGAACAGAAATAGCATTTGTTTTTGCGTCTTTTTTAACAAAAATTGTACTTTTTTCACGCGATCTTTTGATGAAATTTGTGTTTTTCCGCGATCCTTTGATGATAAAAAAATCGGAAAAGCGTAAAATAACAAAAAAGCGGAAAGCCGCGGATCCGCGGAAGAATCTCATGCCTGATTTTTATTTTTTGGTACTAAAAAAGTTACAAAAGTAAAAATTGCTTCTTTTCTAAAATTTTCTGCGAAGTTCGTACAATTTTCTGTATGCGGCGTGCGTCTATTTTATACAACTCTGCAAAACATACTAAATATGCACTAATAAATTTATCCAATAGTATAAATTTAAAGTCAGAAAATGTATTTTATAAATTCTCCTATGTTTTTATATAGATTCTATATTTATTAAGTAAATTGTATTGTTGAAACTTGCTTTGAATTGCAAAATTCACACACAGGGTTCTATATGGCTGCAGTTATAACAAAGTGTTAAAAACACATTTCCTGATTTTCTTAAAATTTCCTAAAAGCTGATTATCCATCAAAGATAAGGATAAAAATTGCATGAATGTAAAATGCGTTCATTTCAATACATAATTATATAAATGGCAAACCTTTCTACATTGTCCTTGACATAAGTATCTATAAGAAGGCTATACATTTCAGAATGCACATTTTCTATTGCTATCTGGAAGCCATAAAAACACCTAGCTTCAGTAATTTGGACTTCTTGGGAAAATCTTTCAACCTGTAAGAAAAAATAAATATAAATTTCCAGCGATCTAAACTAACTATATAAATATAAACATATATTACATCATGAAAAGAAAATTAAACAGTGAAACTAAATGTTTTTATCTTTAATTTCATGAGTTATGTAAAATTTATTGAACTTTTTACAGGGATGCCACCCAGAAAATAGCAAAAAAGAGGAAATTATACGTAAAGTAAAATTTACGACATTTTTCACAACATTTATGCATGAACTTTGTAAACTGTATTGTTTATAATAAACTAAAAAAAAATTGCAGCTCTTTTTTTTTTCTTTTTTTTGTAAATTTTTAATTTATAAGAGAGAATTCTTCATGTACAGAATTTTCCTTTAGTTCACAGTATTTTACACCAATTAATTTAACCCAGCAACAAATTCAGTGAGGAATTTTATATATCGCATCATTTTAAATCAATTTAAGCAATCCAGCAATAGATTCAATTATTATTCCAGGAGTAAATAGCAAAAAATTGCAAATTGTTTTTTTTTCTTTTTTTTCACAATTTTTTTTTTCTATTTGACGAAAATAGTTGTTTTATTTTGCGATCGTTTGGCGAAAATTGCCGTTTTATTCGCGATCGTTTGACAAAAATCGCCGTTTTACATAACGATTGTTTGACGAAAATCGCCGTTTTATTTCGCAATCGTTTGACGAAAATCGTCGTTTTACATCGCGATCGTTTGACAAAAATCGCCGTTTTATTTCGCGATCGTTTGACGCAAATCGCCATTTCACATCATGATCTTTTCACGCAAATTGCCGTTTTACATCGCGATCGTTTGTCGAAAATCGCCGTTTCACATCATGATCGTTTGACGCATATCGCCGTTTTACATCCCGATCGTTTGTCGAAAATCGCCGTTTCACATCATGATCGTTTGATGCAAATCGCCGTTTTACATCGCGATCGTTTGTCGAAAATCACCGTTTCGTTTCGCGATCGTTTAAGGAAAATTGTTGTTTTACATTGCGACCGTTTGATGAAAATAGCCGTTTTATTTTGCGCTCTTTTGACAAAAATCACCGTTACATTTCACGATCTTTTAAGGAAAATTACTGCTATATTTAACGATCACTTGACGGAAAAAGCTGTTGTATTTTGCGATCGTTTGGCGAACATTGCTGAGTAATTTCGCAATCTTTTCACGAAAATTCCTTTTTATTTCTCCATCGTTCGACGAAAATCGTTATTTTATTTCGTGTTCGCTTAACAAAAATCGCGAATTCTTAAAAATTAAAAAAAAGCGGAAATCCGCCATTTGGCGGAAAAGTGGCATCCCTGTTACATCACGATCGTTTGTCGAAAAATGTCGTTTTACATCGCGATCGTTTGTCGAGAATCACCGTTTCGTTTTGAGATCGTTTGACGAAAATCACCGTTTCACATTGCGATCGTTTCACGAAAATCACCGTTTCACATTGCGATCGTTTCACGAAAATCACCGTTTCGTTTCGAGATCGTTTGATGAAAATTACTGTTTTATATCGCGACCGTTTGATGAAAATAGCCGTTTTATTTTGCGATCTTTTGACAAAAATCACCGTTATATTTCGCGATCTTTTAACGAAAATAGCTATTATATTTCACGATCTTTTTACGAAAATCGCTGCTATATTTCGCGATCACTTGAAGAAAAAAGCTGTTGTATTTCTCGATCGCTTGACGAAAATTGCTGTGTAATTTCGCAATCGTTTGACGAAAATTCCCGTTTTATTTCGGGATCGTTCGACGAAAACCGCTATTTTTTTCGCGATCGTTGGACGAAAATCGCTATTTTATTTCGTGATCGCTTAACGAAAATCGAGAATTCTTAAAAATTAAAAAAAGCGGAAATCCGCTTTTCGGCGGAAAAGTGGCATCCCTGTTTTTAACTCTATACAAAGACATTTAGTTTAAAAAAAATTTTCGGTATTTTTCAGTAAGCTCAGTCTAGAGCCAGTGTTATATATACATATATATGTGTATTCATGTTGTATACATGCACTTACATACATATAAACCCACATGCATGTGTGTATTTATATATATATATATATACACATAAGACAGATGAATAAAACCATAAATATACATAACACTAGCACCCGGCTAACCGAAAAATACTTTTTATGACTTTATTGTTACCAACTGCAAATACTATATAATTATTTTTAATTTATTAAAGTGTAGCACACTCATATATAAGTTGACCTTTTATTTCAGCAAGAAAGAAGATTCCTGCATAAGCTGACCCTTTTCCACTTCATAAACGTTTTAAAACAAACTTTTGAAAAAATTTAAAAATTAAATAACTAAATATGCTAATATGCATAAAATAAATTTAATCAATATAAGTCGATTGAATCCTTATAATTCTAATAATGTTTCAGACTTCCCAAATAATTCAGCAAAGTCATAATATCATATGCATACTTTATTTCATCAAAATACATTGAGTAAATTATTCTCATTATCAGTTAAAAGAAATTCATTCTTCTCTCAGATATTTTTTGAAATATATTTACAAATCCTGGTTATAAATAGATCATCATGACTGATGGCAAATGCTTTAAAGGGATATGAAAAATGACCTAATTTATCAAATGATGAGTTATCAGGCATGAGATTGCAAAAAGTTAAAAAAAGAGGAAAAGCGTGTGAACCAGAAAATGAGAAATTATTTTGAAATAGCGCGCGTGTAAGACAATTAAGAAGCTTATTTTATTCACAACAAAATTGTCCATACTTTTGCTTAAATCCTGTTTCATTTTATTTGGGGGGTTGGAAAGAGGGTCAGAATGAAACCATATATGCAAATATTATAAATAGTTCTGAAATTAAAGTCAATAAATTAAGTTCATACTTCTGATGCAATGTTTTACCCATGAATCTTAGCTACTTGTCCAATTTTAATTTTCACATGTTTTCAATTAAAACCAGGGTTGGAAAAAAAACCTGGTTTTTTTTGGTTTAAACCAGGTTTTTTTGGTTTAAACCAGGTTTTTTTAAAAACCTTTTTTATTATATATACATGCATATTTATTGATAAAAATAGATATTGTTGGATTATAAATAGTATAATTTCATTTTAAAATAATTTAAATTTAATAATTACAGTAAATTTATGTAGAAAATAGGAAAAATTCATGTTTTAATTTAAACAGTATTAACAAAGTCTTACATTCAAAGAATAAACTGCTCTATACAATGAAACATTGATACACTGAGAATTTTTATAAACAATCTTTTGATTACTAATACTAAACATTTAGAAGATGTAGTTTGATAAATATAATATTCTTTTCCATAGTTATTAAAATAGTAAATTTCAAGTATTTCTTAGTGTTTTGTTTTTTGGATGACAATTTGAAGTCAATATTTTTTATCATTAGATTTTGCAGATAACAGAAAAAAAATAATAAGATTGTTATTATTAAAATGACTAGTACCCAATCTTTGAATACTCTCATATTCAACATCATATTTTCATTTTAATTCTTCAAAATAATCTCCCCATTTTAGAAAAAATTCTTTTACAGTTTGAACAAAATCTTAAAGATCATTTTATTAAGTAAATGTTATTAATTGTGTTAAATAATCTTCACTTTAAAAAAATTAAAATATTTTATACTAAATATTGAATATTTTTAATCTATTTTATATTTAATCAATTAACATGTTTGAAGTTTTTTTCTTTAGAACAATAGATATGTTCACCAATGCATAGTGATTTTGATTCTATAATTAAAAAAATGACCTAAACCCTTTATATCTAACGCTTATTGCTGAAATAAAGTTTTAAAAATAGAAATTATTTGTATCCAACAATCTGAAACACGTAAATTATAAAGAAAAAAGAGAAAATGTCGTTAGATTATTTTTAAAAAAACCAATTGGTTTTTTTGAGAAAAAACCATTTGGTTTAAACCGTGGTTTAAACCATGGTTAAAACCAATTGGTTTAAACCATGCCAACCCTGATTAAAATATCAATTAACAAACATGGCAAGCTAATGTTTAATACGCCATTCAATTGCAAAGAAGTTGCTGAAAACAATATTAAAGCAAATATTTTTTCCAATTACAGTAGATTCCCTCAAATCCGCACAGCTTGGGACCAGAGGTTTTGCGGATTTTAGAATTTTGCGGATTTCTGGTCATTGCTTTGTTTTAGAAGTAATTAATAATGAAATCGAAAGTATAATGAATGCATACAATATACTAAAATATTTAAAAAAGTAATAAACTAAAATAATAAAAATTTAGATATTTTTAAAAATGCTTAAAATACTAAAAGGAAAGGTAAAGTTAATAATCAATAATGTACAATTAAATATTCATTATAAAAGAGGAAATGTGTTTTTCCTAAATTATTCAATGAAACTTGCCTCATAAAGGTACATTACTAATTCACATCAGGATCATAAAATAATGAAACTTTATTTCAGGTTTAGCCAGACTTAATAACTAAAAAAGCTTGATTAATACATAAATATATTTGGTAAGATTGTGATTACCAATGATATTAGCAATATCTTTATTTTTTTCTGAAATAAATTATTCCTTCTTCATGAAAAAACATGAATTCAATAACCTTAACAAAAATTATAAATTAAAAAATGTATGGAATTGATATAAAACTGAAAAAAATAAATTTTTTCACCTACATCTGAACTGAATGTTTCATTGTTTACATCCGTAAAATATGTGCGGATTTTAGAGAGTTGCGGATTTTAGGAGTGCGGATTTGAGGGAGTCTACTGTATTTTAAGAAATTAATATTTTTTCGCCAATCCTTCGACACAATTAGTGTTTTTTTTCCGCGATTCCTTCACGAAATTTGCATTTTTCTGCGATCTTTTGACGAATAATGTTTTTTTCCACGATATTTTGACGAAAATCACGATTTTTAGATGGAATCGGCACTTTTCTCGCGATATTTTGCTGAATCGGCGTTTTTCTCGCAATGTTTTGCCGGAATCTGCATTTTTCTCGCGATGTTTTGCCGGAATCCGCATTTTTCTCGCGATGTTTCGCCGGAATCCGCATTTTTCTCGCGATGTTTCGCCGGAATCTGCATTTTTCTCGCGATGTTTTGCCGGAATCCGCATTTTTCTCGCGACGTTTTAACAGAATTCGTGTTTCTCTCGCGGTGTCTTGACGGAATAAGTGTTATTCATGCGACATTTTAACAAAAATAGCATTTTTCACACCTTTCGACGAAAATCCTGTCTTTTTCAGTCAACTTTTGACGAAAACCGCGGTTTTTCTCGCGATATTTTGACGGAATTCGCGTTTTTCTTGCAACGTCTTGATGAAAACCGCGTTTTTCTCACGATATTTTGACGGAATTCGCATTTTTCTTGCAATGTCTTGACGAGAACCGCGTTTTTCTCACTATGTTTTGACGAAAATTGTGTTTCTTCGCAATATTTTGGTGAAAACTGCGTTTTTCTCGCGACATTTTTACAAAAATAGCATTTTTTCGACGAAAATTTCGTTTTTCCCGCAGTCCTTTGAAGACAAAAAATCGGACAAGCGGAAAATGACAAAAAAGCAGAAAACCGCGAATGAATCTCATGCCTGAGTTATATTAAGTTATCAACCTTATTTTCACTAATTGATGTTATTGATAAAATTTTGTACAGTACGCTCCTTCAAATCTCCACAGCTTGGGGTCAGAGGCTATGCAGATCTTAAAATTTTTCAGATATCTGATCATTGTTTTGTTTACATTTTTTAAAGAGCAATTTGAATATCAATATGCAATCTAAATTATAATTACAGTCACCACAAAAAAAAAATCTTGACACTTACGATTTTAGACATTTTGTTAAATATCTAGAAATATACATAAGCAATTATTCTGGAACTACAGGTGTGTAAACAAAATAGTACACGTCATATATTTTTGCAAAGAGTTTTCCCTGAAATCCAAAAGGGGACCGTCAACAAATTGAAAAAGAACGAAGATCTTTTGGATAACCCTGTCAATCAAAACTAATGTAGCAAAAGCGTTCAAACTGCACATTATGATTAAGTGGTTTATTGTAATAAACTGCTCATTTTTATGTCGATAGCATGTATACTCGTAGAAAAATTAAGGTTTTTATAAAAATGGTCCCAAATTTTGCCAAGTTTTTTGCTTATAATTTGCAGAGTTCTCAATATAAAGTAGCATTCTTTTCTGAAAACATGACAAACAACATTATACATAATACCCTGCCATCAGAATTTAAAAATAGTAAAAATTGTATGAAAAATGAGTAGGTTTAATAAATAATTTTGCATTGCACATGTGTCAATGATATCAAAATTTCATTTGCTAAATGTATAGAGCAACTTCTGTAAAAATTTCAAAAACATAGCTTGAAAATTCTGAAAATAATAGTCTATAGAATTAACCCAAAATCCGTTATTCCTAAAAGGAAGCAAAAAAATCAGGGTTTTTATTCAAATATAGTTGTACGTGCAATATTGTGTAGGCACTAATCTATGGAATACGGATACAGCCCCTCATCTTTTTGCTTCATTAAGGGAATAACTGATTTTGATCTTATTCGTTAGACGATAATTTTCAGAATTTTCAAGCTATGTTTTTGAGACTTTCACAAAAGTTGCTCTATACATTTAACTAACATAATATGCAAATGAAATTTTTTAGCATTGACGCATGCACAGTAAAAAATTTAGTAAACCTGCTCATTTGTCATACAATTTTTATTATTTTTTAATTCTGATTACAGGATGTCATGTACAATATTGATTGTCATATTTTCTGAAAAGAACATTGTGTTTTATGAAGAACTCTGCAAGTTATAAGCAAAAAACTTGAAAAAATTTGGGACTGTTTATATAAAAACCTTAATTTTTCTACGAGTTTACGCGCTATATTCATGAAAATGAACATAGTTTATTACAATAAGTCATTTAATAATAATCTGCAGTTTGAACCCTTTTGCTTCAATAGTTTTGACAGGGTGCTCCATAAGATCTTTCTTTTTCAATTTGTTGACAGTCCCCTGTTGGATTTCGGGGAAAACTCTTCGTGAAAATATATGAGGTGTACTATTTTGTTTACACACCTGGAGTTTCAAAATAATTCCTTATGTATATTTCAAGATATTTAACAAAACGTCTAAAATCGTAAGTGTCAAGATTTTTTTTTTTTTTTTTTTTTTGTGGTGACTGTAGCGATTCCTGTATAATAAAATATTAAAATAAATTAATAAACCAAAATGATAAAGGCAAATTTAAAAAATGATTAAATTATTGAAAATAAAAAAGGTCAAATAATGTATAAGGCAGGGTTGGGTTTTTGACATGACGACGGTTTAAACCGGATTAAACCGACAAAAACCTGTCGAAAACCCATAGAGTTACAATCTGCTGTGATGCACTAGAGTTTATTGTTAAATTTTAAAATTAGCAACAGTTGCCATACATTATGCTGAAATTTAATTATGTTGTAGGTAATTAGCAGGTCTTTAAATATTTCTAATTAATAAAAATTAAAGTAAAAATGATAAATTTCAAATCTCAGAAATTTATCTTGAAATGGGTATGCAGAAATATTTGCACAAAAATTATGTTTAAATATCTCGTTTATTTATTATTATTTTAATATTTAAAAAAATCTAAAATTATGTAATATGCATTTTGTCATAGTTAGTATTTATAGGTGTTAACAAGTTAAGTGTTATAAATGCAGGATTTTCAAAAGTAAAACTTGATACGGGTGTTTAATTTTTTTTTAATGTTATACACATTATATACAGAAGCGTGTAAAGAGAAAATTGTGACAGGGGCAAATTTAGAATTTGGTGCCTCTCTACCCAACTTTTTCTTGTGACAGGCCAAAAAATAACATTTGTAGTATAAATTTGGATAGTGCCCCCTAAATTTCCGTGCACGGGGCAACTGCCCCCCCCCTTCTCACAGAGCTGATTATATACATAATATCTTGTAGGTTAATTTGAATTTAAATATAATGCACATAATTTATTATATGTATGATTATTACACAATATAAACCATTTTTATCTCTACTCCCCCTCCCAATCCCGCCCCACAACACACTAATAGTATTAAGAATATAAATAATGCTTATTTTGAAAGCAAGGTAAGACGAGAAGTAATTATTCAACAACTGAATACTTAGGATATTTAACAAAATTGTATAGCATTCAGTAAAAAAAAAAAAAATAATAATAATAATAAATAAAAAACAAACTATTTGTATAAGCTAATTATTCAGCATAGTAAATAAAAAGTCTGATTATTGAAAATAGATACTCAGATGTTTTTTATTATCTTTACGTTAGTTATAAATTCAAAAAATGACTGATGATTTAGAATTCAGAATTACTGATTTTTCAGAAAAACTAACTAACAATTGTAAAAGTCAAAACAGAAAAAATCTACAAAATACTTCTAAAACACAAAGTATTAGGGTAACATCCCCAGTAATTGGCACATTAAGAATTTGTCGTTAAACTTACTTAAATTTTCATTACAAAGAAATAAGCTATTTACTTGGAAATATTTTTAAATCAAAGAATGCATACCTGTGCATCTATTTTGCCCACTAAAAGCAAAAAAAAATGAAAAAGTATTTTTATAAAAAGTTGCTGAAATCACCAGTAATTGGCACCTAGAGCACCAATGTATGACACCTTGTGATCCAGTAATTGGCATATGTTTATATTAAAAAAAAACTTTACATTTTGCATTGGGTTTAATCGCTTTAAATTAATTTACTGTAGATGAAGATGCCATATTTCAGGTTTTTGAGAGTAAGAAATCAGCATATTAATCTGAAATGTGAACACTTTAAAACAATACAATATACTTACATTAATACCCAGTAATTGTCATGCTGTCCCCAGTAATTGTCATATGAAGCTTTAATGGATTCCAATTACTGATAAAATTTATATTTTCAAATAAAAACAAATGATAAACAAAATTAGTCTATAATTTTAAAAAGTACTTTCAAAATAAATGGTTTAATCTCAAATTCCTTGCGAATTCCTTGTAATTGGAATAGGTACCAATTACTCGGAACTAGCAAAATTGAAGCACCATTAATTGGCAACTACCATTAATTCAGAAATCCAAATATTTGTGTCGAAAATACTTTTACACAATTAAAGTAACCCTTTTAACTAAACAAAACTGTTGTCAATTAAAATTTAAAATATATTATAAATCAAATAATAATGAATTGAAAAGCATGCCTTCCTTAAGCCAAAGAACAAGAATTTGCAACAAAATGGCTAATTTGATACAACCCAGATTTGTTTCTCTTTCCACGGCTCTATTGTCATGTTGTAAAATAAATCAAAGTTATAATCTTTAACGTAAATGAGCATATAACTGATATCTGGTCTTGAATTTTTAAAAGACTGGATATAAATCTTTTTTTAGGACATGTTTGTAAAATGTGCCAATCACTGGTGCATGCCAATTACTGGGGGTGTCACCCTATGTAGTTTTTTTTTTTTTAATCTTATAAAATACATAATTTAAAAAATAAAACATTCATTAAATATATTCAATTAATTTGATTACATAATCTAAATCAATTCAAATGAAATTATCAAAGTAGAAATTTAGTTCAATAATGCAATTCATTTACATCACGTAGCATACGGTAGCACATAACCAGTTTTCAACAATTTTCTGTTCCTAATCAATTACGGAACTTGTCTAATCTTTTATATTATTTTAAACTATACACTAAGTTTGGTTATAAATAAATTTCTTCATAATATAATATCCCTGCATATTTTGAATAACACGTTAAAATTTAATAAATAATATTACAAAAGATAAGTTTTCCAAAGTCTGAAATTTTGTTTACTATTCAAAATATGTTTTCAAAAATTTAAATTTATTTTTTCTACAACATATTTAGAAACATTTTCCTTATTAAAAGCAAATAAATTTTACTTATTAAATATAAATATAGGTAGATATATATATATATGTAAGGAAATATTTATTTACATATAAATATAGGTTTTTGACAGTTTTAGACATTTTTGACAAGGAGGTTTTTGACATGACGGTTTAAACCATGGTTAAAACCGTCAAAAACTGTCGCATGTCAAAAACTTGCCAACCCTGGTATAAGGTTAATTCCATGAAAACTTGTCAGGTCTGTCACAGCTAAAATTATCTGTTGGCCACCGTTATTTTAGAAAAGTTTCCTTCGCTTTCTTCAATTGATGAGGTATCTCCAATAAAATAAGTTACATTTCTCCGTTCTTATATACTGGTAGCCAAAAATCGTCGTATGCGATAGACATGACAAATTTTCATGGAATTAGCCATAATTAAATATACATAATAAAGATGAGACTTTTTCTTAAATTATTAACTGAAACTTGTCTCGTAAAAGACAAGATACACTAATTCACATCAAAATATAAAGTAAATTTATTTCAGGTGTAGCCAGACTTAACCAAAAAAGCTTGATTAATCCTATATTTAGTAAAAAGATTGCAATTACCAGCTATACCAGCAAAGCTTGAAAATTTTCAGAAATTTAGATTTCCTTTAAATATGTGTTTTAATGACATTTGTGAGCATAACAAAAATGATTCATGTACTTATTTTGCATGAAATAGTGTTAAGATTTACAACAAAAAACATAAATAATATAGAAGAGTAATAAATAATGACACAGCAATTGAAAACAGCAGTATTTTTGGAATTTGAAATAGAATTTCATATATTGAAGTTTTTAAATCTTTAGTTTATGAACACAAAATACTTTAATTTTAAAATAACTTCAAAATTTAATGTGCTGATTTTTAATGCTTTTAACTAAAATATGTGACATCAAATTTCTTAATAATCACATCTTAATTTTTTTTATTTTATTTTATTTATTTGTTTATTTTTATATATTTTTTTGTAAAATCTTTTCTATTTAGGCCCTTTAAAACAGATAAAATTTTTCAAATTTTAAAAGAACAATACACTAATTTTTTAAAAATATATAATAGTTATCAAATTATATAATTACCAAGTTTTCGTTAACAATTTCATCATTACTTTTTAATAACAAAATTTTATTTTGTAAAACTTCTATCTAGATCCTTTAAAACAGAGCGAATTCTTCAAATTTTAAAAGAAAGCAATAAATTAAATTTAAATATATATATAGTTATAATAAAAAATTATGCAATTACCAAGTTTTCGTTAACAATACCATCACTGGCAGCAAAAAATGCTAAGACATGAGAAATAAAATGTTTTTCATCAGGCTTTAAT
Source organism: Maratus speculifer (assembly GCA_964019185.1). Classification (NCBI taxonomy): domain Eukaryota; kingdom Metazoa; phylum Arthropoda; class Arachnida; order Araneae; family Salticidae; genus Maratus; species Maratus speculifer. The sequence continues at coordinate 185,474,452 of OZ025296.1, read as the reverse complement.
TTGTCCCAGTCAGCAAGATCCTTCGATAAATCAACTTCTTCAACAGTCCAAAATGAAGCTTCTGCTTTCTTATACATTTGCCAGATATCATGATATTCAATAGGAAAAATCACAAACCTCCTAGGATTTTCACGCAATAAAGGTTCATCTTCTACTATTTTTGAACTCTTTGAGTGCCTTTTCTTTTCAGACTTTACATTTATTTCATTCTAAAAATAAAAATTCAACTATAGTTATACAGAAGACAGTAAAATGTTTACAATTGCATTTATTTTAAAAGAACACTTAATTACAAATGATTCTTCATCAAAATTACTAAACTAATCTTATTTCAAGAAATTTATAAACTCCTGAAGTTTCATCACCAACATAAAAACAACAAAGGAAACAAAAGCATGTTAAACCTTTCTCAAAAATAACTTTTAAAAACATATATTGAGCTATTAATTTAATTAGTAGAAACTTAAAATATACCTTGCCGGCATATAAGTTCGATATTTACTTCAAGTCGATTTTTACATTAATGACAAGAGGATTCTAATAAAATCAAGGCAATCATTGCCTGAACAAAACAATATAGGTGAAAATAATCAAAAACATTAATTAGTATTAAAAATAGTTAAGCACTTTAAAAACCAGTACTAATCACTTGCACACATAACAGAACTGAAAGTTTAAGTTGAATATTTCACAAAATCCTTACTTTATTTTCTTTGTTTACATTTGAATCGTTCAAGATATTGGATGAAATTTCACTTAGTACTTTGTTTCCCGAAGACATTATTGAAGAAGATTGAAATAAAAGTTAAATCTTAAAAGAAAGTAGTAAAAGATACTTAAAACCGTTACCAACGAACCGATAGCTACGGATGTAACCGGTCAACTGCCCGCGAAAGTTTAAGCTGCGCAATATTTTCGCGCTCGAAATTTAACGTATAATGAAATGTTGCCAAAAATGACAAATATTACGTAATGAAGGTCAACAAAATTTAAATTTTTATTAATGCGTCATACATAACATGAAGTTTAAAAGTAAATAAATTACCATATGTAAGATAGAACCTTTATTAAGAAAGATTTATGTTTTTGATGGATTATTATCAAAATCTTATTTGTGCATCGTAATCATGTTTATTTAATTTTATATCTTTAATGAAAGATTATTCAAAACAAATAGTAATTGCAAGTGTAAGATTACAGTAAAAAAAAATTGAGACAGTTTTCCTTCAACAGATTTTACATATACCTTTTGTTGTATTATTATTATTTTATTTTATTACGATTTTTTTTTTTTTTTTTTTTTTTTTCAGAAAAAATAAATTTCTAGAGAAGAGCTGCTTTTTTTTTTTTTTTTTTTTTTTTTTTTTTTTGATTGGGAAAATTTTTGCGGCATAACTTTTCAGTTTTAAATAGATAAGTACTATTTTAATTTAGATAATCGAAATGGATATAGAATAATCAAATAGTTCCAGATTTCAGAGAAATGACGGCGAAGTACGTCGGTGCGGCACACAGAACAGAATCCAGGCAGAAGGGAATGGGGGAAAAGAAAACTTGCTGATTAATCAGTCTAATCCTTTATAATTAATAAAAGATATTTTTAGCCTCAATTATACTTTTCTTTTAGTATTTAAGTATTTTAAGCAACTTAGGAGAAAATTTTTTTATCTCTCCCTCCCCAGACGTCTGCACGGAACAGGGCTTGTCCGAGGCCATCACAAAACAAAGTTAAATTTTCAAAAAGGACGATAATAATAAGCGGGCTGGCTGGCTCCGATCTAAAAATTTAAACGAACAGGGTCGACGAAAAAATTAAACGGGCCGATATAAAAATAAATAAATAAGCAGTCCGAGCGGCCAGATACAAAAATTTAAGCGAAGTTTATAAAATATGAACCATTTTCGATGGATATATGACTTTAGCGAGAAGTTTAAATGTGCTGCACGAGCCGACACTCGTTTGCATAGCGTTAAATTCAAATGGTGGTCAGGGGGGACTCGCCCCCATGAGCAATGAGATGTCTCCCCATAGGATTTGAGATTTTGCGTTTTTAATGATCAAAAAGTGCCCCCTTCGTCCAAAAAACAGTCTTCTTGCCTCTTATCTAGAAAATCAGTTCTTATACTTTTTTGTATAAAAAAATCCGTTTGCATAATAAAAATTACATCATTGTTCTCTTGAAAAGAAGGCTCTGAATTTTAAATATTAAAAGTGGCTTTAACGAAAAAAAAAAAAAAAAGATACACTTTAGAATTGAAAAATTAAAAGTACCCTTAAGAATAAAAAAGCATCCTTTTAATTCACCACCAGCACCCTGCCCCTTTTTAAACCTGGGGGAAAATTCTGCTATTTCACACTGAACATTAGGAAGCAATACTTGGGGGGGGGGGGGGGGTACAGGATAAATAAATGATAATAATAATAAAATGCATGTAGGAAAAAGCATTTTATATTGCTCCATTTTATAGATATTTCAATAGTTTCTGGTAAAGAAAAAAATATAGTTTTTTTTTTTCCACAAAGCATTAAAATTGTCTTAGCTAAAATTTTCATGATTAAATTTCTCAATTTAAAGTAAATAAATAGTTGGTTATCTCGATACTTTATCCATATTTTTTCCTCTGAAAATGTCAGTATAAGGAATTTTCATTATTAAAAAGTTTAAAAGAACTTGTGTTTATAATATGGCCAGCTATAAAATTAATATTTTTATTGTTGTTTTGATCTGGATGTGCAAAAAAATTTACTAGTTACACTAAGGGGTGTAGTGGAGGGTATACGAGGGTATACGCCGTATACCTTCTGGATTTTTTTAAGAAACACCGTATACCCTCTGTTTCTTAAGAAAGCTACAGTATATACATTCCAGGATATAATTTCTGTTTTGAGCGTATACCCTCGCTTATAGCGCATATCTTCTGCTTTTTTTACGACTACACCACTGGTTGTACTTTAAAAAGGATTCATAGTACTTTGATGGATGCTTATATTTATTGAATATAATTTTGATATGTTTACTTGTGATCCTTTTATATATTGTTAGTGCAGTAAGGTTATGGATGGTACATTTAATCGCGTTAACACATCTTATCCAGTCGTCGAGAGGTTCTACTCTTGAAGCTGTTAGATGGGGGATGTTGGGTGCTGCTTCGTTCCAAATTGCGCCCGTTGGCCTGATCGTCCGGAGTTCTCCGTGTTTTTCTTCGGACCTTAGATTTCCATGCATAAATACGGGTTAGGTTTTCTTAAAAAGACCCCCATGGAGGGCACCTACCACCCTTTCGTGTCTATATCGTCGTGCAGATAATCAGCCATCATACATAACACCATACGACCACTAACATATCTTATTGAGAGCTCTCTTAAAGTATTTGATTATACAGATGTATAAATCTTTATCAATACTTTTTTAAATTAAATACTACTTTCAAGTCTAATCTTAATTGCATTTGTAATTAAAGTTGCCAGATAATTGGCATACCTTTAAAATTTACAATAACAACATTAATTTATTTTTAATCATGATTGGCGCCAGAGGGGGGTCCGTGGGGGCATATGCCCCCCCGTCGGGCATACCTGCCCCCCCCCCCCCCCATCGGGGTCAAAATTCAATTTCGTCGGGGAAAATATTTTGACTTTTGAATTTCAGCCCATTCAAGTTAGATCAAAATATGGAGCTTTTTTTTTTTTTTTTTTTTTTTTTGAAAGTCGGATTGACTAAACTAATTCTTTTTTGTACATCGGCTTCTGACTGAAGTTTGATTCTTGCAATTTGAGTTTAGATAAACCCGAATTGTCGAAAAAAATCTGAATTTTTAAAATAAAAATCTACATGGATGACAGCATAGGATGATGCACGAATGACTCTATGCATGCTTATTTTTCAACAAAAAGATAAAATTTATACTAAAAATTAATTTTATACTTTTTTTTAACTACATTAAATTTGTGGATCAGTTTTCGCTTATTTTGGATTTACGATCGGCTTAGTAATGAAGAATTTTTAGTTCAGTTAAAATGCGAAAAAGAAAATTATTTTGTCGGGGTTGTCTTGGATAACAAATAGAATGCCTCATCGTGCGGGGCAAACTGCACCTGACATGACTCGCAGTCTGGATCGGATCGGGTTGAGCCTAAATTTTTGTCGTTGAGTGTCGGATTAAAGTCGGGTCAACTTTGTTTCAGGTTCGGGTTGGATGTTGATACTTATGGTTCTTGATTCGAGAAGAATCGATCTCTCAAAAGAATTTACAAAACTTATTTTAAGATGAAAAACTGTATTTGAATGTCAATGAATTTATGTATACTGATTTTTTTTCCCCTTAAAATCTGAAATTGTTACTGAATATATATTTGTAAACATATTCTTACATAACTGCATTACAGCATGGATATATTTTTTCATCAGCTACAATTAGGGTTTGGTTGGGTTGAAATATTTCGGGTTCAGGTCGAAATGTAGAGATGTCTAACTCAAATTGGGTTTCGGGTAGAAACCCGATCCTGCATCTCCTCGGAAAATTAAACTCAACTCGACTGGTGGTTTTAGTTGGACCTGGCTAAAGTTAATTTTTTTCGGAAAGTTTAGGATTAACTTCTATTTTTCGAGTTGGGTAATTTTAATTGTTTTAGCGTATGGGCTCGATTCTATCAGATTCCTCAAAAGTATCCCCAAAATATATTTTAAAATGAAAAATTATATTATTTGAATGTCAGTGAGTCAATATACAGATATATCGATTTTTCTACATAAAAAATATAATTGATACTAGACTACTTTTCCATTATTGCTTTACAAGATGGAATTTGGTTTTTTCATACTGAGTTGGGATTGCATTCGGAATGAATACTATTGATTTTAGAAGTTTTGTCAAGTTCGGGTTATCTATTTTTTAAAAACTGGTTCAGGTTGAATGGATATATAATTAATTAGCTCAGATCAGGTATAACCCATTCCGCGGAGGATTCCGTGCTCGGTAAACAATCCGTGAATTGAACTATCCTCCCCCCCCCCCCCATTGGTTAGATTCCGTAAAAACAGAAAAAATTGCACTTTAATTTTGCCACTTCTACTCCACCTCCCGCAAAAAATACAAAAAAAAGCACCAAATACCTGAAATACTCACACCTAGGCGTAGCGTGACCTAAACTTTTGGGGGGGCACCAGCGAAGTAAAAACTGCGCCCCTTTGCAAATTTTCAATTTGGCGCCCCGGCGCCCCCCCCCCCCCCCATAGCTACTCAAAAGTAACAAAAAATCTTTTTCTTTTGGTAGGCGTCATAAAACAAACATAAATTAATTCTATTAAAAATTTATTTCGAATTTTTTTTTTAACTTTAATCCTTTCAAGGGCGGTGGCTAGAGGGTCTAGCCACCTAATTTTAATTCCAAAATTGAGAAATGGCACCAAGAATATTTTAATAAAATTTTTATTTTTCAATGAAAGTTCAAAATAGCAAGCTTTTATTTTCTAAGAAGTTTCTTTGAATATTCTGGTGTCAGTCAGTTATTTCATCATTCTACGTTCGGAATTCTTCTGCCCCTGAAAGGGTTAAAAGGTTTAATTTTAATTTAGAGATTCAGAACTAAAAAACATATAGAAATTTGCATTTTTTTGTCAAAGAGGTCACAATGTTTTAAAACAAAGGGGAAAATGATCAAGAGAGATAAAGAAATTCCCTGAAAATGATTGTCGGTCAAAAAATTAATAAAATCGTGGCTCGCAGAATAAATTTCACGCATGTGGTGACCGTCTCTTTAGCATGTCCCTCCAGTGGGACATGCTAAAGGTCTACATGGACAGGAATCTCCAGGCACGGGCTCAGCACGGCCCGGCTTGGATATTAAAAGTTTCAGCCCGTAAAAGCCCGGCCCGTTTATATTTTCACAGTTTACGGCCAGGTCCTGCTCGTACAAAAAATCAGAGAAAAAACATAAGTATTAATTGGATAATCTTACAGTATACTTTAAATTGCTATGTGTTCACAAGCCAGAAAATACTCAATAGCAGCATTAATAATTGCTTAGACATTTAAGACTTTTCAACATTCAAACGAAGATTCATAAAACTTGGTGCAGTTTAGAATTTTAAAAAAAGTTGATTAAAAAAATCCTAACTTTTGAAACTATAAAAAAGTAGATTTTGAAATACGAGGGTCATCGAAAAAAACGAGTTTTCCACGGCATTTAAAAAGAAACAAAACATAATTACACGGAAAGCTGGATCCAATTGAACTGGATCCTTTTGAAGTACTCGTTGCCCTCATCGTGGTATCGCTCTAAAACAGCGCGAAAAAGATTCTCAATGCAGAAAACCACCACGAAACACCTGTTTATCTGGAAACTGCGCCTGGTGGGTGCCTAATCAACTTACACCTTAACACAAAACCAAACGTGGGAAAGCAGCATTGATGTTTCTGTAGCGATATCACGATGAAGGAAATGAATACCTCAACAAGATTTTTACGGTTGATGAGACGGGAGTTGACAACTGTAACAAATTCCCGGCTCCATTCCCAGGTGGCAGACTTGTATGACACTGGACTCAAAAACTTATCCCACGTTGTGACAAGCGTTTTGATTCCGTTGATTCTAATGTGGAGATGTAGTTAAAACATTGCTTATCGTTTGCAATAGTTCTTTTTGAGTAATTATATTTTGTTCCTTTCTAGCCGCGGAAAACTTATTTTATAGATGGCCGCCGTATTTTTCAGTAAATTGTTATTCTGATCCAATTTAGCTACTTTCTGACACATTTCTGAATTCATTTCTTTTCGGAAACACATAAAATTGGCAGACTTCTTATTCAGAAACTATGTAATCGAATGGAATTTTCCACTTTTCGTAAAAGACAAAAAATCTTTGAGAAGATATTGCCAAAGATGTCATTTTGAATCGAATTTCAAGACTCAATAGTACTGGGGAGAAGAAAAATTTGTCATCAAGTGATTATAAATAGCTTATAAATCTAAAAGTTATTTGTTTATTTAAAAAAATGGAAAATGCAATTCGATTCCAAATTACTTCAATCATCAGGCCTGTCAATTTTATGCCTTTATAAAAAAAAAAAAATGAGTCAGAAAGTGTGTCAAATTTCACGTTGTTTAGCTGGGGATTTGAGAATAACCTTAAGTTGTACTTACAAAGATTATGTTAATATACGCTCATTATCGCTATTAATATTTTTACAAAACATATTTCTTAAGGGTCTCATTTTCAATTAAAATATATCTTTGAATTGAAATTTGAATGAAATACAGGGTCATGAAAAAACGAAGAACGTGGAAAATAGGATTACAAATTTCTCGGCAACTAATAATCCGATCGACTTCATTCTTTATGCAAAATTTGTGTTATTTTCTTGACTTTTACATCCACTAATTAAAATGCAAAATTTCGAAAAACTTTATGTACCTTTCAACAGAACGAATTTTTCAAGGATCTGAAAAAATAGTTCCGAATAATCGAGGTTAGTAATATTAAATAGGCTTCGTTCCATTCTTACATATTAAGAACATACAAAGTTTCAAGTCTCTATTTCAATTTGTTCGGAAGATAGAGCGTTTACAGACACACATACAGGCGGCAAATTTTTTTTCTGGAAATAAAAATGCCTTTTGGAATTTCCAGTATCTAAAACGTGTAAATCCGTCATTTTTTTTTTTTTTTTTTTTTTTTTTCGATTTTTTAAAACGATTGCAAGATTTACCCTATGCTACGTATAATGGGTAAATATACCAAAAAAAAAAAGTTAATTTCGATTTAAAAATATAAATTTTAATTTAAAAATTTTAAATATTAATCATGTTTGAAGATCGATATATTTTCTAAATAATGTAATTCTTTTTAAATTGTTTAAAAAGTTTTGAATTCTACAGAAAAGAAATTAAATCATCTTTGCTATTTACAAAAATATTTATTTTTGAAAACATTTCTTTTAAAAGAAAAAATAATATTTTTCATATTCTTTGATACAAGATTCCTTGAAAATATGGACTGGAAAAAAAAAATCCTTAATAATAATAAGAAGAATAATAACAATAATAAATCCCGAAGACAGTTGAATATATTATTGAAAATTATGGTGAAAATTTTCAGGACTTTTCTAGTTTCAAATCTTCATTGTATTATATATACTAATGAAAATGAATTTGTAAATATATAAAGAAAATATATGTTGCCAAACGCAGAAAATAAAGAATTTAAATAGACATTTAAGCCGATTCTCGAAAAGATATTTTTTGTCTTGCATAACAACAAAAAACTTTCTGACATATTTTCTGACTAAGTTTTAAACATAAAAGCATGACAATTGCAATAGTGATTATTGAAGAGATTTATGATCAAATGTTTTTATTTCTATTTTCCGATAAACGAATTAAATCTTAAGGCCCCTGTCCTCGCTCAAGGAAAGGCTCGCGAGCTAATGCTATTCCTATGGGGAAACATTTTTCTAATAACTCTTTCGCATTTTGAAATTTTTGAATAATTTTTTTTTTTTTTTTTTTTTTTTTTTTTTTGCATTGGATAGCTGAGGAGCATGCTGATTGCGCACCTTTTTTACTTTTTCGATTTTGGTTGCAGATATATTTTTTAAAAAGCACTTTCAGTTTCGAAACCGGTTTTAAAAGTGAAACAAACTTTGTAAAAAATATCAGCAACCAAAATCGAAAAAGTAAAAAAGGTGCGCTATCGGCATGCACCCCAGCTATCCAATGCAAAAAAAAAAAAAAAATTATTCAAAAATGTCAAAATTCGAAAGAGTTATAAGAAAAATGCTTTCCCATAGGAATAGCATTAGCTCGCGAGCGTTTCCTCGAGCGAGGACAGGGACAGGAGACTTAAGGGTGTATTTCGATTGAAACTGCTTGTTTTCCGATTTATTTTTGAATTCACTTTTGCTCTCAAACACATGAAACTCGCAGATTCTCTTATTTAGAAAGTGCACAAGGTGCCGTAAAGATCAATTCTTTGATAAGTGTACAAAGTATTGCAAAAAAAGCAATCAAAAACGGTAATTTGAACCGATTTTTCCGAAGTGGGAGATAAGGGAACGAAAAAAAAGGGTCTTCCAGAGAAGTTAATTGCTTATAAATCAAATTCTAATGAATTGAGCGTAAAAAGACTTTACTCGGCACCTCATACGTCCCTTCAAGAATCCCCTCAGCAAGTTTCATGATTCTACTTTTAAAAATGTGTTTGAAATTGTATCGGAAAATTTCGAGCTGCTGAAGGTGGAAAAGCGTTTTTTCGAATACACCCTTAAGGCAGGTTGCTGTCTCATGGCGGTAATTTTTTTGCCTCACTTGCACTATCACCGCCCGTAAATTCAGTTGGAAATGTCAAATTGACAACATGTTCTAAAAGTATTTCTGACTTTATCGAAAAGAGGAAAATACTATTCAGTTATAAAATTTAAAATAAGAGCACCTGTTCAGATGCAAAAAATGTGTGATAAAATGCAATTTGGATCTGAGAGTTACCTTGGAGAAACAATTTTTTACAATATTTAGCAATGATAAAAATTTTAGTTTGTAGGGTTTTTTTTTCTTTTTTTTTCTTTTTTTTTTTTTTTTTTAAATAAGATCAATAATAAAGTATTACCAACTTCACAAAAATTATTTTTGGTCTTCTTATAAAATAATAAGATAATCTTGAGTTGTATTTTATATCATTTCATATGTTTGCTTCATGCGCTAATTATAAAATGATATTTTGTGCCAGTGGGGAACAGTGTTCTCGGATTTTACGCCCCCCCCCTCTCCCCCAAGAAAATCATAGAACAAAATTTCTTTAGATTCTCTAAACATTGACCTAATGGATTTTGAATGGTTAATACTGCCACAGTAACATATAACAACACAAAAGTTTTTTTTTTTTTTTTTTTTTTTTTTTTTTTTTTTTTTTTTTAAGCGAAATACATTTAATTTTGCAGTTTGCTGGATACATTTAAACACACTCTTTATAACGGTTAAAATTTTACATACTCTATCCAAACATTTCCTAACCACACCTAAAGTAACTTTGGTACAATTTTAATTTACTTAAAATGACAAATCATTGTGATCGTACATCAAAAGAAATTCTAGTGATAAGACATCTCGAGATAAAAATAATTAAAAATACACACTTTAAACGAAAGAGTGTATTTGGTCTCTCAGGAAAGAGCTGTAATTTATTGAGCCGTGAATGAGTTGTTTTTTAAATGCTTTTCTCATCTTGAGTTAGATTGCTTATTTAAATAACTCATTTTGATTTAAATTGTTTAAAAAAAAACTCACTCACTTGAGTTGTTTCAACTCTTTATATGAGAAGCTGCCTTTCAAAACGTGAGATGAGCGAATTTTGGCTCAACTTGAGTTACTTTTTGGCTGACATTTTAAGAGAGTAACCCTCGCTCTAAATAGGTTATTTATTTAATGTTAATTAAAATAAATATATAAGTTTTCATTGTGATTGTTTACAAGGGCCCAATCACTTATAAAGTTTTCGTAAAATTACAATTTAAAATAAGTTTGTCCCCCCCCCCAAAAAAAAATCTATCAGAAATATTTATAATAAGACTATAAGCAGATTTTCGTTGTAAATCAATTGTAACCCTAAAAGAAAAATGTAACAAATATGCCACAAGGAAATTATTCCTAGAAAAGATGACACATATAAACTTATCACTAAATAAAACAGACTGAGATAATATCTCGATTAATCATATTTATTTACAAGTTATTAATAAAAGAAAACCATATTTACAAAATTAATTAAATTAAGAAACAAGCAGACGTAAGCTGCAATTTTATACTTCCCCAACATGGAAGATTACTTTGACATTATAATAGTTTCTTTCTAACTTTTGCTTCAACATCTTAATATAACATACACTGATTTTAATCATTATTTTGGATTTTATCAAATTGATATACAAAATCAATTTACTTATTTTATTCGCTCCTTCATTACATTGACAGCATGAAATTCTGTAAAAATTCTAGGTTAACTTATATCTTTAGTAATTGTTAATAGTAACAAAAGCTAAATTTATATGGATCCGGGTCGACATCGTACACTTAGTTTCATTTTTTTTTTTCTTTTTAATAGCATATATAAAATCAAACAAAATTTTTGCTGCTGCCCCTTTTGCCTTTCGTTATGGCGTACGAGGCACATGTCCCCTTAGCAATTCCTAGGGAAATTGGTTGCCGTTTGCAAGTATCGGTGAGGGTACAGCTTCACACTGAAGACATTTTTAATCATAAATTAATCTATTTAAATGACACAAGGCATAGAGATGCATTTGGCACAGTTTTCCTTTTGAATTTTCCGGTTGTGAGCCATCTTTATGTAAATTCAATATACGTATATACACATTTTTGTATGTAAAGACAAACAAAATCTTCATTTGGCGCCCCCTTTTGACTTTCGTTCTCGCGTTCAAGGCACATGCCCGCTCTGCTCCCCTACAGAAATCGTTTGGCATTTGGAAATTATTGGTGAGGTACAGTTTCACATAGAAGAGAAGAGAGTTTTGAGTAGAGACTGACTTGTTTAAAGGTGCATTCAAAACCGCTTATTTTCAGATTTATTTTCAAATTAACTTTTGCGCCAAACTTTCAAAATTTCTTATTTAGAAGCCACATTATGTGCCGTGTTTGTCGAATTTTTGATAGATGCAGAGAATATTGTAAAAAAATGCTATCAAAGTTGCTAATTGGAAATTTCCGAACCTGGAGATCTGGGAACGAATAAATGATGGTACTGTGAAAATAATTGCTTATAAATAAAATTCTAAATAATTCAGCGAAAAATACATTCACACGGCACCTAATACATCTCTTCAAAAATCACCCCAACAAGTTTCATGTTCCTACTTTTAAAAATGAGTCTGATATAATATATGAGGAAAATTTCGAACTGTTGAAGGCGGAAATCATTTTTTCGAATACACTTTTAAATGGCAGAAGGCATAGAGATGCATTTAATTTAGTTTTAGTTTTGAATTTTCTGGCAATGAGACTGAAGCAACCATGTGGTTATGGGATATCACGGCTGCTCAATCTGAATTAATCTTTCATCTTGTCGATGTTTTTTACAAAAGTACGGTGTATATGGATAAATATTAATAGCACGTACTTAAACAAACATAAATTTAATTAAACTTAAAGAAATAGAATACATTTCTAAATAACTTGAGACACGTTTTGTCTCTCGGAACAAGGTGATTTTCCTTGCGTGCTACATAAGCGGCGGCAGTACAGTAACTGACTCACCGAAACAACAGTCTCTTACAACCTGCCTAGAGTCCTTGTCCGATGCGCATGTGGCGCCATCTGTTGACAGTTTTTAAATGTTCTGGATCGAAGAGGCACCTCAGTACCCCCTTCCTAGTGCAAACGATACACTTAATTTTCCACCAAACGTTCTGGAAATCTGACAGTTCTGCCGGATCGTGTGACGTGAGGTGGTTTTGTTTTTCCAGAATTCGAGGCAGTCCCGGGAGTCGAAGCAGTTGTTTCCAGGGTTGAGGTTGTTTCAGGAGTCGAAGATAGTGAATCATTCACCAAAAAGGCTGGCTTCAGTCTGTCCAGCGATATATTTACTATTTTGCCTTTTATGGCCACTTTAAAAAGTTTATCGTTGCGCTCAACAACTTCAAAAGGTCCATCATATGGCGGTTGTAAAGCTTGCCGAATACCTTCTTGACGCACAAATACATGCGTACATGTTTTAAACTGCTGAGACACAAATGTTTTTGTGCTGTTATGGGACTTAGTTGGTTGTGGTTTGAATTCGTTGAAGGTATTTCTTAATCGCTGCACTAATTCTTCAGGACTTTTAATGGTGGATTTGTCATCGAAGAAATCACCTGGTAGTCTGAGAGTAGACCCAAAAACAAGTTCAGCTGGCGAAACATTTATATCGGTTTTTAGTGCAGCACGAAACCCTAATAACACTGTTGGAAGTATTTCAGTCCATTTTTCAGTTCGTCTGGCTTTTAGTGCACATTTTAGAGGTCTGTGCCAATTCTCGATAATCCCATTACTCTGAGGGTGGTACGGAGACGATCGGTACTTTCTAGCACCTAACAATCTGGCTAACTGCTGGAAAAGTTCAGATTCGAACTGGCGTCCTTGGTCCGTGGTAATTTTCTCAGGACATCCAAATCTTGCAATCCATTCGGAAAGTAGTGCACGTGCCACTGATTCTGCTGTGATGTCACTAAGTGGGTATGCCTCTGGCCAACGCGTTGCTCTATCAATTACGGTTAAACAATACCTTTTACCATTTGATTCCGGTAAAGGTCCAATTAAATCTAAATGTATGTGTGCAAATCTATCTGTTGGAAGATCAAATTTTCCTAACTCTGTTTTTGTGTGTCTAACAATTTTGGAACGCTGACAATCCAAACACTCACGAGCCCAAGTTCGACAATCTTTAGCTAGGGAAGGCCAGATAAATCGTTGTCGCAATAAATTCACACTACCTTTAGTTCCAGGATGCGCAAGTGCATGTAAATTCCAAAATGCCTGTTTTCTAAAAGTTGGAGTTAAATATGGACGTGCTTTGCCACTAGAAATGTCACAATAAATTTCTGTTGTGGAATTTGGAAGGGTAATTAATTTGAGTTCTAAGCTGGATCGACCGCTTTGCATAATTTCTCTAAGTTCTGAATCCTCTTTTTGCTCCATACTTAATTTATCGTAATCTAATGGAGTAGGCATTTGTATTACGTTAATTCGGGAAAGTGCATCGGCTGCATCATTTTGGTTTCCTTTTAAAAATACCATATCAGTGGTGAATTCAGATATAAAAGATAACCACCGACTTTGTCTGTTAGTGTAATTATCTGTTCTTTTTTTAAAGGCAAAAACAATTGGCTTGTGATCGGTAAAGATTGTACATTGACGGGCTTCCAAAAAGTGTCTAAAATGCTTAACGGACTCATAAACTGCTAACAATTCTCTGTCAAAGGTAGAATACTTTAATTGTGTTTCATTTAGACGTTTGGAAAAAAATGAGAGTGGTTTGAGACCCTCCTCTGTTTCTAAGCTTAGTGTAGCACCAATAGCAAAATCACTAGCATCAGAATGAAGTGCTAATTGACCGTCATGGCTAGGAAATGCAAGAGTTGCATCCGTTAATGCCTTTCTTGAAGCTTCAAAAGAATTTATTGCATTTTCAGACCAATCGATAGGAGTTGAATCTTTCTTTTTAGCTCCACGCAACAAATCTGTTAAGGGCGCAAGGATAGTTGCAGCATTGCGACAAAAACGTCGAAAGTAATTGAATAAGCCAATATATGTACGAAGTTCAGAAAGAGTTTTTGGTCGTGGATATTGCTTAATAATTTCAACTTTAGTTTGTAATGGTCGAATTCCAGCAAGAGAAATTTCGTGTCCTAAAAATGATACGCTGTCTTGTTTAAAAACACTTTTGGATATATTTATGTTAAGTCCGTATTTAGAGAGTCTGCTTAGAACAGCTCGTACATGGTCTATATGTTCCGATTCCGTTTCGGAAAAAATTAGAATGTCATCCAAATAAGCTATAGCAAATGGAAGACCATAGAGAACCTCATTAATAAATCTTTGGAAAGTGTTTGCTGCACATTTAAGTCCAAAATTTAAATATAGAAATTCGAAGCTTCCAAAAGGGGTTATTACCGCTGTTTTAGGAATATCTTTTTCATGCACTGGAATATGAAAATAAGCGCGGACTATATCTAATTTTGTAAAAATTTTCTTTCCATGTAGAATATTGGTAAGATCATGGATGTGGGGTATTGGATAACGGTCAGGAAGAGTTACTGAATTTAGACGTCGATAATCACCGCAAACTCTGTAAGAACCATCCGGTTTTGGTACAACGTGAATAGGGGATGCCCAAGGGGATTTGGAAGGACGACATATACCTTCATCCATAAGATATTGGAATTCTTTTTGAACTTCCTTTAAAATTTTTGGATGTAATCGGCGAGGTTTGGAATAAAGTGGTGGTCCTGTAGTTTCGATATGATGAACTGTATCATGGCAAGTTGGTTTTTTAAAATTTGGTATGGGATTTAAGAGCTCTGGGAATTCCTCAAATATAGTTTTAAAAGACATGTCTTCAGAAATTAGTTTAATTTGGGACTGTTTTGAGCAAGTAAGCTCACCCTTAGTGGACAATCCAGTTACAGAGTCAATTAATCGAAATTTGTGCAAATCTACAAGCAAAGCAAAATTTCTTAAAAAGTCAGCTCCAATTATAGGGCAAGAGACATTTGCAATAACAAATGACCAGCGAAAACTCCTTCTCAAGCCGATATTTAGGTCAAGTAGTTTGTTACCATAAACAGGAATTTTGGAATTATTTGCAGCATAAAGATAATTAGAAGGATTCTTTTTGTTTACTTGTTTTGGTACAGGGATACAAGAAATATCACTACCACTATCTATTAAAAATTTGAACCCTGAATTTTTATCAAACACATGCAACCTACATTGTTCTAATGCTGCTACGCCAACTGTATTTTCGCTTGTTGACCTAGCAGCAGCCACTAGTTTTTTTTAATTTCATCAAAAGAACAAGGTTCGCGGCACTTTCGAGCATCACTACCAAATTTCTGATGGTAATAACATAAGTCTGATTCGTTTTGTTTACGACTCGATTTTTGGGAATCTCTATTTTTACTGTATCGTCTTTCCCTGTAATGCGATCGGCCGCGAGACATCGATCGCCTAAACACATTTTTGGATAACTCTGAAACCTGCAGTGTCAATTGCTCAATTTGTGTTTGAAGATTTAAGATCGCGTTATGGTCGTTCCGAGGCGATTCGGTGGGTTTGGAAACTGCATACACTGCCGATTCAGATTTAATTTCGTTAATTTTGTCAGCTAGGGTTGCTAATTCCTGTAATCCGGAGCTTGAAACCGACAAAATTGCTTGCGTATGCGTCGGCAAACGTTCCAACCAAATAGCTTTCAAAAATTCTTCGGTAACGGAACTTTGCGCTAATTCTTTCATTTGCCGCAGTAAAACGGAAGGTTTTTTATCACCTAGCACAAGTTCAGAGAGTAATTTACGTATCTGCTGCGATTGCGAATCTGAAAACTCCTGAATTAGTCTCTGTTTCAAAGCATTATATTTGTCATTTGGAGGCGGCGTAAGAATTAAATCAGATACCGCACTTAATGTATCTGTGTCTATAGCAGATAATAAATAATTGTACTTAGTAGTGTCGTTCGTTACTTGCGCCACGGCAAAATTTGCCTCAACTTGTACAAACCAAACAGAAATATTACTTTTCCATAAGGGAGGAATTTTAACAGCTACCCTAGCAAGCGTTTCTGTCGGATTATCGGCAGGAATATCATCAGGCATTGTGAGCGCAGAATTAAAAATACATATATTGATAGAGCAATAAATAAATAAATATACAATTTAGTAAAATTTTGAATGAGAACGCTTGGGCTCGAAAATTTTTTAATTAAAATAACTGGTAAATATAACAATTGGGCCAGAGAATACCACAAAGAAACATAGAAAATGGCACATACCGTTTTTTTTCATCGCTGTAGTTGTCCAGGAACGATATATCAGAAGGCGTCTTTCAAAATTGTCCGGTCAACACTTGAAGCAACCATGTGGTTATGGGATATCACGGCTGCTCAATCTGAATTAATCTTTCATCTTGTCGATGTTTTTTACAAAAGTACGGTGTATATGGATAAATATTAATAGCACGTACTTAAACAAACATAAATTTAATTAAACTTAAAGAAATAGAATACATTTCTAAATAACTTGAGACACGTTTTGTCTCTCGGAACAAGGTGATTTTCCTTGCGTGCTACATAAGCGGCGGCAGTACAGTAACTGACTCACCGAAACAACAGTCTCTTACAACCTGCCTAGAGTCCTTGTCCGATGCGCATGTGGCGCCATCTGTTGACAGTTTTTAAATGTTCTGGATCGAAGAGGCACCTCAGAGACATTTTTACCAAATTCCATACTTATATATTTTTGTATGTAAAGACAAACAAAATTTTCATTTGGCGCCTCCTTCACCTTTCGTTCTGACGTCCGAGACACATCCCCCTCCCTATGCAACCCCTAGGGAAATCGCATGGTTTTGGGCAATTGTCGGTGAGGTACAGTTTCACACCGAAGAGGATTTTCGATTAGAGACTAACCTATTTAAATGATAGACGGCATAGAGATGCATTTGGTTGTTTTAATTTGATTTTTCAAATTGTGAGACATTTTTATGCAAATTCAATATATGTTCTACATATGCATTTTTTATATGCAAAGACAAACAAAATCTTCATTTAGCGCCCCCCCCTTTTTTTTTGTTTTGGCGCAGGAAGTACATGCCCCCTCTGCAACCCCCAGGGAATTACTTGGCTTTTGGCAATTATCGATGAGGTACAGCTTCGTATAAAATAGGGGCTTTGGAACAGAGAATAACCTGTTTAAACGACAGAAGGCATAGAGATGCTTTGGTACAGCTTTTCTTTCGAATTTTATGGCTGTGAGACATTTTTATGCAAATTCCATACATATACATTTTTGTATGCAAAGACAAACAAAATCTTCATTTGGCGCCCCCTCTGCAACCCCTAGGGAAATCGCTTGGTTTCAGGCTGTGAGACATTTTTATGCAAATTCCATACATATACATTTTTGAATGTAAAGACAAACAAAATTTTCATTTGGCGCCCCTTTTGCCTTTCGTTTTGGCGTCCGAGACACATGCCCCCTCTGCAACCCCTAGGGAAATCGAATGATTTCAGGTTGTGAGACATTTTTATGCAAATTCCATACATATACATTTTTGTATGTAAAGGCAAACAAAATCTTCATTTGGCGCCCCCTCTGCAACCACTAGGGAAATCGCTTGATTTCAGGCTGTGAGACATTTTTATGAAAATTCCATACATATACATTTTTGCATGTAAAGACAAACAAAATATTCATTTGGCGAAACCTTTTTCTTATTTTGGCGTAGGAGGTACATGCCCCCTCTGCAAACCCCAGGGAATTCTTGGCTTTTGGCAATTATCGATGAGGTACAGCTTCATATAAAATAGGGGTTTTGGAACAGAGAATAACCTATTTAAACGACAGAAGCATAGAGATGCTTTGGTACAGTTTTTCTTTCGAATTTTATGGTTGTGAGACATTTTTTTGCAAATTCCATACATACACATTTTTGTATGAAAAAACAAAAAAATCTTCATTTGGCGCCCCTTCTGCAACGCATAGGGAAATCACTTGATTTCAGGCTGTGAGACATTTTTATGAAAATTCCATACATATGCATTTTTGTATGTAAAGACAAACAAAATCTTCATTTGGCGCCCCCTTTTTTTTTTGTTTTGGCGTAGGCGGTACATGCCCCCTCTGCAAATCCCAGGGAATTACTTGGCTTTTGGCAATTATCGATGAGGTACAGCTTCATATAAAATAGGGGTTTTGGAACAGAGAATAACCTATTTAAACGACAGAAGGCATAGAGATGCTTTGGTACAGTTTTTCTTTCGAATTTTATGGCTGTGAGACATTTTTATGCAAATTCCATACATATACACATTTTTGTATGTAAAGACAAACAAAATCTTCATTTGGCGCCCCCTTTTGACTTTCGTTCTCGCGTTCAAGGCACATGCCCGCTCTGCTCCCCTACAGAAATCGTTTGGCATTTGGAAATTATTGGTGAGGTACAGTTTCACATAGAAGAGAAGAGAGTTTTGAGTAGAGACTGACTTGTTTAAAGGTGCATTCAAAACCGCTTATTTTCAGATTTATTTTCAAATTAACTTTTGCGCCAAACTTTCAAAATTTCTTATTTAGAAGCCACATTATGTGCCGTGTTTGTCGAATTTTTGATAGATGCAGAGAATATTGTAAAAAAATGCTATCAAAGTTGCTAATTGGAAATTTCCGAACCTGGAGATCTGGGAACGAATAAATGATGGTACTGTGAAAATAATTGCTTATAAATAAAATTCTAAATAATTCAGCGAAAAATACATTCACACGGCACCTAATACATCTCTTCAAAAATCACCCCAACAAGTTTCATGTTCCTACTTTTAAAAATGAGTCTGATATAATATATGAGGAAAATTTCGAACTGTTGAAGGCGGAAATCATTTTTTCGAATACACTTTTAAATGGCAGAAGGCATAGAGATGCATTTAATTTAGTTTTAGTTTTGAATTTTCTGGCAATGAGACTGAAGCAACCATGTGGTTATGGGATATCACGGCTGCTCAATCTGAATTAATCTTTCATCTTGTCGATGTTTTTTACAAAAGTACGGTGTATATGGATAAATATTAATAGCACGTACTTAAACAAACATAAATTTAATTAAACTTAAAGAAATAGAATACATTTCTAAATAACTTGAGACACGTTTTGTCTCTCGGAACAAGGTGATTTTCCTTGCGTGCTACATAAGCGGCGGCAGTACAGTAACTGACTCACCGAAACAACAGTCTCTTACAACCTGCCTAGAGTCCTTGTCCGATGCGCATGTGGCGCCATCTGTTGACAGTTTTTAAATGTTCTGGATCGAAGAGGCACCTCAGTACCCCCTTCCTAGTGCAAACGATACACTTAATTTTCCACCAAACGTTCTGGAAATCTGACAGTTCTGCCGGATCGTGTGACGTGAGGTGGTTTTGTTTTTCCAGAATTCGAGGCAGTCCCGGGAGTCGAAGCAGTTGTTTCCAGGGTTGAGGTTGTTTCAGGAGTCGAAGATAGTGAATCATTCACCAAAAAGGCTGGCTTCAGTCTGTCCAGCGATATATTTACTATTTTGCCTTTTATGGCCACTTTAAAAAGTTTATCGTTGCGCTCAACAACTTCAAAAGGTCCATCATATGGCGGTTGTAAAGCTTGCCGAATACCTTCTTGACGCACAAATACATGCGTACATGTTTTAAACTGCTGAGACACAAATGTTTTTGTGCTGTTATGGGACTTAGTTGGTTGTGGTTTGAATTCGTTGAAGGTATTTCTTAATCGCTGCACTAATTCTTCAGGACTTTTAATGGTGGATTTGTCATCGAAGAAATCACCTGGTAGTCTGAGAGTAGACCCAAAAACAAGTTCAGCTGGCGAAACATTTATATCGGTTTTTAGTGCAGCACGAAACCCTAATAACACTGTTGGAAGTATTTCAGTCCATTTTTCAGTTCGTCTGGCTTTTAGTGCACATTTTAGAGGTCTGTGCCAATTCTCGATAATCCCATTACTCTGAGGGTGGTACGGAGACGATCGGTACTTTCTAGCACCTAACAATCTGGCTAACTGCTGGAAAAGTTCAGATTCGAACTGGCGTCCTTGGTCCGTGGTAATTTTCTCAGGACATCCAAATCTTGCAATCCATTCGGAAAGTAGTGCACGTGCCACTGATTCTGCTGTGATGTCACTAAGTGGGTATGCCTCTGGCCAACGCGTTGCTCTATCAATTACGGTTAAACAATACCTTTTACCATTTGATTCCGGTAAAGGTCCAATTAAATCTAAATGTATGTGTGCAAATCTATCTGTTGGAAGATCAAATTTTCCTAACTCTGTTTTTGTGTGTCTAACAATTTTGGAACGCTGACAATCCAAACACTCACGAGCCCAAGTTCGACAATCTTTAGCTAGGGAAGGCCAGATAAATCGTTGTCGCAATAAATTCACACTACCTTTAGTTCCAGGATGCGCAAGTGCATGTAAATTCCAAAATGCCTGTTTTCTAAAAGTTGGAGTTAAATATGGACGTGCTTTGCCACTAGAAATGTCACAATAAATTTCTGTTGTGGAATTTGGAAGGGTAATTAATTTGAGTTCTAAGCTGGATCGACCGCTTTGCATAATTTCTCTAAGTTCTGAATCCTCTTTTTGCTCCATACTTAATTTATCGTAATCTAATGGAGTAGGCATTTGTATTACGTTAATTCGGGAAAGTGCATCGGCTGCATCATTTTGGTTTCCTTTTAAAAATACCATATCAGTGGTGAATTCAGATATAAAAGATAACCACCGACTTTGTCTGTTAGTGTAATTATCTGTTCTTTTTTTAAAGGCAAAAACAATTGGCTTGTGATCGGTAAAGATTGTACATTGACGGGCTTCCAAAAAGTGTCTAAAATGCTTAACGGACTCATAAACTGCTAACAATTCTCTGTCAAAGGTAGAATACTTTAATTGTGTTTCATTTAGACGTTTGGAAAAAAATGAGAGTGGTTTGAGACCCTCCTCTGTTTCTAAGCTTAGTGTAGCACCAATAGCAAAATCACTAGCATCAGAATGAAGTGCTAATTGACCGTCATGGCTAGGAAATGCAAGAGTTGCATCCGTTAATGCCTTTCTTGAAGCTTCAAAAGAATTTATTGCATTTTCAGACCAATCGATAGGAGTTGAATCTTTCTTTTTAGCTCCACGCAACAAATCTGTTAAGGGTGCAAGGATAGTTGCAGCATTGCGACAAAAACGTCGAAAGTAATTGAATAAGCCAATATATGTACGAAGTTCAGAAAGAGTTTTTGGTCGTGGATATTGCTTAATAATTTCAACTTTAGTTTGTAATGGTCGAATTCCAGCAAGAGAAATTTCGTGTCCTAAAAATGATACGCTGTCTTGTTTAAAAACACTTTTGGATATATTTATGTTAAGTCCGTATTTAGAGAGTCTGCTTAGAACAGCTCGTACATGGTCTATATGTTCCGATTCCGTTTCGGAAAAAATTAGAATGTCATCCAAATAAGCTATAGCAAATGGAAGACCATAGAGAACCTCATTAATAAATCTTTGGAAAGTGTTTGCTGCACATTTAAGTCCAAAATTTAAATATAGAAATTCGAAGCTTCCAAAAGGGGTTATTACCGCTGTTTTAGGAATATCTTTTTCATGCACTGGAATATGAAAATAAGCGCGGACTATATCTAATTTTGTAAAAATTTTCTTTCCATGTAGAATATTGGTAAGATCATGGATGTGGGGTATTGGATAACGGTCAGGAAGAGTTACTGAATTTAGACGTCGATAATCACCGCAAACTCTGTAAGAACCATCCGGTTTTGGTACAACGTGAATAGGGGATGCCCAAGGGGATTTGGAAGGACGACATATACCTTCATCCATAAGATATTGGAATTCTTTTTGAACTTCCTTTAAAATTTTTGGATGTAATCGGCGAGGTTTGGAATAAAGTGGTGGTCCTGTAGTTTCGATATGATGAACTGTATCATGGCAAGTTGGTTTTTTAAAATTTGGTATGGGATTTAAGAGCTCTGGGAATTCCTCAAATATAGTTTTAAAAGACATGTCTTCAGAAATTAGTTTAATTTGGGACTGTTTTGAGCAAGTAAGCTCACCCTTAGTGGACAATCCAGTTACAGAGTCAATTAATCGAAATTTGTGCAAATCTACAAGCAAAGCAAAATTTCTTAAAAAGTCAGCTCCAATTATAGGGCAAGAGACATTTGCAATAACAAATGACCAGCGAAAACTCCTTCTCAAGCCGATATTTAGGTCAAGTAGTTTGTTACCATAAACAGGAATTTTGGAATTATTTGCAGCATAAAGATAATTAGAAGGATTCTTTTTGTTTACTTGTTTTGGTACAGGGATACAAGAAATATCACTACCACTATCTATTAAAAATTTGAACCCTGAATTTTTATCAAACACATGCAACCTACATTGTTCTAATGCTGCTACGCCAACTGTATTTTCGCTTGTTGACCTAGCAGCAGCCACTAGTTTTTTTTAATTTCATCAAAAGAACAAGGTTCGCGGCACTTTCGAGCATCACTACCAAATTTCTGATGGTAATAACATAAGTCTGATTCGTTTTGTTTACGACTCGATTTTTGGGAATCTCTATTTTTACTGTATCGTCTTTCCCTGTAATGCGATCGGCCGCGAGACATCGATCGCCTAAACACATTTTTGGATAACTCTGAAACCTGCAGTGTCAATTGCTCAATTTGTGTTTGAAGATTTAAGATCGCGTTATGGTCGTTCCGAGGCGATTCGGTGGGTTTGGAAACTGCATACACTGCCGATTCAGATTTAATTTCGTTAATTTTGTCAGCTAGGGTTGCTAATTCCTGTAATCCGGAGCTTGAAACCGACAAAATTGCTTGCGTATGCGTCGGCAAACGTTCCAACCAAATAGCTTTCAAAAATTCTTCGGTAACGGAACTTTGCGCTAATTCTTTCATTTGCCGCAGTAAAACGGAAGGTTTTTTATCACCTAGCACAAGTTCAGAGAGTAATTTACGTATCTGCTG
This sequence comes from Maratus speculifer, assembly GCA_964019185.1. Lineage (NCBI taxonomy): Eukaryota > Metazoa > Arthropoda > Arachnida > Araneae > Salticidae > Maratus > Maratus speculifer. Next base: position 185,451,174 of record OZ025296.1, on the reverse strand, counting down.
CGATTGCGAATCTGAAAACTCCTGAATTAGTCTCTGTTTCAAAGCATTATATTTGTCATTTGGAGGCGGCGTAAGAATTAAATCAGATACCGCACTTAATGTATCTGTGTCTATAGCAGATAATAAATAATTGTACTTAGTAGTGTCGTTCGTTACTTGCGCCACGGCAAAATTTGCCTCAACTTGTACAAACCAAACAGAAATATTACTTTTCCATAAGGGAGGAATTTTAACAGCTACCCTAGCAAGCGTTTCTGTCGGATTATCGGCAGGAATATCATCAGGCATTGTGAGCGCAGAATTAAAAATACATATATTGATAGAGCAATAAATAAATAAATATACAATTTAGTAAAATTTTGAATGAGAACGCTTGGGCTCGAAAATTTTTTAATTAAAATAACTGGTAAATATAACAATTGGGCCAGAGAATACCACAAAGAAACATAGAAAATGGCACATACCGTTTTTTTTCATCGCTGTAGTTGTCCAGGAACGATATATCAGAAGGCGTCTTTCAAAATTGTCCGGTCAACACTTGAAGCAACCATGTGGTTATGGGATATCACGGCTGCTCAATCTGAATTAATCTTTCATCTTGTCGATGTTTTTTACAAAAGTACGGTGTATATGGATAAATATTAATAGCACGTACTTAAACAAACATAAATTTAATTAAACTTAAAGAAATAGAATACATTTCTAAATAACTTGAGACACGTTTTGTCTCTCGGAACAAGGTGATTTTCCTTGCGTGCTACATAAGCGGCGGCAGTACAGTAACTGACTCACCGAAACAACAGTCTCTTACAACCTGCCTAGAGTCCTTGTCCGATGCGCATGTGGCGCCATCTGTTGACAGTTTTTAAATGTTCTGGATCGAAGAGGCACCTCAGAGACATTTTTACCAAATTCCATACTTATATATTTTTGTATGTAAAGACAAACAAAATTTTCATTTGGCGCCTCCTTCACCTTTCGTTCTGACGTCCGAGACACATCCCCCTCCCTATGCAACCCCTAGGGAAATCGCATGGTTTTGGGCAATTGTCGGTGAGGTACAGTTTCACACCGAAGAGGATTTTCGATTAGAGACTAACCTATTTAAATGATAGACGGCATAGAGATGCATTTGGTTGTTTTAATTTGATTTTTCAAATTGTGAGACATTTTTATGCAAATTCAATATATGTTCTACATATGCATTTTTTATATGCAAAGACAAACAAAATCTTCATTTAGCGCCCCCCCCCCTTTTTTTTGTTTTGGCGCAGGAAGTACATGCCCCCTCTGCAACCCCCAGGGAATTACTTGGCTTTTGGCAATTATCGATGAGGTACAGCTTCGTATAAAATAGGGGCTTTGGAACAGAGAATAACCTGTTTAAACGACAGAAGGCATAGAGATGCTTTGGTACAGCTTTTCTTTCGAATTTTATGGCTGTGAGACATTTTTATGCAAATTCCATACATATACATTTTTGTATGCAAAGACAAACAAAATCTTCATTTGGCGCCCCCTCTGCAACCCCTAGGGAAATCGCTTGGTTTCAGGCTGTGAGACATTTTTATGCAAATTCCATACATATACATTTTTGAATGTAAAGACAAACAAAATTTTCATTTGGCGCCCCTTTTGCCTTTCGTTTTGGCGTCCGAGACACATGCCCCCTCTGCAACCCCTAGGGAAATCGAATGATTTCAGGTTGTGAGACATTTTTATGCAAATTCCATACATATACATTTTTGTATGTAAAGGCAAACAAAATCTTCATTTGGCGCCCCCTCTGCAACCACTAGGGAAATCGCTTGATTTCAGGCTGTGAGACATTTTTATGAAAATTCCATACATATACATTTTTGCATGTAAAGACAAACAAAATATTCATTTGGCGAAACCTTTTTCTTATTTTGGCGTAGGAGGTACATGCCCCCTCTGCAAACCCCAGGGAATTCTTGGCTTTTGGCAATTATCGATGAGGTACAGCTTCATATAAAATAGGGGTTTTGGAACAGAGAATAACCTATTTAAACGACAGAAGCATAGAGATGCTTTGGTACAGTTTTTCTTTCGAATTTTATGGTTGTGAGACATTTTTTTGCAAATTCCATACATACACATTTTTGTATGAAAAAACAAAAAAATCTTCATTTGGCGCCCCTTCTGCAACGCATAGGGAAATCACTTGATTTCAGGCTGTGAGACATTTTTATGAAAATTCCATACATATGCATTTTTGTATGTAAAGACAAACAAAATCTTCATTTGGCGCCCCCTTTTTTTTTTGTTTTGGCGTAGGCGGTACATGCCCCCTCTGCAAATCCCAGGGAATTACTTGGCTTTTGGCAATTATCGATGAGGTACAGCTTCATATAAAATAGGGGTTTTGGAACAGAGAATAACCTATTTAAACGACAGAAGGCATAGAGATGCTTTGGTACAGTTTTTCTTTCGAATTTTATGGCTGTGAGACATTTTTATGCAAATTCCATACATATATACATTTTTGTATGTAAAGACAAACAAAATCTTCATTTGGCGCCCCCTCTGCAACCCCTAGGGAAATCACTTGGTTTCAGGCTGTGGGACATTCTTATGCAAATTCGATGCATATACATTTTTGTATGTAAAGGCAAATAAAATCTTCATTTGGTGCCCCCTCTGCAACCCCTGGGGAAATCGCTGGATTTCAGGCTGTGATATATTTTTATCCAAATTCCATACATGTACATTTTTGTATGTAAAGACAAACAAAATCTTCATTTGGCGCCCCCTCTGCAACCCCTAGGGAAATCGCTTGGTTTCAGGCTGTGAGACGTTTTTATGCAAATTCCATACATGTACATTTTGGTATGTAAAGACAAACAAAATCTTCATTTGGCGCCCCCTCTGCAAGCCCTGGGGAAATCGCTTGGTTTCAGGCTGTGAGACGTTTTTATGCAAATTCCATACATATACATTTTTGTATGTAAAGACAAACAAAATCTTCATTTGGCGCCCCCTCTGCAACCCCTAAGGAAATCGCTTGGTTTCAGGCTGTGCGACATTTTTATGCAAATTCCATACATATACATTTTTGTGTGTAAAGACAAACAAAATCTTCATTTGGCGCCCCCTCTGCAACCCCTAGGGAAATCGCTTGGTTTCAGGCTGTGGGATATTCTTATGCAAATTCCATACATATACGTTTTTGTATGTAAAGACAAACAAAATCTTCATTTGGCGCCCCCTTCGCCTTTCGTTTTGACATCCGAGACACATGCTCCCTCTTCAGCTCCTATGGAAATCATTTGGATTTTGGTAATTATCGGTGAGTACAGTTTCACACAGAAGAGGATTTTTGAGTTGAGTCTAACCTACTTAAATCTAATAAGGCATACAGATGCCTTTGGTCTTTTGAATTTTCCGGCTGTGGAGACATTTTTATGCAAATTCGATATATACACATATATATTTTTGTATTTAAAGATAAGCAAATCTTCATTTTTCGCCCCCTTCGCCTTACGTTTTGGCGTCCGAGAAACATGCTATCTCTGCAACCCCCAGGGGAATCGCTTGGTTTTTGGCAATTGTCGGTGAGGTGCAGTTTCACACAGAAGAGGGTTTTTGAATAGGGACGGATTTATTTAAATGACAGAATGCAGAAAGATACACTTGGTTCAGTTTTGCTTTTGAATTTTCCGTTTGTGAGATCTTTTTATTCAAATTCGATATATATATATATATATATATATATATATATACATTTTTGCATGTAAAGACAAAAAAAAGTCTTCATTTGCCGCCCCTAAGCTTTCTGTTCTGGCGCCCGGGTACAGATGATTGGGGGGGCACGTGCCCCCCCGACGCTACGCCTATGGAGCATGTTCGTCAAATTACATGGGTATTCTGGCATCTGTGTTGCTTAGCACTATTTGTGTTAGAAAAGGAATTTAAATCCCTTTTATCTATAAATATGTAAAAATGAGAAATCTAAGATCAAAATTTAAAAAAAAAATCTTATGTCAGAAGGCAGAAATTAATTAAAATAATAGAAAAGATGAAAATCAAAGGAATGCTTCGGCAATGTTGAGCGTGAAATTTTGGTCCTCGCAGACCTCTAACCCGCAGCTAGATCTCATGCATAACCCGCAGTTCGAATCAGCGATATATTTATAATTGCAGATCGCTTTTCGCTGATATTAAAATAATTCACTTTTAGATTCCCAACTATTTTACAATTTTTCACTTCATTTACATTTCTCTTGGAAATTTTGTGTTAAAGTTTTTGTTTCAGATTTAAATTCTGATCTTATCAAAATTTGGAACATCACACTTTGTGCATTTGATCAATATACACTCTAAAACAAAATGGTAATTGAAGATATTTTCGCCCATTGTTTTTATTATTATTTCTATAGCTAAAAAAGTCTGCTTTAATTTGAACATTTTTTCGAAAATAAAGAAAATTAATCAATTTAGTGCTAAAACTACCTGAAATCCTCCAATATCTACAGATGCATTTTTTTAATTAAAGGACTGTTTAATTAACTGTGCAACAACGCTGTGTACTAGGATTTTCTATTATAAACTGATTTTTTACTTACCTCCATTTTCTCTCAAAATATGAAAAATTCATGAATCAAATCTCAATTTTTAAAAAAATTCTACAATCAAAAAACAGAAAATTCTTCAAGTAATAGAAAAATCCGTTCCAACCACACGTGCGTTCCAGCAAATTACTGCCTGTATGTTTTATTTTTTGCGAAATGTTTTTTGAGAGTTTATAAAATAATTACATTTTCTCAAAAATGACTAAATTAGAAAATGATGAAAAAAGTAAAAGGCGGTACTTATAAACACTTAAAATTTAGATATTTCAAAAATTCTAGTTCGATTAATTACTTTCACATTAATTTCAAGGAAATTAGTATTTAGTACAGCAACGTGTTCAGATTTAGCGAAAAAGGATATGAAAGAAATTTCAATTTTATACAGATTTTGTTCTAGCCAAGTATGTTGTTTCTTTATACTCGTATTCTTATTTAGATTTCAATCTAACGATGTTTAAACTGCAAAGAACAGCTGCGGTTCACCAAAAGGAAATGCATGCATATCTGTTTTGAGTAGTTTTCAAATTCTCTTCTGCAAGTTAATATAAAACAAACTTTTCGACTGCTAGAATGATAAAGAGATCGATGAATATGTTGTTTAGCTTCAGCAAACGTATTCTTGCTGATTGGTTGTAAAAAGAACCTTTATACATCTCAATGTTGTTGTGGGAATTACTAGAAAAACATCTGCTCTGATAGGATTGAAGGATATTTCAGTTACATAAGGTGCAGTTCCCTATTATCGACATTTGTCCATTGACCACTAAGGAGTTAATTTTTTTCCTAATCTAGTATTTTTATTAAAAAATATCGAAATCGTCTATTTAATGCTTTTTTTTTTTTTTTTTTTTTACAAAAATTATATAATTAATCATACAGTAACCATAAGAACAATGCTACAATGACCTTTTAAAGAACGAATCTGACTATAAAACAATGAAATTTATGACTTTGCAAATTTTGCATTTGAATTATTATTTCTACTAATTATAAATACTTTATGAGTTCAATCTTTTTACGAATGTGTGAACTATACTATTTATCTGCAGTACATAAAAAGTTTCAAGTCTTTCATACGAGTAAGTTCAAATGATTTCTTATTTCTTTGCGTTTGCATGTAATTTGATATTTTTACCCGAGTGCTTTAATTTTAAAACTTCTTTATACGCAGAATTCGTAATTTTGTAGATAATAATTTTAAAGAAATTATGTAAGTTTTTCATTCGTATTTTTGCATTCAGTAATACATACAGTAGAGCACCCATTATTACGCCTCATATATTACGTACGACATGGATTAAACATTAATATTCCTGGGACCAACATAAACAAGGTTTAAATGAAATTCCAGTTTTACAATTTTCGGAACTGCGAATTTTTAAACTTCTAAATATCGCACATTTTAAATTTTTACACAGTGACATAGAGAAAAAAATGCTCTTTTAAACGAAATTTGTTTGCAAACTTTATCACAATTTGTTTTTAAATTATTAATATTTTAAAAGTTTTTATTACATTTTTTGTCATCGTGTCAACAGAAGTATTCCATTTTTGGACATTAAATATGGACCAATCACAAAACGAATAAAATAAAATAAGTTCCGGAATTCAACCAATAAAAAGATTCAGATCTGCTTCAGATTTTCCAGTTCTCCACCGAGATCAACAACTATTTTCCAAATAGTTAAAAAAATAATAATAATAATTCTTTTTGATCAGAACTCTTCGTGTAAAACAGTTTATAACAATATCGAAGTAAAAATTCATGTTTTGTAGAAATAGAGTCAAGTGGGGTCGAGGTTTTAACTTTTTTTTTTTGGGGGGGGGGAGGGGGAAGGGGCTAATATATATAATACTTGCTAGACCATATAATCAGGACAACTTTTTAAATTTTACGCCGACAAGAACATTAATTTATTTTGTACGAACTGGGCCCTTGAAATTTTTGCCCACGCAATTTTTAGGACCTGCCCCAGCACGCGGGGACCTCTGATATATGTTATGAACTTGGCCCCCCTGTCGGGGATACAGTGCCCCCACGTCGGGCAAATTCTGGCGCCGCTTTTGGACAAAATTGAGTTAAAGATATAAAATCATACAAATTTAAGGTTCATTTAAAAATACTATCACGGTCATGGCAACACCGAACAGGACAGCTAGTCTTTCATAAAATACATAAAGGGACACTTCGACTTCACCAAAACTTCGTGATCGCGGAATCCCATGTTAATCTACAGGGAAATTTAAAAGCACGGTTACCCCATACCTAATATAATTATTAAAATTAGGTTTTCACCATCAGAAAGTAGACACCAAATGCCGACGTATTTTTTTTTTTTTTTTTTTTTTTTTTTAAATATTCCCCGTTAATTTTAAGTTTTTTATAAAATCCCTCTAAACTTTGAAATTTTCACGTGGGGAAATTTTATCATCTTAAAATTACTTAAAATTTATTTAAAAAAAAAATTGTAAAAGTGCACATTGTATACATCTGTTGTTTGCTTTGCGATGGTAAACTCGTATTTTAATTATTATACATATTAGATAATGAGTAATCCTTTAACGTTTAGTGGCGCCATCTGTCAACTAAATTAAACATTAAAATAAAAGTCATAAGAATTCTATTTTGTATTTTAAATAAATACAAATACAAGGCATAAAGAATGACAAAGTTCTTTTATTTTTAAAGGCTTATCAGGTTACCAGAATAGTTGTATTCAAACGAAGTTCACATGTGATCCAATCAAAGAATATATATTTTAGAAGTTTTAAAGTCCATTACGGAGTTATAGTTTCTTCTTTCTTCCATGGTTTCTTCGACACAATGTCAATTCCAAGGCTAACTTATCATAATATAAAGGCTTGTCATTCACCAAGTTTCCTTTGACCGCAGTACAGGGGGCGCTGAACTACATGATTTTCACGTTGGTAGCGCCATCTAATGTTAGAAACTGAAATGTTTTCCATTATTTCCTATGGGATTATTAGCAGTAGTATGCACCAGGTGGCGTTACATACGAGACAAAGTCATATAATAAGTTGGCAATTATAGGGACAATTTCAACAATAGATTTTCTCCTGAATGCGAGGCCTTGATATTATGATAAGGGGGCCTTGGTCAATTCAATAGTATTCAAGCGTAGATCATAAATACAAGAATATGTAGTGGTGTCATCTATCGGCCAAATCGGGAGTTAAGAGTATAAGAGAATTGCAAAATTAACAAATAACATTTTTAAAAATTAAGAGTGGTGGATCCAGTTCTCAATTACAGAGCCGTGGAAGTGGAGGGGAGGGGGGCGAAAATTGAGGGGCGCCAAATTTATAATACCATCGCCGTTTGTTTCTTCTTTTTTTTTCTAAAAAAATCATATATGTAAACATATTGAGATTTTTTTGTGAAAAGAAACATACATTCTCAAAATAGTATGTTGCTTCTTTCTTGGAATTCAAAAGGGGTTACACAATACTGTTAGGTACTTTTTTACACATATGTTTTCCAGATCCCCTTAGCCAAAATAACAGTGCAATGTTTTTTCTATTTATTTAGGTGTTAAAATTAAACCTTTTAAAGTTCCAAAATAAGCAACAAAATGTATTCAATAGAATGCATTAGTGTTTTTATACTTTTCAATTTTGAGACACCTGTCACAATGAGAAATTGTGATGGAAAGGGGGGGGGATTGAAACATCGCCCCGTGCGTAATTTTCTTTTCGCACCTCGATGCTCAATTAAAACGAAGTTTTAATAAAGCAGAGGTGAGGGTGGGGGGATATAACTCAAATCTCTTGGTTGTAGAAGATTTATTAGATTCCATACAGTCCAAGTAAAAACTGAATAACTTTTTTTTGCGCTTTAATTTTTCACACACACTTAATCCAAAAGTGTGTTAACAAGACACTTAATCCAAGCTTCAAACTTTATACATTATTTTAATTGCATCTCGTAACTAATTATTCCATACATTAGGTTAAATCAGGAGATCTACCCCAATCTTCCCGAGTTGCAAACAGGGCGGTAGCCAGAAGTGAACAATGGGGGGAGGGGGGAGCTCATATTTTTTCTCTCTGTCTGACGCAGAAAGATAAATTAATGCATATTCACATTTTAGGTACTATGTTTCTTATTAAACTGTTGTAATACCTTCATTTGATGCTAAGAAAATTATACGACGATGAAATTTTTGAATGTATAACTGGTGCAAAATTAAATATCATGTCAGCTTAATATGTACAAATAGGATGAGGGAGTGTTGAAACACTTATTTTAGATACAATTTAGTAATTTTGCAAAACTCTGAAAGGGTCTCAAAACTAAATTAGATTTTTGAACAGAATTTCATTTGAATTTTCGTAACAGAAATTCATTGAGTGACCTTGGAATCTTTAAATATTTTAGGGGGCTGAGCCACCCATTGCGCCTCTTCAGCTACGGCCCTGGTTGCAGAAAATACTGCCCGGTGTATAAAACACATATTAATTTTTTTTTCTTTTTTTTTTTTAACTTAATATATATTTTTATATTGTTGACAAACAACACAACAAAGCATTTTTATATTAATAAAAATAATGTTAATTTTTTCATTTTGAGAATGTTAAAATGGAAAACAAAATTTGTAATTTCATGGCTTAAAGTTTTGTCTTAATGTTAATGTTTCTATTTTAGTTAAATTTTACAAGATTTTTTGTCTCTGTGCAGTTTCTTTTAGTCTGACCTGTACATTCTTAAAATATGATATTTAACAATCTATAGCTTTGTTTTAAATCGTTGACCTTGGGCTCCAATAAAAAAAAAAAAAAAAAAAAAAAAAAAAAAAAAAAAAAAAAGAAAGAAAGAAAACAAGTTGGAAGTTGCGCATAAAGCGTAGCAAAAGAGGTGCGTTCGTACGATAACAAAGTTGTTTTAAAAATATCACTGTCATATATCAATCTCATACAATTGTATTATTATAGTTAATTACAAATAGTTTATTTAATAGTAAATTATAAATTATAAATAGTTAATTACAATTAAAATGCGCATCAAGCAATGTTCTCCCTATACCATTATGTAATGGAATACTTTTGTGTAGCCTTATAAATCAATAAAAAATGTTCTTTGCACCACAGATTATGCAAAATGTATATTGTAATATGTACTTTATAGATGCATATCAATTTTAATATGTTCGAATGAGCGTAACACCATTAAAATGCATTTGAAACATTTTTCACCATTGACTGTAATGTAATGGATACTTTTGACTGCCCCTGTAATTGAACTATGCATCCGATTTTGATGAAATTTGAATTAACTCGACAAAGTTATGTAATAATTATGTATTTTAAATTTCAAACGATTAAAATACATTTGAAACTTTTTACCCCATTGACCGTAATGTAATGGAATACTTTTGATTGTCCCTGTAATTGATCTATGCATTCGATTTTCATAAAATTTGAAATGACTCGACAAAATTATGTAATAATTATATATTTTAAATTTCAAACGATTCGGTTGGGTAGTTTTTGCGATGTTATATGCAGACGGACTGAACAACTATAGGTGCTACGTATTTACATAATTACGAACGCACCTGAAAAGGACCCGTACTCATCCCAAATGCGCATAATTATTATTAACTAATTATAATAATAATTATAATTGACATATATAATAATAATAATAATTGTAATAATTATATATATGTGTGTGTTATTTAAAATTTAATTTTAATACAGTTTCGTTTTGTTTTTGACCATAACTATAACGATAATCGAAATTGCGTCAAAAAGAAAAAAAAAACTTTATAGGATTACATTCGACCGTTTCTCTGACAAGCTGCTTTTTTTTTCTTCCGGAATGACTGAAGGCAGAAGTTAGTATCAAACAATAAAGCTTTCAGCGTCATTGTTTAGTAAAAATTTCGAACTTCCAATTCAATACTCAATGTAGTAAAATGTTATTGCCTTAATTTAAAACAATAATAATAATAATAATTTCACTTTCAAAATCTAACTGAACTAGAATCTCGAAATTTAGAACGAAGGAAGAACTTGTAAGGAAAGGAGGTGATATCACTGCTGGGAAAATTACGACTGTATACCTAGCCGTCTTTACTAAGTCTGAAATAATTATTATTATTTTTTATTTTATTTTTCAACTGAACGCATGGGTGCAAGAAGTTCATCCAAGCCAAAATTGAAAACTTTTACCGAGTATAAAAAATAACCAAATGAAAATGGGATGGAAGATTTCTATGGTTAAAATTTGGTCTATTACAATAAAAGAAAGTCATTAATAGTTCTTGATAGTAAAATTGCTATTATTTAATCTATCTAAAGTTGAATTTATCATCTTTAAAAAAAAATCTCTTCAAGACTGAAAATCTTGCACCCATGAAGTGGAATAAAAATAATTTTTTGTACTCATCCTCCGCAAAATTAGAAAATTTTACTAAATTTCTAATAGGCAACTAATAAAAACGACATCGAAAGGAACAGGAAAACATTCCGTTAAATATAGGTTTCAGACTCAAGAGGTATAATTATTGGTATTTTTTTCATTTAAAAAAGGATTCTGTTATAATAGACAGATTTCATTTTCGCAGATTTTACTGCAGCTGTAGTTTTGTGTATTCTTTGTGTAGTCTTGTTTAGATTTACTGTAGTTTGTTCAGTAAATTTTGTGAAAACGGACTTTTCTATAACGGAATTCGGTTTTAATATTTAAAAAAAAATGTCCCGGCGATTCCTATTTTACTGTATATGATATTTTCGTGCCCGGCAAACAAAATTTCAACATTTAGGAGCCTCATCGACCAAACTCGCGATTTTTCCATGCCCGATTGACTACATTTCCATTTTTCCGTTATTGATTGATTGTTGTGTTTATTAATTACTAAAAAACCTGCTAAGAAAGAATTGCAATGGATAGAAGAAAGTATCTGTTTTAAACAGTTTCTATTTTAGTATATGTAATTGCACTGCATATTCTAATAGCAGAGATAGTGAAATTTTTACGTTTAAAGCCATGGAGCTTTGGGCAAGATTTTTTTTTTCTGCACTCTTACAAATAATATAATCGTATAATGGTTGTTTTTGTTAACGAAATATTTTATTTTGGATATTTTTATGTGTGTGTACCAGGCAGTCAGTGATCTTCTCCCCTTTAATTTTAATGCCAGATCTGGATGTAAAAAAATAATTTTAGCATAAAAGGAGTGGGATGCCACTTTTCTGTTGACCCCTAACGCAGCAAAACACCTAGAAATGGCTTAAGAATGTGAAATTTTCTTTTTGAAAGCATGAAGGGAGGGGCGACTTTCGTAATGCTATGCAGTTTTTTTTTTTTTTTTTTTTTTTTTTTTGTGTGTGTGTGTGTGTATTTCTGCAAATATTTTAAAAAAATATATATTATTAAGTTTTTACAAAGCATTTTATCTTGTGTATCCATTCCTTAGTGTTTAGTTTAGTATTTGGTTACAAACAAAAAACAGTCAGTTTTCAGCAGTGAAATTATTGTGCATTGCTAGCTAAGCGTAGAACCAATAGAGTGAAAAATGCACAAGAGAGGGATCGAACTGGCTGCATGTAGGTATGAAACTGGCTAGTATCAAAAAATGAGCGCAGGGGGGGGGGGGGGGGAAGCAGCCGATCAACAAAATTAGCGATTTTTTTGCTCCCTACCAACGAAATTCGCTATTTTTCCACACGTGATCAACAAAATTGGCGGTTCTTCCGTACCCTGTCGACGAAATTAGCTATTTTTCTAAGTCCGAACAACGAAATTTGCGATTTTCCCCCGTGTGGTCGACAAAATTCGCGATATTTTCGTGCCCGGCAAACAAAATTTCAACATTTTGGAGCCTCATCGATCAAACTTGCGATTTTTCCATGCCTGGTTGACTACATTTCCATTTTTCCGTTATTGATCGAAGGAATTTGTGATTTATCTGCCTCTAACCAACGAAATTCACAATTCTTAATTGACTGACGAAATTCGTAATTTTTTTTCGCGGCAAACTGACGAAATTCGCGATTTTTTCTTGCGATGAACGGACGAAACTCATTCTTGATCCGCAGTCAATTAACGATATTTTCCATTTTTACAATTCCGGTCAACGGAATTTGGGATTTTTCTGTGCCCAATCGATAAAATTTGAAGATTTTTCCGCACTTGATAGATGAATTCTGATTTTTCCGTGGTCGATGAATAAAAATTTCAATTTTTACGCATTTGACGACAAAATTTGCGGTTTCTGACCGAGAAATCCGATTGGCAAATGACAAAACTTGCGATTTTTTACGCGCCTCATTGACAAAATTCGCGATTATTTTGCGCCTGATCAACGAAATTTGCGATTTTCGCGTCTGATCGACAAAATTTGCGATTTTACTGTGTCCGATCAACGAATTTCATTATTTTTAACTGATTTCAATTTTATCGCGGCAAATGGGTGAAATTCACGATTTTTTACAGTTATGTTATAAATCAAAGGAATTCGCGGGTCGTGGATTTGTAATTAATTCAATGATATCCCATAATTCTAGGTTTGCTATGTTGATTACGTTCTATTATTTTTAATATTCTGAATTTAAAATATATTATCATATTAAATATTGTATCCATGCCTTTTTCCATAAAAGTTTAACAGCTATTGCTTCAAAATCTAAATATTTATATTAGTTAAAGTATGAACGCACGTCATTTCTCATGCTTGACACACAATTTTCAACTTGTTTTACTTGCCACTACCAAGTGTTTTTTCTGATAGTGTGATTTAGGTAGTCTTTTAAAAGCTGCAGCCTATAAATTAGTGCTAAAATATTTTACTAATTACCAATAGCTTTCAACTGAATAATTCTGTTATTGTGTTTTTACTTTTTTCTGAATGTTATGCAATGTGTATCACAAAATTGTGCATCATGATTTCAAATACTGGTAAAATAGTGACATAAAAAGTTGGTTATTATCACAGTCAGTATCAAAGATGAGTGGAGGGTATACACTGTATACCCTTGGTTTCTCAAGAAAGCTATAGTATTTACATCCTAGGATATAGTCTCTGCTTTGATGTATACCCTCTGCTTAGAGCGTATATACCTTCTAGCTTTTTTACGACTACACCACTGGTCAGTATTGCTAAGTTTCTACATAATTCTGGGAAAAGAAAAAAAAAATCCCTGACATTTTTCAAAAATTTCCCTGACTGTTGTAACCCTCCTTCAATGGGCAAATTTAATTTAGATAAATGCAAAAAAAAAAAAAAAAAAAAAAAAAAGATGTGATGTAAGTATTGCCTTATTTTTACATATTTTTTATATTATGCTAATTTTATTAGCTTGCATAAATTTTGCATAAAAATTTTAGATTAGATGAATATTAAACTCAAAATTATCTCAATTATGATGCAGATAGAAATGTAGTGTACATCAAAAATTCCCTGATCATTTCAAATATTAAAAAAATTACCTGACATTTCCCTGAATTTTTGACTAAATTTTCAAATTTCTGATCTGAAGGAACACGACACTACTTATAACTTTTTTTGGCCAGCTAAAATTTGCTTTCATAAAATAAAATATGGGCCGACAAAAAATAAATACGTTTAAAACTGGAAATCATTAAAAAATAACAAACATACTGGTTTCTACAGAAAGCCAGCAATTTAAATTTTTAGCTAACTTCGGTAAATTTAAACTTTGCAGAATTCCTAGAAATATTGAATTTATAGCTCAATGTTTGACAAAGGTAGTTAAACTAAAAAAAACAAGTTGGAAACTGCACGTGAAGCGTAGCAAATGAGGTGCCTTCGTACGTTAACGAAGTTTTAAAAATATCAATCTCATAAAATTTTAAATAGTTAATTACAATTAAAATGAGCACCAAGCAATGTTCTCCCTATACCATTATGTAATTGAATACTTTTGCGTGGCCTTGTAAATCAATAACAAATGTTCTTTGCACCACAGATTATGCAAAATTAATATTATAATATGTACTTTATAGATGCATATAAATTTTATTATGTTCGAATGAGTGTAACACCATTAAAATGTATTTGAAACATTTTTCCCCCATTGAACGTAATGTAACGGAATACTTTTGATTGTCCCTGTAATTGAACTATGCATCCAATTTTGATAAAAAATTGAAATAACTCAACAAAATAATGTAATAATTATATATTTTAAATTTCATACGATTAAAATGCATTTGAAACGTTTTTTCCATTGGCCGTAATGTAATGGAATACTTTTGATTGTCCCTGTAATTGATCTATGCATCCGATTTTCATAAAATTTGAAATGACTTGACAAAATTATGTAATAATTATATATTTTTAATTTCAAACGATTCGGTTGGGTAGTTTTTGCGTTGTTATATGCGGACGGACGGACTGAACAACTATATGTGCAATGTATTTACATAATTACGAACGCACCTAAAAAGAATTCACAGCCTTAAAAATTACACTTATGAAATGTTCCCATATGTTCTGCTCCCAAGTACCTCATCTACCAACTTATGCTTAACTTATAAAATAAAAAAGATATTGACAATTTAGTGAAAAGATTGTACTTACTAATGCTGCCATCTATTGGTAATTTTTCGATTTTTAAAAAAAATATATTTAAGATTAACTGAGTAAAATAAGTATTGCTCACATGCAGGGCCGTAACTAGAGTGGAATAATAAGAGGGGGGGGGGAAGAGCTCAAGAAAATGTAGGAGAGGGGGCTTACATTTTCTCTCTCTCTGATGCAGAAAGATAAATTAGTGCATATTCGCATTGTAGGTACTATGTTTCTTATTAAGCTGTTGTAATAATCATTTTATGCTAAAAAAAGAATATGATGATGAAAAATTCAAGCATATAACTAACGCAATATTAAACATCATGTTAGGCTTTATATGTACAAATAGGATGAGCCAGTGTTGAAACACTTATTATAGTTACAATTTAGTATTTCTGCAAAACTGTGAAAGGTCTTCAAAACTAAATTAGATTTTTGAACAGAATTTCATTTAGATTTTCGCAACATAAATTCATTTAATGATCTAGGAATCTTTTCCAGGAGAGGCTCAAAATATTTTTGTGTGTGTGTGTGGGGGGGGGGAGGGGATCCCCCCTAGCATCCCCTTTCTCCCCTACTAAAATCTATCCTAAACTTCTATTTTTTGCACATATTTTTTATTGTTATAGAAAAAGAAATGAAAATGAATTATAGTAATGGCCATTATTATTTTTGAATTAATGTACATTTTGACATAACACTTTTCAACTGAATATTGCACCTTGCGTGCTGGTAAGACTGTCTGGAAATTCTCCACAGCTGCACGTGATGATTTAGACTAATATGTATATATTTTTTTAACATACCGTTATCCCATTCAAACAGTGTTGTTTTCTGCATGTGAAAAACAAACATGTCCAACACTACAGATGTTTTGATTAAATAAAATTAGCATTAGTGAATCTATATCTAATTTAAATTAATGCATTTTGGATAAAATATACAAGATAACTGGTATTAAAAAAAGTTTAAGAGAACCTAAAATGTCTTTTTCATTCTTAAAATCTAGAAAAAAAAAAAAAAAAAAAAAAATAAATAAATAAATAAAAGGTGTAACTAATAGTACTGACTGCTGTTTAAACAGAATTGTTTAAAGCAACATACAGAAATATCAGAATTAAGAAACTATATTTAACAAGGTAGTGTTTGATAAAATGCTATTTAATTTTCTACTGGCTGTGTCACCTAGCAACCAAGATATACCTAATTATTTCAAAATGTAAAAAGTTTTCTGTGCAAACGATAATTTGTGATAAATACATTATCTGTTTAATTCTTCAGTTTTTACCTAAGCTGTGTGAAACAATATTCTTTTTGTTTTTGAGTTTGATTAGAATGTTTTTTATGAGAATATGTGTAAAAAATGCTACGGTTTTTATTGGAGTTGTGTTTTGTTAAATTATCTATGTTCGAAAGAATTTGAGATGAGTGTTCTCATGAGAATAAACTGTTTAAAACCAGATATGAGTAATGAATTTTGAGTTGAGTAAGAAATTAATAATAAACTTTCGAATAATTGAAGTATTCATATGGTCCGTCTCTACGGAGAAAAATCAGCGAGTTGTTGTTCTACGTCAATGACTGAAGGATAACTGGCGAATATTTTGTTCTGCTTTGCTATTTTTTCGTATCTAGAAATCATCTTTTAGAGTCAAGAGCGGTAAGTGCACCCATTTAATTTTTATTCGTTAAAAATGAGTACGAAAGAATTAAATGCGAAAAAGAAAATTTATAAAACAAACTTAGCAAAACTAAAAGAAAAATTATTGAATTCTGAGCTAGAATTAAATGAATTAATTCTCATAAAGGAGAAACGGAATAAATTAGAACAAAACTTTTCTGAATTATTTGAGTCTATTTATAAGATAAGTAAAGAAGATGAAATTGAGGATTTTATTAAGGAAAACGAAGAAATTAATGAAATATTAGAAATAATGGAATTTGAACTTACCAAAAAGTTATCAAAAATGAAATTGCAAATTGTTAATTTAGAAAACGCCACAAAGGCTGAAAATAACATAAAATTGCCGAAGTTAACTTTTCCTGTTTTTACGGGTAATTTGCATGAGTGGCTTTCTTTTAAGGATATATTTAAGGCATGTATTTAAGTACATGAAAATTCTAATTTGTCAGGGGCAATGAAATTACAATATTTGAAGTCTTCATTGAGAAGAGATGCCTTTCGTATAATTCAATCTATTTCAATCGTAGATTCTAATTATGAAGTTGCATGGTCGCTTTTGGAAGAACGGTTTTCAAATTCGAGAGAACAAGTTTATGTGCATTTAAAACGTTTTTTAAATATTCCTGTTATTCAGAATGAGTCCCCAGCAGCATTATTAAATCTAATAGATATAACAAATGAATGTATTAGGTCGTTAGAGATTTTAGAACAAAAAGTTGAGGGGTTTTCTACTACTATGTTTGCTTATATTTTGGCTCAAAAATTAGATGTAAATACAAAAATGTGGTGGGAAAGACATCTTAAGCGGGATAATTTACCGAGTTTAACTGAATTGCTAGAATTCTTGAGAGATTACGCGCGTACACTAAGTGCGTCCAAAGAAGTAAATACAAAATGAAATTTTCAAAACGAAAGCCAAACAAAGCATAGCTTTTCAAAGGTAACATCCATGGTTGCGAGTTTAAATGAGAAAAATATGCGCAAATGTGTTGTATGTAACCAGGAAAATCACAGTGTTTTTAAATGTCCCAAATTTCAAAAATTTAATGTACAGGAAAGAGTAGAATTTGTTAAAAAAAACAATATGTGCTTTAACTGTTTTTCCGAATTCCACTGCATCAAAAAATGTAACTCAACATTCTCGTGTTCAAAATGCCATAAACGCCACAATATACTTCTTTTTTTTGATAGGTGTGAGAGAAATTCCAATGTGGTGGGAAACACAAAAAATTATAGTGATAAGGAAGTGCCAAATGCATTGTCAACGAATGAAAGTAAACCAACATTAAATGCTGACGCCATACCATTTGAGTTAAATAACCAAATTCAAAATTTCACTGGTACTTCAAATGTGAGATCGAATAATGTTAAAACAGTTCTTCTTTCCACTGCTATTGTTTATATGAGAGATAAATTCGGAAATAAAGTTCCGGTGCGTGCTTTACTGGACAATGGTTCAATGAGCAATTTTTTAACATTGCAGTTAGTTGAAAGATTAGGAATTCGAAAAGAAAAAAGTAATATTTCGGTATCGTGTTAAAGTAGATCCAATGTAGCAGTAAAAAGTAAAACTACTGCCTTGATCAGTAATAATTCGGGAGATTATAGCCGAGAGTTAGATTTCCTTATCATACCAAAGATTTCGCAAATTATGCCCTCGAAATATATTAATATTTCAGACCTAGGAATTCCAGATTCTATTATTCTTGCTGGTCCTGAATTTAATAGACCAGGGAAAATAGATCTTTTGCTAGGAGCTGGAGTATTTCTAGAATTGATAAAGGTGGGTCGTATGAAGTTACCAAATTCTAAATTAATATTGCAAAATACGGTGTTCGGTTGCATAGTAAGTGGCAGTGTTTACGATTGTAACGATCAGGAACAAATACATTGTGGGTTAATTACTGAAACAGATTTGAATTTTGAAATGAAAAATTTTTGGGAAATTGAAAGAGTAGAAGAAAGTACGCCATTGAGAAATACAGAAGAATAAGCATGTGACACCCACTTTATAAACACACATCAGAGAGATATAACGGGCAAATTCATAGTACAAATGCCACTGAAAAAAGATCTTAGTTCTTTGGGAGAATCTAGGCAATTTGCGGAAAATAGATTAAATTCACTGTGGAATAGGTTAGTCAAAAATCCAAATCTTTTAGAGTTATATTGCGCATTTATGGCAGAGTATAGAGAGTTAGGCAATATGGAGGAAGTAGAGAAAACAGATGAGTCAATACATGGGAATTATCTACCTCATCATGCTGTTTATCACCCAGATAAAAGTTCTACAAAATTGAGAGTTGTCTTTAATGGTTCACATGCAACTTCATCAGGAGAATCCCTAAATTCCATACAGCTGAATGGAGGTGTCATTCAAGATGATTTGTTTAGCATAATACTTAGATTTCGTACACACCGCTATGCATTTACAGCAGATGTAAAAATGATGTATCGCATGATACTTATCGATAAAAGTCAACATGATTTACAGCGCATAGTTTGGAAAGATACTGTAAATGGTGAGATGAAATATTACAGACTATGTACAGTCACATATGGCACAACTAGTGCCCCTTATTTAGCCATGCGCTGCCTTAAACAGCTTGGTATAGATGGTGAATCTCAATTTCCGTATGCTTCTGGTGTGGTACAATCAGACTTTTATATGGACGATGTCCTGACTGGAGCAGCTGACCTAAAATCGGCTAAGAGATTGCAAATTGAGCATATTCAACTATTGAATACGTGCGGCATGAATTTACATAAATGGTTTAGTAACCATCCAGAATCATTAAGAGCCATCAACAATATAAGTGCTGTTAGATACATTTTTACAAATAATCCAGTGCAAATTAAAATTTGTGGCTTTTCAGATGCTTCGGAGAAAGCCTACGGTGTGGCATTGTATGCTGTGTCTTCAAATTCTTCAGGAGAGCAAATTTCTCAGTTGCTTTGCAGTAAAAGTCGAGTTGCACCAATCAAAACAATCACTATTCCTCGCTTGGAGCTCTGTGGTGCAGTTTTATTAGCCAAATTGATGAATAAGGCTGCCAAAACCTTAAAAGTTCCTAAAGAAGCTGTCTACTATTATTCAGATAGTACTATTGTATTATGTTGGATTCGAAAACAGCCGTGTGACTTAAAAACCTTTGTGCCATCACGTGTGGCTACGATTCAGAATCTTTCTGATATCAGTCATTGGGGACATGTGGCTTCTTCTGACAATCCTGTTGATCTTGTGTCACGAGGTGTAGATCCAGACAAACTTCTCCAGAGTAGCTTATGGTGGAAGGGTCTACTATTCCTAACACAACAAACTGAACATTCTTCAAATATTGTTGAACTTGAGCAAAATGATAAGGATCTATACATAAGTGAACTTAAAAATACAGCTTCAAAGACTTTTTCAGAGACTACACTTTTAATATCAGACTGTTCATCCTTTATTGATTATTTTTTGCAATTGAGTAATAATTATGCTAAATTAATAAGAAATCTTAGCTATGTTTTCAGGTTCATTCAGAATGTCAAGAAGCCAAAAGAAAGGTATTCAGGTAAGTTAACATCTGCTGAATTGAAGAAAGCTGAGCAGTTTATCATAAAATCTGTTCAAGAAAAAGAGTTCAGTTCTGAATTCACATTGTTATCTAAGGGTAAGGAGTTACCAAAAAATAGTAGATTAACTTTCATTAAATCCTTTCTTGGATAAAAATAATTTAATCAGAGTTGGAGGTTGTCTCCAAAATAGCACGGTAAATTATGCCCAAAAACATCCAATTGTACTGCCCTCTAAAAACAAATTAACAGAATTAATTATTGAGTTTTATCAGAAAAAATATTTACATATAGGACCACAAAATTTACTTTATTGTGTTCGAAGAGATTTTTGGCCTTTAAACGGTAGGGCTATTTGCAGAAAAATTGTACATAAATGTATTACATGCTTTAGGACCAAACCTAAATTGTTAGAGCAAATTATGGGCGAGCTCCCGAAAGAAAGAATAAATGTAGACTTTGCTTTTAATCGCACAGGAACTGATTTCTGTGGTCCATTTTTGATTAGATATAAAGGTCAACGTAAAGGTATTTTTCATAAAGTTTATGTTTGTATTTTTATTTGTATGGTAACAAAGGCAGTGCATTTGGAATTAGTCAATGATTTAACGTCTGAGGCTTTTATTGCCACATTAAAGACGTTTTTTGCCAAACGAGGCAAACCTCGAAAAATTTTCAGTGATAATGCAGGCAATTTTGTGAAGACTAATGTAGAGCTTAAAAGATTGCATGAATAGGTAAACAAACCAGACCAGAACCTTACTAATTACTTGTTATCTGAAGATATTGCTTGGGAATTTATTCCCCCTAGAGCTCCAAATTTTGGAGGTTTATGGGAATCGGGAGTCAAGTCCTTCAAGTATCATTTTAAACGTGTTGTGGGCAACTCTAAATTAACTTATGAAGAAATGTTAACTATAATTGTCCAAATTGAAAGTATCTTAAATTCGCGCCCGCTTACTCCCTTGAGTACAGATATTGATGACTTGGAGGTCTTGACCCCGGGACATTTTCTTATTGGTCGCCCACTTAATGCCATTGCTGAATCTGACCTGAGTAATATTGAAGATAATAGACTTAACTTATGGCAAAAGACCACTAAAATGGTTCAGACCATTGGAAAAAGTGGAAAAATAGTTATTTAAGTACATTGCAGCAAAGGCATAAGTGGATGATATCAAAAAACAACCTCAAAATAGGAGATATGGTTGTAATAAAGGAAGATGATCTTCCAGTGTCTAAATGGTTATTAGGGAGAATTGTAGAGGTATTTTTTGGTAATGATAATAGAGTAAGAGTTGTAAATATAAAAACCCCAAATGGAATATATAAAAGAGCAGTATCCAAAATTGCTGTATTACCTCTTGAAAAGTAATTCAGTTTTTATAAGAAAGTGTACATTATTGTAAAATTTCTTTATTTATTATTTATTATGTAAAATTGTTTAAATATTTGCTTAAATTTACTGTGACTCATTTATATTGTATTTAATTGTATTGTTATTTATATTTTTTACAATGGTTGTAATTCCAATGTTTTAGTTTGAAACCCCCCTCAGAGGTTTCAAGAGGGACGGTATGTTTGATAAAATGCTATTTAATTTTCTACTGTCTGTGTCACCTAGCAACCAAGATATACCTAATTATTTCAAAATGTAAAAAGTTTTCTGTGCAAATGATAATTTGTGATAAATACATTATCTGTTTAATTCTTCAGTTTTTACCTAAGCTGTGTGAAACAATATTCTTTTTGTTTTTGAGTTTGATTAGAATGTTTTTTATGAGAATATGTGTAAAAAATGCTACGGTTTTTATTGGAGTTGTGTTTTGTTACATTATCTATGTTCGAAAGAATTTGAGATGAGTGTTCTCATGAGAATAAACTGTTTAAAACCAAATATGAGTAATTAATTTTGAGTTGAGTAAGAAATTAATAATAAACTTTCAAATAATTGAAGTATTCAGGTAGAACACGTCAAATTTTGACGAAAGAAAATGTTTAAGAAGGAACTGTTTCATTAATTTATATTGGGAGTACAAATTAATTCGGTCCGTTTTCAATAGATGGCTCTGGCTGATTTGTTTACTGAATAATGATAGATGTTTTTGGCATTGTTAGAAAGGTTTGACCTTTGTCAACCATATTCAGTCAATGAAGCTTCGAGTTTTATACAACAACATTGGTTTTCTGAGCATTCAATATGTCGAGTTTTGTGCTAAATAAACAACATTTGCGGGAAGTTTTGATTTTCTTTTTTAATTGGAAGAAAAGTGCCACTGAAGCGCATCGATCGCTTGTGGAAGTATATGGTGAATCTGCGCCATCTGATAAATCATGTAGAGTGTGGTTTCGACGCTTCAAAAATGGTGATTTTAGTGTCGAAGACAAGGAGCGCCCGGGCCAGCCGAAAAAGTTCGAAGACGCCGAATTGGAGGAATTGCTCGATCAAGATCCGTGCCAAACGCAACAAGAGCTTGCAGGATCGTTGGGAGTCACCCAGCAAGCAATTTCCGTGCGCTTAAAAAACATGGGAATGGTTCAAAAGCAAGGAAATTGGGTCCCATACGAGTTGAAACCGCACGACGTTGAAAAGCGATTTTTTATCTGTGGACTGCTGCTCGAACGACAACAAAGGAAAGGTTTTTTGCATCAAGTTGTTACCGGAGACGAAAAGTGGATACACTACGATAACCCCAAGAAGAGAAAATACTATGCTCGGCCTGGTGAATCATTGCCATCGACGTCAACATCAACGCCAAAGTCGAATATTCATGGTCTGAAGGTAATGCTGTGCGTTTGGTGGGATCAGACTGGGATAGTGTACTATGAGCTGCTAAAACCTGGTGAAACAGTTACTGGCCAACGCTACCGACTGCAATTAATATGTTTGAACCGAGCATTGCGTGAAAAACGGCCAGAAACCATCGAAAGGCACGACAAGGTAATTTTGTTACATGACAATGCCCGGCTCCATGTGGCAATTGTCGTTAAAAATTACTTGGACACGTTGAAATGGGAGGTCCTATCCCACCCACCGTATTCGCCAGACATTACTCCTTCTGATTATTGGTTGTTCCGACGGATGCATCACGATTTGGCTGGACACCACTTCACTTCTTCCAAAGAAATTCAAGAATGGCTCGATTCATGGTTTGCGTCCAGAGAGGACTCATTTTTCAGAGATGGAATCCGAAAATTGCCAGAAAGGTGGACAAAGGTTGTGGCTAACGATGGACAATACTTTGAATAACATGTTTTTTCATTTTGATAATAAATCAAATGTTTTTTTAATGAAAAAAAAACAGACTGAATTAATTTGCACTCCCAATAATAAACCTACAAAATTAGTTATAGTAAAAAATGCATTTTATATTGGTACGTCTACCTCTTAAACAAACGATATTTATCGACAAATTAACAAAATACTATTTCTATAAAACGCAATTGTAGAAATTGTTAAAATTAAACTTTATTCGGATATGTAAGCAGTAAAAAATAATAAAGATATGTTATTATGATAAAGTTACCAATTAAGGTTCTTGTGCTAGTATTCCAAAATGATAAAAAGCAAAATTTATTCAACTTTGACTCAATCATATAATTTTTTTTCCCATGAAATCTAAATTCAGCATCATTTTCACCATATCAAAATTTACAAATGTACATTTCACATCTGTAAATTGTCATTTTAATATTTGATAATTTTAATTAAAAACGTGAAGTCTCAATGCTATTAGCTGAAATATTAAACTGTTGATATTCTTTTACGTGTAAATCAGATATTGTAAATGAAGTCAAAATTCACCGGGTTTTATAACAGAAGATATTTAAATTTCTATTTTTTCCCTTTTAATGAGAAAATGGCAACATAAAGATACAGCACTCAATTTTTTCTCTTTTTTCCTTTGCTTTAAATAGAAATAGAGTACTCATGTTGCCACGATTAGAAAAGAGGTATTAAAAGCTACAAAAAAATTAATATTTCAAAAACAAATTAAGATACAGCTTTCAAACAAATTTCATTTAAAAGTAAATTTTTCCCCCTACACAATGGTGTAAAAATTGAAAATGTGCGACATTAAGAAGTTTAAAAACTTTTAGTAGCAAAAATGGCAATACCGAAATTCATTTAAAATTTGAAAGTGTTGCCATGTGCAAAATGACGTATGCATTACGCACAGATACGTTTGGCCTTTATAATATTGATATTGCATCTTATTTTCCAAAACTACTTTCACAGCTTCTATAAATCTGTTTTAAAGAAAAGATGTTATTAGTTTAAATACATCAATGACAACATTAAGGTAGGATAATATATATATTTTATTTTACATAAAATATAAAAAAATATACATGCAATGCTGTGCTTTTCAAGCTCTAAGTTCAGTATAAAGATAAAATCATTTAACAAAATACTTTTTACTCAAATGAATAAAATTAGTTAACAACATTCGGATAATAAATTATTTAACAAATATGTTATTATTTTGCTAAAGTATTTTGAAAATTTAAGACCATGTTTTACATAGTTATAAGAGATGAAATTTAACAGCATAAGTATAACAATTTCAGTGCAAAATGAATCATTTGTTTGGCACAATTTAAAATGATATTGTGCTTGAAAATCAACAAAAAACTGAATTTCCCAGCAAACAACAGTTTTCTTTTATAATTATAAATAGGTCTTTAGTTAGTAACTAAAAAGTTTGATTTACAAAGCATGATAAATTCCGATACGGGATCATTTTCACCTTCAATTCTCATTGTTCCAGTAATTTCTTCATTCTCAACTAATGGAAGAAATAAATTGATAAATTCTGCAGTATAGGGAGGAGCAATGATATCAAGAACTTCAGTAACAAAATAACGAATCAATGATATATCTGTATCTTGACGCTGCCAGCAAGTTTTGATATATTTCACAACAGATACTGCACAGCCACGGCTCAAAAGATGAACCATTCGGTCCAGAAGCATTTTCTTCATTTCCAATTGCACTAGCACATCTAAATCTTCTTGTGGCATTTCAAATAATTTAATGAGCAGATCTAAAACAATCTGATGCAGTGTATTATGACAAGTAACTACTTCATCCAAAAGAGCTAAATGTAAAGGGGTATGTTCAGTAGAAAGCTTAAAGTAACTCTTTTCTGAAACAGTGCAATCTACCCATCTCACAACACCTAATGCGACAATAGGAAACCTGATGCACTGATATAGTGTATTGAGTTCTGGTATAAGTTCAGAAGACCCCTTCTTTTCATTACAAATCATATGCACTTTTTCAATAGCTTGGGTAGTCGTTTTTAATTCTTCTTTATTTACACTTTTCCGTACACCTTTTTTGTAAGTCTCATGAACACTAACAGCATAAGCAAGAAGGTATATATATTTTGGTTTATGTTCAGGGTTTATTTTAGTACCAGGCTTAAACAGAGAATCCATAAGAAGATCTAAAAACTGAGGAAGTCGGATGAACTCAACGGGTGGTGGGTCTTGAGCCTGATACATTTTAAAGAGGACAGTAATATCGGCAGGATTCAAAGCATTTTTCGAAAGCATGGCTGTCAGTGCTTGGCAAACACGAGGAACTGTAGCAGCCCCAATTAATGCCATGGTTATAGGTGTTGCATTATGTTCAGTTCCTTGCACATATCTACTAGTTTCTTGAGATAAACGTTTAATATTCGACCCACCTTTTGGCTCTTGAGCTAATAAGTGTAACAAAGTCTGGCTATACAAATAAGTGTGCTCACCATGACAAACCATTCTAGTGAATTCATTGAGGTTTTTTTGCAACTCTTCTTCACCCCCTTCCAGGAAGTTAGCAATAGATGTTTTCAAAATTCTAGAAAATACTTCAAGTTGCTGTGATGCAGTAGATATACTTGTTATTTCACCTTGAAAACCAGCATCGGATATTAATTTGATTGTGAAATTTAACATGAGACAGTCAGGATAATCTTCCGCTAATTTATAGATAAGTGATCTCCATGTGTGATGATCAATCATTTCTGTTAACCAACTAGGTGTTTCGCCCTCTTCTGTAAATATGGAGTCAGCTTTCTTAGGATCAAAGTGTCTTATTATTACTTCTCTAAGATGATCTTCGACTAACGACTGAACTTCTGAAATTTTCATCCCGGCCATTATTAACCACTCGGCCAACAAATTAGCAGTTTGAGCTATTGCATGGTAATTTTCAGACAATAAATCAATTACTTGTTCAGGATTACCTCCAGACTGAAAGTATCTTTTCAACTGTGTAAATATTTCTGGTTCCATAATAAAATCTTGACTGCTAAATTTTTCTAAGCATTCTTGTTGAATTTGAGCATTTCTAACCTCTTGATCTTCAGCAGATGGCGATTCGGAATCATGTTCCATAGTAGTGTCATCATACCATCCTCTATCATTGTCAAGCTCATCATCATAATCATCATCCATCATTTTAAAATTTGTATTTAATAGCTTATTTTCAAAGAAGCAACAATCTAAAAAATAAAATTTATCAAATTATAAAGTATGCAACTTTAAAAATCTTTTATTTATCAAAATATTCAGCATCATTCAGTTTAATTGTCCAATTTAGATGAAAACAATACTAACTCTTGTAGATTATTATGGCATATCAACAAGAAAATAGAATTGAAAAAAAATACTATTTGAAAAAAAAAAAGTGACTAATCCTAGTGGCTGAAAACAGTGTAACATGGCAAAGGATATTATAGATATGTTAGAACTTGCAAAAAATCCTAAATTCTAATTGTTTTATAAGAAAGTGCTTGGCTTAAAATAAATTTCTAAAATCTTTTTTAAATTTCTGATTTATTAAATCACCAGTAGATCCTTATAACACACACCTTAAGATGAGAGATTGTGCATTGCATATTATAGAATTTTGGGTAATTTTTGGAAATGAGGGATTGTAATTGTATCCAAATATAGTAGCACATGCTAGAGATGAGATGGGCTCTCACACATGCCAACCTCCGGCTTTTTTTTAAATCGATAAACTATACTAAGAACCAGAAATTTATTTAAAGAGCGGAAATATGTAGTTTTCAATTGCCTACCGTATTTAATGTTAGGCATATTTAACTAGTCAATTTTTCTGGTTCAAAATACAATTTTCTCATTTAAAAAAAGCCGGAGATTGGAATGTATGGGCTCTATTTTTACTTTAGTCTTCAGGATTGGAGGGAACCGGGATCATTTTTTCTGAAGCCAGAAAAATATATTTATTCATGTGTAGAAAAAATTGAAAGAACTTTTTCCACTTAAAATTACCTACTTATTCTTTTTTCAACTCATTTTATTTTATTTATTTATTTTTTTTTTTTATCAAAATGAATGGGGGACTGAATGCTTGA
Source organism: Maratus speculifer (assembly GCA_964019185.1). Taxonomy (NCBI): domain Eukaryota; kingdom Metazoa; phylum Arthropoda; class Arachnida; order Araneae; family Salticidae; genus Maratus; species Maratus speculifer. The sequence goes on along the minus strand of OZ025296.1, from coordinate 185,423,408 downwards.
TTATTTATTTTAGTATTTCATTGCTGTTTCAAATGAAAATTTGTGATAATTACAGATTTATGTCTACAGAATTTTCGGCAACAATCTATTTATACGGCGCCAATCAAAACAAACACAACAATGCATTTGCTTTTAGTTTGTTTTTCGTTAGCAGAAGATATTTTTTAATAAGATCGTTCATTTATATTATTTAGTTACATAATGGCAAGATAATATTTTCTTCAGTCTTTGGTAGACGAGAATTAACTGGAAGTTTGCAAATTATTTAATCTTTGATTGTGTATGAATTATATTCATATGAAAATATCTTTTGTGATTATTATACGCATTTGTTATCATGAACTCTGCCCATATTGGGGAAGCTGTTCCTTTTCAAAGTTTTTACCTTCACAAGCCCAGTGGCAGAACTATCTTTAAATATCTGCAACGCTTATATTTTAAAAATTAGTCTGCAAGATGCAACTTATATAAATATTATATAAATATATTCTTTGTGCTAATGTAGTGTTATGGCAATATAGTGCGTGTGTATATGTAAAATATTTATCATTTACAAAAAAAAAAAAAAAAAAAAAAAAAAGGAATCAGAAAAATTCACTTTCGGCAATATGTTTTTTTTTTTTTTTTTTTTCAGTCTTTCATGCCTCTGATGAAATCTGTCGTTTTTTTTGACGAAATTTGCCTTTTTTCGCAATCTTTTGACAAAATATGCCATTTTTTTCGCAACCTTTTGATGAAATCTGTCGTTTTTTTTTGCAATCTTTTAACAAAATCTTTCGTTTTTTCACAATCTTTGTTGAAATTTGCAGTTTTTTATGATCTTTCGTTGAAATCAGTTTTTTTTGCAGATTTTTTGACAAAATCTGTTTTTTTTTTTTCACAATTTTTTGAAATATGTCATTTTTTTCTCAATCTTTTGATGATATCTGTCGTTTTTTCCACAATTTTTGTCGAAATTTGCTGTTTTTTCACTGCAAAAAAAAAGAAGAAAAACTGATTTCATCAAAACATTGAGAAAAAATTTTGTCAAAAATCCCACAAAAAAAAAAAAAAAAAAAAAAAAAAAAAAAAAAAAAAACCAGAAGGTTTCGTCAAAAAATTGTTAAAAATACGGCAACTTCCGAAAAAAAAAAAAAAAAAACTTAAAAAAGGCAGATTTTGTCAAAAGATCAACGCAGGGGTGATTGTGTTCAGGTTGTATACCTGAGTTCAGGTATTTCTTAAATTTACAGTACCAAAATTCTGATTTTTTTAATAGTTCAATTCATAAAACAAGATTAAACTATCAATTTCATATCATTGTTAAACATAATTAAAATTTATATATCATGTAATCCAGCTTACCTGTTATAAATTGTTCTCTCCCCCCTCCCCCCTTGTTCTTGTACAAAAACGTTTTCTCGCTAAAATTTCAGGTATTATTTTATAAACCCACAATCACCCCTGAATGAAAAAAAACAGCAAATTTCATAAGAAAATCGTGAAGAAATAGCAGATTTCGTTAAAAAAATTGCGATAAAAGGCAACTTTCATCAAAAATCCTGAAAAAAAGCAGATTTTGTCAAAAGATCACAAACAGTAAATTTCATAAGCCCAGTAGAAGAAAGTGTGTACGTCGCAGATACATTCTTGCCCTTGCAGATCAAATTTGCCAATTTGAAAAAAATAAAGTACTTCCTTGGTTGAAAAAAAATATATATATCTGAACAGGACGCGAAAAAACAACAAATTTCATCAAAAGATTGTGAAAAAACAATAGATTTTGTCAAAAGATCGCAAAAAAAGATAGATTTTGTCATAGGATCTCGAAAAAAAATGACAGATTTTGTCAAAAAATTATGAAGAAATGGTAAAATTTCGTTGAAAAATCATGAAAAATGACACATTTCGTCAAAAAATCGCAAAAAACAAAGGGCAAGTTTCGACAAAAGATTAAGAAAAAACAACAGATTTCATCAAAAGATTGTAAAAAAGCGACAGATTCCATCAAAAAATGACGAAGAAATGGTAAATTTCATTGAAAAATTGCAAAAAAAAAAAAAAAAAAAAAAAAAAAATCATGTAAAAAGAAAAAAACACTATAAACGACAGGCTTTATTAAAAGATCGTTACAAAAACAGCAAATTTTGTCACAAGATCGCGAAAAACACAGATTTAATCAAAAAATGACGAAGAAATGGTAAGTTTCACTGGAAAATCATAAAAAAAGACACACCAAAAGATCGCAAAAAAAACAACAAATTTCGTCAAAAGATCACGGAAAAATGACAAATTTCGTCAAAAGATCGCATAAAAGCGACAAGTTTTGTCAAAAGATTGCTATAAAAGTGGCAAGTTTTTTCAAAAGATTGTGAAAAAAAGGGCATGTTGCATCGGAAATTTCAAAAAAGGGCAAGTTTTGTCATACGATCGTAACACGAATGGTAATTTTCTTTAAAAGATCTTGAAAAGATGGCAATTCCATCAAAAGGGTGAAATAAAAAAAGTTATTGAAAGGAGAGTATTTTTCTGTTCCAAAACCGATTTTGATGCTAAAAAATTCTTTTTTGCTGCTCCAAAACCTGATTTTGTTGCTACATTTTTTTCCTTTGTTTTCTCCAGAAACTGATTTCTTCTCCCAATTTTCCAAATGTTGCTTCAATCAATCTTCTTGCTCCAAATCTTCCTGAAAGAATGTGACCCCTGTATATGTTTTCAGAGTAATTTTTATAGTTCATTTTAATGTATTTTATATTGTTGATTTAATAAAAAAAGATACCATATCATACACATTATTTAACTGAGTACTGAGTTATTTAATAATATAGAAACTATACATTATTTTCAATAGATATGGACTCAATAGATATTTCAATTTAAATAGATTAAGCCTAAACTTCAAACTTAAAGAACCACTTTACACATTTGTTATTAATTCTTCAAAAAATATTAATTTGCTATTTACTTATTTAGGTTATACTTAAAAAAATATAGTTGTATTTTTATAATATTAATCAGTAAGAACCATATTTATAATATAATGTACATAAGAAAATTGCAATATGCTACTCCTACAGACAATTTTCATCTCACTGTATTGCTGTCGCAGACACAACCATAACTTTCTGCTACTGGGTTCATAAGAAAATCGCGAAAAACAGCTAATTTCGTAAGAAAATATAAATATATAAAAATATAGCCAAAAAAAAAAAAAGCAAATTTCGTCAAAAAATTGAAAAAAAAAAAAAAAAGGAATTTTTGGCAAAAAATCTTAAAAAAAAAGATTTCGTCAAAAAAAAAAAAAAACGCAAAACAAAACAGCAAATTTTGTAAGAAAATCGCAAAAAAAAAAACGACAAATTTTGTGAAAAGATTGCAAAAATATTGGCAAATTTTGTCAAAAGATCACAAAAATACTGCAAATTTCACCACAGGCGCACAAGGAAATAAAAAGATATTGCCAAAAATAATTTTTTCTGTCCCCCCCCCTTTTTTTTTGTAAATGAGGGAAATAGCTAAGTGCCCGGCTAACCGGAAAATACCACAATATGTTTGTAACTATTTATTGATGAAATAGCTAATTTTATTTTAGTCCTGCGAAAGAAAATAAATTAAGAAAACAATTATTAGCACTCAGCATACTTAGGTAACAAAAAAATCAATAAAAGCAGACTAATAATTATAAATATTCACAATCTATGATAAATATTATGGTGTAATGGGTTTGTGAAATGAAGAAATAAAATTTTAAATTTGATTATACACTTAAAAACTAAAAGAACACAATAGGAAATAATCTTTTATATTGTTCAAGACTATAACAGTTCAGCAGACTTGTATAAAACCAAAAACTTTGTGTGCACATAATATTGAGTCAAAAACTTTCTGCAAATTAATTTAGTGTTTAATAAAATTACACATTGTATTATTTTGGCATGAATGAAATTTGCTTTATTACACAATTCAATTCATGGATATAATTCGCGTAATTCATGGACGAAATTCACGTTTTTTATGCAATTCATGAATGTATTTTGCACTTTTTAATGCGATTTATGGACGTAATTTATTTTTTTATGCAAATCATGGACGTATTTGAATTTTTTGAGCGATCTGTCCATGAAAATCACGTTTTTTAAACGATTTGTCAACGAAAATCGCATTTTCTATGCAATTCATGAATGTAGAAGCATTTTTATTGCAATTTATGAACATATTTCGCATTTCTTACATGATTTATAGGCGTAATTTGCTGTTTTTATGCGATTCATGGACAAAATTTGCGTTTTTTGAATTTCTGTTGACAAAATTCGTGTTTTTTTAATGATCTGTCGGCAAAATTTGGGTTTATGGAGCAATCTGTCAGTGGAAATTCATGTTTTTTGAGCGATTTATAGACGTAATTAGTGTTTTTTATGCAGTTTATGAATGTAATTCACATTTTTTATACGAATCATGGACTTAAACTGCATTCTTTTATGCAAATCATGGATGTTATTGGGTCATTCCATGTCAAATCACCCAGATTTTTCTAAAAATGACACCCACCATCACCAATTTTGATAAAATTCTGTGGATTTGTAGAATTTCTAATGCTGATTCCAAAAATATCAATTATATTGAAATTGATCAAATGGTTTGTGAGTTATGAGCTTTTAAATAGCTCCCAAGATGGCCGATTTGCCGCCATTTTAAATAGCACATGTGACAACAAAAAAGTCCATAACTTCTTTCAGGTTTAAGCTAGAGCTTTCAAAATTTTTTTGTTTTGTTCAGAATAAAGTAAACTTTCAATTAAACAGATTTTTGTGAACCTCATCTTATAAAAATGCTGTCAAAAAATGACTTTTTGTCATTTTTTAAAGTAAAAAAAGGGGCAACTTCAATGGCTGATTTCCCCCAATGTACCCCCTTCAATTTTCATCTAATTACATAAATAAGCAACTCAAAGTGTGTTTTAATGACTAATAAAAAAAATTTAATGGGCGGTTCACAGGTTTTTATTTAAAAAAATAAATTCAATTTTACTGACTTTCAACAATAACAGAAAACACAAGATAATATTGATATTTCTTTTATTACCAGAAATATCATACATATTTACATCTAACAGTTTGATAAGGTTTAAGGTTACATAAATATATATATTTAATGTGCCTAAAAAAGGGGAATCCCATAGGAATAAATAGGAATACCAATATTGGATTATTGCAGTCAGACAAATTGAAATCTATTGCAGTCTCTGTAAATTATGAAAAAAAAAAGGAAATGATGGAAAAAGTTCTACAAATAGTTAAATTTTATAACAAAATTGTACTTTTATTATACAAAATACAATAAAATTGCAACTCTTAAATAAAAATTACGATATTTTAAATTAATAAAAAATAACATATCACATACACAAGAAACATACTATTAAAAATATATCTATATCAATAATAATTTAAAGTAAAGGTAATTAATATTTTTAAAAATCCCTGCCAACAGAAAGGTGTAAATTTTGAAGTTAAATACAGTAGACTCCCTCAAATCCGCACAGCTTGGAACCAGAAGTTTTGTGGATTTTAGAATTTTGCCGATTTCCGGTCATTACTTTGTTTACCTTTTTTTAAACAGGAATTTGAATGCAATCAAAACTAAAATGAATGCTTTACAATATAATAAAATATTAAAATAAGTAATAAATTAAAATAATAAAAATTTAGATAATTTTCAAAGTGATTAAAATATTAAAAGTAAGGATCAAGTTAATAATCAATAATATACAATTAAATATTCATTATAAAAATGAAATATATCTTTCCTAAATTATTCAATGTAGTTACTAATGTACCTCATAAAGATACATTACTATTTCTCAACAAAATCATAAAATAAAGAAGATTTTTTTTTTTTTTTTTTTTTTTCAGGTTTAGCCAGATTTAGATTTAATAACCAAAAAAAGCTTGATTAACACATAAATATATTTGATAAGAAGATTGTGATTACCAATGATATAAGAAAAATCTGAATTTTTTCAGAATATATTTCTTTTCCTTCGTGGGAAAAAAAACATGAATTCAGTACTATTAACAAAAGTTACAAATTAAAATAAAATGGAATTGATATAAAATTATAAAAGTCAAATTTTGTACCTATATCTGAACTGAATGTTTCATTATTTACATCTGTAAATTATATGCAGATTTTTTAGAGTTGTGGATTTTAGGGTTTCGGATTTGAGATAGTTTACTGTATACTTGTTTCAGTAACAAAAACTAAATCAAATTTAGATATAAACCTAGTTCAACAATTTTATCTGGTTCTTTTTAAAATGTAATTTTTCTGTAAGAACTGGTTTTATCACAATTATGTTAAGGCAGTGTATATAAAAAAATATTTTTGTACCCTCAACACTCAAAATTTTCTAACACATTTTCAGATTCATTTTTAAAAGTAAAAACATGATACTTGTTGATGTGATTTTTTTTCAGAGATTAAGCAACCTCAGAGTTGCTACAGGCAACTATTTTTATATTCTGTGTGCACCAGTATTTTTCTAATATAAAATTTGAAGTATATTTTACTTGCAAATATTATCAAAGCATCTATTATGGATTTCATTTTTAAGAAAGTGGTTGGTTACAGTTAGAACTAAAAAATAGTCTCGTGTGGCAGCCTTGCAACCTGTGTTTTTATTTTTTGTTCAATGAATTAGATCTTGATTTACAACAATTATTTTCTCAGTATGACCATTTTTTCCATTTCCAGTACTATCGCTTAAATTCAATTCAAAATGCCCACTTTGACAGCATTTTTTAATATAGTATGCCTTTTATATATATATATAGAACCTGCCAATTGAATGCGTTTGTGAGCAAAAATGGATTTAAAAATGAATCAGAAAATCCATTGATTTTGCTTTGCCGAACTGTCCCGTTCACGTAGGAAGCAAGGCATTTTTGTATACACAGCTTTTTGTGCCAATAATATTAATGTACATTTGAAGTCACTGCAGATAAACCATTTGTCTATCTCATGCTAAATACAATCAGATTGTATTCTAAAAGTCGTTAGATAAGTTTGCAAGCATCCACAAGGATACATTTACATTATCTGTGACTATTAGATGATGCTTGTTCTCAGCAATGAATCTTAGAAATCACCTCTAGTTGATCGCAAACAAACTATATGTGATAGAAGAAAACTAAGAACAGTTGTGTAATTAGCATAGAAAAATACATTAAAGGGGTGCATTGGTTCTTAATCATCTGATATGTAGACTAGTGTAACTTTTACTTATTTAAGAGTTTTAATTTTATCCTATTTTTTATTATATACAAGTATAATTTGGTTATATAATGTACCTATTTGTAGAGTTTTTTCTATCATTTCTTTTTTACTTATAATTTATTGAAACTCTGCAATAGATTTCAATTTGTCAGGAAAGTACTTCTATGTCTTGCAAAAATCCATTATTGGCATTCCTATTAATTCCCTTTTTTATAGGGGATTCCCCTTTTTTAGCCACATTAAACATGCATATTTAAGTAACATAAAATCTTATCAAACTTTTGGATGTAAATATATATAAATATTTCTGGTAATAAAAGAAATGTCAACTCATTATCTAGTATTTTCTGTTATTGGGGAAAGTCAGTAAAATTGAATTAATTTTTTTAAGTAAAAACCAGTGAACTGCCCATTAAGTTTTTTTTTATTAGTCAACAAAAGACACTTTGAGTTGCTTATTTATGCAATTAGATGAAAATTGAAGGGGGTACATTGGGGGAAATCAGCCATTGAAGTTTCCCCTTTTTTTACTTTAAAAAATGACAAAAAGTCATTTTTTGACAGCATTTTTATAAAATGAGGTTCACAAAAATCTGTTTAAATGAAAGTTTACTTTATTCTGAACAAAACAAAAAAATTTGAAAGCTCTAGCTTAAACCTGAAAGAAGTTATTGACTTTTTTGTTGTCACATGTGCTATTCAAAATGGCGGCAAATTGGCCATCTTGGGCGCTATTAAAAAGCTCATAACTCACAAACCGTTTGATCAATTTCAATATAATTGATGTTTTTGGAATCAGCATTAGAAATTCTACAAATTCACTGAATTTTATCAAAATTGGTGATGGTGGGTGCCATGGTCTGGGTGATCTGACATGGAATGACCCAATTCGCATTTTCTTATGTGATTCATGGATGTAATTCACGTTTTACAGCGATTCATGAATGTAATATATATTTTTTATGCGATTCATGCACAAAATTTGCATTTTTATGCAATTCATAGATGGAATTTACATTTTTAGTGCAGTCTTTTGTCGAAATTATCGTTTCTACAGGATTCTTTGTTGAAATTTGAAATGCACATTTTTTATGAGATTCTTTGTCGAAATGCTATGTGCTATGCTTTTTATGTGATTCTTTGTTGAAATTCGCAATTTTTTTTTAGGTCTATTGACAAAATTTATATTAACAGTAAATAATTAGTACATAAAATTGAGTGAATATTTTTATTTTTTGGTACCAAAAAAAGTTTAAAAAATAAAAATTGTTTGTTTCCTAAAATTTTCTGCACACGGCATGTGTCTATATTATACAATTCTGCAGTTCAGCTGTTTAAAAAACATTGATAAATTGTACAGCAGACTTCTGACTATATGGCTTAATTTAAATAAATAAAATAAAGATAATTTGCTTGGGGCATGTTCCTAAAACACCCGAGACACTTGATTTGGCGATTTTTTAACACGCGCCAAGCACCCACGAGCGCCAACCGAGTTTTCAGCAACCTACAGATTCTACCCAATCACAACGCGCGTTTTTCAACAGACGATTCGACAACACAATTCTAAGGTCTATTCCGTTTCTTTGAGAATTTGTTTGTATACGAAACTATTTACTTTCTTATATCCCATTTAATTTTTTGTAACTTTATACATTTTTCGACGTCTTTTTTTGCTAATTCTAGGAATTTAACTCTCCACTATTGCATATCTAAAAATGTTTCTATCTTTCCATAAATTTCGCTATGAATTTTTGTATTTTTATGAAGTAACAATTTCGAATTTTAAATATTTTCCACTTCAGAATTTACGAATTTTACAAAAATTCCTGATCCGATTTTTTTAAATTTATCCAATTTTACTCGGAAATTATATTTTTACAAAATATATCGCTCAGAATATTTAATTAACGCAAATTTTTCACTCAATTTTTTTTCTTTTCGGATTTGTTTTTATTTCTACAAAGTTTATAGTAACTAATTTTACAAATTTTTCGATTTTTAAAAATTGTCACTCCAAATTTTTCAAATTCTACAAAAATTCCTGTCCAGATTTTTCGAATTTTAAATATTTTTCACTTCAGAATTTACGAATTTTACAAAAATTCCTGCCCCGTTTTTTTATGATTTATCCAATTTTACTCGGAAATTTTATATTTTTACAAAATATATCGCTCAGAATATTTAATTAATGCAAATTTTTCACTCAATTTTTTTCTTTTCGGATTTTCTTTTTTTATTTCTACAAAGTTTATAATAATTAATTTTTAAAAAATTTCGATTTTTAAAAAATGTCAATCCAAATTTTTCAAATTCTACAATTCCTGTCCAGATTTTTCGAATTTATCCAATTTTACTTGGAAACTTTATATTTTTATAAACTATATCGCTCCAAATATTTCAATGTACGCAAATTTTTCGATGTGAATTTAATTTTTTTTTCGGATTTTTTTACTACTACAAAGTTTACGATTTACAGTTTTACAAATTTTCTCTCCAAAAATTTTTTAAACTATTTTTTTTAATTTTCACTCTATATTTTTCGAATTTTAAAAATTTTCACTCCACATTTTTCGAATTTCATAAACATTACTATCCCGATTTTTCGAATTTATACTATTTTACTCTGAAACATCACATTTTTACAAACTATATCGCTCCACATATTTCAATTTTTTCACTCTTGATTTTTAATTTTTCATTTCCGATTTCTTTTATTTCTACAAAAATTTCAGCCCTTAAATTTTTAAAAATTTCTCCCAAAGGCAGTAAATGTACAAAACTAACATGCACAAATTTAAATGCAAAAATAATATACAATGTTCTTCTAAAACAATAAGTAGCATTCCTCTAAACTCATAAAATAAAGTATTTTATTATTTTATAGCCCCAAACCGAATTCAAAATACAATCACATGAAATGTATAAAAATTCACTTACCTACTTTTCGTATTTTGTTTTCTTATGCGAAGGCCCGGGCTTATAAATATCGTCATCGGAGGAATATAATGTGGCTTCCAGCTACTCTTCACATTTTGTCTTTTTATGTGAAGGCCCGGGCCTATTTATATCGTCATCGGATGAAACTGATTTCCCGTCGTCTTCTCCCCCCTCCTGCTGCTCCTGCTCATCCCTCATTTTAGGTGGGTAAATCCGAATTACCGCCCTCAAGAATGAATCAGTAAGTCCAAGATGATCATTCCTGTGACGCTTCCTCCACATAAATTCAGCAAGGTACGGGTCATATTCATCTTCGCCTGCATCCCCCCGTACCCGCCTCATTCCGCGGAGGCTGCGTTTAATCCAATCACTAAAATGTACGAAACTCGTCAACGCCACAATCACTGCTGCTCCTGCTCATCCCTCATTTTAGGTGGGTAAATCCGAATTACCGTCCTCAAGAATGAATCACTAAGTCCAAGATGATCATTCCTGTGACGCTTCCTCCACATAAATTCAGCAAGGTACGGGTCATATTCATCTTCGCCTGCATCCCCCCGTACCCGCCCCATTCCGCGGAGGCTGTGTTTAATCCAATGTCGCGTTTAATCCAATCACTAAAATGCACGAAACTCGTCAACGCCGCAATCACTAACGTGTGTATGAGCGCTTCGCGCCCATTGAAACTAAAAAAAAACATCAGTGGAACCACGAAACTCGCTGTGCACGAATCACTAAAATGCACGAAACTCGTCAACGCCGCAGTCACTAACGTGTGTATGAGCGCTTCGCGCCCATTAAAACTAAAAAAACATCAGTGGATCCACGAAACTCGCTGTGCAGGAATCACTAAAATGCACGAAACTCGTCAACGCCGCAGTCACTAACGTGTGTATGAGCGCTTCGCGCCCATTAAAACTAAAAAAAAACATCAGTGGATCCACGAAACTCGCTGTGCAGGAATCACTAAAATGCACGAAACTCGTCAACGCCGCAATCACTAACGTGTGTATGAGCGCTTCGCGCCCATTAAAACTAAAAAAAAACATCAGTGGATCCACGAAACTCGCTGTGCAGGAATCGCTAAAATGCACGAAACTCGTCAACGCCGCAGTCACTAACGTGTGTATGAGCGCTTCGCGCCCATCAAAACTAAAAAAAACATCAGTGGATCCACGAAACTCACTGTGCAGGAATCACTAAAATGCACGAAACTCGTCAACGCCGCAGTCACTAACGTGTATATGAGCGCTTCGCGCCCATTAAAACTAAAAAAACATCAGTGGATCCACGAAACTCGCTGTGCATGAATCAATAAATTGCACGAAACTCGTCAACGCCGCAGTCACTAACGTGTGTATGAGCGCTTTGCGCCCATTAAAACAAAACAAAACATCAGTGGATCCACGAAACTCGCTGTGCAGGAATCACTAAAATGCACGAAACTCGTCAACGCCGCAGTCACTAACGTGTGTATGAGCGCTTCGCGCCCATTAAAACTAAAAAAACATCAGTGGATCCACGAAACTCGCTGTGCATGAATCAATAAATTGCACGAAACTCGTCAACGCCGCAGCCACTAACGTGTGTATGAGCGCTTCGCGCCCATTATAACTATAAAAAAACATCAGTGGATCCACGAAACTCGCTGTGCAGGAATCACTAAAATGCACGAAACTCGTCAACGCCGCAATCACTAACGTGTGTATGAGCGCTTCGCGCCCATTAAAACTAAAAAAAACATCAGTGGATCCACAAAACTCGCTGTGCAGGAATCGCTAAAATGCACGAAACTCGTCAACGCCGCAGTCACTAACGTGTGTATGAGCGCTTCGCGCCCATCAAAACTAAAAAAAACATCAGTGGATCCACGAAACTCGCTGTGCAGGAATCACTAAAATGCACGAAACTCGTCAACGCCGCAGTCACTAACGTGTGTATGAGCGCTTCGCGCCCATTAAAACTAAAAAAACATCAGTGGATCCACGAAACTCGCTGTGCATGAATCAATAAATTGCACGAAACTCGTCAACGCCGCAGTCACTAACGTGTGTATGAGCGCTTTGCGCCCATTAAAACAAAACAAAACATCAGTGGATCCACGAAACTCGCTGTGCAGGAATCACTAAAATGCACGAAACTCGTCAACGCCGCAGTCACTAACGTGTGTATGAGCGCTTCGCGCCCATTAAAACTAAAAAAAACATCAGTGGATCCACGAAACTCGCTGTGCAGGAATCACTAAAATGCACGAAACTCGTCATCGCCGCAGTCACTAACGTGTGTATGAGCGCTTCGCGCCCATTAAAACAAAACAAAAAAATCGCTGGATTCACGAAACTCGCTGTGTTAGAATCCCTAAAATGCATAAAACTCGTCAAACCTGCGTTAACTAACGACACTAAAACCGTAAAATTCTCTGGAAGCTCAAAAGTCGTATTGAAAAAATTTCTAAAATGAGCAAAATTGCGGTTATTAATGCAGATATCCAACTATTAAAATCTTTCTAAATTTGTACGAAAATACGAGATAAAATTTCGAAATATTTTTTATGTATTTATGGTACATAAATATTGCGTGAATTTTTAAGTAAAAAAGAAAGTTTTTCTGATATAGGAATTCGCTTTCAGTAACATTAACACGTCATCTCAATTTTTTTAATTAAATTAAGAAATCATAAATCATTGAATATTTGTTTCGAGAAAAGCGTATCCTCAATAAATTCGTCTGCCGTACCGCATATTTTTTTCCAAATGTATGGTATAATTTATTAAAATAAGCACTATCTTTAAAATAACTCGAAAAAAAGGCCGGGAAAATATAGTCATACATATATAATCCAATCTCCTCTTTTAATTTAAACAATAATAGACTGATGTGACAATGGCATTTCATAAAAGCCAATCAAACGAAAAATAAGAAACCGTCCAATCCGGTTAAACCGATCAGAATTCCTGAACTAACAACTGTGGGCGTGGAAAGAATTCAGAAAACGATCCGGTAACAAGAAAAAGCCATTTATCGCCTCGCCAAATTCAACGATGCCAAGTGTCTCGGGTGTATTAGGATCATGCCTTGCTTGGTTGCAAAGAAAGTTTGTTGGTCATTACATTTATTAAAAAACATATAATTGTTGAATAATTACTTTTCGTACTATTATATGAAACTATGTGTAAATCTTGCCAATAGCAGTTTTTATTTTTCAAGTGAATAAATTAAAAACAATGAGCAAATGATGAAATAAAACATTTTAGCTTATTCTGTTATTTCTTCTTACTTTTATTTTATTTTTTATTGTATATGAAATGAATGAAAAACTTCTATTTTAAATAAAATTTTAATGGTTATGAGAACAAATATTTGACGATTTATCACCTGCATGTGGTTAAGATAACAATTTTACTTTTTCTACCATGTAATGGTATTCTTATCTTTCCCTTCTTTTTGCAACTGACTGTAGAAATAAAGGGACCTGCTCTATTTTGGATATGCATACTTGAATAACTTTTTTTAAAAAATAGTTTTGACATGAATCTAATGAATTTTCTTAAGATTATTCAAGATATTGATTTGAAAGATCAACATATTGTTTCATTGTTGTAGGATCTTTGCGAATATATTTGGATTACATATAAATATATTGGAATGAAAAAAGTCGACTCCTTGATGAAAAGTAAGAAAATTTTATTCTCTCCTTGTAAAAAGGTGGCCTCTGAGAGACAATTTTTCACTAGCCATTTCTTCTCATTTACTGGGCTTGTGGCCAATGGCTAGTGCTAATTTTGCTCTTTAAGAGAAAAATTTAAAAAGGAAAAATGGAAGCTTTTTTTCTTTTAATATGATACTTTGTTTTTATTTTCAGTTGCTTTATATATTAATGAACTTTAAAATACATTTTCAAATTTTACATTTTTTGATAGTATACTAATTACTGTGTTTCTTTTCAATTTTTGGCTAATACTTAGAAAGGCTCTTTTGTAAAGAGCAATGAAAAAATTATGTTTTTCAATATGATGATCCCTTTCAAAACTGTAAATCTTTAACTTTTTAAACTGCCATAGTAAAATCCTTTCAAAACAAAACATGTTTGCATAAATTGTATTATTTATGATTAAAAACTATGTTAAGGGTCGCCATCATACAAAACAAAAATAAAACATTGATTTTAGTGAGCATGGACGAAAAGTCATTATCAAATTAAAAAAACAGAATTTCAGATTGGATACAAACCTTCAAAAATGGTCTTTTGGGCACAGATGCCATATACGCACCACATTTTCACAAGTGCAACAAAATGGCGATTTTATCCCTCATATTGTAACCCATACATTATTGTTTATTTACTTTATATTTTCTTTTATAAATCGATATAAATTGTTTTGTTTTATAGTTATTAATTAAACTTTTGTAGTTTATTATTATATCCTTTCTAAAATAATAGAAATTAATTCAAAAAATATATATGTAACAGATATTTAATAACGAAATTTTTTCCAAACTGGCGTAAGGGAAAAAAAAAAAAAAAAAATCGTGCCAACAAGGCTGTAGCCCATGGAGGGATCAATAGGGTTTGATCCCCCTCCGAAATTTTTGTGGACATGACTATAAATACGCCATTAACCACCAGTCAAGAGGGCCAAAATTCAAAAATCAACTACAGTCAAGATTTAAATATCGAAATTCAACGCTAGCATATTTTTATTTTTTAATTCTGTTAGTAGGTTAAAATAAATAAATAAATAAATGCAATTTTGAAGGAATCTGCAAAGTTTATTTCTTCTTTTTAGATAGGACTTTGCAAAAACAGAATTTTAAAGCTGTTAAAATAAAATAATCACAGCAGTCAAACTTGTTTAGCCCAAATTCTTGAAAAATGCAGCATATTTTTTTTAAGTATGCACATTGTTTGTTCTGACTTGTGCTAATAAAAAAAAGTTTTTGATTATAAAATACGTAAAACATATGTGAAACAGTAAATTGGTTGACACTAACGTCAATGCATCACCGAAGAAGTATTTAAAAGAGATTATATAATTTTATTTGAAATAGAATAGGCTTAAAGTTTATTTTTAATTTTTTTTTTTTGTAATTATATTAATTGAATTCATAATGAAACTTAATTAAACTATTAACATTTGCCTCTATTCCATTAATAAAAAAAAATAAATAAATCAAGATTAAAATATCATGGTCATAAATCCACTTCCGAAATATTTTTCTGGCTATGGCCTTGCGTGCCAATGTGGTGCGTATATGACATCTGTGCCCCCTTTTGGCCCACTTTAGAGAGAAATCAATTAAGTCATACTGCAGACAATTGTTTTTTTTTTTTTAACTGATTTTCTTGAGTCATATTAACGTTTTTAGTAGCATAAACAATTTATAAAGTCCAAGATCTAATTTAAAAATCTTTTACTTATTAGTTACTTTTAACTTAAAATTTTAAATATAAAAGAGTAATATATACCGCACGAGGTGAAAATAAACCATCAATAATAAAATGTGAGTACTTTAGCAAATATAAGAAAAATTGTCCATAAAATTAATTAAATTTGTGAAAATTTCATAAATTTTCTGTTGAATCAATGAATTAAATTTGAATTGGATGAAGGATTCCAATATTTATCTCGTAAATCTTACAAAATAGAACATTAAAAATTATAGGACTTAGATCAGCATAAAAGCTAATATAATAACATTTTAAGCATTACTACAAATCTGCAATCTTGAAACAATAGTAATATTTAGATACTAGCGTCTCTTTCCCGCACTATTCCCTATGAGAACCACGGAAAGAGGAAAAGTCCATTTCAAGTGCAGGTGGAAAGGGTGGAAGAGCAGAGTAACTTGACTTCCTCCGTTCGTAAATCACGTGATATTTGCGTCATCATTGTTTAGTTCAGCTTCAGATTCGGATTTACTGATCTGATTTTGTTGTAATGGTCAACTTCTTAAAATATTGCATAACGTCTTTAGACGACTATTTCAATGTAGAAAACATAATTTATAAGTGTTTAAAAAATGCACATTAAACATTTATTTACATATAAAGGCTAGCCAATAAAATCAGTATCCCATCTTTTTAAATTTTATGTTCTCTTGTATTTTATTTTTGCATATTTCTGATCAATGTATATAGAGTTGATCCATTATTTTATTTGTTTGTAGGAAAGGAATGGTTAAATGTTAGTATCGTTCATGTTATAATAAATTTTAAAATATCATATTAAAAATATATGATTGGTAAAATATTACTGCTTACTAACTGTGATTCATTTCATTAAG
This sequence comes from Maratus speculifer, assembly GCA_964019185.1. Classification (NCBI taxonomy): domain Eukaryota; kingdom Metazoa; phylum Arthropoda; class Arachnida; order Araneae; family Salticidae; genus Maratus; species Maratus speculifer. The sequence continues at coordinate 185,406,929 of OZ025296.1, read as the reverse complement.
ATCCTAATTAGGTATATGCTTAATAATAAGCATTTATTAAAGTGTGAAAGGCTGATTTTAAAACATGCTTTTAAAGAAAATAAATAATTATTAGCTATTTTTGATTGTAATATTCCAAAAAATTATTCATTTCACAGATTAATGTGATTTTTCTGAATATAAATAGCTATTTTATTTATTTATTAATGATTTTAATACTAATATTAATCAAATTTTGTGTGCTAGCATACTTTTAAAGGTCTTTGAAATGCTGAAAATACTATGAGTATTTCTACATAGCTTACACCATATGTAAATGAAATTTGGTATAAGAAGTATAATGTTTATTATGTTATGTTTTTTTTTCTCGTCCTCCTCTCCCCTTCTGCAGTTTCACTTCAAAATTCAATTGAATACTTTATTTATTTTAAGGTACTAGTTCCTCCTAGTACAGTACCTAAATAAAATCTAATATTAAAAATTATATCACTTGGACTAATAGCTCCTCATTTAAATTAAATTATTTTCAGGTACTCATTTCGCAAAGTTCCGCTGTCTACCCTTCCCACCTGCACTTGAAATGGACTTTCCCTCTTTCCGTGGTTCCCGTAGGGAATAGTGCGGGAAAGAGACGCTAGTATATTTAGATAATTCATTCATGTGAATTATATTATTAGCACATTGTCTTAATATGAAAAAGATAATATTAAGTAATTTCGAATATTGATTCATTGCTAATATAAAAAAGGATTACAGAATATTCATTGAAGCTGGAAAGACTTAAGAGAAAATATCTACTATGGAAAGTTATAAATATAATGTAGCAATGCTAATTCACAAGAAAATTCAAAGGAGCTTCATTGTAAAAAGAAAAAAGTATTACCGTATATTATAATCCTTAATTTATTTTAAATCTGTCGAAATTCATTAATTTCGGCATCAACCAATAAACATCAAAATAAATAACTTAAAATTAACGAGTAGGTAATTCAACAAAAGTCTCCAATCAAACGTCACAGTCGCAGACAGTGAAAAATCACTGTTTTCACAGGGCTACCTGAAAGGAAAGAAGTTAAACATATGGAGTGAGCTATCATGCATATAAATAGAACAAATGTCAACAAGTCAATTTCTTTACAGACTTTCCACCAATGAAAATTTAAATTTTCAAAATACGGTTGATAATTACATTCTAATCCCCTTTATTTGCAAGTTTCGGATTCTGTGAAATTCACTAACTTTTAACAATTGCTAATCGGTCAATGCACTTACGCCATATTGCGCTGACGTGTTGGAGTCGTAATAAGTCGTTAAAATGTAAACTTGGGCCGTGTTCAGCTATTACGCGCGCTGCACGCGCACGCTAGGAGCCACGGACATGGAGTGGATACTTATACTTGGTGGGATGTGCGTTCAGTCCTCGCTACTGTGCCACCAGTTACTGTAACTGTTCGCTCAGTAACAGATGGAGAACAGATCAAGGATGTAATTACTTGTGGTGCCAATTATAAAGATAATCTGTTACAAATAGAAGTGAGTTGGCTGGCCGAATGGTCCGAATGCTGAGCTTGAACCCAGACGATACGGGTTCAAAACCTGCGCGGGCTAAAAGTTGGTTTGTGTTTTTTTTTTTTTTGGTTGCTTTTTATTAATAAATAAGACATTTTTATTAAAGGTAAATTTTATATTAATAATACAGAAGCACATGTATTTCTATATTAATAATAAAATACTTATTTAAATATGAGAAAATAAGATTTTTGCAGAGAAAGTTTTAATATTCCAAATTTAGAATATTAAAAGGATAATTAGAACGATATTAATATCGTTCCAAAGTGATTTATATATATATTAAGAAAATGAAAAAAAAAGTTTTCTGCGAAAATATCCGTATACGCATAAAATAATTATTAATGTTCTTCTTCTTTTTTTTTTTTTTTTTTTTTTTTTTGAAAATTTTAGAAGTAATTTTTTATTGAGATTAGGATGCAAATATAATGCATGCGTGGATATTTTACGGTGTTAAAATCAAAATGGAAAATATTATAAAAGCAAAATGTAAAAGATATACATTTTTTTAAATTAAGAATATCTGCATACATATATTTTAAAGAAGTGAAATATTTGGAGTTTGCCTTCTAGTTTTGTAATGAATAAAGTATGATTAGAATGTTTATAATTTTTCTATTAAAAGTATAAATAAGTGTTTTGCTTATACTAACATAATTTCGGATGTCGTTTGTTTTTCATATTTTATGACATATTTTGGCCGGTATTAAAATATACAATCATTAAATAAGAAATATATACATACTAAAACTTCTTCTGAAAAATTATCTAACTAACAATGCAAATTCCATTGAAATCAATCCAGTATTGTAGATTACAAATCAATCTTGTAATATGTGGATACAGGGCCATCGCTAAGACATTTTATTGGTGGGGGAGAAAACCTTAATATTGTCAAGTCAAATTTTTATATTCGCCAACTCGTTTTATAATTTTGCCAAGTTAACGCACTTTGAAAATGTAATACAATTCTTATTTGTAAAAAAATTAATAATATTCCCAATTAGAGTTGTAACTTTTGCAAATTCTATCAAAAATAGAAAATGTATTGCAGTTTTTATTAAAATTTTAATTAAATTTGACACAAAAGTTTTGAATTTGCAAAGTGTAACAACATTTGTCAATGTTTTGGGAGGGTAGCCCCCCCCCCCCCTTAGCTAGTCCCCCGTGTGGATATCTCAACCTTGGTTTATCAACAGCATTCTATTAATTACAACAATAGAATCAACAGTATTCTATTATTTAATACGAAAAGTATAAAGCAACTGATAAATGATTTTTAAATAAATAAAAATAAAATTATTAAAAAAATTAAATTACCAATTGTTAAATTGTATCAGTCAACCTACCAACTTTGACAACAAACAACGTGCAACCAATAACAGATAAGCACAAAACGCACAATCACGTGATCAAATCGCCCATCATTTTTTTTGCGTCGCGCGCGTCAAGGTTTGAGCAGGTTTGATTGTCATTTTTTAAATGCTAATCGGGCTTAATTACATGAAATAGGTCACGTGATACTTTTCCGGAATACTTTTAATTTTATTTGAGTGGTCACAGGTATGTATTTCTGTTACGAAAATCATATTTTGAAAGGATAAAGAGATATGGTATTTGTATTTACCAATTCTGAACCATAAAAATAATACAATAAATGAATAAGTTTAAAATTCTCTTCTTCGATAGCACCTACTCCAAGCAGAATCTTCTGAGCGCGCGCGCACAAAAAAACCCGCTTTTGAACACGGCCATAGACACCGTGTGTTTATTTAATTTAATAAGTTACAAAGGATTTATTACACAATTTGAGAGATGATTTTAAAATATCATTTTTGCTGAAATATGAATACATCATCTCAAGAACAATGCCAAACTATTTCAGAAGACAAAGTGCAGCATATATTTTCAAGTTTTCACGGCAATCCCCTTTCTCCTTCAGTTTTACCATGGGATAAGTTTTCACAATGGGTCTATTGTATATGCGTTGTTACTTTCGATTTAGAATTGGGTCAGGCTATGGAGGTATAGATTTTAATCTTAAAATATTTATCCTGTTTTTTTCTACCTAACCTCAAAATTTTTTATATAAGCTTAATATTATCATATTTTAATAATTTATGTAAATAATCTACACATTGGATTCGAATCCGATTTTCTCCCTTTTAAAGAATTCTAACCGACATTAATCTTATAAAATTGCAGTTTTTTTCTAATTTTTCACTAGTTAGACAGATTTTTTTTCAAAACTAAATAAACAGCAGTTTCAATACAACGAAAGTCTAAATTCCAACTATACATTTATTTTTAGTTTATAAGTTTTCTTTATTTGACTATGTCTAAGCTAGGGATGCACCGAATATTCGGTATTTGACCTATTCGGCAATGTTACGGAATATTTAATTAGGCCGAATATCAATTTATTCGGCCGAATCCAATACTTAATAAAACCTTTTAAACCCCATTTTAAAAAACTTTTTACAATTTCTACTTTTAACTGTTAATTTATTAATATAATTAAAATAATTAGAAACAAAATCATATTTAAATAAAATAGAATGTTTTTACATAATTTATTTATTGTTTGTAAAGTATAACTTAAGAAAATTAACCATGAAAAGGGTTAAGATGGTGATTGATTAGGATTCTCTTAGGAATAAGTGATGTACAAATGCAAGTTCCTAAATTTTGTTTAGTAAATAATCAGTTTCTTGTTTTTCCCAAATAAAAGTCTTTAAATAAGAAAGAAAAACTTTTGGGATTGATTATAGCTATCAAGACAGACAATTTTTGTCCATGAAACCATAATTGTAATCAACTCAATGAGTCATAAATACATTGTATTTCATTTCACTCTGGGTCAAACTTGTATTTTCATGACATGCTTTCATTTCTGTAAAATATGATGTGATGGGAAGGGTAGAAAATGCCACCATTCATAAGAAATGAACTGTGAGCTAGACATTCCTTCATTCAGAATTAAGTTGAAAGTATTTCTACTGTGTCAGTCATCAAACTTCAGTCATTTTCAAGATCATCATATTTATTACAAATTTAATATGAAACAAATCTTGTTAAAATATCTTAATTATTGATAAAGTTATGAATAAATATTCAGTTATACCTTGTTTTGCACCCAGTATATATTTGATTAAATATATTATAATATTGATGAAATAAATGAATTGAGATATTATTTTTTGTTAAAATAATGTTTGTCTTGATCATATATTGAAAGTTTGCAAGATTTCAAGAAAAACCTAAATGTTTACAATCTCTGAAAATGATTTCTTATTCCAAATCCAGACATTTATGCAAGTTACTTGCTTAAAAAGTTACTTGTTAAATCAAAAGAAGTATAAAAGCTATTTTATTTTTATTGAATTGCCACCATTTGATTTTACTTTAGTTTTTTCTTGACAAACAGTAATTCGATAATTTTGGCGACCAGCTTTGTAAAATTCGCAAATTTTGCTAATCAGACATGGAACGATCGTGAATTTTGTTGATCGGCTCTATAAAAATTGCAAATTTTGTTGATCATGTGCAAAAAAATCATGAATTTATTCAATTGGCTTCGTAAAATTTGCGAATTTCGCTGATCATGTAACAAAAAATCTCAAATTTCATCAATCACCTTTGTAAAAATAGCGAATTTTGTCGATCACCTTTGTAAAAATAGTGAATTTCAATGATCACCTTCATAAAAGTCACAAATTTCGTTGATCATTTTTGTAAAAATCACGAATTTCATTGATCGGCTATGCAAATGTTGCGAATTTCCTTGATCAACTTTCTAAAAATCACAAATTATGTTTATCAGGCACAAAAAATAGATAATTTCGTCAATCAGCTGCAAAAAATTGTGAATTTTATCAATCTTGTGAATGAAAAATTGCGAATTTCGTCAATGAACTTTGTAAAAATCGTGCATTTTGTCGATTGGCTTTGTAAAAATCATGCATTTTTGTCAATCCGCTATGTAAAAATCACAAATTTGTCAATTGGCTTCATGAAAATCACAAATTTCATCGATCAGCTTCATAAAATTTGCAAATTTCCTTGACCAAGTTTGTAAAAATTGCAAATTGTGTTGATCAAGCACGAAAAAATCGATAATTTCGCTGATCAGACATAGAAAAATCACAAATTTCAATGATCGGCTGCAAAAAATCGAGAATTTTATCAATCATGTGAATGAAAATTGGGTACTTCTAGGTTATCCCGTCGACCAAAAAATTATCGCCAAATTCTAAGATAAAATGCCAATAATGACTGATTGTGTAGTCACATTCAATGACATTAAATACGATTCACGTGTTTAAAATGTCATTAAGTGATTTTTATTTCGACTTTTTATTTGTATTTTTTTTATTATTCTACTAATTATTTGTTTTTTTGTTATTTAAAATAAAAATTATGTCAATACCTATAATTTGGCTATTAGTTTGGCGATTTTTATAATTTGGCGAAATTGGTAGACGGAATAACAGAGTAGTACCGAAAATTGCAAATTTTATCAATCAATTTTGTAAAAATCATGAATTTTGTTGATCGTTTTTGTAAAAAAAAAAAAAAATTTGTCGATTGGCTTTGTAAGAATCACAATTTTTGTCAATCAGCTTTATAAAAATTGTAAATTCCGTTGATCGGTTTCGTAAAAATCACAAATTTGTTGATCAGCTTCCTAAAAATCACGAATTTCATCGATCTACTTTGTAAAATTCATGAATTTCCTTGATCAACTTCATAAAAATTGCTAATTGTGTTGATCAGACACAAAAAAATTGATAATTTCACCACTCAGGCATAGAAAAATCACAAATTTCATCGATCAGCCAGAAAAAATCTAGAATTTTATCGATCATGTGAATGAAAAATTCCAAATTTCGTCAATCAACTTTGTAAAAATCACAAATTTTGTTGATTGTTTTAGTAAAAATAACAAATTTCATTTATTGGCATTGTAAAAATCATGATTTTTGTCGATCAGGTTTGTAAAAATTGCAAATTTCATTGATTGGTTTCGTAAAAATTGTTAATTTGTTGATGATGTAGTGAAAATTTTATAAATTTTCTCAGTCACTATCATAAGAATTGCAAATTTTATTGATCAGGCATGAAAAGATGATGAATTTTATCGCTTGATTTCATAAAAATTGCAAATTTTGTTTATCAGTTTCATAAAAATTGCAAATTTTGTCAATCAGTTTCATAAAAAGCACAAATTTCATTGATTGGGTGCAAAAAAATCAGAAGTTTCATTGATTAGACACTTAAAAATCTTGTCGATCAGCTCTTTCTCCCTTCATAAAGTTTATATATTTTTTTCAACACCAGCCACTTATGTTTGTTTTTTAACATTTTTAATAAAACAAAATTTACTCTTCTGAATAAAGTCAAAAAATATTGTTACATAATGAAAATAATCCTTGCTATATCAGTTACAAAACGTAAAAACTGCTGTATATCCTTACCAACTAAATTGGATATTGGGTAACCGAATTTAAAAGGATACCCCCCCCCCCCCCCACTCTCCTCTGAAACCATATTTTTTATCTGATTACAGGCCACAGATCACCTCTTCAAAATCGAATTCTCTTCATGTTATTGATATGGCCCTTGACCACCCAGATATATTTGTAAATGGCCCTTTTCTTCAAAAGTTTATGCACCCCTACTATAGCTGTTCTATAATCTGAATGATTTGCATGAGCGATAAGTAGGTGAACCCACCAATTCAGAAATGCCAGTGTTAAAGAAGGTAGCAGTGCAAATCCTTTGTAATAAGTTGTAGTAATGTTCACATAATCATAATACCCATCATGTGCCAAAAATTCTCCTTTATATAGATTTTCTATGCATAGAGCATTTAAATATACAATTTATGAAGAGAGTGTAATTAACAGACCATGAATGACTCCATGGTAAAAAATTTTATGCGACAGATTATCAAAGAGGTGAACAGTCTGCTTGACAAGAAGTGTACTGACAAGGAAGATCTCCATACGGGCATACACCGAAAAATCTGAAAAAATTACAAATGTTCTTCTTATGAAGATATATGCGTTTATAAAATTTATTTTGGCGGAACCTCCATACAGCATCTGTAAAAAAACAATAAAAATTTCGTTATTTGGCAATTTTTCATCGGTTGGCAATGGAATGCAGTTTCAAAAAATACTTTTTTATGTCAAATACACTTTAAGTGAAAAAAAGTTTCACATTGAACTTGTTTAGGCATGGATGCCGCGGACGCGCTATAATGCATAAAATATGCAAACAATTGGCGACGGGACGCAGAAAAATAACTCTTACGCATCCCACGGGACACGTAATTTCATCAAAAGATTGCAAGAAACTGTGACTTTCGTTAAAAAATCGCAAAATAACGATTCTTTTCCGGCAAATTTCATCAAAAGATTTGCCAAAAAATGGCTTATTTCGTCACAAAATCTCTTTAAAATGGCAGATTTTCTCATATGATCACGAAAAGAAGACAAATTTTGTCAAAAAATGCACAAAATGTGGCAATTTTTGTCTAAAAATCATGATAAAACGTCAAATTTTGTCAAAACATCACAAAAAAAGGCAAATTTTGACAAAAAATTAGCAAAAAAAGGCAAATTTCTTCAAAAAAAATTGTGAAAAAATGCAAGCTTCGTCCCAAAATCTCGGAAAAACGGCAGATTTCCTCAAAGGAATGCGAAAAAGTCATCTAAGTTCGTCTAAGAATCGCGATAAAACTGTAAATATTGTCAAAAAATTGCGAAAAGTGACAAATTTTGTCAAAAAATCACGATAAAACAACAGATCTCGTAAAAAATTGGCTCATTTTGTCAAAAAATTCACAAAAAAACGGAAAATTTCGTCAAAAAAATCCCAGAAAAACGCAAATTTCGTCAAAAAATCCCGAAAAAAGGCAGATTTTATTAAAGTGAAAAAGCACAAATTTTGTCATAGGAGCATGGGAAAATAAGAAGTTAATGCCGGGAATGAATTTTCTTGTTCCAAAAACTAATTTTCTTGCTTCAAAATTGTTTTTTTTTTTTTTTTTTTTTTGCTCCAAAAACAGATTTTCCTGCTTCACAATCCATTTTTGAGTACTCCAAGTCTTTCTGAGTAAATGCAACTCCTGAAAGCACCCATCCATTAAATTAAAAATACCCCTTTACTCAATAAGTTTTTTTTTTTCAGAAAAAATGTTCTTTTCCATAAATTAGCCTTGCCCCTTTTCAAAAGAAATACTTACTAACAATAGACCCCTTGCATTGACGTCAAAACAACATCTGATACTATGATCTAGTGCACATCTGGAGCCCAAACAAAACATCATAACTCCCTGTTTGCGGTTTAAAGCACGTGTGGTCTTTCTGCTTAATTTTGATTTTTTCTTATTTTTTCATTATTTTTTTAAGTACTTAAAAAATGAAGCGCAAATTACTATGTTTACAAATGTGAAAATACCTCATTTGCCTTATGTTTGGGTGCCAGATGAAGCATGTGATGTCACATGCAATTGGTCTATAGTGACTCTTATTATCTTCTACATACAAATAAGCATTATTTTTTAATTAAATTCGTATCTTGCACATTTTTTTTTTTTTTTAAGTAAATGAAATTTCTCTTAATTTAAAAAACGTAATATTGGTTTTAATTATTTATTTATTATTACCAAAATAATAAATTTTGCATTTCATTTTTCTTTTGCAAGTGAACAAGTTCAATTTTTAAGTCGAAAAATATGACTTATTAGCAGTGGGGACCCGCTTTTGTAAAAAAGGGACCCAAAATTTTAGAAGTCCTGGGTCCCGGGGACCTAGAATTTTTCAAGTCAAGTGGCATCACTGTTTAGGTAAATTTAATTTAAATAACTTTAGTTTAATTTTTTTATATTGTTATTTATAGGTATTTATATTCAAATTTAACCATCAAAATTTGCGATTTAAAATGAAATTCAAAATTTAAATTAAAATTGTTTCAAACTCAAAGTCCAATTGAGCATTGTTGATTCGATTTCATTGCTATGGTAACATCTGGCTTTTATTTTTGAATGCACTTAAATATATGAAAATAATTTTCTCAATATGGATTTCTTATATTAAAATATTTTTTCCAGTGATAAATAATTACAGCAACAAGTAATATATATAATGTAATACAATCTCTATATATATGTACATAATATAATAAACTCTTTCATTGTTTACGTTTAAAATCATTAAATATCATTTACATGTATTCTACAAATCCAACAGTTTTCAGTTGAATTAATCTTTTGCTTTTGGCGAGGAGAAATACTCCTTGCCAAATCATGTGATGCTTTTGTCTTTTCATGCCAAATATTCGAAAGTATTTTATTTTTTTTCTTACTTTCTACTTAACTTCTGCCATTAATTTTGACTGATTTTTTATTACATACATCTGTAGTTTAATTAGCATTTTTTTGAAAGATTCCAAGTATTGCCCTGTATGGAGACCTTCCTTGTGAGTGATAAAGGATCTGTGATGCAAAAAAGAGGCAGCTTTTTGCATCTTATAGCCAATGCTATGTAAAAAAAAAGAGGGGGGGGGGGGAATCCCGCCGGGCACGGAAATTTAGGGGGCACCAGATTTATACTACCAATGTCATTTTTGGCCTGTTACAGGAAAAAATTGTGTGGGGGAGGGGGGGTGGCGTCAAATTGAAAATTGCTCTAGGCACAGTTTTTTCTTTGCACGTCCCTGGTTAGAGTTTCTCTTGCTAATAAAGTAATAGAAGTGACATTGTTAATCGATGTATAGAGATGCAAACCATAATAGTTTGTTAATATGCAGAGTTTCCCCCAGATTTAAAAAGGGGCAGGGCGCTACTGTTCGGAAAAGGGCACTTTTTTGATTTTTAAGGGCACTTTTATAGGATTGAATCTAGAATTTAGCAGTTCAAAAAATCGTGGAAATACAGAAATTTCGTCAAAAAATCCAGAATAAAATCCAAAGAAAAAAAAAAGGTAAATTTTGTTAAAAGATTGCATAAAAATAGCCAATTTCGTTAAAAGATCGCAAAAAAACAGCAGGTTTTGTTGTAAGATTGTGAATCAGGAAAATGCATTTTTGGAGCAATAAAAACACAATTTTGAAACAGGAAAATTAGTTTATAGAACAAAAAATTTCACTTCTGGCATTAACTTTTTTTTTTTTTTTTTTTTTTTTTTGTGCTACTTTAACAAAGTTGCATTTTTTGTGATCTTTTGATGAAATCGGTAGTTTGTTGTGAATTTTTTGACAGAATTTTCCGTTTTATTGCGATTTTTGGACGAAATTTCCCGGGTTTTTTTGCAAATCTTTTGACAAAATCTGTCATTTTATCACAAATTTTAACGAAAGTTGCTGTTTTTCGGGATCTTTTGGCAAAATGATTCATTTATCGCGAATCATTTGAAAAAAATTTCTGTTTATCGCGATTTTTCGACGAAATTTGTCGTTTTTTCACGATTTTTTGAGGAAATCTGCCATTTTTCGGGATTTTGTGACGAAATTAGCCATTTTTTCACGAATCTTGCCAGAATTAGTTGTTATTTTGCGATTTTTTTTAAAAATTTGCCGTTCTTTCGTGATTTGTTGAGGAAATTACGCATTCCGTGAGACGCATAAGAGCTATTTTTTGCATAATTTACGTGCTATAGCATGTTCACATCATCGCTGAAGGGCTGTTTTTTTTCAAATGTGGGGCAAGAAGGGTGCTATTTTTTAGAATGAGCGACCAGAAGGGCGCTAGTTTTTGGATGAGAGGCAAGAGGGGTGCTATTTTTTAAACTAAAGGGCAAGAGGGACAGAGCGCCCTCTGAAACCCTCTGGGGGAAACTCTGGATATGCATAGTATCAATTGATGTGGCATTTGTGTTGAAGCATTCAAGGTGTATTTTCAAATTAGCAAAATAATTATCTGAATATGTACTTCAAAGTACAATAAAGTACTTTGTTCTATTACACTTCACATTTTATTAAAAATTATTCAGCAGAACTTATTCTCTGTATTGCAATCATCAGATTTTTTTTCTTTAATGAAACATTTACATATCCCCGATTGAACAGGAAATGACAACATAGATGATCACTTCATTGAGTTCACGGATGAAAATCTAGGCTTAATCAAATCTTGATTCGCATATTAAAACGCAATCGGTCTGTCAAGTCATATTTTGGTGGAAAACACCTAAATACCTAATTGTAGATTTACCATTGTGCCTTCCTACATCCAAAAGTATGAAAACATGGAGGATTGGGAGCAGAAAAACATAATGGTAAACCTATGTGTCAACTGCTAAAAGCAGATTTTTAGGTGTTTTTCACCAAGATGTGACTTGGCAGACTGAGTGCATTTTAATAAGTGAATAGAGTTTTAACTAATCCAAGATTTTCATCCGTGAACTCAATGAGGTAATTGTATGTGCTGTTGACTCGCTGTCTATAATAATTAACAGTATTTCTGATGTTTTGAGTACTTTTTCAGTTAAATTTTTAAGAACAGATTATTTATTGTTGTTGTTGGAATCTTTTATCACCATTTTAACCTCTCTTTCTTTCTTTTTTAGATGGTTTTTCCAGCACATATTAAATTAACTGAAAAAGAGGTAAATTTATCTATTTAAATATTTAACACTGTCCAAAACTTATATGATTATTTCTTATTTAAGAATTATGTATTAATAAATGCATGATAAGATGAATTAAAAAGTTAATCAATTTTGAAAGTTTATTAACTGCCTTAATATTTATATTCTGTCAGAAAGTGCAATGTATCCTGGAGGTACTTTTTCTGCCATACAAATCGTAAAAAACATAACTTCTTGATATAATGTCTCATGCCAAGTTATATGTATGTTGAGTATGGAAGTTTTAAATTTCTTTTATATCTTAGGAAATTGTTTGATTCTTTATTAATTTTTTCTTCATTTTTGTTAGAAAGATATATTTTTTTTTTTGTTGTTGTTCTGTGCTACTAATAAATTGTGTTATTTTGACCATTTAAACAGTTTTTCATTTATATGCATGAAATGAAAATTTATCTAATATAATAAATGTCAATTGATTCATATAGTATGATTTATACTGATACAGGTCCATAACATGCTTCCAGGAAAGGCAAATGGCAATTCTTTTTCCTTGTTTGGCCAAGTTATCTTTTCATTTTTTCCCTTGTCTTATACCTCCTCGATATTATGTAATATATTTTTAGTGAAAACTTTTGTCAAGTAAAAAGTAAGATTTTTGCTAAAGTCATAATCAGCTTTTTTTTTTCTTTTCAAGACACTTTAAAAATATATTAACGATAAAATATTCGACTTAACATAAGTAAGTTAGGATGTATTTTTATCATTATCATTTGCACATGGTTCAGGAATAGGCTTTTCCTCTTTTCTGTTTTAGTTTATTAATAAATCATTGGATATCCATATTTAAATTTTTACTTGAAATTTAATTTTATTTATGTATAAAGCACTTCTTGTGCACAAATATAACCTGCATATGTTCTGAAAACTTCTAACATATCAAATGAACTTTAAAAGAAAAACAGCTTTTGTACACTGTCATCAAAAAATACTGTGTTGTTTGGTGTTACAACCAATTATCTGTATGAGGGATGTAGAGTGAGTGAAAAATAGCCCTCTGTATAGGTCTTTTTTAGGGAACCTAACCCATTTATGTTTCTGACATTAAAGAAGAAAAAAAAAAAGACTATCATTTAAATAGCTCAAGATGTAATGGAGAAGTCATAGTTTCCCATCTGTATTTTCAGGAGTTGCCAAACTTGTTTTTTGAAACCACTGAAACAGACACAGGAATTTCTGGCAGGATCTAACAGTATTATTCAGGGTGCGTAGCGGTGCTTACAGGTGCTTACAAGGTACTTATTTTGAAAGCAAATTTGTCAGGTCCTTACAAGGTGCTTCTTTTTTTCCCAGAGTGCTTATTTTTTTTTCTCTCTCCCTTGAAATGCCTATTTTTGAATGAACTGCTTGTTTTAATTTTCGCGATCCTGAACCGAAACTATTTCGATAAAAGCGAAACAACTACAACTTTTCCTTATCTAGAACGGCCGATGATGCGTCGTTCGTACCCCAGAAATGTTTCTATTGTCCACTTTTAGCTCCTCCCTTATCTTTCAGCCTTTGATTCTCGGAACTCTGAACGTAAATTTTCCGTCTTTTGTGACTCTCGTGTGCACGTGTGATTATTCATTATTGCCATTTAAGTTTTTTATTATACCAAAGTAAGTTGAATATATCGTCGAACGATCGATCAAAATAAGTTGCGAATATCGTAAAACAATAAAGAAAATGTATCTATCAAATGACAGGGCGCGCGAAAAGAAAACTGCGCGCGGGACAAATTGTAAATTTGACGACCCCTCTACCCAACTTTTTCTTGTAATAGACGAAAAATGACATTGGTAGTATAAATTTGGTACCCCCTAAATTTCCGTACCCGGGGCGACTCCCCCCCCTTTTCGCACAGTGCTGTCAAAAGATCATGAAAAATGCTCACATTTTTATAAAGAATCGCGAAGAAACCTAAAAATATCATAGAAAAATTTGAAAAAATTCGTTGAAAAACCAAAAACATTCATCAAAAGATTATGAAAACAAAAAAAAGCAAATTATGTCAAAAGAATGCGATCAAATCACACACAAATTTTACCGAAAAATCTCTGAATAAAACCACAAATTTCCTCAGAAAATAGCGATGAAACCGCAACTTTTGATTAAAAAAAACAGCAATAAAATCCCAAATTTCATCAATAAACTGCGATAAAACCACAAATTTCAACAGAAAAACAAAAAAACTGCTGAAATTTCGCCGAATAATCGCGAAAAAATTGAAAAATTCCGTCTCAAATTTTATTAAAGAACGCGAAAAAATGCAAATTTCGACGAAGAAATTTGCATCGCTACAAAACACTAAGTTTGATAAAAAAAAAAAAAAAAAAACTTGCAATAAAATTACAATTTTCATGAAAAGATCGCGATGAAACTTATTTTTGACGAAAACTCGCGAAAAACCCGCACATTTTGTCAAAAGATCGCGATAAAATCACAAATTTCGCGAAAAAGATCTCGATTAACTACAAATTACGTCGAAAAAAACCAAAAGATCGCGAAAATACAGAAATTTCTACAAAAAATCACGATAAAACCGCAAAAGATTGCGAAAAACAAAAATTTTTTGCAAAAAAATAAAAAATTGTCAAAATATTGCCAAAGATCAAATATCTTCAAAGGATTTTTAAAGACTTAAATTTCATGAACCCCAGAAAAGAAGAAGAAAAAAACCCTGAAAATTAATACAAAGTAAAAAACCCTGAAAATTATCAAAAACAAAATTTGAAACAAACAATTTTGGAACAGAAAAAAAAGCTTTAGAAAAAGCAAGAAATTAAGAAGAAAAAGTCGCAATAAAATCAGTTTTTAAAGCAGCAAAAACAGTTTTTGTACAGAAAGTTCCACTCCAGCAATGACTTTTTTTTTCCGCAATCTTTTGATAAAATTTGCGGCTTTTTCGCGATCTTTTGAAGAAATCTCGTTTTATCGCGATCTTTTCACGAAATTTGCCATTTTTGCGGGTCTATTTGACGAAATTGATTGTTTTTACGTGATTTTTTTTTTTTTTTTTTTTATTATCAAAGTTGCCGTTTTTTCGTGATCGTTTCAAAAATTTTGAAGTTTTTTCGCGCTTAAATGACGAAAATGATTGTTTTTTCTCGAATTTTTTGTGAAATTTGCTGTTTTTTCTTCTAGAAATTTGTCGTTTTTTCGGGCTTATGTGACGAAATATGTCGTTTTTTCGCGCTTATATGACAAAATTGATCGTTTTTTGCGATTTTTTGACGAAACTGATCTTTTTTTTTTCCCGATTTTTTGATGAAATTGATTCTTTTTTCGCGATTTTTTGACGAAATTGATCGTTTTTTCGCGTTTTTTGATAAAATTTGCCTTTTTTAAAACGAATTTGCGTTTTTACTCCTGGATTCTAGAAGGAAATTTGTTCTCTGCACGATTCCTTAAAGAAATTCGTTTTTTTCTTTTAATTTTTAACAAAATTCGCGATATTTTTTAATGTTTGAATTTTTTACTAAGTGTAACGATGTCATAAAACCGAAAGGATCGATCGAAAAACTCGGAAATCCAGGGTACACCCAGGGGCGTATGTAAGTAGAATTCATTAGGGGGGCGTAAATGACGATTTTGCCGACTAACTTAAAATATATATGTTTATATCTTTAAAAGTATGTTTCTATATTTGTATATATGCATCTACCGGATGTCCTAAAATTGACTGACTGATTTTAAAACTCAGTAACTTGCAAATTGTGGTAGCTGTAAAATTAAATTCCTACAAGAGTGTTATGTAAGATAGCAGGAGTTTTTTACCGCGATTCTCGATTTTAATTTAAAATAGCGGGGATAGATGGTACTGTTAGCAACAGGTGCTAAATCAGAGCCCTTTTGGCCTCTTTTCTCAATTCTGGTGTTAAAGAAAAAGATTAAATATATGCAATGGACTCCTAATAACAAAATTACATTGGCAACTGAGAGTCATTTCATATATTTAATCTCCTTTTGTCTCAACAAGACTGAGTGAAGAGAAACAAAATATCGGCCCCCAATTTAACAACCATTGCTAGCAATGTCATGGATTTCTTCTATTTTAAACTTAAGCCAAGAAACGCTGTAAAAAACACTTCTTACATCTTACCTAACCCTTCTCAAATATTTTTTAAATAGCTGCGACCATTTGTAAGTTATTGAATTTTAAAATCAGTTAATTCATTTTAAGACACCCTCTATGTTCTATATAAAATTCAACATTATTAACCCACCGAGATTAACTCATTAGTGCCTAGCGTCCCTTTTTAGGGACAATTACAAAAAGGACAAAAAAGCACTTTTTACACCAGTAAATAGAAAGATAAATAAGTACTATTTTTTAAGAGACCTCAATAAATTAAGATCAAAGTTATTCTTCTTTTAAAAGAGGTGGGAAACCCAAAAATTTCATTTTTATTGAAGAAAATAATTTGGGATTTAATGGGTTAAATTTTTCACTTTAAAACATCAAATATTTTACACTTATTGAGGAGACTATAAGATAGATTTAAAGATGGACATTCCATGTTACCCCTTATGTTATATTGCTATAAATATTCCAGTTACGTATTTTCATATTAATGAAAATTTGTTTATTTTATTGCTGCTAGTACAGCAGGAAATTCGAATCCAAATTAATGAAACAAGTTGAAATTTTTAGTAAGAAGTTACTTGGAATTTATTTATAGTAAACTTATTTATATTAAAAAGGATTGAATCAAAATATATTTTATTACTCTTCCTAGGTCGGGTTGGGATAGGGACTTACATTTTTCCTGAAAAATCGGATCAGACCGGGCCTAATTTATTTTTTCCGTACCGAGCCTGGACTTTTTTCATTCTTCTTAGCCTTCACGGGCCAAAATATTTTGTCCCAGTTTTGAGCCAGCCTATATGAAAATCATTGTCTCGGCGTAGCCAGGTCTGTTCAAAGATCAGTAAAATTTGGCCTGAGCCCAAAATTTTTGCAAAAAAAGCATACAGTTTAAAATCGCCTTTATTCTTCAATTAAATATAAAAATTTATTCTTTTTTTTAAAGAATTGTAGATTTCTAAGCTCATTAAAATGTAGTAAAATGTATAAAAAAGTATTTGCCTATGGCGGAATAATGTTTTAAATTGAAAATTGCGTTTCATCCATACAAAACTAATGCAATAATATGTGAGGGTAAAATATAATACATTTTTATACCTGCTAAGAAGGAAACATGTCTATAACGATTTTTTTCTTTCCTATATGATTCCGTTTTAGAAGATTTTACTGTATACCATTTTTAAGATATTTATATCTCCAATGCATGGAATACGGATTAATAGTATTAAGGATAACTGAAACATTTACATATAACAAACAGCGGTTCATTTTAAACATAAACTAAGTCA
Organism: Maratus speculifer; assembly: GCA_964019185.1. NCBI lineage: Eukaryota > Metazoa > Arthropoda > Arachnida > Araneae > Salticidae > Maratus > Maratus speculifer. Next base: position 185,389,371 of record OZ025296.1, on the reverse strand, counting down.
TTTCTATATAAATGAAGATCATAAACGTTAGAAAAATTCTAAGGTATTTTTTTTTAATCAGAACTTCTCCATACAAGTAAAAATCACTATTTAGTAGAAATTCAATCGGACTGAGTTGGAATTTTGCGGTTTTGGGTGAAATTCCAACTTCTATTTAGGGCCGGGCCAAGATTTTTTCAAACAGGTCAAGCCTGAAAATTATGGCCCGTGTGGATCTCTATCTCTAGTCTCTAAAAGGGATAAAAAAACATTTTATTCAACAGACAGGTCAATTTTTCAATAATCGGCTTTAGACGTAAATAATCGACTAAATGATTCAATTATTCAACCCATTTCATTGAACTTTACCTATGTCACATCAGCTGCGGATATCTAGAAGATAAACAAACACCATCAGACTGAGAATCAGCTGCACGGATTATCACCACATCGAATTGACGGCTGAATTTTCAATATTCGCATGTTAAAATGCAATTGGTCTGCCAAAGTCATTCTTAGTGCCACCTGCAGACCTTATTTCGTCAATGATCGATAGGTTTATCATCAAATTTTCCTGTATTAGAGCCAGAATTTCATTATGGGCCAGAATTTTCAGGCCCAGTCCCGACTCGAATGGTAGTTATCTTGGACCGGCCTATCCAATGTCAAAGTTTTAAGTTTGGTCCGTTTATATTTATAGTACATAGCCCCGCCCTGCGCGATCTGGCCCAATTCAATTTCTGTAAGGAAAAAAAAAATCACAATTTTGTCGTAACTACAATTAAGATTCCTTTAACAATATTGCATGCATATTTATATAATAAATTAACAGTACATCTTACAGTATATACAGTATATTACGATGCGTTCGCACGACAGAAAGTACATAAAAGCAACATTAATGACTACTTTTCCTAGACGTTCCAACATTCAAATAAGGATTCATAATAAATAAATAAATAAAAATAATAATAATTTAGTTTAGAATACTTTTGAAGCTGTCTAATAAAAAGTAGATTTGTGAAAATATTTCTCCGACATTTATTAAGGTTTTCCCAAAACAAAAGGGCTACTTTTGGACACACTTCTGAATTCATTTATTTTCGGAAATGCATAAGATTGGCAGGTGTTCTCATTAGAAACTATTCAATCGAATGATGTTATTTATTTTTTGGTAAAGGCAATGAATGCATCTTAGATAAAATAGTGTTAAAGAAAGCGTTTTGAAACGATTTTCCAGTTCCGACATCACGAAAAAGGAGAAAAACCTGAAGCCGTAACAAGAATCTTTTATTGTTAACTTTATATATATATATATATATATATATATACATATATATAAATTGCTATTGGATTGAAAATCGCTTTAATAGTCAGGCTTGTCAGTTTTAAGGCTTTACAGTTAAAAGAAGTTTAAAAATGTGCTGTTTAGCAATACATTTGACCACCTTACGATATATTTCCAAAGATTACTTTAACAGAACATTATCATTTTTAATATTTTTACAAAACATGTTGCCTGCGCTATACATCCTGAGAACAATTAAGTACAGTTCCAGCCCATCTCGACTTCACTGAGAAAAAAAGCAAGCTTGATTTCAGCACTGCACGAGTCTGCTAAAGAAAAAAGAAACTCAGCTCAGACACCATGCCTGATGCCGACTTCTATGGTGGACATGCAACATTTCTGTATTGATTTATCAAACTAGCATCGGTTCATGGCGAACATTTACACTTATTTTCCCGAAAATCATATTCATCGAAACTAGCCAATATTTTACCGGTTTTGCTTACTCTTTTAGATCGGGCCGGCAGGCCCACTCATTTTTTTTTTACCGGCCTAGCTGGTCCGTATTTTTAGTTTATCAGCCCGTTGTAAAAATGTCTTAATTCTGCCAACCCGACCCGTTTGAAAATTGTCTTTATTTCGACTGGCCGAGTGCGGGCATCGGATCAAGCCCGGGCCCGTGCAAGTCCCTATCTTGTACCCTAAGATATGAAAAACATAGACGACTGGGAGCAGGAAAACACAGTGATAAACCTTCCAATTGACCTTTAAAATAGTTTTTGACAGTTGTTTCCACCAAGTTATGGCTATAGCAGATCAGTTGCATTTTAATATGATAATCGAGTTCTGTCCAATCCTAGAATTTTAGCCACAAACTCAATGAGGCCTGTGTAGTGGCTTTCCTGTCCAATAAAAATGAAGAACATTTTTACTCAACTTTCCTTTCGTCCAATAAACAGTCTTTTTCGGACGGTGCATAGTCGCCGAAGTGTGATTGTTGCCACTCCTGCATTAAGTCCATGCACACGAAAAAATATGAATATCTTCACAGAAGTCGTCATCATCTTTAATGCTAGTTGATCTACTAGAATTCTACTCATCTACCGCAAATTCTCAGAAAAACTATTCTTTCCCGAATTTTTTTTTTTTTTTTCAAATTTTTTTCAACAGTCACGAGAAGTCGAAAAATAGTGAGTCAAACTTCGGATTTTCGGAAGTAAACTTTTAGAAAAATGCTAAGGATTAGTGTTTTTTAGTGTATGTTTTAAGTAACAACACGTAAAATTGGGAAAAAATCGGGTGTTTTACAGTTGTATCGATTGATACTGACTACCTAGAATTTGCCGACTGTCATCGAAGTTGCCGACATTAGGGGGGCGAGACGCCCCCCTACGCCCCCCCAGTAGCTACGCCCATAGGTACACCAACAACACACATAATCACCCTTGTAATGCGTATATGTACATAAATGGGTGCTTCCAGGGGTGATTCTCTTCCGAAATTTCCGAAAATTTAAGGCATCCTCCGAAAATTTAAGGAAAATTTGAAATGGGTTATCAGTTCCGCATAGTTGACAACTTGTACGGTTTTGTGTGTGGAAAAAAACAATTGCATAGAAATGCAAAATTCATGATAGAATCGCCGAAATAGCATACATTTCGTCAATATTTCGTGGAAAAACGACAATTTCGTCAATGTTTTTGTAAACGAACTTTGTCGAAAGATCGATGAAAAACACGAATTTCCAGTGCTGATCGCGGAAAAAACTGCAATTTCACCAAATATCGCAAATAAAACGCTGATTTCTTCTGAAGACGGCGGGAAAACGCCGATTTCGTCTAAAGATTGCGGATATAACGCCGATTTCGTTAAAAGATCGCGGGAAAAAACGCCGTTTTCGGTAAAAGATCGCTTAAAAATATTTTGTCAAAAGAATATTTGAAAAAATACGCCGATTTCATCAAAAGATCACGGAAAAAACGCCTATTTCGTCAAAAAATCGCGGGTATAAAACGCCGTTTTCGAAAAAAAAATCGCATAAAAAAGCAAATTTTGTCTAAAGATCGTCGAAAAACGCCGATTTCACTTAAAAAAACATGGGAAAACGCAGATTTCTTCAAAAGATCGTGGAAAAAACTCCGATTTGGACAAAAGATCGCAATAAATCGCCGATTTTGTTAAAATATTGCTGGTTTCGTCTGAAGATAGCGGGAAAACATCGATTTTGTCCAAAGATCGCCGGAGGGGGATGGGACCCCCCCCCCCCCAACACCACAACCACCACCAATTTCCGAAAATGCGATGCGAATTTCCGAAAAAAAAATTTCATCCAGAATCGCCCTTGGGTGCTTCTTTTTCTCTAAAAGTGTGCTTACAGGTGCTTATTTTTTAAACTAAAATGTTGCTACTCACCCTGTTATTGTCATCATTGATATGATGTCAGATTTAGTCACAGACATGTTTTTGCTTTATAATATTGATGCCATGTGACTTACTCCACCTTGATTTTATAATTGCTCATATAAAGTTAAAAGAAAAAAAAAACAACTTACAAACATATAACAATATTTAGCAAAAAAGAAAGAAAACATTTTGTTATTGTATTGTTTGTTTTTAAAGGTTATACATTTAATTAAGAATTATTTATTGTTATTTAAAATTTGAATAAAATTTTATTTTGTTTTTAATTTTAGAAAATGAGTATTTGTTACATGGCATTCCCTGATTCTAATTCTGGCTGTATGGGAAACACACAATTTTACTTCAGAATGCGCCAATGTCCCATAAGAAGACCAAATTCACCTGTTCATGAACAGTTTAACAGAAGTTGTTGTCCCCCATTGCAAGTAATTGACAATCATTATTGTTTTTAACTTTTTTAATTTGTTATAAATGTAATTGAAATCTTGATATTGTACTGACTAAAAATGGAAAAGAAAAATCATAGACCTTTGTATTTTCTCATTTATATTTCTGTATGATTATAGATTAAATATGGGGTGTTTCAGAAATCATGCAACTCGTATTCCTTTCATCCATCAACTGTTCAAAAAGTTCTTCAGAAATGCCAATGTAAACATTGGAGTTCACAGTGATCTTGAAGAAAATGGGACCAGTATTCTGGTCCTTGAAATCGCACACTAATCACATACAATGCAATGATGCTTCATGCAGTACCCATTTCCCTTGATTTCTTGACTAAATGAATATCATCGATTTATTCAGAACATTTTGTGTTTCAAAATGTTTGAAAAATGTTGAATGAACACTTTTGTAAGAATTTTTTTTCGTTTAAGACTCTATACTCTGGGCTGCATGACTTTAGGAACGCTTTGTACTAACTTATATAATAAAAAATTATATTGTGATGATTACTAATTTTTATATTATATTAATTATATATAGAAATATATATATACATATTTATTTAACTCTTCTATTTCATTATTTGATTTCAATATTTTATATTTCGGAATCATAGTATTATAACCAAAGCTTTACAAATTGGGGAAAAAAAATCTGATATCCAATAAGAAAATATTTATCCCTCTTTCACCAACCATTGTCAGTTTTTACTCATGTTTAATCATGAATTTTAAGAAGCACTGAAGTTTTTTCTATGGATTGATTAAAAAATGTATAACTATGAGTATAGTAATACTACATCTTGAATAGCATTGACTCTTTAATTTAAAAATATAAATTACTTTTTTCCATGAAAACTGTTAAAATGAATTACAAAGATTTACCAAAATACACAGTAAGAAATTTGAGCAATGTTATAAGAAAAACAATTGTTCTTTGCTAAAGTCTTTATTTATTTATTTCTTTTTTTTATTATTTAGATAGAAATTCTTATAGAAGGAAATTACTTAGACAAAAGTCTCACCAGTATACTTAAAATTGTTCCTATATGGCACCTTACCTTAAATAATAATTTTGCACTGTTTCTAATATGTAGAGGGAGGGTATTAAAACTCTACAAATTACTGGGTCTTGACTCTCTTAACCCTTTGGTCATTGAGTTTTCTTATTTTGGTTCTTTCCCCTGTTCTTTTGCATTCAATGTGTTTGAATACTTATTGAGTATTACATATATTGATGAAAGAAACAATCACTTTAGAGCAGAGTTGGAAAAAAATCATGATTTTTTTTAAAAAAAATAAAAAAAATCGGATTTATTTGATTTAAATCAGATTTTTTTGATTTAAATTGGATTTATTTGATTTTTTTAGAATCCTATTTTTAATTGTTGTGTTTTTATGTTTTTACAATTCATGGAGCATTTTTTTTATAATAAATAACTAAAATAGAATAAATAATATTTATAATTTATAAAAATAACATAAGAAATAATTATATAGTTAAGAAAATACTTATATACTAGTTACTGATTGGTACTAAAAATTAAACATCCAGGCTTTAATCTAAAACCATTCTATTATTTTGTAATTGAATTGTGCAAACTAAAATAAGAAATAAATTTAAATATGTTATAAATGAATAGAAAATGGCAAAATTTAAAAAACAAATTAAATACAGTAGACTCCCTCAAATCCCACAGCTTGGGACCAGAGGTTATGCGGATTTTAGAATTTTGCAGATTTCTGCTGATTGCTTTGTTTATATTTTTTTAAAAGTAATTTGAATGTAATTAATAATGAAATCAAAAGTATAATGAATGCTTTCAATATACTAAACTATTAAAATAAATAATAAACTAAAATAACAAAAATTCAAATTTTTAAAATGATTAAAATACTAAAAGCAAAGATCAAGTTAATAATAAAAAATGTACAATTAAGTATTCATTATAAAGATTAAATGTGTTTTTCCTAAATTATTCAATGAAACTTGCCTCATAAAGGTACCTTACTAATTCACATCAGGATCATAAAATAAAGAAGCTTTATTTCAGGTTTAGTCAAACTTAATCACTAAAAGAGCTTGATAAATACATAAATATATTTGGTAAAATTGTGATTACCAATGATATCAGCAATACCTTGATTATTTTTTTAGAAATAAATTATTTTTTCTTCATGAAAAAAACAAGAATTCAATAACATTAACAAAAATTACAAATTAAAAAATATATGGAATTGATATGAAGCTGAAAAAGTCAAATTTTGTACTACATCTGAACTGAATTTTTCATTGTTTACATCCATAAATTATGTGCGGATTTTAGAGAGTTGCAGATTTTAGGAGTGCGGATTTGAGGGAGTCTACTGTATTCATTTAATGCAAGCTATTTATTAGGGGATAAAAATCACAATTAATTCACTATTTTTTAAGCAAATACGGATAAATCAAGGTTTTAATTGTTTGAACAAAAATACTAATTTAGAAGCATTGTCTTTTTCTATTTATGTCGAAGTTTTGAATGAACTAGTCCAAAAGAAGAAAATTGTCTTTCTACTCCAGCAGATGAAGCCACGGCTGTTGTTAATTGATAAATAAATTCAATTTCAATATCGCTGGTTCTCTCTTTACCTCCCATTACATAAAAGGACTTCCACCAATCATAATATCAGGAACTTTTTTCTCAAGCAATGGTATAATTTTTGGAATGGACCATTTTTTGCTTGAAAGTGTTCTACAGTGGTGAGAAGATTTGGACAATTTTCTTTAATGAATGCCAAACCTTCATTATTTTCCTCTACACTAAGCAAAACTACATTTTGATTTAGAACAGAGGGATTTAATAAAACCTCAGCAAAATGACAGCCATTAATAGCTTGTTCATATCTTGCTTTAAAGTTTGTAATTCTATCTTTATTTAATACATTTTCTAAATTTTACCCCAAATTTTCCTTTGATATTTGCATTCATGTGATACAGCAAAAAAAAAAAAAAAAAAAAAAAAAAAAAAAAAAAAAAAAATTGATTTAAATCAAGTGATTTTTTTAAAAAAATCAGTTGATTTAAATCTAGATTTAAATCTTGATTTAAATCATGCCAACCCTGCTTTAGAGAATGCTAAATGCATTCACAGTTTTCAAAACATTTAAAAATCTATATAGATGGAAACAGAGAATGTCTGTAACACTGGGAAATTTACTCAGAAAGGGACTCATTGAGTGCAGTACTAATATTAACATAATGTTAATATAGAACATAATCTCCATTAATATAGATTCTATTAACTGCAATGAAATAATAATATTAAATGATAACAAAAAGTTATTATAATTCTGTGGCTTCCGGTAATAACCAGGTAAGGCACATTTTTAATATTCTGAGTAATTAATGTTTAAAGTTTTCAAAAATGTCTTTTTATCATTACTTTTATAAAATAGATTAGAACTTAATCATTTTCACTACATTCAATTGGGATATAAGAAACTCTTTTTTGCCAAAATAGTTATATATAAATGTTTTTAATTAATTCAGAATCAAGTAAAAATATAATTCTTATCTGGTTATTACCGTTTTACATTTATTTTTAATAAATGTAAATAAAATTAAATATTTATTTACATTTTCAATAGTGATTGACCGAATCAGGAATTTCGCCGAACACCGAATATTTGGTCAAAGTGTACACCGAATATTTGGTATTCAGCCGAATACTTAAAAAATTTTTTATAAATATTTTTGCATATATTAACTTTTTTAATAAAATTTAATTCAGTTACATTTTTATTCTTATATCTTATTAGTATATTAAAAAAAATAATAATGCCTTCTTTTCACGGACAAATTCATTAATCCATCACTTATTTGTTACTGTATCTCTAATCAATACCCAAAATAAATTATGAAAATATTAAATTTTACAGACTATTATAGTATCTATTATATGTTGGAGCGTTTATTGGAACAGAAAAGAACATTGTCGTTATTTTTTACCGAATTTGGTGGGATTATCAATTTAAAAGTTGATCAGTGGTCTGTGATAGAAAACATTCTTAGGCTTCTTCAACCTTTCGAAGAAATAACAAAAATTATAAGTAACAAAAAATCTTTTAATTTCAGAAGTAATACCTACTGTTTCTACACAAAACGTTATTTGGAAAAAAAGTGATAATGTGGAATTTTTTGGAGTGGTAATCATGAAAAAAACATTAAAAAAAGGGCTTGCAGAACGTTTTTCAGAAATTTATGATGATGAGTTTTATTTTTTAGCCCCTATTTTAGATCCCAGATTCAAAACATTTTTTTAAAAAGATGAAGCAATTACGAATAAAGTAAAAAATGTACTTAAAAATAAAATGCAACAATAATAAATATATCCTCTCAAACTGAAATTACTGAGCCAAATCAATCACAAAGTTTCGATAAAAAGGATTCCCTCTCACAAACTGTGCATTTATCATTTTGGGAGTGCTTTGTTGAAATTGCTACAAGTGAAAAAACAGAAAGTCAAAATCCTTCTACTGAAAATGATAACCTCACCCCTCACATCAGACATTAAAGCTTCAGACGAATTGGCTATATACATAGTATTACCACTTATATCAAGGAAAGACAACCCGTTATTTTGGTGGTAAAAAAAAAACCATAATAAGTATCCAACATTATCCAAGTTAGTTAAGAAATACTTATCTGCGCCTGCCAGCAGTGTTTAAAGTGAATTAAAATGAAGTGTTTAAAGTGAAGTGAAATTTTCCGAAGCAGAGCAGATTTATGAACAGAAAAGAAACAGATTTGAATTAGATATTGACGAACAACTTTTATTATCACATCATAATTTGCCCAGATTAAATTTCAATTACAAATAACATATTATTTTATAAATTATCACTTATGTTATAATTGAAGCATGCTATTAAAATAAATAACATTAAATGAGCATTAGCCATCATGTATTTTTAGTGTAATACTTTACCTATAAATTTTCATAAATTATATTAAAGATTCGGCCGAATACTTAAAAGTATTCAGCCGAACTGAATATTCAGTTTACATGCCGAATCACCAAATACCGAATCAACTATTCGGTATTCGGTCAATCCCTAATTTTAAACATTAATTTTACAACAATTAAATACATTGTCAGGTTTTTACTTTTTTTATGTTATTATATTTTTATGTTATTTTTAGAATTATAGATCATTAAACGAACGACGAAATAAATAAAAATCTTATCTGGTTGTTACCGTTAATTTATACACTTACCCGATTATTACTGTTTTTTCAATTTTTAATGATGAAACGACGAAATAAATGGAAATCTTATCTGGTTATTATCGTTAATTTATACACTTGCCTGATTGTTACTGTTTTTTCAATTTTTAAACGAAATTTTATGGTCGCCCTATGACTGAAAGTATTCGATTTTTATTTTTCAGTACTATGGCAGATGAAAGTACTCTTTTAAAGCTACATTTTCCCAAATTATCTCAATTTTTTCAAAAATGTGCCTTATCTGGTTATTACCAGAAGCCACAGTATTATTAAATAACATTCAATATACATTTTTAATAAAATATTTAAATCATTTTAGAAATACAAAAATGCTGTTATGGTGTGACAATAGATGTGAAGGACTGGTTATTGAGCCCCGTGGCAGAATGTGTGCGACACTGCAACGGGCATTGCAGAATTTTTAGGACACCTGCAGACTCCGCGATGCCACGGATGCACTATAGCGCGTAAATTACACAAAAAAGCTGGTGATGTGACGCAAAAAATAACTTTTATGTATCCCATGGGACGCGTAGTTTCGTCAAAATATCACGGAATAAGACCGAATTTCATCCAAAGATTGCAAATAGAAACTCAACTATCATTAAAGCATCACAAAAAAATGACGAATTTCTTTTTAAAATCGCAAAAAAAGATTCATTTCTTTAAAAATCACCAAAAATTTCTTTAAAATTTTGTCGAAAAAAGTCTAAATTTCTACAAAGGATCGCGGAAAGAAATGACAATTTCATCATAATATTGAAAAAAAGGCAGATTTCATTAAAAAACCACTTTAAAATGGCAAATTTTGTCAAAAAATCCCACAAAAAACGACAGATTTGACCAAAATATTGCAAAAAAGGGCAAATTTCATCAAATATCCCACAAAAAACAGCAACTTTCGGCAAAAAGGCAGATTTCGTCAAAATATCGCAAAAAAAAAACAGCAAATTTCGTAATAAAATCACGATAAAACAGTAGATTTTGTCAAAAAATTGTGAAAACAGGCAACTTTCGTCAAAAAATCTTGAAGAAAAGAAAGATTTCGTCAAAAAATTGCTAAAAAAAACAGCAAATTTCAAAATAAAATTGCAAAAAACAACAAATTTTGTTTAAAGATTGTGGAAAAACTGCAAATTTTGTCAATAAATTACGAAAAAACACAAATTTCATCAGAGGCACAAAAGATATTGACAAAAGTAAAATTTTCTATTCCTTTTTTTTTTTTTTTTTTGGTAAATGAGGGAAATAGTTTACACATACACGCACACATATGTTGCCATATTTAATTAGCACTGCAATAGCACAGAGAAGATATTTATGTAATACGTTGCATCTTGCAGACTATTTTGAAAATATTATAAGTGTTGCAAACATTTGAAGCTAGTTCTGCCACTGGGTCATTGAGTAAATTTGAATATTATAAGATATAATATTTCAAAATGCTTATCTTATGTATTTCATAAATGCAATTAAACAGGGATTTTTATTTTCAATTCAATAAGCAGAATTTTAAATTTTTTATATTAATAAAATTTTGATGCAAACCTCTAAGATCTAAATTCAATTGAAAGAAGCTCTTAGACTTAAAATTTAAGGAACAGCAAAACAATATTTAAGAACAATCAGAATATAATGAGTCATAAGTTTTTATTTGTTAACTTTAGTGCAAATATATATGAACTTTATAGACCATTCCAGCCTATAGGGGTTGGAATAGTCTATAAAGCTCAAATATATAGATATTTAGGTATAAATTTTTGCAGGAATAGTCATGAAATATTTTTTAAATTAAATTCTTTTAAAAACTATCATAAACTCAGATTATTAATGTCCTGTTTAAATAATAATCCTGTTTAAATAAAATGTAAAGTGTATTCAAGGAAATAACAGATTGCATATTTTTATTACATACATATGACTGTATGAGTAAAAATCTTTTGCCTTTAATATTATTTTTAAATTATTGTTACATTTACAGAGTTTCTTAAATGCTTTATTTATTTTTTAATGCAGTTTTTTTTTATGTCTTTAGAGTTTTTTTGATACATAATATTTCATGTAAAATGACTAAAGATAGAATGAAAAAATAATAATAATAATATAATGTAAAAATAAACTGCTACTAATTAGGTTTTTGACATTTTTAACATGATGGTAAAAACCACAGTAAAATCGGGGTAAAAATCGTCATGCGTCAAAAACTTGCTAACACCCTGGTTTTGCCTTTTGCAAAATGAATTATATCTAGAAATGAAAGTTAATCTAAACCACAAAAAAAAAAAAAAAAAAAAAAAAAAAAAAAAAAAACCCTTAGCAAAAAAAAAAAAAAAATAAATAACAAATAAATTAGAACTTGTTCTTGTAAAATAAGATTACATGTCCCTCCCAAAGCAGGAACCTAATCTATATTGCAGCAATTAGTTATTTTATTATAATAAACTATAGAAATTTTAGAATTTAATTTATAAAATTTTATCTCCTCTAATTCCTTTTAATGTTCAAGTAATGATTTTATTATAATACATCTAACTTTGATATTTATTACACATTTTGTGAGATACTTTTTAAAAAACTTAGCCTTTTATTCATGCAGTTATGTAATTTAAAATGTTTAGTTATTATCCATATTTAAATATTTATATATCAAAATATATACTAATATTATTCTGTTTTAATAATGCAGATAGACTTTTCCCATTTCTTTGGCTTTGTTTACTTCCGCCAAGTAAAAGATAAATCTGTCCCTAGAGGTTATTTTCAGAAAGTAAGAAACAAAACATTTTATAATTAATGTTATTATATGTATTTGGTAAATATTTATTATATTTAATATATTTGTATATCCATCTTTCAGTCAATGGTGTTGATGACGAAATTGCCTCTTGTTGCTTTGTTTACAGAAGTATTAGCTAAGATAGCTCCTTTGTTTTTTAGTTCTGGTGAACCTAGTATTGAATCAGGTAGTATTTTTATTTCTACTTTCTCATTAAAATAAATAAATTTTAAAGTTGATCTATGTGAAAATTTTGTCAAAATGGTTTCATTAACAATTAAGGATTAGCGCGAATAAAATTTGCACTTAGTGACTTGTATGCACAAACTTATATTATTATTTTTATTTTAAGTACAAAATTAAAGATTAAAATTTTTATAATTTTATTTCTCTTCAGATCTCTGCATTTATTTTTCATTGTAAAACGTTAGTGGGTATTCCTTTTCACAACTTTTTTTACCTAATATATAAAGTATAAAAATCTCAAAGGAATATAACTATTATGCATATGTACCTTTTTACCGAAAATGTTACATTCTGAGTATAATATATACATATATATACTAGTGTAAACACCCGTCTTAAAACAGTGGATAAAAATTGTTTTTTCATTAAATGAAAAATAATTTGAAAAAATAATTGACAATATGGAAGCATTTAGATGAGCAAAGTACAGCTATTTTATGTTCTAATAAACATATTATTAGCATTAATACCTCTGCGTAAACCAAGCTTTCTTGCTGATATATCATAACAAAATTAAGATTTCTTAATAAAATAAAAATTAACCAATATGCAATAAAACTGCATAGTTAAAATTTTCTCTATACTATCTTTGCATCACATTTTAGCAGAAATGAATTTATGGAAGAATCCCCTCCAAAATTGAACTAAGGGAAAGCATTGTCAAAATTTTCTTCACTCCTATTGATGTTTTTCTTTTGTGTACCTGCGGCTGACAAGCTGATGTCACATGAATAAGCAGAGTAGAACAGTTTCAGGTGACATCTAGTTCCATGATTTAATTTTTTTTTTCAATGAATGACTTAAAAAAGCGAATGACTCACTATACACTATAATTGTTTACAATTCAATTTCTGAAACTTTTTTTACTTGTGTAAATCATTGAAATTTTGTTAGTTTTGATCTTTTATAGAAAATTATGTTGAATAGAATGGATTTCAGGTAGAAAAAGATTTGTATTTAGGCAGATAAGTTTTCTCATGCACATCTCAAAATTAAGCCTAACAGGATTCCATCTTATCGAAGACTGATAAGACTGATGGGTTTACCCCAGAATTGTTACACTGTATTTTATTACATGGAAATATATGTATATATATTAATATTCAAAATTCATCTTTCACCTGTTTTAAGATTTTTATAGGTAGTGCTTCAGCTGTTAAGCGGAAAAGCTAAAGTTTTTTATATAAGAGGGCACACATCACACTTTTTATAGCACAATTTTTTTGTTTATTTACACTTCAACAAATAGAAGATATTTCACAACAGTAAGAAAATATTCAGTTTTAATGGAAATTAAATTTTGATAATATTTACAAGAAAAAAATTGTTTTAAAAAACCTTTTTCTAAAACATGAATAAGTGCTATATCTTAATTATAAAATAAAATGATCAATGTTATAAAAGTGCATTTCACATAACCATCTGAAATTAATATGGCTGCTTCACACTTTCAGAAAATAGCTGGCCATTGTTTTTCAAAATTATTTAATAATAATAATAATACTCACATAATATTTATCTATGTATTAAAAAAGAAATGAGTTACATTCAAATATGCATTCATATTTTGAAATATCTTCAGTTGACACTCTGCCAACTCTCTAATACTCATCCCATTGACATGAGCATGGTTCATTCCTCTCAAGTTCAATACAGCCGAAGTTGTTAAAAAAAAGCTTCACATTTCTTTATTGCTCTAAGGTGTGCATTAAAATTTTATGTTTTGTTGTTTAATTTTTTTAGTTATAAATTATCATAAAAATTTCCTTGTTTTTAGTCCTTAACTGCATTCATTGCTCTCCATTAATCTTTTTTGCATTCATTGTTTAAAATTGACTATTTAAGAAAAATAGTTTCTGAAGGCCTTTTCTAAATTTTCTGTGTTTTGATCATTTTAATTCATTACCTTGAAGTTGGTCAAAATATCAATTTTCCTTTTACTATATTAACTGAAAGCTTCTTTAATTGTGACTATTTTGACACCTCATTTTTACCTACATGACAGTTATATCGCAAGATATTATAAATTTTGTTACTAGATCCAATGCAATTACCCATACAAATGAAATCTTTAAACTGATTTTTATTCCTGTTCATATTTTTTTTAATAACTTGCTTATTTGATATTTTTTGCCAATTTAAATAAAGATTTGATTTTTTTTTCTTGTTTTCTATGGTGTATTTAATATTTTTGTGCATGGATTTAACATTCAAGTTTATAGTTATTTTTTTAAAAAAATATTTAAATTGAGAGTTTGTTGAATTTCCTTCATTTTTTTTTAATGTACACAAGAGGAAAAGAATCATGATTAATTAAAATCCCTTACATCAAAAAATCCATGCACAGTTTTATGTAGTATATTTTAATGAATGTGGGAAAAAAATCAAAACAAAAATATTCATATTTATAAAAGTAGTAGAGATTTTTAAAAAGTTATATATATTTTTAATTTAAGTAAAATAAGCTGTTCTACAAGTTTTTTTTTCTTTAAATTTTCTTTAATTTTTAGTATTAAGTACTGTGCCACCATATATATTACAGTATTATTCAAAATTCAAGAGATGGTTTCAAAGGTACTGTGTCCTCTTAAAATCTTAATAACTGAGACCTAAATGGAATTGAAAAACAATCTGTCTTTTATAAAACAGGGAAAAAAAAGACAACATTGCATCATTTTTTTTCTTTCCTTAGATGACAGTTTATTGAGATTTTTTAATATTGTTTTCTTCTCTCTTCTGTCAATTTGAAGAAATTCACATTATGCATGAGATGAGATGACATATTAAGTGATTATTGGGTGGTATAACAAAATCTTACTCATTTATTGGAAAAAATAATTTTTTATTGAAGGGAACTACAATTACTGTAACAAAAATGTAATTAACTGCAACTTATTTTAAAAAGCAGCCACTTCATTGATATACTTTAAGATTTTCTCAATTTACACATGAAATTGAATATACAGATTAAATAATAAAGTGAGCCATTTTCATATCATGTCTGCCTGGATACAATTAGATTACTGTGATACAAGCAAAGGAATTAAAAATCTATGATAGATGTAAAAAATGTTTTGTGTATCTCTCCGAAATGATAGTTTATACACATAATACAATTACATAAAAAAATCTGGAATAAATCTGGAACAGTTTTAAAATATTCCTCTGTGCCTTTGGAATTCGTAAAAAAAATATATGAAGATGTTTAGTGCTTTGAGAGCATCTGCTTGTATTGTTGGTTCAGCTTCACAATCACTATCATTATTATCGTTTCTGTCAGTGTTTATATTTCAAGCTTCTGAAATGATTTCCAGTATAGAAGTTTTACCATGGACTTTACCCATGTCAAATCAGTTGCGGATATCTAGAACACCAATATGCATAAAAAACATTTTAACATAGTTTTCCTTCATCGAATAAGCAGTTTTTACAGAGGAACATACCCACAAAATGCGACTGTTGATACTTGTTGATAAAGTCCAATAGTGTCAATCTCATTGTCAACAACTGCATATGTCAGTTTGCCTTGTATTGTGCACATAGCATTCCATAGTTTATGTGCAATCTGGAATAAGGACATATCATCATCATCATAATAATTTCATAATACTAATGAATCATAAAAGACATCACTGACAGCAATGATATCTTTTAGAAGCAGCTTTTGATAATTTATCTTAAAATTATAAATAATTCTTTGATCTAAAAGTTGCATCATACTTATTAAATTTGGAGACAAGAACACATGTTCAATCAAATTTAACTTTGAATCATTCAATTGGTAGTACAGTTATCTGCAATTATAATTCCTTTTCTTTTTTTGTCTGTCCAAATTATATCAAAATAATAAATTTCTTTTTCCCAAATGCTTGCTGTCATCTAGGGTTTTTGGTTTGCATCGTAAAATGCAGGCAAAGATTTACAGTTTTTCAAACACCGAGGCTTAAAAATTTTACCAATAACTAATGAAGTCAATTTCTCAAAACCAGTATACAATATTCGCTGCTAATAAAACAGTCATTCTTTCTTTTCATTCTGTCCCACCTCTTCATTTTTCATTCGTAAAAGTATCTGTTTTATCTGGAAAACATAAAAAAAAACAGCCATTTGTCAAAGTTATAAATATTACAATGGTTCCACCTATTGAGAATGTCACTTAACTAGTTAACACCTCCATTCCTTTTATTCTTTTTCTTGTATATCAGCAGCTTCATCACAGATCTGTAAAAAATAAGATTGTGCTGTAAGTTAAACTTTTATGTTTTATAACTACGCTTTTCTGACAGTATAATTTGGTTTTCCTAGTTCAGCAGCAATTTTCAGTGATTTTTCCTTTACAATTGTCGATGGTAATGGAACATTCTGTGATCTGGCATATTTTATCCAAGTGAAAAAAATCTTTCTCAACATTCTTAAATGTTGAAGTATGTTTTAGCATTGTCTGCTGATTCATTACATCTTCTGTTTAACAAGATTTAAACCCTCAGACGTTATTCGGTGTCATTCTCTCTGTTCTATGAATTTTTGCAAAATCTGTTTTCTATACATTCAATTTTAATTTTTTTTTTTTTTTGCGCCTTATCAGAATGTTTTATATCAGAATAAACCTATATCTAAAATTTGAAGCAAATCAGATTTTTTTTTTTAAATTATGAATTATCGCGTTACATATGTACATATAGAAAAAGTGGGCACATAAGCTCTCAGGTTTTGATAGCCTGTGTTCTATAAAAGGGAAGCAAAAAGCTTCTTATAGTTATGAGAAAATTTACAATAAAAAGAGAGATAAAAGATTACCATATATTTGATTACAGCCATTAAGAAACTGACTATATATGCAGTGTATTTTAAAACATAATACCTACTCAGTCAGTCTGGTCTTACAAAAAGTAACCTTATAAGCTGGTGACCATATATTCGATACTGACTGTATAAATATACATTTTAATAAAATATTTATACAAATATTGTCTCCCTATTGTCCCCTATTGTCACTTGTGGTAATACCACTACTGTACCATTACCATAGTAATTTAGTCTATTTTTTTCTGCCTGAAATCTTAAATTAAGAGAGCGAAAATAAATTTTGTAAAATTTTTATATTTTATAATAGTTTTTGCATTTATCCTATATTTGTTTTATTACAGCTTGCCATGATATTGATCAGTGGCCTTCACCTGTACCAGGGACGCCACTCAGTCTTCCATTAATGGGGAATGTTTTACAGGTCTTTAATTTTAATTTAAAATTTTATTGTGTTGATAAAGCTGCAAAATATTGTAGAACTTATTGTGAATATTTTATTTTATGTGAGTTTATGCCTAAAATTTCAAAACAACAACTAAGACATCTCCTAAAATTACCTCCTTAAAATTGCTTTTATGTCAGGCAGGCTAAGATTCTTCTGTAGATCCACAATTTTCCACTTTTTTGTCATTTTCAGGTTTTTATATTTTTTATATCTCAAAGCATCGCGGGAAAACGTGAATTTTGTCAAAAACACTATTTTCGTCAAAAAAATCACAGAAAGTTGCTATTTTCGTTAAAAAATTGCAGAAGAAGTTTTCTTTCTTTTTTTTTTTTTTTTTTTTTTTTTCTTGTCAAAAAGTTGCAAAAAACCTGTTATTTTCTCAAAATATAAAAAAAAAATTGCAAAACAGGTCAGATAATCACAAAAAATAAATAAATAAATAAATAAAATAACCTTCTTAATTTAATTGTCTTACATACATGCTATTTAAAATAATTTCTTATTTTCTAGTTCACATGTTTTATCTCTTGACTTTTTACAATCTTATGTCTGGTCAGGGATCTGCCCAGATTTTTTTCCCAATGCTCTTTTTTTGTGAAATTTCGAACAACTCTTTATATTTGTGAAAAGTCTTGTCATAATTTTGTGAAATTCTGAATTATCATTATATCCAAGTTGTTTGCAAAATTTTAAAAAGATATATATTTCAACATATATACATTTCTTTTTATATAAATGTAAAAGTGATAGATCAGATTTTACTTTTAAATTATAAAATTTCTGAAGGGTTCAATTTAGAAATGTAAAAATTTTGTAAAAGGTCTATTTTTAAGACAAAGAATTTTGTGAGGGGTCCAGTTTTAAGATGAAAAGCTTTGTGAAAATTCTTATTATCAGATAAAAAGTTTTGTGAAGAGTCCTGTTTCGAAATAAAGTTTTGTGAAGGGTCTGATTTAAAGATAAAAATGAAAAGTTTTGTAAGGTTTTGTTACCAGGACTCAATTCCTCCTAAACAAATCTCTGTATGTTGTCTGTAACAATTGTATTTTGTAAAAGATGCTTTACTATTCAGAACAAAAAAAAGATCCAATTTTCATAATTGTTTGAACAATAAAAATTTAGAAATTTTAATGCGAATTTCGGCACAAAGACCTGAGAAATCTATTGTGTGAAAGCCATAGCATTTATTTAAAATTGATAAATAGTTGTAATAATAATAAGCATTTAGCATTATTTTTAACTGTTGAGTTTAACTCTTTCAATGATATTTTGGCATGTTTTAATGTGTAAGTACTCTGTTACCATATTTCATTATTCTTACATTAAATTTTGGGTATGGTTTTTAAATGTTTAATGCATAAACATTGATATTGATACTCAACCATGTGATGTGCAGTTAGTTTAGCAGTGGAAACTTTTTTTTAAACTAATATCTTGACTAATTGCCAAAAAATGAAAATCTGAACTTCGGGTGTATTCAGATCTTTATGTATGGTAGATTTTCCTAGGCAAACCCACTCATGCAGACACACACAGACAAACATTTTTTTTTATTTCTTTATTAGTACAATTATATATACCCGGGCTTCTTTGGTTACAGAATATAAGTGAAAACCAATTTTTTTAGAAAAGCTCTAATATGTTTTTTACATTTAATATATATTTTTTAGATTGTTCACTTACAATACCAAAAATTGTTTTTGTATGAAAAATATCAAATATGCATACAAATAAAGTTTTGAAAATTATTAAAAAAGGTATTTTTGAACCCTTTATATAAGCCTTTCTTATTTATCTGATCATTTTAGTGGTTTAAGTGCTTAGTTTGATTACATGTTTTAAATTTGTGTTTTATTTATATTGTATTGATTGATGAAGTTTTAATTTCATTGTGGAATGGTAAGCAGGAAACAAATGCTGAACTATTTATATTAATTTAGGGCAAATGGATGTATTATTTTTTGTAATTGTTTGGACTTGATAAATATAGATTTTTTTAAAGATCATGCTTTAAAATTATTAAAAAAAGCATAAAAAATGAGTAAATTAAGATACAGTTTCCAAATAAATTGCATTAAAAAATATTTTTTCCCCTATTTGAAAGTGTAAAGTTGTTTTTAAAAATTTTGAGGATTTTTGTCATAAGTTTATTTATCATATCTTTATTATTATTATTATTTAATAGTATTCTTATCATTACAATTATGTTATTATAAATAATAATGCTTTTGTAAATGCTTATAAGAGTGATCTTTATTTGAAAATATTTTTCAAAAATTGTGTTTAAATATCTTTTAAAAATGTAATTAAAATTTATATTTAGGACAGAGTAAACATAAGTGATTTTCATTTAATTAAAATTTTATTTAGTATTATACATACTTTATTATTGAATAAAATAAGATTATTTTACTTTTGTTTTTAGATAGAAATTCCAAATAAATTGGATAAATCTGGGTCACCCAGTAAGAATCCACCTCCTGAGAATCCTGTAATTATCTAATTTTGAGTTACATTCAATTAAATTAATCTTTTTTTAATTTCTGTAGTTAATTATTAACATTATTTTTGCAGATTTCGCTTTTTGAAAAAATTACTATACCATCTAATACAGAGTCTAATATTTTCAGGTAAGTCAGTTCCATAGATTCAAATTTACCAAAATTTATTTTGTTTGCTTGCTAGTGAATTTATGACAAACTTAATAAATTACTGTTATTTGTCCTGTTTTTATATATATATATAATTTTTTTTTTTTTTTTTAACAAATTCAGCTATGAATTCTATGAAAATTTTGACACTTATTTTATATTATAGTAATTACAAAATATTCATACTGATATAAAATCTAGTTTAGCAGGGTTGGGTTTCTTCTGGTATAAACTAGTTTCTTCCAGGCAGTGGAAGAAATCAGCAGATGTTCAAAATTAAAGTACATTAATTAAGTAAAGGAATTAAATTCAATGCATAATCATATGAAACTTAAATTGGAAAATTTAATTATTAAAAATATTGTTTTTTGAAAAATAAGTTATTTCTTAAAAACAAACTTCAGGTTCAGCAGACAATTACAGGTGATAGATTCTACAACTTTAGATTTAGAGGAATTATTATTATTAATTAGTATTATTCATTCCATTTATGTAGAAAAGGGGGGGGGGTAACCCTTCAAAATGTTTCTTTTTCATATAACAATGGATTATTTTCATACAAATATGCATTATTTTAAACCACACAATACAGTAAATAAACAAATTTGTAATTATTTATACTACTAGCTTAAAGCATGCATATCTCAATGCTGATTTTAAAAGATTAATGTTCTAAAAATATTTGTGGGTATGTCAAAATGCATTCAAACTCTTTTGAAGTTTTCTCTACGACTAATTTTTTTTTCATCTTTATCATTTATCCAATCTAAGTTGAGAAACTGATTGCAACATCCTATTGCTAAAAGATTTTTTTACTATAGTATGCTAAAAAATATTCTGATTAAATTATAATGGATATTAGTTGATTTTGCACATTTTGGATAAAATTTCTTTGTTTAGCCAGTGGTTGGAGATCTATAGACAGGTGTCCTGTGATCTTGACTAAAAAAATGATGTAATTACACTGATAAACAAGGTTTCTGTTTCTAACTAAGTATGTGGTTACTTTTATATTTTAGGTGGTGCTGTGAAAGAATATGCCATTAAAAAGTTTCCATCACCCACAGATTTCTAAAAAATTGAAAATCTTGAAAATCTGAATTTTGTAGTATTTATTCAACACATATACTTATGAAATTTATCATTTGGTATTTTAGTAATGGCAAACTTTTGAATAAACACTAATAAAGCTTAAAATTATTATTTAAAACACTGAAAGTATGCATTGTTTATTAAGTTTTAGAAAAATAAATGATATTAATAAGAAATTTCATACTTTATGTAGCAGTAAATGTCTTATCCGTGGCTGCTCTCTTATAGGCCATTGTTCCGAGTTATATGGACAATTTAAAGCAGACATTAATCCACTTATATCATTACAATAACATAAATCATCTTTTCTTGAAAAAAATGTCTAATATTTCTTATGTCAATCTCGATAAATAGATATCTTTGTATTGTTTTTCAGGAGATTCCAACCTTGCAAGCTTGATCCAAGTAATTCTGAGTTTTTCTTTGATAAATTTAAGTCTCTCACAAAATCATTTAATTATTTTTGAGTAATTGGGTGTGGTTCTTCATATATGCCAAGGGAATAGTTCATATCAGATGTAGAGGAAGTTTCAGTTTCATAAATTTCCATTTCTTCTGATACATCGTCATATGTAAAATTTTCTGGAGGTTTCAGTATTTGTAAATCATCATTATATAATGTTGGTCACATGGATGAATCTAAGTTAGGGTACTTAATTTAATGTTTGCTTCTTGCAGAGAATCCTTTAATTTTTGTAATACATTAGTAGCAGTCAGTTATATGATCCTTCGGCATGCGCCATATGATGAATATAGCAAAGGACATACACTTTTTTGTACCTTTCATCCACGCTCGGATGTTTGTAGCACATTGTGTACAACAAGAATGAGGTGCCCATTTCTTACCTTGTTCACCTACTTTATATCCAAAGTACATATAATAGGCAGTCTTTATTAATGGTGAGAAAGCGCATTGATGCTTTTTCAAAGTTAGCTCCCTGCACAATTAGCTAGACTCGGGTTCATTAACGCATCCTTTAGACATGTTTTACATATTGTAGAGGAAAATAGGATAATTATAATCAAAATTTAATTAAAAAGGTCTTACAGAACAAAGAAAGACTCGCCCCGAAAGTTACAACTGTCATGGATTTGCGTTAAAGTCAAATACAGTGGGGGTGGCTACAGCTGTCTGTTCAAGGTCGCTAAATTAAATTTATTAGAGGGACATCTCTTTCTACTTTCTTGCTGTATCTTCTATCGTTGTAATAAAAAAAAGGAGTGTTTGTGTGAATCAAATACATAAAAGAGAATAATATAATATAATTATAATACATACATACTCGAACATACCTACCTACATACCTACATACTCGAAAACGTATAAATGAAATTTCTCAAAATTGGAGGGTGATAGAAAACTTTTACAAACATATTCTTTTTCAGCAGTTTAAAATCCATAAGAAACACACAACGTATATAGAGAAATCAAAAATTCGTTATTAAATTAGCCTACATTATTAATTAAATTTGTATATGTTTGATAGAATTAATTTACTTAAGGTTAGAAGAAGAAGACATTTATTATATTGTACAAAGTTGAAAATCATATGGTGAATTCTTAAAAAAAAAAGTTTTTTCCAGCCAGTTTTTTCGTTTTTTTTTTTTTTTTTTTTTTTCTGTGGTTTTTTCCACTGTGGAAGAAACTTGCTAATCCTGCAGTTTAGAAACATTATAATTATGCATTGAAGCATTGAATTGTTAATGCTTAAGTTTTATAAGATGTTATGTAATAAATCTAAATCATTGGCGGTACAAAGATGGAAAATATGTACTCCCACAATGCTAAAAATGTTAAATATAAAGAGTAATATTGCTGAATATGTTATATAACAAGTTGCAATTTCATAGAGATTATCATAATAACGTTGCATTTTTATTATTATTGTATGAAGTTTCTTTACGATTGCATAAATTCATTTGATGTTTATCATTATTAGAGTTAATTTTTTAACCAACTGTTAATCTGTTTGGCAGTATTTACACAACAAATTTGGTGAATAAAGCTTTTTAATTTTTAATAATAAAATTTATAATGAAATGGTTCAAGATAAAATGTGCCATAGACAATGCAAATCACTTGGTAAAACAATATAAGTATCTTCAGCAGGGTTGGCATTTTTGCCGGCAAAAAGGTATTTTTGCCCGGACAGTGGCAAAAACTGGAAAAAAACCAGGGGGAAAATGGAAAAAAAATGGCAAAAATAGAAAAAACCTATTTGCCTTTAATTGTGTAATAAAATCTGCATGCTAATAAGGATATAAATGGTATAAACAATTAAATTTAACAGTGTACTATTTAATATTTTAATTTAATTTGCTAATTAATTAATTTTAAATCTTTAAAATATAGGTGGGATTCAGTCTTACTTAGGAATTTAAGAACAAAATAAGAAATTACATACCTAATTTTTTTTTATCTTAAGTCAGGGATATGTTTTGGAAAATTTTAGGTCCTTTAAGACCCTTCATAAAATAATTTATCTTAAAACAGGACCCTTCACAAAATTCTTTAACCTCAAACAGGACCCTTCATAAAATTATTGTCTCTCGAATAGACATTTCACTTTCAAATTGAATTTTTCACAAATTTAATCATTTAAAAATAAAATCTGGCCTGTTAATAAACAATTGAACTCACCAAAAAATGTATTACTTATCTTCTGTATATGTGAAGGGTAGAACCTGAAAACACTGATAATTTATAATTCACAAAACTATGTCTAGAATTTTCACAAAGACAAGAAAAACTTCCCAATTTAACAAAAGCAGGACCTTGTGAGAAAAGTCTAGATATACCCCTGTAAGTAAAGTATTATATCAGTCTTATATGTGTATATATATATATATATATATATATATATATATATATATATATATATATATATATATATATATATATTTAATTATCAAAAGATCTTATACAATTTTGTTATTTTTGTTTTATGTCATGAGACTTAAGAAATGTAAATATCTAAGTCTTTGGTACTATTTTATAACTATTTATCTGATGAAACTAGTTTGTTAAAGATAAAATAAGTAAATTGAATTGAAAATTATATATTGAAAAAACTGTTATGTCTTATTAGGAAACTAGATTTTTTTTCTGGCCCTTTTACACTCTAAGAAAGAAACAAAATGTTAAATTATTTAGATTTACTTTCAGTAAGTAGCCTGTTGTCACTTTATCTTTTTGTACTATATTCCCCCTCCCCCCACCATAGCAGATGCTTGTCATGTATGGCTTAATCTTTTGAAAAATGAAGAGTTAAAACCACATTTTTCAAAACTAAAAAAGAAATTTGAACAAGCGATTTTGCCATGTCATCTTGTAGCGTATTTGTTACATCGAAAGTACAGAGGTGAACTTCTGAATTATGAACAAAAAGAAAGCTGGAAAGCATGGTTATCTAAAATCAATCCCGATTTTATATCTTATATTATTAATATCGAGCTAAAAGAAAAACCCTTTCCTAGCTCATATTTTGCAGAAGAAGTGATTAATAGTGTCAGTGTGTGTAATTGGTGGAGAAGTATTGAATAAGCTTGTGCGATTTCAAAAAACATTATTAGTAGCACACCTTCAAATATGTCCAGCAAATAGTGCTGCTATTGAAAGATTTTTTTCAAATTTTTCATTTGTGCAAACTAAGATTCGAAAAGCTATCAACAGATACTCTTTCAAAACTTGTTTACTGTTATGCTAAAACAGCAAAATTTAGGTTGTTAGGAAGATATTGCTGAAAAATTTGAAATTTAATAGTTTTCTGCTTTAAATATAATTTTATATTAAATTAAATTTAGGCTACTATAACTCTTTCTTCGAATTTCTAACATATATAAACTATAAGCATAAATGCTTTACTCAGTCTCAACAGTTCTATTATGTGAATTATTAATAATTGTATAAACATGAATAAATGAAGTTTCTATTTATTTATATAAAATTGGTATTTTTTTCATTTATAATCTTGTTATAAAAGTTAGTATTCTTTCATAAAGTGCATAATTATACTCATTTAACTTAAAAGTTAAAATAAATTTAGAATAATATTGATTTTTTAATTAAGGGTGCAGTTTATTTTTTCTTTCGTGAAATATTTTTTCTCTTTCTGGGGAAAAAAATTAAATGAACAGCCTATTTTTGCTGGTACGGTTTTCACCAGGTTTTTTCCGCCTTCGCCAAAAACTCGCCAAGCCTGATCTTCAGTGTGTCTTGGATGATTCTTTCCACAAAATGTAAAATCATAAATAAAATAATTATATAAGTAATTCAGTTTGCCGAGCACCATTTGTTATATGTACATACATGGTATAAATATATATATGTATATCTATATTGTATGTATAAACATACATGCATATATATCCACATATATGTATACTTGGCATCCAGCTAACAGAAAAGTACCGTAATTTTTTATTATAATAAACAATTTGCAATTTAATTACATATAGATGTATATAGGTATAATTACAAATTATTAGTAGACACTTTATTACTCTGATATCTAACAAACAACTGTTATTTTAACCAAAGGATGATATTTTGATATCAAATAAAATTTTGTGTTTAAATTAATTAGAGTTACACATAGGTGTAACTTATGACTAAGGCCATATATAGTAGGAAACAACAATAACAGCTTTTTACAAAAATTGTTACAAAATTCTAAAATAAATAATATTTCAGTTATTACGTGGTTTTAAATTTTGAAACATACTACATAAGCAAATGTAATGACAACTTATTATAATTTTATATTTATAATTAAGAAGTATATTTTCCCCAATTTTTATGTTTCTAGATTCAGTAGTTTGGGCTGTGGGTTAATTATCAGTCAGTCAGGACAAACTATTTTATATAAATATAGATTCTGAAGCAGAATAATAAGCAAAAGAATAATAATATGTATGTACATGTACATACATGTTATTTATTTTATATATACAATCTACTTCTGTTTCTACATAAAAATAGATAAATGGTTTCTTTATATTAAATAAATTGAATGAATACTGAAAAAAATTGCTTGTGTATTTAAAATAATGAATAGATTGCCAAATTTCCTTCAAACTATTTTTATCAATTTCACTGAGTTCTCTATCCTGAAAAAATACTAAATAAACAATTATGTGTTTTGTAAAATTGTGTTTCTGGTTGAAATAATGTAAGAATACTTATGTTTATTTATATTTTCTATTTTTTTTTTTGCTCCCTACTGTACCTACAAATAATTATAATAATTCCAATTTAATTATCAGTTAATTTTTATTCTATTTTTATAAGAAGAAAGTATTAAATCTGTGAAATTTTTTGAATTCCTGTTTTCAGTGGATTTACACTTTCCAAGCTGCTATTAGATTCATCAACATTTGGAAAATTTTTTGAGCCAACACTTGATTTCCTCCAACTTTTCGCGAAACATCCTTACAGCACCCAGTGTAATAGCAAACAGCAATGCCCCCCAACTTTTTCCACAATTCCAAAAAAGTCTCCTCTAGGCCGAGACTTTTCATCCAACATCAAGAACTATTGCACAGATTTTCATCAAACTTCGAATTCAGTTAGATCCTGACATAAGTTATTTCAAATTAGGTTTCAGTATAAATCACCCAACAATTGGCACTGCTATGCTGCATTTTGCATGACTTACATTATTTTAGCAATAATCATGTATCAAAAACTAATGCACAGAATTTCATATCATTAAATTTCTTACGATGGGCATAGATTGCTATTTAATTTTGGCACTGTGTTAATGAAATTAAAAAAAAAAAAATTAACATGGATGAGTTTTGGGATTGCCACATCCGACTAGTTTTTTCTATTTTTTCTTGGTTTATGCAAAAGTATGTTATGCTTTTTAATAGATGGCTTAAGTTTTCTCTTGTGTATTTTGTAAATCTGGTAATACAAGTTTTTCAAATTTCTTCATACCCTCAAAATGTAGTATATAATATTTGGTTAAAGTGTAAACAACATGTTTTTATTTTAATTAAGAATGGATAGTTTTTGGCCAGATAATCATCATTTTCGGGAAGTTTTGATATTATTTTTATAATATAAAGAAAAGCAATGCTAAAAGTTATTGTTTACTTGTAGAAGCTTACAGTGAACATGTATTCTATAGTAAGTGTAGAAGATGTTTAAGGCAATTTAAAGAAGTATAAAGGCGTATGCAGGGCTGTAGCTAGAAGAGACTCAGACCCCCTAAAACATTTTAATCCTTCCCCCGGTGAAGAATCCAAAATTACTAAATGAATTTTTGTTCCGGAAATCCAAGTGAAATTCTGTTCAAAAAACTAATTTAATTTTCAGGCACTTTCACAGTTTTGCAGAAATATTAAATTATAACTAAAATATGTGTTTCAACACTTGCTCATCCTATTTGCACATGCTGAAGCTATTTGCTATTGCTGAAGCTAACATGATGTTTAATATTGCACTAGTTATACTCTCAAATTTTATCATCATATTATTATTTTCTTAGCATAAAATTAAGTTATTACAACAGTTTAATAAGAAACATAGTACCTACAATATGAATATACACTAATTTATCTTTCTGAATCAGAGAAAGAGGAAGGGAGAGAGAAAATATGACCTCTCCCCCTACATTTTCTTGAGACCCCTATTATTTACTTCTAGCTACAGCTCTAGGTACATACAAATACTATACAGGCATACATACAATAAATACACTCATTGCCATAAAAATTTGCGCACCAAGAAATAATTGTGGGATCGTAATGAAACTTGGCATAAAAGTACATATCAGGCAGATATGCAAATGATTATAAATGCAGTGTGATTGCGCATTTCGTAATGCCACTAGAGGGCGTTGAAGTTTGTCCTCCTTGGTGTATAAAACTGCTAAGCTAAACTTGTTTGAGTGTACCTTTTCTTTTGCAAAGGAAATGCTGAGTTAGACATGCCATTACACAGCCATCGAAGACAATATCAACATCTGTCAAAGCTGGAGAGGGGAAGAACCATCAGCATGATGGAAGCTGGGTGGTCAGCTCGACGAGTAGCTCATCAAGTAGACCATTCTGATTTTACTGTGAGGAGGTGTTGGGACCAGTGAACTGAAGAGATGTCATTTACACGGCGACCAGGCTCGGGATGCCCTCGATAGACCAGTTGTCGAGAAGACCGTCACATCATACGAAACGCACGCATACAACCAACTGCCTCATTGGCCGCTATCCAGACACAGGCAGCACCTTCACTTCAGACCCCTGTGTCTTCTCGAACCATCCCAAGGCGCCTGGCTGAATGACATTTGGTATTGCGGTGTCCATTATGTGTGCTGCCAATGATACCGACCCACCGACGCCTCCGTTTTGAATGGTGTCGCGCACAATGGGATTGGACTGCAACAGAATGGAACCAAGTCGTCTTCAGCGACGAGTCTAGATTCAATTTGAGCAGCGATGACAATCGTGTTCGTGTGTGGAGGCCCAGTGGTGAACGCCTCAATCCTGCCTTCGCTTTACAGCGACACACCGCTCCTACACCTGGAGTGATGGTAAGGGGTGCTATTGCTTATGATACATGTTCACCCCTAATATTGATCCGTGGCACTATGACAGCTAAGCAGTACGTCCAAGACATCCTTCAACCACATGTGTTGCCACTAATGGCAGGGCTCCCAGGAGCCATTTTTCAGCAAGACAATGCTCGAGTGCACCCAGCAAGGATGTCACAAGCCTGTCTGCGCCACATTACCACCCTTCCCTGGCCTGCTCGATCACCAGATTTGTCACCAATCAAGCATATCTGGGATCATTTGGGATGGCAGGTTGGACACCTTATGAGTTTAGTTGAACTCGAGACGCGTTTACAGCAACTGTGGAACCAGATGTCAGGAACCAGACATCATATGGAACTTGTATGCCTCAATGCCCGCTCGTATCGCATCATGCATTCGCGCTAGAGGGGGTCCAACAGAGTACTAAAATTTCTGTTCATTTTTGCTTTTTTCTGAAATAAATTATCCTTTTTCTTTGGTTTTCTAATCACTTACTTATATCACAATAGTATTTACGCATGTGAAATTTCGTTTCATTTGGACGTCTTTATATTGGTGTGCAAATTTTTATGACAATGAGTGTAAATTAAACCCAACTGGAGTGAAAAATTAGCCAAAGTCAGGAATCGAACCCGGAAGCACATTTATTGTATGTATGCCTGTATTGTATTTATATGTACCTTTATAATTTGAATACAGACGTGTATGTGTGTTTTAAAAATTTAAAGAAGGTTTATTTGACATTGAAGATACAGAACATGAAGATAGAAATTTCAAGTATTATCAAATGAAGACAACACACAAACACAAGAATTTTTAGAAGCATTCAATGTTGAAAAATCCATTGTCAGTAAATGTCTGTATGAAATAAACATGTAATTTTAACCAAAAAATAAAACTTTTGCTTATACTTAAAATTATTTTTATTATTTTTATTTTTTTAGTAGGGCTTTGCTATACATTTTTTGAAGAATTAGTTGTAGTTTTATAAAAAGTAAATATATCATTGCAATTTGGAAATTAATCTCTGTTTCATTGTAATTAAAAAATATCTGCATACATTCAAAAATTTTTTTATTTACATCTGCAAGGTATAGCTTTTCCCTATCCTCCAACATAGTATACATGTACATTGAAGCACTTGTCACAGCATTTTAAAAAACTTGTCAATCCCTCCTTCTTAAAACTCAGCAGTTTGCAAGTTCAACCAACTTGTCACAGTGATTTGAAGATCCCATCGTCCACAAAGTGCTGTATCCAAGCCACTTTGACATTTCAATGAACAAAGAGTAATGAGAAGAAGCTAAGTCTCAGGTGTAAAGGAATGATTAAATATTTCTCCTTTGAATTGATGCAAAAGATCATGTGCTCTTCGAGCACTGCACATTCACTCATAATGTTTGGCTCTTATACAATACACAATTCATGGTGAATGTCTGCTGCTGACAGTTTTTTAGTCTAAAGAAAACTTATTATTTTTTGTACCTTGCATTTGGCAGAATTTTCAATAGCTAAGCACATTTTGTGAAGTTATAACTAAGAAACATGTATCAGTATGCCACTGTCACTAGAATAGCTAGAAGCTTACTCAAGGACAGATTGCTTCATATACACAATGGTTTTGCCCCACCCACTACTACTAATGCCATGCCATGCCATGCCACAACAGAAGTTAGTTTCTGAATTGCTCTTGTATTTATGTGAAATCATTTCACACATACATTAATTACCTAATCAGTATTAATATTTGTTTAAATTAGGTGCTTTCTTCCAATTTTATCTCATGTCCAGCTGCTATGGGAGCTTGTAATTACTTGTGAAGTAAGCTCTTTTGATAGTATTTTTATTTATTTTCTTATCACTAGATCTTGAATTTCTTCTGCAATGTTTTATGTAAAATATGTTTAAAGTTGTCCTTTTTAATGTGTTGAGTACTATGTCAGTCACCGGTGACAGACACTGAACTTTCCGTTGAATCTGACTGTTATTTAATGATTTAATCAACTAATAAATAAAAATTAAGTAAATTTGAAATAAATTTTCAATAATTATATAAAACAACATATATATTTTTAGCTTTATATCTATTTTAGACTGTCAGACACAGATAACTGAAGCAGCCACAAATAGAAAGTGCAGTGTCAGTCACTGTCACTGGTGATTGGCAAGGCATTCAATGTGTTAAAAAATTGGGGAGGTGGAATGCTGAACAATGAGAGTATCTCATGCATTCAGAAATTTATTTTCAGATGTACATGAAAAATGCAAGTATAAATTATCCAGTTCCATAAAATCAAGTGATGTTTTTCATTTGTGTATTAATGTATTACATTGTGAGTCGTAAATGTTTGTTATTCAGTGAAGAACTGACAGTTGTCTGTTTATCACTGGCTAAAATCTCCAACTTTGGCTGAATTTTCACAAAGATCCATAGACTTTATTGGAATTACTATTTGATTTCGTAGTATCTGAATAAGAATAAATATTAATATTGTCCATTTAAGAAAAACTTTATGACTATATCAGAAATGAATCTACTCAAATTTTTAAAAAATATTAAGGAAAGTCATTATCCTGAATTTATGTAGTCAGGGCCAAAACTATGATTTCTTTCACCTCAGGTGTGCATGAAAATTGCCCTCATCTTTTTCTCTTTTATAAAATAAATTTATAAACAAAAGTTTTTGATCCATTACTTTTATTTTTATTTTAAATATGAAATAATTGTTAGAAAATACAATAATTTTAATGCTTTTAGATTGATTTCTGTAGGAATATACCTACTTCAATCATTTCATTTACACACTCTCTCTTTCTCACACACTCATACACATACATATGTAATAATAAAAACTGTTTGTCATTTATTTTAACTATTTCCATTTCTGTATTTTAATTATTTAATTTCTATAATACCTAACTCCTCCTCCTCCTTTTTTAAAAATAATATCTTTACATTTATAATATATTTTAATCCCATACCTTTAATCAACTCATTCTTTATTTTCTTATTCTAAAAACCTTAATCTGTTAAAAGTAACACTTTCCCTAAAACCCATTAATTTATTTTATTCTTTCAATTGTTTCTTAATATCTTTTATTTACATTTTAAAATATTATTTCATAGGCTATGAACCTTTGCGAAAGGATGTGCTGACCTCGTTACATAAGATATCTTTCCGATAGACTTTGAAAATTCATTTTTTCTCCTGACCGCTTTTGCTTTCGCATTGGTTAATTACTTGCCATCTGAAAAGTGTTGGCCCCCCTGAACTTTGTTGTCAGATCCAGTATTCATGTGCCTTTTTGTATAAAATGACATTACTTTGGTTTAGAAGAGAGAATTTAACATTTTTTAAGCTGCTTTAAGAATCTGCGTCACCTTTTTCTCAACTGTTGTTCTTCTCTAGTTTACTACATTTTAATGCTGGCTGTAATACAGCTGATATGTAATACAGCTCTGATACAAGTCCAACAAACTAGTGGATTTGTTTTCATCTGCTTACATTGAAATACATTATTGATGCTCTACATTGTCTGTTTATTTACATGAGAAATTTCTAATGGAATTCAAAACATTGCTTCTTTTATGACCTAACCATTTGACAGCAAATTTGTTGAAAACCAATTCATCGTTGCTATGGAATATTGTTCTACAAGTGGTACACCTAATTAGATCTGTTTATCTGTTTTTATTTTACTCAGAGGTGGTGTGCTACGGAAATTCAATATGCTTTGTACTGGTGTGAGAAAGTTAAATTGTGTCTAGCATAACAAACACATGTGATCCAAATCGTCTTATATATATATGTATATATAAAACCATTAATTGTGTTACAATATATGAGCCTTTGAATATAATAGAAAATTATCATATTGACACATGAAAAAAAAAATATATGTATATATATACACATACTGTAGAATATCATTACAACAAACATCACTTTAGCGAATTTTCCAGCTTAACAAATATTATTTGGATCGTTAAAAAAGATTCTATTATGCTATTTCATTATAAAAATATGCACTTGCACATTTAACATAAGTTCATAACAAATTTTTCAATATAGCAAAATTAATCAGTGCTTCTTAATGATTTGTTGTAATAAGATTTTACTGTATGTATAATGGAAATCATGTGAATGAAATAATATTTAAAAAATCAACCAATTTTAATCTAATTAAGATAGTAAATTTATCTGCTATTGAATTGATGAGTTTGTTAATCAAGTATACTATGACTGTTGTAGTTCATTTAGGGTACACACACAAAAGAGAAAAAAAAAAAAAAAAAAAATCAAAACTTGTCATCATGGTAATGTGCAAAATACTGAACCAGTTCAAACGTAATTGGGACAGTATATTAATCTAGCTAATATTTAAGATGAATGCACTTCATTAATCAAGTGTTGTATTAGTGCATTTATGTGGTCACATAATAAAAACACTAGCCATATTTAAAGAAAAGAGTATAAAATTTATGACGACAATTTTAAATCAAATTGTCTTTTCCATTTTTTTTTCTTTTTTACAAAAAAATAAATAAATAAAGTAAAAATAATGAAATTTTCTTTTTGTGTTCAGGGCAAATGCCTCTTGGTTTTGGCCCTCTAATGTATCTAACAATATTCATTCAATTAGTTTTCAGTATTCAGCATGGAAAATTGGTCAATATTCAATCATTACATCTTTAATTAGAAAGGGACTCACCTTTACCTCCCCCCCCCCCAAAAAAAAAAAGATAAATAAATAAATAAAAAAGTACGCATAAGAGTATATTTTAAGATCTGGTATATCTCTATATGATCTTAAACACAAAACATACCCTTAAAGGTTTAAACTGTCAAATATTAAAGTTTGTATAACTGCTATTTATACTGCAAAGTTCTGATTATCCAAACCTATTAGGGCCTATTTTGGATAACTAAAGAGGCAAATTTAGGGATGTTCTGAACTATGTCAAAACGACAGACGTAAAATTTCCAAGTGAGTGAAAAATGTCCGGGCCAGGATTCACCCATTTGGAAGTTTTACATCTGCTATAATTCATTTACCAATTGTATATTTGTGTTATGAATTATGTTAAAATGGTTCAAATTAATTTTTTCCATCTAACAGGTTTTTTTTTAAAGAACAAAATTATGTTTTTAAAAATATGGCAGTTCAGGGATTCCAGTGTCATGGAAAGTCAGGGATAGTCTCGAAAGTCATGGAATTTCAAAGTAGTCAGGAAAAGTCATGGAAATTTCAAAATATATAAGAAAAGTCAGGGAATTTGCAAATCTTTTCTAAAGAGTCATGGAAAAGTCTTGGAGAAAAAATGAAAAATGACACGAAAGTCATCAAATAGTCTCGGGAAAAATTTACAAAATTCATCAAACAATCGCAAGTGAATTTTTTTTTTTTTTTTTTTTTTTTTTTTTTTTTTTTTTTTTTAAAGAACAGTTGCAGAAAAAACATTAGTTTTGACAAATGAATGGGGAAATATATAGAAATTTCATTCTATTCCCATTTGGTTAAAGAAATTTTTGAGATTTTGTCAAGGAATTTTTTGAGATCTGGTCAGGGAATTTTTTGAGATTTGGTCATGAAAAATCGAGGAATTTGCCCATCAAGTTTTGCTGGGAACCCTGCAGTTGATAGTTGGATTAAATCCATGAGTGTACTAGGGTTTCAACGACTTTAATCGGTTGATTTAAATCAACTGGGTTTTTTCAATAATTGATTAAAAAAATATATAAATTTTTAAAATGACATAAAAGTATTAAAATCTAAGGTTAATTTGGAATTTTTCTCCAGGTATTTTGCCTTATGAATAAAAGAAAAAAAAAAGCTTTAAATAATTGTTTTTAAACTTATTACCTGAGAATTATATCACATTAAGTACAGTAAGTTTGTAAAGGATAAAAGGCATTTCACTTAAACAATATATATTTCTTCAGTATAATTTGTGAGTCATAATTTCCTTTAAGTAATCAAATTATTCTATATAAAATAAGCATGCTAAGTATAATAAATTTCTGCAAAAAAAGAGAGCAAATGACCAGAATCTTATTTTTATTTTCTTTCTACTTTTACAATAATAAATTTATGCCAAATATTGGAGCTAAAAAAGAATACTGATGTACCATGCTTGCAGTGACCCCAGATGGCAGAATGCCAGGCCGAATCCATTCACTCAATGGGGAAAGCAGGTGAAAGCAGCCAAAATATTTTTCACGTAACCAAGGCAATGGTTTTAAATATTGTTTTGAATTTTTTATTCTGAGTGAAAACTGATATTAATGCTATAGAATATGTTTGGGCAGAAATCAATCCGGAAACAGAATGTGACAGGAGATATTTGCATGTCAAAATTATTTGCATATACACATGAAGCCATTGAAAATGTTACTGTTGAACACTGGAAAGAATATTGTTCACATGTAGCATCGTTAGAATCTATTTATTGGAAAAATGATGGCATAATTGAAGAAATGTGTGAACCACTTGAAATACATCTTTATGAAACGGGTTCTGATTGCGATTTATCATCTGAATCCAGTGATTCATAATTGTCTACGGTAAGAGTTCCATATCCTGTTCTGGTTTTTATCATGGAGAGATTTTTTTTTTTTTTTTGTAATAAATGAATCGACATGGTTGCAGTCTCCAGCCTTTGGGGTTGCTTTTTTACTACTAGAAGGAAATTTATCAATTTGTTTTTTATGTTTTTTTATCCATTTAGCATATTTTTTCGGAAAAATTTATAGATTTTGTTTAAATTTGACATTTAATAAATATATAAAATTATAAAAATAATATAAGGTACTACTTAGTTATCCCGTCGACCGATTTCGCTAAATTATACAAATCGCCAAATTAATAGCCAAATTATACATGTTGACATATTTTTTATTTTAACTAATAAAAAAAAACAAATAATTAGTAGAATATTAATAAAAATACAAAATAAAGTCAAAATAAAAATCAATGACGTTTTAAACACATGTATTTATTTAATGTCATTGAATTGACATTCACGATCACCCATTATTGACATTTAATCTTATAATTTGGCGATAGTATTTTAGTCTACGGGATAACAGAGTAGTACCCGTTTATTAAATAAATAAATCTTTATAAAATACTTAATAGTCCTTCCGGCAGTGCTGGGAGGAAGAGGTAGCTTTCATATACTTATATATTTATTTATTTATTTTAAATTAAGTTATATTAGTAGAACCTGATCATGAGCTTGGTCGAAATCTTAATTCAGGAGCACATGCACACTCATATTGAAATCGATTAATATATATATGCGATAACTCGGCCATTTTGTAAGATACAGATGAAACAAAAAATGCTCTGAATCTTTGTATCAAGGTCAAATGCATAAAAGAAAAATCTTTTTCAATTTCTCACTTTCTTGTACCTCATTTACAATTTTAAAATTTATAAAAAATTTTAAATGGCCGCCATTTTGAAATAAAATGGCGGATAGAACTGAGTATCGAACTCGATTCAGTCCTCAGTATATACTATGTACACACGAGGTTACATCCAAATCGATTCATAAATACGCGTGTTATCACGTGACAAAAATCAGATCGTTTCAAAATGTCAGCCATAAGAAAAATTCAAAGTGCTATAACTCAATCATTTTTTAAGATATAGACAAATTAAAAAGTGTTCTGGAATCGTTGTTTAAGGTTCTAACACGTAAAAGAAAAATATTTTTCAACTTTTAAATTTTCATATTTAATTTTAATTTTTAAATTTTTTTTTAAATTTAAAATGGCCGCCATTTTGAAACAAAATGGCAGATGATTCTGGCCATCGAACTCGGTTGAGACATTTGTATGTACTATGTACATACCAAGTTTCATTCAAGTCTGTTCATAAATATGCGTGTTATCACGTGACAAAAATCAGATCGTTTCAAAATGTCAGCCATAAGAAAAATTCAAAGTGCTATAACTCAATCATTTTTTAAGATATAGACAAAATAAAAAGTGTTCTAGAATCGTTGTTTTAAGTTCTAACACGTAAAAGAAAAATATTTTTCAACTTTTAATTTTTTCGCATTGAATTTTAAATTTTAAAATTTTTAAAAAATTTAAAATGGCTGCCATTTTGAAACAAAATGGCGGATGATGCTGGCCAACGAACTCGGTCGAGACATTTTTATGTACTATGTACATACCAAGTTTCATTCAAATCGGTTCATAAATACGTTAGTTATCGCATGACAAAAATCAGATATATATATATATATATATGGTTATATACACTATCTACCAAAAAGTATTTGTACACTTTCAGTTTTTGACATTTTGTCAAATATTTAAAAATATACTGGTCGGATTCTTCTGGAACTTCAGAAATATAAAGATTATGTTTCACTTTATATTTATTTACATTCATTTGTTAAGCGGGTAATTAGGGGGCCGGCAAAAAAACAAAGAATAATAGAAATATTTGGGATCGCCCTGTACATGAAAATGCACGAAACGACTTATCGCTTTAGAATACAAATATATGAATACAGTAGAATATGTACACTAATTTTTGTGAGAATAACATGTATATTTATGGCGATAGAGCGATTTTTTTGAAAAATTCAAAAAATTCTGGTATGTTTTTTGTTTATATCATGCTGGGTTTTTGACCAAATTTAACGCAAATTTCAGAAAAATTGGCAAAATGCAGTAGAAAAAATGTAGCGCAATTGGAATATAAATATATTAAATATTTTATGAAACATGAGTAGTTGTATAAAAGGTATTCTAGTTTGCACATGCGCAAACTAGAAAAACATTTTTTTTACATCATTTAATAGTCAATTCTATGGAGTGACTTATAAAAAAAATCCAATCAAATATCGTGAAAATTCAAAAAGATATCACTATTTTAGTGAGATGTTTTTACTCTGCTCTCTAAAAACGGCTGAATCTTAAGGGATTCTCAACAAATTGACATTTTTTAATAACTGACTTTAAAAAAAAAAGTAGTATTGAATTAATACAATATCTAATACAATATTGCTGCTAATAAGTACTTGACAATTGTGATAGAAAAGAAAAAGAGCTTTATTCGCATTCAGGGCCAAAACTAAGAGAGGGGGGGGGGGGGAGAAGGGCATGTGCTCCGGGCGCTAGGATGAAAGTGTTCCAAAAGTATCTTTCATTTGGCGATTTTTTTTCATGGCTATGTTTAGCATAATATTGTTAAAATTATTATATCTGGGCTATGCTAAAGCATAAAAAAAAAATCTAATGATGATGGCTTAAGGTCCCTGCCCCTACCCGCGAAGATGCTCACGAGCTAATGCTATTCCTATGGGGATGCATTTTTCTAACTCTTTTGCATTTGGACAGTTTTAAATAATATGTTTTGCATTGGATAGCGGAAGTCCTTTTCAAGATCGCTCCGTGATTACTTTTTCAATTTTGGCGTAGATATTTTTATAATGTTTCTTTCACTTCCAAAAGCGGTTCTGAAAGTGAAACTAACTTTATAAAAAATATCTATGACTCAAATCGAAAAAGTAGTCAAGGAGCGATTTTGAGAGGGACTTCTGCTATCCAATGCAAAAAAAAAAAAAAAAAAAAAAAAAAAATTGAAAATTTCAAAATGCGAAAGAGTTATTAGAAAAATGCCTCCCCACAGGAATAGCATTAGCTCAGCAGTGTCTTCGCGGGCAGGGACAAGGGCCTTAAAGATCCTGTTGAAAGTAGAATTTTTTTGATTCAGTTTAAAGTATCAAATTGGAGTATTTTAATAAAGCAGAATACGTTATTTTATATTACATATTTTAAGTTTTAAACTAAGTCGGCTATTAATAAATTGGAGAAATTTTCTTTGTAAATATGCTTTGCGAAGGAGGGGGAAAGGGGTACCTTCAAAATCCACGTTTGCCTTGGGAAAAAAGACTGGTTTTGGCCCTGTTCACATTTAATAATTTGTAGATCCTCCTCGAGAGGCAATTACAGCTGCGACTCTCCTGGGCATGCTCTCAACTAATCCTTGTATTACATTTAATGGTATTTTATTCCGCTCTGTTTGCACAAGGCAGGTAAGCTCTTTTACTGATTTTGGGCATGTGTCACCCGCCTTAATTCGACGATCCAACTCGTCCCAGAAGTTCTCTATTGGGTTCAGGTCTGGGCTCTGGGCAGGCCACTCGAGTCGATGCACTCCATTATCAGCATACCAATCCATGCTGGACCTCGCTACATGGCAGCTTGCGTTGTCATCCTGGAAATAACATGGGTACAATCCATAGTATTGCCACAACGTAGGAAGTACACTGTTGTCCAGTATATTACAGTAGGCATCGGCATTGAGCTTACCATGAATTGGGACCAAGGGTCCTAGTCCGAACCAGGAAAAACAACCCCAGA
Organism: Maratus speculifer; assembly: GCA_964019185.1. Taxonomy (NCBI): domain Eukaryota; kingdom Metazoa; phylum Arthropoda; class Arachnida; order Araneae; family Salticidae; genus Maratus; species Maratus speculifer. The sequence goes on along the minus strand of OZ025296.1, from coordinate 185,350,029 downwards.
ACATAATTCCCCCTCTGCCAAATTTAACTGTGGGCACAATACATTTTGGTAGGAGGCGTTCTCCAGGCAGACCCCAGACCCTACCATCAGAACGGTAGAGGGTGAACCTTTTGATTCATCTCTCCAGAGAACCTGTTTCCATTGCTGTACAGTCCATTGCTGGCGTGTTTTGCACCAACTTAACCGAGCTGCCCGGTTGGACTTGGTGATTAAAGGCTTATGGGCTGTAGCACGGCCATAAAAATTAAGCAGATGAGCCTCCTTACGGATGGTATTCATGGAAACAACACATCCTGAAGCTTGTTGAAATTCTTGGCGTATGTGTAACATTGGTTGGTTGCAGTTCTTCCGAATTTCTCTAGACAGAACCCGTCGGTCTCTATCTCTCAGTTTCGTCGGTCTGCCTACTCTGGCCACATTCTGACAATCACCATTCAGCTTCCATTTTCTAATCACATAAGCCACAGTCGTTTTAGGGTAATTAAGCTCGCTAGATATGTCGATTAAAGATCGGCCATTTCGTTGGTACCCGATGATCACACCTTTCTCAAAATCAGACAGCTCTGTTCTTCTTGGCATCATGCATGCGATTGATGTCAGTGTTGTTTTCGACACCACATTTAACAGTGGAGAACTTTACGTATTTCAGGATCGCAGATATCGGCATTTGCATAAGAGCCATTATCAATTATGTATCAATGGGTAGATTTGACACAAATGCTTCGATTTTTTATAATTATTTTTATCCTGAAATAGGTTCGTTCTGGTAATTATCTAAGAAAAGAAGTAAATCACCAGTAAAAAACGTAAATGGAGATTTGGCAATTTGCGTAAAATCTGACGTCATTCAACTGCTTTCAGAGACCAATTGAAAATCAGTTCACTCCTATCCACAATAACTTTCTGAATTTCCACGAAATTCGATCGGATTTTTTCATGGGTAGCTCCATAGAGTTGAATATTAAATTATGTAAAATGATAAATTTTATCGTTCACGCATACGCTGATTAAAAAATATTTCATACAAATACTCATATTTTAGAAAACTTTTAATATTTTTATATTTCAATAGCACCTTATTCTTTCTACTACATTTTGCGAATTTTTCTGAATGTGGCTTTATATTTGGTTGAAAATATTGCATGACATAGAACATTTTAGAAAATATTTAATATATTTATATTTCAATGAATTTTGGTGAACTCCCCCCCCCCCTCCCTTTTCTTCTTTGCAAAGCATCTGCAAAAGTATTTGCAAAGAAAAATTTTCTAATTTATTAATAGCCGACTTATTTTAAAACTTAAAATATGTAATATTGATTAAAGTAGTCTGCTTCGTTTAAAAAAAATGATACCTTAAAATCGTGAAACCGAATCAAAACGAAAAAAAAAAAAAAATCTGCTTTATGCGGGATCTTTATGCCATCATCATTAGATACTTCTATGCTTTGGTATAGGAGAAATGCTTTGAATGGGACGATTTTGACAATATCATGCTAAACATAGACATGGAAAAAATCGCCAAACAAAATGTACATTTGGGACACTTTCATCCTAGCGCCCGGGGCACATGCCCTTTTCCCCCAACCCTCTCTTAGTTTTGGCCCTGAATGTGAATAAAGCTCTTTTTCTTTTCTATCACAATTGTCAAGTACTTATTAGCAGCAATATTGTATTAGATATTGTATTAATTCAATACTAGTTTTTTTTAAAGTCAGTTATTAAAAAATGTCAATTTGTGGAGAATCCCTTAAGATTCAGCCGTTTTTAGAGAGCAGAGTAAAAACATCTCACTAAAATAATGATATCTTTTTGATTTTTCACGATATTTGATTGGATTTTTTTTATAAGTCACTCCATAGAATTGACTATTAAATGATGTAAAAAAAATGTTTTTCTAGTTCGCGCATGCGCAGATAAAAATTATTTCATACAACTACTCATATTTCATAAAATATTTAATATATTTATATTCCAATTGCGCTACATTTTTTCTACTGCATTTTGCCAATTTTTCTGAAATTTGCGTTAAATTTGGTCAAAAACCCAGCATGATATAAACAAAAAACATACCAAAATTTTTTGAATTTTTCAAAAAAATCACTCTATCGCCATAAATATACATGCTATTCTCACAAAAATTAGTGCACATATTCTACTGTATTCATATATTTGTATTCTAAAGCGATAAGTCGTTTCGTGCATTTTCATGTACAGGGCGATCCCAAATATTTCTATTATTCTTTGTTTTTTTGCCGGCCCCCTAATTACCCGCTTAACAAATGAATGTAAATAAATATAAAGTGAAACATAATCTTTATATTTCTGAAGTTCCAGAAGAATCCGACCAGTATATTTTTAAATATTTGACAAAATGTCAAAAACTGAAAGTGTACAAATACTTTTTGGTAGATAGTGTATATATATATATATATATATATGTCAACATTTGAACAGAGGGTGGTTTTGGGGTCTGGGGGTCATGATCCGTGAAAATATACCAAAATTTTCCGGAAGTGCTTTCCTCCGGACGGCTGCAATAGGTAGCTTTTTACTTTTTGTAATGAAAGCTACCTAAAAATATTGTTTATCCACCATCTTGAGAAATCTAATAAGTTGCTAAAATATCTTTTTGTCACCAATTTCAATTTTCTCGCCAATCGCGCCAACCAGAACAGAATATGTGTCTCTTCGCTTGTCTACACTGTAAAAAAAATCTGCAAGTTTACTAAAATTGCATCTGTAACCAGGGTATTATATTTACCAGCGCATAGCACAAATACATGAAATATCTTAGTTTCACCTGTCAGCCAATCAGAAAGGGCTTCAGTAGTGACGTGATCATTGTTTACGCGGCCACAAGGGCTTGTAAAAGTCTTCCATCTTGAATCCGTTATTGAGAAGGATTTCTAATTAAAAAGTAAGTAAATATTTATTCTTAATGTGTTAAAGTTTGTTTTAACCTCTTCAGTCCTGACTTTGCCCCTAGGAGACACTTATGAACACTCTTTAATTTTTTTAAAATGCTTCTAGAATTGTTAAGATTGTTTTAGACCTCTTTTAATGAATGCGTGCATGTTATAAGCATCGATAACTCAGATAAGGGTATTTGATTTTTTGTTATAATGTAGCATGATCTAGCAAGTAAATCTTTCTGTTATTTCCTGTTAATTACATATATTATTGTCAGATAACTATTCTTTACATAGGTATTTATTACAAATGCGAAATTTCTAATGTTTAATGTAACAAATAAAACTTCCCTTCTATTTTTCTCAAATTTCCCTTCTGTGTTTTTGCCTCATTCTCCAAAGTACAAAAGATTAAAGTGTTTAAACTTATTTCTACACTTTTTGTTACTTTATAGTGAATAATCAATCCTAAATTTCATTAGCAATTGATAACATCACTTTCATTTCATTAAAAATTTCATCTGAATTTCATTCTCAAAATATTCGTTTCCGAATTTTGTCAATCCCACACATTAATAGCATTTAAAGTTTTAAAAAATCTGTAAAACTTTTTAATTTAAAATAAATAAAATCTGCTCTATGCGTTACTTTATTTTTACAATCAATTGCCAAATAAGATTTTTCTTACCGCTCGAAATTTTCCTTTTCCTTTTGCTCCCTCATCCCTTCATTCCTCTATGCTATATATTCTATGCGCTCCTCATAAAAAAGCATAGAATTTTAAACTATTTAAAATTCTTTAGAGCCCGGTGGTGGGGGGAGGCGAAATCTGAATTAATTAGAGGAAAGTTGAAAATTGTTTAAATCCTTGTAGGTCTAGAATGAATATACTAAGTTTTCCCGTTTCTTACTAGGGTAGCGTTACAAAATGTGTATTGATTTATAATCGAAAAGAAAACTTTTATTAATTACCATAAAAATACCTATAAAAATTATTTTTATCAAAATCATTGTCAGTTCATTATTTTTGATATTTGAAATATGTGTACATAGTTATCTATTGTGTATATATTAAGTGGATATCTATTAGAATTAAGGAAATTGAAAAAAAATGCGAGAATTTGGAGGGGGGGGGGGGGGGGACAAATGAGTGTGCAGAAACCTTTTCGCTAGAGGAAATTTAAAGTCAACAAGTAACATGGTTCTAAACTTCGATATTTTACATAAAGGACAAAAATGGTTTTAAAAAAAAAGGATTTTCGATTAGTACAAACATCTTAAATTAACCTTTAACTAATGTTACTGATTTCACAAACCGCTGCTCCCCCCCCCCCCCCCCCCATTTTTACACTTTAGCTACACACACTATCGAAGTTTTCATTCATTTGAAACTTTTATACTATCATCAGAGACTTTTGAATAGGTGAATTTTAATTATAAGAGATTTAAACAAAACGTTTAGTACAAAAAATCTTTCCTATGAGTTAATCGGGCCTCTTATTAATCTTTCGGCAGAAACTGCTTCACAGTAGTTATATGATAATTTCTGTCAGGTTAAATTTATAAAAGTGTAAAGTCTTTGGAATAATAAAAAATGTAGTCTTAACATAAAAATATTATCTTTAAACTATGGTTTAAGATTAGCGGTATCAGTTGCGACATGTAAAACAGCTATCAACTACAAAATTATAATTCTCAAAATTCATAAAATAAATCCCTAGCATAGTTACATAAACATCGTGAAGGCTTCAACAACTTAAAACATGTAAAACAAATGGAGGCTGGGCAGATTGATAATTTGGTCTCTTCTTGCATCAATATTCTGTTAGAGATTAAGGAAAAATTTTGAAATAGAATACGACAAAAATATACTCGTTTTTTTTTAATTTCAAATTATAAAACATTTGTCTTGACAATGTTTTCGATAGAATCAGTTCTTTTGAGATATTGCTCAGATAAATAAAAAAAGTGGTTTTTCGACTATAAATGTGTACTTATTTTTTATAACGTTGACCACAAACGAGGGGGGGGAAGGGACTCAGTACTTTCATTCTAGATCTAAACTGAAGGGTTTAAAACAATATAATTTTTTCCTAATTAATTTTGAGCTATACCTCTGATTTATTTAGACATTAATGTTCAACAAAAAATTTAAGTGTAGATGCTCATTTTACTCAGAATTTTAAGCCATACATCATTTGTTTTAACAATGTTTTTGACAATTGTTTTGAGATATTATTAAATCATTAAAAAGGTGGGTTTTATTTTATTTGTTTTATTGTAAATCTATATATATTTTCTAATGCTCGTCTTGTACGAGAAAGAAAATTTAATATATTCATTGTAGACATAAACTGATGGGATTAAACCAATTTCCTGTTTCCCTCTAATAATGAATTCTACCAGCTAACCACTGGCCTATTAGTATTTTACTTATTTGTAAATTTTTAGTAATGTAAGTCAGTCATCTAATAAATCTCCCCTCTTCTAAAAAAATTGCTTTTATTTTTGGCCCTTTAATATATAAAGTTTAAAACTTTAAAAATCCTTTGCTTTTTAAAAACCTTTTCCTGATCTATTTGTGACTTTATTATAACAAAAAATAAACAATAAAAAAGTCTTAACTTGTTTACTTTTCATTTTTTGCGTATTTGTAAAACTTTAATAAGGTAGATTATAAATTGTTTCATAAGCCCTTCCTCCTTCAATAATTAATAAAATATGATTATTTTTGTCTCCTATTTCTACTCATAAAATTAAAATTTTTAAAATGCCTTCATATTTTTTTCACCTGTATTTATTACTTTATTATAACAGCAGTTAACTTCCTGAAAACTTCCCTCAACCCAAGATTTTTATACTTAGTTCATCTTTTATATTTTGATAATTTGAAAGATTTAAGTGCGTAGCTCAATTAAATATCTGTTAAATTTGTGTTTTAGATATATAATTTAATTATTTTTAGAGGACGTTTTATCTCTTTTTATGGAATATTAACTGTAAGAAAATGATGATGAAACCTTTGTTTTAAGAGCAAGATATAACATGAAATATTTTTTTATTCATCTCTTCAAGTTTTTCTTCAAATCATGCACAATCAGTGAACTCAAATGTACTTTGCAAATAAATCCCATTAAGGATTTAAAAGGGAGGGTGGTAGAAGAGAAAAATCACAGCTTGGTCAATTCTCAAGATATCACATGCAATTATTTATTTATTTATTTATTGGATAGAAGTTTATTATCTAAAACTTTTATATTTACAAGTTTTAATAGAATCAACTTATACTGAAAAAAAATAAATAAATAAATAAATAAAACGATAACTGAAAGAGGGGGGAGGAAATATCCATACTTCGTCAATTCTTAATATATCAAATCCAATTAAATTTATTTTACATATTCTCAGTAATATCCATATTTTTTATACTGAGGAGTTTTAGGGCCAATTCTTATAGTAAAAATAAAATTAATAAAAATATGAGTTGAAGAAAAGAATCTCAAATCCAAACTGCTTATATTCTGACTCGTTTAAATTCATTTTTGCTTTTAAACGCATCCAAATGATAAGCTCTCTTATATAGGAACTGCATAATGTGCCACGTTGGTCAATTTTTGATAAAGATAGAATATACATATATATTTTAAATGCTGTCAAATTGGGCATTTATAACTGCATTTCTCATGATTGAAAAATTGAAGGTGTATTCAAATAACAAACCCCTTATTTTCTGACTCGTTTTTATATTAATTTTTGCTCTCAATTGTGTGCAATTGGCATTTTCTTTTATTTATAATGTGCCATATTGGTTAAATTTTTGATGTTGTATGTAATTAAATATAATTATTTGAGTAGAGATACAATTTGGGAACGATAGAACAGGTCCCAATCTTTTTTGAATCATTGTGTCCCATTCCTCCCTTGAAGTAGCACTAAAAGAAATATATTTCCAAAAGAAACATTGCCTTTTAGATTTTACTTAACTGTTCATTTATAAAAAACATATTGTTGAGTTTATAAAGTGTTAAAATCAATTAAATTAGCAACAAAAAATGAGATGGAAAATTTACATTAAAAATCTGAATAGTTAGTTACTTTTTCTATTGTGAAATGGACTTTTTAAGTGACAAACTGATAATTACTTGCAACTCCAAATATTTATAACAATAAGTATAATACATTGATTATTTCATCTGATGGAAATTTCATAAATTAAAAATAAAGCATATTTTAAGAATTATTGCAAATGTCCCATCCCTCCCAGTGTTCCACTCTTCCTTCATCCCCCCATCATTTTTAATCAATATGTATGTAATGTGAAACCTCAATAAAATACGCATATAAAAAAGAAAAAGTGACTTTGGACAATGAATTTTTTAAACGATATTTTTTGTATTTTTACTTTATCAATCTTTATAAGAAGAAAGTATTAGATTCGTAAAACGTTTAGACAGATTTACACGCTTTAGGGGGCAGAGACCCCGCTTTTTCGAAAAGGGGAATCTGTGATTTTATTTGTATATGACACGCATTTTCTAGATACTCTATCTCAGGAACCAATGCACAGAGTTTAATATTTTAAATATATAGGTTTAATACAGAAATTATGTTCAATCAGTCACTGATGTAAATTAGTGATGGATAGTTTTCGATGTAAATTCCAGTTTTCGACGGAGTTAAGTTTTGAGTCAGATATACTAAAACCATGTTTTTACAAAATGTCTGTCTGTAACTTTGTCTGTGTTATTGTATGTTATGAGACACAAATTTTAAGTTGCACTCTATCTCGAGAACTAATGCACTCCATATAATAAAAGTTCATATTCAGTTAATTCGTAATGTAAATTTGTGCCGATTAACTTTTTGTTTAAATTGCTCAACATGCGGTGTACCTTCGCTATTTTCTCAGATTTCTGCAATAACTCTACCTTAATGCTTATTAATCGGATTTTCATCAAACTTGAGATTCTGTTAGATACTGTCCTGTTACATATTCGGTTCCGGCCCAACTCACCAAACAAGAGGCGCTGTTTTCTTGAATTTTGCAAAATTTAGGTGATTTTAGCGATGTTCATACCTCAAAAAATAATGCATAACATTTCGTATCCTTAGAAATCCTAAGATGGGCATATATTTTTCGTATTGGGACGGCAAATTTTAAAGTATTAACATGTATATAGATAGATGAAAGTTTCGGTATTGCCACATTCAACTAGTTTGAAACGTTTTACAGTATTTCAAAGGGTAATTTTAAGTGCTGTCGAAAAGGGGAGGGGGGAGGGAACAAAGCTCTTCCGGTATTTAACATGTACTCAAAAAAACATGTCATCATTCAATTTTTTTGCCGTTAAAACATAAAGTTTGCATATCCTGGGTGAAGAAGTGATATTGAGTAATTATTTTCAATAATTATTAATTTTTAGCAGAGGTAAACAATTTAATGATAAAAGAAATTCCTAATTGTAATACATCTAAATATCAGGGTTATTTAATGATTTTACAATTATGTCAAATATTAATGTATATAACATCGTATACATCTAACTAAAGAAAGTGATCGCAATATTTGTAATTCCTATAATTAATATTAATTAATAAAAGTTTAAAAACATTCATTATATTACAAATTAATGTTTTAGAAAAATTAAATTATTGGTTGTTATCCCGCATTTTAACTCTGGGGGAGGGGGGGGGGGGTAAATAATAAAAATTTTATTTTTTAAAAACTATAGTTTTCATCAAGAAAAGATGGAAAGTTAATTTTATACTATCTGAAAGGTTTTTAATAATTTTATTTTTAATTTAAAAATAACTTTGACTTAAAAACTGTTAGTATTTTTTTTAGTGCATAAAGATAGAATTGAATTACACACAATTCAAATGAAGCACTTAGCAATTATGAAAACTTTTAAGTACCAAATTCACAAAGAGATGGATATATCAATTTGTATTTTTTTTATACATATTGAAAGCTTAAGCATTTGTATTACAATGCAAATTTACTACCATTATTTATTGGAAATGAAGATGGATTGTGTCTGAGTATTAGTTATTTATCTAGACATGCCGGCACAGGAAAATTGCTCCATGTAACGTTGACGATTTTTTTAATCCACAACTTCAACATTGTAGATACCTTCTGGACATCATTTTTACACCAGTTGAACTGTTTTAGTGCTATATATTTAACATTTATAAAGCATATTCAATGTTTTTAGTGTTATTGGTGCTACCTTATGACGGATATTTGTATTTTTATTTCATAAAGCATGTCAATCCTTAAAAAAGGGAACTTTTCAGTTTGATATGGTTTTACTAATGTATTTTACATGAAAACTTACATTATATAACTTACATATAGTATATAACTTACTGTCATCATTTTAATAAATAATGACAGCAATTTACGATTTATTGATGTTCTGTCAGTAAATGAAAAACCTCAGATATGAAAACTCCTATGACTACATGAATGAATGTACTACTGACAATTACTAATCATTGATTTAAAATTAAATTGCATGGTTTTTCAAATTATTTATAATTCTTATTGTTTTATTTTTCAACATTTATTCATTTAAATAAACTTTTATTTCTTTGATACCATTAAGATATTTACCGTCAAATTTTGACGGTTCAATAGAAATAATTTTGAAGTAGTTGTAAAATTCATTTATTCAATACAAAGATGAATATAGATTTTTTTATTACATAATATTCATTATAATTTTTTTAAATGTTTCTTTACTTTTTATGTTAACATCTAACTTTCTTCTATAGATGCGTAAGAAAACTGAAGTCCAATTTAAAAACAGTGTGAGCTTCCCGGATGATGAAAGTTTGATAAAGTCAGATGATGGGTGTAAAACCCACATCACTCAAACCAGACAATTCTGTAAAGAAAACTAACTATTGGAAATAAATTATAAAAAAAGAAAGGAACAGAGGACAGTGGATTTACAACTCAGACAAGAAATTTATAGCGGCAATAAGACTGTGACGGACGCCCATAAATAAATGACAAAACAGAGACATTTTCATTATTGTGTATTTACGACAGGGCAAAAGGGGAAATCTCATCTGCGTGTGTGGTAATAGTTATCAACAACATAGACATTCTCACGACTAGGCCTGTAGAAGCCCCTAGAAAATTAAAATTAGGGGGCGTTCAAGTTAATAGTCAATTTAAGGACAGCCAATGAGACTGGAAGGGGAAAAAAATATGTTAAAAGGAAAACTGTGAATGGTCGAAGGATAACTCGACTACAGAATAATTATTATACACTTTTTTGCTTCTGAAATTTGTAAAAAAAAAATTACGAGTCAGTCAGGCAGTCAGGCAGTCAGTCAGTCAGGAGTCAGTCTACCAAACGTGCTCGAGTGATAATCTTCGCCAATATGAGCAATAAAAGTGTGCCGGACTTCTACTCATCGGTCCGGGTATGCATTTACCTATGATGTCAGCAACTTTAAAAAAGGTATGCTTTTTACCGACTTATTTCCCCTTATTTTGCCCACGAGTATAGAATATGATCGAACTAAAAAATAATGGTGAAACACTTGCACGCCAATTGTCCCGCCGGTTAATTAATTATGGTGATGATTTCTCACGAATTTATGAAATCAAATTCAATATTGAAAATATCGTGTTACAAAGCATAAAATGTAATTATGCAGTAATGCCAACAGCTATAAAAAAATGAATAGATTTTGATTTGATTATTTTGTATCTTTGTAATTTATTTATGTGCATGTATATATTTAGTGTATTATGTGTGATCTGTGTTGTACAAATAAATGTTTTTGTTTTATAAATGACAAAGCATGGTGATGATTTATGGAGTATGTGTCGAAATTACTCTAGGTGCATGCTGATCAACGTTTCATAAGGATCTGATAACGTCAAAAAAAACACAACGCATAAATTAATCTAAATTTTTTTGGATAAGAATATTTTTTTTGTAAGAAATTTTAATTGGAAGTATTTTGTAAGGAATGTTATCATTTTATTAGAATTGTTATTAGTATTCCTTAGGCTACAGAAAATATTCTTTTCCCTAATCAGATCCTAGAAACATAATACGATCACTAACAGATTTAATTATAATTATTGTAAAATAAATAAATTGGTTGATCAAATTGATGCACAATTTTGGGGAGAGAAATATCGGAGGGAAATCAAAGGTACTAAGGAAGCAATATGATTATTACAAAATATTTTTAGGTATGTAAAAATCTCTCCATCATCTCAACCCCCCAAAAAATTGGTTGCCGTGATACCAGTTCCTTAATTATTTATTTTTATGTATTTAATTTAAATGATTAAAAGAACGAACTTGGTTGATTTTAGTACTTTAATAATACAGTAGTGTGGTAATTTCTTTTAATTTGAGTACTTTAAAGAACCAAATTATTTTTCAAATATTAATTAGCTTCAATTTAGATATTATTACTGCCATATTAGAAGTAAATATTTAATTAATATTGTGATTATTTGAATTTTATTTTTTTTTAAATTAATTTTGTGGTTACTTGAATTCCTTTTGTAAAAAAAAAAAAAAAAAAAAAATGATAATGAAATGAATGAATGATTCTGACAAATATACATTTTAAAGGAGATAATTAGATTGGAGATAAGATAGATTCTCTTTTGATTATAAGAAAATAGGAGTTGTTGTTAAAATTGGTATATATATACGTAAAATAATAAAGTAAACAAAAATTTGTTTTTTTTCACATAATAAATTTTATAAATATGATACTAAACCGAGACATTGGCATGCAAGTGTATTTTTGTTTGAGATAATTGGCACATTTTTCAAAAAAAAAAAGTATATATATATGTATGTTTACACTATTGAACAAAAAAAAAAAAAAAAGAAAGGTTGTTATTTAATTTTATGTATTTATGTGTCTTATGATAGAAAGGATTTTATTCTAAAATTCATCAAATATTTTGATATTTTATGTTAGCACATGTGGATAAAACTGTATAAATTAAAAAAATAATAATAATAAGATATGTGGGTATATTTATATCACGTTGGTTATTTTTTTAAGTAAATCATTGTAGTTTTATTATTTAAAAAAATTGAGGATAATTGATTTTATGACTAAAGGAGGTACGAGGAAATCTCTCAGAAATAACACGCGTTTAAGTGGCGTTAAAACAAGAAGGCAATTAAAAATATTATTAAATAAAAACGAAAAAATTTCGGGAGAGAACAAAAACGATAAACAAAGAAAAAAAACAAAGAATTCGGGATCAAAAATTTCTGGGATAGGAAATATGGCAACTCCTAATGCAGAGCATTTAGTAGGATTAATTTATCCGTTTGATGGTAAAAAAGAAACTAATATCAATTATTTCCTACTACAATTTGATAATTTAATTGACAAAACGAAATATAGCGATGAACACAAATTAATAATTTTGAAAGCCAAGATCATAGGATCGGCAAGGGAAACTCTCATGCAGGATGAATCATTATTTTTAGAAGCAGACATAGGAAAATTCAAGGAGAAGTTAAGGGAATTATTTTCCGTTAAATGTAATTTCGGGGGTGCTCAGAATTTATTTTTCAGTCTAAAGCAGAAACCCGACCAAACATTAGCTAATTTTATAAATGAATTTAATGCTACGGCAAATTTATATATAAAAAAAAGTGGTCAAAAATTAGAGGATAACAGCAACGCAAAATTTTTAGACCAAATGAAATTGGCTAGATTCCTAGATGCAATTCGCGCAGATATTAGTTTAGAAGTGAGAAAAAATGCACCCGAAAATTTTGAGGCAGCATGCAAGTCCGCACTAAGATTGGAAGAGGCTTACAATCAAGCAAATATTCCCGAAATAAATAGCATTACCGTTAATAAAGAGAATGAAATATTGGGAAAATTAAATAAATTAAGTGCAGACAGTGCAGAGCAAATTCAGACACTCGTCACCGAAATAAACAACCTTAAATTGAAATTAAATAATAGATCGGAGAGAGAAAAAACATGCTGTGAGGTATGCGGGAAAGAAAACCATGAAACAAAAGATTGTTGGTTCAGACAAAAATATAGTAATGATAATGCGGCTACGAATATTAACAGATTTCAAATTAATAGAGGGTCGCAGGTCTCACGCACAAGAGGTTACAGAAATAACTATAAACAGCAACAAGGATTCCAAAATATGGGGTATCAGGGACATAATGGTAACAATAATTTTGGCAATTGGAACTATGGCTATATAGCACCTCACTTTCCTACCCCCCCTCCCCCCATATACAATTATATGTATCCACAGGAATATTACCATAATACAGGAGCACAGGGGTTCGCACAGCCTTCAAGAGGTCGTGGAAGAGGTGGCTATCAAAACAATTTTAATAAATCCCAGACAGACGAGCAAGAGGATAATTACAATGAACAAAATAGCAAAAGGGAAAATAAACACAGAGGCCATTCCAAAAGAGGTTCATTCAATAACAAAAAACAACACGAAAAACAAAGGTCGGAAAACTAAATCAGAGGCTCGCTGAAAATAAACAACAATATTTTAGCGACACAGGTGAGTCTCAGTTTAAAGGGTGTCGCAAAATAAACAGATTTATTGCCAGTGTTAGAAATGAAGGAGAAAATCAGTTACCCATCATTGACCTAGAGATAAATAACATCAAATTTAAAGCGTTATGTGATAGTGGGGCGGCGGTCTCATTGCTTTCGCCCACTATTTTTGATAAATTAAAGGAAAAAAATGTAAAATTTAAATATCTGGGAAATCAAATACAAATACAAACTTTAACGAATTCAAAAATTTATTTTAAACAGTGTATTAGACTGGTTTTCAGATTAAAGGGCAGTTTTACAACAGGTACATTTTACATCACAAATAAAGATTTCGGTCGAGAATACCAAATGCTTTTGGGATACGATTATTTAAGGGATAATAATATGATTTTGAATTTTAAAGAAAAAACACTTATTTTCAAAAATATAAAAATTAAACTGAATATTCCAGAAAAGGAAAAAGGGATACAAGTTAATAATCTAACTTCAGAAACAGAAGACAAGGATAGGCAAGAAAACAATCCATCAGGGTCTTATGTAAAAGAAAAGAATAATGATAACAAGAAAAAGACACAGCCCATCACTAAGCAAAAAAATATGTATGCTAGGACCATAGCAACAATTTTTATAAATGCAAATTCAAAAAAAATAGTTAATTTACAATGTCATGATGCCATAGCAGAACAAGAGGTAATATTATTAGAACCCTTGAGAGACGACTCGAAATTCACATTTCAAACTTCATTGCATGAAGTGCAACAAAATAATAGAATTCATGTCATAATAGCAAATAACACTGACAAAAGAATAAAGTTGAATAAAGGGATAAATGTAGGCAAAATAACAAAAGATATAGATTTTAAACAGGATACAAAATCCGATGACATTGAACAAGGAACAATTTACGAATTAAATAGCTTAAATATCGAAGAGATCAGAAAATTAAGAGAAGCAGAGTTAAGAGAGACAGACTTTGATTTAACACATTTACCCGAAGACCTAAGAGAAAAATTAAAAAACATACTCATGAGAAAAGCGCATGCATTTTCAAAGTCATATGATACTTTAGGTCAAACATCTTTAGTTATACCAAAATTTAATTTAAGTCATGACTACCCGATACAAACCAAACCTTATAAACTACCTCAAACAGTCAGACAATATGCGAAAACAGAAATACGGAACTTACTAAGAGCAAAGATTATTGAAAAATCAGACTCAAATTATGCGTTTCCAGTAATTTTTGTTAAAAAGAAACAAAGTAATAAAGAAAAGAAAAATGAAACCAAATATAGAATGGCTATAGATTATCGGTTATTAAATCAAATTCTACACACATACAGCTTTCCCATACCGGATATTAAAGAAATTCTTTACTCGATCAGCGGAAAAAGGTACTACACGGTGTTAGATCTTCATAGTGCTTTTTTTCAGATAAATTTAAGGCCACAGGATAGGCAAAAACTAGCATTTATTACTGAGGAAGGAAAATTTAACCCTTTAAGGCTCGCTTTTGGGACAAAGAACAGCAGCGCTTATTTCGCAGAACTAATTGATAAAGTGCTCGGACACTTCAACAAGTCCCAAGTGGCATACTTCATGGATGATGTGGTAATTGGTACCAATACAATCCAAGAAATGCTACAAATTTTAGAGCAAGTTCTACAGGCTCTCATTGACCACAATCTGACCATAGAACCTTCAAAAATGCAAATATGCAAAGAAGAAATAGATTTTCTGGGCTTCCAACTCAACCGATGGGGATATTCCCCAGCAAAAAAAAACATAGACAAAATTAAAAACCTAGTACGTCCAAAAACAAAAAAGGGAGTAAGATCACTTCTGGGTCTAGCAAACTACTTTAGATCTTTAATTAGAAATTATTCAGATATTGTACATCCCTTAGTAGAACTTACAAAAGAAAAAGTAAAATTCAAATGGGGTGAGGAGCATGAACAGGCGTTGAAAAACATACAAGAAGCAATAATACAAAACCCTACACTTAGACCCCCAGATTATAACAAGGAATTATTTTTGATATGTGACGCCTCGAAGCTAGCCATATCCTCAATTCTGGCGCAGGAGTCTAATGGCATTTTATTGCCTATCGAGTTTTTTGGGAGAAAATTAAGAGGGGCAGAAAAAAGCTACCCCAGTATAAAATTTGAATTATTGGCGATTCATGAATCAGTCAATCATTTTAAACATATTTTATGGGGTAGGCAATTCACGATTCTGACGGATTCGAAACCCATTACACAGCAAATGAATTTAGAAGCGCAATCTGACATAGTCAAAAGATGGATGACAGATTTGGCGGAATATAATTATATTTTTGAGCATATTGAAGGTAAGGTCAACCCCGCTGATTTTGTATCTCGACATATTTGCAATTTAGAAACGGACTTACAATTACACAATACTCTATTTAAAGTCAACGAGGCTTTGTCTAATGACAATATTAAATCAGAACAATATGCAGACGAAAAGTTAAGAAAAATAATTGACAAAATAGAAAAGGGACAAAACAATCGAACAACAAAAAGATATATGTTAAATGATGATAAAATATTAATTCTGAGACCAGGTACAGAAAAAAAGGAACTACTCATTGCCCCTGACTCTTTGAAAATAGCCATTATGGAAGACGCGCATTCCCCCCATTTTGGATTCCAGAAAACTTATGACACCATTAAGGATAGGATATTTTGGCATGGAATGTACAGAGATATCAAAATATTCTGTGCGAACTGTACAGCGTGTCAAACAGCTAAACATCACAAAACAATAAAAGTACCAGTGCAAAGGGTGGTTAAAGACCAGGAAGTAGGAAGTATACTACATATTGACGTATGTGGACCTCTAACATTTTCTGTGCGAAAGAATAAATTTATTCTGACTATCACTGACGCAACTTCCAGATTTTTAGAAGCGGTTGCATTAAGAAATGTAGAAACACAGACAATTCTCAATGTGCTGAATAAGTACTTCAGTACTTTTGGAATTTGCAACAGCATATATCTGGACAATGCAAAATATTTTAGAAGTGATTTATTCAGAGAATATACAAAGGCATTAAATATAGAATTACACTTTACGAGTGTATACAGAGCCAAGGCGAATGCAATTGCTGAGACGGTAAACCGAATTCTGAAGAGCTCCCTAATTGCAATGTCAAAAAGCACAACGGAATGGGACATTCGGCTAGATTTTTTTAAACTTCATTATAATAACACAATTCACAGGGCTTTAGGATTCGCTCCCGCACTCATTTTCTTTGCGAGAAAATTGAGAACTCCGTTTACATCGCATATTCCCACAGAAAAGGTCTCAACTAAAACTTATGTGGCACAGAGAATGGCACACATTAAAGAAGTGAAACTACAAGCACTGGCCAATCAGTCACGCATGCAGGATGAGTATGCTAAAGAAGAGGACCTGCTACATACACCTACTCTGAATTTGGGACAAATAGTATACTTAAAACGTATAAATCCGGGCGCTCTGGCGAACAAGTTTGACGGTCCTTTTGAAGTAATAAAAAAATTACGCAACAATAATTATTTACTAAAAGACCTAACAGGTAATTATGCTCGGCCTATAAAAAGGAACATCGATTTACTATTCGCGCCTAGAGCAGCAACTCCTCATATAGACGGGAAAAACAGTACGGCAGAGGAGGATTCAGAGGGGGAAACATAACAAAAATTTGAAAGAAAAAAAAAAAGAAACATAAGCCCTAATTATTATTTAAAATTATCTAGTGTATTCGTAATATATAGGGATTTGTATCATGTATTTAAGAAACAAATTTTATGTCGATAATTTTTTTTTTCTTCTCTTTTTGAAAACAATGCGTTTTTAAGACATCATATAATAACTTGCCTTTTAAAATCAAGCAACATAGAGAGAAAAAAAAAGGAAAGGGATAGCAAGATGAGTGTACTATTTCCCTCTGAGTTACAATTGGGGAAATGTGCAGGCACACTCGAAAAAATCATTACATACACTAAATATTACATAGGTACTTCACAGAACTTCATGTTGCATAAAAAAAAAAATAAATAAATAAATAAATAAATAAATAAATAAATAAATAATAAAAATAAAAAAATAAATAAATAAAATAAATAAACAATACTGATAATTGTACATTGGATGACTAGGACAGAAGCAATTGCTCAAAATAAATTCGCCTAGTGCATAATCAATAAAAAAAAAAAAAAATAAATAAATAAAAAAAAAAAAAAACTTTAATTATTTATTCTGCATATTTAAATAAAGTGGAAACAACTTGAAGAGAAATAACTCTTACAAACAACGCATATGCAAAATTGAGATTAAAAATATGTATATGAGTACAAAAAAAAAAAAAAAAAAAAAAAAAAAAATACAGACTTTTATATAGAAATTTGATAAGAAGTTCGGCGAAGTACGCAAGAATAAAATAACAGATAACAATGGCAAGGCAAGTTATTGACACAACAAAATAACGTGGAAACTCAGCACATAGGATTAAAAAAAAACAAACAAAATAAATAAATAAAGAACTCAAAGAAAAAAAAATAAGGTTTTCTCACCAACAGAAGACTTTCCGCTTGACGAGATGGATGGAGCGGATGACAGGTCGCGGGGAATAAACACAGTTATCTCACCCCAGATCAAGAAGGGGGAAGAGTTGCTCTCGATTCGGAAATATTTCTCTAGGCAGGGCACGACAGAAAGCTATAAAATTGAATATCAGATTTAGTCGCATGGCAATTTTAAGATGGTTTGCTAAAAAGATAAAATGTTAAGGTTAGGATTTTACGAAAACGCGTGTGATATAAGCATTCCCAATAATATTTAATCGGCAGAGTAAAATATATATTAAAAAAAAAAAAAAAAAAAAAAAATAAAATAAATAAATAAATAAATAATTAAATAAATAAGTAAAGGTTATATTTTTTTTTGGAGGACATTTTACAGGAATTTTTTTTTTCTTTTACCTTTGCCTGAAAATAAAAGGTATTACAAATTCTTTTGCTGCACGTTAGATATAAGTATGATGACATTACTCACGCAACGTAGTTTCAAAAGAAGATCTTCTGGGATAGTATACAAAAGAAAGTTATAACAATTAGACTTCATCACAAGGCAATACTTAGTTACATTGGATAAGTAACAGACGCAAAATTATTTTAGAGTCTTATCAGGAATCTTATAAAAGCAAATAAATTAGGAAGTTTTTTTTAAATGTGAAGATTAAACGACACTATATATATTATTAGATATATTTTTTTTTACCGACATAGGCGTATGGAAACATAACAATATTTTATAAAAAGTGTACAATTGCAAAAAAAAAAAAAAAAAAAAAATTAATTGTAAGTGGTATCGATTTTGCACTTTTACACACTTCTTAATAATATTTAGATAAGGCATTCAAATACAATAATAATAAAACAATATAAAGGTTCATGTATGGATATCATACGGCAGTGTGAGCACATATATTTATGAATATAAGGAAATCTTTCTGCGGGCAGAGAGTATTTATCAAACCTGGCCAGGTTATTCACTAAATGTATATACTCGATTGTCAATAATCCGTACAAATTAATATATATATATAAATACAAATATTTAAGTATTTAAAAAAAAAAAAAAAAAAAAAAAAAAAATTCAATTTAACTCTAAACAACATAGTAAATTTTGGTAAAAAAAAAAAAAAAAAAAAAAAAAAAAAAAATAATAAAAAAAATAAAAAAAGATAAATTATTTTAATCAGTATGACATGCTGAATCATTTTAGTAATAAAATTAGATATAGAAGTCAATACATATTTCAAATGATTAAGTAATTTTGTTTTCAAAATGTATTTTTTTTTCCTTCCATACTATAGTGTCTTTTAAAATTTTAAATACTCAAACTACAACAAGAAAAGGTAAATAAATGGATGGTATATAGATACACTCTATTAATATTACTTCATTTCACACTTTATAGCATTTACCAGCATTTATTAAAAGCATTTATACTTAGAAATATTCTTTTAGACTCTTCTAAGGTAGCATAAGATTTATAAACAAAAAATATTTTAGGGATTTCACTCCCTTTTTATTCACGTTTTGCTAGATAACCCCCCCCCCCCCCCTCAAATTAAGCATTTAGGAAACATATCAGATTTTTCTTTCGTTATATATTTTTTTAGGTAGATATGCACGGTAAAGATTTACTTGCAGAAAGTTTTTATCAACAATATCACACCCAGTAATGAAAAAGAATTTTTTTTTTTTTCGCTAATTTTTTTTCTCTGGTGGCAAAATTTGACTATAGTTTTTCAAGTTTAATTGCAATTATCAGCCAGTGAAATGAAAAGGCACATTGATTTTCGAAAAATTTTTTTTTTCCAAGTTGTGATATTATAATTTTTAGCATTGGATATTAAAATCTTTCAGGCAATGTTCAGACTCATAATATAATTTTAGGAACATTGTTAAACGATTGCATAATCGCGGTATTATTTCCTGAAAGGCAATTTTATTAGGATACTTCTCTGAGACTCCAATATATTCTGCGGGAAATACGAGATTTTCGACAGCAAGCGTCTTCAGCCAGTCTATAAGAAGCCATTTTCCCTGAAAATACAAAATAAACAGTACACAGTACATGGTTTTATAGCGAATATATGTCAATTTTATAGAATAAAGGGGTGAAAATTTACACGGAAGGCATGCGTAGCAGGTTATAAGTTAATACGGGTTAGTTTCTAATAGTTTAACATAAGTTTCATGCAAAAGAAATATAATTTTTAAGACAAAAGACGAGAAAATGACATACCTATGTGGCTTGCATGGACCATAACATTCGCTATTCCCGTTACAAACAAGTTTGCCTCTATAGCGGGGTGGCTTATCGGACTTGTTTTCTAGGAAGAGCCATCCATTACCGTTTCAGGGTGTTAGGCTAATAAGCACGTCATTAGCACCTGTCAATCAAAATGCGCGCTACGGATCGGATGCGTTCTTTTTCGCGCTAGCTCGTTTTTTTTTTTCCTCTTTTTCTCATTTAAGAAAACGTTCGCTTCTCGTGTGAAGAGCAATAAGCTATGCTTTGAGCACATGTGTCTGCAGCGATGTCCTCTATACCTCCTCCACGAGAATGATGAGGAATGTGTATACAACATTACCCATTTTATCAACACTTAACATAATTCAAATTTGTAACATTCAGCTATGATTTGTGTTAATAATCTTGTGAAGTGTAGAATATACACAACAGGGTATATTTGTTTTTTTAGATATTTCATATGATGTACATAAAAAAGGTTTCTCAACATTGTATATATATTTTACTATTTTGATACTAATCCAGATATGTTATGCTAATAACATTGGTGTTGCTAGGAATTTGTGTTGTTTGTATTTTGTTTTGTTTTTGGGTTAATACATATTTTACTTTATGTGTTTAAAATATTATACATTTAAAATAAACAAAAAGTGTGCCAATACATCTCAAATTCAGGTTTAGATTTTTCGGAGCTTTTACATGTTATATTTTTTTTTCTTCCTTAGTGTAGAAAAAATTATTCCAAATTTATACTTGGCTTTGATTGCATGATTTGGCATTTTAATGAATTAATTTAATTATTGTATCAAAATTTGGGCATGGGGAAATAATACACAGAAGAGAAGATAATCGGACCTTGGAAGTGTTCACCAGAACTGAATCAAAATTCCAATGAATATGGATACAACAGTTGCGGGAGTGTGGTGTGCACAAAAATGATGTCTACAGACCTCATTTTTTTTTAGACCCAGGGGATAGATGATGGGTGTAAAACCCACATCACTCAAACCAGACAATTCTGTAAAGAAAACTAACTATTGGAAATAAATTATAAAAAAAGAAAGGAACAGAGGACAGTGGATTTACAACTCAGACAAGAAATTTATAGCGGCAATAAGACTGTGACGGACGCCCATAAATAAATGACAAAACAGAGACATTTTCATTATTGTGTATTTACGACAGGGCAAAAGGGGAAATCTCATCTGCGTGTGTGGTAATAGTTATCAACAACATAGACATTCTCACGACTAGGCCTGTAGAAGCCCCTAGAAAATTAAAATTAGGGGGCGTTCAAGTTAATAGTCAATTTAAGGACAGCCAATGAGACTGGAAGGGGAAAAAAATATGTTAAAAGGAAAACTGTGAATGGTCGAAGGATAACTCGACTACAGAATAATTATTATACACTTTTTTGCTTCTGAAATTTGTAAAAAAAAAATTACGAGTCAGTCAGGCAGTCAGGCAGTCAGTCAGTCAGGAGTCAGTCTACCAAACGTGCTCGAGTGATAATCTTCGCCAATATGAGCAATAAAAGTGTGCCGGACTTCTACTCATCGGTCCGGGTATGCATTTACCTATGATGTCAGCAACTTTAAAAAAGGTATGCTTTTTACCGACTTATTTCCCCTTATTTTGCCCACGAGTATAGAATATGATCGAACTAAAAAATAATGGTGAAACACTTGCACGCCAATTGTCCTGCCGGTTAATTAATTATGGTGATGATTTCTCACGAATTTATGAAATCAAATTCAATATTGAAAATATCGTGTTACAAAGCATAAAATGTAATTATGCAGTAATGCCAACAGCTATAAAAAAATGAATAGATTTTGATTTGATTATTTTGTATCTTTGTAATTTATTTATGTGCATGTATATATTTAGTGTATTATGTGTGATCTGTGTTGTACAAATAAATGTTTTTGTTTTATAAATGACAAAGCATGGTGATGATTTATGGAGTATGTGTCGAAATTACTCTAGGTGCATGCTGATCAACGTTTCATAAGGATCTGATAACGTCAAAAAAAACACAACGCATAAATTAATCTAAATTTTTTTGGATAAGAATATTTTTTTTGTAAGAAATTTTAATTGGAAGTATTTTGTAAGGAATGTTATCATTTTATTAGAATTGTTATTAGTATTCCTTAGGCTACAGAAAATATTCTTTTCCCTAATCAGATCCTAGAAACATAATACGATCACTAACAGATTTAATTATAATTATTGTAAAATAAATAAATTGGTTGATCAAATTGATGCACAATTTTGGGGAGAGAAATATCGGAGGGAAATCAAAGGTACTAAGGAAGCAATATGATTATTACAAAATATTTTTAGGTATGTAAAAATCTCTCCATCATCAGACGAGGAAAAAGAACTATTATCTATAAGAAAAATCCCTCCCCATACCTCAGTTGGGCTTTCTAATATATTCTACAGCACTGAAGTTTTCAAATATTTTACCATAATATTTTATCAATCATTTTCCAATAGTATCTTAATAGGTATATAAGCTTGATTATTCAAATTTGGAGAAAACATGTTTCCAAAAATACTATCGATGAAGCATGAATTTAATAGATATTTGTATGAACTCTAGTTATGTAATATTTGTAAAGTATGAGTCATATTAAAAATATATATGTAAATTATTTTTATTGTATAGAATATAATAAATCATTATTTAGAAATAAACTTCATTCATATTTTCATTGTATTTTGTCATTTAATCACATTACATTTATTGGTTGTACAGTAGGGTGGAGCGAAAAAAATTTTTTTTTGAAAATCAAAAACGGGTAGGTGCCAAAAGTTGCCTTTATACTAGTACATCAACTGTGTGAAATTTTAGCGCTGAAAAAAAATGGCTTGAGTCTGCGCTTTTGCTCCAAAAATCGAAATTTTGGGTAAAATTTGTCATTTTTTGACATTTTTTCAAAAAAATTAAAAAATTCCTACAGAGTTGGTTAGTATTTAAAAGTGTTGCTTAGATCTTTATATTTATCTGCTTAACATATTTAAACTATAAAACAATATCTGTAGTCTGTATAATTTGAACAAATCTGACAACTTTTTGTGAAAAATCAGCGTTAACCTCTCTATTGGAGCATACAACGAAATGTTGCTTTGAATGCATTTCTTACCTATTTGCTTTCAAAACTACTGTGTATATAACTCATAGAGGTGGTTGCATTATCCCACCCGTCTCAACCATCCAATCATTTAGGCCCAGTGTTTTATTTATGTATTGAATTGTTATTTTTTTCCCAAAGACGAGTATAAGTTTTCTATATATCAAAGTAATTTATCTCTTCTTTATATTCACTGACTTTGGAGGATTTGGATAATGCTAGGGTGACCTACTGCACGTATATTTTTATACCATGTATAACAGAACAGAAGCTGAGCAATGTATTGGGTATGTTCTTAATTGAACCTATTCAGCAGTCTATTATCTTCATTAAAATTTCATGCAATTAGTACATTATTACTGGAAGTCTAGTCTAGTAATTTCTATTAAGATTTTAGATCTATTATTTAGGTGTGTAGTACATTTGGTATAAAACATCCCGCGGTATAAACTTGGATTATACATTTTGTGAGTGAACATATAAACGCTGATTGACAATCTGTGTTTATATAAAGCGGAAAATTTTATTAACTTTATGAGCTGTTTTTTGTGTGAGATGTTTTCTAAATTCTTATTCCCCATTCTTTCTGAGAAATAGCTTTCCTTATGAATTATCTTTGCAATCTCCGACAGAAATTTCTTGTCTGTTCTGAGTATCTTTTTCTCAATTTGAGAAAATAATTTTTCAAAATTATTCTCTATTTTATAAAAAAAAAATTGCAATAGGAAGTGAATAGTACGCAGACAAAGATTTTCCTTATTGATCCGGTGAATCCATGTAGCTTAAAACGTTTTATATCGACTTCTCAAATAATTGACGCAGAGGAAATTCACTGGAGTTGAAGTAGCGAATGATTCAATATTATACACAATTCTAAGCTTATTCCATGCAAAATGGTTCACAGTGACAAATAAAATTCTCCTAATTTTAAATGAGCACTTATAGTCGATTAGAATCCGTACATTTCCTCATAAAAGTATTATGCATTATAAGTTTATGCCCAGGACATTTCACCATCAAATGTTGTCCGCTCATAAAAAGGGGATCTAAAAGTTAATAGGAAATTACCTAGATACGAAAACACTTAGAAAACGGCATAAAACTAATGCAAAAGAAAAAGTTATTTACAACAGCGGTTGCTTTACACATGGTGAACAAATATTATTTGCAATTCTCTCTGACGATCACCATCACATGAAACAGCTCGCATCTCAACATATAAAAAATGCAAAAGTAGAATAAACGATGGCATACTTATAGTTGAAATATCTGAAATCATCTTTGAAGCAAATCATTACGTAAAAAAATACAATTGACTGAAAAAATGTTGTGGTAACAGAAATTCCAATCACTATTCATCAACTGAATGTAATTTAGATAAATATAATAGATGGCCGAATAGATCCCTTTAATAATATTCCCGTGCATTACTCTGCTTGTCATTTTTTTTTGTATAAACTGTAAAAATATACATGAAGATAGTTACAGCAGCATGTGGATGCAAAGAACAGATAAACAAGATGGAAGCACCAAAAACATGCCAAATTTTTATAAAGAAAATCACAAATCAATGTATAAATAAAACACTGTACTAAGATGATCGAATAGTTGGGCCGGGTGGTATAGGAAATATAGCCACCTCCACGACGAATGTCCAAGGTAGTTTTGAAAACAAGACCTGTATTAAAAACAATAATTCGTTGTATGACCCAATAGAGTGGTAATGCTGTTTTCTTACTAAAAGTTGTCTGTTTTGCTCCAGCTATAGGGAATAAACATATTGTTTTATAATTTAAATATGTTAAGCAGATAAATATAAAGGTTTAAGCAACACTTTTAAATACTAACCAGCTCTGTAGGAATTTTTTAATTTTTTTGAAAAAATGTCAAAAAATGACAAATTTTACCCAAAATTTCGATTTTTGGAGCAAAAGCGCAGACTCAAGCCATTTTTTTTCAGCGGTAAAATTTCACACAGTTGATGTACTAGTATAAAGGCAACTTTTGGCACCTACCCGTTTTTGATTTTCAAAAAAATTTTTTTTTCGCTCCACCCTATTGTACAGGTATGTACATTGCATTTATAATAAAAATGACTACTCATAATATTTTTCAAAGTATTATACCTTTCTATTTGTTTCAATTCTTGTTTTCATACATTTTCTGTTTTTAGAAATTCTTCTTAGTCACGTCTGGTGATTATAACATACTGATAAGCATTAAAACGTGTGAAATAATGACTGTTGATATATCCAATATGCATTTTTGAGTACATATGTTAAGGTGTGTATATCATCTGTCTTACATGCAACTTTTTGAATTGGAATTTCTAATTCCAGAGCTGATTCAACAACAGTTCAGTCTTACTAAATCCATGAATTTTAGATCCATTCTTCTGGAACTTTAAGCCAGTTTAGAGTTCGAAAATTGTGGTTCTATGACTAATTAAATTTTCCTCTTAACTATTTCAATTTGAAACATAACTCTCAAGCAAATAAAATATAAATAATGTCAGGTGTATTTAATGTAGACAGTGCAACAAATTTGTGAAGAGAAAGTCGAGGAAAGAGACAAGAAAATAAATAAAAGGAAGAAAGTTTCTAGTGATCAGTGACAATTGTACGGAATATTCAGCAGAAAAAAGAATAACAGATATTAAAAAAACACATTTTCTTATATATGGCATTCATGTAAAGACGTTAATTTTATTATTTATATTACAGATGTCACATTTTTTTTTGCAGTTTTTTGAACCGCGTATTGTATAGTCTTTAAAATATATGTACCATAATACACTTATGACTGAAATTCTGATAATCTTGGAATTGTACAAAACTCCATTTAAAAAAAATCGCAAGACTACTTTTTTCAATTTCTAGTTCAGATGCATATTTACATAAGATAAACCGATGGTGTTTCTCATAATATGCAGGTTTTCAAATCGTATATTGGATTAGATGATGCACAGTGCTTACTCATACAAATAGAATTATCTTTAAAAATTGTAAATTTAATTTGTCTCAATAATAACCATATATATATATTTTTTTAATCATAGGCATATTTTATAAACTTACTAATGATACACTTTTTTTACATTACTGTTTTTATTGACCCTTTTTTTAGCTTAACTGAAAACCGTAAGATCTGCTTCAGTTTCTCTGCTCAGTTATTGTTGTTGTTACAATGCTCATTTAATATCAAGCATAGTTTAGTACCTATTTAATTATCTATAGTGAAGCTTCAGTCAGTATTCTCATGCGTAACATACAAATATTTATGGTAATTGCTGTGATTATATTGAAACACATGTCAAGCTAATATTACTTATTTTTTAAAGAAATATATTGATACATAAGGAAAACTCCACTGTGGATATTTAAAATTGTTAAAATTCAAATTCATATTGAAAGAATACTATAACAACAACTTCAACTAATATAAGTATCACTATACAAAAAAAAAAAAAAAAAAAAAAAAAATTAATAAAATCTTTTTGGAATACTGCTGAAAAACCATTGGTAATACTACTGCAAAAGTTTTGTACAGTTAGAAATATTTTTTGGTATGTGTAAATATTTTAGATACAATACTAAGAAATCATAGCTCTTGCACTGTTAGAAAAAATTTTCTGGTGATAATGTAAAAACTATTTTAAATACAATATTAAATTATTATTTGTAATTTTTCTCACTATATCTTAATAAAGTTACATTTCTAATGATTTTTATACAGTTACAAGGTTTTTTTAAGCATATTTGCTAAGAATTTTTTGTGGATTTGTGAAGGACTTTATAATACATTTACTCTTATTTTTAGGAATGCGCACTAAGTATTTTATCTACTTTATCAAAATATTTAACTTTTTTTTAAGGGTATTCGATAAAGTACATAAAATACTTAGTGTGCATTACAAATGAAAATTAGTAAATATACTTAAAGTCCTTCACAAATCTACAAAAAATTCTTCAGCAAATGTACAAAAAAATCCCTTGTAAGTGTACTAAAAATCATAAGAAAATTTACAGAATATTTTTTAGGAAACACCCTAAAAGTTTGTTTGCTCGTTTACTACGTAATCCGTAGTAAATTTACCAAGAAGTGTTTAGAAAACTCCCTAAGAAATCCCTAGTAAGTATATTAAACAATATTTAGTTCATATACAAAAACTAATTTGAGAAATTCCCTTAAAAATCATAAGTAAATTTACTGAACAATCCGTAGTAATTTTACAAAGAGTTTTTTGGAAAACTCCCTACAAAATCTTTACTACGTTCACAACGTAATTATTAGTAAATTTTCTCGATATTCTGTACTGAAATCCCTAAACGATTGTTAGTAACGTTACAAAAAAATATTTAGTAAACTTGCAGAAGTTTCTTTGGAAACGTCCCTAAGAAATCGTTAGTACGTTTACTAAACAAAATTTAGTCACATTTACTAAAGAAACTTTTGTTATTTTATGTGATTTTCTTTTGTTGCGGTTACATAAAAAGTACTAGGCATCCCAGTTTCCTAGAAAATTCTTAGTAACCTTACAGAATTTTTTTTACAGTGTACAATCCATTTAATAAAAAAATCCAATGAATAATGATAGGCATGGGTGTCATATATGCATCACATTGGTGCGATTGCAACTAAATAGCGATTTTATTACTCACATCGAAACCTGGCTGTGAGATGAATCTCACAGTGTTTAGTTTATCGTATCTTTTTTTATTCTTTTCTTCATTTAAGCAGCGAGTTTTCCTTAAATTTAATTCTGTATTTTTAGTTTACGATCGCGCGCTACTTGTCCTCTCGCATCTGCGCCGCGATGTATTATGATGACGTCACTGTGGGCGCTGACACTCCTTCACCACACCCATATTGCGCCGACTTCGTCACGTAAGGGCGTTCTGCTAAGCGCGTAGAACGAATTAAATAATTCTTTTCAAATGCCTTTTTTTTCAATTTGCTCTTTAAGATAATGACGAAATATTAATTCTCTAATCAATTTAAACTTTGTTTCTTTTTACTTTTGGATTCCCCGTAGAATGCATTTAACAGGGCCGAAACTAGAGAGGGGCAGAGGGGGCACGTGCCCCAGGCGCCACCAGAACAGAAGGTGAAGGGGGCGCCAAATTAAGATTTTGTTTGGTGCGTTTGATATAAAGAATGCATATATGTGGGTGGTGGGGGGCGCCAAAAAGTAAGTTTGCCCCGGTCGCAAAAAAGGCTAGTTTCGGCGCTGGCATTTAAATAGTAAACGCGGTTAATTTTTAAAATCAGAATTAAGTTTGATGATATCGTAAGGGGATGTAAATTGAAACGTTAGCCCGCTGGCTTTGCCGGCCGCGCGCCGTGTGCGAACGGCGAATCGCAAGAAGAATTCATATTATAATTCCGCCGGATAATGGAATCTTTACAAGTTTTTCCCGTGTTCATTCTAAATTAATTATGCCTTGCGGCCTTTCCATGAATGTGATATTACAGTTTGATGAATTCATGCAACATTCTTATAATACATGGTCTTCAAAGGTTCTGGTGACCAAAGTAAATTTCTATGTTGTCATCCTAACAAAAGAATAAAATAAAGAAGATGTTATTCTCTTCAACAAGTTTGTATCTTCTTTGTACATGGTCTTCTGTCTTCATTTCCACAGTCATCGTATTTTCAAGTAAGATTATTCCAGTTTATTTTATTTTCTTACATTAAATTAAAGTTCCACTATCGATCACGCTAACGAACTTTATTAATGACACAACGCACACCCAACGAACATTTTCAACACCACACTGGCTATAGTTGTTTATCTGTTAATAAATTGTTTATCGACTATGATTTTCTTTTTTTACAGTGATGTAAATTGTTTTTTTTTTTTCTATAATTATTAATTAAACTTTTATTTATTATTATTTTTGTTTTAAAATAATAGAAAATAACTAATATATATATATATGTGTGTTACTGTATTTGAAAAAGAAGTTTTCACATACAGTAATTGTGCACAATATTCTTTCCAGTGTTCAATAGTTACATTTTCAATAGCTTCATGTGTATATATGCTAATAATTTTGACATGCAAATATCTCCTGGCACATTGCGTTTCCGGATAGTTCAGTTGAAATTGGCGACAGAAAAAACCCGTGCCAACATGGTGCATATATGACATGAAATCTGTGGCCAAAAAGTATTAGATTTTTGCAAATTATTTGCAAAAAATGTTATGATTCAGTTTTTTTTTTTTTTTTTACTATTAATAAATGTATTTTTATTGTTACATATCTTTAAATAATATTTTTTACTTCATTTGTCTTTTTATAACTTATTTTAATATGATAGTATTCCAATATAATATTTAAGAATATATGATTGAATGACAAAAACAAATAGGTATTTTCAGGAGGGGGGGGGGGGGGTGGCATATCTGTGATGTTTTAATAAGTAAACACATCCCTGCCGAGATCGTAAGGGCTTCCCTATTTTCGACCTAGACTAGCCTTTTCTGGTCATGCGCAGTTCGCTTCAGGTTCCTATCAAACGTGGTTCATCAGTAGAAGAATAACATCTATTCAACAGCTGTTATAAAAGAATGCATAAGAGAGAAAAAATTAATTAGTATTAAATGTTAAGCACAGCAAAAGATCCCCACTTAGAGGTAATAGTGCTGCTGTTTAGTATTTTAAGGATTTCAAATGCAACTGGCAATTTATAAATTAATTCTGTATGTGTGCATGAATGGCTTTAGTTCATTTTCATAATTTCTTTGGTCAGCATATATATATATATATATCTTGTAAGTTAAGATTTAGAAAATTTTCTTAGTACAAATGCAAAACAAGCTGTCAATAATATTTGTTAGTTTTGTTATTTGTGCTAATAACTGATAAAATTACTTACTTGCAGTTTTATTTTTCTGTAATTTAATGTTTCTTCTAGAACATGTTTTAAGGACCTTTTGAAATTGACAAAATTCACCCTGCTTTTTTTAAAAAATAGTAAAATTTCTTCATACGCCAGTTTTTTTTTTTTTTTTTTTTTTTTTTTTTATATGTGTGTGCCCAAGACCTTACAAAAATACTCTTATTTTATTCCTTGAGAAAAAACAGGATAATATTAAAACATGTTATTTAATTTTGTTTTTCAATTTGTAATTTATAATTTTTTAAAAAATTAATGTTTTTTTTTTATTATAATAAAAAAATTATACACATTTCCCTCTTAATTTGCTTTTTTTTGCACCTATATTACTTACCTAAATTGTTACTAAACACATTTCTAATATATTTTCTTATGAAATAATGCCCTTTTTTGGAGCTAACATGCTGCTTTTTCTTTCTTCTAGAATGAATGCTAAATTTTAAATTATCACTTTAGTAATTAAAACATAAAAATGTGTTATATATACTTAAAGATTATTTGTTTAATAATTATTTTTTTAAGTAGTGTTCACAATTTAATATTAAATGCAGTTACTGATCATTTTGATAAATATAAATATCATTAGTATTTTATCTAGTCTTACATAATTATAACAAAATATTAATGTGTATAACTTTATTATATTCTAGTAATAACTAATGAAACTATCAATTTGTAATTTTTAAAATTTCTGTAATTACTAACTTATAATTAAATTTTATTAATTAAAGTGTAAAAACATAGATTGTGTTAGTATTTAGAGGTTTAATTGTTCTGTAAACATAAAATTATGGGTACTTCCTATTGGTATCTATTCAATATTTTAATACTTGGAAAAAATATAAAAAAATCCAATTTAAATTTTTAAAAATTTTATTTTTTTAATATGATTTTCTTTTGCATTTTAATCAGATTATGTCTTACAGCTGTTATTGCTAGCATAATTAAAAATTTTACTATTGTTATTATTTATTTATTTATTTGCTATTTTGTATCTTTTTATATTTGTTGTAATTTTAATCATTTTTTGTTTTGAAAAATGTGAAAAATAGAAAAAAGAGTTTTTATTTATTTTATTTATTTATTTATCAACAAGATATTCTTTTACCTGCTTCCTTATCATGCATTCTTCTTTAATACATAAGTATAATAGTATCACTATTATCCTGTTAATCCAAAAAAATTAACTGTTTCCAAATATTAAAAAGCAAATTATGTGATAGACCTAGTCCTGGATCACTTTCAAAACATTCATTTTCTGAATTTTTGAATATTTATTTACTGAAGTTGTATTTTTTTCTTGATCCAATTTTTCTTTTGTTTAACTTTTATGCTAAGTTTTTTGTTAAAGATGATTTATCTTAAACCATAACTTTTAGAAAAAGTAATAATTTGAAACACTTTTGAATTTTATTCTGGCATCACTTATTTTTTCTTTCTTGAGGTGAAATTTTCTTGCCCTTATCTGTTTTTATAACTTATTTGTCGCGTGGATTAACTATATAATTTATATTAAAGAGAATAGACATTTTACTTGTTATTAAGATTTTATTTCTTCTATCAATTTTAGCCAATAATTGTGATGGCAAGCTCACCAAACATTACCTGTGATGTAGTTGAAGCACTTATAAGGTTTGTTATACAAATTATTTGTTTATATTTTAAATGTAGTTTATAAAAATATTGTAGAAAGGGTTCTTATTTTTATATTGTTTGTGTTCTTGATTTTGTGAAAAAAATCTTACAATTTGTGTACTTTCCTATTGGCTATTTTCAATTTATAAATTGTCTGTCATTTAGCATCATGATTTTACGTCAATATTAATGGAAATTTGAAGGTGCAGCCTGTTCTTTATTTATTCAGAAAATGAAGAAACACAAATAGCTGATATATTGTATAAAAAATATTTAAAGCATTGAAATTATCAGTCAAACTAATTCTCTAAAATTTATACCAGCTATTCTGGTCGGCAAAAATATCCAATGACATTTAAAATAGCAATAATAGAGTGATAGACGGGAAGACAGTTGCACAGATTATCACCTCACTATGTTGCCAATTCGGTGACTCAGAAAATTGAAAAGCGGTACCACGAATAAAAAAAAAAAATTTTTTTTTAGTTATTAAAATGTTCTTTTAACTGCATATTGAAACATATTTTTGTCATTTCATCATGATTAATATCTCAAACATCACATTTTTTCACATTCTTTTTTTCTCCGCTTTAATGGAAATTTAGATGAAATTATGAAAATTTTGTACCCTTCAGAAATTTCATATCCAAGATATGGATCCTGGATGCCTGTGCAATAGTCAGGGACTGTAAGTTGGTGGCTGAAATTTCAGAATTAGACTGAACTTCATTAGCATATTAAAAGCAACTGATCTCCCAAATCATACTTTCGTGTAAATCATCAGCAGAATTGGTAGAATTGGTTTTAGTCAGTTTTGATCAGTAGGATCAGTGTTTCCCCCAGGACAAGGGCGCACAGGCCTTCGACCAGTAAATTTTTTATCTTCCACCAGTAAATTTTTGAAAAGAAATGTTCCTCTTATTTTTGGCATTAATTCTGTATCTTTAAGAATTTAACCTCTTCAGTCCTGGAGTACCCATTTGGGTACATTAAAACAAAAGCCAAAATTACACCCAAAATTCTTTAATAAATGCATGGATTTCTGCTAGCACTATTCAGACACATCACAGTGTCCTATATTACCAATAAATGTGCTATATGTTTAAAGATGGAGGAACCATGTGACTTTGAAAATGGAACATTTCCAAGATGGATGACATAAACAATTTTCCAACGACTTCACGTCAAAGTATGTGAATAATACAAATTTTTGAGTGAATTAAAAACAATATATTGCATTTTTTATAAATTATAATGTTTCAAGAATGATTTGGAGTTATTTATAAATGTTGTTCATGTGTGCATGGATGTGAAAAACATCTGTAAATATGTTGTACCCATTTGGGTACAATGGGTCTTAATTATACATTTCCAGCTAAAGAAACTAATTTTCTGCGTAACTATTGTGTACACTTGGTTATTAAAAAAAAAATTCTAGGAACGAATAAATTATTTAACTTAGTCTTACAAAACAATTTAAAAGAACTTTTTTCATTTTTTAAAATAATATGAAGTAATATACTGATTTTACTGCTAAAATATGTCATAATTTTTAATAACTTTAAAAATTTTTAACACATTTTGAAAGGTTGTATAGTTGTACAAGCCCGCATTTATTAGTCAAAAAAGTCATTTTAATAAATGATACTTTATTAAAAGATTGTTATTAAAAGGTATGTAGTATATGTATAGTGGTATGTGTAGTAGTATGTGTACATTATCTGTGGCTTCCAGTAATAATCAGGTAAGGCATATTTTTAATATTTTGAGTAATTAACGTTTAAAGTTTTTAAATGTCTTTTTATCATTACATTTATAAAATAGATTAGAACTTAATAATTTTCATTACATTCAATTAGGATATAAGAGGTTGTCTTTTTTTGCCAAAATAGTTATATAAAAATATTTTTTATTAATTGAGAACCAATTAAAAAAAATCAATTTTTAAATGAAAATTTATAGTCACCCTATGACGGGAAGTATTAAATTTTTTTCAGTAATATGGCAGATTAAAGCACTCTTTTAAAGCTATTTTCCCAAATTATCTCAATTTGTTTTAAAATGTGCCATACCTGGTTATTACTGGAAGCAACAGATACATCAAATACACAGATAGATGTATAGTAGCAAGATATGCATTTCATATATTACAAGATGTGTGTAATATTTTTGCGTAATACATAGCTTTAGGTAAAAAAATCATTTAAGTTGTTTAAATTGATATAACTTTTAAACAATAAATAGTTTCATTTTTGTAAAACAAAATTGGTTTTATTTGTTTAAAAAATGACATTTGTACTCAATTGCGACCTGATGTACCCATATGGGTACATAAATTTTAACTATTTAAAAATTTTAAAAATAAAAAACTAATTTTATTTTCTTTTTTCTAAGCCTAAAAGCACCATAATTTGCTAATAAAATAATTTTTCTATGCAGCAGATTTTTCTCGGGACTGAAGAGGTTAAATAAGAAAAAACCTTCTGCTAACATTTACCGGTGGACGTTTCCCCGAAGGCCTGTGCGCCCTTCTCCTGGGGGAAACACTGAGTAGGATTATTTTATCATTGTATTTTCATGTAACCAAAGGTATAAAAACATAAAGGACTTGGAGCAGGAAAATACAATGGTAAACCTACCCGACAATTACTAAAATCGAGTATGCAAATGTTTCCCATTGGCAGACCATTTTGATCTACAAATGAAATTTTAACTGATCCTGGAATTTCAGCTGTGAACTGGATGAGGTGAAGCTGGTCTATAATCTTATTTATGGAGTCAGCAGCCCATAAAATTGCTTGAATTGAAATATCTAAACAAAGATATAGCAATGAATGCATTACCTTCATTACAAAAAAATAAACTAGCTAATCCACAAAAAAAAAAAAAAAAAAAAAAAAAAAAAAATGTACATCACATGGGACATAAATTGCCACAATTAACAACATCAAATATGAAATCCAGCTTACTATTGGACAATAGATTTTTTTAAACCAGAAATGGGTATTTAGAATGAAAACTACCAAAATCTATAAAAATGAAATAATTCAATTGTGCATTATTTAAACATGTGTCATTGAAAACGGATAAATAGAAAAATGATAAGTACCATACAATTTAAATAAAAAGTATCTTTAAAATGCCTTTAAACAGCTGTACATTTTGAAAACATGATCTTATTTAGTTCTTTCAATTAATATTTTAATCTGATTAATGAAAAGAAAATATCTGGAATTATACTGGGATTTGTAACAGTTTTTAAAACAGATGCTGAGCATTCTAAATTTGTAAGATAATTATTAACAGTGGATATTAATTAAAAGTAATGTAGGACATACAATAAAACTTTTGTTTTTTATCACTCTTGACCATCAGATTAAATTATCTAATAGTCAATCAATATCATGCACAAAAAATAATTATAAGTAGTTTTCTGGTTGTTTTTCAGTTTTCATCTGATACACAATCCGTGGTATTTTCAACAAACTTGTCAGGGATTGTTATTAAAAAAATCAGGAAAAGCTGCTAAATGTTTTGAAAGTGCATGGAATAATATCTGAAATACAATGATTAAATGTGGACAAGTAATGTGCTACTTGATAAATTTGTTATCTTTTTATTTTGAATTTAAGCTGAAAACTTTAAACTTTAAGCTTATAAACCACTGGAAATATTGTGCATTGTATATTTAAAATATACTGGCTAAATCATTTTTGATTTAAATTTTGATTAATATTTTTTTAATACATGTAATGCATTAGATTTTTGTATTATTTGTCTAAATTTTTTGTTTTGGTGGCCATAAAATAAATTGCATTTCTACAAAGGATATAATTTTTTTTTTTTTTTTTTTTTTTTTTTTGTGTGGTATGAAATGAATTTCACACTTGAAAAAGTTTAGCCAGAAATATTCCTAATAAGTTCATTCTTACTGAAATTTATAAATTGAGCTTATATAGTGTATGTGGAAGAGTGATAATTTAAAAAGCAGTTGAAGTTTACTAACCTTTTTATTTATTTATTTATTTATATACTATTGCATTTTTATTACCTCACCATATAGGATAGTTGGACCAGTAAATGAACACTTAAGCATATTTGAAAAGAAAATGATTTATTATATTTTAATTTTAAAAAAAAGTACCTATTGGTGTATGACTGTGCAAATACATTTGTTGGTTTACAAATAATTTTAAAAATAACAGAAAGAATTTTATATTTGTTTGGGATGCTGAGGTGTCTTATTAGAAATCTATACAAAACCCAAGTGGATGAATACAAAATTTTCCCGTGAATGAACAGGCAGCAATTTAAAAACACTTAAATTTCATAATTTTTTATTTATTTTACAACATGCACAAATAACTTATAACATGGTTTTACTGAATTATTGATTTTTTAACCCTTTAATTCCCATGCTAGAACATGTTCAAGAAATTATGGAGTTCATTTCACACCAGAAAAATTCAATGGCTAATTTCGTTTTATTTAAATACGGAATGTTCTGTTATTGAGTAAAGCAAATATTGATGTTTTAATTTTCTGGTGGGAACTGAAATATACGAATTAAAATATCTCGGGCGGTTTGGGATCCAGAGGGTTAAAAACCCATAACGATAATTAGTTAGTTTAAAGGTTGTTACTTTTAAGTCTTGAAATTAACTAATTTGCTAATTTAAAAAAAAAAAAAAAAAAAAAAAAAAAAGAAAGAAAGAAAAAGAAAACTTATTTTATTTTCTGAAATCTTTATACATGTTCTTCCTATTTCAATAATAATGGGATGAATGGGGGTGATATTACAGAAATAATTTCAAGTGTTTTTACTATGGCTTTCATGTGACCTTTAAAATACCAGATCTTATCTTTTACTCCTGGCCACTTTTAATTTCACCTCATGTGGCCATATTGTCATGGTGCTTACTTCATATTTCCAATGTTGGATGATGTTTCAGAAAAAGACTCAGCCATTTCTCCCCTGGATGTTTATCTATAAATAGATTTTTTCTTCCCATTTCCTTCATGATATTGTAAACATCACCTTTTACTTCATCCTCATGCATTGCAAGTATAATTTTCCCTTTTCCAACTAACTATCCAATCTTTAAGCATTTTTTCTTCTTTAAAGGACAATTCAGGCAATGTCTCATACACTTACTTTGAATTGTTTTCCCTCACAGTGCCATAAACAATGTTGCTTTTGGAATATTAAAATGAACAGATGTCTACTTTTAATATCAGCTGACTTGACCTCATTGCTTGTACAGCAATTTCAAGGTCCTCTGTAGAATACTTGAACTTTCCATAATTCCTTTTTGAGAAATCTTCTTGCTCATCGGTAAGAATCGGTGTCAGTCCCCTAAAAGCATAAAAAAAAAAATAAAGATTTTAAGCATATCAATAATTGTTACCTTTAAAAATGTGTTCTGTACATCCAGTGAATTTATTGCATACGTAATGAATAAAACAATAATGAAATAAGTTTTTGCTTTGATTTTCTACAATACAGAAAAATATCAGTAAACAAATAACTGTTGCAACATTTGCCTAACAAATTATTAAATACCCCTATTCTCAAATTGTACATATTTTTCAATGGTTAAAATTTAATATACAGTGGAGCATCGTTTATACGACGCCGAAGGGGCTACCGAAAAACGTCGTATAAACGATAACGACGTATAATCGATTTTCACTTCCAAAACTAGAAATAATTTTGTTTTCACTTAATTTTAATGTTTAACGTGATGATTTGCATGAATTTGTGAATTAAACAAACAAAAAAAAAAAAAAAAAAACAAAAAAAAAAAAAAAAAAAAAACGGGGGAGGGGGGGAATTAGTAAGCAATTTAAATATGTGTACCTTTATTTATGTTTCACCGAAAGGTTTCTCATTTGCAGTGCATCATTTCCTTTCCATTTAAATTCAAAGATAAAAAACTCTGCGTGGCCAACTAAAAGTCGCCAATACTGATAACAGTTAGAAGAATAGTCTATTTACAACTTAAAATAGGTCGGAAAAGCTGACCATCCCCGAAAAAAGAATGACACCTCCCAGTGTAATCTGTTACAAGTAAGCTGATTTTTCAAACTAATCAAACACCATAATAGATGTCCAATGTAATCTAAAACCAGCCCACATTTTTATAATGTGGAGTGCATTTAAACACGCTCTTTGATGTCATTCATAGCTGCCAACTTCCGCTCGTTCATAAAATATGCAAGAAAAAAAATAAATAAACCTATACAAAATCGAAAAATCGACGTATAAACGATTTTAGGCGTCGTATAAACGATATATTTTTACATTAAAATGAATAGGAATGAATCGGGACCACATTAAAACGTCGTATAAATGTAAACGTCGTATAAGTGATCGTCGTATAAACGATGCTTTACTGTACCGTATTTTTGGGTGTATAGTCCGCGGCTTATACAAGAAAAAAACCTCCCAAAAAGCTGCTGCGGCTTATACACGGTGCGGGTTATACAAAGATTATTTTTTAAAAATTGGAAATCATGATATTTTTTCTACAATTTTTAAACCTTAAAAAATTTGAAAAAACATCGAAATTTGTAATTTTTTTTCACTATGCCTTGAAATTTAGAGAGTTCTCCCATGTTTGTAAAGGCTTTTTTTTACTGCTTAAATACAGTTATTTCTGGATATGGAAGAACTATCGCCAAGTATTGCACTGATAGATGTATAATAGCCATTGTGTTTGTAGAGTACAAAATCCAAAATCCGGAACCCTTCCAATCTCGACAATTCTGAATTTAAGATCATTTTTAGTTTATTTTTAAAAAAATAATCTACCGATCCTGTTGCAAAAAACAAAAAAAGTGCATGATTTATATAATTTCGGAACGATTCAGAGCAGTCGTTCTTTTTCGAAACAATTCCGAGGAATCGTTCCTTTACAGAGTCGTTTCATTTCGGAAGGAGTTCAAGGAATTGAACTTTTCCGGAGTCGTTTCATTTCAGATAGAGTCCGAGGAGTCGTTC
The DNA here is from genome assembly GCA_964019185.1 of Maratus speculifer. Taxonomy (NCBI): domain Eukaryota; kingdom Metazoa; phylum Arthropoda; class Arachnida; order Araneae; family Salticidae; genus Maratus; species Maratus speculifer. The sequence goes on along the minus strand of OZ025296.1, from coordinate 185,311,045 downwards.
CTTTTCGGAGTTGGTACCTTACCCTGTTGCAAAGAATAACAAAAAGTGCGTGATTTATGTCATTTCGGAATGATTCAGAGCAGTCAGTCTTTTTCAAAACGATTCTGAGAAATCGTTCATTTACAGAGTCGTTTCATTTCAGAACGAGTTCTAGGAATCAAACTTTTCCGGAGTCGTTTCATTTCAGATAGAGTCCGAGGAATCGTTCCTTTTTGGAGTTTGTGCATTTCGGATCGATTCCGAGGATTCGATCCTTTTAGGAACTAATGACCTAAGATACGTATACATTTTATGTCCGAAATTTTGAATTTATCATCGATTTTTTTTTTTTTTTCGGAAATTTTTTTTTAAAATATCACGCTTCTTTGAAAAAAATGCTCGTAAACGCCGCATTGCTTGAAATTTTATCTTAAAACACGTAAATGCTGCGGCGTTTCTTCTGAAAATTACGGTACTGATAATCTTAATTTTTTAGCCCAATCACTGTAGATATTATGCATCACGAAAAAAATTGGTAAATTTGTGTTAAAAATTATGACTAATGGCTTCTAATTTCGAACCCTGGTTGAAATATACGTTCGTAAATAGTGTATAGCTCGCGGACTATACACCGATGCATCTCTGCAGGTTATACACAAACTTTTTTTTTTACTGCACTGCTCGATTTAGGGGTGTGGGTTATACACAGGGTGCGGGCTATACACCCGAAAATACGGTATGTACAATTGTACAATAAAAATAGTGCATAATACAAATTAAAACAATAAGTTCTTATCAAACATATGAAATGACACAGCACTTACTTTATTATTTCAGCATAGAGACAATATGTTTCTTAGACATGAAAAATACAACACGTTCTCAAAGTAAAGTAATGTGATTTCAGTAACCAATCAGGAATGTGATAGACTCCTTTTGATTAGATTTAAGGCAATGTTGTAACTCCATCTAGTAGGGAGACTTAAAACCTTATTGTATTAAAATATTTATTAATTGTTCATTCACTGAGGGCTGTTCACTTACTGGTTGGACTATCCTATATATATTGGACTTGGATCTGCAGTTACTGAAGAAAAAGAAACTTTACACGAGGTGGCATCAAATGGTTCAACTGCATCATAGCTTCCAGCACTGTTTAAAAGAATTGGTAAAATAAAAAATAAATTAAAAATAATTGAATAAAGTAAAAAATTGGTTATTTTTATCTGTAATTTGAGTCAACTTAAGAATAAAACTTATTGCATACATTGCATCTTATTTCAAGACTTTGTTCATTTTTAAATACACTTACTCCTTTAAGTTGGAGGTCCTAGCTTTCATTTCTAAAAATTGATTTTTGTGGAATTGTTATTTATTGATAAAACCAACTAATAACTTTTATTACTTCCAAACTTCAATTCTATTTTTTTTTATTTACAATTTTTTTAAAAATTCTAATGAATAAATATTTTTATTTTTTAATGTCATTTTATATGGTTTTATTTATTTATTTATTTTTCAAATATAGGTTTTCTATTATGCTTTTAATAATATTATTTTCTTTTAGTATGATTTGGCCTTTGCGATACTGCTCTGATTACCGACCTTATTTTACTATCCATGATAGTGAATTTAAGGAATATACAACTAAAGTCCAAGCACCGTAAGTTCACATATGCTTTTAATAAGTATTATTGTCTTGTTTATATACCTATAATGTTGAATGAATGTTAAAGAAATTATTATTGTCATCCAAAGCATATCTATACATTTCTTTTAGGTGAATTTCTTTTGATTATGACCCTGTGTTCAATTTATATTTAAAGAAATTACTTTTAAAATAATTAATTTAAACTTATCATTATTTAAAACTTTAAATTATGCCAATTTATGCTGATTTAATTAAAATTTATTTTATTAGCTCCATAATATTTTTAAACATAAATTCTAAAACTTTACTTAACGGATACCATTCATTTATTTACACCATTTTTCAATGTCCTATTGTGCATACCGTTCATTTATTTCCACCATTCTTCAGTGTCCTATTGTGCATTATACATATGTAGGAAAGTGTATTATATACATTCAAATTTTATTTATTTATTTTATTATTATTATTATTATTTTTAGAATTATTTTTTTAAAGTGTATTTTTAATTCTGGGAAAAAAATATTACTACTATAAACACCTTTTGATGTATTATTATAGAAAAGCAATTAGCTTTAATAACTATGGGGTTATAAAAAAAATACCCTATAATTTGAGAAAAATTCTGTAGCTTTGTTATATATTTTTTCCCATGAAAAGGAGGGATAAGTGTTTTATGTGTACATATTATACATATTTTAATTTTAATATAATTTAGCATTTGTAAACCACCAAAATGGGGGGCGAAAAACAGGGTTTGACATTTAGTGGTTTTAAAAATATGTGTGTTCATATTTTGTAACTATAACAATATTTGCAAGAAGGGTGTTGATCTTTGCCTTATTATTATGGCCACTATAATTTATCATTTTGTACATATTTTGCACAATAATTACAAAATATTATTTTTCTTTTCAACATTTGTTGTTGTTATTAAAGATTAATTTATTTTTGGTAAAATAATAATAATTGTTGTGTTAAAGGAATATTTATTACTACTAAATTGAGCAAAAAAAAAAAAAAAAAGCCTTAATGTTTTTTCTGCCAGAGTTAAACTAATTGGGAAGTTTCTGCTTAATACAAAGTTTTGGAGTAAGTGTTTTCTAGGTGAAATGTGGCTAAAAAAATTATAGAGCACTTTTTACTGGATATAGTTTTGCACCTACAAGAGGAGTTAGTCAACTTGGTTGTGACTGACCTCTAAGCTGTGTTTTCATATTATTAAGGTAGCTTCTAGTCCTGTCATTGCTAGACATTTTTTTTTTTTTTTTTTTTTTTTTTTTTTTTTTTTTTTTTTGTAATCTCATTTCATTTGACTAGCGAGTCAAATGAGTCATTTTAGACTAGTTGATTTTCACAAGTATTTGTGGATATGTAGATGTATATTTGACATTTAAACTATTGTTTCTGCACAAACTTTAATTATATAATGATATAATATTTATTATACTTTATTATTATTATTATTACATATTACTAATAGATAAGATATATTTTTATTCAGTAGTCTATTTGTTTATGTAATCTGTCTGTCTACATTATAACTGCTTAGCAGCCTATAATATAGACAGATACCTATATATATATATAATTTTTTTTTTTTTTCAAACTTTTGATTTTATGCATCAGAATCAAATCAATACAGTACTCTTATTTTCTAGTCCACCAGTAATTCTTGGTGTGACCAACCCATTTTTCGCAAAGACTCTTCAACACTGGCCACACATTATTAGGATAGGAGACCTTCAAAGTAATGGTGTGTTCTATTTTTCTTCTGCTGTTATTATTTGCGTATTGTTGATTTTAGTTTGTGAAACTTTAAAATGTTCAATTTCTGGACTTTGATGTTTTAAAAATTTTTAATCACTTAATTCTGTGTTTGATAATTATAATTTGTTTATTTATGTCTGCATAATCTTATTTTCTTTTACTTTAGTATCTGGAGTTTCTAATAAACAGAAAATTAAACGAGCAGGAAATATTAAAGCATTAGATTCTAAACCAGGTAACTTATGAAATTTCTGCATTATTTATTAAACATAGTTTAATGATCAATTTTATATTTACTATTTGATAATATTTAAATAAATGATTAATTAAACATACTTTCATGTTTTATAAGTATAAAAAAGTAATGATTACAATAAACAGTTGTATCTTTATCATAAATGTCAAAAAATAATTTTTTCGTATTCATTATCATCTTATCCCAGAATGCACATTTAAAATTCTGTATCAGGGATTTTACTAGAGATAATTTTGTTATTTTATTTATTTCAATAATTAAAAGCAATTATATTTGTGGTAAATTTCTGTGGGCGATATCTTCTTTCATTGTAGAAATCTATCATAAAGTATATTAGTTTAAATTAACAGTACAAATAAAATATAGAAATTGTCATAAAAAGCTCTCATGGTATATATTTTTAAAGTATGCTTTTCAAAAATTGAAACGCTGCTTTTATTGATATATTTATATAAAAATATCTGTTTTTATGTTGCACAGTTTTCTTTAAATTTTATTTTTAATTTGGTTCCATATGATTTATTAGTATTTGGGATTTGAATAGCTATTGTATATGAAGCCATTGGATGAAACTTAACATTTTTGCACATGGATAACTTTTAGGATGCAAATATGCACAAATAATATGCCTATTTAAATAAAAATAAATAAAAAAATAAAAAAAAAATTGTTATTTATAATTCAATATTAAGTATAGGTTTTTTATCAGTAAAATTAAACATGAATATCAGTAACTGATAAGATGAATTAAATTGATAGTAATAAAATTCAATGAGTGTTAACTATAGTTTTAGTAAAAGAAATTGACTTTCCGTAGCCACTTCTACAGTTCTTATCTTAGGTCAGTGACTATGATAATAGTCTATGTGACTAACTGAACACTTTGCATTTTCCCACTCCATTTGAGATATTAATTGATATGTATTGCCTCCTCCTTTGTTTAATTACATTACTTTCTTTGATTTTCTCTCTCTTTTGCTTTCTTTTAATTATGACAACTAATCCTGATATTAGAGAACAATATTAAAAGGTTATTTATAATTATATAACTATTTCAAAAAACTTTCTTCTTCCAATCTTGTTTCAAAAATCAAAGATATATTTATGCAAAAACAAGAAGATATTGCTTAACCATGTAATGTATCTTTGCATACAATATGAAGGATCTGTACTGAACCTAATAGCATTGCAGACTCCAATTTTAAAAAGACTATTTTAACAACGATGTTGTATCCACATTGTACAATTAAAGTAGATTATGATAGCGGAAATAATCTGACTTGCACCATTTTAAAAGAAATTTTGGAGCAGAAAATACTTTTCTGGATGTGCAAAGTCTGTGTGATTTATATTAACAGGTATGGGTTACAAATACAAAAAAGCAATGGTGGATGAAAATTTTTTATGTTGAAGTGTATGTTTAACTGCATATGTAAAATTCCACAGGAATTTATATTTTTACATGAGTCAATTTGTTATTGTGGATGTGCAGTGGAAAAAATGGGATGAGTGGTTGCTATCTTTTAGTGCTATGACCAAAAAGAATAATGACAGTAGAACATTTGTTTTTGAGAAATCAATTTCTTTTACAGAAACTATCAATACGAAACCTCTTCATATTTAGTCTTTTACCAGTCAAAAATAGTTAAATATATTTAGAGAATGTTTTGCAACTTATTACTTATGGTATTTAAATTTTTATGGTGATTTAAGTTATACTTAAAAAAAGAAATAATTGTTTGTAAGAAATAGCATTTAAAATTTCTGAACAGATTTTCAAAATTATTTCACTGTACAACAGCTGATGGAGTTTCCAAGTAGCCTGCATCACATTTATTTTTTGAAAAAGTGTGGTATCAAATGTTTTGAATGAAGATTTTCTCATTAATGCAAATTTCATGATTAACTAGTACAGTATGAAAATGATTTTTCTTCAAAATGTGCCTTAATTAATATTTAATTTATGTGTAGCAATATATTATCTCCTAATGTAAATGGCAAACCAATATTGCTTGGCATATTTTTAAAAACAAGCTTGCAAAGCACAGATTTTGCTACTTCATTTATAAATACTTAAAATTTGATTTGTTTTTATAATAGTTATTTATGTGTTATGAATTGCAACATATCCTCTTTTAAATTATCCTGTCTGAAAACTAGCATAGGCTATCTCAACTGTATTGCCAGCACTATTGTAGCAATAGCTTGACTTTGAGTTTTTGTGAAAGCTGATTGGCTGCTTTGAAAAGTGTGTCACTTTTAACTTTTGATTTAATTTCAAAATTGAATAAATATGCTATATAATTTCAATTCATGTAGATGATCTTTCTTTTAAATGTGGCTGGGCCCCGAAAAGTCGGTCTCTTTTCAGCATTCGTAAGAAGAGATGTGTTCTGCAAAAGTGCAAATTATTTTCATAAGCTAATTTTTATCAATAGATCACAATCCATTTTCCTAGACATTTTTAATTCATGTATGAAATTTTTTATGAGTACAGCGATCATCAAAGTCTGGGAGTGGAACGCCAAACCTATGACTCTTGTACCATAAGTAGCTCATTGCAGATTATTTTTGGCTGGCTAATATTCAGGTTCATCAAAATATGGTGAAATTTCACAAAATGCATTGATTAATTTACATGTTTTCTGTTTATCTGTATTTGATTAGTTTGTTTGGTTGTTGTTGTCATTGTCACACAGATTGAAGAAACTGAAATATAACTTTATGTATATCAATCTAGCTCAGTACTTTTCACAAAATTTTAAATAATAGGAGAGAATTAGGAAATTATCACAAAAGAAAGGTTAAAGGGCATTTTAAGCAAAAATGACAATGGTAAAAATATAAGAACTTGGAATTCAATTCCAGATACTGAAAGCTGTTGATTCTGAAACTCTCTATTCTATTTTTTTTTTTTTTTTTTTTTTTTTTTTTTTTTTTTTTTTGGCAAGAGATTGTTTTTGGAAATAAATAATATGAAAAATTAAAGTAAAAATAAGTTCTATTCAACTTGCATTCTTTTAAAAATAATTAAGTACAAAGCTGTTATCAGTCATTTGACATCTGAAATAAAATGACAGAAATAATATTTTTTACATACATTTTTAAAATATAATATGAAATATCAACCATATTTTTTAGTGTTAAAAACAAAATTTTAATTAAGATTCATTATTATTTGATACATTAGAATTTTTTATTGTTGGCGCGTCATGTATGATCATGTAAAATATAATTTTAGAAAACTTTGGCAGATGGATGTGGAAAGGTTCACTGTCTCTGGTCTAGGATCTAAATAACATCATCTAATTAAGTCTAGACATTTAATTATTGTATTTAAAAGAAAATTATTCTACTACTGAATAGAAGGAATCCATAGTGTCTAAGTAAATTAAATTTTTCAGGATGTTTTCACTATCTTAAAACTGCATCGCAATACATAATTATCATATTCAGAAAGGAGCTCATTATTTTATTCATATTTGTAAGGAATAGATAGCTTTTAAGAGTAAAGATTACCCTTCTGTATCAAGCTTGAAATCAATAGTCTCATCAATTGAAGAGATTTCCTATTTTTTCATAAGGTTTTATTTGGTTGGTTCATTTACCCCCCCCCCCCTCAAATATATTTTTTTTTTTCTACTTTTTGCAGTCATTATAATATTTCTTTAATGGACTGGAACTTAGAGTCTTAAGTCTCTTGCAAACAGCACTAAGCCTTCAACACATACAGTTAGTTTTTAATAATAACAAGAACTTTTCAATATATCTGATAAATCAAATTATCAATAGATTTTTATTCATTTAAAGTACTTTTGTGGACTTTTTAAAAATATTTCTGCTAAATTACAATATAAATTCAAGAAACAGGATCTACAGTGATGTTTAAAATGTTTTCCATATTTAAAAAAAAAAAAAAAAAAAAAAAAAAAATCATTTGTTTTACGAGATTTTTGTTCAGCGTAATTTGTTAATGAATGTCCATGGTTAAATTCAATAATGAATAATATCATAAATCTTGTGAATAAAAAAATAATATGCAATTTACTTATGGATTACTGTGTACCTCACAAATGAATTTTCATATTGATGTGATTTAAGTTTTCTTTTTCATTTTTTAATCAATTGCTTAACTGAATGAAATAAATATTAACTTAGAAATTGGTCTACAAAAATTTGAATCTATAAAAAATTATTAAATCTAAAATCTAACTTTAATTTGCATTTATTTTGGTTGTACTCTTTGATTGTTATTAATATTAATGAATAATAGAATTTAACTTAATTCCATTATTACCACAATTCTAATTGTGTGCCACATTATATTATGGTTTATGCTAAATTGCTTAAAATATATCTTTGAGATCTTTGAATTAAAAGATTATATCACATTTCAATTTCTGAGATTAATAATATGTAATAATACTAAATTTTTTATCCTTTTTTTTTTTGGGGGGGGGGGGGGATTTAATCTATGATCCTGAAAGCTCATGATACTATGTTGTATAATAACATAAACTGGTATATTCATGAGTGTATACAGAACAATGATACTTTGGATACATATTCTCTAAGCATTTCAAGTTATACTGATTTTTAAAATTCAGCGATGGAGAGGGAGCGTTGCTCTCTGTATATTTAAGTCCATGAACATTTTATGTATAGAAAATAATAAAAAATGCTGTGCATTGTATAAATTTTACTATAATGAATTTTTTTTTTTTTTAAACTATCATAATTTATCATTTGGTTTCTAGGTTTGTACACAAGATATAAACCCTATCTTAGCAAAGATAAAGATATTTTAAAAAAGCTGTTTAAGGTATGGTATTATTTTCTGTCTATCTTCTGTTGCATGCTATTATTTTAAGTAAATTGTAATTTTATTATTATTAAGAAGTTTGATTAATGTGTGATTCTTTTCAAAAACTAATTAAAGAGTAGTAAAATTTAATTAAATGGTTTTTAACATTCAATCTCACCAATTTAATTTTATTGAAGAACTTTTTTGGTGGGGTTGGGAAGGAAGCTAATAAATAAATGTAAAAGAAAACATAAAACAATTTTTGATATTAGGATTTTGGTGTGATGTTTTAGTTTTTCAATATTTTTTTTAGAATGCTTAAATTTTTAAGAGTGTTTAATATAATATGGTAATTATATGAAGTATTATAGGATATTTCAAATTATAATAAATGGAAGATTTATTTGCAAGATACTTAAATGTTTATAATAAAGCAGAATTTCTTCATTTATAGGTTTGGATATAAAGGTCCTGTCCTAAGATAAAAACACTTTTAGCTACAGGCAAAATTTGGAGCCTATTTAAAGCCCTTTCACGAAAATCTATTTAATAAAATAGCCCTTTGCTAAATTTTAGTCTGAGAAACCATCGCCCAAGCACTGCAAAAACTCATAATTAAACCAACACCAACTAGAACTTAAAATCTAATTATTGCACTGCTCAAAAGATAATTCCCCAAACAAAAACTAACTGTGACGAGTAGTGGCGTAATAGCAATGAAATATTAAAATTTTAATTCTACAAAGTTAAGAATTAAGAGTTGTAATTAATTTAATATTTAAATTTTAAATTTTCTGAGATGATGAAACTTGGCTGAAAAAGAAAAAAAATCAAGAAACACTCACACCAACATCTCATGAAAGACATCCATGTAATCCAAACACTATTTATTGAAAATTAGAACAAAAATTAGTTGGTCAACTAGGATACATCACTGAAAATATAATAATTTAAATAATTTAGTTTTGCTTGCTAATAGGATATATCTCTTTTTATCAAATAATTTACAAATTACTCCATATAATATCTGGTAAATATACTTAATGTTTAATAATATTTTAATATTTTTGAGAGGGTTTTGCTGTGTCGGCAAGGCGCCGGCCGATACATCGATATTTTCTCGAAAGATATTTAAATTATAGGTGAGATTCTAATTTAAAATAATAATTTAAAAAAAAAAAATGTTTGTTTTGGAAGTTTTTATATTTTAATATTTCGAAACGCACGTGGTCCGGACATCGAATAATGTATTCATACACGGCAGGTGTCCGATATTTTGAAGGACAACATGGTTTTCCTTTCATAGAAAATTTTTTATAACAAAGAAAAATTGTAAACGGCAATGCCGTTCTTTTGTTTAAGAATAATGAGAAATTTTGTTGAACAACCCAAATATCTAACATACATGTGAAACATCAAGCGGATTATTTTTACTACGCGATGGAAACGAAGTGATGCGGCACGGAGATAAAAAGCGGAACGGAGGAAGATCGAAAAGAGCTTTTAGAGGAATTCGACGGCTAGTGACTGGAGGACGGGCAGCTTCGGAAGTCTGAGGTTGCGGTGTGGCAGATGTGAGCGAGCTAGCGTCGTTCGGTAGGAGAATCTGCGAGCGGGAGTATCATCGGAAGATATGCCTGATGCGCAGCAAGGAAGGAGCCGACCAGAACCCGATGTTATGAAGATGTCTCTCCATTAGGATCCTGATCGAAGAGTAATCATATTTGTAGAGTTTGCAGGCAGTTGTCAACTATTTTAATAATGTAAAAAGGTACCTTGTTATTTCATTCTTTCCCGGGGACGTATGATAACGTTATTTTTACTATCATGCATTATTTATTGAATTTAATTTTGACTGTGTTAATGAAAATATTTTTTTCTTATTTAAAATTTAAATAAATGTAAGTTAAAATTTAATACAAGTTTTAAGTCGTTACTTATCTTTTCCCACAGCAGCTTATTTTTCTTTCAGAATGATTTTGAATATGCAAATGATATTTTTAATTTTCACTATACGATCCCATTTTTGATATGATGATTGGAGTTTTATTTAATTTTAGGTTAAATTTATGTTGAAGTTCGGTAGAATATATCTTATTCTACCACGTGTTCGTGTCTACCCATCTTAACTAGGGGATCAACACAACAACAGTTCAACACTTTGGATCACTTAATCAAAAATGAGGGCACATGATGCTAGATGGAAACATGTTGCATCACTTAACCAGAGTAGAAGACAAACGAAGATAGTTGGAGGCATCAAGATAGTCTTTCAAAAGTGATAAGACGATGAACACAAGTTCATAGCCTAGCCACTAATCCCAGCAGAATTCAGCACTGGAACATCAGATGATGGCTATCTTTAGAAGAACATCCAACTTCTGTTGTAAGTGTTCGTCAGAAGATGACCGTCACCCACATACTACTCCTTTAAGTGATAATTCAGATGCTATTGCTTGAATTCTTTGAACATTCTTTCACATAAGAGATACATTTAAATTAATAATCAGAGAGAGGTGCTGGAGATAACAAGATCAATTTTACTCTGTGCTAAATTGCTAGAGTAATCTATCAATTTTCAGTGAAATCCTTCACTATCCAGAGAGAGAAAAAAAAAGCTGCTCAAACTCCATAAGACAGATAAAAAAGAGAGGGAGGCAGGCGCCCAAAGCCCCTTCTTCAAATTCGCATGCTTCCCATCTGACTGCAACAGAAAATCTGTCATATAAATCAGAGAAATTCAAATTTTGAGCTAGGACGCCATCCCCAATCCACCAATGAGCAACAAGGATTTTATTTCAACGATATGCGATGAAGATGCGCGCCCGGGAAATCCTGCCAGAAGGGGACATTTTATTCTTCAACCAACCAGATCTCAAAACGAACATGACTCATGACGTCCTCAAGATGGACACTTATAGTGACGCTAAGATGTTTTCTTTTGGGAGGTAGAAGCAGAAATCAAAGATGGCTACTTGCAAAACAAGAAAACGATTGTGCACACCATTTGAACACGCTAAATAAGAAGCAACTTTATAAAATGAATAACTTGAAAAGTTACGGTCCAAAATTATGAAAAATTATGCTAAAGTGATTTAAATTTAAGATGGAACCCTATTATTGTAATTTTAAGAGAAAATAATTAATATTAAAATTATTTTGAAAAATATTATTTTTGGGAGATTACTAAAATAAATTATCAGAAGTGATTATTATTAGAATATATTTCTAATTTAGCAATTTTAAAATGATGTTTACATTAATTAAATAATAAACATTAGCTTTAATGGATATATTGTATCTATTGCAGATTTATTAATGAAATTACTATAATTTAAGATATTATTTAAAATAATATTTTGGGCTTTTGAATAACTTAATATTTACGATTTTAAAGTGATGATTAAGTAGCTATTTGTTATTTACTTTTAAAAATGATTATTAAATAAATTTTCAATAAATAATATTTTAGCTAAAAATTGAAATCAAAATTTGATCAAAGCAATTTATATGGGGAAAGAAAATTTAAATGCATTATTGAATGTTCTGAAATGTTAATATAATTAAGTTTTAATGAAAATTAGAGGCTAATTAAAACAATGCCTAACACCCTTCACAAAAATAAATTTAATAAAATAGGCCTCTTCACAAAAATGGACTAAATAAAACAGTCCCCTTCACAGAATTCCTTTTAATAAAATAAGCCTCTTTGTAAAATTATTTTTCATAAAAACTGTTTTAAAATGCATAATTTATAAATAAAACCTGGTCACAAAAAGCAAAACTTTAACAAGGGGATTTGAAAAAGTTTTTGTTAATAAATTCTTGGTTATTAGAGTAACTGAATTTCAATTTTCATTACAAAATGTTATTTTTCACAAAAATATAATGAAATTTACAAAAATAACTTTTACTTTTCACAAAATGGGCTCCAAGAATTAAAATCTCCATTGACTCCTGAGATATCTCCCTACTAGGTTATATCACTATAAATACACTATTCTTGTCTCTTTTATCTGTACTTCAGCTAATTTTATTTATTGATATGACCACACAAATCTGCAAGAATTCTTGGCACATACATACATTTCTAAAAATATAACTCCATGTCCACGGCATCACTAACACTTCCCAACTTCCACTTCAAACTCATACTTCTCTATTCCATCTCTACCTTCTTCCTTCCAGACTCGCTGGTTTGTCAACATCCCATGTGTTCTTTTGACTCCCTCACCCACCTACAAATCTCTCACAAGATATTAACTTTTGTTCATCACTCTTACTTTCATCCCTAAATACCTAGCTGTTGTATTATATTTGTCCCACTACATAAAAATAATCCATGCAGTGTTCCCAGTAGCATGGAAAGTGTAGAAAGTCAGGGAAAATCAAGAAAATTTCAAAATAAATAAGAAAAGTTGGGGCATTTACAAATATATTTTCTCATGGAAAAGTTTGGGAGAAAAAATGAAATATGGCATGAAATTCATCAAAAATAGTCTTAGAAAAAAAATCACAAAATTCATCAAATGACTGATATAATAATAATGAAAAACAAGAAAAAAAAATCATCTGTCAAGCATACATTTTTTGATACATCCAAAATAAAGTAACAAAACTGCACCATTTAATTAGTTAAAATATCATGTCTAATTCAACCATATTGAAATACATACCACATTTGAAAACCCAATTTCAGCTGTTTCCATCTATATTTGGAAAAGTATCCAAATTCTTTGAACAATCCTGCATATTATATATAGATTTGTATCTATTAACTACATGCATGCCAAAATTTAGTTCAGTTAAGAAATATATGTACCTCAGTTGAAAATTCCTTTTTAGCAATTTTGACTAATAAGGAGAATGGAATATGAATTCTTTTGTGCAGCCCTGTGTATCAGATATAGAATTTACATACAATCATGGGCGTAACTACATAATTTTTCTAGGGGGGGCCATGGTGTCAAGTCTTTGATAATTTCCAAACGATAAAAGTAAACATTTTTACTAAAACTAGGGATGCACCGAATATTCGGCATCTATTTGGTATTCGGTCATGTTACCGAATATTCGGTAAGGCCGAATATCAAACTATTCGGTTAAGCAGAATATGAAACTATTCGGCCTGCCGAATATTCGGTTTGGCCGAATATCAAAGTATTCGGCTGAATCCAAAACTTGATAAAATCTTTTAATACACATTTTTAAAAACTTACCGAAATTTCTACTTTTAACTGTCAATTTTTATATATATATATTTAAAATAATTAGAAAGAAAATCATATTTTAATAAAATAGAATGTTTTTACATTATTTATTTGCTAGTTGGAAAGTATAACTAAGAAAATTAACCATGAGAAGGATTAAAATAGTGATTTATGAGGATTCTGCTTAGGAATAAATGTTGTGCAGATGCAACTTCCTAAATTTTGTTTAGTAAATAATCTGTTTCTTGCTTTTCCCTAATAAAAGTCTTTAAACAAGAAAGAAAAACTTTTGAGATTAGCAATAGCTATCAAGGCAAACAATTTTTGTTCATGAAACCATAATCATAATCAACTTATTGAGTCATAAGTACATTGTATTCCATCTCACTCTAGGTCAAACTTGTGTTTTCGTTTGTTGTTTTAACAATAAATATGATACTATAACTATATTTTCAACTCGCATGCTTTGATTTCTGCAAAATATGATTTGATGTGAAGGGTGGAAAATGCCACCATTCACAACAAAAGAACTATGAGCTAAACATTACTTTATTCAGAATTAAGTTGAAAGTATTTGTACTTTGTATTGAAAAAAAAATTGCCTTGAGTTATTTAAAAAGGACAATTATGAGGCTGTAAAGATTTTCTTCAACCATTTTTTCATCATTTCTTCTGATTTTAAAATGTTTGTTTTAATTCATAGAAGAAGCCATGAAATTAAAAATTTTATTAATTAAAAAAGTTTCATAATTGTGCTTCTTAAATAATTCAAGCAGGTTTTTTTTTAATACTAAATGCTCTTATAAAAAGCTCTTATTTATCAAAATGAAAGTTTCTTTTATTATGTAAAATTGTTTTAAAAAACAACATTTTAAACTTTGAAATATAAAAATATTTTGAAGCCGAATGTTCGGTGTTCGGTCCAACAATTACTATTCGGCTAGCAGAATATTCGGTTCGGTATTCGGTAAAAATCACTATTCGGTGCATCCCTAATTAAAACTAATAACACTCAACAGAAAACTCCCCTATTGATACATTCCTGTGGGTACTGATTTTTTCACACGTATTGTCGATCAATGAAACTAGTCAGACAGAACTTTCTTCTATTTTATACTTTTTTTTATTACTACACATAAAGTTTTTTTTTTTTTTTTTTAAATAAATCTTTTAAATGGAGGAGAAAGAAAAAAAATCATACTGAAGTCTAATCGTTTTTTAATATGCCCAAAATAGTAAAAATATTTGACTTATTACAAATCTGAAAATTAAACCGAAATAGAATAATTAGATGATTCAATATGCTTTTTCTCTTCAACTGCTCTCATGACCCCCCCCCCTCCCCCCGCCTGGAAATTGTATAAAATTCATTATCACAACGCCACTTGCAAACTGATTTTTCTCCAAAATTTTCACCAATACTTATTGCATAAAATTTTTAAATAAAATAAATGTTACATACATCTGAATTGTAAATTTTGTTGAAAAATTGTGTTTTATCTCCTTCTGCAATTGGTAACACTTACAAATTTTAAATGAAATTTCAGTTTTACAATTTTCTGTACTGCAAATTTGTAAACTTGGAAATATAGTACATTTTTCAATTTTTACACCGTTGTAGGGGGAAAAAAATTACTTTTAAATGCTATTTGTTCGAAAGTTGTATCTTAATTTGTTTTTGAGTTATTATTTTTTTTTGTAGTTTTTAATACTTTTTTTGCCATTGTAAGTATTCCATAAATGCGGACATCATAAGGATTCATATATATATGTAGATATATATATTGAGTGTACTCGGCTGATAACAACAACCATTTTCCAAATGGATAAGAAAAAAGTTAATTGCAATGCAATTTTTGAATAAATTACAATACAGTTTTGAAATAAATTACATTTGTAAGTACAGTAAACACTCTGTAATTCCGACTCTGTGTAAGAAAGAAATCTGTCTAACTCGGAAAGATTTTTAAGCCCTGCGAATCTATATACATAGACTTAAATTTGTCTTAGGCGGAATACTGTCTACTGCGGAAAAGTTTCTCGATTTCGATGGATTCAGCCTTAGACAGGAGTTTACTGTACATTTTTTTTCTCATTAAACGTCATAAAAATTTAAAATATGCAGGGTTTAAAAGTTTAAAAAATTACAGTAAAATTGGAATTTAATTGCCTGCTGTTGACACTTACGTATAGACACATTTCTGCTTTATAATATAAACTAGTTGACCCGCCCAGCGTTGAGCGGGGCCCGTTATAATGATCTTAAACAAAAATCAATTTTGAATGTTTTTTTATCTTTTGAAAATCTTTAAAATGAACTTAAATTCAGGCATCTTATTAATTTCTACAGCGACTAGTGTAGGATTTGGAACCCCACAACCGAAAGCGGACTGCACTGGAAGTGCTCGGCTTGTGTTTTGTAAAAATCAAACCCGTAAAATACGAAAAAAATAATGCCTCATTAATGTTCGAAAAAGCTATTAACTGAAGCTAACATAAAATTTCATAATTGTCATCTGCCGAATTGTTATCCAAGTTGAATGAGCCAAATCCCATTGAAATTAGACCTTTAGAACTAAACTAGTGAATGCTCCTCAAAACGGTTGAAGGTATTCCTTCTTGCTATTTTTCACAAATTTCTTTTAACATTAACAATATATTTAATAAACGACTGAAATCTCTTAGTTAAAATTACTTTCAAATTTTTCTTGACTTTCATGTAGTAGCTGGATGACAAAAAATTATTGAAAAAAAAAAAAAAATGATATCGGATGTCAATCGGACCATTTTTAAGGGAGCTAAAACAAGGGGCCCAAAAGGAGCCACCTGATAGTTAAAAGCAGGGCTCTAACATGGAAACCTATTAAAATATCTCCGTATTTTACTCTTTATATCTACAATTAATCAAAATTAAGTATGGAATTTGAATTATTCGTTAAAATATTATTTTAAAGAAATATATAAAAAATGAGTAAATGCTTTGAAAAAGCCCCTAGGGCCCCAATATAAATATGAGGGTGTTTGTCCTGGAAGAAAAATCAAAAGTGCAACTTAAAATAATGCTCTGAGAAGGTGAGAAAATGAAGGAGTGCATGGAGAATAAAAAATTCAAAGTCCCTGAACTGGACCCTATAGGACTACAGGTAGTCCAGGATTTTAACTGGAATGTAGAACGTGGGAGAAAGAAAAAAAGTTCCAAAAATGAAGATTGGATTAAAAGGGGACAATTTAATAACAACTTATGGTGCAAAAACTTCAAGAGGCCCTGTAACGGGCCTCAAGGGGCCAGGGACTTATTTTGCGTATAGTTTTGGATATAAAAATGTTTTCAGTAGTTATTAAAGAAATACACTAAAACTTTGTTAAAGAAAATTGAAAGCAATGCAGATCATTTTTAAAGGTGATTAATATTCAAAATTGATGGTAGCTAAAGTCTGAATTTTTTTTTTTTTTTTTTTTTTTTTTTTTGTCATTCATGCAGTAGCTGCAAGGCTTAAGAAATCGATAGTAAAAAAAAAAGATGTTGAATCGGACCATTTTTAAGGGAGGTTTAAGAAAAATAAATGGGCTAAATTATTAATAATGGGAGTTCAAAAATAATACAGATTTGATAGTTAAAAACATGACCTCAACATGAAAACATTAAATGTCTCAATCCATAGCGCTTTAGATCTACAATTAGTTAAAATTAAGCATAGAGTATGAATTATTCGTCAGAATAATATGCTAAAGAACTGCACAAAAGGTTGGGTAAATGCTTAAAAAAGGTCCCTAGGATGCCAAGAAAAATATGAGGTTGTTGGTTTAAGAGGAAGAGTCATAGACTCAACTTTAAAATTTTGCACTAAGAAGGTAAGAAATTTAGGGGTGCCGGCCCCTATGATTCTCGAGGATGAGGATAAGGGCAGCGTCTTATAGAGGTCTGCACGGGCCGAAATTTCCTGGCCCGAGCCCGGCCCGAAAGTTAAAATTTCGGCCCGGGCCCAGCCCGAACGAAAGACATGTTGGCCCGACCCAGCCCGGCCCGAACGAAAAAAATATTGGCCCGACCCGGCCCGGCCCGAAAGTTAAAATTTCGGCCCGAGCTCGGCCCGGTCCGGAAAAAAGTTTAAAATTCGGCCCGAACCCGGCCCGGCTCAAGTGAATTTCTACAGATCATTGATCTTTAATATTATGGAAGAGTTCTGACAAAAAAAAAATTACATTAGTCTTTTTTTTTTGTTCATGTTTATAATCTCCATTTATGCAGAAATGCCGTAGGCTGCGATATTTACGCTTTTAAATGAATCTTTGTTTGTTGTATGTAAAGGTTTCAGTTATCACTAGTATTATTAATCCATATTCCCTGTAATGGAGACAAAAACTCGAAAAAGCGGTATATGGTAAATTTTCCAAAGACGAAATCGCTTTGGAACGAAAAAAATACATTCCCTTCTTAACAGATGCAAATGTTTAATATATTTTTTTCTCCCGTATTGTTGTATTCATTTTGCATGGATAAACATTTAAAAAGAAACTTTCAGTTTTAAAAAAAATTCCGTCATAATCGTTTTTTTTTTTTTTTTGTGTGTGTGTGTGTGTGTGTGTGTTTAATTCTATTTTAAAACGCCTAGTAATCTACGATTCTTTAAAACGAATAAATTCTAATGTTTAATTGTAGAATGATGACGGCTTAAAAGTATATGCCTTTTTTGCAAACATTTTTGGACATAGCCAAATATTACTGATTTATAAAAAGTCGAGAAAAGGATTTTCATATAGGAAGATTCAATAGGAACTGATTATTTTGGTCCGTGAAAACTAGGAAGAAAGGAATCAGTCTCGGCTTCGTACGGAAAAAAAAGTTAGGCCCGGCCCGTCCAGCAAAAAAATTAAGGCCCGGGCCCGGCCCGAAAGATTAGTGACTAGGCCCGGCCCGGCACGAGTCTTCAGAAGTAAGGCCCGAGCCCGGCCCGGCCCGAATGCCATTATTGGAAATCGGCCCGAACCCGGCCCGTGCAGACCTCTAGCGTCTTATATGACATGAAAAAACATAGATGGGATTTCAGGTTTAACCCCTCCCTCTTCCCCTCGTACACACAAACACGCCAACAGCCATTTAAAAGTTTAGAAGATGCATAAAAATATTAAGATATGATGTAAAATAGTAATGTATGTAAAAAGCAAGGTAAAGTATAAACAGCATAAAATGTTTCCCATTCAACTGTTTCAATTCTGCATAACAAGAGCCTCTATTTGAACGCAAAATTAACGAAAGAAAAAAATAGGAGAAATGCAATACCTGTATTACTGCTACTGCTATTTCTCTGTTTTTCTTCTTCTTGGAGGGTGAGGAAAGGAGGGAGGGGGGGGGGGGGCTGAAGGAGAGGTGTTTTTATGAAAACGATAAATACCATAAATGCTAAATTGATTATGATTATTTGTATTTTACATTACGTCGGCTTTTATGCATCATACATTTACTAAATATTGCTGTATGAACATGTAACATAACAACACTGTTCATTTTATGAATAACAACGGCTTATAAGCTACCCCAGACGAAGCTTTTGGCTGTGCTATTTTGCATATATACAATACAACCTCTGAATAGCAAACACATTGAGACTCTGGAATTCGGATACTATTCGGAGGGTACGCAATTCAGAGGAAAAAATTAAAACATACAAATATTACAGAAATATTGGGGGATTGAAAAAGTTCTCTAAATAGAAATTTCCGTTTTTTAGGAGCATTAGAAAAGTTTTACTTTATTTTTTTTTAAATAAAAAAGATAATAAAACAAAGGAATATTTTTCGTTTTTTTCCTCCACTTAGGAAAAAATTGCCACAAAATCTTTCTTACATGGCTCGGAAACCAGAAATCCGAGCCAACTAGGCCGGAATATGCAGAATTCGGAAATAACAAGAGAGTAAAGGAATAATTTAATTCAATTTAGAAATGATCTAATATCAATAAAATTATAAAATATTTTAAAAAGTTATATACAGAACAATCTGTCACGAGATATCTCTTAACAGCTCACAAACGGCACCATAATACGCGTGTATGGGACTAAAACTGAAGTGATAGATATAATGATAAGCAGATATATTGGAATTATGATAGTGATATCTATCAATCACCCCTCTCTTTCGAAAACATATTTAGGAGTGAAAAATTAGATAAATATTTATGAAGATTAGGTAAAAGTATACAATAACAATAAAAGTTTCCTTCATATAAAATAAAATCTTTGAACAGAATTAATGAAAAAGCATCATACCCTTGAAAATTATATGCTCTTTATATGGGTGATGATAGCAAGTAGCCCTCCCGTTCTAAGTACAAATAATTCACAGAGAATGTTTTAGCCAACGCAAAACGATGTAGTTAGATTACTATCTTTGAGACTACAGAGGAGGGAATATAACCTTCCTTCCTCTATGTTTGAGACTACAGGACTTTGAGATTTGTAGGGAGGATCTGATTTCTATTCGTAACTTCCTAGAATTTAGACAGAATAGGGGAAAGCTAGACTTTCTTTGGTACCAACAAGATCAAGGACAATCCGCACAAAAGAAAAGCCAGAGCTACGTCCCGCTTCCTCTGCTATAGCTTCAGGCATGAAAGTATCGAGACGGTCTGTGTTCCAGAGCAAAAAGAATAAATCTCATATTTGGCATATCTGTTGTTGTTTATCATTTATGAGACACTAAGTGTGCCCCCCCCCCCCCCACTCTTAAATAATGGCATAGAAAACTAATAGTTGCGTTTTATTCGGTTTTGTTATTATTTGTCATTTTTAGTACTACTGCTCTTTTAAATATATTTTCAAAAAATAGTCGTATTTTCACTATAAAATATTTCTAGGGGGTTCAGCCAGAATTCTAGGGGGGTCCAGGACCCCCCTGGACCCCCCCTTCCTACGCCCATGCATACAATGAATAACATGACAGAAATTATATAAATTTTAAAGCGCTTACTGAATTTTTAAATTCACTTCCAGCAATTATTACTCAAAGAGAGTACTATAATCCATTTCTTTTGTGTGTCCCTGTAAATGAATGACAAATGCTATGGTTATTCTTTTCTGTCGTAATCATCTTGTAATAAAATTCAGTGATTTTTAACAGTTTCAATACATTAGTATTTGTGTAACCACATTAAAATATTTTGCTAACAATTTTTCTCTGTATATCTTAAATGATGAAATTAACTCGATTTTATCAATTGCATGAGAATCAGAATATATTGATAGAAATTAGAGTGTGGAATAACAGACAGACAAATTGAATGCATAAACACTTTTCAACTTTGTTGGAAAATGTTAAAAAGAAATTGGAGAAATTTGAAGACAGAGACTTTGACACAGAATAAATAAATAAATAAATAAATAATCTTTAATTTTAGCAAAGGATTGCAAAAATAAATAGAAACTTCATTGTATGCCTGTTTGGTCCAGACTTCGAGTAATCGTAATCGTGTAATCGTAATCGATTATAATCGACTACAAAAACTGCGTAATCGCATTGTGATCGTAATCGTAAATTCTAATTTCGAAATAATCACGATATAATCATAATCATAAGATTTCACTTTGATTACAATCATAATCTAATCGTAATCGCAATGTAGATAATCGCAATGTAATCTGTATCAAAAAGCTATATAATCGTAATCGAGCACAAAAATGCGATTACGTTCTTCGATTACACCTTTTTTTTTCCCGTTCTTCATTTCCCCATATCCAGAAAATATTTGGTCGGTGAGTTAAACATTGCACCAAGGAAAGAGTAGACGTTTGGAGCTCGTTAAATCGCCCCTAAAATTAAAAGTGAGAAGAGGTCATAGGTCAGGCAGGAGTTCAGGGTGAAACAGAATGCATAGTACTTTACACTGTATGTAGTCAAACCTATAGAGGGCTGCCCCTGGTATATATTGTATAAAAACATATAAATAGTCTGACTTCGTTAAAAGATAATGGGTATTGGGGAAAACACTTTGGTTATACGAGGGGTCTTGTTTCGCGGGTTGTTGAGTGAAAGTGATAAAGGATAGAAAAGAAAAAAGAAAGACAAATATTTTATTTATGGTTTTACTATGGGCACTTAGCAATTGGACAGACATCACCCTCTTTGAAATGTCGGAATGGGAAAATAAGGAAAATGGGGGAAAAAAGATGCTTAAATTACATGTGACAATACAATTCATCGAACAGCTCATTCGCATTTTGGATTTCTTAGTGGTTGGTTATAACTAAGTAGTTGTTTACAAGGTTCTAGGGAAAGAGATGGCTAAAAGAAATAATAAAAAAATTGAAGATTATTTCACGGAATCTGTATCAGAATTTAATGAAAAAGGCGTGAAATTTTTTAAATATAAATGTAAATTGTGCTCGTCAGATGTCAGAGTCTCCATAAAAATCAAGTCCAATTTGAACACCCACATGCAGGTAATTTTTTACTAGATATATACATATTGTATCGATTTATTTTAGAAATATTGCATAGTGATATCTTATCTTTTTCTTTAAAATTGTAGTGAAAGGATTTTTTTTATATTAAATTAACTATATAGGGTTTTTAATCATAAGTATAAAGTCTGTTTATTCAAAATTTGTATTTTAAAATATCTGGATAAGTTAAACATATAGATCAGTTTTCTTACAAAAGCTCTAATAATAAAAGATTGTTTTTTATCTTTTTTTATTTATTATTATTATTTTTTTAAACGTTTTTTTATGAGAATCCCCTTCAAAAAAACGGAAAGTAAGACTGGTTTGTCAATAAATATACAGGTGTAAGTAAGATTTCTTTAAGGGTGAAAGACAATGTTAATGATACCTAGTTGTTAGTAAATTTCTTTAGCTTACATGCCGACAAATTCAATGACGTACCCCTGAATTTTGAAATGTAGCCACCAAATTTTTTTTTATCTCTGATTATTTTAAAAAGAAAAAAAAAACTACCGAAAAAAATCTCTCTAAATGAGTTATAAATAAATAATAGGGGAAAAAAGGTAGTTAATTTTTTTCCCAGAAAGGTTTGTTTCCTCCCCCCCTCCCCTCCCCCAAAATACACTATTTTATATTATTATTATTTGCCTGTTAAGGTTTATATGTCTCAGTTTTGTTTTAAATATGTGGTTCAATTGGACAGAGGTATGCAAATGAAAGAAAAAAGAATGAATTGCTTTAATTCTTCCATTTTGAAAATTTTGGTAGAAGCTTATTTTATTTAATTTTTCTTCATTTTTTAAATTTTGTTTTGCTTATTTGCCTAAATGTCTTGCAACGAATGTTCTGAGGAAAATAACCTTATTTAAACTCATTTCATGTTTAAATTTTACGTTTAAAAAAAAATTGTGAAACACATGTTCCCCCCCCCCCCCAAATTTTAGTGTGTGTAAGGGGCGGGGGGGGGGGGGGGGGGCTCATTCTACGTACACCGGTATTCGTGAATTTCAAATCAGAATTTCGCATGTTACATATACCTATTCTATTAATCAAACATCCTTAGAAATGCTCTTAATTTCAAAATAAATTTATAATAATAAAATCAGTTCTAAAATACTCAAAAAGGAAAACATATATTATTTATATAGAAAAGAATAGCTCATTTAATATAAATGATTTATTTTTCCTTTAAAAATAAATAAATTAAAGGAAACGCATATTTTGTAAATTTGTAACTCTAGTTTGTAACATGTAGTACGGAATTACTGTAATCGAACTGTAATCGTAATCGACTAGTTTGGTAATCGTAATCCAACAAAAAAATATTAATCGTAATCCAAATGTAATCGTAATCTTGAAATAAAAAAAATGGATAATCGATTATGTAATCGTAATCAGGCTTGCATAGAGACATAATCGTAATCTATTTTTTGATATTGTAAATAATTGTAATCTTAATCGATTACAGTCCTCTGTAATCGACTCGAAGTCTGGTTTGGTCATAATTTTTTTTTAGATTTGGTGAACAAAATGTCAGTCATATTTTATTGAGAGCCATGCCCTCTTTTGGAATATCCCTTTATACTTCACTCATTTTAATCTTATCGGTTAGATCAGCGGTTCCCAAACTTTTTGGCTTGCGGAGCCCTTTTTGGGAAGAATTTCTAAGCCGGAGCCCCTGAACCCAACGATATTCTATGGTTTATAAATAATTTTTTTATGCCTATGGAGAACAGAAAAATCTGATGGATAAAAGTCCGAGCCGGAAATGATTCTCAGTTTGGCCCTTTCCTGATACAGAAATTCTAAATTCATACTAGAAATTTTGACATTCTTAAATATTAAAACAAAATCTTTTTACCAGAGCGATGGTCAAGCAATACTGTTGACACGGTGACTGCCAAGCGAAAATTGTTAATGTTCACCAGGGTGCCAGTTTGTGTGTGTGTATGTAGTTTGAATATTTGGAACATAAAATCAATATTTTTTAATCTTACTCATTTTGCAACACACAGGCATGAAAGAGTTCCTTCTAAAGGAGAAATTCCATCTTTATTAAAGCAATTTTGGACATTCTTTGGATTAATGCAAAAATGCAAAGAAAATTTTAGAAGGCTATTAGGGGGTGGTGGCTGAAAAAGTGCCTGACATTTTGTCGATTCAAACCCTTGGAGTTTGTTCTTGAATTGTTGTGAAAAAGACATAAAATGAAAAATTAGCTTATATAAGCATCTGAAAGTCAGTCATATAAATGAAGATGTTCAAAATGTCTTAAGAATGATTTTTTTTTTTTTTTTTTTTTTTTTTTTTACTATAAAAATTTAAAGTGAAAGGAAGTGTTTTTGGAATAGAATAATTTGTACTATTTATACAACACTTTTGGGTAATTTCTGTGATAACTTTTTCTGAAGCAAACGATATTGTTAATAATTTCTAAGTTATGAACAAAAAAACAGTAATATTTGCAGTTACATTTAATTTGATTGTATATGTAGCTATTAAAATGACGCTTAAATTATACGAGTTTGGTGCCACTAAATAGATGAAGAAATTTTTCCACCTTTTTTCTTCATTTCCCACTTTCATGCCTGAACACATAAAGAGATTCTCATCCTTGCTATCAAAAATAATAGCCAAAGCACCCCACGAAAGTTAGTGTAAATTCTTCCATAAGTGGTCAAGGCTTATTTGATAGCCAACTAAATTTGTCATTTATCATTAAAATCATTTATTAAGATTTGTGTTTCTACCGTATAATCTCTTAAATTGAAAAATTTTTAAATATATGTAAGGATGAGCTTGTGAGATTATTGGTTTAGATTTTCTGTCTATTATTTTTTCTATATTTTCTATATTTTTATTTATTTTCTATTATATTAGGTTAGAATTTTTTTAATTTTAATTACAATAAGAAAAAGAAAAATGTGGAAAATAGTTCATTTTCTACAACACTTAGCTCATACAATCGTCACATACTATATCAATTTGCACAAACCACGTATGTATGACACTTCATATATAAGGAGTCCAATAATCAAACTCCAAAACCATTTTCATGTAACTCGTACCGTTTTTGATAGTCAAGGCCTGAAGTATTGAAACACCATGGCTATCATATCTGATAGCCAATGGCCCAATGGAAACATCACTTGCTTTCATAAATGACAGCCATGGCAGTCCAAGTGTTCATGGGTTCATGACATCCATTTTTAAAATATAAAATATTCTTTTGGGATCTCCAATATGAATTCTGAATTAAAGATGAAAATGTTAACCATGTCTGGATTATGTATTGCATGGAGGCTTACGTAAAACGTTTATTTATGGTAAAAACCACACACACACGGAAAAAAGGTAATTTATACAGTTGTTACACTGTGATACTTCTGTATAATTCCAATAGGCTACTCCCTAAAAAAAGGAAATGGTTAGTTCCAGTCATCCATGAGAAAATATGTAACACGTTTTCGCTAGTACCACCTACCCGTATTAGAATTATGCGATTATGGAATATTTTTTCGTGCTTCTTTAAGTCTCTAGTACTACTTCTAAACATGCAACGAAAATAAATCCCCTTTCAGCTTCTTTTTTTGAATCATTTTTAAAAAATACATTTAGAAACAAGTCATCGTTTTAACATTTAAGTGGGCGAAGAAAAATCTATAAGCTGAATTGTTAGGTGAAAAATTGTTCACTTTTTGGGGTACTTTATTTAAAGTATTTAGCTATTAATTATAGTTTTGAAAGAAACTTTTTTTCGTCATTGTTTTTGCCTCAAAACAGATAAGCAGTTAAAAACTACACATGTTAAACGAACTGCAACTAGTAAAAAAACTTTACTAACAAAATAGAATGTATGGGTGGGATTAAATTTATATCAGGGCAGGCACTCATTGATCAAACGTCTAAGCAAGAGGTGGAGCTGAGCAAAATTTCAAATTCTTAGTGGGATAACAAATGTAAAGAACCAATATATATTCTTTACATTGCTATTGACTTATTTCTGCTTGGAAAATGTGGCAGAGACCAATTAAAAGAAAATTTTACAGGGGTTGTAATGCTGAAAAAATGCGTTTTCAGCAATATACATTGCTTCTGAAATTAAATACAATTATGTAAAATAGCATAGAAAATTTAAAGAACTGAGAAATTATAAAAATAAAACAAACAGATTAAAGCAATTAAAGTTACGAAAAGGAAAAAAAAAAACTATATACACAACGTATATAAATATTAAATGAATCTAATGAAGGGTTTGTTAAATGATACAAGCTATTACAAAAAAGTGGCATTTTAAATAAAAAATTTTCTAGGGGCATTTTTTCTTGTTGTACAATGAAAAACAGTATAGAAAGTTTAAATATACAAATAACATAAAACATTGAACTGTTGTTCAAAACTTTACCACAAATCACACAGAGAAGCTCTTCTTTGAATAAATCTTATTTTATAAGTAATTTTCATCGTATTTTAGTTTTTTATCAAGATTGTCTCCCCCCCCCCCCCCCCCCAATGTCTCGGTTCTGTCTTGCTTTGATGACAATACTTGATTCGGGGTGTACGATACGGAAATAATTTCATTGTCCAAAAGCTCTTTTATTGCTTCATCTGATTATGAAGTGTGAGAAATAAAGAATTAAATACAAACATATGAATAGGCGGAGCTTCAAAGAAAAAACTGTTCTCAAGCACCGTTATTCAGCAAGCAGAGTTAACAGCACTGGCGGACCTTTTCTGTTTTGACGTTGTGCATTCGATTTAGAATACTATTTCTTGTAGCCTAATTTAAATTGAATTTTTTAAACACATTAAATGCAGAAACATATAATAAAGCAATTCAAACCAAAAATATTATACAGAAAATAAATACATGTATAATGCAAACACCTAAATAGCTTTGGGGTGTATTATTGTATTTTCCATCCCAATTAAAGGTATATTTATTTTTTGACACGCACACACACAAATTCCTACATACTTTTGAAAATCTTTCACTTGCAATATGCTAATTTCTTTCATAATTTGATTATTTTCCTGGAACACCACGGAGCCCCTAGAAAGTTCAGGCGGAGCCCCAAGGGCTCCGCGGAGCACACTTTGGGAACCTCTGGGTTAGATAATGTATGCATAAATCAAGTATGCTGATAATGATGTACAGATAAATACTTACAAAAAATTTATATCATAAGCATATGTCTCATTAATATCAGAGACCTGACAGTACACTAGGTTGCATTTGTTTATATTATTTTGCTATCATTCATCATTCTACAAGTAACACTGATTTCTCTGTCATGTACGTTAGTGTAGTGTTTAAATGAATAATCATTGCCCTTATACATTTTATATTGTAGGCATTTTAGAAAATTTAGCAACAAAAAATTTGTGTTTTTATTTATTTATTTATTTTTTTTTTTTTTAAGCAAAATAAAATGCAATGATTTATGTCATGTAATGACAGCAGAATATGTACTTTTTAGGTAGCCTTTCATTGATCAGTTTTTAAGGTTTCTTAGTTTAAATGTTGCAATTTATTCATTCACTTAAAACTGTGAATCTTCTCTTTTAGATTTCAATCATTATAAATGTTAAGATTTTTATAGATGCTGCAAAAAAATATTCTGTAATTTTTTTTTTTTTTTTTTTTTTTTTCAGAATATAAATTTAGATTCTATTTTGAGTAGCCATTAAGCATTTATTTTTTTTATAAAAATTTAAAATTGTTAAATATTGTTTTTTAGAGTATACAGAGTGATAGTTCCAGTGAAGTTCCAAATACCTTGGTGAGACATTATCTTTTAGAACTTACTCAGAGCTTTATGATTCCCTTAGTAAGTAAAACTTAAATATTTTTCTTAAACAAATAAAATTTTATTATGGTATAATCTAAACACAATAGATGTTTTAATGCAACTAAAAAGTGTTTTGGGTTCGCTTATAAATTTGTTGACTCAATACTAAAAATGATAGTAAATCTCATATTATTAAAAAAAAAAAAAAAAAAAATTGAACAAAAAGATCTTGATGAAATTTCCCTTTTTTGCTCAAAAATTAATAATTAGATGTTTTCTATATGTATCTTGATAATACATTTGACTAGTATAATTAAGCCTTTACAATAAACTGATGCTTTCTGTTAGGTAAATATGCAATAAATTATATATTTTAATAACATTTTATACTCACCCGCAATCATGTATAAAGTCCCTAAAATTGCATTTAAAAATTCTGCAATTGATATAATATAAAACAGGCATATTTCTGCATTCATTAAAGTGTAAAAATTATCAAAACTATTCATTAAAAAAAAATGATTTCATGTTTTTAACTTCACTAAGCAATGACAAATTATAACTTTTTAAATTAATTATTTAACAACAAAAAAGTAAAATGACTTTTACTTGTGTGACTGGCGCAACTTTTCTGTGTAACTGATGTAACATTATCATTTTACAATGACAGTAATGTTTCTTAATTTAGCTTGTGATTAGTAATTTACATAAAGCCTTCTAAAAATTTAAAAGTACCTCTGGCATTAATTGATTGTGGCATTAAAAGCTTTCTCACAATGTGAACAATGTTGTATCACATGCAGTTTAGGTGAAATGGCCATTTCCAACATTTCTGCAAGGATGCATCATGTTTATTTTAATTTCATCCATTTGAATCTATTCAACAAAACCTGGAAATTATTAAGTATCATAATTTACAAACAGATAAACTTCAATTTTGAATTGATTAATATTTGTATTCTGAAAATTATACTCTTTGTTAGCTTCTTTTGGAAGGATTGCTACCTTCTTAAAATTGCTTTGAAAAGACACTATAAATAGAATTTTCAACTTCATGATAGCAGACTGGTTTCACATAATGAATTTTATGAGTATTAGGAATTTATTGAGAAGGATATAAATTAAATTCTTTTTTTAATTCTTTTTTTTTTTTTAATGTAAATAAAACTTATCCCGTGAAAAATTTCTTTGTCTACTTTAAAGAATTCACAAACAATGTTTATAACAACAGGATACCTTAGTATTCATTTTCAAACTGCTCCCTGCTCCATATTCCCTGTATTATCAATCATACCTTCACATAGGCTGTACCAAAGAAACTCCAAGCAGCAAATATAAGGAATGGGCAGACTGCATGTGGTTTTAAATTTGCAGAAAACTTAAATTTATATTTAAACTGATTTTCAGCACTATCAAAAATATGTATGTTTCAAAAATCCATCTGTATTCATCAGGGTTGGCACAGTTTAAACCAATTGGTTTTAGCCATGGTTAAAACCACGGTTTAAACCAACTGGTTTTTTTCTCAAAAAAAACAAATTGGTTTTTTTAGAAGAAATCTAATGACATTTTCTTGCTTTTCTTTATAATTTGCGTGTTTCAGATTATTGGATATAAATAATTTCTATTTTTAACACTTTATTTCAGTAATAAGCATTAGATATAGTGGGTTTAGGTCTTTTTTTATGCACAGGATTAAACCAATTGGTTTTTTCTCAAAAAAGAACAATTCGTTTTTTAGAAGAAATCTAATGACATTTTCTTTTTTTTCTTTATAATTTGTGTTTCAGATTATTGGATATAAATAATTTCTAATTTTAACACTTTATTTCAGCAATAAGCATTAGATGTAGTGGGTTCACGTCATTTTTTAATGTATAGGATTAAAATCAGTATGCACTGGTGAACATATCTATTGCTCTAAAGTAAAAACTTCCAACACGTGAATTGATCAAAGATAAAATAGATTCATTATTCAGTATAAAATATTTTAATTTCTTTTAATAATGCAAATTATTTAATGCAATTAATAATGTAACACAATAATCTTTTAAGATTTTGCACAACTGTAAAAGATTTTTTTCTTTTGGGAGATTATCTTGAAGAATTAAAAGCAAAATATGAAGCCAAATAAGAGAGTATTCAAAGACTGGTTGCTAGTTAAACCATTTTAATGATAAATTTTTCCCTCTGCTATCTGCTGAATCTTAACGACTAAAAATGTTAACTTCAAGTTGTCACTCAAAAAAAAAAAAAAAAAAACTAAGAAGTATTTGTAATTTATTTGAATAATTGCGGAAAAGAATATTTATCAAACTACATCCAAATGTTTATTATTAGTAATCAAAAGACTATTTATAAAGATTTTCAGGGCATCAATCATTCACTGTGTAGAACAGTTAATTCTTTCAACATAAGACTGCTTGCTAAAACCGTTTAAATTAAAATATTAATTTTTTCAATTTTCAGCATAAATTCACTGTAATTATTTAATTTCAATTATTTTAAATGTAGTTAGGCTGCTTATAAATCAATAATGTCTGTTTTTATCAATAAATATGCATGTATATGTAATAAGAAAGGATGTTTTAAAAAACCCCGGTTTAAACCAAAAAAACCTGGTTTTTTTCCAACCCTGGTATTCATATTATGAGTTTAAGATAGCAAAGTTAAAAACAGAGAGTTGAAAATTTGTCATGTGCCAACTCTTCACTGATAATTACCTAAGAAATATTAAGATATTTACAATACAGTATTGTTGTGAAAAAAATAATAATGAGCTGACATGATTTCATTTTGATGCAGAATATTAAAGTTTTCAATGAATGGAGAATAACTTCATCCTGTGAAAGAATCTCTTTCAAAAATTTGATTTTCTGAATTTGATTTTTTTAAACAAAATAGTGTTTTTGTAATATTGGCAACTGATTTAAACCTTTTTTCTTTGCACTGTGATTTCAGTTAAAGCCTTTATATTACAAATATTCCATAGGTAAAAGTTGCTGAAATTTCTGCATGTGATATTGGAATTAGATCATCTAGAAAATTACTAATAGTCGCTGCATTCTTCCCATATCACAAATAATCCTTTTTCCCCATTTACATACTGGTTTGGCAGCCATCGCAATTGTGTAAACTGGCAGGTTCAGTTAAATCAGGGGTATCCAAACTCTGCCTCCCTCCAAATACTACTAAAATTTAGAAGAAAAAGTCGATCTCTTTAATCGCAGAGGTCTGGTGATTAGATAAGGCAGTGATTACTTTAAAATTTTAGTAGTATACGGCTGGATATTATTTGACACCCCTGACTTAAATTTTAACTTGCATAAGCAAAAAAAAAAAAAAAAAAAAAAAAAAAAAAAAAATGTGTAATTGATATAACCATTTTTTTTTTTTTTTTTTTTTTTTTTTTTTTTTTTTTTTTTTTTAATGTTAGTTACATTTTTATGATTACATTAGTTACACATTTTGCACAATCTTTTTTTTTCAATTAAGATTCAGAATTAATACATTGTTTGAAAGGAATTTTAATGCTTCAAAAGTTTATGAATTAAAATTTTTCTTAAAATATTCTGAATTAGCTTAACTTTTTCCTAAATTTTGTAACTGATGTGACAGTAAAAATTCACTTTTAAAAGACACTGTATTCCAAGAAAAGATTTTATAAAGCTTAAAAGAATGATTTAAATGTTCTCTTAACTACTTATTTAGTTGAAGAAAAAAATCATCAATATTTTTTTATGGAGTTGTTGCTTGCACCTGCAAACATATACTGTTTTTGTACTGAGTTGCCAGAGAATTTGTGGCAATCCACTTCCATATGATATATGGTGGGCAGCACTTTTGATATTATTAGGATTTTTTTTTCTTTTTTTTTTTTTTTTTCTTTTTTTTTCTTTTTTCTTTTTTTTTTTTAGAACATAAAAATATAAGTTTCAAGCTTTCTTATCATACTTGCAAATTAAATTTATCATTAATTTTATTTTTGGCCAAAATGATATTTTTCTGTGGAATTGTTCTGTTATATTGTAAAATGTTATTTCTTTAAAACTGAATGTTTTCTAAAAAAAGGACCTTTTTAAAAATGAATTTATAAATAGCAATATAAAATCCTGCTCTGTACAGTTTATTGTATATTCAGTTTTTCTTGGCAGAAGTTATACATAAAGTTAAAACGATCAAAATAGAATTGAACTTTTGAATATCTTTTATTTCAGTACATTTAATTGATATGGCTTTTTTGTTATGCAAAGTAATAACTCTAAAGCTCTATGTTATGTGAAGTACTTTTAAATGTATAAAAAAAATCTACCCCAGTCCATTACAATTTTTATTAAGGGGCTACTTCAGTCAAATGAAAAGACATGTTCGCTAATGCTAATCTTATGGAAGAAATTTATAAAGAGATCGTGGTTGCATTTCAATATTTTTATTTATTTTATTATTATTATTTTTTAATGGCATAGCTTATGTTGATCTGAATGCAGGCCGTTTTTTACTTTTACTTTTTCGATTTTAATTGCAGATATTTTTTATGAGGGTGCTTTCTCTTTCCAAACCGGCTCCGTAAATGAAAGTGTCCTTATTAAAAATATCTGTAAGCAAAATCAAAAAAGTAAAAAACATCCTACATACAGATTGATCTCAGCTATCGTATGCCAAAATAAATAAATAAATAAATCATTTAAAAATATTAAAATAAACAGAGATATCATTATAAATTTCTTCCACAGGATTAGTATCAGCGAATGAGTGTTTTTATTTGAATGAAGTAGCCTCTTAAGGGGTACCTTCAAAACATACATTACAATAGTACTATCATATATTATAAATATAAGGTGATCAAATCTGGTCTTTAATGTTTTCAAGTTGACCCTTGTTAAAATATTTTAAAAAAAGTAAAAGTAAAGATGAATTGTATGTACATAAGTTATTTTTTCGAATTTCTTTATAATAAATTTAATAGGAAATGATGATGATAATTTATGTCACTAATATTGCTTGTGCCTTGTAAAGACATTATAAATGAAAATTATTCTTGATATTTTAAAGATGATTTGTTCACCAGTAATGCCATATATTTTCGTGGATTATTTAAAAAATTTTCCTTAATATATCAAGACTGAATAAATACAGGGTGTCTACAGAATCTGAAATCAGTGAATCATGGAAAAATCAAGCAGGTTTCTCAATCTGGAGAAATCTGGGAACTTAGTAAAAATGCTTGAAAATCAGGGAAATTTGTTTACATGTGAAAGTACTTGCATTTTTAACTAGCCAACGAAATTGATTTGTCTATTTTTATGTACCATATTTTTTTCATATTCTGATTAATCTTTCTCAATATTTTTAAAAAGATGCATGTGGTATGAGTTTTTGATATTTAATGCAAATTAAGATGATCAGATAGCCTCATTTTCTGTAGATAGTGCTTATATTGAAGGTAATTTACCCATTTAAAAAAAAACTTAAATGATACATTAGCATAACCTGAACAGGTAACCATTTTAATCTAATTAGCTATCCTATCAGATGTAGATAAGTCTTGAATGAAATATTTTTCAGAAAATGAGGAAATTTTCTAATCATTTTATATTCATTGTTCACTATATGAAGTTGTTGGACTAAATTTTGGGATCATATTTATAAAACTGTTAACTAATACTTAATGAATATCAGGCAATTTTTGTTTTCTCTTGTTTTTTCTTCCAAATGAGATATTAGCAAGCTGTATAAAGCACTTATACAGCTGCTTTATACAAGAAATTGTCACTTATGAAAAAAATAGCATTCGTGTAACGTTAATAATGGAAATCAGAAAAGTCTGATAAAGATAGTCAGGAAAATATGGAAAAATGAGGAAATTTATTTTTACAATTTCTGTAGATACCCTGGAATATTTTTCAGAACAGTCTGTAAATCTATATTTCCTGCTGTTCCTTTTTCTCTATTATTTTTTCACAATAGTATTAGATTTTTTCTCCATTTAATTTACTTTATTAGGTAGTTTTAGAATAACCAGTTAATTATGTTTTTTTTTAAGATGACAATTAAAATCATTGTCGAATGACAGTCTCATGCTTTTCAATAATATATGTGTGTACACTTCTTTTGCAGACATTTATAGTACTTAAAAGCATTATTCTGTAACTTTGATAATCATTATATATATGTGTGTGTGTAAATTATATTTTCACTATCTTATTTATTTTATAGGAAAGGTATATGGCCAGTTTGATGCCATTATTGAAAAATGTTTCTCCTCATAAGGTTTGTATCAGTTTTTAATAAATAAAAGCATCATTTATCTTTCATTTGTTTTGTGTTATTTAAGGGTAAGGATCAATCAGTTCTTCTATTCGTCTTTTCATAGTTAAACTTATGGGCAAAGAATGCATTGGTATTTTAAAAAAATTTCATCACAGGAAAATTATTTTTAAGATTTTTTTTTTCTTTTTATACTAAGGATACAACAAATATTCAATTAGGCTGAGTATCAAACTATTCAGTCTGCTGGACATTCAGTTTTCTAAATATCAAACTATTTGGTCTGCTGAATAATCAGCCAAACTAAATACTTAAAATAATAATAATAATCTTACACAACTTCTACTTTTAATTGCCAATTTCTAAAGATAGTCAGAGAAATTAGATACAGAATCATATTTAAATAAAAGAGAATGTTTT
Organism: Maratus speculifer; assembly: GCA_964019185.1. Lineage (NCBI taxonomy): Eukaryota > Metazoa > Arthropoda > Arachnida > Araneae > Salticidae > Maratus > Maratus speculifer. The sequence continues at coordinate 185,276,458 of OZ025296.1, read as the reverse complement.
ACATTATTTATTTGCTGTTTAACAAATGTTACTCAAACTTCACTTAAGAAAATTCACCATTAATATTGGCCTTCATAGGAATTAATGATGTGCAAATCAAAGTTCCTGAACATTGTCTCAATAAATAAATCTGTTTCTAGTTTTTTTAAGTGTTTTTTAAACAAAAAATAAAAAACTTTTAGAGGTTATAATAAACATAAAGACAAATTTTGTCAAGAAAACCAGGATCACAATCCACTTATTCTGTCAAAAATAAAGTTTATCTCATTGTATGCTATTTTAATGGTAATGAAAATATCGTACCTATATTTTCAACAAATTTACTGTGATTCCTGTGAAGTATGATATCATGTGGAAAAATGTTGGAAATTAGCAACATCTGTATCTAAACACCATCAAGCCAGACATCCCATCATTCAGAAAACAGTTGAAGTACTTCTGTGTCACTGTCCAAAATTCTCTCATTTTTAATAGCACCATCCATTTGATACAAGCAAAACTAATATAATACAAATCTCTTAAAAATCTCTTGTGAATGAAAATTCAGTTTTGGCTTTTGTTTTAAAATAACATACTTGGTCAGACTTGTAACTGTATAATCTACTTTCTTTCTCTGCCCATCCTCTTTTTTTTTTTTTTTTTTTTTTTTTTTTTTTTTTTTTTTTGTTCTTTTTCTTTCCCCCTTTTGTGTTTTTGAAAGTTTGCAATTATAGAAAATTTTTGCCATCAACAAGCTTGTGCAAAACTGAAAATTAGTTTTTAAATGTAAAAAAAAAAATTAATCCAATATATATTAATTAGAATTAGCTACACATTTTTTAACTATCCCCCTGGAAAAAGAAATATATATATATAAAAGTATTTATATATATATATATATATATATATATATATATATATATATATATATATATATATATATATATATATATATATACACTTATGTATGTTTTGCATATATCTAACTAACAAAAATCAACTTAATCAACATGTTTTAGTTTTTTCTCTTTGCATTTCTGTCATTATTTCTCTTCTCAATCTTGACAATGCAACTTTAAATTAAAAATATTCCATGAAACATATTTTTCTTAGTCATTTTAAATGATTTTGATGTTTAGTGTATATCATTTTCTTAGCTTGCTCAAGCCAAATTTAATATAATTTATTTTCATCTTGTTTGGTTATTTTCATCAGAATTATATCAAATTATAGTGGTATACAAAATAATTTAATGTCTTTTAGGATACTCCTGCACCACGGCCATTCAACCCAGATGATTTTCTTAAATCTATCGAGCAATGTGGTCCTCAACTAACTAGTGGAATAAAAGGGAATTGGAATGGTTTATATAAGTAAATAAATTCATATATTTACTTCACTTTTGTGTTAACACTCTTTTCTAAAGTTTTTGTAAAGTAAAAATATTGTATCAAAATAAAGGTGCCTCCTTTATTATTTAATTTCTGATATATTCATCATAATTTGTTGCATGCAGTCTAAATTTCTTTTTAGGGCTTTTTTTAATTTCAACTGTATAAAATATAAATTTTACTATAAATAGAAAATAAAATATAATTTGTGATCTTGAATGTTTTAATTCATTAATAATCTTGTAATTTTTAATTCCTGTTAAAATGATGTTATACCTTTTTTTTTTTTTTTTTTTTTTTTTCTTTAGACGTTTTTTCAGAGGTGCCAATTTTGCTGGCTGGTATAATGCCAGATATAAAGAAGTAGTTCAAAAACTTCAAGGTCTGCATATTCAAGCCATATCAGATGCAGTATGTTTTATTTTGAAATTTTATATTATTGACATTTTGAGGACATTGTATACAGAATAATTTTAAATCTTTGTATATAGAACAGCCTAAGTTTTGAGAAAAACTTTTTGCTCTCTGAATTTTTAAGCTTTTATTTTTAAGCTTTTATTTTTAAGCTTTTATTTTTTAGCTTTTATTTTTTAGCAAATTTTTAAGCTTTTATTTTTTTCCTCGAATAATTTATTATTCAGGAAGTATGAAGATTTCCTTATGAGAGAAAAGTTTTTAATTCACCATGTAGATATTTGATGTTGTGTCACTTTATTTGAACAAAGAAAAATATATGTGCTGGATAATTTTTTGATATTTGTTTTTACTTTACTTATATGATGGTGAAAATCTAATTCAAACAATTTTCATCATGCTTAGAATATATAAGTTTTTGAATTGAGGCAGATTGTGTATTTATGAATAGCTAAAATTTCATAATTTTAAACTTTTGTTTAAATGCCATCAGTTTAAATTGATTTTTGAATTTTCATATTTTTACATATAAAATATTATTTTTTTTTAAGCAGTTCCAGTTTATGTTATCTCATGTGTTAGTTTAATATATTTTTCAGTATACTTTCTGAAATATAAATGGCTTCAAATGTTTCTGATCAAATATCAAATGCATTAAATGGAAATTTGACCTTACTAAGCAATAAGAAATATAATGTTTTTATTGCTTCTTCATCATTAAAAAAAACTAAATTTCTATTTGAGAAAATAAGTAACATAATTTTAAAATATTTTAATAAGCCTGATAAGTATTGTAAACTTATTATGAGCATCACAAATATAAAAGTACTAGTGTTAAAGTATGCTTTCAACAATGGTAATCTATACATGATAATATTGAAATTCTTAGAGAAATACAAATTTTCTAATAAAAATTTCTAGTAGAAAATGTATAATGACTGTCTCACATATTGAATAAATACCCAAACAGATGAAGTGTGGAACACTTTTGATATTCATGTTGATGGATATTGTTAATAATTATTTCCATCTTTTACAACAGCGGTTCCCAAACTTTGTTGTTATGTAATCCTTCATATATGTAGATATATAAGTTTAATTCCTTTATATTATTAATAATTGTATCATAAAAAACACATTTTAAAAATCATTGTAATTTAGAAGATTGTTTTGTGCCAACAATGTTGTTTGATTCAAGATTGAAACTTGTTAATTTTATTCTGAAGTCATTCTCAGCCTTATGTTTAATAAAAACTGCCATTTCACAAAGTTATTTATATGTATTTCTTCCCATTTGTTTCTTTAACTGTGTAGCATTTTGTATTCATCATATTTTAAATCAAAAATAAGATTAATAGAATATGTTTCAAGAGTGTCAGATAGTACTATTAAAACATTGCCTATGCACCATAGTTTGGGAACCACTGTTTTAGAATATAAAGTATAAAATCTGAAATCATTGAAACTTGAGCAATTCCAGGTCACACGAAATTTCATGATTACAATTCATGATTTTTTCAAAAGTTTTCATTTATAATACCTTAATTTACTGTGAGCATGAGACCCCACTGTAAAAAAATCACCATTTTTCTGTTTTATTCTTGGTATAAAATGCATCTGATACGAAAATCCAAATTGTTACTTTGGAATATGATTTATTACTTGTCACTATATCTCTACAACAGAATTAAGAAGCAAACTTCAAACGGTACCTTCATTTTGCAATTCATGAATGGAGTCAAATTGTCTGATAGATAAAGATCAGAATTTGTGTTTGGTCTTTAGACTCTGAATCAGTTGTTCTTGTATTAGTATCGCAAACGGGTATTCATTTAGTTGCTTTGTTACTTCAGTACTGCTTCTTTGGAAGGATATCTTTGAAGTCATATGATCAAATAGCAGAACAGACTGCTTTTAGAAGAACATTTTTTATGAGATCATTCATTCTTTCAGGAATTGTACTTTTTATTTCTCAGATATAAAGTATTAAATGCTTTTTTCAGACATGGAAAGAATAATTTATTTTATTTTGACCTAGAGATTAATAACATTTCCATGAATATATTTTTAAAAAGGAAGCTTGGATTGAAGCAATAAAGCAACATAATATGTTTATTATTTAATATTTTAAGTAGAATAATTTTGTATTAATTATGCCTTTAATTTATTAATATTGCTCATAATTTTACTATAAAAAATAAAGCTTATAATAGAATAAAATATTTCTTATAGCTCTATTTAAGGAATATTAAAATATTTCAATGCTCGCATAAGATCAGCTGCTGTTAATGATCAGAAGTTAAGAAATCAATTAAGGTTTCCCCATTTCCTTTTAATTCAAAAGGTTTTTTGAACTGAACTTATAGATGCAACAGTAATTGAAGGAGCTTCATATGAAAACATTTGATTATAGCTTGAAGTGCAATACATTAATAGAAAAGTGAAAAACACTGTTCAAATACATATCATTCCCATGGCTGCCAATTTTCTGATTTATATGCATTAGACTGAATCTATGAATAGGTCAAAAAGCTGTGATGTTAAGCAGAGGTAAATATATTTTTGAAGACCAATTTAATGGTAATCTCCATTATAGACAGGTTTTGTAGTCACATGTTCTTGGATTAAACTTTTTTTTTCTTTTGCTTTTTCTGTAAATCAATACTGTTTCAATTTTGGCTATGAACACTCAATAGCGGGTGCTGCTATTCTATGACTTTTGAGAAAGATTTCTTATTGAATTCAGAATCTATTGATATAATTTAGCTAGCATGGTTTACCATCCCCACTTTTATTTATTCTTAGTGAATAACTACCTTTAAAAGATAGTTTACTCACTACTAGTTATTCTTGTAACTTTCATATACTTTCCACACAATGTTGCCTCAGTCTTTCAGTTTTTTTTTTTTTTTTTCTTTTTTTATCTTTTATTATCATTTTGATTGGTTTTTCTTCTTTGTTTTAAAATTTATCATTTTTAAAAATTAAATCAGTTTTGAAGAAGAGCTTTACATTTGTGTAATGCAATTTAATGCATAACAATTTGCTTCTTAAAAATGTATTTTCTATTTTAAATGTATTTTCAAAATACATGTATTTTGAATTTTTGAAATTTCAAAAGTATCTTGTATTTTAAGTTATGAAAACAATATATTTTGTATCAAAAATGATTTTTCGATGTATTAGTCAATATAATGATTAGAATGTGCTCAACTGTATATATACTATGGAATTGTTTTTCGTTTAGGAAAATAGTATATCCATCCTTAAGAGGAAATTCCAAGTTTATAATACCACCTCATAATAAACTCTAGATCCGTCAATAATGGAAAAAGAGAATGTGTTTATTATTATGTGCCCTTAAATGCGTTAAACGTTTAAAAAAAACACTTGTGACAAATTAAATTTTCTCAAATATGTGCCATTTAACTATACACCTGATTACAGAAGATGAATTAATTTCCTTGGTTGCTAAACTGAAATCTATCAATGAAAAGTCTATCTTATTGATTTATTGTTTTAATTGCCAAATATCTACTGATGTAAATTAAATTTCATTCAGCATTCTTGATATTAATTTAAATTGCTTATATAATTAAAAAATATAAGTAATGTATCAGGTATTGTATCATCATTGTCAACTATTCAGCACAACAGTCAGAAAAACAAAATAATTCTGTCATTTACATTTCCTTTATTAGCTTTGGGAAAATGTCTTGATTCCCTACAGATTTTGTATTCATTCTAATCATAATGATTTTTTTTTTCATTAAAATACAATGCAACCTTGATTATCCAAGCTAACAGGGGATGCTAGTATCTTGGATACCAGAAATCATGGTTAATAAAAATTTTGCATAAAAACTCACCACACTCGCACATTGACATTTCTTAGAACAAAAAACAATATAATTTTTTTAAATTATAAAAATGTGCAGATAAAACTTTGTTCCACAGCTGGAAGATATAAATGACCAATATCATATTCCATTTCATCTTCAACAGGATCACTAGAAACAAAGCATGATTCTCATTTGACTTCTCAGGGTGCAATATTTCTTGGAAGTTGAATGCTTTTGGGCGCAGAAGAGTCTGTAGCACGGACAGTTAACTAAAAAGTACAGTCTTTTTCAAGACTCATTCACAAGGAGAGGGAGGGGGGAAGAAAGAATTAAATTAGATATTATCAGCTCTGTTAACATAAACATTGATTAATCGAGCTTCTACTGAACTTTTCAAATAATATTGTTAATGTTTAGTGATCATTTGTAATGCAGAATTTTCGAAGATTGTATTTAAAAGTGTTATTTTTTATTCTTCTCACAAAAAATTTTTACTCCAGGATATGCTTGAATGGATTAAGGATAAGCAAGAAGTTGAAGTAGTAGATCTTGTTCTTAGGTTGCGAAGTAAACTTGTAAGTATTATAAGAATTATTCACCTATTTTAGCAGATGATAGTATTTATTATACATATGTTTCTTCCAAACTGTATAAGTTTCTTAATCTTACAAGCCATGATTGCATAACTAGATATTGTATTTGCAAACATATAAATTTATATAATAAATAAAAAAATTTCTTAATGTTAAAAGGAATTCAAATTGCTTTCAAAAGCTTTATTTTCACCTGTCTTTACTTTACTTTTTTTTCATTAAAAAAGTATTTTTTCAAAACTTTTTTCAACTTATTTCCCTCAAAAACCTTATGAAATTGTTTTATAGTTGGTTCATTTATATATATATATATATATGTTACCGTTAAAGCGTATAATTTAGTATTTCATAAAATAACTAGCCAAGTCCATTAAAGTGTATAAAATTATTGGATTCTATCATTTAACTAATTTTATAGAATAACAATTACCTATCTGTTAAAGTATAAAATAGACAATTTAACATTTAAAAAATACTTGTTTTATAAATTAACTGATGATAAATAGTTAAAGACATTTGAAAAATACATTTCAAATTATAAATAGATTATTTAGTAAATATTATATAAAAACTGAATATATAATGTAATGCTATTTACATTAGTTAAAATTAATACAAAATAACAGAATGTAGTGCGGGAATAGTTGTGTAAATTTTTATAACTCATATTTACATAATTATTAGATTATTTTGACCTGTTATCAAAAAATTTTAAGCTATTTAAAAAGTATTTAAAAATTTATTTCCCAAGCACAAAATATAAATACTGCTTACAAATAAATAAATAAATAATAATAATAATAATAATAATAATAATAAATATTATTAAAAAATCGCATGCTGTCAGAAATAATTGTTATTTAATAACAACATTTTATAAACTTTTTCAAATTAATAATGCAAGAGCACATTATTTTAAAATTTATGAATTACCTTTATTTTATTTTCATTATATTTAAGAACAAGAATTGTTGTACTATGACATTCATTTAATTCCTTTCACTATATCCAGTTGTTATAAAAAAAATATTGAACAGAATGTCCCTTGAAAAATAAAATATGACAACAGGTTTTGGCACCACTGTTAATAGATGATGGCAACAATTAATGACAGAAATAAATTTTCTACCTTCTGAACTTCTAGGATATCGTAAGTCTGGATTAAACCAAAAGTCACATGGTATTTTTCCTTTCCTGCTTTGACACAATTTGCTATTTCTATCGAATTTAATAATTTTTCATGAGCAAGTATAGCACTATTTTTCTTAGTTCACGCTTATTAAACAAGGATTCCAACAGCTATTCCATTAAAATATTTCTTATTTACCGATTGATCTCTCATTTCTTCAGAAATCATTGTTTAAAAAAATTGCAAAAATATTTGCGGATAATCACAAGTGAAAAATGCTAACATAAATATACTACTTACAAATTTATTCAAGTTCAATACACATATCAATAAAACATGCACTCGCAATGACAGTAACATAGAAACCGGGCATAAATGATTCAAAACGGACTAAAATCATTCATATATTTAAAATATCGCCTCAAGAAATCAATATTTTTAACCTATTTTTTCTGTGTACTCTTCTTTAAACATGTCTGCTTTTTTTTTTTTTCGCCTTTGGCTGTTCAAATATTTCTGAAATATATACTTAACATTATGTGAAATACTAAAATCTTTCTTCAATCTATCAACTTTTGACACATAAAATATTAAATTAAGTATATATTTTAGAAATATTTTGAGAACTTAAAAATGATAATAATAAATATCTTTTAAAAAAGAGCTTAAAGAAAAACCCAATTAAAAATATTTCCCAGGGAGAATATATTTATTATTCTAGGAGATATATTTATTTAAAATATATGAATGCATTCTACACCCATAGACTTAAAATTAACAAGGGCAGTTTGGAAATTGACTTAAGCCATTGTCACGAAACCGATATTTTAATTCTTTTAGATAGAAGATTCGAAATACTGAATCATATTTACTATTATCAAATTATGCTATTATCAAATTAATAACACATGTTTTCTTTCTTCTGTATACCTCTGATAAATGTTTTCAAAGTTTAAATGATCACTTAGATTTTTGAAAATATACTTATTCCTTTTTCATGTATATTCATTTTATAGAAATTTGTTTCAAATAATGAAGAAAGATTTGATTTCATATATTAATGTTTTAGATATTCATATTTTAATAAAAGATTTTTATGCATTTCTTTCCCAGGAAATTATAGAAAAATGTAATTTGACTGTGCCCAACCGAACTGTCGAAAAGCTACAATCACATGTAAATACCATCATCGAAACTTTGCCAGATGATCTACAAAATGTTTTAAAATAGAATTTTAAATTACAAAGATTTTAAATATATTTATTGACACCTTGAGATCATTTGTTGCTGCCAAATCAGGCTTCTGTTAATGTGTATATATATTCATTAACTCATATACCTATGTTTTTGTTTCCTTATCCATGTAAGTGTGTATTAATTTCATCCCAAAATATGTACATGTTTTGATCAGTTAAAGATAATCATTATGAAAAATTAAGTATTTATTTCTGCTGTTTTAATTTTTGCCCATTGTAATTGTAAGTACAGTGCCTTTCTAGTACACAAAGTTTATATTGTAGAGTCAGATGGATAAGAGAAATTATAGAAAGTTTCTCATTTATCTTTGATTTATGTTATTTTTTTATCATGTCAATTTTTGTTTCATATAGATATGTGTTTAATTTTAAAATGTGTTAAAGTCAAGTTTGTATATGAATGCTCTGGTAATCAAAATAAGTCAATTTTATTAAAAATACTAAAAACATTATTTTTAATTAAAAAAAATGGTCTAAGTTTGAATAATCTTAATTTAAAATATACTATGCCACATATTATAATCTTTTTTGCCTTACACCTCAGTGTGTACTTTAAGGTTGCATTTCAAATTGAAATGAAAATCTCTAAAATATTTTTGACTGATTTAATGAAAATGTGAATGTCTTTATGAAATATTTGTTGGGGGGAATTAATTAAATGTAATTACAAATTGTGTTTTGTGAAGTTCTAAAAGATTACAAATAGTTTACAATGGCTTTTGAAAGTCATAATAGATATCTTCTTCAACTTTCCTCTGATATTTTTCTTTTCTTTATATTCTCTTTTTTAGTTTACAATAGAATTTTAAAGTATATAATATGTTAAAAGAATTGTAATATATATTGTATTACCTGTAAATTCATTGTATAATCCCTAAATGCCATCTTATAGAGAGGGAAAATTTTGTTTCTTGACAAAGTTTCTCATTAAGAATATGTAATTCAGTGCAAAAATATAAAAGTAACAATATAGGTCTTGCTCAATTTTATTGATCTATTTATTTCAGAAAGTACTAATAATAGATATGCTCCTTTTCAATTTGATGTTTGATAAAGATAAATTACAACCGTAAATATATACATTGTTTAGAAACTGATAATATATTTATTTATTTATTCTCACACATGTGATTTCATTTTTATTATATATGTATATCTATACTAATAAAAGAACAAAACGCTCTGTCTGTCTGTCTGCGTGTGTGTGTGTGTGTGTGTGCGCGCGTGTGTGTGCGTGTGCGTGCGCGTGTGTGTGCGTGTGCGTGCGTGTGTGTGCGTATGTGTGCGTGTGCGTGCGCGCGCGATGGCTAGCAAAATCTACAGCACGCACAAGCCTCAAAATTTTTTTGAGAGTAGCCCCAAATCTCTCCTGATGCACCTGAGCTTCAGAATTTCGAAATTCCAATTATTAACCGAGTAATTAATTAAATTCCAAAGATCACTCTCATAAAAAATCGCCTTTTTTCTTCTTTTTTTCCCTTCATTTAGTTATGGTTGGTTGGTTGCATAAAATTTTCGCATGAATAATTAAAAAAGGTGGAACAGACTTTTAAAATTCATAGACTGGCAAACTGTCAGTTTAAATGACAATTTTTTATCACAGCGGTTGTAAACCATGGAGGAAAAAGATAGATGGTGGTAAAGTAAACGGAATAAAGGGTTGCAATATTAAACCATTTATCGCTCAAATTTTATTGCCCCAAACAAAAGCATGTGGAAGGGATTTTGTATTAATAAGACGAATTGAAAGAAATGAATTACAGCTGAAGCATATTTTACGAAGAAATAGTAATTTTTTAAAATGGTCTTTTTTCTATTATATTATTTATCTTAAAAAAATGTTTGCTTTTAAAATAATTTAAATTGATAAATTCGAAATAATTAAATGTCAAAATAAAATTAAATTAAATATTGAAAACATTTGATTTGAATTAAAAATTGTATTACTAAAAGTTTTCTTTTTTTTCAGAACTTTGTAATACTTTATAAGGTAGATGAAAAATGTTTATGATTTAACAACATATTAATAATTCTATGTCATTATATAAAATATATTTATGAAAACATTCTTTTAAAAATCATGCGCGAAAACTTAAATAAGAAATATTAGTCTAAAATCTAGATTTCAGAGTGCAGACGATTTTAAGACATTAACGAAAGAATGTTAACTTTTCAAGCAAAATCTTAAATGATGCTTCTATATTGATATTTTAAAGTCATATGATAAAAATAATCACATAATTCTTGCCTATGATTGGTATATTTGTATCTTTTATGCATTCCGATCGTGTATTACAGTCAATAATGGCACAAAACGTTATTTTTTAAACGAAATTTTAGCCATCTATTCAATAACAGTTTAATAGGTAAAAAAAAAAAAAGAAATACGATTTAAACCAGTTTGAATTGATCGGCGTGTCAAAGCACATGGTTTTGTTGGTGCTTATTTGGACTTAATGTAGCGGATTTCAGGGTTAAATTTTTGGCATCAGCCCAAGACATTATACTTCCACTCAATTTCTTTTTACTGTGTGGTTGTACGCAGATCTTTGGCATATCGAACAATAGAATGTATGAGTCATTAGCTATGTTGCAGTAAAAAAAATCACACAACACTTTTCAGGAGTTTTTTTTTTTTATCATAAATAAAATTTAAATATATTCTATTCGTTTTAAAATTAAATTATGGCTTTAATTTGGTTTTAAAACAAAAATAAAATATAGCTGTTTGGCGTACAATTGTTCGAATCCGCAAACGATTCATACACCATGATAAATTATCAAATAGCAAAGTAAATTATTTATCAGAAATAGCCATAAAAAGAATAGTAGCAAAACTGATTATAACCTTAATGTTTAGACTAATTATCACATAACCCGATCCCAACCAGAAAAAAACAGACCACACTCCGATCCGTGATAGACAAAATTTCCGTGAGTATAAACCCGACCCGAACCTAAAAATTCTGTTTAAAAAAAAACTATAGATTAGGTAACTGACCCGAACCAAATCTCAATCCCATAAAAATGTTCTAATGAAGCATAACCCGATCCAAACAAGGAAAAATAATTTTAGTGGGCATGAAACCTGACTCGAACCAAAATATTGTCTTTAAAAAAAACTCGAAATATGACCCGAACAAAATCTAAAACCGATAAAAATATTCCAGAGAACTATAACCTGATCCCAGCAAGACAAAATACTTTCTGTGGTCATAAACCCGACTCAAACCTAAAAAATTCCATTTGAAAAATTCTGAAATTTGACCCAAACCACATCTAAATCCGACCAAAATATTCGAAAGAACCATAACCAGATTAGAGTAAGACTAAATAATTTCCGTGGACATGAACCCTATACGAACCTAAAACTTCCATTCGAAAAAATACCTGAAATTTGAATCGAACCAAATCTGAATATCACAAAACTATTTCAAAGAGCCGCAACCGGATCCGAACAAGACAAAATATTTTCATGGACATGAACCCAATCAGAACTCGAAAAATTTCTTTGAAAAAATCGCGAAATCTGAACTGAACCATATCTGAACTTGGCAAAAATATTCCAGTGAAGCATCTCATTATTCGAACAAGACAGAACAATTTTCGTGAACACGCAAGAAGACCCGAACCCAAAATTGAAAAAATACCCGAAATCTGAATTGAACCAAATCTGAACCCGATAAAAGTATTCCAAAGAACCATAACCCGATCCGAGCAAGACGAAATAATTTCATGGACATAAACCCGACTCGAACCTAAAAAATCCGATTTGAAAAAAACCTGAAATTTGACTCAAATCATATCTGAATCCGATCAAAATGTTAGAAAGAATCATAACCGGACTCGAGTATGATGAAATAATTTCCTTGGACATGAACGAGATTCGAAATTAAAAATTCTATTTGAAAAAATACCTGAAATTTGAATCGAACCAAATCTGAACATGACAAAAATATTCCAAAGAACCGTAACAGGATCCGAATAAGACAAAATTTCCATGCACATGAACCGAATCTGAACCTAAAAAATTTCTTTGAAAAACTCTCGAAATCTGAAATGAACTTTACAAAAATATTCCAGTGAAGCATGTATTTATTTGAACAATGCAGAATAATGTCCGTGAACACGCTAGAAAACCCGAATCCAAAAATTACATTTGAAAAAAAAAGCCGAAATCTAAATTAAACCAAGTCTGAATTTGAGAAAAATATTCCAGTGAAGCATGTCTTTATTCGAATTAGACAGAATAATTTCCGTGGACACGCAGGAAGACCTGAACCCAAAAATTCCATTTGAAGAAAACGCTGAAATCTGAATTCAACCAAATCCTATCCCGACAAAATTATTTCACAGAAACATAACTGGATCCGAGCAAGGCAAAATAATTTCCATGGACATGAATCTAACCCGAACATTTAAATTGAATTTCAAAAAATACCTGAAACCTGAATCGAACCAAATCTGAACCCGACGAAAATATTCTAATGAATCATAACCAAATCCGAACAAGACAAAATAATTTCCATGCACAAGAACTCCATGGTTAGGTAACATTTGGGTTGCGATTAGATTACAATTACATTACGGTAAGTCTTTGATTTTATTTAATTTCACGTTAGGTCACAGTTAGATCACGATTAATTTAAAGTTAGGTTAAAGTTAAATTGCATTTATGTGATAGTTAGAATAGGTTACAATAAAGTGATGGCTAGGTTACATTTATGTTATATTTAAGTTACAGTAGGGTACTGTTAAGTCGCAGTTAGGTTACAGACAGATTATTGTGTTTTGGTACAAAAGTTTACGGTTAGGAATTTGTCCACAGAGTCAACATTACGCATGCTTTGATTAAAAATATACACTTTTGTTAAATGGCTCTGAAATTATAATACTATATACCAATCTTTTATCATCGCTTATCGATTTCATTCACGGTATAGTCGGATTTAAGAGTGATATAATTAGTTTGAAATTTAAAATATCTCACTTGGGATTTCTATGCGAAAAAAATAATTAGTTACGTGATTTAACAGGGATTTTTACAGGTAAATATCAACACTTTAACACGAAACTAACGCAATCGTTGGATACATGTTCCCTCCCGTGTTTCTCATTGCTCATTTTAAGTATTTTTAGAGCTTAATATTAGTTGTTGTTTCTAAAATCAATTTTTCAGAAAGTCAGCTGCGACGTATTTCAGACAATGCATTTCTGCACGCTTCCAGTTAATGATAAAATCATACAAATTTCAAGTTCGTTTAATATTGCTAATACGTAACCGGGCAACGCCGGGCGGGTCAGCTAGTGTTCTAATAATTTATAAGTTTTTAGGTATAGATATTTTTGTGAATGCCACATGCGGGACATTTTGCCGTTATTCATGGAATTACCCATACATGTAAATTATAACCAATTTTAGTAACGGGTCATAGTGTGCGGTACGACCGAAAACATTTATTTTCTAGTATATATATGTAATATATACAGGGGTCAAAATGCACCGAAGTAAACCAGAATGATACTCTGGTTCATGAAATTATGACAAATATTGTTCCAGTTCATGCAATTATCAAAAAATATTGTTACAGTTGTATATATGTAGCTTATTGTGCTCTCTGTATTTTTTTTTTAATTATTCAGAATCTTAAATGCATTTTTTGAGTACTTTTTATAGGATTCAAAATAAATTTGTCTATTCATAAAAAATATGAATGGTAATTCTGAAAGAACATTCCAGTTCATGGATATTTCCATTTTGTAACATTATATATATGACATTTTAAGATTGAGAACCAAAAGTATCTTTGCCGGTTTCTCCATTTTATAGCACAGAAGTTGTTGTAGCAAGCAAGAAAAACAAAACAAATGTAAAAGCTTCATTAAATTACACATTGGCAGCTCCAAAATAGTTTATTTAAATGAAATCATTTGCAGCGGGAAATGCTCTTCTCTTCTGAAGCAAATATTCCATCAAAAAGAAAACATAGATTCTCCTCAAGTCGTTTAAACCCGAATCATAGAATAAAAATCCATCCATCACCAGCCCTCCTAGCTTAAGTTTAAAAAAAAGTTTCTAAAATTTTCCATAATCTCTAAACATGATTCTTTTATATAAACAGACTTTAGTGTCTAATGCCGAGGTTAAAATTAGCAGACACAAATCTTCTGCAAATAATTAAAGATTATTCTTTAAATAATTTATAATCAAAAGTAACTAAAATTCGAATGTATTCGACCAACAATAATTTCAGACAAAAAAAGAAAAGAAATAAATTTATTGATGAGCAATACATATAAAATGCGAAGAAAAAAAAATAAAAAGAATGATATTTTTGTACAAGTATGTTTTTAGAATAAATTTAATAAGACTTTATTTTAAAAAGTTGATAAAAACAGGGAAAAGGTGAGTTTTATTAGGAATTTTAAGAAATAAAGTTTAATTAAGAATATTTTTAATTGGGAGCAATTTTTTAGATTTATGCATATTGGAATAAGTATTTTTAAGATGAATTAAGAATTTATATCATTTCAGTAAAGATTAATAGATTAGATCCAATAACAGGATTTTAATTTTATATGCTGAAATAAATATGGAATATTGTTAAAAGGAAATTAATATAATATAAGGTTAATTTTGGCGGGGGAAAAATTAAATTTTGTAGTATATATATATATATATATATATATATATATATATATATAAAATGATATCTTAAATGTAAAAATAAATGAATATACATTATATATATATATATATATACATTTGCATACATACGGCACACAAAAATAAATAAAATTTTGAACTATCTTAAAAGGTCAAGGTAGAAGAAAATTACCATAGTCAGAAACTAATTATCCGACGGTCCATTTACATTTGTGGACATGCTGTGTTTGTCAAATGCCCACCTTAATTTATTACTTGATCCATGTTTATCAAACAACAATATGTCCCTCAATCTATCAGATGGCACTA
The DNA here is from genome assembly GCA_964019185.1 of Maratus speculifer. Classification (NCBI taxonomy): domain Eukaryota; kingdom Metazoa; phylum Arthropoda; class Arachnida; order Araneae; family Salticidae; genus Maratus; species Maratus speculifer. The sequence continues at coordinate 185,260,878 of OZ025296.1, read as the reverse complement.
TCACCTCAAAATTTACAAAAATGAACAATCATTGTTATCTCTTCAACTCTTATAGTTATTAAGCCATTATTTAATGAACTTGATTATGTAAAATAATTGAAAACTTTAATTAATATTAAATTAAGTTACATCTACTGCAAATAATTATCTTTGCCCCCCCCCCCCCCCTCTTTCACTATCTTTATTAAAATCTTTTGCTTCAAACGTTACAAATAATTTAGGGATTTATTTAATGTGTGTAATAAAATGATAATGTGTGTATATAATGAATGATCTTGTTCATTCTATTATTATAAAAAGATTGACAAGCCTTTGAAAATGTTAACTATACTTTCATTGTAATTTTTAAGTAATTATTTTTTATTTCTGTATTTGTTCTAATTTATAAGAATTTCAGTAAATTTTTAGAGCATGTAACCTAATTAATCATTATTGCTCTGTGAATACACTTTTGCTAAGAATGGATTAAGTACTAAAGTATTCAAATTTTTGAATAAAACTTCACAGTCTAGTAAAATAAATACATTTGTAAATAAAATGTTGCCAAATTGTAAAAAGAATAAAATTTTTAGGTTTATTTATTTATTGTGATTTATTCAACTTCATACATGTTGGATTTGTTACTGTTCCAGAGATACTATGTTTCTCAATATCGCTACAAAAGCTAAATAAAGTAATATTCTGGAGTAAATTGTAACAATAAAATTGTATTATTTCTAAAAATTGAAATTATATTTTCCGTTTTCTCAATGTGTAATATTGCTATCATAATTTAACTTACTATTATTCATGGTACAATGTCCATTTTCAATCATAATAAAATTAATCAGTAATTAACATTATTGCTGATTAAATTACATTAAAAAATTATGTATAATATTTTTCATTTTATAATATTAGCCTGTAAATTGACATTTAGTCCCATTTATGTTTTCTAATTGCTTTCTTTGTCAAAGCCATCCCACTCATTCATTATTTTATAATTGTTGGCAATTTTGAAAAATCGTCATTATTCTATGCTATTTTAATTGATGATTTAAAACATTCATTTCGCCATTGCTAACTAAGTAACTGGATGACATTTTATATTAATAAAATCATTTATATAAAATGTAACTAAAGAAAAAGAATTTTATAATGGTATAGTAATACCATTTTAAAACTATCATGATGAGTTTTAAAAAGTTACTTTAATGTCTCAAATGAGTTAAATAAAAGAAGGTATTAAGTTACAACAGTATGATTCTTTGTAAACGTACATTTTCAGAAAAAAAATCGCAGCTTGCAACTTGCTCTTATATGTTGAGTAAATTGAGTGCTATTAAAATTAATTTAAGAAAACTTCAATAAAATTTCATTTTTGAATTGATTTTTGTTATTTATTATAAGGATGAGAATCTTCCACATTCCAAAGGATTTTCACATTTTTACTTTTTTCCATTTAAAACAGTTTAAATTTTGTGAAAATTAAAAAAAAAAAAAAAAAAAAAAAAAAAAATCTGCTTCATTTTCTACTTTGTTGGAGCATTAAATAAAATTACCTATCATATTTTAGGATATTTCAGATATTTAAGATGTAAGCAGTGCTATTTATGTAAAGTGTAACACAAGTGTATTTATTTAACTACCTGCATGACATAAAAGAAAAAGCATTTTTATGAATGCAATTATATGGCAGAATATTGTTTTTTCTCGGTAAATTTTGGTGTGAAAAAATTTCATATGCACTTTTTGTATCTCCTTTATTAAAATTTGTCTACAAAAATTTTTACAACAAAAAAATATATATATATTATCCTAATTAGATTTTGAAAGAAAAAAAAAGAAAGAAAGAAAAAGAGAACTTATTGTATGCCAATTGAATATCCTGGAGCACCATATCACATGAATACTTGTGTCATCAATATTTACACTAAAGGCAATTTAGTGCTATAAATGTGACTATTAATAATGCATTATAATATATTTAAAATGGATTAAGTAAGAAACGCTTTTCATGGTTTTTTTATTATTATTTATTTATTTATTTAAAAACTTTCAAAATGTCAATTTGTAGATCCTCTGACAGTTTTCTCATGGAGCATTCATCCCCCCCCTCCCTTCCATGTGGATAATTGATTAATTATTATTATCTGTTCAAGGTTTATTTCTACTTTTGATTTAAGTAAATTAAAATATTGCTTTTATTTTTATTTCCTGGCATTTTTCAGATCTAAGTAAAATAATTGGGGACTGACTAAATTTTTAATACATGCATAAAAATAATCATGTGTTTTTCATAACTATTAATAATCATTTGGCAAAAAATTTCCCTTTTCTTAATCTTGCATTGCACCAAGCTTTTGAAAGGAACTTCTTTATTATATAAGTATTGATCCTTAGAAAGAAAATTTTCATTAAAATTTAAAGTTAATAATTTTTTAATACTTTATACAGAAAACAAATGTTCCATGTTTAATTGAATAAATACATTATTTAATGCTTGAATGCAAATTTTTTGCATTATTAATTAGTGAACTTATGAGGTGCTATGTATTTCAATTTTTTCAAAACAATTATATTATTCAATTTGGGATGTTTATAATCTGTGTATAATTGTATATATAACATCAATTGTATGAACATCATAATCATTTTTATTATTTTTTATGTAATATACTATAGGTGATACTATTATTATTTTTATTATTTTACTCTTAAAATTTCTTTTTGTTTTAGCATGTTTTATCTCTTGCAGATATTTTATTCTTTGCAATTAAAGGTTTTCCATAATAATATCAAATTATCCTATTTATATTTTATTGCCAGTTTTTGTAAATTTATGCTTTATAAATTGGTAATATACAAAATATATTGTAATATTGCTATAATATTGAAAAAGTGCATGCATCTTTTCGATACGTATAAGTGGTTATTTTAAAATTAGTATGCTGCTCATGGGCAATATTAATTGAATTTATTAGAACTATTTGTGCACGGGTATTATATAAATTTTGTTCTGCTATTACAATAATTATTTTCTTACATAAAAATGAATGCTTATTCCTTAAATCATAAACTACCTACCATTACCCAAACTAAATACCATTAAACCATAATTAAACTCATTTATAAGATTAGCAAGGTAATAATGTTTTTATTTGTATTTTTTATGTAAAATAAGAATTTTGTTTTTGCAGTCTTTCTTTTATTAAAATATCTAAACAATTATGGGTAAGTTTGTCATATTAAAACATTTTAGAAAATAAGTATTAGTTATTGCATGTAAATAAATCTGTTCGAGTTAGGTTGATTTCTTTTGAAATCATTCTGTTCATCAGTATCTGTTAGGTTAATTTCTTTAGAAATTAAGTTACTGTGATCACTTTGATTTGGTAAATGAAATATACAAACAAAGATAAGAATTTTATTTTCTAATATATTCAATCTAATAAACTTTTTGTTGAATTATCATATTACATCCTGATTTTTAAGATAAGAGTATTTCTTAAAGTATCAAGATTGATTTTGTTCCACTCCTAAACAGTTTCAGAGTCCATCCAGTGTTTTGGGATGTGGCTCTTGAAGAGCTTGTTTTAAAAGTCCAAATGCACAGTAATCCATAAGAGAACTTGGTAGGGATGCATTTAAATAGAATACCATCAATTTTGGTTTCATTTCTCATTTTTTTTCTGAAAATAAAGCAGTAGATTTAGAAGTATGACTGGTAGTGCTATTTTAATGGAACTTAATATGTTAAATATTGTTTGGGAAAAGAGAAGGAATGTGTTCTTTGAAAATAAGTATTAAAACACATTTTTTGATAGTAATTCAAGTTAATTTTTACTTTCTTTTAAATCTTAATAAACTTAATTCAATAAACTTAAGTTTTTTGTTATAAAAGAATCCAACAATAATCCTAAAACCTTTAGCAAAACTTTTGTTGTTTTCTCAATGAACTAGAACCAACATTTCCAGTCTTTTCTTTTTCAAAAATAAATCAATTTTTTATTTAAATTTGATAAATATATCCCAGACTCATTGCAACTATATATTTCCATTTTTCATTTTCCAACTAATTTTCGTACAACTATCTGCACATAGTCTTATGCTGAAAAACAAGTTTTTTTTTATTTTTTTTTTATTTTTATTATTATTATTATTATTATTATTATTATTATTATTATTCAATAAACTTTTTGTTTGAAAGGGTGGTAGGGGATTGCTAACTTTAAATCAGATATATATACATCAAAAATCTTGTCATCATAACATTGAACCGATCTAATTGAACCGATATCTAAAACATTGAACCGATTTGAATATAATTATGATAGAGTATTGATATTACTATTATCTTAGATGATTTCTTTGATCAAACATGTAGCTCTTATAAACAGTTTCATATAATGTCACAAATCGAAATTGACCATTGGAGATCAAACAATAATTGAACGGCAACTGCAATTGGTAGCTGAGATAATTATGGGTGCGGCTGGAGGTCAGCCGCCAAAATTTGATTGGTGGATGAAAAGTCACTCAGCTGATTGCAACTGCCCTATAGTTAATTTTTATAAGAACATTTTTTTAAAAAATGCAAAATTTGCAGCTTGTTTGTTTAAAGTGCTGAATTAATTCAAGCTTAATTGAGACAATGATTTTCCAAGTATCTTGGATGAGCTCATTACTCAAGTATATGTGTTGTTTCTTTGTTTGTCTTTTTACATTCACATACAAAAGTTTTTAATGGTATTTATTGAATGACCTGAGTTAAAAAAAATATTTGAGCTTTTGAAGTATGTTATAAATCTGCGGGTGATTTAAAAATTGTTTTCAACAATTTCTTATGTTTTTGATACAATTGTCAGATTTCCATTCAATTACATTCACAGGGTTGCTTCAGGTTAGGGAAAAATCAGGGAATTCTAAAATTTAGACAGAAAGTCAGAGAAATGTCAGGGAATTTTTTTAGTATTTGAAAAGATCAGGGAAAAGTTAAGGAATTTTCAATGTACTATTTTTTGTCAGAATCTTTATCACCATTGTAAGTGAAGAAATTTTGAATTAATTTAATCTAATTAAAATTTTTATATGAAACTGACTACTGACATACAAATTACATTATAATTTAAAAAATTACAGAGACCGAGACTATGCCTATTTTTGTAGGAATATCTAAAGTATTAGTAACTAAAAATATCAAAAATAGCATTTTCTTAAATAAGTTGTAGTACAGTAAAACCTCCATAACAGACACTTCCGAATAGCGGACACCTCTATTTAATGGACAGTTTTCCAATCCCCACTCCCAAAACCTCAATTTTTGTATGTTTAACCTCTGAATACCGGATATTCAGAATGGACATTATTTTCGGCGATAAAGAATGAAAAAATATTTTTTTAACGAGGAAAAAAAAAGTAAAAAGGCCTTTAAATTTATCAGGACATTGTATCATAAATTTTGTGATCATAGATAATAAAATGTAGATTGTGAGATGAGGAAAATCCAACCTCCTCCACGTTCAGTATTGAATTCAGGGGGTTGCCCGGGAGGGACATCTCCCAGAGCATTGAAATGTCCCCCCGAAAAGTTTGAGATTTTATTCTTTTAATGGTCCAAATGTGCAAATCTCCCCTCTCCGCCCATTACTCTATAATGTCCAAATAATGTCACATTGAAAAACAAATTACATGTAATCACAAGCAAAAGTATACTTTTTAACAGATTTTTTTCATAAAAATGTAATAAACAGTGGATAAAAGTGTGCACAATTTTATTTCAGTTTTATTGCTTCATTTTTTTAAAATTTCTAATAGAAGTTTTAGGACACATATTAGTCATTTAATGAAATATTAAGCATTTCTTGGTGATTTTTGAATTTTCAAGTTTTTCCCAATAGCAGATACCTCCGAATAACAGTCAATTTCTGCGTTCCCGAGGTGTCCATTATTTAGAGGTTTTACTGTATTAGTAGTGCCTTTAATCATAATTTAATTCATTATTAAGTGATAATTATGTAAGAAAAAAGAAAACTACATATTTAAAAAAAAAAAGCTTACTTTAATTAATATTTTCTGTTACAGGATAAAAAATCTAGTAAGGAGTGAAATTATTCCATCTCTTGTGATTTCCAAAACATTAATGTCAACTTTGTTTGCTTCCCTTTTTTTTTTTTTTTTTATTATTATATTAATGAAGAATGTCTATTTTAGAAATACAATCTTGTTTCTCAAAAGCATATGTTAATTCAGTCAAATCTATGTATTTTTCTAGTGGCACATTTTCTTCTGCCAGTTGTTCATTCTTTTCTTTAGAGATGTTGCTAGCATTATGGGCTATTCAGCACAGTGCCAACAATCGCACTTTACTTTAAATTTTTCATTGCTAATGCATCTTTGTCAATGCTTAGCTAATTATCTATATCCTTTTTTTCAACATTTAATGCATTTTTCGATTTTGCGTGTTCAATCAGCTTATAAATTTCAGTGAAAATTCTTCCTCATCACTGATGTGGTTGTTGCCAAAAATTCGTTCTGGCCATATATTGTGCCATGCATTCGCCAAAGTTGTCCCCGTTCTTAATCAATGGTGCAGCTTCCAGGAAATTTATTATGAAAACAATCCACTCTAACAAAAAAAAAAGTTCAAATATTCTTTTTTGTATTTTTACTTTCGATTTTGAAGTTTTTAATTTATAAAAATTGCTTTTTTTCTTCTCCCATAGCTTGAAACTGCAAAAGAAAAAGGAAGGGAGAAGGTGTTTTTGATTAAATATTGATCGAAAACAAAAACAAATTTCGATAATCTTTCTATTTTCAAAAAAAAAAAAAAAAAAAAAAAATTAATACATACATAAATATTTAGAGAGCATATATAGAGGCGCATTTCTAACAAACATACTAACATAGATAAAGATATCTGAGTGTGCATAAGATTCTAACAAATATAAAACATAAATAATAATACAACTTTTATATTTTATTAGTTTATGACAACAAAATTTTTGAATATACATGTCTTTTCAATTGTTTAATATTCCTCCTATTGAAATTAATTGAAATAAACTACTTAAAAGTTTGTTTTTTAGGATACTAACATTAAATGAATTGTTATTTAAAATATATATATATATATATATATATATATATAATTTATTATTAATAATTAAGTAGAAATTTAAAAATAGTTAAGATGTATACTTAAATATTTGCTTACTTCCTCCCAAGAAACTTTGCCACCTCTCTACAAATGCTTTGAAATAGTACCCTTGTTTGAAAAATCTATCTTCGAGGTCTAAGTTGGCTGGCTTCATGTGCCTCTGACTAAAACTTTTTATTTTCATGTAAAATAAAATGTGATTAACTTATCAACAACATAGTATGTTAGATCTTTCTAAAACTTCATTTGAAATACTTCTGCGGTTTCAAACTAAAAAATTTTGATTGCTGTGCAGCTTTTAATAAGCAAGTGAAAAACGTCACGTGTGTGCATCTTTGCTTTATAATTTTATTCTATGTCTTGAGTTGACCATACCGAATATTTATAATCAATAAAGTTTGTACCAATAAATAAATAGTGTCTTATTTGAGCAGAAATAGCTCAAATCAACAAGACATGTTCAAAATTTCCAAAAAAAGAAACAAAATTTTTCAAATTCAGATAATTTTGGCTGAATTTTCAGCAGCATTTTCACCAAAAAGGAAAACAAAACCAAATTTTTGGTTGATTTCTAGTTTTGATGCCAGACTTTTGAAGTTACTGGATTTCTGAAGTCACAGTGTATATAACAATAATGTAATAGGAAAAATAATTAAAAATCTGAAATTCATACACTGTGTACATTTCTAGTACTTATCTAGATTAAAGTTATTCATTGTTTGGAGGGTTTTACAACAATATGTGAGCTAATTTTTTATTGAGAATAATCAGAAATTTTTTTTTATCAGAATTGTGTAGCAACCCTGATTTAGTAAGTTTGTATTGAATAACTGAGCAAGAAGAACTTTCTTTAAAAAAAAAAAAATTCAAAAAATGATTTTTTTTTTTTTTTTTTTTTTTTTTTTTATGAAGATTTTAGTTTTAGGTTTTATGCATGTTATATTTTATTCTTTGAAAAACGTTTCAAAAATTTTTTAATAAAAAAATTGACGTAACTCAAGTTGCATCAGTGGATGTCATAAGCAGTGCATGTTTGCCATGCACTTCTAATCAAGTGGTGTTTGATAGATCACCAGAATCATCTACAATAAATTTTCGTTAAGGATTATGGAGATAGACAAGATTGTCTGTAGCTTCAAGCCTTTTAAAGTCAAAAAAGGAAAAATCAATAAACTGCCATTTTTTAAAAAAGAAGTTATTTTTGCCCTTTTGTTTGCATTTTGGTGTGCTTCTAAAATTGTGTATTTTTTATATAAATTGCTAAGTGTCCCAAACTCCAATACATGTTGCTTGCTTTAATTTAAATATAAACATAGTAAGATCTACTTAACTTTTTTAATCCCACCTTGTTTGGAAAAGTTATTTTGTTTAAAATGCAAATATAGTTTTACAAATGTTTAACCGTGATGAAAAAATATATACTGCTATTTACATTCAGTTCTGCTATTCCGGGACCATAAAAGACGCTCTACTCCTCATGGGTTTAAGTGGAAAACTAAAATCTTTCAAGCACACAGATTCTCTAAAAAGGGGCTAACACATTGTGCTTAACCATTAAATAACTTCAAACATACTTTGAGTCCAGTCAAATTGTTTCAGAGAGATAATCTAGAAACTAAGCCCCCCCCCCCCCCAAAAAAAAAAAAAACTTTCATTTGAAAAAAAGCAAATTCCATCTGAAGCATATTAAAATGCTTATATTATTGCAAGAATTTCAAGAAAATTACCATTCTTATAGGTAATAAATTGCTTAAAATGGTTTTTAATAAAAAAATTTTTAAGTATAAGCTCTTTTTTATATATCTGTGTGTAAAGCTTAATACTACAAATATTAATTTACAGATTGTAAATTGTGATATTGTTCTTTTTAATAATGCCAAATTGTATAGTATAGTACTGTTCACGATATGCTACTTTACAAATGCTGGAAATATGTTATTATTTCTCATTAAATTATTACCTCGTAAATAATTTTTTTTTGTTTTTTGGAATATGTTATTTATAATTGTTTTCTATTTAAAATGAAATGAAAAGTTAGAAATTATGTAGTATATAGCATATAAAGAAAACAGTTTGAAAATATACTTCAGTCTAAAGCTAGCTGTGTGTAGTTAGATTTCTGTTAAGTTTCAGTGTGCAAATGGATATTTATAACCATTTAATTTGCAATGTAAGAGCCAATTAAAAGTGTTCTGTGATCTTTTTTCTATTTTGGTTACCAAATATTTTATTAAGACTATTGACAACATTGATAATTATTAATTGCTTTTTTTTATTCATCTTAATATAATTGTCAATTGTAGTTTCATTAAACTCTTGACCTCCAGGCTTCATTTAAATGATGAATGGCTATACTGAAATGAGAGAGCATGCACAGCGTATGTCCTAGATGTCAAGGGATTAAACTGTATTTAGTGGCAGGAAAATACTAATTTTTCTTATATAACCATTATATAATACTACAAATCAACATCTATCTGAAATATATATAATTATCCTTCCTTTTGGGAAAAGTGTAAATTCATCTAAATTATAAACTCATTGTATACTTTCCTTTACTAAATTTCTCAATGATCAGTAATTAATGTTTTATTAATTACTAAGCATGTAAATTTATAATGTTTTTTATAGTGGCAATATCAAAAAAGCTTTCCATTTTTTAAAATTATGGGTACTTAAAAAATACATCTTTTATGGCAAAAAAATTAAACAGCATTTTTTTCTTTCTTTTATTGTAATGATAACTAAATTCAGTAGATTTTTGTTTACTGGAACATTTTTACTTTCATATCATTTCTATTGAGAAAGTTACTGCCCCGGTATTAGAAGCAAATTTTTAAGCATTAATTTGTTTTGTTCTTGATATTTTGCTCCAATTAAACACTGTCACAAATTATCAGAATCTGTTGTACTGTAATTTTTTTTTTTTTTTTTTTTTTTTTAAGATATTTCGGAATTTTATAAAATCAATGGATTATGTAAAAGAAGTATGTCATTGTTACAAGAATGTATATTATGAAAAATTAAATAATATAATCTGTATATCAGAGTTTTTGTAATCTTTATGTTTTCCATAATATGGACAAGCAAAAAACCTCAATTTAAAAGCAAAAATTTAAGAGGCTTTTTTTTTTCCCATCTACCTAAATTATAGTATTTTTGTATCAATTTTCACCTAATATTTGCTCAAAGGTGTGGTTCTGCGAGAATGGCACATATATTCTTTCCATGATATTTTAGAAATAGTAATGTGTAGATGGTGAATAGAATGTGTAAATAATTAAAGAATATGTATATGTGAGGGGGGAAAAATCTCAGCATAAACATTCAAATCTGTAACTCTAATTTCTCTATTGTTTATGTGTTTTCATTCCTTTCTTTGATTATTAATTTTTTAAATCAAGAATTGCAGAGTATATAAATAAATGTGAAGGATAAAATTGTTCTTTTTTCCTGTTTTATTAATCTGTAAACTGTGATAAAGAACATTTCCTTTACATTTTAGTTTTTGCTATTTGTCTTAAAACATCCCAATATTATTTGCATTATAGTACAAAAAAGAAAATTATTATAATATTCCCATTATTTAATTTTTTTTGCATGCATTTTTCTCATGTTTTTATTGATATGTACTTTTGTTTTATTGTTGAATTATTTTTACATATTTCTTCTGTAATCTCTCATAACTGTATTAAAATAAATGATTTTATCTATATAAAGTGTTTATGATTAAAGTAAAAATTGACACATTCCAAAGAAGGGCACAGGTTGAATCTGCCTATATTATAAAGGACGAATGCTTCTGTGCATAACGCTGAGGTGCCGTTCAGTATTACATAAGCATATTTTTAGTCATTTTCTACTATCCCTCTCGCCCTCCCCTCCCCTCCCCTCCCCATTGTAAGGAAAAGTAAGCAATTGATAGACTCCTCCCCCCTCCACACACACACACCTTTGCTTACATTAGATTTTATAACATTAAAACATCAAAAATGTTTGCCAAAAAAAATATTACAGTTAGTGATAAATTTACATTATTAATCCAGCAAATTTACATAAATAGATATATAGGCATTGTGATATTGAAGGAAAACAAAAATTTATTAAATGTATTGTTACTTATTGCACTAAACCATTCATAGAATACTGAACCCCCCCCCCCCCCCCCCCAAAAAAAAAAAAATAAATAAATAAATAAATAAAAATAATAAATAAATAAATAAAAGATTACATCTTTAAGAAATACAACAGGCTCTAACTTATTTAGGTACATAACTAAAAATTTTTAACAAGAATCGTAGATTATGTGTTCAGTGTTCACATTTCTACTCTGGTATCTAAGATCTTTGAATCCATATTTCCATATTTGAATCCATAGAAAACTTTTGCAACAGATCTTTTTCATAAGAATGTAATAAACAGTGGATGAAGGTATGCACAATTTTGTTTCAGTTTTATTGTTTAAAAAATAATTCTAATTTTTGATTAATCATATAATAGAGGTTATAGGACATAAAAAAGTCAATCTTGACAAATTAAGCATTTTTTAGAGGTTTTTGTACTTTTAAGTTGTCATTACTCTACAATTAAACATTAGAATTTATTCTTTTTAAGGTATCGTAGATTACTAAGCTTATTAAAATAGAGTTAAACACATTAAAAAAAAAAAAAAAAAACCTGATTATGATGGAATTTTCTTTTAAACTGTTCATTCATGCAAAATGAATACAATAATATATTGAACATTTACACCTGCTAAAAGTAAACATATTTTTTATTATTTTATTTATTTTTTCCTAATGCGATTCCGTTTCAGGAGATTTTACTTTTACTATGTACCATTTTTTTAGATTTTTATGTCTTCTTTACATAGAGTATGGATTAATAATACTAATGATGAAACATTTACGTACAACAAACAAAGTTCATTAAAAGCATAAATATCGCAGCCTACGGCACTTCTGCATAAATGGAGATTATAAACATGAAAAAAAAAAAAGACTAAGATAAGTTTTTTTGGTCTGAATTCTTCTAAAAGTCAATGTCTGTAGAAATTCACTTGGGCCTTGTTTTTATCTAATATTTCGGGTCGCTAAATTTTCTCTACGGGCCGGGCCAGATCGAATTTTTTTTTCTATGGTTCGGGCCTGGAAATTTCGGCCCGTGCAGACCTCTAGTATGATCATGATCCATATTGTCACCATCTTTATTACTAGATAAAATGAGTTTATCATTAACATATTCAAAACTGCTATTTTGTTCTAGAGATGGTCTTTTATTTGATTTTCTTGCTACCTCAGTTTCCTGCCTGACAGTTTTAATTTTAGCTTTTACTTAAAGAAACCCTTAAAATGCTAGATTTTCTTTTTCTCCTGCACACATTGTTTTTACAAGCTGGTGCTATGAAAAATGGCCTGATCATTATTAGGGATGTGGCATTTTGAGAAAGTGATGATAAACTTGTTATTCACAGTGTTTATTTCAAGGGGTGGTCCGGGAAGGACATTCCTCCTTGGAGCAATGTGATGCCTCCTCCCCCAGAAGACATGATATTTTGTGTTTACAATGGTAAAAAAGTGCAATATCCCCCCCCCCCCCCAGAGCCACAGAAATCTTTCCTGGAAAAAAGTGTTTGAATTCAACACTGATTATGCCTACTACTGATAATACATTTGCTGCGTGAATTCAGCTGTTTCGTTCAGCATTTTAGTTGAATGAAATGGCTATCGGTTACATTTTATTAAAAGTTCATCTTTGCACTCTGACGCACGGCGATCTTCACCCAATCCCGAAACCTCCAAAGATTGACGACGACAAAGATGAAATCACATCTACTTCACCATCAATTTCCTCAATGTCTTGGTCAGAATACGAAATGCCTACTGCCTACTACATCATCACAGCCACACATGATAACGCATGTTATATAGCTGAATTAAATGATCTTGTAAGCAGAGCCGTCCTTATGAAGGACGATTTAAAGCGAGGTCCGGTGCAAGGATTTTGCGAGGCCTTTTCCTTTCATATTCAGACTCAATCTTATCCACTATACTATCAATAAAAAAGAATTGTTTTCACCTACATACTAGACCCGGGGAGCAAGGGTTCGATCCCCTAACTATTATAAAGGAGTAGAATTTGTTTGTGTGTTTGTAGGGTAGAGGCGTAGCTACAGATTTTTTTCTTTTTTTTTGGGGGGGGGGGGGGGGAGAGAATTTAAAAATTTCCAAACTTGAAAAATATTGTTCTGATTCCAATTAAAATTATACAATGCAATGTGCGTATAATGATAACAATACTTATGGATTAAAAATAATTCCTTTTCAAAAAAAAAAAAAAAAAAAATAGATTTATTGCAATTTTTTCAGCATGAAAATAAAGATCAGAAGAAAAAGAGATAAAAATCATATTTTTACCCCAAAGGTTAAAGAAACAATTTTAAATAATGCAATAAATGTAAGATTCAAAGTTAGAGACATTGCATACTTTTAAAGAAAATTATATAAATATATGAAATAAGGAACAAAAAATGTTACATAAAGAAAAAATGTAACGATTGCTAATTCACACTTACATTGTAATTTTTTTCATTAAACATTGATCCTTCTGTTCCTTAAAGAAGCCCACCTAATGATCACATCGTCCAATTTAAGTAAGTCCGCTATTTCATTTTCACATTTCAAAAGCATTAAGCTATCCAGTCTGTCATCGCTCATGGTAGTTCGTAACTCATTTTTTATAAGTTTTAGCTAACTAAATGTACTTTCATTTGACGCAACACCATAAGCTGTGAAGGTTAAAATGCACAGTTTGAAGGCTTGACCTAAAAAATTTTTGGAATTTTTTGGCATGAACGAAAAGTTCGTTAAGGGAGTCAACATTATTGTTTGAACACAAGTCAAAAAGTATTTCCATTTGACTCTGCAAGTCGTGTATGTCAGGTTTATCAGATCCAGGAGGAAACATGCTAATAACTTTTTCTAGATTACTTATGCTTAAATTTGCTTTGGTGAATGGTAACTTAAAAATCGAATGTATCGGTTCAGTATTATCTTTGATATATGAAACATTGTCATTGAAGTCCATTATTAATTTGTCCAAAACTTCTTTGAATTCTTTCCTGTAAAAAGTATTTAAATCTATGTCCATTGCTGTTCTATTGTTTTCATCAATTTTCTTAGGTGGAATCCTTTTTCTATGGTGTTTTCGGAAGTCTGATTCAACATCTACCCCCATTATAATTGAACTTTTTATAAGATTATTCATTCCAGTGGAATCATTACTAATTGCTTGTAAGCTTTGGACAGTACTTTTTACTATCGCAATGCAGTCTCAGGGGTCTCCAGAATTTCAGTTAAAATTTTTATTTTACTTAAGATGTTTTTCATGAAAAAAAACGATGCAGTAAAATCAAAAGTTTTTATTTTCTTATTAATTCCAAATGCTTTTGTTCTAATAGAGGAATCAAAAGTCTTTTCATTGAAAATATTTTCTAATAGTTCTATTATGAATTCAAATGATTGAGTTAAGGCTTTGACCGATTCAGCTCTTGTGCTCCATCTGGTTTTTGATAGATTTTTAAGTTGGATTACTTTATCAATGTTCTCTACATTTGACTGATAATGCTTAAATCTTTTTGTACTTGATGTGAAAAAGACATAGAGCTCTTCAAGGATATTAAACAAATCTTGAATTAATATGCTAACGTTGCAAGCATGTTCTAGAGCAGTATTAGTGCGGTGATCTTGAAAAGGTATGTAAGGAACACTCTGTGACCGACAATCTCAGGTATATGTTTTTGTACACCATTGAACCTCCCCGACATATTTTGAGCAAAATCATAAGACTGGAATGCAAGCTTCGAATAATCAATTTCTATTCCATTTAAGCACTGTAAAATTAAATCTGCCATTCCCTTTCCAGTTTTGTCACTACATTCAATCGTTTTGACCAATCTTTCCCTAATTTCATCTTCATTACTTACACTTCGGATAACAATAGACATTATATCTTTGTGTGACAGATCTGGAGTTGTGTCGGCCAAAACTGCAAAACATAAACTATTTTTTATTTCAGAAGTGATTACCTGACGAATTCCTGATGCTATTAAATTTATCATTTCATTTTGAGATTCTGGACTCATATATGTAACATGATATGGTCTCAATTTTTTATCTTCAAACCAACATTTAATTGTCAATAATCCTTACCTCAGCTCAGCAGGGGGGACATACTACCCCCCCCCCCCAAAGAAAACAGACATTTTTGATCGCAGCCTCTATTACAAGAAAAAAAACTTCCGGAAGTAAATGTGTGAGATTAATGAAGATGTTATTATATGACTATGAATAAGGTGATAAACAATCTTGAAAGCTATTTTGGGGGACCTGGCGATGTGAGGGGAATCCCCCGCCCCCCGTAGGGTATTTGATGTTGCACAGTGTTCTCCTTTCATACTCCTGACGAAAAAATAGCTTGAAAATTTCCCTCCAAAGATAAAAAACTGTCTAAAGTGAAAGTTTTCATCAGTCCTTTGCAACTTCATATTCGAAATTTTTACTGTTTTTACATCTATGATTCGATAATTTTTCTGCTTTGAGGATTAAAAAGGGGGAGGGGTAATAAACTGACGCTTGATTACTCCACGACTGCCGTAAAAAAAACTTTGCCCCCCCCCCCCCCAATAAAATTCTGAAATGTGCTCCTGCCCGAGTCTGCAAAAAAAAGCTAAGCTCAGGCTCAAACATGATTAACTATCCGATGACGTTCTCTACATATTGGATATAAAATATTTCTGTATTAATGTTGTCAAAATAAAATCGGCTCATGCAGCACATTTATACGCATTCTTGTAAAACTCATATTTATTGAAAATAATTCAAATTTTATGATCTTATTTTAAATTTTTATATCAGACTGGTGGACGCACTCTATTTATAAGTTTGCCTTTCATTTTGCCTGCTCGGTCCACGGGCCATGCCAGTACCTTGGACCAGGCCCGGACAGACTTCTAGTATATGAGCCATTATGGCTTTTCATACGAAAAATAACATAAAAGTCACGGACTATAATTTGAAAATTTTCAGAAATGAACAAAGTTTTCGAGGAAATAAAGGAGCGGAGAAAGCTGTTTAGAGTCAGATATTGATACACAGGAGCAGAGACATTTAGGTCTAATAAGTGTATGATATGATGTTTTCGTAGAACAGGGAAATACAATGACAAATTGAGTCTGGTTGATTTCTTTTGATA
This sequence comes from Maratus speculifer, assembly GCA_964019185.1. Taxonomy (NCBI): domain Eukaryota; kingdom Metazoa; phylum Arthropoda; class Arachnida; order Araneae; family Salticidae; genus Maratus; species Maratus speculifer. The sequence goes on along the minus strand of OZ025296.1, from coordinate 185,244,488 downwards.
ATTTAACTTATTTGCTAAACCATAGTCGCCGAAAAAATAAAAAGTTCATATATTTCTTACAATTATTAAAATAAAGAAAGTATTTCAAAAATCTAGATTTTCCCAACTCCAAGCTCAAATTTCTTAACTTCACACATATGGGGGGGGGAGGCTCCCCCCCCCCATGGCGATGCCCCTGTTGTAGAGGTAATTTCTGGAACTACTGGACCTATTTCAAAAAGAATGATGACAAATTGATGATGAAAGTCCCTTTTCTAACATAGGTTATATTTTATGCCAAGAGCACTATATTTTCTTAATTAAAATCATAAATTTATATTAAAGATTTATTATTGTACCATCTTCTTTTTATTAAAGAAAAAAATACTTTGTGTCTAGGCGCGAGGCCCTGTGCGACCGCACCTGTCGCACACTCATAAGGGACGGCTCTGCTTGTAAGGGACTTGGAATTGCCAAAGAACAAAGCAGAATTTCTAGGCTCGAGACTGCAATAGTGGAACTTTTTAAAAAGTGGTGTGGCTATAACAGTTTTCCATATTAGACAAAAAGAGTTGACACAATATTTTGAAATGGCTGAAACTGAAAATTCAGTTTTTTTGTAAAGATATCAGTGGTTTGATGGGAGTTCTTAACATTACTTGTAAACAGAATGAAATGATATCAGGGCAAGTGGAACATTTCAATGTTGGCGGATTATTCTTGGCCTATTTATCAAGATGTTCCAGAAGCAGAATTTAAAAGAGCAGCGAAAAAAACGACGTCGAAATTCTGCTAATAAATGGAATAACAGTATAATTTTTTATATTTTTTGTATAATTTTGTATTTTTTTATTTCTAATAATGGAAACTAATTTAAATAAATATTTTTTGTTTTCGTATTCAGCATGTGAAGGTAAATAAAAAAAAAATACTTTGATCGAAGAATACTTTTTTAAAGCCAAAAGTTGTAGACCAGTGTTATTAGCATTCAATGGGAATTCTCAGCATTTAGTATTTCAAAGAATTTTGTTGGGTTTTCAATCCCTAACAATTTTTATTTAGTGTGTATAAGTTCAAACATACCCCCCCCCCCCCCACACACACACACACGTACACAACCTATATATCTATATAAAAGTTACTTTAGTTTCATTTGTAGAAGTATTCATATATATATACAGGTTGTCCCAGAAATAATGGGACAAACTTTAAGCGGAGGTTGGGGATATCACAAGGATTCAGATCTGTATAGCAACCCATGGTCGGAAACGTTTTCTTTGCGTGGTAGTGATGATACAAAACGCAAGAAGGACAGGACATGAATAAGAAGAGAAAATATCTTTATTATCCTTAGTACAGCAGAAAAGTAAGAAAAAAGAACATTAAAAAAACACCGATCGTTATCAAAGTAGGTGTTTGAAATTACAACCCCGGTCCCTGATGCATGCAGGCACATCTCCGGTGCATGGAAGATCTAATGTTCTACAGAAACCACCAGGAATGTCCTGAACTTCTCCAGCAGCTGCAACGATGCGTACAACTAGTTCCTCAGAACTTTCCGGTATTATCCCGGTATTTTTGCAGCACTAAGAATGATAAACATGCTTTCTCTCCCTGTTCATGACCTTTCTTTCATCTGTTTTGTGTCGTCACTATTGAGCCAAGAAAGTATTTCCGACCATGGGTTGCTATGTAAATCTGAATCTTTGGGATTACCTCTACCTCTCCTTAAAGTTTGTCCCATTATTTCTAAGACACCCTGTATATATATTTACTGAAGAAGTTCTTATTGTGCCTAACATTTCAAACCAATTGGTTCTTTTTCTCTTGCAAATTCTTTTATAATAGTGATTCATCCGATGCCATTCTTTCATTCTTCTTTAGCTCCAGTGTTTGCTATAAATTTATTATTGAAAAAGTAGAATGAAAAAATAAGATTCTGGATGTTTATTCTTTTTCTGGCAGAAATTTATTATATTTGCTTACTTATTTTATATAAAAGAATGAATAATCTGATTATTAAAAGGAAATTATGACATTGCAAATTAGATTTAAATATAAATTTTAAATTAAATGTTTTTTATGTTGCATTAGATAAAAACTAGGTTTTTTATAAACTTGCTATATTTGAACTTTTTATAACAGTCAGGAATTAAGCCTAAAAGCAATTATTTAAAGCTTCTCTTTTGTGTGCATTCATAAGTCAAAATTAACTGTAGAAACTTTCCAATTTATGTTCGTCTTTTTAATACTCTTTTATGTCATTTTAAACATTTATGAATTTAATCAATAATTAAAAAATATATATAGTTGATTAAAATAATGATTTAATCGCCGATTTAAATCAACTGAATAAAATCGTTTATCAGCTATGAATCTGTCTGCAATAGATCGCCTTCCTACATAGCTGCCAACATCTTCCGCTTTTTCGACCCGGAAAATTTTTACAGTAAATTTTAGTATTTCGAATCGCAGTAAATCTGCTAATTAAATAAGACAAAAATTTCTGTTAAATTTTTCCGGGTCGAAAAATCAGAAGAGTTAGCAGCTATGCCTTCTTCCCATCAAAAAATACTAATGTTATAGAGTTCTGCATGGAATATATAGGTCTGTAGGCCAAAATTTCCAGGCATGTGTATGCCGGAACATTCCTCTGACTGGGATAAATTTTTTCTTATTTGAAAGATTTCCTGTCTTTTGATCGAAGAATTTTGGGAAATTTTGGTCTTGGATTCGGTGAATTTTTCGTATTTTGCGGGAAAATAGACTTTGATACAAATTTCATTTCTAACATGCAAAAATTTAAAGCATCACTGTTGCCGGAACAACAGTGGGATTTCACGAACATGCTGCTTTAGACTAGATTATTTCATGTAATTGGCATGTTTTCTGGTTTTTTTTTTTTTTTTTTTTTTTTTGGAGGGGGGGGGGGGGGGAATTGGTGAACCAAAATGGACACTTTCGAATTTTAATGAAATATAATAATTAAGGGAAAAAATAGTTCAGTTCACGGATTTTTGCGAGAGTAGATTTCTGCGCGGATCGGGTTATATTTGACCCGACCCGAGTATTCTATATCCATTCAACCAGAATAGTTTTAAAAAATTAATTGACCCAAATCCAACAAACTTCGTCACAAAACCGAAAGGCTTCAAGGCATCCCTAACAGAAAAAAAAATGCACATTACAATGCAATTATGAAAAAGTAGGGTCTTCAATTATATCTCTAGTATCAATTTTATTTTTATGCAGAAAAATCAATGTTATAGACAAAATCGTTGATACTAAAATAATAGGTTTTTTTGTTTGTTCTTGTTCTTTAACCTTAAAATATATTCTGGAGAATCTTTTGAGAAAACGGGTAAAACCGAACCCGTCCATTGGAAACAATTAAAGTTAACCCGATTTGAATCCGACCCGCGGTGAAGGTGAATGATAGGGAACAGCTGCTGTATTCGCCCAGAGTTGTTTCTTTGTTGGTCACTTTGTAATTTTTGAAATATAATCACTTAAACTTCGTGCTTAATTTTCGAAAAATTCAGAAATGAAACATAAACAACAAATTTTAAAACAGAAAATCAGCATTGTTAACATTATTTGTAAAAAAAGGAGGGGGAGGGGAAAGGTGGAAGAGGAATTCAAAATTAGCAAACGGTAAACACATAAATATCAAAACAGTTAAATAAATCAAACATTCATTTTAAAATATATACTATATTCTGAAATTACAGTCAAAAAAGTTTCAGAGATTAAACATTAATAAATAAATAAATAAATAAATAAATACAAATACAAAAATTTAAAATTGGATCGAAATATTTTGGATTCAGTACCGAACCTGAAAAAAATATTTTTCTGTGTATTGCGAACTGAACCAAATAGTTCAACCTAAGCCGATCCTAAACCAGCAATCAGTGAACACTGATTCACATTTTAATGTAATTATGGGAAAAAGTATATGATCATATCTTCAGTATAAATTTTATTTTTATGTTGAAAGATAAATATGCAAAGACAGTCATCCATGTATCAAATATGTAGATTTTTAACCGGAATACAAAAGTCTAAATATTTTCCGAGCGATGGGGGAGGGGGGAAGGTATGACCCTCATCTGGTGCCGTCCTTGGAGAGGGCGCATTTCTTTACTTATTAAATAATTAAACAACGCAGCGAATAAATTGACGGGTATACTTGTATAAAACCGAAAATTTTCTGCGCACTTAAATATTGGGTAAAAAACTTTCTGCAAATACTTTAATGATTAATAAAATTACGTGTTATATTATTTTGATATGGACGAAATTACCGCTTTTTACGCGATTCGTGGACATAATTCGCGTTTTCTGAGCGATCTGTTGACATTCGCGTTTTTTACGTAATTCATGGACGAAATTTGCGTTCTTTGCGAGATTCATGGACTAAATTCGCGTTTTATGCACGGTCTTTGGACAAAATTCGCGTTTTTGCGCGATCCTTTCTCGAAGTAAGTGTTTTACGCGATTCTTTGTTGAAATTCGCGATTTTTTTCGAAGTCTTTTGACAAAATTCGAACTTTTTACCGATCCTTTAACGAAATTTGCGTTGTTTCATGACTCTTCGACGATGTTTCATCCTTTTTCCGTAAAACTTTGACTAAATTCGTGTTTCTTTTTTTTTTTTTTTTTTTTTTTTTTTTTTTTTTTTGATAATTTGACGAAATTGGAGATTTTTTTTTTCTGCGAACGATTGACGAAATTGATTTTTTACGACAACTTTTTGTCAAAATTCGAGATTTTTGGTGTCCGAAATTTCGGACTGATAAATTTTTAAAGTTTTTGGCATCAAATACCTTAAATTTTCGAAAAATTTGAAACTGGGCCTTGCTTTAACTGTGCACAAACAGTAAATAATTCGTGCATGAAATGAGGGAAGATTTTTAATTTTTGTGGTACAAAAAAAAAAAAAAAAAAAAAAAAAAAATTACAAAAATAAAAATTGTTTCTTTCCTAAAAGTTTCTTCAAAATTTATAAAATTTGCTGCACACGGCGCACAGTGTGCGGTTTTGCCAATCTAGAGGAAAAAAAGTTCAAAAATCGACTTGTAGTAATTTTACTTTTAGACTTTGAAATAACATCTAATACATTGGAGGAAAAAAAGGTAAAGTGATAGCAGACTAACTCTACAACAACACTATAAAAATTGGCTCAAAAAACAAATTTTCGTTTTAGCATATGATGAATTTTAAAAATCTGACAAAATTTTTGTCCATTGTAATCTATATACATATATATTGTTGCAGCGTATATTGGGTTCTTTTGATCTTATGGTTAGACAACTTCAAACTCTTGCTCTTAGAAAAGTAGAAAATAATTTATTTACAGACTTCAGAACAACAAAGTCTTCGAAACTCACAAATATTACTGGATATTTAAAGATAACTGCTCAAATCTATCGTACAATTACAGCTTTAGACCCCAGAGACTCTTTATACAACGTCTCAACACTTAATAACATTCAAAACAACATAGATGAAACTCAAGCAAACTTGCTTACGCCTTGTTCACTCAATGACTGACTGGTAAATAATAATCACAACAGCTCGCATCGCTCTCCTTATATATAGTCTCGTCGCATGCGGTGGAAATTTCTACAAACTTCTAGAAAAAACTGGAAAACCACGGAACAACATTCAATGTATCAGTAGACCTAAGGGGGGGGGGGGTTACCATAAATAGGGAAGGGTTACCATCGCCAAGTTTGTCGCCAACTTGGCGATATATCGCCATATTTGGCGACCAAAATTAGTCGCCAAAAGTGACGCCAACTTGGCGATATCTCTAATATTTCGCCAATCTGTCGTAGACATACACTGAAAATAATAGACAAGTTTACTTGATAACAGAGACAATGTAACAAACACTAATATTAGTAAAGAAATGGAGCTTAATAAGATTATTTACATCATTTTACAGTACAAACACTAACTATTTACAAAATTCGTAACACTACCCCCTCCTCAAAGACTGCACGTCCCGGGCAGTGCAATCCTTGAGTTAGAGGAAAACACTTAAAATAAATAAACAAATAAATAAATAAATAAATAAATAATAATAATATTTACATAAATAAGAACTAATTACTATTTACATATTTACAAAAAGCGACTTTCATGACCATGGTCTGAAATTCCAGTTTTGAATTTCTATTCACTTTGGCCAAAATAAGGGGCTAGCCGGTTATAATGTACGACCTTGGGTTTGGTGTGTGGCGATTTTCATATGCGTACGACGACGTCATTCAGCCTGTTGACGACTGTGTAAGGACCGTCCCAGTTTCTTTGTAGTTTTGGCGACAGTCCCTTACGACGTATCGGATTCCACAACCAAACTTTGTCACCTTCGTTGAACTCATGTCCTGTTGCCTTTTTGTCGTACCGTGTCTTCATCTTTTCTGATGCCAGTCCAATTCGGTTCCTCGCTAGACAATGAATCTCCTCAATCCGCGACTGGAGTTCATCGACATATTCCTCAGGCGATGAAGGAGCATCAGGAGGACGGCCAAACAAAAGATCGGCAGGTAGACGAAGATCACGACCAAAGAGCATTTGAGAAGGGGAATAACCAGTGGCCTCATGAGCAGCACTCCTGTAGGCAAGCAGGAACAGAGGTAATTTCTTGTCCCAGTCCTGTTGATCTTTAGACACCAGGAGGGAGAGGCTATTTAGGATGGTACGATTGAAACGCTCCACCATGCCGTCCGATTGAGGATGTAGAGGTGTAGTTCGAGTTTTGTCCATGCCGAGTAGTCCACACATTTCCTTAAACACAGCCGAATCAAAATTTCTTCCTTGATCAGAATGGATTTGAAGAGGAACTCCGTATCTGGAAACCCAGTGTTGAACCAGTATGTCTGCTACGGTTACCGCCTCTTAATTAGGAATGGCTTAGGCTTCAGGCCACTTGGTGAAGTAATCCATGACAACGAGGATGTACTTGTTGCCATCAGATGTTCTAGGAAGAGGACCCAGGATGTCTAGAGCAATTCGTTCGAAAGGAGCTCCTACATTATAACGTTGCAATCGTCCACGTGTGCGCCTCTTTGGACCTTTACGTGCTACACAGATGTCACAAGTTCGACACCACTTCTCCACGTCGCTGCGAACATTATTCCAGTAAAAACGCTCTCGAACCTTTTGAAGGGTCTTCATTACACCAAAATGACCTCCTGTGGGCCATCCTGTTGGCACCATGAAGTTCTTGAAGGACCATAGAAATTCTCGACTTAGGGAGTAGTAGTTGCCATCTACATGTCTTTCCATCATCAGACTCCCATTTTCGGTACAAAATACCATTCTTCAAATGTAGGGAATCCCAGAGAGCCCAATAACGTTTAGTCGTAGAATGGTAATGGGCCATGTCTTGCCAGCTGGGCTTCCTGTTGGACTCCTCTTTCAGCTCTAGAATTGGCTTGATTTCAGGATCAGCAAGTTGATCTTTACGCAGGCTCTCGTCACTCCACGGATCTTGCGATGATGTAGACCCAGTTGTAATTTGTCTTACTATAAGACATTTGACATTAAATTTCTTCTCAACCCGGTCGCAGTATCTACAATTCTCTGAGCAGGGTCTTCTTGAGAGAGCATCTGCATTTCCATGTGATGAGCCTTTTCGATGGCGTATCTCCATATCGTACTTTTGAAGCTTCTGTATCCACCTGGCTATCTGGCCTTCGGGGTTCTTAAAATTCAATAGCCAAGTTAGAGAAGCATGATCAGTTCGGATCAGGAATTTTCGACCGTAAAGATAGTGATGAAAATGGTCTATGGCTTTCACTACAGCAAGAAGCTCTTTTCTTGTTACGCAGTAGTTTCGCTCTGCCTTTGACAAGCACTTGCTGAAATAAGCGATAACACGCTCCTGGCCGTCGATTTCCTGGGACAGTACAGCGCCAATGCTTTCGTTGCTTGCATCCGTATCAAGTATAAACTGTTTATCGATTTGAGGATACGACAGAATTGGAGTGGATGTCAAGGCCTCCTTAAGCTTTTCGAAAGCAGCGTCACATTCCTGTGTCCACATAAATTTTTGATTGGCTTCTGTTAATTTATGAAGTGGTCTTGCAATCATCGAGAAGCCTTTGACGAATTTTCTGTAATAGGTGCATAATCCTAGAAAACTTCGAAGCTGGTGAACATCTGCTGGACGATTCCAATTTTTCACGGCCGATATCTTCTCCGGATCAGTCCTAACTCCTTCCGCCGAAATGATGTGTCCAAGGTAGGCGACTTCATTACGAAACAAACTGCACTTCGAAGGGCTTAACTTCAAATTAGCTTCCTTTAACTTTTGTAGCACCCGCCTGAGGTTGTTCAGATGTTCATCAAAAGATTTTCCTCTGATTATGATATCGTCTAAATAAACAAGACATGCCTCATATGACAGTCCCCGAAGAACCGTTTCCATAAGGTGTTCAAAAGTTGCAGGTGCGTTACATAGACCAAAAGGCATTACCTTGAACTGCCATAATCCTTGTCCCGTTGTAAATGCAGTCTTCTCGCGGTCGTCGGGATGGATCTCTACCTGCCAGTAACCACTCTTCAGATCCAGAGTCGAGAACCAAGTGTTGCCCGCAAGTGTGTCGAGAGTGTCGTCGATCCTTGGCAGAGGGTAACTATCCTTTTTAGTGACGTCATTCAGTCGGCGGTAGTCTACACAAAATCTTGTAGAACCATCCTTCTTTCTTACTAATACAATGGGAGACGCCCAGAGACTTGTCGATGGTTCGATGACGTCATTTTCTTCCATATCCTTAATTAAATTTTGCACCTCTTCTTGCTTGGCAAAAGGTAATCGTCTAGGGTGTTGTTTAATAGGTGAGTGATCTCCAGTATCAATTCGGTGTTGTGTCATTTTGGTTCGTCCAAAGTCTTCAGATGTTTGGGAGAATAAACTTTGGAATTCCCTAATTAAATTTTCCGCGGCGTCCATCTGTTTTGGATCTAAGTCTGTATTTTGTAACAAATCCTTGACTAAATTATCTGAAGATTTCTCAGAGTGACTGGAATTTTGACTTAGGCACGTCACAGGAGCACACGATGCTATCACCTCTCCTTTCTTGATAGTCTTCGTCTTATCACTGATGTTAACAATTCTGACTGGAATGGTCTTTTTCGAGAGGTCTACTACAGAAGAAGCCACCAATACTCCTGCTTGTGTACTATTGTCTTCTGGATGATCTATATGGCCAAATCGGTAATTAGTTTCATTTTTAATTTCAGCTGGAACTAAAAATTCTGTTCTTGGATCTAGATTGATGTCTTCTTTGGCTATAACTGTTTGTTTAGATTCAATTTCATTATTTAATCCAAAAAGACTTATTTCTTCAAATTTTGAGAGCATTTTGTTATTTTTGAAATCAAGCTTGAAGCCATACTTCTTCAGAAAATCTAGCCCGATTAAGCAAAGATCTGTTATGTCAGCCACATATGCCGTATGGTAATATTTCGTTCGTCCAAAGTGTATGGTTAAATTGGCCTTTCCACATATGCCAATCTTGTCGCCCGTCACAGTTTGCAGGGTAACGCATGGTGCAGTCCAGATGAGTTTACATTTCAATTTTCGAGCCAAATCTTCTCTTATTATTGTCACATTGGCTCCTGTATCGACAATCATACGGCACTGAATTCCGTTAATAAAACCTATCACATATAATTCGTTATCACCGCCGCTCATTTTTTATATCTGGAGGATCTTCAGGTGGGGCTTTTCATTCTCTGGCAACCTCCGCCCCGCGAGATGGCCAAAATTTAGTTTCCCTGCTGACTGTTTGAATTTATCTCACGTTCATGGATTTTGGGGCAATTTCTTCGGAGATGTCCTGTATCACCGCATCCCCAGCACGTGAGATTCTGTCTTCTTGAGCTTGTTCTTCCGTATTTCAAAGCTTCAAGCTCTTGATTTATTTTCCTAATTTCTTTCAAGATGTCGATTTCATTGTCTGAGCTTTTGTTCACCGTTGCCCCTCGGACTGAATGACGATCTCTTCGGCTGGCTTGTGTAGCTGCTTCCAACTTTAAGGCATATAGTAGTGCAGCCTTTAAATCCTGTACATCTGCCATTCGTACCGCTCTCTGTACTTCTGGATCTTTTATTCCGTCTACAAAATATTGCAGTGAGAGCATTTCCCGTACATTTGTTGGACAGTCAATGAATGCTAAATTTGCAAGCCGTTCAATTTCCGAGGCAAACTCTTGAAGGGTTTCACTCGATTTTTGATGGCGGCTCTTCATTTGTATTCTCGTATAATCCTTGAAGAATTTTTCGCCGAATCTCATTTCAAGTGCACAACTTAGAGTCTCAAAATTGAGTTGCGTCATATCGGGCAATGTTTGCAGCACGTCGGCGGCTTCTCCTCTTAAAGATGCTGCCAGTTGACAAGCTTTCACTTCGTCACTCCATTTGTTCGCTTCGGCTACAATGGTGAATTGGGTCTTGTAAACTTGCCAGGAACTCTTTCCGTCGTATGTCGACAGCTTGATGTGCACGGGAGAAGCAGACAGATTCCTAAATTCTTCATAATTACCACTAGACGCTGAAAGCTTCCTCTCAAGATCTTGTACTTTTTTATTTAGCTTTTCATCTACTTCAACTATTTTCTCTTCAATATTACTAACTTCATTCTGAATTTTCTCTTCTACTTTACTAATTTCATTCTCTATTTTCTCTTCTACCGAATCTATTCTTCTATCTACCGACGAGAACTTTTCTTCTAAAGTTTTCTTCATTTCTTCTTGACTTTTATTAACTTCTTTCTTCAATTCTTCAGTCAACTCTTTCATTCTTTCTTCGTTTTTATTCATTTTATCCGCCAACTCTTCTTGGCCTTTATTCATTTTATCCGCCAACTCTTCTTGGCCTTTATTCATCTTTTCCGCCAACTCTTCTTGGCCTTTAATCATCTTTTCCGCCAACTCTTCTTGGCCTTTAATCATCTTTTCCGCCAACTCCTCTTGGCCTTTATCCATTTTATTTGATAATCCATTAATAGCTTTCAACAACTCATTCAGTTGCTCTTCCGTTGCTCTCGTTTTCGCCATAAGATCCCACTTCTGACACCAAATGTTGCAGCGTATATTGGGTTCTTTTGATCTTATGGTTAGACAACTTCAAACTCTTGCTCTTAGAAAAGTAGAAAATAATTTATTTACAGACTTCAGAACAACAGAGTCTTCGAAACTCACAAATATTACTGGATATTTAAAGATAACTGCTCAAATCTATCGTACAATTACAGCTTTAGACCCCAGAGACTCTTTATACAACGTCTCAACACTTAATAACATTCAAAACAACATAGATGAAACTCAAGCAAACTTGCTTACGCCTTGTTCACTCAATGACGGACTGGTAAATAATAATCACAACAGCTCGCATCGCTCTCCTTATATATAGTCTCGCCGCATGCGGTGGAAATTTCTACAAACTTCTAGAAAAAACTGGAAAACCACGGAACAACATTTAATGTATCAGTAGACCTAAGGGGGGGGGGGGTTACCATAAATAGGGAAGGGTTACCATCGCCAACAATCGCCAAGTTTGTCGCCAACTTGGCGATATCTCTAATATTTCGCCAATCTGTCGTAGACATACACTGAAAATAATAGACAAGTTTGCTTGATAACAGAGACAATGTAACAAAAACTAATATTAGTAAAGAAATGGAGCTTAATAAGATTATTTACATCATTTTACAGTACAAACACTAACTATTTACAAAATTCGTAACAATATATTTAATTATGTATGCATTAGGTATAAAAAATCATTTTCAGCTGCAACTATTTGCAACTCTTAAATGTAAGTTTTTTTAAGCACGGATTTTATGTAATTTTGCATCACATGTGACTAAAGGATAAATATATCTGGTTTCAAGCATTAAAATCTGGGTAAAATTTAGATTGAAATTTACCCTGAAGTTTTAACATTCATATTTTCTTGCAAATAATAAAAGAATAGCAAATGACAATAAATGATAGTGATTTATTTTATGATAACACTGCTATCTATAGCAGTATGTAATTAATCCTATACTAATATTATAAAGAGGAAAGATTTGTTTGTTTGTTTGAATTGAATAGGCTCCGAAACTACTTGACGGATTTGAAAAATTCTTTCACCGTTGGAAAGCTACACTATTTTCGGTGAACATAGGCTAATTTTTATTTGATTTATTCAAATATTTTCCTTAATAATTCAAAATTTCAATATTCTTCATACAGAATCAATGAAAAATTTTCCGATAAAAAATAACCATTTTTCTTTAGCGTTGCCAAGAAAATCAAAAACTGGAATAATTTCTCTTCGGCAATTAATTTTCAGTTGAACAGTATCCACGTGAAAAATTAAAATAAAAAGAATTCAAAGGGAAAAAAATGTGACGTCATACTTGAAAAAAAAAAAGTATTTTATTATATAGGACGCACGAATATCGGTTACGTTAATAAGAGGCTCTCTGTGAAAAATGACGACATAATTAGAAGTAAAGTGAACGAGAAAGAATTAAATTATTAATATAATATTTGATTTGAAAAAACATGTCGTCATATTTTAAATACCATAGGAAGTATTTGTTAAAAGTTACAATTTTGAAGTATTTGTTAAAAGAACTAGAAGCATGGATATATGTAACTAATTAAAAATCGGTAAATAATGACGTCACATCTATACCAATATTATAAGGAAGAAAAATTTGATTGTTTGTTTGTTTGAATTGAATAGACTCCGATAGTACTTGACGGATTTGAAAAATTTGGTACTACTAGGTTATCCCGTCGACCAAAAAAGTATCACCAAACTATAAGATTAAATAGCCAATAATGGATGATCGTGAATGTCACATTCAATGACATTAAACACGATTCACGTGTTTAAAATGTCATTGATTTTTACTTCGACTTTTTATTTGTATTTTTATTAATATTCTACTAATTATTTGTTTTTTTTTTTTTTTTTTTTTTTTTTGTTATTTAAAATAAAAATTACGTCAATATGTACAATTTGGCTATTAGTTTGGCGATTTGTATAATTTGGCGAAATTGGTCGACGGGATAACAGAGTAGTACCAAAAAATTCTTTCACCGTTGGACAGTTACACTATTTCCGGTGAACATAGGCTATATTATATTTTTAAAAAAAAATAGGGATCCTTACTAAAAAACCAATAATGTAACCCAAGGTGTAGAAAAATTATCTTAAAAATTCTTACATCGCGTGCGCTGCGAACATTATTAATTATAAAACAAAATAATGTACTACGACTTTGCAGTACGTATGATTATCTACAAAAAATGTCGCGACGGCATATGGCTGTTATAGTTACGTCACAATAAGTGTTTTTTTTTATATATATAAAAAAAATAATTAAAATGCCGTCTCAGTAAAGGGGGACGGTCGTTGCAGCAACTGAAATCCAGATAATTATTACCGATTTTTTTTTTTTACTTAATCGATGCCATTTTCTCAAACAAATTCAAAGTTTTTACCCGCGTGAAAAACGAGATAAAAAATAAATAACGCGCTATGGAATTTTTGGATTTTATTTTTTTCGGGATAATCATAGCAAACGCGGTAGTGTTTGGTATAATATGTTTAAGAAATAGAAAATGCGAACGTCTTTTTGAAATTTCTGGCGAACCAGTTGACGTACGGCAGTGATTTTGTTTTCAAGAGATAAAACTCGACGAGACGAATAAAATTGATAGCATTCAAAAAATTATCGCAGTTTACTGTAGTTTTTTATTTAACTTTTAACGAAAAAATGAAGACGAAAAATTCAACAAGCAATAGCTAACGTTATTATGGATGGATTAACTTCATTTTTGGTTTATTTTTATCGTCTTGATAAAACTTAAAAGTTTTTTTTTTTTTTTTTTTTTTTTTCATTTTTGTATGTTTGACGGTTTCTGAGAAAATCGAATTTATGTCTTAAACCCCCAGTTGAATATTGTCTTTTACTGTTGCGATTGTAGTTTTTTTTTTTATTCATTGCCACCAAATTTAATATAAAAATTGTCATGTATGTATCATAATTCATTCAAATTAAATAAATTACATGAAAAACATGGTTATTTGTTTTTATTGCGAAGCTTTTAGTTTCAGTCCTTTAAATAATAAAGCTGTGAACGCAGTGTTATTTTTTTTTTGTTCGAATCCATGGTTAATTTTTCAAATAACATGCATTTTATATGACATGGGATGATTTTCTCGAGTGCCCTAACATTTTGAATTTTAGTAGTAGAAAAAATGGGGGAAAAAAACAAGTACATCGGAAAAAAGTATCTGGGAAAACCAAAATTTCTCTTCAGGAACTAAATATAAGATTTTTTAATTATGATCATATAACGTCCTTATTTACACAAGGAAAAAATATAGAGTAAAACAAAAACTTACTAGCGTCTATATCCCGCCCCAAACTTTGGCTCTTATCACAAATGCACCCAAGAAATTCCCCATGTTGCCGATAATTTCCCTTTTTTAAACGGAACTTATGGTTTCTTGACGATATGGTTTCTTGATTTCCGTTTTTTGATGATACTACAAATAAACAAACAAACAGGCAGAGAGACAAACAAACAAACCGACAAAAAAACATACAAACAGACAAACAAACAGGCAGAAAAACAAACAAACAAATAAACAAACAAACCAACAAACAGGCAAACAGACAAATAAAAAAACTGACAAACTAAAAGACAAACAGACAAACAAAAAACAGACGTAAAAACAAACAAATCGACAAACAAACAAACAAACTGACAAACAAATAAACCGACAAACAAACAAACAGACGTAAAAACAAACAAACTGACAAACAATTAAACTGACAAGCAAACAAACCGACAAACGAACAAACAAACAAACAGAGAGACAAAAACAAACAAACAGACAGACGAACAAACAAACCGACAAACGAACAAACAGACAGACATACAAAAACGAACAAACAGACAGACAAACAAACAGACAAACGAACAAACAAACCGACAAACAGACAGACAGACAAATAAACAAACAAATCAACAAACCAACAGACAGACAAACAAACAGACAGACAGACAGACAAACATCGCTGGATCCCCGAAACTTGCTGTGCAGGAAACACTAAAATGTATGAACCTCATCAACAACGGAATCACTAACGCATGTATGAGCGCTACGCCTCCATTTAAATAAATAAATAAACATTTTAAAAAATAAAATTTAAATAAATAAATTTAAATTTATTTAAATAAATAAATTAATAAAATAAATTTAAATTAATTAATTAAATTAAATTAAATTAATCCATTTAAATAAATAAATTTCTAAAATGAGCAAAACTGTTGTTATTAACGCAGGTATCAAACTATTAATCCCCATCTTCGGCAGCATGGGGAATTTCTTGGGTGCATTTGTGATAAGAGCCAAAGTTTGGGGCGGGCTATAGACGCTACTCAAAAACTTCACATTCTGTCCATATCTTAAATAGCATTCAATTGATTTTAAATAGGGATGTGAAATCAAATAGGGATGTGATGTCAAATATGCATTAGGGTACCTAATTGGCACGAAAATTTCGTTATATTGTCTGATATGATAACCGGGCTAATGTTTATTAAAAAATATATATATATTTACCTTTATTTAATTTTGTTAAATTTTATAAATCATTTCATTCTGTAGTTATTAATTAAACTTTTCAATACTACATGATTATCCCGCCGACCAATTTCGCCAAATTGTACAAATCATCAATTTATTCACCATGTAATTCATATTGACGTAATTTTTATTTTAACTAACGAAAGAAGGAATAAATTAGTAAAACATCAATAAAAGTACAAATAAAAAGTTGAATTCAAAATCACATTATGGCATAACAAACATGGGTAACCTATTTAATGTAAACTGAATGTAACATTTATGATAATCCGTTATTGATATTTAATTTTATAATTTGGCGATATTTTTTTAGTCGAAGGGATAATCAGTTATCACCGGTTTTTGTTCATTATTATTTTCTTTTGAAAATGATAGAAAATAGTTAATAGAGGTACTACTTGGTTATCCCGTCGACCAAAAAACTATCGCCAAACTATAATATTATATGCCAATAATGGATGATCGTGAATGTCGCATCCAACGACATTAAATACGATGCACGTGTTTAAAACGCCATTAAGGGATTTTTATTTCGACTTTTTATTTGTATTTTTTATTAAGATTCCGCAAATTATTTTTTATGTTATTTAAAATGAAAATTATGTCTATCTATATAATAAAGGCCAAACGTATCTGTGCGTAACGCATACGTCATGCTTTGAATGGCAACGCTTTCCGATGCAATTTTGTTTTTACAATTTTCGCTATTGTAAATTTTTATACATCTAGACATAGCACGTTTTCAACCTTTATACCATCGTATAGAGAAAAAAATGCACTTTTAAATGCAGTTTGTTAGAAAACTGTATCTCAATTTGTTTTTGAGATATTATTATTATTATTATTTTTTTTTTTTTTATTTCTCTAATGGTGGCAACTTGAGATCGCATTCATGAGGGAAATAAACGGAAAACAGCCATAGAGATTTAAAAAAAATGAATAAAGATGCAGTTTGGTAGCTGGATGTTTCGCCAAAAAGGTAAACCTAAAATTCGCTGCATTGCATCAAAAGCAACCGCTTGCTTTAGCGATACAGTTTTAATTCATAATACAATGAAATGCTAAAATATAATCAGATCTTTTTCATTTAGATAAAAAATGATGTTAAAGAATTCGGTCTCTGTACCACGTGATTGTTTTGTCTAGGTCAAATAAGAGACTTAAAATGGAAGAATAATGCCCGTCAAACCGTTTTAATCTCACACTGCACCTCCATCTACCTCTTTTCTCCATGGAAAATAACAGAACATTCTATATTTTAGTTGCCATTTTTTCATAGTAACAGAAAAAAATAAGTAATTAAAAATCCGTTTATGTCAAAATATCGTCGGCTATAAAACCCGGTGAATGTTGTTGGTTTTATTTCGTTTTTATCCATCAATTTAATTACTTTTAGTTCGTTACAAGCTTACTTTACAAAAGATACATCAATTACTTTTACAAAAATATATTTTAAAGAATATCTGTGTGTCATATTTTCTTAGTTGGTTTAAAAAAAATGAAAGAATGCAATTTTATTCTTTGGCAAAATCTTTGGCTAATAACTTCAATTTTGCATCTAATAGGGAAGTACCAATAATTTTCAAAGCTTTATATGGTTACATATTTAATATGTTTCATATAGAATTGCTGTTTGGAATTAGTTGGCAGTTTAAAAAACGTATTACGTAGGAAAACATTATTAGACTTTTCAATTTTAAATTAAAAAAAAAAGTTTTTCACTTTTACTCTGTGACCCGGGAACCCCGGGTTTGGTGTACTAGTATGTATAATTTCGCTATGAGTTTGGCACTTTGTATAGTTTGGCGAAATTGGTCGACGGGATAACTAACAAGGAAGGTCTCCATTGGGGGCATACTCAGAATTTTTTGAACTACTCATGTAGGTAATAAAGGATCAGTGAAAATTAGCGGCGGAATTACATTGAATATGCAAAAAAAAAAAAAAAAAAAAAAAAAAAAAAAAATAGTTTGGAATAATTGGCGTGAAAAGGTGAAAGCGACGCGGGATTTGGCGAGCAGTGCATTTCCTCGCCAAAAGCAGACGATTTTAACGAATCTGAAAATTGATTTTAATTGACTTCACTGTTAAAAATGTGCAGCATTTACTGCAACGTCACTCCACTACTTTTATAGAATATCTCTCTTCTGACCAATGAGAATGCTCCATAGCACGGTGAATTGACCGTTTTCTATAAAAGAGGTGGAGTGACGCTGCAGAAAATGGTACAGATTTTTGCTTGTGCAACACTGTTAAAAATCTGCTGCATTTTGTTGCAACGCACTCCACCGCTTGATATATATATTAATATCTCTATTCCAACCAATGAGAAAGCTTCATTTCACGGCCAAGTAACCGTTTTCTATACAAGCAAGGGAGTGCGTTGCAACAAAATGTAGCAGATTTTTAACAGTGTATTTTTCAATTTGGAACAATTTTAGTCAATTTAAATTGTGTTTTAAATGATAAAATACACTATATTGCCATTGATTATGGGACACTTGCGATTTTAGACATTTTACTAAATATCTAGAAAAATACATGAGGAATCATCTCGAAACTCTTAGTGTATAAATATAATAGTATACGTCATACATCTCCGTGAAGATTTTTTACCGAAACGCCATAGGGGACCGTCAACAAATTAAAAAAGAATGAATATCTTTTGAATAACCCTGTCAAAACTAATGTAGCAAAAGTGCTCAAACTCTAGATTATGATTGAATGCCTTATTGTAATACACTGTGTTCATTTTTATGCAAATAGCATGCACACTCGCAGAGTAATTAAGGTTTTTATAAAAATGGTCCCAAATTTTTCCAAGTTTTTCCATTATAATTTTCAGAGTTCTTAATATAAAATAATATTTTTTTTCAGAAAATATGACAAACAACATTGCACACAGTACCCTGTAATCAGAATTAAAAAATAATAAAAATTGTATGAAAAATGAGTAGGTTTACTATATAATTTTTTACTGCGCATGCGTCAAAGATATCAAAATTTCATTTGCATATTATGTTAGCTAAATGTATAGAGCAACTTTTGTAAAAGTCTCAAAATCATAGCTTGAAAATTCTGACAGTAATCGTCTATAGAAAAAGGACAAAATCCGTTGTTTCCAAAATGAAGCAAAAAAATGAGGGATTTTATCCAAATGCTGTAGTACATCCCATATTGTGTATTCTATATTGATACTAATCAATGAATATATGGATACAACCCCTCTTGTTTTAGCTTCATTTTGAGAATAACGGATTTTCGACTTATTCAATTGACGATTATTGTCAGAATTTTCAAGTTATGATTTTGTGACTTTCACAAAAGTTGCTCTATGCATTTAGCTAACATAATATGCAAATGAAATTTTGATATCGTTGACGCATGCGCAGTAAAAAATTATTTAGTAAACCAACTTATTTTTGAAGTGAAAACTTCTTTAGCGGCGCTGAGCACTTTTTGTATGGGTAAAAACTTCCAAACTCGCGTCAGGGTCACGTGATGCTGATCGAAAAAGCGTAAGATCGAGGGGAAGGGAGATGAACTAGTATCTCCCACTCTTTCTACCGTGCCTGAGTGTGCTGCTCCGTTTCGGCGGCACAGGGCGCTTGCGCGAATGTCCGTGTGTGTTTTTTTAAGTTATAATTGTATTTAAGTTTAACAACTTATACTGTTAATAGATGAAATAAAACGTTATGAAAGAAAAAGTATGACATTGTGCATTGATTATGCTGCAGTTTCCAACTACTTTTTTTCATTTTTTTTAATTGTATTTAAATAATAACAACATAAATTGATACCAAATGGAATAAAAAAGTTAAGAAAGAAAAAACATGACATTGCACATCAATTATGCTGCACTTTCCAACCATTTTTTTCAATTCCTTAAATTTTCAATTGTATTTAAAGTTTAACAACTTACATTGTTATCAAATTGAATAAAAAGTTAAGAAAGAAAAGACATGACATTGCTCATCGATTATACTACACTTTTCAACCAATTTTTAAAATTATAATTGTATTTAAAGTTTAACAACATATACTGTTACCAGAAGGAATAAAATGTTAAGAAAGAAAAAATATGACATTGTGCATCAATTATGCTGCACTTTCCAACCACTTTATTCAGTTTTTTTAATTTTTGATTGTATTTAAATAGTAACAGCATAAATTGATACCAAATGGTATAAAAAGTTAAGAAAGAAAAACATGACATTGCACATCGATTATGCTGCACTTTTAAACCTTTTTTATATATATATATTTTCAATTGTTTTTAAAGTTTAACAACTTATATTGTTATCAAATGGAATAAAATGATAAGAAAGAAAAGACATGATATTGTACATTGATTATGCAGTACTTTCCAACCAATTTTAAAAATTGTAATTGTATTTAAACCTTAACAACTTATACTGTTACCAAAGGGAATAAAATGTTAAGAAAGAAAAAGTATGACATCGCGCATTGATTACATTGCACTTTCCAACCATTTTTCTCTCTTTTTTTTTCAAATATTTGATTGTATTTAAATAGTAACAACATAAATTGATACCAAATGGAATAAAAAGTTAAGAAAGAAAAAACATGACATTGCACATCAATTATGCTACATTTCAAAACCATTTTTAAAAATTTTATTTTTTATTGTATTTAAATAATAACAACATAAATTGATACCAAATGGAATAAAAAATTAAGAAAGAAAAAACATGACATTGCATATCAATTATGCTGCATTTTCCAGCCATTTTTTTCAATTCCTTAATTTTTCAATTGTATTTAAAGTTTAACAACTTACATTGTTATCAAATTGAATAAAAAGTTAAGAAAGAAAAGACATGACATTGCTCATCGATTATACTACACTTTTCAACCAATTTTTAAAATTATAATTGTATTTAAAGTTTAACAACATATACTGTTACCAGAAGGAATAAAATGTTAAGAAAGATAAAATATGACATTGTGCATCAATTATGCTGCACTTTCCAACCACTTTTTCAGTTTTTTAAATTTTTGATTGTATTTAAATAGTAACAACATAAATTGATACCAAATGGTATAAAAAGTTAAGAAAGAAAAACATGACATTGCACATCGATTATGCTGCACTTTTAAACCTTTTTTTAATATATTTTCAATTGTTTTTAAAGTTTAACAACTTATATTGTTATCAAATGGAATAAAATGATAAGAAAGAAAAGGCATGATATTGTACATTGATTATGCAGTACTTTCCAACCAATTTTAAAAATTGTAATTGTATTTAAACCTTAACAACTTATACTGTTACCAGAGGGAATAAAATGTTAAGAAAGAAAAAGTATGACATCGCGCATTGATTACATTGCACTTTCCAACCATTTTTCTCTCTTTTTTTTTAAATTTTTGATTGTATTTAAATAGTAACAATATAAATTGATACCAAATGGAATAAAAAGTTAAGAAAGAAAAAACATGACATTGCACATCAATTATGCTACATTTCAAAACCATTTTTAAAAATTTTAATTGTATTTAAAGTTTAACAAAATATACTGTTACCAGATGGAATAAAAAGTTAAGAAAGAAAAATCATGATATTGTGCATCGATTATGCTGCACTTTCCAACCATTTTTTAAAAAATTGTATTTAAAGTTTAACAACTTATATTGTTTGATTACTATTCAATTTGTTGCAAGTTTCAGAAGATACGGTCGTCCAGCAGCAGGAGTAGCTATTTATAAAAGGTTGTTTGACGTAATGGGCATATATTTCCACAATTCATATGAATGTGCATGTGAGGTACACCAGTATGTTTAGTAGCAATGTTTTTGATATCATTGATATATGTGTTTGTTGTTGCCACTCTGAAAATGAAAAACTAATTGTATTGGTTGCCATTTATATTTCACCGGATAAGTCTTTAAGTGCAAATGAGAATTTTTGTATGAAAATTTATTTATTTGTTCTAAAGAGGCTTTTGCATTACTTCAAGATAGAATTGGAAAGAGATTTGATGATTTGCCGATGATTTTGAGTAGGGATTTCAACATCAACTTTGTGGATGATGAAAATCTACAATTAATTGAATTTTTAAATAGAAAATTTGATTTAACAATGACCAACCATCGCAATCTTAGCACAGAGAGATAAAAAATTACAAATGATGCAGTCATTACAAGATATTTAAATAGAATTGAATCAAAATTGTTTGCTATATATTTTAGTTACCATAAACCTATAATATCAAATCTAGAATATAATGATAATAATGATGATGATGATGATGGAAGAATTGTTGAAATGGGGATGAAAATTCATAAGTTTTATGGGTATTTGTTTCAAAGAATACCAACTGACGATATTTCATATTTCATGCATTTTTAAATTTATGTTTTATGCAATAGATTGCAATTTTTGTATGTAAAATAATATGCGTTATTTTTCATGTACAATAGCACATTAAATGAAAATTGTAATATAATTTTTGTAGGAGTAGTTTATAATAATGAATAAAAAACACTTCATTTAAAAGTATTTTCTGCACAATAAAATATGTCCAGACGACTAAAAAAATACACACATAATTGTTCAAGTTTTCACTTCTGTCGGCACTCCCGGAGTGCCTTTTTTTTTTTATACAATTTTCATTATTTTTTAATTCTGATTACAGGGTACTGTGTGCAATGCTATTTGTCATATTTTCTGAAAAAAATAATATTTTATATTAAGAACTCTGAAAATTATAAGGGAAAAACTTGGAAAAATTTGGGATCATTTTTATAAAAACCTTAATTACTCTGCGAGTATGCATGCTATTTGCATAAAAATGAACAAGGCTTATTACAATAAGGCATTCAATTACAATCTAGAGTTTGAGCTCTTTTGCTACATTAGTTTTGACAGGGTTATTCAAAAGATATTCATTCTTTTTTAATTTGTTGACGGCCCCCTTTGGAGTTTCGGGAAAAAATTTTCACGGAGATGTATGACTTATACTATTATATTTATACACGAAGAGTTTCGAGATGATTCCTCTTGTATTTTTCTAGGTATTTAGTAAAATGTCTAAAATCGCAAGTGTCCCATAATCAATGGCAATATAGTGTATATTAATTTCATTTTGTTATAAGTACATATAAACGTATATGACAAAATTACACTCAAAGTAAAGTAAAAATGCAAAACTAAAATTATTTAAACTAAACTTATTTAAATAAATTGAACATAGAAAGTTTTTTCTTTAAAAAGTATTCGAAGCGTAAAAGCGTATTTTTTCAAAATTTCGTTTTTTCGCCAACCGGAGATAAATCGCCAAATAAACGAAATTTTTATTATTTTTTTACGGACGTTATAAGGAGGTTCCGCCGAAATTTTTTTTATAAACATATATAATTATATGAGAAGAACATTCTGGATTTTTTTCAGATTTTTCTGAGTATGCCCGTATGGAGACCTTCCTTGTAAGTAGTACCTTAATTGAAGTTTGAAAACTAAGCTTTTGCAAAATTGGCGTCAGAAGAATATCGCACAATGTCGTGCATATATGGCATCTGTGCCAAGAAAGCATCAAATGAAAAAACACATGGTGATGCAAAAAACTTTTGTGATGGTGTGAAGTGAATGTAACATTTACGATCAGCAATTATTGGCATTTAAAAGTATTTTTGCTTGAGATATTGTCGAAAAAGCATTGCAAAGATATATTTTCCCTCTCCCTTCCATTTCCAAATGTACTAAATTTAAAATTATAGAAAAAAATCCGAGTTTACTTAAAACCGTGCATAAAAATTATAGTAATTATCCTCATTTTTCTAATAGAAATTCTCCATTTTCCGTTATTGACAAACTCTACTTTAAAATCGCAAATTTAATCGGCTAAATCGCCAAGTTGCATAATGATCATCGCCACTGAATATATAAATAATGCCATATTTGCAAACTTATCGGTCAAAAAACAGTGAAACCTTGGTTTACGGCCGCCTCTGTTTTTGACAAGTTCGGTTTATGACCAACTTCAGTGATCAAAATTTTACTCTTTCGGCGTAGGATAACTCGATTCGCGACCAAAGTTGTCGAGTAGTTCAGTTGGCAACCCTCACATAACTCTTGTTATAAGTCAAGTTTGAAGTAAAGTGCGCGTATCAGAGTGCTTTGTGACCTTCAGAATAGTAAAAAAATTAACTTATTGTTTTAATTTTAATCAGTTTTGCGAAAATTTTAGCCTTTATTATGACTTCTAAGAATGAAAAAGCGTTTAGTGATAGCAGTAGTAAGAAGCTTAAGCGAATTACTGATCAATTATGAAAAAAAGTAGTGACAAAACTTAAGAACGATGATAGTGTAATCAAAATAGCTAAACAATATGGTGTAGATGAACCGTCGATTACTCCGATTATAAAGAACTAGCCGGATGTGGCAACCCCAAAATTATTTTCTATCTCATGCATTTAATGCGTCAAAATTCATTATTACAGTGCCAAAATCAAATGACAATCATATGCTCACCGTAAGGATTCTAAAGGCATGAAATTCCGAACATTAGTTTTTGAAATAGGACTGTTGCGGATATCGGGAAAAATACAGCATATATATGCGACACTTGTTGGGAGATTTACCCAAAACACGCAATGAACAATAATATAAATCAAAGTGTGCTTAAATCTCAAGTTTGATGAAAATTTGTGCATTAATTCCTGCGATAGACATATTGTGGTAATCGGAACAATTCAGCATAGCAGCGCCATGTGTTGGGTTATTGAAACCAAAACGTAAACAAAGCCAATTCATATAAAGATTAACTGAATTTGAAGTTTGATGAAAATCTGTGCGTTAATTCTCGAGATAGAACTATTGCGAAAATAATGAAAAATGCAACACGGTTAAGCCATCTGTTGAACGATTTAAATCACAATGTAAACGGCATCAATTTATATCAGGGATTACCTGAATATAATTTTTTTTTTTAATCCCATGCATTAGTTCTTGAGATAGAGCGCCCAAAATATTTATATCACATACAGAAAGTCAGATACAAGAATGGATTATGATCGTGAACTGAGGTTCCACTGTATATTATATAAAAATTTAATTACAGCTGGTGATTTCAATGTCAATTTTACAAATAATACTAGAAAGGAATTTTCAGTATATTTTCATCCTTGGTTTGACGTAAATCTATTAAGGCTGTATTTCGAGCGACTTTCTCCAAGGAAGATAATTTAATGAATAATTTTCTTGAAAATGTCCTAGAATATCATTCAATAATTGTAATAAGCTATTCCAATAGATATCAGGAAGGAGAAATAAAAATATTTTACTTTTTTTTTTTAATTTAAATGGGAAAATTCGTTTTTATGTGTATTGACTATAAAATTATGTTTAGCAACCTTTGGGTGCCATGATCACAAAAATCGCGCTAATGGCGGAAATATTTGATATTTATAACATCTGATTTTTAAAACAAGTAGATAAGAATGCCATGAATCCTATGCGAAAAGAATAAAAATTTCTATTCGCATTATTTTTCTACAAAATATGTATTATCTAAAATTAATTGAATCTGTCAATTTCTGTACGAACAAATTAAAATTAATTTCGTTTTTTCACGTTTTTTGTTCATTGATTAAATAGTTCAATATTGAGCGAAATAAGAAAAAATTACTGGGAATGTTTAAAAGCAACTGAGGTTTTTAGCTCACAGGCTATCATAGCCTGAGAGCTTATGTGTCCGTCCGTTCTGTATGTATGTTCGTATGTACGTAACGCGATAACTCATGATAAAAATATCGGATCCACTTGAAATTTTGTATGTAGGTATATCCTGACAAGGCGCTTCCCTGATTAGTTTTTGGAGTTCATTCGATATGTATAAGAGGGGGAACGGGGGGCTCATGCCCCCCGTTAGTTGATATAAATGGGATTTTCATGCAGAATTAAGTTTTCAAAATTTAGATTAGGATCATTCTGATGAGGCGATTCCGTGACTGTTATTAGGTGTTCATTGAATAAGTATAAATAGGGGGAACAGGGGTTCTAATGCCCCCCCCCCGTTAGTTGATATAAATGGGATTTTCATGCAGAATTAAGCTTTCGTTCAAAATTTAGATTAAGATCATTCTGATGAGGCGATTCCGTGACTGTTATTAGGTGTTCATTGAATAAGTATAAATAGGGGGAACAGGGGATCTAATCCCCCCTCCCCCCGTTAGTTGATATAAATGGGATTTTCATGCAGAATTAAGTTTTCGTTCAAAATTTAGATTAGGATCATTCTGATGAGGCGATTCCGTGACTGTTATTAGGTGTTCATTGAATAAGTATAAATAGGGGGAAGAAGGGTTCTAATGCCCCCCCCCCTTAATTTATATAAATGGTTTTTTCAAGCAGAATTTTCAGATTTCGTTCAAATCTCTGAATAGTTTTGGAAGTTTAATGGTTAAGTATAAAAGAGGGGAATAACTCCTTTTAAATTATATAAATGCTAAATGGGTTTTTATTAAGAATTATCTAATTTGCTCTGACTTTTGGATATAGATTTTTTATATGATAAAGCATGTCTTTGATAGTATAGGAGGTTCAATGATTAAGTATAAAAAAAGACGAAAGGGGAGTGCTGTTTCCCCTTCTTATTTTTTTTTTCGAACGGAATTAACCCTTGAAAATATAAGGCTTTAATGTACAATTAGTATTTGTAGCCTGTGAGCTCAATGCCATCAGTTTAACTGGGCAGTATTCTTTATTTTATATTCAATATATATTTATCAAAAAATTTAAATGACTAGTATTAAAAAATGCTCTGACGAGCACCAAAAAAGGTTAATATGTTTTAAAGTATGAAAAAGTGTTTGACAAGAGCTTCTAATTGAAAATGATAAAGGTCAAGGGGTCCCTTCTTGGCTGCAATTCACTGTCAATGCCAAATTTGAAAAAATCATATTTGCGCTTTTTCCATACAAAAGAAATCAGTCACTGTTACAATAAAATTGTGTAGTGTAAAGGCATAATTAGAAAAGACACTGCGTTATTAAACATGAATGTAAAGCAAAATAGGGCCAAAAACCATAGTTCCCGCAGCCAGTGTTGAATTCAGACACTTTTCTCCGGGAGGGTCTTCTGTGACTTCGGGGGGCGGGGGGAGACACAATAGAGTTCTAAGGAGATTATACTTTTTTTTACCATTAAAAACACAAAATCTCAAATTTTATTTGGGGGGGGGGGAGCATTTGATACCTTCGGGAGGGAATGTCCCCCGGCCCATCTCCTGCATTCAACACTGCCTGCAGCGTATTACATTCACGCAGTCCTACCATAATCTGTCGCAGTGTAAAACAGCTCAGAAAACTGATTTGTAGTGCAGTTGCAGTGCAGAGTCAAAAATGCAGTTAACATGTACAGCACGATTGAAAGTTTTAGTAGAAAGTAAAGATGAAAGTTTTACGCGAATTTCTTTTATATGGGAAAAGCGCAAATATGATTTTTTCAAATTTGGCATTGACAGTGAAATGCAGCCAAGAAGGGACCCCTTGTCCTTTCTCATTTTCAATTAGAAGCTCTTGTCAAACACTTTTTCATATTTTAAAACATATTAACCTTTTTTGGTGCTCGTCAGAGCACTTTTTAATACTAGTTATGAAATATTTCAGTATCATGTTGTTTTTGTACATATCCTAGATATTTATTAGCCTCCTATGCTATTTCTTTCAGACAAGCTAAAAAATGTCGTGTCATCAGCCCTGAATTTTCTACTCAACCGATTTTGATAATTATTTTTTTAAATGAAAGCTATTTATTTGTAGTTGTGCCCATTTTAGTTATTTTTTAATTTATTTCCATTTTTATATTTTATTTTTAATTTTAAATGCTTTTTACGATATTTTTTCAAAATGGTGGCAACCCAGTTTAGCTTTTCTCTCGATAATAAAAATTTATTCCCCAAAATTATTGCGTATAATTATGCACTAATTGAGGTAAAAAAAAAATATATAAATTTACTGAGAAATAATGTAAATAAAATAACAGAAAATAATTTATGATAAAAATTAATGTCTAAAGCAAAATAAGAAAAATTTCAAATGAGAAAAATTATGTCATTCAGCAACCAGATAAATGGGAATTACAATATTATTACGGATGCCTTTTTCACATTACTGATAACAGTAACTTTTAAAAAACATTTGAAGAGAAAATGACGTCACTATTTAAAACATCGCATTTTTACTCATAACGATATTAGGTACTACTCTGTTATCCCGTCGACCAATTTCGCCAAATTATACAAATCGCCAAACTAATAGCCAAATTATACATATTGACATAATTTTTATTTTAAATAACGAAAAAACAAATAATTAGTAGAATATTACTAAAAATATTAATAAAAAGTTGAAATAAAAATCACTTAATGACATTTTAAACACATGAATCGTATTTAAATTCATTGAATGTGACATTCACGATCATCCTTTATTGGCATTTAATCTTATAGTTTGGCGATAATTTTTTGGTCGACGGGATAACCTAATGGTTCCCGATATTATATTTCAATATTTCTTTTCATTATGGACACTGAGATTGAGATTTTACTTTCAGATGACTTCAGTTAGTGAAAATAATGTCACAGTAAAAATGAAATTATGTATATATATATATATATAATGTAGTTTTCCGTTACCACTTAATAGGATTTCCATTAAGAGTTGCAAAACGTTTCATCATGAATAATATATGTGGTATTTTTATAATATTTTAACTGTTAATTTTGCTATTATGTTTAATGGTTAATATTGTTTCCTATAATTCAATTTAATTCTTTTATTGATAAAATCCATTGGTGAATCTTGTCTACTTTTAATGGTATTATATTAGCATTCAAATTATTATGCTGCTCCGCGCGTGTAATTATGAATGTATACAATTGATATTTAATTGATATCTTTTCATTTTGAATAGTCATAATGAATTTTTTCCTATTGTGGTATCTTATATATAATTAATATATAACATCCGTTGCTAATAGCAATTTTATAAATATGGTGCGCATAGGTAATTGCTGCTATCCGCATAACCTTTGTGTATTGTCTGTGAGATTTCTACAATGTAGTTTTCCGTTACCACTTAATAGGATTTCCATTAAGAGTTGCAAAACGTTTCATCATGAATAATATATGTGGTATTTTTATAATATTTTAACTGTTAATTTTGCTATTATGTTTAATGGTTAATATTGTTTCCTATAATTCAATTTAATTCTTTTATTGATAAAATCCATTGGTGAATCTTGTCTACTTTTAATGGTATTATATTAGCATTCAAATTATTATGCTGCTCCGCGCGTGTAATTATGAATGTATACAATTGATATTTAATTGATATCTTTTCATTTTGAATAGTCATAATGAATTTTTTCCTATTGTGGTATCTTATATATAATTAATATATAACATCCGTTGCTAATAGCAATTTTATAAATATGGTGCGCATAGGTAATTGCTGCTATCCGCATAACCTTTGTGTATTGTCTGTGAGATTTCTACAATGTAGTTTTCCGTTACCACTTAATAGGATTTCCATTAAGAGTTGCAAAACGTTTCATCATGAATAATATATGTGGTATTTTTATAATATTTTAATTGTTAATTTTGCTATTATGTTTAATGGTTAATATTGTTTCCTATAATTCAATTTAATTCTTTTATTGATAAAATCCATTGGTGAATCTTGTCTACTTTTAATGGTATTATATTAGCATTCAAATTATTATGCTGCTCCGCGCGTGTAATTATGAATGTATACAATTGATATTTAATTGATATCTTTTCATTTTGAATAGTCATAATGAATTTTTTCCTATTGTGGTATCTTATATATAATTAATATATAACATCCGTTGCTAATAGCAATTTTATAAATATGGTGCGCATAGGTAATTGCTGCTATCCGCATAACCTTTGTGTATTGTCTGTGAGATTTCTACAATGTAGTTTTCCGTTACCACTTAATAGGATTTCCATTAAGAGTTGCAAAACGTTTCATCATGAATAATATATGTGGTATTTTTATAATATTTTAACTGTTAATTTTGCTATTATGTTTAATGGTTAATATTGTTTCCTATAATTCAATTTAATTCTTTTATTGATAAAATCCATTGGTGAATCTTGTCTACTTTTAATGGTATTATATTAGCATTCAAATTATTATGCTGCTCCGCGCGTGTAATTATGAATGTATACAATTGATATTTAATTGATATCTTTTCATTTTGAATAGTCATAATGAATTTTTTCCTATTGTGGTATCTTATATATAATTAATATATAACATCCGTTGCTAATAGCAATTTTATAAATATGGTGCGCATAGGTAATTGCTGCTATCCGCATAACCTTTGTGTATTGTCTGTGAGATTTCTACAATGTAGTTTTCCGTTACCACTTAATAGGATTTCCATTAAGAGTTGCAAAACGTTTCATCATGAATAATATATGTGGTATTTTTATAATATTTTAACTGTTAATTTTGCTATTATGTTTAATGGTTAATATTGTTTCCTATAATTCAATTTAATTCTTTTATTGATAAAATCCATTGGTGAATCTTGTCTACTTTTAATGGTATTACATTAGCATTCAAATTATTATGCTGCTCCGCGCGTGTAATTATGAATGTATACAATTGATATTTAATTGATATCTTTTCATTTTGAATAGTCATAATGAATTTTTTCCTATTGTGGTATCTTATATATAATTAATATATAACATCCGTTGCTAATAGCAATTTTATAAATATGGTGCGCATAGGTAATTGCTGCTATCCGCATAACCTTTGTGTATTGTCTGTGAGATTTCTACAATGTAGTTTTCCGTTACCACTTAATAGGATTTCCATTAAGAGTTGCAAAACGTTTCATCATGAATAATATATGTGGTATTTTTATAATATTTTAACTGTTAATTTTGCTATTATGTTTAATGGTTAATATTGTTTCCTATAATTCAATTTAATTCTTTTATTGATAAAATCCATTGGTGAATCTTGTCTACTTTTAATGGTATTACATTAGCATTCAAATTATTATGCTGCTCCGCGCGTGTAATTATGAATGTATACAATTGATATTTAATTGATATCTTTTCATTTTGAATAGTCATAATGAATTTTTTCCTATTGTGGTATCTTATATATAATTAATATATAACATCCGTTGCTAATAGCAATTTTATAAATATGGTGCGCATAGGTAATTGCTGCTATCCGCATAACCTTTGTGTATTGTCTGTGAGATTTCTACAATGTAGTTTTCCGTTACCACTTAATAGGATTTCCATTAAGAGTTGCAAAACGTTTCATCATGAATAATATATGTGGTATTTTTATAATATTTTAACTGTTAATTTTGCTATTATGTTTAATGGTTAATATTGTTTCCTATAATTCAATTTAATTCTTTTATTGATAAAATCCATTGGTGAATCTTGTCTACTTTTAATGGTATTATATTAGCATTCAAATTATTATGCTGCTCCGCGCGTGTAATTATGAATGTATACAATTGATATTTAATTGATATCTTTTCATTTTGAATAGTCATAATGAATTTTTTCCTATTGTGGTATCTTATATATAATTAATATATAACATCCGTTGCTAATAGCAATTTTATAAATATGGTGCGCATAGGTAATTGCTGCTATCCGCATAACCTTTGTGTATTGTCTGTGAGATTTCTACAATGTAGTTTTCCGTTACCACTTAATAGGATTTCCATTAAGAGTTGCAAAACGTTTCATCATGAATAATATATGTGGTATTTTTATAATATTTTAACTGTTAATTTTGCTATTATGTTTAATGGTTAATATTGTTTCCTATAATTCAATTTAATTCTTTTATTGATAAAATCCATTGGTGAATCTTGTCTACTTTTAATGGTATTATATTAGCATTCAAATTATTATGCTGCTCCGCGCGTGTAATTATGAATGTATACAATTGATATTTAATTGATATCTTTTCATTTTGAATAGTCATAATGAATTTTTTCCTATTGTGGTATCTTATATATAATTAATATATAACATCCGTTGCTAATAGCAATTTTATAAATATGGTGCGCATAGGTAATTGCTGCTATCCGCATAACCTTTGTGTATTGTCTGTGAGATTTCTACAATGTAGTTTTCCGTTACCACTTAATAGGATTTCCATTAAGAGTTGCAAAACGTTTCATCATGAATAATATATGTGGTATTTTTATAATATTTTAACTGTTAATTTTGCTATTATGTTTAATGGTTAATATTGTTTCCTATAATTCAATTTAATTCTTTTATTGATAAAATCCATTGGTGAATCTTGTCTACTTTTAATGGTATTATATTAGCATTCAAATTATTATGCTGCTCCGCGCGTGTAATTATGAATGTATACAATTGATATTTAATTGATATCTTTTCATTTTGAATAGTCATAATGAATTTTTTCCTATTGTGGTATCTTATATATAATTAATATATAACATCCGTTGCTAATAGCAATTTTATAAATATGGTGCGCATAGGTAATTGCTGCTATCCGCATAACCTTTGTGTATTGTCTGTGAGATTTCTACAATGTAGTTTTCCGTTACCACTTAATAGGATTTCCATTAAGAGTTGCAAAACGTTTCATCATGAATAATATATGTGGTATTTTTATAATATTTTAACTGTTAATTTTGCTATTATGTTTAATGGTTAATATTGTTTCCTATAATTCAATTTAATTCTTTTATTGATAAAATCCATTGGTGAATCTTGTCTACTTTTAATGGTATTATATTAGCATTCAAATTATTATGCTGCTCCGCGCGTGTAATTATGAATGTATACAATTGATATTTAATTGATATCTTTTCATTTTGAATAGTCATAATGAATTTTTTCCTATTGTGGTATCTTATATATAATTAATATATAACATCCGTTGCTAATAGCAATTTTATAAATATGGTGCGCATAGGTAATTGCTGCTATCCGCATAACCTTTGTGTATTGTCTGTGAGATTTCTACAATGTAGTTTTCCGTTACCACTTAATAGGATTTCCATTAAGAGTTGCAAAACGTTTCATCATGAATAATATATGTGGTATTTTTATAATATTTTAACTGTTAATTTTGCTATTATGTTTAATGGTTAATATTGTTTCCTATAATTCAATTTAATTCTTTTATTGATAAAATCCATTGGTGAATCTTGTCTACTTTTAATGGTATTATATTAGCATTCAAATTATTATGCTGCTCCGCGCGTGTAATTATGAATGTATACAATTGATATTTAATTGATATCTTTTCATTTTGAATAGTCATAATGAATTTTTTCCTATTGTGGTATCTTATATATAATTAATATATAACATCCGTTGCTAATAGCAATTTTATAAATATGGTGCGCATAGGTAATTGCTGCTATCCGCATAACCTTTGTGTATTGTCTGTGAGATTTCTACAATGTAGTTTTCCGTTACCACTTAATAGGATTTCCATTAAGAGTTGCAAAACGTTTCATCATGAATAATATATGTGGTATTTTTATAATATTTTAACTGTTAATTTTGCTATTATGTTTAATGGTTAATATTGTTTCCTATAATTCAATTTAATTCTTTTATTGATAAAATCCATTGGTGAATCTTGTCTACTTTTAATGGTATTATATTAGCATTCAAATTATTATGCTGCTCCGCGCGTGTAATTATGAATGTATACAATTGATATTTAATTGATATCTTTTCATTTTGAATAGTCATAATGAATTTTTTCCTATTGTGGTATCTTATATATAATTAATATATAACATCCGTTGCTAATAGCAATTTTATAAATATGGTGCGCATAGGTAATTGCTGCTATCCGCATAACCTTTGTGTATTGTCTGTGAGATTTCTACAATGTAGTTTTCCGTTACCACTTAATAGGATTTCCATTAAGAGTTGCAAAACGTTTCATCATGAATAATATATGTGGTATTTTTATAATATTTTAACTGTTAATTTTGCTATTATGTTTAATGGTTAATATTGTTTCCTATAATTCAATTTAATTCTTTTATTGATAAAATCCATTGGTGAATCTTGTCTACTTTTAATGGTATTATATTAGCATTCAAATTATTATGCTGCTCCGCGCGTGTAATTATGAATGTATACAATTGATATTTAATTGATATCTTTTCATTTTGAATAGTCATAATGAATTTTTTCCTATTGTGGTATCTTATATATAATTAATATATAACATCCGTTGCTAATAGCAATTTTATAAATATGGTGCGCATAGGTAATTGCTGCTATCCGCATAACCTTTGTGTATTGTCTGTGAGATTTCTACAATGTAGTTTTCCGTTACCACTTAATAGGATTTCCATTAAGAGTTGCAAAACGTTTCATCATGAATAATATATGTGGTATTTTTATAATATTTTAACTGTTAATTTTGCTATTATGTTTAATGGTTAATATTGTTTCCTATAATTCAATTTAATTCTTTTATTGATAAAATCCATTGGTGAATCTTGTCTACTTTTAATGGTATTATATTAGCATTCAAATTATTATGCTGCTCCGCGCGTGTAATTATGAATGTATACAATTGATATTTAATTGATATCTTTTCATTTTGAATAGTCATAATGAATTTTTTCCTATTGTGGTATCTTATATATAATTAATATATAACATCCGTTGCTAATAGCAATTTTATAAATATGGTGCGCATAGGTAATTGCTGCTATCCGCATAACCTTTGTGTATTGTCTGTGAGATTTCTACAATGTATAGTTTTCCGTTACCACTTAATAGGATTTCCATTAAGAGTTGCAAAACGTTTCATCATGAATAATATATGTGGTATTTTTATAATATTTTAACTGTTAATTTTGCTATTATGTTTAATGGTTAATATTGTTTCCTATAATTCAATTTAATTCTTTTATTGATAAAATCCATTGGTGAATCTTGTCTACTTTTAATGGTATTATATATATATATATATATATATTATTTATTTATTTACTTATTTTAATAAAACTATTTCTTTGTGAGTGCATATAAAATAAAATTTCTTGATTTCGCCTGGCACTCAGATTACAATTTTAACTGAAGATGTGCGAATATTTGCATGCAAAATAACTGGCGAATTCGTAACTGGCGAATTCGACTGGCGAATGTTGTTGTAACTGGCGAATTCGACATTTAGTTTGTAAATATATTTATCATATATTGATTCAATAATGTAATTACTTTTGCTTTTTTTTTAACCAAATCGATCGGGTCTTTTAAACATTTCACTCGTCGAATTCGACGGGATTCCACTCGTTTTATTGTTAAATTGTATTTCCTTTTACTCAGAGTCTATCAAAAAGCGTTTAAACTAAAGAAAAAATCCGTTTTTGATGAATCTAGTCAATGAAGAAGCAGCACGTCAAATTGTATTTCTTTATTATTCCGCAATTCCAATGTCTCAGAGAGAAATTGCTGTTCATTTGGATATTTCACGCCGTTCTGTTTGCTATTATATTGATAAACACAAGAAAAATGAAGTTAGTTCATTGCAATCTAAACGGGGTCGCCCTTCTAAAAAACCTCTATCGATTTTTTTTTTTTTTTTTTTTTTTTTTTAATCGGAGGCGAAATTGAATTCTGCAATGGCAGAATCTACATTCAACTTGTATAGATCTTTATTTATTTATTTATTTATTTATTTATTTTTTACATTTGATTCTTTAAAATCCAGAACTTTTCCTTTTAAAAAGAAAATCTATTACTCACAATTTTCTTCAAAAATTCCTGTATTGTTTATTTTTAACTGAACAATATTACCTATTTTTCTATATTTAGATGCTAAGTTTATTAAAATAAAAGCTTATTTTTGTAATTTTTATTATTTCTTGAATTTTCTTTTTTTTTAATCTATATAATAAAGGCCAAACGTATCTGTGCGTAACGCATACGTCATGTTTTGAATGGCAACACTTTCCGATGAAATTTCGGATTTGCAATTTTCGCTATTATAATTTTTTAAACTTCTAGACATTGCATGTTTTTAATCTTTATACCATCGTTTAGAGAAAAAAATGCACTTTTAAATGCCGTTTGTTAGAAAACTGTATCTTAATTTGTTTTTGAGATATTAATTTTTTGTAGTTTTTGGTTCAATTTCTCTAATGGTGGCAACTTGAATATCGCATTTATGAGGGAAAAAGAGAAAAAATAGCCATAGAGTAAAAAAGAAAAAAAAATAGAGATGCTTTTTAGTGGCTGGAGGTGACGCCAAAAATGTAACTAAAATTCGCTGCATTGCATCAAACACAACGGCGTGCTTTCACAAAAAAGAAAAACTTTTAGCGATGCAATTTTAATTCATAATACAATGAAATGCTATTTTATAATGCTAAAATATATTCAGATCTTTTTCATTTAGCGAAAAAATGACGTTAAAAAATTCGGTCTATGTTCCATGTTATTGTTTTGTTTGGGTCGAATGAGAGACTTATATCGGAAGAATAACGCCCATCAAACCGTTTTAATCGCATACAGCACCTCCATCTATCTCTTTTCTCCATGGAAAATAACAGATCACTGTATATTTTTGTTGTCATTTTTTCATAGCAACTGAAAAAAATAGTAATTAAAAACCTGTTATGTCAATATATCGTCGGCTATAAAACCCGATGAATGTAGTAGGTTTTATTTCGTTTTTATCTATGAATTTAGTGACTTTTAGTTCGTTGTAAACTTACTTTACAAAAGATATACCAATTAACCTTTATAAAAATGTATTTAAAGAATATCTGGGTGTCATATTTTCTTAGTTGTTTTTAAAAACTGAGAATGCAATTTTATATTTGGCGAAATCTTTGGCTAATAACTGCTATCTCGCGTCTAATACGCAGGGCCGTAGTGAACAATAGGGAGAGCTCAAGAGAATGTAGGGGGGCTCATAGTTTTTTTTCTCTCTCTCTGAAGCAGAAAGATAAATTAGTGCATATTCATATTGTAGGTACTCTGTTTTTTATTAAACTGTTAAAATAACTTCATTTTATGCTTAGAAAAATATATGATGATGAAGTTTTAAGTGTATAACTGGTGCAAAATAGCCCATCATGTTAGCTTCATATGTACAAATAGAATGAAAGAGTGTTGAAACAGTTATTTTAGATACAATTTAGTAACTCTGCAAAACTGTGAAAAGGTTTCAAAACTAAATTAGATTTTTAAATAATATTTCATTTGAATTTTCGGAACATAAATTCATTGAGTGACCTTGGAATCTTTTCCGGGGGGGGGGGGGGGGGGCTCAAAATATTTTAGGGGGGGGGGCTGAGCCGCCCATAGCACCTCCTTACCTACGGCCCCGCTAATACGGAAGTACCGATAAGTTTTAAAGCTGTATATGATTACATAAATAATATGTTTCATATAAAATTACTATTTGGAATTAGTTGGCAGTTTAAAAAGCCTATTACGCAGAAAAAATTTATTAGACTTTCCAATTTTAAATTTTAAAAAAGTTTTTCATCTTTACTTTGTGACCCAGGAACCCCGGGTTCGGTGTACTAGTGCTCATAAAATCACTTTAGTTTTAAAAGTTACACTATACTGGTTCGTTTATTTCGTAGTTCAAGATTGCCAATCATTTACAAAAATGGCATTTTGGCGCGCTTTGAAGAAAAAAAAAAAAAAAAAAAAAAAAAAAAAATGCCAATTCAATTTTAATCTGCAGACAGATAACACACAAGATCCGTAAAATAAAAAATAGATTTTTTTTTTTTTTTTTTTTTTTTTTTTTTTACAATTGTACAATTGTAAGAATATTTATCAGAATTATTCAAATTCTCAAAAATATGAATTCACAAAGAAAAATGGTTCGGTATTTACGTATTATCCGAGCTACGAGATAGATCGCCAAAAATATTTTTTAATTGCCAATTTTATTCACAGTTACTGATTATGTTAAAAAAATAATTTAACATTATTTAATACAGAAAACTATTAAAAAGATAAATAATATCAAATAAATATGTAAATGTTATTATTAAAATTTTATTATTATATTAATAACAAAACTATCGTCAAACTATAAGATTAAATATAAAAAATGGATGACCGTAAATGTCGCATGAGTTATACCAAATAATAATAATGTCGTTTATATAATGTCGTTATACCAAATGAGTACTACTTGATTATCCCGTCGACCAATTTCGCAAAATTATAGAAAACTCTTAACTATTTCACGTCAAATGCGACATTTACGATCATCCATTTTTTGACATTTAATCTTATAGTTTGGCGATAGTTTTGTTATTAATACAATATTAAAATTTTAACAATAACATTTACTAATTTATTTGATGTTATTTATCTTTTGGTACTACTTGGTTTTCCCGTCGACCAAAAAGCTATCGCCAAACTATAGGATTAAATGCTAATAATGGATGATCGTGAATGTCATATTCAATGACATTAAATAGGATACGCGTGTTTAAAACGTAATTAGGTGATTTTTATTTCGACTTTTTGTTTGTATTTTTAATAATATTCTACTAATTATTTGTTTGGTAGACGGGATAACCAAGTAGTACTAAAAATAATTTATATAATTTTAAAAAAGAAAATAATAATAAAAAAACAATTTATTAGAACATAAACAATTATAGCTGGGTTACCATATATGGCAAAATAACGTCATTTTGGTGCCAGTGAGATACCTCGGTGCAGGAGCATGCGAAGAGAAAACTGCACCCGCGGCAAAGTTTTGATTTGGCGCCCCCCCCTCCCAACATTTTCTTGTAACTGGCTAAAAATGACGTTGGTAATATAAATTTGGTGCCCCCTAAATTTCAGCGCTCGGGACAACAACCCCCTCTCACCTTCTCCACCCCCTTTCTTTCGCACGGCTTTGTCTCGTTGCATGCATGACATTTGTGCCAAAACAAAAATGTGGAAAAAACAATAATTGTTATATATACGGCTTTTTCCCTACTAAAGTAGCCCCACCAGTGGCCGAGAGGTTCTGACCTCTCAACTGGTAGACGGCAGGTGCTGGGTTCGAACCCAATCGCGGCTGTCGGCCTAACCGTT
Organism: Maratus speculifer; assembly: GCA_964019185.1. NCBI lineage: Eukaryota > Metazoa > Arthropoda > Arachnida > Araneae > Salticidae > Maratus > Maratus speculifer. The sequence goes on along the minus strand of OZ025296.1, from coordinate 185,205,715 downwards.
CGGAGTTTTCCGTGGTTTTCTTCGAACCTTGCGTAAATACGGGTTAGGTTCCCTTAGAAAGACCCCCACGGAGGGCACTCCCCCTGGTCCTATATCCCATTAGCGTAGATAATCGGACGTCAAAAATCAATCAACCAACCAACCCTACTAAAGTAAATTGAAAAAACTTTAAAATGTTGCAATTAAATTATTTTACAATATGTGCGTATGTGGAAAATATTTACACTAAAATTTAAATATAGAAAGATAGAGAGAGGGAGATCATACGGATTGCGAACATCGCTCCGGCTTATGCCTTTTTGGCTTAAAATCATATTGTTTGGCGACAAAAGTAAATTCAAACATTTAATTAAACAAAGGATATATAATTAACAGTTAGAGCCTTTTTTAAAATTGATTCTGTGATTTTCTTATTTAAGATACATAATGGAAGAATATATATATAAAAAAAGAGTTATTTACGTTTTATTGAGTGAAATATTTTAGATGTTTTTTCTTGTTAATCAGGCACGAAAGAGATAAATAGCCAAATATTATATCAATCAAAATTTTCTTTTACATTGAATTTATTTTTAATCATTTTATTTTTATTTATTTATGGGTCAATCTATTTCAAGTGGTCCAGCACTGGTCGCTCGACCATTTTTAAAAAATCTGAAATTTTTTGTACACAACCCTAACATGATGGAAGTTCAAAATGACCGTTATTTTAATTTTACTATTTTTTGTTTGTGCATGGCGGCCATCTTTGTTTCATCGTGTGCAACGATTTTCTCAGATACTAAGATATACAAAATTGTAAATATCTCGTCTTTTATTTTCCCAATTGAAATGGGGTTTGCAGCATTTTGTTCAGAATAAAATAGGCTAAATGTATGGTGGTAGAATAATATTGGAAAATAAAATTTTACAAGTGAAATTTTAGCACAAAATTTAAGATTTTTTCCAAAATCTATCCGTTTTCAAGAGGAAATTTTTCATGCAAGGAAAACTGTCACACTTGCAAAATTTTTTCTACAAATAGGTCCAATGTGCGTGTACCCATATACCAAGTCCCAGATCTGGGAGTTGATTTCTCTTTGCAAAAAAAAATCCCGAAATTCTTCAAAAATTTCAAAAATCGCACTTTTTAGGCTTTGATATTTCTGGTGGGGCACGAGATAAAAATTTGAAATTCCGGCCTTTGATAGTATTCTGTAGTAGTGTTAAGTACAAAAAAATTCAAGAAGGAGATTTAACTACAAGCGGAGATATGATATGGACAATATGTGAAAACAATATTGTCAAACTATTGTAACCTACTATATAATTGTTCCACAAGACTGTCAACCTTACACAATTTTTTCTACAAATAGGTCAAAAGGCCGTGTACTCATACACCAAGTCCCAGATCTGGGAAGTGTTTTCTCTTTGCGAAAAAAATTCCGAAATTCGTCAAAAATTTCCAAAAATCGCATTTTTTAGGCTTTGATATCTCTGGTGAGGCACGAGATAAAAATTTGAAATTCTGGCCTTTGATAGTATTGTGTAGTAGTGTTATGTACAAAAAATTTCAAGAAGGAGATTTGACTATAAGCTGAGATACGGTGATTAAAAAATGTTAAGAAATGCTATTACGAGTACATTAGGAGAAATGAGATTAGTCTCTTTTATTACAACATTTACACAGAAAATATCGTTTGTTGAAAACAGTTTAAAAATAAATGTTTAATTTACAAAGATACTATATATGATCAACAAAGAGCTTAATACTATTTACGAGAGATTTAATGAGTTCGACCAGTTACTACTGTCAGTCCATCAGGCTGTTCTTTCTCAAAATTTTATTTGAAGCCACCCAAGTCTTGTCATCCCTTGTTAACTTGAATGAAATTCTCTAGGTTTAATAAGTGAAACCATGTCAACTCGATCAGTTGCAACCCATTGTCTGAAATTTACTTTTCCTGAAATGTGTACCGAGTAAAATTGTTGCAATAGCATTTCTAGTAGGTTTGTTCCTCTGGACAAATAGTGTATTGGCTTAGCATACATTCTGAATTGTTTAAATCACACAGACGCATTTGAAGAAGATATTTGTAATTAACATTTAACTTTGTACCATAAATAATTAATTTAAAATTTTGGAGGTATGAACAATTACATAGTAGGTTACAAAAGTTTGGCAGTATTGTTTTCACATATTGTCCATATCATATCTCAGCTTGTAGTCAAATCTCCTTCTTGAAATTTTTTGTACATAACACTACTACACAATACTATCAAAGGCCAGAATTTCAAATTTTTATCTCGTGCCTCACCAGAGATATCAAAGCCTAAAAGTGCGATTTTTGGAAATTTTTGACGAATTTCGGAATTTTTTTCGCAAAGAGAAAACACTTCCCAGATACGGGACTTGGTGTATGAGTACACGGCCTTTTGACCTATTTGTAGAAAAAATTGTGTAAGGTTGACAGTCTTGTGGAACAATTATAAAGTAGGTTACAATAGTTTGACAATATTGTTTTCACATATTGTCCATATCATATCTCCGCTTGTAGTCAAATCTCCTTCTTGAAATTTTTTGTACTTAACACTACTACACAATACTATCAAAGGCCAGAATTTCAAATTTTTATCTCGTGCCCCACCAGAGATATCAAAGCCTAAAAAGTGCGATTTTTGAAATTTTTGAAGAATTTCGGAATTTTTTTTGCAAAGAGAAATTAACTCCCAGATCTGGAACTTCGTGTATGAGTACACGCACTTTTGACCTATTTGTAGAAAAAATTGTGTAAGGTTGACAGTTTTCCTTGCATAAAAAATTTCCTCTTACAAATGGATAGATTTTGGAAAAAATCTTAAATTTTGTGCTAAAATTTCACCTGTAAAAATTTATTTTTCAAAATTATTCTACCATCGTACATTTAGCCTATTTTATTCTGAACAAAATGCTGCAAACCCCATTTCAATTGGGAAAATAAAAGAGGAGATATATACAATTTTGTGTATCCTAGTATCTGAGAAAATCGCTGAACACGATGAAACAAAGATGGCCGCCATGCACAAACAAAAAATAGTAAAATTAAAATAACGGTCATTTTGAACTTCCGTCATGTTAGGGTTGTTGTACAAAAAATTTCAGAATTTTTAAAAATGGTCGAGCGACCAAAAAAATATTTTCTTGATCACTTGAAATGGATTGACCCTTATTGTCTGAGCGTAGCGAAGTCTTATACTCAGAGTACGTAACGATATTAAAAGTTAAAAAAATTCTTTCGTCAAACAAATCTCAAAAAGTACTTGTCGGATTTCGGTTCTGTTTGTACCAGAAGGTACCTATGAAGGTAATCTGGTGAATGCACCTACTTCTAAAAATTAATTCCAAATAGTTTAAAATTTATATTAAAAAAAACTGATAAAAAAGCACAATTTATTTGCATACGTCACAGAAATTTGGTGCGCGTGATTTTCACCGGCTGGATATTTTCGTAGATAACCGAATCAGTACATGGAGTAAATAGTAATCATTTACGCACTCAGAAATATTGAATGCAATAAAACATTTAAAAATTTAATCATACAGGAAAATAAAACTGTTATTTTTTTACATTAAAAAAATGTCATAAAAACTTTGATTGTGAGATTTTGTGATAATCTCTTAATAGCATTTTTTGATCGCTAAAAGAATGTTTTATGTATTTCGCGTGGGAAAATTAGAAACAATTACGTTTTTAAATAAAAAGTTTCTTTTATGACATCATTTTCCCTTTATATTTATTTTTATTGCATATTTTCTTCTAACTTATATTTTGTTTGTGTGTGGAAGTCAATTCTGGTTACTAATTTTTCGGCACGAATACCACAAGCGCATCAGATTTGGCGCAATTTTTTTCAAAGCCCATTTGGCGAAAACTCCGTTCTCAAATAACGCTTACATGCACATTTTTAATTATTTTCTATTTTCAAAAAGAACTTACAGTAAATAAAATAATAATAATAATTAATAACTAACAAAAGAAATATTTTATATAATTTAAAAAAGGAAATGAAAGTAAATAAACATTTTATGAGTAAATAAACATACAATAAATAAATAAAGCAGGGTTACCATCTCAGGAAAAATAATGCCATTTTGACTCCAATTATGTATTCTGGTGCATATGTGACATCTTTTCCCATTTTTCATCCATTTCCTGTTGGCATACAACTTTGAAATTTGGAATATGTATGCATACCTGGGAGCAATACTGGAATTAGACATTGATTTTTTACTTACCCATCATACGTAGTATAGGGTAAGTCTTGCAATCGTTTTGAAAATCGAAAAAAAATTTTTGACGGATTTACACGTTTTGGACACTGGAGATTCCGAAAAACATAGTTTTAGAAAAAAAATTTTGCCGTCCGTCCGTCTGTGTGTCTGTCTGTCTGTAACCGCTCTATCTCTCGAACAAAATGAGATAGAGACTTGAAATTTTGTATGTGCTTAGTATGTAAGAATGGGACGAAGCCTATTTAATATCAGTAACCTCGATTATCCGGAACTATTTTTTTCGGACTCTCGAAAATTTCATTCTGATGAAACCTATATAAAATTTTTCGAATTTTTTTATTTGAAGGAGTGGATATAAAAGGCAATAAAATAACACAAATTTTGCATAAAGAACGAGGTCGATCACATTATTAGTTGCTGAGATACGTGTAATCCTGTTTTTCACATTCTTTAATTTTTCATGACCCTGTATTTCATTCAAATTTCAATTCAAAGGTATGATTTGATTGGAAATGAAACGCTTCATCCGACGCAGTAAATTGCTAGTTAACATGATTATTATTTTTGGAGTCATAAGGATGTTTCTTTTACGCAATCCGGTATTACTTGAGTATTTTGTCGTTTTACATAATTTGTCGAAATTGGCTCATCAGCAATTCATTAATAAAGCATGATGATGTGTTAAATATACTTAAAAATACGTTTATATTTTGTTTTGGAATTGTAATGCATTTTATAAATTGTTTACATATGTTATGTTTTCATATATTATGTTATGCATATCCATGATGGGTAAGTATTACGGTGGCCTCCAAAGACTAGTTTTTATTCGATCCAAAAAAAGGCAACGGGGGCTATTTTTTAAAGATTTATACAATTTATACTACATAAAGGAGCCACTTACCTATTTTTATATACAAGAAGAAGTAAGTGGTATGTAAAAACAATTATAGTATACATAAATAAAATACTAGAGATAATATACTAGAGATATAAGCACCGGGTTTGGCAAGATTTTTTATGCCAACTAAGCGAAAACATCTTTTTGATTACCAGATACATATAGCATGCTATAATAACACGTTATTTATTTATTTCAAAATGAAAAAAAGAAGGAAAAAACGAAACATTTTCTGTTATTAAAAAAAGGAAAAACAATCAATAAATGATAATATTTTTAGAACAAACAATTTATTATAACACTTATATGATAACCAACATGTTAGGCAACTGAACACCATTTTGGCGCCAATTAGGTACCTCGGTGTGTATAGGGCACGTATGTGCAATATTTATTTCTAAAACTGAGCATGAACGTTTACCTAGTGTGTTTTCATAGTCGCTTATATCTTTTTGCAACATAGCGCACCATTCGAAGCCAAAACTGCACAAAAGAAAAAAAAATCAATATTTGCAGGGTTTTTTTTTTTTATGTAATTCACATCTTGTAATCAGTAGACTCGATAATCAGACCTCGTTTTTTTTTATTGCTTTAAAAGATGATATTTCATACGTCGTCTTTTTTGGATTCGTCGTTTTTCCATATTTGATAGTATGCATCTACTCTTTTTGTAACTTTTTTTTGTAACTTTCTTCTTTATTAACAGCGACATTTGGATTTCCTATTTAAATACAAATTCTTCTAAATACAAAGAATTTTGTTAAAATAAATAAATAAATGAAATGCGGACATCTATTGCTCAAAGCACAAAATATTTCCTACTGAGTTAATAAAAATCTGTAAAAACATAATTTTTATGATAATAAAAAGGTGAGTTATGTAATAACAGAGTCATATATTATGTACGTTATGGATTAAGTATGAATATTTCTCCACCATTTATAAATAATAATAATCAAATAAAATGAGGACAGACCAAAGTCTATATTTGACTGAAAACAACAACCATTTTCTAAAGGCTTTTAAAAAATTGCCAATGAAAAGTGATATTTCAAAAGTATTATGAAATTAGTTAAAAACTATTTATTCTAAACTAAATGAGTAAAAGATTTATATTTTTAATGAAATAAATGGGATTTGAAAAATTATTAGAAATTTATCACCATAGATGTACCAATATTACAATCAGTACTTTGTATGCAAAATAGAACGAATTAGCAATACTTTTTGTACCCGAAAAATGGCCGTTGCTTTTTTTAAGGTTAAAAAGTAGATTACGAAATATTCCTATACAGGGATGCCAAGCCCCCGCTTATTTTATCCCCGTCTAATTTGCACAGCAGAATTTTCTTATAGGAAAAGTTATTTTTTAAATCCGCAGAATGTTCCAATTTAATAAAATATTTTCTGTATTAAAATACCGATATCCAAAATGCCGGAGACTTAGCAGCTCTGCCTATAACATTTTAATTAATCACGGTATTTTTTTTAATCGGATTCAAATTTAGTGAAGATAACGTTTTTTGGCCAAAAGCATCTTTTTTTCCACATGTGTAACTACGATACAATTCCTTGATGCTGAAATAAAATGTTTTGACTTATGCTATTATTGCTTCCTCTTATTTATTAATTTGAATTTTAAATAAGATGACTCAAAATCGTGTTTTTTAAATGCACGGAAAAAATGAATTTCGAAAAAAGGCGAAAAGAACAATATTTGGCGATTTATTACCTGCGTTTGGCTAAGTGTCTTACTACCTTGTATTTAATACTCTTCACAATACTTCGCTGTTATATGGACTTAGGTACTTTTATAAAAAGTCTGACGTAATTCGGGCTTAAAAAAGTGAGTTTTTTACTGAATAATACAAATAAATGAAAAATGAATACTAAGAAATACCAAGAAAAGAAAAATGAAGCATTATATTGATCTATGTATATTTAAAAATGCATCTGCTAGCACTAATTAGATAATTTATTTGTATATAATAGGAGATAAATAGCTTTTGATTCTGTATTTCTATGCTATAAAGCAGGGCTGTCCAACGCGGCGCCCGCGGGCGCCATGGCGCCCTTTTGATGGTTTCCTGTTACTATCATTTTTTTAAATAAAATTCACTTTTAAAAGGTGTTTTATTTAAAATTCTTGGTATATTTTCAAGAGAGATGTTTTAAAATCACTGCAGGTGTACTTTACGCATTAAAAATTAAAAAGTACTTAAAAAATAATTATGCATTATTGTGTTTCTGGATTAATTAACTAGTTACTATTTATAAATTATTTTATAGAAATTATGATGATAGGAATTAGTAAAAGATAGAAATAACTTTTTTAATATGTTAAGAAGTAAAATGTCAAAAAATTAAAGCCAACGCGTTCAGTTTTTTTTTTTTTTTTGCTAATGTTATTGATGTTATTTTACTCACCCATTAGCTGTGTCACGAGACTGGAAAAGGAATGCTATTTTCTCCCTCGAATTTTGAAAATTTTAAGTAATTTTAATCAGTTTTTTTTCTAAAAAATCTGTAAAATCGTGCGGAATGATTTCCACAAATGAAAGCTGTTCCAGCATCTGTCTTTGGAGCCACCAATGGATTGATCACTCTTTCATGCCTGTCTGTGTTTCTGCACTATATATAATGCAAATTTACACCTCCAAAATAAATAAATCTTTTTTATCATACCTCGACCCCCCCCCCCCCAAAAAAAAAACATAACAATATATCTGATAACCATTTTATTTTAGGCTCTTTGCATTTCAAATATTTTTTTAGATAGCCCCTCACAGAAAATATAAAATTCGAAATTTACTCCGATTTAGAGTTTTTTTTTTCTTTATTACATGGAGCAGTCAGATCCATACGGGCCTTATGTCTTCTACTGCGAGATGCATTTATATATGTTTATCACTGCTAATACTGTGTGATAATTTTCTTAGCATGCTTTGAACGTTGTTAATAATGACGCCCTTCATTGTTTGCTAAGAGCTGAGATGCGCCCCTGCTTAGTAAAAGGTTGGACAGCGCTGCTATAAAGCATTAACTTTTGTGTGTTTTTCGTTATCATTGGGAGTACCTAGACGATTTAAAAAATAATGTGGACAAAAAATGTTGGTAACCATCTTTGCTGCAAAATATACTATATTTTGCGTAGGAACAATAATCACCATCAATGCACGAGTAAAAAAAGTTCTAAAATTGAGAATTCTTTGATGTTGATATGACTAAAAATTTAAAATCTTTTTTTTTTCTTTTTTTGGTAGCAACTTTTAAGCTATAATATTCCCGTTATGAACGATTTCTAAAACATTCGACAATTTAATTTCACACATTATTTTTTTTTTCTAGAAAAAGTTTTAAACCCAATTTATTGAGAATGTTGAAATTTCTAGGATACTTTTGGGGTCAGAAACTATAACTTTGACATCACCGTAACTTATAAGATGTAAGTGCTCATTTAGGACAAATTTTTTAAAAAAGGATTCCTTAACTCTTATCGACAACCTCATTGCATCCGTGGAAAACAGATATTCAACATTATAAATTATTCGGACGGATTTCACACCATATAAAATACACTCCATTCTCTTCAAACATAATAGTTTATGTCATTTATAGTTTCTCAAATCGGTGCGAAGCTTCTGTTTATGCTCATGACATCATTTCAAAGAGTTATATTTCCAATATAGAAAAATTTGGTGTTTTATTTTCTGTATTATTTTTAACATTTTGCATATTTCCAATTTTATATCCATGCATGGTTTGCTTTTCTTTTATAAAAATAGTATATGCAACTTTATATATAAGATTTTGTAGTTCTATGATTCAATATGCTTATTTTCATCATATTTTATCACAATGAATAACCAATTAAATGTAACATCTCATTTTCTTTACTTATCGCAAGTTATTAAATGTGTATTCTCAGCGATATCGCTCAGACTAATCCCTCTGAGGGAAGTCCTAGTTTATCTTTTTGTTTGAATTAAATATTTGGCTTGAATATGTATATATGCTATTACATAGGTATATACATGTGCATATGTAAAATCGTGCCAATTTAGCGATTTTCGAAAATCACGCTTTGGAGAAGGGAGTTTTGCAATCGCACCGGTTATATGTGTCAAATGCTAAAAAAATATACGATGTTTATATAAATATTTTATGTATATACATTTTAGATATATTTCTATATAGATGTGTAATTATATATAGCGATATACATACATAAATATATAATATATACACCTGTAAATAAATACTACATACTTACATATATTTTTATATATTTTTATGTGTCAAATTTAAACAAAAGCTACAAATTTTTCCGAAAAAAATATGCTAAATGCAAAAAAAAAAAAAAAAAAAAAAAAAAAAAAAAAAAAGCTAAAATTAATTTTAGTAGTAAAAAAGCAACGCCAAAGGCAATAGCATCAATTCATTTATTAAAAAAAAAAAAAAAAAAAAAAAAAAAACAGGATATGGATTTAAAAAAAAAAAAATCCACCGGGTAGTTTTTAAAATCATTCTGGCCGAAGTTTTGAGACTTACTACACTGTAAAAAAAAAAAAAAAAAACGGACGATTTAACGGAAGTATTACTGGTAATCTGGACGCCAGTACTATTTACTGTTTTTAACGGAAAAATTTACGTAAATTTCCGAAAAAACTCGAAAAAAAAACGGAATTTTTTACGGAATTTTTCCCTTAAAAAACAGTAAATAGTACTGGCGTCCAGATTATCAATAATACTTCCGTTAAATCGTCCGTTTTTTATTTTTTTTTTATTTATTTATTTATTTATTTTTTTTTTTTTTTTTTTTTTTTTTACAGTGTACTTTATAATAGGTGTTTATGAATATTATAAGACAATGTATCAAACCACAGTGTGTAACTATTTCCGTTTTTTAATATAATTCTGCATTTACAAAATCCTTTGAATGCACCTGCCCACGCATACAATTTAGAAAATGTTTCATTTTCATACTCTTTAATCTTTAGAAATCCACAAAGAAAACATTCATTATTGTATACTGTACTCACAAAAAATAAAATCCAAAAATTCCATAGCGCGTTGTTTATTTTTTATCTCGTTTTTCACGCGGGTAAAAACTTTGAATTTGTTTGAGAAAATGGCATTGATTAAGTAAAAAAAAAAAAAAAAAAAAAAAAAAAAAATCGATAATAATTATCTGGATCTCAGTTGCTGCAACGACCGTCCCCCCTCAGTGAAAAGCTTTTTATTTTTACCTTGCTATTAATCCTTATGGACATGGGACTGGATGACTTGCTCTACCCGAAGCAAAGCGAGGGCGGGCCGCTAGTTAGTTATATTTTTATAATGCAAGAAAACTCTTATTGTTGAAAATAAATGTATACTATATTTTTAAAAATATGCTTTGAATGCTAACATGGCGTAATTGTCAATGTATGAAAATGACAAAAAATCTTTTTATTATGATTATGATGATGGAATGACAATGACGTAAATTTCCAATAAAATATGTAAAGATATATTTTTTTTATAATACATGACCATTTTATCTCTACTAAGATCAACTTTATTACTTTAATGTTGGTAATTTTCATAAATTGAATTTTGACCCGCTAGATTCGCAAAATCTTATACTGTACTGCGTTCGCGCGTCCGTCTACCGTCGCACAACTCTGTTGACGGAATAAGAAGTCTACATGAAAAATTTAATGCACATTTCTATTCATTTTATCGGAGTGTACTTTCCTTAATTCTGTTGATAACCAAATGGCAAAAGCATGCAAATAATTTTTGGCATGGAAACACCTATTTTTTGTGGTTTTCGGTTTCTGCACGATTCACACCAAGAAATGTCATTCTGACCAATCAGATTACGAGATACGGCAAAAGTCGGCTAGATAAAAAAAATGTGCAGAAGCTTCCTCGGGTAAAGATCCAAACAGACAAGACCACTTCTTGCGGTTACTCGTCGGCTCGTTTGTTGTGGTGACACGTTTTTTTTTAAATCTTTAATGAGTTTTGCAGGAAAGGGTCGATTGTCTGGCAAAAGAGGAATTTTTCCGTCAAGTAGGATGGATCTGCTGATATCCCTATTCTTTTGTTCGTTCCCCTTCGTTCTTCGTTCTATTATAAGGAAACCACAAATGGGTCTTATACAAAAGGCTTTTCCAAGAATTCAGTTGACGGGGAGAGTATTTCAATGTGTATGCAGCCGATTAGACCAACATAATCATAATAAAACTAAAATCCATCCTAATAATAATAATAATAATAATAATAAAACAAAACAATGATTACGTTTTCTCCTGATTTTAAATGGAGTAATTAAGATATATTTCATGCAAATTAGTTTTGATTTACCCAAATAAAAAATCAAATTACGATTATTTTTTTCAACCAACTAAATTATTTTTTACATTTTAAGATATTGTTTCATACATTTAAAATTATCAACATAACATAATTAAAAACTTTTTACTTCTAAGAGATTTTTTTCTTCTTTTTTTACAAAAGAATGAAGTAAAGAATTGTTTCTTACTTTTAAAAGTGCACATCATGATCAGTTAGTTGGAAACTTTTGTTATAAAATTTTTTTAACGAAGAAACATTTGGTTTGAAAAATCTTTAACAAAGTAAAATTACTGAGTTTTTAAATTAAGGAACTATAAACTATAATTCCATGTTACGGGAAAAAAATAATAATAAACTCAGAATAAACCGTAAAAAATAACTAAATTGTAATTTAATTCCGAGATTTAAAATCGAATAAAATATCAAAATTTAGCCTTTAAAAAAATCTAATAATTTATTTATTCACTGTATCTTATACTATATTATATCATTATATTGTATTATATATACTATATTATATTGTTTTATTATATCTTATTATTAATTTGTACTTTTATTTGGAGTATTTTTTTAAATGTAAACTTTAATCATTTCTTTAAATGAATGTGGCAATAGCGAATCGAAATACAGTCAAACATTTTAATTCTGACAATAAACAATTATTGATTTTATGCAAAATAGAATTAAATATTCATAATATTGTTCGATCATGAAGTAAAAGTCTTATGCCAGAGTTTTAGATTAACATAGTTTTTCGTAACAGTGCTATAAACTTGTAATATTTATAGATTAAGCTTTTTTGCAATAAAACACATTTTACATTGCTTTAATTATTAATATTATTAAACACATACTCCGTATTTATTCCCCTTATTTAGAATAACTGTCAGGCAGCGCCCCCAAATTACGATTTTTCTGCCCCCTATGTTCACAATGGAATCGTCGCCAGTGTATCAATCTTCCAAAATGTACGTCAACGTCATAAGCATGTTTGTAAGCGTGTTCGGGAGTGTTACTAATTCTCTCACGCTGGTGTTGACAAACAGATTAATTAATGAATTATCAGACCTTAATAATCTCTTTTAACACTACTCTAAGTTTATGGCACCAATATGACGATCACTCATGTTGAGCACATTCAAGGAAAATCGATAAAAGTAGGTTCTCGCAAAACAACGTTAAAATAAAGGCAACCTCATTATGCGAATGAGATTAATGGGATTAAAAATAAAATTATATTGCGCATGCGTATGCTATTCTATAATTTTTAGTTTTTCAAGATGGACGCCGGGATATCAGGTATAGTTCACATGGATAATATAGCTGAAAATAATGGTAATCCACCTGACAATGCGAAAACACGACAGGCTACGAGGTATGGTGTTAGACTTTTTAGGGAGTATTGCATGCAACACGGTGTTGATGCTATCAATAATTTAGCTCCTGTGGATATTGCTCGTATGCTAAAAGGCTTTTATGGACAAGCTCGAACTAAAGATGGCCAAAGATTTTCCGTTAATTCGCTGATTGCAATTCGTTATGCTATTAGTCGATATTATCGGTCTCCGATGGTTGTTAGAAAAATTGACATTGTCAAAGACAGCGCATTTAATGAAGCTAATGAAACCTTTAGAGCAGTTTTAAAGGAACTGGAGCGAGAATCAAGAGGGACAACATGTCAAAAAGAATTACAAATGGTTGATATGGATGATCGTCGCAGATTAAGACACTATTTTGAACATGCTATTAGTACTCCAAGAGGTCTGCTTCAAAAAGTTTGGTACGATTTAATGTTAAGAGTGGGTAGAAGAGGACGAGAGAGTCAACGTCTTTTAAATAGAAATTCTTTCAGAATTGCTAAAACACCCGATGGACGGCAGTACATATATCAGGTAAATATTATTGTTTGTTTACCTCATTTAACAATTGTCATGTGATTATTCAATTTTTATACCCAGTCCTATAATTTGATCTTTCAAATTGATATTGATCTTGTCACCAAACCTTCTGTTTAATGACATTATTTATTTTATTTAACTTCTCTATTTTCTTCTCTCTCCTAATAGTTTTTAATACTCTTTTCTATGTTACTCTTAGATTCGATGATAAACTATCACTAAAGATTTACGAAATATGATTATTTCGTAATCATATTTCGTAATGTTGACTTTTTATTGCATCCAATCTATGTTTAATCATCCTGAAATAACTAATTGAAGATTTCTCTTGTTGATTAATTACTATTTAAGTTTTTATTAAAAACTCATGATCTTGTTTAACTGTGCTATTTGCCAACAAATTCCATTTCATATCAAACGAGATACCGAAATTATTTCTTTATGATTCTATTATATATGATCGAAGTGTATGAAATTCGATCCACTGTATCCATTCAAGCATTAGTGAATATCTTATCCGAAGTAACATGATTTTGAGTTTCAATGTAGATATCATATGAATTGTATATGAAAGTTAGAGTGTGTGTAATGTAACTTAACACAAGTAGGGGAGAGTCTAAAGGAATGGGATACTTTTTACAAAAATAAAAAAAATCAACTTTGACACAAAAGCAAAAATTTCGATTTAGATATAGAATAAAAATGAAACACTATCTAATGTTATGTGAACAATATGCAAAGATAATTTTTAGAAATAATTTTATAATTAAAGAAATTGTACTTCTAAATAAGTGCCATACCTCTCCATTAACAGGGAGGTATGGGACAGCTATTAGCAGGGGTGGGGAATTTTTCCATATTCTTACCAGCCAAGGAATTATTTCACCAGCCCACAAGATGCAACACACACGCCGTTGAAAATAGTTATGACAAAATCGCACGCGATTACAGACAAAATTACTATTAATACAATGCACTTTCCTAATTCTTTTTTCTATAATATTAGGAATTATACATAACAGAGGTAAGATTAATATTAGATAGAACATAATGCCATATTTACACTGTAAAAATTTGGAAAGTTAAAATATCTAGATTAAAAAAGTGTTTCTGATAATGTGCCTATTGCCCACAGTTTTTCAAAAACTAAAAATGCACTCGCCTTGTGAGAAAATCCACTCGCCAATGGCGAGCAAAATGATGTATTTCCCCACCCCTGGCTATTAGTATTAATGCATTATAAGACACAAATAGTCTAGTGTTGACTATACAATCTGACAAATATTGTAGGTTCATAATGTTTGTGCCAATATATTAAATTTCAGTATCTTCATCACTGGAAAGAGAATTCAGGATTGTCAGTCAGAGATATTATAAAATCATCAGTTCAATATATTTATATTTTGAAATCAGGGTTGGCAAGTTTTTGACGGTTTTAACCATGGTTTAAACCGTCATGTCAAAAACCTCCTTGTCAAAAATGTCAAAAACTGTCAAAAACCTATATTTATATGTAAATAAAAATATTTATTTACATATATATATCTACCTATATTTATATTTAATAAGTAAAATTTATTTGCTTTTAATAAAGAAAATGTTTCTAAATATGCTGTAGAAAAAATAAATTCAAATTTTTGAAGTAACATATTTTGAATATTAAATAAAACCTTAGATTTTGGAAAACTTATCTTTTGTAATATTATTTATTAAATTTTAATGTGCATTCAAAATATACAGGGATATATATTATGAAGAAATTTATTTATAACCAAATTTATCCATTGTTTAAAATAATATTAAAGATTAGACAGGTTCTGTAATTGAATAGGAACAGAAAGATGTTCAAAACTGGTTATGTGCTACCATGTGATACGTAGGGCAAATGAATTGGATTATCGAACTAAATTTCTACTTTGATAATTTTCATTTGAATTGATTTTGATTATGTAATCAAATTAATTGGAAGTATTTCATGTATGTTTTATTTTTTAAATTATGAATTTATTTAGATAATAATAAAAAAACTACATGATATTTTGTATTTTAGAAATATTTCATAGATCAGTGTAATATTTTTTCTATTTTGACTTTTACAATTGTTATTTGATTTTTCTGAAAAATCAGTAATTCTGAATTTTAAATTGTCAGTCATTTTTTGAATTTATAACTAACATAAAAATAATAAAAAATTAGCTCCTTTCTATAAATATCTGAGTATCTATTTACAATATTCAACCTATTTATTTACTATGCTGAAAAATTAGCTTATACAAATACTTATGATTTTTTTTTTTTTTCACTGAATACTTTAAAATTTTGTTAAATATCTTAAGTATTCAGTTGTTGAATAATTACTTGTCTTACCTTGCTATCAAAGTAAACATTATCTGTATTTTTAATACTATTAGCGTGTGTGCTGTGGGGTAAGGAGGCGGAGGTGGGGAATAAAAAATGATGTGTAATAATCATACATATAATAAATAATATGCATTATTTTTAAATTCAAATTAACCTATTGGATATTATGTATATAGCATTAAAAAAAATATTAAACAAGTATATCGAATTCTACACTTTTGAAAATCCTGCATTTACGACACTTAATTCATTAATACTTATAAATATTAGCTATGTCAATAAATAAATAAATAAATAAACAAGATATTTAAACATAAATAATTCTGCATGTCCATTTTGAGATAAATTTCTGAGATTTGAAATCTGTGATTTTTACCTTAATTTTTATCAATTAAAAATATTTAAAGACCTACTAATTACCCATAATATAATTAAATTTCAACATAATGTATGGCACCTGTTCTTAGTTTTAAAATTTAACAACAAACTTTAGTACACCGCAGCAGATTGTGACTCTATGGGTTTTTGACAGTTTCTGACAGGTTTTTGACGGTTTAATCCGGTTTAAACCTTTGTCATGTCAAAAACCCCTTTTTGACGTCAAAAACCCAACCCTGTTTGAAATAGATGAATCATATTTTCGATATTGTAATCAATACGGGGTAGATGTGCCAGTAATGGACTGCTTTCTAGTAATGGGCTGCTTCAGTTTTTGGTTTATAAAAAATAATAAATAAAAGCCAATTTTTATTTTTTTCTTAAGTCCTTGCATGCTTTATATAATCTGCATTATTTTTTTAAGCTTTTCATCAAAGCAATTAGGAAGCAGAAAATAAAGTTTCACTGTTTTTCATTGAAAATCTTAATGAACATGCTAAGAGCTGACTTTTTTAATTTAATCTTCTTGTAAAAATTGAATGTTTTTGTTTGGATAGTAATATAAAACTTTAAATTTCATATATACCAATGGTCATTTACAAAATTTTATTTACTATTTTTAACATTTTAGGAGGGGTGTCCATTACTGAGCTTTTGGGTGTTATGGCATATTTCTATTATTTAAACTAAATTTTTACTGCAACTATTAATAAAAAAATATATTTTTTAAGAAATTCCTTAAGTGGGTCCATTACTGGCACATCTACTCTACTCCCTCTAAAAATATTTGCATATTAACAACTTACATTCATCTTAAAAAAAAAAAAAAAGATTTGTTTTATTTTTTCCTTTGCTGGCATGTCCCATTCCCCCCTTTTCCATCTTTTATGTCAAACTTCTTGTAGAAACAGAAATGCTGTTTTTATTTAGGCATAGATAGGATTCTCCAATTTTCGGCCACATTGCATTGGTTTGTCCAATATTTAGGCATTGAATTGATGTTAAAAATTATATGCATTCTTACTCCTTAACGAAACACTATTTCATCATTTCCAATCCTATTTGTTTATTTTTTGATAAAATGTGGTTTGCTAAATAATAATAATAATAAATGAATGAAACTATTGTGTGTGTACTTACATGTATTAAAATTTTTGTTTAGCTAGTTTTCAGAATGTTTCAACATTAGGCATTTATCAGACTTTATTTGTTCTGAAACAAATTGCTGTTGGGTTTTATGAGATAAGCTTTCTCTCTATTGCAATTTCGCATTTAAATTATTTTAACAGCTTAAAGGGGAGTGACTAAAACAGTGTGCTTTAATTTTGCTATGTGTACCACTTATGGCCACGAAGTGGGCAAAAAACAGGGTTGGCAAGTTTCTGCCGGGGTGTTTAAAACCAGCAGTAGAAACCGGTTAAAACCGGCATGGCAGAAACTGGTTTCTGCCAATAAGTGGCAGAAACTAAGAAACAGTACTAATAAGAACTTTACTCAGCAATGATTCATAATTCACACTTATATTTGATATGTAAACCATTGAGCTAAAAATTAAAACATAATATTACGAATGTTATTCAAAGTATCAAAACGTTTAAAAATGATCATATAAATACATACCTTGCTTATTTAAAACACTAATTTTCATTCACTTGAAATACAGAAACTTTCACAACAATAACCTGATACTGTACAAGTTTAATTATTAATATTATTGTTTACCGTTGAATTTCTATTTCTTTTAAAAATAAATTTACAAAAAATTCTGATTTAATAACAAATTACTTTTCAGATTATTTTAAAATAAATAACATAATGCAATTTCTTGTGAAAATATATAAGCAAATAATTGAAGCACAAAAAATAACATAGACAAAGAAAATTTAATGAAATATCTTGTACAATTATTTTACATTATTGAAGAAACAAATTACCACTCAAATATACTATTAGTATTTTTTCCACCAAGCATTCCATAACATAGGACTAATTTTGCTAATCTTTCTGCCCCCAGATTATTTCTTAATTTGCTGAGTATAAAATATTGAGTTGTATAAAATAATTGTTTAAACATAAATTACAAAAATGCATATGTAACAAAAAAAAAAAAAAAAAAAAAAAAAAAAAAACTATTACATTACTCAATTTTTCAAAAATAAAATTTTTTTTTAATTAAAACTATCCACAATATTTTATTTGTGTGCATATATTTATTCTGAATTATTTAAGTACTAATTATTTAAGGATGAACTACTTAATAAATTTAATATTACTAAAAAAAAAAAATCAGAGATTATGTCACAGAATGTCTTTATGCCAGTTGTTGCCAGTTTCTGCCGGTTAAAACTGGTTATAACCACTTTCTGCCACTGGCACGGCAGAAACCACTTTCTGCTGGCAAAAACCCAACCCTGCCAAAAAAGGGCACAACTTTATGTCCTACTTTTGGCCACAAATTTAATTATAGTTATTGTGGAAATTTTAGCCATTATATATAAATTTAAGAACATTTAAATAAAGTAAAATCAATTTAGTTTTTTTTTTTTTTTTTTTTTTTTTTTTTTTTTTTTTTTTTTTTTGTAGGGTGTCAACAATTTTAATCAGTTGATTTAAATCAACTGAATTTTTTTTTAAATCATTGATTAAAATCAATTTTTTAAATGTTTAAAATAACATAAAAATAAAGGTTAAAAATCAATATTTGTATTAGTGGCCAGTAGAGGCTGAATGTTTAGTAGCCACTATTGTCAAGTTAGTGGCCACTAATTACTATCAGGGATGCCACTGAGAAGAAAATATCATGTAAGGAAAACATTTGCGACATTTTTCACAACATTTATGCTTAGATTTTGTGAATTACATTGTATTGCAGGGCATGAATTTCAGGGCGGGATGGCGGGATTCGCGCCCAAAATTTTGAAATCCCGCCCAAAAGAATAACGTGGACGGGAGGCTCCCGCCCAAACAATTTTGCATTTTGAAACTATGATCAACTCCAACGACCGTTTTGCGAATTTTATGATATTTTCGTGCGAATAATCGACATATTTTGCGAGTTTTTTTACAGCGAAAAATCATTGAAATTCACGATTTTTTCCGCGACTTATTAACAAATTTCGCAGTTTTTTTCCTGAAATCGATTGACGAGTTTCGTTCTATTTTCCGCGGCGAAATAGAGGTGATTCTGTTCGGAATTCCCCCCCCCCCCCCACACGTACACACAAAAAAAAAATAACGCATTCAATTCCAAAAGTTATGAAACAGTGATGCCGCGGACGCGCTATTGCGCGTAAATTATGCAAAAGATCGGAGATGACACACAAAAGAAACAGCTATTACACGTTTCACAAGACGCGTGATTTCGTAAAAGTTTGCTTAAAAACGTCAAATATAGTTAAAAGATCGCGAAAAAACGACTAATTTTCAGCAAATTTCGTCAAAAGGTTCACGAAAGAATGCCTAATTTCATCACAGAATTCTGTAAAACGGCAGTTTTCGTCAAAAAGATCGCGAAAAAACGTCAAATTTCGTCCAAAAATCGCGACAAACGGCGATTTTCGTAAAGAAATCCCGATAAAACATCAGATTTCATCAAAAAATCACGAAAAAAACGGCAAATTTCCTCAGAAAATTCACTAAAAAACGTCACATTTCGTCCAAAAAACGCGATAAACGACAAATTTCCCCAAAATATCATGAAAAACGGAAGTTTTCGTCAAAAAAATCGTGATAAAACATCAGATTTCATCAAAAGATCGCAAAATAACGGCAAATTTCCTCAGAAAATTCACGAAAAAACGTCAGATTTCGTCCAAAAATCGCGAAAAACGACAGAAGATTCATTATAAACAACAAATTTCCCGAAAATAGCGCAAAAAACGGCAATTTTCGTAAAAAAAATTGCGATAACACATCAGATTTCATCAAACAATTGCGAAAAAACAGCAAATTTCCTCAGAAAACTCACGAAAAAACGTCAGATTTCGTCGAAAAATCGCGAAAAACGACAAATTTCGACAAAAGATTCATTATAAACAACAAATTTTCCTAAAATATCGCGAAAACGTCAATTTTCGTAAAAAGATTGTAAAAAAAGACAGATTTCTTCAAAAGATAGCGAAAAAATACAACTTTTGTCAAAGGGAACCTCTCCCCCTTCCTCCCCCCAAAAATAATATTAAGGAACATTCATTTTTCTGTTCAACAAACTTATTTTCCTGCTTCAATATATATTTTTTTCTTTGCTGCTCTAAAATCAGTTTCTGACAGCTCCAAATCTTTCTGAGTGAGTGCAATTCCTGAAAGCAGCCATTCATTAAACAAAAAGCATCCCTTTACTCAACTAAGTATTCATTTTTTAAGAAAATCTTTTTCGATGAATTTGACTTGCCCCTTTTTTAAAGAAATGCAAACAATAGTGATACTTCTTATTTTCTACACTCAAATAAGTATTATTTTATGATTAAATTTGTATCTTGCATATTTAATATACAGAAAAATAACATTGGTTATAACAATTAATTATAAATTATAAATTTATTAAATTAATTAGAAGTTTTATTAATTATTATTAAAACAATAATTAGACCTGTGACAAAAATAATTAGCACCAGGAGGGAATTTACACCAATAAAAACTAGACAGTATAAAAGTTTTTTACACATTTCGCATAATTATTCTGAATTGTTGATAAAAATTGCTTCAGTGATATTTTTTACGTCTGTTTTCTGGTAATCCTTTAAATAGCACATAAAATAATGGTGGGTTTTAAACATTTTTTCTCCCTCCCAAACGGCCAAACTCCCCTCTATTTATAAATGTTGGTAGGGAGACTCCCCTCCTTCGAAAAATTGAATTTCAAGCCCTGTATTGGATATTGCACTGACATATTTCTTATGTTAATGGGTCACAAAATATAGATTTTCTTTTTTTAATATTAACTGAAAGCTTCTCTAATTGTGAATGTTTTGACACCTCATTTTTACCTACACGACAATTATATTGTCTTTGTAAATTATGTCAATAAATCCAGCACAATGACCTATATAAAAAAAAAAAAAAAAAAACTTTAAACTGATTTTTATATTTTGCTTGTTTGAAAAATACTTAGGCTTTTTTTTTTTTTTTTTTTTTTGCTAATTGAGATAGAGGTTTGATTTTTTTTTTTTTTTTTTTTTAACTTTTTCTCCATGGTGTATTTAATAATTTTGTATATGGATTTAAAATTTAACATTCAAGTTTATAATTTCTATAATAAATATCCTGTATTATCATAGTTTCATAGTTAAATATGTGTAAACGAATAGTTACCTCACTACCTTTCAATATGTACAACAGAGTTTCCCCCAGAGGGTTTCAGGGGGGCGTGGCACCCCTCCTGCCCTTTAGTTTGAAAACTAGCGCCCCTCTTGTCGCTCATTCAAAAAAATAGCGCCCTTCTTGCCCCACATCAGAAAAAGCACAGCTCTTCAACGATGATGCGGACGCACTATAATGCGTAAATTACGCAAAAAATCAGCGACGGATCGAAAAAAATACCTTTTGCCGTCCACAAAACACGTAATTTCGTCAAAAAATCACAAAAAAGTTTCACTAAAAAAAATCGTGAAATAACGTCTAATTTCTGGCAAATTTCATTAAAAAATCGTGAAATATTGTCTAATTTCTGGCAAATGTCGCAAAAAGATCACGAAAAACAACTTTCGTCAAAAAATTTGCAAAAAAAAATGGCATATTTTGTCCAAAAACCGCATTAAAATGGAAAATTCTGGGAAAAGATTCACGAAAAACGGCCAATTTTGTCAAAAAGTTGCAAAAAAACGCAAATTTCAACAAAATAGCTCGAAAAAACGGCAGATTTCTCCAAAAGATCGCGATTAAATGCAAATTTCGTCAAAGAAGCACAAAAAAAGTTAATAACAAAAGTGAAATTTTTTTTCAGAATTTACGTTTTTTTGTGTTTAAACGTGACAAAATTGGCGGTTTCTTGCTATCTTTTGACGGAATTTGCCATTTTTTTGTGATCTTTTAATATAATTTGCTGTTTATTCGCAATATTTCTACGAAATTTGTCATTTTTCACGATTTTTTTTTTTGCAAAATCTGCCGTTTTTTCAATCTTTTAACAAAATCTGTCGTTTTTTCGCAATCTTTTAACAAAATCTGATGTTTTTTGCGATTATTTAACAAATTTGGCCGTTTTTTGCAATCTTTTAACAATATTTACTGTTTTTTTGCGGTCTTCTAACAAAATCTACATTTTCTTTTTTTTTTTTTTCAATTTTTTGACGAAGTTTTGGGGTTTTTTTCTCTATTCTTTGACGGAATTGGTTTTTAACCGGTAGATTCTAGATTCAACTCTGTAAAAGTGCCCTTAAAAATCATAAAAGTGCCCTTTTCAGAACAGTAGCGCCCTACAACTTTTTAAACCTGGGGGAAACTCTGTGTACAATTTCATACTACACTAACATTATTTTGCCTAAACATAGAATTTGGTTTCATGGCATTCTAATAAGAATATTAAATAGTTAACAATTGTTTCATGTGTACAGAAAACCATAACTTCGTTCAAATTTATGATTTTTTTTCTCCCATCACCGATTTTTTTTTTTTTTCGACCACTTGATGAATTTAGTAATATTTTCCACTATTGGTAAATGGATTTCGCGATTTGTGAACAAAATTTGCTGTTTATTTGTGATTTCTTGGCAAAATTTAACTTTGACTTTTTTTTTTTTTTTTTTTTTTTAACGGAATCTGCAGTTTTTTGCAATTTTTTGATGAGATCTGCCTTTTTTCGTGATCTTTTGATGTAATCTGCCGTTTTTTCGCAATTTTTTTGGCAAAATATGTCGTTTTTTCGCAATTTTTTTAATGAGATCTGCGGTTTTTTCGCGATCTTTAGGAGAAGTTTTGTCACTTTTTCGCGATCTTTTGAAATTTGCCTTTTTTTCTGTGATCTTTTGGAGAGTGCCGTTTTTTGCGATATTTTAGAGAAGTTTGTCATTTTTGCTTGCGATTTTTGAACGAAATTTGATGTTTATTCGCGATTTTTTTTGACGAAATTGCCATTTTTAGCATTTTTTGATGGAATTTGCATGTTTTTGCAATTTTTTTTTTTTTTTTTTTTTTTTTTTTTTTTTTTTTTGTTGAAGAAAACTGCTTTTTTTTCGTGATTTTCCGATGAAATCTGCAGTTTTTTCGCAATCTTTTGGAGAAGTTTGCCGTTTTTTCGCAATCTTTTGGAGAAGTTTGCCGTTTTTTCGCAATCTTTTGATGAAATCACTTTCATCAAAATACCATGTCATCATTTTTTTTGACGAAATTTACTTTTTTTTCCACGATTTTTTACCGAAATTTTTCGAAATCCTTTGATTAAATTTGCGTTTTTCCGTGATCTTTTGATGAAATTAGCGATTGTTCTTCGAACAATTGGCGAAATTGGTTATTTTCGGCGACCACTTGTCGAAATTAGTGATGTATTTTATGTCCTAATTTTCGGATTTATGACCGATTTTTTTTTTTTTCCGTATATGATTGATCGTCATTTTGGCGATCAGATGCATGACATAAAGTCGCCAATTTTTTACATTTAGTTGCCCTGTGGCCAATGGCGACCGTGAATTTTAACCTTTACATAAAAAGTATTAAAATCTAAGATAAACACAATTTGGAAAGTTTCTACTGGTATTGTGACTTATAAATGTATAAAAATAAATAAATGTTTCTAAACTTAATTTCTGAGTATTGTTAAAAGTAGGTTTGTAAAAAGCATAGTTTTTAATCTAACAAACATAAAAAGTATTTATTTAAAATCTAATGTAACATGTAATATCATTTTATTTTAGTAACCAAAATAATCATTCTTTTAAATATAAAAAGACAAAAGAGGCATAGCAAGTATAATAAATTTCAGCATGTAAAAGAATAAAATAGCCACATCTTATTATCTCATTCTATTTTTGCAATAATAAATTTATACCAAATATTACAGTTAGAGAACAATGCAAGATTGACATTAGCTGAACTACTATTGTAAAAGAATGTAATAAAAGAAAAAAAAATTTTTTAAATGTTAAATATAGCAAGAGCTTCTTCAGTAAAGTTGAATAATTTTTTTTTTTTTTTAAATTTTCAACTGATATACACCACATAAAAATTGCTAGGGATTAAAATAGCAGCAAAACTGTTAAAACACTGAATGCTGAGAATCCTCTCTAAGTGCTAGTAATGCTGTTTATTGTTTTGAGGATTTCATATATAATACGCCAGCGGTTCCCAAACTTTTACTGGTACGTGACCCACTTTTCAGTGAAAAAAATTTTTGCGACCCACCTTTCAGTAAAATGAATTTAGCGACCCACCCAAGAAAAAATTGTTTATCACTATAGCAATTTTTGTACGATCTCTATACACTCGGCTATCCTATCCTATGAAAAACGTAAACTTTTGTATGAAAGATACATTATCAACAAAAACAAGAATCGGTAATCTCAATGATTGTAAGTGAATAGCTATTAAAATAATGTACAAACTATAAAGATTGTTAAAAATACGTTTAATTATCATGAAAACATAACTTTATAGTCAAAAAGACATTTCCTGTCGAAATTGTCGTATCTTTTTAAACAGATGAAATAAAAGATATATTTTGATGACAAACCTCAATTTTTCCGCGACCCACCAAAACAACTACTGCGGTGGGCGCGACCCATAGATTGGGAACCACTGTAATACGCTATTCCTTATATTTACTCTGCAATGTGTATCAATGGGTTAACACATTTTTATATTTTTGGGGGGGAATTAATGTATGCATTATTGTGTATGAGTTTAGATCAGGGTTGCCGGCATTTAGCCAGGCCAAAAAAAGCCGACTAAAACTGAAAAAAGCCAGCTTTTATTTTTAAAGTGTTAATTTATATCGAATCCATATTAAATTTGGATTTATTTATTTTTAATACATTTTTAATTATTTACTACTAAAAAATTTATAAATTTCTATTTAAATTTTCAAATAAATAAGTCTTTATAACCAATAGAAATGAACTGTGAAGGCATTATGTCTGAAAAAATATATAAATCTTGGAAAAAAGAAAATATACTCAAAAAATGTGTTTTTAAACTTTTATGTTTCATAGTTCTACTTATATTACACATTTTTAAGAATTTTATTTAATTGAATTATGGCAAAATATAACACATCAGAGCATTCATGGAAAACACTCTTAATTTCTTACAGATCAATATGCAAAGATTAAGTCATAGAATTAACAATGTTGAAAGAGAAATTAGGAAGGATTCAGTATTTGAAAAGAGTTTAATAATTAATTATATAAAATTAAACAACAACAAAAAATGTTCTAATAAAATTTGTTGAATTAAAATTTTGAATAGTTCTTTGTTATTTAAAAGTGCATGTATGCCCTCTTGCATGAATATATTCATGCAAGAGGGCATACATGCATATGCTAATTGAGGATACTGAAATAAATTGTGATACATAATATATTATGAAATATGCATAATTCATAATACTATTCTCAATAGTGAGAAATGTTTTTTATATGTATGATTTTAAATGTTTATAGGGAATAAAAAGTGACATTTTAATAACTCTTAAAATTAGTTAAGTAATAAACATATAACTAAGTAACCATTGTCCTCTTTAATTTTATAAAGCAGTAAAAATGGAAAAACAAGGGTGGGATTAAAGGTCAATGTAAATCAGAAAAAGCACTTGGTATGGCCATTTTATAATTTAGCTAACATATTTGCAATTCTGACTATAAACCACTAGCAACTGCATCAGTGTGTTATTCTATTATTAATGTCTTCATTATTGAAAAATTGGGTTATAACCCAATTTGTCATAATGAATCATAATTAAAAACCCAATTTTTCATTTTAATAAATAAATTAATTAAACTCAAAGTAAATTAAACATCATTAAAACTAGTTAAAAGAGTCTTAAAAATGTGTAGCTTATAATTAAAATGCTTCACTGTATAAAAGCCAATTATGGCCAAAAAAAGCCAGTTAAAAATAATAAAAGCCACCGGCCTGTCTTTTTAAAATTTCAGTCGATCAACAGTACAAATGCAAAATGACATGCAAATAATATTCGTTAATTTATCAGTTGTGTTACTAACTAATGAAATTATTTAATTGCAGTTTCTATTAATACTTGCTATTTTCTGTAAGCCATTTTTTAATAATACTACAAACTGTACCTGTCCCTTATGAAATTGGCAAAATGCACCCTGCCTTAAAAAAATATATATATGTATGTATTTATATATATATATATATATATATATATATATATTAGGGCTGGGCGATATCAGAATTTTAATATCGTGATATATCGCTGACCAAATATCGATAATTTTCGATATATCGATATATTTCAATTCATATGTCACTCCATTATAGGGTCATAAATGTAACTGTCCTCTGTATAAAATACTACAAACACATAATAGTATATATATATATATATATATGTGTGTGTGTGTGTGTGTGTGTATGTTAATTATCAAGAAAAAACAAAAATATCAATATCTTAACATATTCCAATGAACATAAATTTTAATTTTTATGTATTGATTCAAAATATGCAAACCCTTTACCTGCAAATCTGATCTAAAATATGTGTTATTGAAAACTCTTAGAAAGTTAAACATTATAAATTATTAAAATGAAACAAGAAAATGTATATAAGACAACAAATAAACATTAGATATATTGAAAGAAGATACTTTAATTACCTATAAACTTAGAATTTTTTTATTACAATACAAAAAAAAAATTTGCATTTCTGCAATTTCGGGCAGTGAGGAACACCTTCTTTTCGTTGTTATAATAAGTAATTCTATTATTAGTCAGAATACAAATGAAAGCATTAGAATAATCAAATAATTTTAAGAAAACACGAAATTTCTTTAATAGAGTACAAAGTCCCAAATCAGGACGTTTTGCTAACTACCGTTTTTTTTTCTTCTCTTAATAATAATGCTGAATTAATCTCTATAATGATCTTTTACTTTTTCGATTTTGTTTACAGATTTTTTTTCTAGGATGCTTTTACTTTCGAAACCATTTTCAAAAATGAAAGTATTCCAGTAAAAAAAAGAAAAAAAAACTTGAAAACAAATATTAAAAAACGGCTTTTGTTGAAAGAGATCAACCTCAGATGTGCAATGCAAAAACAATAAATAAATAAATAAATAAACAAAAATATGGAAATGCAAACGAGGTATAAAAAAATAAGATTGACATTGAGCGGATGTTTTTGCATTAGTGAACTCTTGAAATAAAAAGGAGCCATGATATTCAAAATCAAAACTATCCTCATTCTTTTATAAAAAATAAACTGTTCGATTTTTTTTTTAACCTATAAAAAGGATTTTGTGAAAGTATCAACTAGTTTTAGTTGTTTAAGTGCGCGAAAAACACATTCAACGGCACAACAAACGAAAAGGGGGGGGGGGAGGAAGAAAAACAAAACCTTTTATTCTTTACCATTAAAAGGGAAAAAAATTCATAACTCCTAAGTTAATTTACCGATTTTTTACAAATTTTCAGCAATTTGCAATAATAGAAATTAGGCTGTGTGACAAATTTTTATTAAAATATAATAAGTTATTACAAAATTTGAGCATCTTTTACAAGTGTCCAGTACAGAAGAACCTCAAAGAAAACGTAGGAAACTATCCATCGTTTGTTTTTGTTTATCGAATTCAGCGAAATCGAAATTGAATGTTTATAGAATAATCATATTGTCATCTGCTGTGGATGGGTAATATGTTTTGCCAAGCAGAAAGACACCATCCATAGAGTTTTAGCGATCTTTCAAAATGAAAAGTATTTTCCCTTCAGCGCAAAAAGTAGACGGTTCGCCCATATTCCGGTATGTGCGCGACACCAGCGCAAAAAGTAGACTGTTCGCCCATATTCCGGTGTATGCGCGACATCGACTCAAAACCGGAAGTATCACGCAAGTGCCGATTACAGCGCGAACATTTGCAAAAGTAAACAACTTTTGCGCCGACAGAGTCAGATTCGAAATTCCGTAACTCCGTAATTCCGAAAGTAGGATGAAATACCGTTTGAAACGATATATCGGAAGGATTGAAATCTCAATATCGTTACCGCGGTCTTAAACAAAATATTGATATATAACGATATTACGGTATATCGCCCAGCCCTAATATATATATATAGAGTATTTCTTTATATATGTCCAAGACTGCAAAAATGATAGAGCTTTATTTCTTTAGAAAAAAGTTGTGCTATTGCCCGGTAGCAGAAAGTTCGAGACGGAAGACGGGCGTCGCAGAATTTCTTCCTCTTTTGCAGATTCTTTTACATCAAATCTTTATTTTGCTTCATATTATGTTTAGATCGTTATGTTTATCTCTTTATTACGAATACAAAAAGTTAAGCTTATTATTTAATAAAAATTTTAAAAATGTTACAGATAAATGATTGTTTGATGATTTAATGAATGGTTCAGTTGTAAAAGTATTTTATCTGCAGATTATTTTTTGTTGCTGAAGTATTCATCACAGACGCATGAAGAATCTTCTGCTACTGGGTTTAATTATATTTTTCTGTTTGTTGTTCATAAAATTGTCTGTTTTCATATTCAGAAATTATATATATTTTTTCTTTTTATGTTAGGGGTGCACAACCTTTTCAAGAGAAGGGCCACTTACAAATATGTCTAGGTGGTCGAGGGCCACATCAATAACATGGAGAGAATTCGATTTCAAGGAGGTGATCTGGGGCCTACAATCGGATAAAAAATACGATTTCAGAGGGAAGTGGGAGAGAGGGAGGGTTACCCTTTTAAGTTCGTTTACCCAGTCAAAATATCAAATTCAGTTGATAAGGATATACCAGCAGTTTTTATGTTTGTATATATAACAATTATAGCAAGGATTATTATCCTTATGTAGTAATATTTCTGGACTTTATTCAGCAGAGTAAAATTTGTTTTATTAAAACTGCTAGAAAAAAAATTTGAACTTTATGAACGAAGGTGATAGAAGGAACCAATCAACAAGATTTTTTAGTGCCTGATCAATGAAATTCAGATTTTTCTGCACCCGACCAACAAAATTTGCGCTTTTTATGAAACCGATCGACAAAATTCACGATCTTTCTACACCTGATCAAAAAAATTTGCAATTTTTCCTCGCTTGATCAAAAAATTCATGATTTTCATGAAACCTATCTGAAATTGGCGATTTTTAAAAATCCATTTGACGAAATTTTTGCTGTTAACAAAACAGATCGACAAAAGTCATGATTTTTACTCAGCCGATTTATGAAATTCATGAATTTTCCTCACATGATCGATAACGTTTCCGATTTTTCCATGACTGATCAAAGAAATTATTGATTTTTTCGTGCCTGATCGGCAAAATTCTCAATTTTTACAAAGCCGACCAGTGAAATTCGCGATTTTCACTAAGCCGATTGACAAAATTCGTGATTTTTACGAAGTAGATCAACGAAATGCGCGATTTTTACGAAGCTAGTTGACAAAATGTACGCTATTTTTACGAAGCTGGTCAAAGAAATTCGCAATTTTTCTTTGCGTAATCGAGAAAATTCATTATCTTTCTGCGCCTGATCAATAAGACAGGCGACGAAATGCATGACTTTTACAAAACCGATCGTGATTTTATAAAGCCTATTGGTAAAATTCGCAATTTTTACGAAGCCGATTAGCAAAATTCGCGATTTTTAAGAAACTGATCAAGAAAATTCACGCGTTTGATCAGAAAAAAATCGCCGATCTTATGATACCGATCGAATAAATTTGCAATTTTTATGAAGCTAATCTACGAAATTCGCAATTTTCCCTCGAATGATTTAAAAATTCACCATTCTTCTGTGCCAGATTGACTAAATTCGCGATTTTTCCACCTTTAATTGACCAAATACACATTTTTTCGCACTCAAGCTACGAAATTCGAGATTTTTTTTCTGCACATCATCGTAAAATTCGTGGTTTTTTCGCGCCTTATTAACAAAATTTGTGATTTTTTTTCGTCCCTTATCTGCGAAATTTGCTATTTTTTCCGAGCTTCATGGGTGAAATTCGCAATTTCTCCATACCCAATTAACAAAATTTGCGATTTTTCTAGGCCACACTGACAAAATTAGCTATTTTCCCTCATCTGATCAATGAAATTCGTGATTTTTTTCGTGTCCGATCTACAAAATTCGCCATTCTTAAGTGACTGATGAAATTTTCTTTTTTCACAATTGACAAAATCTATGATTCTTTGTGATTTACGCACAAAAATTGCAATTTTTCAAAGTTGCAAATTTTCGAAGTTCGCGGGCCACAGGTTGTGTATCCCTATTTTATGTGATTACTATACATGTTATCATTTCTTCATAGTGTTCTTTAATGGAACTTAGCATTCTCTCTGTTTTTTTCTAGAATTAATACTAAATTATTAATTATGAACATAGTAGTTAAAGCATAAAAATGTATATTATGTTCCTAATTATAGAATCCTAATTGTTTAATAATTATTAAGTATTGTTAAGAATTTAATATGAAATGCATTAAGAAATAAGTGCAAATATCAGTAGTATTTAATTTAGTTTTGCATAATTATTACAAAATTGTTGTATCCTACTAATGAAATTACTAATTTGCAGTTTTTATGATTTCTGTAACTACTAGTAATTAAGTAACAATTAGAGGTTTAATTTAGTTTTGATAACCTAAAACTCTTGGTGACTATTCTTTATTTGAATGTTGTCGAAAAAAATATAAAAAATCTAATTTAAAAAATTAAAATTTTTTTTTAAATCATGATTTTTTTTTTTTACACTCTATATGGTAATTGTTCCAATAATAATAATAAAAGCAAAACTAATGACAATTCTATCAAAGAGATTTTGTTTTTTTTTCTGTCCAATAGGTAATTCACTTTAGAAAGAAAGGTCACTGTGTTAATTACTAAAAAATAAAATTGCCAAAAAAAAAAAAAAAAAAAAAAAAAAGTACAGTAGACTCCCTCAAATCCACAACCCTAAAATCCATACATAAATTACAGATGTAAACAATTAAATATTCAGTTGAGATGTAGGGACAAAATTCTGACTTTTCTTTTTTTATATCTATTTTATATATTTTTTAATTTGTAATTTTTGTTAATATTACTGAATTCATGTTATACTTATGAAGGAAAAATAAATTCATTTTAGAAAAAGTTCAAGATGTTGCTGATATCACTGGTAATCATAATCTTTTTACCAAATATATTTATATATTAATCACACTTTTTTGGTTATGTCTGGTTAACCTGAAATAAGGTTATTTGTTGCATAATTTTGATGTGAATTAGTAATATATCTTCTTTATGTTACAAGTTTCACTGGAAAAATACATTTCATTTTTATAATAAATATTTTATTATTGATTATTAATTTCATCTTTGCTTTTAATATTTTAATAATTTTCAAAATTATCTAAAACAGTAAATTAAGTTTTTATTATTTATTTTAATGTTTTATTATATTGTAAGAATTTATTATAGTTTCGATTTCATTGTTAATTACATTGTTTACTATTTAAAAAATATAAACAATGACCAGAAATCCGCATAATTCCAAAATCCGTACAACCTCTGGTATCTGGTCCCAAGCAGTGTGGATTTGAGGGAGTCTACTGTAGTGTATTTAGCATTGATAAAACCAAATAAGAAGTTGTATATTTGTGGCTTCTAGTAATAACCAGGTAAGGCACATTTTTGAAAAATTGAGATAATTTGGGAAAATGTAACTTTAAAAGAGTACTTTCATCTGACATAGTACCGAAAAATGAAAATCGAACACTTTTCATCATAGGGCGACTATAAATTTTCATTTGAAAATTTTGTGTTTCCTGTAAAATATACTGCAAAATCATTTCATAGATCAGTGGTGCAGCCAGAATTCGGTTCTGGGGTGGGGGGTTGAGTTTTTGATAAAGGTGTTTTCCGGTTATTTGAATCACCGTTTAATTGAATTAATATTTCTAACAAATCAAATCATAATGCATTTTTTTCCGTAGTTACATTGGTCATGTTTCATCTAAACAGCGTTTGCTGTATTAAAGTTAGAAAATATAAAAGCCAGGAAAAGTCAATAATAAACCTACAAGACAAGCACTAAAATCGGTAAATCAGGTGTTTCCGACCACGTGACATTTTATGACATCGAATCTGGCCTTAAATAATATAAATTTGTTGAAAATATCTCTAAAGTTCTCTAAAAATATCTGGGTTTGAATTAAACCCGTTTTTGTACTAATATTATAAAAAAAACAGATCAAAATGTTTAAATATTACATACTCTCGTAGGTGTAATTATGCCACATACCATCATTTAGTTCTCTTGGAATGAAAACCAATTACTATTTTTTACTCTTAAATAAAGACCTTGTACAAAGTTTAAACTTGGAAAAGAACTAATCATGTTTTGGAAAGAGATTTTCACAGATTCTCGCGAAAAGTCACTTGTCATTTATATTTCACGTAATAGAAGATTATTTTAAAGTATTTTAAAAAAATATGCTTATTATTTTAAAGTATTTAAAAAAAATATGCTCAACAATGTAAAAACTTCAAATTGATTTTTAAAAATAAACGTACATGGAGGCATGATTATTCAAGTGATTTCTAATCGAAAGAGTTTTTCATTATAAATGAAATATTTATTGAATTATAAGCGTTGTTGTCTCAAAATTACTGGCCTTTAATGCCTAGGAATTATTTTTTATTTAATATTTGCTTTCAGTAATTGAATTAAATCGAAAAGAAAAAGTTTACTCATCACAATGATTCGCCTTGTTTAAAAGAAAGATCTTGTATAAAGTTTATACTTGGCATTGTGCCCAATGCGCTTCGAAAGGAGGTCTCAAAATAACAATACTGTTGTCATTTGTGTCACTATTTTCTAGATATGTTTTTAATTAATATCTTTTTTTCTGCATGATTAGATGGTCTATTGTTTTAAACATGGAACAAAGAGAGAACTGTGATTAAGAAATGGCCCACTGTATAATACTTAAACTCAAAAAGCATCTGTGTGTCAAGAAATCACTATCCTTTTAATATAAGACGCCTTGGAAAAGTGACTTAGTTCAAATAACCAATTTTCATTTAACTAATGCATATAATGATCTTTCATATTTTTAAGTAGAATTTTTGCCATTTAATTGAATCACTTTGTTGAATGTAATCCGATTCAACAAAGTGGTGGATTCCAAAATATGCCAAAACGTTTAAATATTAAATTTGGTTTCGATTCATATAAGCGGGAATTATAGCAATCTTTATTGGCTCTGGGAGAGGTTTTAACCCCAAAATCCCTCCCTTGGTTGCGCCAATGCCACAGATATGCATGCAGTATTCTTTTAATAATATGAAAAAAATCTGAATTTTTTAGAAAAGTAGAAATTGTGATTCCTGTACAGCTGGGCCTAGAAATGTAAAAATATAAATGGATCGGGCTTTTGCCTTGAAATTTTGACCCATGTAGGCCTCTATGCAGGGTTGCTATGTTGTCCATTTTTTTTTTTTTTTGTAAAAAGTCCATGATGCCGGATGAAACTGAATATGGAAAATCCTGATTTTCCATATTTTTGTCTTATAAAATTATTGCTATGATAAAATAGAATTATATTCCTATATATTTTTAAAATAATACAATATTTTTTTCTCCAATTAATCATTTAATTAAAATAGAATGTTTGCATATTTATCATAATCTAATAAATCCACAAAAAATTTTAATGACATGTTGGTGTAAAATTAAGTTTAGAAAATTAGAAATACAGTAAAACTTTGATATAACAGACACTTCAAGAGTGTGGAAACTGTCTGTTATTCGGAAGTGTTCGCTATTTGAAAAACCTCAGCAATTCAAAAATTGCTAAGAAATTCTTAATGTGTTATTGACTTTTATATGTCCTAAAATGTCAGTTACATGATTAATCAGAAATTAAAATTTTTAAAGCAATAAAATGGATATAAAATTGTGCATATCTTTATCCACTGTTTAATACATTCTTAGGAAAAAATCTGTTACAAAAGTTCGTTTTTGCTTGCAATTGCATGTAATTTGTTTTTCGATGTGAAGTTTTAACTCTGTCAGTAATTTTAATCCTTCTGAACCCATCTTTTTTTCACAAGAAAATTATGTAACTGCACACTGTATTTTACCATGTCTTGGAAATTCTTGA
Organism: Maratus speculifer; assembly: GCA_964019185.1. Taxonomy (NCBI): domain Eukaryota; kingdom Metazoa; phylum Arthropoda; class Arachnida; order Araneae; family Salticidae; genus Maratus; species Maratus speculifer. The sequence continues at coordinate 185,171,324 of OZ025296.1, read as the reverse complement.
TATGGTAAGAAACATCTCCAATTTCAATATCTCTTTCATCATCATTAATAGAGTTTGATTTTGTCGAGAATTCTGAAGGAGTATAATTGCATATGTCAACTGATTCTTCTTCAGTAACTCATCTATATATATTTACTAGCAAAAGCCGTGCTTTGTTTGGATTCGCGAAGCATTATTTCATAAGATAAATATTTGAAAGGAACATTACTTTTTTATATTATTTTTGCATATTATAATTATATTATTTTTTAGCAAAAACGTTTTTATATTTTAACGTTTATTAGCATTTATATTATTTTTTAGCAAAAACGTTATCTCATGTTTTGGCGCATTTAAATTTTAGAAATGTAAATTCAGCCAAATAACTAAGAATTTCCTCGGAATTTTTTATTTATGATATAAGGCTGTTATAAATAAAAATATTTTCGAAGCAGAATTTTACAAAATATTTTTTTTAACTAAAAGTTTTAAAGATGTTTTTACATTTTCCAATGGCCAGTAACGCGTTCGTTCTGGCCAATAAGTTTTCTTTTTCTCGACATTTTTAAATTAATAATACATTCCAGAAATTATTTATAAACGTATAGTTAATCTATTTAATTTGGTTGAATTAAATTATTCTTCAATCAATTAAAATATTCTTAAATTATTGTTTAATCTTTCATTTCGAATACCAAACTTAAGAAACTTACCAAATTTAACAAAATATTCACTTTAAATACCAAATATAAGAATCAATTTTACTTGTTTACGATTCTTTTTGTTGCCACTTTACCAAAGTAAATACCTAAATAAATAAATCATAGTGTAATTCTTTTAAAATCCGTAAGTATAAACTGCGTAAATAATTTTGGCAGAATAATGAAAATATTTTATTTAATATATTAATCATGATTCTATTTATAATTACTAACCCCATAGTTTATTTTCCTTCTTAAAATAAAAAGATACGGGTTCAATTTTTTATTTGCAAACGATTTTGGCGGAATAATGAAAATATATTTTATTTAATTAATTAATCATGATTCTATCTATAATTACTAACCCCATGGTTTATTTTAATTCTGAAAATAAAGATACGCGTTCAATTATTTATTTACAAAAATGCGTCTATAATAGAAAAACATATAGAATAAATTAATTATTAAAATAAAATTTTTTAAAGGTTGTTCTGTAAAAAAAATAACATTCTGCAAATCTACATATCATAATTTATTCTTATGTTTAATTTCAAGTCAAAATACTGAATAGATTTTTTATAAAGTGTGCAACAAACTGTAACTTGAGTGGCCTAGTAGAAGATTCGCTTCGCTCATCCTAAAAAGACCTGGCTGTTCTTTTAGTCATCAGCCCTGCACTTTCTATTAGACAGATTTTGATAATTATTTTTTAAATGAAAGCTGTTCATGTGTAGATGTGCATGTGCCCATTCTATCTATTTTTTAAATTATTTCCATTTTTATATTTTATTTTTAATATTGTATTTTTTTATAATATTTATAATAAAAATTTATTTAGCTTTATCACTTACCACCAATCATAAGCTTGATTTCATCGGTGAATGAATCATAAGGAAAAAGAATGTTTTTTGTAAAATAAGACTAAAATAAAATTTTTGAATATAATTATAATAGTTTGAATACTAACTACACAAATACCAACTATAATTTGAATGCTAATTGCAGTACAATACACATATTATTTACTCAGAAATAATATTTAGTATTCTGTGGAAGTAAAATAATAGAAATTAAACTTTCATAAACAGTAATATCTAAAATCAAAATGTTTCTGATGGAGATAATGACGTCATTCACAAACCAGATAAATTTGCTCCATGAATATAATATGTTGTTATGAAAGTTTCAGTGATGACGTGATATTCACTGACTTTCATTTCTGCATCTAAACAGATTTCATCTATTTATTTAAAGTTGTTGGTATAGTCATTGATTGATTGCTTAGAAATAAAAATATTTCTAAAAATTACCTCATTTCTACTTATTTATAATAAATATTTAACAGGGTAATATGGGATTGCTGGGAAAATCAGAGTGTAAATTTTAGGTAGTAAAAATCCGGGGAATCTCAAGGGGTATTACAAAAAATTCCCCAAACCTGGGAAAACCTGCCAACTTGATTGTCTACTCTAGGAAATTGTGAGCAATTGTTGCTGTTTACATGGTTTATGATACTACATCTGTCAACGTTTATTCAGTCACTTGACGACACACTTCTTAACATTGGGATTTGACAACAGAAGTTCAAGAAAAAATTAAGAAAAATAAAGGACATTTTTATTGATACTGGCGCTTGTAGCTTTCATATTATTCATAATAATTTAAAAAGAGATTTAAAAAAAAAAAACAGCCCCCAGCAAACTACTAAGTTTTTAAGGACAGCCCCACAAAGCATGCAGACTTCATCTTTGTTTTACATAAATTAATGTTTTCCTTTTAAAGTTGTGTTCATGTTGTTTATTTAAATGATGTATAATAGGGTGGGCCGAAAAAAACTTTTTTTTCGATTTTTGGTTATGGTGGGTGCGGAAAAGTGGCCACTCACTAGTGGCATTCAGTTCATACAAAAAATTTGAGATTTTTTGGACATTTCCTTACCCTGCCGCAAACGGCTTGAAGTTTTGCAAAAATGCTCATTTTTAACTTTTTCGAAAAAAATTAAAAAATGTTATATTAAATTTATTTTGGTTGTATTTACTCGAAAAGGCATATTTAATGTACCAAATGTTTAAATAAGATCTGATCATGCATTATTTAATATCTATGTGTATTATAACTTAGCCTATTTTTATAGCTTTTTCTCGTATAACAGGCAAAAGTTGTATTTGTTTGAATCGATCGTTAGTTTCTCTCTTATTTATGTCCCTTGGTCTTCTTTATATTTTTTCTATGTGTCAAAAGTCATATATTTGGTCAACGGACAGCAATATACTTCAAAAACAAATCTGGAAGATGAGAAGGGGAAGAAGCAGGGACTCTAAGCGAGCGCAATGACTCATAGATTTTTCACATCCCATTAGTCAAGCACCGATTGTTTTGGAAAAGATCTTAGGTCCCATGGTTTCACAATAAAGTTTAGAGATTAGATGTCGAAGTGGGATATCGTTCATAAGAAGAATACATATCAAATATTGCAGCTCTCTTTCTACTTTTTTTTTTTCAAGACAGGCAATGGCACCATTGCGTTTTCCTGTATTAACAGTGGTGCCATCACACCCAAGTGCTGTCAGTTCAGAAAAGTCTAACTTGTGGTGACTTGGAAGCTTGTATAATGATTTTGCTATTTCTTTTCCGTGACCGGAACGAGGTATTAAGTGACCCAAGTATTCCTAACCAGGTTCAAACAACACGGTGATGTGTGTGTGACGGTGCCGCTTCTTCTTTTTTCCCCTCTGAATATACTTTTATCCTTTCTACCATCAAAAAATATGCTTTTAATTTTCCTTCTTTCAAGAAATCCTTCTGTCTGTATCTTCTTTCAAAGTTTCTATTTCTTTCTTTTGACTTTGTTTTTATCGATGGCGAGATTCGTATCCTCTGCTGTCACTACTTCTACATGGTGAAGCAAACAGTAGTGTGGCGCATGATTATCAGCATAAGTTGGCAACTGCAATACTTTCAATATGCATGATGCCTCCAAAAGACTACTTATTGCGTGTCTTTACATTACCATAGTCCTTCATACTAGCCATTTCTAAGCTCGTCGTAATAAAACTCACAAAACACTATAATGGAACATTAAACGATCCAAAAAGCACTGTATCTCACTGGAAAAAGGTTTCACATTCACACTGGACAAATGTCGCAGGTAACTGAGCATGGGGAAACAATCTTTTATCACATTTTGGCTCTCATCTATTTCGTCCTACACTCACTCAGTATTACGACGAGTCATTGTGCTCGCTTAGAGTCCTGCTTCTTCCCCTTCTCACCTTCCAGATTTGTTTTTGAAGTATATTGCTGTCCGTTGACCAAATATATGACTTTTGACACATAGAAAGAATATAAAGAAGACCAAGGGACATAAATAAGAGAGAAACTAACGATCGATTCAAACAAATACAACTTTTGCCTGTTATACGAGAAAAAGCTATAAAAATAGGTTAAGTTATAATACACATAGATATTAAATAATGCATGATCAGATCTTATTTAAACATTTGGTACATTAAATATGCCTTTTCGAGTAAATACAACCAAAATAAATTTAATTTAACATTTTTTAATTTTTTTCGAAAAAGTTCAAAAATGAGCATTTTTGCAAAACTTCAAGCCGTTTGCGACAGGGTAAGGAAATGTCCAAAAAATCTCAAATTTTTTGTATGAACTGAGTGCCACCAGTGGCCACTTTTCCGCACCCGCCATAATCGAAAATCGAAAAAAAGTTTTTTTCGGCCCACCCTAAAGGGCAAAATTAGCACTAGCCACCGGCCACAGGGCCAGTACATGAGAAAAAATGTCCAGTGAAAAATTGTCTATCAGTGGCCACAAGGTGGCCACTTTTTTACAAGGAGAGAATACAATTTATTTATATTTCATGAGAGATTCTACTTTTTTTAGGTTTCAATATATTTATATGAACATATTTGCTTGGGCTGTTCAGTTTTAGACAATTACTTATAGAAATTTTACTGCTTAATAATTTTAAATAAAAAAGTGGCCACTAGTTTAAACAAAGTGGCCACTTGAAAAACTAGTCTTACTGGCCAGTGGCCGGTAATCAAATTTCCCAATTTTGCCCTATAGCCCACCCTAATGTATAACTCTATTTTTGAGATTATCTTGTTTTTATTTTATTTTGAAAAGATGATGACTGTTATGATACTGGTTTTTAAAAAAATGTTATTAATTCTTTATATGGAAAAATTGTGCACAATGGAAAAAAATTACATCAGGCGATGGGATTTTTTCTTGGAAAATGAGTATGAATCCTGTTTAATGAAACTAAAGAATTTTTAAATAACTGCGTAAATCACACTTTTTATTTTGGAATGAATGAATGTTTCTAATGGTGTAAGTAATGCCATATTGGAAAGAAAGGATTAAAACCAATATATAAATTTATTGCAAGTGAACAGAATCATAAACATGTAGTGAGCCAGTTATGCAGTTTAATAACTCCGCTTTTTCATTACAATAAAAACATTTGATTGAAATTGCAATTATGCTGTAGTTAATTGGATGTTTAAACAAGAAAATGAGTTGTGCAGATATTTTCGAATTTGCTTTCTAATATTAACTTTTCAATAATGCTCCAGATTTCAGAACTCACATTAAAAAAAGGTTTCTTGCTGAAGTTAGAACCAATATAATACTTTCTGAATTATTTTTGTTATAGTTTATTTTTTAAGTTTGGGTATCTTCATCATGAAAAAATAAACACAGTTATATACGTACCACGGTGGCGCAGTTGTAACAAAATGGCGATTTTATGCCTCACGTGATAACCTGGTTATTTTGTTTCAAAAATTTATTTTTTAAAAAGAAGCGACAGTGGAAGCAATAAATAAATAGCTATAAATTATAAACATAATAATAAATATAAATGTCACAATAAATTGTACATATTAACACTCATAGCTTTATTCTCTCCAAATTTATAGGGGAAAAAAGTTGTGCTAACATGGTGAGTATATGACATCTGAGCTATCCCAATTTTAAAAAATGGAAAATATTTATTTCACTCGATATATATAGTCTATATAAGACTCATGCATATCATTATGAACTTTGATTACTAGTAGTCAAAACAGTCAAAGGTAATTTGGAACACTATGAAAATTTAATATTGCGCGATAACTCTTATGAGATTCCGGTAAGTATTTCTGTTGATTATGAAAATTTTTTGTCCTTAAATAGTGAATTTACAAATCATATAGTATTATGTTGCATAAGTTACCTGTAAACCTAGATAAGATTTCTATATTTTATATCTAAGCGTCTAAGCATCAGTAGTAAGGATGAATCTGACATTAAGTCTGCATGATTAATTATATGGGATGAAACAGCCATGGCAAATACAAATGCATTATTCTGTGTGAATCGACTTCTCAGAGACATTATGAACAACATGCTACTTTTGGAGAATAAGTAAATTTTTTTTTTTGGAGGTGATTTAAGACAAGTTCTACCAGTGATTTCACATGCTTCAAGACAAACTGCAGTTCAAAACTTCATTAAGATTTCTACTCTCTAATCCAAATTTAAATTGATAAAAAAATATGTGATTAACACCAGATGAATCCGAATTTTCGGTTAAAATAAATAATGGATTTTTTTTTTTCTTTTTTGTATGAATGAGGAATTTAATGAAGACTCAAATAAAGTAGATTTACCAGTGTCTGTTATAGCCAGTGTTGAATTCAGTCACTTTTCTCCAGGGGGAGGGGGGACATTATAGAGTTTCGTGGGGGAAATTGTACTTTTTGGCCATTGAAAATGAAATTTCAAATTTTCCAGGAGGGGACATTTCATTGCTCCCAATGGGAACCCCCCCCCCCCTTTGGAATTCAACACTGGTTATGGTAGTTATATTAATTATATATTATAATATTATTATTGGTTATATTAATTCAACACTGGTTATAGCAAAAAATAACATTGTCACTGATTTTATTTATTTAGGGGTTGCATTTTTAGATAGTGTCACAATATTTGTTAAAATTTCAATTTTAGCTCTGAAAATCGAGCATTGTTATGGAATTATCACAAAGTTTAACCTAATAACTGAAAATGAGAAAGAAATTATTCAATTTTCAACTGAGTTTTTAAACAGATTACAATCAAGTGGTTTGTCTCCACATATTCACATCTTAAAAAATGGAGCTACTGCAATTTTACCATGAAATATATATTTTTTCAAATTCTTTTAAATGGGATTGGATTAATTGTACAAAAAATGTACGAAAATTGTTTAAAAATTATCTAGAAATTATTATTGGCAAAAGAGATTGATAAAGAAGAATAGATTTAATACCATCAGGCTAGATAGAGGTCTGCACGGGCCGGAATTTCCAGGCCCGGCCCGTAGGAAAAAATTTTTGGCCCGACCCGGCCCGTTGTAAAACTCAAAAGTTCGGCCCGGCCTGTTTAAATCTTTATATTGTAGGCCCGGCTCGTCCCGTACAGAAATCAGTGAAAACAGGCCCGGCCCATTTTGGCCCTTTACGATTTCTAAAAAATTCAGATTTTTTTCATATAATTAAGATTTCTTTAAAGAATACTGCATACATATCTATGGAATGAGTTTACAGTATATTTTACAGGAAATACACATTAGCAACATTAATGATTACTAAGATTCTTAGGCTTTCAACAATCAAATAAAGATTCATCAAAAAATTAATATGGCTTAGAATAAAAGAAAAAAGAAAGAAAGTTAAAAACATCGTAACTTTTGAAACTTTAATAAAAGAAGATTTATAAAAATATTTCTATATCATTTTATTAAAGATTTTAAATCCAAATTCATTCGTTAACTCAAATATGCGCCTTTCTGATACATTTCTAAATTCATTTTTTTCTCAGAAACGCACATCTGGTATCTTTATTCAGAAACTATATAATCAAGTGGCATTATCCGTTTTTTGATACAAGCAATTTAAGATTACTGGAAGGAAATAAATTATTGTTATAGTTAGCATTTTCAATAGAATTTCCGGAAGCTATAGCATGGGAAGGGAGAAAAACCTGCAACCATTTGAGAAACTATTGTATCTGAACAAATTTATGCAAGTATTTTATTCATTAAAAATGAAAAATGCTATTCAATTCCAAATGCCTTCAATAGTCAGGCTTATCACTTATATATTTTTACAATTAAAAATTAATCTGAAAATGTGTCAAACTTTCGCGTTATTGAGAAATTAATTTAAAAACCATCAAGAAGTATATATCCAAAGATTAATCTAACATAAGTTCTTTATCGCTGTTAATAATTTTACAAATCATGTTGTCTGCCCTACAGATCTTGAGAACAATTAAGTCTTGTTCCGGTCCGGCAAGTCTATATGTAGAAAAATAATGTAAGCTTGATCTCGGCCCGGTATGAGTCAGCTAAAAAAATATTAAAATGGGTTACACACAATTTAACTGTCCGATGCCGATCTCACACTGTACAAGTTACATTTTGATATTGATGCTGTCAAACTAGAATGGCTCGTGACGCACATTTATATTTATTCTCGTTAAAACCATTTGCGTTGAAAATAGATCATATTTTATCGTTTCTGCTTAAATCTTCAAAAAATTTTTATTGGCCCAGCCCGTATGGCCTGTTCAATTCTTTTGCCGGCCCGCAGGCCGGGCCGGGTACGGGCCACGGGTCAAGCCCGGGCCCGTGCAGACCTCTACATCAGGCACAACTCTTCCCTTTTCTTTTAGGTCAATTTCCCATTTGTGTTGCATTTTGTATGATTAATAAAGCACAAAGAGAAACATTAGGCTGTTTTAATACTTATTTACCCGAGCCAGTATTTAATTCCTTAATTGCCGAAGCTTTAAGGAAAGAATCTCCAACTTTTTTGCTAAAAAGAAATTTGCCACTACAAATTTTGGAAAATAATCTTCCCTTTATTTAATGGTAAAATTTCCTCATTGTTAATAAAGTAAAAATTTTTAACTCAAAAAAAGTGGTTGTTCGATAGTTAATTTCAGAAATATGCATTTATTTGAGCAAGACATATGTATATACACCCGGGGAAGTTAAGGGGTTTACCACGGCCAGCAGGGTTGGTATAAAAACCGGTTTTTTTGAAAAAAACCAAAAAACCGGGTTTTTTTGGTTTAAACCAGGTTTTTTTGGTTTAAACCGAAATTTTTTCAAATCATTATTTAAATCGCATTTCCAAGAAAAATAACTTGAATTTTAGAAAGTCATGAGGATTTTTGTAATTAATAGTTAATTAATGTTAAACATTCACATTAGTATTTATTTTTTTGATAATTAAATAACTAAAGCATAAAAATTTATAATTAAATTATCTTATAAGTTTAGGTTTCTATAGGGAAATATTCATTGTGTGAAAAAAAAACTATTAATTTATTAGTATACTTATATAAACCTTTTGGATAATAATTTAAGAAATAATTACATGCAGGTTGATAATGAAGGACATAGTAAAGGGCAAACAAACATATTTTACTAAATTAACAGAAAAAAGCTGAAATAGAAAACATTTTCTTGTGCATAATTTAGAAATTATTTACAGTATTAACATCAACAAATGATTATTAATCTCTTACTACATATATTTACTTAAAAAATATAAATATGCATTTTATTAATGCTAAAAGATACATGTGTATTGACTTACTTGATACATCAATGAATGTAATGCTTACAAAAATTGAGACATAGGCTTAGAAAAATTATTATTATTTTAAATACAAACTTTATTTTTTCTGTTTCTTTGTTCTTTAAAAGGTGAAGATTTAGCATTAAATTTTATTATCAGTGCAAGCATCGAGTTACATGGATATTTTTGTTTTGTAAAATTTAATGTATCCTTTTTTTCTTGTTCACATAGTTCACTTTGACTGTATTGTGGTTCAAGCATGTATACCTAAAAGGGCATAGGTGTTAGGGCTATTTTATACCTGGACTAAAAAACTATGAGACTTCTTTATTGTACATTTTTTTTCTCTTAATATTTTTGAAGACCTGTCCAATTATAAACTGCATTAGTAATGGAACTGATTACTTTAGATATTATTCAGGGCAACTGCAATAGAATTTAACAGTTTAAACATATCTTCAACATTTCTTTTAAAATAAAAATTAGATAGATACGAGCTTTTGAATATTTTTATCAATAACATTCCTATTTTCTACACAAATTTTAAGTGGAGCAATTTTTAAGGTAAACATCTAAAGCATCTGAAAATGAATCAAACCTAGTATTATAAGAAAGAGCTAATTTGACAGCATTTACATTGCATGCAATTTTTACATTTGGCTCTTAAACATGTTTTTGATGTATTTCTTATTCCCTCAAATGAAAACCAGATTATATTTTCCTTTCTTCTAGTTTTAGACATTCTTTTATTTCAATATATATATAAGTAGCTTTCTTAAAATAAAATACAATACAAAGTAACTAGAAACAGAAAAAAATAATGTAAAAACTGCAAATCCAATCTAAGAAAAACCAAAGCTTTCTAAAACCAATAGCTATGGAACAGAGAAAATTCATAGTCAATCATTCATTAGCATACAGAACAAGAGTAACCAATGGAAAGAATGACTTATGATTATGTCATTATTGATGCTTTAATACATGATGCAATCCTTAGTAAATCATAATCAAGCTATCTAAGCAGTAAAATTGCATTTTTGGCTGGCATATGCCATTTTTGCATTTTTTTAAAAATAAAAGGTTTAAAAAAGAATTAAAACTACCTTTTTTTATTCTCCCCAGTTCACTGTAGAAAAATATTTTGCCATGTCAATTTATAGCTAGTAAGAAAAATTAGATTGATTAAAGATGTTTGTCACTTTAAAAATTTAATTTGTCTTTAGCTTTGCTTGTAGCTACTCCATAACTTTGTTTTTGCACATCTATATAATAAAGGCCAAACGTATCTGTGCGTAACGCATACGTCATGTTTTGAATGGCAACGCTTTCCGATGAAATTTCGGTTTCGCAATTTTCGCTATTGCAAATTTTTTCACTTTTGGACATAGCACGTTTTCAATCTTTATACTACCGTATAGAGAAAAAAATGCTCTTTTAAATGCAGTTTGTTAGAAAACTGTATCTCAATTTGTTTTTGATTTATTAATTTTTTTTTGTAGTTTTTAGTTCAATTTCTCTAATGGTGGCAACTTGAGTATCGCATTTATGTAAGAAAAAAAGGGAAAATAGCCATAGAGGGGAAAAAAAAGAATAGCGATGCAGTTTAGTGGTTGGAGGTGACACCAATTTTTTTTTCATTATTTCAGAGAAAAAATTATGTTAAAGAATTCGGTCTTTGTTCCACGTGATTGTTTTGTTTGGGCCGAATAAGAGACTTAAATTGGTAGAATAACGCCCATTCAAATCGCTTTAATTGCATACTGCACCTCCATCTATCTCTTTTCTCCATGGAAAATAACAGATCACTGTATATTTTAGTTGCCATTTTTTCATAGCAACTGAAAAAAATAGCAATTAAAAACCTGTTATGACAAAATATTGTCGGTTATAAAACCCGGTGAATGTTGTTCGTTTTATTTCGTTTTTAACCATCAATTTAATGACTTTTAGTTCGTTGTAAACTTACTTTATAAAAGATACATCAATTAACCTGTACAAAAATTTATTTAAAGAATATCTGTGTGTCATATTTTCTTAGTTGGTTTTAAAAACTGAAAGAACGCAATTTTATTCGTTACTTCTAGGTTATCCCGTCGACCAATTTCGCCAAATTATACATGTTGACATAATTTTTATTTTAAATAACGAAAAAACAAATAATTAGAAGAACATTAATAAAAATATTAATAAAAAGTCGAAATAAAAATCACTTAATGACATTTTAAACACGTGAATCGCATTTAATGTCATTGAATGTGACATTCACGATCATCCATTATTGGCATTTAATCTTATAGTTTGCCGATAGTTTTTTGGTCGACGGGATAACCTTGAAGTACCTTTTATTCTTTGTCTAATAACTTCTATCTTGCATCTAATACGGAAATATCGATAATTTTCAAAGCTTTATCTGATTACATAATTATTAAGTTTCATATAAAATTGCTGTTTGGATTTAGTTGGCAGTTTAAAAAGCATATTACGTCGGAAAATTTTATTACGCTTTTCAATTTAAAATTTTAAAAAAGTTTTTCACCTTTACTCTGTGACCCGGGAACCCCGGGTTGGATGTACTAGTTTTAATAATGTGTAAAATAAATGAAAACATTAGGGAAAAAGGAAAAAAAACCAAATAAAAAAAACCATCATGGTTTTTTTAAAAAAACCACTTGGTTTAAACCATGGTTTAAACCACGGTTTAAACCAGCCTGGTTTAAACCAAACAACCCTGACGGCCAGTCAGTGGCGTAGCTAGCGGGGGGCGGAGGGGGCGGTCCGCCCCGGGTGTCACCCTCTAAGGGGTGACACCCAACCTTTATTTGCAAATAAAAATATAATCTTATGGCATAGTCCATGTCAATTCAGGCAGCCAAAGAAAAAATCTTATCTTCATAGTCTCAGAAGTTCTTTGATTGAACATATGTTAAAATTCAGGAAAAAATAAAACTCCCGTATTTTTTTGTTTTCCCCAAAAAAATTTCTGGACCGAGATACAGGGTGCCAAAGATGGAATCTCGAGCACCTTTTTCCATTTGCGATTTTCGAAAAGAAGTTTAAAGTGCTCTCTCTCAGAAACGATGCAAGATATTTCGTTGGAGTTTATTTTATTTTAAAGATAATATTTTTTTGCTTAAAAAGATATACTCCATTTTGAAATATGTATTTAATTATTTTTACAGGAGCCTTCTAAAAAAATTTCTTTTTATCAAAAAGAATTTTTTTTCTCAAAAATGCCAATCTCAAAAATTTTGATTTTTTTACTGTTTGTCAATACCATTGAGTACTACCTGCACTGTAAAGGAGAACTTCCACTATTGAGTTTAACGAGTTTTAAAAACATTTTAAGAATTTAGAGTATTTTACACGAGCTGCATGTTAACAGTTCCAGTAAAAATCTCTCAGTTTTTGTTTATTTGTGTCATATGTAGCCTATTACATATCCTAAACAAGTTAGAAATCACACGTCAAACGTAGTAAATGAGGTGCATTCGTACTATGACTAGTTTTATAAATATTTAGATCTTGGTGCAATAAGTGTTACACTCTTGGGAAAACTGGCATGAACACAAAATTTATTATGTTTCTATATGTTAAATTCAGTAATACGGAAGTAATATGAATCCATCTTAAAAAGAACATAATCACCAGGGCAACCTAGAATCATTACCTATCATGGGATATGATTGAATTAATTATGCGTAGTAGGATTTAATAGGATGAATAAAACATTTATTAGTATCTTTTTTTTTTCAGATTTAATTTGACTTTCATAACATTTGACAACATTTTCACAATTTTTTTTTTTTTTTTTTTTTTTTTTTTTTGAAGGTAACATTTTTCTGTTCGAAATGATATATTAAATTTTGAAAAATGTATTCATAATTTTTGAGGCACCCTTCTGATTTTTTTTAATTAAAAAAAATCAAAAATGCCAATCCTAAATTTATTTTATTTTTATTTTATTTTATTTTATTTTATTTTATTTATTTATTTATTTTTTTTTTTTTTGCTGTTGATTAATACCTTTGTGTACTTAGTGCCTTTCTTATATCGAAAAACTTCCACTTTTGATTTTGACAAATTATCGAAACACATAAAATTTTGCCATATATTTTAACAGTTCCTGTATGACAATCATATACTGGTCGTAGAAAATCAAAATCTTAGTCTTTTTTGAATAGCATTTTATTTCAACCCTCTCACTGACATGGCCGTCTATAGACGTTTCCTAAGCTCCAGGTTTCACTGCAATGCAAGCAATAATTAAAATGATATAACTCAGTTGATTTAATGTATTTTTAATACATTGTGCAATGATTAACACACTCAAGGATAACATTCATATTCGTAAATAAGATTTTTCTATAATTTTGAAAGAATCATATTTTTTTAGCAATTAAAACAAAATGCTGAGAAAGCAACATTACAATTTTGCCCTTTTGCAAGACTGTCAGAGGGTTAATAAGTATAAGAAACAGACTGCTTTTAAAAAAAAAGCATATAAAAGAAAAAAAACATACACTAAAGTTCATAAAATAAATGTATAAATTTCAAAACATCCTTCCAGTGTACTCTGCATAGAACTGAAATTGGAAATTCATAGACTTTATAATTTGTTGAACTGCATCTGTATCTTCCTTTGATATATTTAGTGATGCCTTCCTCCCTTCCTGTTTAACCAATAGGGACTGGGGCTTCCATAATCCTTAAAACATTGTGAATAGGAAGTGAACACTAGTGGTGTGTTACTGTCTTGCAGGTGGAAATCTGTACCCAACAGCCGATCCATGTGAGAACATTAAGTTAACGACAATTTCATAAACAACTGATATCATTGACCTTTGCAATCCACCACTCACAGTATATACACAAGCCACAAAAATTCCTTTTCATAAATTGTGAATCTGAATATTTTGCAGTTGTTTCAGAGATCTTGGTTGAACAAAGTTTTTTCTTGCTTGCTATTCAAAGTTTGTGCAATATAAGTACGCCCATCACTATGTTATTAATAAATGATTGTTCATCTTATTAAATCCTATCACGCATAATTAATTCAATCATATCCCATGATAGGTAATGATTCTAGGTTGCCCTGGTGATTATGTTCTTTTTAAGATGGATTCATATTACTTCCATATTACTGAATTTAATATATAGAAACATAATAAATTTTGTATTCATGCCAGTTTTCCCAAGAGTGTAACACTTATTGCACCAAGATCTAAATATTTATAAAACTAGTCATAGTACGAATGCATCTCATTTACTACGATTGCCGTATGATTTCTAACTTGTTTAGGATATGTAATAGGCTACATATGACACAAATAAACAAAAATTGAGAGACTTTTACTGGAACTGTTAACATGTAGCTCCTGTAAAATTTTCTAAATTCTTGAAATTTTTCTAAAACTTGTTAAACTCAAAAGTGGAAGTTCTCCTTTACAGTGAAGGTAGTACTCAATGATATTGACTAACAGTAAAAAAATCAAAATTTTTGAGAAAAAAATTATTTTTTATTAAAAAAATTTTTTTAGAAGGCTGCTGTAAAAAAAATTAAATACATATTTCAAAATGTAGTATATCTTTTTAACCAGAAAAATATTATCTTTAAAATAAAATAAACTGCAACGAAATATCTTGCATCGTTTCTGAGAGAGAGCACTTTAAACTTTTTTTCGAAAATCGCAAATGGGTAAAGGTGCTTGGGATGCCATCTTTGGCGCCCTGTATCTCGGTCCAGAAATTTTTTGGGGGAAAACAAAAAAAAAAAAAAAAAAAAATACGGGAGTTGTATTTTTTCCTGAATTTTAACATATGTTCAATCAAAGAATTTCTGGGACTATGAAGATAACCCTCCTGCCTGAATCGACATGGATTCGACCCAATAAGAGTTTGGATAGGAATTCTGAAATAAAATGAAAATTTTAGCGCACGACGCAATAGAGTTAGTTTTCTTTTCTTTGAAAATGTGAAATTTTATATAGAATGGTATATCTAAATAAAACATCCTCCTGCGAATAAAAACCTACCTATCCAACGAGTGCGTAGCAAAAGCAAATTTTAAAAGAAAGAATTTTTTTCTACATTATAGACACCAAATAGAATTATGCGGACTATGGGTTGAGTGATGTGTCGCTCCTGTGGGGTTTTTTTTATGCAGGAGGACAAAAGGTAAATAAGGAATGGTATGGTCATTTAATATAAAAACGTAGAATTGTGATCGAAAAAATAGGACGGGACGGAAGGGGGGGGGGAATGACACTATGATAGCTGGGGGTGACACCATTTACATCCGCCCCGGGTGTCACCCATCCTAGCTACGCCACTGCGGCCAGTCATATGTAGCCATGTCTCAAGTACATTCATTTAAAAATATGTAAGTGCAAACAGCTCCAAAAAGTAGCACGATAACTAATGTGGTATATTAGAAAATACTTTTAACTACTTTTACTTTTTATTAACTGGAAAAAAAAAAAAAACATTGTCGAAACAATATGATAACTGAGTTGATACTTATTGATAAAACTGAATAAAATAGATATTTTCTTCTAAGTACAGTTTTCTTTTATTTATAAATTTCAAGTAATGCATACCTATTTAATATACTCTTTTTCGTTGAATTTCGACAGGTGCAATTAGTCAATATTAAATAAAATTTTGGTAATTTCTTCATTCCTGATACATTTCATTAATAATACCTTTATTTTGCTTAGTTATTCATTTGTATTGGAAACGTTCCATTTTCTTTTAAGATAAAATCTGCTTTTCTGAAACATTATCGTAAAAAACTTAAAAAAAAAACTAGTCGTTGGAGACCATCGTAATACTTACCCATCATTTGTATGCATATGAAAATGAAACATGTGAAAACTATTTATACAATGTATTTCAATTCCAAAACTAAATTTAAATATTGTTAATACACATAGTAATATTCTATTAATGAATTGCTGATGCACCAATTTCAACAAATTATATAAAACGCTACCCTACTCAAGCAGTACCAAACTACGTAACAGAAACATCCTTATAACTCCAAAAATAATAATCATATTAACAAACAGTTTACTGTGTCGGATTAAGCGTCTCATTTTCAATTAAAATATACATCTGAATTGAAGTTTGAATGAAATACAGGGTCATGAAAAATCGAAGAATGTGGAAAACAGGATTACAAATATCTCGGCAACTAATAATCCGATCGACTTCGTTTTATATGCAAAATATGTGTTATTTTATTGCCTTTTACTTCCATTCCTTAGAACAAAAAAATTCGAAAATTTTTATATACCTTTCATCAGAACGAATTTTTCGAGAGTCCGAAAAAAATAGTTCCGGATAATCGAGGTTGCTGATATTAAATAGGGTTCGTCCCATTCTTACATACTAATTACATACAAAATTTCAAGTCTCTATCTCAATTTGTTCGGGAGATAGAGCGTTTACAGACAGACAGACTGACAGACAGACAGACGGACAGACAGACGGACGGACGGACGGCAAAATTTTTTTTCTAAAAATATGTTTTTCGGAATCTCCACTATCTAAAACGTGTAAATCCGTCAAAAAAATTTTTTCGATTTTCAAAACGATTGCAAGACTTACCCTATACTACGTATGATGGGTAAGTAAAATTAGTGGTATCCGGCGTGCCACATTTGGCTACGCCGGAGTTGGTTCTTGGGCAATTCTTACATGATGCACGGGACATTTACACGTGTTTAAACCATTAAATTTTACCAAAATTAAAGTTATTAAATGCTTTGATAATTATGAGGTATAAGACCCTAACTTGTTTTTTAGAAAGACATGCAGATTTTGTTTCCCATTTAAAATTTAAGTGAACAAGATATTAAAATGTTTGCGGGATGCACGGGAGTCGCAAACAATCAAAAGGCATCATCATATCGTATTAATGTTAATTTTTGTGATTCTTCATGGATTTATTGATTATACTTTTTTTAGTAATGAAAGAACATTTAATAGATTAATAAATTACGAAGATTTTATGGATGAGATGCATAGGACAAATCTGTTTTGGTTTGTATATTGCATGAGATTTATGACATTTCTCAACATATTTAGAATGTTAAATTGTAAGAATACATGATAGATAAGACAGTAATCATATATTCCACATGATGCAGATATTAATTACTTAAAATAACTGTCAGTAGATGGCACCAGTGTACTCACAATTTAAAATTTTTTAACAAGTAAATTTCCTAAATGTTTTTACATTTTTTTTTTTTTTTTTTTTTTTTTTTTTGCTCTTAATGACACCTAGTGATCAATGTAAATGTATGTATGATTTGTGAGATTTTGGAAAGTTAAAATGTCTTAAGATATCGCATGATTTTAAAATTTTGGGGTGAAACACTATGTAATACTACTAAGAATTCCCACTGTTAGCAAATTGTTTGTTGTGATTGTTCTTATGGAAAAAATATTGAAAATAATGACACTGTTTTAGATGAAATATAATTATATGGAAACAACAGGAGAAAGACGGAGGTAAGATTTTAACAGAGAAAAAATGCTGCACTGACCAGGATCACAGAAAAAAAGCCAGTTAAAATTACAAAAAGCCAGGCTGGTGGCTTTTATTGGTTTTAACCGGCTCTTTTTGGTCAAAATTGGCCTCTTTTTTTTAGCCATAATTGGCTTTTATACAGTGAAGCATTTTAATTATAAGCAACACATTTTTAAGTGTCTTTTAACTAGTTTTAATGATGTTTAATTTACTTTGAGTTTAATAAATTTATTTATTAAAATGAAAAATTGGGATTTTAATTATGATTCATTATGAGAAATTCGGTTATAACCAAATTTTTCTATAATGAAGACATTAATCTATCTATAATAATAAAGAGAGAAGGATGTTTGTCTGTGAGCGCTGTTCTGAAGAGACTGCTGCACGTAGAGTTACAAGATTTGGAGGGAAGGTACTTTTTTACATGTAGTTTTGCACCTCGAAGCCCGATTTTCGATTTTTTGTTTAGATTTTCTTAAATAATTTTTTTAGGCGATTTTTAACGTTATTTTTGCGGTTTTATCCCATTAGTGAAAGGAATACGGTTTCATTTTTTTAACCCAAAATAGCAATTTTTTTTTCTCTTTTCAACAAAGTTTATTCGGAATTTGTACAGCGATTTTTGAATTTTTAATGCTATTTTTAGTGTTTTTTCTCATTTTGCGGCTATTTTTTGAGATTGATAATAAGAAAATCGTTTTAAACTTTTAGCCTAATGCCCTAAATTTTGTGTTTGTTACGATTTTTAGATTTTAACGATTTTTAATGCGATTTTAGCATCTATTTTTTTCATAGTTGTTCTATCAAAAACTTGAGCTGTTGAGAGTGCAATAAGTAGTATTTTTTGTGAAATCTACCTAAAATGTAAAAAATTTAGGTACCACTATTTTCGAATAGCAATTTCATAAACTATCTTAAATTCTTGCTTAAGACCGCTACCCCATCGAGTTATATATCACCTGATAGGTTATTTAACAGAGTATGGTTTTGATAAAGTTTTTGAAGAATAGAGTGCTCTACCTGGAGGTGGAAAATGGAACTAATAGAACGCTATTTTTTAAATTTATAATAATAAAGAGACAAGTTTGTGTGTGTGTCAGGGCTGTTCTGAAGAGTCTGCTGTACATAGAGTTACAAAATGTGCAGTGAAGGTACTTTTATACATGTAGTTTTGTACCTCGAAGCCCGATTTTCAATTTTTTGATTATATATTTTTTTTATAATTTTTTTAGGCGATTTTTAGCGTTGTTTTTGCAGTTTTATCCCATTAGTGAAAGAAATACGGTTTCATTCTTTTAACCCAATATAACAATTTTTTTTTTTTTCTCTTTTCAGCAAATTTATTCGGAATTTGTACAGCGATTTTTGAATTTTTAACGAATTTTTAATGCGTTTTTAGTTTTTTTTTCTCATTTTGCGGGTTTTTTTAAGATTGATAAAAAGAAAACCGTTTCAAACTTTTAGCCCTAAATTTTGTGTTTGTTACGAATTTTAGATTTTAACGATTTTTAATGCGATTTTCAATGTGATTTTTAACGCTTTTTCAAGATTTTTTGCGTTTAGCATCTATTTTTTTTCATAGTTGTTCAATCAAAATCTTGAGCTGTTGAGAATGCAATAAGTATTTTTTTTTTTTCGAAATTTACCTAAAATGTCAAAAATTTAGTTACCACTATTTTCGAATAGCAATTTCATAAAATATCTTAAATTCTTGCTTAAGACCGCTACCCCCTCGAGTAATATATCACCTGATAGGTTGTTTAACAGAGTATCGTTTTGATAAAGTTTTTGAAGAATAGAGTGCGCTAGCTGGTGGTGAAAAATGGAACTAACAGAACGCGATTTTGTTAAAACTTGGAAATATAACAATGTGATTTATTTTAAATTTTAAAATGGTTTATAATACATGATAAAAATTTAAACAAAGAATGGTGTGACACATTTCAGGGTGCGTGAAAGGAGGGGCGCGAACAAAATTAGGAAATGTAATAAGGAGATCTGTTTTACACTTTAGGGTATTTTATAACACATGTTAAAATTTTTAAAGTACTGGCGATGCTCTGGAGAGACCGCTGCACGAAGTTATGTATGAAATTTTACACATTGAAAGCCGATTTTCAGTTTTTTTAATTTAATTCATATGCGAATTTTAGTGGGTTTCGAGGCGATTTTTCCACGTTAGCGAAAAGGAAAGCGGTTTCATTCTTTCGACATAAATTAGTGAATTTTGTTCTCTTTTCAATATAATTTATTTGGATTTCGTGCAACGATGTTTGGATTTTTAGTGAATTATTTAATGTAAATTTTGCCGCTATTATTCGACATTAGTAAAAGGAATTTTGCTTAAAACTTTCAAACTTTGGTGTATTAAATTTTAGCTGTTAAGATTTATGAATTTCAGCTAATTTTAATGCGATTTTTCGAGATTTTTTGCGTTTAATGAATTTACGATCCTCCATTATTGTAGTTTAATCTTATGGTTTGACCCAGATAGTTTCTAGGTCAACCGAAATAGTTCAGATTTTCGATTAGAAAGTTTTATCCGTTTGATGAAATTCTGATTACTGCGATTTAAAAAATAACTAGCGATATTTAGTGCATTTTTCAATGCGTTTTTAATAAACTTTTTAATGCGATTTAGTACTATTTTTTTCGATCCCCACCACAGCGGTGTTTTAACAATTAAAAAATTATTTTGGTTTCAAACTTTTAGCCTAATATAGTAAATTTCACCATTTACCTTTTTTTAATTTTGTCGATTTTCAATGTGATTTTTGATATTTTGTCTTCTGCGTCAATTTTTTTGTAATTCATGTAAAAAAGAATGGTTGCTACGTTTTACACGACTAGAATATTTTTTTATTCACGGGATGTATTTACATTAGCGATTTTTAATGAATTTTTCAATGGTTTTGTATTGGTTTTTTGAATCTCACGGCTATTTTTTGAAATTTCGAAAAGGAAATTAATTTCAAACATTTACATTTCATTTACGTATTTTGAAATTTAGTGATTTTTTAATGCAATTTTTAGCAATCTTTTCATTATTTCTCACGCTTTGCGCCGATTTTTTCATTCGTATTTAAGAAAGAATTCAGATTACACTATTTTACTCTATTAATGTAAATGTTGTCCCCCGCTATTTTTAAATTTGAAACGATTTGTAATGCATTTTTGAATACAATTTTTAGATGTTTTCGAGTTCATGGCGATTTTTTCACAATTGGAAAAGAAATTTTTAAATAATTTGTAGCTTAATGTAGTAAATTTTGACATCAATGATTTAGATTTTTTGTGTATTTTCATAAAATGTTTAGCGAAATGCTTAGCAAGTTTTGTGTCGATATTTTTTAACTAATGAAAGAGTTCAGATTTCAATGTTTTGTCCCATTATGGTAAATTATGTCCGCAGGAATTTAATATAAATGTTTATCTTACTATGGCAAATTTTGTCCGGATTTTTGAATTTTACTGATTTTTAATCTGTTTTATAGTGATTTTTCAAGTTTTGTGACAG
This sequence comes from Maratus speculifer, assembly GCA_964019185.1. Classification (NCBI taxonomy): domain Eukaryota; kingdom Metazoa; phylum Arthropoda; class Arachnida; order Araneae; family Salticidae; genus Maratus; species Maratus speculifer. Next base: position 185,149,955 of record OZ025296.1, on the reverse strand, counting down.
TTGTTGACATCGGTAAAAGAATTTCGGTTTCTAACTTTTAGCATAAATAGTACAATTTGTTCTCGACGCTTTTATGAATTTTGCCAATTTCTAATGCTATATTCAATGTAATTTTTAGTTAGTTTGGGGGATTTTAGGTGTTCCGTTTTGACTCTTCCTTATTCATTAACGATTTCAGATTACAATATTTTCGACTGAATATTAAATTTTTACAGCCATGACTTTTAAATATTCAGCGATTTTTAATATAGTTTTCGATACGAGTTTTAGCCATTTTTTTTAAAGTTTCTTGGCGATTTTCTGTCATTCAGAAACGAATTTTGATATCAAATATTTTGTTTAATGTAGTTATGTTTCGAATGCAATGTTTTATCTCTTAATATGATTTTGGCGTTCCATGCCTACATTTTGTAATTTATGAATGATTTCGATCATAACCCCCCCCCCCCCCCGCCCTGCCTTAATATTATTTTTTTAAGCATTGACTTCCAAATATTTAGCTATTTTTAATGCAATTTTCAATGTAATTTTTAGCCATTCTTCAAGTTCCGTGGCGATTTTTTTTACATCCGGAAATCGATTTCGATTTCAAACTTTTTGGTTAATATGGTTAATTTCTTGATTACAGTATTTTATATTATAACAGTGAATTTTTACCCTAGGGATTTTTTAATGTTTTACGACTTTCATTATAATTTTCAATGCAATTTTTGGGCTTTCTCAGTCTTTTAACATTTTTTAAAGGAATTCGATTTTAAGTTTGTAGACTAATAAGAGTTTGGTTTCAAACTTTTATCCTTTACGGTAATTGTTTTGCTCTCTTATTTTGATCTACAGCAATTTTTTAATGCAGTATGCTTTTTTTTTTTTTTTTTTTCTCTCGAGTTCACGACGATTTTTTTTCAGATACGGAAAAGGAATTCGGTTTTTAATTTCTTTGCTAATATGATAAATTTCCTCCTGTGCGATTAAAGATTTTTATTGCGATTTTTTAGCAGGTTTTTTCGTATTTCAATGCTTTTTACATTATCAAATTAATTAGATTCAAAACATTTATCCAAGTAGAGTAAATTTTGAGTTCCGTGATTTTTGAAAATTTTGCCATTTTTAAAGCGATGTTTACGTTTCTTCGCGACCCGCTTCGATTTTTTAGAGGTTCAATTTTTGGCCGAATTTATTAAATTCTGGTCTCTTTTCTTCAAAGTTTATTCGAATTTTGAAACACAATTTTTGAATTTTATTTTATATTTTTATGAGATTTTTAATGTTTTTTTGCGATTTGTAAGAATTTTCCACATTAGTAAAAATAATCCAACTTCAATTTTCTAGCCCATCTCTTTTCATCGAAGTTTAGAGGTAATTCGTGCAGCATTTTTTAAATTTTTCGAGGTTTTTATTATGATTTTTAAAGTTTTTTCGCAATTCTTGCTATTTTTTGATGAACCCGGGCAACGCCGGGCAGAACAGCTAGTACTAGAATAAAACGTCGATGGAGTTGCCATTGCTTTATTGTCAGAATTGCAAATATGTTAGCTAAATTATAAAATAGCCATACCAAGGGCTTTTTCTGATTTACATTGACCTTTAATCCCACCCTTGTTTTTCCATTTTTACTGCTTTATAAAATTAAAGAGGTCAATGGTTACTTAGTTAAATGTTTTATTACTTAATTTTAACAGTTATTAAAATGTCATGTTTTATTCCCTATAAACATTTAAAATCATACATATAAAAAAAACCCATTTCTCACTATTGAAAATATTATGAATTATGGGTATTTCATAATATATTATATTTCACAATTTCAGTATTCTCAATTAGCATATGCATGAATATACTCATTCATAAAGTAAATGTATGCATAAATATATTCAGGCAAGAGGGCATATATACACTTTTAAATAACAAAGAGCTATTCAAATTTTTAATTCAAAAAATTTTATTAGAACATTTTTGTTGCTTAGTTTTATATAATTATATATTAAACTCTCCTCTAATATTAAATCCTTCCTAATTTCTCTTTCAAAATTGTTCATTCTATGATTTAATCTTTACATATTGACCTGTAAGAATGTTTACATGAATGCTTTGATGTATTACATTTTGTCATAATTCAATTAAATATAATTCTTAAGAATGTGTAATATAAGGAGAACTATGAAATATAGGAGTTTAAAATACATTTTGTGATTATATTTTCTTTTTTCCAAGATTTATGTATTATTTCAGACATAATGCCTTCACAGTTGACTTCTAGCGGTTATAAAGACTTATTTATTTGAAAAATTAAATAGAAATTTATAACTTTTTTAGTAGTAAATAATTAAAAATGTATTAAAAATAAATCAATCCAAATTAATATGGATTCGATACAAATTAACACTTATAAAAGCCGGCCGGTTTTTTTTGGCCTGGCTAACTGGTTTTTTCACGATCCTTTGATAACATTCCAGTGTGTCTCGAGATCTTTTGATGAAATTCTCATGTTTTTCATGATCCTTATGTAAAATTCGCAATATTTTTATGAAATTTGCGTCTTTCGCAACCTTTGAGCGAAATTAGAGTTTTTCGCAATCTTTCGACGAAATATGTGTTTTGGTCTTTTGACAAAACAGTAAAACCCTGATAATTTGGATTAATTGGGACCAGACCCAATCCGGATTATCCGGAGAATTGAAAAAAAAAAAAAAAAAAGAAAAAAGTGAAATAAAATAAAACATATTTACAGAAAATCACTTTTATGTTAAACTTATTGAATATTTACAGACAGTAAAAATGTTTCCTTTGTAATGAAAAAGTTTGTAATTTCCTGCTGTGCCAGTTTTCTATATATTTTGCAAGCCGTACGGTCACGCTTCTGCTTGAACATAAGTAGTTCGTTGGGTGTAAAATTGACCAAAACAATCCGGATTAACGGTCCGAATTATCGGGTCTCTACTGTATGTATACTTTTTTGACAAAATTTATGGTTTTTTTTGACCGCCTTTATTTGTTTTTTCAGAATTTTAATATTCCTCTGACGAATTTCACGTTCTTTTCGCAATCTTTCGACGGATTTTACAGTTTTTCGCTACATTTTGACGAAAAGTGTGGGGATTTTGTGATTGTTTGACAAAAATTCGCATTTTTTGAGAACGTTTCGTTTGTTTTTGGCAAATTTCCCATTTTATTCGCGATATATTGACAAACATGGCGTGTTTTTTGCGATCTTTTAAGATGAAATTTGCGCGATTTTCGCAATCATTCTTCCGCGTTTTTTTTTTTTTGACGAAATTAGTGGTTTTGAAAAAGTTAAACATGAAATTTTTCTTTGACTCTCGGATGGACGAAATCGATGGACTAAACTAGGAACTCCTAAACATTTTAAAGAATTTAGACCATAATAATTATTTAAAAAAAAAAAAAGTATACTTTCAATTATTTTTCAACACTGCAAACCATTTAAAAAAAATACGAAAATTTATTTCTTTATATATATTAATTATACATATAAAATTAAATAATTTTATATATATATATATATATATATATATATATATATATATATATATATATATATATATATATATATATATACTTAATATTGTTTAACAGTTTGTTCGTATACGGTATTAAATAAAACCGCCAGTAACATCATACTTACCCATACAGAACCCTCTTGGATTGCTTAGTCTTACTTAGTTATTTTTAGATTTTCAGCTTTATGGCATTTATTTCTAGATGTTGGTTGGATCTTTTGCTCCCACTGTGAAGCATTTTCTTTCTTTTCTTTTAATTCTCCCCTCCCCCCCCCCCTAACCCTACCTAAAAAATAGCTGCCGGTTTTCCACAAGCTTTAGCAATGAAAAGAATTTTTTTTTTCTTTTGGAATGTGTGTAGTCGCTGTGACCAAACATGTTAACTTCCCTCAGTTTTAAATGTCTGTCTCGATAATTTCTATTCGAACTTAATTCTTTATAAATTACGTTCCGTTTATTTTTCTCCTTTATATTTATACATACTAATTTTCTTACAATACGTCCAAAGTGTTACCTTTCCTTTCGATTTGGGGCTTTGCAAAAAATATAACTTGTCTGACACTTGATATCGCAAAACATCACCCAGCTCGGGTTAATTGGTGAGGTCTCCGGTAAAGGGCGAAATTAGCACTAGCCACCGGCCACAGGGCCAGTAAATGATAAATAGTGGCCAGTGAAAAATTGTCTATCAGCGGCCACCTTATGGCCACTTTTTTACAAGGAGATAATATATTTTACTTACATTTTATCAGCAATTCTGCTTTTTTGGGTTCCAATATATTTATATTAACATATTTATTTGTGCTATTCAGTCTTACATTAATACTTATGGAAATTTCAACTGTTTAGTACTTTTAAATAAAAAAGTGGCCACTAGTTTAAACATAGTGGCCATTTGAAAAATTAGTCTTACTGGCCAGTGGCCGCTAAAGAAATTTCCCAATTTTGCCCCATAGTCTCCGGACAATGAAAGCCCCATTCTAAATTTTCTCTCAGCTCAGAACTGCTTTGGTTTGGGGTTACTGCTCTCTGAGTGATTGAGTTAGGCATTTTATTGCTAGATTAGCTAAATTAATTTATTATTTATAAAGAAAATAAGCACCGTATTTCTACACGTGTTTTAGTGGTGTTTCAGTTGTTCACGAAAGGAGAAAAATGTGTGTGTAAAAAATAAGTGATTATTGTTAAAATTTTACTTTCTTTCTCCCAATAAATATTTCATTTTTAATAACGTAGTAATTTACTGAGCCAGAATAAAAAGAAATATATTTAAGACAATTTTTAATTAAAAAAAATGTTGTTTAAATGTTGGAATTGCATAATATACAAATACATGCAGCAAGTAATATATTTATTATCATGTTATTAAAATTAAATATTGGTTTTCTATTTTGAAAATTTAATTCTCCTGAAATTTATAATATATATTAGTGTCTTTGCAATTGATAAGAGTGTAAAAAAAAAAAAAAGACAAATAATTTTAAAAACTAAAAAAAAAAAAAAAAAATATTTACGCTTTTGAGAAAAATGTCAACATCTGATTTATATAACGCATATTTATTTAGACGTTTTATGTATAATTTATAAAACAATAATGCATAAAAACTGAAGGTATTGAATAATTCTTAAATAATTTTTTTATTAGTCTTGTTTAAAAAAATTAAATTTAGCTCATTTCAATGCTTTTACAATATATTATATCGATCCTTTTTTTCTACCTTTAATATGTTAATAAGTAAAAACTAAATATATTAAGTAATTTAAAAATTTTAATAATTCTTTAATATTTTAATATTCATATCAGACCTTTTTTATTTAGGCCGTATTTGTTAATTTCCTGTAGTTACGGAGAGGATTTTCATTTAAATACCATAAATAAGCATTAAATTAAAAGTGAAATTTGGTAGAATTCAATTACTAAAAATTTGGATTTGACGCTAATTCATTTATTTTTAACCTGACTTATTATCTGCCATTAGGAAAATATTGACTAACAAACTAAAGTGGAAAAGGTAGCAGTAAATTTTACATGTATAGTAAAACTTTCCTGTGCGACCACCTCCCTGAACGACCATTTTTTCATGGTACGAAATTTATTTTCATCGGCTCAATACTAATTTTACCTCCCTCCAAAGATCATCCCAGTTGAACTCCCTCCATGAGCGACCAATTTCTTTGAATGAAATGAAACAAATCTCGCTTTCTCCTGGACGCTTGAAGAGTGTTTTATTAGAAAAATATTCTGGAGAGTATATTGTTCATCAAACTTCTAGACTAAGATTTTTTTTTAAATTGCGGTAATTTTTAAGTGTTTAAATCTCTTTATGTCTTTTTAGCTTTATCAGGGATATGTTTAGGAAAATTTTAGGTCCTTTAAAGGACCCTTCACAAAATTATTTGTCTCTTAAATAGACCTTTCATAGAATTTTTTCACCTCCAAATTGAACTTTTCACAAATTTAATCATTTAATAATAAAATCTGGCTTATAAATAAGCAGCTCACCAAAGAGCACATTACTTAGCTTTTTATATATGCAAAATAGAACCTGAAGACATCAATAATTTAAAATTCACAAAATTGTGACTAGAAATTTCACAAATATAAGAAGAAAATTCACAATTTCACAAACAGGACCCTGTGAGAACAGTCTGGACAGACCCCTGTTTATACTCTGATGACGAATTAAGAATGACGGTCAATAAACTCCTCTGACCTATTCTGTCTGAAAACTCTCAGAGAAATACATAAAGAAATGAAATCGTCATTGTTTCCATCAAAAAGAAAAATAAATAAATAAATAAATGCATTTTTTTCTGGACTTTTAAAGGACAGGAAATAAAAATTATAAAAGATAAAATCATAAAATCGAAACATTCTTAGTCAATGTATTTATTTTTTAAACTCAGCAGTAATTAACCTATGTAATAACCTTTTGTTTTGATACTTAAACTTTCATATTTTTGCTAATGTGAAAAATAAATTAATAATAAAAGTAAAAGTAATTGTTGCCCTTTTCAACAACTAAAATCTGGTTTAAACATGACCTTCATTAAGAGATTACCTCTCGGAGCGACCAGTTTTTATTGCAATGAAAATAGTTGCTTTAGGTAAGTTTTACTTTACTTTGTTAGGTAGATTTCGTAAGAAATACTACCTATTGCAATCGCACCAGTTTATCTATCTATCTGTCTATATATATATATATAGAGAGAGAGAGAGAGAGAGTTTCTCCCAGCTTTAAAAAAGGGCAGGGAGCTACTGTTCTGAAAAGGGCACTTTTTACATTTTCAGGGCACTTTTTCATTTTTAAGGGCACTTTCATAGAGTTGAATCTAGAATCTAGCGGTTCAAAAAGTCGTGAAAAAAACAAAAATTTCATGGAAAAAATTGAAAAAAAAAAAAGGGTAAATTTTGTTAAAAGATCGCGAAAAAACGGCCAATTTTGTTAAAAGATCGCAAAAAAAATAGCAGATTTTGTTAAAAGATCGCAAATAACGGCATATTTTGCTACAAAATCGCCAAGAAACGTCAAATTTCGTGAAAACATCGCGAAAAAAACGGGAAATTTTATTAAAAGATCGCAAAAACGGCATCTTTTGCTTAAAAATCGCGAAAAAACGACAAATCTGGCGAAAATACCGCAAAAAACGGAACTTTTCACAAAATTTGCCGTTTTATTGCGATTTTTGGACGAAATTTGCCGGTTTTTTTCGTAAATCTTTTGACGAAATCTGCCGTTTTATCGCTATTTTTTGACGAAAGTTGCCGTTTTTTGCGACTCATTTGACAAAATTTTCCGTTTTATCGCGACTTTTGGAAAAAAAAATTATCGTTTTTAATCGATCTTTTGAAGAAATCTGCCTTTTTGTGAAATTTTGTGACGAAATTAGCCATTTTTTTGCAAATCTTGTCGGAAATTAGCCTTTTTTTGACGAAATTACCCGTCCCACGGGACGCGTATGAGGCTATTTTTTGCGTTCCGTCGCCGATTTTTCGCGTAATTTACGCGCTATAGCGCGTTCGGATCATCGCTGGAGGGCTGCGTTTTTTCAAATGTGGGGCAAGAAGGGCGTTATTTTTTTTTAGAATGAATGACAAGAGGGGCGCTATTTTTTTTAGAATGAATGACAAGAGGGGCGCTAGTTTTTGGATGAGGGGCAAGAGGGGCGCTATTTTTTAAACTAAAGGGCAGGAGGGGCGAAGCGCCCCCCTGAAACCATCTGGGGGAAACTCTGATATATATATATATACACTGGTGTCCAAAAGTTAAGCATAATTGGTAATTAAGTAATTATTTTTAAGTAATGAAAGAAATATGAATCGGAATGTGCTGAAACTCAAGGTGTGTAAACAAAATAGTACGCGTCACATATTTTCGCGAAGAGTGTTCCCCGAAATCGAACAGGGGACCGTCAACAAATTGAAAAAGAACGAAGATCTTTTGGATAACCCTGTCAAAACTAATGTAGCAAAAGCGTTCAAACTGCACATTATGATTAATTGGCTTATTGTAATGTACTGTGTTAATTTTTACAAGGATAGCATGTATACTCGTAGAGAAATTAAGGTTTTTATAAAAACAGTCCTAAATTTTTCCAAGTTTTTTGCTTATAATTTGCAGAGTTCTTATTATAAAATAATGTTCTTTTCTGAAAATATGACAAACATCATTGTACACAATACCCTGTCATCAGAATTTAAAAATAATAAAAATTCTATGAAAAATGAGTATGTTTAGTAAATAATTTTTCATTGCGCATGCGTCAATGATATCAAAATGTCATTTGCATATTGTGTTAGCTAAATGTATAGAGCAACTTCTGTAAAAGTTTCAAAAACATAGCTTGAAAATTCTGAAAATGGGAGCCTATAGAATCAACTCAAAATCCGTTATTCCTAAAGGAAGCAAAAAAATCAGGGGTTTTACCTAAATATAGTTGTACGTGCAATATTGTGTAGGCACTAAACAATGGAATATGGATACAGCCCCTCATCTTTTTGCTTCATTTAGGGAATAAAGGATTTTGAGTTGATTCTATAGGCTCCCATTTTCAGAATTTTCAAGCTATGTTTTTGAAACTTTTACAGAAGTTGCTCTATACATTTAGCTAACACAATATGCAAATGACATTTTGATATCGTTGACGCATGCGCAATGAAAAATTATTTACTAAACATACTCATTTTTCATACAATTTTTATTATTTTTAAATTCTGATGACAGGGTATTGTGTACAATGATGTTTGTCATATTTTCAGAAAAGAACATTATTTTATAATAAGAACTCTGCAAATTATAAGCAAAAAACTTGGAAAAATTTAGGACTGTTTTTATAAAAACCTTAATTTCTCTACGAGTATACATGCTATCCTTGTAAAAATTAACACAGTACATTACAATAAGCCAATTAATCATAATGTGCAGTTTGAACGCTTTTGCTACATTAGTTTTGACAGGGTTATCCAAAAGATCTTCGTTCTTTTTCAATTTGTTGACGGTCCCCTGTTCGATTTCGGGGAAAACTCTTCGCGAAAATATGTGACGCGTACTATTTTGTTTACACACCTGGAGTTTCAGCACATCCCGATTCATATTTCTTTCATTACTTAAAAATAATTACTTAATTACCAATTATGCTTAACTTTTGGACACCAGTGTATATATCTCACTTTTTTATGGACACGATAACTTCTATAATTCTTCACCAATCTCCACCAAACTGGTACATAAAATCAAAGGGGTTAAAATCTTGGCTAAGTTCGTTAATGGGCAAAATCGGACCAAGGGAGTCGGAATAGGGGGCGTTTTTGTGAAAACCGAAAAAACGCTATAACTTCTTAATTAAAGTAGATATCGAATCGGTTTAAAGTTTATATTACTTCTTAAAAATGGGCCAAAAGTATATGCATAACAGATTTTTGATAAATTTAGAAGTGGGCTCAAGGGGCGAAAAAAACAGGGATTTTGAGAGAAAAAAAATCATAACTTCGTCGATTTTCAAGATATCAAGTCCAACTAAATTTTTTGTAAATGTTCTTAAAATTATCTAAAACTTTTGTATTTACAAGTTTTTGATAGGACCAACTTTTACCGATGAAAAAAATTAAAAATGAAAAGAAAAAGGGCGCTGAAAAAAAAGAAAAATCCATAACTCCGTCAATTTTTAAGATATCAAATCTGATTAAATTTATTTTACATCTTCTCAAAAATATCTACAACTTTTATATTGACAAGTTTTTCATAGGACCAATTCGTATAGCAAAAAGAAATTAAACAAAAATAGGAGTTGGAGATAAATTCTCAAATCCAAACTGCTTATATTCTGACTCATTTTTAAATTCATTTTTGATTTTAAATTTGATTTGATTTTTTTGCGTCCAAATGGTAGATCCTCTTATTTAGAAACTGTATAAAGTGACGCATTGGTCAATTTTCTGATAAAGACAGAATATATTTCAAAAAAGGCTTCCAAAAAGGGTATTTTGAACAGAATTTCCGAAAGTCATCGGGACTGAAAATTGAAGGAAGTATTCAAATAAGAAATTGCGTTTTTTTCTGACTCGTTTTTAAATCAATTTTTGTTCTCAAATGCATCCAATTTACAGATCCTCTTATGTAGGAACTATATAATGTGATGCATTGATCGGTTTTTTGATAAAGACAGAATATATTTTGAAAAAGGCTTCCAAAAAGGGTATTTTGAACAAAATTTCCCGAAGTCTTCGTGATTTGAAAATTTAAGGAAGTTTTACATAGCAAATTGCGTTTTTTATGACTCGTTTTAAAATCCATTTTCGCTCTCAAACGTATCCAATTTACAAATCCTCTTATTTAGGAACTATATACTGTGACGCATTGGCCAGTTTTTTGATAAAGATAGAATATATTTTTAAAAATGCTGTCAAAGTGAGTATTTCGCACAAAATTTTCCTAAGCAATCATGATTAAAGAATTAAGGATGTATTCAAACAACAAATCGGTTATTTTATGACTCATTTTTTAATTCAATTTTTTTTTCTCAAATGCATTCAACTGACAGTTTTCTGTTATTTAGGAACTGTATAATGTACTGTTTTGGTCGATTTTTTAATAAATTCAGAATCTATTTCAAAATATGTTGTCAAAATGGGCATTTGAGCTGAATTTTTCTTAAGATGATTCTTATAAAACCAATTTTTGCAGAAAAATGAAATTAAAAAATTTTCATAAACGGCCAAATGAAATTATTAAACTGGGTTTATCTCTAATCAAATATTTTTTTTGTTGAAATGAGCACTCTTCGAAATCTACCTCCGCCTATAGGCCCAGCCGACAGGGATTTTTATATGTTTGTTCGTGTCGTAGTATTATTGATTGTGCAATATTTCACTTTAGATAAATGTATCACTTTATGAAATATTGTAATAAAAAATGTAAATTATTTATCTAGATAATTTAATTAAGGTTGTAAGGGATATTCAGAAAATTCGGACTCAACTTATGTGTATAATTTTTTTCCTAAATGAAATGATAAAAATAGTTTAATAATAAAAACTTTAGCTCATAAAAAAACATTAAGGAAAAAATAAACTAAGAATAATACCAGTTCAAATAAAATTACTTCGAATTGTATTTTATCCTATAAAGCATTCATCTTTTTTTTTTCTTCTTCTTCTTTCTTAAGGGTATTTTTGGCTTGATTTAAAACTATTATCATTTCAGAGTATTAGATAAAAAATGATAAATATAAATAAACAAAACAAGCAAACATACAGAAATTGGGAACGGGAGGGGGGGGGGGAGAAAAAAAGTTCTAATATTTCAGAACAGGAGAGTATTTTTTTTTTTAAATTTTAAAATCAACTGGATTTCAAAATATTAAGTTGATAGCAATTAGGATGCCAGCAATTTTAATCAGTTGATTTAAATCAGGGATTAAATCGTTATTTAAATCGATTTATTTAAAAAAAATCATTGATTAAAATAAAAAAATTAAAAAATGTTTAAAATGACATAAAAGTATTAAAATCTATGATTAATTTGGAATTTTTTTACAGATATTTTGCCTTATGACTAAATGGGAAAAGAAAAGATTGATAATTTTTTTTTAAAAACTTAATTCCTGAGAATCGTAAAGCATTAAGAATACCAAATTTGTAATGGCATAAAAAGCATTTTATTCAAACATTTTATTTTAATTTAAAATAACTTGTGATGTCATAGTTTCCTTTAATCAAGCTGCCCCAGTTCATCTTTGACCTTGTATCCTTGCTGACACGTGTCTATCTCAGCTGATGACAAGCTGTATTCTTTTTTTAGCTCGAAACGCGTCTGCTTTGCTTTTTATTTTATGCGGATTTTTACAAAGCCTATTATTTTAATCTATATATTTAAAGCACCTGGCTGTTTTTTTGGTCATCAGCCCTGAGCTTTCTACTGGCCCGAGTTTGATAATTATTTTTTTAAATGAAAGCTGTTTATGTGTAGATGTGCCCATTCTGGCTAATTTTTAATTTATTTTAATTTTTATATTTTATTTTCAATTTTAAAAGCTTTTTCATGACATTTCTTCAAAACAGTTTCAACAGGTTAAGCTTTTCTCAAAATTTATTTTGGTTCATTATTTTCCACCAATCAGGAGCTGATCTCATCGGTGAATGTATAATCGCGATTCAAACAAACAAACAAACAAAAAAGGTTTTCGTAAAATTTAATCATAATAAAATGATTGCACATACAGTTATTCCCTGCAATACACAGATTATTTACTGAGTAATATTATTAAGTGTTATGCTGTTATGTAAGTAAAATAACAGAAGATAAACTTTAATAAAATATAATATCTAAAGTGAAATTTTGTCGATGGAGAAAATGTCGTCATACAGGAACCAGATAAATTTATTCCATGAATATAATATACATTGTTATAGCTGTGTCAGTGATGATGTCATATTCACAGACTTTAATTCCTGCATCTAAATAAAGTGAACTTCTATTAATTTAAAGGTCCGTGGTGTGCACAAATGAAAATATTTCTATAAACTGCGCCATTTCTATTTAATTATAATGAATATTTTATGAAACTAAAAAATTCTTAAAAAACTGCATAAATCACGCTTTTATTTAAGAAAAGATGAGTATTTCTGAAGGTGTAAATGATGTCATATTAAAAGAATAAAACCTGTAATATGCCGGTATTACTATATTTCTATCTTACATAATATCAAAAAATAATTAAAATCATTTCATTGTATTAAGTTTTTTTTTTTTTTTTAAATCTGCATTTCAGCAACAAATACAAAAATTTTATTCTTTTTAATAACAGAGATATCGTTTTTTTTTTCGTTGCCATAACAATAAAATTATTTTTTGCAAGTTCATGGAGGATACAAACCAATAAATAAATTAAATTTATTGCAAGTGCTGTAAATATGTAGTGGGTTGGTTAGGCAGTTTAGTAAGTCCCTGTTTCTATTATAATTAAAATGTTTCATTGATATTATAATTATTGTACAGTTATCAAGCGATATTTTAACGGAGAAGAAATAAACTATGCAGATATTTTTGAATTCGTCTTCCGGGGTATAATATTAACTTCCTAAATAATTTGGCATTTAAATAATATTTAAGGTTTAGAAACCGCATTAAAAAAAGATTTGTAGCTGAAGTTAAGTCCAACATAATAATTTATGAGTTGTTTTCCTTATTTTTTGTTACTTTCTGAAGTTTGCGTATCTTCATCATGAAAAGCTATGTTATCCCTATTTTAAGAGGTGGCAATTGTTTATTTCGCTCAGTATTTTACTGTTTATATAAGATTGATTATATATCATACCTAATATATATTCTTTTCCGTCGAGTTTCGACGGGTGCAGCTAGTTATCAATTATCGCTAGTGTATTCGGTGTTTTTTCGCTCTCAAAGGGATAAGATCTTTAAGAAGATACAATTTAAAAATGGCTTTTGAATCGAATTTTCCGAAGCGATAGCACAGGAAAAAAGAAAATGTGTTCGTCACGTGACAAAAATTGCTAATAACTCAAAAAGTAATTTAATTATGAAAAAATGAAAAATATTATTAGTTTCTGAATAATTTCAATGACATACATGTACGTTTATGCCTTTACAATTAAAAATGCGTCAGAAAAGTTTTCAGAAAGTTTTCCATTGTTGAGTGGGGAATTTGAAAATCAGTTTAAGATAATTCCAATGATTTCATTATAATTGTTATTATTTTTTCAAAGCCTATTGTTTCTCTGAGCCATCATGAAAATAACTAACAAGGAAGGTCTCCATACGGGCATACTCAGAAAAATCTGAAAAAATTACAGAATGTTCTTCTCATATAGTTATATATGTTTATAAAAAAAATTTCGGCGGAACCTCCTTATAACGTCCGTAAAAAAATAATAATAATTTCGTTTATTTGGCGATTTATCTTCGGTTGGCGAAAAAACGAAATTTTGAAAAATACGCTTTTACGCTTCGAATGTTTTTTAAAGAAAAAACTTTCTATGTTCAATTTATTTAAATAAGTTTAGTTTAAGTAATTTTAGTTTTGCATTTTTACTTTACTTTAAGTGTAATTTTGTCATATACGTTTATATATACTTATAACAAAATGAAATTAATATATTTTATCATTTAAAACGCAATTTAAATTGATTAAAATTGTTCCAAATTGAAAAATACACTGTTAAAAATCTGCTGCATTTTGTTGCAACTCACTCCCTTGCTTGTATAGAAAACGGTTACTTGGCCGTGAAATGGAGCTTTCTCATTGGTTAGAATAGAGATATTATATACAAGCGGTGGAGTGCGTTGCAACAAAATGCAGCAGATTTTTAACAGTGTATAACACGGTCAATTCACCGTGCTATGGAGCATTCTCATTGGTCAGAAGAGAGATATTCTATAAAAGTAGTGGAGTGACGTTGCAGTAAATGCTGCAGATTTTTAACAGTGAAGTCAATTAAAATCAATTTTCAGATTCGTTAAAATCGTCTGCTTTTGGCGAGGAAATGCACTGCTCGCCAAATCCCGCGTCACTTTCAGCTTTTCACGCCAATTATTCCAAACTATTTTATTTTTTTAATTATCTAATAATGTAATTCCGCCGCTAATTTTCACTGATCCTTTATTACCTACATGAGTAGTTTAATTCGTATTTTTTTTCAAAAAATTCTGAGTATGCCCCCAATGGAGACCTTCCTTGTAAGTCCAGTTACGGCCCGACTCGATTATGCAGGAAAAAATAAATAGTGTAAGTCAAGTCCAGTTACGGCCCGACTCGATTATGCAAGAAAAAATAAATAGTGTAAGTCAAGTCCAGGCTCGGCCCGAGTCTGCTGCAAAAAATTAAATCTGGACTGAAACACAATGTAATTGTCCGATGCCGATATCTACGCTGAATATTTTATAGTTTTGTACTGATGTCAAATTAGCTTCTTCTCTTGTGGCACATTTATATCGGTTCTCAAGTATACTGCTTAATAAGCGCTAAATTTCCGACACATTTATGAACTCAGTTTTGAATGTAAAGGAAGAAAATTGTGAAAGCTGGCTATGGAAGCGATATCTGATCGAAACGAGTTTTCCATTTTTATTAAATTATCGACTTATAAGCAATTTTGATCATGTAGCAACAAATTTTCTACTCTCTCTGGGTAGTTTTTTCCCCCTTTCGTCCAAAAAAAAAATCGGTTCAAAATGCCAACTTTGACTGTATTTTCTGAAAGATCTTTTATGTTAATGGATCTTTAATGGAACACGTCTTTTAATTAACCCTTTATCTACCGACGGTACTTATAAGTAGAGATGGGAATAGTCGGAAAAAAACCGGAAAAATTGGAAAAAAAAAACCCGGTTTTTTTTTTTCAGTTTTTTTCCGAAGGCTTATTTTTCAATTTTTCCGAACTATAAAAATTGAAATTTCATTTATGAAATAATATAGTGAAAATTTTGTAATAGCTACATTCTCATACTTTTTATTTTATTTATTTTTATGTTGAGTGTCTCACATGAAAATTTAAATGTGGGCAATCTGATCTCTGAGCAGAAATCTGTTTGAGAAGACTTAGGATCCTTCACATTTTTTTCTTGTTTGAAACACAAGACCCTTTGCAAAATTTCTCTTGAAAATAGACATTTCAGAAAAAGTTTAATCAACAAATTGAATCTTTCGCAAGTGCAGTGATTGAAAAAAAAAAAAAAATGTCATGTCATACAGCAGCTGAATCTGATTAAGTTGCATATATGTATGTAAATAACCTTATTAAAAATGTCTAAATAGGAACCTAAATATAGTAATAATTTCTTATTCAAAAATTCTGAATATATTTTGTACAAGTATATACAAAAAGTTCACAATTTCACAAAAACTTGATTACATGAAAAATATCTAGATATGTAATTAAATGCAACTTCTCTTTTTAACTAGTTGGATGTGTCAATCCCAAAACTTTCTTCTATCTCATATACATTTTGATATATATATATATATATAAAACATGGTGACCCCAAGGTTACCCACTATCGAATTTCCTCGAACATTTGACTAGCCTAATGAGATTCTGGTAGCCGAAAAGCCTAAAAAGCAAAATTTAATTAATATTCTGAGAAAAGGATCTTAGTAGTGCCTCATGTTGGGTAATTTATACTAAAACCTAATAAGCATCTATTTATGTCAAGACCTAACAGAATCTGAAATTTGATGGAATTTCGTCCATTAGTTCTTGAGATATAACTATAACAAAAACAAATTCCAAAACGTAGCACAGCAAAACCATACCTTGGCCAATTTATGCCAAAACGTAAAAAGCGTCTAATTATATTATGGTGTAAAAGAATGATGAAATTCTGTGCATTAGTTCTTGAGATATAGCTAGTTTAAAAAAAACCGTGTAAAATATAGCACAGCAGCGCCATCAGTTGAAGGATTTATAACAAAACGTAATCATCGTGCAATTATGTTATATGTCATTTTGTAACAAAATCTGAAGTTTGATGAAATTCTGTGCGTTGGTTGTTGAGATATAGCTATAGGAAAAATCGTGCAAAATGCAGCATAGCTGCACCACCTGTTGCAGGGTTGATACCAAAATGTAATCAGCGTTTAATTATGTTATATATTCTAGTGTAACAGAATCTAAAATTTGATGAAGTTCTCAGCATTAGTTCTTGAGATATAGCTATCGCAAAAATCGTGCAAAATGTAGCATAGCAGCGCCACCTATAGGTCAGTTCACACCAAAACCTTATCACCGGCTATGTATCTCAAGGTATCGCCGAATCTGAAGTTTGGTGAAATTCTGTGCATTAGTTCGTGAGATATAACTATCATGAAAATCATGAAAAACGTGGTATAGCAGCGCCACCTGCTGGTGAATTTACACCAGAACTTAATCAGCATCTATGTATATCAAGGGGTCACAGAATCTGAAGTTTGGTGAAATTCTCTGCATTAGTTCTTGAGATATAGCAATCTTGAAAATCATGAAAAACGTAGTATAGCAGCGCCACCTGCTGGCCAATTTTCACCAAAAACCAATAGGCACTAATTCATATCAAGGTCTAACTGAATATAAAATTTTATTAAATTTCGAGCATTAGTTCTTGAGATAGAGCGCCCACAAATTTTTTGTCGCATACAGACAGACAGACACACAGACAGACAGACAGACAGACGGACAGACTCACAGACAGACATTTTCTAAAAATAGTTAAAACGTGTTCAGGACCTTCTAAAACGTATAAATCCGTCGAAAACCGGAAATCGAAAATTTTCATGAATCCAATATTTTCTTCTTGTAAAGATAGAAGAAAGTAAAAATTAATTCATGTGTAAAATTATTGCAATAATATGCCGATTAATGGAAATGATAAAATTAAAAATTCAACATAAAATTTTGAAGTATGCATTTATTACTTTAATCTACCTTTTCAAGAAGTAAGTATTGAATTCATGAAAAATTTGACTTTCAGTTTTTGGTGTATTTAAACGTTTTAGAAGGTCCTGAACACGTTTTGATGGTTTTCGGAAAATATCTGCCACTCTGTATGTGACAAATTTTATGGGCACTCTATCTCAAGAACTGATGCACATAATTTCACAAACCTTTAGATTCAGTTACACCTTGATATAAACTCGAGATGTTTAGTTATTAGTGTATATCGCCAAACCGATGGCGCTGCTATGCTGCATTATTCGTAATTTCCACAGTAGTTCTATCTCAAACTAATGTATTTATTTTTATAAAATTTCAGATTAAGTTAATCTTTGACTGATTAATTGAATGTTTTCTCAAGGTGTTGAATCTAAAATTGACCTCCATTTTACCTCTATAATGTACAGTAATGTTGCAAAAACATGGGCAGTTTGCATTAGAAAAGTAGAACTGCAATGAAAAAAAAAAAAAAAAAAAAAAAAAAAAAAAAACATATTTTATTACAAGTAACCATGTTCCAAATTATACTTTGCCTCTTGATTAAACTTTGAATTTTTGTAGTTTTCTAAAGCACAGTAGAAGTTTATCTCTGTATGTAACTGCTTTTGTTAATTCCTCAAATAGTGAGCATTTTCTATTTGTAGTGTTCTGTTTTCATAACTTTTGAGTTCCACTCTTAGAAATATAAAATTACCATGTGGAAACATTATTGAATATGGTTTCTTATTTAAGAATAGAATACCAGATTTCAGGGTAAAAAGAAAAAAAAAATTACATTTAATTAAACTTATATATATATATTTGGTTTCAGTAAGTAAAAATCTAACAGTCAATAAATCCTCTGCTATTTTTTAGTTGCAGACCTGAGTAAGCTAAAGTAAAACTTAGTTTTGTTTGAATTTAGATTATAAAACTAAATATCAAAACTTTTTTGAGTTGAGATTGGAAAGCTATACCAAAACTAAACATATTTTATAAAGGAAATAAAATTATAATTCTAAGAAAAAAAAGTAATAATATAAAAATATACATTTTTTAAACAAACGATGGAATTTTTCAATACTGATATTCATAATAATGACAAAACTTTAATAATTTCTTTAAACTAGTATCATTTACTTAAAAACTATATTTATGTAAATGGAATGCATAATTTATTTCATTCCAAACTGCAGACATATTCGCTCAGGTTTTTACTTTAGGTCAATTGGTAGTTAAACATGTAACTGAAAAATCATTTCAACAGAGATATGATATAACAAACAATAACATTTAATAAAAATTCTTAGGCTGTTGAAAAAAAAAACTAAACTTTTAAAAGCAGGCTTTGCTACTTTTTTTATTTTGTAATATAAAGTGAAAATAATTTTCATTTAATACATATAAATGGTAAAAAATGTTTATTATATTATATTCTCTAAGAAAATACAATTTATTTGAGAGAAACAGTCATGAAAAATCAATTTTTCCGTTTTTTTCCGAAAAAAACCGGTAAAAAACTGGTTATTTTCCGCCACTTATATTTCTCCGGAAAATTTACATCTCTACTTATAAGTACCATTAAAATAACTCATTATAAAATTCTTTTAATACATCAGTTAGTTGTAATACTGTTTAGAATGAGTTACAGATACATTACTTTATTTTTTTTCCAAAAGCATTATTGTTTACGCAAAACAAAAATATTTTTAAAAGGATTTCTTTTGCCATTGCATCTTTTCAGCTTTCTTGGCGCTGAGGGAGGGGGATGGGGATTATTCAATGCGGAAAATTTTCTATATTTATTAGGGATGGGACGAATAGTGATTTGGCCGAATAGCCGAATACCGAATATTCGGCCAAATTTTAGGCCGAATACCGAATATTCGGCCGGCCGAATAGTAAAATTTTTTTTCCAATCAAGAAAATAAATTTTGGTTATATATAATTTAAAAAATAGGAGCTCATTAATAATTATTACTCTTAAATGTGCTTTTAAATGTATTTTTAAATTTGAAAAACTTATTTTAACAAAAATAATTATGAAATTGCATAATATCCTTTATTCTAATGTACATCAAATTGATTTTCAGTAAGTTAAGATGGGAAAATATTTCCATTAAAATATGAAGAATGTACTTCACTTTTATCAATTGATACTTCTTGTATCCAAAATCAATAACATTCTTAATCTCTCTCTATCTCAGAACTCACATGGACATATTTTCTGAAATAATCTTTAATGAAGTAAATTTGATCATTTAGAGTTTGTGTCCCTAGTGATAAGCAAATTTGTAAGAATGAGACTGTTCTGAAATCAGATGCTAAGCTTTAAATTACAAATTACGTTAAAGCAAAAGGCTATGCTTAAAGTAGAATGCATATGTTAACAAAATCTTTGACATTTGAATCGGCACATACAATATTCAACTTCAATATTCCACTTATTCAATAAGCATTAAAAGGATAAACAGAAAATTGATAACAACATGAAGGAAGGAAGATTAAATTAAAAATATATACATAATAACGTTACATATTTAAGTCAGTAATTATGCAAATAATTATTTAAAAGTGAAAACTATAGAATGAAAAATTTTTGTTGAGTATTTAGAATTTATATTAAAATATTTATATAATCATAAAGCAAGTTGTGTCATCTAATGTGTATCGAGTTTGACACCAGTTCTGCTTTCAGATGTACCATTGTATTTGGAATGGTTATATATTATATTTAATTTTGAAAATGAATCTTCGTTAACACACCTAGTGAATAAATTTTTTCATTTCTTACTTTATAGAAAATAAGTTAATTTCATAAGAGCCTTTTTTTATATGTGCATGGAATTTGCAGACATTAATAAATATGCGAGCATTTTAGAATAAGGCAGTGTTTTTATATCTTGAATTGTAATATATCATTCTCTAATGATGCCATTTCCCGTACAATTAAATCTCCAGCTTGGGCAGCATTTTCTAGAATATCACTAACTTTTATAGGAAATACAGAAAGGCTGTATATTTTTTAGTATCTTAATAACTCTATATTTTGTAAGTAAGAGTGAGAATGACTTCATAAATGAAGTAGCCAATTTGGATTAGAGAAAAAAAATTGCAAGAATGAAATTCTTTAAATCCAAAATTTATTTGGCAAGATATCTTTCACTATTCGGCGAGATTTTAGCAATATTCGGCAAGATATCTCTAAATATTCGGCTACAGGTATTCGGCCGAAGTATTCGGTCAACAAGCCTTCAATATTCGGCCAACCGAATATTCGGCAAAAGGGCCGAATAGGCCGAATACCGAATAGTGGCCGAATATTCGTCCCATCCCTAATATTTATATTGTAAGAACATCCTATTTGTACATTTTATAGTTCTACAAAATAATAAGAAAATAATTAAAAATAAAAGATGTGAGTGGGGTTATAAAAATTGCACAAAATCCCTGTAAATTCAAATTTAATTAATTCTTCTAAATCCTTCAATCCTTCTAAAATCCTTCTTCAAATATTTATTAAATGATTATGTAAATTAGGGGGGCACAACCTTTTGAAGCGAAGGGTCACTTACAAATATGTCTGGGTGGTCGAGGGCCACATCAATAATGGAGTGGATTAAATTTAAAGGAGGTGATCTGTGACCTATAATCGGATAAAAATAGTGTTTTTTTTGTGTGTGTGTGTGTGTGTGTGGGGGGGGGGGTAACTTTTGAAGTTCGCTTACCCAATCAAAATACCCCATTCAGTTGGTAAGGGTATATCAGCAGTTTTTATGTTTGTATATTATAACAATTATATAGCAGTGATTATTTTCATAATGTAATAATATTCCTGGACTTTATTCAGAACAGTAAAATTTATTTTAGTAACATTGATAGAAAACAAACATAAGTGGCTGGTGCTGGGAAAAAAAAAAAAAAAAAATGTTAATTTTATGAACGAAAGAGAGGGAAAGAGCAGATCAACAAGATTTATCAATGCTTGATCAATGAATTTCCTATTTTTCTGCGCCCGAACAACATAATTTGCGCTTTTTACGAATCCGATCGACAAAATTCACGATTTTTCTAAGCCGGATCATTAAAATTTTGCAATCCTTACGAAACCGATTGACAAAATTCACGATTTTTCCGCACTTGATCAACAAAATTCCCGATTTTCATGAAACTAATCGACGAAATTTGCGATTTTTATTAATCCAATCGGCGGAATTCGCGATTTTTATTAATCCAATCGACGAAATTCGCGATAAAAAAAACGCTCGACAAAAATTGCGATTTTTACAAAGCCGATTTACGAAATTCGCAATTTTTCCTCACAGGTATAGATTTCGATTTTTCTATGGCTGATCAATGGAATTATCGATTTTTTCGTGCCTGATCAACAGAATTCGCTATTTTCACAAAGCCAATAGACAAAATTCTTGATTTTTACAAAGCCGATCTACGAAATTCGTGATTTTTTACGAAGCTGATCGAAGAAATGAGTGATTTTTATAAAGCTGATCGACGAAATTCGCAATTTTTCTTTGCATGATTGACAAAATTTGTGATTTTTACGAAGCTGATCAAGAAAATTCACAACTTTTCCGTGCCTGATCAATAAGATTAGTGATTTTTACAGAGCCAATACATGAAATGCGCGACTTTCAAAAAGCTGATCGATGAAATTCGTGATTTTTCTTCACATAATCGGCAAAATTCACGATTTTTACGAAGCCGATCGGCAAAATTCGCAATTTTTACGAAGCTGATCGGCAAAATTTGCAATTTTTACGAAGCCTATAGGGAAAATGTGCGATTTTAACGAAGCCGATCGATAAAATTCGCGACTTTCAAAAAACTGATCGAAAAAATATGAGATTTTTAGGAAGTCGATCAAAAAATTCACAAATTTTTTTAGCGACCGAGCAATAAAATTGGCGATTTTTAAAAAGCCGTTCGGAAAAATTCTCGATTGACAAAGGTCGATTGACAAAATTTGCGATTTTTCTTCGCATGATCGACAAACTTCGCGAAATTTACGAAGCGGATTGAGAAAATTCACAATTTTTCCGCGCCTGATCAATAAAATTAGAGATTTTTACAATGCCTATCGCCAAAATTCGCGATTTTAACAAGGCCAATCGATGAAATTTGTGATTTTTCTTCGCATGATCGATAAAATTTGCAATTTTTACGAAGCCGATCGACAAAATTCATATTTTTTCCGCTCCTGATCAATAAAATTAGCAATTTTTACAAAGCCGATTGGCAATATTTGCGATTTTTACGAGGACAAGCGACGGCATTCGCAATTTTTACGAAGCCGATCGACGAAATGCGCAACTTTGACGAAGCCAATCGACGAAATGAGCAACTTTTACAAGGCTTTTTCAATCGATGAAATTCACGATTTTTTATCATATGATTGACAAAATTTGCAATTATTATGAAGCCAATCGAGAAAATGCACGATATTTCTGCGTCTGATCAAGAAAATTTGCAAATTTTACGAAACCGATCAAAGAAATTCGGAATGTTTAGAAAGCTGATCGACGAAATTTGCGATTTTCCTCGCATGATTGAAAAAAATTCACGATTTTTTCGTGCCAGATTGACTAAATTCGCGCTTTTTCCACCTTTTAATTAACGAAATATGCATTTTTTGCGTCCAATCAACAAAATTCGCGATTTTTATGTAACTTTGACAAAATTTTCATTTTTTTTTTTTGCGGCAAGATCAAATTCGCGATTTTTTTTTTGCGCATCATTCAGGGTTCGCACGGACCTTAAAAGTCCTTATAAACTCCTTATATTTCGATAGTCCTTAATAAGGATCCTCAAAGTCCTTATTTTTTATTGAAAGTCCTTATATTTTAACATGAACTTAATATTAACGCGGTCCGTAAAATGTTTTAAAAAAATCGCCAAACATTCCAGTGGTGAATCCCGTCCGAAATTTCCGAAAATTTAAGGCATCCTCTTACGAAAATTCGAAATTTTGTTACGAGTTCCGCATAGTTGCCAACTTGTACGGTTTAGCGCGCGGAAAAAACAGTGGCGGAGAATTGCAAATTTCCTAAAAGAGTCGCCAAAAAAGCGCACGTTTCGTCAATATTTCGTGGGAAAACGACGATTTTGTCAACGAACTTTGCCAAAAGATCGCTGAAAAACGCGAATTTCATGTGCGGATCACGGAAAAAAAGGCAATTTTACCAAATATCGCAGACAAAACGCTGATTTCATCTGAAGACCGCGGGAAAACGTCGCTTTCGTCTAAAGATTGCGGATATAACGCCGATTTCGTTAAAAGATCGCGGAAAAAAACGCCGTTTTCGATGAAAGATCGCTTAAAAATATTTTGTTAAAAGATCATTGAAAAAAAACGTCGATTTCATTAAAAGATCACGGAAAAAACGCAGATTTCGTCAAAAGGTCGCGGGGATAAAGCGCCTAGGGATGATTCTCGTCCGAAATTTTAAG
This sequence comes from Maratus speculifer, assembly GCA_964019185.1. NCBI lineage: Eukaryota > Metazoa > Arthropoda > Arachnida > Araneae > Salticidae > Maratus > Maratus speculifer. The sequence continues at coordinate 185,126,063 of OZ025296.1, read as the reverse complement.
GCATCTTCTTCCGAAAATTTGAAATTGGGTTATCAGTTCTGCATAGTTGCCAACTTATACGGTTTTGCGCGCGGAAAAAACAATCGCGGTGCAATGCAAATTTCGTGAAAGGATGCCGAAACGACGATTTCGTCAATTTTTTTTGTCAACGAACTTTGTCAAAAGATCGCTAAAAAACGCGAATTTCCTGTGCGGATCGCGGAAAAAACGGCAATTTCACCAAATATCGCAGATTTCGTCTGAAGACCGCAGGAAAACGTCGATTTCGTCTAAAGATTGCGGAAACAACGCCGATTTCGTTAAAAGATCGCGGAAAAAAACGCCGTTTTCGATAAGATTGCTTAAAAATATGTCAAAAGATCATTGAAAAAAACGCCGATTTCATCAAAAGATCACGGAAAAAACGCCGATTTCGTCAATATCGCGGGGATAAAAGGACGTTTCGAGAATAGATGGCGCAAAAATGCGAATTTTGTCTAAAGATCGTCGAAAAAGCGCAGATTTCATTAAAAAGAAACACGGCAAAACGCGGATTTCGTCAAAATATCGCAGATAAATCACTGATTTTGTCTGAAGATCGCGGGTACTTCCTCCCCCCCCCCCCCAATGCAATGTGAATTTCCGAAAAAAAAAATTCACCCAGATTCAGGGTTTGAAAAAACCCGGGTTTTTTTAAAAAAGCCCAACCCACTGGGCCCAGTAGTCTAAAACCCGGGTTTTTTCGGGTTTTATCAAAATTTTTTGGAGAACTCTTCATATTTCTAATTTTCACAAGCACAGTACCTACATTTTTCATTTATCAGTGAAACAAAGGTATAATTTTGCATTAAGTATAGATTAACAATAAAAATATATAAAAAGAAAATATAAATATATTTAAAAAGATTATTTTGTATCTCATAGAACTAGATTACTGGAAGAATGATATATTAAATCAAATGCAACTGAATTTCTTTATATAAATCTTAAGTTAAACATACTAATTTATGCAATTACTTTCATTTACTTCAATAGAAATCAATTTAAGGGAGACCCGTAAGAAAAAACTCAAAATTTTTATTATTGATTTCAAAGTAATGAATTTTAGTGTACTATTTAAGAATCTTTTTGTAAAGAAAAATTTGCAAAAAGATTCACTTTTTATTAAAAAGTATATTTTTTATGGGGATTTTTATGATATTTTTTTGTCGAAAAATACACTTTTTAAAATTACTACTCCTCATTCAATTTTCAATATTTTGGTATTACTAAAATTTCTTAGTGTTATGGTATATAGAAAAGAACTAAGGAGAGATATTTTTAATTTTCCATTTTAATCGGCTAAGAAAAAAATAAATAAAAATACGCATGGTAAATTTCCTTAAATTCGTTATAATTTTCATGTTTACCAATTTATGAAAAATTTTCAGAAATAGTTAAAAAAAATGTCTCTCCTTACTTTTGTTGCAAAATTTTTTTAAGATTCTAAAAACATCAACACTTTGTTTCTAATTCATTTTACCACTGAGCCTTAGTACTTTGAACTTAGGCAAAATATGAAAAAAGTCATTTTCAGGAAAACACATTTTAAATGGCCGCTAGTCCTTTAAACTCTATAGTGAGTACAATTAAAAAGAGCTCATTTCTTACCTGTTCTAAGTGTCCCCGAGTTCTGAAATTTTGCAATATTCGCAAATATGTATTTTATCGTTTTCTGAGATAAAAATTTTTTTGAACTTTTGATGATTTTTGGCCGAAAATGGGATACGGGTCTCCCTTAAAGCAGCAACATTTATGTAAATATTTTTATTTTTTTGAAGAAAATAATAGAATTCAAACATATATATGCATATATATACATATATACTACAATTTAAGCAACATTTATATTGCAGTAGTATTAAATTGGATTATCTAAAAGTCAATGTCAGTCATATCTATAAAGTTAGATCGTAAATGGCAATACACTTTTACTAGTTTAGTTTTGCTTTTGTATGCCATCTGTAAGCAATCTTTTAAAGTATCTGGATACATTTTAGATTAGATTTTATTAGGGTTTTTTGGATATTATCAAGGTTATTTATGTTAAAGAAATATGGTTCAGAATGTTTGAAAACAAGGTACTTATACTAATAAATACAATTCAAAATAACTAATTGATTACAAAAAGTTTATGAGGTTAAATGTTAAAAGGTTATGACAATAATAAACATTATAATTTGCTATTACAAAAATTAATTATTAGTAATAATTTTAACAATTAAATTACTAAAGTATTATACTAAAACTTTTTCACTCTTTTTTTTTTTTTTTTTTTTTTTTTTTTTTTTTTTTTTTATAACAGGATTCCCAGCAAAACATGACTGGCAAATTCCTTGACTTTCCATGACCAAATCTCAAAAAATTCCCTGACTTTCACAAACCAAATCTAGAAAAATTCTCTGACCAAACGAGCATACAGCAAAATTTGATACTTATTTTCACAATCTTTTGCCAAAATTAGCAATTTTTTCTGCAATCATACTTCAATCTTTTTTTTTTCCCCAACTGTTTAATGAATTTTGTGTCATTTTTCATTTTTTCACTCAAATGTTTTCCATGACTTTTTTAGAAATTATTTGTAAATTCCCTGACTTTTCCTGTATATTTTGAGATTTTCCTGACTTTCCATGATGCTGGGAACCCTGTGTAATCTGTCACCATTTTTGTGTTGAAAATTACTGCATAAACTTTCATTGAACATTGAAGCACGATAATAAATGTTGCGATTATTCTTAAAATCTATAACAATACAAGCAATCAGGATGGGGATCACATTTCAAGCGCCATCATTAGGTATACATTAAGATTTAAAGCACTTGGATGCATTTTAAAATATATAGCCATGAAAATCTTCCTTATTTACAAACTAATTTATTTTATGGTCATTTTATCAATACTTAGAAATTCTTTTAAATATGGTTAGTTTGAAATATATTTAAATTGGCATTTATCTTTCCTTCCTCATATCTTAGATTAAATAATGATACAGTTGTGAAAACACGAGAAAATTTGAAAAAACCCACAAATGGGTTTTTGATGGGTTTTTTCAAGTGGGCCCGCCCGAAAAAACCCCCCTTGTTTTTTCGGGCTGGGCCCACTTTGGCGAACCCTGCCCAGATTCACCCCCTAAAAACGCCGTTTTTGAGAAAAGATCGCGTAAAAAATGCAAATTTTGCCTCAAAATCGTTGAAAAAAACGCCGATTTCATTAAAAAAAAAAAAAAAACACGAGATAACACTGATTTTGTCAAAAGATTGCGAAAAAACCGCCGATTTCGATAAAAGATCGCATATAACCCCCCCCCCTTACCAGGGGGGGTGTAACTCGCTGAATTCCCTCTTCCCCCCACGCCGCCGATTTCCGAAAATGCGATGTTAATTTCCGAAACAAAAAAATTTCACCCAGAATCGCCCCTGAAACATTCATAATTTGCCAAATATGGCAGCTGAAAAAAAAATCAAGTTTCTTTGTTATAATTCTCTTATTTCTGATTGGACATTAAAGCTGCCTCTTTTGTCTTCCGATTGCGACGTAGAGACCTTGTATCCACAAACACCAATCGTAGTCAGTATTCACCATCTAAAATTTCCTTTTCTTTCATATAGAGAAATGAATAACAAAGAAGATATTTTGCCAAATAATTGCGCCAATCTGTTCTATAATCCGCTGATCTGCGTTTGATCGTAGCCATTTCACTGGATATGTGTAGTATGGTTAACAGCAACCGTCTGCCTCAGCAGGAAGTAAAAGGAAATTAATTGAAGATGACTTAGGTTTTATAAAGAAAAAAATGTGGCTTCTTGAAAAAGAAGTATCAAAGTTAGAAAATAAGATCAATGAATTAGCTGATAAAGCTGAATCAACTAAAGCTATTAAACTATTTAGAAAATCGAACAATTGTAGAAAATCTGCAAAAGAAAAAAGAAAGAAATTTCCTCCCTGACCAAAGAAATAGATGCTAAAAAACAGTTGCTAGCCAACTAATGTTATATATTTTGTTATATAATTACATAATTATGTTTTTTGTAAAATTTCAATCTATTACGATTAAAATTTAATGTCAGTAATTATGTGTATTGTTCTTTTTTAACTTTAGAAAGTCCTTATTTTTCTTTTAACGAAGCCCTTTACAGAGTCCTTATTTTTCATTGAGCAAACTCTGTATGAACCCTGTCATCGCAAAATTCGCAGTTTTTCCATGCCTTATAAACGAAACTTCCGATATTTTTCGTCCCTGATCGACGAAATTTACTATTTTTTCCCGAGCTTCATGGGCAAAATTTGCAATTTTTCCATGCCTGATGAACGAAGTTTCCGAGTCACATTGACAGAATTCGCTATTTTCCCTCACTTGATCAATGAAATTCGCGATTTTTCCGTGGCCGATCTTCGAAATTTATGATTCTTAAGTGACTGACAAAATTTTATTTTTTTCCCGTGGTAAATTGACGAAATCTAAAATTTTTTTGCGACTTAAGCACAAAAATTGCAGTTTTTTCCATTTGTAAATTATCGAAGTTCGCGGGCCACAGGTTGTGCATCCCTAATGTAAATATCTTAATTTAGTTTAAACAATTTGCATAAAATGCTTTAGAATGTAAAATTTTCATGAATTCATAATGCGATAGATACCTGACAAAAATATTCGAGAAGCATATCCTTATTCGAACAATGCAGAATAATTTCCGTTGATGCGCAACCCAACCTGAGCCTAAAAATTCCATTAAAAACCCGAAATCTGAATTGAACGACATCTGAACCCGAAAAAAAATATTCCAAAGACCCAAAACCGGATCCGAGCAAGACAAAATAATTTCCCTGGACATGAATCCGACCCGAACCTTAAAAATCAATTTGAAAAAATACCTGAAATCTGAATTGAACCAAATCTGAATCCGACGAAAATATTCCAAAGAAGTGTAACCAGATCCGAACAAGACAATAGAATTACCATGGACATGAATCCAATCCGAACCAAAAAACTTAAAAAAAAAAAAAAAAAAAAAAAAAAAAAAAAAAAAAAAAAAAAAAAAATCCCGAAATTTGAACCAACCCTAATCTGAACCTGACAAAAATATTTCAGTGAAGTATAACCTCATTGGAGCTAGGTAAAAGAATTTCCATGGAAGTACAACCCGACCCGAACCTAAAAATCCCATTTAAAGAGAAAAAAAAAAAAAAAACCACGAAATCTGAATTGAACCGAATCTGAACTGAACAAAAATATTCCAAACAATCATAACCATATCCGAAGAAGACAAAATAATTTCCACGGACATGAATCCAATCCGAACCTAAAATTCGGATGTTCTAGAAAACATAATGCGCCCCGTAGCGGTGGAAAGTGAAACTAAGTACTTTTGTAGCGCATGATGTAAAGATATTTTGTTTATAGTTAGTGTTAAGTTAGAACTTGGTTACGGTTAGGTAACAGTTGGGTTGCAATTACATTCCGGCGAGTCTTATGTTATATTTAATTTCCGGTTAGGTTACAGTTAGATTACGGTTAAGTTACAGTTAGGTTACGGTTAAGTTACAGTTAGGTTAAGTTAAGTTGCGGTTAGGTTATGGCTAGATTATGAGTAGGTTATGATAAGGTGACGGCCAGATTACATTTATGGTACATTTAAGTTACAATTAGGTTACTGTTAAGATACAGCTAGGTTACAGACAAGTTATAATTACGATACAATTAGGTTTCGGTTAGGATTTTGTTCACAGAATGAACATTACGAAATTAACATTTGATTAAAAATATACAATTATTTTGTAAAATGGCTCTGAAATTATAATACTACTATCAGCCTTCGCCCGCTACGCTGGTCAGTTTTTTTTAAAAGAAACTTTGAATCAAACGGAATTTTTATATCATAGTAATTTTTAGTTTTATATCGTATTTTAGACTGTCTGTCATCGGTGAAAAGTCACTCATCTAAACGGAAAGTTCAATGTTAGTCACCAATGAATGACGTAGCGCTCAACATGTTAAGTTTTAATCACATAAAAATTCATTCAACATTGTCAAATTAGGAAAATGTGAAGTTTCTCATGAACTACTGGATTTAAAAGAATTTGCTTAGTACCATTCGATTCAGCATGAAAAAATATACTAAAATATGTTACAGTTGAAAAATAACTACAAAAGCCGATTTTTAATGAATTTTTAAAAGTTCGTTCTTTTTTTTACCCCCCCCCCCCGCCCCCGCCCCCGCCCCTTAGAGGTGGAATTTTCGAAAATCCGTTCTTAGCGGCACTCGATGTTATAAGAAGTATTTTTACCCCAATTTTCAAGATTTTTGGTTCGGTAGATTTTTTTGTGCTGTGATTATAACGAAATCCAGACTTTCTTTTATATATATAGATATACTAACTTTTTAGCTAATCATCGAGTATCAATAGTCGGATTAAAGAGTGATATAATTAGTTTGAAATTCAAAATATTTCACTTGGGATATCTATATGAAAAAAAGTATTTAGTTAAGTGACTTGACAGTAATTTTTAAGGATAAATATCAACACGCAATCCTTGGACACATATTCCCTCCCGCGTTTCCCATTGCAGTCATTTTGGATATTTTTACAGCTAAATATATATATATATATATATATATATATATATATATATATATATATATATTTTACCGATTTTTGACACAGTTGAGGCCACGTATTTAATATAATGTACACTGTAAGAAATTTGACCCTTTTGCTGCATCATCACTCCCCGTTTTTATAGAATACAGTCGAGTCTCTATAACGAAACTCCATACATGGAATTTCTCTATATAACGAATTTTTAGTAGGAACAGTCTCCTTTTCGCATGATTACATTAAAATCAGTCTCTATATAGCTAAATATCTATCTCCATATAACGAATTTTTTCTTAAAGTGGTCTTAATTTATTCAGTTTTAAAAAAGCTTCGAAATCATATGGAATCAATTTTCCATCACTTAATTTTGATTTATCAGTGCTGAGGTTTTTTTCCCTTTTTTTTTTCTTTTTTTCTTTTTTTTTTTTTTTTTTTTTAAATATTACTTCTCTCCTTGTTCTTTAAATCCAACGAGTTCATCCCACCTCCCACACACCTTTCAACATCCTTCTCAAAACAGAGTCAATTGGATTGTTACACATATAAGTAATCAATGAGAAGCACATAAGAGAGGCCTTTAAATGGAGGAAAATGTGAACTACAATTTTTCATTCCTTGCTAAAATTTGAGCATTTTTTTTAAGAGCATAACAATTTTAAAATCAAAACAACAAAAAATTACAGATTTCTTCGTCTGAAATTAATGTAAGTTTTCCTCATTTGATTTTCATTAAGCTTTCAAATAAATGTCTGTTCTTTTTTTGAAACTGGTTAAATAATTAAGAAATAAAATGTTAGGTTTACTTTTAAACATTTCAAATTCTTAATTAAAAAGATCAAAAATAATATTTGTTCAAAATTTACACATTAAATACGATTTTTAACATCACTCTCTATACATCGAATTTCTCTATCTAACGAATTTTTTACTAGAATGATGGATTTCGTTATGTAGAGACTCGACTGTATTTCTCTTTTGATCTATGAGAATGCCCCATAATAGGCTGAAGTAATCATTTTCTATAAAAGCGGTGGAGTGACGATGCAGCAAAAGGGTAAAATTTTTAACAGTGTATTTACACATTTCGAGTTAAAGATAAAATCATAGAAATTTCAAGTTCATTTAACATTATTATTACGGACCCGGGCAACGCCGGGCGGGTCAGCTAGTAAAATATAAATTTTACATACACAGACATGCATGTTATAAGTATTATCTATAAATAATACCGTATTTACTCGTGTATAACGTGCATCCTAAATTTGATACGCAAGTAAATGAATGACCAAATGAATTTCAGTAAACAAAGTTGAAACAAACATAGCATCATGAAGGTGAAATTACATTTTTAGATTTCGGGTAGGGAGTGAATAACGGGGGGTAGGGGGGGTAAGAGTGAGTGACGACGATGAGAATTTCTAATCAGCGTTTAAATAATGTTACTAGCTCTTTTATATAAAAATGTGCAAGAAGTGGAAAAAAAAAAAAAGTAATATTTAAATAAAAATTTTCCGAGGGTTTATGTCTTCTTTGAATACTTTCTTGATTCATATGTATATCGTGTGATTACATTCAGCAGTAAAAAAAAAAAAAAAAAAAATATTCCGTGTATAACACGCACCTAAGAGTTGTTCTAATTTTTTGAAAAAAAAAAAAAAAAAAAAAAAAAAGTGCGCGTTATACACGAGTAAATACGGTATTACATAATTTCAGAGATGAGATTCTTCCGCGGATCCGCGGTTTTCAGCTTTTTTGTTATTTTCAAATTTCAAATTTTCTGATTTACCAAAAAATACAGGACGCGTAATTTCGTCAAAAAATCGCGAAAAGACGACAAATTTCCTTAAAAGATCACCAAAAAACGACTAATTTCCGGCAAATTTTGTTAAAAGATTCGCAAAAGGATGGTTAATTTCGTCACAAAATACCGAAAAAATGGCAGATTTCGTCAAAAATCGCGATAAAACGACAATTTTCGCCCAAAAACCGCGATAAAACGGCGAATTTCGCCAAATGTTTTGCGAAAAATCACAACTTTTGTCAAAAAATCAGGATAAATCGGTAGATATCGTCAAACGATCGTAATAAACTGGTTGATTTCGTCAAACGATCGCGAAAAAACGGCAGATTTCGTCAAAATATTTGCAAAAAATGGCAAATTTTTGACGAAAAAAAAAAATCCTTTAAATTTTGCCAAAAGATTCCATCAAATGACAGATTTCATAAAGAGATAGTGATAAAACTAAAAATTTCATCAAAGGGACTCTGAAAAAAACTAACCCAAAAATTAATTTTCAAAATTATTTTTTTGCCACTCCAAATACAGACTTTCCTGCTCCAAAATCCATTTTTGACACCTCTAAATCTTTCTGAATGAATGTGACTTCTGAAAGCACCCATTCATTGAACAAAAAATATCCTTATATTCAACAAAAGTATCCTTTTTTTCAACAAAAATGTTTTTTTCAATAAATCTGTCTTGCTCTTTTTAAAAATAAATGCAAACACTAGTGATACATGTTATCTTCTACACTCAAATAAGCATTAATTTATAATTAAATTTGTATCTTGCACATTTTTTTTTTTTTTTTTAAATAAATAAAAAATTTCTCAATAGTTTTAAAAAATAATATTGATTTTAATTATGCATTAATTATTGTTAAAACAAAAATTATTGCATTTCAGTCTTCTTTTCCAAATGAACAAGTTCAATTTTTGCATCTAAAAATGACTTATCACTTAGGATCCACTTTTGTAAAAAAGAGACCCAGAATTTAAGTTCTGGGTCCTGGAGACCCAGGATTTTTAAAGTCCAGCGACATCACTAGAAAAAAGCAGGAGAAAGAAATTTACTTTGTGCAAGAACAAAGCTAAAAAACTAAGAAAATTTCTATAATTATTATTTTTTTTCCCCTAATACTTAACCAAAAGTGTCTTACTGTTAGAAATTTTCAATAAAAAAATATTCATGCCAATAACAGGGTTTTATTAATGTACTGTATCTTGATAAACTAAATTTTCATTAGAGTAAGTATAAATAATTTCTGCAATTCACGTTAATAATTTCCTTTTAATTTAATTTACCAAAAGCTAAATTGTATGTTATATATTAATACAATTATATTTGTTGCGATTGACATTTCTGTCATTGCTCAAAAGTCGTTCGCGCAGTTTTCAGCTTTTTTGCTTTTTGGTCAATCTCATCCCTGTAATTTGCATAAATGAAGTATTATTTCAAGGTAAAATTTTAGGCTATTGAAAGATTTTGATTACACAAAATGCATGTAAAACTACAAATGAGATGTCTCAAATTAATTCAAATTTCAATATTTTAATTAAAATAAAAACATCTACAGCCCATAAAAATTTTAAACAAAGATGGAAGCAAACTAAGTTTTAAACTTTTGTTTTTTAAAGGGCTGGCTGATAAAAATGAGTTTAGCTGCTGCCATCAAAATACTTGGCCAGAGGACACATTGAGATGTCATCAGTCATCACTAATTGACTGACTTCTCAGTAGTGTTGAAATTCACACAGGAAAATTATGATTATCAATTCTATATAATATTTGTGATTTTATGTGGAATACAGTAAAACCCCGATAATTCGGATTAATTGGGACCAGACCCAATCCGGATTATCGAAAATCCGGATTATCCGGAGAGTAAGAAAAAAAATGAAATAAAATAATACATACGTACAGAAAATCACCTTTATGTTTAACTTATTGATTATTTACAGACATTAAAAATGTTTACTTTGTAATAAAAAAGTTTGTAATTTTTTGCTGTGCCAGTTTTCTATACTTTTTGTAAACCGTACAATCACGCATCTGCTTGAGCATAAGTAGTTCGTGGGTGTAGTTTAAATTAGAGTTTAAATAAGAAAGCTTAAGGTATTCTTTCGAAAAGATTTCGGAAAAAAGTTTCTTTTTTATTCAGAATACGACTATGAAACAAGTTTATGTTATGGAAATTTACCAAATCGTTTCTCAATCGCTTGACCAAACCAATCCGGATTTACGGGGTCCGGATTTGCGGGATTCTACAGTACCTATCATCTTATAAAACAGGCATGTCAAACACGTGGCCCGCCAAGTCTTTGGCATTTTCATATGTTTGATTACGTTCTTAGTTGATGCCTAATTTCTTAGTTGATGCAAGAAATACACTTTGCATTGCAAATATTGAAGTGTTGCAAAATTGGAGAATGATTTTATTTAAAATATCTACCATTATTTCAAAATATTAATCTTTATTAAATTTAAAATATAAACTAAATTTAATGATACTCAATTAAATAAACAAAAGTTTAAATTTTTTAATTAATGGTTGTTATTTTGGATTTATAAAAGTTTTATGGGTTTTTTCCTAATAGTTTCTTATCTGTTTTATGTTGAAATGAATACATTATTTTATTGCTCTCGTTGATTCACTATAACATTACAAAGTAATGCTTGGTATTTATTACTTACCCATCATACGTAACGTAGAATAGGGTAAGTATTGTAATCGTTTTGAAAATCGAAAATTTTTTTTGACGGATTTACACGTTTCAGATACTGGAGATTCCGAAAAACATATTTTTAGAAAAAAAATTTTGCCGTCTGTCTCCGCTCTATCTCCCGAACAAATTGAGATAGAGACTTGAAACTTTGTATGTGCTTAGTATGTTAGAATGGGAAGAAGCCTATTTAATATCAATAACCTCGATTATCCTGAACTATTTTTTTCGGACTCACGAAAAATTTGCTCTAATTAAAGGTACACAAAAATTTTCGAAATGTTTTATTTTAAGGAGAGGACATAAAAGGCAGTAAAATAACACATTGTGCATAAAATACGAAGTCGATCGGATAATTATTTACCGAGATATGTGTTACCCTGTTTTTCACATTCTTCGATTTTTCATGACCCTGTATTTCATTCAAATTTTAATTCAAAGATATATTTTAATTGGAAATGAGACGTTAATCCGACGCAGTAAATTGTTAGCTAATATGATTATTATTTTTGGAGTTATAAGGATGTTTCTTTTACGCAATCTGGTACTACTTGAGTATTTTGGCATTTTATATAATTTGTCGAAATCGGCTCATCAGCAATTCATTGATAGAGCATTACTATGTATATTAAAACTATTTAAATACGCGTTTAAATTTTATTTTGGATTTTCGATGCGTTTTATAAATAATTTGCATGTTCTGTCGCGAGGGGGCAGTCTGTTCTCCAGCGGATGAGTTTTACCATGTAAATTTTATCTATTTTATTGTAAATAAAAAATAATGTAACCTTTTTTCCCCTTTAGACCTTAATAAAGACGACCGGGAGGGATACTATGCTCTACAGACAAGGCTTTCTTGTCTGAGCAGTCCCTCTTAGGCATTCAAAAAAATTTACACATGTTTTGTTTTCATATTTTATATTACGCATGTCCATGATGGGTAAGTATTACGGTAGTCCCCCAACGACTAGTTAGGTATTAAAAATGTATCGAAAATCAATTAAAATTCGACGCTAATTTCTAATTAAAAGTTTCTAAAAAAAAAAACAAAAGAAATAAACAGATTATAAGGGAAAGTGGCGCGATTCCTTGTTTTGCAAAATAATAATAACAGTAATAATAATAATAATAAATTGTTACCCTGTTTTTATTATTTGGCTGCATTAGAGATCTGCACGGGCCGGGCCGGGCTGGGCTCGAGCCTTAATTTTTTTTCCTGGAGTATCGGGCCGGGCCTAACTTCTTTTTCCGTACGAAGCCGAGACTGATTTCATTCTCCCTAGTCTTCACGGACCAAAATAATCAGTTCCTGTTGAATCAAGCCGTATGAAAATCCTTTTCTCGACGTGACCAAGTCTGTTCATAAATCGATAGAATTTGGCTTGGTCCAAAATTTTTTGTAAAAAAGGCATATACTTTTAAGTCGTCATTATTCTACAATTAAACATAAGAATTTATTCTTTTTAACGAATCGTAGATTATTATACGCTTATTAAAATAGTTAAACACATGAAAAAAAAAATGATTATGACTGAATTTTTTTTTAAACTGAAAACTGCAATTTCTTTTAAACTGTTCATCTATGCGAAATAAATACAATAATACGCGAGAAAAAAAATACAGTCGACTCTCGTTAATTCGAAATCGGATAATTCGAATCTTCGCTTAATTCGAACTAACCATGAAGTCCCAAAACTTTCAATGGCAGAATAACGTTAAAAATTTTTCATTAATTCGAACTCATTTTCTTTTGATTTCGTTTAATTCGAACTAACGAGAATTCCGAATTTTAATTTTTCTTTTCTTTCGTACGGATTTCAGACCATTTGAATGACTTTCTTACTTTAATTTTTGTGAAAATTGTTCCGAATGAGTGTACATATAATCCAATGCATTTGATAGCCACTTTCTTAGTGCCTCGTCTGTCCATCAGTGACGCTTTAAATTTTTCTTCCATTGTGTTTGTTTCTAATATTTTAGTTAGTTTATGTATTTATACTTTCTAATTTAATATTAAGTCATATTCTAATGATAACAGACGAAATAAATTTAAGAAACACTATAACATTAATTTCTTTGTAGTAGTACCATATTGAGAATGTTTTCATTTCATACTTTCCACAATTCGAACTTCGTATAATTCGAACATTTATTGTGGTCCCGACGAGTTCGAATTAACGAGAGTCGACTGTATATTAAACATTTACATCCGCTAAGAAAAGAACATATATTTCTCTTTCCAATACGATTCTGTCTTAGAAGATTTTTCTTTTACTATATACCATTTTTTAGATTTTTTAGATCCCCATTACATGGAATCTGGATTAATAATATTAATGGTGACTGAAACATTTATATACAACAAACAAAGGTTCGTTAAAAGCATAAATATCGCAGCCCACGGCACTTCTGCATAAATGGAGATTATAAACATGAAAAAATAAATAAATAAATAAAAAAAAACCTAAGATAAGTTTTTTTGATGTGAACTCTTTCATATGGTTAAAGATCAATGTTCGGTAGAAATTCATTCAAGCCAGGCCAGGTTCGTGCCGAATTTTTAACTTTTTTTCCGGACCGGGCCGGGCCAGGTCGCGCCAATATTTTTTTCGTTCGGGCTGGGCCGGGTCGAATTTTTTTTCTATGGATTGGGCCGGGCTCGGGCCTGTAAATTTCAGCCCGTGCAGACCTCTAGGCTGCATGCATAGTAGAATTAGAGGTCTGCAAGGGCCCGGGCTTGGCCCGTGGACCGTGCCCGGCCAGGCCCGGCAGATTTAGAATAGTTTTTTCAACGGGTCGGGCCGGGCCGACAAACAACATAAACGGGCCGGGCCGGCAAAAAAAATTGAACGGGCCAGACGGGCCGGGCCGATTAAAAAAATTTTCGAGCCTACCGACCCGTTTTGAAGATTTGAGCTGGAACGATAAAATATGAGCTATTTTCAATGGTTTTAACGAGAATAAGTATAAATGTGCGTCACGAGCCATACTAGTTTGACAGCATCAATATAAAATGTACAGTGTAGAGATCAGTATCGGAGAATTACATTGTGTGCAACTCGTTTTAATATTTTTTAGCTGACTCATGCCGGTCCGAGATCAAGCTTGCATTATTTATCTACATATAGACTGGCCGGACCGGAACTAAACTTAATTGTTCTCAAGATCTGTTGGGCAGAAAACATGATTTGTAAAATTATTAACAGCGATAAAGAACTTATGTTAGCTTTATCTTCGGATATATACTTCTTGGTGGTTTTTAAATTAATTTCTGATTAATTTTAAATTGTAAAAGTGTAAAAGTGATAAGCTTACCTGTGGCCCGCGATGTGTTAACGTGTGGCCCGCGAACTTCGTCAATTTATAGCTAGAAAAAATTTCAATTTTTGTGAAAAAGTCGCAGGTAAAAATCGTAAATTTCGTCAATTTACCCCGAGAAAATATGAAATTTTGTCAATAACTTAAGAATCGCAAATTTCGTAGATGGGGCACGGAAAAATCGCGAATTTCATTGATCAAGTGCGGAAAAATCGCACTTTTCGTTCATCAGGTATGAATAAATCGCGAATTTTGCCCATGAGGCTCGGAAAAAATTAGTAAATTTAACTGATCGGACGCGGAAAATACGCGAGTTTTGTCGATCAGGCACGGGAAAACCGCGAATTTTGTCGGTGAGACATGGAAAATCGCACTTTTCATTGATCAGCCAAGAAAAAAATCGTCAGATCTGTTGATGATGCATGAAAAAAATTGCAAGTTAAACTCATCGGCTGCGGAAAAGTTTGCATGTTTTCTCGGTTTGCCGCGTGAAAAAAATGCGAATTTCGTTGACCGGACACGAAGAAATCACGAATTGTGGCCATCAGGGGCGAAAAAATTGCAAAGTTCGTTGATAAAGCACGGGAAAATCACGAATTTTGCAATGATGCGCGGAAAAATTTAAAATTTCGTTGATCGTCTGCGAAACACTCGTGAGTTTTGTAAGTTTCTCAAGAGAAAAAAATCCCAAATTTCATCTTGCCACGTAAAAAAATGCATTTTCGTGAAAATGAATTAAAATTCACGAATTTCGTCGATTGATCGCGGAAAAAAAATGCAGATTTCGTCAGTTAAAGGCTGAAAAGCGCGAATTTTGTCGATCAGACACGGAAAAATCGCGAGTTTTATTGATCGGGTTCCGAAAATGGCAAATTTTGTCAGTCGGACGCAGGAATTTTGCAAATTTCGGCGATCAGGCTCAAATAAAATCATCAAAAATTTCATCTATCCGGTGTGGAAAAGTCCGGAATTTTGTTGATCAGGCGAAGAAAAATCGCGAATTTCATCGATCAGCGTTGCAAAAATCGCAAATTTCATCGATCAGGTTCGTAAAAACTGCGAATTTTGTTAACTGGCTTTATAAAAATCGCGAATGTTGACGATAAGGTTTGTAAAAATCGCAAGATTTGTCGACCTGGTATGGAAGAATCGCGAATTTTATCAATCATGCGATGAAAAATTGCAAATTTCGTCGATCAGCTTTGTAAAAATCGTGAATTTTCGCAATCGGCTTCGTAGAAAACAATAATTTCGTCGATCAGCCGCAGTAAAGTCGCGAGTTTCGCCGATCAGCTTCGTAAAAATTGTAAATTTCGTCGATCAGCTTCGTAAAAATTGTAAATTTCGTCAATCGGCTTCGTAAAAAATCCGAATTTCGCCGATTGGCTTCGTAAAAATCGGTAATTTCGTCGATCAGCCACAGAAAAGTGGCGAATTTCGCCAATCAACTTCGTAAAAATCGCAAATTTCGTCAATTCGCTTTGTAAAAATCGCAAATTTCGCGGATAGGCTTCGTTAAAATTGATAATTTTTTCAATCAGCAGCTAAAAAAATTGCGAATTTTATCGATCATGCGAAGAAAAATCGCGAATTTCGCCGATCGGCTTTGTGAAAATCGATAATTTCGTCGATCAGCCGCAGAAAAGTCGCGAATTTCGAAGATCGGCTTCGTAAAAATCGCAAATTTCGTCAATCGGCTTCGTAAAAATCGTGAATTTCGCCGATCTGCTTCGTAAAAATCGATAATTTTGTCGATCAGCCTCAGAAAAGTCGCAAATTTCGCCGATCAGCTTCGTAAAAATCGCAAATTTCATTGATCGGCTTCGTAAAAATCGCGAATTCTGTCGATCAGCCTCGTAAAAATCATGAATTTCTTCGATGGGCTTAGAAAAAAATCATGATTTTGTCGATCTGCATTGTAAATTTCCAAAATTTGTCGATCGGTTTCATAAAAATTGTGATTTTTCTTGATCGGTTTCGTAAGAATCGCAAATTTTGTTGATCAGGCACAGAAAGATCGAATTTTCTCTATCAGTTTCATAAAAATTGCAAATTTTGTTGATCACTTTCATAAAAATTCCTAATTTGGTCGACATGCATGGAAAGCTACAAATTTTGTTGATCAGGCATTGAAAAATCAGGAATTTCAGTGATGATACACGGAAAAATCTTATTGGTCGGCTCCTTCCCTCTCCTTTGTTCATAAAGATCACATTTTTTTTCGGCATCAGCCACTTATCTTTATTTTTCAGCACTTTTAATAAAACAAAATTTACTCTCCTGAATAAAGAAAGGAATAATATTACATCTTGAGAATAATCCTTGCTATATCTGTTATATACACAAACGTAAAAACTGCTGATGTATCCTTACCATCTGAAGTAGATATTTTGATAGTTAAGCGAAACCTAAAGGAGTATTTTCCCATTTCCTTCTGAAAACATATTTTTTATTCGATTATATTCCATAGATCCCCTTTGAAATCGAATTATCTCCAAGTTATTGATGTGGGCCTCGACTGCCCAGACATATTTGTAAGTGGCCCTTCTCTTGAAAAGATTGTGCACCCCTAAGCTTAACTATTGAAGGGATTTGGAATCGAATAGCGTTTTTTATTTTTGGTAAATAAAATACTTGTATGACCTTTTTGAGATGTAATAGTTTCTCAAATGATTGCAGGTTTTTCCCCCTTCCCATGCTATCGCTTCCGGAAATTCTATTCAAATCGCTAATTATGACAGTATTTTATTTGCTTGTAGTATTCTTAAATTGCTTGTATCAAAAAATGGATAACGCCACTCGATTATATAGTTTTTGAATAAAGATACCTGCTAATCTTATGCATTTCTGAGAAAAAAGTGAATTTAGAAATGTATCAGAAAGGAAGCTTCTTTGAATTTAAGAATGAATTTGGATTTAAAACCTTTTAATAAAATGATATAGAAATATTTTTATAAATCTTCTTTTATAAAACATCTTCAAAAGTAACGATGTTTTTAGCTTTCTTTCTTTTATTCTAAGCCATATTAAATTTTTAATGAATCTTTATTCGAATGTTGAAAGCCTAAGAGTCTAAGTAATCATTAATGTAATTAATGTGTATTTCCTGCAAAATATACTGTAAAATCATTCCATAGATATGTATGCAGTATTCTTTAAAGAAATCTTAATTATATGATAAAAATCTGATTTTTTTTTTAGAAATCGTAGGAATTGTAACGGGCCAAAACGGACCGGGCCGGGCCTAAAATATAAAAATTTAAACGGGCCGAACTTTTGAGCTTTACAACATGCCGAGCCCGGGCCTGGAAATTCCGGCCCGTGCAGACCTCTAAGTAGAATGCGAGCATTTTGGACATAAGCTCATTAATCAATTTCATTCTTAAAGATTAGTAAACGTATCATTGTAAATTATCCCTGTGAGATCTTTGTTTTTTCTTCATAATGAAGATATAACATCAGATTCATAAAAGTCAATTTGAAATAATTTTTTGTACTCAAACAAAGACTGAAAATTGTGTTTGATATGTAGAAATTTCGTTCAAGTTTGCTAAGAATTTACTCACAAATATTTTGAAAACCCCACAAATATCTAGAAATAATTTGGAAAAATAAATAATTTTAAACTGAAACTTTGCTGAAAAAAGTGTGTTCGTGAAAGATATTAAAAATAATCCATCTGTTTGGGGGAAAAAAAAAATCGATGCAATTGCACAGGAAGCACACAGGCTATCATAGCCTGAATGGGATTTGATATAAATGGGCCTGAATTTGATATAAATGGGTTTTTCATGCAGAATTAAGTTTTCCTTCAAAATTTAGATATAGGATCATTCTGATGGGGCGATTCCGTGACTGTTATTAGCAGGGTTCGCCAAAGTGGGCCCAGCCCGAAAAAACCCGCCCGGGTTTTTTCGGGCGGGCCCACTTGAAAAAACCCATCAAAAACCCATTTGTGGGTTTTTTCAAATTTTCTCATGTTTTTACAACTGTATCATTATTTAATCTAATATATGAGAATGGAAAGATAAATGCCAATTTAAATATATTTCAAACTAACCATATTTAAAAGAATTTCTAAGTATTGATAAAATGACCATAAAATAAATTAGTTTGTAAATAAGGAAGATTTTCATGGCTATATATTTTAAAATGCACCCAAGGGCTTTAAATCTTAATGTAGGGGGAACTGGGGCACATTGATACACCCCGTGTACAGCACACAGGGTCATTACAGGAATTTTCACAATAGCTCCAAAAGGTGATACTAGTGAAATTAACTACCTACAGAAAGTTCTGGAATGATTCATTAGTTTGATGAAATGGGATGGGTGATTGTTTTTGTAAGTCAAAAGTAAATTTGAGTTGTACAATTGAAATGGTATTATACAACTGTTCCAGTATTTTCAACCGAAAAGAATACCCTCCCTGGAAAGTAAAGCTACTCTTTATCAGTTCCTTATTCTTGAAATTCAATGAAAGTTTATACAATAATTTTCAACACAAAAATGGTGACAGATTATAATGGTTCCCAGCATCATGGAAAGTCAGGAAAATCTCAAAATACACAGGAAAAGTCAGGGAATTTACAAATAATTTCTAAAAAAGTCATGGAAAACATTTGAGTGAAAAAATGAAAAATGACACAAAATTCATCACAGTTGGGAAAAAAAAAAAAAAAAAAAAGATTGAAGTATGATTGCAGAAAAACATTGCTAATTTTGGCAAAAGATTGTGAAAATAAGTATAAAATTTTGCCGTATGCTCGTTTGGTCAGAGAATTTTTCTAGATTTGGTTTGGGAAAGTCAGGGAATTTTTTGAGATTTGGTCATAGAAAGTCAAGAAATTTGCCAGCCATGTTTTGCTGGGAATCTTGTTGTAACAAAAAGAGTGAAAAAGTTTTAGTATAGTACTTTAATAATTTCATTGTTAAAATTATTACTAATTAATTTTTGTAAAAGCAAATTATAATGTTTATTATTGTCTTAACCTTTAACCTCATAAACTTTTTGTAATCAATTAGTTATTTTAAATTGTATTTAGTAGTATAAGTACCTTGTTTTCAAACATTCTGAACCATATTTCTTTAACATAAATAACCTTGATAATATCCAAAAACCCTAATAAAATCTAATCTAAAATGTATCCAGATACTTTAAAAGATTGCTTACAGATGGCATACAAAAGCAAAACTAAACTAGTAAAAGTGTATTGCCATTTATGATCTAACTTTATAGATATGACTGACATTGACTTTTAGATAATCCAATTTAATACTATTGCAATATAAATGTTGTTTAAATTGTAGTAAATATATATATATATATGCATACATATGTGTGAATTCTATTTTTTTCTTCACAAAAATAAAAATATTTACATAAATGTTGCTGCTTTAAACTGATTTCTATTGAAGTAAATTAAAGAAATTGTATAAATTAGTCTGTTTAACTTAAGATTTATATAAAGAAATTCAGTTGCACTTGATTTAATATATCATTCTTCCAGTAATCTAGTTCTATGAGATACAAAATAATCTTTTTAAATATATTTATATTTTCTTTTTATATATTTATTTTTATTGTTAATCTATACTTAATGCAAAATTATACCTTTGTTCCACTGATAAATGAAAAATTTAGGTACTATGCACAAGGTTGGCATGATTTAAATCAACCGATTTAAATCAAGATTTAAATCTAGATTTAAATCAACTGATTTTTTTAAAAAAATCATTTGATTTAAATCAATTTTTTTTTCTTTTTTCATTTTGGAAATTAACCAGCAGAGAAATGAGAAATAGGTGTAAATAAAAAACAGGTGTTTTTCTGGTATTTTTAGGATTGCTATAAAAAAGAATGTGGCAGGTACAGGTTAAGTCTAGGTGTCCCCCTCCTAATCCTTTAATTGTTTGTTCTTTTGTAATAAACTTTAGACGATGAGGCAAAACACAAACTTTTTATAAATCATATTTCGTTTGCCAATCTTGCAACTAAATAATCTGGATCTTTTTAGTTTCACAAGTAAATGATTACACAAATTCATTAATGTTCCCCAAAATATCAGATACTACATGCAAGGAACAAGTTTTAAAACTTGCCATATTACACAATCAAATTTCAATCAAAGCTTACGAATTTTTTAAATTTTTGGGTAAAAAGTTAGAAAATGTATTAGATAAAGATAGCAGAGTTGCCAAATCTCCTGATTTTGGCAGAAGACTCCTGATTTTCAGATGTTTGCTCCATGCTCTTGATTTTTCATACTTTTTAAATATTCTATTATTTAACAATCAAATGTGCTGTGATTCAGTGAGAAAAGCTCTAGTACAGGTGTAATTGTTCTTTAGTATGTTTGACCAGTAGTATTTTATGTGATGAATTACATTCAGATGCATTGTAAACTATGTATCTTTAAGGTTTGTTATTGTTACTATGGTCATGTATTGAATTATTAATAATTTGTCTTTATTAAGACTTATTTATGATCTTTACTGTAGTTTTATATAAGTTAATGAGTAACAAAACATCCCTTTTTTTTATAACATAATATAAACTTAAACTTTCACTAAAGATGTTTACATCAACATCAACAAATTAACAAGTTTTCATTGACAAAAATATCTCCTGATTTTTGAAATAAAATCTCCTGATTTTTAACTTTCAGAACTTGGCAAGTCTGAGATAGAATTACAAAATCTAAAGCAAAATATGAACAAGCTATTTATGGTTGTCATTTTGCTGGAGTTTTATTAAGTCATTCTGTTTTAAATTGAAATGAAATTTCACTTAGTGTAGAGGAAAATAATGAAAATTTGGCATTCATTAAAGAAAATTGTCCAAATCTTTTCACTACTGTAGCACATTTTCAAGCAGGAAATGGCCCATTCCAAAAATTACCATTGCTTGAGAAAAAAGTTTCAGATATTATGACAGATTATGATTGGTGGAAGTCCTTTTACATAATGGGAGGTAAAGAGATAATCAGCGAAATTGAAATTGAATTTATTTACCAAATAACAACAGCCGTGGCTTTATCTGCTGGAGTAAATAGACAATTTTCTTCTTTTGGACTAGTTTATTCAAGTCTTCGTAATAAATTAGGAGTGGACAAAGCTTCTAAATTAGTGTTTTTGTTCAAACAATTATATCTCTGATCTATTTCTATTTGCTTAAAAACTATTGAATTAATTGTGATTTTTATCCCTTAATATAAATAGCTTGCATTAAATAAATATTTATTATTATTATTTTTTAATTTTACCCTTTTTTATTCATTTACAACCTATTTAAGTTTATTTCTTATTTAGTGTGCATAATTCATTTACAAAATAATAGAATGGCTTTAGATTAAAGCCTAGATGTTTAATTTTTAGTACCAAGTACCAATCAGTAACTGGAATATAGTATTTACTGAACTATATAATTATTTCTTATATTATTTTTATAAATTATAATTTTTATGAACATTATTTATTCTTTTTTAGTTATTTTTATGAAAAACTGCTCCATGTATTGTAAAAACATAAAAACACAGCAATTAAAAATAGAATTCTAAAAAAATCAAATAAATCTGATTTAAATCAAAAAAATCTGATTTAAATCAAATAAATCCGATTTTTTGATTTTTTTAAAAAAATCATGATTTTTTTAAAAAAATCGATTTTTTTAAAAAAATCGATTTTTTTCCAACCCTGACTATGCATGTGAAAATTAGAAATGTGAAGAGGTCTCTAAAACATTTTGATAAAACCCGAAAAAACCCGGGTTTTTTCGAAAAAGCCCGAAAAAACCCGGGTTTTAGACTACTGGGCCCAGTGGGTTGGGCTTTTTCAAAAAAACCCGGGTTTTTTCAAACCCTGGTTATTAGGTGTTCATTGAATAAATATAAACAGGGTTAACGGGGGTTCTAATGCCCCTCCTCTTAATATATATATAAATGGGTTTTTCAAGCAAAATTGTCAGATTTGGTTCAAACCTCTGAATAGTTTTGAAAGTTTAATGGTTAAGTATAAAAGAGGGGGATAACACTTCTTAAATTATATAAATGCTAAATGGGTTTTTATTAAGAATTATCAGATTTGCTCTGAATTTTGGATATAGATTTTTTGTATGATAAAGCATGTCCTTGATAGTTTAGGAGGTTCAATGATCAAGTATAAAAAAAAGGGGGGGAGAGCTGTTTCCCCTTATTTTTTTTTCGAACGGAATCAACCCTTGAAAATATAAGGCTGTAATGTACAATCAGTATGCATAGCCTGTGAGCTCAATGCCATCAGTTTAACTGGGCAATATTCTTTTTATTGTATAATTTTGATTGCGATTTAAATTTTAAAATGTCCAGTATGTGTTTAAGCATGTTTGTATTTTTAATCAAATTTATTTTTCATCACATTTGACAGTGCACTCTCACAAAATACTTATGCTACCGATTTAGTTTTACTTAATAAATATTTTAAAAAATTTTTTGGTGCGTGTTTTTAATTTTTCCAGTAAATAGTTTAAAAATTTTTGTATGTATTTTTGTTTACTTGTTTTTTTTTTAAACAATGTTTTATTTTTAATTTACTGTTTTCATTTTGTGCGATAATCGTTGAATTAATCTGCTTCTTTATTTTCGATAATGTGGCCTGCGCAGGGGTGGGGAAATACATCATTTTGCTCGCCAGTGGCGAGTGGATTTTCTGGCAAGGCGAGTGCATTTGTTTTTTGAAAAACTATAAGCCGTTAGAGACATTATCAGAGACACTTTTAAAATCTAGATATTTTAACTTTCCAAATTATTACAGTGTTAATATGGTACTAAGTTCTATCTTATATTAAGCTTACCTCTGTTGTATATATTTCTTAATATTATAGAAAGAAAAAATTACGAAAATGCATTGTAGTAATTGTAATTTCGTCTGTAATAGCGTGTGATTTTGTCATAACTATTTTCAATTTCATGTATGTTCCATCTTGCAGGCTGGTGAAATAAATCCTTGGCTGGTAAGATTTTTGAAAAATTCCCCACCCCTGGGCCTGCGGCTTTGTGTACAATGCTAAATCTGGCCCTCGGTGGTAAATGAGTTTGACATGCCTGTTATAAAACAATATTTAAACTTACTGATGAGCAGACTTGTATAAAACCAAACACTTTCTGTGCGCGTAAATATGGGTCAAACACTTTCTGCAGATTAATGTTTAATAAAATTATTTGTTATATTACGGTAGACTCCCTCAAATCCGCACAGCTTGGGACCAGAGGTTTTGCGGATTTTAGAATTTTGCGGATTTCTGGTCATTATTTTATTTACATTTTTTAAACAGTAATTTGAATGTAATTAACAATGAAATTGAAACTATCATAAAAGGCTTACAATATAATAAAATATTAAAATAAGTAATAAACTAAAATAATAAAAATTTAGACAGTTTTTAACATGATTAAAATATTTATTGCAAAGGTCAAGTTAATAAATAATGTATGACTAAATATTTATTATAATGATAAGATGCATTTTTCACGTGAAATTTGCTTTATAAAGATACATTAGTAATTCACATCAAAATCGTAAAATAAGGAAGTTTTATTTCAGGTTTAGCCAAAATTAATAACCAAAAAAGTTTAGTTAATACTTAAATATATTTGGTAACAAGATAACGATTACCAGTAATAACAGCAATATCTTGTATTTTTTTAGGAATACATTTATTCTTCCTTCATGAAAACACATGAATTAAGTAATATAAATGATATTTACAAATTAAAATATATATGGAATTGATATAAAATTTAAAAAGTAGAATTTTGTCCATACATATGAACTGGATGTTTCATTGTTTACATCTGTAAATTATGTGCGGATTTTAGAGAGTTGCAGATTTTAGGAGTGCGGATTTAAGGGAGTCTACTGTATTTTGATATGGATGAAGTGCGCATTTAATGCAATTCATGGACGTAATTTGTGTTTTTAGAACGATCGTCGACGAACTTGCGTTTTTTACGCAATTCATAGACGAAATTTATGTTTTTTATGCATTTCATGGCCGAAATTAGCTTTTTTGGGCGAAATTCGTGTTTTTTACGCAATTCATGGACGAAATTAGAGGTTTTTTTTTTTTTTTTTGTACGATCTTTGCACGAAATTCTCGTTTTAATGTGATTTATGGACGAAATTCGAGTTTTTTACGCAGCTTTTGGACGAAATTAGAGTTTTTGTGCGATCTTTGGACAAAATTTGTGTTTTTTACGCGATTCATGGGTGGAATTCGCATTTTTTTTTTTTAAAGCTTTCTTTGGACTACATTTGCGTTTTTTTTTTTTTTTTTTTTTTTTTTTTTGTGTTGAATTTTGCATTTTTTGCGCAGTCTTTTGCTGGATTTTGCGTTTTTCGAACTGTCCTTAGTCGAAATTTGCGTTTTTCGCGCGGTTCTTTGTCCAAATAAGAGTGTTTGACGTGGTCCTTTGTTGAAATGCACGATTTTTATGCTTTTTTTAGGTAGATTTCGTATGAAATACTACCTATTGCATTCTCTCCCATGTTAGAATTTCTGAAAAATTTTTGCAGATCTACGCCGATCATGACCTCTAGACCCTAAAACTACCATCAGTAAAAATCCTTCTATCTGTCTATCTATCGGTGTATATCACTTTCTTCTACACACGATAATTTCCATAATTATACTCAGATCTTCTTCAAACTTTTACATAAAATCAAGGAGCATAAAATCTCGGTCAAGTTCGTTAATGGGTAAAATCGGATCAAGGGGGTGGAAATAGGGAGGGTTTTTGTGAAAACCGAAAAAACGTGATAAATTCTTAATTAAAATAGATATCGAATCAGTTTAAAGTTTATATTACTTCTAAGAAATTGGCTAAAGGTTTATGCATGGCAGATTTTTAATTAAGTTAAAAATGGGCTCAAGGGGCGAAAAAAACAGGGTTTTTGGGAGAAAAAATTTATAACTTCGTCAATTCTTAAGCTATCAAATCCAACTAAATTTTTTATAAATGTTCTTAAAATTATCTAAAATTTTTGTATTTACAAGTTTTTGATAGGACCAACTTTTACCGATGCAAAAAATTAAAAACGAAAACAAAAAGGGGGGTGAAAAAAGAAAAAAAAAATCCATAACTTACTCAGTTCTTAAGCAATCAAATCTAATTAAATTTATTTTACATCTTCTCAATAATATCTACAACTTTTATGCTAACAAGTTTTTCATTGGACCAATTCTTACAGCAAAAATAAATTAAACAAAAATAGGAGTTGGAGAAAAAACCTCAAATCCAAACTGCTTATATTCTGATTCATTTTTAAATTCATTTTTGATTTTAAACGCGTCGAAATGGCAGATCCTCTTATTTAGAAACTATATAATGTGACTTTTGGCCATTTTTTTGATAAAGACAAAATATATTTTTAAAAAGGCTGCCAAAAAGGGTATTTTTAACAGAATTTCCTGAAGTTATTGTCATTGAAAAATTGAGGAAGTATAACACATTGCGTTTTTCTGAGTCATTTCTAAATCCAATTTTGTTCTCAAACCCATCCAATTTACAGGTCCACTTATTTAGGAACTATATAGTGTGATGGATTGGCCAGTTTTTGGATAAAGGCAGAATATATTTCAAAAAAAGGCTGATAAAATGAGCAGTTCGCACAAAATTTCCCAAAGCGATCATGATTAAAGAATCGTGGATGTATTCCAATAACAAATTGGTTATTTTACGACTCATTTTTAGATCCAATTTCGCTCTGAAACACATTCAATTGACAGTCTTTTATTATTTAGGAACTATATAATGTGCTTATTCGTCAATTTTTCGATAAAGGCTGAATATATTTTTTAAAAAGCTGTCAAAGTGGGCACTTCGCAAAAAAATTTCCCAAAGCAATCATGATTAAAGAATTGAGGATGTATTCAAATAACAAATTGGTTACTTTATGACTCATTTTTAAATTCAATTTTGCTCTCAAATGCATTCAATTGACAGTTATTTGTCATTTAGGAACTGTGTAATGTGCCGTATTGGTCAGGGTTTTGATAAAGGCTAATATTTAAAAAGCTGTCATAGTGGGCACTTCGCACAAAATTTCCCAAAGCGATCTTGATTAAAGAATTGTGGATGCATTCAAATAAATTGGTTATTTTATGACTCATTTATAAATTCAATTTTGCTCTCAAACGAATTCAATTAACAGTTTTTTGTTATTTAGGAACTATATAATGAGCATATTGTTCGATTTTTTTTTTTATAAAGTCAGAATATAATTCAAAATATGTTGCCAAAACGGGCATTTAAGCCAAATTTCGTTTAAGATGATTTTGATAAAACCAGTTCTTACAGAAAAATGAAATTAAAAAAATTTCAAAAGCGGCCAAATAAAGTAGTTAAACTGGGTTTATCTCTAATCATTTTTTATTTTTTGTTGTTGAGATGAAAACTTCGAAATCTACCTCCGCCTATAGGCCTTGCTGACAGGATTTTTTCTTGAAATGCGATTTTTAGCGATTCCTTGTTGAAATGCGCTTTTTATACGTGATTCTTTGTTGAAATTCGTGATTTTTTTCGAGGTCTTTTGACGAAATTTGTTTTTTTTTTAAGATGTTTTCACGAAATTTGTTTGCATTTTTTTCACTATCCTTTGACGAATTTTGCAATTTTTTAATGACCCATTGACGATATTTCACACTTTTTCTATGGAACTTTGACTAAATTCGTGTTTTATCTGTAATAATTTAACGAAATTGGAGATTTTTTCCTGCTAACGATCGACAAAATGAATTTTTTACGACAACCCGTCCGTCAAAATTTGCGATTTTTGGTGTCCGAAATTTCGGGCTGACAAATTTTTAGTTTTTGGCATCAAATGCCTTACATTTTCGGAAAATTCGAAAATCGGCTCCGTTTTTCAATTTCTGTAAGATTGTGCTGTAATTGTGCAAAAGATTGCAGATAAAAAGCACTATTTCTGACAAAAGATTGCAAAAAGACGCGTTTTTAGTCAAAGAATAGCAAAATAAATGCAATTTCTGACGAAGGATCGGGTGGTTAAAACCAGTGGTTATAACCGGTAAAAATCGGCATGGCAAAACTGGCAGAAACTAAAAAATAATACTAATAAATGCAATTATTCATAATTAAAAGATGTATTTAATATGTACAGAATTTAGTTAAGAAATTAAAATAAATATTATGAATGTTATTCAAAGTAGCAAAAAGTTTTAAAGGATCATATAAACATACTTTGTTAATATAATAATTTTTTTGTCACTTAAAAAACAGAAATTTTCATAATGGTAATCTGATGCTGTATAAGTTTAACTATTGATATTACTGTTTACGGTTATTAAAAAAAATAAAATTAAAAAAAACGAAAATTTCTGTATAAATACTTTTATAAATACAACCAAAGTAATTCAGACAATACCATTCAATAATCCAATGAAACCAGTATTTTTACAATCATATTATTGAAAACAATTGAAGTTTGAAGTGAAATAGAATAATCTTTTAACATTATAACTTAAAAATTATCTACAACTACATACAAATAGAAATGGTTTTTGTAAAAGCATATAAGTAAATAATTGTAGCAAAAAAGTAAAAAAAAAAAAAAAAAAAAAAAAAAAGGAAGAATTTTTTTATACTGTTATTTTAAAATATTAAACGAACAAATTTGTTTTTGTCGAAAAATTAATAATATATTAAGAACATTCCATACTATAGTATTAAATTTGCCAATCTTTCTTAACGTAGACAGCTTTTTAATTTGTTCTGAATGAAAAAAAAGTTAGAAAATATTCTTTCAAGACCAGCATTACTTGCTGGTAATGTCATTATTGATGATGCAAATTTTTAAAAATTCTCATTTTCACTGTTATTGTTTCTAAAAGCGGCCCCCCATAGAAGGCAAGACATTTTCTAGAACTTCCTTGGTGAAATATGTTTCTGAAAAAAGATTATTTTCTTGCTCTTTTTTTATGTTTAAATATCAATTTTGATCCCAAATATTTAGGATGAAGTAAATAAGCTAGCATAAAAGTTAATGCTGCAATAAATGAGAAACTATCAAATTTTAATACACATTTTTTTTTTTTAAAACTATTTACAATATTTTATTTGCAATTTATCCTGAATAAAATGTATATAAGCAATTTAATACTACTAAAAAAGTCTCAGATTATGTCATGAAATTAGTTTATGCCAGTTGTTGCCGGTTAAAACTGGTTGTAACCACTTTCTGCCACTGGCAGGGCAGAAACTATTTTCTGCCGGCAAAAACCCAGCCCTGGCTTTGAATAAGTTTAATTAGCAAATCATGTCAAATTTACATTTTGAATAATTTTTTTTGTGTACGTTATATTACAAAAATTACTGAAAATAGTTCAGAATATAACGTAAGTTACCATGGAATCATCCTCTTTCCTAAAATTTTCTGCGCACATGTTATTTATGTCAGCCTTACCCATATCCTTAACACTCATACTCCTAAGCACATATACATATTGTAAGGGAATAATATGGCATGACTTACTGGTTTTTATTTTATTTCAATACTATTCGATCTTTGTCTTATCTCCAATTCTTTATTCTGTTTTCCTGGTTCCATAGCATATTCCACCGTTTAAATTGGTTACTTATTTGTTTACTTTCGATTTGATCATCTTACGTGTGCGTTCATGGTCGTTTTCTTCCGTTTGATCGCGATTTGCGATCTTCGCAAATTGCAACTTACGAGTAGCCGTATCTCCCTTTCGCAAAGCAGGAACGCTTTCGCTCAACTTCTGCAGACCCAAAGGGGCGTTGTCGTCTGGCGATATCTGGAATCGCGAGGTGTATTTAAATCGGTCGGTTTGTTTTGACGGCGTGTGGTTTGACGATGTTGTGGGCTAGTAAAGGCCGTTTGTTGTCATAAATACTAGTTATGGAAGGTTCAATTGCAGTTTATCTTAGATAGTGAAAGATAGTGTTTTTTATGAAGCAAACTTCTGTTAGTTAATAGCGGGAATGTGATGATGAATATGTTGCTGCCATGAACTGTGTTAACATCCAAGGTTTTTTATTTTCTTTGAACTATTCCTGGACTTTACTTGTTCGTCATCGTCCGTTTTGAGAATTGCTTTTTCCAGTGATGCCATGGTGAGTTGTTCGTTTTGCAAACCTGTACTGGTCTTTTAAACTTTTACCTTACGTCATGCCGTTTAAATTAATTAAGTGCTTTTATCATGTTAAAGTATTACTCTAATTCTATGGATAATATAATTTCAGAAATTATTGTTTTTTTGATTGATTTTACCAGATATAATTTTCTCTTTGTTTATTATTTCAGATATACATATATTTTAATTTGAATATGTTTTTTGAAAAATAAACGTTAGGTTATATTTTAATCAAATGCTTCTTTACTGACTTTATAACGCAATCACACATATTGCCAATATTTTTTTCAGGTCACCATTTTTTTATTTTTTTCCAACCTCTGCTTAAATTTTATTTAATTTTAGAACGGTTCTGGCCTCAGAACCGATCACGGGTTATGGGCCAAAGCGACTACGCTTTTTAACCTGTTATGGTGGCCATAACCTTCGTTGGCAATATCTTAAATTAGTGGTAGCATGCGGCCATTAGACCTCCAAGCGATTTCTAGTGGGGGGGGCCGCAATAGCATTTGTATTTTAATTTATAATCATATCTAATTATTCTAGTATAAAATAGAAAGGTTTTTTTGGTAAAATTTTTTTTTGTCGTACTATTTGACTGTTTTAGAGTATGTTTTTTTTTGGAAAAAAAAAAAAAAATTTCTTTTCCTTTCTGTTTAAATTTAATTAAGAGCATGGCAATGACCAACGTACAGGTTAGCATAAACAAATTGAACTCTCACAATTATGCAACCTGGGCAGCGGATGTCAAATACCTGCTGCTCGACAAGAATGCTTGGGGCATCGTAAATGGTACCGAAGAGGCTCCGAATACCAGTGATGCAGTAGCAACAAAAGACTATCAGGCACGACTCAGGTCAGCACTATCCATAGTATACCTAAACGTCGAAAATGAGTTCCGGAGGATAATTGAAAACATCGATGACCCTCATGAAGCGTGGACAAAGCTGAAGACCCACTTTCAACCTGACAACTGTGCACGTCACATGCAGTTGTTTGGCGAGATCCTGTCCTGCAGAATACAGCCTGACGAGCCAGTCGATATGTTTGCTGCACGCCTACAGAGACTTGCTGATCAGCTGGCTGCCATGAATGAGCCGATAAAGGAAATTTATCTGACATTCCAGTTGTTGAGATGGCTCCCTAAAAAGTTTGACAATCTCGTCCAGGGAATCTTGCGATGGCCCGAACAGCAGTTCAAATTTAAAGATGTCCTGACCGAGCTGGTGGCCGAGGAATCCCGCATCAAATTACGTGAAGAAGACAGAGGTGACCTGGTCCAATCCCATTTTTCTCGAGCTCGCACACCCAAGAGGTCCGTATATAAGCCTAAGTTCAAGGGAAGGTGCCACAGGTGTGGCCAAGCCGGCCATGTGCTTCGACAGTGTAAATTGCCTCAACAATCTTCCAATCCCGAATCCTGCCTCCATACCACTTCCAGAGACTCCTCAAACTCCTCGTTCCAGAACTCCTCGGTGTCCAGAGGTTCATCAGTGTCCAGTCCAGTTCGAGTCCAACCCTGTAATTCCAGACCTAGCAGAGATGTGCCTCGCAATAGAGCTAGAAACCAACGTCAACGTAAGCCAACAAGCCAGGTAAACTACCTCATTCAATCTAATCTTAGTAATATTAAATGTGGTGGAGACGCCTGGGTCTTTGACACAGGTGCCTCCCACCACTTTTGCAAAGATAAAAACCTGTATGTAAAATTTAAACCTTTGCAAAATGAGGAGTTGGCTGTTGCCGTTGACGGAGCAACTTTTCCTATTGAAGGAACTGGTCTAGTGGACTTAAAAATAAATGGGGAAATGGTTCGCTTCGGCGATGTTATGTATTGCCCAAGTTTAAGGCACAATTTGATATCTGGCCCTAGGCTTGATAAAACTGGTGCCAAGTTCAGAGGAGGTGAGGGCAGGGTTAGAGCATATCGTGACAGTGGTACCCTATTTCGTGCTTTTCTTAAAGATGGCATTTACTGCCTGTACCCAGATCCTAGCCCTAAAAATAAAACTAAAACTCAAAATAGTCAAAGTCCTAAAAAGGTGCGTTTTCAAGCCTCTACTGTCCAGAAGGACGACTTTAAGTTATGGCATAGACGTTTCGGACACATTAGCTCCACTTTAATCGAACATACTGTTAAATGTAATGGTGTAAGGGGCTTACCACCTATTAAAAGTAAAGACTTTGAATGTGAGACATGTAAAATTAACAAACACAGGCGAACTTCCTTCCGTCCCATAAATCAAATATCAAAACGACCCCTTGAATTACTTCATACTGACTTGTGGGGACCGACACAAATAACAGGTAGAAACGGTGAGAAGTACTTTTTAACCATAACTGACGACTTCTCACGTAAAGTATCAGTCTACCCCTTATGTAACAAATCACAAGTATTAGAGGTGTTCACTAATCATGTAAAAAGAGCTGAAAGATTTTTAGGCACTAAGGTAAAAGAAGTCCGTAGCGACAATGGGCGGGAGTTTGACAATGAAGCATTTAAAAGATACTTTGAGGAAAACGGGATACACCATGAGTTTACCAACGTGTATTCTCTGGAACAAAATGGGGTCTCGGAACGTTTAAATCAAACTATAATGGACGGGGCACGCTCAATTCTTAATGAAAGCAAACTCAGTTTAAAATTCTGGCCAGAAGCAGTTCTATACATCGCGTACACACTAAACAGGGTATGTCACAAAACGCAGAAAAAGACACCCTTTGAGTATTACTGTGGCAACAAACCCTCAATAAGACATTTACGCCCTTTTGGTACCGTGGCATACGTAGGAGTACCTAGGCAGTTAAGAAATTCAAAATTTGATCCTAAGGCCAAAAAGGGGGTTTTAGTGGGTTACGCAATGTCAACTAAAGGCTACAGAGTATGGATTCCCGACACAAACAAAATAATAGAAACTATAAATGTTAGATTTGGGGATGAATCCGTACCAAGAAATGTTCACAGGCATAGCGAGCAAGGCCCAAGTTATTCAATAGGCACAAACCCTTTTACAACTTCAGAGCAGCACAACGGAAGCGACCTGGGACCTACATATATTTTAAGTTCAGAACAACCAGAAATTGACCCTTTGACTGACCTTCAACCTGACAGATTTCCTTTAGAAAGATCACCATCTCCAACACCTAAGCCAGGCACCTCAAAAGCTGTTGAACCCGCCTCCGTTCACTCATCTGACGATGAAAGTGACGAGGAGGGCGAGGAATTCCAGAGAACATTGAGGGATGCTGTATGGTTCCGTAAGGCTGTAACTAGGCCTGATAAGTCGAGAACCGACATCTATTACTATGAGATGGGTGAAACGCAACGTTTAAGATCACTCAGAGAAGTGCGGGAATACTGTCAGTCTAATGGTATAAAATTTGATCCAACCATGTTCAGTTTCAAGGGGGATAATAAATACCAGGGTATTGTAAAATCTACTTCCAGTGCTAGTTCAAGTCCTAGTTACACACCTCCACACACATCTTTATCAGAAACACGTAAAAACAATATATGACTAGAAGACTCCATACCAAACACATATAAGCAAGCCTTAAAATCCCCTCAGTGGGAACTCTGGAGACAGGCAATGCAGGAGGAAATGAATGTAATAAATAAAAGACATGTATGGGAATTAACATCATTACCACCCAATACTGAACCTCTAGGCTGCAGATGGGTCTTCACCATCAAACGAGACGATAAAGGGCAGGTGGCAAGATACAAAGCAAGACTATTAGCCCAAGGCTACAAACAGGTCAGGAGTGAAACCTATGACGAGACGTTTTCACCAGTCGTAAATTTTAGTTTAATCCGCTTTTTCTTTGCCGCCCTTGTCTCATGTCTCGGATGGATTCACACGCAATGCGATGTGAAAGGAGCCTATCTGTACGCCCCTCTCTCAGATAACATATACATGAAACAGCCTCCAGGTTTTGAAATAAAAGGGAAAGAGCACTTCGTCTGTAAACTCCAGAGGGCACTTTATGGCCTCCATCAGAGTGGCCGGGTGTGGTTTTATGAATTACATAAAGTTTTAATTTCTCTTGGTTTTAACAAACTGGATTGGTGTAATTGCATCTACACATTTTCTAATTACGCTGTTTTATTGTTATATGTTGATGACTTTGTTGTTTTAAGTAAGCATCAGAAACACATAAATGAGATTTTAAAATTACTAGCTGAACATTTTGACATCAAAATCCTGGGGAAAACACGTAAACTCCTTGGGGTTGAGTTTGAGGAGGATGGGGAAGGTGTAGTGTCAATCCATCAAATGCAATATATTGATGATATCTGCACACGTTTTAAGGAATATAACTTTCCCATCACATCACTTCCCATAAGTAAAGGAGTAGTGTACTCCAAAGCACAGTGCCCTCAAACAGATACTGAAACCCAGGAGATGTCAAAATATCCGTACCGAAGTGTTTTGGGTTGCTTATCTTTTCTTACAAGCAGGACTCGCCCCGACATATCCTATGCAGTAAATATCTTCAGTCAATTCCAGAGTAATCCGGGCATAATCCACTGGAATGGTCTTTTAAAATTACTGGGATATGTACAAAGCACCAAACACTACAAATTGAAGCTACATTGTCATAACATAAATCTAATTACATATACTGATGCCGATTTCGCCGCCAATCGTGATGACAGGACGTCAATGGGGGGACAACTTTTAATGTTAGACAAATCTCCTATCATGTGGAGAGCTTTTAAACAAAAATCTGTCTGCTTGTCTACCATGGAATCAGAGTTTGTGGCTTTAACAGAAGCAACTAAAGAGCTTCTTTGGTTCAGTAGAATCATAACTGAATGTTATGAGAAACACATTTTTACAGGTCCACAAACTAAGCCAACCTTGTTAGTAGACAATATGGCCTCCATTGATTTCCTTAAGTCTCCCATAGAAAACTACAGAACAAAACACATTGACGTTAAATTATTTTTTGTCAGAGACCTTTTAAACCAAGAGATATTTAATGTAAAACACGTAACTAGTAAAGCTAATCTCTCAGACATCTTTACAAAACCCCTAACGAAGTTTGATCTTAAAAGATTCATTGAAGTGATCTTTAGTTATAAGTAATATATATTGTTTTAAATATGTTTTATTTAAATGTAAAAAAAAAAAAAAGGTAAAATGTATAAAGATGTTAGAGGTATAAGGTGGAAAAAAAAACTCCCCCTCCTCTGGGCTTGGGTCAAGCATTAAGATGCTTGTTTAGTTTTTTTTAAAGTTAAACCTTGAAGTTTAACACATTTCATTTTTTTCAATCTGAAATTTTTGTATATTTCAGTATTTTCTCTTTATAATGTTTGAATATGTGATTATACACTTGTTTTTCTTGTTATCTCATAGTTTTGTCTCATATGCATATGTTCTATTTTTCATACATAAGCTTTTCAATACCCTCATTTCCAACATCGCGGACAATTTAACTCCCGCTGGAATGTGATCAGACCTCAGGATGGTTCATCCTCCGGGACCCGAGCAGCCCCAGGAAGCGTCTCGCAGGGGTGCCATTGTAAATAGCCAGAGTGGTCTGCAGGGGGTAGTGGCCTTCTTGAGTGTTCTGATCGCAGGAAGGCCTGTCGCGGGCATCGTTTTTTTTAATTTGTAAGTCCCTATTTTTGATAAATGGAAATGTCACATAGGTCCCGTTCGTGGTGTTGAAAATGGAGCTGTATTTTTTTTTTTGCATATATAAATATGAAAAGGGTTGTTTTACTTTTAAGAAATTGCATAACAAGTGTCCTTCACATTTTAAATTTTTCTTAAAACATTTGCAAATGTGTATTATTTCAAAAGTTTAAGCATGCATGTTGTTGTTGTTATTTTTGTTTTTATGTGAGCGCTCACCGTCCTTATCATTATCATATTTTCCAGTCATTGTCATGATCATGATCATTAGTGTTATCATCATTAAATGTGTCTATTTTTGCATATCATGAATTTCTCATACATTATCAAAGTGTTTTTGCATTGTAATTCATGTTTTTGCTATTCCTCATATTCGCAATGTTTATGAATCTGTTGTATAATAATCATCTACTCTAGTGTCATTATGCAAATGTATGTAAATATTAATCTTGTATTGTCAAGGCAAGGATCAAGAATCGACATACTAAAGAATGTTATGGTATGTAACGGTAATCGTAGTCACTTGTATGTGACGAGGTAACACGGTAACAAATTTTTCATGAACTTTTCCTTGAAATGTTTGTGTACCTAAATAGACTTTCAGATTTTTAAGTTACTATGGTAACTAGAGACTTTTGTGCTATGAAAAAAAATTGTTAATCTTGTTGTGGTATAGCTATCAAATTGTTATTCATATTGTGTGGTTATTAACATTGTTAAAAAATTGTTCATTTTTCAAATTAACCTTGTTATGTGATGTTGTGAATTTGTTGCATTTATGCACGTTAATGTTGAGTTGTTCTTCACTAGTAACTGTCAAAGTGTGATAGTAGATATACTGATATCTTATGTTGTTCAATATGAACTTTGATGTTATTTATATTATTTGGTAATACTTGGTAATTACTTAGTTTTTAGTATGAGTGTTAAGGGGGGGGGGGGGGGCGATTGTCAGCCTTACCCATATCCTTAACACTCATATTCCTAAGCACATATACATATTGTAAGGGAATAATATGGCATGACTTACTGGTTTTTATTTTATTTCAATACTATTCGATCTTTGTCTTATCTCCAATTCTTTATTCTGTTTTCCTGGTTCCATAGCATATTCCACCGTTTAAATTGGTTACTTATTTGTTTACTTTCGATTTGATCATCTTACGTGTGCGTTCATGGTCGTTTTCTTCCGTTTGATCGCGATTTGCGATCTTCGCAAATCGCAACTTACGAGTAGCCGTATCTCCCTTTCGCAAAGCAGGAACGCTTTCGCTCAACTTCTGCAGACGCAAAGGGGTGTTGTCGTCTGGCGATATCTGGAATCGCGAGGTGTATTTAAATCGGTCGGTTTGTTTTGACGGCGTGTGGTTTGACGATGTTGTGGGCTAGTAAAGGCCGTTTGTTGTCATAAATACTAGTTATGGAAGGTTCAATTGCAGTTTATCTTAGATAGTGAAAGATAGTGTTTTTTATGAAACAAACTTCTGTTAGTTAATAGCGGGAATGTGATGATGAATATGTTGCTGCCATGAACTGTGTTAACATCCAAGGTTTTTTATTTTCTTTGAACTATTCCTGGACTTTACTTGTTCGTCATCGTCCGTTTTGAGAATTGCTTTTTCCAGTGATGCCATGGTGAGTTGTTCGTTTTGCAAACCTGTACTGGTCTTTTAAACTTTTACCTTACGTCATGCCGTTTAAATTAATTAAGTGCTTTTATCATGTTAAAGTATTACTCTAATTCTATGGATAATATAATTTCAGAAATTATTGTTTTTTTGATTGATTTTACCAGATATAATTTTCTCTTTGTTTATTATTTCAGATATACATATATTTTAATTTGAATATGTTTTTTGAAAAATAAACGTTAGGTTATATTTTAATCAAATGCTTCTTTACTGACTTTATAACGCAATCACACATATTGCCAATATTTTTTTCAGGTCACCATTTTTTATTTTTTTCCAACCTCTGCTTAAATTTTATTTAATTTTAGAACGGTTCTGGCCTCAGAACCGATCAATTTATATTATACAACTCTGCTGATGAAAACTTGGAATCCCTAAATAAAAATTCAGCCAGAGAAAGAATCTGCATCTGGCGGATTTTTTATTGGGGATTCTCAACTCTCACCAGTAAGTTTAGATAATTATCATTGTTTTATAAAATGACAGATATTCCACAAATAAAATAAAAGAAAATTGCTATTCAAGATTTTCCGGTATGAATTTTAAAGCTAGTGAGAAGTCTGTCAATCAGGGCTGGGTTTTTGCCGGCAGAAAATGGTTTCTGCCATGCAAGTGGCAGAAAGTGGTTATTACCGGTTTTAACCGGCAGAAAATGGCAACAACTGGCATAAACTCATTTCATGACGTAATCTGAGACTTTTTTAGTAGCATTAAATTGCTTATATACATAATAATAACAAATAAAATAGTGGGAATAGTTTTAATTAAAAAATAAATAAATATGTATTAGAACTTGATAGTTTTGAATCTTTCATGACAAATCAGCCATATTATTTTGTAGATAATTGAAAATCATGAAAATGATATTAAGGACATAAAAGTTGCTAAAATCATAAATAAATATCATAATTTATAAAGAAATTAAATATGTGTTACAAATGTTAAAATATTATTGTTGCTTTAGAAAAAAAGTAAAAAAAACATGATTGTTCTATTGCAGTTACTCATTAAATTTGCTTAACTTTATTTAATGATGTAAATATCTTAAAAACTCACAAATGCAAGATTTAAATCTCATTTAATGCAGTGTTAGTTTTTATGCTAACTTACTTACTTCATCTTAAATATATGGGATCAAAATTGACTTATGAGCATAAAGAAATGGCAAAGAAATTCCTTTCTCATATTAATCAAAATTTTGTGATGCATTATTATAACCCCTAGTAGCAAAATCGGCTCCTTTCCCAGAAACATATTTCCCAAAGAAAGTCCTATAAAATGTTTTGCCTTCTTGTGGATGGTCACCTTTAAAAACAAATACCGGTAAAAATGAGAATTTTCAAATTTTACATTGTCAAGAATCACATTAGCAATTAATGCTGGTCTTGAAAGAATATCTTTGAACTTTTCTTTCATTCAGAACAAATTAAAAAGTAGTCTAGGTTAAGAAAGGTTAGCAAAATTAATCCTAATTTATGGAATGCTATTAGTACATTATTACTTTTTCCATAAAAATAAATTTGTTCTTTTGTGCTACATTTATTTACTTATATATTTTCACAAGAACCATTTCTTTTTGTCTGATCTCTTTGTAGATAATTTTTAAGTTATTGCAGTGTATTATTTATTTAAAAATACTCTGAAAAATGTTAAAATATCATGGAATTTTTTATAATTTTTTTTTAACTTTTAAAATAGAAATTAAATTGTAAACAATAATATCAATAATTAAACTTGTACAGCATCAGACTACCGTTGTCAAAATTTCCATTTTTTAAGTGACAGAAAATTATTTTATAAACGAAGTTATTTATATGATACTTTTGAAAATTTTTGCTACTTTGATATCATTCATAAACTTTATTTTAATTTCTTAACTAAATTCTTTATATATTAATATACATGTGCAAATTATGAATCATTGCAGGTTAAAGTTCTTATTAGTACTACACGTGTCTTAGTTTCTGCCAGTTTTTGCCACTTACTGACAGAAACTAGTTTCTGCCATGCTGGTTTTAACCGGTTATTGCCACTGGTTTTAACCACCCCGGCAGAAACTTGCCAGCCCTGCTGTCAATTAGTGAAGATGTCAAAATATGTGTCCTCTGGCCTTGAATATTTCGATGGCAGCTGCTTACAGGGTTGCCGGCTTTTTTTGGTTTTATCCACTTAAAAAAAGCCGGCTAAAATTGAAAAAAGCCGGCTTTTACTTTTAAAGTGTTAATTTGTATCAAATCCATATTAAATTTGGATTGATTTATTTTTAATACATTTTTACTTATTTACTACTAAAAAAAGTCAACTGTGAAGACATTATGTCTGAAAAATATAAATCTTGGAAAAAGGAAAATATATTCAAAAAATGTGTTTTAAACTTCTATATTTCATAGTTCTACTTGTTACATATTCTTAAGAATTATATTTAATTGAATTATGACAAAATGAAACACATCAAAGCATTCATGGAAACATTCTTACAGGTCAATATGTACAGATTAAGTCATAAAATGAACAATGTTGAAAGAGAAATTAAAAAGGATTCGGTATTTGAGGAAAGTTTATTACATAATTACATAAAACTACACAACAAAAAATGTAATTTGTAAATGTAAATAAAATTTTTTGAATTAAAATTTTGAATAGCCCTTTGTTATTTAAAAGTGCATATATGCCCACTTGCATGAATGAATATATTCATGCATATGTTAATTGTGGATACTGAAAAATTTTTGAAATATAATGTATTATGAAATATGCATAATTCGAAATACTATTTTCAATAGTGAGAAATGGTGTTTTTTTATGTATGATTTCAAATGTTTATAGGGAATAAAACATGACATTTTAATAACTCTTAAAATTAATTAGGTAATAAAATATGTAACTAAGTAACCATAGTCCTCTTTAATTTTATAAAGCAGTAAAAATGGAAAAACAAGGGTAGGATTAAAGGTCAATGTAGAAAATGAGAAAAGCACTTGGTATGGCCATTTTACAATTTAGCTGACATATTTGCAATTCTGACTATAAACCACTAGCAACTCCATCAATGTGTTATTCTAGTATTAATGTCTTCATTATTGAAAAATTGGGTTATAACCTAATTTCTCATAACGAATCATAATTAAAATCCCAATTTTTCATTTTAATAAATAAATTTATTAAACTCAAAGTAAATTAAACATCATTAAAATTAGTTAAAAAACACTTTAAAATGTGTAGCTTATAATTAAAAGGCTTCATTGTATAAAAGCCAATTATGGCCAAAAAAGGCCAATTTTGGCCAAAAAAAGCCGGCTAAAATCAATAAAAGCCAACTGGCCTGGCTTTTTTTAATTTTAGCCGGCTTTTTTGCAACCCTGGCTGCTTAGCAGTTTTATCAGTTGATTTCTAATTTCTGAATGTACCAAACCAAAGGCAATAAACGTTTGTTCTACTGAAACAGCTAAATCTTTGACGTTAAAAGCAAGTTTGATCATTAATTCTGTATGTTTTTAGTATTAGCCTTTTTGATAATTTTAATAACATACCTTCCACCATTTTAAAGGATTGAGATCAACTATATTAAATTACCCCCCCCCCCCTCCCAAAAAAAAAAAAAAAAAAAAAAAAAATTGATTGGTTCAAATTTTGCTCAAATCTTAATTTAATAGACCTCACCAAAGTAGAGCACATAATGTTATACAATTTTATTGATAATGTTATTTTAGATGTCATTGGAAATACAATGCTTAAATAAAATCGTATTAAAATCACTGTACACTAGGACATGTCCCACTGTATCCCACAAAAAGTAATTTTAAATGAAAAATTGTGCGAAATTTATCAATAGAATAAAAAACATTAAATACATGCAATTAAGAAAGGTAAAACTTTAAATTAATACAGTGATATTGATTATTGGGTGATAATTTATTACTCAATCCAAAAAAGTAAAACTTATCTGATTTTCCAACAATGATGGTTCAAACAAAAATGACTAACTTCCCCACTAGATGAAATGTGACAATGACTAATTTCCACAGTGTTGATATTCTAGTTATCTAAATGATGGCATGCTTTTCTTATTCTTGAATATTTGATTCATAGGGAAAATGTCTATTGTCCCACTGTGACCCCCTTTCCTCTATTTGAGCTAACAATTAAGAATAAAAAGGATTTCATTAATGTTTCACAAAGTAATCCATGTGGGTTAAAGAAAAAAGGTTTCAAAAAATGGGGAAAAAAAAAATCTTAACTTGAATTTATTTAGCAAGGTATCTAGTAATATTTGACCAACAAGCCTTCGATATTCAGCAAAAGGGCCAAATACCAAATAGTGGCCGAATTTTCATCTCTTCCCTACCGACCCAGTAGCAAGAAAGTTCAAGATAGAAGATTCTATTTCTTCTCAGAATTTCTTTTCTTTTTTGCAAATTCTTTTCCATGAAAGCTTTATTTTGTGTTACATTATGCTTTTATTATTTAATATACATAAACTTAAAATTATTATTGATAAAAATGAATAAGTGCATAAAGACATTACAGGTAAAAGATTGTTTGATTAATCCTTTAACTGGCTGTGGCTGGCATAGATTTTTCTGTTTCTTGAAACCGCATTAAAACAGCTGTAGACAAAAAAATAAAAATAAAATAAAATAAAATAAATAAATAAAATAAAATAAACAGAATTCTATTTTGAACCATATGTAGAAAAAAGTGATATTAAACATTTTATAGTTTGAAATTGTGATTTAAAAAAAAAAAAAAAAAAAAAAAATGCATATTCTAGTATTTACAAATTTTCTTATAAAAATGGAGGAAAACCCTTGGATGGTGAAAAGGTTAAGTAACACTTCAGTTGTAAAAATTTTTACCTGCAGATTATTTTCTGCCCCTGAAGTATCTGTTGCAAAGATCTTGAAAATTTTCTGGTATTTGGCCTACCTAATATTCGATATTTGATATTCAAGCACAATCATTGTTTGGTACATCCCTAGAAATTATGCTCTTAATTCAAGAAAGATTGCAAGATGAAAAACAAATTCATACAATCAAGAGAGTTCTCGTTTTGGTGCAAAGTTACATCAGAGTTTATGTTGTTTTCCTGGCTTTTTTTTTTTAATTTAATTTCTGCAGTTAGTATTGAGATGAAGGGATATTTATGATTTTATGGGTAGATTTTATAAAGCTTGTACCAGTAATTTTTTCTTATAAATTAATGAACTACTTGTAAATTTTTTGCTATAATTTACAAGATAACAAAAACTTACTTTAGTGTAGTTTTAAGTTTTTTAAACACATAAATAATTTTATATTACTTTGATAAAAGTATGCCATTTATGTATTTTAAAATATATATTTTATAATTTATCCTTAAATATGTAATTTTTTTTATTTCAGGTTGATGATGAAGAAGCTGGTGTGATTGTTGAAATTCCCGGCGATCCTTTATGTCCTGTTAAAACCCTCAAATTTTATCTTAGTCGCTTAAATCCTGCTTGTAGAGCCTTATTTCAGCGCCCCAAAGAACACATATATGATCAAGACACATGTTGGTATGTCAATTCACCTGTTGGCAAAAACATGTTGGCTACAATGATGTCTACTATTTCTAAATGTGCAAGGTTAAGCCGCATTTATACAAATGTTCGCATCCGAGCCACAACATATTCTCCAGCAGATGGGAAAGGATGTATTCCTTGTACAAATGTCGCTGAGCCTTTAAAGTATCCTGATAATCAAGAACCAAAAAATTTCGAGAAGAGACTCGAAATCGCGCCTAAACCTGTTCAAACTACAGCATTAAATTCTCACATTATAAAACAGTTGAATGCTCCCATAGTTCAAGCCTGTTTATCTGTAGCTGTTTCAAAACCTTTAAGTACTGTTTCAAATGTTGTGTCTCCTATTATCAATAGAGTGTTTCCTCTAACAATACCTGCTACTTTGAAGAATGAACTACTTAATGGGCAAGCTATCAGTTTAAAGAAAGAAGAGGTAATTATTTATTTTAGGTATTTCTAATATTATATTATTATAATCAGCATTGTAATTTTAGCTAGTCAAAACTTAATCCAGGGCAGTGATCAAAACTTATTTTAATAATCTA
The DNA here is from genome assembly GCA_964019185.1 of Maratus speculifer. Taxonomy (NCBI): domain Eukaryota; kingdom Metazoa; phylum Arthropoda; class Arachnida; order Araneae; family Salticidae; genus Maratus; species Maratus speculifer. The sequence continues at coordinate 185,083,050 of OZ025296.1, read as the reverse complement.
AAACTGGATTTAATCATTGTTTTGTTCTATCAAAAATGGTCGAAACTCTATTAAACTAACCATTCTTCGCACATACCTTTTCTGTATTCAATTAACGCCAGTGGGCCATTCCATGCCTATTCAAATTATCTTTTCAGATTTCAATGAAACTCTCAAGAATCGTTCTGCCTGATGATATAAACAGAGTTTCCCCCAGAGGGTTTCAGGGGGGCGCTCCGCCCCTCCTGCCCTTTAGTTTAAAAAATAGCGTCCTTCTTGCCCCACATATGAAAAAACGCACCCCGCTAGCGATGATCCGAACGCGCTACAGCGCGTAAATTACGCAAAAAATAGCCTCATTAGCGTCCCGTGGGACGGATAATTTCGTCAAAAAATAGCTAAACAGAAGAGCAAGTTTCGTTAAAAATCGCGAAATAACGACTAATTTCGGGCAAGATTCGCAAAGAAATGGCTAATTTCGTCAGAAAAAGCAGTTTTCCTCAAAAGATCGTGGAAAAACGACAAATTTCTTCCAAAAATCGCGATAAAACGGAAAATTTTGTCAATTGAGTCTCAAAAAACGGCAACTTTCGTCAAAAAATAGCGATAAAACGGCAGATTTCGTCAAGATTTACGAAAAAACGACAAATTTCGTCCAAAAATCGCAATAAAATGGAAAATTCTGTGAAAGGTTTCGTTTTTTTCGCGATATTTTCACGAGATTTGTCGTTTTTTCGCGATTTTTTAGCAAAATATTCCATTTTTTGCGATCCTTTAATAAAATTTACCGTTTTTTCACGAAATTTGTCGTTTTTTCTCATTTTTTTTAGCAAAATCTTTTAACAAAATCTGCTTTTTTTTGCGATCTTTTAACAAAATTGGCCGTTTTTCCGTGATCTTTTAACAATATTTGCCGTTTTTCTGCGATCTTTTAACAAAATTTACTTTTTTTTTTCTCAATTTTTCGATGAAATTCATTTTTTTTTCACGACTTTTTTAACCGCTAGATTGTACATTCAACTCTATAAAAGTGCCCTTAAAAATGAAAAAGTGCCCTGAAAAAAGTAAAAAGTGCCCTGAAAAATTTAAAAAGTGCCCTTTTCAGAACAGTAGCGCCCTGCCCTTTTTTAAACCTGGGGGAAACTCTGATATAAATGAGAATATATGTTCATATATATATATATATTTTTTTTTTTTCACATCAAAATTTCATATAGTTAATTACTTAAATTTTGAAAAATCATTTTTTGGCTTGCTTACATGTTTTTAATTTTGAATTCTCAAGTTCTATCAAATGTAAAAAAAAAAAAATATGAACACTCATTTTAAAGAGGCGTTTATAAAGTTTAATTTGATATACAAGTCGACTATGCATAGTTAAAAAATATAAAATTAAATTTTATTTAAGTTTTAAATTTTAAATTTGCTAGTCATTTTTAAAAATTTGAAAAAAAAAAATGTTTGTTGTAATATTATAAGCTTAAAATTATGAAATTTTTAGAGTTGGGTCTCAATTGGATCCAGAGTTATGAAATAAAAGCTAAAAATTATCATTAAAGTGACAATTTAATTCTATATATTTTGTTATTTATTTATAATTTGTATGGTAATTTTAAGCTTTTATTTCATAATTCTAGATCCTATTTAGATCCCACTCTAAAAATTTCAGAATTGTAAGCTTATAATATTACAACAAACATACATTTTTTTTCAAAATTTCTAAAAATGACTATCTGAAAATTTTTTTAATTTAAAATTTAAAACTAGTTGGATGTGCCAATCCCAAAACTTTCTTCTACCTCATACGTACATTTTAATATTTTAAAAAAATAGTTACTCATTTTAATGGTTTAATAATTTTAATTCAATACCATACGAACTTTGGTTTTCAATTTAAATTTCTGCTTCAATCAATTAATCGGAGTAAAAACAAATTTCATTCTCTACACGAGCCAATGAACAATAGAATGATAGGCAGATTTTTTTTTTTTTAATTCAGGGAGGACCTATTTGCCTCAATAAAAAATAATTATATACAAAAATTTTAGTTTAGTTCTAGGAACAACTTCATACATTTTTAGGTGGTGCAATACTGAAAATGGCATAAAATTGGCTATTGCAGCACCCCCTTCCAGCGGATTTTTTTCAAATTCAGGGAGGACCAACTAACCATAGCCATACACTTACACAAAAAATTTGGTTCAGTTCGATGCATAACTTCATATACTTTTGGTCGGTACAATATTGAAAATGGCACAAAAATCGCGATTGCAGCGAGTCCTTCTGGCAGATTTTTTTCAAATTCAGGGATGACCAATTAGCCATAGTCATACACTTACACAAAATATTTGGTTCAATTTGATACTTTTGGCCGGTACAATATTGAAAATGGCACAAAAATCGCGATTGCAGCGTCCCCTTCCGGCATTTTTTTTTTTTTTTTTTTTTTTTTTTTTTCCAAATTCAGGGAGGACCAATTAGCCGTAGTCATACACTTACACAAAAAATTGGTTCAATTCGATGCATAACTTCATATACTTTTGGCTGGTACAATATTGAAAATGGCACAAAAATCGCGATGGCAGTGCCCCCTTCTGGCAGAATATTTCAAAACTGGAGGAGGACCTGCTTGCCACAGCCAGAAACATTCACAAAAAATTTGGTTCATTTCTATGCATAACTTCATACACTTTTTGATGGTAGAATGGCGACATACACACAGACACACGGACAGACATTTTCTAAAAACAGGTTTTTTGGAATCTCTGACCCCTAAAACGTGTAAATCCGTCGAAAAACGGAAGTTGAAAAAAATTTCGATTACAATACTTTTTTCTATTGAAGACTATGCATAGTCAACTTGAATATCAAATTAAACCTTATCAAACTCCACTATAAATTGAGTGGTCATAAAATTTTCTATGTTTGATAAAACTTGAGAAATTCAAAATTGAAAATATTTATGCAAGTCAAAAAGTTATGATTTTTCAAAATTTAAGTAAATGTATGAAAATTTAAAGCGATAAATAAAAAACTAGTTAGATGTGCCAATCCCAAAACTTTCTTCTATCTCATACATACATTTTAATATTTTAAAAATTAGTTACTCATTTTAATGCTTTAATAATTTTAATTCAATACCATCCAACTTTTATTTTCATCTTAAATTTCTGCTTCAGTAAATTAATCGGAGTAAAAACGAATTTTTGTCTCTGCACGAGCCGATGGACAATAGAATGATAGGCAGATTTTTTTTTTTTTTTCAAATTCAGGGAGGACCTACTTGCCTTACCAAAAAATAATCATACAAAAATTTTAGTTCAGTTCTAAGACTAAATTCATACACTTAGGCAGTGGAATATTGAAAATGGCATAAAATTCACTATTGCAGCGCAACCTTCCGGCGGATTTTTTTCAAATTCAGGCAGAACCAACTAACCATAGCCATACACTTACACAAACTAGCCATAGCGATACAGTTACACAAATAATTTTGTTCAATTCGATGCATAACTTCATATACTTTTGATCAGTACAATATTGAAAATGGCACAAAAATCACGATTGCCGCGCCCCCTTCTAGCGGATTTTTTTTCAAATTCTGGGAGGACCAACTAGCCATAGTCATACACTTACACAAAAAATTTGGTTCAAATCGATGCATAACTTCATATACTTTTGGCTGATACAATATTGAAAATGGCACAAAAATCGTGATGGTAGTGCTCCCTTCCGGCAGATTTTTTTCTAATTCAGAGAGGACCAACTAGCCATAGCGATACACTTACACAAAAATTTGGTTCAGTTCGGTGCATAACTTCATATACTTTTGGCCGGTACAATATTGAAAATAGCACAAAAATCGCGATTGCAGCGCCCCCTTACGGCGAATTTTTTTTTCAAAATCAGGGAGGACCAACTAGCCATAGTCGTACATTTACACAAAAAATTTATTTAAATTCGATGCATAACTTCATATACTTTTGGCCGGTACAATATTGAAAATGGCACAAAAATCGCGATTGCAGCGCCCCCTTCCGGCAGAATATTTCAAAACTGAAGGAGGACTTGCTTGCCATAGCCAAAAACATTCACAAAAAATTTGGTTCAATTTTATGCATAACTTCATACACTTTTTGGTGGTAGAATGGCGACATACGGACACACACAAACACACGGACAGAAACATTTTGTAAAAACATGTTTTTTGGAATCTCTGACCCCTAAAACGTGTTAATCCGTCGAAAAAATTTCCGATTACAATACTTTCTTCTATTGAAGATAGAAGAAAGTAATAAAAATATGCTCCAATTTATACAGTGAAACCTCCAAATAAGGGACACCTCTATTTAAGGGACAAAATCTCCGATCCCAGTCCCAAGGTATAGGAGGTGTAATGTATTTACCTCTGAATAAGGGACACTCTATTAAAGGGACACTTGAAAATGAGATTAAAGGAACTGGTTTCTGAATTTCAGATAATGAAGTAGTCTTTGATGAAAATAAAAGTACAGATTTTTCTGAACTTATCTAACAGACAGGCAGTCATGTTGATACAGAGGCGTACGATACAATTTACGGCCAATTATTTACCCAGAATTCTGATTCAACATCAATGCCTTTATCCGCATTGAAAGTAATGCTGAAAATTGTGAGGATGATTCTAAAATTGGAGAATGAAAGAAAATTGTGAAACAATGAACTTTAGAGATGCTTTAAGGTTATTCTCAAATCCAAAAATGGCAACTTTTAAGAGATAACTTTTAATTTATTTTTATTCGGAAATGCCTGAAGCTAGCAGGTGTTGTTGTTCAGAAAATATGTAATCAACCACTTTTTTTTTTTTTTTCAAAGAATAACTACTCAAGAAAGGGTAAAAAATGTCTTTGTCTCGTAATCAAAATCGCATATAGCTCAATAGGTGATTTATTTATTAATAAAATGAAAACGCAGTTCAATTCCAAATCGCTTCCATATTGAAACCAGGGTTGGAAAAAAACCAGGTTTTTTTTGTAAAAAACCAAAAAAACCGGTTTTTTTGGTTTAAACCAGGTTTTTTTGGTTTAAACCGGGTTTTTTTTAAGCATCCTTTTTTATTACATATACATGCATATTTATTGATAAAAGTAGACATTATTGAATTATAAGTAGTATAAATTCATTTGAAAATAATTTAAATTAAATAATTATAGTTAATTATGTAGAAAATTGAAAAAATCCTACTTTAATTTAAATATCTATTAGTAAAGTCTTATGTTCAAACAATAAGCTACTCTACATAGTGAAACATTGATATTTTGAAAATCTTTATAAATAATCTTTTTATTACTTATAATAAACATTTGATGTAGTTTGATAAATATTCTTTTCTACAATTTAAAAAAAAATGAGATTGTTTTTGGGGATTTGTGTTTTGATAGACAATATGAAGTCAACATTAATGGTCATTATATTTAGCAGATAACTGAGGGGGAAAAAACCATTTGTTATTATTAAAATACTATAATTAGCACCCAATTTTTGAATACTCATTCAACATCATATTTTGATTTTAATTCTTACAGATAATCTCCCCAATAGAAAAAAAAAATTCTTTTATAGTTTCACCAAAATCTTAAAGATCATCCAGTTATGTATGTAGCTTCATATTCAAAAGCATTGTGCATGTTATGATAGATTGCTTTAAATAATCTGCATTTTTTTAATGAAAATATTCTATACTAAATACTGAATATTTTTAATCCATTTTATCTTTGATCAATTCACATAAGATTTTTCTTTAGAGCAATGAAATGTGTTCACCAATGCATACTGAATTTCATCCTATACATTAAAAAAACAACCTAGAATCACTATATTTAATACTTTTTGCTTAAATAAAGTGTTAAATGTAGAAAATATTTATATCCAATAATTTGTAAGTCTTAAATTGTAAAGAAAAATGAGAAAATATCATTAGATTTTTTTGAAAAAAACCAATTGGTTTTTTTGAGAAAAAAACCAGTTGGTTTAAACCGTGCCAACCCTGATTGAAACCGTAGTCAAGCGTTCCAATTTTATACTTTTCCGTTGAAAATGAATTTTTAACTTTTAAAAAAAGAATATTTTAAATAAAAAATAAATGAATTCTGAGTCAAAACGTTTTCAGCTTACTGAGTAGGGCAGTGTAGAGATTTGTTGTCCTAAAATACACAAAGCATTGGAATACTTTTTTTTTTTTTTTTGGGGGGGGGGGGGATATTGGTGGTAATATAGAATTGTAAATATGGTAAATGAACACTTCAAAGATTTCTATAGAAAAATTGAAATTTGCAAAACAATCCTTTTTGACTGATTACTTCAAGTAAAATTCTTTCAAATGTTTTTTACTTTTGTATGTACATAATATGCATAAAAAATACAAATCAATAATTCTACAAATAATTTAATAGTTTAGCAATTAATAGAAAAATTTGATTAATTCTTTTTTCTTCCTTTTGTCTGATTAAAGTAATTTATACAATTCAGATACATTTAAATTTCTCCTTTGTTATTTTTATATCCTACTGAATTAAAAGTAATGTAAAAAACTCCGAATAAGGGACAAAAGTTTCGGTCCCAAAGGTGTCCCTTATTCGGAGGTTTCACTGTATCATCATAGAGAATGATCTCTGGCAGTTTCATTGAAATCTGAAATGGTCTTGTTCAATATTGAATTTTTACTTTCTTCTATCTTTAATAGAAGAAAGTATTGCAATCGAAATTTTTTTTGACTTCTGTTTTTCGACAGATTTACTCGTTTTAGAGGTGAGAGATTCCAAAAAACCAGTTTTTAAAAAATGTCAGTCTGTCTGTGTGTATGTCGCCATTCTACCAACAAAAAGTGTATGAAGTTATGCATAGAAATGAACCAAATTTTTTGTGAATGTTTCTGGCTGTGGCAAGCAGCTCCTCATTCAATTTTGAAATATTCTGCCTGAAGGGGGCGCTGCAATCGCGATTTTTGTGCCATTTTCAATACTGTACTAGCCAAAAGTATATGAAGTTATGCATCGAATTGAACCAATTTTTTTGTGTGACTGTATAACTATGGCTAGTTGGTCATCCCTGAATTTGAAAAATATCTGCCCAAAGGGGGCGCTGCAATCGCGATTTTTGTGCCATTTTCAATATTGTACTGACCAAAAGTATATGAAGTTATGCACCGAATTGAACCAAATTTTTTGTGCAAGTGTATGGCTATGGCTAGTTGGTCCTCCCTGAATTTGAAAAAAATCTGCTGGAAGGGGGCGCTGCAATAGCAAATTTTATGCCATTTTCAATATTGCACTACCTAAAAGTGTAGGAAGTTAGTCCTAGAACTGAACTAAAATTTTTGTATATAATTATTTTTTGGTAAGGCAAATAGGTCCTTCCTTAATTAAAAGAATAATAATAATAATCTGCCTATCATTCTATTGTTTATCGGCTCGTGTAGAGATGGAAATTCGTTTTTACTCCGATTAATTGATTGAAGCAGAAATTTAAGATGAAAACCAAAGCTCGTATGGTATTGAATTAAAATTATTAAAACATTTAAATGAGTAACTATTTTTTAAAAATATTAAAATGTACGTATGAGATAGAAGAAAATTTTGGGATTGGCACATCCAACTAGTTTTGGTTGATTTGACGTGGAATGACCCCAATATTACATTAGTATTGTATCTTTTTTTCTACCAAAACATTGTATTTTGGTAATGTGTATATTATTAAAACGTACCTTTTTTATTATTTGAATGTCAATATAAATCAGGCAATCTTAGTACTAGTTGAATAATGTAATCATGCAATTAAAATCAGTAAAATCTATTCAGATGAGAGCACAAAAGACTGGGAAAATGTTTCATTTTTAATATATTCAGTTTACATAGATTTTTCTGGATTAGCTTTCAGTTTATCACTTGCTAATTTAATAGATGGAAGTGTAAATTTCTGTTTAGTGGAGTGTCAGTCTGAAAGTTTTTATTAAGCAAAAGATATTTTAACAGGGATTTTGATTTAAGAGAATGCCATGTTCCCATTATCTGGATTTCTGTATGCCTATATTATGTTCAGAACCAGGGCTGGGAAACAGAACGACAGAAAATGGCTTCTGCCGTGTCAGTGGCAGAAAGTGGTTATAATTAATTTTACCAGCAAAAAATGGCAACAACTGGTGTAAATTCATTTTATGACATAATCTGAGACTTTTTGTAACACTAAATATATTTTATTCAGGATAAATTACAAATAAAATATTGTGAATAGATTTAATTAAAAAAAAAATAAATTTGCATTAGGATTTGATAATTTTGAATCTTTCATGAAGAATCAGCCATATTATTTGCGTATAATTGAAATCATGAAAATGATATTAAAGGCATCGCCAGGTGTTAAAATTGCATATAAATATAATGATTTATAAACAGGGCATGCTTATTTTGGTTTTATCCAGTTAAAAAAAACCGGCTTTTACTTTTAAAGTGTTAATTTGTATTGAATCTATATTAAATTTGGATTGATTTATTTTTAATACTTTTAATTATTTACAACTAAAAAAGTTATAAATTTCTATTTAATTTTTCAAATAAGTCTTTAACCGCTTGAAGTCAACTGTGAAGGCATTATGTCTGAAAAAATATATAAATCTTAAAACAAAGAAAAGGTACTTAAAAAATGTGTTCTAAACTTCTATATTTCATAGTTCTACTTATATTACACATTCTTAAGAATTATATTTAATTGAATTATGACAAAATGTAACACATCAAAGCATTCATGGAAACATTCTTACAGGTCAATATGTAAAGATTAAGTCATAGAATGAACAATGTTGAAAGAGAAATTAGGAAGGATTCAGTATTTGAAGAGAGTTTAATACATAATTATATAAAATTAAACAACAACAAAAAATGTTCTAATAAAATTTGTCGAATTAAAATTTTGAATATCTCTCTCTTATTTAAAAGTGCATATATGCCCTCTTGCATGAATATATTTATGCATACATTTACTTTATGAATGAATATATTAATGCATGTGCTCATTGAGAATACTGAAATAAATTGTGAAATACAATATTATGAAATATGCATAATTTATAATATTATTTTCAATATTGAGAAATGGTGTTTTTTTATATGATGATTTTAAATCTTTATAGAGAATAAAACATGACATTTTAATAAATCTTAAAATTAGTTAATAAAAATTGTAACTAAGTAACCTTTGTCCTCCTTTAATTTTAAAAAGCAGTAAAAATGGAAAAACATGGTGGGATTAAAGATCAATGTAAATCAGAAAAAGTACTTGGTGTGGCCATTTTATAATTTAGTTGACATATTTGCAATTCTGACTATAAACCACAAGCAACTCCATCAATGTGTTATTCTAGTATTAATGTCTTCATTATTGAAAAACTGGGTTATAACCCAATTTCTCATAATGAATCATAATTAAAATCCCAATTTTTTATTTTAATAAATAAATTTATTAAACTCAAAGTAAATTAAACATCATTAAAACTAGTTAAAAGACACTTAAAAATGTGTAGCTTATAATTAAAATGCTTCACTGTATAAAAACCAATTATGACACAAAAAAAAGCCAGTTAAAACCAATAAAAGTCAGTGGCTTTGCTTTTTTTAATTTTAGCCGGCTTTTTTGCAACTCTGTTTATAAAGGAGTTAAATACTTGTTACAAATGTTAAAATCTATTACTGTTGTTTTAGATAAAAATAAAAAACAGGACTGTTCTATTGCAGCTGCTCATAAAATTTGCTTAACTTTATTTAATGATGGAAATATCATGGAAACTCACAAATGCAAGATTCAAATCTCATTTAATGCACTGCTAGCTTTTATGCTAGCTTATTTACTTCATCCTAAGTATATGGGATCAAATTTGACATTTGAGCAAAAAGAATGGGCAAGGAAATTGCTTTTTAATATTAATCTAAATTTTGTGCCATACATAATAACCCCTTGTAGCAAATTTCCCAGAAACATTCCCACAAGGAAGGTCCCAGAAAATATTTTGCCTTCTGTGGGTGGTCGTCTTTAAATACAAATACCAGTAAAAATGAGAATTTTTCAAATTTTGCATCCTCAATAATGACATGACGTCAAATAATGCTAGTCTTGAAAGAATATTTTCAAACTATTCTTTCGTTCAGAACAAATTAAAAAGTAGTCTAGGTTAAGAAAGGTTAGAAAAAATAATGATGAAAATAATAATGAAATGAACAATGAATAAATAATGAAATAATAATGAAAAAATAATAATGAAATACATTTGGTATATTATTACTTTTTCCACTAAAAAAAATTTGTTCTGTCAATATTGTAAAATGTACAAGATGTTTCATTAACTTTTTTTTTAGTTATTTTTGTGCTACAATTATTTACTCAAATATTTTTACAAAAACCATTTCTCTTTGTATGTAGTAGTAGATAATTTTAAAATTAATACAGTGTATTATTTATTTAAAAATACTCTGAAAAGTGATGTTAAAATATATCATAGAATTTTTTTTGTATATATATATATATATATATATATATATATATATATATATATTTATTTTTTAACTTTCAAATAGAAATTCAACTGTAAACAATAATATCAATAGTTAAAACTTGTACAGCATCAGACTACCGTTATAAAAAATTTTTTGTTTTTCAAGTGACAGAAAATTATTCTATAAACAAATTATATGATCCTTCGCTACTAATTATACTTCTCGCTACTAATTATATTCATAACTTTTATTTTAATTTTTTAACTGAAATCTTTATGTATTAAATTCATGTGTGAATTATGAATCATTGCAGTTTAATGATCTTATTAGTATTATTTCTTAGTTTATGGCAGTTTTTGCCACTTACTGGCAGAAACCACTTTCTGCATACAGGTTTTAACCGGTAGTATCTGTTTGTTTAAACCACCACGGCAGAAACTTGCCAGCCCTGTTCAGAACACCAGGGGTGCAGAAAATGTTTTTAACTCCCAACATTTCCCCCAATCCACATGAAAATTTCCCCAAAATTTTTAAATGTGTTATAGCGGTAAATGTTGTATTCTGTAGGTATACAAAATTTATTTTTCCAACATTTCTCAACTTATGTACAAGCATACATGACAGAGGGTGATTCTGAGTAAGGGAGGGGGGGGGGGATTTAAAATTCATAGTAAGTTTTCTGAAAGGCTACAGCAGAGTGGAGGAAATCCACTTGCGGCACTACATTTTTCTTTATTCCCCTAGGACTTTTGACGAAACTTGTGGTTTGTGGCTTATCTTTTGCTTTCTTTTCACAAAACACACTGTTCTTTCGTGATTCTTTGACGAAACTCGCAGTTCTTTAGAGATCTACTCACAAAACTCGTGGTTCTTTTGACATCTGTTGAAGAAATTTGCAGTTCTTTCGAAATTTTTTTACCAAAATAGTGGGGGGGTTTTGTCTCTAAGATCTTTTCACAAAAAAAACTTATTTTGAAATCTTTTGATGAAACTCTCAGTTGTTTCATGATCTTTTGATAAAATGCATTGTACTTTTGAGATCTTTTGACAAAACTTGCAGTTCTTCTGTGATTCTTTTGATGAAACTTGCTCCTTGCTGTTTTTTTTTTTTTTTTTCAATATCTTTTGATAAAATTTCCAGTTTTTTGTGATCTTTTCACTAATTGTTCGTTTTTGCTTTTTTTAACGAAATTGGTGTTTTTACCTTAATTTATGGATAAAATTCCCATTTTTTTTTTTTTTTTTTTTTTTTTTTTTTTTGCAAATTATTTATGAAATCCATTTGTTTCTGGTGGCTATTTGTCAAAATTTGCACTGCGGTATTTTTATGCCTGAATTTTCAGATTGTTGACAGTTTTTTAATTTTTGGAAAATTTAGACAAAATCACCCTTGATATATGATACAAATTATTCAGAGTAGAGATGTAAATTTTCCGGAAAAACATAAGTGGCAGAAAAAAACTGGTTTTTTACCATTTTTTGGGAAAAAATGAAAAAGTTGGAAAAATTAATTTTTCATGCTTGTTTTATCAAAATAAATTATATTTTCTTAGAGAATATTAAATAATAAACATTTTTTCCTATTTATTTGTATTAAAAGAAAATTATTTTCACTTTGTTACAAAATAAAAAGAAAGTAACAAAGCCTGCTTTTAAAAATTTAGTTTTTTTCACAGCCTAAGAATTTTTATAACGCTATTGTTTGTTACATCATATCTCTGTTGAAAAGATTTTTCAGTTACATGTTTAACTACCAATCGACCTAATGTAAAAACCTGAGCCAATATGTCTGCAGTTTGGAATGAAATAAATTATGCATCCCATTTACATAAAGATAATTTTTAAATAAATGATACTAGTTTAAAGAAATAATTTATTGCAGTTTTGTCATTATTATGAATATCAGTATTAAAAAATTCCATTGTCTGTTTAAAAAATTTATATTTTTATAATATTACATTTTTTTTTCTTACAATTATAATTTTATTTCCTTTAAAAAATATGTTTAGTTTTGGTATAGTCTTCCAATCCCAACTCAAAGTTATGATTTAGTTTTATAATCTTAATTCAAACAAAACTAAGTTTTAATTCGGCTTACTCAGGTCTGCAACTAAAAAACAGTATAGGATTTATTGACTGTTAGATTTTTACTCACTAAAACCAGGGAATTTTTTTAAGTTTAATTAAACATAATTTTTTTTTCTTTTTATCCTGAAATTTGGTATTCCATTCTTGAGTAAGAAGCTATATTCAATAATGTTTCCATATGGTAATTTCATATTTCTAAGAATAGAACTCAAAAGTTATGAAAACAGAACCTTACAAATTGAAAATGCTATTAACAAAAGCAGTTACACACACAGATAAATTTCTACTCTGCTTTAAAAAACTATTAAAATTCAAAGTTTAATCAAGAGGGAAAGTATAATTTGAAAATAGATGTAATAAAATAAGGTTTTTTTTTTTTTTTTTTTTTTTTTTTTTTTTTTTTTTTTTTTTTTTTTTAATGGCAGTTGTACTTTTCTAACGCAAACTGCCCATGTTTTGCAACATTACTGTATATTATGGGAGTAAAATAGAAGTCAATTTTAGATTCAACACCTTGAAAAGACATTCAATTAATCAGCTATAACGAAATTTTGAAAAATGCAGCATAGTAATGCCACCTATAGGGCAATTTACACCAAAAACTAAACAATATTAATATGTCAGGGCTGCCAACTACTACGCATTAGGCATAGTTACTCTGCTTTAGCCTCTCTATTATGCACTACGCTACGCGTACTCCAAATTACGCTTTTCAGCTTTTGTTTACTAACAGCGCGCTGCGATTACGCAATCATTAAACACCGCTGGCGGTTACGGAGGAAGTGGGTTGAAATTCCTGTTTTCTCCTTGAGAACGAAGTGCGTTTCATATCCTCTCAGTTGTCACCTCTGACACAAAGTGCGTGTCATATTAATACGGCACTGTGATTGGATTATGTTTATTAAGACCTTTCCTCTCTCTAGACTTACTGTTCTTATTTTGATTTTACATGGGATCGTATAAGGCTAAAGGCAATTTTCTGATTAAGTTTTCAGAAGTTATACTATATCGCATATGATATCAGTTTGAATTATTAAACCTGTTCATTTCTTTTATTTCTTCGTCAAAATGAGTGACCGAGATAATCCGGAAAAGAAAAAAACTTCTGATCAAAAGTTTCGATCTGATTTTTCGGCAAAGTCTCTTTGTTTGCGTGCTTCAAATAAATTTCTGTATGAAGCATTCTGCACTATTTGTGAAAGTCCTTTTCATGTTAATCACAGAGGGAAATTTGATTGCTCGCATCATATAAAGTCAAACAGACATATCAAGAATAAAGAACGGGAAACGAAAGTTAAAAAAACTCCGGACACTTTTTTTGCCAAATGCAACATTTCAATAAGTATTACCAAAGCAGAAATGCTCTTTTTGTCATTTCTTATTGAACATAACGTGCCATTAAGTGCAGCAGACCATGCAGGCTATATCTTTAAAGCGATGTTACCAGATTCCAAAATTGCCAAGCACTATGCTAGCGCGCGAACCAAAACGACAGCCATTTTAAAATGTATGACAAGTAAAACCTGCTCTGATATAGTTACTATTTTAAAACGTATGCCGTTTACAATTTTAACTGATGGTAGTACTGACTAAAATGCTGTTAAACTAATTTTCATGATGAATACCCATGAAATAAAAGGTAAGTTTTATATTTTGATTTGTAAAATTTCTTCTATTTTAATATGTATGATAGTTAAATCAATGTATTTAAAAAAAAGTTTTTTTATAATATATTTCAAACTTTTTTTTACCTTTCGGGATCGAATGTGGTAACACAACTTGACTACACTTGATTTCTTAAAACTACACATTTTCGATGTTCAAACTACACATTTTTACTCGCAGAGGTTGGCAGCCCTGATATGTGTATGGAACTGGCTGAAGCTGCAGTTTGATGAAAAATCGTCCTTTGGCTTTAAGATAGAGCTATTGCGATTGAATAATGCAGCATAGCAGAGTCATCTGTTGAGCAATTTACACCAAAAAGTAATGAGGACGAAATTATATCAAGGATTAACTTAATCTGAAGTTTTATAAAAATCCATACATTAGTTCTTGAGATAGAACTATTGTGGAAATCATGAATAATGCAGCATAGCAGCGCCATCAATTCGGCGATATACACTAATAACTAAACATCTCGAGTTTATATCAAGGGCCACTGAATCTAAAGTTTTGTGAAATTATGTGCATCAGTTCTTGAGATAGAGTGCCCATAAAATTTTTGTCACATACAGACTCAGTGTGGCAGATATTTTCCAAAAACCTCAAAATCGTGTTCAGAACCTTTTTTAAAACGTTTAAATTCACCAAAAAGTGGATGTCATTTTTTTCACATTCAATACTTACTTCTTCTAAAGATAGAAAAAAAAGCAATAAATGCATGCTTCAAATTTTATGTTAAATTTTTAATTTTACCATTTCCATTAATAGGCATACTACTGAAATAATTTTGCACATGAATTAATTTTTAAAAAGAGAAGTTGCTTTTAATTATATATCTAGATTTTTTTTCATGTAATCCTGTTTTTGTGAAATTGTGAACTTCTTGTATATACTTGTACAAAATATAATCGGAATTTGTGAATAAGAAATTACTATATTTAGGTTCCTATTTAGACATTTTTAATAAGGTTATTCATACGTATATACAACTTGATAAGATTCCGCTGCTATATGGCATGATTTTTTTTTCTCCAATCACTGCATTTGTGAAAAAATTCAATTTGGAGATTAAACTTTTTTCTGAAATGTCTATTTTTAAGAGAAATTTTGCGAAGGGTCTTGTGTTTCAAACAAGAAAAAAATGTGAAGGATCCTTTCAAGTTTTCTCAAGCAGATTTCTGCTGAGAGATTAGATTACCCACATTAAAGTTTTCATGTGGGCCACTCAACATAAAAATAAATAAAATAAAAAGCATGAGAATGTAGCTATTACAAAATTTTCAATAGATTATTTTATAAATGAAATTTCAATTTTTCCATTTTGGAAAAATTGAAAAGCCTTCGGAAAAAAAACTGAAAAAAAAGTTTTTTTCCAGTTTTTTTCAGAGCATTCCCATCTCTAATTCCGAGATCGATCTTGTGAAGATCGCCATACGGAACTTTTTATTTGTAATGCAGTTTTTCTATTTCAGGGAATTATGGAATTTGTTAAAATCCAAATCAATTGTATATGTTTCTGTAAAATTTTCCCAGGTGGTTAAAATTTCCCCCAGTAATAGATCGCCGAATCAGACACATTCTGCATCCCTGTAGAATAGGGATGCACAACCTTTTCAAGTGAAGGGCCAATTACAAATGTGTCTAGGTGCTCCAAGGGCCACATCAGTAACAAGGAGATAATTCCATTTAAAGGAGGTGATCTGTAGAATATAATCAGATAAAAAATATGATTTCAGAGGAGAGTTGCAGGGGGTGTTCCCCTTTAAATTTGCTTACTTAGTCAAAATATCCAATTCACATGGTAAGGATATATCATTAGTTTTTTCCTTTTTATATATAACAGATATAGCAAGTATTAATTTAAAGATGTAAAAATATGTCTTGACTTGTTTCAGGAGAGTAAGTTTTGTTTTATTAAAAGTGCTAAAAAGCAAGCGTAAATTGCTGCTACCAAAAAAATGTGAATTTTATAAACGAAAGAGAGAGAAGGAGCCGATTGAAGAGAATTTTCATGATCGATCAACTAAATTCCTGATTTTCTGTGCCCAATCAATGAAATTTGTAACTCTTCCATGCCTGATCGATGAAATTTACACAGTTTATGAAACCAATCCACAAAATTTGCAATTTTTATGAAGACAATCGAAAAAATTTGCATCATTTCCTCGCCTTATCAACAAAATTCGCAATTCTTATGAAACTGATAAAAAAAATTCATGATTTTTCTAGAAATTATCAACAAAATTTGCTATTTTACAAAGCTGATCAAAGAAATTAGTAAATTTTCCTCAAATGATTGATATAATTTGCGATTTTTCCCCACATGATCAACGAAATTTGCGATTTTCTGCATCTGATCAACGAAATTTAAACTTTTATGAGCTTTATCAAAAAAATTCGCGATTACTACGAAGCTGATCTATGAAATTCTTGATTTTCTCCACATGATCGGCAAAATTCGCGATTTTTCTGAACCTCGTTCGCAAAATTCACTATTTTTCTGAAGCCAATCGACGAATTTCGCTATTTTTCAGTGCCTGGTTGACGAAATTTGTGATTTTTTTCAAAACTGGTCAACAAAATTCACGATTTTTATGAAACCGGTCGATGAAATTTCACGATTTTTCCACATCTGATCGACACAATCACAATTTTTTTCGAGCCTTATCGGCAAAATTCGCAAATTTTAAGAAGCTGATCGGGAAAATTTACGATTTTTCTGCGCCTGATCAACAAAATTCGTTTTTTTACAAAGCTGATCAACAACATTCCCTATTATTACACAGCTGATCGACAAAAATCGCAATTTTTACGTTCCAGATTGGTGGAATTCCTGATTATTCTGCACCTGAATGATGAAATTAGACATTTTTACGAAGCCGATGACAAAATTTGTGATTTTTAGAAATCCACTTGATGAAATTAGCGATTTTTTTCGCGTGATCGACAAATTTCGCGATTTTCTGCAGACGATCAAAGAAATTCGCAATTTTATTAGTTGCCTGATCGACGGAATTAGAGATTTTTCTGCTTGAGATCGAGAAAATTTGCGATTTTATTATAGCCTAATCGATGTAATTAGCAATTTTTACGAGTATGATCAACAAAATTCGGGAAATTCGCAATATTCCCATCCCCAACAAACAAAATTTGTGAGTTTTTGGAATCCGATCTATAAAATGCACACTTGTTCCATCCTTAATTCACGGAATACGTATTTTTCCATGCCAGATCAACGAAATTCGCAATTTTTGCACTAACTGACGAAATCTGCATTTTTTTACGCAGTAAGATGAAACTCGTGATTTTTTTCTGTGGTAATAAAATTCACGATTGTTTTGCAGTCGAGTAACGAAATTTTAATTTTTTCCTTGCGTCATCGAGAAATTCTTGATTTTTTTTTTTCCCGTGCCTTAACAACGAAATTTGCGATTTTTTCGTCTGTGCCTGATCAATGATATTCGCGTTTTTTTCATACCATAAACCAAGAAATAATGCTATTATTTTTTTTAACCAATGAATTTAATTTGCAATTTTTTCAAACACCATCAACAAAATTGATGATTTTTTCTTGCCCAAACAACGAAATGTGCGATTTTTCGCATAAGACCGACTAAATTCACGATTTATTTTGCCTGATTGTTAAAACCTCACGATTTTTCTGTGCCCGACTGGGGAATTTTTCCCCCAGAGCTTCATCTGCAAAATTCACGATTTTTCAATATCTGATGAGCAAAACGTTCTATTTTTCAAAGTCTCATCAACAAAATTCTCTTTTTTCCACACTTACTGAAATTCGTGTTTTTTTTTGTGCCGATCAAAGAAATCTGCGATTTTTAAGAGACAAAATTTTATAATTTACCGCGATAGACAGAAAAATTGCATTTTTTTTCCAATCGCAAATTTACAAAGCTCGCGGGCCATACGTTAACTCATCACGGGCCAGTTTTGGCCTGCGGGCCACAGGTTGTGCATCCCTACTGTAGAATACTACATTAATTCTGATGATTGGAGTTTTTACTCGCAAAATTTTGGATTTGCTAATTTTAATTTCCTTATAAGGTGCTTTGAATGTATCTAGTTTTTAAAAAATATCAGTTTCAATTTTTTCAGATTTTATTGTTATTCTATTTTATTTTTTCAAATTTTTTTTTGCTGATTTGTATTTTTATGTATATAGGAAACTCAAAGTCGTAAATGTGATTGGTGCAAAAAAGATCTAAGTACAGGTGCTGTGGTGTTGAAAAGTGAAGTTGGGAAAGAATATTGTTCAACAGAATGTCTAGGAAAGTGGTTTACTACACAAAATAAGTCAGAACAGTCTAATGTTGTACCTCCTGTCACAGAATCCTCTGAAAAACCTCCTTCAATTACTACATCATCAAGCAGTAGTAGTAGTAACAGTAATTGTACAAGCTCTAGTAGTACTACTACCGTGAGTATTACAAGTACTACAAGTACTGCTCCTGCAACTGCTGTTCAAACCAGTACCTTACAAACACAGACTAATTTACAATCTAATCCACAGTCTAATCCAAAGATTCAAAAACTCCTCACATTGTGTTCATCAGCTAATCTTTTAATTCCTTTTCCATCCATTTGTAAAGATTTTACAGGTAAATGTAATATATTTTTTTTTCTAACTTTTGTGTTTAGTATAAAAAAATTGACTGTTTATATAAGTAATATGTATTCCTTCTGATATCTTTTTAGTGTATGATGATGTACTATCAATTGTCGCTAATTTATGCTATTTCAACTAATAAAACTGTTCTCAAATGCAAACTAGCTACTTTCTGATGCATTCTTGAATTAATTTTGACAAGTGTTTTTATTCAGAAACTATGAAATCTAATAGTTTATCCCATTTTTTTTATAAAAGTAAAAGATCTTTAAGAAAATGCTGTCAAAATTGTTTAAATTTGAACCAAATTTCCAGTTATGATAATCTGATAAAGATCATCATAAAGATTCAACCCTTTATAACCCAAGATTTAATTCATTTATTGGTGGTGGGGGGGGGGGGGGGGGACTTTCAATAGCCATGCCTACAGGTGCCATATTTTTTTTTTTTTTAAATGGGTCTGTGTCAGACATATTCTTGAGACCTCTTTATACTGTAAGAAATAGGTCAGCATTTCTGTTCTTTGTTTATTTTGTCAATGGTGCATCAAACTATCCTTGAACTCCATTAGTTCAGACACAGCACCAAAAAAATTTATTGTGATAATAAATAAATTGCTGTAAGATTAAATTGTTTTATAGTAGTACCCCAACTTACATCCCCTCGACTTATGTCACTCTGTATTTATGTTATTTGGGTTGGAAAAAAAATTCCTTAATTAAAAACACAATTTTTAAAAAAGAATTTTAGTTTTAGGAAGGGAAATTTTTCTGCAACATACAAGTAAAACTATTTTTCCTTATTGGCCATGATGTAAATGAATGCATTTGATTATCCCTGTAATTAACTCTAAGTGTTTGGAACGTATTTTTTCATACACTAAGCTCCAGGTTTCACTGCAATACAAGTAATATTTAAGATAATATAATTCTACAGATTTAATGGATTTTCAATGCATTGAAGAATGATTAATACTCTCAAGGTTTACATTCATGTTTGTAATTAAGTTTTTTCTATAGAATATTGAAGGAACCATATTTTATTAGCATTTAAAACAAAATGCTGAGAAAACAACATTACAATTTTACCCATTTGCAAGATGCTCAGAGGGTTAAACTATGCATCCAATTTTTGTAAAATTTGAAATTACTCGACAAAACTATGGAACAATTATCTATTTTAAATTTCAAATAATTCGATTGGGTAGTTTTGGCTCTGTTATATGCAGACAGACGGACAGACTAAACAATGACTATAAGTGCTATGTTTTTACATAATTATGAGTGCACCTAAAAAGAGCATCTAAGAGACAAAAAGAAAAATTTGTCAAATCTAAGTTCATTGCAAGATTTTTTTTTTTCACATCCTTAAAGACTTAAATGAGAGACAGTTAGAACAATATGTTACATGTCAAGTGAACAACTTATATGATTTATTTCATATTTTTGTATTGCATTTATTAATGTTAAATGTATGTAATATAATCCCTAAATACAATAGAATATGTTGATTAAATTTTGGGGAATTTTTATTACTTATCTTTTTTTGCTTATCTAAATTTGCCTCGACTTACATCACCAGTCTTGGAACGAATTGCTGGTATAATATGAGGTATTACTATACTGCAATTATTCTAATAATAGATAAAGAGTAAATTGTTTTACCTTTTTTTTTTTTTTCTTGTCGAGCAAGAATTAAGCATAAAAAGCAGAGTAAAATGGCACTTTTATTACAGTACATTAAAGAAAATACTTTTTGTATGAGGAAATCCTTCTATAGTAAAAAAAAAACTAGCCTTAAACAAATCTCCAGGAATGACTCCTGGAATGATGCTGATGTGTAAGGTTTCCGGAAATAATGCGTCCGGGTGGACCACACCTTCCATGAGTTGTATAGACCAACCAGGAAAGGGCTCCATCTATGCATCACAAAGCGATTCCAACTGGGATTGCAAAGCAATAGCGCACGGAATCGCGAAGCGATTCCATGGGGTATTGGCGACTGCAGCAAGCAGGGGTAGCCTACAACTTGGAATCGCAAGGCAATTACGTGGGGGGGGGGGGGGGGGGGGGGGGGGGGTTGGCGAGCATACTGAGCAGGGGGCTGAGTCTCCCTAGTACATGAAAAAAAAAGTTTATTAAATATGATGTATTGGAAATACAGTAGCCTTTATCTTAACCGGCCTAAATGAGACAGGGTTAGCCGGTAGTACATATTTTCTATTTTTTGTGAAATGAATACTAGTTGTAATTAACTAAATTAAAAGAAATATTTTTAACAATAACAAATATTAGTCATTACAGAGTTCCATGTGGGGGGAGGGGTGCACTTTTTGACCAATAATAGAATAAAATCTCAAATCTTCCACAGGGAATCTCTGTTATCCCTCCAGTCCTGAATTTAACATTAGTAAAGTTCAATGCATATTCATTTAGAACCGACATTTTTCTTTCTAAATTTTGACTGATGCTAGGAAAAAGTGTCAGCTAGTTAAAATGGAGTTCCGATTTAAGAGGGAGGCTACTGTAATACCAGTTGCTTGTTGAGATGTTTAGGCCCAGTAGAATTTAAGATACATCTCTTTATAAAAAAGCCTAGTACTTTTATTGCTATACGAAAACAGGTGTTTTTCAATAATGCACTATTGCAAAACCCTATTCTCAATTTACAGCTTTTGAGATTTGAAGGGAAACTAGCAATTTGATTGGACAGTATTGCTAGCCTCAATTCGGGATCCAAATGTAGCCAGCATGTGGTTTTTGAAGAAATACTTTTATTAATTGGGCCATTTGATGAGTTTTTTAATGCGAGTGAGTTTCGGTTGCTAATTAATTTCTCAACTAATTATTAGACTTTTAAAATTCTGAATATTAGGGTGCATCATGAGACCTTGGGCTAGTGTCACAAAAATTTTGAACCTCGTATGTGCTGTAGTTTCCAAAAGTCATTGCATACATTGACAGAGCATTTTGTTCTTTGATTAGTATAAATATGTAATTAAATAGGCTAAATAAATATCTTAATTTTAACATATTTGCATTTAGTAAGAATGAAATCCTGGATGACATGTAGGAAAATTTATTCTGTCCTTGTTAACAGTGTCAGGATTATAATAAACTAAGTAGTTCTTTGGCTTGAAAGTTGTTCTGGAGATAAAAAGTGGTATTGATTCCCGATTTTCTGTGAAACAAGTATGATAAGGAATCGAAATCTCAAATTTTTGAACATATGGAATACTATTTTTGAGAAATTTTTAAATAGAAAGGTGAAACTGGAAGTTAGTGTTTTAATCACCTTTCTCTTTTCATTTAATCTTTTTTATGGCCAGTGGCAGCTGCTAATTTTGTGTTTCATCACATGTCGCAATCAAAGTATTTCAATGAAAATCTAATTTTATATGATTTGTTTTCTTGCATTAATTTTGAAAAGTAGGCATCCCATACTTTTATAACATTTATAAGTATATTGGAAACATGATGTGAAATACAGAAATAATATTAACTGAGATGAAAAATATCTAGAACTAGATTCTTCTTTTTCTTCCATGCATATAATAAAAAAATCTTTCTTCCCCCTCCCCCAAATATTAGTCTAGATCTAGTTCTATATATTATGAAATATACTTGCAACATCATTGATGGCTATTAAAGCAGTGTTTAGAAAATTATCATTCACATCTGCATTTGGGAAATAGTCAAAAATAATCTTTATTTATTGCAAAATATAGGCATTTTTTTATATTTTCAGCATCCACACCATCTTCTGAATCAGAAGTAATTGTAAATGGCAATGGAAAATCTGAATCAAGAAGTTCTTCCCCACAACTTATTGTTCCTGATGAGGTGATTTTTTTCTATTTACTATAACTTTTTATCCATTTCATTTTAATATAAATAATTTTTAAAAAAGTACTATTTTGTGGACATGATATGTAATATTTTGATGTTTTTATGAAATTTCTTATCATAGTGAATCATTCGTATCACCATTTCTCATCAAGAAAAGAGTATTAACAAATCAAATATATGAGTTTAAGTCAAACCATTATGTACACTTTTGCCCTATCAGGGCTTGGAAGGTTATTTGAGTGGCATCTACATTCATTTCATTTGGTGTTTCTGTGATGTTGTGTGCATAGTTGTTTACAATCGCATTAGTTGCCTGCCATCTACGACAGCATTAACATGTCAACTCCGTGATCAATTTACTCCAAAGAGGAAAAACAAGCTGAGATCCTATTTTTGTGGTCAGAGGATATGAAAAATGTAAAAAATTTATCACGATATGGAGACAGAGCTTTATCTCGTAAAAGTGTATCTTTGTGGATTGAGAAGTTCAAAAGAATCAGGGCAAGCATCAGACTTATATAAAACCAAAAACTTTTTGTGCACTTAAATATTGGATCAAAAGCTTTCTGCAAATTAATTTAATGTTTAATAAAATTATGTTACATTATTTTGACATGGATGAAATTTGCATATTTTATGTGATTCATGGACAAAATTTGTATTTTTTACGCGATTCATGAACGAAATTTGAGTTTCTTACATGATTCACAGACAAAAAAATTTTTATGCGGTTTTAATTATGAGCTTACAGTAAATTAATAGTACATTTTAATTTTTTTGTGCTAGAAAAAAAATTACAAAAATAAAAATTTTCTGCAAGGCTTATAGAATTTTCTACACACATGTGTCTATGTTATACAACTGTGGCAAGCATAGCACAAAAAGAGGGAGTATGATGCGAGTCAGCCTCGACCATCCAAGACAATATTTTAACAAGCTAGAGTTATGGTGGATAGTGAGTCACCATAAATGAGGTTGTATCTTCTTTAAACATTAGTCGTGGTCCTGTCCATCAAATCATCCATTATGAACTCTAATTTCATAAAATCTGTTCATGATGAGTACTGAGAAACCA
Source organism: Maratus speculifer (assembly GCA_964019185.1). NCBI lineage: Eukaryota > Metazoa > Arthropoda > Arachnida > Araneae > Salticidae > Maratus > Maratus speculifer. The sequence goes on along the minus strand of OZ025296.1, from coordinate 185,059,251 downwards.
TCTACAAGTTGGATTTTGTGACTGTGAACAGCCATACCAACCTTTTTTTCTTGAGGTTTGCAAACATATGTTTGTGGCATTTAGTGGGCCATAGTGCAGCCAGGTTTCCCATTTTACGCCAAGATGTTCGGAAACTGTCTTTGTAAGCAGTGTATAGGACACATAACGTCCCGATTTTTCTATGTGCACAAATTTTGTTACATTTATTTTTGCATCATGCTTTTCATTAATTTGCATGGTGTAGAACTTAATACTTAGTAACCCTGTAAAAAGCAGAATTCATCTATAAGAATTGTATCACACGGAGAATGGTGTTCCGCAAACATTTTACAAAACACAATCGTTCATTTTGCTGTGTGTTTGGTAAACAGGTTTTTCAAACTTCTCGCGGGGTTATTAAATTTCTCCCTCCGCTCCTATTGGTCAGTTGATCAGTGCTGAATGAATATCCAAAATTTTCCGTGCAATGCGGGAAATGTTTGGTAAACAAGAATGGTGAGCAAAAGTCTCCCCTACATCAAGGTCACTAAATTTTTGCTGGCTGTAGTGTTGTGTAGAGGAAAATGTTCTGTGAAAGAAGTCCATGTGATACCACTATAAAGGAATATTTTTAATGTCCCTACCAAAACAATGATTGGTTGGTTATAGGGTTTAATGGTGCAAAATCCCCTTAGGGATATGCTGCACCAATCAAAAGCAATGTCCTAAACTCTACATTCCGAGACGAAAACCTGCCTAGAACGGAATTTTTTACTGTTTGTAGCAATTTTTTTCCTACCCAAACATTCCATTTGAAGTCAACCCACAATCCAACCCAAATAGGGCAAAAATATTTCATTGATCCAAACTCAACAAAGTAATTTTCGACAACCCGATCTCAACATATTTCCATCAGAAATGAAAGGGAAATAAATCATGTTTTAATGTAATTATGAAAAGTAATCTATAATTATTTCTCTAATACAGATTTTATGTTTTAAATAGGAATACAAAAGCCTCTTAGTAGAGGACACCCCAGGATCCTTGTATCGAGTCTTAGATTAAGTTGGGTTGTCTCTTATTTTCTTATTTCAGTTGGAATGACTCTAATTTTCTGTTTGCAGGCCATGTTCACCCAAGAATACTTTTTGCAGTCTGAATTAGGTTTTTTGCATGTTGGGTTATTAGGATTTTTACAAAAAAATTGAGTAGAACTATTTTTCACATTTGAATATGAATGAGTGTATGGGTCATTTTCAAAAAACTTGTACATTTGGAAAACTTTTCACAAATAAAAAAAAAAATTCTAAATACAACTTATAAAAATATTAGATGATACTAAAACATTTTTTGTATATAAAATTGAAATTAGCAGTTCACTTTTTGATTTGGAACATAAAATAAAAAATAAAGTATGAACTTGCAACAGTAAAATGTTCTCCTCTGTTACCAACAGTCAAAAATTCTTATTTAAAAAAATAAGATACCTAAAACAGTATATATCACATTTTCTATAATTAAATGATTGCTACTTTCAGAAAATGCTAACTGTTGTTTTGTTATGATTATTTTTATTATTGTAAAATACAAAGGATTCCTCTGTTACTTTTTAGAAAAATCATAAGTTTTAATTAAATGTGCATTCACATTTTTTCAGTTAAATTATAAAAAAAAATTGCATAAATAAAATATTTGTTAAAGTTACACAATTAATTATTCAAAATGATGATTGATAAATTTTTTAGTGAAATAAACCAGTTTAAATTGGTAACAGAGTGGGAAAAAAAAGTAACTGAAGGGAACGCTGATTGATAGTTGAGTGCTATTTTATCTTAATGTTTCAAACATATCCAGCAAGAATTTAAGATTTTTACAAAAATTACTATTAGAAAATAGTGGTATTTGGGGGTACATTCTCTTTTGTAAATTTATATCATGTGCTGTGACAAATGCACTGCTTAGTTTGTCTCATCATATATTAGTCGAGGTGGTGGTGCTTTAAAGCAAGAATTTAAGATTTTTGCAAAAAATACTATTCAAAAATAGTGGGATTAGACCAGGCAATTTTTTTATAAAATTTTTTATTATGTGTTATTAGCTATCATGAAGTTTCAATGTTTCAAACAGATCAAGGCAGAATTTAAGATATTTGCGAAAAACTACTATTCGAAAATTATAAAAAAAATACTGGTATTTCACGTGGCATTGTTTTTATAAATTTTTATCATATGTTATAAGCTGTTTCAGTTTCAAACAGCTCGCCTTAGATTTTTAAATTTTAACAAATTCGCGTGCCAATTGGATGACGCTTTAACCCAAGAAATAACGACTTTTAGAGAAATTACTATTCGAAAATAGTTGTATTTGACGCGGTGTATCTTTTTTATAAATTTTTTTCTACTTAAATAATGATCTTTTCTTCTTTAATACATTTTTATCATATGTTATAAGATATCCTAAAATTTGAAACGGATCAAGCAAGAATTAAAGGCTTTTACAAAAATTAATATTCGAAAATAGTGGTATTTCACACTGCTTCATTTTTTCATAAATAAGTAGCATTGATTCATAAATATAAAAGAACTACAATTAAATAAGCATTTTGTTTGAGAAAATTAAAGCCTAATGTTTATGGCAACTAGCTCACCACAAAAACTACTATTTTATATTTAAGAAGAAGAATGAATATTTTTAATTCTGTTCTAAGAACATGAAACAGCCATGAGAATGTGCAGCCTTCAAGAGCAATGTTCAAATAAACTTGTTTTTTTAGTAGTTTCTTACTCTGTTACATTTTGTTCCACTCTATTACCATAAGCATAGTAACAGAGGGGAACGGTAACAGAGAGGAAAAAACTACAAATAATTTTAGCAGCACAAAGTGAATTAAAAACAAGAAAAACTAAGCCTATTTATTTAAGAAGCACCATTTGATCTTATGGATAAAATTTTATAAAAGTATCAAAAAAATAAATTTTGCATAAATAAGCTGGTAACAGAGGGGAAACTGAATAAAGCATCCTTATCTTGTAAATGCTCTACTTCAACACCACAGTGAAAATAACTTAACTTGGTATTTAATTAAATTTAATTTAAAAAATGGTGACCTCATCTAAAAATAGACTGTTCAAAGAGCTGCAGAACCTTGTGTTGTTACCTTAGTAGTAATAATTTCTTACAAAAATATGGTAACAGAGTGGAAGTAACAGAGGGGAAAAATTCTGGGGACAACAAAAAAAAAATTGTTCCATTTTTATATTAAAAAAAAAAAAAAAAAAAAAAAAAAAAAGTTTTAAAAAATATATTGTCTGTGATACAGATAAGACATACAACATTTGTTACAACTAAAAAAATTAACATTTTTGACTCTTGATTTATGATTTTACTGCAGTTGAAAAAGTAAAAAGGGAAGAGGGGACATGGCTCTTTAGCTATATCTGACACACTGAAACCATACCTACACTAATATTATTTTTAATTTCTGATAATATTTTGCCCACATTTACTCTAAACAGTCAGGAAAGTAATGTGGATGCTTAATTTTTTATTTTGAAACTTTATTTTAGTTATTAAAAATTCTTAAAGTTGGGGAACATAGAATGTACAAGTTTTTTGAAAATGACCTGTATATTTAAATTACTGTAGAGAAATAAAATATGTACATGAAATGTGATCACAGATTATGTTTTCTTTATGGTGCAGTTAGGAATAATTTTTATTTCTCTCAAAATATATAAAATATTAGCTGACTGCCTGGTGTTACCCGGGCCTGTGATGTTATTCAGTTTTCAAATGTGTTATCTGTTTTGTAAATGATCCTTAAATGAAACTCAGATTTGTATAATTTTATATCTTTAAATCTATTTTGTCAGAATTTATATTTTTAAATTGAAAAATTGCAAAAATATATTGAATTGAAAGCATATGCTGTTTGGTATTTTATTTTCTGTACAATTTGATTGGAATCGATGCGTACCAAAAGCGAACAACACTGTGATGGAACACTAAGATTTTCACTGATTTCGTAAATATTTTTACACATTTTATTTTATAAAAAAAATTCTATCCGTCCGAACGTTTTAAAATTTTTGTAAGTGATGTAAGTCTGGTTTATTGAAATGCTCAAAAAAAATTGTGTCAAAATATGAACATTTAGTTACTTTTAGCATAGAAAAATTATACTCTCCATTAGAAATACACCGAATAGTGACTTTGGCGGAATATTCAGCTTACAGGTGAACCAAATATTGAATATTCAGATAGCCAAAAAGTAATTGTTGGGGTGAATACCGAATATTCAGCTTGCTGAATCCCCCCAGGGGGGTACCTTCTTTAGGTATTCACGGGCTTCACAACCCCGGGGCACCTGAGTGATCTTTCTCTTTTCCTTTTTCCTCTTACTCCTCTTGTCTTCCTTTCATCTTTGTTTCACTCTCATTGTGGTTTCCTCTTCGGAGGTGAGGGCAATTCTGTATGAGCCGATGTCATCCTGCATATCGACTCATGGAGAATTGTAAACCACCCACGTGTTGACCGTGCGTGGCGACCCATGTCCCTGGAAAGGGGGATCCTGGCAGTTGAGGGAAACCAACACACTGCTTTGGCCTCTGCTTCAGGTAGACGGGAGGTGCATCTGGTCCCGTATGCATCAATCGGCTGGTCAGCTGACTTTTGTCACTGGCTTTAGGGATCAAGTGATCGAGCAACTACTAGTCATCTCGTTAAGGGTGGAGACTGACATAGGGTTGTCTTGTGACCGTATGGGCCCTGGTTAGCACTGGTGCACGAATGTGCACCCCCTTGTTGGGCTCGGTAGTGGGTGGTGCGACCGGGGTCTGAATTTTATTACTTTTAACATGGATGGGAAAACTTCATTTCCTTCTATGTCTCTCCCCAGTGGAGAGCAACAAACTGTACAGACTTCTTCCTTCATACACTTTTTTATTGTTAAACGTACTGATAGCCACTCTGATAGTTCCTTTGGTAAAACGTCACCATTTCTCATAGCTAAAACTTTCCAGTCTGCCTTAGGGAATGGTCATACTCTGAAAAAATTAAAATCTGGAGATTTACTAGTTGAGGTTTCTACAACTAAACAATCACAGCTTCTTTCTAATAGCTCTACAATAGGCCCTTTTTCTGTTTCTGTTCAGGTGCATAAAACTCTAAATACAAGCCGTGGTGTTATTTCTGAACCAGACCTTTTATTCTCTACGAAAGATGAACTCTTAGAAAACCTAAAAGACCAAAATATTATAGATGCACGTCGTATCACGATCCGTCGGAATGGCCAAATCCTTCCTACAAAGCATGTCATTCTCACTTTCAATAGCCCTACTCTACCTACAAGAATTAAAGCTGCTTACCTGAATTGTCCTGTCAGACCATACATTCCTAATCCTGTACGTTGTTTTAAATGTCAGCAATACGGTCACACTAAAACTAACTGTTGCGGTTCCCTTACCTGTGCACGCTGTGCAGAAGTTGACCACGACAGCAATTCATGTGAAAAATCAGAACGCTGCATAAATTGCAAGGGTAATCATACAGCTTTCTCTCGCTCTTGCCCAAACTGGATCCGTGAAAAAGAAATTCTAACTGTAAAAATAATGCAAAATCTTTCCTACCCAGAAGCTCGTAAAATTGTAGAAGCCAGAACCCCGTCTGTTGGCGTATCTTATTCAAGCCTATTGAAACAGCAGTCTAAATCTGTAAGACATATTAGCACCCAGACTGATGTGTCTATGTCATCAAAAAAGTCAGCCAAAACACAATCAAGAAACACCCCAATCAAAGAACCCCGTGATATCTGTTTACCTTCGTCAGAACCTGCTACTGTTTTACACACACCTACTCAGACACAAAAATCTTCTGCTCAACTTAAAAGTCAGAAATCTCAAGCTCAATCTAAGGGATTATCCAAACCTCTAAATGAAACTAAGGCCGTTACTTCACCAAAAAATGACCCAAAGTCATCTGCATTAAAATCTAAAAAACCCAACTCTAGTCAATTAGTAAAAACTGGTGTTCAGAAACAAGGGACCAAGGCTGGGATCCAAACTGCTACAAAATCAAAAACATTACAGAAATCACATATATGCTTAAAAAACACAGAAACCATAAAAACCCCAACTCCAGCAACCCCACGGCAGAAGACTGTCGTTAAAAGATTGCAAAAATCATCGCTCACTCCATGCAAAAGAAATTTTAAAGATCCCAGGCAACTGCAGCACTATGTCCAAGAAGCTATGGAATCCGAGTCTTACGGCAGTGGCTCGGATTCCGAGGAAAATACTATGTTTGAAGAGTATGTGCCTGGTTAAATTAATTTTTTATTGGTCTTTGTTTTAGTTGTATTTTGTGTTTTCTGTAGTACTTTTCCAATTTGGTTATCGTGTCATTATCTTACTGTTTTAGAATTTTAACTAGTTTTAGAATTTTATCTTTTTAACAATTTTAAATATGTTTGTTGGTTTTAATTGGTTTTTAATTTCATGTATCACCGCATTGCCTTTATCAGCTTAACTCATATCTACAAGAGATTTTTATTGCAACTTTCACTCTTTACATTTTATTTTAAATTTAACCTTATCTTATTTCTTCCATAATCTAATGATTTAGCATTTTACTGTTTTCGCTTTCTTATATTTACCTGATCATATCCGGATAGGTAGCCCCCATCTGGATATTTTGACGTTGTTTTTTTTTTTTCTGTCATTCTTACAATTTTGTCTTTGGTTTGGCGCAGCATGTCCCTCAAGGGATTTTGTGCCATTAAAACCTATACAACCAACCAACCAGCTTGCTGAATACTTTTTATGCTTCTAAGTTTAAATGTATTAAAATGTTACTTTTTAAAACAATTTTACATAACATTTAATAAGAAAACTTTCATTTTGATAAAAGCTTTTTAAGTAAATTTTATGAAAAAAATCTGCTTTGAGTTATTTAAGAAAAATAAATTTCTAAATTTCATGGTTTCTTTTAAGAATTAAAACAAATATTTTAAAATGAAAGAAAAATAGTGAAAAAAATGGAAAATTATATTTAAAAAAAAGTTACAGCTTTATGTACTGTTTGTTAGGAAAGAAACTGAAGTAGAAATAAAAATACAGTCTACCCAAATAATGGCAGCTCAGCAAGAATAACTTTTCTTCTCCCTTTGATTTAGCAAGGAAATTTTTAAATGCATTTTAGATCATGTCTGGAGTGGGCGATCGTTTTCAGGAATTATAAACATTCAAATTGTTTCTAAAATCTTGCAAGAAAATTTCAACATAGATAATATGGTCAAGACAAACATTTTTTTAAACAAGAAACGATATCTCATTCCATTTATTCAATCAAAATTACAATATTTTCAATAAAATATGTAGATGCGAAACAAGCCAAAACTAAATTGTTATTTACAACTTTATTAATATCATTAATGAAGATATTTTAATGAGATTAATTTCATATTAATTTTGTTTGTTTTAAATGTGATGATGTCATTGAAAATGGCTGAATTTTGATCAGTAATACAGTATACAATTAAATGGATTCTGAATAAAGGAATGTCTAACTCATAGTTCTTTAGTTATAAATGGTGGCATTTTCCAGCACTTCTCATCATATTATATTTCACAGAAATCAAAGCAAGTGCATTGAAATATAGTTATAATATCTTCATTATTGTTAAAGTAACAAATGAAAAACCATGTTTGAGTGAGATGAGATACAATGTATTTATGACTGAATAAGTGGATTTTGATTATGGTTTTCTGAACAAAAATTGTCTGTCTTGATGTGTATTATCAATCCAAAAGTTTTTCTATTTTGTTTAGAAACAGTAATTTGTGTAAAAGCAAGGAACAAGTTATTTACTAAAGAAAATTTAGTAACTAACATTTGTTCATCATTAATTCCTACAAAAATCCTAATTAATCATCTCAATTATTCATTATTTTAAATTTCCTCATTGTTAATTTTCTCAAGTTATACTTTACAAGCAGAAAATAAATAATCTAAAAACATTCTATTTCATTTAAATATAATTTTCTTTCTAATTATTTTAAACATATTTATAAATTGACAGTTAAAAGTAGAAATTCTGAAAAGTTTTTAAAAATCAGTTTTACAATTTTTTTTTTTTTTTTTTTTTTTTTTAAAGTATTTGGTTCAGTTGAATACTTTGATATTTAGCCAAGCTAAATATTCAGCAGGTTGAATAATTTGATATTCGGTCAAACCGAATATTTGGCTTAGCTAAAAAGTTTAATATTTGGCCTTACCAAATATTTGGTGCATCCCTAACTCTCCATGAGCTGCAATGTGATTTGTGTTTGCCGATGTATTTGAAAGGGTTAAATCTCATATTTTTTAATGCTACTTACACCATAGATTATACAAATGTTTTAGTTTTAATCATTTGCTGTAAATAGCATTCATTCTAAGGCAATTTCCATAGCTGTTAACTCATGCAAGATGCCCATATGAAAGTATATATAAATTTCAAAACTTTATTTGAACACATAATTGCTATTTTTCATTAAAATAAATGGTTCTTGGTATTGTTAGTGAACAATGTTAGAAAATATATTCAGTGTAGAAGATCTATTAATTTGTAATTAATGAAAAAAGTTTTGATTTATACTCTGTAACATGAGTTGGATCTCTTGGTATTTATAAAGAAATCTGCCTTTCTAAAAGCGCACATGCAGGGTATCAGGATCTCAAATTCCTAGTGGCACTATTGTTAATTTTAAATCAATAACTGCAACAATTAATTTTTAAGTATTTTTTTTTCTTTTAGGTTATTGTGTAATTACTTTTTATGCAAAAAAGTATTTTTTTAGATTCTTCAGTTTATTTTAATTATTTCAAATAGTTTAAAATTGCATTTAAAAAATAAAATTGATTTTTAAAAGTGGAATTAACTTTTAGGTTTATCCAGAAGCTATTTTAGAGACAGTTGATTCAGATCCAGACTTGTTGGATACTGAAGCTGAATCAGATTTAGACTTAGAAATTTCTCCAAAGAAGTCCACATGTGATCAAGAAATAATGTGTCAACCATCAACAACATCATTAGCAATATCTTGTAAACCTATTTTAAAAAATCAAGGCATTCAAACAGGTTGTTATTTATTTTACTTTATTTTTATAATATATTTTTTAAATATGCCTTGAGCCAGTGAAATTTTACATACATCTTTTGTTTTCATAAGTTTTTTCATCTGATAAAAGGCTTCTTGTAACTTTTAAATGTAAAATATTATATTTGATCTTTTCAAACTAGTTGTTATTTGACTGTTCAAAAAGATTCTTATATTGATACACAATTGCGTTATTTTAATTGTAAATTCACCCAAGATGTTCAAATATTTGAATAAAATTTATTAATATATAATTTATGTAATTAATAATATAATTTGAATAAATTTTTTTATTGTTGATGTAGATTGCTGTATTATATACTGTATATCTGAAAATTAGGGTTTAAATCCTGATTAAAAAAAAACTAGTTTGATTTAAATTAGGTTTTTAATTTTTATTTAATTACTATTATTAGTGTACTGTGCATGTGTTTGTTTCTTCTGTTTAGATTTACACAATTCTATTAATTTCATTACAGTTTCTAGGTAAGCATTCAAGACAAACTAAAATTTGTATTTTGATTATTTCAACTTCCTCAGATCCAATGTATCCTATAGGATACATGTTTTTTTAAAAAAATTTCACACATGCAATAAATAATGTTAAAGAAATTGGCGTGAACAGATAGCAGAACTAAACCAAATTATATTTTATTTCTTATAGTATTTTTTTTTTTTTTCCACAAGATATGTGTTGTATTACAGTGGTTTGAATCAAAAATGTATGAGATATACAAAAGCGAAAACATAAATAAATTTTCTGTATCTTAAGATACTATTTGTAAAGTCCATTAGTAATACAAAATTATTAAATGCAGAATTATTTAATGTTTTTCACTGTTATTGCAATGCAATGCAAAAATAAAAAATCCCAACAATTTGTCAAAAAATGTACTTATTGAGTTCCCATGTATCATCAAATTATATGTACAAAAATTGAATTTTAATGGTTTTTGCTTTTCAGTCTTCCTTAGTTATCTATTTATTAATATAAATTCATAACTGAAGTAAAAGGGAAAAAAATAACCCTAGGATGTGAAGAGGTTTTTGTTATCTTTATCACCTAGACTGTAAGTGTGTAAGTTTCTTTGTAATTTTTAATTCTTGTTGCAATTTTCATCATTTCAACACTACATAATTTGCTTATTGCTATCACACCTTTTTCAGAAATATATAATTTTTTTTCTTCTGTGAGATAAAACCATATTGGATCATTTTTGGGGCCAACCATTTTTCCAACATATCAAAAAATGCAGAAGGTCTGTGTTCTGTGCATAGTATTAATAAATGTTATTCTTGTTTCAATCTGTAATTCACATTATACTGTATAGACCAGGGGGTGACAACACACTCACCTCATCATATTCACAGCTAAAATTCCAGATTTGTGTAAAATTTTATTCATATATTAAAACTCAGTTGATCTGCCAAATCATATCTTGGTAGATATCACCTGAAAACCTGATTTTAGCAGTTTTCTCGTAGGTTTATCATTGTTTTTCTGTAACCCATATGAAAACATGGAGAACTGGGAACATGAAAACAACAGGTCAACCGTTGAAATCAGGTTTTCAGGTATTTTCTACCAAAATATGACTTGGTAGACCAATTGCGTTTTAATATGCAAACAGAGTTTTAACTTATTCTGGAACTTCAGCTATGAATTTGACGAGGTGATTATGCTGCTGCCTCCTGTTGTATTACTAATGATTCACAAAACAGTTATCTGATGCATCTTAATTGCATAACGTGTGAAGCTTTCAATTGTTAATGTTATTTAGCTCTTAGTTATTGGCAATTTCAGTAAACAATCATGCTTATTTCACAGTGGAAATGATTGCTTAGTGTAGAAATATACAATACAGTGCTCAGCAAAAGTTTAGTTAGTTGTTTGGTGTTTTTTAAAATTTAAATAAAAAATACGAACACCTGAGTTTTACAAATGGCTATACTTATTTTTAAATATATTTTAAACAATGTAGGAATATGTATAAATGTATAAAATAATGTCCCAATGTATAAAAATATTGATTATAATATAAGATAATATTTAATTTTACTGAAAAAAGTAAAATGTGCATATTGCAAAAGTTTAGACACTTTTTTGATTTTTTTGCCGGCTGTTCATGGAAAAATGCAAATTTCTAAGTTATGATGTCATATGTCTGAAGTATTTAAGTATACCTAGATATAGCATCAGTTAGTGAAGATGCCGCGAGCTAAAAAGATTCAGTTAGATGAGGTAATTGAAGTAGGAAAGTTGAAATGGAAAGAGAAGACTGTTGTAGAAATTTCAGCAGCATTGAATCGTCGAATGTGGTCTGTCTATGAAGTATAGAATAAGGATGACTCCTTCAAAAGAAAACATAAATACGGAAGACCTTGTGAGACCAGAAAATGAGATGACGAAAGAATCCATAAACTGACATTTACACAAAATGATGATTGCTAATCACATTAAAAGTAAGTCAGGACTTTCTGTGTCGACAGACGTGATTCGTAGAGGAATAAAAGAAACAGGTAAATCATTTACATGAAAATGATAAAACAATCAGCTTTAAAATCTCGCTACAAATTGGCGAGAATGCAATGAACTTGCAAACATATGTCATATGGACCCAAATGGTACACTATGATCGTCAGTAATGAAAAAAAAAGTAAAATATGAATGGCCTAAATGGGTGGGCATACTATTGGCATGACTTGCATAAAGAGCCTGAGATTTTCTTAAGTCGGCAACAAGGAGGTGACTTTTTAATGATTTGGTCCTCATTTTACTTTAATGCTCGAGTATCTCTGGAGTTATTCAATGATTGCTAAACAACACAAGACTACTTACATACGTTGGAGATTAATTTTTAGGCATTTGAGGAACTTTTAACTGGTACAAAATATGGATTTTAGAAAGATAATGCGTCTATTCATATTGCATACAAAAGAACTTCATTTAACTCTGAAAATACTACTGATCACAACTTGCCGGCATGTAGCTCTGATCTGGGCCCAATCGAGAAACCTTTGTAACATCAAATGTCGTAAGATTTATGCAAATTTTTGCTATAATTTTCTGTTAATGAGCTTCGGGCTGCTGTTGAACATGTTTGGTACAAAATAGACACCCAAGTGACGCAGTATTTAGTTTCTTCAATGAAAAGTCACATTCTTGCGCTAACTGCAAACAATGTTGGTGCAACACAATTTTAATTTGTAGTTATTTTTCTGTAAATATACAAATTGTCTATATTTTTGCCACAATGTTAATTTTGCTTTTTTCTCATATGTTACATGAAAGGTAAAATTCAAAATTTATTGTTTGTGAATAAAGAATAAGTCACAAGTAATGTGTGACAGATGAATTACAAAAATTCGTTACATACTTCAGAATATAGAAGCATAATCGATCATTGTCTAAACTTTTGCTGAGCACTGTAACATTTCCTATGGTTTTGGCATGCTTGACTCATCAGAACCAAACATTTGGTCGAATTCTATTTATAACCTATTTTATTTATTTATGTCAGAGTGATACACAGGATGATAATATACTTGGCAACATTATGCTTTTTTCATATCAAATAATTATACGTTAAACTTGTACACTTATTACAGAATATGTTTTGTTTTTTACTCTGTGGTATATATTTGATAGCACTTAAATATAGAATTTCTAAAAATGGGGGAAAACATTTCTTTCATGTATTTTTGCAAAATTTTAATTTTAAATGATTTCCATTTAAAGCCTGAATGTTTCACCTGTTTCTGTATTTATTTACATAATTATGTTTGTATTTTCCTTGTATTTTTAATTGTATCTTTATGATTATTTTATTTTTAGATTTTAGCACATATTTTGCTGATAGTATACCAGAAAGTCAATGCCTTTATCCTAAATACATTTTAAGTAGTAGTTGTTGTAGTAAAGATAATGATATGGATGACATAGATAGTATTGAGGAATATAGTGTTTTAAATGGGGACGTTTATGAATGTTTGGATGATGCTCAAGATACCAACTCACTATGGGTAAGTAATTCTTAACATCTTTTTAATAATAAATTGTTTTTTACAGATATTTTTAAATATGTAGTTAAAATTAGGTTAGAAATAAAATATCAGAGTGGCCAGCCAATCAGAAAAACCTACAAAAATCAAGAAATTTAGAACTTAAAAAGGTTGGGAAATTTTGATTCAGACCTGGAAATTTTAATACAGTGTTGTAATTAACTGCATATAACTTTTTCTTATTATGACTCAGATTTTTTTTTTTTTTTAATTAAAAATTTATTTTAGAAAGTCAAAGAATAGGAAATGTATAAGTGCTGGTCAACCTGTGTATGGATTTCTAGTAGTAATTAACATGGGCATTCTTCAACTTGCAGTTGAAAAACCCTAGTTTAGCAAATCTGATCAAGAATTAAAATTTCATCTTTAATCCCTTGATTGCTGAGCAAAAAGGCAAATTTGTAATGTTGTTTTCAATGTAATTATTTTTAAATTAAAAAAAAATGGTATATGTCTTGACATTGTTAATCATAATTTAATTTCTTAAAACTGGATTATATCAATATAACTACATTAATTTAAATAATGCTTTTATTTCAATGAAACCTGCAGCTTAGTGAGTGGATATATCAGTTTGTGAGGGTGAGAAGGTTAAAATTTCAGAGCTATGATTACTTGACATTAAGTTTGTAAACCTAGGGTAGAAAATGTGCATAGCTGATTGATTAAAGGATCATATGACCCAATAATCCTCATATGATTTCGGCTTTAGCTTTGTACCGCATTTCTCTCTCTCTCTCTCTCTCTCTCTCTCTCTCTCTCTCTTTTTTTTTTTTTTTTTTTTTTTTTCAATAGCAAAACCAAAACATATATTGAAAATGCATACTTGTCATGTTTATTTATTTATTTTTTATATAAACATAAATAAACTTGGAATTACCAATTTGATTTAATGGTTTTGTTTATTCAAAAAAGACTCATAATGAAGGAAAATTAAATGCTGATATAGTTACAAGAGACATTTATTTTTACAAAATTTGTGTTTCAGTGAAATTATTAAAAGACAATTGCTTAATAATAATTACATATGTTTAATAAACAATTTTCTTATCAGACTAGCAGTAATAAGTAAAATAACAATAAATAGTGAGATAAGTTAATTTTTAATTTTTATTTATTGCGATAAATACTATATACAGGTATCCATAACATCAAGTCTGCCCAGCCAGATTCCTCACTTGGAGTACATAAAAAATGCCCTGAGAACTATGCTTCTATGACCAGTATTTTTCAAGAAAAATGTGATGTCATATCCAATCAAGAAAAAAAGAAAAAAAAAAGCGAAATTTGTTGTAAACATGTACATTATCATTTGTATATGTTTATGTAAAAAATATTAAAATATTCAACATACCCATTGCGCATATCAAGACATGCATACTTGTGCCGCGGAATGGCTAATTGCACATGTTGTCGCAGCTTGGTGTCCACATAAATATTCATAGCATGAACTCGAGTAACTATATTATATTTCACCTCAACTTGGCAGCACTGTGAAAGGTATGAACAATAATGAAAATGCATAGAAATGCAAGTGCATGGCTATGTTTATAAGTTGCAAAATTTAGGATATGGATGCATATATTTGAAGTAATTCTTCTGTTAAAAATATTTAATAATAATAACCAAAAAAAAAAAAAAAATCTGTTTAAAGTGAGCATACAAACTGAAAATCTTGGTATTAAGAACTTTACTTTGGTGATGAATCAATCTTCAAGGCTTAAATCTGGCAAGCTTAAGCATTCATACCAATTCCACTGATCTGTTACTCCTCGTATTCTTATTGTTCTTATGAATAGTTTTAAGACTTACTTCTTGCTTTTGCTTTTACTTTTCTTTTAAACATGTTCATTTTCATTCTTTCTTTATTTATTTATTTTTTACTGTTATTTATTGAGCATTTGTAAAATTTGTTACATTACATTATTTGATTCAATCTTATATGATTTATAAAATGTCTGATAAAGCATTATCTTCAACCATGCTTTACATAAAAAATGATAAAGTTTATTAAATAAAAGAATAAGTGGCTAATATTTTTTTTCTACTTTTGCAATAATAAATTTATAGCAAATTAATGAATGAAAGAATTGGCTGATTTAATAAAAAAAGAAATACTTTTGTCCCCCCTTATAATGTTACTAAACACATTGGAACTAGCATCATGCCATTTTTTCTTTCAGTAATCTATATTAAATTATTAATTATTTTAGTAATTAAAGCTTAAAACTGTATATTTTGTTCATAATTAGAAAGTCAATTATTTAATAATTATTAAAAGGCTTATTCGTTTATGTAAACACCTGCTTGCTATTCTTAATCCTATAGAAAAACTTTTAAAATTATCACATTTGCATTTTAATATTTCATGTTCTGCTTTTGATAGCTGAGGTCATTCTTTAAAAAGACATTTTTACTTTTTTGATTTTGTTTAAAGCTTTTAGGTAGCTTTCGTTACAAAAAGTAAAAAGCTACTTATTGTAGCTGTCTGGAGGAAAGCATTTCCAGAAAATTTTGGTTTATTTTCAACAATCATGACCACCAGACCTCAAAATCGCACTTTGTTCAAATGATGATGGAAGATGACATACATATATATCTGCTCTTTGTCATGCTGTAGCTATCATATTTATGAACTACACTGGTGTCCAAAAGTTAAGCATAATTGGTAATTAAGTAAGTAATGAAAGAAATATAAATCGAAATGTGGTGAAACTCAAGGTGTGTAAACAAAATAGTACGCGTCATATATTTTCGCGAAGAGTTTTCCCCGAAATTGAACAGGGGACCGACAACAAATTGAAAAAGAACGAAGATCTTTTGGATAACTCTGTCAAAACTAATGTAGCAAAAGTGTTCAAACTGCACATTATGATTAAGTGGCTTATTGTAGTGTACTGTGTTTATTTTTATAAGGATAACATGTATACTCGTAGAGAAATTAAGGTTTTTATAAAAACAGTCCTAAGTTTTTTGCTTATAATTTACAGAGTTCTTAATATAAAATAATGTTCTTTTCTGAAAATATGACAAACATCATGGTACACAATACCCTGTCATCAGAATTTAAAATTAATAAAAATTGTATGACAAATGAGCAGGTTTACTAAATAATGTTTTACTGTGCATGCGTGAACGCTATTAAAATTTCATTTGCATATTATGTTAGTTAAATGTGTAGAGCAACTTTTGTGAAAGTCTCAAAAACATAGATTAAAAATTCTGAAAATTATCGTTGATAGAATGAGATCAAAATATTTTATTCCCTAATGAAGCAAAAAGATGAGGGGCTGTATCCATATTCCATTGTTTCATGTCTAGACAATATTGCACGTACAACTGTATTTGGATAAAACCCCCAGATATTTTCCTTCCTTTTAGGAATAACGGATTTTGAGTTGATTCTACACTGTAAAAAAAATCTACGTAAAATTACGGACAAAAGCCGGCAGCAGAGATTCCGGACAATATCCGTAAAAAAATATTTTGACCGTAAATCTAAAAATCACCCGTAATTTTACATTTTAGCAAATGCATAACTAGCCCGTAAAAAAAGTAGTATTGTCCGTAAAAATAAAATGCCAAGTTGCCCGTGAAAAAAAGGGCATTGCCTGTAAAACTACAATGCCAGGATGCCCGTGAAAAAAAGAACGTTGCCCGCAAAACTATAATGCCAGGATGCCCGTGAAAAAAGGGACATTGGCCGTAAAACTATAATGCCAAGATGCCCGTAAAAAAAGGTGCATTGACCATAAAAATACAATACCAAGATATCTCTGAGAAAAGGGACATTGCCTGTAAAATAATACAAATTCTGGCCATGAAAAAAAGGGGTGTTGCCCATAAAATAACAAAACACATACATTAGGATACCTCATTAAAGAAAAAGCATTGTTTGTAAAATTAAAAAAAGGATCATTCAGTGAAATTAATATAAATTTCCATACTCCAGTATTACCCCATTCTCTTTTGGACTCAGGGGGGGAAAAAGGGGCCCACAAATCATAAAATATGGGGTTTTTTAAATAAAATCTTTAATGGGGATCACCATATATACCAACTGAAAATCCATAATAGATTTAAAAGAGGAATATAGATAATTCACAACACAAACAACAAAAATTTTCACAGGAGTACTTATGTTTTCGCAATATTTGAATAAAACATTCATAACTTATGCATATTATAAAACTTGTATATTCAAAGCCTAATTTTCCAAGGTTTTCAGGTACTCTTAGCAGGCAGTTAGTTTTTTTTTTTTTTTTTTTTTTTTTTTTTTTTTTTTAATAAAAGTTTAATTCTATTAAAGGAGAGCATTCTCACTCATTTCCTATAGTAAATTGTATTTTTATTCAGTTACGAGGTTCTCACTTTTGGTATTATTGCATTAATAACTTATGTTAAAATACAATTTTTAGCTTTCCAAAATTTACCATCACACACTTTAATAGTGAGAGAGTGGTGAAGCATTTAAAAACTGGTAAGATAACAAACCCTCATGTGTTTAGATAAGTCTGATATGTAAAATGAAAATAGAAAACTAGTTAATATTAAATTACAGGGGTTGATCCAGGCAAAATTTGGGGTTCACAAAAAACTATTTAATAAAATAGGTTTCTTCACAAAAATAACTTTAATAAAACAGACCCTTTCACAAAATTCTTTTATGCCATTTTCATACTGTTTTAAAATCTAATTTGTACACAAAAACATGTCATAATTTTCAAAAACTTAGCAAAGGAGTTTTTTAAAATATATATATTTAGTTTTTAAATTCCTTGTTCAAATAACAAAGTCAACTTCCATTAAAAAATGTTATTTTCACAAAAATAACTTTTCTTTTTCACAAAATGAGCCCCAGAATAAAAACCTGCATCGATTTCTGAATTGATCAGAAAAATTATGATTAGTAATATCAGTTTATTAGCTGTACTGCTATTGCTCCCTCTTTTCCCTTCCAAGCCGCTTAATAATAGAGAGCAGCTTTTTTATGATACACAAATGCTAATTTATTATTTCGATTTTTATGTATCACATATTTACTAAATACTACATGAAACAAAAGTAGTCCATTTTTGATTTAACAATGATTCATAATCCTACACACATCGGTGCAAGAAATCCATCTAAGTCAAGACTGAAATATTTTCTGAGCATTAGAAATAACTAAATGCAAAAGGGTTAGAAGATTTCTAAGTCTTATTTTATACCTAAAAATTGGTCTCTAACAATAAAAGAAAGTGATTAAATGTTCTTGATGGTAGAACCACTATTATTTAAGTAAGTCAAAAATCTCTTCAACACTGAAATCAGTCCTGAGACTGAAGATCTTGCACCCATGTCCCATGGTTCTTGATCTTGTGTACACAGATAATATATACTATATTGTTTACGAGATTTCGGTGAAAATTGATTAAACTTGGGAATGTTTGAAGATGAAATTATTACAATGGTTCTGTTTTATAAATTATCATTCAATAAATAAAAAGAAAACATGATTTTTTACAAATTTATTTAATATACTTCAACACAGTATTCTTAGAAGTAACAAATTTAAATAACAAATTAAGAAACAACAAATAAAAAATTCATTTTTTCACACAGATTTGTAGTAACACAATTTATCGCCAAGGTTGTTTGGATCTTGCAGATAGTTTTTTCGATTTTGTGTCTTTTTCCAGATTAATAGCCAAGCATGTCCTATTTAGAAAAAAGGTAAGATAAATATTACATAAAAGTATACACAATAAACAGAAATTGAGTATAATAACAATCTCAATTATTCCAGATGAACAGAAAATACAGCAGTTATGTTTAATAGATAATTGTTATGAGCATCCTATTAAAACAAGTAACAAAAAAAGTAAGGAATAATTAGAATTCATTCCAGTTTAACCCAAAATTAATTTCAATTATTGTAAAATAATTCATTTGTTGTAATGTTACAGTTAGTAATTTATTTTACTGAACCTTTTGTACATGAATAAAACTTGCACTTGACCTTTTATTTCTATGTAAAATATTTTTAAATGAGTAGATTAAATTTGAAGCAATTTTAAAATGACAAAATTCTTTTAAGCTCTGATATAAAACTTTGGGCCCAAAAACAAAAAGGCCTGAACATCTCTGATAGACATTAATGTTAATTTATATCAAAGTAAGATGCCTTTATAGCACCTTGAACCGTTTATATATACCACTTATAGCCGTTTGAACCAATTATAGTTGGTTTTAATCACTTTTGAATTGTTTGTCTGTTTTGCAGCCAATGTGTATTGCATTTCTTAGATCTCTTCTTCATTGCTAACTGTAATTGAGAGTGCATGTTTTTTCATATGTTTTTATGTTCTATCTTTACAAGAAAATACTGAATTCAAAGAAAATATGGTATTCTGACTTTCGGTGGATTTGTACGTATTGGAAGGCAAGGAATGAAATTTAAAAGTTTTTAGAAAATGTCTATCAGTCAACTTCGTAAGTTTTTAATTAAAAAAAAAAAAAAAAAAAAATGTGGCTGCTTTGTTTTAAGAAATAATTCATGACATTTCAAAAAACTTTACATTTAATTAGAGCATTGATATAAACTGAAGCTGGTTAGTTTTTGGGGTATATCTCTTAACAGGTGGTGCTGATATGATGCATTATTCAGTTTCCATAATATCTTTAACTCAAGAACTAATGCACAGGTTATTATAAAACTCTGTTAGTTCCTGATTTAAAAATTGCTTCAATTCATATAGGGAACAATTTTTTACTACCATTTCAAAAATATATCGACATCAACTTCTTTTGTATCAAGCAATAAATCAACAGTTACATTGAGAATTTTGGAGAATAGTAAAATAATATTTTTTTCTTTCAAATAGAGCATTTTCCAATGTTCTCTTAGTAACTAATTTTCTGTTTAAGGGTGTTCTTAAATCAAAAAGAGCAACTTTGTGACACATGCTACATGCATTAATTTATTTTTGTTCCGAAATGCATGAAAATAGCAGGTGTTGTTATTCAGAAACTGTCTAATTGCACTCATTCTTTTGTTTTTAAAAAACACAATAGATTTTTCATAACAAGCCTTCAAAGTTGACACTTTTGAGCATATTTCCTGACGAAAGCAGAAAAACCGGTTGAAAAGGAGGAGAAAAACAGGTGATTGCGTCATCGAAATAGCTTATAACTCGATAAGTAATTTAATTATCATAAAATGGAAAAATAAGTTCAATTCGAAATCGCTTTCATAGTCAGGCATTAAAATTTTATAACTTTCTGTTAAAAAATGAATTTGTAAATGTGTCAAAACGTCTTTCGCTTGTTCAGCGGATCAGTTAAGAACATTCTTAATGCCATAAATAAATATTTTTGTTTATCGAAAAACTTTTTTTTCCGTAAGTGATGGAAATATTTTACACATACACACACGTTGCCATAATTAACACTACAACAGCACAAACAATAGATTTATATAATACATTCCATCTTGCAGACTTTTTAATAATATAATTATTGATGCAGACACTTGAAGATAGTTCTGTCACTGCACTCTCAACTAAATTTGTATGTTTTACAATATCTCTCAACTAGATTCACACTCTTTTTAAGATCGACTAAATTGGCACTTTTTCTGAGATATCTCGAATAAATTGGTGCTCTTTTCGAGATATCTAGACTAAATTTGCTCTTTTTCTCAAGATTTCGACTAAATTCGCACTTTTCCCCCCAGGATCTGGACTCAATTTGCACGTTTTCCTGAGATCTCAATGAAATTAACACTTTTTCTCGAGATCTCGACTAATTATTGCGCTTTTTTTTTTCAGATCTCGACTAATTAATGCGCTTTTTTTTTTCAGATCTCGACTAATTTTGCACGTTTTCTGGAGATCTCAACTAATTTGCATGTTTTAACAAGATCGCGACTAAAGTTGCATCTTTTATTGAGATCAAGACTAAATAATGCATTTTTTTTTTCATCTCGACTAAATAATGCATTTTCTCGAGATCACAGCTAAATTTGCACTCCCTCCCAGGATCTTAACTAAATTTGCACCCCGCCCCCTGAAATCTTGACTAAATTCACACTTTTTCCGAAGATGTCAACTAAAGTCACACTTTTTCAGATTATTTAATGATATTCATATCACCCCCTCCCTCTCTGCAGAATCATAATTCCCATTTTTCTATCATGATTCTAAGTTGAAATCTGCATTTTGTAAGTATGATGAAATTAGCATTTTTTACCAAGATTCTTTGACGAAACTTCATTTTTTTAATGCGATTGTCCTATTTAAGGGATTTGCAATTTCTTTCTGTGATATTTTGGCAGAATGTGCATTTTTACCATGACCCTTTGACAAAATTTATTTCTTCTGCAACTAATTGACTTTTTTATACGTACTCATTTGTTAAAATTCACGATAGTTTATCATGACTGATCGCCAAAATTCTCAACAGTTTTGCACAACCGATTGGCTCACTTTGCAGAAAAAAATATGTAGAAGAATTTACAGGGGGAAATACAGTACAGAATTTTAATGTGTAGGTCTTTCTTTTTCTGTATGTAAATCACACAATTCTGCACATGATTTCAAACCCTACCCCTCAAAGACAACCCATCCCCCAAGAAACTCTTAAAATGGCACCATAAGCAGCCAATTTATTTATTTTATGTGCTTGGCGGCTCTTTTAAACTCTTTTGATGCACACAATGGTTTTTTTTAAACATTTCCATGGCAGCCTGTGGAAATTCAATTGATCTTTGAAAATTATAGCAAATATTTTTGGTATACAAAGAACAAGCATACCCCCCCCTTTTTTTAATAGCTCTTTTTGAAAAAATGTACACTTTTTTTAAATTAGTGGTTTCTCTTCGAAAAGTTCAAACTGGTGCCCCCCCCCCTTTTTTTTTTCCTTTCTAGAATCTAGAGTATTTCAGATACGACAAAAAATCATCTTTGCTAGTAAAATTGTATTATCGTAGTGAGCATTAAAATCATTCAAAATACAATTTAACTGCAATAGTTGGCAGATCTGTAGTGGTATTTGTAATTGATTTTAATTTTTGAGAAATTAAAAACAAACATGCCTCTTCTAAAAAATACTATACAGTAGAGTATCTAATTTGCTGACCTGTAATTCACAGTCAATTTTTTAAAGTTAACAAAAACGTATTTAGATTAATAATATTGCAGACTGTGCCACCCCCTTAATGGTGAGTTTTTTTTTTTTGGGGGGGGGGGGGAGAAGAAGGCTGGAAATAAAACTTCACGCGAACAAATTGATGCTGTGATGACTTGTCGCTACAATGATTTCAATGCAACACCTAATATTTCGAATTATAACTAACTGAGTGAAAATGCCTTAAAATTAATAATTATTTGTAACAATATTAAAATGCTATATCGTCATTAGAAACATTTTTCTGCATAATTTCTTATTTTAACATATTAGGAAGCAGGTAAAAATTTTTTTGCAACATTACATATCTACATATGAAAAAAAAAAAAAAAAAAAAAAAAAAAAAAAAAAAAAAAAAACAGATTGTTGTGAATTAAATATAAATGAAAAAAAAAAAAAAAAAAAAAAAAAAGCATGTTTTTATTATTGTAACATTTACAAAAATATATATTTTTTGAAAATGCATTAAAAGATAGAAAATTTCACCAAATTAACCAGCTAAGTTGGTTTTATATATGGCAATTTATTTTGTTGCCAAATTTAGTTGTATATGACCAAATTGGTCAAAATTTAGTTCTATGGTAGTAATACTGCTATTACTACTTTTTTTTTTTTTTTTTTTTTTTTTTTTTTTTTTTAACAATTACTTATTGTTTAAGCTAATACAGATTTCTTCATATGAAAACAACCATTATACCTACGGCAGCCCACTGACCACCTTAGGGAGTGAATTAAAGAGAAAAAAAAAAAAAAAAAAATCAACCTAATGTGTGTATTGCCTTTGAATACATGAAGGAGAGACTGGAGCACATGTGAATAATTCACATAAAGATAGCTTTTTTTATTACTGGTTAATTTCTGAAAACAAAAAATACTGAATACAGTAAACAGAACCCTTTTTTTAAACAAGGTAATTTTTTATAAAATCATCTTTATAGTTAGCTCTTCTTTTTTTTTAATAACTTTATAAATTCAATGAATTGCTCACAAGTGCCCCAACAGCAGGGTAGTTGCGAACACAAGAAAAAATATTTGATATGCTTTACATTCTGTTTTTTATTTGTTGTCATGATCATTAGTTACACTATGTGTTAAATTTACTATAAACAAAATTCTAGTTCCGCAGTGATAGATTTAAGCACAAGATTATAAGACGGAAATAAGTAGACTGGGAAAAAGGAGGATTATATGACTAATTAAATATTGTCGGAATAAAATAAAAATTAAGATGTACATTTGAAAAAAATAAAGCCTTTAAATTTTGCTTAGGGGAATTTAGATAATATTTATCAAAAATCTGCCAAAGTACAAAAGATTCTTATCCTTGTATTTCCCTTCTAGTATCCTTGTATAGGATATATATACCTTGTATGTGTATACTTGTATCCTTTGAGTATCTTTGTATTTCCCTTCTATTCTAAAATAATGATAAAGGATTTTAAAATGATTAAAAAAAATAAACTCAATTACAAGCACACACCCAAATTTAACTTCTTTTACTTTTGAAAGAGGAAGGGGGGGGGGGGGAGCTCACAATATTTTATAGTATCAGTTTAAAAATTTTAATTTCAGGCAATTCTAATATCTATCTCCATTCAAAGCATCATACACATACACATTTTAGAGGTGAAAGTGGGCCATCATTCCAAGTTTGGAAGAAATGAAATTGTTTAGCAAAATATTGCAAAAAACTATTGCATCTTAGAAAACTTTACATGGATTTAAATTATAATTGGATATAAATAAGCTTATAGCTCTTTACATACTTGCTAACGGATGCTCTTGTGAAAAGTTCAATACAAAATCAAATATATGACAAAAAGTCTCCTATTTCAAGACAATATTAGATATGACATTATTTCGCATGAAGTGAACTGAAAGAAACAGAATCATAGAATGATTATTGAGACACTTATGAACTATTCAAATCTGCCTCAACTATTCTGTTAACAAATGACCCACGTGGTGACTAAAGTTAAATTGACAAATCATTAACATTTATCAATTTTAGAATTCTTTTTTTTTAAATCAAAAATACTTATTATTTATAGTATATGTTAGAACATTAAAATTAAATCAAATAAATAAAGTTATTCATTTAAAAATTTAAAAGTGAGATTTTACTTTTGAGACGCACACTTTATGCCTCCATTTCTTTCTCTTCTCTAGAAGCATCTCCATCATATTCTGGAGCTGTCCATTTGAAATAGGTAATTAGTAACCTCTTAACCAGTAGCTTGTAGTCGGCCAGGCTTACTTGGTTCATCTGCAAAAAAATGCAGTATTATACAGGGTGTTTACAAAAATGTATTAGTTACCATTAAAAGTAATTATGTTATTTCATAAAATACCTAATTATTTCATGAAATCACTGAGTATGTTAAACTGTGTAAAGTCAATGCATTTTAAGATGTAACAAATTATTTTATAGAACAGTTGTCTAATTGTTAAAGTATTAAAACTTTCGGCAATAGCCATTTGAACCAATTATAGCCAGGATTGCAAAAAAGCCATGCCGGTGGCTTTTATTTGTTTTAACCAGCTTTTATTGACCAAAATTGGTGTTTTTTAGTTAGTTTTAAAGACTTAATTGAGGTAGAATTCAATATAACCCAATTTCTCCAAAATGAACACATTAATATTGGAATAATACGTATTGATTTGCAGTCAAAATTATAAATATATCAGCTAACTTTTAAAAGACCATACAAAATGCTTTCTCTAGTTTATACTGACTTTACCCCCCCCCCCCCAAACACACACATACAGTTTTTTTTCTTTTTTACTACTTTATATAGTTAAAAAGGACAATAGTTGTATAGTTAGTATCATAATTTATTACTTAACTAATTTTAAAGGATATTAATATACAAGTCTTATTTTATTGCTCATAAATTTTTTTTTTGAGCCACACATAAAGTCATTTAATAAAAAGAGCAATTCTTTTTAATAAAACAGCATTACGAATAACTTTGCATTAGTTTATGTATGAGTATGCATTCTTTAAAATAACAATGAGCTTTTCAAAATTTTAATTCAACAAGTTTTATTACAACAAGATGATTTCAATTATTAAATACACATAAGCTATTGTCAATTTCAAAAGTAAATAGAAGTATGTAAGGAAAATTCCATTTTTATATGTAACATTTAGTTATTGTTTCATATAATCTTTAAAATGTTTGGTATATATAGAGCTATGCAACAACGAATTCCAAACCACAACATTACAGTCTAATTTAATTTATTCTTATGAATATTTATAATTTCAATTTCAGACATAATGCCTTCACAGATGCATCAGCAGTTATAAAGACTCATTTATTTGATAAAATTTAGTAGAAATGTACATTTTTTAATAGAAAATATTTATAAGTGTATTACAAATAAATTAATTCAAATTTAATATGAAATATCTGTAAACTAGGGATGCACAACCTGTGGCCTGCGAATTTCGTCAATTTACAACTGGGAAAAATTGCAATTTTTGTACATATGTCACACAAAAAAAATCCTAAATTTCGTCAATTTACTGCGGGAAAATATAAAATTTCGTCATTTAAGAATCACAAATGTCATTTATCGACACGGAAAAATCACGAATTCTACTGATCAAATGCGAAAAAGTCAAATTTTATCGATGAGGATCGGAAAAATCATCAGTTTTGCTCATCAGAGAGGGCAAAATCGCGAATTTCGCTCATGAGACTCGGGGGAAAAAAGTAGCAAATTTTCCCGATTGGGTACGAAAACATCGCAAGTTTTTTCGACCAGGGATGGAAAAATCGCAGATTTTGTCAGATGGACGCGAAAACTCGCACATTTCGTTGATCAAGCAAGAAAAAAATCATAAATGTTGTTGTTCCTCGAAAATATTGCAAATTATCATCGGATGGAAAAATAGCATATTTTCTCGGTTTATCGCATTAAAAAAAAAAGCGAATTTTGTCGATAAGGCACAAAAAATCGCAAACTTTGTCAATCAGACACAAAAAAAAAAAAAAAAAAAAAAAAAAAAATTTGTTGATAAGACACGGGAAAATTGCGAATTAAGTGATGATGCGTGGAAATATTACAAATTTCGTTGATCAGCTGCGGAAAAATCGTGTTTTTGTCAATTTATCAAGAAAAAAAAATCACGAGTTTTATCTTGCCGCATAAAAAAAATGCAGATTTTGTCAATGCTAATACAAAAATCACAAATATTGATACTCGGTTGAAGAAAAATGTGTATTTTGTCAATTTACAGCAAAAAAAAGCGCACATTTCGTCGATCAAAGACCGAACAATTGCGAGTTTTATTGATCGCATTTCGAAAAATAGCAAATTTCTTTGGTCGGAGATGGGAATTTTGCAAATTTTGTTGGTCACACATAGAAAAATTGCTAACTACGTTGATCAGACTAGAATAAAATCGAGAATTTCATCGATCATGCAGAGTAATTTCGCGATTTTCATTGATTGGCTTTGCAAAGATCACGAATTTCGCCGACAGGGTCATTCCATGTCAAATCACCCAGATTTTTCCAAAAATGACACCCACCATCACCAATTTAGATAAAATTCTGTGGATTTGTAGAATTTCTAATGCTGATTCCAAAACTATCAATTATATTGAAATTGATCAAACGGTTTATGAGTTATGAGCTTTTAAATAGCTCCCAAGATGGCTGATTTGCCGCCATTTTGAATAGCACATGTGACAACAAAATAGTCCATAACTTCTTTCAGGTTTAAGCTAGAGCTTTCAAATTTTTTTTGTTTTGTTCAGAATAAAGTAAACTTTCATTTAAACAGATTTTTGTGAACCTCATTTTATAAAAGTGCTGTCAAAAAATGACTTTTTGTCATTTTTTTAAGTAAAAAAAGGGGCAACTTCAATGGCTGATTTCCCCCAATGTACCCCCTTCAATTTTCATCTAATTGCATAAATAAGCAACTCAAAGTGTGTTTTGATGACTAATAAAAAAAACTTAATGGACGGTTCACAGGTTTTTATTTAAAAAAATAAATTCAAATTTACTGACTTTTCACAATAACAGAAAACACAAGATAATATTGATATTTCTTTTATTACCAGAAATATCATACATATTTACATCTAAAAGTTTGATAAGGTTTAATGTTACATAAATATATGTATTTAATGTGCCTAAAAAATGGGAATCCCATAGGAATAAATAGGAATACCAATAATGGATTCTTACAATCGGACAAATTGAAATCTATTGCAGTCTCAGTAAATTATGAATAAAAAGGAAATGATGGAAAAAGTTCTACAAATAGTTGAATTTTATGACAAAATCATACTTTTGTTATACAAAATACAATAAAATTGCAACTCTTAAATAAATATTACGGTACTTTAAATTAATGCAAAATAACGTATCACATACACAATAAACACATGCTATTAAAAATATATCTTCATCAATAATAATTTAAAGTAAAGGTAATTTTAAAAAATTCCTGCCAACATGCAGATGTAAATTTTGAAGTTAAATACAGTAGACTCCCTCAAATCCGCACAGCTTGGAACCAGAAGTTTTGTGGATTTTAGAATTTTGCCGATTTCCGGTCATTACTTTGTTTACTTTTTTTTAAACAAGAATTTGAATGCAATTAATAATGCAATCAAAACTAAAATGAATGCTTTACAATATAATAAATATTAAAATAAGTAATAAATTAAAATAATAAAAATGTAGATAATTTTCAAAGTGATTAAAATATTAAAAGTAAGGATCAAGTTAATAATCAATAATATATGATTAAATATTCATTATAAACATGAAATATATCTTTCCTAAATTATTCAATGTAGTTACTAATGTACCTCATAAAGATACATTACTAATTCTCAACAAAATCATAAAATAAAGAAGTTTTTTTTTTCAGGTTCAGCCAGATTTAGATTTAATAACCAAAAAAGCTTGATTAATACATAAATATATTTGATAAGAAGATTGTGATTACCAATGATATATAAGAAAAATCTGAATTTTTTCAGAATATATTTCTTTTCCTTCTTGGGGAAAAAAAAACATGAATTCAGTACTATTAACAAAAGTTACAAATTAAAATGAAATGGAATTGATATAAAATTATAAAAGTCAAATTTTGTCCCTATATCTGAACTGAATGTTTCATTATTTACATCCGTAAATTATATGCAGATTTTTTAGAGTTGTGGATTTTGGGGTTTCGGATTTGAGATAGTTTACTGTACTTGTTTCAGTAACAAAAACCAAAAACTAAATCAAATTTAGATATAAACCTAGTTTAACAATTTTATCTGGCTGTTTTTAAAATTTAAATTTTCTGTAAGAACTGGTTTTGTCAGAATCATATTAAGGCAGTGCATATAAAAAAATATTTTCGTACCCTCAACAACTCAAAATTTTCTAACACATTTTCAGATTCATTTTTAAAAGTAAAAACATTATACTTGTTGATGTGATTTTTTTTTTTTTTTTTTTTTTTCAGAGATTTATAAGCGACCTCAGGGCTGCTACTGGCAACTATTTTTATATTCTGTGTGCACTAGTATTTTTCTAATATAAAATTTGAAGTATATTTTACTTGCAAATGTTATCAAAGCATTTATTATGGATTTCATTTTTAAGAAAGTGGTTGGTGCCAGTTTGAATTAAAAAATAGTTGTCTGTGGCAGCCTTGCAACCTGTGTTTTTATTTTTTGTTCAATGAATTAGATCTTGATTTACAACAATTATTTTCTCAGTATGGCCATTTTTTCCATTTCCAGTACTATAGCTTAAATTCAATTCAAAATGCCCACTTTGACGGCATTTTTTTTAATATAGTATGCCTTATATATATATATACAGTAGAAGATCTATATAACGCAAACCTAAAAACGCAAGGTTGTGTGTTATATAGAATTTTGCGTTATATGGATCACATATCACACGTCATCAAATTTACCTCATAAATATAGACAAATATGTCTGAAACACATCAAAATACATTAGAATTACCTTTATACTGCATTCCTTATCCAGATTATAAATTTTTCTATTATTGCGATCATTCAACATTTTGTTAAATATACGTTTTAAAAATGGTCCAGATAGACCTGGACCCAATTTATTCATTATATTGCTCATTTTCAAAAACATTTATTGTAATAATAATTTTTTTCCTTTAAAAGTTCTAAATTAAGGAGGTAAAATTGTACTAATGCATTAAATTTAGTTTTCAGACAGTAGCAGTTTTTTACAGTCTTAAAATTCAGGTGCTCCTTCATGGCAAAATTCATTGTTTACATCTGAAAGTTTGTGCGTTATATGGAGAATTGCGTTATATGGAATTGCGTTATAAAGATCTTCTACTGTATATATATATATATATACACTATATTGCCATTGATTATGGGACACTTGCGATTTTAGACATTTTACTAAATATCTAGAAAAATACATTAGGAATCATCTCGAAACTCTTAGTGTATAAATATAATAGTATACGTCATACATCTCCGTGAAGATTTTTTACCGAAACTCCATGGGGGACCGTCAACAAATTAAAAAAGAATGAATATCTTTTGAATAACCCTGTCAAAACTAATATAGCAAAAGCGCTCAAACTCTAGATTATGATTGAATGCCTTATTGTAATACACCGTGTTCATTTTTATGCAAACAGCATGCATTCTCGCAGAGTAATTAAGGTTTTTATAAAAATGATCCCAAATTTTTCTAAGTTTTTCCCTTATAATTTTCAGAGTTCTTAATATAAAATAATATTTTTTTCAGAAAATATGACAAACAACATTGCATACAGTACCCTGTAATCAGAATTAAAAAATAATGAAAATTGTATACAAAATGAGTTGGTTTACTAAATAATTTTTTACTGCGCATGCGTCAACGATATCAAAATTTCATTTGCATATTATGTTAGCTAAGTGTATAGAGCAACTTTTGTGAAAGTCACAAAATCATAACTCTAAAATTCTGAAAATAATCGTCAATTGAATAAGTTGAAAATCCGTTATTCTCAAAATGAAGCAAAAGCAAGAGGGGTTGTATCCATATATTCATTGATTAGTGTTAATATAGAATACACAATACGGTATGTTACGACTACTTTTGGATAAAATCCCTCATTTTTTTGCTTCATTTTGGAAATAACGGATTTTGTCCTTTTTCTATGGACGATTACTTTCAGAATTTTCAAGCTATAATTTTGAGACTTTTACAAAAGTTGCTCTATACATTTAGCTAACATAATATGCAAATGAAATTTTGATATCTTTGACGCATGCGCAGTAAAAAATTATTTAGTAAACCTACTCATTTTTCATACAATTTTTATTATTTTTTAATTTTGATGACAGGGTACTGTGTGCAATGTTGTTTGTCATATTTTCTGAAAAAAATATTATTTTATATTAAGAACTCTGAAAATTATAAGGGAAAAACTTAGAAAAATTTGGGGCCATTTTTATAAAAATCTTAATTACTCTGCGAGTATGCATGCTATTTGCATAAAAATGAACACAGTGTATTACAATAAGGCATTCAATCATAATCTAGAGTTTGAGCCCTTTTGCTACATTAGTTTTGACAGGGTTATTCAAAAGATATTCATTCTTTTTTAATTTGTTGACGGTCCCCTATGGAGTTTCGGTAAAAATTCTTCACGGAGATGTATGACGTATACTATTATATTTATACACTAAGAGTTTCGAGATGATTCCTAATGTATTTTTCTAGATATTTAGTAAAATGTCTAAAATCACAAGTGTCCCATAATCAATGGCAATATAGTGTATATATATATATATATAGAACCTGCCATTTGAATTTAAATTGTGTTTGTGAGCAAAAATGTATTTAAAAATGAATCAGAAAATCCAATGATTTTGCTTTGCCGAACTGTCCCGTTCACATAGAAAGCAAGGCATTTTTGTATACACAGCTTTTTGTGCCAATAATATTAATGTACATATGAAGTCACTGTTAAACCATTTGTCTATCTCATGCTAAATACAATCAAATTGTATTCTAAAAGTCGTTAGATAAGTTCACAAACACCCACAACAAGTATACATTTACATTATCTGTGACGATTACATGATGCTTGTTCTCGGCAATGAATGTTAGAAATCACTTCTGGTTGATCGCAAACAAACTATACGTGATAGAAGAAAACTAAGAACAGTTGTGAAATTAGCATAGAAAAATACTTTAAAGGGGTGCATTGGTTCTTAATCATCTGATATGTAGACTAGTGTAACTTTTACTTACTGTATTTTTTATTTAAGAGTTTTAATTTTATCACATTTTTTATTATATACAAGTATGATTTTGTTATATAATGTACCTATTTGTAGAGTTTTTTCTATCATTTCTTTTTTACTTATAATTTATTGAAACTCTGCTGTAGATTTCAATTTGTCAGGAAATAATTTATTGAAACTCTGCTGTAGATTTCAATTTGTCAGGAAAGTACTTCTATGTCTTGCAAAAATCCATTATTGGCATTCCTATTAATTTCCTTTTTTATAGGGGATTCCCCTATTTTAGCCACATTAAACATACATATTTAAGTAACATAAAACCTTATCAAACTTTTGGATGCATAAATATTTCTGGTAATAAAAGAAATGTCAACACATTATCTTGCGTTTTCTGTTATTGAGGAAAGTCAGTAAAATTGAATTTATTTTTTTAAATAAAAACCTGTGAACTGCCCATTAAGTTTTTTTTATTAGTCATCAAAACACACTTTGAGTTGCTTATTTATGCAATTAGATGAAAATTGAAGGGGGTACATTGGGGGAAATCAGCCATTGAAGTTGCCCCTTTTTTTACTTAAAAAAATGACAAAAAGTCATTTTTGACAGCATTTTTATAAAATGAGGTTCACAAAAATCTGTTTAAATGAAAGTTTACTTTATTCTGAACAAAACAAAAAAAATTTGAAAGCTCTAGCTTAAACCTGAAAGAAGTTATGGATTTTTTTGTTGTCACATGTGCTATTCAAAATGGCGGCAAGTCGGCCATCTTGGGAGCTATTTAAAAGCTCATAACTCACAAACCGTTTGATCAATTTCAATATAATTGATGTTTTTGGAATCAGCATTAGAAATTCTACAAATTCACTGAATTTTATCAAAATTGGTGATGGTGGGTGCCATGGTCTGGGTGATCTGACATGGAATGACCCCGACAGGCTTTGAAAAAAATCACAAATTTGATTGATCGGCTTCGTAAAAATCCTGAATTTTGTCGATTAGCTTCGGAAAAATCGTGAATTTTGCCGATCCGAATTGGAAAAGCGTGAATTTTGTCGATTAGGTGCAGAAAAATCACGAATTTCGTCAATCACGTGCGGAAAAATTACGAATTTTGTTATTCAGTCGCATTAAAATCGCATGTTTTGTCAATCAGGTTCGGATAAATCGCCAATTTCGTCAATCATGCGAAGGAAAATTGTGAATTTCGTCTATCAGCTTTGCAAAAATCATGAATTTCATCTATCAACTTTTTAAAAATCGCGAACTGCGTCTATTGACTTTGTAAAAATCATGAATTTTGTCGATCGCCTTCATGAACATCATGAATTTTGTCTATCGCCTTTGTAAAAATTGCAAATTTCGTACCCCCCCCCCAATCATACACATACACTCTCCTCTGAAACCACATATTTTTTTTTTCAGATTGTAGGCTACAGATCACCTTCTCTAACTCGAATTCTCTCCATGTTATTGATGTGGCCCGCAACCACCCAGATATATTTGAAAGTGGCCCTTCTCTTAAAAAAATTGTGCACCCCTAATGTAAACCATCTTTAACAAATAAATAAAAGCTGGCGTTTTTCAATTAAAACAGGCTTTTTTAAAGTGTTTTACAAAAAAAAAAAAAAAAAAAAAAAAAAAAGGCCAGATGACATATTTGGTTTGGCTAAAAGCTTCTAACTCTGCTAATATAATTAATTTTAGTAAGTTTTGAATCATTTATGGCTGGTTTCACATGCTTATTTATTAGACCTTTTCATTGTTATTAACTGTCATTACGGGCACATGTTTTGTCGATATGTGTATTAAATTTGCACAAATTTGTAAGCAAGCAGCTAATTTTTGTTAGCATTTTCACAGGGTTCATTGCTGCCTCCAGTTTTATCGAGTATTTTAACCGTTAAAACCAGTGTAACATTGTCATGTTACATCAGTAATATATGTTTAAATTACACCATTGCATATGTGAAAACAATTACTCCATGAAACTGGAGGCAGCATTTGCCACCATTTTTACACCAATTGTATGGAGTAACGTTTCCAGAAATGTTTTACAGTGAAGAGTGATTTCATAGTCATTTTTCGGTAATCAACCATTTTCGTGAGAGACTATGTGATTTCATTTGTGAAATGCAATTTTTTTTTACCCATGAAATTTCATTAGGAGTTAAACAAGATAAATTTCACACAATGCTATACATTATTAGACTTTTTTTAATGATTTTTACATCACTATGCAAATGAAGTTCCTTATTTCTTGTTTAAGAAAAATAACACCACTTTGTTTCGCAGATTGTTGCTCGGTTAAGATTTTTAAAGAATTTATCCCAGCGAACAGAGTCTATTTTAGCAACAAAATTCACATAATACTTTTGAATTCAAGGCAAGGAAGTTCAGAAACTGTTACATGTTTCATTTCACTCTCCTTAAGAAATTTGTTATTTAATTAGCATGATTGAATCAACTTTGTTAAATCAATTACAACAAATGGCAGATATTTTTTCATGTAAGGCTGTACCAACAATAAACCGACGAAGGAAAATGAAAATTAAGAATAAATTTAACTTTTAAAAAAAGATACAATAGAATCATACATGTGATAATTGGGATTGGGAATCTTTTTTTTTTCTTTCTTTTTCAACACAACAGATAAACAACTACAAATATTCCTAGATTTCAATTGCTCTTTTTACAGCTGGTAGACTGTAAAGCCAGCTATGTATCTTAAAGACAGTATTGCCAATTAACAATATTTCCTAATAATCTTGAACACACTATGTGCTGTTTTTATAACAATTTCATTCCACCTGACATTTAATGATTTTTGTGTCGAATTTAATTACTCATTTATCATAGCGAAAAGCTCAATAAAAAATTCATAAAACCAATTTTGAAGAATTTTAGGTTTAGCATCATAAATTTTTACTTACACAAACCAATTATTTTTCGCTACCACCAACACCATTTACTGAAAATAAAGTATACTTAATATAAAATGAAAATATTAAACAAATTTTATATCAAAAAAGTAAGTTTATATACAATTTTTTCACATATTTTTAATAAAAGGGGGGGACAGGGACAAGAGGACTAGTTATCATATTGAGCAAGAAAAAATGAATGTAAATGCTTAAAACTGAAATTGTTAAAAATAAAAAGCTAATTTCTATTTATTAAAATAACAATAAAAATAAAGTTCATTTTGAAAGATTTCTTTCATAAAATTTGAAAACATGCAAATTTTATCGAGGCCTAAACAATGTTGGAGAGAACACAAGGAAATGCACTACCAAAATCCGTGAGGTCATCAATCATAGGTTTGTTTTTGAAGAATTTTCTTTTTTAAATGTAAAATTACACTAATTCAATCAAGATGCAGGCACTGTCATATGGGCCAGACAGTAATAAAGATAATAATCAATTCGCTACATGGACAGCATGAAAACTAAATTTAGGTATAGGATACTTGTGCTTTTTTTTTTTTGGTGGAAGATATAGGTCAAAATTAACATTTTTACCCAATGGTCATTGGCCAGTACACTAATTTTTCTAACTGGCTATTTTTTTCAACTACTGGCCAGTAACAAAGTTACAAATGCTCCATACAAAATTGTGTTTTTTCAAGCTAAGAACAATGTTATTTACTATTTCTGTTACTTACCATTCAATAGGATTGTACATCACAGGTGATTCTGAAGGGGAAAAAAAAAAAAAAAACTGAAGTTAGGGATGCACCGAATAGTCATTTTGGTCGAATACCGAACATTCAGCCATCCAAATAGTAAATATTCGGCCGAATACCGAATATTTGGCTTTTCAAATACAGTCGAGTCTCTATATAACGAAATCAACCGTTCCAGTAAAAAATTTTTCATATAGAGAAATTAATCTTTTGAATTAAGTATTTGAAATATTTAAAAGTAAATATTAACCTAACATTTTATTTCTTAATTATTTAAGTTGTTTCAAAAAAGAGAACAGACATTTAAAAACTTAATGAAAATCAAATGAGGAAGACTTGCATTAATTTCAGACGAAGAAATCTGTAATTTTTTGTTGTTTTTGATTTTAAAATTGTTACGCTCTCCAATAAAAAAAACTTTTAGCAAGGAATGAAAAATTGTCGTTAACATTTTCCTCCATTTGAAGGCCTTCCTTATGTGCTTTTCATAGATTCCTCTCTTACGTGTATCAATCCAATTGACTCTGTTTCGAGAAGGATGTGGAAAGGTGTGTGGTAGGTGGGATGAATTTGTTGCATTTAAAGAACAAGGAGAGAAGTAATATAAAAAAAAAAACTCAGCACTGACGATAAATCAAAAGTAAGTGATGGAAAATTGATACCATACGAAGCTTTTTAAAACTGAATAAATTAAGATCAATTTATGAAAAAATTCATTATACGGAGATAGATATTTCGCTAAAGACTGTTTTTAATGTAATCATGCGAAAAGGGGACCGTTCCAACTAAAAATTCGTTATATAGAGAAATTCGATGTATGGAGTTTCATTATACAGAGACTCGACTGTACTTTTTATGTTTCAAAGTTTAAAGGTATTAAAATGTTACTTTTTAAAACAATTTTACATAATGTTTAATAAGAGAAACTTACATTTTGATAAACAAGAGTTTTTTATAAAAACATTCAGTATTAAAAAAATATGCCTTTTTTTAATTAAGAAGCATAATTATTAGGGATGGGACGAATAGTGATTTGGTCGAATACCGAATATTCGGCCAAAATTTAGGCCGAATACCAACTTTTTTTTCAATAAAGGAAATAAATTTTGATTACATATAATTTTAAAAATAGGAGCTCATTAATAATTATTACTCTTAATTGGGCTTTTAGATGTATTTTTAAACTTGTAAAACTCATTTTAACTCAAAAAATTATGAAATTGCATCATATTCTTTTATGCTAATGTACATCAAATTGATTTTCAGCAAGTCAGGATGGTAAGGTATTTCCTTTAAAATATGAGGAATGTAGTTCAGTTTTATTATCAAATGATACTTTTATCCTTTCTTCCATCCAAAATTAATAATATTCTTAATCTCTTTCTCTCAGAACTCACAAGGAGATATTTTCTGAAATAACCTTTAATGAAGTAAATTTGATCATTTAGAGTTTGCGTCCCTAATGATAAGCAAATTTCTAAGAATGAGACTGTTCTGAAATCAGTTGCCAAGCTATAAATTACAAATTATGTTAAAGCAAAAGGTTATGCTTAAAGTAGAATGCATATGTTAACAAAATCTTTGACATTTGAATCGGTGCATACAATATTCAACTTCAATAGTTCACTTATTCAACAAGCATTAAAAGGATAAACAGAAATTGA
This sequence comes from Maratus speculifer, assembly GCA_964019185.1. NCBI lineage: Eukaryota > Metazoa > Arthropoda > Arachnida > Araneae > Salticidae > Maratus > Maratus speculifer. The sequence continues at coordinate 185,022,294 of OZ025296.1, read as the reverse complement.
TAACAACATAAATGAAGGGAGTTGTAAATTAAAGATATATACATAATAATGTTACATATTTAAGTCAGTAATCAGGCAAATAATTATTTAAAAGGGGAAACTACAGAATAAAAAAAATACTTTGTTCAGTATTTAGAATTTATGTTTAAATATTTATAAAATCATCTTCATAAAACAAGTTGTGTCATCTAAGCATATCTTGTTTGACATCAGTTCTGTTTTCAGATGTACCGCTGTATTTGGAATAGTGATATTTGATGTTTAATTTAAAAAATAAATCTTCGTTAATACATCTAGTGAATGAATTTTTTTATTTCCTACTTTATAGAAAATAAGTTATGAAATTCATAAAAGCCTTTATATATGTGCATGGAATTTGCAGACATTAATAAATATTAGAGTGTTTTAGAATAAGGCAGTGTTTTTTTTTTCTATAAGTGCTTTTATATCTTGAATTGTAATGTATCATTCTCTAATGAAGACATTTCCTGTATAATTAAATCTCCAACTTAGGCTGCATTTTCTAAAATATCACTAACTTTTATAGGAAATACAGAAAGGCTGTATATTTTTTAGTATCTGAATAACTGTATATTTTCTAAGTAAGAATAAGAATGACTTCATGAATGAAGTAGCCAATTTGGATTAGAGAAAAAAAGTTGCAAGAAATGAAATTCTTTAAATCCTAAATTTATTTGGCAAGATATCTTTCACTATTCGGCGAGATTTTAGCAATATTCGGCTAATGGTATTCGGCCGAAGTATTCGGTGAACAAGCCTTCAATATTCGGCCAACCGAATATTCGGCAAAAGGGCCGAATACCGAATAGTGGCCGAATATTCGTCCCACCCCTAATAATTATGAGACTTTTTCAATTAGTAAAATTTTAAAATTAATTTCTTCTACGAATTGAAACAAACATTTTGAAATCAAAGAGAAATAATGAAAAAATAGTTGAAGAAAAACTGTACAGTCTCATTTGTTCTTTTTAAATAACTCAAGGCAGATTTTTTTTCAATATAAAGTATACAGTGGCGGTCAAAAGTTTCCGGCCAGCAAAACTTTTTCAATTAATTTGTAAATATACCCATATGAAGAGAAATCTCAAAGTGATATTTTTACATTTTATTGACATAATAGTTAGGAACTTACTTATAGAATAACATGTAAATATCAATAAATTTAACTGACAAAATTAAGTATAAAGGAAAATGAATGTTCTCAAAAGTTTCTGGCCACCTTCACAAGTTTGTAAAAAAATGGTATTGTAATAGAAAATTACAGTGATCAACAACATTTACGATCACCTTATTAGTATTTTATCGCACTACTATTTTATTATAGCTTTAGCAATAAGTACTGCGGCGCAGCAACGTGACATTCATACAATCAACGGTTAAAGATCGTCTATGGTAAGTTTTTCCTACATTTCTTGCAATTTTGGTGAAATTTTGGATGAGTTGGAATATTTATAGTTCCGCAGACTTTTGTCATCTTCTTTTCAAAGATTTTCTATTGGATTCATGCTGGGCGCTTGGGCTGATCATTTCAAAAACGAAATTTTTTGTGCGAAAACCATTGCTTATCAAGGATTGCAAACATTATTTACGTCGTTATCATTTTAAGAAGAATAGATGCGATCAAATTTTTTATCTAATAAGGCAGAAAATAGGCTAGCAAGATATCCTTATACATTGTATAATTCACCTGGCTGTGGATTTCAAATAACGGACTGTCACTTTTTGAAGGAAATACTCCCCACGGCATCACGTGTCCTCCGCCATGCTTCATTGTACGAATAACATAGGTTGAATCATATCTTTTGCTGTTAGGTCATCGGACGTTGTGTCTGTCATCACTTCCAAAACTGTTTCAAATTCGATTGATGGAAAAATAGAACTTTTTTCTAGTTTTCATTTGACTAGATTTTGTGTTCCTTGGAAAATGAAAGTAGGGTACGTCAGTATTTTTTTTACTTATGAAAATTTTTTAACACAGACTATTCCATAAAGTTCTGTATCACATCAGCATCATTACATGGTAGACTAACTTATTTTAGCAATATTTTCATTCCGTAAATCACAATATATTGCAACGGAATTTTCATGCAGATTATCAATGGTTTTTCTCCTGGTAATTCTGTCTGCAGGAATAGCAATTTTTCGGGGTCTCCCGGACCTCTGAAAGCCATAACCATCTTTATTTAATTTTGTAAATATTGTTTACAGTCGATTTTAGCAATCGATAACTTAGCCGCAATATCTCGAGAAGATTGTTCTTTTAGCGACAAACTAAGATCACTCATTTATGAATAATAGGTAATTGTTGAACTTTTCAAATTTGAATTCAAACTATGCTATATATGTTGATTCATTCATAAACACAACCAAAAAACACTTTATGCATAGAAAAAAACTAAAGAATGATAAGTGGCTGGAAACTTTTGAGAACATGCGTTTTCTTTTATATTTAATTTTGTCAATAAAATTTATTGATATCTATTCTTCTATAAGTAAGTTCCTAACTAATATGTCAATATAATGTATAAGTATTACTTTGAGATTCCTCTTCATATGGGTATATTTACAAATTAACTGAAAATTTTTTGCTGGCCTGAAACTTTTAATTGCCACTGTAAATACTTTCAACTTAATTCTGAATAAAGGAATGTCTAGTTCATAGTCCTTTTCTTATGAATAGTGGCATTTTCCATCCTTCCCATCATATCATATTTTACAGAAATCAAAGCATGTGAGTATGTGAGTTGAAAATATGGTATCTTATTTATTGTTAATGCAGCAAACGAAAACACAAGTTTGACCTAGAGTGAGATGAAATATAATGCATTTATGATTCAATAAGTTGATTACGATTATGGTTTCATAAACAAAAAATTGTCTACCTTGATAGCAGTTACTAATCTCAAAAGTTTTCCTTTCCTGTTTAAGGAAGGTCTTTTGGGAAAAGCAAGAAACAGATTATTTACTAAATAGAATTTAGGAACTTGCATCTGCACTCGCATCATTTATTCCTAGGAAGAATCCTAATAAATCATAATTTTAATCCTTCTCATGGTTAATTTTCTTAAGTTAGACTTTACAAACAGCAAATAAATAATGTAAAAACATTCTATATTATTTAAATATGTTTTTATTTCTAATTATCTTAAATATATTAATAAATTGACAGTTAAAAGTAGAAATTGTGAAAAGTTTTTTAAAATGCGTTTTAAAAGGCTTTATTAAGTATTGGATTCAGCCGAATACTTTGATATTCGGCCAAACCGAATAGTTTGATATTCAGCCTAACCGAAAGGTAACCGAATATTCGGTAATATGGCCGTGTAGGCCGAAAACCGAATATTCAGTACATCCCTATCTGAAATTAACAACAAATTTTTGAAAAGTGATAGAAGTAGGGGGAAATCCATTTCGGGCACTGTCTATGGGGAACAGATGCAGTATCTTCCCGCGAGCCGCCATTTTGTTTCCCTATCATTTCTCACAAATTGCTATTATTATCATTATTTTGCATTTATTTTTTTTTTTTGAAGAAACATAAAATAAATATTTTTAAAGCTTATGCATACTAAAAAATTTATTTTCACTTTACTTGAATGTTTTACATAATAAATGAATATGTAAATCAAGCGATTTTTACTATCAAAAATTTGATCTTTCAATCTTTGAATTTCCAAAGTAAATTGTCTTGTTTAATTTCGTATCATTTTTTGAAATGTATGATTCAATCGTTAAATAATCATTTCAGTTGCATTTTGTAGTTTTAGATAAAATAATAATGTATGAGAAATAACAGGGAGACAAAATGGCGGCTCGCGGGAAGATACTGCATCTAAGCCAATAATAATTTGATTAATCAAAAACAGATGGTTTATAATCAAAGGTAGATGAAAAACTGTTTGTTGTAAAAAAACTAGTTGGATGTATGAAAATGATAATACACATTTAAAGAATATACTTCAAACGTTTGTAAGCCAATGTAACATTGTCAATGTATCATAAACACAATTCGAACAGAAAATACATGCTACACAAGAATATAAATAACTTAAACAGAAAGCAATACTTCAAAATCAATTTAGAATATAAATTATAAAAGCGCTTACCTGTTTTAAATGAGAATTAACGTAAGACAGGTGCTTCAAACAAACAGACGAGAGACGTTGTTCCACGCGACAGACTGCCATGTTTTGTTCTGGGTTGAAATGTTGAAAAGGATGCTTGTCTCTGATTGGTTGAATATTTGTCTGCCCGATTGCACAGAAAACCGCACTTTGGATTTATCGAAGAAAACTCTTAGCTAGGATTAAGTATTTTAATTAATAAAAATACTCTTTTTTTTTCCCCTTAGTATAGAACAAGATTCTTTTATGTAACTTTAGGAACTTGTTATATTACTTTAAGATGAATTTAATAACTTCAGCTAAATATTCTAACATAAAAATGAGAGTTTACCAAGTTACTTTCTTTAGTTTAGCATCTTTTTAAGTTGTACTACACATATTGATTATTTTCAATCACTAAAATTTTGATATGATTTAAGTTCATCGTTAATACGATATATTACAATAAAAATATTATTTCTTTTTTAATAGTGGTTGAAATTAGCTTTGCGAAAGCATTGAGCTCTGTGAGTTCAAAATGAAATTTGTTTTTCAGAAAGTTAGGCAAATTTTTTAAAAATTAAATTTGTATTTTGTATTTGAAAATTTTCAGAGTTGGAATTGGGGGAAATGATAAATATTTGGGAAATTAATATATGGAGAGGGCCCCTTGAAGTCCAGGGCTCATAGGCAAAGTCCCGATTTGGCCATGCAATAAAAAAGACCTCTTCCCAAAAAAGTATATATAATTAAAAAAATTTAAATTCTTAAGTTTCCATAAGTTTCAATATTTCAGATCCAGCATTGGTCAACATCGACCAATATTGACCAATATCGGTAAAATAAAATCGGTCTTTGCCAATAGAGGCCAAGATTGGCTAATATTGGAATTGGTCATGGCCGATATAGACCGATATTGAGAAATAGACTTTTTCTACGTAAATTTACAGAATTTAAGATGTTATAAAAATGTATTCCTACCTTCCATTTTTCCAAAAATGTACAACACATAAATTAAAATTTTAAATATTAAAAATTCCACAAGTTTTTATATTTTAGATCCAATATCGCCGAACATCGATCAATATTGGCTAATGTCGGTAAAAGGCAGTGGTGTAATGGCAAAAAATCCAGAGAGTATACGCTCAAAATATAGGGTATGGTATACCCTAAAATGTATATACTATAGTTTTCTTGAGAAGCAGAGAGTATATGGTGTTCCTTAAAAAAGTCCAGAGGGTATACGGCGTATACCCCCGTATACCCTCCACTAACATCCCTGGTAAAAGGTAACCTGTCTTTGCCGATGCACGCCAAAGTTGTCCGATATTGGGCAATATCGAGTCGATACTGCTGTGCTACCATGCTTACCTGGGATGATGCATTTTTCACGATTTCGCAATAGCTATATCGCAAGAAATAATACATGAATTTTTATCAAACTTCAGATTCAGTTGTAACCCCTTATTAAAATTAGTCCTGATTAGTTTTTTGTGTATATCACCCTGCAAGTGGCACTATTATGCAGAACTTATTTCAGATTCAGTAATAGCGCTATCTCAGAAACTAATGCACGGATTTTCAGCAAACTTCAGATGCAGTTAGGAGTTCACGTAAGTTGTTAATGATTAGATTTTGGTGTAAATCACATAACCGGTGGCGCTGTTATACTGCACTTTTCAGGAAGTATTTACATATATGAGATAAGAAAATTTTTGGAGTGCCACCACCGATTAATTTTTCGATAAATTTACCAAAACAATAGCATATTAAAACCAGACGATAATTTTATGCGATAATTTAAACCAGACAATAATTTAATTAAATAATAATAATATTTTCAACAAACAAAATAAAACGTTCTGTTATGACGTCATCGAAAGACCTTTATTCAAAGGTATTTGTCCGTAAAAAAAATGGCTAGGCAGCAGATTTGAACATCCTGCATAAAAAAACGGGCGTTGCCCGTAAAAACATATTAGTACTCCGAATTTATGTTTCCGCAACGTAAATTTACGGAAGTGTACCGTTAAGCTTCAAAAACGGACAACTACCGTCAAATATTACGGTAAATGCCCGTAAATTTACATTTTTTTTTTTACAGTGTATACACAATAATTTTCAGAATTTTCAAGCTATATTTTTGAAACTTTTACAGAAGTTGCTCTATACATTTAGCTAACACAATATGCAAATGACATTTTGATATCGTTGATGCATGCGCAATGAAAAATTATTTACAAAACTTACTCATTTTTCATAAAATTTTTATTATTCTGATGACAGGGTATTGTGTACAATGATGTTTGTCATATTTTCAGAAAAGAACATTATTTTGTATTAAGAACTCTGCAAATTATAAGCAAAAAACTTAGGACTGTTTTTATAAAAACCTTAATTTCTCTACGAGTATGAATGCTATCCTTATAAAAATAAACACAGTACATTACAATAAGCCACTTAATCATATTGTGCAGTTTGAACGCTTTTGCTACATTAGTTTTGACAGGGTTATCCAAAAGATCTTTGTTCTTTTTCAATTTGTTGACGGTCCCCTGTTCGATTTCGGGGAAAACTCTTCGCGAAAATATATGACGCGTACTATTTTGTTTACACACCTGGAGTTTCACCACATTTCGATTTATATTTCTTTCATTACTTGCTTAATTACTAATTATGCTTAACGTTTGGACACCAGTGTAAATTGGATGTAACTTGGTGTGTACATATTACATTCTAATGTCTCAACAAAGTTTGTTTTGCCAGCTTCCTCTGCCATCTTGTTTCAAAATGGCTGCCATTTAAATAAATGAATAAAATAATAATTTTTAAATAAGATACAAAAAATTAGAACTTGAAAAATATTTTTTTCTTCTGTGTTTGATACAAAGATTCCTGGGCATTTTTTGTTTTGTATCTTAAAAAGTGGCTGTTTTACAGCACTTGGAATTTTTAGTGTGTCTGACATTTTGAAATAATCTGATTTGTGTCACGTGATAATATGCATGTTTCTGAACCAATTTAGATCTAACTTAGTGTGTATGTAGTTACATACCAATGTCTCAAATGAGTTTGTTGGTTAGTTTCATCCACCTCTGGTTTCAAAATGGTGGCCATTTAACATTTTTTAAAAATTAAAATTGAAAATTAGGTACAAAAAATTAGGAATTGAAAAAAAAAATATATGTATATATATATTTAATGTGTTTGATACATAAATTCTAGAGCATTTTTTTTAGTTTGTATAAAAAATAGCTATAGCACTTTAAATTACTAGTGTGGCTGACTTTCCGAAATGATCTTATAATTTGTTCATGTGATAATATGCCTATCTATGAACTGATTTGGATATAACTTGGTATGTACATAGTACAAACTAATGTCTCGACTGAGTTTGTTGATCAACTTTATTTGCAGTCTTGTTTCAAAATGGTAGCCATATATATATTTAAAAGTTTAAAATGAGGTGCAAAAAATTAGAAATTTAAAAAGATTATTTTCTTATGTGTATGACCTTGATACAAAGATTTTGGAGCATTTTTTGTTTAGTCTATATCTTAAACAAGTTGGAAATTGCACCTGAAGCATAACAAATGAGGTGCATTCATACTAGGGTCATTCCATGTCAACTGGCCTAGAGGCTCCCACTCGACCCCCTTCAATTTTTATGAAATTGATACAGAATATACATGTGGCTATATGATGAACATTTGGAAACTGTTTAGTGCAAAAAGTTGTATAGTTGGAGCACCAGGGGTCCATTTGTACCAATCACTATTTCATGGTTATAGAAAAAACTGCCAAATCATGACGTTTGGCATCATATTGCTCATGATATATGAAACCTTACTTATTGAAAAGAGGTGATCTAGTACAACTTTTTGTGCTAAAAAAAGTACTTGCAGTATTAAAAATCACAAATCAAAACTATCGTGATTACTAGGCCTCAAAGTAGGCCGTACCGCCAATCTGGTTGAATTTTACCCTTACTTTAACATGCTGTAACTACTGCAAATATTATTTAAAAAATTTCTCGCTTTACAAACTAATTACCTATGAATATATCGTAAAGCCGCTGTAGTTATTTTTTGATTGCTTAAATATTAATTAAATTATTAATGTTCAAAATCTAATAAAAAATTAAAATCGTCGATTTTACCCCATATTCAAAAGCGTATATCTCAAAAGGGACACTTCTGATTTAGTTACAATTAGTACCACTGGAAAGAGCATATCTTAATTTATAAAAAAAACCTTATTTCATTTTGGGCCTCTTAGATATAGAAGGAAAATAATAAAATTCAAAAACCTGTTGTACGAGATAATCCAGATATACACAAGAAAGGTATAAATTACGACAGGTTCTTTCAACATATTCTGCACCATTAATTTTTATTACAACGATTAATGCATATAATAATTATCACTTTTACTGGTCACAGTTACTTCCCCTTTACCATTATGAATGATTTGTAACTGTATTCCCAATGAGTTATATCCAATAACCAGGCAAGACTAGCTCCTGTTTGGGTATTGCATGTTTTAAATTTTGAATGCGGGACCTAACGGGATCCATAGATTATTATAGACTAAATGTTTTGATTATTCCAAGCTCCCATTATGTTGATTCCTGATCCCCAATCTATGAAAAACATTACTCATTGGTTCAGTTTGTCAAATTTCTTATTGATTGCGATTGCAACAGCTTTCGGTAAATTGTATTGCTGACTAATTTTTTTTTATTATTGGAAATGGAACATTAATTATATGCTCTTCCGGAATCCAACAGAGGTCTTGTCTAGTGGGCTAATAAAATGTTTTTGAAGGTCCATGAGGGTGCATAAAATTTATTAAGACATCGTTGCTGAGATTTCCAATACCAATACTTCAATAAAATCTTCAATTGTCATCTGCTTCGTTTCTAACGGGTCATGATCTGTGTGAACCCATTGTTTAAATTCAATGGCGTCTTCTGGATCACTATCTTCGAAAATACTTTCCAAAAAAAAATTTAAATCATCTGTTCCAGGACATTCTTCGCAGCGATGAAGCATACAATCTTTAGAATTCAAGTCACAAGCTGTTTTACTTATAAGGAATTTATAATCTACATCAGTTGGGCAGCTTGCTAGCATCAACTTCAGAATTTGATTCATTTTACACACAGATTGGGAATGTGAACCTGCTGCAACGACAGTCACACACCATTTTGGTTTTAACTCGCAAAATTCGGAGAATCCGATTTCCGGTCCATTATTACTTTGATAGACTGCAAACATTTCTTTCAAATTGCTTAGTAATAGATGCTTCTGCATCTGAACTTTCCTTCCATCTATCCGAGCAGAAATGAAATCTTTTATTCCTGGACATATTGATTAAATTCTTCATCTTGAAAAAAAAATTAATACTCTTTCTTTTATGTTTTCTGGCAACTTCTTATCAAACTTTGCTCTAGGTAAAGCCCATATCCCGATGTCTACTTTTAATTTTCGTGCTGTTTTTACCATTGTTTTTGAAACTTCAAACTCTTCCATAACTTCTTTTATTGTCCAACTTTGAGGTGCCATTGCTAATATTTGTATTTGTTCTGGACGTTTTGACAACTTTAACTTCGCCTTCAATTCTTTAATTAGCTGTTTGTAATCTAAACAGTCTAGGCATTGGTTGCATGTAGTAGGTTGTCTTAATTTACATGGATCTATACCAGCAACAATAGCTATTTTCTTTGAAATCACATCTTCAGTTTCATTTATCTTTCGCTTTGCATAGCTTTTAATATCTCTTGTTGATGTTCGTTGACATTTTAAAGGAGATAAATCAATAGCTGTTAGACCTTTGTTCAACGTTTCTGTTACATCTATTTCATCTTGCTCCAACTCGCTTGAAGAAGAGGACCATGTTGTTCTTGTTTCTTCGAATTCTTTTCTGCACGATCTACATATTTTTTTGGCCTGGTTTGGCATTCTTCTTAGTTTCTTAGTCTGTCAAATGATTAGAATTTTTTTAATTGATGGACCGCGAAGATTTTTGTACGCAATGATTGTCTTTAGTGAAAGGATTACAGAATGTTTGCTTCGCTGAAGAAACTCAAATTTATGCAAAATCAATGTTTCGTGATGAAAGCATATTTGAGAATTTTCTTCAAGACGCAATATACTTCGGCGATTAATTAACTCCTGTTCTTCAGAGGAAAATTCTTTAAAAAGCTTAAAACCTTTGTGTGCACAATAAGTTGTTAAATGGCACTGAGAATTATCAGCACAGCCAATGCTGCATTGACTCTGATCATAATCATGAGAATCCATAGAGCTAAAATCTTGATACAGAATGTTTTAATAGTAATGTAAAGCATAAACTGAAAGAGAAAAGGAATATTTTTGTATAAATCTTGTTAAAAATGCAATACCCAACCAGGAGCTAGTCTTGCCTGGTTATTGGATATAACTCATTGGCAATGCGGTTACAAATCACTCATAATGGTAAAGGGGAAGTAACTGTGGCCAGGAAAAGTGATAATTATTATATGCATTAATCGTTGTAATAAAAAAGAATGGTGCAGAATATGTTGAAAGAACCTGTCGTAATTTATACCTTTCTTGTATGTATCTGGATTATCTCGTACAACAGGTTTTTGAATTTTATTATTTTCCTTCTGTATCTAAGAGGCCCAAAATGAAATAAGATTTTTTTTATAAATTAAAATATGATCTTTCCAGTGGTACTAATTGTAACCAAATCAGAAGTGTCCCTTTTGAGATATACGCTTTTGAATATGGGGCAAAATCGACGATTTTAATTTTTTATTAGATTTTGAACATTAATAATTTAATTAATATTTAAGCAATCAAAAAACAACTGCAGCAGCTTTACGATATATCCATAGGTAATTAGTTTGTAAAGCGAGAAATTTTTAAAATAATATTTGCAGTAGTTACAGCATGTTGAAGTAAGGGTAAAATTCAACCTGATTGGCCGTACGGCCTACTTTGAGGCCTAGTAAACACGATAGTTTTGATTTGTGATTTTTAATACTGCAAGTACTTTTTTTAGCACAAAACGTTGTACTAGATCACCTCTTTTCAATAAGTAAGGTTTCATTTATCATGAGCAATATGATGCCAAACTTCATGATTTGGCCGTTTTTTCTACAACCGTGAAATAGTGATTGGTACAAATGGACCCCTGGTGCTCCAACTATACAACTTTTTGCACTAAACAGTTTCCAAATGTTCATCATATACCTACATGTATATTCTGTATCAATTTCATAAAAATCGAAGGGGGTCGAGCGGGAACCATGCCAAAATTTAGGACACTTGACATGGAATGACCCACTATAACGAAGTTTTAAAAATGTTCAGATCTTGCTGTTATAGTAGACAGTACTTTGGATATAGTTTAGTGGCCGAAATCTTTTTGTGTTCCTGTAAATATACAGGAAGTAACTTTTATTACACCTCAGCAACATATGTCATATTCATAAAATGTGAAATAGTTTAATATAATTAAAACACGCCCCAAACAATGTTTCCCTTTATAGCATTATGTAGTGGAATATTTTTGTGTGGCCCTGTAATTTAATAATAAATATTCTTTGCATCGTAGATTATACAGAATGTATATTTTAGTATATATATATATATATCATTAAAATGTACTTGAAACTATTTTTCCTATTGATCGTAATGTAATGGAGTACTTTTGATTGTCCCTCTAATTAAACTATACATCCGATTTTCATAAAATTTAAAATGACTTGACAAAATTACGCTAAAATTATATATTTTAAATATCATGCGATTTGGTTGGGCAGTTTTTGCTTTGTTATATGCGGGTAGACAGATGGACTGACAGATTGAATGATGAATATATGTGTTAGCTATTTATATAATTAAAGATGTACCTAAAATTATTCAGACTTGATGTAATAGTACACAGTATTTCGGATACAGTATAGTAGCTGAAATCGTTTGTGTGTCCCTGTAAATACTATCTGCTTTCTTTTATACAGGAAATAACTTGTAGTATTCCTCAGCAGCGTATATCAGTCTCATAAAATCTTAAATAGTTAATTACAATTAAAACATGCTCCAAACAATGTTCTCCCTATACCATTATATAATGGAATGCTTTTGTGTGGCCTTGTAAATCAGTAATATATATTCCTTACACCACAAATTGGGCAAAATGTATAATATATACTTCATAAATGCATATCAATTTTATTATGTTCAAATGAATGTAACACCATTAAAATGCACTTGAAACTATTTTTCCCCATTGGCTGTAATATAACAGAATACTTTTGATTGTCCCTGTAATTGAACTATGCATCTGAGTTTCATAAAATTTGAAATGACCAACAAAATTAAATAATAATTATTAATTTTAAATTTAAAATAATTCGGTTGGGTAGATTTTGCGTTGTTATATGCGGACTGGTAGACTGAAAGACAACTGTAGGTGCTACGTATTTACATAATTACGAACACACCTAATAATGGCTGAGTTATAGCACTTTGTATTTCTAGTGTATTTAATATTTTGAAACAATCCAATTTTTATCATGTGATAATACATGTATTTATAAACAGATTTGGGTGTAACTTTGCTTGGTGTGTACTAGGGATGGGACGAATAGTGATTTGGCCGAATAGCCGAATACCGAATATTCGGCCAAATTTTAGGCCGAATACTGAATATTCGGCCAGCCGAATAGTAAAATTTTTTTTCAATAAAGAAAATAAATTTTGATTATATGGGTTATTCTCTACAATAATGCAAATTTGACCCAGCAGTCTGACTTTAATGTTACATAGGTAAATTTTCATAAAAATTGGATAAATTGCTAGTAATTGGTCAATTGTTGAAAATTTTAATAGCAGCAGAAATCGTTATAAAATTTTAAACAAAAGTACATATTCTCCATTCACTTTATCATTAACTCATAACAATAAATGTGAGGGAATGATGAGTGAGGGAATGATAAAATTAAGATGTTTTTTCTAATTGTCATGAAAAATGCAAAATTATGGAAAAAACCGAACTGATTCCTTAAAGAAGAACACATAATATATAATGTATGATAAAATTAAAAATTTTGAATATTGCTAAAAATTTAGCATTCTGTGTGAGGGAATGACTGCTAATAAAAATACTCCCTGATTTTCTGATTGAAAAAAATTTCTAGAAAATTAACAAAAACTTATACCACCAATTTATGTTGCTGGACTGACAAGTACTCAAATTAGCTTCCTCTTTGTGAAGAATGCTAGACTGCTGCTCATCTTTAGTGATAGGATATTTGCAATAATAGCAAGGTGTGAGGGAATGATGGTCTAACGTGAGGAGACACATAATTGATTGAGTAGACTACATAATTATAGTGAAAAATAATATTTTTATTATTTTTTTGTAAGGTACCAATTAAGAACTTTATTTTGCTTAGGGTGTTTTTAATTATTTTTATTTCTGAATGGAAAAAATCAAGCAGTAAAGTATGGTAGTATGGGTAGGGGAGAGGTGAGAGAAAGATATTTGCATGATATATCTTATATTTTTAAATATTAAATTTGTTTATTTTAAAATTTTACGCCCTGCCCCTAATAAACAAACTTTAGATCTTCTAATAAAAGTACAAATAAATAAAAATAAAATGAAATTTAGAGCATTTATATGGCTGTGAAACACTTTTTGCACTATTGCAGAGAATAACCCATATATAATTTAAAAAATAGGAGCTCATTAATAATTATTACTCTTAAATGTGCTTTTAAATGTATTTTTAAATTTGAAAAACTTATTTTAACACAAAAAATTATGAAATTGCATTATATTCTTTATTCTAATGTACATCAAATTGATTTTCAGTAAGTCAAGATGGGAAAATATTTCCATTAAAATATGAAGAATGTACTCAACTTTTACTATCAATTGATACTTCTTGTATTCAAAATCAATAATATTCTTAATCTCTCTCTCTCTCTCAGAACTCACAAGGACATATTTTCTGAAATAACCTTGAAGTAAATTTGATCATTTAGAGTTTGTGTCCCTAGTGATAGGCAAATTTGTAAGAATGAGACTATTCTGAAATCAGATGCCAAGCTTTAAATTACAAATTACGTTAAAGCAAAATGTTATGCTTAAAGTAGAATGCATATGTTAACAAAATCTTTGACATTTGAATCAGCACATACAATATTCAACTTCAATATTCCACTTATTCAACAAGCATTAAAAGGATAAACAGAAATTGATAACAACATGAAGGAAAGAAGATTAAATTAAAAATATATACATAATAATGTTACATATTTAAGTCAGTAATTATGCAAATAATTATTTAAAAGTGAAAACTACAGAATGAAAATTTTTTGTCGAGTATTTAGAATTTATATTACAATATTTATAAAACCATCTTCATAAAGCAAGTTGTCACCTAATGTGTATCGAGTTTGACACCAGTTCTGCTTTCAGATGTACCGTTGTATTTGGAATGGTGATATATTATATTTAATTTTGAAAATGAATCTTCATTAACACACCTAGTGAATAAATTTTTTCATTTCTTACTTTATAGAAAATAAGTTATGAATTTCATAAGAGCCTTTTTTATATGTGCATGGAATTTGCAGACATTAGTAAATATTTGAGCGTTTTAGAATAAGGCAGTACTTTTATATTTTGAATTGTAATATATCATTCTCTAATGATGACATTTCCCGTACAATTAAATCTCCAACTTGGGCAACATTTTCTAGAATATCACTAACTTTTATAGGAAATACAGAAAGGCTGTATAATTTTTAGTATCTGAATAACTGTATATTTTGTAAGTAAGAGTGAGAATGACTTCATAAATGAAGTAGCCAATTTGGATTAGAGGGGAAAAAAATTGCAAGAATGAAATTCTTTAAATCAGAAATTTATTTGGCAAGATATCTTTCACTATTCGGCGAGATTTTAGCAATATTCGGCAAGATATCTCTAAATATTCGGCTAAAGGTATTCGGCCGAAGTATTCGGTCAACAAGCCATCAATATTCGGCCAACCGAATATTCGGCAAAAGGGCCGAATACCGAATAGTGGCCGAATATTCGTCCCATCTCTAGTGTGTACATATTATATATCAATGTCGCAACCGAGTTTGTTGGCCAAATTCATCTGCCATCTTGTTTCAAAATGGTGGTTATTTAAGTTTTTTAAAATTTATAATAATGTACAAAAAAAAAAAAAAAAAAATTGTAAAAAGCTTTTTCTATGTGTTTGACCTTGATACAAGGATTCCGGAGAATTTTTTGTTTTGTCTATCTTGAAATATGGTGAGATATGTGGGTGATATTTTGAAAAATTTATTAACTTGCAACAACACTTATATATGTCAACCGATTTCGATATGAGTAAGCATGTGTACAGGAATTACTAAGATCTCAATCAAGTTCATTGGTTAGTTTCACCCATAATGTTGTTTTAATTTGTCAGGCACTTCAAGCTATTGCTGAATTTAGCAATCAAATGTAAATCACTTTAAATAAAATCAGCTTGCATAAAGATGACTAATTTTGCAAAATTCCTATTCATATTAAGTATTGACAAAAACTAGTATATTGAATTTTCTATAATCCTCTTCCATTAATTTGTGCTTTGTATGTTTAAATCATATAACTTGGTTTTTTTTTTTTTTAAATAAGCAAGGCTCCCAAATGGTCTCCTTTTCCTCCCCAAAAGTCCCCTTTTTAGAAAAAGGTCCCCTTTAGCTCTCTTTTATGCATTTTGGTCCCTTAAGTCCAATTTCAGTGACTGAAAAAAATTGCCTCAAAAAAAAAAAACTTTAAAAATCGCTAAAAGCTCAAATTGCAGAGGACAAAATTTATTACAGTGGGAAGAATTGTAATAACTGGAATTCTTTCACAAATATTAAAAAATTGCCACAAAATACAATTAAGAAACTCATTTAGAAACCTTATTTAAATTCTTAAAAAATGCAAATTTCATTAAAAGATCACAAAAAATGTAAATTTTGTCAAAATTGAAAAAAATTAAAAGATCACAAAAATACAAATTTAGTCAAAAGATCATAGGAAAAAAAAAAAAAAAAAAAAAGTTAATTTCTTCAAAGGGCTGCTGAAAAAAACGTATATTTATTGCAGGGAGGTGTATTTCCCCTCTGGTATAACATTTCAGAAATTTTCTTTTTTCAACTCATAATCACCCCTGGAATTCTTCTATTTTAATCCTCCACAAAACAAAAAGTAGGGCAGACTTCTCTTTTATTATGAACTTTTTATTTATCAAGAATATACTTGTCTTAGCCAGACCGATTACTTACATGACCAGTTTTTGAAACCAAATGTCAAATAATTATCACAAAATCCAAAAAAAAAAAAAAAAAAAAAAACTTTCAAACTGCATAATTTTTTTTTAAATGTTGCACCAATTCCGAATAAAAATAATATTCTAAAGATGATAAAATTTATTAAACTGGGCTCAAATATTGAAACTAGATTCCTTTTAAGATTAAAAAAATAACAAAATTGGGGGAAAAAAAATAATAATAATTGCTCGGAATTTGTATTGCAATTTGCTGTATAAATTCTGAATAAACTTAATTAAAAGAAAAGGATATCAACATTTACTATATTGGGCTAAAACATTGAAATCTGATGTTTTTTACTAATCAAATGGAAAAAATTACTGTAAAACATGCATCTGTACATTTTTAAAAAAAGAGGCTAAAAGTTTAAATTTATATCTGATAATGCAATCATATTAGAACAAAATTTATTAAATTAAGTTTTAATTTGAGGAATTATTTTAAAAGATTTTCAATGTTTGATCAAAATCATTCCATTAAAAAAGTTTTATATCTGAACAAAAACTATACATTGGAATATAATCCTTTTTTCTAAGAATATATGTTACAAGCTTGTGGTGTGCAGACTATATTTTATTTTTGACTTTTTTTTTTTTAATGTTTTAATTAAATTTTTATTATTTCAACAGATATTTTAAATGACATTTTAAAAAAGTCACGATAAAAACAATTTAAAAATCAATTATATTTTTAATCATAGGATTTAAGAAAATCAAAATTTCATAAATATTTTAAAATTCTAATATTTTATTTTAAAAAGGTGTTGTACTGTACATTAAAAACAAACCATTTTTGACATGTTTCAGTTCCAGTCAAGATAAGTACATTAGTACATCTCATTGTCAGGTGTAATTTGTATTGACCATGAGACAAATTTTATGTTATGGTTCTTATCTTGATTGGAACCAAAACATGTAAAAAAGTGAGTTTTTAACATATTGTGTAACACCTTTCTTAAGTAATGGAAAATGTTTTAATTTTAAAATCAATTTTAAAAGTTCTTTATTTTAAATTGTTGCCAATTGTAAAAACATTCCAAAAAATAATTTTTCTTCTTAAATAAAAATGTATTTGCATGTGATTTTTAAAAAGAGAAATCAAATTTTAAAATAAGAATTAAGTGATCACGTTTTAAAAGCAGTAAAATATGTAACATTTCATTACAAATGTTGTATTTACATGTGAATATTTAAAAGGAAAGAAATCTTTAAATTATCTTTTGTACTCGTATATAAGTTGAGGAATTTTAGACAAAATTTGACATTTGAAAGTGGAGGGGTGGGGGGTAGTTTTATACATGAGGTAATGAAATGAGGTGGTCTTATAAACGAGGTTTACACTGTTTTTATTAAAGAAAAAAAAAAAAAGATAATCATTGAATTTTGAAAGTCTTAACTAATTACCTATTTGGGGGGGGGGGGGTATAATTTTTTTTTTTTTTAATCGGATTTTAATAAATAAAATCTTGCCTTTTTTGCACTCTAATTTCTATAATTATATGTACATAAAAGATAACAGGCTCAGTTTGAGGGCATGAGATATAGATTTTACGTAATTGGTTTTCATCTTTTTACTCAATGTAGGTAATGTAGTACTGTTTTCACTAAAATTAATACAGAATTTATACATTAATTTTAATTATTTAATTTCTTTCTTTCTTTTTTTTTCTTTTCTTTTTTTTTCTTTTTTTTTTTTTAAGAATTTTTTGTGGCAATTTTTTGAAATTTGTAAGAGGTATTCAGTTTCAGACTTGAAGCTTAAATATAGGAAATTTTGTCCTCCGATATTTTAAAATTTTTAACTTTAAGTTTAATATTGTTCATTTTGCATCTTTTCAATAAAATTTTTCTGGAATTCATACAATGTTTTTAAATTTTTTCACTTTTTTTGAAGTTTGTGAGCTGGGCAACGTCTGACTTGTCAGCTAATGTAATGTAAAATAGTGCTGAAATCAATTTTTAAAATGCTAAAAATAAGAATAGTATATTAATGCCATTTGCTGTTTTAATAAATAATTATATTATAAAATAAATTTTATTGTAATTTCAGAATGTACTGATTTTTTGCACATGCATTATATTTTCTTGTCAAAATGGCACTTTTCCTCATTTGTTAGTAATCCTCTGCTCCTTGAGCAATCCCTGGATTTTATGGCAACAGCTGCAATGTGGTTCTTGTAGGATAATCAGCTCTGCCAAGTTATGGCAAAACAATCAGTAAATCCTTTTCTTTACTAACTTAGTCATAATAGACTAATTTCTATAAATGACTCCATAGGCTTCAATATGCATGGTGGATATTTTGTATATCTTTGTCTGCAAACATATGGAAATACAGATTTCCGTGCTTCCAATATATATTTTTTCTCTTGCATTGTATATGACTTTATCTCTTTTGCAATTTTCTTTAATTATGGCTCATAATGTTTAATATTATTTTTAATGTAGGCTGTTTAAAGATTTGCAGAACTGCTTATACAGCAGAAAATGATTGATTTACCCTTTATTATTATTTTTTATTAAATTTAGAATCTCTAAAATTGCAAATCCCATTTCTTTTATATATATATATTGTGTGTGTTCTACAAAATTTTACGTTGAATATTTTTATAAGCACGAATTCTTGCAAAATATGCTGAGAAAGTGAAAAGGAAACTATAGATTGAATATCAACAGTAACAGCAGCAACAACCTTAAAATTCCAACCCTTAAATTTTAACTAGTAATAATAATATATAATTATTTTTTTAATTTTCTCAAATTTTTAATAAGTGAAAAAAGAATAAAAAAAAGTTAAAAAACAATTTTTTTTTATTTTAAGATCAATAAAAGTGTAAGTGAATTCTTGATTTTTAATTTAATTATATTCTAATTAATGTAAACTAATTTATTTGATACGAAAAATCATCATTTTTCAGATGACTGTTGAAGAATGTGATGATGACGAAGATGATGTTGTTGATGATGTACCTGAAACTGAAGATTTTTTAACAACCCCTGTTAAAATAGAAGACCCTTTAATTGCTGAATCCTTAGTCAATGCATATTCACAACGTGGCCGAACAACTAAACGTACAACATGGGATGAAATAGCTCAAAGGAGTAAGTTACAGACTCTTTGGGGAGTTAAAGTATTTAGAGGTAAGATTTATTATAATATCTTTTTCATTTATAAAATTCATCATACTATATCCCAGACTTATGTAAAACCAGAAACTTTCTGTGCACTTAATATTGGGTTTAAAACTTTCTGCAAATTAATTTAATGCTTAATAAAATTACGCATATTATTTTGGCATGGACGAAATTTGCTTTATTTTTATATATATTTTGCTTGCGATTCATGAACATACAAGGGGGCAAGGGGGCGTCTGCCCCGGGCGCCGAGGCCTAGGGGCACCAAATTGAAAGAAATTGTTATATATCTATATTGGGGTGGGGGCACAAAATTTCTTGCTGGCCCTGGGCGCCAAAAAACATAGCTACGCTACTGCTTACGGAGGAAAGTTTACTTCGAAAATGTATACCGTCCTCAGCATGAAACAGTGTTCATGTTGACAAATAGATAGAACAATCGCTAATTTTCATATGAAAAACGACAATAACTCGTGCACAATAGAAGATTAAATAATTTGCAAGCCTCCAGCTAACTTTCGTCTATTAATAACAAAAGAAAGTATTCTGTTCGCGTTATGTAACTAAATAATAAATTTAAAAAAACGATCCTATTAAAAGAAAAAAAAACTTTTACTAACGAAAAGCCAACTAAAAGCAAATTCATAGCTGGTGTTTATTTTGAATGGCGCCATTCAGAGGTTGTCGTCGGAAATTATGTGGACATAAATTTGTAATTATCAGAAATTTTCATTTGAAACAGCAATCAAATACTAAAATAAATAAACACTACTTCGGTTCCCCGTCATTTTGATCAAAATGATTTGAAAAGGAATAAGTACGCAATTTTAAATGAAAAAAGTTTTTTCAATCTTTTCTACTCATGAATAAATAAAATTTTTTGGTTTCAGAAAAAAATGAGCCCATCCAGGCCCGAAGATTAGAATTAAAATAGTCCGTACCCGTGTCGGGCCCGGGCTCGGGTTTTCGGGTACGGACTGAGCCCGTCTTATCTCTAGTGTGGATGCGCGTATATGCATAAACCAGCAACATAATTACGAACATAATAATAAATGTCACAATAAATAAAAAAGTTAAAGTATTTAGTCAAATTTTATGATAAAACCACATTATAAACTCAGATCTCAATGCCACAATAAAGATATTACTGCTGGTGTTTAGTAACCAGGTACCACGTCGGATTAGGCGTACTACTGATGGATTCAGTCATAAGTAAACAAAGTAAGTACAAAAATTTAAGTACAAAAGTCACTTAAACTTGATAACTTTATATTTATCAAAAAATGGAATACGCAATTCGATTCCAAATCGCTTCAATGTACACGTCTATTGAAATCGAATCTTGTGCCTTAATTTTGTGCCTTTACGTTAAAAAAAAAAAAAAAAAAAAAAAAAAAAAAAAAAGTAATAAAATGTGTCAGAAAGTTTCGCGTTTTGTTAAGCACAGATTTCAGAACCGCTTTAAGAGAGTATAATAAACTATTCTTACTTTCTTTGGTTACTGTGGCTTCTGGAGATTTGACACCATGTTGGACAGTTATTTTTTCTTTAAAAATATCCTGAATTGTTTTGCATTTTTTTGCAGGTTTTCCTAAAGCTCGTTTTCTCTTTTCTGGCCGTCCCATATTTTTTAAATACGCTTGGTAAAGTGCGAAGTATATTAACAAATTAAATATAATTTTTTGGCCCATTTCGGAATGATACAGGCCAAGAGAATGAAAACTGAATAAAACAGATTTTTCTCTTCTCGGAAAACCCTATAATGTGACTGGCAGGCTTTAATATTTATTATTATTATTATTACTATTATTTAAAAGATAAAAATTATTAAGCATAGCTTCCATATCTAGATTCAAATGTTTTTGTTTTTTCTCAAATATCTGGGGGAATCTATTGTCAGTGTGAACATTTAATGTAATGGCGTCTTGCAAACGTTCGATTAACGGCAGGCCAGTAGTGTCTGGCGCCTGCTTACCGAACATTTGAAAATCTAAAATACTCTACTTTATAAAATATTCATAAATGAGTACAAATGTAATGTGAAAATATTAACTATCAGCTGTTGCATCATGATACTTGAGAAATTGTTGTTGTGTTCCGCAGAAGTGATATATGAACAGGATGTATGAAAAATAAAAAATGTTAATTGTTTTTAATTACATTGTTTTCAATTATTCTTTTTTTTATGAATGCTGATTATTTTACTTAGGTTTTAAAATCCTTCATGTGTCTGCGTGAACGGGGGGTGCCTGGGCACCCAGGGCCCTCCCCCCCCCCTGTCTACGCGCATGGTTTTATGGATGTAATTTGCTTTTATATGCAATTCATGGACATAATTTGCATTTTTTTTTTTGGGGGGGGGGCTACATGTCAACGAAATTCACATTTTTTGAGCAATTTATGGACATAATTTACATTTTTTATGCGATTCATGAACATAATTTTCCGTTTTTTACACGATTTATAGACATAATTAGCTTTTTTATGCGATTCATAAATGTAATTTGTGTTTTTTGAGCAAACTGTTAAAGAAATTATTGTTTTTTAAGCGATTTATGGATGTAATTCCTCTTTTTTTTTTAAGAGCTATTTATGGACATAATTCACGTTTTACATGATTCATGGACGTATTTCGTATTTTTCGGCAATTCATGGACGTATTTCACATTTTTTGAGCGATTCATTGATGTATTTCGTGATTTTTTTGAGCGATTCATAGATGTAATTCACATTTTTGATGGAAATGATTCACAAAATTTGCATTTTTTACATGAAATTCACTTATTTTATGCAATTTATGGACATAATTTACTTTTTTATGCAATTCATGAACATAATTTGCATATTTTGAGTGATATGTCGACAAAATTCGAGGTTTATGAGCAAACTGTAAAAGAAATTAGCGTTTTTTTTAGCTATTTTTGGACGTATTTTGCATTTTTTGCACAATTTGATGTATTTAAGTTTTGAAGATAAGAGATTAGCCGAGATAGAAATTAAATTATGCAGTGAAAACTTTAGCTTTTAGTCACTAAACCTGTAAAAAGTTAGTCCGGAAATTCAAATAACTAAATACTGTATGGTGATGAAAGAAATACAAGTAAGTTAAGAACAAACTAATGTTTATTTAAAAGAAATAAAAAGATAAAGATTGCTTCTATTTCAATTCAGGCAGCCTATACCCAAATGTGTCAGTTGACCGACCGCGATTTTTTTGAAAAAAATATAGTAGATTTTCCTATTTGATATATTAAATATCCCAAAAGGATTTTGCAAAAAAAAAAAAAAAAAAAAAAAAAAAAATTGGCCAAGTTATGGCATTTTAAAATATAGCTAAAAATCCATTTTTTTAAAAAAAATGTGCAATATAACATATGTTTATTTGCTTATCATTCCAAAACTATAAGGCCTAGATAGTTGAAATAACTTTTATTTTGAAGCTATTTAAATGAGTTTTGATATGGTGTGTATGAATTAAGCATTAATAATTAATAAATTAGCAAAAAAATTGCATATTTTGCAGAAATAATTGTGATTTTTTGAAATTTTAAGAATTTTTTTCTCATACAAAAATAAGTTTGATAATTAAATTAAAAATGATAATTTATTCATCCTATAGGATAGTCTTACTCATAATTTTTTTTAGGCCCATGACACAACTAACTCTTATAACAACTCTAAAAAATGTCCTGAAATGCCAAAATGTCGCATTTTCGAGGGGCCGTTATTCAAAAAGTCATCTTTTAAAAATCTGAAAATCTGGCAAAATAATGTTCTAATAGAATATAGTTCAATTATGAAGCTGCATTTTAGTATTTTTGCTTTGTATATTTTCTACAATTTTTTTTAAGTGGCATAATTTCCACTACGTAAAAGTCTCAATTTATTGAATTTTTTTCCCTTAATAGGCTCTATTAGACTAAAATTTGCTTTTACATTATGGTGGGAAAATGCAGAACACTGCCTTAATTTTGTTATTTAACAGTGAATAGATTGATTTATATCAACACATTTAAATACTGCATAAAAATAACAAATTTTAAAAATTCATTTAATACTGTATTACTAACATGCTTTTATCCTTATGTTATATCATTATAAACATAATGTAAAATGTAATTTATAAAAGTTTTGTTATAGTCCTTACCAATGTTTGAAAATAATTCTTAAATATGGAATAGATGCTCAATCTGCTTAAGTTCATTTTTATCAAAGGAATGGAGTCGTACAGATAGTCCACATGGAATTGGATTTTTCAGCTTTAGCAAAATGTTTTTTACTGGTATTGGACATTCGTCTTTTTTTTTTTTTTCCACATTCCTCTATCCACTGAAATCCTTTTGCTGGACCATGAGAATGCATAAAGGATACTGTAATATCCTCAAGTTCTTGAGAAATGCTTGTTATGCATCCAATCCACCAGTCCTCTTCATATATACATGCTACAAATTCTCCTATGGAAATATCCCTAACAGAGAATGTGTGTTTTTTAAAGGCATTAATGCCTGTGTTTTTCTAACATTATGTTCGACTGTTCTTGCCATATATGCTTCATTGTTCTGAACCAACCAATAATGCTGTGAACGTATACCAATTATAGGTTTTATATTTGCCCATTCTTTTTCTTTACTTGATCGAAAAGTTTGAATACTTTCTGCCTTAAGTAGTAATATTGCTATATTTTGCAACATATTTCCCCCTGTATTAACTTCTTATGTTGAAAATATTCCAGTGAAAATGCTTGAGATTTTTTGTAATTTTTTATTTTTTGTTTCACACAGAACACATCACAATACTCCACAAAACATAAATCTTTACATAAATTTTGCACAACAATGAATTATAACTTCTGGTTTCACTTTAAACCAATAATGAAAAATCTTCTAACTAATTCTTTCATCTGACATGAAAGGATGAATTCAAATAATAAATAAAACCCCAGCCAACTTTGGGCGAAGTTAATTAAAAAATATATTAAAAATAATAACAGGTGAGTCAAGAGCACCTCTTGATACCTATAAGTCCCATTTTTCAACTAAACTATGACATCACTGATTCTGACTTTAAAACATAGCACAGAATTCATAGTGCTGCCATCTATCATAAAAAAAATTAACTAAGACTAAATTTTATTCTAATCAAATGGCTTCACTGAACATACTCCCACCCATCAAGAAGTTATTCTTGATGCAAAGGAAGTAAACAAAGTTTTACAATAGGTCTTTTAAAGATACCCCTAGCGGTTTTAACAGTCACTACTCTGACTATACCATGCTTATCTGGATGAATTTCAATAATTTTGCCTAATGGCCAAACAGAAGGAGGAACATTATCCTCCTTCAAAATTACAATATCATTTACTTTAAAATTTTCAGTTTGTACTCTCCATTTTTTTCTATTTTGCAAAGAGCTCAAATAGTCAATACTCCACCTTTTCCAAAAACATAATTTCATTTTTTGTACAATATGCCAACGAGACCGTAAGGATAAATTTTCTTCATATACCGGTTCAGCTGGCGAAGTAATAACATCTCCAATTAAAAAATGAGATGGAGTCAATATATTGATACTGTCTATGCTATCATTATCAATTGCTACTAATGGTCTAGAGTTTAGAATAGCCTCAATTTGAGTCAAATATGTGTAAAATTCTTCAAAAGTTAAATTAGTATTACCAATAACACGTTTAATATGAAATTTTACAGAACGAACAGCGGCTTCCCATAGTCCACCAAAATGTGGACTTACTGGAGGAATCATATGCCACTCAATATTTCTTTGAGACAAAAAATAACAAATTTCTTCATTACTTTCAATATGACAAATAAATTTATATAAATCTGAAAGTTGCCCCTTAGCACCTACAAATGTTGTAGCATTATCACTATATATATGCTGAGGAGCTCCTCTTCGAGAGCAAAATCTGTTTAATGCAGCAATAAACGCCTCAGAGGTCAAATCACTTACCAACTCTAAATGTAGAGCTTTAGTGGCAAAACAAATGAATAAAGCAATATAACATTTGGTAGTTTTAGCTCCTCTACCTCGATATTTCAAAATATTAATAGGCCCCGCATAATCGATTCCACATGCAGCAAATGGCCTGTTAGGAGTAACTCTGTTAAGAGGAAGATCTCCCATTAATTGTTTGGAAGAAGCTGTTCTATATCTACAACAAGTAACACATTTATAAATACAATTTTTAATTATCTTCCTGGCACATACTATCCAATAACTCTGTCTTATGATGCCCATTAATAAATTTAACCCAGCATGAAAATGCATAACATGAAAATATTTAACAATTAACACACTTAATTTATGCTGAGTTGGCAAAATGACAGGATGTTTTGCATTATATTGGAGGGGTGAATTTCTCAGCCTACCTCCCACCCTAAGCAAACCATCACTATCAATAAAAGGACTAAGTGAAAAAAGAGAACTTTTTTTAGAAACAGGTCTATTTGATCTAATACAACTAATTTCATCTCCGAAATATAGCTGCTGAATATAAGAAATAATCAAATTACCTGAATGTCTTCTTTCGGTTATTGATAAAGGAAGAAATTTACCTTTATTCAAAGGACTGGTGTTCATTTTGCCAACTTTCTGCTTACAATTTTTCACAAACCTAATACAAAAAGCTAAAACATCAACAATTTTAGTAAAAGAAGAATATTTTTCAAAAAGCATATCTATCACAGAATTATTTACAGTTACTGGAAAACAAAATTTAGATTTTTTCTTCTCTTTATTCACAGTATCTAAATTAGTTTTGATTTGAGGTTGTTCAGGCCAATGTTCTTGACTTAAAGAAAGCCACTTTGGGCCCTCCCACCAAAGGGAACAATCAGGAAGATCCTTGGGAGGTAACCCTCTGGAAGCAATGTCAGCTGGATTTTCCTTGCCTGGAACATACCTCCAACAGTCAGATGGAACAGAATCCAAAATTTCGGAAGTTCTATTAGCCACATAAGGTTTCCAATACCTAGGATGAGATGACAGCCAAGATAGAACTACTTGCGAGTCTGTCCATGCATAAGACTTAATAACGAAGGTATTCAAAATAGTCACTAGTGTCGAATATAATCTAGAAAGTAATAAAGCACCATTTAGCTCAAGTCGTGGTATGGAAACAGATTTAAGTGGTGCTACCTTGCTTTTAGCAACCAATATGGTCACCTTTGACTTTATTTCACCAGGTTGTACCACATAGATGACTGCAGCATATGCTGATTCTGAAGAGTCACAAAAACCATGCAATATGATTTCTTTACTGGAACATTGGATCCATCGTGGAATTTGAATAGAACAAACTTGTTCAAATTCTTGTTGGAATTTTTTCCAATTTGCTTGGAAATTTTCAGGAAGAGCAGTGTCCCAGTCTAACTTCATTAACCATAATTGCTGGTAAAACATTTTTATCGCAACAGTGCAAGGAGCCAAAAATCCCAATGGATCAAATAATTTAGCTGATTGTGAAAGAAAATCTCTTTTAGTTATGTTATCATCAAATTGTAAATTAACTTTAAAGATGAAAACATCATTTGTAGAATCCCAACTAAGCCCTAAGGCTTTGGAGCAATCATCAGGATGAATTTCTAAGTTTGTTGACTCAAGAGAATTTGAAGATAAATGAGTCAATACATCAGAAGAATTAGACCTCCATTTCCGTAAATGAAAACCTCTATTTTCTAAAGCCAGTGAAAGTTTATCAATCACTCTAATAGTTTCTTCACTTGAGATTGAACCTGACATACAGTCATCAATATAGAAACTATCTTTAATAATTGAAGCTGTAACAGGATCATCGTTTTCTATGTCCTTTCCAATTTGAAATAAGCAACGAGTTGCTAAAAATGGAGCTGATGCTGTTCCATAAGTGACAGTTTGCAGATGATACTCCTTTAAATCTGAGTATGCTGATTCTCGCCAAATAATACGTTGTAAATCTTGATCTTCTGGAGCAATCAGAATTTGTCTATACATTTGCTGAATATCAGCGGTAAAAGCAACAGGATTTGTTCTAAATCTAATAAGAACTGTGAAGAGATTTGGTTGAGGAATTTGTCCAACTGCCAAAACAGAATTCAAAGAATTACCATTAGGTGGTTTGCATGTACCATCAAACACCACCCGTAACTTTGTAGAAATAGAATCACTTTTTATAACAGAATGATGTGGAAGGTAGTATACTTTGTTGTGTGTAGGATTTGAATCTTTGTCAACAGGTGTCATGTGACCAAAATCTTCATATTCATTCATAAATTTTCTGTATTCATTCTCAAAATTTTTATCAAACTGAAATTTTTTCTCCATAGCAAACAATCGTGAAACTGCCATAGATTTAGAATCTCCTAATGTTATTACATCTTTAAAAACTGGCAACTTAACTTGAAATCTACCTTCTGGAGTTATCTTATAAGTCGAACAAAAATGTTGTTCACAAAATTTTTCTTCTTCAGACAAATGAGGATTTTTAATATCTATTTCTTCTGCTTGCCAAAACTTTTGTAATAATAAATCAACATTTAATTCATTTTTTACACTAAGAAAATGTGAATTGATACTAGAAGAATATTTACAATTAGATTGCAATTTTCCAGCTACCACCCAACCAAACATAGTATTTTGAGCAATTGGCTCATTCTCATTACTAACAATTTTACCATATCTTAAAATAGTAAAGGAACAGTCAGATCCTAGAATAATATCACATTCTTGTGGTTTCATGAAATCTTCATCTGCTAAGGTAATATTCTTAAGATAATCTATATTTTTTGTATCAAGTAATTCTGCAGGTAATTGAGATGTCACTTTAGGCAGAATGTATGCCTGTACCTTTAAGGATTCATTTGAAAGCTTCGATCCAACTTTGAGAGTTACTGAACCTCGAGTTTGTCCAGCTGATACTCCAGTAATTCCATTTAAAAGAATTCTGTCGTTCTTCCTTTTTAATCCTAAAATTCTTATAACATTCTCACTGACAAACGAACATTCTGATCCAGAATCCAGCAAAGCTCTAAAAGAGTAAGCTTTGTTTTCATTATCATATAGTAAAACTTTAGCAGTAGGTAGAAAAGAAACACATTTAGAATCATTAAAAGAAGCACTAGAATTAATTTGCAATTCATGAGATGTTGACTGATGTACATAATTTTCATTTAACTGATGATCCTTTTTCTCAGATGAAACGGGAACTACTTTATTTTCAAATTTAACAGAGTAAGCATTATTACTTTTATTTTCTTTGTGTAAGAATGTATTGTGCTTACTTTCACACTTAAAACATTTTAAATGAGAATTTGGACATTCCTTAATTTTATGCAAGTTTAAACATAGAAAACAACAGTTATTACGCTTAATAAAGTTTTTTCGAGCAGCAACATCCATGGATTTAAATTTGATACACTTATACAATGGGTGTATTCCTTGACATTTTAAACAAACTTTTGATTTGTCATTTGAATTATGTTTGGAACCTACAAAATTTGAGCTTTTGGAATGTTTAATATCATTTCCATTGCTAGAGATGAGTTCTAAAGAAGAACATCTTACACTTAAGAAATCAAAAAATTCTTGTAAAGAGGGAAATTCATTTTCTGCACTTTCAATAGACCACAGTCTTCTACTTTCAGGATCTAGTTTTTGGAATAATAAATATATTAGCCATGGGTCTCTACTTGTAGCTTCATCCCCAACAGCTTTTAAACCCCTAATAACTTCATCACTTATGTTCAACAAATTCCTGATATTTATACTATTTGGATGCAGAACTGATTTTTGTTCTAAAAATAATTTAATCAAAGAATTTACTATTTGTTTCTTTTTGTCATATCGGTTTAGCAATTTATCCCACGCTTCTTGATAAGAATCATTAGAAAGAGGAATATGTTTAATCAATGTAGCTGGTTCTTCAGAAAGTAATCCTTTAAGATATTGAAATTTCTGAATATTACTTAAACCTGCTTGTGAATGAACAGTGGAAACAAACATATCTTTAAAATTTGTCCATTCAGAAAATTTTCCAGAAAATACTGGAATGTTTAACTTAGGTAGTCGAATATTACACTGATTAGGAATATTAATAGAACCACCTTGAGTAGAATTGTGCGTTATAGCATTAATAACTTCAGTAGAATTCAAAGAATCCAATTTGTTTTGGTATTTAGTTTTTAACTGAAAATACCTCTCTTCAAATTCTGCTAACTCTGAATCTTCATCATTTAAGCTAGAATCTAATCTTAAGAATTCTTTAAGTAAATCATCTAATCTCTGTAACCTAATCAAAATTTCATTTTTCGTATTCACATTCTCAAAACTATTCTCTAATCTAGTTACAGAGCCTTTAACCCTACCTCTCTCAATTTTAATTTGAGCTGCCTTTTTTTCATAATCTTCCATTTTATACAATTACTTAAAGCAGAATGATTTCCAAAATAAAATTTAATCAAATTAGCTTCAAAACAAAACTAATCAAATTATACTTCAAAATCAAAACTAATCAAAAATATACCTTGAAATCAAAACTAATCATAATTGCTTCAAAACAATAATAATCAAATAAAATTCAAAACCTAAACTAAATGAAATTCAAAAACAGAACAAATCAAATTCAAAAATAGAACTTCTGTATAATATTCTATCACTTAAGAATGCTGTTTCATATAAACAATGGAAGAATGTTCTGTTCTTAAATGCACATAAATTCAAAAATAATCTTCTAAATTCTTCAATGCAATATAATAATTCATTATAGTAATTAAATATTCCAATTCTCAAGCAAATAAATCATAATGTACTTCAGAATAAGTAAATAAATCAATGTTATTCTTCAGAACAATGCTATTCTTTCCAAGAACAATTATCAAAATATAATAATGCAGAATAATATTTATCTTATATCATCACTTTAAAATA
Organism: Maratus speculifer; assembly: GCA_964019185.1. Taxonomy (NCBI): domain Eukaryota; kingdom Metazoa; phylum Arthropoda; class Arachnida; order Araneae; family Salticidae; genus Maratus; species Maratus speculifer. Next base: position 184,991,739 of record OZ025296.1, on the reverse strand, counting down.
AGCAAAACTTGTTCTGATATTTGCTAATTTCTCTAGCAAAATTAAACTGATGTTACAGCATCATAGGACATTAAAATTAAAAGTACTCACAATCTCGCCGGTGCCTCCACTTTTTCTTATGTTGAAAATATTCCAGTGAAAATGCTTGAGATTTTTTGTAATTTTTTATTTTTTGTTTCACACAGAACACATCACAATACTCCACAAAACATAAATCTTTACATAAATTTTGCACAACAATGAATTATAACTTCTGGTTTCACTTTAAACCAATAATGAAAAATCTTCTAACTAATTCTTTCATCTGACATGAAAGGATGAATTCAAATAATAAATAAAACCCCAGCCAACTTTGGGCGAAGTTAATTAAAAAATATATTAAAAATAATAACAGGTGAGTCAAGAGCACCTCTTGATACCTATAAGTCCCATTTTTCAACTAAACTATGACATCACTGATTCTGACTTTAAAACATAGCACAGAATTCATAGTGCTGCCATCTATCATAAAAAAAATTAACTAAGACTAAATTTTATTCTAATCAAATGGCTTCACTGAACAAAATGAATCTGCATTCCTAATGGCAAGTGCTGGTTCTTTTTGTAGGTTAAATTTTGTGGCATAATGCTTGCATAATCCACCTACACCATCACATGCACTTTTCCCGTGTCCAATTGCTATGAAAATCCATTTTGCTTTTTTCTTTTTATTACATTTGGAAAATTCATGAAACTGATATTTGTTTTTGAAATGACCTGCAGCACCATCTGAAATGTAAATTTCTTCTTTAAAATTTTTGGGTGGGCAGATAATTGATATTTCATTTTTTATTAGTTGGAGAGCGCAAAGAGCATGTGCTGTATCATGCTTAACATCATCAGATATAACAGGAAAACTTTTTATCTCTTCTCCAAAATGAGCGATGCATGTAAATAAGCATATTTGTGTATTTTGCCAATGGTAACTTTGAATTTCATCTGGCAAAATCACAGACCAGTTCTCTGCAAAATCAAAATGCAAAACCAGTGCATGGTTTATTAATACAGACTCTTTTATGCTTGCTATAGCCCTTCTCTGGATCTTATGAATATAACAGTGACAGCTTTCATAATCCAATGCCTTGCATCATCTAAAAATTTGGCAATAGAAGAAGTTTTCTTTATAAGATCACCACTTTCCTAAATAGCATATGTAATCTCTTCTTCTTCCAACGATAACCCCAGTGTCTCGCATGATATACCTTCTGTACCTGGGCACTTTCCACATTCTTGAAGCCAGCAGTTCTCAGTTACTTCCTGGTATAAGCACTTTCGCAATAGATCTTCTTCCTCAGGTTTTTTGGTTAAATTTTTCAAAGCAATACACACAAGATTTAAGTTACTGCAATAAATATACGTGCATACTGTTCTAATTGGTTGTACTTTAACCCATTTTGGACGAAGAGAATAGAATTTAGCATGACCGATTTTTAAATTGTTTTCTTGTTGCATTAAGATGTAAGTTTTTCTTACTAATCTTGTCATAAACCTTTTTACTTTTTTGACTCTTTCTCCATTGCTATCAATAACACTAATGACATCATTTTTATTTGGGCTTTGTCTGGAACAATCCTTGCTGTCATCCAAATAATATGATAATGCAATAGTCAATGTATCTAAAGGCAAAGGATGGCCATGGATCAGGCTTAGTATATATGCCCTTTTCCTTTTTTATTTTACATGCTTTATCTATCAAGTATTTTGATGTATTTGGTAAATTCTGCAGAATTTCAGCTTTACTAAAAGTCCCTGGAATCAGAGTCAATAACTACTTTATCATTATTGTTACAGGCTTGGAGTGCTACATTTACATTAGAAAACCAAATCAGAGTAATTTAAACAGTCCGATTCTTTTAGCAGAGGTTTATTTGCAGAAGAATCTACTCCAAAAATGTTTTCAAGCTTGCTTACAGCTGAAGTAGCAAATGTTTCTGCTAGTTCTTGTCTTTTAACATAACCTGATCGTCTTTCTGGTCTAACTTCTGAGGGTGTCTTCAGTGGCGATATTTCAACATCTAAGGTATTAATACTTGTGTTTAAAGCACTTACAATCTCATCACTTGGAATAAAGGAAGATGAAGAAGTTTTACATGTTTCTTCTTTCGGCTCATTTGAAACTTCTGTAATTTTTTTCTTATAGAAAGCCAAACAGTTTAGACACAAATTATCAGTACTATTAATTGCTATAGATGGTCCAACAATGCTTTGGATTGATTCAGCCAAGTCACCCACATTATAAAATTTAACATTACTACTTTGATATATAATTTTTTTATGTCTTTTACTGTAGTCCTCACACTTTACTCTTTTAGAACTATGAAGATCTGACATAATGAACCCAAAAATAAGCAAGACAGATTTTTTAATCTCCACAATTCAAAAGACAAAAACAGACTGAGTGAATCCAGGGTGTGGGTGGGAAGATAAGAGTGCTCATTGGCTATAGTGTTCTTTGTTTCTTCCTACTAAGGTAAAACAACTCCTCAGTGAATTCCTCAGTACTGTACAAAGAAACTGACCTTGAACATGCTTGAATGTCTCAATATGTTTGTTGACTTGGATAAATTAGTTTTATAATAAGGAAATAGTAAAAATATTCAATCTTGTAGGAATTTTATAAAAATAATTGGTTCATTTCAGAACAACTATTTATTTATTAAAATCTAGTATAATTATTGAAATTTTGAAGATTTTAGTGATTATTTTTTTAAAAATAAATAAAATATTGCTGTTGTGAAAATTGAATTCATTAACATCCTTTAAACAAAGTAGATTTACATGATGCAAATTTAAGTAATATAAATATGTTGCATTATTAAAAGTAATGCATATTAAATTACTAGTTTTAATATGCTAGTTTAATATGCATTAGACATTAAAATAGTACTAGATATCTATACATTACAGCTAAACAAGTTTCTTTTAGGCTATTTAAGCTAACAGATTTTATAGTACATATCAGTAATTTTATATTCAATAAATTATGGAACTATTCACAATATATTCTAATTAATATTGATAGCAATTGCTCAAAAGTATTAATTTTTTCTAAAAACATTTAATGTTTTATCTAATTGATAAAACACAATTAAGATTTTTACATAGAAAATATTATACCATTAAAAAAAAAAAAAAAAAAAAAAAAAAAAAGTAGTAAATAGACAAAGCAAAAATACACCAATCTGGCTCCATGACTCAACAACATGTTATTAGGAGATTATTTGTGAATGTTTTTTTTTTTTTTTGTTTGTTTTTTTAACTGGTGTTAAAAAAAAATTTAGGGAAAAAAATTCAATAAATTGAGACTTTTACGTTGTGGAAATTATGCCATTCAAAAAAAATTGTAGAAAATATACAAAGCAAAAATACCAAAATGCAGCTTCATAACTCAACTATATTCTATTAGGACATTATTTTGCCAGATTTTCAGATTTTTAAAAAATGGTGTTTTTGAATAACGGCTCCTCGAAAATGCGACATTTTGGCATTTCAGGATATTTTTAAGAGCTGTTACAAGAGCATGGGCCTAAAAAAAATTATGAGTAAGGCTATCCTGTAGGGGTGAATAAATTACCATTGTTAATTTAATTATCAAATTTATTTTTGTATGGGGAAAAAATTCTTAAAATTTCAAAAAATCACAATTTTTTTTTCGAAATATGCAATATTTTTGCTAATTTATTAATTATTAATGCTTAATTCATACACACCATATCAAAACTCATTTAAAAAGCTTCAAAATAAAAGTTTTTTCAACTGTCTAGCTCTTATAGTTTTAGAATGACAAGCAAATAAACATATGTTATAAATCACAATTTTTTTTTTTTTAAATGAATTTTTAGCTATATTTCAAAATGCCATAACTTGGCCTTTTTTTGCAAAATTCTTTTGGGATATTTAATATATTCAATAAAAGAATCTACCATATTTTTTTCAAAAAAATTGCAGTCGGTCAACTGACACCGCCTTCCTGAATTGAAATGGAAGTAGTCTAAAACAATATAATTAACAAAGGCATATGAATCATTTAAACAATTAATACAATAAACAAACTGACTTCATGGCAATCAGCTGTTAAATGATGCTTCTGTAAATAAGGAATATTACATTTCAAAAACTTGACAATCTGCAGCAATAATTTAGCTTCAAAGAAAGCACTTGTACGCCTGAGAAACTGTCAATACTGACTAAACACATTATCATTGTGAAACTTTCCTCCACTTTATCAGCCGTTGAACTTTATACATAAACAATGAGAAACTTTCAAACTTGCCTTGAATACCGGGGCACTTCTTCATGGCCTTCAGCCTTTAACACCGCTGAAAGCAAAATGGAGAAAAACATCAAAGAGATAACGTTACTCTTCTGCTTCTTGGTCTCAAGTAAATTGGTTAGTGAAAGGACTTAATCAAAACTGATAAACGGCACATGACAAATACGTAATATGTAACTAAGACTGGTAATAAAGTAATAACTGGTGAAAGAAAAAGGACAAACATAATAAGTTCATATCGAAACATTAAGGTAAGGAACTATGTTAATGTCGAAGTATTTATACTGAAAAGATGAACTAAAAAGGGACTTATTACGCATGTAAGGAGCAGACGAAACGATGATTCTTGAATGAGAATCCATCGTGACAAACCATCGTACCGGCAATGAGCGGTAGACTGAAACAAATGACGCCACCTTGTGGCGGTCAAGAAAAACGTCATTTCTATTCCTGAGCATAAGCGAGTATGCCGGAGAAAAATAAAGATAAACAACAAAATGAAACCGGGAGATTTGAAGGTAAAGCATTGGGAATAAAGTAAGTTAAATAACTGTTGTTTAAATATATGAGACCTTTAATAAAGAATTATAATAAATTTAAATAGATTTAATAAAAAGAAATGTGTTGAATGAAAAAGTAAAAAGGTACTTGAATAAAAGGTAAAAAGAATGTAAAAGTTATAATAAATGAATAAACTATTTAATAAGTGAAACATTTCTAAAGGTGTATGGAAATACTAAATGATCACTAGAGACTAGAGCTGGATGCATTAAGATATAAGAATTCATTCCTGAATCCAAGATCCGACCGTCTTACATCGTGGCTGACAACGAACGAACTGCCGAACATCGTTCGCGGCTGAACTGCCTTTTGACTGGCGCTGATGGCGCCATCTAGTGCACATCATAACAGATATAACATTCTCTTCCTTCTTAAAGGAAATATTCAAGTTGTTAGACATGCACAATACAATAAAAAAAAATAAAGTCCTTGACACAGTTCAAAATTTAACAGTCCAATTTAAAAAGTCTAATATTGCAAACGTTCAGGTTTTGCTTTTGGACGAGTGGAACGTCTAGGAAGTGGCGCTCCTGGATTCTGCAAAACTGCTTGCGGCGAGAGTGCTGGAGGATCTGCCTGAGAACTGTGTTCTTGGACACTTACCTGCGGAGACAGCGTAGGAGGTAGAAGGGTGTCTGTCACCTGATCAGCTGGTAACTCTACTACATCTCTCGGTTGCACTGTAGGCACTGACACATCTGATCCTGAAGAAACAGAATCTGGTAGTTCTGGAGCTGGAGGAATTTCCTGTAGAGTGTCCTCTTGCCTGTAACGAATTTGATCAATGTGTCGTGTCCAAATACCCCAAGTTGTCTTGACTTTGCACATTGTATTCCCCATTGTTCCTGTAACCTTTCCAGCAACCCAAGATGGGCCCCGGGTAAAAGAGCGCACCCAGACAGGAGTGCCTTCTGTAAACTTGCTATTATGGGTATCTCCCCTCTCAGATGTTTTAACTTTAGCACTGCGGATAAGATCCAAACGCATGCGAAGAGGTCGTCCGAACATTGCCACAGCTGGAGATATACCCGTTGCCTTTGATGGGGTATTTCGAAAATTCAGAAGAAATCTGGTCAGTCTTTCAGTGAAAATGCCTTCTTTAGCTTTCTTCAATGCAGTTTTTACTGTACGCACTGCTCTTTCCGCTAAACCATTTGAATTCGGATGGTATGGTGCGGTTTTAATTGGTGTAATGCCATTTCTTTTCAAGAAATTTGTGAATTCGTCACTACGGAAGCCAGGTCCGTTATCACTGACTAAGCTCTCTGGTAAGCCAAAGCGTGCAAACAGGTTACGCAGAGCTATTATCGTTGAAGTTGCTGTGGTGTTGGGCACTGGAATCACTTCAAGCCATTTTGTTTTGGCATCAACTATAATTAATAGCCAATGGCCTTCTACAGGACCCGCATGGTCGATATGGATTCTCTCCCAAGGTTTTTTAGGTGTGAGCCAAGGGATTTGTGTCGAAGGAGGAGCTGCAGCATTTTCTTGACAGTCGAGGCAGTTTCGAACTTTTGTTTCTAAGTCCCGATCAATACCAGGCCACCAGACATGGGAACGAGCCAGAGATTTAATAGCAGAAATCCCTTGATGAGCACTGTGAAGTTCATCCAAAACAAATTGACGAAACTTTCCTGGAACAAAAACACGGGAACCTCTGAGAATGATGTTTTCCTCAACTGACAGTTCATGTCGGATATGCCAAAAGGCTTGTAAATTTTCTGTCACTTTCTTTGGCCACCCATTTTGAATATGAGATCGTAGACGGCTCAGTGCAGGACACTTGTCTATCTCCCTTTGGATTAGATGTGCTGTCAGTGGACTATCATTTAACTGTCGGATAAGCAAAACCGACTCGACAGGTACTGGAGGCTCCGCCATTTCAGATTTCAGTGGAAGTCTGCTGCAAGCATCAGCATTTCCGTGCAACTTCCCTTTTCGGTACTCTATCTTGTAAACGTAGGCAGATAAAGTCAATGCCCATCGCTGGATACGGGCTGCAGCAACTGATGGAACTGGTTTTTCTTCTGATAATAAAGTTACCAAAGGACGATGGTCTGTAAGTAACGTAAATTTACGTCCCAAGAGATAGTTCCGGAATCGAGTCACTCCAAACACTAAGGCTAAAGTCTCCTTCTCAATGTGACTGTAATTTTTTTCTGCTTTCGTCAGGGAGCGAGAAGCAAAAGCGATTGGTCTATCACCATCTGGAGTTTTATGTGACAGAACAGCACCAAGCCCGTAAGGACTTGCATCACAAGCCAGGATCACTTCCTTGTCTTGGTCAAAATGCACTAGTAATGATGAGGTTTGCAGGACATCTTTAGCTTTTTTAAAAGCTTCTTGTTGTGATGAACCCCATCTCCATGGCCGTTTGTTTTCCAGCAACTGGTATAAGGGTGCTAACAGTGTTGACATGTTAGGTAAAAATTTCGCATAATAGGTGATTAAGCCAATAAAAGAACGTAGCTCGTCTACATTTGTTGGTTCCGGAGCATCCGTAATCGCTTTGACCTTCGATTCAACTGGATGCAACCCATCTTTGTCCAGACGATGACCAAGATATTCCACAGATGGTTTGAGAAATTCACATTTTTCTGGATGTAACTTTACACCTGCTGCTTGCAGACGAGAGAGAACTTCTTGTAAGTTCTGTAGATGTTCTGCTTCGGTTTTACCAGTTACTAGAAGGTCATCCAAGTATTTAGAGGCTCCTTTTACCCCTTGTAAAATCTTGTCAATTTCACGTTGAAAAATAGCCGGGGCGGAAGCAATGCCAAAAGCCAGGCGTGTGTACCGGAAGAGACCTCTGTGCGTATTTATCACTACCAGGCGTCTTGACTCTTCATCGAGCTCTAGTTGACAGTATGCATCCCGCAGATCTAATTTAGTGAATGCTGTACCCCCAGACATTTCAGCAAACAAATCTTCGATATTTGGCAGAGGGTACTGCTCTAATTCTGTTACTTTATTGACTGTTAGCTTAAAGTCACCACATATTCTAATTCTGCCGTCTTGCTTCAGCACAGGAACAATAGGAGCTGCCCAATCAGAAGTTTTAACTGGCTCTAAAATGCCATCTGCAAGTAGGCGGTCTATTTCCTTGTTGATTTTTTCCTTGTATGCATATGGTACAGGACGAGCCTTGAAAAATTTTGGAGGTTCACCAGTTTTACAGGTAAGATGAACTTTAATTCCTTTCACTAATCCCAAGCCTGGTGAGAAAACATTCTCGAATTCTTTTAAAAGTCCATCTAGCTTGAGCTGCTCAGTCCTTACACAATGTAATGTGTGGTTCATGTTTTCATCAAACGCATTCATTAGGCTTAATGGAACAATCCAGTTTCGCCCAGCTAAATTAGTGCTTCCCTGAGAAACCACTAGCAGAGGTAAAGTCTGTGTTCTTGCTTGGAACACCACATTCACATCTGTAACTCCCAAAATATCAATGGTATTGTTGGTGTAAGACTGAAGCTTAATGTTCGTTTTTTCCAAAGGAGGGCAGAATCTTCTAATTTTATCAAACAGTTTTACAGGCATTATGGAAAATGGAGCCCCTGAGTCAATTTCAAAAATAACAGGCTGGCCTTGGATCTCACAAGTAATTTTCACCGGAGGGTAATCTCTCTTGTTATCTCTTAAATTAAAAATTGTATACTCCTTACTGCCTAAATCTTCTTTAGATTCAGCAACTAAGTTAACTTTAGGTTTGTAACCTTGTTTATTCTTTGATAAACACACTTTTGACAGGTGCCCCACTTTTTTACAGCTATAACACGTGCTATTTTTGTGTTTACAATCAGAAGAATGGTGTTTGGAATCGCCACAACGATAACACTTCTTCCCTGTACGGCCGTTATTTGAATTGGACGCCGATTTAACGATCTCGTTTTTTCGCGGCCGTTGCGCCGTAACTTGTAATTTTTTTACTTCAGGAACGGCAGATATCTTCAGATCAACAGCATCCCTCGCAGCTGCTTCCATTGAAACGGCAATTTCCGACGCTCGCAAAAGGGTTAAATTGCTTTCTGATAACAATTTTCGTTGTATTCCTTCGTCTTGTATGCCGCAAACAATCCGATCACGGAGCATCATATCTAGAGACTCGCCGTAATTGCAATACTTCGCTAATTTCCGAAGCTCTGCGATATAATCGGCCACTGATTCGTCCGCGCGCCGTACGCGGCTGTTGAACTTGAATCGCTCCACGATCTCTGAAGGCACTGGATCATAATGTCCGTTGAGGATGCCGATGAGTTCCGCTAATGTCTTAGATGTGGGTGCAGCCGGCGATAGCAGATTCCGAAGCAATCCGTAAGTGGCAGGTCCTACCACCGTTAAGAAAACAGCACGTTTTCTATTGTCTTCGACTATGGCGTTGGCGATGAAGAACTGTTCCAGTCTTTCGGAGTATTCGCTCCAGGATTCGACCGATTGATTGAATTCTGCAATACAGCCAAAAGAAGCCATGCCGGAACTTGAATAAACAACTCTGGGGTCGCCGGTCGCCGATTAAGCCTGCTTCGCTAACGCCGTAACGTCCGTCCGCCGATCGGCGCTTAGGCCTAGTAGGAACACGCGGTCATCCACCGCTGACGCTCTTTCTTCAAAATCGCGTCAAAAAAACATTTTTTTTTATTGAAAAAACATCGATAGAGTTTATCCTCGTCGCCACTGAAACATTTCTAAAGGTGTATGGAAATACTAAATGATCACTAGAGACTAGAGCTGGATGCATTAAGATATAAGAATTCATTCCTGAATCCAAGATCCGACCGTCTTACATCGTGGCTGACAACGAACGAACTGCCGAACATCGTTCGCGGCTGAACTGCCTTTTGACTGGCGCTGATGGCGCCATCTAGTGCACATCATAACAGATATAACAATAAGGAATGAATATAGTTAAGTAAACATAAATAAAGATAGATTGACTATAGAAATGGAGATATGGCTGGAAAGTGGCAAGAACAGGCATGACAAATTTCCTGTCACGATTCATGGGTGTATTTTGTGTGTTTTTAATGTAAACAGGGTTCGTACAAACTCCTTAGAAACTACTTAGAAATGAAAACGTTCCCAAGTAGTTCTATGGTGTAACTTATTAAAAAAATCCATCAAATATCATGAAAATTCAAAAAGATATCATTATTATAGTAAGCTGTTTTTACTTTGCTCTCTAAAAACAACTGAATGATAAGAGATTCTTCACAAATTGACATTTTGTATTAACTGACTTTTAGGAAAGAATTAGTATTTAATGAATACAATATTTAACAGGGTTCGTACAGACTCCTTGGACTCCTTAGAAATTACTTAGAAATAAAAACGTTCCCAAGTAGTACCTCCCCCATAGGGGGAGGGGGGGTAACTCGCAGAATCCCTGCGGAATTGGGACTGTGCAAGTGCATGCCACATAGATTACAACAAAAGTGACAAGTCCTTAAAAATTTTTTGGACTCCTTGGATTTTTTATGCACTCCTTGGATTTTTTCTTCCAAACTCTGTATGAACCCTGTGTAAATTATGCACAAAATTTAAATTTTTTTTTTTTTTTTTTTTTTCAATTTATGGATGGAATTTACATTTTAAGTGCAGTCTTTGGACAAAATTCGTGTTTTTTATGCAATTCTTTGTCAAATGCATATTTTTTGTGTGATTCTTTGTTAAAATTCGCAATTTTTTTTTAGGTCTTTCGACGAAATCCAACGTTAACAGTAAATAATTCACACATAAAATTGAGGAAATATTTTCATTTTTTTGGTACTAAACAAAAGCTACAAAAATAAAAATTGTTTCTTTCCTAAAATTTTCTGCAAAGTTCATAAAATTTTCTGCACATGGCCTGCGCGCATGCATCTATTATACAACTCTGCCGTATTCTCTGCATTAGATTGCATGCCTATAAATTGTAGGGTAGGGTATCTGTATGCACTTGTTAGAAGAAATGAAGATAATTGAAAATGGGTGAGAAAAAAGACATGTTTTGCATTACATTGCTTTCAAGCTCAATGTATTCCCACTAAAAACTTTTTTTCTTTGGGAATATTAAAATTAATAAGTTTAAAAATTTTCCTAAAACTGTAAAAATATTTAAGTTATGAAATATGAATCCTTTGATAATTTCTTTTTAGATAGTGTTTATGTTGCTTTCACAAATATTTCCTTTTAAAAGTTGTTTTATATCAATAAGGAATCCTCAAAGCCTCATACGGCATATAATTAGATTTACTGCAATTTGTAGTATATGTGATGATTGCTAATACCCAGTTTCTGAAAAGTAGTAAATACTTTTAACGGGTAGCGAGTTTGAAAATAATGATATCATACAGGTATTCATTTTGTTGTTACTTTTACAGTGCTAGTCTACACAAACATTTAAATATTGATCTCACCATTGGTTCTCCATAAATGTGACACAGTTTGTTCCTCCAAAAGTTTCAAATAAAGGACACCAATTTTAGTATTTCGAAACTTTCATTATTATGTAAAATTAAAAATAGCAAAAATGTACAAAATGTGTGCTGCTGTTAATAAAAATAAATACACATTCGTCAAAATAATATTCAATAAAAGTAAAATGAATGCATATTTGCCGCTAAGAAATTTAAATCTCAATCAAAATAGTATAAAAATATATTAAATACTATCATTTCTTTACATTTTCCTCTTAATTTTGTAATTGCTTCTATTTATATAACTAATTGTTCTATATAAGCAATAATTTGCTAAATAAACTTAGAAAAAATTTAGACAGAATTATCATAATTGAGTCAAAAGTGTCAGCTAAGGTGGTTTTATATGATTTCAGAAATACCTTATTTATTTACTGCTCATCATGTTTATGAATGAAAACTGGAAACTGAATGAAATTTCCTACTTCTAATCTTAGATAAATTTATATTTCAATAAAATTTTCATAAATTGTAATGTAACAAGCAAAAAATATCGGTTTTTAATTTCATTTGATGAATGAAATTTTTAGCTATGTCTGAATGCTTTCAACTTGGGCTCAATTGAATGCAATAGATTTAATTTTTTTTCTTTTATTTATCTTTTTTAAGTATCACTCTCAAATCTTTCTGAAGTTATTCTAGACATTTGTCAGTACATTCTTTGCAAACTTCAACAGTTTCTACATATCAGAATAAAATTTCAATGTTTATTTAAATATAAAATATTGTAAATTGATTTAAAACTTTTTTAAATAGTCTCTGGGTTCTATAAGTTATATTTAGGAAAAAATTCTCAGTGCTCTGACAAATAATATAATAAAAATATCATTCTTTTGCGACTAAAATTCCCCAAATTACTATATATAGAATTTTAAGAGTGCTTCCATACATTAAAAATATCGTCTGTTCCTTTTTAAGTGCTAAAATGCTTCAAAATTTCATTAAATGAAACATCGTTACTCGGCAAGTTTTAATCATAGAAGAAAAGAATTTTTATTCTTTTATTTGTCACTGAGAAAAATGTTCTAAATATAACTTAAAAATCGCTAGGGCTATATAAAAATTTTAATTAATAACAGGATTATTTCATCAACATAATCCTAATAGCTTATCTAGAACACTTTTGCAATTTACATTACTTATCTGATGCTCATTGCTTACCTTTGAAAAATATTAAGGTGCATTTTACCATTTTCAAGACATCCTGTATGTTGATCTGAAGCAGTTATTGCATTTGATGTTTTCTTTTCAATTTCAGAATGGTTACAGTCGAAAGGTTCCCGGCGTGATTTCGAGCATTTAGATTCTGTATCATTAGCCAATATCCTGGAGGAATTCTATGAAAATCTTACTAAGCCTGATGGGGAAGAATATAGTGTGAGCACCATGCATACAATTCGAGCCAGCATCAGCCGTTACTTAAGTCTGCCTCCACAGAGTAAACCTTTTAGTATTATAAGAGATAGGGAATTTAAAAAAGCAAATGAAGCCTTTTATCGCCGTATCAGACGTCTACAGAGTCCTCGACAACCTGCCTTCCATTACGCACCTGGACAAACTGCAATATGGCAACCTCACCCTTCCACAGTTAACATCCCTTGTAATAGCAATGGTATAATGCTAGTCCAGCTTGGTCCTCCTCCTTCTCAACAATAAGAAAAGTTAAAAAAAAAAGGTTACAATGTACATAAAATTGTGAATACAATAATGGAGATATTTAGTCCATTTTGTCTGAATGTGTGCATAGCACACTTTACTCTAACATGTAAGGTACTGTTAGTGGTACATTGTTATGATTCTGACCTGATAATGATAATATGAGTAATTTGTGTTTGCCCGGTGAAAATAATCTTACATAATCTTAGCAGATAATGTGTTTTGTCTGATTAAATTTTGGACTTTATTTTTATACTCAAGATCTCGCTACTCTGTACAGAGTATATGTACCTTCTGTGGTTATGCAGTTTGTTGCCGAGAGCAGCTGGCAGTAGATTTTGATTTTAATATTTAGCATTTCAGATTTTTTAAAAGTATATACTTGTATTTAGTTCTTCAAGTTGACAGCTGTAGTTTTTTTTTTTTTTTTTCGTTATATTTATTGTGCTATTGTAGTTTGTTTGAATTTAAGTATTTATTATATAATTGTAGTGTTTGAAATGCATTTTTGAAAATTTTTACTATTGCTTTAGTTTTTAAAATACATTAAAGCTTCTGGATTTATATCTCAATTTTTAAAATGCATATTATGTGCTAAACTTCAGCTACACTGAAAAATTTCAGAATATTTTAAAACAAAACCGCTGTGCATTACCATTATTATTTTAAGAATGGAATTCGAAATCCATTTTATTAAGCTATCTTATGTTCAGAATAGTTTAACATTTCATTTATTATAAAATCTATTTTTAATTTTCTACAGTAAAAGCCAATGCTCATAAAAATAGCATAATCCAAAGCAATAATTTAAATTGAACGCTTGTGTGCAACGAAAGCATGAAATGTTTTATTTTGCACAGCAATATTTGGAAATGCTTTTTAAAAAAACTTATTTTTCATAATTCTTATTGATTTTTCTATGCTAGAAACAAATCAGGGATAGTTGTAAAAACATTTAACTGATTTTTTTAAGTGTAGAATATTGAATGCATGTTTCTGTGTTGTCTCAATTTATGATGACAGTATTAAATACAAACAAAAGTTCTATTTCTGTTTTGTTGTAGGTGGAGAGCTTATACCTTCAGCCTTTGTAGCTTCCTTTCATGTGTTTTTGCTTGCAAATAATATTTGAAAATACTCGCTGAGAGTTTTTAGAGAACTTTAACACTAGCTTTTAAATGAAAAGAAAGAAAAAAATCCCTTTTTTTTTTTTTTTTTTTTTTTAATAAATATTATTTTTTGTAAAAGTGTCATTCTAAATCGGCTTTGTTTTTAATAACAAATATTTTCAAACTGTATCTTTAGTGATGAAATTTGTTTAAATAGTAGATTTGGTTTGTTTTTAGACATTCATTTTAAACACATGTGTATATAAACTTAAGTTTCCACATTAATATATATATATATTTGTTTGTTAAATTTATTCCTTACTGTTACTTTTTGTCTTATTTTGGGATGTTGAAATTGATTTTATTTAGTCACAGCATTGAGGCAATAAAAAGTAAAATCAAAGCAATATTCTGTGGTTCATTTATATTAAGTGTCTATCACTAATTTTCTTTGTATTTAAAACACAATAAAAGTATTTTATCTTGATTGTGTAATGCTCGTAAAAAATTCTTTATGCTATAATTGAAAAAAAAAATATATATATGAGAATTATTTTAGGCTTGAAGTTTTTTTAATGTCAATCTGATTATTTTCATAATTAGGTAATGCTGTTTCTTTACAAATTCTTATATGCATAACCAGTCTTGTTAAAATTACAACTTATATGTAATTTGAAGTGCAATGTTTAACTGCTGATGCAGTTAATGTTCTTGGTGCAATTTTTTGTAAATAAGCACTTTAATAAAAAAAAAAAAAAAAAAAAAAAAAAAAAAAATGTTTAGAAATTTTATCAATTGGGCAGGCATTTTTTTTTTTTTTAAATAGGAGAGAGAAAAGATATTTATAAAGAATAAGGTGTGGGGAGGGGCAAATTTTAATGCCTGTTTATGTCTAAAAAAATGAGTGTCACAGCTTTGTAAATATTTTTCTTATAGCTGCCGGATTTGTTTTCTTTCTGTGCATTTTATCATCTGTGTATGCTTACATTGCTGTGAGAATCTCATTATCCCCATTCACAATTTTAATATTTAGTTTTAATTTAAAAGCTAGTGTTAATCAGTGTGAAAGGACTGCAAAGCATTTAGTGCAATATTGTATATGAATAAACCAATTAAATTTGAATGTGCAAAGATGCATTATTTAATTCTACAAATCAATGTAAATAATGCATGTTCTACTTTTGTAGTATAATTATACACATACAACAAACATAATTATGTATCTGTGTATTTTTAATTATTTTTAATAAGTATTGCAATACAAGCATTTTTTGTTGATGTTTTAAAGATTTTTTAAAATTATTTTAAAATTTTTTATTTAAATCCTTAATGATTTGCTTTTAAAAAATAATTTTAAGATTAAAAATTAACTCAATATTTACTTGCTATTATTGTTAAATTAATTTTATGCTTAAGAATCAGTTATTGTAATTATAATAATTAGTTTATTGAGCTGTACATAAAAATGTTAATGGTATCATTGCTTTATCGTTAATGTTATTTGATATAGTCATATTGAAGTGTGACAGTTAACATGATCATGATATAAGAATCATCTTAATTGCAGATTTGTGTTTTAAATTTATGAGAGATGTTTAAATTGATATACTCTTTAGTCATTGGGGTAAGAATATTTTTTAGTTTCCCCTTCCCATTACAAATTATGTAGAAATATACCTTTACTGTTATGTAAATATTTTTTGAATGACATTTTCATCCAAATAATTTTTATGACTTTAAATTATTTTTTCTTTTAGTTTAATATTTATGATTTTGTTATTTGAGTTTTACCTTAATTCAGTTCATTTTGTTTGTCAAAAAGAGCTTTTTGTTCAAATTTTTCATTTGATAAATAAAATTATTTTATTTGTTAATTTGTTGCTTCTTTTTCTTTTTGTTTTTTAAGTTAATTCACTCTTTTTTTTATAGTTTTGTTTTTGAATAATACTGGGAGTATATTTTAGAATGCAAATGTCTAATGCAATTAAGTTTATCAAATATTAAAATACTGATACCTAACTCTTTATTTGCATATTTCATATTTGTTTCACCTAAATAAATATTTATACTTTTTTAAGCAAATTTTATAAAGTATAAAAATTTTTAGTTGGGAGGCGGCGGGAATTCTTCTCTGAATTTTCTCGTTGTTCTTATTAGAGTTCAAGTATATAAAATGAATATTCTTCATTATCTTAATAGAGTGGTGTATGATAAATGAAATGAAAAGACATACAGTTTTCCATATATTTTAATAAGTCCACTTTTCTATTTAATTCAACTTGTTTTTTATATGTAAAGATAAATTGTGAAATCATTTTCACAGGTGTGTCCCTCAGTGCAATACAATATTTTAATATTTTTAGTCTTAACTACATTAGAAATTAATACATCCACTTTATGGCATTTTTTCATTAGCTAACCACAGACGATAAATTGCTTAAATATCCTTTAATTACAATTGTCTATAAGTTAAAACAAAATGGATTTAATGATGAATGAAATCATTTGTCAAAATAGGCCAACTGACTGTGAAACCCAAACGAAATATTTTAAACACTAAAATATAGAAAATATAAATTAAATGAGGTCAATATATATATATATTTAATCACACAAATAAACTATATCAATTAATAATTTCATGTTAATTAAATTGTGATTATACGTTTAAGAAATCTTTAAAAACAAAATATTTCAAATTTTAAATAATTTTTCATTGTTTATTTTCTGTTGATGTACCTTACAAAAGAAGCAAGAGCAAAAATTAGAATTTAAGAAGGGGGGGGGGGGGTAATGCTGCCTCATGCTTCTACCAAGCATAAAATGAAAGTGGTGGATTTTTCATAAATAAGTGTGGTTGACATGCTAAGTTAATGTATTCTAACAGAAATTTTTTGAGTAAAACAGAGTGTGAGGAAAAAAAAAAAAAATTATACACATTTTTCAATAAGTGAACTTTGGATTTGAAAAAATTTATGCATATTAAATTTCAGTGATAACTGTAGACTATTTGTTTTCAGAACAAAGAATAAATAAATTAATTGCAGTTTATTTATTCAGTTTCAGGTTTTTAAAATCTTCATCTTTTCAATTTGATTATTAATTATTTTAGTTTTTAAAGAAATTAGTAAATAATTCTACCAGAGAGATGTTTCACTGTTGACTTTAAAACGCTCATCTTTTTAATTATCAGAAAAAAATATTCAGTCACCTTTAATATTTTGAAACGAAGTTGAAGAAAATGATAAATGATATATTTCTGTGTAAATTTCTAATGAAACATGTATTGTTGAATTTTTTGAAAAATTTGTTTTTGAAAACATATTACATTTCAGTTTTATTTTGTTCCACATATTAAAAAATATTGAATTAAATTTCTTCTGTAATAAAGTAAAAATACAATGGATACATATTACACTAGTCAAATAATATACAATTTATTCATTGAAATGTTACATTAGACCATATTAGTTGTATTTAAAAGTACTTTGTGACCAAAGAAAACCAATAAGTATTTTCTTTTTAACTCTATTATATATTTTTATTCTTCACATTCATTTTATATTGATACAACTTATGTTTCATTACAATGTAATTTATCACTTTTTAAATTTCAAAAGCAAAGGGAAAAATAGAAGGGCTTTTATTTATCTGATACAAACATGGAGAAATTTTAAGCATTGCATGTTATTGAGGGAAAATACCATATTATCTATATTTAAAACAATTTTAAGCTCTCATAGCATGATTATGTAAATTAAATTTCAATAAATATTTATTTCAATTTAGGTTTGGTTTTAACATGGACAGAATAAAAAACTATATAATTGAGCTTAATAAATGAAAGTTCATGTATGATGGGGTCATTTTTATTGCTGGAAATATTTCACCTTAGCAAAATTAAGATCTAAGTTTGTTTTTAAAATTTAGATTTTTTTTATTTAAATGCACAGTTTTCTGTAAAATGTTTAGAAAATCAAGTTGTCTCTCCATTTTTATGAGCGTTAAACAAACAAAAGGCTTAACTGTTCAAACATCATAAAGATTTCATAAATTATCATAAAATGGATAAAATTACAGGCCAGTTCACTGAAATACATTTCATATAGCCTTATCATAAGCAATGTCTTAAAATATATTTCTACAAATATTTTTATCAATGTCCAGTGTAAGTTGTATTTGCAGACTTTGGTTTTAGCATGGGCCAAAAGAAAAGCTAAATAATTGAGCTTAATGAAAATGCATGTATGAAGAGGTAATTTTTATCAGTAGAATTATTTCATTTTTGCAAAATTAAGATCAAATTTTGCCAATAAGAATTAATAATCTTGAACACCTTAATTGTCTGATTGTCAGTTTCTATAATTTTTACAGAAGATCAAAAGAAAAGTATTCTAGTGGAATTCATAAAAAATTAAGGTAAAAGAATTATTACTTAAATGATTAAGTGGTTATATATTTATTAATATTTAGCCATAAATCTAAACTGGGAATTTTTAAAGAAAAAAAATTGAACAGAACTAAATTTTAATATTGATGTTGTAGTAATGATATAGTATTTTCCAATTTCAGTTAAATTTTGATCACTTTATAACTGTATAAATATCTATATTTTTTAATAATGTACAAGCTCAATTATTTGATCAGTTTTTGTGTAGAAACATTTAAAATTTATTATTAAGAATTTAAAATATGGTCACCATTATTTAATGTCCTATTGTTGTTTTTGCTGTACATTAACACATTTTATAAAAAGGCTGTATCTGCATTTATTTATTGTTATTTGAGGTGGAGGGGGGGGGGGGGTGTCTTTGAACATACATGGATTTTTGATGTTGGTACTTTCATTTAAAATTATTTTCTAAACTAATAGCTTTCAAAAGACTTAGTAATTCAAAGTTAATAACTGTTCATAATTAGTCTATTTAAAGTTGGTTGTTTATATATTTTAACTAAAATGAAAAATTTTTCTTCTTAGTATTTATGAATGCTTGCATAAGACAGTAAATGAAACAAGAGAAAAATGAAATTGAAAAGCTTCATGCAAAATCAAAATAAGTTTCGAAGAATTTTAATTTGAATAGCATGCTTTTAAAATATTGATTCCAACTTTGCTATTATTGCTGTTATATAGTCCTACATGTTTAATACTTAAATGGTTTTTAAGTAATTAAATAAGTACATTTATGTACCCAGGCATTTCATTTTAATTTCAAAAATTTTTATTTTAAATTTTTATCTTATTTCAAGAAGCATTTATTTTTTACTATTTTTAATATTAATTTTTACTTCAGATTTATCTAACATATTATGTTATAATATTACATAATTATTAAATTATTGTATGACTATATTATTACTTTACAAATCGTTTTTGTATCAGTATTGAATAGATTGTGAAGTATAAAAATTTTGATTTCACCAACAAGAACGTTTTATTCTTTAAATACCTAATATGAAATATTTGAAGGGTTACAGTATGTTTTACGAGTTGAGATAATAGTATATTTAACTTGATTCACATATGTAAAGATTTAATTTTGTAATAAATGTTTCATTCATTCCATATAGAAATCATGTACACGGTAGTGTTTTTTATAACAAACAATATTTTTAATTTTAAATTAATAAGTTAACTTTAAGACAATTTTCCGTTTGCTAGGCACAGGTTATGAATCGCAAAATGTTCTTTAGAGTTACAATTGTATATAAGTTAAAGAACAATAGAGTCAATTATGTGACACAACACATTCGGTAAAATATTCAAATGCTGTGAAATTTCAACAACAAAATATTTTTAATGCTAAAATATAAATAAAACAGTGTAATATATATTTGTAAAAAATTGCACTTTTTATTGATTAATAATTTAATATTAATTAAATCATAATATTTTGAGAAAATAAGTTCAAATCTTGCATTGACAGTTTAAATAATGCTTGTTTTTCTTTGCTAATGTCATATCTATTTATGTAAAAGAGCAAGATTTTTAAATTTCTAGTTTGTGTTTTTTATCAAGCATAAATCAAAGTGATAAATTTTTCATAAGTAAGGTTTTGCCAACATATTTTAAGTTTTTATTTTGAAGGGGAAGATAATTTGAATTGCAGTCATAAAATTATGCATCATTTTTAAGATAAATGTGTAATGCTTACTCATGAGAATTTTTATACTTATTCTACCACTCCACTAAGCAAAGAAAAATGTATTGATTTCAGATATTTCAATAAAATTACTTTTTAAAGATAAGCTAAGCTAAGCTAATGTGAATACTAACTTTATACTTTATTTATTGCAAATATTGGAAAAGTAGAGTTGACTTAAATTAAAGAGTTAGGTTGATGGTAGTTGTACAGAGTCAGCTAAAAAAGTTCAGGTGATCATCATTGTAAAAATTGTTTTTGTGAGTACAAAATCATGGGGGATTTCAAAACTGCAGCTTTTATGTGTGTTTCTGAGAAAGAAAGTAGATATGAGTGAGAGAACTTTTAAAACCCTTTATCATAGATTTAATCATAACTACCGTAATTTATGGAAGAAACGCCGCACCCGGTGTAATCGCCGCACCCTCAAATATTGACATCATTTTGAAAAAAATCGGCGTAATCGCCGCACCCGTCGTAAACGCCGCAGTCAAAAGGAATTATTTTGCCTTATTAAGGAGGCGATAACATACCTAAAATATCGCATAAATACGGCAAAAAACTGAATTATTAGACTAATTAAATTATTAAAATAACTAATTGTCAAAAAAAAAAAATGTAGGAATAAAATATTTACATTACAGAACCAATTTTTCGGAACTTCCGGATCCGGAATTTTTTCCTGAAATTTTTTTGATATGTTGATTTTTTTTTACTTTAAATACATACTGTAAAATCTTGAAAACACTGCTCCCATTTTGAACAAATTTCATTTTTCGAAATGTATATCAGTTTGTAAGCCCGCCACCAAAAATATTTTCTCTTTTAACAATAATAAAAACGAAAAAAAAAAAGTCCAAGCACGATTCCTTTCTGCTTAACTAAACGTATCGATGGAGAGCAGGTGATCGTAAGGCCCAAACACATTTGACCACTTCTTGGAGTTCGGTGTCGGTTCGTTTGTTGTGACGATACTGTGTTTTTTATCTTAATGAATTTTGCAGGAAAGGGACGGTTGTCCGGCAAAAGTAAAATCTTTCCGTCGAGTCTCCCGATTCTTTTGTTCGCTCCTTTCCGTTTTATTATGAAGAAACCGCAAATGGATCCTGTACAAGACTTCACCACTTTTTTCCAGGAATTCAGTTGAAGGAAAGAGTATTGCAATCTGAACTCAGCTTTATTCCGATAATGTTGACTTTCGAGAAACCTCAGACCACTTGTTTTTCTGTGGAGTTATTTTGTAGGGTGCTGTAACTTTTGAATAACTTATTATATTTTAATAAAAATGTATTACACAGCCTAATTTATTATTATTGCAACGTGCTGAAAATTTGAACGAAATCGGTAAATTATCAGAGAAGATAGATTTTTTTTTCTTTTTTTCAAATAATAAGAAAGAAAAACACGTATTGCTTATCGTTTCTTTCTGTTTTCTTTTTCGTTTGTTTGCAGTTCATTATTATTTTTTTTTTTTCCACAATCAAACATCGCGGTTTTGATGACACATTCACGGGGTCCTTTTTAAATATAAAAAGAATAGAATTTAAATAACTTCTCACTTTTTATTTTATTGGAAATTTTTTTTAAGCTTTCTTGGAGCATTTCCCCCCCAAAACGTTTACGGAATATGCCTTAAAGTGTACCAATAAATGTGTTATCGGTTGTCATAAGAACGGAAATTACAAAATATCGCACTTATTGTTGGATAAATAATAAAAAAGATTAAAAATATATGCAAATCATCATAAGAATGAGAATTGGAAAGGTTGCACTAATAGGGGATCGAAAATATCGTATGGAAAATACTGTAGTTTTTGTCAGGGGTTTGTGAATAGAAAACTGCGCCCGGGGCAAAGCTTCAATTTGGCGCAACCTCGCACAACTTTTTCTAGTGATAGAGCCCAGAAATGAAGGTGATACCCCCCCCCCCCCTAAATTTCCGCGCCCGTCGCGATCACCCCCTTTCGCACGGCGCTAGTTTTTGTAACTGAACTAAAATGTATCTACAAAAGAGACATTTCAATTGTAAAATTCAGAAAAACTGGCTTTCCAATATTTTGTTTCTGCAATAAAAGCAGTCCCTTCCTTCCTGCTTACTCCAGTCACCCTATTTCTTGGAAAAGGGTGACTCATGATGTATTGCATTTGTTGATTTACGATCGGTAACATCGCGAACACGGGGAAAAAGGAAGGAAAAAAAAGTGAATTTTTTCGTTTGAAACACTGAATAATTTGCTCAAAATTTTCGTAAACGCCGCACGTTTGAAAATTTCAACTTTTAAACTCGTAAACGCCGCGGCGTTTATTCCATAAATTACGGTATCAAAAACAGAGCTAATGGAAGTGTGCTCTTTTTAACTCTATGGGTCCCAAACTGCCCAAGATATTTTGAGATAATTTAATTCGTATGTCTTAATTCCCACCAGAAAATTAAAACAGCAGTATTTGCTTTAATTAATAACAGAACATTCCATATTTAAATAAAACGAAATTAGCTATTGATTTTTTCTGGTGTAAAATCGGATTTTCTGAACTACATAATTTCTAGAATATGTTCTGTCATGGGATTTAAAGGGTTAAAATCTGTAACTGTGAATTTTTATCCTTTATTTCTATAAATTTATCAAAAACCAAACAAAGTGAATCTGAATGAATAAATAAATGCATGTGCTGTGTCTATTCTCATGGGGTATTGGAGATAGATTGAATTTCCAGCTTGATGAAAATTCTGATCACTAAACATCAAAACATTTGAGTTAATTAAATATATTTAAATTAACTCTTTTTGATAGTCAATAAATTGAGGTAATTCATAATTAATAAAGATAATATTTACAAAATGAATCGTATTGAGATTTAACTTTTAAAAATATTATTTAGTAATAATTAAGTATGCTTAAAAGTAATATGTTCATATTAAAGTAAGAAGATAAAAAAATGCAAATTTATGGTTAATATTCATAAACAGTTCTTATCTGATAAATATCTGGTTTTTATTTTCTATGTACATCTAAATATTAGTTGTAGATTCCAGTGATTGGCAAACCTGTAAATTTTAAGGTTAATTCAGAAAATACAAAAGTTATTTTTTATTGACCTGTCTCTAATTTGCTTTTAGCTATCTGTAAAAAATTAATGTTTTAAACTTTTTAAATTTTTAAAAGATTTAGTATTTGGATTCTCTATTAAATTTTTATATTTAGAAAAACTTATGTCTAAATCTCATTAAGATGAATGTATTTAGTAGATATTAAATAAAAGATCTTGGTGAAACTGATTGCAGAAAAATCTAAAATGTAGTTGAGTGTTTTTTTTTTTTTTTTTTTTTTTTTTTAATATCAATTCTTTCCAATTAAGTGGTGGAGTGGGGGGGGAAAAAGTGAGGGACTGTTACTGTGACCAAAACCAATTATTATATGAATTTCTGAAATTTATAAAATTAAATTATCTTTAAAAAAACTCTTCATTAGAAAGAAAAAAGGCCTTTGTTGAATATTCTGTATTTGGTCAGAAGCTGATATGTGTGTCAAATATTCAGTATTTGGCTAAAATATTGCTAATTTAATTCAACATAGTCTTATTATTTTTATTGTTTTTGATAAATAAATCATCTCTGGCATTACAGTATAAAATTGAATTTCAAATTTACTGTATACTTCAATTTTCAAGATTGTATTTTTTACTCATTTTATTGTTTGCCTGACTTATAAATTTCTTTTCTAGAAATATCTCTCCCCTATTCCTCTCTTCCATATTTCCTTACTTTATCCCAAATTCGGTCAGTTTTATATTCAATAATGCTTTTAGGCAAAGGTGGGATTCAAATAATTTAAGAACCTCTTCCTGTTTGAAAATTTTCTAGCATGAACAACGAAAAAAAATGTTGCATTACATATAGATTATGAAATCACTTTCCAACATTATAAAAACTATCTGCAAAACTGCTAACTCATTACTGCCACTTTTGTTTTGACCAGAAATACCCATAACTTTTTCAAAGTAATCTTGAAGTTCTTGGCTTTAGAAGTTTGATTTCTGGATTTTTGAAATACATGTTTGGCACTAAATTTTGTTAATAAGTTTACTAATTTTTGCATTCAGTATTTCATTACTTGGAAAAAAATTCAGATTGTTATTCATATTTTGTGGGAATGATTTTTACAGTTAATTACTGCATATAAAATTCATATTCTTTTTTTACTATTGCAGTTAAGAAGAGCTAAAAGCTACCATTAGCTATAAATTCTTGCTTGAAATCTCCATTGTAATAAATTTTTTGATATCAGTTTTTTCCGACACCAACATGGAAAAAGTTTCAAGAAGTGTCAGAGAAAATTCGCATGACTTTATAATGGTAAATTGCCATATCACGAAACTTTCAGACCTGCCATCTGCTATGAAAAAATTGTAGTTGCTACGATTTGAACCTATAAGCTACAATGCTAGAAAAATAGGTCTTAAACTACAATTTTTACAAAAAACAAAAACTCCTTTCTCTCTCTCTTTCTTGTTGTGATTTTTATTCTGCACAATATATTTTGCAGAAGCAATTCTATTCTGAAATTTTCAAAATTATAAAATATTTGGTTCTGAAAGTTAAAAAAAAATATTAGTCCGAAAATTCGGGAATTAAAAAAATTCATTGAGAAAAGAAATCTGGCAATAAAACAAATTTTTTTTACATAAAACCCTCTTATTGGATATTAGCCACATGTTTCTATAAATATATTTACAAGAATTCCCTTCCTTAGAAACAGGGACAACATTTTAAGAATTTATTGAGAGGGGGGGGGGTCTTTGAGGAGAAAAGTTTAAAATAATTTGTGGAATCGATGTTCACACAGAATAAGAAAATCCTGCGTAAAGAAATATGCAGTGTAATATTTCCATCTTACGAATTCTTCTGTGAGTATGTTTTTAAATTTCTTGAAAGTGAATTTTTTTTTTTAATGCAATTTTTTTAAATTAATTTGTGAATCTGTCATGGAAAAAAAAAAATGGAATATCTTGAAATGATCCTGTAAAAATATTGGTACAGTACAGAACCATTTATCTGGAATGGTTGGGGTCAGATGTATTCCA
This sequence comes from Maratus speculifer, assembly GCA_964019185.1. Classification (NCBI taxonomy): domain Eukaryota; kingdom Metazoa; phylum Arthropoda; class Arachnida; order Araneae; family Salticidae; genus Maratus; species Maratus speculifer. The sequence continues at coordinate 184,966,421 of OZ025296.1, read as the reverse complement.
GATAACTGGTTTTTCCAGTTAACTGGTGGGGCATTAAAGCAGTGTCTTTTTGATAAATTATTAGATTACTTGAACTAAGAATCAGATGCAAGTTAGATCAAATGTTTGAGTTTGAAAGAAGGTAATTTATGGGAATTCCTTCGGAACAAAAAATTTTCTGTTTTCTGACAAATGAAAACATCTATAATGTAACTATACATGCTTGTATTTCAAATACTAGATGCTGTTATCAAACTATACAATTGTTTCAAGCAATGTATATGTCAAACTGGCAGTGTATGACCCCTTTTTTCTACAAAGATTCTAACATCAGTCTACTAGAAATATCATTCTGGATAACTGGTTTTCCGGATAAATGGTTCCGTACTGTATTTCATCAAAGATCTCAGGAACAAATGATTATCTTCAGTTGATCGCTGATTGCTAATTTCATTAAGAATTTAGAAAGAAATTGTGATTCGTCAAAAATCATGGAAACGAGTGGAGGATTTTGTTAATTGATTGCGAAACAATATCTAAAATTTCACCAATCAGTTGTGCAAAACTGTTGCAAATTTTGTCAATCAATCAAAACTGTTACGATTTTCACTGATCAGTTGCGATAAACTATTATAAATTTCAACAAATAACTGCATTAAAAGAAAAAAAAAAATGGTTGCAGAATAAAATAAATTTCATCAAAGGATTGTACACAAAACAAGAATTTTGTCAAAAGATCATTGAGAAAACACAAATTTCATCAAAAGATTGGAGAAAAAAACAAATTTCATCGAAAGATCGTAGAAAAGAAAAACACGAATTTCATCAAAGGATTGTGATAAAAAAGGCAAAATTCATCAAAGGATCGTGTAAAATGCAAATTCCTTCAAAAGTTCTTGGTAAAAAGTATGGATTTCAACAAAGAATTGTAATAGGAAAAGGGAATTACGACTGTGGAGAAAAAAAGTGAATATCATAAAATGATCGCTGGGAAAAAAAATCGAGAATTTTGTCAAAAATTACTGCTCTGGGATAAATAATCGGGACCAGGCTCCTTTCACAAATGTAAAAAAAAAAAAAAAAAGTTACTAAATGAGAAGAAATGAAAAATTTCATAAAAATTTTCAGAGGAAAAAGTCTACTACTTTGAGTTGAAAAACTGAAACATTATTATGAATGTCAAAAAATGGCTGCAAAAACCAACCAATAGATTAATTTGAATTTTATGTGCTACAATTTTTAATTTTCAAAGATAGGTATGTCTGAACTTTCAGGCCAGAGCTATTGCCAAAAGTCAAGATTTATACAACACAACATTTTTTATCAACAACAACATTTATCTAATAGAAATTTTGGGCAAAACACAAAGCTGAAACAAATAAAAGTATGAAAATAAATTTGTGATTTACATTTTACATGTGCTAACTAAGTAATTGATTGGCTGAACTCAAGAAAAAAATTAGATATTTCTATATTAAAGTTGTGTGAATAGTCACCACTGCTTTCAAATATCTTTCTCGATTGCTGTTTGCCAGAATTTATCCATTCAAAAATCTTAGTTCTTTATCATACACTAACTGCATTTCTATTAATGTTTTTCTTTCCTCTTTCTTAAAAATTATTTTAGAAATGTTTCTATTTTATTATTTTACTTAATTAGATTATCTTTTCACAGTCATATAAGCTGGTTCTGTTTGAAGTGCTCAAACTTAATGTATTTGATATTAGCCTGACATATTTCTACCATTCTATCCAGGTGAAATGATATTGCTTAGAACAAATTTAGGTGGCTCTGTTAAATCATAGGCTCAATCACTGCAGCAAAAAGAAAATTTCGAGATAAGGGACAAAGTAAATACTTTGAGGATGGAATAAAAAAACTGGCTTCTGTTTACAAATTCATAATAGCGTTTATTCTTTATTAAAATTCATTTGTTTTTGCCCCCTCCTAAAAATAAAACTAATTTGTAAAGAGTAATTATTAGTAAAAAATTATCTTTAGGAATCCATCGGATTGTTTTTATATACTGTTAGATATCTGTTGTATAATCAATAGCATTTAATGCTAATTTACAAATGCTTCCAGTATTATACTTTTTATTTTTTATTAGTTTATTTATATTTATTAATAATGGCTTTTCATCGCTCTTTATGCATCTTGACTAGTTTAATTGTTGGTCACAGTTGTATTGTTTTGGCTTAGTGATCTGTGAGACTTTCTTGTATTTCAAGATATATATATATAAATACCTATTTAAAATGTTACCCTTACCTCATCCTTTTTTATTTTAAGTTTGCAAAACTTAGATTAGAAACATGCATATTCTTTGTTGTACTGTTGATGTTACACAAAATTGCTGTCAAACAGCTTTGTCAATTTAAGGGTATCCATTACCAAATTATTGTGGTCTATGCTATCAAAGTTATTTATTATCTATATATACACTTCAAATGTACCTCAATTATTATTGATGGTTGTCTTATACCAGTGAAAAATGTGAATGCTGTTATTTATTTCGTTTTATTCAGTTGATGTTTTGATATTGTAAAATTGTTGTAGCAATTGTGTTTGCAAGATTTTCATTCAAAATGAACAATTGTGATGAATCAATTGTTTTTGAAATTCTCATGGAAAATAATTAATTGGCTATTACAGTTATGCTGTGTCTAATTTGAGTAAGCTAATTTGAAAAACTTTGTGAATCACAGAAGTTAAAGGATTACATAGAATATTTATAACAGTGATTTAGTGTGCATGTGTATCATTTAAAACATGAAATGTATGAAGCAGCAGTGTAGTTTACTTTTATAAAATTTTGAAGAATTAACATTTTTATTCCAGGAGATGTTTTTTACAATAATACAAGATTTCTCTCTGATAACCCCCCCCCCCCCCTAAAGTCAAATACACACAATAGTAAATTAATTAAGTATAAATTTTAAACTGTTTCTACATTTTATATATTAGTTCTCTATACTCCTATTATATTTCTCCTATTTAAATAAAATTCAGTATTATCAAGGCGCTTTTTTTTTCTTTCTTATATCCATGTCAGCTTTATCAAGTTTTCTATAATTTTGCTGTTAAAACATGTCCCCTACTCCTGCCTATTCTTATTCAAAGGGATTTTTTTAAACATACCATAACCAATTTGTTTTATTTTTTATAAAACTTTTAGATATAATTTAACAAACAAACAAAACTACTAAATATAGACAAAATTTGTAAAGAATCTTGCATATTTATTATAAAAATCATCCAATATATATATATATATATTAACATTTTTTTCTGCTCTTGAGATTTACTATTTTGACAAATTTAATGCAAAACAAATTATAAGAGATTTCAGCTCAAGAAATTATCTTTTTATCAAGTAGACATACAAAGAAAATGTTTTGCTTTAACTTATATTGTTGTTTTCATATATCATTTAAACACTAATACTAATCATAATTAATAAAATATTAGCTCATCATGGCTCAATTTATATTAATAAAAGACAAAAATATACTTCTTTTTACAATTAAGCTGCTATTCTGTATATTATGTGCTTAGGTTTAGAAAACTATACAAATTTGAAAACAAAAATATGCTTAAACTTTTAATATTTGAAGTAGCTTTTAGTTCTCATACAGATATTTTTTTCTGAAAAGCAGTTATTAAGGAAAATTATTGATTTTGGGTCTTTTTTTTTTTTTTTTTACTTCAAAAAGTTATGTATTGTGCAATCTGTTATATTTCTGTGTTTATTCAATCAGTTTTCATCATGCATTACATGTTTTATTTATTTATTTTTTAGTTTTAAAATATTATTTTATGCAATTTGCAATTTTATTTTGGTATTCTAAAATTTCGATAATGCTTTTATTAGAAATGTTTAAATAGTTGCTAATGCTGATTTTAATAGTTAAGAAAGATAACAACTACAAAAAATAAACAAAACTTTATATTGCATAGCAACACATATCATATCTCTAGAATCATTTTTAAATCATTGAAACTTTTATCATGCAAATTTAGACACAAAAAACCAGTTCCAACATAAATTAAAATTTCATTCAAATGCTCTCAATTAAATAAATATATTTTAAAAAAAACTAAAAACCACGCTTTTAAAGTAATCAAACTAAAAAGTGAAAAATAAATACAGTTTAAAAAAACTAAAAAACACACTTTTTTAGTATATCAAACTAAAAAGTGAAAAATAATTCGTACTATAAGCTGAAAACGAAAATAGATGAAAAATACTATATTACTATAAAATCATTGTTATTATAGAAATCAATTAATAAGCAAAAAATAAAATTATCGTGGAAAAAAAGCGTGGGGTGCTCCATCTACCATGCTCCATCTATCAGTTCTTAAGAAGCACCCCACGTTTTTTTTCCATGATAATTTTATTTATTGCTTATTAATTGATTTCTATAATAACAATGATTTTATAGTAATATAGTATTTTTCATCTATTTTCGTTTTCAGCTTATGGTACGAATTATTTTTCACTTTTTAGTTTGATATACTTAAAAAGCATGTTTTTTAGTTTTTTAAACTATATTTATTTTTCACTTTTTAGTTTGATTACTTTAAAAGCATGGTTTTTAGTTTTTTTAAACTATATTTATATTTAATACAAAAACCAAATTAATCGGTTGGATAGTTTCAGAGTAATTGGTGAACATACATAGAAAAAAAAAATACATATGCGTCGAATTGATAACTTCCTCTTCCTTTTCTGAAGCCGGTTAAAAATAAAAATTGTAATACGGAATTTTTTTTTTTTAATTTTACATAATGTAAATAATGTCAGGAGTGGGATTTGAACCCACAATCTCTTTCGAAAAACAGCTTCAATCCGGCACCTTAAACCGCTCGACCATGCTGTCTACACTCCATTCAGTGAACATATTCAACACTTTTAATTAGTGAAAAATCACTAATTTTATTAGTTTTTGCCTAATTACTAAAAAAGTACTGAACCAATTTCGATGAAACTGAAGTGGTACCAATTCGAGAGCATCCTCTTTTATTTAACACCAAAACCAAGTTAATCGGTTGCATGGTTTCGGAGTAATCGGTGAACATACATAAAATAAGGAGAATTACAAACTCACAAACATACAGGTGAAGTTAATAAAAGCATGGTGAAAACATTAATTGAAAAGGATACTCGCAAGTAATCATAATTCTGAAAAAAATTTTAAACAACATTTGTAGTATATCCTTTACAAAATAAAATACTTTTTCCTTTTAAGCTGTTAAAGGTTGTAATCTTGAATATAAATATAGTAGTTTTCTTTTTTGTTGGTAAATAATTGTTATTTGTATTCATATTTTAGCAAATAAGTTAACCATCTGTGTGCTTGCCTTATCAGGTTTTATTGCTATAATGCATCTCATTTTAAGATTAAACTAGTTTTTTTAATTTTTTTTTCATATTTCTACTCATACAGTGGCCTTTTAAAGCTCATAATTAATGTGCTTCCTATGTTAATAGTACTTGAAATAATTAACTGCCTAATCAAGAAATATAGGAACAAATTTACTTAAAACTATTTCTATGAATATTTTTTTGTATTTTTAACACTGCTGCTTCTCTTTCTTCCCCCCTTTTTATTTTTAATTTGTTTGCTACTTGCTTTAAAAATGTAATATTCTTGTACATATAACTGATATTATAAACACGCTTTTCTCTGAAATACAGTACTTACCATGTGCATCATTTACCTGCTGTACTTTTTATGGTAAAGAAAAGCACATTTTAAATAACTTTTTAATATGAATTTGATATCAGAGTCAACTTCTACAGAAAAATAAACTTTTTAAGTGTTGTGTAGGTGTTTATTGCAAATTTGATTTTGAAATGCCTGATTGGAAACTTTGCTTTTCAATTTTTTCTCAAAAGTGAAATATATATTTTCATATTTAATGCTATTTGCTTTTGCCAAACTGTATGTCGCAAAATAGTACAAATACCTGCCTGGTACTTTTCCAGCATAATAAACTAAGGCTTTGTACACTATTTGTTGCCTTTTACATGACGGGTGGCATTGTTCTACCTCTCTCTATAAGGATAGTGCCCACATTTTTCTGAATATGGTTGCTGCTTTTAATTTTTTGTTATCATAAAAAATTGTTAGATCTTGCATATTATATTGAATCATCCAGTACTGTAGTGAAGAGTATATCGTGATATATGCCATATACCTTTTGGAATTTCTTAAGAAACTCCACGTACATTCTATTTCTCAAATAAAGCTTTAATGTATGTCCACTGTCTTTTTATGGCTACGCTACTAGAATCATCCCTTATTTCTGGACTATTGCGTAAAGTTATTTTGTTAAATTATTGAAAGAATACCTCAAAAATCAGGGATATATTAGAAATTGGATGTTTTTGTTAATAGTTGAACTACCTCATGCATCATATCATGGTAATTTTGTCAAATTTTGATAGAGAATTTCTTTTAGTCGAATATAATAATTTATTTAAATAATGTTTTAATTCCTAAGAATAGTTCTTTATTAAAAAAATAAAATTTAGTCAGAATTACAATTAAAAATTTTATTATTTTATCAGTTTTTAATATTTTCTTGTGAATTACTTTTTCCTCCTAAAAATTAAATTCACAGCATGTTATGGCTGTGCAAGACATTCTTGAATTAAAGAAACAGAAAAAAATTCTTTTAAGATGACCCAGACTCTTTTAATATTTCAAAATTAAATGATGTTTCATACAGAAATCATTTTTATAACTCTAATTTGGAGTCAATTTATATATATATATATAATCAATCTTTTAAATCTGTGAAACTTATTTGAATTTTTAAGTAGCCATTGACAGACATTCATTTTGGTTCTTTTATTGTCAAAATAAGTATATCAAACCTTAGTGGACATAGCAGTACATTAAAAGTTACTCAAATAATTAGAAATCAGACTAGTCAACATTTTTTTTCTTTCTTTTTGTTATAGTAAGTGATTAATGGGATATGTACATGTCTTTAAAAAATGTCATATTTAGTTTCTTTTCCCATATTATTTAAATCCTCATTAGATTGCATAGGTTATTTATTTACTTAATGATTATTTGCTGGTTGTAATTCTTCTGAATTTCTGCTATTTTCCAGCTTTCAAATTCCATTTTTGGGATTTTTCATTAATTTAAAAAAAGTATTGAAAGAGGAAATTGAATTTTATAAATTTAAATTTAGAATATTTTCATAAGTTAATTTAAATGCTTTACAAAATTATTCCATATTTGATTTTAAATGGTCATTAAAATTTAAACTAATATTTTTTTTTTCATACATAATTAGAAATTTTTCTATGCTGTCAAAATATTTTGTTCCTGATATACTTTGAGTGACAAACTGATTGAAATTTTATAATTTGCTTCTGCTATTATCAGATTTGTTGTCATTATATTTGGTCATTTTATTAAAAACTGAAGAAAGCTAAAATGCTAGTATGTTTTCAGGGATAAATTTCAATATTACATGCAAGATCTTAACAACATTAACCGCATATTTTAAGCATTCAATAATCAGTGAGGATCATCCTTTTCCAGAATGATGTGCATCATTATTATTCATCATTTGGAAACTGTGCTATGTACCTGCTAAAGAAAATGCAAACTTTAATATGCTTAAGTACAAATGACTACCTAAATAGTATTTTTATAAATATAACATTTATTTGTGTGTTTTCTTTTATTCAATTCAAAATATATAGCATTTATTTAACAAATAGTTGCAAAATATTTTCAATATTTGGAAATGTATTTGAACATCGGTGTGATCCAACTATGGCCTTTCAACAAAGCTTAATAAAAATAAGTTGGACAATAATGACTTGAAGTAAGTAAATTTTTAAAACTTGCTGTAATAATATATATTTTGTGTTATTTATTCTCATTAATTATCTGTTATAATTAATATTTCAGATTAAAACTCTTTACAGTCTTTTTAAGTTAAGTTGTAAATGGCGCAAATATATATTTACCATTTATTTTTTACTTTTATGAAGGAATAAGTGTTGTTCTGATCAATTATAAATGTATTAAAGTCCTAGAACAACTTAAAAAATATTTTGTAAATTATTTTTTGCTTATTAATAATAATTCATAAATTAACAGAATTATTTAGATTTTATGTTAGTTCGTTAATTAGAAAATTATGAAAAATTGTGCTTAAAAAATTGTCTTGCTAGCTATAAATCCTTTTTTGAGGTTATATTTTGCATGGTACCAAAGAAATTTTTTAGAATTCTACTTATGCTAGTTGAAAACATTCTTAAAATTAAAAAAGTTATAATAGTTGAATTAATATTTCTTTCACTTTTTCTTATAGTTTTTTACAGATATGTTTAAGTTTTTACTTAATTTTAATTTTATTTTTTCATAATATTGAAGTGAAATTGGAATTTAGAAGAGTATGTTTGCTACTTTAATACTATTTTTAATATTTTCAAAATTTTAAATGGGTTTTACTAATTACAATCAAAATTAATCACAAAAAGGTAAGTAAATGAAGAAAGAGCTCAGATAATAAAGGTGGTTTGTGGATTCCTCTCCTGGAAAAATAAATAAATATATATATATATATATATATATATATATATATATATATATATATATATATATATGTATATACACACACACACACACACACACACATATATATATATATATATATATATATAATTAAAGATGTCCAATCGTCCTCTATCATCTGTTAAATATAATGTAATATAACCACAGTAAACTCTGTCTAAGGTGGAATTGATTGAAACTGAGAAAATTTTCTGTAATAGACAATATTCCATCTTAGACAAATTTTACTCTGTCTATGGATTTGGAGGGACTTGAAAATCGATCAGAGTTAGACAGCTTTCTGTCTTGCATAGAATATGCCTTATAGAGAGATTATTTTATTTGAAAAAAAAAACCTAATACTCACAGAGATTCAGTGGGTAAAGAAAACATTTGACAATAAATGTAAATAGATATTTAAAACTTTACTGCTCATTTTCTCAAAATAATGATTGTGTCACTTACCACCTTTATCACCATGGGTTCTTCAAATACATAATAAAAAATAATCATTTTAACCCTTTTCCTTTCCTTTCATATAATTTGAAGACTCTTTAAATAGGGTTGTATATACTCTTGACAATAATTTCCATATTTTTGAATAAAGTATTTTAAGATTCAAATTATAGTCTATTGCATTTTTTTTCTTCATTTTGATATTGCATGTAATTATTTAAGAATTAATTATTGTCAAAACTTAAAACAATTTTTAAAAATTATTATATGTATTATTGAAATGTTTAATACATTTTGAAGTTCCATTTTTTTTCTCCACTGTAGAAATTTAAAATTTTTTTCATTGCAACAGTAATTTTGTAGCTGGATCACACTAAAACAATATCATCAAAACATACTTCCATGAATTTGCCAGAGACTATCCTTCCAGTATGTTTTTAAATTTATTTAAAATAAAGACTGTCTTTCTTTGTATACACAAAAAAATTATTTCTATGTAATTTTTTGTAGCTTAGTAAAAGACGCATTTTTGTGATGTAGCAGTTTTATAATTATACTTGCATGGGGGAAAGATCATGTAACTTTCCATGAATGAATTACATCATCATTGTATTATTATTTTTGTTGAAACATTATGATACAAAAAAAAGTACTCAAAGTAATGCATCTGAATGTATTAAAATTTTCATATATTTTGAACTTTATTTTTAAATGATGTAAATTCTTATTTCTGTAACTGAACTATGTTGGTACTTATATAACTTACAAACCTTAAATATTCTTTCTACCACCAAGATTTAAAGAAAAAAAAACTTTGTGGAAAGTTTTTTTTTATTTAAATGAGCTAAGCTTGCATAAATTTTAATAACAAACTGATCAGTTTTGAGTTACTAATTTTTTTTTTTACTTTAAAATTACTTATAAGTTAACCACATTAACTTTTTAATATCTGTGTATATATTTTTTTCTATAGTAATTTGTTTTACTCTATTCATCCTTTCTATGATAGTTTTTTAAAGATATGTAATGAAACATTGATTTTAAAAAAAGCGCGAGGGATCTATTTTGTGAAAAACGTTTAGTTAAAGTTCAGTCTCATTACAAATTTAAATAAAACTTGTTTTTAATCAATTCACAATAAACATTTTAATGTCTGTATAAATTTGTGAATTGTAGTTTATTCGGTCAACACTATTTTGAATGCGCTGATTTTGAAATTGAGGCGAGTCCACTTTGAATATAATCATTTTTTATCTTGCATAATTCAGGGTATTGATAAACAAATGTCCCAGTTTCAATGGTATATTATAACAGTTTAAACCATTGAAACAGTTTAGACTATTTAAAACAAATTGAAAGTAAATTTACCAAGTTTTTCTTACAAATTTTCAATATACACACCTTTAGTTATGCATCACATATCCAACCAGGGCCATAGCTAGGGGGGTGCTAGGGGCGTCTCAGCTGTCTCTTAAAACATTTTGAGCTTCTTCTGGAAAAGATTCCAAGGTCATTGAATGAATTCATGTTCCAAAAATCCAAATGAAATTCTGTTCAAAAATTTAATTTAGTTTTTAGGCCCTTTTTCAGTTTTTCAGAAATATTAAATTTTAACTAAAATGAGTGTTTCAACACTTGCTCATCCTATTTGCACATATGAAGCCTAGCATGTTTAATATTGAACTGGCTATTCACTCGATTTTTTTGTCATCATATTCTTTTCTTAGCATTAAATAAAGCTATTGCAAACAGTTTAATAAGAAGCATATCTACAATGTGAATATGCACTAATTTTATCTTTTTGCATTAGAGAGAAAGAGAGAGGGGGGAAAAAATGAGGTCCCCTATTTACTTTTAGCTATGGTCCTGTACCCAACCTAAAACCCAATTCTTCCCACATTTCAGAGTAATGGAAGCAATAGCCTTTTTCATTTTTGTGTCTCAACTCTGGCAAATCATTAAATAGTGGCAACAAGGGTGTAATGGAGAGTATATGGTAGTATATGCCGTATACCTTCTGGATTTTTTAAGTAACACCATATACCCTCTCTTTCTTATAAAAGCTACAGCATATACTCTCCAGGGTATACCTTCTGTTTAAAGTATATAACTTATGGCTTTCTTACAACTACATCACTGTGTGACAGGCCACATAAATGATCTTTTATAAAGCCCCAAAAGAAAAAATTGTATATATTCAGTCCAGCTTTACATTCAGGAGTGGCAATTTTGCATATTTGGCACTGTAAGCAAGTAAATAACAAAACAGTACTCATGCATGCGCTTATCTAAAACTGTTTGAGTTACTCTTTATTTGTGACCTTATCTTTGGTAATTAAATTAATCCTTTAAAATTTGACCTACATAATTGTATGGGTGTTTTTAAAAGAAAAATCATTTTTCTCTTTTTGTGTAATTTAAAGCCGATTCTGCACTTACAGAATTGCATGATCCTCCCTTAGTATAATCTGAAATCTGTTATTATCCTTAAATATCTTTTTTCAATCAAATATGATGTTATTAATATGTAAAACCATCAAATTGAATATTTTTTTCCACTTTTTCCAGATAAAATTATTATTATTTTTTTATTTTATTGCACATTTTCTAAAGAGAAATGAAATATTGAAATTTAAAGTTAAATAAAAAAGTCAATTTTTTGTTAAATATTTCATCCAAAGAAAAGTTTTCAATAAGTCACTGCTTTTGAAAGTGATGCAAGTCCATGGGCACATACCAAAGCCATGATATTTTTCATATAACACTAATTGCATATTAAATGTAATGAAATAGGAGTACAAAAAATATCAAATAAGTCTATTGCTGCTTACAAATATTTTAAAACCTATTCAAATGCAAACTTAGCAATTCAAATCTAGCAATTACATAAAATGAACATATCCAAATTACAAAATCAACAGTTCATATATCTGCATATATATATATACTGTATTACAATAATAATTGTTATTATAAATAAATTCTAAAATCAGTTATATTGCTGATAATTTTTAGGCAAGCAATTTAAAAGTAAGTTCATTAAAATTTACAGCTAATAATAAATAAAAAGCAAAATTCCTTACTTAAATATCTATTTTTTTTTTTTTGAGTGAAAAAAGTTTATGTACGGACTACATAAATTTTTTCATCTGTATAATAATTAAATTATCAACTGCTTTAAAAGAGATTAATGCAAAAAATTTTAAGTGTTAGATCTAAATTAGTTTTATACCAAAAGTATAAAAAAGGCTTCAGGCTCAAAACATCAAAATAATAAAACTATTTCCAATGAGGCGGTTTAAATAATAATAATAGAAGCTCCAGCACCTCTCTTGCTTTTCGGGCATATGTCAATAAAAAATAATATGACCTTTTGTGCATATATGTAAGAAATTTGTTTCCTACAAAAAAAGAGGGAGGAGGGAGAATTGTGGTATTAGTTAACTTAAAAATTAGAATCAAAGCAGATACTCTTAAGCAGAAATATATGAAATTAGTGGTATATATATTTTTTAATTTAAAAATCAAACATAATAAAATGTAGTTTATACATTAACTCAATTTAATATTTGCTCTTTTACATATGCTATAGTCATACTTTATAATGCCTAATTTTTCTTTTATATAATTCTGTGATTGCATTACTTTGAAGGAGTACTTTAATCTTCATTTAATGTGAAAGTACCTGTACATTTAATTTTTCTTTACTTTTAGATTTGGCTTAATTGTAATGATACTTGTCAAGTGTGTTGATTATTCATACAGAAAAGCTTTTAAAAATCATTATGAAGATTTTTCCATTTATAACTTTACAATATCTTCAGTGTCAGTAGATTAGTTTCTATTATCACGTGCCTTTTATGTATATCACGTGGTCAATATTCAATAGTTGTATAATGTACCTCCTTTCTATGCACTTTTCTGAAACCTAAAAGTACAACTGTGTGTAACTATACCGTGAAACCATTTTTTTTTTTTTAACTGAAAAAAAAAAAAAAAAAAAGAATCAAGTAAAAAGTATGTGAATATAAGGATCATTTAATTTTTTTATTAGTATCATTTTGCTACATTATTATTATTATTTTAAGTACCGTGATTCTTCTAAAAGTGTGTCATATTACAAAATATTCAATTATATGTATGCCACAGGCTCTTTTTAATTAAAAACTTGGATATAACAAAAATTCTGTATAAAATTTAAGCTACCAAAAAACAATACATTATCTAAAGTTACCGTAAAATGGGGTGAATAGGAACGAAACTTTCTGGTCATACAAATAAATTCATTATAAATATATGTGATGATATTTTTAGTTGCCAATTTTTTTTATAAGAAGGTAATAACATTAAAAGCTGGGAAATTCAATTTTGACATGTTTGCACAACTACTGGGGTATATAAAAAAAACTTCAAGAGGATCCTCAAAAACGTCATTTTTTCAAAGTTTTCAAAACTTTGTATGTAACTTCAGTATTTTTCGTATTCTAAACCTAAGAGAGGGGATTTTAATTAATGATAGACCTGTAAATGATATTCTGTATTAAATTCTACTTATTTCTAAACTACATAATGAAAAAGTGAAAAATGGTTTGTAACATCAGAGGTTTAAAATTTACGGGGTGAATCGGAACACGTTTTCTCTCATGATTTATTTTTCTAAACAGTAATAATTTCATGTAATATATGAAAACATATGTATGAATATGTATTGTAACAATATTTTGTTTGATCTAATTATTTGAAGAGTATAAAGGTGCCAAGAAATTACGTGGTTAAATAAAAAAGTCAACCCCTAATCCAACAGACATGGAACACACAATAAATGAATTTAAAAATAGCAAATTAGTTGGAAAAACTGCAGAGAATTATTCTCTGACATCTACAACATTCCACAAACATCTCAAAATGAGAAACCAATTAAAAAAAGGGAGACGCAAACAGTACTAAAGTCTGGGGATGAGGGTGTATTAATAGATTATATTAATACATGCAGTGATTGAGACTACTCAATAGATTCACTTACCTAAGGACTACTAGTAAAGGATAACACAGAACAGGGCTAAATTTGTATCAAATTATACTTCTGCAATTCAAATATAACATCTTAAAATAAATTTTAATTTTTCTTGATTTAAAAATTGTTTTCTAATTTTTAAAAAGGCATATCTTTACTTGTATTTAAAATAAAGGCTTGGTTTCACAGTAACTACATGTTCCTATTCCTCCCTTATCATTATTAGCTGTTTTCAGTAACCCTATTAATGTTTGAATCAGAATAAATAAAGATTATAGCATTTGTTCCGATTCACCTCTATCTGCTAGGTGAATCGGAACAGCAGGTGATATTAAATAAACAGTATAAATTGTTTTTACATATATAAACAGTAAAAATGTTTCGTTTTTGCTTAAAAATTAAAGAAAAAACAATACCGAAGTTTCTAGTAGAAAAATAAAAAAATCAGTTGTTGCTTTTTTTTAATGTTAAAGTTGAAAAGTGTTCCGATTCACTCCATTTTACGGTAGCTAAACACAACACTAAGAATAAAACAGATTAAAATGTAATAATTCTTTATCATAAAGGTTATATCTTGTTTTTGATCAAATAATCTCACTATTCTAAAAAAAAAGTTAATTGAATATCTATGCTGCTGCCATAATTGAATCAATTGTGACCAATCACTTTCTAGGCTTATCCTACAAAAACTATTGCGTATAAAAATATAAAAACAGAGAAATGTCTCATTAACATGCTGAAGAAAACAGTTTTTATATCAAAGAATTATTTTAAGTACTATTTAATGTTGAAATCAGTCAAGATGATTCAGTTACATAAATTTTATAAGAAACAAAAATTATGCATAGCAATTTAGCTGTCTTTTGCATGCATATATTAGACAAAATTTCAATATGCCATGTCCAATCTTTTTTTTTTTTTTTTTTTTTTTTTTTTTTTCTGTTTGATTTTGGAAGTTTTTTTCACTATTTAAATTGAGATTTAATTCATATTTTGGGACAGTTGTTTTTATCTACTGTTGTCAAAATTTAAAAAGCCTGAATAATATTTTTTAAAAAGTTTGGAAAGCACTTAAAAAATGTTTAATGTTAATAAAAATATAGAATTAATAATTATTAATACCTTAAAATATGTTTATACATGAAAGTTGAAAAAGAAAGAAAACTTTAAAATAATTATGAGAGAAAAATATTTAATAGTGAAGTTATGTCATATTTAAAACTGTTTTCTCATAACATTTAAGTTTTCAGAAAATTTATAGACATTATAATAGTTTGAGAAGCAGCAACATTTTTTACTTCTTTTCAGGTTTGTTTTAAAATGCTTAAAATATATATTTATAAATCTTAATATATGTCTTTAGCATCCTAAATGTACTATAAATCAGGACTATTAACACAGCGACTACAGGTGTCATAACACCTTTGACGATTTTCTTTTGTTACTTAAAAATAAAATAATAAAAGTCTAGTTAATTTTTTTTTTTAATCAATAATATTTGCATATTTCTTCATTATGGGTCCAATTAAAGTCTGGTTCTTACCCCTACAAACATTTTTGAAATACCACCCTCTACCAGAAAAATATAAGTCTAAATTATGATTTATGTTTTTTTTTTCTTTTTTGTAAATTATTTTTAATTATAGAGGCATTATATTTGCTATCGTGCAAGATATGTGTGTGGTTTAAGAGTATGTTGCTACTACCACTCTACTATAAGATAATATTGCATGTTTTGAGTCATGTGATAACGGAATTCTCCATTGTTTGTCACCAGCTATCTCCTTCTTACTGAAAGGCTGCTTAAATTTGCTATGCTTTTTTTTAGATGAATGAATGATTTTATAGACCAATTTAAATACATTCTAATTTTTATTTCTACACAGAAAATCATTTGTGTTTTTCTTTAATTATAATTCAAGATAACTTGAATTATAATTTAAAAAATTCTGTCTATTTTTTAATTTAATTAATTTTTTTTTTTTTTTTTTTTTTTTTTGGGGGGGGGGGGGGTGGGTGGGTTGACAAGCGCTTGCATCAGTTAATATGCTTAAAACAGCTTCTACTTGCTCCATAATATTGTTTAAATAATACACAATAGCCCATAATTAAAAAAAAATATATTTTATTTTCTCTCCCATTATCATTAATATTATTTTTTAAAGATATTTTGTAAGGAAACAATTACGTTAGACTTTTTCTAGTCATTGAGGAATTAGTTATCTCACATTGAAGACCATTTTCAGATTGTGATAAAATTTATGCCTGGCAGTTTGTTAAAATATTTATAAGTAGTATAACTTTTATAATAAAATATGTATAAAAGCTTATATATATTTGCAATAAATAAAATAATTACTGCCAATTAAAATATAACCTTCAATTGAGTTTTAATATTATTAAAAAACAGATGGTATCGTTTATGGAGTTTAGAAATAAGTTTTTGACAATTTGATTTATAATATGAAGAAATTTATCCAGAATTGAAAATATTTACATGCATTGAAAAAAAATTAAAAAGAGCTTTGGAAAACATTCTCAGTTAAGCATACTCGAAAAGGTTTCACGGTATATTTGATGATTGCTTTTAGCTGTAAACAAAGAAAATTTGATTACTTTCTTGCAAGAGTTGTTTTGGAATGGCAAAAACGATAAATTCTGCAGTTATTAATTTTTCACCTGTGAACCTGCAAACCTCAGGCTGTGTCTAAGTAGTAGTAGTTTATCTACCTCTCAGCAGTTATCAAAGTAACATCGTAAGTTTCTCATATGTAACTTTATCACCAAAAATAGAATAACATTGTGTACAGAAAAGTTTAAGGATTTAATAAATTATTTGGAGGAATATGTTTCAGAAAGGAATTGGAACTCCAAGGTTGATTTTAAAGTACAAACTCATATCTCTGGCATTTCTAACTATTAGTCACTTGACTGTGCCATATTGATTTTATGTAAGAATTTTTCAATATTAACTAATATTTTGTAGAGGTGAAAGTGTCCAAAATATTTTTAGATAAAAATAAGTTAACTATAACAGCACATTTTAAATGATAAATTTTTCTGTCATGAAAACTTACTCTTTGTGCATAGTATATATATCAATATTATCATACAGTATAGGAATTTACAAATATTTTGATATAAAGTTATTTAAATTTTTATTGTTTTTAGGATGTTTCATGCTTCTTATATTTCATCTCTTAAAACTATTAAAATTATCAAAGTTTTGTTTGAATCTTTTTTAACTTTCTGTAATGACATTAATAATTGACAATATTGCATTTACCTTGTATTTATAAGGCACTAGAAATGTGTATTTTTTTACATTTCAGAAAAAATTTTAAACACCTTCAAAACTTGTGCACAGTATAGAAGATAATACTTGTTTCGAACATTGTAAACACTGGGGAGATATACTGTTTAATTTTCATGGTACCCAGTGTATAAACATCAAGACATGGCTTTGTTTAAATTAGTTACTGTGTGTGGAATAGTAAAGTATGATGATTAAATCATTGATTAATAATGTGTGAAGTTTTCAAATGAAACTTTTTCTTTGAAAAGTATAGTAAATCACTGTGAAGTCTTACAAAAAATATGTTTTAAAAACAATAAAATTTCTTTTTCATTATATGTGTTGTCTTTTTCACATATGCATTATTTTGAAATACAATAAAACCCCGATCTATCATTCCCGCATTGATCGTTTTATTTCTACACGTTCCCTGCACAAGTTATATTTAAATAATGTTAACTGAACCTGCAAGCATCGTTCTTTAAAAAATCGTTTTCCCGCATTCATCGTTGTAAAATTTCTCTCCTCTCCGAAATGAAACTTAATGTCAAGTGCATCCATATGACATACAAACTGAAATTATTTCTTTTATCCTAAAATGTTTCATTTGTACTTTTTTAAAGAGAGGGGGGGGGGGAGGGCAAGGTTTAGTGCTGTTGTTTGAAGAACAGGTTTTTCTATTTTGCATAAGGGGGAGGATGGATGGATTTTTTAGCCAGCTGTCACATTCTTGGTTAATCTGTTGTGCGCAATGCAGGTGTTTGATTTTTAAGAATGTTAGTTTTTAATTTAACACACTCTGCTCTAAATTTTATGAGTTCTGTGAATTTTAAGTATGGCAAAACAAATCCGACCTTAGAAGAAAAGCTTCACATCTTAGATGAAGTGGGAAAGAATCTGAGAAGAAAAAAATAACATCACTAAACTTTTAGGTATATCGTCTTCAACCTTCAATTCAATAATTTTGAAAAAGAAAAAAATTAGGGAAGAGATTGTTAAGTATGGAATTTCTGCGAAAAAGAGAAAAACAAGAAAAATGTCCACTTACAGTGAATTGGAAAGAATTCTCTTCGCTTGGTACTAGCAGGCTCGGGCATTAAATATTCCTATAGATGGTAATATTCTTCGAGAGAAAGCACTTGAAATAGCAGCCTCATATGGCATGGATAATTTTTCTGCATCAAATGGGTGGATTTCATGTTTTAAAATTCGCCATGGATTGGTATCTAGGAAATTGTGTGACGAAAATGCAGCAGTAATAAATACTGATGAAATAGAAATATGGTTCAAAAAACAACCAAAGTTACTAGAAGGATACAAGGATTGTGACATCTAAAATGCAAACGAAACAGGCCTGTTTTATAAATGTTTGCCAGACAGAACGCTAGCTCTCAAAGGAGTACCTTGTCATGGGGGTAAACATTCGAAAGAAGACTTACAGTGCTACTATACACAAATAAGTACGGTTCTGATAAACAAGTACCCTAGTTATTGGTAAATCTGCTAGACCTCGATGTTTCAAGAATGTAAGAAACTTCCAGTTGCCTAACTTGTCAAATTTGTTGTTTAATTTAAAAAATGAACGAAAATCCCAACATAAAATTACTGATGTTTTTAAATAAATATCAATTTTAACGTCTATTTATTTCTTTTACAGTTTGGTAAGTAACAAATTAGTATTTATTAGTATACTGTATACATTGCATGTATTAGTAATGTATAAACATTGTTTTTTTTGTGTTTTGATGTTAACCTGCATTCATCGTTTTTTTCCATGCACCCCTTGAAAAACGATGGATCGGGGTTTTACTGTAACACTTTTTAACAATACAGTATTAAATTATTTATAGCCTTTATCATTAGCTATCTGTGTAACAAATATTTTAACTTTTTGACCTAAAGCTAAATATTAACATTACCACAAAATCTTGACTATGAACCTTCAATTTACTTTTATTCATATTTTGATTTTCTTTTCCACTTCAAAATCTAATTTTTATTCCCCTCATCCAACAAAATAATAATAAAAAGAAATTGTGGGAAAAATTGATTTAATAAACCCACATAGAGAATCTTCCATGTTTTGGTGAATTTCCACTTAAAAAACAAATTTCAATGGACTCTTCTCCTCTTTTGCTCAATTTGCATTTTTTCAATCCATTAAATCATACCTCCTCTTCCCCCACAAAATTCGTATATTCCCACGACATAAAGAATTTAAAATTGTTAAAATTCCCTACTTAATATATATATGCTTTATTAGTTGTTTTCTTATATTAATCAGCCTTTTAAATTATCCCTTTGAATCAGAAATATCTGCCATCCACTCCAACCTCCCTCCCCCCCCAAAAAAAGTATGATAGATGCTTTTGTATAAATAAAATCTACAATTCTTAAGCAAAATGTTGAAAAAAAAAATTTAATTTTCGTTTATAGTCTAACCATTTTTCTGTTAGAATGTTGAAAAAATATTTGTCATTGAGGATAAATAATAATAATAATAAATTTTCATTAAATTATTTTTTCTATTTTTTTAATTGGACTTAAAAGAAATCAATGTTTCAAAACAAATAAATAATTATGTGTGAAACAAAAAAAGCTTAACCTATTTTGAAGCCTATTCACATCAATTTAATTTTAATGATGCTTAAAAATTCAAAAATCTTTTCAAGATTTATTTACAAGAATAAACAATTTCTTAAGACTGCTAAAATATAGTACTTTGTATTGTAAAGATTTTAGAAGGGATATCTAGAAACATTCTCATGTTGAACTCTTTTTAAAAAGGGGATTAAAATGCTGAAAGGAATACTTCTGTATTGAAGGGAATTCTATTCCAAGAGAAAATGGGTCTGGAGCAATTACAGGGACATTATTGTTGAGCTTTTTTGTTAATCACAGGGAAATGACCATTGTTGCTTTTATCTCTCTCTCCAACCTAAATCGATATGTTATTACTTAAGACATCCCAATTTGCAGTTATCTGCGAAAAATTTATTTATTTTTGCTAACTCGTGTATAAATCGAACCTCATTTTCAACTACCAAATTTTGTCTAAAATTTTTCAACTGATACAGGAGTATATATGGTATTTAAAAGATTATTCGTTTTTATTTGTCTCTTTTTAGTAAGAATTGTTTAAATTATAAACCCTCTCTCACCAAAATGTATGCTTCTTGATGCCATTTAGCTTACAAAGTTGAAAAATGTAAAAAAAAATTTTATAAAAAAAAAAAAAAGAAAGAAAGAAAGAAAGAAAAAAAAAGAATTTTAACATTCTTTATAAAAAAAAACTAAAATTTTTTTGAAAATTTTTTATTAAAAAATAAATAAATCTTTTGCAAATAACAATAAATAGGTTGTTGCCATTAAAATTTCCTCTATATTTCCAAATCATGTCCACTTCTCTCCTTTGTCCCCACCCTCTCCCCCTCAACACGCAAAGTTAAAAATCTTTAAAAAAAGTTTGTCTGCATTTTTTGCTCTCTTTATAAACAATAATCAATCATCAAATTACCTTCTCCCTTCAAAAGTTCATATTCTTACTCTGTCTGTCCTCTTTGCCCCCCCAAAAAAACAATTTAAAAATAACTCTGGTCTATCTCTTATTTTCTTGAAAGTTAAATATCAACCATCACCCTTAAAATTTCCCCCCTCGAAATAAAATGAATATTTAACCCTTTTGGTACTACTCCACCCATTGATGGTAGCCTCAAAACATTGTCTGGATACTATCGCCATCTATTGGTACCATTAATGAAATGTTCTCTGAGTACACCTGTCGCCCATAAGTAACATCAATGAAATATTATCTGGGTACTACTTCTGCCTATTTATGGAATCCATGAAATATTCTGTGAGTACACCTGTCACCCTTTGGTGGCATCCATGAAACAAAAGAAAATAAACCTTTCTGTAGCAGAACTGAAGGCCTCCATCGTTGAGCCCTGGGATATTATTGAAGCTACTGTCTTCCAAGAATTTGTACATGATATGCCACATTGTATATTTCTAGTTATGTATAAGCATCACGGATATATTGGCTATTAATAGTAATGGCTTTATTTCGGTAGGACACTTTTCCCGCCTTTTTTTTTTTTTTTTTTTATACAATAATTTTTTTTTTTTTCCTGACCAAGTCAGGCAGGGAGTGAGTCACTTCTTGTATATATGCATTTCTATATTGACTTCTTCAATATATTTTGTGCCTAATTAAGGTACAAAATCACAGTGGATTTATTTCGGTGAGACACACTGTATTTTGCGATTCTCAACATTAATTTTCCCAAAACCGCTAAATAAGATTTTTTTTTTTTTTTTTTTTTTTTTTTTTAACAAAGTCATTTAGAGAATTTCTATTAAAATTTCAATCATAAGTCTCAGTTAATCTCTCATGAAAGATGAATCTTGTTTACCAGATTTATTGCAAAATATATATATATTATTTTTTACAAATAAGTATATATATTTTTAAAAAAATCACATTATCATTTTAATTTCAGGGTAAAAGACAATATGTTTTCATAGCACTAGTGGTTTTTCTTCCATTAAAATAATATTGTGACTATTTTTTTTATATGTACATAATTTTATTGTAACAAACTGTAACAAAAATGTTTTGCAATAAATCTTGTAAACAAGATTAATCTGTCATGATTGAGTAAAAATTCAGAAAATATGCACAAATAATAGATATATTTTTGCATATATGTTGTTATACTAAAAACCATGTATTTGGGTTATCACCCCATCCAACAGCTAGTGCATCTGTGCATATCTATGACAAATTCCAGCATTATCTTTGTATGCTTGATATGTATGCAGTTTTGAGTCTAATATTATGACAGAACTTAAATATTTACTTGAAAGAAATGAAATTGTATGGTTGATCGTAGCTCTCTTGCTATAGCATAAGCTCGTTGACAAGCATGTCCAGGTTCAATAATACACTATCTACCAATAAGTATTTGGACATTTTCAATTTTTGTCATTTTGTCAAACATTTAAAAATATACTTGACAGATTCTTCTGGAACTTCAGGATTATAAAGATTATGTTTGACTTCATATTTATTAACATCCATTAGATATGCAGGGCAGTTAGGAGGACGTCAAAAAATCAAAGAGTAATAGAAATATTTGGGATCACCCTGTACTTGAAAATGCACAAAACGATTTATCGTTGCAGAATACAAATATGTGGATACTATGCAACATGTACACTGATTTTTGTAAGAATACCATGCATATTCATGGAAAAAGAGCGACTTTTTCGAAAAATTCAAAAAATTCTGGTATGTTTTTTGTTTATATCATGCAGGGTTTTTGACCAAATTTAACGCAAATTTCAGAAAAATTAGCAAAATGTAGTAGAAAAAAAAAGCACAATTGGAATATAGATATATTAAATATTTTATGAAATATGAGTAGTTGTATGAAATAATTTTTGTCTGTGCATGCGCGAACAATAAAAACAATTTTTTTACATCATTTAATAATCAATTCTATGGTGCAACTCATTAAAAAAATCCAATCAAATATCATGAAAATTCCAAAAGATATTATTATAGTAAGCTGTTTTTACTTTGCTGTTTAAAAATAACTGAATGATAAGGGATTCTCCACAAATTGACATTTTTAATTAACTGGCTTTTAGAAAAAAATTAATATTTAATGAATATACCATCTAATACAATATTGCTGCTAATAAGTACCTTAACACATGTGATAGAAAAGAAAAAGAGCTTTTATTCACATTCAGGGCCAAAACTAAGAGAGGGGGGGAGAAGGGCATGTGTCCTGGGTGCCAGGGCGAAAGGGTGCCAAATGTAGATTTGTTTGGCGATTTTTTTTTTTTTCATGTCTATATTTAGTATGATATTGTTAAAATTTTCCTATCTAATATATGTCAAAACATTGAAGAATCAAATGATGATGGCATAAAAATACTGTATAAAGCAATTTTTTTTTTTTTTTTTTTTTTTTTTTTTTTAAAGATTTGGTTTTACGATTTTAAGGTTTTTTAACGAAGCAGATTACATTGTTCAGTATAACATATTTTAAGTTTTAAAATAAGTCGGCTATAAATAAATTAGAGAAATTATCTTCGTAAATATACTTTGCAAAAAAGGAGGAGGGGAAGGGTGGGGGGGGTCGCAAAAATCCACGTTTGCCTCAAAAAAAAAAAAAAAAAAAAAAAAAAAAAAAAAAAAGATTGACACTCTTTTGCACTGGTGGCTCCCAAGGCACATGCCCTTCTTCCCCCTTTCTTAGTTTTGGCACTGAATGTGATTAAAAGTTCTTTTTCTTTTATATCACATGTGTCAAGATGAAGATACTTATTAGCAGCAATATTGTATTGAATCAAGGTTCATACAGAGTTGGGAAGAAAAAATCCAAGGAGTACAGAAAAATTCCAAGGAGTACAGAAAAAAATCCAAGGAGTCCAAAAAGTTTTAAGGACTTGCCACTTTTGTTGTTATTTATGTGGCATGCACTTGCACACCCCAATTTTTAATGTCCCATTTGGAGAAAAGAACATTTCAAACAAAATTTTCTTTATTAGAATCTAATTATATTGGTGCTGAAATTGCACAGAATTCACAACATTGGTGATTTTGTAAGTTTAAATAAAAAATACACAATCAACCGTCCTATGCAGTGACAAATGGTCGTATACACAGAGATCAATCAAACTCGAAACATTTATTATATATATCACACACATCTTTAAAAAAAATTTCCAAAGGTAAAAAAAAAAAAAAAAAAAAAAAAAAAAAATGCTAATGCAACATACACGAAAAAAATATAACAACTTCTGAATTTATTCTTTTAGAGCAGCAATAAGGTAAAGTGTCCTAAAGCTGACATCTAACAAATGTTTAAAGCATTACCAGTTTTCTAAAATAATTTAGAATGAGTTTTTCTTTCTTCTGAAATCAAAGATATCTTGGTTTCGGAAAATTGATAATACTTTAAATATTTGTTTACTTAAAGGTGTCAGCTTTAGAGCACTTTAACTTAATCACTTTCTATGAAGTTGAATGTTGCCCATAGCATACATAGAAAAGTGAAAATTAAAGTACCATTATTAATATTCCTGCAAGATACCAGTCCCCATTATCTACTTTTAATACCATTTTATCTACCATGATTATCTACACTTTTGGAAATTAGAAGCTTAGAGGTGTGTCTGAATTTTTCTTTTCACTTTTCTTTCCCTTATGGCCGTGAAAAGTAAATCACATTGGTGGCTATTAGTATGATCCCAATCAATCACTGCTGTGCTTCAGATGAATGATGAGCTTAAAGGGTTTACCGTGCGATTTACAATCACTTTTTTTTAATTTCCCCGGAAGCAATATTGCTTACGTGCAAAACCGCAATACAATTTAAGGACTTTCTAAGGAGCATTTTGTATATCTAAGTAGTTCCCAGTACTACTTGGGAACGTTTTTATTTTTAAGTAATTTCTAAGGAGTCCAAGGAGTCTGTATGAACCCTATTAAATATTGTATTCATTAAATACTAATTCTTTCCTAAAAGTCAGTTAATACAAAATGTCAATTTGTGAAGAATCCCTTATCATTCAGTTGTTTTTAGAGAGCAAAGTAAAAACAGCTTACTATAATAATGATATCTTTTTGAATTTTCACGATATTTGACTGGATTTTTTTAATAAGTTACACCATAGAATAGACTATTAAATGATGTAAAAAAATTGTTTTTATTGTTCGTGCATGCGAAGATAAAAAATATTTCATACAACTACTCATATTTCATAAAATATTAATATACAGTAAAACCCCGATCTATCGTTCCCACATCCATCGTTTTCCCGAATTGATCATTTTATTTCTACGGTCCCTGCACAAATTATGCTGAAATAATGTTAATTAAACCCGCAAGCATCGTTCTTCAAAAAGTTGCTTTCCCGCATTCATCGTTGTAATTTCTTTCTCCTCTCCGAAATGAAATTGAAAGTTATGTGAATTCATATGACACACAAACTGGAATTATTTCTTTTATCCTAAAATAAGTCATTTGAGTTGTTTGTGTTGATAATGGTGACAATAATGCAGATGAAGAGTGGTTGCATATAGCAGAGGATGTGATTATGATTCCACTAATCAAGATGCTGCGATCTGTGGTGTCCTAAACATAGGAGAGATGTATGATGATGTAAAAAAAAATTAAAATAATGCTGAAGAATCAGAAGATAACACTCATGCCGCTGGAGCTAAACCATCAAATTTTTAACTCGTCTGATACAATTACGGCTTTTGAAATTGAATAAACGTTTATATATGCATATGAAATTACAGAAAAAGATCAGAAAATTGTTGCATATCTTGAAAATTTATTTTTTGATTAAAAAAAAATTGATTGTTTTAAATAAATATTAATTTTCTATAACTTCGATTTATTTATTTTACAGTTTAGTAAGCAACATATTAGTATTTATTAGTACACTGTATATATTGCATGTAAGTAGTAAGGCATAGATATTGTGTTTTTACGTATTTTGAAGTTAATCCGCATTCATCGTTTTCCCGCATTTATCGTTTTTTTCCCGCACCTCCTTGAAAAATGAGGGATCGGGGTTCTACTGTATCTATATTCCAATTATGCTATAATTTTTCTACTACATTTTGCTAATTTTTCTGAAATTTGTGTTAAATTTGGTCAAAAACCCTGCATGATATAAACAAAAAACATACCAGAATTTTTTTAATTTTTCAAAAAAATCGCTCTTTTTCCATGAGTATACATGCTATTCTTACAAAAATCAGTGTACATGTTGTATAGCATCCACATTAGGGTGGAATGAAAAATCGAAAGTTGGAATTTTGATTTTTGATAGCAGCCAAAAGTTGCCTTTTACTACCTCTAATACACTGACAAAATTTCATGACTTTTGAAAAAGTCATGAGAGTCCTCTACCAGGACCTTAACACGATTATTGATTTGATTTTATTGATTTACACGATAGATTATTATCATGAATTGTACATAAACAAGATTTTTTGGTATTCTCGTATGACATTTTTACATTTAAAATGTTTAGTGTAATTCCCTTCTTCATTTTGATATTTGAACTGGTTTATTGAGTTTTAAAAATTGTATGTTGTTATTTTTACAGTCAAAATGAGTGCGTGAGTAAGCAAATCAAAGTTTACCATTACTAGAAGTGCAATGGAATATCTTATATTTGGTGATTCTTCAAAAATAAATAAAGCTGTTTTGCAACAATAGCAAAATGTTATAAAATATTATTATTATACAAGACAATAAATAAAACACAGCAGTACTGTAAAGTTCTGCCAAAATCAGAGGTAAAAAATCCCAAGAGAAAACATCGAAGGCATCAATTATTGTAGTTTCCCAAAGATATATTGATCAAATGATAGACCAAAATTTTTCTGAATATCAGAAGCTTATTTAATCCCCAAAATCAAAGGAAATGATGGGGAAATTAGAGATAGATTACATGAAAGAACTATAAGGGAAAAACCTATATCTCTAATTTAAAGAATCAAATTAATTGTATTTGGGGCACATTACAGCATCTTTTGGATCAGGAAAGATCATTGCTGGAAGTATTAAAATATTGCACTGAAAAAAATTTAAACCTTGATAAATTTGTGGCAATAGATTGTAACGGAACAACTGTAAATAGTAAGATAAAAAATTATGCTAATAGATTTTTGAAACTAAAATTTAGTCGTCTGTTGTAATGGTTATTAATATGTCAGCTTTCTGTAAACGAATTGTCACTAAGTCATTGAACTTGATAAACAAAATTATGGCTCACAAGCTTTTCTTGTTCCAATTAAAAAGTCGTTGGATCAATATAAACAATAAACAGTTATGGAAATTAAAAAATATCTGCTCCTATCACTGAAAACTGAACTCTGGAGAGTTAAGTGCAGAATAAAATTATTTTTATGACATGTGTCAAACATTTGCATCTGGCTCCTCAAATCTGGTAAATCGTAATCCGGCAAAAATGTCACACTCTAACTGATCTACTTGGTTTGCAGAATGGAAGTCAAAATTCATCCCAAAATCTGAAGATTAAGGCTGAATTTGTAATGAAAGCACATTCGTCTATGTTGTTTCACTTCAAGAAAGATTCCTCTTGCAAAAATGTTTTTTTTCCCTAAACATTAAGTTGTTTCGTTATTTGAGGGAATATTTAAAGAAAATTATCGATCCCGTTATTCAACAAAATGTATACTTCTGTGATCGAGTTAAAAATTTACAGAAACAATAACTGATTAAAAAAAAATCATGTTTGAGAATTTGTATTCTGAAGAATATTGAAGATAAAGGATATTGTATGTTCTACAATAAAATAGTTTCATATTCCAATATTGAAATTCAGTGTTACAAATGATATAAACATTATTGAGTGGCAAGAATGTGAAATCACCCCACATTCTTAATAGAGTACCAAGAGAGAAGCTGGAAATTCTCCGAAAAAGATCGGAAATCCCATCTTTTCAATTGAAAAAATTCCCTGTTAGATACAAGCATTTGAAAAATGCGTAAACTTAGTTGTGTAAGCGCCATTAGCAGCTGTTGTAGTTGAAGCAAGGAACGGACATATATGAGCAAAAATCAAATCACGAAAGGTAATACGAAATTTTGATAAAAGCCAATATAAATTAGAGTAAAATGAAAGATCATTTTTCACTACATCATATATATCCTTTTCATCTCATTACTATATATTCAGAAAACTGCATTTCCTTTATATTTAGAGAACTATCTTTCATGTGCATTCGAAAAATAAAAATGAACTGCATGTCTAATTATTGTGTTTTAGATTCTCTGTGACAATACAATCCACATTTTAGGGTTATATTCGTGATTTAAAGAGTTAAAATACAACAATACTTAGATCATTCACAATACTTTAAGAAGTCATTTTTTTGCGAGAAAAAAAAAAAGAAAGTTTATAATTTATACTACATAGTAAAATCTTGGTTTTCACATGTAAAGGGCATAAACTTTAAGAGCTGGTAGGGAACTAAAGATGAATTCCAAACAAGATGAAATTTTAACCTTATATTCAGTGTGCAAAAAAAAAAAAAAAAAAAAACAACTTTTTAGACCTATCCAAAGAAAAAATTTCGAAAAAAAATTTTTTTGGTCATTTTCACTCCATTTTAATGCACATATTTGTATTCTGCAACGATAAATCATTTCGTGCATTTTTATGTACAGGGTGATCCCAAATATTTCTATTACTCTTTGATTTTTTGTTGCCCCCCCTAATTGCCCTGCATATCAAATGAATGTTGATAAATATGTAGTCAAACATAATCTTTATAATCCTGAAGTTCCAGAAGAATCCGACAAGTATATTTTTAAATATTTGACAAGATGTCAAAAATTGAAAGTGTCCAAATACTTATTGGTAGATAATGTATAGCACACTATATTTGTTTTTCCCATTGTTTTGTTTTATAAATATACTTGTAATTATAATTAAATAATCTCATTGTCAATTAAAAATTATTATATTGTATATAATTCCTATTTTAATCTAAAATGCCATCATTCATAAGAAAAGAACTATGAGCTAGATATTCCTTTATTCAAAATTAAGTTGAAAGTATTTGTACTTTATATTGAAAAAAAATCTGCCTAGAGTTATTGAAAAAAGACAATTAAGAGACTGTAAAGTTTTTCTTCGACCATTTTTTCATTATTCATCTTTGCATTTAAAATGTTTGTTTTAATTCGTAGAAGAAACCTTAAAATTTTATTAATTAAAATGGTCCTTCCGGCAGTGCCGGGAGGTAGAGGTAGCTTTCATATACTTATATATATAGTATTTATTTATTTTAAATTAAGTTATATTATTCAAAAATACTAAGCTCAAATTAGTAGAACCTGATTATGAGCTTGGTCGAAATCTTAATTCAGGTGCACATGCACACTCATATTGAAATAGATTAATATATATATATATGCGATAACTCAGCCATTTTTTAAGATACAAACAAAAAATGCTCTGGAATCTTTGTATCAAGGTCAAATGCATAAAAGAAAAATGTTTTTCAATTTCTCACTTTCTTGTATCTAATTTTAAATTTTAAAATTTTTTAAATGGCCGCCATTTTGAAATAAGATGGCGGATGGAACTGAGTATCGAACTCGAT
Organism: Maratus speculifer; assembly: GCA_964019185.1. Taxonomy (NCBI): domain Eukaryota; kingdom Metazoa; phylum Arthropoda; class Arachnida; order Araneae; family Salticidae; genus Maratus; species Maratus speculifer. Next base: position 184,936,910 of record OZ025296.1, on the reverse strand, counting down.
TGAGGCCTCAGTATATGTTATGTACACACCAAGTTACATTCAAATCGATTAAAAAATATGCGTGTTATCACATGACAAAAATCAGATCGTTTCAAAATGTCAGCCATAAGAAAAATTCAAAGAGCTATAACTCAATCATTTTTTAAGATATAGACAAAATAAAAAGTGCTCTGGAATCGTTTTAGGTTCTAGCATGCAAAAGAAAAATATTTTTCAACTTTTAATTTTTTCGCATTTAATTTTAAATTTAAAAAAAAATTAAAATGGCCGCCATTTTTAAACAAAATAGCAGATGCTGTTGGCCAACAAACTCGGTCGAGACATTTGTATGTACTGTGTACATACCAAGTTTCATTCAAATCGATTCATAAATACGTTAGTTATCGCATGACCAAAATCAGATATATATATATATATATATGTCAACATTTGAACGGAGGGTGTTTTGGGGTCTGGGGGTCATGATCGGTGAAAATATAGCAAAATTTTCCGTAAGTGCTTTCCTCCGGACGGCTGCAATAGGTAGCTTTTTACTTTTTGTAATGAAAGCTAGCTAAAAGTCTCATAATTGTGCATCTTAAATAATTCAAGACAGATTTTTTTCAATACTAAATATTCTTATAAAAAACTCTAGTTTATTAAATATTATAAAAAATTGTCTTAAAAAGTAATTTTGATACCTTTAAACTTTGAAACATAAAAAGTATTTTGAAAGCTGAATATTCAGTATTCGGCCCAACAATTACTATTCGGCTAACCGAATATTCAGCCAAAATCACTATTCGACGCATCCCTAGTTTGGAACAAGATCAGAAACAGCTTAAGTGCTAAAAAATTAGTTGAAGTGTACTGATAATTAAAAAACTGAGCCAAATGATTGGTATATTCCATAGATCAGTAAAAGCATATTACTTTTCAAATAAATGTTATTTGGTAAAAATCACTTGAACTATTTTAAAATGGTTTTACTGCACAAATTTTTTAATAAACATTTTCCCTATATTTTGATCACAAGAATATTTCTGCTATAAATTCACTTATATTTTAACTGCCAATTTATTTATTAGACAGTTCTTGATGTACATTTTTATGGCAACGATAATTAAAAAGTCAGTAATTAATAATGCATTTTACTTAAAAAACAGTTTTTGTAAAAAAAAAGTTTTAGTAAAGGCCGTTTTTTTCTAATAAAAGCCGGCCTTTTTAAAGTGGTTTAAACCATCTAGGTTAATATCCAACAACCCTGAATTCAGCATGCACAGGGGTGGGGAAATATATCATTTTGCTCGCCAGTGGCGGGTGGATTTTCTCAAAAGGCGAGTGCATTTTTAGTTTTTGAAAAACTGTAGGCAATAGGCACATTATCAGAAACACTTTTTTAATCTAGATATTTTGACTTTCCAAATTATTACAGTGTAAATATGGTACTAAGTTCTATCTAATATTAATCTTACCTCTGTTATATATATTTCTTAATATTATACAAAAAAGAATTATGAAAATGCATTGTAGTAATAGTAATTTTGTTTGTAATCGCGTGCGATTTTGTCATAACTATTTTCAACTGCGTGTGTTGCATCTTGCGGGCTGGTGAAATAAATCCTTGGCTGGTAAGAATTTGCAAAAATTCCCCACCCCTGAACATGCATGCATGACTAAATTGATGCAGCATAGAAATAAGGTAGTAGTTGAATTTAAGATACTTAAAATTTCATTAAAGTTTTTCAAAATTCAAATGTTGAATGCTGGCAAATAATGTTTTTGAGATTTTTTGGTATTTGTACACAAAAAGGTTTGCCATCATTGATTTAAGAAATTAATATAGTGTGATTCCATTTGTTATCTTTATTGAGTGAGGTTAGAGTGTGCTTAAGCCTTTTGGTAGTCCTCTTCATCTAGCTGACTTTATCTTCACTTTTACTATGCTTTATCGTGTCTAATATACTTTAAAAAATAAATAAATAAATAAATAAAATAAAATAAAATACAGTAGAACCCCAATAATTCAGATTAACTGGGACCAGACCCAATCCGGATTATCGAAAATCTGGATAATCCAGAGAATAAGAAAAAAATGGAATAAAATAAAATGTACTTACAGAAATCACCTTTATATTAAACTTATTGAATAATTACAGACAGTAAAAATGTTTACTTTGCTTAATTCTTCCGAAAAGAATTCAGAATATGATGAAACAAATTAATGTTATAGAAATTAGCCAATCGCTTCTTAAACTTGAAAAAAAAAAAATGACCAAATCGATCCGGATTATCCAGAGATTCAGATTAACGGGGTCCGAATTTACGGGGTTCTACTGTACTTATAAATTACAATTTTTGAGTTATTATTTCAATAACTGAAACATAAAAACAATTTACATGAATACAATTTTATTGCAACAAGTAGAACAAATATAAATTTATATTTAAAAAAGATGAATAGATGGAAAAATGAAATAAAAATTATGATCAATTGGGTTTCATCTTTAAACTTTTCTTATGTTTGATGTTTCGAAGAAATCTCTGAAGACTTTTAGGAGTTGTCATCATTTTCTTTGGTTTTGAAACTGGTGTTACAACTGTGCTGCTTCTTGGTGGCTCTTCATCTATTGCACCATCTACTTTTCGCTGAAATTTCAATAAAAAGAACATTATTATAAGTGAAAATTAACAACAATGTATATATTATATAAGTTACCCCATAAAGATGGAAATAAAATTTTTACATATTTGAGAGTACTTTGAACACTTTTGACATTGGAAAGTCTTCTGAATATTTTTCAAAAAGTTTCTTTTTCCCCTTCTCCTCTCTCATTAGGGAAAAAAAAGTGGTTTATTGAAAATAATGTGTTTTATTGAAGAGAAGAAAAAAAAAATATTTGTAGCTTTAAACTTGTATATTAAAAGTGAACGTGTTAGGAAATTCCAACTATAATACATATTCAGTTGAACTTAAAGTAAAACTGATGCTTGCAACAACATTAGAAGTGAAGAACTCCAAAATATTTAATGAAATATTAGAAGAGCTCAATTATGGATTGAAAATGCTTTGTGAATTGCTGTAATGCTTTATTTATACGCCTTTGTGATGTTGTTTTTCACATTAGTTTAACATATTTTTGATCTAAATATGAATCATTGATTTGAGAGCTGTCCTTACATTTACTGGTGAAATGGTCTTTTGAATGATGCAAAAGTGATAAAAATCAGCTTTTTTTTTTTTTTTTTCCCCCATAATTTAATTAAAGTTGCAGGCAAGGTATCAAGAATTAAAATCAAATGATTTAAATTAGTGATTTTAAAAAAATCATTGATTTAAATCTTTTTTATTTAATCTCTAGAGATCCTCATGAAAATTTAAATCTCACTAATGCTGTCTTTTCTTAATCAGTACTATATTCCTTCTCTATTTTTGTCCCTAGTCTTTCCTCACTTGACCATTCTTATTTATTCAAAGTCTCTTTTCGGGTGTTCATAATTTCTGCACCTGCACCCTTTAGGTGATAAGAGGTTTAGAATTTTTATCTCAACACCTGTTTTCCAGTTTACTATTTGCACAAAGAGTGGACATTTTCAATATCTGCTGTGTTCGAATCTGCTTTAAATACATCTTTCAAATGCAGATACAATGAAGCTTTGACACCAGCACATTTATTAGCATATCTCTTGTCACTAACATTTCAGCCAAAAAACTTATCTACAGTAGGGGAAAAAAAAAAAGGCAATTGAATTTGTGAAGGAAAATTAAAAAGATAAGTCTTTGATGGCTATTCTTTTAAAATTTATTGCTGGTGCAGACCTCAGAGCCATTTAATGGGCCCTTATTTGAAGAAAAGGTAGTGACAAAGTTGTAAAAAACTGTGTTCCATCCAAGGAACTATTAATAATAGAGTAAATTATGAGTACAAAGACTACATCTGCAGGTGTTGAAAGAATGCTTTCAACCTTAGGATTTCTACATATTAAATTATGAAACCAATTAGGAGTGAAAAAAGCTGCCAAACTGGCTTTTGTATTAAAATATCTTAATAAATAAATATTGTTGTTATTGTCTATTGTGTGTGATTAACTTTCTGTAGTTTCATTTCTAAAATCTTTGTTTTAAAATTTGTAAAGTAAATCATTATATGGTCTGCCAATTCAGCTATGTTTCAGAAGCTTTGACAAAATGTTTAAGTTTATTGCATGCCTAACAAAGAAATACTTTATTTACAAATTTATGCTACCAAAAATAATAACTTATCAGCTCTCTCTATATAGAGCAGTTAAATTGATTAAAAACATTGATTTACTTTGTTTTAAAAGAAAAATCCAATTTAAATAAGCTTTGCCTAGAGAAGGTCATGTAAAAATGATTGGGATATTTCAGTAACAAACTTATTTTCTACTTTATTTTTGAAAGCTTTACAGCTAACATTGCTAACTTTTTTCCAACAAGTAAGAAATGATAATGTATTTTAATGTTTTTCTTATACCATGAACATAATTATATTTATATACATGTATTTTTATAGTAAAAAATATTTTTCATGAGAAAACAAGAATAAACATGGTGAAAAGAAACATTTATATTTATTTTCTGAGAAATACAATATTTCTGTTACATTTGAAATAAAAGGCACAAATCAATTTCTGATGAGAATTATTAGCAATTCCTGATTGATAGCAATTAACTAAATAAAAACCAATCTGCAGTTAATGTACACATAATTCATAAGTACATGTACTTCTTTACATTTGTTTTTTCCAACGAAAACATATTTTTTATAGCTAAAATAAAAATAACTTTCTCCAAATGTTCAGAATGTACTATATGTATGTCAAGAAACTAAACATTGCCTTTAGCACAGTTTTCATATGAAATCTTTCGCAACTTTTGTGATGCATTTGCTGCAAGTCTGTTTTCTGCAAACTTTGCATCTCTTCACAGTTTTAATCCCTTTGCAACTAGAATTTTGACACAACTTTCTCTTTTTAGCTCCTTGATCAGAAGTCTATATGAGTATGTACTGGATATTAAATTAGTGGATACTTTCATGGAATTCACAGCTCTGATATTAATTGAAGAAGAAAATCACACCATGGAATATTTTAGGTTACTTTCTTATATAATATCCAAGAAACCAGCTAGCAATAAATTCTAATTAGCTTTTAAAATTATCAAATTTGATGAAATATTATATGATATAAATATGGAATATGATCAAATATTTGGTTGAGCATGTCAATGCCAAATTTTATAGAATTATTTTTACAGTTTCTTGTAACCAATGGATGTTGAGAACTTAGAACATTTTTATTTTTCTTCCTTGATAAACAGTCAATGTAATATCTTTTTTTGCAAGAATTGACTGCTGTACAAAGACTTTTCTTCAGGTTTTATGGCCTGTGGAATTCCTTTTTCTCTGTGATTGATTGTGCGAACAATGCTTGTTTCCAGTAACTTTAGCTTTTTTAAAAGAAGCAGTGGAGTAAAGAAGTTATCTGTAGTAATGTTGTAACCCTTGTTGGTTACATGAAGTATAGACTGTTGCAATATTTACTAGATAAAATGTGTATTAATAATGACGGCATTCATTTTGACTATTTTGGCAGTTTTAGATTATAAATATTGCTGACTGGAAAATTTATCACTGACATATCATAACTTTTGGATTATAGAAAAAGTTGCAGAAACTGGAAGTTTTACCCTAAACATAAATAAATTGGTTTAAAATGAAAATTTCAAAATCAAAATGACCACCTTGGCAGTTCAAATGTTAAAGGACTGACTAAGATCAATAATAGCTACAAGCAGGGGCAGCTGATCCATTGAGGCACATCACCATCAGTATTTTCTGTTCATTTTTAAAAAATTGACTCATATTTTTAATTTAAATATATTAAAAAAATTAAAAATTGCTCATTGAAAATATATTGTAAAGAAACTGCTTCTTTAATATGGTCACAGGCATCTTTATCAACTCTTAGCATCTATTTTTTTTTTCTTTTTTCAAAGGCAATAAATTACTTTACTGACCCCTTTTCTTCCTGCTGAACAGCAAGGGGACTATATCTGGGCACAAGATATTTGTGCCTATTAAGAGATTTTCCTCCCTCACATATCATCCAATTTGCTGATGTACTGCTGTTTTAGAGCTAAAACTTTTTTTTTTTGGCAATATGGGACATTTGGCGAGTTTGCCCTTGATTCAAAATAAGAGAAGAAAACTAAGCTTTTATTAGAATACGGGAATTCTCAAATATATTTGGCGGCATTTGTATGCTATTGTTGGTTATTCATTAAATAACGCAATCTTTGAGAACTTTCTTTAAATTAAGATGCAAAACATTAATTCTCAGAGAAAAAAAAAAAAGAGTTCTGTTGATGATTTATTATGTAAGCCTTTTTTAAAAATGAATTTGGAAGAAAAGCTTTAAATTAAATGCCTGGGATCTTATCAACCAAAGAATTTTGAAATGCAAGAAAAAGATGGGGGAAAATTGCACTATTTCTCAACACAGTGGTTTGACAAATTTCCATAGGTTTAAGCGAGTGAGAAACAAAGGGAAAAAAAAGCATTGTTCTGTTTTAATTGTTTTTAGGAAGGAAATTATGGAGCATCACTGGCTGTACTGATTTGAAACGTTTTCCTGAGAGAATAAGATAACATGAAATGAGTACTACTTACGTCAATGCTATTAACTATAAAATCTTCAAAACTATCAATATTGTAGTGCAGTGAATGAAGGTTATAGAATTTCATTACAAAAACATAAACGGTTAAGAAGAGGTATATGCTAAATTGTGTGATCAATTGTTTGATATTCTGTGGATTTCATGAATTACCTTTAAGGAATTGTGATTCAAGGGGTCATAATACATGTGAAGTACATGGACAAAAAAATTAATTTTATTTAAGGATAATTTTTTGTGGGGGGGGAAAAAACATTTCTATTATTGCAGAATACTACAATATGAGTGATAAACAAAAGAGGAAAATTAATGACTGAATTCCGTGTAATATTATAATTCCACTTTTAAAAACATTCAAACAGTTTTGACTAAATTTAATGTAAGTAATAGATTTGCTCATTTAAAGTCATGCCGAAATTTTATTTAATTTATATTCTAAATTTTAATTTCTGAATTGTTTCAAAGTCTGAAAGTAAAGTTTATATTTTTCTGTAATATTGTGAGATTATTATTTTGCATGATTTGTATATTTATTTTTCAATTACATAATGATTGATCAGAGTATGTTTAATGTTAATAATGGCAATTAATGGCATGTTAAAAATTGTTATTAATTTAAAAAATTTGCAACTAATATCAATTACTTGAAAAAATAATTTTTTATTTTACAAAAGTAAGATTATTTTTTCGGAGCAGCTCCACCAATGAAAATTGGCAGGAGTCATAACTGGCTACAAGGTTATTTCCTCTATGTGATCCAACTGATTTCATGTTGAATATATTAGGTGATGAAAGGAAACAAACTTTTGCTTTAATGTTGAATACATTGGGTGGTGAAAGAAAACAATCAGACTTTTGATTTTTTATTCTTTTTGACAATGAAAAAATGTACATTACACTCTCTTAAACTTTGCCAAGCTGAGAAGTCCAGAAAATCTCTGTAATGCTTTGATGAAATTTGTGTTTTTTTTCTCTGATCTTTTGTCGAAATTCACATTTTTCTGTGATCTTTTGATGGAATTTGAGTTTTTTCAGCAATACTTTAATATAATTTGTGTTCTTTTTGTAGTTTTTGAACAGAATTTGCTTCCCCCCTCTATGATTTTTTAAAATGAAGTCAATGTTTTTACCATGATTTTTTTTTTTCTTTTTGGCACAATTTGCACCTTTTCTGCGATTTTTTGACGAAATTCACCATTTTTGCTATCAAACGTATCCAATTTACAGGTCTTATTTAGGAACTGTATAATGTGATTAGAGATGGGAATGGTCGGAAAAAAACTGGAAAAATTGGGGAAAAAACCGGTTTTTTTCGAAAGGCTTATTTTTCAATTTTTCCGAACTGGAAAAATTGAAATTTCATTCATGAAATAATATAGTGAAAATTTTGTAATAGCTACATTCTCATACTTTTTATTTTATTTATTTTTATGTTGAGTGTCTCACATGAAAATTTAAATGTGGGTAATCTGATCTCTGAGCAGAAATCTGTTTGAGAAGACTTGAAAGGATCCTTCACATTTTTTTCTTGTTTGAAACACAAGACCCTTTGCAAAATTTCTCTTGAAAATAGACATTTCAGAAAAAGTTTAATCAACAAATTGAATCTTTCGCAAGTGCAGTGATTGAAGAAAAAAAAATCTCACGTCATACAGTAGCTGAATCTGATTAAGTTGCATATATGTATGTAAATAACCTTATTAAAAATTTCTAAATAGGAACCTAAATATAGTAATAATTTCTTATTCAAAAATTCTGAATATATTTTGTATAAGTATATACAAAAAGTTCACAATTTCGCAAAAACTTGATTACATGAAAAAAACCTAGATATGTAATTAAATGCAACTTCTCTTTTTAAAAATTAATTCATGTGTAAAATTATTGCAATAATATGCCGATTAATGGAAATTATAAAATTAAAAATTCAACATAAAATTTTGAAGTATGCATTTATTACTTTAATCTACCTTTTCAAGAAGTAAGTATTGAATTCGTGAAAAATTTGACTTCCAGTTTTTGGTGTATTTAAACGTTTTAGAAGGTCCTGAACACGTTTTGATGGTTTTCGGAAAATATCTGCCACTCTGTATGTGACAAATTTTATGGGCACTCTATCTCAAGAACTGATGCCCATAATTGCACAAAACTTTAGATTCAGTTACACCTTGATATAAACTCGAGATGTTTAGTATAGTTATTAGTGTATATCGCCAAACCGATGGCGCTGCTATGCTGCAATATTCGTAATTTCCAATCAATATTCACAATAGTTCTATCTCAAACTAATGTATGTATTTTTTATAAAATTTCAGATTAAGTTAATCTTTGACATAACTTCATGCTCATTACTTTTTGGTGTAAATTGCTCAACAGATGACGCTGCTATGCTGCATTATTATAGATTATCACAATAGCTTTACCTCAAGGACGATTTTGCTTTTTAAATCAAACTACAGCTTCAGACAGTTTCTGATATATATTAATGTTGTTTAATTTTTGGTGTAAATTGCCCTATAGGTGGCACTACTATGCTGCATTTTTCAAGATTTCGTTATAGCTGATTAATTGAATGTTTTCTCAAGGTGTTGAATCTAAAATTGACCTCCATTTTACCTCCATAATGTACAGTAATGTTGCAAAAACATGGGCAGTTTGCATTAGAAAAGTACAACTGCGATGAAAAAAAAAAAAAAAACATTTTATTACAAGTAACTATGTTCCAAATTATACTTTTCCTCTTGATTAAACTTTGAATTTTTGTAGTTTTCTAAAGCACAATAGAAGTTTATCTCTGTATGTAACTGCTTTTGTTAATTCCTCAAATAGTGAGCATTTTCTAATTGTAGTGTTCTGTTTTCATAACTTTTGAGTTCCACTCTTAGAAATATAAAATTACCATGTGGAAACATTATTGAATATGGTTTCTTATTCAAGAATAGAATACCAGATTTCAGGATAAAAAGAAAAAAAATTACATTTAATTAAACTTAAATATATATATATATATATATATATATATATATATATATATATTTGGTATCAGTGAGTAAAAATCTAACAGTCAATAAATCCTATGCTATTTTTTAGTTGCAGACCTGAGTAAGCCAAAGTAAAACTTAGTTTTGTTTGAATTTAGATTATGAAACTGAATCAAAACTTTTTTGAGTTGAGATTAGAAAGCTATACCAAAACTAAACATATTTTATAAAGGAAATAAAATTATAATTCTAAGAAAAAAAAGCAATAATATAAAAATATAAATTTTTTAAACAAACGGTGGAATTTTTGAATACTGATATTCATAATAATGACAAAACTGCAATAATTTCTTTAAACTAGTATCATTTACTTAAAAACTATACTTATGTAAATGAAATGCATAATTTATTTCATTCCAAACTGCAGACATATTGGCTCAGGTTTTTACATTAGGTCAATTGGTAGTTAAACATGTAACTGAAAAATCATTTCAACAGAGATATGATATAACAAACAATAGCATTTAATAAAAATTCTTAGGCTGTTGAAAAAAAAAAACTAAACCTTTAAAAGCAGGCTTTGCTACTTTCTTTTTATTTTGTAATATAAAGTGAAAATAATTTTCATTTAATACATATAAATGGGAAAAAAATGGTTATTATTTAATATTTTCTAAGAAAATATAATTTATTCGGGAGAAACAGTCATGAAAAATCAATTTTTCCAATTTTTCCGTTTTTTTCCGCCACTTATATTTTTCCGGAAAATTTACATCTCTAAATGTGATGCATTGGTCAATTTTTTGATAACGACAGAATATATTTCTAAAAGGGCTGCCAAAAAGGGTATTTTGAACAGAATTTCGAGAAGTTATTGTGATTGAAAATTTCAGGAAGCATTCAAATAACAAACTGCGTTTTTTCTGACTCATATTTAAATTTAGTTTTGTTCTCAAACGCATCCATTTTACAGGTTCTCTTATTTAGGAGCTGTATAATGTCCCGTATTGGTCAGTTTTTTGATAAAGGCTGAATGTATTTTTAAAAATGCTGTCAAAGTGGGCACTTTGCGCAAAATTTCCCGAAGCTATCAAGATTAAGAATTGAAGTTGTATACAAAATTGGTCATTTTATAACTCATTTTTAAATTCAGTTTTGCTCTAAAACGCATTCAATTGACAGTCTTTTGTTATTTAGGAACTATATAATGTGCCATATTAGTTGATTTTTTAATAAAGGCAGAATATATTTCAAAATATGTTGTCAAAATGGGCATTTGAGCCGAATTTAACTTAAGCTGATTCTGATAAAACCAGTCCTTACAGAAAAATGAAATTTAAAATTTTTCAAAAGAGGACAAATAAAGTTGTTAAACTGGGTTTATCTGTAATCAAATTTTATTTTTTGTTGTTGAAATGAGCACTCTTCGAAATCTACCTCTGCCTATAGGCTAAGCCGACAGGGATTGTTTTAGCAATCTTTTGGACAAAATTCAAAATTTTACTACTGTTCTTTAATAAAATTCGTTTTTTCCACAGCCGTTTGATTAAAGTAACATTTTTCCCCAAGCCCTTCGACAAAATTTACAATTTTTTTCTGATCTTTGACAAAATTGATTTTTTTTACAGTGCTTTTTGTTGAAATTTGCAATTTTTTTTTTAATAATTGAATTTCCAAACTGATTGACCTTTATAGTTGTTTGGAACTGAATAAATTAGTATTTCAGACTGAAAAACTAATTTACTAAGATTAATTTATACAATAACTAAAGTTTTTCAGTGATTCAGAACAGAATTACCTTTGTAAAAAACACACACACACACATACAAAAAAAAAAAAAAAAAAATGCAGAAAACTGCACATCTGCAGAAAAACTTTATAACTGTTTTGTCTAAAATGATTTTGCACATGGTTTTGTAATTTTTAGTTTATTTATTTATTTTTAATACAAATTTTAAGAAGTGTACTTTTCAGACTATTTGTTTTTTATCCCCTTTCATACCTCTGAATATGCTTGAGTGTAAGAAAATTTTCAAAAATGATATTCTGATATAAAAAGGATAAATATAAAAAACAAGCAACACTTGTAATTTTCTAAAAATACTTTAATACTCCATTCTTTTGCAATAGAAAAATCATCATTCATTATAGCTAAGTCATTATCAGAATTTTCAAGCAACTCTTTAAAATCACTTTCTTGCATGAATATTGCTAGTGTCTAACTTATCACCTTCTTTAAAAATGGCATCATACTCAGTTCCATCCAATTCATCACTGATACAACATTTTTTAAAGATGGGATGATTATTCCTTTTGGTAATTTAAGACAAGATTCTTTAACCCATTCAGAGATAGCAACATCAATTTTATTTAAGTTACTGCACTTTGTGACAGCTGTATCCACAGATAACGCACATTCAGTCAATTTTGGAAAGAGCTTGCCTTTAAATGTCCAATTTATACAAACTTTCAGTCGAACCAAATTAAACAGTCTGTGAAACAGAATAGAAGAAAAATATTTTTGGAGAAAACATTTGTTTCTATTAGTTTCTGATCACTGAATTTTTCACCATTTTCTTTTAACATTGGCTTATTTTCGATTTTGAATAATTTTTCACTGATTAGTTGTATACTTGACTTACACAGAAATATACAGTACATAAATTGCTCAAAAGCTTAGAATTTTTTTTTTAAACTCTGTACACAGCTTTAATTTAGTTTCTGAAATGTATGATGGAACAAGGAGCTACTCTATTTACATGGATTATGATAAACAAAAAAATGAACAATGCATGAAATTAGATGTGCTTTATTTTGTGTGCATACAAGTCACAAATATGGTACAAGCCTTCAATGGCCAAAATTATCAGGGCTAATCCTAGCCTGGTATAAAAGCTAAAATTTCAGTCTGACTTAAAAATCAATTAAATTAACAATGGCTCAGTTTGATTCTAATTACAATTTATTAAAAAACATTACTTTGAACTGATTCTTTAATAAGTTTCTACTTTATTATATCTTTTGTACATCACACACTATCACTATTAGATATGCAAGACTGCAAATTTCACCTGGTACTAAAAATTTAGCCAACTGATTATTTCTACACTTAAAATTATTAAAATTTTAAAAGAGTTTAACATCAAATTTATCTTAAATACTTCCATTTTGAAGAACAGAATTGTTACATTAGTAAAATTTATGTACAAAACAGTTAAAATAAATCTATGCTTCAAATTACAATTTAAGAAGAAGGTAGCTTTATATATTTTATAAAACAATAAATCTTCCAATTTTGTAACCTCAACTCTCTTTAGAAATTTAAATTAATACAACTTTTCTATATGCTATATGAAGTATGAAGTGCTTTAACATTAAAGAGAAATTTGATTCTATCTAGTTCAGTTATGGCTTTTATTAATACTTTCTCTCAACTAATTATGGCCGACTAAATGGACTCAAATGATTTCAGAAAGACAAAACTGAATTTCATTATATATACTGGCACCTACCGATATACCACAATATTCAATTCCAGCCATCCCTCAGCATCAGTCTCAAGATATATTTTTTTTTGTTTTTAATTATGTTATTTATTTAGCACTAGAGTAGATTCATGTCACAACAAACTCAATTACAATGAAAAGTTCCAATAGTACAAAATTTGACAAGTTTTTATTTCAGATTGCATTAATTCAATATATTAAAAATTTTGTTACCATGAAAAAACTTCATAAATCTTTTTTTTTTTTCAACTGCTTAACAGAAAGAAAACATTCTTCAAATAGAATGTAAAATTTAAAATGTAGCATTGTTGCTTTGGGGATAGGTGCCAGTTCAACTGGTTTTAAGTCTTTGCATTATTTTCTTTTGTCTGTTTCTGAAATTCCTGTTAAACTGTTCATCTATGCAAAATGAGTACAATAATATGCAAGCAAAAATATATTAAACATTTACATCCGCCAAGAAAAGAACATTTTTTTTCCTTTCCAATGCAATTCTGTCTTAGAAGATTTTACTTTTACCATATAGCATTTTTTAGATTTTATGTCTCTATTACATGGAATGTAGATTAATAATAACTGAAACATTTATATACAACAAACAAAGGTTCATTAAAAGCAAAAATATCACAGCTCATGGCACTTCTGCATAAATAAAAATTATAAACATGAAAAAAAAAAAAAAAAAGCTAAGATAAGTTTTTTTGGGCTAAGCTCTTCTGCAAGAGTAAAGATAAATGTTCGGTAAAAATTCAATTGGGCTGAAATTTTAACTTTCAGGCCGGACCATTTTTTTTTTTCTATGGATCGGGACGGGCTCGAGCCTGGAAATTTTGGCCCGTGCAGACCTCTACAACTAACATTTATTTCTGTTAAATACACCAAACATTTTTCTCTTTTTACTTTGCGTTATACAAATTGTTTCCTACATTTTAAAAATTTATATAAATATTTCAAACACATGCAAAATAGTTTCCCTTAAAGTTGCTCTTTGCAGATTATTAACAAAAGACAATCAAAAGCTCTACTATTATTATAATAAGATCAGAGAAAAAAATAGAAGAGAGAAGTAAATTCAGCTTTGATTTATTCTGGACAACTTTGAAAACTACAGTGATTTCTAACTTCAGGTGCAGGGAGACAGTGAAAAAAAAAAATGTACATAAAGTAAAAAATACAAAAAAGAGAGCTTAAAAGTACAATATCAATGTACCAATGTACCGTACATGTTGTTTATTAATACTATATATGTTATTAAAAAATGTAAATCAGATTAATTTCATAACACAAATGTGAATAACTTTCATTAATTATTTTTTCAGAATATTAAGAAAATGAAAATGTTTATGTACCCAAATTTAGTTTTATTTCTGCTAATTTCTTGGGTCATTCCATGCCAAATCAACCAGTGACTCAACCTGACCCTTTCAGATTTCGATGAAATTCTCAGAAATCACTCTGCCTGATGATATAAATGAGAATATATGTTCATAATTTTTTTTAGCATCAAAATTTCATACAGTTAATTATTTAAATTTTGAAAAATCATCATTTTTTGGCTTGTATACATGTTTTTAATTTTGAATTTCTCAAGTTCTATCAAACATAGAATATTTTATGAACACTCATTTCAAAGAGGAGTTTATAAGGTTTAATTTGATATGCAAGTCGACTATGTATAGTTAAAATAAATAAAATTTTAAAAATCTGAAAATTTTAAATTTGAAAATTTTTTAGATAGTCATTTTTAAAAATTTTGAAAAAATTGTATGTTTATTGTAATATTATAAGTTTTAAATTCTGAAATTTTTAGAGTGGGATCTCAATGAGATCAGGAGTTAATAATAAAAGCAAAAATTACCATTAAAATAGCAATTTAATTCTGTCTATTTTCTTATTTATTTATGATTTGAATGGTAATTTTCAGCTTTTATTTAATAACTCCTGATCCCATTGAGATAATATTACAGCAAACATACAATTTTTTCAAAAATTTTAAAAATGGCTACTTAAAAAATTTTCAAATTTAAAATGTAAAAAAGATTTAAACTTTATTTATTTTAACTATACATAGTCGACTTGCATACCAAATTAAACCTTATAAACTCCTCTTTGAAATGAGTGGTCATAAAATTTTCTATGTTTGATAGAACTTGAGAAATTCAAAATTGAAAATATTTATGCAAGTCAAAAAATGATGACTTTTCAAAATTTAAATAATTAATTTTATGAAAATTTAAAGCGATAAACAAAAAATAAAAATATGCTCTAATTTATATCATCATAGAGAATGATTCCTAACAGTTTCATTGAAATCGGCAATGGTCAGGTTGAATATTGAATTTTTTTGGTTGATTTGACATGGAATGACCCTCTTATAAAATACTTTACAATCGATGATTGTTTTTAAGATTTTTCAAAAAGAGCCTTTGGAAGCTCATCAAGACATGAAAAAGTTCCTCCACCTCCAGCATTGAACTAAAAACAGTCACAGAATTTTCAATGGTTCTGACGCTGCTGTAGAGTTGAGTGAACTTTTGCCGCACCATCTTCATCTTTGTCTGCCTCTTCATCTTTGTCACTACCATTTATTTCAGCTGCAATTTTTCTAATTTCCCACAAATGAGCTGTGATTAAATTTTCTTTTGCATGAATAAATTTGTTGAAAGTATGAGTAGCAAGACCACTAGATACAGTACGACAATCTTCTTTGTTTAAGTCATTTTCACAATTTTCATATTCATTTTCAGCTGGAAATGAAAATGCTGCCTCTCTAACGCAATTCTTAATACACTTATCAGTGACATTTGCTCATGATCAGCACAACATATAATATGGATAAGAATGGTGACTTGCTTCAATTCATATTCTGTGGCACCTTTTTTTTTTTTTTTTTTTTTTTTTCTGATGGAGCAAGGAATAGATAAATTAAAGTTTTATCCATGATCTATTTTTACACATGGAATGACACTCAGAAGGTTGAATCTTGATTGTGCAGTTCGCAGGAAAAAAAAATTTGAAATTTTTGTGTTGTTGAAAGAACTTGTAAATAAGCAGTAGGGCTGGACAGTATCAGAAATTGCAATACATCAATGATTTAGTATTTTATTTGTGATATATCGTGATAACTAAGGATCAGTCGCAACAGGTTTTTAAGGCCAAAACCTCAACTTTTTTTTTTTCTATTTTCGGTCGAAATCATCAACGAAAATACTGAAAAAAATTTTAGAGTAATAAATACATAAATATACATAATTATTAATAAATTATATGTGTGATCCAAGTTGGATCTGTGCCTTTGAGCCAAAACTTTTGATTTTCATATAAAATAAGACAATTTTTCAATGACACAGAAAGATATTCCAATTATAAAAATTTCATTTAATAAAAAAAAGTTTTAGTTTTAAACATACACCCTCAATTTATCTTTTATAAGGATTTTGTAAATGATCATTTGTTATACAAGAACTTTCTCAAACAGCATTTAAAAAACTTTTACGGTTTCAAACAAACAATTTTCTAAGTCTGTTAAATCTGCAGCTTTAAATGAGTATGAGCACATGAAAAAGTTTAGTCATATATGCATGACTAAATATATGATATGTATGTCTCCTTTATAATTTTTACTCACGTCTTGAATCAATTGACTGATATTTATAAACAATGAAGAACGTGGTAATAAATACTCTCATTTGAGCTGATGCAGCTCAAATCAATGAGTAATGTTGAAAATTTCTGAAGAAAGAAACAAGATTTTTGGAAAACAGATTCAACAGTCAAATTTCAGTTCAACTACATTTTCGTCGAAAACAAATTTTCTGCAAAATTCAGATTTGGGCCGAAAATAAAAAAGAAATCGAAATTTCGGTCGATCTCTAGTGATAACAACTTGAAAATGTGCAAGAATAGAAATTATTCTTTTTATCCTATTTTTACTATGTTTTTAAAATCCATGTTCAAAATGTTAAAAGAATCAGTTTTATAGTCTATGAAATAGAATGTGGTAAAAATAACATAGCTAAAATTAAAACTTTTTTCTTTTAAATCAAGTCAAAGAAATTATGCAAATAAATAAGATATTTTATTCCAATAATGACAATAAATAAGAATTTTTTTTACAGACACCAAACACTAAAAAAATATAATAGAGTTGAAAAGCATATATATTTATCAAGGCTTTGGTTTTAAGGTAAATGTGCTAGACTTTGGCTTGTACTGAAGCAATTTTCTAAGACTTGGCGGAGTTACAAATTTCTTTTTAGCTTTTCTATTAGGTGTTGTGGCTACTTGGCCAAATGGCATTTCAAATTCCACATCAGCAAGTTTACGCTGAAATTTCATAAAGCATTATTTTAAAACTTAGTTAAAAAAATATTATTGAGGTGCTTTATTTTTGATAACTTATTCTTTATATATAATAAAAACTAAACTGACCTTTTCAAGCACAGCATTTTAATTATAAGGCACAATTTAAAATCGTAAAGTGAGAAATGGATTTTATGTTACAATTAAATATTTTTCAAATATTCCATTAATACTCTTATAACAATTGGTGAAATCTTTAAAAACTAAGGATGCATGTTGATAATCGGCAAATATACTGTATCAAACTAATTTGGCTATTGATAGATAATTAGAAGTAGCCTGATATTATGATTCTCTGACAGTACATCTCATTTGAAAATTACAGCCATGATATGCTATTATTGTTCATTGAACTCAATGCAAGTCATAGTTTTTGAAAAATGTTAAATATAAATCGAGATTTTTAAATTATTTGGAATTCATTTGAAAGAAAAATAAAAAAAATCACCAGGCAGCCCAATTAGTTACAAAATAAAATAGTAATAGTAAACATTTGAAGATTTATATGCAGTCCTCTTCAGTAAAAGAGCCAATCAAGAACCATGACTGTTGTTTACACATTTTCACATTCAAAATAATCCATTATTTGAAATACATAATCTGAATGTGAATATTGTAAATGTCAGTTTTGGTTTTCAGTTGATATTTATATTGATGAGAAGCTTGTATAATGCTCGAAATGTCTATTGCAATCAGGCACGTAAATCCTGGGGAGGGGAGCACACTCTCAGGAAAATCAGTCGGAAAATTTCACATTTGATCAGTAAAACAGTATACTTAATTGGAAAAAAAAAAAATGGTATTTATCTATAAAAACTTGTTGTACGGAGGTGTAATAAATTAGAATTAAATAGAAAGTAGACTGTAAATTAAACTGAATGTTTTATTTAGTTAGAGTTGCAGCTTGTTGCTGCGTAAAGAGATTGTTTCTCTCAACCAACTGCGTCACACAACACTTGAGCAGCAGGGCTCGAAAAACCTACATGCCCGACATCAGTGTTGTTAGACGGCGACTTTTTAAAAATTCAGATTGGCACCACTTCTTTGGATTGGTAAAATTACGTTTCGTTTAATGACATATTAATCAAGAGGAATTTTATCCTTTAATAAAAGTGGTGCCAATCAAATTTTAAAAAAAGTCGCCGTCTAACAACACTGATGTCGGGCATGTAGATTTTTCGAGCCCTGTTGAGCAGGGTTACACTAAATTGCCGATTGGCATATTACAGACATGCTACAGGCTCAACAAGAAAAAAGCTGAACTTTCACGGCCTCACAGACTTTTGGCAAAATTTGCATTTTTCTGTAATTTTTTTTTAACGAAATTAGCTTTTTTCCGCAACAAATTGACGAAATTCGCACTTTTTCGTCAAATTTTGCATATTTTCCGCGATCTTACGTCAAAATTTGTGTGTTTTCTGCAATCTTTCGTCAAAATTTTCGTGTTTACCGCGATCTTTCGTCAACATATGCGTATTTTCCGCGATCTTTCATAAAAAAACTGCGTATTTTCCGTGATCTTTCGTCAAAAAATACATATTTTCCGCGATCTTTCGTCAAAAAATGTGTATTTTCCACAATTTTTCGTCAAAATTTGCATATTTTCCACGATTTTTCGTCAACATTTGCGTATTTTTCGTGATCTTTCGTCAAAATTTTTGTGTTTTCCGCGATCTTTTGTCGACATGTGTATTTTCTGGGATCTTTCGTTAAAATTTCCGTATTTTCCGCGATCTTTCGTCAAAATTTGGGTATTTTCTGCGATCTTTCTACAAAATTGGAGCATTTTCCGCGATCTTTCGATAAAATGCGATTATTTGACAAAATTAGAGTACTTTTACGCAACCTGTTCACAAAAGTCGTGTTTTCCCAGCAATTTTTTGACGAAAATTGCGTCTTGTTTGTGTTCATTTAACAAAAATCGTGTTTTTTCTCGCGATCCTCTGAAAAAAATAGTATGTTTTCTGCGATTGTTTGATGATTTTATAGGTTTTTTTTTTTAATCCTTTGGAGAAATTTGCATTTTTTCTGCAATCCTTTGAAGAATTTTTCTTAATTTAGCGCTGTTTGACTCGCGTTTTTGTTGTATTATTTCATCGTTACCCCCCCCCCCCCCCCTACATATAAATGTCATCAAATTTTAATGCATATTTGCTTTGATTCAAGGGATAATAAAATTCGTCGCCGAAAAAGCGGAATTCCGCGTTTCCGTGGAAAAGTAGCATGCCTGATATAAGTGTGAGAGGTGTTCGTCGCCAAGGTGATGTTACAGGGTTACAAGTACAGAACACCTAGAATTTTACAGGTGCGGAACATCCCGCCTGGCATTGAGATATTTTTATATTTCAAGATATAAATGCAATACAAATAATAACTAGCTTAACATGATACAAATTATGAGCAAAAAAAAAAATAAATAAATAAAAAAAAAAAAAAATAAACACAAATAATACATGATCAATTAATACATAATGAAGCACATTTAAGGTTTTTTATCTATAATGTTGTCCTCAATGGATAATATACTTATTTTTGAAATAGATCGTTTAAAATTACTCTTAGCGGTACGAACTTCAACTACCCTGACTATCCTGTCCGCACCTGGGAATACCTTATTAATGCGGCCTAGTGACCCAGTGCAAATGGGCAGTTGTGAGTCCTTAAGCAAAACTAGCATTCCTGGCAGAATATTAGGCTTTTTAAATAGCCATTTATTTCTTTCTTGTAACTGGCTCAGATAATTATTCTACCAATGTTTCAATATTACCTGCGTTAATTTTTGAGTCCTTTGCCATTTATTTAGCAAATTAATTTTTACCTCACTTAAAGTGGGTTCTGGAATTGAATTAAGGGGCTTCCCTATGAGGAAGTGACCAGGAGTCAACACCTGAAGATCGTCAGGATCTGTTGACTATGGACAAAGTGGTCGCAAGTTTAAAATAGCCTCTATCTGTGTGATAACAGTCAGGAATTCCTCGATTGTGAGATGAGCTGAGCTGAGCCCACAGCTCTTTTTAAGTGGTGTTTGAAAGATTTCACGCAATATTTCTTCCTTTGTCGTCTTATGCCTGTCTATAACATTGGACATGTCATCATGTGTCACAACTCTTAAGTCTTCAAGAAGTGCCTTTGTTTTTGATGCTGCAGCTTGGTCGGACACTTCAATTGTGTCTCAAGTTCTGGCCAGAGCGCAAAGACTGATTGTTTGTAATATACTTATAGCATTTACGTTCGATTGCAATGAGGTTAAAGGTTTATCACGAAGATCGTGACACAGTTGTTCATCAACAAGACTAGAAGAATTAAATAACTACAAGTCTTTGCATAAAGCAGTTGTGATTGTTTTTTTTTTTTCTTTTATACTATTTTTTGAAACTTTGCTATTAATTTTAAAACCAGCATGTTCATTTACTAAGTTTCCGTGTTGTGGGCCTTGTTTTCGCGTGTATCAACTGGGTTTATCAACATTTTCTTTGGAGTTCTCTGATCCTCAAGAAATCGTCTTCCAATTCTCGAACTTTCCTATCACATGGGCATTTAGATCCTTTTAGGGATGGACACTTGCAAGGAAAAATTTACAACAGACATTTTTATGTTTCCAATCGGAAAATATTTAATTTTGAATTCGTTTGTTCATTAGCGACAAACTTCTTCATACTCTTGTATTTATCATTGTATGATCTAATCATTTGGACTATTCTTTGCCTTGAAACCGTTGAAACTGAGGAAGCTTGCCAAACTACTTCAACCTTTTCAGCACATAAACAGCTATCACCTCAAAGATGGGTCCGATTTTTAATTATATTTCGATTCATTTCTCACCAACAAAAAAGTACTTCATTATATCTTCATAAGATGGTAGAACGCCAGTTCTTAATTTTGTAGGATCCTTAAAAATTGGACAAGACAAATATCGTGTACTGTGCCTTAATTATGATATTTCTGTGTAATGTTTTTCAAGCACACTATTAGTTCAACACAATAAAAAAAATTTAAATTTTATAAACACTTTCAGATATACTATTTTTTCAATAGAATATAAAAGCTAAAATTGAATATCCTCATTACGAACCTGTCATGAGCAGAGCATTAAACCAACGATAACACTGCAATAAATGAACAGAAAACTGAACTTATTAGGGAAAATCTCCTCAGATCTCTTTTAATTTAATTGCTCTATTTTTTTTGTGCACATTAATGCCATGTATTTGCCAGTTTAAGTAATAAAAGTCAAACCAGACGACATTTTTTAATTACTTTAAATTTTTGCACTTTCTCATATGATTTTCTGAATTTTCTGTGCGAGCAAGAAAAGAAAAATGATAAGGAACAAATCCACGAGATGTGAAAATTTACATAATTTTTGGCTACTTTGACATTTTTTTTAGATCCCAAAAGGGACACCGGAAGATATTTATTAATTATTCTAAAGTATTTCACTTATGTTTCTTATATATTCTTCCAACTTTTCCGTGTCAATGGGAATAGAAAATCGAAAATAAAAAAAAAAATCACTAAAATGTGAAAATTTGCATCATTTTCGATAAATTTCCTATATTTAAACCCCAAAGTGGAACCAGAAGATATTTTTTAATTACTTTAATATTTTGGACTTATGTTCCTAATGTACTCTCAACTTTCCGCTCTAGG
Source organism: Maratus speculifer (assembly GCA_964019185.1). Taxonomy (NCBI): domain Eukaryota; kingdom Metazoa; phylum Arthropoda; class Arachnida; order Araneae; family Salticidae; genus Maratus; species Maratus speculifer. The sequence continues at coordinate 184,914,735 of OZ025296.1, read as the reverse complement.
GCAAAGAAAAAAATCAGAAATTTAAAATATTGCTGAAATGTGAAAATTCACAACATTTTCAGCTAAAATTATATATTTTGACCTTAAAGTGGAACCAGAAGATATTTATTGATTATTTTAAAATTTTCTGATTATGTTATAAACACCACTCCACAACTTTTCCATGCTAGGGAAAAAAAATATATACGCTTTGTTTCAGTGTATATACACATACATGCATATATGTATGTATATAATAGTCGGTATTTTATTTTTCGTAAAGGGATGGTTAAAGCCCTTGACTGCTTCGAATTTGGTTTTTATCTTTTTGTTGAAATAGAAACAATGGCATGTTAAAATGGTTTCTATAACTGAGAAGAATAAAAAATCTTTGATGTTATGAATTTGGAAAAAACTTCATTGTTCATTTACAGTGTTTAACTTTCATGAGCATTTTGTTGAAGGCAAGATTAAATCAAAGAATTACTCAAAAAACATGTAAAATTTTGTTAATGGAATGAAAAATTTAAATAAGTGATACAAAGTAGATTTTCTAAAAAATCTTTTTGAAAATTAAAACAAATATATATATATATATATATATAATTAAAACTGGTATATTGACTCAAATCACACACCACATCTATTTTACTAGAAAAATTAATACATAAACTATAAAACTAATTTTAAAAACAATAACTCACAAACAACTAAACTGTTAAACAAAATAGAAAAACTAATACGTGAACTATAAACTATGAAACTGATCCATCAAAATAACAATTCATAAATAACTGAACCATGAATCATAATAAAAAAACAAACAAGGAGACGGCCGGCATGGCTAATGACATGCATATATATGTATATATATATATTACGTTCAGATTAACAATGCATGATAAAAAAGAAATTCTTAGTGGTGCAGAAATAATTTTCTTGAAATATTTCTTTTGAGTATTAACAGCATGCTGCCTTATACATAATCATTTACCCTGCTGTTCTGGTTCAGGTCTATTTGACCCAAAAAATATTTTTGTATATATATCTAGAATTGATATTTTCATAAGATCACTTGGCTTTGTTAGGAAATAACATAAATATTTTCTATTATTTTTATTTCCAAGAAATATTTTTTAATTTAGACCTAATGAACTGTTTAGGTGAATATGATCATATTGACTTGAAAACAAAGTCTACTAAAAAATTAACTAATCCCTTTTCCAAATTTGTTAAAAAAATAATTGACATGTGTTTGTAAGTAACACTAAACCAATTGCAAGACCTAGTTTGGTACAGTTTTCATGAGGCCCAAGTATGCTCTAGAGATGTGTCTGGGCTTGTTTTTTGGAGCCTGAGCTAAACAGATTTTTTGTCATCATAGTCAGAGCCCAAAAATATACAAAAATTGCTTCAAATGTGATAGCTCATTTTTTAAAATTTCTTACATAAAAAATTGTTAAATAAAAATTTTAATTTAATTTTATGAAAAGAGCAATTTGGTATCAAATAAAAATACACTTCATACTTAAAAGGATTCCCATATTTTTTGTCCTTTAACAAGAAAATTTGATGGACACATTAAAAAAGTGTAATGAATAAATGGATGAAGTTTGCAGAAATTCCTATTTGTATGCTGAAGAAATCAAACAACATTTTCAATTTTCCTATAAATGTGTACATCTTTAACTATAATCAATTCATTACTCATAACAATACCATATGATTGAAGTGAACCTGAAAATCAACACAAAATAAGCTGCTGATACAGTTATCTTAAAGGTCTGATGCTTTTATAGGAAAATAAGCAACACTGATCAATTGTTTTCTATCGAAATAACATGGTAAATATGTTTACTTATGAAGAAAAATTCTCAGCATAAGCAGAGTTCATGATGACAAACAGAAAAAACAATCACTATGCTATTTTCATATAAAGAACGATTATGACTCGCACACAATTAAATAATTTGCATCTTCAAGCTTCTGGTTTACATAAAAAATGAAGAAATCATTCTCTAAGTGTTATATAATTAACTAAATAAACGATCAAATTAAAAAATATCTTCTGTCACAAACGATAACCCTTCTAGAAGGTAATTTATTGTTTGTGCTTGTTTAGATTAGCTCCATATCAATAGATCATTACTGGAAATACAGTAGAGATAAATCTCCAAACATCAAATTTTCTTTTGAAATAGCAATCAAATATTAAAATACAAAAACATGATTTTAGTTCCCCTTTTGTTTCGATTAAAATAATACTGAAATGACTTAAAAAACAATAAGTAATTTTAAGGGAGAAAAAGTTCTTTCAATCTTTTCTATGCAAGAATACATAATTTTCTGATTTCAGAAAAAATGAAACTGGGCTAAAGCTAAGCTTGTGTTATCTCTGGTATGCACTTGTTCTAATGCTTTGTTTCAGTTTCTGACATTCTGGAAAGCAATTGTCCTTGTGAGTGCACAGCAACCATGTGTTAATAAAAAAGAATTGCAGACACATGAGGGATGCTGATATAGCTAAGGTAACGGAAATTTAATTGTATAAATACTTACAAAAAAAGTGTCTACTGTATTTTACCTCATTGGCGACATGAAAAATAGTGAAAAGATTTTTCATTGTTAAATATTTTTTCTTTCCTTTTTTTTTTTTTTTACAATGATGATGTACATTTAATTTTTTCTTACATATTTTTGTTTGGTTGTGTAAATATTGATTTTATAATTGATTTTTACATAAACTTTAATTTCGTGGATTTTACTTTTATTAATTTTTTAAGCATAACTGATTTTTTGTGCACATATTTGTTCCGTATTGGTTGTGTAAATACAGATTTTTAATAGGCATAACAAACCTTTATGTTCACAAACTTTAGTTTGGTTGGACTGTTTTTATTTTTAATTTTGGTTTAAAAAAAGTCATACATACCCAAGCATAGAATGGGTTAAACAGCTTATGGGAACAGAATGGGTTACATTTAACCATAACAGAATTTTGCTGTCATTTTTAATTTTATGTAAATTGAGTCAAAACTGAAAAAAATATTAATAAAGTTTTTGTCATTCTACTTAATGCCACCATATCTAATTAATTCAATGATATCCCATGATAGGTAATGATTTTAGGTTGACATGTGATTATGTCACATTTAAGATGGAGTTACACTATTTTCATATTACTGAATTTAATGTATATAATCTTTATAAATTTTGTCTTGATGCATTTCTGTATAAGAGTGCAACAGCAATTGCAGCAAGATCTGAATATTTATAAAATTAGTTATAGTATAAATGCACCTCATTTGCCATGTATAATGTACGTACTGTTTCCGACTTGTTAAATCTTAAAACAAAATTTGTCAAATATATTTCCATCGACAAGCAGGTACACTATTTTTTTTTTCTCCAGGATACTGAATATTTAGCTATGCTCCTGTTTCATAGACATTAAGAAATAAAATATTTACTCACAAAAAAGACAAAAACTTTGAATAATAAAAGTAATTATTACCTTTTTGCTGCAGCGTTCTTCCTTAACTTTCTCTTCATCTTTCACATACAAACTCGCATATGTTGTTTCTAAATCAGCTTCAAGAGGATATGAACTTTGCAAATGGATAGGATACAATGAATTGCGCCGCTTTAATTCTTCTACTCGGTCATCTTCATACTCTTTCTTAATTGAATCCAGGCTGTTGTAGTCAAAGAAATCGTCCTCATTTTCACTTACATAATGTGAAATGCCTAAAATAATAAACATTTTTCATCACAGAATTATTAATATTTAACAATAAGGAATATTAGTGATAGAATATTCAATTGACTAATAATAAAAGCATATTAGTGCAACTATTCTATATTAAAATGTGATTGTATTTGTATACATATACTCCTTTTGAGAATAGGATAAACTACTATTATAAAAAAAAAAAAAAAAAAAAAAAAAAAAAAAATATATATATATATATTATTTGCAAGGACACAAGAACAACAAAACTTTCAAAATTTGGAAAATTGAAAAGAAAAGTTATTGGTTTGCTAACATTAGTTTTGGAATCTGTTCATTATTTTTTGATATTGAATAGAAATCGTAATTAGGATAGTATTAGAGTGCTTTTTCACTCCTTCTTTTTACTTCAACCCTTTTAAATTCTGAGTTTATTTTTGACTCTTCTTAGAAAGTATTTGTATTTTGACTATCATGTCATGTTTCAAGTTTTTAGCTTCTTCAACATCACAGAAATCACAATTTAGAAAATTTTTTCCTACTACAAACCTCTAATGGTAATGGCAACAACAAATTACAGCTTGTGGTTGATCAGGTTCTATCAACATCAATTTGCAACCACTATTTTTTTTAAACGTTTACTATTTCATAAGAATGCATAAAAATGATAATTTAAAACATTTTTAGAACGCTTTTTACTCACTTCATCCTAATTTGGAATTTTCTTCAGGACATTCCTGGAAAACATTTCCATCTTTTAAGTACTGTAATTTCACACATAAGTGCAGTAGCGCATGTGTAATGAAAAGTTCAAAAATTGTTAGGAGAAGAGCTTACGATGATGTGGTATTTACATAGATTTTAGATTTTCTTTATTTTTTGCAAAGCTCTAGACTATTTTTGGAAAAGCATTTATAAAAATCAAATAAAAGATTTATTAATGTTAAAAGAAGAATGAAATCATAATTTAAATATCTTACTTGCTGCTACACAGTGAAGCACATTTACACAGAAGTAAACAATCATTGACTAACACCAGACTCAACCAACTAGACTTATGAACAGGAAACGTATGCAGTGTGAGAAAAATACAGTTAACCATGAAAATTTTTAATAAATTACAGTAGAACCCCGCAAATTCAGACCCCGTTAATCCGGATCGGTTTGATCTTTTTTTTTTTTTCCAAGTTTGATAAACAATTGGCTGATTTCCATGGCATTGACTTGTTTCATCGTCGTAGTCTGAATATAAAAAGCTTTTTCTGAAATCTTTTCGGAAGAATTAAGCAAAGTAAACATTTTTACGGTCTGTAAATATTCAATAGGTTTAACATAAATGTGATTTTCTCTATGTATGTTTTATTTTATTTCATTTTTTTCTAGTTCTCTGGATAATCCGGATTTTTGATAATCTGGATTGGGTCTGGTCTCAATTAATCCAAATTATCGGGGTTTTACTGTACTAATAAATATGACATAAAGGTTAAATAAAAATGTTAAAGCGTAATTTTAAATAATGTAGAGTGAATTTCAAGATTTTTTTTTGTGATTTTTGAAGCTATTCCATAAAGTATATTTTTGTATTGTAACTGTAACATTGACTATAAAAATTAAAACGCACACATAGTTCAGAGTTGAGCAGCTGTGTTTGTAGAATAAACCTTGTTGTTGTTAAATCTTTCTTTTTTCATCCATACTGTAAAATAGTTACACTAAATGGCTCCAAAACACAAAAACAAAAGCTACTGTGCTAATTTTAAGTTGAATGTAATCGGCAAAGCAGGATGAGATTGGAAAAAGAGCAGCTATCAAGTTTATTTTGATAAGCAGGTTTGAAAGTAAGCAGAGAAGGCCAACATTAATTTCAATATCACAAAAATTATCAAAATTTTTGCCGAGAAACAAATGAAATTCATAAAGTTCTTCTTCAATTTTGGAGAGAGTATGTCGAACATTCTGAATACAAGCTCTCAAAACAATAAAATGTGAACGAATCATAGCATTTGAAATTCTAAATTAACTATTAACAAAACACTTAAGTTGAATGAAATTGGGGATAACATTATTTTTCTTGCAATTTTGAAGAAAGTTTAAGTGATTAAGAAATTTCATATGTTTGCATCTAAGTTTAGTAAACCGGTTGAATCGAGCAGTATACATAATAGTGATACAAAAATAAACAATATACAAGTACAGAGATTTAAAATATGAATAACACAAAAAAGGGAAAAATAAAATAAAAATAAATATAAAAATTAGAGATATTGCTAGGGTTTTTTTTTTTTTTTTTTTTTTTTTTATATGAAAATATGATTTAATTTATTTTGAAGGTGTGGATTAGTTATGAAATGTACAAAAATAGACAAACATGATAGTAACCAAACCACGTGGTTGTTTTCAGAGTATCCCTCTGGATACTCTGAAACAACATCTTTTATTGATAATAATTTTCTCTGATAAAACATCTTTTATTAAATATTAATGATTTTAAAGAAAGCATTCTTTATAATGGAATTTTACTTCTAAAATGTTTGATAACAGAAAAACTTTAAAAGGGCACCAAGGAAACCTTCAAAAGGTGCTGCATTGGACAGCCATGGTCTGTAAGATCTAGAGACGATATTCAGGGATGCCACTCGGAAAATATCAAAAAAGAGGAAATTACACGTAAATTTTACGACATTTTTCACAACATTTACGTGTGAATTTTGTAAACTATTGCTTATAACAAAATAGAAAATAAGAATTTAATTTATAACAATCTATTTTTTTAGTAATTTTCTTTCTTTCTTTTTCATCCCTTCAACACAATTCTTTCTAAATGAGCATTAGTCAAAAAAGTTTGAAATATGCAGCTAAGTGCTTACACTGTGCACAAAAACTTAGAGAAAATTAAAATGATTTTTCTTTAGTTCACAGTATTTTACATCAATTAAAGTAACCCAGCAGCAGGTATAGTGAGCTTAGCGAGGAATTATACATATCGCAGAATTTTAAATAAATTTAGGTATCCCAGTAATAGATTCAAAGATTATTCTACGCGAGTGAATAGCGTAAATTTGCAGGTCTTATTTCGCGATCGCTAAGCGAAAATTGCCGCTTCATTTCGCGATCGTTTGACGAAAATCACCGTTTTATTTCGTGGTCATTTGACGAAAATCGCCGTTTTATTTCGCGATCAATTGACGAAAATCGCCATTTTATTTCGCGATCGTTTAACGAAAACTGCTGTTTCATTTCGAGATCATTTGACGAAAATCGCCGATATATTTTGCGATTGTTTGACGAAAATCGCTATTTTATTTCGCGATCGTTTGAAGAAAATTGCTGTTTTATTTTGGATCGTTCGACGAAAACTGCAGTTTTATTTCGCGATCGTCTGTCGAAAAACGCCGTTATATTTCGCAATTGTTTGACGAAAATTGCCGTAATATGTCACGATCGTTTGACGAAAATCGCCGCTATATTCCGCGACCGTTTGTCGAAAATCGCTGTTTTATTCTGCGATCGTTTGACAAAAATCGCTGTTTTATTTAGCGATCGTTTAACAAACATCGCTGTTGTATTTCGCAATTGTTTGATGAAAATAGCCGGGTTTTTTTTTCGCGATCATTTAACGAAAATCGCCGCTTTATTTCGCGATTGTTTGACGAAAATCGCCGTTTTAATTTGCGATTGTTTGACAAAAATAGCTATTTTTTTTTTCACGATCGTTTGGCGAAAATCGGAGCTTTATTCCGCAATTGTTTGATGAAAATCCCTGTCTTATTTCACAATTATTTGAAGGAAATCATTGTTGTATTTCGGGATCGTTCGGTGAAAATCATCGTTATTTCGCGATCGCTTAACGAAAATTGCGAATTCTTAAAAATGAAAAAAGCGGAAATCCGCCATTTGGCGGAAAAGTGGCATCCCTGGATATTAAAATGAAATTTCTTACTTTATTATGTTTATTACAGAATTTTGTAATGTTAATGTCAATCAATGTCGATGTAACCTGTGCTAGATTTCTATTCTTTTTGCAATAGGAAATGTCTTTTGTCATCAAAAGTTTATCAGAAAATTGTGAAGGGAGGACAGCCCCGTAAAAAGCCTAGGAGTCAGGGAGGTTGTTAATTCACTTCTGATCTTATTAAGGTGATACATGATACAACTGCAAAAATATTTATGTACATAAAAAAACTTACTTTTATGGAAGGCACTGGATAACACACTTTCATTATCAGTACCTTGAAAAGTACTGGAATGTAACCTAGAAAAACAATAAAAATGTAACTCACATTATTTAGGATTTATAAAAAATGCATACTGTTATTTTTATTTTTTTAAATTAAAAAAGTAACATGTTAGAAGGCTTTTAGTGTGATGATTGAACTGACAGTTTTTATGCTAGTGGTCGTTTAAGAATTGCATAAGCAGTAAAGGGGGGGAGGCAGATAGGGTGTCACAAGAAGAGTAGGGTGTCATTCTTATTTAAGCATTAGACAACAAAGAAACTGTAGTTTAACAACAACAAGCAAACGGCCATGATTTGGATGAGCATTCTGCAGATGTTGTACAACTTGAAGAAAAAGATATGGAGTAAACAAGAATTGGAAATAAGGAACACTCTAGCCGGCCACTACATTGAAAATGTAATGATGCAAGAAACATGGATTCAAAGATCATGAACACCAGATTAGAATGTGAATGCCAAACACATAACATTTCTATGATTCTTGTTAAAATTCTAGTAACTTGCCTAAATAAGTAAAAACCTGCAGTATTTCTTAAAAGTTTTTTTTTTTTTTTTTTTTTTTCAATGCAATAAATAAAAATATATTAAAAATTATTTTGCATTCTATGAATTATTTAATGCAACAAATAATAATATATTCAATCAATTGCGTTTTTCTCTGGTAATACAACCATTTTATGACTATTTATTAATGTAAATTTTCTGGATTAATAATGAAAATTTATCGTTAACTGTAATCTTTTATGGTAAACAATTTTGATGTTATAAAATCTTATATAAGCAAAGGAGGGGGAAGGGTGTCGAGCATTTGCTTATTTTTCCTTACAAAAGGGAAGGAGGGGTATAAAATATATATGCTTATGTATGTAATATAAATGCTTATGTAATACTTGAACGGCCCTCTATCTATCAGAACAACCATAGAGGGAAAGTGCTAAAAAAATTGGTCACAATACAGTAAAAATACTTTATAAATAATTATTTTTATTACAAATTAAATTGTATAATTTCCCAATGCTCAGAAAATTTCATCACATTAAATATTTTTATGTAGCAACTAGGAATTGTCCTACAAAGATGATAATCTGCTTAATTATTATCATTTTTGCTTGTTTTGAGTCTGTAAAAAAGTGTATTTTTTTTTAAAAGCGACAGAAGTGAATCCCTCTCCAGTGTGTTTGGAGTAAAAATCACTACGAAGCCTCATGAGCGATTGTAAATATTTAGAAGCTGATTTCTTTAGTGTTTGAAGCAATATAAAGGAATCTGTAATGCTTTAAGACTTAAAACTTTTAGAAGAAGTAAGCCTGAGTTTTCATAACTATTCATTTTGTTAATGGATATCTTATTTTTTAATCTTTATTTTCATGCCAAATGATTCCAAGATCAGAAAATATAAAATAATATAGTTTTGATTTTAATTATTTAAGTGAAAAAGCTGTATTTAAACTCGTTTCAAGTGAATCAATAATTAAAGTTTTAATGGTTTTAATTTAAGTATTTTTCTTTGGAATGTTTTTAGCTCACGGGCTATCATAGCCTGAGAGCTTATGTGCCCGTCCGTTCTGTATGTATGTGCGTTCGTGCATAACGCGATAACTCATGATAAAAATATCGGATTCACTTGAAATTTTGTATATAGGTATATCCTGATAAGGCGCTTCCCTGATTAGTTTTTGGAGTTCATTCGATATGTATAAGAGAGGGAACGGGGGGCTCATGCCCCCCCTTAATGGATATAAATGGGTTTTTCTTGCAGAATTAACAGTTTTTGTCCAAAATTTAGATATAGGATCATTCTGATGAGGCGATTCCGTGACTGTTATTATGTGTTCATTGAATAAGTATAAACAGGGGGAACGGGGGGCTCATGCCCCCCCCCCTTAATTGATATAAACGGGATTTTCATGCAGAATTAACAGTTTTCGTTCAAAATTTAGATATAGGATCATTCGGATGAGGCGATACCGTGACTGTTATTAGGTGTTCATTGAATAAGTATAAACAGGGGGAACGGGGGGGCTCACGCCCCTCCTCTTAATTGATATAAACGGGATTTTCATGCAGAATTAACAGTTTTCGTTCAAAATTTAGATATAGGATCATTCTGATGAGGCGATTCCGTGACTGTTATTATGTGTTCATTGAATAAGTATAAACAGGGGGAACGGGGGGCTCATGCCCCTCCCCTTAATTGATATAAACGGGATTTTCATGCAGAATTAACAGTTTTCGTTCAAAATTTAGATATAGGATCATTCGGATGAGGCGAGTCCGTGGCTGTTATTAGGTGTTCATTGAATAAGTATAAACAGGGGAAACGGGGGGCTCACGCCCCTCCTCTTAATTGATATAAACGGGATTTTCATGCAGAATTAACAGTTTTCGTTCAAAATTTAGATATAGGATCATTCTGATGAGGCGATTCCGTGACTGTTATTATGTGTTCATTGAATAAGTATAAACAGGTGGAACGGGCGGCTCATGCCCCCCCCCCCCCCTTAATTGATATAAACGGGATTTTCATGCAGAATTAACAGTTTTCGTTCAAAATTTAGATATAGGATCATTCGGATGAGGCGAGTCCGTGGCTGTTATTAGGTGTTCATTGAATAAGTATAAACAGGGGGAACGGGGGTTCTAATGCCCCTCCCCTTAACTTGCATAATTGGATTTTTCAATCAGAATTGTCAGATTTCGTTCAAATCTCTGAATAGTTTTAGAAGTTTAATGGTTAAGTATAAAAGAGGGGAATAACTCCTCTTAAATTATATAAATGCTAAATGGGTTTTTATTAAGAATTATCCGATTTTTTCTGAATTTTGGATATAGATTTTTTAATATGATAAAGCATGTACTTGATAGTTTAGGAAGTTCAATGATTAAATATAAAAAGGAGAAAGGGGAGAGCTGTTTCCCCTTCTTAATTTTTTTTTCGAACGGAATTAACGAAAATACAAGGCTGTAATGTACAATTAGTACGCGTAGCCTGTGAGCTCAATGCCATCAGTTTAACTGGGCAATATTCTTTTTATTTTAATTTATAAGTATTATTGTCATTATACATACATTGTACATATCATTTGAATTGAAAATTAGAGCAGTTTGTTCAAGTTGAGAAATTTTTGAATACCCTCTCATACAACCTATATTTGTGACTATGCCTGTGCAAGCAGATAGGTTTGGCAGTCATGTATGTCTATACTTTGCATTTGTTTATTTTCTTTCTTTGTACCAGAACTAGAAAATTTTGAAAATTTTTACATGATCATTGGACAAGTGATAGAAAAAAAATTATGCTCAAATAAAAAATTTACACGCCCAACTTTTTGCAATTCTAAATTTTGTGGCTGTAATTTTAAAGCTGACAAATATAACAAAGGATATATTGGATATTTTTCACTCAAGGGAATATGAAACTCTTATGATTAAAAAAAGATTATCATCTAAAAATTGGCCACTAATTTGTTGTTAACCTTTAACAGTTAATTAATTGCCAGTGTTTGATACAGGTTAGGTGTCCATTGGTTCAAGTGTCAGGGCCACCAATGCCTTTTTGCATTAACTCATTCATAGTTTATGTCAAGAGAGAGGATATTTTAACGCCATTCATATAACTAAAGCCCTTTCCACATACAGATTACTAGAAGAAAAACAAAGCATTATTTAAATTAATAAAATTATATTGGTGATATCACTTGGCTGCATTTTGAAAAGATATGCATACAGAATAAATGGGCATGTTGATGCAATTGTGCTTATACCTTTTATGTTTAAATTGAAAGTTGATCATGCAGTTTCAGCCATTTTACTTTTTCCTCTTAATGTGTTAAAATGATTGCAGAGCAGAACAATTTCTTCATTACCATATGTAAATAGGAATTAGGGATGGGCATTATTTATCGTATTGGGATAAATAACAGTGTTACTACATTGGAACCTAATATTGCATTAATATGTTACTGAAAAGTCCCTGTTAAATAAATAACACATGGTTCTTAATGACAACATCTTCCTTCACTTGCCTTAATCAAGATTCCATTTTTTGTACCTCTAAAATAAGAATAATATTCATTAAAAACGTCTTCAATCGTTTCTTTTGAGACGCTTGCACAACAATGTTGAATTCACACACTTTTCTAAGGAGGGATTTCTGTCCTCTGGAAGAGGAACATTATAGAGTTCCGGGAGGTGGGGGAAAGGCATTGCTTTTTCTTACCATTGAAAATCCATAATCTCAAATATATTCCGAGGAGATATCTCATTGCTCAGCGGCTATTTTGCCCCACCCCAGACCATCCCTTAAATTCCACACTAGCGCTCAGCATGACCCTGTCTTCACTCTTGGTAATAACCTGCTCTCTTAAGTATGTGATGCTAATTTTTTTTGCAGTTCATCAATCGCTATGACTAGTAATGAATACATGCATGAATAATAATAACTTACACAATTAATTAAACACTTTTTCTGCTTGGTGCATGGTAACAGGTCACCAACACATGGGTGCAAGTATGAAATTTTGCCAAGACTGAAAATATTTTTTGCCCCCCCCCCCCCCCCCCCCCCCCCCCCCACTGAGTGAGAACATGAGCACGTAACTCGTGTTCTTTTTCCACGACCATATGACGAAATTAGTTTTTCCCCCAATCTTTCAACAAAATCTGCGACTTTTCTACGATTTTGAACAGAATCTTATGATTTTCTACTATTTTTTACCGAAATTTGCGATTTTTCTACAGTTTTCAGCAGAAATCTGCAATTTTTGATAAAATCCAAGTATTTTATACGATCTTTTGACGAAATTCGCGTCTTTTTCGTGATTCTTTGACAGAAATCGCGTCTTTTTCGCGTTCCTTGGATAGAAATAGCATCTTTTTCGCAATCTTTTGACAAAAATCACGTTTTGTCTGCTATCATTTGATGAAAATCGTAGGGTTTTTTTTTTTTTGCGATCAAGTCATGGAAATCGCGTTTTTTTCTCGATATTTTGGCAAAATTCGCATCTTTATTGCGATCCTTTGACAAAAATTGTACATATTTTGTATTCTTTGACCGGAAATAGCATCTTTTTCGCGATCCTTTAACACAAATCACATCTTTTCACGATGCTTTGGCAAAATTGGCATCTTTTTCACGATCATTTGATAAAAATCGCGTTTTTCCTGCAATCATTTGATTAAAATTGTGGAATTTTTGTGATCATTTGACGGAAATCGCGTCTTTTTCTCGATTCTTTGGGAAAATTCGCGTCTTTTCCACGATCCTTTGACGAAATTCACGTCTTTTCCACGATCCTTTGACAAAAATTGCCTCTTTTTAGTACTCTTTGACTGGAAATAGCATCTTTTTCGCGATTCTTCGACGAAAATAGCGTCTTTTTTTGCGATTCTTCGACGGAAATAGCGTCTTTTTTTGAGATTCTTCGACGGAAATAGCGTCTTTTTTTTAGATTCTTCGACGGAAATAGCACCTTTTTCGCGATTCTTCGACGGAAATAACACCTTTTTTCGCGATTCTTCGACGGAAATAGCATCTTTTTCGCGATTCTTCGACGGAAATAGCATCTTTTTCGCGATTCTTCGTCAGGAATTGCATTTTTCTGCAACCTTTTGACAGAAAACTCATCTTTTTTGCGATCATTTGACAGAGGGCGCGTCTATTTCGCAATCTGTGACCGAGATGACGTCTTTTCCGTGATCTTTTAACAGGAATCGCGTTTTCTTCACAAGCTTTTGACAAAAATCGCACCTTTTTTCGCAATTCTTTGATGATATTAAAGTGCTTTTCGTGATTTTCCGACAGAAATAGCGTGTTTTTCGCAATCCTTCGACAGGAATAGCGTTTTTTCCGCAAGCTTTTGACAAAAATAATGTTTTTTTCCCGTGATCCTTTGATGAAAAGCGCATGTTTTTCGCGATCCGCTTCCGTCCTCGGAGATTTTTCCGTCTCCTTTCCGTCCTCGGGAATTTTTAAAAGATGGAATTCCGTCTCAGGACGGAAAAACTTGCACCCATGCACCAACATAACACACTTTCTCCTATTTTGATAGCACAAAATACTAGAACAAAATATCTAGAGCACAAAAGACAGAAATTTTTAGTAGATCAGGAAGATATTTGAAAATTTATTAGAAAAACCTCATGCTTGAAATGTTTTCCTCGTTAATCAATATATTATATATAACACACAGATTAATGAGTCAAAAATAATTAAATTCTGTTTAAATCATCCCAAAACTTGTAAATCCATTAAAAATCTGAAGTTAAAAATCATGAATCATTGCTCGTTAGTGAAAATATGAGAGAAAAATATGTGCAGAAATGTATATTCAACATATCCTAAAAAATGCTTTAAATGCAATCTTATGTTGCAAATGCCTTTTAAATAATTAGAATTTTATATTTTATAAAGAAAATCCTTTTTAAATGCAGCATGACCTAGCGTATATGATTGTTAGATTTTGTTAGTATATTTGCCATTTATGTTACGTAAAAGAAAAAAGCAATTATTTCTAGCCCTTCATCCCGAAAATATAGCAAAATTTAAGTTCAGAATGATTAATTTTATAATATGTACCTTTTTTCTACATTTAACTAAAATGCATTTATTCATAATTTAATGCCTTAAAAATTCAATTCTCGATTTTAGCTGGAAAATCAATTTTAAAACTAACAAAACAATATTTTGTCACATTCAAATAAAATGCTTGAATCTATGTATTTTTAATTAATTAGCTCATTTAAAACGTCTACATTAAAGCTTCAGATTGATTTGAATTCAAAATACAAAACAACAAAACAGCGAGCGATTTGAAGCCAACCACAATAGAGATAATTCCTTAATATTTGCTAATTCAGTATCTAATAACAGATTTTCTACCAGTTTTTCAATAAATGTAGTTCTTTCGTTACAAAAGAACATTTTATCGCTTCTTAAATATTGCTTATTTTCAAATGTTTTGTTACAAATTATTTGACAACCTTGAAAAGTGATAGCAATAAATATTATCTGAGGATAATTTTCTTTTCGGGAACGACTTTTGATATAAAGTAGAGATGGGCATTATTTAACATAACAGGATAAATATTCGTAATATTAACCAAAAACTTATTATTCAATAACATATTACCAGAAAGTCCCTGTTAATTTTGGAACGCCTCGTATGATAAGCATTTTAAAAAGAAGAAACAAATAGTAAGGCTGAAAATCATTTTAGGAATACATATTTATAAATTAATAAAAGTTTAGTTATATAAAAAAAAAATTCCAACTTATAAATCTATTTGAATTCTGAGGCAAAGAATTTCTATTACTGCAGAAAACGAAAATCCCCAACTGCATTAAAACGCTTTTGAGACAGAGAGAGAGAAAAAAAAATTCTGACGCACAAAAAAACCCTATGAAACTTTCTTTTTGACGCGTCACTATCGATCTACGATTCCAAGACATTAAAAATCCCTTTGATCTAATCAAGCAAGCCAATCATTTTTCTTTTGCATTGTCCAAGACATTAAAAATCCTTTTGGTCTAATCAAGGAGGCCAATCATAGGAAATTTTGTCCTTTTGCTATCTCAAAAGTTCATGTGATAAAATCTCTCAAAAGCTATTCGTTGTTGATTATTCTATGAATATTTAAAACATCTGGCTTTGATTCTTCACAGAATATATTTTATCGTTTGAATTTTTCATAACGCTCTCAGTTACAAAGATTAAAGCAATGGAATCAGTTTTTAGAATAACGAAAACAACATTTATTGAAAAAAAATAGCTGGAATAATGAAAATTTCTTTTATCAAACAAATAGGTAGAATACTGAAAATGAAATGAGGGAAAAATGTGTTTTTATTCTAAAGTACGTGAAGTTAGTCAGTGACGCTTGCAGATTATTAAAATGCAAGGAGATAATGTCGGTCATTTTTGGTCATATTTTTAATGGGAAGGAATCTCTGTTTGAAAAATGGAATTAAAGAGATTTACGGATTTAATTGTTGATAGAAAGCTGTTTTATCGCTCGGGCACGGGCCATAATTTTTCGTTGATGTAGTTAGATGGGTAAAATGGTGGTGCGATGTGACCTGTTAACCAAAAATAACTATATTTCCCATCTCTAATATAAAGTTTCTGTTTTGGGGAAGGAACAAACAGTGGTTTTTATTCGTGGTTGTTGATGAGCAGAGGTAGAGGATAAATAAAAAATGATTTCGTCACTTTTTGTTAAATATCATTAAATTTACAAATTTGATTTAAAAAAAAAAAAAAAAAAAAAAGATGATTAGAAGTTAAATTGGATGATTAGTATTTGAATACATTAATACAGTGAGGTTTATATCTTGCAGTGAGCTGGAAGTTACTGTTTATTTTAAGTTCTGTTTTTGAGGGCCTTTTCTTTGGGGAGGTTGGGGGTTGCACCACCCCCCCTCCCAAACATGTACCATAAAATTTCGCTCCTTTAATTCTCTATCATTTTTAACTTAAAACTTTAAGCTACATGGCATCTCCGGGGCTGTAGACCCCCCCTCCCCCCCCTGTCAGTGACTCACCTAATTTTGCTCATTTCTTCACTTCCTTTCAATCTTCAAAAGGCTATAACTTTGCTTTTACGGGAGCTACAGTGGAGAGAATAATTCTAGCAGAGCTAACATTTCTTCGTCGTTCTTTCTGCTATTTCAGTTTTCTGATTTCCCCCCATAGGTTTATTTGGGGAGAAGGGGGGGGGGGGGGGCGTTTCCCACTTTTTTATGTAATATGTCTATCGAAAGCTTATGCTTCATACATTACAAATCTAGCATGAAAATTTTTCTCCCGTCATTCTTGATCACATTATGGACCCATAATGAGTTAAAATTTAAATTTCTCTAACTTCTTTGAGGTCTTTTGCCGAATTGGCATCTGGAAAAAATTGTGCCAATGTGGTGTGTGTATGACATCTGTGCCATATAAATGTTATTCAGCCTTTTTTGATTGCAATTTTTGTATGTAAAATAATATACAGTAGACTCCCTCAAATCTGCACTCCTAAAATCCACAACTCTCTAAAATCCGCACATATTTTACAGATGTAAACAATGAAACAATCAGTTCAAATGTAAGAGCAAAAATTGATTTTTTTTGTTTTATATCAATTCCATGCATTTTTTAATTTATAATTTTTGTTAAAGTTATTGAATTCATGTTTTTTCATGAAGAAAGAAAAATTTATTTCTGAAAAAATAAAGATATTGCTAATATCATTGGTAATCACAATTTTACCAAATATATTTATGCATTAATCAAGCTTTTTTAGTTATTAAGTCAGGCTAAACCTGAAATAAAGTTTCATTAATTTATGATCCTGATGTGAATTAGTAATGTACTTTTATAAGGCAAGTTTCATTGAATAATTTAGGAAAAACACATTTCCTCTTTTATAATAAATATTTAATCATACAACCTTGACCTTTCCTTTTAGTATTTTAATCATTTTAAAAAATATCTAAATTTTTATTATTTTAGTTTATTACTTATTTTAATGTTTTAGTATATTGTAAGCATTCATTATACTTTTGATTTCATTATTAATTACATTTAAATTACTATTAAAAAAATGTAAACAAAGCAATGACCAGAAATCCGCAAAATTCTAAAATCCGCAAAACCTCTGGTCCCAAGCTGTGCAGATTTGAGGGAGTCTACTGTATATTATTTTTCATGTGCAATTGCACATTAAATGAAAACTGTACTGTAATTTTTGTAGTAGTAGTTTATAATAATGAATAAAAAAAAACACTTCATTTAAAAGTATGTTTCTGCAGCTTTTCAAATTTGCTGATGTTTTTCTTAACATCTTTAATTGCATCCTTCATGCTGTCTGTTGTATTTTCTTGTCCACTTAGTTCAATACTTTTGAAAAAAGAACTATTTAAATCATCTTGAAAAGAGCTTTAAGCTTAGTTGGATATTTTTGGCATGACATAGATTAATGTTCTACATCAAAATATAGTAGATTTTCACAAAATACATAAAAAAAACTCTAGATATTGCCTCTGTTTATCAGACTTTTATTAGTTCGGTTGACTGTTTCGATTGAACTGAAGAAACTGAAATACCGTATTTACTCATGTATAGGGCACACGCGTGTATAAGGCACACCTCTACTTTACAAGTAAAAATGGCGATTTCTTAAAATCTTGTGTATAACACACACCATAAATTTTATACGCTAATGGAGAATGACCAAAGGAATTTCAGTAAAAAAAAAGTCGAAACAAACATTACAGCAGACTAGAAAACAAGACGAAAATGCATTTTTAGACTTTGGATTGTAAGAGAATGACGAGAAATAGGAATGAGTGACGGTAAAGAGAATTGCTAATAAGTGTTTAGATAATGTCACTAGCTCTGTTGTATAAAAAACTGCAAGGAGTGAAATAAATATGCAGTAATACTTCAATTAAGTAACATTTTCCAAGTTTTAATATCTTCTTTGAATAATGTCTTGTTTCATATGTATATAGTTCGACTGCATCCAACAGTAAAAAAATATTCCATGCATAAGGCGCACCTAAGAGCTTTGCCCTAATTTAACCCTCACACCTTGCTATTATCGCAAATATCCTATCACTAAAGATGAGCAGCAGTCTAGCATTCTTCACAGAGAGGAAGCTAATTTGAGTACTTGTCAGTCCAGCAACATAAATTAATGTATAAGTTTTAGTTAATTTTCTAGAAATTTTTTTCAATCAGAAAATCGGAGAGTATTTTTATTAGCAGTCATTCCCTCACACAGAATGCTAAATTTTTAGCAATAATCAAAATTTTTAATTTCATTATACATTATATATTATGTGTTCTTCTTTAAGGAATTAGTTTGGTTTTTTCCATAATTTTACATTTTTCATGACAATTAGTAAAATTATCTTAATTTCATCATTCCCTCAATCGTCATTCCCTCACATTTATTGAAATGAGTTAATGATAAAGTGAATGGGGAATATGTACTTTTGTTTAAAGTTTTATAACGATTTCTGCTACAATTAAAATCTTCAACAACTGATCAATTACTAGCAATTTATCCAGTTTTTATGAAAATTTACCTATGTAGCATTCAAGTCAGACTGCTTGGTCAAATTTGCAGTATTGTATCCCCTATATGTCATAGAAAATCCGTTCTTTTAAAATTCCCTTTTGCTATACACTCATTGAATAGGTAGGTTTTTGTTTCCTGGTGCATGTCTTATTTAGATGCATCATTCTGTACAAAATTTCACATTCACAAATAAAAGAAAACTACTGTGTTGTATGTCAAAATTTTCATTTTATTTCAGAATTACTATCCAAAATCTTTTAAAATTATACATATATATATGCAAATAAAGATTGGGTGTCACCTTTAGAGGGTGACACCCAAAATTTTATGATTTGCTGTGTGACAAGAGGTATTCAGCTTTAAGTACACAAAATTTGAACTCTCTGACTTATGTAGTTTTTGTGTACGGACCCTGTAACAGACAGACAGACAAAGGACAGAGACGAGTAGGGTTTCATCAGATGAACGAAACCCTAAAAATGATTCATCAGTTTGGAAATTTTTGAAAGAGTCAACAGGATTTTAAGAGCATTGAGCCAATAATGTGTTTTAATGAATCTCACAGTGCAAAATTCTTTTAGGTATTACTGACATCCTTTACTGTACATTTACTGAACACTCTTGGAAGTCTCACAATTACAGCATGCCATGGCAGCACCTAGCACTTCCTTTCCACTGTGACCAGCATTCAAGTAGAGAGAAAGTAAATCAAATTAAGAACTCTTTAAAAAGATATCCATAATTGAATGTTTGGGAAATCTAAAATGACTTAAATTCACCAAAACAGTACTTGTACAGTCAAGAAATTTTAGAACAATAAATTCAACAATAGATTAACAATAGATCAACAATAAATTCAACTTTAAATTTGATTTTGTAAATAAGAAATATTTTAAGTGTGTAAGATGTATCAGGGAAATCAGTAATGTATCATTATTTTAATAAAGTATTACAAACAACATCTATTTTGCAATTTTAATGTACATCATTTCAATGTGTGTTTCAACTGATTATCCTCTCTCAGGATTACTATTTACGACCTTGAGCGACTTTTGGACTGAAGATATAGGGAGAATCTTTTAATTTATTTTCTGTGAAGTACTCAGATGAAGAAGACTAATGATACATTTTAATACTCTTTGCAGTACTTCATGCTACATACTGCATGACAGTTTCTTTTGAAGGGTGCAAGTGCAGATAATGTGACAAATATACCTAAAAATACAGTTTGAAATTGCAGATGTATGTTTTGTGTCATAGTGTTATATTTGTGTTGTGAGAACAGAATATTTAAGCTTGCATAGCAAACAAGAGATATTTTGTAAGATAGTTTTCCCCATGTATTTTAATTTTAATTTCAATAAATTTATGGAATTTGGCCTGAACTCTCTTACCATGCTTATTTATTTATTTATTTTTTTTTCATACAGTAGCCTTTTCAATATTTGTTTACCTTTTCCATTAGTGATTGCATTTACTAGTATTCAAGTTAAAAAAATTATTTCAATTTAATTAATAAGTAAAAGCAACTTTTTAAAGTAATTTTTATAGTTATAGTAGTTTTCTAAATTTGTCAAATTCTTAAATTTGTAAAATGTTTATTAAATTTTATTTAAAAAAAAAGTAAATATTAATAATTTACTTTGGACTAAAGCAGTTTTTAAACTTCTAAACAAAGCACAATTTCAATTTTTACACTGACAAATAAAGAATTTTTTTTTTCCCAATTTGCTTGAAAATTGTATTACAACTTGCTCATTTTTCATGATTTTTAAAATAATTTTCAAACATGTATTAAAAAAAAAAAAAAAAAAAAAAAAAAAAAAGAAAAGAAAGAAAGAAAGAAAAAATCAGTATCTATTGCATGCAGATGATTGAGAAAGATAGGTCCATTTTCATTTAATATAAATAGTTCAGTATTTGTTTCAATTTATATTCCATAACAAAATTAGAACTTACAAATAAATAAAATACAAAACATAAATAAAGCACAAATTTAAATAGTATAATCAAACTCTGCACAACTGAAATTATTAGAATGAAAAAAACTATTGCAAATAGCAATCTTTGGCGATTTTTTTTTCTTTGGATGTTAACTCTTAGTATGAGGTCAAAGTATTGCTTTTTATGTATTTCAAAATTTTATTTGAATGTATAATAATTGCCATTTTTCATACAAAAATTTTTTGGTGGTGTTAATAGGCATTCTAATAAAATATATAAAATTTTAAAAATCTTAGAATTTTAAATTAAAAAATAATGGTTTTTACCAGTATTCTGTAACCTGGGTTAGAGGTCTGCATGGGCTCGGGCCTGGCCCGTGGAGTGGTTCCGGATTTCCTAATGGTCCAGCAAAAAAATTTAACTGGCCATGTCAATAAAAAAAAAATAGTGGCCTACCAACCTGTCATAAAGACATTAATTATAAATAGAAGTTTTGTTATATTCCTTGTCATTTCAAATCCCAAATATTTGGATTGAATTGTTAAATAATTTAAAAATTAAGCAACGTGATACATAATTAAAATATAACGTGCATGATTTTTATTTTTTTAAATTTCATTTGTAATAGTTTATTGTCATTTTCCATCTTTGTGTTTATTTGTATTTTGTTTTTCTGATGATGATTGAGTAAATTCAATCGAAGCATGTAAAAATTATTAAGATCTTTTAATGTTTTTATTAGTATTTGACGTCCTTTATAGCAATTAAATATTTTAATGCATATTTTTGAAACTGTCATAAACATTTATGCTAAAATGATAAAATATGAGCTATTTTCAATGAACATGGCTTTAATAAGAATAAGTATATATGTGTGTCATGAGACGATACAAGTTTGACAACACCAATGCAAAAATGTTAATTGTACAGTGTAGAGATCGGGATTGGACAGTTATTTTGTGTCTAACCCGGGTTTAATAATTTTTATAGCAGACTTGTGCCGGGATCAGATTTGCATCATTTTTCTACATATAGTCGAGGTTGCTGAGACTAGACTTAATTGTTCTCAAGATGTGTAGGGCAGACAACATGATTTGTAAAAGTACTAATAGCGATAAAGAATTCAAGTTAACATAATCTTCGGCATTATATTTTTTGGTTGTTCTTAGATTTACTTCTCATCAATGTAAAAGTATGACACATTTTTTGACAAAATTTTAACTGTAAAGGTATAAAATAGACAAGCTTGTCTTTTGAAGGGATTTGGAATCAAGTAGAATTTTCATTTTTAGTAAATAAGGTACTTGTTGAAATATAAGAGATTCTTGTCATGTGATTGCAGATTTTTCTCCCTTCCCATGATGTCGCTTCCAGAAATTTGATTCAAAATGATAACTTTGACAGTATTTTCTTTTTAATGAATCTATTTCAATGTTGAAAGTCTAAGAATGTGAGTAATCATTAATGTTGCTATTGTGTATTTTAGTAAAATATATTGTAAAAATCATCCCATAAATATGTATGCAGTATTTCTTAAAGGAATTTTAATTATTAGATAAAAATCTGAATTTTTTCAAAACAATAGAAATTATGTCAGGGCTAGAATTGGGCCAGGCTCGGGTCGAACTTTTGAGTTTTACACCAGGCCTGGAAATTCTGGCCTGTGCAAACCTCTAATCTGGGTTCATTCAATGGTATATATAATAATCTAATGGAAATTCAGCAGAGGTGAAATAGCAATGATTTAAAAGAATATAAAGTAAAAAATGCAAGAAAAGAGTTAAAATCTATAAAATATAGCTTGAAAGAGTCATAGCAAATAAGGCGAGTCACAATGGCCTCTTATTCAATAAAAACACCGAATTAAATATTTTGAACCTATGAATAAAAACAAGTGCACAATGGTCTGTCTATCACTATGATTTCTAACAAGTCATAGCATATGGCTGTACACATATACTTACTCTGATTTTATATTGAGATGATTTGGTATTCCAACATAAGACTCTCTTGAGGGAAATGCATCTCTTGAATATGCTAAAATACAAAATTTAATTTCATAACTACACAAACATAAAAAAGGTTTAAATTAATACTACTTTACATAAAAATGAAAAAGCTCAGCAGAAAGTTAACAAGACTGAGATTTTTTTCTGTTAATGACTGGCTGAGAAATTCTTTCACATTTAACAGTACTGAAAAATCTTAGCTAGCTAAAGATGTTACATAACAACCAAACAACTATCATTAAAAAAAAAAAAAAAAAAAAAAATGCAAATGTTGTTCACAGAAATTTTTCAAACTTGCTGACAGTTTTTATTTTTATCTTTATTTTTTTTTTTACAAATTTCTTTAAATTATCAGTACCATGTTGGAGAATCAATACAACACACATCACAGACTTTTGTGAAAGTCTGCGGACTATTTTTCAACTGGAGGAAAAATAAATTGCTAGAAATTATTTGCAATGCAACATGGTACAGCATTTTTTGGAAGAAGCGCCACAGTGCATACAATTTAAAACTTTAAAATATTATAAGTGGGATGCTTATGCCAGAAAAACAGGAAAGAATTTTTTCCCTGCTTTTTTCTGCCAGGGTTGGTAGCAGAAACAGTGCTGCAGATTATTTTAGGCTTTGCAGATTAATTTAACAAATTAAAAATAAATTTTCTGTTAAAAAATAAGTGTTAATCTTTTTTGAATGAAGTTTTAAATAAAGCTTAGTGGCACTCTACTTGCATTTAACTTTTACTTTTTGCTGTTAATGATGATATAGGATTTGGGAGAGGTGTGGCTTTTTTTGCAAAAAAATTTAAAGAAATTATTTGAGTTTGCAGACAGTTGTACATTTTATTTAAGTCTGACCTTGAGCATATCTTTCTGCTTAAAGCATATACTAGGGATGCACCAAATATTCGGTATCTATTCGGCATTTGGCCATGTTACCGAATATTCAATTAGGCCAAATATAAAAGTATTCAGTTAAGAGGAATATTCGGCTTGACCGAATATGAAACTATTCGGCCTGCAGAATATCAAAGTATTCGGCTAAATCTATTACTTAATAAAACCTTTTAAAACACATTTTTAAAAACTTTTCACAATTTCTACTTTTAACTGTCAATTTGTAAATATATTTAAAATAATTAGAAAGAAAATCATATTTAAATAAAATATAATGTTTTTATATTATTTATTTGCTATTTGTAAAGCATAACTTAAGAAAATTCAGCTAAGCCGAATATTCAGCTTGAGCCATATGAAACTATTCGGCCTGCCAAATATTCGGTTTGGCCGAATATCAAAGTATTCGGCTAAATCTATTACTTAATAAAATCTTTTAAAACAGATTTTTAAAAACTTTTCACAATTTCTACTTTTAACAGTCAATTTGTAAATATATTTAAAATAATTAGAAAAAAATCATATTTAAATAAAATATAATGTTTTTATAATATTTATTTGCTGTTTGTAAAGCATAACTTAAGAAAATTAACTATGAGAAGGATTAAAATGGTGATTTATTTGGAATAAATGATGTGCAGATGCAAATTCCTAAATTTTGTTTAATAAATAATCTGTTTCTTGCTTTTCCCAAATAAAAGTCCTTAAACAAGAAAGAAAAACTTTTGAGATTATTAATAACTATCAAGGCAGACAATTTTTGTTCATAAAACCATAATCATAATCAACTTATTAAGTCCATTAAGGATGTTTTTAAATCAAAAAAGGCAACTTTGTGACACATGCTTTAATTTATTTTTGTTCGGAAATGCATGAAAATAGCAGGTGTTGTTATTCAGAAACTGTCTAATTGCACTCAATTTTTTGTTCTTTTAAAAAACACAATAGATCCCGGTAGCAAAAAGTGCGCGACGTGTGTCGCAGACTTATTTTTATCCTTGCAGACAAATTTGCCAACTTGGAAAATAAAAAAAATATATTATTTGGGGCGATAAAAACAAATTGGACAGGACGCAAAAAAAGGGCAAATTTCATCCAAAGATCGCGAGAAAAACCGACATATTTCTTCAAAACCCCGCGAAAAGATGCAGATTCGCAAAAAATGGCAGACTTCGTCAAAAAAATCATGAAAAAATAATAAATTTTGTTAAAAAATCGTGAAAAACTTCTAATTTCGTAAAAAAATCACATAAGAAATGGTATCTTTCTTCAAAAAATCTTGAAAAAACGGTATCTTTTGTTAAAAGATCGTAAAAAAAAAAACCGAGAATTCGTCAAAAGATCGCGAAAGAGCGAGAGATTTCATCAATAAATCATGAAAAAACAATAAATTTCGTTTAAAAAATAGCGAAAAAACAGTAAATTTCATCAAAAGATCGCGAAAAAATGATAGATTTCATTAAAAAAAAATCACAAAAAACGGTAGATTTCAATAAAAGATCGTGAAAAAAAGATTTAATCAAAATATTGCAGAAAAACTGCAGATTTTGACAAAAGATTGTGAAATATAGGCAGTTTTCGTCAAAAAATCGCGAAAATATGGTGAATTTCGTTAAAAAAAATCGTGGAAAAAAAAAAGGGCTAATTTCGTCAAAAAATTGCATCAGAATTCGTTTTTTGACCATAAATTAGCACTGCAAATTTTAATAAAATTTTGGATACACATCCAGTGTGTTTATGAAAATTATCATTCGAAATTTTCTATTTCTTTTTCATAATATTTACTTGGTTTTTCACGTCATCACTGCTATAAAACTATGATATATATACTTTATGTTAAAGAAATAGTGACTTTAAAGTTTTAATGTGCAGCCTTTTTGAATAAAATTTAAAGTTTTGATATTTTAAGTGATTTTTGTCCCCTTTTTTTGAAAAAAAATTTTAGCAAATTTCAATATTTTATTTTAACATTTTATTATGATTTAACAAGTAAACAAATGTTTTGAGAATTTAAGGAGGCAGTATAGCACCTACTGTTCAAACGAATTGGAATTGTTTTCTTCATTTTGTCACTATTTCACATGTGACAATATAAATGCTATTTTTTTCTTTAATATCATTGTATTTATTTCTTCTGTAGATTTGAATACTAAGGCAAGGAAAGAAACTATACATGGTTTTCAATAGATGTACACTATATTTCAATTTCATTTTAAATAGATTTAGCCTTAACTTTAAATTTAAAGAACCACTTTATGTATTCATTATTAATCTAATTCTTCAAAAAATATTAATTTTACTATTTATTTATTCAGGTTATATTATAATTGGAATATAGTTGTCTTTTTTTAACATTAATCAGTAAGAACTGTATTTATAATGTACATAAAAAAATTATAATGCGCCCTCCCACAGACAATTTTCATCCTGCTGCATTGCTGTCGCAGACACAACCATAACTTTCTGTTACTGGGCAATAGATCTTTCATAACAAGTCTTCAAAGTTGACGTTTTTGAGCACATTTCCCGACGAAAGCAGAAAAACAGGTGGAAAAGCAGGAAAAAAGCGAGTGATGGCGTGATCGAAATTGCTTAGAATTGGATAGGTAATTTAATTATCTTAAAATGGAAAATTCAGTTCAATTCGAAATTGCTTCCATAGTCACGCATTCCAATTTTATAACTTTTTGTTAAAAAATGAATTTGTAAATGTGTCGAAACGTTTTCGCTTGTTGAGTGGAGCAGTTGAGAACACCCTTAAGTACATTGTATTTCATTTCATTCTAGGTCAAACTTGTGTTTTCATTTGTTGCATTAACAAATAACATACCATATTTTCAACTCACATTTCTGAAAAATATGATATGTTGGGAAAGGTGCAAAATGTCACCATTCATAGGAAAAGAACTATGAGCTAGTCATTTCTTTATTCAGAATTAAGTTGAAAGTATTTGTACTTTATACTGAAAAAAAAAGAACCTGCCTTGAGTTATTTAAAAAGGACAATTATGTTAGTGTAAAGTTTTCTTCGACCATTTTTTTCATTATTTTTCTTTGATTTTAAAATGTTTGTTTTAATTCATAGAAGAAACCATGAAATTTAAAATTTTATTAATTAAAAATGTCTTATATTTGGTCTTCTTAAGTAACTCAAGGCAGATTTTTTTTCAGTACTAATGCTCTTGTTTATCAAAATGTAAATTTCTTTTATTAAATATTATGTAAAACTGTTTTAAAAAGTGACATTTTAAAACCTTTATAAATTTGGAATATAATGTATTTGGAAAGTCGAATAGTTACTATTCGGCAAGCCGAATATTCAGTATTCAGTTAACCTGTCAGCCGAATATTCGGTATTTGGCCAAAATCACTATTTGGTGCATCCCTAGCATATACCCTCTTTTATCGACTGCACCACTGGTTTTACATGTGATTTCATGACTATTGTTGGAAAGACCTAATATCATCCCATTTTATTTTTACATTTATTTTCCTATTTATTTTATTTATTTCAATTTTCTATTACTAAGTTTAGTATTTTTGGAAACCTCCTCTAATGTTTATTCCAAACTTTATATTCATTATAGTTTACCAACGAAAATCAAAAAGCTCACCATGTTCCTTAACAGACTTTTAGATAATTTTTTTTTTTTTTTTTTTTTTTTTTTTTTTTTTTTTTATTCGGTAATTTCTTCTTTATGTATTATAATATATTTTTAAAATAATAATTTCCTATTTAACAATATGAATAAAATATATTATACAGATATAAGTGGTAATTTTTAAAAATATTTCTTTTATGTTTGCGTGTCACTTTTAAAATGAAATTACATCCAATATAAAATTACCAGCATCCTTAAAATGTCAAAATCAACACCATGTATTACCATAACTTTTACAATAATTTGGTACGTTTTTTCAATTGGAGCTTAATATTTTTTAGGATTACTGTATTTATTTCTTATATATTACCTTATTTCTGTGATTATGTAATTAATTAATATAATCATGTGACAAGATGTTTTGATTAGACTTTTCAATATGATACATTATACAATTAAAATGTGTATGTTGGTAATAACTTCAGGCATGTTATCCATATTTATCATAATCTAATAATATTAAAAATTAATAATTTTGATTAATTATTATTTTTATTTATTTACTTTTTTTTTGAAGGGGGAGGAGGGAGGGGGAGAGTTGTTGGCACGCCATGGTCATGAGAAAAAAATTTTGAAAAAAAAAAAAGGCATGCGGATGTGAAAAGTTCGCTGAGCCTGGTCTAGAACAAGGGCTTTAATCACTGAAAAAGTATGTAGGCTTTGCTCAGATCAACATAACTTATTAATAGATTCTAATGTGGTATATTTTTATCATATGGTTGTGTCAATATGAGTAAAAAATGAGAAGTTTAAAAAATACAACAGGTTATAAAGCATTAATACAAAAAATAAAATATTCAGGATTACATAACTTACTTGATACAATTGATTGCCTTTCTCTCTCTCTTAATAATTGATTTTTCTCTACTTTTAAATTGTGAAGTTCTTGCTTCAGATGATTATTCTATAAATAGCATTTATAACAAAGACTAAATTTTATGCAATATATACAACATATCCATAAACTATATACGTAACATCTTTTTTAAAAGTCAAATGAACTAATTTCATTATTAATGACTAATTGAAAAGGCATAGTGCATCTGAGAACACAGCAAAATATCTGCCAAATTTATAATACAGGCGTGTATAGATCAAAATTTCTAGGTTCAGAGTAGAGGTCTGCACGGGCCGAAATTTCCAGGCCCGGGCCCAGCCTGAAAGTTAAAATTTCGGCCCGAGCCCGGCCCGGCCCGAACGAAAAAAATAATGGCCCGACCCGGCCCGGCCCGAAAGTTAAAATTTCAGCCCGAGCTCGGCCTGGTCCGGAAAAAAGTTTAAAATTCGGCCTGAATATATTAGTCTTTTTTTTTTCATGTTTATAATCTCCATTTATGCAGAAGTGCTGTAGGCTGCGATATTTATGCTTTTAAATTAATCTTTGTTTGTTGTATGTAAATGTATTAGTTATCACTAGTATTATTAATCCATACTCCCTGTAATGGAGACAAAAAATCGAAAAAGCGGTATATGGTATAAATTTCCAAAGACGAAATCACTTTGGAACGAAAAAAAATGCATTCCCTTCTTAACAGGTGTAAATGTTTAATATATTTTTTTCTCCCGTATTGTTGTATTCATTTTGCATGAATGAACATTTTAAAAGAAACTTTCAGTTTTCGTTTTCAGTTTTAAAAAAAATTCCTTCATAATCATTTGTGTGTGTGTGTGTGTGTATGTTTAATTCTATTTTAAAACGCCTAATAATCTACGATTCTTTAAAAGGAATAAATTCTAATGTTTAATTGTAGAATAATGACGGCTTAAAAGTATATGCTTTTTTTGCAGAAATTTTTGGACAAAGCCAAATATTACTGATTTATAAAAAGTTGATAAAAGGATTTTCATATAGGAAGATTCAATAGGAACTGATTATTTTGGTCCATGAAAACTAGGAAGAATGGAGTCAGTCTCAGCTTCGTACGGAAAAAAAAAGTTATGCCCGGCCCGATACTTCAGCAAAAAAATTAAGGCCCGAGCCCAGCCCGGCCCGAAAAGATTAGTGACTAGGCCTGGCCTGGCCCGGCCTGAAAGGATTAGTGATTAGGCCCGGCCCGGCCCGAGTCTTCAGAAGTTAGGCCCGAGCCCGGCCCGGCCCGAATGCCATTATTGAAAATCGGCCCGAGCCCGTGCAGACCTCTAGTTCAGAGTCACTTGACACATACAAAAAATTTGCCTGGGTCGATATAAATACTAAAATGTCAACAGATGTAGATTTTCCATCTTTGGGTGAAAAAAGTCTGGGCCAGGATTCAAACCAGGGATGTATTGGCTGAAGCCGCCAGTGCTCTTCCAACTGAGCCATCCCAGACATGAACACTGGAGGACTATTTCACCAAATTAACCTCAACAATCACTGTATCTGGTCTGATACTCTGGATCAGCTCAACAGAATAAATCGAAGGTCAATATATGGAACTGCAAAAAATCACTGCGTACAAAGTTACATTAGATTAATTTTAAACACGATTATTCAATCGGTAAATTAATTACAACAGATGTAAATTTTCAATTAATTATAACAAATGGAAAATTTACATCTGTTATAATTAATTTACCGATTGAATAATCGTGTTTAAAATTAATATAAACTAAAATGTCAGTCCAACTGAATTCCTAAGAAACGTGCAGGTATTTCTAAAGCAACATTGTTCTACAATTAATATTATTTACATAAATGCTTTTACAAATAAAACCAAAGTATATATATATATAGTAGGCCTGTGCTTTAAATCAATTTAATCAATCCAGATTGATTGATTTAAATCAGTCTGGAAATTCGATTTAAACCATTGGTCTTATATCAATTTGAACTAACATTAGAAATTGCAATTTAGCCATTGCCTTAAATCGTGATGCAGCAATTGATTTTAAATCAATTTAATACGAAATAATAATTCGAAGCTAACATTAGAAAACTGATTTATTTACTTTGATGTATCTACTACTGTATGTCAAGCTGGTGTTAAATCGATTTAGCAGGATCCAATTTAACCAAACATCAAGTCTTAATCTGCTATCTGATTTAAGAAAGAGATGATTTAAGTAAAAATTGACACTATTTATTTATTTTGTAAACAATATTCAGAGTTTCATAAGAATGGAATGTGTATTGTTGAGAAGTTAAAATGGAAAAAAAAAAGTAAAGTTTAATTCTTAAATTTAATTCATCGAATTTCAGTTTATATGCTAATGCAACATTTTGTTGTAAAATATTTTACTATGTATTTTTTATTTTCTATTATTCTTTAATGAATTAAAACATTTTAAAGTAGAATCCTGTATTGTTTTAAATTTGTTCTTAAATTGATCCAGTATTTATATGATTAAAAATAATAAAGTTTTATATTTAAAAACAAAATTCAAGTTTCATTTTATATTTTTAGACATTTTTAAAATGAAAATTTCATCTTTTAATGTTTTAGTAATATTTGAATACATATTTTTTATTATTTTGTAATTAATCAAAATATTTTAAAGTATAATCTTCCATCGTTTTGTGTCCTATTTGGTGCTGATCAACATGAAATATTTTTATTTTTCAAATAAATTTTTTTAAAATCTGAAATTGATTATTTATGGTTGGAAAAAAAAGAATGAAGTTTCATATTTAAAATGCAAAATCACTGTATTCTATGCATTCTTTTAACAAAAAATTAATTTTTACAAATTTGAGCAATACTTTGATACAAATTCTTTATTTTCCAATTAATAAAATATTTTTAAGGACCGAGTATCTTGCTGAAATCAATTCATTATTCATCTGAAAACGAAAAAAAAGTCTTATGGTCAAATAAAATAACATATATTCTCAGATCATCTCTTTTTTTAGGGTTTTGTTTATCTGATTAAACCCTATTCATATCACTCTTATGTCTGTCACAGAGTTCGTATATAAAAACTGTATAAGTCTGAAAATTAAATTTTGTGCACTTACAACTGAAAAGTCTGTTTCATGACAAATGAAAATTTTTTAAAAAGTCTATTATTTTAATTAATTTTTTCAATGTCATTCATTTAGTTTTGTGATTTAAATTTTAAAAGAAAACCTTAATTTCAAAATTTTTTGTCTAGACATCACAGCGTAGAGATAAAGCATCTCACCAGTAAACAGAAGATTCTTAGTTCAAACACTGGTTCTGGTAGTTGAAATTATCATATTAAGATGATTTAATAAAAAGAAGTTTAATATTTTTTACAATTTAAAGATTTATATTATTTTTATTATTATTTAAATAAATGACTTGCATAATAAATTTATTTCACTTGTTTTTAAAACAATTTTTACCCTTATACTTATCTTTTTAGTATATTTCTCAAACAGCTTTTTATTTTTTAATGATTTAAAAAAAAAAAAAAAAAAAAAAAGTTACAGTATTTTACAATTAAATTCACAAATTCAACATATTCAGTTTTTTTTAAATTTCACTTTAGCATAGTTTTAAAGAATATAGTGACCTTTTTAATTAACAAAAAATAGTTTTATATGTACAAAAACTATAGTTATTATCCTTAGCATCGAAAGAGCAAAGTGCGTTTTTCTGAAAATTGTCAGTTTTATCATGAACATGATATTATATGTCACTTCATTTTATACTCATAAATGTGTTAAATTCACCAAGAGTGTGTTAAATATTTTGTTATATAGTATTGATATAATATATATTAATATTAACATATGTGCATTAAAGAAGAATTAGGTACTGAAAATTTCTTGAATTAACTTCAAATCCTTAGCATCGAAAGAACAAAGTGCGTTTTTCTGAAAATTGTCAGTTTTATTATGAACTTGAAAATGCTGTATCCAGAGAGAGAGATTCCCTTCTGGGAAATTTTGTGTATTTCTCAGTTGTAACTATTGTGAATTTTGAAAAAACATCTATGATATTGAACTGACAAGTCCTGCCCTAGCTGAGATGGAATTGCTTTTTTATATTATATATTTAGCTTTTAAAATGTATTAAAATAGGTCACTAATTTTTAAAATGAATCAAAAAAAAAAAAAAAAAAAAAAAAAGCAATTTTGGGGATTTAAAGTTTTTTTTTTTTTTTTTTTTTTTTTTTTTTTTTCCCATATTCTAAAAGATAAAATTGGTATTTAAGAAATTTCTGCATCGCCCAATCTTTATATATAGATTAATGAACTTAATCTGTTCAAAAACAGTGTTCGTTAACTGATCATAGATTTAGTATTGATTTTTATAGGAATTTATTTCGTTCTTAAAATCTAAACAATGTATAAAAAGTAATATAAATCTTTGTCTTATAATAGGGATTATATATATCCTGATTTAATATTAATAGATCATGAGCTTGTCTGTGTCATTAAAACAATAAATGACATACACTTTATAAAAACTTTAAATATTATGTTTATATGGCATTGAATAATATTAACTTTTTACTTTGCTCTTTCAAAGCTCCTTAACTCTTTAAAAGATTGTGTTTATTGCAGAAATCTGATAAAGCTCAAATAGTGCCTAGAGTATGTTGATAATTTGCAACCTAAATTTCAATTAAAATAATTTAATAAATATTTCTTTAAAAAATAATACAAATATAAAAATTAATGTTCTGATTAGTTCATTTTAATTTTGGAGCCACAAAATGTAAAGCTCAAACCCAAAGTACTCCATAAATTAATTAGGCTATGCATATACAAGTATTAAAATGCTCCCTAAATCGACAATAGATGCAAATTAAATAGAGTTCGAAAAATCTGAATCTCAGCATTACTTCTTCTTGGCTTTGTTTTGAGTGACGTTTTCATTAACCAAAAGAGCATTCGTTATTTGAACAGTTTCTTAATAGATCATCCACTTTACTTCTTTAAGCATAGATTATGGTATGGTAGTTATTTATTAGATATAAATGATCTCTAAGAACATCTCTCAAAAAATTTGAAATTTAAAAAGAAAAATAATGTGCAAAAAGTATTCAAAGTGGCGATTTCAAGGCAATCGCAGAAAGCATCAAACCAATTTCAAAAGTAATGGTTGGAAATTGATGGTGACAACCCCAACTCAAACATAGGGTTTATTTTATGTCAATGTCTTTAATATCTGGGGAGTTGCACAATCCCGGGAGCAGAATCGGTGCAACGCTGCAATGCACGTCGCAGACTCTTGGGAAAGTCTGCAGACTATTTTTCAAAAATTAAAAAATTTTGGACCTAAACCCAAAAAGTCGGGCATAAAATGTATCGTGTATTTCGACAAATAGTCTTCGAAAAGAAATCAATTTCGTCATAGATCGCGAAAAACAGGCAAATTTCATCCAAAAATCATGAAAAAACAACAAATTTTGACAAAAAAAATTCTGAAAAAACGGCACATTTTTTCAGAAAAATGGCAAGCTTTTCCAGAAAATCACTAAAAAACAGCAAATTTTCTGAATAAATTGTGAAAAAACAGCAAATTTTCTCAATAAATTGTGAAAAAACGGCAAATTTTCTCAAAAAATCTCGAAAAAATGACAAATTTCTTCAAAAGATCACAAAAAAGGCAATTTTCATGAAAAAAAAAATCATTGAAGAGCAACAAATTTCTTCAAAAGATCATGAAAACGCCAGTTTTCATTGAAAAAATCAGGAAAAACGGCAAATTTCTTCAAAAAACGTGAAAAAATGGTAAATTTCTTCAAAAAACATGAAAAAATGACAAATTTCTTCAACAAATCACAAAAAAAAGGGGCAGTATTAGGTAAAAAGATCATGAAACAATGGCAAATTTCTTAAAAAAATCGTGAAAAAAATGGCAAATTTCATCAAAAAATCACGAAACAGAACATTTGTTCAAAAGATCACTAAAAACGACAATTTCTTCAAAAAAGATCACAAAAAACAGCAGTTTTCATTAAAAAAATCACGAAAAACTGCAAATTTCTTCAAAAATTCATGAAGAAATAAAAATTTCTTCAAAAGATCGGGAAAAAACAGCAAATTTCTTCAAGAGATTGCAAAAAACGGCAAATTTCTACAAGAGATTGCAAAAAACGGCAAATTTCTTGAAAAGATCACGACAAAACAGCAGTTTTTGTCAAAAAATCGCGAAAAAACAGCAGCTTTCTCCAAAAAAAACATGATAAATCGTCAAATTTCTTCAAAAAATAGAGAAAAAAAAAGGAAAATTTATTCAAAAGATCTCGAAAAAACAGCAGTTTTCATCAAAAGATCGCGAAAAATGACATCTCGCCAAAAGATCGTGAAAAACCCGCAAATTTTGTCAAAAGAGAGCCCCTCCTCCTCTTTCAGACAATGTATGGTGTTGAAAATTTTAAGAACAAAGGCAATTTCTTTTTTAAAGTATACTTTTCTTTTATGTCTATCACAAATACTTAGGAAACTTGAGTGCATATAATGTAATGCGAGGGATTGGTCTGCAGACTGTTTTTGAAGTTTTTACTTGTGTTGCAGACGGCAGAAAAAATTCTGCTGCTGGGTGCAAATGTTAAAACTTCTAAATTGTGATTTTTAGATGCATTCATAATTATTATAACACATAGCATTTAAAATCATTCAGTCCATCCATCCATTTGTCCACATATAACAAAGCAAAAACTACCCAATCGAATCATTTGAAATTAAAAATATATAATTATTGCATAATTTTGTCGAGTTTCAAATTTTATGAAAATTGGATGTACAGTTTAATTAGAGGGACAATCAAAAGTTTTTCGTTACACTAGGGCCAATAAGAAAAAATAGTTTCAAGTGCATTTTAATGATGTTACACTCTTTCAAACATAATAAAATTGAAATGCATTTATGAAGTATGTATTAAAATATAGTTAGAGGAATTACAGAAGAAAAGCTGTAAAAAAAAAAAATGCTTATGAATATTTGGTGCAAAAATACGAAAACCACACGAAATTAGGCCAATGGAATTTTTCCTTGCCAAAAGTAAATGATTTTAATGCATCTGAAAATTGTTTGTTGTTTTTTTTAGAACACACAGTATTTAATGAATTTTAACTTGATCAATGAAAGAGTTTATATACATATATTTTCTTTCCCTTGTTTCAATGTGGTAATTTTCTATTCTATTTAATTTAATTTTTCTATTGTAATTTAATATTATATTGTATATACAGGTTGTCTGTTGCTAGTTATTTAATTCTATCACTTTAAAAATATTTTTCATGCTTTGCAAGATGCAAATATATATCTATTTTAAGTTATAGTTAGCTGACATTTGATTTTTAATAATTTAATTCGTTTGTTTTAAATTTTAAAGTTGCAAATATTTACTTAGTATTATCGTATTAGCAGCAATATTAATTTAAAATTTTCTAGAACATAATAAATAATTCACCCTTTTTTTAAAAACTTTTATTACCATTTTGAATGAAATTTTGTCATTGTTTTATTCTAAAAACATAGACTTTAAATGTCATAGACTTTAAATGTCTATTAAAAATTAAAGTTCACATGAAGAATTCTGCTGTTATACATTTCCAAAGAGAAGAAATCATTTTCATGGCAACAAAATTAAATCGACAGTGTTCAATTGGATTCATTTTTGAGCTTGAAACAATTTGATTGTGTTTTAAATCGAAAAATATTAGTTAAATTTTATTATAAATTAGCTGACCTGCCCAACGTTGCCTGGGTCCATAATAAATTTCTTAAATAAACTTGAAATTTGCACTGCAAAATATCATTAAAAGACCTAATCTCGAATTGAATTTATGCTGCCTATGGTGTTGTTTAACAGAAGTGCTGCACACACATGCAAAAAAAAAGGAGAGAAAGTCTAGAATCGTTTAGTTTCATATTCCACCACCAGGGAGCGAACTCTTTTTAAAAAAAATAAAAAATTCTGGACTTAAGAGAGATATTTGATGAAATTATTCAAAAAATAGGGGTAGGAACACTTTTAAAATTTTATATTAAATAAGTATTATTTATACCAGGGCTCTGAAAAATCCACATCTAAAATGGTACGATTTTAGATATTTGATCACGTTAGTGATGGGCGATAACGAGAAGTTTTTCTCGATTTTCTCGATTGTATGAACATCTCGATAACTTTCGATTGTGTAAAATTTTTCTCGATGTCTCCAGTTTGCAATTGCTTTTATACCATACAGGATCCAATTTTATCAAGAGTCGTCTACAAATGAATGAGTCGATGTTAATAAAGACACGAGGAATTCCCTCGCTAGTGAGCCCCTCCTTTCATTGGTGTCTCTAATTTATACGCTATCTTCTAATATGAAATCTCAAACTGGGTCTCATTGTATATGGCATCATATACCAAATGCGATGTGCACGCACAACAAAAACTTGTAAACAAAAATCTCGAATTGAACGAACAACCGAACGTAATCTCGAATCGAACGTTAAATTTTGAAAACTGCTCCCCCCCCCCCCAAGATAACGGGGTGGGGGGAGGGGAATATATAAGATTGAGGTACATAAGATCAGTAAGTGGCCGCATGCCAAACAACAACTTCCTGCTTTTAGAAATTCCATATATAGTATAAATATTATTTATTGCAAGCTCCATAAATATAAATATATATATATATATAGTGGCATTTTGGGTGTGCCAACAGAAGTGAAAACTTGAACAATTAATTGTGTATTTTTTTAATCGTCAGGAAATATTTTATTGTGCAGGAAATACAGGGACCAACTAACGGAGGTAAATTAACACCTACACGCGAGAGGAGGCCAGAGTCCCAGCAGTGGTGAACAATTTTGACATAATACAGATGTTATACACGCACCACGTTGGCGCGATGCTTTTCAGATGACAATTTAGTGAAAACTTTGAAGAAGTTTGAGAAATTTAAATTTCAACCCATTATGGGTCCGTAACGTGACCCAGATTGACGGGAAAAACCTTTTTATGCTAAATTTGTAATGTAAGAAGCAGAAGCTTTCCATAAACATATTACATCAAAAAATGAAAAATGGCCCCCTTGTCCTAAAAAAAAAAAAGGTGCTATGGAGAAAACCATAAAACTGCAAAAAGAAAAGAAGAAAAGTTAGAACAGAACAGAAGAAAAGTTAACTATGCTATAATTTTTCTCCCCGTTGTAGAAGCAAAGTTATAGCCTTTTAAAAATTGAAATGAAGTGAAGAAATGAGCAAAATTATGTTGGTGAATAACCAACAGGGAGGGAGACAACAGCCCCGGTTGTTCCACATAGCTTAAACTTTTACATTAAAATTGGTAAAGAAAAAAAATGAGCGAGATTGTAAAGTGTATATTTGGGGGGGGGGGGGGGGGGGTCAAGCTCCTCACCTGTGGAAGAGGCCCTTAAAGAGGGAACTTTAAAACAATGTGTCTAGGTTACGGTAACAATGTGACTAGTTCAATACTTTTTTCCCATTTCAAAAAATTTTCCAATGGGCCTAAGGACGTTTTCAATTCAAAAATTCGATCTAAAAGGATAAAAATGCAAAAAGCTTTTTAAGATGTATACCATCTCGATTTTCAAGATGATATACAA
Organism: Maratus speculifer; assembly: GCA_964019185.1. Lineage (NCBI taxonomy): Eukaryota > Metazoa > Arthropoda > Arachnida > Araneae > Salticidae > Maratus > Maratus speculifer. The sequence continues at coordinate 184,876,750 of OZ025296.1, read as the reverse complement.
TATGACGGGTTTTAAAACGTGAAAATTATGCCCTCCTGCGCCCCCCATCAGTCCACCCTTTCGCCCTCAATTTCCTGCAGCAGATATTTTAATTTTTTTACATTTGATAAATAATGTTTACCTAATGATTCGATGAAAAAAAAAAAAAACACTTAAATTGATAGGTATTGTTGAAATCGCCACAAATTTAAACATATGTTCTCCAGCCCCCTCTTTGTAAATATTTTTAAAATAAATAATATTTATTGATGGGTTCTAGGTACGTGACAGCATCGTAAGACTAAAATACGAGAAACTTTGAAAATTAGGTCTTCATTTCACAAGTTATTGTCATATTCTCATGCTTCTTTCTGCACTTCGTTTCACGATAAAACTTTCATTTCACAAAGCTCTGCTCGATATAAACCTACTCATTCTCAGCGAGAATGAAAAGCATCATATCGAAAAAAGGCATTCATCAGAAAACCGCAAGCTTCTCGAAGTGCCGATTTTATCAAGGTTAAATTTCATCGCTATCCTTCGATAAAGCTATTTCATTGAGGTAAATTTTCATCGCAAAGAAATTAGTTTTCTCGAAATGTCTGACTGACTTTATCAGAATGAGATTTGCTGAAATGAGAGGCATATATGAAAGCTTTTTTAACGATTCTTTCATATTATGAATCTTTCTACTTTTGGAGTTGAATTGTAAGGGGCGGGAGGAGGGATGGGGAAGGGGAGGGGAATCAATGAGGGGGTGAATTTTTTAAATCGTAGTTATTTCGACATTAAATGTTATTTTTGGTGTGAATTTTTTTATGGAACTCTTCGGTAAATATTATTTATTAAGTATAAAGATTTTAAAGTGAGGGCTGCGTCATTTTTTAGGTGTATTCTGGAAAAAATGAGTGAACCCACGGGTGACATGTAAATTTCAAACCTTTTTTTTTTTTTTTTTTACCCATCATGTTATATATACATCACCGGAATGTTTTGTCACCCCCCTTTCATTTTACGAATCTTTCTCCTCCTGGAGTTGAATTTCAGGAGGGGGAGGGCGATCAATAAGAGAATGAAATTTTTTAACTTTAGCTATTTTGACAATGAATATCATTTTAGGTGTGGTTTTCAGAGGAGCGCTTTGGTAAAAATTATTTCATAAATGCAAAAGTTTAAAATGGGGACTGCCTTATTTCCGGGTGCATTCTTGGACGAAAAAGTAACATTACGGCCACGGGTGAGGAGTAAATTTCAAACTTTTTTTGGACCCTTCATGTGATATGTTATAGGAAAGGTTTCGGAATACTATTTCATATTATGGACCTTTCTCTTCCTGCAGTTTAATTTCAGGACGGAGAAGCTATGGCGAGTGAATTTTTTTAATCATAGCTATTTCGAGAATAACTATCATTTTAAAAGTGATTTTTTGATGGAACCTTCAGGCCTAGGACCGCTGAGTCACTCTTGAAAAAGAGAGAAAAGAGACTAAATTGCAAGAAAAAGAGACTAAAAGAGACCAAAATTAAAAAAAGAGACTAAAAGGAGACCAAATAAAAAACATTTTTTTTCTCTTCATTTAAATGTTTTTGGTATACTGACAAGCACTATAAGATTTAACACCATCTGCGGAATACATTTTTAATGCATTTCAATCAGTTTTGAAATAATTGCAAATTTTGTTAACTGGTTGCAGAAAAATATCTCAAATCACAACAATTCATCATGGAAGAAAATCAAAAATTCCCCAAATGATCACGGGGACAAAATCATGAAATTCATCAAATTGTCTATAAAAAACAAATCACAAAATTTGTCACACGATCTCGGGAATTTTTTTTTTTTTAAATTAGACAAATGTTCTTAGGATAAAAATCACGAAAATCATCAGATGGTCTCGAAAAAACAAATCAAGATATTAGTCAAATGGATCTTGTGTTAAATATCGTAAAATTCTTCAAATGGATCTCGAAGAGAGGGATGAATCACAAAATTCATTAAATCATTGCGAAATTCGAAGAGCAATCATACAAATAATTGCTAATTTTGTCGAAGGTCACGGAAATAGTGAAATTTATCATCTAGTCGCCAAAAAAATTAACAAATTTCGTAGCATAAAAAAAAAAAAAAAAAAAAAAAAAAAATATCAAGGATGCCTGTCAATGAGTTACATTTCCTGAAATTTTACAGCAATAGAGGGGGTGGGAGGGAGAATATATCTATTGGCATTAATTATGCATTTTTACTGGGTATCTTTGATAAAAGGAACATTCCTTTCAGCGATCATTTCACAAAATTCACGTTTTTTACGCGATCTTTTGTTGAAATCAGCGTTTTTTCAACAATCTTTTGACAAAATCTGCGTTTTTCTCACAATTCTTTGACAAAATTGATTGTTTTCCGCGATCCTTTCACGAAATTTGCGCTATCTTTTGACGAAATTGACGTTCTATCCGCGATCTTCAGACGAAGTCGGCGTTTTCCCGCGATCTTTAGACCAAATCGGTGATTTATCTGAGATATTTTAGCAAAATCGGCGATGTATTGCGATCTTTTGTCGAAATCGGCGGATTTTCCGCGATCTTTTGACGAAACCGGCATTTTCCCGTATTTTTTGATGAAATCGGATCTTTTTTCGACGATCTTTTTACAAAAATTTGCATTTTTGCGCAATATTTTCTCGAAAACGGCGATTTATCCCCGCGATTTTTTGACGAAATCGGCGTTTTTTCTGTGATCTTTTGATGCAATCAGCATTTTTTTCAATGATCTTTTGACAAAATATTTTTAAGCGATCTTTTATCGAAAACGGCATTTTTTCCCGAGATTTTTTGACGAAATATGCGTCATATCCACATCTTTAGAGCAAATCGACGCTTTTCCGCGGTCTTCATACGAAATCCGCACTTCATACTTTACCGCGATCTGCATAGAAAATTTGTGTGTTTCAGCGATCTTTTGACAAAGCTCGTTGACAAAAACATTGACGAAATCGTCGTTTTTCCACGAAATGTGCACTTTTTCGGTGATCCTTTCATGAAAATTGCATTTCTCTGTGATTACTTTTTCCGCGCGTAAAATCGTACAACCATATTGTTCATTATACAACCGAACACTTCGAACAAAATCCGTACATTGTACGGCCAAACTGAACAAGTTGGCATCTATGAATATCGCTTTTTGATTTTACGATCATTTGACGAAAGCTCGGTTTTATTTCGGGATCGTTTGAGAAAAATCTTAGGTTTTTTTTTTTTTTTTTTTTTTTTCCCCCCGCAATCGTTTGGCGGAAATCACGAGTTTATTTCGGGATTGTTCGGAAATAACAGCGATTTTATTTCAAGATCGTCTGGTTATCAATTAATTAGAATCGCAGTTTTGCCCGTTATCATTTTATGAAAATCGCAGATTCTTAAAAATAAAAAAAAAAACGTGAAAATCTGTCGTTTGTCGAAAAAGTGATTCCCATATATATAAAGACCGAACGAAGAATTTTGAGATTTCTTCCTGCAACCCACTGACGAATTTCTCAATTGTTTTTCACAAGATCGCCTGACAAATTTTGCAAGATGTTTCTGTCGTCGATTGACGGATTATACGCGTTATTTTTCTTGCGAAAATGACAAAATCGTGATATTCTTCCCGCGACCGAGAAAGACGAAGTTTTTTTTTTTTTTTTTTTTTTTAACATTCGAATGGTTATCGAATTTCGCGTTTTTATCTTTCCACAGATTGACCAAATTCACTTTCTTTTCAATGTTTGACAGAAAAGTTTTGAGATTCTTGCTGCGAACGATATGCTAATTTCGTAACCATTTTATCACGATAGAGTGACGTAATTTAGAATTTTTTCCCTTGCAAATGAGAGACAAATTTGGTATATTTTTTCCCGTGACTAAGTTTTACAGAATTTCATGTTTTCATACAACGACAGATGAACATAATCCATGATTTTTCCGCCTGTTTCCGACTGAAAAATTTTGCATTTTTTACCTGCGAACAGTTAACAAATTTCGAGATTTTCTTGCGACAAATTGTTGAATTTCGCGATGTTTTCCCGCTATCAAATGAGGAATGTTGCGATCTTTTTCATGCGATCAATCGATCGATGGGTAAGGAATATTTAAAAAAAAAAAAAAAAAAAAAAAAAAAGCGAAAAAAGAGACTAAATTTGAAAAATATAGACTAAAAGAGACAAATGCAAAAAAATAGCGAGAAAAGCGAGTTTAGCGACTCGCTCCGAGGCCTGAACCTTCTAATAAAAATTGCTAATTATAAACATTTTAAAGTGGAGGATGCGTGATTTCCAGGTGTATTCTGTTAAGAAAAAGTAAACTTGCGGGTGAGGAGTAAATTCCAAACTTTTTTGGACCCTTCATGTGATTGATTATTGGAATGTTTTTCGAACCACTCTTTCATATTATGAATGTTTCTCTTCCTGGGGTTGAATTTCCGCACGGGGGAGGGGAGCGATGAGGCGTGCTTTTTTTAAATCATAGATATTTTGAGAATAAATTTCATTTTAAATGTGATTTTTTGATGGACCCCTTTGGTAAAAATATTTTATTAAATGTAAACATTTTAAAAAGAGGCGGCGTGATTTCCGGATGTATTCAGGGAAGAAAAAAAAATAGTGGAGTAGTGAAGAGTAAATTTCAAGCTTTTTTATGGACCCGTCATATGACTTATCACCGAAAAGTTTTCAAACCACTCTTTCATATTATGAATCTTTCTTCTCCTTTCCTCAATTTGGCCTCCTTACAGAAGCGCTTTTCAAACTTTTTTGAAATCATTTTGTTTTTGTGAATTCAGATCTGATTTTTTTTATGGAGACTTCCAATATATAATTTATAATGTATGAAAAATTCACAAACTGTGAGGACAGGCTGTATTCCGGGTGTTGCAATATTTGGAATTCTAAGGGGAGTGTTTTCCTCTTTCGTGATATATCATTAGAAAGCTCTGTAATTACCATTTTATTTTATATACCTCCCGCGCTCATCCCTCCTCACTTTGCCCCCGCGGGAAACTCTTTAATAAATTTAACCGACACCCATCATGTGATGTACTGTTGGTAAGCCTAATGACCATTTACTCATATTATGCATTTTCATTGCTGATGTACTACTTTGCTCCCCGAATGGTCCGTTTAATGAATTTCAATAGAGAGTCTTCTAATAATGGGAGAATTGTAGATCGTATCTCAATTGATGTACAAAAATCAATAAAAGATTTTGATCACTTTTAATATCCTTTTAGTTCATGTTCTTTCACTAGGAGTGCTTTTGATTATTTTTTCTTTGGTCATTTTGCTACTCGCGACTTTACAACTTTTTGCAACCAAGGAACGCCATTACATGATTTTTCTACTATTGCAACTCCATTATAACATCCTTTTGGTTTATTGTTGTTTTTTAAATTCATTTGTTTTCAGTTACCATGTATTTACTAAATTATGCTTTTTAAACATGTAATAACAAAGATTTAATAATCAATTGTAAAAACATCTCAATTGTAGATTCTCGAAATTAATCGATGACTTTATCGAATGTGCTTTTTTACGATTATGATTTTTATCAAATAGGAAATTTTCGAGAATCGCCCATCACTAGATCACGTCCTTCCTAAAATGATTATTGCCTGCTTTCTATCCATAATTTGACGTCCTCTACTCTTTAAAATCTATATTATGTGTTATAAACTATCTGAAATTTTTATATTAAATAAGTAATACTTATCCCAGAGCTTAGTGAAAAGTCCATATTTGAAATGGTAGAAAATGGTACAATTTTAAATATTTGACCGATACCCCTATAAAATCCCCCCGCCTCTTATTTGATGCTCACTACTCTTTGAAATATGTACTGTGTGTTATAATTTATCTGAAAGCTTGAAAACTACAGTTTTGTGAGGTTTTATTTATTTATTTTAATTAATAGTATTTTAGCATTCCTTTTACTTTTTTAAAAATAGGATTTTTTTAATTAAAAAAAATTTGGATTTTTATAAATTTAGATATTAAACAGCATTTAGAGATATTACTTGATGCATAGCTTTAAAATTTCCAAATGGTGTATTTTTTTTTAAATGACAGCGTGCCAAAGAATCCTAGTATAAAAATCATTAATGGTTTTGAAAAATTCGCTTTTAAATAGAGCAAGTCATCCAAATAACAAATTAAAAAGGAATATCTATGGTTCTTATTGAGCGGCTGTCAAGAAATTTACAATTTGAAATCAGCGAAAAATTTATCTGGATACATAAAAAATAAATTTATAAATTTAATATTTGAAAAAATTTACAGGTCGTCTATAAATGCCAGTACCCACAGCATCCAGCTGTTTGCGATAAACACCTGTTCTCATTATGAAATATTTCTCAAAAATCTGTTTCTTTGAACGGAAATAAAAGAATTTCTGAAAGGTGAATTTTTTTTTATCTAGCTGTCTAATTTTTGAGTTTTTAGGCTCAGTAGATTTTAACATACAGCCTTTTATATATATAAAAAACCCGAGTACATTTATCACCATGGTACCCTCTACTTACATTAACCTTTTTCCCTCTGTTCCAGCTTTCGAAGAAATATTCTGTGGTTTGATAAAAATCTATGCTTCTATTGTATTATGAGTACTTTTCCATTCTTCTAATTTAGCAATTTTAATTAATTTCTCAACTAATTATAAGAATTTTAAAATTCTGAGGGTCAGGTACATTAGGAGAGGCCTTGAACAATCTTCACAAAAAAATTGAGCCTTGTACGTGCTGTAATTTTTGCTACCCATCACAGACAGACAGAGCAATTTGTTATCTTATTAGTATAGATACATATAAATGTATGTGACAAAACTAAAATTAACACAAATCAAAAATCGAAAAAAATATAGATAATTAAAGATATTTAAATCACTTATTTCAACAAATTCAACAACAAAAAGTATTTTTTCTTTAAGAGTATTAGACAAGAAATACATGCTTTTTGAAATTTTATTGCATCGCTGACTGATAATAAATGCCAAATATTTTTTCCCCCCCTCAAACATACAATCTTTTTAAGTTCTGCCAAAATTTTTTTTATGAACATATATATCTACATGAAAAGAACATTCTGCAATTTTTTTCATGTGTTTTTGAATATGTCTGCATAGAAACCTTCCTCATTAGTTTTTTTCACACAGTTAATTTGTTTTCTGTTTATTTGTGGAAATTGTGAATGAAGTCACATTGACCCCCATCTCAGGCAGCCTAGGAATACAATAAATGAAAGCTTTCTATCATGACACCAAATGTTTTCAGAGTTAAAGGGACCAAATTTCTCCTAAACAGATCACTGTAATACTGATAAACATATAGAACTTTCCACATACTCACTGATGTGCAGTAACTTTGTGCTTTATAAAAATTTAGTATCTGCTACAAATTTTTTTTTTTTTTTTTTTTTTTTTTACAATTTTTAAATCAGAAGCATCATTATTCTACTAACATTACATATATAATCCACAGGTATTTAAAAATATATATGTATTTCTAAGTAACTGTAAAATGCTTTCTTTAAGAATAAAATTTAGGATAATTTTACAATGAACATAAAAAATTAAGTAAGCATGAAATAAGTAACTAAAATAAGGTAAAACAATACTTCTCCAGTTAACAGCTAATTGTAATACATCCTTTAATACACTCTTAAACACCCTTTAATACAAAATGAATAATTTTCGATAACAATATACTTAATAAAAACCTTAAAGAAACTCACCTCTTCTTTTAATAACTTACACAGTTGATCACAGTGGTGCTTTTCTTCTTGAAGAAACACAACTTTATTTTTCATTGCATTCCGTGCCATGCGTTCTTTCTTGTTGATTACCAACAATTTACTAATTGTATCTTTATGCTCAATATATTTTTTGCCCATGTTTTCCATTCTAAAAAATTAATAATAATAATAATAATGACATATATATATAATATATATATATTTCAAAATTTCACACAATTAAAAAAAAAAAAAAAAAAAAAAAAAAAAAAAAAAAAAATACTAATGAATATTTTCCCTTATATTAAAGTAAAGCCAAGTTATGAATTTAAAATTGATGAAAAGTGACAATTTCCAACAGCAGCATATTTATTTGTAACAATCTACTAAATGTTGCCCTGAAATAGAAAATCCAATTTTAGAAGTGTGGTGACTAGAGAATATTTATGGTTCATTTGCCAAAAAATGTAACTTTGCATGTTTTTTTTTTTTTTTTTTTTTTTTTTTTTTTTTTTTTTTTTCATTTTCACATCAAATTTTTACTTACTACAAGTAATCATGAACAATGGTCCTACTAAATTTTACTTATTTTACTCATAAATAAAAAGATATATAACCTTATTCATGGAATAATACTTTAAATTTCACGCATATGAGGAATTATCTATAAAAATAGCCTTAATGAAAAGAAATTTATTTTTGGTATTACAATTTGCACATGTTAAGCATATTAAAACAGGCAAACTTGTTTTTATAAACCTACCTGAACTTCAAGTACATGAAGTTGAGAGTTCTCAATAACCATGCTTTATTTTTAAAAACAAAATTTGTCTCCTTGTTTCTCAATTAAAATCTCAGAACTTTTTCATAACTTAAGTTAAAAAAATAGATGACTTGAATTACAGGAAATAAAATATAATCGCAGTACTGCCATCTATCATTTAAAAAAAATGGCATTTAATGTTTGGGTAACCGGAATGAGAATTTATTACGCGACACACATAATTCTTCTACTAAAACAAACTAAATCACAATACAAAAATTTTAAATATGCTTAAATATTTGGTATTTGAGATACTTGTGGAAGGCATACTAAATAGGTAAATATATTTTTCAAATGGAATTTGAGCCACTATGTTGAAAACATGTTCTTTTAAACAAAATTAAAATGTTGGACCTAAAAGACAATGTAAAAAAATGTTTTAGAATGAAGTTGTCATTATCCTGACATACATATGCCAAGAAATGACATATACAGTCAATACCAGATATAACATACTTTCAGGGAACCAGAAAAAAATAGTACATAGAAGTTACCCGTGACTTCGTTCACATAACATTTAAAGAAGAAATAATTGATCAATCAAGCAAAAAAATTCGATGATGAAGAGCATGTGTAATTAACTTTTTATAGCGAATTTATGGTAAAAAACTTCTGATAATCCCTATTTGCTAATTTGTTTGCTGGTTAAAATTTTCCTTTCAGCAATTAATACTGATAGAAACATTCTTGAATACTTTTGTTCAGCCCTGTAGTTTTCCAAGTGCCTTTAATACACGAAAGTATCTTTCTAAAATTTAGTTCAAACAAAAATATTTCTTATTACTACCTAAATTACATTTTCAGAAATTATCATCCGAAGACAACCTTGTATCCAGTTCTATGCGGGACCCTGTATATCATTTTATATATATATTACAAACATTTCTTAGTTTACTAAATGCAGTTCAAAATAAAAATGCATATTTTATTTAAAAACCAACTTTAAGTAAATTACGCTCATATTCAGTAATCTTTCCGAGATCTTTTGTGTAACCCTGTATATCGAAATTTAACTATTTATAGTATTACCATTTATACTCTCCATTTAATATGCATACATTTAGCGAAACTTAAAAGCACATATCATAATTCAAAATGCATTTCATCCATGCAACAGTCATCATCCATCACACACAGTACTTTGAATAGAATATATAATATTTGAAATCTTTTGTGTGTCCCTGTAAATGCTATGCACTTCGTATTATGCATAAAATAACTCACATTAAGCCTCAGCAACGTATATCAATTTGATTATCTTGAAATCGTTTACCATAATTAAAATTAGGGATGGGACGAATATTCGGCCACTATTCGGTATTCGGCCTATTCGCCGAATATTCGGTTGGCCGAATATTGAAGGCTTGTTGACCGAATACTTCGGCCGAATACCTGTAGCCGAATATTTAGAGATATCTTGCCGAATATTGTTAAAATCTCGCCGAATAGTGAAAGATATCTCGCCAAATAAATTTCGGATTTAAAGAATTTCATTCTTGCAATTTTTTTTCCTCTAATCCAAATTGGCTACTTCATTTATGAAGTCATTCTCACTTTTACTTACAAAATATAGAATTATTCAGATATTAAAAAATATACAGCCTTTCTGTATTTCCTATAAAAGTTAGTGATATTCTAGAAAATGCTGCCCAAGTTGGAGATTTAATTGTACGGGAAATGCCATCATTAGAGAATGATATATTACAATTCAAAATATAAAAATACTGCCTTATTCTAAAACGCTCGAATATTTATTAATGTCTGCAAATTCCATGCGCATATAAAAAAGGCTCTTATGAAATTCATAACTTATTTTCTATAAAGTAAGAAATAAAAAAATTTATTCACTAGGTGTGTTAATGAAGATTCATTTTAAAATTAAATATAATATATCACCATTCCAAATACAACGGTACATCTGAAAGCAGAATTGGTGTCAAACTCTATACACATTAGATGACACAACTTGCTTTATGAAGATGGTTTTATAAATCTTTTAATATAAATTCTAAATACAGTAGATTCCCTTAAATCCGCACAGCTTGGGACCAGAGGTTGTGCGGATTTTAGAATTTTGCAGATTTCTGGTCATTGCTTTGTTTACATTTTTTAAACAGTAATTTGAGTGCAATTAATTGTGCATTTGGAACTATAATGAATGCTTACCATATAATAAAATATTAAAATAAGCAATAAACTAAAATAATAAAAATTTAGATAATTTAAAAATGATTAAAATACTAATAGCAAAGGTCAAGTTAAAAATCAATAGTGTATGATTAAATATTCATTATAAAGATTAAATGTATTTTTCCAAAATTATTGAACAAAACTTGCTTCATAAAAGTACAATACTAATTCACATCAAAATCATAAAATAACGATTTTTTTTCCAAGTTCAGCCAAGCTTAATAATAAAAAAATATTTATTAATGCATAAATATATGTAGCAAGAAGATTGTGATTACCAGTGATATCTGCAATATCTTGAATTTTTTCCAAAAAAAGTATATTCTTAATTCATGAAAAAAAACATAAATGGAGTATTATTAAGAAAATTACAAATTAAAAAATGTATAGAAATGATACAAAACTAAAAAAATCAAATTTTGTAGCAATATCCAAACTGAAAGTTTCATTGTTTACATCCATAAAATATGTGCGGATTTTAGAGAGTTGTGGATTTCTGGTTTGCGGATTTAAGGGAGTCTACTGTACTCAACAAAATAATTTTTTCATTCTATAATTTTCCCTTTTAAATAATTATTTGCATAATTACTAACGTAAATATGTAATATTATTATGTATATATTTTTAATTTACATATTTCTTCATTCATGTTGTTATCAATTTCTGTTTATCCTTTTAATACTTGTTGAATAAGTGGAATATTGAAGTTGAATATTGTATGTGCCGATTCAAATGTCAAAGATTTTGTTAACATATGCATTATGCATTTTACTTTAAGCATAACCTTTTGCTTTAACGTAATTTGTAATTTAAAGTTTGGCATCTGATTTCAGAGCAGTCTCATTCTTACAAATTTGCTTATCACTAGGGACACAAACTCTAAATGATCAAATTTACTTCATTAAAGGTTATTTCAGAAAATATGTCCTTGTGAGTTCTGAGAGAGAGAGAGAGAGATTAAGAATATTATTGATTTTGTATACAAGAAGTATCAATTGATAGTAAAAGTGAAGTACATTCTTCATATTTTAATGGAAATATTTTCCCATCTTGACTTGCTGAAAATCAATTTGATGTACATTAGAATAAAGGATATAATACAATTTCATAATTTTTTTGTGTTAAAATAAGTTTTTCAAATTTAAAAATACATTTAAAAGCACATTTAAGAGTAGTAATTATTAATGAGCTCCTATTTTTTAAATTATATATAATCAAAAGTTATTTTTTTTATTTGAAAAAAAATTTTACTATTCGGTCGGCCGAATATTCGGTATTCGGCCTAAATTTTGGCCGAATATTCGGTATTCGGCTATTCGGCCAAATCACTATTCGTCCCATCCCTAATTAAAATATGTCGGAAACTGTTCCTCCCTTTATTCTTATGCAATGGAATTCTTCTGTGTGACCCTGTAAATGAATAATAAGTGTCCTATCACTACATACTTTACAAAATGCATATTTTAGTGCACTTTGTAAATGCATATAAATTTGAATATGTTTCACAGGGTGTAACATCGTAAAATTTAATTAAAACGATTTTTCCCCATAATGCTATAATGTAAGGAAATTTTTTGACTATCCCTGTAAATAAACTAATCATGGTAGAAACTTCATTTTTAATAGCTTTTCGTGCTAGGTAAACGTTAATAACGTCCAAAAATTTCATGGAAATCGGAGTATATTTACGAAAGTTGGAAAGCGACCAGACAGACAGACAAACCGAAAGCATAATAACTTTTCAACTTTGTTCGAAAGTGTTAAAAAATCGAACCAAAAATATATTAATCAGTGATATTATTTTCCGCCTTTTCCCCACAAAAAATTTCTTCCATTAATAATTATGAGTTTTGAATAAAAATATTCATTTGTACGTAACTTATAACTTATTAATTAGTATAAGTAAAAAATATTTCTGATTCATTTTAAATACGACGTCATTATTTATCTCGCTCCATTAGCTACTGATATTCATACCCCTTGTATTTTTAACGACTGCTATAAAGTACCTGCTTTATTTACACTATGACGTCACATTTTCATAAGTGAACCATTTTATTAAAAATATAATTCTTTTTCATTCTTTTTATTGTTAATTTATGTCACCATATTTTACACAAAAATTCTCATTAACTAAACAAATATCCTTGTAAAATATATTATAAAAAATGCACATTTTTATTTTTATTTCAAACATGACGTCATATTTATTTTCTTTTAAATTATTTTATTATAATTTTTCGCGTGGAATTTTTTTTAAAAAATTCATTGCCGCTGAAAAATTATTATTCCAATTTTTTATTTTCTTGGCAACAGGAAAGGAAAATGGTTAAATTTTATCTGAAAAATGCCTATTGATTTTGTATGAAAAATAATTAAATTTTGAATTATTCAGGAAATGATTTGAAAAAAATAAATAAAAATTAGCCTATGTTCATTCCACTCCTATAATCTATCTATATGCAAAGATTCAAAGGCATTAATCCATCCGTTTTGAATCCAAGTTCATTCCAATTTTTCGGACACACTTTCACATTTATAATATATATAAGGATAAGCAACCAGTAGAATACAATGCATAATGTGAAAGAAAAAGGCACATAATAACAAAAATAATAAAAGAGATTTTAAATAGAAATTTTATGAGTTTTTCAAAATAAAATGAAAAAGCAGTTTGTTACATTCATATTTATTTAAGAAAAAAAATTTAAATCCCCCTTCTCTTGTTTTTACTACTAAAGATATCGGAGAGTAATCAATGACATCTACTAATCAAAGTTGAATACAAGATTTTTTTCATGAAAAGGGATTTAGAACTCACTGAGATAAACTTCCAAGACAGTTTACCAATTTCCAAACCAAGGCAAGGTTGGCATAAAAAATTAATAGTGTGTTAAACCACAAATTTTTAGCCATAAATTTTGGTGTGTTAAACCAGTTAAGACTTTTGCATAGACTGTTATAGTGGAAATTATAATCATTATACAGTGAAACCTCCAAATAAAGGACACCTATGGGACCAGAACTTTTGTCCCTTAAATAGAGGTTCCCTTATTCAGAGTTTTTATATTATTTTTAATTAACTGTTTTGAAGGGTATAAAAATAGCAAAGCATTAAAGATGATGCCCCTTAAATGACCTGAAGTGTATAAATTATGTTAATCAGACAAAAGGAAGAAAAGAGAATTAAAATTTTCAGTTAATTACCAAATCATTGAATGATTTGTAGAATTATTGATTTGTATTTTTTATGCAAACTGTGTACATGTAGCAAAAAGTATAAAAACATTTGAAAGAACTTTACTCAAAGTAACAATCAAAAGGAATTGTTTTTCAAATTTCAATTTTTCTGCATAAACCTTTAGAATGTTCATTTACCATATTTATAAATTTTAGTTCTTCATTACCAGCAGTATTTACCAAAGAAGGAAAAAAAAAAATTCCACTGTTTTGTGTATTTTAAGGCAACAAATATCTCAACTCCTCTACTTAACAAGCGGGAAATGTTTTGGCATTTACAAATTTATTTTTTAATTGAAAGTGGAATTCTTGACTATGGAAACGATTTGCAATTAAACTGTATTTTCAATTTTTTGAAAAATAAATTACATGTTAGTAATAAGTGATTTTGATCAAGTGACAAAGACCTTTTTCACCCTTTCTTGAGTAGTTATTTTTCTTTTACATGGAAATTCGGTACAAAATGCCCACATTGATATTTTCTGAAAAATCTATTGCATTTTCAAAATAATAATAATAAATAAATAAATAAATAAATAAAAATAAATAAATAAATGTACATATTATATATGAAAATACAGAATTTCCCCTAAACAGTATCAGGAAGACGCAGAGTCCTTCCTGCCATTTGATGTACAAAATAGCAGCTCCTTGCTCCTCATCCAAAAAATCAGCACCCTTATACAGAAAATTAGGTTTTACTCTTTTTTGTTTTAAAAAAATTGTTTACATAGTAAAAACTTCCTTACTGTTGTCTTGGAAAAAGTGCTTAAAATTTTAAATATTAAAAATGGCTTTATAAAAAAAAGAAAAGAAAAAAAAAAGGAAAAGAAGAAGAATGTTTACCCCCCCCCCCCCCCCTTCCCCAAAAAGTACACTTTAGAGCAGGGTGCAAAATTTCCACTCGCCAGCTCGCCCATTGGCAAGTAAATATTTAAGGTTGGCGAGTAAGTTTCGTCTTCAAAAATGTTGTGCTTCAAATCAAACTATACACAGCGATACATGGAAGTATTTCAAAATGAAGCGATGGTATTTATTTTCCAAAGGAAGTAAAAATGCTCTGTTGCCTACTTCTTCGTATTTCCTATAGAGGAATGAAATTCCCCTATCTGCATTCACCTCCACACACACTTTCGTGCCGCACACGCTTAATACAGAATCAGATCGCATTCATTCCTGCGTGAAGAGATTCTGATTTTGTTGATCGGTTCTGAAGCCAGAACTGTTCTAAAACAGTCTACAATTGAGCAGGTGTAAAAATATGGTGACCCTGAAAAATATATGTTGGACGATACTGTGACAGTGTTAATGTGATAAGTCATTGAAAACACAAATTAATTGGAATAAAATAACTAACGTTTATTTTAACTAAATCAAGAGCATGTTTAAATAAAGAAATATATATAATGACAACAAACAAAATAAATTATATCTGATAATATTTAAACTCTAAATAAAACGTAAATTTACACTGTGTAACTCTTTTAAATTAAAGTAAACATTTAGTATAACTAATTATGCAGCATGACATGGAACAATGACTAACAGGTAGCAAATGAAAACAAAATACTCACGGAACTATCATCCAAAAAAATGCCAGCTGCTGAAAGCTCAATTTTCTATACCATGGCATCTTCAAACAAGCATTGATAAATGATAATAAACATTGACAAAGTTTCAGGAAATGGGAACGAAAGTCCATTTGAACAAGACAATTCACCAGGAGAAAATTAACATAACTAAATATCATTCAACTGTCAAAATGAAGAATTCATTCATTCAAATAATACTAAAGTTCCTTAAAAACGATAAAACAGCAACATTAAAATGTGTACAACACATTCCAGTCAAAACATTTCTGAACTCCCATTAAAACAAAAACGATCCTTTAAATACACCGCTAAACATCGAAGTGAAATGCCCCCTTCAGCATTTCGCCGAGTTGAACTAATACGCTCCTGACTTGCGAAAGGAGAAATGCTACGTTCAACAGATTGCGATTGGCGATCGCCTTGCAAGTGCGATTGGAGAGATTATGTTAAAGACATGCGAGATTGAACTCGTAATCGATAAAGTAATCAAAACGGAAGTAAAACAAATATGAGGCTGTTTTGAAAAATACCATAGACTATGGAATAAATAGGTAAACAAAACGGATAAGAAATGAGAAATTGGAGAATTGAAAAATATGGAAAACTAAGACTGGAATAAAATAAAACCTGTAAGTCATGCTGCATTACCATATTGTTACAATATATATATGTTTATGAAGTGTTAAGGAAGTAGGTATGGCTAACATTTGTCACCTAAGCGCAACTGCTTGAAATATGGTAAAAAATATACTTTCTCTCTCAAATTTTTTGTTTTGTGATAGATGACGGTAATTAAAGTGGTGTTTTAGTTAATTTTTTTATTAATTCCATGAAGATAAGACAAAGGAATAATATAGAGTACTTTTTTAATAAAAGTAATACAAGAAAGAAAGATGTGATAAAAATGCAATCACAAATGTTGAAAGTGAACACGTGCAGACTCAGGTTAAGCAAAGTGAGAATGAATGTGATTGTAGCAATAATTCCCATTTCTCCTTCTCCAAATCAACTACAAGGAAATGTAGTAGTGATTTCGAGTCACCACTTCCAGTTAAAAGAAAATTCAACAAAAAGTGGCTAAGCCATTTTAAATGGCTTTTATATAACGTTAAAACTAGTCTTACAAAATGCGAAATTTGCCAGCAGGTGCTCTCCAGTAATGTTGATAAAAAAGTAGATAAATGGCTTTTCTGTGGGTCGTTTAAAAAAGAATCATTTGTTTTTCATAATCACTTCACATAGTTCACTGTGAAAATGTTGTTGTTCTAAAGCCAAATATGCCCATCAAGCAAAACATGTTGGCAAAAACATAACCATCATAAACATCAATGAAAAAATGTCTGAAGAAATTGAAGCAACATATGTTTTGTCATTTGAAAAATATATTCAATGTGGTGTACTATGTTGCAAAGCAAGAAAAACCGTTTAAAGACTTTAGAGATCTTATGAGCTTGGCTAAGAAATTAAGTATGGATATTTTAACACAGTATGTCAATGAAAAACAATGCAGGTATTTCATCCATTTTATTGCTGAAACTTTGATGTTAGATTTAGTGGAAAATTCAAAAAAGTGTACATGTATCAGCATTCTAGTTGATGGTTCTACAGATCGATCATCTGTTCAGCATACAAATGTGTATGTTCAATACGTGGATGCAAAAGATTTGCTCAAAATTTCAATTAATTTACTCACCCTGACAGAGTTTGACACTACAGCTGCAATTGATAGGTGGTATTTCAGTACAGAAAGACAGCGCTACACAAACTTGAAGTACTAATGGTACAGGAATTTATTATTGGTATGTATTTCTGTAACCACTGAAACCTTATGGAAAGCTTGTTTTGAGTTACTGTTATTTTTTTTCTTTTTCTAGTAAACATGTTTCGTTTTTATCAATTTCTGCAATTTTTCCGATTAGAAAGTTTTACATACTACGTCTGTAATATTTTTTAAATATCCCATATTTTTCATAAATGTAAAATATTCTGGAATTAACAGACAGCTCTTTCTAACAGTCGTTAGTTTAAATTTAATTTGTCATAAATATTTCATTTTCTGCACAGGTGCGGGGGCTGACGTTATCTGAATGAATGTAAAATAGTGGCAAGTAAAAATTTTAGTCTGGCGAGCACCGTTTAAGCTGAAATTTCATGCCCTGCTTTAGTCTTAAAAGTGCCCTTAATAATAGTAATAAAAAAGGGACCCTTTTTATATAGATTTTGTATGAAACACTACCTATTGCATTCTCTCCCATGTTGGAATTTCTGAAAAATTTTTGCAGATCTACACCGATCATGACTCCTAGACCCCAAAACTATCATCAGTAAAAAAGTTTATATAACTATCAATCTATCTATCTATCTATCCATCTGTGTATATCACTTTCTTCTGGACACGATGACTTCCATAATTATGCCCAGACCTTCTTCAAACTTTTACATAAAATCAAGGAGCATAAAATCTCCGTTGAATTCGTTAATGGGCAAAATCGGACCAAGGGGGTGGAAGTTGGGAGGTTTTTTGCGAAAACCGAAAAAAAGCAATAACTTCTTAAATAAAATAGATATCGAATCAGTTTAAAGTTTATATTACTTCTCAAAAATGGGCTAAAAGTTTATGCATGACAGATTTTTGGTAAAAATAAAAATGGGCTCATGGGGCGAAAAAAAAAAAAAAAAAAACAGGGTTTTTGGGAGAAAAAAATCATAACTACATCAATTCTCAAGATATCAAATCCAACTAAATTTTTTATAAATGTACTCAACATTATCTAAAACTTTTGTATTTACAAGTTTTTGATAGGACCAACTTTTACTGATGCAAA
Organism: Maratus speculifer; assembly: GCA_964019185.1. Classification (NCBI taxonomy): domain Eukaryota; kingdom Metazoa; phylum Arthropoda; class Arachnida; order Araneae; family Salticidae; genus Maratus; species Maratus speculifer. The sequence continues at coordinate 184,858,351 of OZ025296.1, read as the reverse complement.
AAATTAAAAACGAAAAGAAAAAGAAGGGAAGGAAAAAGATTAATAACTTACTCAATTCTTAAGCAATCAAATATAATTAAATTTATGTTACATCTTCTCAATAATATCTACAACTTTTATACTAACAAGTTTTTCATAGGACCAATTCTTCTAACAAAAATAAATTAAACAAAATTAGGAGTTGGAGAAAAAACCTCAAATCCAAACTGCTTATATTCTGACTCATTTTTAAATTAATTTTTGATTTTAAACGCATCCAAATGGCAGATCCTCTAATTTATGAACTATATAATGTGAAGTATAGGCCAGTGTTTTGATAAAGGCAGAATATTTTTCAAAAAAGGCTGCCAAAAAGAGTATTTTGAACAGAATTTCCTGAAGTAACAGTGATTGAAAATTGAGGAAGTATAACAAATTGCGTTTTTTCTGAGTCATTTTTAAATCCTTTTTTGTTCTTAAATGCATTCAATTTACAGTTCCTTTTATTTAGGAACTATACAGTGGGACGGATGGGCCAGTTTTTTTATAAAGGCAGAATATATTTCAAAAAAGGCTACCAAAATGGGCACTTCACACAAAATTTCCCAAAGCGATCATGATTTAAGAATTGAGGATGTATTCAAATAACAAATTGGTTATTTTATGACTCATTTTAAAATCCAATTTGGCTCTCAAAACGCATTTAATTGACAGTTTTTTGTTATTTAAAAACTATATAATGTGCGTATTCATCAATTTTTTGATAAAGGCTAAATATATTTTTTTAAAAGTTGGCAAAGTGAGCACTTTGCAAAAAAAATATCCCAAAGTGATCATGATAAAATAATTGAGGATGTATTCAAATAACAAATTGGTTATTTTATGACTCATTTTTAAATTCAATTTTGCTCTCAAATGCATTCAATTGACAGTTATTTGTTATTTAGAAACTGTGTAATGGGCCTTATTGGTTAGATTTTTTTTTTTATAAAGGCTAAATATATATTTAAAAAACACTGTCAAAGTAGGCACTTCGCACAAAATTTCCCAAAGCGATCTTGATGAAGTAAATGAGGATGTATTCAAATAACAAATTGGTTATTTTATGACTTATTTTTAAATTCAATTTTACTTTCAAACGCATTCAATTGACAGTTTTTTGTTATTTAGAAACTATATAATGTGTGTATTCATCAATTTTTTGATAAAGGCTAAATATATATTTTTTAAAAGCTGTCAAAGTGGGCATTTCGCAAAAAAAATTTCCCAACGTGATCATGATTAAATTGTGGATGTATTCAAATAACAAATTGGTTATTTTATGACTCTTTTTTAAATTCAATTTTGCTCTCAAATGCATTTAATTGACCTTTTTTTTTGGTTATTTAGGAATTATATAACGTGCATATTGGTCGATTTTTTTAATAAAGTCAGAATATATTTCAAAATATGTTTTCAAAATGGGCATTTGAGCCGAATTTCGTTTAAGATGATTTTGATAAAATCAGTTCTTACAGAAAAATAAAATAAATTTTTTTTCAAAAGCAGCCAAATAAAATAGTTAAACTGGGTTTATCACTAATAATATTTTATTTTTTGTTGTTCAAATGAAAACTCTTCGAAATCTACCTCCGCCTATAAGCCAAGCCGACAGGGATTTTTTCCACATCTTTGATTCAACAAACAACTGCATCTTTGATTTAAAAAAGTAAAAATGCTATGTAATGGCTTGCTGAATGATGAGAAATAATAATAATAATAAAAGCAAACCAGAGATAATAAAGAACAGCTGGCGTAATGTCATGACAACTAAAGACTTCACAGACAATAATAAAAAGTAAAGATAGAAAATCAACAGACTTGCCAAGTTCTGAAAGCTAAAAATCAGGAGACTTCATTTCAGAAATCAGAAGATATTTTTGCTTATGAAAAATAAATAAATAAAATAAAATTATATAATAAAATTAATTTTTAAATGTAGTTTAATTTTAAACAGGGCTTTGGTTACTACTACAAATAAAAAAGAAATATTTCACTCACACTTACACAAATAATCTTTACAAGTCAAAAGCATTTAAGCAATTGATATTTAGGATGCTTTAACATACTTTTAAATTAACTACATCTTACATGGGAGGGGAGAGGAATTCTGTTCGCCATAAACTTATGTAAAACTATACTAAAGATCTTAAATAAGTCCTAATCAAGACAAATTATTAATAATCCAAAACACGCTCACAGTAACAGTAAAAAGAAATCTTAAAGATTCATCAATTATGATACATCTGAATGTAATTTAGACATAAATTACTACTAATCAATCATACTACAGAATAACTAGAAATCGACATACAGATATAAAACAACTATTTATTTTCATTACACAATCACAGCATATTTGATTGTAAAACAATAAATATTTAAAAATATGTGAAAAATCAGGAGTATAGAAAAACATGTGAAAATCAGGAGACTCGGCAAGTCTGAATCAAAAACATTTTAAAATTGAAAATACAGTTTTGAAACTAACTGGCTGTGAAGTAGAAACAGATAACTGCATCAGAAAATAGCTTTACAGTGATGAGAAAGAGGAAATTACAGATGATATAACAATTTGCATATTACCAAAAAAGAAGAAATTGGAGATTTAAACGATGAAGCAGAGAAGATAATTTAGAATGCAGAAGGCACAACAGTGTTAGATGTCGTCATTCTCTATACTGACAAGGAAGGTCTCCATTGAGGGCATACTCAGAATTTTTTGAAAAAAATACGAATTAAACTACTCATGTAGGTAATAAAGGATCAGTGAAAATTAGCGGCGGAACTACATTATTAGATATGTAAAAAAATAAAATAGTTTGGAATAATTGGCGTTTGGCGAGCAGTGCATTTCCTCGCCAAAAGCAGATGATTTTAACGAACCTGAAAATTGATTTTAATTGACTTCACTGTTAAAAATCTGCAGCATTTGCTGCAACGTCACTCCACTACTTTTATAGAATATCTCTCTTCTGACCAATGAGAATGCTCCATAGCACGGTGAATTGACCGTTTTCTATAAAAGCGGTGGAGTGACGCTGCAGAAAATGGTACAGATTTTTAGCGGTGTTGTAGCTTGTGCAACACTGTTACAAATCTGCTGCATTTTGCTGCAATGCACTCCACCGCTTGTATATAATATCTCTATTCCAACCAATGAGAAAGCTCCACTTCACGGCCAAGTAACCGTTTTCTATACAAACAAAGGGAGTGCGTTGCAACAAAATGCAGCAGATTTTTAACAGTGTATTTTTCAATTTGGAACAATTGTAATCAATTTAAATTGTCTTTTAAATAATAAAATATATTAACTTCATTTTGTTATAAGTACATATAAACGTATATGACAAAATTACACTTAAAGTAAAGTAAAAATGCAAAACTAAAATTACTTAAACTAAACTAATTTAAATAAATTGAACATAGAAATTTTTTTCTTTAAAAAGTATTCGAAGCGTAAAAGCATATTTTTCAAAATTTCATTTTTTCGCCAACCGGAGATAAATCGCCAAATAAACGAAATTTTTATTATTTTTTTACGGACGTTATAAAAAGGTTCCGCCAAAATTTTTTTTATAAACATATATAACTGCATGAGAAGAACATTCTGTTTTTTTTTCAGATTTTTCTGAGTATGCCCGTATGGAGACCTTCCTTGTGAGCAGCAACCAGATGCCACATATTTAATTTTTGAAAATCTTGCCAGATAACACAGCGAAAAAGAATTTGCACTCAAAAACAAAAAACTTTAGATTAATTTTTTAAACATTAAATCAAATAAATGTGGTGTTACTTTATATACATTTCTATACAGTACAGAACCATTTATCCGGAATGGTTGGGGTCAGATGCATTCCAAATAACTGGTTTTACCGATTAACTGGTTGGGCATTAAAGTAGCATCCGTTTGATAAGTTTTATGGAATATATGTGGTTGTGGTATTACTTCTAATCTTAAATTAATTATTAGATTACTTGAATTAAGAATAAGATTCAAGTAAGATTAAAAAATAAAATTTGATAGAATGTAATTTATGGGAATGCTTTAGAAACAAAAATTCTTGTTTCCTCTGCATGAAAATAGAAAACATCTAAAGTATAACTAAATACATTTCCATCTCAAATACTAGATGCAATCATCAAATTATACAATTGTTTCAAGCAATATTTATGTAAAATTAGATGTGTATGACACTTTTTTCTGCAAAGATTCCATCATCATAGATTAGAAATATCATTCTGGATAACTGGTTTCCAGATAAATGGTTCCTACTGTATTTACAAATCGGTGTGCTCATAATATTTTTGCTACTTCATCACTCTATTTTTTAGTTATACATGTATATATAAGACTAAGTTTGTCCCTTTGATTTTATTATGAAATCCACATTATCTAAATTTTCAGTAATCCAAAATTGGTGTCGGCCCCATCAACTTAAATTATCGGAACTTGACTGTATGTGTTGCTGCATTGGAACAGTGATCTTGTTATCTTATTTGTTACTTCAAATCAAAAATCATTTTAAATTTTATAAGGGGGATAGCTAAATATGGGAATAGGCAAAAATCGATATATTTTAACTTTTGTAGTTTAGCCTACAGCCTTAATTTTAAGGATTGCTCACTGAGAAAGATTTTGCTGTTTAAGAAAGTTTGTCACAGAAAGCATAATAATAATCTGCCACAGAAAATATGAGTATGCATTAAATATGATGAAAAGTAGGGATGCAACGGATATCCGGCTGATTTTTTAGTAACCAAAATATCATCGGATATCTGAATCACAATCACCGGATATCCGACTTCTCTATCGGATATCTGGTAGAATGCAGCAAAGCAAATATAGATGAATAACAGTAATTGTTTGATCCCAAACAATGCCTAAAAACTTTTGTTTGCAATGCAAAAGATGAAATGTTATAATAAGTTCCCTATCAATGAGTAAAAGGTAATTCTCAAAAGTTTAATGAATTGCCAGCTTTCCTACGATTTATATTTAAACGCTGTAATAAATTCAAGATAGAAAACAAACTTTTAGAAATGCACAAATAATGCATGAAAAGGTAGCAAACAGCCGTTTTGAATCTATTATTGAGATTCTTCATCAGGACAAAACTCAACATGCTAGAAAAAGCTAAGTTGAGCAAAGCGACAGAGAAGCGCAGGCCAAATTACAGGAGCGAATGATAGATTCAAAAAGGCTGTTTGCTACCTTTACATGCATTATATATGCCAGAGTTTCCCCAGAGGGTTTCAAGGGGACGCTCCGCCCCTCCTGCCCTTTAGTTTAAAAAATAGTGCCCCTCATTCAAAAACTAGCACCCCTCTTGTCATTCATTAAAAAAAAATAGCGCCCTTGCCCACATTTGAAAAAACGCAGCCCTCCAGTGATGATCCGAATGCTCTATAGCGCGTAAATTACGCAAAAAATAGTCTCATATGAGTCTCGTGAGACAGGTAATTTTGTCAAAAAATCGCTAAAAAAACCTGTCAAGTTTTGTTTAAAATCGCGAAATAATGACTAATTTCTGGCAAGATGCGCATAAAAATGGCTAATTTCATCACAAAATTTCACAAAACGGCAGATTTCCTCAAAAGATCGTGGAAGCTTATGTGCTCGCCCGTTCTGTATGTATGTATGTAAATGCGTAATGCAGTAACTCATGATAAAATTATTCGATTCACTTGAAATTTTAAATATAGGTATATTCTGATAAGGTGTTTCTCTGATTAATTTTGGGAATTCTTTCGACAAGTATAAGTGGGGGAACGGGGGCTAATACTCTTCCCCTTAATTTATATCAATGGGTTTTACATCCAGAATTATCAATTTTCATTCAAAATTTAAGCATAGGATCATTCTGATGAGGCCTCTCTGTGATTAGTATTAGGTACTCATTTGATAAGTACAAAGAGATGAAACAGGGGGGCTAATTCTCCACCCCTTATTTCGATAAATGGGTCTTTTATGCAGATTTATCAGATTTCATTCAAATTTTAGACATAGGATTTTTCTCATGAGGGCACTAACATGATTAGTTTTGGGAGTTCATTGGATAAGTATAAAGAGAAGGAACTGGGAGTTAATTCTCCAATCTTAACTTCGATAAATGGGTTTTTCATACAGATTTATCAGATTTCATTCAAATTTTAGACATAGGATCATTCTGATGAGGGCACTGCCACAATTACTTTTGAGAGTTCATTGGATAAGTATAAAGAGGGGGGACGGGGGCTAACCCCCGCATTTAATTTAGATAAATTGGTTTTTGATGCAAAATTCTCATATTTCATTCAAATTTTAAACATAGGATTATTCTGATGAGGACACCTCCATGATCAGTTTTGAGAGTTTATTGGATAAGTCTAAGAGGTGGGAAATGGGAGGTGACTCCCCCCGCCTTAATCTTGTCTAATGGGTTTTTCATGCAGAATTTACAGATTTGCTTCAAAATTTTGATATAGATTCATTGTGATAAGGCACTTCCTTGATTTTTTTCAGAGTTCATTGGATATGTATAAATGGGGGATTGGTGAGACTACCCCTCTTAATTTAGGTAAATGATTTTTCTTGCAAAATTAACAGATTTGTTTTAATTTTTGAATACAGGTTCATAGGGATAATATGCTTCCCTAATTAGCTGTGAAGTTTTTGTTAAGCATAAAAGGGATACAGGCAATTACCCCAACCCCTCTTAAATTTGGTAAATGAGTTTTTATGTAGAATTATCAGCTTTGCTTTAAATTTTGAATGTGCATTCTTTCTGATGAGAAGAATCTCAGAATAGTTTTGGAAGTTTAATGGTTAAGTATAAAGGGGGATAACTCCTCTTAAATAATATAAATGGGTTTTTATGAAGAATTATTCAATTTGCTATGAATTTGGATATAGGTTTTTTTATGTGATAAAGCATATCTCTGATAAGTTTAGGGAATTCAATGATTAAGTATGAAAAGGGGAAATGGGCGGGAGCTATCCTCCTTCTTAATTTGTTTTGTATTAACCCTTGAAAATATGAGGCTGTAATATACAATTAGTATGCGTAGCCTGTGAGCACAATGCCATCAGTTTAAGAGGGCCATATTCTTTTTATCGTATTTTTTTAAATCGTTTTATACGGTGAATTAACGGTTCGTGCAGCAATAGGAACTTCGTATCTTGCTAAAACAGGCTATTCGCAAACAGCTGATGTATAACAGAATAACAAAAATACATTTTAATAAATATCATGATCGAGATTAACTCATTCTTAATCTAATTAATTGACTGTAGCAAAAATTCTAGATTAAAATAAAAGTTGGTATAATATTGAAGTAGTATTAATATTTTGTAATACTTTTTGAAACATTGAAATCTACGAAATAGAAGAGAGTTTTGGGATTGGTGCATCCAACTAATTATTTTCGTGACTTCATTATAAATATTTAAAAGTTTTTTTTTTTTTTTTTTTTTTTTTTTGCTTATAAATTTTAAACTTATTTAACTTAAAATAAAATTAAATGTAGCTTAAGGTAAACAGTATTAAATAATTAAAACATGAAAAAAATTAAACTTATGTTTAGAGATAACTCTTCAACCTTTGGTACATTAGTAAGACATTTTATGTTTGCATTATAAAAAAGTGCTATGTATTTCTTTATGAAAATACTTTACAATTATATACATATTATTAAACATGTAAAATTTGTTCTAAAAATTATCAGCATTTCATTGTACAAATTATTAGCAATTATCAGCAGTTCATTGACAAATAGGCAGAGTATTTAAATGTTTGAATTTCAGGACGGAATGGCAGGATTCATGCCCTAAAAAATCTTGTGGGCAAAACATTCCTGTTTCTTTCTTTTTTTTTTTTTTTTTTTTTTTAAAAACCTTTTGATTTTTTTTTTTTTTTTTTTTTTTTTTTTTTTTTTTGAAGTGGCGATGAAGTTTCAGGACTGACTGACTATTTTCATGATATCGATTGACAAATCTCACAGTTTGCTCTTACGACAGTTATACAAAATTGTTTTTCTGCGTCTGACTAATTTTTCTCACAAATTTTTCTTGTTTGCTCGTCACACAAAATTTTGCATTTTTTTTCTCTAGAGACCGACTGGCAAATTACACAATTTATTTCTCTCAACCGATTGACAAATTTAGCTATTTACTCTGTGACTGATTGGCAAATTTCCCTTTTTGTTTTTGTGACATTCTGATGAAATTAACAATTATTTTCCTGTGTTCAGCTGATAAAATTGTGTTTTGTCTTTGTTATTGGCTGACGTATTTCATGATATTTCCTTGTGACAGATTAACAAATTTCACAATATTTTACTGTGTTTGATTGACGAATTCCACTATCTTTTCCACTGTTCAAGTTCCCTCTAAGTTAAAATTTTTTCAGACAGGTCAACAGTTTTTAAAAATTTACTTTTGCCATGGTGGACAAAATGAGAGATATTTTTTCTACGACCGATTTACATATTTTGCGATTTTTTTCCTGTGCCGAAGCAAGAAATAACTAAAAGGACAATTATGGTCACTAGAGTCTGAGCTTCTGGAATTAGCACTAAACAAAATGAGATTAAATCTTGTATTGCTCATTAAAAAAAAAAAAAAAAAAAAAAAACAATGTTTTTTTTTTACAATCAATGGTTCAACATTAGATGTTTCATTTTTCAAAATCATCACACATTTCCTCATCAGTGGGCTCCATAATCATACCTCTTTTTATGTTTAAAAGACGATCTTTCATACGATGTTTCTGCATCTGTTTGTGTTTGTTTTTTTCCATATCTTATAATTTTCACCTGCACATTTTGTAACTTTTCTACTCTCTTCTTTATTAACAATGAACTTTTGATTTCCTATTCAAATAAAAATTCTTCTAAATTTAAAGAAGTACGTAAAATAAATAAATAAAATATGGACATCCATTGCCTAAAGCAAGATGTTTAAATGTTTCCCAATGAGTTATTAAAAATCATTAAAAGCATCATTTTTATGATCAAAACATGATTTATGTAATAAGTCATATATTACGTATGTCATGGATTAAACATTAATATCCCTGGACGAATCATAAACAAAATAAAATGCGGACACCACAAGGTCCATTCTCGAGCGATAACAACAACCGTTTTCAAAATGATTAAAAAAAATGATGAACTTCAAGGAAACCATTTAAATAGTTGATATGCGTAGTTTACAGAAATTAGGACATGACTTTTTTAAATAAACCATTTCTCATGTAATAAAAGAAATCAACTGACTATGTCATTTTCGGAATTCCTTATGGGTTTAAAATTCCAATGCATAGGTGAACATAATTCAATTAGCTAAAATGCAAGGGATTATGGTATTGACGATACTTCTACTAAGTGATGTACAATCACAGAAGTATATTGACGATACACTCACCTACATGCATTATTCTCGCAAGCAAATTAAAAATGAATGCACACCAGATTTTACAAAATTAAGAAAAAAAATTAAGAAGAAAAAAATCAAAAACAAGTATTCCCAATAATTTGATGTATTAGAAAAATTGCTCTGTTCTGTTTGTCAAAAGTGTAACCTATAAAAGATTCTAAACCACACAAAATCGAACAAAATCTAAATTAAAAAATTCATTTAGCAACTCAGTTATTAATTGTCCGCAACACTGAGTAAAAATTGAAAAACAGATAATCATATCTGTTTTTCTAAAGCTTGATTTTCTAAAGATTGATTTTAAAGCTTGATTCTTTTCCTTTGTTTTAATTAAAATAAACAATTTAGATAATTATCTTGAGTTGTTGATTTAAATTATTTCAATGGAAATTTGTCACGTCGGTATAAATGGTAAATATTTAAGTGGCAAGTAAAAAATAATAGGGTTAAAAAATAAATTTTTCCCCCTCTTATATAGTTTAACTCCCCTGCATTTACAAATGTTATGAGGGAAACTCTCTCCTCCTGGGAAAACCTGAATTTCAAGCCCTGATAATCAAAGATATATAGTTTCTGAAAAATATATTTCAATACATTTAAAATCTTATAATTGTGTGTGAAACATGTTTGCAATTTATTATTTGAGATGGCATTGGATAAAGAAATAAACATTCACCATTACTAAAAACATATTTAGTACCGGATATCCGAATCCGGCAGGCAAATTGGATATCGGATATCCGGTATCCGATATCCGGCAAAATCAGTATCTGGTGCATCCCTAATGAAAAGAGTTTATAATTTCTACCACCAACATAGAATAAAAGTGGTATAAAGATTTTAATCTTGATAAATGAAAGAAATGATTATGTATGAAATAAACAACAATATTCTACATTAAATTAAGCTTTTAATTAACTGAACAATGTACGTAAAAAAATAATAATCATTCAGATAGCAAAATTTATGATTATAACATCATAACATTACATTAAAATTTGTGAAAACCGAAGATGTCAAACAGAATTTTTTCTTGGTTCTTTGTGATTCCATCTAAACAGGTGTATTTGCATGTTTATGCTGCCCCATGTTTGAAAAATTTTTGTTCATATGATTTCGAATTATACTCATCAGTCATCAAATGTACATACAAGCAAACAAAACAAAAAATGCTTACTTAATTTTTTGTTCTTGAACTTTTCTAATCAAATCCTCATTTGTTTTACTCTTTTGCCGATTAGTCTCCTCATAAGCCTTTAAAATAATAAAAGATCAAACAATTTATAAATACAATATAATAGGTACAGTAATAGGTACAAGTAAAACTTTTCACAAATGTCTTTTAATGTCGATAATAAAGAGATCAGCTGTTTTTAAGCATATCTGCACATAAAAAAAACATACTTTATAAATGTAGTTTCAATTGAAACACATTCTGGCAAACAAAATTTCTGACATATTATTATTTTTTTAAAGATATAATCAGCAATAAATTATTTAAAAAAAATACTTTTTTCTTAATGGAAAAAAAAAACACATTTAAATATATGTAATAAAATAAAAAAATTTTGCGCCATTTTGTTCTCTCTTAACTTCAATTCTAAAATTTGTGGAACATATTTCAATCTTAGTTTCGTAATGTATTAACTTGTAACAGCTAAAATTCTTTTTCTTATTTTATTTATTAATAATTTATTGCTTGCTTCTCAAAAAGGCGGGAAGTATTTCGTAACCTTTTTACTTTCTAGAATATTCCTGAGATTTTAATTTTATTTAACACCGCGTGATCGGTGTTAATGTGCGTTGTTAAAGGGCTTGTTATTTGCGAGGAAAAATATAGATCCTGCCCGAGGACACGCCTCCTTAGACCAATCACAGCTGATCATCTTTTGACGTTTAGACTCGAGTTAATCCTAATTGGATTTTTAAATTGATTGATGCAGAGTAGGAGGGAGCTAGTTCATCGTGAAAATGTTTCTTTTTCATTTGGTTTTTTTAGGAGGGTCAGAATGCATTTGTCTTTAAAACTATTAAGACGTTTGTTTGGTTTGTCCGATAAATTGGAATATCTAATGATGCTGATTATTTCACGAAGTTTGGAGTACTCAATGAGTGTAATGCTTAATGCTGGAATGACTTCGTTTGCCTTATGACTTATAATAAATATGAATTGCAAACACTGATTGACTTGATTTTTTATGGGGAAATTCCCAATAAAACTCCTTCGTTGCTTGAAAATTTACACTATGGCTACAGAACCTTGCTGCTGATTATTAGATATTAATAAATGTGCTATATCAACCCTGGTGATGCACTGGAGCTTGTACGGTGTTGTGGAATCTTGACATCTTCGCCGTTTTCGTTACATTAGCCGGCGTGCATCTCCGGAGAAATATTAAACTATTATGGTTTGCCAACTGCAGACTGTTCCTGTCAGAGAAACCTGTTAATCACAGCGATGAGTGTGTGCTCACCATGTTCTAGGAAGAAATGTGTTTATCTTACACTTCCAGTTCCAACTGCATCAAGAGAACTAAATGCGCCATTTTCGTCGAGTTTGAAATTAATTGCTGGAATTTCTGCTTTTGTTTGACCTCCCATTAAATCAGCATGAGTCATCAAGGTGGTGCTACTGGTGTTGAAGGAGGTGCTATCGATAAAGAAAAATTTTTTCTCAAAATAATAATCTGAAGACACTTTTTTTTTTTCGTGTATTTCGAAGGATAAATTTCGGAGCATTTTGAATGAATTTCCAAGTTGTGCTTTTGTTTTTCAGGTGAAATTTGGATATTTGTACGGGTTATACACCTGTTGTGTCGTATTTAAGAAGTGCTTTATTTTTTGTTTATCTTAATAAATTTTAGGTATTTGGACAAGCTCGATATCGAGATGTATGTAAGTTATCATTTATTATTTATCTTATTTTGTTATTGTTTACGAAATTTTAATAATAATTTGTTTATTTAAATTCTTGATTTTAATATTTTTATTATGAATATTAAAAAATAAATTTGTTCTTAATTTATATTAATTAAAATTTTCTGCAGAGAGAAAATTTACTTAAGTTTAAAAAATGTTCCGAGTACTAAGGAGAGAAAATTATTTTTGTTCTTAAAATTATTTGTTGTGTATTTCCTATGTATTGAAACCGTGATATTTATTTATTATTTACTTATTTATTCCTTATTTATTATTTTCACATAAATTCAAACACAGAATTGATTTATTTATTATTTTTATTGTTATTTATTGAAGTATTTGAAGTATAGTAATTGAATTACAGTAATTGAAGTGTAGCATTTAAATATTTTCCGTATGAATTATCCCTCTTTCATGTTATTAAGATCCGGATTAGTAAAGGAAGAAAAAATGTCAGAAAATAAACTTTATATTGTACCTTTTGACTTTGAGTCAGGTATGAATATTTTTAAATGGTTTAAACATTTTGATCAAGAATGTACTGGAGAAAAAAAAGAATTTTAGCTGTTACAAGTTAATACATTACGAAACTAAGATTGAAATATGTTCCACAAATTTTAGAATTGAAGTTAAGAGAGAACAAAATGGCTCAATTTTTTTATATTTTATTACACACACACACACATATATATATATATATTGTAATCTATAAAAATTTATATTCAATCTAATATTTACAGTTTTAATTTAAACATACTTAAGTAAGCGAAATTTCCAGCATACCTTATTAAAAAAAATTGATACAGCTGGCCAAAAAATAAAATAAAAAATACTTTCAACTATCAATTTAAAAAATACATAAAATCTGAAATAAATTATTCATGGAGGGAATTCAACTGGGATGGTCTCTAAATTAAGGTAAAATTAGTATTGAGCCTATGGGAATACATTTTGTTCCATGAAAAAAAGATTGTACAGGGAGTTGGCCACACAGTGAGGTTTCATTGTATTAACACAGGACTAGGAGGAGAACTTACTTTTCACAAGGGCTAAGCTTCAGTACTTCTTTACTTTCAGTGAATGTTTAAATATAGGTTGAATTTTACAAGAGATCATAGTTACTGAGCTCTGAAGCCCAGCGGAACAAAAAATCTGGGAAATCAAAGCCTAAATTATAAAAAATTCCTTTTTCTCCCATTTCCAATCCTTTATATTATTTCCTAGCAAAGCATATGCAGGTTGGCTACAGAAAGAGTGAAAAAAGTTCCCCGATTCTCTTATTATTTGTATCAGATTTCCCAGATTTTCATTATTAAAGAGCATACGATATTTTTTAAACGTATACTGCTTTCTTGTATAACACTTATCCAGCTTGCAAGTATCTTTTTTCAGAAGAAAAAAAAAATACATAGTACTTATAAAGTATTTCACAGTTTAATAAATCGAAACTCAAATGCAACCAATTGATACATGGTGACAAGAAAATTTCATTTTCAGAAGAATGCTCAATTGAAAAGCATCTATCTATCTACACTTGATGAATTAGCTAATTAGATTAAGACTGCCACCTGGTCAAATTAAGTTAATGAACCATTTAAAATTTTCAAAAAGGCTGAAATTGCCTTCAATTATAAGTACTATACAAAAACCATGAGGAAATTTGATCACCTCAATTTGTGTTAAGTATAAAAAAAAAATCATTATGTGTTTATTTTTTTAAATAATGCGGAAGACTAACCACCAGAGTTTTAAAAATACAAAGGCACATGTGCAGCAAATTTTATACATAATTCAGAGCTTTGCAGAAAATTTTAGAGAAAAAAAAAATGTGATTATTATTATTTTTTTTTTAATACCAAAAAATTAAAAATATTTTCCCAATTTTATGTAAGCTTAATTTACTGATAGCGCACAATTAAAAATAGGGCAGATTTTCTAATTTTCTGAAAATTTAAGGCATTTGATGCCAAAAATTTTAAAAATTCATCAGCCCAAAAGTTTGGACATCAAAAATAGTGAATTTTGACAAAATAAGTTAAATTTCATCAATCGTTTACAGAAAAAAAAAAAAAAAAAACCCTCCAATTTTGTTAAATTATCACGAAAATAATACAAGTTTGGTCAAAGAGGCATGGAAAATGCACAAAATATCATCAAAAGACCATTAAAGAAAAGCAAATTTTATCAAAAAATTTTTTAAAAAGACAAAAAAGGCGATTTTTCTAGATTGATAAACTTCTCTGATTTCCAGAATCTGTAGCGATTCTCATATGTGACCCAGGAGAATTCTCCTATCTGCACAGATTGAAAAATACTTTTATCTAGCAATTGCCAAATGTAAACACAAAGGTTTTTCTGCCTCAATGGTTTCCAAACAGCAACGAAGAGGGGGGGGGGGGGGTTATGAGTACGTCAAGTTTGAATCTGACGTACATTACATTAAACAATTTTTAATAATTAGCAGAGCATTGAAAATGCAATGGAAAAACATATTTAACTTATATCAAAGTAAATTAAAAATATATATCTTGTCGAAATTCAATTTAATCTAATCCAAAAATAAAGCTGAAAGAAGTATTAAAGAAATAAAATAATATGTGATGATGTAAATGAGTACAACTAGATTTCAAAACAAATCCAATTTATTAAAATAATGTTAACATAAAAAGTAAAATGACATTCTACAATAACAGCTTTTAATAAAAATAAAAATATAAATTACTTATCATTCACATATCCCCCAGGAATAAATTCATGACAAAGCAAGAAAAATAATGCAGTATGTATATAGATAATTTGATTACCAAAGCTATTATTCCTTTAGATAAATACATAAATGCCATGGATGTTCCTTTATTTAACTTACATCTAATTATCGTGATTTTGATGAACTAAAAGACACTGCAGGAATACAAAATCACCTTAACAATCACTTAAATATGAAGAAAAAGTTGACTTTCTGCAAAGACAAATGCCTTTGAAATCAATCTCTATAAAATATAAAACTAAAATCATAATGGCTTGAAATTAAATAGATGCTGTCACTGGATCTAATCATGATAAAATGTAAAGAAACTCTTTGCAATTCTATGTGCAGTTTTAAATAGTCAGTCATAGATTTATAGTAATTCCATAAAAAGGAAGAATATTTACTGAAAAGATAAGTTCAGCAGGTCAAAGAAAGTGTACAATTAAATTACAATAACAGAGAGCTCTAAAAGAAATACTGCCAAGTATCCAATCACAATTACTCCAATATATTTTACATGAATCATGAGCAGCACATTCAAAAGAATTACAATGCAATCTAAATGCCAGCTAGAGTATGTTATATACTATCCGAATGTTGAAAAGAACTTCATTATGTAATTCATGGGACACACATTACTTTGCAGAAAGAATCAGAAAGATTGAGAGCCATGACATAATGCATCAGCAGAATGTAAAGACTCTGACCAATGTCATCAAATGAGATTTAGGAGAACTGAATCAAAGATCAAAGGGAAACATTGATGTAAACAAGATATGAACAGCAGTAGATTGAAATAATATGTGCGATAAAGTAACAAAATAAACATATATTTAAAAAAAAAACATAAGGAAATAAATTTAGAAGTCTTTAAAGGTAAAAGATTTAAATAAGTTTATTTACAAGTAACGATGGACTAAGTTATAAGAGATAGAAAATAGCTAGACAATTACAAGTGGCATCTATTTCTATCAGAACCCAATTGCACCCGTCGGCCTAATTGTTCGGAGTTTTACAGGTTTTCTTTGAATCTTTGCTTTCCTTGCATAAATACGGATCAGATTCCCTTAGAAAGACCTCCCACGGTCAGCATCCCCCTTTGGGTCTGAAAATTAGCCATCATAAACAAAACAAAATTGACAAAGGACCGCATTAAAAATGCGAATTTTGTCCAAAGATTGTGCAAAAAATGCAAATTTCATCTCTGAATGGCATAAGAAAAGTAAATTTTGTCTATGCCAAAATAATTTAGCATGTAATTTTATTAAACATTAAATTAATTTGCAGAAAGTTTTTGACCCAATATTTAGAATGCGCAGAAAGTTGTTGGTTTTAAACCTGCTAACCAGCATATAAAAAAAATATGGCATATAAAATACATTAAAAGTATTTTCATCTATAACAGTTATTGAAATCAAACACTGAAAATATCTAAAAGGTGAAATCAAAATTATCATAAATACATTAACTATATGCTCCACTTGAGGTAATTTTGAATACCATTAAATAACTTTTGCCAATATTAAATGTATTATTTTATGTGTGTTAAAAATGAAACTTTATTTTAAAAAGTCCGGATATCCAATTGAAATGAAAGATGATCAAATTGAGTCCATGTACTAATTTCTATCTTTCTCTCAATTTAAAAAATATATTAAAAATTCATAATAATTTCGTGTCGATAATTTATTATTTAAAACAATAGAAATGTTTCTTTAAAAGAAGATTTAATGATCAAAAAACAACAAAGGGAAAAAAAAAGGAACATGTCCCATTATTTACTTAAACATCGCCTGTTTAGTGACAAATCAATCTAGTTGGTAAGGCAAAAACAGAAATATTTTCATGTGGAGAAAAATTTCCTTGATTTTTGAGTATTTTTTAAAAAGTTCCCCGATTTTTGAGTATTTTTTAAAAAAGTTCCCTGATTTTTCTAGATTGATAAACTTCTCTGATTTCCAGAATCTGTAACGATTCTGATTTGTGACCTAGGAGAATGCTCCTATCTGGCACAGATTGAAAAATACTTTCATCTAGCAGTTGCCAAATGTAGACACAATGGTTTGCAAACAGCAATGAAGAATGTCAGAATAAACTGCAACCCTATCTGCCAATTTTATTAACAGTTGTACTATGTTTATTCACTGTTTTTTCTTTGTGCTTGTAAAACATTTTTATAGGTCAACATTTTAGCTACATGTGGTGCTTAATTTGTACCAAAGCTCACAAGAGAGCAACTCCAGTACTTTTTTTTATTTTTAGTGAATATTTAAATATCAGTTAAACTCAGGAGCAACTGCACATCAAAACCTATGTAAAAAGTACTCTGTGTTGTGCATAGCTAGTTTATACAAAGAAATCTTTGGCAAGTAAGATTTTTCGAAAATTCCACATTCTTGATTTTAATGTTATTGCACAATTCATTTATTAGATTATATATAATTTCATATAAATGTAATAGTCAAAATATTAAAAAAATTCTTTTTGCAAACAAAAAAAATCCGTTTTTGATGAATCTAGTCAATGAAGAAGTAGAACGTCAAATTGTATCTCTTTATTATTACACAATTCCTATGTCTCAGAGAGAAATTGCTAATCAATTGGGTATTTCCTGCCGTTTTGTTTGCTATTATATTGATAAACACAAGAAAAATGAAGTTAGTTCATTGCATTCTAAACGGGGTCGCCCTTCTAAAAGACCTCTATTGATTTTTTTTTTTTTTTTTTAATCAGAGGCGAAATTGAATTCTGCAATGGCAAAATCTACAATCAACTTTTTTTTTTTTTTTTTTTTTTTTCGGTTAGAAATTAAAGTTTAGAGCAAGGGGGCAGAAAAGGTTTTTGCAACATTTCTGATAATCTATATGAAAAATTTCCCAAAATTTTATAATGTATTTTACATTCTTACATAAATTCTGTATTTCCATAAGTATTGATTTTTTTTTCTTTTTAAAATTTCTCAGTTTACGCATGAGTATATATAGTACTGATTATTACGAGATTGATTTTGTGAAGGCTGCCATACGGATCTATTTGTAGTGAAAATTTCTTTATCTTAGGAAATTATGTAATTCATTGTTAAAATAGAAATCAATTATATTGTTTTCTGCAAAATTTCCCCTGATCTTAGATCGAAATACCAGACATATTTTGCATTATTGGTCCTAAGTATTAAATGAAGGCAATATTTTCCTTATTTTAATTGGACTGTATTAAATAACCTAGTATAAGCTTATAAAAGTTCATCAGAAATAGTATAAATTTTTGTTTTAGGGACTATTTCAGCCTTGGTAACCCTGAAACATGAGATTCTCTTATTTCAAATCTAATGTAAAACATATAATTTTTTCTAGTATTAATTGGTGACATAGGATTTTATAGGGTGTCCTCCCAGGTTATTACATTCTTATTAAATAATTAAATACATCAGAACAAGGCTAACTATTGCAGAAAAAAATATATTACCTGACATTTATAAGACAATATGGTTTTTGTTTTCTTTAACTCTTCAAGCTCCATTTTGTACTGTTTTAATTCAATCTCATATTTTTGAGAAGTAGTTTGCAATTCATTTTTCAATTTATCTATCTCCGAATTATGATTAACACTACAAAATTCATTTTCATCAGTAGAGCAACATTTGTCCTGGAGATTAGCAAAAGAGGATTCTGCATTCAAAGATACTGCCACACACACACATTCTGTAATCATTTGTAACAGTCCATGTAAATCTAACCTGTTAGGTTTGTTTGTTCCATTTATTTCACTTTGCCGTTTTCCAAATACCTGTAGCACTTTTTGGAATGACCCATTTTTAGTTATTTTTTTTAGTTCATTAAGAAAAGCATCAAAATTTAAGTTTCCAAGTACATATTTATTTTCTTGGCTCAGTAAAATATCTGGTTCAACAGTTTCTAATTTGATGTTCACTCCTAAATCATTTATCCCACCTAGATGAGAATTTTCTGATACAAAAGAATCACAATTTAAGTTAATGACACAAGGACTTCCAGTGTCAGGCTTTTCATACAGATTCCAAAGCACGGCTTCAGATGATTTTTCAGGACATGGAGATTGAATAGATTTCTCTGATTCATCTATAATATTGTACGATTCACCAGAGTGATCAAAATAATGTTCAACATTTTTAGCATGACTCGATGATTTGCGAAGTATTTCTGTTTCAGAAATTTTAGAAGAGTCTGGTAATTCTGGCACAGTTATCATTTCTGTATTTGTAGCAACAGAAGAAACTTTTTTGTGTGGATTAGATTTTCTATTTTTTCTGATTAATTGTTCCTGCAGAAAAAGGAAAAATGTAAATATAATACATTAAAAACATTTCATACATACACATCAATTCAAAGGGGGGAAAAACTGCATTTATACCATGCAGAATTTAATTTATATGTTTTACAGTTTATATAAATACTTTTACAAATAAAATCGAAGTAATTCAGATATTACCATAACAAAAATTCATTGAAACCAATATTTATACTGCCTATATGAATAATTAACATAAAAAATGAAATGCTATCATTTGAAATTTGAAGTGATATAGAAAGTAAATTACCAAAAATATGAAAAGCATACGGATAAATAGACAGTAGAAGGCTTTTCTATTAAACCATTCATCAGGGATGCATAGTTTAATACAAAAGCAAAATATCCAACCAGTTTCTGTTATAGGTCATGCTATAAGCTAAGAAATTCGACCTATAATGCACAAGATGTCGGTGTGTATGGTGATGAGAACCAAGTGTCAAAAGTGGATTTTGGAGCAGGAAAATCTATATTTGGAGCGGCAAAAATATAATTTTGAAGCAGGAAAATTAGCTTTGGGATTAGTTTTTTCAGTATTACTTTGACGAAATTTGCATTTTTTTTTCATTATCTTTTCACAAAATCAATCTTTTTTGGGGATCTTTTGACAAAATTTTAAGTTTTTTGAGATTTTTTTTTTTTTTACCCCAGAAATTTTTTAATTTTTTGCAAATATTTCGATGCATTTTGCCATTTTTTGCAATTGTTTGACGCAAATTGCCGTTTTTTTTTTGCGATCGTTTGACAAAATTTATCATTTTATCTCGATTTCTTGACAAAAGTTCTTTTTTTAGGCAAATCATTTGATGAAAATCGCCGTTTCATAGCAATTTTTTGACAAAATTTTCATTTTACGGTAATTTTTTGACGAAATTTGCCTTCCCCCCCCCCCCCCAAGATTTTCTGGTGAAATTAGCCATTTTTTCAAAAATCTTTTAACAAAATTTGTTGAAAATTACTCGTTTTTTGGAGATTTTTTATGGAAATCATCTGTTTTTTCGCGATCTTTTGATGAAATTACGCGTATCGTATTTTTTTTGCGTCCTGTCTCCGAATTTTTACGTCATTTTTGAGTTATAGTGCATCTGAGGAATCACTGGATACCCAATTCTGGATATTTTTGTACAGAGATTGAGATGGATGACACCAGGAATGATTCTGAGTTTTAAATAAAAAAAAAAAGAAATTTTTTGAAACTCACAGCAACTTCTCTGAAAAGTTACAGCAGAGAAAGAGGGGAAATCCCCCCCCCCCCATGTATTCTAATTGTATGCCTTTTTTCTGCAATTTTTTCATGAAATTCACTTTTCCCCCACAATTTTAGGCGAAATTAGTTTGTTTTTCATGATTCTTTTTAAAAAATCATGTTTTTTCTCACGATCCTTTAAGAAAATTTGCATTTTTCTCACGATCCTTTGACAACAGATCAGTTTTTCCTACAATCTTTTGACAATTTTTTCTTTCTTTTTTTCCAGTTTTTTTCTCCATTCTTTGATGAAATTTGTGTTTATTTTGCGATCCCGATCATTTTCTTTCTTTTTTCTTTTTTTTAAAGATTATTTGACGAAATTTGTGTTTTCTCTGTGATTTTTTAACAATATTTGCGTTTTTCCTGTGATCACGATCTTTTGTAAAATTTTCGCTTTTTTTCACGATTGTTTTACATTATTCGCGTTTCCCCTGTAGTTCTTTTTCAAAACTGTCGATTTCTTTTTGAGAACAATTGACAATTTTTTTGCGCGACCATTCTGTCGAAATTTGCGATATTTTTTAATGTTTGAATTTTCTACTAAGTGTAATGATCTCATAAACTTCAAAAGATTGATCCAAAAATACAGGATACACACGGAATACAATCACCCCTGTTGAAGTCTGCTCATATACTGCTTTCAGATAAGGCCCATATGTTTTTTTTCAGTGAGTGTTCGGCGATTGCGATAAATGACTTCTCGTAGTTGAAATAGAGGCATATTTTGATGCAAATTTAAATTATTTTAGTTTTTTTTTTTTTTTTTTTTTTTTTTAATGAATAAAAAAAAAATGAAAGTCTGCACAAAATAAATTCTTGAAATATCACAAATTAAAAATAAAATAAAAGTGAGAGAGAGAGAGGGAGGGGGAGAGAGAGAGAGAAATACCATCCTGGCACTGTCTATAAATTTTCCTCCCCTTGCAATCCTTTAACAAAATTTGCATATTTTTCACCTTCCCCCCTTCTTAATTATTTGCAATCTCAATCTCCCCCCTTTTTTCTTCTTTTTCTTTAAAATTGGCTTTTTTTTTTTTTTTTTCAATTTTTAAAAAATTCTCCTTTTTCTGACATTTTTTGACAAAATTTGCATTTTTTCCCTTCTGAGATCTATTAATGGATTTTTCCATCATTTGATTCCCACCCCCCTTCTGCCCCCAATTCTTTGGCAGAATTAGGGACTTTTTCTGAGAAACCGCTGACAAAATTGATTTTTTCGCTGACAATGTCAAAATTCGCAATATTGATATCCAAATCGATTCTTAAAAAAAATTTTTAACGAAATACCTTACATTTTCAGAAGAATTGGAATAGAATCACCTCTGACATATTTGGCATTGCATTTTGTACCACTTAACATATTTTTTATGACTTAATTACAGTACAATTTTGATGTTTAGAAAATGTTTAAACCAAGTTAATTGAAAAAAATGATCTTTTTTAAAAACCTAATTAAAATATTTTTAGCTTATAAAAAAAACCACCATAATTGAATTTTAAACTTATTTTCCAGACATACAAAATATACTTTAACTATAAAATTATAACACATTGCTAAATTCATAAATTGAATTTTATAAAGCATATTTATAATTACATATCTCATGGATACATAGTTTCATAGTGAACTATTGTATAAACAAAAAGAATTTAAGCTATAAAAAATTTGAGTATTACGAAAAGAAAGTATCTAAAATTTCCATTTGAAAATAACACTTACCATTACCAGACCTATCTCTTTTGATTTTGATAATAATTTGATACATAAGATTCTTTTAAAGTTAATAATGACTAGATTTTTTCAAAGTTTAATCAGTGAAAATGTTTTCCCTTTCAAATTAATATACATTCAAACTTGTTTATAACAAGCCCTGATTTAACAAGAACCTGGATGTAATGAGGAAAAAAGAAATATTTGATTGGTACAATGTTAAGTCAATGGGAACATAACTCCCTTTTGGTGAGCAATATTTGGATTCATAAAATTTCTATTGACTTTCACAGCAAAATTCCTTTAACATTTTGAAGTCAACTGAAACTAAGTGACGATTCAAATTCTGAGAACAAGTGATGGCGGCATTTTTCATTGTGATGATGTCTTTCATCAATTGATGAAAAAGTAGAAATTTTATAAGAATTAGAGGATGGTTTAAAAATTTTGAAATCTGCAAAAATATGATTTATCTTCTATTGTTTCAACTTTGTTAAAGAACAAGTAAAAAACAATGGTTGCATATGACAGGGATGCCACTTTGAAAATAAAAAAAAAGAGGAAATTATGCTTAAAATAAAATTTACGACACATTTATGCGTGATTTCTGTAAACTATATTGTTTATAATTAACTGAATAAAGAATTAAATTTACAACAAACTTTTTTTTTTTTTTTTAAGAAAGAAAAAAAAAAAAAATTTGTAAACCTTTAACACAAATTTTTCTAAATGCACATTTGTCAAACAGTTTGAAATATGCTGTTAACTCATTGTGCATAAAAACTTAAGAGATAGTAAAATTGATTTTTCTTTATTTTATAGTATTTTACATTAATTAAGATAATCAAGCAGCAGATGCAGTGAGCTGAATGAGGATTTTTATAAGCCAGCAATAGATTTGAAGATTATTCAATGAACAATTAAAAGGATTTTGCAGTTAAAAAAACAAAAAAACTAGATTGTTTGATGAAAATCGCTGTTTTATTTCGCGATTGTGTGATGAAAACCAATGTTATATTTCAGATTAAGATCTTTAGGCAAAAATCACTGTTGTATTTCATGATTTTTTAATGAAAATCACTTTTGAAATTTGCGATCTTTTAGTGAAAATCACTGTTTTATTTGGCAATCATTAGACAAAAATCGCTGTTTTATTTCGTGATCATTTGACGAAAAATTGCTGTTGTATTTTGCGATCAATTGACGAAAAATCACTGTTGTATTTCGGGATTTTTTGAAAAAAATTACTGTTTTTTTTAAATGTTTATTTGGCAGAAATAGTTGTTTTGTTTTGCGATCATTCGGCGAAAATCGTTGTATTATTTCGCGATTATTTTGATTATTAGCAAGTCTAAAAGCCCTAGATCTTTTAAGCATCTAAAAAGCTTTCTGTTGATTTTGACCACAGAAGGAATACCTGGATGAATGCGGGCATTTTCACAAAATTCATTTCAAAATGGGAGCACCAACTAAGGAAAGAAAAGCAAAATTTTCTTTTTTTAATTGATAATAGTACCATGAATTTTACAAACATCAGGATTGAATTTTTACAAATGAATTCTATATATGTTACCCAGCTTATGGACCAAAGGGTTATCAGAAGTTTTAAATCAAACTTTCATAATCACTTGATTTTGATGCTTCTCAATAGAACAGAAAAGTAGGAAAAAACTCAAATGCTAATGTATACATATTGGAGGCGATATGTTTAATGAACGATGCATGGGAAAATGTTCCATCAACATGCATTACAAGATGATTCAGAAAGACTGGATTAGACATTTCTCAACAGGGAAAAATCTCTGAGGGAGAAGTAAGATAACTTAAAAAATTAGGAAATGAATAGAGAATCATTTCAAAATTATGTATCTGTTGATGACAATATTATCACTTTCGAAATATTTATTCCAGAGGACATTGTAGCTGAAATTTAATCAAAAGGAAGAGGAAAAAAAAATGATGAAAATGATGATAACAACAAATATGAAGAATTTCACCAAGTTGAATTGCCCCCAACATACTCAACAACTTTTGAGTGTGCAGAAAAACTTCAAACATTTTTTGATTTAAGGAATGCATATGACGATATTTTTTAGGTCATGAGTCTTCTCCAAAGGACAATAACACAAGAAAAAAAAATTTTAAGGGTGTTCTTAAATCAAAAAGGGCAACTTTGTGACAGTTTTTTTTAAAACAAAATAGATTTTTCATAATAAGCCTGCAAAGTTGACCATTTTAGCATATTTCCCGACGAAAGCAGAAAAACCGGTCAAAAAGCAGGAGGAAAACGGGTAATCAATTGATCGAAATAGCTTAGAATTGGATAGATAATTTAATTATCATAAAATGGCAAAATAAGTTTGATTCGAAATCGCTTTCATAGTCAAGCATTGCAATTTTATATCTTTCTGTTAAAAAATGAATTTGTAAATGTGTCAAAACGTTTTGCGCTTGTTGAGCAGAGCAGTTAAGAATACCCTTAACCAACTTCTTTTGTACAGTACAGAAATTAAAAATAAAGTATATACAAAGTAAGTATGCATGAAATTTTATAATTTTTTACGAGCACCTGGCTATAACGAGCAAATATCACGATTACCTTGTGCTTCCTATAAGCAAGTTCGACTGTACTAAAAATAAGGATGCATCTTACATGTTTGCAAATACAGAACAATATCATAATGAAATTATTCAATATTTTTAAATTTACGGTGCATAAATATTCTTTTATTATAAATTAAGCATTGATGTAAATAGGTCATAGAAGCTTTCAAATTCATAACAACTAATATTACCTTAAGATCTTCTATTTCTTTGTTGAGATTTTGAATGGTTGACGTTGCTTCATGTAATCTTGCACTCAAGATTCTATTGTCTTCTTGAATAACTATTGCTGCAGTTTCTTTTCCCTCTGAAAAACATTTTATTTAAGAGTAAGTAATGACAGCTACACACCCAGGAGCAGAAAATTCTACAAATATCTAAGGCAGATACTTCAGCGGCAGAAAATAATTTATTGGTAAAATATGAGTATCTATATTAGCCAGTCACTGGTTATATATATATATATGTATAAAGAAATGATTGACAAGTGCAGTGCCAATGAAAAATCCAATCGATTGGGGGAGGGGGGATAATAATTAGCCTAACAAAGATTCGGTGGAAAAGAAAGTCTACAGAAAGGGAAAAAAATCTGTGACACTTATCATCCATTTGAAACTTTCTGCTACTGGGGCTCAGACATGCTACAGGCTCAGCAAGAAAAAAGCTGAAGTTTCATGGCCTGACATACTTTTGGCGACATCTGCATTTTTCTGCAATTTTTTTAACGAAATTATCGTTTTTCCGTGATGAATTGACGAAATTAGTACTTTTTCTCCAACAGCCTTTTTAATAAAATTTACATTTCTCCAAAATCCTTTAGCGAAATTTGCGCTTTTTCGTCAAAATTTGCATATTTTTCATGATTTTACGTCAAAATTTGCATATTTTCTGCAATCTTTCGTTAACATATGCGTATTTTCCGCGATCTTTTGACAACATATGCGTATTTTCCGCGATCTTATGGCAAAATTTGCATATTTTCCACGATCTTACGTCAAAATTTGCATATTTTCTGTGATCTTTCATCAAAATATACGTATTTTCCGCGATTTTTCATAAAAATTTGCATATTTTCTGTGATTTTTCGTAAAATTTTGCCTATTTTCTGTGATGTTTCGTCAAAATTTGTCTGGTTTCCGCGATCTTTTGTCGACATATGAGTATTTTCTGCAATCTTTCGTTAAAATTTCCATATTTTCCATGATCTTTCGTCAAAATTTGGGTATTTTCTGCGATCTTTCTACAAAATTGGAACATTTTCCGTGATCTTTCAATAAAATACGATTATTTGACAAAATTAGAGTATTTTTCCGAAACCTGTTCACAAAAGTTGTGTTTTCCCAGCAATTTTTTGATGAAAATCGTGTCTTGTTTGCGATCATTTAACAAAAATAGTGTTTTTTTCTTGCGATCCTCTGAAGAAAATAGTATTTTTTTCGCGATTGTTTGAATATTTTATAGGTTTTTTTTTTTTCGATCCTTTGGAGAAATTTGCGTTTTTTCTGCAATCCTTTGAAGAAATTTTCTTAATTTAGCGCCATTTGACTCGCGTTTTTGCCGTATTTCATCGTTAACCCCCCCACCCCCCCCTACATATAAATGTCATCAAATTTTAATGCATCTTTGCATTGATCCCAGAGATAATAAAATTCGCCGCCGAAAAAGCGGAATTCCGCGTTTCCGCGGAAAAGTAGCATGTCTGGGGGCTATATATTGTATAAGAAAAATATAATAATTATGCAATATTACAATTAAATATTCTTAAGTATTGAAAAACAAAACATAATAGTACTTTTTGTCACATTCTTAAGAATTAATACTAACTGGTGATCTTTAGGTTTGAGGTTGCACTTACAAAGTTATGTTCATTAGATATCTGAAAAATATAATTTTTTTGTTTTAAAATATTATGAAAATGACTTGTATACTACTAAGCACGCAAAATTTTCATGTTTCCACAAATTCTTATTTTATTTATAAATGTTCTTTTAAGCTAGGGATGCACAAGTGTGGCCTACGAATTTCATCAATTTACAAATGGAAAAATTTAAAATTTTGTGCATAGGTCGCTGGAAAAAAAAAAAAAAAAAAAAAAAAAAAAAAAAAAATCGTAAATTTCATCAGTCACTTAAGAATTGCAATTCATTGATTGGCCACAGAAAACTTATGAATTTCATTGCTCAAGTACGGAAAAATCACAAATTTCGTTCATCAGATATGGAAAAGTTGGGAATTTTGCTCATGAGGCTCAGGAGAAAAAACGCAAATTTTGCTGATTGGGCATGAAAAAATTGTGTTTTGTGGGTCGGATGCAAAAAATAACACATTTTGTTAATTGGGGAAAAAAAAAAAGCCGTTTTGTTGATGATGTATGAAAAAATTGCAAATTAAATCCATCGGCTATGGGAAAATTACATGTTTTCTCAATTTATCGTATGAGAAAAACACAAATATCATGATCAGACACAAAATTTTGTCAATCAAGGATGTAAAAAGCACAAATTTTTGCTGATAAAGCACGAAAAAAAAAAAAAAAAAAAAAAAAAAAAAAAGGGGCAAATTTTGCTATGATGTAAGGAAAAATTGAAAATTTCATTGATCGGCTGCAAAACAATTGTATGTTTTGAATTGTATGTTTTCATCAAAAGAAAAATCGCGAATTTCATCTTGGCATGTACAAAAATGCAGATTTCACCAAAGTTAGTTAAAAATCACAAATTTCACTGATTGGAGGTAGAAAAATGCATCTTTTGTCCATTAAAAGCATCGATTTCGGCAATTGAAATAAAACTTGCTAGTTTTATTGACCAGGATCTGAAAAATTGAAAATTTCATTGGTCAGACACTGGATTATCAGGAATTTTTTCCATCACACACAGGAAATTTGCAAATTTTGTTGATCAGGGTCAAATAAAATGGTGAATTTCGTCAATCAACTTTGTAAAAATCACAAATTTCATTGATCGGCTTCGTAAAAAGCATGAATTTTGTTCATCAGGTTCGTAAAAATTGAGAAGTTCGTCGATCGGTTTCATAAGAATCACAAATTTTGTTGATCGGCTTCTAAAATTTGTGAATTTTGGCAATTGGCTTTCTAAAAATCATGAATTTTGTTAATCACCTGCAGAGAGATTGTGAATTTTCTTGATCGGCTTTATAAAAATCATGAATTTTGTTCATCAGGCACAGAAAGATCATAAATTTTCTCAATCGGCTTTGTAAAAATTATGAGCTTTGTTGACTAAGCTCAGACAAATTGTGAATTTCATCGATTGGCTTTGTAAAAATCGCAATTTCGTCGATCAGGAGCAGAGAATTAGCAAATTTTGTAAACAGCTTTGAAAAAATTACAGGGTTGCCATCTCTAATCATGAAAAAAAATTCCCTGTTGTCCCGCAAAAATATATTTTAATTAGGCATCTTATAATTTACCATTATCCAATTAATTGAACAAATATAATGCTATATATGATATGAGCAAATGAAAAAACCCCTTTAATGTTGTTACACTTATTATTGAATCCCACATTCTACATTAAAGATAATAAAAACAAACATTCTGCTAAAAAATACTTTGAAATATTTGTAAATGAATGTTAAAATATCTAAAAACTTTGTATCTAATAATTTAAAGAACATAAAATTTTAAAGAATCTTACCTAAAAATTAATTATTTTGAACATAAAATCGCAAAAACAAAAAAGAAAAGAAAAGAGGAAAAGCTACTTACTATGCATTCAAAATAATATTTATATTAAAATACAGGACACATAAAATATAGGATAACTTTGATACACAACACTGGTTTATTTTTTATCTTAAAAAATATCATAAGGTAACATTCGGCTTTTATTTTGAAAGCCGAAAAAAAAAAAAAAAAAAATTTAGTTTGGATATAGTAGGAAAAAAAATTCCCTGTGTTTTCCAGATTTTTTAGGATTTTTTAAAAATTTCCTGGATTTTCCCTGTTTTGGGAGGGGATTTTTAAATTCCATGTGTTTTCCCGGTTCTCCAGGTGGTGTGGCAACCCTGAATTATGAATTTGGTTAATCGGCTTCGTAAAAATCACGAATTTTGTTGATAGATATTGTAAGAACTGCAAATTTTGTTGATCAGAT
This sequence comes from Maratus speculifer, assembly GCA_964019185.1. Taxonomy (NCBI): domain Eukaryota; kingdom Metazoa; phylum Arthropoda; class Arachnida; order Araneae; family Salticidae; genus Maratus; species Maratus speculifer. The sequence continues at coordinate 184,829,239 of OZ025296.1, read as the reverse complement.
ATGGAAAAATTTAATATTTTGTCGATCAGGTGCAGTAAAATATCTTAATAATCATGTGAGGAAAATCGAAAATTTTGTCGATAGGCTTTGTAAAATATTACATTTTTTCATCGACCGGCTTAGCAAAAAACGCAATTTTAATTGATTGGCTTAATAAAAAATGTGAATTTTGTCGATCAGCTCCATAAAAAACACAAATTTCGTCATCAGCTTTATAAAAATCCCAAATTTTTTCATCAGCTCTATAAAAATCACTAATTTCGTCGATTGACTTCATAAAAATTTGCAAATTTGTTGATCGACATTATAAGAACTGCGAATTTCGTTAATGAGGCACGGAAAAATCTCTTAATTTTCTTGAACATGTGAGGAAATTCGCAAATTTACTAACTAAGCTATTTTGGTTTTTAAGACTGGGTAAACCTTAAATCAAACTTCCTTAATTGATGATTTTGATGTGAATTAATAAAACGCTTTTAGCAGGAAAGTTTCATTGAAAAAAAAAAAATGTATTTCACTTTAATTAATTACTTACTTGATTTACTTTTAATACTGTAATGTTTTAAATTATTTTACTTTTTATTTATATAGTTTATTACTTTATTTAATTATCTTAATATTTCATTATAATGCAAGCATTCATTATAATTTCGGTTGCATTATTACATTCAAACACTGTTTAAAAAATGTAAACAAAGCAATGACCAGAACTTTTCAAATTCTAAAATCCGCACAACCCCTGGTTCCAAAATGTGTGGATTTAAAGAAGTCTATTTAAGTTAATACTTTTGAATCAGATGTTAAAAAGATATTAATAAAAGTTTGCTTCATTCTATTAAATTCTATCATATTGTATAAATAAATTAAATGATATCCCATGATAGGTAATCGTTCTAGGTTGCTATAGGAATTTTTTTTATTAAATTCTCTCATAAGTAATTCAATAAGATCCCATGATAAACAATGATTCTAGACTGTTATAGAGATTGATTGCATCCTATTTAAAATGGAGTTTTGTTTTCTGTATTAGAGAATGTGAAATAAGTAATTATATTGAATTATCTATTCATGCATTATTGCATACGAGTTCAACAGCTATTGCATCAATATCTGAATATTATAAGACAAGTTATAATCCAAAAGTACTTCATTTGCAATGTCTAAAATACAATTTCCAACTTATTTAAAATTGTGGTTCATTTTCTGTGAAAAATAATGTATACAGAGTCGTGTCTCTATTATAACGAAATCCATCATTCAGACAAAAAATTCATTATATATTATATAGAAAAATTCGTTGAATAGAAAACAGCAAAAAATTTTTCATTTAATGTTTAAATTTTGAAAGAAAATTGTTTTTGAGGTGTTTAATTTAGTTTTTGAAATATTTAAGGGAATGTTTTTTAGAATCTCAAACATTTTCACACTTCCTTTTTTCCCCAGTGTCTTATTGATTATTTTCAAAATTAATACTTTATCAGAGAGAGTTATGTTTAAACTACACAGTCCAGTCACATTAATGTGACCACCTGTCAAAAGCCAGAATATCCACCTTTCGCAGAGCTGACTGCTGCGAGACGTGTAGGAAGAGAGTCAATAAGGTTCCTAAAGGTGTTCACTGGGATATTGAGCCATGCTGACTCTAATGCCGTGGCCAGCTGCGCTAGATTACGGGGTTGTGGATCCATGGCGCGAACAACCCGATCGAGATGGTCCCACAGATTCTCGATTGGGTTTAAGTCCAGTGAGTTTGCTGGCCTGGGGAGACGGTAAACTCATCCTGGTGCTCTTCGAACCACGCATGTACACTGGCAGCTGTATGGCACTTCGCATTGTCCTGCTGGTAGATGCCATCATCCTGAGGAAAAACAATGCGCATATAGGGGTGAACATGATCCGCAAGGACAGATGCGTACTTGTATTGATCCATCGTGCCTTCCAAAATGATGAGTGAACCCAGAGAATGCCAGGAAAACATTCCCCAGACCATAATGCTCCCGCCTCCAGCTTGGACCGTTCCGGCAATAGTTGCAGGATGTTTGCTTTCAGAGGTTTCACGCCTTATACGCCAACGTCCATCTGTCCGATGGAGCATAAAGCGCGATTCATCGGAAAACGTTACCTGTCGCCACTCAGTGGATGTCCAGCTGCGGTACTGGCGTGCAAATTCCAGCCTTCGTCGTCGGTGAACAGCAGTCAGCATAGGTGCACGAACCAGGCGTCTGCTTCGGAGGCCCAGATGCAGCAATGTTCGCTGAATAGTAGTTTGGGAGACACTTTTAATAGCCCCTTGGTTCATTTGGGTGGTCAGTTGCTCAACGGTAGCCCGTCTATCTGCCCGAACGCATCTCCACAACCGTCGTTCGCCTCTGTCATCTATGGCCCGTGGTGCACCACATTTGCGACGTCGCTGATTTTGGACAGTCCCATTTTACATGAACGGTGCACTTTTACCACGACGGCAGGCGAACAGTTCACAAACTCAGCCGTTTCGGAAATGCTTCCACCCTTGGACCGAAAGCCAATGATCATGCCCTTTTGGAAGTCGGATAAATCGCTTCGTTTCTGCATTACGCCAACGATTGAAATGTTTTCCGAAGCCCTCACACACCCTTTATATACCCTCAACTGCACTGTGCTGCCACCTGTAATTGGTTATTTAACATCGACGTAGAAAGTACGTGGTGGTCACATTAATGCGACTGGACTGTGTAGAAGTGATTTTATGCAAATGCAGTAGAAGATAACATCAGCAAAGATGACATTTAGAAACAATTCTTCATTCAAATGATCTCTCACAACAAAAAATGCTCCGAGTTGCCACAAACAACAAACATCCTCTCTAAACACTAAAAGTAAGAGTTAATTTAGGTAGATGAAAACCTACTGAAAAACGACCTTTTCTGCAATTCCCCTCTATCCTTTTCCTTTTCCTGCCTTACTATCCAAACCAAGAAACAAACACCATTTTCAAGACAATAATTGAATAGTTTTATCTTTTAGGATGCTTTGCAATAGTTGATAATCACCCCACTAGCAAGCAAATGATTCATTTTTTTCCAAGAGCACATGCTCATCTTGGCTAAAACAAAATCAAGTGAAACCATGCAAAAAGATGTTTTTCTTTGGGGGGAGGGGATTGAATGCTCTTTTTTTTTGACATGAATAAGGTAGAGAAATGTAGCTTGAAATATAAACCAGACATCAACGAAAAAAAAATATTCTATAAATAATTTGAAGTGTTTTCTGAACTTATGATAGAGCATTTTCGAAAAAATTTGTTAAATGGAGATTATTTTTAATGTAATCTTGAAAAAATTAACCATTCCTATAAAAAATTCGTTAAATAGAGAAATTCATTGGATGAAGTTTCATTATAGAGAGACTCGACTGTATTTTTAAATATATATTTTTAATAACATATATATATTTAAATATAACTTTATTAATAATTTTCATAATTCAAAAGAATTTTCTGAATTCAAGAAAATGCCTAAAATATCTTTGCATTGTATAATAATAATAATAATTGGATAATTTTTGGAGGATTGATGAAGTAATAAATAAAAGCATGTTAAATGAATTATCATTAGCATTCTTAAAATTTTCCCTCATCAGAAATCTGTGATGATTTAAGGAAAAGTATAGAATCAGTGACTTATCTAAAAAGTACAAAATACTGTAAAATTAGGTGTTACTATTGCAAAATTCAATGACGGTACGATTTTCAATATGTAGATGACTTCCATTTAAAAATTTGTATTTAAATTCAAAAAGTACACACAATTCCATGTATACAGATACACATACAAAGATGACATGCAAGCTGTTTTAAAAAACTATTTTACTGTGAGAAGTAGTGTCGTCAATTTAACTTTTTAAATCTGAAATACGTACCAGAATTTTTGAATACAGTAGACTCCTTCAAATCATCCGCACAGCTTTGGACCAGACGTTATGCGGATTTCTGGTCATTGCTATGTTTACATTTTTTGAACAGTAATTTGAAAGTAATTAGCAATGAAATTGAGACTATAATGAATGCTTACAACATAATAAAATATTAAAATAAGTAAAAAATTAAAACAATAAAGATTATTTTTAAAATGATTAAAATATTAAAGGCAAAGGTCAAGTTAATAATCATGTATAATTAAATATTTTTTATAAAAAGAAGAGGTGTATTTTTCCTATGAAAGTTGACTCATAAAGATACATTACTAATTTGTACCAATGTCATAAAATAAAGAAGTTTTACTTCAGGTTAAGCCAGATAGTAACAAAAAAAGTTTCATTAATACATAAATATACTGGGTAAAAAGATTGTGATTACCCGTGATATCAGCAATATCTTGAATTTTTTCTGAAATAAATTTATTCTTCCTTCATGAAAACACATGAATTCAGTAATATTAACAAAAAGCACAAAATAAAATATGCATGGAATTGATTTAAAAATAAGAAACACGAATTTTGTTCCTATATCTGAACTGAAAGTTTCATCGTTTACATCTGTAAATTATGTGCGGATTCTAGAGAGTTGTGGATTTTAGGGAGTTCACTGTATTACATCACAATATTTAATTATAAAATGTCTGTCCTTAAATATAGCAAAAATTACTATTCGAAATTTTTTGTAGATGAATAAATAAACAACTAAACTGTCAAAATCAGTGGAAATAGGACTAGAATAACAAATTTTAAAGTAAAAGGCCTTGTAAAAGTTTTTGCAGTTGGCCTCACTTTCGCTAAGGATGGCTCTGACTAGAGTTAAATAATTTAATAACAGAAGTTAACTATATCAACTTTTTTTATACAATGTTATTTGAATAACTGTTAAGTAAACAATTAACTTTCAAAATCAGTGGAAATAGGACTAGAATAACAAATTTTAAAGTAAAAGGCCTTGTAAAAGTTTTGCAGCTGGCCTCACTTTCGCTAAGGATGGCTCTGACTAGAGTTAAATAATTTAATAACAGAAGTTAACTATATCAACTTTTTTTATACAATGTTATTTGAATAAATGTTAAGTAAACAATTAACTTTCATTTTGATTAATTTTAAGTACTTTCTTTATAATTTAATCTCAACCCCCATTTCACTTTTTCATTTTCATGATTATCATAGGCAATGGAAATGAGAGTAATTGATGTAAGGATATTTCATATAATGGTGTGCTGTTTGTAACTATTTGAGTTGAAACAAATGTTTTTTTCACAAAATTGCAGTCATTTCAATGTCTTTTTAATTCAAATGTAAAGTAAATAAATGCAATACATTGCTTACCTTTAACGGGCAGTAATGGAGTTGAGTACCACTACTGACAAAACAAAGAAATTCTATTTATTTGAATAAAATCAACTTCAAATGAGAGAAAATGGAAGTCCCCCCCTCCCCCATCCACAAAGCTAACAAAAAGGCTTCTTTTAATTTGTTTGAAAGTAAATTATTGACCATTATTGTCCTCTGTGAATAAATGTTTAAAGCTAAAACATAATAGTATTGGAGTTGCAAATTTCATTTGGGATAAACAAATTGATAACTTAAAAATGCATTTGCAAAAATTGTTTAATTTATTGAAACCCATTTTTAGATTAACCAAAATTCATTTAAAAAGGGATTCACAATAAAAAACATTTAACATTTAATTTATTCCACTTTGTAATAAAATAATTTTTTAAAATGTGAATGGGAACAAACCACAGAGATGAGGTTTCACATGTATGTTACTTAATATTAAGACACAAAATAAAATAGCTATAAAATAGTAAATTGTGTAAAAAAGATTCTCTATTCTTTAAACAATCATTAAAATGCTCAAATAAATTAAGCAAATTTTTAGAATGACGGTAGGACAACAGACTCTTTTTTTTTTTTTGGAGAGTGACCCAAATATATATTCAATATAACAACTGGCCAATCCAACAGAGCAGGACCAAATGTTGTGTGAGTGTAGAGGGTGGACGAGCCCCAGGAATTAGAACAAAAGGCAAAGAGGTTCATCAAATGAAGATTTTGTTTATTGTTTCATACAAAAATGTCCCCAATACAAGAGATAGTCTAAACTTTGGGCAAGAACCAGAATTGACACTAAAAGACCCATAGTCGAATGGAGAGCTTTACACAATGCTGTCTGAAGAAAATCCGGCAGTTTACCTAGATGTGATGTAAAAACATCTGCAGAAAATTGTATTATTACAAGTCAATCTGCAAAATACTCATATGTGTATAATAGGTAATTGAAAAATAATGAAAACTGAATCTTTTTACTGAGGTGTTATTGTTTCCACAATAAAGATACTCCCTGCAGTGATGATAGGGAGAATATGACGAATGAATAAAACTGTCCAAATGCCCTACAATATCTTATCTCACTGCCACTCAAAATGCTTTTTCACGTTTCAAGGACATAGTTTGTAAATTGACAGTCAAAGGAATACAGTGAGAAAAAATACTTTCCAAGAAATGTTTGTTGGGGAGAATACAGTTTTATTTGCAAATCAGTAAACTTAAATTTCTTAAAAACTTAGAAATTGCAGGACAATCAGCGTAAAAGTAAACTAACAATTTAAACATGTTTCTTTTTTTTATCTCTTTTTGACGTGACAACGTCTTGTAAATTGGTTTGCCGGGAGACACTTCAAGAAACTGCGTTACGTTACGTTACGCTCCGCTCACGATACGTGCTCACTTTTCTCTTAACTTTTTCCGGTCACTTGTGGGACCATTTTCTGAACGTGAATGTGAATTCGCTGCAAGGAAGGGACGGTGCTTAATAGGAATTTTAGATAGTATCAAACTAAGACGAAATACGTTATGTATTAGTTATTAGTATAAAGTACAAAGAAAATAAGTGTAGTTTATTTCGTAATTCAGTGGTATATTATGGAAAACTAATGATATGTGATTAGTGAAAGCCATTTTACTTTAGTTATATTCTGCTCATTGAAAAATTCTTTAATATGCTGTTTACAAAATTCAACATTTGACATCAATAAACATGAAGTAAAATGTGTTTAACAAACACAGTGTATTGCAAGTTATTGTATGTATATTTGTATATAAATACGTATGTATGTGTAAAGGTAAAAATAAAATTTTGTTAATATGAAATTCAGTGCGAGATTCTTTGTATAAATTAATGTTTTAAATATAATTCTTTGTATAAATAAATGTTTTAAATTGTTACTATTATTTCATCCTTCTTCCTACTATACGAATGAATATTCACATTAAAATTATTTTACAACTCAAAGTCGTTGTCACGTAAAACTTTCGCCCGTATACCGACTTTACAGGCAACCAATTTTTTTAAAAATAATTACATATATACACTATATTGCCATTGATTATGGGAACACTTGCGATTTTAGACATTTTACTAAATATCTAGAAAAATACATGAGGAATCATCTCGAAACTCTTAGTGTATAAATATAATAGTATAAATCATACATATCCGTGAAGATTTTTTACCGAAACTCCATAGGGGACCGTCAACAAATTAAAAAAGAATGAATATCTTTTGAATAACCCTGTCAAAACTAATGTAGCAAAAGCGCTCAAACTCTAGATTATGATTGAATGCCTTATTGTAATACACTGTCTTCATTTTTATGCAAATAGCATGCATACTCGCGGAGAAATTAAGGTTTTTATAAAAATGGCCCCAAATTTTTCTAAGTTTTTCCCTTATAATTTTCAGAGTTCTTAATATAAAATAATATTTTTTTCAGAAAATATGACAAACAACATTGCACACAGTACCCTGTAATCAGAATTAAAAAATAATGAAAATTGTATACAAAATGAGTTAGTTTACTAAATAATTTTTTACTGCGCATGCGTCAACGATGTCAAAATTTCATTTGCATATTATGTTAGCTAAATGTATAGAGCAACTTTTGTGAAAGTCACAAAATCATAACTTGAAAATTCTGAAAATTATCGTCAATTGAAAAAGTTGAAAATCCATTATTCTCAAAATGAAGCAAAAACAAGAGGGGTTGTATCCATATATTCATTGATTAGCGTCAATATAGAATACACAATACGGGATGTTACGACTACTTTTGGATAAAATCCCTCATTTTTTTGCTTCATTTTGGAAACAACGGATTTTATCCTTTTTCTATAGACGATTACTTTGAGAATTTTCAAGCTATGATTTTGAAGCTTTTACCAAAGTTGCTATGGGCAACTTTTATGGGCACATAATTTTACAAAACTTTAGATTCAGTTACACCTTGAAGTAAATTTGAGATGTTTATTTATTAGTGTACATCACCCAACCGATGACACTGCTATGCTACATTATTCATGATTTCCACACTAGTTCTACCTCAAGAATTAATGTATGGATTTTTTTTTTTTTTTTTTAAACTTCAGATTAAATTAAGCGTTGATATAATTTCGTGCTCATTACTTTTTGGTGTAAATCGCTCAACAGATGACGCTGCTATGCTGCATTATTCATGATTATCGTAATAGCTCTATCTCAAGAACAAAAGGACGATTTTTCATCAAACTATAGATTCAGCCAGTTCCTGATATATATTAATGTTGTTTAGTTTTTGGTGTAAATTGCACTACAGGTGGTACTACTATGCTGTATTTTTCAAGATTTCGTTATAGCTGATTAATTGAATGTTTTTTCAAGGTGTTGAATCTAAAATTTACCTCCATTTTACCTTCATAATATACAGTAATGTTGCAAAACATGGGGAGTTTCGAGATGATTCCTCATGTATTTTTCTAGATATTTAATAAAATGTCTAAAATCGCAAGTGTCCCATAATCAATGGCAATATAGTGTATATTTTTACTTAAAACTATACTTTGATAAATGGTTAGAGATATTTGCTCTTTTGTTGATTTCGATAAATAAATTGAAAATTATAAGATCTGAAATTTAGGTTATTACAGCAACATACTATTTACTCTAAATGCATTTTTTTAGTTATGAATTAGAATTTTCTGATTTAAAAATTATTTATTTGAAAATTATTTAGATAATAGATGTTATTGTATAAGTTATAAAAACATTATCTTTTTTCCCAAACAGTGATAAATTTATAAATATAATATTTTCTTCATACATAACCAAAATATAATAAGATGCTTTAAATGATAGAATTTTTGCAATTAGTATGCAATGCTAAATGTCAATAATTTACATTGTAAGATGCAAATACTATTTAATTAAAATATATAAAATATTGTATTAATTCAAGTAGTACATTTTGTTAAGCAGAAATATTTTCTGCTTTAAAATACAAAAATACTTTCATATCTACTCTATAATTAACTAAAAGTTAAGACTTTTGTTTCATTTTAATTCTAAATATTGCTGTTAAATAATCTTATAAAGAAAATTGTAATTAATTATTCTTTGTAAGTTGCAATACTTGTATACCAATAGTATGAGTTACTTATTAAAACAAAAATATAATTTCAAAATTAAATGTAATTTTATCTCCATATTACAACATAAATTAATTGTAATTTAAATTGTAATTTTCACTGTACAGTTATTTAACAACAATATTTTGACTTTAAACAAAGCAAAATTTCTTATACTTCAATTAATTACATCCTCAATATGGAAATATTTTTACATCTTATAGTGGAAAATTTTCCAAATTAACAATATTTATTTTTTAAATTAAAATGAACTTTCTTTACCTTTTAAAAACTATTTCGCATCATGCAAATTCTATATTCAATATTATTAGCTAATAGGAAAACGATCATATATTACAATGCACTCAGTAAAACATTACCAAGTGACCAGGGCAAAATCCATGTTTGCACCAGGTGAAAAAAAAAAAAGCCAGTTTTGGCCCTGCAATAGAGCAAAATGATGCCCTTATAGGGATGTGCTCTGAGGCGGCTACCTCACTTACCTCTCGCCTGGTACCAACCCTGACCACAAGTAAGGAAAATGGTTGGGATTCGAGATGAGAATGCTCGAAAAAAAACTGGAAAAGTTGGGAACTTTTTTTTTTCAGTTTTTTTTCTGAAGGCTTATTTTTCATTTTTTCCAAACTGGAAATTTTATTTTTAAATTTATTTATTTATTTTTATGTTGAGTTGAAATCTGTTTGAGAAGACTTGAAAGGTTCCTTCACATTTTTTTCCAGTTTAAAACACAAGACCCTTCGCAAAAATTATCTTGAAAATAGAAATTTCAGAAAAAAGTTTAATCTCCAAGTTGAAACTTTTACGAATGCAGCGATTAAAGAAAAAAAATCTCATGCCATAAATAGGAATCTAAATATAGTAATAATTTCTAATTTACAATAATATAATTTTGATTATATTTTATACAAGTATATACAAGAAGTTCACATTTTCACAAAAACAGGATTACATGAAGAAAATCTAGATACATAATTAAATGCAACTTCTCTTTTTAAAAATTAATTCATGTGCAAAATTATTTCAATAATATGCCGATTAATGGAAATGGTAAAATAAAAAATTGGTACTACTCTGTTATCCCGTCGACCAAAATAGTATCGCCAAATTATAAGATTAAATGCCAATAATGGATGATCGTGGGATGATTTTTTTTTTTTTTTTTTTAAACTTCAGATTAAATTAAGCGTTGATATAATTTCGTGCTCATTACTTTTTGGTGTAAATCGCTCAACAGATGACGCTGCTATGCTGCATTATTCATGATTATCGTAATAGCTCTATCTCAAGAACAAAAGGACGATTTTTCATCAAACTATAGATTCAGCCAGTTCCTGATATATATTAATGTTGTTTAGTTTTTGGTGTAAATTGCACTACAGGTGGTACTACTATGCTGTATTTTTCAAGATTTCGTTATAGCTGATTAATTGAATGTTTTTTCAAGGTGTTGAATCTAAAATTTACCTCCATTTTACCTTCATAATATACAGTAATGTTGCAAAACATGGGGAGTTTCGAGATGATTCCTCATGTATTTTTCTAGATATTTAATAAAATGTCTAAAATCGCAAGTGTCCCATAATCAATGGCAATATAGTGTATATTTTTACTTAAAACTATACTTTGATAAATGGTTAGAGATATTTGCTCTTTTGTTGATTTCGATAAATAAATTGAAAATTATAAGATCTGAAATTTAGGTTATTACAGCAACATACTATTTACTCTAAATGCATTTTTTTAGTTATGAATTAGAATTTTCTGATTTAAAAATTATTTATTTGAAAATTATTTAGATAATAGATGTTATTGTATAAGTTATAAAAACATTATCTTTTTTCCCAAACAGTGATAAATTTATAAATATAATATTTTCTTCATACATAACCAAAATATAATAAGATGCTTTAAATGATAGAATTTTTGCAATTAGTATGCAATGCTAAATGTCAATAATTTACATTGTAAGATGCAAATACTATTTAATTAAAATATATAAAATATTGTATTAATTCAAGTAGTACATTTTGTTAAGCAGAAATATTTTCTGCTTTAAAATACAAAAATACTTTCATATCTACTCTATAATTAACTAAAAGTTAAGACTTTTGTTTCATTTTAATTCTAAATATTGCTGTTAAATAATCTTATAAAGAAAATTGTAATTAATTATTCTTTGTAAGTTGCAATACTTGTATACCAATAGTATGAGTTACTTATTAAAACAAAAATATAATTTCAAAATTAAATGTAATTTTATCTCCATATTACAACATAAATTAATTGTAATTTAAATTGTAATTTTCACTGTACAGTTATTTAACAACAATATTTTGACTTTAAACAAAGCAAAATTTCTTATACTTCAATTAATTACATCCTCAATATGGAAATATTTTTACATCTTATAGTGGAAAATTTTCCAAATTAACAATATTTATTTTTTAAATTAAAATGAACTTTCTTTACCTTTTAAAAACTATTTCGCATCATGCAAATTCTATATTCAATATTATTAGCTAATAGGAAAACGATCATATATTACAATGCACTCAGTAAAACATTACCAAGTGACCAGGGCAAAATCCATGTTTGCACCAGGTGAAAAAAAAAAAAGCCAGTTTTGGCCCTGCAATAGAGCAAAATGATGCCCTTATAGGGATGTGCTCTGAGGCGGCTACCTCACTTACCTCTCGCCTGGTACCAACCCTGACCACAAGTAAGGAAAATGGTTGGGATTCGAGATGAGAATGCTCGAAAAAAAACTGGAAAAGTTGGGAACTTTTTTTTTTCAGTTTTTTTTCTGAAGGCTTATTTTTCATTTTTTCCAAACTGGAAATTTTATTTTTAAATTTATTTATTTATTTTTATGTTGAGTTGAAATCTGTTTGAGAAGACTTGAAAGGTTCCTTCACATTTTTTTCCAGTTTAAAACACAAGACCCTTCGCAAAAATTATCTTGAAAATAGAAATTTCAGAAAAAAGTTTAATCTCCAAGTTGAAACTTTTACGAATGCAGCGATTAAAGAAAAAAAATCTCATGCCATAAATAGGAATCTAAATATAGTAATAATTTCTAATTTACAATAATATAATTTTGATTATATTTTATACAAGTATATACAAGAAGTTCACATTTTCACAAAAACAGGATTACATGAAGAAAATCTAGATACATAATTAAATGCAACTTCTCTTTTTAAAAATTAATTCATGTGCAAAATTATTTCAATAATATGCCGATTAATGGAAATGGTAAAATAAAAAATTGGTACTACTCTGTTATCCCGTCGACCAAAATAGTATCGCCAAATTATAAGATTAAATGCCAATAATGGATGATCGTGAATGTCAATTCAATGACATTATATACGATACACGTGTTTAAAACGTCATTAAGTGATTTTTATTTCTATTTTTATTAATATTCTACTAATTATTTGTTTTTTTTATTATTTAAAATAAAAATTACATCAAAATGTATAATTTGGCTATTAGTTTGGCGATTTGTATAATTTGACGAAATCGGTCGACGGGATAACAGAGTAGTACCTAAAAATTTAACATAAAATTAGAAACATGCATTTAATTACTTTCTTCTATCTTTACAAGAAGTAAGTATTGAATTCATGAAAAATTTGACTTCCAGTTTTTGGTGTATTTAAACATTTTAGAAGGTCCTGAACATGATTTAGTGGTTTTTGGAAAATATCTGTCTCTGTGTGAATCTGTATGTGACAAAAATTTTATGGGCACATAATTTTACAAAACTTTAGATTCAGTTACACCCTGAAGTAAATTTGAGATGTTTATTTATTACTGTATATCACCCAACAGATGACACTGCTATGCTACATTATTCATGATTTCGACACTAGTTCTACCTCAAGAATTAATGTAAGGATTTTAAAAAAAAAACTTCAGATTAAATTAAGCATTGATATAATTTCGTGCTCATTACTTTTTGGTGTAAATCGCTCAACAGATGACGCTGCTATGCTGCATTATTCATGATTATCGTAATAGCTCTATCTCAAGAACAAAAGGACGATTTTTCATCAAACTACAGATTCAGCCAGTTCCTGATATATATTAATGTTGTTTAGTTTTTGGTGTAAATTGCACTACAGGTGGTACTACTATGCTGTATTTTTCAAGATTTCGTTATAGCTGATTAATTGAATGTTTTTTCAAGGTGTTGAATCTAAAATTTACCTCCATTTTACCTTCATAATATACAGTAATGTTGCAAAACATGGGGAGTTTGCATTAGAAAAATACAACTGCGATGAAAAAAAATCCATATTTTATTACAAATAACTATGTTCCAAATTATACTTTCCCTCTTGATTAAATTTTGAATTTTAGTAGTTTTCTAAAGCACAGTAGAAATTTATCTCTGTGTGTAACTGCTTTTGTTAATTCCTCAAATAGCGAACATTTTCTATTTGTAGTGTTCTGTTTTCATAACTTTTGAGTTCCACTCTTAGAAATATGAAATTACCATATTTAACTATTATTGAATATGGTTTCTTACTCAAGAATAGGATACCAGATTTCAGGATGAAAATAAAAAAAATTATGTTTAATTAAACTTAAAAAAAATATATTTTCCTGGTTTCAGTGAGTAAAAAGCTAACAGTCAATAAATCATTTGCTGTTTTTTAGTTGCAGACCTGAGTAAGCCAAACTAAAACTTAGTTTTGTTTGATTTTAAATTATAAAACTAAATCAAAACTTTTTTGAGTTGAGATTGGAAAGCTACACAAAAACTAAACATATTTTTTTAAAAAATTAAATTATAATTGTAAGAAAAAAATGTAATATTGTAAAAATATACATATTTATTTAAATAAACAATGGAATTTTTGAATACTGATATTCCTAATAATGACAAAACTGCAATAATTTATTTCTTTAAACAAGTATCATTTACTTAAAAACTATACTTATGTAAATGGGATGCATAATTTATTTTATTCCAAACTGCAGACATGTTGGCTCAGGTTTTTACATTAAGTCAATTGGTAGTTAAACATGTAACTGAAAAATCATTTCAACAGAGATATGAGTTAAAAACAATAGTGTTTAATAAAAATTCTTAGGCTGTGATAAAAACTAAACTTTTAAAAGCAGGTTTTGTTTCTTTTTTTTTATTTTGTAATATAAAGTAAAAATAGTTTTCTTTTAATACAAATAAATGGGAAAAAATGTTTGTTATTTAATATTCTCTAAGAAAGTATAATTTATTTGGGAGAAACAATCATGAAAAATCAATTTTTCCAACTTTTCCGTAAAAAAAAAAAAAAAAAAAAAAAAAAAAAAAAAAGGTAAAAAACCAGTTTTTTTCCTGCCACTTAAATTTTTCCAGAAAACTTACATCTCTAGTTGGGATCTCATCCAATAGTTGCATAGTTGCTAAAATCGGTGGTTGTAAAATCACTAATCTATTATATTTGATGATCTAGCCAAGTACAAAGCAGAATAAATAAAAAATAACAATAAATTCAGAAGAAAGCATCAGATAAGCAACTTACCTATACGTTCATTAGACAATGCAGTCCATATTTCTTCATAAATCTTGCTTGAGCTTTCTAAAAAAATTGTGTATATTTTAAACAATAAATAAAAATGAAAAAATAAATGAAAATACAAAATATAAAGTTATATGTTATTAAACATATTGCTTATTAAACATTATGTTATTAAACTATTATTATTACATACTTCGTCATCTAAGAGGTAAACAGAGATAATATTCTAATTGGCATTTTTTTTTTAACCTTTCTACCCTGAATGGGTCTAATCGACCCATTTCTATTATTTATTTCATAATAGCTCCGTCGGGTTTTAACTAAGAGCTCTTATATTTTAAGTATTCCTCAAACAGATAAATATCTTCAGTTTATAATTTTTTCAGACTTCCGAAATTATTTTTTTTAGCCAAAATAAAAAAAGTCACATTTTACCTGAATGGGTCTAATCGACCCATATCACTAATCGCATATAAATGCATGGAAAACAATTAGATTTTTCGATGCCATTGTGGAAAATGTTTAATCAAAATAAAAGTTTTAGTTTCTCCGATCTGTATTGTAATCAGAGATTAGTGTACTGACTCTGCGTCATATGCAAATTTCCTCCTTGCGCCCCAATCGAGTTTTTTCTTTGGGGGGGGGGGGGAGGATTCCCAGAACGGTTGTTTGTGCGTGCATAACATGTCCGTTTCTTGCGATACACGTACGGTTCCAACGCTCTTTAGGGTTTTCGCATGCGCTGAGCATTTTGCGATGAAAAAAATGGGTGTTGCCATTGGAAATTTTCGAGTTTCTGTAACTATAACCGTAACCGTGAGCGCCATTTTGTATTCGTTCGCAGAATCTCGAGCTCATACCTCTGAATAGCTATATCTGAAATTTCATTTTGATCGGTTGAGCGGAATGGCCGCTAGAGCTCCATATATCGGCAAAGTTTTTTATGACCACCCTGTATTTTCTTCATTATTCGGGTTTCAAAAAGATATAACACTTGTCTCATATGTGCCGAAAAAAAAACAAATCGGTAATCCTCCTTTCAACTATGCATCATGAGGCCAAAGTTTCAAATGGAGAAAGAAAAGAAACCGGAAATAATTTTATATTGTAATGAAACTAAAGGTGGAGTAGCTACTACTGATAAATTAGCTGCTGCATATACATGCAAAAGGGGCACTAGGCGATGGCCTGTGTGTTTATTTTACAATTTAATTGATCTAGATGCAATAAATGCATTTGTTGTTTTTATGCATGTAAATCCTTCTTGCAATCAAAACAAACTATACAAAAGGCGGCTTTTTCTAAAGGAACTTGGGAAACAGCTGACCGAATCTCACAGAGATATTAGGATGAAACAAAATATCCGAGTAATCATAAAGAAGCAATTGGCTACCTCAGCAGGTGAAAAAAAAGAAAGTATTGGTTCAGCTAAACGTGGAAGATGTAAAGAATGTGGTCCAAACAGAGATCGAAAAGCGCAGACGAGATGTACTTCATGCTTATCTTTTCTTTGCCAGGAGCATGTAAATGTGTACTGTAAATCTTGTTTATCATAAAAAATGTATCAAAACAATAGAAATAAAACAAATTTCTAATGTACTTTTTTTATTATTATTTTCCAAATTATTGCTTATACAAACAAGGCATTGCAAGGAAGAGGGGGAGGGGGTGCAGTTAAAGTGTGAGGGGGGGGTTATAAAATATATTGGT
Organism: Maratus speculifer; assembly: GCA_964019185.1. Lineage (NCBI taxonomy): Eukaryota > Metazoa > Arthropoda > Arachnida > Araneae > Salticidae > Maratus > Maratus speculifer. The sequence goes on along the minus strand of OZ025296.1, from coordinate 184,812,572 downwards.
CTCTAATAGTGAATACAAAAATAATATCTAATATAAAGCTAGTTAAAAATACTTGTTTTGAGGTAGAATAAATAAAAACAAGTAAACTGGGTCTAATCGACCCATTCAGGTAAAACGTAACTTTTTTTTCAACAGGGTAGGAAGGTTAAATTGACTTTTTGTCAGAGGAATATTCAATTTGCATCTGTGAATGCATTTTTGCATTTAAATTTCGTTATATATAATTTACTTCTGCTTGTGATAGAGAATAATATAGTTATATCAGAAATTGTCAAAAGCAACCAGAATAACACAGTTCTATGTGCAAAGCAATCGCTGACGGCATATCACATATTTTATTTTATAATTTATTATGAAAATATATACAACCTTTTATTCCTTATTTAAAAGAATAAATTATTTTGGTAAATAAACCCTCTTTCGGCAAAATATAGATGCAATTTTTATCAATAAAGATCCTTTGAAATATGTTAATACTTTGCCAAAAAGATAAAAATTCACAACTATACGTGTTGTTTCGGATGAAAAAAGTATCTCCATAAAGTCAATGCACAATATTATGCATTGCTATGTGTAACAAAATTGTCTTTAGATTCTGATTTGGTTACCAGATTAGATATCAGAATGATTTTAAATTTTGATCAGGTAGGATTCTTCAATATGTAAATGACAATACACGGGATATGGTTTTTGAGTGAAACGATTCTGGACAAAAGCAAGTCACCAAGCATCTTGTTGAGTCGGCCATTATCCTAAATCTTGATAACCTCTGACACACATACAATCAAATTATTTCAGGCAATTATTAAGATCTGTTATAGAAAATGCGTAGCATTACTATAGTTTGGACAAAAACGTCTGTTGAACTGTCTGTGTATCTAATGTTGTCACTCTCACATAGAGACAGCTAAGTTTATGTTATCAGTTTCTGATTCCTCATACAATCATCACCGTTCCTTTCCCATGCCTTTATGAAAATTAGATTATACTGTTTGTTTGATGAAGAGTAACACGATTTTTCATAAAATAATTCTTTTTGCTTTTTCTGACTGAAGGGTGATTAATTTTGACTGCACTAAAGAAGCACTTTACTATGCATTGATATATGGAGTCATTTTGCTGTGCTTATATATGTAAGCAAGCACTTTGCTACTCTGTGATGCACAAGGTCACTTTACTTGATGGATTGTCAGCTTTTGATATCTATTTCTGAGGTCCGTAGAAATCGATGTGCCAAATTGTCTTAAATATAATAAGAATTGTGAATATATTGTGCCTAGTACCATAACAAAAATGGTGATGATCATTATCAATTGTGACTGTTTGACACTGACTTCAAAAAGTAATTCATTACTTTTTATATGTATATATTCATAAATTAAATCATAAATATGGAAGTTTATCTCTTGTAAAAATTATTCTCTTTAAAATCTACGTTTGGAGGATATTAAATTATATAAAATTTAAACGTTTTTATGCCGGTACCTGATATTTGATGTGGGCTTATTGGATAACGTTTTGTCATTAAAGAATTTTAAAGGATTATTCAATTCTTTTTAGTGTTTTTTTTTAAGTCGGTTGATATATATATATATATATTTTTAAAAGCTTATTTTATTAAAGTCTGTTAAAAATGATGTAACAAGAACTAAAAATTTATTTTTTCGATTTTTGAAATTGATATGCTACAGCAGACTCCTTTAAATCTGCAACTCTAAAATCCACAACTTTTTAAAATCTGCACATAATTTACGGATGTAAACAATGAAACATTCAGTTCAGATATAGGGACTAAAGTTTACTTTTTTAATTTTATATCAGTTCCATATATATTTTAATTTGTAATTTTTGTTAATATTACTGAATTCATGTTTTTTCATGAAGGAAGAATAAATTTATTTTTGAAAAGTCCCAAGCTGTGCGGATTTGAGAGAGTATACTGTATAAAAGTCAGCAGGACTCCAAGCAATTTTCACATACTGTACCTCACTCTAAGTCCGTTGGAAACATTATGAGTGGTGATAGATTTTTACACGACACTCGGACTATGCACTTCTATATCGCTTTTTATTATGGCTGACATTTTAAGTTTGTGGCTTGGGCGAGAGCATTTACAATGAATTGTTTTTGTTCAGATGTATTGAGCAAGTTTAATCTATGGTTCTTGGTCATTTTGTATCAAAAACACCAAATCTTAATTTTTATGCTGTTTTAAAAAATTAAATGAATATTTTGACTGTGAATTTCTGCTTAATAATTGAAATCAAATATTACATTAAAAGAAGAAACATTTTATTAAATATAATTTCTTTTAATTCAAAAGTTCATTTAATATGGAGATTAAAAAAAGTAAACTAATAAATAAAACAGTATAAAGGCAGCTTTGCAGTTGCTCTAGTGAAGCACTGGGAAAATCCTCTGATATCATTGAAAATTTTTCATTCTTAATATTCAAATAACTCAATAAGTTTTCTAAAATACCCCAAGGAAGCAAGTTGTGGATGGAAAATTACTACAGTAAATCTTATTTAAAGTAACCATCTATCTGTTAAAACCTAGATTTTTTAATTGATGAAAAACGTAACAATTCATGTTATTAAAATTTATTTTTCACAATAGAAAAAAATACATGAATTTAAGTATCAAGACAAAAGTTAATTTCATAAGTTAATTATTACAAAGTTTAAAAAATGAATACATTGACATTTGCTTTGATTTTATGATTTTATAACTTTTATTTCTAAGTCCTTTCGAAGTTCAGTAAATAAATGGAACTTTTTCTGGACAGGAACAAATCATGACAATTTCATTAATTTATCTATTTTTGAGAGTTTCCTGATAGAACAAGGCAGATGAGTTTAATGATAGTTATTCTTAATTTGTCATCAAAGTTAAATTCATTGCCTAAAAAGGCACAAAGGGGTAAACACTTATAAGTTCCAGGAATAATTAAAAAAAGGAAACTTAAACTTACAAGGAAGGTCTCCATACGGGCATACTCTGAAAAATCTGAAAAAATTACAGAATGTTCTTCTCATGAGGATATATACATATATGTAAAAAATTTCGGCAGAACCTCCGTATCCTGTCTGTAAAAAAATAATGAAAATTTCATTATTTGGTGATTTATCATCAGTTGGCGCTAAAAAGTAATTTTTTTTAATTTTTTATTTATTATTTTTTTTTATGTCAAATGTATTTTAAAAGAAAAAAGTTTTTTGTTCAACATGTTTAAATAATAAACATGCACTGGACAATTGCACGATAAAATTTAACTACTAAGAATGTATTTATTAAAAATACAAAACATTGCTCAGTAGTGCACTAAACATGAACTTGTAAAATTAAAATAAAATAAAATATCAACGTTTCATGCGTCTTCAGGAAAATATTATATTGAAATGACTAAAAGTTTGCTTCCTGATTGAGAGATAATATTTCTAATAAAATAAAACTGAAATGAATCAAAAGTTTAAATATGTTGCCACTTACACGTGAGTAAAAATAAAAATATTGCAAACAGATACAAATTTAAGATTTTATGATGTTATGCCATATTTTTGGTATATTATAATTAAATTATCATTACAAGGTTTATTTTCTCATGCAATGATTTCGACAGATTCTATAAATATACCTATAAATATACCAAATAAATATACCTATAAATATATCCTATAATATACCAAAAATATGGCATAACATCATAAAATCTTAAATTTGTATCTCTTTGCAATATTTTAATTTTTACTCATGTGTAAGTGGCAACATATTTAAACTTTTGATTCATTTCAATTTTATTTTATTAGAAATATTATCGCTCGATCAGGAAGCAAACTTTTAGTCATTTCAATATCCTATTTTCCTGAAGACTGCGCGAAATGTTGATATTTTATTTTATTTGTACAAGTTCATATTAAAGTTCTTGTTTTGTGCACCATTGAGCAATGTTTTGTATTTTTAATAAATACATTCTTAGTAGTGTTTAAATAAATTAAATATCTTTTGTTTTGTCAGCTTTAGTTTGTTTTAATTTTGTTATATTGATATTTATATGTATTTATATTCAAATTTAACCATCAAAATTTGAGATTTAAAACGAAATTCAAATTTAAATTAATTAAAATTGTTTCTAGTTAAAAGTCTAGTTGAGCATTGCCAAAATGAATGTGTTGCTATGGAAACATATGGCTTTTATTTTTGAATATGCTTAAATGTATGAAAATAATTTTACTGAATAAGAATTTTTTATATATGAAAATATTTTTTCCAGAGGTAAATTAAATAACTACAGCAACAAATAAAATATATATATGTTCAATTTAATATATATATACATGTATGTAATATATTAAACTCCCTTATTGTTTATGTTTAAATTCATTAAATATCATTTACACGGATTTTAAAATCCAAAAGTTTTCAGTTGCATTAAAATCGTTTGCTTTTGGTGGAAAAAAGTGCTGCTCGTCAAATCATGTGATCCTTTCATCTTTTCACACTAAATATTTGAAATTATTTTTTTTTTTTTTTTACAAGTTTTCTGCTTCAATTCCGCTGCTAATTTTCACTGACCTTTATTACATACATAAGTAGTTTAATTAGTTTTTTTTTTTTTTTTTTTAATCTGAGTATGCCCAGTATGAAGACCTTTGTTAGTTTAGAAGTCTGATGAATAATGCACTTTACGAAATTATTTTTCTAATAAAACCTTCAAGTGACCAGGAAAAACAAAAAGAGAAATTTGTTTTATTTTCTTCAAAGATTTGGTTGCTGGAAGTAGTTCAACTGGGAAGGTCTCTGAATGGAAGTAAAATTAGTATTGAGCCTATGGGAATAAAGTTTGCTCCATGGAAAAAATAGTGTTCCTGCTAGTGGTAGCACAGGGAGCTTTCACTGTATTTTAATGCACCTAAAAATTTAAACTACATGTTTGAAACAAAATATATTACCAGGTGGCTTCTTCTCTTTAAGTTCTGTTAAAACTCTCTCTGATAATTGCTTTTTAAATGTATATATTTTAAGCTCCAAATCTTTAATTTTTTCTCTCAGGACTGCTATTTCCACTCTAAGACCATCTTCTACTATATTAGGAGGACTCTTCGAGACATTTTTAGGTGATTCAAAGAATGATTTTATACTAAGTTCCTCTTTCTCTTTCTAAAAAAAAAAAAAAAAAATAACTAGAGAAAAATTACTTTCTATAAATATATATTTCTTTATTTTTGTAGATATCATAATTGCTATAAAAATTTAAATACCATAAAAAGTTTCACAGTTAACTGCAATTTCTTTTCAATAATGTTATAGTTCATTATCTTCAAGTTATAAAATGCATTTTAAACGATTACACAAAAATCTACAGAAATCTAAACATAAGTTAAAATATATTTGAATTTTTAGATAACAAACACTTTTATGTTGAATAGCAAAATAAAAATACAGCTCAGCTGTTGCTGGTGAGATCTGGGCAATCAAACAATTATTGGTTACTTAATAATACTTAGATCTCATCAAACACATATAATGAACAGGGTGTGCCAAGTTATTTACATATAGTTATCTTTGACAGTAAATACTTAAAGGAATAATAGAATCACAACAGGCTAATAGAATTAAAGATTTAAGCTCTTGCAATTAGTGGTATAAGTATCTACCTGTGTGTAATTCACCCAAAACGAATATATAGTCCAAAACTCAGTAAAATCAAATAATTAATACAAATAACACTAGCCCTAAATAAAACATGAACCCAAGTTAACCTAAAAAGCTTGATCTAACAACGTAAAAAGACACATACAAAAATTAGATAACAAATAGACTCAAATCTGCAACAATAAACGTTTCATCACACATCACTAAGAACATAACTAGTGAAACTTTCACTTAAATGTGTATTTTCATACACATTTTAATATGCAATTCTGCTAATAAGACTGAATTGCTTTCTCATGAAATATGAACTTATTTTCAGAAATATTGAAGATAGTGGGTGTTTATCACTGATGATCACAATCTTTTAAAATACATTTATGTATTAATCAAGCTTTTTCGGATATAAAATCTAGCTAAACATGGAATAAAACTTTATGATTTTAATGCAAATAATGTTTTCACACCTGCGTCGTGTATTCTTTTCCTTCTCAAGAACAACAACTGAAGGTGAAATCGTCAGATGAAACAAAACCCAATTTTGTTCGGATGACACTAATTTTGATTATATCAAATAACACGAATTTTTAGTGTTTCACGAATCCACTGAATATAATGTATGTCCTTTTCATTATATTATTCCAGGCGTCAAACTATGGAATTCCATCCAACATTTTACACCACCCTCACGAGACTTCCAGGGCTCCCAACACATTTTAGCCTTCAAAAAGGGGGAAAGAGGACCATATTTGTTTAAAAAGGGGACTTTGGGGGACCACTTTTTTTTAAAGAAGACTTTGGAGGGCACATTTTTTAATAAAAACTCAGACAAAAAAAAAAAAAAAAAAAAAAAAATTAAAATTTTTTTTAAACATGCAAGTATTATTTTTAAATTACTCTACAAAAATATTTTAGATGGTTATCTTTATAAGTTATCATTAGATAATGTACACAATTTTATTTAAATACCTTACTGCAAGAGTATAGAAACTAATCAATATCAGCATTCACCTTGATAATTCTCCTTAAGGATAAAGAATAACAGTGAGTATTGAATTATAAAAAACACAGCATAATACTAACTCCTGCTGAATATTAAAATGTAAAATTAAAATAATATAACTGTTAATTATTAACCCCAAACACATTTTATTTTTTTAGCTACAATGTTCATCAGAAAAAGCACAGTATAACAAACCCTTCTGGGGAGTGATTAAAACTAATAAATCAATTGATATATATATATTTAAAAAAAAAGTTATTTTTATGATTCCAATGCATTTTTCCGAAAACTAGAAGGCTCTGCCCCTTATGAGCTATTCTTACTAAATCGCATCCAACACATTAATTTGATTCACTTAAAAAAAATTATGGAAAATTTAATAAGTTAACAACCAATGATGATTTTCCTAAACACTGATTTTCCATTCATTCTCACTGCATTGGGGGATTTTAAGGTATAATTGGCTGCTGTTCAGACTGTGATTGATTAAATAAGATCATTAAATAGCATTTGAAAATCAACTTATAAGAAGACATTGTATTTTTTAACGCTTTAAGAAAATTGTCTTAAATAATACATTTTAAATATATTGCTTTAAATCTTCACCAAAATTTTATTTCTCTCTTCATAACATTCATGTGAAAATATTTGTTTAGTTTTGTTGTAAGGAAGAAATTATTATATGAACTGTCTTAGAACTGATAACATTTGTTTAAAAAAAATCACCAAAAATACAAAATAAATCTCATGTAAAAATATTTTAAAATTCAAACGGTTTGGCAATGTTATTACTTGGACACTTCAAATGTGATGTAATTTCACCTACTTACTTTTTTAATTTTAACACATATTAATGTTACTGTATATACTCATGTATAAATTCCCCCCCCCCTTTTTTTTATAATCTGAAGAAAAATTTTTAAAAAGTGCGTATAAGTGCTCAATTTCTTGCATTATGGAAAATAAAAAGAATAGAAAGTCAAGAATATTTTAAAGAACTGATTTCCTTGATGAAATGTCTTCATCGTTTTATTCCAGAAGAAAATTAAAAAATGGACCTGGTTGACTATTCATAAAACAACAAGCACAGCCAATCATAAGAAAGTGACGTTTTGCCACCATAGCACCCCTATTACTTACAAAGGCATTCTTTTGCTAATGTTAAATATATGTAATATAATCTATAAATACAAGATAATATGAACATTAGATACTGGAGAATTTTCAATACTTAACCATTTTTGCTAAAATTAATGTACTTCAACTTACGTCACTGGCCTTGGAACAGATTGCTGACGTAAGTAGAGGTATTACTGCATTAATAATATGTTTAGTAATTATATAAGAAAAAAATATATATGATTTGTTAATGTGATAATTAAAGTGACATAAATTTTTAAGGTCTTTATTATTTACAAATGGAAAAATATCCTGTGATGATATCCTGTTTTTCTTCAAAGAAATAAAGTTCTATAAATTTTGCAAGGTTTTGGATACATGAATGAACACAATGGAAAAGGGAAGTTTTTTACAAGAAATCTTTGGGTACAACTAAAGATAAATTTTACTATAATTTTTTTCAGAAGGGTGCACTTTGCCAATTAAAAAAGAAAAAAGTATGCTGTGATTAAAAATAAATAGAACAGTGATTAATTACAGAATTAATGAAAACTGTTAATAACTGTAATTTCAGTAGTTAGTAGCACAAACAAAAAACAAGCAAATAACACCTACAGCTCATTTTGCATCTGTAAGAAAAATTACTGTTAATTGCCTAAATTTAGACTTACACACATGTGTGTATGCTAATTAAAAAAATTATGAAAATGAGTTGCACTCATTCTTGCAAACATACCGAGTAAATATAAGATAATTCGATACATAACTTCATATACTTTTGGCTGGTACAATATTGAAAATGGCACAAAAATCACGATTGCAACACCCCCTTCTGGTGGATTTTTTTCAAATTCAGGGAGGACCAATTAGCCATAGTCATACTCTTACACAAAAAATTTGGTTCAATTCGATGCATAACTTCATATACTTTTGGCCAGTACAGTATTGAAAATGGCACAAAAATCATGATTGCAGCACCCCCTTCTGGCAGAATACTTCAAAACTGAAGGAGGGATTAAAAAATACAATGTCTTCTTATAAGTTGATTTTCAAACGCTATTTAATGATCTTATTTAATCAATCACAGTCTAAACAGCAGCCAATTATACCTTAAAATCCCCCAATGCTGGACTGAAGGACCTGCTTGCCACAGCCAGAAACATTCACAAAAAATTTGGTTCATTTCTATGCATAACTTCATACACTTTTTGATGGTAGAATCACGACATACACACAGACAGACATTTTGTAAAAACAGAATTTTTGGAATCTCTGACCCCTAAAATGTGTAAATCTGTCGAAAAAAATTTCGGTTACAATACTTTCTTCTATTGAAGATAGAAGAAAATAATTACTGAAACAGTATGTGATATGCAAAATGAAATAATTTATTATGTTATACCTAGTCTTTACATAAGTAAATTAACTTTTTTTTTTTTTTTTTTTTAATACATCTTCAATCAAGATTGTCATCAAACAAAACAATGTACAAACTGCATGAATGTTACAACACTGATTACAAAAGTGTTACAACACTGATCCTTCATTAAAAACTGTGACAATAGCTCTCTAATCTTATTACAGAAATCTCTTCAAAAATAAAAAATCATAAGAAAAATTTAGCCAACAAGATACAACAAATAAAGGAAAAATACCTTCTCAAGAGTCTTCGTAAGTTCTATGATTTTGCACTTCATTTCCTCTATATGATATGAATCATTTTGTTTATGCCAGTTATGCTCACTTAGTAATCTAAAAAAAAAAAAAAAAAAAAAAAAAAAAAAAAAAAAAAAAAAAAAAAATCATTTTCTGTATAACCAAATTTTTCAAAGTAAATTCAGAAATAAGTAAAAAATAAATATAAAAATACACTAAAAATTAATAATTTAGTAGCACTCTTTCATATAGCAAAAGAATGAATCAGTCTGTGAATTATCCAATTATACAATAAAGAAATGAAAAACTTTTTCAAATGAAAATCTTTAAAGAATCTTTTTTACAACCCCCCCCCCCCCCCAAAAAAAAGAGGAATGATGTTAATATTGTACAGTGCATAGCAATGCTTGCATTTGAATAGTAGCCTTATTTAATTCTCAGAAATTCTGTGATTAAATAAGGCAAAGATTACTAACAAAAAAACACAAAATACTGTAGTCAAAGACAAGCATCAATATGTAACTTGTAATACAATCTAAAAACTAGTGATGGGGCCACTGTAATACTTACCCATCATGGATATGCATAATATATGAAAATAAAACATGTGTAAACTATTTATAAAATGCATTGCAATTTCAAAACAAAATTTAAACATATATTTAAATATTTATAATACACTTAGTACTGCTCTATTAATGAATTGCTGATGAGCTAATTTGACAAATTATACAAACTACTCCATCACTACATCAAACTACTCCAGTAGTACCGAATTGCATTAAAAAAAACATCTTTCTAAATCCAAAAATAATAATCACATTAACCAACAGTTTACTGTGTTGGATTAAGCGCATCATTTCCAATTAAAATATATCTTTGAAATGAAATTTGAATGAAATACAGGAGTCATGAAAAATTGAAGAACGTGGAAAACAGAATTACAAATATCTTGGCAACTAATAATCTGATCGACTTCGTTCTTTATACAAAATTTCGAAAATTTTAATATACCTTTCATCAGAATGAATTTTTCGAGAGTCCGAAAAAAATAGTTCCGGATCATTGATGTTACTGATATTAAATAGGCTTTGTCCCATTTTTACATACTAAGCACATAGAAAATTTCAAGTCTCTATCTCAATTCGTTCGGGAGATAGAGCATTTACAGACAGACAGAACACACACAGAGAGAGAGAGAGGGAGACTGCAATTTTTTTTTTTTTTTTTTTTTTTTTTTTTTTTTCTAAAAATGTTTTTGGGAATCTCCAGTATCTGAAACGTGGAGATTCATCAAATTTTTTTCTCCGATTTTCAAAACGATTGCAAGACTTACCCCTATACTATGTATGATAGGTAACAGTGATGCCACAGGATTTGAAAAATCCTGGGTCTCGGGGACCCAGGACTTCTAAATTTCTGGGTCCTTTTTTCACAAAAGCGGGTCCTCACTAATAATAAGTCATATTTTTACACACAAAAATTGAACTTGTTCATTTGCAAAATAAAAATTAAATGCAATAATTATTGTTTTAATAATAAGGTATAAATAATTAAAGCTAATATTATTTTTTTTAAACTATTAACAGAAAATTTCTTTACTTTTTAAAAAAATAAATGTGCAATATAGAAATTAAATTATAAAATAATGCTTATTTGAGTGTAGAAGATAACAAGTATCACTATTGTTCACATTTCTTTTAAAACGGGGGAAAACTGATTGATTGAAAAAGACATTTTTCCTGAAAAAAGAACTAGACTTTTCTAAATAATCAGAACAAGCAAAAACAGATTGTGAAGCCTGAAAATCTGTTTTTGGAGCAGAAAGAAAAAAAAAAAAAAACTATTTGGAAGCAGGGAAGTTAGTTTTTGGAACAAAAAAATTCAATCCTGGCGTAACTTTTTTTTTTTTTTTTTTTTTTTTGGGGGGGGGGGGGGTACATTTGACGAAAATTGCATTTTAAAGAGATCTTTGGATGAAATTTGTCGTTTTTGCGCAATCTTTTGATGAAATTTGCAGTTTTTTCATGATCTTTTGACGAAATCTGCCGTTTTTTTACAATCTTTTGACGAAATGTGCCGTTTTATCACGATTTCGTGGTAAAAATTGCTGGTTTTTTTTTTTTTTTTTTTTTTTTTTTTTTTTTTTTTTTTTTGGGGGGGGGGGGGGGGGGGTTGTAACAAAATTAGCCTTTTTTTTTCTTTGTGAATCTTTTGAAGAAATTTGCCGGAAATTATTTGTTATTTTGTGATTTCTTAATGAAATTTACCATTTTTGTGATTTTTTTATAAACGAAATTTGCCGGTTTTTCATGATTTTTTGACGAAATTTGTTGGTTTTTCATGATTTTTTGACGACATTTGCCGGTTTTTTATGATCTTTTGACGAAATGTGCCGTTTTAACACGATTTTTTGATGAAAATTGCTGTTTTTCCTGAATCTTTTGACAAATTTTGCTATTTTATCATGATTTTTGGATGAAATTTGTCGCTTTTTCATTATTTTTTGAGGAAATCTGCTTTTTGTTTGGGATTTTGTAGCAAAATTAGCCATATTTCTCGTGAATTTTTGACGAAATTTGCCAGAAATTATTAGTTATTTCATGATTTTTTAACGAAATGTGTCTTTTTTGCGACTTTTTGAGAAAATCACGTGTCCTGCGGGATGTGTAAGCTTCATTTTTTTCGTCCTGTTGCCGATTTTTTGGATATTTTACGTGCTATAGCACGTCTGCGGCATCCCTGAGGTCATAATGAAAAGTGTTATATTAGAGAAGTAAAAAGATCTTACTGAAAAATATGTGCAATTACAAATTCAAAATAATTAAATTTTTAAAAGCCTGAATTTCCATAGTTATTTATAAGAAAATAATACACTAACCTCATTAGATATAACATACCAGGTGACCAGCTGATGTTACACGAGCCGATACTAATTTTCTTAAATAAACCTTAAATTTGTATGATTTTATAGCTTGTGCATATGCTGCTCAAGTGATTTATCAAACAGCTACCAGGTAAAAAACACTCAAAAAATTAAAATGTTAATTTATACATGCATAATTGCAGTCTGATTTTAAAGAAAATTAGACACACATAACAAACACACACACACACACACACACAGACAGAGAGAGAGAGAGAGAGAGAGAGTAAAAAAAAATTTAATTAGCATAGATGTTGCAAATGCAGGGATGAAAGTGCACTAAAGCCATTTTGTAGCAACTTTGGAGCAGCAAAAATCGAATTTTGGAGCAGTAAAATCTATTTTTGTAGCAGCAAAAATCAGATTTTGTAGCAGTAAATATCAGATTTTGTAGCAGCAAAAACATAATTTTGTAGCAATAAAAGCTTTTTAGGAGCAGATTGAAATATTCTAATGCTAATAAACTCTTAACAATTACAATAATTGCTATCTTGAAAAATATTTTTACATTTGAAAGAATAAATACTCATATTAAATTTCTCCACATTTTTCAGACCTTTTGATGAAATTTGCGGTTTTTAGCGATCTTTTAACATAATTCACGCCTTTTCACAAACTTTTGACCGTGTTTGTTCGTTTTTTAACTAGATTTGCGGGTTTATTTAGGACCTTTTGATGAAATTAGTATGTTTTCTGAGATCTTTTGACGAAATTTATGGATTTTACGATCCTTTTGATGAAATTTTCGGTTTTTTTTCACACGATCTTTTAAAGAAATTAACATTTTTTTTCCATGATTTTTTGACCGTATTTGACCGTATGATGAAGTTAGATAACCTTTGACTCGAAATTCGCATGTTTTTCAGAATCCTTTAGAGAAATTTGCAGGTTTTTTGCTGTTCATTTTTTGATGAAATACGCTTGTTTTTCGGGATCCTTTACAGAAATTTGAGTTTTTTTCGCGATCTTTCACAGAAATTAACTTTTTATTCATGATTTTCTGGCTGTGTTTTATTCTCTTTTTTTATGATATTAACGATTCTTTAGCAAAACTCAGGTTTTTCTCGCGATCCTTTGATGGAATTCGAGTGTTTTTCGTGATTTTTCCATAAAATTTGCGTGTTTTTCACGATCTATAGTCGAAATTTGCGTTTTTTGCGATCTATTGATGAAATTCGAATGTTTTCACTATCTATTGGTGAAATTCGAGTATTTTACGCGATATATTGACGAAATTCAAGTACTTTTCGCGATCTTTCAATAAAAATTTGCGTGTTTATCGCGATTTTTTTGACAAAATTCGTCTTTTGACTGTGTTTTGTTCACTCTTTTTTATGTTAATAACGATCTTTAGCAAAACTCAGGTTTTTCTCACGATCCTTTGATGAAATTCGAGTGTTTTTTTCGTGATTTTTCGATAAAATATGCACACTTTCACGATCTATAGACAAAATTTTCATGATCTATTAATGAAATTCGAGTGTTTTTCACGATCTATTATTGGTGAAATTCGAATGACGAAATTAGAGATCCTTTGACAAAATTCACGTTTTATTTTTTCGAGATCCTTTGACAAAATTTGAGTGTTTTCCGTGATTTTTCGATGAAATTCGAACATTGTTACCGGTTTTTTGCCGAGGTTTACGGTCTTTTCCTTCAGTGTTGAATTCAGGTGGTGCCCCATGGGGGGGGCATCCACCCCCAGGAGCAATGAAATGTTCCCCCTCGGAAATGTTGAGATTTTGGGTTTTCAATGGATAAAAAGTGCACCCCCCCCCGCCCCCCGGAACTCTATCATGTCCCCCGCGGAGCTACAGAAGTCCCTCCTGGAGGAAAGTGAATTCAACACTGTTTTCCTTTGGTTGCGTTTTTTGTTCATTTTTTGACGAAATAGCAATTTTTTGAGAAAATTCTATTTATTCATTTATTTATTTATTTTTGTAATTGTTTGACAAACATGTAGCGGATTTTCGTACGCGCTTTCATTCTGCTTTCGGTTTTGCCGTTTATCGGCAGGATTTGCCGAGGAGCGAAATAATTCACTACCGACACGGAAAAGACACAGAACAGGAAGATACTTAATTTACAGAAAATATGTACAATACATAAGACAGGGGCGATTCTGAGTGAAAAAACTTTTTCGGAAATTCACATCGCATTTTCGGAAATCGGTGGCGGGGGAATTCCGCGGGTTCCCCCCCCCCCCTCCGCGATCTTCAGACGAAATCAGCGATTTATCTGCAATATTTTAGAGAAATCGACGATTTATTGCGATCTTTTGTCGAAATCGACGTTTTCCCGTGTGTTTTTTTATGAAATCGGCGTTTTCCCGTGTGTTTTTTTATGAAATCGGCGTTTTTTCGACGATCTTTAGACAAAATTTGCATTTTTACGCGATCTTTTCTTGAAAACGGCGTTTTATCCCCAAGATCTTTTGACGAAATCGGCGTTTTTTCCGTGATCTTTTCATGAAATCTGCGGGTTTTTTTCAATGATCCTTAGGCAAAATATTTTTAAACGATCTTTTATCGAAAATGGCGTTTTTTCCCCGATCTTTAAACGAAATCGGCGTTACATCCGCAATCTTTAGAGGAAATCGACGTTTTTCCGTAGTCTTCAAACAAAATCAGCGTTTTATCTGCCATATTTGGTGAAATTGCCGATTTTCGCGATCCGCAGAGGAAATTCGCGTTTTTCAGCGATCTTTTGAGAAAGTTCGTTGACAAAACATTGCGAAATCGTCGTTTCTCCTCGAAATGTTGACGAAATGTGTGCTTTTTCGGCGATCCTTTCACGAAATTTGCATTTCTCCGCGATTGTTTTTTCCGCGCCCAAAACCGTACAAGTTTGAAACTATGTGGAACTGATAACCCAGTTTTAAATTTTTCGAAGAGCATGCCTTAAATTTTCGGAAATTTCGGATGAGAATCACACCTGACATAGGAGGCGAACTCCCATTAATTGGGAATAAACATATTACGGCAGCTCTCATTCGTATCGCCCAACGCGCGTGCTGCACGTCACATGACGTACCGCTTCGAACTCTGCGATCGGCTGCGATGAAAATGAACGTAGGATTGACTCGAGGGAAAAACAACTTACAGTCGTTTGCGGAGCCACGATAAAACTCCACAAAACACCGCGTGTTTTTCGTGACCGAATGCGCATGTTTTTCGCAATTTTTCGGTTAAATTTGCGCGTTTTTCTAGATTTTTTGCAATGTTTCTTTGTTTTTTGACGAAATTAACAGCTTAAAAAAGTCATTTGTTGTTGTTTCCTGGATCGACGAAATCGCGCTAAATTTCGTTTTGGCACTAAGTGCCTTTTGGCGCAGATTTGGCGCAAAATTGAAAAAATTAGCTGTTTTGTAGCAGTTTGGCGCAGAAATGCGGTTTCGGCGCAGTCTGGCGCAATTGGCGCAGGTCTTACATCCCTGCAAATGATTCTTAAAAATCTTTAATTAACCTATTTTTTCCGAAAAGTTCCCCCACTCCTTACTTTTAAACGATGCATTAAATCTCTCTGAATTCAGCAGCACTAAATCCTACCGTAACATTTTATAAGACACACACACACACACACACACACACAAAAGAAAATTCTTAATGGAATAATTACGTTTGATATCTGGATGATAAATCTTCATATGAATTCTTAAGAAATTCAATTTCTTCATCCTTTTGTCCTAATACTTTAATGTGCTGCTTTTGTAATTGTTTGTAGTCCTTATCTAAAATTTAGAATAAAAGAGAGATAAATACCTAAAAAGTACTTTTATTATTAAAACACAAAAAGATATACACTTCTATAAATAAATGGAAAAGAAAAAACAGCTTTAAAAAAGGTTTATCTGGTTTAAACTAGGATGTAAAAAATGATTTTTTTTTAACAGATTTTTTTTTTTATAATTTTTTATTCCATTGTCAAAATACTGAATAGATACCAAGCATTTTATGTTTCTAGAACAATTAAGCCTTTAATTACTAACATAATCTATGTTTTTATACTTTAATTAACACAAATGTTTTAGTTGTTAAAGAGATAATTTATAAGGAAATAAGAATTTTAGAAGGGAACAAGGCATTATGTTAGTTCTAAAAAATACACTATTTCATAATAAAAAACATAAGTAATGTGTTTAGTAAAAATAAGGGGGAAAGTACATAACTCTTTATTAAAATAAATAAAAAATCGTTAAATTATAAAAATTTCATAAATTGCAAATTTTTGAAAAATAATATTAAATAAGTTTAACAATATCCCACATTTTCTTAAGAAATAAAGTTATATCAGTTTTGTAAGATCTTGGACAATAAGTTTTACTTTTTTTTTTTTAACAAGGTAAGTTGCATTTTGTTAATTTTAAAAGGGTCCTTAAAAAATGGACAAGAAACAATAATTACAGAATTCATAAAAATTGCTAGTAAGTAATTTTATTAGTTATTAGCACAAATAACAAAACTAACAAATATTTTTGACAGTTCATTTTGCATTTGTTCTAAAAGAAATTAATGTTAATCACCTAAATCTGAACTTACAGGATATGTGTATATGCTAACCAAGATATCTTGTTACGTTTAACATTTTTACACCAATTAGTTTTTTTTCTCTTGTACATTCTTTTACAACAGCTGTTGAGTATAAGTTATTCTTCCATTCTTCTTTAGCTCCAATATTTGATATAAATTTATTATTGCAAAAGCAGAATGATAAAATAATATTCTAGTTATTTGCTCGCTTATTTTCAAGGGCAGCGCCAGAGGGGGGACCGGGGGGGTCATATGCCCTCCCGTCGGGCATACCTGGCCCCCCCATCGGGGTCAAAATTCAATGTCGTCGGGGAAAATATTTTGACTTTTGAATTTCGACTCGGTTGAATTAAATCGAGTTAAAGACTTTTTTTTTTTGTAAATTGGACTAACTAAACTAATTCTTTCGGGTACGAATCAATTTCTGAGTGAATTTTAATTCTTGCAAGTTGGAATAAGGTTGAACCCGATTTTTCGAATAAAAATGTCCAAATTCCTTTTGTTAAATTCCTTCCAAATTCCTTCTGTTTATATGAACGACTACACAGGATGATACAGGGATGACTGTTTGTATATTAATTTTTCAAGATAAAAGATCGAATTTATACTGAAGTTATGATCAGGAGTGCCCAGAGAGGGTTTTGGTCATACAATTTAGTTTTTTTTGGGGGGGGGGGGATTTTTAAATTCTTAATATTTCCTTTTTTTTACTGTTAAAAAAATCTTTAATTTTTCACTTTTAATTTTTTTCAACATTTAATTTCCAGAAATGTTCCTGCGTTTTCTTTCTTTAAATTCTAGATAAGGGCAATAAGAACTCATTCCGCTCTGTTCAACTCGCTATCTTTTGAATGTGCAGTAGATTATAAGTAGAATATAATTTACAATTGATATTCTGTTTGGGGGGGGGGGGAGTGACAGTGTTAAAGTACCGTAATTTCCTGCGTATAAACCGCGGATGAAACAATTCTTTTTGGACCCAGAAATCTTATTTAGTGGTTGAAGCCAAA
Organism: Maratus speculifer; assembly: GCA_964019185.1. Classification (NCBI taxonomy): domain Eukaryota; kingdom Metazoa; phylum Arthropoda; class Arachnida; order Araneae; family Salticidae; genus Maratus; species Maratus speculifer. The sequence continues at coordinate 184,794,677 of OZ025296.1, read as the reverse complement.
CATTTACGGCGATCTAATAAGTTACATTTCTTTCTTATATTTTATAATTCTGGGTATAAAAATAATTGTTTTATCTATCCGCATTACACTTACATCTTTTCATCAGTTGGGGTTGAAAATTGGTTGAGTAAGTACTTCGAGTTCAGGTCGAAATGTGGAAAATAATTTTTTTTTCGAGCTCAGATCACGCTTCGGGCAGAGTCCTGCAACACATAGTGCGAACTAGATACAACCCGATTAGGAGTGTGTCGGATCAGGCTAAAGTTAATATTTTTAGAAGAGGTTCATATCGACTTTAATTTTTTGAGTCGGGCTGACTTGAATTGTTTTTAGCGGATGGGTTCGATTCTACTCGATTTCACAAAAGACTCTCTGAAATATATTTTAAAATGAAAAACTATATTATTTGAATATCGCCTAGTACATATACTGTACTAGGATATATTGTATATTGATTATATTGATCTGATATATTGATTTTTCTACATGAAAAGTATAATTGATACTAGAGGAAAAATTGTAGACTACTTTTCCATTATTGCATTACAAAATGAATTTCTTTTTTCCATTTCGGAGTGGGATTGGGTTCGCATTCCATTCTGTCAGTTTTAGGTTGACGTTTGTCGACTTCGGGTCATCTTATATTTTTTAAAACTGGCTAGGGGTGAATAGACATAGAATTTCCGGGTTCGGATCGAGTATAACCAAATCTGCGCAGGATTAAATTCTCTCAAATTATTCCACGAATTTAACTAATTTTTTCTTGTTTATATTTCGTTAAAATAGGAAAATTTGTGCTTTATTTTGGTCCATTGTTACCTCTCCCCATCCTTAAAAAAACACCTACTTGAAATATTCTCAACTAAAGTATCATTTTCGTCAGATTACATGAATGCTCAAACAACTTAGCCAATTAGAAATTTTTAGAGTTAGATATGGAATTTATAAATCCCTTTTACCTAAAAGTACACCAAAACTACGAACCTAGGCCCAAATTAATGTAAAATTCTCCAGTCAAAAGACAGAAATTTCTTAAAATAATAGAAAAATCTCTTCAAATCAGAGGCATATCCTGGCATTCTCGGGCCATGCTCAGGGCTGAAAATTTTAGCAGGTGCAGACTTCTTCTGGAACCTCACATAACCCGCAGTTAGAGGTCTGCACGGGCCGGAATTTCCTGGCCTGGGCCATAAGGAAAATGTGAAAACATTTCCGGTCGTACAGAAATCAGTGAAAACATGCCCGCCCATTCTAGCTTGGCACAATTTCTATGATTTCTTAAAAAAAATCAGATTTCTATAATATAATTAAGATTCTTTTAAAGAATATTGAATACATATCTACGGAATGATTTTACAGTATATTTTACAGGAAATACATATTAGCAATATTAATGATTACTTAAATTCTTAGATTTTCAACATTCAAATAAAGATTCATTAAAAAATTAATATGGTTTAGAATAAAAGAAAATAAAGAAAGCAAAAACATTGTAACTTTTGAAGCTATGTAATAAAAGTAGATTTATGAAAATATTTCTATATCATTTTACTGAAGATTCTAAATCCAAATTCATTCTCAAATCCAAAGGAGCTACTTTTTGATACATTTCTGAATTCATTATTTTTTTTCGAAAACGCATAAGATTCGAAGGTGTCCTTATTCTGAAACTATGTAATGGAATGGCATTATCTGTTTTTTGATGCAAGCAATTTAAGAAAATACTGTCAAAGTTAGCATTTTGAATAGTATTTCCGAAAACATCAGCATGGGAAGGGAGAAAAATATGCAACCATTTTACAAGAAATTTTATATCTCAGCAGGATTATACAAGTGTCTTATTTACCAAAATAATAATAATAATAATAATAAATAAATAAATAAATATAAATGCTATTTGATTCCAAATGTCTTCAATAGTGAGGCTTGTCAATTTTATACTTTTACGATTAAAAATTAATCAGAAAATGTATCAAACTTTCGCGTTGTTGAAAAGTGAATTTAAGAACCATCAAGAGTATATATCCAAATATTATGCTAATATAAGTTCTCTAACGCTATTAATAATTTTACAAATCATATGATGATGACAACAACATGTTGACTGCCCTACACATCTTGTGAACAAATAAGTCTAGTTCCAGCCCGGCTCCTCTATATATAGAAAAACAATGCAAGCCTGATCTCGGCCCAGCACGAGTTCTCTAAAAATTTTTTCTCGGGTTACACACAAAGCAAAAAAATTAATGGGGCTGTCCGATGATGATCTCTACTCTGTACAATTTAAATTTCTGTATTGATGTTGCCAAACTGGTGTCGCACATTTACACTTATTCTCGTTAAAGCCATATTCATTGAAAATAGCTCAAATTTTATTGTTTTTGCCCAAATATTTATAAGGGTCCGGTAGGTTTGACCCGCATTCCACCCACCCGGCCCCTTGCAGATCGTGGTTCGGTTCGGCGGCGGTATTACTTTCAAATGAGGATTAGGGTTTAAGACTTTGAAATAGGGTTGACTTTCATTCTTCGTGTTCAGATTGGGTTTTAACTCTTGCAGCTCGGATGAGAATATACCCAATAATTCAAATGAATGTTCAAATTATTATTCACATTAAAAAATCTACATGCAATAAAACCTTTATAATGGATACTACTCTTACTGGTCCGGCCAAAATCAGCAGGAAAAAATGTACAAGGCCTTATGTGTAGCATTTTTTTTAAAGTCTCCAGTACATGGAATATGGATTACGATACTAACGATAACTCAAACCTTTACAACCGAATTGAGATTTATATAAAAAAAAATAAAAATAAATATTGCAGCCTACAGCACTTCTATAAAAATGAAAATTATTTTCGATCAGAAATCCTCATGCAAAACAATTTCGTATAATTTTATAAACGTAAAAATTCATATTTTGTAGAAATTCAGTCAGGCCGATATTTTAATATCTTTTCCTAAAAAAAAAACATTTTTTTTTTGTTTATTTGTTTGGTAGGCGCCAAGCCGGGTTAAGGCCAAACTTTTAACTTTTATATCGGACGGGCTATTAATTTATTTTGTACGATCCTGGTCGCACCTGGGCCTGAAATATATGCCCGTGCAGTCTTTCAAGTATCGGCCTAGCACGCGCGGACTTCTAATTAGAGATACACCGAAAATTCGACTTCGTTTTCGGTTAAAAATCTGAGTTTTGTCAAAGATTCATATTTGGGGGAAATGCTACTGAAAATTTGGCTGGACGGAAACTCGGCTGAAACTATCTGAATTCCAGAAGTTTTGTCTCTTCCTTTGGAAATTTTCAACATGACTTGTTGATCTGAGTAATACTTTTAAGTAATTTATTTCAATCAATTTCAATGAGAAATATTAAACAACTGAAAGATATGTATATTCAAAAATTAAATATTCATTATTGAATCTGTTTTCCTTTATGTATTACATTGTTAATTACTAATATATGCTTATGACTACTGATTGTCATAAAGTAATAAAAGATAAAAGTAGTATTGTTAGAATTCATCTTACAAATGTACAAGAAAAAAGAAGAGCATCACTTATCTTAATATGGATATCTCGGGGCCACAGTCTTCTTTAACCCATTAGTGCCTAGCGTCCCATTTTTGAGACAGTTTAAAAAAAATCAAGTAAGCGCTTTTCACACCAGTAAAAAGGAGGATAAAAAAATATTTTCTTTCTCGAGACAAAGTCCTCGATAAATTAAGAAAAAAGTTATTCTTGCTTTAAAAGTGGTGGGAAAAGGCAAAAATTGAATTTTAACGAAGAAAATAATTTAGGCATTAATGGGTTAAATACTTTTTATTTCTTGAAAGACAGCACTTACATTTAGAACACTAACACACCAACACTATTTACAAATAAAGCTTTTTTTTACATAATTCTCTTTGCGTATGCCACCAACACAAGACATGAACTCACAGTACACAACCAATTTTCGAATTTTCGAACAGCACTAATAGAATGCTTTTAAAAGAAAAATAGTGCTGCAAGATTTTTTTTAAGATTAAAAATATTACAACTACATTTTTAATTTAGCAGAGCTCAGGTCACGTGACAACTGGCAGTCTATTTTTTTTTTTTTTTTTGGAATGCGCGTGTTACAGTATTATTATTTATGTTTTGTTTTTGTTTGAAGCTTATGCACTGTACATTCATACATATTTATATATGCTTGTTTGATATGTGGCTTTATACACGCATAATTTATTAATAATAATGTATATTTATATATGTATTCATAACTTATAAATTTTTTTAGCATTTTCATTTGCGTTTACGGTCGAAAATATGAAGGTTACCAAAATTCGGTTTTGTTTTTGGTCTTCAAAACCTGTTTCAATCTATTCTTATTCTAATATAGTTTAGGAATTTGGCCCCCCCTGTCGGGGATACTGTGCCCCCCGTCGGGCAAATTCTGGCGCCGCCCTTGCTTATTTTGGAGAAATTTGCTATATTTGCTAAGCTTATTTCACACCAGGGATACAGAAAATGTTTCTACTTCTAACATTTCCCCCAATCCACATGAAAATTTCCCCAATAATTTACAGTATGTTATAGGTAAATGCTGTATTATCGTACGTAAAGAACATTTATTTTTACAATATTTCTCAACTTATGCGCAAATATACTTAGCAGATGCCATTCTGAGTGAAAAAAAAAAAAAAAAAAATCTGAAATTCTCAGCAACTTTTCTGAAAGGTTAAAGCAGAGTGGGAGAAGGGGGAAGGGAAGCCACTCTAAGCACTATGTTTTTTCATAGACCTCTGGTGTAATTTGTTTGGAGAACTTTTAACAAAATTTGCATCTTGCAATGATCTTTTGATGAAAATTGTGGTTATTTCACAATTTTTTCACAAAATTCACTTTTATTCAGCATTCAATTGACAAAATTTGTAATTTTTCTGCGTTCTTTTAAAGAAATTTGCAGAAATATTTCACCAAAGTTTTGTTTATGTAATATTTTTTATATTGTTCATATAGTATCTGTTTATTTAGCTATTTGTTTTGATGAAAATCGTGGTTATTTTGCGATTCTTTGACAAAATTTACAGTTATTTTATGACCTTCTGAGTAAATCGCATATTGCAACAATTCTTGGGCAAATTTCACAGTACCTTTGTGTCCAAATTTTAAGACTGATCACCAATTTTTTTTTTTTACTTTCTTCTATCTTCAATAGAAAAAAGTATTGTAATCGAAATTTTTTTCGACGGATTTACACGTTTTAGGGGTCAGAGATTCCAAAAAGACTGTTTTTACAAAATGTATGTCTGTTTGTGTGTATGTCGCTATTCTACCATCAAAAAGTGTATGAAGTTATGCATAGAAATGAACCAAATTTTTTGTGAATGTTTCTGGCTGTGGCAAGCAGGTGCTCCTTCAATTTTTAAATAATCTGCCAGAAGAGAGCGTTACAATTGTGATTTTTGTGTCATTTTCAATATTGTACTGGCCAAAAGTATATGAAGTTATGCATTGAATTGAACCAAATTTTTTGTATAAGTGTATGGCTATGGCTAGTTGGTCCTCCCTGAATTTGAAAAAAACTTGCCAAATGGGGGCGCTGCAATCGCAATTTTTGTGCCATTTTCAATATTGTACCAACGAAAAGTATATGAATTTACACAACGAATTGAACCAAATTTTTTGTGTAAGTGTATGGCTATGGCTAGTTAGTCCTCCCTGAATTTGAAAAAAATCTGCTGGAAGGGGACGCTGCAATAGCCAATTTTATGCCATTTTCAATATTGCACCATCTAAAAGTATATGAAGTTAGTCCTAGAATTGAACTAAAATTTTTGTATATAATTATTTTTTGGTAAGGCAAATAGGTCCTCCTGAATTTAAAAAAAAATATATGCCTATCATTCTATTGTTCATCGGCTCGTGTCGAGAAAGAAATTCGTTTTTACTCCGATTAATTGATTGAAGTAGAAATTTAAGATGAAAACCAAAGTTTGTATGGTATTGAATTAAAATTATTAAAACATTAAAATGAGCAACAATTTTTTAAAAATATTAAAATGTACGTATGAGATAGAAGAAAGTTTGGGGATTGGCACATCCAACTAGTTTTTTTTAATTCTTCTCTTAGAACCGTATGCTTGAAATTTTTGAAAAATTCAGAGCAGAATATTCAGAACTCAATATACGATACATATTATTCTGAGATCGATTTTCTAAGACGTCGCCATACAAATCTTTTTATTTGCAGTGAAAATTTTTCAACTTAGGGAAACTTGGAATTTGTCGTTAAAATCAAAATCAAATGCATATATTTATACAAAATTTCCCCCAATCCTAGATCGCTGGATCGGACATATTCTGCACCCCTGTTTCCCATAAAAGAATGAATAATTTGATAACTTGAATGAAATTATGACATCGGAAATTAAATTCAAATAAAACATTTAATTTTATGTCATTTTAAACATTTATAAAAATTTTAACTTTAACAATGATCTTTAAAAAATCAGCTGATTTACAATTTAATCACTGATTTAAATCAACCACTTAAAATTGTCTACATCTAAGGTTTTTTTTTATATCTTTTTTATTACACACAGATGTAATTATTAAGATTTTATATAAATAAGATAAGTTTATTTGAAAATATACTGCTTAAATAATTAGTCTTATGTAGAAAATTGAAATCATTTCTAATTTAAACATTATCAGTAAGATAATGTTGTAAATGAATGTCTTATGTTGAAAGAATAAACTGCTCTACACAATGAAATATTGATACCTAGATAAATCTTATGAAGAATTTGATTAATAATAGGTATAATATTTTATTAATTTTTAAATCTAAATTAACTTTTTTTCTTTTAAATACCCAATCTTTTATGTGATTTTAATGATAATATCCCACAACAATAAAAATATTTTTTCTATCTTAATTGTAGTAAAAAAATTGTAATGAAAACTAATTCACTGAGCATTTTAATATTTCATTCTTGGCCTAAGCATTAATTCAATTATAAACACATTTACTATTTAAGATAATATTGCCAAATTCCTAACTTTTTAAAAATAAATATTTGGAGTTGAAGATATTAAGTATATATGACTTCAAGGGATTTGCATTAATTCTGAGATTTATTTAAATATTCTAAAACATAGGAAAACCCTTTCACAGGTCATTACAGCATGATTTCTCGAGAGCAAGTGCGTAGATGTACATTTGAAATTTCTCATCTCCCTAGGATTAACAGTTAAAAAGGGGCATGTGTTATAATTAAATTAATACAATAAAGTTGAGTTTCTTGCTGCCCTATAAAACCCGTGATCATTAGTCATGGGGCCCGTATCCACAATGAGGGGCAATTTATTAAAAAACTAATTAATAGGTCTGATTTTTATAATTTCTTACAATTTCCTCCCCTTCCAGACAAGTCTCCAAAGATGGACCGTCTTCCATCCACATTACTCAGCTGAAAAGGGCAAACAATTTTTACATTAAGTGAGCTAATGGGAGATGAGTTTTTTCTTTCGTATAATTAACAAACAATAGAATAACAATAATAAAAATGTACAAATATCATACCTAAGAACAACACTGTTATAAAATGTACCACTATAAGCCATTAAACATGATAAAAACAATTGTATTAATAAATGCAAAACACTCTGCAAATATTATACATAGAATAAGATAATCAAATAGGAAATGTATTGATGATGACTGATTCTGAAAAGTCCAATGTTATTTATATTTTCAAATTTGTATGGAATTGTCCTGACATAGTTCAGGAAATAGTACTTTTCACATTACACAATGTTCACAATAATGCAAAAATAATTAAAAATTCAAATGTTCATAATAAATCAAAAAGTAATTAAAAATCCAAATATTCATAATAATGCAAAACGATATCAGATATAATATAATATCAGTTCATATGTTACCAACTATTTCAGTTGGTTGGTGTATGTAGTTTAAATTGGTTATTAGGTAAAAAGTATCTTAGTTTGGAAGCATGTATTACTTCATAGTCCTTCTTTGTAAGCCAGTTATGCTTATTTATTTTGAAACTTACATTGGATAATTTTTCCATAATTTGATATGGACCAGAAAAAAGGTGGACTTAACTTCTGAGTATTCGAATAATGAAATTCTTTCACTATGACAAGGTCACCAGGTTTAAAAGGCACTTCCACAAATTTTAAATCATATCTGACTTTATTTTTCAAGTGGCGTTCACTTGTTCTTTGGAAAGCCTCTCTTCTGGCCTCCTCTATAGAGGGATAATAATTTTCATTGTCTAATACTGGTGGATAAGATAATTGGCCAAACATTAAATATGCAGGAGGGTAATTAGTTACTGAATGAGGTGTGTTATTGTACTCATTAATCACTTCCTGCAGAATTTTGGGCCATGGGATGTTTGAAGGGGTAGAATTTACTTTTAGTCTTAGTCGGGTACAAACTGACTGATTCACACGCTCATTTTTCCCAATTACACTGTTGTCTATGAGAAGAAAGTAATTTTTTTACATTCTGTTTATGTACCTATTTACGAAATTTAGACGCTGGAAACACAGGATTCCTATCCGTTAGAATTTTCTTGGGAAGCTGAATATTAAAAATCTGTTTTAGAATGTTAATATAAACTTCTGTTGTAACATTTTTAGAGGCAAAACCCCAAACATAACGAGTAGTGTGATTAATAGCTAAGTGCATATACTTTTTTGTTGAATTATAATAGTTGAAACCTCCTACTGAATCTAATGATATTACATCGAAGGGTAGTTCTGTGGGTGGTAAGGCTTCAAGAAGAGCAAATTTAGATTGGTGTGATTTTTTGTTGAGTTGGCAAACTTCACAATGTTTGACGAATTGTGTAATATCGTGAGTCATGCTGCTCCAGTAGTATTGTGGTGAAATTAAATTTAGCATTTTTTGTATTCCAAATTGTGTATGGGTGGTTATTAATAATTTCTCTCTCAAAGAGAAAGGTACTACAATTTTTTGAAAACCCTTTTTGTGAATTACCAAAATGTCATTAACTTTTTGAAATTTAGGTCCTGTTATACTAGGACTTCCCTCAGAGGGATTAGTCTGAGCGATATTGCTGAGAATACACATTTAATAACTTGCGATAAGTAAAGAAAATGAGATGTTACCTTTAATTGGTCATTCATTGTGTTAAAATATGATGAAAATAAGCATATTGAATCATAGAATTACAAAAGCTTATATATAAAGTTGCATATACTATTTTTATAAAAGGGAAAGCAAACCATGCATGGATATAAAATTGGAAATATGCAAAATGTTAAAAGTAATACAGAAAACAAAACACAAATTTTCTTATATTGGAAATTTAACTCTTTGAAATGATGTCATGAGCATAAACAGAAGCTCCACACCGATTTGAGAAACTATAAACAACATAAACTATGATGTTTGAAGAGAATGGAGTGTATTTTATATGGTGTGAGATCCGTCCGAATGAATATCTGTTTTCCACGGATGCAATGAGGTTGTCGATAAGAGTTAAGGGATCCTTTTTTAAGAATTTGTCCTAAACGACCATTTACATCTTATAAGTTATTGTGATGCCAAAATTATAGTTTCTAACCCCAATGGTATCCTAGAAATTGCAACATTCTCAATAAATTGGGTTTAAAACTTTTTCTAGAAAAAAAAAAAAAAATGTTTAATTTGTGAAATTAAATTGTCCAATATTCTAGAAATCATTCATAACGAGAATATTATATCTTAAAAGTTGCCAAAAAAAAAATAAATAAATAAATTTTTAGTCATATCAACAAAGAATTCTCAATTTTAGAACTTTTTTTGCTCGTGCATTGATGGTGATTTGTTGTTCTTACGCAAAATATAGTATATTTTGCAGCAAAGATGGTTACCAACATTTTTTGCCCACATTATTTTTTAAATCGGCTAGGTACTCCCAATGATAACGAAAAACACACAACCGTTATTGCTTTATAGCATAGAAGTACAGAATCAAAAGCTATTTATCTCCTATTATATACACATAAATTATCTAATTAGTGCTAGCAGATGCATTTTTAAATATACATAGATCAATATAAGGCTTCATTTTTCTTTTCTTAGTATTTCTTAATATTCATTTTTCATTTATTTGTAATATTCAGTAAAAAACTTACTTTCTTAAGTCTGAATTACGTCAACTTTTTATAAAAGCGCCAAAGTCCATATAACAGCGAAGTATTGTGAAGAGTATTAAATACAAGGTAGTAAGACACTTAGCCAAGCGCAGGTAATAAATCGCCAAATATTGTTCTTTTCGCCCTCTCTCGAAATGCATTTTTTCCGTATATTTAAAAAACACGATTTTGAGTCATCTTATTTAAAATTCAAATAAATAAATAAGAGGAAGTAATAATAGCATAGGTCAAAACATTTTATTTCAGCATCAAGGAATTGTATCGCAGTTACACATGTGGAAAAGCTGCTTTTGGCCAAAAAACGTAGTCTTCATTAAATTTGAATTCGATTAAAAAAAGTACCGTGATTAATTAAAATGCAATAGGCAGAGCTGCCAAGTCTCCGGCATTTTGGATACCGGTATTTTAATACAGAAAATGTTTTATTAAATTGGAACATTCTGCGGATTTAAAAAATAACTTTTCCTATAAGAAAATTCTGCTGTACAATAAACGGGAGTTTGGCATCTCTGTATAGGAATATTTCGTAATCTACTTTTTAACCTTAAAAAAAGCAACGACCATTTTAAGGGTACAAAAAGTATTGCTAATTGTTCCATTTTGCATTTTTGGTACTGATTGTAATATTGATACATCTATGGTGATAAATTTCCAATAATTTTTCAAATCCCATTTATTTCATTAAAAATATAAATATTTTGTTCATTTAGTTTAAAGTAAATGGTTTTTATTTAATTTCATAATACTTTTGAAATATCACTTTTCATTGGCCATTTTTTAAAGCATTTAGAAAATGGTTGTTGTTTTCAGTCAAATATAGCCTTTGGTCTGTCTGCATTTTATATTATTATTATTATTTATAAATGGTGGAGAAATATTAATACTTAATCCATTACGTACATAATATATGACTCTGTTATTACATGTCACCTTTTTATCATCATAAAAATTATGTTTTTACTGATTTTTATTAACTCAATAGGAAAAATTTTGTGCTTTGAGCAATAAATGTCTGCATTTCAAATATTTATTTATTTTAACAAAATTCTTTACATTCAGAAGAATTTTTATTTAAATAGGAAATCCAAATGTCGCTGTTAATAAAGAAGAAAGTTACAAAACGAGTAGATGCATGCTATCAAATATGGAAAAACGATGAATCCAAAAAAGACGTCGTATGAAATGTCATCTTTTAAAGCAAAAAATCGAGGTCTGATTATCGAGCCTATTGATTACAAAATGTGCATTACATAAAAAACTCTGCAAATATTGATTTTTTTTTTTCTTTTGTGCAGTTTTGGCTTCGAAAGGTGCGCTATGTTGCAAAAAGATATAAGCGACTATGAAAACACACTTGGTAAACGTTCATGCTCAGTTTTACAAATAAATATGGCACATATAAGCTCTATACACACCGAGGTTCCTAATTGGTGCCAAAATGGCATTCAGTTGCCTAACATGGTTATGTTAGGCATGTAACATGTTATAATAAATTGTTTGTTCTAAAAATATTTATTGATTGTCATTTCTTTTTTTTTTAATAACAGAAAATGTTTCGTTAATTCCTTTTTTTTTTTCATTTTGAAATAAATAAATAACGTGTTATTACAGCATGCTATATGTATCTGGTAATCAAAACGATGTTTTCGCCTAATTGGCATAAAAAATCTCGCCAAACCCGGTGCTTATATCTCTAGTATATTATCTCAAGTATTTTATTTATATACTATAATTGTTTTTACATACCATTTACTTCTTTTTGTATATAAAAATAGGTAAGTGGCTCCTTTATGCAGTATAAATTGTATAAAACTTTAAAAAATAATCCCCGTTGCCCCTTTTTGGATCGAATTAAAAAAAAATCAATGTCTAATTCCAGTATTGCTCCCAGGTATGCATACATATTCCAAATTTCAAAGTTGTATGCCAACAGGAAATGGATGAAAAATGGGAAAAGATGTCACATATGCACCAGGGTAAATAATTGGCGTCAAAATGGCATTATTTTACCTGAGATGCTAATCCGGGTTTATTTATTTATTATTTGTTTATTTACTCATAAAATTTTTATTTACTTTCATTTCCTTTTTTTAATTATATAAAATATTTGTTTTTATATTTATTAATTATTATTATTATTTTATTTACTGTAAGTTCTTTTTGAAAATAGAAAATAATTTAAAAATGTGTATGTAAGCGTTATTTGAAAATAGAGTTTTCGCCAAATGGGCTTTGAAAAAAATTGCGGCAAATCTGATGCACGTGTGGCATCCGTGCCGAAAAATTAGTGACCAGAATTGACTACCACACACAAACAAAATATAAGTTAAAAGAAAACATGCAATAAAAATAAATATAAAGGGAAAATGATGTCATAAAAAAAACCTTTTTATTTAAAAACGTAATTGTTTCTTATTTTCACACGCGAAATATATAAAATATTCTTTTAGCAATCAAAAAATGCTATTAACAGATTATCACAAAATCTCAAAATCAAAGTTTTTATGACATTTTTTTTAATATAAAAAAATAACAGTTTAATTTTCCTGCATGATTAAATTTTAAAATGTTTTATTGCATTCAATATTTCTGAGTGCCTAAAAGATTACTATTTACTCCATGTACTGATTCGGTTATCTACGAAAATATCCAGCTGGTGAAAATGACGCACAACAAATTTCTGTGACGTATGCAAATAAACTGTGCTTTTTTATCAGTTTTTTTAATATAACTTTTAACCTATTTGGAATTAATTTTTAAAAGTAGGTGCATTCACCAGATTACCTTCATAGGTACCTTCTGGTACAAACAAAGTCGAAATCCGACAAGTACTTTTTGAGATTTGCTTGACGAAAGAATTTTTTTGGCTTTTAATATCGTTACGTATCTCTGAGTATAAAGACTTCGCTTCGCTCAGACAATTATCTAACTCTTGGTGTTCTTTAATTTCATCTGAGGTTAATAAATGAGTATGGAGATTTACAGAAAAAGTGAGATTTTTTAAAAGCATGTCTGCTTCAAAATTTGTGGATCCTTTATTGTATTTTACGGTACAATCATACATGCTTAGTTTTAGTGACCATCTGACTAATCTACAGGTTAATTGTTTCACCTTTTTAAGCCATACTAAAGAGACATGATTGGTGTATATTTTAAAAGGTTTTCCATGAATATAATAATGAAATTTGTCAAGGGCATCGATTATGGCTAAATATTCCAGTTCTGTAATAGCGTAATTTTGCTCGTAGGGTTTTAATTGTCTCAAGTGGAACACAATGGGATGCAAGTTCTCTTTTTCATCCATTTGTTTTAATACAGCACCTACGACTTCCTTTGAGGTATCAGTATAGACATGGCATGGGAGGTTAGGATTGAATAATTTTAAAATAGGCCTAGAAATTAATGCGTTTTTAAGCAATTCAAATGATTGTTGACAGACATCTGACCATTCCCAAGGAGCATCTTCAGGGGTCTGTCCAGGTTTTTTTCCCAGTCTTATTTTTGTCAATTTAACAATTATTTTTGTGAATTATTTCTTTTTTTGTGAAAAAAGTAAATTCACAAAATATTAGTAAATCCATTTCTGCCCAGTCTTCGAAATTGGGTCATGCTTTAATTTTTCAGAAATAAACTAATATTTAGGTAAATGATCTAATTTACTAATAAATAGAGAGATTTCTTGTTCCATTCTTTTGCAATTATATTATAATAAACAATCGACAAACAGAATGTTTAGATTAATGTAAAAAATGAAATTATAAACTAAGGAAAGCATGTATGGTTAACAGTTAGTCCCACAAAGCAATTTAATATGAAAATGATTTTATTAGTTATTAACTTTCAATAGAACTTCTTTCGTGTGTAACTTTTGTTAAGAAATAAAGAACCAAATGTAAATGTTGAAAGAACAATTACAAATTTTAAATAAAAGCACTAACTATAATAAATCTGTACAAAAAAACCACATGGAAATGTATCCCAAAGAGAAACACTTAAATATTTGATTAAGAAAAAAAAAAAAAAAATTGAAATCAAATTGTTTTGTCTTGTTTCTAAGAAGTTTTTTTACAAACAGGACAAAACAAAAAAATTGGTTTTTGCGCATCAGCATCTTGACCGATTCCCTTAAAATAATTAGAAATTTTATAACAGCCTTTAGCATCTGACAATCGTATTTTTTTTCACGAAATTTCGATAATTTCCTCCCGTGGAGGGACGTTCACATTTCATATTGATGGAAATAAAAGAAATGAACACATGCAGTAGAATAAAAAAAATAAGGGAAATCAGAGAAAACTCAAAGTAAGAACACATAAAGCCTGCGAAGCAAGTTTCATGCACAAAGCGAATGCAGCAAAATAAAAACAGGTGTTGCCAAATTAGGAAGAGAAATCATAAAAAGATACAATCGCCACACCTACTATGCTGCTGACGTCATGTATCAGCTAATCGGCGCTCATTCAAAATAAGGATAACGGGGAGAAAGAGTGGAAAGCAAGATAGCAATAAAGTCCTGTTCACACTATGGATAGTTAAGATATCTCAGGCCTGGAACTCTCTCAGAGAGTTTCAACTTATTCGGGCTAGATACAGGAACAACCACTCACTCTCATTGGCTATAAAGCTTCGCTTTTATTGAATGGCTGTTGGGGCCATCTTTACTTCAAGTGCATGCGCATACATTACATTTGTTCAGTTCAGAGATACAGTGATGTTCGCTGAGATATCTCAGGTAAGTTTTTCAATGTGAACAGGCATCCAATTCTGGGAGTGTCCACTTCAAACATGGTGATCTTAAGCTATCTTAAGTTTGTAATGTGAACAGGGTATAAATCAAAGAGGCTGTAGTTTGTTTACGTTGAGATAAATGATACAACGAACACAAAAATCTTTATTTTTGCAGAAATTTACAATTATTACGCTTTTTTTGTGAAAGGTCAGTTTTTCTGAAATATAATTCTGTGAAGAGTCCATTTTTCTTAAATTTATTTTTGTGAAGAGTCCATTTTTTTGTCATCGAATTTTGTGAAGAACGGACTCAATTTTTGCCCTGGACAGACCTCTGATCTTTCTTTAATAATTTATTTAGAAGGGCTCTAATTTTAGCATACCTGTCTATGAATTTGTGGTATACGTTAACAGAACCAAGGAACCTTTGCAATTCTTTAATGTTTTTTGGAGGGATTAATTTTTTAATAGTTTCAGTGTTAGCATTGTCCGGTTATTTGGCCATTCCTAATTTCATAACCGAGGAAATCAATTTGAGATTTAGCAAAGTTAAATTTAGAAAATTTTAAATTGGCAAATGGTAAATATAGTTATAAAGTGATCCATATGCTCGGCATAGGAATCGGAATAAACTATAAAATCATCAAAATAATTGGTAGTAAAATTGACTTTATGTTTATCTAGGATTCTTCAGAGAGCTCTTGCAAATTGAGCTGGAGCATTTTTATAGCCAAAAGGAAGAACCAGCCACTCATAAAGACCATGATTGGTTGCAAAGGCCAACTTTTCTGTGTTTGAAGGTGGTATATGCCAGTAGCCAGAAGCTAAATCTAGCGTGGAAAAATATTTGGCATTGACAAGTTTGTCCAAAAGCCAATCTATATGGGTTCCGAATTAGTCTTACAAATGGCATTAATTTTTCTGTAATCAATACAGAGACGCGTTTTACCTTCTTTTTTATATGCCAGAGTCACGGGAGATGAATAAGGACTATAAGATTCTTTAATAAGTTTAGCCTCCAGTAACTCTTGTATTTGTTTCTGAATTTCTGCATTATCCCTAGGAGATGCATGGTAAGATCGAAGCAAGATAGGAAGTTCAGAGGTGAGAGTTACCCGTTGGGGTTCCCATCTGACTCTACCTACGTCGTATCTATTGCCTGCAAAAATATCCTTGAAGTCGCTTAGAAGCCCTTCCAACTGTAAGTTCTCTTCAGTAGTACAATGACTAAAATTTTTGTCATCATAATCTGAGAGAATTTGAGTATCAAGGTAGCAATGTCCCTGTTGAGACAAAATTTCTTGATTTGATTTGGAAGGAGAATGAAGCGACTTTTTGCAATTCATATCATCCGTTAAAGTTAAGGTATGGTTAAATGAATTTTCCTGAGAAATTTGATTGGAAATGTTTTGATCATACTTAAGAATGACTCCATCCTGAATCAGAATATTCGAGTAAAAGTATCCATATATGAAAATTTTGAAATTCTGGGGTACCCAGTACTGCATATGGCAAGAATGACCTAACTAGGTATAAGGTGCTATTTTGCTTGATATTTTCTATTTTGAGGGGTAAGTGAATTTTTTCTGAAATCTGAACTTGTCCTTGGTTTTGATTAACATTAAGAGGATGACAGCTTTGAATAGACGTCATATCCAAAGCAGCAACTAAGTTTTCTGGAATAAGGGAAAGGGTACTTTTGCTATCCAATAAAAATGGTATTTGAACCTCATGACAAGTTTTTGGATATGTATGATTATCATAATTTCCATATCTGAGGTACCCCGGGACTATAAACCATCATAAAACATTATGGGTGTTCCTTGATCAAAGGAATACCCATGGGCATTTTGTGATTGAAACTGATTTCTGTAGGTTGCCAATTTAGGGTTCATTGTTGCCCCTGTATTGCCCTGGACATCATATTTATGAAGTAAAGTATGATGTCTTCGATGGCAATTTTTACAGCTCATTTTGGAGGGACATTTATTTGAAAAGTGGCCACCACGCAGACAATTTATACATAATTTGTTTAGTTGGACAGTTCTCGAACAGTTATCTACAGGCATATTCATTCATTTTCTGCAGGTATGGGTGGCATGCGATTGTGCATGTTTTCTGCAATCAATCTACAACAAGAACAATGTCAAATCATTTAATTATTTAGCAAATAATGAAATAGCATTCTTTGCAATCAGAACACAATCTTCTCAATATATTCACCTTTCAAAACTTCTGTATAACATTTTTACAACTTACCTAATAAACAAAATATGTAATAAGAACAAACCGTTTATGTGCAACTCTATTGATCTTTGTTTATGAGAAAATTAATTTTGAAATCAGAGGTTTATATGCCAGATGCCCTGTGTGTATGTATGTGTATTATATATAGAGAGAGATAGAAAGACAGAGATAGATTAATAAATAGAATAAATTGTAAAAAAAAAAAAAAAAAAAAAAAAAAAAAAAAAAAAAAAAAATGAAACAGCCTCAGTGTGTTTCAAATCTGTCAATAAACAATTTAAGCAAAATACTAAAGCAACAAATATTTTTTATTCAAGAAAAAATTTGTTTTGTAACCATACTTTTTTGATATATCTATATAGTTTTTTAAAATATTACAACACAAAGAAGAATCAAACATAGTTAATTTTTATTTACACATTTAATAGCTCAGGGCTTGAATTTCAGGGCGGGATGTCGGGATTCGCACCCAAAATTTTGAAATCCCGCCCAAAAGAATAACGTGGACAGGAGGCTCCCGCCCAAAAAATTTTGCATTTTGAAACTATGATCAACTCCCACGACCGTTTTGTGAATTTTATGATATTTTCGTGTGAGTAATCGGCACATTTTGTGAGTTTTTTTACAGCGAGATTTTTTCCGTGACTGATTGATAAATTTTGCAATTTTTTTCCTGCAATGATTTGACAAGTTTCGTTGTATTTTCCGCAGCGAAATAGAGGTGATTCTGTTCGAAATTTCCACTCCCCCCCTCCCCCACAAAAAAAAGAACGCATTCAATTCCAAAAATTATGAAACGGTGATGCGCTATTGCGCGTAAATTACTCAAAAGATCGGAGATGACACACAAAAGAAACAGCTCTTACACGTTTTACAAGACATATGATTTTGTAAAAGTTTGCTAAAAATCGGCAAATATTGTTAAAAGATCGCGAAAAAACAACAAATTTCCGTCAAATTTCGCCAAAAGATTCATGAAAGAATGCCTAATTTCGTCACAGAATTCTGTAAAACCGCAGTTTTTGTCAAAAAGGTTGCTAAAAAACGTCAAATTTCGTCCAAAAATGGCAAGAAATGGCAAATTTCGACAAAAGATTCACTATAAATGACAAATTTCCCCAAAATATCACAAAAAACGGCAATTTTCGTAAAAAAATCGCGATAAAACATCAGGTATCATCAAAAGATCGCGAAAAAACGGCAAATTTACTCAGAAAATTCACGAAAAAAAAACATCAAATTTCGTTCAAAAATCGCAAAATACGACAAATTTTGACAAAAGATTCACTATAAACAACAAATTTCCCGAAAATATCGCGAAAAACGGCAATTTTTGTAAAAAAAAAAAAAAAAAAAAAAAAAATCGCGATAAAACATCAGATTTCATTCAAAGATCGCGAAAAAATGACAAATTTCGTCAAAAAATCCCGAAAAAACGGCAGATTTCGTGAAAAGATCGTAAAAAAAGACAGATTTCATCAAAAGATAGCGAAAAAATCCAACTTTCGTCAAAGGGAACCTCCCCCCCCCCCCCAAATAATATAACGGGGAGTTCATTTTTCTGTTCAACAAACTAATTTTCCTGCTTCAATATATTTTTTTTTTCTTTGCTACTCTAAAATCAGTTTCTGACAGCTCCAAATCTTTCTGAGTGAGCGCAATTCCTGAAAGCAGCCATATATTAAACAAAAAGTTTCCCTTTACTCAACAAAGTATTCATTTTTTAAGAAAATCTTTTTCGATGAATTTGACTTGCCCCTTATTTAAAGAAATGCAAACAATAGTGATACTTCTTATCTTCTACACTCAAATAAGTATTATTTTATGATTAAATTTTATATCGTGCACATTTAAAATACAGAAAAATAACATTATTAATTATAATTATTAATCATTAATTATAAATATAAATTTATAAAATTAATTAGTTTTATTAAGTTTTATTAATTATTATTAAGATAATAATTAGACCTGTGACAAAAATAATTAGCACCGGGAAAGAATTTACCACCAGTAAAAACTAAACAGTATACAAGTTTTTTTTTTTACACATTTCGCATAATTATTCTGAATTGATAAAAATTGCTTCAGTGATATTTTTTTATGTCTGTATTCTGGTAATTCTTTAAATAGCACATAAAATAATGGCAAATTTTAAACATTTTTTTCTCCCTCCCAAACAACCAAACTCCCCTCCATTTATAAATGTTGGTAGGGAGAGCCCCTCCTTCGAAAAATTGAATTTCAAGCCCTGTAGCAATAAAAAAATTTTGAACTAAATGTTTTAAACGAAAATAATAGTCTATACTTTCTTTCACAAACAAAAATGATGCTAGCTTTGTTAACGAACAATGAATGTTCTGCCGCAAGAACTTTGAAAACAAACACAAAAGAATCTTTTGCAGATTTGGTGAACCTTATCCATTAAAGTTATTTGGCTGGGGCATTACCCCCAGCATGTTTTTTTTCTCTGTACTTTCTTTGTGTCACATGCCAGTAGAAAAAAATTTACAAAAGTTCTCAAAATGAAAAAAGAAAATAAACCTCCAAAAAAGATTGTTTACTGAACAAAGGGAAGGCATTGTTAAAAAATTTTTCACCCCCTATTGTCATTTTTATTCAGTGTACCTGTGGCTAATGTCACATGATTAAACAGGGATAAGGACAGGATAAGGATGATATTAAGTTCCCTGTTTTTTTTTTTTTTTTTTTTTTTTCTTTTTCTTTTCAATGAATCATTTACAAAAGCGAATGAATCGTTATCACAGATTTTGTGTATGCTTTAAGCTATGTTTGTTTACAACTCAATATCTAAAATGGTTTTTTAACTACACGAATCATTGAAATTTTGAATATTTTATAGAAAATTATAACAAACAAAAGGGATTTCAAGAAATAAAAAACTTGTATTTAGGCAGATAAGTTTTCTCAAAACACCTTAAATCAAAAGTAAGTTTAAAATAACATCGTCTTATCAGAGACTGGTAAGATCAATGGGCTTGCCCGGGTTTGTTACTTTTATATAAGTATAGATAGAAATAAATAATTCAAATACAGTAGAACCCCGATAATTCGGATTAATTGGGACCAAACCCAATCTGGATTATCGAAAATCCGGATTATCCGGAGAATTAGAAAAACTAACAGAAAATCACCTTTATGTTTAATTTACAGACAGTAAAAATGTTTACTTTGTAATAAAAACGTTTGTAATTTTTTGCAGTGCCAGTTTTCTGTACCTTTTGTGAGCCGTACGATTATGCACCGCTTGAGCATAAGTAGATCGTTGGGTATAGTTTAACCCTTTAACGTTCAAAGCATTTTCGCTGCTAAGATGTTGAAATAAATGATTGACACCGGTAATGGCGAACAAATATATTTGTAAATAAGAAAAAGTGATTTTTCACATACACAATAAAATTGATTTTTCAAAATTAAAATTCCGGTGTCGTTGTTGAATATCGGAATTAAAATTCTGTGGTTTCGTAGAGAAACTAATGAACGTTAAAGGGTTAAATAAGAAAGCTTAAGGGTATTCTTCCTAAAAGATTTCAGAAAAAAAAAAAATTTATTCAGAATATGACGATGAAAGGAGTTAATGTTATGGAAATTAGCCAAATCGCTTCTTAAACTTGAAAAAAAATTGACCAAACTGATCCGGATTATCCGGAGATTCGAATTAACGGGGTCTGAATTTGCGGGGTTCTACTGTACTCATAATTATTTTGTTTTCTGGGTGATAACTCCAAGCAAACATTTTTGGCCATTAGATTTTGCAAATAATAGAAAAGATTAAGAATACTGAATGCTATATAACTGGCATTTAATTTTTGCATACAATTTTATTCAAATTCATATTCTGAGTATCTTTTTGTAAATT
Organism: Maratus speculifer; assembly: GCA_964019185.1. NCBI lineage: Eukaryota > Metazoa > Arthropoda > Arachnida > Araneae > Salticidae > Maratus > Maratus speculifer. The sequence continues at coordinate 184,773,637 of OZ025296.1, read as the reverse complement.
TCTAATGAATAATCTCCTCAAAAGAAAATTTTCTTTTACAATTTAATTAAAATCTTAAAGGTCATTGTGTTATATTATTAACCTCTTTAGTAATATGGAATTTTTAATTTTAATATTTTATGCTAAATAACGAATATATTTTATCTTTGCTAATTTTATATGTTACCCTTTTAACACATCAGGCATGTTTTTCAACACACTGTAATTTTCATCCTACATGCATACAAACATGACATAGATTCACTGAGTCTCATATTGACTGCTTAGATAAAATATTAAAAGCATAAATTATTTCTATCAATATTTTAAAACCCTTAAATTACAAAAAAAGGGAATTTTTTATTAAAATGTATTCCTCCCTTTTTATTTTGGGGGGGGGGGGAGAAGAGAAAAAAACATTTGGTTTAAATCATGGTTAGACCAAGTGGCTTTAACAATGATTAAAAAAATTAACATGATAAAAAAAGTGATTTAAAAAAGTAAATAGCAAAAAAGTTGTTTATATATACCGTATTTTCGGGTGTATAGCCCGCACCCTGTGTATAATCCGCACCCCTAAATCAATCAGTGCAGCAAAAAAGTTTCGTGTATAACCCGTGGTGATGCATCGGCAGGGGTGGGGAATTTTTCCATATTCTTACCAGCCCAAGGAATTATTTCACCAGCCCGCAAGATGCAACACACACGCAGTTAAAAATAGTTATGACAAAATTGCACACGATTACAGACAAAATTACTATTAATACAATGTACTTTCATAATTCTTTTTTCTATAATATTAGGAATCCTTCTATAGTAAAAAAAAACTAGCCTTAAAAGGAATGACTCCTGGAATGATGCTGATGTGGAAGATTTCCGGAACTAACGAATCCGGGTTGTCCACTCCTTCCATGAGCCGAATAGACCAATCAGGAAAGGGCTCCGTCTATGCATCGCCGTATGGGTTACCATAAAGAGAGGAAAGGTTACCATCGCCAACAATTGCCAAGTTTGTCGCCAACTTGGCGATATATCGCCAAATTTGGCGACCAAAATTAGTTGTCAAAAGCGACGCCAACTTGGCGATAACTGTAATATTTCGCCAAATTTTTAATTTCTTTAGAACACCAGTCGTTTGATACATCATTTGAGAGGTTTGCAACTGCTTATTCATATAGTGGATGTCTTGTGTGTTATCCCCCATTCTGCTCCCCAGGGGGGACACATTTTTATTTTATTTTCAACACCAGTCGTGTTACACAAGATTTGAAAGCTCTGCAACTGCTTATTCATATTATGGATGTCTTGTGAGTCACCCCCACACTCTGCTCTCCCCAGGGGGGGGGGGGGGGGGTCGGTCACATTTTTAATTTCTTTACAACACCAGTTGAGTGACACATCATTTGAAAGTTCTGCAACTGCTTATTCATATTATGGATGTGTTGTGTGTCATCCCCCACTCTGCCCCCCCAGGGGGGCACATTTTTAATTTCTTTACCACACCAGTCGTGTGACATCATTTGAGAGGTCTGCAGCTGCTTATTCATATTATGGATGTCTTTTGTGTCGCCTCCCACTCTGCCCCCCAGGGGGGCAGATTTTTAGTTTCTTTACAACACCAGTCGTGTGACACATCATTTGAAAGGTCTGCAATTGCTTATTCATACCATGGGTTATTGGCGAGCACAGCAAGCAGGGGTAGACAATAATTTGGAATCGCGAAGCGATTACGCGGGGGGTTGGCGAGCAGAGCGAGCAGGGGGGCGGGGCCCCCCTAGTTATATATAACAGAGGTAAGATTAATATTAGATAGAACTTAATGCCATATTTACACTGTAATAATTTGGAAAGTTAAATATCTAGATTTAAAATGATAATGTGCCTATTGCCTACAGTTTTTCAAAAAAATAAAAATGCACTCGCCTTGTGAGAAAATTCACTCGCCAATGGCGAGCAAAATGATGTATTTCCACACCCCTGTGCATCAGTGTATAGTCTGTGGGCTATACACCATTTACGAACGTATATTTCGATCAGGGTTCGAAATTAGAAGCCATTAGTCATAATTTTTAACACAAATTTACCAAATTTTTTTGTGATGCATAATACCTACAGTAATTCGGCTAAAAAATTAAGATTATCAGTACCGTAATTTTTGGAAGAAACAGCGCGGCGTTTACATGTTTTATGATAAAATTTCAAGCGATGCGGCGTTTACGTGCATTTTTTCTTTTCAAACAAGCGTGATATTTTTTCTGAATTTTTCTGAAAATTAAAAACATGATAAATTCAAAATTTAGGACATAAAATATACATGTATCTTAGGTTATTGGTTCCCAAAAGGATCGAATCCTTGGAATTGGCTCGAAATGCACCAACTCTGAAAAGGAACGATTCCTCGGACTATTTCAAATGAAACGACTCCGGAAAAATTTGATTCCTTGAACTCGTTTCGAAATGAAATGACCCTGTAAAGGAACGACTCCTCGGAATCGTTTCAATAAAAGACAGAAGGCTCTGAATCGTTCCAAAATGACATAAATCACGCACTTTTTTTTTGTTCTTTGCAACAGGGTAGGATACCAAATCCGAAAAGGAACGATTCTTCGGACTCTATCTCAAATGAAACAACTCCGGGAAAGTTTGATTCCTTGAACTCGTTCCAAAATGAAACGACTCTATAAAGGAAGGATTTCTCAGAATCGTTTCGGAAAAGACCGACTGCTCTGAATCGTTCCGAAATGACATAAATCACAAGCTCTTTTTTTGTTCTTTGCAACAATAGGGTAGATATTGTGCAAAATAAATAAACAGGATAGGGAAGATTATTTTTTTGAAAAATAAACTAAATCTTAAATGATCTTAAATTCCGAATCGTCGAGGTTGGAAGGATTTTGGATTTTGTACATTTGTACTCTACAAACAAAATGGAGTGCTGCAGCACCGATTCGCTAGCAAATAATTATTTTCTGATATTTTATTTATAGTTTTTTTTTTTAGGTCTCGCATATAAGTCGACCCCCCACTTTGAAATTCTTTTTTTGTCTAAAATTTCACGACTTATATGTGAGTATATATGATAGCTATTATAGATCTATCAGTGCAATACATGGCGATAGTTGCGACAGTTCTTCCAAACGAAGAAATAACTGTATTTAAGCAGTAAAAAAAAAAGCCTTTACAAACATCGGAGAACTCTAAATTTCGCGGCATAGCGAAAAAAATTTACAAATTTTGATGTTTTTTTCAAATTTTTCGAGGTTTAAAAGCTGTAGAAAAATTATCACAATTTCCAAATTAAAAAAAAAAAAATTTTTTATAATCCGCATCGTGTATAAGCCACAGCGGCTTATTGGAAGGTTTTTTTCTTGTATAAGCCGTGGACTATACATCCGAAAATACGGTATATATCCTTTAATTGCCTTCTAAGAGACATAAAGGAATCGACTGGGAGCAGAAACTTAATGTCCAATCCGCACCTTCCATCGGTACAGCCTGTTAGTACTCTTGTCTAGTGTAAGGGGAACGAACGCGGATTGGCTTCCTCCAACCCACTTGGCCAGCGTGGAGGGATTTGTACACAACCCCCCTTATTTTACCATGAATTCACAAAACAAATCACGGCCCTCAGTTCCTGGTTATGGCAGCAATCAGATAGACATGAAGACAGAGGGTGCTAAGAATCACCAGGCTCGGCTTGGCTGCCATAAGTTGATAACTTTGGCTACGTATAATGGATGATCCCTATCTTCTAAAAACCGTTTACAGGAATTTGAAGAAGAGTTAGATAAGATCAACTGGGACATTTTAGGATTATGTGAAGTAAGAAGAAAAGATTGATCTTGCCAGCGGACATGTTTTATACTACAGAGGCACAGAAGATGGAAGAACAAGTGGTGTAGGATTTTTGATCCATAAAAGGTGGAAGAATCACATTGTAGAATATGATAGTGCGTCAGATAAAGTTGCAAGATTAATAATACAAGTGTCCAAAAGATACAAGCTGCAAATTACCTAAGTTTATAAACCAACAATAAGTTATTCTGATGAAGAAATTGAAGATTTCTATGAAAAAGTAGCTTCAATGCATCAAAAGGGAAATTGCTACATCAAATTAATAACGGGAGTCTGGATGCTAGAATTGGAGAAAAAAAGAAAGGTGAATTATCTGTAGGAAATCATGGATGTGGTATGCGAGATGAAAGAGGAAACAGATTGATTGAGTTTGCAGAATCAGGGTTCATACAGAGTTGGGAAGAAAAAATCTAAGGAGTCCAAAAAATTTTAAGGACTTGCCACTTTTGTTGTTATTTATGTGGCATGCACTTGCACAGCCCCAATTCTGCACCGCGAGAAAGAGAGAGAGAGGGAGAGAGAGGGGGGGGGGGGTATCCACGATCTTCAGGCGAAATCGACACTTTCCCACAATCTTCATTATAATCAGTATTTTATCTGCGATATTTTAGCAAAATTGGCGTTTTATTGTTGAAATCGGCGGTTTTTCTGCGATCTTTTGACGAAATTGGCATTTTCCTGTGTTTCTTTTTTATGATATCGATGTTTTTTCAAAGATTTTTAGGCAAAATTTGCATTTTTACATGATCTTTTCTCGAAAATGGTGTTTTATCCTCACAATCTTTTGACGAAATCGGCGTTTTTTCCGTGATCTTTTGATGAAATCAGTGGTTTTTTTTTTTTTTTTTTTCAATCATCTTTTGACAAAATATTTGTAAGCGATCTTTTATTGAAAACGGCATTTTTTACCGTGATCTTTTAATGAAATCGACATTATATCCACAATCTTTAGACGAAATCGACGTTTTCCTGCAGTCTTTTGACAAAATTAGCAATTTACCTGCGATATTTGGTGAAATTGGCATTTTGACCACGATTCGCACAGGAAATTCGCATTTTTCAGCAATCTTTTGACAAAGTTTGTTGACAAAAACAATGAGGAAATCGTCGTTTTTCCACGAAATATTGACGAAATGTGTGCTTTTTCGGTGATCCTTTCACGAAATTTGTATTTCTCTGCGATTGTTTTTTCCGCGCGCAAAATTGCACAAATTGGCAACTATGCGAAACTGATAACCCAATTCCAACTTTTCGGAAGAGGATGCCTTAAATTTTTGGAAATTTCACACGAGAATCACCCCTGAATCCACCATTATCAGCAAAATTGAGGCTGATGAATCGTGGAGAAATCAAAGTTGTATATCTAGCTGTGAGGGAATTAACAGTATAATCATTTTTTGAAATTAGAAGCTTAGAGGTGCGTCTAGATTATTCTTTTCACTTTTCTTTCCCGTATGGCCATGAAAAGTAAATCACCTTGGTGGCTATTAGTATGATCCCAACCAATCACTGCTGTGCTTCTGATGAATGACATGCATAAAGGGTTTACCGTGCATTTTACAATCGCATTTTTTTCCCCCTTTTGGGAGCAATATTGTTTGCGTGCAAACCGCAATACAATTTAAGGAGTTTCTAAAGAGTACTTTGTTTATCTAAGTAATTCTAAGTACTACTTGGAAAAGTTTTCATTTCTAAGTAGTTTCTAAGGAGTCCAAGGAGTCTGTATGAACCCTGAGATAGGAACAGATGTATATCATGTATTCATTTTTCAAGAAAAAGCCACAAAAAAAATGGACATGGTGTTGTGCAAATGGCTCAACAAGTGAAATCGACCACATCTTGACCAAAAAAAAGTATCTTATTCAAGACTGCAGCGTTCTCAATAACTTCAATACAGGAAGCGATCACTGATTGGTTAGATGCAAACTGCTGTTAAATACTAAAGTGAAAAGAATGAAGCTTTTGCTACATTCAAAGAAATTAATCGATATTAGAAACCTCCAGAAACAAAGAAGAATTTCATTTGGAACTTCAAAACCGTTTCCAAGTACTTCAATAACTTTAGAAGAAGAGCAAGATGTTACAACAGTGAAAGTGAACAAGAAGCTAACCAATACTCGACAAGAAATTGCAAAGAAGATAGCCGGTGATGCACAAATAAAACAGACAAAGAAAATAACAGAAGAAACAAGAAGATTGATGAAAAAACGCAGAGAATTTAAAATGAAGAAAAATGATCCTAAATCAAGAGTTGAATATGCTGAATTATGTAAAACAGTAAGAAAATGTGTTACAGAAGATATAGAAAATTTAACTGTGATCTTGTCAAAAAAGTTCTGGAAGATAACAAAAGTTTAAAATCAGCTAAGCGCAAGTTATGTGTTGGAAGAAAAGGTATTTTTGCACTGAAGAGAGCAGATGGAACAATCACCAAAATCAGCAACAAAATAGTACACATTGTTGAGAAATTCTATAATGATCTATATAAATGTGAAGATAAGAGGGAAATCAACATACACGATCAACGAGAAATCTTAACAGAAACTGAAGAGATAATCCCAGTGATGACAGATGAAGTTTTACAAACTATTAGATTTATGAAAAAAGGTAAATGTCCTGGAGAAGATGGAATTACAATTGATCTTATCAAAGAAGCAGAAGAATTTGCAAAAAGGCTATCATTACTGTTTTCCAAATGTCTTAAGAAGTCAGATGTACCAGAAGATTGGAATAATGCTGTGATGGTGCTACTTTATAAGAAAGGAGAGAAGGAAAACATTAAAAATTACCGTCCAATCAGCTTACTGTCAGTGATTTTTAAAATTTTCAGCAAAGTTTTAACATCAAGACTTGAATCAGCTCTGGTCTCAGCTCAACCTAGAGAACAAGCAGGATTCCAAAGTGGATTCAGCACAATGGATCATATCCAAACAGTAAGGGAACTCGGAGAAAAACATAAAGAATATAATTTATCTCTGCATTGCCTTTATTGATTATGAAAAAGCATTTGATTCCGTCTACACATCAACAGTGGTAGAATCTCTGGAGGACATTGGTATAAACAAACCTTACATCAATATCATAAAGAAGATTTACAAGAAAGCAACAGCAACCATCTGTTTAGACAAAGGAAAAGTAAAAATCGAGCTCGGAAAAGGAGTAAGATAAGGAGACACCATTTCACCTAAGCTTTTTAATGCTGTCTAAGAAAATATCTTCAAGAAGCTGGATTGAGAAAACAAAGGGATTAGAATAAATGGGGAATATTTAAATCATCTCCCGCTCGCTGATGACATTGTAATTTTCAGTAACAGTCCTGAAGAATTGGAAATTATGCTAAAAGATCTTGCAGAAGCTAGCATCAATGTGGGATTAAAAATAAATTTAGAAAAGACTAAGGTCATGTTTAATTCATTTACATCAAAAAAGAAAATTGTCTACAAGAACACTGAGATTAAAGAAGTACAATGTTATGTGTACCTAAGGCAGGGTTCATACAGAGTTGGGAAGAAAAAATCCAAGGAGTCCAAAAAATTTTAAGGACATACCACTTTTGTTGTTTTTTATGTGGCATGCACTTGCACAGCCCCAATTCCGCAGGGGGGAGACACCCCACAAGAGGTGGGGGGGTGTTATCCGCGATCTTAAGACGAAATTGGCGCTTTCCTGCGATCTTCAGAAGAAATCATCGATTTATCTGCAATATTTTAGCAAAATCGGTGATTTATTGTGATCTTTTGTTGAAATTGGTTGTTTTTCTGCTATCATTTTTTACGAAATCGGGGGTTTTCTGTGTTTTTTTAATGAAATTGATGTTTTCTCAAAGATTTTTAGACAAAATTTGCATTTTTACAGGATATTTTCTCGAAAACAACATTGTATCCCTGTAAAATCAGTGTTTTTTTCCAGGATCTTTTGATAGAATCAGTGTTTTTTTTTTTTTTTTTTTTTTCCAATCATCTTTTGACAAAATATTTGTAAGCAATCTTTTATCGAAAACATAGCATTTTTTTCCCACGATCTTTTAACGAAATCGGCGTTATAAACACAATCTTTAGACAAAATCGACGTTTTCCCGAGGTCTTCAGATTAAATTAGCGTTTTTTCCTGCGATCTTTCAACGAAATCGGCATTATAAACGCAATCTTTAGACGAAATCGACGTTTATCCGCGGTCTTCAGATTAAATTAGTGTTTTATCTGCAATATTTGGTGAAATTGCCATTTTAACCGTGATCTGCACAGGAAATTTGTGTCTTTCAGCGATCTTTTGACAAGGTTCGTCGACAAAAACATTGACAAAATCGTCGTTTTTCCACGAAATATTGACAAAATGTATGCTTTTTTGGCGATCCTTTCCAAAATTTGCATTTCTCTGCGATTGTTTTTTTCGCGCGCAAAACTGTATAAGTTGGCAACTATGCGGAACTGATAATCTAATTTCAAATTTTCGGAAGAGGATGCCTTAAATTTTAGGACGAGAATCACACCTGAATCCAACGTTATCAGCAAAAGTGACGATGATGAATAGTATTATGAAGAAGAAATCAAAGTTGTATATCTAGCTGTGAAGGAATTAAACAGTGTAATTACTTTTTGAAATTAAAAGGTTAGAGGTGTGTCTGGATTATTCATTTCACTTTTCTTTCCCTTATGGCCGTGAAAAGTAAATGATTTCGGTGGCTATTAATATGATCCCAACCAATCACTGCTGTGCTTCTGATGAATGATGTGCATAAAGGGCTTGCTGTGTGTTTTACAGTCGCGATTCCCCCCCCCCCCCTAATAGTATCATGAATGAAATCATAGAAGAATAAAAAATGGGTGGAGTGCTTTTGGGAAGAACAATATTATTCTGAAAAGTAATATGCCTCTTTGTTTGAAAAGAAAAGTGTTTAATCAATGCATTTTACCTGCATTAACTTACGGAGCAGAAACATGGACACTAACAAATCGGATGATACAAAGACTACAAACAACATAGAGAAGTATGGAAAGATGTATGCTAGGCATAACTAGAAGAGACAGAAAGAGGATAACCTGGATAAGAAATCAGACAAAAGTTTTTGAAATCCTTGAAAGAATCAAACAGCTAAAATGGAAATGGGCTGGGCACATTGCAAGAAGACAAGACAATAGATGGAGCACAAATATACTACAGTGGTATTCCAGAGATGTAAAACGACCAAGAAGACGACCACAAGTAAGATGGAGTGATGAAATTAGAAAAGTGCTGGTGTAAATTGGACGACAAAAGCGCTAGACAGAAAACATTGGAAAAATCTGGGGGAGATCTACATCCAGCAGTGGATCGAAAACGGTTGTTGTTGATGATGATTATATATATATATATATATATATATATATTGTTTATTTGGTTTAAACCAGATCTTTTTTGTTTAAACAAGATTTTTTAAAATATATTTTTCTATTACATATACATTCATGTTTATTAATTTTTAAAAAAGTTGGATGTATAAGTATTATAACTTTACTTAAAAATAATTTAAATATATTGAATCTTCCATTCAATGAAGTTTCATCATTACACTTAAACATTTTGTTATGAAGAACATTTATTAAATAGAAATAAACAAATTTTATATTTTTATATTAAAATACAGATGAATAAATGAAAGTCACTTAAAAAGTAAATATTGGAAACATTTATTTTAATTTGGGCAGTAATTTTGTTTTGTGTAATGTAAATATATGGGGAAAAAATTAATTAGAATAATGTCTAGAAAATTACAAAATAAACCGAGATAAACAAAAGCAGAAGTATAACATATTTTTTCTCAGTTTTTCACGTTCCTAATTTATTGCAACAACAATAATTTTAGTCACAAAATTAGGCATGATTTTAAAGATAAACCTTGAATGCTTATAAAATTTTTTTAACTATTTTTATTTTTAGATTTATACATTTAATTACTTAATATTAAACTCTATGATGAAAACAAAACAAAAAAAAAAAAAAAGATTACATAAACATACAAATTTCAATTAAAAGTTATCTTTTGTGAAAAAATGTATTTTAATAATATACCTTTCTTTTCAAGCTCTTTTTCCATTTCTAATAGTCTACGTTGATTTTCTTCATCTTCTGCATACATAATTTTTTGCATATCTTGGATTTCCTTATTTTTTTTCAATATGTCCTGTCAAAAAATAAGTGATAAATAGATATGTCACTTTCACTGAACATTTTTTAAATTAAATAACATTAGAACTGTTATATAAATAAAAACTGTGCATATCAACCACTTTGGATTAGAAACACAATTTGAATTTTAGAATGTGAATGCATTCAAGTTACATAGTTATTTTAAAAGATGCAATAAAATGAAATAAAGTAGAGAAAAACAAGCAAGATTTGTACAAAATACAGCTGGGTGAGAAAAGCAGAAATTGATAATTCCAAATAGTATCATATAGGCAGTAATTATATACCTACATTAAATCTGGTAAAAATCTTGGTTATTAAAAACTACGGCCAACAGTAGAATCATTTTAATGCATGGTTGCAATCTGTTTTATAATTCCTTTGTCAAGATAGCATGTTTTGTTTCACAATGAACTTATTTTCAAAACAAAAAGAAAACTTTATGCGCAACTTAAAATTAGAGATATACTGTCACTGTTGCACCACAGCAACACTTTTAGCCATGTGTATTATAAATTTAAACTTAAAAGATTAATCTTAAAAAATTTAAAAAATACATATTATTCCACATGCTATTATTTTACACTTAAAAAAAAAAAAAAATAAAAAAAAAAACTTATTTGCAATTTTTTTTTAAGCATTTTTTTTTTTTAAAATGCATAATCATTTCAAAAGATTTGTCATAGAATTTGTTATCCTTTTGCTTAAAATTTGTAATTTCACAGTTTCATTACAATTTCTGGAGTACTTTACTTTAACATTTGTCCAGTAATTGCGAAATTTTTCTCTCAACTGTGTCAGGCATTGTCTTAATTAACCTTGAATTTATATTAAAATTTAATTATATTAACATTTCAGGACATTCAATAATTCATTTAAATTTTTTTCCCATAAAAATTTCTTTAATTAAAATTTTATTTCAATTTTTAACTAAAATATTATTTATAGAAAATCTAATTAACAATCATTTTTAAAAATAACAAATTGCTACTTAATTATCACTTTAAAATTGTAAATATTAAGTTATTCAAAGGTCAAAAATATTTTTTAAATAATATCTTAAATTATAGTAATTTTATTAATACCATTCATAATTAATATTAATAGATAAAATAAATTCATTAAAGCTAATGTTTATCATTTAATTAATGTAAACATCATTTTAAAATCGTTAAATTAAAAATATATTCTGATGATAATTACTTCTAATAATTTCCTTTACGTAACATACTTCCGAAAATAATATTTTTAAAATCATTTTATTATTAATTATTTTACTGTAATTCTCATTCATTTTGGACTATAAGTTTTAAAGTTATTAATTTTTCTCTTAGCTAGAATATTCAAATAGCGTGCGCCATCACTTTCTTATTTTTGTAGTTAGCCATCTTTTTCTATGTCCTCCTGTCTCAAAACAACACCATGACAATACCATAGCGTCCATCTTGAAAATGACATGTGTCATGGTCAGTTCAAGATTCTTAACATTCCAACATTGGTTGGTTGTTAGGTAAATCTTCTTCCTGTTCTGGCAGAAATATGCAAGAGTGTGTCTATTCCATAACCGTGATTGACGATCGTTGGTAAAATACTCGTCTATGATTGGTGGATTTGAGTTAGCGTCTTGGCTCAGAGTTTGAAATTATCTGATTTATGTGACAGATTTTCAATTGCAGCCATACGTGTAGAACATGTTTTTCAGAGATCAGGGGCTTCGGTCCCTGTCTCCCGGTCTTGAGACTAGAATTATATTTTTTTGAAGAATTAAATCTATTCAGAGTTCGATTTTCAAGATTTTTTGTGCAACAACCAACAGTAATACCTTTCAAATTGCAGAGTCCCCACCTAAGACATCTACATCATTAATTGATCAGATTTGCCTTGATTCATCATAGACTTCATTCATAATCCTATCATCAATATCTTTCAAGTCATGGAGTTCCTAAATTTACACCTTAAAATGTCTTTTTTAACTTATCACTTAAAGATAATTTTTTTCACTTTGAACCCATTTTTTTAGTTATAAACATGTACTATAGATAAACAACAAATATAATCACACAATTCACAAAAAGTACAAATCATTACTGATTGAGCTTGCTCAGACTTAAATTTTCTCTCTCTCACCTCACCTTTTTTATGAACAGGGATCTAATAAAACAACTATTAGAGATTTGTAGAAAAATTATAAAGATGCCTATTAAGAAAATCCATTTCCACATTCTTTGCAATTTCAGCTGTAGTCACAAATTTAAAATATGTAAAAAACAGGAAAAAAAAATGCTGTGTTTTAGCTATTGTTCAGAATTTGTTGTTTGGAAGTTTAATGTTACATCTATGGAAGAGCAGACTTGTATAAAAACAAAAACTTTCTGCGCACAAAATATAGGGTAAAAATTTTTCTGCAAATTAATGCGTAGTAAAATTATGTGTTACATTATTTTGATATGGAAGAAATTTGCATTTTTTATGCAATTCATGGACGAAATCACATTTTTTATGCGATTCATAGACGAAATTTGGGTTTTTATGCAATTCATGGACGAAACACATTTTTCATGCGATTAAAAGACGAAATTCACTTTTTTATGAGGTCTTTGGATAAAATTCACGTTTTTGTGCGATTTTTGGATAAAATTTGCTTTTTTTTTTTTTTTTTTTTTTTGGTCGAAATTGGTGTTTTTTACATGGTCTTTTGTCGAAATTGGTGTCTTTTGCACGGTGTTTTGTCGAATTAAGGGCCTTTCATGTGGTCCTTCGTTTAAATACGCATTTTTTATGCGACTTCTTTGTTAAAATTCACAATTTTTGTTAGGTCTTTTAATGAAATTCGCATTTTTCTCACAATCTTTTGACAAATTTGTGTGTGTGTGTGTGGGGGGGGGGAGGTTCTATCCTATGTTGAAATTTGCATTTTTTAATGATACTTTGACGATATCTCGCACTTTTTCAGTTGAATTTTGATTGAATTTGTGTTTTTCCCTGATAATTTGTCAAAATTAGAGATTTTTTTTCTGTGGACAATTCACAAAATTAATTTTTTAAGGCAACCATTTGTCACAATTTGTGATTTTTTATGTCTAAAATTTTGGACTGATGAATTTTTTAAGCTTTGTACATCAAATGCCTTAAACTTTCAGAAAATTCGATAATAGACCCTGGTTTTAATTGTGTACTAACAGTAAATAATTCATACATAGAATTGGGGAAATATTTATTTTTTTTTTTTGGTACTAAAATAAATGGTACTATCAAGATAAAGTTCCATAAATAATTACATAGATAAGCTTGACATAAAACAATAGCAATGTTGTTATAAATGTGGTGATGTTTGAAATGTAGCAATATTATATTTCAATAGAAATGAATGTAATATGATTGATTATGACAGGATGAATATTTAATGATTTATTATCTATGCCCAACTAATATAAACGCACTGTGATTTCTGTCGAGCTTAATGCTACAATGATGAAATACATAAAAAAATATATATATAATGCTACAATGATCAGAAAAAATTCTTTTTATCTCTATCAGAATTTTCAGATTTGGTAAAGGTTTAATCCTGTAAATCAAACATATAAGAGACATCAAACTGGTTTACAGATATAGCTTGTATTTAAGCAATGAGACAATACGTACACAAGAAGTAAAAAAAAAATATTTAAATTTGTCAAATCAATTAACTTTGACATTTATGTTAAACTAACTATAACACTGACAAAATGCATAAATAAATAAATAAAAAAGGATTAACTAAATTAAATTTTCATGTGTTACTTTAAATAAAACAAGCTAATTAGCGACATAGCCATTAATGAAACTCGCCCAGACTACCACTATTGTATCTAAGCTTTGACCAATTAATTTTGGTGCAAAATTGGAGGCCGTTCTAATGACTGGCTTCCCAAAGTTTCGACAAACAGGCATTATTACATAAGCTTTGGTCTAACAATATTAAATTGAGTACCAAAAAATTTTCACATAACTTATAAATTAATAACAACAACAGAAAAAAAATATTACTAACTTCCTTCTTAAAAATTGGCGATTCAAAATATGCTTTTAAAGGAGAGCTTGTGAAGACATCTTCGTTTGGTACTGAGAAACATTCTAGTGGAAAGACAGATTTCTGCTCTTTCAAAGAAGATTGCCTTGAAGAGACTCGCCTAGGTGTAATAATAGGGCTTGCTGTTGGAGAATTTCATAATCATGATTATTAAATAAAAACAAAATAAAGCAATAAAATAATTTTGATAAGCTTAATAAAAAAGAAAAGAAACATTACATCAGCATATCATAATCTATAAAAAAATTTATTTAAAAATTATTTTTATTGTGTGATTATAATAATTATTAAACAGGGTTGGCGAGTTTTTGCCAAAGGTGGAAAAAACCGCGGAAAAAACCTGGTAAAAACCGTCCCGGCAAAAATAGGTTTTTGCCAAAGAAGTGGCAAAAATAGGCTGTCCATTTAAATTTTTTCCCCAGAAAGAGAAAAATATTTCACAAAAGAAAAAATAAACTGCATACTTAATTAAAAAATCAATATTATTCTAAATTTATTTTAACTTTTAAGTTAAATAAGTATAATTATGCACTTTATGAAAGAATACTAACTTTTATAACAAGATTATAAATGAAAAAAATACCAATTTTAATAGAAATAAATAGAAACTTCATTTATTCATGTTTATACAATTATTAATTCAGATAATAGAACTGTTGAGACTGAGTAAAGCATTTATATTTATAGTTTATATATGTTAGAAATTCGAAGAAACAGTTATAGTAACCTAAATTTAATTTAATATAAAATTATATTCAAAGCAGAAAACTATTAAATTTCAAATATTTCAGCAATATCTTCCTCACAACCTAAATTTTGCTGCTTTAGCATGGCATAACAGTAAACAAGTTTTGAAAGAGTATCTGTTGAAGTATTTCGAATCTCAGTTTGCACAAATGAAAAATTTGAAAAAAATCTTTTAATAGCAGCACTGCTTGCTGGACATATTTGAAAGTGAAAATCTTTTGATAATTAAAAAAATATGTATGTTAATGACTGATAAAATACTTTACTTACAGGGGTCTGTCTAGACTTTTCTCGTCTTTGTGAAAATTCTAGACAGTTTTGTGAATTTAAATTATCAGGTTTTCAGGTTCTACCCTTCACATATAGAGAAGCTAAGTAATATATTTTTTGGTGAGTTCAAATGTTTATTAACAGGCCAGATTTTATTTTAAAATGATTAAATTTGTGAAAAGTTCAGTTTAAAGGTGAAATGTCGATTTGAGAGACAAATAATTTTATGAAGAATCCTGTTTGAGGTTAAGGAATTTTGTGAAGGGTCCTTTAAAGGACCTAAAATTTTCCTAAACATATCCCTGACTTAAAGTAAAATAAATTAGATATGTAATTTTTTATTTTGTTCTTAAATTCCTAAGCAAGACTGAATCCCACCTATTTTTTAAAGATTTAAAATATTTAATATTAATCAGCAAATGAAATTAAAATATTAAATAATACACTGTTAAATTTAATTGTTTATACCATTACTATCCTTATTAGCGTGCAGATTTTATTACACATTAAAGACATATAGGTTTTTTCCATTTTTGCCGGTTTTTTCCATTTTTTCCCTGGTTTTTTCCAGTTTTTTCCACTGTCCTGGCAAAAATACCTTTTTGCCGGCAAAAATGCCAACCCTGTTATTAAAAAATACCTAATCCATATTGTAAGCTCCCCCTCAAAAGTCCCTCCCCCCCAAAAAAAATATAAATATATAATCTTAAAAAAGAGTTTTAAAATTTGTGTGGGAGAGGAATAGAAGTAATTTATATGATTAATTATTTTTGAAAGAAAGTTATTTCAAATAGAAAGAGTATTTTAAATGGTGTGGGAGGGAGAAAGCAAAAATTAAAATCTTTATTTTAGAGAATGGTTTTTTTTTTCTTCCTTTCTTAATAAAAATATGGTTTCTAATAACTTTCCATATTAATGACTTCTATTTAATAAAGTCCCTGTTTAACAAAATTTTCTGTGGAGTTTTGATTTTGAACAACATGTAAATTAAACTCCTTGTTATGAAAAGTATATTCTCTATAATAAAGTTTACAGCTTAACCACTTAAGACAAATGAGAATCCTACTGACGTTGACACATTGCAAAGTATAATAAAATGTAGTGAAGAGGCTACAGCGAGCAATGATAATGATGTAGAAATTAAAAGACCTTCAAAAGAAAAAATACTAAAAACCTCCATCAATAATAAGGAGATTCCAGTTCCATAAAAATGTTGCAAATGAAATTCTTTAGACACTTACAAAAGTACAAAACTTTTGTGAACATTATTTTTCTTTGTAAGAAACCTATACAAAGTAATATTAAACCGTTTTAAAGTAAAGGATTTGGTATACTGAGAAAAAAGAGAAAAGATGTGTTACACTACAGTTTTTGTTTACCTCTCTTTATTATGTGTTTTAACATTATTCTAATTAAATTTCCCCCTTATATCTACATTGCATGAAAAAAAAGATACTGTTCAAATTAAAATACATTTCACCAATATTTCCATATTATGTGCATTTTTCATTTTATGAATACACATTATTAGAAATTTCATGAATTTAAGTAGATTTAAAGAATTTTCATCCAAATGAAGTTTTTAAATGTAATGATGCAATTTTGTTAAATGAAAGTTTCAATGTATATCTAAAAGATTGTAAAAAATTAAATTATATTTTATGGTTTACACAGTAATTATAAAAACAAATTCTACTTAATTTAAATATTGTTACTACATAAATACAGCAGAAAATAAATTAGTCAGATGTGGCAATCCCAAAACTTTCTTACATCTCATCCATGTTAATATTTCAAAATTCGTTATCACAGTGCCAAAATTAAATGGCAATCTATGTCCATCATGAGAATTTTAATATGAAATTTTGTACATTAGTTCTTGAGATATGATAAGTAAAATAACGTAAATCATGCAAAATGCAGCATAGCAGTGCTACTTGTAAGGTGATTTACACAGAAACTAAGTAACAACTTATGTCAACAACTAACTGAATCTTAAGTTTGATGAAAATCTGTAAATTAGTTCTGGTGATAGGGCTATGGCTGAAATCTTGAAACATGTAGCATAGCAGTGTGACCTGTTGGGTGATTTACATCAAAATGTAAACACCAAGTCATATTAAAGAATAACTGAATCTGAAGTTTTGTGAAAATCTGTGCATTATTTCTAAAACTAAGAGTTATTGAAGAAATAGCAAAAAGTATGGTACAGCAGCGCTATCTGTTGACCTATTTACACCAAAAAATACAAAACATCAATTCATGTCAAGGACAAACTAAGTCTGAAGTTTGATGAAAATCTGTGCAATAGTTCTTGAGATTGAGCTATTGCAGAAATCTTGAAAAATGCTAATTAGCAGCACCACTTGTTGAGTGAGTGATTTACACCAAAATGTAGAAAATGTCAATTCATGTCATGGACCAGAGTTGTTAAAAATCAGGTTTTTTTTTTATTATTATTGGATTTTTTTAATTTAAAACAAATTTTTTATTTAAATTGGATTTATTTATTTATTTATTTTTTAATATTACTATAGTATAATATTCAGGGGTGGCAAGTTTCTTCCACAGTAGAAAAAACTGCGAAAAAAAAACTGCCTGGAAGAAATGGAAGAAACTGTTATTCTTTATAAATTTACCATATAACGTAAAACTTTCTAAGATACAATAAATGTCTTCATGCTCTAATCTTAAGTAAATTAATTCTATCAGATCATACAAATTTAATTAACTATATGCTAAATTAATAATTACATCAGTTTTTAAGCCAAGATCAAATGACACCAGTCTAAAGATCCTTCTACCATTGGCTAAATGAAGAAAAGAAATTTTATCTAATATACACAAAATTAATTAAATGTTATCCATTTTAATTTAACTAGCATATTTTTCAATTATTAAAACTTTTGAAACTAGTAGGAAATATTACAGATCATTTACCAATAGTAGAATGATACTCATTTAAATAAAAGACAGTACTTTGAATTTACATCAATTTTACTAAAATAAATATTATAGTACAATAATTACTGTATTAAATAAATCCATTAAAATCCATTTTTTCCTTACTGCAACAAAGTATAAATATAACAAAAAAAAAAAAAAAAAAAAAAAAGTGTTTTCCAGTCAATTTTTGTTACATTGTTTTCTTTAAATAAAAATTCTAAAAAGGATCGCACGTTCCTTGATATTTCATTATAACAGAAAGGAAATGCAAACTGGAGTTATAATGAATAAGATAATTAAATTTTCAATTTATGATCCTTTTTTGGAAAAAAAAAAAAAAATCTTTAAAAGAACAGTATTTTCTTGACATTGCCCCCCTCCCAATGAAAAAAGACAAAAGAAACACGGGAAGAAATATTTTAAAAAGTGTTTTTGAATAACTTGTGCATGCGTGTTTTGTACGCTATATCTAGTATAATTTGATTTAAAGGCAGTAAATGGTGTTCTTGTCCCAAATATTCTCACGATTCACAAAGCAGTTACCAAATGCAACATAATCGCATAATTAAAAATGTGAAGCCTTTAGTTGTCAGTGTTATCCCTCTCCCTCCCCACTGCCATTGACAATTTCAGTAAACAATCTTACTTAATTGACAAAGAATGACTATGGAATTACAAAAATTAAAGTATTTTCAGTGATAGAAGGAACATGAAACTATATATCATTCTATGTCAGACAAACAGTCCAAATATTTATTATGTCATAATTAGCTCATGTATTTCTCATATTGTGTTATCAAACCATCAACACAGGGATATTGTAATTTGAAAGTAAGTGTTAAACTTCTAAGTTTTGCATAATTTGCTTTAGAAGAAGTATCTATCCACAGAAAATACTGTTATATTAAACAGATTTAGCTTCAGTTTGTCAGCTTTAGTGTTCATATTGTTTGCAAAAAATGGAAAAGATCATCTAGGAAAGAAAAAACTTAAAAAAATTGTAATCATTTATCAGTAGTTTTGGGAAATGTACTACCAATAGATAATATTCATAATGCAGTGTTGCATTTACTTTCATTATAAAAACAATATTCAGTTTATAAAAGTTTTATTTAATGTTACTAAAGTGTAATTTTTAATCTGAAAGGAATGATTTTAATTTTTATTTTAACTTGAATGGTTAATGTCAGCCTGTTATTCAGCCTGTAAATATAAATGTTCAAAAAACTGATTTAAATCGGGCTGACTTAAATCAAACAATTTTGTCAGGGACTAACTGAATTTGAAAAATCTTGACTTGATATCATGATTGTTCAATGAAAGCTGGAGTTTGATTTCACTATCATTTGATGAAATTCAGTGTTTTTACAAACTTTTAATGATAATCGCTGTTTTATTATGTGATCCTTTGACGTAGGGTTGTTATGATTTTGCCCAGCCCAAAAAACCCGGGTGGTTTTTTTCTGAAAAAACCCAAGTGGATTTTTTAAAAATTTCAACTTTAAAGTTTAAATTACATATATAATGTACTTATATTACATATATAATATATTATAATACTACTCAAAGTATATAACCATCACCCGCCACCCCAAAAAGAAATGTCCTAATTATACCATCACAATTTTTAAAAGAAATAATTGTTAGTTAATCTCTGTAGCATGTGTAAGTAACAAACAATTTTTTTCCCATTAAAAAAATACTTTGATGTGTAATTCTATGTTATACAAAAGAAACTCATAACAAAATACCATATATGCTTAGAATCCTAATTAAATTATGTAGACATGTAGAATTACTTGGCTTATTCTATTATTTAGTAATAATAAAAAAATACTTTATAAATTATTACTAATAATCAATTTATCTATCATAATTTTGATTACTGCCATTGATTTATACATATTTGTGATAATTAGCTACTTTAAATTTAGTAATAAATAAGTACATTTTTTTTTCAAGCATTCTGAACCACCTCCAATAACCACCAAAAACCTCGAAAAACCCTGATAAAACCCCAAAAACACTGAAAAAACACAGTGGGTTGGGTTTTTTCTGAAAAAACCCGGGTATTTAACAACCCTGCATTTAACGAAAATCACTATTTCATTTTGTGATAATATGACGAAAATCACTGTTTAATATCATTATCATCTAACCAAAATCGCTCATTGATTTCATAATCATTTAACCAAAATCGCAGCTTGATTTCATGATTATTTGATGAAACTTGAGGCTTCATTTGTCAATTGTTTGGCAAAAATTGGTTTTTTCCAGTGATCAGTTGATGAAAATCGCAGTTTTCCCTGTGATCATTTGATGAAAATCGCATTTTTTTTTAAATAAAAAAATGCAGAAATCTGCTATTTGGTGAAAACATGGCATTCCTGTACATAACGATGGACAGAATTTTTTTTTCCCCCCTGCAACGTACTGACGAATTTATTCCTTTTTTACAATGTGTAATTTGGTCAGCAAAAATGACAAAATCGCGATATTTTCCAAGCAACCAAATGACAAAATTTATAATTTTTCTCCTTATGAAAGATTATTAAATTTTGCAATATTTTCCTGATTGTAGGCCAATTTTGTGATTTATCTTGCTACAGATTGACAAAATTCATGTTTTTATTACAATGTCCAACAGGAAAATTTGGAGATTCTTGACAACAAAGAGCTGACAAATTTTGTAACACTATCAAATGATGAAGTTTTTTTTTTTCCATGGCAGCGAAACAAATTTCTCTGATTTTTTGTCCAATTTAAGTTTTGCAATATTTTCTGTGGAATTTCATGTTTTATCCTGCAACTAAGTGACATAATGCACGATTCTTCCACCAGTTTTTTAAGAGGAAAAAAATCTGCCATTTATTCGAGAACGACTGACAAATTACAATTTCTTTCTTGTGGTATATATAAATTTTCTGGTATTTTTTTAAGTTACAAGCTTTTTCCATGAGGGAACATTGATTGCAATCAACAAGTAAGGAATAATTGAAAAAGAGTAAGAAAAGAGACCAACTCTGAAAAATATAGACTAAAAGAGATAAAAAAAAAAAAAAATAGTGAGATTAGAGACCCACTCCGAAGCATGCCTGTTCAGCTATTTTTTAGATATTTTTTTAAGCTAAACATGTTGAAGACAGTTTAAGATACACAATTAAGTTGTTTCATGTTTTTCTTTCCTTGCGACACAGGCCAAAATGAAAAAAAAAACATGTTATTCAATAAACAGTCAAAAAATATATATATATAACTAGAAAAATTACACAGACAAAATTTAGAATATTGCACACTTTACTGATGTATGGATTTTCTGAGATATAGGGAGGAAAAGGGGGGGGGGGGAACAAGAAAAAAAGTTTATAATAACAATAATAATAAAAATAATTTCAGAAATTAATTTGTAATAAAAAAGTTAAACATTTATCCAGAAAACTTAGAACAATTTTAAAATGTTACAAAAACTTACCATTCTTTGCACTTTTGGACAGAAGTGCTTCAATTTCATTTTTTGTTAACTTTTCTCTTTCAGTAATGAAAACTTTAAAAATATCTTCTAATTCTATTTGAAATTTAGTGTCCAAATGGAACAAGGTTTGGAGATGTTCATTATTGATATCATTAAGATTCTTTACAAGCTCAGACAAAACAAATATTGTAACTTTTATAAGTTCAAGCTCGGAAGACTTCCTACATTCATCATATGAAATGATAATTTCACTGTTTATTTTATAGTGATCTGAAAGTGGAAAAATATATATATATGTATACATATATATATAAATAACAAGTTATAAATTATTACATATTTACAAATAACATACATTATATATATATTACTATTAAAGCATATAATTCAGTTCAATAAATACTAATCATTAGATGAAATAATGAGAACAGACAATGAAAGTGTGTAATTTATTATATTATCTAGATATCTACAAATTAACTACTGATAGATAACAAAAGCCTGCAATGTTTGTGTTTTTCTCTCTTCACTTTTGAAGCCCACAAAGGTTGTATTTTTTAACTTTTGATAATTGATTTTTATGTATTTTTTAGCACTGACAACAACAACAAAACTGAACTGAACTTCATTTTTAACCATTACACCAGAATTTTTCACAAATCATCAATTTAAAAGTTAAAAAGACAAAAAATAGCCATAATTTAATACTATAAAATATATGTAAAACTTTTTTCATAATACAGTAAAACCCTGATAATTCGGATCAATTGGGACCAGACCCAATCTGAATTATCGAAAATCCGGAGAATGAGAAAAAATGAAATAAAAATTACCTGCAGAAAATCACCTTTATATTAAACAGGCTGAATATTGACAAACAGTAAAAGTGTTTATTTTGTAATTATAAAATCTTCTGCTGTGCCAATTTTGTATAACTTTTGAAGGCCGCACGGTCACACATCTGCTTGAACATAGTTAGTTTGTTAAGTGTATTCTCCCCTGATGTTCAAAATAAACCATTAATTGTTGTAAATGATTTGTTGCTTCATTATGTTTAGTGATCATCATTGATAATAGTGTGTTTTCGTCTCAATCATCTTCATTTTCACCTTATTCAGTTGTACATAAAGTGATAATAAATTTCCCCTCTTCCTAAGTTCATAAATTAGTTCATTTTAAACACACCAATCTTTAGAAAATTAACCACACATAAAGGAACTGAACAACACATGATACATTTTCCACATTTATTTTATCTGCAAATCATAAAATAAATCGCATACTTTCACTATTTAAAAAAAAATCACTATTGCATATCTACCTTCTACACATTACAGCTTACTGTCCACACTTAATGTCGTCGAAAGTTCAAGAATCTCATTCATCAGTTTTGCCGTTGCCACTTTTATGAGCTGCAAAGAAACTTAAATTTAGCAAGAAATTCTGTCCGCGACCGTTCACGAAGAGTAATCGGGTCTGTCCTAGGCAATAGAGTTTGTCCACAGCCGGTCATGTTCATGACAGAGTCAGTTCAGGGCAGTAAAGTTGTCCGCAAAGTTAGACTCTTACAACTCCCCACTAAAAGAGCTCATTAGTGGCTTTTGACACAATGAAACTTTAAATTACATACACACGCACAAAAAAATCTTATTAGCAAGGATGAGAGCAATGTGCATCTTCCCATTTCTTTTAAATTAAATAAAATTAATAGCCATAAATATATACACAAATATTACAATATATACATATATTATGATCGTCATTAAATGAGAGCATGAATAAACAGAAATACCAAAATACAGTAAAAATTTAAAATATCATACACTTTTTTTTTTCTTTATTTTCAGAAAACAAATAAAAATTAATAGGTGTTTTAAGATTCATCAAAAGTCAATCTCGACATGGAATCTGCATTAGAATGTTTTGAACCTTTACGATATGTTATTTTCAAGTTATACCTCTGCAAAGCCAGAGACCAACGTGCCAATTTTGCACCATGGAGAACACTAGATGTAAGGCAAGTGAGTGGATTGTGATCCGAAATAACCTCTATTTCTGCACCAAATATCCAAGTGTCAAACCTCTTTAAGGCTTCGATCACACCATAGGCTTCTCTCTCTATAGTAGACCAACGTGTCTGTGTATCCGTAAGTTTTTTACTAAAAAAAATGCAATTGGTCTTTCCCGTGACTGATCATCCAACTGAGTCAGACATGCTCCAATAGCGTTAGCGGAAGCATCAGTGTGCAATTGAAATGGTCTATTGAGTTTAGGGGTAAACATTGAAGACATATTCGCTAATTTTTCTTTCAACTTCAGAAAAGCACTTTCAGCATCCGAATTCCATAGAATCAAATTCGCAACTCTCTTCCATTTAAGATTAGTCAATGGTAATACCAAAGATGAAAAATTCAGAGCATAATCCTGATAATAACTAGCCAAACCCAAAAAACTTCTTAACTCTTTCTTCGTTGAAGGCTTACATATTTTTTGGATTGTTTCGACTTTCAATAGATCTGGAGAATGCCTTCCCGATCCTATCACATGACCCAAAAATTTCACTTCATTTTTCCCGAAATTACATTTCTCTAGATTAACAGTTAATCCTGCATCTCTAATGCATTGGAATATTTTTTCAAGATGTTCTAGATGCTCTTCTCATGACTGGGGAAAATATTGCTACGTCATCGATATATGATCTACAATACTTCTTATGTTTCTGAAGCAATTTATCCATGGACTTTTGAAAAGTGCTACCAGTATTTTTTTAACCCAAAGGGCATAACTCTCCATTGGTAATGTCCTGAATGTGTAACAAATGCTGTAAAAAATTTTGACTCTTCCTCCATAGGAATCTGCCAATAGCCCTTAGTTAAGTCTAATATTGCAATATAATTTGCTTGTCCAATTTCATATAACAAATCCTTTGCAATTTTCATGGGATATGCATCTGGTATAGTAAAGCCATTTAAGTGCCTAAAGTTCACACATAATCTAACAGTTCCATCTTCCTTTGCCACGCAAACAACTCACTATTGCTAGGCTCGATCAGTCCTTGCTCAAGCAATTCGCAAATTTGAGGATCAACTTTTTCCTGCAAAGTTATGGGAATTCTGTATGGTGATAATCTCTTTGGTGAACACTCAGCATTAACTCGAATAGCATGACCATCCACCTTTGCCATTCCCGTTTTCTTACAAGTTTTCCAAAATAAAAATAAGTTCTTGTTTCTGAACGTCACTTAAAGATTCATTTTCTTTCATAATAATCTCTTTTACATCATCCCTTTTCGCTTTCTTCATAGTCACTAGAGCAAAAGTATCTTTGCTACCGGAATCTTTTCCATGTGGAGGGCAATATAAATCTCCAAAGTCAGAGTCCTCTTCAAATAGCAAACCTATATGGCCAACTCTTGCGATAAAGGGACGTACTTTATTTACATGCAAATTTCTTGTACTACCATCGTCTAACTTAATAGTAACAGAATGCGGTCGTTTAATTTCAATCACTGTGGCCGGACCAATCCATGTTTTCAACAATTTATGAGATGACGATGGATGTAAAATCAACACTTGATCGCCAACTGAAAAAGTTTTTTCTCGAGACCGAAGATTATAACGGGAAGCATAATCAGCTTGATTTTTATCAGCATTTTCTGATGCAATCTTATGCGCATTTTGCAATCTCTTGAGTAATTCTTTCATGTACTGTTTTATAGAAGGGGAGGCTGTCAGGAGAATTTTTCCTTTTCCCTGTCCAAAATTCCTTCAATTTTATCGGTCCAGGAGGAATACGACCATGAACTAACTGAAAAGGGGACATTCTGGTAGTACTATGTGGTACTTCTCAATAAGCAAACAATAAATAAGGTAAGTAATAAGGCACTTAATAAGTCCCAATCATGACCATTATCTTGAATGTTCTTGTTCAACATATCTTTCAAAGTTCTATTCCAACGCTCTACTGCACCCATGCTTTCAGGGTGTCCCGGAGTTGAAAATCTAGGTGTAACTCCTAAAATAGCCAGAAATGCTTCTATCAATTGCAAAGTAAAATTTGGTCCTTGATCTGTACATATGGTAGTCGGAAATCCAGTTTGGGTAAATATTTTGATCAGAACATCACAAGTAGTTTTTGCAGTAATATTTTTAACTGGCACGGCTTCAGCCCATCGAGTATACAAGTCTACAGCACTTATCACAAATTTATGACCTCTACGAGAAGGTAGTTCCAAAGGACCAATGCAGTCCACACTCCACACCTTGAAAGCGTTTGCAGGTCAAACCAAGGGACATATAGGTATCCTATCTCTATATGTGACAGTTCTTCTTAATTGACATTGTTTGCAACTTGCACAGAACCTTTTAACATCTTGTTTCAATCCAGGCCAATAAAAGGAATACTTTACTGACTGTTTTATTTTCTGTTCTCCCAAATGACCTGCCAAAGGAATTTCATGAGCTTATAAAATATACAGTCTTTTACACTGAGGTAACACCACCTGCTTCATGTTTTCACCACAGACATCTTCAAAAAGCATAAGAATACTTTCCTCTACAAAATAAGCACTTTTATTATTTTCAGCCATTTCCCAAATATTTCTTAAAGTATCATCAGCTCTTTGTAATTTTAGAAAAGATTCCTCTGTTTCCTTCTTGCTCAAATCAAGTTCATCAGTTTCAGGATCAGAATTAAACTTCTCAACATTCCATACTCATTGTCCATTTCTAACTCATTTCCACCCTCCAAATCAACATCACCAGTGAGATCAGAGACATTCTCAACCTTTATACATAACCTTATGGTTTAATGCTTCATAAGCAGTTGGACATATAAGCATATCATTCACCAATTTCTTGGAAACGGCACAAGTTATCATTACTTCTCCATGAATTTTATCGTCTATTCTCATCGGTATTATTTTTAATGGAGCAACTTCACTCTCTCCAAATTCTGAAGTTATCTCAATCTTTCCTTCACCTTCAACTGATACATCCTTGACTAAGTCTGCCCATATCACCGAGATCTGTGCACCAGAATCATAGATATTGTCTAACACATTACTTTCACATCTAATCCTGACTACTTCCAATTCATCAAATATTCCATCTCTTTTCACGCAGGACGAAACAGGTATTGTTATTTTTGCAGTTAATATCGATGACTGATCTTCTCCAACTTTCTTATTCGATTGCACGGAGTTCGTTTGTGCTCTTTGTACACCTTGAGTACCATAGTTATTTGGGCAAAATGGAGCCTTGTGACCCTCTTTTCCACACGAATAACAAGTAATTTTATTAGGTATCAGTGTCTTGGCTTTATAAGTACCAACTCTTGACTCATATTTGCATTTTGATGCAAAATCAGCATTTCTATTATCAGTGTGCTTAGAATTAAATGAAAAATTACTTCTCTTCTCTGAAAACCTATCTTTCTTAACTAACTTCCTAGAATCTTGTCGCACACTTTCATGTAAGTCAAGTTTCTCAGCCAATTCAGTAGGAGATACTATTTTAGGCCATTCATCCACAAAATGATCTTGAATCTCATAAGGCACTCTTCTTTTTAATTGATCAGTTACAATCAAATCTCTTAAAGAATTAAAATCAACAATTTTAAGTCCATCAATCCATTCTTGAAAATAACCATTTAATTCAAATACAAATTCTCACCATGTGCGTTCAGGATTTCTTTGATGTTTCATAAATTTTCTACGGAATCTCTCAGGACATAACTTAAACCGTCCCAGCAGAATTTCTTTAATATATTCATAGTCTTCAAACTTTTCCTCAGCCTCATGTGCGAGAACCTGTATAATATCAGACGGCAGTAAAGCCAACAAGTTCGATACCCAATGTTTTGGATCTACGCACACCCTCTTTGCCTGGCGTTCAAAAATAGATAAATACAAAACAATCTCATCCTTCCTTGACATTAAATTTCGGCATAAGTTTCGCAAATTCAATTCCATAATTATACATTTTCATTTCCAATCCATTCTTAATTTCTGCTTTTTCACTATTTTTCCCCGTCCTCAACTTCTCCAATTCAAACTCTCTCTCTTCTCTTCGCTTCGCCTCGTTTTCCTTTCTCGTCTCTATAATCGTTTCCATCAATCCCCTCACAAACTCTATTTCATAATTTTTACTCGCCATAATCAGTTGCTTGGGTGCTCTCCCAATTCTTCAGCCAAACACCGCAAATACTCTTTACAAGCCTTACCCAAAAATGACATTGTTACTTTTTAATAGTTTCACAAGAGGGTAGTCAACTGTCCAACAAATTGGCAAAAACTCAATTTAAACGTAACTCGGAATCACTAATCCACCACTCTAATAAACACCAGAAATAAGTCACACATATAAATTCAATAGCATTGTAAGCCCTGTAGTAATTTCAAAAATCAACACCTTCAATGTATCATATCACAATATAACACTTCAATAAATACTATTTCATTAACCAATCTAAATTTCATTCAAAAAACTTATACACACTGGATGTTACTTTATCGGATTAACCGACCCCCTATATCATAACTGAAAACATATACATACATATATTGCATTTCTAAACACCTATACTATAATATCTTTTCAATAAATAACGTTATATACAAAATGAAATTATTCCAAAAAAAATATATATACATGCCATCAATGAACACTTATCATAATTTATAAATCCTTCAAATAATACTCATACACAAATAATACTCAAATATTTTCTAAAATATACACAGCTTTCCTTTCATAGCAAAATATTTCATATATAAAACCAATAATAAGAAAAATTATAAACAGTTAAAATCCATGTAAAATATCTTCCACCAACTGGCACTATAAAACATTACCTTCATAATTATCATAATATTACCACACCTTAGCACTGTCGTACCAATAGTATTCATAAGCACTGCTGTACTATTTAGTTATACTCAAAAATAAATTATTTTCTTAATGTCAAAATATGAAATAAAATCGTAAAAATTTTAATAAATTTATCACAGATACAATTTAAATACTTATATACCTATAATGGGAAGTCACATTAATAAAAAGCTCTTACCTTGCACATCCTTCCCGAAAACATGTTACCGATGACACTAATAAACTTCCCTCTTCGTAAGTTCATAAATTAGTTCATTTTAAACACACCAATCTTTAGAAAATTAACCACACATAAAGTCTTGAACCGAACAACACATGATACATTTTCCACATTTATTTTATCACGACACAAATCATAAAATAAATTGCGTACTTTCACTATTAAAAAAAAAACATCACTATTGCATATCTAACTTCTATACCATAGGTTCCCAACGGGGGCGGTACCGCCCCCCAGTGGGCGCTGGAGCCTTCCAGGGGGGCAGTAGCGAGTCTAGAGAAAAATGGGGGGCGTTAGGACAGTCGAGGGGGCGGTCATGGCATACCTATTTATTTAGGATTTAGTATAATGAAAATATTTGATCTCCTATACCTTGCCCAGCCGAAACAAAAAAGCGTAACTGCACCTTTAAAAGGAAGTCCATACAGACGAACCTAATTCTGAGAGGGGGGGGGGGGGTGAATTTATTTTACTAATGTCAAAAAAGAAAAGAAAAGCCGTGGAATTCGAAGAAAGGCTATGACGCGAATTAAAAATCGTTACGAATTCAAAAATTGTGGTGTAAAAAATTCGCGATAATTGGCAGGCTAAAAGTTTTAAACGGAATTATTTTTTTATTAATCTGCATTTCGAAAAATTCTAAATAGGGATGAGATTTCCGCTTTTTTGGACACCAGTATAATCTTAGAGAAAATATTGTTCTCTTAAATCTCAAAAATGTTCCGATTGCACAATATAGCATTTTCTCTAAAATTTTGCTGGTGTGAAAAAAAGCAGAAATCTCATCCCTGTCTAAAATATGATGACATAAGCCTGAACAAAGACTTTTAAACGAACATGTGATTTGAATCAGTTTAAGAAATTTTTTTAATCTTGATGACAGTGATAAAAATCTTTATATCTATAAATTTGTTCAAAAGTAAATTTATTTAAACTTATATAGGGAATAATTTAATGTTTCAAATATCCTGCAAACCATTCTTTACCTATGTGCTTAATTTGCCAAGAATTTTTTTTCAAATGAAGCCATGAAGCCTTCTAGGCTACAAGAGTATTTGAATAAATGCGTGCTGGTAGAAAAGACAAAGATATGCCCTATTTTTACTTTATTCTATCTTTACAAGAAGAAAGTATTAGTTTCGTAAAAAATTTCGCGTTCCGGATTTTGACGTTTTAGGGGTCAGAGATTCCAAAAACATGTTTTTACAAAATGTGTGTTTGTGAGTCTGTCTGTTAGCCTATCTGTCTATAATTTGGCATAAATTTTTTAGGTGCTCTATCTCAATAACTAATGCACGGAATTTATAAAAAATCTATATTCAGGAATTCTCTGTTATAAATTGATGTTGATTAGTTTTTGGTGTAAATAACTCAACAGGTGGCGCTGCAATTCTGCTTTTTTCACGACTACCGCTACGGTTTTATCTCAAGAATTACTTCACAGATTTCCACCAAACTTCTGATTTGATTATTCCCTGACATGAATAGATACTGTTTATATTTTGTTGAAAATCGCTCCACAGGTAGCGCTGTTATGCTGTCTTTTTAACGATTTCTGTAACACCTGTATCTAAAGAATTAATACAATGATTTTCATCAAACTTCAGATCCAGTTTTGCCTTGATAAATGTTACTGCTGATTATGTTTCGGTTCAAATTGCATAACAGGTGACGCTTTTATTCTGCATTTTTCTCGATGTCGCAGTAGTCCTATTTCAAGAACTAATGCACGGAATTTCATACCATTACAATCCTTACGATGGATATAAATTACCATTTCATTTTGATACTGTGATAGCGAATTTTGAAGTATTAACTGCATGAGAAGAAAGTTTTGGGATTGCCACATTTGACAGTTCAAAGACTGTAAAAAAAAAAACACTCAATTACATTAAACTTTTTAAAGAAGATGACGGATTATGAGCCTCATTTATTATTATAATTTTAGAAACAAAAGTATTAAAATTGCACACGGTCAAAGAGAAATTAATCTTGCTTGTAATCAGAGGGATAATTAAATCTGTTCTTCTTCATAAAAAACCGTCTGATATCAACAGAAAAAATCCTGAGAAATGATTTGTTACAAAGAGGAATAGATGGCTAAAAGCATTGAAATATCATTATGCTGTTACCTAAAGACCTACAAATTTTCCATTCTACTCCATGGATCAGCGTTACCAAATAACAAACACTCATAAAAGAAAAAAAAATCTAGAGTTACACAGCTGCCAACTTGTATGGATTTTTCCTACCACTAAAATTTAACAGAAAATTTCACCTAAGACAATCGCCAAAATTTAACAATTTCGATCGATAAAAGAAGAAAAAAATTTCTACTTAATTTTAGTGGTAGGAAAAATCCGTACAAGTTGGCAGCTATGGAGTTATTATTTGTTAAAAATTTGGAAACTGTTACAAAAAGAGAACCGATATTTAATACCATGAAGTTTGTCTAAGAGAAATAAATTTTTATCATATATTTTGTCAATTGCTACTGATATTGCTCGAACAACGATGGGCCATCAGGAAGGTTTCATATTAACACATTTTAAACAAGCAGCACTAAATGTACTTTCGGTACATTCCGTTACCCATCATCAGCAATGGGTTTTAGAAAATTGGAATGAACACCTGTATACGACGCTTCATTACATTATGCTTCATTAGAGCAGTCAATAGGAATAGAAGCAATTTATTGAATGATAGGATATTTTGCCAACTTTATGGTGAAAATCATTTCACAACAAAGTGAAACAATTGTTTTACTTTGTAATGCAGTTGTCACTATCACTTTGCATCAGACTTGCAAATGAATTCAATCGGTTGCAGTTGCATACAGAAGTTCATTGTCCCTGAAAAGGTATTTGTCTGATCGTTTTTCGAAATATTTGATTTAGTATTACACTTAACTAAAAACAGAAGTGTAAAAATGCGCAAAAACATGATTGCATTGAAAAATGACATCAAATATGTGACAGACCAGTTTAGAATCTTTAATTAAATATTTTTTAATATTTTAAATACTTATAAGGTATAAGATGATTTCAAGATGATGAGTTGAATTTAATTAAAACAAAAACCCCATAGCTGCTTCTGTGGGTTCAAAGGAAATCTAAGTATCGCAGTCTGTTAAAACTAGAATATTTACTTACTTACTGTCAACACTTGGACGTTCTTCATGAAGTTTCGTCAAAGCGATTCCAAGATATTTATACATGATTACACCGAGTTGGTTTTTAGATTCTTTCGCAAATGCAGCTACAGCAGTATCATCATATTTGGAGGAGGAAATCGTGGAATTCGCAGCAAACGAGAACTATAAGAAAAATTCAGAAATGGATACCAAGAGTTCGAACTTCAAAAACCTATAGGTCTCTAATCTGGATTGTGAGGGAGAGTACATAAAATTTTAATAGCTTTATTTTCACCAGGTTTGGTTGAAGGGGGTTCCATGCAATGTCTAATTTACTGTCTAAGAATAGGAACATGCATCTTTAAACCTGAAAATTTGTAACTGATGTTGAAGAAATTGGAAATTGGAATCTGATATGAAAAAATTGTTAAAACTCCAATAGACTCAAGAATATCTTTTTTTTTTTTAATTCTTGTTGTTTTTTGTTTATTTTTAAATTTTTATTAAACAATTTTTTACTACATTTGATGATCGTTTTAATTAACTTCTGCTTTGATTAATAGATAAAATATACATAATTAGCAATAATATTTTAACATTTTCTATAATTAACAATTATGGAAGAGGGGGCGTTGGCATTTTTTTTCTCTTGTAAAGGGGGCGGTGGACCAGAAAAGATTGGGAACCTATGTTCTATACATTACAGCTTACTGTAAACACTTAATGTCGTTGAAAGTTCAAGAATCTCATTCTTCAGTTCTGCCGTTGCCACTTTTACGAACTCCAAAGAAACTTAAATTTAGCAAGAAATTCTGTCCATGACCGTTCACAAAAAGTAATAGGGTCTGTCCTAGGCAATAGAGTTTGTCCACAGCCGGTCATGTTCATGACAGAGTCAGTTCAGGGCAGTAAAGTTGTCTGCAAAGTTCCTCGACTCTTACAGTGATTATTTCATCATCTGTAAGTGAGGCGTAAACTTTGTTATTTTTTGCTTCATACAATTGCTAATGTCAGTGATATCAACATCTCAGCAACCACCAGTTCTTCCTTTTTTACATGTTTACAAAATTTTCAGGTGTAATGTCCCTTTTGTTTCCGCTTATTTTTCATTCCGTTTCAAGCTTTCTTGTTATTCAAGAAATTAAAATTTGTAGACCATAAATTCTTCCATGACTTTCAGAGAGTACTCGCAGCAACCTGCTTGCAGACTTTAAGTGATGCATTGTTGCTTCTTTGAAAGGTAACTTCAAAAAGTTTAAATGAAAAAGATTAAGATATTCTTCTGAAAATATTTCAGAAATGAGTTTTTTATTCAGAAAACGAGAATAAAATGAATTAACATTATTGAAATTTTACCGATTGCTTCTCAAACTTAAAAAAAAACTAACCAGACTGATCTGAATTATGCGGAGACCAGATTAACGGGGTCTGAATTATCAGGGTTCTACTGTAATTATTACATTTTTTTAAATTATACTGGGGATTCTTACGCTAAACAATTCAGGGATCTGATAATTAATTCACTCATCAATCGTCAAAAATCTAAGGTAAATCCTGTAGCCCTAGAAACTTAAAATTTGCTATGAAGGTAATATTCAAAGTGCAAAGAAAAATAATAAAAAAGTCATAAAAGGTAAAAAAACATAATAAAAATAAAATACAAAAATATTTAAAAATTCTTGACTGTCTTTGCATTCTAAACACTATGCTTACACCAAGTATCATGTATCTAGTACTATGAGTGATACCTAAGATTGAAATTTTTACACCCATAGCCATATCTAGCCCCTTTCCCGGAAGCAACTCCAGATTTTATCTTCCATAATTGGAATTCGAGCCAATACCATTGGTGATTGATCATCAACAAGATAAAACGTAGCATTATTGGTTTGTAAAGGCCCATCTAAACTTTTGTCATTGGTTCCAGTTTTTGTGAAATTGTGAAGAAATTTTCACCATTTGTGAAAAATCTAGTCATAATTTTCTGAATTTGAAATTATCATTCTAAGAAGATTCCTTTTTTGTCTATTCTTTTTTTAAAAAGAAAAAAAAAAAGTGTAAAATAGCTAGATATTAGCATAAGAAAGTATATGATTCCGTTTAGCAGACTTATGTAAAACCAAAAACTTTCTGCGCACATAGAAATGAGAATTCTCAGAGAGAAAAAAAAAAAAAAAAAAAAAAGGAAAAATTGGGGAAAAAAAACTTTTTTTTGTAAGTTTTTTTCTAAAGGCTTATTTTTCAATTTTTCCGAGCTGGAAAAATTGAAATTTCATTATTTATGAAATAATACATTGAAAATTTTGTAATAGCCTACATTCTCATACGTTTTATTTTATTTATTTTTATGTTGAGTGTCCCACATGAAAACTTTAATGTGGGTAATCTGATATCTGAGCAAAAATCTGTTTGAGAAGACTTGAAGGGATCCTTCACATTTTTTTTCTTGTTTGAAACACAAGACACTTCGCAAAATTTTTCTTGAAAATAGACATTCTAGAAAAAAGTTTAATCTACAAATTGAATCTTTCGCAAATGCAGTGATTGAAGGAAAAAAAATCTCATGCCATATAGCAGCTGAATCTTATCAAGTTGTATATATGTATAAATAACCTTATTAAAAATGTCTAAATAGGAACTTAAATACAGTAATAATTTCTTATTCACAAATTCTGATTATATTTTGTACAAATATGTACAAGAAATTCACAATTGCACAAAAACAGGATTATATGAAAAAAAATCTAGAGACATAATTAAACGCAACTTCTCTTTTTAAAAATTAATTCATGTGCAAAATTATTTCAATAATATGGCAATTAATGGAAATGATTTATTACTTTTTTTTATCTTTTCAAGAAGTATTGAATTCATGAAAAATTTGACTTCCAGTTTTTGGAGTATTTAAACGTTTTAGAAGGTCCTGAACACGATTTGATGGTTTTTGGAAAATATCTGTCACTCTGCGAGTCTGTATGTGACAAAAATTTTATGGGCACTCTATCTCAAGAACTGATGCACATAATTTCACAAAACTTTAGATACAGTTACACCTTGATATAAACTCGATGTTTAGTTATTAATGTATATCGCCCAACCGATGGCGCTGCTATGCTGCATTATTCATAATTTCCACAATAGTTCTATCTCAAGAACTAATGTATGTATTTTCATAAAACTCCAGATTAAGTTAATCTTTGATGTAACTTCGTGCTCATTACTTTTTGGTGTAAATCGCTCAACAGATAACGCTGCTATACTGCATTATTCATAATTATCACAATAGCTCTATCTCAAGAACTAAAGGATGATTTTTCATCAAAATACGGCTTCAGATAGTTTCTGATATATGTTAATGTTGTTTAAGTTTTGGTGTAAATTGCCTTATAGGTGGCACTACTATGCTGCATTTTTCAAGATTTCGTTATAGCTGATTAATTGAATGTTTTTTCAAGGTGTTGAATCTAAAATTGACCTTCATAATGTACAGTAATGTTGCAAAACATGGGCAGTTTGCATTAGAAAAATACAACTGCAATGAAAAAAAAAAAGAACATATTTTATTATAAGTACTATCCTTCTATAGTAAAAAAAAACTAGCCATTAAAAGAATGAC
The DNA here is from genome assembly GCA_964019185.1 of Maratus speculifer. Classification (NCBI taxonomy): domain Eukaryota; kingdom Metazoa; phylum Arthropoda; class Arachnida; order Araneae; family Salticidae; genus Maratus; species Maratus speculifer. The sequence continues at coordinate 184,738,272 of OZ025296.1, read as the reverse complement.
TTTTAGAATGATGCTGACGTGTAAGATTTCCGGAAATAAAGAGTCCGGGCGGACCATTCCTTCCATGAGTCGAATAGACAAATCAGGAAAGGGCTCCGTCTATGCATCGCCGTATGGGTTACCATAAAGAAGGAAAATCGCCAACAATCGCCAAGTTTGTCGCCAAATTTGGCGACCAAAATTAGTCGTCAAAAGAGACGCCAACTTGGCAATAACTGTAATATTTTGGCAAATTTTTAATTTCTTTACAACACCAGTCATGTGACACATCATTTGAGAGGTCTGCAACTGCTTATTCATATTATGGATGTCTTATGTGTCACCCCCCACTCTGCCCCCCAGGGGGCACATTTTTAATTTCTTTACAACACAAGTTGTGTGACACATCATTTGAAAGGTCTGCAACTGCTTATTCATATTATGGACGTCTTGTGTGTCAACCCCCCACTCTGTCTCCCAGGGGAGAGCACATTTTTAATTTCTTTACAACACCAGTTGTGTGACACATCATTTGAAAGATCTGCAACTGCTTATTCATACCATGGGGTATTGGCGAGCATAGCAAGCAGGGGGGCGGAGCCCCCCTAGTATTTCAAATTATACTTTCTCTCTTGATTAAACTTTGAATTTTTGTAGTTTTCTAAAGCACAGTAGAAGTTTATCTCTGTATATAACTACTTTTGTTAATTCCTCAAATAGCGATCATTATCTATTTGTAGAGTTCTGTTTTCATAACTTTTGAATTTCACTCTTAGAAATGAAACATTATTTAATATGGTTTCTTACTCAAGAATGGAATACCAGATTTCAGGATAAAAAGAAAAAAAATATGTTTAACTAAACTTTAAAAAAAAATATTTTTTTATTTTCAGTGAGTAAAAATCTTAACAGTCAATAAATCCTATGCTATTTATTAGTTGCAGACCTGAGTAAGCCAAACTAAAACTTAGTTTTGTTTCAATTTAGATTATAAAACTAAATCAAAACTTGTTTGAGTTACCAAAACTAAACATATTTTTTAAAGGAAATAAAATTATAATTGTAAGAAAAAAAAGGAATAATGTAAAAATATACATTTTTTAAACAAACAATGGAATTTTTGAATACTGATATTTATAATAATGACAAAACTGCAATAATTTCTTTAAACTAGTTTAGTATTATTTACTTAAAAACTATACTTATGTAAATGGAATGCATAATTTATTTCATTATAAACTGCAGACATATTGGCTCAAGTTTTAACATTAGGTCAATTGGTAGTTAAACATGTAACTGAAAAATTATTTTAATAGAGATATGATATAACAAACAATAGTGTTTAATAAAAATTCTTAGACTGTGGGGGGGAAAAAATAAAAAATTAAAAGCAGGTTTTGCTATTTTTTTTTATTTTGTAATATAAAGTGAAAATAATTTTCTTTTAATACAAACAAATGGAAAAAAATGTTTATTATTTAACATTCTCTAAGAAAATATAATTTATTTGGGAGAAAATATCATGAAAAATCATTTTTTTCCACCACTTATATTTTTCTGGAAATTTTACATCTCTATGCGCACATAATATTAGGTCGAAAACTTTCTGCAAATTAATTTAATATTGGGTGTAATTCATGTTTTTTGTGTGATTTATGAACGTAATTTGTGTTTTTTATGCGATTTATGAACTCACAGAATTATTAGCATTATTCGAGCGATTTACGAATGTAATTTGCATTTATTGAGGTTTCTGCCGGTGAAATTCATGTTTTTTGAGCAATTTATAAAAGTAATGTGCATTTTTTTTATGCGATTCATGGATGAAATTTTCAGGGGTTTTTTTTAGCGATTTAAGGATGAAATTCACGTTTTTTGAGAGATTAACAGACATAATTCGTGTTTTCTAAGCGATTCATGGATGTAATTTACGTTTTTATAGCGCAGTCTTTGGATGAAATCTGCATTTTTTACTTAGCCTTTGTATGGAATTCACATTCTTCGAGTAATATTTTGTCAAAATGTTTGTTTTTCTACACGATTCTTTGTTGAAATGCACTTTTTTTTTACTCGATTCTTTGTTGAAATGAGTTTTTTATGCAAGTCTTTGTTGAAATTTGCAATTCTTTTCAAGGTTTTTTGAAGAAATTCATGTTTACAGTAAATAATTCATACATAAAATTGAGGGAATATTTTTATTTTTTGGTACTCAAAAAAAGTTACAGAAATAAAAATTGTTTCTTTCTTAAAATTTTCTCTGCACGGCGTGCATCTAGTTTACACAACTCTGCCATTTAGAGATGAAAATATTTTGAGGTGAGTGCTGTTTTAAGGTGAAAAATTTTGAGAAAGATTCTGTTTAAAAAATTTTGTGAAGGGTCCTGTTTTAAGATTAAAAGACCTGCGAAGGATCCTTTAAAGGTCCCGGATTTTTCCTACACAAACCACTGGTTTATCTTCCATAATAAATCAGGCATGAAATAGCTGAGTCCTGAATACAATATAATTTGTTTTAATTGACAAACAAATAAAATTAATTTATTTTACCAAATGTTGACTTGGTGAGTTAATTTATAATATTTTATAAATAGTCTGCAATAAATATATTTTTTCCTTGATCAAGATTCGTGTGCATTTCCAGGAGTCTGGTACAGATTTTTCTATCAGAGTCCTGTTTTTTGTAAAATTGTGAACAACTTTTTCACATACGTGAAAAATTTACTGAATATTTTGTAAATTTCGAATGATCATTATATTTAATTTTCTTTTTATAAACTTTTAAGCATACATATGTATGTAAAATACATATACATATTTTCTTTACATATGTAAAAATGGTAGATCACATTTTACCTTTAAAAGATTAAATTTGTGAAAGGTATAGTTTAAAGAATTTTGTGAAGAGTGCTGTCTTGAGGTAATTTTTTTTTATATAAAAAGTAATTTAAAAGACCCAATTTTTTTCTGCACAGATTTCTGATTTCTTTAAATAAAAATCAAGACCTTTTAAAGACTTTTAGAAAATTTAAAATAAAAATCACAGCAGAAGAAAAAATCAGTTGGATATGCCAATCAGGGCTGCGGAGTCGAAGTTGCTTAAAAAACAATCCAACTCCAGCTTTATTTATTATTCAGTTTAAAGATAAATTAAAATGCTTAATATATTGTCTGTTGTACATAATAGATAAAAACAGTTTTCAAATGAAAATGCTACTTCGCACTTAGTACGTAAGTACATTCTCTTTAACTTTTTGGAACTCTTACTCAGTTGGCATCAGATGGTGGATTGTGCTCTGGGGATTTAAAATGCTTTGAAATCTTACCATACATATATTCACACATACATACACTAGTGGACAAAACTTAAGAGCACACACTAGTCACGCGGTAAAAGCCGAGCGCTAATGTAAAGTCTATGGGGGCATTCTTTTCTAATATCTCGTTCTAATTTTAATATTTTTACATGATTTTTTTTGCATAGGCTAGCTTAGGACGATCTAAAACCGGCCTAGTTTTTACTTTTTCGATTTTGCTCATATATTTTTTATATTATGATAGTTTCAATTTCAGAACCGGTTTAAACTGGTTTTGAAAGTTAAAATATATATTTTTTAAAAATCTGAAACCAAAATTGAAAAAGTAAAAACTAGGCTAGTTGTGGATCGCCCTCAGCTAGCCTATGCAAAAAAAAACCATGTAAAAATATTAAAATTTGAGCGAGATATTAGAAAAGAACGCTCCCATAGACTTTACATTATCATCCGGGTCTTTTTGAGTAGTTTTTGTGACTATTGTGGGCTCTTAAGAATGAGTCACAAAATGCCAATTTTTATGCAAATACTCAAAAGGAAGTAATAATTCAAATAATTATCATCCCCGCAGAACTACTGGTATATAACATCCCATACAGGTCACACATGGGAATAAGAGTCACAGTCACTACAGCGAAACAAAAAATAGGAAATTCCATACATTTCTTTTATGAGTCTCAAATGACTATTATATGTGACTCCATGACAAGTCATTGTGACTGCTGCTTTGTGGAAAGTCACCAGGTGATTTTACAATGTCGTTTCATTAAGACTTTTGTTTGACTCTCATCAGGAGACTCAATTTCAAAGTCAGTGTGAACGTTGTATTATCATAAATCATCAAATAATGTCACATTAAAGTCACATGGTGACTTTTCACAGTGGTTACTTCACAGCAGGGTTGGGAAGAAAAAAAAACTGGGTTTTCTGGTTTAAATAAGGTTTTTTATAACATCCTTTCTTTATATGTGTGCATGCTTATTTATAGATAAAAATAAACATTGTTGGATTATAAAAAGTGTAACTTCGCTTTAAATAATAATTAAAATTAAATAATTACAATGAATTTATAAAGAAAATTTTAAAAAATTCATATCTTAATTTAACAGTATTAGCAAACAATCTTATGTTCAAAGAATAAACTGCTCTACACAGTGAAACATTCACACTCTGAAAATCTTTATAAACAATCTTTTGATTACTAATTATAAACATTTGGATGCATTTAGGTAAATATTTCCACAATTATTCAAAAAATATATTTTTAATACTTGTTGGGATTTTGTTTTTTGAGTGATAATTTGAAATCAACATTTTTGGTCATTAGAATCAGCAGTAACAGGAAAAAAATAATAAGACTTATTATTAAAATGGAATAACTAGCATCCAATCTTTCAATACTCTTATTAAACATATTTTGATTTCAATTAAAAAAAAAAAAAAAAAAAAAAAAAAAAAAAAAAAAAAAAAAATCTCATTTTCAATCAAGATTTTTTTTTCCCCCAATTTGAGAAAATTTTAGCAATCATCATGTTATATTATTAACCAGGGTGTTTGGTTTAAACCAAGTTGGTTTAAGCCGTGGTTAAACCATGGTTTAAACCAATTGGTTTAAAAAAAAAACCATGCTGGTTTTTTTTCACCTGATTTTTTTTATTCTTTTACCCAAATGTTTTATTTTACACATTATTGAAAAATTCAAAATCCAAATTATGAAGAAGCTACAATAGCTAAAACCTTGTGTGTAAATTACAATAATTACAATCAACGTTTAACACACAATACACAAACACACAGCACATACGTATACGTTTCGCGAGCACCAGGGCTCGCTTCCTCAGTGTATAAAATTTAAAATGTTAAAAACAGAAAAAAAAAACCCCAACTGACAGCAAGTTAGAGACCCAAATGATCGCAAACACAGTACCAAAATACCCACAAGCCTCAGCAACCAATAAGATTAAACCGGAAATGAAGTGTCATGACAAAATAAATCTAACCAGAAAGTTGAGATGTATGGTACACTTGAAAGATCATTAACCAAGGAGTTTTTTGTTTTATGTATATAGAATGCTTCGAAAAAATCTAAGTCTAGCGGAGTAGTGCATTTTTGAATAATAGTAGCAGAGGTAAAATTAAAATTATGGCCCTCCTCCCAACAATGAGAGGCAATAGAGAAATTCTTTAACTCTTTTCTTTTTACATAACCTACATGTTCAGCGATTCTTTTTCTGAGTTTACGTTTAGTTTGTCCAATATAGGACAAACCACACTGACATTGTATTATAGCATAGCACGGCAGTGCTATGCTATATTTATTTCCAGTGCGACTCCTTAATGTTAATTTAATACAGAAATTAACATTGAAAGAGTTATTTACTAGACATTTTCCCACATTTTGTACGCGCTGCCACAAATTTTCTTAGAAGCAACTAATTGAGTAAAAAAAAAAAAAAAAAAAAAAAAAAATCCTTCAGTCAAAAAAAAAAGCTAGAGATCAATGGACATATTTCCTGCAGCATTTAAATATTTTTACGTTATTTAAAAGTAAAAATAAAAATGATTTTTTTTTTCTTTTTTGTAAGAATTAAAAACGGCATATTTTAGACGCCATATTGGAAATGAAACGGAGATTTTGAAACATTTGGTACCAAGATAAGAACCATTTACAGAAAGTAATTATTATGAAGCATGATTTTTATAATAAAAAGACATTTTCAAACATTGATTAATGGATCAAGAAGATTTTTAGTTGAAAAAATTTAGAAAATAAGTAAATTAAACTTTTTTCTATTTATTGTTTCTTCAAAATAATAATATATATGTAACTAATATTTGAAAGCTAGGTTTCTGACACATTGGCATCAGAAAAAATCGCGCCAAATGCAGTGCGTATATGGTATCTGTGCCGGGATTTTGTACCTATGCCACATTTTTAAAGTTTCTCCGCCTTATATGTTCGAAGAAAACCAAAATAAATTATGGTAAATAAAAGTCTTCAAAAATAATAGCATTAAAGAATAGTAGTAAAAAATAATAGTACATCATCCTTGGTATGTAATGAAATTAGTAAATCTGCAGAACTAGGCCTTCAAACCCAAGTCTTAGCATTTATTAAGGATAAACCGCAGAATTAACGACTACATGGCGAAAGACTTTTCGGCACTGCAATAAATTACCCAATTCTATCAAATTAAACATTCAAATCGAATGTAAACAAATATAAACAATAATGTTTACAAATAATTTTTTTAATTTACGATTTGGCGATTTTTTAAAATCGCGCCTAAACTTATAATATTACAAACAATTAAGCATTGAATAAAATTAATTTTGAATTAACTGTATTGAATTAATTGCATTAAATTTATTATTCCGATGATTGTTAAAATGATAACACACTACACGACTTAATTTTTAAAATATCACAAAGAGTTTCTGTTGAAAAGAGCTGTTTTTTTATATTTCAAGTTAATATTTTTATAAAACTCTCTTGATTCATTGTCTGTATGAAATAATAAAGTGTAAACACATTTGAAACATTCATAATGCTCAACCGTTTGGCACAGATGTCTAATACTTACCACGTTGCCGCAATTTTTTTATGCTAATTTGGCGAAAATTTCGTTTTAAAATACCAGTCACATGCATAATTTTACACTATTTTGTATTATTAAAATAAATAGTGACAAATAAAAAAAAGTTTATTATTAACTATAGAACAAAACAACTTATATCATTAAAAAAATGCCAGTAAAATAAAATAAACAATTTATTAATATATATACAATGACAGCCGAGTTAGCATGTGGGACACATAATCGCCATTTTGGCCCAATCGTACCAACGTGCTGCATATATGATATCTGTTCCCAACTTTTCTACGTTGAACCCTACCCAGGAATGTAGTGGAGGGTATACGGGGGCATACGTCGTATACCCTCTGGATTTTTTAAGGTATACCGTATGCACTCTGTTTCTCAAGAAAGCTATAGTGTTAAACACTCTAGGGTATAATTAATTTACCGATTGAATAATCGTGTTTCAAAATTAATCTACTCTAGGGTATACCCTCTGTTTTGAGTGTATACCCTCTACTTAGAATGTATACCCTCTGATTTTTTTACGACTACACCACTGACCCTACCCAGAGCCTCGATTGGTGGTTTGATTGTTCTTTGCTGTTAAAATTCTGTCGAAGTTAAATTCCAATTTTGGACAGAATTTCTGTTCAAACATTAATTAATTTATCAAGAATTTTCTAACTGAAGAAATACAGAAAATAAATAAATATGACGTCATGCATAAAGTAAAAAAATAAATACATTTTATTGATACTTTGTCTTGAGGTATTATTGGAGGTATATTATATTGTCTAGAGGCGAATGTCTAGATCTGTACTTCTACGCAATGTATCAATACTGATTGTTAAGTATAAATATCAGTTATATACAGACAGTGATGTAGTCTTAAAAATACAGCTGCTTAGAGCGGAGCCCTCTAAGCAGAGGGTATACGTCCAAGGCAGACGGTATACCTTAGAGTGTAGATAATATTACTTTTCTTCAGAAACAGAAGGTATACGATGTTCTTTTAAAAAATCCAGAACTCATACGGTGGATATCCCCGTATACCCACCACTACATCCCTGTATCCATAATAGATTTTTTTTTTGTCGAATATGACCTCATATTTCATAAGAAAAGAATTCACCGAGGAGAAAATTTACATCTGACTTTTTCATCGAAAAAAGTGAAACTGATTTTAAGAATTAAAAGGCGCACATTTATGACGTCATATTAGAAATGAAACAGAGATTTTTAAATATTTGGTAGCAAGACAGGAAGCATGTAAAGATTTCAGTTCCATAAGAAACTAACGATTTTGAAATGAGGCTTACAATTCGGTATAAACCTGGGTAAATTACATCGGTAATTGAGGTGATACGATACCGCATAAAAGAATTCCTGACGATGGTACCGTCAGTTAATTTTGAAATGAGTTCATCTGAATGCAGTAGTTATTAAAAAAAACTTGAGATATTAAACAAAAACATAATTTGCTGAACAAATTAAAAAAACAAAATTTATTTCCTACAGGATTTAAGACCAAGAAGGGACAGATATTAAGATAATGGATTTATTTATTTTGACATTTAATATTAAATTTTGGTAATAAATAATTTAAACCAAGTGAACATTAAAAAATAAAAATGAAATTCAAACAATATGATACTTAACCACCCTAAATCTTAGATTTGTTCAAATGAAATCGAAATAAATCTTAGACTTTTTCTGAACATTTGCTTTTTAGATTGCCTATTTATTTTGTTTACACCTACCGTAAACATAATACAAAATCTGCAATACAAATATTTGCAAGTTGAGTTTGGAAAAAAAGTCTTAAATTTATTTCGATTTCATTTGAACGGAATCTAAGATTTAGGGTTGTTAAGTATCATATTGTTTGAATTTCATTTTTATTTTTTAATGTTCACTTGGTTTAAATTATTTATTACCAAAATTTAATATTAAATGTCAAAATAAATAAATCCATTATCTTAATATCTGTCCCTTCTTGGTCTTAAATCCTGTAGGAAATAAATTTTGTTTTTTTAATTTGTTCAGCAAATTATGTTTTTGTTTAATATTGTAAATGCTCCAATGATCCAGAGGAGAAATTTGATCTTTTAATTGAGAAAAGGTTAATTTATTGACTGGTTTAAATACTACTTTCAAATCATAATGTTTCAAAATATTTGCAACTTTAAAGCTAATGCTTTGATGAAACGGTAAAATAACTAAACTAGAATAAGAAACAGGTGTAACAGAAGAATCTGGATCATTGGGATGTTTATTAAAACTTTGAGAAATTAATTTATTGATATAAGATAAATTGAAGCCACGATCTATAGCCACAGATCTTATGTAGTTTAACTTGTTTTTGTTATTGTGATTCTTTATGTTGTTATTTTACCGTTTCATCAAAGCATTAGCTTTAAAGTTGCAAATATTTTGAAACATTATGATTTGAAAGTAGTATTTAAACCAGTCAATAAATTAACCTTTTCTCAATTAAAAGATCAAATTTCTCCTCTGGATCATTGGGGCATTTACAATATACAATGTCAGTGTGGTTTGTCCTATATTGGACAAACTAAACGTAAACTCAGAAAAAGAATCGCTGAACATATAGGTTATGTAAAAAGAAAAGAGTTAAAGAATTCCTCTATTGCCTCTCATTGTTGGGAGGAGGGCCATAATTTTAATTTTACCTCTGCTACTATTATTCAAAAATGCACTACTCCGCTAGACTTAGATTTTTTCGAAGCATTCTATATACATAAAACAAAAAACTCCTTGGTTAATGATCTTTCAAGTGTACCGTACATCTCAACTTTCTGGTTAGATTTATTTTGTCATGACACTTCATTTCCGGTTTAATCTTATTGGTTGCTGAGGCTTGTGGGTATTTTGGTATTGTGTTTGCGATCATTTGGGTCTCTAACTTACTGTCAGTTGGGGTTTTTTTTTTCTGTTTTTAACATTTTAAATTTTATACACTGAGGAAGCGAGCCCTGGTGCTCGCGAAACGTATACGTATGTGCTGTGTGTTTGTGTATTGTGTGTTAAACGTTGATTGTAATTATTGAAGAAGCTACAAGCAAAGCTGTTGAAAAATGATGAATTAATAAGTTTCTAAAAGGACAAAAAATTTTAATCAACTCAACTTTTCTTGTAAGCTGTAAATCTATATGGCAGAATAACTATTTTTTCTAAAATTAGCTAGTTAGAAAAAACTAATCAGTTTTCTTTCTTTCTTTATCTTTTTTAAGGCCTATATGTATATATATATATATATATATCATTTGTAAAACATATATATATAGCCAGAAGGGCAGACTCAAGTTAAAAATGCACTTTTATTATTTAAATTGCTTGATTAGTTAAGATTTACTAAGGATTTCATCATTTCAGAAATTCTTTTTGTTATGTATGCTATTGAATAATTGGCAAAGAGCTTTTTATTTGCTCTCTGATTAGTGATTTTAACAAGCCTTTGTTTTTTTTGCATTCTTACATTGGAATTGGGTTTTTTTGCATTATAATTTTATTCTTTTGCCAGCTAGGTTGGCACAGTTCAAACCAATTAGTTTTTTAGAACAAATCTAATGTAATATTTTCTCATTTTTGTAATTTAAGTGTTTCAAATTATTGGATGAAAGTAATTTCTATTTTTTAGTCTTATCTCAATAGTCACCATAAGACATAGTGAGTCTAGTTAAGGTCATGTTAGTCTACATGTAGAATACATATTTCATGCACTGATGAACATATCTGAAACTCTACAGAAAACACTTAAATCATGTAAATTTAGCAAAAATAAAATAGATGAAAAATATGCAATATTTAGATTAAAAAAATATTTTCCTTTGAGAAATGCAGATGTACAGATAATGACATAAATGATCTTTAAAATTTCAGTCAAGCTCTATAAGGAATATTTCTTGATTGGAGGGATTATTTTTTAAGAATAAAAAAAAACTCAAGATATGAAGTCGAATAAGAAGACATTGAAAAATTAGGCACTAGTAAAGCACCTGTTTACATTTAACTAAAATATGCAAAAGATATATTTAAATCTTCTATTGCATAACCAAACCCATTTCTTAGATCAGTTAAGAAAATTGGCAAAAAGGGGGGAGGGGGGGGGGCAAGACAAGGTTTGCTTGAGACGTAATAGAAAAAAAAGTCTCATAAAAATGCCTAAAAAATGCAATTTTTAGTTTAGATGTTTAAAAATACTAAGTGTTATAATAGAGCATGCAGTCCGATGGCTGTTTAAATTCTTTGGTAGATGACAGCATTTATAAAGCTACTGTATATTTTAACAATGTTTTTCAGTAGTCTAAAAAGTTGTTAAATAGATATTTTTGTTTATTTAACAGTCATCTTTTAACTGGTAGTTTTAGTAAACACAATGTTTGAAGCAGGGTTGGCACGGTTTAAACCAATTGGTTTTAACCATGGTTTAAACCACGGTTTAAACCAACTGGTTTTTTTCTCAAAAAAACCAATTGGTTTTTTTCAAAAAAAGAGTGACATTTTCTCATTTTTCTTTATAATTTAAGACCAACAAATTATGGGATACAAATATTTTCTATTTTTAATGTTTTATTTCAGCAATAAGTATTAGATATAGTGGGTTTAGGTCATTTTTTGATATTTAGGATAAAAATTGGTATGCATTGATGATCATACTCTATTTCTCTAAAGAAAAACTTAGAACATGTGAATTGATCAAAGATAAAATAGATTAACAACATGCAATATTTAGTATAAAATATTTTCATTAAAAAAAGCAGATTATTTAAAGCAATCTATCATAACATGCACAATGATTTTGAATATGAAGCTACATAACTCGATGATCTTTAAGATTTTGGTTGAACTGTAATAGATTTTTTTTTATTATTTTTTATTGGGGAAATTATCTTTAAGAATTAAAATTAAAATATGAAGTTGAATAGGAGAGTATTCAAAAATCTGGTGATAGTTAAAGCATTTTAATAATGCCAATCTCATTTTTCCCCTGTTATCTGCTGAATCTAATGACCAAAAATGTTGATTTCAAATTGCTACTCAAAAAACCTCAAGAAGTATTTCAAATTTATTTTTTAATTTTAGAAAAGAATATTATAGTCATCAAACTGCATCAAATGTTTATTATCATTAATCAAAAAATTTTTTATCTACTATCTAACTATCGCCAAGTATCAATGTTTGATTGTGTAGAGTAATTTATTCTTTGAACACAAGACTGTTTACTATAATTGTTTAAAATATGAATTTTTTTTCAATTTTCTACATAATTCACGATAATTATTTAATTTAAATTACTTTCAAATGAAGTTATACTACTTATAATCCAACAATATTTATTTTTATCAATAAATATGCATGCATATTTTATAAAAAAGCATGTTCTAAAAAAACCCGGTTTAAACCAAAAAAACCTGGTTTAAACCAAAAAAACCTGGTTTAAACCAAAAAAACCAGTTTTTTTTGGTTTTTTTCCAACCCTGGTTTGAAGTGTGTAAAGACTACTGCTAAATTCAAATCCTTCCAAAAATACTTTATAAAAAGCTTTATTTTTCAATAAAAGATAATTAACTCATGCAGTCTTCTAACAAAAAATCAGACATCACATATTACAAGTATTTCAAATTAATTATTTTGAATAACCATATGAAAATAATATACAGTAAAGCATCATTTATACGACGATCACTTATACGACGTTTACATTTATACGACGTTTTAATGTGGTCCCGATTCATTCCTATTAATTTTAATGTAAAATTATATCTTTTATACAACGCCGAAAATCGTTTATACGTCGATTTTTCGGTTTTGTATAGGTTTATTTTTGTTTAATTTTCTTGTGTCTTTTACGAACGAACGGAAGTTGACAGCTATGAATGACACCAAAGAGCGTGTTTAAATGTACTCCACATTATACAAATGTGGGCTGGTGTTCGATTAGTCTGAAAAACCAGCTTACATGTAACTGATTACACTGGGAGGGGTCATTCTTTTTTTCGGGGATGGTCAGCTTTCCCGACTTGTTTTAAGTTGCAAATAAACTATCCTTCTAACAGTTATCAGTATTGGCGACTTTTAGTTGGCCACGCGGGGTTTTTCATCTTTGACTTTAACTAGAAAGGAAATGATGTACTGCAAATGAAGAACCTTTCGGTGAAACACAAATAAATGTATGCATAAATTGTCTACTAATTCTCCTCCCCACCCCGTTCTTTTGGTTATTTGTTTATTTTGGTTTGTTTAATTTACAAATTCATGCAAATCATCACATTAAACATTAAAATTAAGTGAAAACATAATTAATTCTAGTTTTGGAAGTGAAAATCAATTATACGTCGTTATTGTTTATACGATGTTTTTCGATAGTCCCTTCGGCGTCGTATAAATGATGCTCCACTGTATATGAAGTTTTATATATGAATCTATATCATATATTTATTTATAGTGCTAGTAATCAAAAGATTGTTCATTAAGATTTTCAGGGTATCAATGTTTCATTATGCAGCACATTTTATTTATGAAATATAAGACACGGGTTTTTCTAAAAATGTTTAGATTTTAAAGAATTTCAATTTTCTACATAATTGATGGTATATTAAATAATTATATTGATTAGAATTACCTTTAAATCAAATTATTACTTATATATTCAAAAATGTTTACTTTTGTTCATAAATTTGCATGTATATGTAACAGGAAAACATAATTTAAAAAAAACCCGGTTTAAACCAAAAAAACCATGGTTTTTGGGGTTTTTTTTAAAAACCCGGTTTTTTACCAACCCTGTTATTAAATAATCCCAACTGTATTAAATAATCTACAATTTTTTTTTATTAACTGTATTAAATAATCTACATTTTTTTTATTAAAAATTTTTACACTAAATACTCAATATTTGTAATCTATTTTATCTTTGATCAATTCACATGTCTGAGGCTTTTTCTTTAGAGCAATAGATATGTTCACCAATGCATACTGATTTTAATCCTCCTACACATAAAAAACTAGTCATTGGGGGACCACCGTAATACTTACCCATCATGGATATGCATAATATAAAATATGAAAATAAAATGCATGTAAACTATTTATAAAATGCATCGCAATTCCAAAATAAAATTTACACGCATATTTGAATAGTTTTAATGTACATAGTAATGCTCTATCGATGAATTGCTGATGAGCCGATTTCGACAGACTATATAAAACACCAAACTTAAGTAGATCACTAATACTCAAGTAGCACTGAATAGCGTTAAAGAAAGATCCTTATAACTCCAAAAATAACAATCATATTAACTAACAATTTACTGTGTCAGATTAAGCGTCTTATTTCCAATTAAAATATATCTTTGAAATGAAATTTGGGCGCGACTGAGTTTTAACCCCCTTCTTGGTGCGTTTCCAAAATATCGCCACGTTGGCATGCTTTTGCGTTTTGTCTCCCGGAGCGGAATTTAAGTCCAGGAGACACTACGTAATACAAAGCTTTTAGAAGAAAAAAAATTCTTTCTCAGGAGGGCTCTGCCCCTCCCCCCCCCCCCCCCTGAACCTCCCGGCTATAAATTTCCTTAACCACTTAACCGGCGACGGGTATGGGGAAACAGTGCTTTAACCCCCGACTTATCTCGGGGCAGCCGTTGAAGTGGTTAAAACATGTATAACATCAAAACATGCAAAACAATTCCATTCAAGAAACAAAGAAATTGTACTCATACCTTCTTTTAAAAACAAAATTAGCCTTTTTTTAAATAAAGAAATTAATAATAGATTTTCTAAAGAAATATACTAAGCTTTGAAGTCAAATAATGTTTTTCTTTTATATTTAATATGAAACTAAATAACATTAAGATTCAAAACATCTAAAATACTAAAGCAAGGCCTAAAACACTTAGTTTTAACTACAAAGCACAGTCTCTACATTCAAAAAACATTAGAAATGTAGAAAATACTTCCTTTTAAATACAAAACAAAGGTTTCTAATTAAAAAAATCACTCGTATATTCCCCCCCAAAAAATTTACTCACTCGATGTTACTCTTCGAAATCCAACGGCCTCTAATGCAGGGTTGGCAAGTTTCTTCCACAGTGGAAAAAAACATGGAAAAAACCGGCCGGAAGAAATAGGTTTCTTCCAAGTGGAAGAAATGGAAGAAACTGTTTATCTTTAAGAATTTACCATATATTTTCAATTTTGTAAGATCTAATAAATTCTTCTTTCTACAATCTAATATAAATTAATTTCACTGGACCAAAACAAATTTAATTAAGCATTGATGCTAAATTAAAAATTGCATCAGGGTTTTAACAAAGATCATACACAACACTTATCTAAAGATCTTCAATAATAGGCTAAATGAAAAGAAATTTTATTTAAAATACACAAAATCAGTTAAATGTTATCCATTTCAACTTAACCAACCTATATTTTTATTATTTAAATTTCTGAAACTAGTAGTAAATAGTAGATATTTTTTACTAATGGTAAAATGAAACCCATTTAAATAAAAGCTTTTAATTTATATCAATTTTA
The DNA here is from genome assembly GCA_964019185.1 of Maratus speculifer. NCBI lineage: Eukaryota > Metazoa > Arthropoda > Arachnida > Araneae > Salticidae > Maratus > Maratus speculifer. The sequence goes on along the minus strand of OZ025296.1, from coordinate 184,722,845 downwards.
TTAATGTAAATAATGTATAATAATTATTATATTAAATAGAGATCAATCAAAAATACGTTTTTGTTTTTGGTCCAAAATCTGAGTTTTACCAAAAACGAGGGCGAAAATTCAGCCAGATCGAAACATTTAGTACTCCAAAAAATCTTGTTTCTTCCTTCGGAAATTTTCAATTTTAGTTATTGATTTGAACTGAATCAGCTCAAAGGAATGTATTGTAATGAATTTCATTGTTTAATTATCAGTCGTGATTTATGAATCATCTCATAGAAAATTTTTAGTTTAAACTGCATTAGATTTTAAATATTCTTTGAGAAAGTTCTAGAATAACAAATGATCATTTACAAAAATCATTATAGAAAAAAAATCAAAATGTATATACCTAAAACTAAAAGATTTTTTAATTAAATGAAATTTGTATAAATAGAAAATCTTTCTGTGTCATGGAGGAATTAATTACGTATTATTGTATATAAAAATAAAGGTTTTGGATTATTAACAATTTTACATCATTGATAAATACTATACATATAATTAATTTCAATTATGTATATTTATGTACATATTAATTACTTTAAAATATACAATTTAATTACTAAATTTTTTTTTGCCCCCCCCCCCCCCCCCAAAAAAAAAAAAAAAAAAAAAAAAAAAGGAAGATTATCTAAATTTGGTTTTGGCTTTAAAAACCTGTTTCGATCTATCCTCAGTATTAAAAAAAGTCATTAAAATCTTTATTTTTCTAAGTATAATGTAACATAGTATAGCAAAAAAGCTTTTTAGCAGTAGAATGCTGCAATCAATTTCTCAACTTAAATTGGAAGAAAGCTAAAAATGAAGATTTTTTTTTTTCCAAGTCCTACACTTCAGGATAATTTAAAAGCATTTTGACATACCCATAGATGTTTTTAGAACACTAATCTTTTAAAATCATTATTGAAATATTCATGCTAGATGAAAAATATAAAAAATTACAAATTTATTTATTTACTGTGCTGCACAATTTAAAATAATGCACATTTACATGAAAATAATATATTTTTATATGAAAAATAAACAATTTCTAGGTAGTTTCTTTTTATATATATATAAATGGAGCTATTAATAAAAAACCCATTCCATAATAAAAAAAAATCCCAACCTCTACAGTAATAAAAATCCCTCAACTGAAAAAGTCTGCTGAACCTGAAGTTTGTTATTAAAAAAATAACTTATATTTGCAAAAATAATACAGTAAAACTTCTAAATAATGGACAGCTAAGGAGCGCTGAAACTGTCTGCTATTCGGAGGTGTCCACTATTGGGAAAACCTCGTTGATTCAAAAGTTGATAAGAAATGCGTATGTTTCCTTATTGGACTCATATATGTCCTAAATATTTGACCGTAAAAATATATCACAGTCTATTATATAATTAATCAAAAATTAAATTTTTTTAAGCAATAAAAGTGAAATGAAATTGTGCACGTGCACACCTTTTGCTTGCGATTACATGTAAATTGCTTTTCAGTATCAAGTTCTAGTCAAGGTGGTAGTTTTAATACTTTTGAATCTTTTTTTTTCTTATATATATATATAAATTGTATAACTACTCACCATATTTTGCCGCTTCTTAAAAGCATAGAATCTCAAATTTTTGACGAGGGAGGAGGCATACCAATTCTCTGGAAGGGACATTTTCTTCCAACTCAACCCCTGAATTCAATACAGGGCACGGGAAGGGGCTTTCCCCAGCCTAATCTTAAATTTATCAGTGGTCAGATAAATTATGACACATTGTCCCGATAAATTTAGAGATTTTTTACTTTTTTTTAAACTTTTGTTTCATATTAAAAATAAAATTATCAGCCTTCATTGTCAAAGTTAGTGTCCGCTATTCGGAGTGTTCGTTATTCAGAGGTTAAACATATAAAAATTAAAGTTTTGGGAGTGGGGATTGGAAAACTGTCCGTTAAATAGAGGTGTCCGCTATTCGGGAGTGTCCGTTATGGAGGTTTTACTGTATTTTTAAAAATAATTAAATTTTCCAATTTAGATTTCATGTAATTATACTTTAATTCTTTTACATAGTTAATATCAGGGTTCGTGATTTTTTTGATTTTTTTAATAAAAATCAGATTTTTTTTATTTAAATCAGATTTTTTTGATTTAAATCAGATTTTTTTTAAAAATTGCCACACATTATTATTATTTTATGACTTTTTGTTTAATTTAAATAATATAAAGTTTACATACATAGGCATGCATATTATAAGTATTATCTATTACTAATATTACACTATTTACATAAATGATTCATATTATTTCAAGGTAAAATTTTAGGCTATGAAAAAGATCTTGATTACACAAAATGCATGAAAAACTACAAATCAGATGTCAAAAATTAATTCAACCTTCAATATTTTAATTAAAATAAAAAACATCTGCAACACATAAAAAATTTAAGCAAAATTGGAAGTTTTTAACTTTTTTTTTTTTTTTAAAGTGTTGACTGAGAAAAATGAGTTCAATTGCTGCCATCAAAATACTTAAGGCCAGAGGACACAAATTGAGATGTCATCACTAATCGCCTGACTTCTCAGTAGTGTTGGAATTTACACAAGAAAATTTTGAATAGCAATTTTATTTTACTTATGGAATATTTATCATCTTATAAAACAATAACTATTTAAACTCACTAATAAGAACTTGGAATCCCTAAATAAAAATTCAGCCAGAGAAGGAATGCTACAGTGTTGTTGCATCTGGATATTTTTTTATTGGGGGATTCCAAATTCTCATCTGTATGTTTAAGAAGTAATTAATCATAAGTTAATCAGTATGTTCAGTGTTTTATACGATGATTGATATTCCACAAGTAAAATAAAAGTAAATTGTTATTTAAAATTTTCTAGCATGAATTCCAACATAATTGAGAAGTCAATTAGTGAATACCTCACAATTTGTGTCCTCTGGCCTTGAGCATTTCGATGGCAGCGATTTAACAGTTCTATCTGCTGATTTGTAATTTCTGAAAGTATCAAACCAAAGGCAAAAAACATTTGTTCGATTGAAGCAGATAAATCTATTGCAGTAAAAAGCTAGTTGATCATTAATTCTCTTTTTAGTATGAGCTTTTTTTATCTGTAACAAAAATACCTTCCACCATTCTAAAGGGCTGAGATCAATTATATTAAATTAAATAAATAAATCAATTGCTGATTCAGATTTTGCTCAAATCCTTATATAGCAGGCTTCATCAAAGTACAGCACATAAAGTCATACAATTTTATTTTATCTTAACTTGCAAAAGTTTTTCTAAATACTAATGAGTAAATATTCAAATATTTAGTATATTTCTGTTTAGATTTCTAATTCAAATGAAATTTGAAAGCATTTTTTTTTTTCTAAACTTTACATTTATTTTACTTTTTTACTAAGCTTAAGCTTTATCTTTCTGAAAGTTGTTTGATTATATATGGTATATAAAACTAAATTATATTAAAGCACATCATATGTTTGTTTTATCTGAAATTTATTAAAAAATAACTTAAAAGAAAAATTGATTTAAATCAATGATTTTTTTTAAAAAATCAGTTGATTTAAATCATGATTAAAATCAAGCCGATTTAAATCAACGAACCCTGGTTAATATACTTTAACTTTGAGTATTTGTTTTGGTTTCTGGTGGTTTCTTCCATTTCTTCCAGTTTTTTCTGTTTTTTTTTTTCAGTTTCTTCCACTGTCCTGGAAGAAATAGGTTTCTTCCGGAAGAAACCCAACCCTGCTCTAATGAGACACAAGAAATTTAATTAATTTCAAGGCGCGAGACTTCAAACTTTTAAATGTTTCTCCTCTCTCGTCCAATAAGAAAACTAGAAAAGAAAGAATGAATGGAGCATGCGCAAGCCGAGGAGCGAAATCTCTCTGAACCTCCGAGGGTTGTCAAGAAGAGCAGCACGTAATTGGAAAAGAAAGCAAGGCATGGTGCAGTCATCGCGCGTAAAAAAGAAAAAAAAATACCACCAAGAAGTGGGTTAAAACTTAGTTTACCCGAAATTTGAATCAAGTACAGGGTCATGAAAAATCGAAGAATGTGGAAAACAGGGTTACACATATCTCGGCAACTAATAATCTGATCGAATTCATTCTTTATACAAAATTTGTGTTATTTTAACCTTTTACGTCCACTCCTTAAAATAAAACATTTCGAAAATTTTTGTATACCTTTCATCAGAATGAATTTTTCGAGAGTCCGAAAAAAATAGTTACGGATAATCAATGTTATCGGTATTAAATAGGCTTCGTCCCGTTCTTACATACTAAGCACATACAAAGTTTCAAGTCTCTATCTCAAATTGTTCGGGAAATAGAGCGGTTACAGACAAACAGACACACAGATGGCAAATTTTTTTTTTTTTTTTTTTTTTCAAAATATATGTTTTTCGGAATTTTTAGTATCTGAAACGTGTAAATCCGTCAAAAAAAATTTTTTGATTTTCAAAACGATTGCAATATTTACTCTATACTACGTATGATGGGTAAGTAAAAATTACCTAAACCCACTATATCTAATGCTTATTGCTGAAATGAAGTATCAAAAGTGTTGTCATGTTAGTTCAAATTAGTTTAAAGTTATGTTAAAATAAACAGAACATGACATACTTTTTAGTTTTTACCCTCTCCAGGTCAATAACAAACTACGTCGAGTCGCCATTGCTTTTCAGCTGAGCTGCCGGAATGCCGAGATAAAAATACGTGATTTACGAGTATTCCAGTGCCGTGATTTATTGAATCATCGGTGATTTCACTTCATCTTACTGAGCCATTATTGCTGGCTTAGCAGCAGCTGCAGTTATATTTAGAATGGCGTAAGATAGTAATTGTAATATTTTGTTTTATTTTAAGCATAAGCAATGCTTATTTTCATCCTTATAAATATCCATTATCAATCGTCATGAAATAAATCTAAGTTTGCTGAACCTGCTTTGTTTTCACTCAAGTCTTCCACATTGCACGTTTTAAAAAGACTTTCACTCGCTACTCATGCTGATTTAGTCAAAATATAAAGCAAAAAGTAGAAATAATTTATATCCAGTAATCTGAAACAGGGGTGATTCTGGGTGAAAATTTTTTTTCGGAAATTGGCGGCAGAATGTATCTGCGGTCTCCTGATGAAATCAATGATTTATATGCGATATTTTAGCAAAATCGACGATTCATTGCAATCCTTTGTTGAAATCTGCGGTTTTTCCATGATCTTTTGACGAAATTCGTGTTTTCTTGTGTTTTTGGTTGTTTTTTTTTCTATGAAATTGGCTTTCTTTTTCCGACGATTTTTAGACAAAATTTGCATTTTTACGCAATCTTTTCTCGAAAACAGCATTTTATCCCCACAATTTTTTGATGAAATCAGTGGTTTTTTTAAAGCAATCTTTTGGCAAAATATTTAAGCGATCTTTTATCAAATCGTCGTTTTTTTCTGCGATCTTTTAATGAAATCGGCGTTATATCTACAATCTTTTGAGGAAATCTACGTTTTCCTGTGGTCTTCAGATGAAATCAGTGTTTTATCTGCAATATTTGGTAAAATTGCCTTTTTTTTTTTTTTTTTTTTGTGTGTGATCTTTTGACAAAGTTTGTAGACAAAAACATTGATGAAATCGTCATTTTCCCACGAAATATTGACGAAATATGTGCTTTTTCGGAGATCCTTTCACAAGATTTGCATTTCCCCGCAATTGTTTTTTTTTTTTTTTTTTTTTTTTTTTTTTCATGCAGAACCGTAGAAGTTGGCAACTATGTGGAACTGATAACCCAATTTCAAATTTTCAGAAGAGAATGTCTTAAATTTTCGGACGAGAATCACCCCTGATCTGAAACATGCAAGCTATAATGAAAAAAGATAAAATGTCGCTAGCTTCCTTCTAAAAAAGAAAACAAAAACAGTTGGAATAAACCATGGTTAAAACCAATAAGTTTAAACCATGCCAACCCTTTTTCACAGTAGGGTATCTGTAACTATTTGACAGTCATGTGACTTTAATGTGCATTATATATTTGTGACATTATTTATTATTATTATCATAATGCAACATTCACAATGACTTCGTAAAGTCTCCAAATGTCAGTCACATGACAGCCTCAATGAAACAACACTGTAATGTCACCAGGTGATTTACCACAAAGGAGCAGTTACAGTGGCCTGTCAGTGGAGTCGCATATAATAGTCATTGGAGACTCATAAAAGAGACGTATGGAATTTCCTTTTTTTTTTTCCCTCCATAGTGACTGTGTCTCTTGTGACCATCATGGTTGCAAGAAGTCCATCCAAGCCAAGATGGAAAACTTTTTTTAGTATTAGGAAACTGAATTGAAATGGGTTAGAAGATTTCCATGTCTTACATTATGGCTAAAAATTGATCCCTTACAATAATGGAAAGTAATTAAAAGTTCTTGATCATAAAATTGTTATTATTTAAGTGCATAAAGCAGAATTTACTATCAGTCAAAAATCTCTCCAAAACTGAAATCAATCCTGAGACTGAAGGTCTTGAACCCATGGGGACTATGTGTGACCTGAATGAGATGTTACATGAACTAGCTGTTCTGCAAAGATAGTAATTATTTGAATTATATTACTTCCTTTTGAGTATTATTTGAATGTGAAAATTATTGCTTAAAAATTGGCATTTTGTGATTGAAGTTTTGTCCACCAGTATACATATTGAATCATTTTTAAAATTGTGAGAACGGATTCAGAGTATTGAAAAATGTAAAATAACTTTTTTTTGTGAATACAAGGCTTTCCTATTTCCTTCTTTTTATTATATATGTCTGTGAAAAGTAAAAGCTATAAGTAGTGGGTCATTCCATGTCAAATCAACCAAAAAAATTCAATATTCAACCTGACCCTTTCCGATTTCAATGAAACTGCTAGGGATCATTCTCTATGATGATATAAATTAGAGCAAATTTTTATTTTTTGTTTATCGCTTTAAATTTTTATACAATTAATTATTTAAATTTTGAAAAATCATCATCTTTTGACCTGCATAAATATTTTCAGTTTTGAATTTCTCAAGTTCTATCAAACACAGAAAATTTTATAACCACTCATTTCAAAGAGGAGTTTATAAGGTTTAATTTGATATGCAAGTCGACTATGTATAATTACAATAAATAAAATTTAAAATTTTTAAAAATTTTAAATTTAAAAAATTTTTAGATAGTCATTTTTAAAAATTTTGAAAAAATTGTATGTTTGTTGTAATATAATAAGCTTTAAATTCTGAAATTTTTAGAGTGGGATCTCAATGGGATCAGGAGTTATGAAATAAAAGCTGAAAATTACCATACAAATCATCAATAAATAACAAAATAGACAGAATTAAATTGCTATTTTAATGGTAATTTTTGCTTTTATTTAATAACTTCTGATCCCATTGAGATCCCACTCTAAAAATTTCAGAATTTAAAGCTTATAACATGACAACAAACATACAATTTTCAAAATTTTTAAAAATGACTATCTAAAAAATTTTCAAATTTAAAATTTAAAAATTTTTTTTATTTTATTTATTTTAACTATACATAGTCGACTTGCATATCAAATTAAACCTTATAAACTCCTCTTTGAAATGAGTGGTCATAAAATTTTCTATGTTTGATAGAACTTGAGAAATTCAAAATTGAAAATATTTATGCAAGTCAAAAGATGATGATTTTTCAAAATTTAAATAATTAATTGTATAAAAATTTAAAGCAATAAACAAAAAATAAAAATATGCTCTACTTTATATCATCATAGAGAATGATCCCTAGCAGTTTCATTGAAATCGGAAAGGGTCAGGTTGAGTCACTGGTTGATTTGGCATGGAATGACCCTAGTATGGAAAGTAAAAATAATAAAGAGTCATCTTGAGTAATAAGATATCAATTAGAATTCTCACTTGCTAAAATGTTTCATTTGGCAAGACAAACATTAAAACTGCCAAATTATGAGGGATTTTTTTCTTCTTTTGGTGACATTTTCAACGATGCTATTGTATGATTAAAAGTTTTCTGCTTAATTCATTATTTTCTGTATTGAGAAAACCAATCAGCATCCTCTAATATTAAAATAAATTCATTATGAAACATTACTATTAGATTTCTTACAAAACATTTGAAATCATTAAATACTTGTATTATTAAAACTGTAAAAAATGTTCCACTACATAAGATATTGCAAGTTTACTGAATGTATATTATTTACCTATACATATTAATAATTCACTTAAAATGTACCACAGGCTAATCAAAATAATAATACAAAAAAAATTGTACTCACCATCTATAAATTTCTGTATATTATTATATCTTAACAAAATATCACTTTCTTCTTTGGCAGGATTAAATTTAGTTTCTTCATTTTCATTCCTTGTGTTAATATCATTGGACTCTTCTTTGCTTTGAAGAAAATCTATTTTAACTTCACTTGTGTTAGTTTCTTCTGAAAAGCTGGTACTAGGACAATCATTAAAAAATAAAGAAAACCTATAATAGAAAAAAAAAATAAGTACTTAATATCAAATCACTATTTTTATTATAAATTAGCATCAATGCAAAATAAAAAAGTGATTCATTTCATTTAAAAAAGACTTAATTCTTTAAAAAAAATTAAATTGGTGAAACTTAATACAGTGAAACTTCCCGACATATCTACTTTCATTAAGTGCCCACTTCCTTAAATGACTATTTTTTCAGGGAATGAAATTTATTCCCATACATTCAATACTAATTTTACCTCAATTCAGAGACCATTTCCAGTGGAACTACTTCCATAAGCAAAATATTTGTTTGTAGAAAATGAAAGAAATCCCTTTTCTCTTTGGTCGTTTGGAGAAGGTTTCATTAGAAAAATAATGTTCTCATAAGTTCAGAGATTGACAGGCATATGTCACAGACCTGCACTCCAGAAAAAGGATACAGAACAGATACAGTGCAACAAAGAAAAATTAGCAACAGGGAAAAAAAATTATCTGTTTAAGTGGCTTTAAAAAATATTTTAGAGCAGTAAATCAAAGAAAAGCATATGAATATAACATACAGGAATCACACAAAATCTGCTCGACCATTTCACAAAATAAGCATGTTTTGGTGATCTTTTGACGAAATCTATATATATAAAAGGAATTCTGAGGATAATTGAGGCACAGATAGGCTCTCATCCTCTATACCTTTTATTTATAGAGATTTTACACAGCTTAGGTAAACGCAGAAGAAATATAAAACAGATAATGTATTTATCACAAAAAATCGTCTGCTAAGAAAATCTTTTTTCATTTTGAACTCTATAAATAAAAGGAATAAAGCAGAAGAAATATAAAACAGATAATGTATTTATCACAAAAAATCGTCTGCTAAGAAAATCTTTTTTCATTTTGAACTCTATAAATAAAAGGAATAAAGCAGAAGAAATATAAAACAGATAATGTATTTATCACAAAAAATCGTCTGCTAAGAAAATCTTTTTTCATTTTGAACTTCTATAAATAAAAGGACAGATAGGCTCTCAAACAGTGAATCGTCGAATATAATTGAAGAACAAATGGAAGAACAAATGGAAGAACAAATGGAAGAACAAATGGAAGAACAGATGGAAGAACAGAAAGAAGAACAGATGGAAGAACAAATGGAAGACCTCTTCATTAACAATAAAAAAAGATATGCAAACGAAACCCCAGAACACCGAGAAGAAAGACTGGCGAAGAAAAGAGAGCAGAATAGAAAAAGAAGAGAAAATGAGACTGAAGAAAAGAGAAGAGAAAGATTAAGTAAGCAAAGATTAATAAATCGAAAGATTCTCAGCGATGAGACTGAAGAAAAGAGAAGAGAAAGATTAAGTAAGCAAAGATTAATAAATCGAAAGATTCTCAGCGAAGAATCAGAAGAAAAGCGTCGAGAGCGATTGTCCAGAAATGATGAGTATAAGAAAAGAAAATTATATGAAGAGAACGAAGAACAGAGACTTCACAGATTGAATGAAAAGAAATGTTATGATTACAACAGAAAATACATCGTCGTTGGATCTTGTTACAACAGAGCCTTCTTGCTATTTTTTGATGAACCCGGGCAACGCCGGGCAGAACAGCTAGTTTGAATAAATTCACAATTTCTTACAAAAATTTTATGGTTTTTCAAGATCTTTTACCAAAATTTAACTTCATGAACTCTTACCAAAGTTTAAGTTTGGTTTTTATGATACCAAAATTTGAGTGTTTCTCATGCTCTTTTGAAGAAATATTGTTATTTTTCATAACCTTTTGATTAAATTCACACAATTTTTTAGATGTTTTCAAAAAATTCACATTTTTTTGCAATTTTTTTTTTTTTTTTTTTTTTTTTTTTTTTTTTTTTTTTGCCAAATTTGCATGTTTTTTACAATATTTAGACAAAATTTGAGTGTTTATCGCAATATTGACAAAATTAACATTTTTTTTAAACTTTTGATGGTTCTTTTTATTTATTTATTTTTTTAATTATTTTTAGGACTATGTTTTGTACATTTTTTTACAATCTCTTGATAAAATTGACATTTTCCCCAATTTCCGATCTTTTGGCAGAATTTAAAACATGTATTTTGCAAATTTTTGACAAAATTTGTGTGTTCTTTGCAGTATACATTGATTACATTTCTGGGTACTACTAGGTTATCCCGTCGACCAAACAATTATCACCAAACTATAGGATTAAATGCCAATATGGATGATTGTGAATGTCACATTCAATGACATTAAATACAATTCACGTGTTTAAAATGTCATTAAGTGATTTTTATTTCGACTTTGTATTTTTATTAATATTTCATTAATTATTTGTTTTTTCGTTATTTAAAATAAAAATTATGTCAGTATGTATAATTTGGCTATTAGTTTGACGATTTGTATAATTTGGCATAATTGGTCGACAGGATAACAGAGAAGTACCCATTTCTGACTTTTTATCAATCTGTTAAAGAAATTTGATCTTTTGATGAAAATTACATCATTTTGTGAACTGTTAACCACATTTTGCTTTTTTTTGTTGTTGTTGTTGTTTGACAAAATTTGTGGTCGATTGACTTTTTGGTCTTTTTTTGCAATTCTTTGACGAACATAGCATGTTTTTCGCAATGTTTTGATCAAACCAGCACGTTTTTCGCATTTTGACAAAATGTGCATTTTTCTGCGATGATTTTGCCACGGATTTTTTATTTTCTGGCAAAATTAATGGTCTGAAAAAAGGCTAACAATGGAATTTTTCTTTATTTCTGATATCAACAAAATCCTGCTACATTTTATTTTTTTACTTAATACACTTTAATGCAAATTTAAGAAAAATCGCTAATTCAGTGGAGACATGTGCAGCAATGGCATTTCTGCACAAATATGCACAAAATATGCAGTGCTTGAACTTGAAACCCAGCATGAAATGGAAGGAAAATGAAAAGAAAAATTTAGAAAACTAAGCAATGCCTTGATGCATTGGGTTTGAGCTGCAAGAGCCAAAAATATACAACATAGTGGAGCTTTAACCCTCTGACAGTTTTGCAAAAAGACAAAATCATAATGTTGTTTTCTCTGCATTTTGTTTTATATGTCCCCCCCCCCCCCAAAAAAAAAAAAAAAAAAAAAAAAAAAAAAAAAAAAAAAAAAAATCAACATTACATAAAAACTTAATCACAAACATGAATTTAATCCTTGAGAGACCAAACCTGGTCCTAATCATTGTTGAATGCATTGAAAATGCTCTAAATAAATAGAAAAATAATATTTTAAATCAGCGATTCCCAAACTATGGGTTGCGACCCACTGTTGGGTCACAGCGGCTATTTCAGTGGGTCACAGAAACAATTGAGGTTTGTCACAAAAATATCTTTCATATTTCATCTGTTAAAAAAATATAATAATTTTAACAGCAAATAATATTTCAAGGAAAATTCCTCAATTTCCATATGAAGAAATATGCAAGCAGAATATCCAAATCAGGGTTGGCAAGTTTCTTCCACAATGGAAGAAACTGCAGAAAAAATGGCCGGAAGAAATAAGTTTCTTCCAAGCAGATGAAACTGTTATTCTTTAAGAATTTGCCATATAACTTTCAACCAGATTATATAAAACCAAAAACTTTCTGTAAATTAATTTAATGTTTAATAAAATTGTGTGTTATATTAATTTGACATGGATGAAATTCGCATTTTTTATGCAATTTACTTTTTTTTTTTTTTTTTTTTTTCAACAATTAATGGACGAAATTCGCATTTTCATGTGCGATTAATGGTCGAAATTTGCACATTTTATGCAATCCATGAACAAAATTTGCATTAAACATTTTTAAATGTTTCTTAATTAGTTTTAATGATATTTAATTGACTAGAATAACACATTGGTGGAGTTCATAGTGGTAGAAAAGCAGGAGTTGCAAATAAGTCAGCTAAATTATAAAATGGCCAGGCCATACAAGTGTTTTAACTGGCCTCTAATTTTACAATTGTTTTTCTATTTTTGCTGCTTTATAAAATTAGAGAGTACAATGGTTACTTAGTTACAGTCTGTTCTGTTTTATTAACTAATTTTAAGAACTATTAATGTCTTATTTTATTCCCCATAAACATTTAAAGTCATATATAAAATCATGCAATAAAAATACAATTTCTCACAATTAAAATTAGTATTATGAATTAGCATATATGCATAAATACAGTATGAAACAATTTATCCGGAATCCAGTTGACCGGAAAACCAGTTATCTGAAATGGCATTTCTGATAGACTTATGTTAGAATCCTCGTAGAAAAAAGTGTCTTACACTGCCAATTTGACATTTACATTGCTTAAAATAATTGTATAGTTTGATAACAGCATCTATTATTTGAAATGGAAGCATATATTATAGATGTTTTCCTTTTTATGCAGAGAAAACAGAAGAATTTTTGTTCCCAAGGAATTCCATTAAATTACCTTCTTTCAAACTGTAACATTTGATGTTACATGCATCTAATTCTTAGTTCAAATGATTTAATAGTTTATTTAAAATTAGAAGTACTACTACAACCACATTTATTACCTAAAACTTATCAAATAGATGCTTCTTTAATGCTAACCAGTTAACCAGAAAAACCAGTTATCCAGAATACATCTAACCCCAACCAATCCGGATAAATGGTTCTGTACTGTATATTCATACCAGGGTTGTTTGGTTTAAACCAATGGTTTTTTTTCATCTGGTTCTTTTGTTTTACTTTACACATTGAAAAATGCAAAATCCAAGTTATGCAGAAGCTACAAGCTAAGTTGTAGAAAAATGATGAATTGATAAATCTCTAAAATGACATATTTTTAATCAACCCAGCTTTTCATACAAACCATAAGTCTACATGGCAGAATAACCATTTTTTTAAAAATTAGCTGGTTAGAAAAACATTAATTTTATTTCTACCTTTTTTTTAAAGGTTTAAATAAATAAAAAAATTAATATATATGCATATATATATATATATTACAGGGCTTAAAAATTCTGAAAATTTTAAGGTTCCCAGCTGGGAACCTACATGAAAAATATAGGTTCCCAGATGAAAAGTACAAGTTCCCGAAAAAATTTATGTATGAGTATTTTAACACAATTTTCCGTTTTATCGCGATTTTTGAAAAGAAATTTGCTGTTTTTTCGCGATTCTTTGACGAAATCTGCCGTTTTATCGTGATATTTTAACGAAATCTGCTGTTTTTCAAAATTTTTTTACGAGATTTGCCGTTTTAGTGATTTTTTAATGAAATTTGTGCTATTTCGCACGATTTTTTGACGAAATGTGTTGTTTTTTTCGCTATTTTTGGACAAAATTTGTTGTTTTCCATGATTTGTTAACAAAATGTACTGATTTTTGCGATTTCTTAATAAAATTTGCCGTTTTCCCCGATTTTTTGACGAAACTGTCCGTTTTTTTGCGATTTTTTGAAGAAATTTGCCGTTTTATTGCGATGTTTTACGGAAACTTGCCGTTTTATCGCGATGTTTTACGGAGACTTGTTGTTTTATCACGATGTTTTAACGGAGCTTGTTGCTTTTCAAAAAAAAATCTTTACAAAATTTGCTTTTTTGGGGATTTTTTGTAATGAAATTTGTGATGCTTCATGCGATTTTTCAACGAAATCTGTTGCCTTTTAGATATTTTTAGACGAAATTTGCTGTCTTTCCCGATATTTTGACAAAATTTATTGTTTTCCATGATTTTTTTAAACAAAATGTGCTGCTTTTACGCGATTTCTTAACAAAATTTGCTGTTTTTTGCGATCCTTTAATGAAATATGCATTTTTTCTGCGATTCTTTTGTTGAAATTCGGGCTTTTCCCATAATATTTTGACGAAATTATGCACCCCCCGAACCCCTTAAGAGCTATTTTTTGCCGATTTTTTGCTTAATTTATGTGTTACAATGCGTCCGCGGCATTGCTAGTGGACACGGCAAAAGGTTAGGCTCCCGGCCGGGAACCTTAGTGATAAAATATGCGTTCCCGGAAAGGATTTCTAGGTTCCCCGGGAATGCTATTTTTCGAGCCCTGAATATATAATATTAATTGTAAAACATTCATAGCCAGAAGGGCAAACTCGAGTTAAAAATGCACTTTTATTATTTAAATTGCTTGATTAGTTAAGATTTACTAAGGATTTGATCATTGCTTAAAAGCCTCAAATATAACATTCTTAAGTAATTTTCTCCATTGATTTATTTTTGTTATGTATGCTAATAAATTATTGGCAGATTTTTGCTCTGTGTTTATTGGGTTAAGCCTTTTTTTTTTTTTTTTTTAATTCTTACGTTGGGAATGGGGATTTTGCATTATGATTTATTCTGTTACTTATTGGGTTGGCATAATTTAAACCAATTGGTTTTTTAGTACAAATCTATATAATATTTTCTCATTTTTGTAATTTAAGTGTACTAAATTATTGCATGCAAGTAATTTCTATTTTTAAGTCATCTCAGCAGTTACCATGAGACATAGTGAGTCTAGTCTAGGCCATGTTAGTATACATGTAGAATGCAAATTTCATGCAATGATGAACATATCTGAAGCTATAAAGAAATTAAATTATGCTATGTTGGAAAAGACAAAATGGATTAAAAATATGTAATATTTAGAAAAAAAAAAAAAAATGTTTTCCTTTTGAGAAATGCAGATTTACAGTTAATAACATAAAATGACCTTTAAGATTTCAATCTAACTCTAAAAGAAAATTTTGTTGATTGGGGGGATTATCTTTAATAATAATAATAATAATAAGCTTAAGATATAAAGTCAAATAAGAAGACATTGAAAAATTTAGTGCTGGGGAAGCACCTGTTTACATTTAATTAAAATATGCAATAAGATATATTTAAATCTTCTATTGCATAACCAACTTAGATCAGATGAGAAAATTGGGGAGAAAGGGACAAGGCAAGGTTTGCTTGAGACATAATAGAAAGTCTGTCTTATAAAAATGCCTAAAAAGAAGTAATTTTTTGTTTAGACATTTAAAAGTACTAAACGTTAAAATATAGCGTGTAGTCTGATGGCTATTTATATGCTTTAGTGGAAGGCAGTATTTATAAAACTGCTTTATATTTTAAGATCAATGTTTTCAAAATTTTAAAAAGCTATTAAATAGGTATTTTTGTTTATTTTAAGAATTTTGTGTGTCGTTTTTTTTTTTTTTTTTTTTTTTTTTTTTTTTTTTTTTTCCCTTCTTTACCTGGTAGTTTTAGAGGAGAAATGTCAAATAGCAATACACAATACTTCTTAAAGTGTGTAGACTCTACTGCTAAATTCAAATCATTCCGAAAATTCTTTATAAAAAGCTTTATTTTCAATAAAAGATAATTCATGTAGTCTTCTAACAGAAAAATCAGACATTTCATATAACAAATATTTCAAAGAAATTATTTTGAATACCCTTGTGAAAATAATATAAATGAAGCTGCATCATATTTAGATTTTTCATCATTTATAGTGCTAATAATTAAAAGATTGTATTTTAGGATGTTCAAGGTGTCAGTGTTTCATTATGTAAAACATTTTATTTAAAAAAAAAAAAGACATAGCTTTTTCTAAAAATGTTTAATATTTAAATGATTTCCATTTTCTACATAATTAATTAGGATGAGCGAAGCGAATCCTCTACTAGGCCACTCAAATGACATTTTGTCGTACACTTTACAAAAAAACTATACAGTATTTTGACTCGAAATTAAACACAAATATAAATTAGGATCTGTAGATTTACAGAATATTATTTTTTTACAGAATTACTTTTCAAAAAATTATTATTTTAATTAATTTATTTTACATGTTTTTCCATTACGAAAGCATTTTTTCAAATAAAAAATAAAACACATACGTTTTCGGAAGAAAAACTTAAATCATGGGGTCAATAATTACACCTAGAATCATCATTAAATAAATAAAATATATTTTCATTATTCTGACAAAATATCACAAAAACTGTTTTCAGATTTTCAAACTATGCTCATTCCTTTTAATTATGTATAGTTTCATGATTTCTTTCATAAAATTTATAAAATACTTTTTTTTAGAAAAATTATAGCATATTTTTAATGAATTAAAATTTGTGAAAATTCTCTTATTAACATTCAATTATAAAAGTATTTTTCTGTGTTAGGAATTCAAATACACAATTTATTCTTGATTTGTAAAATCATTTAAGCAGACGATATTTATGAATTTTAAAAGAATTACATTATATTTTTGTGAAGTGGCAATAAAAGAATTGTAAACAAATAAAATTAATATTTTGTATAGTTCTACTTCGAAAATATTTTTATTTATACTAGTCTTATATCATAAATAAACAATCTGAGGAAATTCTTAGTTATTTGGTTAAAGTATATTTTAAAATTAAAATGCGCCGAAACATAAAATTACATTTTTGCTTAATAAATATGCAAAAGTAATTTAAAAAATATATTATTACTTTCAAATATTTATCTTATAGCATAATACTTCGCGAATCCACACAAAGCATGGCTTTTGCTAGTTGTATATTAAATTACAGTAAAACCTCCATAATGGACACTCCCGAATAACGGACACCTCTATTTAGAGGACAGTTTCCTAATCCCCACTCCCAAAACCTAAGTTTTTGTATGTTTAACCTCTGAATAATGGTCATTCCGAATAGCAGACAGTAATTTTGGAGATAAAAAACAAAAAGTTACTTTTTAACAAGGAAAAAAAGTAAAACACCAGTAAATTTACGAGGGTAATGTGTCACAAATTTTGTGATTACAGATAAATGTAGAGAGTAGACTGGAAATACAAATTCTCATCCAAAGAATTTGAAATTTGGTAATGTTAAAAATGTGTTTTTTCCCTTAACGATAACATAACTTCGGAATGCAAGCCACTTGATCAAAACATAATTTTAAATCCTGGTGTAGAAAGCTTTTGTTACATTACATTCTTTTAAAGTTAGATTGTATGAATACACTTGAGAACTGTCTAAAATTAGTTAATGCTGTCGATGCTATAATTTAGATATCCTCGGCTGTAAAAAACATAAAGCAGACTTTTCATTAAGAGAAAATGAAACATATTTCCTATAGAAATGAAGAATTAAGCGAAATAAATGAATTAATAAACTATATCCGGAGTGAAGAAACTTCCAAAATTTTTATTAACATTGATAAAGAGATACTGTATACGATTATACTGCTTCAGAATTTTCTACAAAAGCTGACTTTTAGTGATGATGAAAGAGATATAGTCCAAGAGCTGAAAGCACAAAAACCTAAGGTATCGAGCAGAAGAAAAAACAAAACAAATTTTATGGAAGAGTAGTGATAGGGGAATCTAATGATCCATGTCTGTCAGAAGTGAAGGGGTGCATAAGCCAAAAATGAATACCACTAGTGGTTGACTCATAAGATTAACACTGTGTTTTCCTGCACCCAGTTTTCCATGTTTTCATATTTTTGATTGTACAGCAAACAATGATTAGTCTACGAGTCAACCATTGGTGGTATTCATTTTTGGCTTATGAACCGCTTCACTTCCGGCAGTCATGGATGTTTAGATTCACCTATTACTATTCTTCCATAAAAAAAAAGGGCTTTTTTCTTGTGCTCGGCTCTTGGATTAATACTGAAACTTAAAGGGTTTTTTTCCTGCAATATCTTGAATTTCCAAGACTCGGCAAAATACAATGAGCAATTTCACAGTTTTTTTTTTTTTTTTTTGCAAACAAAAGATAGTTCAGAAGGATTAAAATTACAGAGAGAGTTAAAACTTCACATTAAAAAAATAAATAACATATAATCACAAGTGAAAGCAAACTTCTATAACAGATTTTATTCTTATAAACAGGGGATAAAGTTATGAACCGTTTTATTTCAATTTTATTGCTTGAAAAAATAATTTTAATTTCTGGTTAATTTATTACAGAGGTTTTCGGCCATATAAAAGTCCATTCATGAAACATTAAGCATTTTTTAGCAATTTTTTAATATCTCATGTTTTCCCAATAATGGACACCTCCGAATAGCGGACATTTTCTGCACTCCCGAGGTGTCCGTTATTTAGAGGTTTTACTGTATTACATTGATTAGAATTACTTTTAAATCAAGTTATTATTATATATTCAAAAATATTTATTTCTATTGATAAATATGCATGTATATGTAATAGGAAATCATATTTTAAAAAAACCTGGTTTAAACCAAAAAAAAAAACATGGTTTTTGGTTTTATTTTTAAAAAAAAAACTGATTTTTTACCAACCCTGATTCATACATAGAATTAGAGTAAATATATGCATGAATATATTCATGCAAGAGGTACCTCAAAAAACTCATATTTTGGTAAATAAATAGATTGTGAGAAAATAACAAATTTTGTCAAAAGATGGAAAAAAGGCATATTTCATCAAAAGATTGCAAAAAAAGGTAAATTTTTCAAACAAACAACAAATTTCTCAAAAGAACAATGAAAAAAAGGCAAATTTTGCAAAAAAAAAAAAAAAAAAATCACAAAAAAAGGATAAATTTGATAAAATGACATGGAAAGATCGTGAGAAAAAAAGACAAATTTCACCAAAAAACCATGAGAAAACGACAAATTTTGTCCTGGTATCATAAAAGACGTGAATTTCGTCAAAAGATCATAAAAATACATACAATTTGTCTAGGTACCTCAAAAAACGCAAATTTTGGCAAATAGATTGTGAGAAAATCGCAAAAAAAAAAAAAAAAAAAAAAAAAAAAAAAAACAAATTTCTCAAAAAAAAAAAAAAAAAAAAAAAAACAGAAAAACAACAAATTTTACAAAAAAGGATAAATTCGATAAAACGACAAATTAAATCGAAAGATCGTAAGAAAAAACAACAAATTTCATCAAAAGACCTCGAGAAAACGACAAATTGCACCTAAAGACTGTGAGAAAAAGACAAATTTTGTCCAGTTATTATAAAAAACGCGATCTTCGTCAAAAGATCCCGAAAACACACAAAATTTGTCTCGGTACCACAAAGAACACAATTTTGCCAAATAATCATAAAAAAATTAAAAGCAAGCGGTAAATATGGGATATAATGACTGCATTATCACTATTGAATGCTATGCAAAAAGAGGGATCTCTTTTGATAATTTTATTTTTCTTTGTTGATTATAACGGTCTTCATATTTTTGAAAAAAACCCTGTTGAGACATCAAAATCAAGAGATTGAAAAAAAAAAAAAATAGATAATTTCGTCAAAATATCCCCCCCCCCCATACACACACACAAAAAAAAAAAAAAAAAAAAAAAAAATAGCAAATTTCATTACAGGAACACTTTTTTTTTTTTAAAAAGGTACTTTTTTTGAAAAGGGAACTTTGAGTCAACATAAAGAAAGTGAAACATTAAATAAATATTAATGATTTACAAAGTTGTTTGTAACTGGGCATATTTTCATTTCATATGCAATTCTCCATTCTTTGGCAAAAATAACGTAATGTAATACTTCCTAAACATTATGAATTTGCCCATAAATAATACCAGTTTCCCCCAGAGGGTTCCAGGGGGGCGCTCTGCCCCTCCTGCCCTTTAGTTTAAAAAATAGCGCCCCTCTTGCCCCTCATCCAAAAACTAGCACCCCTCTTGTCATTCATTCAAAAAAAAAATAGCGCCCTTCTTGCCCCTCATTTGAAAAAACGCAGCCCTCCAGCAATGATTCGAACGCGCTAAAGCGCGTAAGTTACGCAAAACATCGGTGACGGAATGCAAAAAATAGCCTCATATGTGTGCCATGAGACGGGTAATTTCGTCAAAAAGTCACTAAAAAAAATGGCAAGTTTCGTTAAAAATCTCGAAACAACGACTAATTTCCGGCAAGATTCACAAAAAAATGGCTAATTCCATCACAAAATTTCACAAAACGGCAGATTTCCTCAAAAGATCGTGGAAAAATGACAAATATCTCCCAAAAATCGCGATAAAACAGAAAATTTTGTCAAATGAGTCGCAAAAAACGGCAACTTTCGTAAAAAAAATAGTGATAAAAAGGCAGATTTCTTCAAAAGATTTGCGGGAAAAAAAAAAAAAAAAAAAAGAAAAAAAAACCGACAAATTTCGTCCAAAAATCGCAATAAAAGAGAAATTTTTTTGAAAAGTTCCGGTTTTTTGCGATATTTTCACGAGATTTGTCATTTTTTTGCGATTTTTTAAGCAAAATATGCCGTTTTTTGAGATTTTTTTCACGAAATTTTATGTTTTTTCACAAAAAATAAAATAACCTACGTAAAATGAACAACGAAAAAAAACAATGTTTTTTTTTTTTTTTAAATGATCATTTTTCAATAACCAAGAAAAATAAAATTATCTAAAGAAATCCTTTTTTTAGCATTGCATTCAACAGTGATAATGCCAGGGTTGGCAAGTTTCTGCCGGGGTGGTTAAAACCAGCAGTAGAAATCGGTTAAAACCGGAATGGCAGAAACTGGTTTCTGCCAGTAAGTGGCTAAAACTGGCAGAAACTAAGAAACAGTACTAAATAAGAACTTTACTCAGAAATGATTCATAATTCACACTTACATTTGATATGTAAACCATTGAGCTAAAAATTAAAACATAAGATTATGAATGTTATTCAAAGTATCAAAACGTTTAAAAATGATCATATAAATACATACCTTACTTATTTAAAACACTAATTTTCATTCACTTGAAAAACAGAAACTTTTACAACACTAACCTGATACTGTACAAGTTTAAATATTAATATTATTGTTTACAGTTGAATTTCTATTTCTTTTAAAAATAATCCACATATCACTATAACAATTCTATGAGAGAGTTTTTTTATTACTTACTTATTATGTTATTATTAAATCCTGTTAGATTACAGAAAAATATTTTGAGTAAATATTTTTTTTTTCTTTTCAGTGCTTTATTTAAAATAAGCACTGCAGATAGTTTTCTATTTTGGTTTTTAAACTGAGATTTTAAAATAATTGTTGAAACATAAATTACATATGCATATGCAACAAAAATATATATATATATCTGTTACATTACTCAACTTTTCAAAAATCAAATTTTTTTTAAAATTAAAACTATCCACAATATTTTATTTGTGTGCATATATTTATTCTGAATTACTTAAGTACTAATTATTTAAGGATGAACTACTTAATAAGTTTAATATTACTAAAAAAAACAGAAATTATGTCACAGAATGTCTTTATGCCAGTTGTTGCCCGTTTCTGCCGGTTAAAACCGGTTATAACCACTTTCTGCCGGCAAAAACCCAACCCTGGATAATGCATTCCCATATTTACTACCTGCTTGAAATATATGCATATACAGACAGTAAGTACAGTCTTCTCCCATTGGTCCTTAGATTTCTGCAGAAGTGCGTTTGCCGTGATCTGGTCGGATTGCGTTTTGCGAAATAAGTGATAGCTGAATGCCAGAAAATGAGTACAACCGGAAAACTTGCTCGCGCATGCATAGAGACTTTTTTTGGTTATACTTAAAAAAAAAAAAAGTTTATCGTTTTAATATATATGATTATGGATTTCTCTCTTTATGGCTGACCATCTATTTTTTTAGGAAGAATATATACAGCCAAACCACGTTAACATGAACACACTTAACAAGTAATTACTTTTAGCATGAATTGTTTTCACAATCCCCTATAAAAACGAATACAAAGATTAGATACTGATAACATGAAATACTGTTAACATGAACAAAATTTTATTCTCCTTGAAGTTAATGTTAACGAGATTCAACAGTATACATATGTACATAATGTTTAAATAAACACATTTACTTACTTAGTTTGTATTGTCTCCAACAAAATTTTTCCATCTGCTAAATCTTCTAGCTTTTCTATAGAATGGGTACATAAGAAGTTACACTGAAAATAATTTTTTTTTTTAAGATATGACATAAAACTATAAATCAATGTAAGTAAATTATTTACAAAAAGTACTGGAAACATGGTGCATATATTAGGTGTAAAAATACTACACTAGATTAAATAAATATTAATGTTTACTTCTAGAAAGAAAAAAGGCTTAATTTGCACCAGAGCCCACAGGAACCCAATTCCACATTTCTCTGTTTTCAATACATACTTAAAATATTAGTCGGAATTCATAAAAGCTCATAAATATAGGACTCCAAAGGCCCAGTGCAATAGGGATTCAGAAAAACAAAGCTTAAATAATCATTTCTTTTCCTGCCCATCTCCAAGTTTCTGCATTCTTTTTAATCAAAACACTAATATCTGATGTAGTGTGTTGTACAGTAGATGAAGATAAAATGGCACATAAAATTTTAATTATACGTGTGTGCACCGCTGCATGCAAAGAATTTTTTTTTTTTGTGTTAACACTATCTCTGAATCAAATACCTTATTTAAATGCAGAACTCTGCAATTAACATTAAAATTAGACAAAGATTTCTATTCAGAAGAACCGTTTGTTAATGAAATAAAATTTACCATACATATAAAAATACTATATATTTTTCTTTTTTTATCGTCTGCTTTCCTTTTCTCCATAATATCAGAATAAATGAAGATTTCTTTTTATTGATCTTATATTTGCACTCATACAAAAGATGACTAAACTTTTTTTTTAATTTTAATGTATTTTTAAACATATTTATCATGAATTAAGTATTTAAGGAATATAAATTATGTAAATTTAAAAAAAAAAAAGAGGTTTCAGACATAAATTAAATCGGATTTGCATTTAGATTAAAAATTTCAGTAAAAAATACTGATTTTCTCTAAAAATTAGGAATGGGACGAATAGTGATTTGGCCGAATATTCGGCAAAATATTAGGCCGAATACTGAATATTCGGCGGCCGAATACCAACTTTTTTTCCCAATAAAGAAAATAAATTTTGATTATATATAATTTAAAAAATAGGAACTCATTAATAATTATTACTCTTAAATGTGCTTTTAAATGTATTTTTTAATTTGAAACACTTATTTTAACACAAAAAATTATGAAATTGCATTACATTCTGTTATCTTAATGTACATCAAATTGATTTTCAATAAGTCAGGATGGTAAGATATTTCCATTAAAGTATGAAGAATGTACTTCATTTTTACTATCAAATGATACTTTTACCCTTTCTTGCATCCAAAATTAATAATATTCTTGATCTCTCTCTCTCAGAACTCATGAGGAGATATTTTCTGAAATAACCGTTAATGAAGTAAATTTGATCATTTAGAGTCTGTGTCCTTAATGATAAGCTTTCGTAAAAATGAGACTGCTCTGAAATCAGTTGCCAAGCTTTAAATTACAAATTATGTTAAAGCAAAATGTTATACTTAAAGAACAATGCATATAGTAACAAAATCTTTGACATTTGAATTGGCGCATACAATATTCAACTTCAATATTCCACTTATTCAACAAGCATTAAAAGGATAAACATAAATTGATAACAACATGAATGAAGGAATATGTAAATTAAAAATATATACATAATAATGTTACATATTTAAGTCAGTAATTATGCAAATAATTTTTTTAAAGTGAAAACTATAGAATAAAAAAATTATTTTGTTCAGTATTTAGAATTTATGTTTAAATACTTATAAAACCATCTTCATAAAGCAATTTGTGTCATCTAAGCATATCTAGTTTGCCACCAGTTTTGTTTTCAGGTGTACCGTTGTATTTCAAATAGGGATATTTGATATCTAATTTTAAAAATGAATGAATTTTTTCATTTCATACTTTACAGAAAATAAGTTATGAATTTCATACGAGTCTTTTTTTTTATATGTGCATGGAATTTGCTGACATTAATAAATATTCAAGTGTTTTAGAATAAGGCAGTGTTTTTTTTTTTTTTTTTCTATAAGTGTTTTTATATCTTGAATTGTAATAGATCATTCTTTAATGAAGACACTTCCCGTACAGTTAAATCTCCAACATGGCAGCATTTCCTAAAATATCACTAACTTTTATAGGAAATACAGAAAGGCTGTGTATTTTTCAGCAATCGAATAACTGTATATTTTGTAAGTATGAATGAGAATGACTTCAGGAATGAAGTAGTCAATTTGAATTAGAGAAAAAAAAAATTGTAAGAAATGAAACTCTTTAAATCCTAAATTTATTTGGCAAGATATCTTTCACTATTCGGCGAGATTTTACCAATATTTGGCTATAGGTATTCGGTCAACAAGCCTTCAATATTCGGCCAACCGAATATTCGGCAAAAGGGCCGAATACCGAATAGTGGCCGAATATTCGTCCCATCCCTACTAAAAATTTATAAATTTAAGTTTTTAAGGGGACAGTTTACCTCAAAACTGATCAAAAAATCGATTTTTCTTTTTAAACATTAAATGAAACCCTGTTTAATTGTGAATATTTTAATACCTCGTTTTTAACCATACGACAATTATATCTTGATATATTGTTAATACGCCCGGCGCAATTCCTCACACAAATGATAACTTTATTATTTTTTCCCTCTATGTTTATATTTTATTCACTTTCATGTTTTAAAAATGTTATGGCTTTTTTTGTACAGGGGTGCAAAAATACCGGGCGACTAAATTTTCAACACTGGCGCCTAGATATTTCTGACGGAAAAAAAAAAAATCGTATTTATAGTTTTTCG
Source organism: Maratus speculifer (assembly GCA_964019185.1). Lineage (NCBI taxonomy): Eukaryota > Metazoa > Arthropoda > Arachnida > Araneae > Salticidae > Maratus > Maratus speculifer. The sequence goes on along the minus strand of OZ025296.1, from coordinate 184,697,707 downwards.
TCTTAAATAGTTACCGAAGTTCTCTTTTACTGAATTGGACCAATATTTACAGAAATGTTGGGAAAATTAAGACATTGCAAATCGCTATCGGGAGGATTGCATAACATTATTTACCAACAACACGGCTTCCGCCATGATTGGTCGGATGGAGGCTTGCTTCGCTCTGCCGATAGTTTTGCCAGGGAAATAAGTTGAAGCTGTGCGCTGTTCGTATGTTGAACGCAGGGTTGGCATGATTTAAATCAATTGATTTAAATCTAGATTTAGATCAACTGATTTTTTTAAAAAAAAATCATTTGATTTAAATCATTTTTTTGTCACATTTGAAATTAGTCAGCAGAGAAGTAAGAAATAGGTGTAAATAAGTAACAGGTGTTTTTCTGGTATTTTCAGGATTTCTATCAGAAAGAATGTGACAGCTACAGGTTAAGGCGCCTGTCCTCGCTCGAGGAAACACTCGCGAGCTAATGCTATTCCTTATGGGGAAGCATTTTTCTAATAACTCTTTCGCATTTTGACATTCTTGAATTTTTTTTTTTTTTTTTTTTTTTTTTTTTTTTTTTTGCATTGGATAGCTGAGGTGCATGCCGACAGCACACCTTTTTTACTTTTTCGATTTTGGTTGCAGATATATTTTTTTAAAAGCACTTTCAGTTTCGAAACCGGTTTTCAAAATGAAACTAACTTTGTAAAAAATATCTGCAATCAAAATCAAAAAAGTAAAAAAGATGCACTGTCAGCATGTACCTCAGCTATCCAATTAAAAAAAAAAAATTCAAAAATGTCAAAATGCAAAAGAGTTATTAGAAAAATGCTTCCCCATAGGAATAGCTCATTAGCTTGCGAACGTTTCCTCGAGCGAGGACAGGGGCCTTAAGTCCAGGTGCCCCCTCCTAATCCTTTAATTGTTCTTTTATAATAAACTTTAGACGATGAGGAGAAACATAGAAACACTTTATAAATCCTTTTTCGTTTGCCAATCTTGGCAACTAAATTATTTGAATCTTTTTTTGTTTCACAAGTTAATAATTAAACAAATTCATTAATGTTCACCAAAAAATCAGATACTGCAAGTGAGGAACAAGTTTTAAAACTTGCCATATTATACTGTCAACTTTCAATCAAAGCTTACGAATTTTTAAAATTTTTGGGTAATGTATTAGATAAAGATAGCAGAGTTGCCAAGTCTCCTGATTTTCAGATGTTTCTCCATACTTCTTATTTTTGACATATTTCTCCTAATTTTTCACACTTTTTAAATATTCTGTTATTTAACAATCAAATGTGCTGTGATTCAGTGAGAAAACCTCTAGTACAGGTGTAATTGTTCTTTAGTATGTTTGACCACTAGTGTTTTATGTGATGAATTACACCCTGATTCATCATAAACGATGTTATTGTTACTATGGTTGTGTATTGAATTAATAATAATTTGTCTCTATTAAGACTTATTTATGATCTATACTATAGTTTTATATAAGTTAATGAGTAAAAAAAAATCCCTCTTTTTATAATATTTAGCCAAACTAAAAATGTTAAAATATCCTAAAATATTATATTCTTAAATGTGTTCTACTTGTAAAGAATACATACTTTCCTTATTTGAGTAAGAGTGATACATTTCTTTTTAATCTTCAGTAATAACCAAGCAATATTGAAACAAAATTTTACTAAAGATGTTTACATCAACAAATTAACAAGTTTTCATTGACAAAAATATCTCCTGATTTCTGAAATAAAATCTCCTGATTTTTAACTTTCAAAACTTGTCAAGTCCGAGATACAATTAAAAAATTTAAAGCAAAACATGAACAAGCTGTTAATGACTTTCGTTTTGCTGGAGTTTTATTAAGTCCTTCTGTTTTAAATTGAAATGAAATTTCACTTACTGTAGAGGAAAATAATGAAGATTTAGCATTCATTAAAGAAAATAGTCCAAATCTTCTCACCTTTGTAGCACATTTTGAAGCAAAAAATGGCCCATTCCAAAAATTACCATTGCTTGAGAAAAATTTTTTAGATACTATGACAGATTATGATTGGTGGAAGTCGTTTATATTAGGGATGCACCGATTAGTGATTTTGGCCGAATACCGAATATTCGGCCGACAGGGCGACAGGTGAACCGAATATTCAGCTAGCCGAATAGTAATTGTTGGGCCGAATACCGAATATTCGGCTGTCCAAATACTTTTTATATTTAAAAATCTTAAGGTATTAAAATGTTACTTTTAAAAATAGTTTTACATAATATTTAATAAAAGAAACTTACATTTTGATTAACAAGAGCTTTTTATAAGAGCATTTAGTATAAAAAAAATCTGCCTTGAGTTATTTAAGAAGCGCAATTATGAAACTTTAATTAATAAAATTTTCTATAAATCAAAATAAACATTTTAAAATCAAATAATGAAAAAATGGCCGAAGAAAAATTTTACAGTCTGATAATTGTCCTTTTTAAATAATTCAAGGAAGATTTTTTTCAATATAAAGTACAAATACTTTCAACTTAATTCTGAATAAAGGTATGTTTGGCTCATAGTTCTTTTCTTATGAATGGTGGTATTTTCCACTCTTCCCATCATATCATATTTTACAGAAATCAAAGCCTGTGAGTTTAAAATATGTTATCTTATTTATTGTTAATGTAATAAACAAACATTCAAGTTTTGACCCATAGAGTGAGATGAAATACAATGTACTTATGACTCAATAAGTTGATTATGATTATGGTTTCATGAACAAAAATTGTCTGCCTTAATAGCTATTACTAATTTCAATTTTTTTTTTTTTTTTTTTTTTTTTTTTTCCTTTTAAAGGACTTTTATTTGGGGAAAAGCAAGAAACAGATTATTTACTAAACAAAATTTAGAAACTTGTATCAGCACATAATTTATTCCTAAGGAGAATCCTAATAAATTTAATCCTTCTCATGGTTAATTTTCTTAAATTATACTTTACAAACAGCAAATAAATAACGTAAAAACATTCTATTTTATTTAAAAATGATTTTGTTTCTAATTATTTTAAATATAAATTAAAAAATTGACAGTTAAAAGTAGAAATAGTGAAAAGTTTTTAAAAGGTTTTATTAAGTACAGGATTCGGCCGAATACTTTGATATTCGGCCATACCGAATATTCGGCAGGCCGAATAGTTTCATATTCGGCTCAACTGAATAGTTTAATATTCGGCCTAACCGAATATTCGGTAACATGGCCGAATACCGAATAGATACCGAATATTCGGTGCATCCCTAGTTTATATAATGGGAGGTAAAAAGATAATCAGCAAAATTGAATTTATTTACCAAATAACAACAGACATGGCTTCATCTGCTGGAGTACAAAGACAATTTTCTTCTTTTGGACTAGTTCATCCAAGCTTTCATAATAAATTATGAGTGGACAAAGCTTCAAAATTAGTGTTTTTGTTCAAACAATTAAATATTTGATTTATTTCTATTTGCTTAAAAACTATTGAATTAATTGTGATTTTTATCCCTTAATAAATAGCTTGCATTAAATGAATATTTAATTTGTTCTTTAAATTTTACCATTTTCTATTCATTTACAACCTATTTATTTCTTATTTAGTGTGCACAAATCAATTACAAAATAATAGAATGGCTTTAGATTAAAGCCTAGATGTTTAATTTTTAGTACAAATCAGTAACTAGAATATAGTATTTAATGAACTATATAATTATTTCTTATATTATTTTTATAAATTATAAATATTATTTATTCTAATTTTAGTTAGTTTTATAAAAAACTGCTCCATGCATTGTAAAAACATAAAAACACAATAATTAAAAATAGAATTCTAAAAAAATTAAATAAATCCAATTTAAATAAAAAAAATCTGATTTAAATCAAATAAATCCGATTTTTTTTTATTTTTTCCCAACCCTGGTTGAATGTAGTAATGGGCATGCACAACTGCATTTGAGCGCTTTTCTCCGGAACACAGACATGTTTGGATGCTTAGCAATAAAACCATGGAGTAAGAAGGATAAAACCATGTGCTGCATGTTTCGTATTATTGATAGAAAATGAAGCGTTCAGGAGAATCAACAAGTAATGCAGCTAAAATTGTTAAACAATAAATGCATTTAACCAATTTTTTTTCAAGTGATAGATTTGATAAACAAACTGATTCTATTCCAGAAAAGGTAATATTGGAAAATAGCAATACGCTGCAAAAAAATGAAGTGCCGACAAATGGTGAACTGGTACTTTTCATCGAAAACAACAAGGCATCTGAGCGGCCATAAATCTCAAAGATTTAGCTGCAAATGAGGACAAACAATAAGCTACATCACATTGATTTATAGGTCAGATGTGCCAGTAATTGACACCCTTAGGAAATTTCTTTTTAAATTATTTTTTATTATTAGTGATAATTATTATATTCCAGTTTTTTTTTATCAGCACTTCCATTTTTTTTATATCTGTATTTCGTATAATTTTACAATTTTATACAAGAAAAATTTATATCATCTGTCAAATAAATTTAATTAAAAGGAGTAATTTGTGCTTATCATTATTAACTTATACCGAATTTTGTTTTATAAATTTGTTATCGACCCAGTCGCAGAAAGTTTTGCAAGTGTCTGCGACAGATACTTCAGGGGCATAAAATAATCTGCAGATAAAGTATTTTACAATTAAAGCACTAACCACTTCACTGGTTGCCCCGAGATAAGTCGGGTGTGAAAGCACTGTTTCTCTATACCCGTCGCCAGTTAAGTGGTTAATTAATCAAAGAACTTATCTCTAGCATTTTTATTAATAATCTGAAGTTTTTGTAAAAATAATAAGTAATAAAGAGCTAAACATAATATAAAGCAAAATAAAGGTTCAATGGAAAAATAATCTGCAAAAGAGAAATGAAAATCTGCGATGTCCGTCTCCCGTCTCAAACTTTCTGCTACCGGGGTTATTGATAGTAACTGGCTCTTAGACTTTTGAGCTGGCTCCTAGATTTTCAAGAAATTTTTGCACCCCTGTTTTTGTATTTGATACAGATATTTAAAATGTTTTGTACAATTTTTTTTGTTATATATGTGTTAAATATGCGCATGAAATTATTCTTAATGTTATTATTATTATTATCATTATTAATAAAAGTATATATGAAGATGTGTTAGATTTCACCACTTTACACAACTTATATCAATTAAAAATACATATTAAATGTAATATTAGATTACCTAAAAATCAATGCACAGTAATATGTAATACATATTTGAAAATTTTTAAAAAAGTGATTAAATATTAATATTTTTAGATTAATCAAAGTGGTAGAGATTTTTAAATACTCAAATTTTCTTATACTTTTTCAAAATTTTAATTACATACGCATTATTTATTTGTTACAAAATGTACTTTTAGTTGAACCCTGAAGTGCAGTCAGTTCACCATTTGTAGCACATTTTTAATAATAATAATAAATATTGAAAAAGTAAACTGCCCTCTTCAGAGAATATCGAAAGATTGAAAACTGTAGAATACCCAATTTTGTATAAAATGTGTAACACATAAAAAATATAAATATAGTAAAAAAGAAAATAAAAAGCAGAGTGGGACTCAATCCCACAACCTTTCGAACCGTAAGCTTACGTGCTGGCATGGTGCCATGAATCCACATTCGGAAGCTATACTAGTAGATATTTGAAGAATACGCTGAACTTTAACCCCCAATTTCTCAAAAACCAAGGCCCATTTGAAGAAACCCTTTCACCAGAATAATTAGTGGTATGACCCAGACTACAACATACTTTGAAATCACTAAAATCTGTGAGCACCATGTTTGGTGGACCCTTTGTCAGTGCACTCTTACATTTATAGACACCACTTTTGTTGTTAGATCAATGCATTTACCCTTCCACAGATGTTTCATCATTCCTTCAGTAGTTATATATATGCTGCCGAAGTAAGTCGCAGTTCTCAAAGCACTCATTTAAGTAATAAATAAACAGTCCACTGTATTAAAGTTATTGACATTTTAATTCTTATTTATGCTCGCAACTGCAGACAAAAACATTTGGTATAGTTGAGCAGATGTTTATCTTTTAACAAAAAAGAATTTTGTCTAAAATAGTAAAATGACAATGCAGAAAAGTAAAGTTAGTTACTCTTGGTTATCTTGTCGACCAATTTTGCCAAATTATACAAATCACCAAACTCATAGCCAAATTATACATATTGACATAATTTTCATTTTAAATAACGAAAAAACAATTAGTAGAATATTATTAAAAATACAAATAAAAAGTTGAAATAAACATCACTCAATGGATAGAGTTTTAAACATGTGTATCATATTTCATGTCACTGAATGCAACACTCACGATCATTCATTACTGGCACTTAATCTTATAGTTTGGCCAGGGTTGGTATAAAAACAGTTTTTTTTTTTTTTTAAACCAAAAAACCGGGTTTTTTTGGTTTAAACCAGGTTTTTTTGGTTTAAACCGGGTTTTTTTCAAATCATTGTTTAAATAGCATTTGCAAGAAAAATAACATGAGTTTTAGAAAGTCATGAGGATTTTTTGTAATTAATAGTTAATTAATGTTAAACATTCACATTAGTATTTATTTTTTTGATAATTAAATAACTAAAACATAAAAATTTATAATTAAATTATCTTATAAGTTTAGGTTTCTATAGGGAAATATTCATTGTGTGAAAAAAAAAAAAAACTATTAATTTATTAGTATACTTATGTAAACCTTTTAGATAATAATTTAAGAAATAATTATATGCAGGTTGATAATGAAGAACATAGTAAAGGGCAAACGAATATATTTTACTAAATTAACAGAAATAAGCTGAAATAAAAACCATTTTCTTGTGCATAATTTAGAAATTATTTACAGTATTAACATCAACAAATGATTATTAATCTCTTACAACATATATTTACTTAAAAAGTATCAATATGCATTTTATTAATGCTAAAAAATACATGTGTATTGACTTACTTGATACATCAACGAATGTAATGCTTACACAAATTGAGACATAGGCTTAGAAAAATTACTTTATTTTTTTTAAGATACAAACTTTATTTTTTCTGTTTCTTTGTTCATCAAAAAGTGAAGATTTAGCATTAAATTTTATTATCTGTGCAAGCATCGAGTTACATGGATATTTTTGTTTTGTAAAATTTAATGTATCCTTTTTTTCTTGTTCACATAGTTCACTTTGACTGTATTGTGGTTCAAGCATGTATACCTAAAAGGGCATGGGTGTTAGGGCTATTTTATACCTGGACTAAAAAACTATGAGACTTCTTTATTTACATTTTTTTGTCTCTTAATATTCTTTGAAGACCTGTCCAATTATAAACTGCATTAGTAATGGAACTTATTACTTTAGATATTATCCAGGGCAACTGCAATTAACAGTTTAAACATATCTTCAACATTTCTTTTAAAATAAAAATTAGACAGATACAAGCTTTTGAATATTTTTATCAATACATTCCTATTTTCTACACAAATTTTAAGTAAAGTGGGGCAATTTTTAAGGTAAACATCTAAAGCATCTGAAAATGAATCACACCTAGTATTATAAGAAAGAGCTAATTTGACAGCATTTACATTGCATGCAATTTTTACATTTGGCTCTTAAATATGTTTTTGATGTATTTCTTATTCCCTCAAATGAAAACCAGATTATATTTTCCTTTCTTCTAATTTTAGACATTCTTTTATTTCAATATATATAAGTAGCTTTCTTAAAATAAAATACAATACAAAGTAAATAGAAACAGAAAAAAATAATGTAAAAACTGCAAATCCAATCTAAGAAAAACCAAAGCTTACTAAAACCAATAGCTATGGAACAGAGAAAATACATAGCCAATCATTCATTAGCATACAGAACAAGAGTAACCAATGGAAAGAATGACTTATGATTATGTCATTATTGATGCTTTGGTACATGATACAATCCTTAGTAAACAGGGTTCGTGATTTTTTTTAATAAAAATCAAAACAATCGAATTTTTTTGATTTAAATCGGATTTTTTTGATTTAAATCAGATTTTTTTGATTTTTTTAAAAATTGCCACACATTATTATTATTTTATGATTTTTTGATTAATTTAAGTAATATAAAGTTTACATACATAGACATGCATATTATAAGTATTATCTATTACTAATATTACACAATTTACAAAAATGATTCATACTACTTCAAGGTAAAATTTTAGGCTATGAAAAAAATCTTGATTACACAAAATGCATGAAAAACTACAAATCAGGTGTCAAAAATTAATTCAACCTTCAACATTTTAATTAAAATAAAAAACATCTGCAACACATAAAAAATTTAAACAAAATTGGAAGTTTTTAACTAAGTTTTTAACTTTTTTTTTTTTTTTTTTTTTTTTTAAGTGTTGACTGAGAAAAATGAGTTCAATTGCTGCCATCAAAATACTTAAGGCCAGAGAACACAAATTGAGATGTCATCACTAATCGACTGACTTCTCAGTAGTGTTGGAATTTACACAGGAAAATTTTGAATAGCAATTTTATTTTACTTGTGGAATATTTATCATCTTATAAAACAATAACTATTTAAACTCACTAATAAGAACTTGGAATCCCTAAATAAAAATTCAGCCAGAGAAGGAATGCTACAGTGTTGTTGCATCTGGATATTTTTTTATTGGGGGATTCCAAATTCTCATCTGTATGTTTAAGAAGTAATTAATCATAAGTTAATCAGTATGTTCAGTGTTTTATACGATGATTGATATTCCACAAATAAAATAAAAGTAAATTGTTATTCAAAATTTTCTAGTGTGAATTCCAACTTAAGTGAGAAGTAAATCAATTAGTGAATACCTCACAATTTGTGTCCGCTGGCCTTGAGCATTTCAGTGGCAGCGGTTTAACAGTTTTATCTGTTGATTTCTAATTTCTGAAAGTATCAAACCAAAGGCAAAAAACATTTGTTCGATTGAAGCAGATAAATCTATTGCAGTCAAAAGCTAGTTGATCATTAATTCTAATTTTAGTATGAGCTTTTTTGATAACTGTAACAAAAATATCTTCCACCATTCTAAAGGGCTGAGATCAATTATATTAAATTAAATAAATAAATCAATTGCTGATTCAGATTTTGCTCAAATCCTTATATAGCAGGCTTCACCAAAATACAGCACATAAAGTCATACAATTTTATTTTACCTCAACTTGCAAAAGTTTTTCTAAATACTAATGAGTAAATATTCAAATATTTAATATATTTCTGCTTAGATTTCTTTACCATTGCAAGATTATTTTATAATTTGATTCAAATGAAATTTGAAAGCATTTTTTTTTTCTAATCTTTACATTTATTTTACTTTTTTACTAAGCTTAAGCTTTATCTTTCTGAAAGTTGTTTGATTATATATGGTATATAAAACTAAATTATATTAAAGCACATTAATATGTTTGTTTCATCTGAAATTTATAAAAAAAAATAACTTAAAAGAAAAACTGATTTAAATCAATGATTTTTTTAAAAAAATCAGTTGATTTAAATCGTGATTTAAATCATGATTAAAATCAAGCCGATTTAAATCAACGAACCCTGTTAGTAAATCATAATCAAGCTATCTAAGCAGTAAAATTGCATTTTTGGTTGGCATATGCCATTTTTACATTTTTAAAAAAATAAAAGGTTTTAAAAATAATTAAAACTAACTACCTTTTTTTATCCTCCACAGTTCACTGTAGAAAAACATTTTGCCATGTCAATTTATAGCTAGTAAGAAAAATTAGATTGATTAAAGATGTTTGTCACTAGGGATGGGACGAATAGTGATTTGGCCGAATAGCCGAATACCGAATATTCGGCCAAATACTAACTTTTTTTCCAGTAAATAAAATAAATTTTTATTATATATAATTTTAAAAATAGAAGCTCATTAATAATTATTACTTTTAAATGTGCTTTTAAATGTATTTTTAAATTTGAAATACTTATTTTAAAACAAAAGAATTATGAAATTGCATTATATTCTTTTAACTTAAAATGTACATCAAATTGATTTTCAATAAGTCAGGATCAGGATGGTAAGATATTTCCATTAAAATATGAAGAATGTACTTCAATTTTACTATCAAATGATACTTTTACCCTTTCTTGCATCCAAAATTAATAATATTCTTGATCTCTCTCTCTCAGAACTCATGAGGAGATATTTTCTGAAATAACCTTTAATGAAGTAAATTGATCATTTAGAGTTTGTGTTCCTAATGAAAGGCTAATTCTTAAGAATGAGACTGCTCTGAAATCAGTTCCCAAGCTTTAAATTACAAATTACGTTAAAGCAAAAGGTTATGCTTAAAGTAGAATGCATATGGTAACAAAGTTTTGACATTTGAATTGGCGCATGCAATATTCAACTTCAATATTCCATTTATTCAACAAGCATTAAAAGGATAAACAGAAATTGATAACAACATAAATGAAGGAACATATAAATTAAAAATATATACATAATAATGTTACATAATTAAGTCAGTAATTAAGAGTCAGCAAATAATTATTTAAAAGTGAAAACTATAGAATAAAAAATTATTTTGTTCAGTATTTTAGAATTCATGTTTAAATACTTATAAAACCATCTTCATAAGGCAAGTTGTGTCATCTAATGCATATCTAGTTTGCCACCAGGGCTAAGGTGCTTTTGCGTTCGGCCAGAATTAATGGGGAAAAAATCTCGCCAAGTATGGCGATAAACCCCTAATTCTGGTAACCCTGTCAAAATGTTGCCAAATCCCATATTTTTGGCAACCCTAATAGCAGCTTTCGCGGAGGCAAGGAGGAGGTGAAGGTGAGGGAGGGGGGGGAGCTTTTCTCTTCCCGGAGCAAGAGGGAGGTTGAGGTGAGATTTTTCTCTTTGAGCCTGTGATGTAATTTGATTACGAGCTGCGCAGGTTTTGTTTTGTTTTTTACATCTGCGCAATTTATGTTCTGAAATTCAAATTTTTGAACTAGCTAACGATGTTTTACTGCTTCTTTTTCGCTTTCCGTCGACAGTGAGTAACAACTCCGAGTGATCTTTTTAAGGATAGATTAGGACGTTATATTTTGCCCAAAGGGCATTTTTAAAATTTTTTTATTGGGGTGCATGGCTTCTTTTTTCATTTTTTGGATAATTCATTTTGAACGAAACTGCCGAAACTGCAAATCGGACATGAGAATTATTAATCTGAAACGAAAGTGGTTTTTCAGTAAAGATCGATGTTTTGGTTTAAAATTTTTAATTATCTTTTTTGTAATAGGGTATTTTTATTTTTGTAATCTTCACTTGCATCTTGTATACATATATTTTTTAAATTGTTTTCTTTTGAATTTAAATTATTTTGCTCGTTTCATTTATATGTAAATATTATGTCGTAACCCGTTTTCTGATCTTTTACTATTTGAAAATTTCAAGAAATCTGCAAAATGTAAGTACTATTTTTGTCATTATTTTAATTTTATTTTCTGTTTATTCGTGCAAAGAAATCGTTTTTAAAATGATCACGATTTTGAATAGGCAATTTTTGTAATTTTTACATGCACCGTGTATATATAGATTTTTAAAAATTTTCTTTGGCATTTAAACTATTTCGCTCGTTTTATTTATATGTATTTTTTTTTCATTTGTAGCCCTCTTTTTGTTTTTTCATAAATATGCAAAGAAATCGTTTTTAAAATGATCACGATTTTGAATCGGCAATTTTTGTAATTTTTACATGCACCCTGTATATAGATTTTTTTTAATTTTCTTTGGAATTTAAATTATTTCGCTCGTTTTATTTATATGTATTTTTTTTTCATTTGTAGCCCTCAGTTTTTTCATAAATAAAAATAAATATACAAAATGCAAGTACTATTTTTTTCTTTTTTTTTTTTTGAGCATTTTCGTGCTAAAAAGTCCGTTTCAAAATGATCGTGTTTCTGAATTAGCAATAAAATTCGTTTTTAAATATGGCGATCACTTAAACATTTTAAATTTTTTCTCCTGAAAAAAACCGGGGGGTTCAGGGGGGCGGAGCCCCCCTGATTAAGTGTAAATTATTTTTTTTTTTTAAATATATGTACAAAAATGCATTTTTTTCAGGAGTTTTGAAAGTGATCGCTATATTTGAAAACGGGTTTCTCCGGCAATTTCAGTTTGGCGATCATTTTTGGAAACGGCTTTTTGGCGCGAAAAAAATCGCCATATTTACGGGGCCGAACGCTAAAGCACCTGTTCCGCCACCAGTTCTGTTTTCAGATGTACCGCTGTATTTGGAATAGTGATATTTGATATCTAATTTTGAAAATGAATCTTCGTTAATACACCTAGTGAATTAATTTTTTCATTTCTTACTTTACAGAAAATAAGTTACGAATTTCATAAGAGCCTTTTTTATATGCGCATGGAATTTTCAGACATTAAAAATATTCAAGTGTTTTAGAATAAGGCATTGTTTTTCTTTTTTTTTTTTTTTTTTATAAGTGTTTTAATATTTTGAATTGTAATATATCATTCTCTAATGAACACATTTCCCGTACAATTAAATCTATAACTTGGGCAGCATTTTCTAAAATATCACTGACTTTTATAAGAAATACAGAAAGGCTGTGTATTTGTTAACAATCAAATAACTGTATATTTTGTAAGTAAGAATGAGAATGACTTCATGAATGATATAGCCAATTTATATTAGAAAAAAAAAATTGCAAGAAATAAAATTCTTTAAATCCTAAATTTATTTGGCAAGATATCTTTCACTATTCGGCGAGATTTTAGCAATATTCGTCCAGATATCTCTAAATATTCGGCTACAGGTATTCGGCCAACCGAATATTCGGCAAAAGGGCCGAATACCGAATAGTGGCCGAATATTCATCCCATCCCTATATGTCACTTTAAAAATTGCTTGTAGCTACTCCATAACTTTGATTTTGCACATTTTAATATAGTGTAAAATAAATGAAAACATTAGGGAAAAGGGAAAAAAACCAAATTAAAAAAAAAACAGCATGTTTTTTCTTAAAAAACCACTTGGTTTAAACCAGCGTAGTTTAAACCAAACAACCCTGAGTTTGGCGATGATTTTTTGGTCAACGGGATAACCAAGTAGTACCTAAAGTTATTATTACTTCATTCATGTGAATTTTCAAAGATTGCAACATTGCAACCAAGCATAAGGGAGTAAAGCAGAGATGAAATCCCCTGCTCAGAGAAAGCAGGAAATATTTCATTGTTATTTTTTGATGCATAAAGTTTTAATAAAATAATGGTTGAGGGGAAAAAAAGTGCAATCATAAGAACAGTAGTTACCAAACTGATCACTAAAATTGAAATGCTAATTAATGAGGAAAAAAAAAAGAAACTAATGAACATTTAGAAATTTTGGAACAATTTAAATTAAATGAGAAGGAAGAAACACTAAAATATTTAAATAGCAGGCAAAAGCTACCATTAGCATTGGGAAGGATTATGAAAATGATATTAATATTAGAGAAAAATATAGCAAGAACATTGTAAAAGCTAAATTCAAAATAAACAGAAATGGTGTAATAATGGCCAGAATTGGTACAAATTGAAAGAAATTAACATTATTACTCACAATCTAAAATATTCCATAGAAAATTATTATAATTAACAGAAAGGCAATTAAATTTACTAAGGAATACCGTTACAGTCAAACCTTGCTAACATGAACACGCTTAACATGAATTGTTTTCACGTCCCCTATAAAAATAAATACACAATGATCCGATACTGGTAACATGAACAAATTTTGATGCCCCTTGAGGTTCATGATAACGAGGTTCGACTGTATTATGATTTAATATGCTTCAATTGGTTAAAAACTATCAAACTTATATTTCAATAAACTGGAGCATTCACCTATGGTTAAAAATCGGTTTAAATCGTCGCATATCAAAAACTTGCCAACCTTGATATATTATGACTTTAAGAAGTTAAAATAGCTTTTCATCTCAGGTGAAGAACTTTATTTATTTCACTTCAAACAATTTAAACTAATAAATTTTAAAAATAACAAACAATTACACAGTTAAACAAACAAAATTAAATTAATATTTTTCACTTATTTAAGAAATAAAACCTACAATAAAAAAATAAAATAGAAATGACAATTGTACATAATTATAGCATGGAATTATTTATCCAAAAATCTGACTCCTTTCTTTAATGCATTTTGTTCTTATTGATCTAATAATAATTTAAGATCTGGAAACAATGGCTTAACCACATACATATCAACAAATCTGGTAAAATAAGCATAACGCCGATACCCAATCTTTTACTCCATATATATTCCCTATTGTTCTGAATAAATGGCTTCTATATGCTGAGCTGTATGTGGCTAGACCAAAACCTCAAATAAATTACGATTAACAAATGAGCTATTAAGCACATTATAGAACTTTTTTTTACTTACTAACATATTTGATGAAAATCTGAAAAAATGAACTGTAACATTATAACTGAATTGCTAAAATCTTAATAAATAATTTAAAAAAATGCGCGTTGTAATTATAATTGAATGAAACTATTTTAATTCTAAAAAATATCATAAGAGTTGCTAAAACAAATAACAAATTGCAATAAGAACAACGAAAAATATAGCATACAGAAATTAAAATTGTTACCATGGCCAGAAGTGTAAGGCCAACATAGGTAAACAATGAAACTTAGACAAACTATACTTACTAACTGAAATACAGCTTCTTTTTTAGAAGGGTGAACGGCTGGTCTTGGAGACATCGTCAAAATAAATGTGAACTATCAAAGAAATACATTACAATCATTAAAAAAATATGAAATCAAAATGTTCTATCAACAAAGCCTCTCAACAGTCACTCACATCCAAATCAACCGGGCAATAACGACAACTAAAACGAGCGATCTCCGTTCGCTCAGCTTCGAAACAATAATAAAACAACTGTTGCCATTCAACAAAAACTTTTTGAAATATGCAATACACGTGATATCTTTGTAGGCATGCCCACAAATAGCAATAGTCACGCCTCTGCGGGTATATATCTTTGGCAGCAGACTGTTTATTGGACAAAGAGGAAGCAGTGTTAAAATGTTCTTTACGCTCATTGGCATTTTTCTTCTACCCACAAATGGCAAAAAAAAAAAAAATTGAGCGGCTAACTTCATTTTTCACAGGTAAAGTCCATTTTACAGAATGAATGTGCAATATAATGCGCAGTAGGACAGAATATGAGAAACGTGATAGTAGGCGTGACTGTAGGCAGAATTATAATCAACGTAGTCAAAATGTGACAAACTGATTAGATAACTTTATAAGGAAAGGGCAGCTGACGTCACTGTGGGTCGAATAACTGTGGATAAGCAAGTAACATCTGTCCGTTCTTTACGACTCCTAGTCCTAATGTGCACATAAATTAGAGCGATTTGATTGGTCTGCGTTCGACAGGCCTGTGATATGATTGGTCTACGTCGCCAGTGGTGACCATCCCCCCCAAACCCAATGACGCAAATCCTCCCCCCCGCCAAAAAAATCTTCATACTTTAACATTGACCCCCCCCCCCCCCTAAACAGAATATTAATTGTAAAATCTATTCTATTTATAATCTACTGCACATTCAAAAGATAGCGAGTTGAGCATAGCAGAATGAGTTCATATTGCCCTTATCTAGAATTTAGAGAAAGAAAACACAGGAACATTTCTGAAAATTCAATCAGAGTTCCCCCCAGGTTTAAAAAGGGGCAGGGCGATACTGTTCTGAAAAGTGCACCTTTTACATTCTTTTACATTTATTTTTAGTATTATAAACATCAGTTTTAATCTTCATTACATACACAAGGTAGAACCCATCGAATTTCGATGAAAGAAAATGTTTAAGTAAGAACGGTTTCATTGATTTATAATATATCCATTAAATTAGTCACAGTTAAAAATGTACTTTTTATTCGTAAATCTAACTCTTAAACAAATGATATTTAAACTAAAGTTAACAAAATACTATTTCTATAAAACTCAGTTGTAGAAATTATTAAAATTATATAGTAATCGATATGTAAAACAGAGTTTCTCCCAGGTTTAAAAGCGGCAGGGTGCTACTGTTCTGAAAAGGGCACTTTTTACATTCTTCAGGGCACTTTTATAGAGTTAAATCTAAAATCTAGCAGTTCAAAAATGTGTGAAAAAAATATATTTCGTCAAAAAATGAAAGAAAGAAAAATATAATTTTTTTTAAAAGATCGCGAAAAAAACGGCAAATATTGATAAAAAATCGCGAAAAAACGGCAAATATTGATAAAAGATCACGAAAAAAGGAAAATTTTGTTAAAAGATCTCAAAAAACGGCATATTTTACTATAAAATCGCGAAAAAAATACAAATCTCGTGAAAAAAAATCGCGAAAAAATGGCAAATTTCGTCAAAATATCGCGAAAAACTGCCAATTTTGTCACTTTTAAACAAATAAATGCTCATTTCTAAAAAGGAGCGCAAAAAAGCACATAATTCGTAACGGGAGAGAAAACGCCCTCTCTTTTCTCTCACCTCCGCTGTAACCTTTCAGAAAATTTACTGTGAATTACATTTTTTTTTTCCTTAGGATCATCTCTGTGATTCTATCAGATTTTTTCCAAATTAAGAAAAATTAAGGCAGTCATTTCCGAAAATAAAAAAAAAGTCGGTTGTAACTCTAAAAGACTTCTTATATAAAATATATCGCAATTTTTTACAAATAATAAGAAAAAAAAATCACTTTTGTAAATTAGTGAAAAAAATCGCCAATTTCGTTATAGAATTGCGAGAAAAACTCGAAATTTGCCAGAGGATCGTGAAAAGATGCAAATTTCGTTCAAGAACCACAGAAAAAACAAACAAAAAAACATGAATTTGGAAAAGCAATCTCGAAAAAAGGGAAATTTCATCAAAAAATCGAAAAAAAAAATCGTCGATCTTTTGATCGCAAAAAATGACGTTTTTTCCGCAGCCCTTTGATGAAATTCGCATTTTTTGTCTGTTGTACTTTAATAAAATTCGCGTTTCTTCAAAGGCCCTTTGGAAAAAAAACTTTTTTCTGCGGTCATTTGACAATATTCGCTTTTTGTAGCGATCATAACAAAATTCACGTTTTTTCCACGGCCCTTTGACAAAATTCGCGTCCTTTCGATGGTTCCTGTAGGAAACTCGAAGTTTTTTCGATTCTTATTAGCATCGTTTCTGTGATTCTTTGACGAAATGCGCATTTTTCCTAGGTACTTTGATAAAATTCACGCTTTCGTCTGCTATATTTTGGTGCAATTAATGCTTGCTTCCATGATCCTTTTACAAAATTACCATTTTTGTTGCGATTCATAAGCTTTTTCCCGCGATTCTATAATGAAATACGCCCTTTCCCTCGATTATTTGACGAAATTCGCGTTTTTTTCCCCGCAAATTATTGACAAAAATGTTCGGCAATTTGTTGAAATTCCTTAGGCTTTTTATAACTGAATTTTCTTATTGATGACCTTTTTTTTTAATTTTCGGAACAGAATGTCTTGAATTTTTGAGAATTGGAGAACAGAATAATCCCTGGTTAGAAAAACCAAATTATTTTTCTTATTTTTTTCTCTTTTAGCTAATTTTTTATTTATTAATTTATTATTTTTTTTATGCATGGTTTTTTTTATTATTTATTTATTATTATTATTATTATCAGAAGGCATCGTGTCATCGACAGAAAATTTGACTATCGCAAACTTTACCTATCAAGACTTATCTACCTTAATTTAAGGTTTGAGAACGAACAATCCTAAGTGTATGAATGAGAAGACAACTAGCAGGCGCGCATTCAATACAGACGCAATAGTAGTAAGGGCCAGTGATGCCGCTGAATTTGAAAAATCCTGGGTCCCCGGGATTTGGACATTTAAAATTCTATGTCCTTTTTTACAAAAGCGTATCCCCACAAATAATAATTCATATTTTTCGCCGCAAAAATGAAATGCAATAATTATTGTTTTAATAATAAATAAATAAATAAATAAACCAATATTAATTTTTTAAACTGTTAAGAGCAATTTTCTTTACTGTTTTAAAAATAAATGTCAAGAAAAAAATTTAATTATGAAATAATGCTTATTTGAGTTTAGAAGATAATAAGTATCACTATTGTTCACATTTCTTTTAAAGATTTAAACAGATTAAAGCGGATTGTGAACATAACAATGCGAAAGGAGGAGGGAGGGGGGACGGTCGCCCCGGATGGAAAATTTAGAGGGCGCCAAATTTGTACTATAAAAGTCGTCAAATTCTAATTATGCCCGAAATTGCAATTTTCTCTTCGCACGTCCCTGATTGTGAAGCAGGAAAATCCGCTTTTGGAGCATTAAAAACACAATTTTGAAGCAGCAAAATTAGTTTTTAGTATAGAAAAATTCACTTCTGCCGTTAACTTTTTTTTGTGCCCCTTTGACGAAATTTGCATTTTTCGCGATCTTTTGGCAAAATCTGTCGTTTTTTCGGGATATATCGAAAAAATTTGCGTTTTTCCTCGAATTTTTGGCGAAATTTGTCGGTTTTCGCGAATTTTCCGTTTTTTTTTTTTTTGTAATTTTTGGACAAAATTTGCAGTTTTCTTTGCAAATCTTTTGACGAAAGCTGCCGTTTTTCGCGAATCATTTGACAAAATTTTCTCGTTTTATCGCGTTTTTTGGAAGAAATTTCTCTTTTTTTCACGGTCTTTTGAGGAAATCTGCCTTTTATTCAGAATTTTGCGACGAAATTAGCCATTTTTCCGGGAATTAGTAGTTATTTCACGAAATTTATCGTTTTTTAGCGATTTTTGATGAAATTACGTGACCCACGGGACGCATAAGAGCTATATCTTGCGTAATTTACACGCTATAGCGCGTTCACATCGCTGAAGGGCTGCGTTTTTTCAAATGTTGGGCCAGAAAGGCGCTTTTTTTTTTTTTTTTTTTTTTTTTTTTTTTTTTTGAATGAGCGAAAAGAAGGACGCTAATTTTTAGATGAGGAGCAAGAGAGGCGCTATTTTTTGAGCTAAAGGGCAGGAGGGGCGTAGCGCTCCGCTAAAACCCTCTGCGGATAACTCTGATTGAATGTTAAAAAAAATTAAAAGTGATGTTAAAAGAATCAAGATTTACAAAAGATAGTGAGTTGAGTATAGCAGAATGAATTCTTATTGCTCTTATCTAGAATTTAAAGAAAGAAAATGCAGGAACTTTTCTGGAAATTAAATGTCGAAAAAATTCAAAAGTGATACTTTAAAAATCAATATTTTTTTATCAGTAAAAAAGGAAATATTAAGAATTAAAAAATCCCCCCCAAAATGTATTTTTTCTCAAATTCCCCCCCAAAGCTAAATTATATGACGCATCTTGCGTCACGAAACCCCTCTCTGGGCACTTCTGTACGTCGCCAAGATGAATCAACAATGATCGTAACGATAAAAATGTAGTGATAGATTGGTTGACGGAATTGTTTGTTTGTAAACATATCCTTTACTTATGGAGATAGATAAACTCAGAAACTAGACGTTGGAGGTCAAACAACCGTTAGAGGTAGTGATGGTAACTCATGAGAAAGTTCTCTCATTTGAGAGAAAACAGAGGTCAGTGGAAAAAAGGGATTTTTTGTGGTTTTGTGGGATATTTCGATATTTTGCTTCCTTAGCCCTCTGCAGATATTTTACCTGAAATAAGTGCCGTAACATTTCTGCCTGCAAAATTACTGTGCATAATTCTTAACTCTTCATAGGTGGTTGCCCTTTCGGGAGGTCCCGAACCGCACTGTAAAAAATCTGCTGCATTTTGCTGCAACGCCCTCCACCACTTGTATATAATATCTCTATTCCAACCAATGAGAAAGCGCCATTTCACGGCCAAGTAACCGTTTTCTATACAAGCAAGGGAGTGCGTTGCAGCAAAATGCAGCAGATTTTTAACAGTGCGATCCCTTCAGTGGTAGAAGAGACCGGGAGCCCAGCTGCGCTCGTAGTACATGATGCTTGGCGAGCCGGTCGAGTACGATTCACTACCTCCAAGTGTAGCAAGTTTACTAGTCTGGTATTTTAGGATGTTGACGCTCAGAACCACGGAGCTACAGTTCTCGTAGTAAGCCGGGTCGGACTTTGGTCCTGCGTGGTCCGCATGGTGACTCTGGGCAATGGATAGCTAACATTCGTATTCACGATCAACTTGGACCCCGGGTTTCGCGCGAATCCCGGGTTCAAAGCAAAATCGGTATTCTTTATCAACTTGACAGAACCGGTTCGAGGGGAAAATCCAAGGCAGAGTCGAATAACCCAACCCTGCTCTCCAGCAAGGTTCAGGTTCGATTTCTCATAACCGAGCATGCGTAGTTTACGAAAAACAAGCAGGAAGAGAGAGAAAGAGGAGACGGACATTTTACAATGGCGATGGCGGTATATTCGTACTGAATATAGGTGCTGTCAAAATATAAAAGTTTTACTATCAAATCAAGCAGAAGAACATTATGTAAAGGTATGTAATCTCATGTATGCGTATTACGTTCAATATTTTTATTTGATTTATTTATATTTACGTATAAATATACGCATAATACTTTATATATTATGCGTTGAATTGTTTGTTTACATAAATACGCGTGGTCGCGAAAAAAAATTTGCTTTAAAAATAGTCAATATTGCTTACAAGGAAGGTCTCCATTGGGGGCATACTCAGAATCTTTTGAAAAAAATACAATTAAACTACTCATGTAGGTAATAAAAGATCAGTGAAAATTAGCGGCGGAATTACATTATTAAATATGTAAAAAAATAAAATAGTTTGGAATAATTGGCGTGAAAAGCTGAAAGCGACGCGGGATTTGGCGAGCAATGCATTTCCTCGCCAAAAGCAGACGATTTTAACGAATCTGAAAATTGATTTTAATTGACTTCACTTTTTAAAATCTGCAGCATTTACTGCAACGTCACTCCACTACTTTTATAGAATATCTCTCTTCTGACCAATGAGAATGCTCCATAGCACGGTCAATTGACCGCGTCATACACTGCTAAAAATCTGCTGCATTTTGTTGCAACGCACTCCACCGCTTGTATATAATATCTCTATTCCAACCAATGAGAAAGCTCCATTTCACGGCCAAGTAACCGTGCTGCAACAAAATGCAGCAGATTTTTAACAGTGTATTTTTCAATTTGGAACAATTTTAATCAATTTAAATTGTGTTTTAAATGATAAAATATATAAATTTCATTTTGTTAAAAGTACATATAAACGAATATGACAAAATTACACTTAAAGTAAAGTAAAAATGCAAAACTAAAATTACTTAAACTAAACTTATTTAAATAAATTGAACATAGAAAGTTTTTTTCCTTAAAAAGTATTCGAAGCGTAAAAGCGTATTTTTCAAAATTTCGTTTTTTCGCCAACCGGAGATAAATGGCCAAATAAACGAAATTTTTATTATTTTTTTACGGACGTAATAAGGAAATTCCGCCGAAATTTTTTTATAAACATATATAACTGTATGAGAAGAACATTCTGTAATTTTTTCAGATTTTTCTGAGTATGCCCGTATGGAGACCTTCCTTGTTAGACAGACGATTGATAAATTGCTATTAAAATAAGAACTGTCGCGTCTGTCTAAAGTTTGTTTAAAGTCATTTACTTTTTGCAAGTTTGATGTTAAAAAAAAAAAAAAGAAAAAAAAGAACGAATATTTTAACAGTACCGAAATAAATGTCGTACTTACATAAGGTCTAATTAAAATGTAAGATACCTTTCTGATTTACATTTTTGATTAAGTAGAAAAATACGAAGATTATCTTTAAATATCCGTACATTTTCTGTAGATTTTTTATCCGTACTTATAGTAAGTTTGAAAATTAAATTTTGGTTTTATTGTACGAAAGTTTTATTGTTATGTACAAACTTAGATAAATGTAGATGTATATCAGATCTAACAGCCTAGCTGCTCATAGGTCCCAAAGCACCCCCCTCCTCACTACCTACCTACCATACAGTTGGCAAAAAAAGTATTTGTACACTTCATTTTTTAAAATTATAATGAAATTAAACAAAAGATTTAAGCAAAAAATACTGTAATACATTAATTTAATGCATTATAATATTATAGAAGCAAAAACAAAATTAAACAAATCGATTTTTTACATTATAATAAACAAATATACAAAAATATAATGCAAAAAAAGTATTTGTACACTATATTAATGTAATATAATTAATGAAAATTTAGTAAAATGATACAAATTAATATTTTGTGCGAATTCATTTAGCATTTATGACTACTTCTAGATGATGTGACATAGATTCCACCAACTTTTTTGTATCAGTCTATGGTTAATGTTATTCCATGACACAATAAGAGCTTCTTTAAAACTGTTCTTTACTAATACATATTTTTTTCGGATTTTTGCATCCAATAGCATCTGCAAATTTTCTATTGGATTCAAGTCTAGAGATTTTAGAGGAGTTACCAGTCGTCTTCGAGTTTTGTCGTAAGCATGTGCTGGTGATCACAGCAGTATGCTTTGGTCGTTATTTTGCAGAAAGTGAAAAGCTTCCTCTGTGCATAATTTCTTGGCAGAGTTTAATAAATTATGGCGCGACACATCAATGTATGTTAAACCTGTCCTTCCATAGCCAATAAATTTTAAATGTCCTGCTCCATTAGAAGCTATACACCCCAAAAGTATAATATTCCCCCCAACATGCTTGATAGTTTGAAGTATACGTTTTGGATCTAGAACAGTTTTATTTTTACGCCAATTTTTTCGAATGCTTGATGGTAAGAAAATTCCGAATTTTCCTTCATCAGAAAAAATTACTGTTTTCCAAAAATCGAATGATTTACTTCTGTATGCGAAAGCGAATACTATGCGTTTTCGCCTATTTGTTTCGCTGATGAATGGATTTTTCCTTGAGGTTCTTTCCTTTTAAATCTGCATTGAGAAGAATATTTTTTATTGTTTGCGGTATTACTCTGATGCGAGAAGATGTTGCAAGGTCTCCAGCAAATTTTTGAACCGAACGCATATGATTTTTTAAAGCTTTTTTAACAACACTCCCTTTTTCCCTCATTGTTAGTTTGCTAAGAAGTCCTGGTTTTCATTGAATTTCGATGCTTTTAATTTATTCATAGTTTCTCACTATACATCCAATAGTTGTAAATGGTAATTTAATAGCTTTTACAAATTCTTGTTGCGAATTTAAATTTTTATTATGCTCAATCATAGGATTTCATATATCTAGAGGTGCCTCTCTAATATTAGGTTCTATATTCAATTATTTCAAGAGCAAATTAGATTAAATGTCAGACAAATATAATATGAACTTAAAAATTATTAACAGCTTCTGTAAAAGTAGTCCTTTGAACCATAAACACTATAAAACACAGTACATATCAGGATGGAGAAATGTACAAATACTTTTTTTGCAAGAAATTTTTTAATTTTTCCTATTAGAAAATTATTTTACATCTTTATCGAAATTTTCTGTTGTGTAATTTAAAACGTACGGTAAACAGACTGTATTAAAACTATTTTTGACAAAATATCTGTTTTTATTTAGTTAAAAATTAAAAATTTTAGAGTGTACAAATACTTTTTTTTGTCAACTGTATATCAGATCTATAAATTAGATATTTTTACTTAAAATTTAAACAATTCATTTGGATTTTATCGGTTTACTGAAGACTTTTAGAAGGTTTGTTTTTAAAATTATGAATCGTATTACATGAAATACTTCCTATCATTAACACTATAGCATTGTTGTTATTGTTTGTATTCGAAGTTTTGTGAAATTTCAAAATTTTTATTTAAATACATTTATTTTTCAACTGTATTTTAATTTTTAAATTATATATAGTATAAAATATTGCATTAGAAATGCTAATTTATACGAAAGTAATAATAGTAATAATAAATCCTTTTTGGCTACTTAAAACATGAGCCTCATAATTTTTAAATAAAATTGAATTACCTCCTGAAATTGTGAGATTTCTTTTAGAGATCACTTATAATTTTTGCTCCTTAATTAGCTAAATAAAAATAAATTACTAAAGGGCTAAAATACAATGATTAAAAAAAACTTTTTTTTTTTTTTTAATAACCCTATACCAAAAATAATTTTATCAGCTCTTTCAACAATGCTGATTATTTTTAAGGCGAATAAATTTTTGGTGACCATGAGTATGAAAGCAAACAATTCAACAAATAATGTAGCATAAATATGCATAAGTATGCATAAGTATGCATAAATATTAATAAATTAGTTAAAAACAGATTATATATGAGATTGCATACATTATTCTATTTTAATAGTATTTTAAATTTTCTTTTTATTTCTATATCTTACATAGCATCTTGAGTACTTTAATTAACGAATGACACACACACAAATAAATGAATAAATAAATAAATAAATAAAATAATAATAATAAAGAGGGAATAGATAGGATGGTGCAAATGGGGACTTATTCTTCTCCACAAATTCACAAACAAAAGACAGCTCTTATTATTATTATTATTAGATAATGTAAAATTGTATGAAAATTTTAATAATGAATTCGAACTGTTTTGATAGATTGCTATAGTACTTTAGCAATCTAGTCTAGAAATCTATCATTAATCAATCATAAAAAAAAGTTTCTTTTCTTTCTGTACTAAATAAAATTCTTATTACATCTAATGAAATGATATTTTAATGAGTAAAAAATATAAAATAATGAAGCTAGAAAAAATATAGAAAATAAAATATAATTTTCTAAATTTACTTTGAAAAGTAAATGAATTCTTTCAAATGGAATACTGCATCCAAAAGCAAGTGCTTACTTGCTTGTAATAATATTTCATAATACTAGACTAATTTACTAAAAAATAATAGTAAAAGAGAATCAAATGAGCTTAACTCATTTGATTCTCTTTGACTTTTTTTCCCCTTTAAATTTGATCTTGTATCTGAGAAAGACATTTCTCAAAAACAAAGAGTTGGGGAGGGGGGGGGGGGCTCTAAAAACTGATCAATAAAAATCAACTTTCTGTAATATTTCACATTTAATTGTTAGGTTAGTGTTCAGGATTCATTTATCATTATTTTTAAAAGAACTTATTCGATCCCGCTCATCTTTTTCTGCAGTTCTCTTAATATTATTTCACTACTTTTTTCCAGCCTATTTGCAATATTAATTGCTATCTAGTTCAATTAGAATTAACCCATTTTGCTGAAAGTCCCAACAATAAAATTATTATATCTGGATACCATTTATACTGCTATACAGGCTAATTTTTTCATTTTTTCCTTTTTTTCCATTTTAATATTTTGCTTAATAGAAATTACTTAATTACTAATTAAAGTTATTAATAATGGTAATCAACATAATAACTGTTGGAATAAAATTTTAGTTTTATTTAAGTCAAATTTCATTAGTTTTTATCCAAATCAAGTTCCATTATGAAGCAACTATGTGAAAATTTATTTTGAAAAAAAAAAAAAAAAAAAAAAAAAAAAAAAAAACAATCTATTATTATTATTTATTTATATTTATTTATTTTTTTTAACCGTTAACAAGATTTATATCCTTAAACTAACTTATTTATCAATTAAAAAAAAAAGTTGAATGAATTGTTTAAAAAATATTAAACTTTTAATAAATTAAATTAAATTTCCATATTTAGTGGTTGCAAATTTTAATTTTCTCCATATATTTTGTGGAAAAAAAATAAAAAATCACATTGAATCTTTGTTTTTCCTTCTTTTTGTTCCCTTCCCTCTTTTTTTTAACGCTTTTCTTCCAAAACAAAAATAATGTCGCGACGCGAAACCGAACAAGACGAGAATTTTTTAACCAATAGGCATGCTTCTTTCAACCGGGGTCCAAGAACTCTGGGTTGGGTAACTTTTCATCCGAAGTCGATGGCGAATACGAGTTTTCAACTCTCGGTTAAAAATCCCAACCCGGCGTTACTAGACCCGTGGTTTAACTCTCGGTCGAAGTTCTTCATGAATACGACCGTAAAGTGATAGAATCTGGACCAAGTTGACTGAGAGGAAGCCTTAGTAGTGAGTGCGGGTCTTGTAGAGAATGATGTAGAGACTCTCTAATGTCGATAGTATTGCGGAAATGTCGTGCAGCAACTCCCGGAGTGAGAAGAATTGCCAGGGCCTGGTGTGCTTCCTTCACCAGGAACTCAGTCCCTACATCTGCTGCAGCTGGAACAAAGGTGTGTCAACTCATAAATGGGAGAAGAATGTGGGCGCCCCATTCGACCAACAAGCGGTCGCGACAAGAGGCCAGTTGGTTGTCCTTCGCGGCCGTCCGCCCTGGGAAGGGATCGGCTCGCTGGTCCACTTCCAAAATCTTCCCCCCTCCCTGAGATTTGGGCTGAACACTCACCTATTAACGTGGTGGCTCATCGCTCTCAGCGAAACTCTCGGAGAGATACGGTTCTGGCGTGTTTTCTGCGTAACTGGAACTTTCTGTGCTCAATGATTCTGACCTAGCAGCATCTAAACCAATGACCTTAGAAAGTCAATGATCTAAACATAACTTTCTTGTCACTAATCCCCGAGCTGGGTGTCGTTTTGGACGTCTGGCAGTGACGTAGCTAGAGCATTTTGTTTGGGCGGGAGGGTGGAGATCGAATTTACCGAATGCTATTTGAAAATCACCGAATGATTGTGATTTAATTTTTTATTCTTGTATATTTATGCCTTATTATATTTTAGAATGAGCATTGTGAAAATAATTAAATCTACGGCAGGGATGCGCAACCTTTTCAAGAGAAAAAGTTACTTAACAAATATGTCTGGGTGATCGAGGGCCACATCAATAACACGAAGAAAATTCTATTTTAAAAAGGTGATCTGTGGCCTATAATAAGATAAAAAATTTGGTCTCAGAAGGTAGGGGGTAGGTACTCCTCTAGATTCACTTACTCAGTCAAAATATCCACTTTAATTGATAAAGATATATCAACCGTTTTTATGTTTCTATGTATTACAGATATCGGAAGGATTATTTTCAAGATGTAATAATAATCCTTGACTTTTCCCATGGGCGTAACTAGATAATTTTTCTAGGGGGGGCCGCGGTACCATTTGATAATTTCGAAACAATAACATTTCAATTCTGTACAGTTCAGTTGTTTAACTCCTTGGGAACACGTATACATGCCACAAAAAGGCTTAAAATTTTTCGTGTATCCCCACCAGTAAAAATGTATTGTAAAATTTGCCACATTTAATCGGAGCATTTTCTCGATTCAATAAAGCACAAATTGTTATTTTTTAAAAAACATTGACCAAACATTTAAAATTTCGTAAAAGGCTCCCATCGCGAAGGGATTAAGAGCGTAGTTCAATTACATGTTTGTTAAATTTATGTTTATATAATTTTATGATGAAGATCCGTTATGGCGTATAAGCAGGAAATGAAATGATGAGCTGTTTTTATTAAACCTTTCAGGGGCATGTAATTGTATTTCTATAATGTTCAATTCCCATCGAAATATTCGAAAAAGTTTGCTTCAAAATAAGGAAAAACAATTTTTAAACTTTTTCCCACCAAAGCTATACAGGTATGAAAGTCGGAAATGAGAAAAAAGGTGGAAATTCTTCCATCTATACAGTGGCGCCAAACTCTTATAATCGAACTGTCATTTTAACCGATACCTTTACAATAAAATTAAATCTAAAGCTGCATATATAATAGCTTTTTTTTAAAAAAAAACTTTGGATACATTAACAATGTATTTCCAAATGTAACTGATAAACTTATGCTAAGTACAGTCATTGATTTTATAAAACAAATATTATCTTGAATAGTTTAGCTGTTAAATTCCACCCCTCTTTACTTTTTCAATAAAAGCAATCCCCCCCCCCCACCTTTTATTTTTCAATAAAAACAATCTCCCTACTAAATTTATCTTTGCTTCGGAAATGCATCTTAAAAAGGTATCACAGAAATTATCCAAAAGTGTAGTATAAATGGCACAAAATATTCTATTCCAAAAAGAAACTTCCTATTTTTAAAGTCTAAAAAAAATTCATTCTTGAAAGACACTTTGAATAACCTCATTTATACAACTTTCAAATGCTTATAATATTATATGAGCTCACATTTCATTTTATATCTATTTTGCACAATAATTCAAGTTAATATATCCCACCAGGGGCCGAGAGTTTCTGCCTCCGAAACTGACAGACGGCAGATGCTGGACTCGAACCCAATCGCGGCCGTCAGCCTAACCGTTCGGAGTTTTCCTAGGTTTCCTTAGAACCTTGGATTTCCTTGCGTAAATACGGGTTAGGTTTTCTTAGAAAGACCCCTACGGAGGGCATTGCCCACTTTAGAACCTATATCCGAAGTGTAGATAATTGGACGTCATAAACACAAACAAACCAACAATAAAAATAATATTGCCCAGTTAAACTGACGGCATTGAGCTCACAGGCTACGCATACTAATTGTCCATTACAGCCTTATATTTTCAAGGGTTAATTCCGTTCGAAAAACAAATTAAGGAGGTGAAACAACTCCTCCCTTTCCCCCCTTTTATACTTAATCATTGAACTCCTAAACTGATCAGGGAAATGCTTTATCATATGAAAAATCTATATCCAAAATTCACAGTAAATCGGAAAATTTTTAGTAAAAATCCATTTATGTAATTTAAGAGTAGTTATTCCCCCTCTTTTATAATTAACCTTTAAACGTCCAAAACCATTCAGAGATTCACCTTATCAGAAAGAACCTATATGGAAAGAACTGTTTTGTTAAAATAACAATATTTTTTTTTGTCACACTTTTTTGTATTTTTCCTATTCTCTGCAGACGATAGAGATAGATTTAAAAATAAAAATCATGTTTGAAAATTATTGTTAAAACCATAAAAAAAGAATAGTCAATTGCAATGAAGTTTTTGAATAAATTACAATTATTTTACCTTTAGTAGATGCAACTAAATTCTAAATTAATTTAAAGTTGCTGTAAAATTTATATGAATTAGTTTATTTAAGCGTTTGAAAGACATTCATTACTTCTATATAGAATGCATATACTTTTATACACATACACTTATTTGATGCACATACTTGTATATAGACACACTAGTGTGACAAAGAGTGGGATTTCGTGTTTACTCCCCTACCCTTCCGCAGACACACAAACACATCAATAGCATTTAAAAGCTGAGAATATGCATAAAAATATCATGTAAAATATTAATGCATGTATAAAAGCAGGGTAAAGTAAAATATAAACAACATAAGATGTTTCCCATTTAACTGTTTCAAGGCTACACACAAGGAGTCTATTTGATAATCCAAGGAGGGGGGGGGGAGTAGAGTCACGAAGATCATGACGTATCCCCAGTCCTCTCTTCCCCTACAGAACGAAGAAAATTTTTAAAGGATAGTTTAAAAATTAAATATATATTAAATTTTTTCGAAGTTTCATCTTTCTCAACAACGAGACACTTTCCGATTCTCTAAATATTTACTTAAATCTAAAGTACTTAATTTCTGACATATCCATAAAATCATTTTTTTTTTCTGAGTTGTAGAAAAATTTTTCAAGTGCAATTAGTCAAAATAAATGTGATAGATTAGCGTTTTCCATTTTTCGATAAAGACAATGTGTTTTTCAGGAAATCTCATTAAAATGTGGAATTTAAAGGAGCTCCCTTATGACGACATTTTTCTAAGTGTAAAGTCCTAAAAACTGGTTTAAAATGCTCATTTTTTTAAAATAATTTTATGTCTTTATAAGAAAATGAAATTATTAAATTTCTTCGTAATACCATCGTTTTGTATTTACGAATGAAAATAATTTTTCAAAAATATCAGAAAATTAATTGTTTTGGATATGGAAGCTGCCTTTAATGTAAGCTTAAGGGTGTTCTCAACTGCTCCGCTCAACAAGAGCAAAACGTTTTGACACATTTACAAATTCATTTTTTAACGGAAAGATATAAAATTTGAATGCCTGACTATGGAAGCGATTTCAAACGGAACTTATTTTTCCATTTTATGATAGTTAAATTACCTATTTAGTTCTAAGCTATTTCGATCACATGATCATCCGTCTTTCTCCTGCTTTTCGACCGGTTTTTCTGCTTTCGTCGGGAAAATGTGCGCAAAAGTGTCAAATTTGAAGGCTTATTATGAAAAATCTATTGTGTTTTTTAAAATAACAGAGACTTGAGTGCAAATAGACAGTTTCAGAATAATAACGCCTGCTATTTTTATACATTTCCGAACAAAAATAAATTAAAGCATGTGTCACAAAGTTGCCCTTTTTGATTTAAGAACACCCTGAAGAGATATGAGCTTTTCCTCTCAAAAAGGATCTATGAACCCCACACTCCTCCTATGAATAAAATACTGAATCAGCCCGTACTGTAAAACATTTGTGTAACTTTACTCCATAAAATTGGTGGCAGCCTTGCTGCCTCCGATTTTGTGGGGTACTTTAACCGATATAACCGGTGTAACATTGCAAAGTTACGCCAGTAACATATGTTTAAATTACACCATTATATAAGTAAAAAATGACTCCTTAAAATGGAAGTCGTAGCTGCCACCAATTTTATGGAGTAACGTTACACAAATGTTTTACAGTGCGTATTTGAATGCAAAATTAACGAAAGAAAAAGTTAGGAATAATAGTAGATAAAACAATACATCTGTCATTTCTACTGTTCCTTCTCTTTTTTTCCCTTGAATATTATCTGTTCTTTCATAGATTATATGGGATGGGTGATAATAGTTCCCAGTTCTATCTACAAGCAATTTACAGAGAAAGCACAAAACCAATGCAAAATGGTGTAGTTAAATGTTAGATTAATATCTTTGAGAGAAGAGGGGACCCGATCGATTTCTATACGTAACTTCCCAGAATTTATGTGGACGGGGTTCAGAGTTCTAGAGATCGTACAGTGAGACTTCTTTTCTTTCCTGAGTTCCAAGGACAACTAATACAAAAGAAAAACAGTTGCCTTATCGTAGGACAAACAATAAAATATCCCTTTTCTCGCTTTAGGCATGTAAATATCAAAACCTCTCAAGTTCCAGACCAGAATCAATCTCATGTCTGACATGTTTGTCGATATTTATCGCTTATGAAACTTTGAGTTTGCACCCTCCGCCCCTTTAAATAGCGGTACAGAAAATTTGCAAACAAGCTGCGTTTTATTCGGTTTTGTTAATATTGTTTATCATCTAAAGAATTACTGCTTTTGAAATCTTTTAAATAATCTTTCAAAAAAATAGTCTTCGTTTAACTGTAAAATTTTAATAAGGGGTCCAGTCAGAATTCTAGGGGGGGGTCCAGGACCCCCCTGGACCCCCCCTTCTTACGCCCATGACTTTTCCGGAGACTAAATTAAAAGTGCTAAAAATCGAACATAAGTGGTTAGTGCAGAGTAAAAAATATAAATTTTATGAACGAAGACAAGAGAGGAGCTGATCAACAAGATTTTCCTAATCTAGGAAATTCCCAATTTTTCTACTCCTGATCGAAATAATTCACAATTTTTTGCACCCGATCGGTGAAATTCGCGATTTTTCAGTGTCTAATCGACGAAATTCATGATTTTTCTGATCGACAAAATATGAAAATTTTCCCCGAATGATAGACGAAATTTACGATTTATATTCGCATGGTCGACAAAATTCGTTATTTTTTCGTGCCTAATCGACGAAATTAGCGCCTTTTTCCGTTTTTGATCAATTAAATATGCATTTTTCCGTGCACGGACAATGAAATTTGCTATTCTTAACTCACGATTGAAATCAACGAAACTCACGATTGTTTAGCAGCCGCTTAAAGAAATTTTCAATTCTTCCACACATCATCGACAAAATCTGCGATTTTTCCGGATTCTTAACAGACTGACGAAATCCGAATTTTTTTCTTTTTTTTTTCTTTTTGCCGTAAATTAATTAAACCCCTGAATTTTTCTCGCGATAAACTGACAACTCATGATTGCTCTGCAGCCGCTCAAAGAAAATTTTTATTTTTTCGCGCATCATCGACAAAATTTGCGATTTTTTTCGTTCCCTATCTACGAAAATCGCGAGTTTTTCGTACCCTATCATCCGAATTCGAGCTTTATACCAAGCCAATCGACAATATTCGCGATTGTTTCATTCCCGATCATCAAAGAGTGTGATTCTTTAGTCCCCGATGGACAAAATTTGCGATTTTTTCATTTCCGATCGACCGACCATATTCGCGATTTTTCCGTACCCAACCAACGGAATTCGGGATTTTTTCGTTCCAAATTCGCGATTTTTTTCGTGCTCGATCGTCAAAATTCAAGATTTTTTCGTGCTCGATCTTCAAAATTCACGATTTTTTTCGTACTCGATCGTCAAAATTCGCGATTTTTTGGAGACCTATAGACAAAATTCAAGATTTTTCGAAAACCTATAGACAAAACTCACGAATTTCTTTGACCGATAGACGATATTTTCGATTTTTTCTCACCCGGTAAGCACCCCATTAATTGCGAATAATCACAGTCGGGAATCAAACATGGTAAATGTTTTTATCCTTCTTTTACACACCAATCTGATCTATCCAAGCATCATGGAATTTCGTCAATCTATGTTCACTTCACAATGTGTCATTGCATTAATGCAATGCAATAAATGTCTTTTCTACATTAAAATAAAATTAAAATAAAAACTATGCATTTCAGCTGAATACATGATAAGAGAAACTAAAATAATCACAATGAAACACAAAACCATGTTGAACATTACAACTAACTCAGCAAGCAAAACGATGCACATGAAAAAATCAAGTCATTCAAAGTCATTTCTTTACTCATGCCATATGCAAAAGAGAAATAAATGGACACTGAAGCCTAGGAAATTAAACAGTCTCCACAAACATCAATGTTTAATCTCCCTGGACACAAAGTCATGTTTAAAAATTCAGCGATCTGTGCCACAGCCTCCCTATTATAATTAACTGACAGCATGAAGATAGTGTGCAGGATTGAGCTATTGCTGTTGCATGGAAGTACAAAAAAACAGCAGACGCAATTGTAAATGCTAGCAGGTGATGATATTAATACGAAATATATGAGAAAGTACAGAAATATAGGACAGTTAGAGAAATATAGGACATTTTTTAAGGTTATTTTATAAATATAGGATATATTGGAGATATAGGACAACTCAGATCCCTGTTTTTATGTTTTGGAATAAATTTTTTAATATATTTTAAAAAATTCTTAGAAGGAAAAAATGCAACTCGAAATGATGCAATTTTTGAACAAAAGTGAAATTACCTAATGTAATGGGTATTCCGAATTTGGCGTATGTGTAATCGAAAAATATTTAACAGTTTTAAATATTGACGATTTCTGTCCATGAGTTTTGACATTGTTTTATGTTGCGTAATAATTTTTTAAAGAAATTTTTAAAAATTCTTAGAAGGGAAAAATACAGCGCGAAATGATGCAATTTTGCAACGAAAAGGAATTTACCGAATGTAATGAGTTTTAAGAATGTAAGGTATGAGTTTCCGAAAATATTTAATAGTTTTAAATGTGTTTTGACATTGTTTTATTTTTTAAATAATTTTTTTAATGTATTTTCGAAAATTCTTAAAAAGAAAAAATACAGGCGAAATGGTGCAATTTTTGAACGAAAATGAAATTACCAAAAGTAATGAGTATTCCAAATGTGGAATATAAGTATTCCGAAAATATATAATAGTTATAAATATTGTCGATTTTTGTTCATCAGTTTTGACATTGTCTTATGTTTTGCAATACCTTTTTAACATATTTTAAAAAAAAAAATTAGAAGGGAAAAATACAGAAAGAAATAATACAATTTTTAACGAATACCGAAATTACCGAATGTAATGATTTTTCTGAATGTGGGGTCTGAATATTCCGAAAATATTTAATAGTCTTAAATATGTTTTGACATTGTTTTATGTTTTGTAATAATTTTTAAAAAAATTCTTCGAAGGGAAAAACACATCGCGAAATGATGCAATTTTTGAATAAAGTGAAATTACCGAATGCTTGAGCATTCTTAATGTGAGGTATGAGTATTCTAAAAGTATTTAATAGTTTCAAGTATGTTTTGACATTGTTTTTGTCTTGCAATTATTTTTTAATACATTTTTTAAAAATTCTTAGAAGGGAAAATACTGCACAGAATAATGCAATTTTTGAACGAAAGTGAAATTACCGAATGTAATAAGTATTGAGAATGTAGGGTATGAGTATCTCGAAAATATTTTAAATATGTTTAGACATTGTTTTATGTTTTGGAATGTTTTTAATTTCTTAGAAGGGAAAAAATACAGCAAGAAATGATACAGTTTTTGAACGAAAGTGAATTTACCGAATTGGGGGGGGGGGGCTCGCACCCCCACACCCCTTTGTAGCTACGCCCCTGGTCTATGGAAGAGGTTTCCTTGTCCTCCAGGGGCGGCCCCGGAACTTGCCCGACCTGGTGGAGGGGGGGCATGGTATCCCCGACAGGGGGCCAAATTAAAAATGCACAGTTCGGGTATCCAACCTCGAAAATTACATTTGAATCAATTTGCAACCCAACCCGAAACTAGCAAAAAAGTTTCTTGACTAGAACCCACCAAAAATTTTTTTCAATCTGAATCTTCCCAAATAATTTTCGATGAGCCTCAACTTGACACAAATACAAAATACTTTTACCCGCAGCCCAACCCGAACCCGAAATGAAAAGAAAGTAAATATGGTTTTAATACAATTCCAAATAGTAATCCTATATTATATATCTAATAACAATTCTATGTATTATATAGAAAAATAAACAGCTCTGTATTTTTATTAATGGAATATAGTAAGACCTGTAAATTGCAGACACCTCATTGAACAGATACCTCCATGGGTCGTGTTGTCCTTAATTTTTAGCTCACAGGCTATTAAAGGCTGAGAGATTATGTAGCCGCCCATTCTGTATGTATGTACATAGCGCGATAACTCATGATAAAATATCCGATTTACATGAAATTTTGGATATAGGCTTATTATGATAAGACGCTTCCCTGATTAGCTTTGAGAGTTCATTCGATAAGTATAAGAAGGGAAACGGGGGCAATTGCCCCTCCCCTTAATTTATATAAATGGGTTTTTCATGCAGAATTAGAAGATTTCGTTCAAATATTAAATGTAGGATCATTCTAATGAGGTGCCTCCGTGATTAGCATTGGGTGTTCATTGGATAAGTTTAAAGAGGGGGAATGGAGGGGGGGGGGAATAATCCCCGTCTTAATTTAGGTTTTTCAAGCAAAATTTACCAATTTGCTTCAAATTTTGTATATCGGTTTATTCTGAAAAGCCGCTTCCCTGATTTGTTTTTGGAATTCACTGGATAGGGAGGATAGGGGAAACTACCCTTCATAGTTCATGTAAATGGTTTTTCATGCAGAATTAACCTATTTATTTCAATTTTTGGTTCATAGTAATAAGAAGCTTTGTTCATTTGTTGTGGTGTTCTTTTGTTAATTATAGAGGGGGGTATGGGCGATTACCTTCCCCTTAAGTTAGCTAAATAGAATTTTACGCAGAGTTATCCGATTTGCTTTAAATTTTGAATGTAGGCTCTTTCTGATAAGTTGAATTTCTGAACAGTTTTGGAGATTTAATGGTTAATTATAAAGGAGAGAACGGGGGACAACGTTTCTTAAATTACATAAATGGCTTTTTATGAATAATTATTCGACTTGCTTCGAATTTTGGATACAGGTTTATTATATGATATTGCGTATCTCTGATTAGTTTTAGGGCATTAATGATTAAGTATAAAGATGGAACTGGGGGGGGGGGTGGTACTTCCTTCCTTATTATTTTTCGAAAGGCATTATTATATAAGGCTGTAATATACAATTAGTCTGCTTAGCCTGTAAGCTCTATGTCATCAGTTTAACTGGGCATCATTCTTTTTATCTTTTTTCTGGTCGGAATGTCAGTAACTTTCTTTCTGCGAGTCAGGATGACACTAACTTTCTTTCTACAGTTCGGGTTCACCTTAAAATATTTCTTAGGGGTGGCTCAAGTATCCCCACTCTCCTCTACATATTCACATGGTAGGTACTATGTTTCTTATTAAACTGTTGTAATAACTTCTAGCATGCTAAGAAAAGTACAGGATGGTGAAAATTTTGAGTGTGTAACTGGTGCAAAATTAAACATCACGTTAACTTCATGTGTACAAATAGGATGAGGGAATGTTGAAACACTTATTTTCGATACAATTTAATAACTCTGCAAAATAGGAAAGGGTCTCAAAACTAAATTAGATTTTTGAACAGAATTTCATTTGAATTTTCAATAGAAATTCATTTAGTGACCTTGAAATCTTTTCCAGGAGGGGCTCAAAATATTTTAGGGGGGGGGATGAACCGCCCATAGCACCCCCTTAGCTACGGGCCTGGATTAAACTTATCTTACCATAGGAGAAAATACAGAAATTACGTTTGCTGATCTATACAGTTCGAATACAGCATCTTCTATAAAGTCGCGTATATTTCACGAGAAAGTTAAAAGAAGCAATGATGAAAATGAATCTGAATGCTCCAATTATAGATTCAGATTCAGTTAGGTGGGGAGGCCTACCATATGGCTTGAGCTATAAGAATGCGTTCTGATTACGAAGGCGCACAATCAGTGGCGTAGCTAAGGGGGAGGGGGGGCGTCCGCCCCGGGCGCCAAATTGAGAGAAATTGTTATATATCTATATTGGGGTGGGGGCGCAAAATTTCTTGCTGGCCCCGGGCGCCAAAAAACATAGCTACGCTACTGCGCACAATGATTTTTTTCCCCCAATAATGTGAAAATTGTTTCTAGTGTAACTTTGAGTATTTTATTTCGGGATCATTTTCAACTAAAATAACATTATAAAAAAATCTCTGTCGGCTTGGCCTATAGGCGAAGGTAGATCTCAAAGAGTGCTCATTTCAAAAAAAAAAAAAAAAAAAAAAGATTAAAGTTAAACCCAGTTTTTAGCCACTTTTGAAAAATTGAATTTTGTTTTTCTGTAAGAACTGGTTATATCAGAATCATTTTAAGCGAAATTCGGCTCAAATGCCCATTTTGACAACATTTTTTGAAATATATTCTGACTTTATTAAAAAATCGACTAATATGCACGTTGTATAGTTCTTAAATAAGAATAAAACTGTCAATTGAATGGGTTTGAGAGTAAAATTGAATTTAAAAAGGAGTCATAAAATAACCAATTTATTATTTGAATACATCCTCAATTCATTAATCATGATCGCTTCGAGAAATTTTGTGCGAAGTGCTCCCTTTTACAGTTTTTTTTTAAAAAATATATTCAACTTTTATCAAAAAACTGGCCAATACGACAAATTATACAGTTCTTAAGTAAGAGAGCCTGTCAATTGGATGCGTTTGAGAGCAAAACTGAATTTGAAAATGAGTCAGAAAAAAAAAAAATCAATTGGTTATTTGAATTACTCAATTTTCCAATCACGATCGCTTCGGGAAATTCTGTTCAAAATAACCATTTTGGCACCCTTTTTTGAAATATATACTGCCTTTATCAAAAAAAAAAAAAAAAAAAAAAAAAACTGGCCAATACGTTACATTATATAGTTCCTAAATAACAGGATCTGTAAATTGGATGCGTTTGAGAGCAAAAATGGATTTAAAAATGAGTCTGAAAAAACGCAATTTGTTATTTGAATACTTCCTCAATTTTTCAATAATGATCATTTCGGAAAATTCTGTTCAAAATACCCTTTTTGGCAGTCTTTTTTAAATATATTCTGCCGTTATCAAAAAACTGGCCAATACTTCACATTATATATAATTCCTAAATAAGAGAAACTGCCATTTGGATGCGTTTAAAATCCACAATGAATTTAAAAAAACGAGTCAGAATATAAGCAGTTTGGATTTGAAGTTTTTTCTTCAACTCCTATTTTTGTTTAATTTATTTTTGTTAAAAGAATTGGTCCTATGAAAATCTTGTCAGCATAAAAGTTGTAGATAATTTTAAGAATATGTAAAATAAATTTAATTAGATTTGATAGTTTAAGAATTGCCGAAGTTATGGATTTTTGTTGTTTTTTCATCCCCCTTTTTGTTTTCGTTTTTAATTTTTTTCATCGGTAAGAAATAGTCCTATCAAAAATTTGTAAAAGCAAAAGTTTTAGAACATTTTAAGAACATTTAATTTTGAGAACATTTATAAAAAATTTAGTTGAATTCGATATCTTGAGACTTGAAAAGTTATGAATTTTTTTCGCCCAAAAACCCTGTCTTTTTCGCTCCTTGAGCTTATTTTTAACTTTATCAAAAATCTTATGCATAAACTATTGGCCCATTTTCTAGAAGTAATATAAATTTTAAACTAATTTGATATATATTTTAATTAAGAAGTTATGTTTTTTTTTTTCCGGTTTTCACAAAAACTCTTCCTATTTCCAATCCCCTTGGTCCGATTTTGCCTATTAACGAACTCGACCGAGATTTTATACCCCTCGATTTTATGTATCAATTTGGAGCAGAATTATAGAAGTTTTCGTGTCCAGAAGAAAGTGATACATGTATATATATATACATATATACAGGGTGTATCTAAACTCTTGGGCAAAACTTTAAGGGGTGATAGTACACATCAAGACAAACAATATTGTTCCGCTTCTGTATTGTGTTCTTGTAACATCGCCTTGGCGACAAACACAGCCCACGCCAATTATACGCCAATCGGCAATTTACTGTAACCCTGCTCACGTGTTGTGTGACGCAGTGGATTGAGAGAAACAGTCTCTTAGCAACAAGCTCTAATACTGCATCAAGCAGCGACTCTTAGAAAAATAAACATTCCATTAAATTTACAGTCTACTTGCTTTTTCTTTTTAATTTAGTTTTCTTTTTAATTTAGTACACCTCCGTACATTTGGTCCTAGCGACCCGGAGGTATGAACGAATCAGTGTCTTTTCTATTGAATTAAATATTGAATTTATCGAATTTCGTCAACAAGATGAATAATGTCGGAAAGTGAAATAACATCGTTAAACAGAAGGCGAGGGGATATCAAGGCCCAAGTCACTAGAATATTTAACGCAACGGATGGAAAAACATTTAATTTATCCGAATGGAAAGCCCACCTGGACTTACTGTCGAAAACTGAAGAAAAGTTTGAAGCTCTTAAACTGGAATATTATAGAATAATAGAGGAAGAAAAGTTGGAAGAAACTGAAAAAATACTGAGTCAACTGGACGAGGATATTCTAAAACTAGAGGTAAGCTTAAAATCCTCTATTAATGCTTATTATGAAAATACTGATTCTAATAAAAAATCTATTGAACAGGACCAAGCTAAAACGTCTAGCATTAAGCTACCTAGGGTCATATTGCCGGTTTTTAGTGGCAGAATTGAAGAATGGTCCGTATTTAAAAGTACATTTAACGAGCTTATTAATGATAATTCAAATTTAAAAGATAATGAAAAATTATTTTATTTGCGTTCTGCTTTGACTGGTGAAGCGAGGAGTTTGCTTACACCAGATGAAAATTATGTTTCACTTTTCAATGCGTTAGAACAAAGATACGAGAATAAAAGAGTTATGGTAGATTGTCATATAAAGAATATTTTAAATCTTTGTGTAATTAAACAGGAATCCGCTAAGGATCTCCGCATTTTATTGGATAACGTGAAGAAAAATTTAAGGGCTTTAAAGATCTTAAAGTATGATAGAGATAATTTCTCGAACGCAATTTTGCTGAATATTATTCTAAATAAACTAGATAACGAAACTCGTAAACAATATGAACTAACATTAAAGGATAATGAAGTGCCTAATTTTGATGAATTTTTAGAATTTCTTGAGCGAAGATGTCAAATCTTAAATAGTATAAGTTCTAATGTATCCTCTAAATATACTGCAAATTCCTTATTCATAAAAACAAACAAACCTCAAAGTAAATGTTGCGTAATTTGTAAAACCGAAAACCACCCCTTATATCACTGTGTTAAATATAAAAATATGAAGTTAAGTGAGCGAATTAACCTTGTTAAGAAAAATAAACTTTGCTTCAATTGTTTAAGTTCAGCCCACCTCATTAATTATTGTAATTCAAAAAGCACTTGTCATGTTTGCAAGAGCGCAAGCCATCATTCATCATTACATAATTATACAACACCAGTAAACAATCCTATAAACAATCTCCCAATACATGAAACAATAAATAGCAATTTTGTTTCGGAAGATTTATCACAAAACGAAACTACTGCTCATTCATTTTTTTCATATGAAAATGATAATAATAAATATGTTTTAATTAGCACTGCAATAATTTATTTGACAGATGTAAATGGCATCAAAATTCCTTTCAGGGCAATATTAGATTCCGCATCTCAGAATTGTTTTTGTACATTTAAAGCAGCACAAATATTAGGCTTGAAAAAGGAGAAAATAAATATTCCTGTAAGTGGAATAAATAAATTGCCTATTTACATTAAATCTAGAATCAAATCAAAGTTGTCAAATAAAATGAATAGTGCCAGTTATGATATTGAGTTATTAATCGTTCCAAACATTTGTGACTTCACGCCCTCGAAAAAGATAAACATATCAGATTTAAAAATTCCAGCAAATATTTGTTTAGCGGATAAAAAATTTAACATTCCAAGCAGTGTGGAGATAATTATCGGTGCTGAACTGTATTTTTCTCTTTTAAATGAAGAAAAAATAAAGTTAGGCAATAATTTATATTTGCAATCAAGTATTTTCGGTTACATTGTATCTGGTTGTATTTATGACAAAACAGTAAATAATAATAATACTAATTATTGTTTCTTAACAAAAAATCTTGAATTACTTAATGACACTTTGAAGTCTTTCTGGGAAATTGAAGAAGTACAAAATTTAAAACCCTGTAACAGTGAGGAATTAGAATATTGTAATGATCACTTCGATAAAACGCACTTCAGAAAACCGGATGGTAGGTTTGTGGTCACGATGCCGTTTAAACCACAGGTTTTAGAACCCGATTTGGGAAATTCCAAAAATCTTGCTTTGAAAAGATTAAACTCTCTGTGGCAACGTTTAGATCGAGATCCTGTTATGAAAAATTTATACACAGAATTTATTAAAGAATATAGAGATTTAAATCACATGCATGAAATAAAAGAAAACACGAACTTTAATGATGGCTATTACTTACCACATCACGGCGTTTTACGACCCTCTAGTAAAACCACAAAACTACGCGTCGTTTTTGACGCTAGTGCCAAGTCAACCAACGGAAAATCTTTGAACGATTTATTATGTAAGGGTGGAGTTCTGCAAGATGATCTTTTTTCGATATTAATTAGATTTAGAAAGCATATTTATGCTTTTACTGCGGATATTAAACAAATGTTTAGGATGATAGAAATAAATCCATCCCAGTACAAATATTTAAAAATTTTGTGGAAAGACAGTATGTCATCCCCGGTTAAGGTATTTCAGCTAACAACAGTTTCGTATGGAACATCTTGTGCTCCCTACTTAGCCACCAAAGTATTACAACAATTAGCTCTAGATGAGAAAAAGGAATTCCCGTTAGCATCGAAAATTGTTTTGAAGGACTTTTATATCGATGATTGCCTATCGGGCTCATCCAATTTAGAAGAATTCAGATTAATGAAATCGCAATTAACTGAACTCCTCCTAAAGGGAGGGATGGTTTTAAACAAATGGTGTACCAATGAGGTCCAATCTACTGATAATCACATGTTTCCCCTGGACAGAAATTCTGAAGAAATAACTGTTAAAACATTAGGGATGTTGTGGAACAGTTTCAATGATACGTTTAGGTATAAAGTTAATATCAACACAAAGAGTGATTTCACAAAAAGAGATGTACTTTCGCAAATTGCCCGCATTTATGATCCTCTCGGTCTCTTAGGGCCAGTGATTGCTAAAGCAAAAATATTCATGCAGGAGCTATGGCTTCTTAAAATAGAGTGGAATGAGAAGCTGCCCTCTCATGTTGCCAAACAATGGGAAACCTTTCTCGAAAGTCTTAAAGAACTGGAATCCATTGAAGTACCAAGATGCTTCCTAGCTGTGAACCAATCAGTGGTGCTAAATGGTTTCGCAGATGCGTCTTCCAAGGCTTATGGCGCAGTGATATACATGCAAACATCTAATTCTAGTGAAACCATCAGTTACTTATTATGTAGTAAATCCCGCGTGTGTCCAACCAAAGTAATAACAGTGCCACGTCTCGAACTGTCAGCATGTCTTCTTCTGGCTAACCTCACTAACAAGGTCTTAAATTCATTAGACA
Organism: Maratus speculifer; assembly: GCA_964019185.1. Lineage (NCBI taxonomy): Eukaryota > Metazoa > Arthropoda > Arachnida > Araneae > Salticidae > Maratus > Maratus speculifer. Next base: position 184,655,366 of record OZ025296.1, on the reverse strand, counting down.
AACAAGTAGCTTCAATAAATTTATTTTCTGATTCAACTATTGCTTTAGCTTGGATAGACACTGCTCCTCATCTCCTGAAAACCTTTGTGGGAAACCGCGTTGTGCAAATTAAGGAACAAACTAAGAACTTTCCATGGTTTCATATTCCGTCAAAACACAATCCAGCTGACTTGATATCAAGAGGTGCAAGTGTGGAAAACCTGTCTTCTAACCAGTTGTGGTGGCATGGCCCGCCTCTTTCAATTCTTGAAGAAACAATAGCAAAAACTGACTCTAATATAAGTGACATTAAAGATGAACATTATTCTAGTGAGCTTAAAGCTCCCAGCAACTTGACATTCTCTATTCATACTGACTCTAATTTCTGTGATAATTTAATTAATCTTAGCAATAATTTCCAAAAAATAATTAGAATTTTAGCTTATATTTTCAGATTCATACATAAATGCAAAAAAGCAACATCTGCAACCGGCCCTCTGTTGCTGGAGGAATTAAGAAAGGCAGAGATTTATTTAATAAAAAATGAATAGGTAAAGTATTTCAAAAATGAAATTTCGGCCCTCCAAGCGGAATCTTCGGTTCATCGCGTAAGTAAGTTAAAATTCTTAAATCCCTTTTTAGATGGAGATAGCTTATTGAGGGTGGGAGGAAGACTAGCAAAATCAAATTTGAATTTTGACCATAAACACCCCATTATACTTCCGGCGAGCTGTCGCTTGACGAAACTAATTTTTCAATATTATCATAAACGAGATTTTCATGTAGGACCCCAAGCTCTTTTGAACACTGTGCGTCAAAAATATTGGCCTCTCGGTGGCAGAAATATTGCGCGTAAAATTGTACATGAGTGTTTACAATGCTTTAAAATTAAACCTATAACGGCTAGTCAAATGATGGGGGATCTCCCTCCTGAAAGAATAGTGCCCAGTTCCCCATTTTCAAATGTGGGATTAGATTTAAGTGGGCCTTTTGAAATAAAATATAAAGGTCAAAGAAAGGGTACTTTTCAGAAAATCTATGTTGCCATATTTGTATGTATGGTCACTAAAGCTGTGCACTTGGATTTTGTCTCAGATTTGACATCCGAGGCTATAATAGCGACTCTAAAAAGATTCTTCGCTCATCGTGGGAAAAGCTCTGTAATCTTTAGCGACAATGCTACAAATTTCGTTGGGGCTTCAGCAGAACTAAAACATTTACGTAGACTTGTTACGAGTGATGAAGTTTCGAACTTTTTAGCTTCTGAAGGTATTAACTGGAAGTTCTCCCCTCCTAGGGCGCCAAATTTTGGTGGCCTTTGGGAGGCAGGAGTCAAATCTTTCAAATACCACTTAAAAAGAGCTGTGGGTTCAGCTCATCTCACGATCGAGGAATTCCTGACAGTTATCACACAGATAGAGGCTATTTTAAATTCGCGACCGCTTTGTCCTTTGTCAACAGATCCTGACGATCTTCAGGTGTTGACTCCTGGTCACTTTCTCATAGGAAAGCCTCTTAATTTAATTCCAGAACCCAATTTATTTGAGGTCAAAGATAATTTGCTAAATAAATGGCAAAGGACTCAAAAATTAACGCAGTTAATATGGAAACGTTGGCAGAATAATTATCTGAGCCAGTTACAAGAAAGAAACAAGTGGCTATTTAAAAAGCCTAATATTCTGCCAGGAATGCTAGTTTTGCTTAAGGACTCACAATTACCCATTTGCACTTGGTCACTAGGCCGCATTAATAAGGTTTTCCCAGGCGCGGACGGGATAGTCAGGGTAGTTGAAGTTCGTACCGCTAAGGGTAATTTTAAACGACCTATTTCAAAAATAAGTATATTACCCATTGAGGACAACATCATAGATCCTAAACTTTAAATGTGCTTTATTATGTATTAATTTTTCATGTATTATTTGTGTTTATTTATTTATTTTTGCTTATAATCTGTATCATATTGTATTATTACTTGTATTGCATATGTATCTTGAAATATAAAAATATTTCAACGCCGGGCGGGATGTTCCGCTTCTGTATTGTGTTCTTGTAACATCGCCTTGGAGACAAACACAGCCCACGCCAATTATACGCCAATCGGCAATTTACTGTAACCCTGCTCACGTGTTGTGTGACGCAGTGGATTGAGAGAAACAGTCTCTTAGCAACAAGCTCTAATACTGCATCAAGCAGCGACTCTTAGAAAAATAAACATTCCATTAAATTTACAGTCTACTTGCTTTTTCTTTTTAATTTAGTTTTCTTTTTAATTTAGTACACCTCCGTACAAATATTAAACAGGAAACTAAGAGTCCCAAACGTCTTCCGAAGGAGATATGCGTCATTAGAGTTTAGGGTCCAAAATTTCAAATGATTATAAACAAGTAAGAAAAATCATGCGTTAAGCATAGATTATGAAGTACTTTCCAACGCTTCATGAAATCTTTGACAAAACTTCGTTATTTAGGTAAATAAGGATATAAAGCCAAATATAGCCAAATATATATTCCAGTACTATTGAACAGTCCTGTATTTGATCTGTCAGCTAATATGCATACTATATAATGGGAAAATTTAGTTTAGCAAAAAATGCCTAATAGCTTGAAATTTTTCTTTCTGCAATTTATACTAATAGATGGAAATATACTTGAATACTTTGTTCAGCCTTGCAGTTTGCCTGGTACCCTTATTACACATCAATGTTAAGATAAAATTTATTTTAAACTAAAACACTCTTAAAACAACTGAAATCACTTTCTCATAAATTATCATTCATAGGCTCCATGTACCCAATTCTTTGCGTGGCCCTGTATATCATTTTATCTATATTCTGCAAACATTTCTTAGTAAATTTAAAGCAGTTCAGCGTAAAATGCATAATTTATTTGAGAATCACCTTTTAGTAAATTATGCTCATATCCAGTAACGTTGGCAAGCTCTTTTGGGTAGCCCTGTATATCAATTATAGCATTTATACACACCATATAATGTGCATAAACTTTGTGAAATCATATCATAATTAAAATGCATTTCATCCATCTATTAGCTATCATCGGGTACATATACAGTACTCCGGAAAAAATGTACTATTTGAAATCTTTTGTGTGTACCTGTAAATACTATGTACTTTATATTAGGGAAGGCAGTATCGTATAATTTATACTAAGCCTCATTGACATACATTAATTTTATTATACATGAAACAGTTTAATATATTTAAAATATGTCACACACAATTCCCTCTTTTACCATTATCTAATAGAATTCTTTTGAGTGGCCCTGCAAATGAATAATATCTACATTTTCACCTTATATTTTATAGAATGCATATTTAAATGCACCTTGTAAAAGCATATAAATTTTAATATGTTTGACAGGATATAACATCTTTAAAATTCCTTTGAAACGATTTTTCGCCATAGGCCGTAATGTATTGGGAAACTTTTGATTCTCCCTGTGTAACGGTTGGGTGCTCGTGCTGGGAGTTAAATGCAGACATACTCAGGAATTAAGATAAAAACACAGTTTATTAAAAACTATAAGGGCTCAAGGGAAGTGGAGCAAGTCTAATTTTTCACAATTGAGACCACTACTGAAAGAGTAAACTCATACTCACAGCTCTGGAAACTAGCTCAATCGGGGCAACTTTGATTACTTCTCAGCTATCTTTGGCTAAACTGCTAGATAAAATCTAATTAGACAGCCCGTGGCTGTAGATATCCTTTATTCACTTTCAGATAATCAAATGCAATTACTATTAAATTTCTTACCACCGGCCCACTTCTCTAGTCGAATTCCCAAACTCACTGGAGGCTCGATGCTACTTAGTAATATTCACGCTGGATCAATAAATCTGCTAGACACCAGCGGGCAATCGCCGCTAGAGAGACACTTCGCTGAGTAATATCACTAGACACGCTCACTCCTGGCTGGCTAATGCCAGAGACACCACTGCTAGCTGGCTAATGCCAGAGACACCACTGCTAGCTGGCTAATGCTCTGCTGGCTATCGCCAGAGACACTCACACACACTCAAACTCCAAGCTTTTATATGCTGCAAACTGAGATACTTCACATTTACATAATACTATTAACCGCGAGCCTAACTGCAGAATCCGAAAGAGACACACACACTCTAGAAAGTTAAAGTAAAAGAGAGAATAGATGTCGCTTTTATGCTTACACATGTTAAATTATTGACGTCACGATCTCAGAAATACTAGAGTGCCTTTATGACAAAGGTCACTCCCTCACACCTGTTGATAAACTAATCATGGCAGAAACTTCATTTTCAATAGGGTTCGTGCTAGGGTAAACGTCAATAAGTTCCTAAAATTTCATGGCAATCCGAGTATATTTATGTGAGTTAGAGCGCGGATAGACGACCAGACAAACCGAATACATGAGCACTTTTCAACTTTGTTGGAAAGTGCTAAAAACGGAAAAAATGGTCGATTCATTTGCGGTTATCATTAAAACTATTCTTTATGCCAGTATTGTCTTGAAAATAAATTATAAAGATAAATTTAAAAAAATGCCGATATAGAAGCTTAGACATAAACTTAAATTTTGAGCTGAAAATATGAATCGCTGGGAGTGGTTGAGTAGCAATAACTGAACTATATTCAATGTTGGTGAGGAGGTTCAAATTTAAAATGATTATAAAAAACGGAATAAGTGGTCGATTCGTTTGCGGTTTTCGATAAAACTATACTTTATGTCAGTATATTCTTAAAAATAAATTTTATAGATAAATTTCAAAAAATTCCATTAGAGGACGCCTTAAACTTTAGAGTAACCAACAACTATTTTTAACCGTTATTTTTTGTATCTAATTAAATGCTTGTAAAAGCTTAGACTTAAATTTTGAGCTCCAAATCTGAATCGTTGTGAGTAATAAGGTAGCGCAAAATTGAACTGTGCTTGAGGGGTGGAGAGGGTAACATTTCAACTCCTGAACACAGATCAGTTTGCACTCCTTAACCCATCCCAACGATTAAAAATTTGAGCTCAAAATTTAAGTCTAAGTTTTTGCAAGCATTTAATTAGATACAAAAAATAACGGTTAAAAGTAGTTGTTGGTTGCTCTAAAGTTTAAGCGCCCTCTAACGAAATTTTTTGAAATTTATCTTTAAAATTTATTTTCAAGGAAATACTGACATAAAGAATAGCTTTAGCGAAAACCGCAAACGAATCGACTAAATTTTCTGCTTTTTATAATCATTTGAAATTTGAGCCTCCCCACCCCCCACAGAACACAGTTCAGTTTGCGCTTCAAAGTCTAAAGCGCCCTCTATCGGCATTTTTTAAAATTTATCTTTATAATTTATTTTCAAGACAATACTGATATATAAAGAATAGTTTTAGTGGAAACTGAAAATCAATTGACCAATTTTTCCGCTTTTTATGATTACTTGAAATTTTGGACCCTAAACTAATGGCAGCTATCTCCTTCGGAAAAAGTTTGAGACCCTTGTTTTCCTATTTAATATTGTTGTCCTGATGTGTACTATCACCCCTTTAAGTTTTGCCCAAGAGTTTAGATACACCCTGTATATATATATATATAGATAGATAGATAGATAAATTTTTTGACTGATGGTAGTTTTGAGGTCTGGAGGTCACGATCTGCGTGGATCTGCAAAATTTTTTCAGAAAATCCAACATAGGAGCGACCGCAATTGGTAGTATTTCATATGAAATCTACCTGAAAGACAGACGTTTCTTAATCTAGGAAAATGTAACCACGAAAAGAAACTTTGAATTAATAAGGTTGTTGATCACATATGTGTAAACGGTTTTCTTATTCAACGCAAAATATAATCTTATTTATATTTTGCGTTGAATAACACCTTTATTCTGGATGATGTACTCTATTAAAGGTAGTGCATTGATTCATGATGAAACTAAATCAGATAACCGTATGAGAAAATAGAGAAAAACAGTTCACTGATCTTGCAATAAGTTTCGCTTCGATTACAGCATACCACAAAGTCGCGTGTATTTCACAAGAAAGTTAAAAGAAGCAATGATGAAAGTGAATCTGAATGCTCCAATTTAATAAGAATGCGTTCTTATTACAAAGGCCTGTAATAATTTCTCTTTTTTATTGACATGAAAAATGTTCCTGGTGTATTTTTTAACGATTTATTTCGGGGCCATTTCCAACTACAGTTGGCTCTCTTTAATTCGAACTTTCCGGGACCACAAGAAATCTTCGAACTATCCAGAGCTCGAATTATGGAAAGTATGAGAGGAAAACTTGTTTAATGGTGTACTATTATAAAAAAATTAAATTCAAAGATATAAAGAAGGGCTAGAAGTTTCATTGATGGACAGATGGGGCACTAAGAAAGCGGTTATCAAATGCATGGGACGTGGGATGGGACATGGGACTATCTGTATACATGTTGAGAACAATTTTGACAAAAATGAAAGGAAGAAAATCAGTTTAAGGATCTGAAGTCCGGGAGAAAGTGAGGAAAAATTAAAAAAATCGGAATCTCGTTAGCTTGAATTAAACGAAGTCAAGAGAAAATGAGTTCGAATAAATGAAAATTTTTAGCGTTATTGTGCTTATTGAAAATTTCGGGACTTCATGTTTAGCTCGAATTAAGCGAAGATTCAATTTATCCAATTTCAAATTAACAAGAAAATAAAAAAAAAAATTCGAATAAAAAAAAAAAACATAGATGTTTCTTAAAGGTTATTTCAGTCCAAACTGCTTATTTTCTGATTTATTTTAATCCAAACAGCTTATTTTTTGATTTTTTTTTTTTTTTTTTTTTTTTTTTTTTTTTTTTTAATCCTTTTTACTGTCGAACATATTCCAACCGACAAATTCTTTTTATTCAGAAACTACATAATGTTCCGTGCATGCCATTTTTTTTACATATATATATAAAGACAAAAAGTGCAGTCAAAGTTGGCCTTTTGATCCGAATTTTCAAAAGCGAAGATCTGAGAACCAAAAAAAAAAAAAAAAAAAAAGGGAAAAAAAGATCATATTGAAAAAATAACTGTTTATAAATCAAATTCTACTGAATTGGACGAAAAATTAAATCTTAACAGCCTCTTATACATCTCTTCAAAACACACGCCAACAAGTTTCATGTTAAAAACATGAACACTTTTAAAAATGAGTCTGAAAAATGTATCAGAAATTTTTGAGCTGTTGAAGGTGGGAAAATATTTTTTCGAATGCACCCTTAATGTAGGAAAATATAACCACGAAAAGAAATTTTGAATGAATAAAGCTGTTGATCATATGTAAAAGGTTTTCTTATTGAAAATATAAATAACCTTTTTATCCTTGATGAACTCTAATAAAACTAGTGTATTGATTCATGACGCAACTAAATAAGATGAATCTAAATATCTATTGTAGGAGAAAATAGAGGAATGACGTTCACTGATCTAAAAATAAGTTTCGGTTAGACTGTTAAGCATATACAGCGTTCAGTACAATGTTGTGTATTTCACAAGAAAGTTAAAAAAGAAGTAAGGATGAAAATGAATATCGTCCAATTTAATGAGAATGCCTTCCAATTACAGAAGTCTGCAATGTTTTTTTCCCCCATATTATTAGCGTGAGTGGTGTTTCTGGTATATACAGTCGAGTTTCTGTATAAGGAAACTCCATCTAGCAAATTTCTCTATTTAACGAATTTTTTGTAGGAACGGTCAATTTTTTCATGATTACATTAAAAATAATCTCCATATAGCGAATTTTTTTTAATACTCTTTCATTTGTTGAGAAAACGCTTCGAACTATTTGTAGAATAAGTTTTTTTTCGCTGATTCCTGGTTTATATTTCATAGCTGCATTCCTTTACCTTATTCCTTATGTTAAAAAAAGGCATTCCCCCCCCCCCCCCCCCAAAAAAAAAAAATCCTTTTTGTACGGTTACACTTGACTTTGTTAAAAAAAATTGAAACATTTGCTTGTTATTGGAGCGATTTGCAATTGTCACATAACGTCCTAAAACATAAAACTATTGCATGGTCGTCTTGAATTTGTTTCTTGATTTGGATAGTAAGACAGTGATAAGGAAGGAATAAGGTGGGTTTGGTTTGGTTTATTTGGTGTCGTCCGATTATCTACACTAGGGATATAGGACCTGGGGGGAGTGCCCTTCGTGGGGGTCTTTCTAAGGGAACCTAACCCGTATTTACGCAAGGTTCGAAGAAAACCACGAAAACTCCGAACGGTTAGGCCGACGGCCGCGATTGGGTTCGAACCCAGCACCTGCCGTCTACCAGTTGAGAGGTCTAATCCTCTCGGCCACTGGTGGGGCGGGGAATAAGGTGGGAATTACAGAAAAGGTAGTCTTATTCAGCTAGTTTTCATCTACCTAAACTATAACTCTCATTAAGGGAGACCCGAACCCCATTTTCGGCCAAAAATCATCAAAAATTCAAAAAAAATTTTATCTCAGAAAATGATAAAATACATACAGTTGGCAAAAAAAGTATTTGTACACCCTAATTTTTTTTTTTTTTTTAACCCAATAAAAACAGATATTTTGTCAAAAATAGTTTTAATACAGTCTGTTTACCGTGTGTTTTAAATTACACAGCAGAAAATTTCGATAAAGATGTAAAATAATTTTCTAATAGGAAAAGTTTAAAAATTTCTTGCAAAAAAAGTATTTGTACATTTCTCCATCCTGATATGTACTGTGTTTTATAGTGTTTATCGTTCAAAAGAACTACTTTTACAGAAGCTGTTAATAATTTTTAACTTCATATTATATTTGTCTGACATTTAATCCAATTTGTTCTTGAAGTAATTGAGTATAGAACCTAAAACTAGAGAGGCACCTCTAGATATATGAAATCCTATGATTGAGCATAATAAAAATTTAAATTCGCAACAAGAATTTGTAAAAGCTATTAAATTACCATTTACAACTTTTGGATGTATAGTGAGAAACTATGAATAAATTAAAAGCATCGAAATTCAATGAAAACCAAGACTTCTCAGCAAACTAACAGTGAGGGAAAAAGGGAGTGTTGTTAAAAAAGCTTTAAAAAATCCTATGCGTTCGGTTCCAAAATTTGCTAGAGACCTTGCAACATCTTCTCGCATCAGAGTAATACCTCAAACAATAAAAAATATTCTTCTCAATGCAGATTTAAAAGGAAGAACCTCAAGGAAAAATCCATTCATCAACAAAACAAATAGGCGAAAACGCATAGTATTCGCTTTCGCGTACAGAAGTAAATCATTGGATTTTTGGAAAACAGTAATTTTTTCTGATGAGGGAAAATTCGGAATTTTCGTACCACCAAGCATTCGATAAAATTGGCGAAAAAATAAAACTGTTCTAGATCCAAAACGTATACTTCAAACTATCAAGCATGTTGGGGGGAATATTATAGTTTTGGGGTGTATAGCTTCTAATGGAGCAGGATATTTAAAATTTATTGACAATGGAAGGACAGGTTTAACATACATTGATGTGTCGCGGCATAATTTATTAAACCGTGCCAAGAAATTATGCGTAGAGAAAGCTTTTCACTTTCTGCAGTATAACTACCAAAGCATACTGCTGTGATCACCAGCACATGGTTACGACAATACTCGAAGACGACTGGTAACTCCTCTAAAATCTCTAGACTTGAATCCAATGGAAAATTTGCAAATGCTATTGGATGCAAAAATCCGGAAAAAAATATGTATCAGTAAAAAACAGTTTTAAAGAAGCTCTTATTGTGTCATGGAATAACATTAACCAGACCGCTACAAAAAAGTTGGTGGAATCTATGTCACACCATCTAGAAGTAATCATAAATGCTAAATGAATTCACACAAAATATTAATTTGTATCATTTTACTAAATTTTCCTTAATTATATTACATTAATATAGTGTACAAATACTTTTTTTGCATTATATTTTTGTGTATTTGTTTATTATAATGTAAAAAATTGATTCGTTTAATTTTGTTTTTGCTTCTATAATATTATAATGCATTAAATTAATGTATTACAGTATTTTTTGCTTAAATCTTTTGTTTAATTTCATTATAATTTAAAAAAATGAAGTGTACAAATACTTTTTTTGCCAACTGTATTTGCGAATATCCATGCAAAATTTCAGAACTCGGGGACACTTGGAACAGGTAGCAAATGAGCTTTTTTTAATTGTAGTCACTAGAGTTTAAAGGACTAGCGGCCGTTTAAAATGTGTTTTTCTGAAAATGACTTTTTCCATATTTTGCCTAAGTTCAAAGTACTAAGGCTCAGTGGTAAAATGGTTTAGAAACAAAGTGTTTATGTTTTTAGAATCTTTAAAAAAAATTGCAACAAAAGTAAGGAGAGATATTTTTTAAATTATTTCTGAAAATTTTACATAAATTGGTAAACATGAAAATTATAACGAATTTAAGGAAATTTACCATGCGTAATTTCTTTCTTTTTTTTTTTAGCTGATTAAAATAGAAAATTAAAAATCTCTCTCCCTAGGTCGTTTCCATATACTATAACACTATTTAAGAAATTTTAGTATTACCAAAATATTGAAAATTGTATGAGGAGTAGTAATTTTAAAAAGTGTATTTTTCCACAAAAAAAATCATAAAAATCGACATAAAAAATATACATTTTAATAAAAAGTGAATTTTTTTGCTAGTTATTCCTTACAAAAATATTCTTAAATAGTACACCAAAATTCATTACTTTAAAATCAATATTAAAAATTTTGGGTTTTTTCTTACATGTCTCCCTTTGTTTTAGAATTTAGAGTGCGTGTATGTTGTTTGTGAGGACTTTGAGTATTATCTATTGTGAGAGATCGTTTGAGTTTGAATGAAGAGTTGTTACTAAATGTCATCTTACACTGGTATGATCTTCTACTGCATATGCATAAAATTGCTCCTAGGATAAGCTCCTAGGATATCGCTCTCTGGTAAAGTAATAACTTTGAAAATAATCAATAAGACACTGTAAAAAAGGAAGCGGAAATAATGTTGAAGATTTCGGCAAAATTTCGTTTAACATTTCAAAAAGTTTATTAAACAGCTGAAAAACTATTCTGTTTAAAAATTTAAACATTCAATAAAAATTTTTTATCATTCTCTATTTAACAAATTTTTCTATACAACGAATTTTTTGACTGAACAATGGATTTCGTTACATAGAGACTGTATATATTTAAATACTTATTTCTGAGAAATATGCAAATTACTTGATCGCTTTCAGGTACAGTAACATTATAAAAGACAACAATCGGTTTTAATCGTGAGAAATATAATATGACCACGAAAGAAAACATACTAGAACTGCTTCCCAGCTCGTCATCGTTTTTTTTTTAAACTTCAGAAGCCAATCTATTTTCGAGGAAAGTTGTGAAATTCCTCTGACTAATGTTAAACTTATGGATGTGTAATGCATTCGTATTTTAAACACTGGATTTACGAGAATTCGATTACATTAAAATGCATATTTTTCGTAGTAACTTTCATTCATTTTAAACATAGAGAGCCAGTAGCTAAGTATGTGGTATACTATGATACTAGATTAATTTTTACACAATTAGGCTATATAGCCATTAATCACAAGACACTTTCAATTTTAGACATTTTATCGAATATTTAAAAACATATCTATCGGATGGCAATGAATATTTTTGACCTGATATATATCAACGTCGACTTGATAAAAATAATTAGGCAACCAACAAAACATCAAGGAATAATCACAATATTTGGAATCACTGTGTGCAACAAAATACACGAGAAGGTCTGTTGCTACAGAATAGAAATATGGGGATATTGTACAAAATGTGGAGTGGCGCCAACTTATATGGGCCGATGGGGAGCGAGCCCAACCAATAATTTGATCTTTACGCCTCCCATTTTCAGTTTGTTTAATATGTAATTTGTTTTTATTTATTTATTTATAAATCGTTGAAATGAAATTAGGTTTTATTAATGTTCTAAAAAATAATATAGAATGAAAATAATAAAGACAGCCAGTGGCGCCAACATATGAGCCCGTGAGGCCTGAGCCCACTCAATAATTTTGAATCCTAGCGTGTCCAATTTTCACTGTTCTATTTAGTTATTTATTTCATTATCATTTTATTATTTATTTTTCTCCTTAGAACAACATTTATTTTGCCAATGACCGCGTGTTTTAATTCTCTGACTGACGCCGATCAATAATAAAAAAAAAAATTGTAATTTAAGAAATTACCCCAACCATTTGAAAAATGTTTCACTCGATACATTCATCTATCATTTTAAGCTAAATACCAGTTGTTTTATTGTGTATTATCCGTGCTACTGCTATAAATGACTTTATACATGCTGCAATTTGAAGGTACGGTTCGTTTAAGTTATATCACTCTATTGTCGCCAAGCATAAAAGTTGGCGACGAAAGAAACATTTCAAACTATTTAACATTGTTGGTGCAAAAGTAATCATTATTAAAATACAGCTTTGGCATATACTGTTATACTTGTAAGACTTTGGCATATATTGTTTGATTTTACAGAGCAGAATTTTGGTGATGGAGGTTTTAAACCAAAATCGATCGCAGCACATGCATCTGTGAATGGGTCCATCAGACATCGAATCAAAAAAGTTTTTCCCCAGTTTTTCCCAAGCCGATTGCTTTTTAGTTTTCTTTTTAGGTGGTGGAAAATCAAGAGTAATAGCTATAACATTTTCCGGCTTGTTAGAATCACTATTGGCACTCAAATTTTCCTGGTTAGAACCGACCGATAGTAAAACGCCATGGCTAGTGGATTGGTCGCCCTGGCGACATGATGTTTTACAATTAATCGGTTCGGCATTAAATTGCTTCCTTTTTCGTGATCGCCTTTCAACACGTAATTGGTTTTCAGCGGCTCAATAATCTTTTGATTTTATCATTTTCTGCATTGAAAGACGTTTTTGCGCCAAACCAAATACAGTATTACTCAGTTATCCCGTCGACCAATTTCGCCAAATGATACGAATCGCCAAACTAATAAGCAACTTATACATGTTGACTAAATTTTTATTTTAAATAGCAAAAGAAGAAATAAAAATCACTTTATGATTGTTTAAGTACGCGTATTGTGTTTAATATCATTGAATGCGATATTCACGTTCATTCATTTCTTTGGCTTCGGCTTTTTCCGTATCTGTTAATTTCCGTCTACCCATTTTTAAATTTGTTAGTTTTCTCCTTTATTACAATGATTTTAACCATTTTAATTTACTATTCAAATAAAAATTCTTCTAAAAGTAAAGAATTTAATTTAAATTCAAATAAAAATTTTTCTAAAAGTAAAGAATTTAATTTAAATTCAAAAGTGGTAACATCATTCAAAAGTGGTAACATCATCGGGTCCATTCTCCCGAAAACAACAACCATTTTTCAAATGGTTAAAAAATGACAGAAATGTAAATGTTTATTTTTCTGCCTTTCAATTTGTAATCATGTTCATGATATGAAGGTATTACTATAAATATTAGAGTCTGTATAAGAAAAAACGCATGAGAATATAAATTTTAAAAAATTGCAACTATCTTAAAGCATGATAGATTGACATAAAAATCTCATCTTTCACCAGCTGCCCATCCCCTTCGAAGAAAATCAAACTGGTTGTACCATTTTGCTAAAATATCTTTGAGCCCACCCAATATTTTTGAGCCAACCCAATATTTTTCAAAAATTGGCGCCACTGAGGACATCAATTAGACTTACGGGAGCAATGTAAAAACCCTTTAATCAAAAGTATTGTTAAATTGTTTGCGAAAGCAAATTTTTTTAACCATTTGAAAAATGGTTGTTGTTTTCGGGAGAATGGACCCGATGATGTTACCACTTTTGAATGATGTTACCACTTTTGAATGATGTGGTCACTTTTGAATTTAAATTAATTTCTTTACTTTTAGAAGAGTTTTTTTTTAATTTAAATTAAATTCTTTACTTTTAGAAGAATTTTTATTTGAATAGTAAATTAAAATGGTTAAAATCATTGTAATAAAGGAGAAAACTAACAAATTTAAAAATGGGTAGACGGAAATTAACAGATACGGAAAAAGCCGAAGCCAAAGAAATGAATGAACGTGAATATCGCATTCAATGATATTAAACACAGTCAACATGTATAAGTTGCTTATTAGTTTGGCGATTCGTATCATTTGGCGAAATTGGTCGACGGGATAACTGAGTAATACTGTATTTGGTTTGGCGCAAAAACGTCTTTCAATGCAGAAAATGATAAAATCAAAAGATTATTGAGCCGCTGAAAACCAATTACGTGTTGAAAGGCGATCACGAAAAAGGAAGCAATTTAATGCCGAACCGATTAATTGTAAAACATCATGTCGCCAGGGCGACCAATCCACTAGCCATGGCGTTTTACTATCGGTCGGTTCTAACCAGGAAAATTTGAGTGCCAATAGTGATTCTAACAAGCCGGAAAATGTTATAGCTATTACTCTTGATTTTCCACCACCTAAAAAGAAAACTAAAAAGCAATCGGCTTGGGAAAAACTGGGAAAAAACTTTTTTGATTCGATGTCTGATGGACCCATTCACAGATGCATGTGCTGCGATCGATTTTGGTTTAAAACCTCCATCACCAAAATTCTGCTCTGTAAAATCAAACAATATATGCCAAAGTCTTACAAGTATAACAGTATATGCCAAAGCTGTATTTTAATAATGATTACTTTTGCACCAACAATGTTAAATAGTTTGAAATGTTTCTTTCGTCGCCAACTTTTATGCTTGGCGACAATAGAGTGATATAACTTAAACGAACCGTACCTTCAAATTGCAGCATGTATAAAGTCATTTATAGCAGTGGCACGGATAATACACAATAAAACAACTGGTATTTAGCTTAAAATGATAGATAAATGTATCGAGTGAAACATTTTTCAAATGGTTGGGGTAATTTCTTAAATTACAATTTTTATTTTTGTTAAATTGTTTGCGAAAGCAAATTTTTTACGAAAATAAATTTCCTGTATGTTTTGATGTTTTGAATTGATAAAGCACTTACGTGACTAAATTGTATGTTTTTCTGGAAATTTAATTTTTTGCACTTTCAACTGCTAGCAATTTTTACGTTATTCATAATAAATATGAATGAATGTTTTTATAAGAAAGAACTTGTGACAGTTTAATTTTAAAATTATTTGTAAAATTATAATTTAGAGATCTGATTAGAAAAAAACATAATTTAATTTCGAATTATTATCTTTAGTCATTCGCTCCCCTTCCCCCTCTCTTCATACACCTACAAAATAAAAGGGGGAAAAATGCATTATTTTCCTAAAAATTTTTTTGAAGCCCACCCAGAATTTTTGAAAAGTTGGCGCTTACTGAACATATAGTCCAAGTGCTACGCAACAAAAATAGCTGAAAACTGCAAATCGTGATAAGAATATAAAGATTGGTATGTGTGTACTTTATGATAATACAATGCATATTAAAGGAGGAGGCATCGCGTAAAGTCGTCGGAATTCAAGATGGCGGCTGTTATTCAAAACGCGTCATTTTCTGAATTTTCTTAATAATGTGATATAAATGTGCATTTCATATCGATTTCGATGTTTTTAAAGTCAAATTTTAGTTTTAAACACTTTCCAACATAAGAAAGGGGGGGAGGATTGTACTTTTTGCTTATATATGAATAAATAATGAAACAAAGTTAAGGAGCACAAATTATATAAAATAATCGATGTTAAAAAGCATACAGCTGTTTCGGGATTTCTAAAGTCCCATCACCAATGCTAAAAATAAGTGTAAAAGGTAAAAGACATAGTTAGTTCGCCTTAGCAGCGAGCTGTGATGCACGTTTTTATTTTTATTTAATGATGTGACTTGTCTTTTACATTTTACACTTATTTTTAGCACTGATGATGGGATTTTAGAAGTCCCGAAACAGTTATATGCTTTTTAACATCTATTATTTTACATAATTTGTGCTCCTTAACGTTGTTTTATTATTTAATAGGCCAATAGATTTTCTTTATGAGCTAATCTCGGGCCGAAATTCTAACTTTTATAAAGGGCTGGGCCTGGCTAATATTTTTTTCTTATGGACCGGACCGAATTTTCTTCTCTATAGGTTGGGCCGGTCTCGAGCCTGAAAATTTCATACCCTGTGCAAAACTCTAGTCTCCATAAGAAATAAGAAAACACTTAATTCGTCACATTGGGTCAATTTTTCCACAATCGACTTTAATCGTAAACAATCGACTAAACGATTCAATTGTTTAGCACATTTCAATGAACTTTACCTATGTTCCTTCAACTGCGGGTATTTAAGAAGAAAAAAAAAAAAAAACCTTCAGACCGGGAATCAGCTGTACACAGACTATCACCTCATCGAGTTCACGACTGAAAATCCAGGATTCACATGTTAAAATGCAAATGGTCCGCCAAAGTCATACTTCGTAGAAATTACTTGCAGACTTGATTTTAGTAGGTAATCGGTAGGTTTATCATTATGTTTTCCTGTAACTAGAGGTCTACACGGGACGGAATTTTCAGTATGAAAAATGAAGAGGTTTACTTAATAATTTTCTACTGAGCATCAGTGAAAGCTAATAAAATTTCATTTGCATATTGTGCTAACTATATAGAGAAACTTTTGTAAAAATCTGAAGAACATAGCTTGAAAATTCTAAAAATTATCGTCGATAGAATAAGCTCAAAATCCATTGTTCCCAAAATGAAGCAAAAAAAATGAGGAACCGTATCCATATATAAGTAGCACATGCAATGTTGTGTGTAATACATCAATATAAATTAATGGATATTATGAATACAGCACTTCATCATATGAATACAGCCCACCATTTTAGAATCTCCATGATGGGCATAGATTTCCATTTCATTTGGGCACTTTCATAGCGAATTTCGAAATATTAACATGTATGAATAGAAGAAAGTTTTGGGATTTTTCACATCCGACTAGTTTCTTGCATCATAAATAAACAGTTTTAATAGTTTCGTTAAAGGAAGAAGTTGATAATAAACGTGAAACTACTTTTAAAAAAAGCTTTTTAATTATAAATGTGATAATAAAAAAAATGTGTTGCTTAAAAAATTCCAATTTTTCTCTTTGTTTGAAGTTTGTTAGCTATGATGAACGAGTTTTTAACAAGCAGGATGAAAATACGGAGCAGACAACTTCAAATTTTTTGAGAAGCAATAAAATTATCAAAAATAACCGAAAGAACTTTGTTAAGAAGCGAATTCAGTTTGCAAACTGCTCTTTTCTTGTAAAATTCAGACTTACGATTGATTTCTTTCTTCCTTCCTGCCTCTATTAACTTACTCACTCAGTTTTTCCCAGACGATGTCTAGAAATAGCTGACTAAATAAATTAAGGTAAAAGAACTTCTGATCGCAGTTTTTAAAAGTAATCTATACATATAATAAAACAGTAGGACCCGGTGTGTCTGTACATTGAAGATAATTGACAAAAATGGAGTCAGGGCGATAAAAGAAAACCAATGAAACACAAAAAAAATTTTTTTGAATTTTTTGTCTGTCTGTCTGTCTTAGAGGTCTGCACGGGCCGGGCCTCGGCCCGAAGCCCGAGCCCGGCCCGGCCCGCGGGCCGGGCTCGGGCCGATTTCCAATAATGGCATTCGGGCCGGGCCGGGCTCGGGCCTTACTTCTGAAGACTCGGGCCGGGCCGGGCCGGGCCTAGTCACTAATCCTTTCGGGCCGGGCCTAGTCACTAATCTTTTCGGGCCGGGCTGGGCTTGGACCTTAATTTTTTTTCTGGAGTATCTGGCCGGGCCTAACTTTTTTTTCCGTACGAAGCCGAGACTGATTCCATTCTTCCTAGTTTTCAAGGACCAAAATAATCAGTTCCTATTGAATCTTCCTATATGAAAATCCTTTTCTCGACTTTTTATAAATCAGTAATATTTGGCTTTGTCCAAAAATTTCTGCAAAAAAAGCATATACTTTTAAGCCATCATTATTTTACAATTAAACATTAGAATTTATTCCATAAAACCAAAATAAAATACTCAGATTACTTAAAGTTGTTTTTTATTAATAAAACCTAGTACTTTCGAGCATGTCATGCTCATCATCAGGGTTAAAACAACAAAAGAGTAAAAGTCGAAGGCTGAGTTCTTTTATACGAAGTGGACTGATCCAAAGACAACGTAAAAAAAAGGGGGGGGGGAAGTCGGAATGTTCCAAATTCGATAGAAAGGGGGTTTCAAGTTATTTTGAGCAGATTGTACCATATTCTTGGAATATCGTACGACAAAGTATCGTTACAAGTATTGTTAGCTCGACATAAATTTTCAATTGATTCCATGATTTTAATCTTCTGGTAATTTGATATTTTCTTTAGTAATTTAGCTTTTTTGAAATCTATTATAACTTCTTGTTCCTGGTGCAATTTAGAGAGAGCGATATTGCATCGATTAAGTCTGATATCTGCAATGTGTTCTGACAAACGCTTCTTAAATTTACTGGTTGTCATTCCAATGTAATCTGTTCTCTTTTTGTTCTCCATTATTGTGGCTGGGATTAAATATACACCTGCTGAATCTTCCATGGGGATAGGATCGATGCTATTGTAAAGTTTTGTGCTTAATTTATTATAGGGGGGGGGGAACAATTAAATGTAGATTGTATTTCTTTAATTTAAACTTTAGACATTCAAAGAGACCAGGAAAATATTGAAATTTGTGCAACTTTGTTTCGTTATAATTAAATTTACTATTACTGCTGCCGTATTGAGCTTTGTAAATAAGTTTATTTATAAACTTGAGTGGGAAACCGTTATCATTTGCTATATTTCTTTCGTATAAAAGAACTCAGCCTTCGACTTTTACTCTTGTTGTTTTAACCCTGATGATGAGCATGACATGCTCGAAAGTACTAGGTTTTATTAATAAAAAACACCTTTAAGTAATCTGAGTATTTTATTTTGGTTTTATGTATAAATATGGTGAATTAAAGGATTCGACATATGTGATATGTTATATCATTTTAATCTTAGAATTTATTCCTTTTAAAGAATCGTAGATTACTAGGCGTTTTAAAATAGAATTAAACACACACACACACACACACACACAAAAAAAAAAAAAAAAAAAAAAAAAAAAAAAAAAAAAAAAAAAAAAAAACGATTATGACGGAATTTTTATTAAAACTGAAAACTGAAAGTTTCTTTTAAAATGTTCATCCATGCAAAATGAATTCATCAATACGGGAGACAAAAAATATATTAAACATTTACAACTGTTAAGAAGGGAATGCATTCTTTTTTCGTTCCAAATCGATTTCGTCTTTGGAAATTTTACCATATACCGCTTTTTCGATTTTTTGTCTCCATTACAGGGAATATGAATTAATAATACTAGTAATAACTGAAACATTTACATACAACAAACAAAGATTCATTTAAAAGCATAAATATCGCAGCCTACGGCACTTCTGCATAAATGGAGATTATAAACATGGAAAAAAAAGACTAATATAATTTTTTTTGGTCAGAACTCTTCCATAAGATTAAAGATCAATGTTCAGTAGAAATTCACTCGAGCCGGGCCGGGTTCGGGCCGAAATTTAAATTTTTTTCCGGACCGGGCCGAGCTCGGGCCGAAATTTTAACTTTCGGGCCGGGCCGGGTCGGGCCATTATTTTTTTCGTTCGGGCCGGGCCGGGCTCGGGCCGAAATTTTAACTTTCGGGCCGGGCCCGGGCCTGGAAATCTCGGCCCGTGCAGACCTCTAGTCTGTCTGTCTGTCTGTCTGTTTGTTCGAGGTTATCTTCGTAACTACTGAATGGATTTTTATGCGGTTTTCACTAATGAAGAATGCACACTCCCGGGCAGTGTATAGGCTTTGTTTCATCAAAATCGGACAACAGACAAAAAAGTAACAAAAAGAAACAAAAGAAACTATTAGGTGCGCTGCTCACGTTTTTTAGTACATAACGTTTTTTAGTACATATAAAATCCAATAGATGTCACTGTGCGATTTTAAAACGCGCTATCGTTATGTTTTCGCCAGTCTACTTAAGTATGAGAAAGTTTCAAGCTGGCTGTCGTTCCATGTGGTTTAGTCGGTAGAACGTCAGTGCGCCATACTGATGGCCCGGGTTCGATTCCCAGCATGGAATTTTTTTTCACTATGTTGGCATTAACGCCTATAAGCAATTAAAAGAATTTGAAATATTGTATTCAAGGCGAATTTTCTCTCTGGGAAAATTTCCTTGCATTAATATGTCAGTGTAATATTTTTTTCGATTTAATTTTTTTTTCGAAACTTTGTTTTTCTTAAAAAATTACAGTAAATATTTGATATTTCCCAACGTTTTTTGAATGATCGACTTGCTTTTTTTTTTTTTAATGTATGTCTGAACCTTATCTAACTACTTCTTCAAGATTTCTTTAGATAAACCGAGCAGCGTAGCGGGCGAAGGCCGCTAGTAAATCTTAAAAATTAAATTTTCAAAAGTTTACGACGCTAGTTCATTAAATTTTATCAACTTCAAAGCTGCGTCTATTTTTTTTTTCGGCCTTTAAATTTGATTTTTTTTAGCCGGCTAATTGCGAGGCTCAAATTACTAAACTGTGAGTAGTGCTATATTTAAGCATACATATATCACAATTAATAATCGATTTTTTTTTTTTTTGTAGCGAATTATAACTATAGTAAAACCTCGCTAATCTGAACTAATTGGGATCGCAGACAGTTCGGTTTAACTGGAGATTGTGCAAGAAAAAAATTAAAATAAAACAATCTTGCAGAAAATCAACTTTTTATTGTACAGATATTGCATACACTGTTTAAAAAAAAGAAAGAAAGAAACTCGCAAACTGATATGAAAAACTATCGATTTTGGCACCAGTAAAAAAAATTTAATTTGTAGAAAATATGTGTAATTTTCATTAAAACAGTTTTTTTCTGTAAAAAATACAGATTTTTTCTCTGTAAAAATTACAAAAAACACATTTTACTTTTATGGAAAAACGTTTTTAAAACAGTTTTTTTCTCTAAAAAATACAATTTTCGTCTGTAAAAATTACAGATTTTTTTTACAGACTATTGGCAAATACAAACATTGTTTAATAGAATTAAAAAAACATTTAACCTGAATTTAAAAAAAAAAAAATCATGATTTTCGGCTGCTGTGATGTAGAATATCACTTGTGAGCGGCAAGATCACGCAACCATTTAAATATAAGAAGATCATTTGGTATCGTATGGATTTGTCACTCAAAATAGACCATTAATTGGTCCAGCTCTGTTGCCAATTATATATTTTTTTAGATGAGCAGGAGCCAAATATCTCTTCAAGAGTCAATGCAGCGTAATCTAAATTTAAGCTAATATTACTGATATCAATGTCGGTGAAGTCATCATATATATATATATATATATATATATATATATATATATATATATATATATATATATATATATATATATATATATATATATATATATATATATATATATATATATATATATACTTTATTATATATATATACTATATATATATATATATAGTTTTATAAATACATCCAAAGTTATTCAGACAATACCATTAAATAAACCAATGAAACCAGTATTTTTACAATCATATTATTAAAAACAGTTAAAGTTTGAGGATAAATAGAAGGCATATTACCAAATTACTAAAAAATATATGGAATATATATATGTCCACTAAATTTTCAGAACTTTCTTTCAACCATTTCATTATTCTTATTAATTTTACCTCCTTTTCCATGTTGTAATGTGACAAGTTTTACACTGAAGGACACAATTTGTCCAGGACTTTCTTAGAAACCTGATTCCAAGTTTCAGCCACATATTAATCACGGTTTTAACATGTATCGATTTTAAAAACTCCATATTTCCATGATCTCCTTTATCTACTTAGGTTAATTTAACATTTGCCGGCTGTAAACTTTATTTACATTCTCGAGAACTCCTTGGTTCCCTAACTTTACCAACACCATCACATTAGGCGTTGAAGAAAGTTACAGTATAGTCACTTTTTCTCAATTAGCCAGATGCAGGATGTGATAGAGCTATTAGTAGGACAAATAACATGATTTGAGATATTTATGTCACGAGAGGGCTCTACCCCCTAGTTATTAGGCAGTTCTTGCGCCGCCTCTAAAAATCTGTTCGTATAATCGGCTTTAAAAAAATTATGAATGATTGCATAATAATAATAATAATAATAATAATAATAATAATAATAATAATAATAATAATAATAATAATAATAATAATAATTATTATTATTATTATTATTATTATTATTATTATTATTATACAACAGTGGCGATTATCCTATAAATAGGTATTCATTCTTTTACGTTTTACAGAGGGGGTTTACGGTTGAATCAACTGATGTTAATGGCAATTTTCATTTTTGATTAAAAAGATTATTTAAACATTTCAGAATCAACTAATATAAAATAAGCTTATAGACAACAGAGTCTTGGCTTCTCGGTATCTTTAACAATGCTATAAGGTAATGGTTTTAAATAAGTGATTCCTTAAATGTAACGTTTTAAATCTAACGTAATTTTCACCGAACTTTTTTTTTTTTTTTTTTTTTTTTTTGTATTGTTCACGCGAAAATATTCTTATCGTTAAAAAGTAAATATTATTTGCATTCTCATATTTTGTTTTTTAAATCTGGCCTTTTTCTCCATTTATGAATTTTAACGCTTTAGATTATCTTCCAAATTTTCAGACTATGTGCGCGTGGTAGATCTCTAACCATCACGAACAGACACAGACGGAAGGAGCGATCTCGTATTTATTGGTAAAACTATTATTATTTTATCGTTTTTTAAGATGCAACAAATACGAATTTCACTGTTACAAATTTCAAATTTAATTAAAAATATAAACGCATAATTTCTTTTAAAATTCATAATCTCTGCTTTACATTTGCTCTGATTTTTCGATATATTTTTTAATCAACTTTCAAGACAAGAAAGGTTGTGAAGTTGGAAAGGTTTATTTTTCTATTTCAATCAGAAAGACAATGGCTGAACAACACAATTACGCTCAAATGTTAAAAAAAAAAAAAAAAAAAAAAAAAAAAACATGAACGTGTAGAGACCTTGAACTAAAATCTTTAAATCAAACTAAATCTCATATTTCGAAACAGACAACTTAACTGCCAATTTTTTAGACAAAGAGTTTTTAATATACAAATGGTAATGCATACACTATTAAAACGTAAATACAATAAAAGTTTTTTTTTTTTTTAATGTTCATTTAAAGTTATAAATGCGTAAAATAATTGAAAAAAGAAAAATAAATGCTGTATTCGACTGGAAAAAGCATTGTGAAATATATTCATGCAGCTTAAGATTTTTAGTAGAATTACTTCCAAAGTAATGCACATGTAATGTATATTTTATTTTATTTTATTTGTGTGTGATTGCATTGCAAAACTGAGAGAAACTAATTAAAAAAGTAATCCAAGCTTCTCAAATGATAGAATATGAATTTTGACATAATTCGGAAACAAAGAAAACATCTCAAATATTTTAGAATCAGTATAGAAGTAATTCTTATCAGGTATTGTTATAAATCAAACGAAGGCTGTGTTTTTCTTTCCAAATCTTAGGTCATTTCCAATAAACAATCAAGATTTTCTTTTCAAGGTCCAACGCGGTGCAGAGAATGAACTGTCTTTCTTATTTCGAAATAAAAAGAAAAAATATGTGGGGTATAGCAGGAAATTAAATGATTTTCGAAATTTCAATATAGTATATATTATTTATTAAAAATAACGAAATTTGTGAATACACTGGCTTTTTTGTGTCCAAAATACTAATATTTAAACTATTGTGATATGTCATGTAAATTCGATTCAAAAGTCTAGATAATGCAATTATTGAAGTTAATGTTTCTCAATGTTTATGCGACCATAACTAAATTTACATGACCGTATCGATAAATCATCTAGAACAGCATATTCAACCTTTTTTTCGCGCGGGCCGCAAAAATATGTTTCAGACTTTAGGCGGGCCGCAATACATTCATAAAGGTATTTTTAAAAAGTAATTAAAATAATAGTAGTCTAACAATGCGATATAACAAAATTAATGTTATAATTAGGTTTGTCGCGGAAAAAAATATCACCAAAAAATTTAACACCACTTCTCCCCCCTCCTTTCTAAATAATAAACTTTTTAGTAGATTTGTATTGCAAATGCTGTAGAAATGTCCTGCAATTTCGCTATTTGAACTTAATACTGTAAAATATTTTCGGTGACATTTTTTTTTTCTGCGACAAAAATTCAACACTAAAAAGTAGTTATTAGCTGTAAGATAGATAAGAAACATAATATCATAACAATGCTGAATTTCCAAGGAGTTTTTCTTTGATAAATCCATGTTTTCTGAATGAAAAAAAAATAGCTGTAGAAATAGATAGTACAAATTTAATTTGGCATGATGTTTGATTATTGTTAAAGATATTTAAAAAATGCGTACATTACTGTAGGAAATAGGACTACATGAAAAAAGAACTTTTGTCTAAAAAGACGGTTTTTAACACAATTTTCAGTTAAACTCTATCATGTTATATATAATTATATGAAAATATGTCCTATTATACATAATTCTTATGAAAATATATAAAACAATGCTGAAGATCATAAATGCTTTTTTATGCGCATTTCAGTTGTATAAATAAAATTGTATAAATATCAATTAATGATTATGTGCCTCAGCCGGCACATGAAATGTCGCCGGTTCACATGCGGCCCGCGGCCGCAGGTTGAGTATGGCTGTTCTAGGGCAAAAGGCACCAGCATAAAATGCGTATATTGAAGCAGGGACGCCCGCCATTAATTTTTCAAAATTAATTTTGAAATCGATTATGTATTTCCTATTATTCTATAGAAACGTAATTTAAATAAATTTCAAAGATTTTTTTTAGAAAGCTATTGTTTCTGCCAGCTCCAGGTGGTAATGACACCGGTTTAAAATACAGCCTGCATAAGATCAGAGATTGTCACCATTGATTCGTAACCATTATTTTTATAATCGGTTTGTAATGTCCTGAGACTGCACAGAAATCGTAAAATAGTAATTTCTTAGATTACCTTTCGCTCTTTCTCATCGCTTCCCTAAATTCAAATTTGGAGTTTACTTTTGACAATTCTTAGAGGACAATTATTTTTTATAAGTAACTATAATGTCATATTTAAATTTTCTTGCTTCTTTAGTATCATAGCAGTTGCAATTTAGAATGTGTTTTGCTCTTGCAATCCTCTGGTAGTTGTAGAACTCACAGAAAATATAGCTTATGTTTGAACAGATTCTTATTACCACCAATTTTCAGCCATTAATTTTTTTAATCGGTTTGATATTTCATAAGATGCATAAAAATCGGAATTTAGAACGTTTTTAGAACGCTTTTTGTTCGTTTTCTTTAAATTTAAAATTTTCATTCAACGGTTCTTAGTGTCTTCTTTATGTCTTTTAAAAATAATTATCAAGCCAAACTTTTAAATGTTAGACACCTATGTTATACAAAAAACGCAATTTAGAACATTTTTTACTCTTGCAGATCCCAGTTTATAGTGGCAAAAACATAAAATATATTCTATATTGATACAGGAACTGTCACCATCAATTTGAAACTATTACTTTTGCAATCGATTTCATATTTCTTGAATACACAAATTGCAATTTAAAACGTTTATATAACGGTTTTGATGCATTTTTACCCCTTTTAAATTTCTATTTTTTTTTTCCAAAATTGTTCTTGGAGAGCATTTACTTCTTATAAGTGATTACCATGCTAAATTTTAAGTTGCTCTCTGAGATCGCTCACAAATCGGCATTTGGAAGTTTTCGCTCATTTTCATCCTCATTAAATTTCGATTTTTTTTAAAGAAATGTTTTTAGATATCATTAATTTCTAATAAGTAACTCCCATGCCAAATTTTATTAATCAACTTCCTTCAATAACACAAAAATCGCATTTTTAAAATGTTTTAAGACCTTACCCGCCCTTGGGGTAGTTGCAATCGACGAAAGTATAACCTATTTGAAGCAAAGGCTGTCATTATCATTTTCGCAGCATTAATTTTTAAATCGGTTCGATACTTCCTAAAATTGCATAAAAATCGCAATTTCGAACTTTTTTTTTTAATACTTATTTTGCATTCCTTTTCCCCTTCTGCTTTAAATTTGAATTTTTTTTAGAAAATGCTCTTAGAGATAATTTATATCTTATAAGTAACTACTGTTCCAAATTCCATGTTTCTATAGATCCTCCCGTAACAAAAAAAAAAAAAAAAAAAAAAAACCTTAATTTAGAATTTTTTTTGCTTTTGCAACTCGAGGTGGTAGTGACATCGACATAAAATATAGCCTATTTAAGAGCAAGGGCTCTCACCATGATTTTGATACCATGATTTTTTAAATTGGTTTGACACTTCCTGAGATTACGTAGAAATCATGAATTATAAAGTATTTTAGAATGTTTTGAGGGCATTTTCACCCCTTTTAAATTTTGTAAATTTTAAGAAATGTTCTTAAAGATCATTTATACTAGTGAAAAATGCTCCAAGGAGCAGTGCAAAAGCAGAATATGATTTTAATTGAGCATTAAAAAGTAATGGACAAGTGCTTCTGTTAATTACTGAGCATGAAGAAGGATAAGGGATCCCTTCTTGGCTACAACTCACTTCAATGCCAACTTTGAAAAAATCATATTTGCGCTTTTTCCATGCAAAAGAAATTTGCGGTTCTTTAGTAGAATTTCCCACCGTGCTTTAGATGTTAACCAGGGGTGTAGTCATAAAAATAACATAAGATATATGCTCTAAGCAGAGGGATATTCTAGAATGTGTATACTATAAGCTTTCTTGAAAAACAGAGGGTATATGGTGTTCTATTAAAAAGTCCAGAAGGTTTACGGCGTATAGCCTGTACTACATCTCTTATGTTAACTGCACTGTTCACTCTGCACTATACTACAAATCAATTTTCTGTGCAATTATGCACTTAGGGTATGCTTGGTGGCAGTGCATGAATGTGATACCTGCAGGAACTAGGTATCTGGCATTATGTCGCCTTTCTTTACATTTATGTCTAATTAAGCTGCATCTTTACTGGTTACGTCTTTACACTATACATTTTTATAGTAACTGCGACTGATTTGTTTTCACGGAAAAAGCGCAAATATGATTTTTTCAAAGTTGGCATTGAAGTGAGTTGTAGCCAAGAAGGGATCCCTTATCCTTCCTCATGCTCAGTAATTAACAGAAGCACTTGTCCATTACTTTTTAATGCTCAATTAAAATCATATTCTGCTTTTGCACTGCTCCTTGGAGCATTTTTCACTAGTCCTTCTATTTTTCCATATTCCACTGGGATACTGCACAACTTGTTTTGTATTTTATATATAGAAATAAAAAATGTTCCCGGGATAAAAAGTTTGTCTTTTGTTTAAAAAAAAATTAAGTTTTTATCTTTAGTAGTTTTCGAGAAAAGTGCTGTGACACAAAATTTTTGTCCGATTTTCAGAATACTCTACAGTACACCTACAGTATGCCATAAAAAAAAAAAAAAAAAAAAAAAAAAAATAATTTTTGTGCTATGTTGTGCTTCTTGGTCAGACGAACATTTAAAAAAAATCATCAAAATTGGATAAGTATTTAGTTAGTTATTGCAAAAAGAAAAATTGAAAAATCCGTGTTTTTGCGGTTTCCTATGCTTAAGCATTATCGCTCAATCATATTATTGTTGTGCGCTGCCGCGTTTACAATGATTCCAACCAATGAGAAAGCGCCATTTCACGGCCAAGTAAAAGTTTTCTATACAAGCAGGGGAGTGCGTTGCAGCAAAATGCAGCAGATTTTTAACAGTGTGCATATCCTTGGCGCTATAGTTTACAGGAGTGGTACATTGTACAAAATTTGAAACTTTTGCTGTATCACCACTCCATAGCTTTGATAGAATATCTCTATTTTGATCGATGAGAATCCTCGATAATGCATTTAAGTAATCGTTTTCTACTTATCTACTATATCGTTTCCGTATATTTATTTTTTCAATCAGCACCAAGGTGCGCACTTTATTAGAAGACGCGCTCTATTAGAGGGCGCATTCTATTAGAATAAATACGGTATATACTTATCGTAAATACACTTTGTTAAAGTACAGTGCCCCAATATTTGACAGGTATGCCAGGCATTTTTGCCATTGCTGCCATTGTGCTAAAAACAAAATATAAATAAATGAAAAAAATGGATAAAATATAAATTTGGTATGGTGCAAAAAATTGCCTAATTTAAAATTAAAAATCAAATTTAACAGCCACCAGGACTAGACACCGTGCATAATTATTCAGTAAATGATTCATTAACACTAGAACGCCCGGAAATTCTACTCAAGTTTGAAAATAATATTTCTCACCAGAATTTTTATTCAAAATTATTTAATTGATTTATTTAACGTGGATTAGATTTAAATTATTTCAAGAAAATTTTTCTGGTTCGAATTGAAATTTAGTTACATGATTGGAGTGGAATCGACTCCATCTGGGCTTTCTAGTGTTAAAAAATGACAAAAATCAGCATGTCAAAAATTTCAAAAAAATTCATAATTCATTAAAAAATTAAGTTAAAAATAAGAGAAAAAAAGCATTCTGTATTTTTTAATGCTTAATCGAATGGTGTAACTGGTTTTTCTCTCCGATGATCACAAGTACCTTAGATTGATGACTGCCATTCTTTTATTTCATCTTGTAAAAAAACTGTTTAACGTAAAGCTATGAATTTTTGCAGGATTAATTAGCATCGCAAAATCTTTAAAATAAACTTTACCGCAACATTCTATCTGCAATAGAACGTTAGATATACCCATTTATGACCAAGTTTGGAAAATACGCAATTTCAGAAAATCGCCCAGCGAAATAACGTTTTCTCGATGACTACCCCGGGATAAAAAGTTTGTCTTTTGTTTAAAAAAAAAATTAAGTTTTTATCTCTAGTAGTTTTCGAGAAAAGTGCTGTGACACAAAATTTTTGTCCGATTTTCAGAATACTCTACAATACACCTACAGTATGCCATAAAAAAAAATAATTTTTGTGCTATGTTGTGCTTCTTGGTCAGACGAACATTTAAAAAAAAAATCATCAAAATTGGATAAGTATTTAGTTAGTTATTGCAAAAAGAAAAATTGAAAAATCCGTGTTTTTGCGCTTTCCTATGCTTAAGCATTACCGCTCAATCATATTATTGTTGCGCGCTACCGCGCGCACAATGATCTTATATGTAATTAACATGCTCATTTTATGTTTTTAGACCCTTCAGTATCAGCAACACAAAACTGGCATTTTTAGAACGTATTTCTCTCCTGCGTTGAAATAAGCTATTTATCATGCTATTTATTAGTTGTATGTAAAGTATCATTGGCCGGTCAATTTTTCCCGTTGGTTAGAGTCAAAATATCATATTAACTTCTAGTGTATATTTTCATAACGGTAAATCAAAAGCAGCTGGTTTGAATTTTTATTTAGATTGTTAAAAAAAAGTCTGAAATATTTACGCATTTAGAATGCCCTTTTTAATAGTTTTTCTAGCAGATAGACGAATTTTTATTTTCCGAGTAATTACAAAAAATTGGGTTATTTCAGAATATATTCAAAATAATTTAGAAGAGTTCATAATGTATTAAAAAAAGGGGATACAATAATGAGTTAAAAATAAGTTTTCCAGTGTTTCAAGGCAAATCTATTTTTCTAACATATTTTTTTTCATTTGACTAATGTTTTTTATTTTTTAGTCACCAAATTGGTAATGTTGGTCAAAATACAGCGAGAACCGTGACTGAAGCTCATGATCGCGAAAAATATAATGAAATTTTTTGGTACTACTTTTTTTGAAACGACTGCAAGCTTCCTACTTTTCGTATTGAAGCTACCTAAATATCGAAATATGCTTTAAAAACATAAAAATGAAAACTTACAGTGTTATATTTAATTTTTCAAGGGATGAAAAAATTCTTCCAAAAGGTATACATCTTCAAAATATTTGACAAATGTATTGACAAGATTTCAAATCGATCGGATTATCCAAGTATCCCGCAAATATAGCTTCCGTAATCTAACATTTAAATAAAATATTCAAATGTTCCTTTTTTGATGCGTTCATAAATATGTAAATACGAAGCACCTATAGTTGTCGTTCTGTCCGTCCATCTCCGTCTGTCTGTCCGTCTGTCCGCATATAACAACGCAAAACTATTCAACCGAATCATTTGAAATTTACAATATATAATTATTACATAATTTTGTCAAGTCATTGCATAGTTCAATTACAGGGACAAACAAAAGTATTCCATTAGGTTACGGTCAATGGGAAAAAAAAGTTTCAAGTGTATTTTAATGGTGTTACATTCTTTCCAACATAATAAATTTGATATGCATCTATGAAGTATGTACTGTAACACACATTCTGTGCAATATTGGTGCAAGGAATATTTGTTTTTGATTTACAGGGCCACACAAAAGTAATCCATTACATAATGGTACAAGGAGACCATCGTTTGGTGCGCGTTTTAATTGTATTAAACTATTTAACATTTTTAAAATTTGATATACATTGCTGAGGAATAGTATAAGTTATTTCCTGTATAATAGAAAGCAGATAGTATTTACAGGAACACAAATATTTCGGCCACTGTACTGTACTGTATCCAAAATATTGTGTACTATTACATCAAGATCTGAATATTTTTAGGTGCGCTCGTAATTATATAAATATGTAGTGCCTATAGTCGTCGTTCAGTCTGTCCATCGTCTGTCTGTCCGCATATAACAGAACAAAAACTATCTAACCAAATTATTTAAGATTTAAAATATATAATTGTTGCATAATTTTTTCGAGTCATTTCAAGTTTTATGAAAATCGGATGTATAATTTCATTACAGGGACATTCAAAATTATTTCTTTACATTACGTTCAATAGGAGAAAATAATTTCAAGTACATTTTAATTACGTTACACGCTTTTGAATATAATAGAATTGACATGAATCTATGAAGTATGTACTAAAATACATATTCTGTACAATCTGTGATGCAAAGAAAATTTATTATTAATTTACAGAGCCAAACAAAAGCATTCTACTACATAATGGTATATTGGTGCGTGTTTTATTTATATTAAACTATTTCACATTTTATGAAATTGATATACGTGGATGAAGTTTAACACAAGTTCCTTTCTGTTTAATAGAAAGTAGATAGTATTTACAGGAACACACAAAAGATTTCGACAACTATACTGTATCCGAAGTACTGTATACTATAACAGCAAGATCTGGATATTTTCAAAACTTCGATATAGTACAAACGCACCTGCTTTGCTACGTTTCCCAGGCATTTTCCAACTTGTCTTTTGATTAAATAAGAAAATTTTAAAAAACGCCTGCATTATCTTTGAAAAACATTATGATACGAAAGAAAATCTCATTTTTTCGAACGAAGGAAGCAAACTGTACATCTAGTAATTTAGTACAGTCGAGTCTCTATATAACGAAAGCCACCGTTCCAGTAAAATATTCGTTATATAGAGAAATTCGATGTATAGAGAATGATGTTAAAAATTGTATTTAATGTGTGAAATTTGAACAAATATTATTTTTGATCTTTTGAATTAATAATTTGAAATGTTTAAAAGTAAATTTTAACCTAACATTTTATTTCTTAATTATTTAAGCTGTTTCAAAAAAGAGAACAGACATTTATTTGAAAGCTTAATGAAAATCAAATAAGGAAGACTTGCATTAATTTCAGACGAAGAAATCTGTGATTTTTTGTTGTTTTGATGTTAAAATTGTTACGCTCTTAAAAAAAAAAAAAAAAAAAAAAAAAAAAAAAAAGGTTCAAATTTTAGCAAGGAATGAAAAATTGTAGTTAACATTTTCCTCCTTTTGAAAGCCCCTCTTACGTGCCTCTCATTGATTCCTCTCTTACTTGTGCATCAACCAATTGATTCTATTTTGAGAAGGATGGTGGAAAGGTGTGTGGGAGATGGGATGAATTCTTTGGATTTAAAGAACAAGGAGAGAAGGTATATATATAAAAAAAAAAAAAAAAACCTCAGCACTGACGATAAATCAAAAATCAGTGATGGAAAATTGATTACATATGATTTCGAAGCCTTTTAAAACTGAGTAAATTAAGACCAATTTATGAAAAAATTCGTTATATGGAGATCGCTATATAGAGACTGTTTTTAATGTAATCATGCGAAAAGGGAATCTAAAAGGGTCCTACTAAAAATTTTTTATATAGAGAAATTCGATGTATGGAGTTTCGTTTTTGAGAGACTCGACTGTATATCACGCAAAGGCAATATCTACAATTTTAAACTATTCGAATGTTTAGAAATGTAAAAAATAACAACATTGAAAGCACCAATTATATATTTAAAATAATAATAATAATAAATTTTGTGCTTTTAACGATTTTTTTTTTACATTCCTATTTTATTGCACCAAACTCTCAATAATTATTTATTCAAATATTTCTTGCAGCGACAGTGGCGTAGCTAAGGGGGGGCAAGGGGGGCGTCAGCCCCGGGAGCCGAGGCCTAGGGGCGCCAAATTATGAGAGAAATTGTTATATATCTATATTGGGGTGGGGGCGCAAAATTTCTTGCTGTCCCCGGGCGCCAAAAAACATAGCTACGCTACTGTGCAGCGGCTATCGCAAGATAGACCAAACAATTTTCGCAGTTATGAGCCTTTACCTTAACTTACGTTCTGTAGAAAACCTGAAGTGAAGAAGAAAAAAAATGGTCTCCATATTTATTATAATAATAAATCTTTCCCACAAGAAAACTTACATCTGAACTAGCCTTCGGGGAAGCCATAGTATACACACCTCTTTTCAAAAGTAAATCTAGGAAAAAATATTTCGCAATTAAATTAAACGCTTTTCTCCTGGAAAGCAAATTCAACAGGTGGAGCATCATTAAAAACTTTAACTTCAAGGTCTTTCTATAAAAGGCATTTATTTCTGAGAAAAAAGAAATAATATACCGGATGTTTATACACACATAAAAGATTTATTCTAAATTGGAGTTCAAAAATGTTTTGAGTGAGAATATCTGGGAATTCTAATAATAATATATAATTTATTTTCCAAAAATGCAGTACAGCAACTGAAAAGGCTTCCAAAGCGCTATAGTCTGGATTTATGTCTGGTTTTCTCTTCTTGTATTTATTTTCCGTTTCTTCGTCCCTCCCCCTCCCCCCAGTTCTCTAGATGTTCGTTTCTAAAGAATTCTATAACAAGCATTGAATTTAAAAAACGTATATTGTGTTTAGTATTGATAGGCGGATTTATTTTGAAACGTACGTTGTTAAATAAATAATGGCAATAATCTCAGAAATTAAAGGGTACATTTGAAGAATTGCGGCATTGATTTCCAGCTTTAAAGTTTATATGACAGTGCAAGCTTAAAGGGGTTAAAAAAAAAAAAAAAAAAAAAAAAAAAAAAAGATGATGATGAAGAAAAACAAAACAAAACTAGTCATTGGGAGCCTGAGTAATAACCCATCATGGATATGCATAATATAAAATATGAAAATAAAACATGAGTAAACTATTAATAAAATGCATTGAATTCCAAAATAAAATTTAAACGTATATTTATGTATTTTTAATACACAGTAATGCTCTGTTACGAAATTGCGAGTACTAACTACTTGATTATCCCGTCGACCGATTTCGACAAACTGTATAAATCACCAAACTATTTGTAAATTATACAGATTGGCGTAATTTTTTATTTTATTAACGAAAAAACAAATAAATTAGTTAAAGATTAATAAAAATATAAATAAAACGTCAAATTAAAAATCGTTTGATGATTTAACAAACACGTGTAAAATGTTTAATGTCAAATGAATGTGACATTTACGGTAAGCCATTATTGGCATTTAATCTTATAAGGTAGAAGTCGTCAAATTTCGTCGAAAGAAAATGCTTAAGAAAGAACTGTTTTATTGTTTTATAAGAAACCTACAAAATTGATTACAGTAAAAAATGTACTTTATATTGGTAAGTCTAATTCTTAAACAAATAATATATAACCTAAAGTTAACAAACTACTATTTCTATAAAACTCAATGTAGAAATTATTAAAATTAAACTTTAATCGTTTATTGAAGCTGTAAAATATAATAAAAATCTGTTATTATGATAAAGTTATCAATTAAATATCTTAGGCTTAGTATTCCAAAATGAAAAACAGCAAGATTTATTCCACTTTAACTCAATCATAGAATTTTTTCCCCCGTGAAATCTAAACCCGACATTATTTTCGCCATCTCAATGTTTACCTATGCAACCCTCATATCCGTATTCACCTTTTTTTAAAAATTGGTATTTTAATTTGATCATCAAAAAATCATTTTAATTCAAAATTTCAAGTCGCGATTGCTATTAGCTTGGAAACAGATACTAAACATTTTATGTTGTTTTAAATGTAAATTGAATTTTCTGAAATAATCTACATGCAATAAATACAATAGACAATATCCCTGCAACGTCACATATAATAAAATGGTGATTTTTATAGTCTCAAACTCGAATTATTACCAAGATCTTGTTTATTTACTTGACTGATTCGGCGAAGTGAAAGAATCTAGTCAAGAACCATCAAGCTCAGTAACATAAATCGCTATTTTTTCAGCAAAAACTTCGGATCACACCATGTGTGTACACCATGTGTGTACACCACTGTATGTCACAACTCTTCTATAAGACACTAATTTTTTGCAGAGTTTTATCAGTGTGTGATTTCGATCAGTTTTGAATTCAGGGGGTGACCCGGGAGGAACATTCCCCTCCAGAGTGATGAGATATACCCCCTGTAAAATGTGAGATTTTGAGTTTTCAATGGTCAAATAGTGCAATCCTCCCCGGAACTGTATAATGTCCCCACAGGAGTCACAGAAATCCCTTCCCGGAGAAAAGTGTATGAATTCAACATTGATTTCGATTACGTAATTTTCGAAATTAAAGTTCATTTCATTCAATTTGAAGCATTTCAAAGCATCTGGAATCAAAATGACGCCCTTCTACAAAATATATTTCAGTTTTAAGAATTAAAATACTCGCTTTTCTTAATAAAATGACGTCATTTACATCCGTTAAATCATTCCTGTTTTACAATGTATTCTTAAACAATATCTATAGAAAAGTATACAAATGACGTTATTATCGTGGAATAATACACAAACATAGCAATAAAACAAATCGTCGTCATTCAAGAAGCAAATTGAGTATCAAATGATTCATATGTCTTCTTTGTTTGCTTATAGTAGTTTCACGCGGAAATCATTCATTTATATTCTTTCAAAATTCAGAAAATGATTTTATACACAGATTAATAAATTTACATTCCTTCAGTTATTTGATACGAATTAAGTAAAAGCAGAAAAAATGACTCATACCATTATTCTTTAAAATACATTTTTATAGAGAGAAAGTGTTCTACAGAGTGTAAATTATGTTTGTAACTATCTAAAAATCCCATTTAATTGATAAATAAAAATGAATTAAAATCAAAACTTACCGGATTTTATAACAGATGATATTCTTGGCATAACACGACAAATTAAAATTTTTTTCACTTATGAGAAAACGGCAACAAAAAATACAGTGATTTGCTTTTTTCCATAGAGTAAGAAGAAATTATAGAGAAGTATAGTGGCAGAAGGTGACACCAAAAAAGTAACCCTAAATTAGGCCCAAACACATTCACGCGCTTTTGCTAAAAAGAAGAAAACTTTTAATAATACAGTTTTTAGTTCATAATACAACGAAATGCTACTTTAGAATCCTTAAATATAAGCAGATTGTTTTCATTAGAAAAAAAGTAGTAAATTAGTAGTAGTTTTAGTAAAAATGTATTAATTTAAGAAAAATAATAAATAAAGACTTTTAAAAATGCAATTTTTACACAATTTTCTTTTCTTTTAAATTTCGGCAGACGACAATTTTACATCCAAATATTTTAAAAATGAAATATAAAAATAAAAATACAATTAAAAGTAAAAGTAAAAAAGGATTGCCAGCTTTAATATTTAATAGGATTAATCTTTAAATTACGCAAGATTTTTTTTAAAGTGTAAATTTAATGAAAATTAATAAAATAAAGACTTTTTAGAATGCACTTTATAATCCAGTCTTTAAAAATTTCGGTAGACAGCAATCTTATATTTAGAAATTAAGAAAAAAAAATTATAAATGCTACAAAGCATAAAAGCATAAAAAATAAAAATAAAAATAAATATGTACATTACTAAATAAATAATACTAAGGTACCTGTGCCTAATATGGGCACCCTAAGGATAATCATTTTTTTTCACTCCCATGTACACGTGATAAAACTCCAAAAATATATGACCATGATCCCTGGACTGTTGACTATCATTATTAAAATTAGCAACGTTGTAACTATTATGGTTCAATTTAAATGATAAAAATAAAAAATAATTACAAATGTCCATATAAGGAACCACTAGTCCCTATTATGGACAGGTGGCTCCTTATTAACCTACTACACAGGGTGTATGGAAGAGTCACTCTTTTATGGAATTTTAGAGGAGAGGGGATAAAAAAAATATATCTTAACGTATTCCGGGTGTGGGTAGGGCACAGTAAATATCTTCAGAACATGGCTTTAGAACGGGAGTCATTTTCGGTTGTGGCTCTTCGAAGACCGATGCAAAGCACCTCAGTTACTACAAAATATTATAAAATAATGTAGTTGGTTTTGCTTAGCTTTCTATTTTTGTGAATCTGAAGATTCATTTTCTATACTACCAATGTGGACATAAGGTGTCCATATTGTGAATCGGAAGTAGTTTTATTAAACCTGTAATAAATAATTAAAGAAAACGTTTTCTTGCAATATATGCAATAGCAGTCGAAACTATATTTTAAAAGCTTTCTAAAACATCCCATTTTTCAATATTTAAAGTAATTTTACAATATCTAATACGAATTTAAACTTACCTGTAATTACTATCAGCACACCCCGGAACAATTTCCCTTCTAAATGGCGAACAGCGCGCTTTTTTGTACTTTGCTGACTTAATTATCTTTTCAACTGCTTTTCTTCACGGACATGTAGAGCGATCTCTCTATAAAAATTGTTACTTTTAAAAATATTAGGGGTGTCCATATTGAGAGCACTGTCCATATTGGGTACAAATACCTTACTAATAAAAAACTATAAAACTGAAGGGTTAGGAAGGACAAGGATTGTTAGCTTTAATGTTTATGTGAATTGCGCATGTTTAAGGGAAAATAAATATATATTTTTTTAAAGAATAAATTTAATCTATACTAATATTATAAAGAGGAAAGAATTGATTGTTTGTTTGTTTGAATTGAATAGGCTCCGAAACTACTTGACGGATTTGAAAAATTCATGCACCGTTGGAAAGCTACACTATTTCCGGTGAGCATAGACTATATTGGATTTTCAAAAAAAAAAAAAAAAAAAAAAAAAAAAAAAAAAAATAGAAATCCTTACTAAAATGAAAATAATATAACCAAAGGTGTAGAAAAATGACCTTAAAAAATCTTTACATCGCGTACGCGGCGAATACTATTGATTATTTATACTAATATTATAAAGAGGAAAGATTTGATTGTTTGTTTGTTTGAATTGAATAGGCTCCGAAACTACTTGACGGATTTGAAAAATTCATGCATCGTTAGAAAGCTACACTATTTCCGGTGAACATAGACTATATTATATTTTCAAAAAAAAAAAAAAAAAAAAAAAAAAAGGGATTTTTACTAAAATGAAAATAATATAACCAAAGGTGTAGAAAAATGACCTTAAAAAATCCTTACATCGCGTACGCTGCGAATACTATGATTAGCTTACTAATATTATAAAGAGGAAAGATTTGATTGTTTGTTTGTTTGAATTGAATAGGCTCCGAAACTACTTGACGGATTTGAAAAATTCATGCACCGTTGGAAAGCTACATTATTTCCTGTGAACATAGGTTATATTATATTTTCAAAAAAATAAATAAATAAATAAATAAATAAAAGATAGGGATCCTTACTAAAATGAAAATAATATAACCAAAGGTGTAGAAAAATGACCTTAAAAAATCCTTACATCGCGTACGCTACGAATACTATTGATTATCTATACTAATATTATAAAGAGGAAAGATTTGATTGTTTGTTTCTTTTAATTGAATAGGCTCCGAAACTATTTGACGGATTTCAAAAATTCTTTCACCGTTGGAAAGCTACACTATTTTCGGTGAACATAGACTATATTTTCAACAAAAAAAAAAAAAAAAAAAAAAAAAAGGATCTTTACTAAAATGCCCATAATGTAACCCAATGTGTAGATAAATGATCTTAAAAAATCTTTACATCGCGTGTGGTGCGAATACTATTGATTATAATCTATATACATAAAACAAAGTCGTGTTAGTTACACCATTTATAACTCAAGAACAGATGGATCGATTTTTATGAAATTTTGTATGGAGGTATGCGGTGTCAGTAGTGGCACAGGACTTGGCGACTTGCTCTACCCGAAGCAAAGCGAGGGCGGGCCGCTAGTATTATATAAAATAAAGACATTTTAGAATGTAATTTATGAATAAGTATTTTAAAATTTCGGTAGATGATAATGTTACATTTAGAAATTAAGAAATAAAAAGTAAAATTAAAAATACAATAAAAAGTAAAAAGAATTATGGACAATAGTAAATAAATAATACTCAGAGATGTAGTGGGGATATACGGGGGTATACGCCGTATACCTTCTGGATTTTTTAAAAGAACACCGGATATCCTCTGTCTCTCAAGAAAACTATAACATACATACGCATAGCGCATATCTTCTGTTAATTTTACGACTACACCTCTGATAATTCTACTAATAAAACATTTCAGAAATTGAAGGGTTAAGACAAAGATCACCAGCTTTAACATTTATAAGAACTAGGCAAGTTTAAGAAAAAAGAAATAACAATAATAATAATAATAATAATCGATAGAATAAATGTAATGAAAATTTATAAAATAAAGATATTTCATAAATCAGTCTTTAAAAATTTCATTAAATGATAATCTTACAGTTAGTAATTAAGAAATAAAAAGTAAAAATGAAAATACAGTAAACATCCTTTAATCCGGCACGTTCGGGACTTGAAGCATACCGAACAACAAAATTTTCTGCATTATAGGATGAATGTCGGAAAAAGTGTAGAAGTAAATAGAAGAATTAAACAAAATATGACAGTAAAGCATGTTTCTGCTTTTATAAACAGCTTGAATAGAATGAAAAAATTCAATAATTTAAAGCACAACGTGTACACATGACTATAAACTGGAAATGTGCACTGTAGGTCTACTCGTAGAAGCCACCTTAAACAAATCTTGGACATCAGTTTGTTTTGTAGTAGATTTTTCATTTCTTTTGTTTTAGGAAGTCATTTCATATGACGTGGAGTTTCATAATTTTTGTCCTACCATCAAAGGTATCAAAAAGATGGAGGATTGGGAGCAGGAAAACACAATGATAAACCTAAGAGTCAACCACTGGTGGTATTCATTTTTGATTTATGCATCACTTCACTTCCGGCAGACATGGATCTTTAGTTTCCCCTATTTCTACTCTTTCATAAAATAAAGTTATTATTATTTTTTTTGTGTGTGTGTGTTGAGTGCTTGATATCTTAAGTTTTTGTGCTGTCTCTTGAACTACGTGTTGCAACCTCCTGGTCTAAAAGTTAAATTGGTTAAAAGATACTTGAGATGAGGTAAGTTTTGATTGTTATACCAGTCATCGAATTCGGGATCAAAGTGAAAATTTTAGCTATTCATAAACAATTTTTTTAAGGATTTAGATTTTTTTGGGATTTTGCTATAAAGTTCTTTTACAAGAATACGCAAAAGAATTCTGTTGCAACATGATCTGTTTGAGAAAACTTGTTTATGTCTCATTTTAATAATGTTATGATAAATAAAACATAATGAAATTATAAAGAATCTCCGGCGTATCATACAACATATTTTCTGCAGATTATGAATATTATTACCGAGTGCATTTATTAGCGATTTGCGCTGATATACACAAAAAGAATTAGATCAAAGGATTGACAGCGATCGATAATTGCTGGAAATACGCTTTTCGCTGCAATATGTATTTTTCAATATTAAATTTCGCGTGTTTTACGTGGTGTTATAAATCATAGAAATCATATCGCTCACATGCAAAGAAAAGTGACGCATCTTGGTAAAAGTAGATTTCACAGCAGAGGCAAAAGAAAAAATAAATTTCATGACTTTACTGTAGCATAAAATTATATCACTTAGGAGCTGTGCATAGTATAAAGTTATCATTTTAGGGTGTAGATGGGGTCTGGCAATTGATATCGTAAAATACTCAAGGAGGAGAGGGATGAAAATATATGATATCTTTATAATTTTTGATCCAATTAAATTTTTCTCTTTTTGTTTGTAATTTGCACTTAACATCTGAATAGTGTAATCTATTATTATTATTATTTTCTTTAAATAGTTAATTTTTATTAAAATTATTATAAAATTAAATGATTATAAAATTCTTTAATCCCAAAATATGGAATACCCAACGTTTGGCAATCATATTCTTCTGCCATATGTGTATGCACATATAATCCGCTGCTCAAGAAACCAAGTGAGAAGTACATATAAATGATGCTTTTTGTGTAAACTAGGTAATAAAAAAAAAAGATTGTTGCCGACTTGTTTCGTTGATAAGAAGTTCTACCTGGAATTTCTTAATAATATTATGTTAATGTGGAAAGAATATCATTATCTGTGCATGATTCATGATTTTTCAGTCTTTTTTCATTTGCACTGGCCAATTATTTTCCAGTTATAATAGCTCTGTCGCAATTACTTTACATTCTAATAATAAGCAAATGAAATATCCCTAATTAAGATAGTTTAAAAAAATCATGCTTAAAAATTATTTTGAATACTTATGCCCTTTTTAAAGACATAAAAAGAAAGAAAAAATCATACGCCATGCATAGATTGTAAAACAATTTCCAAAACATTCAGAATAATGTAACAGAAATTTCACCATTTAATAAATTGAAACAGGATATCTAATTCAACCATTTGGCAACGCATACTACATTACAAAACGCAATTTCAGAAATTCTTTTCTACAGTCAGAAAATTGTCCGAATTCTTTGAGCGGCCCTGTGTATGACATATAAATTTGTATCTATAACCTCTTCCTACCCTAGGGTTTATATGAGTACTTTTTTAAATTTCACTTATGGATTTATATCAACAAACTGATAACTATGAAAGGCTGAACAGCCAAATAAACAAATAAATAAATAAATAGATAAAAATAAATAAATTTGTTTTTATACACAAAATTTCATGATACATGGGGAGTCAAAAGTACAATTATCGACAATTTCTTATTATTTTTTAAATTTAAATTTAATTTTTTGCATTGCAAAAACATTGAATGGCATAAAATAAATGTATATTTAATAACTTCTTATTACTAAAACTTTACAAATAGTATCTTAACGTACAGTAAAATTATTTACGTTTTCATTTTTGTATTTTCCTTACATTACGGTTGCAAGCCATTTTTATACAACACGTAACTCGCTAAAAAAGCACTATAAGAAGCAAATTGATATTTTGTTTAGTTCTGCTCTTGTTAGGCTAAATTCGTATCAATTTCTCTTTTTTTTTTTTCCTAACATTATTTATATACTTGAAAAAAAAATTGGTTGCCTGTAAAGTCGGTATACGGGCGAAAGTTTTACGTGACAACGACTTTGAGTTGTAAAATAATTTTAATGTGAATATTCATTCGTATAGTAGGAAGAAGGATGAAATAATAGTAACAATTTAAAACATTTATTTATACAAAGAATTATATTTAAAACATTAATTTATACAAAGAATCTCGCACTGAATTTCATATTAACAAAATTTTATTTTTACCTTTACACATACATACGTATTTATATACAAATATACATACAATAACTTGCAATACACTGTGTTTGTTAAACACATTTTACTTCATGTTTATTGATGTCAAATGTTGAATTTTGTAAACAGCATATTAAAGAATTTTTCAATGAGCAGAATATAACTAAAGTAAAATGGCTTTCACTAATCACATATCATTAGTTTTCCATAATATACCACCGAATTACGAAATAAACTACACTTATTTTCTTTGTACTTTATACTAATAACTAATACATAACGTATTTCGTCTTAGTTTGATACTATCTAAAATTCCTATTAAGCACCGCCCCTTCCTTGCAGCGAATTCACATTCACGTTCAGAAAATGGTCCCACAAGTGACCGGAAAAAGTTAAGAGAAAAGTGAGCGCGTATCGTGAGCGGAGCGTAACGTAACGTAACGCAGTTTCTTGAAGTGTCTCCCGGCAAACCAATTTACAAGACGTTGTCACGTCAAAACTGTAAAAATGTGTATCTATAAGATACAGCAAGTCTGAAGAGGATAGACTGCATTCATGCAAAATTAAGAAATAACTGCATTTT
Source organism: Maratus speculifer (assembly GCA_964019185.1). Lineage (NCBI taxonomy): Eukaryota > Metazoa > Arthropoda > Arachnida > Araneae > Salticidae > Maratus > Maratus speculifer. The sequence goes on along the minus strand of OZ025296.1, from coordinate 184,612,786 downwards.
GTTATTAACAAATTTTGACGCAGTACATTTACATTTTGGTAAAACATATTGAATTAAAAATGAATGAAAACAAGAAAGACCGTAGTGATCTTAGATTTACAGAGCGAAAGCCATCGACGGATCTACTGGTATGCATTTGTTTATTTTTCAAGACGTTGATTCAAATCAATAATTTTTTTGGATCATTTACTGCGTCATCGCTTTCTAAGTTTTCCTTTCTTATCCTTTCTTTTGCAACTTTTCTTTAAATAATTTTCTATTTCAAAACATGTCATTTCCACCAGTTCATGCTTAAGCGAAAGGATTAAGAATAGCTTACGAAAATAAAACGCATTACGCAATAAACAAGTTGGATTGAAAACAGGTCGTACTAATACATCCTTCAAATTCATTCTGTCCTTTCCCGAAGTTTCTGATTTATAAAAAGCTTTAATAAAGCTACACGGAGCCAGTTTTAAGAGATTAATATATGATTTAAAATTGATAAAATAAATTGTTTGGGTAGTTACGTTTCTCTAATATTCAACGATGTCTGCTTACGCTTGTTATACACAGGGTGATCAAGAAATAAACTGCCCACTTCATAGGGCCCTCAAACACCTGGATTTGAGGTGGCGTTTTGCTCATGGGCAGCTGAGGTGCATAAAACCAGTAAGTGTTAAATCATTAAAAAAGAAATGGAATTCTATAGAAAAGGTACAAACGGATGTTATAAAACATTTTTATGAAAAGAAATAGCTAAATTTATAGTAAAGAAGAGATATATCTTCAACTGCAGTACGGGAAATGTAGCAAAGCCCCCGCCGTGATTAGTGTGTGGTCACCATGGCAAAGTAATAAAGTTGGGAATAACACAAACTGCTAGATAGGAAAGCCCATGAAGTATTATAAAACATGAAAAGAAAGAAGTTTTGAAATAAGAATTTAAGTGAGTAGAAAAATTCTTAGGTGCACTCTGATGAAGCATTTTAGGCTGGAAAGTGTAAGCTCGCAGGTGCCTCTTTTGGGGCGAGGTAAAGAAAGGGGGAAAGTGAAAAGAGTAGAACGAATAGCAAAAAACATATTATATTAAAATACCAATAAAAATTGAGAGTCACAGAGGATTGGGTTTTTAAAGGGGTAACTAATTAAAAATGAAAAAGGGCTAGCGAGAGAAAAGGGTTAGGAAGCGAAGAGAGAGGGACAGTCATTTTTTTTTTTACTCGAGTTTTGGTAGTGAATTTTTACAGCCAGCGCGCTATGTCTGATTGTGGGAAGAAGATACTATGGGTGCTCCAGCGAGAAGTAACCGTATCCTCCCCTCAGCTGCCATGAAACTAATTTCACTTTTATAAATAAGATCCTTGTTTAATCTTAATCACTATGTTTATGTCCCTTCATTAGAGTACGTGTCAATGAATAAAATTTTAGTTCCGACTACCCTGGGTATTTTCAATGTAATAATGTGCACTACTTTCATGGATCAACAACTAAATTTTCCAATACTAATAATAACACATTGCTCAGTGGTGCACAAAACAGGAATTTTAATATACATTAGTACATATTAAAATAAAATAAAATTTTCAACGTTTCGCGAGGTAACGTTGAAATTGAGGAAGCCAAAATCATAGTTCCATGCAATAACCCAGTTCAAGGTAAAATAATAGAATCCATCGAAATCATAGCACGTGAAAATAAACCATGTAATGATAATTTATCCTACAATATACCAAAAATATGGCATAACATCATAAAACCTTAAAATTTTTATTTCCTTGCAATATTTTAATTTTTACTCACGTGTAATTGGCAACATTTTTAAATTTTAATTCATTTAATTTTTAATTTAGTAGAAATATCTCTCGAACAGTAGCGGATAGAGACAGCTTAATGCAACAATGTTAAAACTTAGACTGCATAACGAAGCGGGGAAAAAATCAAAAAATCCCTACCCGGTTTTGGCATGTTGTTTTCTTGGTATTGATGTTCGTTTCGGTTACTTTTCCCTGTATTTTACATTGTATTGTGCATTTATATTTTCTTTTTCTCATAATTTTATTACTCTTAATATTATAACGTGAAATGTTAATACGATAGCGCATTCCTATATCAAAAATACTTTCTTCTTATTTGAAAATTAGCATAATATTTATGCCTTATAAATATTAGAAAAATATTTCAAAATTGTATCGCGTATTTTTGAACAAACTCATGCATATTTTAATAGTTTGATTCCGGCGTTAGTAACCTCGGCATTAACCAGTTTTGTCCATTTTAGAAATGTTTTCAATGCTACTTTCGTGCATCCAGAGATGTTTCTTTGGGTTTTAGAGTCGTTACAGTCGTTAAAGACAGCAGCTTTGACGAGTTTCGTTGTGGCACAACTAGTTGCGTGCGTCCAGCAATTTTTTTTGTTGTTATTTATGCTCATATGAGCGTTGACCGCGGAACTGACGAGTTTCATGTACTTTAGAGACTACTGCACAGCGAGTTTCATGTATCCAGTGATGTTTTTTTGGTTTAAATGGGCGCGCAGCGCTCATACGTACGTTAGTGATTACGGCATTGACGAGTTTCGTGCACTTAAGAGATTGCAGCACAGCGAGTTTCGTGCACTTTAGAGATTGCTACACAACGAGTTTCGTGCATCCAGTGATGTTTTTTTTTGTTTAAATGAGCGCGCAACGCTCATACGTACGTTAGTGGCAGCGGCGTAGACGAGTTTCGTGCACTTTAGAGATGGCTGCACAGCGAGTTTTGTGCACTTTAGAGTTTGCTGCACAGCGAGTTTCATGCATCCAGTGATGTTTTTTTTTGGTTTAAATGAGCGCGCAGCGCTCATACGTACGTCAGTGACTGCGGCATAGACGAGTTTCGTGCATTTTAGAGGTTGCTGCACAGCGAGTTTCATGCATCCAGTGATATTTTTTTTGGTTTAAATGGGCGCGCAGCGCTCATACGTACGTTAGTGATTGCGGCATTGACGAGTTTCGTGCACTTTAGAGATTGCAGCACAGCGAGTTTCGTGCGCTTTAGAGATTTCTACACAGCGAGTTTCGTGCGCTTTAGAGATTTCTACACAGCGAGTTTCGTGCATCCAGTGATGTTTTTTTCTTGTTTAAATGAGCGCGCAGCGCTCATACGTACGTTAGTGACTGCGTCATTGACGAGTTTCATGCACTTTACAGATTGCTGCACAGCGAGTTCTGTGCACTTTTGAGATTGCTGCACACGAGTTTCGTGCACTTTAGAGATTTCTACACAGCGAGTTTCGTACATACAGTGGTGTTTTTCTTTGTTTAAATGGGCGCGCAGCGCTCATACGTACGTTAGTGACCGCGGCAATGACGAGTTTCGTCCATTTTAGAGCCTGCTGCACAATCAATTTCTTGTCCCTAGTGATTTTTTTTTTTTTTTTTTTTTTTTTTTTTTTTTTTTTGTTCCGTTTTAATAGACGCGCAGCGTTTAGGAATCATCATTGGAACTGTTCACGTCGTTAATTGTCTGCCGAAAATTCCGTGTTTTGATTCGTGTGAATTTTTAGGTTTCTGAAAATTCAGTTCGTTTGAGAGTGCTTGTCACTAAAATCGCCAAAATCCAGTGTCTGGTTTTATTTAGGACTAGCAGCCTTCGCCCGCTGCGCTGGTCAGTTTTTCTAAAGAAACTTTGAATCAAACGAAATTTTTAAATCATATTAATTTTCAGTTTTATGTCATATTTTATACTGTCTATAATCGGTGAAGAATCAGTCATCTAAAGACATAGTCAATTTATAAAAATGTGAAGTATCTCACGAACTACTGAACTTATAAGAATTTGCTTGGTACCATTCGATTCAGCATGAAAAAATACACTAAAATATGTTATCAGTTGAAAAATAACTACAAAAGACGATTTTTAAGGAATTTTTTAAAAGTTCGTTCCTTTTTTTAACTCCCTTAGGGGTGGAATTTTCGAAAATCCCTTCTTAGCGGCACTCGATGTTATAAGAAGTATTTTTATCCCAAATTTCAAGATTTTAGGTTCGGCAGATTTTTTTGTACTGTGATTAATACGAAATCCAGACTTTCTTTTATATATATAGATTATGTCATTAATATTTGAAAAGAATGCGTTATAATTATTAATATTCTAATATTAAAACGATTATAATATGGCTTTCATTGTACATTTCTATAAAATAGCAATTAAAATCACCATTAAAAAATAAAATTGAAGAAATAATACTTTTATTATAACCTTTGTCTAAGTTTATAAATATAATATCACTTTAACATCAATACCAAGAAAACAACTCGCCGAAACCATGTAGGGATTTTTTGATTTTTTTCCCCATTCGTTACTCAGTCTAAATTTTAACATTATTGCATTAAGCTGTCTCTATCCGCTACTCTCTCGAACAAGATGCAAACGTAGTCCTTCCATTTCATATTTTCCTGAAGACGCCCGCAGAAGACGGCGCGAAACGTTGAAAATTTTATTTTATTTTAATACTAGCAGGCTATGCCCGCTGCGCTGGTCCATTTTTCCAAACGAATCTTGACTCAAACAAAATGGTGATTTGAAATTTCTTTTTTAAAGCAGTGTATACCATCACCTGGAATGTCGTTCCTCAATGCTGAAAACGAAGCCAGTGCCAATGACATTGCGATATTGCACAATTATATGCCTTGGACAAAATTTGGGTAATTAAGTACTATCTCTCTTGTTTTATCATTTATAGTAGAGTTTGATATGAAAATGAGACCGTTATGACAGCAGGAATCAAAATGTTCTTTACTCATCACATTATTTTGTTAGAAAGAATTATGTTTGCTATATATGTCCTGTGATGTGAACGTCTAATAAATGTTTTCTGTATTTATAGAAGAAGTTATATTTATCGTACAAAATATTATAATTTCATCTAAATATTACGAAAATTATTAACATTTTGGTAGAAGAGCGGTGGTTCTAGAGAAAATGTTTGTGTTTTGAGTGCAGAAATAAATAAAATAAAAATATGAATTGAGTGGAATTAGGCCTAATGGAAGAAAATAATTTCTCCGATTGGAATAACCGCCAATAGGATAAATTTAAGAGGTAAGAATTTTATATGCACTTAAAATATTCAGGAAGATAAAGTATTTTAACTATGTCTGAGTCAAATATGTTTGGAATTCCCAGAATAGAACCCTTAACAAGTAAAAATTATACGTTATGGAGTATGAGGGTTGAAGCTTTAATTAAGTCGAAGCATTTATTTGATGTTATCGAAAATGATGAACCGATAAAAAATGAAAAGGATCCCGCTAGTTTAAAAGTGCATAAAACATGGTTAGAGAAAAATGATGAAGTATATGGTATAATTATATTAACGTTGTCAGCAGAACAAACAATGGCAGTTAGAGGAGTTAAGAAAGCTAAAGAATTATGGGAACTACTTAAAAAACGTTATGCAGGAATTGAGAATCAAAGAAAAATTCAATTAAAAATTAATTTGGCGAGAATAGAAAAAAATGAAAGGGAAACAATTGAAGAATATTTAATAAGAGCTCAAGGTATCGCAAACGAAATATTAGAATTAGGTACAGAAGTTGATGAAAGCGAATTAATAGGATTTATTATAGAAGGACTCCCAAAGAAATATAGTGAAGTAACAACTGCGATATCGTCAAACCCAAATATTACTTACGAAGTGATGCGAGAAACTTTATTGAGATATGAAAGAAAATATGATAGATTTCACGAAAGCGATTTTAAAGCATTTAGGGCTAATGAAAAGAAAAGAATTTATTGCTTCGCGTGTGGAAAGCCAAATCATGTAGCGCGGAATTGTTATAATAAATCGAATATGACACACTCGCGAAATAATAGAGAATATTTACCAAACAAAAATTTTCAAAATTTTTCTAGTAATAAAGTTAAAGCATTTCAGGATGTGAGAGAATATTCACAAAACAATAAGAATTTTAACAAGAATAATAATGTTTCAAACAAGAAAATAAAGGAATATACATGTTTTACAAATGAACATGCATTGCACACAGATGAATTTCATAAAAATGAGTGTAAAGAATCTGAAAATAATAGGAAAATAACCTGGATGTTAGATTCAGCTTGCACTTCGCATATGACGCATAGAGAAGATATCGTTGTAGATGGAAAACCTGAAGATGTAGAAATTGCAACTGCTGACAGCGAGCGATCAATACAAGCAAAATATCGCGGAAATGTTCATGTTACTGCTTGTGATCAGAAATTTGGCGAATCAAATATAAAACTTACAGATGTTCTTTGTGTACCTAATTTAAGAGAAAATTTGATGTCAGTTCCAAGTTTAGTCAGAAAAGGAAATTATGTGATATTTAATAATGAAGGAGCAGCCATTTATGAAAAGAACACAGGCGAATTAATTGCTCAAGGAACTTTTGAAGATAATACATTTAAAATAAATTTAGCTTTACGAGAAATAATTGAAGATAGAAACGAATCTTGTTTACAGACAAATGAATCTAAGAAAGAACTATGGCATAGAAGACTTGGGCATATAAATTATGCATACTTGCAAAGAATGTCAAGAGAAAATCTTGTAAGGGGATTAGAAGAGATAGATGGTAAAGAAACAAAATGCGAAATATGTATTCAAGGAAAATTAACGAGAATGCCATTTAATCAAGTGATAGAAGGAACAACACGTATTTTAGAGCGGCTACATGTTGATTTATGTGGACCAATGACAGTACACTCATTAGGAGGAAATAAATACATGTTAATGGTAGTAGATGAATATAGTAGAAGATATTTTGTAGATTTTTTAAGAAGTAAAGATGAAGCAAAAGAAAGAATTATAAATATAATAGAGAGAAGAGAAAATGAAACCGGCAAGAAAGTAAAAGCAGTGAGATCAGATAACGGTGGAGAATTTACTAACGAACAGCTCATGAATTATTATAAAAGAAAGGGTATTAAGAATGAAAGAACAACAATTCATAGTCCTCAAAGCAACGGGATTGCTGAAAGAGCTAATCGTACAATTATTAATACAGCAAGAACATTGCTGATAGAAGCAAAGCTACCTTTATCTTTTTGGGCCGAAGCAGTGTCAACAGCAGTTTACATACATAATGTTACTCCAACGGCTACAAGAAAGAAAACGCCGTTAGAATTATGGTCAAGTAATAAGCCTACAGTAAAACATATGAAAGTATTTGGATGTAAAGCTTTTTATCGCAACGATGACATCAATAGAAAGAAATTTGATGTAAGAGCAAAACCTGCAGTATTTATCGGATATTCAAGAGATCGTCGAGCATACAGATTATATGACTTAAAGGAAAAGAGAATACGTGAAAGCAGAGATGTTGTGTTTATAGAAGAAAAAATGGGATATGAAGATATAGTAAATAAAGAAGAAATGACTGATGAATTTGAATACATCAATATTATCAGTAATAAGAATATAATAGATGAACAAGAAGAGAACAATTCCGATGAAAATGATGAAGAATTAAATCAGGAAAAAGAAACAATTAGGTTGACAAATGATTCGAATGTTCCTGAGACAGAGGGAAACGAAATAAATAATATAATTAGTGAAAATAAAGAACAACAAGAAAAAGAAATTAATAAAAATAAGTTTTCTGAAGAACCTAGAAGATCATCACGAATTAGGAAACCGAATCCAAAGTATTTAGCAAATCTAGTGCACGAGGAAGTTCCAAAGAATTACAAAGATGTATTAAATTCTAAAAATAAGGATAAATGGATAGAAGCAATCAAAAAGGAATTACATTCGTTAGAAGAACACAAAACATGGAAAATTGTTGACAAACCAAAAGATGTGAAAGCACTGAGAAGCAAATGGATTTTTAATATAAAAGAAAGCGGTGAAGATGTAAAATATAAAGCTAGGTTAGTAGCAGACGGATCAAGACTTAAATTTGGAACAAATTATCAAGAATCGTACAGTCCAGTAATGAAAACTGAATCATTTAGAACTTTATTGGCAGTCGCAGCAATGAAAGGCTACAAAACTAGATTTTTCGACGTAGAAACAGCTTATCTGAATGCAGATCTAGAAACTGCTGTTTATATGAATCCACCTGAAGGCCTACAAATTGAAGGAGGGAAGATATTACTCGTGACAGGAAATTTATATGGATTGCCTGAAGCAGGAAGATGCTGGTATGAAAAATTGGTTAAAATATTTGATAAGATAGGATTAAAACCATGCAAAGCAGACCCTTGTGTATTTGTCAATAAAAAAGATAATGAATTTATTACAGTTGGAATCTATGTAGATGATGGGATAGTCGTTAGTGAATCCGAAGATTTGATAAATAAATTCGTACAACAATTGAATAAAGAAGCGAAAATTAAAGAGCAGAAGAAAAATATAAAATTCCTTGGTATTGATATTGAAGAAAAGAACGGAGAATTTTTATTAGGTCAAACTAAATATGCAGAAAAGATTTTAGAAAGATTTGATATGGAAAATTGTAAAAGTGTGAAAACTCCTGGTGTACTCGGAATAAATTTAGATGAATATGAAGGTGAAAATAAAATTGAAGAAACGCTATATCAAGAAATGCTTGGAAGTATAGGATATCTAGTAAGAGGAACAAGGCCAGATTTAGCTTTCACTTTAAGTAATTTGTCTCAATATGCAAAAGATCCTAGAGAAATTCATTTACAGGCAGTGAAGAGAGTTTTGCGTTATATCCAAGGCACAAAAAACTACAAACTTCGAATTAAAGGTAAAAAGGGTCAATTATCACTTTGTTCTGATTCTAGCTGGTGTACTACACAAGATTCAAAATCATTTGGTGGATATATCGTAAAAATAGGAGAATCTTTAATTGGGTGGAAAAGTAATAAGCAGAAACTGGTTGCGCTTTCTACAATGGAATCTGAGCTTTTAAGTTTGTATGATGCAGTTTGTGAAGGAAAATGGCTAATGGGTCTCTTGGAAGAATTAAATCAAGCAGAGATGGTAAAGCGTCCAATAGAAGTCAGTACTGATAGTCAGTCCGTAATTGATTGGATCAAAAACCCAAGAGTGAATAATCGTAACAAACATATCAATAGAAAACATCATTTTGTGAAAGATGAAAAAGCTAAAGAAGAAATTGAAACAAAATATGTAAATTCATCTGAACTGGAGGCAGATATAATGACAAAGAATTTGAGTTATGATGTCATGAAAAAACACATTACAAGTCTGGGCATTGCTGAGGATTATTGACATGCGAAAGGAGGGATTTGTAAGTGAAATCGCATGGCAATAATTAAATTGTTTTTGTTTAAAAGAACTTTGGACAATAGCCATTATTTCATGACTCCATGTATTAGGTTTTTTATTTTCAGGCGGTGAACGTGAGATGATGCTGATATGTTATTATTATTATTCTTTGTATTTTTCGATATTATGTTTGCTATATATGTCCTGTGATGTGAACGTCTAATAAATGTTTTCTGTATTTATAGAAGAAGTTATATTTATCGTACAAAATATTATAATTTCATCTAAATATTACGAAAATTATTAACAAGGTCTACTACAGTTTTCTATCTACCTTGGTCTGTTCCAGCAAAGTACATAGCAAAATGTGTAAAAAAGAGTGTTTAACTTATATATTTATTAGAACAATGAAGCATAACAGGTGTGTTTTAAAGCTCAATTATTTGAGTAAAATTAAAATTACATCAGTTTCACTACCTCTTCATTTTTTAAGCCAGTTGAAAACATGTAGCTTTTAAATAGGGGATAATCTTTATGCTAAATTTTGTAGAAAAATAAAACTTCAGCTTGTAATCAATTCCATTATGATTTTTGGCGTCAAACATTAGTATTGCTTATAACGATAGACTTATTTCGTGTCTATTGTCAAATGAAAGTGAAGTTTACAATCATCTATTATTGGCATTTAATCTTTTACCTTGGGGATAGTTTTTTTGGGGCGGGGGTTCGACAGGGTAATGAAGTAGTATTTAATAGTTAATTTTTGATAAAATTCTGTTGATAGGGCTTAAATGTTAATTAAAAGTGCAACATAAACATTAAAAACAAAATTTTCTATTGTCGGTATTTCATGTATATTTTTTTCTTAGCCAATTTTGAAGTATTTTTTTTTAACCTGAATTATTGATAAATTAATTGCGAATATTTTTTTAATTCTATATCATTGTTATTCCGAAGATTTTTCCTGCACATTGCAAATATTGCTTTTTTAGTGATAGTAAAATAACTGCAGATGAAAAATACATAATAAGGCTAAAACCCAGAATTAACGACAGCTTGGCGAATGCCTCTACGGAGACTTGAAAAGTACGCGAGTTCTGTCAACTTAAATATCCAGATAGAATTTTAACAAATAATAGGTACTACTTCATTATTCCATAGATCAATTTCGCCAAATTATACATATTGCAAAACGACTCACCATATTATACAAACGGATATAACTTTTATTTTAAATAACAAAAGAATCAATAAATTACTAAAATATTTATAGAAATACAAATAAAACGTCGAATCAAAAAATAGTTGATAACGTAACAAACGCATGTAACATGTTTAATGTCAAATGAATGTGACATTTACGATAATCCATTATTGACATTTAATCTTATATTTTGGCGGCAGTTTTTTGGTCGATGGGATAATTAAGTAGTACCATATAATATAAAAATATATAAATAATAATATAGCCAATAATATTTTGGTCAGGTATCATGTATGTATCACGTTGGCGCGATTGCGACAAAATTGTGATTTTTTGGATTGTTTGGTAATCTGGTTATTATTGTTTATCTATACTAATATTATAAAGAGGAAAGATTTGATTGTTTGTTTGTTTGTTTGTTTGTTTGAATTGAATAGGCTCCGAAACTACTTGACGGATTTGAAAAATTCTTCCACCGTTGGAAAGCTACACTATTTCCGGTGAACATAGGCTAATTTTTTATTGATTTAATAAAATATTTTTCTTAATAATTCAAAATTTCATTATTTTTCATACAGAATCAATTAAAATTTTTCCGATAAAAAATAAGCATTTTTCTTTCCCGTTGCCAAGAAAATGTAATCTGGTATAATATTAATAATAATTTGATTAATTCAATTAGTAATTATGGAACAAAACAATTTGTATGATTTTAAAATAGAAAAAAAAAATAATGAAATAGTTTACTGATAAATAAACGACTATTACTGGATTACCACGTGAGGCATAAAATCGCAATTTTGTTGTAATCGTGCCAACGTGATCCGTAGATGATATCTGCATCTAAATATTATTGGCAATATTATTGTTTATATAATTTGTTTACATTTTTGGCAATATTACATTATTTGGCAATACTTGAACTCCTATCGACCAAAAAACTGTCGCCAAAGTATAAGGTTAAATATCAATAATGGATGATCGTAAATGTCACATTCTTTTGACATTAAATATGTTTTGCAAATTGTTACGTCGTCAACTAATTTTAATCCGATATTTTATCTCTTTTTCTATTAATATTTTAATAATTTATTAATTCTTTGGTTATTTAAAATAAAAATTATATCCATTTGTATAATTTGGCGAAATTGATCGACGGAATAATCAAATTGTACCAATTGTTTGTTTACACTCTTTATGGATATTTAGGTTGATAGAATTAGCGTACTTATCGAGTCTCCGCCAAGTCATATGCCAAGCAGTCATTAAATCGTGTTTTTGCCTTACTATTATATCTTTTTCATCTGCAATTATTTTACCATCACTAAAAAGGGGTACTTCTAGGTTATCCCGTCGACCAATTTCGCCAAATTATACAAATCGCCAAACTAAAAGCCAAATTATACATGTTGACATAATTTTTATTTTAAATAACGAAAAAACAAATAATTAGTAGAATATTAATAAAAATATTAATAAAAATCGAAATAAAAATCCCTTAATGACATTTTAAACACGTGAATCGCATTTAATGTCATTGAATGTGACATTCACGATCATCTATTATTGGCATTTAATCTTATAGTTTGGCGATAATTTCTGGTCGACGAGATAACCTAAAAAAGAAATATAAGTACCTAAAAAAGAAATATTTTGAATGTGAAAGAAAATTCATTATCATGAAAAAATATTTGCAATTAATTTATCATTCATTCTAATAAAAAAACGGTACTACTAAGTTATCCCGTCGACCAAAAAATTATCGCCAAACTATCAGATTAGATGCTAATAATGGATGATCGTGAATGTCGCATTCAATGACATTAACTACGATTCACGTGTTTAAAATGTCATTAAACGATTTTTATTTCGACTTTTTATTAATATTTTACTAATTTTTTTTTTGCGCATACTTTAGTGCATTTTTTCATGCTTAATTGAATGGTACTAAGCAAATTCTTTTAAATCCAGTACTTGGTGAGATACTTCACATTTTCCTAATTTGGCGATGTCTTCGGCGCAAAAACCTGAAATTTTGAATCCTTATCTATCTATCTATATATATGTATATATATATATATATATATATATATATATATATATATATATATATATAAATCTTTCCTATAGGAAGTTCATCGGATGGTCTAAAATAATAACATGTTTCACCATACCTCAGAAGCAAATTCAGGTAGAAGCAATTCAAGTGGAATTCAAGATAAAAAAAAACCTACTAAAAAAATCTGAATTACTTTAGTACTTTTGTAATTTGTCAGTTATTTAGTCATTTTAGAGGTATTTTGTCGTCAAAATGAACTTTGAACTGACCAATGTAAGATTACATAAATCAGACAAAAGTTGTGGGTATTTGATTCGATATTAAGATTGTTTATTTAAATATGTTTCGTTTGATTCAAGATTATTTTAGAGATACTGACCAGCGTAGCGGGCGGAGGCTGCTAGTTTACTAATAAACTGTTTCTTTACTTTTCTTTATTGTTTTGTTCTATAGTTATTAATTAAACTTCACTTATTTATTATTGTTTCCTTTTTAAAATAATAGAAAATAATTGAAAATAATATAATATGTAACTGGTATTTGAAAACTTAGTGTTTGCCAAACTGATGTCAAATTAAAAAAAAAAAAAAAAAAAAAAAAAAAAACTCGCCAAGGTGATGCGTATATAAAAATGGTAAAAATGATTATAATAATGTAAACAAAAAAAAGTAAACAAATAATTAAAAAATTGCCTTTTCGACTAAAAAAAAAAAAAAAAAAAAAAAAAAACACCAAGCAGTCGTTAATTCTGTAGTTGCATCAATAGTAAAATTTCTTTTCTTCGTTTGTTTCATAATGAAAAACCATAAATTTAATAATCTCAAATAAAATAATCTGACAAATTTTCTATAACCACGTTGATGATCTAGAAGTCTCCTTAATACATAAACAAAACAGCAAAGATGTCATATGCGCCGAGTTTGGCGCGATAATTTTTTATGCTAATTTGGCGGTAATATTGTTTTCGAATACCAGTTACATGTGTATATTTAAATTATTTTATATTATTTAAATAGTAATAAAAATTAATTTAAAAAGTTTAATTAATAAGTATATAACAAAACAATTTATACAACTTATAAAGTAAATAAACATTTTATTTATAAATAAATATTAATAGTCGGGTTAATATGTCAGACAAACTAATGCCAATTTAAAGTCTATTGCTTACCTCGGTGATACATAATATCTGTGCCAGTAAAACTTTCAGTAATATAGTAAATGTGGTACTTGGCGGTGTTCAATTATCGAAGATTAGTCCAATATCATTTTAAATATTATCTAACGCAGGAAAAATATGAAGAAAATTGAAGAAGAAATGGCTAATTAAAACAGACTTGTAAAATATTTTGGCACATATGCCATATATGCACCACATTTGTGCATTTTTTTTCTTTTTTTTTTTACACAAATTTGGCGAAAACTTCGTTTTTAAATTTCAATTATATATATATCTTTTAATTGTTTTCTATTATTTTAAAAAGGAAATAAAAATAAATAAATAATGTTTTGTTAAAAATTATAAAATAAAACAATTTACATCATTTAAAAAAATAAATAAGAGTAAATAGTTTATTAATAAATATACAATAGCCGAGCTACCATACCCAATCGCGCCAATGTGGTACATATATGACATCTGTGCCATTTTTTTCAGCAGGCAATTTTTATTTCAAAATGTTGAATTTATCGATAGTAATAACGCGAAATTGCATAAATTTCATTTAAATTGCATAGATTTCCTTGTTCAGTTTGTAAATTTTAAAACTAATTTTCCCTGGAAGAGAATTAGACAAAATGGCGCAAAAAAAGTATGTTTGTTGATTACAATTTTCAAAATTACGGTGAAAAACTTTTGAAAAAGAATGACATTATTTTACAATATATATGTGTGTGCCAGAATTTCACACTGAAGCTAAAATTTAAATATTTGATTACAATTTTTAAAATATTAACTTATGTTTATTGAACTTACAACTGAATACTAAAATATACTCCAAAAATTATCTCCTTTTGGAAAAAACAAATTTATTGCGACCTAATGTTAGACATGTGCATTTTTGGCTTAATTCTTTGCCGACAAAAGTTTTAAAAAAATCTCAAAGAAACAAATATATAACTCACAGTTACTTTTATAATTAGATCTGCCTTTCTCTGGAGTAAGTTATATACTATCGAAATTTGATAAAAAAGAGAAAGGAAATAATAGAAAGGAAAATAAATATCGTTCAAAATTCATTTAATCAAATTTTCAAGTTTTTTTTTTTTTTAATTCTAACGCAAGGATAAGTCGCCAAATGTTGCATCAAATGTAATAGTTCACGTTATTTTTTAAGCGTTACAAATATTTCTTTTATTTTTAAGATAAATATTTTTTTTATAATATCATGCCTCATTAAATGGTTTTTCTTTATTACTATCATTATTATTATTATTATTATTATTATTATTATTATTATCAATAGTTATTTTATTATCAGTAATTGTTTTCTGCCTTTATTTGCAAGATGTTTGTAATATTTCTAACAGATATATCTTTTTAAATATCTTTAGTAATGAAATTTTCGCCAAAAAATAAGTACTGGCAACCCTTTCGTCAAAAATAACCGAAAAATACGAAATTTAGTACGAAAAATCAGAGTTATCCCTGTATATTTGTATCATAAACCTCTGCAAAAATATTTCCTATCGAATAATATAATCTGCAAAAAGATCCATCGAGTAGTTTTTTAAAACACCCGTTTGGAAGTTTCAGAACTTCTGCTTTATAATATATATGATGATATGATATGATGTACTAATGTATATTAAAATTCCTGTTTTGTGCACCACTGAGCAATGTGTTATTATTAGTTAAAGTTTATGGTGCAACTGTCCTATATATATTTAACTAAATTTTCTTAACACAACAATGGTGAGAATAATGATTAAGTGATTACAGCAATATTATATTTATGATTTAAAAGGGGTGCTATCAGAAGTGTGGCAAATTGTTTTATTCTTTTAAACGGATGAAGTAAAAAAAAAAATTTTTGTGGTAGATCTCGATTGTTCTGCGATCCACCAGCAGAGTCGCAGCTAGAGAGGGGCACAGCACCTCCCCTTATCATTTTGAGCTTCCCCTGGAAAAGATTCCAAGGTCATTAAATGAATTTTTCTGTTCTGAAAACCCAAATTAAATTCTGTTCAAAAATCTAATTTAGTTTTGAGGCTCTTTCACAATTTTGAAGAAATATTAAATTGTAACTAAAATAAGTTTTTCAACTCCCATATATAGAAGGTATAGAGGATAGATATACAAGAAAGTTATTAATTGGCCCCTGCATATCATGTGCATGCTGATTTTTTTTTCTTTCCAAAACTGTTTCAGTCTGTAACAGCAGGAGAAACTAAACTTTTAAGGAGAAACATTACTTATATAAGAAAAATATATTTTAATAATGTTATTCAAAATGAACTGAAAAGTGCTTTTTAAAATGGAAGTATAAGCGTATATTATTCGCAAGACCGCTACACATTTCCCTCTGTCCGAAGCCTTATAGTAACAGAAAATGCCACTTCTTGGAAATGGCTTCTATTTGTTCCGGAAAGAATTTGAAGAGAACTAAATTATTGCTGCGGCGGTTCAGATTTATTTTTGGAAATTTACTACTAGATACGGAATTTTAAACTAGATGCGAGTATTAACCGTGAAGACGGTAAACAACTTAAAGGCTTCAGTGGGGGAAAAAAAGATTCAGAATTTCAATAAAAGCCAATTTAATATATATATATATATATATATATATATTAACAATACTTAAAAAATAATAATCTCCCTCTTTTACAACCTAGCTGAATGGAAAACGGTTGCTTATTAATTCTATTTACGCAGTTACAGTCATTGGGGGCATTATCCAGAGAATTCAGATTGAGATCCGAAAAAGAACACCTTTAAAGATTATATTTATCAAAAGATTTTACAAATAAAGTTATTTTTTAAGTTAAAATTTTATCAGTTTTTTTAAATATAAATGTTTAAATGCATTCATATAATAATGAGTTTTTTTTTATATGAAAAGGTTTCCTTCTTTATTATAATTTTTTTTCTTCCTTTCATAAAGTAATCAGAAAATCAGATGCCCTTCTTAACACTTTTCTTAACCTATATGCAGAGTCAATGACTTTTATTAAAATATTTATATGCCAAAAAGTGTACAAAATTTCAATTTATTTAATCGATAATTAATTACATGTCAAAATTTTTTATTTAAAATTTAAAATACAAATTCATTAATTAAAAAATATATTGATGATGGTAAATTTTACTTAATACTTAGCAAAAGCCAAGAAAAAACGTTATTTATGTTTTGGTGCATTTTAAATTTTAGAATTGTAAATTCAGTCAAATAACAAAAAAATTCCTATGAATTTTTCATTTATGCTAACCATTAACCTTTTACAGGCCAATGTTCCCAATTGGGAACATAAGTTTAAAAATTTATTACAAATTAAATTTAATCAAACTTGACTAGAAAAAATTAGCCGAAAGAGTAAAAAGAAGCCTTGATTTTTTGAAATAGACGTTACATTCCTATCATTAATGAGGAAATGTACAGAAAATCATAAAAAATGACCAATGCCCACTATAAAATAATCAGTCATAAGAATGATTTTTTGAAACAGATTTTTCGAATTAGATAACAAGATTTTTTTAAACAGAAGTTATATTCCTATTATTTATGGGGAAATGTACGGAAAATAATAAAGATGACCAATGAACACTGGAAAATGACCACCGGAAGTGACCAATGTTCCCAATTGGGAACATTCTGAAAATTACATATAAAAAATTTTGCATCATATTAAATGACTAATATCCCTTAACTAAAGCATTAGAAGGCATAATGTGCAAAAAAATTATTTAAAATATGCCTGGATCTGAATTTGGCCTGTAAAAGGTTAATTTAAACAATTAATTTTAATTGTTTACAATTTTTTTGTTGCCACTTTACAATACTACTACTTAACATCTACAATAAATATATATAAGAACATATTCATATTCTCCTGTTGTATTTTTAATATGTTTTGCTTCGCTATTTCTCTATTCGAATTCCTTTTCGATACGAATGAATTTAATTCCTCATCATCTAGCAACGCTTTGATTCGCATGTCGGTTTTTTGCCGCATTTTTGTTCCTGTCAAGTTTGAAACGTGGGAACTTGGTACTTCTTGATACGGTGCTATTTATAATACGTTGTACGGGCGCGACAAATTTGTACCATTTAGTGAGGTCTTCTATACTAAATTTTGCTAAAATTGGTATAAGAATCCTGTGCATGCGCTCTATTTGTCCGTTCCCTCTCGGAATCCCTATTGTTATTGGAATATGCTCTATATTCTCTTCCTTGCAGTATTCTTAAAAATCAGCAGAAGTGAAAGCCGGACCTTTGTCGGTGACGATCCGCGACGGATTTCCAAAAATCGGAATTCCGAAATTCGATTTGTCGGGTTAACCTATCGATGACTTCTTTAGCGACTGTAGTTTTAACCGGGTATAGCCAAACAAATTTAGTTAATGCGTCCACAACGGTAAAAATATTATTGTAATTTTTATTTGTAGAGGGCATCGGACCAATGTGATCTATGTGATAAGTCTCGAGGGGTATATTTTGTTTGGGAATCGGGTTTAGTAGACCTTCTCTTTTTCCCTGCTTTTTATTGCAAAGTATACACTCTATGCAGTTTGCTATGACGCTCTCAGTTTGTTTTCTTAATTGGGGTATATAATAATTTTCTTTTAAAATCATTTCGGTTTTAACCACCGCGTAATGACCTTTTCTATGAATATTGCGTATTATTTCCTTTTGCATGTTGATAGGAATCATTAGAAGTTCTCGGTCATTTTCATATTTGTATACGATATCGTTTCTTATAACATATTCTGAACTTTCAGTTTTGTCGATCAATTTTCTTATTGCTTGTATGTGTTCGTCTTCTTGTTGGGCATTCTTTGTTTTTAATGTTAATTCATCATGCGATCGGGCGACAATTAGTACTGTATTTCTACTCAATGCGTCTACATGCTTCATTTGGGATCCTGATCGGTGGGCAATTTCATAATCAAATTCTTGTAAGAACAGAGCCCATCTGGCTATTTTTGGCGTAATGTCTTTTTTGTCCATTGTCTTTTGGAATGCGGAACAATCTATCACAATTTTAAATTTAGTGCCTAATAAGTAGTTTCGTAATTTCTTAACTGATTCTATTACCGCGAGTTAGTGATGGGCGATTTCGATATTTTGAATCGATTTAATCGATACTACGGCCAACTCGATTTAATCGATAATTTAAAATTTTTATCGATTTCTCTGAAGGTAATATAATTTTATTTTCCTTCAAAAGTCGAAGATAAAATAGTCGGATGTGCCAATTCCAAAATTTCAGTGTATTAGTTTTTAAGATAGAAGAATTAAAGAAACCTCAGAACCCCCCCCCCCCCCCCCCTGCAAAATAGCGTTTTTTGTTGAGTGATGTACACCGAAAATTGACCAGGATCAATTTTTATCAGGTACCAGCTGAATCTGAATTTTGATGAAAATCCACGAAAGCGCGAGATACAGCTGTTGCGAAATCATAAAAAATGCAGTATATCAGTGCCACCTGTAAGGCAATTTACACCAAGAACTAAATAACACTAATCTATGTCAGGGATTTACTGAATCTGAATCTTGATGAAAATTCGTTCTTGAGATAGCGCTATTGCGTTAATCATGAATAATGCAGTATAGCAGCGCCATCTCTTAAGCGATTTCCACCAAAATATAATTAGCCTCAAATAATATCAAGGACTAATTGAATCTAAATTTTTATGAAAGTCCGTGCATTAGTTCTTGAGATAAAGCTAAAATGGAAACAGGGGCGTGCGAAAAGAGAACTGCGCCCAGTTCAAAGTTCCAATTTAGCTCCCCCCCCCTATTAACTTTTTCTTGTGATAGGCTAGAAGTGATATTAGTAGTAAAAATTTGGTGCCCCCTGAATTTCCGTGCTCGGAACGACCACCTCCTTTCGCCCCCCCCCCCCCTTTCACATGGCGCTGAGTGGAAATTGTGAAAAATTCAGCATAGCAGCGCCATGTGAGAAGCGATATACATCAAAATGCAAAAAAACATCAATTCATGTCAAGGACTAACTGAGTCTGAAATTTGATGAAAATCCGTGAATTCGTTATTCAGATATAGCTGTTGCGCAAATCGCAAAAAATGCAGCATAGCAACGCCACCTGTTAGGCTATATACACCAAAAATTAATTACATTCAGTTTATACCAAGGTCAAATTAAATCTAAAGTTTTGTGCAATTCCGTACATTTGTTCTTGAGATAGAACGGTCAGAAATTTTTGTCATATACAGACTCACAGAGTGACAGACACACACACAGACAGATATTTCTTAAAAACTTTAAAATCGTGTTAAAGACCTTCTAAAATATATAAATCCATCAAAAACGGGAAGTCGAAATTTTTCACGAATCTAATACTCTCTTCTTGTAAAGTTACAAAAGAAAGTAAAAATGTAAAATCGATTCTGCCCGTAAGATCGGTCTTTAGATTCGATTTTAATCTTTAGATTCGATTTCGATTTTTTTTTTTTTTTTTTTTTTTTTTTTTTTTTTCTAGGTTAAATCAGTATTGAATGCAGGTATTTTTCTGCGAGTCCGGAGGAAGGCATCATGTTTTACAGCTCTGTAAGAGAGGGGGAATCGCAATTTGTGCATTAAAAAGCATAAAATCTCATAACTTCTGTATGGGGGGGGGGGGGGTGTATCTCCTGCGGGCCACCCCATTAAATCGACACTAGGTTAAATCGTTATATTTTTGTTTAGAATTCCAGTTATTTGAAGCATTAGTTTATTATGTTTTATTTTTCACGCTCGTCTCTTCTAATCCCCCCCTTCCGAGTCAGTTTTAACTCACAGGGCCGTTCGAAATATGCATACAGTTTTAAAAATGTTCAATTCTCGGTCTATTTTATTTTAGATCCACATTTTAAATCATTGACAAAAGATAAATAAAGGATCGCCCCTCCGCTCGTTTGGGCTTTATCTGCGCCCCGCCGGGGGGCATATTTTTTTGTTTCTTCAAAAGAAACAAAAAAAAAAATGCTGAGGGGGGGGGGCTTGCACCCTCCCCCAATATACACCTTAAAATTTCGCTCATTTAATTCTCTACCATTTTTTACTTAAAGGTTTAAGCTACATGGTACCCCCCAGAGCTGTGGACCCTTCCCCCCTGTCGATCACTCACATAATTTTGCTTATTTTTTCACTTCATTTCAATCTTTAAAAGGTTATAACTGCTTCTATAGGAGTTACAGTGGGGAGAAAAATTCTAGTATAGCTAACCATTTCTCGCCGTTCATTTTGCTATTCCAGTTTCCCTGTTTTCCCTATAGGATCTTTTTGGGGGGGGGCAGACGGGGGGGGGGTTTCTCGTTTCTTGATACAATATGTCTATTGAAAGCTTATGCTACATGCATTACAAATCTAGCATAAGAAATTTTCTCCCATCATTTCAGGTCACGTTACGAACCCATAATGTGTTAAAATTTAAAGTTTTCAAATTTCTTCAAAAAAAAAAGAAACATTGATACATATCAGCGAAACTGGGGTTGGAACCCGCAATCTTTTGATTGCACACGTAATCCCTAAGCTTATTGGCCACGGAGAACTTAGCAGCGCTATTATTTCTTTAGATTGTCATCTTTAAATTCGTAATATCTTTTGAATGGAATGTCCGATTTGAATAATTCAAAAAGTAATCTACAGATATTGTAACAGGCTTTAATACAAAATGATTTATTTGGATAAGGATTAAGGTATCGATAGTATGGTCTAATTTTGGTTGGTGTATTTATCGCGTTTTAAAATGTAAAAAAAGTAGTTATAGTGAATTAACTACAATAGCTGGACATATGGTATCGCGCGGTTTTTTTTATAGATATTGATATGTTCTTTAATATTATAGAACCTTTTTTTTCTTTTAAAAGTATTTCCTGACGATTCAACATTGTATATCCTAAAGATTCAAAAAATACACACGTAATTGTTCAAGGTTTCATTTCTGTCGGCACCCTCAGAGTGCCACTATTTTTTTTTTCATGTTCGCCCGTCCTAAGCCCCCCCCCCCTTCCTCACCAATCTTAACTTACAGGATCGTTCAAATTATGACTGCGATTTTAAAAAAGTCTAATCCTCGTTCTATTTTACTATAAATCCATATTTTGAAACCTCAACAAAAGATACATTTGGGCCGGGGTCGCCCTTCTGTCCGTTTGGGATTTACCTTGCCCCCCTGGGTGGGGGAATATTTTTTGTTTCTTCCACACCATCTCATGTAACATATCGTTATAAAGCTTTTATCTCTTCGTTTTGTTCTGTTACCACCTCTCTCTTCACCTAGTTACATGCTCTTGGCACTTTTTATTCTTTCAAAGAGTGCATGTTCCCCGCGGGCCACCCCATGAATTCAACACTAAGTTTAACACTATATTTTTGTTTAGAAGCTCAGTTATTTGGGTTATTAATTTATTATTATTATTTTCAAGTTCGTCCGTTTTAATCCCTCCCTCCCCCTTCCTCGCCAATCTTTACTAAATGGGCCGTTCAAAGTATGCATGCAATTTTTTAAATGTCCAGTTCTCGTTCTATTTTATTGTAAATCCTCATTTTGAAACTTCGACAAAAGATACATTTGGGCTATGATCGCCCTTCCGTCAAGAGTGGGGTTTACCTGCCCCTTTGGGTATGAGGCATAGTTTTTGTTCTTTCAAACTATTTCGTGTAACATTTGGTTGGCACTTGAAAAAAAAAAAGAGTTTTTTTGTCTATACTCCTTGTTTCCCATTCTAGCCTAGTTACACGCTCTTGGCACTCTTTATCCGCGGTTTAATACCAAGTTACTCAGTGTTGTTGTTAGTTGAGTTATGTCTCTCAAATTTGTCAAAGTTTTTGTGTAAGTGACAATCATTTTAAAATTTAAAATTCTTATTATCCGACTCTAAAATCTGCAATAGCTTAATTCTGTGCCTCCCTAAATGGGGATGGGGGGGGGAGGCGGTAATTACGGTCCTGCTGATTGTCTAAATTTTGGAATTAGTAATTTGGATCTTCGAATCTGAATATCGAAATATCGATTCTAATATCGATTCTAGAACTGAGAAATCGATTCTTATTATGATCGATGTTGTTTTATACGATATCGATTTTAATCGATTCTCAAAATTTCCAGAATCGCCCATCACTACCGCGAGTGTCTCCAATTCGTAACTTGAATATTTTGCTTGAGTAGGGGTAGTTTTACGGCTCATGTAACAAACAGGATGTAAGCTTTTGTTCTCATCTTTTTGTAATAGGACACTGCCAAAACCTATGGCGCTTGCATCGGTATGCAATTCTAGCCTAGCATCTTGCTGGAATGTATGCAATACTGGGGGGGAGGGGGGTGTTTCACTAGTTTTTCTTTAAGCGTCTCAAAAGCTTGTTTTTCAATAATTCTAAATTTAAATGTATTTCCTGCTTTTAATAAATCACCTAAAGGTCTCGCTATAGTTGCATAATGTGGGATGGTATTTTCTGAAATAAGAAGTTAGACTCAGAAAACTGCGTAATTGTTTGAGGGTGCGGGGTTCAGGAAATTTCTTTACTGCCAAAGTTTTGGCTTCCGAGGGCCTAGTAGTTCCGTTCTCGATAATATAACCTAAAAACTCAATTTTCCGTTTAAGGAATTGATATTTTGTAAAATTAAATTCTAGTCCGTAATCCGATGCAATTTCTAGGACGCATTTTAGTTTTAGAACGGCCTCTTCCTCAGTTTCCGCGAGTAGTATGACATCGTCTAGATAAACTAACATTACTTTTTCTTTAATTAACTGTTTAAAAATAGCTTGTATGTATCTTTGAAACTGTTGAGACCCGGGTGAGAGTCCGAATGGGAGTTTCAGGTACTCGTACTGAGAGTTATGTGTGACAAATGCTGTGTATTTCCTGCTGTCCTCCGCTACGTCTATGCGGAAAAAGCCATTTTCAAATCCAAAGTAGTAAAAACTTTCGCGTTCTCAATGCTATCTAACACGTTCTCTATCCTCCGTAAGGGAAAATTATCTTTAATTATTTTTTTAGGAGTCTATAATCGACACAAAGTCTCCAAGAGTCATCTTTCTTTTTTGCTAATACTATAGGAGATGCATAATTGGAGTTACTTTGCGTTATGATTCCCATTTCCAACCATTCCTGTATCTGTTTGTCCTCAAATTCCTGTTCTGCAAATTCTAATCTACGCAGTCGTTGTGCAATCGGAATATCATCTGTTAATATTATGTTTACTTTCAATTCCGTATCCTTAATTTTATTTGGTTTATAATTAGATATCAATTCCGTTAACTCTTTTTTGATGGTGTTGTTTGAAATGTGATTTACTTCAACTTCCTGAAAATTAATCGAATAGGCTGTTTCAGCTAAATAAATATCTGTATTTTTTGTTAAGCCTAAACACGGTTCACTTTCTAACAATTCTTTTTCATGAATGCTTGATTGCTTGTTTACTCTTTCACTAAAGTTTAAAGCTGTCTCATTCTGTTTAATTTGCTCCTTTCCCACCCATTCAGCTATCGAAGCAATTTGCTATCGTGGGACTGTTTTGATTTTCTGGGCGGAATTTCTGAAATCTGAGTGTAATATAGCTGACGCGCTTGATTTTTGTCATGACTTGTTCTCGTGGGAACGCAGTGACGTAATTTACTCTAATTTCCTTCAACTTCCGTTTCCCCGTAATTTGCAATCCCTTTTCTGTAATATTGAAATTTAACTGTTTTAAAAAATTATTTCCCAAAATTATAGAGTGATTCAAATTTTTCAGGATGTATAAATCTGCATTTACTGAATAGCCATCTATTTCAATATTTACTGTTATGAATCCTAGGGGAGTAATTTGGTTACCGCCAATTCCTGATAACACTAAGTCGTTGTCGTGTAATTTAGGGCATCTCAAAGCTATATAAGTATCGTTACTACACATGTTCACATCGGAGCCTGTATCGACAAGACTTTCTATACTTTTATCTAGAATTCTTACATTTTTATTATTTTATCTAGTGAATTCGAGGTATTGCTTACGGTTGCATTCGCAATTTTCGTGGAATTATATGTACATTGGTCAGATTTGTGACCAGGTGTTTTGCACTTCTAGCAAATAAATTCTTTCCAGCATTCTTTTCTTCGGGGACAGTATTTCGATATATGAGATAATTCATTACAATTGAAACAGCGAATTTTTTCATTTAAATATTTCTGCGCACTTGTGAATTTTTTCTCATATGATACACGACTCATATAATTTCGGTGGAACACTCTATTATTTTCAATACCCTGACTTAGACGTTTCTTAAATTCCGCCTTTGGATGTTTAGTTTCATCTTTACGCAAATTAATTCGGGCGGTTTCAAAATCATCCAACTTACCCGCCAAGTCCTCTAAATTTGTAATTTTGGGTAATTCATCTCAAAAATGTTGTTTCATCTGAAATGACAACTTTCTCCTAATTTGTTCAATAATTAGAATATTTTTTAACTCCTCAAACGTCAATGTTTGCAATCCCTTCAACCATTCATTCAAAAAATTTGAAAGTTCAAACGAGAAATCTTTCCATGATGCTGAGCTTTCTTTCTTATGTAAGAAAAATTTTTGTCGAAATTGTTCGGACATAAGTTTAAAACGTCTTAATAGTATTTTCTTTACGTAATCATATTCGTTCGATTTTTCCTCACTTTCACGATTTATTAAACTTACTATGTGGAGCGGTAATAATGCAAGAATATATGTTACCCATTCTTCCTTAAGTATTTCCAACCGTTTTGCCTGACGTTCAAACAGAGTTAAATAAACACTAATTTCCTCTGCATTATCATATCTTTTTAACAGTTTTAAAACATCGGGACCTTTCCCTATTGCCGCTGAATTACTTATTTGGACTTTTTGATTATTCTCTAATTCCAATTTTTTTTAATTGATATTCGCGATCTTCCATTTCTTTTGTTTTTAAATTCCTTTCCATTTCCTCGCGCTCGCTAATTAACCCACTAAGCAAATTTTTAACTAAATCTTCGTCATACCCATCGGATTTAACAATCATATCCGCTAATGCAGTCTTAGTTGGATTCTCGGGTGGTTTCAGGCCTAATTCGATCACCAGAGTAATCAAATCTGCTTTTTTTTACCTAATTAAGTGATTCATAATTATACTATAATAGTTTAACACATAAAACTAAAGTATATCAATACACATATAATAAAAATCAAATATATCTATATACCTACAATCAATGTATCTATCTATATATATATTTTACATATTTTATATATATTTATTTCAACAAATATTTCACCATATTTTTTAATATCTATAAATATATATATATATTTATATTTAAACCATTTTATCAAGGATACTTATATATAATATACACTTTAATTAAATCCAAGAGAATGTTTTCTCTCTTTTGCTTTTACACTTAAAACTGATAATCATGCACTAACTTTTATTTTGCATACAAGTACGACGACTGGTATACTGCAAAAATAATCAGCCAAAAAAAAAAAAAAAAAAAAAAAAAACAGCAGACTTTTTTTAACACTAAACACACTACACAAACCACCAGGCGTTCCTCACTGACGACTCGATGACAAAACTTCTTGATTTATTGATGAACTTATTGATGAAACGGTTTTCGAGGGGGGGCACAGGTTTCAGTCTTCGAAGATACACTTTGACGGTGATCCTTGATGAAACGGTTTTCGAGGGGGGGCACAGGTTTCAGTCTTCGAAGATACACTTTGAACGGTGATCCCGGCCGAACCCCCACGTTTGTGGGAAAAGTGGTAAGTTGCTTTGGATTTGTCTAAGGGTTCAAAAAACTGGCCCAGGCGATTCTTTTGAAGAAGAATCTTGACTACGTTAATGGATAAACTTTCTTGGCTATTTAGATAAGTATATATACATTGCAGCATAAATATCTTACATATTGGTATAATATGACATATAAAAGGAGGCCGTCTGCCTATCGAAAGTTGCTAAAATCCAATGTAGCTGCGGAGAAATTCCGCTTACCGCAGGTGCGTATGTATATCCCTTTAGCTGGCCCGTCTGGCCCTATTTCCTTCCGAGATGTTCGGGCGGCTTTTTAGGCCGTCTATCTGCAGCCGAATCCAGTTAGCATCTGTTTTCTCCTCTCCTAAAAAATTACCTAGCTCATCACCATTTTCGTTGTTCGCGAGTCTAAGCTCGTCATCCCGAGCCTCATCATCGAAGGTGCTTATTCAGCAGTGCAGAGTTCAACTCTTGTTGCTGGGTGCCTTGTGGATAGATCCCACATATATCGAAAGAAGAAAAAAGCTTCTTTTTTTCTTTCTTCTTTAAAATTAGTTATTCCATTTCAATTTATTTTAATACTGTTTAAGATCAAAATGCAGGGGAAAGAGACATCATGTTTTTCCTTTCTGTGTAGAATAGAATGCTATTTTAAGAGAAAATCTGAGATATTTGTAGATTTATATCTGGCATTAATAGCAACAACCAAGAACCTTGTATAACCACTCTGGTGACGACCTATTGCTATAGTATAGCGCAATGATTTTCGTTTATAATAGTGTGATATTTTTTAATTGGAATGTTTATTTTATTTTTTATTTTTAGAGATTTAATGTAAAATGACCATTTCTATAATATTTTTAGTCAACTAGCGTTAGTTTAAGGTTTGTGAATTTTTTGTCTTCTATTTTGTACAATGATAATGGCTCTTCATATAAAAATGATGTCAAAGAATTCCTAATGTTATTTTGAAATTGTTGAGAAAAGAACAATGTTTTCCAGGAAATAAACAACATGGATTAGAGTCAACTATTGATGAACAGGGGGTCTAGTGGATGTATGATATTTTTATCGAGCAGCGAAACACAATGAAAGATTGATTCTGGCTGCTTTCTTTTTACTAGCAGGGGTGACCGAGCTCAGCTCGGTCAAAATTAACTTTGTGTTCAACTCGATATAGTATTTTCCCTTTATCATTCACTCCGTATTATTACTGTAAAACATGTTATTAATAATTGTATTATTTAGAAAAACAATCAATAAGAAAGCTATGTTTGTATGCACATGTTAATAAATTTTACTTTATTTTAAAATTTACAAAGAAAGGACTTCAATCCAAATCACTTTTTTAGCTCGACTCTGATTAGTTTAACTATGCATCTCGAATATTATTAAGAATGTATAAGAAATTTCTTCACATTCTGAAAGAGAATATTTTTTGCCAAATATAGCCAAATTTGGACACATTCTTTCATTTGGTGCCAAATACGTGTTTTTGTTTTGTAATCTCAATAGTCGATTTTTCGGCCAAATTTCGCTAGTATTTTGTCAAATACCGCCAACTTATTGGCTTTTGCCATAATCTCGTGATCCTGACCCTTGTTACCCAAATGATCCACTAATCAAATGTGATCAAACATGTGACTTAGCTCAATGGTCTTCAGGTAATCAAAAACAATAGAGTATAAAATAAATCAAAATCGTTTAAGCCATTTCTTAAGTAAAATTAGCTTGACAGCATTTAGCAATGAAGCGATATGACCCACTAATATAATTTTATTTAATATGCAACTCAGCCCAATAGTCTTCTCGTGGCAAAAGACGTTTCGTTGCAAAATTTAGGTAAAATTGATTGAGTCGTTATTATATATAATTAGAATGACCCGAATCCATTAAGACCTAAAACGACCCACTGATTGAATTGTTACGAGCATATGTCCTAGCTCAATGGCTCTTGCCCGAAAACGATATAATAGAATGTATACTCAAAATGGTCAGAACAATTTTCTAGATGAAATTGGCATAACCCACAAATGACTCTTATATCGAAATCTCTCGAAAATGTGACCTAGCTCATTAATTTTTGCGTGCCGAAAAACGTTAGATACAAAACTTAGATAAAATCGATTGAGCCAATTTTTAGGTATAGATAGTTTGACCTTGACCCATTATGACCCAAAATGACTCATTAATCGAATTTTCTCAAACATCTGACCTAACCCAATGATTTTCTTGTGTCCGAAAACGATAAAAATAAAATTTAGACAAAATTGCGCGAGACATTGTCTAGATAAAATTAGAATAATCCAAAAGTGACCCACTGATCGAAATTTCTCGAACATGTGACCTAGTCAAATGATTTTCTCGTGCCAAAAATATGCTGTATACAAAATTTTGTTAAAATCGATTCACCCGTTCTTTAGATATAGCTTGACCATGACCCATCATAACCCACAAATAACCCTTATAATCGAAATCACTCGAACATGTGACTTAGTCCATTAGTTTTCTCGTGTATAAATATTGTTATACACAAAATTGCGTTAAATTCGATCCTGCCGTTCTTTAAATATAAATAGCTTGACCCAGACCCTTTATGATCCAAAATGACCCATTAATCGAAATTTCTCGATCATGTGACCTAGGCCAATGATTTTCTTGTGCCAAAAAATTTTTGTATACAAAATTTCGTTAAAATTGATTCACATGTTCTTTAGATATAGCTTGACATGACTCATTATGACCCATCATGACACATAAATGACTCTTATAATCGAAATCTCTCAAACATGTGAGATAGCCCATTAGTTTTCTCGTGTCAAAAAACTGTTACATGCAAAATTTCATTAAATTTGATACTGTCGTACTTTAAATATAAATAGCTTGACCCAGACCTTTTATGACCCAAAATCACCCAGTAATCGAAATTTCTCGAACGTGTGACCTAGCCCAATGATTTTCTCGTGCTAAAAAAATGTTATATACAAAATTTCGTTAAAATCGATCCGCCTGTTCTTTAGATATAGCTTGACGTGACCCATTATGACCCACAAATGACCCTCATAGTCGAAATCTCTCAAACATGTGATTTAGCCCATAAGTTTTTTCATGTCAAAAAACTGTTATATACAAAATTTCCTTATAATCGATCCCGCCGTTCTTTAAATATAAATATATTGACCCAGACCCTTAATGACCGAATATGACCCATTAAAATTTTTTCTCGAACATGTAACCTAGCCCAATGTTTTTCTCGTGCCCGAAAACCATAGAATGCAATTTTTAGTCAAAATTGCGTGAGAAAATCTCTAGATAAAAATAGCATGACCCACAATGACCCCAAAAATGACCCACTAACCGAATTTTCTCGAACATGTTACCTAACCCAATGGTCTTCTTGTACACCAAAACGATACAATATATAATTTGGTCAAAATCGTTAGAGCCGTTTTTTAGATAAAAATGGCTTGACCCATAATGACCCAAAAATGACCCACTACTCGAAATGTTTTGAACATGTGACCCAACCCAATTGTTTTCTCGTGCCAAAAAACGATCAGATACAAAATTTCCTTAAAATCGATCCAGCCGTTCTCTAGATATAAATAGCTTGATCCTGACCCATTATGACCCAAAATGACCCAATAATCGAATTTTCTCGAACATGTGACCTAGCCCAATGGTCTTTTCATGCCCGAAAATGGTAAAATCCAAATTTTTGTGAAAATCGTTAGAGCCGTTTTTGAGATAAAATTTACCCACACACACACACACACACACACACACACACACACAATTTTTGCTCGCATTATAGTATAAGATATTTCTTTTGGTTAACTAACTTGTTTACAGCTACAGTTCAGAGAAAAGAAATCACCAAAACAATACAAAACTCGTGTGTATTTTACCTGCTCACCGGGCCAATATTTTGGTCAATACAACAACAACAACAACAAGTTTTTAGAAAATCTCAAATTTTTCAACACAAAGCTCAAATTTCCCAAGTTTACAAATATTGGAGGGGGAGAACCCCCACCCATAATCCCCCATGGCGACGCCTTTGAGTATGACGTTTGAAGGTGAAACGTTTCATTTCTTATTTTGCGCACTCTTGCACATTGACTGCGCATTCTTGCTCTCACTGGTTGTACAAAAGTACGCATTCAATCTTTTTTTTTTTTTTTTCAAAGAATACCAAAAGTGTTTCTTATAACTTGATAAATGATTTTTGTTATTGTTAACTTAGTAATTTAAGATAATAAATAAAGTATAACACCATTTCTTAAATATCTTCATTTATTGTTATTGACTGAAATAGCTAAAGTACGGGCTTCTGCACCATCTTTTCCTATATTAGCTAGCTATTGCACTGAACACAATCTCGCACAAATCCGATGAAGAAAAAACAATTAAAAGTTTCTGTACTCTTGTCCACAACCAGGATAGAGCCCTAGAAAGCTCTATAGGTTTTAAAGTCAGAATTGTTTCTGAATTTAACTTTTAGTTCTTATTAGTATCTAATTTTATCACGCCGCGATTTTTGAATCTGTAACGATTTTTAATGCAAATTATAGCGATTATTGACATTCATGAAAGAAATGTGGCTGCAATGTTTAAAGAAAGGGCAACCTTGTTACATAAGTTTTATTTTATTTTTGTACGAAAATGCATGAAACTAGCAGATGTTGTTATTCAAAAACTATTAACCCTTTATCTACCTATGGTATTTATAAGTACCATTAAAATTACTTATTATAAAATTCTTTTAATACGTCGATTAGTTGCAATACTGTTTCGAATGAGTTACAGATACATTACTATATTTTGTTTCAAAAGTATTATTGGTTATACAAAACAAAAATATTTTTAAAAGGATGATTTCTTTTGCATTTGTATCTTTACAGCTTTCTTGGGGCTGAAGGTCCAGGGATGGGGATTTTTCAATTCGGAAATATTTCTATATTTATATTGTAAGAACATCCTATTTGTACATTTTATATTTCTACAAAATACTAAAAAACAATTTAAAATAAAAGATTTGAGTGGGGGTTATAAATATTGCACAAAATCCCTGTAAATTCAAATTTAATTAATCCTTCTAAATCCTTCAAAAATTTATTAAATGATTATGTAAATCTTTTAGATTAGTTTAAACAATTTACGTAAAATGCTTTAGGATGTAAAATTTTTATAAATTCATAATTCGGTAGATAAAGGGTTAATTTGCACTTGATTTCTTTTTCCTTTTTTTTTTCCAAACACAATAGATATTTTAGACCAAGCCGTCAAAGTTGACGTTTTGAACCATTTTCCAACGAAAGTTGAAAAACAATCAACGAACGAGAGAAAACCACGTGATCACGTGATCAAAACAGCTCATAATTTCGTAAGTAATTTAATCATTATAAAATAGAAAACTCAGTTCGATTCGAAAACGCATCTAAAGTCATAGGCATTCTAGTTTGAAATCTTTTTATTAAAAAAATGAATTTGTAAATGTATCAAAACATTTTGCGCTTGTTGAGCAGAGCAGTTGAGAAAAGCCTTAATCTCGATATAATAAAATTTTGATTTCGGCGAGTTTTAGCATCAATTTTTTGTGTAAAATAAATTAAATTTGGGATCCCGTTAGATTTGGGTTCATTTGTATCCATTTTCATTTAATATAGAGCAGGTACATTTAAGGATTTTGTCACGGGTTCACGCAATGCCAGAGGGGGAGGAGGGAAGTCAGCTAGTTTTATTATGTATCAGTTTCCTAAAAAGGTGGTAGCCTTGGGCACCTTCCTTGACTATCTTGACTATTTTAACCTATAACATGGAAATGCCATTTTCATTAAGTACTGCTTACAAATAAAGAAGTATACTTCTGCAGATTTCATTATTAAAAATGAACATTTTACTTTGTTCTTCGTTGAAATGTAAGTTTATAAAGAAAATTGACATGACAATTGACCATTGGTGTTTTTAGCGTCAAATTATATTGGCTCTTCCATATAAACATTTTAAAATTAAAGTACAGTGGAACCCAGTTGAAACGCGTTTTAAAGGAGTAAACAAAAATCGCGTATTAAACGTTATTTGTATAATGTTGCAAGAACTGTGCTGGTGCACAAAAGTAATAACAATACCCAATTAAATGAGAAAAGAATCCAATTAATGAACTTAAAACATTTTAATGAATTAATCTGGACTCAATCTTTTTTGCACATGTTTTTAATAACTGAATATCACCACTCAGAGACAGTTATGAAGAAGATGTGAGTATCAGAACCTTTAACAGACTATATTTATGTATTTTTTCATTATATCATTGCATATGTTTTTCTCCCCCCGCTTCTGTTTTGTTTACTTTTCGCTTATATAATTGATTAAAATAGTCTGAGCTTTTGGGTGCTCCAAAAGTAAGTGTTTAACCCATTTTTTTTTCTCTCAGATTTAGAGCTTTTTTTAATACATAAATAACACATTAATACTCGATTACTTTCCAAAGCTATTCTTCAAGTAATAACTCAAATAATAAATAATTTCACCACGTAAAAGGATAAATCGATGACAAAATAACAGCTGACGATCCCTCGTCACTCTAAACACTGATGATCAACGACTTCAGAGCCGAAAGAAATATAACAGGTAAGCGAATTTTACTTAGCTCTAATTTTTTTGTGAAAGCAGCTTAAAACTGCTAACTACTAAAATGTTTTTCATTTTTCGCATTTATTCATAAGACAGCGCACATTTTTGGCTAATGAGTGCATTATTCTTTTTGGCTCAACATCCCATAAATTTCTTACACAGTATGGCTTTGTTGTCGATTTTTACGCTACAATAAAAAATGGAATAACAAAAATATTTTTTCTACTACCCTAACTTTTTTTTAACCGATAGAAAAAAAACCCCGTTAAATGTTAGACTTCGAAGTGAAGTTTAGCGTATTTTTGACCGCGGCGCTCATCTGAACAGGTCAGAAGAGCATTATGCTCTCATTTCAAGAGAGGCCGTCCATATTGCCGCTTTTAGAAACCGTTTGTCTGACATTAGCCTTAAGGAGACTGGTCAATCAACTTCCTAATTCCCCTCGCCAATGTAAAGTCCATGGGTATTTTGATAAACAATTTATATTACTTGTGAGAGGTATTACAAAAAATTAAAAACAAATAGCACTGATATGTTTTGGTTCCAATCTCATAAGAACCATAACCAGGGCCGTAGTTAGAAGTGAACAATAGGAGGGGCTCAAGTGAATTTAAGGGGGGGGGGAAGCTCATGTTTTTTTTCTCTCTCTCTCTCTCTCTGACGCAGAAAGATAAATGAGTGCATATTCTCATTGTAAGTACTATGTTTCTTATTAAACTATTGTAATAACTTCATTTTATGCTGAGAAAAGTATATAATGATGAAAATTTTGAGTGTATAACTGCTGCAAAATTAAACATTATGTTAGATTTATATGTGAAAATAGGACAAGGGAGTGTTAAAACTCTTATTTTAGAAACAATTTAGTAATTCTGCAAAACAGCGAAAGCATCTCAATACTAAATTAGATTTTTGAACAGAATTTCATTTGAATTTTTGGAGCATAAGTTCATTTAGTGACCTTGGAGTGCTATCCGGGGTGAGCACAAAATATTTTAGGGGGAAGCTGAGCCGCCCATAGCGCCCCCTTAGCTACGGCCCTGACCATAATCATAATAAAAATTAAAATAAAAATCTTCTCACGGTCGATGCAAATGACACGCGACAATGAGAAGTAAACAAAAACCACGCGCTCTATTGTAAAAAAAAATTAAATTAAAAATAGACCATGATCTAAAATTATTTTCCAACTTTGTTCATCCTGTTCAAAGTTTTGCATGAGGAATTTTTTTTCATTAACTCTAATCTTAACTTAGGAATAATAAAAGAAACAGTATCATTGCAAACAAAACTTTTACGCGTACAAATTTCAATGGACTCTATTATGATGGACTTACGACAACAATTTGATACGAAACATACTTTGCTTTCATTAAACAGAATTTTTATCTCCACCGCCCTATCTAAATATAATCATCTAGATAAAACAGTGCTAGTACGACCAAATTTAATATCGGATTCATGTTCACATTTGCTCATTCGAAGCTTTCTTCCAGTCATGCCTACGTAATTAAGACAACTTTTTCTGTAATATAAGGTATTTCATAAACCCCTGCAAGATTCTCATGTCTTATAGGGTCAACATAAGTCAATATAGGGTCAGTTGACCCTAAAATGGAAAACACGGCTCGATTTCAAGTCGTTTTCATAGCCAGGCTTTCCAATTTTATATCTTTCAGTTAAAAAATTAATATGTAAATATGCCAAAAGGTTTTGCACTGGTTGAGCTGAGCAATTGAGAACAAACAGCCTTCACAAACTGAATAAGTGGATTGCGACCTCACGCTTTATTGTAAAAACGACCTCTTTTTGCATAACTAACATCATAACAGAAAAGTTTCTGTACATATTTTTGAATTGGCCCTTTTCTTATTCCAAGTATTAGAAAGGGAAAACAAAGACACATGAATAGAGGTGACACTGCATGGTCCATTTAAAAATAGCAAAATTTTGATTGATCTTTAAATAAACGAGGTAGAACCCGTCGAAATTCCACGAAAGAAAGTGTTTAAGAAGGAACTGTTTCATTGATTCACATTAGATATATAAAATTAGTTACAGTGAAAAATGCTTCTTATATTGGTCAGTCTAACTCTCAAACAAATATTTTAAGCTAAAATTTTTCTATAAAACTCAGTTGTCCAACTTATTAAAATTAAACTTTAATTGCATTTATCAGTAAATTATAATAAAGATTAGTTTCTATGATGAAGTTATCAATTAAGGTTCTTATGTTTGGTATAAATGCGAATGAAAATAAAAATATATATTTATTCCAAATTGGCTCGATCACAGAACAGATGATATATTTGACATAGTATACGCATTTTAATTTCTTTTTTCTTTTCTTTTCTTTTTCAACTTGAAGAAAAAATGGAGTGATTCTGTTGCCACAGTTACAAAATTGTACTAAAAAATACACTGCTCAAAACAATTAAAGGATATTTGAAGTTTTATATAAAATAAAGATATAAACGAAATTTTTTTTGCCGAAAATAGAAGAAGAGAATCACAAATGGAAATTTTTCTGGTTTTCAAACTGTGGAGTATGCAAATTTTGAGTTCGACGTCAAAAACGTCGCTTCAGCGGCAGCGAATGAAATTTGAATTTCAATTGGATAAAAGGGAATGAAGACAAGGATGATCGGCATTCAGTGATTGCTTTGTTTCGATGAGTACGATGTCTCAGCGAAGTCATTTGACAGATTCAGAAGCTTGATGAATTGTTGGTAGGTTAGAAGGGAGCCAAACTCAAGCCGAAGAGCGCAAGCCATTGGAGTGTCCCAAAGTGTCATTTCCAGGATCTGGAACCGTTTTTTTGGAGAGTGGATGTGCAGGCCGAAGACCAAGGCAAGGTCGTAGACGGGTAATAATGCCCAATGACGATCGGTATTTAGCGTTAACAGCTCGGAAACACCGAAACATGAACGCTACTCTTCTCCAACAACACCTTCGCTCGGCTACAGGCACCACGATTTCAACTCAGACTGTCCGAAACCGGCTCCATGCTGTAGGTCTGTATGCTCACCGACCGATGGTATGTGTTAGATTAACATCAAGGCATCGTCGCGACCGCAGGGAGTGGGCAACCGAGCATGTCAACTGGAGGAGAAATGAATGGAGCAATATTCTGTTTTCTGACGAGTCCCGATTTTCAGTGCATCCGGATAATAGGCGTATTTTCATCTGGAAGGACCGTGGCAGTAGGAATAATCCTGCGTTCGTGCACGAAAGTGTCAGATTTGGCGGTGGAGGAGTGTTGGTGTATGGTGGCATCTCCATTGACGGGCGCACTGACCTCTACATCATTCGAGATGGAGCTCTGACTGGTCGCCGATATAGGGATGAGATCCTCAGACCTATTGTAGTCCCTTACGCTGCAGCAATCGGAGATAACTTCATTTTAATGGACGATAACTGCAGACCACATCGTGCAAACCTGGTGCAGGATTTCCTTTTCGAGGAAGGAGTCGTTCGAATGGAATGGCCAGCGTGTTCTCCAGACATGAATCCAATCGAGCACGTTTGGGACGCTCTAGGAAGAAGAGTTTCTGGCCGTCAACAACCCCCACAAACTCTCCAAGAACTGGAAAGAGCTCTTCTGGAAGAGTGGGGCAGAATACCCCAACTCGTCATTAATAGCCTCATTGAGTCCATGCCTGTCACAAATGACATGCATCGTTTAGTCGTAGTTTAATTTTTATTTATTCTTCTAGCTAAATTTCTAGGATTTTGTCAACGCGATTGTTAGTTTTAATTTATTTTCTTTAATTTGATATATTCCCCACTATGTTCGTAATTTCGTTTTTTTTTTTTTTTGTTCTCCCGTACCTGCGATCGTAATTCGAGCTATTTTAAATTATTACGCAATAAATTGTTCTCAATTGCGTCGTCGCCTTGTTGGAGGAGG
Source organism: Maratus speculifer (assembly GCA_964019185.1). Taxonomy (NCBI): domain Eukaryota; kingdom Metazoa; phylum Arthropoda; class Arachnida; order Araneae; family Salticidae; genus Maratus; species Maratus speculifer. The sequence goes on along the minus strand of OZ025296.1, from coordinate 184,575,869 downwards.
TTTTCCTCTCGCTTTTCTCGCGCGTTCGTCTGTAGGCGTGCCGTACTGACATCTTACTTGGCGGTCATTTATACCGCTCTCATTCGCGGGCGTGTTTTTTTTTTTTTTTTTTTTTTTTGTCCGTTGGCGCTGTCTATCTCGCCAATTTTTTCGGCTGCGCTTTCTCCGATCGGGGAGTCAGGCAGTAGCGTTCTGGATTCTGAGATGTCGGTATGAGGCGCACCTGCCTCTATTTGTTTTTTTTTATCGTGGATATTTTTTTTTAAAGAAAAACATTCTAAGTTTTATTACACTACTGATCAGCCATCATCCGTCGCCTTTCCCCGTTTTATCAAATAAAATCTTCCTGTTCTTGGAGCTAACAGAATTGTTACGTTTTATTTCACGTAATGAGAATTCTTCTTACGGACTCCTTTTTTTGATGTTCTCAAATATGGAAATTTTCAAGTAAGAATATCATTTTTTCAATTATTCTTTACTTATTAGAAACAAGATGAGAGTCATATCGGCAAGTAGCGAAATTTTTTTGGTCGGAATCTGGAATTGACAATAACAGAAAAGGAATTTAAAAGGAATTTGTTCTTGTCCTTAAAAAAATTGCAAAGATTCCTTATGTCTTGATACACTACGAATTTTTTTTTAGTTTTAGAATGATATGCTACTTCGACAGATGGTGCCGTGTGACCATTTCGCATGCCGGTACACATTTTTTTTTGGATGATATTAAAAGTTAACCTTTTCTTGTTCTATTTAAATAAGATAAAATGTGTGATACATCGTTATGGTATGATGTATTTGAAATAATTGAATAAGTAACGTGAAAGATGAATAAGATCAGATAAAATTTAGAACATATATATATTATAATTAATATACATCATTTTTTTATCTGTTAATTTGTGAACTGTTTAGAAAATTATATGAAAATAAGTTGTATGAATAATAATTATTACTGAAATAATTGATTGTGTTTAAAACATATGTGCATAGTAGTATTTAATAACAAAATATATAAAAAAAAAAAAAAAAAAAAAAAAAAAAAAAGAATTTTTTTTTTTGTGGAAGTTGACTTTATATGTGTTCTTTTGTTATTCTATCATAAAAAAAAAGTAATTCACCAATTATGCCTCCAAGAAGAACTAAAACTAGAGGTAGGGCTGATGCCCAGAGTGATGTTGGCAGTAGTGTAACATCAAATTCAACCATGCCGACTCTAACACCCCACATTCCCCCCACTCAGTCACCGACTGTTAATAAAAAATCTAATCTGCCTAACTTTAAAATTCAACCGTTTGATGGCAACCCAGATGAACTTAATTTTTTTATTAATCAAATCAAAGATTTTGCACGCATTCAAAATTGGTCGGATGATGTCATTTTGGCATACACCACATCTCATTTAGGAGGAAAGGCGCGACAATTAATAGCGCAAAAGCTTGAGTTTAGCCCATTCGAATCTTCACATCACCTTTTTGAAGAACTAAAATCACATTTTACGCAAACTTCAGTGGCATCACACATCATGCAATATGAAAATTTACAAATGATGCCAGATGAATCAATAAGTAATCTTAGTCACAGACTAGAATTCTTAACCCACAAAATTTACAACGATCTAACTGATTCTCAAGCACTTGATCAAATCCTATTTGTAAAGTTTTTACAAATTATTCCCCCGAACTATCGGTTGCTCATTCTTCAAAATAACATTACAAATTATAAACTGGCTCTAGAAAAGGCAAGATTAGCACAGGACTGTGAGATGCAGAATTCTGTATTATCAAATACGCCTGCAATCGAGGAAAAAGATAGTGTTTTAGCTTTAACGGAACAAGTAAACAGTTTACAGACAACAATCAATAAATTTTGTGAGAAAACTAAAATCGATGAGCCCCAAAATGAACATACAAAAGATGAGTCCACAAACAATTCTCAACCTATCTTCAATTTTCGTAATAAACGGACACATGACTTTCATGGCAGAAGAGGTAACTTTCGAAGAGATAACTTTAAACACAGTCGTGGAAATCGGCGCAACTTTCGCCATACATACCGAAATCACAACTTCCGTAACACGCAGACAACACAGTTAGAAAATGTTACATGCCAATTATGCTTATGTGTCGGGCACTCTGCCCGTGAATGCAGATCTCCATCCATAAATTCTCAGTCTTTTAACTACAATGCAACTCCAGCAATAACTCACCCAAACTACTAATCGAGTCTTTGGATACTGGAGAACAAAGTACTCGTATCACACACTCTCCAGAAAATCTGTTTCATAACATTCCAAATTCTAACATTAAGGAAGAAATAATAGCCAATGTAAACATTATGGCACCCTCCATTCCTGTTATCCAAGTTCAAATTGCCAATGAAACAGCTCCTTTCCTAATTGATACAGGAAGTTCCATTTCTCTTTTATGCAAAGTTTTTTTTGATGCAAACAAACACAAGTTTAAATATCGGGTACTATCCAGGAATATAAAAATATCCACTATCAATTCAGAGACTGAATTTAAAGGATGTGTAGAACTCTCTTTCAAGATTGGTACTATGCATTTTAGACATCCACTTTATCTTTTTACCTTAAGACCATCCTCAAAGTTCACTGGCCTTTTAGGATTTGACTTCGTCAGAAAATTTAACGTAATAATCTTCCCCGAAACGGAAGTATGCAAAATTAAGGATGATTTTATATATTTTTCAAATAAGTCAGCAAGTCAAAATTTCACTATATCGAACCATCTTGAAAACAAAATAAAAAGTAAAATAAAATCTAAAAAAAAACCCTCAGACGTTGATTTTAATAAGTTACTTAATGTACCACCATTTGTCCTGAAAGAAAAGGTCCCTATCATCATAACTCAAAATTTACCAGTGACACTTGTACAGAAAGTAACCATGCAGCCATCAGAAGCTGCTTACATCAGGGTACGGACTTTCCTAGACAATTCCTTCATGAACAAAGATTTAATTTTGACTCCTGTAGACAAATACAAAGTAAATGTCCATGACTCTGTCCATTCATTTAAAACTCCAGCACAGGACTCTGGGGCGCTACTCCCTGAAAATGACAATTGTTACACTAACGAACAACAATTTTATATTTTTTTAGACAACCAGTCTGAACATATCTTACATATCAACAAAAACACAACAATCGGCCAAATCAACCTAATTGAAGAAATTAAGCCCGCCTTCAAGGAAAAGTTGGAAATACCCGTTGATATGCCACCTCCTACATCAGAAGAATACATAAATTTAATCCAGCCAGACCCTGAAGTCATTAAACAAAGAGAGATAGAATTTAACACTGCTGAATTAAACATTAATCATCTGAATAATGAAGAAAAAAAATTGCATAAAGTACTAAAAGAGAACTTTCAAGCATTTTCAGCTACACTAAAAACAATGGGACACTCGGATGTTATAAAGCCCCAAATTAATTTTAATAGTGAAAACCCAATTAAAGCATTACCTTTCCCTGTGCCACATGCATTGCAACAGGAAGCTCGTAGACAAATAAATGAAATGATAGAAGCCAATATCATCGAAAAGAATGTAGCATCATGGGCCTGTCCCATGTTACTAGTAAAAAAAAGTCTGATGGAGGTCCCCAAAAGTATAGAATGGCTCTAGACCTACGTGTCCTCAATACCATCATAGACCACTCAAGCTATCCACTCCCTAAAATCCAAACACTCATCAACAATATCGCCAATTATCAATTTTTCACACTTCTAGACATGCCTTCTGCGTACCATCAGGTACACTTGCCAAAATGCTATCAAGATAAAGTTTGCTTTACAACCCCGTGGGGTACATACAGATGCAAACGGCTACCTTTCGGATTAAAAACCGCAGCCCGCATTTTTCAAACAATGATTGATACCATTATTGAAGAAGTCAACTTACCGGGTATTTTCAGTTATCAGGACGATGTTATTGTCTGCAGTAATTCCTTCCAAGAAACTTTAGAAAAATTGACAAAATTTTTAGAGACATTAAAAAAATATAACTTAACATTAAATTTAAAGAAGTGTTCATTTCACAAAAAATCATGCAATTTTCTTGGTTTTCACATAGAAAATAACAGAATTTATCCTGTATCTACAAATATTATAAAAATTGATTCGTTCCCAGTTCCTAAATCAAAAAGACAACTGAAAAGTTTCCTTGGCCTATGTGGATTTTACAGACATTTGATACCGTCGTTCGCAGAGGTTGCGGAACCACTGGTCACTCTGACTTCACCGAAGAAAGTATTCGAATGGGGTAAAGAACAGGAAGAGGCCTTCCAAAAGTTACAACAGATTTTTTTTGCAAACCTTTTCTACAGCAGCCCAACTTCAATGAAACATTCTACCTTAATACAGATGCATCAAAATTTGCCATCAGTGCTGTAATTCTACAAAAACATGGAAATGATCTACTACCAATAGCTTACTTCTCTAAGGCCTTAAGAAAAGCAGAAACCAGATATCCACCTATACAGTTAGAGCTAATGGCTATAGCCAAAGGCTTGGCCGCATTTAAAAATATTCTATTTGGCCGTCATTTTATTCTTTTAAGTGATAGCAAACCTTTAAAACATTACAAGAGAACCATATCCCCAGCAGATATTATCACTAGATGGCTACTTGAAATTAGTGAATATTCCTTTACCTTTTTGCACATTCCAGGTCGCATGAACATTTTAGCAGATTACCTTTCTAGAACACCCACAATACATAATTCCAGTGACATAAATTCAGACCCTCAATTAATTAACTCAGAAGAGATCCTGCCAGTTGTGGAAGATGTTAATACAATTGATAAAGATAATGTTAAGCAAGCTGCATACAGTCATGAAAGTAATTTTAATTCTCCCCCACCTAAAGATGCACTTCTCGATATTTCTGAAGCCACACTACTTTATGAACAGCGTAAAGATGCAGACCTTAAAAAAATAATTGATGATATCAATAGCAATGTCATTTCAAAGTTTAAAAACTACATAATTTGTGACAGGTCCTCGTTACTTCTTTTTCATAATCCTACTCCTACAAATCAAGAAGCTATTCAATATAAAATTGTTGTACCCAAATCCTTAAGAGAAAAATGTATTAGGATCAATCATATGACACACTATGGAATTGACAAAACGTACAAAAATATTAGCAAGAAATTTTTCTGGAAGGGGTTACATTCAGATGTAGTAAATTATGTGAAATCTTGTACAAGATGTCTCACTAATAAACCACAAAGAATTCCTACAGCACCTTTTCAAAACACAATTATTCCAACACAACCAGGTCAACTTATCTCTCTCGATTTTGTGGGCCCTTTCAAAAATGGATTCTTTATAATGACAATAATAGATCATTTTTCTAACCACTTAAGGTTGTATCCTCTAAGAAATATAACTGCAATGAATGCTGTTCATGCCATGTTTGACTACATAGTCACCTTTGGACGTCCTGAATTAATATTATCAGATAATGGAAAACAGTTTCACGCTCATATTTTTGAAGAATTTCATAAAATGTTGGGTGTCAAGCTTCGTTACACAACTGTGGCCCACCCGGAAGCTAACTCCGCGTTTGAGCGTATCAACTTTTCAATAAAAGCAACAGTAAAAGCACTAATACAAGATGGGTATCATTTTAACACAGCAGTAAAAATTCATGAAGCTATGTATAACAGCACATACCATAACACAATTAAAATGTCTCCCAATAAAGTTCACTTTGGAAGAAACATCACCAATATTTTTGAAACATTTCACACAAACACATACAATAACCGTTTTGATGTCCACCACGACTACTTCACTTTAATGAAAAATTTACAAGATCTGTACAAAAAAATATACAGCAATTTAATTGACTATCAAAAGCTACAGAATTCTAGACAGCACCCTAAAGCAAAACTTCGTCAGCCACAAGTTGGTGACATCGTATTTCTACAAACAGCCGGAAAGTTCAAAAAGGTTCTTGACACTCCAATGAAAATCATCGAGAAATGTTCTAAAGTAATTTTTAAAATACAAAAAGCTGCAGATTCAGAAGGTAGAGTTCAAAAGGTACATATCAATAGGCTCATTACCCCTGAAAAAAGAAAACATTATCTCTGTTCAAAACCTGCCAATAAAGTACAACTACCTGCTCTAGACTCAAAAACTGTGCAACAAAGACTGAATAACAATGTAAACAATCACTTACCTCAGGTTGACCCATCAGACCATGCCACAACTCCAGAAGATCCAGCAGCAGTGAGGGTTCCTGCTGATGTCAATGCACCTGATACCAGAATTTTGTTGACGTCTACAAAGAACACTCATATACCGGTCACCAATACATACAATCTAAGACAGACAGCATCCAGACAAAGATTGAAATAGACCATTCTAATATACTTTCTGCATTTATAGGGACCATGAAAAATCTCTTTTGGTTGTCAGCGTGTGTCACTTCAGTGTTTATGCAGACTGTATGGCCCAATATGTTGCTACACCACACATCATATATTCTAATTTTTTTTTCTTTTCCAGACTCACCTGAATGTGAAATTTCTGAATGTCTAGACTACATGATATAACATTTTTTTTTGTAAATGTTAATTTCCTCAGCTTAGGCTACAAAAGTAAGATGGAATGTTGCATCAACACTGTATGGTAATATTGCATGTGAAATTTTAGTGTTGTAATCCTTGTGTAACAATTTTCATCATTTTCTTTTAGTGTACATATTTCTTTATCTCGATGTGTATTGAATGTATTTTCCCCCTTTTTTTTTTGTTGTGATCACAACCCCCTTTCCTTTTTTTCTTTTGTATAATGTTTATTCATTTATGGTACCATAATATATTTATTTATCCTTACATGTGCAACCATATTATGTTATGATATTTCAAGATAACACTATCATGAGTATGTATTGATGAAACATAACTGTATAATGTATGTAATATTTTCAACAATGTAGGTAATATTTTCATAGTACAATTTATGTAACTCAAGTTTGCATTGTATAAAATGTTTGCAAAATACCATGTGTATGTAGAAAGTTGCAGTTATTGGTGGATGTACCTTTTTCATACCGACATGATGTATGTCGATGATTGTCATCCCCTTGTACATACACGGTAATGGTTTTTTTTTCTTTTTTTCCCTTTTTGGGGGAGTATGTCACAAATGACATGCATCGTTTAGTCGTAGTTTAATTTTTATTTATTCTTCTAGCTAAATTTCCAGGATTTTGTCAACGCGATTGTTAGTTTTAATTTATTTTCTTTAATTTGATATATTCCCCACTATGTTCGTTAATTCGTTTTTTTTTTTTGTTCTCCCGTACCTGCGATCGTAATTCGAGCTATTTTAAATTATTACGCAATAAATTGTTCTCAATTGCGTCGTCGCCTTGTTGGAGGAGGTTTTCCTCTCGCTTTTCTCGCGCGTTCGTCTGTAGGCGTGCCGTACTGACATCTTACTTGGCGGTCATTTATACCGCTCTCATTCGTGGGCGCTTTTTTTTTTTTTTTTTTTTTTGTCCGTTGGCGCTGTCTATCTCGCCAATTTTTTCGGCTGCGCTTTCTCCGATCGGGGAGTCAGGCCAAAGACCTTAGAGGGAAAGACATGAAGGCTTTGGAAACCGTAACTAACTGAAACAGTGCAAACAGCACTGCTATGAAACACGCTCAAAGGGGGAGATCCAATCGTAGGCTGGTTCATTGCATCCACCGATTCGCCAAATATTTTTCTAGTAAACCTCCTTGCGCCAACTCCCCCGCGAGAATTCAAAACGTTATTCCTTTTGGCAGTTCGTCTTTAGACTTAAAGATTGTGGGAGATATTTAATATGATTTGTTTGTTGCGTTATATTTTTTTATATTGCAAATAGATAGTCGATTAACACGTACAACTGAAAAGTCTTCAGTGATGCTGAACTTGCTAAATAATAAATTTTATGTATCGAAAGTTCCACTTTCACTCGAAAACTAACATAACAACGAACAGATTCATCTATAAGTAGTCTTCTGTAACGTATTGTATGAACTTTGACCTAACTCATCTCCCTCCACGAAAAGGGATGGAGAGGGAGGGGGGCGCGCACTGCTTTCGCGGGGACCGAGGCGGGCAGCGATGACCACATCATTACTCCACATTTTGATAATTATCGCTACTGGTGATAATGCCAAAGCGCGCCAAGTGAACGCTTCTTATCTTTCGCCCCTGTATGCGACTTCTATTGCCTAGCTATTTGCACTGTTTCACTGACAGCTGTGGATTTACGTTACGCCTATGGAGCCTTCCCATCTTTTCCTCTAAGATCTTTGGTCAGGCAGTAGCGTTCTGGATTCTGAGATGTCGGTATGAGGCGCACCTGCCTCTATTTGTTTTTTTTATCGTGGATATTTTTTTTTAAAGAAAAACATTCTAAGTTTTATTACACTACTGATCAGCCATCATCCGTCGCCTTTCCCCGTTTTATCAAATAAAATCTTCCTGTTCTTGGAGCTAACAGAATTGTTACGTTTTATTTCACGTAATGAGAATTCTTCTTACGGACTCCTTTTTTTGATGTTCTCAAATATGGAAATTTTCAAGTAAGAATATCATTTTTTCAATTATTCTTTACTTATTAGAAACAAGATGAGAGTCATATCGGCAAGTAGCGAAATTTTTTTGGTCGGAATCTGGAATTGACAATAACAGAAAAGGAATTTAAAAGGAATTTGTTCTTGTCCTTAAAAAAATTGCAAAGATTCCTTCTCTCTTGATACACTACGAATTTTTTTAAGTTTTAGAATGATATGCTACTTCGACACATGCCTCAAAGGTGTTCAACGTTGCTGGCCGCCCGTGGAAACCATATCCCCTACTGAAAATGATTTTCTTTGAAGAAAACACCTTTTCTTATTCTTTTTTTCGCATATGCAAAAATTCTGTTTTTTTCCTTTTGTACACAAATGCGCAATAAAATGCATTTTTTTTCTGCCAAACATGTGTAATTTATTCTCATATAACCTACTATGTCTGTCGACCATGTATCAATCAGCTAAAAAGTTTCCCAGATACAAAATCCACCTAAAACTGCAATATCCTTTAATTGTTTTGAGCAGTGTATAAAAAAATTAATAACTCAAAAATAAATTGAGATACAGCTTTGAAACAAATTACATTTAAAAGTACATTTTTTCCTCTATACGACAGTGTAAAAATTTGCGATATTTAGAAGTTTAACATTTGCAGTAGCGAAAATTGCAAAACCGAAATTGCATGGTAAAGTGTTGCCATTTGGAAAATGACGTATGTGTTACGCACAGATAAGTTTGGCCTTTATCTATACTAATATTATAAAGAGGAAAGATTTGATTGTTTGTTTGTTTGATTTGAATAGGCTCCGAAATTACTTGACGGATTTGAAAAATTCTTTCACCGTTGGAAAGCTACACTATTTCCGTGAACATAGCCTAATTTTTAATTGATTTATTCAAATGTTTTCCTTAATAATTCAAAATTTCATTCATTTTCATACAGAATCAATTAACATTTTTCCGATAAAAAATAACCATTTTTCTTTCCCGTTGCCAAGAAAATCAAAATCTGTTATAATAATTTCTTGTTGGTAATTAATTTCCAGTTGAACAGTATCCACGTGAAAAATTAAAATAAAAAGAATTCAAAGGAAAATAAATATGACGTCATACTTGGAAAAAAAGTATTTTATTATATAAGACGCACGAATATCGGTTAGGTGAATAAGATGTTCTCTTTGAAAAATGGCGACATATAGAAGTAAAGTGAACGAGAAAGAATTAAATTAATAAAATATTAGATATGGAAAAATATGAAGTCATAGTTTAAATAACATAGGAATTTTGAAGTATTTGTTAAAAGAACAAGAGGCATGGATATATGTAACTAATAAAAATTGGTAATGACGTCACATCTATACCAATATTATAAAGAGGAAAGATTTGATTGTTTGTTTGAATTGAATAGGCTCAGAAAATACTTGACGGATTTGAAAAATTCTTTCACCGTTGGAACTAAATGATTAAAATCTAAGTGATTTTGGATTGCCGTCTTCAGTTCGTACAGAAAACAATGTGACAAAAACAATGGTACAGCACTATAACACAAATAATTTGACCGCTTTTGTTAATGAAAATCTGCCAAAATTAGTCCCAGATCAAAGATATGCTTTTGACATAATAGTCGATAACGTGAATAACATTTTTTTTTTTTTTTTTTTTTTTTTTTTTTTTATGCGCCAGGTAGCACTGGAAAGACTTTTATTGCAAATTTAATACTTGCTAAGATAAGACAATCAGGGAAGATAGCGATAGCAATTGCTTCGTCAGGAATCGCTGCAACCCTTCAAAAGGATGGAAAAACTGCTCATTCAACTTTTAAACTTCCACTAACCGTAAATCGGGAGCAACAATCGATATGTTTTATTCGCAGAAATGGGCCTCTTGGTAAACTATTAGAAGAAGACTCATTGGTTATGTGGGATGAATGCACCATGAGCCATAGAGCAGATATAGAGGCCGTGGACAGAACCTTAAAAGATCTTAGAAACTCCTCTGCTCTCATGGTTGGGATTACTTTTGTATTTGCTGGAGATTTCCCACAGACTCTTTCTGTTATTAACAGAGGTACGCGAGCAGATATCATCAAAGCGTGCTTAAAATCGTCGCCCTTATGGATTTTGATTGAAAATATAAAATTATGGACAAATATGAGAACTCATCTTCATGGAATCACAGATAGTGATTTTCCACAGCCACTGCTTGAACTTGGGGAAAGAGTTTTCCCCACTCTAAATTTAAGCAGAAATTGTAACATCCTTCTGGATGAGTCTCTAGACCAAATAGTCCATAGTTTAGAATTTTTAATAGATACAGTATACCCTGACATCGAGAATTTACTCGAAAAAAACTTTCATTGGTTGTGTTCTAGGGCAATAGTGTCACCTAGGAATGATAGTGTCAACGAAATAAGCAATCTGATTATTCAAACAGTTCCCGGCCAAGTAAATCAATCGACACCGGGACTAATACCGAAGACGCAGTCCTTTATCCACATGAATTTTTAAATTCACTAAACGTTTTTGGACTGCCACCACATGAATTGACGTTAAAAATTGGAATTCCAATCATGCTTATGAGAAATTTAAGCCCTCCGAACATGTGCAATGGGACGAGACTACTTATGAAGGAATTGAAGGACAATTTAACTGTAGCAACCATTATTACCGGCCCAGCAGCTGGTCAACTAGCTCATATACCAAGGATAACGATGATCCCAACTGATCTACCAATCCCATTTAAACGACTTTAATTTCCTGTAAAAACAGATTCAGATTCAGCCAGATGGGGAGGCCTACTAATTGGTTTGAGCTCAACAAGCCTCACCCAGCAATGTTTATTTAAAAAAAAATACAGAACAATTATACAGTAAATAAAGGTATGTAACAAAAAGTAATTGAGATAATGTTCTGTAAAAACATCTTTCGCGTTAACTATTAATAAGTCCCAAAGTCAAACCTTTGAATTAGTAGGGATCGATCTACGAAAAGAATGTTTTACTCATGGCCAACTGTATGTTGAGCTATCGCGGGTCGGAGCTCCTGTAAATCAATTTATTTTGCTGCGATAAAATAAAACAACATCCAATATCGTTTACAGGGAAGCTCTGACCCAATAAATTTAATGGCTTTTGTTTTGTAGGTGTAAAACTTTTTACAAACATTATTACAAATAAATGAAAAATAATACTAATATCCGAATTTTCTTTTATAATTTTACACTTTTGTAGTAACCCCACGCACAAAGAAGAGAGTATGAGTATGCGTGTAAAAATTTGTAATTGTAATTTGAATTTTTTTTTTTTTTTTTTTTTTTTTTTTTTAAATATCCGTGCGAAGCAGGGTCGGGCTGCTATAATCTATATCCATAAAACAAAGTCGTGTTAGTTACACCATTTATAACTCAAGAACGGATGGATCGATTTTTATGAAATTTTGTATGGAGGTATCTGATACCTTAAATTAACATATAGGCTACTTTTTACCCGACACCTAAAAGGAGGGCAATGCTTTTAGTAGTTGAATTTAATGGGATGAAGTCGTAGTAAAAGTCTGCGGTGTCAGTTGTGACATGGGACTGGGCGACTTGCTCTACCCGAAGCAAAGCGAGGGCGGGCCGCTAGTAATATAGATAAATCCTTTGATAGAAATTTCCCAACACCTGAGAAATTAATAACTATTATTAAATTGAATCCATTACGTGAGAAAACGTGCTGAAATTGTTTGACACTCTGCAAGCGGAAAATTGTGAGAACAACCACCCCTAAATAAAACAAACATGAAATACGTAGAACTTTAATTTTATTTGCGTGATCATCAGCGAAAACTTTACGGCAAAGGATGTTGAATTAATCATTTTACTTGAAACTTCGGGAAAATAATTTCGCAGGATTCCGGAAATGCTAAAATTGAATAAAATTAATAATTTAGCTCATTTTAAAAGAGTGACGGGCTCATCAGAAGGAAAAGTAGCCATTACTATTAAGGCTGCTGTGGTCACTCATTTTTCGACTTCGTTACCATAATGTTAAGCCTATGGGCATTTGATACATTTTTGTATTCAAAATATCTCCTCGTGAAATTAACATTCTTATCATCTTTTTTTTCAGTCTTCTCTTTTTAAAGGATTTCTTTTTATTTCTTAGTTCTCAAAATATTTTTAAAACCTTTGCTTAATTGAATATTTTAGGCTTTAAAAACTCATAAAATGGGAATAAAATTTTAGCACTTCATGTAAAATTAAGCGTAGATTAGAAAAAAGTTTCAAAATAAAAGGTATAATTTCCAGATTAGAAAGGGGGGTGGGCGGCATAGTGATTTTACAGATGATTTTGTGGGACGCGGCCATTAAAAGGTTGAGAACCACTGATTTAACTTAATCCAAAGTTTTATTAAATTTCGTGCTTTGATTCTTGAGGTACAGCGCTCACAAAATTTTGTCACATATAGATAAACAGACAGACAGACTCACTAAACCATCTTTCAGCCGTCAAATTGTGTTCAGAACCTTTTAAAACACATTAATAGGTCGAAATCCGAAATTTCATAAATCCAACGCTTTCTTCTTGTAAAGATAACGGAAACATAATGTTACGAATTTTGTAAATAGTTAGTGTTTGTACTGTAAAATGATGTAAATAATCTTATTAAGCTCCATTTCTTTACTAATATTAGTTTTTGTTACATTGTCTCTGTTATCAAGCAAATTTGTCTATTATTTTCAGTGTATGTCTACGGCAGATTAACGAAATATTAGAGATATCGCCAAGTTGGCGTCAACACGAACAATGGACGTACAACTGAAAGAACTGTTAGAAGCTATTAACGGATTAAGAACAGAGCTGACCAATAAAATTGATAAAGGCCAAGAAGAGTTGGCGGACAAAATGAATAAAAACGAAGAAAGAATGGAACAGTTGACAAATAAAATTGATAAAGGCCAAGAAGAGTTGGCGGAAAAGATGAATAAAGGCCAAGAAGAGCTGGCGGAAAAGATGAATAAAGGCCAAGAAGAGTTGGCGAATAAAATCGACAAAGTCCAAGAAGATGTGACTGAAGAAATGAAAAGAAGCCAAGAGAGAATGGAAGAATTAAAGGAGGAAGTTAATAAAAGCCAAGAAGAAATGAAGAAAACTTTGGAAGAAAAGTTCTCATGGGTAGAGAGAAGAATAGATTCGGTAGAAGAGAAAATTCAGAATGAAGTTAGCAATGTTGAACAGAAAATGGAAAGGAAAATGGCGGAAGTAGAAGAGAAAATTCAGAAAGAAGTTTGTAACGTTGAAGAGAAAATCAGTAACGTTGAAGAGAAAATCAGTAACGTTGAAGAGAAAATACTAGGTGAAGTAGATGAAAAGCTAAATAAAAAAGTACAAGATCTTGAGAATAAACTTTCAGTGTCTAGTGGTAATTATGAAGAATTTAGGAATCCGCCTGCTTCTCCCGTGCACATTAAGCTGTCGACATACGATGGAAAGAGTTCCTGGCAAGTTTACAAGACCCAATTCACCATTGTAGCTGAAGCGAACAAATGGAGTGACGAGGTAAAAGCTTGTCAACTGGCAGCATCTTTAAGAGGAGAAGCCGCCGACGTGCTGCAAACATTGCCCGATATGACGCAACTCAATTTTGAGACTCTAAGTTGTGCACTTGAAATGAGATTCGGCGAAAAATTCTTCAAGGATTATACGAGAATACAAATGAAGAGCCGCCATCAAAAATCGAGTGAAACCCTTCAAGAGTTTGCCTCGGAAATTGAACGGCTTGCAAATTTAGCCTTCATCGACTGTCCAACAAATGTACGGGAAATGCTCTCACTGCAATATTTCGTAGACGGAATAAAAGATCCAGAAGTGCAGAGAGCGGTACGAATGGCAGATGTACAGGATTTAAAAGCTGCATTACTATATGCCTTAAAGTTGGAAGCAGCTACACAAGCCAGCCGAAGAGATCGTCATTCAGTCCGAGGGTCAACGGTGAACAAAAGCTCGGACACTGAGAGCGACGTCTTGAAAGAAATTAGGAAAATAAATCAAGAGCTGGAAGCTTTAAAATATGGAAGAACAAGCTCAAGAAGACAGAATCTCAGGTGCTGGGGATGCGGTGATACAGGACATCTCCGAAGAAACTGCCCCAAAGTCCACGAATGTGAGATGAATTCAAGACCAGAGAATAAAAAGCCCCACCTGAAGATCCTTCAAATATCGAAAATGAGTGGCGGCGATAATGAATTATATGTGATAGGCTTTATTAACGGAATTCAGTGCCGTATGATTGTCGATACAGGAGCCAATGTTACAATAATAAGAGAAGATTTGGCTCGAAAATTGAAATGTAAACTCATCTGGAATCCTCCATGCGTTACCCTGCAAACTGTGACCGGCGACAAAATAGGCATATATGGAAAGGCAAATTTAACTATCAACTTTGGAGGAACGAAATATTACCATACGGCATATGTGGCTGACATAACAGATACTTGCTTAATCGGACTAGATTTTCTGAAGAAAATTGGCTTCAAACTTGATTTCAAAAATAATAAAATGCTCTCTAAATTTGAAGAAATAAGTCTTTTTGGATTAAATAACGAAATTGAATGTAAACAAATAGTAACAGCCAAAGAAGACATCCATCTAGATCCAAGAACAGAATTTTTGGTTCCAGCTGTAATTAACAATGAAACTAATTATCGATTTGGCCATATAGATTATCCCGAGGACAATAGTAAACAAGCAGGGGAGTATTGGTGGCTTCATCTGTGGTGGACCTCTCGAAGAAGACCATTCCAGTCAGAATTGCTAACATCAGTGATAAGACAAAGACTATCAAGAAAGGAGAGGTGATAGCATCATGTGCTCCTGTGACGTGCATAAGTCAAAATTCCAGTCACTCTGAGAAATCTTCAGATAATTTAGTCAAGGATTTGTTACAAAATATGGACTTAGATCCAAATCAGAGAGATGTTGCTGAAAGTTTAATTAGAGAATTCCAAAGTTTATTTTCCCAAACATCTGAAGACTTTGGACGAACTAAAATGGCACAACACCGAATTGACACGGGAGATCACTCTCCTATTAAACAGCACCCTAGACGATTACCTTTTGCCAAGCAAGAAGAGGTGCAGAATTTAATTAAGGATATGGAAGAAAATGACGTCATCGAACCATCGACAAGTCCATGGGCGTCTCCCATTGTATTAGTAAGAAAGAAGGATGGTTCTACAAGATTTTGTGTAGACTACCGCCGACTGAATGATGTCACTAAAAAGGATAGTTACCCTCTGCCAAGGATCGACGACACTCTCGACACACTTGCGGGCAACACTTGGTTCTCGACTCTGGATCTGAAGAGTGGTTACTGGCAGGTAGAGATCCATCCCGACGACCTCGAGAAGACTGCCTTTACAACGGGACAAGGATTATGGCAGTTCAAGGTAATGCCTTTTGGTCTATGTAACGCACCTGCAACTTTTGAACGCCTTATGGAAACGGTTCTTCGGGGACTGTCATATGAGGCATGTCTTGTTTATTTAGACGATATCATAATCATAGGAAAATCTTTTGATGAACATCTGAACAACCTCAGGCGAGTGCTACAAAAGTTAAAGGAAGCTAATTTGAAGTTAAGCCCTTCGAAGTGCAGTTTGTTTCGCAATGAAGTCGCCTACCTTGGACACATCATTTCGGCGGAAGGAGTTAGGACTGATCCGGAGAAGATATCGGCCGTGAAAAATTGGAGTCGTCCAGCAGATGTTCACCAGCTTCGAAGTTTTCTAGGATTATGCACCTATTACAGAAAATTCGTCAAAGGCTTCTCGATGATTGCAAGACCACTTCATAAATTAACAGAAGCCAATCAAAAATTTATGTGGACACAGGAATGTGACGCTGCTTTCGAAAAGCTTAAGGACGCCTTGACATCCACTCCAATTCTGTCGTATCCTCAAATCGATAAACAGTTTATACTTGATACGGATGCAAGCAACGAAAGCATTGGCGCTGTACTGTCCCAGGAAATCGATGGCCAGGAGCGTGTTATCGCCTGTTTCAGCAAGTGCTTATCAAAGGCCGAGCGAAACTACTGCGTAACAAGAAAAGAGCTTTTTGCTGTAGTGAAAGCCATAGACCATTTTCATCACTATCTTTACGGTCGAAAATTCCTGATCCGAACTGATCATGCTTCTCTAACTTGGCTATTGAATTTTAAAAACCCAGAAGGCCAGATAGCCAGGTGGATACAAAAGCTTCAAGAGTACGATATGGAGATACGCCATCGAAAAGGCTCATCACATGGAAATGCAGATGCTCTCTCAAGAAGGCCCTGCTCAGAGAATTGTAGATACTGCGACCGGGTTGAGAAGAAATTTAATGTCAAAGGTCCTATAGTAAGACAAGTTACAACTGGGTCTACATCATCGCAAGATCCGTGGAGTGACGAGAGCCTGCGTAAAGATCAACTTACTGATCCTGAAATTAAGCCAATTCTAGAGCTGAAAGAGGAGTCCAACAGGAAGCCCAGTTGGCAAGACATGGCCCATTACCATCCTACGACTAAACGTTATTGGGCTCTCTGGGATTCCCTACATTTGAAGAACGGTATTTTGTACCGAAAATGGGAGTCTGACGACGGAAAAACATGTAGATGGCAACTACTACTCCCTAAGTCGAGAATTTCTATGGTCCTTCAAGAACTTCATGGTAGTCCCACAGGAGGTCATTTTGGTGTAATGAAGACCCTGCAAAAGGTTCGAGAGCGTTTCTACTGGAATAATGTTCGCAGTGATGTGGAGAAGTGGTGTCGAACTTGTGACACCTGTGTAGCACGTAAAGGTCCAAAGAGGCGCACCCGTGGACGATTGCAACGTTATAATGTAGGAGCTCCTTTCGAACGAATTGCTCTAGACATCCTGGGTCCACTTCCTAGAACATCTGATGGCAACAAGTACATCCTCGTTGTCATGGACTACTTCACTAAGTGGCCTGAAGCCTACGCCATTCCTAATCAAGAGGCGGTAACCGTAGCAGACATGCTGGTTCGACACTGGGTTTCCAGATACGGAGTTCCTCTTCAAATCCATTCTGATCAAGGAAGAAACTTTGATTCGGCTGTGTTCAAGGAAATGTGTGAACTACTCGGCATGGATAAAACTCGAACAACACCTCTACACCCTCAATCGGACGGCATGGTGGAGCGGTTCAATCGTACCATCCGAAATAGCCTCTCTCTCCTGGTGACTAGAGACCAACAGGACTGGGACAAGAAATTGCCTCTTTTCCTGCTTGCCTACAGGAGTGCCACTCATGAGGCCACTGGTTACTCTCCTTCTCAAATGCTCTTTGGTCGTGATCTTCGTTTGCCTGCTGATCTTTTGTTTGGCCGTCCTCCTGATGCTTCTTCATCGCCTGAGGAATATGTCGATGAACTCCAGGCACGGATTGAGGAGATTCATTGCCTAGCGAGGAACCGAATCGGACTGACATCGGAAAAGATGAAGACACGGTACGACACAAAGGCAACAGGACATGAGTTCAACGAAGGTGACAAAGTTTGGTTGTGGAATCCGATACGTCGTAAGGGACTGTTGCCAAAATTACAAAGAAACTGGGACGGTCCTTACACAGTCGTCAACAGGCTGAATGACGTCGTCGTACGCATACGAAAATCGCCACACACCAAACCCAAGGTCGTACATTATAACCGGCTAGCCCCTTATTTTGGCCAAAGTGATTAAAAATTCAAAACTGGAATTTCAGACCATGGTCATGAAAGTCACTTTTTGTAAATATGTAAATAGTAATTAGTTCTTATTTATGTACTTCTTATTATTGTTATTATTTATTATTTTATTTATTTATTTATTTTAAGTGTTTTCCTCTAACTCAAGGATTGCACTGCCCGGGACGTGCAGTCTTTGAGGAGGGGGTAGTGTTACGAATTTTGTAAATAGTTAGTGTTTGTACTGTAAAATGATGTAAATAATCTTATTAAGCTCCATTTCTTTACTAATATTAGTTTTTGTTACATTGTCTCTGTTATCAAGCAAACTTGTCTATTATTTTCAGTGTATGTCTACGGCAGATTAACGAAATATTAGAGATATCGCCAAGTTGGCGTCACTTTTGGCAACTAATTTTGGTCGCCAAATTTGGCGATATATCGCCAAGTTGGCGACAAACTTGGCGATTGTTGGCGATGGTAACCCTTCCCTGTTTATGGTAACCCCCCCCTTAGGTCTACTGATACATTGAATGTTGTTCCGTGGTTTTCCGGGTTTTTTTTCTAGAAGGTTGTAGAAACTTCGCCGCATGCTGCGAACCTATATAAGGAGAGCGATACGAGCTGCTGTGGTCATTATTTACCAGTCAGTCATTGAGTGGACAAGGCGTAAGCAAGTTTGCTTGAGTTTCATCTATGTTGTTTTGAATGTTATTAAGTGTTGAGACGTTGTATAAAGAGTCTTTGGGGTCTAAAGCTGTAATTGTACGATAGATTTGAGCAGTTATTTTTGAATATCCAGTAATATTTGTGAGTTTCGAAGACTCTGTTGTTCTGAAGTCTGTAAATAAATTATTTTCTACTTTTCTAAGAGCAAGAGTTTGAAGTTGTCTAACCATAAGATCAAAAGAACCCAATACACGCTACAATAAATTAAACTAGTCGAATGTACCATCATGAAACTTTCTTTTATCTGATACATGAGACATGACTAGAGTCTTCGCCCGCTACGCAGATGGGTTACCTTAAAGGAATCTTGAATAAAATGAATTATATCTTGCACAGATCAAATAGTAATAGTAATAATAAATTTTAACATGTAATCAAATATCTATAATTGCTATCTTATTCGTATAATCTTAGGTTATCCAGTTAAATTGATTTCGGCGACATAATAGAGAAAATACTTAAAATCAACTGAAAATTAAATCACTGTTTATTTAATCACATATGTTTAAAATCACTGAAATATTGTATTTAATTACTTTTTTATTGGGTTTGTTATCTTGGATTCCAACTTCATCCTAAACTGCTGCTGAGATATGACGAAATGACATGTGCTAAAATTTTCAACCACCCTTTTCCCCCAAGTTACATTTCTGTATTGATGTTGTCAAAATAGTATTTTCTCGTGACGCACATTTATACTTATTCTCATTAAATTCATATTCATTGAAAATACCTCATCATCAAATTCTATAGTTTTTGCTGAAATCCTTCTGACGGGCAGAAAGTCCTTCTATTTTTTTTTTTTTTAAATCAGACCGGCTTTTTTTGTTGTTTGTTTGTTTGTTTGTCGACCCAGCTTGATTCGTTAAAAAAATATTCTAATTCTGTCAGTCCGGTCCGACCAGTTGGAAAATTAGAAACCATTCCGCAGACCCGGCCCGCGGGCCGTATCGGGTTCGGGCCCGTGCAGACCTTTACTCAGCCTGCCTCATATTGACTGCGTTATGACATTATAAGTTTTTAATTAGGCAATATTTCTAAAACAAAATTATGGGTTTTTTTTTTTTAAAAACAATATTTTACTACAAAGCATTCAGATTTGTACGTGAAAATAAATACCTCATATGAAATATATTTAAATTTTCTAAAATTGATGGAACTGACTAAATTAATTATAATTTACGTTTCTCTATTAGATACTCTAAACTCTAACTTCATTTGAATATCGGATATTTTAAAGAACTTTCATCAATTATAAATTCTGTCATTTTCAGAAGATTACATTTCAGTTTGTTTTCGCCCGACCTGTCTTATTAAAATGATTAATTTGCTGCGGATTTTTTTTTTTTTTTTTTTTTTTTTTTTTTTTAAATAGGAGGTTAAGAAATGGAAAACGAAATTTTCTTTTGATTCTTGGGGTGGTTGGTATTTTAGAATGTAAAAAGGGCTTTTTTGGGGCGTAATGTTCTTGAAAATATAATTAAATTTATTGCTTATAATATAATTCTAATGATGATTTATTACATGAAAATCAAAGTCTGCTTATTGTTTTATTACGAAATACACCTTATAAAATTGATTGATGGATCTAATCATGACAAAAAATCTAATTTATTTACATTCCTGGTTCTTCATGACTATTTATGTAGCATAATAGTTTGAAGACCATTTAATATAGATAGATATATTACCTTTTATAATAATTTGGAGTCTTAATGGTAATTTATTCGTAATGTAATGACTTTGGGATATCTTGATAATTTATGAGTTTTATAATGATTTTGGATTATTAAAATAGATTTATTATTTTTAGAATTACTTGATGTCATCAAAATGAAGATTTATAGCTATTTATAAGAATTTGGAGCTATATTAAACTTCTAATCTCCAGTGTTGAAGACACCTTTCTCCGGGAGGGGTTTTTGTGGCTCCGGGGGGGGAGGGGCATTATTGAGTTTCGTGGGGAAAATTGCACTTTTTCCGTTTGAAAATACAAAATCTCAAATTTTCCGGGGGGGTGAAGGGACATCTCACTGCTCTGGGAGGGGGATATCTACTGCGGGCCACCCCCTGAAATCAACACTACTAATCCCGCACTGATTCATGACGGATTACGAAATTTCCCGGGTTACATGATAAATGTCGGGAAAAGATGTTTAGAAGTAAGAATTAAACAAAAAATGAAAGTAAAGCATGTTTTTTATTCGTTAAGCAGCTTGACTATAGTTAAAAAATTACTCAATAATGTAAAGCAGGCATATCAAACTCGTCTATCACCGCGGGCCAGATTTAGCATTGTACACAAAGCCGCGGGCCACATTATCGAAAATAAAAAAGCAGATTAATTTGATGACTATCGCACAAAATGAAAACTGTACATTAAAATTACAGCATTGTTGTAAAAAAAAAAAAAAAAAAAAAAAAAAAAAAGCAAACAAAAGTACATACAAATATTTTAAAACTATTTATTGGAAAAATGAAAAACACGCACCAGAAAATGTTTAAAAGAATTTATAAGTATTTAGTTAAAAACAAATCTGTAGTAGAAGAATCTTAGAGAGTGCACTGTCAAATGCAATGAAAAATAAGTTAAAGTAAAAATACAAACATGCTTCAACATATTTTGATTATTTTAAAATTTAAATCGCAATCAAATTTATACAAAAATGTGTTATTAATTTTGTAATCTTAATATCTGTATTTTCTTTTATGTTGTAATTCCTACTTTTAATGAAAACCAATCATTGATAGAACACAATTATTTACAATATAATATTACGAAATAAAAAAATATCTTAATTGATTAAAATATATTAGCTATGGTTATTGATTCGACATAGGAATAATTTCCCGATTCTCCTCACTTATTTTTAAGTATATATCGTGTCTGTGAAAAATGCCCTCAAGATAAAATTTCTTGCACCTATATTTTTAAGAATTATAAAGTTAAAGGGCAAAATTAACGCTAGTCACCAGCCACGGAGCCACTAAATGAGAAAAAGTGGCTATTAAAATATATTTGTCTGTGACTTACTGATGATTATTCTACTAATGAAAATCTGTTAATTTAATGAAAATTTTCAGTTATAGCAACACATTGAAATTATGGATTTTATGCGATTACTGAAATTTCTGGTTACATCATTAATATTTATAGAAATGCCCCTGTATATTTTTAAATTTATTTAACTATTCTGGACGTCTTTTATTTTACCTTGAACGATTTCGAGTTATGTGCAATTCGAGTTATTGCAATGTGCAATTGTTATGTGCAATCCAATAAGTGTTCTTAAAAACAGATGGATTACTTTTAATATGTTTCAAAAACGCACTATTCTCAACAAAGTTTTAGTTTAAAATTTATTCATTTTTAGAAATTATTTCTAGATATTTGTGAGTAAATTCTTAGCAAACTTCAACAAAGTTTCTACATATTAAACAAAGTTCTTCAGTCTTTGTTTGAATATAAAAAAAAAATATTTCAAATTGACTTTTATGAATCTGTGATGCATCTTCATCATTCAGAAAGATAAAGATCACAGAAGTATGATTTACAATGATATGTTTACTAATATTTAAGAATGAAATTAATTAATGAGCTTATGTCCAAAATGCTCACTTTCGACTACGCATGCAGCCAAATTATAAAAACATGGTAACATTTTTTTGTTATTATTACTATTATCATTATTATTATTATTTTACAAGACGAGAAATCGTGTCACTTTCCTTTTAAAGCTGTTTATTTATCTTAAAATTTTAGAAACTTTTAATTAGAAATTAGCGTCTTATTTTAATTGATTTATGATAAGTTTTTAATACCTAACAAATACTACGCGTTACTTTCTAATGTCATAATGAATAAAAGAAAGCAGTAAAATAATGTATTCGTTTCAACATAAAACACATAAAAAACTATTAGAAAGAAAAAGAAACATTTTTTTAGATTAAGATATGCTCTTCTTAACTTTCTTATTGATAAATTTTGCATACCCTATCTCTTGGAAATGAAATTTAAAAATAAATTAGATTTGATCATATTTAAGAGAGTATAATTGCATCTTTTATGCCACAGTGTTGTTTCCATCTTCTATGCAAAGCTTAAAAAAAAAAAAAAAAAAAAAAAAAAAAAAAAAAAAAAATCATCCAAAATAACAACCATTAATTTAAAAATGTAAAGTTTTCTTTATTTAATTGCGGATCATTAAATTTAATGTACGTCAATATCTGCCATTAAATGTAATGAAGATTAATGTTCGGAAATAATGGTAGATTTGAATAAAGTCATTCTTCAAATTCTGAAATATTTGAAATACAAAGGGTATTTTCTGCATCATCTAAGAACTGGTTCAAACATACGAAAATGCCACAGTCTTGGCGGGCCACAGAGAAGTTCCTGGCGGGCCACGTATTTGACATGCCTGATGTAAAGCATAATATGTGAGGATGTGAGTTTCAAAATTCGCCTTATCCAGAAAATCAAGTTTTGGGAAATCGCCAAAAGCTTCTTAACAAGGAAGGTCTCCTCCATACAGGCATACTCCGAAAAATCAGAAAAAAATTACAGAATGTTCTTCTCATAAAAATAAGTACGTTTATATATATAAACACTTTTATAAATATAACCAAAGTAATTCAGATATTACCATACAATAAACCAATGAAACCAGTATTTTTACAAAAAATTGGCGGAACCTCCATAAAGCGCCTAAAATTTCATTATTTGGCGATTTTTCATCGGTTGGTGATCGAATACAATTTCAAAAAATACTTTTTTTAATGTCAAATACACTGTAAGGAAAAATAAGTTTTATGTTGAACTGGTTTAGATAAATTTAATTTAAACATCTTTAATTTTGTTTCTTTAAAATGTAATTTTGTTATATCGATATTTATATGTATTAATATTCAAATTTAACCATCAAAATTTGCGACTCATAACGAAATTCATGATTTAAATTAATTAAAATTATTTCAGGCTCAAAGTCCTATTGAACATTGTCGATTCGATTTTGTTGCTATGGAAACTCGGGCTTTTATTTTTGAATACACTTAAATGTATGAAAATAATTTTTCTCAATATAAATTTTTTAAGTGTGAAAATATTTGTTTCTATGATAAATTAAATAAATACAATTACAAGCAATATATATATAATATATTAAACTCTTTCACTGTTTACGTTTAAATTCATTAAATACCATTTGCATGCTTTCTAAAAATCCCAGTTTTCAGTTGCATTAAAATTGTTTGTTTTTGCGAGGAAACGTGCTGTTCGCCAAATTGCATGATGATTTCGTCTTTTCATGCCAAATATTCGAAACTATTTTATTTTTTCTATTTTAATTCCGTCGTTAATTTTGACTGATCCTTTATTACATACATAAATATTTTAAATAGTATTTTTTTTTTTTTATTATTCTGAGTATGTCTAGTATAGAGACCTTCCTTAAGTCCATAGAATTTTACAGTAAATTAAAATTTTACAATTGCAGAAATAGGGAATAAAACTATTTTTGTAATGGGTTATTACGTAATTTTTCAGTCCTAAGTTTCTTCAGATTATTATAGCCATTAGGTTGGTTGTACAGGATTTAATGGCGCAAAATCCCATTAGGGATATGCTGCGCCAAATAAAGACAAAATATAGAAAACATGGAATCAAATAAATGTAACGCTATTCTTTCCATAGCCCTGAGGGCGCTGTTTTCATTGGTTCCTTGCACGGAACATTTTTTTCTTACCCCCCCAGTGAGATGTGAGTTAGCTCTCGGCAAGGAAAGATGTCATACCGTTGACACGAAAATGTTCTACGCCTTATTCGAGGTGAATACTTCCCATGTATGTTTAAAACTTCATCTTGCAATCGTGATATGTGTGTGTTTGTTATGTTTTGTGAAATAAATGTTTTTGTGACGTTAAGTTTTCGATTCTTCAAATAACTGTCACATAAACGAAATTTTAAAACAAGAGAGATAGAAAAACTATCTGGATGGGGTATCCCATCCAGATATAGTCATAAGAATGTACAAAACGATTTTATAAGATTAAAATCAAATAAATTCCAAAAGGACTATTTTCAAGAAAGGTATCTGGATGGGGTTTCCATCCAGAATACCAAAAGGAAATGTCAAAGTTAAAATATAGATAAAACCTACATCATAAAATAAAAGCCTGCATGCTTTAAAAAAGCTAAGAGTGCCCCATGAGGTGTTTCCCCAATGAGGCTTGTCAAGGGTGGTGATGATGAATTAAAATAGGACCGATACAAGTGCCGGAGGCCCGGACACGTAATTCACATATGCACATTCATTTAGCGACCAGCGCCGATTCTGATATCTGATTGGCTGTTTACTTTTGTCTTCCGTGGAGAATCTCTACTGCCTTTAAATATACCAATATCTGAACTAAAAAAACGTAAAAGATAGTTATGCAAAGACTTAATTTCTAATTAAGATATAAATTTTAATTTGAAGGCTCTAGCCCCAGAACTTAGGCTACAATTTCAGAAAACTTATCGTTCTACGTGAAGGCATATTTGCTATAAGAAAAATGAATGTAATGAAGTCGCTTGGTAAGATTTGCGTGGATATTATGATATAATGGCTAGCGCGTCCTTCTAGTGTACCCGAGATTGGGGGTTGTGTCCCCGCTTTAGACTTTTTGAGAATTTTATTTCTATCTTTATTGATTAATTTTCAATTATTCTAAAAATTTCTTAAAATAGAATCTTGTTAATAAAATTTAATTTTTAATATTTTATTTTATTCATTTATACATTTAATTTTATAGATTTACTATCGGTTAATAAAATACATTTTTAAATAAATTTCTGCTACTGTAATTAGTTTTTAATTTTATTTAAACAACTTTTTTTATTGATTTACTAACAGATAATAATATATTATTATTTTAATAAATACTTGTTAATGAAACGAATTTTCGATATTTAATTTCATTTACATGTACAATTATTTTTATTAATTTGTTACCAATTAATAAAATATAATTTCTTTAATCAATTCTTGTTAATAAAATTAAATTTTTATGTTTATTTTATTTACTTATATAATTACTTTTATTGATTTATTTTCAGTTAACAAAATATTATTTAATAAATCGATTCTTTTTAATGAAGCTAATTTTTAAATATTTTTAATTCTTTTTTTATTAATTTACTTTCAATTAATAAAGTAATTTTTTAATCAGTTCTTCTTAATTAAACTAAATTTTAGTATTTAACGTCACCTAAGTCTATATTTTAATAACTAATATGAAAAGTATATTTTAATGCAAACTAACATCGGAAAAAATGCATAAATATATTTTTATTTTGCAATTATTATATTAATTATTTTTTAATTAAAATGTGGATTTTAGATAATATTAAACATTAAAATTTAGTTTCATCATAAAGAATAGATCTAAAAATGATGTTAATATATTATCTGACAGTAAATTAATAAAAATAAATTTTTGTAAATTTACAATTTAAAAATATTTTTCTATAATTTTAAATGAAGTAATCATTGTTTTAAAATATCTTTCATTTTGATTATTAAAACGTAACCTTTAGGAGATATTAAACTTAATTTCAATAATAATTGATTTCAAAAATGATATTTTATTAACGGATAGTAAATTAATAAAAATCACTGTAAAAACAGATAAAAATAAATATTAAAATTTAGTTTCATTAACAAAAATTAATTGAAAAATTATCATATTTTATTAACGATAGTAAATCAATAAGAAAAAATATATAAATAAGTATGACAAATATTAAAAATTAATTAAATAATAAATTAATAAAAATAATTGTATAAATAAATAAAATTAAGTATTAAAAAAAAGTTTCATTAGCAAGAATCGACTAAAGAAATTATATTTTATCAATTGATAGTAAATTGATAAAAATACTGTATAAGCAAATAAAATTAAATATCAAAAATTAGTTTCATTAACAAGAATTTATTTAAAAATCATATTTTATTAGCTGTTAGTAAATCAACAAAAAAAGAGTGGTTTAATAAATAAAAAAAAATTAGTTTCAGTAACAGAGATTGATTTAAAAATATATTTTATTAACCGATAGTAGATCCATAAAAATAATTGTATAAATAAATAAAATAAAATATTATTGAATGTATATATTGAACTTATTTTGTAAGATATTTTACTTTATTTGGTAATTCTGATATCTACTGAGTAAAATCTTAACTAATAACATGATTTTTTTTTTTTTTTTTTTTTTTTTTTTTTTTTAATAAACTATAAAATTTAAAGCCTTTTTATGTGCTTCGGTTCACCAGATAATTTTATTTTTAATAAACAAGAGAATTTTTTTTTTTCGAAAACAAACGCACTTTCAGTAACTTTAAAATCGAAATTAATCACCACCGTGATTTATAAAATCATTTCTCATTTCTGTTATAACACAAACATAAAGAAAACACGAAGAATCATTTGCCTGCAGTAGCGAAATTCTTTCAACACAAATCTGGATATATAATCTCTTTTACCCTCTTTGTTTCAACCAATCACAGAGTAGTATTTCGACTGGTCTCTATATGAATGTGCATATGTGATATACGCGGCCCGGGCAGTCCGTCAGAATATGATGAATGGTAAAATGAGCAAAGTGACAGTGTGGACACATAGGTGCATCCTCTCGGAATAAAAGATGTTTATGAGTCATCCTAGAGTGTCCAATTCTCAGAAGAGTCAGAAAAACATCTGTTCTTCTTGGATAATTCGGAGGCCAGGTCATGATAGCTGGTTTGATTTTATCTGCAGTTTATTAGTAATTTCTAAATCGCAACTTTCTTGCCAAATATGATGAATAAAATGTTTTATAATTAGTTTAACGTCTGAGAATGGAACATTATGATGTAATGGACTGAGAGCAATTTTTGCCGCCTCATCTGCTTTTTCATTACCCGGTATGCCCATATGTCCAGGTACCCAGCAAAATAAAATATTATAACCACGTCTAGTCAATTTAATATAAAATCCAAAATGACTGAGACATAAGCATGTCTTTTAAAAGATTTTAATGCGTCAATAGAACTATTTGAGTCAGTATGTATGATGAAGGAAGTGTTATGTAGATAAGATATGCGTGTCATGGCTCTCTCTATTGCAATTAATTCAGCTGTAAAAATAGAAGTAGAAGGATGAAGCTGATAACTTAAGGTAACACTATTACGGAACACGCCAATAAATACAATATTTCCACTCTTTGAGCCATCTGTATAAATCTCTGTAAAATTTCTATAATCTGCACGATGTGCAGCAAATAATTGTTGGAATGCAGAAGCAGATAAGTTCTTTCTATCATAACCTTTAAAAAGATGAAGGGTTTTAATATCAGGTGGGTGCCAAGGAGGATAAATAGGCATGCAGCGGACATGTGCTCACCTCAATGTGACTCAGAGGGCTATTGTTGGCTATATTTCTCTTTCTGGCTGAAAAGGATAGGATACAAGATGATCGATGCTGGTAGTGAATATCATTGTCAGTATTTAAAATTAAAATATGAAGTGGATGGCCGGGATGTGAAAGGATACGGTAAAAAAATCTAATGAAAGTCTTTCACGAATATGGTATAGTGATGGTTCATTACAATCAACATATAAGCTTAAAACTGGTGATGTTCGGAATGCACTAGAGCAAACATGAAGTGCGCTATGTTGCACCGTGTCAAGTTTCTTAAACACAGACTTACGCGCAGAGCCATAGCCCTGGCAGGCGTAGTCAGTTTTTGAACGGATCACAGCACGATAGATCTTAAGGAGAGAGGTCCGGCCTGCTCCCCAAGAAGTATTAGAAAGTACCTTAATAAAATTTAACGATTTTTCACATTTTGTCCGTTATTGTAAAACATAAGGTAAAAATGTAAGTTTATTGTCAAAATAGAGGCCTAGATAGCAGACGTTGTCTACAACAGGAATTTGTGTGGATTCGATAAAAATTTCAGGGTCTGGATGCAGATCCTTACGTCTACAAAAGTGCACGCAAGAAGTTTCGTCATAAGAGTTAAGAAAACCATTTTTACTATTCAATTAATAATACTTCTAATAGCAATTTGCAATTGTCTTTCAATATAACGCATATTCTCTCCCATACACATAATCCGGAAGTCATCAACATATAAATCTCCCTTCACAGAATGGAATAGTTGACTTAGAATATCATTTATTTTAATAGCAAAGAGGGTGACACCCAGGACACTGCCCTGGGAAACACCCTCTTCTTGTTCATAAAATCTAGATAAAATTCCACCAATTCGGACTTGAAATAGACAAATAGCAAGAAAAATTTTAATAAAAATAGGAAGATTCCCTCGAAAGTCCAAATTAAAAAGGTCGCGGAGGATACCATAACGCCATGTTCTATCATAGGCTTTTGCCAAGTCGAAAAATACTGAGACCAAATGGCTGCGTTTAAGAAAAGCTGTCCGAATGTAGTGTTCAAGATGGATTAAATTATCGATAGTAGACCTATCACGTCGAAATCCACTTTGAAAAACGGCAAGGCAATTGTTCGTTTCTAAAACACGCATGACGCGGCAATTGACCATCTTTTCAAGAAGTTTGCAAAGGCAGCTAGAAAGGGCGACAGGCCTGTAATTATTGGGATTAGTTATATCTTTCCCTGGTTTAGGAAAAGGTATAATTATAGCTCTGCACCAAGCATTTGGAAAACTCTGCTCAATCCATATCCTGTTAAAAAAGGATAGGAGATTGTTCAAAGAGAAAAAAAAAAAGGTGTTTGAGCATAATATAAGTAATCTCATCATGGCCTGGAGCAGATAAACGACTTTCTTTCAAACATTTTATCATCTCTGATATAATAAGTGGTTCATTATAAGCATATGAGTGATGATAATTAAAATTGGTCCTTTCAGTTAGTCGTTTATAAGTTAAAAAAGGTTTTGAATAAGAGTCAGAGCTTGATATAGATGCTAGGGTATTTCCTATTGTCTCAGCGATGTTTTTAGGTGAAGCAATGGTTTGCCCATTTTGTTTTAAAATAGAGATATGATTTTAAGAATACAGGCCCATACATTTTTTTACTTTATTCCAGAGTTCTTTACTGGATGTATTGAGTTAATCCTTGAGATGTAGTTGATCCAGGATTCACGTTGGCTTTTACGCCGCACTTTCGTAGCTTCTGCCTTTGCTTTTTTATACGCAATATAGTTAGCATCATTAGGATATCTCCGGAATTCGCCCCATGCCTTCTGTTGCGTTTTTTTTTTTTTTTCCATTTGACAATCACTATTCCGCCATGGCTTTCTATGTCTTGAATTAGAAGAAGTTTTAGGTATGCTAATATCTGCAGCATTGATAATACACTGAATGATATTATCAAGTGCATTGTCTATATTACTCATAGTCATATCACTTGTAATTTTGGCAAGGTCTGTGAAAGTTGGTCAGTTGGCTCTGTCATAGATATAACGTTTAGAACGCATATTAGAATCCCTGCCAGGAGTAGTCTGTGAAATAAAGGTGGGAAAATGGTCACTGCCGTGAAGATCATTGGAAACCCAGAAGTTCCAATATGGATAAGTAGATGGGGAACAGATGGTAAGGTCTATTGCATGAAATGTGCGTGGTGGCTCATGAAAGTAAGTGTGATCTCCATTATTGAGCAGGCATAAGCCATTGTCAGATATGATTTTTTCTATCATATCGCCACGTTGATTAGAGTCATGATTACCCCACAGTTGACTGTGACCATTAAAGTCTCTCACAATGATGTAGGGAGTGAGGAGTTGAAGAAGGAGGTTGTCAAAATTTGTTGCCTGAATAGATGTATTTGGTGGTAAATAAATAGAGTAAAAGGTAATAAGTCTGTCTATATAAGCACGGATTGCGACTGCTTGTAAGTTGGTATTTAAGTTGATTTGTGAATGGGGTAGATTGCTAGATATAAAGAGAGCCAATCCATCAGTGGCCCTGTCACTACCTGTAAAGTATTTTCGGATAGTTGCATAATTTCGCATTGTCATTAGGTTTTAAATGGGTTTCCTGGAGAGCTAGGCATAGTGGTTGATGGTCAGAGAGTATATTACGGATTTCGTCATGTTTATTGTGATAACCACGGCAGTTACACCAGATGATACTAGACATAAAAGGAATGTTAGATATGTATATCTATGTCATTTGTTTCGGAGGTAGTAGACATGCTACTATCTCCATCGTCTAATATTTCATCCCGTTCAGGATGAAGGTTTAAGGCATCATCATCCATATGTACTTCATTTTTCTTATTTTGTTGCTGATAGATTTTATTTCTAGATGTCTTAATTTTTTTTTCTTTTTGGATGGATTTTCAGTTGATGCAGCTGATTCAATAAGTAGGGTATGTTTTTCAATATCAGATCTAAGGTTTGACTTTAAAGTTGGTGTGTTAGTTATATTTTGAGAACTTTTTTTATTGAGTGGGGGTTTAGGAGTAAGAGAATGCGGTGACTTCGAAATATTATGTGGCATGTTAGGAGGAGTAGAATTTAGAGATCTAGAAGAGGTAAACTGTGTTGATTTTGTAGTTTTATCAGAGAGGTTGTTTTCTCTTTGCTTTATTTTGGAATTACTTTCAGTAGGGAAATCGCTTTAAGTTGCAATATTTTGATATGTTTTCAGGACGGTTTTAGATAAGGCGGTTGCATATCAAACACCAACTTTGAATGTCCTGGATTCAACTATTTTCCTGGCTTGAATAGATTTGTGAATCAAAAATGGAGAAGTCTTATCGAATGTGCCTTCTTGTCTTTTGACAACAAAAAATCTTTCAGAACAAGTATCCTCTGACCTATCGGCCAAAAATTTGTTTGGCCCTCATTTAAAGCTGCTAGCAGGCCTGAGCCCGATGCAATGAGTTGAGAGTTTGGAGACATAGTCTCAGGTTGATTTTCTAGGGAGGTAAGGGGTTGTGGGGCTACCACATCACATGTCTGATTTCCTAAATTTGTTGCCATGATTGAAATTGATAAATATAAAACATCAGGCATCGGGCCTAGTCACGACCCTTCTTCTTACGCTTACTTCAGGCACAGGTCTCAAAAGGGTGAAAACTATTCCCTACAAACTTCCACGTTCTTCGAACATTGGATTAAACTCGATAGCATCTCCAAAGCTCCAGTTCTTTCACAGGGGAAATGGGTAGCAGTAGGTAAGCCATTACAGCTCAGTCCAACCTACAGCCGGCCCTTTCGTGGAAAGGCACCAGTTCTCCGGTGTTACTCTTAACCACCAACCATGCAAGCATGGCGCCCCCCGATCACGGAACCAGAGTTCGGAGATGCCCTGCACCCTGGGACTCGAGATCAACTTAAAATGGAAGATCCGAGGCGATGAGGTTAAAAGAAACCTCAACACCCAGAGTGTCTCACGTGAAAACAAAAAACCACTATTGTCTATGAAAGAGTAATATAAGAGGGAACTAAAAAGTATGGTGCCTTTTTTGTCTTTTCAAACATTTTAAATTTTTTTTTTCTTTAACAAAAAAAAAAAAAAAAAAAAAAAAAAAAAGGTAACAAAGTTAGTAAAACTATGAATAAAGTGAGCAAAAAAGTTAGTAAAAAAACAAACATGAACAAAGAGGGATAACAAACTGAAAAGAGAAGATTAAAAAGCGTGAAACAAAGATAAAAGGATAGACAACTAAAAAAGAGAAGAAAAAAGGAAAGGAGAAAGATCGCTTGGGAATCAGGGTCGCGAAACCTGTAAATACATAAAGAAGGTATTCCCCTGGGGGATATAGCCATTAGGAGTGATTAAGCAAAAATTTTTTTTTACTTAAAGTCGTGGCGGATTACCCAGCGTGCCGAACCACAGGATGCCGGATTAGAGGAAGTTTACTGTAATTTAAGGTGTTTGAGCGTACTAAAATTAGAGTAGCAATTGCAAATGATTTTGTAACAAGCGTATTGTAATTTTATTTTATTTATTTTATTATAATATGTATCTTTATGAAAAGATTCGTCTCGACTCTGTAACTGGAGAGACAACACGTGTATTCTTAAACACAATACATGGACAATTGCACCATAAAATATAACTACTAATAATGTATTTGTTAAAAAAGCATGATCTTGCTCATTGACACAAAAACAAGAACTTCGATATGAGCTTGCACAATTAAAAAATAAAATAAAAATATAAAATCAACGTTTCGAGCTGTCTTCAGGAAATATGATGGTTCAACCATCATATTTTCCTACCATTATGTAGTGGGCTACTTTTATGTGTGACCCTGTAAATTAATAAATATTCTTTGCTCTACAGAGTGTGCATTTTGGTATATACAGTCGAACCCCGTTATAACGAACTTCAAGGGACCGAAGTTTTTTTTCGTTATATCCGGTGGATCGCTACATCCGAACCGTTAAAAAATGGTACAGTTTACAAATTATGTATATAATATACTTGATACCTATATGTTTAAAAATGATGTATTAAGAAAAAAACTTAAATTCTATTAGATATGATCATTAATGAATTAAATCGACTAAAATTCATAACATTAAACTGGCACAATACTAAATAAATTAACTAAAAAGGAAGACAAATAGAAATACAGTAAAGCGCCAATTATCTAAACATTAGAGACCAACCCTAGTTCAGACAAATGAGCATACAACTTAAGGACTGATCCTGAGTGTACTGAAATCTTTACACTTTATCCAAGTTTAGGATGACTAACACAAATTATTTGCGAGTTAAAAATCTTTTTATTTTTATTTTGTTTGTTTATTTTTTTATCATTTAAATTTCCCTTTTTTTCATCATCTTGTGAACTCCAGAGAGTATAATTTAAGGAAAAAGCTTTTGATTATTGCTTGCTTCAAACAAGACGTTCTTTTCAAATCTGCCATATCTCGAATTATTCTTAAATACATTAGTTAAATAAGTTAGCTTAAATGCGTTAATGAATTGCTATGGCAGGAATAATGGAAAATAACTGACAGGTGGGCGTGATCACATCTCCAGAATGGCTACCATAAAAGAGAAAGAATGCAGGTGTTAATACTCTTTAATAAAAAGATATCGTTAATTTGTACCATGTTTTCCTAGCCGGCATGTATTTTTTTTTTTTATAAAATTAGAGTCGAAAACCTTTCTTAACATCAGCGGAAAAGTAAAAAGAGGAAAAAACACCATGGCCGACTAGAAAAAAAAGTTCGTTATAACCGATTCTTAAGATTCCGCAAGTTCGCTATAAAAGAATAAAATATCATTAAATACAATAGAAAAAAGGCGGAACCAAAATTTTTGTTCGTTATAAACCGGGTTCGCTATAACGGGGTTTGACTGTACTTCATAGATGCATATCAGTTTTAATGTATTCAAAAGAGGGTAACATCATTAAAATGCACTTGAAACTATTTTTTCCCATTGGCCATAATGTAACGGAATATTTTTGATTGACCCTGTAATTAAACTTTGTATCCAATGTTCATAAAATTTGAAAGGACTCGACAAAATTGTGCAACAATTATATATTTTAAATTTCAAACGATTCGGATGGGTAGTTTTTGCATTTTTATATGCAGACAGACGGACAGACTGAATGACGACTATAATTACATATTACATAATTACGAACGGAACGCACCTAATAAAATGGTCCATATAATAATCCGTATTCATAACTAGGGTCGATGTGCCAGTAATGGGCCACCTCGCACTTTTTGTTTATAAAAAAATAATAAATAATAGTTTAGCTTTTATTATTTTTTTCTGAACTCCACCTTGCATGCTTTATAAGCTGGATTAATTTTTTACTGTTTTCGTCAAAACAATTAGGAAGCAGAAAATAAAGTTTCACAGTTTTTCTGTTTTTCACTGAAAATCTTAATGAACATGCTAAGAGCAGACTTTACTTACTTAGTTTAAAACTTTTTTATTTTTCCGTAAAAATTGAATGTTTTTGTTTGTTTAGCAATATAAAACATTGAATTTAATGTACCAATGGCCATTAACAAAATTTTATTTATTTTTAAGATTTTAGGAGGAGTGGTCCATTACTGTATTGCTTATTTCGCGATTATTTCGGTCCAGTAATGGACCACCCAAGTGACCAGTACAAAAATTGTTATTTCAGTAGAGATAAAATATTTTGATTTAACTGAAAAGCTAAATAATCAAATTTAATACTTAAATTTTGCCTATTACAATTTAATAAAGGCAATTTCTTTATAAATAGTTGTTTTAAAAAAGTCATCCAAAATTGGTATAAAACACAAGCAGAACATTTGACAAAATCTAGATGTGCCGTTAAAAAAGAAGTTGGCTCAGAAATGTAAAATCATATTTGGAAGAAGATATTATTAATATTTTCTTCCGAATTCTAAAGCATACAGAGAGAATTTTTAGAGAATAAGGTTAAAACAAGGTTTCTTTTGTGCTCTTAAAACAAGGAAAATTTTGGGACCAAAATCAGTTAAAGATTTGTATTATGTAGTACCAAATAACGAAAAAAAAAAACAAATCACTTTTATGGGATGTTTTTCAGCAAATAATGAGATTGTTCCATTGATGATAATATATCCATATAAGCATCTCTGAAGAGAAATTGTGGAATCAATCTGTACCAAATTGGTGGGCTATATGATTAACTGAAAATGGTTGGATAGTGCAAGAACATTTATCATTTTAAATGCATTCTAAAATTCCATATTGAGCAGTTTGGACTAGCGGAAAGGGAATATAAAATTGAAGATCTGTTATTTATATTTCACAGTTGCAAAGCACATCACTTAGATAATGATATGAATGAACAGTGGAGACTTTTTTTTAGTGCCTTATTTTATCTAAACTTGATTTCAGTAAAATATTGTCTTTATCTTGTAAATCCTTTAAATTTAAATATTTTGTTGTATATCTTTACAATATAAATCTTTTAATGTTAGTTAATAATAAATAGTTAATAATATCATTAATATTTTGTTTTATATCCACATTATAAATCCTTGATTATAATAAATTCATAACTTAAATTTAAATATTTTGTTTTATGTTTTTTCATTATAAATCCTTTAATGTAATGAATTTGTAACTTAAGTTTTAATTTTTTTTTTTTTAATTATGCTTTCATTAAGCTCTGGAGCAAAATACAATTGAAACCAGTTGGAAATTGCACGTGAAGCGTAGCAAATGAGGTTCGTTCGTACGACAACGAAGTTTTAAAAATATACTGATCTTCCTGGTATAGTAGACAATACTTTGGATACAGTACAGTGGTTGAACTCTTTGTGTTCCTATAAACATACAGGAAGTAATTTTCATTACCTCTGCAACGTATATCATATTCATAAAATGTGGCACAGTTTAACATAATTAAAACATGTCCCAAACAATGTTTCCCCGTATAGCATTATGTAGTGGAATACTTTTGTGTGGCCCTGTATTTAATAATAAATATTCTTTGCATCTCAGATTGTACAGAATTTATATTTTAGTATATATATACGTCATAGGTTCATGTCAATTTTATTATGTTCGAATGAGTATAACACCATTAAAATGCATTTGCAACTTTTTTCCCCTTTGACTGTAATGTAACGGAATACTTTTGATAGTCCCTGAAACTGATCTATGCATCTGATTATCATAAGATCTGAAATGACTCGACAAAATTATGTAATATTTATATGTTTTAAATTTCAAACGATTAAAATGCATTTCAAACTTTTTTCCCCATTGACCGTAATGTAACGAAATACTTTTGATTTTCCCTGTAATTGATCTATTCATCCGATTTTCATGAAATTTGAAATGACTTGACAAAATTATGTAATAATTATGTATTTTAAATTTCAACTGATTCGATTGGATAGTTTTTGCGTTGTTATATGCGGACAGACAAACGGACAGACAGACGGACGGACTGAACGACAACTATAGATGCTACGTATTTACATAATTACGAACGCACCTAAAAGGAATTATCTGTTATTTTTTGTAGGGTGGCCCATTACTAGAACATAGGCGGTCCATTACTGGAACATAGGTGGTCCATTACTGGGCTTTTGGGTGTTTAGACATATTTCTATTATTTAAAATTAAATTTTTATTTCTATTGGGAAATGTAACAATGGGATTAGTTAAATATTGTTGAAAGATTAATGTAATATGAAAAAAATTGTATACAATAATTATAACTATTAATAAAAAATTATTTTTTAGAGAAATTCCTTAAGGGGGTCCATTACTGGCACATCTACCCTACATAATATTTCTCCGAGTCCAACTAGATGCGTGTTGAACACAATATTTATAAAACAATTTTAACTCACTAACTTTCCTCGAAGTTCTTTCATTTCTGTTAATTATCATTTTGTTTTGAACGTTTCTTGGAGAAAATTTTCGAAAACTTCCATGTTAGAAAAAAAAAAAAAAGATTGTTTATAACGAGCCAAATATTGTCGCTGAAGCATCTTTTGAACTGTTCTTAATTAAACCCAGCGCCTGAGCACAATTTCGATCATGGTATTACCGACTTGAATTTCCAGGAGTCATCCATGATTATTCATAATTTTCTCCTTATTATTGTGGCTACCTTGCGTGGGATCAGAAATTAATTCTGTGAAAATACCTGGTGGGTGGCTGCTTTTCCCGCTAATGCTTTTCTCAAAATCGATTGAACGACGAAATGGAAGATTATTTTAAATATGGAACATTCCGTAAATAAAATTCATTCTAACCAGGGATCGTAAATATCATGAAATTTTCGAAAATATAAAAAATATACAATATTTTGATATGTATCCGATATTTTCAAAATATCCAAGTTACTGTTGATAGTAAAGGTTTTCAAGCATAATATAAATTAGAAATTAAATATATTATACTTAAAACATAAAAAATTAAACAATGTTCTTTTTTTTCAATTTTTTTCTTTCTTTTTCTGCTTTATCTTTTTTTTTTTTTTTTTTTCTTAGTTGAAAATTTGCCAATTGAAAACAGAAAGAATTTGATTTTTACAGATATATATATATTATAATCTAAATTTTCGATTCGTGGCTCATATCAAATTAAAAAAACTAACACATCTTTGGTGTAAACATTATTTTATTATTGCCAATAGTCCTTACATCACGTCTGTGGTGGAAGACTGTCAGATATTTTAATGTTTTTTAGAATTAATATTTATGATTTAATGAAGGTCGACTAAAGAATTTTTTTTTTAGCTATGATTTATCAAATACTCATTTTGACATTGATTAGAATCTGTCTTTTAACAAAACGACTTTGAACTAATCTACATACACTAAATCTCATAACTGTAAAATATGAAGAAACTTAATTCAATTTGTAGCTTAAGTAATCATCTAATGTTTATTTTAACTTAATTGTCTGAAGAGTTATGATTTTAAGTACTTATTTCAAATTAATATATCAATCAATATCTAATTTAGTAAAACGATATTTCTGATGGGTTCTTTAATGATTTGAAGTAATATTTGGGGCAGACATAAAACTTGATTTAGCAACTAAGGAGAAAGTATACTACTTAAAAAATTCTTATAAAGCATCTTATCTATGCTATAACATAGGGGCTGTTCATAAATGATGTCACCCATATTTTTAATATTTTTGACCACCTCACACCCTTTGTCACAAAGTGTCACACTTCACCGTACCCCACCCCCTCCCTCTTGCCACATCTCACCCTATATTACATATACATATACTTGAAGTTCTGGAACAAAAAACTATATGTTATAAATCATATTTCAAACTTTATATTTAAGCTTTTACTGCGTGTTGTAATGACTTTTGTAAAAATAACAAAAAAAAAAAAAAAAGTGTGTCTTATTTTGTGTGAAATAAAACAAAAATTACAATTAATATGCTATAGTAATACAATATTACTATGAAAGAGCAATTGAAAACAATAGTATTTTGGAATTTGAAGTAGAATTTAATAGTATATTTGGCTTTAAATCTTATCTTTACTTTTCATACATACAAAATAATTTCATAATAATTTCAAAATTTAATCTGCTGATTTTTAATGTTTTTATTTTAATCAAAATGTGTGATGTCACATTTCTTCTTACCCCCTTGTCACAAACTGTCACAATTTCACGAAACCCTTCTCCAAGCGTGACATCATTTATAGACGACTCCTTATATCTATATATATTCTATGGGATTCGGTTTAAAGTATAAGAAATCAGAGATTTATAAAAAAAAATTAAACACAAAATAATTTTTTTAATTAAAAAATTTTAACATAAAAGAAGCTTGTCTTATTTTGCATTTCCTAACATGTTGTACAGTTTAAATTCAACTGAATAACTAAAACCAGAAAAAATATATATATACATATATATATTTTATATTATATATGTATAGGGTTTATATTATATATGTTTTAGTTGATTCGAAATAATTATGTCCCGCATAATAGTTCTACATTTAAAATAACAAGTTGGAAATTGCACGTCAGACATAGCAAATGAGCTGTGTATTCATACGATAAAGAAGTTTTTAAAATATACAATACTTCGGATACAATACAGTATCCGAAATCCCTTGTGTGTCACTGTAAATACACTCATTGCCATAAAAATTTGCGCACCAAGAAAAAGACGTCCAAATGAAACAAAATTTTGCATGCGTAAATGGTACTGTGATATAAGTAAGTGATTAGAAAACCAAAGAAAAAGGATCATTTATTCCAGAAAAAAGTACAAATGAACAGAAATTTTAGTACTCTGTTGGACCCCCTCTAGCGCGAATGCACGATGCGATACGAGCGGCATTGAAGCATACAAATTCTGTATGATGTCCTGAGACATCTCGTTCCATAGTTGCTGTAAACGGGCCTCGAGCTCAACTAAACTCGTATGGTGTCCAACTTGCCGTCCCAAATGATCCCAGATATGCTCGATTGGTGATAAATCTGGTGATCGAGCAGGCCAAGGAAGGGTGGTAATGTGGCGGAGGCAGGCTTGTGACATCCTTGCTGTGTGTGCCCGAACATTGTCTTGCTGAAAAATGGCTCCTGGGAGTCCTGCCATTAGTGGCAACACATGTGGCGGAATGATGTCTTGGACGTACCGCTGAGCTACCATAGTGCCACGGATCAATATTAGGAGTGACCGTGTATCATAAGCAATAGCACCCCATACCATCATTCCAGGTGTAGGAGCGGTGTGTCGCTGTAAAGCGAAGGCAGGATTGAGGCGTTCACCAAGAGGCCTCCGCACGCGAACACGATTGTCATCGCTGGTCAAATTGAATCTAGACTCGTAGCCGAAGACAGCCTGGTTCCATTCCGTTGCAGTCCAATCCCGTCGTGCGCGACACCACTCTAAAGGGAGGCGTCGGTGGGTCGGTGTCATTGGCAGTATACGTAATGGACGCCGCGATACCAGATGTCTTTTAGCTAGGCGCCTTGCGATGATTCGGAGGACACAGGGGTCTGAAGTGAAGGTGCTGCCTGTATCTGGATAGCGGCCAATGAAACAATTGGTTGTATGCGTGCGTTTCGTATGATGTCATGGTCTTCTCGACGACTGGTCTGTCGAGGGCATCCCGAGCCTGGTCGCCGTGTAAATGACATTTCTTTAGTCCACTGGTCCCAACACCTCCTCACAGTAAAATCAGAACGGCCTACTTGACGAGCTACTCGCCGAGCTGACCACCCAGCTTCCATCATCCCGGTGATTCTTCTCCTCTCCAGCTCTGACACCTGCTGATATTGTCTTCGATGGCTGCGTAACGGCATGTCTACCTCAGCGTTTCCTTTGCAAAAGAAAAGGTACACTCAAACAAGTTCAGCTTACCAGTTTTATACACCAAGGAGGACGAAATTCAACGCCTTCTAGTGGCATTACGCAATGCGCAATCACACTGCATTTCTAATCATTTGTATATCTGCCTGATATGTACCGTCATGCCAAGTTTCGTTACGATCCCACAATTATTTCTTGGTGCACAAATTTTTATAGCGATGAGTGTACTAAATCCTGTCTATTATACAGGAATTAATTTGAATAAACCTCAGAAATGTACAGTGGCGGTCAAAAGTTTCCGGTCAGCCAAAGTTGGTATTTTTTTACCTCTGAAAATTTTTTAACACCGATTCTTCCATAAAGTTCTGCATCATATCATCATCTTGATACGGTAGACTGATTTATTTCAGCAATATTTTCATTCCGTAAATCGCGAAATATTGCAACTGTATTTTTATGCGGGTCCTCAACTGTTTTTCTCATGATAATTCCTTCCACAAAAATAGTCATTTTCCGGGGTCTCCCAGACTTCGGAAAATCCTTAAGGTCATGGCAATCTTTATATAATTTTTAAATATCGTTTGGTTTGCTGATCGATAGCTTTGCCGCAATATTTCGAGAAGATGGCCCTTTAGCGACAAACTAATCACTCATTTACGAAAAATAATTGTTGAACTTTTCATTTATGTATTTAAACTATGCTATTCACTTTGATTCATTAACAAACACGAGCATAAAACACTTTACAGATAGAAAAAAAACTAAGGAATGATGAGTGGCCGGAAACTTGCATACACGAATTTCGAATTCTGCCTCTTTTCATGAAGTGTCTTCAGTATCCAATCAAATGATCACGTGGTCAGCGGACATTCACATATTCCTAACTTTAGAAGCGATTGTGCTTCTTTTTCGCTGAAACTTTCTAGTAAATACATCAAAGAAACTATCTGGCCGAAAACTTTTGACCGCCACTGTATATCAATTTCATAAAATGTGAAATAGTTTAATATTATTAAAACTCATCCAACTAATGTTTCCACCTATATTTTTATGTAATGGAATACTTTTGTGTAGCCCTGTATATTAACAAAAAATATTCTTTGCACCACAGATTGTACAGAATGTATATTTTAGTATATGTTTCACAGATGCATATGAATTATAT
Organism: Maratus speculifer; assembly: GCA_964019185.1. Classification (NCBI taxonomy): domain Eukaryota; kingdom Metazoa; phylum Arthropoda; class Arachnida; order Araneae; family Salticidae; genus Maratus; species Maratus speculifer. Next base: position 184,533,925 of record OZ025296.1, on the reverse strand, counting down.
TATGTTCGAAAGAGTGTAACATCATAAAAATGAACTTGAAACAATTTTTTTCCCATTAATGTAACGGAATAATTTTGATTGTCCCTGTCATTGAACTGTGCATCCGATTTTCATAAAATTTGAAATGACTAGACAAAATTACGTAATAGTTATATATTTCAAACGAATCGGTTGGGTAGTTTTTACTTTGTTATATGTGCGGACAGACGAATGGACAGGCAGACGGATGGATTGAACGACGACTATTGGTGCTACGTATTTATATAATTAAAAACGCACCTAAAAACTTCACACATAAAGCTTATGAACTGTGTTTGTTTTCTTATTTGGCTAAAAATGTCACTGCCAGAAACAAAAGTTCTGTATCTACATTATAACACAGTCAATGACAGTTGAAATTTTTATTTAAACTTGTTTAGACTGAAAATGTCAAAAATATCTTGCACCGTGATATTTAAAAAATAAATATCAAATGTAGAAAATATTAACCATTTGGATATTTTGAAAATAAATATCAAGTTTGTGAAAATATCGAAAGCATCAAACACCTTGATATTTTGAAAGTAAAAGGAAAATATCGAAAATATCAAAATTTTTGATATTTTGAAAATAAAAATCAGATATATATCATGATATATATCACGATAAATATCCATTGATATGTATCAACGAACCCTGATAGTAACGAATACTATTTTCCACTAAAGATTATAAATAAACTAATAGTATATTTTTAGAAATCGTAAACTTGTTTACATTATTTAAGTATCAGTAAAAGTTAAAAGTGTGTTCTTTTTTTAGTAATATACAAAGTATCATCGAAATCTTGCACAGGATTGTTAGGAGGAAAAAATCTGTAAGGAAGGAAAAATAGGGGGAAAAATGGTCAAATTAATAGGAAAAAAATCAGGAAAAAAAATGATCAAATAAATATGGAAAAAAGGGAAAAATTTGTTTAAAAAAACAGGAATACACCTACTGAATTAGAAAGAAATTCACTTTTTACAATAATTTATTAAAATATAATGTGTTCAAATATGCAATTACTCTAAAACAATTTTTTTCTTTTCAAATTAAATCTACCCTGTATACATAAAATCATAATGAAACGAATTTGCGAAACAATTTTATGAAGCAACTAATTAAACGATTGATTTTGTTTAAAGCAGTTTTTTCTAAAATATGTGATATTATGCGGAGAAATTAACACCAAAAATTCGTATTCATATACAGATCTCAAAACTGTTAATAGAATTTTTAAATTTGGATTAGTTTTCGGAATATATATATATATATATATATATATATAGAGAGAGAGAGAGAGAGAGATTTCTAATTTTACTTCTATAATGGTGGCAACTCAAGGACTCCATTTTTGTGGAAAGAGAGGACAAAAGGGAAAAAGATAGGGATTATTAAATTTTCTAATTTTTCTGTTATTTTCAACGTGAAATTGAAATTATCTTTTCTTTTTATCGGCAGTGAAAACAATATTGTGATTAAATCATGTTTTTAGAAAATTTTCAGAAAATAAAAACTTTTTTCACATTTCAATTGTCAGGAATCAGTTCTTTTTGAAAAACAAAGATCGTTTGCCATTAATGTCAATGGAGTTTGGCATAATTTCCATTGACATGAAAAAGAAAAATCTACTTTTGTGAGGAGGGGAGGAAAGGAATTCTTGGACTTTTTATAGTTGTCATAGCTAAATTGAAAAGTGAAATTATTAAAAACAGAAGAACAATTTTTAAATAAGAATTTAATGATTGTGTGTTGAAAGCTGAAAATAGGGAAAAATTACGTCAAAATATTTACACATAATATTGAAAAGTGTACGAAAACTTTAAAATAATAAAATTATTGCACGCGAAACGAATTTAAAGGTTATAATTGCGTCTTATGTAAAATGCCTAAATTTTAAATATCGTCATAGGGGCCGTCCACAAATCATGTCACGCTTGGAGAGGGGGGGGGGGGGTCATGGAATTGTGACAGTTTGAGACAAGGAAGTAGATGGGGGTTAGAAGAATTTTGACATCACACATTTTGGTTAAATACAAGCATTAAAAATCATCAGATTATATTGTAAAGTTATTTTGAAATTAAAGTATTTTGTGTCGATAATGAAAAGATAACGTAAAGCCATTTAATGCAATTATAAAATAAACATATTAAATTCCATAATATTACTGTTTTCTTTGTTATTTTATATTAATATTTTATTACTATTGTGCTATTTTATATTATTGTTGTTGTTGTTGTTGTAAATCATAATCTTATTTCATACAAAATAAGTACACAAATCGTTTTCAATGTTATGCTCATAAATACAATTAAAACGCATATAGTTATAGTTTAAAAATTAAATTTGAGCTGCAAATATATGTTTAGGTAATATATCGTGATATGTGACAAGGGGAGGGGAGGGAAGGGGGTATGACAAAGCGTAACGCTTTGTGACAAAGGGAGGAGAGGAGTCAAAAGTATTGAAAAAAAAGTGTGACATCATTTATGGAGAGCCCCATATCTAAAATGCCTGAAATAATCAAATTATTAGACGATAAAAACTTTTAATGGTGAAGATTAGGTCATATTTTTAAATTAAAAATAACATCCCCAACACTTTTAAATTAAAAAATGTATGTACCTGTGAATCTTAAAAGAGAAAACAATATATTACATATGATAAATGTATTTAATAGTGAAACTTACGCCATATATTAAAGAATACATTTAGAACGATTTTCATTTCTGAGAATTTTAATGTTACGTGATATTGTATAAAAGTGGTATAAAATTTGCTATTCTCATAGAAAATTTGTCTATATATTACATCACTTGAGATATCATAAATACAGGTAAGTATAAGCACAAAATACTTTCAATTTATTTTGTAGAAATGAGGCATTCAGAAACAAATCCATCTAATTCCTTTTTTTTTTTTTTTTTTTTTTGAAATTTAAGTAATGACATAATTGGGTTGAAATTTTTCTATATATCTGCACAGTGCTTATGAATTACCCTTGATTATAAGACAATTAATGCGTATCATTAATAAATAGTAAAAAAAAAAACAGTAACATTTTTCATTAATAAATAACTTTAAGTGTTTCAAATGAGAATTTTTATGGAATTAGACGGAATGATTTTGGTACGCCTCAAATTATTTTCGATATGTACGCATTAGAAAATTATGATATTTTTATTAATTAAGATAAACAATGTACATTATAAAAAGAACCTGAAAATATGCATGATGGCGCATTAAAATAGAGAAAAGAATTCATGAATAAGCTATACCTGCTCCTGAAAATATCTAAATCTCGATCACAGCATAAACTGTAAGCGTAATGTGGTTTTGAAAGCTATTCGCAAGCAGAAATATTTTTGCTAAACTCTAACCTAAAAGAAGAATAATGTCCATAGTGCCGTTATAAGGCAAAAAAGATAGCGACATTTTTTAACCAAACCATTCTATACAATCTTATTTTCAAATGTGTAATTAATCTTATTTATTCCGAAAACAACCGTCAATTGTTAAGACAGCGATGGATGAGACCAATAATATAACCCCAAAATGTCACTTTCAAACAGAAAAGCATGATATTCTGATTACAGAAGATAGTCGTCATTATATTGATAATATCATTCAATCTTCCATAACCGGGTAATATTTTTAAACAGTGCACATTAGGGTGGAGCGAAAAAAATTTTTTTTTGAAAATCAAAAACGGGTAGGTGCCAAAAGTTGCCTTTATACTAGTACATCAACTGCGTGAAATTTTACCGCTGAAAAAAAATGGCTTGAGTCTGCGCTTTTGCACCAAAAATCGAAATTTTGGGTAAAATTTGTCATTTTTTGACACGTTTTCAAAAAAAATAAAAAATTCCTACAGAGCTGGTTAGTATTTAAAAGTGTTGCTTAGACCTTTATATTTATCTGCTTAACATATTTAAACTATAAAACAATATCTGTAGTCTGTATAATTGGAGCAATTCTGACAACTTTTTGTGAAAAATCAGCGTTAACCTCTCTATTGAAGCATACACCGAAATGTTCTTTTGAATGCATTTCTTACCTAGCTGCTTTCAAAACTACTGTGTATATAACTCATAGAGGTGGTTGCATTATCCCACCCGTCTCAACCACCCAATCATCCAGGCCCAGTGTTTTATTTATGTATTGAATTGTTATTTTTTCCCGAAGACGAGTATAAGTTTTCTATATATCAAAGTAATTTATCTCTTCTTTGTATTCATAGACTTTGGATGATTTGAATCATGCTGGTGTGACCTGCTGTACGTATATTTTTATATCATGTATAACAGAAGAGAAGCTGAGTAATGTATTTGGTATGTTCTTAATTGAACCTAGTCAGCAGTCTATTATCTTCATTAAAATTTCATGCAATTAGTACATTATGATTGGAAGTTCTGTTATCACAGCATTCTTTCAATCAATTACATTTTATATGCAATGATTTGCCTAAAAATTGATTGTATGAATTCAGTTTCTAGTATGCCATCATTTATTGAACCTATTACATTGAATATATGCTGAGAAGTTAGCTGTTTAATATTATGACGATCGTCACAGAGGATTGCAAACAAAATTTGCATGTAAAATAACAATATTTCTAAAGAAGTTCGAGTATGCTTTATGTCGTTTCCTGTGTTGTTCCGTAGTCTAGTAATTTCTAATAAGATTTTAGATCTATTATTTAGGTGTGTAGTACATTTGGTATAAAACATCCCGCGGTATAAACTTGGATTATAGATTTGGTGAGTGAACATATAGACGCTGATTGCCAATCTGTGCTTATATAAAGCGGAAAATTTTATTAACTTTATGAGCTGTCTTTTCTGTGAGATGTTTTCTAAATTTCTTTTCCCAATTCTTTGAGAAATAGCTTTCCTTATGAATTAGCTTTGCAATCTCCGACAGAAATGTCTAGTCTGTTCTGAGTATCTTTTTCTCAATTTGAGAAAATAATTTCTCTATTTTATAAAATAAAATTGCAATAGGAAGTGAATATTACGTAGACAAAGATTTTCCTTATTGATCCAGTGAATGCATGTAGCTTAGAACGTTTTATATCGACTTCTCTAATAATTGACGCAGAGGAAATTCACTGGAGTTGAAGTAGCGAATGATTCAATATCATATAGACAATTCTAAGCTTACCCCATGCAAAATGGTTCACAATGACAAATAAAATTCTCCTAATTTTAAATGAGCACTTATAGTCGATATCCGTCCATTCCCTCATAAAGCACAATGCATTATAAGTTTATGCCCAAGACATTTCACCATCAAATGTTGTCCACTCATAAAAAGGGGATCTAAAAGTTAATAGGAAATTGACTGGATACAAAAACACTTAGAAAACGGCATAAAACTAATGCAAAATAAAGTTATTTACAACAGCGGTTGCTTTACACATGGAGAACAAATTTTCATTGCAATTCTCGCTGACGATCACCATCACATTAAACAGCTCGCTTCTCAACATATAAAAAATGCAAAAGTAGAATAAATGATGGCATACTTATAGTTGAAATATCTGAAATCATCTTTGAAGCAAATCATTACGTAAAAAAATACAATTGACTGAAAAAATGTTGTGGTAACAGAACTTCCAATCATTATTCATCAACTGAATGTAAGTTTGATAAATATAATAGATAGCCGAATAGATCCCTTTAATAATATTCCCGTGCATTACTATGCTTGTCATTTTTTTTTTGTATAAACTGTAAAAATATACATGAAGATAGTTACAGCAGCATGTGGATGCAAAGAACTGATGAACAAGGTGGAAGCATCGAAAACAAGCCAAATTTTTATAAAGAAAATCACAAATCAATGTATAAATAAAACACTGTACTAAGATGATCGAATAGTTGGGCCGTATGGTATAGGAAATATAGCCACCTCCACGACGCATGTCCAAGGTAGTTTTGAAAACAAGAGCTGTATTAAAAACAACAATTCGTTATATGACCCAATAGAGTGGCAATGCTGTTTTCTTACTAAAAGTTATCTGTTTTGCTCCAGCTATAGGAAATAAACATATTGTTTTATAGTTTAAATATGTTAAGCAGATAAATATAAAGGCCTAAGCAACACTTTTAAATACTAACCAGCTCTGTAGAAATTTTTTAATTTTTTTGAAAAAATGTCAAAAAATGACAAATTTTACCCAAAATTTTGATTTTTGGAGCAAAAGCGCAGACTCAAGCCATTTTTTTTCAGCGGTAAAATTTCACGCAGTTGATGTACTAGTATAAAGGCAACTTTTGGCACCTACCCGTTTTTGATTTTCAAAAAAAAATTTTTTTCGCTCCACCCTAGTGCACATTATTATGTTTTTAGGGGTTTCGAAATCTGAACGGGGGTTGACAAGAGTAGCTAGCTCGCAGGGGTCTGAGCCCCCTAGTCAATTTATAATAATAATAAAAATAGGGGAGTTGGTATGAGTGAGTGTGTGTTCTGTTTTGAAGAATCTGCATTCAGAACTACAGAATTTTGCTGGTAGGCACTTTTATCTATACTAATATTATAAAGAGGAAAGATTTGATTGTTTGTTTGTTTGTTTGTTTGTTTGAATTGAATAGGCTCCGAAACTACTTGACGGATTTGAAAAATTCTTTCACCGTTGGAAAGCTACACAATTTCCGGTGAACATAGGCTAATTTTTAATTGATTTATTCAAATATTTTCCTTAATAGTTCAAAATTTCATTATTTTTCATACAGAATCAATTAAAATTTTTCCGATAAAAAATAACCATTTTTCTTTCACGTTGCCAATAAAATCAAAATCTGGGATAATAATATCTCCTCGGCAATTAATTTTCAATTGAACAGTATCCACGTAAGAAATTAAAATAAGAATAATTCAAAGGAAAATAAATATGTCGTCATACTTGAAAAAAACTATTTTATTATATAAGACGCACAAATATCGGTTACGTTAATAAGAGGTTCTCTGCGAAAAATGGCGACATAATTAGAAGTAAAGTGAAAGTGAAAGAATTAAATTATTATTAAAATATTTGATTTGGAAAAATATGATGTCATAATTTAAACAACATAGGAATTTTGAAATATTTGTTAAAGGAACAAGAGGCATGGATATATGTAACTAATAAAAATCAGTAAATAATGACGTCACATCAATACCCAATATTATAAAGAGGAAAGATTTGATTGATTGTTTGTTTGAATTGAATGGGCTCCGAAACTACCTGACGGATTTGAAAAAAATTTTCACTGTTGGAAAGCTACACTATTTCCGGTAAACATAGGCTATATTATATTTTTAAAAAAAGGGGGGATCCTTACTAAAATGCCAATAATGTAACCCAAGGTGTAGAAAAATGACTTTAAAAAATCCGGTACTTCTCTATTATCCCGCCGACCAATTTTGTCAAATTATACAAATCGCCAAACTAACAGCCAAATTTTACATACTGACATAATTTTTATTTTAAATAACGAAAAACAAATAATTAGTGGAATATTAATAAAAATTCAAATAAAAAAATGAAATTAATATCACTTAATGACATTTTAAACACGTGAATCGTATTTAATGTCATTGAATGTGACATTCACGATTATCCATTATTGGCATTTAATCTTATAGTTTGGCGATATTTTTTTGGACGATGGGATAACCTAGAAGTACCAAAAATCCTTACATCGCGTGCGCTGCGAATACTATTGATTATAAAGCAAAATAATGTACTACGACTTTGCAGAACGTATAATTATCTAAAAAAAATGTCGCGACAGCATATGTCTAACTGTTATAGTTACGTCACAATAAGTGTTTTTGGCACAGATGTCATATAAGCACCACATTGGCACATGCGTAACAAAACTGTAACGTGCATGCAATTTTATGCATTTAGATTGATGGTTAGAGCTAACTGTTTTAATTCATTACATTATTATAGGGAATTGTTTAGTCAATATATTGTCGATATGATGGCAAAAATGATATCAGAAAGATTAAATTATATATGTCGTAATCAACAGAGACTGAGGGCTGATGAATACATTCATCTCAGAGACGTTTTAAATCAAGATGCAAATGTGGACCCATCAAATATAGGCCAACGCGTAATCTTGCCATCTTCATTCACGGGTTCTGCACGTTATCTGCATGAAAAAACCCAAGATGCCATGACTTATGTCCGAAACTATGGGAGGCCAGACTTATTTGTCACTTTTACGTGTAACTCCAAATGGCCTGAAATTAAACTAGAACTATTATCTGGTCAGCGGTTTTTCAATCGCCATGACATAATTTCAAGAGTATTTCACTTAAAGATGAAGAAATTCATAAAATTATTCATGAAAGATGAAATATTCAGCAAAGTAAAATGTTATATGGCAAGTGTGGAGTGGCAGAAACGTGGTTTACCACACTGTCATTTGCTGTTTTGGCTGGAAAGAAAAATCCAGCCAGACGAAATTGACAGTGTCATAGTTGCGGAATTGCCCAATCAACAAAACGATCCGATGTTGCACAATATCGTAACTAAAAATATGGTCCGCGGACCATGCGGAGAGCATAACTTAACAGCACCATGTATGAAAAATGGTATTTGTACAAAAAAGTACCCTCGACGTTTCGTCAACGATACCCAAACTGGAGAAGACGGTTATCCAGTTTATCGTCGCCGTGACATCGAAAATGGAGGACAGAGTGCTACATTAAATATTGGAGGAAGTAGGTTCAATATTGATAATAGATGGATTGTACCTTATTCTCCACTATTGTGTAGGACATTTAACGCTCACATAAATGTAGAGTACTGCCACTCAGTTCAAGCCATCAAATACATTTGTAAATATATAAATAAGGGATCTGACCAAGCTACTTTTACCGTCAGAAACCCAAACGATGAAGTGGAAAACTATGGGAATGGTCGTTACATAAGTACATCCGAAGCCGCCTGGCGAATATTCGAATTTCCGATCCACGAGCGACATCCTACAGTCCTGCAGTTAGCTGTCCACTTAGAAAACGGCCAAAGGGTGTATTTCACCGCAGAAACGACTGAACAAGTGGCCCAAAATCCACGTAAAACTACTTTGATGGCTTTCTTTGAGCTCTGTAATGAAGATGAATTCGCAAAGACACTTCTATACCACGAAGTTCCGCAATACTACACATGGGCCAACAACAAATTCACAAGAAGGCGGCGTGGTGAGGACATAATTGGCCATCCGGGTATAAAAAAAGATGTTGCTTTAGGAAGAGTTTACGGTGTACATCCTTCTCAATCAGAGTGTTTTTATCTTAGGATGTTGCTACATCACGTACGCGGTCCAACCTCATTCGAGTATTTAAAAACCGTTGACGGAGTTCTCAAAGAGACCTATCAAGCAGCTTGCCGTGACAGGGATTTTCTAGAAAACGATGACCATTGGGAAAACACACTGAGAGAAGCATCGCTTTCGCAATGTCCAGTACAAACGAGAGAGTTGTTTGTGGTCATACTTTTATTTTGTCAGCCGTCGGAACCATTAAAATTGTGAGACAATTTCAAAGACGAATTATTTCAAGATATTAGACATAGACTCCGACTGCAAAATCAAGACTTCGCCTTACCATACAGTGATGACATTTATAATGAAGGTTTAATACAAATTGAAAATAAACTTTTACAACTAAATGATAAAAACCTAAATGATTTTGGATTGCCGTCTTCAGTTCGTTCAGAAAATAATGTGACAAATACAATGGTACAGCACTATAACACAAATAATTTGACCGCTTTTGTTAATAAAAATCTGCCAAAATTAGTTCCAGATCAAAGATATGCTTTTGACATTATAGTCGATAGCGTGAATAACAACAAAAACAAAATTTTTTTTTTTTTTTTTTGGATGCGCCAGGTGGCACTGGAAAGACTTTTCTTGAAAATTTAATACTTGCTAAGATAAGACAATCTGGGAAGATAGCGATAGCAGTTGCTTCGTCAGGAATCGCTGCAACCCTTCTAAAGGATGGAAAAACTGCTCATTCAACTTTTAAACTTCCGCTAACCGTAAATCTTGAGCAACAATCTATATGTTTTATTCGCAAAAATGGGCCTCTTGGTAAATTATTACAAGAAGCCTCATTGATTATGTGGGATGAATGCACCATGAGCCATAGAGCACATATAGAGGCCGTGGACAGAACTTTAAAAGATCTTAGAAATTCCTCTGCTCTCATGGGCGGGATTACTTTTGTATCTTCTGGAGATTTCCGACAGACTCTTCCTGTTATTAACAGAGGTACGCGAGCAGATATCATCAAAGCATGCTTAAAATCGTCGCCCTTATGGACTTCGATTGAAAATATAAAATTACGGACAAATATGAGAGCTCATCTTCATGGAATGACAGATAGTGATTTTCCACAGCAACTTCTTAAACTTGGGGAAGGAATTTTCCCCATTCCAGATTTAAGCAGAAATTGTAACATCCTTCTGGATGAGTCTCTAGGCCAAATAGTCCATAGTTTAGAAATTTTAATAGATGCAGTATACCCTGACATCGAGAATTTACATGAAAAAGACTTTCATTGGTTGTGTTCTAGGGCAATAGTATCACCTAGGAATGATAGTGTCAACGAAATAAACAATCTGATTATTCAAAAAGTTCCCGGCCAAGTAAAAAATTTCAAATCAATAGACACCGTGACTAATATCGAAGACGCAGTCCATTATCCACAGGAATTTTTAAATTCACTAAACCCTTCTGGACTGCCACCACATGAATTGATGTTAAAAATTGGAATTCCAATCATGCTTTTGAGAAATTTAAGCCCTCCGAACATATGCAATGGGACGAGGCTACTCATAAAGGAATTGAAGGACAATTTAATTGTAGCAACCATTATCACCGGCCCAGCAGTTGGTCAACCAGCTCATATACCGAGGATACCAATGATCCCAACTGATCTACCAATCCCATTTAAACGGCTTCAGTTTCCTGTAAAAACATCTTTCGCGTTAACTATTAATAAGTCCCAAGGTCAAACCTACGAATTAGTAGGGATCGACCTACGAAAAGAATGTTTTACTCATGGCCAACTGTATGTTGGTCTATCGCGGGTCGGAGCTCCTGAAAATCAATTTATTTTGCTGCCACAAAGTAAAACAGCATCTAATATCGTTTACGGGGAAGCTCTGACACAATAAATTTAATGGCTTTTGTTTTGTAGGTGTAAAACTTTTTACAAACATTATTACAAATAAAAAAAATAATACTAATATCCGAATTTTCTTTTATAATTTTACACTTTTTTAGTAACCCCACGCACAAAGAAGAGAGTACGATTGTGTGTGTAAAAATTTATAACTTGAAATTTTTCTTTAATCCCCGTGCGAAGCCGGGGCGGGCTGCTATAATCTATATCCATGAAACAAAGTCGTGTTAGTTACACCATTTATAACTCAAGAACGGGTGGATCTATCTTTATGAAATTTTGTATACAGGTATCTGACACCTTAGATTAACATATAGGCTACTTTTTTCCGACTACCTAAAAGGAAGATAATGCTTTTAGTAGTTGAAGTTAATGGGATGAAGTGGTAGTAACAATTTGCGGTGTCAGTAGTAACACGGGACTGGGCGACTTGCTCTACCCGAAGCAAAGCGAGGGCGGCCCGCTAGTATCTAATATAATACAATTCGAAGGAATTTGGATTAGATATTTTTAAAATTTAAATTCAAATTTTGTTACTTTTTTTTAAAAAATAAAGAGTAATCCACTTTCAATCTGTTAACCCAATGCAATAAATTTTGCCCTTTTCAATAACGTTTATTTGGTATTCGTAAGTGATTTTTGAAATTTTGCGTGAATTTTTAATACGAACTTAAGAGCTTTTCTGCATTTTGCAGCGATTTTTTTATATTGGCAATAGAAATTCGGTTTTAAACTTTTAGCCTAGTAAATTTTGTCCCCTATACCGTTTTTGAATTCTAGTGATTTTTAATGCGATATTTTAATTCCTATATAATATTTTAACATCCATAAAACAAATCCGATTTATGTTCTTATAACGTCCAATGTTTTAGCTCATAATAGTAAAATTTTTTTCCGTGCGATTTTTAGTACTTTTTGATAGATTTTTGAAAAAAAATTTTTTTAAGTATCATTAAATTGATGTGAGTAGGTTTCAAAATAGTTTAAGCTTCTTTGGTTTTACATAATTATTCAGTTTTAAAATACTGAATTAAAAAAATATAAGTCTGATTAGAAGCGTAGAAAAAAAAAAAAAGATTTATTAATTTAATGAAAATTTATTAATCGTTTTTTTTTTATCCTCGATTATAAATCATTTTTCAACATACTTCCAGAAATGTAATTCGACTTACGAGGGTAATTTGATAAGTCCGTGACTTTAAAAAAGGTGGCAGTCTGATCGCATAATTATTATTATGTTATCAATTTTTCATTACCTGTGGCAACACTCGTGAAAGTTGCAGATGATATTTTAAATACATTGTGTTCCATTGCATTCGAAAGCAAACGATTGTCGAATTAGTTCTGATTATGGAGAAAAAGGAATTTCGTGTGTTGATAAAACATTACTTTTTGCGCGGTAAATCATTAACCGAAACTGAAGAAAAATTGAGAAAATATTATGGAGACTCCGCTCCCTCACATGGTATGGTTCACAAGTGGTTTACAGAATTTCGCTGTGGCCGTACGAACACAACAGATGCAGAGCGTTCTGGCCGTCCAGTTGAGATCACGACCGAAGAAATGATCAATAAAATCCATGATATCGTCTTAGAAGATCGCCGCGTGAAAATTAGTGAGATAGCTAAGAAGGTAAACATTTCAAATGAACGTGTATTCAATATTTTGCATGAACATTTGGATATGAAAAAGTTATCAGCTAGATGGATGCCGCGATTACTGACAGTGGATCAAAAGCGGACTCGTGTAACCATTTCAAAAATGTGTTTAGACAAGTTCAAGTGCAATTCAAGCGAATTTTTGTAGTGTTATGTTACTGTTGATGAAACATGGACACATTACTACACACCAGAAACAAAAGAACAGTCTAAACAGTGGACTTCTCCAAATGAACGTACTCCGAAAAAGGCAAAAACCGTTCGATCGGCCGGGAAGATTATGGCAACAGTTTTCTGGGACTCAAAGGGCATAATCCTTATTGACTATTTGGAAAAGGGAAAAACGATCACAGGACAGTACTAATGCTGATTTATTAGACCGGTTTAATGCAAAACTAAAAGAAAAGCGGCCCCACTTGTCCAAGAAAAAAGTGCTTTTTCATCACGACAATGCTCCAGCACATTCGTCTGCAATCTCAACGGCTAAACTGGTTGAATTACGATACGAATTGCTCCCCCATCCACCCTATTCACCTGACTTGGCCCCCAGTGATTTTTTCCTTTTCTCAAATTTAAAAAAGTGGCTTGGAGGAAAAAAAATTTCTTCAAATTCTGAGATCATTACTGCCACAAATGCTTATTTTGAGGAGTTTGAGAAATCTTATTTTTTGGAAGGATTAAAAAAGTTAGAACATCGTTGGAAAAAGTGTATCATTATGAAAGGAGATTATGTCGAAAAATAAAATGCACTTTGGTATGTATATTGGTTTTTTCATTTCAAAGTCACGGACTTATCAAACTACCCTCGTATACACAAAAATTCTTTTTTATTTATTTATTTATTTTGCATAAGAATTGGGAAGAAAGGGGGGGGGGTCGACATATACATGAGTATATACGATAATAATAATTGTGATTTTTACATTTAAAGTTTAAATAGCATATTGTAGTTATTTTCTCAATAAAATATATCTTGTTATTCACTAGAAAATACTTTTTAACCCTTTCGGGTCTGATGTAGGTAATATTAATGTATTTTAATGATTATTTTGTTTTAAGAAGTACTATTGCTATTATTTACCTGTAGTAATGCTCGTATATGTCTATGTATTTACTATATAACTCCATTTATGTTGAGGAATTTAGTAATAATAATTATTATTATTATTTACTTTATCTCTTTGTGCCGTTTGTGATTCTTTTATTTTAAACATATATTTCACTCTTTAAATTAAAAAAAAAGTTACTTACCTGAAAGAATCATGTATAATAAAGCACAAAAAGTTTTAGAAAGTTGAAAAAGTGAAAAAAAAATCGGACCCAAAAGGGTTAAAATGAAAATACCACTTTCTGAAACGTCTTCTTAATACCACTCCTTTTGATACAATGAAAAAGTTTGCTGACCCCAACAGTGAGTGAATAAAAAACATTTCCCAAAATGCCATCCTTACATACAAAAACAAAGTTAAATATCATAAATGAGAGTAAAAACGAAAAAAAAAAAATACAAATCATTAGTTTAGTTTTAAGATGCATAAGTACGTATTCGAAAATTAAATGCAAAAAATAATTTTAGTAGTCATTATATTATTTATAGAATAAATACTCAGACTAAATAAATAGTGTTATATAACTATTTATTTATTCAAGAACATTTATTTCAAACTCTCTCAAAGTTCTACGTTGTCTTTTTTTCTTCTTGAAGCAATTTATTTCCTTCAAACTCAGATTACAGCAGTTATGTCAAATAAAATTGCTCTACAAACATGGAGAAAAGAAAATGGGGGTGGGTGAGGAGATTTGCTTCAACTAGACTTACTTCCAGACAGTCTATTGATCTGGGAATGAAAGGAGTCCTTTGCAGAACTTCTCAGTTTAATGACCATCTCATGTTGAATTCTATCGTTTATAAAGGCTTGTAAACTGTGTATTTTATAGACTATATTCATCATCATTTGATGTTTGCGTTATTTGTTTAAGGCAATTTAGCTTAAACTTTTAATCTTATTAATGTTTTGATTGGCTAGGAATTGAAATGATAATAAAGAAGACTGAATTTTTAATAGTAGTTTACATTTATACATGTTACAGATTAAACGGGCTAAGTCTGAACCCGGGCCCGACAGGGGCTCGGTCTCGATTTTTATATTAATCTTCGGGCTCCGACAGGCTCGGGGTTCAGGCTCATTCTTTTTGTAATTGATGATTTTATTTATTCTCGTATAGGAAAATAACTTTTTTCTTGAAAATTACTTATTACAGTTCAAGTCATTTTAATGTTATTTTGATCAAGATAAAGGAAAAATAGAAATCGTGTTTTTTATTTATTTATTTATTTATTTAACATTAGAAAGCTATTTTTAAATAATGTTATTTAACAGATTCCTTTATATAATTTTATTTTTCATATTTTAATAATATTATTGAAAAGTAGTCTACAATTGTATATTTAATATTAATTTTACATGCCTTGTATAAAAATGAATATATATATACACTCGTCACTAATATTAAAATGCATAGTTCTTTTCAACGGTAAAATATTCAGAATTTTCTTTTGGAATATTGGTTCAACTCCAGCCCTATTCGAAATAATCAAAGCTCAATTCGAAACATTTAAAATCAACCCAAACTGAACCAAACTCACTATGAAAAATGAACATCAACTCAGCCATATCCGAATCGCGAATCGGATTAGGTAAAGCCGATTTACCAAACCCGATGTAAGACTCAACTCCAGAATAAGCTGTTTTATCAACCAGGTTTCTTTTTCTATTTTTCTTTCTTTCTTTCTTTCTTTTTTTTTTTTTTTTTTTTTTTTTTTTTTACAATTTTCTTCTTCTTAGGCGGTTGTCCAATGTGATATTATTTAGAATAAGTTATTTTCTTTCTTTTCTTTTCTTTACTTTTTTTTTTTTTTCCTACTTAGGCGGCTGTCCAGTGTGATGTTATTTAAATTCTGTTTTTCTTTCTTTCTTTTTTTGTATGAGATATTAAGAAATAAGAGTAAATGAACAATAAGTATAATGCAAATGAAAATTATATTTCTATTGTGTTTAAACAATGAGGAAAAGTATGCATTTAAATGATAAAAAAAAAAATTAGTTATATCCTTCTTTGAAACCAACAGTAGCGTAGCTATGTTTTTTGGCGCCCGGGGCCAGCAAGAAATTTTTCGCCCCCACCCCAATATAGATATATAACAATTTCTCTCAATTTGGCGCCCCTAGGCCTCGGCGCCCGGCGCGGACGCCCCCCTTGCCCCCCCCCCCTTAGCTACGCCACTGGAAACCAACAGTCTTTCTGTCGCCTTTCTACACATGAGATATGCTACAGTCGCAGATATTGATAAAAATAATTATTTTTGAGTAACTCTTTGAAAAATAAACCCGCATAAACGGGCGTTCAAGATGGGCTATATTTAAATAATAGGAACCAAACAGACCCACTTTAATGAAAAATTTAATTATTTCTAAATTTAACTTTAAACAACGTGTCGGAATAATATCGGGAGATAAAAGGAAATTCATATTAGAATTATCTTTTCCTTTGTCATTTTTAATTTATTTCAAAGAAGAGAAATTCAATTTATTTTATTTCATTTCATTTTAATTTCCTCATTATCCGCATAATTATCCTGAGACCATACCTACATCGAACTAGTAGATGACTATTAAGGCAAAATTATTTTTACCATGAGCATATTCTCGGGTAATCTTTGTTTTTCTGAAACAAATTAAAGGAAGCGAAAATTAAAATTATTTTGCCATTGATATCGGCAATGCAGCATTTTACACACTTTAAAATCTGTAAGTAAATTGAGTACAGCAATCATGCATTTAAACATTACATTTTTTTTAAAATATACCTAAAAAAGATCGAAATGAATTTTTTTAAGCTTATGACAATATCTCCAAGCTCATCTTTCATGAGCAGTTTTACAGGATCCATAAGCAGGGCTACGGCTGACAAGGGGCGTAATTATTCTAATACACTGCACTCTAAAAAATAAATGCGTAAATCATATATATTATAAAGCAGAAGTTCTGAAACTTCCAAACGAGTGTTTTCAAAAACTACCCGATGGATCTTTTTGCAGATTATATCATTCGATAGGAAATATTTTTGCGGAGGTTTATGATACAAATATACAGGGATAACTCTGATTTTTCGTACTAAATTTCGTATTTTTCGGTTATTTTTGACAGAAGGGTTGCAACAACTAATTTTTTGGCGATAATTATATTTCAAAAAAGAAATGAAATGCTTTCTCTAATGGAAAATAATATAAAAATTTCGAAAAAAACCTGTTAATTCATTGATTAAAAATTAATAATGATAAAAAGAAAAAAAATCCGTTTAATGCAAAATAATATTATGAAAGGAAAATATTTATCTTTAACGAAAAAAAAAGAATATTTATAATATTTAAAAAGTAACTCAATGTGAAAGAAAGTTTTGAAGTGACACAATATTTGGCTATTTATTTATTTCGAGCCAGATTAAAAGAAAACAACATATCAAAAATTTCATTAGGTAAAACATAAGTATTTTTTTTTCTTTCTTTTTTTTTAAATATTTTTAAATCTAATTTTTCCGTTATGTGTTTTACAGAAGAAACTCGCAGAATTAATTTTTTTTAAAGGCTTTAATTGTTATTTGTATGTTGTTTGTTCAATTGGGTGTTTCAATCTACTTTTGTCGCCAATCAATGCGATTCTAAACCAAAAAAAGCACAAGACGAAGCGATGTTCGCAAGAACTATTTTCTCTCTTTTAATGAGTGAGAGCATTTTTAGGAAAACATTTTACATTTAACTTAAATACATATATAGCAGTTAATACCACAAAAATGAATAATATTTAAATTTTAGGTTAAATGTTTTTCCACATACATAGATATTGTAAAATAATTTAACTGCAACTTTAAAAAAAATTTTTGGCACAGATATCTCATACGCACTACGTTGGTGCGATTTGTCTCTTACGCCAATGCCATATATACATCTGGGTAATTAACTGATGCCAAAGTGTCATTATTTTATTTGATATGGCAACCCGGATGTTATTGTCTATTTATTAATAAATTGTCTATTTAGAATTTTTTTTCTTTTTTTTTTCCAATTATATAAACTATTTTAATCTAGGCACATTTGTCATACATGCGCCACATTTGCGCGACTGCAATAAAATGGCGATTTTATGCCTCATTTGGTAACCTGGCTGTTGTTTATTTATTAATAAATTTTTATTTTATTTTATTTTATTTTTTAAAGGATATAGATAGTTTTGTTTTATAATTATTAACTAAAATTTTTAAAATTTATTGTTATTTTTTATTTTAAATAACAGAAAATAATTGTAAACTCTATATGTAACTGGTATTTGAAAACAAATTTTTCTCCAAATCGGCATCAGAAGAAAAAAAAAAAAAAAAAAAAAAAAAAAAAAAAAAAAAAAAAAAAACTCGCCAATGTGGTGCGTATATGCCATGTATACATTTTTTTCACTATACTACAGTATTTAAACATGCTGTATAAAAAACGATTATTGTTTTTTCCAAACATGTTTGGCACAGATATTATATATACATTGAGGTATCTGACTATTGCCAAAACGGTGTTTTTTTGCCTGATATGGTAACCCAGCAATAGTTGTTTCTGTATTAATAAATTGTTTATTTACTTTCAATTTCTTTTTAGAAATTCTATAAATTGTTTTGTGCTATAGTAACTTTTTTTATTTTTTATTAATATTTTCGTTTTAAAATAACGAAAATAATTTTAAAAAATGCACATTTCTTCGCTATTCTAAAACGAGGATTTTGCCGCATTGGTATTGGAAGGAAATCTTGCAAATCCGGGTTTGTGCCGGAGTTTTTTGTGAAATATGATATTTTCAAATGTAAATTGAGTGCTACTTGATTAACATGTCGTCCAGTTCCGCCAAACTATTCAAATTTATATAAATTCATTTTAAATAACGAAAGAACAATAAACATAAATAAAAAATACAAATTAAAAGGCGAATTAAAAAGCACTTATGACGTAAAAAAATACGTGTATCACGTGTAATATCAATTGCTATCATACTTACGATCATCGGTTATTGACATTTATTCCTATAATCTGCTATTATTTTTTTTCTCGACAGAATAATCAAGTAGTACCGTACATTATACAAAGAGTAGTACCGTACATTGTTAATATTACAAAAATAGAGCTAAATAACTAAATTTAGGTGCAAATGCACACACCCATGTTGTAAGAAAGAGGCACAAATGTCATATATGCACCACGTTGGGGTGATACATTTCTGGCGCCACTTTAACGGAAACTTCGTTTTCAAATGACAGATACATTTCTGTTTTCTATTTTACTTTTCTATGTATAGAGCATAACATTTTGTATCATTTTAAAATGCAAATGAAAGTAAATAAATTGTTCATTAATAAATTAAAAAGAAAGTTGGATTACCAAAAGAGGCATAAAATGTTCATTTTGTTTCAATCACGCCAACGTAATGCGTATATGACATCTGTATCAAAAAATGAATTTCACACATTCAAAAAACATTCACCTTATTTTTCTAAGGAAAACTTTATTTAAATTTATTTATTCTGCTGCATTCCAAAAACGGAACATTGTAATAGATTTGTCAAGAGCAGATGTACAATGCGAAATATAATATAATATTGATAGAGAATGTATTAAAGTTTACACAGATACCCATATTCTCAAGTTGAGAGGTTTAGAGTTCAAAAACTATCAAATGAAAATGAATCACTTGAAAATTGTTTAAATTCAAGGGTCAATCTCTGCGATCATAATGCTCGCTATTTTAGAAGTATGGTGAATAGACAATATTTAAATTCCTCTTTTCACAATTGCCTCATTTATCTATCAAACTCTACAATAAATGGTCAACTGAAATATTTTTTTCTTAAAAGCCCGAATTTTATCGAATGCATAAACTGATACAACAACATAATATTTTATTATTTTTTTAATATATTTTGGCATCAACGGGCCTTGATTCCATTGTTGTTGTTTTTATATTGGCTCAGTTTTGTTTTTTCTAGCTCGCTGAGTTTTGCACTGATGAAAAATCTCGACAGTAGATTCGAAACAGCTGTTTGCTAACTTTTAATGAATTTTTGGTGCATTTATAATCGTTGGTTTTCTATCTTTAAATACAATGGCGTTTTGTATGATTTTCAGAAATGTGAAAGAGCATTCGAGGTGAAATTGCTTTAAAAAACACAATCATATTCAATATTTTGTTTGATTCATGTTTTGTTTTGAAAAATAGACCAGCGCAGCGGGCTTAGCCTGCTAGTTTATTCATAAAAACAGGTATATGTATATCGATGATACAAAAACGATTTGTCCATATGTGTAAATATGTCAAAAAATGTGTGCGTAAATTGTCAAAATACACGCCTAATGTGTAAATTTCAAAAAACACATTTAAATGTGTAATCTGATAAGACTAAATGTGTAAAAGTTATCTTATCACTCTTAAATTACACACTTTAATGTGTATTTTCACAAGGATACACATATGTCTGTGTAATATTCTTACACATATGACTTTGTCCTCTCTTTCACATATATTTGTGTAATATGTAAACAACACAGTATTTTGTGTTATTTGTACAACACACAGATAATTGTGTAAAATTTTATTCTTACACCGATTTCTGTGTACAATATTACACATATTTCTGTGTATAATATTCAAAATACACAGTTTTAATTTTATACTTTAGTATGAATAAATAGCGATCTAATTCTGCAGTTATTTTCATCATTTAAAATATTTCGTCTTGATAAAATGTAGATTTACAGGTTCCTTTCCTTATTTAAATAATTGAAAAGAGAGAAAGAAATTTGTGATCCAATGATAATATTTTACGTAC
Organism: Maratus speculifer; assembly: GCA_964019185.1. Taxonomy (NCBI): domain Eukaryota; kingdom Metazoa; phylum Arthropoda; class Arachnida; order Araneae; family Salticidae; genus Maratus; species Maratus speculifer. The sequence goes on along the minus strand of OZ025296.1, from coordinate 184,513,132 downwards.
TTTATCATTCATGACTTTATTCAAAATGAATAAAGTCATGAATGATAAAGTACTGACTAAAACTGACTTAATGATTTTAGGTAGATTTCGTAAGAAATACTACCTATTGCAATCGCATCAGTTTATCTATCTATCTATATATATATATATATCTCACTTTTTTATGGACACGATAACTTCTATAATTCTTCACCAATCTCCACCAAACTCGTACATAAAATCAAAGGGGATAAAATCTCGGCCAAGTTCGTTAATGGGCAAAATTGGACCAAGGGGGTCGAAATAGGGGGCGTTTTTTGTGAAAACAGAAAAAAGCCCATAACTTCTTAATGAAAATAGATATCGAATCAGTTTAAAGTTTATATTACTTCTAAATAACGGGCCAAAAGTTTATGCACGACAGATTTTTGATAAAGTTAAAAATGGGCTCAAGGGGCGAAAAAAATAGGGTTTTTGGGAGAAAAAAAATCATAACATTGTCAATTCTCAAGATATCCAATCCATCTAAATTTTTTATAAATATTCTCAAAATTATCTAAAACTTTTGTATTTGCAAGTTTTTGATAGGACTAACTCTTACCGGTAAAAAAAAATTAAAAAGGAAAATAAAAAGGGCTTTCGAAAAAGAAAAAAATCCATAACTTTGTCAATTCTTAAACTATCAAATCCAATTAAATTTATTTTACATCTTCTTAATAATATCTACAACTTTTATATTGACAAGTTTTTCATAGGATAAATTATTATAGCAAAAATAAACAAAAATTGGAGTTGGAGGAAAAACCTCTAATCCAAACTGCTTACATTCTGAATCATTTTATAAATTCATTTTTTGTTTTAAACGCATCCAAATGGCAGATCCTCTTATTTAGGAACTATATTATGTGAAACATTGGCCAAATTTTTGATAAAGACAGAATATATTTCAAAAAAGGCTGCCAAAAAGGGTATTTTGAACAGAATTTCTCGAAGTAACACTGATAGGAAATTTGAAGTATTCACTCATTTTTAAATCCACGTTTTTACTCTCAAACGCATCCAGTTTACAAATCCTCTTATTTAGGAAATGTATAATATGACGCATTGGTCAATTTTTTGATAAAGACCGAATATATTTCAAAAAAGGCTGCCAAAAAGGCTATTTTGAACAGAATTTCTTGAAGTGACAGTGATAGGAAATTTGAAGAAATATTCAAATAACAAATAGCGTTTTTCTTGACTCATTTTTAAATCCATTTTTACTTTCAAACGCATCCAATTTACAAGTCCTCTTATTTTGGAACTGTATAATGTGACGCGTTGGTCAATTTTCTGATAAAGACAGAATATGTTTCAAAAAAGGCTGTCAAAAAGGGTATTTTGAACAGAATTTTGAGAAGTTGTGATTGAAAATTTAAGGAAGCATTGAAATAACAAATTGCGTTTTTTCTGACTCATTTTTTAAATTCAGTTTTGCTCTCAAACGCATCCAATTGACAGGTTGTCTTATATAGGAGCTGTATAATGTCCCATATTCGCCAGTTTTTTTATACAGGCTGAATATATTTTTAAAAATGCTGTCGAATTGGGCACTTTGCGCAAAATTTCCCGAAGCTATCATGATTAAGAATTGAGATTATATTCTAAATTGGTTATTTTATAACTCATTTTTAAATTCAATTTTGCTCTCAAACGCATTCAATTGACAGTCTTTTGGTATTTAGGAACTATATAATGTGCCGTATTAGTTGATTTTTTGTATAAAGTCAGAATTATTTCAAAATAGGTTGTCAAAATGGGCATTTGATCCGAATTTAGCTTAAGATGATTCTGATAAAACCAGTCCTTACGGGAAAATGAAATTAAAAATTTTTCAAAAGAGGACAAATAAAGTTGTTAAACTGGTTTATCTATAATCAAATTTATTTTTTTGTTGTTGAAATGAGCACGCTTCGAAATCTACCTCCGCCTATAGGCCAAGCCGACAGGGATTTTTTATTTACTGAGAGAAATACGCAGGTGTTATTATCGTTTAGAAAAATGAATCTGTGTAATGGAAAAATATATTGAACAAAGTATTTTTTTTTTTTCATCATTTGATAAGAAAATAATATCGTCAGAATCTACAAATTGCATTTGAAAGTAGATTCCCCCCCCCCCCCCCATACGCTGGGATAAAATTGATAATGTTTGATGATTAAAATGTTTTAAAAATTATAGTGGAAAAAATGCAAAACCGAAATTGGATCGTGAAGTGTTGCCATTCGCAAAATGGTGTCAGTGTTATGCACATATATATTTGTCCTTTATAATAATATAGGTAATATAAACGAAAAGCAGTTTATTTCCAATCACAAGAAGCACTAGTTGCAAGAAAATCTCCAATTTTCACAAGCAGGAGTTACATTTCATACGAAATCACAGTAACAAGATTTTACAGTAGATTTGTGCCTTAAATAAATATCTTTTTTTTTGTGTGTGTGTGTGTGTGTTTACATAATAGGATGTTTATATAAATGAGTTTTGGATCGCCATATTCAAACTTTTCTACGTTCAGTAAGTCTTATAAATTAAATGCTAGAATTATAAAAACTTTCTTAACAAATAAAAGAGTAAACATTCCATTCTTTTGAGACCAAAATTATGTATTTGTATGATACTATTTAATTTTATGAATTTTTGGGCGCAAAACACGGGAAACATCATCGATAATGCCAGAAAAGTGTAATCAGTCCACATTAAAGCTTAAGCAGTTATATTTGAGCTGCTATAAATTAAACTTGCATCTTTTTATTCTAAAATTAAAGTAACTTAAAGTGCTATTACACGAGGGAACAACACAAAGTCGCTTCAAATTCCAGTAGTTTTTGCCATAAATTAAAGGGATTTTTTTTCTTCTTTAGAATGTAGTATATACACACGTTTTAACATAATGAATCTGACAGCGATAGACAAAAGAGCCCTTACGGTTATGAAGTTACGCATATTGAATTTGATATTGCACATTTTTTATGAGAGGTCCACCTAAAAAATGTTTGTACGGTAAGATACCGAAAACTTTAATCGTCCCTATAATGACAACAATAACAAACAAACAAAACAAAAAAACCAAATAAATAAATTTAGAAATCAGAGATACCTTTACTGATAGGTTTCTTTTAACATGTAAAAATTCGCTTTGACTTATTTTGAAGATAAGGATTTAGTTTTATAACGAGTGCAAAAATAAAGAAAGGCATAATAGTGACCAATCCATATAACTGGTTCTAGAAATATAATCAGTGTTTTCATAGATGGAAATCAATCTGCGCTGTTTTGTTAATTTTTGTATCAGTGGCGTAGCTATAGAGCACCTTGTTTTTTGAAGGGGGGAGGAGTGGATATCGAATTTACCGAATGTTATTGATAATAGCCGAATGATTATGATTTAATATTTTAATTTTCTATTCTTGTATATTTTTGCCTTATTATATTTTATAATGAACACAGTGAAAATAAATGTATCTACACCAGGGATGCACATCCTTTCCAAGAGAAGTGCCGCTTAACAAATATGCCTGGATGATCAAGGGCCACATCAATAACACGAAGAAAATTCTATTTTAAGGAGGTGGTCTGTGGACTATAATGAGATAAAAAAATCTGGCCTTAAAGGAGGTGGGAATGGTACTCCTCTAGGTTCACTTACTCAGAACAAAATATCCAATTTAGTTGGTAAAGATATATCAACAGTTTTTACGTTTGTATAATATGTAACAGATACCGAAAAGATTATTTTCAAAATGTAATAATAATCCTCGAGAATAAATTTTGTTTCTTTAAAAGTGCTAAAAAACAAACATAAGTGGCTAATGCTGAATAAAAAAATGTTAGCTTTATGAACGAAGGCAAGAACGGGGCTAATCAACAAGATTTTCCTGATCAACGAAATTCCCAATTTTTCCGCACCCGATCAATGACATTTGCAAATTTTGTATGCATAATCGAAAGAATTTGCCCTTTTTTCGAACATCGACATAATTCACAATTTTTCCGCACCCGATCGGTGAAATTCGCGATTTTTGCGAAGCCGATTAATGAAAATCGCAATTTTTCCACGTCTAATTAACTAAATTCACGATTTTTCCGGGCGTGAACCTCGAAATTTGAGCTTTTCCGCTAATGATCGGCTAAATTTGAGATTTTTCTTCGCGTGATCGACAAAATTCGCGATTTTTTCCGTGCCCAATCGGCGAAATTAGCGCCTTTTTCTATCCTTGAACAATGAAACACACGTTTTTCCGCGCACGAACAATGAGATTCGCAATTTTTAACTGAGTGGCATTTTTTTTTCAGCCCCAAATTGATATAATCCGCGATATTTTCTCACGATAAACTGCCGAAACTCAAGATTGTTCAGCAGCCGCTCAAAGAAATTTTCAATTTTTCAGCACATCACCGACGAAGTCTGCTGTTTTTTCGTGTACTATAAAAAAATTAGCGATTTTTTCGTTCCTAATCGACAAAATTCTGGAATTTTTCGTACGCGATCGCATGAATACACGCTTTTTATGAAGCTGATCAACCATGTTCGGGATATTTTTTTCGATCGTTGAAATTGGCAATTTTTGCGTACCATATCAACGAAATTTGCAATTTTTTCGTTCAAGATCGACAAAATTCTTAATTTTACCGATCACGATTGACTAAATTCGTGCTTTTTACGAAGCCGATCGACCATATTCGCAATTTTTTCGTTCTCGATCGACAAAATTCACGATTTTTCCAAGCACTATCAACAAAATTCGCGATTTTTTCCGTTCAAGATCGACAAAATTCGCGATTTTTCCGTTGCCGATCGACTTAATTCGCTTTTTTTTTTTTTTTTTTTTTTTTTTTTTTTTTTTTTTTTTTTTAAAAAGCCGATCGACCATATTAGCAAATGTACCGTTCCCGATCAAAGAAACTGACAATTTTTGCGTGTCATATCAACGATATTCGTGATTTTTTCATTTTCAATCGACAAAATTCGCGCTTTTTACGAGAACGATCGAACATATTCGCGATTTTTCTGGACGATCGACGAAATTAGTGCCTTTTCCCCTTCTCGATCGATGAAATACGCATTTTTCCGTGCATGAACAATGAGATTCGCGATTTTTAACTGACTGATGAAATCTTTATTTTTTTCCGCCATAATTAATAAAATGCGGCATTTTTTCGTGATAAATTGACAAAACTCACGATTATTCTGCAGCCGCTCAAAGATTTTTTTTAATTTTCCGTGCATCATCTAGAAAATATGCAACTTTTCCGTGCCCTAACAACTAAATTAGCGAGTTTTTCGTATCCGATCACCTGAAATCAAGTTTTTTACGAAGATGATCGACCATATTCCGGATATTTTTTATCGATCGTTAAATTGGCAATTTTTGCGCACCATATCAACGAAATTCGCGATTTTTCCGTTCTTAATCGACTAAATTTTGCTTTTTACAAAGCCGATCGACCATATTCGCAAATCTTTCGTTCTCGATCGATAAAATTCGCGATTTTTCGGAGACCTATAGACAAGATTCGAAAATTTTCACAGACCGACAGAGAAAACTCGCGTTTTTCATGTTCTGATTTTTTTCGATAGCCGATATTTTCAAATTTCTCACGCCCTGCCAACGAAATTCGCGTTTTTTTTTTTTTTTTTTTTTTTTTTTTGCACGGTAAACAGATAAAACACCTATGAACAAAACTCTGCAAAATTTTCACTCATAATTAAAAAAAAAAAAAAAAAAAAAAAAAAAAAAAAAAAAAAAAAAAAAAATCTTTTGCTTGATCAACGAAATCTGATATTTTTCGCGTCCGATCGACAAAATTCGTGATTTTTCCGTGCCCGAACAACGAAATTCGTGATTTTTCCGTGCCCGATCAACGAAATTTGCGATTCTTAAGTGACTGACGAAATTCACAATTTTCCTATCACAAGTTGACATTTCTGATTTTTTCCTGCGCGCTATGCACGAAAATTGCAATTTTAAACCAGTTATAAATTGATGAAATTCGCGACCCCGTACTTTACCCTTCGCGGGCCACAGACTGTGCCTCAAGGGCGGATCCAGCCCAACCTCCAGGGGAGGGGGGGGTCACAACTTTTGTCAAATGATTTAATGAAACAATTTTAAAATACTGTAAATCTTGTGAAAACGGAATTACGATAAAAAGTAGCAAATTTCGCTGATCGGGCATGAAAAAAATTGTGAATTTTGTCGATTAGGCACGGAAAAATCACGAACTTTGTCGATCGGATGCGAAAAATCTCAGATTTCGTTTATCGGGCAAGGAAAAAAAATCTAATTTTTTTTATAATACTTGAAAAAATTGCAAATTTTGTTCATAGGTTGCGGAAAAGTCGCCTGTTTTGTCTGTTTACCGCGCGAATTTCGTTGATCGGGAGCTGAAAAATCGAAAATATCGTCAACTGGACATTGGAAAAACGCCAGTTTTGTCTATCGGCCTTCGAAAAATCTCGAACTTTGTCTGTATGTCTCTGAAAAATCTTAAATTTTGTCGATCGAGCACAAAAAATCGCGAATTTTGTATATCTGGTACAAGAAAATCGAAATTTCGTTAATAGTGCACGGAAAATCCCCAATTTTCTCGATCACTTTGTAAAAAGCGCGAATGTATTCGATCGGGAAGGGGGAAATCGCGAATTTTATTGATTGGTAATAAAAAAAATTGTTGATTTCGAGTTGATATGGAACGCAAAAATTGCCAATTTCGTGAATCGGGAAAGAAATTATCGCGAATGTAACTCGATTCTCTTCGTAAAAAGAGCGATTCGAGAGATTGGGCACGAAAAACTCGCGAATTTTGTCGATTCGGAACGAAACAGTCGCTAATTTCGTTGATAGGGCATGGAAAAATCGAAGACTGTCGATGATGCGCGGAAAAATCGAAGACTTTGTCGATGATGCGCGGAAAAATCGAAAATTTTTTTGAGCGGCTGCAGAAGAATAGCGAGTTTCATCAGTTTATCGCGAGAAAAAAAATCAGATTTCATCAATTTACGGCAGGGAAAAAAATGCAGATTTCATCAGTCAGTTAAGAATCGAGAATTTTATTGTTCGGTGCGGAAAAATGCGTATTTCATAGACAAGAACGGAAAAAGGCGCGAATCTCATCAATTGGGCACAGAAAAATCCCGAATATGGTCGATCGCTTTCGTAAAAAGCGCGAATTTAGTGGATCGGGAACGAAAAAAAATAGCGTTTGGTAGGGCACGGAAAAATTGCGAATTTTGTCGATCGGGAACGAAAAAGTCCCAAATATGGTCGATCAGTTTCATAAAAAGCGCAAATATAGTCGATCGGGAATGGAAAAAATCGCGAATTAGGTTGATACGGCGAATAAAAATTGACAATTCCATCGATAGGGAAAGAAATTATCTGGAATACGGTCGATCGCCTTCGTAAAAAACACGAACTCGAGCGATCGAGTACAAAAAACTCGCGAATTTTGTTGATCGGGTGCGGAAAAACCGCTAATGTTGTCGATGATGCGTGGAAAAATTAAAAAAATCTGAGTGGCTGCGGAACAATCCTGAGTTCCGTCAGTTTATCGAGAGAAAAAAATCATGCATTTCATCAATTTATGGCGGGAAAAAAAGCAGATTTCGTCAGTCAATTAAGAAAAGCGTATTTGATTGACGAAGTTCATGTGCGGAAAAGTTCGCATTTCATCGAACAAGAACGGAAAAATGTGCTAATTTTGTGGATTAGGCCGGGAAAATCGTGAATTTTTTCAACCAAGTGAAGAAAAATCGCAAATTTCGCAGACCATTCGTGGAAAAAATCTCAAATTTCGTCGATCACACTCAAAAAATCGTGAATTTCGTCGATTAGGCATAGAAAAATTGTGAATTTCGTGGATCGGCTTCGCAAAAATCGTGAATTTCACCGATCGGGTGCGGAAAAATTGTGAATTATGTCGATTAGGCGCGGAAAATTTCCGAATTTTTTTTATTAGTTTCGAAAAAAGCGCAAATTCTTTCGATTGGACGTTATTTTGCGTTCTTGTTTTAGCACTTTTTACTTACACTGTGCATCATTCTTTGGAGAGCTCCAGGGGGGGGGGGGGTCATGACCCCCCCCCCCCCTTGGATCCGCCACTGCTGTGCCTCCCTAATTTACAAGCATTATTATTATTATTTAATTTTACAAATCTTAGTTGTAAGATCGGAAAAGAAAATTCTGAGGCGTGGGGTTGGTCGTTGCGGCTCTGAAAGCAAGAAAAAGATTTGTTTCCGTCTTGTTGCATTTTTACGAGAGAATGGCGTAAAAAAGTAATCGACTCAGGGTGAATAATAATAATAAAAAAATTAATATTAATAATAACATAATTTGAATAATAGAGCGTTAGTAATTAAGAAAATACTTAATAATTTTAAATATGTTTGGACATTGTTTTATGTTTTGTAATAAATTTTTTAAATGAAAGGAAAATTACAGAATGTAATGCGTTTTTAGATTGCATGAGTATTCTGAAAATTTTTGATAGTTTTAAATGTGTTTTGACATTGTTTTATGTTTTGTAATAATTTTTTTAAAATATATTTTCAAAAATTCTTAGAAAGAAAAAATACAAGTGAAATGATGCAATTTTTGAATGAAAATGAAATTACCAAATCTACGGAGTATTCCGAATGTGAGGAATGATTATTACGAAAATATAGTCGATTCTCTATATAATGAAATCCATCGTTCAGTTAAAAAAATCGTTATATAGAAAAATTCGCTGAATAGAAAACGGCAAAAAAATTTCATGTGATGTTTAAAGTTTGAAATGAAATTGTTTTGAGATGTTTAATTAAGTTTTTGAAATATTTAATTGAATTTTTCAAGAATCTCAAACATTTCCGCCATTTCCTTTTTTTTTTCTAGTGTCTTATTGTATATTTTTAAAATTATTTACTTTATCAGAAAGAATTTTGCTTATCCTAAAAGCGATTTTATGCAGATGCAGTAATAGATAACACCAGCATAGATGACATTTAGTAACAATTCTTCGTTCAAATGATCTCTCACAACAAAAAATGCTCCGAGTCGCCACAAACAACAAACATCCACTCTAAACTGTAAACTCTAAAAGTAATGAAAGTTAGTTTAAATAGATGAAAACCTGCTGAAAAAGTATGACCTTTTTTGAGATTTCCCCCTTATCCCTTCGTTATTCCTGCCTTACTATCCATACCAAGAAAAAACAACATTTTCAAAACGACAATGGAATAGTTTTATTTTTTAGGATGCTTTGTGATTATTGCAAATCGCTTCAGTAGCAAGCAAATGTTTCAATCTTTTACAAGAACGCATGCTCATCTTTGGCTAAAACAAAGTCAAATGTAACTATGCAAAAAGGATGTTTTTTTTCGGGGGGGGGGGGGGAACGGCAGCAGGTTGAATGCCTTTTTTTTTTTTTTTTTTTTTTTTTTACACATAAGGAATAAGGTAGAGGAATGTAGCTATGAAATATAATCCAGAAATCGACGAAAAAAATTTATTCTACAAATAATTTGAAGCGTTTTCTGAACATATGAAAGAACATTTTTGAAAAAGTTCGTTTAATGGAGATATATATTTTGCTATATGAAGATTATTTTTAATGTAATCATGAAAAAAATTGACCGTTCCTACAAAAAGTTCGTTGGATAGAGTTTCTTTATTGAGAGACTCGACTGTATTTTATAGCTAAAAATACTAACGATTTTTGCCCATGAGTTTTGACATTGTTTTATGTTTTGTAATAGTTTTTGAAATACATTTTTAAAAAATTTTTGTAAGGTAAAATACAGCACGAAATGATGCAATTTTTGAACGAAAGTGACATTACCGAATGTATTGAGTTTTCTGAATGTGGGGCATGAGTATTTCGAAAATATTTAATAGTTTTAAATACGTTTTGATGTTGTTTTATGTTTTGTAATACATTTTTTAATAATTTTTAAAAAATTCCTAGAAGGGAAAATACAGCACGAAATGATGAAAATTCTGAATAAAGTGAAATTACCGAATGTAATGAGCATTCCGAATGTCTGCTATGAGTATTCTAAAACTATTTAATAGTTTAAAATATGTTTTGACATTGTTATATATATATTTTTTTTCCCAATTTCTTAGAAGTGAAAAATAGTGCACAGAATAATGCAAATTTGAACGAAAGTGAAATTACTGAATGTAATGAGCATTCCGAATGTCTGGTATGAGTATTCTAAAACTATTTAATAGTTTAAAATATGTTTTGACATTGTTAAATATATACATTTTTTCCCAAAACTCTTAGAAGTGAAAAATAGTGCACAGAATAATGCAATTTTGAACGAAAGTAAAATTACCGAATGTAATGAGCATTTCGAATGTCAGGTATGAGTATTCTAAAATTATTTAATAGTTTAAAATATGTTTTGACATTGTTATATATATATATATATATATATATATATATATATATATATATATAATTTTTTTTTTTTTTTTTTTTTTCAAAATTCTTAGAAGGGAAAAATACTGCACAGAATAATGCAATTTTGAACGAAAGTGAAATTACCGAATGTAATTAGTATTGTGAATGTGGGGTATGAGCATTCCGAAAGTGTTTCAAATATGTTTTGACATTGTTTTATGATTTGTAATAACTTTTTTTAGTATATTTTTAAAATTTCTTAGAAGGGGAAAATCAGCAAGAAATAATTCAATTTTTGAAGGAAAGTGATTTTACCGAACCGTCAACAAATTGAATGAAAAATGAGCAGGTTTACTAAATATTTTTTTTTACTGCACATACGTGAGCGCTATCCAAATTTCATTTGCATATTGTGTTAGCTAAATGTATAGAGCAACATTTGTGAAAGTCTAAAAAATAGAGCTTGAAAATCCTGAAAATGATCGTCGATAGAATAAGCTCAAAATCCGTTATTCCCAAAATAAAGTAAAGAGGGGCTGTATCCGTTTATCCATTGATTAGTGCCAATATAAAATATACTTAGTAGCATGTACCTGAATATTTGGATACAACCAATCTTCTTGTGTAGTACTAATAGAACTTCATAAACTCTTTAAACCAGTCTCTATATAAGCTTTAAAGCATAAATAAAGCAGAACGTTTTCTGCATCTAATATATTAATAATTTTATTTAACAGTTTCATTATGCAAACTTAATCTTACCAGAGCTATCTATTTTTCATTAAGTAATAGTTTAGTTACAACCACAGAAGGAAAATTCTTTTCACAAAAAATGGATACACTATTTTTTTCTGTGGTGATCTATCAGTAGTGGATAAAATTTATAATAGATCAATCAAGATAATAAAATTTACCTTACCTAATTTTTAAAGTACTTTTTATTATATATGTATTAAGGAAGAGTAGTTTAATATCTGTAGTTCAAGTTACAAAAGATATATCACAATGTAACAAAGCAATTTGGAGTTCCAATTCACATTTTTCTACACATATTAATCAAAGACGTTCACTCCTAATTTTTAGATAACTTTATAAAATTCAAAGCGAAACATTTAGACAACGAAACATCAGCGCTTTAAAACTTATTTGACTATTTCGGTACCTGAAGTCTTAATTATCTGATGAATTTTATCTATAAAATTTAATAATTCGGATGACAAAAAATAAAAACTAGTCGTTGGAGGCCACCGTATAATACTTACCCATCATGGATTTGCATAGCACAATATATGAAAACATAACACATGTAAACAATTTATAAAATGCATTACAATTCCAAAACAAAATATAAACGTATATTTAAGTATTTTCAACACATAATCATGCTCTATTAATGAATTTCTGATGACCTAATTTCGATAAATTGTATGAAACGCCAAACTATTCAAGTAGTACTGAATTGCGTAATAGAAACATCCTTATAACTCCAAAAATAATAATCATATTCACTAACAGTTTCTTGCATCGAATTAAGTATCTCATTTCCAATTAAAAGATATCTTTGAATTGAAATTTGAATGAAATACAGGGTCATGAAAAATCAAAGAATGTGGAAAATAGGATTAGAAATATCTCAACAACTAATTATCCGATTGATTTTGTTTTTTATGCAAAATTTGTGTTATTTTATTGCTTTTTACGTCCACTCCTTAAAATAAAAAAATTCGAAAATTTTTATATACCTTTCATCAGAACGAATTTTTCGAGAGTCCGAAAAAAATAGTTCCGGATAATCGAGGTTGCTGATATTAAATAGGCTTTGTCCCATTCTTACATACTAAGCACATACAAAATTTCAAATCTCTATCTCAATTTGTTCGGGAGATAGAGCGGTTACAGACAGACAGACAGACACACAGACGGACGGACGGCAAATTTTTTTTTTCTAAAAATATGTTTTTCGGAATCTCCAGTGTCCGAAACGTGTAAATCCGTCAAAATTTTTTTTTCGATTTTCAAAACGATTGCATGACTTACCCTATACTACATATGATGGGTAAGTAACAAAATAAAACATTTTTCTTTTTATTTCAATTTCGTAAGATATTTAAGATTTCTAATCTTCGTTTTTATCATACCTAACATTTTGGACAATTAATTAAAGATTTTGGATACAAGAGACTTTTGGATATATACCGGTTTGTTCTGCTAGAAATTGGAGAATTTATTTTAGAAATGTACCAATACATGTTTAATATTAAACACAAATGAAAACTAATTGTAATTCCAATATTATAAATCCTTTTATTATTTTTTTTTTCATAATCAAATGCATACAATTTATTACTGAACATTTTTTTTCTGATAAAATTCAATCTGTTTTTCATTTTATTATAACTTTTCTAAAGAAAAATGAAATAAAATATGTTTTTTTCTTTTCTTTTTCGATTATAATTCTCTTTCATTCGAAGAAATTCAACGTTTGAAATAAATAATTGTTTTTGAAAAGATTAGCATGTGCATTGGCGCATTTCCAAATCCACGAGTAGCTAACACTGAAAATTATTATTGCATATCAAATTTACATGAAATAAGATGACAAAATATATAAAATAAGTCGATTACTGTTTGCTGAAAATCAATATACAAGAATACCGAATATAATCAAATTGCTTACTTGCATGTCACCATTCTTTTATAAAGGAAATTTATTATATGATTGCATCAAAATTACTTAACTTGCAAAATGCAATTTTCATTTAAACTACATTTTAAATTTAATTTCTTATTTATAATAAGATATTCAATAAAGATATTATTATAAATAATTTTTGAATGTTATTACAATGTAAATACAACCTATCAGATTTCTATGCAGTTCTAGCTGCATCTAAAATAAATATTAAAATGAAAAAAAAAAAAAATGCTAGATCATAACGACCTTACATACAACGATAAGTCATTTAAAACTATAGATCGACCGAAAATTCGGTTTCGTTTTCGGCTCAAAAATCGGAGTTTTGGTGAAAATGCTGTCGGACAGAAACTCATTATTAATTGATTTGAACTGTATCGGCTCATATGAGACACTTAATTGCTATGAACGTCATTGTTTGTAATAATCAGTCACATGACTGACTCAAGACGTTGGTTTAAATTATATATAGCAAGCAGTGCATATAAGATAAAACTTCGAAGACTATTTTTACATGCTAGTTAAAAACTATGGACTTTGAAACAGAACTTAATAGCAATAGAATATTTCTATTTTGAAACAGCAGACGTATTTCAAATACTCTTTAAGGGAGACCCGTAAAAAAAAAAACCATAATTTTTATTACTGATTTTAAAGTAATGAATTTTGGTGTACTACTTAAGAATCTTTTTGTAAGGAATAATTAGCAAAAAAATTCACTTTTTATTAAAAAGTATATTTTTTATGGGGATTTTTATGATTTTTTTGTCGAAAAATACACTTTTTAAAATTACTACTCCTCATTCAATTTTCAATATTTTGGTATTACTAAAATTTCTTAAATAATGTTATAGTATATAGAAAAGAACTAAGGAGAGATAATTTTAATTTTCTATTTTAATCAGCTAAAAAAAAAGAAAGAAAGAAAGAAAGAAATTACGCATGGTAAATTTCCATAAATTCGTTATAATTTTCATGTTTACCAATTTATGTAAAATTTTCAGAAATAGTTAAAAAAAAATCTCTCCTTACTTTTCTTGCAAATTTTTTAAGATTCTAAAAACATAAACACTTTCTTTCTAAATCATTTTACCACTGAGCCTTAGTACTTTGAACTTAGGCAAAATATGAAAAAAGTCATTTTCAGGAAAACACGTTTTAAATGGCCGCTAGTCCTTTAAACTCTATAGTGAGTACAATTAAAAAAGCTCATTTTCTACCTGTTCCAAGTGTCCCCGAGTTCTGAAATTTTGCATGGATATTCGCAAATATGTATTTTATCGTTTTCTGAGATAAAATTTTTTTTGAACTTTTGATGATTTTTGGCCGAAAATGGGGTACGGGTCTCCCTTAAGGAAGTTCTGATATGATAGATGATCATATACAAAAAACATTATAAAAGATAAATCGAAGACGAAAAATATATGTATACTAGCAGTTACCCGTGACTTCGTTCACATAACATTTAAAGAATAAATAATTGATCTATCAAGCAAAAAATCTCGATGATGAAAAGCATGTGTAATTAACTTTTTATCGTGAATTTATGGTAAAAAAGCTTCTGATAATCCCTATTTGCTAATTTGTTTGCTGGTTAAAATTTTCCTTTCAGCGATTAATACAAATAGATAGAAACATTCTTGAATTGTTTTGTTCAGCCCTGTAGTTTTCCAAGTGCCTTTAACACACGAAAGTATCTTTCTAAAATTTAGTTCAAACAAAAATATTTCTTATTACTATCTAAATTACATTTTCAGAAATTATCATCCGAACACAACCTTGTATCCAGTTCTTTGCGGGACCCTGTATATCATTTTATATATGTACTACAAACATTTCTTAGTTTACTAAATGCAGTTCAAAATAAAAATGCATATTTTATTTAAAAACCACCTTTAAGTAAATTACGCTTATATTCAGTAACCTTTCCGATATCTTTTGTGTAACCCTGTATATCCAAATTTAACTATTTATACTATTACCATTTATACTCTCCATTTAATATGCATACATTTAGCGAAACTTAAAAGCACATATCATAATTCAAAATGCATTTCATCCATGCAACAGTCATCATCCATCATATACAGTACTTCGAATAGAATATATTGAAATCTTTTGTGTGTCCCTGTAAATGCTATGCACTTCGTATTACGCATGAAATAACTCACATTAAGCCTCAGCAACGTATAGCAATTTAATTATACATGAAATCGTTTACCATAATTAAAATGTGTTGGAAACTGTTCCTCCCTTTATTCTTATGCAATGGAATTCTTCTGTGTAACCCTGTAAATGAATAATAAGTGTCCTTTTCACTACATACTTTACAAAATGCATATTTTAGTGCACTTTGTAAATGCATATAAATTTGAATATGTTTCACAGGGTGTAACATCGTTAAATTTAATTAAAACGATTTTCCCCATAAAGCCGTAATGCAAGGAAATTTTTTGACAATCCCTGTAAATAAACTAATCATGGTAGAAACTTTATTTTCAATAGGTATTCGTGCTAGGTAAACGTTAAGAACGTCCAAAGATTTCATGGAAATCGGAGTATATTTACGAAAGTTAAAAAGCGACCAGACAGACAGACAAACCGAAAGCATAATAACTTTTCAACTTTGTTCGAAAGTGTTAAAACATCGAGCCAAAAATATATTAATCAGTAGTTTTATTTTCCGCTTTTTCCCCACAAAAAATTTCTTCCATTGATAATTACGAGTTTTGAATAAAAATATTCATTTGTATGTAACTTATAACTTATTAATTAATATAAATAAAAAATATTTCTGATTCATTTTAAATATGACGTCATTATTTATCTCGCTCCATTAGCTACTGATATTCATACCCCTTGTATTTTTAACGACTGCTATAAAGTACCTGTTTTATTTCAACTATGACATCACATTTTTATAAGTGAACCATTTTATTAAAAATTTAATTCTTTTTCATTCTTTTTACTTTTAATTTATGTCGCCATATTTTACAGAAAAATTCCCATTAACTAATCAAGTATCCTTTTTAAATATATTATAAAAAATACACGTTTTATTTTTATTTCAAACATGACGTCATATTTATTTTCTTTTAAATTATTTTATTATAGTTTTTCGCGTGGAAGTTTTTTATTAAAAATTCATTGCCGCTGAAAAATTATTATTCCAATTTTTTATTTTCTTGGCAACAGGAAAGGAAAATGGTTAAATTTTATCTGAAAAATGCTTATTGATTTTGTATGAAAAATAATTAAATTTTGAATTATTAAGGAAAATATTTGAATAAAATAAATAAAAATTAGCCTATGTTCATTCCACTCCTATAATCTATTCATATGCAAAGATTCAAAAACATTAATCCATCCGTTTTGAAGCCAAGTTCATTCCAATTTTTCGGACACACTTTCACATTTATAAGGATACCTAAAACATTTTTTAATTAGATGAAATTCGTATAGTTAGAAAATTCTTTTGTGTCGTTGATGAATTAATTACATTTTATTTTATATGAAAATAAAAAGTTTTGATGAGAGGCAAGATAGTCAACTTGGGCTACATGTATGATTAATTAATAATTATGCATATTTAATAAACACATATATAGTTAACTAGGACTTCCCTCAGAGGGATTAGTCTGAGCGAAATTGCTGAGAATACACATTTAATAACTTGCGATAAGTAAAGAAAATGAGATGTTACCTTTAATTGGTCATTCATTGTGATAAAATATAATGATGAAAATAAGCATATCGAATCGTAGAACTACAAAATCTTGTTACATATACTATTTTTATAAAAGAAAAGCAAACCATGCATGGATATAAAATTGGAAATATGCAAAATGTTAAAAGTAATACAGAAAATAAAACACCAAATTTTCCTATATTGGAAATATAGCTCTTTAAAATGATGTCATGAGCATAAACAGAAGCTTCGCACCGATTTGAGAAACTATAAATAACATAAACTATTATGTTTGAAGAGAAATGGAGTGTATTTTATATGGTGTGAAATCCGTCCGAATAGTTTATAATGTTGAATATCTGTTTTCCACGGATGCAATGAGGTTGTCGATAAGAGTTAAGGAATCCTTTTTAAAAAATTTGTCCTAAACGAGCACTTACATCTTATAAGTTATTGTGATGCTAAAATTATAGTTTCTGACCCCAACAGTATCCTAGAAATTGCAATATTCTCAATAAATTGGGTTTAAAACTTTTTCTAGAAAAAAAAAAATGTTTAATATGTGAAATTAAATTGTCGAATGTTTTAGAAATCGTTCATAACGAGAATATTATATCTTAAAAGTTGCCACCAAGAAAAAAAAAAAAAAAAAAAAAAAAAAAAAGATTTTAAATTTTTAGTCATATCAACATCAAAGAATTCTCAATTTTAGAACTTTTTTTCCTCGTGCATTGATGGTGATTATTGTTCTTACGCAAAATATAGTATATTTTGCAGCAAAGATGGTTACCAACATTTTTTGCCCACATTATTTTTTAAATCGGCTAGGTACTCCCAATGCTAACGAAAAACACACAAACGTTAATGCTTTATAGCATAGAAATACAGAATCAAAAGCTATTTATCTCCTATTATATACACATAAACAGGGGTGGGGAAATACATCATTTTGCTCGCCAGTGGCGAGTGGATTTTCACATAAGGCGAGTGCATTTTTAGTTTTTGAAAAACTGTAGGCAATAGGCACATTATCAGAAACACTTTTTAATCTAGATATTTTAACTTTTCAAATTATTACAGTGTAAGTATGGTACTAAGTTCTATCTAATATTAATCTTACCTTTGTTACATATATTTCTTAATATTATACAAAAAAGAATTATGAAAATGCATTGTAGTAATAGTAATTTTGTCTGTAATCGCGTGCGATTTTGTCATAACTATTTTCAACTGCATGTGTTGCATCTTGCAGGCTGGCGAAATAAATCCTTGGCTGGTAAGAATTTGGAAAATTTCCCCACTGCTGCACATAAATTATCTAATTAGTGCTAGCAGATGGATTTTTAAATATATATAGATCAATATAATGCTTCATTTTTCTTTTATTAGTATTTCTTAGTATTCATTTTTCATTTATTTGTATTATTCAGTAAAAAACTCACTTTCTTAAGCCCGAATTACGTCAAACTTTTTATAAAAGTGCCTAAGTCCATATAACAGCGAAGTATTGTGAAGAGTATTAAATACAAGGTAGTAAGATACTTAGCCAAACGCCGGTAATAAATCGCCAAATATTTTCCTTTTCGCCCTCTCTCGAAATGCATTTTTTTCCGTATATTAAAAAAACACGATTTTGAGTCATCTTATTTAAAATTCAAATAAATAAATGAGAGAAAGCAATAATAGCATAAGTCAAAACATTCATAAGTCAACATCAAGGAATTGTATCGTAGTTACACATGTGGAAAAAAGCTGCTTTCGGCCAAAAAACGTTGTCTTCACTAAATTTGAATCCGATTAAAAAAAGTACGTGATTAATTAAAATGTTATAGGCAGAGCTGCCAAGTCTCCGGCATTTTGGGTACCGGTATTTTAATACAGAAAATGTTTTATTAAATTGGAACATTCCGCGGATTTAAAAAACAACTTTTCCTATAAGAAAATTCTGCTATGCAATAAGCGAGGGTTTGGCATCTCTATATAGGAATATTTCGTAATCTACTTTTTAACCTTAAAAAAAGCAACGACTATTTTTCGGGTACAAAAAGTATTGCTAATTGTTCCATTTTGCATACAAGGTACTGATTGTAATATTGATACATCTATGGTGATAAATTTCCAATAATTTTTCAAATCCCATTTATTTCATTAAAAATATAAATCTTTTATTAATTTAGTTTAAAATAAATGGTTTTTAACTAATTTCATAATGCTTTTTAAATATCACTTTTCATTGAAATATTCATACTTAATCCATAACGTACATAATATATGACTCTGTTATTACATAAGTCACCTTTTTATTATCATAAAAATTATGTTTTTGCTGATTTTTATGAACTCAATAGGAAAAATTTTGTGTTTTGAGCAATAGATGTCCGCATTTCCTATTATTTATTTATTTTAACAAAATTCTTTGTATTTTGAAGAATTTTTATTTAAATAGGAAATCCAGATGTCGCTGTTAATAAAGAAGAAAGTTACAAAAAAGCGTACAAAACGAGTAGACACATACTATCAAATATGGAAAAACGACGAATCCCAAAAAGACGTCGTATGAAATATCATCTTTTAAAGCAAAAAAAAAAAATGAGGTCTGATTATCGAGCCTACTGATTACAAAATGTGCATTACATTTAAAAAAAAAAAAAAAAAAAAAAAAAAAAAAAAAAAAAATGCTGCAAATATTGATTATTTTTTTCTTTTATGCAGTTTTGGCTTCGAAAGGTGCGCTATGTTGCAAAAAGATATAAGCGCCTATGAAAACACACCTGGTAAACTTCCATGCTCAGTTTTACAAATAAATATGGCACATATATGCCCTATATACACCGAGGTACCTAATTGGTGCCAAAATGGCATTTAGTTGCCTAACATGCTGGTATCATATAAATGTTATAATAAATTGTTTGTTCTAAAAATATTATCATTTATTGATTGTTATATCTTTTATAATAACATGAAATGTTTCATTTATTCCTTTTTTTTCATTTTGAAATAAATAAATAACGTGTTGTTATAGCATGCTATATGCATCTGGTAATCAAAACGATGTTTTCGCCTAATTGGCATAAAGAATCTCGCCAAAAACGGTGCTTATATCTCTAGTATATTATCTCAAGTATTTTATTTATGTATACTATAATTGTTTTTACATACCACTTACTTCTTCTGGTATATAGAAATAGGTAAGTGGCTCCTTTATGCAGTATAAATTGTATAAAACTTTAAAAAATAGCCCCGTTGCCCCTTTTTGGATTGAATTAAAAAAAAATCAATGTCTAATTCCAGTATTGCTCCCAGGTATGCATACATACTCCATATTTCAAAGTTGTATGCCAACAGGAAACGGATGAAAAATGGGAAAAAATGTCACATATGCGCCAGGGTACATAATTGGCGTCAAAATGGCATTATTTTACCTGAGATGGTAACCCGGCTTTATTTATTTATTATTTGTTTATTTACTCATATAATGTTTATTTACTTTCACTTCCTTCTTTTAATTATATAAAATATTTCTTTTTATAGTTATTAGTTATTATTATTATTTTATTTACTGTAAGTTCTTTTTGAAAATAGAAAATAATTTAAAAATTTGTATGTAAGCGTTATTTGAAAAGGGAGTTTTCGCCAAATGGGCTTTGAAAAAAATTGCGCCAAATCTGATGCGCTTGTGGTATCCGTGCCGAAAAATTAGTGACCAGAATTGACTTCCATACACAAACAAAATATAAGTTAAAAGAAAATATGCAATGAGAATAAATATAAAGGGAAAATGATGTCATAAAAGAAACTTTTTATTTAAAAACGTAATTGTTTCTAATTTTCACACGCGAAATATGTAAAACATTCTTTTAGCGATCAAAAAGTGCTGTTAAGAGATTATCACAAAATCTCAAAATCAAAGTTTTTATGACATTTTTTAATGTAAAAAATAACAGTTTTATTTTCCTGCATGATTAAATTTTAAAATGATTTTTATTGCATTCAATATTTCTGAGTGCAAAAATGATTACTATTTACTCCATGTACTGATTCGGTTATCTACGAAAATGTCCAGCCGGTGAAAATCACGCTCACCAAATTTCTGTGACGTATGCACATAAATTGTGCTTTTTTATCAGTTTTTTTAATATAACTTTTAAACTATTTGGAATTAATTTTTAAAAGTAAGGTGCATTCACCAGATTACCTTCATAGGTACCTATTGGTACAAACAGAGTCAAAATCCGACAAGTACTTTTTGAGATTTGCTCGATGAAAGAATTTTTTTGAATTTTAATATCGTTACGTATCTCTGAGTATAAAGACTTCGCTTCGCTCAGACAATTAACAATTATGTATAAATAAACACATATAATTAATAATTATGTATATTTATTTATGTATAAATTACTTTAAAAAATTGGACATTTTCTTTTCGGTCGACAATAAGAAGATAACGAAATCCGGTTTTGGTCTTAAAAACCTGCTTGGGTCGATCCTTATTTAAAATTAGTTTTATTTTCGCATAGCCAGTACAATTTTTTACATAATAAATGAATAAATAAAAAGTTGATAGTTAAATTGTAGGTAGATTGTTTTGACCGCTTTTATTAAACGAGGGTAAAAAAGAGAACAAGAATATTGAACTAATATTGAACACACACAAAAACTATTAAAAAAGATATTTTTATTAGTTTATTATTACAAATAAAACTTCAGGACTACAACAAAGGCGCGAGACAAAATATGGGCAATTTATCAGTATTTTAAAGTTTCTAGAAGTACAGATAATGATTAGAAAAATATAACACATTTGGATGATTATTTTATCAGAAAAGCATGCCACATGCATATTTTCTTTAATCTATGAACAGCAGATGAATGTTGCAAAATGACAATTAATCAAAAGACGTTGTGATGATTATTTCTTAAACCGCGGATGATAGAAACATCATTCTAATTACAGAAAGTATGTAAATCAATTATAGTTTTAAGACCTAGCAATTGTTTTACAAGAGGCCGTACGTATACATATAAAAATGCCATTCTTTTTTTTTTATATATATATATACAGTTAACATTCCATATAAATTATAATTAAAGGAAAGAAAAACCTTCTTTCACTAAGAAATTAATTAAATAAATTTTCTATGTTTGTAACCGAAATATCCTATATTGAAAATTCTACTCGTTGCTAAGTTTGCAAGGACTTCTTATAAAGAATAATGATGGACATAATGATAAATGATTTTGTCATTCGAATGAATCATTTAGACATGCGCAAAAGGATAGGTGGCAATCTTCGTATTTTTAAATTATTTACCTCCATAAATTTTGTATTTTGAAAAAGTTTTATATTTTAATGTTGCTATAAATAAATTCTAATTAAAATAAACTCCTTTTTTATTTAAAAAAATATTCCCGGTAATAATTAATTAAAACAATGGTTGGCACGTTGGCAGGCATGTTTTTACCAGTATGCCTGAATGATTCATTGGGATATCATAACCGTTCACAGTGTTAAATAGGGGGTGGCCTGGAAGGGGCCCGGAAAATTTGAGAATTTGTGTTTTCAATGGTAAAAAAAGTGCAATTTTCTCCCGGTACTTTAAAATGCCCTCCCCCTCCTGGAGAAAAGTGTCTGAATTCGACACTGCCATTCATTCTGCCCATTACTAATAAAGTGAGAAAACCGTTACTACACCTCTATAAAAAATTTAATTTCATAATTCATACAATTACCATCTGCTATTTTTTTTCTTTAAACATTTCCTTCGTTTGAAGCTATTAATTTTGCGACGGCTGCTGTCAAAACCAGAAGCGACTATATGGCAACAATAGAATCTTTTAAACATGCTCATTTGTAATTTCTCCTCCAGACGTTGTTGTGTTAATTGCAAGTTGTTTTCAGCGTTCATTTATAGAAACAGATTTCTTTTATTTTTTAAGTTGATCCCTAAAGTTATCGGTATTTCGCCAAAAAGTAAACGACAACCGCCAACATAGCAGACATAACTTTTAAATTTAAGTAATTTGGCAAATATTTTCTTTAAACACACAATATTTTTTTTTTAACTTTTTGAAGCATAAATAAAAGTGTTGAATTCAGGGGTTAGTTGGGGGAGGGGGGGGGTTACATTCCCCTCCCGCGGAAGATTAGAGATTTTGCGTTTTCAATGGTTAAAAAATGCAATTTACCCCCCTCCTCCCCGAACCTGGACCTTAGCTAAAGGGGTGCTATGGGTGGTTCAGCCCCCCATCCCCCCTGGAAAAGATTCGTAGATCACTAAATGAAATTATGTTCCGAAAATCAAAATGAAATTCTGTTAAAAAATCTAATTTAGTTTTGAGGGCCTTTCACAGTTTTGAAACAATACTAAATTGTAACTAAAATATATGATTCAACACCTTCTCAACCTATTTGCACATATGGCGCTAACATGCTGTTTAATATTGCCCTAGTTATACATTTGAATTTTTCATCATCATATTCTTTTCTTAGCATAAAATGAAACTGATACAACAGTCTAATGAAAAACATAGTAACTACAGTGTGAATAAGTACTAATTTATCTTTCTGCGTCACAGAGCGAGAGAGTAAAAATATGAGCCCTTTCCTACATTTTCTTGAGCATCCCCCCCCCCATATACACACACATCCTATTATTCACATCTAGCTACGGCCCTACCCGGAACTCTTTGATGTCTCCCACTCTCTCCAGAGCCACAGAAATCCTTCCCGGAGAAAAGTGTCCAAGTTCAACACTGAAGTAAAAAATTTCTAACTAATAGGACTCAAGGACCGTATAAAAATAACTTTTGTATTTCAATATATAAACAACCCCTAGAAAAACAAATACGGTGAAAGATCCATGTGCGACCACTTCCTTGCAGGCACGTAGCCAGGGAGGGGGCTGAAGCCCCTACCAAAAAAGTTTGAAAAGACTTCGCAAATTTATCTGTGTGATAATAAAATAAATTTTGTTTACTTTTATCTTTTATTACATTAAAACCAATTTTATTTTTAGTTGTAAAAATATCCATTTATTTGATTACAGTTACAGTAATTTTTCATTATATCGGTTATTTGGATATATTGTTTTTTTTATTGGATATTTACCGCTAAAAATATAAATTCATTTTGAAACGCAATTTTAACTATCTTTATGCGCTGTAAAATTCGACCAAGTGTAATTCCATATCCTTAATTTGATTAAGAAATTTAAGTATAATACACATATGGAGTATTAACTTTAGGAGACAAATATATAACGTTTACTTGCATGTTATAAACTTCCTTTATGTTCTCTATTTTCGTACATATAAAGAAACTTAGAGCGGTCAATGTTAAAGTGTTTTGCCGAGAAAGGAACCAAACACTTTAATAGCCGCCTATAATGTAAAATCCTGTGAAAAAAATATAATTTAAAAAAAAAGTATCTTTGATAATGATGTTAAAACTGCAAAACGCTTTTTATCAAAAAGAAATTATTAGAATGTATTTTTGAAAAGTAATGTTGCGAAGAAAAATGCTATAATATCGAGACACCTTTAAAGACACCACGGCAGTATCCCCCATTCTCTTCAATGAACAACTTTTCTGCGAATTGTTTGCGTATGAAACTTTAATAGAAAGAAAATGTACATAAAGTAGTTAATTTGTCTGGGAAATTTTCTGTGTATTTTGTAGAGCTATTAACTTCAGGGATGGATACTCGTATGTAAGTATTTTTTTAGCAGTTTTTCATAGTGTCACCAAAATTTTCTTGCCCGTCTGCAAATGTGCCAATTACACTGTGAAGCCAATCTACAGATATAGATTGTGTGCTGACGGGCTAGAGGGTGCTATTTTTATAGTCAGTATACGGGCATTTTGAGTTGTGCCGAGGGACATAGTAAAAATTTAAACAACAAAACTAGCTCCGTTTACAGCCAGAAATTTTTTTTAATAATTGAAAATGAAGTGTATTCTGAGTTCATAAAAGCGAAATTTTATCAAATACAATTTTTGGGTCTAAAATAAACTTTTTAAACCATGGATTAAATGACGGAAAATACAGTATTTTGAAAATTGGCTACATAATATGGGAGAGAAAATGTTAATGATTGTTAATGGAACCTTTTAAATAATTAGAAAATATGATATGCAATGGCAAAAATAATTTTTGAGACGTGTTTGCTAAAATAACATACGATTTGTAATAATATAATTGCATATGTTTTAGGAAAACACATTTAGCCTTTTTCCAATGTCTGAAATAGGTAGAAACTAGCCTTCTTTGTTTTTTTGTGGCCTTTCTTTATCTATTTTTTTCATTAAAAAAAAAAAAATAAAAATAAAAAAGTTTACAATAAATACGCTTTCGAATATGTAAGAAAAGAAAATATATTTCTGGATTTTTTATCCACTTCTCTTATTTTTGTTCCTTTCCTACAGTTATTGAACAGTTATAGCTGTTTGGAAAGCAAAATATAATTAAACAAGTATGAAAAATCATGCGTTAAGCATAGATTATGAAGCACTTTCCAACACTTAATGAAATCTTTAACAAAACTTTGTTATTTAGGGAAATAATACTGTATAGCCAAATATACCCAAATATGTATTCCAGTACATTAGAACAGCCCTGTATTTCATATGTCAGTTCATATAATGGGAAAATTTAGCTTAGCAAGAAAATACCCAGTAGCTTGAGATTTCTTTTTCAGCAATTCATACTATTAGATGGAAACATACTTGAATACTTTTGTTCAGCCCTGTAGTTTACATTGTACCTTTATTACACGTCAGCATTAGGCTAAAATTTACTGTAAACTAAAACACTTTTAAAACAACTGAAATCACATTCTCATAAATCATCATTCATACGCGTCCATGTACCGAATTCTTTGCGTGGCCCTGTATATCCTTTTATCTACATTCTGCAAACATTTCTCAGTAAATTGAATGAAGCTCAGCGTAAAAATGCATAGCTTATTTAAGAGCCACGTTTAAATAATTTACGCTCATATTCAGTAACGTTGGTGAGCTCTTTATGGGTAGCCCTGTATATCAACTATAACATTTATACACACCATATAATGTGCATATATTTAGCGAAATATAAACGCGCATATCATAATTAAAATGCATTTCATCCCTCCATCAGCCATCATCGGACACATATACGGTACTTCGGAAAAAATATACTATTTGAAATCTTTTGTGTGGCCCTGTAAATGCTATGTACTTCATATTATGCAAGACAGTAGCGTATAATTTATATTAAGCTTCAGAGACATATATCAATTTTATTATACATGAAAAAGCTTAATATATTTAAAATATGTAATGGGAAAATTTGATTCGCCCTGTAGATAAACTAATCATGGTAGAAACTTCATTTTCGATAGAACTTGTGCTAGGGTAAACGTCAATAACGTCCTAAAATTTCATGGCAATCCGAGTATATTAACGATTTTCCCCCATAGGCCGTAATGTAATGGGAAACTTTTGATTCGCCCTGTAGATAAACTAATCATGGTAAAAACTTCATTTTCGATAGGATTTGTTCTAGGGTAAACGTCAATAATGTCCTAAAATTTCATGGCAATCGGAGCATATTAACGATTTTCCCCCATAGGCCGTAATGTAATGGGAAACTTTTGATTCTCTCTGTAGATAAACTAATCATGGTAAAAACTTCATTTTCGATAGGGCATGTGCTAGGGTAAACGTCAATAATGTCCTAAATTTTCATGGCAATCGGAGCATATTAACGATTTTTGCCTATGGGGAAAAATCGTAGCAGTATAATTTATATAGTATATCGTAGTAGTATAATTATAGTATAGTATATCGTAGCAGTATAATTTATCTATACTAATATTATAAAGAGGAAAGATTTGATTGTTTGTTTGTTTGTTTGTTTGTTTGAATTGAATAGGCTCCGAAACTACTTGACGGATTTGAAAAATTCTTTCACCGTTGGAAAGCTACACAATTTCCGGTGAACATAGGCTAATTTTTAATTGATTTATTCAAATATTTTCCTTAATAGTTCAAAATTTCATTATTTTTCATACAGAATCAATTAAAATTTTTCCGATAAAAAATAACCATTTTTCTTTCACGTTGCCAATAAAATCAAAATCTGGGATAATAATATCTCCTCGGCAATTAATTTTCAATTGAACAGTATCCACGTAAGAAATTAAAATAAGAATAATTCAAAGGAAAATAAATATGTCGTCATACTTGAAAAAAACTATTTTATTATATAAGACGCACAAATATCGGTTACGTTAATAAGAGGTTCTCTGCGAAAAATGGCGACATAATTAGAAGTAAAGTGAAAGTGAAAGAATTAAATTATTATTAAAATATTTGATTTGGAAAAATATGATGTCATAATTTAAACAACATAGGAATTTTGAAATATTTGTTAAAGGAACAAGAGGCATGGATATATGTAACTAATAAAAATCAGTAAATAATGACGTCACATCAATACCCAATATTATAAAGAGGAAAGATTTGATTGATTGTTTGTTTGAATTGAATGGGCTCCGAAACTACCTGACGGATTTGAAAAAAATTTTCACTGTTGGAAAGCTACACTATTTCCGGTAAACATAGGCTATATTATATTTTAAAAAAAAGGGGGGATCCTTACTAAAATGCCAATAATGTAACCCAAGGTGTAGAAAAATGACTTTAAAAAATCCGGTACTTCTCTATTATCCCGCCGACCAATTTTGTCAAATTATACAAATCGCCAAACTAACAGCCAAATTTTACATACTGACATAATTTTTATTTTAAATAACGAAAAACAAATAATTAGTGGAATATTAATAAAAATTCAAATAAAAAAATGAAATTAATATCACTTAATGACATTTTAAACACGTGAATCGTATTTAATGTCATTGAATGTGACATTCACGATTATCCATTATTGGCATTTAATCTTATAGTTTGGCGATATTTTTTTGGACGATGGGATAACCTAGAAGTACCAAAAATCCTTACATCGCGTGCGCTGCGAATACTATTGATTATAAAGCAAAATAATGTACTACGACTTTGCAGAACGTATAATTATCTAAAAAAAATGTCGCGACAGCATATGTCTAACTGTTATAGTTACGTCACAATAAGTGTTTTTGGCACAGATGTCATATAAGCACCACATTGGCACATGCGTAACAAAACTGTAACGTGCATGCAATTTTATGCATTTAGATTGATGGTTAGAGCTAACTGTTTTAATTCATTACATTATTATAGGGAATTGTTTAGTCAATATATTGTCGATATGATGGCAAAAATGATATCAGAAAGATTAAATTATATATGTCGTAATCAACAGAGACTGAGGGCTGATGAATACATTCATCTCAGAGACGTTTTAAATCAAGATGCAAATGTGGACCCATCAAATATAGGCCAACGCGTAATCTTGCCATCTTCATTCACGGGTTCTGCACGTTATCTGCATGAAAAAACCCAAGATGCCATGACTTATGTCCGAAACTATGGGAGGCCAGACTTATTTGTCACTTTTACGTGTAACTCCAAATGGCCTGAAATTAAACTAGAACTATTATCTGGTCAGCGGTTTTTCAATCGCCATGACATAATTTCAAGAGTATTTCACTTAAAGATGAAGAAATTCATAAAATTATTCATGAAAGATGAAATATTCAGCAAAGTAAAATGTTATATGGCAAGTGTGGAGTGGCAGAAACGTGGTTTACCACACTGTCATTTGCTGTTTTGGCTGGAAAGAAAAATCCAGCCAGACGAAATTGACAGTGTCATAGTTGCGGAATTGCCCAATCAACAAAACGATCCGATGTTGCACAATATCGTAACTAAAAATATGGTCCGCGGACCATGCGGAGAGCATAACTTAACAGCACCATGTATGAAAAATGGTATTTGTACAAAAAAGTACCCTCGACGTTTCGTCAACGATACCCAAACTGGAGAAGACGGTTATCCAGTTTATCGTCGCCGTGACATCGAAAATGGAGGACAGAGTGCTACATTAAATATTGGAGGAAGTAGGTTCAATATTGATAATAGATGGATTGTACCTTATTCTCCACTATTGTGTAGGACATTTAACGCTCACATAAATGTAGAGTACTGCCACTCAGTTCAAGCCATCAAATACATTAAGGGATCTGACCAAGCTACTTTTACCGTCAGAAACCCAAACGATGAAGTGGAAAACTATGGGAATGGTCATTACATAAGTACATCCGAAGCCGCCTGGCGAATATTCGAATTTCCGATCCACGAGCGACATCCTACAGTCCTGCAGTTAGCTGTCCACTTAGAAAACGGCCAAAGGGTGTATTTCACCGCAGAAACGACTGAACAAGTGGCCCAAAATCCACGTAAAACTACTTTGATGGCTTTCTTTGAGCTCTGTAATGAAGATGAATTCGCAAAGACACTTCTATACCACGAAGTTCCGCAATACTACACATGGGCCAACAACAAATTCACAAGAAGGCGGCGTGGTGAGGACATAATTGGCCATCCGGGTATAAAAAAAGATGTTGCTTTAGGAAGAGTTTACGGTGTACATCCTTCTCAATCAGAGTGTTTTTATCTTAGGATGTTGCTACATCACGTACGCGGTCCAACCTCATTCGAGTATTTAAAAACCGTTGACGGAGTTCTCAAAGAGACCTATCAAGCAGCTTGCCGTGACAGGGATTTTCTAGAAAACGATGACCATTGGGAAAACACACTGAGAGAAGCATCGCTTTCGCAATGTCCAGTACAAACGAGAGAGTTGTTTGTGGTCATACTTTTATTTTGTCAGCCGTCGGAACCATTAAAATTGTGAGACAATTTCAAAGACGAATTATTTCAAGATATTAGACATAGACTCCGACTGCAAAATCAAGACTTCGCCTTACCATACAGTGATGACATTTATAATGAAGGTTTAATACAAATTGAAAATAAACTTTTACAACTAAATGATAAAAACCTAAATGATTTTGGATTGCCGTCTTCAGTTCGTTCAGAAAATAATGTGACAAATACAATGGTACAGCACTATAACACAAATAATTTGACCGCTTTTGTTAATAAAAATCTGCCAAAATTAGTTCCAGATCAAAGATATGCTTTTGACATTATAGTCGATAGCGTGAATAACAACAAAAACAAAATTTTTTTTTTTTTTTTGGATGCGCCAGGTGGCACTGGAAAGACTTTTCTTGAAAATTTAATACTTGCTAAGATAAGACAATCTGGGAAGATAGCGATAGCAGTTGCTTCGTCAGGAATCGCTGCAACCCTTCTAAAGGATGGAAAAACTGCTCATTCAACTTTTAAACTTCCGCTAACCGTAAATCTTGAGCAACAATCTATATGTTTTATTCGCAAAAATGGGCCTCTTGGTAAATTATTACAAGAAGCCTCATTGATTATGTGGGATGAATGCACCATGAGCCATAGAGCACATATAGAGGCCGTGGACAGAACTTTAAAAGATCTTAGAAATTCCTCTGCTCTCATGGGCGGGATTACTTTTGTATCTTCTGGAGATTTCCGACAGACTCTTCCTGTTATTAACAGAGGTACGCGAGCAGATATCATCAAAGCATGCTTAAAATCGTCGCCCTTATGGACTTCGATTGAAAATATAAAATTACGGACAAATATGAGAGCTCATCTTCATGGAATGACAGATAGTGATTTTCCACAGCAACTTCTTAAACTTGGGGAAGGAATTTTCCCCATTCCAGATTTAAGCAGAAATTGTAACATCCTTCTGGATGAGTCTCTAGGCCAAATAGTCCATAGTTTAGAAATTTTAATAGATGCAGTATACCCTGACATCGAGAATTTACATGAAAAAGACTTTCATTGGTTGTGTTCTAGGGCAATAGTATCACCTAGGAATGATAGTGTCAACGAAATAAACAATCTGATTATTCAAAAAGTTCCCGGCCAAGTAAAAAATTTCAAATCAATAGACACCGTGACTAATATCGAAGACGCAGTCCATTATCCACAGGAATTTTTAAATTCACTAAACCCTTCTGGACTGCCACCACATGAATTGATGTTAAAAATTGGAATTCCAATCATGCTTTTGAGAAATTTAAGCCCTCCGAACATATGCAATGGGACGAGGCTACTCATAAAGGAATTGAAGGACAATTTAATTGTAGCAACCATTATCACCGGCCCAGCAGTTGGTCAACCAGCTCATATACCGAGGATACCAATGATCCCAACTGATCTACCAATCCCATTTAAACGGCTTCAGTTTCCTGTAAAAACATCTTTCGCGTTAACTATTAATAAGTCCCAAGGTCAAACCTACGAATTAGTAGGGATCGACCTACGAAAAGAATGTTTTACTCATGGCCAACTGTATGTTGGTCTATCGCGGGTCGGAGCTCCTGAAAATCAATTTATTTTGCTGCCACAAAGTAAAACAGCATCTAATATCGTTTACGGGGAAGCTCTGACACAATAAATTTAATGGCTTTTGTTTTGTAGGTGTAAAACTTTTTACAAACATTATTACAAATAAAAAAAATAATACTAATATCCGAATTTTCTTTTATAATTTTACACTTTTTTAGTAACCCCACGCACAAAGAAGAGAGTACGATTGTGTGTGTAAAAATTTATAACTTGAAATTTTTCTTTAATCCCCGTGCGAAGCCGGGGCGGGCTGCTATAATCTATATCCATGAAACAAAGTCGTGTTAGTTACACCATTTATAACTCAAGAACGGGTGGATCTATCTTTATGAAATTTTGTATACAGGTATCTGACACCTTAGATTAACATATAGGCTACTTTTTTCTGACTACCTAAAAGGAAGATAATGCTTTTAGTAGTTGAAGTTAATGGGATGAAGTGGTAGTAACAATTTGCGGTGTCAGTAGTGACACGGGACTGGGCGACTTGCTCTACCCGAAGCAAAGCGAGGGCGGCCCGCTAGTATATATATAAGACAGTAGCGTATAATTTATATTAAGCTTCAGAGACATATATCAATTTTATTATACATGAAAAAGCTTAATATATTTAAAATATGTAATGGGAAAATTTGATTCGCCCTGTAGATAAACTAATCATGGTAGAAACTTCATTTTCGATAGAACTTGTGCTAGGGTAAACGTCAATAACGTCCTAAAATTTCATGGCAATCCGAGTATATTAACGATTTTTCCCCATAGGCCGTAATGTAATGGGAAACTTTTGATTCTCTCTGTAGATAAACTAATCATGGTAGATACTTCATTTTCAATAGGGTTCGTGCTAGGGTAAACATCAATAACGTATAAAAATTTCATAGCAATACGAGTATATTTACAGGAGTTAGAGCGCGGACAGACGGCCATCCGGCCAGACGGACAGACGGCCAGACAAACCGAATGCATAAGCACTTTTCAACTTTGTTGGAAAGTGCTAAAAAGGTTTTTCTTTGTGGCATCCGGTTTGAAAGCTGGAAGTGCTCCTGAATGTGAAAAATTGCAACAGAAATTGAAAAAAATTAAATACGAAGTAAGAATATTTGACATGGTTATCAAGTATCATATTCAGGATAACATTTTAGGTTAAGCCTTGATTATTTTTAAATTTTTTATTGTCAATTATACAAATTACTTTTGTAAGATCAGAAAAAATTCCAAAATTGAGCCCCTCCCAAAAGAAAATCCTGTCTACGGGCCTGCTTCCTTGAATGACCATTTTTTCATAGAATTAAATTTACTCCTGTAGGCTCAATATTCATTTTACCTCCTTTTAGCGGTCATCCCAGTGAAACTCCCTCCATCAGCGACTAATATATTTGAAAAAAATGAATAATTCCGTTTTTTTTTTTTTTTTTTTTTTTTTTTTCTGATTGTTTGAAGAAGGCTTTTTTAGAAAAATAATACCGGATAGCGCATTATTCATCAAACTTCTAAACTAAGTTTACATTTTTTTTTTCAGTAATTTTTAAGTGTTTAAACGCCTTTGTGTATTTTTAGGCAACAATTTTAACTCTGGTGAAGAATTAAGAATGACAGTCAATAAACTTCCATGTCCTATTCTGTCCAAAAACTCAAAAAAAAAAAAAAAAAAAAAAAAAAAAAAAAAAAAAAAAAAAAGATCAAGTAATGAAATTGTCATCATTTGTTTGCGTCCCCAAAAAAATTACATTCTTTTACTGAAATTCTAAAGGACTTTGAAATAAAAATTATTAAAGATACAATCGTAAAATCAAAGCAAACGTCAATGCATTTATTTTTTTAACTCTGCAAGTAATTAAGTTATGTAATTAACTTCTGTTTTGATACTTAATTCTTTGTATTTTTTCCTAATGTGAAAAAAAATGTTAGTAACATTAATTATCATTTTTTAACAATTTAAATTTAGATTTAAACATGACCCCCAGCAAGAGACCACCTCTCGGAGCGACCAATTTTTATTGGAACAGGATATGGTCGCTTTAAAGAGGTTTTATTGCACACATCTTTCTAAAAGCTATATTTGATTTATATACATTTTGTAAATGAAAATATGTTTTTATCATCCGCGGTTAAAGAGAGAATCGCTATTAACCTCTGTTTTGTAACGTTCGACAAAATCCGATTAGGCATGTAAGGTAAAAAGATTTTAAATCATTGCACTAAATTTTACTTCAATAGAAAAGAAAAAAAAATAGTAAATCAACCAAAATAATTTCACTAATATGATTTCACTTTAAAAATTTAATTGATCGAGAACAATCAATTTGTTAGCTATCACATCAAATGAGCATATGCTAATGTAATATGGAGCGGCTTGGAATTTGCATTTTATTACACGTACAAACATTAAGTTATACCTATAATTTGCATAAGAGATAATTAGAACATAGTTTAATATACGTATTGACATTTCAAAAATCATATTAATATTACAACACACATACACAAAAATGAAAACTAATGATAATTAATTTGTTTAAAATGTATTTAAAATTTTCTCATGCATACATAAAAATTATTCCTTAAAAACACAAACCCACAAAATAAAATTATACTATTATATTACACTAATTTTTAAAATATCAATTAATTAAAAAAAAATTCATAATTAAAAACATGTTAAAAAATTCCTTATACAGCTCATATTCAAAATATTAGAATAATTGAGAAAAAGTAATAAGAAAAAAATATTTGTCATTTATTTATTTTTATACTAAGTAAATGCAATTAAATTTCTTATAAATTAAATCTGGAATGTTTAGATAACATTTTAATATTTATAAAATATAAAATACAGCACAATAAATTAGGTATGCAGCTTCCTTAAACACACCAGAATATTAAAATAAAATTTAGATTGGTTCAAAATATTAGAATATTTTATTTTACGCAACAATATTACCTTATGAATATGAAGTAAATGGTAGTTAATATTTTGTAGCATCCCCTTTAGCTTTCATAACAGCGTACAATCGATCTTGCATACTATATACAAGGTGTTTACAAACATTTCTATCAATATTAGCCCAAATAGACTTTATACGTGCCACTAACTCAGTTTTACTTGAAGGAGGATTTTCTTGAAGTTTTTTCTTCATTATACACCATACGTTTTCGATGGGATTAAGATCTGGTGAATTTGGTGGCCAAGGAAGTACCTTAATATTGCGTTGGCGGAACCAATTCTTAGTTGACACCGAGGTATGCGGGGACTCTAAATCTTGTTGAAAGATGAAATCATCTTCAAATAAATCTTCTGATGATGGAATCATGTAATATTCTAAAATTTCTTGATATATCAGAGAGTTAACCTTTTCGTAGACGATGCATAAGTTTCCAGGTCCTTCTGCACTCATACAACCCCAAACCATGACACTAGCAGCAAATTTTACGGAACGTTTAAGGCATTCTTTATCAAATGCTTCTTGCTTCATTCTCCAAACTCGAATACCTTGATTACCATATGAAACACAAAACATACTTTCATCACTAAATAATATATTTTTCAAATCTTCATTGCTCCATAAACGTCTTGATTTACACCAATTCAATCTTATACGCTTTTGTCTTGCAGTCATGAGAGGTTTTGTTTTCGGTACACGAGATTCAAATTTAAATTTATGGAGACGTCTTAATGTTGTCGATGTAGAAACTTCAACTCCTTCTTCTTTCCATTTTCGGTGCAAGATTCGCACACTTTTAAAACGGTTTTTCTTAACTATACGCTTCAGTTTCCTGTCATCTCTAGCAGATGTTTTTAGTTTTCGGCCACCATTTCGGCGATTATTTTGAAATTTTCCAATTTTTGAATATTGTGTTAGTATTTTACTAACGCTCGATTGCGAACAATGTAAATAATTCGCTATAAAACATTGATTTTTACCGTGCCGATACAAATCAACCATACGAAGTTTAGTAGATTCAGGAATATCACTCACACGGCCCATTTTAAGACGAAAAAGAAACAAACTGCAAAAAAGAATACTGATTTTAAATAGAATAGTCTGAATTTAATCAGATGCCACCAGTTAAGAATTGGTAATAATTAAAGGAGAATTAATGTGAAATATTCTAATATTTTGAACCACTTGAATAAATATTCTAATATTTTGACTTTTCAAAATAATTTTTTTTGCAATTAATCTTTTCAAAAATGATATTAAATTTAAGATAACAAGTAAGTTTAATCAACAATAAGTTCTTAATAAAAATATCGTTTGCATATTTTCATTAAAAGACATTAAATTACCAAACGATATTTTCAATTTCTAAAAAAAAGATAATTATTCTAATATTTTGAATATGAGCTGTACGTATTATATTTCGATGCATTCATTTCATTTTTATTAAGTTATAAAATTTGTCAAATGGACTTTAAAATTAACGTAGCATCCTCAAATTCCTGTAATACTGGACCTATAGAACATTTTTAAATTGGAAGTATAGTAAAATAATACATAGTATAGATAATAAAATTTACGAAAAATACTACAACTTTCATATTGAGTAATTATTTTTAATTTCGCAAAATCTTTTATTCTTTACAATATTTGAAATATTTATTTTTTGCATTCACGGTTTTTTTGGAGTTAATATTCAATTCCTCTGACAAAGAAACATAAAGGGGGAAGTATATTTATGTCATGTTTTTGTTTGAAACCTATACAGACACATAGATATATACGTATGTTTGTTTGTTAAAAATATGCTTTTATACACTTATAATTAATTAATATTTATATATATTAATCGCATAATTTTTTTTTCTTTGACATCTTTGATTTCGTTTTTGGCCGAAAATAGGGAGATTATCGAAATTCGGTTTCGGTTTTGGT
Organism: Maratus speculifer; assembly: GCA_964019185.1. Lineage (NCBI taxonomy): Eukaryota > Metazoa > Arthropoda > Arachnida > Araneae > Salticidae > Maratus > Maratus speculifer. Next base: position 184,477,028 of record OZ025296.1, on the reverse strand, counting down.
CCTTATTATCCTTAGTCCTTACTATTTATGCATGTTATTTTCGTTTTATTTACCGTTGTAGTAACGCCATCTACTGGCTAAATAAAAAAACCGTTCACTAATATATATACAGTAGACTCCCTCAAATCCGCAAACCAGAAATCCACAACTCTAAAATCCGTACATATTTTATGGATGTAAACAATGAAACTTTCATTTTGGATACTGGGTCAAAATTTGATTTTTTTAGTTTTGTATAAATTCCAAATATTTTTTAATTTGTAATTTTCTTAATAATACTATATTCATGTTTTTCTCACAAAGGAAGAATAAATGTTTTTGGAAAAACTTCAAGATATTGCTGATATTACTGGTAATCACAGACTTCTTAACAAATATATTTATGCATTAATCAAGATTTTTTGGTTATTAAGCCTAGCTAAACTTGAAAAAAAATCTTTATTTTATGATTTTGATGTGAAATAGTAATGTACTCTTATGAAGCAAGTTGCACTGAATAATTTTGGAAAAATACATTTAATCTATATAATGAATATTTAATCATATATTATTGATTATTAACTGTTGTATAAATTTTAGAGAATGTGTAAAATTAATCAAATTGCATCAAAGTTAAATAATAAAAGATAAGATAATGTAGCTTACCTTCTTTGTCCACGATCGTCCACGTCTTTTCTAATTTACTTTTTTTAAATATCCATTGAGATTAATAATCCTGAAATAGCTTGGCAAATTTTATTAATATGTATGTATGTTGACTGGGAAATCATCGAATCAGGCTTTAAATTAATTAATTTATATATAAATCTTAAAGATAAAAATTACAAACTGGAGCATACATTTTTAGCTCCTTACTGCTTAAACACACAGAGAGAAGTGAAAATAATAGCAAAGAAAAATGATTACATAAAAATAAAAGAAATAAAAATTATTCAAACATTAAGTTCTTATTATTTTTGTTTAAAATGAATAAATTTATAGAACTAGTTCTTTGTTTCTGATGAATAGATGATAAAAACTATTGCTTCTTTTGACACTTAATTACAAATCAGTTCATCAAATAGATTTATGATGAGTAAATGATGTAAGAGTACTTTAGTAAAAGATTGACAGTCATCATAACAAATAATCAACGTGATTTATGGTGATTATTTTCCTGAAGTATATTAAGTTGATTTATTGTAAATGATTTTCTGAAAGAGATTAATGTTACTAACATTCCCTCCTTAATCTCTTCAATTTAATCAGCAAGCAAGTTCATAGATATTCTGTGATTTAATAGTTCAGGTTTGGGCACTGGTTTAGTCAAAGCATCCGCTATCATGTGTTTTGATGGGCAGTATTTTAAATCAATTATTCCATCTTCTTTTAATTGTTTTATTGCATGAAAGCGGATATCGATATGTTTCGAGCGTTTTGAAAACTTTTCACTTTCCACCATCTTTATGCAACTTTGATTATCTTCATATAAAACTATTGGTTTTGTCTGAGGTATACCTAAATCTTCTAAGAGTTTCACTAACCATTGAATTTCTACACTTGCGTTTGAGGCAGAAACATATTCAGCCTCAGCTGATGAAAGAGCTATACATAATTGTTTTCTTGTGCTCCACTGTATTGCATTATTCCCCAAAAGGAAAAGATTACTGCTTGTTAATCTTCTTGTCTTAGTATCACCACCCCAGTCTGCATCCGCGTAGGCCTTTAGAATCGGCTCAGCTTTGGTGTTTATGTGCAAGTTCAACTGCTTTGTGCAGTTTAAATACCGGATTACTCTTTTAACTGCTATCCAGTCTTTTTCCCGTGGGGATTCATTTCTTCGGCTAAATATATTTACGGCGGCAGAAATATCCAGTCTGGTGACCAATGCAATATAAAGTAAACTTCCGATAGCTTTTTAATTTGTGTTGTTAGGTAGTAGATTACCATTGTCTTCTAATCTATTAAAATTGGGTTTCATCGGAGTACCTACTGGTTTGGCTTCTTCTAACTTAAACTTCTTTGCCAATTCTTCTATTTTGGTGTTTTGATTTAATTGATAACCATCTGCTGTTTTCTCTATTTTGATACCCAGATAAAAACTTAGTTCTCCTAGATTCTTTAGCTCGTATTCATTGTTGAGTTTTTGTATTATCTTTGTTATTTCGTCATCTTTTCCTGCTATCAAAATATCATCTACATAAACAATTATATATGATTTATTTTTTCTTCATTTCGAATGTATAAACATGTATCTGAATTAGATTGTTCAAAGTTTAAATCCTTTAACGATTTTGTTATCTTAGTATGCCATGCTCTGGCTGCTTGTTTTAACCCGTAAATTGATTTATTTAATTTACATACTTTATTTTCTTGATTTGGAATAATATAGCCTTCTGGCTGAGTAATATAAATTTCTTCATCTAAATTTCCATATAGGAAAGCCTTTTTATATCAATGTGTTTTATTTTTAATTTGTGGTAAGCTGCTGCTGCTATGAAGGATCAAATTGTTGTGTATGAAATTACAGGTGAAAAGGCGTCTTCATAGTCTATGCCGTATTTTTGAGAATAGCCTTTGGCAACTAGTCTGTCTTTATATTTCTGTATTTTACCTTTATCGTCATACTTAGTTTTAAAAATCCATCTAGAACCAATTATTTTTCTACCTTGTGGGGGAACTACAAGTGTCCATGTGTTGTTTTTGATATGAGAATCTATCTCTTCTTGGGTGGCATTTAACCAATTTTGTTTTACTTCTGGATTCTCTATATTCATTATGTCGTGAAAATTTTCTGGTTCTTTAACGTGTTCATGATTTACTATATAAATAAATCGGTCTGGAGAGACACCTTTATTGGTTCTTTCTGATCGTCTTGGTTCGGGTGTTGATTGTTTGGATTCATTTGGTGTGTCTTCATTATTAGATACTTCGATTTCTATAATGTTTTTAAACTGTGATTTTTCACTTTTGTTAGATGATTTTTCTTTAAAATTTAATTGAGTTTCTACCTTTGGACTCATGTTTTTATTTTCTAGAAACTTTACTGTTCTGGCGATTATTATTTGTTTACCGGATTTGAGGTTTACCGCTGTGCGGATTTGAGGGAGTCTACTGTATATATATATTTTTTAAGCTGTAAGGATTTTGATGATTTCCTATTTTTTCTGGTTTTACCGCATAAGTATTATTAATAAGCCAAGCTTTTTTCTTATTTTTCCAATAATATTTTTTATTAAGAAAGTAACTCCTGAAATAAAAATCAGTTTTAGAAAATTACTAAAGATATGGATCTTTTTTCTGCAAATGTAATAAAAAAATAAATAATATAAATAAATAAATAAATTTCAGAATTTCGGTATGTTTCATTTCATATAATTTCTTTAGTGGTTAATAATAGAATGGGTTTTGCATTTACAACCTTCTGCTGATCTGATATTTTAATCATATGATTTCAGTTTTCATAGCAAGCACACCCAAAACTAATCTATCACCATATAAATTAATTGTTAAACATATTTCTTACGCACAAGCAAACGACGCAATGAGGGGAAGGGGGAGTTTCACAAGTTTAATTAACCCTTCACTGCATGGTGTGCCACCTAAAAACACTATAATTCTCATCGTGTGCCACGAATTTGGCCAATAGGATGGCTATAACTGATCAATAAGAGTCTTAAGAATGCAATAACACTTATTTTGACCATGTAAAATGGTTGTTTTTGACTAAATAATAGAATTTGTTCTTCGGAAACAAAAAAGAAAAAAAATAAATCCGATCAAGCTAATAAGGTAAAATTTACTATTATTATTTTTACTGAATACTTAAAAATATTAATATAAATAAAGTTACAGAGTATTAGGCGACAAAATTAATTAACTCAAGCCCATTTAATTGCAAAATATAGCAATAGAATATTTAAAAGCACTGATTGTATGTATAGGGTATGCTACATAAAATAACCAATTTTATTTGAAAATTTGAAAATTAATTTTTTTATTATTTTTACAATTATTAGACTGACATATAGATTTAAATAATTTTTTTTATATAAAAATAGAAAAAATCATGCAGTGAAGGGTTAAAATCTTATAAGAAATATCTTGCTGGCAAGATTACCAAATCAATTTTCATAATAAAATTTTGCCTGAAATTATACAAATCAATGTGTTTCCAATTTCATTTAAAAATTCATTGATGTCTAAGAGAATGCATAATCTGAAATTATGACCTGAAATTTCAGACTGCATGAGTATTTTTACAAGTTTATTGCCATTATTGACATCCTCCCCAACCAGGTAAAAATAAACCATATTTAAAACACCATACTTAAACCACAGAAATTAGAAGAAATAATAAAGAATTGCATTACTGAAAAAAATTGAATTGCACTACTTTTAGAAAAGAACTAATTCATAAAAAAATATTAATGTCTTTTATAAAACAATATATGTTTTAAATAGTGAATAATAGTCTACATCTTTTTTTTATACATAAGTTATAAATATATTTTCAAAATTTTGATGAAAGAAACAACAGTATCATAAAAGGGAATTTTTATTTAAAATATTTTATAATAAATATGTAGTTGCCAACTTTCACTAATCTTCCATAATAGATGGGTTAGTTTGATCCAGATTAACCTCATTGTGAACCAGAAATTTATTTCATGAATCTTTATTTATTTAATTTTATGTTTCTAAATGGATCACGTTTAATTTCATTTCTTTAAAAAAAATTCTGATTCGAAATTCATTAAACCAGGGTCAAATTAATGCACGTATTATGGAAGATTAATGTCGGGTTGGCACCTATGTAAACATTTCAGATACCATGTAATTTAACAAACAAAAAACAACCTATTAAAACAGTTTAATGCCTGATATTAATACTGAAGGGATATTAATCTTGCATTGTATATATATATATATATATAAAAAAACATGCAAGGTAATATGCATAATGTTAATATTATGAATATTAAATTCAGAAAATATTTATGTGTATGAAAGACGAGCAATATTTATAATAAGAATAAAAAAACACTGAGTAACTTCATTAACACATTCGTTATGAATTTGGGGCTGTGCATGCATAACATTATCATTTTAGGGGGGAGGGGGGGGGGGGTCTGAGGGTCTGACATATGATATATTAAGATATCTTTAAGGGGAGGTGGGGGGTTTGTTTGTTAATTGATATCATTTTTGATCCAATTAAAATTTTCTCGTTTTATTTGTAAAATGGTCTTTGGTTAAAAAAAGTATGTTTTTTTTTCAGTTTTTTATCTATTTTTATGAAAATATAAAATTATTAAAATCATAAAATTATTATAAAATTTAGTTTCATAATATGAAGTATCCCAACATTTGACATTCTATTCTTCTTCATTTTTGAATCTCGAACTGTGATGCCTATATAATCACAGTTTGAGAAACCATATATGAAGTATATTTGAAATGAAACTTGTGTTCACTTGTAAATAAAAGAGAAATAATGTTGTTCACTTGTTTTGTTGATAAGAATTTCTATTTGTCCCTCACCGCTATTCTGTTTGGGACAAGTACAACAAGACTTTATTAATGTAATACATTATGTAATAAAAAGCTATTATAAAATACTTTTAAATAGCAACTGTCTTTTAAGTGTTATTTGATAAATAGTGAAATTTTAAATACTTTGACAATAAAGTGTGAGAAAAATAAATGTAACCAGTTTTGTATATCACTCCAAAAAAAGAAATAAATTCTAAAATTCAGAAAACAAAATTGCACTTTGATAATGAATGATATCAGAAGAGGGGGAGGGGGTCCAGAATTATGAAAGCATTGATAATGTTATATTTGCATAGCCCCTTTTCTACATTTTTATGAAAATAACAATACTGCATGCCATATTCTAAAAACATAAAAAGTATTATTTTAATAATAATAATGAATATATGACTAGATTAAATGAAACAAAGAATACTTCTAGAATAATACTAGCTGGAATGCAATAAAGAGATATATGACTAGCATTGTAACATATTTTGTATAGAAAATATAGCCTACAATAGGAAAAAGAGACTAGACTAACAATAATAATAATAAAAATATTATGATAGAAATTTGAATTACAAAGTTGTTTCACCACATAAAATTTTTTATGTCACAACATTGGCTTAAAGCTATCATTTTGATACTTAATAAAATTATTAACCACTTCACCGGCTGCCCCGAGATAAGTCGGGGGTTAAAGCATTGTTTCCCCATACCCGTCGCCGGTTAAGTGGTTAAAATGGATTTTTAATGAAAAAATTTTTATTAAAAAATGCCTAAACTAAATAAATTAATTATCGAGATATTTTTCTCTCTGAAACATTGGTATGTTTAAATTGTTTCAAAGCCAAAAAATAGTAAAATGACTTTTGAATTGTAGTTGATATATTTCCACCTGTAAACTGAATTAAAAACAAAATTTGTTTTTGATTATTTAATTAGAAACTTTGATTTTAGTGATTGTTTCAATGTTGAGTTTTTAAAGTCTTTAAAACTTCTTACTATTCCAAATAGAAAGAATATGCCTCTTTCAAAATTTCACTAAATGACAACAAAACAGTATGCAAATGAACAAAATAATCACCTGAAACAAACAAAAACCAAAAAAACTACATAATTGAAATTTTTGCAATACAAATTTTATGGATTCAATTTCTTGAAGAATAAATAAATTTTGAATTTTACCAATTAACAGTTTTAAAAATGCATAATTAAGCATTTAAAAATTCTTCTGAGCTTTTTATAATTACATTTCTGCATTATAATTAATGAAATAAAAATATATTGCTTTGGGATTTTAATGTTTTTCCCTATAGATACTGCATACAATTACGCACAATTTGGAATAAAAAGTTATACATATTCTTTATAATATCAAAGTGTTATTTCAAAAGTCAGCCAACTAATTTTTAAAAAATAATTTATACATATAAATTTATTTTTTAATGTTTTTAGTTTGAGATTTCATTGTTTTTCTCTATATATAATACATACAATTACACACAATTTGGAATAAAAAGTTACACATACTCTTTATAATATCAAAGTGTTACTTCAAAAGTCAGCCTACTAACTATTTTAAAACAATTTATATATATATAACTGTATACACAGCTGATTTTACCTTTAATTCACATCCTATCAACAATAGAATAATGGGAAAAGAAACAGCAGAAATATATTTTTTAAACAACTGTTGCAGATTAACAAGGTAAAAATAGTTTAAATTGTTCATTACTGTACATACTCGTGTATAAGTCGACCCCTAACATTTTACTTCAATTTCGCAGAAAATGAAACCAAAGATGCCACTTGCCAATGCTAAAAAAGTAGTATGTAAACAAAAACAAATCACAGAAAAAAAAAAAAAAAAAAAAAAAAAAAAATCATGATAAATTATTATACATACACATAAAAAACCAGAATTTACTAGCACTCTTTTTTTTTTTTTTTTTTTTTTTTTAATTAACTCGTTTAAAGTTGATCCTCTCGATTTGTTTGCCGAAAATTGTCAGAAATTCCTCAACTTATACATGAGTATATACAGTAAGTTAGTTTAGAAACGTCCTAACAAATTCATAGGCATATTACAGCTAAAATTTTATAGATGAAATAAACAGTCACTTATGTAATTACTATGCACTTCAAGTCAAGTGAATGCTGATGCTTAAGAGAACTTGCCTGACGGGGAAGAAAATTGGTGAAATCTCATATTATCCTATGGAAAAAAATAGATATCCATTGTGTTCATTCAAATTTGGAAATTTCAACAGTATATATATTTTTTCTAGGATGTAGATAAAGTTTATCCTTCTATAAGCTCCAAATGTTTACATCTTTGTCCAGTCCAAAGTACAAAAGAGTAAAGATTTCTTTTCATACTTTTCAGATTTTTTTTAAAACTTTAACACAAATTTTAAAATATTTATAATTTTTTTTTAAAGATTTTATGCTTACAGAGAATAAATAAAATTTCTAGCTATGTACTGAATATATTGTTGAAATTTCTAAATTTGAATGAGCAAAATGGATATGTATTTATTCCATAGGATAATGGGATTTCATTTTCTTTTTTCCCCACCAATTAATGAATATCGACAATGGGTCACAACTCCTGGTGATCAACATCAAAACTGGAAAAAAATTACTAAACAATGCATGGCCAAATACGATATCAGAATTTGAAAACTGGCAGAGCCTAAGCATTCTAGAGTTGAAACTGACCCACAGATTAAATATGATCTCAATGGCTATTTAATCAGGATTCATAGGACAGTTAATCATCACTTCATAACATTACACTTTTGTATGTTACATTAAGAACACTGCTATGAATACAAACAACATAACAATTTCAACATTTAAAAGCAAAAAAAAAAAAAAAAAAAAAAAAAAAAAAAAAAAAAAAAAAAATTGATTAAGCAACATAACTGGAATACAGCGAGTGCACAAAATTTAAAGCTAAATGTATAATAGTTAAATACAGTGCATTTTTTTCTGAGAGAATGCAGGGATAAGCATATCCCTAAATATTTTGTGAATCTTATTAAAGAGGAAATAAAATAAAACTTTTGGATTTTTAAATTTCTTTTGTTAATCATTAAACCAGCTTTGAAAGTATAGAGAATATTTATATGATTTGTTGAAAACAAGTATGTTCATATTTAAACTCTAAATGAACACAGTTCATTTAGAGCACACAGTTTGTTCTTTTTTACATAATGAAACATTTTTTTACATGGAATATACTGCTGAGATCTTTTGCATGTTCTGTGATCATTTGAGTGCAAGCAAATACAAATAAGTGTGCAGCAACATTTGGTTGTGACATCTCATAAGCAATTTGCTAAAATAAAAATTTCATTGAATCAAACTAAGAGTATCCCGGAATATTTTTTAGAAAAAACACACTGGTTACTCTTTTCTCTTTTGCACACTAAATATTTTTCTCTAAGCATGTAAATTCAGCTAATTTAATTGAAGAGTTCAATGAAAAATAAATTATGTTACATTTTCTCAAAAATCATTTTACTTACGAATGGTGTTATGAAGTATTTTATTATAGAGTAAAGCTGAGATAGACTAATTAGTCTTGAAGACACTAAATATTTAATTTTTTAATATTTAATAGCTTAAATATATTAATTTTGAAATTTTGAAAAATAAATCTTAATAAGTTTTCTTATTGAATTTTGTACTATCTCTTAATGTATTAAACATATGCTATTAAAAATAATATAAAATTTACAATTCAAAATTTTTCCTTTCAATTTTCTGGATTTAACTATATAACAACTTCCACTAAGCTGCTCAATTTATATGCTTTTTGCAGGTATTAAAAGAGCCTAAATTAAATAAAACTTAATCTATATATTTATTTTGATTGAAAGGGAAATTTTTTGGCAACAACCAAAAACTTACATTTTGGCACTTATCAGACAAAAATTAATTAAATATTTCTTTTTTAATAATATTTTAAAATACATGCTAAAATTATTTAATATGAAAGGCTTTAACACTATGAAAACTACAATGCCATTCAAAAAATGTGTATATTGCATAAAAATGTATCAAACATGACAATCAACAAGTTAAAAACATAAAACTATTCACCTAGTAGCAATGCAATACAAATGAATCAATTCTTTCTAATAGTAAAATAAAATTGGTCAAATTTCATACATATATTTTATTATTATTATTATTATAGTAAAACATATCCTAAAGAATGGGAGGAATTCTGAATAATTTCTTTTTCAAAACATGAAGAGCCAATATTTACAAAGCACTGATAATGATAGGAAATATTCCACACACAATTCCACCCAAATCTGTACACAGTGTGTTGCATAAAGTTATAGACATTTTTAATGAAGAGCCATTATTTCAGTAAAATTGGCTTAACATTGATAATATCTGTAATGAGAGGCATAAATTCTATATACTTTTATTGCTACATGATTGAGCAATGAATTCAGTTTATAGACTAGGAGACAGCTGCAGAAAATTTCATGTTATTAATAAAAACAATAACGTAAAGAAAGGATTTGAGTAGAGTTGCAAATATTCCACAAAACATCCACAAATCTGATTTAGTTTATTAATTTTACTGCACAAAGTATATATTTTTTAATTTATTTAATGCTTTTGCAAACCTTCTAATGTTAAAAAAAAAAAAAAAAAAAAAAAAAAAAAGGGTTTGGAAGGTGAAAGTTTTGTTAACATAATTCTTGACATACAAAGCTAAAAAATTCTTATCTAGTTAACATTTGCAGGAAAAAAATTCAATATAAATTTGGTAACCATTTAACTAAGATTTGACCCCATTGCTTTGCTTCTAGAAACAAACATATTCATAACCACTCCTCAAAAGTTGAGTGCATAAAAATTGCATAGTATATTTTTTTAATCCTACACTATACTAATTAAAGGAGGAAAAGGCACATTTTAAAGATAAAAATTAATAACTCCAATTTCAAATGACTACACATCAAAATATTCATATAAATCAATATCACAGCTGATAAATGCAAAATAAGATTTAATTTTTTTTTCTACTTAATAATTAATTTCCCACATGAACAATTATACTAATATAAATGAAAGTTTTCCCTTAAACATTTATTATTTCACAAACATCAAACAGACTATTACTTGACATCCTAGGGGAAAAAAATAAGCCTAAATTTTGAAATATAATAATGAATACATAAACCTTCTTCCATTAAAATTTAAAACTACAGATAAATGATGAATAAAGCAACATATTTGATTACGTGTGTCAACAAAACAAGAAAACATGTAAAATGACAAAATTGTAACATCATAATACATTAAAAATGCAAAAAAAAAAAAAAAAAAAAAAAAAAAACAATCATTACATATCATACAAAATATCTTTAAGTATAATTATGATACAAATATTAAATATAATAAGATGAAGAAAAGAAATTAAGATGAAAACTTAATCCTATCAATGTCTTTTTCTTTTCTTCAAATGATAATAAAATCAACTAAATACATACAGTAATCCCTTAACATTTACAAATGTCAAAATTGTGAATGTTGAGATTATCTTTCCATGCATAAAAGGGGTGGTTAGGTTTTAAGACGTTGTTTTAATGGAAAAAAGTAATTGAAACTCAAAAATATATTCAGAAAACTGTAAAAAAAATACACATCATAAATAAATTTGAATAATTACAAACATAATGTACAAAATTTAGTAGCTAATTGACGGTTGAAAAAATTATTAGAACAGGTTTTTATATCAGATCTTATGTTAGAACAGATCTTTTGTTTATGAATTTCCATGTAAGGAAAAGCCATGGTCTCAATTTTTCTTTTTAATTTGAGACGCCTCACCAGTTAAGGATCACATTCTATTGCTTTCACAAGTTACTGTTTAAGTTTTAAAATTTCCCATACAATTTTTGCAGAAAATTTTTAACTAACACAAAAATCTTAAAATTTAGATTTTTTTTCAATTTTAACATCAATTTATGTTTTGGGTTTCTTGGAATTTCTGACATATATTTTGCCTCAACATAAGGGTTGCAAAACTTAGGCTATATGATACAATGCTGCTATCTAGTGTCAAATATTTTTATGCAATTGGTAAAACAAAATGAATTTACTTTGTTAAAAAAAAAAAAAAAACTTTTTTATGAAACAAAATTCTTGAAAAATCAAGATAAGTATCTATAAATGTTGAAATAGTCTTCATTTTTTATTTCGCAAATGTTAAGAGATTACTGTATTATGAGAAAATAGGATAGTTTAACTATATAGGTTTATATTTAATAAGAATCATTTATATCAATAAGGGTAACAAAAGACAATTAAGGATCAAGGGTAAAAAAGTTTTAAAATAGTATTTAATTTGATTTACCCTCAATAATTAAATTTTTATTTAATATTAAAATAATAATAATAATAAAACATAATATAGAATTGTTATGCCTTAAAAAGATATATGTTAACCAGAACCTTCTCAAAGTATAGTTTAGGAATAATGACGATAATAATATGTAAATAAAATGACTTGATATTCTTTAAAATGAATAACAATAATAATAATAAAATAACAACAAAGCTGAAGAGTTGCTGTTAACAGTTTAATTAAAGATATGGTAAAAGAAGTAATGTTTCATAAGATTTTGTTTCTGTAATTATTGTTAATATAAAGTTAGGTATAAAAGAAAATTATTATTAAAAATCATACCAATTAAAGCAACAAAAAATATAAAAAAAAAAAGATTTTGTGTAAAAGGAACCTGTTTGAATCTTTTGAAACAACAAAATGATCAAGAAATGGTTTAAAACATTTTCTTATTAGATAACATACAATATAAAAATTAGATATATGATAAACATAATAATAATATCCTTTTCATAATCCTAAGTGATATTTTTATAGGGTTTTACCTTTTAAAAACTCATAATAATCAGTTTAACAAACATAATTATTAAATAACATACACTAATGCACATTATAATAAAATTAATGAAAATTCCTTATAATGTAATTTTTAAGAGACAGGGAAAATAATTTTACAAATTTGTTTTCCTTCACATTATGTTCCTTTATTATATACATATATATATTCTCCCTAAATGAATTAATTAATAAGGTAATTAATTTTTTGTCTCCCACCTACTTAAGCAATAAATGAGGATAATTTAAAAAGACATCTTTTCATCAGATACAAATATTAACATGCTTTTTACACAAATATTTATGCTACAAAAGAGGGAAAAAACAACAATAATTAATAGTGTGATGAAGTTGCATAGTTTTTAATTTTAAAATAGGAATTATGAAAACATTTCAGTTATAAAAACAAACTACTGAATCCAAATAACTGAATTGCACATCACAAAATTATTACTGATAAGCTGGAAAAGAAATATCCTAATAACAAATTTGATCACATTGTCAAAATTTGATTCAGAAAAATCAGCAAAATTTTTCTGAATTAGGATTAAGAAAAATAAACTAATATGAGAAAACAATAATTTTAGTTTAGTATATAAACAATGAGATAAAAAATATCTTCACAAATTTTAATATATAAAATTAGAATTGAATTAATAGTAAAAAAAGAAATATCTTTAAGAGTAAAACAAAAAGATTGACAAAATATAACAAAGCATACTAAAAATATACTAGATATACAATAAGAATAAAAATAACATGTTAATGATTTTATAAATTAAAGTCTAAAACTCCCCTTTTTATAAAAGAGATTATAAAAAGGTTAATGATTTTGTCACTTTATCATGAATATAATGGATAATATAAAAATTTGATTTGTGAAATGTTACAGAAATCTAATAATGAAAATACAAAAGTAAATACAATTATGGCTTAATGTATCAAAAATTATTAACCAATATACCATATATTCCAGCATATAATGTGTTCCAATGTAGCCATACATCTAGATTTGAGACTATTTTTCTATTTTTAAGAACATTCACTGTATTATCCTTTTTTTAAAAAGATATCTTCATGAGTTACGTCACATGGACATACAATAAAATGCATAATACAGGGCATGAAATTTCAGCTTAAAAGGTGCTCGCCAGACTAAAATTTTTACTCACCACTATTTTACATTCATTCAGACAAAAACTTCACCCCCCCCCCCAACCTGCGCAGAAAATGAAATATTTATGACAAATTTAATTTAAATTTTGATTGTTAATTGTCTGTTGAATCCGGAATGTTTTACATTTATGAAAAATATGGGATATTTTAAAAATATCCTAAAATAATTTTCCCCCAACCTGCGCAGAAAATGAAATATTTATGACAAATTTAATTTAAATTTTGATTGTTAATTGTCTGTTGAATCCGGAATATTTTACATTTATAAAAAATATGGGATATTTTAAAAATATTAACAGATGAAGTGTAAAAAACTTTCTATTGAACGAAAAAAAAAAAAAAAAAAAAAAAAAAAAAAAAAAAAGCTGAAATTGGTAAAACAATTTTTCCAGCATCTTTTTCAGTGTCAGTGATGGAAACATAAGTTTAAATTCTGCCACTCTGCCAATACAATATCTACTTTTTCATTAAGGGTGTATTTCGATTCAAACTGTTTATTTTCCGATTTATTTTTGAATCCACTTTGCTCTCAAATGCATGAAACTCGCAGATTCTCTTAGTTAGAAAGTAGACAAGGTGCCGTGAAGGTCAATTCTTTGATAAGTGCACAAAATATTGCAAAAAAAGCAATAAAAAATGGCAATTTGAACCGATTTTTCCGAAGTGCGAGATCTGGGAACGAAAAAAAGGGTCTTCCCAAGAAGTTAATTGCTTATAAATCAAATTCTAATGAATTGAGCGTAAAAAGACATCACATGCCACCATATGTGTCCCTTCAAAAATCCCCTCAGCAAATTTCATGTTTCTACTTTTAAAGGTGGGTCTGAAATTATATCGGAAAATTTCGAGCTGCTGAAGGTGGAAAAGCGTTTTTTCGAATACACCCTTAAAGAGATTTGGGTTCAAATGCATAAAGAGCTTCTTTATTTCTTCTATCCTAAATTCAAGATTTTTTTCTTTGGGAGGCCAACCCACAGTGTCAAGAATATGCACATATGCTAACACATCTGATGACATACATTGCAGTCTTTCTGTAATGTATATGTCTGTATGTTTAATTAATGTCCCTCTTAAAGTCTGAAACTCTTCCTCCCCATTTTCTAAATTTGTCAGCTGCACATTCTTAATTATCCCTAAAATGGATAGTTTTGCTGAAAATTACTGTTTTCTTGGTCCAACACTAGATTCGAGATCTGTTAGAATTGAGATGTGATGTTCAATTTTTATTTCCAAAGATGAAATTAAAAGTTCCTTGTTTTGTAATGCCACACTTAAAGGGTTCAATTTTCGGTATAAATCCAAGAGGAAGTACAGAACTTTAAGAAATTTATAATCCTTCAAACTTTTCAGCAAATCCTTCTCTTTAGCTTTAGAACTGTCATTGTCTTTTCCCTTAGCCACTAGGTCAAGATGTTCCAAGATTGCAAGAGAGCTTTTATTGCACTTTCTTTGCTGGATAACAATCTAATAGTGTGAATAACATCCAGTTTAGGAATTTCTTCTCAAAGAATTTCTGCTCTTTCTTTTAACATATGAAGTCTTTTAGCAGAGGCAAGGTAAAATTTAAAAATTTTTCAAACAATTGTATCAAATGTTTTAAGATATTCAACTTTACTACATGCATCCAAAATAGATAACTGCAAACGGTGTATGCTATGCTATTTCTGGGGAACAGCGATCCCAGCAATACCAAAGCAGCAAAACTTATAAAAAAAAAACTAAGTTAGCTCAAAAACGGCATTGCAGGAAAGCATATTTTCCAAACACAGCCAGCAGCACGCGTCAAAAAGTGGAGTACATTGCGTTAAAAATTTTAAGAAGTTTCTATGAAAATTAATAATGTTTGTTGAATCTTTAAATACTCTGAAATGCATAAATCCTGAAAAAAGGAAGAAAAAAAAGACTCACCCCGAGATGGTTGTGCAAAATGAGGACGACAATATCATAATATACCTTCTTTTATTTTTTTTAAACATTTCAACTATTGTTTACTGTAGCCACAGATGTTACTCAGAATTAACAATGCAACGCTATTTATTACAAGATGTGATATATGAGCATCGAATGGTAGATCATAGTAGACGAAAGTTTTTACACTGCTACAGTTTTTATTATTTTAAAAGTTCACACACTATTGTCCTCCAGTTATAGGATGCACCTGATGCACACGTGAGATTAACCGTATTAGATGACTCCTTCTTACAGTTTTGCATGGCCTAAGACTCCAAAGTGTTCAATGATGTTTCAGGAAGAACCTATTGAGCTGGAGAGGATTCGATGAAAAATTCACTGTGACGATGACCGCTTTATTGTAAGAAAACTTATCTCGACAGCAGGACTGTAGATATTGCGAGACTATCTAAGATGACACGACAATCCAAACATCGAAGAAAAGTTGCAACAACGTTGGCCTCTTAAATGTGTGAAAACTTATTCAACTGCGGAACTGGAGATATAACTAGAATGTCTAAGATGATTTACCACGGTAAATACGAAGAAATAACATAACATGAAGATAATTAAAAGATTTTTTCTGCCGAAGAAGAAAAAAATGACCTGCTACCGCTGCGGCTGCAAATTTCTCACTCCCGGCCAAAAAGGCCGAGAGCGCGATACACGTCTTCCTATCTCGAGTCCACTCGTAAATCTCACTCAGAACTCCCGTGAAAATTCAGCGCTCGCTTGCGCTGTGTGTGGATAGCCAACCAGAGAGACTTTCTCGAACTTCCTCCAAAAGTGACACCCGTATTTTGGCGCGAAATTTGTTCCAATGGAAGGTTGTAGAAAATTCTGGAATATTTCCATCTATGATGAGTCATGCTCAGCCGGGAAGGAACATTAAAAAAAAGATAGCGATGCATCTATCTTGAAAAACTCAGGCAGCGTTATTTAAAAAATACAGGAACAGTCATTTTTTTAGAATTGCATAATTCGCAAAGTAATTGTACAAAAAGCTGAACGATTATGTTAAAATAATTTATATTTAAAATAAAGGCTGATTAATATAATTTGAAGAGTAAATAACTGATATTAAAATAATTTAGAAAAAAAAAATATTACTTGGTAAATTGCTATTATTTAGTGACATTGGACGATGTAGATTGATAAATATTAGATTTAATAGATTTATTAATGGAATTATTGCAATTTAAGATTATGTTTTTGAAATGGCTATTTATTAATTAATTTTTTCTTAAAAACAATGATTGAAATTTTTGAAAACTAAACACTGCCTAACACACATTCTAACAGTGTACAAAGCAGTGAATGTTTATCAATTTAGGACAAACAGATTTCATTTTCATAGCTAAACTTTCATAGCTAAACTTGATTTGTATCCAGTCTTATTTGGATCACCATCAGTAGCCAAGTCTACAATATAACACTTGTTTCTATATTCATTTGGACCTGTAATCTTATCTAGAAAATCAGTTATGGCTGTGAAATAACTGGATGAAGTAGAATTTGGCAGCTCTATTAATCCTAATAAGTCCTATTTGATATGATTATCTTTTGCATCCACGTATCAAACATACATATTTGTATGTCGAACAGAGGATCGAACTGTAGACCCATCAACTAGAATACTGATATATGTACACATTTTTTAAATTTTCCACTAAATCTAACATCAAAGTTTCGGCAATAAAATGGATAAAATATCTGCATTGTTTTTCATTGCCATACTGTGTTAAAATATCCACATTTAATTTCTCAGCCAAGAACAAAAGATCTACAAAGTCCTTAAATGATTTTTCATGCTTTGCAACATATTATGCCACATTGAATATTTTTTTCAAATTGACAAATCATCTGTTGGTCCATTTTCTTCAGACATTTTGCCTTTATTATGGCAACATTTTCACAGTGAACTTTGCTTTGGTTGATAAAACAAATGACTTTTTTAAACGTCCCAGAAAATACATTTATCCACTTTTTATCAGCATTACTGGAAAGCACCTGCTGGAAAATTTCGCAATTTGCAAGACTAGTTTTATCATCCCTTTTTAAAAGCCATTCAAAATGACTTAGCCACTCTTTGTTGAATTTTCTTTTACTTGGAAGTGATGATTCGAAATCACTGCCACATTTCCTTTCAGCAGAACTGGAAAAGGAAAACAGGGAATTATTGCTACTGTCAAATCCACTCTCACTTTGTTTAACTAGAGTTTGCACGTGTTCACTTTCAACATTTGTGATCACATCGTTATCACATTTTCAGTTTGATGTATTACTTTTAGTAAAAATATTACTACAGTGGAACCTGTTAAAGTGACCACCTTGGTAAAGTGTCCAACTGGCTAAAGTGACCACTTTTGCAAAATTTTACTCCTACTCATGTTAAATAATAAGAGAATTGTTTGATAATGTGACCACCTGTCTATAGTATAAAGTAACCACATAGCCTGTCATTGTCAATGTGATTTGAACTTATAAAATGTGACCATCCATTTTTTCTGCATACCAAAAATTTTTTAACAAAAACACTACAGTGACTAAATTCTGAAATTTCTATTTTTATCTGAACCTAATCGTAATTTCATAGAAATTTATCTCCTATAATGAACCCCTGCAAAATGATTAATTTGTCCTTTAATTTAAAGATATTTGCACCTCATTAAGGTGACTTTTATTTCCAATTTTTCCTCCCAAAGTGAGAGAAGAATGAGGAATGTATCTGCCACGCATATTGACTTGTGCCTGCTAGAGGTCTGTATGGGCCAAAATTTCCAGGCCCAATCCTATCGGCCTGAAAATTAAAATTTCGGTCCAAGCCTGGGCCAGCAAGAGCAATAAAAAATATTGGCCCAGCCCCAAAATTAAAATTTTGGCCCGAATTCAGCCCAGAAAAAAGTTACCAATTCGGCCCGGCTTGGGTGAATTTCTACAGAACATTGATCTTTACTCTAACGGAAGAGTTCAGACCAAAAAAACTTGTCTTTTTTTTTTCCCCCATGTTTATAATCTCTATTTATGCAGAAGTGCCATAGGCTGTGATATTTATACTTTTAATGAACCTTTGTTTGTTGCATGTAAATGTTTCATTTATCATTAGTATTATTAATACATAAAATAAAAATCTAAAAAATGACATGTGGTAAAAGTAAAATCTTCTAAGACATTGGAAAGAAAAAAATATGTTTCCTTCTTAGCAGATGTAAATGTTTAATATATTTTTTTCTCGCGCATTGTTGTATTCATTTTGCATGAATGAACAGTTTAAATGAAATTTGCAGTTTTCAGTTTAAACAAAAATTCTGTTATAATCATGTTTTTTTTTTTTTTTTTTTTTTTTTTTTTTTTTTTTTTATGTGTTTAATTATATTTTAAGACGCCTAGTGATCTACGATTCCTTAAAAAGAATAAATTCTAATGTTAGAATTTAATGTAGAATATTGTAGAATAATGACAACTTAAAAGTATATGCCTATTTTGCAAAAATTTTTGGACCAAGCCGAACATTACTGATTCATGAACAGACTTTTCCATTTCAAGAAAAGGATTTTTATATGGGAAGATTAAACAGGAACTGATTATTTTGGACCGTGAAGATTAGGAAGAACGAAATCAGTCTCGGCTTCGTACTGAAAAAAAAAAAGTTAGGCTCGGCCCGGCCCGGCCCGATACTCCAGGAAAAAAAATTAAGGCCTGAGCTGGGCTCAAAAAGATTAGTGGCTAGGCCCGACCCGGCCCGAATGTCGTTAATGGAAATCGGCCTGAACCTGGCCCGCAGGCCGGGCTCGGGCCGAGACCTGGCTCTTGCATATCTCTAGTGCCTGCAATTAATTTGCTAAGACGTGTTAGTACGTATGTTTATATGAGGAAGTGAAATGGCAATTGTTCGGGTTTGTTTTAAAAGGTTTTTTTTACATACGTTCTCAGAAATTCTAAAAATAAAATTGTACATGCTCTTTCATTGCTCTGGTACTGCTTGCAAGATTTGTAACATTTAACATTAAATTTTAGATGTATATAAACTTGTAGTTTTTACTTACCCATCATACGTAGTATAGGGTAAATCTTGCAATCGTTTTGAAAATCGGAAAAAAAAAATTTGACGGATTTACACGTTTTTGACATTGGAGATTTCGAAAAACATATTTTTAGAATTTTTTTTTTTTTGCCGTCTGTCTGTCTGTAAACACTCTATTTCCCGAAATAATTGACATAGAGACTTGAAATTTAGTATGTAAGAATGGGACGAAGCCTATTTAATATCAATAACCTCGATTATCTGGAATTATTTTTTTCGGACTCTCAAAAAATTTGTTCTGGTGAAAGGTATATAAAAATTTTTGAAATTTTTTATTTTAAGGAGTGATAGTAAAAGGCAATAAAATAACACAAATTTTGCATAAAGAACGAAGTTGATCGAATTATTAGTTGCCAAGATATCTGTAATTGTGTTTTCCACATTCTTCGATTTTTCATGACCCTGTATTTCATTCAAATTTCAATTCAGAAGTATATTTTAATTGGAAATGAGATGCTTAATCCAATGCAATAAACTGTTAGTTAATAAGATTATTATTTTTGGAGTTATAAGGATGTTTCTTTTTGCAATTCAGTATTACTTGAGTAGTTAGGCGTGTTGTATAATTTATCGAAAGAGATTCATCAGCAACTCTTTAATACAGCATTACTATGCACAATAAAAATATAAATACACATTTAAATTTTGTTTTGGAATTGCAATCCATTTTATAAATAGTTTTCAAATGTATTTTTTTCATATATTATATATGCATATATATGATGAGTAAATATTACGGTGGCCCCCAACGACTAGTTTCTTATAGCTTTGGTAGTTTATTCAAACTATTATTTTTAATACAGTTATTTTTCTGCTTAAAATATGGAGAATAAGGAATCTAATGTATAAACATAGTTCTTCAATTGAATTCAAAAGGAAGATGAATTTTAAGTTAATTATCTTCTATATAGTATATTTTAAATTAGTAATTCAATAATTATATTTGTTAATTAATCAATTCATTACTTAATATAGTGCACTTTTTCGATGTGTTTTTTGTTTTATTTTTGAGATCACGAAAAAATTTAATGTGCCATTTTCAAAGACACTTCATAAAGTAACATCTCTATATAGAGACCATTTCACCTGGTCCTGAGGGTGGCCACTTTAAGCAGGTTCCACTGTATATTATTCATCTCTCTATATAATAAACTCTATATTATTCCTTTGTCTTTGCTTCATGGCATGTTAAAAAAAAATAACTAAAAGACCACTTTTAATTATTTCCGACTACCAGAGAACAAGAAAAATGCTAAATCGAAAGATACAAAAAAATTGGGAGAAAATTTTACTTTTTACTGTATTTCAAGCCACTGCACTTAGGTGACAAAACCTGAATCTCTTCACGCAGGAGTGAAGAGCAACACCTGATTCGGTCTTGGCGCATGCACAATACAAAACTGGGGGGGGGGGGGGATGAATGCAGACAGGGGAATTTCATTCCTCCGTACGAAAGAGGAAGAAATAGGCAATGTTGCATTTTTATTTCTTTTGGAAAATAAATACCACCGCTTCATTTTGAAATACTCTGTGTATCGCTGTGCATAGTTTGATTTAAAGTATAACATTTTAAAAGATGAAACTTACTCGCTAACTTTAAATATTTACTCGCCAAGGCGAGCTCGAGAGTGGAAATTTCACGCCCTGGCATAATAAGTAAAAGAAATAATGAGAAAAAAAAAAAGAAATTTAAATGAACAGTTGCAAAATGAGGACATATGTTACTACAAAGAATATCTGCTCAAATCGGCTGACAGTCAAATTCTTCTAAAAGTTTTTATAATTGTACTCTTGTGCATTGAAATAATCTTATTTTCTTTAATTATTCATTACTATAGATATATCAACTTTTTAGTTTTATTTCTTTATCCAACATTTAACACACACCCATAAATTTTTATCTATTTTCTTGTTTCAAAAAATTGAATTATATGCTTGAATACATAGTATATAAATTTGATAATTATATAAATAATATCAGATTCAGTCCCGAATAAGAAAAGATCTGTCATCTTAAAAACCTGTTGCACACCACAAAAGCAATATTTTTGAAACAGATTCTAATATAAAACTTAAGTAAATTATTAACATAACAATTATTCTTTCATATTTGGAGATACTTGTCTACCTCAATAATAGATTAACATTTTTCATATACTAATATAACATTAGTGCAAAATAAAAATCATTCCTAACAAGCTTCCTAACAAAAGTATTTCACATCACATCCCATATATTTTTCAATAAAAGGACATTTACTTCAAATTACACAAATACACAGACATATCTATACACATATATATATATTGCATGGAAAAAATATTTTTTCTATAAAATTAAAACCTCCAGAAAGATATTTTAAAGAATTCAAACAATATTATGTAATGTGTGTCACATTTTAAAAAACAAAACTCTCATGACATTAGGACAGTACAATATGTAACATGGACAACCATTTTGTTGTGAGCAACTATGAATTTAAAAAATAAAATAAGACTATTACATACAATCAACAGCACAGCATTAAATTATAAAATAATTTTATAATGCTGATTGATTAATATCATTATCCAACAAAAGAGGACACTTTTACACTGTTATATTATTCACTTTTACATTATACAACATTAAACATGAAATTCACTGCCACATTTATAATTAACTTTTTCATGGATGCGGGCAAAATTAAAAAAAGTGTCAGAGGTTTGTAATATTTTTAAAACCATTTTTTTTTTTTTTTTTTTTTTTTTTTTTTTTTTTTTTTTTTTAACAGGGAAGCTTTGTTTTCTCAACAATAAGTTTACGATAATTGTTAAGCATATGAACATAAAAAGAAAATTTAACTAAATTTTGTCTCTCACAAGAAGTTTAGATGGGTAGAGCACTCTCCCCCCTGATAAAAATCTTTAGTTCCTTTTTTCTTATATGCATTTAAAGGTACCTAAAAAGAATAAATTTTAATATATATTTCCAAAATAAGTAGAAAAAATAAATTAAAGTTAATAAAATTTCAAAGTGCAGGGAAGAATGATGGACCTCTCTTGCCCAGCATCCATGTAAACTATAAATCAAATGCAAAACTAGGATTCACATTCACTTATGACAATTACAATCACCACTGCTTATCTAAAAACAAACAGTAACATTAACAACTTTGATTTGAACAAACTATATATTTAAAGTAAATAAAAATAATTTCCTTTAAAAACCAGCTATAAAACACCTTAAAATAATTTTTATACAAATTATTCTGTTTCCTCATGAATAACTTATCATTTAGAACCATGTACATTAGCACTTCTAGTTTTCATTGAACCTACTCGTCTTTTTGTAGGAAAAGGATTAACAGAAGATGGCTTTTCTTCAAATGTACTAACATGAGAAGGACATGTAAAGGAAGAACTGCAACTGCAAGCATTTTGTAACTCTTCTTTGGGAATTACATTTGACTTACTAACATTTCTAGTTTTAGAAACCATAGCTTTATTATCACAGCAGCTGTTGGAACAGTTATTTGAATCAGGATATAAACAAAAATTTGCAACATTTTCAGATACAGGGGTTATTTCAAATAAGTTTCTTTCTGGAGATTTTTTTCTCCTTTCTGAGTCCTCATCATCACTATCCCTGTCCTCCGACAATCTACTGTTTTCTTGCAATGTCTTATTATCTCTTTTAGATGTGGAACTTTTTTCAGCAAATACAAACCGCTGTTGAGAAGATTTCTTTCTTGTAAGAGGTTGTTTCCCCATTAACAAATGATTTACAGCCAGTGAGTTTCGACGTCGATTTTGGAAATGATTTTGAAAGGCACCTAAAATTAGATTTGTATTAGAAGTGAGATAATAAATAAGTAAAACAGATAAATGAAATCCACATATTATAAAAGAATAAATAATGAATTAAATTTCATCACATTTCTAAAGCTATGGGCTAATTATAATGAGTTTAAAATTAATCTAATATGGGCTAATTTTCAACCTGAATTCTGGAAATCTCCAGCTTTCATAAAATTGTGGTTTATATAGAGAATTCAGCATTGTCCAGTAAAATTATGAAATTTAAATTGCTATACAAATTATATTCCAAGAGAATGTGAAAAAAGATTTCAACTATTCACAATTTAAGTCAACCAAACCACACAATTTTAAAAATTAAGGAATGAAACAACGTTAATAAATAAAGTTAGCAAGTAATGGTTCTTAACTTTAAAATTCATGTCTTATGAGCAGTATTTCACGTTAACATTTTCTTTCCCTTCTTTAGCCCTTTTAGGGTGCAATTTCTAAAATCACTCTAATTATTTTTTAGTAGTTTTTATCTCAGATTTCCTTCTTTTAATGAAAACTACTGCTGAGGTACTGCAAAATGATCTAAAAATTTTAACAATCCTGTTTAAGCTCCTGTAGAGGGGAGGAGGGGGGGGGGAGGGGTCTAAAATTTGAAATATGTGCTTAATTTTTTTTTTTTAGTAGATTTGTTATCTTGAATTTCACTCTCTTACCTGAAATAGTTGTTCAGATTTGGTGAAGTGGCCTAAAACTTTTCCGACATAATCTCTTTAAAGTTCAATTTGAACCCAACTTTCAACTAAAGTTTCATCTGTTGTAAAAAAAAAAAAAAAAAATCGATGCCGAAAATTGGTTTTGTTTGTGTAAAAATGGTCTAGACTCTCTTGGCAAATTCTCATTCTCTGACCTTTTGATTCATTATCTATATGCCTGGCAAGCATCTTGCCGAAAATCTTTTCATTCCAAATTTAACTATGAGGAAATGAAATGTTCTTTCATTTGAGATATCTACATTCTTAGCAATTTTGGAGACCTTTAATCAATGACCCTGCACAAACATATTTTGGTTGTTCACTGTGCAAGTATTCCAGCTTTCACAATCATGCTTAAATTCTGCCACCAACTTATGCACAGTCACTCGCAAATGATGGTTCCTTAAGTATCTGGATATCTTGAATGAATTTTTGATGCCTTCCAACTTTTTCTAATATATATATATATACATACATATATTGTAATAGCCAGCATTTTAGTTTTATTCATTTTGTAGCACTCACAAAAGTAGCTTTATTCAAAGCAATACCAAATTTATTACTGCTTAACAGAGCAATACCTAATTTGACCTAAATGTACAAGACTTTTGGTGCTATCTGTTATATATTTTATTCCAACTGACACTGCCACCTGTGATTCATTTCGCGAATTTTCGAAATCACTCTTGTAGTTTTTAAATATATTTTTTGTATACTTTTAGGCTTTTGTTTTATCTCTTTGTAATATTGAAAAAAAAGAGAGTTTTTTAACATTTTCCAACATAATTAAGAGTGTTTATGAATTTGGTTTGTAGGTAAGTATAGTTATACCTCTGAATAGTGGCCATCACTGGGAGCAAGAGAAACTGACCATACTTCGGAGGTTGCCGTTATTCAGAGCAGACTTGTATAAAACCAAAAACTTTGTGCAAAATAATGTTGAGTGTAATTGGCATTTTTTGCACGATTCATGGATATAATTTGCATTTTTTATGCGATTCATGAACATAATTTGCGTTTTTTATATGATTTATGGATATAATTTGCTTTTTTATGCAATTCATATATGTAAGTTGTGTTTTTTGAGCAATTCATGCACAGAATTTGCCTTTCTGGAGCGATTCACGCACGAAATTTGCCTTTCTGGAATGATTCACACATGACATTTGCCTTTCTTGAGCGAATCAGGCATGAAATTCTCCTTTTTTGAGCAAATCACACATAAAATTCATCTTTCTTGAGTGAACCATGCACAAAATTTGCCTTTCTTGAGTGAATCATGCACGGAATTCAGATTTGTCGAGCGAATCATACACATTTCATGTTTTTTACGAATTCATTGACGGAATTTAAGTTTTTGATGTGGTCTTTGGACAAAAAACGCATTTTTTTATTCAGCCTTTGGACGAAATTTACGTTTTTCATGCAGTCATTTGACAAAATGTTCGTTTTTTACATGATTCATTGTTAAAATGCACGGTTTTTTTACGCAATTCTTTGTTGAAATGCATGTTTTTTAACGTGATTCTTTGTTGAAATTAGCAATTTTTTCAAGGTCTTTTGATGAAATTCCCGTTAATAGTAAATAATTTCTACATAAGAGGGAATCTTTTTAATTTTTGGTACTAAATTAAAAGTTACAAAAAAAAAATTCTTTCTTAAAATTTTCTGCAAGCTTCATAAAATTTTCTGTGCACGGAGTGTGCGTATGCGTCTTTATTATACAACTCTGATTCAGAGGTTCCACATTTAAAAATCTCAAAATTAATTTTACATTGAAATCAAAATAAAATAAAATAATTTTAATCAGTTAACAGTTAAAAAAACATAGTATTATTTTACACTTAACCCCTTGGGGACGAGCAACACGTATAGTACATGTCGCAAAAAGTGTTACAGATCCTTGTTTATCTCCACCAGTAAAAATTTTCTGTAAAATTTCCCTTATTTAATCAGAGCATTTTCTCAATTCAATAAGGGAAAAATTTCTGTTTTTAAAATCTGGTGACAAAGCATTAAAAATTTTGCAAAGGCTTCCATTGCGATATGGCTGAAAAATCACTTATTCACAGTTTTTTTTTTTTTTTTTTCTAAGCATATCTCTTTTTCTAAATACATAATTATTTCCACTGATTTGTTGTAGAATTCATTAACATTTTAAGTGAATGCAAAATTTTCAATTCCACATTTTATCGCCCTCGTAGCATATATGGTAGAGCACTTGGAGCACTATTCCAAGCATTCTGGGTTTATGTTTGATCCTTGACTTGAACATTTTTTTACTTAATTGGTTCTATGCTACACTAGAAATGTGATAGTCACTTATTAAATATTCAGTTTGAAAACTATTCCAAAAGTAAGTTATCAATTTCATCATAACTGATCCTTTGATGCTTAGTTTTTAATTTCAAATTTACATCTTGAAACGTCTGTACTAAATAAAAATCACTTTTTCCCCCCTCATCTATTTGGGTA
Organism: Maratus speculifer; assembly: GCA_964019185.1. Lineage (NCBI taxonomy): Eukaryota > Metazoa > Arthropoda > Arachnida > Araneae > Salticidae > Maratus > Maratus speculifer. Next base: position 184,450,343 of record OZ025296.1, on the reverse strand, counting down.
TTTGCGCCATTGTACATTTCAGTTAGTTTTCTTGCACATACATGCTGTCCAGGATAGCTTTTAACTTTAAATTATTACTTTAAATAAAAATAAAATAAATAAAAATTATTACTATTACTTTAATCATTTAAAGTAAAAAAATTCCACCTTGAATCCATTTTTTTTAAAGTAAAAACACGTGCTGCATATAGGGAAGAAATATCACCACACGATTCACGAAGAGTTCAAACGAGTACAGCTTGCTCACACTTAAATTTCGACATTCCTACCAACTTTTTGCCACACCTGTTTATGAATGGGATTCTAGAGATTAGTAGAGAAATTATAAGGACGTCAAATACAAAAATTCACCCTCCACAGTTTTGCTTAAAAAACGCTGTGTTGTGGCCTTAGTTCGAAATTCTTCCTTCGGAGGTTTAATGTAATGTTATTTCTATGGAAGAGATTTGGTAACACTAAAACATGACTGGTATTCGAAGGTTACCGTTGTTTGGAGTGAACATGGTTGGAGGTTTCAATGTATGTCTTTTCGAACAAATGAATAAACTTCTCTCAAATGTTAGACACTTAATTCTAAAAAATCCGGCAAATGTATTAATAAAACTTCAAGTTAATTGGAATGACTTAGGATTCTCATTGTAAAATCTTAGCATCCATAATTTACCATTTAAACAAGCATAAAAGTGGGAAATGAGGAAAAAGATGGAAAAATTATTTCATCTATACTATACAGTGGCGCCAAACTTGCATGATTTATGTGTCGTTTTAACAGATACATATATAATCAAATTAAATGTAATCAAATTAAATTTGTAACACGCACTTTCCAAAGGAATAAAAGAAAAAAAAATAGACTCACGCGTCACGTGACCTGAGTTTTGCTAAATTAAAAAAAAAAATGTAGTTGTAATATTTCTCGTTTAAAAAGAAATCTGGCAACACTAGTTCTATTAAAAAATGTTCTTTTTAGGTGCGTTCGTAATTATATAATACGTAGCACCTATAGTGATCGTTCAGTCCGTCCGTCTGTCCGTCCGTCCGTCTGTCCGTCCGTCCGTCTGTCCGCATATAACAACGCAAAAACTACCCAACCGAATCGTTTGAAATTTAAAATACATAATTATTACATAATTTTGTCGAGTCATTTCAAATTTTATGAGAATCGGATGGATAGATCAATTACAGGGACGATCAAAAGTATTCCATTACATTACGGTCAATGGGGAAAAAAGTTTCAAATGCATTTTAATCGTTTGAAATTTAAAATACGCAATTATTACATAATTCTGTCGTGTTATTTCAAATTTTTTGATAATCGTGTGCATAGATCAATTACAGGGACAATCAAAAGTATTCAATTACATTATGGTCAATGGGGAAAAAGTTTCAAATATATTCTATACGTTTGAAATTTAAAACACATAATTATTACATAATTTTTTCGAGTTATTTCAAATTTTATGAAAATCGGATGCATAGATCAATTACAGGGAAAATCAAAAGTATTCCATTACATTACGGTCAATGGGAAAAAATGTTTCAAATGCATTTTAATCGTGTTACACTCATGCGAACTTAATAAAATTTATATGCAACTATAAAGTACATATTATACTATACATCTTACATAATTTGTGGTGCAAAGAACATTTGTTATTGATTTACAAGGCCACACAAAAGTATTCCATTACATAATGGTATAGGGAGAGCATTGTTTGATGAGCGTTTTAATTGTAATTCACTATTTACAATGTTATGAGATTGATATATGAAAGTAATATTTTTAAAACTTCGTTATCGTTCGAACGCACCTAATTTGCTACGCTTCACGTGCAATTTCCAACTTGTTTTTCTTAGTGATATTCGAATGTTGGTTGTGAAGTGTGGTTTTTATCTTGTGATGGTGGCGTGCGCCAGAATTATGTAAAAGCTTTTTTTGTATATAATGTGTGTACGTTAGTGTTATATTTGTAAGTGTCGTCTTTTCAAGTAATAAAAAGTTTATAAAGAAGAATGCAACCCCGAGATATTTATTAAGATAAGTTATCACTTCTTTCTTCTCTTCTACATTTGTAAGACGACTTCTTACAAAATGGCGCCCAACGTGGGGCTACGAATCAATTTCAAAGTATTCAGCTATCTTAGTTCCAGGAAAGTTCGATATTTTGATAATGAAATATGATTAATAAGAATGAAAAAAAATGGCTCGAGCGGTCGTGCTCGTCTTTTTGTGAAGTATATTTTAAATGATTAACATAGTAAGTTTGTTTCGTTGATGTGAAATCATTCGATTGTGAAATATGTACGAAATAAAAATGCATGCATGTTTAATGCAAGAAAATGGCACGAGCAGTCGTTGCTCGTTTGTTTGTGAAATGTGTTCTTCAAAGCTTGCATGTTCTGTGCCTTTAAAGTTCTCGTTCTTCGTTTGTGAAAAAATTTCTACGGAATAATCTTATGCCAAGCGCCATTTTCATTTGTTTGTGATATATGTTCTACGGACTGAATTTGTTTAATTTTCTGCTTCAGTCATCGTCGTTTCATCTTATATGTGTTTATTTTGGAACATTTTAAAGTTCGATACTTTTGTCATATATTTTCAATAAGTAAGCCAAGTTTTAAAATATCTATAATTCTTTTCGCAAGTTACCACATTTTACCTGTCTGTAACATTTTGCATACCACATATTAGTTTTAATTTATTGATTACTTTACAATTTATTTATGTATTGTGTAATTCCCCTTCCCTCCCCATGCTTATATTTTTTATTCTTTTGTTTATTTTTATTCTCTGCATGCATGTTTAATTTTTATCTTGATTAAATAACAACTTTTCTTACTTCGAATAAAAAAGAAAAACAATAAAAAAAAAGGGTTGATAAATAATAAAATAAGCATTTATTTACGTTGATGTTATTTTTCTTTTTTTTTACTAATAGGGAAATAAATTGAGTGAAAAAAAGGGAAAAATATATTAAAAGGTATTTATACTTTGTATTTCAAGTGTCATATGGTATGTGTTTATTATTTTTGTTTGTTTTGTTGTTGGTTTCGCAAGATAACAGAATTTAATTAGAAATTCTATTTGAGTGTTCTGTTGTTAGTTATTTTTAAGCATTTAATTTAGAGTTCCTGATATATTGTGAAATAGCATTGAATACGATTTTTAAAACAGATTGAGTAAATTTTTGCATTTATTTATTTATTTATTTTTATGAAATAAGACTTTCTTTTCTTTTAAAGTTATATTGAAAAAAACTATATTATGTAGTCTTGTCATGATAATATGATAATAATATTGATTGACATTTTAATTATTCAGATATGTTTTGACTTATTTAGAACATTGTTTATGAATGTTGCCAACAATTCAGTACTAGTTTTATATCAGTTAAAATAATGTTTTGATTAAATGACACGTAATTTAAAGTATATTTTCTTTAAAAAAAAAATAATAAAGTTTAAATTTTAAAGATACTTTTATGAAGTTTTATGAAGTTTAATTATTTTAAAAGTATATTTTACTAACGTTAAAGTTCACTGTTTTGTTTTATTAATGTCTTGTTTATATGAGTTGTAAAGCAAAGCTCACGTCCGGGGAACAATTTATTTAAACGAATTTTTAGCATTTGTGGGGTATATATTTTGTTGTTTTGCTAAAGGTAAGAATGTCCGACCTCAACAAAGCACGAAAAGAAGACCTATTTCAGATCGCTTTAGAAATGAATTTAGATGTACAACCCGCTATGACTGTTGTCACATTGCGTGATAAGATTAAATCCTCTCCCTCGTATGAAGTTGATTTCGTAAATTCGTTAGTCAGAAATCAAATTGCGACTCGCGAGGAAGAACAGCGTAAACGAGACTTAGAGGAAAAGCAAAAAGCAGCTGAATTAGAACAGCGTAAATTAGAAGTAGAAGAAAAACGTCGTTCGGAAGAACTGGAATTAAAAAAGTTTGAGATGAATTTTGAGCTTGAGAAGCTTAAGTTACAGGCTCAGAGCCAAAGTGTTTCCAGTGGAGCGGTAGGTGGTAATGCGGCAGGAATAATGTCTCATCCAGAGAGTAAAATAGATATCCAGAAGCTGTTGCCTACATGTAAGCCAGAGACAGATGATGTAACATTGTTTCTGGTGCTCCTGGAACGACAGTTAAAGCTTTCGAAGGTACCAGAATACCTCTGGGTTTCTTATTTACTAAGTGTTGTACCCTCTTCTATATCTACGCTTATTGCTCATGAAAAAGAAGAAAACGCTTCAGATTTTTCACATGTTAAAGGTCTACTTCTAAAAAGGTTTAAAATTAGCGCTGAAAGGTTTAGGCAGCTGTTTTTCACGCATTGCAAAGATAAAGAAATTACTTGGAGAGATTATTACTTCGAGTTACGTGCTTACTTTGAAAACTGGCTTAAAGAATTAAATGTAACGTTTTTTGAAGCTCTTCAGGATCTGATCATAGCGGATCAGATGAAAAGGCGCGTGCCTGTCGAATGCAAACAACATATGTTAGATGATTGGGAACATTTAAATTCTCCAGTCGACCTTGCCGGAAAATTAGATGCGTATGATACTATCAGGTCTACGTTTTCTAAAAAAGATTCGGTTGTACCCCAGGAGAAAAAAGCGTATTTTCGCCGAGAAAATACATGGAAGCAGAGTAAGCCTCCAAAAGAAGACAGATCTTCTCCTAAGGTTGCTAATAAACGTTTAGAATCCGATATATTTTGCTATGGTTGTGGCAAAGTGGGATTTATAAAGAAGAAATGCCCAAATTGTTCCCCTATGGTTAAAAAACAAACAGTGCAAGCTCATCGTCTTAAGTTGTATAGCTTAAATACATCAACAGTTTCAGCTCTAAATGTACCTATTACGATCTGCAATAAGAAGGTATTAGTCTGTGCAGATACAGGAGCGAATCGTTCTATTGCAGGAGAACGTATGTATAAATTATTTTTGAAAGCTGGTGTTGCAATGAAACCTCATACTTATGAAGTAACATTAGCTGATGGAACTACAATGGCTAGAAAAACTCTTTCTGCCACTGTGCGTGTAAAGATTGAAGGCCGAGTTTTCAAAACAGAGTTTATTGTATTACCAAATGCCAAAGGTAATAGAACTCTTTTAGGAATGGATTTCCTGCATAAAGCTAACATAGTGTTAGACGCTGCAAGTAAAACATGGCATTTTAGTGACAAACCTCATAAAAAGTTTTATTTTGTAGAAGAACATGAAGTACAAAATAATACGTGTACTGATGCGGTCAAAGTGTGTCCGTATGCCTTACCTAAAGATGAAGACAAAACTTTAAATTCCAATGAAAGGAAGAAACTTAAAGATATCCCGAAAAAGTATGAAAAGTGTTTTCGACCAGGGGGAGCGAAGACCCCATATCTTAAACATATTGCAAATATTTCGAAAGATGTGAAAGAGCTTGTTGAAATGAAACAAGGCCAGCGGAAGAGATATTACAATAAAAATCATAGACGAGTACATTTCCAGCCTAGTGAAAAGGTATGGATTAACCTACACCCAGTTAGCAATGCAAGTAGAAATAAAACATCAAAATTAATGCCTAAGAGAGATGGCCCATACATAATTTTGACTCAAAAGTCACTAGTGACATATGACATTGCTAGTCTAGAAAATCCTACTGAACGAATTGGATCTTACCACGTTTCTGCCTTGTTGCCTTTCCAAGAATCTGAAACTATTCCAGTTGCACCCTTGAGAAAAAGAGGAAGACCAAAAAAGCATCCTGTTTCCTCTCCGAGACGTAGATCGGAAACAGAGGGGGAGGATGTAACACGCACTTTCCAAAGGAATAAAAGAAAAAAAAATAGACTCACGCGTCACGTGACCTGAGTTTTGCTAAATTAAAAAAAAAATGTAGTTGTAATATTTCTCATTTAAAAAGAAATCTGGCAACACTAGTTCTATTAAAAAATGTTCTTTTTTTTCTTAGTGATATTCGAATGTTGGTTGTGAAGTGTGGTTTTTATCTTGTGATGGTGGCGTGCGCCAGAATTATGTAAAAGCTTTTTTTGTATATAATGTGTGTACGTTAGTGTTATATTTGTAAGTGTCGTCTTTTCAAGTAATAAAAAGTTTATAAAGAAGAATGCAACCCCGAGATATTTATTAAGATAAGTTATCACTTCTTTCTTCTCTTCTACATTTGTAAGACGACTTCTTACAAATTCTTTTTATAGCTTAGAATGCATTAACAATGCTAAAGGTGTAAATCCACATGAATCTGATCAGTGTTGGGCACGTTCACAAAATAAACGAGCTAACTCAAACTCACGTTCAATTTCTGAAAAGTGATTTAAGTTCACGTTCAAACTCAAAAATTTTTAAGCTTAGAATGCATTAACAATGCTAAAGGTGTAAATCCACATGAATCTGATCAGTGTTGGGCACGTTCACAAAATAAACGAGCTAACTCAAACTCACGTTCAATTTCTGAAAAGTGATTTAAGTTCACGTTCAAACTCAAAAATTTTTAAACGAACGCGTTCAAATCACGTTCATTTGTAAAAGTGAACGAAGTTCACTAAAAAGTTCACTTTTTTTTTGTATGTTTGGATATCATTGTCCAAATTTACAAAATTCTGTGAACTAATCATTTGATTATTCGGTATGTAAGATAGAAGTATGCACGGACAGAAATTTCCAGGCCCGATCCAAAAAAAAAAAAAAATGTCCGGCCCGATATTAAAATAAAAATTTCAGCCCGAGCCTAGCCCGGCTCGTAGAGAAAATTTAGCGGCCCGATCTAATAGCTAAAAACAAGGCCCGACATAATAGCTAAAAACAAGGCCCGACCCTGCCCGACATAATAGCTAAAAACAAGGCCCGAGCTTGGCTCGGCCCGGAAAAGAAAGTTGAAATTTCACACCGAACCCACCCTGACCCCGAGTACATTTCTACTGGACATTGATATTTACCCTCTGGCCAAAAAAACTTACCTTAGTCTGTTTATAATCTCCATTTATGCAGAAGTGCCGTAGGCTGCAATGTTTATGCTTTTAATGAACCTTTGTTAGTTGTATGTAAATGTTTCAGCTATCATTAGTATTATTAATCTATCTTCCATGTTATGGAGACATAAAAATCTAAAAAATGATATATGGTAAAAGTAAAATCTAAGATGAAACCACATTGGAAAGAAAAAATACGTTTCTTTTTTAGCAGGTGTAAATGTTTAATATATTTTTTCTACCGTATTATTGTATTCATTTTGCATGGATGAACAGTTTAAAAGAACTTTAAAAGAAATTTTCAGTTTTCAGTTTAAAAGAAAATTCCGTCATAGGCAGTTTATTCCGTATGTTTATTCCATATGGCCTCTATAAAAAAAAGCCGGGAATCTACGATTCTTAAAAAAGAATAAAAATACAGTCTTTAATTGTATAAAAATGGCAACTTAAAAATATGTGCTTTTTAGCAAAATCAAGCCAAATTTTACTGATTTTTGAACAGACTTGGCCCCGTCGAGAAAAGAATTTTCATACGGGATGATTCAACCGGAACTTCTTATTTTGGTCCGTGAAGATTAGGAATAATGAAAATAGGCAATGAAATTAAAATACGGTAAAACTTGAGAAAAGAAACCTGCGCGTAACGGAATCTTGTGCTTAACAAAACAAAAGAAAATGTTGATATATGTAAAAGAGATTAATAGTATTTGTGAAAACAATGTAATGCATTTACAATAGACCTTGCTCATCATAACTAGATCATGACGGATTTTTCTTTCCCATGCAATTCCGTCTTAGAAGATTTGTTTCTATAGATTTTTTTTAAAATTTTTAAATCTCTAAGCCATAGAATGTGAATCTGAATTAACAATATTAGAGGCAAATGTGATATTTACATTTACACATAGCATAATAAAATGCATTTAAAAAATAAATACCATATCTCAGAACACTTTTTTAAATTAAATATTATAAACATATGATATGAAAAAGTAAAATAAGTATTTTTAGCTAGGACTTCTCGTACAAAACACTTTTAACCTTATAGGCGTAAAAATCTATGTTCAGCCAGGTCTTGCTAGGTAGTCCAGTCAATTAATGTTTTCGCAGGTTGTGTTGAAGCTTTGAATTTTACACCGGGCTTGGTCAACAGTTTTTTTAACGGTCCGAAAACCGTAGTCGGAGCAGTTCTAGCTAAATTTTGAACTTTATTACCAAACACCCCCCCCCCCCCAAAAAAAAAAATGCCCTCATCCTGATATTTTCTTCCCTCGCATACCTTCCAATCTACCAGTCTGAAACATAGTTGTGCTCAAACTTTTTTTGACAATGCAAACAACTCGACTTTCAAAAGATCTAACTATGACTCGCAAGAATTATCCTACCCAACTTGCAAAAAGAATATTAGGTAGATTTCGTATGAAATACTAGCTATTGAGATCTCTCCCATGTTGAAAATTTCTGAAAATCTATCTATACATCACATTTTTATGGACACGACAATTTTTAGAATTCTACTCAAATCTCTTCCAAACAGATGCATAAAATCTCGGTTAAGTTCGTTAATGGGAAAAATCGAAGCAAGGGGTGGGAACATGGGCGTAACTAGGGGGGGGGGTACGATCCCATCTATTTGACAACTTCCAAACAATAAAAGGTGGTTTTCTTCGAATCTTCGATTTTCTTAAGTAAATACGTGTTAGGTTCCCTTAGAAAGACTCCCAAGGAGGGCACTCCCCCCACCCCTTAGGGTCCAATACCCCTTGTGTTGATAAATTGCCGTCATAAACATAACCAAGCAAGCAATAAAAGTACATGTTTTTGTTAAAGCTAATGATACTCAACAGAAAACTTATCTCTTGATACATTCCTAAAAACGTTCATACAGTCGATCAAAGAAACTTCTCAGAGCTCTTCTATCTCATACATAATTTTTACATTTCTATCTCATACATATTACATACCAAGTTTTTTGTCAATAAATGTTTCGAATGTGGGAGGGAGAAAAAAATCATAATTAAATCTAATAAATTTTTAATAACTCCAAAAATCAGAGAATATTTAATTTTTTGCAAATATCCATATTAAACCTAGACAGAACAATTAGGTGATTCAGGAAGCTTTTTTTCTTCAACAGCTATCATGCCCCTTACTCCCCCCCCCCCTCCCTCCGTCCCGAAAATTTAATAAAATTTGTTTTCACATTGCCGCCTTCAAACCGATTTCTCCAATATTTTTTCCAATATTTATTAAATTAAATTTCATTATGTAATAACTATTACATTACGTATGAATAGTTAATTTTGTCAAATAATTGTCAAATACCTTTCTCTAATTCCAAAAAAATAGCGAAATGCGAAGATCACTATTTTCAAATGGAATTTAACGTCTATAATCAAAAAAGTATAGTAAGAAGTTTTAATTTGGTTCAATTCTATCCATAACTTTATGCACTTTCCTATGCTGCAAAAGAGAAGCCACTACCGCGGCCTAGAGATCGGTACAGGCCGGAGATTTCACACTTATGACCGACCCGACTCGTTCATATTTTCATTTCACAGTTATAGGCCGGACCTGTACAGAAATCATTGAAAGACTGTCTGGTCCAGTACGATTTAGATTCTACAAAAAAAAAAAAAAAAAAAAAAAATATCAGATTTTACTTAACATACAATTACGATTACTTTAAAGAATACTGCAAACATATTTATGTGATAAATTAACAGTATATTTTATAAAATTACAATGTGTTCGCAAGACAGAAAATATACAATAGCAACATTAACGATTACTCAGATTCTTAGACGTTTCAACATTCAAATAAGAATAGATTAAAAAATTAATGTAGTTTAAAATAAAAGAAAAAAAGGAGGGTTAAAAAAAAACATCGTAATTTTTGAATTTGTATAATAAAAAATAGATTTGTAAAAATGTTTCTCGGTCAAACAAGCACCCCCCCCCCCCCTTCTTATGCCCATGGGTGGGAATGGGTGAAACCCGGAAAAACTCATGACTTTTAAATTTTATGCAGTAATTTATAAATATTTGAATATTATACACTTTTTTTCCTATAAAAACATAACATTGGTAGTAGACGTAGATGCCTAAATATGACTACATATATTGTATGTAGTATAAAAATTACTCATCGTAAGTGGCCAAAATAGATAAATAAATAAATAGACACCAAGAAAACGAAGAATGAAAAATTTACGTTCTGAAAACCCCGTGGAAGACTTACGGCCGGAGCCTCATTCTTTTCGGGCTGGAACAGGGCCATTCTTTTTTCTGAACATTCGGGAAAGACGGGCCTAGTTACTATTCTTTCCAAACCATATGCGGGCCTTTTATCCAGAAGCACCTTGCCGGGTCATATTATTTTTTCCGTGCCGAACCTGGATTAGTATTTTTTCCCCTAGTTTCACGGGCATATATTTTCTAAGGATCAGACTCGACCCGCCCCGAGTCCATGTAGACCTCTAAACGGCATTTGAATGGAAACTAGTTGGATGTGCCATTCCTAAAACTTTATTCTATCTCATACATACATTTTAATATTTAAAAAAAAATAGTTACTCATTTTAATGCTTTAATAATTTTACAATAACAATTCAATATCATACCAACTTTGATTTTTATCTTAAATTTCTACTTCATTTAATTAATCGGAATAAAAACGAATTTCCGTCTCTGCACGAGCCGATAAACAATAGAATGATAGCCAGTTTTTTTTTTTTCAAATTATGGGAGGACCTACTTGCCTCACCAAAAAATAATCATATACAAAAATTTAGTTCAGTTCTAGAACTAACCACTAGAACGTAAACTTTTAGGTGGCGCAATATTGAAAATGGCATAAAATTCGCTATTGCAGTGCCCCCTTTTGGTGGATTTTTTTAAAAGTCAGTGAGGACCAATTAGTCATAGTCATACACTCACACAAAAAAATTGTTTCAATTCGATGCATAACTTTATATACTTTTGGTCGGTACAATATTGAAAATGGCACAAACACGCGATTGCACTCTCTGGATGTCTGTGTGCATACCCTTCGAGAAAATGCTGGTCTGAGTATTGTGCTTTAGTAATTGCTCCTTTTTGCTAGTTTGGAACTTAGTATTAATTTTACAGAAGAGGAGGGGCTAACTTACCTTATAGCAATTGCGATAGACAAAAAACAGACACAAGAGGGAGATCTTATAATGGTTCCGTTTAATTTTTTAAATACGGAATTCTAAAAAATACTTATTACAGTTTCCCTTTCATGCTTATGTTTTTCATTTAAAAAAGGGGATCGTGGGCTGCGTAAATAGGCACATTTATTCCAAATCTATACTGGTGAATCTTTAAAAAAGAAAACACTTAGGAAAAATTCATTGTAGACAGATTCTTTATTAAGAAATTCGCCGTCTTTTACAAATGCGTAATGATTTTTTTTTTTTTTTTTTACACGGATTATTCTATCCATTTGGCACCGATCTGGAAATTGTTTCGTTTAAGACAGGATTTCGTCATACACAGATTTTTGTAGCACCTTTTATAATATTGTTTCTCTCATCCCTTAGCATTGTATATGAACTATTCTTTAAAGAAAAGTTTAATTGTTGAATCATGGTTATTTAAAATTAGAATAAACTATGGCTATAGCGGAATCGATCGGTATCTTGAAAATTTTCCGTAGAAGACAATATTCCGTTTTAGACAAATTCTACTCTGTGTTCAGATTTGCAGGAACTTGAAAATCTTTCCGATTTAGACATATTTCCGCCTTACACAGTCCACCTTTTACAGAGAGTTTATTGTATATATCTATTTTCGGCAAAATTGTCTACAGCCCAGGTCCGGTTCGGCGCGACCCGAGTCTGCAGAAGAAGTAAGACTAAGATACTACCCAGAGAAGTGATATCCAGACTTAACCCGTCCTGAGGCTCGTGTAGGCCTCTAAATGGCATTTGAAAGAGGGAAAAAGTGTAATAAGGTCTGGAAAAATTTTAAATAAATTATGAAAAAATTGAACGTAAATTTGAACGTAAATTTCGTTCAAACTCGTATATTTTTTGAGTTTCCGTTCAGTTCAAACTCGTTTATAAAATAGTGAGCGAAGTTCAGTTCAACGTTCACAAATAGTGAGCGAAACTCGTGATTTTTCGTTCAGTGAGTGTGTTCATACCCAACACTGAATCTGATCAACATATGTGAAGTACAGTAATTAATTTTCAAAAATAAATAATATTCTGAATGGTTTAGCTGTTAAATGACCCCCCCCCCCTTTATTTTCAAAAAATAATCTCCGAGCTAAATTGATCTTTGCTTCAAAAATACATCACAAAAAAGGTATCACAGAAATTACTTTAAAGTATATAAATAGTAAAGTATATAAATAAAAAAATAAATAGTACAATGTATTCTATTCTAAAAAGGAACTTCTTTTCACTTCGAGTTTTTAAAGTCTAAAAAAAAAAAAAAAAAAAAAAAAAAAAAAAATCATTCTTGAACATTTTCATTTTTATGATTTTTGGATGCTTACCTTTCATTTTATGTCTCTTTTGCAAAAATTCCAGAACAAACTCCAAGGGTTTGAATAGAAAAAATGTCCGATTACTCACATTTTCAGGCGACCTCCACCCCCTCCTCCTCCCCAATCATATTTTAAAAATTTTCCTTGCATTTTTGCATCAATCCAAACAATGTCTAAAATTGCTTTTAAAAAGGTGGAATTCTTCCTTAAGGAGGAACTCGTTCATGCCTGTTTAAATCTATTATTTCTGAACAATTCAACCAAAATTATCAAAAACTGTATAGCTAAATCCGGGAATCTCTACCAAATATCAATCTAATTCAACATTTTTTATGGCAGTTTTCACGGGACAGACAGGCAAACAAACAAAAAACCAAATGCTTTTGTGTGTCAGTGATAAACTTCAATGTAGTTTCGGCAATTAATGAACAAAAAAGGATTATATCCTATTAAAAGATATATGGTGCTATAATTTTTGGCACTGAGAGTATGGAAGACGATGGCAAGTTGTGTACCTTTCATTGAATCTCTAGAAGTAAAAATTGACACCATTATCTGGATCCCTTTAAAGTTTGGAATCTTTTTCATCTTTTCAAAGAAGCTGCAGTATAATGATTGTATAATGATATTTTTGAATAGTGCTCTTGTATTACAGAAAAGAATGGGATTCCTAGCAATTTCCAAAGAAAAAGAAAGGTTCATTCAAAACTTCAAGCATCTTTTCTGAAAAAAAAAACCATTAATAAGTTAAAGAAAAAAAATGTACTGCTACTGCCATCTACATTGATGAATTCAAAGGATATTTAATGAATGAATAAAAAAGAATTATGTCCTAGTTGTTAGGCATTGTTTTTATTTATAGAAATTATAGTTATAATTAAAAAAAAAATAAAAAAAAAAAAGAATTAACAGATGACTATTTCAAAAAACGTAATTATTAAATTATTTAAAAGTCCAAAGTATTCTTTTAAAATACTTCTTAAATTACAATAATCTCATTAATAAATCTATTAAAGCTAATGTTTATTAGTTATTTAATCAATGTAAACATCGTATCATTTTGAAATTGCTAAATAAAAAATAGCAATTTACCAAAAATAATATTTTTCAAAATTATTTTAATATTAATTATTTTCTCTTGAAATTATAATAATCGGCTTTTACTTTAAATCTAAATCATTTTAACGTAATTTTTCAGCATTTTAAACAGTTACTTTGCCAGTTATGCAATAAAAAAAAAAAGTGACTATTTTAGCGTTTAAATCATGCGGGCTTCAGTGAACAATGTAAAAGGTGGTCATAATTAAACTGACATTAAACTGACTGCATGTTTTGCAATATGATCTAATTGAGAGAATGAGATTAAATTTTGTAGAATTATTAAACAAAACGGCAGATGAAGGATTCAGGAAAAAAAAAAAAAATCCAAAAGTTAGGGAAGTATGTGTCACTGTATATATAAGAGTTTTAAAAAATGCAGAATCAATACTGAAATAAAATTATTTTTTAGCACATTCAATTCAGATTCAATGTGAATATTCCTTATTTATTTATTTTTATTATGTACTGCATTCTGTGCCAAGAAATCACAACAGTAGAAAGTAAGTTCTCTGCAGGAATGTCTCACGCAGTTCTTTATACATTACCATTCAGAGGAGCTATGTCCAAAAATCTGGATTTTTCAAAACTCACTTTTTTATTACACAGCACCATAAAGTTCCCACTTTTAAGAAGTTTTTTTTTTTTTTTTTTAATACCTTTTATTCCCATCTTGTTTAATCACTCTACAAAATTTTGCTCCTTTCTGATAATTTGATTCTGCTACAGAACATTCTATACTGTCAATTTAATTATTCCACTATAGTATTATGTTATGTGGTGTTATTTTTAATATACCACTGCTAGAAAATTCATATAACAGCTTGATTTGAAATTTTTTAAAAAAAATCTAATTTTTATGAATTTTTATTAACACAAAGATACTAGCGGACCCGACAGACGTTGTCCTTCTTGGCACCGACTCCAGTAAATCAAATAAATGTACCTAAATATAGTAATACGCACGATAAACACTACGCTCTTAATTTAATTTCTTATTACAATTATGTAAGGAAATTATTTTTCACTCTTCAGTATTTTTTGAAGTCGGTTCAGTTTTTGATAGAAAAGTTTATTCCTCTCTTTTTAGTTAAAAGTTAACGATTTTCTGAAGTCGGTTAATCAAAATTATAATACAGGAAATATTATTGTAAAGCATACACGTTTGTCAGAAGTGGGGTTCGAACACGCGATCTCTTTCTTCAAGAAGCTGAGCTTAAATCTGGCGCCTCAGACCGCTCGGACATTCCGTCCGCATTTTATTCATCGAACTTATTCAACACTTTTAATTAACAAAAAATCACTAACTATTAGTTTTTGCCTAATTACTAAAAAATTACTGAATCAATTTCGACGAAATGTGAGTCTAAATCATTCTCGAATCTACTGGAACGCACACACAAAGTTTCATCAAAATCGGCCCAGTCGTTTAATAGGAGTTCAATTACATTACGCACAGAAGATTTTTATATATAAAGATGAGCATTGAAAATTTCAGGTTTTTGCGCCGAAGACATCGCCAAATTAGGAAAATGTGAATTATCTCACGAACTACTGGATTTAAACGAATTTGCTTAGTAGCATTCGATTCAGAATGAAAAAATGCACTAAAATATGTTATCAGTTGAAAAATAACTACAAAAGCCGATTTTTATGGAATTTTTTAAAAGTTCGTTCTTTTTTCTACTCATCTTAGGGGTGGAATTTTCAAAAATCCTTTTTTAGCGGCACTCGATGTTATAAGAAGTATTTTTACCCCAATTTTCAAGATTTTTGGTTCGGTAGATTTTTTTGTGCAATGATTAATATGAAATCTTGACTCTTTTTAATATATATAGCACTTTTAATTAGCGAAAAATCACTAACTATTAGTTTTTGCCTAATTACTAAAAAAGTACTGAATCAATTTCGACGAAATGTGAATCTAAATAATTCTCGAATCTACTGGAACGCACACACAAAATTTCATCAAAATCGGTCCAGTCGTTTAGGAGAAGTTCAATTGCATACACACGCACAGAAGATTTTTATATATAAAGATGAGCATTGAAAATTTCAGGTTTTTGCACCGAAGACATCGCCAAATTAGGAAAATGTGAATTATCTCACGAACTATACTGGATTTAAACGAATTTGCTTAGTACCGTTCGATTCAGCATGAAAAAATACACTAAAATATGTTATCAGATGAAAAATAACTACAAAAGCTGATTTTTAAGGAATTTTTTAAAAGTTCGTTCTTTTTTCTACTCATCTTAGGGGTGGAATTTTCGAAAATCCTTTTTTAGTGGCACTCGATGTTATAAGAAGTATTTTTACCCCAATTTTCAAGATTTTTGGTTCGGTAGATTTTTTTGTGCTATGATTAGTACGAAATCCTGACTTTCTTTAATATATATAGCACTTTTAATTAGCGAAAAATCACTAACTATTAGTTTTTGCCTAATTACTAAAAAAGTACTGAATCAATTTCGACGAAATGTGAATCTAAACCATTCTCGAATCTACTGGAACGCACACACAAAATTTCATCAAAATCGGCCCAGTCGTTTAGGAGGAGTTCAATTACAGGGCTCCCAACACATTTTAGTCCTCAGAAAGGGGGAAAGGGGACCATTTTTATTTAAAAAGGGGACTTTGGGGGACCATTTCTGCTTAAAAAGGGGACTTTGGGGGACTATTTTTGCTTAAAAGGGGAACTTTGGGGGACCAATTTTATTAAAAATAGAAACAAAACAAACAAACAACAACAACAAAAAAAGGATCATATGTGTGTAAAATTATAGCACAAAATTTCCTAAATAAGAAGGTAAATTTTTAAAATTACCCCAGAAAATATATTAGATAGTTATCTTTATAAGATTTCATTAAACAATGTATATAGTTTTATTTAAGCATACTTAAATATCCTGCTGAAAAAGTATATAAAGCATTCAATATTTTGGCATTCACCTTGATAATTCTCGTTACAGGTAAAAAATAATAATGATCAGTTAATAAAAACAAGTAAGTGGGTAAGTATGATCACAGATCACTCAGAGGGTTTTATTTAATAATCCTTTCAAAACATTCTGATTTTAATTAATAAACCAAAATTGTTAATTATATGTTAAAAAATTATAATTGTTTTTAATGATTAAATCCTTACATGGATGGGGATGATATAAGGCAGTGAGAATGGAGGTAAAGAGAGAGTGAAGAATAACATTATTCATAACCTGGCCTTTCATTTAAGATATTACATGAAATATTGTAGATTAAATTTGAGAATTTTTTTTTAAATAGCTTTCCCCGGTGACAGAAAGGGATGAAAAGATGCTAATTGTTAAGATAGGCTGAGCAGATTTTTTTTTCTTAATTTTTTTAGAAAATTTATGGAATGTTAATGAACGCAATTAAACATTAAAACATCTGCTAGTGGTGAAAAAATGAGTTAAGACGGTGGGAAATGAGTGCTTAGGCCAAGAATTTTAAAAGGATGTGTGAAAAAAATCAATTTTCTGATTCTCCACCCCACACATACATAAAGAATGAAGAAATGCCCCTAATTGTCTGCGGTCAAAATAGACCCTAGCAAGATGCTGAGTTCGATGAGACACTTCCTTCGGTCAACCCTTCAAATGAGATTGTATCTTGTTGTAGTTTAATTAGGGGTTGAGTAAGAAAATTGCTTAAAATACTTAAGTTAGAGCATGGAGAAGTAAAAAAGAAGCTTAGAAATTTAATCCTTTCTGCCCACATACACACTTCTTAAAATTTTTCATATATTATAAAAAATATCTGAGATTTTAAAATTGATGACTTGATTACTTTTCTTAATTTCGTTTTTTTTTTTTTTTTTTTTTTTTTTTTGCTAAAATTAATATTTGTATTAGTGCTAACTACTACCACTCATAAATAAAAGGAGCCAATAAGTTCATTTTATATAGCCTACAATAACAAATCAGACATAACAATGATAATTAGTGGAGAAACGCTTAGATTTAAATAACATGTCATGCAAAAGCATTTCTTTTTCTTTTTAAAAAGCGATATTTGAATAAAATAAAATCTTAATCATTTTTTATGAAAATTACACATTCAGAATTAGTGTCAAAAAATAGGCATATATGCAGAAATTTAAAATATATAAATGCAGTATATGTAAATATTCTGCATCCCCAGGGACAATCCTTGTAAAAATAATTGGATGTGGTAATCCTGAAACTTTCTTCTACCTTATATATGTTAATACTTCAAAATTCGCAATCACAGTCCCAAAATTAAATTGCAATCTATGCCCATCATGAGAATTCTAAAAGATATGAAATTTTGTGCATTAGTTCTTCAAATATGATTATCGCTAAACTTGTGCAAATCCCACAAAATGCAGCTTAGGAACACCATCTATTGAAAGTTTAATATCAAAACCTAATCAGTAACAATCAGTAACTTGTGTCAATGTCTAATTGAATCCTAAGTTAGACAAAAATTTGTGCATTAAATCAGATAGATATACTGCAGAAATCCTTTTAAAAAAAATGCATTATAGCAGCGCTACTTGTTAATGAATTTACATCAAAATGTAAAAAATGTCAATTCATCTTAAGGACTAACTGAATCTAAAATTTGATGAAATTCCGTGCATTAATTCTGGATATAGTAACTATTGTCGAAATTGCAACAAATGCAGATAAACAGTGCCATTTGTTGAGCGATTTATCCAAAATATAAAAAATGTCAATTCATGTCAAGGACTAACCGAATCTGAAGTTTGATAATAATCTGTTCATTGATTTTGGAGATTGAGCGATTGCAGAAATTGTGAAAAATGCAGCATAGAAGAGCCACATGTCCAGCGATTTACACCAAAAACTAATCAACACCAATTTACAGCGGCAGTCAAAAGTTTCTGGCCAGTATAAAATTTTTCGTTTTTTGAAAGTATACCCATATAAAGAAGAATCTCAAAATGATACTCATACATTTTATTGACATAATAGTTGGGAATTTATTTATGGAATAACAAATGGATATCAATAAATACAACTGAAAAAATCAATTGCAAAGAAAAACACATGCTTTCAAAAGTTATCGGCCATCTTGGAAAGTTTGGAAAAAAATTGTGTTATAATAGAAAATCACTGTGATCAACTAGATTGTCAATTAGTATGTTGTTGTCATACCTCTAGCAAAATGTACCGAGGGGCAGCAACTTGGCATAGATTCAATGAAAAGTGTTGGAAATTGTCTGCGGTACGTTTTTTCTACTCATCTTGAAAATTTTGCGAAAATTCCAGCCATGCTGAATTGGAGTTTTAGTAATTTCAAACATGTTTTTTAAGTTCATTCCAAAGATTTTCTATAGTATTCAGATTGGGTGCTTGGGCTGGCCATTTCAAAAGCGACATTTTCGTGCGAAAGCCACTGCTTGACAAGCTTTCGTGTATACTTTGGTTTCTTATCATACTGGAACTAATAGTTGTGACCAAAATTTTGTCTCCCATCCAAAACTGGAAGTCGAAATTATTTCATGAATTCAATATTTTCTTCTTGTAAATATAGAGAAAAGTAAAATATGTGAAAAGACATTTTACAAGATTAAAATGGTATAACATATCACATATGTCGAATCCTTTAATTCACCTTATTTATACATAAAACCAAAATAAACCAACAACATAAAACCAAAAAGGGGGAGAGAAGTCTGAATGTTTGGAACATTCTGACTTCTCCCCCCCCCCTTTATTACATTGTCTTTGGATCAGTCCACTTCGTATAAAAGAACTCAACCTTCGACTTCTACTTTTTTGTTGTTTTAACCCTGATGATGGGCATGACATGCTCGAAAGTACTAGGTTTTGTTAATAAAAAACACCTTTAAGTAATCTGAGTATTTTATTTTGGTTTTAAGACATTTTACTCCAACCATTTCCTTTAATATGATTCAGAGTTGTGAACTTTAAATTCATTTTTCTTAATTTTAATCGTCTGTTTCCCCACAATTCAATGATTCTTTCCATTCAAAAAGCTTCATTTTTTTTGGAGGGGAGGGGAGCGGAGTGAAGCATGCCAAGGCCTATTATTGAAGACTGGTCAAGCAGTAGCTTAGTATAGTAACTTTCATGTTCTGCAATTTATTTAATTTTTTTTAAATTTTAATGAGATTCTTCAAATTTGCCTGTATTCTGCAGTGATTTTTTTACATTTAAATTCATGAAAAAATTTCAGTTACAATGCTTTTTTATAGCCATTATAATGCTTTTTTTTTTATACTCACTTTATAAATTTTGTCCTCTTGGATTTTTAAGATTTTAGCAATTTTCAGAGGTTTTTTTTATTTTGCGGCGCTTTTTTTCAGACACAGAAAAGGGGACTTGGGGGACCAAAATACAAAAAAGGGGACTTATGGGGACCTTTTTCTAAAAAGGGGACTTTTGTGGGAAAAAGGGGACCATTTGGGAGCCCTGCAATTACATACACACGCACAGAAGATTTTTATATATAAAGATGAGCTAATTTTATAAATAACAGTTGAGAAACACTGAAAATACAATTTTAATTTAAATTGTGAATTACTAATGTTGGGCTATGTTAGCATACTTACCATTAAGTTTTTTCTTATAAATTACATAATTTGATTTAAAACTTATTATAGTATGTTGGTTACTTTAAACCAATATACATTTAAATTTATTTAAATGAAATTTATCATGTGCTAATTTCACAATTTTTTTTTTTTTTTTTTTTTTTTTTTTTTGTCTGTGTGTGTGTGTGTGGTATACATTTTGCAGCAACACAAAATTTTATTTTCTATTCTATAAAACACTTGCATAATTAAACTGATGTCTGGGTCTATATTTATCAAATGTTATTTGAAAAAATCTAATTTTTAAAAAACTTCTCAGAACATCTTTTTTTTTCCTAAGTTTATTTTTTAAAAACTGGATGCCATCCTGCTGGAAAAAAAATCATCACCGATCTCATTTTTTGCCCACTAATCGAAATTTTGCTTATACTGATCGAGGGAATATTTTAAATATTCAACACACAAACTGAAACTGCACTAAGTGAGCAATAGCCATAAATAGACAATAAACATACAAAAAACATTACTTTCTAAAGATTCAAAGCATCTTTAAATAGATTTGCAGGGATGAAAATAATTAAGTTTAAAATGTAGTAAGTACATTAAGAAAAAAGCAAAATGCAATAAAGAGGAAAAGATGCAGGAGGAAAAAAGAGAAGAGGGAAAAGTGCAAAAAGTCAAGAATACAAAACATGATTCTACAAAAACTCATATTTTTTTTACCCCTGTATTTAACAGATAAAAAGTTTTTTTTAACTATTTGGAAAATGCTTGTTTTGAGGTTAGAGATATCTGAAATCTTGTGAACTCTGGATTTCATTCGTTTTCTGATTGGTCCATGTTTAATGTCCAGAAATTTTTCTGTTGCCACAATAACAAAAAAAAAAAAAAAAAAAAAAAAAAATTAAAAAATATAAATAAATTAATAGCTCAAAAAGGAATTGACAACAGCTTTCAAATAAACTGCAATTAAAAGTATATTTTCCCCCTCTATACAACAGTGTAAAAATTGAAAACATGTATGGTTTGAAGTTTAAAAATTTGCAGCATTGAAAATTGTAAAACTGAAATTTCAAATAAAATATTTTTATGCTTGGTCCAAGAATATTAATATCTAATCCACAGCATACATAATGTATGACTCTGTTATTATGTAAGCCACATTTTGATTATCATAAAAATTATGTTTATTATTATTTTTTTAAACATAGAATGTCTAAAATTTTAGTCTGAAAATATACTTTTCCAAATGGTCATTGAAATTTGTTAAATTACTTTTTTTTTAAGCCGTTACTTGTTTACTTTTAAAAGAAAACATCTTTGACATAAACAATCATCAACTGCATACAGATGTAACATTTAAAAACTTGAAATTAATAAGCCATTTATTCAAAATATTCTAAAAAGAAAACCAGGGCAAAGGTGCATAATGTATTACAGGAAATATGAAGAGCTCAGTGAAACAGACAGTAAGTGACACAATCATCATTTAAAGAGAATGAGCTGAAAGATTCAAAATCTTTATTTGCATATTTTGTCAAACATTTCGCCTCCTTTATCAATTAAAATCTCTGTGAGTATTTTTTTTTTTTTTTCACATTATAATTCAACAGAAGAGGAACATTGATTATCTTCAATCATATGATGAACTTTTTTTTTTATCACATACAATCTTTATCACCTGAGCTCTTCCTATATTGAAAGGATTTTAAACAATAAATTGTATTATTAGATTCGAATTGTTTTCACATTAAAACTTTATACTATTCTTGTTGGTTTTTCTTTATTATTTAGATTAGAGCTTAAATTCTTTTAAAATAAAAGTCTTTCTTGTTTATAATTTTAGTTACCCAGAAGTCAACTTAAAAAACAAAAGCATTAAATTTAGAAAAACTAAAATTAAAAACTGGAATTTTGATGTGTTAAAATGTGGAAAGTGGTGTGCCTTCTAATCTACAAAAGATAATGTATTTTGTTATATTAAGAGGGATGGGGGAAAGTTGTTTGCTCTAACTTTAGAGTTCATATTACCTTCTACTTTTCTTTCAGAACACAGCATATTTAACACTCCTGTCTCAGTTTGAATTTGCAACAAAACTGCTAAGTCCTGGAATTTTAAACACAATTTCCTGAAAATCTGAATTATCATTTTGCAAGGTAATAAACAAAAATTATATATCTAAAGATTGCTGAACCCTTGTGTCAGATATTTCCATATTAAAAGATGAAAATAATCAACATATATATATATAATCAAATTTTTGGAAATAAATTCATAGAAAGAAGCTGAAATAAATGGGCAAAATAAAATGCAGAAAACTGCAATCAAATAAAAAATTTAATTTATATATCAAATTCTCAAGTTTCTGCTCAAGCTTCTACAGCAAAAATTTTCATAGCCAACAACTTCGGATAACTAGTTTTGGAACTACAGAGAGATGAATATTTTATCAAGGAAGAAATATTTTCTTACAAGCCTGAATGTTGCTAATGTTAAGCAATGTAATGTAACGTTATAATGCAATGCTGCTAATGTTAGCTTCAACTAAACTTCAAACATCAAAAGAATAAACACAAATGGAATGTGGTGAGAACAATGTTTTAATTCTAATTTGCATCTAAACTGATTCAAATGCATTTTTCAATTTCAAATTGAAAAAAAAAAAATGCTTGTAATTAGTATATTAAAATTCTTCATCTCAAGTAACAAATAAGGATATTGAAGATTTGATGCTCAAATGGTATTTTTATCTTAATGTACTTCTGTTTCTATCAAAAACAAAGTTAAATCAGTGATTTTAGAAACTACACAAGTCTGAGTTCTAATATTTTTCAGGAAATAAAAACTGGGCTACACACAAATTCTAGTTGTTTTATAAATTTTTCAATAGAAAAGGTATTAATGAAAATTTTGTAAGGTATTTGTATAAATCATATATGTATAAATCATTTATGTCTGCATCTTTACTTTAAAATACATGAACAAATTCAGACAGAAAAACTTTCAGTAAAGTTTATTATGGTCATAGATTTCTGGGGAAAAAATTGTTGTTTGATAAGTCAAATTATACAATTATACCATGCAACACCCCCCCCCCCCCAAAAAAAAAAAAAAAATATATATATATATATATATATTTAAACTTGTAACATTTAATGACATACAAAAATAATAAAGGGAAATAACACTAAGAGCACAGACTTTCAAATAGTTATATTAACTTTATTAAATAGCAGAATTCTAAGATTAAATAAATGCAAGGATTACTATTAAAAAAAAAATAGTAGCATTTAACCCTTAACCCTCCACACGTTTTTGTACTTTATGATGGCCTCCGTAGTGGAGCCAATGGAGTGCAAAGGGTTAAAATTTGTGATCCTTTTAATTTATTTATTGATACATTTATACGCCCACACCAATATTAATGTTTTTTTGCTGTGAGAGGGCTCTTTAATTCATGGTTGGCTTTATCTGGCAGCACAGTATACTCGCTTATTCAGAATATGATGACTTCCCCCCCACCCCTCACGTATTTATTAAATTGAACTCAAATATAAGTTTCAGAATTGATTGGGTAAGCCTAAAGCTTATAAGGTTTAAGCAAATTACACTTGGAGAGATGATTTTTAGACGACACATAAAACAGCCCAATCTCTACATATACATATTTAGACTTAAATGTTGATACTTAAAAAGGGTGAAACATTCCTTTAAATCATTTTGTAGAAACAATTTCATTAGCTCTTTTATACTTTGTATACCTGATAGGCATATCAGCTAAATTTTCTTATATCAAAATCACTGCAAAGAAAAAATAGCACAAATCACCAAATTTGATCTTTGTTCAATGTTTTAAGAGCCTTAATTCACCTATTATCTTTGCATAAATTTTCCGATCTGACAAAGCAAAATTTCCTACAATCTTGGTTAAATTAAAGAAAATACATATAATTAGTTGAACATCGATCACATAATGATATCAAATGATGCCGCCTGATGGGAAAGTCAAGTAATCCACTGATGATGCACATTGGCATGAATGTGTTAAAGGAACATAGTTATATTCACCACTGTGATTGGCCACATTTTCTTCTTGCTTTGTTGATATTGTCATTGACTTATGTTGCTTTTTTTTAATAATAAGAACTTTGAGTGGAAACAGATAAATATTTCTATGAAACTCTTGTCTACACATGTGGGGATAACTTTAAAGGTATGTTTGCAACAAAAATTACATTTTGAAAAAAAAAAAAAAAAAAAAAAAAAGTGGACTAGTAGTTTTTTAAATTGATTTGTTTGAATTATTTTCCTTATTTGGCCAAAATTTTAATTAAATCTCAACATTCTTGTTGCATTTTGCTCTAACTCTATGCTATAAACAATGTTACAAATAAAGTTTAAAAATCATACCTGAAAGAATAACATGTGCTTGTTTTTGGCGCTCTCTGAGTTTCATATACTGCTTTTTAAGGGATGAAATGTCTAAGGTCAGTCTTTCAGTGTTGAAATTTGTGAATGACAAGGGAATATTACTTTCGACTGAACCATAAGCTCCTGGTCCAATATTACTAAATGAAGCAGCTGAACTCGGAAGACCTAGAATAAATTTCATATAAAAAATGTACAACACAAGAATTACTAAAATAAAAAGAATTTTTTTTTTAAATTACATATACTATCTGGTAATTACAGGAGAAAATGAAAAAAGAAATTATTTTAATGTAATTTAAATGCTCTGAGAACATTCTAGAAACAAATTCAAGAAAATCTTTTGTTAACAATTCATACATTTTATAACATATTCCAAAAACATAAATAAAATTTTAATTCAAAGCAACAATATTTCAATTCAAATGCAGTTTTCTGAAACTATTTTGCTTTGGAAGCTATAAAAAAAAAAAAAAAAAAAAAAAAAAAAAAAAAAACCAGACAGTACATTTAAAAGAGTAACAGAAACTTATATTAGATATATGGGATACCATTATAACTTCTAGATCAGGGTTGGATTTTTGACATCAAAAAATAATTTTTGATGTGACAGTGTTAAAAACTGTTTTTACTGGTTTATTCTGTCAAAAACCTAACATTTTTTATATTTTTCTGATTTATAGTGTAAATGTAGCATATCATACATTTCTAGATTGACTTTTCCTTGTTGTTCTTGATATTATTATTATTCACTGTTACATTAAAATCATTTTAGAGATGCAAAAATGTTGTTATATAGTATGACAATAGATGTCAAGCATGGACAGTTTATTGAATAAACTTGAATAGTCATAGATATAGCATTTTAAAATGCATATCTTATGCATTTTAAAAATGCAATTAAATGGGGATTTTCATTTTACCCAGAATCATAAAATTGTTAAATTTACAAATTTGTATACAAACCTTCTTAAGACCTGATTTTAAGATTTCTTAGACTTAAAATGTAACGCATAGCAAAATAATATTTAAGAAAAATCCGAATATTTTAATAATTTATATATTTATGTACCATAATTTTTATTTGTTAACTTGAGTACAAATATATACAAATCTTACAGACCATTCTAGCATCTATATTTTTAGAAATAAATTTTTACCTGAATAGTTGTGAAATATTCTTTAAATCTAAATTTTTTTAAAGTTACAATAAAACTATTTATGTCCTGTTTACATTTTATTTAAAATTATTTAGCTACTAGCAAAAGCCGTGCTTTGTTTGGATTCGCGAAGCATTATTTCATAAGATAAATATTTGAAAATAACATTATTATTTTATATTATTTTTGCATCTTTATTAAGCAAAAACTTTATCTTATGTTTCGGCGTATTTAAATTTTAGAAATGCACATTCAGCCAAATAATTAAGAATTTCCTCGGAATTTTTTATCTGTGATATAAGACTGGTATAAATAAAAATATTTTCGAAGCAAAACTTTACAAAATATTTTTTTTAATTTTTAACTAAAAGTTTATATATATATAGTTATATATATAGTTATATATATAAGTTATATATATATATATATTTGAAAAACATTTGAAATCGGCTCTCGTTGATACTAAGAACTATTATATGTAATTTTTTTCATTCTAATTTCTTCTTTTTTTCGGCATACCAGCATATGAAAATTTTTTACATTGTAGAATCTCTCGTAAGGAAATTTTCTATTAAATGCTAAACCTTGAAGGGTTTTCACTCTCGACAACGCTACGTGCGTTAAGCAAACTTGTGTCTCTTTATCCCCAATATCTACTACTGCTTTATCTAATGTCAAACCTTGGGATTTATGAATTATAACTGCAAAAACTGATTGCAAAGGAAATTGTTTTCTTGAGCAATTTATGCTTCCATTTTTCCAGAATTTAATTATTGGGGGAATTGGTATGCACCAATTCTTATAAGTTAAATTACTGTAGTATTCAAATCTATCCATGATTATTCGCGATATCTGGTCTGGTGGCTTGTGATTTTCTTTAATACGCGCAACAAAGTCTAAAGTACCGTTCACTAAACCTTTTTCGGTCCACAAATAAGAGCGTAACATTACTTTACATCCAAATGATGAAGTAAGAAATGATTAAAGTCGATTTGTCGTTTCTGAATCGGCCAACTTTGCTTTAGTACATTTATAAAGAGCTTGAATCGAGGCAACAACTTTAAGCAGTTCTTTTAATTTTTCTTTTATATAACAAATTTTAAAATTAATTTTATTTGTTTACAATTCTTTTGTTGCCACTTTATATATATAAAAAAAAAATCCATAATACAATTCTTTTAAAATGTTTAAGTGTCATCTGTGCAAACGATTTTGCGGAATGATGAAAACATATTTTATTTATTAAATTAATCATGATTCTATCTATAATTACTTACTCCATGATTTATATTTTTTTTTCTGAAAATATACGCGTTTCATTTTTTATTTATTTGCTAAAATGCGTCCGCATTGGAAATGCATGTAAAATAAATTAATTAAAATAATAATTTTTTTAATGTTTTACTGTAAAAAAAATCATATTGTGCAAATCTACAGATCATAATTTATTTTTGTGCTTAATTTGAAGTTAAAATATTGAATAGTTTTTTTGTAAAGTGTACGACAAAATGTAATTTGAGTGGTCTAGTAGAGGATTCGCTTCGCTCATCCTAATTATTTAAAGTGAATTGAAAAAACTAACACATTGCATATTTTTATTACATACATGTGACTGCATGAATAATCTTTTACATTTAAAATTATTCTTAAATTATTATTGATTTTAGAGAGATTCTTAAGTGCTTTATTTATTACTTATCCATTATACAAAGTATAGGAGAAGCCTTGCAATTGTTTATAAAAAAAAAAAAATAATAATAAAAAAAAAAAAATTGACAGATTTACACGTTTCAGACACTGGAGATTCTGAAAAATTTATTTTTAGGAAAAAAAAATTTGTCGTCTGACTGCGTGTCTGTGAGTTTGTCTCCCAAACAAATTGAGATAGAAACTTGAAATTTGATGTGTACTTAGTATACAATAATGGGAAGAACCCTATTGAATATCAGTAACCTCAATTATCCAGAACTTTTTTTCTTTTTGGAATCTTGAAATGTTCTTTTTGATGAAAGGTATATAAAAATTTTAATTTTGCATAAGAATGAAGTTGATTGAATAATTACTTGCCGAGATATTTGTAATCATATTTTCTATATGATTTTTTATGACTCAATATTTCATTAAAATTTCAATTCAAATATATATTTTAATTGGAAATGAGATGTTTAATCTGACATAGTAAACTGTTAGTTAATATGATTATTATTTTCATTGTTATAAAAAATTTTCTTTTACACAATTCGGTACTACTTAATTATCCCATCAACCAAAAAACTATCGCCAAACTATAAGATTAAATATCAATAATGGCTTATCTAAATGTCTCATTCATTTGACATTAAACATGTCACATGTGTTTGTTATGTCACAAAGTTATATTTATTTTGACGTTTTACTTGTATTTTTATTAATCTTTTACTATTTTTTTTTTTTTTTTAATTATGCCAATTTGTATAATTTATGAATAGTTTGGCAATTATATAATTTGTCAAAATTAGTTGACAGGATAATCAAGTAATACCTGCAATTCAGTAACAGAGCATTACTATGTATTAAAAATATTTAAATATATGTTTAAATTTTATTTTGGAATTGTGATGCATTTTATTTTATAAATAGTTTACACATATTTAATTTTCATATTTTATATTATGGATATCCATGATGAGTAAGTATTATGGTGGCTCTCAATGACTAATTTTTTTTTAATTCAGTTAGCTTTTTAATTAAAGGTTGTTTAGAAATCTACCTTTCAGCTTAAAAATAATATTCAATTATTTATTTACTTTTTTATTTATTTTAAGGAAATAATAAAAAGACTAGGAAATAATAATACTGAAATAAATCACTTAATAAAAATATAGTAAAAAGTAAGAATTTTCACAAGGTTAAAAATTTAATATTTATTTGCAAATTTTAATCTCTACAAGATAGAATTTTAAAGAGCAAGTTTTTATCTCAAAGGATTTATGTAATTCTTAACTATTAAAATGCATTTTATTTCAGTATATATTTATATAAATCAACTTTTGTTTGTTATATAATCAATAAACAAATTGGATTAAACACTTCAAGAAAACTTTTACTTCGGAGGAAATTTCTGAGAAACTATTTTATTTTGAACAGAGTGATAAATTCTGCCAAATTATAACTTATTTTTTAACAAATTATAAAATTTCTTAAAAAAAAATCTAATTTTTTTACACTATGCCAAATAATTTAAGATTATTATAGAGATCTTATAAGAAGTATATATACATTGTAGCATTCTAATGCAATTCTTTTGTTTTTGTTTTTCTTGGATGGATGAATACACTTTAGAATCATTTTGATGCTGAATATTTCATATAAAATAACTTAATACTAAAGATAGAATAAAAAAAATAATTATTATTATAATGTAAAAACAATCTACTATTGAATTTGACATTTTTGACATGATGGTAAAAAACATGATAAAATCTGGTAAATACTGTCATGTGTTAAAAACTTGCCAATCTTGATCTAAATCATCTAGAGGATTCATATCTTTTCTAGAGGAAGAGGAGGAGAGAAGATCCCAATGAAGCATTTTTTTTTAATTTTTTTTTTTATTTTTTTTTATTCAATGTACATTTCTATTTGTAAAATTATATGCTTTAACATTTTTGGTTTGAAAAATAGGTGACTGAAAACACAATTTCCTTGAATCTGCCTGTATTCTTTAGTCACAAATGAAAATACTGCTCTTACATACAGGGTTTATTATTATTATTATTATTATTATTTTTAACTGTCGCTATTTAGAGCTTTCTGTAACTAATTTTAATAGCCAGAACTACTTTAAAATGTATAAGAAGACTAATGAAATCAAGGGAAAAAAAGATTAAAAAATAAAAATAGTTCTATCACCAGCAGTGAGGGCTATTTCATGTGACATGTTATGCTCGGTCATTGAAAATGTTGTACAGTAAATGCAAGATGTGGTGCAAGAGAACAGCGGTGACATTGAATGTGGTTGTACTTCTCATCGGAAAAGAACATATGATGAATAAAACATGGCATTTTATCCAAATTATTAATTTTGTCTGCTTCTGGGTTTTTTTTTTTTTTTTTTTTTTTTTTTTTTTTTTTTTTTTTCATGTGCAGCGCCAAATTTTCCGGTATCAGCAGTGATTGGAACTATTTTTTTTTTAAATCTTTTTTCCGACGGTTTTATTAATTCATTAATAAAATTCTGTGTCATTCCAGTTATTAGAACGAGCTATCAGCGGCTCTGAATAGCATCAGTTAAAAAACATGCTGTATATATATATACTTTTAAAAAGTTTTGAGAAAAATGTAATTAAAGTTTGATACATGAATAAAATTGATTTTTTTTTTAATTACATAGAATCGTCTATTCCAGTTCCATAAAACAAGTAGTGTGCAGATACTGAAGGATCCAAAGCATCTTTAATATCTTCAACTATGTCTTTGGCTAACTTCTGACACAAAGCCAACACAAAAATATTGCTTTTAATGGTTTAGTAAAGGTCAAAGGGATTGAGAGCCTGGAGACTCAATTGTCTGTAACTCGGAAAGTTTTACTCCTAATGACTTCAAATTTTCTAATAATATTTCTTATAAAATGTAGTATTAGAAAATAAAAAAAAATTGATTTTTTGCCCCTTTTCCCCCTTAAATGAGGGGGGGGGGGAATGGAAAGAAAAAACAATTGACAAAAAGAGCATAAGAGAAACAAAATTTATTAATATTTTTTTAAAGCAATTTTCATATTTTTTTTTTATTTTCATTTTGTTGTTGTTGCCAACTGTATCAAAATTTAATGGGTTAGTGCAAAAGTTTGTGCGGAGGTGCAACAGATGGCGTTAGAAGCGGCGCACATACGGGTATTTGACCAATCTAGGCGGCCAAAAGTCAAATTTTCAAAGTACTAAAACCATTAAACGAATGACAACCTGAGTTAGAGGACAGTTTTGTGAACAACAACCAACCATTCAACCTTTTCCCGGTCAACGCATCTCGTTAAAACTTTAGTCGGAATTCAATCATTCAACTTGTTGTTTATGTCAGCTCTTGGCGTTCGTGTAGAGAAGTTACCTTTGAAGTGAAATATATACCGTATTTTCGGGCGTAAGCGCCGCGGCGCATACGAGTTTAAAAGTTAAAATTATGCTTACTGCGGCGCTTCTGCCGGGGCGGCGGATAGGATATAATTTTTTTTTCCTTGCAGCGATAGTCATGACAGAGGTGATTCTGATAGGAATTTTTCTGAAAATTGTGCAAAGTCAATCATCAGGAAGAAAATGCGAAGCATAAAAAATATCGCGAATTTCGACAAATGATAGCCTAATTTCTGTCAATCATTCCCAGAAAAAGCAAGAATTTTATTAAAGGATCGGGAGAAAAAAACACGACTTTTATCAAAGGTTCGCGGGAAATGAATGAATTTCGCCGAAGTATCACTAAAAAAACCCACATTTCGAGGAAAGATTGCAGTAAAAACGCGAAATATGTCAAAAAATCTCTAAAAAAACACAAATTATGTCAAAAGATGGAGGAAAAATCGTGAATTTCTCAAAGGTTCACCAAAATGAACGCCCAAAAGAATTGTAAAAAAAAATTGTTAGAAAAAAACGCAAATATGTCGTATCTATAAATAAACGGCAAAAAACAAAAAGAAACATAAATTCAGGCAAAAAATGCAGAAAAAAGGAGAAATTTGGAAAAAAAAGCATAAAATCTATTAAAAAATCTTAAAAAAACGAACATTTCTTCAAAGATTCACGATTCATTCATTTCATCATGATTCATACCGTTTTCAAAGGCAAATGAGAAGGGTGTGAATCATGATGAAATGAGTGGATCATGAATCTTTGATGAAAAGTGTGTTTTTACGAGATTTTTTAATAGATTTCATTCTTTTTATGCTTTTTTTACAAATTTCTCCTTTTTTCTGCGCTTTTTCGACAGAATTTACGTTTTTTAAGAAAAAACGCAATTTTTTTCAAGTATTGCTTCAAGTATCAAAATTCATTATTCATTCAAATTTCCTTAATGCCTGACATTGACGAACCACCTCTAGACTGGACGTACGGTTGATATGCAACTAGGCCATCCAGAACAAACTTACATTGTTCCATTCAAATATTCATAATTCATTCAATTCTTCATGATTCATCCCTTGCTCATCCCCATAAAAAAAGCAACTTTTAAGTATCGCGAAAAAAAACTCTGCAAATTCGTCAAATATCGCGATAAAACCCTTCAAATTTCATCAAATATCGCGATAAAACCTTGCAAATTTTGTCAAATATCGCGATAAAACCATGCAAACCTCGTTACGAACTATAAAAAACGTATTAAAAAATCGCGAAAAAAAGGCTGCACGAATTCAAATTTAATTTTATCATAAAAAATATACAAAATATACTAAATTTAAAATTGGATTTATATTACAAATGTTAAAAAAACTCGAAAAAACACGAAATATAACGCAATTTTTAACATTTTGATGTATTTTCGTAAGTGCGGCGCATACGGCGGTGCGGCGCTTCTGATGAACATTTGTTTTATTTTAATGCATTTTCGGAGGTGCGGCGCTTACGGTGGGTGCGGCGCATACGCCCGAAAATACGGTATTATTTTACGTTTATTTTGAAAGTGCTTGTGATGGATCCTGATACAGCAGGTAATAATGCAAAAGTTTATTATATTTTTTTATTGTTTTATCGTTAAGAAGTTTAAATGATGCACTTTTAAAATACCCTCATTTTAGAGTAAGATTATTTCTAAAATAATTTATTTAATCGAGTTTTTGTTGTATTGCCCAGGCATATCCTGTTATAATTTTTAACTAAATCGAAAGTTTAAGGTTTTGAGTAATGAAAAATTAAAGAAACTGCCGCGGAAAAGCATGGATGCATATTGTCTGGTACTTTAAACATTTTTTACGAAATATTTTTAAAAAATTGACTATCGCATATAGCATTCTAAAAGAAAATATTTTTATTGTAGGTTCACAAGGTACCTCGAGAGTAACAGTTGTGACCCGTAAATGTTTGTTTAATTGAATGCAGAGTTTTTATTTGCCAAATTTTGAAGATAAATTAAATTTCTTAAAAGATCAGCAGGTATCGGATGAAGATTACACAGACGACCAAATTGAGAGTTTAAAACGCAATTTTTCATGATTTAAATCACAAATTAAAAAGAGATGAATAAAAGCACATAAAAAGGAAGACATATTTATCAAAAACAATCAATCTTGGCTAGAAGGAACGTTTGATATTCAATATAACAATTCACAAAGTCGTGGTGTCGGGAAAATTGAATTGGTGTGCTATTTGTCATACGGCAATGGGCAGATGCCCTGCCAATCACTCTTGTTTTAAGTTTCGACCTATGCTTGTAATGGAAGAAAATTGCCCTTTTGTCTGCGACCAGTGCAGTAAAACTTTCCCCAACTGGCGCGGATTAAGTAATCATAAATCTACTCATAAGAAAGCTGAAATACAGAATGCTTATAATAGAAAGAATGCTCTGCCGGTTGCCAGTAGGAATACTAGGGCTGGTGGTAATTCTAGTAGATTATCTTCGATCAGTAGCTCTCGCAATTCTGCTACTAGTAACATGAGTATCCTTAACAACAGTAATAGAAATTCTTCTAGTAGTAGTAAAACTGTGAAAGGTGGTATTGGGGTCAAAGTTAAACCGGCTGTCACCCCTGCTGTGGCCGCTGGCACTTGTAATAATGTGTCGACTCCCCAAAAACAAAAAGATGATATTGATAGTTTTATTAGAGACACTAAGGATTTTTTAGGCATTGATGATCAAAATGGGCTAGCTGTGGAAAGTGCTGATAATTCAATCGTTATTACAGATGACGATATTAATAGATTCATTGAAGTGGTCACAGGCAGTGGGATCGACAATCCTATTATCAGGAAAACTGATGCTGACCATTGTGACCCCCGTGATAGTAATAGTTCCGATGGTAACCACTTATCCTAGGTTTCTGTTAACCAGTCATCCTCTGACCAAATTGTTCCTACTGATGGCCAGTGTCCTACCACCCTGGATAGTGTTACGACTCCTTATGTTTTAAGTAATACTGATATTTTAACTGAGTCTAATTTTAACAATAGGATTTTACCTGATTTTAACCCTGTAGATTTTAATGCTTTTAATTATTCTGCCTTGTCTCAGGCCCCTTTACAGGCTGAGAAAATTTTTAACGAGTCCGTCATTTTTAATTCCTTTATTCCTAAGAATGATAATTCTAGTATACCTTTTGACTTGAGTAACCGGGGTGGTGAACTTTTTAATAACATCATTGAGTGCCCTGCTGTTTTGACTGATAATGCGAGGACAGTGCCTATTTTGAACGCTCATGATTTGAACACTGAAACTGCCCCTAACTCTATTGATACTGGTAGTATATCTATTGGTCACCCTGATACTGTTGATAATGTTGAAACCACTCTCGATGCTCACCAAATTCAGTCCTCGATAAATGATTCTCCTTCTGCTGACTCACATATTGGTGTCTTTGATGATGCCCCAGATGGTAATCAGAGTGGTGATGATGATGACGACGATGACCCCGGTGGTAGTGGCACTGGCGATGCTATCCCTGAGGCAATCCCGTCAGATCCCCCTCTCATCGAAAGATATGCTAACAGGTTTAATTCTATTTTAAACGAAAATAATGCAAATTTTACTGAGTTTTGTTCAGTTGCTGGCGACTTTGTTTCTTCAATTAAAAAGGAACTTAATTTTAAATCCCGACTCGACGACGGAACAGTCCGTCCCCCTAAGAAAATAGAACCCGAAAATTCTACCAATATACAAAAATTATATAGAAGAAACAGAAAGAAAGCTTTACGGTTAATTTTAGATGTTAATAGTGATTTTTGCGATCTGGACCCGGAGGGGGTGGCCGACCATTATGCAGGTGTTGCTTCAGACCCTTCCCCTAGCACTGACTTTATGAAAGAGGGTGAGCCTGCTGCTGCTCACGTCAGTTGCGATTCGTTTACTAAAGATGAGGTGTCAAAAAAGCTTAGATCCTGTGAGAACACCTCCCCGGGCCCAGATGGCCTCACCTACAACCATCTTAGACTCATCGATAAAAATGCAATAGCCCTGACCCCATTGTACAATTGTTGTTTAAAGTTCAAAGCTGTCCCGCCATCGTGGAAAAACACCACTACCATTTTGTTATATAAAAAAGGCAATAGGACTGACCCTGGGAACTGGCGGCCGATTGCCCTCGGTAACACCCTGTATAAATTATACGCCAGCTGCCTTAGTAAACGCTTACACCTCTAGTTGGATAAATTTAAGATTCTGTCTGCCAACCAGAAGCGCCCCATGATGGGGTATTTGAAAATAATTTTGTTCTTGAAAGTATTATTAGAAATAGCAAGACCAGTAGAAAAGACCTCTTTCTCGCTTCCCTGGATGTTTTGAACACCTTTGGATCCCTCCCCCATTGGGTGATTTTTGAAGCACTCAGACATGCTAGTGCGGGGGAGGATTTTATCTCCATTATAAATGACATGTACAGGGAAGCAAAGACTATTTATAAAACTACTAAAGGCCAGTCTACCCCTTGTGTGGCAGCCACCTGGGTCAGACAGGGTGACCCTTTAAGCGGGGTACTCTTCATACTGGCCATCAATTTCATCCTTCTTAAAATACAGAGAGAGGGCTCTGTCAGAGACCCCGGCACTTACAATCTTTTCCATTACATTCTAGCTTATGCTGACGATCTATTATTGATCGCTAGAACTGCCGAGGATCTGCAGGCCCTCCTTCATCTGATTAACGTTCTTGCCATCAAAATAGGCCTTAAATTTAATCCTTCTAAATGCATTACCTTACATTACAGTAGTAAGCCCCCTGCTGGCTGTCACCCTACTATTTTCAACTTGGCTGGGTCTGATTTACCATATATGATTGATGGGAGTCCGATGAGATTCTTAGGTAAACCGGCTGTTTTTTTTCTCCCAAGGGACTCAGTCACGGTCGACAGCATTAAGCAGAGGGGCATTAAGATCCTTTCCTCTAAGCTTACTCCTTGGCAGAGGATTGACTGTGTAAAAACTTTTTATTATCCATCTTTGCTTTTTCTTCAACGTACTGACCAACTTGCAAAAACTGATTGGTCTATTATCGACGATACTTTGAAGCCCCTGTACAAAAAAACCTTGGGCCTCCCGTCAAATGCCGCCAACGAGTACCTTTATGGTAATAGAGAAGATGGGCTTTTTGGTATTCTGTTGGCGGCTGAAGACAGCGATATTGCTTTAATTGACGGGGGGTTCAAACTTCTTACATCCGGTGATAAAATTATCCAGAAGCAAGCCTGGGATGAGTTGGCCAATATCTCCAATTGGAGATATGAATCCACCAGCCAGCTTAACATCAATAAATATTTGAACCCTGCGCCTTCGACCCGCACCTCTGACAAGTACAAATCTACCTGGTCGAGGGCTCGTCAAGCGTCTAAAAGATTGAATGTTGAATGGTGCGTCAATGACAATTTACAAGTTGATTTACTTATTGGGGGTGAAGCCCAGGGGAACCGTAAACTTGTTTTTAAATCCATGAGAAAATTTCTAAGAAGCAAGCGTACGCAGTCTCTTCGGGACCACCCTCATCAAGGTAAAACGAACATATGTGTGGCCGCAGCTAAGTCCAACTGCCACTTCTTTACCACTGGCCAATATACCACCTTCAAAGACTGGCGTTTCATTCATCGTGCGTGGCTGGGCTTATTTAATAAATTAAATGCCTACAATCACGCCCATGGTCACACAAACAAAAAGTGTCGCAAATGTCCCAAGTTAGAGACCTTACCTCATGTTCTCGATCACTGCATGGTACATAGTACCTTGTATAAGAAGCTTCATAATGCAGTGGTCAAGAGAATTAAAAAAGCTGCTCTTGGCAGATGGTCTCTACTTGGTGAGGATCAAGTTGTCGGGAGTGCCAACTGTCCTCCCGACCTGGTATTGAAGAAAGATAGAAGCATCTTAATCTTAGATATTACTTGCCCATTCGAAAATGGCGCAACGGCTTTTATCGATGCTAGAAAAATTAAAGAAGACAAGTATAGTGACTTAGCTAAGGAACTTTCTGTTAATAACTGTATTGCCAGGGTCGAGGCGATAGTTGTTGGTGCCCTGGGTTCCTGGGATCCTGCGAAGGATAAGGTCATTCGTCGATTATGTTCTGAAAAATATGCCAAGACTATGAGGAAGATAATAGTGAGTGAAACAATTAGCTTCTCTCAAGATATCCTGTTTGAACATATTAGGAGTGACCCCCAGGACTCGGGGGGCCGTCGCCAATAGCCATGCTGCTTTGTATTATCTATTTTATATATTGTTTTTTTTAAAATAAAGTTTTATTGTGTTTTTATTATGTGATTTTAAATAAAATTTGTTGACAAGTTTCTGAGATAAAGAACCATAGACTGACTTAGGCCACATGGACACACACTTTTAATTATTTTTCTTTTTGTAAAATTCCAGACCCACACGAATTAAAATTTTTCGTAGTATCTTTCCTGTCATACCACAACATCGGCCTGGACAACCATCTAAATTATTTATAGAATCAAGTGAGAGAACTAAGAGGAGAAAAACAGAAGAAGTACGATCTTCTCTGGAAAAGGAAGTAATAATTCATGCAGCTCAGGTTGAGTTGCAGAAATCTGGAAAACGAGATGCTTCTGAAATACTCAAAGAAATTATTAATCCGAAACGTGCAACAAAATATAAAAAGGCATTTTCTAAATCAGAGATCGAAAAAACTGACTCACTCATGCCAACTCAAGCATTGTCCATGTTCGTAGAAGCCGAGTTAACTCGTCGACAATACGAAATAGTGAGAAATACCAACAAGAAATTCTTTCCTTGTTATACCTTGCTGCAAAAAGCTAAACAAGAGTCCTATCCGCTCCCAGAGTTATGCAGAGTAACAAGTACTTATGCCGAAACCGATTTACAGTCTTTGGTTGACCATACAGTTAAGCGTTTATCCATGTTCCTGGAAGAGGTTTTAACAACAGTGAAAGAGCAAGAACGAGAGAGTTTAAAGTTAATTTCAAAATGGGGTTGGGATGGTTCACAACAAGCACAATTTAAACAGAACTTTGTAAATGATTCCGACACTGATGCGAACATATTCCAAAGTAGTTTCGTCCCTTTACGATTAGTTTCTGGTAGTAAATTCGAAAAGCTCTTATGGGAAAACCCAACACCTTCATCCCCTCAATTTTGCCGTCCTATAAGATTCGTTTTGTAAAAGAAAATACTGATGTTGCAGAAGAAGAAATTAACTTTATAACAAATTCTGCGATGTCACTAAACGCCACAGTAGTTAATTTAAATTCGAACAAGTTTTCAGTCAGTCGTGTCTTCATCATGACAATGGTAGATGGCAAGGTCTGCAACGCTGCGACTGGCACAAAGTCCACAAGTCAATGCTATATATGAGGTGCAACTTCTAAGGACTTTAACAAAATTGATATTCAGAAAGAAATTAATCCTGAAATATCGAATTTGGTCTTTCAATTTTACATGCTTAAATTAGACTTTTTGAAAGCGTTCTTCATTTAGCTTATAAGTAGCCAGTAAAGAAATATAGAGAGCGGAAGACTGAAGCTGAGAAAAAAGCTGAGCTGGAAAAAAACTCGAAATCCAGAAAAGATTTCGCGAAGAAACAGGTTTACTGGTAGACATGCCAAAGGCAAATATTGGCAACACCAATGACAGTAATACAAGTAGGAGGTTTTTTGACGATCCGAAATTGGCGTCTGACATAACAGGCATTAGTTATGACTTAATATATCGCTTAAAAGTCATACTCGAGGCAATTTCAAGCGGACATATAACTGATACAGAAAAATACGAGAAATATGCATTAGACACTGCTCGCTTATATGTAGATTTGTATCAGTGGCATCCAGTGTCTCCAACTATGCATAAAATATTAATTCACAGTTCAACTATCATTAAAAATACATTATTGCTCATTGGGCAGCTTTCAGAAGAGGCCGCAGAAGCGCGCAATAAGTATTTTAGGCTATACCGCCAAGACTTCGCGCGAAAATTCTCGAGGGAAAGCTGCAACAAAGATATTTTGAATCTGCTACTTTTAACATCAGATCCTTTTATAAGTAGCATGAGAAAAGTCATTGGTAGAAAAATGAACTCCTTTTTGCCAGAAACAATTGCTCTTCTTTTACCTGCGAAGCCCAATGTTAGTGATGATTATTCAAAAAGTGACGATTAGTAGATTATTAGATTAGTGAGTGAATATTAATATTTAATAATGAAATTATTTTAATAAATCATCTTTATAAATTTAATAAATGTATTTTTTTCTTTCAATCGTGCCATTTAGAATAGATTTATGCAATAAAATAATTTTGGCCGCCTAGATAACGAAAATACCCGTATGTGCGGCGTAAAATGTTGTCATTAATACTGCCATCTACGTAATACAGATTGTTAGAAAGGTGACATGTGCAGCTTTCATTTCAAACAAAATAATTTGTGTAATACAAATTGCTTCGAGAAAGTTTATTTTCAAAATGAGTGTTGATAACGTGCATTTATGTATGGCATGTTATGCTTTACGAGTTTTGGAGGAGCATAAATGTTGCAGCAGCCGTAAAAAACATTCAAGAAGTTTACCAAGATCAAGCCCCATCTAAACGTGTCAGCCTTACTCATATCCTTAACACTCATATCCATAAGCACATATACATATTGTAAGGGAATTATATGGCATGACTTACTGGTTTTTATTTTATTTCAATACTATTCGATCTTTGTCTTATCTCCAATTCTTTTATTCTGTTTTCCTGGTTCCATAGCATATTCCACCGTTTAAATTGGTTACTTATTTGTTTGCTTTCGATTTGATCATCTTACGTGTGCGTTCATGGTCGTTTTCTTCCGTTTGATCGCGATTTGCGATCTTCGCAAATCGCAACTTACGAGTAGCCGTATCTCCCTTTCGCAAAGCAGGAACGCTTTCGCTCAACTTCTGCAGACGCAAAGGGGCGTTGTCGTCTGGAGATATCTGGAATTGCGAGGGGTATTTAAATCAGTCAGTTTGTTTTGACGGTGGATGGTCTGACGATGTTTTGGCCTAGTAAAAGGCCGTTTGTTGTCATAAATATTAATTATGGAAGTTCAATT
The DNA here is from genome assembly GCA_964019185.1 of Maratus speculifer. Taxonomy (NCBI): domain Eukaryota; kingdom Metazoa; phylum Arthropoda; class Arachnida; order Araneae; family Salticidae; genus Maratus; species Maratus speculifer. Next base: position 184,410,387 of record OZ025296.1, on the reverse strand, counting down.
GTAGTTTATCTTAAGTGGTGAAAGATGGTGTAGTTTTATGAAATAATTTCTATTAGTTAATAACGGAAGTGTGATGATAAATATGTTGCTGTCATGAACTGTGTTTAACATCCAAGGGTCTTTTTACTTTCTTTGAACTATTCCTGGACTTTGCTTATTCGTCATCGTCCGTTTTGAGAGTTGCTTTTTCCAGTGATGCCATGGTGAGTTGTTTGTTTTTCAAACCTGTACTGGTCTTTTAAACTTTACCTTACGTCATGCCGTTTAAATTAATTAAGTGCTTTTATCATGTTAAAGTATTACTCTAATTCTATGGATAATATAATTTCAGAAATTATTGTTTTTGATTGATTTTACCAGATATAATTTCTCTTTGTTTATTATTTCATATATACATATATTTTTATTTGAATATGTTTTTTTTGAAAAATAAACGTTAGCTTAACTTTAAATAAATGCTTCTTTACTGACTTTATTACACTACCACAGATTGCCAATATTTATTTCAGGTCACCATTTTTCAACCTCTGCTTAAATTTTATTTAATTTTAGAACGGTTCTGGTCTCAGAACTGATCACGGGTTATGGGCCAAAGCGACTACGCTTTTTAACCTGTTATGGTGGCCATAACCTTCGTTGGCAATATCTTAAATTAGTGGTAGCATGCGGCCATTAGACCTCCAAGCGATTTCTAGTGGGGGGGGCCGCAATAGCATTTGTATTTTAATTTATAATCATAACTAATTATTCTAGTATAAAATAGAAAGGTTTTTTTGGTAAAATTTTTTTTTTGTCGTACTATTTGACTGTTTTAGAGTACGTTTTTTTTTGAAAAAAAAAAAAAATTTCTTTTCCTTTCTGTTTAAATTTAATTAAGAGCATGGCAATGACCAACGTACAGGTTAGCATAAACAAACTTAACTCTCACAACTATGCAACTTGGGCAGCGGACGTTAAATACCTGCTACTCGACAAAAATGCTTGGGGCATCGTAAATGGTACTGAAGAAGCTCCGAATACCAGTGATGCAGTAGCAACAAAAGACTATCAGGCACGGCTCAGGTCAGCACTATCCATAGTATACCTAAACGTCGAAAATGAGTTCCGGAGGATAATTGAAAACATCGATGACCCTCATGAAGCGTGGACAAAGCTGAAGACCCACTTTCAACCTGACAACCGTGCACGTCACATGCAGTTGTTTGGCGAGATCCTGTCCTGCAGAATACAGCCTGACGAGCCAGTCGATATGTTTGCTGCACGCCTACAGAGACTTGCTGATCAGCTGGCTGCCATGAATGAGCCGATAAAGGAAATTTATCTGACATTCCAGTTGTTGAGATGGCTCCCTAAAAAGTTTGACAATCTCGTCCAGGGAATCTTGCGATGGCCCAAACTGCAATTCAAATTTAAAGATGTCCTGACCGAGCTGGTGGCCGAGGAATCCCGCATCAAATTACGTGAAGAAGACAGAGGTGACCTGGTCCAATCCCATTTTTCTCGAGCTCGCACACCCAAGAGGTCCGTATATAAGCCTAAGTTCAAGGGAAGGTGCCACAGGTGTGGCCAAGCCGGCCATGTGCTTCGACAGTGTAAATTGCCTCAACAATCTTCCAATCCCGAATCCTGCCTCCATACCACTTCCAGAGACTCCTCAAACTCCTCGTTCCAGAACTCCTCGGTGTCCAGAGGTTCATCAGTGTCCAGTCCAGTTCGAGTCCAACCCAGTTCGAGTAATTCCAGACCTAGCAGAGATGTGCCTCGCAATAGAGCTAGAAACCAACGTCAACGTAAGCCAACAAGCCAGGTAAACTACCTCATTCAATCTAATCTTAGTAATATTAAATGTGGTGGAGACGCCTGGGTCTTTGACACAGGTGCCTCCCACCACTTTTGCAAAGATAAAAACCTGTATGTAAAATTTAAACCTTTGCAAAATGAGGAGTTGGCTGTTGCCGTTGACGGAGCAACTTTTCCTATTGAAGGAACTGGTCTAGTGGACTTAAAAATAAATGGGGAAATGGTTCGCTTCGGCGATGTTATGTATTGCCCAAGTTTAAGGCACAATTTGATATCTGGCCCTAGGCTTGATAAAACTGGTGCCAAGTTCAGAGGAGGTGAGGGCAGGGTTAGAGCATATCGTGACAGTGGTACCCTATTTCGTGCTTTTCTTAAAGATGGCATTTACTGTCTGTACCCAGATCCTAGCCCTAAAAATAAAACTAAAACTCAAAATAGTCAAAGTCCTAAAAAGGTGCGTTTTCAAGCCTCTACTGTCCAGAAGGACGACTTTAAGGTATGGCATAGACGTTTCGGACACATTAGCTCCACTTTAATCGAACATACTGTTAAATGTAATGGTGTAAGGGGCTTACCACCTATTAAAAGTAAAGACTTTGAATGTGAGACATGTAAAATTAACAAACACAGGCGAACTTCCTTCCGTCCTATAAATCAAATAAGATCAAAACGACCCCTTGAATTACTTCATACTGACTTGTGGGGACCGACACAAATAACAGGTAGAAACGGCGAGAAGTACTTCTTAACCATAACTGACGACTTCTCACGAAAAGTATCAGTCTACCCCTTATGTAATAAATCACAAGTATTCAAGGTATTCACTAATCATGTAAAAAGAGCTGAAAGATTTTTAGGCACTAAGGTAAAAGAAGTCCGTAGCGACAATGGGCGGGAGTTTGACAATGAAGCCTTTACAAGGTATTTTGAGGAAAACGGGATACACCATGAGTTTACCAACGTGTATTCTCCGGAACAAAATGGGGTCTCGGAACGTTTAAATCAAACTATAATGGACGGGGCACGCTCAATTCTTAATGAAAGCAAACTCAGTTTAAAATTCTGGCCGGAAGCAGTTCTATACATCGCGTACACACTAAACAGGGTATGCCACAAAACGCAGAAAAAGACACCCTTTGAGTATTACTGTGGCAACAAACCCTCAATAAGACATTTACGCCCTTTTGGTACCGTGGCATACGTAGGAGTACCTAGGCAGTTAAGAAATTCAAAATTTGATCCTAAGGCCAAAAAGGGGGTTTTAGTGGGTTACGCAATGTCAACTAAAGGCTACAGAGTATGGATTCCCGACACAAACAAAATAATAGAAACTATAAATGTTAGATTTGGGGATGAATCCGTACCAAGAAATGTTCACAGGCATAGCGAGCAAGGCCCAAGTTATTCAATAGGCACAAACCCTTTTACAACTTCAGAGCAGCACAACGGAAGCGACCTGGGACCTACATATATTTTAAGTTCAGAACAACCAGAAATTGACCCTTTGACTGACCTTCAACCTGACAGATTTCCTTTAGAAAGATCACCATCTCCAACACCTAAGCCAGACACCTCAAAAGCTGTTGAACCCGCCTCCGTTCACTCATCTGACGATGAAAGTGACGAGGAGGGCGAGGAATTCCAGAGAACATTGAGGGATGCTGTATGGTTCCGTAAGGCCGTAACTAGGCCTGATAAGTCGAGAACCGACATCTATTACTATGAGATGGGTGAGACGCAACGTTTAAGATCACTCAGAGAAGTGTGGGAATACTGTCAGTCTAATGGTATAAAATTTGATCCAACCATGTTCAGTTTCAAAGGGGAAAATAAATACCAGGGTATTGTAAAATCTAATTCCAGTGCTAGTTCAAGTCCTAGTTACACACCTCCACACACATCCTTATCAGAAACACGTAAAAATAATATATGACTAGAAGACTCCATACCAAACACATATAAGCAAGCCTTAAAATCCCCTCAGTGGGAACTCTGGAGACAGGCAATGCAGGAGGAAATGAACGTAATAAATAAAAGACATGTATGGGAATTAACATCATTACCACCCAATACTGAACCTCTAGGCTGCAGATGGGTCTTCACCATCAAACGAGACGATAAAGGGCAGGTGGCAAGATACAAAGCAAGACTAGTAGCCCAAGGCTACAAACAGGTCAGGGGTGAAACCTATGACGAGACGTTTTCACCAGTCGTAAATTTTAGTTTAATCCGCTTTTTCTTTGCCGCCCTTGTCTCATGTCTCGGATGGATTCACACGCAATGCGATGTGAAAGGAGCCTATCTGTACGCCCCTCTCTCAGAGAACATCTACATGAAACAGCCTCCTGGATTCGAAATAAAAGGGAAAGAGCACTTGGTCTGTAAACTCCAGAGGGCACTTTATGGCCTCCATCAGAGTGGCCGGGTGTGGTTTTATGAATTACATAAAGTTTTAATTTCTCTTGGTTTTAACAAACTGGATTGGTGTAATTGCATCTACACATTTTCTAATTACGCTGTTTTATTGTTATATGTTGATGACTTTGTTGTTTTAAGTAAGCATCAGAAACACATAAATGAGATTTTAAAATTACTAGCTGAACATTTTGACATCAAAATCCTGGGGAAAACACGTAAACTCCTTGGGGTTGAGTTTGAGGAGGATGGGGAAGGTGTAGTGTCAATCCATCAAATGCAATATATTGATGATATCTGCACACGTTTTAAGGAATATAACTTTCCCATCACATCACTTCCCATAAGTAAAGGAGTAGTGTACTCCAAAGCACAGTGCCCTCAAACAGATACTGAAACCCAGGAGATGTCAAAATATCCGTACCGAAGTGTTTTGGGTTGCTTATCTTTTCTTACAAGCAGGACTCACCCCGACATATCCTATGCAGTAAATATCTTCAGTCAATTCCAGAGTAATCCGGGCATAATCCACTGGAATGGTCTTTTAAAATTACTGGGATATGTACAAAGCACCAAACACTACAAATTGAAGCTACATTGTCATAACATAAATCTAATTACATATACTGATGCCGATTTCGCCGCCAATCGTGATGACAGGACGTCAATGGGGGGACAACTTTTAATGTTAGACAAATCTCCTATCATGTGGAGAACTTTTAAACAAAAATCTGTCTGCTTGTCTACCATGGAATCAGAGTTTGTGGCTTTAACAGAAGCAACTAAAGAGCTTCTTTGGTTCAGTAGAATCATAACTGAATGTTATGAGAAACACATTTTTACAGGTCCACAAACTAAGCCAACCTTGTTAGTAGACAATATGGCCTCCATTGATTTCCTTAAGTCTCCCATAGAAAACTACAGAACAAAACACATTGACGTTAAATTATTTTTTGTCAGAGACCTTTTAAACCAAGAGATATTTAATGTAAAACACGTAACTAGTAAAGCTAATCTCTCAGACATCTTTACAAAACCCCTAACGAAGTTTGATCTTAAAAGATTCATTGAAGTGATCTTTAGTTATAAGTAATTTATATTGTTTTAAATATGTTTTATTTAAATGTAAAAAAAAAAGTAAAATGTATAAAGATGTTAGAGGTATAAGGTGAAAAAAAACTCCCCCTCCTCTGGGCTTGGGTCAAGCATTAAGATGCTTGTTTAGTTTTTTTTAAGTTAAACCTTGAAGTTTAACACATTTCATTTTTTTTCAATCTGAAATTTTTGTATATTTCAGTATTTTTCTCTTTATAATGTTTGAATATGTGATTATACACTTGTTTTTCTTGTTATCTCATAGTTTTGCCTCATATGCATATGTTCTATTTTTCATACATAAGCTTTTCAATACCCTCATTTCCAACATCGCGGACAATTTAACTCCCGCTGGAATGTGATCAGACCTCAGGATGGTTCATCCTCCGGGACCCGAGCAGCCCCAGGAAGCGTCTCGCAGGGGTGCCATTGTAAATAGCCAGAGTGGTCTGCAGGGGGTAGTGGCCTTCTTGAGTGTTCTGATCACAGGAAGGCCTGTCGCGGGCATCGTTTTTTTTAATTTGTAAGTCCCTATTTTTGATAAATGGAAATGTCACATAGGTCCCGTTCGTGGTGTTGATAATTGAGCTGTATTTTTTTTTGCATATATAAATATGAAAAGGGTTGTTTTACTTTTAAGAAATTGCATAACAAGTGTCCTTCACATTTTAAATTTTTCTTAAAACATTTGCAAATGTGTATTATTTCAAAAGTTTAAGCATGCATGTTGTTGTTGTTATTTTTGTTTTTATGTGAGCGCTCACCGTCCTTATCATTATCATATTTTTCAGTCATTATCATGATCATGATCATTAGTGTTATTATCATTAAATGTGTCTATTTTGCATATCATGAATTTCCCATACATTATCAAAGTGTTTTTGCATAGTAATTCATGTTTTGCTATTCTTTATATTTGTAATGTTTATGAATCTGTCGCATGATAATCATTTACTCTAGTGTAATTATGCAAATGTTTGTAAATGTAATCGTGTATTGTCAAGGCAAGGACCAAGAATCGACATACTAAAGAATGTTATAGTATGTAACGGTAATCGTAGTCACTTGTACGTGACGAGGTAAAACGGTAACAAATTTTCATGAACTCTTTTGAAATGTTTGTGTACCTGAAAGACTTTGAAATTTTTAAGTTACTATGGTAACTAAAGACTCTTGTGTTATGAAAGAAAGTTGTTAATCTCATTGTTATATTGTTATTAATTGTTAATGTTGTTGAGTTGTTCATTTTTGGAAATTAACCTTGTTATATGATATTGTGAATTTGTTGCATTTATGCACGTTAATGTTGAGTTGTTTTTCACTAGTAACTGTCAAAGTATGATAGTAGATATACTGATATATTATGTTGTTCAATATGAACTTTGATGTTATTTATATTATTTGATAATACTTGGTAATTACTTAGTTTTTTTAGTATGAGTGTTAAGGGGGGGGGGGGGGCGATTGTCAGCCTTACTCATATCCTTAACACTCATATCCATAAGCACATATACATATTGTAAGGGAATTATATGGCATGACTTACTGGTTTTTATTTTATTTCAATACTATTCGATCTTTGTCTTATCTCCAATTCTTTTATTCTGTTTTCCTGGTTCCATAGCATATTCCACCGTTTAAATTGGTTACTTATTTGTTTACTTTCGATTTGATCATCTTACGTGTGCGTTCATGGTCGTTTTCTTCCGTTTGATCGCGATTTGCGATCTTCGCAAATCGCAACTTACGAGTAGCCGTATCTCCCTTTCGCAAAGCAGGAACGCTTTCGCTCAACTTCTGCAGACGCAAAGGGGCGTTGTCGTCTGGAGATATCTGGAATTGCGAGGGGTATTTAAATCAGTCAGTTTGTTTTGACGGTGGATGGTCTGACGATGTTTTGGCCTAGTAAAAGGCCGTTTGTTGTCATAAATATTAATTATGGAAGTTCAATTGTAGTTTATCTTAAGTGGTGAAAGATGGTGTAGTTTTATGAAATAATTTCTATTAGTTAATAACGGAAGTGTGATGATAAATATGTTGCTGTCATGAACTGTGTTTAACATCCAAGGGTCTTTTTACTTTCTTTGAACTATTCCTGGACTTTGCTTATTCGTCATCGTCCGTTTTGAGAGTTGCTTTTTCCAGTGATGCCATGGTGAGTTGTTTGTTTTTCAAACCTGTACTGGTCTTTTAAACTTTACCTTACGTCATGCCGTTTAAATTAATTAAGTGCTTTTATCATGTTAAAGTATTACTCTAATTCTATGGATAATATAATTTCAGAAATTATTGTTTTTGATTGATTTTACCAGATATAATTTCTCTTTGTTTATTATTTCATATATACATATATTTTTATTTGAATATGTTTTTTTTGAAAAATAAACGTTAGCTTAACTTTTAAATAAATGCTTCTTTACTGACTTTATTACACTACCACAGATTGCCAATATTTATTTCAGGTCACCATTTTTCAACCTCTGCTTAAATTTTATTTAATTTTAGAACGGTTCTGGTCTCAGAACCGATCAAAACGAACTGTGGAAAAATGCGAAATTTCGCTGCAGAGAGTTTCATCTTGAAGACGAGCCACACTCAGGTCGACCTTCTTACATTGACGGCGATGTTGTGCGTACTTTAGTTTAGAATACTCCACGAATTTCAAGTTGCTACAGTGCTTAACATTGACCGATCAACCACTTTTCGGTGTTTAAAAAACATGGAATTCGATTTAAAGCTCGATATATGGGTGTCTCATTGGCTGACCGAGAGGTACAAAATTGAGCGAATTTCTGCTGCAGTCTCTTTACTCGGGTGGCTCAAAAACGAGCCGTTTTTGGATCGATTAGTGATGGGCAATGAGAAATGGGTCCTTTACAACAATGTTCAGTGCAACCGCACATGGAAACAGGCAGGTGAGCATGGTGACGCAATGGCAAAGGCCAGTTTGCACCGGATGAAGGTGATGCTCTGTGTTTGGTGGGATTGCAAGGGCATAATTTATTTTGAGTTTCTCCCCGCTGGCCAAACAATTGATTCGGACAAGTACTGTCTCCAATTAACCAACCTGAATCGAGAAATCAAACAGAAAAATTCAATTTTGTCAAATCGCAAGGGCGTGGTCTTTCATCATGACAACGCCAGACCACACATTTTGAGAAAGACGCTGTGCAAACTGAACAACCTGAAATGGGATGTCCTAACTCATCCACCATATTCTCCTGATATCACATCATCTGATTATCACTTGTTCCGGTCATTGCAAAATCATTTAAATAGAAAAAAACTTGACTCTTTGGATGCCTTAAAAAATGTTGTGTCTTTGTTCTTCGAATCTAAACCATACAGTTTTTATGATCGGGGCATCCGTATGCTGCCAGAACGTTGGAAACAGATTATAGAAAACAATGGAGCATGTATCATTGATTGAATGTATTGACTTTGTTTGCTAAATCGCTGTGTGACTTTTACTCTGAAATTCCGCATGAACTTTTGCACTCACCCAATAGATAAATGGAAAAACTTACGAAATAATTTAGTTTATTTACATAAGCTTTTTTAATGCATCATTCTATTTATTTATTATGCTGTCACAAATTTCTCACAATGGCATTTTTAGGTAATTGTTGCTTTAACAATTTTTAAACTATGAAAAGTAAATTTCATACATTTTTTTTGTTAATATTGTATCAGAATTTGGTTAAAGAAAAAAATTTTAAAAATTCAATATATTTGCACTGTCAACTAATTTTAAATTTGTTTCATAGATTTACTATATTTCCTGATGGCAAATTTTAGTAATTATTGTTTTTAAATAAAAATTTTATGTTCAGATTTTCTTTTAAATAAAGGACAAATTTGACCAAAGTAAGACAAATTACAGTTATTGCAATAAATATTTTAAAAATCTCAGATTCATGGGGCAATAGGAAAACAGATTTAAGAAGAAAACCACAAAATCAGCTATCATTTATCAATCAATTATCAATATTTTCCTTTAAGTAAATCAGTTATTCCAACAGTTCATAAATCTAGAATTCGTAATATGACTTGTGATAATTTTAATTTATCTTAAATTTATCAAACTATAAGTACTTCACTTGAAAGAAAATCTGGGCTCAAAAATTGCATTCAGATAGAAAAATTACCTAATCTGCAATTCAAAGACATTTATAGAAACACAGTTATACTTTTGCTAAAAGAACATTATGTAAATGCAATGTAATTTACAGAAAGTTTGTTTATTTATTCATAAAATATTAACCCCTTTGCAATCGGAGCCTTTTACGAAATTTTTAATCTTTTGTTATCAATTTTTAAAAATAGAAATTTGTGCCTTATTGAAAGGAGAATATGCTCTGATTAAATAAGGCAACTTCTACAGTAAAATTTTACTGGACGGGGATAAACAAGGATTCTGAGTGTTTTATGTGGCACATATACTGGTTGCTCGTCCCCAAGGTGTTAATTGATAGGTAAAATAGAAAAAATTATTGGTGAAATCATGAACAAAAGTAAATTATCAAATTTATTTTTCAATATGTTGAAAAACTAGTAAAAAAATTTTTTCTGATATTTCTTAATTTTCTCAAATTTCAACAAATTTTTCTTACCATATTTTTCCTTCATAAGTAACTGATTTTTTTCTTTCAAAAATTAAGAAATATGCTCCCAATAATAGATTCGTTAATACTATCACGGGTCTGTCTCAACATTTCTCACAGGGTCCTGTTTTTGTAAAATTGTGAAGTTTTTTTCTTATGTTTGTGAAAATTCCGGTCAGAATTTAATGAATTTTAAATTATTGATGTCTTCAGGTTCTATTTTTCATGCATAAAAAGCTAAGTAATATGCTCTTTGGTGAATTCAACAGCTTATTTACAAGCCAGATTTTATTAAATGATTAAATTTATGAAAAGTTCAATTTGAAGGGGAAAAAATTCTGTGAAAGGTCTATTTAAGAGACAAATAATTTTGTGAAGGGTCCTGTTTTGGGATAAAATGTTTTGTGAAGGATCCTGTTTGGGGATAAAAAATTTTGTGAAGGGTCCTGTTTTAAGATAAATTATTTTGTGAAGGATCTTTTAAAGGACCTAAAATTTTCCTATACATATCCCTGACTATAACAACTTTTTATCAATTTAATACCATGATATAACTTCATATAGTGTCATCTAATGCATAGGAATTAATTGTATTAATGTGTAAATATTTTAAATAGATTGTCATTAGTTGCTGATCTCTACAATTCAAAACCTCAATATTTCAAAAAACAGCTATTTAGTGCTTTTTGTTAATATTGTGCATGCATGGCTTTACTTCATCTTTAAATAAAATTCTTTGTCTAATACACATAATGGGAGCAATGAAATACAGAAAAATATATATCAGATATTTACCTTTCTTTTTATACCACTGCAATTCATTAGTAAAGTACCACTTTGCTGCATTGATGTCGTCATCATCCTCATCATCTGCTTCTCCAGCAAATATCTGAAGTTCAGCATCTGATGGCCAAGAGGAATTGAATGGTTGTATATTATACGTATAACTGTCTCGAAGCTCTTGAAGTTGAGGAAAAGGAAATGGAGCAAGGGTACAAATAGTCTAAAATATTAATCAGTTCTTTACTCTCAAGTCACCGGTTTTTAAGCATTATTAAAAATTATTATTATTATACTTTGCTATTATTACACTCAATATATTGCAATTATTATACTCAAAATTGTTTAAATAAAAAAAATAGATTATAATAATCTATAATTATTTAATATTATGAAATAGTGAATTTTTCCTCAAATCAACAACTACATTCCTTCAAGATTCTGTTATTCAAATTATAACTGTGCTTTACAATAGTAAAATGTGATACAAACCAAACAATATTTAAAGATGACATAATTATTCAGGCATGAAAGTGGGAAATGATGAAAAAGGTGGAAAAATTATTTCATCTACACAGTAGCTCCAAACTCATATGATTTATGTGTCATTTTATAACAGCTACATATGTAATAGTGCTGTAAAACTAACGACTAAATAAATACCTGTATGATGGCGTTATTTTAAAACTCACTACCCGTTTGAAAATAATCGTTACTCGTTACTGCTCAGAAACCGGTTAATAATTGCAAGAAATCTAGTTACAACATGAGTTTTCGGAAGAATTCGTATTTTTTACTTTTCACGTATTGTTTAGTGCTGCCATCTGTCCATAAAACATGGATTTAATCAAGCTTCTAATTCTTTGCATGAAAAAAGGCAAACACAGTTAAAAAACGATGCATAATTGAGTACACCATGTCTAAATTGTAGAATTTATTACTTATTAAAATAAAGAATAATCGGAGAAAGCAATTTAACAAGAGTAAAAGCTTTGAAAATTTATACAATAAAATTATGAAATGTAATTAATCAAACAAAATGTTTTTAAAAGCAAATCTTCTCATTAATTATACACTTAAAGTAATTATGTGTAGTGAAAATTTAATTTCTGAAATTATTTAAAAGCAATATGTTTTATTTCTTACGTGATCACCCTATCAAACAACATCGACATTTGTACTTCAATCACATTATTATTACCTCTGAAAATTTTTATTTATATTTTAAGATACATTTTTTTTTCTTCAAATATGAAATTTGAAAACAAACAGCAAATACTCGTATATTTCTACAATCAACGAAAAAAGAGGAAATAAATAGAAACTTTATCATAAACACATTTTTAAAAGCAATCTAAAAATTCGTCTTTATCATATAAATGTTTTCAAATATAAAATATAAATACGCATGCAAAGATATTTTTATAGGAAAAAAATATACTTAAAGCAAACCTGTAATTTGGTTCAAGGTAGTTAATTAAATCCTTAAAACCGAAATCGTCTACAATCGAAAATGTTTGAAGATCTTTAACAACCATGTATACAACTAAATCAGTATATACATATATTCACTAATAGATTTCTTTAAATACCTTGAGAGGTCTGTTTGTCTTTTTATAGAAACACATTCAGTCAGGAGGAGATTCGGATCATCAAGGAAATCTGATCTCTCTGCAACACTTTCATCATTATTACTAAGCTGCTGGCTCAATAATGGCGATAACAGTGGTTTTGATGGAAACAAACCATCATGTGACGGACGATGTTTTACTAATAAATTCTTTTTTTAAAAATTCGTTGTTGAACCCCCTTTACTTGAATACTTCATTTGTCATATATCACATTTTGCTTTATCACTTGATACTTCAGAAAAATATGACCACAATTTATTCCTTTTTCTTTCCATAATAAATAAATCAATAAGCTCCTACGAAAACCAAATCATCTGAGAATAACTGTTACACTCAAACAGAATTATACGCATAGACTGATACCGAAATAACTGAAATCGGCGCCTAATGCCAGATCCCGAACTAAAATTCGCATCTGTTACCGCGTCGACTGTCTGGCTTCATTCATGAATTGCACAAACGTACGTAAAACATCGTTTGAAGTTAGTTTCGTTTTGTTCGGTGGCACATTGACAGTAACTACAAACGAGTGACACTTCAAAGAAACGATTCGGTATTTCGTTTTTTAGAGAATACCCGTTATATGTTAACGAATATGTGCGGTTTGCAACAGCTCTAATATGTAATCAAATAAGTGTAACATATAGTACTCATAGTAAATGTACTCATAGTTTAGAACACATTAACAATGCTAAAGGTGTAAATCCAAATGAATCTGATCAACTTATGTGAAGTAAAGTAATTAATTTTCCAAAACAAATAGTATTTTGAATGATTTAGTTGTTAAATCACCCCCCCCCCCCACACACACACACTTATTTTTGAAACACAATCTCCGAGCCAAATTGATCTTTGCTCAAGAAATACACCTCAAAAAAGGTATCACAGAAATTACTTTAAAATGTTGTATAAATGTTACAAAGTATTCTATTATAAAAAAGAACTTAATTTCACTTCAAATTTTCAAAGTCTAAAAAAAAAATCATTCTTGAAAGACATTTTGAACACCTTCATTTGCATGACGTTCAGATGCTTATATGATATAAGCTCGCTTTCCATTTTATGTCTCTTTTGTACAATTCAAGAACAAAATGTCTGATTACTCGATTTTTCAGGCAACCTCCTTCTTCCCCCCTATCATCTTTCTAAAATTTTCTTTGCATTTTTGCATCAATCCAAAGAATGTCCAAAATTGAATATTTCCAGCTGAGCGAAAAATTGCCCAGGCAGGGAATCGAACCCGGATACTTGGCTTACAAGGCCAATAATAATGTCCAAAATTGCTTTTAAAAAGGTGGAACGGTGTGAAAGAGAACAGTGGAAAGGTGTGAAAGAGTTCCTGTAGAAGAAACTCTTTCACACCTGATTATTTCAATGTATTTTATTTTATACTCTGATATAAACTGAAACTCAAAACAATACATTTAACTTTCAATTTGAATGTTTCTGAAAAAGATATTGAAGAAATGTAAACTTCAATTCTACTTAGTTCATTTATTTAATATGCCTATGCAACATACTTTAAAAAAGTCTAAAAAAGCAAAGTCTAAAAAAAAAATCATTCTTAAAAGACATTTTGAACATTATCATTTGCATGACTTTCAGATGCTTATATGATATAAGCTCACCTTCCATTTTATGTCTCTTTTACACAGTTCAAGAACAAACTCCAAGTGTTTGACTAGACAAAATATCCGATTACTCAATTTTTCAGGCAACCTTCCCCCCCCCCCCCCCCCCACCATCTTCTTTCTAAAATTTTCTTTGCATTTTTGCATCAATCCAAAGAGTGTCCATAAAAAAAAAAAAAAAAAAAAAAAAAAAAAAAAAAAAAAATCTTTACCTCTATTGTGCTCTTTTATTAATTAGAGCTTATATCAGAAGGAAACTCTTTAAACACTGAATGTTATTTAGAAAAAAATCATTTCTAATACAAATTAATTTTATTCTAAACCACCTTTTATTGTAAAGTGTAATTATAATTAGTCTAACATGTATGTGTACAAAACAAAATATTTGGCTAATAAACTAATTTAAACAAGCTTAATGATATACAGGATGTGCATTGTTAGGATGTGTGTTAGGCAGTGTTTTGTTTTCAAAAATTTCAATTATTATTTTTAAGAAAAAATTAATTAATAAATAGCCATTTCAAAAACGTAATCTTAAATTGCAATAATTTCATTAATAAATCCATTAAAACTAATATTTATCAATGTATACATCATAGACTTCCAATATTACAAAATATAATAGCAATCTATCAAATAATATTTTTCTAAATTATTTTAATATCAGTTATTCACTCTTCAAATTATATTAATCGGCCTTTATTCTAAATATAAATTATTTTAACATAATCATTCAGCTTTTTGAACAATTACTTCGTGAATTATGCAATTTAAAAAAAATGACAGTCTCAGTATTTTTAAATAACGTCGGCCGAGTTTTTCAAGATAAACACATCGCCATCTTTTTTTAATGTTTCTTCCTCGGCTGGTCATGACTTATCATAGATGAAAAATTTCCAGATCCTTTGACAACCTTCGATGGGATAAATTTCGCGCCAAAAAATGGGAGTCACTGTTAGAGAAAGATCGAGAAGCCTCCAGACGATCAAAAATAAGTCTCTCTGATTGGCTATCTGCGCATGGCGTAAGCGAAGGCAAAATTTTCGCGGGAGTTCTAAGACAGATTCACCAGAGCAGTGGAATAAGGCAAACGTAAGTAGCGCTCCTGGCCTTTTGGCTGGGAGTGAGAAATTTGCAGTCACATCGGTAGCAGGTCATTTTTTTTCTTCGGCTAAAAAATCTTGGAAATATCTTTACCTCATGGTAATTCTTCGTATTTACCGTGGTTCTTAGACATTCTAGTAATATCTCCAGCCCCGCTGTTGAGTTAAGTTTTCACACATTTCAGAGGCCAACATTGTCGCAACTTTTCTTCGAATGTTTGGACTGTTGTCTCATCTTAGATAGTCTCGCAATATCTCCAGTCCTGCTGTTGAGTTAAGATTTCATACAATAAGGAGGTCATCGTCGCAGTAATTTTTTCATCGAATCTTCTCCGGCTCAATAGCTTTCTTCCTGAAACATCATCGAACACCTTTTTAACCAGCAGCATTTTACATAGTAGACTATACATCAAATATTCTACATCTTGGAGTCATAGGCCATGCAAAGCTGTAAGGAAGTGTCATCCAATACGGTTAATCTCAGTGTCATCGAGGTGCATCTTATACCTGGAGGACTGTAGAGTGTGAACTTTTTAAACAATAAGAACTGTAACGTCATAAAAACTGTTTCGTCTACCATGGTCTACCATTCGGTGCTGATTCATCACATCCTGTATTAAATAGTATTGCATTGTTAATAATTCTGAGTAACATCTGTGGCCACAGTTGATCGATAGTTGAAATGTTTAAAAAAAAAATAAAGAAGGTATATTTTTATGATATATTCGTCCTCATTTGCACAAACATCTCGGGGTGAGTCATTTTTTTTTTTTTTTTTTTTTTTTTTTTTTTTAGGATTTATGCATTTTAGAATATTTAAAAGATTCAACCAACACTATTAATTTTCATAGTAACAGAATTAAAATTTACAATGCAATGTCTACTACTATTTGACGCGAGCTGCTGGCTGTGTTTGGAGAATCCGCTTTCCTGCAATACCACTTTTGAGTTGACTTAGTTTTTTTAATAAGTTTTGCTGCTTAGTATTGCTGGGATCGCTGTTCCCCAGACATAGCTTAGCATGCATCATTAAATGTTCACCTATTCATTCCTATCAAAACTATTAATGAGATAAGTATGAAATTTTAAATGCATCTAAACGAAGGGATGCAAAAGACAATTAGCAAAAAATAAATAAAAAATAAAATAATTTCAAAAATGGCTACTGAGAACATGTTGATTTCTTTTAATAGAAGAAAATGCAGCTTTATGCAGAGTAAGAATTGATTGTTATTTGTTGTCACATTTCATACAGAAAACAGCTGGTTATCATAGAGTCGATACCTGCAAAGCCAGTGGCGTAGCTAAGGGGGGGCAAGTGGGACGTCCGCCCCGGGCGCCGAGGCTTAGGTGCGCCAAAATGAGAGAAATTGTTATATATCTATATTGAGGTAAGGGCGCAAAATTTCTTACTGGCCCCGGGCGCCAAAAAACATAGCTACGCTACTGTGGAAAGCTAGAGTGCTTGGTTTGCAAGAAGCCAATCAGGGTCCGCTGACTAGAAACTTTCGCCTTTTTGTTTATGGCTAACAAGGTCAAAGCAGTCATTCACTCTGATGATTGGTTGTTTTTAAAAATAACTTCCCAGCCAGCAATGGCAGCATTAAGCGCCAGTGACCGTCGACGGCTTTGTAAAAAGTTTTTGAAGTTGTTAAAAATTTAATTATTTAGGTTCCCATATTTATTTCCGCTCAAGTGTGGTAGTATTAAGCTAGAGCCAACTGTCAACATTATGAATGTTAGGCGATTCAGAGCGGGATAATCGGTGAATCCCAGAATCGTTAATTGTTTCTACTTCAATTCAGTCATATGTCAGAAAACTTGGAGAATCCCCTGTGCAAAACTTCTAGTTATATTTTTATTACTAAGTGAAATATTGGTTATTTGTTTATTTTAAAAAAGTTATTTTATTTTTTAACATTTGTCATAGTGTTGTGATTTATTTCATATTTGTTTTACATTTTGATTCAAAATTTCGTAATACAGGAATTGAAACATGCATTTCAGAAGCTTGATTAGCTGTAGAAAAAAGTAGTAACAAAATTGAGTCTCAATTTACAGAAAAAAGAATAGCCAAGAAAAAACTAATGTTTGGTTATGAACATACAGATGAACCTATACAATCTGTTGAAGTGCAGTACAAAATTAATATAAACACAATGATAAATGTTAAAATAGTTGTGATGTTGAATGTAAATTCAAAGTACTCAATGAACATTTTGAATGATTTGGTCTTATTTATGATACCAATTATTTTAAATCTTTATACAAGGAGAACCTTCTCAAACATTGTAATGATTTAAGTACATTTTTCGAAAAGTGAAAATAGCGACATACAGCCTTCCGAACTTTATGAGGAACTTTATTAATGACACAAAAACACCCATTTAATACAAATTAGGAAATAATTAGGAAGAAGTGCAATAAACTCTGTCTAAGGCAGAATTGACTGGGATAATCAAAATTTTCTGTAGTAAATAATATTTTGTCTTAGACAAATTTTACTCTATGTCTATGGTTTGCAGGGCCTGGGAAATCTTTCCGAGTTAGAAAGAAATCCATCTTATTCAAAGTCCTTCTTTTAGAGAGTTTACTGAATATCCAAATATCTACATAATGGTCAAAATCATGCTCATAGTTCCATTTAGTACAGCTTCTGCCGAGAGAAGCTTTTCAAGAAGCATGATGAGCCAAGACTATCTGGGTTAACAATGCTATCAGTTGAAACTGAAATAGCAGCCAGTGTTAAATATGACAAACTTAAAAAAAATTCAATGAGGCATAATTTGAAAAAATTACTATATTTTAATTTTTATTTCTTTATGTAATTTTTGTCATTATTTGATTAGCAATAATACTTGTACACTGTACTCATAAAATTTGTGTATACTTATTATTAATGTTAATAAGCTCATTTACATTTTCTTTCTAACTGGAAAATGAGAGGTCTCGCAAAGCTGATGTTGCAACATCCATATTTTGTCTTGTGCTGCCACTGCCATCCTGTAATGTTTATTCATATTCAACGATTTTCTTTGTGATATTTTTGTTTGAATGAAGTTTTATAGAAAGAATTTTATTAAATTGATATTTTTCAGCTATGAATATTTATCAAAAAACAAAGTTTAATTTAGTATTAAACTATTCTCAAATAATTTGAGTATTTATATACAGTCAAGTCTCTCTATAACGAAACTCCATACATCGAATTTCTCTATATAACGAATTTTTAGTAGGAACGGTTCCCTTTTTGCATGATTACATTAAAAACAGTCTCTATATAGCGAAATATCGATCTCCATATAACGAATTTTTTCATAAATTGATCTTAATTTACTCAGTTTTAAAAGGCTTCGAAATCATATGGAATCAATTTTCCATCACTCATTGTTGATTTATCGTCAGTGCTGAGTTTTTTTATAATACTTATCTCCTTGTTCTTTAAATCCAATCTATTTATCACATCTCCCACACACCTTTTCACATCCTTCTCAAAACAGAGTCAATTGGATTGATGCGTATGTAAGAGAGGAATCAATGAGAGGCATATAAGAGAGGCTTTCAAATGGAGGAAAATGTTAACTACAATTTTTCATTCCTTGCTAAAATTTGAGCATTTTTTTTTTAGAGCGTAACAATTTAAAAATCAAAATAACAAAAAATCAGATTTCTTTGTCTGAAATTAATGCAAGTCTTCCTTATTTGATTTTCATTAAGTTTTCAAATAAATGTCTGTTCTCTTTTTTGAAACAGCTTAAATAATTAAGAAATAAAACGTTAGGTTAATATTTACTTTTAAATATTTCAAATTATTAATTCAAAAGAAAAAATAATATTTGTTCAAATTTCACACATTAAATACGATTTTTAACATCATTCTCTCTACATCGAATTTCTCCATATAACGAATTTTTTACTGGAACGGTGGATTTCGTTATATAGAGACTCGACTGTATTTTTTAAAAGGTTTCAATGTTGTTTTCTTGTAATAAATAGAAAAAAAGAAATAAATACAGTGATTTTTTTTTTTTTTTTTTTTTTTTTTGATTGAGAATGAATTGATTCCTTGAGGAAAGATTGAAAAGCAACATTTCTTTTGCATTTATCATCCACTGAAACGTATTTAATGACAAATATATAAGTAGTATATGCAGCATTTAGTTCTTCCTAAATTTAACCCTCTGAGCAGCTTAAATGTTTATTTATTTATTTACTTTTATTTTTGTTTTCCAAACACAACTTTAATTTGTTATAGACAAAAATATTTCAAACAGAATTGTATTTCAAAATGTATATCAGATAAAGGGGCATAAAGTGTATTTTAAAAACAAACAGGCAAAGAAAATTTCCATTAAGAATAATTTTATAAGCATTTTTATAAAAATGCAGGAAAGCCCACAAGATGCTCAGAGGGTTAAGGATATTTTATTTTAGCTTGTATTTTATAATTTTGCCACTCATTCAAAAGTAATTAAATAGTTGAAATGTTACTGATGCATAGAATAGGAAGAATAGAAAACATATTATTTTTAAAGGAAAATACTTTGCAACTATTGGTATTTAAGTGCAAACACATATCAAACATTGCTTTCTTTTCTAAAATATTTTTGTATAAATTTAAATATTTATTTTATTGATGCTGTGTGAAAATATAATTCATTGATTTGTTGCTCTCTACATTTACTTTTAGTTAGATTGCTGCTACTGTTTTGTCATGTTTTCTTAAAACTTAAAATCAGTGTATTTATTCATAATTATTTAACATGACATACATTGCAGGGTTGGGAAAAAAAACAAATAAACCGTTTTTTTTTTGGTTTAAACCGGGTTTTTTCAAACATACTTTTTTATTACATATACATGCATATTTATTGATAAAAATATACATTATTGGATTATGAGTAGTATAACTTCAAATTTGAAAACAAAATTTAAATAATTACAGTGAATTATGAAGAAAATTGAAAAAATTCATATTTTAATTTAAACAATTATTGATAGACAGTTTTATGTTCAAAGGATAAACTACTCAATGCAATGAAATATTGATACTTTCAAAATTTTTATAAACAATCTTTCAATTACTAATCATAAACATTTGATGTCATTTGAATAATATAATATTATTTTCCACAATTTTTTAAAAAATAAATTTGAAATACTTCTTGAGGGTTTTGTATTTTGAGTGGCAATTTGAAATCAACATTTTTGGCATCACAGCAGATAACAGCGGGAAAAAATTAGATTGTTATTATTAAAATTCTCTAACTAGCACCTAATTTTTGAAAACTCTCTTATTTAACTTCATATTTTTATTCTTAAAGATAATCTCCCCAATTAAAAAAAGTTTCTTTTACGGTTTGACCAAAATCTTAAAGATTGTCGAGTTATGTAGTTTTATATTCAAAATCATTGTGCATGTTATGATATATTGCTTTAAATAATCTGTATTTTTTTTTTTTTTTTTTTTTTTTTTTTTTTAATGAAAATATTTTACACTAAATTTTGAATATTTTAAATCTATCTTTGGTCAATTCATATGCTCTAAGCTTTTTCCCTTAGAGCAATAGAATATGTTCACCAATGCATACTGATTTTCATCTTATGCATAAAAAAATTATCTAGACCCCCTATATCTAATGCTTATTGCAGAAATAAAGTTTAAGAGTAGAAAATATTTATATCCAATAATTTGTAAAGCAATTATTAAAAAACAACTTTTAAATTATTTTATTTTGTTCAGCAAATAATTTGTAACGCTTTAAAAGCATTAATTTGTAAAGCGTTAATTATAAAGAAAAATAAGAAAATGTCATTAGTTTTTGTTCGAAAAAAACCAATTGGTTTTTTTTTAGAAAAAAACCAGTTGGTTTAAACTGTGGTTTAAACCATGGTTAAAACCAATTGGTTTAAACCATGCCAACCCTGATACATTGTATTTTTACCATCCCCAAGTCTGCATAATGTACGTGCAATGTCATTGCTTCATGCGGCTCTTTCAGGTAAATATGTGATTTAGGTCACACCATAAATGCTGTTATCTTGAATCACTGTTATTCACTGTTGAGGGTGTTCGCCGATGACTACTGTTTCCTGATCCATAGATGTTTGATGGCATAGTTTATGAACTAGTGGCACTTCACATGCTGGCGTTCCATAGTATTTTGCTGATGTTCAAGGTGAATTTTGGGCTTTATGGAATGGCAACAGTTTTATGTGAATTTTCAAAACAGAATGGTATTTATACTGAAGCTTAAACATTTATTCTTTCTCTTTCCTGTTTACTTGCCTCTCTCGCTTGCTTGAAAGCAGCATTTTTTCGCCAAGTCAAGACGGTATACTATTGAAAGATGAAGCTGTTGGCAATATAAGTTTATTTTTGTAAATTATGATTTTAAATTATTTTATTTTGTTCAGCAAAGTTTGCTGTCACTTGTTTTTCATGCGTAAATATGTTAATCATCATTAAAAGTTCTTCTAATTAACTTCATGTCTTGTTATTAAAGTCTTCCACTCATACATTTCCTAATTTAGAATTTACTGCATATTCTGCTGAGTTTTATTGAGAAATAAGATAGAAAATATAACAGGTACTATATCATTTATATTTTGAAATTAGCAAAATTTCTATTCTTGCATAATTTAAGATAGTATCGCTAGAGATTGACAGATTTACTTTTTTTTCCTTCATTTATGGAACTAAGTCTGAGTTTTGCTGAATTTGTTTTCAGCAAAAATGCAGCTGGACACAAACTATCCACTTCCAAAAATCAGAAATTCTCAACATTACTCATCGATTTCAGATACATCAGCTCAAATGAGACTATTTATTGCCATGTTATTCACTGTTTCTAATTATCAGTAATGACTGATTCAAAAAGTGAGTACAAATTATAAAGCTAAAACTAAAGTGTTTTTTAATTAAATGGAATTTGTATTATTAGATTATCTTTCTGTGTCATTGAAGAATTATGTTTTACTGTGAATGAAAATAAAAAGTTTTGAGTCTAAGGCACAGAAACAGTTTGGGTCACACAATAATTTAATAATGCATATTTAATAAATACATATAATTAATTAATAATTATGAATATTTTATAAATACATATGATTAATTAATAATTATGTATATTTATGTATAGATTAATTACTAAAAAAAAATTTTTTAGTACTTTTGTTTTTGTTTATATTTTTGACAGAAAATAGGGAGATCACTGAAATTAGGTTTTGGTTTTAAAATCCTGTTTCAGCTGATTCTAGTTTTCTCGATGTATCAAAAATGTAAATATTAAATTGTTGATATATTGCAATATTAAATGTCTGATATTGTTGAGCCCTGCTGTGCATTATCATAAGTGAAAGCCCAAAATACACTTAAATTAAACTCAGACATGGATTTATTTAATCCTGAAACAAATTGCACAATAAATCAAACTGTGATGAATGTCATGTGTATGTAATAGTAGGGAAAATAACCTCAAAAAAAAAAAAAAATGTGTATGACTTTTGTTGTGAAGAGTCTGTTAAAGCACAATAAAATCCTGCTTTCAAATATGTATAACCAAATGTAATTCATTATATATTTTATCCCTATTGACAATGCCAGATAGTGAAAAAAAAATTATGAAGTTCATGCATACTTTCTTGGAATTAATACCAACAACATTAAAAAATCAAAAGAAGCTTAATGCTTTAAAGAATTACTTAGAAATCATGCTGACAAAATTTTAAGGCATTTCAAAAAAATTATATCCATACCTTTAAGAACATGTTGGTATCCATCAAACCAAACTCGAGTATTTCCCTGGTTAAAACTCCCATGATACAATAAAATTCATCAGCACTTTCAACACTCATTATTCGACTAAAAATCAAAATTAAAAATTACAATTTCATTCAAAAACTAAAAAATATTTTTTCTTACTGTATTTTTAGTTTACAGAACTTTTTTAAATACAGAATAAATAATAATTAAAATAAATAAATAAAAACTGGCATGTTTTAAATTTTCAAAATTAAATGAAAAACAATCTAGCAGACTGGTTTACAATATAACTTAAAAGATGAATAGGAGCCTTTCTTTTAAATTCACACAGGAACTGCAATCCTTTTCCAGAAAAAAAAAAAAAAAAAAAAAAAAAAAAAAAAAAAAAAAAAAAAAAACACTTTTTAACAACAAATAGTATTTTTGACATTAAGAAAGGGGGAAGGGTACCATTCTTGACTGGGTGAAATACGTTATTTAAAAAAAAATTCTTAATTATGTCTATTTATCTTTTTACTCATACATTTGTATTTGACCACTTTTACGAATACACATGAAGCTAAGATTTATTTATTTATTTATTTGTTTGTTTCAGATATTAAAGAATTTTTGACAACTTTTTTTTTTGCTCAAAAGTATTTTAGGATCTAAACAAACAATTGAAAAAGATATTTTTACACTATTTCTTGGATTTTTTTTCCCCTTACACAGAGGGGGGTTATTTTTAAGTGTATTTGTAATTACAGTCAGCTCTCGTTAATTCGAAATCTGATAAATTGAATCTTTGTCTAATTCGAATTAAACATGAAGTCCCTAAATGTTTAATGGCAGAATAACATTATAAATTTTCATACATTCGAACTCATTTTCTCTTGACCTCATTTAATTCAAACTAACGAGATTCTGATATTTCATTTTTCCTTACTTTCTCCCGGACTTCAGATCCTTGAAATAACTTTCTTTTTACTTTCTTCTATCTTCAATAGAAGAAAGTATTGTAATCGAAATTTTTTTCGACTTCCGGTTTTCGACGGATTTACACGTTTTAGGGGTCAGAGATTCCAAAAAACATGTTTTTACAAAATGTCTGTCTGTCTGTCCGTGTGTCTGTATGTCGCCATTCTACCATCAAAAAGTGTATGAAGTTATGCATAGAATTGAACCAAATTTTTTGTGAATGCTTTTGGCTGTGGCAAGCAGGTCCTCCTACAGTTTTGAAATATTCTGCTGGAAGGGGGCGCTGCTATTGCGATTTTTGTGCCATTTTCAATATTGTACCGACCAAAAGTATATGAAGTTATGCATCAAATTGAACCAAATTTTTTCTGTATGTGTATGACTATGGCTAATTGGTCCTCCCTGAATTTGAAAAAAATCCGCCAAAAGGGGGCGCTGCAATCGCGATTTTTGTGCCATTTTTAATATTGTACCGACCAAAAGTACATGAAGTTATGCATGGAATTGAACGAATTTTTTTGTGTAAGTGTATGGCTATGGCTAGTTGGATTGCCCTGAATCTGAAAAAAATCTGCCGGAAGGGGGCGCTGCAATACCGAATTTTATGCCATTTTGAATATTGCACCACATAAAAGTGTATGAAGTTAGTTCTAGAACTGAACTAAACATTTTGTATATGATTATTTTTTGGTAAGGCAAGTAGGTCCTCCCTGAATTTGAAAAAAAATCTGCTTATCATTCTATTGTCCATCGGCTCGTGCAGAGACGGAAATTCGTTTTTACCCGATTAATTGATTGAAGCAGAAATTTAAGATGAAAATCAAAGTTGGTAAGGTATTGAATTAAAATTATTAAAGCATTAAAATGAGTAACTATTTTTTTTATATTAAAATGTATGTATGAGATAGAAGAAAGTTTTGGGATTGGCACATCCAACTAGTTTAGATTTTTGTCAAAATTGTTCTGAAATAGTATACATATAATCCCATATATTTGATATCTGCTTTCTTAGTGCCCCGTCTGTCAATTACTATAACATTAATTCCTTTGTAATGGTATCCCTTTAAACATGTTTTCCTTTCATACTCTCCATAATTCGAACATTTCTTGTGGTCCCAAGCCCAAGTTCGAATTAACGAGAGTCGACTGTATATAAATACATACCATCTATAGTCATCATTCAGTCTGTCTGTCTGCATATAACAGAGCAAAAACTACCCAATTGAATCATTTGAAATTTAAAATATATAGCTGTTGCAGAATTTTGTTGAGTCATTTCATATTTAATGAAAATCGGATGTATAGTTTAATTACAGGGACAATCAAAAGTATCCCGTTACATTATGGTCAATGGAAAAAATAATTTTAAGTGCATTTTAATAAACATAATAAAATTGATATTCATATATGTATGATGTACATACTAAAATATACATTCTGAGCAATCTGTGGTACAAACACTATTTGTTATCAATTTACAGGGCCACACAAGTATTCCATTACATACTGGTATAAGGGGAAGCATTGTTTAGGGTACATTCTAATCATATTAAACTATTTCACATTTTATTAAATTGATATATGTTGCTGAGGTTTACTACAAGTTACTTCCTGTATAATAGAAAGCAGATAGTATTTACAGGGACACACAAAGGATTTCTGAAACTATACTGTATCTGAAGTACTGCATAGTACTGCACCAAGATCTGAATATTTTTAAAACTGCGTTATAGTACAAACACACCTCATTTGTTACATTGGGGTCATTCCACATGAAATCAACCAATTTAAAGAAAACGTGTTGCATCATAGTCACAGATTTTTTTTAAATTTTTATCATAGACAGACATAGTAGTGAAACCCTCAAATCTGATATTTAAAAGTAATTTTCGCAATATTGGCTGACATATAGCCATTTGAAAACTGACCATTTTTGCTAAATGGCGGCCATCTTGGAATCTTATCATTATCTGAAAGAGACCATAACTTGGCAACTAAGGGCTCAATTTTTATATATCTGGTACCAATTTGAAGCTATTTGTACAAAGAATGCAAATTTCACATCAAAACAATAATAAATTTTCATTTATCTACTTTTTATTATGGTCAAACTGAAAATATCACCCAAAAAAAGGGCTGACTGTAATGTCCCATAAAAAAAATGAATCATCATGAATTTTTCTGAAACTTGGTAAAAACATTGCTCCATCTGTGGGCTTTAAATAATAAAAAAAATTGGAGAGGTAAAATCTTTTGTTTAAAAATAAATGATTTTTTACACATAAAGTGTCATTAACTAAATAATGATCATTTTAGAATCTGTAACTATTGCTAATTTAAGAAATAATGGTTAAAATAATTTTTTTTAACATTTAAATTAATATATTGTGTGTTTATTATATAATTCAATGAAGAAGTATCAGTTTGCAGCTATTTATACTAACTATTCATATATTAAAATACAAGTAAATTTTCATTTCTATAATGCTTTTTATTTAATTTAAAATATGAGAATATGATTCTCTAAACATATTTACAAAAATATTAAATACCTTACTATAATGGACTACATAAAAAAAAAAGGCCACATAATATTTTCCCCTGAAATACTGGGGAAATACTAGCTGTAAATCTCAGTTGATTTCATTCAACTGTGTGATATAAATAAAATAAATATATAAATTATATATATATAAATATGACCACATAAATTTCATTTTTCTAAATGGAAAAAAAATGTCTTAAATAGGTTCTATGTACAGGGGAGAGTGGGGAGGAATTGGACACTTTATACAAAAATTAGAAAATCTTTTTTTTTTTTTTTTTTTTTTTTTTTTTTTTTTTTTTTTTCCCACAAAAATAAAAATTTTGATTTTTTGAATACAAAATAAGATACTTTCTAATGTTCTTGAACAATATCTCTAACAA
Organism: Maratus speculifer; assembly: GCA_964019185.1. Classification (NCBI taxonomy): domain Eukaryota; kingdom Metazoa; phylum Arthropoda; class Arachnida; order Araneae; family Salticidae; genus Maratus; species Maratus speculifer. The sequence continues at coordinate 184,383,678 of OZ025296.1, read as the reverse complement.
TTCCGATTCATCCTTCCAGTGATAAAGATACTGGAATTTGATGTTGTAACACAAACATTATCAACCTATAATCTTTGTTAAATAGTAAATATAGCCAACACTAGAATAATTTGTTTTCTTTAATACATTGTTTTATAGTTGTCTCATTCCTGCTTGTTAGTGCAGAGGTATGGGACACATTTTGAAATTTAGAATTTCTTTAATTATAAAATTGTTAAGCTCTACTGTTCAAGAATATTAGAAAGTATTTTATTTTGTATTGAATATATATATATATATATATATATATATATATATATATATATATATATATATATATATATATATATATATTTTAAATGATTTTTTAATTTTTGTAAAAAGTGTCCTATTCCTCCCCACTCTCCCCTATACATAGCACCTATTTAAAACATTTTTTCCATTTAGAAAAATGAAATCTATGTGGTCAAATTTATATATATATATATATAATTTATATATTTTTTATTTTATTTAAATCACACAATTGAATGAATTCAACTGTGATTTACAGCTAGTATTTCTCCAATATTTCAGAAAAAAATATTGTTTTTTTTTTTTTTTTTAGTAAGGTATTTAATATTTATGTAAATATGTTTTGAGAATTATATTCTCATATTTCAAATGAAATAAAAGGTATTGTAGAAATGAAAATTTACTTGTATTTTAATGTATGAATATTTAGTATAAATAGCTGCAAATTGATATTTCTTCATTGAATTATATAATAAACACACAATATGTTAATTTGAATGTTAAAAAATTTATTTTAACCATTATTTCTTAAATTAGCAATAATTACAGATTCTAAAATGATCATTATTTAGTTAGATTCACCTTATATGTAAAAAATCATTTATTTTTAAACAAAAGATTTTACCTCTCCAATTTTTTTATTATTTAAAGCCCACAGATGGAGCAATGTTTTTACCAAGTTTCAGAAAAATTCATGATGATTCATTTTTTTTATGGGCCATTACTGTCAGCCCTTTTTTTGGGTGATGTTTTCAGTTTGACCATAATAAAAAGTAAATAAATGGAAATTTGCATTCCTTGTACAAATAGCTTCAAATTGGTACCAGATATATAAAAATTGAGCCCTTAGTTGTCAAGTTATGGTCTCTTTCAGATAATGATAAGATTCCAAGATGGCCGCCTTTTAGCAAAAATGGTCAGTTTTCAAATGGCTATATCTCAGCCAATATTGCGAAAATTATTTTTAAATTTCAGATTTGAGGGTTTCACTACTATGTCTGTCTATGATAAAAATTTTAAAAGAATCTGTGACTATGATGCAACACCCATTGGTTGAATTCGTGTGGAATGACCCATTGGACATGCAATTTCTGACTTGTTATTAAATTAATTACTATTCCAGAGACATGGAGGATGTGAATGCAATGCTATAAAACTATGACAACAAATAGTGGAATGCTCATGAAATATAATAAAGGGTTGGCATTTTTGCCAGGACAGTGGCAAAAACTGGAGAAAACCAGGGGGAAAATGGAAAAAATGGGAAAAATGGCAAATTCTTTTTTGTCTCTAATGTGTAATAAAATTTATAAGCCAATAGGGATCATAATTGTATAAACAATTAAATTTAATAACATGTCATTTAATATTTTTATTCAATTTGATAATTAATAAATATAATTAAATAATTTTACATATTTTAAATCTTATAAAATAGGTGGGATTCAGTCTAATACTTAGGAATTTAAAAACCAAATTAAAAAAGTAAATTATTTTTTTTTTAATTATCAAAAGGTTTTATATAACTTGGCTACTTTTGTTTTATGTAATGAGTCTTAAAAATATGCAAATATTTAAGTCTTTGATACTAATTTATCATTATTTATCTGATGAAACTAGTCTGTTACAGATTAAAAATGTATTTAAATAAAATGGAAAATTATATATTGAAAAAATTCTCTGTTAGTCTGAAAGTCTTTGGTACTAATTTATAATTATTTATTAGATGAAACTAGCCTGTTACAAATTAAAAATATAATTAAATTAAATGGAAAATTATATATTTAATTATAATTTTTGCCACCACTTTGGCAAAAACTTATTTTTGCCGGGACAGTTTTAACCAGGCTTATTCCACCTATGGCAAAAACTTACTTACCCTGATTTTTTTAGTGATAAATTAAACAACTTGAACAACAAGCAATATATATATTTAATACAATATATGAATTGAAATCTCATTGTTTAAGTTTAAATTTACTAAATACCATTTACACACATTATAAAAATTCATTAACAAGCAATTTTCAGTTATATTAAAAACCATTTGCCTTTGACGATGAAAAGTGTTGCTCGCTAAATCTCTTGATACATTCGTTTTTCCATGCCAAATATTAAAATATATTTAATTTTTTTTCAGACTTTTTACTGTTATTCTGCCATTAAATTTGATTGATCTTTTATTACGTACATGAATAGTTTAATTAGGTGTTTTTTTTTTTTTTTTTTTTTTTTTTTTTTTTCAAAATATTCCAAATACGCCCAGTATGGAGACCTTCCTTATATGTGGAGCATGGTGATCACAAAAGAAATTTTGCATTTCAGTGACATGTTTCGTAATTGTTTGTGGAGATATACCTTCATTTAGGAGATTTAACCAATGACCAGAGTATCCATATGTTATAAGTTTATCAGTATCTCTTAGTTCTTGATTTATGTAATTAAAATAAAATCTTTAAAACACTGTTTTTAAAATACTAATTTTTGCCAGTGGAAAAAATTATGACAAAAAGTGTTTTTGCCAGGACGGTTTTTTCCATGGTTTTTACCGTGGTTTTTTCCACTTCGGCAAAAATTTACCAACCCTGATATAAAATTTTTGTACCTATGATGTAATCTTTTGATGACTGAAAATTTTCCTTGTGTTTCATCTTCATCTCCAGTCATATCGATAGTTACCAAACAAAAACTGAATCTTCCTCTAACTTTGCAATTACGAATACTACTTTGCTCCATCCCCCCCCCCCGCCCCCCTTTTCAAAGTTTAAAGCAGGGTGTCAGGAATTTTAATCAGCAATTAAATCATGATTTTAATTGACTGATTTTTTAAAATCAATGATTTAAATCAAAAAAAAATTTAAGTGTTTAAAATGACATGAAAGTATTAAAATCTAAAATTAATATAAATTAGAAAGGTTCTACAGGTATTTTATCTTAAATATAAATAAGGGGAAAAAAAAAACAGAGCTTTAAATAATTGTTTCTAAGCTTAATTCCTGAGTCTTGTAAAACATTAAGTATAGTAAGTTTGTAAAGGCATAAAAAACATTTCATTTATAAATTATATTTAAATCTAAATCTAATATAATTTGTGATGTTATAATTTCCTTTAACTAATCAAATTATTTATTCTTTTACATAAAACAAGCATAGCAAATATAATAAATTTCTCCAAAGTAAGAGAATAAAGAAGCATAATCTTATTTTCTCATTCTACTTTTACAATAATAAACCTATAACAAATATTGGAGTTAAAAAAGAATGGAATAATTACATCTGCTCAACTATTCATATATTCTGTATGTGTGTATGATACGTTGTAACTCATTTTCATATTTTTCTTGTTAGTATACACAGATATTTTGTAAGTTAAGATTTAGGCAATTAACATTAACTTTTCTTAGAACAAATGCAAAACGAGCTGCCAATAATATTTGTTAGTTATGCTGTTTGTGCTACTAATGAAATTACTTTTTTGCAGTTTTTATTAATTTTGTAATTAATTATTGTTTCTTTTTGGCTATTTGTTAAGGGTGCCACACCTAGCCTCTTTTGAAATTGACTAAATGCACCTTACCTTTACAAAAATAGCGAAATTTACCTGTAGTTATTACCAGAGATTTTTTGAAAAAAAATCTCAATATTGCAATACTTCTAAATATGTGTACCCAAGACTATACAAAAAAAAGTACATAATTTTTAAAATATTAATAAATAAAACATTAATTTTCAATACTTTTATAAATTACAAATTGAAAAATACAATTAAATAATATGTTTTGATAATATCCTGTTTTTTTCTCAAAAAATAAAATTCTATCAATGATAGAGCTTTATTTTCTGAATAACATGTCTCTCGGATGATTTCTCATGGTTAAGTTTTGAACACCAGTGTAATTTGCACACCTTTCTCAATTAAAAATCTAACAAGTTTCATAACAAACCGTATCAGTCATGTGTGAATTTGAGTTTTTAACAATTGTTAATGATTGCATTTCACACCAAATTGTTAATTGAACTAAATATAGCAACAAATAGAAAAAATACAAATAAGAGTTTGCATTAATAATATTAACCTCAAAAGGAACAAAGAAAAGGATTGAAAAACTAAAACTGAAAAAATCTTTAAAGGTTTAATAAATATCTTAATGTAACATTTAAGGTTTATGAAATATTTCTTTGTTTTTGAAGAATACTTACTCAGCTAATCCATCCCAGATTGCTAGAGCTGTTCTTAATAGTACTTCATTGCCTTCTAAAAATATTAAATCCCAAACTCTTAAAACTGTTTCTTTTGGCAAACAATTGGTGAATAAAGTTAGGAACCACTGCATAGTAAAGACATTTGTTAATGGAGGTTCATAAATATGCCCTGAAATAAAGACAAGCAGATTCATTGAGACACACAGACATGCATCTTCAGTAAATGAAAATTTTGAAATACATTTTCATTGTTAAATAAAACCAATAATGGTGCTTTTCAATTAGCTGGACACCAGTGTTATATATACATACAGTTATATATATGTAACTATATACAGTAGACTCCCTCAAATCCGCACAGCTTGGGACCACTGGTTGTGCGGATTTTAGAATTTTGCGAATTTCTGGTCATGGCTTAGTTTACATTTTTTAAACAATAATTTGAGTGCAATTACTATATGCACTATTGCATTACTATTAAGTGCAATTGCAACTATAATGAATGCTTACAATATAACAAAATATTAAAAGAAGTAATAAACTAAAATAATAAAAGTTTAGATAGTTTTAAAAATGATAAAAGTACTAATAGCAAAGGTCAAGTTAATAATTAATAGTGTATGATTAAAAATTCATTATACAGATCAGATGTATTTTTCCAAAATTATTCAACAAAACTTGCCTCATAAAAGTGCATTAATAATTCACATCAAAATCATAAAATAAGGATTTTTTTTTCAAGTTTAGCCAGGCTTAATAACCAAAAAATCTTGATTAGTGCATAAATATATTTTGTTAGAAGATTTTGATTACCAGTAATATTAATAATATCTTGAATTTTTTCCAAAAAAAAAATATTCTTCCTTCATGAAAAAATTATCAGTAGAGAATTATTAAGAAAATTACAAAATAAAAAATATATGGAGTTGATGCAAAACTAAAAAAATCAAATTTTGTCCCAATATCTAAACTGAAAGTTTCATTGTTTACATCCATAAAATATGTGCGGATTTTAGAGAGTTGCGGATTTCTGGTTTGCGGATTTGAGGGAGTCTACTGTATGTATAAAACCATTAATTATATTACAATATATGAACCATTGAATTTAATAGAAAATTACCACATTAAAACATGGGAGAAAAAAAAATGAATACAAATGGAATTTGCAGAACCAAAGCAGAATCCTCAGCATGTAATAACATGTAATAATAAAAAAATTTTGTCTTAATCGTAAATTAATTGCTTCCGAGTTCTTTTAACATTGAACTTTTTCCTTTCTTTATGATATTTTAACACATTATTTTTAATTCTACACCTTTAATCAACCCTTTTTATTTTATTTTAAAAAACATTGATCTTTCAAAACAATTCTTTTCTTTACAAAAAATCCCATTACTTAATTCATTGTATCTGTTGCATAATATTTCTTTATTCTTTATTCTCAAATGTTCAACTATCCAGAATTCCATTTGGTTATTTTTGTTTGAACGAGAGATTCCAGTTGAATAATACGTGACCGTCTGAGAGAACTAATTCGAGTTTTGTGTCAACGGTTTAAATTTCATTGGTTAAAAGTAAATTCTCAAAATTTAATTGATAAATTAGGAGTTTGTTGTGAAATCTTTTTTTGCTTATGCTGATAACTTATATAAAGGATTAAGTTGGCTTTGGAATCAGAGTCAGTTCAGTTTTAATTTAGTTTTTGTGTGTGTCTTCGATTTTGTAATTGTCACTGGAGTTATTAGTGTAATTGTGACAATGCTTTGAACACAAATAAAGGTTTTGTTCTTTTTTCAAGAAAGGATTTTGTTTGATGTCTCATGCCTAGATCTGATCCGTATTTAAGTGGGAAATACAGAAAGATTTCCATTCAGTGTCTTGATATCTTAATAGACACAACTGTAAGAGATCAAATATTCCTGGTAATTTAAAAGTTAGAGCAGAATTTTATACACACACACACACATAGATAAATATAATATATATATATATATAATAAAATTGAAATCACAGATATAAAATAAATAAATAAGGATAAGGAAAACAATAAATAGAAAAACAAGATGAATAAAAATGTAGAAGCCCTAATGCTATGTGTAGCATACAGATGCATCAGAGGTGTAATGCATGCTAGTTCATAGAAAAGATATGTTATTTCGTCAAAATTTGCTGGAATATGCTTAAAATGACAAAATTAAGCACCATATATATACAGTAAAACCTCAGTTATCCGAAAAGCATATCAGATCAAAATGATCAGAGCATTTTCGGTTAAACAGGGTTCCATAAGAATTGTTGGATAACCGGGATTCCAAAGGAATTTTTGAATAACTGGAAGGCTTATGGTGAAAACTTGATAAATGAAAAGCTGTGATCGTAATTTAGAACACAGTTGTAATAAAAAAGTTTTGGTACCATATTCAAAGCACCCTGAAGTTGAAAAACAAAAGAAAATTACAACATATTTTGTAAAAAAAAAAAAAAATGACATGTAATATATACCTACCTAATAGAGGGCCCGAAATTACACAATGGACCAAATAAGTAAGTTGATTTTGTTTATTTCATATAGAATATGCTTTTTTAACACTATTTCTACTAGTGTGCAATAATATCTTTCAAAGTTTAAATTTTTACTTATTTTGCTGCCAATTTTTAAAGCTAATATGTATTGAAACAACTCTTCAATGTATTAAAAATGATTGAGAATTGTTTTGATCTAAAACTTACAAGTTAAATAGTAATCGTAAATCAAAATATGTTGAAAGGTGTCATTTGATATCAGTAAAAATAGTATTAAAAATAAAATTTTTCATATTTAAAATGGATTGTAAGAAATTTTAGTTTCTCGGTTAAGTCGATTTTCAGATAATTTGGATTTGGATAACCGGGGTTCTACTACATCGTATACATACACTTATAGACGTATGTATTCACATATATGTATATGTATAAATCTATATATACAAATATGTATAACACTGGTATTGGGTTAATCGAAAAGTACCCAAATAACTGCATCTTATTTTAATATTGATAATCATAACATTATTATTATTTGCAAATAAAAATGCTACTTAAGTTTCTTTATAAAAATAAATTAAGTAGGTACTTTTATGTTAGCCAGGCACCAATGATAACTCGCCAAATCTTGTTTCAATTGACATCATTTGAATTGGAACACTTGGTTGAATTCATGTGAAGAAGAAAAACTAAAGACCTATTTTTAAAAAGTTCTAAGTAATGTTAAAAGATTTTGGGACCTTAAATAATGTAAGCTTCTATTTTAGTTACCCATCATACGTATGATAGGGTAAATCTTGCAATTCTTTTGAAATTCTAAAAAAAAAAAAAAAAATTTTGACAGATTTACACCTTTCAGATACTGAAGATTCCGAAAAACATATTTTTAGAAAAAAAAAAAAAAAAGGCGTTTGTCAGTCTGTGAGTCTGTAAATGCTCTATCTCTCGAATAAATTGAGATAGAGACATGAAATTTTGCATGCACTTAGTATGTAAGAATGGGACAAAGTCTATTTAAGCTGATCTATTCTACAAATGTATTTATTATTTTTTAAGTAAATGTTATCTTTAAACAACCTGATCTCAGCCTTTTATGATGCAGTTCTCATTTTAATTAACGGATAAACTAATAAAACATCTTTACGACTACAGATAAACACTGTATAAAAAATCCCTTCATGGAGTAACAAACAGGTATAATGAATCTGACTTCAAATGAATGTGATGGTAAGATTATATAGAAGAATATTTTCATATATGTTATTTTTATTACTATTAATTATTTATTTATATGTTTTTCCACTATAGGCATATTGACATTTTAAAAAAAACTTGGTGCCATTTTGGTTTCAAAAAATGAGATATGTTGACAAAATATATAAACAGCTTTGAAAACAAATCTAATGAACTTTCTTTTTTATTTATATATGTAATTATATATATTTACTAGCGAGCTTCGCCCGCTAGCGGCCCCTTTCTGAAAAAAATAATCTCTCTAAGGCCCGGTGCACACTTGTGTTTTCTAACCGCTGACCACAAACCATACTGAAATTATTGAAATTAAGTAAAAGTTGTTACTAAAAATATGAAACAAAAAAAAGAAGTTCGTTCTTTCCCCGTAATCACGCGGTTTTTATTTATTTAAAAATACTTCTAACTGTTGTATCGTTTCAAAATAGTGATGCAACTTGTACCACGGTATTCTCTAACTGCTTTTATGAAGATTTTAAAGAAATGTCAAATTTTAAAATGTATTTATTTGCAATAATGTTCTCTAACAATATTTTAAAAATATACGGATTACCGAGTGTCGGATTAGTGAGGTCGCAATGTATTACTATTACACACTTTGAAAAAAACCTCGAGTATAATTTTCGTGTAAAAATATGCATATTTTGTAAAAAAATTTTAATTTTTAGTTTTTTCCTTTTTCACATTTAATAATTTAAATTTTAAAAAATCGCCTATTATATTATTTAAAATACAGTTACGGCCTTCGGATTTTTTCAAAAATTTTATGCAAGGTGTAAAACCAGTACCCCAAACACACATATAAAGATCATTGAAGAATACAGGCTTTAAGGGCTACTTTTACCTAAAAATATGGCAGAAAAAAAAATCGTCCGTTTTACGCCGTAATTTCGCGGTTTTTACAGATTTAAAAATACTTCTAACCGTTGTATCTTTTTGAAATTTTGACACAACTCAAAACGATGTATTCACTAAGAGGTGTATAAAGATGGAAAAGAAATATTGAAAATTAGGGATTTTATTCATATAAATATGAGCGGAAAAAGTGTTGAAAAAGCAAACAAAATTGTACGATCGGAGACTCTTTTTCTCGATTTTTTTTCAAAAGGTTAATATTAGAATATTTCAAAAATAAACACACCGTTGGAAATTAGACAGAAGCGTCTTTGAGGGGGTATTTTTTTTCTTTGTCGTGCTTCCAAAATTAAAAAGGATGGAATCGTTTTAAAATTCGATAGTTTTCGGTCGAAAATTCTGCGGAGAAAAATGGAAAATGAAAGCTTTCGGGAAAACGTTTTTTTCAAAAAGTTAATGTTCGTATTTCTTGAAACCGAACAGACCGTCAGAAAGGCCTTTAAATTTCCTTCAAGAATATGTAATTTGTTTTAAAATCCGTGAATCTGCAGCGCGGATGCGACGTTATATAAAACTGCTTAATTTTCGTATTTTCGACACCTTCGTGGTTCTTCATCCGCGGAAAGCTAGTTTCGACCGGAGAGCTCCGTCAGAGAACCGTCTTGGAACTTTAATTTTTTGTCATGTTTCCCGGGTAGTTTTTAATTAATATCTCGGGTAATTACCGGGCGATTTTCGCGAAATTCATTATCACAAAAGGCCGAATCGTCCCGAGTCGATAGACACCCAGAGCACCACTCCACTTGGCCGTTGAGAAAAGTTTTCAGCGGTACAGACAGATGTTTACTGCGGTTAATAGTATAGATAAACATTTTATTTATACAAATTCCTTCTATTTCTGTATTAAAAAACGTTAAATGGCTTTTTTATATTAAATAAATTATATTTAAATGGAAAAAAAATGCTTGTGTATATGAAACAATAAATAGGTTGCCAGGAAATATATTGCCAATTTTTTTTCCTTGCCAAGCACCTTTTCGTCAAGTATTTATACTGAAAATGCACCTTTATTTATTTACTTACTGTATTTTTAATGAGATGATGAAAGACATGTATTTAAATGTATCTGACATATGTATTTTGAATTTATTTGCTTTAAATAAAAGTTATGTATTTTAAACAAAATCAGTGATAGCTTTATGTTTTAAAGGAAATGATGGGGATGAAATCCTACTTGGCAATTAAATCCCCTAAGCCCAACTAACATAAACAGTAGTGTAGTTGTGAAAAAATCAAGGTATATGCTCTAAGAAAAGGATATACGCTCAAGGCAGAGGGTATATCTTAGAGTGTATATATTGTAGTTTTCTTGAGAAACAGAGGATATATAGTATTCTTTTTAAAAAATCCAGAAGGTATATGGCATATATCCTTGTATATCTTCCACTACATCCCTTAACATATAAGTAGCAAAATAGTGTATAAGAAGTGAAGCAGTCAGCTTTTAACTGTTGATGACAGTCACATGATTTAGACTTCTATTATATAGATAATTTTGCAGCTAAGTTTTTAAAGCTATTATAATTGAAACTATTGAATTTTTTATATCTTTATTATTTTTTGTCAAAATATTTTAATTTAATCATTCAAGCACAGAGTTATATCTTTCATGGCAGTGTTAAACTATTTGCTATTTCTTATTCGCTGATGTTATAAGATTGGTGAAAAAAAAAAGAATTGGCAAGATTAAGAACATTTTGCCGATCACTGGTCACATTTATACACATACATCTTATGCAGTTGATTAAATATTCTAATGCTTTCTTATTCTTTATTCATGACAAATTTTTAGTATGTTTACTACACATTCTAAATAAATCCTGATTGAATATTATTATTTTGTTATTTTTATGAATTATCCTGTATTCATTTGGTATTTATTATACATTTATGAAATACATTTCATTAAAGTTAAATAAAGTGCTTCTGGCTTATCAGTTACCCAAGAGTTATACATCTCATATTAATATTGACAGGGGTTGAGATGCAGGTTTTTCTTGAGTTCCAATTTTATAAAAAATATAATTTTGTAACAAAAGGTCACTCTAGTTAACTTTAATCTAAATTAAACAGTTATTAATAACAATTTCTTTAACTTTCTTTCCCTTTTGGTAACCTTGTTGACTTGACAATTAAACTCTTCATATGTTAGTTAATATAAATATACGGAGATTTCAGCTTGTGAAAGGCTCTTTACTATTAAGAGGAATTTTATGAAGGAACTTCTTTTGTTAAAAATAATTTTGTACAAAGGCTCCAACAAAGATGCTACACTTTAGATGGGAAATCACAATTCTAACATCGCTAAAGCTGCAAAATTCTTCAGTAAAATTCACTGAGATTAAAATCAATCATTGCATTGCTGGAAAGAAAATTCCCCAAACAAAATCTGACCATAAAGTATAGTGGCCTTGCGTTGTGAAAATCTTTAAAATTGATAATTCTCTGAAGAAATGAAAAAAAGCTGAAAAGTAAATTGAGAATAAAAACACTCTCACCCCAACATTACATGAAAGACATCTGTATATTCCAAAATCATTTATTGATAATTTATAGTAAAACCTGGTTGTCCAACAAGGATACACTAAAGAAAATACTTAAACATGGTATTATCGAAGATTTAAACAGGTCTATCCTGAAATTTATTTTCTGTGCAAGGCTTGAACATTAGAAGATCAAAAACTCTGACAGTTCATCATCAACCACTGGAAGCAGGTTATACTAGATGGAACAGTTTATATGATTAATGTAGTATTGAACACATGGGGTTTGCTTGGGACGTCCAGGCAGATTTTCAAAATGGTTCAACAATGCACACAAGTTCATGGCACAGTCCCTGACTCCAGACGATTTCAACACTGGATTGCTAGATGATGACTATCCAAGCGCAGCCTCTAGTTCTTGCAGATCTGAGCTCTGGTACTACCAATGATGGCTATCAGTAGAGAAAAATCTAACTTCGAGCACAAGCGAAAGTCAGAAGATGAGCATCTCCCATGTATAGCCACTATCAGAGAAACACTAGGTCCTATTGCTCAGAATACCTGCAGAATCTTTTCCGTAATGATGAATTTAATTAAAAATTGGATAAAGGGGCTGGAGGTGCATAATCTTCTTGATAAAAAAAGCAATGTTTTAAAATTTCAGCAGAGGAAAAACATTCCGACGATCTGCATGAAAAAACAAAGGCAGACCAGGGCCTTCAGGCAAACCTGGCTTTCCAACGATGCATCCTATCCTTGGGAGTGCCACCGAAATTCTCCTCAAACAAATCTGCGATTCTGAACTCCAACTCAGAGATGCCCCCTCACCAGCCAATCAGCGACATGGCTTTTGCGCTAATCTCGTGTCACGGTTACGAAATGCTCGTAGGCTAAGTCTTACCTCCAGACTGGGGAAATCAGGGACGCCACTCAGAAAACAGCAAAAAAGAGGAAATTATGTGTAAAGTAAAATTGACGACATTTTTCACAACTTTATGTGTGAATTTTGAAAATATTGTTTATAATAAACTAAATAAAAAATTACAGCTTTTCTTTTGTTGTAAACTTTTAATTTATAAGAGTAAGTTAAAATGATTTTTCTTTAGTTCACAGTATTTTACATCAATTAAGGTAACCCAGCAACAGGTTCAGTGAAGAATTTTATGTATCGCATTATTTTAAACCAATTCAAGTAATCCAGCAATAAATTCAATGATTATTCCGCAAGTGATTAGCAAAATTTTGCATTTTTTTTTTTTTTAATTTGACGAAAATAACTATTTTATTTCATGATCGTTTGGCGAAAATCGCCGTTTTATTTAGCGATCGTTTGACGAAAATCGCCGTTTTACATCACGATCGTTTGACAAAAATCGTCGTTTCAGAAAAATCACCGCTTCGTTTCGCGGTCGTTTGACGAAAATCGCCGTTTAATATCGCGATTGTTTGACGAAAATCGCCGTTTAATATCGCGATTGTTTGACGAAAATCGCCGTTTAATATCGCGATCGTTTAACGAAAATCGTCGTTTTACATTGCGATTGTTTGACGAAAATCGCCGTTTTATTTAGCGATCGTTTGACGAAAATAGACGTTTCAAATCATGATCGTTTGACAAAAATCATCGTTTCACATCGCGATCCTTTGACAAAAATCGCCGTTTCACAAAAATCACTGTTTCGTTTCGCGATCGTTTGACGAAAATCGCTGTTTTATACCGCGATCGTTTGACTAAAATGGCCATAATATTTAGCAATCGTTAGACAAAAATCGCCGTTTCACATTGCGATCATTTCAAGAAAACCACCGTTTCGTTTCGCGATCGTTTGATGAAAATTGTTGCTTTATATCGCGACCGTTTGATGAAAATTGCTGCTTTATATCGCGACTGTTTGATGAAAATTGCTGCTTTATATCGCGACTGTTTGATGAAAAAAGCCGTTTTTTTTCGATCTTTTAACGAAAATCGATGTTATGTTTCGCGATCGCTTGACGAAAAAGGCTGTTGTATTTCGCGATCGTTTGATGGAAAAGGCTGTTTTATTTCGCGATCGTTCGACGAAAATCGTTATTTTATCTCGTGATCGCTTAACAAAAATCGCGAATTCTTAAAAATTAAAAAAAGCGGAAATCCGCCAAAAGGCGGAAAAGTGGCATCCCTGGGAAATTTAAGCGACAGTCAACCAATGCCAGAATGTTCTGGAAAGATCAGGAAAATTCATGACTCATGTGCTTTGCCAAATAGATGCTGGTGTGATGTCATGAAGTTGTTTTTTGGGAGGAAGATGGTGAAAAAAGACAAGATAGCTACTCGTAGACTAAGAGAATTATTGCGTGCCATTTTCAAAAGCAAAACAAGAGTAAACTTTATAAAGTGATTAACTTTAAAAGTTATGGTTCAAAATGAAAAAAATCACATCAAAGTGATTTAAATTTAAGATAAAACCTGATTATTATAATTTTAAGAGTACATAATTAATATTAAAACAATTTTGAAAAATATTATTTTTGGTAAATTGCTAAGCGAAATTATCGAAAATTACTATTATTATACATTTTTAATTTAGTGATTTCAAAATGATATGGTATTTACATTGATTAAATAATAGATAAACATTAGCTTTAATGAATTTATAGAGATTTATTACTGAGATTATTGCAATTTAAGACATAATATAAACGAATATTTGACTTTTGAATAATTTAATAATTACGTTTTTGAAATAGCCATCTGTTAATTATTTTTTTTTTTTTTTAATGATGATTAGAATTTCCATAAATCAAAACAATGCCTAACAAAAGGGACACCAATTTTTGCCTGAATTGAAACTTAACTGATTAAATACTTTTATATTTTTTAATATTTAATCATTCTGAAATCAGTAAATGCCAAATTAAAAAAAATTTATGTAGCAACTAATTTTAACTTAAATCATCCTTTTCTGATCTTAACAGTGAACAATAAATGTTTCACCACAAATGTCAGCCATTTATTTAATGCATCAAATTCTAGTGAATAAAAACATAATGGAGGATGCAAGTTCAACAATTTGCAAAAGTGGATGATATATTTAACAAATTTGCTTTGAAATAAATATTAATAATATATTAACAAAACAGTACCTAAAAAAATATTAAATATTTAATTTATTAAATATACTAATTTCTTTTAGCTAAGACATTGAGGTATAAACAAGAAAAAAAAAAAAAAAAAAAAAAAAAAAGGAAGGAAGGAAAACTTTATAAAGTATTTTGACATAAAACAAAAATATTGTCTATCAAATGTTCATACATACTCATAAAAAATATAATGTAATAGAAATAAGCGTGATAAATTAGTATTTTGTTGCCACCACAAAACTTTATTTTATAACATTCTAATACATGTATTTATAGTAATAGCTTCAGTATTTATAAACATAAAACATCTTTTTTTTTTTTTTTTTAAGCACACAATTACAGTGATAAGAAAATTTAAAAAACACAAAACAATAGCATCCCATGTGGGGATTTAAAATTTAAAATAAAACCAATCTATATATATATATATATCATTAACACCAAATATAAAATTTGCGAATGTAGCATAGCTGCATCACATGTGCATACACACTCAAGCCTAATCAGCCTAATTCATATGACTCAAGCCTAATCCAATTCATAAGAAGACTAAAATGAATATGAAGTATGGTGAAATTTTATGCATCAGTCATTGAAATAAAATGATCATAAATTTGCATCGCTATCAGACAGACATTTTCACATTTTTCTTAAACTAGCTAAATTGTGTTCAAGACATCAACATATATTCATCAAAAAAGTTGTAAAAGAAAAATTACACTTTTAATACTTTCCTCTTATGGATAAAAAAGAAAGTAAAAAAGGCAATTTTTTTAAAGTGATTTGATAAACTAAAGTATTATGTATCTAACAAATATTAATACATATTGATGTGTAATTTGCAAGTGCCACAAAAATCAGAGTATAAGAAATAAGCAATCAACCCTGAAAAAAAACATCAATGTGGGTAATTTAAAAAATATCTGTAATCAACAACCTGTACTGGAATCTTGCGTTTTTGCTTGCAGTTTATCTAGATGAGCAGAAAGACTAGAAAGACGAAGTCGCAAAAGATCTCTAAAAACAGCCATATCAACAGACAAACCTTGTAAATGATTAGCAAAATAACTTTCAGGAAGAACTTCTTCAATTAAGTATATCATAACCTGAAAATAGTTTTTGAATAATAAATAAAATCATAAACAGATTTTTAAAAAAATGAAACATAAAATAAAATTTCTAAGAAATCTGGGGTAACTCCATTCCACTTTCAAACACTTTACAGAATATTGTGCATTCAAATAAGTAGTAATTTAAAATTAAATAAAAACTTAAATCCTAATTTTAAGAAAACGAAAAAAGCTTTTCACTGATGAAAATGATCACATCTTTTAAAGAAAATGTGAGCTTTCATTTATAAAGCTGTAACCCTTTTTTGAAAATCACACATAATTTTCAATTAATTTGCACTTTGTTCATTCTAAAGCAGTAAAATCAAATAAAAATCAAATTTAACTAGCCATATTAATGGGCATTTTAAGTTGCTTTAAATGTAATATGTACATAATTTGCCATTTCCCCGCAAAAAAATGTAATGCTTAAATTTCAATATTTTTATCAAATTAATAAAATTTTCATAATTTTTTGTCTTTGGTTTCAAGGAGATAAAATGTTTTATGATATTAAGTTATATTTAAATGAAATATTGTTAAAAATATTTATTAGTAAATATTAATTGAGTTAAAAAGAGAAAACATTTATTGACAAGGGCACACAGCCCCCTGCTAGATAATGCTCACAAACCCCGTGAATTGAAACATAACTCACATTAGAACTGTTATGAGGATCCCAGGTTGTTTGCCACTATTTATAAAAGCTCTAGCCAAAATGAATATTATCATAAATCATTTTTAACCTAGGAAATTTACTAATATATATATATATATATATATATATATATATATATATATATATATATATAAAGGTGATAGAAAACTTCATCGAAAATGCAAATAAAAATGTATTTTTTTGCATATAATATTGTGCAGCATGGTTTATTAAATAATTTTAATATATGAAATTGAAATATCTTTAAAAGCATAAAAAAATAACAGAAATTTCATTGAAAATAAAAATGCGTTTTCTAACCTAAAATATTGTACAGTGCAGCATGCATTCATTTAAAATTCTTTAAAAAACATTATGGATATGCTAACAAAATGCAAATAAAACAATTTCTTCAGTTTCTAAAAGACAATCTTATTAGAAAACTGTTCCGCTGAATGCATATGTCCCAGTAAAATAAACCAATCACATTGTTATTTATAGATTAAGCAAACAATGCGTCTTAAAAAAAAAAAAAAAAAAAAAAAAAAAAAAAATAAGAAAACTTTTTGAATGTTGATTTGATGAATGGCTCAGGTCATGTGACCATAAATTAACCACTGATCATTGTTGTTATGGCTGTTGTCCAATTTTAAGCGATAAATTTAGCCTAATTTTCCCACCATATAGGAGAATACAGATTTAGATACATACAGATTTTCTTTAACTACAAAATAGTTTAGAAATGGTTTAATGCCAAACATATTGTCTGATTTCTTTGACAATGTATACAGCATATAAGACAGAGGCCTAAAATATACTTGCAAATCAAAAGCTCTAACCAAAATACCAAAAATGATCTTTAAGGGGGTCTAAAAACAATTTATTGCAAAAATAGCAAAAATGGAATCAAGAACTTCAGAACATAAAATGTACGGAAATTTCACAGTCAGTTTTTATTATTATTATTATTTCAACATTTTTCTTGGATCATAGATTTGAAAGTAAAAAAACATATTAGGTGTTCAGAACCCAATTTGATCAACATCAACCATCCCAATACGGAAAATAGGTGAAAAAGAGAGCTTTCATATTTTTTAATTCAGCTTTATCTGTAATGTAATTAACAATTTTTGTAAATACTGCAGCTTATTATAAGAAAAACATGCAAAGATTCTTCAAAGAGCAAAAGATGACTGTGTGCTTGTAGAAGTGCATCTAATTTGCTACTTCACCAGAAAAATGAAATATTGATAACCAAGAACATAAATATAAGTAATGAGAAAACAATGTGCCAATGAAATCATATTGTTTGGAAAAGACCTGCTTATGGGACTGACATAATTGAAATGAAGTCATTAAATATTTGCAATGCTGTAAAACAATCCAAAAAAATATTTTTCTAAATATTTTTAATGCATATTACAATAACTTTATTAAAGAGAAATTTCTGACAGCTTATTCTGCAAATTTTATTCTTAGTTAAATTTTTTTCTTAAGGGGAAGATGTAAGGAAGATGTAAGTTTCAAAATTTGCCTTATTCAAAACTTTAAAAATCAAGTTTTTTTTCTACCTATATATATGTGTGTTAGTAAGGCTTACTATAGAATAGCAACTGAAAATAGATGAATAAGCATTTATAGTGCATTTACAGGGATAGACAAAAGAATGCTGTTACGTTATGGCCTATTCCTATGGAAGAAAACATTTGTAGCACATTTTGTCTAAATGGCTTACTTCAATATCTCATTTCATTATATTAAAAAAAAAATTAAATTTCTTAACAATATTCTGTTAGTGTTAGAAAGTGTTTCAAAACCTTGCCTGATGCATGTTATTTCATTCTTGTTTAAAATATAATAAAACAAACTAACCATTAAAGCATCTTCTTCCACCCATTCTACAACTTCCAAAATAATAGCAGCAAGCATGTTGAATCCTTGGCAATAACCAACATTTGGATTCCACCTGGCATAGGCTAATAAAACTCTTTTTAGATGTTTCTGATTTTGTTCAGCAACATCTCCACTAAATGGACTGCAGCCAGTTCGATGCAAATCCTGAAAAGAAAAGACAAAATTAATTATGTAATTAATGAGTAATGATACAATATTAAAAGTTGTATTTTTAAAATTGAATCATCTCTAAAAAAAAAGGGCAATTGTTATAATTTTTTTTTTTTAAACATCTCTATATGATAGTAAACTATGTTAATTTATTGCTCATTATTTAGCTTGAAATTTTTTAATCTATACTAATAAAAGAACAAATTGCTCTGTCTGCCTGTGCGTGTGTGTCTGCAAAATGGTTAGCAAAATCTATGGCACATATGAGGCTCAAATGTTTTGTGAAGTTAATCCAAGGTCTTTTCTGATGCACCTGAGACTCAGAATTCCAATTTTTTTTTATTAGTTTCTCAGATATTAATTACGAAGCATAACTTACTGTCATCAAAAAGTAAATTCTTTGATGCTTGGAGAACAAAAAAGCTTGTGCATGAGTGCTAGGATGTGTTGGTAATTTTCAGGCAATGTTTTTATTTTTCAAAAATTCTGATCATTATTTCAAGAAAAATTAATTAACCAATAATCATTTCAAAAAACTTAATCTTAATTTTCCATAATTCCATTAATAAGTCAATTAAATCTAATATTTTCAGTTTAAACATCGTAACTTTTTATATTACAAAATAGTAATTGCAATACCAGATAATATTTTTCTAAATTATTTTGATATTAATTATTCATTCTTAAAACTATATTAATCAATTTTATTTTTAAATATAAATTATTTTAATGTAATCACCCAGTCTTTTAATCACGCAGTTCGCAATCTGTGTAATTTTAAAATTGATCTAGGTTTCTCTATTTTTAAAGGATGCTAGTTGACTTCTCAAAATTATCAATCGCCATTTTTCTTTTGCATCGTCCGTTTCAGCCAAACATGAGTCATCATGCTTGAAATTGTTCTGGAAGCTACTAGTAACTTCAATAGAAACGCTTTCTGCGTTACGATAGGGGAGTCCCCTTGACAGAAGTTTCCAGAAAATTCTTCTGATTGGCTGACAGCGGCGTCGCAGACGAGCGCCGAAATATTCGCGAGCGATTAGAGGCAGATTTGAAAAAATATCTGAGCGAGAAGGATGTGAGAAAAAAATTAGGTAATTTTCCCCGCTAGGCCTTAGGGCCTAGCAAATGGCAAAAATTTAAGTATGTATGTAATACATCGTGCAGCAGATGCTCCTACAATGATATTCTTTTAGGCACGCCACACATTAGGGAGACATGCGTCAAAAATCGTGCAACATGACGCAGTGAAACCGGTTTTTCCTTTGTTATCAGGGTGAAATTGTTGCATGTCTCATGTTTTTTCGCTCAATGTCTCACAGGTGTGTGGCGTGCCTTAAAGAACTGAAGAACATTTCTCCACTACTGCATAATAGTTCATAAGGAATAATGACAGATAACATCTACCATGAGAACCTTTGATTCTCCATTCCTGAGGCCTTAGCTATCAAGGATGTGCACCTATTGGCTCCAGAGAGGTTGGGATGTCTCTAATTTTGGCTAAGGTGTACTGTAGTTCCATCTTTAACTCCTGCAAGGAAATGGTTTTGATTTAGCGAATCGACGGCTTTGGAGACCTACAGTTTTTGTGATCTGTTGCAAGCTTCAGTGTTAACCGATCAGTGGGTGCTCCAGCAGTTTTGGACGATCATAGCTTTGGGATTGGATATCTCGGTCTACATAAAGTGCCTTCATCATGATGATCACATGTGTTCCATTGATTGATTACGGATGATCTACGAATAAGAACTGAGAACCTTTAAGTGTGAAACTGTTTTAATATACAAAATATGATATCAATGTGGTCATTTACTCAAGAAATTCTGATTATAAATTTTATGGCATGTGGGTGAAATCTTCTAACTGGATCGAGTATTTTCATTTCTGTGTTTCTTTTAATAAATATAAATCATTTGTTTCGTAGTGATCAAGTGCCTTTTACCTTCTTGTGCACATTGCAGTTGGGATAAGTGTTTGTTTTTCTTTCTTTATTTTTATTCCAGGAATCTTGAAGTAACATATTTAAAGATTAACTGATTAGATTAATTTTTGGCACAATGCAATCCTCCCCTATTCGACACGTGCCGCTAGCTGTGTTTGGAGAATCTGCTTTCCGGCAATATAATATTTTGAGCTGACTTATTTGTTTTGATACAAATGACCACATTGATATCATATTTTGTATATTAAAACAGTTTCACACTTAAAGGTTCTCAGTTCTTATTCGTAGATCGTCCGTAATCAATCAATGGAACACGTGTGATCATCATGATGAAGGCACTTTATGTAGACCGAGATATCCAATCCCAAAGCTATGATCGTCCAAAACTGCTGGAGCACCCACTGATCGTTTAACACTGAAGCTTGCAACAGATCACAAAAACTGTAGGTCTCCAAAGCCGTCGATTTGCTAAATCAAAACCATTTCCTTGCAGGAGTTAAAGATGGAACTACAGTACACCTTAGACGAAATTAGAGACATCCCAAAATCTCTGGAGCCAATAGGTGCACATCCTTGATAGCTAAGGCCTCAGGAATGGAGAATCAAAGGTTCTCATGGTAGATGTTATCTGTCATTATTCCTTATGAACTATTAAGCAGTAGTGGAGAAATGTTCTTCAGTTCTTTAAAAGAATATCATTGTAGGAGCATCTGCTGCACGATGTATTACATACATACTTAAATTTTTGCCATTTGCTAGCCCTAAGGCCTAGTGGGGAAAATTACCCAATTTTTTTCTCACGTCCTTCTCGCTCGGATATTTTTTCAAATCTGCCTCTAATCGCTCACGAATATTTCGGCGCTCGTCTGCGATGCCGCTGTCAGCCAATCAGAAGAGTTTTCTGGAAGCTTCTGTCAAGGGGACTCCCCTATCGTAACACGGAAAGTGTTTCTATCGAAGTTACTAGAAGCGTCCAGAACAATTTGAAGCATGATGACTCACGTTTGGCCGAAACGGACGATGCAAAAGAAAAATGGCGATTGATAATTTTGAGAAGTCAACTAGCGTCCTTTAAAAATAGAGAAACCTAGATTAATTTTTAAATTACATGGATTGCGAACTGCTTGATTAAAAAACTGGGCGATTACATTAAAATAATTTATATTTAAAAATAAGTTTGATTAATATTGTTTTAAGAGTGAATAATTAATATCAAAATAATTCAGAAAAATATTATCTGGTATTGAAATTACTATTTTGTAATATAAAAAGTTACGATGTTTAAACTGAAAATATTAGATTTAATTGACTTATTTATGGAATTATGGAAAATTAAGATTATGTTTTTTGAAATGATTATTGGTTAATTAATTTTTCTTGAAATAATGATCGGAATTTTTGAAAAATAAAAACATTGCCTGAAAATTACTTACACATCCTAGCACTCATGCACAAACACATTTATATATCAAAAGAGGGAAGGAACAATTATCTGAGTTTATTGCTATTTTTGGATCATTTTGTTTAAATCCAAATCAACCAAACTGCTCGGCCCAGTTAAACTTGAAAGACATATTTCAAAAGATTGTACTTTTAGGTCTCAAATAATATAACATATTAAAAAAAAAAAAAAAAAAAAAGTTGCAGTTAATCCTTTGAAAAAAAAATTTTCAAAAAGGGTTACTTTTCCAAAAAATGTTTTTTGCCCTTATGTCAATGGCCCTCCAGGGTGCAATTTTGGAGGTATAAACAAATCAGAAATATGTTCTTAAAAGTGAAGCTTTTTTTTAATTAATGATGTAATTGGTTTTTAAAAATATGGATTTTACCCTTTGAAATACACTGGTAAAAGAAGGTCACTTTGTAACTCATGGACAGGATATTTTTTCTATGTTAAAAGCATCTAAATGTGCATATTTCATCACAATCTTTTAATAGCAACCGACTAACATACACCAGACTTACACCCCCTTCAAAAATTTCAAAACATTCAGGCATATAGAAATATTTTTTACAAAATAAAATGTGCAAAAAATTTGACAAAATCAATAAAAACACTGTTTCATTGTGGTTTTGTCCTTCTGGGATGCAATTTTATTGATACGGACAAACCAAAAATAAATTCTTAAAGATAAAACCTTCTTATAATCAATGATGCAATCAGTTTTAAAAAATACAATATAACTCTTTCAAATACTCCAATAAATGAAAATCACCTCATGGAGACTATATTTTTTCTCCATTAAATGTAACTAAATATTTGTATTTTAACCCAATTTTTTTAGAGCATTTCAATAAATCAGATTTCCATCACTTAAAAATTTTTTGAAATGTTTAGATAGATAGAATTTTTTTTTATAAAATAAAATGTGTGAAATTTTTTATGAAATCAGTGAAAGCCTGAGTGTTCTGTCACAGTATTGTTCGCTTTTGGTATGCATACACTTCAAAAATCAAGTTACGCAGAAAATAAAATACCATACAGCATATGCTTTCAATTCAATATCTTTTCATGATTTTCCATTTAAAAATGAACTCTATCAAAATGGACTTAAAATTATAAAATCATCAAATTTGAGTTTCATTTAAGGGAAAACAGATAATGCATTTGAAAATTGAATAATATCACAAGCCTGGGCAGATCAGCTAGTTAACAACAACAAAAAAAAAAGGAGTAAGATTCAAAATCAAGTTACGCAGAAAATAAAATACCATACAGCATATGCTTTCAATTCAATATCTTTTCATGATTTTCCATTTAAAAATGAACTCTATCAAAATGGACTTAAAATTATAAAATCATCAAATTTGAGTTTCATTTAAGGGCCATTTGGAAAACAGATAATGCATTTGAAAATTGAATAATATCACAAGCCTGGGCAGATCAGCTAGTTAACAACAACAAAAAAAAAAGGAGTAAGATTCAAAATCAAGTTACGCAGAAAATAAAATACCATACAGCATATGCTTTCAATTCAATATCTTTTCATGATTTTCCATTTAAAAATGAACTCTATCAAAATGGACTTAAAATTATAAAATCATCAAATTTGAGTTTCATTTAAGGGCCATTTGGAAAACAGATAATGCATTTGAAAATTGAATAATATCACAAGCCTGGGCAGATCAGCTAGTTAACAACAACAAAAAAAAAGGAGTAAGATTCAAATAAGATTGTTTTTATTTTTGAAAAATACCTTACAGATTATTTCTTAATTACCTTAAAGATTCAAATAATTGAATCTAAATTTAAGGTAATAAAGATTATTACCTTAAAGATTCAAATAAGATTGTTTTTATTTTTGAAAAATACCTTACACCCAGTTTAATATTTTACTGACAACAGCATTATAAAAGAACATTCTTTTATGGTTGTATAATCTACTAAAAATGAAAAATTAAAATATTTTTTTTTATTATTATTTAATTAGATCAGAGCATGAAACTTGAACTATCTTATGATATTATGCATTTTATATTAAGCATAAACATTAAGTTAAGGAAAATAATATATTTAGTGATGCATAGTAAGAAACTGGGTATGTATAACATTATCAACTTTTTGGTAATTTTGGAGCCCCTCCTTCCTTCCGATATCATACATTATCATCCCTCAAACACACACACCCTCATCCTTGTAAATATTTTATTATCAATGAAGTCTAAAAACTTCTTCATTTTTGGAATTTATTTCTCTTGCATGGAGTGATGTACAAAAATAGTTATATTTATTTTTTGTTCATATTAAAACATCACTTTATGTATGAAATAACTTTATATCAAACAGCATTTAAAAGAAATAATTACTAACTATATTAGGTACTACTCTGTTATCCCGTCAACCAATTTCGCCAAATTATACAAATCGCCAAACTAATAGCCAAATTATACATATTGACATAATTTTTATTTTAAATAACGAAAAGTAGAATATTAATAAAAATATTAATAAAAAGTCGAAATAAAAATCTCTTAATGACATTTTAAACATGTGAATCGTATTTGATGTCATTGAATGTGACATTCACGATCATCCATTATTGGCATTTAATCTTATAGTTTGGCGATAATTTTTTGGTTGACGGCATAACCTAGTAGTACCCTATATTATAATAGCTTTTTATTACATAATACATTCAACAACAATAATAATGTCTTCCTGTACCTGCCTTTCACCAAGAAAGGAAGGGCGCAGATAGAAATTCTTATCAACAAAACAGGGGACAACATTCTTTCTCTTCCTCTTTTATTTAATATTAAACACAAGTTTCATTTCAAACATACTCAACATTTGGTTCTTTGAAAAGTGATTATAGATACATACACATATAAACAAGAATAAGAATGTCAAAAATTGGGATATTGCAAATTCGAAATTAAATAATTTTATATTAATTTAGAGATTTTAATAATAATTTTGTATTTTCATGAAAATAGATGACAGAGTGAGGAAAAAAATAACATACTATTTTAATGTATACACATGTTACAAATAAAAAGGGAAAATTTGGTTGGATCAAAAATGGCATTGATATCAAAAGACAAGACTCCAGTACCCCTAGAGGTATCTTATGATATTATGTGCCAGGCTCCTTCTCTCCCTTAAAAGGATAACTTTATATGTACAGCCTTTAAGCATAGCAAAAGGAAATTTTCAGAAAATCCTACCAGCCAGCAAGATGCAGCATGCAGTTAGTTGAAAACCGTTATGACAAAAAGTATGCAGCTAAAAAAATACCGTATTTTCGGGTGTATAACCCGCACCCCTAAATCGAGCAGTGCAGTAAAAAAAGTTCGTGTATAACCCGCGGAGATGCATCTGTGTATAGTCCGCGGGCTATACACCATTTACGAACGTATATTTCGACCAGGGTTCGAAATTAGAAGCCATTAGTCAGAATTTTTAACATAAATTTACCAAATTTTTTCGTGATGCATAATATCTACAGTAATTCGTCTAAAAAATTAAGATCTTCAGTAACGTAATTTTCGGAAGAAACGCCGCGGCATTTACGTGTTTTAAGATAAAATTTCAAGCGATGCGGCGTTTACGCGCATTTTTTTTTCAAAAAAGTGTGATATTTTGTAAAAAATTTTCCGAAAAAAAAAAAAAATAGGTAATAAATTCAAAATTTCGGACATAAAATGTATACATATCTTAGGTCATTGGTTCCCAAAAAGGATCGAATCCTCAGAATCGATCCGAAATGCACCAACTCCGAAAAGGAATGATTCCTCGGACTCTGTCTGAAATGAATCGACTCCGGAAAAGTTCGATTCCTAGAACTCGTTCCGAAATGAAACGACTCTGTAAAGGAACGATTCCTCGGAATCATTTCGAAAAAGACTGACTGCTCTGAATCGTTCTGAAATGACATAAATCACACACTTTTTTTATTCTTTGCAACAGGGTAAGGTACCACCTCCGAAAAGGAACGATTCCTCGTACTCTATCTGAAGTGAAACGACTCCGGAAAAGTTCGATTCCTTGAACTCCTTCCGAAATGAAATGACTCTGTAAAGGAACGATTCCTTGGAATCGTTTCGAAAAAGGACAATTGCTCTGAATCGTTCCAAAATGATATAAATCACGCACTTTTTTTTTTGTTTTTTGCAACAGGGTCGGTAGATTATTTTTTTGAAAAATAAACTAAAAATGATCTTAAATTCAGAATTGTCGAGATTGGAAAGGTTCCGGATTTTGGATTTTATACTCTACAAACACAATGGCTATTATACATCTATCAGTGCAATACTTGGCGATAATTGCGACAATTCTTCCAAATCCAGAAATAACTGTATTTAAGCAGTAAAAAAAAAAAAAAAAAAAAAAAAAAAAAAAAAAAAAAAAAGCCTTTACAAACATGGGAGAAGTCAATTTCAAGGCATAGCGAAAAAAAATTACAAATTTCGATGTTTTTTTTTCAAAATTTTTAAGGTTTAAAAATTGTAGAAAAAAATATCATGATTTCCAATTTTTAAAAAAAAATCTTTGTATAACCCGCACCGTGTATAAGCCGCAGCGGCTTTTTGGGAGGGTTTTTTCTTGTATAAGCCGCGGACTATACACCCGAAAATACGGTAGTTTATTACAATACATTTTCGCATGTAAGTATGCATATGCATAATTTTATTAAGTTAGAAAATAAATATATATCAGAGAAAAATTGAGAATAGGATAGAACTTTGTGTCATGTTTACACCATAGTGATTTGGAAAGTAGCAAAATGTAACTAAATAGTAAAAAAGTAAGTTTTTGCATATTTCTATAGATTGCTGTTTGTCAAGATACACAAAAATTCAATCACCTTGTCAAAAAATCCACTCGCCAGTGGCGAGTGAAATGATGTATTTTTCTACTCTTACTTACGCAATTTATCAGATTTGGTGCTTTTGCACAATTTAGGACTGGGATTTTGATAGTTAAAAAAGACTAAAAAATTATCCTAACCACAAGCATTTATTTTATTTATTTAGTGCACTTTTAACATACCTTTATTATCTGGGTTCCAAGTTCTGTATCGTTAGGATCATTTCTTTCACTGAAACAAACAGCAAAAGCTTTTTTCAGATCAATATTTTTACTTTCTAAATGCCTTTTTGCAAGACTCAGCCACAGCTAGAAAAAACAAATGCAAATTTTTAATTATTAATAGTAGAAAGGTAAGTTCAGTACATAGGTTACATATACTATAACTATGGTTTAAAGAAAAAAAACTTTTACACATTTTAAAAAAAAAATACTTATTTGTGATTGTATTTTATCACAGAACTGCAAAATAATATTTGAATAAAAGACATATCGAAAACATAAAAATGCTTTGTTTTTTATTAATGTGTAGTAATTACAAATCAAATACATGAAACATTTAAATTAAAAGTTATATATTTTAAAAAATAATAACCATTTTTTTATTTCTTTAAAAAGAAAAAAAATCTGAAGCTACTTGTCATTAGTCTTCCGTTATATTTAGTAGGAATTTAATATTGCATCATTAATGAGATATAGGTCCTTTCCATATTAACTACATGCCAGTGTTTAATCACCAAAGAATCATGTCATGTATATTCACATATATTCATATAAATATTAATATGTATTAATTATCTATGCATCAATTATGTATGCATTATTATTTCATATGTATGTATGGTATGGCAGAAAATTTAGTAACTGGATTTACAGTCAATCAGCATATTTTAGTAAATGCGACTTGGCACCTTTAAGGGCAACGGGCAACTACCCTTGTTTTGAAGAAAACACAGCCAAACCTGGTTAAAATGCAGCTTAACCCTTTATATCCTGAACTTCGAATGCAAAAATTGCTGAACCTGAATAGTTATTTACATTAGCGTCTAAGATATCCAGAACAATATATAATAACAATAATAATAATATGATTTTTAGATTATTTTTAAAAAACTGAAATTGGTTTAATAAATCGGTAGTTAGAATGCTTTTAGCAAAATATTTACAATAATAATTAGATTAACTAACAAAAAAGACCATTATGGAAATCTCACATTCATACCTGCAAACTTTTGAAAATGACAAAGCATAAACAACTTTTAACAACAAAATCCCATGTAATATGTTTTAAAAAAATAGCCTATAAATGACATTTTACTCTGTTCTAAAAACAAATGCTAATACATTAATAATATTGAATAATACATTGATAACTGTTATTAAAGTAATTTGATGTTAAAACTATAAAAAACATTGCAGACTCTCATTAAGAAACTATTTTTTTCTTTTACTTGATAATTGCTTTTGAAAGACTGGAAAAAATTATTCAAAATACGACTTTTTCACATACAATGAAAATTAAAAGTTTCCCTATGGTTGATTTAAAGGGTGAAACCTCAATTCACTCATCTTTTAACAATATGAAACATGTTACTTTTACAAACCATTTAGTTATTAAAAGCAACTAAAAAGTAATTTGTAATTTAAGGGAAGAAAAATAAAAATTCGAAGAAACTTTGCATAGAAGTATAAAAATAAGTATTAAAAGTGCAAAAAATTTTCAAAAAGTGTACATTTTACACTTAAAGTATAAAAGTTGGCAAGTATGCACATTTCATATAAGAACAGAGTAAAAAAAAAATATTGTGATCCTACCTGTACACAAAGGTGTTTTGTACTTATAAATTTTTTACACATTTTTTAACAGGATAAAAGCTCACTTAGAAATGCTTAAAAGAATAATCCCATTAAAAAATATTTAGCTTCGACTGTGTCACTATTTCTCCTATATATGATCGAGCAAAATATTTAGTATGAAAAGTGCAATCTACTTTTATTAAAAGATGAATTTAAAAAAAATATATTGAATTTCTTTAATGGTAACAATTCCACTTGGGAGATTTTACTAATTATCATTATTAATAGAGCTTTACACCAATTAAATAGTAAGATAGTAAATTAGAGATTAAAAACAAATCAGATTTTCAGAAGTATTACTAAAATAGCTCATTGAGATTTAAATGTGAGGGTGATAAATAAAAGGGTCATTCCATGCCAAATCAACCAGTGAGTCAACCTGGCCTTATCATATTTCAATGAAACTCTCAGGAATGCCTGATGATATAAATAAGAATAATATGTTCTTTTTTTTTTTTTTTTCATCAAAGTTTCTTATAGTTAATTATTTAAATTTTGAAAAATCATCATTTTTTTGGCTTGCTTACATTTTTTTCATTTTGAATTTCTCAAGTTCTATGAAATGTAGAAAATTTTATGACATCTCATTTTAAAGAAGAGTTTATAAGGTTTAATTTGATATGCAACTTGACTATGTAAAATTAAAAAAATAATAAATTTTTTATTTTGTTTTTAAATTTTAAATTAAAAAAAATTTTAGATAGTTATTTTTTAAAAACTTCGAAAGAATTGTATGGTTGATGTAGTATTATAAACATAAAATTTTGAAATTTTTAGAGTGGGATCTCAATGAGATCAGAAGTTATGAAATAAAAGCTGAAAATTACCATACAAATTATAAATAAATAACAAAATAGATAGAATTAAATTGTTATTTTAATGATAATTTTTAGCTTTTATTTCATAACTCCTGATCCCATTAAGATCCCACTCTAAAATTTTCAGAATTTTAAGTTTATAATATTATAACAAACATACAATTTTTTCAAAATTTTAAAAACTAACTAAAAAAATTTAAACTTTAAACTTTTTAAAAAAATTAATTTTTTTTCAATTATGCATAGTCAGCTTGCATATCAAATTAAACCTTATAAACTTCATTTTAAAATGAGTGGTCATAAAATTTTCTATGTTTGATAGAACTTGAGTAATTCAAAATTGAAAATATTTATGCAAGTCAAAAAATGATGATTTTTCAAAATTTAAACAATTAATTGTAAGAAAATTTAAAGCGATAAATAAAAAATAAAAATATGCTCTGATTTATTACATCATAGAGAATGATCTCTGGCAGTTTCATTGAAATCTGAAATAGTCAGGTTGAATATTGAATTTTTTTGGTTGATTTGACATGGAATGACCCAAAAATGCCAGTTCTGTAAGTAAAGATAACCAGCTATCTGATTGCAATTTTGTATTTTTTTGTAGAACTTGAATTAAATAACATCAGGGGTAATGATAAAGAATGCCAATTTTATGTATTTTACATAGTTATTTTAGATTTTAATTTTTATACAATAATAAAAGAAGATATGTAATCTAATCTTTTACTACTATTTTGTTTGGAAAATAGGATCCATGATAGATTTTTAAAAAAGCCAGACTTCTTTCGTTTAAACTCTCTCTATACACACGCATACAATAGAGATGAGATAGGCTCAGCCCGAGCCCAACAGTGCTCGAAAAAGTGAGCCAAACTAATCTCTAAAACACACCCTCTCCCTTTCTGCAGTCCTGGCCATGGCGACCCCCCCCCCCCCTATGTCTAATAAAGGGTTTGCAAAGCGACATTATGCATCCTCGTGGAAAATGAATTGGAGACCAAATTTGAGTCCGGCGAGGCCTATCCCGAACTGCGGCTTTTTTAATTCAGGAGACTCGGCTGGACCAGGTCTTCTCACTTTCAGAGTGGGCCGTGTTCTTATTTCTATTTTTCTGCAGATTTGGGTCAGTCCAGACTTCTTTTTCTTTGTCGAGTCTGACCAGGAATCCTTCTTCCTAGTTGTTTGGGAAAAGATGAGGCAGGCTCAGACCGAGTACATGCCTGATACGAGCTCGGGCTCTATTTTTATTCTAGTCTTCAAGCTCGGACTCATTTTTTTCTGAAAATAGAAAGTGTTAAAAGAACTCACCCCCCCCCCCCCCCTCATTAAAAATTACTTATTAGTTTTCAAATCTGTATTGCCATTTTGATTAGAATGAAGAGGAAGCAGAAAGTGTGTTTTTTTCTATTTCAAAAGTTTAAACGTAAATTATTAATCATATCTGCAGATTTATTTTTGCCATTGCGACGACGCTCCGGCTCCAATGAAAGAACGGGAATAATGAATTTATCTTTAGTTCGATATTTGTTTGTGGCAGAGGTAATTTTGCCATTGTATAGTTTATTTCTTTTATAATTATTATTTAGACATCTAACACGAAGGGAATATTTTCTTCCAATTTTAGTTTGCGAATATTTTAGATTTATATTGTACAGAACATACACTAGTCGTATCACTCTTCATATAAATTTAGTGCTCATTATTTCTTTGTGAACTCTCCTTAGGCTGAAGTCGTACTCTGCAATTTATGAAGCCACTTTCAGTCGTAAGTAAATATAATTACCATATTATTCCTATAGAAAGAAATCGAGCATTGTTTCCTCTATTTCTACAAAAGCATCGAAACTTCAAATTTTTTAATTTAAGGTTATTTTCTAGGTAATGCCTATCCCGAAAGATTTATATGAGGAATGAAATGGTTATAGTAAAAATGTGCACTTTTAATAGAAAATTGATATATGTTGTTAGATTCCACAGATAATCACAATAATTTCTACAAGTTACATGCATTTATTCATGGAACACACTTCATTCACATGTTTTATGAAAAGAGATCAAGTATGAGAATTTTTTTATGTAGAAAGTACATATTTATTTAATACCAATCTTTTTTTTTTTTTTTTTTTTTTTTGATATCATTAAATTAAAAATTTTGTTTAACAGGCATTTCTATGTAAAAAGTAATTTAAAAATTATGAATATTTTTTTTTAAATACTATGCAATTTTTCTTCTACTGTATACTTTCGGTACCGATCTCGGGCTCTGATAGTGCAAAAGGTTTCAGGTTCGGGTGTGCTCGGATTTAAAAACGTCTGGATTGGGCGGGATCAGACTAAAGAGAATCCAAATTCACCTCTAGTCTGCACTGACCAACATTTCCAGCCCGGGGCTTGCCCCAGAATAAAAGCTTAATGTTCGATCTGTGTCCAACCCAGCCTATATGATAAGCATTATTGGCCCGACCCAGGGTTCTCGCTAACTTTTGACCAACATTAGCGATTTGGCGAATAAGAAATGAAAAACATTAATCAAATGAAAAGAAATGTTAGTAAAATAGATTTGGTGTAAAACACTGAAAAATCTATCTTTGGCCCCTTATTGTGACAGTATTTTTTTTTTTCAATATGTTTTAAAATATCCTAATTTTTTGTAATTGCTTATAAAATATAAATTCGACCATCCGCTATGTAAACTATTTAAAATAAGTACATTCTAAATATCTCCTTAAAGTGTAAGTGCTTCAGACTTTCTTTTTGCAATCTAAATAAAAATTATTTAATGACTATTTCTTGGAGCACCATGTATCGCTGCTATTAAAATGGAAAATCAAGAACCGCTATAAGAATCTTCTCATATCTTATGCAAACCTACTACGAGATTTCTTTTTAATAGCTGTCACCATTTGCAAGTTACTGGATTTTAATATCAGTCTCCATTTTAAGATAACCTGGTGTGTTTCTTTAAAAAGTTTCAAAGCATCATTACAGCTAATCTTTGGTATAAAGAAACAAGCCAGCCTTTTACCAAATGAGTATTTTTTACATAATTTTGAAGATTTAAAAGTATTTCTAAATAATTATCTGGTCGTATCCTCTATAGAGCTTTTACTGTAAATAATTTTTATCTTCAAAAATATTTAGATTTTCTTTTGGAAAATCGAATTCTTCACACAAGACACAAGAGTAGAAACCAAATTCAAAACTGACCCAAACCCAATTTATTGTATAGGTCAGTCTGTCTAAAATCCAACGCATTAGATGCAACTAAAA
The DNA here is from genome assembly GCA_964019185.1 of Maratus speculifer. NCBI lineage: Eukaryota > Metazoa > Arthropoda > Arachnida > Araneae > Salticidae > Maratus > Maratus speculifer. Next base: position 184,350,876 of record OZ025296.1, on the reverse strand, counting down.
ATTAGAAGTCATCAAATCGGCCTGCAGCAAAAAACAGAACGCGACCAGCAACAAAATATAGTCATCAACTGGATCGAAACCTGACTCGCAGCAAAAAAGTTAAAGTTATCTCGACCCACAGCAAAAAGAACTCAACCGGATCCAAACACAATCTACAGAAAAGAAACATAAGTTAAGCTGACCAGTAGCCTAATCTAGGAAACAACCCATCTCAAACCCCATACGCAGCAAAAAAATATAAGTTAACCTGACCCGCAGTAAAAAGTAGAAGTCAAACGGACCCAAATGCAATCCCCAGAAAAAAATATTTAACCCAAACAATAGCAAAAAATGGAAGTCAACAGGACCCAAAGCAGATCCGCAGCAAAAATAGAAGTCATCCGGACCCACAGTTAAAATAAAAGTCAACCGGACCCAAACCGGACCCGCAGAGAAAAAATTAGCCTTGACTTGCGATCAGATTCGAGTCTCCAAATTTTTTGAACCCCCCCCCCTTTAAGGACTCTCCAGATCCGTCCTTGGCTAATGCTCTAATTATTTCAACCCTGATTGTGAAAAGGATTTTTATTCAATCAAAAAAATTGTGATTTGCTATTTATGAAAGGTAAATCACGGGAATGATTATTATTTAAAATTTTTTATTTAGGCTACCCTTTATTGTATATAATAGTTATTTGCTCACTTATTTTTAGTACATATTTGTGGTTTAAAAAAAATAGTTCGTAAGAGTCTGTAATTTTCAGATGTTGTATTTTTAAAATGTTCAATTTACTATCAAAAATGATTTTCCTTCTACTTTTCACACGATTTTCATGTTACGCCAGCTATTATGCGTGGTGACAATGGTGTCTGTATAACGGGAAGTACCCTTTTTTTTAATCATCACATTTTGCTAGAATACAATATGAAGTCCTCCTATAGAAGTGAGTTAAATGTTGCAACAAGGTGAAAGCAAGAATTTTTAAAATACCTGTTTCCTAAAATCTGATGGAATTCCATCTGGAAGACGGGTGACCATTTTCATTGCATCTTTCCACAATATAAAACTACTACTGTCTGGAGAGCATCTCATTTTAAATTCATGTTCAGAACCTAAAAATTTAAGAATGTTTGACTAAAAACAGATTAAGCAAAACATTGTGAATTAAAATATTGATTTTGTTTGATTGAAAACAGTGAAGTAATTTTGTAATTTACACACTTTAAGAGATATGTCAAACAATTTAATAAACAAACAAGTAGTATAGTATTAGATGAAACTAGCTAAGACAGTAGGGAAACCCGAAAAGTTTTATTTTAGGCAGGTTTCTATCTTAGCAAGTATGCTGTTTCTACCAAGACCAAGAAATTTCAGATTAAGGCAACATCTTATATAGATAAGTTCTACTTATGATTATATTATTGACAAATAAATAGCATGTTTGCACCAATGTGTACAACTGGTAGTGAACAGCTGTTGTTGCCACAGTTGATACACTGTCCAAAGGGAAATCTACTAAGCTTAAAATTATAAATATCTTACAGCTAGATTTTTTGGTACTACTAGGTTATCCCATCGACCAAAAAATTATCGCCAAACTATAAGATTAAATGCCAATAATGGATGATCATGAATGTCACATTCAATGACATTAAATACGATTCACGTGTTTAAAATGTCGTTATTTTTATTTCGTTTTTTTATTTGAATTTTTATTAATATTCTATTAAATATTTGTTTTTTCATTATTTAAAATAAAAATTACGTCAAAATGTATAATTTGACGAAATTGGTCGACGGGATAACAGAGTAGTACCGATTTTTTATATTGTTCATGCGCCTGTAGAAGGATAAGTAATATTTCATGCAATATTGGTAACACATGAGATAAAGCTTGTAAAACTCACAGGACTATATTGAAAAACTCATACATTTTTGTTTATTTTTTGCATAATACAATTTCAAAGCACAGTAAAAGATCTATATAATGCAAATCTCAAAATTCAAAGTTGTATGTTGTGTAGAATTTTGCACATTTTTTTTTTTTTTTTTTTTAATCACATTTCACACATCATTAAATTTATCTCATAAATATAGCTAAATATGTCTGAAACATATCAAAATATATTAGAATATCATTATACTGCATTCCTTATCCAGATTAAAAAATTTTATATTATACAGATCATCCCACAGTTTGTTAAACATACTTCTTAAAGTTGGTCCAAATATATATGGACCCAAGTGATACATTATATTACTCATTTTCAAAAATATTTATTGTAATAGTAATTTTTTTCATTAAAAAGTTCTAAATTAGGAGGCAAAATTGAACAAATGCATTAAATCTAGTTTTCTAGAGAGTAGCGATTTTTTACAATCTGGAAATTCTGGTGCTTCTTCATTGCAAAATTAATTGTACATCTGAGAAATTGTGTATTATATGGAAAATTGCATTATAAAGATCTTGTACTGTGTATGTGTGTGTGTATGCATGTAAAAAAATTGACTTATCTTTTAAATTATATATATTTTTGTCATTATCAGAAAAAATTAATGCAAATTTAATTTTCTCCTTACCAACATTATCCCATTAAACACAATGCTTAAAGGAAAAAAAAAGGGGGGGGGGGTATATATAAATAAAAATATATTTAAAATAATGACAAATAAGTATTTTAAATTAAATTTTATTAAAGGCAAGTTATGCTATAAGAACATTAAGCAGTCAGTATTCTCAGACTGTTAATCTGTTTTTATCACAAATATTTCCTGCTTTTAAGAATAAGTGTAGATTTGTTTGGTGGTCTATTTTTCTAGTATTTTCAGCATTTGTAAGGTAAAAATGATTTTATTGAATCTGTTTTCACTATTTGGTTTAGGGATGGAAAACAAGTGCATTAAAATAAATACCAATTATGAAATGAATTGTGCCACTTTTTTTAAAGTTTACTGTCTTCTTTCTTCTACAAAAAAGATACTTGCAATGGAAATGGTTAGCTTCTCTTCTTAAACTCTGTTAGAAGATATTAGTCATAGGAAAAGTAAGTTATAGTTTATATGTAGGAAAGAAAAAACTATTTCAATAGGATGTTTAGTAATTAAATAAACAAGACTTAACACTAAGAAAACAATGAAATAAATGTTTATATTTTTAATGTACAATGACACTAAATAAAAGAAAAAAAAAAATTGCTATGTGTGTGCATATTAGAATAGGCAAAAGACAAGACATGGTTTAATTTCACTATTTAATTACAATAAAGCATTTGTTTTTAAAGTAGCTTTAACTTAATCAATTAAAATCTATTATTAGTATTTGAATGACATAAAATTATAATTTGAAATTTTCTCCTTCATAAAAGTATAAAATAGAAATATCACTATTAGATTAAAAAACGAGAAAGTATTCAGCCAAATACCGAAAATTCGGTAAAGTTCTGTAACGGATATTCAGTATCCAGTAAAAATACACATCCTGTATATTTAAATCCAAATATCCACTATCTTAAACACAAGCCTGACAGTTATAAATAAATTAAAAACTATTTCTACTGCTTTACTCTTCCAACTTAAATGTAAGTAGATCAAGTACATAGTCTGAATTACTATTTTCGGACTTAAAACCTTAGTTTTAAAAAGATAATGCTTCAGCTGATTCAATTATACATGGTTGAGTAATACGAAAATTAAAAATAATAATTTTAAAAAGATCGGTTATATTCACAAGTTTTGAGAAAATTTTTAAATGTAACGAAAATAAAAACAAAAGAATAATTAGCAGTTTTGTGCGATGAATAACTAATGACGCAAGAATATATGAAATGTTTAAATGTGGTGTAATATACATTAGTTAAATCAATATGTTTTTAATAACCTGTGTATTTGCTTTCATTGCTACTTCTGTCAATAGCTTCTGAAAGTTTTGCATTTAGAGATAAATTTTTTAAAGCTGATGCAAGAAAATTGGTCATTTTGGTCGGCATCGGTGCATATTTATTTACTCACAAAGTTTACAGGTTACGGTCACAGATTACTAATCAATCATGAAAAACATCATATTATATCCAGTGAAAAAGTATTTTGGCAAATTATTGTTGAATTTCGATTTAAAAAAAACGATGAAACCATTAAATGTTCAATTACATATTATGTTCTTATTTCTCTATTTGTCTCTTTACAAACAATTAATCGTAATCGTAACCTAGGACTACAAAATGTGTTTACTTTCTGGATGAAATGCATTATAAGCGGATTGTTTATATTCGTTATGGCCGGGGAAGATAACAGATTAGTTGAAAAGATTGCTTTTTGCTCTGTCCTATGTGCTGGTTTTGCATACGCAGGGTACAATGTCGTATCCAAAATGTGCCATCGAAAACCCGAACCGAAAGAAAATAGATTTTCACAGACAGTTATTACAGGTTTTATAGACTGTCTTTGTATATAATGTTTTTCATTATTGTTAATGAAATTCTTTAACATGTATTTATTTATTTGATAGTTTTAGGATTTTTGATACCTCTTTTAGAAATTGTGCACCGTCATTGTCAGGGTTGGCAAGTTTTTTACATGCGATGGTTTTTACCGGTTTTAACCATGCTTAAAACCCTCTTGTCAGAAACTTGATCATAATAAAATAATATCAAAAGAATTTTCTAATTATTTGATAGATTTTATTCAATAAGTTCTAAATAAAACTGCATAAACACATTAAAACTGCTTGGTGTAAACTGCTCGGATACATTCTTGAAATTTTTTGTAGAGGATCTAATATATTGCAAATAGACTGCTGCATAATGATTTTTTGAATGAAAATTGCTTAACTTTTATTTAATAAATTATTTTAATGCATGGTTTTAATTATGGTAATGTGGTGATTTAATGATGAACAGTTTATGCAATGGTGCAGCAAGAATTATGCTCTAGAGAGGGAGAGATAGAGGGAAATACTGATAATTAATCAAGCTATCTCATTTATTTGAATCACTGATTAATCGAATCAACATTTTTATTCAAAGCAATTGTAGTGCTGTTTTAACAGATATTAGAAATTATAATCAGCAGCTATGATGTGCATGTGATTTTTAACACTGTTTAGCTTATTAAAGTTACACATCCAAAAAGCATTAATAAAATGATATAATCTATTTTAGATTAATACAAAGTACTGCAAGGAATTTTCATGCAGGAAACTATGGTTGCAATCCATTTATTCTCCATTAACTCCAAATTTTTGTTTCTAACTTTAACAGTAATAAAGCCATTTTAACTAAAACTTCAGTAGACTTACTTTGCATCGTGTCAAATCAAATGGCAATAATATTGTGAAGCAAATAAAATGTGCTCTCTGAAAAATCTAACGTCTGCTTTTTCTCTGGTCCAGTCTAATTAAACCCCTGAGAGACACATTTTTTTCTTTAAACAATTCTAAAAATACAAATACATGTATTACAAATCTATTTAAATTCATAATCATGGCTATGTGATTTTGGTGTCTGTAAACAATGTATACTCAAGTACCATCATCAATTTTTGGTTACTCAAGGAAAAAACTGGTAATGGCTTATAAAGAGTTAAATTCTTAAGACAAACAACTTTCTCCTGATATTAAAATATTTGACGATTATTAAATGTTTTACAACTTTTATGTATCTTGAATAATTAAATTTTATAGTATTCATTTTGTCCATTTCTCTTAATTTCTTTATTCTTTCCTGGCTATTTTTAATTTAATACTTTAACAAAAAGAAAATTTTTATCATTATATTTTACTATTTCTTCTTATTGATGCTTCCCCCATAAAAAAATGAGTGCAGACTGACTGCTTTTAAGCATATATTGAAGCCCGTGTCCATTACTAATTTTTTCCTACTATTTCAAAGTTTTTCCTACAGTATAGAGCTTTAGAATGTGCAGTATTTGTTGACTTGTCTTCTTGTAGTGTTTAATAAACTTGTATCATACTTTTATCACATAGAGTTTTTGCAATCATACATTTTTGATTTGAAATTTACTTTTTCTTTCAGTTTTCGAACTGAATAAAGTACCAGAGTTTCCCCCAGAGGGTTTCAGGGGGGCGCTCCGCCCCTCCTGCCCTTTAGTTTAAAAACTAGCGCCCCTCTTGCCTTTCATTCAAAAACTAGCGCCCCTCTTGTCATTCATTCAAAAAAAATAGCGCCCTTCTTGCCCACATTTGAAAACATGCAGCTCTCCAGTGATAATCCGAACAGGCTATAGCGCGTAAATTACGCAAAAAATAGTCTCATACGCGTCTCGTGGGACGGGTAATTTCATCAAAAAATCGCTTAAAAAACCCGGCAAATTTTGTTAAAAATCGCTAAATAACGACTAATTTCCGGCAAGATGCGCAAAAAAAAAATGACTAATTTCGTCACAAAATTTCACAAAACAGCAGATTTCCTCAAAAGATTGTCGAAAAACGACAAATTTCTTCCAAAAATCGCAATAAAACTGAAAATTTTGGAAAACAAGTCACAAAAAAAGGCATTTTCGTCAAAAAATAGTGATAAAAAGGCAGATTTCGTCAAAAGATTTGCAAAAAAACGGCAAATTTCATCCAAAAATCACAATAAAACGGAAAATTCTGTGAAAAGTTCTGTTTTTTTTTCACGACATTTGTCGTTTTTTCGCGATTTTTGTAGCAAAATATGCCGTTTTTTGCGATCTTTTAGCAAAAACTGCTGTTTGTGCAATCTTTTAATAAAATTTGCCATTTTTTCGTGACTTTTTAACAAAATTTAACTTTTTTTTTTTTCAGTTTTTTGATGAAGTTTCTGTTTCTTTACGACTTTTTGAACCACTAGATTCTAGATTCAACTCTATAAAAGTGCCCTGAAAAATGTAAAAAGTGCCCTTTTTAGAACAGTAGCGCCCTGCCCTTTTTTAAACCTGGGGGAAACTCTGAAAGTACCAATTCATGATCTATTATATTCAATCCAAGGTTTGGAATTTTGTAGAAAATCCTCATTCTCTGCTACAGTAGATTCTCTCAAATCTGCAACTTTCTAAAATCCATACATAATATACATATGTAAATAATGAAACTTTCAGTTAAGATGTAGGGACAAAATTTTATTTTTTTATCAATTTCATATATATTTTAATCTGTAATTTTCATTAATATGACTGAATTCATGCTTTTTTTTTTTCATAAATTATTTATTTCTGAAAAAAATTCAAGATATTGCTGATTATCACTGTTAATAAAAATCTTTTTATCAGATTTATTTATGTACTAATCAAGCTTTTTTTATCATTTAATCTGGCTTAACCTGAAATAAAACTCCCTCATTTTATGATTTTGATGTAAATTATTCGTATACCTTTAGAAACATCAGAGTTTCCCCCAGAGGGTTTCAGGGGGGCGCTCCGCCCCTCCTGCCCTTTAGCTTAAAAAATAGCGCCCCTCTTGCCCCCTCATCCAAAAACTAGCGCCCCTCTTGTCGTTCATTCAAAAAAATATATATAGCGCCCTTCTTGCCCCACATTTGAAAAAACGCAGCCCTCCAGCGACGATCCGAACGCGCTATAGCGGGTAAATTATTTTTAAAAATTGACGACGGAATGCAAAAAATAGCCTCATACGCGTACCGGGGAGGAGAAATTTCGTCAAAAAATTGCTAACAAAATGGCAAGTTTCATTACAAATCGCAAAATAACGACTAATTTCCGGCAAGTTTCGCAAAAAAATGGCTAACTGTCTCAAAATTTCACAAAACGGCAGATGTCCTCAAAAGATCGTGCAAAAACGACACATTTCTTCCAAAAATCGCAATAAAAACGGAAAATTTTGTAAAATGAGTCGCAAATTTCGTCCAAAAATCGCAATAAAACTGAAAATTCTGTGAAAAGTTTAGTTTTTGGCGATTTTTTAGCAAAATGTGTAGTTTTTTACGATCTTTTAACAAAAACTGCTGTTTTCGCGTTCTTTCAATAAAATTTGCCGTTTTTTCATGATTTTTTTAAAGCAAGATATGCCGTTATTTGCTATGTTTTAACAAAATGCTATTTTTGCGATATTTTAACAAAATCTGCTAATTTTTGTGATCTTTTAACAAAATTGGCCGTTTTTTCGTGATCTTTTAGCAATATTTGCCTTTTTTCACAATCTTTAACAAAATTTACTTTTTTTTTTTTTTTTTTCAATTTTTTGATGAAATTTCTGTTTTTTCACGGCTTTTTGAATCGCTAGATTCTAGATTCAACTAAAATCTAGTAGTCTTCAAATGTTAAAAGTGCCCTTTTCAGAACAGTAGTGCCCTGCCCTTTTTTAAACCTGGGGGAAACTCTGGAAACATGTTTCACTGAATAATTTAGAAAAAATGTGTCTTATTTTTATAATGAATATTTTATTACACATTTATTGATTATTTACTTTATCTTTGATTTTAATATTTCAATCATTTTAAAAATATATGTTAATTTTTATTATTTTAGTTATTTTTTTTACTTAATTATTTTAATATTTTACTATCAGAGTTTCCCCCAGGTTTAAAAAGGGGCAGGGCGCTACTGTTCTGAAAAGGGCACTTTTTACATTCTTTAGGGCACTTTTATAGAGTTGAATCTAGAATCTAGCAGTTCAAAAAATCGTGAAAAAACAGAAATTTCGTCAAAAAATCGAGAATAAAGAAAAATTTCGCCAAAAAATTAAACAATAAGAAAAAAACTATAAATCTTGTTAACAGATCGTGAAAAAATGGCAAATTTTGTTAAAAAATCACGAAAAAACGGCCCAATTTGTTAAAAGATTGTAAAGGGGCAAGCCTGATTTATTGAGAAGAGACATTATTTTGAAAAAAAAGAAAACTTTTGTTGAATAAAGGGTTATTTTTGTTTCATAAACGGTTGCTTTTAGGATTCACATTTAGAAAGTTTTGGACAGTCAAAAGAGGATTGTGAACAGGGAGTGGGGGGCGAAGGAAAAGGTCGCCCCGGGTGCGGAAATTTGGGGGGTGCCAAATTTATACTACAAACATCATTTTTGGGCTGTCACAAGAAAAAGTTGGGGGGAGGGGTGGGAGACCTTAAATTCTAATTATGCCCCGGATGCAATTTTTTCTTCACACATTTTGATTGTGAAGCAGAAAAATTCGCTTTTTGAGCATTAAAAACACAATTTTGAAGCAGAGAAATTAGTTTTCAGAGCAGAAAAATTCACTTCTGGCATTATCTTTTTTGTGTGTGAATCTCTTTGACGAAATTTGCACTTTTTGCGATCTTTTGACGAAATCTTCCGTCTTTTCGGGATATTTCAAAAAAATTTGTGTTTTTTCATGAATTTTTTGGCAAAATTAGTCGTTTTTCACAAATCTTTTGACAGATTTTCCGTTTTATTACGATTTTCGAGCGAAATTTGCTGTTTTTCCGCAATTTTTTTGACAAAATCTGCCGTTTTATCGCGATTTTTGGATGAAATTTGTCAGTTTTTTACGATCTTTTAAGGAAATCTGCCGTTTTTACGGAATTTTGTGACAAAATTAACAATTTTTTTGAGTTTTTTTTTTTTTTTTTTTTTTTTTTTTTTTTTTTTTTTTTAGTGAAATTTGACTTTTTTTTTTGCAATTTTTTGATGAAATTACACGTTATGTGGGATGCGTAAGAGCTATTTTTTGAGTTTTTTCGCCAATTTTTTACATAATTTTCGCGTTATTGTGCATCCGCATCACCACTGAAGGGCTGCATTTTTCAAATGTGGGGCAAGAAGGGCATTATTTTTTTGGATGAGCAGCAAGAGGGGCGCTATTTTTTAAATTAAAGGGCAGGAAGGGCGGAGTGCCCCCCTGAAATCTGCTGGGGGAAACTCTGTACTATATTGTAAACATTTATTATAATTTTGATTGCATTATTAATTACATTCAAATTACTGTTTAAAAAATGTAAACAAAGCAATGACCAAATATCCACAAAATTCTAAAATCCACACAGCCTCTGGTCTCAAGCTCTGTGGATTTGAAGGACTCTACTGAAATAATGTAATTATTTTTCAGTTTGTTTAGTTTTATCCCTAAATTTTTCAGTTCATTGATGGCATCAATCCTTCTATCCTCTGCTTAACCAGTAAAAGTCAATTTAATTTCCTCCCATAGTGCTTTACATTTTCTTTGGTGACTAATTGTAGCATCTGTTCAACTCTCTGATAAAGATAATGTATTCTACATCATCATTTTTCCTTTTATCTAGTGATGCAGCAAATAGTGATTTGGCTGAATACCTTATATTCAGCCAAGTTACAGCTGAATATTAATTCATAAATTAAAGTTTAAACCAAAATAATATAATACTGATATCTTCATACAATTTATATTAAACATATTTGGCTTTAAGATAATTAAAAACAAAATTGAAATTGGTTTTAATTCAAATCAGTGGCTGTTCTTAGAGAAGTGTTAAAGTTTATTAGAACCTTTTGAACAAATTGCAATAAAAATGAATTCAATATCACCACTTACTTTTTATGTTATTACAATGATAGAAACTTTATTCGTCAAAGCCTGGAGAAAGGAATAAATTTTTTGGTGTTGCAAGGAACATTTAAAGACTGACTGTCCCAAAACATGAATGCATGTTTTAAACTTACTCATGGTAATGAACATTTTTGCATTTCAACTTTGCTAGACCCCAGGTTTAAACTTTTATTTATTTATTTACTTTTATTTTTTTACAAAGCTGAAGAAGATTATCTCAAGTTAAAATCTCGGCTAACTTTGGATATAATAGCTATCTCATTTTCAATCAATGAGATTCCTGAAACTGAAACAAATGCACATCGAATGTAGCAGAAACAAGCAACGATATTCATAATGGGTCAAAGGCAATATTTTGGATTGTTTCATGCAGATTTCAACTACTAACAATAACAAAACAGTTAACAAATTCCATGATCAGAAACAGTTATTTTAATAAATCACTCTTAGATAGAAATGAATATCCAGTTAACTGGTAAAAAGCAAATTCTATTGAACGTATATAATACTTAAGCATAATTAAATCATTTTTACAAGATGTATAAAATTCAAGTAATGAAATTTACTATAAATTCTTAAATAATATTATTTTTCATGTTTTACATTTTAAGGAAACTCAAATGAATATTAAACTTAAATTTAATATTTAAAATAAAACTCTATTATAAATTTAATAAGCATTTAAATTTCTCTTATGTGTAACATATAAACATACAAATATAGGTATGTTATTTAAAATTCATCAATTGATATTTTATTATTTATTGCAAATGTAAATGATTTTGTTTTAGAATTTGACTGAGCAATTTTGGCTGAATACTGTATTATTCAACCAAACTGAATATTCGGCTTTTAAGCTGAATACCAAATATTTGTTGCATACCTTCTTTTATCCCATTCTTTAGAATACTTTTCAAATAGTTCCTTTCACTTTTACTTTGAATATAACAGAATCTAGCCTTGAAAAGGTTAAAGCTGCTTTTATTTTAAAGCTCCATATAAAGTAATTAGTCCTTTTTAGTTCTGAAATGTGTTTGGCTCAGTAAATTCATTTCAATTGCAAACAGAAATGTTTAAAATAAGACCCATGTTTTCTGCTGCAGTTTAATTTGTTTTTATTCGCAAGAACTGTTGATCTTGAGATAAATGACTTTATTAGATGATTATTAAAATAGTTAACAAAAATACAATAATTAATCATAATAGGTTTTCATTCACTTAGAGTTTCATACAGCGATTTCATTTACATTCGTTTACTGAGTTATTGTCCCAAGAAAAAAGGCAGCAGTGTGCATATAAAAATGTCTCACTTGCTTCAAACCCAACAATATATTTTTTAAATTTAATTTTCAATGTATTGTGTCATATGTATCAATTCTATTGATCACATATAGGAACATAAGAAAAAAGTCACACCAAATATAATTGGCATTTGCAGAAAATAAATTTTTACTATGTTATGTGTTTTTAAATAATTTATTAGTAGTATATTTCACTGCATTAAAAAATGAAAAAAAAAAATAGATATTCTGTTATTATTGGAAAGTGTTTCATAATCTATGCTGGATGTATGATTTTTTTTCATCTTGTTTATTTTTAGATCAGTTTCATAAATCCACTCAAACTGAAAATGGTGTGAAATCAAGACTGCTTGATGACACTGATGATATATGTCTTTCTCCTAAGAGTGTTAGGGAACGAATTAGTGAGCTCAATCTTTCTGAACGTTTAAGAAAAAATAGCATTCCTATTTCACCTGAAATCAGGCCTGCTGGGTATCGTGGAAGTCCCTGGAGTTCACCTTTAGGCTGTGCCAAGTATTTAAGTGTGTCTGCTGAAAATATAAATGCAAGACCTTGTTCTCCTGACTTTAAAGAGAAGAGCAGCTTAGCTGCATCTCATGGTGCTTTGAATACATCTATACAGTCAAAATTAAACAAGTTGCATCTTTCTGAACATGTATATAAACATATGGAAACAATACCTTTTCAAATGGATTCTATGACATTAAAGACTTTGAATAATTTACAGAAAACACCTTCAAAAATGACAGCTTTTGAAGTGAAAAATCTTGTTACTTTGCTTCACAGTTCCAATGAAGATGTTTTACTTAAAACCTTATATACAATTTCAAATTGTGCAGCTTTTACTAGAAATCAGGTATAAATTATTTTATTTATTTTGAATTCTGTTATTTTACTTTCTCTTGTTATAGCTGAAAAAAAAAAAAAAAAAAAAAAAAAAAAAAAAAACCCTAAACATAGGATTATCTGTCCGTACTATCTTGGAATGTTTTGCTGTATTAAAAATTAGTTAAAAAGGAAAAAATTACTAAAATTGCAAATGTTGATTACATCTGGATTTTGAACATAAGAATTTGAAATGAAAAAGCTGTTTTAAAGAAAAATATATATCATTTTTTTTTTTTTTTTTTTTAACAGTCTCCCGATTTTAAGCTTTTTTTTTTGCTAAAATTACTATTTGCATTTTTATTGTACCTTTTTTTTAATTTTCTCAAACAATTTTTTGATACCAGTTCATCCATAAATAGTATAATTTATTTAACCAATTTATTTTGAATGAATATTTTTAAAGGATCGTGTATGTCTCATTAATTTTTCTCAAATTAATACCTTGTTTATAATCATTTCCCTAGAATGAAAAATGCTGATTTATGTAATAATACATTATGATATTATTATAACTTATACTATCTCTCATATTTCATATAAATCTTTACTCAACAGTTTTAAAAATTGACAATTTTTTATTAAAGTTCTCATGTCTTTTATTTTTATGCTATACTGAAGGAATATTCAGTATATTTATGCTAGCCAGCCAAAAATATTGTCTAGTTATTTACTTGTATTTTAAATCAAGTTGAATGAAAGGAAGTTATTTTAAATGTGTGCAATACATATTTTTAAAATGAAGTGAAGGAAAGATTTATATTTTAGATAAAGTGAATATGCAATAAAAATATTAGTGATGGTATCAATATGTAGCAATTTATCATCTGTAACCCAGCTAACTTAAAAGTATCAAATGTTCTTTAATATTAAAAAAATCACAGAAGAACAAGATTTTTAAACATCTCCTTACTTTATTCATGTGTTTTGTACATGCATAATATATATATATATTCATTAAGGGATTTTCATTTGTAAATGCATAAATTTCCTGAAAAAGAAAAAAAAATTAAAATAATTATTGAAACTAAATATATATTGCTTCAAATTCTCATTTTGATTGCATGCATTTTCAAGTCTCTTAGAAAATGAAAGTGAGGCAGACTTTTTGGAGGAGAAGATATGTTTTATATTATGACATGAGTATCCCAAAAGATCATGTTATGTCTTATTTTTTGGGGAAACAAGATAGATACACGTTTGTAATCCTCCTGTTGTATAATACAGGTGAATTAAAACTACTCTGTGACAAGATGCATTTTTCTGTAAATTAATCTGCTATTTTTGTTTTTTAGGAACTACTTTGTCAATCTGAATGCCCTAAGAAATTAAGAGATTTACTTCTTATTAATTCTGAAGCTGTTAAAGTTGGTGTTACGCAAGCAATATCTAACATAGCTGTTATTAGCAGAAGTCATCTCTACTTTCAAGTATACCAATCATTCATTTTTATATTTGTAATTTTATATTTTTAAAGGGATGCTCTATCAAAGCAGAGTTTCACTTTGCTGATTGCGAAATCTTTTGTTAGCCTAATGGAGATTTTAAAGATTACTCATTAAAAGAAAGCTAACTGCTATGAACAGTCGTTAAAGAAGTAAACACCCTCTACTAACTTCTCAATAAATTACTGTAGAAGAAAGTTACTGGTACCAAATGATTGGAAATAAAGTCTACTTTTAAATGATGTTTATAAAATTTGGTACTTCTAGGTTATCCCGTCGACCAAAAAATTATCACCAAACTATAAGATTAAATGCCAATAATGGAGGATCGTGAATGTCACATTCAATGACATTAAATAAGATTCACGTGTTTAAAGCGTCATTAAGTGATTTTTATTTCGTTTCTTTATTTGAATTTTTATTAATATTCCACTAATTATTTGTTTTTTTGTTATTTAAAATAAAAATTATGTCAATATGTATAAGTTGGTTATTAGTTCGGCGATTTGTATAATTTGGCGAAATTGGTCGATGGGATAATAGAGAAGTACCTAAAATTTGCTCAGGGAACCATCTGCATATTAAAAAGAACCCAGACTTTATTTTTTTCAAAAGCAATATCCAGTTTTAACATGATATTTCAAATCATTTGAATGATAAGTTTTTGAATTATTTGACAAAATTTGTGTTTTTTGCAATTCTTGATAAAATTTGCATTTTTTGCCGCGATTATTTGATAAAGTTTTTTTTATTATTATTATTTTCACGATTTTTTGATGTAATTCCTGTTTTTTAATGATCCTTTGATGTTATTTGCATTTTTTGAGCAATCTTTAGATAGAGGGTGCTTTCTCAAGATTTTTTGAAAATTTTAAATTCTTTATAAAATGAGGGGGGTGTTTAATCGGAAAGGGCAGGCTAACAGGATTTTACAATAAGTTTGTAGAAAAAAAATCATTTTAATGAATTTAATAGTTACAATTAATTTTGAGAAATGGTGCAGATTAAAATCTTTAAAAATTTGCTATTACTGAATATTTCAAAATTAATTTTTGAGTAGTAAAATAATTTATAACTTACAAAATGAGTATTGGTTAAAGAATAATATATATAAGTAGCTTTCTCCTCAAATACATACATGTGTAAAAATAATTTATAACAAATTTTGTAGAAGTAATGACATTTTCAGCACAATATTGCTGATTACTTAATATTTATTGCAATATTTACCTTTTTTCTGTTTCATGATGCAATATTTTAAATGCGATTTTAAATTGCAGTTTATATAATATATTTGTTATAGTCATCAATAATCAAAGGACTTTTGGATTAACAAAATGCAAAAATCATAAAATAATGTTTTTTTTTTTTTTTTTTTTTTTTTTTTTGTATTTGTTATTTTTGTCTCTCTTTTAGTTGGAAAAATACTTTTTTAATGTAAAACTGTTACAATTAAATGTTTTTAGAAAATGTACATCTTTTGACAGAAGGTTGTATTTTGCCATGAACTTAAATTTAAAAAGAAAAAAACAAGGCCTATATCTTTGTCAACCAGCACTTGTTCATTCTTTTTCATTCATATTTATTGATCATTTAGATTTTTGTAATTAAAAATAATAATAAAAAAAATAATAATAAAAATAATAATAATATTAAAAATAATATTATTAAAAATAATAATAATAATAATCATAATAATAATAAAATTCCCAGTGACATTTGATGCTGCCATCTACAGTCAAAAATCAATACTAAAATGATTACGCGGTTCTTAGGTTAGAAGCAGCAGCATCCCGAAATGATTACTATTTTTTAATCTAAGGCCTATGATGACATACCTGTCTTCATTTCGTTCCCTCTACTATGTTCTATCTTCATAGTTTAACATTTTGAAGATTTATCATTCTCATTCAGTCATTTTTGACGGGGGGGTTATATATTAGTTATAAAAATAATATAAATAGATAATAGTATTCAATTATAATATAATATCATACACCATGTTAAATTTTATTATAATGAATATGACCATGTTTGTTGAATATTCATTTTATGTATCTTTCTTTTATAGTCTCATATCCCAATTCTCTTGAGAAATGCTGTTAATGGAAAAGAGCTGCTGAAATCTTTGTCATTAACTGCTTTAGCCAATTTAGCCCTTGACCCTGCATCTCATAAAATGATAGTGAAAAATGTTAGTTACATTTTATTTATGGCAAGGAATGGAACTACTGTTGTGCAACTTCAAGCTTTGAGGTTGTTGGTCAATTTATCATGCAACAAAGATGTTGTTCCTTCACTGTTAATGAGTGAAGTAAGTATTAATATAAAAACTTCCTTTCATTTGCATTACATTGTATAAACCAATAGTATTTTAAAAGCTTACTCCATGTTATAACTTCAAAAAATTAAATGTAATGCCCAAGGGCGGCACCAGAGGGGGGACCGGGGGGCATATGCCCCCCGTCGGGCATACTTGGCCCCCCCATCGGGGTCAAAATTCAATGTCGTCAGGGAAAATATTTTGACTTTTGAATTTCGACTCGGTTGGATTGAGTCAAGTTAAAGGCTTTTCTTTTCTTTTTTTCTCTCTTTTTTTTTCTTTTTCCTTTTTTTTTTTTTTTTTTTTTTTTTTTGTAAATTGGATTAACTAAACTAATTCAGTCAGGTACGAATCGGTTTCTGAGTGAATTTTAATTCTTGCAAGTTGGGATAAGGTGAACCTGATTTTTCGAATAAAAATGTCCGAATTCCTTCTACAAGAATGATTACACAGGATGATATATGGATGACTCTTTATATGTTAATTTTCCAACATAAAAGATCAAATTTGTGCTGAAGTTATGGTCACATGCTATTTTTATAACTATATTAAACTGAGAATCAATTTTCGCTGATTGAGAATTATCGGTTGGCTTTGGTTTGAAGTATTTCGTGTTCAGTTAAGAATACGTTGGATGGAAATTATTTTGTCGGGGTCATCCCGGATCGCAAATAGAGTGCTGCATGGAGCGGAGCTGCTTGTTGTCGGGCAAATAGAACCTGACCCGACTCGCAGTCTGAGCTGAATCTGATCTTTTATGAGTTGGGCTTTTGTTTTTGGCATTGCGGGTGGAATTCGAGTTGAGTTAACTTTAATTGTTTCGTTTGAGTTGGAAGTTAACATTTATGGTTCTTGATTAGAAATGAATCAATCTCTGTAAAGAATTTACAAAATTTATTTTGTAATAAAAAATTATACATTTGAATATTAATGAGAACATGCATATTGATTTTTTTAAATTAAAATTATATAGCTGCATTACAATATGGCTTTTCTTCAGTTGGGGTTGTAAATTGGTTGAATAAGTACTTCAAGTTCAGGTCGATATGTGAATGATAATTTTTTTTTTTTTGGGGGGGGGGGGGATGAGATTGCGCTTTGGGCAGAGTCCTGCATCTTGTAGTGGAAACTAGATACAACCCGATTGGCAGTTTGTGTCGGATCTGGCTATAGTTAATATTTTTAGAAGAGGTTCATATTGACTTTAATATTTTGAGCCAGGTTAACTTTAATTGTTTTTAGCGGATGGGTTCGATTCTACTTGATTCCACAAAAGACTCTCTGAAATATATTTTAAAATGAAAAGCTATATTATTTGAATATCGCCTAGTACATATACAGGTATATTGATTTTTCTACATAAAAAGTATAATTGATAGTAGAGGGAAAATTGTAGACTACTTTTCCATTATTGCATTACAAAATGAATTTCTTTTTTCGATTCCGGAGTGGGAATGGGTTTGCATTCCATCCTGTCGGTTTTAGGTCAATGTTTGTCGACTTCAGGTCATTTAATATTTTTTAAATCTGGCTAGGGGTGAATAGATATAGAATTTTTGGGTTCGGGTCCAAATAATAATAATAATAAATAAATAAATAAATAACACGCTATTCGATTCAAAGTCCCTTCAATAGTCAGGCTTGTCAATTTTATACTTTTAAGGTTAAAAATTAATCAGAAAATGTGTCAAACTTTCGTGTTATTGAGAAGTGAATTTAAGAACCACCAATAGATATATATCCAAAGATTATGGTAACATAAGTTCATTATAGCTATTTGTTATGTGTGAACTCCGGATGCAGAAGTCTTCGATACTATTCTAATAATTATGAATTGAAATTATGGAGAAATTAAATTAATTTAACATTGGAGTATCAAAAATCCCAGCATCCAAAGTGCACACATAATCGGCCAGATCGCATAGTGTAAAAAACATAAACTTTTCAAAAAAAAAATACTAATTACTTTTGGCTATAGTAGAAAATCAAAAATAAAATTGAATGTGATTACTCACCCATCGTGTTGAGGTTTTCAGTAAAAACTAGTAGTATGACACTAAAAATATTTTATTTTTTTATATATCTTGTAATTGATTAAATTTGTACTTGACAAAATAGGTTATGAATTTATTTGAAATGTATAGGTGTCTATTGTCGTAAAAAAAATATTATTGTCCATTATTAAATGTTTGTTCAAAAAGGTCCAAATGTCTATTGTCCTTTCAGGGATGCCGCGGACGCGCTATAGCGCGTAAAATACGCAAAAAATCGGCGACGGGACGCAAAAAAAATGGAGCTTACGCGTCCCGCGAGACGCGTAATATTCATCAAAAATTCGCAAAAAAGGCAAATTTCGTTTCAAAATCGCGAAATAACGAATAAATCCCGGCAAAAAATTCGCGAGGAAAATGACTAATTTTGTTACAAAATCCCGAAAAAAGGTAGATTTCCTCAAAAAACGGCAAAAAGTCGTGAAAAAACGACAAATTTCTTCCAAAAATCGTGATAAAACGGCAAATTTTGTCAAGAAATTCGCGAAAAACGGCAATTGCCATCAAAAAATTGTCATAAAACAGCAAATTTTTTCAAATGATAGCAAAAAACCGGCAAATATCGTCAAAAGATCGCAAAAAACCGGAACATTTCGTCAAAAGATCTCGAAAAAACGGCACATTTCGTCAAAAATACGCAAAAAAAGGCAAATTTCATTTTAAAAAACGCGAAATAACGAATAATTTCCGGCAAATTCCGTCAAATAATTCGCGAGAAAAATGACTAATTTTGTTACAAAATTCCGAAAAAAGGCAAATTTCCTCAAAAAATCGCGAAAAAACGACAAATTTCGTCCAAAAATCGTGATAAAATAGCAAATTTCTTCAAATGATAGCAAAAAACCGGCACATTTCATCAAAAGATCGCGAAAAAAAGGCACATTTCGTCAAAAAATCGCAAAAAAGACAAATTTCGTTAAAAAATCGCGAAATAACAAATAATTTCCGACGAATTTCGTCAAAAGATTCGCAAAAAATGGCTAATTTTGTCACAAAATCCTGAAAAAAGGCAGATTTCCTCAAAAAAATCGCGAAAAAACGACAAATTTCATCCAAAAATCGCGATAAAACGACAAATTTTGTCAATAAATTCGCGAAAAAAACCAGCAATTTTCATCAAAAAATCGTGATAAAACGGCACATATCGTCAAAAGATCGCGAAAAAACGGCACATTTCGTTAAAAGATTGCGAAAAAACAACAAATTTCGGGGAAAAAATCGCTTTATAACACAATATTCGTCAAAGGGGCATGGAAAAAAAAGTTAATGACAGGATAGAATTTTACTGTTCCAAAAACTAACAGAAACCCTGCTTCCAAATAGTTTTTTCTGTTCCAAAAACAGATTTTCCTGCTTCTCAAATGTTTTTGATTGTTCTGATTATTTTCAAAAGTATTCCTTTTTCATTAAAAATACCTTTTTCAATAAATCAGTTTTACCCTTTTTTAAAAGAAATGTGAACAATAGTGATACTTGTTATCTTCTACACTCAAATAAGCATTATTTTATAATTTAATTTGTATCTTGCACATTTATTTTTTAAAAAATTAAAGAAAATTTCTGTTAATAGTTTAAAAAAATTAATATTGGCTTTAATTATTTGTACATTATTATTAAAACAATAATTATTGCATTTAATTTTTCTTTTGAAAATGAACATGTTCAATTTTTGCGTCTAAAAATGACTTATTATTAGTGGGGACCCGCTTTTGTGAAAAAGGGACCCAGAATTTTAGAAGTCCTGGGTCCCCGGGACCCAGGATTTTCCAAGTCCAGCGGCATCACTGTCCTTTAAAAAAATATTCTATTGTGAATCATTAATTGTTCGGTCAGGTAGTAGAATACGATACGGCAAGGCTTGTGAACTAGTTCAGGACTGTAAACTCAGGCAGCTTCATCTGGATGCACGGAATCTCTCGCTTTCATGGCCAGTACAGGCAAGAGAAATTTTACTGATTATAGAGATTGAAAGATGTATCCATTCTATTTGCACTGGAACAGACTATGTCGGCAGGTACTGGAGGAACTCTCTTCATGAAAATTCTCTGAGAAAACACCCAAACAAGAAGATTCAGCTTCTATGTGCACAGGAACAGACTACAGCTGCAGAAACAGGAGGAAGTCTCTTAATGCAAACTGTCTGAGAAACTGTCCAGTCAAAAGATTTTCAGCATTTGTAAAAAAAACTTATATTCTATTCATTCTATAGCTACCAAAATTATTTTTCTTCCATCTTTCAACGAACTTTTCCAAAAAAACTAAGCCCCTACGCTACGGGATAGATTCCCTAGTGAGGGGAAGGAATTTTTACGATGTATTCACGCAGCTGCAAAAACCCAGAATGAATGAAATGCCGGCAAGGATCTTGTTGCTAGCCTCGCAAACCAGCTCTCACTCAGCCAATCGGAAACGTTCTTGTTGCTAGCATCTTCTAGAAAAATCTGGGATGACTCATCCTCTACTCCACTGACCTACTCATGACGAAAAATGGCGTCTAATTTGAAGGGAAGAACACATTTTTCCACTGTCATGGCGGATCGATTCATAGCGGGAATACTTAAAAGATCAAAACATTAAAACATACAAAATAACATATTTCAGCAAATACATGATCGTTTTTGGTGTTAGTTATGTCAAAATAACCAGAAAAATTTTATCTATCTATTGGATATAGATAGTATTAAAAAAAATTGGAAATAAAAATATTTTATTTCTTGCATAATAAAACAAAGAAAAATGGTGCACGTCATGTAGAATGAAATAACTAATTTTTTTTATAATAAAGATTACGTTATAAAGATCGATTGATTTATTATTTTTAGCATTAAATTAAAAGTGAGAAATAGATGATATCTTGAATTTATATTGTATAAAACTTTTAATTTTAAAAGACTTAATTTTAAAAGATCGTTATTTAAACTGATAAGACTAAGATATTTGAAATTTTATCAAATGTTATGAATTTTAAAGATAAAGTATTTAAAACATTAAGAAAGTTATTAAATCATCATTATGAAGAGCAACTATTTTCGAAGGATTGTTTATAAAGACTTAAAACTTAAGTAATTAGATTTTTGAAAGACCATTTTTTGCTGTATGAAATTTTGAAAAGGGATATTTTAATTTAAGTTTTAAACGGAAAAAATTTAAATGTTAGATTATTTAATATGATGTAACACTATTAATAATTTTACAAATCATGTTGACTGCCCTATGCATCTTGAGAACAATTAAATCTAGTTCTGACCCGGCTTTTCTATATATAGAAAAACAATGTAAGCCTGATCTCGGCCCAGTACAAGTTTGCTAAAAAATATTAAGCCCGGATTACACACAATGCAAAAAAACTAACTGTCAGATGGCGATCTCTACTCTGTACAAGTTACATTTCTGTATTGATGTTGTCAAACTGGTATTGGCTCATGACGCACATTTACACTTATTCTCGTTAAAGCCATATTTATTGAAAATAGCTCAAATTTTATCGCTTCTGCACAAATCTTTATAACTGGCTGGTAGTTTTTTTAGTAATTTTTTATTGGCTCGTATGCCTTGTTTTATTTTTGCCGGTCGGTCCGACCCATTGAAAAAATTATTCTAATTCTGCAGCCCAGCCCCTAAGAAAATTCGAAATCATTCCACCAACCCGGCCCCTAGGAGACCGAGGTTCGGTTCAGCAGTATTGCTTTTAAATGGGGATTAGGATTTAGGATCTTGAAATAGGTTTGACTTTCATTCTTCTGGTTCTGATTGGGTTTTAACTCTTGAATTGGGTTTTAACTCTGAATAATAATTTTCAAATTATTATTCAGATTAAAAATCTATATGCAATAAAACCTTTATAATGGACACTCCTCTTACTGGTCCGATCAAAATCCACAGAAAAAAAAATGTACAAGGCCCTTTATTTATTTATTTTATTTATTTTTTTGTACGGACCAAGCAAAGTTTAGGCCAGACTTTTAACTTTTATACCGGGCGGGCTATTAATTTATTTTGTATGATCCAGGTCGCACCCGGGCCTGAAATTTATGCCCGTGCGGACTTCTTAGAGATACATCGAAAATTTGACTTTGTTTTCGGTTCAAAATCTGAGTTTCGTCAGATTCATATTCAGTGAAAATGCTGCTGAAAATTTGGCTGGACCGAAACTCGGCTAAAACTGTCTGAATTCCAGAAATTTTGTCTCTTCCTTTGGAAATTTTCAACATGACTTGTTGATCTGAGCTGTTTCTGCTAGAATGAGACACTCATTATTTATTGCTATGAATGTTATTGTTTATGATTATCGGTCATGGCTAACTCATGTCGTGGGATCAAATTAAAAGCAAACGGTCTCACACGTGTGACGCTTTTCACCTGCTCATTAAAAGCTGCACAGTAATAGAAATTTTTTAGTTTGAAACCGCAAAAATATTTCAAATGCTTTTTCAGAAAGATCTATCATTTTATGTCGTTGATGAATTAATTACATTTTATTGTATATGAAAATAAAAAGGTTTGGTCAGAGGCTCAGAGAGTTAGCCAGTCAACTTGGGATAAGAAGGTGGATTTTTTAAACAAGGGCGCTCTTTCGAAACATTCGTAGAGAGCCGAAGAGGTGGCAAAGTCTTCTCTTCTGATAGAAAGGAAACGAATATTTATGTATGCTTCTTAATTATATTTAAATTTCTACTGATTAATAAAAATTATAAATTATAAAAGGGTTACTTTTTTTATTACAACTTATTTAAAGTTAATTTCCTAAAAAAACAAACTTTTAAGTAATTTATTTCAATTAATTTCAATGAGAAATATTTAATAACTGAAAGATGTGTACATTCAAAAATTCAATATTCACTTTTGATTCTGTTCTCCATTATGAATTAAATTGTTAATTAATTACTAATAAATGCTTATTATTACTGATTGTCATAAAGTAATAAAGGATAAAAGTAATATTATTATTTATGTTTTGTTTTTGCTTGAAGCTTATGCACTGCACATTCATACATATTTATGTTATGTTTGTTTGAAATGTGGCTTTATACATGCATAATGCATAATTTAATAATAATAATGTATATTTATGTATGTATTCACAAATTTTAAAAAAATGAGCATTTTTTTAATTTGCGGTCGAAAATAGGAAGGTTACTGAAATTCAGTTTCGTTTCAGTCTTAAAAACCTCAATTAATCGCTTCTTATTCAAATATAGTTTAGGAATGTGCCCCCCCCCGCCCTGTCGGGGATGCTACACTGCGAGACACATTGAGCCGTCTAGCAGTATCAGCTTGTGACGACCCCATTTCCATCCATCCTACCACTGGCCACATTAATGAATCGGACAGATGACTTCTTCTAGACATTTTATAACTCTAACTGGTTGTTATGAACAAAACTGATAGCAATAGTCCAAGTACAACAAAACTTACATGTGAAATTATGAAAGCTTTATAATTGCATATTTTTCTCTCATTCACAAATACCTATTCTTTTCTATAAAATAAAAGCGGTAGCTGTAATTTTTGTGTAAGTTTTTTTAAAGCGTATTATTGTCATTCACATAAACTATGAAGTTTAATCCGACTGCCATTTTTTTTTTTCTGTTAAGCTTCGAAAAACATGTTGTACCTTAACTTTTGTAGGCCAATGTATATCAGACTTTCTTTCTGCAGTCTATATAAAAATTCAAAACAGCTATCTTTGATTTACTGTTGTGAAGCTATATGTTAAAAATTGCTATAAGATTTTCACTCTAACCAATAGAAAAATGGGTGATATTTTACATACAATTTCAGTATGGTAAATAGATAATTTTAGTGCCTCATTCTAGCAAATCTTGCCTATATGTTTGGCGATTGATGCAAGTAATTGTGTTTTTACCAGTATGACGCAATGCCAATACAGAGATAGTGATTATATAGTGATTTAACTAACAAAAACAGAAATATCTATTGCATACTACAGGGTTATTACAAAAGAATCATCGGGTTTCCGAAGCGTTTATTTCGGAGCATAATTGGGTTACAACAATGAGTTATGCATGAAAATAAACTGAAATATATACAAGATTGATGTTGATGATCTCAAGTGCAGTCTTTCAATTTCAATTCCTCATCAGTTCAATTTCTTGGGACTATGGATGAAACTCTCTCTAACTTGGTCCATTGTTTCTTCACTAACACTTGATCTGCCGGAACTTTTGTCTTTGCATAAACAGCCAATTTCTTTGAACTGTCGATACCAACACAAAATGCTTTGTTGGATTGAATTAGTATGCCTTCCGGAATGCTCTCAGAACTTATAAGTAACTCAGAGTTATAAGTAATTTACACTTTTAAAATACTAGTACACAAAATGCTTTCTGCTGCCCAGTCGCCATTTTGAATATGATGTTCGCGCAGCAACCATGGCAACCAGACACACATGACAAATATGCAGCGCAAAATTATAGTTAATGCACTCTCGTTTGAGTTGTCATCGAAACATATACGTTTCTTAGTTCGCACGTAGTAACGTATCAAAACCCGATGATTCATTTGTAATAACCATGTATTTTACATGTTTTTGTTTTATTTCCTGTTGCTAAATTGAATTGATGCTGAGTCAATTATATATATAAAATCCCTCCGTGTATAATGATTCCGGGGTCAACCGATCCACGACAAAAAACACTTATTGTGACCAATGACAAATTCCATTGTGAAAAGTTTTCTCCAATTTTAAAGGCTATCAATTTTTTGTCCAATGCAAATGTTCCAGAGTGGTAATGGAGCGTTCTCATTTGTCACATTGACAGTTTGAGCTGTAAATGACGTCACTACATTTTACTGTGCTTTGAAATCTTTTCCCTATTTCAAATACAATATTCACACTGTTAAAAATTTGACTCATTTGCTGCAGCATCACTCCACCGCTTTTATAGAAACCGATTACTTTGCTGTGTTATGGAGCATTCTCATTGGTCATAAAAGAGACATTCTATAAAAGCTGTGGAGTGACGCTGCAGTAAATGGGTCAATTTTTAGCAGTACACTGTTAAAAATTTGACTCTTTTGCTGCATCATCTCTCCTCAGCTTTTATAGAATAAGTAACACACACAAAGTAACCGTTTTCTATAAAAGCGTTGGAGCGATGCTGCAGCAACTGTTAAAAATTTTACCCATTTGCTGCAGCATCACTCCACTGCTTTTATATAAAGTGGTTACTGTACTGTGATATGGAGCATTCTCATTGGTCATAAAAGAGATATTCTATAAAAGCTGTGGAGTGACGCTGCAACAAATGGGTTTAATTTTTAACAGTGTAATACGGTAAAGTAATCATTTTCTATAAAATCTGTGTAATGATGATGCAGCAAAACAGTCAAATTTTTAACAGTGTTTAATTAAAACTTTTTATTTAAGAAAAGTGAAGGTGCGTTTTAAATACAATAGTGTTAGAATTTTTATATTCGTGTTGCTTTATTTATTTATTACAGCCATGAATGACTTCATTGTCACATAACGAATCACGATTGTTTACTCTTTATTGTTGACATTTGTTTTTGATCTTATAAAGTATTTTCTTTTAAGTATTAACTAATGGTATAAAATACTTATTTCACAAATGTTTTAAAATAGCATTATTAGTGCATGTTTTGCATTATTAATGCATGTTAATTTGCATGTTTTTTGTGAAATAATTACTGTAATTTTGTGAGTGAAATTCATTAGCTGCATATTCTATGCCATTATTTTACCCATTCAATTAATAATTTGGCTAACCTCTCATATTCATCTGGAAATGGCCAAAATGGGAAAAAATTTTATACATTTTGGATATTTTTATTATTTTCTCTCAGTATTTTAAAATATTTTTTGGCTGTAGTTTCACAATGTATTCTTTTATAATTGATATTTTACCTTACTTTATTCTTTTAAAATTTATGCATTTACCATTTGTTCATTACAATCCCTCCCCATCCACCAGATAGTTCTGTTATTATTTTAAATACAGATTTCTATTGAATTTTTTAGATTTTTTCCTCATGTTCAATCTTTGTATTTTTCAAAATTGTTTAAGCCTGAAGTGGCTATGATTGACCAAAGTTGTTGTAATGTTTTATCATCCTTTTAAAAATGGAAACATGTCATTTTGATGGGCTATCTTCTAGTATCTATATATTGGAAACGCTCATATATAAAAAGAGCAGAAATTAAGCATTCGCAATTTGGTGAGTCAGATTGTTCGTTTACTCACCAAATGAAGCATTTTATCATGATTTGATGCAGTGACAAGTAGCAGTAAGAATCCTGTCTCCCTCTTCATTCTTTCAAGACCTTAAGAAATTCCTTTGTATTTTTTTGTTGGAAGGTCTTCCTGAAACTGGAAATTGTATCTAGTAAAATTAGTACAAACTACTATATTTTGACACAGTTGTAATGTAGAAATATTATTGTGGGAAGCAGGACAAGGCAATTTTCACTAAGAAAGATATTTCTTTCCAAATTCTGTCCCACTTTATTACTGAAAATTGCATTAATTTGAACAGATGTTTTGTTCATATTAGCTCTTATCTACTTTTGCACCTCATGATCCTGCTCTTATAGCTTGTAATCCTGTTTTTGTAGCTAGTAAAAAATCATCAAAATCTTAATATAGTTTAAATGATTAATTACTGTAAAAACCGGGAGAAGCGCCGCACAACGGGAAAAACGCACAAAAAAAAAAAACGGATTTCACAGAACGGCCGCATCCGCGTAAGAGCCGCATAATGAAATGTAAAAGATAGGATTGTCAAATCGCCACTAAATAAAAATAGCGTAATAATAGATAATGATAATAATAACAGCAATGATAAATAAAAAGAATACGTACTTACTTTGAATTTTAAATAAAGTATCAGCAATAATAAAATAAACAAAAATATAAAACAAAGCCTTTGCATTTTTAACTATTTAATAAATGAATTAAAAAACACAGAATAAAATAATACATTATAAAATGGCAGAAATATTTAAAAATAAGGAATATTATACATCAAAACCGTCAAAATCAGATTCTTCGCTAGCCGAGTTAAACAACTCTAGAAGATCATTATCGATCCTTTCTGAATCGTCTGAGTCATCAGAGTCATCCGTATTGTCGCACACATCGGTATTTTTTTCGATAATACCGGCTTCTGTGAACCCTGATATAATGGATGATTTTTTCACTTTTTTCCACGAATCAGCTACCCATTTAGCTACTTCGCTAAAGGTAACTTTTCGCATATTTCCACCTTTCGTATAAGAGTGAAGGCCACTGGTCATCCAGCTTTCCCAATTTTTACGCATTTCATTTTTAAATGGCTTGTTTACAGCTATATCCAGTGGCTGCAATTTTTTGGTTAAGCCACTTGGAATAACTGCAATTTCGGCAGACGATTTTTTGCAAGCATTATTCACACTTGGTGATAAGTGTGCTTTCATAGAATCGAATATTAATAAACCGTGTGGTTTAGAAAAAGAACCTGGTCTTTTACACCACACTTTCTCCAACCATTCAAACATTGCTGTTTCGCACATCCACCCTCGCTCATTGACGCTAACAACTACATCATTTGGAAAATTCTCTTTGCGAAGAGTTTTCCGCTTGAAGATTAAGAGTGGCTTCAATTTTTCTCTGTTGGCAGCACATGAAAGCACACATGTGAACGACGTCTTTTCGTTTCCTGTGGTCACAATGTTCACAGTTTTATCGCCTTTAAGGTGCACAGTTTTATTAGGTGGACAGTCAAAAGTTAGGGGCACTTCGTCCATATTAATTATTTGAGAAGTATCAAAATTGTTTTTGGTTACTTTGCCATGCACATATTTTAAAAAATCCTCTTTTTTAATTTCCCAGTTGTCTGGCAACTTCTGACCGACAGTAGTTCTAGCTCGAACAGAAAGTCCACTTCTTCGTAAAAATCTGCAGCACCAAGATTGGCTTCCTTTAAAATTGTCCAATTTCATTTGGGAAGCAATAATTCGAGCTTGTAGCCAAATTTTAACTGTTGATACGGGAATACCAGAGTTTCGTTGGATTATTACCCACGATTTTAAATTCCGTTCAAGGTCTAAAAACTGTGCCGTTCTACAGCGATTGGCACACTTGGATTTCGGCATACAAATTAACTTTTCTTTGTCATTTCACCATCTCCGGGTACATTTTTTGTCAACATCAAATTCTCGAGAAGCTGCACGATTTCCAATTTCCTCCGCCCTTTCAACAACCATCAACTTAAAACCGGCGGTGCAGCTTCTTAAATGTTTAGGCGGCATTTTTAAGCACACAGAACAGAAGAAAAAAAAATCAGATAGCTCAGTTATAGCACGTGTTAGCTCTTGCGAGAGAGGTCAAAAGTATGTGCGCAGTACATTCCAATGAAACCAGGGGATCGAGTTTAGTGCTTTTCAAATAGCCAGTGTAAAGATCTCAATTGAGAACGACTACGCATTTTGCAAAATCCATACAAATATAGTAGTACT
This sequence comes from Maratus speculifer, assembly GCA_964019185.1. Taxonomy (NCBI): domain Eukaryota; kingdom Metazoa; phylum Arthropoda; class Arachnida; order Araneae; family Salticidae; genus Maratus; species Maratus speculifer. The sequence goes on along the minus strand of OZ025296.1, from coordinate 184,321,921 downwards.
TCAGATTTAAAATAAAATGCTTTAAATGTTACTACAAAATTTATTAAACTCATAAAAACATTTAAAATGTTACATTCAAAAGATTAACTAAATTAATTAATTCACGAGTTGCGATCGCAAGAAAAATAGAGAATTCCGTTATACGAGTGACGCTGCTACCGAGCAACTCAACTAAACATACACGATCAAAATAAACGCCGATTTGGTGGTTTGATTGCTGAAAAAAAGAAAAATAAAGTAAATCCTGATAAACAAAAACAATATGGGGGGAAAAAAAACATAAAAATAAATGAAAAGGGATGAAAAATTATGCAGTGTTAGCCTAGAGTAATCATCAGATGGGCCGCATCTCCAAAAAAAGTTACTCTTTTTTCGTAAGCGCCGCGGCGCTTCTCCCGGTTTTTACGGTATTCTTAATGTGCAAATTGTTCATTTTAATTGTATCCCTGTTTTCATGCTTATATTAAGAACTGACTTGAAAAAAGCCTTATGATTTGGGGAAGTAATAAAGTTCCTGTATATTTAGACTGTTTTTGCCCATGTTTGTTATATATTGTTAATAATCCTCATTAATTTTGATGATGGATGTTAGTCTTGATTTGCATGATAAGTTGGTAAAATCAATTAAAATTTTTTTACATATTTAAGCTAGTGGTGTACCGAGTAGTACTTTGGCGGAGTAGCCAAGTACCGAGTACTCGGCCACTGACTACTCGACCCAGTACTGAGTGCCGAGTAGTTGTGTAATGAAAAAAACACTGATGTGTGCATAATGTGAGCTTAGATGTACATAAGTTTCAAATTAACTCATTAAATTTGAAATTTATTTGTGCATCTTTTAAAGATAATTTTGACTGTTCAAAACTAATAAAAAAGGAGAATTGATACATAATAAGTACAATTATTGATGGCCCGGTATGTCGGGCCAGCCTTTAAATAAATCTTAAACATCGGCTTTCTAAAACAGTCTTAAATTAAAAACAGAATAGTGGAAGCTTAAGGCAAAAAATGGCAGAATGACAGTGTGTAATAACAGACAGAAACGTAATTAAGTTTTACAATAAACTAACGTTTATTAAAAACAAAGAACACAGTTAAAAGAAAAACAATAATTAAATAAATTTAAATAACACATAACTTAGAAAAAAACGACTCACTATCTATACATTTCATCTTCTAGTTTATAAATTAATAAGAACACCGGCTTTGGCAAAATACAACAGGTAGCTTAAAAGTAATTTCATCATAATCCTTTTCATAAACTTTCAGTCTTAACATGACATACTTTCTAATCATTTTTAGAAAAACTATTTCTAATTTATATTCACCCTGCAAAACGGCAGGTGTTTCATGAACGATATATCTTCCCAAACCACAACGACATACTCAAAAAAAAAAAAACTAACTACTAACACCGTTTTCCAAAAAGAATTGCTGATATCTCTCTCCAATCAGAATCATCTGGTTCCATAAATTTGCATACTATGTTATCTTATTCCCCTCAGATAAGCAGACGATCTTTGAAAAAAAAGAAAAACCACGGACCTTTGCCGGGATGACGTCACTTTGGAATGAAATGATGTAACAGAAACAGTATGACGTAATACTGTACTTTGATCGTTCAGAGTGGAAAGGAAACAGAGTTTAGATAAGCTCTTAAATTGAATGAATCAGATGGGTGGATTGGAAAAGAAATAAACAATATGTTCTTTTGATTTGAGGTTGGGAAGGAAAGTTTAAATTAAAGAAATGAATAACAACAGAATAAATGAATAGTGTATAAGTGTCAAGAAAGGTTTATTTATGCTGACAATTATTAACCAATATAAAATTAAAACTTTCTTTAACTCTACAATTTATTCCAACCATTGAAATCTGTCTCTCAAAAATAAAAAATGTTTATTGGTTACTGTAACAATTCATTGAATAATGCAAAACATTTCATATTTATTTTGTAACTGTCTGTACCTTATTTTCTTTTGATTAAAAAAATTGTAGTGGTTTTGCAGTTTCTTTTCATTTTTCATGTGTACAAATTAAATTATGTTATTTTAAAATTATTATTTTTTAAATATCTTACAAATTGAAATTCTTACAATTACTCGGTAAAGGTTAAAATTCAATATTTGTATTAGTAGCCAGTGGCTAGTAGAGGCTGAATGTTTAGTTGTCACTATTGTCAAGTTAGTGACCACTAATTAGTATTAGCTATTCTTTGATGAAATTGCCATCTGGGCATGGCGATTTGTTGGGTTCCCAACCAGGAACCTGAATGAAAAAAAGTATGTTCCCAGAAAGAATTTTTGGGTTCCCCAGGATCGCTATTTTTCAAGCTCTGTATTGTGCGATATTGTAAATTATGTTAATAAATCCCACACAATGACCTATATAAATTAGAACTGTAAAATGATTTTTCTCCCTGTGTATGTTTTTATAATTTGCTTGTTTGAAAAAATACTAAGTCTTTTTTTTTTGCTAATTGAGATAGAGGTTTGATTTAATTGTTCTCCATGGTGTATTTAATATTTTTGTATATGGATTTAACTGTCAAGTTTATAGTTATTTTTAAAAAAATATTTAAATTGAAAATAAATATATTACATATACACATATATTACAGTATTATTTAAAATTGAAGAGATGATTTCAAAGGTACTGATGTCCCCTTAAAATGTTTTATAGCATTTTCTATAATAAATAAACTGCATTTTCATAGTTGGATTGGTGTAAACGAATAGCTACCTCGCTACCTGTCAATGTGTACAATTTCATACTACACTAACATTATTTTGCCCAAATATAAAATTTGGTTTCATGGAATTCTAATCAGAATACTAAATAGTTAACAATTATTTTATATGCATAGAAAACCATAACTTAGTTCAAACTTATGATTTTTCTCTTCATCACCAATTATGAAAATGGTGATTTTTTTTTTTTTTTTTTTTTTTTTTTTTTTCGATGAATTTAGTAAGATTTTCTGCTATTGGTCAATGAATTTTCCAATCTTTTGAAGAAATTTGCTGCTATTTTCATGATTTTTTGACGAAATTTATCGCATTTTCATGATTATTTGACGAAATTTATTGTTTTGTCACGATTTTTGAACGAAATTTGTTGTTTATTTGCGATTTTTTTTGATGGAATTTGCAGTTTTTTCAAGGTTTTTTTTTTAAGAGTTCTGCTTTTTATTCGCGATTTTTTAACAAAATCTGTCTTTTCTCATGTGATTTTTTAATGAAATCTTTTTTTTTTTTTTTTTTTTGCAATCATTTAGAGAAGTTTGCCGTTTTTTCGAGATATTTTGGAGACGTTTGCTGTTTTTTGCGTTCTTTTAGAGAAGTTTACAGTATTTTCGAGATGTTTTAGGGGAGTTTGCTGTTTTTTCACGACCTTTTGAAGTTTGCCTTTTTTTCATGATCTTTTGGAGAAGTTTGCCAGTTTTCGAGATTTTTTGGGGGAAGTTTGCCGTTTTTTGCGTTCTTTAGGAGTAGTTTGCCGTTTTTCGCGATATTTTGATGAAATTTGTCATATTTTCGTAATATTTTGATGAAATTTGCCGTACTTTCATCATTTCTTGACTAAATTTAATTTTTTCCGTGATTTTTTACCGAAATTTGTCAAAACCCTTTGATTAAATTCGCATTTTCCTGCGATTCTCTGACAAAATTAGAGATTGTTCTTCAAACGATTGGCGAAATTGGTTATTTTCGGCGACCATTTGTTGAAATTCGCAATATATTTTATGTCCTAATTTTCGGAATATAAGACCGATTTTCTTTTAATTTTCAGAAATGACTGATGATTGCCATTTTGGCGATCAGATGCACAACATAAAGCGAAATGCTTTCATAATGCACACATGCAAAAATCAATTTTGTACATTTAGTCGCCCTGTGGCCAGTGGCGACTGTGAATTTTAACCTTTACTACTCGCTATTGGCCGAGTACTCGATATGGCTCTAATTTCAGCTATACTGTATATATTAAATATTATAATACTACAGGGTTGCCAAGTTTCTTTCACAGTGGAAAAAATCACAGAAAAAAACCGGTCAGAAGAAATAGGGGTTTCTTCTAAGTGGAAGAAATGAAAGAAACTGTTATTCTTTAAGAATTTACCATAAAACTTTCAACTTTTAAGCTACAATAAATCTCTTCTTTGTATAACCTTGAGTAAATTAATTTCATCGGACATATATAAATTTAATTAATTATACATGCTAAATTAAAATTACATTAATTTTAAAGCTAAGATCACCAGTCTAAAGATCTTCAACCACTGGCTAACTGTAGAAAAAAAAAGTATCCTAAATCAATTAAATGTTATCAATTGCAATTTAAAAAGTTGAGTGTCATGTCAGTCACCGGTGACTGACACTGAACAATCTCAGCTGCCTCTTAGTTAAGGATATAATCCTCTAATAAATAAAAGTTAAGTATACTTTAAATATATTTTCAATAATTACTTAATGTAATATATATTTTTTAGTTTTATATCATATTTTAAACTGTCAGACACTGATGACTAACAGAAACCTAAACACAAAGTTCAACATCAGTCATCGGTGACTAATGTGGTACTCAGCATGTTTACCAATACATTTTTTTTTTTTTTTTTTTTTTTTACACTATTAAAACTTTTGAAACCAGTAATAAATAGTACAGATCATTTACCAGCGGTAAAATGAAATTAAAAAGTTTTAAATCTATTTTATATTTATTTTGTTCTTTGAAAGTGAGAGATACATTAAAATTTATTGTTGACAATTTCTTTTAAATTGTACTTTTTATTCCTAAAAAAAAAATTTCAAAAATGTTATCAGTAATTCCAGGCATCATACCTATTTTGAAAAACCATAATTGACACATATATTATAACAGTTAGAACAAATAAGTTGCCACTAAATGACATTACATGAATTTTGTTAGAAAATGCGTATTTTAATTACATTTATGCTGAAGTTACTGGTCAATAACTGGGAGTTTCAACCTATAGTTGTAATAAATTTATATAGACAAAATAAAATGAAACACTACTTTTTTTTAATATTATTATTATTTACAGGTTCCATCTGACATTCTTGACATGATAAGAAAATCAAATGATCGAGAGCTACTTCTACGTCTCTTAACCTTTTTAGCTAATGTAGCTACATATGCTGTTCATTATGTAGATAGTTCATCCAAGTCAACTTTGTTATCAGTTTTGTTCAACTTTATGAAGAAAACAGAGTTTTCTAAATTGACGACTCTATCCAATGATACTGATGAAGATATAAGTTTTCAAGCTAAACGACTGCATGATGCTCTTCTTTCAGTATCATAATTTAGTTTCCCGTAAGTTAAATATATCATATCTTCGGTAAAAAATAATCTGTTATGTATTACTAGTCATTTGTGATAGCATAATGAAACTTTGATAGTTTGAAATTAAAGGTATGAGTGAAAAAGGCATGTGAAATATTTGTATTAAAAAATCTATAATTCAAAGTATCTGATACTAATATTGCAGAAGTGTAATCAGTATCAGAAAAAAATTAAATAAATAAAACAACAGCTGTAGAATTGAGGGTAATATGAAATTGAATTCAAATTGAATATGAAATTTTTAAATGGATATGAAAAATGTATATTATATATTTTATATAATTTTAATGATTCTCTTATGAATTATTAAAATGAATTATTGTTTAGAATCAAACATCTAACAGATGTTCAACCTATTAAAATACACTTGTTTATGTATAACACTGCCATTATTATTAATTTTTTAATTCTGACCTCAAAATGTTTTATGTTTAAGTCATGTGTGATTACAGAAAAAAGAACAGTTTATCTCTTTGCAGCAGTAATTTTATAAAGTTAAAAAATAATATTAATATTGTCTTATATAATTGTCTTATATATTGTCTTATATGTCATTTTTAAGTTATTATTTATTTAAAGTCATAATTATTTTACCTTATAACTTATCTCTTTCTTCTCTTTGACCTCCATTTTGTAATTGTGATGAATATTTTATCATTTTCACTAGATTTTAAACAAAATGTAACTGTATTAGAGTACTATATGAGTCAGGTTATAACCATCGTATTGAAACTGAAAATTCTATTTCAAGTTAACACCCAGCCCAATGTGACAAAAAAAAAAAAAAAAAAAAAAAACACTGTCTCATAACTTGAATTAGAAATACAAAGTAAATAATCCATGTTTTAATAGAAATATAGAAAAGTAATGTATAATTATATCTCTAAACCACTTTTATCTTTTTAGAAAGAGGAGCATACATATACTCATTAATATTCAAATATATAGTTTTTTTTTTTTTTTTTTTTCTCTATTTGAAAAATATTTCAGACTTTCTTTCGAAAAATTGGATTAACTTCAATCTGATCTGCAAAAGTCAAAAACCAACTCAAAATAATTAAAAACAGCTCAATTCATAATGACTTAAATTAGCATCACCTGACCTGATGCTAACTGTGGGTCAGTTCAGGCTTAGTTTATTTGGATTTAATTCGAAATAAAACTTTCCCTTTTTTTTTCATATTAATTGTTGTTTATATCCCTTACATAATTTAAACTAAATATCAAGAAAATGTACTGTACTTTGTAGTTTGGTCCAGCCTTTCTGGATCTTATTTTGATTTTTCACATGTAAGCTGTAAGTGAGAAGAACATTTGATCATCAGATTAATAGCCCATTTCTGTGTTAGTAAAACTTGATGATATATGGTTTGCAGTTAATTGTAATTAGTTCGCATTATTACCTGCATATTACATATCTTCTTTCCTTTAGGAAAACATATTGAACATCCATCATTGTCATCTCTCGGACAGCCACCACCAATTTTTCTGATAGCTGCTCCTGTTATTTTGTATGTCTTCCACTCATGCAAAAACAATGCTTTCAATGATGCTATATCTTTTAGCTACATTTTCCCTCTGCATTGTTCTACTCCAACTTAGCAATCATATGATCATGTGTGTTGGTGCACAACGAAGATTCTGCTTTAGCAGAGAGTCTGTATTATTTAAATGACAAAATTACAACAATATTTATTTGTAAATACATTCTTTGAGGTTTTAGAAAATATTTTGATTCTCTCTTTCTCATACCAACTTTTGCTTCTATTCCCTGTAGCGGAATTTTCTGTTGCAATCTTCAACAAACCAAAATAAATCTGTGAACCAATAATAATGAGTCGAGCTTACTATCTTAAAAATTATAGAAACCAAACAAAATTTGCATTTGCAAAGCAATACAAGAAAAACATGTAGTAAATGTAAAACAAAATGGATTTTAATAGTATTTTTTAAGTTAAAATTTGCAGAGCCCGCTATAGCTGTATTGTTTCAGCTACTGGGCTTTTATCTAAGTTTATTTTGTCTGTTAGATGTCATCTATAAGATATTTTAAAATACTTTTTAATTTTTTTTTAACCATTGTTAGGAACAGTTTTATGCACTTTATTTTCATTTAATTAATTTTGCATACCTACTATGTGATCAATATCTCATACACAAATTTTATTCAATTGACACCACCTTTTTTAAAGTTATTATTGTTACCTTTACTTATTCAATCATGGAAATGTCCTAATTTTAAACATGGCAATTATTATTTTTTTATAATTATTATTACTTGTACCATGAACAATTGCAGTTAACATCTTTTAAAGATGCCTATCCACCCATTGTCCCGAGGGGGTTCAGAAAGCTGTCTAAAAATGATTCTTTGTGCTGCATATTTTTGCTTAATCCTTTTTAAAGGCAAGGTACTTGTATTCATAAAAGGTTGAAATAATTGAATTACACTAGTATTTACACAAAATTAATTTGTAAACAAGTAAAAATATGTTTTTACTTAATAAAAGTGGAATCTTCATTGACAATTTCTAGTGCCAATGTGGCAATTAGGAACTAAAGCCAATAAGTATAGTATTTAATTTAAAATATCTCAAACATATGGAAGAGTTAAGACCTATCTAAAATAATCTATATATATAAAAGAAAAAAATGCTTCTTTTAATTTTTTAAACAGATAAATTGGTGTAATTTTCTTGTCACATGAATTGGGTTTATTGAGATGTGTTTCGCTCAACCTTAATTGATAGAAATGTCTTTATCATTTTCATTAAAAATAAGAACTTTTGTCATAATCATTAGCATATATTTTTTATCTTTGTTTTCTTTTGTTATTTTTTTTTATTTAATAAAGCATTATATAATGTTTTAATAATTACATCAAAACAGTGGTAATTATATCTTTGATAAATCAAATACTTATCTTTCAAGGTTTTTTTTTTTTTTTTCCCATTATTTTTTTATGTATTTTTTTGTGTTTACATTTCATCTGCCCCAACCTTTTATTATTTGGAGTAAAAGTTTCTTATCAGTTACAAATATTCCAGATTAACTACATTGATCAAAAATATCTATTGCAGAAATTGATTGCACAATTATTATAGTATATGAAAGTTAAGAGAAAAGTATGGAAAAAAAAATACAGGTAACAATTGAGATCGGAAATAAGTATAGGGGAGAGTAGGGAGAGATGGGACACCTGCAATAATTCTTAAAATAAGCTTTATTTTTAATTTGACTCTTCTGCCTAATGGAATATTCTTTGCTTTATACTTGTTGCTATAAGTCTTTTTAGTTGCAAGTAACTATGAGTTTGAGGCTTAAAAAAGCTTTTTCACTAGATCAAAAATAACAATTGTGAAATTTAATGTTCATTTTCAAACTCATTTTTTGTTGCTAAATTTATTCTTTTTAATATTCTGTAAATTCAACAATATGCCTTTTATAAATAAACAGTTGAGTTAAATCTAAAAACCTCGTGGTTGTTTAAAAACCTATTTATTTTATGTTACTGTAAGGAAGGAGTGGCACATGTCTCATCCTTCCCAAAAAATACCTCTAGCAAAATAATTATGTTTAATAACATACAATTTTTTGGTATTTTATATTTATAAGACTATTTTGTTTTGAAATTGAATAGTGTAACAAATAAAACAATATTTTGCAAGTTGAAAAATTAAAGCACTGATTTTTTTTTTTTTTTTTTTTTTTTTTTTTTTTTCAGTTCTTGTTTTATTTTGCAGTATTAACCTTTAGCATTAAAAATTTACATTTATTTCTATAATGCCAATTTGTTTAGTTTTTTAAGTAAAAAATTACTGTTTTGAAATATATTAAATGAAATATGTAATAATTATTGAACTCAAACTGAAACCTTTTATTTTTACATAGCAGCACACTATTTGTGATAAAAAATATATATATATATATCTTTTCGCTAGAAATTGACTGTGCCATAATTGATGAACAAGACATAATTGCAAATTTACATTTACCAAAATTAAATGGTAGCACTAGTCAGGCATAAGCATATTTTTCATTTGATTTGGATTTTACAAAGTATAATATATTATAAAATAACCGTTTTGATTTACAGTAAACCTTGTTAATGTAAATGTCACACTATATTTGCCTCTTTTTTTTTCACATTTCTAAAAATTAAATATGAATTGTCAATTTAAAAACATGTCTCAATCCTCCCTCACATGAGGGAGGGATGGGACATTTTTCGGTACTACTTGGTTATCCCGTCAACCAATTTCGCTCAGATTATAGAAATTGCCAAATTAATTTCCAAATAATACCTTTTGACATAGTTTTTATTTTAAACAATGAAAAAACAAATACTATGAAATACAAATAAAAAGTCGAAGTAGAAATAACTTAATGACATTTTAAATACATGTGTCGTATTTAATGTCATGGAATGTGGCATTCACATATCATCCATTATTGGCATTTAATCTTATTCTTTGGCGATAGTCTTTTGGTCAACAGGATAACCAAGTTGTACCCATTTTTCTTGTTAATTTAATTAGTTTATTAACATAAAATTATAATTATTACAATCAAATTTACAATTTTTTAAGTATTTTTAAATATTTCAAGATGTTATCCTGAAAATTTCCATTTTGTACAAGCAAAAAATAATTAATGAAAAATATTTTTTTTTTTTTTAAATTGTCCCATCCCTACCTATTTTTCACTAAATAATTCTAACATATGCATATATGAAACACTTAGATCTTTGTTGTAGCTATTATAATATAGTTTATCACATTTCTTTAAGGAAACAAGTTTTTTAAAACAGAATAATACTAAAAACTCAAACTCAGTTAATCCTCTGACAGAATATTTTGTCCTCTGCATTTTGTTTTAAATGCTGAAGAAAAGATTATTATTTAAGATTATATGTATATATGTATATATACATGATAATAAATAAATAAACCTTAATTGTGAATATGCATGTTATCATTGGGAATAGTAATTATAGTTAAATGTATTGAAAATTCATTAAATCAACAGAATTATATTACTTTAAATAATGCTTTTATTACAGTGAAGCTTGGAGCTTATTGAACATATTAATATGGACTTGTCAGTAAGAGGATTAAGGAAAGGAGGGAGTGGGTGAGCGGGAAAAGAGAAATGAGAAATTTTAAATTTTATTTGTGAAAGTTGACTTGATAATTTACAAGATATAGTAGAATATACAAAATTTGAATGCCCCATTGCTATCATTTTACACTTTCTAGCAATATTTATAGTTGTTGTTACTTTTGAAAATCAATTTGGTTGCTTAAAAGTCATGACATATCATGGGGCATGGGCATACCAAATTAATCTAAAAAGATACATCTAACATATATTTGATTTTATAACCTTTCATTTTCTTTTCCCTTTTTTTTGTGTGGATTATACTGTCTATGTAATATCACACTTGAAAAATGATAGTAAAAAATTGCTTTTTTTTTTTTTTTTTTTTTTTTTTTAAACCTGTGAATTTTCTCATTTTAGATGCTTGCATTCTTAATATTTTAAAGCAGAAAATGCAGAAATTTTGAATTATTTGATTATTGATACATTTGAACAACATTTTTTTTTTCCTTTCAAATACTTTTTTAAGGTAGATTTCTTTTAGATAAACTGACTGATACTTTATTACTTATTGAATGCTAACAATCTGTATTATGTGCTTCTATATCTTGTTCGTTTACTTATTCAGTTTTAATCTTTTCTGTTGGTATTTTTTAAGCAAATGACTTTATAACTCATAATTTTTTACTGATTGTTTTAAAAATGTGATATTTTTTTTAGCTTTCTGATAAATATCTGCATGATTTTAAATAGAAACAATTCACCTTGTTGTATGTGCATTTTAATTATAGTTTATCATTCAACCAGAAGGGGTGATTGTGTTCAGTTAATGTCCTAAATCCAGGCATTTATTTCCTTTTCAATACCAGAATTCCAGTTTTTCTTATAATTAAAATTCATAAAATAAGACTGAAACTGCAATATCAGCTTCATATGATTGCTAAACATAATTTAAATTAATATTTTTCATAACAAGTGGATTGGACCTTCCTGTAATAAATTATATGTTCTCTTCACAAAAAAATTTTCTTGCTAAAATTTCAGGTGTTTTTTCATGAGTTCACAATCAACCCTCAAACATATTTGGACTTTTGTGATTATGTCTTACTCTTTAATTTTATAAAAAATTGCAGAGTAAAATAACTTTTTATGTGTGTGTTTGTTTCATGATATGTTTTTATTATTAAAAAAAATATTTTTATTCTTAAAATTTAAAAGTATGATGTATTTTATGTCATTTTTTTTATATGAAATTTAAGCTAAAAAGCTCTGCATTGTATTAAAATAGCTGTTCATTAAAATCCCTCTGCTATAAACATTTAAGTAAAAAGTTACATTAATTTCTCATAATATTAACTAAACCATTTAGTTTTCAGAAAGTATAAATAAAAAAAACATAATTACAAATTTTATTAATTCTGACTAACAAAATAGTTTTTTTATGATTTTTTTTTAAATTAATATTTTGTAATTACTATTAAAAGGCTTTCATTGTATTTGAAACCTGCAAATCAAATTAAAGAAATTTTTAATTTTTTTTTTAAATCTTGATGTTAACTTTAAAAATATATATATAGAAAGGAACATTTATATGCTTCTTGCTTATTTATTTATGTACTATTCTATATGAATATTATAATTTAAGTATATATGAGGCCTGTCTGATAATTACCCAACCTTTATTTTTCTCATACACAATAGTAATTCTATGGCAGCTATTATGTACATTGGACAGCTACTGTGTACATTTGGAAGGAGACAGCTTAATGTGTATGGTTGAACTTTTTCCTCATACTTCCAATTAGCCAGTTGTTGCCTGCTGGCTGCCGAGTAACGTGCTGTCATATGTGTTCACCAGATTCTGAATGAGTTGAGTAAAGGTATTGCATCAAATTTTGTCAAAAGTTTGCCAATTCCGAAAGCAAAACAATTCGTAACATTCATCAGGTTTTTGGAGATGGTGCTCTGGGGGTTGCATCATGACAATGCTCCAGCTTATTCATCACACTTGAGTCAGAGTTTCTTGATGAAATTTGGAATTCTAGTCATTTGCCAGACTCCCTACTCTCCAGACATGACTTCCTGTGATTTCTGGTTATTTTTGAAATTGAAGGCACTATTGAAAGGATTTCGTTTTGAGAGTGGAGGTGAGATAATGCAGAACCAGACAGCAGAGTTGAACACCATTCCAAAAAAAGCGTTCCAGTATTGTTTTTAGCAGGGGAATGAATGGTGGTCTAAATGTGTGAAGGTGCAAGGGGCTTTCTTTAAAGGGGATCCTGCCAGATAATTTGTATATATTTTTTGGCCAAAAATTGGATACTTTTCAGACAGACCTAATAAGTTTAATTTTACATGAAATTCTATTATTGTGCAATTATATTATTGTTAAATATGTGAAATATAGTTTCTATTAATTCTGTCTTCATTGTGGCTTTTATTAACATATATATGTTCATACAGAGTGAGATAGTATAACTTATAACCAATGGGGAGGCTTAAGATTTTGTGATGATCATTGTTAATTCATAACATTCCAATATTCCCAGATCTGGATTGTAGCCAAAAAGTGTGTAGCCAACGGAAAAAAAATACATTTATATACTTTCATTTTAAAGAAAGACATTGTATTTATAAATCTATAAAAAAATTTCCCCATCTCCACAATCTGGGGAAGTCATTTTTAGCTATCTTATTTTAAACCTGATAGATGGCAGCAATAAGTATTTTAATTGTAAATAAAAGAAAATTAAAAAAGAATTATACTATTGTCTCATTGTGTTATGAATAATAATTAAAAAAACTTATTTTAAAATATGCTCACAAAGATATAAAGTTTTCTTTGTTGCCTTTAGATTTTTATAGTCATTGCCAAATTTTCAAATGACTGGACATGTCACCACAGTTAAGCTTTTGGCATTGTGAAAAGCAAAACTATTTCAGAATGTAATATTTTTCTACTTTACTTTTAAATAATACATTAATGATGAATCAAAGGCTAATGATGATAACATATTGCAAAATATGTATGCCTTTTATCAGCAGTTTTTATTATTAAAAAATTTCATATATAATCATATAAAACTTATTAACAAAAATACTGCCAAAACCATTGCCAATTTCTGTAATGGAAAAATATTTAAAACAATTAAATTTGATGTAATTAAGTGAATTTTCAAGAGAATTTCTTTTTTGTATAAAAATTTTAACTAGACATTTGTTTGTAAATTTTTATCAATATATTTAATAAAAATATAATTTTGCCTGTATGCATGAAAATTTTGTCATTAGTTTTTGATCACAGAGATTTATGTTGTGCTTGAATGAATGAAATGTCTGTTTATAGTTTTCTGTAACTTTAAGATTTAAAAATGCTCAGTTCTTAATCTCACATTCTATAACTCTATATGTTGTAATGTTTTTTATTGATAAAATTTATAAATGTATTTTTTAATCTTGTTGAAACACAGTAGTGCTCAAAAGTATTTCGACATCATATCCACTCTTATGTTGTTTAACATAAATATATATATATATATTCCCTATCTCTTGGGAACAATATGACTGTAGTTATTCAAATGTATCAAGTTTCAACTTGTTATTTTGCATTCGGCATCACCCAAGAAATTTGACTCCTCCTTAGCTCAAAAGTATTTTCACAGTTAGTTTGCATTTAATTGTTGGCAGTGTCAGTTGCTCTGCAGATTTGCCTAGTCTTTAAATTGACTCACTTTGATTATTTTTAAAAGCCAAAATGCAAAGAATATTCTAGTGATTTCAGAAAGAGTGGTGTAAATGCACCTAAGAAAGAAAGGATGCAAACAGAAGTTAAATGTTCTTTTAATGTATCTCAACATCTTGGTAGTGTTTTAAATAAAGTTTTTAATTAATGGAAATACATCAAAAATAATCCTTGGAATGTTTGTCCTACTAAAAAATAACTTGTAATGTTGACTGTATTATAAAAAAAAGCTATTTACAAATGATTTTCCTTAATCAGCTATAGTAATAAAAAATGATTTGAAAAAAAAAGTGGCATAGGCATAAATGTTTCAACTTTCAAACATTGCCTAAACCTCCAAGATTTACATGGCTGAAGACCAACTAAGAAAATGCTTGTTACCTTCAAAGAATAGGAAAGCTAGGCTTGCATTTGCAAAATGACATAAATCATGAATAAGTGTAGGGTGGCCTAGTATTTTGTGAAGTGATGAAGCAAGTTAAATTTACTGTCATCAGATGGAATAAAGTATTTTCGACATCCTAAAAGCAAAAAATATGATATTCAATACCAAATACCATCCGTCAAAAGTTAAAAGTGGTTTTGTGGTGGTTTTGAAGTTATTTTTCACACAGTGGGATTGAACCCTTAGTTCAAATTGATGAGAATATAGATTGATTCATGTATGATAATTTATTAAAGATTCATATGCTAAAATAAGCTAAACAAAACATGCCTACTCAGTGGTATTTTCAGCAAGACAATAACCTGAAATGCAAATCAAAGTATGTAAGTGATTTTATGAAACGCAGAAAAGTCAAGATTCTAGAGTTCCTAAGAAAAAGTCTGGATTTAGACCCCATAGAATTTATTGTGGTAGAACTTAGATCATACAGTAAGATGGCAAAATTATTCAAATAAGGCATCTATATATGAAACTCTTAAAAGTGAGTGAAACCAAATTTCTTTATATCAAATACAAAGGTTAGTCGACTCAATGCCCAAGCATTGTGAATCTGTCATAAAGACTAGAGGATATACTACTAAATATTGATCAACTCATTTATTATATTTGATAATTATTGTGTTAAAACATTTTTTTATTATTATTATAATGTCAAAATACTTTTGATTTATCATTTTTCTATTTTTTCTTGAGTTCCACGTTATTTTCTAGCAAATGGTAGTTAATTTATTAAAATTCTCTAAAACATTGAATGTGGTTAAATAAAATAAATAATTGATTTTTGTATTTTATTATTCTTTTAGTTAAGTCAATTATTATCTTTGTCAAAACACTTTTGAGTGCTACTATAGTAACAGTAACTACTCTGTTATAATTCTGTTTAAAGATATCAGATACGATCAAAATTATTCTTTAAACAATGTTAAAGATTTTTATTAATTCTTGCCTGTAATGTTACATGCATTGCTGCTTTTATTAAAACTGTTCATCTGATTTTATATTTCAAATTTTAAAGTATGTACATATTTATTTTGTGCAATGTGCAAGTTTTTTGTCTTTACATTTTAGAGTTTCCTTATTTTCTATATTACATGAAGAGTTCAACAGGAAAACTACACCAATCCTTGAATATAAATTTTATGAAGATGACAATCTGAACTTAACATTTGTACAATTGTTGAGAGGTTTTAGAATTTTTGTTTTATTAGACAGACTTGTATGCCTTATTAATGGGGGCATTATAAGAAATGGTACATTGTTTTTGATAAAACTCTTGGATCCTTGTGTGGTTTTATCTCTTGCTCTCTTCACATATTGTTGGCTGTTTAATAGTCTAGCCAGTACATCTAATTCTGCTGCAAACTGTACTATATATAAATAATGTTTTCTAGAACGCAGCTTAAAGCTTTTGTAAATAGCTTTATTATAGAAAAATATTTTTTCCTTTTATCATAGAAATCATTAAGTATGAGAAAAAATGGAGGATAAGAAAATTATCTATTTATTTTCTCAAAAATAGATCTATTTTTTATGTAAATAATTAACTGTTAGAATAGGCATTAAAATAATAAGAGAGAACATATTCTTTTGTAATTATTTTTTTTTTTATTGCTTTGATTAAAATTGTTTCTTTTTTAAATAAAATGTGTGTAACCTTAACATTTTTTTTTAAGAAAAATTTTCAAGAATTGTTTCATGATTTATTTGTCATTTTATTCATTATTCCAAATATTTTTAGAACTTTCATACAGTGAATTATTTCTGCTTAAAAAAATAAAATAAAAATAACAAATTAAACCCTTTTACTAGTAATTTCTTCTGTAAATTTGTAAAAATTTGTATTAATTTATATTAAAATAAAGTCCAAATGAAATTACTTCATTTACTAATGTACTATTTTGTTCTTTTAAGTATTTGTTTTATTTACTTAAATAAAATTATAAATGTTTATAGTTTGACCATGTCATTTCTAACATACACTGATAGTCTTGTGTTGTATCCCTTGTTATTATTGAATAGCAATAGTTCAAACCTTAATTAATATATGAGTATGCTTATGTATGCTCAATTACATGCATTTTACCTTTGTAAAATTCTTATTGTATGATGTAATCTGAATACATATGAATCATGTAATTTAGTAATTGCTATTTTTCAGTTATAGGTGGATAACTAAAATAATTTAAATAAATTTTCCTTAGATAGTTTATTTAACTCTTTAGTCATATAAACTATTTGATAGCTAAATGTACATATTTTTTGAAAAGACAGTGTCTCTAGTTTGTTTATATATTCATTGTTTTATGAATGTTGTAATTTTAATTCCATATCTTCACTTAAAAAGGCAAAGTAAGTAAAAATGTGTATTTAGTATTTAACCATTTTTTAAATTTAAATGTGAATAAATGAATAATCAACAATAAAAGCTCTTAAATTATATATTCAATATTTTATAAATACCATAACTTTGCTGCTTAAATTGAAAGGAATAAAAAATAAAGTATTTATAAATTTCATTTTGCAAAAGTTAAATACTTAGATGTTTTAAAAGTATGTAGTTGTTGTATCTAAAATATCTTTCCCTATGGTTTACATGTAAATTTTTTAAGTAAACTTGTTTTATTCTTCTTGGTGATGATAAAATGTTACTAGATTTTTTTTTAAGGTTGTTTTTTAAAGAGTATTTTTTATCTTTTTGTAAGTCAATCTGTGTGTGGGTAGAATGATTATATTCTTAAGATTAGAGATATATCTGGAGCAAACATGCAAACCATGCTTTTTCCTGTAGATACAAATTTTCATAAAACACAAAAAACTTATAAAAAACAAAATAACTTGTATTTAATACTAATTTTTATTTGTGTATTTTTATTACTGTTATTCGAGAGAATTCCAAGCATATGTAAGACATTAAACATAAAACTAATTAATAAAATGTATTTAAAAATTGGAAAAATCACATTTTGACTGAATTCAGAGGTGGAAACATGTTTTGATTGTTTGACAAGCAGATAAAGCACTTTTTGAATGAAATAAATTCTAACTAACAAATAATACAAAAGCATTATTTTATTTCAGCAAATATTGAACTTCAGTTAATTATTGATAAAATTAAATGACAGATTAGGGTACCTAGTAATATTTATTTTATTTACTAAATAAATATTTGTTGTTAAAGGCAACTTCAAATTTTAAAATCAATATCTTCATCTAGACAGTCACACACTCCCCCCTCTTCTTCATTACAGGCTGGTAAGTCATGGATAATATGGTTGTACCATTTTAAGACATCATCAGGTTAATTTTGCCTCTGATCACCATACAATATTTTCAAAAGTTTGTCAACTAATTTTTCTCTTCAACTGATATGGCATGACTAAAAGGAAGAGATTTTAAAACAACCCTTTGAACATGGGCAACAATAACTCCCTTTTTTAAAAGATTCATACCAGATTCTTCACTTAGATCTTGAAATATATAATTCTGTAAACCTTTCCTTAACAGTTCCCTCGTTTTTCTCTAAAATAATCTGTTACAATTGTGAAATGTTTAGTAGATTTCGAAAGTACACATTTAAAGATTTGGCATTCAAAAGTTCCCAATCAGTTGCCAAACCCAGAGATGACAATGGTCTCGTGACCATCCAGCACAACTGTGATTGGCATACTTGAGAAATCACTGTTTGAATGAATGCAGGCTTAGGAGGAAACACTCTTTGATTGAAATGCCAAATTTTAAAATTGGTTTAAATTAGAAAAAAAAATTTTTTTTTTTGTTAAAAATACTGTTTATTTCTATGCAATTAAATACAGAGATCATAAAACTAGCAATAACTCATTTTTTAATTTTTGTGAGAAAACATGGGTTGAATGTTTGCTCCACATATATTCTCATTTTACTTTGCTCTGTGAATTCTGAATGTAAGCAATAAGAAGTTTTATTTTTTACTCAATAGCAATATTTTGAAATCATGCACTACATTAAATCAAAGCTTTGTTAAAATATCCTTTAAATTTAATGTTTTGCTTGCGTTGTAGAAAAAAAATCACTGGGAGAGAAATTTTTGAACAAATTAATGCTTTTAAAAATTGCATTGTCTTATAGAGAGTTTGACTCTTAAAAATAATGATTTCCTTCAAAGAAAAGTTAGTATATAATTTTAGATTATTCAGCATAACTCCTTAAAATTTAATTGAACTCAGAATATTATTATTTTGGATTACATTTTTTATAATTTGTCATTTTAAATTTGTTTTTATTTTATGGTCTGATTTGTCTGAATGTCTTGGTATAGATTTAAAAAAATTCTTGCCCCATTTCATTCAAGTTTCAACTGAGCAAATATTTATATTATTGATGCCTTCACTACCTCTAGTCTTTTCTGTACTTAATCTAATCAAAAATACTATCAGCAAACATTTGCTCTTCATCTGTCGATGTTGATTCAAGATAAGGAGAAAACTTTAGAAACACTAAACTTTCAAGGTATAAAGTATGTTGATAAGATGAATATAATTTTCCTTGTAAAATTTATTCCAAAATAGAAAATTCAAGTTTAAATGATTATGTTAAATGAATTTAAAATATAAAAAGCTATTAGGAACAAATAACTTAAGAAATGTGTGAGTCAAAAACAACTAAAGAAAAGCTTGTATTTGAGATCTGCTACTCTAGGGCAATTACAGTGAACCTATGGCAGATTGTTTTAGCCTTGATTGAGATTTTAAATCAAAATTGTTTAGATTAGCTGAGTTTGATTCAATTTCATTCATTGAAAATTGAATTGTTTTATTTTAAAAGGTACACAAGTCACATTTTTAAAATTTTACATTGAACATAAAAATGTACAAGATTACGAGTTCCTTTTTAAATAAACATGTTTTCCTAACTCCATAACAAAAAATGTAGTTGATTTAATAACGTTCCCTTTTAAAACAAAATATCTACCCCAGCAGGATGTATTTTTATCCAAACATTGATTTTAAAAAAATGTGTAAATTGATTAAAAAAATGTGGCTTGTGCCCATTTTAAAATAAAGGATTCAATTGAAGACAGTGAAATGTGATTTAATGAGTTCAATTATGCTTCAATATTAGCTCGATATTTACTTTAAAAAATATTAAGGGATTTTGAAACTATCAATGAAAGATAACCAAGCGTTGTTATAAGTAAAAATTTCGTTGATAAAAT
Organism: Maratus speculifer; assembly: GCA_964019185.1. Taxonomy (NCBI): domain Eukaryota; kingdom Metazoa; phylum Arthropoda; class Arachnida; order Araneae; family Salticidae; genus Maratus; species Maratus speculifer. Next base: position 184,302,073 of record OZ025296.1, on the reverse strand, counting down.
TTAAAAAAATTGGAATTCACTTCCAAATGTTAAGAGCTGTTTAAAGAATCTGGTGCTTCTCATTTTAACAATTTTTCATGTGAATCCTAATAAACAAAATATAAAACTCTTAGAAATATTTTATCAAGTAACTCAAATCAGCTTACATATACTTAAAACTACCTAAATATGAACTGATATCAATTATTTGGCAATTGAAATGAAACAAAAGAAATCACGATTTTGTTTTATTTACTTTCTAAAGTATAAGGGGCTCTGCATATATAACGTTATCAACTTTTTGGTAATTTTGGAACCCCTCCCCTTTTCCCCACAGTAATAATATCGTTATCAAAGTTTTATTTTTTATTTATTTATTTATTTATTTTGAGTGATATATAAAACTGGTTACATTTATTTTTTGCATACTTTATTTTTTTTTCAAATGAAGAGAAGTCAATGCAATAACACTTTGTATCATATAGCACATGAAAGAAATTGTTATTATTTAAAAATAATTTATAATAGCTTTTTGTTACATATGTATTCAACAGTAGTAATGTCTTATTGTGCTTGTTCTGCATGAAGGAGGGGTGTGAAGAGATAGAAATTCTTATCAACAATACAAACTTCTTTTCAAATTTACTTCACATATGGCTTTTCGAACACTGATTGTACATGCATACACATATGAAGAAGAATAGGAATGTCAAATGTTGGGGTATTCCATATTTTAGAATTAAATATTTTTATAATAATTTAATGATTCTATCAAAAAAATTGTATTTTTATAAAAACAGATAATAGTTTATAAAACGATAACATACTATTTTTGAAACAAAAAGCATGTTACAAATGAAAAAAGAAAATTTTTTTTGGATTAAAAATGATATTGTTATCAAAAGACAAATCCCTCCTCCCCTTAAAATAATAATGTTATATTTGCACAGCTCCTAACACCGTTGTTACCCAAATCTTTCACAGAAGTAAAATTTTAAATAGTTTTGATGCACTATTATTTGATCCTCTAAATGTTTTGGTTGTTGGCACATCAAAGTCTTTTTTTTTTTTTTTTTTAATTTTATTACATATAAATGTGAAAAAGGTTCCCCATCTTTAAGATTCACTGTCTAGGATTTCTCAAGATACTCTTTGTAATGTGTCTACATTTGAAAAAAAAAATATATATATATTCATCTGAAACAGTTGCATAAATTCCCTTGTTAGATTGGATAAAGTCTTATGCACTCTAAGTGTTATTTATGATAGTAATCAGTCTTGTTTTGTTTTGAAAGCTTAAAAAATTGTTTTTTTTTTTTTTTTTTTTTTTTTTTTCCCCTCTCTCTCTCTTTCTCTCTTTATGTGCTTTGCATATTGTCAATTTCAGAAATATTACTTTAAGCTTCTCATAGTTTCCTAATTGCCCAAATCCTATTCATCCAAAAAATAAATTATCTCAGATACAATACAAGTCATCTTGCAAAATTTTAGTATTAAAAAATATAAGTTCTAAAAATTTAATATTTTTCACGTCTAAATTTGTTATTGTGTTTAAAATTTAGAATTTTAAAAAATTAACATTCAATGAAATTTTTCTGTTATATCAAAGTTCTTTACATTGTAATTTTCCAAATGTATAGTAAGGGGGAAAAATTATATGATGCTAATGATTACCTATGATATCTAACATTATCTACAGGAATCATATTCTCTGTATCTTATGATAAAAAATTTACACTATACTCTTAAAAAAATGTGATATGTTTTTATAAATACTTTGGTATTTATTATTTTTTTGAAGATGCTAAGAATATTTTAAATTGTGTGAAATGTATGCACAAATGGATATATAAATTAGTATCAATCAAAAAAATATTTTATCACACTGTATATTTGTATTTAAAATAGAATTTTGCTATGCAAAATAATAATCCTGTAGTTCCTGTGCCTTTGATAGATGTTATATTCTAGACTATATTTATTGAATGTAGATAAGTATATAATGTATTTAATAAATACCTTTGTGTTCCTATATACATTTTTGCTTATTTTCTTTCAAATTTCATTTCATTTCATTTGATTTTTTTTTTTTTTTTTTTTTTTTTTTTTTTTTTTTTTAATACAAATAATGGTAAATATACTATGTATCTAATAAAAAAAACTTTGTGTTCCTATATGCATTTTAAATCAGTTAAACAGCAAATAAAAACAGTTGTCTTATGCCACAACAAGAGACAAGAAACTGATTAATAAGCAATATGGCAGTAAGTTTCGTAATATAAGACCAATATTCTATTATATATCTGTTTGAACATTAATATTAAAGGTATCATATTTCAGTAATTTATTGTTAAAATTATTTTTTATAAATGTCCTGATTTTAGATTTCAGAAATGCAACAAAGCATAACTTTTATTTATTTCCTCATTTTGGAATTAAAAACTATTCCTGAAATAAATATTGTATAGAGATTAGTTTAAAAATTATAAATCATTTTGTTTAGATAATTCTATTGATGTTTCCTGGAGTTTTCAAAATTTTCTGACAAAATTTATGTTTAAAACTATTTTTTGAGATATATAAACCATTTAATAAACTCTTACTCTCTATATATATGCACTCCCCTCTCCCTTTAAATGATGACATGATTCTTGTTTGAATCACGATACATTTTGCTAATAAAAAACATTCAGAAATAAAAATAATGCTCATACAAACAAAAAGTTTTTTAATTATATTTAATTACTTGACATTCCCTTTCATTCAAATTTCTTATTTCATCCTCAAAAATGGAGTGGAAGGGATAAAAAATTCCCAGTATTAGGAAAAGAGAATATATTTTATGTGCTTTAAGAATAATTAATTTCAAAGAATTAAGTTAAAAATAATAAGAATAAAAAAACAAGAAAGGGTGTTGAAACTAGAGGCATAGAAAAATGTCTGAATTTTTGTGCAACTTGAAAAATAAAACAATACTTATCAACACATAATATTCATATTATATTAGATAAAAGGTAGTGAGAAAATTTCCCTTCAAAAGAAATATACTATTACAAATAATTACATACTATATTTAAATAATTATTTTACAATTTGAATTAATTAAAACATTATATTATAAAATGAAATTAATTATTTTTAAATAAACTACACTGATGCAAATTGATGGAATAAATAAAACATTATATTAAGTAATATGATTAATGATGATTAAAATGAATCGAAAGACATAATAAAAATTGATTCTTATCATCATCCTCCTCTTTTTGTGACATAATAAAAATTGATGCTAATAATTTTACAGTTTGAATGGATGAGAACATTATATTATAAAATAAAAAGAATTATTTTTATATACACAGCACTGATACAAATTGATGAAATAAAATATTATCTTAAACAATATGATTAATGTTGATGGAAATGTTTGCATGAATCAAATGACATAATAAAAATTGGGTCTAATTTCTACCCACCTTTTTTTTTTTTTTTTTTTTTTTTTTTCTTTCATGACATAATAAAAAGTAATATTTATCTTCCCCCCTCCCCCCTTTAAAAAAAAAAATTAATTAAAAATGGATTCTGACCGCCACTACCCTCTACACACACATATTTTTGACATGGATGAGCTCACATCAGCATAGAGAAAAGCCCCGCTTATAGTTAAATTTTTCAGCGTGTTGGCGAGGACTTTCTGCTGAACGCCAAGTAATGAAAAGCCAACAATAGGCGTATGCTCTCTATGAGAGCCCTTATTATGAAAATCAGACAAAGTGTGATAGTTGTATTTTTTGATTTGCTTGATTTCTTTATATGTTGAAGTAGATCTTATTTAATGAATAGTGTGCAATTTTGAAGTCCTGAAAAAGTTTCCTCTTTCCTATAGAAAATATCAAAGTTCGTGGCTGTGAATACCATTATGAAAAATGAAATCCCAATGTGTTTGGAGTGGTATATCTCTGGCAAGCAACAACATCCCAAAATTCTTTTGGCATAAACTTATAGTATAACACTATCTGCTTATTAAAATTTATTTGTTTCCATGGGGCATTGTTATTTTACATTGTTATGTTGCCACAAAGTACAGTCAAAATGACGTTTTTGTCCATTTTCCACTCTTAATATCTTAAATTTAAGCTATAGTACCTCAAAGTTTTTCTTATAGAATATGAAAGCGCACTACAAGGACAAGCTAAATAATATAGTACTGCACGGAGATATTGTTACTGTTAGTAGCTATAACCTGTTAAATATTCAAAATTTCCAAAATCTGCAATATTTAAAGTACTTTATTTCAAAAAAGCGCCACAGTTGGATGAAAAAAAATATGTCACGCAATACTTGAACATATATACACAAAAACATGGAAAAGAAAAAGAAGTGTGGGCTTGTGATATTTTTTAGTAAAAAAATGACAAAATTTATAAGAAAAGCAATGTCCATCATCACATTTTTTCCCTAAGAGAAAATGAAACATCCCGTTTCTCTTTTTTCTTTCTATGATTTTTCCCTATAAGTAAATGAAATATCCCTTTTTTATCGCCTCTTCCGAAAGAGAAACGGGATGTTTCATTTTCTCTTAGGGAAAAAGTGTGATGATGGACATTGCTTTTCTTATAAATTTTGTCATTTTTTTACTAAAAAATATCACAAGCCCACACTTCTTTTTCTTTTCCATGTTTTTGTGTATATATGTTCAAGTATTGCGTGACATATTTTTTTTCATTATTTTTTTCATTGCTTTTCTTATAAATTTTGTCATTTTTTTGCTAAAAAATATCACGAGGCCTGTTGAACTACATGTTCATGTGCAACCTGCCGATAAGTGTATATTCTAATTTTATTATTTGGCAACTTCTACAAATTCTGTTTTTAAGTGTTCTGTATTTTTATGTCTATTATGTAGGTTGTTTTATTTTAGATCGTATTTCATTAAATATATTTTTTCCTGTTCAAACTGCGTTTATTACTCTGCCTTGCTACACAATTAAGTAGTGTGCTTTACAATTTAATTTTAACAGGTTATGTTGCCCAGGAGGCTATTTTATTTTGAATTAGGAAAAATTATTTAACAGTTCAAATTCATTTTTGTGGAGAAGTGCGATTTAACATATGAAATATGTCTGAACAACCAGTGAACTTTACGATGTTAAATAACAGTAATTATGTTTGGAAATTTAAAATGCAAATGTTTTTAACTGATAAAGGATTATGGGATGTTATTACATTGGAACAACCTACTGAAGCGGGAGCTGATCGAGATGCTTGGATTAAAGTAAACAAGTCCGCTAAAGTGAAAATTGCTTTAAGCGTCGAAGATAATCAATTAATACATATCAAGCATGAGGAAACAGCAAAAGGTATGTGGAATTCTTTACGTAAAGTTTATGAACAAAAGCATTTAAATACAAAACTTTTCTTGCAAAGAAAGTTATACAATATGAAATATGATGAAACCTTAAACATGAAAGATTATATTCAAAATATATTAGAAGTAGTTGATCAACTAAGGGGTCAAGGTAAAGTAATACCAGATGATGATATCATTGCAATTTTACTATGTGGTGTTCCAGAGAATTATGATTCTTTAATTACAAGTTTAGAAGCTCGTTCTTCTGAGGAATTATCATTAGAATATTTAAAAAGTAAACTTATTGTAACGTATGAGCGTTGTTTAGAAACATTTAAATTAAATGATGAAACAGCAATGAAAATATTTAAAGGCTCAAAGAAAAAGGGAAAATGTAGGGTTAACTCTGAAAACAAATCGAAACAGCTTTGCCATTACTGTAAATGGCCAAAATATTAAGATATTTTGTTATTTATAGAAAGCTGAGCAGCATAAAACAAGAGATCATAAAGTTAAAATGATTACAGATAGTGAGGAAGTTAAAACGGAAAATGAAATTTTTCAATGTCTTAAAGCTTCCAATGAATTATCTGATGTTAATTGGTATATTGATTCTGCTGCAACCACTCACATGACAAATGATAAAAATATTTATTACACTGAAATAAGTCCTCAACGAGGCCAAGTACTAGCGGCCAGTTTCTAGTGGTCAATTACTCGATATTAAAGGTATTGGTGATTGTTTAATTAAATACAGAGGAACAGGCAGTGAAGTTAGAAATATAAAATTATGTGATGTCTTATATGTTCCAGATCTTGATAGCAGTTTATTATCAGTGAAGCGACTTGATGAAAACGACTGTTTTGTACAATTTGGCAACAGGAAATGTACAATAATGAAAAACAATCAAGTCATAATTGAAGGAAAATTAGAAAATGGTCTGTACAAGTTAAACTGCAATGAAATTGCTAATAAAGTTTTTGAAGAATTGCATATAAATTGCATTCATATGTGGCATAGAATATTTGGACATTGTGATCTTCGAGCAATTAAGGAATTACAAGATAATCATTTAGTGCATGGTTTGAAAATGAAGGACTGTAAGCAGAAAATAAAATGTTTATGTTGTACAAAGGTTAAGATAGTTCAGAATGCTTATCCTAAGAAAAGTGAGCATTGAGCATCAAAGGTTGCAGATTTATTCCATGTTGATAATTGTGGACCTTTTCAAAATGAGACTCCCACAGAAAAATGCTATTTCTTAACACTTATAGATGGCAAGTCAAGATATCTAACTGTTTATTTATTGAAGCAAAAAAGTGAAGCAGCTACAAAAATTGAAGATTTTTTCCATTATGTGAAAACTAAATTTGAATGTATGCCAAAGTTGTTAAGATGTGACAGAGGAGGGGAATTTGTGAATGAAAAACTTCGAAATTTCATGATTAAGGAAGGAATTAAATATCATTTATCAGTATCACATTCTCCTCAACAGAACGGAGTTGCAGAAAGAAGGAATCGTTATTTGACTGAAATGGCAAAATGCATGCTGGAAGATTTTAAGTTAGATAAAAAGTTTTGGGGAGCAGCAATTATGACATCGAGTTACCTGCAAAATCGTTTACCCACAAATGCTTGCGAGAAAACACCTTTTGAAATATGGCATGGATATAAACCAACAGTAAAACACTTAAAGATTTTTGGTTGCAAAGTTGTATATTATATTGCACCTGTATTGAGAAGAAAACTGGACAACAGAGGTAAAGAAGAATTTTTTCTTGGTTATGCAGAAGAATCTAAAGGTTATATTATTCTTGATAAAGAAACAAACAAAGTAATTATTTCAAGAAATGTGATTTGTCTTAATGATGGAGAAAATGAAATATTAACTAATGCTCATGAAGCAGACGACTGTAATAAACACAAGAAAATTACCTTAAACTTAAATGATGAGCATGAAGCAAAGCCTTTACAGGAAGATAAAGATTTAGAAGGGAACAAAAATGTAAAAGTAAGACATTCAGAACGTTCGAATAAAGGTGTACCTCCTGTAAGATATATTACAGCTTATAAAACATCAGTTAAAAGTGTTGATGAACCTATGTCATGGGCTGAAGTGAAAAAGTTGCCTGAAGATCAACAAAATATATGGATTAAAGCTGCAGATGATGAAATTAAATCAGTTGAAGAAAGAAATGTTTCGGAACTTACAGATTTACCACAAAACCGAAATGCAATTGGAACTAAATGGGTTTTTTAACTTAAACAAGATCAAACCGGAAATGTTTCACGTTATAAAGCTCGACTTGTAGCTAAGGGATTTACTCAAAAGCCAGGAGAAGATTTTAAAGAAACATATGCTCCTGTTGCAATCAATGTAACATTTCAAGTCCTCTTAACACTGGCAAGTGCCAAGAATATGAAAATAAAGCATTTAGATGTAAAAACAGCCTTCTTAAATGCTGATATAGATGAAGAATTATATATACGACAACCAGAAGGATAAATTATTAAAGGTCAAGAAGACAAAGTTTACAGATTAAAGAAAGGTTTATATGGCTTAAAACAATCGGCAAAAGCTTGGAATGATAAGATAAATTCAATTTTAACATTAAATGGTTATGTACGTAGTAAAGTGGATCAGTGCCTCTATATCAGAAAAGAAGAAAGTGGTTGGAGTTATATTCTTTTGTATGTTGATATACTTATTTGTACGGTAGATGAAGAAACTGAAATTAATATAATGCAAATATTTAAAGAATCGTTTGATATATCTGATTTAGGGCATGTGTCATATTATTTAGGAGTCCAAGTTGAATGACTAGAAAATGAGTATTTTGTAATAAACGAGAAAATAAAAATTGATCAACTTATCAAGAAATATGGATTAAGTGAATCTAAAAATGCAAATATCCCTATGAATCCAGAATTTTTGAAAAATAAAGATTCATCAAGAGAATTAGAAACAAACAACAAGTATAGAGAAGCAATTGGATCTCTTTTATGTATTTCTAATACCTCAAGCCCAGATATTTCAATAGCAGTTGGAATCTTATCAAGACGAGTTAGTAAACCAACTGAAAATGACTGGAATGCAGTTAAACAAGTTATGAGATATCTTAAAGGAACATCTGAGTTTAAACTGAAATTTGGCAAAGATCTATCATCATTTGAAGTATTTGTTGATGCTGACTGGGGTGGAAATATTTCAGATCGAAAGTCTACAACCGGATTTATAATTATACTAGGAAATTCACCTGTAATATGGTCTAGTAGAAAACAACACTCATTTTCACTGTCCTCTACTGAAGCTGAATTTATTGCTGTGTTTGAAGCATGTAAAGAGGGTGTGTAGTTAGCACAATTATTGTGTGAAATTGAGGATACACAGAAAAGGCAATTTACGATTTATGAAAACAACCAAGGATGTATAGCCCTGATTAAAAATGAACGAATCAGTCAAAGATCAAACACATTGATGTTCGTTACTGTTTTATACGTGAGCTCTATAAAGATGGTGTGTTTGATATAAAGTACTGTGAATCTCATAACATGACAGCAGATATGTTTACAAAGCCATTGAGCAAAATTAAATTTAATAAAATGTATGATAAAATTATTTTTACTGTGGCAGCTTGAGGAGGGGTGTTGAACTACATGTTCACGTGCAACCTGCCGATAAGAGTTTATTACAATTTTATTATTTGGCAACTTCTACAAATTCTGTTTAAGTGTTTTATATTTTGATGTCTATTATGTAGGTTGTTTTATTTTAGATCGTATTTCATTAAATATATTTTTTCCTATTCAAACTGCGTTTATTACTCTGCCTTGTTACACAATTAATTAGTATGCTTTACAATTTAATTTCAACGAGGCCCCACTTCTTTTTCTTTTCCATGTTTTTGTACATATGTTCAACTATTGCGTGACATATTTTTTTCTTATCCAACTGTGGTGCTTTTTTGAAATAAACTATTTTAAAAAATACTGCAGATTTTGGAAATTTTGAATATTTAACAAGTTATAGCTACTAACAGCAACAATATCTCCATAGAAAAACTTTGGGATATTATAGCTTAAATAAGATATTAAGAGCGGAAAATGGACAAAAACGTCATTTTGACTGTACTTTGTGGCAACATGACAATGTAAAATAATAATTCCCCATGGAAACAAATAAATTTTAATAAGCAGGTAGTGTTATACTATAAATTTGTGCCAAAAGAATTTTGGGATGTTGTTGCTTGCCACCTTGCCAGAGACATACCATTCAAACACATTGGGATTTCATTTTTCATAAAAATGGCATTCACAAACGTGAACTTTGATATTTTCTATAGGGAAGAGAAAAATTTTTCAGAGCTTCAAAATTGCAGATTAATCATTAAATATGATTTGCTTCAACATTAAAACATATCAAGGCAATTAAAAAATACAACTATCAAAACATCACTTTTTTGTCTGAATTTCAAAATAAGGGCTCTTAAGAACCAACTATGTATTGAGCTTATGCTCTGTCAGAACCACTCAGAAAAGAAGGCATCAAAAGAATTATAAGCTCCTATTTGTTTTATTATTATGTAAAAATATATAACTTTCAAGAATCTACAATTTCCTAACTGTAAGACCGAATTTTTCAAGTTTACAATTATTGGAGGGGGAGACTCCCCTACCCTCATAACTTCCCTTGCAGTGGCGTAGCTAAGGAGGTGCAAGGTGGGCGGCCGCCCCGGGCGCCGAGGCCTAGGGGCGCCAAGCAGAGTGAAGTTTGAAACGAAATTATTTCAAATATTTTTACAAAAAATAAATTTATATATATATATATATATATATTGTATGGGCATGTAAAAATAAAATAAAATTAGTAAAATCTTTGTTATATCCAAATAGTGAAAAAAAGCTTCTGTAAATGCTTCTAAGGCGAATTTAGTAATCTAAGATAATTATGCACCTGAATTGAGACTCAAAAAGATTCAACAGGAGGCGCCAAATTGAGAGGAGGCTTAAACTGAAATTATTGCACACATTTCTATAATAAGAATTGTTGACCTTTCTTTATGTGTGTGAATGTTTTGAAGAAATTCAATAAAAGTAGGAGGAAAGGAAAGATCTATAATTGTTAATCACTGATAGAGGTTTCTAACTGTCTAGCCTCTAGTTTATAAATGAAAAGGCCTGTTGGTGACTTGTGTCACATTTCCGATATCAAAAGAACATTGTTCATTTGTAGAGTAACTGAACCTCCTATAGGTTTTTCCAAATCAAACGCGAATGGTTAAAGCCTCTATTCATATTAAAATTTTAAAAATATATAATAACGAAATTCTCAAAATGAACTCTGGACTAGATCCTCACTGTCTTTGGCAGCGTAGACCGGACCTGCTACGCACACATCTCTAACCATTAAAAATATACATTCAAATTTATTCTTTTCAAAAGAAATCTCCGTCACGGGTCCCCGATTTCTACTTCTCTTATTGCAAGCATGCTGTGCACGCACCAGAAAATCTGACGAGAATCGTAATGTGAATGAAACAAATCTCATAGTGAAAGGGAAAAAAAATCAGGTTCATGAAACCTCAAATAAAAATGCACCCTGGCGGTGGAAAATAGAACCAAAAGTTGTAACACAATTGTAAAACATGTTGAATGAGAAAAATACAGTTGAAATTTTACACCTAGATGATAAGAATGCGTTCCCTGCACCGTATAAGATAATTTTTAGAAGAAAAAAAATCGAAAGCTAAATTGAATTAATCAATTCGCATTGAAATCTGGCCCATAGAAGAAAGGCCCAAGAAAAGACTTTGCTGGTAATGATCGATAATTGTGGTAAAAGAAGTCTATGCTTTCGAAAATATTTTTAAATGTCAATGAAGGAGAGAAATCCAAACAAACTCTTGACTCAACTCTTGACAAACTCTTAACTCATATCAAGAGGTCTCTTGTCACAGAACATGTTAATAATTATTAACATGTTCTGTGGCAATTCAGTTGAGGTTTATAATCCTGAATTGATAAAAAGCTTTTAAATTATGTTTTTAGCATTTGACAACGTTTAAATCACTGGGGACGAGCGACCGGTATACGTGCCGCAAAAAGGTGCTGCAAAATCCTTGATTATTTTCACCAGTAATATTTTATTGTAAATTTTGACTTATTTAATTTGAGCATTTTCCCGAATCAATTAAGTAAAAATTTCCGTTTTGAAAAATCGACGATAAAGAATAAAAAATTCTGTACAAAACGCTCGTCTCCTCACAATCGTCTACATGTTATATAATCTCTGATCCATCGATTTTCGAAAATTAAATGAAGGGGGTCGATCACAAAAAAAATCTTTTTAGTTTTTTATTATATGTTCGTCTCACTATGGTTCTTTCTTCGAAGTTTTATACAGCGCCGTCAATTTTTTTAAATAATAAGAAAAACAACCGACCCGAAAAATTAAAAAAAAAAAAAAAGGTGTAAAACATTTTTCTACGTGGGCTCAGAAAATTTCAAATCAATAACTTAATTAGTTTTCTCAATTTTCGTTGATTAGTGAAATTTCATAATTTCGTTTCAATTGTGGAATCAGATTCAGATATTAGTTAATAAAAATAGTTTTTGATTAGTTTTTAATTAATAATTTTGGCTAATTATTAAAAAAATTAGAAATCTGATCCTCGTGTGCATCAGGATCTTCCTTAGACGACCCTCATTCAAATTTTCAGACTTTCATGTGCGGTAGGTATTTCTATCTCCGCCACACACAATGATTGGTTTTCATGATGATTTTTGTGTTTCTTTTATTTGATATGAATATTTTCGAGTAAGCGGGACTTTCAGAACTTATGCAAAATGGATTTAGATGGAAGAACTTATTTCCTCTTTCTTAAAAATTCCATTTTTCTGTCGAATTGGTATTGAGAAATGCCAAATAATATACTGTGGGCAATCTACCCCCAAATTTTCCCTTCTCAAATCGTACAAAAGATGACTTATCAAAACTTTTCAGTCTTCTTAATACGAGCAATATAAATGGGTGTTTTCTTCATTTTAAAAGTTTAATGTATTTCATATATATTTAAATTCATCGCATATGCATTAGAGAAAGCTATGTCTAAATCTGTCTATGTAAGGAATAATTGGGAGATTAATTGAAGTGAAGACAACAATTTGATTCGAGAACCTCTTTGTGAACCGAATACGTATATTTCGTCTCTGCACTTAACAATCCTTTTCGCAAATTCAATTGGATATCATTCCAGTCATTTAACGTCAAGTTCGGGACCTGCAAGGTCGTACGTTGTGTCGGCCTCTCGTATGGTCAAAATCTAATCTTTTTCGTGCGTGTTTTGGCAAACATGTTAGGAATTATAATATTTTCCATCAGAAGTCGAAGGTTAGAGGAACATTTAGTTTAATTTGTTAATATTACCTTGAATGACCTGTGGTCAAGACCCCCACAATTATCGAGATCTGTGACTTACAAGGCTATAACCACAAATGCAAAAAATTAGTTCAAACAACAGCATTATCTACCTTAAATTACACTCTAATTTTAATGGTGAACGTAAGAAAAAAAATGTGATGAGAAAAAAAAGTTACAAGGGGTAAAACGGTTGCTTGATTATACTTATGACGGCCAATTATCAACACTAGGGATGTAGGCCCTAAGGGGGTGTGTTTTCCATGGTGATCTTTCTAAGGGAACCTAATTCGTATTTACGCAAGGATATCCAATGTTTGAAGAAAACCGAGGAAAACACAGAATGATTAGGCCGACTGCCGCGATTCCGTTAATCCTGCACCAAATCCAGCACCTGCTGTCTATAAGTTTTACTGGTGGAATAGAGGTAAAACTGATTTTAGAATATAACTTTTTAAAGTTAGGAAAAAGAATTTACGTTTTTTAATTTTTGAAATTTAATTTTAATTTTGAATTTTAAAATAATTTTATTCCTTATCCTTTTCAACAATAAAAGTATATATATATCTACTTATAGATATCTTATCATTGTCATGCGAGATGCGACTATGCTAATTTATAAACCGAGTTGGATGTGACTGATTGTTAAAGGTTTTATTAAGAATTCGATAAAATTCGTCGGATATCTTAAAGAGCTAGCCTGGTTCAAAGCCTGTCAGGCGATTTAAACCAAAAACTAAACAATATTAATTTATATCTGGGACTAACTGAATCTAAATCTTGATGAAAATACGTGCATTAGTTCTTAAAACAGAGCTATTGTGGTAATAATGAATAATGCAGCATAGCACCTATTGAGCGATTTACACCAAAAAGTAATTAGCACCAAATTATATCAAGGATTAGCTGAATCTGAAGTTTATGAAAATCCATGCATTAGTTTTTGGGATAGAGTAACCATAAAATTCCTGAAAAATGCAGCATAGCAACCCCATCTGTTAGGCGATACATATCAAAAATCAGTTAGCTTCAGTTTATATCAAGATGCAACTGAATCTAACGTTTTGTGAAATTTCGTGCAATATTTCTTGAAATAAAGCGCTTGCGAAAATTTTGTCACATACAGACTCACAGAGTGAGAAATAGACGCACAGACAAACGTTTTCTAAAAATCATCAAATCATATCCAGAACTTCTAAAATGTGAAAAATCCATGGAGAACCAGAATTCGAAATTTTTCGCGAATCCAAACTACATTGTTGTAAAGATAAAAGAAATTAAAAACAAATGAGAGGAATTTAAATTTCTTGGACGGCTGCCATTTTGAAGTAGGAGAATTATCTTCAATAATTGCACGTAAAAATTTTAGCATTTTTTTTAAATTTATTTTTATTGTTGCTACTCCCGTACTCTTAAAAAAAAAAAAAAAAAAAAAAAAAAAAAAAAAATTGTAAACGTTTTGCAATTTTTTTGAAATTTTCATTCAAACTTAGTATTGAAACTATAAATCTTCTATAATCGGGTTCCGCGCATTTTAATTTCGTGTGTTTGAGTAAAATTAACTGAATCCTTCAAAACAAGGTACAGTAAAGTTGCCTTTTCCTCCCAGTGCAAGCCCCAAAAGACTATTTTCTAGAAAAAAAATAACTTTTTTTTTTAGATTGAAGGGGGTGGGGGGGGGGGCGCAAAATTTCTTCTTGCCCCCGTCGCCAAAAATGTAGCTATGCCACTGTTCTCATGGCAACGTCCTTGACATTAAGCAAGCAAACACATTACGTCACATATAAGTTTGATAATTAAAAATAGAAGAAATATTCTTTTCAGATTATCTAAATAAAAAAAAGAAAAGAAATAATCCAACAAAAAGTATCCTACTGTCACCCAAGAAAAAGTGACTGAAAACAAATTCACTGTTCCCTTTCTTGAGAAATGCCATATCAACACGTCGCCGCCATCAATACCAGACATAAATCTGCGAAAATCACTAGACTAGAAGACACCATTTCTTCTCTATACATGGTTAAATAAAATTTTGAATTTAAGACAGATTGAACTCAAGCCTGCCCAAGCCCAAATATATAAAAATTGAATCCAACGAGTTCGACACATATTGCGTCGCATTATAAATATTTTACTAGAAAAATGCAAAAGCTTGGAGATGGGAGGGAAAAGAAAGGACAATTCTCAATTATTTCTCTCGCGTTTTTGAACATTTTCCATGTTAGCCACGAATAAGAAATCAATTTTCTTTGCTTCTCGATATATTGTTGTCTTTCATCACATCTCGTTCAACATTGGCTAAAAACAAAAAATTAATTTCTCACTCTTGACAGAGAATAGGTGCAATAAGAATTTTCAAGAAGAGATATATTTTATTGATGATTGTTGAATACCAAGGGACGAGATAGAGAAACAGGCATGACGGTGAGCTGTGAAATGATGAAGCACTAATTTTCATTTTCTTTTATTTTAGCCCTACCAAGCTGTCACATACCTGGAGCTCCTGAAAAATATTATATTGAATATAAAAATTCCAAAGAGGAAGGTGGATGATTTTCGGGTGTGCGAGAGAGGAATCATGGGGGAAGCAATTTTCAAGCTTTTACCAAACCATTCCAATCTCATATAATCGGAAAGTTCGGAAACTCTTTCATATTATGAATCTTTCGCCCTCCGAAGTAGAAAATCGGGTGTCGAGAGGGCGAACGAATTTTAACAGTAGTGATTTCTACAATAAAAATATAATTTTAGATGATTTTTTTTATGGAAAACATTATATCACCCGGTAAATATTATTTATTTAATATTAAAAATTAAAAGTGGAAGCAGCGTGAATTCCGAGGCGAAAGAGTAGACCCACGGGAAAAAAAGTAATTTCCTTTTTTTTTTTTTTTTTTTTATTTGTCAAGCGATATATTATTGGGAAACTGTCGAACCACTCTTTCATAATATTAAACTTTCTTCCTCTCTTCTCAATTTTCCATCACGGCGTGAGGACTTTTCGAACTTCTTTGAAATCGTAGCATTTTTATCATTTTAGGTCGGATTTTTTTACCGAGCCCTCCGATAAATACTATTTGTAATATATGAAATTTAAAATAGGAAGGTTGTATTCCGGGAGGTGCGACAGTTGTTCCCCTGAAAGGAGCACTTTCCTAACTTTTGTCGATACCCTTCATGTGATATATCATTAGAAAGTCCTGTGACCACTAACACTATGTTCAGTTTGAGATAGATAGTTGAGTCATTTAGCTTGAAGTTTTTTGAACCAGGCGTACCCGGATTCATGATTTCGATTTGGGCAAGATTCTGAACCACCCTTAATTTTGTATATTCTTCACTATGAATTAAATAAAAATCTGCTGCTAAACTCTTTTTTTTTTTTAATTGTTATTAAAATTAGAGTTGAGTTCTACGAATAATTATTCAGTTTTTTCGAATGATCATTTGAATTGTTTATTTAGTTAGCACACCACTCCCACCGAAAAAAAAAGAAAAAGATTATTATTTTTTTACAAGATTTTTTCACTGTGTGCACCTCACGCCTGCCTCATAAACACACATATTATTTTACTAATACTCTTATTATAATAAAAATAATACACCTTCAGATATTTAACAATTAATGTTGTTTACACTGAGATTAAAAGTTAGCACACTTAGATAAAACATCTTGTTCCAAGAGTTTCGTCAGTATCGAGTGAAGTGGAGAGTGGAGTTCATTTCCTGACGGCGATCACGTTAATACATTACCAGAAATTGTATTCTTTTGTAAAAGTTAGTTAGTCAAGGCGCTACAGTACCCCCCCCCCTCAGTGTCTTTAGACACAGAATCTAACAGGCAAATGGACTCTTCTACTGGATCTGGTTATTTTCTCTGGATCATTCTTTTGGTGCTCTACCGTGTTTGACTGTTGAAGGGTTTTTTGTGGCTGTTATCGCATCTTCAGGCAGACTGAGCAAAAATGCTGGTTTTAGTCGGTTGAGGTAAACTGTTGTCTTTTTGCCTTTAATGTCAAGTGTGAACCATTTGTCTGAATGGAAAAGGACTTTAAATGGTCCGTCGTAAGTAGGTTGGAGTGGTTTCCTGGTTGCATCATGCCTGACAAAAACGTGGGAGCAGTTTTTCAAATCCTGATAGATGAATGGTGTATAACATCCATGGTTAGCAGGAGGTACTGGTTGCAAATTTCTCATGATCTCTCTCAGGTCATCCACGGAAGGTGGTTGCATGACTTTTTACAGCATCGAACGCAGATTTGGAATATCCTCCATTGAAAAATATCGAGATACCATACAATCGAGGAAATCGATCGTCACAATTTGTTATCGTCCCGTAATTCGCCCATCATTTGTCTATTTCACGTGACATTTTAAACACCATGAGCTGGTCTTGTAATTTAGACACTTTTAGTCGTGACATCAGAACGTTTCGTTTTGCTCGGAACTCCAAACAAACCGTTACTATGCTGTGTTTTCTATTTTTATTATATTTATAGCTATATCTTGCAGTTATATCTCACAGATATATATTTTAATACTTGAAATGTAGTGGTAAAATTTTCTACGATTTCTATTTAATAAGAAATGAAACTTAGGGCGTGTTCAGCGCAACTTACCAAAGTAACCAATGTTAGAGACCGATTGTAGGGCAGTACGAAAGTGAATTGTGGCACCAATGAAAACTATCCTGTTGAATTGTAGCTGACGTCACACTTCGTTTTGATTTTCATTTCATACTTGTCTACCGGTAAGTAACCGGTAAGTTGTGCTGAACACGCCCTTATACCCTGCTCACACCACAAACATAAGATATCTTAAGATCGCCGTGTTTGAAGTGGACCCTTCCGTAATTGGATGCCTGTTCACATTGAAAAACTTACCAAAGATATCTCAGCGAATGTCACTGTGTCTCTGAACTGGACAAATGTAACATCTGCGCATGTGCTTGAAATAAAGACGGCCACAAAGCCAATCAGTAAAAGCGAAGCTTTATAGCCACTGAGAATGAGTGGTTGTTCCTGTATCTAGCCCGAGAGAGTTGAAACTCTCTGAGAGAGTTCTAGGCCTGAGATATCTTAACTTTCTGTAGTGTGAATAGGGCGAGGAATAGGGTATTAGCCATGGATCAGAAATACAACTGGATAACGGATCCCTTTGTTCTCTTCCGAAATACTTGAAGCTGGAATGAGCGAGGTTTTATCGCCAAAAGGGTGACATTTTTTGGCGGTGATCTCTTTGGCGGTGTACCGTGAAGCTCTATCAACGCAGACGAAATATAAGATACTGGTGGGTGCGGAATTCCAATGACAGATTTTGGAGGGAGAATAACCGGTTTGGCGCACATTGCTACCCACCATCACGTGCTGGTGGGTAGGTAATATTGGATTCAAGAAAGGTTGCCATTTCTTAGTCCAGGTATTAGACGTCAATGGTATTAGCAAAACATGGATTAATTTTATTTGGTTACAATTCTTTTGTTGCCACTTAACAAAAAAAAAAAAAAAAAAAAAGAGTTGGTTTGGAGTCATTTTTAGAACATCATGAATGACGTTACATTGAAAGCGCCTAGAACCTTTCCGGGAGTAAAATAAAAACTCATCAATTTATAAAGGCACTCTTATATGCTAGAGTGCCTCGATATAAGAATGGTGTGGCGACATATGGAATATAAAATTTGATTGGTTCAGACGAATCTGGACAAAAACGAATCACAAGGATTTTGATGAGCCTACTTTTATCGACAAGCAAATGCTTATTTACTTGCTATGCGACTATCGCCAAGTTCTGGAATATGGGTTTGCCATAGTGTTCGAGCAAATGTGTCGGTCTGACAGTTTGTCTAAGCATAGTCTGGGCATTCTGTGCTTATTCTGTCGCGTATTTCTAAATTGTGTTCGATTCGCCACATTGGCGAAAACTTTTGGCGAAAAACCTTGGCGAGAGCGGTTTTGAGATGCAAATGAAATATGGAACTCCGGTAGCTCATGTGCGCCTGCGCGTTCTTCCGCTGTTGATTCCGATTCGATAGCAAGACGGAAGACGCTGTACTGTTGTTATTGCGTTTATAATAGATTTTCTATTACGATGTTGACTTATTTTTGCGTCCGTTTTTAAATTTTATTCACGTTACACCTACTAACAACAACAATAAATAAATAAATAACACTCTCATCTTTGTATTCTTTTGTGTTTTTATGCTGCATTTTATTTTATTTCCGAAGTAGCAGCAGTATTATATAATATATATATATATAATATATTTTGTTATATAACACAATAGAATCATAATATGTTTATATATTACTTTTTGTCATTTTATTCTGCAGATTTTTTTTTTTTTTTTACTATAAAATATATTTTCATACATTTAATAAGTACATCTTTCAGTTAATTGTGTGCTTTGTTGTCAATTGCAAAATAAAATATTTAAGTGTAAAATTTAGCATAAATATTTACGAAAATGTCTTGCCAAAAGACTAGAGCGAGAAAATTTCCCCCAAAAAATCTTTGAAAAATACAAGTTAAAGAATTTTTATTAGATATAAACATCTGTAATGATAAAAGTTGATAGTGTACTTAATTTTAATTTTTCAATATAACAACTTATGTTTTATAATATTAAAGGTAAAATTAGCATCAAAATACAGTTGAATAAAACTTTTAAAAGTTGTGAAATTATTCCTTAAAATAAATTTTTTGGCTAATTCAGGTGCAAACATGAGAAAAATTGCTTGTAATATCATATTTATCATGAACTTATTTTTTGCTTATGGTAAAATGCTTATACATTAAAATGTTACAGCAGCAAATAAACTATATATTTAATATTTCATACAAATTCTATCTTGAAGCAGTAAAAAAAAAAGGACGAATTTAATATCTATAAAGATATATCTTGCTTACAGGGTTGGTTTCTTCCAAGCCAGTGGAAGAAACTGGAAAGAAATGGAAGAAATCAACAAAAAAATTATATATGTTTATACATATATATATGCGTGTGTGTAAGTATACATGAATCCCCAAAAATTGTTCTAACCACCAAGATTCTTATTACATTTGTTTCATTTAAAATATAAACATTTCACTCATTTTATTTAAAATATATTCACATAGAATATACATACTGCAAAAATATAAAATATATAACCTTTACACATTTCATTAAAAAAACAAAAGAATGAAAATTAGAAATAACACTGTAAAGCAAAAGAATCTGTTTCATCATCAAAATAATTTTTGTAATTTTCTTGTGTGAAAAATAAATCTGATACTGCCAGGATTAAAATGCTATTGGCGAGAAATAGGCTGGGCTACGTAAATGTATGGAAAAATATTTCCACATAGTGGGTTTCTAAGACATTTGTAAGAGAAATGGGGCAGACATAATGCACCACGTTGGCTCAATTTTTTTCTCCCGCCAGTTTGGTAATTTTTTTCTTTTTTTTTAAATATTGCTTTAAGTGTTAATATTTACAATTTATTTTAATTGCTTTTTTTAAACTGCAATTGTTATTCAACAATTTATTTTCAACTCATGCACGTAACCAAGAGGGGGGGGGGGGGGTTGTATCTGCATCCCCTACTCATGCAGATACAAGAAGGATTTTAAAATCGAATTAAAATAATCAGAACTAAAAAAGTATTAAGAATAATTAACTATTTTATTTTTCATATATCCTGTCATATCCTATTCATATATCTTTCTCATATATCACTTCTGTAGATAACAACAACAATTTCTCAAGTATCACGATGCAAAACTGGTAAATAATATTTTCAAATTACATGTGCACTCATTTATAGAGATGTAAATTTTCCAGAAAAATATAAGTGGTAGAAAAAACTGGTTTTTTACCGTTTTTTTTTTTTCCGGAAAGAAATGGAAAAGTTCGAAAAACTGATTTTTCATGATTGTTTTTCTCAAATAAATTATATTTTCTCACAGAATATTAAATAATAATTTTTTTTTTCATTTACTTGTATTAAAAGAAAATTATTTTCACTTTATATTACAAAATAAAAAGAAAGAAGCAAAGCCTGCTTATAATTTTTTTTTTTTTTTTTTTTTTTTTTTTTCACAGCCTAAGAATTTTTATTAAACACTATTGTTTGTTATATCATATCTTTGTAGAAATGATTTTTCAGTTACATGTTTAACTACCAATTGACCTAATGTAAAAACATGAGACAACATGCCTACAGTTTGGAATAAAATAAATTATGTATCCCATTTGCATAAGTATAGTTTATAAATAAATGATATTAGTTTAATGAAATAAATTATTGCAGTTTTGTCATTATTATGAATATCAATATTAAAAAATTCGATTGTTTCTTTAAAAAATGTATATTTTTATAATATTACATTTTTTTCTTAGAATTATAATTTTATTTCCTTTATAAAATATGTTTAGTTTTGGTATAGCTTTCCAATATCAACTCAAAAAAGTTTTGATTTAGTTTTATAATCTAAATTCAAACAAAACTAAGTTTTAGTTTGGCTTACTCAGGTCTGCAACTAAAAAACAGCATAGGATTTATTGACTGTTAGATTTTTACTCACGAAACAAGGAAAATATTTTTTTTAAGTTCAATTAAACATATTTTTTAGCTCACAGGCTATCATAGCCTGAGAGCTTATGTGCCCGTCCGTTCTGTATGTATGTACGTAACGCGATAACTCATGATAAAAATATCCGATCCACTTGAAATTTTGTATGTAGGTATATCCTGACAAGGCGCTTCCCTGATTAGTTTTTGGAGTTCATTCGATATGTATAAGAGGGGGAACGGGGGGCTCATGCCCCCCGTTAGTTGATATAGATGGGATTTTCATGCAGAATTAAGTTTTCAAAATTTAGATTAGGATCATTCTGATGAGGCGATTCCGTGACTGTTATTAGGTGTTCATTGATTAAGTATAAATAGGGGGAACAGGGGTTCTAATGCCCCCCCCCCCCCCCCCGTTAGTTGATATAAAGGGGATTTTCATGCAGAATTAAGTTTTCAAAATTTAGATTAGGATCATTCTGATGAGGCGATTCCGTGACTGTTATTAGGTGTTCATTGAATAAGTATAAATAGGGGGAACAGGGGTTCTAATCCCCCCCCCCCCCCCCGTTAGTTGATATAAATGGGATTTTCATGCAGAATTAAGTTTTCGTTCAAAATTTAGATTAGGATCATTCTGATGAGGCGATTCCGTGACTGTTATTAGGTGTTCATTGAATAAGTATAAATAGGGGGAACAGGGGCTCTAATGCCCCCCCCCCCCCCGTTAGTTGATATAAATGGGATTTTCATGCAGAATTAATTTTCGTTCAAAATTTAGATTAGGATCATTCTGATGAGGCGATTCCGTGACTGTTATTAGGTGTTCATTGAATAAGTATAAGTAAGGGGAACAGGGGTTCTAATGTCCCCCCCCTTAATTTATATAAATGGGTTTTTCAAGCAGAATTTTCAGATTTCGTTCAAATCTCTGAATAGTTTTGGAAGTTTAATGGTTAAGTATAAAAGAGGGGGATAACTCTTTTTAAATTATATAAATGCTAAATGGGTTTTTATCAAGAATTATCTAATTTGCTCTGAATTTTGGATATAGATTTTTTATATGATAAAGCATGTCTTTGATAGTATAGGAGGTTCAATGATTAAGTATAAAAAAAAGAGAAAAGGGGAGAGCTGTTTCCCTTTC
Organism: Maratus speculifer; assembly: GCA_964019185.1. Lineage (NCBI taxonomy): Eukaryota > Metazoa > Arthropoda > Arachnida > Araneae > Salticidae > Maratus > Maratus speculifer. Next base: position 184,279,626 of record OZ025296.1, on the reverse strand, counting down.
TTAATTTTTTTTTTTCGAACGGAATTAACCCTTGAAAATATAAAACTTTAATGTGCAATTAGTATTTGTAGCCTGTGAGCTCAATGCCTTCAGTTTAACTGGGCAGTATTCTTTATTCTCTTTTTATCCTGAAATCTGGTATTTTATTCTTGAATAAGAAACCATATTCAATAATATTTCCATATGGTAATTTCATATTTCTAAGAGTGGAACTCAAAAGTTATGAAAACAGAACACTACAAATAGAAAATGTTTGCGAGGAATCAACAAAAGCAGTTACATAGAGAAATAAACTTCTACTGTGCTTTAGAAAACTACTAAAATTCAAAATTTAATCAAGAAGGAAAATATAATTTGGAATGTGTTTACTTGTAAAAATATATGGATTTTTTTTCATCGCAGTTGTACTTTTCTAATCCTAATTGCCCATGTTTTGCAACATTACTGTACATTATTGAGGTAAAGTGGAGGTCAATTTTAGATTCAACACCTTGAAAAAACAATCAGCTATAACAAAATCTTGAAAAATGCAGCATAGTAGTGCCACATATAGGGCAATTTACATCAAAAACTAAACAACATTAATATATATCAGGAACTGGCTGAATCTGTAGTTTGATGAAAAATAGTCTTTTAGTTTTTGTGATAGAACTATTGTGGAAATCATGAATAAAGCAGCATAGCAGCACCATCGGTTGGGCGATATACACTAATAACTAAACATCTCGAGTTTATATCAAGGTGTAACTGAATCTATAGTTTTGAGAAATTATGTGCATTAGTTCTTGAGATAGTGCCCATAAAATTTTTGTCAATTTCAGAATCACAGAGTGACATATATTTTCCAAAAAACACCAAATCATGTTCAGGACCTTCTAAAACGTTTAAATACATCAGAAACTGGAAGTCAAATTTTTCACAAATTCAATACTTACTTCGTGTAAAGATAGAAGAAAGTAATAAATGTATGCTTCAAATTTTATGTTAAAATTTTAATTTTACCATTCCCATTAATCAGCATATTATTGAAATAATTTTGCACATGAATTCATTTTTTAAAAAGAGAAAGTTGCATTTAATTTTATATCTAGATTTTATTCATGTAATCCTGTTTTAGTGAAATTGTGAACTTCTTGTTGCCGAATGGAATTCAATGATAAATGAATACTAAAATTTACCAGTTAAATTATTCGCATTATTTTGAAATTTTGTCAATGCATTTGTCAGATTTTTAAAATTATTACTGTAAATTTTGGAGATTTTTTATGTTCCAATAATACAGGGTTGGAAAAAAATCATGATTTAAAAAAAAAAAAATCGGATTTATTTGATTTAAATCAGATTTTTTTTATTTAAATCGGATTTATTTGATTTTTTTAGAATCCTATATTTAATTACTGTGTTTTTATGTTTTTACAATACATGAAGCAATTTTTTATAATAAATAACTAAAAAAGAATAAATAATATTCATAATTTATAAAAATAATATAAGAAATAATTATATAGTTAAGAAAATATTATATTCTAGTTACTGATCGGTACTAAAAATTGAACATCTAGGCTTTAATCTAAAGACATCCTATTATTTTGTAATTGAACTGTGCATACTAAATAACAAAAAAGAAATAAATTTAAATATGTTGTAAATGAATAGAAACTGGAAAATTTAAAAAAACAAATTAAAGACAGTAGTCTCCCTCAAATCCACTGCCCTACTATCCACAACTCTCTAAAATCCGTGCATAATTTACAGATGTAAACAATGAAGCTCTCAAGTCAGGTATAGGGACAAAATTTGACTTTTATTTTTATATCAATTCTATTTATATTTTAATCTGTAACTTTCATTAATATTGTTAAATTCATGCTTTTTCATGAAGGAAGAATAAATTTATTTCTGAAAAAAAATCAAGGTATTGCTAATATCAGTGGTGATCACAATCTTTTTGCAAAATGCATTTATACATTCATCAAGCTTTTTTTTTATTGTTGAGTTTGGTTAAACCTGAAATAAAACTTCTATATTTTATGATATTGATGTGAATTAGTAGTGCACCTTTATGGGGCAAGTTCTATTGAATAATTTAGGAAAAAATGCATCTCATCTTTATAATAAATATTTAGTTATACATTATTGATACTTTACTTCATCTTTGTTACTTTCAATATTTTAATCATTTTTAATTATCTAAATTTTTATTATAGTTTATTAACTTACATAATTGTTTTAATGTTTTACTATATTATAAGCATTCATTAACTTCAGTTGCATTATTAATAACAATCAAATTACTATTTAAAAATGTAAACAAACCCATGACCAAAAATTCACAAAATTCTAAAATCCACATAACCTCTGGTCCCAAGCTGTGCGGATTTGAGGAAGTCTACTGTATTCATTTAATGCAAGCTATTTATTAAGGGATAAAAATCACAATTAATTCTATATTTCTTAAGCAAATAGGAAAAAAACAGGGATTTAATTGTTTGAACAAAAACACTAATTTAGAAGCTTTGTCTACTCCTAATTTATTATGAAGGCTTGAACGAACTACTCCAAAAGAAGAAAATTGTCTTTTTACTCCAGTAGATGAAGCCACGGTTGTTGTTATTTGGTAAATAAATTCAATTTCAATTTCGCTGACTCTCTCTTTACCTCCCATTACATAAAAGGATTTCCGCCAATCATAATCTGTCATAATATCTGAAACTTTTTTATCAAGCAATGGTAATTTTTGAAATGGGCTGTTTTTTGCTTGAAAATGTGCTACAGTGATGAGAAGATTTAGACAATCTTCTTTAATGAATGCCAAATCTTCATTATTTTTCCTTACATTAAGTTTCATTTCATTTTGATTTAAAAGAAAGAACCTTAATAAAACTCCAGCAAAATAACAGCCATTAATAGTTTGTTCATATCTTGCTTTAAATTTTGTAATTCTATCGTTATCTAATACATTTTCTAACTTTTTACCCAAAATTTTCCTTTGATAAGTGCATTCATGTGAAATTGCAAAAAATTGATTTAAATCAAATGATTTTTTTAAAAAAATCAGTTGATTTAAATCTAGATTTAAATCTTGATTTAAATCAGTTGATTTAAATCATGCCAACCCTGCAATAATATAAACTAATTTGTTTTAGAGATTTACTTATTTGAACTGTATAGTTTTCATTTTCTTTATTTTCTTTTAATGGTTGCTAAGCAACCATTCATCTTAATCCTTATCCTTATAATGTTATAAATTTGAAAGCGTGTACGAAAATTTAAATGAAGTCAACATCAAAATTTATGAATTAATTAATGTCTTTGTATCTTTGCGTATAAATATAGCATAGTCCAGAAAAAAAGACATACAAACTGGAATCATTATACAATAACACAAATGAAAAGTGGTTGTATATAGCAGAGGATGCGCTTTTAGTTCCATTGATCAAGGTGTTGCCTTAACATAGGAGAAATGTGTGATAATGCAAAAACTGAAAATAATGTCGATAAAATACAAGGTAACATTCAGACCAATGAAGCTGAGCCACCAGTGCCAACTTTTTCTGATACAATTATGGCATTTCTAACTATATGAACTTTTATATATGCATATGAAATTACAAAAAGTCCTTCCGGCAGTGCCGGGAGGAAGGGGTAGCTTTCATATACTTATTTATTTTAAATTAAGTTATATAAATAAAATATACGAAGCTCAAAATAGTGGAACGTGAATATATAAGATAGAATACTAGTTTTTGTCAATACTGAATATTAATAGGATTTTTTAGAAATTAGTCATCTTTTATTCAACTTGGTTTTATTTTAAGCGATTTATAGGATCGCCAAATTCCATGATATCCATTTTAAAGTAGCATGATGGATAAAAAAACCCAATTGATCGTAATCTTATTTCATGTTAACATGCACACTCACATCGAAATCGATTAATATATATGAGTGCTGTCACAGGCAAATTGACTTTTTAAAAAAATGTCACCCATGTTAGAAATTAGAAGTAGTCAAAAATCCCAGGCATTTTTCAAGGTAAAGACAAAGCAAAAAATACTCCGGAATTCATTATTAAGATAAATAGTTTAGAAAGAACCTTTTTTCAATTTCTAATTTTTTTGTTTATACAGATTTTGTTTATTTAAAAGATTTTTGACAAATTTAAATGGCCACCATTTTGAAACAAGATGGCTGATAAAGTTGGCCCGTGAACTCTGTCAAGACATTGGCATGTACCATGAACACTCGGAGTTATACCAAAATCAGTTTATAAATATGCGTATTAATGCGTGACAAATTTCAGACTGTTTCAAAATGTCAATCACACTTGAAAGTGCCAAAACTCAGCCATTTTTCAAGATATAGATGAAACAAAAAATGCTCTGGAATTTTTGTATCAAGGTCAAAACACAAAAGAAAAATCTTTTTTAATTTCTTACTCTTTTGCACCTAATTTTAAAATTTAAATTACAAAAAATTAATATTTTGCCATTTTGAAACAAGACGGCGGTTGAAACTGGCCAACAAACTTGGTCTAAGTATCAGTATGTCCTGTCTATGCACCAAGTTTCATCCAAATCGGTGTTTAAATACGCATGTTATCACGTGACGAAAATCAAATCATTTCAAAATGTGAGCAACACTAGAAATTAAAAGTTTGATCGTCAGGATTCAGTTAATTTAAGAAACCAAAAATCTTTCGTTATATTTAACTTTGACATAAATTCGATAGACAAAGGAAGAAGAAAAATCATTTTTGTGCGGGGAAAAGGAAAAATGGTTATTAGATTTTTTACAGAATATGAGATCATATTTCAGAAGCTAAAATAATATGAATATTTCCAAACACTTTTAAATTAAGTAATGTATGTGAATCCAAACACTGTGAATTTGTGAACTGTGAATTTCCAAACACTTTTAAATTAAGTAATGTATGTGAATCATAAATGAGAGAAAAAGAACTTTAAAATAAATTTTTACATGAGAAATGCATTTAAAAGTGGAATTTTTTGATATATGATATATTTTCATTCCTAGGAAATTCAAATGTCACATACATGGTATAAAAGTTGAGCAGTTGGCAAATTTGTTTACATATTATTACATTTGATACAACATAAATACAAATAAATATATGAGCAAATACTTTCGACCCCCCCCCCTTCTATACAAAATATATATATATGTATATTTTAACAAATTACAATGACTATTTGGAAAACAATATTTTCAAAGACTATATTTTAGACTTATAAATGATTTCTATATTTTAAAAAACAATAATACCATAATTTTTATGATGATCACAACTTAGCTTACACAAGTAGCTTACGTAATAACAGAGTTATATTAATATGCCTGGACATTTAGAGTCAGTTTCTGGGCCAGTTACAATCAAATATTAAATGAAATTTTAGTTTAACAATTTTTGGTAATGTAAATTTTTAAATTTCTAAACATTGCACATTTTTAATTTTTGCACCATCATATACAGAAAAGAATTACTTTTAAATGCAGCTTGTTTGAAACTTTTATCTAAATTTGTCATTGAGTTAATTTTTTTTTGTAGTTTTTAATACTTTTTTTGTTATTGTGGCAAGAGAAATATTTCATTTCTAGACATTAAGCATGGACCAATCAGAAAACTAATAAAATAAAATAAGTTGCGGAATTGAACCAATGAAAACATCCAAATATACTTCGAATTTCCCAATTCTCTACCGAGAATAAAACTAAGTTGACAAAAGAAATATCCAGCTTTGGGAGATCCACATCTGTAAGGAAGGGGTTTGTAACATCATCGATCTCTGCGTGAGTGACATTACTTAGTATGCTAAATGCTACTTAGCTATAACCCGCTTATTCTTTTAAATGAGTTTTACAACTTTAGCATTTTAGGCGTATGGTCATCTTCACTTACCAAAACAAAAAAAATGTGAAGAAACTGGTGTCCCGTAAAGACACTTCAGTCACTCCGACACTTGTGAAGTACCCCCCATTCTCAGAAATGGGGAGTGGGAAAGAAGACTTAAAATACAGATTTCGGCCAAGATCATTGGTTAATTTGTTTGAATCGGTGGTATTGTCTTTGAAAAGAAAGGGGGGGGGGAATTCAATAAATGACGGGGAGAAAAAAATCTGAACCTGTGTTGGGGGGGGGGGGTTAATATCTGACCCCTTCCCCTTGGTTGGACCATTATGAGGGAAGAAATGGCTCAAAATTCAGATTTTGGTTTGTCGAATGCATCCGAATCGATAATCTGTTTGAAAGTGTTGTTTTTCCTGGAAAGAGAGAAAGAAAAAAAAATTAACAAATGACAGGGAAAAAAATCTCTGATCCTGGGGGGGGGGGGGGGGGTTAACCCCCAAACTTTCCCTTGGCTGCGCCACTGTGTTCCAGGCTTTATTATGTACTATGTACACACCAAGTTACATCCAAATCGATTTATAAATGCAAGTGTTATCACGTGACAAAAATCAGAAGAAAAATTCAAAGTGCTATAACTCAATCATTTTTACTTCTATCTTCAATAGAAGAAAGTATTGTAATCGAAATTTTTTTTGACTTCCGGTTTTCGACGGATTTACACGTTTTAGGGGTCAAAGATTTCAAAAAACATGTTTTTACAAAATGTCTGTATGTCGCCATTCTACCATGAAAAAGTGTATGAAGTTATGCATAGAATTGAACCAAATTTTTTGCGAGTGTTTTTGGCTGTGGCAAGCAGGTCCTCCTTCAGTTTTGAAATATTCTGCCGGAAGGGGGCGCTGCAATCGCGATTTATGTGCCATTTTCAATATTGTACAGACCAAAAGTATAAGAAGTTATACATCAAATTGAACCAAATTTTTTGTGTATGTGTATGACTGTGGCTAGTTGGTCCTCCCTGAATTTGAAAATAATCCGTTGGAAGGGGACGCTGCAATCGCGATTTTTGTGCCATTTTTAATATTGCACCGATTAAAAGTACATGAACTTATGCATCGAATTGAAAGAAATTTTTTGTGTAAGTGTATATCTATGGCTAGTTGGATCGCTCTGAATCTGAAAAAAATCTGCCGGAAGAGGGCGCTCTAATACCGAATTTTATGCCATTTTCAATATTGTGTATGAAGTTATTTCTAGAACTGAGTACATATAAACATTTTGTATATGATTATTTTTTGGTAAGGCAAGTAGGTCCTCCCTGAATTTGAAAAAAAATCTGCCTATCATTCTATTGTCCATCGGCTCGTGCAGAGACGGAAATTCATTTTTACTCCGATTAATTGATTGAAGCAGAAATTTAAGATGAAAATCAAAGTTGGTAGGGTATTGAATTAAAATTATTAAAGCATTAAAATGAGTAACTTTTTTTTTAATATTAAAATGCATGTATGAGATAGAAGAAAGTTTTGGGACTGGCACATCCAACTAGTTTAAGATATAGACAAAGTAAAAAGTGTTTTGGAATTGATGTTTTAAGATCTAACACATAAAATAAAAATATTTTTCAACTTTTAATTTTTTTTGCATTTTATTTTAGAATTAAAAAAAAAATTAAATGGCCGTCATTTTGAAACAAGATGGCAGATGATGCTGGCCAACGAACTCGGTCGAGATATTTGTATGTACTATGTACATACGAAGTTTCATTCAAATCGTTTCATAAATATGTTAGTTATCGCATGAAAAAAATCAGATATATATAATTATATATGTATGTCAACATTTGAACGGAGGGTGGTTTTGGTGTCTGGGGGTCATGATCGGTGAAAATATACCAAAATTTTCTGAAAGTGCTTTCCTCCGGACGGCTGCAATAGGTAGCTTTTTACTTTTTGTAATGAAAGCTACCTAAAAATGACCGAAAAATGTTGTATGTCTTGCAATTTTTTTTTCTAATTAAAAAAAAAAATTAACAAAAATTCAAACAATATTATTGATTTTTCAAAATAAATATCAACTTTCTATAACTTCAATTTATTTCTTTTACTGTTTAGTAAGCAACAAATTAGTATTTAACAGTATATTGTATACATTGCAATGCATTTTTTAATGCATAAACATTGTGCTTTTTCATATTTTGAAGTTAATCCGTATTCATCGGGGTTTTTTTTTTTTTTTTTTTTCTGAAACGCTTAAAAAATGATGGATTGAGATACTATGTTATTTATAAATTATATAATATAAAGAAGTCAGTTTTTATATAAAAACAGAAGTAAATAGTATGCAAAAAGCAATAATATATACATATGTATAAATAAGTGTATATATAAATACAAACAAACCTCACAAGGTTTCTTCTCATAGTCATTTATTATATCATTCAAAAAAAAATTTCACTTTCTGAAGCCCTAATTGCATAAACCATTTTTCATAAAATTCCAAGGCACCAAAATCTATATGTACATAACTGGAGGTAGAATCATACCAGATCCAGAATTTAATAAATTATAAAAGAAAATAGTTCAACAATATCATTAAAGAAAAGAAAAAAAAAACAGAACAAAATATGATTAATACCTTTTATCTGTTCATGTTATCATAAGAAATATTCAATATATGAACTTTTGAATGGAAATGCTCTGACATTTTATTTCTAGAAGCTATCGTTTTCAGTATAATCTTGAAATAGTTATGGAAATTTAAAATTTCCAGATATAAAGGCAATTGAGAAACTACTACCACTTATACTAATTTACAATTTTATGGAATTAAAATTCTCATACACGAAAATAATTTTCATCTAGAAATGGCATTTTATAAGGTTTTGAACAGACAGATTTTTTGAGAGAAGAAAACTCATAGTTAAAATCTATTAAAATCCAGCATCACTCAAAAAACCTGCCAACCTTGATTTGTTTACTTTTATTGCACAGTAAATAAATAATCAAATTCATATATAACTCTGGGGGGGGGGGGGGAATTTAAAAGATGTTATTAAATATAGGGTTAGGAATTAATAAAAGATGGGAGAAAGTGGAAACTTCATAAAGGAATATCAATACACACATAACAAAAACCATGTGTTATCAAACTACTTTTTATTCCAAACTATACTTATTACAAAGAAAATTTATGAAAAGTTTGAAAAAAGACTTCAAGTAAAGAATATAATTTTTGAGATTTTGATTACTCTAAATTTTATAGATGTTTATACATAGCAAAAATTGAATTTAAAGTAAATAAAAATTAAGCAGGGACAATCTGAATACAATTCCCATGATACTTACTACCTGTGAAAAAGTTTAAAAACTGATAAAAAGAAATAAATAAAAATGAAAATAAATATTATTAAATGAATAAAAATGAAAATAAATATTAATATAACATCAATAATTCTTTAGCAGTAAAAAATCCTTATGACTATACAAACAAGAAACAGCAAACATAGCAAGCAATAAACATAAACAAACAATGTGTAAACAGCGCCACCTGGTGCTGCTTTAACATAACAATGATATAGGCACCAGCACCATCTATTGATGAAATATTGAATAATATAAAATGGTTTCAAACTATGGATGTTTAGAGAGAAAAAAAAAATCAAACTCAAATATTCAGAAGATTAAAAAATGAAAAAATATTATATATATATCTTATTTTAAAAATGCAAATGTCTTATCTTGAAAAATAATTTAATGTTCATGATATGCAAATTCTTTAAATAATTTATATTTTGAAGGAAATTTCTAATTTCTTCAAAATATAAATTAATTTCTTTCTTCTAATTTCTTCATTTCTAATTTCTCTTTAATATCTTTCAAAAAACTTATATATCTTAATAATATTGCTATCAAAAAGTTAAACAAACCTATCAAAGTGTTTCCTGTTTAAAATTATATTTTGTAATAAAAATATTGTATAAGTATATATAATTCACACACATATATACATCATAGGTACAGATTTATCGTAGACATGCATGTGTTAACTAGATTTTTTTGTTGTGGCCACTAACTTTTTGTGTATAACTGTTTTTTAACGATATTTTTCCTTGTAATAATAATTTTAAAAAAAAAGGCCTGGTTTGTATTTTTATTGTGTATAATAATCTCATATATTCACAATTTTTAAGCATACTTTTGTATGACAAAATCAAAATAAGAAATATAATTTTCCTTGTATTTTCCATTATCATAATTGCCATTTTTTTAAGTGTATCTTGCCCAACATATTTTTTCAACTGTGCATGTTTAAGATTTATATTTTACTTAATTCAAATTTTAAGAGTTTTATGATTAAGGGTCCTCCCTCTGCCCCCGAAAACACTCATAAGCTAATACTATTCCTATAGGGTGGCATTTTTATAATAACTCATAGGATTTTAATATTTTCAACTGAGTGAAAAATTGCCTAGGCCGGGAATTGAACCCAGATCCTTGGCTTACAAGGCCAATGCTTTACCATTTAAGCTAATTGGGCAATAGCCAGCCGGGATTTTTCACTCAGATCCATCATTCTAATAACTCTTTCGCATTTTGACATTTTTAAATAATTTTCTTTGCATTGGATAGCTGAGGTCCCTCTCAAGATCGCTCCTTGGTTACTTTGCAGATATTTTTTATAAAATTACTTTTACTTTCTGAACCAATTCTGTACATTAGGGATGCACAACCTGTGGCCCACAATGGGTTAACATGTGGCTAGCGAGTTTCGTCAATTTACTGCAAGAAAATATAAATTTCGTCATTTAAAAATCGCAAATTTCATGGACTGGCACGGAAAAATCACGGATTTCATTGATCAAATGCGAAAAAAAAAAAAAACAAATTTTGTTGATGCAGTTCAGGAAAAAATAGGAAATTTCCCTGATCAGGCACGAAAAAGCTGCAAATTTCGTTGATCAAGTGCGAAAAACTGCACATTTTGTTGATTGAGCAAGGAAAAAATCAAGAATTTTGTTGGTGATGCTAAAAAAATTTTTTTTAATTAAATTCATTGACAAAAAAAAAAAAGAAAAAAAAACGATTTCTCTGTTTATTGCGTGAAAAAAAGCGAATTTCCTTGATTAGACTCGAAAAGTCAAACAGGGATGAAAAAAAGCAAAAATTTCGTTGATTAGCTATGAAAAAAATCATGTTTCTCACTTTATCAAGTAAACAAAAAATTGTGAGTTTCATCTTCTCACTTAAAAAAATTATGGGTTAATACAAAAATCGCATATTTCATCAATTAAGACAGGAAAAATCGCATATTTTGTCAATCGGAAACTGAAAAATTGCAAATTTCTTTGGTCTGAAACAAGAATATTGTGAAATCTGTTGATCGCATGCAGAAAAATTGCTAATTACATTGATCAGGTTCTAATAAAATCTCAAATTTCGTTGATCAAGTGCACAAAAATTGCAAAATTTGTCGATCATATGAAGAAACATCAGGAATTTTGTCAATTGGCTTAATAAAAATCACAATTTTCACCAATTTCATTAAAATTGCGAATTTCGTCCAGCAAGCTCAGAAAAATCAGGAATGTAATTGATCTTGAATGGTAAAACATTGCGAATTTCGTTCATGGACTTCGTAAAAATCGAGAACTTCGTCGATCAGTTTTCTAAAAATCATGAATACCGTCTATAGGCTTCGAAAAATTAGCGAGTTGTGTTGATAAGGTGCAGAAAGATTAGGAATTTTCTCTATTGACTTCTTAAAATTTAAGAATTTTGCCAATTAGGAGAGGAAAAATCATAAATTTCGTTGATCAAGTGTAGAAAAGTCACAATTTTTTCAGCTTTGTAATTATTGTGAATTTCGTTCATCGGCTTTGTAAAAATCACAAACTTTGTTGATCCAGTTTGAAAAAATCGAGAATTTTCTTGATCAAGTTAGGAAAAATTGCATATTTTATCGATCGGCTTTGTAAAAATCATGAATTTTGTCGATCAGCTTGAGAAAAATCATGAATTTTGTCGATTGTCTTCATAAAATCGCGAAGTTTGTCAATTGCCTTAGTAAAAATCGTGAATTTCGCTGATCAGCTTCGTAAAAATCGAGAGTGTCGCTGATCAGCTTTGTAAACATTGCAAAATTTGTTGATCATGTCATGAAAAGACGATGAATTTTCACGATCGGTTTTGTAAAAATTGCAAATTTTGTCGATCAGTAATTTCTTCAATCATATGAAGAAAACTGCCAAATTTCGTCAATCATGCAAAGAAAAAACGGGAATTCTGTCGATCATACAAAGGAAGTCTAATTTCGTTGATCATGCGAAGAAAATCACTAATTTCGTAGATCGACTCCTTAAAAATCGTGAATTTTGTTGATCATGTGAAGCACAATCACAAATTTTGTCGATCTTGTGAAGAAAAATAGCAAATTTCATCGACCAGCTTCGTAAAAATCGCAATATTCCTTGAACGGCTTTTTTAAATTCTCGAATTTTGTTGATTAGGCATGGAAAAATCGTGAATTCCTCGATTGTTTTTGTAAGAATTGCGAATTTTGTTGATCATATAAAAGAAAATCATTAATTTTCTCGATTAACTTTGTAAAAATTGTGAATTTTGTAAAAGCACAAATTTGGGTAATCAGACATAGAAGAATTACAAATTTGATTGATCGAACACAGAAAATCGTGAATTTCATTAATCAGACATGCAAAAATCTTGTTGATCGACTGCTTCCCTCTTCTTCGTTCATAAAGCTCAGATTTTTTTAGGCACCACCATTTATGCTTGTTTTTTTAGCACTTTTAATAAAAAAAATTTACTCTCCAGAATAACGTCAAAGAATATTTTCACATTTTGAAAAAAATCCTTGTTATATATAACATTTTTGACGAATTTCTCACTTTTTGAGATTTTTTGATGAAATTCACATATTTATTTCACGATAACTCTGTCGATTTTTTTCTGCAATCTTGAGATGAAATTCACATTTATTAAGCGACCCAGGTGTGATTTTGTTCTGAATTTTTCAAAAATTTAAGGTATTCGGTTCCAAAAAAAAAAAAAAAAAAAAGTATTCCGAATTTCACACAAATGGTCGCCGAAAAATTCAATTTTGTAAATCGCTCGCTGAACAATCTCGAATTTCGTCAGAGAATCGCTGGAAAAATGTATATTTTGTCAGAAGATCATGAAAAAACACAAATTTGGTCAGAAGATCGCAAAAAAAAAAAAAAAAAACACTAATTTTGCAAGAAGATCGCGAAAAAAAACACAAATTTTCTTAGAAAATCATAAAAAAAAACCACAAATTTCTTCAAAAAATAGTTTTAAAAATCACAAATTTCATCAAAGGATTAAAAATAAAAATGCGGATTTCATACAGGGATCTGAGAAAAAATGCAAAAATCTTTAAATGATCGCAACAAAATGACAAATTTTGTCAAAAAATCGGGAAAAATCGTCAAAAGATCACTAAAAATCGGGAATTTTCATCTAAAAATTGTGAAAATCGGTTTCATTTCTACAAGTATCCTAAGGCTGTTACAACTTTCTTTATACAGTGTGTGTTCTGAAATGCATAGGTGTATTTTTTTTGCAGGAAAAGATTTAAAATAGTCTGAAAATTTTGCCCTCTTAATTTCTTTCTTTCACAAGTATGTGATACTTGCAGTAATATTTTTTAATTCTCAAGAAAAACCGCAATATTTTTTATTTTATAGTGAAACTATGCAAAATCCATTCTTCAATCGAACATAAAAAAAACTAAAAAACAAACATTAAAAAAATCACTTATTTTATAATTATAGCATTATAAGAAATAATTCGATTCTCATATATTATAATGTAAATTCATAGATTGCAATAACTAGTGTAAGTGAAAAGCTTTAGAAAGAACCTTGTCAAATTAGATATTTTTATTTTAGATTTCTATAATTTAAAATAATCCAACATGTAAATATACAGAAACACCTTAATAAATACATTTTATTTCACTGATGTTGATGCATGTGTTGTGTATCAAGATTTAGGAACCGTTGAATACGTGTTCAAAGTTTAAAACATTAAATAGAGTATTAATCAATTTGAAAATCGTTCATTAATAATATAGATTTAAATTAATTTTATTCTTTTGATGAATGCTAGGATTTGAATTTGAAATACATAAATCACAGTTTAATGTTATTAAATATGCACTAGAAAAATAATACGCAGGTGTTTGGAATAAAAATCAACATAAATGGGAAGAAAAAGCTATGCTTACCAAACTTGAAACTGCTCTATTTTCATAGTGGATCCATTAAATTAAATTTTACAGCAGATTATTTAGTGTTTGGCTAGCAAGTATACACCTTTAAAGCAGAAGAAGAAATTTCACTTGCTGCTTCAAAAGTGTTCCCAGCTGGCCAATTATTTCATAAATTGAATTAAAAAATGTCCGCACTTTCTTTAATATTGAAAAAATCTTACATAAGCAATCGCTCTGTTTCGTAAAGCACATGGCAACTACATAAATTAAAATTACAAAACTAAAAATAACTGCTAACTGAATTATGACATTTCCTTGGTTTATGTAAAATAGAAAAAAAAAATTTGATATACTACAAGTAAATCATTCAAATAAACATATTTTTAAAATCTATACTATACATCCACAGGTATTTCGTGGTGTAAACAAACCAAAAAAAGAAAAAGCTATGCTTACCAAACTTGAAACTGCTCTATTTTCATAGTGGATCCATTAAATTAAATTTTACAGCAGATTATTTAGTGTTTGGCTAGCAAGTATACACCTTTAAAGCAGAAGAAGAAATTTCACTTGCTGCTTCAAAAGTGTTCCCAGCTGGCCAATTATTTCATAAATTGAATTAAAAAATGTCCGCACTTTCTTTAATATTGAAAAAATCTTACATAAGCAATCGCTCTGTTTCGTAAAGCACATGGCAACTACATAAATTAAAATTACAAAACTAAAAATAACTGCTAACTGAATTATGACATTTCCTTGGTTTATGTAAAATAGAAAAAAAAAATTTGATATACTACAAGTAAATCATTCAAATAAACATATTTTTAAAATCTATACTATACATCCACAGGTATTTCGTGGTGTAAACAAACCTCGTCGAGCTTCGCATGCGCGACATAAGTTGCGCGATTGAATTTAATTTGTATAACCCTATTGCTTTAGCACTCTCGCCAAGCACTTTCGCCGACGATTTTCGCCAAGGTGGCGAATCGAACACAATTTAGAAAATTGCTATTCTGTCCTCCTCTCGACCTTCCTAAAACAAAAAGAGGACATAGCTATGTCTTTTTTAGAGCATTAAACGAGGAAACGAAATGTGAGTAAAAAATCACTCTTTTTCAGTTTTATGAATGAAAATGTTGGTTTGTAGCGTCAATTTTCAGAGACGATGTCGAGAAAGCATTCTTATAACTAATAGTATAGAAATTATTATTCAGAATAAACTCCTTTGAAAATATTATCTTCTCCTCTGACAAGATAAATGATAAAATGGACCTTATGCACGTAACGTCACACGTACGTAACGTTACGTATGCACGTAACGCCAGAGCTGGCGGTATGCTAACCTGTTATTCTAGTCACCGCACCGCCAGAATGCCTGAATGCGCAGGCGCAAACATCGCTAGCAGACGATTTCAACCTTTCTGGGTACATTTTAACATAAAATTTACAAATTTAAAGAATTTTTTTGCAAGCAGAACAACAATTTTGAATTTATATTACAATATATTAAGTATAAGGAAAGGGCAGCTGACGTCACTGTGGGCTCTTATTAGTGTGGGCAAGCTGTTTTCGCTCGTGCTTCGTTATAGCACCGATTCTTCCGGCATTCTGATTGGTCTACAAATTTTATTATGGTTGACTGCTTGCTATGATTGGGCTACGTCGTCAAGATGATTGCTACAATGATCGCTATGACAAAAATGTAGTGGTAGATTGGTTGAAAGAAGTGTTTGTTTGTAAACATGCCCTTTCCTTATACTTAATAAATTCTTTAAAAATTCTTTGTTGAAGCAGAATATATATATTCTGCTTCAACAAAGAATTTTTTCCGGTATTTCTAACAAACAAGCATTAATAATTTGCACTCCATAGACTGCTATGCTAAACACCGCCAGTAAATACCGCCAGTGCAGCAGACGAATTTTAGCCTCGAACTCAGCTTGTGTGTATAAGGTCCATTTTCCGACTTCGGCGTACAGCACATGCAGTCACTGACTTGACACTGGTCTTCTTCCTTCATAAACGAAACTGAAAATGAAACTTTTGTATTTCATAAATTTGGCAACTTGGGTATTTCCTCTGTCTGGTATGAATTACCGGAAATGACATTATTTATTGGTTTATTTACATTACATGTGCCTTTAAATATTTTTTTAAACTAAAAATTAATATTTATTTTAATGCATAAACATTAAAAGAATTATAATATTTCAATGGATTTTATGAATCAACTTCACAGTTCAATTATTAATAGCTCTTAGTGTATTTTAGGTATGTAATCGGCTAATGTAATTTTACAGTATACTAGCTTCTATTATATCGTAACAATATAAGAATATTAGATAATTTCAATTAAAAATATTTGAATATGGGATTTATATAATGTAAGTTATCTGTAAAATGAAATGAAAGTATAGTAACCTACAAAAGCTAGCGGAAGCGCAAAAAATATAGAATTATATAATAATTAAAAGCATTAAAAAATCATGATGTCCAGTGCTGTTATAAATCGTTCACACCGTTATATGTTATGTACCCCAAAGCAGAATACTTTGTAATGTTCTGTGGGAATTGCACGAGTTTTTCTGATGACCAATTGAAAATTTTCTGAAACTTTAAATGAACGATTAAAGAATTTTTCGATTTTTTTTTTCTCCGATATTGAGCAATGACTTTCCAGAGGTGATTCCGAGTTCTTTTTAAAAAAGAATTCTGAAATTAGTATCAAATTTTCTGAAAGATTACAACAGAAGAAAGTTGCTTCTATTCCCAGCACTAATTATGTTTTTTCCCCAGTTATTTGATGAAATTTGCGTTTCTTTCACAACTTTTTGACGAAATTTGTGATTTTTTGTCAAAATTTGTGGTTTTTCATGATCCTTTGAGAAGATTTGCATTCTTTTGCGATCTTTTGACAAAATTGCAGGTTTTTTGCAAACTTTTGATAAAATTTTTGAGTTTTTTGCGATTTTTTGATACAATTTGCGAGTTTTTTGTGATCTTTTGTCAAAATTTGCAGTTTTTCCACAAGCTTTTGACGAAATTTGCTGTTTTTCTCACAATTTTTCGGTGAAATTTGCCATTTTTCACGATCTTTTAGCAGAATTTGCTGCTTTTATACAATCCCTTAACTGAATTTAATGTTTTTTCATGATTCTTTGACGAAATTTACAATTCTTTCATGATCTTTTGAGTAAATTTGTGTTTTTTGCGATCATTTGACAAAATTTGCGTTTCTTTGCAATCATTTGACGAAAATTCTGCTTTTTTTTTTTGTTATCCTTTGACAAAATTTGTTTTTTTTTCTCTGCGATCCTCTGAGAAAATTGGCGAATTTTCTTAGTATGATTGATGAAATTGATTTTTTTTTAGCGGCCATTTGTCGAAATCAACAATTATTTTTGGATACATGATCGATTTTTTTTTTTTTTTTTCTTTCGGAATTGACAGCTTAATTTTTTAGAAAACTCAGAACTCCTGTGAATTTTACAAGTGATTTCTTGAAATGTTCTGCAGAAAAGCCCGTTGTTCTGCGACGTACATCGCACTTTTAAGCGTATTCTGCTTTGAGGGTTATGTATATCTTCGGGAATAGATAAAAACATTTTGCTTTATAGTTAAAATTACCAATTTAAGTAGTTAGACAGCTAAATGTCGGACTCAACGGAATTTCACACAAAATTATTTGCTATAGGTTTTTAAAAATGAATAGGCTTATGGTGAATTGAAAAAGTGAACAACGTTATCTTTACTTTCAACTGACTTTGATATGCTTGTTTCGGTGACAATGTACCGCGACTTTTCAACTACGATATTATATGTTTGTTTCTGGTCATAACCAAAAGCCATTGATTCATTACTTTTTGTAACTTTAACAAGTCTCTGTCATTTTCGGCCAATTAAATAGTTTTTGAAACACTTGACTCTATATTCCTTCTGTTTATCTGTCAACAATTTTGTAATGAATTGGTCACTCAAAGCACTATCAAAATCTTCAGTTAAAGTTGACTGCTGAACCCCATAAAAGTTTAATATCAGTTCATCATCTATTCCCCTAATTGCAATTTGATGGTCATCAGAATATACTAAGTTGTGAATTATTGATATGTTTTCATTAGTTAAAGGCCTGCCAGACCAGGGAATCATCATAGATTGATTTGTAATTTGTAATTATTATCAATACTTAACATTTTTAAAGTATTGAACTAAATATGAGCATTTGATTGGCCTGGATATTTATCCCGAAATGCAGGGCCGTGCTTAGGACTTTGGCGGCCCTGGACGAACTATATTTTGGCGGCCCGTTTTTCTGAAATTTTTTAAGCAGGTATAAAATGTTATAAACTGTACAAAATGTATCACAAAAGTGAAATTTCTATGAATTTTTTAACACAAAAAGTTGTAAAAAAAAGGTCATAAAAATTATTATAAAAAAATCACATTTCCCTTGCCCATCACATCAGTATTTAAAATAATAATTTTGGTTTAAGTTCATTTCCCCTGACAAATTTCAGTTCATCTGGATTTATAAGTTTTAGCATCATAAATAGTACTTAATCATATCATACATATATTATAGAGCCGTAAAGTTTGTTTCTTTGTAGGGGCTAATCTCCATAACTACCGAACCGATTCCAAAAGTAATGATGCCAAAATGATGGTATTTGCCCCGATTCAAACATAGGCTATATATTAGCAGAGTTTCCCCCACGTTTAAAAAAGGGCAGGGCGCTACTGTTCTGAAAAGGGCACTTTAAGGAGTTGAATCTAGAA
Organism: Maratus speculifer; assembly: GCA_964019185.1. NCBI lineage: Eukaryota > Metazoa > Arthropoda > Arachnida > Araneae > Salticidae > Maratus > Maratus speculifer. The sequence goes on along the minus strand of OZ025296.1, from coordinate 184,260,728 downwards.
TCTCGCAGTTCAAAAGGTCGTGAATAGAAACAGAAAATTCATCAAAAAATTGAATAAAAGGTAAATTTGTTAAAAGATCGCAAAAAACAGCAAATATTGTTAAAAGATCGCGAAAAAATGGCCAATTCTGTCAAAAGATCGCAAAAAACAGCAGACTTTGTTAAAAGAACGTAAATAACGGCATATTTTGCTAAAAATCGCGAAAAAACTGTAAATTTTATTAAAAGATTGTAAAAACAGCAGTTGTTGTTAAAAGATCACAAAAGACGGCATATTTTGCTAAAAAAAAGCGGATAAAAACGACAAATCTCGTGAAAATATAGCGAAAAAAACAAAACTTTTCACAGAATTTTCCGCTTTATTGCGATTTTTGCACGAAATTTGCCGTTTTTTTCGCAAATCTTTTGACGAAAGTTACTGTTTTTTGCGACTCATTTGACAAAATTTTCCGTTTTATCGCGATTTTGGAAGAAATTTGTCGTTTTTCCAAGATCTTTTGAGAAAATCTGCCGTTTTGTGAAATTTTGTGATGAAATTACCATTTTTTTGCGAATCTTGCCAGAAATTAGCCGTTATTTCGCAATTTTTAATGAAATATGTCGATTTTTTAGCAATTTTCTGACGAAATTACCTGTCCCACGGGATGCGTATGAGGCTATTTTTTTGCGTAATTTACGTGCGTTTGGATAATCGCTGGAAAGCTGCGTTTTTTCAAATGTGGGGCATGAAGGGCGCTATTTTTTTGAATGAATGACAAGAGGGGCGTTAATTTTTGGATGAGGGGCAAGAGGGGCGCTATTTTTTAAACTAAAGGGCAGGAGGGGCAGAGTGCCCTCCTAAAACCCTCTGGGGGAAACTCTGTATTAGGTTGGTGTTACTACCTTTTAGGGGATGTAGGAGCAAAAAAATGTTCTAGTAATGAGATTTTTGTGTTCAGCGCCGTGCGAAACGGGAGGGAGGGGGGAGACCGAAGGGGGCGGTCGCCCCGGGCACGGAAATTTAGTGGGCGCCAAATTTATACTGCCAACGTCATCTTTTGCTTGTTACAAGAAAAAGTTGTGGGTGGGGCGCCAAATTGCCACTTTGCCCCGTGTGCAGTTTTCTCTTCGCACGGCCCTGTTTGTGTTACTGAAGGACCTAGAGGTATAAAATTTGGTATGTTAATTATTTATAAGATATAAATTATCTCTTTCCTTCCCGGCACTAATTATTTATGGTGCAGTTTGGTTTAATTATGATTTCATTTCAAGTCAATTTCTGATTAAGTGTAAATTCCTAGAAGTTCAATTTGGCTCAAACAGACTTTTAAAAACTTAGCTCAGTATGTTATTTCTGTTTAAAAACTATACCCATAGTAAGAAATAATCATTCTTGTTTATATGTGTGCTATTTTCTTGAAGGACCGCTACATTTTTTCCAAGACCGTTTGATAAAATTCAGGTTTTTATCACGACCCTTTGACAAAATTCACTTCTTTTCCGTAGCCATTAGATGAAATTCGCGTTTTACCGTTGCCCTTCGACGAATTTTACTTTTCCTGTGCAGCCCTTCGGTGGAATGTGAGTTTTTTTCGCAATCCTTTGTTGAAATTCATATTTTTCCCCATGGTCCTACAACAAGATTTGCGTTTTCTCTGTGGCCGTTTGACAAAATTTGCATTTTTTGCAATCTTTTGCCGAATTTGCGTTTTTCGCTATTTTTTAAATGAAATTCGCATTTTCCCGCTATTTTTTGATGAGATTTACATTTTTTCTGCGACCCTTTTGACGAAATTAGAGTTTTTTCTGCAATCCTTTGTTAAAATTTGCGTTTTTCTTGTGACTTTTAGGCAAAATTTCTTTTTCTTCGGGATCCTTGTTAGAAATTTGTGATTTTTTTCGCCTTTTTTAAAATAAATTCGCTTTTCTTCCGTGGCATTTTGACAAAATTTGGTTTTTACCTCGATCCTTTGACAAAACTTGTGTTTTTGACAATCTTTTGACGAATATTTTCTTTCTTTTTTTGCGACTCTTTCATGGAATATGCAGAGTCTCCCCCAGATGGTTTCAGGGGGGCGCGGCACCCCTCCTGCCCTTTAGTTTAAAAAATAGCGTCCCTCTTGGCCCTCATCCAAAAAACTAGCGCTCCTCTTGCCGCTCATTCAAAAAAATAGCGCCCTTCTTGCCTCACATTAGAAAAAACGCAACTCTTCAGTGATGATGCGGTCCAAAAATTACGATAAAACGGAAAAATTTATTAAACGATTCGCGAAAAACGGCAACTTTTGTCAAAAAATCGCGACAAAATGGCAGATTTTGTCAAAAGATTTGCAAAAAATGGCATATTTCGTCCAAAAACTGCAATAAAACGGAAAATTCTGTGAAAAGATTCACGAAAAACGGCAAATTTTGCCATAAATTTGCGAAAAAAAGCAAAATTCATCAAAATACCCCGGAAAAATGGCAGATTTCGTCAAAAGGTTGCGAAAAAATGCAAATTTCGTCAAAGGAGCACAAAAAAAAGTGAATTTTATTTTCGGAATTTGTTTTTTTGTGTTTAAGCATGACAGAATTGGCGGTTTTTTTACTATCTTTTGACGAAATTTGCCATTTTTTGTGATCGCCTAGTAAAATTTGCCGTTTTTTCGCGATCTTTTCCCGAAATTTGTCGTTTTTTTGCGATTTTTTTAAACCAAAATCTGCATTTTTTTTCATGATCTTTTAACAAAATCTGCTGTTTTTCGCAATCTTTTAACAAAATCGGTCGTTTTTTCACGATCTTTAACAATATTTGTCGTTTTTTCGCGGTCTTTTAACAAAATCTACCCTTTTTTTTCTTTTTTCAATCTTTTGACGAAATTTTTGGGATTTTTTCTTAATTCTTTGACATTTATGTTTTACTTTTTTTTTTTTTTTTTTTTTTTTTTTTTTTTACTGCTAGATTCTAAGATTCAGCTCTATAAAAGTGCCCTTAAAAATCAAAAAAGTTCCCTGAAGAATGTAAAAAGTGCCCTTTTCAGAATAATAGCGCCCTGCCCCTTTTTAAACCTGGGGGAAACTCTGGAATATGTATTTTTATTAACGACAATTTGGCAAAATTAGCATTTTCCCCCCAGGCTTCTTGATGAAATTAAGGTGTATACTGCAGACCTTTGCTGCATTCGCTTTTTTTCAGCTTTGATTCGACGAAATTCGCGTTTCATATCGGTTCTTTGGCAACATTCACATTTTTTTATCTTTTGCCAAAATTTGTGTTTTTTCCGGCAACTGCTTTTTCTGCGATGATTTGTCGAATTTTGCATTTTCCGGAGCATTTTAAAAAAATGCGTGTTTTTTTCAGAATCTTTTTGATGAAATTAGCGTTTTTTCCGTGCCCCTTTAACAAATTCGCTCTTTTTCGGGATCCTTTGTCGAAATTTTTACTTTTCCTGTGGTTTTTTTTTATACTAAATTCGCATTTCTTTCCGTAGCCTTTTGACGAAATTTGTTTTCTACTGCAGGCCTTTAATGAAATTTGGATTGCTTTTGCGATTTTTAGATGAAATTCGAGATTTTTCCACAGTACTTTCACGGAATATGCATTTTTTTACAACCCTTTTTCGAAACCACTGTTTCAGTCACCACCACAGTCTTTTGATGAAACTCTTGATTTTCTGCAGTCCTTCGACAAACTTTGCGTTTTCTCCAGTGACCATTAGAAGAAATTCACAATTCCTCTATGATCATTTGACATAATTCTCATTTTTCAGACACTTTGATGAAATCAGCTTTCTACTGTGGTCCTTTGACAAAATGTGTGTTTTTTTTCGCTGCCCTTTGACGGAATACAATATTTTTTTTCAGTATCATTTGTCGAATTTCACATTTTTTTTCTGCGTTTTCTTGATAAAATTTTGATTTATTTTACAAAATGCAGCCCTTTACAAAATTCGCAAATTTTTCAGTGGTCATTAGAAGAAATTCGAGCTTCCACTGTGATTATTTGACGAAATTCACATTTTCTCGGCGATCATTTTTTGAAAATTGACTTTTTTGTGATTCTATGTAAAATTTGCCTTTTTTGGTGGCACAAAATTCGCGTTGTATAAGTGACTTTTTGACAAAATTCGCATTTTATCCGCGGCTTTCAGTGCCTGATTTACGGCAGGACATTCGGGGCACAGGCCCAGGGCCCCTGATTTTTAGAAAAAAATTTGTTAAAGGTTTTTAATGTAAAGAAAGTATCTCGTCTTAAGATCAAGGGTAAAATGAATTATTTGATCAATAAAACATGGAAAAAAAAAAAGCAAATTTTGTTGACGGGTTGTAGAAAAAATGAGAATGTCCTCAAAGGACCGTGGAAAAATGCGTTTTTCGTAGAAAGAGCGAGCTAAAAAACATTAATTTTTATGTAGAATTTTCCGATTTTGTTTACAGGATTTTTTTTTATTTATTTATTTGGATATTTTTACTTTTGGAACCAGTTTCGAAAGTGAAAGTATACCGTCTAAAAATCTGCCAAGGAAATCGGAAAAGTAAAAAGCGGCCTTTGTAAAGATCGATCTCCACTAGCTAATGCAAAAATAAATAAATAAAACAAAATTGAAGAGTAGTATTGAAGTGCCAGCTAGATATTTTAAAAAATGTCTTCCATAATATTAACATTAGCATGCGGATGTTCTCTATAAATAGCTGATATTGATTGCATTTTCAATTGGAAAATCACCTCAGGATTTTAAAGTTATTCGTTCATTATAATACAAACGAACATTAAAAGAAAATTTGAATGAAAAATGAAGTATTATTGTGTAAAAATAAAATGTTAAACAATAAATACTTTACGTTTTGCTACACAAAATATTTTGGTTTAAACTTTTTTTTTTTTCCTTTTGCATAGCAAAATATTTAACAATGAAACGCTTATTTGTTTTCCACTGTGTCAGCGTTGTCCAAGTTCTCGCAGCTAAATAAACAATTATGTCACGATAATGAGATTTTTTATCTACTGAATCTAAGAGTGGACTTTTTGCTGGATATCTATAATATTCTTAAAACTTATTATATTTTAATGAAAATTTGGTATTCAGCCTAATTTATTATTATTGCCAGTTGCTGTAAATTTGAACAAAATTGCTTAATTAATAACGAAAATAACTTTATTTATTTATTTATTTATTCTTTCGTTTTTAATCGTAAGGAAAAGAAGAGTTTTGCTTTAGATTTATTTTCATTTCATTATTTCTGATTACTATTCGAACACTTTTTTATTTTATTTTATTTTATCTTATTTATTTATTTATTCATTTTTTTACAAACAAGGCAAAACTTTGACTTATTCATGGAATCTTTTTTTTCTTAATAGAATTTACACGAGTATTCAAATGATTTGGAATTAAAAAGCATGTTCTTTTTTTCAATAAATATCATCTTGAATTTAAATATTTGTAAATCGCAACAAAAGTTTTTAAAATTGCAATAAAATTCTTGAAAAATTAGAAAACAATTGTAGAAATTCAGAAATCACAGAACAAAATGTGAGGTTAAAAAATTTAAATTGGATTCCTTTTTACCAATATCAAAAATTACCACGGAACATGACTAAATCACATTGAAAATCGTTGATGAATGTGATTAAACTTTATTGAAAAGAGGACAAAATTGGCTATATTGAGATAAGATATTAATGCATTTTATAAATATTTAAAAAAATTACGGCAAATTGTAAAATAATATTTACCGTATTTTCGGGCGTATGCGCCGCACTCACCGTAAGCGCCGCACCTCCGAAAATGCATTAAAATAAAACAAATATTCATCAGAAGCGCCGCACCACCGTATGCGCCGCACTAACGAAAATACATCAAAATGTTAAAAATTTCGTTATATTCTGTGTTTTTTCGCCTTTTTTTAACATTTGTAAGATAAATCCAATTTTAAATTTGGTATATTTTTTAAGATAAAATTAAATTTGAATTCGTGCAGCCTTTTTTCGCGATTTTTTAATACGTTTTCTATAGTTTGTAATGACGTTTGCAGGGTTTTATCGCGATATTTGACAAAATTTACTGGGTTTTATCGCGATATTTGACGATTTTACAGTTTTTAGTGATACTTGAAAAAATTTGCGTTTTTCAAGGAATGAATCATGATGAATTGTATGAATCTTGAATATTTGGAAATGAATTGAATGAATACATGAAAAAAATTGCGTTAAAAAAAACGTAAATTCTGTCGAAAACACGCAGAAAAAAGGAGAAATTTGTAAAAAAAATCATAAAAAGAATGCCATCGTTAAAAAAGAATCTCGAAAAAACACACATTTCATCAACGATTTATGGACCATTCATTTCATCATGATTCATTTCGTTCTCATTCGCCTTTGATAATGGTATGAATCATGATGAAATGAATGAATCTTTGATGAAATGTTCGTTTTTTCGAGATTTTTTAATAGATTTCATGCTGGGTTTTTTTCAAATTTCTCCTTTTTTCTGCATTTTTTCACCTGAATTTACGTTTTTTCTCGTTTTTTACCGTTTATTTATAGATACGACATATTTGCGTTTTTTCTAACAATTTTATTGACAATTCTTTTTGGCGTTCCTTTGAGAAATTCACGATTTTTCATGCTTCGCATTTTCTTCCTGATGATTGACTTTTCACAATTTTCAGAAAAATTCCGATCAGAATCACCTCTGTAATGAATATCGCTGCGAGGGAAAAAAATATATCGTATCCGCCGCCCCGGTAGAAGCGCCGCAGGAAGCATAATTTTAACTTTTAAACTCGTATGCGCCGCGGCGCTTACGCCCGAAAATACGGTATTTATTTTTTGGGGGGGAGGGAGGGGGGGGGGGGCAGATGAAAACTTGATATAAAAAAAAAATCAAAAATTCTAGAGAACATAATTACTGTTCTATACGAACTTTAAACAGAATTTCAGTTTCGAATCTTGAAAAATCTCCATAAAATGAAAAAAAAAAAAAAAAAAAAAAACTTTAAAAATTGTATAAAAAGTTCACGAAAAAAATGCTGCACGAATTCTAATTAAATTTTATCTAAAAAAAATACAAAATGTACTATATTGTACTAACAGTTTGAAATTGGATTCATTCTTCAAATGTAAAAAAATCGCCGCAAAACGTGAAAAAACACAAAATATAACGCGAATTTCAACATTTTGATGTATTTTTTTTAAGTGCGGCGCTTATGATGAATATTTGTTTTACTTTAATGCATTTTCGGAGGTGCGGCGCATACACCTGAAAATATGGTATTACCAACTACTGCCTTTTCTATAACATCCAGCTTAAATTCAGCTGTGTAACTTGTGCATTTTCTTTTACACTGTTTAACTGATGTATATTCCACGTAACAAATAAAAGAAGATTCAGCGAACACATGATTAGACTTCAATTTTTGATCAAGATGAGTTGAGAAACTCTGTATTTTTCATAGAAGCATGTTGCTAAAAGACTAGACAAGTAATATTCTTTAAAAATTGGTGGCTACTCCCACTAGAACATTACGTCATATGTGAACCAATCACAAGCAGCTCCGCGAGTGGTCTTTCAAACAGATAAACATTTGATATGTTTACATTTCATTATTGCCTGTAGAAATAGGCAATCAGTTGTGCTCGAAAAGAATTTCATCAGATTATCCGCACTTGAAATTCTCGAGGTTTTTTAACAGATAATCCGCAGATTATACACAGGAAAATACGATAATTTTCAAATTAAAGCATTTTGTGTTCATAAAGTAAAGATAAAATTTAAAGCCAACTATATTAATTTTCATTTCATATTCCAAGATACTGCTGTTTTCAATTGCTCTTTCATTCTAATATTTTAATACTAATTGCATATTAATTATGTTTTTTGTTATAAATCTTAATCTTGTTTCATACAAAATAAGTACACAAATCATTTTTATTGTTTTGCTCACAAATGTGATTAAAACACATAGATAAAGTTTAAAATTTGAAATATGATCTATAATGTATTGCTTTGTTTCTAAACTGCAAGTAATGTAAGCGTGACATTTGACAACACAGGGAGAGGAGGTATTGTAAAGTGTGAGATTTTGTGACAAAGGTGGGGAGGGGAGTAAAAAATATTTTAAAAAGTATGACATCATTTATGGACAGCCCTTAACCAGGCACCATATAAATATTATAATTATATAATATAAGGCATGATTGGTTATCTGGATTAAAGAATGGGTAAAAATGAAATCAATTCTCTTTTATCTTATGGTGATCTTAAACTAACTTCTATCAATATTGAATTGTTTTTATCAAAAAGTGTTTTTTTATTATTTATAATTTTGCGTATCAGGCAGAAGCCAATTAGTTTACTTTTTAAATATGATGCCTATTGTTTACTATTATTATTCTTGTGTAAAGAATGACTATACTGCTAGATGTGCAATAGTAAAGTACTTGATTATTTCATTTTGTTACAATACTTAGAAATTTTATTTTTTTATATTTAAGGTATTTTTTAGACCTTTTGGGGTTTGAAATCATGAGTCTATTTACAAAGTTAAGGTCATCAAAGAAATCTGCAAAAAAAGATCAGGCTGCATCAGAAATTGGAATTCCATTTTCTGTGAAGCATAATATCCATGTAGGTTTTAATGAAAATACTGGAGAAATTGAAGGATTGCCAGAACCATGGCTTCGCCTTTTACAGCATGCCAATATAAGGTATTATATTTTAATATATTTTAGAATGATTTTATATTGTTATTGGTACTACTTGGTTATCCTATCAATAAATTTTGCCAAATTATACAAATCACCAAACAGCCAAATTATACATTTAAAATAATTTTTATATTAAATAATGAAAAAATAAATAATTGGTAGAATATTAATATAAATACAAATAAAAAGTCGAAACAAAAATCAGTTAGAGACATTTTAAATACGTGTACCGTATTTAATATCATTGAATGTGACATTCACGCTTATCCATTATTGGCATTTAATCTTATAGATTGGCGATAGTTTTTTGAGATAACCAAGTGGTACCTTGTTATCATGTTATTAGAGATCGACTGAAAATTTGGTTTTGTTTCTAACTAAAAATCTGAGTTTCACTGAAAACGAATTTTTGACGAAAATGCTCCTAAAATTCAACCAGACTGAAATTTGACCGAAGCTATCTGTATTCTAAAATTTTTGTTTCTTTCTTCAGAAATGTTCAACATGACTCATCGATTTGAATTATATCAGCTCAAATGAAATTTTTTATTGTTTTAATTTCATTATCTATGTTTATCAGTCCTGAGACTGACTCAAGATGTTGCAAACCGTAAAGCAAACAATCCATATACCGGGTGATTATAATTAAAGTCCCAATTTTAGAAATCGATAATTTTAAAACTAAATTGGGATGTGAGATTAATTCTGGTCAGAATGACTTGATATTTTAGCAGAACAATCGTAAGGCAATGGAATTTTGTTTGCGAAAGAAAAAAAAATAGTTCCAAAATTTGCCGATAAATGGCGCTGTCAGTGTTCACATAGTCTAGATATATGCAAATTACTAATACGTGACATGCGCACATGAGTCTTAGCTGCCATAAAAATGCAGAGCACCAGCTTTTTGCCTAAATGCTTCATCATGATTCTGACTATGAAGGATCGCGCTCTGCTCTTGAAGCTTTTTTATAAGAACGATGACTGTGCATTTACAGCTATTAGGAAGTTTTGGACATTAAAATCCATTAAATTGGGTCCAATAACCACAAAAGGTCTGCGAAAAATGATTGCTAAATTCGAAGAGACCGGTTCATTTGACGTTAAACGGGGTAGAGGAAGGAAACCAGTTTCTGCTGCGGCAGTGGAAGATGTGGCTACAGCATTATAAGAACAGACTAACAGTGATGTTGGAATCAGCAGTGCACGGGGAATTGGCCGAATGCTGGATATGCCGAACAGCACGGTGCGTAAAATCCTACGGAAGATCTTGAGCTGTTATCCGTATAAGATAACTCATGTGCAGGAGTTGCTACCTGCTGACCTGGAAGCACGTCAATCTTTTGCACTGCAATTTCTTGCCCGGATGGAAGTGGACAACGGATGGCCATGGAACATTCTCTGGTCTGACGAAGCCTACTTTCATTTGCAAGGTTCTGTAAATACGCAAAATTGCAGGATATGGGCGACCGAGAATCCGTCCCAGCTACAGCCATTACCTCTTCAGTCTGAAAAGCTTACTGTGTGGTGCGGAATAACGGCAGCGTTTATCGTTGGTCCGTTTTTCTTCGAGGAGATCAGACCTGCGGGTCCCGTTACCTGCACCGTTACTGGCAAGCGGTATGAAACACTTTTGCGTAACCATGTCCTTCCGGCACTTCAGCAGTGTCAGTGTGTGGATCGCACAATATTCATGCAAGATGGCGCTCCTCTGCACATTGCTACTCCTGTGAAGCAGCTACTGAGTGCTAATTTCGGAGATGACAGGAGCATAAGCCGTCATTTTCCAACAACGTGGCCGCCACGTTCCCCCGACTTAAACCCGTGTGATTTCTGGCTTTGAGGGTACCTGAAGAATGTTGTTTACAGCGGGAGGATTCAGAATCTAGCCGACTTGAAGGCAAGCATCACACACCACATCCATTGCATCAGTACAGATACCCTCCGATCTGTTGTGGAGCATGCCGTTTTGCGCTTCCGAATGGAACAAGGCGGAGGGCATATCGAACAACTTATGCTTTAATCATCAGCAAGGTGTTGATTCCATGAAGCTCTTTTTTTTTTGTCATAATCGCTGTTGTCGCTGTATTTTGGTCTTTTCGCTAATAAATCTTTAGTAAATCCCTGAACTCTAATTTTTTTTCTTTTGGCTAACAACATTTCTGTGTTTAACGAATGCATTTTTGGTCTTTCCTCCTGATATTACCCGGACAGCGCCATCTATCGGCACATTTTGGAACTATTTTTTTCCTTCGCCAAATAAAATTCCATTGCCTTACGATTGTTCTGCTAAACTATCAAGTCATTCAGACCAGTAGTTTTAAAATTATCAATTTTTAAAATCGGGACTTTAATTATAATCACCCGGTATATATAACTAAGCTTTTTCACATGCTCATTAAAAGCTGCAGCCTTAAAAATAGAAAATTTGTAGTTTGAAACCACATAAGTATGTCAAATACTTTTTCAGAAAGCTGTAGCATGACAGATGATCATTTATAAATATCATTATTAAAAAAAAATGGAGGTGTGTATACCTGCAAATAAATGATAATTGTATAATTAGAAATTCTTTCTGTATCATTGATGAATTATGTTATATTTTATATGAAAATAGAAAGCTTTGGTTAAAGGCACAGAGTCAACATGGGCCACAGATATAATTAATTAATAATCATGCATGTTTAATGAATGCATATAATTAATTAATAATTATGTATATTTACGTATGTAATAATTACTTTAGAAAAATTTAAGTGTTTTCTGTTGAAAATAGGACAATCCCGAAATTCGATTCCAGTTTTAGTCTTAAAAACTTGTTTTAATCGATCCTAAGTTATGATTATAAAATTTTATTTGTTCAGATAAATTTATTGATATATTTATTTCATCAATCTAATATAGATAGACTTGTTTGATACTGACAAAAAAAAGTTTTAAAAATAAGATTTCTTTGATATTACCTGACATTTCGCATGGTGACATTTCACATGGTGTAAATACTCTTTAAGAGAGAGGTTTTTAAAAAAATTCATGAAGTGAAATGAGCAGAAACAATTTCTAAATTATTTGGAATTTTTAGGCCTAGTAATTTGAAATCTATACTAATGAAAAAAAGTATGTCTGTTTTGTATATGTTGATTGGTCATTGCTAGTAAAATCTGTTTTACATAAAACTCAGAAAATTTAGAGGAGAATAGTCCAAGCCAGGTCCTGATGCAACCGAGGCTCAGATTTTCAATTTTTTAATAATTAAGTCGAGATATTAATTAGAAACTCCTCTAAAAAGTGATATTGTTTGCCAAAAATTCACCAAATCATGCACATGCACTCCTGTTTTCTAGAGCACATAGACAAGAAAAAACAAATACCGATCTTTTATGGCCGTTTGCCTTGTTGTTTTTAGCTAAACTGTTCAGTTGGAAAAAAAAATATGGAAAAAAAAAAAAAAATGGAAAAAGACACATGCTTAGAGATGTAAATTTTCTGAAAAAATTGAAATAGCGGAAAAAAAAGTTTATTTTTTTTTGGAAAAAATCAAGAAAGTTGAAAAAAAATTGGTTTTTTATTATTGTTTCTCTTAAATGAATTATATTTTCTTTGAGAATATTAAATAATAAATTTTTTTTTTCATTTATCTATACTGGGCCAGTCCAACCTTTTAGTAAGCAGGGGCACACTTCAGTTCCAAGCACTCAGTGAAAGCCGCCATGACTTAAAACATGCTGCAATGTTATTGTGCAGTAGTATTAGTATATATGTGCATTTTAACAAAATGCAAATGACAAAGGGTCCCCATAGTTCTGAAGTTAATGCATTAAATTTCAAACTATGCATTTTTCTACGATAGCTCAATTAAAAAAATATTTGTAGGGTAAAGTGCCAGAAACTTCAATCGTGCCTATAATTACAATAATAAATAAATAAATAAACATAAAAATCAAAGATATTGCTAAGTTTATTTTAGGATGTGAAAATATGCTTTGACTTATTTTCAAGGCATGAATTTAATTGTATAAGAAAAGGGGAGCATGATAATGGACAATCCATATGGGTTGATGCCAGAGAGAAATAGTTTGAAAGTATACTTTCATAGATAGAAATCATTTTGCAATCGCTCTACTCATTGCTCTGCACTGCTCATTCTTGTTAATTTTTCTAAGGAAATTGAAGAAAAACTCCTTCAAAAGTAAAGAATGAGAAATTAAGCACCTCTATTCCTCGTGTAAAACAGCTAATGTCAGCAAAAAGAAAAATATGAGCTTTCATGCACATGTACCTTCAAAAAGATGAGGAATGTGGGAAAACGTTTATTTTTCTGTTACTTATTAATTATTGAAAAGAGCTTTTTATCAATTATTACCACATTTATCCTTCAAGATTACACTTTTAAAAATATATTTACAAATTGAGAAAATATGTATGATTAAATTTGCAGAATATGTTTCTGGTTTTTAATGCGTTTCCTCAGGTTTTGACTGCTCTGGTGCAAATATGAAAGTATTCTTTATCATGGAATTTTACTTCTAAAAAGTCTAGAAACAGTAAACCTTCAAAGGGTATCATGATGCCATGTTGGACAGCCCTGATCTATACTTAAAGAAAATTTTCACTTTATATGACTATATTACTAAACAAAAAAAAAAAAAAAAAAAAAAAAAGAAGCAAAGCCTACTTTAAAAAAAATTTTTTTTCAGTCTCAGAATTTTCATAGTAACATTTACATTTTATTTAATGCTATTTTTTATTATATCATGTCACCATTGAAATGATTTTTCAGTTATATGTTTAATTACCAATTGACCTTATATAAAAACCTCAGCCAATAATCTCTGCAGTTTGAAATCAAATATATAATACATCCATTTACATAGTATTATGGAATTGATATAAAACTGAAAAAATCAATTTTTGCACCTACATCTGAACTGAATGCTTCATTGTTTACATCCGTAAAATATGTGCGGATTTTAGAGAGTTGCGGATTTTAGGAGTGCAGATTTGAGAGAGTCTACTGTATTACTTTTTTTTACAGTTATCACTTTTGTTTCGTTTAAAAAATATATTTAATTTTGGTATAGCTTTCCAATCTCAACTCAAAAAATTGTTGTTTTAGTTTTATAATCTAAACTCGAATAAAACTAAGTTTCAATTTGGCTTACTCAGGTTTGCAACCAAAAAACAGCATAGGATTTATTGACTATTACATTTTTAATCACTAAAAATGGAAAAATACTATAAAAAAAAACCTTATCACATTAGATTTTCAGGCAAAAATTATGTTTTTAGATTAATTAAATGTAAAGTTTCTCTTTTTATTCTGAAATCTGGTATCCCATTGTTGAGTTAAAACCATGTCCAATAATGTTTTCATGGTAATTTCATATTTCTAAGAGGGAAACTCAAGAAATATGAACTATAAAACACAAAATTACTGCGAAAATGCGAGGAATTTGAGGAATTTGAGGAACAAAAGCAGTTACACACAGACATAAATTTCATACGAGAACTAAAATTCAAAGTTTAATCAAGAGGGAAAGTATAATTCGGAACATAATTATAGTTACTTGTAATATATATATTTTTTTTTCATTGCAGTTGTACATTTCTAATGTCAACTCCATGTTTTGCAACCATACTGTATGTAATGGAGGTCATTTTTAGAATCAGCACCCCAAAAAGACATTCAATTAATCAACTGTAATGAAATCATGAAAAATGCAGCAAAATAGCACCATCTTTTGGGCAATATACGCCAATAACTGAATATTTCCAGTTTATATCAAGATGTAACTGAATCTAAAGTTTGGAGAAATTATGTGCATCAGTTCTTGAGGTAGAGCGACCACAAGATTTTTATCACATACAGATTCACAGAGAGACAAACATTTTCCAAAAACAGTCAAATCGTGTTCAGGACCTTCTAAAATATATAAATCAATCAAAAACTAGAAATCGAAATTTTTCATGAATTTAATACTTTCTACTTGTAAAGATGAAAGAAAGTAATAAATGTATGCTTCAAATCTATATATTTAAAACACCTGGCTGTTTTTTTGGACATCAGCCCTGAGCTTTCTACTGTCCCGATTTTGATAATTATTTTTTTAAATGAAAGCTGTTTATGTGTAGATGTGCCCATTCTGGCTAATTTTTAATTTATTTCAATTTTTATATTTTATTTTTAATTTTAAAAGCTTTTTCATGACATTTCTTCAAAACAGTGGCAACAGGTTAAGCTTTTCTCAAATTTTATTTTGTTTCATTATTTTCCACCAATCAGGAGATTGATCTCATCGGTGAATGTATAATCGCATTTCAAAAATAAATAAATAAATAAAATAAATAAATAAAAATAAAATAAAATAAATAAAGGTTTTTGTTAAATTTAATCATAATAAAATGATTGCTCATAATTATTCCCTGCAATACACAGATTATTTACTGAGTAATATTATTAAGTAATATGTAAGTAAAATAACAGAAGATAAACTTTAATAAAATATACTATCTAAAGCGAAATTTTGTCGATGGAGAAAATGTCGTCATACAGAAACCAGATAAACTTGTTCCATGAATATAATATACATTGTTATAGCAGTGTCAGTGATGATGTCATATTCACTGACTTTAATTCCTGCATCTAAATAAAGTGAACTTCTATTAATGTGAATGTCCATGGTGTGCTCAAATGAAAATATTTCTATAAACTGAGCCATTTCTATTTAATTATGATGAATATTTTATGAAAAACTAAAGAATTCTTAAATCACGCTTTTATTTAAGAAAAAGTTGAGTATTTCTGAAGGTGTAAATGATATCATATTAGAAAAAAAAAGAATAAAACCTGTGATATGCCGGTATTCTATATTTCTATCTTACATAATATCAAAAAATAATTAAAATCATTTCGTTGTATTAAGTTATTGTTAAAAAAAAAAAAAAAATCTGCATTTCAGCAACAAATACAAAAATTTTATTCTTTTTAATAACAGAGATATCGTTTTTTTTCTTTTTGTTGTTGCCATAACAATAAAATTAATTTTTAAAAGTTCATGGAGGATACAACAAACCAATAAATAAATTAAATTTATTGCAAGTGCTGTAAATGTGTAGTGGGTTGGTTAAGCAGTTTAGTAAGTCCCTGTTTCTATTATAATTAAAATGTTTCATTGATATTATAATTATTGTACAGTTGTCAAGCGTTATTTAAATGAAGAAAAAATAAACTAAGCAGATATTTTTGAATTCGTCTTCTGGGGTATAATATTAACTTCCGAAATAATTTGGCATTTAAATAATATTTAAGGTTTAGAAACCGCATTAAAAAAAGAATTGTAGCTGAAGTTAAGTCCAACATAGTAATTTATGAGTTGTTTTCCTTATTTTTTTTTTTATTTTCTGAAGTTTGTACATCTTCATCATGAAAAGCTATCTTATCCCTATTTTAAGAGGTAGCAATTGTTTATTTCGCTCAGTATTTTACTGTCTATATAAGATTGATATATATCATACCTAATATATATTCTTTTCCGTCGAGTTTCGACGGGTGCAGCTAGTTTAATGTTAAATTTGCAATTTTACTATTTCCATTAATCAGCATATTATTGAAATAATTTTGCACATGAATTCAATTTTAACAAGAGAAATAGCAAGAAGAATTTAATTATATTATATCTAGATTTTTTCATGTAATACTGTTTTTGTGAAATTGTGAACTTTTATTTCTACTTGTACAAAATATAATCAGAATTTGTGAATTAAAAATTACTATATTTAGGCTCCTATTAAGACATTTTTAATAAGGTTCTTTATACATATGTATAACTTAATAAGTTTCAGCTATTATATGGCATGAGATTTTTTTCCTCCAATCATTGCATTTGTGAAAGAATCAATTTGGAGATTAAAAATTTTTCTGAAATGTATATTTTCAAGAGAATTATTATGAAAGGTCTTGTGTTTCAAAGTAGAAAAAAATGTCAAGGATCCCTTCAAGTCTTCTGAAACAGATTTCTGCTGAGAGATTAGGTTACTCACATTAATGTTTTCATATGGGACACTTAACATAAAAATAAATAAAATAAAAAGTATCAGTATGAAGCTATTACAAAATTTTCACAATATTATTTTTAAAATGAAATTTAAATTTTTCCAGTTTGGAAAAATTAAAAAATAAGCCTTTTGGGAAAAAAAAAAAAAAGATTTTTTCCCCAACTTTTCTGTTTTTTATTTTCTCTGAGCATTCCCATCTCTACACATGCTTAAATTTCACACATTTGTATCTTAAATACCACAATCAGTTTGAAAAAATACTGCTGGTTTATTCTTTGATTTTTTTTTTTTTCAAAAAATATCATTTTTGCTGTGATTTTTTTTTTTTTTCGTTCTTTTGGCTATGATCCCCTTGGACACAATTTTAAAGGTAGCAATTCACAAAAATTACCTTTTTAAAGCTGAAACTTTCTGTTTTTTAACAGTGAATGTGATGGTTTTAAATACAAATTTTAACCCTTTTGAAAAAATTTGCGACTGCAGATCACTTGAGTCAACCTGAAGATTATCTTTCTTCTATGCTAAAAGTAACTGAATGTCAGTATTTTAAAACAATCTTTTTAGAGTATATCCACAATCCTTATTTACATTATCTACAAAAATTTTTAAATGTTTGAAGAAATAGAAAGCATTTAAAAAAATAAAATTGATGAAAAAGCTAAAAAACAGATATTTTTCATTCAGCTTCACTTGCCTCTTGCTCATGTTTTGCTACAAAATGTGTATATTTTTTCACAGAATTTTAAGAATTGCTTTCATACAATGATATTTTCAGCCAATTAAAATTTAAGAGAGTTTGGGCAATAAGAGAACTTTGTTTTGTTAAAGAAACTAACATGAAACCAATAATGAAAGGAAAAAAAAGAAGATAAAACATATTTCTTTTAACACTAAATGTCAATGTTTTTTCATGGGCTGTAAAACAGTTGTATTTATAACTGATAAAAATTTCAAAGAGTTTGGATAAGAACTATTTAAAAATAATAATAATGATAATAATATGATCTTACATGAAAAAACAAGAAAATGTCGTAAGATATTTTAACACTTAATATCAATATTTTTTCATGAATGTTTCATTAAAAAATATAAACTCATGCAAAATTGGGTTAAAGATGTCAAATCATATAGATCTGATGTTTGTTTGAGTTTATTATCATAGACCTGAGTAACACTAGGCGAGTCAGCTAGTGTATAATAAAAGTATTTTTTCCCCTTTGAACCAATCAAAAAACCTTGTACAATTTAAATATAACACAATGGGCTGCTACCAGGGCTCAGAATAGAAAAATCCACAAACCAGAATGTTATTTCAAAGTTATTATTGATTAAATATATATATATACTAGCAGGGGTGACCGAGCTCAGCTCGGTCAAAGTTAACTTTGTGTTCAACTCGATATACAGTCGAGGATCTATAATCCGCGGATCCATAATCCGCAATTTCCCATAATCCGCGTTACTTTACGAATGTAAACAATGAAATAAACAGTTAAAAAAAATTACAAGTCCGTGATCCAAAAATGATTTTTTTAAACAAATAATAAAAAATGTAATGAAAATCATAATAAAACATGTATTTTTTTTTATTTACTCTTTTATTTTATTGACAGTAAAAAATTAAACTGTATTACGGAACGTGCCTAAGCTTACTGAACGTTCGAATTGACGACTGTTCATTCGTAGCTATTCCAGTTTGTGCAAGTTCAGGAGAGTAAATAGCCATTGAAAACGCACTATTTTGTGTGCATCGCTCGCCCTAACATTAAACACAGCACAAGCTGAGAACTAAATATTCAAACATGATGAAAAAACGTACAATAGTTAGAGGGGAGCGCTTACACGGGATTTTTCCGCGATCGTTCAACAATATTTACAGGAATGAATCATGATGAAATGAATGAATCATAAATTTTGATACTTGAAAAAAATTGTTTTTTTTTTTTTAAACGTAAAATCTGTTGAAAAAACGCAGAAAAAAAGGAGAAATTTGTAAAAAAAAGCCAAAACAAGCATGAAATCAATTAAAAGAATCTCGAAAAAATGCACGTTTCATCAAAGATTCATGATTCATTCATTTCATAATGACTCCTCTCATTCTCAATCGCCTTTGAGAATGGGGAGGGAGGGCGCTTTCTCGGGATTTTTTGAAAATTTCAAATTCTTTATAAAGTGGGGAGGGGGCAATTTTAAAAAGTAAAATAACTTTAAAAATGCATTTTTTTAGATTACTTTTTAAATTAATTACTAGATTTCATATTTATCTTTCCATATTATACTGATTATAGAATTAAAATGCTGTCTAAGAATGATAAAATGACGCATAATCCATTATACTCTATAATCCGCAAAATTCCATAATCCGCACAACCTTTGGCCTCAACCTGTGCGGATTATAGATCTTTGACTGTAGTATTATTACTGTAAAACATGTTATTAATAATAGTATTATTTACAAAAACAATCAATAAGAAAACTATGTTTGTATGCACATGTTCATAAATTTTACTTTATTTTAAAATTTACAACAAAAGGACATCAATCCAAATCACTTTTTTAGCTCGACTCTGATTAGTTTAACTATGCATCTCGAAGTCTATTAAGAATGGATAAGAAATTTCTTCACATTCTGAAAGACAATATTTTTTACCAGATATAACCAAATTTTGACACATTCTTTCATTTGGCGCCAAATATGTGTTTTGGTTTCGTAACCTTAATAGTCGATTTTTCGGCCAAATTTCGCCAGTATTTTGACAAATATCGCCAACTTATTGGCTTTTGCCATAGTCTCGTGATCCTGACCCTTATTACCCAAATGATCCACTAATCACATGTGATCAAACATGTGACTTAGCTCAATGGTCTTCAGGTAATCAAAAACAGTAGAGTATAAAATGAATCAAAATCGTTTAAGCCATTTCTTAAGTAAAATTAGCTTGACAGCATTCAGCAGTGAAGCGATACGACCCACTAATATAATTTTGTTTAATATGCAACTCAGCTCAATAGTCTTCTCGTGACAAAAGACGTTCCATTACAAAATTTAGGTAAAATTGACTGAGTCGTTGTTATATATAATTAGAATGACCCGAACCCATTAAGACCTAAAACGACCCACTAATTGAATTGTTACGTGCATGTGTCCTATCTCAATGGTTTTCTTTTGCCCAAAAACGATATAATAGAAAATATACTCAAAATGGTGAGAACAATTTTCTAGATAAAATTAGCATGACCCACAAATTACCCTTATATCGAAATCTCTCGAAAATGTGACTTAGTTCATTAATTTTTGCGTGCCGAAGAACGTTAAATACAAAATTTAGATAAAATCGATTGAGCCAATTTTTAGGTATAAATAGTTTGACCTTGACCCATTATGACCCAAAATGACTCATTAATCGAGTTTTCTCAAACATCTGACCTAACCCAATGATTTTCTTGTGTCCGAAAACGATAGAATATAAAATTTAGTCAAATTTGCGCGAGACATTGTCTAGATAAAATTAGAATAGCCCAAAAGTGACCCACTGATCGAAATTTCTCGAACATGTGACATAGCCCAATGGTTTTCTCGTGCCAAAAATATGCTGTATACAAAATTTCATTAAAATCGATTCACCCGTTCTTTAGATATAGCTTGACCATTACCCATCATGACCCACAAATGACCCTTATAATCGAAATCTCTCGAACATGTGACTTAGCCCATTAGTTTTCTCGTGTATAAATATTGTTACACTCAAAATTTCGTTAAATTCGATCCTGCCGTTCTTTAAATATAATAAATAACTTGACCCAGACCCTTTATGACCCAAAATGATCCATTAATCAAAATTTCTCGATCATGTGACCTAGCCCAATCATTTTCTCGTGCCAAAAAATGTTGTATACAAAATTTCGTTAAAACTGATCCACATGTTCTTTAGATAGAGCTTGACATGACCCGTTATGACCCATCATGACCCATAAATGATTCTTATAATCGAAATCTCTCAAACATGTGAGATAGCCCATTAATTTTCTCGTGTCAAAAAACTTACATACAAAATTTCATTAAATTTGATACTGTCGTACTTTATATATAAATAGCTTGACCCAGATCTTTTATGACCCAAAATGACCCAGTAATCGGAATTTCTCGAACTGAGACCTAGCCCAATAGTTTTCTCGTGCCAAAAAAATGTTGTATACAAAATTTCGTTAAAATCGATCCACTTGTTCTTTAGCTATAGCTTGACCATGACCCATTATGACCCATAAATGACTCTTATAATCGAAATCTCTCGATCCTGTGACTTAGCCCATTAGCTTTCTCGTGTCAAAAAACTATCACAGGCAAAATTTCGGTGAAATTGATTCTGCGGTTCTTTAAATATAAATAGCTTGACCCAGACCCTTAATGACCCAATATGACCACTTAAAATTTTTTTTCAAACATGTAACCTAGCCCAATGTTTTTCTCGTGCCCGAAAACCATAGAATCCAATTTTTAGTCAAAATTGCGTGAGAAAATCTCTAGATAAAAATCACATGACCCACAATGACCCCAAAAATGACCCACTAACCAAATTTTCTCAAACATGTTACCTAACTCAATGGTCTTCTTGTAATCCAAAACGATAAAATATAAAATTTGGTCGAAATCGTTAGAGCTGTTTTTTAAATAAAAATGGCTTGACCCACAATGACCCAAAAATAACCCACTAATCAAAATTTTTCAAACATGTGACCCAGCTCAATTGTTTTCTCGTGCCAAAAAACGATAGGATACAAAATTTCCTTAAAATCGATCCAGCCATTCTGTAAATATAATTAGCTTGATCCTGACCCATTATGACCCAAAATGACCCAATAATCGAATTTTCTCGAACATGTGACCTAGCCCAATGGTCTTCTTGTGCCCGAAAATGGTAAAATGCAAATTTTTGCGAAAATCGTTAGAGCCGTTTTTGAGATAAAATTTACACACACAGACACACACACAATTTTTGCTCGCATTATAGTGTAAGATATATGTATATATATTATATATATATCAATCAGTTAGACAAATTTATTTCTAACCATACAAAAATATTTTTAAAAAGGCATTCAAGAGATTAAATAATAAAAAATTGTTAGAAAGCCACAATAAGCTATACTATACATAAAACACTTATGAAGGGAAAAGACATTTTCTTTTTTCTATAGCAACACGCTGATTCTGTCAGCAAATCTCATGTTCTATGCAATTCTAATAATTTTTTCGAATGAACCTGAACCGTAATGGAAATATTAATGTTTTTCAGTAAATATAACAATATATTTTAACAATTTCATATACCGGAACTATATTTATCATAATTTCACAAATCTGAATAATATTTGTCATAATTTCATGAACCGGAATATCTCTCCAGTGTATTTCGAACCCTGGTTGCTACACAGCTAGTATTTACATAATTTATTTAGTATATGTCTTTATTTAGTTTATTTATTTAGTTAAGAATTATTTATTTATGCAGACAGAAGTAATTTATCTAGTATGTGTAGTCAGAAATGTTAAATATATATGTATATATACACTATCTACCAAAAAGTATTTGTACACTTTCAGGTTTTGACATTTTGTCAAATATTTAAAAATATACTGGTCGGATTCTTCTGGAACTTCAGAAATATAAAGATTATGTTTCACTTTATATTTATTTACATTCATTTGTTAAGCGGGTAATTAGGGGGCCGGCAAAAAAAACATAAAATAATAGAAATATTTGGATCGCCCTGTACATGAAAATGCACGAAACGACTTATCGCTTTAGAATGCAAATATATGAATACAGTAGAATATGTACACTAATTTTTGTGAGAATAGCATGTATATTTATGGTGATAGAGCGATTTTTTTGAAAAATTAAAAAAATTCTGGTATGTTTTTTGTTTATATCATGCTGGGTTTTTGACCAAATTTAACGCAAATTTCAGAAAAATTGGCAAAATGCAGTAGAAAAAATGTAGCGCAATTGGAATATAAATATATTAAATATTTTATGAAATATGAGTAGTTGTATAAAATAATTTTTAACTGCGCATGCGCGAACTAGAAAAACATTTTTTTTACATCATTTAATAGTCAATTCTATGGAGTGTGTGGCGTAGTGGCAGATGGGCTTGCAATAAATTGTAGAAATTTAATTAAATATTCAAGACTAAATTTTATAAACTCAACAACTATAAAATTTTAATGAGAAATGACAGTTACAAATGCTCTGACTTTTCAGAACGGTTGGTTCGCCGGACACCCGGACTTCAAACCCCGATATTGGGTATAGCAGTGGTCTGAGAGAGCAGAGCTCCCTCCAACGTAATCTCGAGAGATCTATCTCTCAACTGTCCGACCAGCAGCCAAGAAAAAAACGTCCTTCCCTGGTCAACATTCACAAGGGGGGGGGGAGGAAAGACCTCTTTCTCAGACTTCTTCCAATCTGGATCCAGGGGTCAAGGCGTCCTTCTCACATTCGATATCACAGAGTGCCTCCCCTTGACTGATTTCACAGCCCAAAGAAATCTGTACTTAGCAATAGAAATGCAAGCAAAACACCTGTGTAAGGTGACCTCCACATAAAGCGCGGGGGGGGAGTGGGCAGTATTGTTCAGGCATGGCACTAAATCTTCGTACACCACTCAGCTGGAGACAACTTGCCCATCCCCTCACTGTCCACATAAAGTTCAATAATTGCGACCACATTCCGATCCTTGAGGACAAAAAGGCACACCTGCGGCAGGAAATGTGAAGATATGACAACTCCTTCCCCCTAAAGAGTTTTCCTGGGCTTGACTAGGAAAGCTCCACAAGGATAGCTCGTTCCCTTCAAACACCTTTTGTGAGGCAAGGCAAGGCAAGGCACATTTAAATGTCCTATCACTTAATTTTAACTACCCTTTTCCGAGAACAATTTTCACATAACACCCACCTTGTCTCACTTGGAAACACAATAATACAGTCGAACCCCGTTAATACGCGAATCAGGGGTCCGATCAAAATTCGCATATTAAACGGGTTCGCGTATTAACCAAAGGTCGCGAATTTTCGTCTAGTGGTCTATCTAATAAAAATCTATGCGGAAAAAACACATTTTTTGTCAATTTTTAGCGTTTTTATGACATAAAATGACATTTTATTTATTTTAATCATTATGTGCTTATTAAGCTGGAACGTTTGAAAGCTGAAAATTCAAATAATCGTAATTTTCTCAAGTAAAAATCCTATGTCTTTTCAAATTTAGATTTATTATGTATAACACATAAAATTGAATAAGACAAACACAAAAATTTCTGCTAACCATAGGTTAACAAAATTGAAATCTTTGTTAGCTTTACAGAACAGTTAGATGCGATAATAAATAGTGTTGATAATAATAAAACTTCAATTAAAAAAACTTACTGAAGTCAATAACGTGATAAAAATTACTCTTTTGGAAACATAAGCTGTCAATTTTGGCCTGTTCGACATACGGTCGGGCCATCACTATGATGTTTTCCGCCTTATTTAGGTAGTGGTAAGGTTCGCTTGTTGAGAGTCCTTCGTCCAGTGACGACGCATAGTGTCTTAGAAAATTGAACTTTGGTATCTGTATCTTTGGAGATTGGAGATGGGTCCGAAAGCGCAGGTTCATTATCTTCTTCCTCCTCATCCGGTTTGTCAGTCGCAGTTACATCGGCGATTATATGATCCAGACTTTAAGTTCGGAGGTAACTAGATCTTTGTCGATATTAATGAAAGTTTCTAAATCAACAAAATTTTCCCCTACAGTTTCTTGTGCGGCCACTCAATTTTCTTCAACATTAGGGTGCGTAAATGATGCTCTTGTTACTTTCAAAACCCGCTTTATGAGAGCAATTTGTAATTGTTGTTGTTGTGACACTCTCCTATGCTGCAGTGAGCATGTGCATAGCGTCAAAGGACTGTAATTGGACAACACTCTTTGCAAGAAGGATTGCTACCATGTTCCATTTGGTGAAGGTATCGTCGCATGACGCGAGTCTTGTAATTTACTTTGACGGTGTTAATCATTCCTTGGTCCATTAGCTGGGTGACACTAGTCGAATTTGGAGGTAGAAATTCTACTTAGACATTATCAGGTCTTCGATATCTTTTGAATGCGCATGGCAGTTGTCCACAAGCAATAACACATAGCGTGATTCTTTTCTCATACGCCTATCAAAATTACGAAGCCACGCTGTAAGAATATTGCCCGTCATCCATGCTCTATGCTGGCTTTAGTACAGGCAGGGGAAATTTTTGATATTTTAAAAACATCGTGGGGTGCGTGATTTCCTTATGACCAGCAGCTTTAATTTATCTGATCCATCAGAGTTGGCACCGAACAGAATAGTAAGACGCTCGTTGCTCAGTTTGCCCTTCATGCCCATTGTTTTATTGAATGTCAGTTTGTAAAACAGCCCAAATTCGTCCATGTTGTAAATATCCCGACTTGAGTAGATATTTAACAGCTGCGGAAGTACATTAATTTTCTAACAGTGAACACCTCCAATGTTGACTGCAGCTTACTCACCACACACTTGCTTGAATTTTATGCCGTACCGAGTTTTAGATCCATCCAGCCATCCATTTGAGGCATTGAAATCTAGCAATCTCATTTTTGCTGCAATTTCAAAAGCTTTTTATTGTATTAAGAAGCTGTTTATAGTGATATTCATAGAGTGCGCTTGAACAAATCACTAGTGAAGGGACTTTTCCATGTCCTCAAATTTGGCGAATTTTATTTTCTTGTTCTTTGTTCCTCCAACCGCAGCTTGGTTAACGATGGCATTACTATTCTTAAAGTTGATTTAGGTGTGCATTTTTCTTTGGCAAACGCAGACTTATTTGAGACAGCTGTCATCGTATTGATTTATAATTTGTAACTTCTCAGTCAGGGAGAGAGTCTTTCGTTTAATATGTTTTTCTCTTTCGGCCACTAGATTATAAAAGCATAGATGGATATTGTAGATTAGATAATACTGGGAGCGACAAGCGATTCTTTTCTTTTAAAAGTAACACGGCACTGATGAAACAACGATTCGAAAGACTCACGTGATTAATCTGCGATTGTAGCACATGCTCCATCTATCGGTTCTACCGCTCTAATTTACGAGAGGGGGGAGCACATCATTTTTAAATTATGTAAAAAGTTCTTTTCATTTTTGCTTTTTATAAAAGCTAGATGACTCGCACAGCAATGAACCTTACATGAACTTCAAATTTGTATGATTTTATAAATTTAATTCCCTTTCTGTCTACATTTATATTTTTAAATGATAAAAAACGCAAGAAAAGTATTGAATTGAAGGTACGGGCTACTTTGCGTAATTTGATTTTTTGAACCTATGCGTACAGAAAGCGAGCGAAACCACGGCAAAACACTCAGGTTTTTACCGATTTCAAAGAGTTTTGTATCCAGTACTTTGTAATTTACGCATTCTTAATTAGGGTCTCATGAAAGGCCGGAATGCATAAGCTAAAAATCTCTAAATGCTGTGTTTATTAAAAATTTGAATTTCCATTAAAATTTTACATTATGGTTTTATATATTCACCAAATGAAAACAGGTGTTTTTCAAAGCAGACATAATGTTTTTAACTTTTGCCCAACAAGCTTTGCCTGGCTTATGAGATTTCATTGGGAGAATTTTGATTGGGCAGTCTTGTGCTAGCTTCGGATCGGGGTCCAAATATAGTCAGCGGAGTCCAAATCTATTGAGGGGGAAAATACTCAGTTTAATTAGGTTTCAATAATTGTTGTATATAAAAAAAATCATATAATTGTTGTATAAAATGCTTGCGAAAATACTTCATCTGAAAATTCATATGTTTAGAACTAAGCTCTTTCGCGTATTAAACAGAGTTTTTTATATGCGTAGGATAGGAGTATTTCAAGGGACCAAAGAAAATTCTCGTATTAAGCGGGTTCGCGTATTAAGCAGGGCGCGTATTAACGGGGTTTGGCTGTAAATAACAATACATAAACACAATGTTAAACACTGAAATTAAAAAATATGCTAGATAATTAATATTTACAACTTCATAGTTTATTTAAAGAGGCTAAGGGATGAGTCGGCTCAGACCATCGGCGTTCCCATTTTCTTTTCCTGGCTTATGCTCTATTCTAAATTTGAACTGTTGTAGGCATAAGGCCCAGCGCAATAGCCTCGCATTAGCTCCCATCATTTTTTTAGATACGTGAGAGGATCGTGGTCTGTCTGAATCAGGAATTCCTGGCCATCCAGATAATAAGTTAACTTTTTTACTCCAAAAATGATAGCCGCTAACTCTTTCTCTACCGTACAATAATTTTTCTCAGCCTGACTAAATTTCTTGGACAAATAAACTATGGGATGTTCTTCCCCGTTACTCATTTGGGATAACACAATACCGGCCCCAATTTCGCTCGCATCTGATTGGACAATAAATTCCTTTGAATAATCTGGAGCATAGAGCACCGGTTTACTTACTAACTTTCCCTTTAAATTTTCAAACGCGGATTGACAATTTTGCGTCCATTCTATTTTCTCTTTTTTAACCTTCCCCTTTAACGCGTCGGTGAGAGGAGCCGCGATAACAGAATAATTCGGGATGTACCTCCCATAGTACCCTACAATTCCTAAAAATGCTCTAATTTGAGTCTTTGTGCAAGGGGTAGGAAAATCTTTAATTGTTTGTATTTTAGCCTCCCCCGGGGATCTTTTACCCGACCCAATCTCGTGACCTAAGAATTTAACGTGGTCTTGGGCAAATTGACACTTAGAAGGTTTGATGGTAAGGTTTTCTTCCCGTAATTTCTCCAATACTCTCCCCACGTCTTTCACGTGACTTTCAAAATCAGGAGAATACACCGCAATGTCGTCGATGTATGGCGACGCAAAAATCTCCATCCCCTGTAAGACCTCTGCCATTAACTTACAAAAATAGAACGGCGCATTGGCTAATCCAAACATCATTTTCTTAAGTATGTACGTGCCAAAGGGGGTCACAAATGCCGCATACCTTTGGGCTTGCTTCGAGAGAGGAATTTGAAAATACCCCTTCGTCAGATCCATAACAGTTATAAATGGAGCGGCGCTCACCTTTTGCAAAACTTCCTCGATATTCGGCAAGAGGAAATACATATGGCGCGTAATCGCGTTCAATTTTCTGTAGTCCACACAAGGCCTAGGATCCTTGCCAGGACTCTCAACTAGAATCATCGGACTTGTATAGTCTGACTGACCGATTTCTATCACCCCCAAATCTAATAATCTCTGAATTTCATCTTGCAAAATTGTAATTTGTCTAGGGGACATCCTGTAAGGCCTTGCCCGCACCTAGGCATCACTCGTGAGCTCTATGTCCATCTCCACTAATTTAGTATTACCCGGATCTGCAGAAAATACCTTCCCATTCTGTCTTAACATTCTACAGAAGCTATCAATTTGACTTTCCGTAGCGCGCTCCGCTAACCCACTTTCCCGCACAATTTCCCGCAAATCGAACTGAGTCGAATCCGGTGCCGGATAAGGTATCTCTGCGTCCCTTTCAGACTCCTGCGGTTCCTCCGGAATAATCAAATTAACTCGTTCCGGCCTGCGGTAATATGGTTTCATCAGATTTACATGATAAATGGTACTTTTGTCCCTCTTTTCAGGTAAATCAATCAAATAATTTGTATCCGAAATTTTTCCTGTTACAGTTCCCGGCCCCAGCCAATTTACAGCCATTCTATTGGGCTTAGAAGTAGCTAAAACCAACACTTTATCTCCCACATTAAAATTTCTAGACACTGCATTTCTGTCATACCAGACTTTCCTTTTCTCCTGGCATTCGCGCAGTTTCTCGGAAGCCAAATCCTGACATTTTTTGAGTCTGTTGACTAAATCCAAGATGTATTCAACAACCGTTGGATCGGTATCACCAGAATCCATCCAATTCTCAAAAACAATAGTCTGAGGGGTCCTCAGATTCTTCCCTAAAACCAATTCAGAAGGGCTAAACCCTAAACTTTCGTGGGTCACCGTGCGTAACGCAAACAGTGCCGCTGATAGATTCTTCTCCCAATCTTCTCCTGATTCTAAACAAAGCACTTTAAGGACTCTTTTTAATGAAGAATGCCATCTCTCCACCACATGACTCTGCGGGTGACAAACCGAACTATGAGTCACTTTGATTCCAAAGCGTTCAAAAAACTCAGAAGTTAACTCACTGGTGAAGGATTTTCCCAAATCACTCTGGATTTCTTTAGGGAAACCCGTCCTAGAAAATACCAACAACAAGGCATCAATCACACTGACCGACGTGATATCTTCCACCGGTATAGCATCCGGATACCTCGACGCTACACAAATAGCAGTAAGTAAATATCTATTATTCTTATGACTCCTGGGTAATGGACCTACGGCGTCTATATTTATTTTTGAAAACACTTCCGAAATTACAGGCACAATTTTCAAAGGTGCTTTCACTTTATCCCTATTATGACCAACAATCTGACATTCGTGACAGGTTTTAACATATTGTTCAATCTCTTGATAACAGTTCGGCCAAAAATAATGCCTCAAAATTCTGTCTTTAGTCTTTGTGGTTCCCAGGTGTCCTGACACTTCATTATGACAAAGGGCCTTTAAATCCTCCCTAAACTTCTCCGGAACGCACAATTGCATTCTCTCTTCCCCCGACTTACTCACAACTATTCGCACAAGACGGTCCTTTACAATTTTAAATTCTTTTTCCTCGGCAGTTCTTGCTCTTTCCCACAAAGGAATTAACGAAGGACATTTCAGCTGTTCCCTTTTGAATTCATCCCCCGAAATCTTAGCTAATATACTTTCCCCATCAGCCTTCGGTAGAAATTCCCCATCCTCTTCATTTAAAGTGAGAGGTTCAGTTTCGGTTTCGGATTCACCCGGAATTTCGACTTCCATTTGTTTACTCTTCCGACTTTGACTACGCGTAATTACAGCACAAACAGGTATAGGAGATTCCTTATGCTTCTCAATTAATTCTGCGGTTTCATTACCCATTAAATAGAATCCCTGATCTAAATCATCCGGTTTAACAGCTGCCTTAGTGACAATAGTTCCAAATTCACCTTGAATTGTGACTTTAGCCAAAGGTAAACAAAAGCAGGTTTTATCTAAAGGTTGACGTACCCAAGTTACTTCACCTAATAAATCTTCCGGATTTACCCAACTTTTTGCTAGCAAATCGATTCCACTACCACTGTCTCTTAAACAATCCCTTTCAACGCCATTAATTCTCACTTTACTGATATATGGATCAAAATTCTCATTTACTTCTACATTTCCGACTAATCGGCACACTATTTTTTCCTCTCTTTTTCTTAAACTGGGGCAGTCTGGGCGTATATGCCCTTTAACATTGCATTGAAAGCAAACGACTTCCCTAGTTTTCTCAAAGCGTTTATTTTTTTCTACCTTAGGTAGTTCCCTATTATTCTGAGGCTCCGGTTTCC
Organism: Maratus speculifer; assembly: GCA_964019185.1. Taxonomy (NCBI): domain Eukaryota; kingdom Metazoa; phylum Arthropoda; class Arachnida; order Araneae; family Salticidae; genus Maratus; species Maratus speculifer. The sequence continues at coordinate 184,230,517 of OZ025296.1, read as the reverse complement.
TCCGATCTTCCGTCCTTTCCTTAAAATTATTCCCTGTTTTACCCTTTCCAAAAGACCTCCTTTCCCAAGGTTTACTATCCGTTTTTTTTTAACGTTTTCTTGACGCTCTCATAATAATCTAGTTTGGTCGCTAATTCAGAAGCTTCGCGAAATTCCTCCCAACTCTCTAGATACTGTCAGCCATTTTCCTTCCTTAACACTCTAAAATACATAATTCTAATTATATATATCGTAATATTGTAAAATGGCATGGCTTACTATCTTATATTTTGTTCCAACTTCCATCTTTCTTCTTTGCCGGCATTTTTCCAATCTTCCGATCTTTTGTTTACATGTTCAAATCAATCGCCTATCTTTTCCGATCGTCGCTGATGGGTACGTTCATCCAGGTTTTATCGTTTCGTTCGATCGCAATTCGCAAGCATCGCGGATCGCAACTCGCAAATGGCTGTCTTGTATTTCTTCCATCGCAAGTCAGGAACTCGCTTGCTCAACTCGGAGGGGCGTATCCAGTTTCGGATTGCCGCTGCTATAAACCGGCGGAGATAGATTGTGCTGGGGATTTTGAAGTGATGTTATGTCTCAAGATAATTGATGTTAACGTCAATATGATATAGTTTCAGAAATGTATTTTAATTCATCCAGTTTTAAAGTTTTAAAGTTAACATCTAGTTGTTTAATTACGCCAAATCCATTGCTGGACATTTGATTGTGAAAATGGTTTATCAACTTCGCCCGTGTTTCATTTTACCAGCGGTCATAGTCCATTTGTGTTGTTAATTACGTCTTCATACTCATTTATTTGTGGACATTATTATCTTCAGTTTTCTTAAGACTTTTCATCGAAATAGTTGGTGTGCCATATCATGGGAATTCTTTCAGTACGTCGAGAGCAGTCATCCATACGTGAGTCCGTTTTGTTTTCATTGCTATCCTAGTATTGTTATATGCCATGCCATGCCATTCAATAAGTAATATTATTTCATTACATAGAATGTTTTTAATTTAAATACAGATTTGAACTTATTTTCTGTTTACATTTTACCAGTTATATTTTCATCTAAGTTTATACATATTTTTATTTAAACTTGAATATTATTTCATGACATAGGATAATTTTAACTGAACTTGTTTTCTGTTCACGTTATGCCTGTTATATTTTTCACCTGGATTTATACATGTTTTTATTTAAACTTGCACTTATTTTTCGTTAATAAACGTTAGCCTTATTTTACTGAAAAACAGTTTCTTTAATGTCTTACATTACACTGTCACAATGTCACCAATACTTACTCTCTTAGGTCACCGTAGTTACACTGTTATAAGCTGCTAAATTTTATTTTGTTTTAGACGGTTCTTGTTACAGAACCGATCACGGGTTATGGGCCCAGAAGCGAATACGCTTTTAAACCCTTTACGGCGGCCATAACCTAATTGGTGACATTTCAAAAATTTTTGACAGTTGTTTGTAGTATGCGGCCATTGGACCTCCGAGTCACTTTAGAGGGGGGGGCCGCAATATAAAATTTTTTTTTTGAAGGCTATATGTTTTTTTTTCTTTCCTATTGAGATGAAATACAAAAAGGTTTTTTTTGGATCATTTATAATAGAAATTTTTGTACTATCTGATTACTAAGTACGTTATTTAAAATAAAAAAAAAAAAAAATTTTTTTTTTTCCTTTTTCATGTAATACCTTCTGTTTAAATCATGGCCATGGCTAACATACAGGTGTGCATAACAAAACTGAATTCTCACAATTATGGAACTTGGGCAGCTGACGTAAAGTATCTACTATTAGATAAAAATGCGTGGAGCATAGTTAATGGCACTGAAAAGGCTCCTGATGAAAATGACTCTGTAGCGACAAAAGAATACCAATCCAGAGTCAGGTCTGCACTATCAATAGTGTATTTAAATGTGGAAAATGAATTCCGGAGAATCATAGAAAATATCGACGACCCTCATGAAGCCTGGACTAAACTTAAATTGCATTTTCAGCCTGATAACCGGGCACGCCATATGCAATTATTTGGCGAAATTCTTTCCTGTAAGATACACCCTGAAGAGCCCGTTGATATGTTTGCAGCTCGACTCCAAAGACTTGCTGACCAACTTGCTGCAATAAATGAGCCAATCAAAGAAACTTACCTCACATTTCAATTGCTTAGATGGCTCCCGAAGAAGTTCGACAACATGGTGCAAGGGATTCTGCGATGGCCAGACCAACAGTTTACGTTCAAAAGTGTTCTTACAGAATTAGTCGCAGAAGAGTCCCGGATCAAACTAAGAGAGGACGACAGAATAGATGCCGTGCAGTCTCATTTCTCCAAAGCCCGTTCCTCAAAGAAGTGTTCCTTTAAGCCTAAGTTCAGAGGTCGGTGTCACAAATGTGGACGCATAGGACATTTACAGAGCCAGTGTAGAGTGCCTGATGTCACCCGCCAGGAATCCTGTCTTAGCTCTAGTTCCAGAAGTTCCATGATGCCTAGAGACTCCTCCAATTCCGGTTCCGTGGTGTACAGAGACTCTTCCAGTTCCAGAAATTCTTCTTTGTCCAGAGGTTCCTCCTTTTCCAGAAATTCATCGAAAGACTCTTCCGTATCCAGTCCTGTCCGTGCTCAATCTGATGGTCATAGATCCAGAAAAGATGTGCCTCGCAACCGACGTCAACGTAAGACAACAGGCCAGGTAAATTACCTCATACAATCTAATCTGAGTAACATAAAATGTGGTGGAGACGCCTGGGTCTTTGACACAGGTGCCTCCCACCATTTCTGTAAAGATAAAAGTTTATATGTTAAGTTTAAACCTTTAAAAAATGAGGAATTGGCTGTTGCAGTTGACGGTGCTACTTTCCCTATCGAGGGCACCGGTTTAGTGGATTTAAAAATAAATGGGGAAATGGTTCGCTTCGGCGACGTCATGTATTGTCCTAGTCTAAGACATAATTTAATTTCAGGTCCCAGACTTGATAAAATGGGTGCCAAGTTCAAAGGAGGTGAGGGAAGGGTCAAGGCATATCGGGATTCTGGCACACTTTTTCGTGCTTTTCTTAAAGATGGCATTTACTGCCTCTATCCAGATCCTAACCATAAAAATAGAAATAAAGACCCTAAAACTAACCGTAATCAAAATCCTAAAAAGGTACGTTTCCAAGCCTCAACCGTTCAAAAAGATGATTTTAAACTCTGGCATAGACGCCTTGGGCACATCAGTTCCACATTAATTGAACATACTCTAAAATGTAATGGCGTTAGGGGCTTACCACCCATTAAATGTAAAGACTTTGAATGTGAAACATGTAAAATTAATAAACACAGACGAACATCATTCCGTCCAATAAACCAAATAAGATCTAAACGACCTCTAGAACTGCTACACACTGACCTGTGGGGTCCGACACAAATAACAGGGCGAAACGGGGAGAAGTATTTCCTAACTATAACAGACGACTTCTCTCGCAAAGTGTCAGTATACCCCTTATGCAGTAAAACACAGGTGTTTAAGGTATTTTCTAACCACGTAAAAAGAGCAGAAAGGTTTTTGGGCACCAAAGTAAAAGAAGTTCGTAGCGACAATGGGCGGGAATTCGATAATGAAGCATTCACTAAATTCTTTGAGGACAATGGCATAAAACACGAATTTACCAATGTATATTCTCCGGAGCAAAATGGAGTTTCAGAACGTTTAAATCAAACAATAATGGACGGGGCTCGCTCAATACTCAATGAAAGTAAACTCAGTCTCAAATTCTGGCCAGAAGCTGTCTTATACATCGCATACACTCTTAACCGAATATGTCACAAAACCCAGAAAAAAAACTCCCTTCGAATATTATTGTGGTAATAAACCATCCGTAAGACATTTACGACCTTTTGGTACGGTGGCATATGTGGGGGTACCTAAACAACTAAGAAACTCCAAATTCGATCCGAAAGCTAAAAAGGGTGTCTTAGTGGGTTACGCAATGTCTACAAAAGGCTACAGGGTATGGATTCCCGAAACCAATAAAATAATAGAGACAATAAATGTTAGGTTTGGTGACGAATCTGTATCCGGAAGTGTCCACAAACACAGTGAACAAGGTCCAAGCTATTCAATAGGCACAAACCCATTTACAACTTCGGAGCAGCGCAACGGAAGCGATCTGGGACCCTCTTACATTCTAAGTTCCGAACCACCTGAAATAGACCCTTTGACTGACCTTCAACCTGACAGATTTACTTCAGAAGCACCACCCACTCAAAGTATTAGACCGAGTACATCTAAATCTTCCGACTCTGCCTCCCCACACCCAACTGAGGGTGACAGTGACGAGGATGGCGAGGATTTTACTAGAACTCTCAGGGAAGCTGTCTGGTTCCGTAAGCCTGTAACTAGGCCTGACAAATCGAGAACCGACGTCTACTATTACGAGTTGGGTGAGACACAACGTCTAAGATCACTGAAGGAAGTAAGAGATTACTGTCAATCTAATGGTATCAAATTTAATCCGTCACTGTTCAGTTTTAAAGGAAGCAATAAGTACGAAGGCATTGTAAAGTCCACTCCTAGTCCTAGCTCAAGTCCTAGTTACACACCTCCACACACTTCTTTCTCTGAAACTCATAAAACCAGTTCCTGACTAGAAGACCCCATACCTACCACATATAAGCAGGCATTAAAATCACCTCAGTGGGAACTCTGGAGACAGGCAATGAAGGAAGAGATGGATGTTATAAATAAAAGACAAGTATGGGTATTAACATCTCTGCCACCCAACACCGAACCACTAGGCTGCAGATGGGTATTCACCATCAAACGAGACGACAAGGGACGGGTTGCAAGATATAAAGCGAGACTTGTAGCACAAGGCTACAAACAAGTCAGGGGTGAAACGTACGATGAGACGTTTTCGCCCGTAGTCAATTTCAGTCTAATTCGCTTTTTCTTTGCAGCCCTTGTCTCATGTCTCGGATGGATCCACACTCAGTGTGATGTAAAAGGTGCCTATCTGTATGCCCCTCTTTCTGATAACATCTACATGAAACAACCATCAGGGTTCGAGGTAAAAGGTAAAGAACATTTAGTCTGCAAACTCCAGAGGGCCCTTTATGGCCTCCACCAGAGTGGACGAGTATGGTTTTATGAATTACATAAGATTTTAATTTCTCTTGGTTTTAAAAAGTTAGAGTGGTGTAATTGCGTCTATTCGTTTTCTAATTATGTTGTTTTATTACTATATGTGGATGACTTTGTAATATTAAGTAACCATCAGAAACATATTAATGAAATTTTAACCCTTTTAACAAAACATTTTGACATAAAAATCCTGGGGAGAACACGCAAACTACTTGGTGTTGAATTTGAGGAGGATGGGAATGGCACGGTTTCAATTCATCAAAGGCAATATATTGATGATATTTGTACAAGATTTAAAGAATTCAACTTTCCCATTACATCACTCCCTATAACTAAAGGTACTGTATACTCCAAGTCACAATGTCCTCAAACCGAAGCAGAAACCCAGGAAATGTTACAATATCCATACAGAAGTGTTTTGGGCTGCCTTTCATTTTTAACAAGCAGGACACGTCCTGATATTTCGTACGCTGTAAATATCTTCAGCCAATTCCAGAGCAATCCTGGGATTGTTCACTGGAATGGTCTCCTGAAGCTTTTAGGGTATGTCCAAAGCACAAAACACTATAAACTGAGGTTACCTTGTCACCACATAAACCTAATAACTTACACCGACGCGGATTTCGCCGCTAATAGGGATGACAGGACATCAATGGGGGGACAACTACTAATGTTAGACAAAGCTCCTATCATGTGGAGAGCCTTTAAACAAAAATCTGTCTGCTTGTCTACTATGGAATCAGAATTTGTGGCTTTAACAGAAGCAACTAAAGAGCTTCTATGGTTCAGTAGGATCATAACTGAATGTTATGACAAACATATTTTTACAGGTCCACAAGTTAAACCAACACTTTTAGTAGACAACATGGCCTCCATTGATTTTCTTAAGTCTCCCATTGAAAATTACAGAACGAAACACATTGACGTAAAATTATTTTTTGTTAGAGACCTTTTAAACCAAGAGATTTTTAATGTTAAACACGTAGCCAGTAAATCTAATCTCTCAGACATTTTCACTAAACCTTTAACAAAGTTTGATCTTAAAAAATTTATTGATGTAATTTTTAGTTATAAGTAATTTATATATACATGATATTTAAATGCTATGAAAAAAAAGAAACTCCTCCTCCTTTGAACTAGTGTCAAGCATTAAGATGCTTGTTTAACTTTTTATGTTAAACCTTGAAGTTTAGCATTTTTTTTTAAACTGAAATTTTTGTATATTTCAGTACTTTTCTTTTGAAGAAAAATGTTTGAATATGTAATTATACTCTTGTTATTTCACATTTGTTTCGTATGCATACGTTTCATAATATCATTTCATAGGTTTTGATATCGAGTTGTTGAAAATCGAGTTGTATTTTTTTTTATTTCATATGTAAATATGAAATTTTTCTTCTCGTTTTAAGAATATATATAACAAGTTTTTTTCATATTTAAATTGGCCAAATCATTTGCAAATGTATATCGTTTCAAAAGCTTAAGCATATTTTTTTTGTGTTGTCTTTCACGTGAGCGCTCACAGTCATTTAACTATGTCACTAACATAATCATAATTCATAATCGTTATCATGATCATGATCGTTATTGTTCTCATTATTGAAATTTTCTCATTTGCATAACATGTATCTTTCATATATTATCAAAGTATTTGCATATTGTAATTCATGTATTTTTATTCTTCATATTATCCTGAATTTGCGTTTATGTGATAATCATTCTCTTTCAGAATAAATATGCAAATGTATAATTGTTTAAAATTCATTCGAATATTGTTACAAGTCAAGACCAAAGGAAAAAATCATCATATTAAATTGTTTATGTAAAGGTAACTCGTAGTCACTTGCACGTGACGAGGTAATTGTACTTATCTTTCACGGTTTTTTTTCAGGAAAATGTTATCTTTATAGACTGTTGCTATTGAACTATATTCGACGTGAAAAAAAAAACTTTTCGTTAGAGTTACAATTGTAACTGAACTTTCATGAAGTGGAAAGGTTGTTAATCTAGTTGTTATATAATTGTTAAAATTGTTGTTATTGTTGAATCTTATTATTAACATTGTTGATGTTTTTGATTAACCCTGTTGAAGTTATTGAATTTGTTGCATTTATACTTGTTAATGTCAAGTTTCTGTTTTACTGGTAACTATCGAAGTGTGATAGTTTATATTCTAATGTTTTACATTATTCTGTATATATATATATATAATTTACAATATCTGTTGATTATCCATTTTATTTTTAAGTACGAGTGTTAAGGGGGGGGGGCGATTGTCAGCCATTTTCCTTCCTTAACACTCTAAAATACATAATTCTAATTATATATATCGTAATATTGTAAAATGGCATGGCTTACTATCTTATATTTTGTTCCAACTTCCATCTTTCTTCTTTGCCGGCATTTTTCCAATCTTCCGATCTTTTGTTTACATGTTCAAATCAATCGCCTATCTTTTCCGATCGTCGCTGATGGGTACGTTCATCCAGGTTTTATCGTTTCGTTCGATCGCAATTCGCAAGCATCGCGGATCGCAACTCGCAAATGGCTGTCTTGTATTTCTTCCATCGCAAGTCAGGAACTCGCTTGCTCAACTCGGAGGGGCGTATCCAGTTTCGGATTGCCGCTGCTATTTAAACCGGCGGAGATAGATTGTGCTGGGGATTTTGAAGTGATGTTATGTCTCAAGATAATTGATGTTAACGTCAATATGATATAGTTTCAGAAATGTATTTTAATTCATCCAGTTTTAAAGTTTTAAAGTTAACATCTAGTTGTTTAATTACGCCAAATCCATTGCTGGACATTTGATTGTGAAAATGGTTTATCAACTTCGCCCGTGTTTCATTTTACCAGCGGTCATAGTCCATTTGTGTTGTTAATTACGTCTTCATACTCATTTATTTGTGGACATTATTATCTTCAGTTTTCTTAAGACTTTTCATCGAAATAGTTGGTGTGCCATATCATGGGAATTCTTTCAGTACGTCGAGAGCAGTCATCCATACGTGAGTCCGTTTTGTTTTCATTGCTATCCTAGTATTGTTATATGCCATGCCATGCCATTCAATAAGTAATATTATTTCATTACATAGAATGTTTTTAATTTAAATACAGATTTGAACTTATTTTCTGTTTACATTTTACCAGTTATATTTTCATCTAAGTTTATACATATTTTTATTTAAACTTGAATATTATTTCATGACATAGGATAATTTTAACTGAACTTGTTTTCTGTTCACGTTATGCCTGTTATATTTTTCACCTGGATTTATACATGTTTTTATTTAAACTTGCACTTATTTTTCGTTAATAAACGTTAGCCTTATTTTACTGAAAAACAGTTTCTTTAATGTCTTACATTACACTGTCACAATGTCACCAATACTTACTCTCTTAGGTCACCGTAGTTACACTGTTATAAGCTGCTAAATTTTATTTTGTTTTAGACGGTTCTTGTTACAGAACCGATCAGATACCTTTCCTTAATTTCAGGGGGAACCCGTTTTTTCAATTGCTCCGTAAGCATTAATTCCTTCAAAGATTGAAAATCAGTCACCTTTGCGGACTCTAACCAATTATCTAGATAGCCACGCAACTCATAAACCAGATCAGACCAAAACGCACCCGGTTTTTTTTGATGCTCCTCAAATCTTAACCTTAAAGCAACCGTGCTTAGTCTAAACCTAGTCAATAACATACTCTTCATGTGATAATAATCATCTCCCTTATCTGCAGGTTCCTTGACAACTAACTCAGCTATCTCTGCAGGTAACAACGGAATTAATTGCGACACCCATTCTTCCTCCTTAACTTTCTCTTTTGTAGCCTGACGTTCAAAAATCATAAAAAATAAAGTAATATCTAAGATTTTCGGATCAAATTTTGGGACTAAGTCCTTTAACTTAACTTTTCTGGCCCCTTCAGTATTTATGGAAATCGTCGATCCTACACTCGCTGTTTCTACAGCATTAGAAAGCCTTAACCTTTCCAATTCATATTCGCGCTCTTCTTTAGCTATTTTGTCTAACCTTTCTTTTTCCCTCTCCTCTTTGGCTTCCCTAGCTAATCTTTCCTTTTCCGCTTCCTTTAATTCCTCTAAAATACGATCTAAGAAAGCTTCCCCAGTTTCCTCATCATATTCTGTCGATTCCGTTATGCCTTTTATAATATCTTTAATCAGGTCTGAATCCGACACATCAACCTCAAATTCTCTGGCTAACAAAATTAAAGTTTGTTTCTTCTGCCTTTTTAACTTATTTAGAAAAGCCATGATAACAATTAACTAACACTCCTATACACAATTCTAACCTTTCAAAAACAAAGAACCTAATCTTTGAGTTATTTCAACATTAAATAAGATTTCCAAAATTTCAATGAGATTTCAATTTAAATATAGTTTCAAAATTAATTATAATTTCAAAATTATTACATTCCATAACTCTTACATATGCTACTCTTTTCACTTTGCCCCAACATAACATACAAAACAAATATCATTACTCCCTACCTTAACTTAAAATATATATATATATATGAATGATCAAATGTTTCCAAATGAGACAAAAATAGATATAATAACACATATAAATAACACACTAGAGAAATGCATATACAACAAAGTGAAACCCTTAAACAAATTTCTACACACAATACACTAACCTATCTCTACCACACCCACATAATCGAACATTCCCAGTTCAAATTAAATTTTAAAAAATTAATTTTTCTAACTTTCTCATTGACCAGTACCTTGCAACACAAAAAGCATTTAAAAGGAACTCACCCCTCTTTTAGGCGACGGAACGGGTACTCCACCAGATAATACCAGGCAATCAGTCAGATGAAACTCCGGACGGGTGCTCCACCAGACGAATTCACACTAGGAAACGTTGAACAGGCATACCATTCTGGCGAAAGTCCAATTTCACAAGCGATGAAAATCCAAAAAATTGTCGAACATGCACACGACTCTGGCGAAAGTCCAATTTCACAAGCGATGAAAATCCAAAAAATTGTCGAACATGCACACGACTCTGGCGAAAGTCCAATTTCACAAGCGATGAAAGTCCGAAAAATCAACTGAAGAAACGGGTCCAGAGTTTTTAACTTAACTCTCAGATCCCACCGCTGTCACCAATATAATTTATTTAGTTTAGCTGTGGCGTAGTGGCAGATGGGCTTGCAATAAATTGTAGAAATTTAATTAAATATTCAAGACTAAATTTTATAAACTCAACAACTATAAAATTTTAATGAGAAATGACAGTTACAAATGCTCTGACTTTTCAGAACGGTTGGTTCGCCGGACACCCGGACTTCAAACTCCGATATTGGGTAAAGCAGTGGTCTGAGAGAGCAGAGCTCCCTCCAACGTAATCTCGAGAGATCTATCTCTCAACTGTCCGACCAGCAGCCAAGAAAAAAACGTCCTTCCCTGGTCAACATTCACAAGGGGGGGGGGAGGAAAGACCTCTTTCTCAGACTTCTTCCAATCTGGATCCAGGGGTCAAGGCGTCCTTCTCACATTCGATATCACAGAGTGCCTCCCCTTGACTGATTTCACAGCCCAAAGAAATCTGTACTTAGCAATAGAAATGCAAGCAAAACACCTGTGTAAGGTGACCTCCACATAAAGCGCGGGGGGGGGGGGGGCTGTATTGTTCAGGCATAGCACTAAATCCTCGTACACCACTCAGCTGGAGACAACTTGCCCATCCCCTCACTGTCCACATAAAGTTCAATAATTGCGACCACATTCCGATCCTTGAGGACAAAAAGGCACACCTGCGGCAGGAAATGTGAAGATATGACAAGTGACTTATAAAAAAAATCCAATCAAATATCGTGAAAATTCAAAAAGATATCATTATTTTAGTGAGATGTTTTTACTCTGCTCTCTAAAAACGGCTGAATCTTAAGGGATTCTCCACAAATTGACATTTTCTAATAACTGACTTTAAAAAAAAACTAGTATTGAATTAATACAATATCTAATACAATATTGCTGCTAATAAGTACTTGACAATTGTGATAGAAAAGAAAAAGAGCTTTATTCACATTCAGGGCCAAAACTAAGAGAGGGTTGGGGGAAAAGGGCATGTGCCCCGGGCGCTAGGATGAAAGTGTTTCAAATGTACATTTTGTTTGGCGATTTTTTCCATGTCTATGTTTAGCATGATATTGTCAAAATCGTCCCATTCAAAGCATTTCTCCTATACCAAAGCATAGAAGAATCTAATGATGATGGCATAAAGATCCCGCATAAAGCAGATTTTTTTTTTTCGTTTTGATTCGGTTTCACGATTTTAAGGTATCATTTTTTTTAAACAAAGCAGACTACTTTAATCAATATTACATATTTTAAGTTTTAAAATAAGTCGGCTATTAATAAATTAGAAAATTTTTCTTTGCAAATACTTTTGCAGCTGCTTTGCAAAGAAGAAAAGGGAGGGGGGGGGGGAGTTCACCAAAATTCATTGAAATATAAATATATTAAATATTTTCTAAAATGTTCTATGTCATGCAATATTTTCAACCAAATATAAAGCCACATTCAGAAAAATTCGCAAAATGTAGTAGAAAGAATAAGGTGCTATTGAAATATAAATATATTAAAAGTTTTCTAAAATATGAGTATTTGTATGAAATATTTTTTAATCAGCGTATGCGTGAACGATAAAATTTATCATTTTACATAATTTAATATTCAACTCTGTGGAGCTACCTGATTGGTTCTGAGGCCAGAACCGTTCTAAAATTAAATAAAACTCAAGCAGAGATAAAGAAATTAAAAATTGGTGACCTGAAAATAAATATTGGCAATATGTGGTTGCGTTATAAAGTCAGTAAAGAAGCATTTAATTAAAATATAAACTAACGTTTATTTTTCAAGAAAAACATATTCAAAATAAAAATATATGTATATATGAAATAATAAACAAAGAGAAATCATATCTGGTAAGATTCAACCAAAAAAAAAAGGTAATTTCTGAAATTATGTTATCTATAAAATTAAAGTCATATTTCACACAATAAAAATACTTAATTAAACAAATAGCATGACATAAAGTAAAGCCCAAATGACCGGTACAGGTTGCAAAACGAACAACTCACCATGGCATAACTGGAAGAAGAAATTTTCAAATCGGACGATGACGAAAAAATAAAGTCCAGGAATAGTTCAAAGAAAGTAAAAAAAACCCTTGGATGTTAACACAGTTCATGACAGCAACATATTTATCATCACATTCCCGCTATCGACTAACAGGAATATTCCATAAGACAACACCATCTTTCACTACTTAAGATAAACTACAACTGAACTTACATAACTAATATTTATGACAACAAACGGCCTTTACTAGACCAAAACATCGTCAGACCATCAGCAGTCAAAACAATCCGACTGATTTAAATACCCCTCGCCGTTCTATACATCGCCAGAGGACAACGCCCCCTTTGCGTCTGCCGAGTTGAGCGGATGCGTTCCTGCTTTGCGAAAGGGAGATACGGCTACTCGTAAGTTGCGATTTGCGAAAATCGCAAATCGCGATCAGACGGAAGAAAGCGACCATGAACGCACATGTAAGATGTTCAAATCGAAAGTAAACAAATATGTAACCGATTTAAAAATGGAATATGCCATGGAACCAGGAAAAATAAAAATAAAGAGATTGGAAGTAAGATAATGATAGAATAGTATTGGAATAAAATAAAAACCAGTAAGTCATGCTACATTATACTATTACAATATGTATATATTATAGAGTGTTAAGGGTAGTGAGTATGCTGACAATCGCCCCCCCCCCCTTAACACTCGTACTACAAAAAACATAGGATATCAGTATATCTACTATCATACTTTGACAGTTACTAATGAAGAACAATCAATATTATCGTGCATAAATGCAACAAATTCATAATATCATATAACAAGGTTAATTTCCAAAAATTAACAACTTTCTTTCATAACACAAGAGTCTTTAGTTACCATAGTAACTTAAAAATTTCAAAGTCTTTCAGGTACACAAACATTTCAAAAGAGTTCATGAAAATTTGTTACCGTTTTACCTCGTCACATGCAAGTGACTACGATTACCAAATTCCGGTACATACCGTAACATTCTTTAGTATGTCGATTCTTGATCCTTGCCTTGACAATACACGATTACATTTACAAACATTTGCATAATTACACTAGAGTAAATGATTATCATACGACAGATTCATAAACATTACAAATATAAAGAATAGCAAAACATGAATTACTATGCAAAAACACTTTGATAATGTATGGGAAATTCATGATATGCAAAATAGACACATTTAATGATAATTACACTAACGATCATGATCATGATAATGACTGTGAATATGATAATGATAAGGACGGTGAGCGCTCACATAAAAACAAACAACAACAACAACAACATGCATGCTTAAACTTTCGAAATAATACACATTTGCAAATGTTTTAACAAAGATTTAAAATGTGAAAGACACTTGTTATGCAATTTCTTAACGTAAAACAACCCCTTTCATATTTATATATGCAAAAAAAAATACAGCTCAATTTTCAACACCACGGACGGGACCTATGTGACATTTCCATTGTTCAAAAAATAGGGACTTACAAACTTAAAAGAAACGATGCCCGCGACAGGCCTTCCTGTGATCAGAACACTCAAGAAGGCCACTACCCCCTGCAGGCTACTCTGGCTATTTACAATTGCACCCCTGCGAGCCGCTTCCTGGGGCTGCTCGAACCCCGGAGGATGAACCATCCTGAGGTCTGATCACATTCCAGCGGGAGTTAAATTGTCCGCGATGTTGGAAATGAGGGTATTGAAAAACTTATGTATAAAAATAGAACATATGCATATGAGACAAAAAAAAAATGAAATAACAAGAAAAACAAGTGTATAATCACATATTCAAACATTATAAAAAGAAAACACTGAAATATACAAAATCTCAGATTTGAAAAATGAAACTTGTTAAACTTCAGGGTTTAAGTTAAAAAAAAACTAAACAAGCATCTTAATACTTGACCCAAGTCCAAAGGAGGGGGAGTTTTTTTTTCACCTTATACCTTTAACATCTTTATGCATTTTATTTTTTACTTTTAAAAAAACATATTTAAAAACATTATATATTACTTATAACTAAAGATCACTTCAATGAATCTTTTAAGATCAAACTTCGTTAAGGGTTTTGTAAAGATGTCTGAGAGATTAGCTTTACTAGTTACGTGTTTTACATTAAATATCTCTTGGTTTAAAAGGTCTCTAACAAAAAATAATTTAACGTCAATGTGTTTTGTTCTGTAGTTTTCTATGGGAGACTTAAGGAAATCAATGGAGGCCATATTGTCTACTAACAAGGTTGGTTTAGTTTGTGGGCCTGTAAAAATGTGTTTATCATAACACTCAGTTATGATTCTACTGAACCAAAGAAGCTCTTTAGTTGCTTCTGTTAAAGCCACAAACTCTGATTCCATGGTAGACAAGCAGACAGATTTTTGTTTAAAAGCCCTCCACATGATAGGAGATTTGTCTAACATTAAAAGTTGTCCCCCCATTGACGTCCTGTCATCACGATTGGCGGCGAAATCGGCATCAGTATATGTTATTAGATTTATGTTATGACAAGGTAGCTTCAATTTGTAGTGTTTGGTGCTTTGTACATATCCTAGTAATTTTAAAAGACCATTCCAGTGGATTATTCCTGGATTACTCTGGAATTGACTGAAGATATTTACTGCATAGGATATGTCGGGGCGAGTCCTGCTTGTAAGAAAAGATAAGCAACCCAAAACACTTCGGTACGGATATTTTGACATCTCCTGGATTTCAGTATCTGTTTGAGGGCACTGTGCTTTGGAGTACACTACTCCTTTACTTATGGGAAGTGATGTGATGGGAAAGTTATATTCCTTAAAACGTGTGCAGATATCATCAATATATTGCCTTTGATGGATTGACACTACACCTTCCCTATCCTCCTCAAACTCAACTCCAAGGAGTTTACGTGTTTTCCCCAGGATTTTGATGTCAAAATGTTCAGCTAATAATTTTAAAATTTCATTTATGTGTTTCTGATGGTTACTTAAAACAACAAAGTCATCAACATATAATAATAAAACAGCGTAGTTAGAAAATGTATAGATGCAATTACACCAATCCAGTTTGTTAAAACCAAGAGAAATTAAAACTTTATGTAATTCATAAAACCACACCCGGCCACTCTGATGGAGGCCATACAGTGCCCTCAGGAGTTTACAGGCCAAGTGCTCTTTCCCTTTTATTTCAAAACCTGGAGGCTGTTTCATGTATATGTTATCTGAGAGAGGGGCGTACAGATAGGCTCCTTTCACATCGCATTGCGTGTGAATCCATCCGAGACATGAGACAAGGGTGGCAAAGAAAAAGCGGATTAGACTAAAATTTACGACTGGTGAAAAAGTCTCGTCATAAGTTTCACCCCTGACCTGTTTGTAGCCTTGTGCTACTAGTCTTGCTTTGTATCTTGCCACATGCCCTTTATCGTCTCGTTTGATGGTGAAGACCCATCTGCAGCCTAGAGGTTCAGTGTTGGGTGGTAGTAATGTTAATTCCCATACATGTCTTTTATTTATTACGTCTATTTCCTCCTGCATTGCCTGTCTCCAGAGTTCCCACTGAGGGGATTTTAAGGCTTGCTTATATGTGTTTGGTATGGAGTCTTCTAGTCATATATTGTTTTTACGTGTTTCTGATAAAGATGTGTGTGGAGGTGTGTAACTAGGACTTGAACTAGCACTGGAAGTAGATTTTACAATACCCTGGTATTTATTTTCCCCTTTGAAACTGAACATGGTTGGATCAAATTTTATACCATTAGACTGACAGTATTCCCGCACTTCTCTGAGTGATCTTAAACGTTGCGTTTCACCCATCTCATAATAATAGATGTCGGTTCTCGACTTATCAGGCCTAGTTATGGCCTTACGGAACCATACAGCATCCCTCAGTGTTCTCGAGAGTTCCTCGCCCTCCTTGTCACTTTCATCTTCAGATGAGTGAACGGAGGCGGGTTCAACAGTTTTTGAGGTGCCTGGCTTAGGTGATGGAGATCTTGCCAAAGGAAATCTGTCAGGTTGAAGGTCGGTTAAAGGGTCAATTTCTGGTTGTTCTGAACTTAAAATGTATGTGGGTCCCAGGTCGCTTCCGTTGTGCTGCTCTGAAGTTGTAAAAGGGTTTGTGCCTATTGAATAACTTGGGCCTTGCTCGCTATGTCTATGAACATTTCTTGGTACAGATTCATCCCCAAATCTAACATTTATGGTTTCTATTATTTTATTTGTATCGGGGATCCATACCCTGTAGCCTTTGGTTGACATCGCGTAACCCACTAACACCCCCTTTTTGGCCTTAGCATCAAACTTTGAGTTTCTTAACTGTTTGGGCACTCCTACGTATGCCACAGTACCAAAAGGGCGTAAATGTCTTATTGAGGGTTTGTTACCACAGTAATACTCGAAAGGTGTCTTTTTCTGTGTTTTATGACTTATCCTGTTTAGTGTGTACGCGATGTATAGAACTGCTTCCGGCCAGAATTTTAAACTAAGTTTACTCTCATTAAGTATTGAGCGTGCCCCGTCCATTATAGTCTGATTTAAACGTTCCGAGACCCCATTTTGTTCCGGAGAATACACGTTGGTAAACTCATGGTGTATCCCGTTTTCCTCAAAGTATCTTGTAAATGCTTCATTGTCAAACTCCCGCCCATTGTCGCTACGGACTTCTTTTACCTTAGTGCCTAAAAATCTTTCAGCTCTTTTTACATGATTAGTGAACACCTTGAATACTTGTGATTTGTTACATAAGGGATAGACTGATACTTTTCGTGAGAAGTCGTCAGTTATAGTTAAAAAGTACTTCTCGCCGTTTCTACCTGTTATTTGTGTCGGTCCCCACAAGTCAGTATGAAGTAATTCAAGGGGTCGTTTTGATCTTATTTGATTTATAGGACGGAAGGAAGTTCGCCTGTGTTTGTTAATTTTACATGTCTCACATTCAAAGTCTTTACTTTTAATAGGTGGTAAGCCCCTTACACCATTACATTTTACAGTGTGTTCAATTAAAGTGGAGCTAATGTGTCCGAAACGTCTATGCCATAACTTAAAGTCGTCTTTCTGGACAGTAGAGGCTTGAAAACGCACCTTTTTAGGACTTTGACTATTTTGAGTTTTAGTTTTATTTTTAGGGCTAGGATCTGGGTACAGGCAGTAAATGCCGTCTTTAAGAAAAGCACGAAATAGGGTACCACTGTCACGATATGCTCTAACCCTGCCCTCACCTCCTCTGAACTTGGCACCAGTTTTATCAAGCCTAGGACCAGATATCAAATTGTGCCTTAAACTTGGGCAATACATAACATCGCCGAAGCGAACCATTTCCCCATTTATTTTTAAGTCCACTAGACCAGTTCCTTCAATAGGAAAAGTTGCTCCGTCAACGGCAACAGCCAACTCCTCATTTTGCAAAGGTTTAAATTTTACATATAGGTTTTTATCTTTGCAAAAGTGGTGGGAGGCACCTGTGTCAAAGACCCAGGCGTCTCCACCACATTTAATATTACTAAGATTAGATTGAATGAGGTAGTTTACCTGGCTTGTTGGCTTACGTTGACGTTGGTTTCTAGCTCTATTGCGAGGCACATCTCTGCTAGGTCTGGAATTACAGGGTTGGACTCGAACTGGACTGGACACCGATGATCCTCTGGATACCGAGGAGTTCTGGAATGAGGAGTCTGAGGAGTCTCTCAAAGTAGTATGGAGGCAGGATTCGGGACTGGAAGCTTGTTGAGGCAATTTACACTGACGAAGCACATGGCCGGCTTGACCACACCTGTGGCATCTTCCCTTGAACTTAGGCTTATATGCGGACCTCTTGGGTGTTCGAGCTCGGGAAAAATGGGATTGGACCAGGCTACCTCTGTCTTCTTCTCGTAATTTAATGCGGGATTCTTCTGCTACTAACTCGGTCAGGACATCTTTAAACTTGAACTGCTGTTCGGGCCATCGCAAAATTCCCTGGACGAGATTATCAAACTTCTTAGGAAGCCATCTCAGCAACTGGAATGTTAGATAAATTTCTTTTATCGGCTCATTCATGGCAGCCAGCTGATCAGCAAGTCTCTGTAGGCGAGCAGCAAACATGTCGACTGGCTCATCAGGCTGTATTCTGCAGGACAGGATCTCGCCAAACAACTGCATGTGGCGTGCACGGTTGTCAGGTTGAAAGTGAGTCTTCAGCTTTGTCCATGCTTCATGAGGGTCGTCGATGTTTTCTATTATTCTCCGGAACTCAGTTTCGACGTTTAAGTATACTATGGACTGTGCTGACCTGAGCCGTGCCTGATATTCTTTTGTTGCCACTGCATCACTGGTATTCGGAGCCTCTTCAGTACCATTCACGATGCCCCAAGCATTTTTGTCGAGCAGCAGGTATTTTACGTCCGCTGCCCAGGTTGCATAGTTGTGAGAGTTCAGTTTGTTTATGCTAACCTGTACGTTGGTCATTGCCATGCTCTTAACTAGACTTTATGAAATTTAACCAGAAAGGAAAAGAATTTTTTTTTTTTCAAAAAAACGTACTTTAAAACAGTCAAATAGTACGACAAAAAAAAAAAAAATTTTTTTTTTTATAAAAGAACCTTTCTATTTTATACCAGAATAATTAGATATGATTATAAATTAAAAGAAAAATGCTATTGCGGCCCCCCCCCACTAGAAATCACTTGGAGGTCTAATGGCCGCATGCTACCACTAGTTTACGATATTGCCAACGAAGGTTATGGCCACCATAACAGGTTAAAAAGCGTAGTAGCTTTGGCCCATAACCCGTGATCGGTTCTGAGGCCAGAACCGTTCTAAAATTAAATAAAACTCAAGCAGAGATAAAGAAATTAAAAATTGGTGACCTGAAAATAAATATTGGCAATATGTGGTTGCGTTATAAAGTCAGTAAAGAAGCATTTAATTAAAATATAAACTAACGTTTATTTTTCAAGAAAAACATATTCAAAATAAAAATATATGTATATATGAAATAATAAACAAAGAGAAATCATATCTGGTAAGATTCAACCAAAAAAAAAAGGTAATTTCTGAAATTATGTTATCTATAAAATTAAAGTCATATTTGACACAATAAAAATACTTAATTAAACAAATAGCATGACATAAAGTAAAGCCCAAATGACCGGTACAGGTTGCAAAACGAACAACTCACCATGGCATAACTGGAAGAAGAAATTTTCAAATCGGACGATGACGAAAAAATAAAGTCCAGGAATAGTTCAAAGAAAGTAAAAAAAACCCTTGGATGTTAACACAGTTCATGACAGCAACATATTTATCATCACATTCCCGCTATCGACTAACAGGAATATTCCATAAGACAACACCATCTTTCACTACTTAAGATAAACTACAACTGAACTTACATAACTAATATTTATGACAATAAACGGCCTTTACTAGACCAAAACATCGTCAGACCATCAGCAGTCAAAACAATCCGACTGATTTAAATACCCCTCGCCGTTCTATACATCGCCAGAGGACAACGCCCCCTTTGCGTCTGCCAAGTTGAGCGGATGCGTTCCTGCTTTGCGAAAGGGAGATACGGCTACTCGTAAGTTGCGATTTGCGAAAATTGCAAATCGCGATCAGACGGAAGAAAGCGACCATGAACGCACATGTAAGATGTTCAAATCGAAAGTAAACAAATAAGTAACCGATTTAAAAATGGAATATGCCATGGAACCAGGAAAAATAAAAATAAAGAGATTGGAAGTAAGATAATGATAGAATAGTATTGGAATAAAATAAAAACCAGTAAGTCATGCTACATTATACTATTACAATATGTATATATTATAGAGTGTTAAGGGTAGTGAGTATGCTGACACTACCCATAAAAAAATCCGATCGAATTTCGTGGAAATTCAGAAAGTTATTGTGGATAGGAGTGAACTGATTTTCAATTGGTCCCTGAAAGCAGTTGAATGACGTCAGATTTTACGCAAATTGCCAAATCTCCATTTACGTTTTTTACTGGTGATTTACTTCTTTTCTTAGATAATTACCAGAACGAACCTATTTCAGGATAAAAATAATTATAAAAAATCGAAGCATTTGTGTCAAATCTACCTATTGATACATAATTGATAATGGCTCTTATGCAAATGCCGATATCTGCGATCCTGAAATACGTCAAGTTCTCCACTGTTAAATGTGGTGTCGAAAACAACACTGACATCAATCGCATGCATGATGCCAAGAAGAACAGAGCTGTCTGATTTTGAGAAAGGTGTGATCATCGGGTACCACCGAAATGGCCGATCTTTAATCGACATATCTAACGAGCTTAATTAACCCAAAACGACTGTGGCTTATGTGATTAGAAAATGGAAGCTGAATGGTGATTGTCAGAATGTGGCCAGAGTAGGCAGACCGACGAAACTGGGAGATAGAGACCGACGGGTTCTGTCTAGAGAAATTCGGAAGAACCGCAACCAACCAATGTTACACATACGCCAAGAATTTCAACAAGCTTCAGGATGTGCTGTTTCCATGAATACCATCCGTAAGGAAGCTCACCTGCTTAATTTTTATGACCGTGCTGCCGCCGATAAGCCTTTAATCACCAAGTCCAACCGCGCAGCTCGGTTAAGTTGGTGCAAAACACGCCAGCAATGGACTGTACAGCAATGGAAACAGGTTCTCTGGAATGATGAATCAAGGTTCACCCTCTACCGTTCTGATGGTAAGGTCTGGGTCTGGCGTCTGCCTGGAGAACGCCTCCTACCAGAATGTATTGTGCCCACAGTTAAATTTGGCGGAGGGGGAATTATGTTCTGGGGTTGTTTTTCCTGGTTCGGACTAGAACCCTTGGTCCCAATTCATGGTAAGCTCAATGCCGATGCCTACTGTAATATACTGGACAACAGTGTACTTCCTACGTTGTGGCAATATTATGGATTGGACCCATGTTATTTCCAGGATGACAACGCAAGCTGCCATGTAGCGTGGTCCAGCATAGATTGGTATGCTGATAATGGAGTGCATCGATTCGAGTGGCCTGCCCAGAGCCCAGACCTGAACCCAATAGAGAACCTCTGGGACGAGTTGGATCGTCGAATTAAGGCGGGTGACACACGCCCAAAATCAGTAAAAGAGCGTACCTGCCTTGTGCAAACAGAGTGGAATAAAATACCATTAAATGTAATACAAGGACTAGTTGAGAGCATGCCCAGGAGAGTCGCAGCTGTAATTGCCTCTCGAGAAGGCTCTACAAATTATTAAATGTGAACAGGGCCAAAACCAGTCTTTTTTTCCCGAGGCAAACGTGGATTTTGAAGGTACCCCTTTCCCCCTCCTTCGCAAAGCATATTTACAAAGAAAATTTCTCCAATTTATTAATAGCCGACTTATTTTAAAACTTAAAATATGTAATATAAAATAACGTATTCTGCTTTATTAAAATACTCCAATTTGATACTTTAAACCGAATCAAAAAAATTCTACTTTCAACAGGATCTTTAAGGCCCTTGTCCCTGCCCGCGAAGACACTGCTGAGCTAATGCTATTCCTGTGGGGAGGCATTTTTCTAATAACTCTTTCGCATTTTGAAATTTTATTTATTTTTTTTTTTTTGCATTGGATAGCGGAAGTCCCTCTCAAAATCGCTCCTTGACTACTTTTTCGATTTGAGTCATAGATATTTTTTATAAAGTTAGTTTCACTTTCAGAACTGCTTTTGGAAGTGAAAGAAACTTTATAAAAATATCTATGCCAAAATTGAAAAAGTAATCACGGAGCGATCTTGAAAAGGACTTCCGCTATCCAATGCAAAACATATTATTTAAAAATGTCCAAATGCAAAAGAGTTAGAAAAATGCATCCCCATAGGAATAGCATTAGCTCGTGAGCATCTTCGCGGGTAGGGGCAGGGACCTTAAGCCATCATCATTAGATTTTTTTATGCTATAGCGTAGCACAGATATAATAATTTTAACAATATTATGCTAAACATAGCCATGAAAAAAATCGCCAAACGAAAGATACATTTGGAACACTTTCATCCTAGCGCCCGGAGCACATGTCCTTCTCCCCCCCCCCCCCCTCTCTTAGTTTTGGCCCTGAATGCGAATAAAGCTCTTTTTCTTTTCTATCACAATTGTCAAGTACTTATTAGCAGCAATATTGTATTAGATATTGTATTAATTCAATACTAGTTTTTTTTAAAAGTCAGTTATTAAAAAATGTCAATTTGTGGAGAATCCCTTAAGATTCAGCCGTTTTTAGAGAGCAGAGTAAAAACATCTCACTAAAATAATGATATATTTTTGAATTTTCACGATATTTGATTGGATTTTTTTTTATAAGTCACTCCATAGAATTGACTATTAAATGATGTAAAAAAAATGTTTTTCTAGTTCGCGCATGCGCAGATAAAAATTATTTTATACAACTACTCATATTTCATAAAATATTTAATATATTTATATTCCAATTGCGCTACATTTTTTCTACTGCATTTTGCCAATTTTTCTGAAATTTGCGTTAAATTTGGTCAAAAACCCAGCATGATATAAACAAAAAACATACCAGAATTTTTTGAATTTTTCAAAAAAATCGCTCTATCACCATAAATATACATGCTATTCTCACAAAAATTAGTGTACATATTCTACTGTATTCATATATTTGCATTCTAAAGTGATAAGTCGTTTCGTGCATTTTCATGTACAGGGCGATCCAAATATTTCTATTATTCTTTGTTTTTTTGCCGGCCCCCTAATTACCCGCTTAACAAATGAATGTAAATAAATATAAAGTGAAACATAATCTTTATATTTCTGAAGTTCCAGAAGAATCCGACCAGTATATTTTTAAATATTTGATGAAATGTCAAAAACTGAAAGTGTACAAATACTTTTTGGTAGATAGTGTATACACATAAACGAGCTTACTTAGTTTATCAGTTTTGTTTTTTATAACACTTGATAACATTCGGAAATAAATCTTACTTTGCAAAGCCCAAACTTTACTAAGGTCCTTATAAAAATAAATATTGATTTACTGGATGTAAAAATTTGACTTCCAGTTTAAAATTAAAAATATATTTTTATTACAGCAAAACAGAACAAAGTCAGAACCCTACAGCTGTACTACAAGCTCTAAAGTATTATGTTCATTCCATAAAGAAGAAACCAGGGGATGTAAAATTTATAACCACTGCCAAAACAGTTCAAGAAGAAGAGCAAGAAATAGAAGATAGTATCAATGGTATGATTCTTTAAGAGTATAATAACTCTTTAAATGCTCATTTAATATGAATAATTATGATGTATCTTGTTTTAGCTACTGACGACAATGGACTTGTTCCTGAAAATCATACTGTGACAGATTTTGAAACCATTCAAGATTTTGAGCAAGGGATTAAGGTTGAAGAAAAACAGGTAATTTCAAAAAATCTATTTCTTCATTTTTTAAATAGTTTTGAAAAAAGGATTAAAAAATGATATCTATGACATTTTGACCCATATGCTGACATCATGAATGTTCATAAATAGAGTACATATTAATGTTTTATTTGAGAAACAGAGGGTATGCAGAACTTCTTTTAAAAAAATCCAGAAGGTATACAGCATACACCCTCGTATGCCCTCCACTACATCCCTGGTTGCAGGGTAGAGGCCCCTTAGTCTTAGATTCAGTGAATTTTATACAATGCTCTTTAGTTCTTGAGAGACAGGAAGGAGTATCTAATATTATCACAACTTAAATACTTTTAACAAGAAGACTGTGGGGTCATTCCATGTCAATTCAACCAGACCTTGTAATCCGACCAACAGGGATTTGGATGAAACTTTGTGTACATAACTAGACCTACCTTGATGTGATCAAATTAAAAAAAATTCTCCGTAAAACCTCATAGTTCACGAGATATGGGGGGAGGGGGATCCAATTTTTAGATTTTTCTCTAATCGCACATTTCTGAGTCTTTATTTTGAAATTTCAGATACATTTTTAAAAATTGTTTCTCTGGATCTAAAATGTGAATCATCTTAAACATATCACTGTAAGTACATAAAAAGTTGAAGATTTTAATAAAAAATACTAAAAAAAAAATATGTATTAAAAAATTGGTTGCCTGTAAAGTCGGTATACGGGCGAAAGTTTTACGTGACAACGACTTTGAGTTGTAAAATAATTTTAATGTGAATATTCATTCGTATAGTAGGAAGAAGGATGAAATAATAGTAACAATTTAAAACATTTATTTATACAAAGAATTATATTTAAAACATTAATTTATACAAAGAATCTCGCACTGAATTTCATATTAACAAAATTTTATTTTTACCTTTACACATACATACGTATTTATATACAAATATACATACAATAACTTGCAATACACTGTGTTTGTTAAACACATTTTACTTCATGTTTATTGATGTCAAATGTTGAATTTTGTAAACAGCATATTAAAGAATTTTTCAATGAGCAGAATATAACTAAAGTAAAATGGCTTTCACTAATCACATATCATTAGTTTTCCATAATATACCACCGAATTACGAAATAAACTACACTTATTTTCTTTGTACTTTATACTAATAACTAATACATAACGTATTTCGTCTTAGTTTGATACTATCTAAAATTCCTATTAAGCACCGCCCCTTCCTTGCAGCGAATTCACATTCACGTTCAGAAAATGGTCCCACAAGTGACCGGAAAAAGTTAAGAGAAAAGTGAGCGCGTATCGTGAGCGGAGCGTAACGTAACGTAACGCAGTTTCTTGAAGTGTCTCCCGGCAAACCAATTTACAAGACGTTGTCACGTCAAAAAATTAATTAATAATATTTATGACCAAAAAAGAAAACCAAAGTTGGAAGTTATGGTTTTTTTCCCAAATTTTTGTGACTTTACGAAAAAGGCTCTACACAAAAAGGCAAATGAAATTTCCAATTTCTTTTTGTTTTAAATAAAGGTTTGCCTATTAGGCTTTCTATTTATGAAATAAAATGTCTTTCTCATGCTTTATGCAAAAATTTTTACTTATTTTCATATGCTATGTCTATCAAGAGATAAAAAATCTTTCACTTTGCTTACGGTACCTAAATAATTGCTGCACATTTTAAATTTTAATTAAATTTATTAATGGTTTTGAGCTGTTTAAATAATCTGTGCCTTTAAAATTTACACTTATTTTTATTACAGTAGAAAATTTTTAATGTAAAATCTTAGTAGATATTTACACATTATCTAAAATTGTACTGTTTTCAGTTTTATTACATATATTTGTCACATAAAAGTACATCTATAATTAAAAACAATGATATATTTATATAAAAACTTTTATAATAGTAGTATACAGCAATATGGAAAAAATCATTAATTAAATGTGAAAAAGCACGTTAAATAAAATTGCTCATTAATTTTTTAAAAGTATAATTGTTGGAATCTTGGAATTCTTATTTAACTAACAAATAAAGAATTTTAATAAAAGATCAGAATAAAGATTGCACTAAGAATGCTTAAATTCAAAAATAAAACTGGACTATAGTATAAATATGGAAATGTAATAAGTAATATATTTTTGCAGTTTCACTTACTTTGTAAGATCCTTTCTTCATTCAGTTTTGAATATATACTTATTATAAATAAGTAACATTGAGACCCTTCTAATATCTATTTGAATTTATTTTTATTAGGGATGCACCGACTATTTGGTATCTATTCGGTATTCGGCCATGTTACCGAATATTCGGTTAGGCCGAATACTAAACTATTCGGTTGAGTCGAATATGAAACTATTCGGCCTGCCGAATATTCGGTATGGCCGAATCCAATATTTAATAAAACCTTTTAAAAACTTTTCACTATTTCTACTTTTAACTGTCAATTTTTTAATTTATATTTAAAATAATTAGAAACAAAATCATTTTAAAGTAAAATAGGATGTTTTTACATTATTTATTTGCTGTTTGTAAAGTATAACTTAAGAAAGTTAACCAAGAGAAGGTTAAAAATGGTGATTTATTAGGATTCTCCTTAGGAATAAATTACATGCTCATACAAGTTTCTAAATTTTGTTTAGTAAATAATCTGTTTCTTGCTTTTCCCCAAATAAAAGTCCTTTAAAAGAAAAGAAAAGAAAAAAAAAAAACTTTTGAGATTACTAATAGCTATTAAGGCAGACAATTTATGTTCATGAAACCATAATCATGATCAACTTATTGAGTCATAAGTACATTGTATTTCATCTCACTCTAGGTCAAAACTTGTGTGTTCGTTTATTACATTAACAATAAATAAGATAACATATTTTCAACCCACATGCTTTGATTTCTGTAAAATATAATATGATGGGAAGGGTGGAAAATACCACCATTCATAAGAAAAGAACTATGAGCCAAACATACCTTTATTCAGAATTAAGTTGAAAGTATTTGTACTTTATATTGAAAAAAATCTGCCTTGAGTTATTTAAAAAGGACAATTATCAGACTGTAAAATTTTTCTTCAGCCATTTTTTCATTATTTGATTTTAAAATGTTTTTGATTCGTAGAAAATTTTATTAATTAAAGTTTCATAACAGCGCTTCTTAAATAACTCAAGGCAGATTTTTTTCAATATTAAATGCTCTTATAAAAAGCTCTTGTTTATCAAAATGTAAGTTTATTTTATTAAATATTGTGTAAAACTATTTTAAAAAGAAAATATTTAAATTTTGAAATTAAAGTATTTGCAAAGCCGAATATTCGGTATTCGGCTAGCCGAATATTCGGTATTCGGCTAGCCGAATATTCAGTATTCGGTTCACTTTTCGGCCGAATATTCGGCATTCGGTATTCGGCCAAAATCACTATTCGGTGCATCCCTAATTTTTATAATCTACTGTTAATCCATACATAGTAATATAATAAAACATCAATATACATCAGGAAATCTTTTTTTTATAAATGATATAGTTTCATTCTAAGTTAAATATGCAAAAGTGACATCATGTTGCATAAGATTGCTTCTTGATAATTTATTATTGGGAGACTGGGTGTAACAGGAGGATGAACAGTGCATCCTTCTATGGTTCAATGGTAATTTTGAATCTCATCTTGAATAACAAAATAAAAATTTTCACTAAAATATAACAAAACAATGGTTTTTTGAGAGATACATACATTTATATATATATATATATATAATATGAATTATGTGGAAATCAGAATGCATTTTGTAGCACAAGGAAATTTACATCACCCTTCTATGATAAGAAACAACAAACTGACAATAATTAGATTCCAAAATATCTGTTTTCTCTAAAGAACTTTATTCTGCCTTTATCAGATATTTATACAAGGCAAGTGCCAACAAATCGTTCATACTATAGAAATAAATTTAAGTTTTGTTAAACATTTGTGTTTTTAAAGTTATCAAAAATATTTAAACTGATAAAAATTACCCAAGAAAATTATATACAAGGCTTTGAAATTTTTTTAAATATAAATAATTGAAATATAAGCATTCAAAAGAAAGATTGAAAATATGAGGCGAAAAAATTATTTATTTTATACTGAACAAATATATGTAATTCTTAACCCTCAATGAAAAAAATTAATGACCCGAACTGCAGGTCCAATTGGAACCATATAATTTCTAAAATCTCCCCTCCCCCTTGATCTTTCCTTGCCTTGATAATTAATTTACCATCTTAAATAAATATTGGACTTAAAAAAATCACTAAAAACTTATTTTAAGAGTTAATGCTTTTTATATCATATTTTCTTTGTAAAACACAAGTTTTGGTTATTTTATGGGCTATACTACAAATATTTATGTTGGTAATTTTGTTCAGAATTGTTGTGTTACAGATAAATTTTCATTTGCTCTAGATGGACATTAAAAATTTTGTTACAGAATTTGGTTGTAAAAACAGTAAACTTTAATTGGAGTCGATAAATATGCATTGATTGTCTTAGTTATTCAAAAAGAATATAAACCATCAGATAGAAACAGTCAGCTTTGAGAAAATTTGGGGACGATTTAAAACTGATTTTTGATATTTTTGTTACTAATGGCATGTTTGGATGGGCATCTACCCTGTTATGTTGAAGTTTTTTCATAACTTATTGTCTAGTAACTTAAATTTCATATTGTTGTTAAATTTATAATAATGAAAGTATTAATCACGTGTTAAAAAATAATTTTGATACATTGAAAATTCATATGCATTTAAAAATCAAAGTTTTGTCATAATTGACCTAAATTTTGAAAATAAAAAAATTTGGATTTTTTTTAGGTTGATGATGCTGTTGATAAAATTATGTCAGATATTCAAGCCTTGTCTATGGAACAGCCAGTACAAGTGCCTGTTGTTAGGAGGAGACCCGAGAAAAAAAAATTATCTGATTCTGAAGTCATGGAAAAGCTAAGTAAGTACAATGTTATATTATGTGTCCTTCTTTAAAAAAAGGGGGCTCTTGTCATTTGCATTGAAATATACTTTTTGGGGGATTTCTCATTTAACTAGCATTGGGATTTTTCAGCTTTTACAGTAGAATGCCTCATCTGCACAGCTTGGGACCAGAGGTTTTGCAGATTTTAGAATTTTGTGGATTTCTGGTCATTGCTTTGTTTACAATTTTTAAACAGTAATTTGAATGTAATTAATAATGCAATCAAAAGTATAATGAATGCTTACAATATACTAAAATATTAAAATAAGTAATAAACTAAAATAATAAAAATTTAGATAATTTTTAAAATGATTAAAATACTAAAAGCAAAGGTCAAGTTAATAATCATTAATGTACAATTAAATATTCATTTTAAATATGAAATGTGTTTTTCCTAAATTATCCAATGAAACTTGCCTCATAAAAGTACATTACTAATTCACATCAGGATCATAAAATAATGAAGCTTTATTTCAGGTTTAGCCAGACTTAATAACTAAAAAAGCTTGATTATAATACATAAGTATATGTGGTAAGATTGTGATTACCAATGATATCAGCAATATCTTTATTTTTTCAGAAATAAATTGTTCTTTCTTCATGAAAAAACATCAATTCAACAGCTTTAACAAAAATTACAAATTAAAAAATGTATGGAATTGATATAAAACTAAAAAAGTGAAAATTTGCACCTACATCTGAACTGACCGTTTCATTGTTTACATCTGTAAAATATGTGCGGATTTTAGAGAGTTGCGGATTTTAGGAGTGCGGATTTGAGAAAGTCTACTGTATTTTCAATCAGTATTGATTTCAGCGGGTGGGTACATTCCCCCGTCCCAAGAACGAATGGAATGTCTCCTCCTTCGTCTGAAAAAATTGAGATTTTGTTTTTATAATGGTCAAAAAGTTTCAATTCCCCCGCCCCCCTCTATCTCCTGGAAGCACTAATGTCCCTCCTGAAGAAAAGTGTCTGAATTCAACATTGGCTTCAATAGAGCTTCACTTGTGTTGCTTGCAACTGCTGGAATATAAATGGTGAAAATGGACTGTAAAAGTTTGGAGAATAATATCTATTATTGTTATTATTTTGTTTATTACTATTTCCAAACAGTAATTCTAGTAGCTTGTACTAGAAATTTACTATGTAGATTATTATTTGGAAATAGTGATACACTAAATAATAATAAAAATTTATATATTATTTACAGAACTTAGCTGTTATACGATGTACTTATATGCGTGTTTGTTAATAGTTTTCTAAAAATATTAGTATTGAAATTAGTTTATTGTATTTAGTTTTATGTTAATTTCCTGAATTATAAGTACTGAAATTGTATCATATCAAAATAGTTTTTTGTATTTCCATTTGATTTATTTTCTAATTAAAAATCTTTCAAGTGCATAGAGGGAAAGAAGTTTCATATTTGTACATTAATAATTTGTAGAGATTAATTTTCTTAATGAAAAGTTTACTGGAATCATGCCTGTGAAATAGATGCTTTTTGTGCTTATTATGCACTTAAAATTCTTCAAATTTGCTTTTAGCTCTCAGAAGTGCATTGCTTTCATCTAAAATTATGTTTAAAGTTTGGTGTGTGTTTAAAACAGTACTTTTAAGTGTAAAATGTTGAGAAAATACAAGAATTTTTTTAGATAGGATTTTTCATTAAGAGAGAGAAAAAAAAAGATTTGTTAAATTATTGAGTTATTTATTTCTTTTGATCACCCAGTCTTTTTAAGTAATTAAAAACAAATGGGCATTTAAAAAAAAGTGTTCATTAATAATTTTTTAACTTATTTCTGAATTTGATAAGCTAATTTTCTTAAAGGTCCCATGTAAGTTCTATTGGGATCAAAATAAAGACTTAATGTCTACTTCACTACTCTCTTGTAATATTTTTTTTCAAAATCTGGATAAGCCTTTCTAGAGAGCAGCTCCACCAGTAGCTGAGAGGTGTTGCTTTCGAAGCTGCTAACCTCTACATACAGGGGGCATACAGGGAGGTGCTGGGTTCGAACCCAATCGTATCTGATGGCTTAACCGTTCAGACTTTTCTGTGGTTTTCTTCAAATCTTGAGTAACCTTGAATAAATACAGGTTAGGATCCTTTAGAAAGACTCTCACACGAGGGCTTTCCCCTTTGGGCCTATATCCCTAGTGCAGATAATCAGCCATCATAAATAACACCATCTTCCTAGAGAATACTGCTTTTCCTTTTGAAAATAGTTATATATATAGTTTTTTATGGTTTGCTGTGATATAAAACAAGTTCAAATGAGTTGCCATTTTTTATTGATGAAAAAAAAAATTAATATTGATTTATATTTCAAATAGCTTATTTATATACAACATATTTTCCCCATTTAAAAATACATCCTATTCCTGAATAACTTTCTCTTCAAAGACACAAAAATTCAAATATATGCTTCCAAATTTGTTAGATAAAGTTAGCAAGCTTAAAATTTTTTGCTGAATTAGTTCCATTTTTGTCATTCAAATGAAAAATATGCATAAATCGTTGTTGCTATATTTTTTCCCTGATCTGTTTGAGAGAGAAATAAACAAACAAATTAACAAAGAGAAAATAACTAAAAGGAAAAAGTTTACAGATATAAAGCATGCATTCTATATGCAAAATATAGAATAAAATATATATTTGAAGGAATAATAAAAATTTAAATTTACAAAATTGAAATACAATTTAAAGGGTTTGTTTTTCAATTCTAAGTATGATTAATTTTATATAAAAGATGCATATTGAATATTGATCTAAGGTAAAATTTAGTAAGTTAAAGTAGATTTAACATTTAATAATCTCCAATAGTAACACTACGTGCTAACAATTCAGAAAGATACTAAAGTACTTTCTAATATATTATTTTATTTACAGAATTATATTTTATTATTTGAATTGTTAAGATTAGATGGCATGTTGGTCATAATTTGAAATTCAATTTTGGGATTTAAAATTTAAAAAAAGGATTAAAATAAAAATGGTAAATAACTAATTGTTTAATGTTTTGATGCTACTAAAGAATGTTTCTAAAATGTGGTATATATAATTTTTTTTAGAAAATATTGTATGTCCTGGAGATCCTCAAAGGAAATACACATTAGTGAAAAAAATTGGTTCAGGGTAAGTTATAGCTTGAATATTTAATTCCACATTATTATTATTCTACATTATTTCTTATTTACAAAAACAACATTTAATAGCTT
Source organism: Maratus speculifer (assembly GCA_964019185.1). NCBI lineage: Eukaryota > Metazoa > Arthropoda > Arachnida > Araneae > Salticidae > Maratus > Maratus speculifer. The sequence goes on along the minus strand of OZ025296.1, from coordinate 184,198,644 downwards.
TTTTAAATAAGAGCATTCTTTTTTTAGTTACAGAAAAGTTATTTTATTGGGTAGTTCCATTTTAGATACGTCTTGTCTTAACTCGGTCTTATGAAATTGCATTTTCTGGCCAAATGTTAAATACAGTTGCATAAAGAAACAGCAACCAGTAATATATATACACAGTATGAAACCATTTATCCGGAATCCAGTTAATCAGAAAACCAGTTACCCGGAATGACATTTCTGATAGACTTATGTTAGAATCTTTGTAGAAAAAAGTGTCTTACACTGCCAATTTGACATTTACATTGCTTGAAATAATTGTATAGTTTGACAACAGCATCTATTATTTGAAATGGAAGCATATATAGTTATATTATAGATGTTTTCCTTTTTATGCAGAGAAAACAGAAGAATTTTTGTTCCCAAGGGATTCCAATAAATTACCTTCTTTCAAACTGTAACATTTGATGTTACATGCATCTAATTCTTAGTTCAAATGATTTAATAGTTGATTTAAAATTAGAAGTACTACTACAACCACATTTATTACCTAAAACTTATCAAATAGATGCTTCTTTTAATGCTAACCAGTTAACTGGAAAAACCAGTTATCCAGAATACATCTGACCCCAATCATTCCGATGAAATGGTTCTGTACTGTGTATATATATATATATATATAATAATAATAAATCTAATCTTATATGGCTTATTTATGCAGCCATATGCTATATATTTTGTATTGTATTATTATGTAGTTTATTATTTACACACACGAGCATGCAAAACTTACCACAGCAGATTAGTTAGTAGATGTGACATCGCCTTGATGTCATAAGCATCACAGACACTGTAATGAGTTGAAATGTAATATATTTCATTTTTCTTATTTGATCATTTTACTATGAAGTCACTATGACTGCTAGCTTTGGGTTGAATCATCAGCTGATTTTACAATGAAGTCATCTTGTGACATACACACATGATTGCCCTTATACACACTCCATTGTAGAGCCACCTTGATAGTTGTTTTACGAAAATCCCCAAGAGAAAGCAAAATGAAATTATCTGGTGACTTTTCACAGACGAATGCAATAATGATTACATAATAGTTTCAGTCATCAGAGCATCACCATGTAACTTTACTGCAATATCATTTGGTGTTTATCACAATGCAATGTTCACAATTGTAATGACTTCAAAATTGAGTCTTCAAATGATTGTCACAAGTGGACCACAAAATGAATTCTTTGTAAAATCACCTGATGCTTTGTTGCAGTAACAGTCACGATGACTTCTTAATGCAAGCACTATATGATGATCATTTCAGAGTAATTTTCTTTGATCATCATGATTGTGACACTTGTGGCCCTTTATGATGTGAAGATGATGTCACATTTGACTGGCTTTTTTTCCCCTCCCAAGATGTGATTTCATGTTTATTTTTTAAATGGTGCCGCAATGTTTTCCCATTAAGTTGCTTATGCTTTTATTGTTTTGGGAGTAACAAGGTACAAGAATTTTCATCTTAAACTTCATGTTCAGAACCATGCTTTCTGGTTTATGGAGCATGGTATGCTTCTTGTGCGGTCTCTTCATATTCTGACTTGCTTTATAATGTGACTTTTCCATTACTTGGTATAATTAGACAAGGGTTTTTGTCCAGTAGGATAATGGATGATGTTGAAATTTCTTTCTTTCTTTCTTTTCTTTTCTTTTTTTTAAGATGAAAGAGTTGCTGAAGTAGCTCTTTATTCTAAAAAAATGTTGTTGCTATTGCTGCCTCCATAATTAAATCTGTTGTAATCTTTTCATTTTCTTGGCCTTTTTTTTCCCCTGCAATAACTATTGCATATAAAAACATGAATACAGTTAAATTCATAAAGTTATTGAAACATATACATTTAATTGACATTTTATGATTTTTAAGTGTTTGTTATTTATAATTTCTTGAATTATATTCTTTTCTCTTTAGAGCATCAGGTCTAGTATATACTGCAATTGATAAAGAATCTGGTGAAAAGGTTGCCATCAAAACTATGGATATAGATCAGCAGCCTCAAAAGGAACTAATTATTACAGAAATTAAAGTTATGCAACAAAACAAGTTAGTTTTCAGCATTTTTTTTTTTTTTTTTTTTTTTTTTTTTTAAGTACTTTGACTTTAGTCTTAGTTAAATGTTAAGATTTTCTGTAACTGTTCAATAAATTATTATTTTTACTGAGAAATAAGAGCATATTAGTATTATTTTTAATGTTATTCTTCCAGTATAATTTTCAACTCTAACTGATGTTAATATACATCAGTTTTTGAAACATTATTCTGTGATTTATTATTCTAATCAGTACTGTAGTTGGGAAAACATATTTTGTGGGAACTTCCTTTTTCATAAAGATGATGTTGATGCTATCAGATTTTTGCTAAGTCAAAAGTCAACTTTTTAAAATTAAAAGTTCGAATTATTTAGAGTTTGTTCCAGAATTGCTAGTATTTAATCAGGCCATCATCTTATAAACATTTTCTACTAAAGATAATTATAAATTTCTGTTAAATTTTGTCAACATTTTTTGTATGGTTTTAGTCTTTATCCTCTTCAGACTGACACATTTTAAGCCATCATAAAAATTATTTCACAGTTTGTTCCATCTACATATACGTATAGAAACATAATTTTGAAATAAAAATAAAATAATTATTATTAGTTACTATTTACTAGCAGGTATACATATGTGCACTTCAGGTTCATACTGCAAAAAAACACTTCATTAAAAAAAAAATTTTTAACAAGGAATTTGGTAGACAATTGATACATATAAGCTTATTTTACATGCTATTTTTGAAACAATTATTATTATTATTATTATTATTTTTTTTTTTTTGATACAGAGATATATATTTCACTTTGTACCAATAACTCTTGTTCTTGATTTATAGCTTTCATACTTACATTTTGAAGCAAAATTATCATTTATTGAACGAGGAAACTGTCCAATCTTTTCGTATCTAATATAGTAAATTGGCTGCTGATAACCTTTCGTTGTTTTCGCTGTGATTTATTTTCAAAATCATCTTCAGAATCATTTTCAGATGAATAGATTTTGCGTGGTCTCCCTGGTCTTCGTTCTTCACTTATTTGTCCTTATATTTCATCAGTACTTATACAATCTCTAAAAATACCGTAAGAGAGACAATCTCTTTTTTTGAGAAACTTCACCTGCTTTGCAATTTCTGATATACATTATCCAACAAATAAAAATAATCAAATCTATAAAATGTGCAAAAACTCTTGTTGACTACTTTTTTGAATGAATAGCACGATGGTAGTAAGCTAAACACATATCGTTTGAATCTGTACCATCTATACACGTATTGTATGTATTCGCAGTTGCAGGTTGTGTTGCATTAATTTTACATATTTGATCTTTAGACCATCTAACACAACTGCTTTTGGGATCGTTATCTATGCAAGTCGAAAGCAAAGTTACACATTTGTTATTTTTCTATTTGAGTATGCACATATCCTTCCCTTTCCTTAGTCTCTCATCCCACTCTCCGCATTACAAATCTTGATCATTCTTGATTTTTTTATCTGCTCCAAGTCTTTTGTTCATAACCATTCCAGTATCGTAGATATTGTTCCTCAATAAAAAGTCGGCACATTTTACACTAGAAAAAAAAAAACTGTCCGTGTAAATCACCTGTGTGTTGTCCTTTGGTATAAAATTAAAAAGCAATTTGATAATGCCTCCACCTAGACCTATGAATCATCAGCTGGTACAATTCCTTTTCCATGATATATTTGGCAGTCAAGGGTATGGCCATCCTGTACAGCCATCACCAAACAAAGTTTTTTAATCCCAATGGATTAGGATTTAATGGCACATACTGTCTAAATCCATTATGTCCAGCAAATGGGATCTAGTGATCTCTGTTCACTAGTGATAAATGTTTTGGCCGGGACAGGGGCAAACATTTAATTCTTACTGCATTCAAGATAAGATTTACTTTCCATAATTTGTCATCTGCTTAATGATCAATTGATTTATCTGCAAAATGAAGAAATTTTCTAATCGCAAAAAATTGATCACGTGACATAGTAGCTGCAATTCTAAGTACTGATACCTTTTTGCCAGTAGAGCCTTGCTTGGAGATATTTTAAAGTTCCCATGAGTATGTGTGCAACTTTTATAATTTCATATTTAGATGCATTAATTGAGCGATGGTTTCGTGTTTGAACAAAATATAAATTGGTTTCATATGAAACTTTTTCCCAAAAATCTTCATTTAACTAATCTAGAAATGATTCAAAAGAATTTACGATGCTGGAATCTACTTTTAGATAACCCTCAACAATCAATGGTCTTCGGAATACCATTAAAAGAAAAAAAAGATTAAATAATTATTTGCGAAAAGATATGGTTTTATTCTCAGCATTATTATTCTAGTTTGCAGTAACTCAAGTTTTAAAAATGTACTTATTTTCAGCTTTCCATAACAAAGGTCTTTTATTTTAAACTTTATTGCTACATGGATTCGGGATAGAAACTGGAGCAATATCCTCAATGGTTATATCTGTGTCATCTAAATTTTCATTGTCAGAAGACTCACCATCACCATTGGCCTCATCAATTTATTTACTTTTACAAAGATATAATAATTATGATTTTTAAAAATTAATGTTTAATTTAAAACATCAACAAAATGAATTATTATTTACAATTAAGTATAATTTTTGAATCATTCAACAACTTTAGCACTGCACCAATTAGATATCATTCAGTACAGTTTTTTTTGTGAGATGACTTCTTTTCAAAAACACAGAATTGAAGCCGGAGGTGCACACACATGCACCTTACAAATTGCATCTAATTTAAATGGATATTATGATCTAGCTAAAAAATTTAAAGGATTTATGCAATACTGAAGAGTTTACATGCATTCTTAAAAATTATTGTGAATAAATATTAATTTTCTAATTATAAAAATGTACTTACTTTTTTGAAGTCTTACATTTTTCGCCATTGCTTGTTTATTTCCTTTAAAATTATATGAATTAAGACTGCTAGCGAAATTTCTAACTGAAACTAGAAAAGGCTAACGTACACAAATGACATCCTTTCGTCTCAATAAAATAATTTCAAATAATAAGTGAGATACGCAGTTGAAACCAGAGGTACACAAATGTGCCTCTTGGGTCTGAAGAGGTTATAATCACCAGAAAACAATTATAAAAATATTATGTCTGAATAAAAAATATAAATATTGAAAAGAATAAATGTGAAAGAATGCCAAATTTATTAACAGTTTCACTAATAAAAAAAGGTGAAATTTAACTAAGTTCTTTTGAAGCTTTTTAAATCAAAGCTCCTGTCATGCATAATATTCTTCAATTGCTTAAAACTATTTGTTTTCCTTATTCATCCGGGCACCTAGGGCACTCTCCCTGGTTATGCACATGTTGTTTGTTTAATATGAGTGTTTGCATCAGGCAAAGTCATAACTTGATGTTGAAGTGATAGAGAGAGTTCACTTAATTCAGTAAATGCATAATGCATCACAAAGAAAGGAAATTAGACCTTTTTAAAAGAATTCTTCATTGTTACCATAATTTTTTAAGTTGTCTAAACAAGCATTCACAGGGGTGGAGAATTTTTCAAAAATCTTACCAGCCTGCATGATGCAACACACACACAGTTGAAAATAGTTATGACAAAATCACATGCGATTACAGACAAAATTACTATTACTACATTGCATTTTCATAATTCATTTGTTCTATAATATTAAGATATATACAACAAAGGTAAGCTTAATTTAAGATAGAATTTAGTACCATATTTACTCTGTAATAATTTGAAAAGTTAAAATATCTAGATTAAAAAAGTTTTCTGATACTGTCTCTATTGCCTATTGTTTATTCAAAAACTAAAAATGCACTCGCTTTGCCAAATAATCTACTCGCCACTGGTGAGCAAAATGATGTATTTCCCCACCCCTGAGCATTCATAATAGCTTGTGCTGTAGTGGCTTCAAGTTGGATTAAATCCCAAAAGAATGATATAGGTTCATCATTTGTAGTAAAAGAACACTGTAGGCACATTACTAATGCTGATTTTCGATTAACAGTAGCAGATTCATCAATCGTGGCGCTTATTCTCAGATTCTTCTCTATTATAGTTTCAGATTATTTTTTAATTTCTTTGGCTATTTGGTCAAGAATATTCGCACAGTTGAATCTTCAATGCAATACCCTATCCAGACCATTAAGTTTTTGAAGTTTCATATCATCAACAGTTATGTCAGTATACAGACTATTTTGTTTTGCAGTTTTACACATTGTACGAAAAATCCTAATAGTAGTTTCTAAATATTTAACTTTCATATTATCAACAGTTGTTTCAAATTTCCTTTTTATTAAATTCAACTAATTTTAATTGATTCTGCAGTTTAATGAGAAGGCAATGTTTTATGCTCATGAATCTTTTCTCTCATTATCAACAATTGTATCAAATTTCCTTTTTTTTTAATTTAACTTTGATTGACTCTGGAGTTTAATAAGAAGGCGATGTTTTATGCTCATGAATCTTTTTTTCTCATTATCAACTGCTGTATCCCTTCATTTTTAAATTAAACTTTGATTGACTCTGCAGTTTAATGAGAAGGCGATATTTTTATGCTCATGAATATTTTTTCTCAAATTTGTTTGTTCTTTGGTTTTATTTTCACCATTGCTGCCAACTTTATATACTGTCCATTAATTTAAAATTTTAATTCCAGCACCCCTTTTTGTTCCCATGTCACCTGAATTAATTTCACGACAACCTAATTGTTTTAGACTTCTAACCATGTGTTTTCTTAAGTAAAATATCTGCACTGTTCTTCAGACCAACAATCTGGAAAAATTACAGAAGCTTTATCATTTGAATTAAATTCTTCAGAATAAAGATTGAGCTGGTCAAATTTCATGTTCATTACTGAACACTGTTTGATCACTTTCACTATTGTTCAAGATTATATCTGTTCATTTTTTTTCTGCATTTGGATTATTTGTCTCTGTTTTTTGATCACTTTCACTATTATTGTTCAAGTTAATATCAATTAATTGCTTTTTACAGTTTGGATTATTTGGCTCATCTTCATTTGAAGATTGTCTTTTCAAATATTTTATCATTTTCACTTTCACATGATGCTGAGTTAAAAAATAATAAAAAGCAGCTGAGTTTTAATCAAACATGTAAAAAAACTTAATTAAATTTCATTCTTCATCAAAATTATTAAAGAGTTAATCATTACTTTTCTAAAAACAGGAGTAACCGAGCATATATTCAGAGAATAATACAACACAATCCATGTGATAAATAAAATCCAGACTGAGTTATGTTGAGTTGTTTTGCAGCTATATCTAAAAAATCCTGGTAAATTGAATGAAACTTATGAGTATAACAGAACATCAAACTGAAATTCGGAGAAATTGTAATGAAGCAAAATATGATGCGATGAAGTAGCAATACTGTGTGAAAAAAAGGTGTTTGTTTTCATCCTATAAAAATAAAGCAGCTGACATTACTCAGAGCAGAATGGGGTTTTCATGTGATCTATTTAGACAAAAACACTCCCTTTTTTGTTGAATGGAAACAGATTTTCTTAAAACTAGCATAAAGGATGGGATCCAGATAAATTTTTCGCTGTAAGCAAAATGAGATTGACCAATCAGAAGCCTGCATTGTTGCTGGCTTTACAAAATTTACTTCAAACAGCAAAAAGTTTGTAAAACTGCAAGTTTCTGATTAGTCAGTCTTGTTAAAGAGATTTGTGCTTATACACAATATTCTATTTTATTTTTATTTTTACTGTAACAAACTAAATATTTCTGGGAACCGCATTTTCATGCTTTCAGACACAACTACAGTAATGACTGTAGTGACAAATATAAAATATTGAAGTTGACGAATATCACATTTTGGAATATCGCTATAATAATTTATATTGTATTTTTTACAGTAATAACTAACAAATACATTATTACTTTGCTGAAAATTATAAATTTCTGGATATTCTGGATATAGAATAATGTCTTTGAGTTCAAGTTTATATGTATCCTTATAATATCTGACTTGTAATTAAAGTTTTCTTTTAATGATATAAACAAATTTTATATGTGTAAAATTCCATCTTTATTGCCTTTGTTATACATATTTTGAGCATATTGCTTTTATTTTATTATAAATGTCTTTTTTTTCCCTTACACTTTAGGCATCCTAATTTGGTGAACTTTATAGAAAGTTATCTGGTTAATGGATCTTTGTGGGTTGTGATGGAATGCTTAGAAGGTGGGCCCTTGACTGATGTTGTGACAGAAGTTTTTATGCACGAAACTCAGATAGCAGCAGTCTGCAGAGAGACTTTACTTGCCGTAGCATTTTTACATTCCCGAGGTATTATTCATCGAGATATAAAGAGTGATAATATTTTATTAGGAATGGATGGAACTGTTAAAGTAACTGATTTTGGATTTTGTGCACAAATATCTCCAGATGAAAAAAGACAAACTGTAGTGGGTACTCCATATTGGATGGCTCCAGAAGTAGTGACACGGAAACAATATGGTAATAAAATTGATATATGGAGTTTAGGAATCATGGTTATAGAAATGATTGAAGGAGAGCCTCCATATCTTAATGAAACACCTTTGAAAGCGTTATATCTCATTGCCACCAATGGAAAGCCTAAACTTAAACACAGGGAAAAACTCTCACCTGAATTATGTGATTTCCTTGATAGATGTCTTGAAGTAGATGTTGATAAACGAGCTTCAGCAGAAGAATTATTAAGCCATCCATTTTTAGAAAAGGCTGAAAGCCTTTCTTCAATGACTCCTTTAATCAGAGCTGCAAGAGTTATCTTAAAAAAATAGAGCCTTTATTATTTTATGTATTTTTATATAAATATATCTTTTTCTAGCTACAATATAAAGATTCATCAATGAACCTTTATGTGCATTCAAAATGCATTTGTTATGTAAGTTATCAAAACAATGGTGTCCACAAGTTGTGTTATTATTTATTACTACATTTTTAGATTTAGTTTTAAATTTTTAGTAAAAGTGGACAAGTTAACAAAGTTATTTTTTTCTTATGTGTGTATGTGTATGTTTATAAAATACTTTATCCTTTCATGCCTCATATTTATTAAATATCATTAGTTCTTTGATTACTATAGAGCTTTAGTTGACATTATTTTTTTCACAAGATGTAAAAATTCTACATTTTTGAGGAATATTAATGCATTTCTTTTGATCTCGGACCTCCTAAAGCCTGAACACTTGAGATGCAACTATGGCTATTTTTGGCCTTGTAGCTTGTTTTTCATCCTTTAGGATGGAAAGCCTGGAAACAAATTTCTATTGGGACTAAATACAAGAAAATCTTTAGAATGTAATTGTATTTATAGAGAAATTTTTATTTTAATTTATCAAGAGCCTAGAATTTTTTACTTTCTAGTCTGTAATTTTGTGTTTTGTATTTAACTCCATATTTGACTTCTGTCCTTGATATAGCCCCCCTCCCCCCCAAAAAAAATCTAGAAAAAACAGAAAAGTAATATCTGGAGAACGCAAATGCTGGAGTGTTGTTCCATCCCTTCCAATCTATATCGACCTAAAAATGTTTCATTTAAGGACTAAGGAACTCCACTGTGTACAAAAACTACTAAAACTGACTTATTTAATGATAACAAGTTATATCATTATACAAATGGTTACTTTCTAACAAATTTTTATAATCAGGACATGACTTTTGGTTCATCCTATATTATGGAAATTTGTTGCTATATATATTCTTATGATATAGTAGCATTATTTATACTGAGTAAAGGACACAGTTTTCATTACTCTATTTCTATTGTATAGAATTTCTAAATATAATACTTGGAAATGAGATTTGTTTATTTGGACACCATTGTTTTTTGTTCTCTATTTTACTAGTCAAAAAGCTTTGGTAGATTTGAAATATTTTTTGGCCTTAGGAGATGTTAAGCTGAAAAACAATGAAAATTGAAGGTTCTTCATCTAGTCTTTTGATTTTTCTATTCATTCCCTTATTAATAAATACATGTGTATTAATCATTGTATTTTTGTACTTAAATATGTTAAATTTTTCTTTATTTTACCTTTGGGAAAATTCACAGTTTTAAGGTGTATTTTGTGTGCTGAATTTCATTCCAAGATTGTTGCATTTGTCGCTTTTTGTATAAATGGTTATTGAATCCTTTCAATTGCATTTATAGTAAGTTTTAAAAGAACATGTGCTATAGTATATTTGATAGTATTCTTTCTCCTTCTCCCTCTTTCGTAATTTCTTTTCACCAGTATTAAAAGAAAAAAAATGTTAAATGAATATCTTTTGTAGTAAGTATTTGAAATTTTACATGTAAAGGAAATTTATTTATAAGAACAAAACTTGTGATGTAGTTCTTTATTTTATAAATTAAAGTCACTAAATTATTTCAAATTACTCTAAACTCTGTCTAAGGTGGAATTGATTGGGACTGAGAAAATTTTCCGTAGTTGACAATATTCCACTTTAGGCAAATTTTACTCTACGTGTATTTATTCACAGGAACTTAAAAATCTTTTCAAGTTAGACAGATTTCTGCCTTACAGAGAGTTTACTCTATTATCAAATGTACTATTCAATGTTCAGTACTTGTTTTCATCATCATTATTATTGCTTTTGTTTTTTAAATTTTAAGTATGTTTTAGTTTATATTTTATAGAATGAGTGTAAAAGGTTGTTTATGTGGAATATCATTAGTTTTATTTATATCATGTGCTTCTACCATGGCTTCAAATAAAACTGTTTATTGATTTTATATACATGTAAATTGATTTTTATGATATTTTAAAAAACATCATTTGATGCTTTTATTTTTGTAATATATATATTGCTTGCATCTGTGATGTTTCCAAAATATGTAAATAGTATTCTTTGATATCTAAATGAATACATTCTCAAGATCTCTACAAGTATAATTTTTTACTTCCATTTTGTAATTACTTTTTATAAATTATTGACAAATTACTTGAATTTTATATATATATAACATATTTTTATATATATACAACAGGTATTTTTTATTTCTGTTAATAATTAAAATTTTTTTTCATGCAATCATTTAAAAATTGAAAGAAAAAAAATCTGACATTTTTTAATTTTTACCTATTTTTGTTCATTTGAAGATAGTTTTAGTAATTGTATGGCACTTTCACATTGGCATTCAACCAAATCATCAACGCTCAATATATATACACTGAACTGCCATACAGTTATTAAAACTACTTTAAAATAAATAAGTAGGCGAATGTACATATTAAAAAATGACATAAAATTTTTTTCTTTTTCCAGCTAGGACTGTATTTTTGTCTAAAGTAAGAGAAAAAAAGAAAAAAAAATGTAATGTTGAATTTATACTGGAATTTTAGAAAGTTTTTATTTTAAAATAAAAAAAAGTAAGTTTACAACTTATTTTTATTAAAGTTAAAAAAGTAAAATTTAATTAAAAGTTTATGATGCAAATCTTAATCAAAATAAGGTGGGATCCTAATGCCCTTCAAGGGATTAATTATAATTTTTATTTAGCTAAGTTAACCATTAGTCTACACTTTAGCAGTGCAAAATTTCGAAATATAGTACACATTATCTAATTCGCACAAATCAGGACCTAGGGTAATTTTGAGGATTATAAGCCTTTCCTTTGTTTACATTCTAATATTTCAAATTTATCTTCAAATACAGTTATCACATTGTAAATAACTAACAGTGAAATGAAAAAAAAAAAAAAAAAGTTTTTATGTAATTTTTTTTTCAGTATCTGAAATATATTTAAATGATAATAAAAAAATTAATTGAAAACATTTCAATTAAATTTCTACTTATTTTTAAATCATTTAAACATTTTAGTGATTGAGGTTGCTTTAAAGCTTTTTATTTATGATCTGGAATTTAAACTTGGTGTCTTTTTACGAGTTGGGATTTCTTGATCAGTAACTAAAGTTTAAGTAGTATTATATTTAAATAGTATTGAAATCCATTTGTGATTAATCTGATTAAACAAAAATATTACCCCATAATGCTTTTATGGGGTAATATTTTTGCTTTTTAATAGAGGTTTTTCATTTATTCTGATATTTTATTTTTTTCTGAATATAAAATTATGTGACACTAATGATATAATTTAAAAATAGCCAGGAAAAATAAAGAAATATTGCTTTTGCTTTTATTTTGTTACTATATATGTAAAAAAAAAAAAAAAAAAATGGTTTTCAAAATTTTTTTTTTTTTTTTTTTTTTTTTTTTTTTTATAACAACATAATCTTTCTTTAGAATCTTTTTATAAAAAAGTGGTATGAAATAAATAATGTTCCTGAAGCTAAAATAATCATTAGTATAATCATTTTTGCATTTTGATATTATAAGTATGGCAATTTAAGTGCTATTTTCATTTCTCCACGATTTTAAAGCAATATCATTTTGTGTATTTATACATGTAATACAACATTTTATAAGTAATTTTAAACCTCAAAGACAATCTCTACTTTAAATCCCTTGTAAAAGGAGAAAAAAAAAAAAAAAAAAAAAAAAAAAAAAAAAATTGACAATTTAAAGTTTTTTTGCACCATACCATTTTTGAATTACACAAAATATTAAAATATAATTATGTATTCTTATGTTTTTTTCCCCCACATGACAAATATTTATTGGCAAAACTAGCAAAAGTATATAAAAAAATATACACTTTGTTATAATGTTTTATTGTAAATTAATTTTTACAATCTTGTCAGAATTGCCTTTCCCTTAAAAATTCTTTATGTTCTGTTTTGTTATTCCAGGTACTCATGTTTCATAGTATTATTAATGTAACAGCTTGTGATAAGGTGCTTGTTGCTTTTTATATATTTTTTCTTATTAATTGTAATATCATAGTGAAAAGAAAAATATTAAAACTGTACCATGTTCAATCGAATTTAATAGAAAATCTTGTGATATTTTAAACAAGATAATGAATAATTCAACTTATTTCCATTTACTTTTTATATGTGTGTCTGTAGTTTATAATGATAATATTGTTGCATTTATCTATAATTCAAAGAACTGTTTATTTTGCATTATGAAAACTTTTTGGATTCAGAAAAGAATAAAATATTTGTTTTTCCTATGTGTTATTATTATTATTTTTTAGCAATTAAAACTAATGAAATGGATAGTACACTTTCTTACATAACATAAATAACTGAATGCTGAAGTTTTCCTTGTACCCTGCATAAGAATGATTATAAATTTAAGATATGAATTAAAAACTTTTTCCTCCGAAGCATTCTTTAGGCCAGCAATTCTCTTACTATGAATCATAACCCTCTGGTGAGCTGTGAAATAAATGATCAGTCAAGTTTTTAAAAACGTATAATTATTTTTATTTACTGTAATAATATAATAAAAACAGTATGTTACAATTTTAAAGTAAAATATTGTAAAGAGATATACAGTTGGCTCTCGTTAATTTGAAATTGGATAAATTGAATCTTCGCTTAATTTGAACTAAACATTAAGTTCCGAAATTTTCAACAGCAGAATAATGTTAAAATTTTTCATTTATTCAAACTCATTTTCTCTTACTTTCATTTAATTCGAACTAACAAGATTCCAGTTTTTCCCTTTTCTTCTCCCAGACTTGAGATCCTTGAAAGAACTTTTTTTCAACAAGCATACATACAAGGCCGTAGGTAAGGGGTAGCTATGGGCGGCTCAGCACCCTTTAAATATTTTGAGCCCCCCCTGGAAAAGATTTGAAGGTCACTAAATGAATGTCTGCTTCAAAAATCCAAATGTTAAAAAGTTAAAAAGTCTAATTGAATTTCCAGACTCTTTCACATTTTTGCAGAATTACTAAATTATACCTAAAATAAGTAATTCGACACTCCCTCATCCCATTTATAAATGCGAAGCTAACATGATGTTTAATTTTGCACCAGTTATACACTCAAAATTTTCATCATCATATACTTTTCTTAGCATAAAATAAAGTTATTACTACAGTTTAATAAGAAACATAGTATCTACAATGGGAATATGTGCTAATTTATCTTTCTGCATCACAGAGAGAAAAAAACTTATGAGCCCCCCCCCCCCCCTCTAGATCTCTTCTAGCTATAGCCCTACATACATATAATCCCACATATTTCATATCCACTTTTTTAATGCTCCATTTATCCATCAATGATACTTTCACCCCATCTTCCCTTGTGTTTGTTATTTTATATTTATATCTTTTAATTTAATAAGTTATACTCTAAGAGGGTACTATTACAACGGAATTAACATTATAATATTTTTTTAATATGTTTCGATTGTCATCATTAAACATGTCTTCCTCTCATACTTTCCATAATTCGAACATTTTTTTGTGGTCCTGATGAGTTTGAATTAACGAGAGCCGACTGTATCGTGTATATTTCTGTGCATAAGCCGAGTATAGGACTTTTCATTGAAAAATCGTCCGAAATTGGAAACTCCTATATAAAACTATGTTAAAAAAGTTAGCTCTCTTTTTTTTTTTCTTTTTTACATACATAATAGAAAAAATGTGCTTTCCGAAATTATTGATCTCTATTTTGTCCTGGGTGTGCTGCAAAATCTTTTTAATTGGGCCCCCATTTATTTGTTATGACTTGCTCATTCATAAAAACTAAACACCCTATTTTTGGCTTGAATTACCACAAGAAATGATCATTTGATCTTTCAAAAAATGTTGCTTCAATAATGCAGTGGATGGTACTAGAGATGCTGCCTCTTTTTAGGAAGACAGTGATTGTGATGTTGATGAATTAGACACTGTCTGTATTCATACTGATTTACCAGTGAAAGAAAGCTATTTTAATGAGTTTCTTGAAGATTGCGATAATAATTTGGATCAGGAATGAGGATCACTAACTATTCTCATTGTAAAAGAATGGACCTTTAAGTATTTGTAGAAATTTTTTTTTTTTTACCATCTTTTTTTAGTTATTTTAGAATATCAGTTTTTGAAGTTTTTTTATACTTGTAAATAAATCGACCCTTTTACTTTGGAGCCCAAAATGAAAAAAAAAAAAAAGGTCCAAAAATTCCCGGCTCATACACTACTGAAATATATAGTAAATAAATGTTTCATTAAAATTTTTATAGAAAATTCAATCTTAACACAGACATTGTTGGTGCAAAACAATGTCATATAATGTAGTAAAACTTTTCTTCCCTTTTACATTAGTATTATCTATCACTGTTCTTATTTATATATGCACTGTGTTAAAATTCCTATTTTATTAAAATACACTGGCTTTGAAAAATTATGGACAGTGACCGAATATTTTTGATTCTGTATGGACATGTTTGATTTCATATTTTTCAGTGAAGATTCAGTCAAGGGTACAATTAGGAGAGGGGGGGGGGCAATAAATTTAATAATAAAATAATGTTTATAAACACCCATATAACAGAAAATTCTCAAAATGATCTGTCACTGTAACAAATGCCTGTATGAGTCCTGTTAAGCATAGTGCTCATATTCATTGAAGAGTTAATGTTTGTGAAAAATCCATAGTTTTTTTAATTTATTAGTATTTATTTATTTATAAATATAATTTTATTAATATTAATTTATTCATAAATATAAATTTTCAACCAAATTTAACACCACATTTTGTAAATGAACAATACAAACAGTATATTACAAATAAAACTTTAATATTTGATGAAATGTGAATATTTGTAGAAAATAATTTTTAACTGTGCATGACTGAAAGATTCCAAAATTTTTATTTCATAATTTGGTAATCAGCTATTTAGAATAACTTATATCACAACTTATGTTTGCAAGTTTTTACAATATTTGACTGCATTTTTGACATAAGTTGTACTAAATAAATAGCCAAATTATGAAAGAACAAATTTTGATTCTTTCTTATAAATGCCCATTCATATCTCATCAAATATTCAAGAGATTTATGTTTTAGTCGCAGTATACTATTTCTACTGTTCTTTTTCATGTTTCTGGCAAGTGGTGTTAAGTCTGTAAAAACTATGTATGCTATAAACAAAAAAATTTGAATTTTTTACACCTTCATGAATGTGCATGTCATGCTTACACAAATGGACACAAACATTAAAATGACTTGCATAGTCATTTGCTACAGTTGCAATCTATTTTGATATTACATGAGTGATCACAAACATAATTAAATTTGTTGTTAGATACTATAACTTCCTGCAATGAAATCTGCACTGAAAAACATGAAATCAAACATGTTCTTCACATCATTCAACTCATGAAGAATTTTAATAGATATTTAACAAATCACATACAATTAAAAGCATCTAATCACTATCCTGCAACTTTTGGAGGCTAGTGTGTACAAAAACCTCCATGTGACTACCTGTTAGATTGGTTGCAAAAATGTTTAAAAAAAACTTTAGAAATCGATCATGCAACAATAGCTAGGGAACTGCTGTTTTAAGCAACATGTCAAATAATTTATAATGCTGTAATTCTGGCATATTATACATAGTCAGTCGGCTCTTGTTAGTTCAAACTCACCAAGATCACGAATTATGAAAAGTATGAGAGGAAAACATGTTTAGAGGTGTACTATTACAAAAGAATTATAATATTTCTTTTGGATGGTATCATTAGAATATGACTTAGTGTTAAATAAAAAGACAAAAACAAATTAATATTATTAAAATATAAAAATTAATAATGCAGTATAAAACAACTGCATTTAATTTTTTTATTAATTGTACTATAATTAAGGGGTAATTGCAGGTTCATGAAAAAATATAGGAAATTTTAGCGAGAATAGTGCTGACTGTAGAAAAAAGCTTATAAATTGTTGATGGCCATGAGAAATGTTATGTTGTAACTTTCTTTAGGATCAATTGAAAATAAAATTTATTCAAGAACCTTTTTACAATAATGTGTTTTAAGTTTTGGATTATACCTCAGTCTATTGTTTGCAATTGTGCTGTAGCATTAGGGGGGGGGGGGGTTAAATATTCAATTTTTACAGAGCTCAATGTTGGTAATTTACTATGATTCTGCACATTATCTAGCAACAAAAGAATTTTTCTGTTTTGACGAGAATTTTTTTTATCATGTTCTTTTAACCAACTAACACAGATTTCATTTGTACTCCAGACTGTGGCATTTGCCACATAATCAACAGGCAGTTTTTTACCTTCTTTGAAGCAATGTGGTTTACTTTTACCAATAACTAATTTTAACTTGTCATTTCTAACCATATTGGCAGCTACCATCAAACTTATACTGTCTTTTTAAGTTTGTCACTTGTACACACTCCACCTTAAATATTAAAGTCTTATAAGGAAGAAGTTAATAAAACAACTCTGTTTTTTATCATTGCATAAGTTGAAATGAGTTCAGGTAGCTTTTTGCAGAATTCATTGCAAACAGCGAGGTCTACAGCATCACTTTTACCACACACAGTTTTGTGCATGAAGTTATTCCGGTACTTAAAATGTATCAACCTTCCTTCACAACAATTGAAACTTTTAATATCCATGAATAGTGCAAGTTCTTTCACTTTAGTTGCTAATATAGGTCCACTCAAAGGTACATTTCTTCTCAATGCATCCTTTGTCCATAACAGTAAATCTTCCTCTAAATCCTCATGAGCTGTTATTCTCATATGTTTTCACCCTTTAGCAAATCTTTAATTTTTCAAGTAAGTAGACAGGATATTCTTTTTTATTCCATATTCTACAGCAAACTATTCTGGTTTTAGATCAGCCACATTAAACCTTTTTAATAATTTCCACTTTAGCTTCAAGAGTTAAAGATTTACAACTTTTATGTGGAGCCATATTTTAAAGCAGGCATGTTAAACACGTGGCCCGCGGGCCACAATTGGTCCGCCATTAACTTCTCTGTGGCCCGCCAAGCCTTTGGCATTTTTGTATGTTTGATTCAGTTCTTAGTTGGTGCAGAAAATAAACTTTGGATTGCAAATATTGCAGAGTTGCAAAATTGGAGAACGATTTTATTCAAAATATCTACCATTATTTCAGAATATTAATCTTCATTGCATTTAATAACAGATATCGACATACATTAAAATTAATGATCCGCAATTAAATAAAGAAAAGTTTAAATTTTTAAATTAATGGTTGTTATTTTGGATGATTTTTTTTTACAGTTTGGCACAGGAGATGCAAACAACACCAATTTAACATCACTCTGGCATAAAAGATGCAAACTACCTGTCTTAAATATGATCAAATCTATTTAAAATCAAATTTATTTTAAAATTTCATTTCCAGGAGATAGGATATGCAAAAGTTATCATTAAGAAAGTTAAGAAGAGCAAATCTTAAACTAAAAATTTAGAAAAATTTTATGTTTTTTTTTCTAATAGTTTATTATGTGTTTTATGTTGAAACGAATACATTTTTTTTTTTTTACTGTTCTTAACAGTAAAAAAAAACTTTTAAAAAAAACTTTTTTTTACTGTACTGAATTTACTGTTCTCTTTGATTCACTACGACATTACAAAGCTTGGTATTTGTTAGGTATTTAAAATACGAAGCTAATTTCTAATTAAAAGTTTCTAAAAAATCAAGAGAAATAAATAGCTTTGAAAGGGAAAGTGTTATGTCTTGTAAAATAATAATAGTAATAATTATAATAATAACAATAATAAATTATTACCTTGTTTTTATAATTTGGCTAGAAGCATAGTCAAAAGTGAGCATTTTGGACATAAGCTCACTAATAAATTTCATTTTTAAAGGTTAGTAAACCTATCATTGTAAAATATCCTTTCTTGATGATGATATAGCATCACAGATTCATAAAAATCAATTTGAAATATTTTTTTCTACTCAAACAAAGACTAAAAAATTGTGTTTAATAATGTAGAAACTTCGTTGAAGTTAGCTAAGAATATACTTACAAAAATTTCGAAAAACCCACAAATATCTAGAAATAATTTCGAAAAATAGATTTTAAAATGAAACTTTGTTGAAAAAAGTATTCAAAGACATATTCAAAGTAATCCATCTTCTTTTAAAAACAATAATTGGATGCAATTGCACACAACTCGAAATCGTTCAAGGTAGAATAAAGGATGACCAGAATAGCTAAATAAATTTAAAAATATGCTGGGGCATTTCTATAAATATCAATGATGTAACAAGAAATTCCAGTAATCGCATGAAATCCACAATTTCAATATGTGTTGATATAACTGGAATTTTTCATTAAATTAACAAATTTTCATTGGTAGCCACCGACAAATATTTTTTTAACAACCACTGTTTCTCATTTTTTTTAACAACCACTGTTGTCTGTTAGTGGCCCCGTGGCCAGTGGCTAGCGTTAATTTTGCCCTTTAACTTTATAATTCTTGAAAATTTAGGTGCAAGGAATTTTACTTTTTTTTTTGCAGACACGATATATATTAAAAAAAAAAAAAAAAAAAAAAAAAAAAAATGAAGAGAAACAGGAAATTACTCCTATGCCGGATCAATAACCATAGCTAATATATTTTAATCAATTATGATTTTTTTTTTTATAATATTATATTGTAAATAGTTGTGTTCTACCAATGATTGATTTTATAAAAAGTAGCAATTATAACAGAAAAAAATACAGGTATTAGGATTACAAAATTAACAACAAATTTTTGTATAATTTTGATTACGATTTAAATTTTAAATTATTCAATATACGTTTAAGCATGTTTGTATTTTTAACTTATTACTTACCCATCATACGTAGTATAGGGTAAGTCTTGCAATCGTTTTGAAAATCGAAATTTTTTTTTGACGGATTTACACGTTTAGATAGTGGAGATTCCGAAAAACCTATTTTGAGAAAAAAAAATTTGCCGTCCGTCTGTCTGTCTGTAAACGCTCTATCTCCCGAACAAATTAAGATAGAGACTTGAAATTTTGTATGTAGTTAGTATGTAAGAATGGGACGAAGCCTATTTAATATCAGCAACCTCGATTATCCGGAACTATTTTTTTTCGGACTCTCGAAAAATTCGTTCTGATGAAAGGTATATAAAAATTTTCGAATTTTTTTGTTCTAAGGAATGGACGTAAAAGGCAATAAAATAACACACATTTTGCATACAGAACGAAGTCGATCGCATTATTAGTTGCTGAGATATTTGTGATCTTGTTTTCCACATTCTTCAATTTTTCATGACCCTGTATTTCATTCAAATTTCAATTCAGACGTATGTTTTAATTGGAAATGAAACGCTTAATCCGACGCAGTTAATTGTTAGTTAATAGAATTATTATTTTTGGAGTTATAAGGATGTTTCTTTTACGCAGTTTGGTACTACTTGAGTAGTTTGGCGTTTTATATAATTTGTCGAAATTGGTACATCAGCAGTTCTTTAATATAGCATTACTATGTATAACAACAATATTTAAATTTTGTTTATGAATTGCAATGCATTGTATAAATAGTTTTCACATGTTTTATTTTCATATACATATCCATGATGGGTAAGTATTACGGTGGCCCCCAACGACTAGTTTTTCATTGCATTTGACATTCTTTTGCTACAGATTTGTTTTTACTTAATAAATATTTTAAAACATTTTCTGGTGCTTGTTTTTAATTTTTCTAATAAATTGCTTTAAAATTTTGTATGTATTTTTGTTTGCTCATTTGTTTTTTAAAACAATGTTTAATTTTTAATGTACAGTTTTCATTTTGAACGATAGTTATCAAATTAATCTGATCTTTATTTTCGATAATGTGGCCCGCGGCTTTGTAAAATATCCTTTGTACTAAATCTGGCCAGCAGTGGTAGACGAGTTTGACATGTCTGTTTTAAAGAGACAACTTCTTCTCAAAAAATACTTTGCCAGTAAGTAAAACCATTGACTAAAAAATTCAATCCTTACACTGCTATGATAAAACAGATTTCCCCTATCTTTAACAGATGTTCACACTATGGATTTCTTGGAATATCACTGGGTCAAATGCTAGAGAAGGGATTAGGAACAAGTACAATGGTAGAAGAGGTGAAGGTGCCATTGATGGATAGATGGGGAATACAGAAAGGGGATATCTAATGTATGGAATTACTACCATATACTGGTTCAAAACAGTTCTGACAAAAATGAAAGAAATTTATTTTAAGGATTTGAAGTTTGCAAGAAAGTAAGAAAAATGAAAAAAGGAAAACTTGTTAGTTTGAATTAAATGAAGTCAAAAGAAAATGAGTTTGAATGAACACAAATTTTTAACATTATTCTGTCATTGAAAATTTCTGGATTTCATATTTAGTTTGAATTAAGTGAAGATTCGATTTATCTGATTTCAAATTAACAAGAGCCAACTGTATTTTTAATACAAGAAACTTAGTTATTATACTTAAGACTAAGTGTAAAATCCTATTGTGTTGAAAACATACTTTATTTTCCCCTTTTTACTTACCCATCATACGTAGTATAGGGTAAGTCCTGCAATCGTTTTGAAAATCGAAAAAAAATTTTTGACGGATTTACACGTTTCAGATACTGGAGATTCCGAAAAACATATTTTTAGAAAAAAAATTTTGCCGTCCGTCCGTCTGTCTGTCTGTAAACGCTCTATCTCCCGAACAAATTGAGATAGAGACTTGAAATTTTGTATGTAGTTAGTATGTAAGAATGGGACGAACCCTATTTAATATCAGCAACCTCGATTATCCGGAACTATTTTTTTCGGACTCTCGAAAAATTCATTATGATGAAACATATATAAAAATTTTCGAAAATGTTTATTTTAAGGAGAGGATATAAAAGGCAATAAAATAACACAAATTTTGCATAAAGAACGAAGTCAATCGGATTATTAGTTGCTGAGATACGTGTAATCCTGTTTTTCACATTCTTTGATTTTTCCTGACCCTGTATTTCATTCAAATTTGAATTCAAAGATATATTTCAATTGGAAATGAGACGCTTCATCCGACGCAGTAAATTGTTAGTTAATATGATTATTATTTTTGGAGTTATAAGGATGTTTCTTTTACGCAATCCTGTATTACTTGAGTATTTTGGCGTTTTATATAATTTGTCGAAATTGGCTCATCAGCAATTCATTAATAAATCATTACTATGTATATTAAAACTATTTAAATATGTGTTAAAATTTTATTTTGAAATTGCAATGCATTTTATAAATAAATTACACATGTTTTATTTTCATATTTTATATTATGCATATGTATGATGGGTAAGTATTACGGTGGCCTCCAACGACTAGTTTATCATAAATTAACATATTGTCAAACTTCCACAATAATACTACATTAAATAAGTATACAAATGAAAATAGAAACACATGTTATAAATAAAGATTATTTTTATTATTCCTCATTATCATCACTGTCATCATTTTTATCCTCATTATCACTTCCTCCTTCTAAATATATAGAATAAACATCATAAAAAATAGAAGATTGTTGTTCTTTAGATTTACTGTTAATATATTTCACAAAGTGTGATGTACCTTTTGTAGTATAAACCAAAGCTAGAGTGTTAGGACTTGGCTCAATTCGAAGAAGCTAAAATAAGTAAGTAAATAAATTTAATGAAGTTTTATAAAATTAATTTATATATAAAAAAATTATATATATGTATACATATACCTCTTCACTTTCTTCTTTATCTATAAAACTAGTATATCCACCACATTCAGAATCCCATTCTAAAAATAAAAGAAAATAATTCAAAAGGCAAAAACTGTGTGTATGAAAAACAGTTAAAAGGCTACTTCAATCAAGCCAAAAGACTCATTCGCTAATGCTAATCCTATGGGAGACATTCATAAAAATATAATATTTTTAAATTTTTTTTTTTTTTTTTTTTTTTTTTTTTTTTTTTTTTTTAATGCATTGAATAGTTGAGATTGATTTGTATAAGGATCGTTTTTTATTTTTCTGATTTTACTTACAGCGGTTTTTAGTAAAGACACTTGTATTCAGAAATGATTTTGAAAGTGAAAGCATCCTCATAAAAAACGTTTGCAATCGAAGGAGAACAAGTAAAAAACAGCTGGCATATAGAATCAAAATCAAGGCATATAGAATCAAACTATCCAATGAAAAAAATAAAAAAAAATATTTTAAAGTATTGAAATGCAAATAAGGATATCTTTATAACATTTTCCGATAGGATTAGCATTAGCGAGCAAATTTTTTTTGCATGACTGAAATAGCCTTTTAATATTGACATGCCCTTTTCTCAACGGCTATTGCAAAAATTTATTTTTTAAATCTATATTTTGATCTTGTTTTCCTCGAAAACTAATTCCTTTTCGATAACATAAATTAAAAAGATTATTTGTTAGTAAAATTACAAAACTATTTCATTTTTGATTTCTTGGCAAATGATCAACTTATAGCTTAGCAGTTACCAAATTCATATTAAAAAAAATATATATATATATTGAAATTATTTCGGTTGTTCCCTGGAAAAAGTCACTTTAATATCAATTGATTTCTATAGGATTTCACAAGTATTGTTGCAATTTTAAACAATGCAATTTATTTTTTTTATGAAAATTTAATTTTTTTAATAAATATTAAATATTTTTCTTCACAAGTGTTTAAAGACAAGAAATGAAAAGAAAATTATTATTATATAAAGAAATACCAATTTTGTACTAAATTTTGAATTAAGTTTTAAAACTTTTGCATTGCATTTCATAAATGTGATGAGAACAGGAATTTAATGAAAATGGATCATTGAAGTTCATCATTTTAATAGTATTTTTTTTTTTTTTTTTTTTTTTTTTGGCAGATTTGATTAAATTGTACAGAATAAGTTCAGCTTTTGAAAGCAAACCAAGATTAATTTGACATAATTGCTCTGAAAGTTATAATTGCAAACAGATAAGTAAATTATAAGATACATTGTGATTTATAAATAACAAACTTGACATGTCATCACAATTCCTTAAGAGTGAGTCCTCAACTACTTTGCTCAACAAGCACAAAATGTTTTGACACATTTGCCAATTCAATTTTTATCACAGTGATACAAAATTGAAAGGCTTGACTATGGAAGCAATTTCCAATTGCACTTAATTTTCTATTTTATGATAGTTAAGTTCATAACGGGCCTGTAATAATATTCTTAAATAAACATGTAACTTATATTGCAAAATCTCATAAAAAGACTCTCTCGAACCGAATCCCCGCTGCCCGCGGTATAGTTTAGCTGAAAAGCTGCACACACACAGCCAAAGAAAAAAAAAAATTGCAACGACTATTTGGAAAATAATATTTTCAATGACTATAATTTTAGACTTATAAATGATTTCTATATATTAAAAAAAAAAAAAAAAACAATAATAACATCATTTTTATGATAATCAAAGCATAGCAACTTATGTAACAGCAGAGTCATATTAATATGCCTGGACATTTAGATTCAGGTTAATATTTCTGGGCCAGTCATAAACAAATATTAAATGAAATTTCAGTTTAACAAATTTCGGCACTGTAAATTTTTTAATTTCTAAACATTGCACACTTTCAATTTTTACACTGTGGTATACAAAATATTTTTAAATGTAATTTCTTTGAAACTTGTATCTAAATTTGTTATTGAGTTATTAATTTTTTTGTAGTTTTAATACTTTTTTCTCATCGTGGCAACAGAAGTATTTCATTTCTAGACATTAAGCATGGACCAATCAGAAAACAAATTAAATAAAAAACAGAAGTATTCCATTTTTGGACATTAACCCTTTAATTCCCATAATAGGACATGTTCTAGAAATTATGTAGTTCAGAAAATCTGACTTTACCTCAGAAAGTTTCAATGGTTAATTTCGGTTTATTTAAATCCGGAATGTGTGT
Organism: Maratus speculifer; assembly: GCA_964019185.1. Lineage (NCBI taxonomy): Eukaryota > Metazoa > Arthropoda > Arachnida > Araneae > Salticidae > Maratus > Maratus speculifer. Next base: position 184,173,733 of record OZ025296.1, on the reverse strand, counting down.
TATGAATTAAAGCCAATATTGCTATTTTAATTTTCTGGTGGGAATTAGGCTATACAAATTAAAATATTTCAAAACATCTCAGGCAGTTTGGGATCTAGAGGGTTAAACATAGAGCAATTAGAAAACCAATAAAATGAGTTGGATAAAGTTGTGGAATTCAACGAATGAAAACATTCAGAAATACTTCGGATTTCCCAATTCTCTACCAAAGACAAAAACTATTTTCCAAATAGTTTAAAAAGGGAGAGGGGGGGGGGGGCTAGAGATGGGAATGCTCGGAAAGAAACCGGAAAAATTGGGAAAAAAACCGATTTTTTTCCGAAGGCTTATTTTTCAATTTTTCCGAACTGGAAAAATTGAAATTTCATTTATGAAATAATTTAGTGAAAATTTTGTAATAGCTACATTCTCATACTTTTTATTTATTTTATTTTTATGTTGAATGTCTCACATGAAAATTTTAATGTGGGTAATTTGATCTCTGAGCAGAAATCTATTTGAGAAGACTTGAAAGGATTCTTCACATTTTTTTTCTTGTTTGAAACCCAAGACCCTTTGCAAAATTTCTCTTGAAAATAGACTTTTCAGAAAAAGTTTAATCAACAAATTGAATTTTTTGCAAGTGCAGTGATTGAAGAAAAAAAAATCTCATGCCATGCAGCAGCTGAATCTTATTAAGTTGCATATATGTATGCAAATAACCTTATTAAAAATGTCTAAATAGGAACCTAAATATAGTAATAATTTCTTATTCAAAAATTCTGAATATATTTTGCACAAGTATATACAAAAAGTTCGCAATTTCACAAAAACTTGATTACATAAAAAAAAATCTAGATATGTAATTAAATGCAACTTCTCTTTTTAAAAATTAATTCATGCGTAAAATTATTGTAATAATATGCCGATTAATGGAAATGATAAAATTAAAAATTAAACATAAAATTTTGAAGTATGCATTTATTACTTTAATCTATATTTTCAAGAAGTAAGTATTGAATTCATGAAAAGTTTGACTTCCAGTTTTTGGTGTATTTAAAATATTTAGAAGGTCCTGAACACGTTTTGATGGTTTTTGGAAAATATCTGTCACTCTGTGAGTCTGTATGTGACAAATTTTATGAGCACTCTATCTCAAGAACTGATGCACATAATTTCACAAAACTTTAGATTCAGTTACACCTTGATATAAACTCAAGATGTTTAGTTATTAGTATATATCGCCAAACTGATGGCGCTGCTATGCTGCATTATTCATAATTTCCACAATAGTTCTGCTCAAACTAATGTATGTATTTTTATAAAATTTCAGATTAAGTTAATCTTTGACATAACTTCATGCTCATTACTTTTTGGTGTAAATTGCTCAACAGATGACGCTGCTATGCTGCATTATTCATGATTATCGCAATAGCTTTACCTCAAGGACGATTTAAAAAAAAAAAATCAAACTACAGCTTCAGACAGTTTGATATATATTAATGTTGTTTAGTTTTTGGTGTAAATTGCTCTATAGGTGACACTACTATGCTGCCTTTTTCAAGATATCGTTATAGCTGATTAATTGAATGTTTTTCAAGGTGTTGAATCTAAAATTGACCTCCATTTTACCTCCATAATGTACAGTAATGTTGCAAAAACATGGGCAGTTTGCATTTGAAAAGTACAACTTCGATGAAAAAACCCCCCATATTTTATTACAAGTAACTATGTTCCAAATTATACTTTCCCTCTTGATTAAATTTTGAATTTTTGTAGTTTTCTAAAGCATAGTAGAAGTTTATCTCTGTATGTAACTGCTTTTGTTAATTCCTCAAATAGTGAGCATTTTCTATTTGTAGTGTTCTGTTTTCATAACTTTTGAGTTCCACTCTTAGAAATATAAAATTACCATGTGGAAACATTATTGAATATGGTTTCTTACTCAAGAATAGAATACCAGATTTCAGGGTAAAAAGAAAAAAATTATATTTAATTAAACTTAAAAAAAAATCTGGTTTCAGTGAGTAAAAATTTAACAGTCAATAAATCCTACGCTATTTTTTAGTTGCAGACCTGAGTAAGCCAAAGTAAACTTAGTTTTGCTTGAATTTAGATTATAAAACTAAATCAAAACTTTTTTGAGTTGAGATTGGAAAGCTATATCAAAACTAAACATATTTTATAAAGGAAATAAAATTAGAATTCCAAGAAAAAAAGTAATAATGTAAAAATATACATTTTTTAGACAAACAATGGAATTTTTGAATACTGATATTCATAATAATGACAAAACTGCCATAATTTCTTTAAACTAGTATCATTTACTTAAAAACTATACTTATGTAAATGGAATGCATAATTTATTTCATTCCAAACTGCAGACATATTGGCTCAGCTTTTTACATTAGGTCAATTGGTAGTTAAACATGTAACTGAAAAATCATTTCAGTAGAGGTATGATATAATAAACAATAGCATTTAATAAAAATTCTTAGGCTGCGGAAAAAAAAAACTAAACTTTTAAAAGCACAAAGCAGGCTTTGCTACTTTCTTTTTATTTTGTAATATAAAGTGAAAATAATTTTCATTTAATACATATAAATGGGGAAAAAATGTTTATTATTTAATATTCTCTAAGAAAATATAATTTATTTGGGAGAAACAGTCATGAAAAATCAATTTTTCCAATTTTTCCGTTTTTTTCCGAAAAAAAAGGTAAAAAACTGGTTTTTTTCCGACACTTATATTTTTCTGGAAAATTTACATCTCTAGGGGGGGCATTGCCTGGGTCCATAATAACATTCTTAAATGACCTGAAATTTGTTCAGCAAATTCTCATAAAAAGACCCAATCTCAAGCTAAATGAACCTCGAACCAAATCCCCGTTGACCACGGTATAATTTAGCAGGCATGCTGCACATGCACGACAAAATATTACAAAAAAATTGCCTGGAATCTTTTAGTTTCACATTCTATTACTGGAAGACGAAGTCTATTTTTAACAAAACTGTTTATGGACGGAACTTCGTTAAATAATCTACCCTAGATATAATAGTCCTGAGGTTGTCAGACTTAAGCAAGATATTTGATAAAATTATTATTTAAAAATAGGGGTAAATACACTTTTGAAATTTTATATTAAATAAGTGTTATTTATCCCAGGACTCTGAAAAATCCACATCTAAACAGTTTTAAACAGTAATCCACAGTTTTAAATATTTCATTATGTCCTCCCTAAAAAAAGTTATTGCCACTGCCTACCCCATAATTTGATATCCCCCACTCTTATATTATGTATTATAAGCTACCTGAAAGTTTTTTACTATATAAGTAAAATTTATTCCAGAGCTTTGGCAAAAATCCACATTTTAAATGATGGAAAATGGTACAATTTTCAGGGATGAGATTGACCAAAAAGCAAAAAAGCTGAAAACTGCTCGAATGACTTTTGAGCAATGACAGGAATGTCAATCGCAACAAATATAATTGTATTAATATATAACATACAATTTAGCTTTTGGTAAATTAAATTAAAAGGAAATTATTAACGTGAATTGCAGAAATTATTTATACTTACTGTAATGAAAATTTAGTTTATCAAGATGCAGTACATTAATAAATATTTTTTTTTAATTGAAATTTTCTAACAGTAAGACACCTTTGGTTAAGTATTAGGGAAAAGAAAATAGAAATTTTCTTTGTTTTTTAGCTTTGCTTTTGCACAAGGTAAATTTCTTTCTCCTGCTTTTTTCTTGGATATTACACATTAAAGATATCTAGTGATGTTGCTGGACTTTAAAAATTCTGGGTCTCCAGGACCCAGAACTTAAATTCTGGGTCTCTTTTTTACAAAAGTCGGTCCTCACTGATAAGTCATTTTTAGATGCAAAAATTGAACTTGTTCATTTGGAAAAGAAGACTGCAATAATTTTTGTTTTAACAATAATTAATGAATAATTAAAATCAATATTATTTTTTAAAACTACCGAGAAAAATTTTATTTATTAAAAAAAAAAAAAAAAAAAATGTGCAAGATACAAATTTAATTATAAATTAATGCTTATTTAAGTGTAGAAGATAACCTGTATCACTGTTGTTTGCATTTCTTTTTAAAAAGGGAAAGACGGATTTATTGAAAAAAACATTTTTGTTGAAAAAAGGATACTTTTGTTGAATATAAGGGTATTTTTTTTTCAATGAATGGGTGCTTTCAGAAGTCACATTCATTCAGAAAGATTTAGAGGTGTCAAAAATGGATTTTGGAGCAGGAAAGTCTGTATTTGGAGGGGCAAAAAAATAATTTTGAAAATTAATTTTTGGGTTAGTTTTTTTCAGAGTCCCTTTGATGAAATTTTTAGTTTTATCACTATCTCTTCATGAAATCTGTCATTTGTTGGAATCTTTTGGCAAAATGTAAAGTTTTTTTTTTTTCAAAAATTTGCCATTTTTTGTGAATATTTTGACGAAATCTGCCGTTTTTTCGCGATCATTTGACGAAATCTGCCGTTCTTTCGCGATCACTTGACGAAATCTGCCGTTTTTTCGTGATCGTTTGACGAAATCAACCGGTTTATTGCAATCGTTTGACGATATCTACCGATTTATCTTGATTTTCGGACAAAAGTTGTGACTTTTCGCAAAACATTTGGTGAAATTCACGTCTTTATAGCGATTTTTGGACGAAAATTGTTGTTTTATCGCGATTTTTGACAAAATCTGCCGTTTTTTCGGTATTTTGTGACGAAATTAACCATCCTTTCGCGAATCTTTTAATAAAATTGTTTGGAAATTAGTCGTTATTTGGCGATCTTTTAAGGAAATTTGCCGTTTTTTCACGATATTTTGACGAAATTACGCGTCCTGTATTTTTTTGGTAAATCAGAAAATTTGAAATTTGAAAATAACAAAAAAGCTGAAAACCGCGAATCCGCGGAAGAATCTCATCCCTGAATTTTAAGCATTTGACCGTCCCTCCCCCCGAAATTAGATGCTCCCAACTCTTTGTAATATTTACTGTGTGTTATAATTTATCTGAAAGCACAAAATCGATCATTTTATGAGTTTTTTAAATTTTAGTAAAATTCGCATTTCAGCATTTCTTTTCCTTTTTCAAAAGTCTACTTTTTTCTTTTATTAAAAAAATAATCTTGCGGATCGATCTTTATAAAATGTACACATTATTAAACAGTGTTGAAAGATTTTGCTAAATGCATAGCTTTAAAATCTCTAAATTGTGTATATATATATTTTTTTAATTTGATAGCGTATAAAAGAATCCTAGAATAAAAATAATTTGTGGTTTAGAAAAATTTGCTTTTAAATAGCGCATGAAAGTCTAAAAATGCCCCTACTCGCTGGTGCCCAGCTGTCTGCATTCAAAACACCTGCTCTCATTCAGAAAGATTTCTAGAAAATCTGTTTCTTTGAATGGAAGTAAAATGAGATTTTATAAATGGATTTTTCAACTATTTACAGGCGTATGAAAATAATTTTTAGAATTTCTGAAAGGAGAATTTTTTTCTGCATGTAGCTGTCTAATTTTTAATCCCAGAAGAATTTAAAATACAGCCCTTTATATAAAAGCTTAGTACATTAATTGCCATTACAACCTCTATTTAGATTAACCCTTTTCGGTTTTTTTGAGTTTTCGAAGAAATATTCTGCGGTTCGATAAAAATCTAAGCTCTTATTGAATTATGAATACTTTTCCTTTCTTCTAATTTAAGGATTTTAATTAATTTCTCAACTAATTATTAGAATTTTAAAAATTCAGAGGGTCAGGTACATTAGGAGAGACCTTGAATAATATTCACAAAAAAGAGCCTCATACGTGCTGCAGTTTTTGCTAGCCATCGCACACACACAGATAGACAGAGCAATTTATTATTTTATTAATATAGATATGTGGCAGCTAATGTAAAAATGTTTAATTAGTTTCAGAAAATGAAAATTTTGAAAAATGGAAAGCTTTTAAAAAATTGGCACTGATCTAAAGTAAAGCGTGTTAGCTTAGGGGAAAAAAAAAAAAAAACTGTCTGCCATAAATTTTGAGCATAATTCAGTGAATCAAAACTGATACCAAACTTCATCAAAATAGGTTGGGTAGTTTCTGAGGAAACAAATTTTAAATCTCTTATATTTCCCATAGGATTGCACCCAGTCTTGTTTTCCTTTAAGATGTGCATTACAATAATAATTTACTGTACAACTTATAAAATCATATAAAACTTTTTACAAAAATAATTGTTTTCAGGTAAATAACTTTTGACATGATGAAAAACAAAATTTGAAACATTTTTACAAATATTAGAACTATATCTTGAAAAGTTAATGTTTAAAAATTAGTAATTGAACAGCAATAAGAACAGACATTGGGTATAATTTTGGTACTAAATTAAATATTTCTACTTAAATGAGGGGGAAAAAAAACTTAATGAAAAAATATGTTAAATATCAAATATTTGCAGATTGATTATGTTAAGTATATTTTAAGTAATATACTCATAATTGGACACTTAAATACATACCTGGACAGTTAAAATACATGAAAGCATGTAATGATGAAGTCAAAGAAAATGAGTGATTGTGTAACAAAGTGTATGATCCAGGACACCATTTTCTAATGTATGATGCAACTTGTCCCAACTTAGCTCCTTCTTCACATTCTGGATGCAGATTTAAACAAGTAAATTTTGATAAAATAACAAGAAATGCTTCAGAAAGAAATAAAGCTTGACATTTTTTCAAAATTGATGGAATTTTGTCCTTACATTCTGTTTCATATATAACTCTAAAATGAAATTTAAAGTAAATTGTTAAATAATAATATTAACTTAAAAAAAGAATGTTTATATACAACAAAGCATAAAATTATCAGGTTAACTGAAAATCAAAGTTATTGAGATATCCAGATATGCAGCAAATAAATAGCTGATGTTTATTGAAAAATAGATTTTACTAACAAATTTGAATTTTATTCACAGACTTATTGCCCAAGTTTTGGAGGAAGAAAAACAGTCTGAACATAATACAATATAGAGCCAATTATCCAGAATGTTCACAACTAGATGTATTCTTGGCATCAAAGCAAAATCACAGTGGTTGGATTTCCCTTCTACCTTCTAGAAATATAGATTTAGCATCAAATAATGCCACACATATGTTAATCCATATAGTGGTGCACATATATCTCAAACTGGAGTTATATAGTGCTTTTTTAAAAAGCAATTTGGAGCATTTATCATGCTGCGACATAAGCAAGAAATATAGATTTAGCATTGAATAATGGCACATATATATTAATGCATATAGTGGTGCACATCACATCTCAAACTGATGTTATACAGTGCTTTTTCTTTTTTCCACTTCTTTGAGCAATTTGGGCAAGTCTGACTCATTACTCATAAAATTGTAAGTCAGACAGTAAGAAAATGTGAGTCACTTGGGAAAATCACAGATCAATTTTTGATAAATCAATAAAAAAAACTAGTGTGATACGTTAAGGTCAAAAAGAACTTCTTAAAACATCATAAAAATAGAACTGTACAATACTTTTATTTTTTAATCTTATAACTAAAACAATCCACCATTTCTGAATTATTTTTATTGCTGGTAAAAGAGAGATATAAGGCTAGGAAAAAGGAGATAACTGAGATATTTGTGAAATAAATCTTTAATCATCTTTTTACTATCAATAGAAGGGGATAAGAGAAGGTCAATTTGTAAGTCATATTTCAAGAATTTCCTAGGATTTATGCATTAAAAATATGAGTAAATATGAAATCCGAATTAAGGTATAACATAATAGTTGCACAGATATTGAAAAGGAAGAAAATTAATCATACTATGATGGATTCTAAAAGTATAACAGTTTAAAAAAAAATCTTACTTATATTTTTTTGTACTTTAAAAAAGTTGAGTTAAAACTACAAGCACCAGTAGATCTATGTGAGATTTTTTCACTGTAATTATCTTATACTATAATGCGAGCAAAAATTGTGTGTGTGTGTGTGTGTGTGGGTAAATTTTATCTCAAAAACGGCTCTAACGATTTTTGCAAAAATTTGGATTTTACCATTTTCGGGCACGAGAAGACCATTGGGCTAGGTCACATGTTCGAGAAAATTCGATTATTGGGTCATTTTGGGTCATAATGGGTCAAGATCAAGCTATTTATATCTAGAGAACGGCTGGATCGATTTTAAGGAAATTTTCTATCCAATCGTTTTTTGGCACAACAAAACTATTGGGCTGGGTCACATGTTCGAAAAATTTCGATTAGTGAGTCATTTTTGGGTCATTATGGGTCAAGCCATTTTTATCTAAAAAACGGCTCTAACGATTTTGACCAAATTTTATATTGTATCATTTTAGATTACAAGAAGACCATTGGGTTAGGTAACATGTTCGAGAAAATTCGGTTAGTGGGTCATTTTTGGGGTCATTGTGGGTCATACTATTTTTATCTAGAGATTTTCTCACGCAATTTTAATTAAAAATTGCATTCTATGGTTTTCGGGCATGAGAAAAACATTGGGCTAGGTTACATATTCGAGAAAAAATTTTAATGAGTCATATTGGGTCATTAAGAGTCTGGGTCAAGCTATTTATATTTAAGAACGGCGTGATGGATTATAACGAAATTTTGTATGTAACAGTTTTTTGACATGAGAAAACTAATGGGCTAAATCACATGTTTGAGAAATTTCGACTATGAGGGTCATTTGTGGGTCATGATGGGTCATGGTCAAGCTATATCTAAAGAACAGGTAGATCGATTTTAATGAAATTTTGTATGCAACATTTTTTTGGCACGATAAAATCATTGGACTAGGTTACATGTTCGAAAAATTTCGATTAATGGGTCATTTTGGGTCATTAAGAGTCTGGGTCAAGCTATTTATATTTAAAGAACGGCGTGATGGATTATAACGAAATTTTGTATGTAACAGTTTTTTGACATGAGAAAACTAATGGGCTAAATCTTATGTTTGAGAAATTTCGACTATGAGGGTCATTTGCGGGTCATGATGGGTCATAATGGGTCATGGTCAAGCTATATCTAAAGAACAGGTGGATCGATTTTAATGAAATTTTGTATGCAACATTTTTTTTGGCACGATAAAATCATTGGACTAGGTTACATGTTCGAAAAATTTCGATTAATGGGTCATTTTGGATCATAAAGGGTCTGGGTCAAGCTATATATAATTAAAGAACAGCAGGATCAATTTTAACGAAATTCTGTATGTAACAATTTTTAGAAACGAGAAAACTAATGGACTAAGTCACATATTCGAGAGCTTTCGATTATAAGGGTCATTTGTGGGTCTTAATGGGTCAAGGTCAAGCTATATCTAAAGAATGGGTGGGTCGATTTTAACGAAATTTTGTATACAACATATTTTTGGCATGAGAAAATCATTGGGGTAGGTCACATGTTCAACAAATTTCGATTAGTGGGCCACTTTTGGGTCATTCTAATTTTATCTGGACAACGTTTCGCGCAATTTTGACTAAATTTTCTATTTTATCGTTTTCGGGCACAAGAAAATCATTGGGTTATGACAGATTTTTGAGAAAATTCGATCAATGGGTCATTTTGGATCATAAAGGGTCAGGGCCAAACTAATTATATCTAAAAAACGGCTCAATCGATTTTATCTAAATTTTGTATCTAATGTTTTTTGGCATGCTAAAACTAATGAGCTAGGCCACACGTTCGAGAGATTTCGATTATAAGGGTCATTTGTTGGTCATGATGGGTCATGCTAATTTTATATAGAAAATGGTACTCACCATTTTGACTATACTTTGTATTATATCCTTTTTGAGCAAGAGAAAATCATTTGGATGGACACATGCTCGCGAAAATTCGATTAGTGGGTCATTTTGGGTCTTAATGAGCTAGGGTCATTCTAATTATATATAACAACGACTCAATCAATTTTACCTAAATTTTGAAAAAAAAACGTTTTTTGTCACGAGAAGACTATTGGGCTGAGTCGCATGTTAAACAAAATTATATTAGTGGGTCATTTCGCTTCATTGCAGAATGCTGCCAAGCAAATTTTACCTAAAAAATGGTTTAAACGATTTTGATTCAATTTTATATTCTACTGTTTTTGATTACCTGAAGACGATTGAGCTATGTCACATGTTTGATCAAATTTGATTAGTGGCTCATTTTGGGTAATGCAGGTCAGGGTCACGAGAATATGGCAAAAGCCAATAACTTGGTGATATTTGACAAAATATCGGCGACATATGGCTAAAATATCGACTATAAAAATTACCAAAACCAAAACACGTATTTGGAGCCAAATGAAAGAATGCCTCCAAATTTGGCTATATCTAGCAGAAAATATTGTCTTTCAGAATGTAAAGAATTTTTTTATACATTCTTACGAGGATTCGAGATGCATGGTTAAACCAATCAGAGTCGAGCTAAAAAAGTGATTTAGATCGATGTCCTTTCGTTGTAAATTTTAAAATAAAGTAAAATTTATAAACATGCGCATAAAAACATAGTTTTCTTATTGATTGTTTTTCTAAATAAACAACATGTTTTACAGTAATAATACCGAGTGAATGACACAGTGAAAATACTATATCGAGTTGAACACAAAGTTAATTTTGACCGAGCTAAGCTCGGTCTCCCCTGCTAGTTGGGATTATTTGACAATAATTTTTAATTAACTCTTGAAGGGTGATAGTATATTATTTACACCATTTAATTTTAATCCAAATGTATACAGAATTCTTTATAACTTGAGTGAAAATAATTATAATAATAATTTTTTAATTTCAAATGAAAAATATTGGAATTTTTGGGGTGAACTCAGTGTATAAAATTCACTTAGCTTATTAAAGCACATTAAAAGACAAAATTAAATAATATTCATGGTAATGTATCTTTTTATTCAATTACACCACAATAAGCAGCAAACTCTCTATTTGCCATTCTTTTTCACACACAAAGCAATCCTTTTCTTTTTTTCTACTCAGTTCACTTCACTTTTCAACCAAAGAGTTACGACGCCCTCTTACAGGACTTATAAATTCTCAATTTTCAATAATAAACATTTATTATTATAGAAACCCAACTAATTGGCCTTATTAACTGCAATTTTTAATTAAACAACATATTTTATTAAAATATGAACTGTGCTATGTCAAACCATAGAGTTATTTACTTGAGATTGGGAGGTCCTATTTTTTTCCAGCCAGAAACTTCCGCCAGAGCTTCACAAACTTTCTTATATTTTTCAGGCTATGAAATGAAAAATGTATAAATACATAATTAACAACAAAATAAATGAATAATCATAAAACAAAAAGTGTTATTTTTTAAATATTAGAAATATTTTTAGCGTATAATCATGCATTATAATTAATAAAAAATAAAAGTAATTACAACAAGAAAGTCATTCAATGAAATCTCGCTACAATCTTCAAATGACTCACGAATTTCAAGCTGTGTCTCTCCATGAAGATACATAGGGTTTATCCATTCTGTGATGTCAATCTGGAAAAAAAAAAAAAATTACCCATGTATGCGCTGATAATCCAAAACATTATGAAACATCTTCAATGTGAGAATGTGGTTGTCAGAATGAAACCTATAGTCAGTGTTCTCGCTGTCGCTCGCCAATGCGCCAAATTGCGACTAAATTCTTCATTTGGCGAGTAAACAAGCGATTAGATTCGCCAAATTGCTAGTGCTCAATCTTTGCTTTTTTTTTTCGTTTTTCATACATACGCATATATACATATATTTAATATATACATATTTTTTATATTTGTAGCGGATAGTTGAAGTTAGATTAATAACAATTGCTGTCACAGTTATAAAAACGATATTGAAAAAAAAAGGGGGGGGGAGTACATTAAAAGATTGAAGTTTTTTTTTTTTTTGTGCTATACGGCGAATTTATTTTGCTAATACTTTTTTCATTTGGCGAATGTTTTTTATTTTTAATTAGCCAAATTACTAACGTTTGTCAAAAGTCAGCGAGAATACTGCCTATAGTACATGAAAAGGTACAGTTGATATTTAAAGATAGATGAGGATTTCATACAATACAACTTTATGGTCAGCTGAATAGCTTAGCCTTTTTTCAATTCAGCAGAATTGTCCATTCAAACTCAGTCCTTAGAAGGAAGGATATCATTACCCAAAAGACATCTATACCTATCTATTAATCATAGCCATTCAACACAACAAATATCTTAGAAAAATCTGTAAACCTGTTTACTCAGCTTCTGCAATTTTCAGACAAAGCTGAACGAACATGGTTTCTACAATGTTTCTTGTTTATTCTTCTTCTATCTGGCATGAATTTATTGAGATAGTCTGTTGATTCATGCAACTTTTACAAAGCAAAAATTTAATGACCAGAAGATTAAGATGAGCATCTCAGATATGTTGCAATGGTGACAAACACACTGGAGACTGATCTACTTGCTGAAAGCTAATTATAGGTGCTCACTTAACAGCTGAGTATCTTGCAAGCTAACTACTAAACTAGTCAAGTATACACTGTTGGATTTTGATAGTTATAAAAATCCAGAACAAACTCCCATTTTGAGGCTTCTCAAACTTAAAAAAAAAAAAAAATAATAAAATAACAATTTTCTAAGTTTTTTTTTTTTTTTTTTTTTTTTTTAATATATTTTTTTATAGGGACATATAAAACAAAAGTTGGACACCAATTAAAACACCAGTTGGATGTATGAATCTCAAAACTTTATTCTACATCATACACCTTATTATTTCAAAGAAAAAAAAAAGTTAGTTGCAAATATTAATACTTCAATATTATTAGTTTAATACTATACTATTTTTGATTTTAATCCTAAATTTCTGCTTCACTAACTAATCACAGTAAAAATGAGTTAATCTCAGTCATAATCTTATTAAAATCAATAGTTTTTCATTATTCTGTTGTACATCAATTGTTTGCGAACAGCAGTTTTAATAAGATACAAAGTTTCCGCCGTTGAATAAGTCACCAATGTACAATAGAACTACGAAAAATTGAGAAAATTATACTAAAAGCACTATTACAGCATCCATTCCAGCAGAATATTTTGAAATTCAAGAAGGAATGCTTGCCATAGCCAAAAACATGCACAAAAAATTCGATTCAATTCTAGACATATACAATACAAATGTATTCAGTTCTATACTTCATACACTTTTCAATGTTAAAATAATGAAAATGGGACAAAAATTCCATTACAGCACCCCCTTTTGGCAAAATTATTTGAAATTCAAGGATAACCTGCTTGATTTAGCTAAAAACATTTGTAAAAAATTTGGTTCAATCCTGTGCATAACTTTACAAATTTTTTGGTCGTACAATGGCAAATATAAACACAAGGACGAATAGACATTTTGTATAAACAGGTTATTTGATCTCTTGAATCCTTAAAAAGTGTAAATCCATTAAAAATCAGAAGTCAAAAATAATTCTGATTAGGATATTTTTTTCTATTGAAGATAGAAGAAAATAACAGCACTCTTTAATGTCATGTCTAGAAATAAAAAAAGTAGCAAAGATAAAAACAAAGTAAACATAGAAAAAGGACTGTTCTTTAATTAGACATTTACATTTTTTATCGTAATAAAGTTTTTAGATGATGTAAAAAAATAAATTAATTATTAATATTGTTGCCCTTTTTTTTCCCCATGCAAATAACCTCTTATAAATTCAAATTACTTACCTTAAGAGATGAATTTATTTCTAATCACAGAGTTAACATAAATTGAGAAAACATATGAAATAGGATCACCATAAAAAATCACATTAAAACACAATGTGGTTATTGCCATTTTATTTAATTATATTTACATCTCTTTAGAATTTATAGTCTTAACCAACAGAGATCAAATCTTTAAGAATTAAAGATTCTTAGTTGTTTTTCTTAAATGTCAAAAATTAGAATAATGCATAAAAAATGAAAATAATCAAATGAGAGTGTGTATGATGTGTATGAAAATTTAAAAGATGTAGTATACTTCAAAAATAATCTTAAATATATATATATATATATGTATATTTATTTTTGTATACAGAGATGTTATAATTGTCAGATGATTGATGAAAATAACTAATTGGTGATTTCCCCATTGTAAAGTGAATCTATTTCTTTTGTAAAATAGAACTGTTTCCACCAGTACTGTATGGCATAACTTTATTTATTAATTAAAAGATTTTTAAACAAGTCTTCTCGACAAGCCAAGATAGCCCTATCTCTTTGAATGAAGATGATAGAATGCTAGTTTTAAATAGTTTTAATAATTGGCGTATTTGTAGAATATTAATACAATGATTATATACAGATAATTTAACAAGAACAGTAATCTTTTAACATTTGCGAGTTTAGATTATTCGCGAAATAAAAGATGAGGAATATTTCAATATTTGCAAATACTTAACTTGGTTGTTCACAAATTTTGTTTTATAAAGAATATTTTTTTACAAAATGAATTTGCTTTGTTTTAGCAATTTTATAAAACTATTTGACACTGGAAAAAGGCACAGCATTGTACAGCTTAAGTTCCAAGAATTTCAACTCCTGTATTGAGGCAAAATATAGATCAGTAATTCCAAGAAATGCGAAACATGTCAATGCTAAAAATAAAAAAAAATGATAATTTTTTTTTTATTCAAAATTTTTATTTCAAGTGAAGATATTTCTGCAAAAATTATACATAAAATTTTCAATCTTCAACAATAACTTGTTGAAAAAGCAATAGAAAGTTATCCTTAATTGGTGAGCAGTCTCAAACTTAAAAGAGGAATTGAGCCTGCAACTTTTCCTCATACAAAAATTCTTGAACAAAAGATCTGTTGTTCCAAATAATTGTATGTTAATAATTTTTTTCAGACATAAACTAGCAACCAAAATTTATACAATATTTTTATAATTATTCAAATTTATGTACAGCATGCACTTTTTGTTGTTTAATAAATATATTTTTTCGTTTATATTGCTTTTTCCATTCTAAAAAATCCTAAAATCTAACCCTCTTTTATGTATTGGAAGATGATCTCAACATTCCTGATTTTGATACCTACAGAGGTTGACGAGAACATAACCCTCACAAATGTTAACGGATTACTGTATTTTTAAAATATTATTAAAATGAAAATATTTGTTTAATGGTGTAATTTTTCAATATTGCCCAATCTCAGTAATACTAATTAAAAATCTATAAATTTTACATAAAATAACTTAAATTATCAATTACATAAATCCGATTACACCAATTAGACAGAATTAAATTACAACTACTTGTAAAATATTTTTTACATGAAAACAGTTTGTCTCATGGAATATTTTCAATATCGGCCAATCCTCATAAAACTGATTTAAAGTATGTAAATTTCACCTTGAAATCTAAATTATCATAGAGAATAAATAAGTTACATTTAAATAATAATTTTAAATTGAAGATAATTAATAATAATTTTGAACCTTGATTGCATTTATTCTTATTTTAGAATGAAAATGTAAAACTCATAGATAAAAAGGGATATAAGAACACATAATATATAAACAAAAGATCTTACTTCTTCTTTAGATGGTTCTTCAAACATAATTGCTTCTTTAATTGGAACGGAAGGTGCAAGAGGTGGTCCATAAAACCAACCACTAAGGGCAATCCTTTTTTTAGAAGTCAAAACTTCAGAAACCTAAATGTTTGATAAAATAATTGAAATTTCATTTTAAAATTTGAGAAATTTGTTATATCAAATTAAGCAAGAAAATGATTTTGAAAAATAAGAATTGAGATTTTTATTACATAAAATATGTCAAGTATAGTAATAATTATTGAAGATAAAAATAGTATTTTTTCCCCTTTATTATTTCTCTATTCATTGTTTTACTTATCTGCACTTAACATCAATCAAATAAAAAATATTTTGATACAAGTAAATCATAAGTGTTTTTCAACCTTTTAGTAAGCAAAGATGAACCCCCAGCTTATGGCAAACAATGAATGGTAGTCATGCCCACGTAAAAATAAATCATAGGAAAGTCATTAATCATAGTAAATTTGGTGTCCTTTTTATTCCGAGGAAAAGCTGCTATCAAGGATTTTACAGGAACGAAAGCCAAAAACCTTTATCTAGCTACCATAATACGACAATACAAACATTAATAATTTTAAGGCAAAGCAACTTTTATTTTTTTTAGTCTTGTAACAAGAAACATTCAAAAAGGCATTAAAAAAACCTTCAAAGAGTGTCTGTTGGTACCAAAATTAACATCCATGTTTTGTATAACAAAAAAAAAAAAAAAAAAAAAAAAAAAAAACATAATATTAATTTATTAATAATAGCAAATTATTATTTTATAGCCTATGTATTTTTATAAAATTAACTTATATTATTTAAAATAAACATATTGTGAAAAAACATTTAAAATTTGACATTAAATAAACTAAAAAATACATTAATATTACAGAATAAAATATTGAACACATTATTATAACTAGGGGTCTCTTCTAAGAGCTATGCTCTTTAACCATCATTGAGATTCCAAAAACTCTAAAAAACACACTAATATGGTTGCCTTTTAAAAATTTCCAATTTTTAAGTATGTAAATATATTAAAATGTTTGCAATATTTCTGTTTGACTCTTTTAAATAGGAGATAATTTTTTCATTTGCGGCAGTCAACGCATTTTGAAATCACTATTTTACTATTTTCTTTTAATATTTACATGTAAATATAGTTTTATGACATAACTTTCAATATTCTTTTTAACTTTTAATATGCTCTTAACTTGTAGTTATTTAATTCTCATGTGAAAGTTTTATTTATTTTTTCCTGTTTGTGGTAGTTGCATGTAAATATTTTTTAATTTGAGGGAAATATTATTCTCTGATCATTTGGCAACAATTTAAATAATGTTTTCTGAAAAATGCTGAAAATTTTATTTTAGAATAGAAATAAATCCTCAAAAAAATAAATGCAGTCTGCATACTGGGAACTTCTAATTATAAAATATTCTAAAAATGTTTAGATTCTTATGTATAGATTTTGCTGCTATAAAACTGTATTAGCAGAATGATTTTGACCAACTTTAACATTAAATATCTCTATAAATAATTATTGATTTAAAAACTTTGTGCCTGAGCATGTTTATCAAGCATTTTTCTAATAATACTACCAATTTTAACATTTTTGTATGCAGTAGCTTTCTTAATATTAGCGAAGAAATACCCTAGTTCACAGAAAATTCATTGTCAACGGCAGTGACAGCATTAGTTACTATTTTTTAGAATAGAGAGATACATTATGTACTGTAATTGTGTATACTTAACAGTATTTCAATCGTAATTATTGTAATACCTACAATTATATTATATGTAAGTATAATAATAATCATTTATTACAGTAGATGTTTCTTTTAAGCCCCACATAACTACTGTTTAATTTCAAACATCCTTTTAAACACTTTCCAACAAAGTTAGAAAATATTTATGCTTTCGGTTAGTCTGGCTGTCTGGCCGTGCTCTAACTCTCATACATATACTCAGATTGTCATGAAATTTTTGGAACATATTGACATTTACCTTAGCACAAATCCTATTGAAAATGAAGTTTCTGCCATGATTAGTTTATTTACAAATGACAGTCAAAAATATTCTATCACATTACAGAAATTGAAAAATCGTTTCAAATGAATTTTTAAAATGTTACATTCTGTTAAACAAACTCAAATTTATATGCATCTACAGGGTTGCCACTCTAATCTTGAAAAAAATTCCCTGTATTTTCCCTGTACTGCAACACGTTTATTCCATGTCGAGTACGAAAAAATATATGCGTGTATGAAGGCTAATTAGAAATGATATAATTTGTCATTACCAAATTCCCTGTGTTTTCCAGATTTTTTAGGATTTTTTAAAAAATTCCCTGGAATTTCCCTGTTTTGAGAGATTTAAAATTCCCTGTGTTTTCCCGGTTTTCCAGGTTCTCCAGGTTGCGTGGCAACCCTGATCTATGAAGTGCACTAAAATATGTATTCTGTAAAATATGCAGTGAAAATAATAGTTATTATTCATTTATAGGGCCACACAAATACCTTCATTACATAATAATAAAAAAGAGAATTGTTTGTGACATATTTTAATTATGATAAACAATTTCATGTATACCGTATTTTCGGGTGTATAGCCCGCACCCCTAAATCGAGCAGTGCAGTAAAAAAAGTTTGTGTATAACCCGCGGAGATGTATCGGTGTATAGTACGCGGGCTATACACCATTTACGAACATATATTTCGATCAGGGTTCGAAATTAGAAGCCGTTAGTCATAATTTTTAACACAAATTGAACAAATTTTTTCATGATGCATAATACCTACAGTAATTCGGCTAAAAGATTAAGATTATCAGTACCGTAATTTTCAAAAGAAACACCGCGACGTTTACATGTTTTAAGGTAAAATTTTAAGCAATGCGGCGTTTACGCGCATGTTTTTTTTTCTTTTTCGAACAAGCGTGATATTTTTTCTGATTTTTTCCGAAAAAAAAAATAAAAAAAAAAAAAAAAAAAAAGTTGGTGAAAATGATGGAATTTAAACACAATTCCATCGGGGTTGATTGTTTAGCAGAGTCGCGTCAAAAACAGTGTCAGCGTTATGCTGATTTTGTAACCCCATAAATAATTAAATTAATTTAATTTTTAACGAAATGCCCAAATAAATATCTAATTAAATGTTTAGTCAAGAATAAAATTAAATCAAATGAAATAATGACATGCAAAATTAAAACTTAACAATCAACATTTATTAGTTCTTAAAATAAAATAAACATAAAATATAAAAACATAAATATAAGTAAAAATATATTGCATCTCTAATCGAATCATATTTAAAACAAGATATATTTTCTTTCTATTAAATCCATGAACCAAATATTTAAATAAGTTTATTGTAAAGTAAAATATATCGAGACAAACAATAAATCAAAGTTAAACTTATCTGTGAGAAAAATATTTAAAAAAAAAACACTTTATAAGTCCTTTACTA
This sequence comes from Maratus speculifer, assembly GCA_964019185.1. Taxonomy (NCBI): domain Eukaryota; kingdom Metazoa; phylum Arthropoda; class Arachnida; order Araneae; family Salticidae; genus Maratus; species Maratus speculifer. The sequence continues at coordinate 184,154,697 of OZ025296.1, read as the reverse complement.
TCCTCATCAAGTGAACTGGAGCTTGCCAAGTCAAAAACTGGAAAAATGATTTCAGTTCCAAAAAAAAAAATATATCCAAGTCATATTCATCCGTCGATAGAGTTCCAAAAAATTCCACGATCAAAAACCGAAGAGAAAAAGCCACAGCAATCCATTACGAGAAAAACAGCCGAACTTTCTTTAAGAAGGCGAAGGTCAAAGTCCAATTCTCAGGATCTCTTCTACCCGAACATCTCTCAACATCGCTGATTATCACTTCACTCCAGGTCAATGATCTCACGTCAATAGCGGGCATCCTCTTCTAGCCTCCAAGTGTTTTAAATTTAGAAATAAAGTTTCATATAGCTGAATATATTCTGTAATCTTATATGAAACGTAAGAACGTAATAAAATGCCATTACTAGATGTAAGTTCTATTTCAACTGATGAACTGAACGATTGTATTAAACGATGTATTGAACGAATTGAATGATTAACTTGACTGATGACACGACTGACTTCCAGAAAAATAACACAACACAATATCTAACAGACGAAACTAAGAAAACAGAAAACTATAAAATACGAAGCTACTTTATGCCGGCGAGACTGAAGTATATATACTTCTCAAACGGATTGAACATCAGGTTTCTCCCCGCCGAGAGACACACCCACCAATCACTGAAGGATGAATGGCTGATGAGATCGTTACGTCTGATCGCGTAAGCAATTACGTCATCGACTCTCATCGCTACGCCTCCACATGGCGATATGGGGAACTATGTCAAAAAGGCGAAAGGTGTGTGAAAAATATAAGTCTGCCAGGAAATATAAAATAACATAAAACTAAAGTTTAATTATACAGTTTATAGACAACAATTAACCAGAAATAAGACTTCTATTATAAAAGGTAAGTGTACTTTAAATTATATTGAATTGTAAATAAAGATGACTATTGTATTTATATACTGTAAATTTAAGTCTTATATAAATAAAATGTATAAAGATTAATGGCTAGATGGAATGGCCTGACTCTCATACCAAAGGACATTTCTTACAATAAATGTCAACCAAAAGATAGTTTCTACAGTGGCAAGAACACAGGGTCTATTTCCTATCAGATAAATTTAAAATTTCGGACATAAAATGTATACGTATCTTAGGTGATTGGTTCCAAAATGTACCAACTCCGAAAAGGAACGATTCCTTGTACTCTATCTGAAATGAAAAGAATCCGGAAAGTTCGATTCCTTGAACTCGTTTCGAAATGAAACAACTCTGTAAAGGAAAGATTCCTCGGAATCGTTTCGAAAAAGGACGACTGCTCTGAATCGTTCCGAAATGACATAAATCACTCACTTTTTTTTTCCTTTTCGTTCTTCGAAACAGGGTAGGGTACCAACTGCGAAAAGAAACGATTCCTCGGGCTCTATCTGAAATGAAATGATTCCGGAAAAGTTCGATTCCTTGAACTCGTTCTGAAATGAAATGACCCTGTAAAGGAACGATTCCTTGGAATCATTTTGCAAAGAACGACTGCTCTGAATCGTTTAGAAATGACATAAATCATGCACTTTTTTTTTTGTTCTTTGCAACTGGGTAGGGTAAATTAATTTTCTTGAAAAATAAACTAAATCTTAAATGATCTTAAATTCAGAATCGTCGAGGTTGGAAGGGTTCCGGATTTTGGATTTTGTGCTCTACAAACACAATTGGGTGCTGCAGCACCGATTCACTAGCAAATTATTTTCTGATATTTGATTTATAGATTTTTTTCTTTTTAGGTCTTGTGTATAAGTCGACCCCCCACTTAGAAGTTCTATTTTTTGTCTAAAATTTCACGACTTATACGAGAGTATATACGGTAGCTATTATAGATCTATTGGTGCAATGCTTGGCGATAGTTGCGACAGTTCTTCCAAACCCAGAAATATTTGTATTTAAGCAGTTTAAAAAAAAAAAAAAAACCTTTACAAACATGGGAGAACTATCTAAATTTCGCGGCATAGCGAAAAAAAATTTACAAATTTTGATTTTTTTTTTTTTCAAATTTTTTGAGGTTTAAAAGTTATAGAAAAAATATCACGATTTCCAATTAAAAAAAAAAAAAAAATCTTTGTATAACCCGCAGCGGCTTTTTGGAAGGTTTTTTTTCTTGTAAAAGTTGCGGACTATACACCCGAAAATACGGTAATCAAATTGATATACATTTCTAAGGCTTAATATGAGTTACTTCCTTACCATTTATGACACACAAAATATTTCAAATGGTATATTCTATCCGAAGTACTGTATATTATGGATGATGGCTTTTGGATGGATGAAATATATTTTTAAATATGATATGAACTTTTAAGTTTTACTAAATGTTTACACATTATATGGTGAGTATAAATGCTAATAGTTACACAATTTAGATATACAGGGTTACACAAAAGAGCTTGTGAAGTTTACTGAATATAAGCATAATTTACTTAAAGGTGGTTTTTAAATAAGTTATGCATTTTTACATTGAACTACATTCAGATTACTAAGAAATGTTCATACAATAGAGGTAAAATGTTATACAGGGCCACACAAAGAACAGGATACAGGGTTGCCTATGGATGATAATTTCTCAAAATGTAATTTAAATAGTTTAAAGAGTATTTTTGTTTGAACTAAATTTTAGCAAAATACTTTCTTGTAATAAACGTACTAGGTAAAATACAGGGCTGAACAAAAAGTATTGAAATACATATTTGGCTATGGACAGTAACATCTTATTTTCCTGGATAACAAAGTTTTGTTAAAGATTTCAGAAAGTGTTTCATAATCTATGTTTAACATATGATTTTTCTTACTTTTTTAGTTTTAAATCTGACTGAGACAGTTGTGTTTAATTATTTGAAAAGCTATATTTTTGTTTCTAATTTCTTTAATAGAAATTTAATGAAAAAAAAAAAAAAAAAAAAGAAAGAGGATGAAGAGGAGGAGAGAGAGAGACCCATTCCATGTTAAACTGATGAAGAAATTTATAGCACTAAACAAAACATCTTCACATTAGGGGAAACACATACGTACATATTATAATTTTTTTTATAATTAATTTACGTTTCAATATAATTTTAACACTGAAAGCTTTTTTACTTAAACATTACAATTACTTGATGATAAGAGACAGGACTGACTTCAAAAAAGACAAAGTTATTCCATTTTGGAACAATTGTTTTACATATATCTGAAGGTTGACCATCAACTGAAAAAATAAAGGTAACTATTAAAAAAGGATACAGCAATTGATACAAACAATACAAGAACAATTGGAAAAGACAGACTGGTGACTAAAAAAAATGCAATTAGTTTATTTTAAAGCAACAATAATAATTATTAATATATTATTAATATGATACAAGATTCATAATATTGCAAAATACTGACAGTTAGAATTAGGTTCAGTGGTGTTGAGTTTATAGTTAGCAGACTTACAGTACATCAAATGAAGAAATAAAACCTTTTTTACAGCTGAAATTACACTAAATTTATAATTAAAAATAAAATAAAGATTCTGATATAAAGTAATATGAAGTCATAGGCATGGGTTCAATTGTTTGGTACAAAGTTCACAGCAAGCTTGAAATAAATTTGAATAATATACTCATTATCTGAGAAGGGATCATTTATATGGGGGTTTCCTCAATTTCTAAAAAATATATAGGGGCAGGGTATCCAGACAGTTCTTAGGAATAAGATCCTATCTATCAGATGGAACAACCACTCTTCATTCTGCTTAAATAAATAAATAAATAAAATAAATAACAAATTCTCTCCAAAAAGTCTTTCTGATATGGGGCAGAGGATTACGAAAATTCTTTATTTATCTTCATTCGTCTTTTAAGTTTCTTTTGACATCTTAATCCTCGGGCATAGCGAAAATCTCAATTTGTAAGCAAGTGGTGGCTCTCAATTAATTTTTAATGGTCACATCCCCAGATTGGCTGATACCAACTCTGCAATGCATTGTTTTTGGCAGATTGTCATGAGGACAAGATTTTCTCAGAGATTTTCTATATATATTTTTAAAGATGTATTTTCTAATTAATATTAATGATGGTTGGGAATGTACTACAATATGGGTATTGTTGTAACTTGGTAAACAAAAGGAAGGGTCTACAATATTTTCTAGTATAATAAAATAACCTTATAAATTAAAAGCATTTTAAACAACTTTTGAAAAACATCCCAAGGTTTCTCACCTTCCTCGAAGGTTCTAACATCTGTTTAAAAAAAATAGCTTTTTATCATATGATTCTGGCTGCTTTTGACAATTTCTGATAGAGCTAAATTATTTTCTATTGGTGGAAGTGGTAGAAATAAATAAGTAGCTATAACGTCATTTCAGTGCCAGAATGTCTTCAAAGGCACAAAAAGAACCTTTCTATGCCAAAAAGTAATTTTTTAGAGAAAAAAGACTGTTAGAACCTTATTATTCTCAGGTGATGACTAGCAGATACTCCCACAATTAATTTACACCTTAACAAGTGAATATATTGATTATTATTAATGAAATCTGCCTATTCTGAATTCTCACTAGGCCAAACAGTGTTTGGCCCTAAATAGTTTAGAGCAGCGGAATTCTACTGTATAATATGTATAAAAATCAGACTGGGCAAGTACGCAATTGCAGAAAATTTTATGTAATAAGCTCAATTTTTTATGTTGTTGCATTCAGTCTGCCAGAACATAAGCAAAATTATAAATTTTAAAGGTTCGATTCAACTAGATTACTGAAAATTACAACATATTATAAGGTAAAAAGACAGGTTTCCAATTTTATGCTTCAAATCATTCAAAAACATTTTTACAACAATATGAATTAGAAGGCATTATGAAGCACATATATATGTGTCTAATCCATTTTCTTCACTGGCTCTCTAATTTCATGTATCTATTTAAAAAAAAAAAAAAAATGCATTTTACTGTAGTTGAATTCCTGTAAATCAAGTGTTAAGGAATAAAAGTTAAAAAGGATGAAAATAAATAGTTTGACTTCTTTCAAATATACAGTTAACAGTAAATGGATTATAGATAACTTGTTTAATAATATAATGTGTTTACACAAGATAATTATAATATTCTTTATTTGCCATACAGACTCACACAAAAGGCAAAATGTATTCATATATTAGACCTGTATTAAATAAATCAAGACATCCTCCATCTGCCTCACACCATTCTGGAACAAGATAAAAAATATAAGCAATTCTACGCCCTTCTAATTCATCATCATGACATAAGAGATGATCTGAAAATACAAAAAAAATATTTAGTAATATTATTTTAATATATTCCAGTTAAGGAATTATAAAGATTTCAGTTTTGCTATAAATAATATTTTGAAGTCATATTATAAAACTAATATTACTACAAAAAGGTAAATATAGTAATATATTTTTTTTTTTAATAAAATAAATTTAATGGCTATCTCATTTCTTATACAAATAATATTTTGCAGTGATAGCATAAAAAACAATGCCACAAAAATATTTGTAGTAGTGCATTTTAAATTTTCCAACTAAATAATTTTAAAGATTTATCTTATTTTTATAATTTTAACCCATTCAAAAAGTTTTCGTACTATGGTAAAATTTTTGGTACATTGGTACTAAAAATATATAATTTGCATAATTTGGCAAAATTGGTCAATGGGAAAAATTGATCAATTTCGCCAAATTATGCAAATTGCCAAACTAATAGCCAAATTATGCAAATTGCCAAACTAATAGCCAAATTATACATATTGACATAAATTTTATTTTAAATAATGAAAAAACAAAAGAATTAGCAGAAGTTTAATAAAAATACAAATAAAAAGTCGAAATAACTTAATGACATTTTAAACACGTGTATTGTATTTAATATCATGGAATGTGACATTCACGATCATCCATTATTGGCATTTAATCTTATAATTTGGTGACAGTTTTATGGTCGATGAGATAACCAAGTAATACCAAACTTTTAAATATTTTCAAAGAATTTTTATTTTCTCAAATATCTTTGTTATAGAATAACACAAATAAATCATCATAAAAACAGTCTTGAGAAGATAACCAAGTAATACCAAAGTTTTAAATATTTTCAAAGAATTATTTTCTCAAATATCTTTGTTATAGAATAACACAAATAAATCATCATAAAAACAGTCTTGAGAAGAAGACTTTTAAAAAGATATTAGTCATATTAAGACATTTTAGAATAAAAAAGCTTAACATTTCAGAGACACGAACCAATCTAAATTAGACTGAAACTAGGATAAATATGGTTAATAAAATGCATATAGAAAAAAAAATCTAAAGAGAATTTTAAACCTTATTTGTTTACTAATATATAAAACATTATAAGACTGTATATATTAAATTATTTAAAAAGCATAGTTAGAGAGCTAATTACAAGGAGAACAATAAAGTAAAGAAAGAGAGAACTAATTACATGGAAAAACCTTATTATTATTGCAAAAACCAAGAGGTAAAATCAATGTAAAACTATTGATCAACGAGATTGATAATTGTAAAATATTTAAGACTTTTAATTTATTAAAAATTACACAATTAAATTAAATGCAATTAGATTATAATCAAAATTGGATGCCAAAGCTGAAGATCTCAGAAAATGTAATTTAAGGTGTTATTAAACAATTTTAAAGATGCAAAATCAGCGTCTTGAATTTATTGCCAATAGCTACAATGTGAGTGTAAGCAGTATTTTGCAAGGGTCGATGCAGGTTTTTATTATTGGGGCCTATTTCGTAAAAAGTAAAACATATTTTTGTGAAAAACAACATTTAATAACAAAAGTTGAAATCCAGTTACTGAAATTCGAATCAAGAATTCTTTAAATCCCCCCTTGCTAAAGTTTTTGTTTTTCATGACCTGTTTTATTTATAAGTTACACATTTTAAAACAGTGTTTAAGAAAAAGAATGTTATGAAGGGGCCTATTTTATTAAAAAGAATTTTGTGAAAGGGGCTCATTTTATTAAATCTATTTTTGTGAAGCAGCCCATTTTATTACATTTATTTTCTGAAGAGGACTATTTTATTAAATAGATTTTTGCGAAAAGGTCTTAAATAGGCCCCAAATTTTGCCTGGATTGGCCCCTGTTTTGTAATATAAAGATTAAACAAAATTATTCATACTTTATTTGAAAAATTATGTATATATCCAACCTGTGAATGAGTAACATGAACAAAAAATGTCATTTATCTCAGTAAGAGGAATTTTCGTAACAGTTTTCATCCACTGAAATATCTTTCCACTTAATAACTTCCTGAAACACAAAATCACAAATTATGTATAATGATTATTATCTTTTTTGATTACAAAAAGAAAGAAAATAGCCAGTTTATTTTATATTTATCATTATTATTTTTAAATAATAAACTGTTTTATATTGTCTAGTGCAACTCACAATGAATGAAATGATTTTTAATATAAATATTTTTAGTTATAAATTATACTAAAAGATATATTCAATTTGATTTTTGCAAAGAAAATATGCAATAATAGTTTAAAAAACCCCCAAAAACATGATTATTAGATGCAAAATATTTTAAAAGCTTGTGCAAATAAGTAACTCATTTTATGAATAATTTAAATTCCATCTATATGGAAATTTAAAATTCTGACATTTTAAAAATTAGATGAAGTGCTACTGTAAAGGTCAACCAGAGCCATGCCGTCACCCTGTGTGTGGAAATAGAGGGGGGGCCTCAAATTTATACTACCACCCTCATTTGTTTCTTCCTTTAAAAAACTCATTTGTTTCTTAATATATATATATATTTGAATTTTTTTGTGACAGAAACATACAATCTCAAAACAGCATGAGGCTTTAATCTTAGAATACTAAAGAGGTTGCAAGCTGATCTACTGTCTATATTATAGTATATTTTTTCCATATCATTTTTGGCAAAATATAAGAACATTTTTTTTTTCTAAAATTAAACTTTTTAAAGTTTTAAAATAAATAAGAAAAATGTATTCAATAAAATTTGTGTTTTTACACTTTTAAATTTTGTGACATATGTTATATTATAAATTTCAATGGAAGGAGGGGAGGGACGCCAAATTGAAACTTTGCCCCATGTGCATTTTTCTCTTCACACACTGTTGAGGTCAACACTAATTTATTTCTAAAACAAATAATTTTGTCTGTTAAATTCAAATGATTCAGTTCATATTCAGATTTCATAAATAATAAAAATTAATAAGATTTTACAGACAACACAATTTGTTCAAGCAATTTATAAGATGCTAGGTAGCTCTGCCTCCTGCGAGCTATGCCTGCTAACCCCCTCTCAAGTTTCACAGCCTCTAAAAACATTAATGTGCACTGTTTAAAAAAATTATTACCAGATTATAGATGATTGAATATAATAGCATCATCACTATAAAGCCAGCAATTGTTTTGTTATGCTTTTCCATTGGAATGGGACATTTTCAGATTACCATGGCTTCATCCATAATTGTTTCAACAAATGACAACTGTTTTCATGATTGATAAATCAGATCAATTCTATTTTGTATAAAATTGCACACAACTTGTATAAAACATTTAGGTTTAAAATGTCGCTATCTTTCTTATTTTGATAAAAATGTTACAGACCATATTTCTACTTTATAGACCAGGAAGCAACTGACGAAACCATCATCTAATCGTGCTGACAGATAGTTAAAATTTGATTTTTATAATAAAATGCAACTGCAAAGTAAAGCTATATTTCTTGAAAAAATAAACTGAATACACTAAAAGCACATGGCAATAAAACGAAATATTGAAAATACAAATAAGTCATTGAAATCTGTTTGTATTCAATAGGAAAAAGAATTAACCAGTTCCCTAATTAGAAGTAATCAATGTAGAAATTCATATTTCGATGAAAAAAACCTGTATTTCACTTGGTGATCAATAATAGATTTTTTTTTTAAACCACCACTTAGCGAGTGATGACTAGGGTGGCGAATGATGGCCAATAAATTACTTGAAATGCATGTGGAATCAAAGCTGATGAATATACAGTAGACCTCCTCAAATCTGCATCCCTAAAATCCACAACTCTCTAAAATCTATACATAATTTACGGATGTAAACAATAAGACATTCAGATCAGATATAGGAATAAAATTTGACTATTTAGTTTTATATCAATTCCAAATATATTATAATTTGTAATTTTTGTTAATATTACAGAAATTATGTTTTTTTTTTTTTTTTTTTTTTTTCATGAAAGAAGAATAAATTTACTTCTGAAAAAATTCAAGATATTGCTGATATCATTGGTAATCACTATCTTCTTACCAAATATTTATGTATTAATCAAGCTTTTTTGGTTATTATGACTAGGTAAAACTGAAATAAAACTTTCTTATTGTATGATTTTGATGTGAATTAATAATATATCTTTATGAGGCAAGTTTTATTGAATAATTTAGGGAAAAAAAAACATTTCATTTTTATAATGAATATTTAATCAAACATTACTGATTATTAACTTGACCTTTATTTTTAATATTTTAATCATTTTAAAAAGTATCTAAATTTTTATTATTTTAATATTTTATTATGTTGTAAGCATTCATTATAGGTGCAACTGCATTATTAATTGCATTCAAATCACTGTTTAAAAAATGTAAACAATGCAATGATCAGAAATCTACAAAATTCTAAAATCCGCAAAACTTCTGGTCCCGAGCTGTGCAGATTTGAGGGAGTCTAAAAATAAAACTATTTCTTGAAAAAATAATCCAACTGAATGCAGTAAAAGAACTCTGCAAAAAACCGAAATATTGAAAAAACAGCTATGTCATTGAAATCTGTTTGCATCCAGTAAAAAAAAGAAACAACCACTTTTCTAATTAGATGTAATCAATGTAAAGATGTATATTTCTATGTAAAAAAACTACATTTCACTTGGCGATTGAAAATAGATTTTTTAATCGCCACCTGGGGAGTGACGACTGGGGTGGCGATTGATGGCAAATAAATTGCTTGAAATGCGTGTGAAACAAAGCTGATGAATAAATATATTCTGCAAAATAAAACTGTATTTTTCGACAAAATAATCTGACAAAACACACTAAAAGAACATTGAAAAAAGCTAAATGAAGTAGACTCCCTCAAATCCATACTCCTAAAATCTGCAACTCTCTAAAATCCGCACATAATTTACGGATGTAAACAATGAAATATTTAGTTCAGATGTAGGTGAAAAATTTGACTTTTTTAGTTTTATATCAATTACATAGATTTTTTAATTTGTAATTTTTGTTAAGATTATTGAATTCATGTTTTTTCATGAAGAAAGAATAATTTATTTCTGAAACAATCAAAATATTGCTGATATTATTGGTAATCACAATCTTACCAAATATACATATCCATTAATCAAGCTTTTTTAGTTATTAAGTCTGACTAAACCTGAAATGAAGCTTCATTATTTTATGATCCTTGTGTGAATTAGTAATGTACCTTTATGAGTGAAGTTTCATTGAATAATTTAGGAAAAACACATTTCATCTTTATAATGAATATTTAATTGTACATTATTGAATATTTATTTGACCTTTGATTTTAATATTTTAATCATTTAAAAAATTATCTAAATTTTTATTATTTTAGTTTATGACTTATTTTAATATTTTAGTATACTGTAAACATTTATCATAGTTTTGATTTCTTTATTAATTACATTCAAATTACTTAAAAAAAAATATAAACAAAGTAATGACCAGAAATCAGCAAAATTCTAAAATCCGCACAACCTCTGGTCCCAAGCTTTGCGGATTTGAGGGAATCTACTGTATTGAAAATATAGCTAAATCCTTGAAATCTGTTTGCATCCTGTAGGGAAAAAAACAATCCCTTCTCTCACTATAATCAATGTAGTGATGAATATTTCCATGAAAAAAACTGCATTTCACTAGGGGAACAAAAATAATTTTTTCACCACCACTCGGCGAATGACGATTAGGGTGGCAATCGAAGACCGACTTTTTAATTTCCACTTTTACATCTTTAATGACCACATGGCAAGTGACCCCTGCTAATTTTCACCTACATTAAATCAAATCCTACTAAATTGATTTAACACCAGCTTGCAATGTTTTTCTTAAAATCAGAAAGCATTGAGCCTTGCAATGTGTGTTTAAATCAGATTCTGCTAAATCGATTTAACACCAACTTGCTCTGTTTTCCCTAAATCATCTTTTTCTTACATTGCCTTTTTCCTAAATCAGAAAGCACTGAGGCTCGCAAAATTTGCTTAAATTGCTAAATCAATTTAACACTAGTTTGACATGCAAGCAGTATATCACTGCCTCCTCTACAATGCCTTCTCGCTTGTGACGTAGTGAAGGCTGTTTCCCTGACAACGATTGCGTTCTGAGCTTCGTGGGGATTGTGGAACCAATAGGATTAGTGATTTCGCCTCTACTTCATGACGTTTCACGCTTGTCGTCTGCTCAGTGATTAGGCATTGTAGAGGTGGCAGTGAGTATATACATCAAAGTAGATAACTCAATTTTTTTTATATTAGTCCTGAATCATTACTTTATTTTAAATAGATTTAAAACCAATGGCTAAATCATGATTTAAGATTGACTAAATCGCGATGTAAGGCAATGGCTAAATTGCGATTTAAGAAGCTGGCTAAATTGTGATTTCGATGCAAGTTTAAATCGATTTAAGGCCCAGGCCTAGTGCTAATTTTTCCATTTAAGTTGTAATACTCCTTAAGAAAGTTCTGATAAACAGATGTGTGGTGACATCACCTTGCGCGGTCAGCAATATGAGTTTCTCGTAGGAAGCGATCAAGCTAGCCTTTTGCTCGGCACATAAGTTCTCGCTTACTAACCGTGGGTTCTCCAGTTCGATCCCTGCCTGGGCACCTCACCTGCAGATGATCATTTACAAAAATCCTTATAAAAAATAAATCGAAGTATGTATCTCTAAAATTTTATTTGATTAGATGAAAGTTAGATTCTAGCCCCAAAGTAGAATATACTCAAAAGTGCGATGTACATCACAGAACAACGAACTTCTCTGCAGAACATTTCAAAAAATTATTTAAGAAATTCACCCTTCAGTCAAAGAAAAAAATCAAAAAATTCGCAAAGATTCCGAAAATTAGAAAAATCAGACATAAAATATATTGATAATTTTTATGAATGGTTGATGAAAAAAAAATGAATTTCTTCAATCGTTCGAAGAAAAATCGCTAATTTTGTTAAAGGATCGCGAAACCCCCCACCCTGGAAATTATGTCAAAGGAGCGCGAAATAAAAGGCAGATTTCATCAAAAGATCGAGAAAAACGGGAAATTCCATTTAAGAATCACAATAAAATGGCAAAATACCATAAAAAGATCGAGAAAAATGGCAATTTTCTCCAAAAAAATCACAACAAAAAGTGACAAATTTTATAAAAAAGGGCAAATTTCATAAAAAGATCGCAAAAAAGCAGCAAATTTCATCAAAAAGTCACGAAAAAGAGGCAAATTTTGTCTAAAGATCGTGAAAATCGAAAAATTTTGTCAAAAGATCATGAAAAAACGGAAAAATCCCTCTAAATAGAGCCAAAAACGACAAATTTCACCAAACGATTGTGAAAAGCGGCAAGTTTCATAAAAATATTGCACAAAAAACGGCAAATTTCAAACAAAGATCGCGAAAAACGGCGAATTTCATCATAAGATCGCGGAAAAGCGGTAAATTTTATTAAGAAATTGCGAAAAAGCGACAAGTTTCGTCAAAAAATCGCGAAAAAACGGCAAATTTCATGAAAAAGATCGCGAAAAAGCGGCGAATTTCATAAAAAAGATCGTGAAAAACTACAATTTTCATCGAAAGATCGCGAAAATAGGCAATTTTTGTCAAAAGATCGTGAAAAAACGGTAAATTTCGTCAAAAGATGGCGAAAAACGGAAAAATTCCTCTAAGGATTGCCAAAAACGGCAAATTTCACTAAAAACGGCAAACTTCATAAAATGATCGCGAAAAAACGGCGCATTTCATCAAAAGAGCTTGAAAAGACGGCTAGTTTTGCCAACAGATCACGGATAAATTCTTCAAGAGTGCCAAAAATAACAAATTTCACTAAAAAGTCGCAAAAACGGCGAGTTTCATAAAAAGATCGCAAAAAAGAGGGAAATTTCGTCAAAAAATCTGGAATAAAACTGGAAAATTCCTTAAAAGAGTGTCAAAAATGACAAATTTTATCAAAAGAGCGTGATAGAAATTGCAAATCTTATCAAAAGATGTATAAAAAAATGCATTTCTATAAAAGATGCACTTGTACCTCTTAATATATGTAAAAAAAATCTCACTGTGTCTTTCTTTTTCATTCCCGCAGAACATTTTTGATCAACTGAATTTCGTTGCAGAACATTGCAAAGTATTCTGCTTTGGGGGATGCTAGTTCCGTGTGCATCTTACATGCACACAGAGACTGCGGGCACATTAACTCTCAGGCTTTGAGCTAAAAACATGTGAAATTATATCAGTCTAGGATAAACTAGATTAGACTAGGATAAACTAGTTTAGACCAATGAATAGAAGGCTAAATTAGATTATCATATAGGTGCTATACTGCTTTCGCAACCGAGAGGGGATAAATCTTAGGGATAGTTAGGGAAAACCTCTAAGATACTGATAACGAACTATGAAAGGCAACCATTTCATTTCTACTTCAGTACCATACAGGTCAAAAAGATTTTTACTGTAGTGTGAGGCGCGGGGGGAACTTTACAAGTAATTGCTTCCCAGATCAGTTTACGATAAGCAGTGAGGTGGGATTGACTTCTTTTTTACTTTCTGATTTATTTCATTTTTACTTCTTCGCATTTCTAAACTTATAATTATTGAAAGAAGTTTATGAAAAAAAAAAATGTATGCCTTTTTTAAAATTTATTTACTTACAGGTTGTCCAGCAAATAACACCCTGATTTCAAAATTAAATTTCTCAAAAACAAAGATCAATAGAATTATGCAGTAAATGGTTTGTTTATCAGGTAAGCTGTAAAAATCTTATACAAAAGTTTTGAACGGCTTTAGATTGCTGCCAGAGAATGTGTTTTTCGGCTTAAAATGCCATATTTCATAGTTTTTTTAAATTAAATTTTTGAAATTCTAAAAATTTACTTTGAAAAATCTATAAAAATTTGCACTGTAAACTGAAAAATTATTTCTCTGCAGGCAATCTAAAACAAGAAAAATGTCAAATCAAAGCATTCTATGCAATCAGAATGCAATTTTTTCAAAATATTCACTGTTTGAAATTTCTGTATAAGATTTTTACAGCTTACCTAATGAAAAAACCATTTACCGCATATTACTATCGATCTTTGTTTTTGAGAAATTTAATTTTGAAATCAGGGTGTTATTTGCTGGACACCCTGTACTTTACTTCTTCGCAATTCTAAACTTATAATTATTGAAAGAAGTTTACGAAAAAAAAAAAAAATGTATGCCTTTTTTTAAATTTATTTACTTACAGAAACAAATTGATTTATCACAGGTAAAAGAAAAATGAAATAATTATATAATTTTCTGTTGATTGTTTCACGGAATGTTAAAATTCTAATAAGTTTATTTTACATTAGTTTTTACTTCATTTACTATATTTACATTTCAAGTAATGTTAATATTCTTAAAAAGATTTTGCGAATACAATAAACTCTGTTTAAAGCAGAATCAATCGATACCAAGAAAAATTTCCGTAGTAAGACAACATTCCGCCTTAGACAAATTTTACTCTATGTCTATGGATTTGCAGGGACTTGAGAATCTTTCCAAAATAATAATAAATTTCCATAATACACAGAGTTCGCCTAACAGAATTTAATGAACTTGTAAAAAATATGCACTAACTTTTAAAGAGCTGTCTGAGATCGATTGAGATTGATTTTTTACTTTTTAAACTAAAATATTTTTCTGTGAGATAAAATTTTTGGATAGTAATTATTCTAAAATATTTTTTTATTTGTCATAGATAATTTGTACATCACATTATACTGCTACAAAAGTTTTCTCTGAAAGAGAAAAATTTATCTGCAGATTTAAGATCATTTTCATTATTTTGTGTCTCAAAAAGTGCATAAACTTTTAAATAATAAATCATTATCATATTAAATTTCATTCTGCTGCACACACATTAAGAACCACTAGATCAGTAAAAAGAAGGAACATACAAGTATGTCTATTTTAAGAAATTTTCAATAAATGCATACGCTGTTTTTTTATGATATAATAGAAATTTTGGATTTGTTTAATGTATATACATATTTAATTAATATTCATATTTAATTAATTACTTTATTAATTATAAAACTGCTTGAAATCTAAACTGGTTGTTTCTGTCACATTTCCCAATTCATGTTTATTTATAAACACATAATGTAACGCCACCTTACAGAAAGTTTAATCAATTTTATCGGTTTCTAAACTTTTTTAAATAAAAGATTAGTAAAATATCCCTTAAAAAATAATGCCAGCAAGTGTTACTTTGTTTGTTTGTTATGTCTTATTTAATAAAGCGTCAGAAAGTTTTGTGTTCTTGAGTGAAGAAAAATACATTTCTCAGAACAGCCTTAACAGATTGTTTAGGAAAAAATTCACATTAAAGCAGAACCCATTAGAAAATACTTTCTCTTATAAACAAGCCTTTTTAAAGAACACATTTAACACAAAGTCGAATTTTTACTAGTTTAACTATCTAAAATAACAACATGACAATTGAAGTTAACTATCAACCTATTATTTAGCTGCGAATAAATATATTTTAATATAAAAGATCATGATATAATTATGTAATACAACTGCATATAATAATATAAGCTCAATTCCTTTTAGAAATTGAAAAAAATAATAATAATAGCACATCTTAAAATATACATTAACAAGTAAGAAAAATCATGCATTAAGCATAGATTATGAAATACTTTCAACACTTCCTACAATCTTAAACAAAACTTCGTTATTTAAATAAATAAGGTGTTACTATTGATACCCAAATATGTATTTCGATACTTTACAGGAAGAGATATAGAATTATTATCATCAACAGAAATAAAAATTATATCATATTTGTATAGCAATATTTTGCTGCTAATAAAATTTGTTTCTGAATAATATAAATCTGAATACTAGCTTAATGAAGCAGTTCCTTGAGCTATGCCCTGAATTTGTATAAAAAAGCATTGTTTTGGAAAATGTAATTATGAAATAATAGAAAACTAATCAAAGTATTGAAGTAATCAGTATAAATATTAACTGGCAAATTTAATAAAGAGAAATATTCTATAAATAGAGCAATAATAGTAGAATGTAAATCTGTGAGAATGATACTATTAAAAAGGTCTTTGAAATATAATTCGATAATATTGTTAATATTTGTTAACGGGTTTATTATATCCACCAATTCAAAACTATTTATAATACAATGATTGTTGTCTTTTTAAATAGATAACTCATAAATTTGCGTAAGAATATATTTAAGAATTACTTATTAGCACGAGTATTAGAGGTATTGTATCTAATTATGATAGTGCTAGAATTTAAGACTTTTTTTTCTGAAGTTTTGGTATCATTACTACACAAGGATAATTTAGGTTGTTATTTTTTATGCTAAATAATTTATGATTGCTTAATATATGTTTATTATTTTCTTCTAACATAACATGATTGAGTTTGAATTACTATAAGAAGTAACTGCAGTATTGAGAAGGTAATGATAGTAATATTTGCACATGATAGCATAATTGTTTTCAGCTTTATCTACACATGTAACGGTGAAATTATTTTGAACTATTACTGAATTATTTTGATGTTCTTGAATGTGTGGTTTAAGAAAATAGAAAGACTGAATTTTTAGCAATGTGTAGTTTATATATATATAGATAGATATATTATTATTATTATTAAAAAAAGAAGAATGACATTATGCTTACAATCTGCAAAATATTCAGTGGGTTTATTATAGCTAATGCTATTTTGTAAATAAAGAAATCTAAATCATAAATGAACTGTTTAATGATGGACTTAATATTAAACTGTAATGGTATACGATATTTAGCACAAGAACTCATCAAAGATTTTATGTATATATTATCGATAATGCCTAAATTATCAGTTATAACATGTCCATGGTGGGCATTAAAATATTTAGTTAGATGAGCATCTCTGTATTTAAATGTAAGAGTATAATTTATTTTTGAAATTTTTTGTAATTTTGAAATTTTTGAAAACTATTATAATTGATAATTTTGAGACCTAAATTAGTAGCATTCTTATAAAGTATTTTTACATTAACACCAAGAAGTGGAAATTTACATTGTTCATTATAAAACAGATGATTAATTTTTATTTTATTAAAAACAGGATTGGTAAAGATAACGATTAAATATGAATTACTTTTAATTTTTTTGTTACTATATACATCAAGAGAAGTTAACCTGTAATCAAGTAATTCAAAAAGTGCATCACAAAAGTGAGTATTAAACATATTTGAAGTGAAACTTTTAAACCTTTATGATATTGACTTAAGGGTGTTCTCAACTGATCCGCTCAACAAGCGAAAAACGTTTTGACACATTTACAAATTCATTTTTTAACAGAAAGTTATAAAATTTTAATGCCTGAATATGAAAGCGATTTCGAATTGAACTTATTTTTCCGTTTTATGATAATTAAATTATTTATCAAGTTATAAGCTATTTCAATGATGCAATCACCCGTTTTTCTCCTCCTTTTCGACCAGTTTCTCTGCTTTCGTCCGGAAATATGCTCAAAATTGTCAACTTTTAAGGCTTTTTATGAAAAATCGATTGTGTTTTTTAAAAAACAAAAGAATGAGTGCAATTAGACAGTTTCTGAATAATAACATCCGCTACTTTCATGCATTTCCGAACAAAAATAAATTAATGCATGTGTCACAAAGCTGCCCTTTTTGATTTAAGAACACCCTTAAAGGTGTATTCGAAAAAACGCTTTTCCACCTTCAACAGCTCGAAATTTTCATTTACATTTTCAAACTCACTTTTAAAAGTAGAAACATGAAATTTGATGAGGTGATTTTTGAAGAGATGTATAAGGTGTCGTGTGATGTTATTTTTTGCTCAATTCATTACAATTTGATTTATAAACAATTATTTTCTCAGTATGACCCCTTTTTTCGTTCGCAGATCTCCCACTTAGGAAATATTGGTCCAAAATGTCATTTTTGATTGCTTTTTTTTCAATATTTTCTGCATTTAACAAAGAAACGACAATCACGACACCTTGTGTACTTTCTAAATAAGATAATTTGCCAGTTTGATGCGTGTGGGAGCAAAAATGAATTAAATAATAAATATGAAAATAAGCAGTTTTAATCAAAATACACCCTTAAGGGTGTTCTTAAATCAAAAAGGGCAACTTTGTGACACATGCTTTAATTTATTTTTGTTCGGAAATGCATGAAAATAGTAGGTGTTATTATTCAGAAACTGTCAAATTGCACTCATTTTTTTTTTTTTTAACACAATAGATTTTTCATAACAAGCCTTCAAAGTTGGCACTTTTCAGCACATTTCCTGACGAAAGCAGAAAAAGTCCTTCCGGCAATGCCAGGAGGAAGAGGTAGCTTTCATATACTTATTTATTTATTTTAAATTAAATTATATAAATCAAATATACGAAGCTCAAAATAGTGAAATACGATTATATAAGATTGAATACCAGTTTTTGTCAATACTGAATATTAATAGAAATTTTTAGAAATCAGTCATCTTTTATTCAACCTGGTTTTATTTTAAGCGATTTATATGGTCGCCAAATTCCTCAATATCCATTTTAAAGCAGCATGATGGATAAAAGAAACCCAATGAATTTGATCAAAATCTTAATTCATGTGAACATGCACACTCACATCGAAATCGATTAATATATACGAGTGCTGTCGAGGGCAAATTGACTTTAAAAAAAAATTTTCACCCACATTAGAAATTCAAACTGCTATATCCCAGGCGTTTTTCAAGGTAAAGACAAAGCAAAAAATACTCCAAAATTCATTTTTAAGATAAATAGTTTAGAAAGAACCTTTTTTCAATTTCTAATTTTTTGCTTATACATCATTATACATTTAAAAGATTTTTGACAAATTTAAATGGCTGCCATTTTGAAAGAAGATGGCGGATAAAGTTGGCCCGTGAACTCGGTCAAGGTATTGGTATGTGCCATGAACACGGAGTTATATCGAAATCAGTTTATAAATATGCGTATTAACGCATGACGAATTTCAGACCGTTTCAAAATGTCATTCTCACTGGAAATTGAAAGCGCTAAAACTCAGCTATTTTTCAAGATATAGATGAAACAAAAAATGCTCTGGAATCTTTGTATCAAGGTCAAAAGACAAAAGAAAAATATTTTTCAATTTCTTACTTTTTTGCACCTAATTTTAAAATTTAAATAAAAAATAATAATATTCCGCCATTTTGAAACAAGACGGCGGTTGGAACTGGCCAACGAACTCGGTCCAGGCATCAGTATGTCCTATCTATGCACCAAGTTTCATCCAAATCGGTGTATAAATACTCGTGTTATCACGTGACAAAAACCAGATCATTTCAAAATGTGAGCAACACTATAAATTAGAAGTACTATAACTCAGACATTTTTAAAGATACAGACGAAACAAAAAATGCTTTGGAATCTTTGTATTAAGGTCAAATGCATAAAAGGAAAATCTTTTTCAATTTCTCACTTTTTTGTACCTAATTTCAAATTTTAATAAAAAAAAAAAATTAAATGGCTGCCATTTTGAAACAAGATGGTGGATGGAACTGGTTAACGAACTCGGTACAGGCTTTATTAAGTACTATGTACACACCAAGTTACATCCAAATCGATTTATAAATGCGAGTGTTATCACGTGACAAAAATCAGATCGTTTCAAAATGTCAGCCATAAGAAAAATTTAAAGTGCTATAACTCAATCATTTTTTAAGATATAGATAAAGTAAAAAGTGTTCTAAAATCGGTGTTTTAGAATCTAACACATAAAATAAAAATTATTTTCAACTTTTAATTTTTTTGCATTTATTTTTAAATTTTAAATAAAAAAAAATTTAAATGGCCGCCATTTTGAAACAAGATGGCGGATGATGCTGGCCAACAAACTCGGTCAAGTTATTTGTATGTACTATGTACATACCAAGTTTCATTCAAATCGGTTCATAAATATGTTAGTTATAGCATGACAAAAATCCGATCGTTTCAAAATGTCAGCCATAAGAAAAATTCAAAGTGCTATAACTCAATCATTTTTTAAGATCTAACACATAAAATAAAAATATTTTTCAACTTTAAATTTTTTCGCATTTAATTTTAAATAAAATTTTTTTTTTAAATTTTAAATGACCGCCATTTTGAAACAAGATGGCAGATGATGCTGGCCAACGAACTCTGTGGAGATATTTGTATATGCTATGTACATACCAAGTTTCATTCAAAATGGTTCATAAATTCGTTAGTTATAGCATGACAAAAATCAGATCGTTTCAAAATGTCAGCCATAAGAAAAATTTAAAGTGCTATAACTCAATCATTTTTTAAGATATAGACAAAATAAAAAATGTTCTGGAATTAATGTGTTAAGATCTAACACATAAAATAAAAATATTTTTCAACTTTTAATTTTTTCGCATTTAATTTAAAATTTTTTAAATGGCCCACCATTTTGAAACAAGATGGCAGATGATACTGGCCAACGAACTTGGTCGAGACATTTGTATGTACTATGTACATACCAAGTTTCATTCAAATCGGTTCGTAAATACGTTAGTTACCGCATGACAAAAATCAGATATGTATATATATGGTTATATATATATGTCAACATTTGAATGGAGGGTGGTTTTGGGGTCTGGGGGTCATGATTAGAGATGTAAATTTTCCGGAAAAATATAAGTGGTGGAAAAAAACGGTTTTTTACCGGGTTTTTTCGGAAAAAAAACGGAAAAATTGATTTTTCATGACTGTTTCTCCCAAATAAATTATATTTTCTTAGAGAATATTAAATAATAAACATTTTTCTCCCATTTATTTGTACTAAATGAAAATTATTTTCACTTTATATTACAAAATAAAAAGAAAGTAGCAAAGCCTGCTTTTAAAAGTTTAGTTTTTTTTTTTTTTTTTTTTTTTTTTTTTTTCACAGCCTAAGATTTTTTAAAACACTATTATTTGTTATATCATATCTCTGTTGAAATGATTTTCCAGTTACATGTTTAACTACCAATTGACCTAATGTAAGAACCTGAGCCAATATGTCTGCAGTTTGGAATGAAATAAATTATGCATTCCATTTACATAAGTATAGTTTTTGAGTAAATGATACTAGTTTAAAGAAATTGTCGCAGTTTTGTCATTATTATCAATATCAGTATTCAAAAAATTCCATTGTTTGTTTAAAAAAATGTATATTTTTACATTATTACACTTTTTTTCTTACAATTATAATTTTATTTCCTTTAAAAAATATGTTTAGTTTTGGTATAGCTTTCCAAGCTCAACTCAAAGTTTTGATTTAGTTTTATAATCTAAATTCAAACAAAACTAAGTTTTAGTTTTGCTTACTCAGGTCTGCAACTAAAAAATAGCATAGGATTTATTGACTGCTAGATTTTTACTCACTGAAACCAGAAAAATATTTTTTTTTAGTTTAATTAAATGTAATTTTTTTCTTTTTATCCTGAAATCTGGTATTCCATTCTTGAGAAAGAAATCACATTCAATAATGTTTCCATATGGTAATTTCATATTTCTAAGAATGGAACTCAAAAGTTATGAAAACAGAACACTACAAATAGAAAATGCTCGCTATTTGAGGAATTAACAAAAGCAGTTACATACAGAGATAAACTTCTAGTGTGCTTTAAAAGACTACAAAAATTCAAAGTTTAATCGAGAGGGAATGTATAATTTGGAGCATAGTTACTTGTAATAAAATATGTTATTTTTTTTTCATCGCAGTTGTACTTTTCTAATGCAAACTGCCCATGTTTTTGCAACATTACTGTACATTATGGATGTAAAATGGAGGTCAATTTTCGATTCAATAACTTGAAAAAACATTCAATTAATCAGCTATAACGAAATCTTGAAAAATGCAGCATAGTAGTGCCACCTGTAGGGCAATTTACACCAAAAACTAAACAACATTAATATATATCAGGAACTGTCTGAATCTGTAGTTTGATAAAAAATCGTCCTTTAGTCCTTGAGATAGAGCTATTGCGATAATCATGAATAATGCAGCATAGCAGCGTCATCTGTTGAGCGATTTACATCAAAAAGTAATGTGCATAAAGTTATATCAAAGATTAACTTAATCTGAAGTTTTATAAAAATACATACATTGATTTTTGAGATAGAATTATTGTGGAAATTATGAACAATGCAGCATAAAAGCACCATCAGTTGGGCAATATACACTAATAACTAAATATCTCAAGTTTATATCAAGGTGTAACTGAATCTAAAGTTTTGTGAAATTATGTGCATCAGTTCTTGAGATCAAGTGCCCATAAAATTTTTGTCCCATACAGACTCACAGAGTGACAGATATTTTCTAAAAACTATCAAATCATGTTCAGGACCTTCTAAAACGTTTAAATATACTAAAAAAAATGGAAATCAAAATTTTCACGAATTCAATACTTACTTCTTGGAAAGATAGAAAAAAGTAATAAATGCATGCTTCAAATTTTATGTTAAATTTTTAATTTTACCATTTCTATTAATCTGCATATTATTGAAATAATTTTGCACATGAATTAATTTTAAAAAAAGAGAAGTTGCATTTAATTATATATCTAGATTTTTTTCATGTAATCCTATTTTTGTGAAATTGTGAATTTCTTGTATATATACTTATACAAAATATATTCAGAATTTGTGAATAAGAAATTATTACTATTTTTAGAGTCCTATTTAGACATTTTTAATAAGGTTGTTTATGCATATTATACAATTATTACAATTATTTACAATATTATACAACTTGATAAGATTCAGCTGCTATATGGCATGAGATTTTTTTTCTTCTTCAATCGCTGCATTTGCGAAAGATTCAATTTGTAGATTAAATTTTTTCTGAAATGTCTATTTTCAAGAGAAATTTTGCGAAGGGTCTTGTGTTTCAAACAAGAAAAAAACGTGAAGGATCCTTTCAAGTCTTCTCAAACAGATTTCTGATCAAAGATCAGATTACCCACATTAAAGTTTTCATGTGGGACACTCAACATAAAAATAAATAAAATAAAAAGTATGAGAATGTAGCTATCACAAAATTTTCACTATATTATTTCATAAATGAAATTTCAATTTTTCCAGTTCGGAAAAATTGAAAAATAAGCCTTCGGAAAAGAACCGAAAAAACCCGGTTTTTTTTCCCAATTTTTCCGGTTTTTTTCCGAGCATTCCCATCTCTAGTCATGATCGGTAAAAATATACCAAAATTTTCTGGAAGTGCTTTCCTCCGGACGGCTGCAATAAGTAGTTTTTTACTTTTTGTAATGAAAGCTACCTAAAACAGGCCGAAAAGCCGGAGAAAAATGGGTGAACTTTTGATCGAAATAGCTTACAACTGGATAGGCAGGGCCGGTGAGAGAGGGGGGCACAGGGGACAACTGCCCAGGGGCCCGGGTCCAAAGGGGGCCTGGTTTCGAATGGAAAAATTACTGAAATTTCACAATGATCCAAATCTTAATTTGGTCACTCTTTTTTCCCTTTACCAGCTTAAAAACCTTTTCCAGAACAGTAATTGAAGTTTTCCAACGAAGCTACGGGAAATCTCCCATTGAGACTTGAGAGTCCGATAAAAACTGTGAAATAGTTGATAGTGTTACAAATATTCGGAAACTTCCTGTTTTCTCAGACCGCCGACTACTGTGCTCTCCTTGAGACAAAAAAGGGTCGTTCAATGCGTCCCTCATATCTCATTCATTGCAACCCTGATGTCACATTGGGGATAGTATTGGTACTAGGGCCTTAATTGATGTCAGGCTGTAGGTTTCAGTAATTACTTTAGCTGAAATGTTATTGTGCAAGTGACAGGGACATACACAGTGGATGATAGGCGATACAGTTGTATCAGGACCTAGGCTGAAAAGAGCATTGTGAGGACCGATTTTGTATTAAATACATGCATACATTATACACAGAATATGCATTAGGGCCCATCTCACCTTTTTTCCGGGCCCCAAGTTTTTTCTTCTAAACTTGATGAGCAAACTTAAATTAAAACCATTAATATGAAGAAAGAAAAAAAAAACAGAAAGAAAGAAAAACTTTGAAAACAGAAATACGTTAATATATTTTTATTACTATATTTTAAAATATCAAACTCACTTATAACTTCATTAGGTACGAGATTTAGTATACTAAAAATTGTAAATAATATTCAAAATCCACTATCTTCCCTCAAAGTTGCTAGTCCCTAGGCGACCTCTCTCAAAATCAGTACAAAATCAGGGGCCCAGTAGTAAGCTATTGTTCCTGTGAGTCGAATAATATATTTTTTAATTTTTAAAATTATTTTTTAAATGTATTTTTAATAACATTATATTTTGCCTTATTAAAATTCTTTATTTTTATTTATTTATTTTTTTGTCAAAGATTTTCATCAGATTTTGAAAACAGATTTTTGCTTTCTTTCTATATCCACCATTCTTTATGAAGATTACTAGATGGAAGAGCTTTTGAAGGCTCTAAATTCTATTTTAAAAATAAAAAGGCATTTTTTTTGGGGGGGGGGGGGAGAGAGAAAGGGGCAGGTGAAACTAAAGATTCAAAACTTCTTTAATACTATATTTTCTTAAACCAAAACAGATACGTGCAGTGTTGAAATAATACACTTTTCTGTGAGAGGGATTTTTTTTACTCCCCAGGCCACACCTTGAATTTAACATTGGATATAAACATGCTTTCTTCCTACAAAAATCATTTTTAAAGGTATCCACATGTAAGGAATTCTGCAGACTTTAAATTCTCTTAAAATTGTCTTTTTTAGGGAGTGCAGAAAAGTGCAGAAAAGTTGGAACATGAGATTCAAAATTTTTAAGCCAATTTTTTTAATCAAATGCTTAAAAATATGCTTTTTACTTTCGTTGGGCCCATAATAAGTTTTAAAACAACCTTAATACTATTACTTCATTTAACTAAAAGTGCTTTCTTTCTATAATAGTATTTTTTATTTTTTAAAGGTACCCAGATGAAAGAAATTTTGCAGTCTCTAAATACTTTTAGAATTGTTCTTTTGGGGATCCTCTAAAAGTGATGAAAAATTGAAATATTCAAACCTTTTAATCGTCACTTTTATTATTCAAATGTTTTTAAAATGTGTCTTTTAATCTCGTTTAGGGCCCTACTAAGTTCCAACATTTCCTTAATACTATTACTACTTTTAGCCAAAACACATATGTGCTTTCTTTCTGTAACCAACATTCTTTTTGAAGTCCAGATTGGTGTGGACCCAATTTTGGTGTCCAGATGAAAGAAATTTTTCAGGTTCTAAATCAGGGCATGAAATTTCAGCTTAAGAGGTACTCGCCAGACTAAAATTTTTACTCGCCATTATTTTGCGTTAATTCAGACAACAACGTCAGGCCCCACATCTGTGCAGAAAATGAAATATTTATGACAAATTCAATTTAAATTGATGATTGTTAAAAGGATCTAGCTGCCTGTTAAATCCAGAATATTTTACATTTATGAAAAATATGAGATATTTTTAAAAGATTAACAGATGTAGCATGAAAAACTTTCTATCGACTAAAAAAAATGCAGAAATTTATGAAACGAAACATATTTACTGAAAAGAGTAAAAAAAAATATCATTAACTCAAAATAAGCATGCCATGAAGCTTTAGTGGTTACAGAAATACATACCACTAATAAGTTCCTGTATTATTAGCACTTCAGGTTTGTGTCGCGCTGTCTTTCTGCATTGAAATACCACTTATCAATTGCAGCTGCAGGGTTAAACAGGGTGGGTCCATTAACAGAAATTCTGAGCAAATCATTATTGTCTCAGTCTTCAGAGAATTCCTGTATGCTGTCTTGAGTCTGTTGTGACAGTTGAACCTTCTCTCACATGAAGCTGTGCTTACTTGTAAAACAGTACAAAATGTTAGGATCTGGAGCCAATTAGGGAATCTTGCTGTACGTTTCACAGTGTAAGCTTTCTCCAGCATCTCTTTCAGTGTCAGTGATGGGAACATAAATTTAAATTCTACCCACTCTGCCAATACAATATCTACTTTTTCATTAAAGAAGTTTGAGATCAAATACATAAAGAGCTTCCTTATTTCTTCTATCCCAAATTCAAGAATTTTTTCTTTGGGAGGCCAACCCATAGTGTCAAAAATATACAGACATACTAAAACATCTGATAACATAGATTGCAATCTTTCTGTAATGTGCATCTTTGTAAGTTTTATTAATCTCCCTCTTAATGTTTTTCTATATTTGTCAGCCGCACATCTTTGATTATCCTATTAAATGGATAGTTGGTTTAAAAATTTCTGTTCGCTTGGTCCAACACTAGATTCGAGATCTATTAGAACTAAGATGCAATGTTCAATTTTTATTTTCAAAGATGAAATGAGAAGTTCCTTGCTTTGTAATGCCACACTTGAAGGGTTCAGTTTGCTGTAGAATTCCAAGAGGAAGCACAGAGCTTTAAGAAATATCCTTCTTATTTATTATAATATTAATTAATTATGTATTTCTTATATTAACTTATAATCCTTCAAAATTTTCAGCAAATCCTAAGCTTTAGAACTGTCATTGTCTTTTCTATGAGCCACGTGTCCAAGATGGCTTACAACGTTACATCAGTGATCCAAGATTGCAAGAGATCTTTTAACTGCACTTTCTTTGCTGGATAGCCATCTAATAGTGTGAATATTAATCAGTTTAAGAATTTCCTCCCCTAGAATTTCTGCTCTTTCTTTTAACATATGAAGTCTTTTAGCAGAGGCATGGTAGAATTTAAAAATACTTCTAACAATTGAATCAAATGTTTTAAGATATTCAACTTCACCACATGCATCCAAAACAGCTAACTGCAAACATGGTATGAAAAAGGGGAGGGGGGGGGGTTAATGCAGACAAGGGAATTTCATTCCTCCATAGGAAATACGAAGAAATAGGCGATGGAACATTTTTACTTCTTTTGGAAAATGAATACCATCGTTTCATTTTGAAATACTTCCATTCATCTTTTTAAATAGTTTGATTTGAAGCACAACATTTTAAAAGACGAAAATTACTCGCTAACCTTAAATATTTACTCGCCAATGGCGAGTGGAAATTTCGCACCCTGTTCTAAATTATTTTTAAATTCTCTTTTCTAGGGCTTCTTATAAAAATGAGGAAAAATTGTTCCCAACATTCAAAACTTTTAAGCTCCATCTTTTTTATTCAAATGTTAAAAAAAAATTTCATTTAATCTTCTTGGGGGGGGGGGGGGGCAATAAGTTTCAAATCTTTAATACTATTACTTTTTTTAACCAAATGTGCTCTATTTCTATAGTCACCATTCTTTTTAAAGGTATCCAGAAAAAAAGAAGTTTTGCAAGCTGTAAATATGTTTTAAATTATCTTTTTTTAGGCTTCCTATAAAAGTGAGGAAAAGCTAGATCTCAAGATTAAGAACTTTTAGAGCCCATTTTTATTGTTCAAATATTTTAAAAATATGCTTTTTAATCTCGTTAAAAGAACAAAAAGCTTAATAAAGTTTAAAAAGTCCTTAATTTTAGTACTTCCTTGAATCAAAGCAGATATACGCTTTTTTTCTATAACTACGATTTTCTTTAAAGTGCCCAGATGAAAGAAATTTCGCAAAATCTAATAATCTAAGAGCCAAGAACACAAAAACGTAAGGTATCAAGCACAAGAAAAAAATCTTTATTTTATTGAAGAATAGAAATAGGAGAATCTAAAGATGAAATGAAGTGGTGCATAAGACAAAAATTAATAACACTATTGATTGACTTGTACGTTTTTTATTGCATTTTCCTGTTCTCAGTCCTCCATGTTTTCATACCTTTGATTGTAGTCCAAACACAGTGATAAACCTACGAGTCAACCAGTAGTGGTATTAATTTTTGGCTTATGCACCACTTTCCTTCCGGTTGCATGGATATCCTTAGGCTCCCCTATTTTTACTCTTCTATAAAATAATTTTTTTCCCTGTGCTTGTTACCTTAGGTTTTTAGTGCTGTCGGCTCTTGCTCTTGGGTACTTTTCAAAATTGTCTTTTCAGAGCCCTTATAAAAGTGAAAAAAAAACAGTGAGGAAAAATTAGAATCCAAAATTCAAAACTTTTAAGCTAATTTTTTTTTTTTTTTTTTTATTCAAATGTTTAAAAAAAATGTGCTTTTTAAATTCGTTGTGAAACCCCAATAACGTTCAAAACTTATTTAATACTATTACTTTCTTCAACCAAAACAGATAAACAGATAATGTACTTCGTTTCTGCAGCCACCATTTTTTTAAAGGGCCCCGAGGAAAGAAACTTTGCAGGCTCTAAATCTTTTTTAAATAGTGTCTTTTAGGGCCCCTACTAAAAGTGAAAGAAAAAATTGAACGCAATATCCAAAACTTTTAGACGCCTAGTTCTTATTGATATGTTAAAAAAATGTATTTTTTAATTTCTTTGGCGGTTTCAATAACACTCAAGATTTCGTTAATACTATTGCTTCCTTTAACCAAAACAAACATCCCTTTTCTTTTTATACATACCATTCATTTTAAAGGTGCCCAGATGAAAGAAATTTGGCAGGCTCGAAATACTTTTTTAAATGTCTTTTTTAGAGTCCATATTAAAAGTGAAGAAAAATTGGAATCCAAGATTCAAAAATCCTCATTTTTTAATGCAATTTTTTAAAAAGAGATATGCAAATCTTGTTGGGGGTCACAATAAGCAGCAATCTGTGTACATTGCATTTGCCGTCCATTCGCTTATGTTCGATCTGTTTCTTTTTTAATGTTTCACTTCTCTTGTTTCCGTAAATTACTAATGTTAACTATACTATACATAAATTATATTTGGTAATTACCTACCAGCGGAGCTTTACCAGTTTTACAAGTTGGACTCCCCCACCCCCCACCCAAAAAAAAACTAAAAACTTATTTATTTACTTATTCATTTTAATTTTTCTTTGAGTGCCTCCACTATCTTCCGCAGCGTAAACAAGTTCATAATATCATCCGCTCTTATCTTGAATCAAATGATCCTCGAATTAATTCCTGTAATTTTTCTATCGATAAAAGTTATAGTCGCTAGATAGAAGAAACTTTCTAGCATCGTCGTTCACGCTGCTACAGGAATCATTTCATTTTTTTTTTTTCATTCCAGCTTAAATATAATATCAGCAAAATCTACTAGTTAATTATTCGGTTTCAGAAAAAATTCTGAAAAAAACTCTGCAAAACGCGAAAAAAGGAGTAAAATTCGTATATAAAAACTAGGCAAATACTAAAAAATTGGCTATATCAATCAACCAATTGACAAATAACAATTGAAATCCAAAACATTGCAATCAAAATGTTGAAAAATCACCCTGAAAGATGAAAATTCTTTAAAATCATTTAAAATGTTCGAGAAAGACTCAGAAATTGCAAATGTTCAAATTAATATATTTGAGGTTTTCCGGGTTGGAATTTACAGGCCTAGGCCCGGTATGGACCGTACAGATATCAGGCCGATCTCAGCCCGGCCCACTCTGGGCCGACACAATTTCTGCTATTTCTAAAAAATTCAGATTTTTATTATGTAAGATTCCTTTAAAGAATACTGCATACATATCTATGGAATGATTTTACAATATATTTTACAGGAAATACACATTACCAATATTAATGGATTACTTAGATTATTAGACTTTCATCATTCAAATAAAAATTTATTAAACAAATGGGTGTGATCGCAGATTGCACAGAGGGTTTCGTTTAATATCCCCTTCAAAACACTTTATCATTAAATTAACAAACGAAAATCGTCAATAGAAATTTAATCATTCCTTACAAGTAAAATAAAATTATGAATAAAAGTAAAATATTGCAAAGCTTAGCATAAATTTAAGGGAGACGAAACTGGTCACCAGAGGCGACTAGTAATTTAAATGAACAGGAATTATATAAATAATAAATTAAAAAAAATATTTCATTTCGCGTGTCAAAATAGATGATAAATAGGATGTAACATGATGAAATAAAAACAAATAAGAGTGTTTTTCACATGATTTATTTAATCCATTAATGTGTATACATAATGTTATATTCATAATAATTTTTATAGCTATTTAAACTTGCATGCGACAATTAAAAGTACCTTAAGTAAATCATTTTATGACACAATTTAATCAAAATTTACTAATTACCTTTTAAATTAAACCTGTTCGTTAATCTGAACCTGATTCAATTAGAGGGAATAGCGTTGATTCAAATAAAAGACAATAAATGTTACGTTCTTAAGTAAAAAAAAAAAAAAAATCACTGATTCAATTAAACAATGATTCGAATAAGCGGCGAATTTTTGTACTTTTTCTTGCAGGGGCCTGTAATTTTTGCCTGCCTAGGGGCCCGTGAAACCTATCATCGGCCCTGTGGATAGGTAATTTAATGATCATAAAATGGAAAAATAAGTTCGATTGGAAATCGCTTCCATAGTCAGGCATTCCATTTTTTATATATTTCTGTCAAAAAATGAATTTGTAAATGTGTCAAAACGTTTTACGCTTGTTGAGTGAAACAGTTAAGAATACCCTTAAATGAAACTTAGTAATTGCAAATATAAGTTTACGAAGTTACTTCCAGTTGTAATGATTGAAGAAAACAAAGTAAAAGTTTAATGATTTTTTATTTTTAATGTTGTTTATGTATATATATATATAACTTTCTCTGTTAACTATCAACTATAACTGTTGGCAAGGTGAGATTGCAAACTTGAAATTATTATTTTTTTCTCTCTCACATGGTGGAGATTTATCGTGAAAGTTTATCTTTTTGATAGTTCAATTATTGTTTTATTATTTGTTTAGTAATTTTCATTGAACTATGTTTTGAATTGGTGAATAATCAGGCAATTTAGAAATAATTTTAAGTTTATCATGATTTTTAATCAGAAATTAATCACAATTAATGTGTCTATTTAGGATTACCCTTGAAAACGAGCTAAATATCACATTTCCAATTTTGTTCCAATTTTGGCCAATTACTCTGTTTGATATAGTTTATTATTTAACAAATTATTCCATATTTTGGTGTTGAATTGTAGTCTAATAGTTCTATATATATGTGTGTGTCTCTCTGTGTGTGTGTATATTAAACATTACAATTTTGATTTCTCAAAATGTTTATTTATTATGAAAAGCTTCATTAATTTTTTTTCGTTTGTTATCATTTTCTGAACTCCAGAGATTATAATTTAAGCAAAAAAAGTTTGATTGCCGCTTGCTTCAATGAAGACATTCTTTTCAACACAACCATAGTTCTAATTCTTCTTAAATAAGTTAGTTGAATAATAACAATGTTCTTCTACCGTTCGAGCCATTTCATAGCTGTTTCCAAACATTCAAAGGCTTTGTTATGTGATAGACATGAGTTATTTTCAGAGCATTCGTTTTCATTTTCTTCAGTTTATTTTTCCTCATAATTATCATCTACAATCTTGTCATCATTTAAAATTTTATTTCCAGGTTGATGTACTTCACTATTTAACTACTCAAGAACTTCTTCATAGCTTAAGATTCTTTGATTCTTCATTATTGTTTCACATTCTTCATTTTCAAATTTACTTTCAGTTTTTTTAAAATTAGTATTACAAGCTAAAAAATAAATTGAAGTTCTTTTTTTTCCCGGAAGGTGGGGGTAGGGAAGAAGTAGGCTGTTTAAATAACTGGAAGTTCGTTTTTTTTTTTTTTTTTTTTTTTTTTTTCCCAAGAGAAATAGGTTGATCTGATAATTGGAGTTCCAATAATTGGCTCTATACTATAATTGATCAAACATTTTTCATCAAATTTTGATCTTAACCACTTAAATGATTCTTTTTTTACGTACATAAAATGAAAATATGTGATAAATAGCACTTTTTTTAACTAAAAAAATCGTAACATTTAGTCTAAACATTTTTTGCCATTAAATAGTTTGAAATTTACTTTTAAAAATTAAGTGGTGTCAAAAAGCCTCAAGTGATGACTGAGCAAAATCTACTTGCCCTTGTGTCATATGGGCAAATCAGTTAAATAATTAAAATGACAAAAAGGGGAAAAAAGTTAGAATTATTAAATTTATTCTGGGCTGAAATTTTGAAACTCCCATGCCCAGCTTTAAACCAGGAATTTTTTGAATAGCAAACAAATGGGCTACCACTGAGCCACCTAATCTGCTCGATGAAAACGGAAATTAAGGTTCTGTTTTAAAATCTAAATCACAGAAATGGTCGGATGGGATTAAATTAATCCATTTAATTAAGATTATGTAAGAAATTTTCAAAATTTTATGATTTGTCTCACATTGAAGATATTCAACTATAAGTATGCAAAATTTTAAATCCTTAACTTACACAGTGTCCGAGAACGAACTCTGAATGATAAACAGAGAAGCGAGACTAAAAGAGTTTATACAGGTAAACGAAACCCCCAAAAATTAACATCAACCTGAACTGATTCAATATAAGACTCTAGAAGAAAAAAAGACCTCGTAAAAGTTCTCGCACCCGACCTTGCCTTTGCTAGAGCGGCTCTGTTTAAAAGAATAATGACAAGAGATTCAATGCACTGAAAAAAAAAAAAAAAAATTCTGCCACTGGTATCTAGAAAATAAATTGTGGCTCTAGAAAAAATAGTTCCATGTCATCCTTATAAATTCTAATTCCCTTGGCTTGAGAGTTCTAGTTAATATTCTAAATGAGTAGTCCAGAACTTTTTTGTTCTAGAAAAAAAATGGGTTTCAAGCTAAATTTTCAAAATAACTAAATTTCATAACTATAAATTCTATTTTCAAAAATCAGAATTTCCTGCTCCCTGACTTTCCAACATAGATATTAGAACTAGAATTTAGAGATATATTGATTACATAATATTGTTTCCTGAAGCAGAAAGCAATGTCACAACTGGAAATTCTGGTTTTACGAAATTAAAAAAAATGGGCTTTAGGCTAGATTTATAAAAAAAGATCCAAAGACCAAAACTGTAAATTCATGTTTACCGAACTAGAAAATATGCTTGTTAGACTAGATTTTTATAATGGCCTAAATTTCATTGCTGTAAGTTCTGGATTCCTGAACTAGAAAGAAAGGGCTTGAGGCAATATTTTGAAAATGGCCCAATCTGCATAACTGTAAATTATGGTTTGTTAAATCAGAATAGCAGAGAATAGGAAGTTAAGGTTTATTAAACCAGAACTTCTTAGTCCCTGCCCTTCATAAGCAGATTTTAGAACTAGTAATAAAATAACAAACTATTAAATCCTCAAAATATTAAAATAACAGCAGTATTATCTCTCAGTGGGGATCACTTGCTTTGCTTAACCGATAAAGTTGAAATTTTTATGCCGATAAAGTTAAAATTTGTTTATTTCTACCTTCATTATAGTTTGGCGACATTAGCGCACCCACGGTGGGAGCTAAGGGAGCTGAAAGCCCTCCCAGACCGCAAGATTAAATTTTTCCTTATTTTTAAATTTTCTTGTGAAATTTGAAATATCAGCATTTTTAATATTTATCACTTAAAACAATATTTTCTTTTTATTTATCAAAGAGATTTAAGCCATCAGAATTAGCCCCTCCCTTAGATTTCCCTGATTGCTCCACCTTCCAATAATTAGTCTTCGTTCTAGAAAAAATGTATGTCCAGGAACGACACATTTCGTCCATATTTAATAAAATGTTAAAAAGAAATCGGCCCGAGCTCGTCTGACATTGCCATAGCTGCCAACTCTCGCTCTTTTTTTTTCGTGGGGGGGGGGGGAATATTTAATAGAAATGTTTACCTTGTTTAATCGGCAGATTATGGCAATTTGAAACGTTAAAATTTACTATAAAATTTTACCGGGCCAAAAAAATGGGAGATGTTGGCAGCTATGCATTCCGGGCTAGATCAGGAAAATATAGACATCTAAAATATGCTAGCCCCCTCTAAAGCATAATTCTGGGTGCGCCAGTGTTCGACGATACCATTTCTAAATAAACATACACAAAAACTAGTGTCGAATATCTGTATTCCACAAATTCAATATCTGATCCATATCTACATAGAATTTTTCCAATTTTTTCGGTAATTAAGAAACACATATGAGCAACTAATTTTACATTTGTAAAAGTAAGAATCAAAATTTGTACATACCGTTAAATTTATCGACTATTAATAAGAAGTTTCTTCTTCCATTTGTCCGCCATTGCTCATTACGTACTTGAACTTTTGGTTATGCTTTTTCCTTTCCAGTAGAAGACCCGAAACCAAACAATATTAAAATTCTCGTAAGTTATGTCTGAATCCCCTATTCACATTCTAGAATGTTTCCCTACATTATCATTGTCAAACTTATTAAAAAATTTCTGTAAATAAATGATAACACGAGAAATGATTTACAGTAACTATAATTCTGATTTATGAATCAATTCCAGAAATCAAGCTATAATTTCTCGCAATTCGAACAATCATAATATAATATACTGTTTCATCCTTTAGAAAACTGTAGACTAGAAATCCTCGATCATTTTGTCGATTCGGTTTATTTCTTTACTTTATTTGCATAACTTGGACATTTATACTTCTAGTTTAGGGATTTAGAAAATGACTACTTATTCGTTCTAGATGGAAGGCGGTATACATATTTTTTTTCAGTGTGAGATTGACACTTTATATTAAAAGAAAAAGCCTGGAATGGAAATTATCAGGATGCATATTTGGCACAATGTGTCTAAGATAATAGAAAGTATTTAATAAATAAATAAATAGTTTATTTCTTCACTTACATTTTTGCAAAATCTGAAACTTATCAAAATAACAAAAAAGTGGAAATCCGCGGAATTTCTTAAAATAACAAAAAAGCGGAAATCCACCAAAAAGCAGAAAATTCCCATCTCTGTTTTGACAGCCGAGCAAAAAGACAAAATTGTAATGTTGTTTTCTCTGTAAGTGTTTCTTTGAATGTATGTCGGCCAATTATCTACACAGTGGGATATAGGCCCTAATGGGTAGGATGCCCTCCGTGGGGGATCTTTCTAAGGAAACCTAACCCGTATTTACGCAGCGGTTTGTAGAAAACCACTTAAAACTCCGACTAGTTAGGCCGATGTTCGCAATTGGGTTCGAACTCAGTACCTACCGTCTACCAGTTTGGAGGTCAGAGCCTCGCCGCCACTGGTGGGGCTTTTCTGTGTAAGTGTTTTTAAAAGATAAAAAAATGTGTTTTCTCCAACATGATATACAATTTTTTATAACACATAGGTCTAAAAACATCAAGATTAATAATCATAAACTAATTTATTAAAATTGGATTATATCGGTAGAATTATATTAATTTAAATAATGTTAATATTGCAGTGAAACTTGCAGCTTAATGAACGGATACATCAGTTTGCAGCCGTGAAAAGATTAAGGAATACTGCATGCATAATTAGGGAATGATTTTTAAGTATATTTTACAGGAAATACACTTTAGCAACATTAATGATTACTTAGATTCTTCGACTTTCAACATTTAAATAAAGATTTATTAAAAAATTAATATGATTTAGAATAAAAGAAAAAAAAAAGAAAGTTAAAAACATCATAACTTTTCAAGCTATATAATAAAAAGTAGATTTATGAAAATATTCCTATATCATTTTATTAAAGATTTTCTCAAAAGCTACTTTCTGAATTCATTTCTCTTCGGAAACGCATAAGATTAGCAGGTGTTTTTATTCAAAAACTATGTAATCGAATGGTTTTAAATCCATTTTTTTATTAAAGCAATTTAAGAAAAAAACTGTCAAAGTTACTGTTTTGAATAGAATATCTGGAAGCAATAGCAGTATAAAAGAGAAAAATGTGCAACCACATGACAAGAATCTTTTATATTTCTACAAATATATATATCTTATTTACCAAATAATTTCTTATTTACCAAAAATAGAAAAAGGTATTCGATTTCAAATCACTTCAATAGTCAGGCTTGTCAATTTTATATCTTTACAGTTAAAAATTAGTCAGAAAATGTATCAAACTTTCACGTTATTGAGAAGTGAATTTAAAAATTACCAAGAAGTGTATTTTCAAAGATTAAATCATTTTCTCAAAGTGGCCAAGTCTGTTCAAAAATCAGTAAAATTTGGCTTGTCCTAAAATTTTTGCAAAAAAGGCATATACTTTCAAATAACCATTATTTTACAATTAAATATTAAAATTAATTCTTTTTAAAGAACCGTATACTTCTATGCTTATAAGATAAAGTTAAACGTATGAAAGGAGAACCTATCTGCTGCCTATGACGGAATCTTTTGAACTGAAAACTGGAATTTTCTTTTAAAATGTTCATCCATGCAAAATGGAAACAATAATTACGTTTGAAAAAATATATTATACATTTACAACTAGGAGCTTGTCTATAACATACTTTTTCTTTCCAATGCCATTCCATCTTAGAAGATTTTATTTTTACCACATACCATTTTTCAGATTTTTATGTCACCATTACATAGAATATTGATTAATAATATTAATGATAACTTAAATATTTGCATATTACAAATAGAGGTTGATTAAAAATATAAATATCGTGGCCTATGACACTTTTACATAAATAAAGATTATAACTATGAAAAAAAAAAAAAAAAAAAAAAAAGATTAATATAAGATTTTTTGGTCAGAACTTTTCTGTAAGAGTAAATGTTCTGTAGAAATTCACTCGGGTCAGGCCGTGCTCAGGCCAAAATTTTAACTTTTATAACGGGCCGATATTTTTTTCATTTGGGCAGGGCCAGGCCGAATTTTTTTACTACGGATTAAATTTCAGCCTGTGCAGACCTCTGATTCATATAATATAAATGAGCAAATTTATACAAACACACAAAACTTGTAAAAATGGAGCCTGGCTTTAACGGAATTCTGTTTTAAACAGAAATGTTAGATGATGCTTAAAAAAAAAAAAATAAATAAAAAAAAAGGGCACGACTGAGTTTTAACCCCCTTTTTGGTGCGTTTCCAAAATATCGCCACGTTGGAGTGCTTTTGCGTTTTGTCTCCCGGAGCGGGATTTAAAGTCAGGAGACACTATGCAATACAAAGCTTTTAGAAGAAAAAAAATTCTTTCTCAGGGGGGCTCAGCCCCCCTGAACCCCCCGGCTATAAATTTCCTTACAACATGTATAACATCAAAACATGCAAAACAATTCTGTTGAAGAAACAAAGAAATTGTACACAAACCTTCTTTTAAAAACACAAAACAGCCTTTTTTTAAATAAAAAAAAGAAATTAATAATAGGTTTTCTAAAGAAATATACTAAGCTTTCAAGTCAAATAATTTTTTTCTTTTATATTTAATATGAAACTAAATAACATTAAGATTCAAAACATCTAAAATACTAAAGCAAGGCCTAAAACACTTACTTTTAACTACAAAGCATGGTCTTCAAAAAACAATAGAAATGTAGAAAATACTTCCTTTTAAATACAAAACAAAGGTTTCTAATTAAAAAAATCACTCCTATATTCCCCCCAAAAAGTTTACTCACTCGATGTTACTCTTCGAAATCCAACGGTCTCTAATGAGACACAAGAAATTTATTTCAAGACGCGAGACTTCAAACTTTTAAATGTTTCTCATCTCTCGTCCAATAAGAAAACTGGAAAAGAAAGAACGAACGGAGCATGCGTAAGCCGAGGAACGAAATCTCTCCGAATCTCCCAGGGTTGTCAAGAAGAGCAGCACCTAAATGGAAAAGAAAGCGAGGCATGGCGCAGTTATCGCGCGTAAAAAAAAAATGCTGCCAAGAAGTGGGTTAAAACTCAGTTTACCCAAAAAAAAGACTATAAAATTACATCTGCTAAGACGAAAACCTGTGGAAACAGAATTTTTTGCAATATTTGTGTTTTTATCTTGACAGGTTTTTCTTACAGGTCACATGTAAACATTCATATTTCTGCGATTTTGTTTCTTTTAGTTAACTTAATGAGAAAAAAATGTTAGTTTCAATATCTATAATTTTCCTGAAATAGAAGACTTTTTGCCATACTACATTTGATTATTGAAACTTCCAAAAAAACATCTGCCAACAAGTACATAAAGAGCAACAAGCTGGTTTACGTTCAATTGTTATTTAAATAAATTAATGTTTTTAGTTTTTTTAACTGCAATAATATTATACAATTTTATACTAAATGATTTAAAATAATGTTTTTTATGCACTGTTAATACGAAAAATATTACATTAAAGAACTTCTCAAAATTTTCTATTCCATTTCATCAAAACTTGCAATGATGGCTTACTTTCATTTCTAAAATAGTTAGGTATATAATATTTTGAATAGAGATAGATATGATATCTTAAATCTTAAGAAAGTTTTCATAAATAACACAAAATCTCAATTGTAAGCACCCCCTTCCTCCCCTCCTCATAGTTTGAAAGCAAAAGAAGTTAAAGTAGGAAGGTGGAGGCCTTACAGTGGAGATATTTTAAAAGATCATTAAAATAGTCTTCTTCATTATTAATTTAGGAGTAAATAAGGCAAGTACAGGGGTGAGAATCTTTCGCATTTCGGCAA
The DNA here is from genome assembly GCA_964019185.1 of Maratus speculifer. Lineage (NCBI taxonomy): Eukaryota > Metazoa > Arthropoda > Arachnida > Araneae > Salticidae > Maratus > Maratus speculifer. The sequence goes on along the minus strand of OZ025296.1, from coordinate 184,115,885 downwards.
CGGCAGATTTTCGATAAATATTATCTAAACGTCCCCTCTCTAAAATCTCCCCGAAACAAAATTTAAAATATTTACTTTAAAAAAAAATTACCTCTTTATTTGTTATTTTATTTTACCAATAAATGAGTCATGTAATACTTCCTTTCCATCCTACTTACATTCCTTTTAAAATATTATGCTTACACATATCACCCAGAAACTAGAAAAAATTATACATATTTTTTCCTATATAGTAAATTTAAAACATAATATAACTAATGATGACAACAAATGAATAACAAAGTAAAACACATATTAAGGAATATTTTCCCCATTGTGTTGACCATGTGCCCCATGTGTGTTCACATCTACCCCGCTATTGGAGAACATGTGGACAGTATTTTAATTTATAAAATTATTAAAAAAAGTAAGAAGAGCTATAAGAGGGATTTAAAAAAATAATAACATGTGTAAAAAGAAAAAAATTCTGTTAACTATGATCACTAGGTTTTCATAAAAATTAATCGAGTCATGAGAAAAAGTTATGTTTATGCAAACTGCTCACATGTGCCCCAGTCTCCCCTACACACACACACACACATGCACTTATATACAGTAGACTCCCTCAAATCCGCACAGCTTGGGACCAGAGATTTTGCGGATTTCTGGTCATTGCTTTGTTTACATTTTTCAAACAGTAATTTGAATGCAATTAATAATCCAATTGAAATTATAATGTATGCTTACAATATAATAAAATATTAAAGTAAGTAATAAACTAAAATAATAAAAAATTAGATCATTTTTAAAATGATTAAAATATTAAAAACAAAGGTCTAATTAATAATGTATGATTAAGTGTTCATTATAAAGATGAAATGTATTTTGAATAAATTATTCGATGAAACTTGCCTCATAAAGAATGTACAATACTAATTCAGATCAAAATAATAAAGTAAAAAGGTTTTATTCCAGGTTTAGCTACACTTAGTGCCCCCCCCCCCCCCAAAAAAAAAAAAAAAAAAAAAAAAGCTTAAGACATTATTTGGTAAGATTATGATTATCATTGATAACAGGAATATCTTGAATTTTTCCAGAAATAAATTTATTTTTCCTTCAAGAGAAAACATTAAGACAGTAATAGTAACAAAAATTACAAATTAAAATATATTTGGAATTGATATAAAACAAAAAAAGTAACATTTTGTCCTTATATCTGAACTGAATGCTTCATTGTTTACATCCCTAAATTATGTGCGGATTTTAGAGAGTTGAGGATTTTAGGTTTGCAGATTTGAGGGAGTCTACTGTAAATATATATATATAGATATTCAGTGGCGCCAACTTATATGGGGCCATGGGGCGCGAGCCCACCCAATAATTTGATTTCTAAATCCATCCATTATTAATTGAGCCCACTCAATATTTTTGTATTTGTTCAAAATTATTTTGAGACCACCCAATATTTTTCAAAAGTTGGTGCCACTGTATATATTTAAGAGCCCACAATAGTCACAGAAAAATTACTCAAAAAGACCCGGATGACCATGTAAAGTCTATGGGAACGTTCTTTTCTAATATCTCGCTCAAATTTTTATATTTTTGCATGATTTTTTTGCACAAGATAGCTGAGGGCAATCCATAATCGGGCTAGTTTTTACTTTTTCGATTTTGGTTATATATTTTTTATATTACGATAGTTTCAGTTTCAGAACCGGTTTCAAAAGTTAAAGTAATTTTTTAAAGAAAATCTGAAACAAAAATTGAAAAAGTAAAAACTAGCCCGGTTGTGGATTGCCCTCAGCTATCTTGTGCAAAAAAATCATGCAAAAATATTAAAATTTGAGCGAGATATTAGAAAAGAACGCTCCCATAGACTTTACATGGTCATCCGGGTCTTTTTGAGTAATTTTCTGTGACTATTGTGGGCTCTTAAGAAAAAGTACAAAGGTGTGCTTCTGATAGCAATTCAATGTTATAATTTTTTAATGACATAATTTTTTCATATATAATGTTATTCTAACATTAGAATATTGTTTTTTTAAATAAACCTCTTTTTTTTTTTTTCAATATCCAAGTGTAAATATATTTGTTTATGGAAAGGAAATATTAGAAGTTTTTTTTTAAAAATTATGAAAAAATTGTTTAAATATTGTCTAAATTATTTATTTATTTTTTTTTTTTTTTGAAATAGGAAGTAAAAGGAATCAAAATTTTTATATGAATTAAAAATTTAAAAAATAAAATTTAAAATGTAAATTTAAAAAATGCGAAAAATGTATCTGAAAAAGGTTGTTAAATTACTAAATTTTCTAAAGTTACTATAAAACATTTTTAATCTATCTATTTTATCTTTATCATGCCTCGATTTAAAATCAGTGTGCTTCAACATACTTAAATTCATTCTTTTAAGGGTGTATTTCGATTCAAATTGCTTATTTTCAGATTTATTTTTAAATTCATTTTTGCTCTCAACTGCATCAAACTGGCAAATTGTCTTATTTAGAAAGTACACAAGGTGCAGTGATTGTCGATTCTTTGATAAAGACAGAAAATATTGCAAAAAAAGCAATCAAAAGCGGCATTTTGAACAGATTTTTCCAAAGCAGGAGATCTGGGAATGAAAAAAAGGGTCATACTGAGAAGGTAATTGTTCATAAATCAAATTCTAATGAATGGAGTGTAAAATGACATCACACAGTACCGTATACATCTCTTCCAAAATCCCCTCAGCAAATTTCATGTTTCTACTTTTAAAAATGTGTTTGAAATTGTATTGGAAAATTTCGAGCTGTTGAAGATGGAAAAGCGTTTTTTCGAATACACCCTTAATATAAGCCAGCAAAGAGCCCCAATCACAATTTAATTACTCCAGTGACAATGCCACTTTCATTTTCTGAAAGAAGCTAACCCAAAGTGATTGATTACACGTTTGACATCTAAAGAGGAGTTCCAATTGACCCTCAAATTGACCTCTTGTTACCCCCAACAGCGAAACATAGAAATGGGATATTGGATTCTTCTTTTGATGCTTTTAGAGATATATTTCAACAAAGATGGGGAGTTTTGTAGTTTGGCTTTTCAAGCCTTTCGAAGTCAGAGATAAGAAGTAGGGAAAAAGTTGCGAAACTGACATTAAACTATCATATAAGCACTAGGCCAAACTAGTTTGGCCTAGGAAAATCTAATTTATCCTATGTGCATTAGGATGGACTAGTTTGGCCTAGAAAAAACTAATTTATTCTATGGCGTTAAGATAGACTAGTTTGGCCTAGGAAAAACTAGTTTTTTTATGGACATTAGGATAAACTAGTTTTGCCTAGGCCAATCTAGTTTGGCTGGTAACATATACATTAAAGACAAAGAAATTATTGAAAATTTTCATTTTCGGCCGAAAATCAGAAAATTACCAAAAATCTGTTTTGATCGATTTTTAATTAAAAGTACTTAGTGAAAGTACAAAATTTAGCTAGTTTCTGTAGAAACATTGTGGGAAAAATAGTATATCAGAAATAAGTTAATTATAAGTTTACAAATCGTATCAAATTACAATGTGTATAAATTTATTTTTTGTAAAATATAATTTTAAATTTTGGGAAATATTATCTTTACTTACTTGAACTTAGATATCTGGGGTGAGGAAGAATCTCCTAAATCTTTAGACTAAAAGAAAAATTAAAATTAAATGCAATTAATGGGATGAGTACTTAAAACTTAAGCTGTTCTTAGATTCACTAACTTTAGGAGCAATTTTTTTTTAACTCCTGATTTCAGTCAATTTTTTGCAGAAAAAAAAAAAAAAAAAAAAATCGTATTACAACAGAGTGTGATAGCAAACAGCAATATCTCCAACTTTTTTTTACATCTGCTCTAAAAAATTTTGAGCCTAGCTATGACTTTTCATCTAATCCAACATTTTAGCCAATCAGAGATAGACAGTTTTCAACATCATTTGTTTCGCATCTACAAAAAACATTAAATAGTATCAACTGGTATAAGTGAAACCGTTTTTTCCTCTCACTAGTAAAAATAATGGCAACCTTTTTTTTTTTTTTAACTTGTGCACTGAAAAGTTGGAGGAAAAATCTGCTAAAAAGTAGGTTGCTTGAAAAATTGGTGAATCTGATAGCAGCTTTAGATATGTAATGTTATACTTTACATATACATTTAACATACCTGAAAAAATTGGTATAAGTCACTAATTTTCCTTTCCATATCCAGCTGAGTTAATTCATCTCTTAATTCTTTTAAATAATCATCTGGTTGAATAAAATCTGGTAATACACAGCAGGTGAATGGATCTGTAATAACTTCAGCTTCATTTTCTAGCAATAATAAATGTTTTAAAAATATTAATTTGTATGTAGTGAAAGTAGGTACTTTTTCATTAGACAGACCTTACTTCATGGCAAATTCATTTGCTGAAGCGAATGTTAACAAAGACTGTTCTCATATCAGGGATGAGATTCTCCCGCAAATCCGTGGTTTTCAGCTTTTTGATATTTTCAAATTTCTGTTTTTTTTTTTCTCCAAATTTTCGCTTTTTTGCCATTGTTTTCAATTTTTAATTTCTGATTTTTCAAGAATTTATTTCATGCAGACTTCCATATTTTATTCGTTTAAATAAAAAAAAGAATTGTAAAATAATTTCAATCAACATCAAAATATGTCTCTATTTCAACACTACAACTACTAGAGATCCTTTATCACACGCGGTGGTTATCTTATTTCATCGTGATCGCCAAATGCTCAGTGAAAAACATATTGGCATCGTCTTAAAATAGCAGATGAACAGACTTCAATCATGGGCGATTGTGTTCCATGTATACCTCGGACTTCTGAATTTTTCGATCGATTTTTCCGGGTTTATGAGATTGTTACATTTAGGGGAAAATTCAAGCTTTAAAAAATATTGCGAATTTTGACACATGATCACCGGAAAAAATGAATTTGTCAATCGTTCGCAGAAAGAGATTGACAATGTTGTCAACAATCATGACAAAAAAACAGAAATTTCACAAAAGATCGTGAAGAAAAAAAAAAAATCTTCAAATGATCGCAGGATAAATGTGGTTTTTGTCCCAAGATCACGGGAAAAACAGAAATATCGTGAAGGAAATCATGGAAAAACGCAATTTTGTTAATGATTAACGGAAAAAACAATTTCTTTAGAGAATCACACAAAAAACTAATTTCTTTATAGAATCACGGGGTAAAAGCGACCAAATTTGTAAAAAAAAAAAAAAAAAAACCAATCATGATAAAACGATTAATTTCGTCAGATAAGCACGAAAAAGCTGCAAATTTCGTCAGATAAGCATGGAAAAAAGGCAACTTTTTTTCAATATATAATTTTCAATTTAATGTACTTATGTTATCTTTAACAAACTAGTTTCATCAGATAAATAGCTATAAAATAGTACCAAAGACTTAGATCTTTACATTTCTTAAGTCTCATGACATAAAACAAAAATAACAAAATTTTATAAAATCTTTTGATAATTAAATGTATATATATATATATTAATATATATTAATGACTGATAAAACACTTTACTTACAGGGGTCTGTCTAGACTTTTCTCACAGGGTCCTGCTTTTGTTAAATTGGGAAGTTTTTCTTGTCTTTGTGAAAATTTTAGACATAGTTTTGCGAATTTTAAATTATCAGTGTTTTCAGGTTCTACCCTTCACATATAGAGAAGCTAAATAATATATTTTTTGGTGAGTTCAATTGTTTATTAACAGGCCATATTTTATTTTTAAATGATTAAATTTGTGAAAAGTTCAATTTGAAGATGAAATGTCTATTTGAGAGACGAATAATTTTATAAAGGGTCCTGTTTGAGGTTAAAGAATTTTGTGAAGGGTCCTGTTTTAAGATGAATTATTTTATGAAGGGTTTATTAAAAAGAACCTAAAATTTTCCTAAACATATCCCTGTCTTAAGATAAAAAAAATTAGGTATGTAATTCTTTATTTTGTTCTTAAATTCCTAAGTAAGACTGAATCCCACCTATTTTTCAAAGATTTAAAATATTTAATATTAATTAATTAGCAAATTAAATTAAAATATTAAATAGTACACTGTTAAATTTAATTGTTTATACCATTACTATCCTTATTAGCATGCAGATTTTATCACACATTAAAGACAAATAGGTTTTTTCCATTTTTCCCCTGGTTTTTTCCAGTTTTTGCCACTGTCCTGGCAAAAATACCTTTTTGCCGGCAAAAATGCCAACCCTGAAACAGGGCCGTAGCCAGGTGGGGGCCAGGTCGGGCAATGCCCGACCTGGGAGAATATTTGCCCGACCTAGCACAACTGACTGGCAACTTGATCGACAACTGACTGGTGCATTTAATTTCTAAAATTTTTTTTTAATAACTTTTTTAGAATAGACAGTAATCTAAACAGACACTCATCCCTAAAACTTCTCAATTCAGACAGTTACGAAAAATTCATTCGTTAAAAACATTTTTTTTTTCATTTTATTTCAGGAGCTGTAGAAAATTTCCCGTTTTGTTGCTTTGTAGAAATTTACCGTACTGCCTCTCCAAACACTCAAACTGCGCATTTCAGAGAATAATAGGGTTAAGAGATTATCCTCTTTTTCTTAAACTGATCCTAATGTCCGTGAAAATTGCTTTCTTGTAAATCTGTCATACAGAAAATTTATTAAAATCAGGTTAGGAGCAGGCTCGGACTGGCCCGCCGGCCCATCGGCCCGAGGGCCGGTGCGCCCTCATCCGGAGAAAACTTTGCGCCCCTAAGTGCTTAAGCACTCAAATATTTTATTTTCTCGTTGTATCATACTTTTTGACTAGTGCACTAATTTTCAATAGTTCGTTTTGGAAATAATCATCAGTCAACAAACAAACAGCTCAAGACAGGTGTTTTTTAAATAACAAAGAGATTAAAGATATATCGAAATAGTTTCAGGATCGGAAACCAAAGTAGGCATTCTTGCGTATGATCGAGAGAGAACACATGCACCTAGGGAGAGTAGTAGCCAAAGCGGCGCCCTAGCTGGATTTTTTTAAAAATAATTTCTTTGAATGATATCATTCAGATTTTCCCCCAAATATTTTGCATATCTTCATTTCTTCAGCTCTTAATATTTATGCGCGTCTAATTAAAACCTTTATGAAAATAATCTGAGAAAAGAAAGACGGAAATATCGGTGGGCAAAAACTTTTTGTGGGGATTTTGTTGTTGATTGGAAAACATGATCTTTGTTTACAGGGAATGCAAACTTGATGACCCTTTAGGATTATAACAATGGATTATTATCCTGCAAGAGGTAGAATTTAACTGCCAGCATTTTTTTTTAATTCACAAAATTTAAAACATGATTTTGGTTGCTAATCTTCGCTGTATTTAATGAGAAACTTCCGTGGTTAAATTAGAGATCTACACGGACCCGGGCCTGGCCCGTGGCTTGTACCCGGCGGAATGGTTCCGCATTTTTTAATGAACCGGCAAAAAAATTGAACGGGCCATACGGGCCGATTAAAAAATTTAGCGAGCCGACAGGCCCATTATAAAGATTTAAGAAAAACGATAAAATATGAGCTATTTTCAATGAATATGGCTTTAAAAGAATAAGTATAAATGTGCATCACGAGTCGATACTAGTTTCACAGCATCACTACAGAAATGTAACTTGTACAGCGTAGAGATTGGAATCGGACAGTTACATTGTTTCTAACCCGGACTTAATATTTTTTTAGCGGACTCGGGCAGAGCCGAGATCAAGCTTGTATTGTTTTTCTACACATTGACAAGCCGGGCTGGAATTAGACTTAATTGTTTTCAAGATGTGTAGGACAGACAATATGATTTGTAAAATTATTAATAGAGATAAAGAACTTGTGTTAATGTAATCTTCGGAAATATATTTCTTGATGGTTCTTAAATTCGCTTCTCAGCAACGAGAAAGTTTGACACATTTTCCGACTAATTTTTAACTGTAAAAGTATAAAATTGAGAAGCCTGACTATTGAAAGGATTTGGAATCGAAAAACGTTTTCAATTTTTAGTAAATAAGATGTTTCTATAACCTTGTTGAGATATAAATAAATAAGATATTTGTAAAACCTTGTTGAGATATAAGAGATACTTGTCAAATGATTGCAGATTTTTCTCCCTAGGTTTTGTCGAATCTTCCCTCTTAATGACCAGGGATCAAGAACTGAGTGCTGGCAATATGCAACTCCAGTATGACCCCTTGTATTTTCCCCTCTTCCTGGCCCGCACAAATCTCTTAGTTAAATAAGTATAAAGAAATTTTAGCATGTTTTTTTACATTAAAAAAAGTTTAATTTAACCTTGGGAAAATCTATTTTTAAATAAAGCGATAAATATATTGAGAAATTGCGATAGTTTTTTTTTTATACTGTTAAAAATCTGCAATTTTTGTTTGAACGGTCACTCGAACGCTTTTATAAAAAATCTCTGTTCTGACCGATGAGAATGCTACATATCGTCAAATAATCGTTTTCTATAAAAGCGGTGGAGTGACTATGCAACAAAAGTTGCTGGTTTTTAACAGTGTAAATAAACATATAAAAATAAGAAATAAAGCTGGCCACAAAATCCTGCAACTTCCAGAAATAAAATCCCTGTTACATTCCTCTCAGTTCTCGAAATAAATATTTCAATAGTTTTTAAATATTTCCCCTCATCCCTAATTATAATAAGAATTTTGCAAATCATGGTAAGTGTATGCTGAGAAGTGTAAAATTAGCAAATTATTTTAGTGATCTTAGGCTAATATAAAAATCTCTGTAGTGCACTTTTTTTTGTAGAAAACTTGTAATAGTGATATTATAAATTTAGCATTTTATGAATAAATAAAGTCATTTTTAAGGATACAAAATGCCTCTTTCTATAAGATATCCGACTCCCAAAAGTAATTGCTGTCAAATTTAACAGAAGTTGAATTTATCTCATTTTTAACTGACTGATAACTAATTTTAATTACATTAAAGAAATATCCTTTTAAAAAAGGATTAAAGCTCTTCACAGCATCGCAGAAACTCTATTTGGTAGCCAGAGAAAAAAAAAAAAATTTAATTTTTCTATCAATTTTCAGTGCATCAATGGTGATAAGTAGAATAAAAAAGTTTACCCCAAGCTAATTCCACAAAAAATAATCATAAAAAATATTTTGGAACTAGCAGGGAAGGGGGGGGGGTATAATGTCTATTAATTATTGTTAAGGATAAAATATGTTTTCGAGGTCATCCTTTTTTTTTTTTTTTTTTTTGTGTGTGTACTTATTTTGAATTTTAAAACACCCATTTTTGACGTCTTAGTTGAGTTTCTTGAATCCAAATGACTAGGAGATGGCATGGTTTATCCATATTATCTTAAATATTGATGCAGTTGGAAGAGTATGAATTTGAGGATGATAAAGTAAAAACCAACGGAAAACCTTAATTTACATCTTTATAAAATTTATCTGACTTTTAAATTGAATAGACCCAAATGTATTACAGACTTTTTTCTCTATTCAAACACTTTTTTTTTATTCTTCAAACTACTAACAATTTTTTATTTTTTAAATTATGACCTACATTATTTTTTAATACAACAAACCACAATCATAAAAAAAATTGATGTGCAAGTTCATTTAAATAATTATTTTTTGAGATAAAAAAAAATTTTGCCTTTCCATAATTTAAGGAAACCATCTTCTTTTATCAAAAGAACCACAGAAAAAGAATCGTACGACCTTACTAAACACATTTTGTAGAATTTTCTTTAATCTAAAATAAGTTTATTATAAATGTAAAATTATTGTTTAATTCTACTGGTGACTAATTGAGTTTTTTTCGGCATTTTTTTTTTTCAATATTTTCATTTTATCATACGAAATTTATGGATGAACTCATAACACTGTTTTTTAGCTGTATTACGCTTTATGAAATTTATCTAAATTATATCTTTTTCTTGGCTGGCAAAGATTGAAATAGGATGTCAAAAACGGATGTTACCATTTGAACAATCAACTTTCGTACATGCATTAATCTGTAGACAATTTCCAAAGAAAATTTATAAATAGTATTTAATTGTTGATATGATTACCTATCAATTGTTACCTATGTTTTTTTTTTTTTTTGGGGGGGTACAAACATTTGCTAGGTAATAAGTATGGAGAGGTAACTATTTTTAACTATGATTTTAAGATATCTATTGACACAAAAGAATAAAATAAGAAATTGACAGCCCTGATATCAGCGTTTAACAGGCTAAGTCTGTATTCAAATTGCTTGAACTTTTAACATGCACGGGTAATATATTATATAGAGATATAAATTTAAGCTTTTTTTTATATTTGGTGATATGCGAAATATACGCAAGTGTTAAATTTTGTTAAACTATAAATACAACACTAGCAAATAAAATTGATGTTAGCTTATTAATTAGTTTTGCGCCCTCTGAAAATTTAAGGTCTGCGCCCTTTTCCCTGCCCCAGTCCGACCCTGGTTAGGAGAAAAGCAAAGGCTTGGAGTTTCTGTTGCAATTGGCTACCTATTTTGGCTTGACATAACAGGTTCTACAAAACAGGCAACTATCATCTGTTACAATAAGATTGTAACAGATATATAACAGAATAATGTCATTGTTAACCTCAGTATGTTGCTCTTGAGGGCTTTTTAACAACTTTGGAAAATGTTTTTTGCCCTTTTTATTTGACACTGTTGCAAATTATAAAACCTTGTAACATCATTATCATACAGAATTGCAATACCTAGATAAGGTGCGAAAGGGGAAATTAATGTATGGTTATGAAGCGGAAATGTAACTTGAAAAACTATCAAAAGTATCAAACGAAAATTAAAATTTTCAAGTAATGAAATATTCATTTTAATTTTTACATTTTCTTTATTCATAGTTACAGTTTACAAACAATATTTTTTTACGGTTGTTTATTAGGATGAGCGAAGCGAATCCTCTACTAGGCCACTCAAATGACAGTTTGTCGTACACTTTACAAAAAAACTATACAGTATTTTCACTTGAAATTAAACACAAATATAAATTATGATCTGTAGATTTGCAGAATATTATTTTTTTTTACGGAAATACTTTTCAAAAAATTATTATTTTAATTAATTTATTTTACATGGCTTTCCCTTACGAACGCATTTTTTCAAATAAAAAGTGAAACACGTACGTTTTTAGAAGAAAAACTTAAATCATGGGGTCAGTAATTATAGCTAGAATCATCATTAAATAAATAAATAAATAAAATATATTTTCATTATTCTGATAAAATTTCTCAAAAACTGCTTTCAGATTTTCAAACTATGCTCATTCCTTTACTTATGTATAGTTTCATGATTTCTTTTATAAAATGTATAAAATACCTTTTTTTTTAGAAAAATTATAGCATAATTTTAATGAATTAAAATTTGTGAAAATTCTCTTATTAACATTCAATTATAAAAGTATTTTTCTGTATTAGGAATTCAAATACACAATTTATTCTTATTTTGTGAAATCATTTAAGCAGACGATATTTATGAAATTTAAAAGAATTACATTATGTTTTTGAGAAGTGGCAATAAAAGAATTGTAAACAAATAAAATTAATATTTTGTATAATTCTACTTCGAAAATATTTTTATTTATACCAGTCTCATATCATAAATAAACAATCTGAGGAAATTCTTAGTTATTTGGTTGAAATACATTTTAAAATTAAAATGCGCCGAAACATAAAATTATATTTTTGCTTAATAAAGATGCAAAAATAATTTTAAAAATATATTATTAATTTCAAATATTTATCTTATAGCATAATACTTCGCGAATCCAAACAAAGCATGGCTTTTGCTAGTAAATATTTTAGTTCAAATGACTTTTCGAAATTTTTAATGCATTCGTGGACTTATTTTTAAATGCAAAGGCATGACATTCGCAGGCAATATTATTGAAGTAGTTTAGATTCGAAGAACATTCTTCATTTTTTTACAAATGCATTGAAACTTGAGCTTTAAACGATAGTGTCTCAGATTACCTTTCCTAGTTTAAAAAATTCACAACACTTAGCTTCTTATTTACTTTGTATTTTTTCCTGCAATATCCTTTGTATTTATACGGGCGGGGGGGGAGGGGGGGGGCGTTATTTGTTATCGTGGAGTCAGAATAAAAATAATTGCAATTTTATGGCATTATGAACATAAAAATATTTTCGTGATTGTGTTAGAGAATAAAGAATTAAAATAGGTACCATAATAGTGTATTATATTGCCGTACATTTTCACGATAGATTTTAATTGGTGTGATACTTGCTGGCCAACCCGGCGTCGCCAGTGATGTGATGATATTAACCTTAAATTTATTTTAGTTTATATCGTTAATTCGATTTTTAAAACAAAAATATTTGCTAACAAACTTCGTATCGGAGGTCCCGCAATATTTATACCGACTGCGACATTTAAAGTGAAATGTACACTCTTTAAAATATCTTATAATTTTTCCATATTTCAACAACAACAAAAAATAATGGCAAATTCAGAATTTTGAAAAGAATGGAATATTTTTTTAAATATTTTATTACACTGTAATATATATATGTATGTATGTAAAGTTATTAAATTTTTTCTAGAAGACTGGGATTCCTAAAATTTTTCACTTAACGGTCATAACAAAAATTCATGTAACCGATTCTCTTACATGAATTTTTGCTGTTATAGTTATAAAAAAGCTCTCGGAATCTCAGTTTCCATAATAAAGTTTAATAACTTTACAGTTTTTTTTTTTTTTTTTTTTTTTTTTTTTTTCAATGCAGACATTAATATTTTAAAGAAAATAGTTCTAATTGTCTCAACTCTTTGAAATTTTTATGTCATAAATACAATGGTTTCAAAGCCTGTACACAAGATTCGTAGAAAACTATTGATATTTAACTGGAAAGAAGCTTGAAAAAATATTTTAAGGCACATTTCGTAAGAAATACTACTTATTACATTCTCCCTATGATGGAAAAATTTCGCAGATGTACGCAGACCGTGGCCCCCAGAACTTAACCCCCCCCCCCCCCCCCCCAGCTGAAAATTTGATCTATCTATCTCCTATATATCACTTTTTTATAGACACGATAACTTCATAATTCTGTTCAAATCTCTTCCAAATGGAACAAAAGGGGTAGAGATGAAAGAAGGTCTTGCAAAAACAGAAAAAATAATAATATCTTAATTATGATGCCTTTTGAATCCGTTTAATATTATTTTTAATTCTAGGAAAGCAGCCGAAAGCTTATGTATGACAGATTTTTGATATCATTAAAAAATGGTTTGAAGGGGAGAAAAAAATAGTTTTAAAAAGAAAAAAATCCTAACTTCGTCAGTTCACAACATATGAAATCAACATAAATTTATCAAAAATCTTTTTATGATTATCAAAAACATTTATATTGACAATTTTTTGTTAAGACCAACTTTTAGAGCAAAACAAGTAAGACAAATTATGCGTTAAGCATAGATCATGAAACACTTTCCAACATTTCCTGAAATCTTTAACAAAACTTCGTTATTTAGGGAAATAAGTCGTTACCGTCTATAGACAAAATATTTATTCCGATACTTTTGAATAGCCTTGCATTTGAACTGTAAGCTGACATAGATACTACATAATGGGAAAATTTAGTTTAGCAAGAAAACGCCTAACAGGTTGAAATTTCTCTTTCAGCAATTTACACTGTAAACTAAACATACTTGAATACTTTTGTTCAGTCCTGCAGTTTATCTATTACCTTTATAAAACGCGCACGCCAGTATTTAGCTATAATTTAATTCAAACTAAAATACACTTGAAACTACTGAAATAATATTTTCAAAAATTATCATTCATTCACGGTCGTGTATCTTTGTCTGGTCCTGTATATCCTTTTATCTATATTCTACAAACATTTATTAGTAAACTAATGCATAACTCTTTTAAAAACCACTATTAAATAATTTATGCTTATACTCAGTAACTTTTACGAATACTTTTCTGTAGTCCTGTATATCAACTGTAGCATTTATACACACCATATAACATACATACAGTTAAAATTAAAAGCGCATATCACAATTAAAAATTCATTTCCTGTCATCATTTCTAATAACAGTACTTTGGATAGAATATACTATTTGAAATCTTTTCTTTGTCTCTATAAATACTAATGCATTTTGTATTATACATAAAATAATTTATATCAAACCTCAGTGACGTATATCAATTTTATTATACATGATATAGTTTAATATAATTAAAATATGTCGAAAACAATCCCCCTTTACCATTATATAATGGAAGTCTTTTGTGTAACCCTGTAAATGAATAACTGTTCTTTGCATCGCATATTCTATAGAATATGTGTTTTAGTGTACTTCGTAAATGCATATCAATTTTTTTATGATTTTAAAGGAAATAACAACTTTAAAATTCATTTGAAATTATTTTTTTTCCATTGATTGTAATGCAACGGAAAACTTTTGTCTTCATTTGAAATAGGGTTCGTTCTGGGGTAATCGTCAATAACTTCTAAAAAATTTCAGGGCAATCTCAGAATATTTATGAGAGTTAGAGCGCAGACAGACGGACAGACCAACCGAAGTCATAAACACTTTTTAACTTTGTTCGAAAGTTTAAAAGTAGGGATAAAAAAAATTATCAGCTTTGTCAATTCACAAAGTATCAAAACCCGCATAAATTTATTATGAATCTTCTTAGTATTATTTACAACTTTTGTATTGACATATGTGTTTTATAGAACCACCTTTTACATACAAAAAAATAAAAATAATAAAATAAAATAAACATAAATATAATAATAAAATAAGGGGAGGGGTTGTAGAAGAAAAAAAATCACATCTCCGGTAATAAAAGCATCTCCGTTTTTAAGTCAATAAAAAAGAGTATCACTGGTGTGGTGAAAATTTTTGACAATACTTAGAGGTGTTGTATATAGAGTTGCATCATCCAACGTGCACGCACTGCAATGAAAAGCACGTCAGAATTTAAAATACAGCGTGTAGTTCATTTAATGAAACAGTCGCCACACATTTAGAATTTATTGCATAAATATTATTTCGTGGTAACAAGTTTCTGATACGATGAAGTCTACTAGTACATGATATAAAAAATGTTCGCAAGGGATGAAAAAAATTGGGTTTGAAGAAAAAAATACCGTATTAACACGATTCTGATAAAATCAACTCTTACAGAAAAATGAAATTAAGGTATCCGACCACGTTCGGAGCAATTTTTTCCATAAAAGCGATTAAATTACTTTTTAAACTTGTTTTTACTAAAATTATGACTAGAAAATGCGAAAATAAGTAAAAAATATTTTATTCATTGATAAAATTTTGATAAATGGAGGAATTTATCGCAAAATTTAATATTTGACCCAAAACGCAAAACGCTCTAAAGGAAATTTTACTGTATGTATTATAATTTCCTATTTACACTTCATATTTATGACATTGGCGAAAAGAATGAACTAAAATCTAGGAGATGCTTTAAGTATTTCAAAACTTATAGCGTATCGTACCTGTTATGTTAATTTTCATAAAATTCATCAATGTCATTCCACAAAAACATCCATAAAACAAAAAACATTTATTCTAAATTTAAATCTTTAGTTCATTCCCTTTACAATAGTGTAAATAACATATATTTCAAATTTCAGGGTGATATTCCTATAACTTTTTGAGAAATCGCGTTTTGCGTTTGGAATTTTCACTGAAAATTACATTTTTCAAAAAATGCAATTAAAGTGTCGATTTATGTTTTTCAAGAATTTACAGTAATGTGCATCTATAATAAACAAATTAGCCTCAAACCCCCCCCCCCCAAAAAAAAAAAAAAAATATTGTCCATGAAGCACATTATTTACATTTCTTATAATTATTAAAAAAAAACTACCAAAACCTCGAAATGTTTCCGAACACACGGCCTTTTAAACGGCACATCGATTTGAGTGACAGCTGTTGAGTAGTTTAATAATCGCTATTACTCCGGATTTATTTATCGTACAATAAAAATAAACACAGTTTTGGAAAGGTAAAAAGTTGGTCTTTATAAAAAAAAAAAAAAAAAAAAAAAAAAAAAAGTTTTGACAATTTTGGTCGAAATTTTTCAACGTGGTCGGATACTTTAAAGATTCGTCAAAAGCGGCCAAATAATATTGTTATGCTGTGTTTATCTCTAATCTTGATTTAATTTTAGTTGGTGTAATTAGAACTTCGAAATCTGTCTGTGCTTGCAGTCAGAGTCGACTGGGATTTCTTTTCTAATATCCAAACTGTTTGAAAATGTTATCAATTATAAACACATATCATAGTTTTGAAGCATGTATAAAAAAATCATGAAAGTGTATTAATCTTTAGTTGGGATCTTGCCTGCTTAGTAAATAAAATGAGAGCCCTTTTAAGGTCCCATTGAAAGGAATATCATACAATAAATAATGAATTCAGGGGGTAATATGGGAGGAGAGTTCTCCCCTAAATATTAAAATGTCACTCCCGGAAGCTTTGTAATTTTGTGCTTATTAAAGTTGTGTAAATGCAATCTCCCCCCCCCCCCCTAAATGTTCAATACTGTACCATTCCTGGAGCATCATTAATCTTTTCTGGAAAAAAATGCCTAATTCAACACTGCAGTTATACCTGATACAATGAAAATGTGTCTAAAACGAAATTTTTTATACCTTTTGCGATTTTATTTTTACAGATTTAACTGTGAGTTTCTTGGAATAATGAATATTTCGTTTATTTTTATTGAAACATAAAAATGCATGTGTGCAGATTTTTCAGCGGACGACAGGAGAGGGGGGAAAGGAGGTCCACAAGACTACAGGCTGGTGACGCAGATGTAGCAATCCTCAACAACATCTAACATTTTTATGGAAATGTATTATTTCAAACACATTTACAAAAATTAGTTTATTAATAAACAGCAAAATGAAAGAATATCATATACTTTATGAAGAGCTATAAACTTATACTGAATACTTAATATATACTTTTAAAAGTCATAAAAATAAAAAATAGTAATTTTGCCCTTTCTGGAAAAACATTTGCCCAACCTGGAAGAATGGTCTAGCTACGGGCCTGCCCTGAAACAATATAAATTAAAATATTTTTAACTAGTTCATATATTACTTATTTAGTCTATGCTCATGCTCGTATATATCTTATAATTAAATATTCAATAACTCAAATGTACTTACTGGCTACTAAAGAAATTATTCTCACTAGCCAATAACTGGCTACTAAAAAAAGACACCCTACCGGCCAGTGGCCACTAAGCAAAATTCCTTATTTTCATCTTTACCTTAGTTACACAGTTTTGTGAAAGTGATGAGATCAGTCATCAGATGCCTGGTAAAAAAGACTTTGTTTCTGTGATAAAAGATGGCGAACGTGTACACTTTCAGAAATATTTAATGCTAAGTACATTAAGAGAATCATATTAACTATTTAAACAGCGTTATCCTCATAAAAAAAATTGGAATTTCTAAATTCTGTGAACTTCGCCCAAAGCATTTTGTCCTTCCTGGATCTAGTAAGACACATTCTGTGTGTGTTTGCACAATACACCAGAATGCCAAATTAATTATTGCTCAGTATAATATACCTGAATTGACAAATGGTGAATTCCCAATTAAAACATACAAAGATGTACTTAGCAACATCATTTGCAAAGAACCTACATCTAAATATTACTTTTCAAAATGTGTTAATTGCCCAGGAATTGACAGTTTGAAGAAGCTTTTCAGCTTAATAGCATTAAAAATATGCGTTTCAAACAATGGATGCAAATAGACAACAAATGCATCTTAGAAACTATCACAAAACCCACAGAACAGTTTTTAGATTATTTGTTTCAGAGTTTGCCAAAGCTTTTAAGACACTTATTCATTGCTTCTCAGCAGTCTTCCTAGTTGAGACACTTAAAAGACAAATTGCCTCAAAACAAATGCATTGTAATTGCTGATTTTTCTGAAAATTGCATTTTTACTTCAAGATTCAGTAGAGATTTCCATTGGAACAATGCTCAAGCAACGATACATCCATTTGTTATTTATTACATTGTAGAAGAAAAAATTAACACATTTAAGTTTAGTTATTATTTCTGATTGTATGGTGCATGATGCAGTTGCTGTTCATTTATTTCAACGTCTCATGATTGATTTTCTTAAACAAAATCTTCCTCATAAATTCGAAAAGATGAATTATTTTTCAGATGGAGCAGCCTCACAATATAAAAACAAATCAAACTTTCTCAATCTCTATCATCATGAGAATGATTTTGAAGTTAAGGCAGAATGGAACTTCTTTGCATCGTCACATGGAAAAAATGCATGCGATGGTGTTGGGGGAACAGTTAAACGATTAGCAACACTGGCTAGTCTACGAATGGTCTACAATGATCAAATTATGACACCTCACCAACTTTATGTTTGAGCTAAAGACAATATTGCTAATATTAATTTTTTGTATTCTACTACAGAGGCATATGAGGCAGAGGCAAAGATCTTGAAGGTCAGATTTCAAGAAGCAAAATTAATAAAGGGTACACAACAATTTCATAGTTTCAGTCCTGTGAATGAGACTAGAGTTTTAGTGAAAAGCTATTCATTTTCAGAGGAATCATCTGTAGAAATAGTTTCAATTAATGATACCGATGATGATCTAGATATTAAAGACATAGTCGGCTTTGTAACATGTGAATACTCAGACAAATGGTGGTTAGGTTGTGTATTGGGAATAGAAGGGTGTGAAGTAAAAATAAGTTTTCTGGAACCACATGGCCATTCTCCATCTTTCAAATACCTACCCTCAATTTTCTGACATATTAGTTGTGCATATAAGTGCAATTTTAACAAAAGTTGATCCCACAACAGCTACAGGAAGAGTATATCAACTTACAGAGTCAGAAACCAAAAAGGCAAATAAGAAATTATTTATGAAACTTAAGAAGCAATAAAAAAAATCATTATTTTGATCTCTGAGTTCTAATTACCAAAACAGTTTTATTAATTGAAGCATTGAAGATGCAAAGGCTGATTTTGGGAAAAGATTTTTGAGAAAACTACTTTTGAACTTATTGCACTATGCGAAAGTTATCAATTTTTTTTTTCAAACCTTAGTTTTAAATGGTCAGAAAAGACTAACTTTACTAAAAATTTTATCTCACTATTGTCTTAGACCCTTGATTCAGAGAACGATATAAAAATATTTCAAGAAAATCACCAGAAGAAAAAAGGTAATTGGAAGCTCAAGTTTGCGTTTCTTATGTGCAATGCTTGAATCTAAAACCAGGTAAAACTTTTTTGCATTTGGACTAATTTTTCTTTTTTTATGATTACCAATGGTATTAATATAACACATATCTTTGTAAAATTTTAATATTATGTCATTTATCAAGCAAATATGAAGGAAAGCTACCTTATTTGTATGGTAACTCCTTATCCCACTGAGATCCTACTTTACAAATTTCAGAACTTACAATTTATAGAAAATAAATATTTTTTTTTTTTTAATTTAACATTTTAAACTAAATAGTCAATTTATATATCATATTGAACCACATTAAATTCTCTTTAAAATGAAGGGGTCAAACATCTCTTTACGTAAAATAGGACTTGAGGAACTAAGGCTGCGAGCGAACAGCACTAGTTTTTATTACACTAAAAGAGCAATCAATCAATCTTTGTTTAAGAAGGGAACAAAGGTAAAACCTCTTTAAATGATTTTTGAGGGACTGACCCTACTAAATTGACAAAGGAAGGGGAACTTTTATCTACCCAATCTCCAGTCGTAAAGCTGTCAACTGATTTTGAGTTCAATTTCTTTCTTGAAGTTTAAAAAAATTCACTGAAAAAAACACTTTATATACATCAAAGTGCCGACACGAAAGATCAAAAATAGCGACACCTTGCCGCAAGAAGTTAGCTGTGTGCGTGGACCTTTAAAATAGAAAATATTATGCTAAACAAAAAATATAGCAATTTTTTTATTAAAAAAATAATTTTATGGAAATCATATGAGATAAAAATTTATAATATATTTTCATTTATATCATCCTAGGGAGAATGATTCATGCAAGTTTCATCAAAATCTGAAATAGTCAGATTGAATCATTGGTTGATTTGTTGTGGAATGATTTAAATTACTATTTGTATAGTGACTTTGAGCTTTTATTTTATAATTCCTGATCCCATTCGAAAAATTTCAGAACTTAAAGCTGATAATATTACAAAAAACATATATTTTTTTTCCATTTTTTTAAAAATGACTATCTTAATTTTTTTTTAAATTTTAAATTAAAATTTTAAATTTTTTAAATTTTTTAAAATAGTCAAATTGCATATCAAATTGAACCTTAGTAAATTGTCTTTAAAATGAGGGGTTAAACAACTCTCTATGTCTGATAGAACTTGAGAAATTCAAAATTAAATATGTTAATGAAAGCCAAAAAATGGCGATTTTTGAAAATTAAAAAAATTAATTTTATGAAAATCCAATGAGATAAAATTTTTTTGTTGATATATTCTCATTTATATCATCATTGAGAAGGATCCCTGCAAGTTTCATCAAAATCTGAAAGGGTCAGGTTGAGACACTGGTTGATTTGGCATGGAATGACCCTTTATGTACTTAATAATGTTAAATTAACTTTTTGAATGTGATTGGTAACAATAAACAAGACTGCAATTATCGACCATTTTTGGTGATTTATTTCCTGACCAAGATAATTTGCGCAAATAAAAAAAAGAAAGAAAGAAAAGTAAAAAATCCATTCTATTAAAAAAACAAATCTCAAGGGGTTTTAAAGGACTAAAAATTCTCCCTACATAGATCCCTATTTAGGTAGAAGATAAGAATGGCAATCCAAATGCTAGACGTACAGTTTAATAAAAAAAATTCTTCATTCATCAAAAAAGAATTCCCCGAAAGAAAAATGTAATCTATAAGTAAAATGGGAATGCTTGAAAAAAAACCTGGAAAAATTGAGAAAAAAACTGTTTTTTTTTTTTCAGTTTTTTCCCGAAGGCTTATTTTTCAATTTTTCTGAATTGGAAAAATTGAAATTTCATGTATGAAATAATATATTGAAAATTTGTAATAGCTACATTCTCATACTATAGGGCAAAATTGGAAAATTTCGTTAACGGCCACTGGCCAGTAAGACTGGTTTTTCAAGTGGCCACTTTGTTTAAACTAGTGGTCACTTTTTTATTTAAAAACATTAAGCAGTAAAATTTCTATATAAGTATTAATCTAAAACTGAACAGCCCAAATAAATATGATAATATAAATATATTGAAACCTAAAAAAGTAGAATCTCTGATGAAATATAAGTAAATTGTATTATCTCCTTGTAAAAAAGTGGCCACAAGGTGGCCACAGATAGACAATTTTTTACTGGCCACTTTTTCTCATGTACTGGCCATGCGACCAGTGCTAATTTTGCCCTTTATCTCATACTTTCAATTTTATTTATTTTTATGTTGAGTATCCCACATGAAAACTTTAATGTGGGTAATCTGTTCTCTCATCAGAAATCTGTTTGAGAAGACTTGAAAGGATCCTTCATATTTTTTTCTTGTTTGAAACACAAGACCCTTCGCAAAATTTCTCTTGAAAATAGACATTTTAGAAAAAAGTTTAATCTACAAATTGAATCTTTCGCAAATGCAGTGATCGAAGAAAAAAAAATCTCATGCTATATAACAGCTGAATCTTATCAAGTTGTATATATGTATAAATAACCTTATTAAAAATGTCTAAATAGGAACCTAAATATAGTAATAATTTCTTATTCACAAATTCTGATTATATTTTGTACAAGTATATACAAAAAGTTCACAATTTCACAAAAACAAGATAACATGAAAAAAAGTCTAGATATATAATTAAATGCAACTTCTCTTTTTAAAAATTAATTCAGGTGCAAAATTATTTCAATAATATGCCTATTAATGGAAATGGTAAAATTTAAAATAAAATTTGAAGCATGCATTTATTACTTTTCAAGAAGTATTGAATTCATGAAAAATTTGACTTTCAGTTTTTGGTGTATTTAAACATTTTAAAAGGTCCTGATCACGATTTGATGGTTTTTGGAAAATGTCTGTCACTCTGTGAGTCTGTATGTGACAAAAATTTTATGGGCACTCTATCTCAAGAACTAATGCGCATAATTTCACAAAACTTTAAATTCAGTTCCACCTTGATATAAACTCGAGGTGTTTAGTTATTAGTGTATATCGCCCAACCAATGGCGCTCCTATGTTGCATTATTGATGAATTTCACAATGGTTCTATCTCAAGAACTAATGTATGTATTTTGATTAAACTTCAGATTAAGTTATTCTTTGGCATAACTTCGTACTCATTACTTTTTGGTATAAACCGTTCAACAGCTGATGCTGCTATGATGCATCAGGGCTTGAATTTCAGGGCGGGATGGCGGGATCCGCGCCCAAAATTTTGAAATCCCGCCCAAAAGAATAACGTGGACGGGAGGCTCCCGCCCAAACAATTTTGCATTTTGAAACTATGATCAACTCCCACAGGGGCGTAAACCACCATAGTCGCGTAGGGGGGTGTAGGCTCATAAATTTCTGACTCCAAGAAGGAAAATTTCCGAGTACTATGGCCAACCTTAGGGCTAATATACAGGGTGATTCAAAAAAACGTGGACAAATTGATATGACAAGTCAGGCATACGACAAGGGTAAAAAATCACATAAGAACATAGCGCCGCAAACCACTTATTGAGTCACAAATACAGGGTGTTTCATCCTAACTCAATTTCGGTTAACAGTAATAAATTTCAGAAAACTGAAACATATTCTAATAAAACATTTAACAGACATTCTCACCTTTGTTTTAACTGTGATAACACCAAACAAAAGTGGTAGAAGTTTGCATTATGTGCGCCAGCAATATACACTTGACACCTCACATTTTGAACTATGATAATAAGTTTATATGATATCATCCATTGCTTGAGCAACATGTTTTTCCAGATCTTTTCGTAACGTTATCACATTTCACACAAAATAAGGTACATATCGTTGCATTTTAATTACAATAGTTTTATTTTCCTCGAAATTATTGCTTTCAAACCGGGTGTAACTAGTCTGAAACACCCTGTATTTGTGACTCAATAAGTAGTTTGCGACCCTATGTTCCTATGTGATTTTTTATCCTTGTATGCTTGATTTGTTATATCTTTTTCTCCACGTTTTTTTTAAATCACCCTGTGAGTATACAGTCGGCTCTCGTTAATTCGAATTCGTCGGGACCACAAGAAATGTTCGAATTATGAAAAGTAAGAGAGGAAAACATGTTTAAAGGGATACTATTTAAAAAGAATTAATGTTATAATATTTTTAAAATCTATTTCGGTTGTTATCATTAAAATATGATTTAATATTAAATTAAAACATATAAATACATAAACTGATAAAAGTATTAGGAATAAGCAGAAACGAAGATAGGGTGGAGGTGTTATTGATGGACACACAGGTCAATAAAAAAGAGGATAGCAAATGCATAGGACTATATGTATACTTGTTCAGAACAATTCTGACAAAAACAAAAGAAAGAAAATTATTTCAAAGATCTGAATTCCGGGAGAAAATAAAGAAAAAGCAAAAAATTGGAGTTTCATTTGTTCGAATTAAACAAAGTCAAGAGAAAATGAGTTCGAATAAATGGAAATTTTTAACGTTATTCTGCTACTGAAAATCGGGACTTCATGTTTAGTTCGAATTAAGCAAAAAATCGACTTATCCGATTTCGAATTAAGGAGAGCCGACTGTATATATATGTATATTCATATATAATTCTAAAGATAATTATGATTTAGTGTATCGAGTTAGTCAAATAATCTTATGTTATTATTAGTCTTATATAACCCTATATTTTTCCCATAATTAGAAGGTCTCCTGATGGGATACAATAATCGTACCACCCGAGAGGGCCACGGGTAGTGCTTAGTACGAATAAGCAGTCACAGGGCTTTCCAACGATATATCACATGAAAGGTGCCGGCTAAATTTAGAAAAGTGGTCGCCCGTGATATATCACAAGAGAGATGTAGACCATATTTAGGAAATTGTCCTTCCTACCAGAACAGACCCTTCCCCTAACTGATTTTCATATATTATAAATAATATTTATCGGAGGTCCCCGTAAAAAAACCTGAACTAAAATGATAAAACGCTACAATTTCGAAAAAAGATCGAAAATTGTCCCCGGTAGGGAAATAGGAGGGGGGGGTCAGCGCGAAGAAAGAAAGATTTATAATATGAAAGAGTGATCTGAGGGTTTTTCTATGATAGGTCACATGATGGGTCCAAAAAAGTATGGAATTTTTTCACCCCACTTTAACATCCTCGGGGAGTGGAAATTTTAAAATATCGCTGAAACACGTATTTAATTGGTTTTTAATAATTTTATTTTATGCCGTTTCACGCTGTTATTAAGGGTGTTCCTAAATCAAAAAGACCAACTTTGTGACACATGCTTTAATTCATTTTTGTTCAGAAATGCATGAAAATAGCAGGGTTATTATTCAGAAACTGTTTAATTGCACTCAATTTTCTGTTTTTTAAAAACACAATAGATTTTTCATAACAAGCCTTCAAAGTTGACACTTTTGAGCACATTTCCAGACGAAAGGAGAAAAACCGGTCGAAAAGCAGGGGAAAAACAGGTGATCACGTCATCGAAATAGCTTAGAACTGGATAGGTAATTTAATTATCATAAAATGAAAAAATAAGTTCGATTCGAAATCGCTTCCATAGTCAGGCATTCCAATTTTATATATTTCTGTGAAAAAATGAATTTGTAAATGTGTCAAAACATTTTGCGCTTGTTGAGCGAAGCAGTTAAGAACACCCTTAAAAAAAACTGCTCAGATGTGCCAAATGTCCAAAATTTTTCGACCCCCTTCCTTTTTTAAGCCCCTTATGGGGAATTTCTAAAATCGTTGGATTATCTGTTTGATAATTTTTTAGTAGATTTATTTTCTGAAATTCCACACTCCCACCTTAAATGTTTGCTGAGATATGGCAAGTTGTTCCAGAATTTTGACCCCCCCCCCCCGCCACTTGTCCCTCTTAGGGGTATAATTTCAAAAATTCCATCTTAGTGCACGCTTAC
Source organism: Maratus speculifer (assembly GCA_964019185.1). Classification (NCBI taxonomy): domain Eukaryota; kingdom Metazoa; phylum Arthropoda; class Arachnida; order Araneae; family Salticidae; genus Maratus; species Maratus speculifer. The sequence goes on along the minus strand of OZ025296.1, from coordinate 184,090,715 downwards.
ATCATAAGAAGTATTTTCTCTCCAATTTTCGAGCTGTAAGTTTTCTAACTGACACATAGGGCGGGAGGTCCAACGCCCAGTCGTCTAGGTGTCCAAGCGTGTAAGAGTTACGTTGAAGAGAAAACAATGTTCTATCTATTATTTTTTTGCAATCAATTAAAATGTCTTTAACGGTTTTTAGCTGACAGGCTATCATAGCCTGAGAGCTTATGTGCCCGCCCGTTCTGTATGTATGTTCGTTCGTGCGTAACGCATGATAAAAATATCCGATCCACTTGAAATTTTGTATATAGGTATTCCTGATAAGGCGCTTCCCTGATTAGTTTTTGGAGTTCATTCGATATGTATAAGAGGGGGAACGGGGGCTCATGCCCCTCCCCTTAATTGATATAAATGGGTTTTTCATGCAGAATTAAAAATTTTCGTTCAAAATTTAGATATAGGATCATTCTGATGAGGCGATTCCGTGACTGTTATTAGGTGTTCACTGAATAAGTATAAACAGGGGGAACGGGAGTTCTAATGTCCCTCCCCTTAATTTATAAAAATGGGTTTTTCACGCAGAATTGTCAGATTTCGTTCAAATCTCCGAATAGTTTTGGAAGTTTAATGGTTAATTATAAAAGAGAGGGATAACTCCTCTTAAATTATATGAATGCTAAATGGGTTTTTATTAAGAATTATCTCATTTGCTCTGAATTTTGGATATAGATTTTTTATATGATAAAGCATGTCCTTAATGGTTTAGGAGGTTTAATGATTAAGTATAAAAAAGGGAAAGGGGAGAGCTATTTCCCCTTCTTAATTTTCGGAATTAACCCTTGAAAATATAAGGCTGTAATGTGCAATTAGTATGCGTAGCCTGTGAGCTCAATGCCATCAGTTTAACTGGGCAATATTCTTTTTATTTTATTTTAAATGTAAAATTGAATTTTTTTTTTTGCTTGGGGAATATTTTAGAGACAAAAATTTGTCAAAAATACGGCATTTCTTAATATAAGATTTAATTCTTTCTAACGACAAACTTTAAAGCAGAGTACAATTTGGTGATACCCATAATTTTTCCGATTCAACAAAATGTAATAGTATTAATAAAAATATTAAAAAATTGAATACAATTGATTCAAAAAAAGAAAACGAACCTATTATTTCTGAGAGAAGTAAACTCGTATAGACTGTAAAATATCCAAATTATTTTGAGATAAAAATTCAGAGTATTTGGGTATTTTCAATTTTCATTCTGTATCATATAAATTTCTTAAGTACCTTTTTAAATCAATCAAAAATTATGTAACAAAGTAAATAAAAACAATTTCACATTTTTAATTTTTTTTAAAAATAAAATGAAAAGCAATTTCACATTTTATTTTATTTTATTTTTTTTTTTTTTGATAAGATAAAAAGAAAACACAAAATTAGTTAGTAGGAATGATTAAAACCATAATTATTTTCAATTAAAGGTAAAATTTGTATGGAGTGGAAAATATCCAGATTTTGATTTGGAAAAATACAAAATATTTGTATTTCAGTTTTGAATTTTCATGGGATACCACCTAAATTCTGTGATACATATTTCTAACTAAATTTAAAGTTTAAGTAAAAAAATAGAAGTTTCTTCACTTTAATCAGTATATCTTAAAATTTCGACACTAAACCAAAAGCTTTCCTTCAGTAAATCAATACAGGTGGATTTCGATATCTCAAAACCAAAAGGCACAGGAAAAAAAAAAAAAAAATCGGACTATCAAGGTTTCATTCAAAATATCACGGTTACAAATAACATTAACATTGCTAGAATATGTACATAGACTTTTCTTTTTTTTTTTCTTTTTTTTGTCATATCGAGGTTTTTGAGTACACAATGTTTGTCAAATCAAAAATTTTCTGAATAGTTTTATCAGAAAAATAAAACCCAATATATTAATAAATTGTATTAATTAATTAGTAAATTAAAGTATTTAGTAAATTGCCAATTAGTTAAATTAATTAATAATAGTTCAGGCTAAGAATAAATTTGTTTTCTTCGTTTTAAATTGTTTTTTATTTTTCTAATTAGAAACTACAAGTGAAAATAAATCCGATTACGAATAAAATTTTACAGGTTTTTCTTAACTTGTTTTTCTTAAAATTAAAAACTATAAAAATATTTCTCCAATTCCTAAATATTTATAGATTAATAGTTTTTTTTTTCAGCTAAATTTACTTTTTTCTGATCGAACAAGAATTTTTCCGACACTGACTGTCCGTTTTTCCAATTTATAATTTTTTATAGGTTAATACATAATACTATTTTTTCCGACTAAATATGCCATTTCCGATGGAACGGAAAACTTTCCGACTGATATTTTCGTTTTTTCAATTTATAAGTTTTTATAGGTTAATACCATTTTTTTCCGATCGAACAAGAATTTTTCCGACTGACTTCTTCGTTTTTCCAATTTATAAATTTTTCTAGGTTAATAAGTAATACTATTTTTTCCGACTAAACATGCCTTTTCCGATGGAAACGGAAAATTTTCCGAATGATATTTCCGTTTTTCCAATTTATAAATTTTTATGGATTAATGCCATTTTTTCCGATCGAACAAGAATTTTTCTGACTGATTTTTCCGTTTTTCCAATTTACAAGTTTTTATAGGACAATACGTAATGCTATTTTTTCCGACTAAACACGCCTTTTCCGATGTAACATGAGATTTTCCAAATGATATTTCCATTTTTCCAGTTTATAAGTTTTTATAGGTCAGTACCATATTTTCCGACTAAACTTTTTCCGATCGATCTGGGAATTTTCTGACTGATTTCCTCTTAAGGGGGGGGGGGGGTGCATACATATGTATATATTATTTTCGACTAAACGTACATTTTCCCGATCAAACGGGAATTTTTCCGACTGACTTTTTCATTTTTCCAATTTGTAAGTCTTTATAGGTAAATACCATTTTCCCGACTAAACATACATTTTTCCTATCGAACGGGAATTTTTCCGACTGATTTTTTTCGTTTTTCCAATTTGTAAGTCATTATAGTAAATAACTTTTTTCCGACTAAACGAACATTGTTAAAATTTGTAAGTCCTTATAGGTAAATAGCATTTTTAAGACTAAACGTACATTTTCCCTGTCGAACGGGAATTTTTCCGACTGATATTTTCGTTTTTCCTATTTCTAAGTCTTTGTAGTAAATAACATTTTTCCGATTAAACGGACATTTTTCCGATTGATTTGTTTCATTTATCCAATTTATAAGTTTATATAGATAAATACAATTTTTTTCCCGACTAAGTTTATAGTTTTACCGATAAACACGAAATTTTCCGACTGATTTACTCGAGGGGGGGTGCAGCACCCCCCATACCCCCCCGGGATTTACGCCCCTGAACTCCCACGACGTTTTGCGAATTTTATGATATTTTCGTGCGAATAATCGACATATTTTGCGAGGTTTTTTACAGTGAAAAATCATTGAAATTCACGATTTTTTTGCGACGGATTGACAAATTTTGCAGTTTTTTTCCTGCAATCGATTGACGAGTTTTGTTCTATTTTCCGCGGCGAAACAAAGGTGATTCTGTTCGGAATTCCCCCCCCCCCCCCACACACACACAAATAAATAACGCATTCGATTCCAAAAATTATGAAACAGTGATGCCGCGGACGCGCTATTGCTCGTAAATTACGCTAAAGATCGGAGATGACACACAAAAAAAAAGCTATTACACGTTTCAAAAAACGCGTGATTTCGTAAAAGTTTGCTAAAAAACGTCAAATATAGTTAAAAGATCGCGAAAAAACGATTTATTTCGTCAAAAGGTTCACGAAAGAATGCCTAATTTCGTCACAGAATTCAGTAAAACGGCAGTTTTCGTCAAAAAAGGTCGCGAAAAAACGTCAAATTTCGTCCAAAAATCGCGAGAAACGGCGATTTTTGTAAAAAAAATCACGATAAAACATCAGATTTCACCAAAAAATCACAAAAAAACGGCAAATTTCCTCAGAAAATTCACGAAAAAATGTCAAATTTCAAACAAAAATCACGAAAAACGACAAATTCTCCCAAAATATCATGAAAAACGGAAATTTTCGTAAAAAAAAATCGCGATAAAACATCAGATTTCATCAAAAGATCGCAAAATAACGGCAAATTTCCTCAGAAAATTTACGAAAAAAACGTCAGATTTCGTCCAAAAATCGCGAAAAACGACAAAAGATTCATTATAAACAACAAATTTCCCGAAAATATCGCAAAAAAAGGCAATTTTCGTAAAAAAAAATCGCGATAAAACACCAGATTTCATCAAAAAATCGCGAAAAAACGGCAAATTTCCTCAGAAAACTCACTAAAAAAACGTCAGATTTCGTCCAAAAATCGCGAAAAACGACAAATTTCGACAAAAGATTCATTATAAACAACAAATTTCCCTAAAATATCGCAAAAAAACGGCAATTTTCGTAAAAAGATTGTAAAAGACAGATTTCATCAAAAGATAGCGAAAAAATACAACTTTTGTCAAAGGGAACCTCTCCGCCCTTCCTCCCAACCAGAGTTGGGCAAAATACATCTAAAATTCATTTTCGATGCAAAATACAAAATACATTGGTTTTAGAGCCTAAAATACAAAATACTTCACAAAAGAAAAATATTCAAAATACAAAATACATGTATTTTCAAAATACATTCAAAATACAAAATACATTTTCAAATTTTCAAAATCGCTGGGTGTTGCACTATATAAATGTAAAGTGCTTTTTCAAAAATGATTAAGTTTTTGAAATTATAACATAATTTCCAAAATATGGAAAACAAGAACGAAAAATCATGCATCGAATATAGATTATGAAACATTTTTCAACGCATCCAAAATACTATTACAAAATTTTACAGTTTATTAAAGAGAACGGTGATGTCTAAACAGAAAATTTGAAAACTCAATTTTTACTGTTAATGTCAATAGTAAAACAAAATATCTTTTTGTGTGTGTGTGTGTGTGTGTGTGTTGTGTGTGCAGCCCTGTACATGATATATGGATTTGTATGCATACTACATAGTATGCTAAAAGTTTTTTCAGTTAAATGAATATTTTCCATTCAGCATTTACAGTGAATAAACGAAATGTGTTGAGAACTTTTCTTCCGACTAGTACATGAACTGTAGACTTTAGACACCCCAAATCATGTTAAACAAAATAGGAAATATCATGCGCCAAGCATAGATTTTGAAACACTTTCTAAGACATTCAGAATAATGTAATAAATCTGTACCGTTTAAAAAAATGAAATATTCTGTCTACACTGTAAAAAAAAAAAGGTCGATCTACTAAAAAAACTTTAGTGATTCTTGTAATTACTAAAAAATTTTTAGTAATCTTAGTCGGTTACTAGAAAATCTGTAAGAATCACTAGAAAAATGTTAGCAACGAATAGAGTTAATAGTTTTATATTTTTAATAGCTCTTACTAAAACTCAGTTGGTGTGGCCCTGATAGCATAGTGGTTATAGTAACGGACTTCAGGCTAAAAGATCCCGGGTTCGAAACTTGCCACAGCCAAATGCACCCCGAATGTCTGTAGTGTCTCGTTAATAAATGAACTAAGAAAATCCGATCGGAGCAGTAAGGAATGTTTAGTGCTGCCATCTGTTGCGGTTTTGCCGAAAATCTTCCGCTTCAGAATTTTGGATGCAGCTCGAAGGAAGCTCCTCCTCTTCGGTTGCACGTAATGGTTATTAAAAGTAATTTTGGAGCTATTACTAAAATTTGCTTTGTGGCTCATACTAAAAATTTTTAAGTTAGTTATACAAAAAATTCTTTCGTTCAGTTTACAAAAGAAATGCTTGTTTCACTTGCAAAAAAAAAGTTTGTAATGGTTACTAAAAAATTCTGTGGAATACAAATTTACTAAGAAATTTTTAGTAACCTCTTGAATTTTTTTTTACAGTGTAATTCAACCATATGGAAACGCATTTGAAAATCTAATTTCAGCTATTATCATCTACAATTGGAAAATTATTTTAATTTTTCTTCAGCACTCTGTATATGATTTATAAATTTTTATTTATTAACTACATGCAAGCCAAAATTTAATTCTCTTAAGATATACGTATACCTCGGTGAATAATTTCCCGTCAGTAATTTCCTATAATAAGGAAAACTATACGTGAATACTTTTGTGTAGCCCTGCATATGAGGTATATATATTTCAGCTATAACGAATAATATGTAAGAAATAGTTAAATTTCAAAGGGCGTACCGATTTTTAAAACACATTCCAGCAATTATTACTCAAAGACAGTATTGTAATCAGTTTCTTTTGTGTGTCCCTGTAAATGAATAAAAAATGCTATGAATGTGGTGTTATAACGTAATCGTAGTAAATATCAGTGACTTAAATTAGTTTCAATATATTTCAAATACCATATACCATAATGTAATGGAATAATTTTCAGTGCCCCTGTAAATAAAAAAAAAATGCTATGAATGCACTGTGAAACGTAATATTAGTGAAATTCAGTGGTTTATATCAATTTCCATATTTTTGAATAAGCGTAATCTCATTAAAATAGTCTCCAAACGATTTTTTCCCATATCCCATAACGTAATGGAATTCTTTTTAGTGCTCCTGTAAATAAACTGTTAATCCTACATACTGTACATACAATACCAAACATGCCTTGGGGACCCTTAATAACCTTTATCAATTGCATGAAAATCGGAGAATGTTTACGGGAGTTAAATCGTGAATAGACAGACAGATAAACCGAATGCATAAACACTTTTCAATTTGTTGGAAAGTCTTAAAAAGTCGCTCAATTTAAGGGCTGAGCAAATATAGCGTTGTCAAATTTTGATAAATTTGGACCCCCCTCCTCCTCTTCCGATATCATAAGTTATCAGCCCTCAACCCCCCCCCCCCCCCGGTAATGTTATCGTTATCAAAGTGTAATTTTATTATTATTATTATTATTTGAATTTATTTCTTTTATTCGGAGTCATATACAAAAATGATTATATTTATTTTTTGCATGTACTTTGTTTATTCAAATGAAAAGAAGTCAATAAAATACCACTTTATATCAAATAACACTTAAAATTAATAGTTACTATTTAAAAGTATTTTATAATAGCTTTTTGTTACATAATGCATTCAACAGTTATAAATTCTTGTTGCACTAGTCCCGAACGGAGGAATGGTTGAGGGTAGATGGAAATTTTTATCAACAAAGCAAGTGGGGAATATTCTTTCTCTTTTATTAATTAGTGAACACAAGCTTCATTTCAAAGGTACTTTACGTATGGTTACGTATAGTTTCTCAAACCGTCAATTTTTTGTTTGTTTGTTTATTTATTTGTATACACATATGGAGAATAGCGAGTTCAAACGCTAGCGTATTCAATATTTTAGAATTAAATAATTTTATAATAATTTAGGGATTTTAATTCATAATTTAGTATTTTCATAAATAAAGATAACATATTATTTTGAACTAAAGACCTTGTTACAAATAAAAAGAGAAAGTTTTGATTGGATCAAAAATAATACCGATATCAAAAGGCAAGTCCCTCCCCCCACTTCTTTGAAATATCTTACGATATCATGTGACAGACTCCCACCACTCTCCCCAAATATGATAACGTTATATATTCACAACCCTTTAAAAACACGTACCACAACTAAAAACGTACTTCCAGCAATTATTGTTTTTAGCCTTCAATATTTCAATTATTGTTCAGTTTCTTCTGTAGCCAAATTCTTTTATGCGTCCATGTAAATGAATGATAAATTGTATGCACACCATATTTAACAATAATCTTCATGTAGTATATTTCGGTATTATACGTAAATTTCAGCATGTTTAAATTAGTATAATATCATAAAAATATACCGCAAATGATTTTTTCCCCACAGACTATAATGTGAGAAAAGATTTTTATGTGGCCCTATAAATGAACTTTTGATGCTACACTCTTCATTTTCAATACCGAACATGCTATAGTGATGCCCAATAATATCTATAAATTTCATAGAATTTCATGGAAATCGGACTGTATTTATACGATTTAAAGCACGAAAAGACAGATAAGCAAACCGAATTCACGAACCCATTTAAACTTGTTATAAAGTGTTAAAAATGAAATAAATAAGTGTTTAAATTAAAAAAAAAGAAATAAATTAGTCTAAATTCTAAATGAAAACTCGTTTTATACAGTAAACAAAGATATTTTCAAAAAGGGTCGTTTTAATTTTTAACTTTTACTTCCTTTCGACAATGTACACATGCGGCTCAATTTCGGGGGTATCAATAAACAAAAAAGCTACATTTACAGCTATTTTATTTTATTTTATTTTATTTTTTTGACGTTATAATCTTTTTTTTTTTTTTTAATTACAAATTTCAACACTTTCAAAAACTTTGCACATGTTGGAGACGATTTTTTTTCCTACGCTAAAAGTAACTAAACGTACGTATTTCAACATTCCTATAATATTTTTTAAGCTTCTCGTCAGACTAGATTTACATCACGCAGAATAATTTCGAAATATTTTCACGAGTAAAAGTTAAAAAAATAATAATAATCTGAAATTTTTTTGATGAAAAGCGAAAACTAAAAATTTAATTTAAATTTACCTCGATTTTTAACTAAAAATCGAGGTATTTCGGCATATCTTCCATTGACATCCATGTATGTTTTCACTACTAAGTATTCATATTTTTTCCAAACATTACAGAGGGCTTGGATACAAGCATATTTACAATAGATTAAAATTTCTTAAAATTCAAACAATAAGCACTTTTTTTTTTCATTTTTAGTTACAGAATCCTAGGCGAAAAATAAAAACAGCGAGAAGAAAACACTTTCGTTTTACAACTTTATATCAGTGTTTTTTCACGAAATTTATAAATGAACTGCAACAGTGTTATATTTATAACAGATAAAAATTCAAACAAAAAGAACTTTTTTTAAAGCTATGGAACACATGGCTACAGGAAAATCAAGAAAATGCCTTCTTACAGTTGCATTTACCAGTTAAAAAAATATATTGCTTTAGTGATTTTTTCATGTTTCACACGTAATTGAACTTATTGTTTTATACAACTTTGTTTTATACTTGTAATTTTTCGATTATTATCAACAAACATTATTTTGAAATATTACCTGTCTAATACTGCACGCGATAAATCTGCACGTGACGAAATTTCCAAGCCCGGGCTCAGTTCAAAGGAAAAAAAAAACGGCCTTACCAGTGCCGGTCCATAGAAAGAAATTTATCGGCACTACCCAATATAATACCTAAATGTTCGACCTGAGCCTGGCCCAATCCGAGTAAATTTCAACAAAACACTGATTTTTACTCGTACGGAGGAGTTCTGACCAAACTAACTTTTTTTCATATTTATGATCTTTTTTTATGCAAAAGTGCCGTAGACTGCGATACTTATGTTTTTAATAAATCTCTGTTTGTTGTATGTAAATGTTTCAGTTATCATTAGTATTATTAATCCATACTCGATGTTATGGAGACATAAAAATCTAAAAAAAAAAAAAAATACTATACAGTAACATCTCAGACGGAATCACACAGGAAAGAAATGAAAATTCGTTATAGACAGTTTTCTTCTTAGCATGTGTAAATATCTTTACATTTTTCCCCACGTATTATTGTATTTATTTTGAATGGGGGAGCACATTTTTCAGTTTAAAACAAGATTCCGTTATAAGCAGGTTCTTTCTCATACGTTTAACTATATTTCACTCTAGACATATTTCAGTTACCTCAGACAATGCTTTAAAAATAACAAATTTTAATGTTTAATTGTAGAATAAATGTAATTTAAAAATATATGCATTTTTTGCAAAGATTTTTAGGCCATGCCTAGAAAATGTTTTTCAAACTGGATGGCTCAAACCCGAGACTGAATATTTTGGTCCGTGAAGATAGAAAGTCAATCCCGGAATAGAACGGAAAAAAACAAGTTAGGCCCGCCCCGTCTCGGCCCGATTCTCCAGAAAAAAAGTAAGACCTGAGCCCGGCCCGAAAGATTAATGACTAGGTCCGGCCCGATCCGAGCCTTCAAAAAAAGTAAGACTCGTATCCGGCCAGACCGAATGCAGAGAATGAAAATCGGCCAGGCTTGATTCAGCCCGCGGGCAGAGTTTGGGCTCCGGGCCCAAAACTGGCAAACCATGCAAACCGTGTATTATCACAATAAAATTATTCTCTTGGTAGATTTTCATTGAAAACGTCAAAAGTATTATTCAGCTTTCCACGAGTCTTTATAATTGATAATAGCATTATATTTCTAACGTACTTGGAAAAAAAGAAAAAAAAAAAAGCAATAAGAAGTGAAATATTTTATGGGTCCTTCCAGTCAATCACGGAACATTTTGTTTTGTAACTCTCGCAGCTGCACCAACAGTAAGGTTTATAACATTATTTTTGTAACAATTCAGCATAAATGCTCCTATAAAAGCTATACATCCTGTTCATTAATAATCTTTATCATACCACTAGTTGAAAAAATGTGTTTATATTACAGTGCAGAAACGAATTCAAAGACTAAACAAAGCGGAAGATATTTCCTTGTTACGAATCTTGGATTTGCGGTTTACAGCTCGTAAAGTTTAAAATCTCTAAAAATGTATTTTCTATAAAAATGTATTTTCAAAATACAAAATACTTGGAAAAAGCATTACAAAATACATTACTAAAATACTTTCGTTTATTCGGGTTAAAATACAAATGTATTTTGAAAATGTATTTCAAATACATGTATTTTCGATACTGCCCAACTCTGCTCCCAACCAAAATAATATTAAGGAAAGTTCATTTCTCTGTTCAACAAACTTATTTTCCTGCTTCAATATATATATATTTTTTCTTTGCTGCTCTAAAATCAGTTTCTGACAGCTCCAAATCTTTCTGAGTGAGTGCAATTCCTGAAAGCAGCCATTCATTAAACAAAAAGTATCCCTTTACTCAACTAAGTATTCATTTTTTAAGAAAATCTTTTTCGATGAATTTCACTTGCCCCTTTTTTAAAGAAATGCAAACAATGGTGATATTTCTTATTTTCTATGCTCAAATAAGTATTATTTTATGATTAAATTTGTATCTTGCATATCTAATATACAGAAAAATAACATTGGTTATAACAATTAATTATAAATTTATTAAATTAATTAGAAGTTTTATTAATTATTATTAAAACAATAATTAGACCTGTGACAAAAATAATTAGCACCAGGAGGGAATTTACCACCAATAAAAACTAGACAGTATAAAAGTTTTTTTACACATTTCACATAATTATTCTGAATTGTTGATAAAAATTGCTTCAGTGATATTTTTTTATGTCTGTATTCTGATAATCCTTTAAATAGCACATAAAATAATGGCAAGTTTTAAAAATTTTTTCTCCCTCCCAAACGGCCAAACTCCCCTCCATTTATAAATGTTGGTAGGGAGACTCCCCTCCTTCGAAAAATTTAATTTCAAGCCCTGTGCATTATTCATGATTATCGCAATAGCTCTATCTCAAATGAACTAAACAACGATTTTTTATTAAACTACAGATTCAGACAATTCCTGATTATATATTAATGTTGTTTAGTTTTTGGTGTAAATTGCCCTATAGGTGGCACTACTATGTAGCATTTTTCAAGATTTTGTTATAGCTGATTAATTGAATGTTTTTTCAAGGTGTTGAATCTAAAATTGACCTCCATTTTACCTCCATAATGTACAGTAATGTTGCAAAAACATGGGCAGTTTTTATTAAAAAAGTACAAATGAGTGAAATCTAACAGTCAATAAACCTTATTGGCGATTCAAGCGCTCGAATACGCCATCTGGTGGAGAAAAGATGTAACTCCTCCATTCAGGATAACGACGCGTAAGCTCTTTGCATTACATGCAATTTAAATTTGTTCAGAATAATTATTCTTTTGCACAATTTCAGATTTCCTGTAACATTTGTGTTCTGACTTATATGACGAAGTAAATATTATACGAATTTGAATATCTAAAACTTTTAAAAGCATTTATAATAAAGAATTGTTTCAATAGGACTTTAACATTAGTTAAAGGGACAGTTATCCTGTATCGAAGGCTGCAAGCAGCGCCTCTATAGGCCGTTTTAGTTCCCAATACTATTTTTTAGTTGCAGTCCTGAGTAAGCCAAACTAAAACTTAATTTTGTTTGAATGTAGATTATAAAACTAAATCAAAACTTTTTTGAGTTGAGATTGAAAAATTATACCAAAACTAAACATATTTTTTTAAAGGAAATAAAATTATGATAGTAAGGAAAAAATGTAATGATGTAAAAATATGCATTTTTAAAACAAACAATGGAATTTTTGAATACTGATATTCATAATAATGACAAAACTACAGTAATTTCTTTAAACTAGTATTATTTATTTCAAAACTATACTTATGTAAATGGATTGCATAATTTATTTCATTCCAAACTGCGGACATATTGGCTCAGGTTTTTACATTACCTCAATTGGTAGTTAAACATGTAACTGAAAAATCATTTCAACAGAGATATGATGTAACAAACAATAGTGTTTAATAAAAATTCTTAGGCTGCGGGAAAAAAAAAAAAAAAAAAAAAAAAAAAAGAAAAAAAAAACTAAACTTTTACAAGCAGGCTTTGCTACTTTCTTTTTATTTTGTAATATAAAGTGAAAATAATTTTCTTTTAATACAAATAAATGGGAAAAAGGTTATTTAATATTCTGTAAGAAAAATATAATTTATTTGGGAGAAACAATTTTTCCAACTTTTCCGAAAAAACCCGGTTTTTTTCCACCACTTATATTTTTCCGGAAATTTACATCTCTATCTATAAGTCACGATTTATAATTTGATTCTTTAACAACACATTTGGTGTCTGTCTAACAGAAAAATATCCAACATAATCTATATACTGAATATATATGAAAATATAGGGATAGTTAAAAAGTACCTAATTTAATTGGCTTTCGCTGACAAAATGCTTCAGACAATGCACTACCGTGCTGAATATAAGTGTCATTTATTTTTAAATTGCCAATAGAATAATTTGTCTTCAATCGTTTCGAAGAAGATGCAGTTCCCTCCATTTATTCCTGTAAAAAGGAAATTAATTTATTATTCAAAATAATTATTTACTTGATATACTATGAAAGACATAACTTTTCAGATGAATAAAAAGACTAGGTACAAAATCATTTATTATTAACGTCATTTTTAATAATCCTTTTGTCTTGTGCATAAAGAATATACTAGTACCTTGATATTCAGCTAAGGACAAAAAGTCATTGATTGAAATAATTTTTTCTGTTATTTTTCTGTTATGAATGATCAAAGCCCTGAAGGAATCTAATTTCATTTAGTTATGACCAGCTGAAAAACAAACTAGACGCACGTGGTGGTTTTGAAATGTAAACAATAAATTATTTCAGTTCAGCTCAGAAACCTCATCATAAACAAAAAAGCAAAAGCAAAAAAGGTATTTAAAAAATGTTAGATTATGATATAAAATAATAATCAATATAAAAAATTTAATATGAATAATAAAAGATAAAAAAATCCCTTTTTTATCCAAACATTTTATTAGCATTAAAACAACTCAACCTATTTTTCGCGGCTGTTTCAATTTTCAAATAGCAGTTGTTTATTTTGAAAGCACCTGCTGTCCTGCGAGTTAACATTGTTTTTTTTTTTTTATTGAACAATTCCTATCAGAATAGTTAAAATTTACTTTACATGTGTTCAGAATCAACAAATGTTTTTAAAAAAGTATGTCTGAAACATATTAGATTGGCCTGATGTGATCTTTTGAGTTTTTCTCTTATAGAAAAAAATCTACAAATTATAAAATATTAATCTGTAAATGTTTTTCTTCTAGTTTTCTAACAAATACTATTATCTTACCTTTATGAAAATGTATCTTTTTATTTCCTTTTGTCAATAATCATTGTTATTTATTTTGTTGAAAAGTTGTTAAGACTATGTAATGTTTTATGTAGGTTGTCGAAATGTCGAGAAATTTTGATGATATCATCGTCATCTTTTATGTATTTTCGATCTAACATCAAACACAAATTTATTCAAAACATTACAGTTTAATTAATTTTTACATTCGTAGTAATTATTATAAATGTATTAATCTTTATTAATAAAAATTACGTTTAAAATAAAAAAAATGTTTCTTAAGATATGAAAATTTGAATTTTCAAGTAACAATTACTAAAATTCAGAAGTGTATCGCTTTCATCCAAAAACTAATAATGCACATAATTGTTTCAAACTTTGTGATAATACAGTGCAAAAATTACTAATCAAAAACAGTGATCAAAACAAAGACTATAATGCACTCTGTGTGCATCAAAACCTGTATGCTTCTTCATGGGTTAATCACATCAATTAGGACATTAATATGTAGAATTTTCCTATCTTGATATAATCACAAATAATGACAGAGCAATATTACATTAATTTCAAATGTATTTTCTAATTGACAATATTGTCTTTAAATGAGGTCTTCTCCAAACGCAAACAAAACCTTACTTCTAACCGACTATGTACATTATAAGATGGCTAAAAGAAAATGTCACAAATTGGTCATAATTAATAATTTTAACTTGCCATGCTATAAGGAAAACATTAATAAAGAATTTCTTTTGAAAACAATAGAATACTAAGTTATCATAATAAAATCTTAATTATTAATTTTCTAATGTAGTTTGTTTTTCACATAGATGAATGGGATACTGGGAGCAAAGAAAGGATGGAGGACCATTTTTATCATCTTAAATGTTTAAAAATATATGAATTTTGAACCCTTTTGGCTAATTTTAATCCTTTGTCACTTTTTAGTAAAAATCCTAATTACTCTCATGAGGGGCTTTGGGGCAATTTCCTTGCATGCTTCGGCATAAGTCAGTCTCTGAAAATGGAAGGATTAAGGTTAATAAATAAAAAAAATTAAAAAGGTATTTTTGCACATTTTACTTGGCTGAATATTATAAAAGTGGACGAAATTTAATATTTAACAAGATGAATATTTTGATATTCAGCCAAACCTAATATTTAACAAAATGGATACTTTGAATTTTTCCTAAGATCAGGATTGGCAAGTTTTTGACAGTGTGCGGTTTTATCCGGTTTAAATCGTCATGTCAAAAACCTCAAGTACTACACTGATCTGTAAAGTTTCACATTAAATATCTATCACACATATACAACATTGGATGTAATATTAAAAATTCACTATCGCTATGTTGTAAAACATCATTTCTATTTCTGGGGAAAAGGAAAAAAAAAAAAAAACTGTCATAAACCTGAAAATTTGAGCTGCCTCCAAATTTGCTCAAATAGCAATGCTTCTGCTATCAAGCCCTGATAGCTCAGCATAATTGAGAGAGTATTTTCTAACTTTGGCTTCATACACTCTAAACTCAGAAATCGTTTGGGTGTGAATAAATAAGCTAAATTGGTTAGGTGCTGTAGGATAAAATTGATCCAGATTATTAATTGTGTAAAATCATTTTCTTCTGTGTGAACATTCTAAAAAACAAAAATATTTTATTGCAATTAAAATACAGTAGACTCCCTTAAATTCGCTACCCTAAAATCCATGAACGCCAGAAATCCATGCATTTTTTCAGGTGTAAACAATGAAATTAAAGATGGCGCTGAAGTCAGCAGCTAATGCAATACAAATAATTCTATAACAATATCTATTTTTAAATCATTTTCAACTTCTTCCTTTTTTATTAATGTCTTTCAATTTAAATTCTGCAGTGTTAAATAATATGTTTCTTAGACATACGATGATCGATATTTAATCGAAACAATCATTATCATATCGTAGTTGCAGCATAATATAACTTTCAATGATTGTTTGGTAGCATTTGTAATTCACGTGGCAGGATAACTTTTTCTATATAAAACTATTATTTTATTATTCTATTACTATTTTCTTATCCCTGCTAGTTACGAAACAAATTTGGGATCTACATCCGGTTTACTAATTAGGATGATCGATATTTAATCGAAATAATCATTATCATATCGTGGTCTCAGCATAAAGTAACTTTCAATGACCATTTGGCAGTGTATGTAATTCGAGGAGAAAGATAATTTTTGTTGTATAAAATGAGTATTTTAAAATTAAGCTTTTTATTGTTTATTAACAAAGAGAAATATTTTTCTTTATTAAAAAAAAATTATTTTTCTCATCATTATTTATATTTAGTATTGTATCTTAATTATCTACATTATTTTAATATTTTTCTAAAATTTTATTTTACTTAACTTTTTTTGCAATAATTACTTGCTTTTTAGCTATTTATTTAAATATTTTATTTAATTATTTTAATGTTTTAATTTATTATGTGCATTCATTACAAGGCTTAACTACCAATGAAATTAATATTTCAAAAATATAAACAAATCAATGACCAGAAATCTGCAAAATTCTAAAATCTGCACTACCCATGGTTCCAGGCTTTGCGGATTTGAGAGAGTTTATTGTAATTTAATTTTTTTGGTAATTATTAAATCACAGCAATTTATGTTAAATAAAAAATTACTTAAATCATTAAGACTTATTCAATGTTTCCCTCTTGTTCTTAAAATGTTTTAAGGCACATTACATGTTTTTGACAATTTAAGACAGTCTCTGATGGTTTAAACCAGTTTTTAATGCTTGTCATATCAAAAACCAGTTTCTGACGCCAGAAACCTAACTCTGCCTAAGATATAATTAATAGTGCAGCCAAATACTGAATATTTGGGGCATCCCTATCCTTAAGTCTCTTGGAGGAAAATCCAAATTACCCTAAATTTGAAAACTTAATTTTTCTTGAAAAAGTTCTCATTTGTCACAGTTTATCATTGATTGTTGATATGGATGAAAAATTACTTATAAAAAATTGATGGGACATCAGAGTTTCCTCCAGATTTAAAGAACGGCAGGGCGCTACTGTTCTGAAAAGGGCACTTTTTACATTTTTCAGGGCAGTTTTTCATTTTTAAGGGCACTTTTATAGAGTTGAATCTAGAATCTAGCAGTTCAAAAAGTCATGAAAAAAAATGAAATTTCACCAAAAAAGTGAAAAAAAGAAAGAAAAAGGTAAATTTTGTTAAAAGATTGCGAAAAAGTGGCAAATTTTGTTAAAAGATCACGAAAAAACGGCCAATTTTGTTAAAAGATCACGAAAAAATGGCTAATTTTGTTAAAAGATTGCAAAAACAGCAGATTTTGTTAAAAGATCACGAAAAAACGGCCAATTTTGTTAAAAGATCACGAAAAAACGGCCAATTTTGTTAAAAGATCACGAAAACACGGCCAATTTTGTTAAAAGACCACGAAAAAATGGCTAATTTTGTTAAAAGATTGCAAAAACAGCAGATTTTGTTAAAAGATTGCAGGGTTCAGCACAGGTCACTATTTTCACTAAAAGTCACTATTTTTTGCATTGGTCACTTTTTGTTACTATTTTTGATCTCAAGTCACTTTTTCCACTATTTTTGGAGAAAACTTCGAAAATCTCAGACCGATGAAAATAATTTCGCAACAAAATGGTGGCGAATCAGCTCTTACAACAAATGCGCCGTTTTTGCACATCCATTTTGTTGCGAAATCCTCTTCTGTCTCTTGCTAAAAGGAAGAACCAATGCTTCTGTCTACTTTCCACCCCTTTCTCCCTACCTGAGACTGTCCCCATATGGGATTGCACGTGATTTGTTACTTATCAAGTGTGTTCGATCCAATGACCTAAGATATAATAATGCTAATTCTTTCTAATACGTATATTAGAAAGTCAATGGTTTGATCTTACTACGACGACGATCTCTGTATGTGAATCGTCCTTAGGGTTGAGTATTTCAACTCCTTTCAAGGAGTACCCACTTGATTGATGAGTCGACTCATTTGGTTGGTTGGTTGTAAAGATGGCGCAATTCTGTGTCTCTTATATCACGTATATTGCACAAAAGAGAATTTTTGACCATATGCTCGAATTATTTTGCTTTTATTTTTATGTAAAAGATCTTTTTTGTATTAAAGTTTCTTGGATAGGAACTAGAAGCAGTCAAACTATAGGTGTGGATTGGCCGAAATTTCATGCTCAACCGCCCCAGACTGTACAGAAAATAATAGCCGGGCCCGGTAAAAAACTTAAAAGTTTGGCCAGCTTGTCCGTAGAATGCAGTTACTGGCCCAACACGGGAAAAAGTTAAAAATTTGTCCTTAGCCTCGACCCGATAGAGGTCTGCATAAACCGGAATTTCCGGGCCCGGCCCGAACAAAACTTATTTTGGCCCAGTGTAAAAGTCAAAAGTTCGGTCCGGCCCATACAGGAATCATTGAAAACAGGCCCGACATAATTTCTACTATTTTGAAAAATTCAGATTTTTAACATATAATTAAGATTTTTTTTTTTTTTTTAAGAATACTGCATGCATGTTTATGGGCTGATTTTACAGTATATTTTACAGAAAATACACAATAGCAACATTAATTATTACTTACATTCTGAAACTTTCAACATTTCTGTAAGAATTCACTAAAAAATTATTATATTTTAGAATAAAAAAAAGTTAAAACATAATTACTTTTGAATAAAAAGTAGATTTATGACAATATTTCTAGATCATTTATTAAAGATTTTCTCAAATCCAATGGGAGTTTCTGATACATTTCTGAATTCATTTCTTTTCGGAAATGCATAAGATTAGCAGGTATTCTTATTCAGAAAATATGTAATTGAATACCATTATCCATTTTTTCCTGATATAAGCAATACATCTTTGAATAAATACTGAAAAGTTAGCATATTGAATCGAATTTTCGGAAGCGACAGCGTACAAGGGAGAAAAATCTGTAGCCACGCAGGGGTGCAGAAAATGTTTCTACTCCCAATATTTCCCCCAATCCGCATGAAAATTTCCCCAAAATTTTACAGCATGTTATATGTAAATGCTGCATTACCATAGGTATAGAAAATTTATTCCTTCAATATTTCTCAACTTATGCACGAGTATATATAGCAAGGGCAATTCTGAGTTAAAATAAAAATTAAAAAATTCCAAAGATTATAGCAAATTTTTGGAAAGGTTGCAGCAGAGTAAAGAAAAATGGTGCTGTATGTGTGTGTGGGGGGGGCAGGGGGTGGATCCACTTCCAGCACTAACGACGTATTTTTTTTCTTGGTTCTTTGACAAAATTAGCAGTTTATTTGCCTTTATTTGATGAAATTTACGATATTGGGATAATTTGGCAAAATTTCAGGTTATTTTGCCCATTTTGGCGAAATTTGAGGTTGTTTCACAATCTTTTAACGGAAATTGCGGTTGTTTCGTGATCTTTTGGTGAAACTTGCGTTCATTTCACGATCTTTTGACGAAACTTGCATTAATTTCTCCATAAAATCGCGATTATTTTGCCCCTTTTGACGAAATTTGCGATTGTTTTGAAATCTTTTGACGAAATGTATATTTATTTTGTGATGTTTTGACAAAATTAGAATTAATTTCGCGTTCTTTTGAGGAAACTTGCGGGTTTTTTTGCAACCTTTTAACAAAATTTGCCGTTTATCGCAATCCTTTGACGAAGTTTGCAGTTATTTTGGGATATTTTGACGAAATTTGCGACTTTATTGCGTTCTAGTGACAAAATCTGTGGTTATTTTGCGATCTTATGATGAAATTAGAGTTTTTACTGCAATACTTGAGTAAATTTCCCAGTATTTTTATGTCTGAATTTTCAGATTGATGACTTAATTTTCGAAACCAAATGCTTTAAATTATCAGAAAATTTAGAACAGAATCAACCCTGACATACGGTACATATTATTCTGAGATCCATTTTGTGAAGGTTGCCATACATATCTTTATTTATAGGGAAATTTTTCTATCAAGAAACTATGGAATTCGTTGTTTAAAATCGAAATCAAATGTATATATTTCTGGAAAATTTCCCTGAGTTGTTAAAATTTCCCCCGATCCTAGATCGTCAGATCGGACATATTCTGCACCCCTGTAGCCACGTGACAAGAATCTCTCGTATCTCAATAGTTAATGTATTTTCCAAAAATGGAAAACACTATTCGATTCATCTCTTCAATAGTCAGGCTTGTCAATTTTATACCTTTGCAGTTAAAAATCAGTCAGAAAATGTGTAAAGTTTTGCGTTGTTGAGTAGTGAAATTAAGAACCATCTTACGTATATTTTCAAAGATTACGTTAACAGAACTTCATTATCGCTATTAATACTTTTACAAAACATAGTGTCTGTTCTAGACATCTTGAGAACAACTAAGTTCAATACTGCTTAATTTTTTTTTTTTTTTTTTTTTTTATTGGTCCGGCCCGTTCATTTTTTTTGCCAGATTGGTCCGTTTATTTTGTTTGCCGACCCATTTGAATTTTCGTCTTCATTCCGTCGGTCCGGCCCGTGCAAACCTCTGCAACCGGCATCACTGATGTATTTTTTTACAGTATTAAACAAATTTTTTTTTTTTACTAAAACGAATTTTTCCGGAGTTTTAAATAGGTACCCGATTTTACCTAACCAGTGCAGCAAAACTGGATTCATTAAAAAAAAAGATGCTTCATATGCAGTTTTTTTCTTTTTTTTTAAGTAAATCAATATTTAAAGGGTTCAAATACATTTAAAAAATTTGTCAGGCATCATTTATACTGTACTTAATTATCAAAATTAATTGTTTGTTTAGTCACTTTTTGGTCACTTTTTTGAAGGAACTTCAGTCATTATTTCCACTATTTTCACTATTTTTGAGGCTACAAGTTGCACTGAGCCCTGAGATTGCAAAAACAGCAAATTTTTGTTAAAAGATTGTAAACAACGGCATATTTTGTTAAAAAATCACATTTCATGAAAAAATGGCAAATTTTATTAAAAGGTCGCAAAAATGGCAACATTTGCTAAAAAAATCGCAAAAATACGACAAATCTCGTGAAAGTATCACGGAAAAATGGAACTTTCCATAGAATTTTCCATTTTATTGCGCTTTTTGGACAAAATTTGCCGTTTTTTGTGACTCATTTGATAAAATTTTCTGTTTTATCACAATTTTTGGAAGAAATTTGTCGTTTTTCCATGATCTTTAGAGGAAATCTGCCTTTTTTGTGAAATTTTGTGACGAAATTAGCCATTTTTTTGTGCATTTTGCCAGAATTAGTCGTTATTTCGCGATTTTTAATGAAACTTGCCGTTTTTTAACGATTTTTGGACAAAATTACCCATCCCATGAGACACGTATGAAGCTATTTTTTGCATCCCGTCGCCGTTTTTTTTTTTTTTTTTTTTTTTTTTTTTTTTTTTGCGTTATTTATGCGCCGTAGTATGTTCAGATCATCGCTGGATGGCTGTGTTTTTTCAAATGTGGGGTAAGAAGGGTGCTAGTTTTTGAATGAGGGGCAAGAGGAGCACTATTTTTTAAACTAAAGAGCAGGAGGGGCGGAGTGCCCCCTGAAACCCTCTGGTGGAAACTCTGGGATATATATATATTTTAAAAAGGAGTATGAATCCTGTGTTAATAGTTGGTTTGCATCAAACAGAATTGAAAGAAAAATTTTCACTCCACTTTGAGAGTCCAAACGTGAAATACAATAAATGGATGACTTGCTTACTCTAACTTTTAAAAATGTATTTTATAAATTTGATATCTATACATTTCTTTATTAGGTGTTTTTGTTTTTCATATTCTGTATAATAATGGAATAATCATTTTCTCATTTAATCATAGTTTTATATTTTCAGATTTTCGTAATTCTGTAAGACATTAAAATGCCTTCCAAGTCAAACTGCTATTCAATTTTAGAAGGCCAGTATGCTGTTCATCAAACTCTTGGCACAGGTACTGTAACTAAAACAAACAAATGTAAACTTTCATTATACATGCAATAGAGCCATGATAGAAATAAGGAGATAAAAGACAGATGTCAAATGACGACTACTGTAAAAATCTCAAGCGTCAAATTAAAATTTTTAGCTGCAGTTTCTAAAATTCATATTAATATTAGTGTAATACTGTGTATAATTTAAAAATAATTCTGACTAAAAAGTAATTTTTAAAATTCACATCAAATTTTCTGAGAGGTTACAACAAAGACGGGAAATAAATCCACTCCCAGTATTTTTTTTTTTTTTTTTCGTAACTCTTTTACAAAATTTGCAATCTGTCGACAAAACTTACCGCTTATTTATTATTATTATTATTGTTGCAGTATTTTGACGAATTTTGCTGTTTTTTTCGTGAATTTTTGACGAAACTTTCCGGGGTTTTTTTTCGATCTTTTGGCAAGTTTTGCCATGTTTTTTCGCAATCTGTTGACAAAATTGCCCATGTTTTGATTTGTTTTTTCAACCTTTTGTTGATACTTGCCATTTTTTTCAACATCTTTTGATGAAACTTGCCAGTTTATTTATGATTTGACGAAACTTGCGATTTTTTTCGCAATTTTTTGACAAAACGTGAAGGTGTTTTCGATCTTTTGACAAGCTTTGCCATGTTTTTTCGCGATTTGTTGACGAAATTGGCTGCTTTTTTTTTTTTTTTTTTTTTTTTTTTTTGCAACCTTTTGAAGAAATTTGTTGTTTTTTGCGATTTGTTGACGAAATTTACCATTTTTCCATGATTTTTTTTTTTTTCAATCCTATGTCGAAATTTAGAATTTTCTCATGATCCCTTGAAAAAAATTGGCATTTTTCTTAGAACGATTGACTAAATGGATTTTTTTCAGCGACCAATTCTCGAAATTTCCAATACATTTTGTGTCTAAATTTTCGAATTTATGATTGATTTTTTTTTTTTTTAAATAATTTTTGGAAATGATTACCTTAATTTATCAGAAAATTCAGACCATAATCTCCTTGACACTACTTTTTAGAAAAGCATAGATACTTATTTTTATTTAAAATTATAAAAATTAATTTCTAAGATTATAATAATTGAAGCAACTATAAAACTGGTGTAAAGCTTTTCTAATTATTGCTATAGTTAGAAAGTAATAGAAAAATCAGGGCTCCCAAATGGTCCCCTTTTTCCCCCAAAAGTCCCCTTTTTAGAAAAAGGTCCCCTTTAGTTCCCTTTTTTATATTTTGGTCCCCCAAGTCCCCTTTTCTGTGTTTGAAAAAAATCGCCGCAAAATAAAAAAAAAACTTTGAAAATCACTAAAAGTTTAAAAATCCAAGAAGACAAAATTTATTAAAGTGGGCATAAAAAAGGCATTATAATGGGTATAAAAAAGCATTGTAACTGAAATTCTTTCATGAATCTAAATGTTAAAAAATCACCTCAGAATACAGGCAAATTTTAAGAATCTTATTAAAATTCTTAAAAATTAAAAAAAATTGCAGAATGCGAAATTTACTATATTAAGCTACTGCTTGACCAGTCTTCAATAACGGGCCTTGGCAAGCAGTATGCCCGATGACTTAGCAACAAAAGACATGATTCCAGATGTGTTATTCTTACAATTAAGCATGGTGGAAGATACGTTACATTATGAGGAGCATTTTATGGAAAAGATGCCAGTCCGTCTGTTAAAATCTGAGGCAAGATGAATGATGTAATATATAAGGATATTTTGCAAGATAATTTGCTGCCTTATTGGAGGCAAAATTTTGGTCACAACTATTAGTTTCAGTATAATAAGAAACCGAAGCATACATGAAAGCTTGTCAAACAATGGCTTTCGCACAAAAATATTTCGCTTTTTAAATGGCTAGCCCAAGCACCCAATCTAAATACTATAGAAAATCTTTGGAATGAACTTTAGAAACATGTTTGAAATTAATAAAACCCCAATTCAGCATGGCCGGAATTTTCCCCATAAATTTGAAGATGAGTGGGAAACCGTACCACAGATGATTTTCAACTGTTCATTGAATCGATGCCAAGTCGCTGCACTTTGGTACATTTTGCTAAAGGTATGACAACATACTAATTGTAAATCTAATTGATCAGTGATTTTCTATTATAACACAATTTTTTTCCAAACTTTCCAAGATGGCCAATAACTTTTGAAAGCATGTGTTTTTCTTTGCAATTAATTTTGTCAGTTGTATTTATTGATATTCATTTGTTATTCCATAAATAAGTTCCTAATTATTATGTCAATAAAATATATGAGTATCACTTTGAGATTCCTCTTTATATGGGTATACTTTCAAAATAACGAAAATTTTTATACTGGCTGGAAACTTTTGACCGCCACTATAAATTGGTGTTGATTAGTTTTTGGTGTAAATCCCTCGACATGTGTTGCTTCTATGCAGCATTTCTCATGAATTCTGCAATAGTCCAATCTCCAGAACCAATGCACAGATTTTTATCAAACTTCAGATTCAGTTAGTTCTTGACATGAATTGACATTTTTTATATTTTGGTATAAATCTCTCAACAAGTGGCATTGTTAATCTGTATTTGTTGCGATTTCCGCAATAGTTCTATATCCCGAATTAATGCACGAAATTCCATCAAACTTTAGATTCAGTTAGTCCTTAAGATGAATTGACATTTTTTACATTTTGGTGTAAATTCATTAAAAAAAAAAAGCACTGCTATGATGCTTTTTTTTTTTTTTTCTTTAAAGGATTTTTGCAGATCTATCTGATTTAATGCACAAATTTTTGTCTAACTTAGGATTCAGTTAGCATTGACACAAGTTGTTACTGATTAGGTTTTGATGTTAATCTTTCAATAGATGGTGCTCCTAAACTGCATTTTTTGGGATTTGCATAAGTTTAGCAATAGTCATATTTGAAGAACTAATATACAAAATTTCATATCTTTAGAATTCTCATGATGGGCATAAATTGCAATTTAATTTTGGGACTGTGATAGCGAATTTTGAAGTATTAACATGTATGAGGTAGAAGAAAGTTTCGGGATTGCCACATCCGATTAGTTTGACAAGGACTGTTCCTGGGGGAGTAAATAATATTTACATGTACAGTAAAGCATAGTTTATAAGACGATCACTTATACGACGTTTACATTTATACGACGTTTTAATGTGGTCCCAATTCGTTCCTATTCATTTCAATGTAAAAATATATCTTTTATACAACGCCCAAAATCATTTATACATCGATTTTTCGATTTTGTATAGGTTTATTTTTGTTCATTTTTCTTGTGTATTTTAAGAACGAGTGGAATTTTGCAGCTATGGATGACACCAAAGAGAGTGTTTAAATGCACTCCACATTATAAAAATGTGGGCTCCTGTTTGATTAGTCTGAAAAATCAGCTTACGTGAAACAGATTACACTGGGAGGGGTCATTCTTTTTTTCGAGGATGGTCACCATTCCCGACCTGTTTTAAATTGCAAATATACTATCCTTCTAACTGTTATCAGTATTAGCGACTTTTAGTTGGCTACGCGGGGTTTTTGTCTTTGACTTTAAACGGAAAGGAAATGATGTACTGCAAATGAGGAACCTTTCCGTGAAACATAAATAAAGGTATACAAATTTAATTTGCTTACTAATTCCCCCTCCCTTTTTTTGTTTAATTTACAAATTTATGCAAATCAGCATGTTAAACATTAAAATTAAATGAAAACAACATTAATTCCAATTTTAGAAGTGAAAATCGATTATACGTCGTTATCGTTTATACGACGTTTTTTGGTTGTCCCTTCGGTGTCATATAAACGATGCTCCACTGTACTTCATTTATAGATTTTAAACTTGTGCATGTATGCCTATTTTTTTTACACTAATTCTAAATGTGTAATTTTCGCAAAAATTGATTAAGATTTTATTTTATTCAAATATCACTTTTTAAAAAGACAAAGAAATGCTTTTATATGACATGTTATTTAAATCTAAGCGTTCCTCCACTAATTATCATTATTTTATGTCTGATTTGTTATTATAAGCTATATAAAATGAACTTATTGGCCCTTTTTATTTATGAATGGTAGTAGTTGTCACTAATCCAAAAATTAATTTAGCACAAAAAAAAAAAAAAAAAAAAAAAAAAAACGAAAGTAAGAAAAATAATTAAGTTATCAATTTTAAAATCTCAGATATTTTTTTATAACATACAAAAAATTTTAAGTAGTGTGTGTGGAGGCAGGGGGATTAAATTTCCAAGTTTCTTTTTTTACTTCTCCAGGCTCTAATTTAAGTATTTTAAGCAATTTTCTAACTCAACCCCTAATTAAACTACAATGAGATTCAATTTCATTTGAAGGTTGGCTGAAGGAAGTATCTCATCAAGCCCAACATCTTGCTAAAGTCTATTTTGACCCTAGACAATTAGGGGCATTTCTTCATGTGTGTGTGGGGTGGGGAATCAGAAAAGTGTTTTTTTTTTTTTCACACATCCTTTTAAAACTCTTGGCCTAAGCACCCATTTCCCACCGTCTTAACTTATTTTTTCACCTCTAGCAGATGTTTTAATGTTTGTTTTCATTACCGCTCCATAAATTTTCTAAAAAATTAAGAAAAAAAATCTGTTCAACATATCCCAATTGTTAGCATCTTTTCATCCCTTTCTGTCGCCAGGGGACGCTATTGAAATAAATTCTCAAAAAATTTAATCTACAATATGTCATGTAATATCTTAAATGAAAAACCAGGTTATGAATAATGTTATTCTTCACTCTGTCTCTACCTCCATTCTCACTGCTTTGTGTCATCCCCATCTATGTAAGGATTTAATAATTTTAAACAATTATCAATTTTTAACAAATTTAATTATTAACAATTTTGGTTATTAATTAGAATGTTTTGGAAAAAAAAAAAATATTAAATAAAACCCTCTGAGTGATCTGTGATCATACTTAACCACTTACTTGTTTTTATTAACTGATCACTAATATTCTTTACCTGTAACGAGAATTATCAAGATGAATGCTGAAATATTGAATGCTTTATTTACTTTTTCAGTAAGATATTTAAATGTGCTTAAGTAAAATTGTGTACATTGTTTAATGAAATCATATAAAGATAACCATCAAACACATTTTCTGGGGTAATTTTAAAAATTTACTTTCTTATTTATGAAAATTTGTGCTATATTTTTACACACATATGATCCTTATTTGGTTTCCATTTTTAATAAAATTGGTCCCCCAAAGTCTCCTTTTTAAGCAAAAATTGTCCCCCAAAATCCCCTTTTTATGCAAAAATGGTCCCCCAAAGTCCCCTTTTTTAACCAAAAATGGTCCCCCAAAGTCCCCTTTTCAAGCAAAAATGGTCCCCCAAAGTCCCCTTTTTAAATAAAAATGGTCCCCTTTCCCCTTTTTTGAGGACTAAAATGTGTTGGGAGCCCTGAAAAATGCACTTAATCTGAAAAAAAAAAAAAAAAACCTTGGCAACTTTTTTATAGTATTGGTAATTTCAGTTTAATTTGGTTAAATAATAATAATAATAACAATGCATCCATATTTGAATCAAGAAGTGATTATTGAATAAAAAAAAAATTCTGAAATTCACAGATTTTTTGAAAGGTTACAGCAGAGTGGGAAGGGCTGGGAATAGCCCCCCCCCTTCCTCGTTAATTATGCATTTTTTTCGCAATCCTTTGACGAAAATTGCGGGGTTTTTGTGATTTCTTGAAGAAGTTTGTGTTTTTTCCAAACCTTTGATGGAATTAACAGATTTTATCACGATCCTATGACAAGATTCTCATTTGTTCTGTAATTCTTTGACAAAATTCGCATTTTTTTTTTTTTTTTTTTTTTTTTTTTTTTTTTTTTTGCGATACTATGACGAAGTTTGCAATTTTTTTAGGGATTTTTTGACGAAATTAAAATTTCTTTTCATGATTCTTTAACGGAATTCACATTTTTCCAGCGATTCTTTGAAGAAATTTGCATTTCTGTTCGCAATCCTTTGTAGAAATTTGAGTTTTTTTTTTTCGTTATCATATAAAAAAATTTTTGCTTTTTTGCTATCTTTTGTTTAAAAAGAATCTCTTTTTTTTCGCGATCCTTTGCCGAAATCGGTGATTTTTTATGCAAACAATTGATGAAATTGTTTTTTTTTTTTTTTTTTTTTTTTTTCCCCAAATATTTGTCAAAATTCACAATGTTTTTTAGTTTCAAATTTTTATACAAGACACCCTCCCCCCACCCCTTTTTTTTAAATTTTTGAAACTGAATAATCTGATAATTATTTTTTTTTAAAGCTAGCTGTCAAATTTGACGACTGAGAGTAATTTTGTAATCGCCAAATTCAATTCTTTAGTTGCATTTGACGACTAACAACCGCTTATTTCTAACACTGCAATAGAGTGCTGATTATCCAAACCAGATGGGACCAAGGTCGATCTGTTTAATGAAAAATCCAGATAATTGAACAACTTAAAAAAAAAAAAAATGGCTGGTAACAAAGATTTTTTGTAAACTTCTTTTCACAGATTTTCCAGGGTTAGCACTTAGCAATTTTAGTAGTGCACATTTTAGCATATTATAAAAGGTGCATTTAGTATTTATTTCTTTTATAACTTTTTATTTTCTGCAAAATTGGTACAAAATTATACATAGACATTATACACACATGTATAGACATATATAAATTATTCCATAGATATACAGTGGCGGTCAAAAGTTTCCGGCCAGCAAAAATTTTTCAGTTAATTTGTAAATATACCCATATGAAGAGGAATCTAAAAGCGATACTTATACATTTTATTGACATATTAGTTAGGAGCTTACTTATAGAAGAACGTGTAAATATCAATAAATTTAATTGACAAAATTAAGTATAAAAGAAAAAACATGTTCTCAAAAGTTTCCGCCCACTTATCATTCTTTAGTTTTTTTTTAATCCGTAAAGTGCTTTTTGGTTGTGTTTATGAATGAATCAACGTGTATAGCATAGTTTGAATTCAAATTTGAAAAGTTCAACAATTATTTTTCATAAATGAGTGATTAGTTTGTCGCTAAAAGGCCAATCTTTTCGAGATATTGCAGCTAAGTTATCGATTGGTAAAATCGACTGTAAATGATATTTAAAAATTATATAAAGATAGCCATGGCTTTCAGAACTTTCAGAGGTCCGGGAGACCCCGGAAAATTACTATTCCTGTGGACAGAATTGTCAGGAAAAAAACCATTGATATTCTGCATGAAAATTTCGTTACAATATACTGCGATTTACGGAGGGAAAATATTGCTGGAATAAGTTTGTCTACCGTGTTATGATGCTGATGTGATACAAAATTTTGAGAGTCTGTGTTAAAAAATTTTCAGAAGTTAAAAAAATACCGAAGTATGTTACTGGAATTTTCCAAGGAACACAAAGTCTGGTCAAGTGAAAACTGCACAAAAGTTCTATTTTTCCATTAATCGAATTCAAAACAATTTTGGAAGTGATGGCAGACACAACGTCTGATGACCTAACAACAAAAGATATCATTCGACCTATGTTATTCCTACAATGAAGCATGGCGGAGGACACGTTATGCCATGGGGAGTATTTTCTTCAAAAAGTGTCGGTCCATTATTTGAAATCAACAGCCAAGTGAATGATACAATGTATAAGGATATCTTGCAAGACCATTTTCTGCCTTATTAGAGAAAAAAATTTACTTAAACTATTTTACTTAACATGATAACGACATAAATAATGTATGCAAGCCTCGATAAGCAATGGTTTTAACACAAAAAATTTCGTTTTTGAAATGGTCAGCCCAAACGCAACATGCATCCAATAGAAAATCTTTGGAAAGAAGTTGACAAAAGTCTGCAGAACTATAAATTATAAATATTCCAGCTCAGCCGAAATTTCGCCAAAATTGCAAGAAATGTAGATAAAACCTACCATAGACGATCTTTAACCATTGATTGTATGAATATCACATTGCTGCGCCTCAGTACTTATTATTAAAGTTAATAAAATAGTAATACAATAAAATACTAATTGTAAATGTTGTTGATCACTGTAATTTTCTATTACAATAACACTTTTTTACAAACTTGTGAAGGTGGCCGGAAACTTTTGAGAACATCCATTTTCCTTTATACTTAATTTTTTCAATTAAATTTATTGATATTTACACGTTCTTCTATAAGTAAGTTCCTAACTATTATGTCAATAAAATGTATAAGTATCAATTTGAGATTCCTCTTCATATCGGTATACTTACAAATAAACTGAAAATTTTTTGCTGCTCAGAAACTTTTGACCGCCACTGTATATGTATACACTGAACAAACAAATGCAAGTGGAGAGAATGGGAGAGCGTCTCTTTTTCTGAGGACACCAATGGATAAAAAAAGTAATTTTTGAAGAAAAAAAAAAATGTATTATGCATGAGACTTTTATGCATTAGAAGTGAAACTTCTTAAGTTCTAGAAACAGTTGATTTCAAGAATTGCTCCTTTTGCTTTTGTAAGCAATTTTATTATTTCAGGATTAAAAAATTAATGTTTAACATTTAGCTTTCATGACATCTAGCCAAATTTACCCTACCGTGCCTAAACAAGCTTTACTTAAAATTTGTGGAAGGCGGGAGAAAATGTATGGTCCTTGATTGATCCGATTAATTGCATGATCCTGTAATTAGCATTCTAATGTGTATAACTATTTATGATAATTATTATATTCCTTTGAAAACAATGCTGTTACCTTAAATTTGATTACCAAAAAAAAAAAAAAAATATTGTATGTCTATACACAGTGAAATTTCGATAATTCAGACTTGTTTAATTCGAAATTCTGGCTAATTCGAATTTTTTACTTGATCCCTAGAATTCTGTATTAAAATAATGTTTAAAAAAAAAATGTGGATATTTCAAATTTTAATTTGGATAATTTGAATTTTTCGTAGGATTGCCTTTCAAATTTCGTAGTTAATATTAATCCTGAGACTTTTTTCAGCTAAGGTTCAGAATAATAAAACAGTTTATTTTAATTTTCTTTTTACTTGGCAAAATTCCAAGACTTAGCTGCACCCTTTCGTCTTGGGAATCTATGAGACCTGTTTCTTCTGGACGTTTCTTTTTCGCAGTTTTTTGCACTGCAGAAGGAACTTGACAACCCTGGTTTATGGGTTTCTATAATTTTTTTTAATGTAGTCAGGGGTGAAAGTTTTCCATCTTTTGACGGAATTCTGTCTTTTTTATATTTAAAAAAAGGAAAGAAAATATTCATTTCTCTAGAATTCTAGTTCCAAAATTAAAAAAAAAAAAAAAAAAATCTTTCTTGGTCATAACTATTTTAATTGAGAAAAGCTAGCCTGAGAAGATGATCGACATCATAGTTTTTATTTACTTTGTTTTCAACTACGCATCTCCTTTCAATGCTTATTCCCGAGTTATCTTCTTTGTGCATGCTTGCTCCACGGGGAGGGAAAGAGTGTTTGAGATAAAACGAGCACCGCGCTACTGAATGAATTGGCTGAGAGCCAGAAGAATAGCATTTTCTCCATGCTGCATGAAACAGAATGCGCAGTGGTGTCGGGTCTTGTATAGAGAGGATATTGCGGGAGTTATTCGTGGCAATATTAGTTGCTATTTCGTTCTTAAGTTGTTTTCATGTGTATGCTTTTGAGGCTTAATATTTTTATACATTAAATTCTTTGCCTTTTAAAAATGCAAGGAATCGAGTTTATCGAAGAATGGGATTCGTTAAAAGTAGACGATACGGGACTGAAAAACAAGTGGAGATTTGAATGACTAAAAGAACCTATGAGCAGGGGAAAACCATTAGCACGTGGTATCAAAAGCTAAAAGATGAAGGTTGTTGCTACTGTATTTTATGCCATTCAACACTTAAGTACGGAAATAATGGTAAGAAAACACTACTTAAGCATAATGGGCATTTTGCAGACATGCTACTTTTCTGTGGAAATCCACTTTTTCAGCAGTGAATTTTATTATTCTTGGAATCGATGCAAATATGCATTAAAAGGGGGTAGCGGGTTAAGGGGGGTCTGGCGGCCCCCACCGAATCTGGTAAAATCGTTCCAAAAATCTTGAAGAGGGTCGAAAAACAAGCAGTATAAGCTTTTTACCGACATTACAACCCCAAACGAAAACACAGTAATGGCGAAAAATATTATTTTTTGTGATTTTTATTTTTTTCAACCAGTTTAATTTATTTTTAAATGGTTTAAATGCAATTAAAAATTTGTTTTGGATGTGTGGAAGTCCCCTGAATTTTTTCAGATTTTTTGGTCAAGTAAAAACATGTGAATTTTAGGTTTAAATGCGAAAAAATCCTGAAAAACGCATCATTTTCAAGATTCAACCCTCTAATTTTTAGGGTTGTTTTCATTTTCCCGAAGGGTGCTGTATAGTATAGATAGCGGCAATCGCCCTCTTTCAAATGCAGGCAACTGGACTCAATTTGGTCAATTTTGGTGAGCGGGGCGATTTTTTGAAAAAAAACTCGAATTTTCAACTTTCGGTAAATTACGGCGCGTACTTGGTATAATGCGTCTTTGCTATAAAAAATACATCTCTATAGGGGTTTTTGAGGTCGCTGATCACGAATTTGATGTCAAAAAAAATTTTTAACAACAAATTCACCCATAAATATTTATTAACATAGGTTTGATAATGTAAAAATATTAATGAAAGATTTTTTTAATTTCTCTCAATTAACTGTTTTTTAATTTTTATTCCAGAAAAAGTTAATTAATAACATTAATAGTAATATTAATAGTATTAATGACTCAATTGTGATAGCGAATTACAAGATGAAATCACTAACGAAATGTTGCTCAGAAAAAACGTTAATAATGATTTAGCGAAAGTGGTAGAAGAGAAAAACTGGAACAGAAAAAAAGGATCTTCAGACCTCTGACGTCAAATGATGTTGTAGACTTTCCGGAGTTGACAGAAAGACATCTGAAGATACTTTTTACAGGGTCTTACCAGTTATCACAGACCGTTTCTTATTTAGCAGAATTATGTACTGAGGATGGAGTTCTTATTATGCATTACTTGTTGGAAGATAAATCAATTTTGAAATGCGAAGTTCAATTGAGGCACATAAGTTGGAAAAAGTACAGGTGTTACGTAAAATATGTTCCTAACGCTATTGGAAGAAGTGGTATAGAAGAATACGTATGCGATTGTGCGAATGGTCTCAGAACTGTCGGTTGTTGTGCACAAGTGGCCACTATCATTTACTTCTTAGCGCATGCGAGATATTTGTCGCGAATTATTCGTCCAGCACAGATTCTCACAAATCTTTTCTCTGTTCAAAGCGTTGAACCTGTTATCGAAGAAGATAGTGACGAGGATTAAAACTGTAAAATTGTTAACTTAGCTCTGTAAAAAAGTATTATGCTATTTTATATTACTGTGTGACTATTACGTAAGCTTGAATAAAATATGATTTATACCAGAAAATTTAGTTTCATTGATTATATTAGTTGAACACAATATTAAAATTGTTTAAATGTTGTGATTCAATGATATTTTTTACATTATCAAACCTGTGTTAATAAATACTTATGGGTGAATTTGTTGTTAAAAAATTTTTTTGACATCAAATTCGTGATCAGCGACCTCAAAAACCCCTATAGAGATGTATTTTTTATAGCAAAGACGCATTATACCAAGTACGCGCCGTAGTTTACCGAAAGTTGAAAATTCGAGTTTTTTTTAAAAAATCGCCCCGCTCACCAAAATTGACCAAATTGAGTCCAATTGCCTGCATTTGAAAGAGTGCGATTGCCGCTATCTATACTATACAGCACCCTTCGGGAAAATGAAAACAACCCTAAAAATTAGAGGGTTGAATCTTGAAAATGACGTGTTTTTCACGTTTTTTTCGCATTTAAACCTAAAATTCACATGTTTTTACTTGACCAAAAAATCTGAAAAAATTCAGGGGACTTCCACACATCCAAAACAAATTTTTAATTGCGTTTAAACCATTTAAAAATAAATTAACCTGGTTGAAAAAAATAAAAATCACAAAAAATCATATTTTTCGCCATTACTGTGTTTTCGTTTGGGGTTGTAATGTCGGTAAAAAGCTTATACTGCTTGTTTTTCGACCCTCTTCAAGATTTTTTGAACGATTTTACCAGATTCGGTGGGGGCCGCCAGACCCCCCCCCCCTCCCCTTAACCCGCTATCCCCTTTATTGACATTTTTATCGGGAGGGGGGGGGGCGTAACAGATAAAAAATTTAAAAAACATGCCAAATTAAGCACATTTCTTCGAAGGATTGCAGGAAAATGTGCAAATTTCCCCGAAGGATCTCAAAATAAAAATTAATCAAATGGTCACAGAAAAAATACTATTTTCTTCGGAGAATTGCGGGATATAAAGTAATTTTCATGAACAGGTCGCAGAAAAATACTCGAATTTTATCGAAAAATTGTGGAAAATACTTGAATTTTGTGGGAAAATCATGGGAAAATATTCGAATTTTGTCAAAAGATTGGAGAAAATACACACATTTTGTCGGAAAATTGCAGGAAATAGGCATAAAACATACGAGAACATTGGCGGAAGAGCAAGGAAAATGTGTAGATTTTCTCAAAAGATCGAGGAAAATATGTGAATTTTCCCAAAAAATTAGAGGGAATATACGAATTTTCTTTAAAGATAGCGGAAAATAAATTTATTTTGTAAAAAGATTCCGAAAATATGCCAATTTTGTCAAAAGATCGGAAAATTGCACGAATTCTGATGAAAGATCAGGAAAAATATGCGAATTTTGATGAAAGATCATGGAAAATACGTAAGTTTTGGCCAAAGATTGGGGATAAATAAAAAATTAAGTTTCTTATTGCATGGTAATTTTATTTTAAAAAAATGGGAAAATTTCAAAGTTTTAACATCAGTTGTTATTATAATTGATGTTTATGATACTTTGTTATTTTAGTTTTTCATACATGTATATATAATGTACCCAATATTAAAATTTAGTTTTTAAATATTACATTATGTTGGAGTTTACGTTTTGTTAAAATGTTACGGAAACATGTTAAAATATTTCAGTCTTTTGGAAAATTTTCACTTTCACCCCTGAATATAGTAAATTTGGCTGACCATTCTTGATCCATCATTGTGAATGCTTTTGCTTTGCTGTAAACTGAAACCAAAAAATTTTCTATTCGGCATTATAATAATTCTTTAATTAAGATAACAAAATCATTATATCCTAGTTATCTGTTAATCATGCATAAAAATGTTATACAGATTACTAATTTTAATTGCTAAAAAGTTTAAATTAAAACAATAAAAATTGGTTTATTCAACTGTTTACATGTTTCAGTTCTACCAAGTCATTTTCAAAACAATTAAATAAAAATATTCTATTTCTTGTTATTTAAATACACATAGTTCCGTGCTGTTTTTATTTTTATCTTATTCTATCTTATTTCCACTTTTAGGTGGTTTTGCAAAAGTCAAGCTTGCCACTCATATACTTACTGGTGAAAAAGTTGCTATAAAAATTATGGACAAAGAAGCTCTGGGTGTAAGAATGATTTTTATTATGCAATTCTGTATGTCTGTAAAATGAAAAAGAATTATTTCACCTTGATTTTTCTTTTTTCAGGATGATTTGCCACGTGTTAAGCTAGAAATTGAAGCTTTAAAAGAATTAAATCATCCCAATATTTGCAGATTATATCAAGTCATTGAAACACAGAATAAATTCTTTTTAATTTTGGAGGTAAGATTATCATTATTTTCATTTAAAATAGTCTTTTTTTGGTACTACTTGATTATCCCGTTGACCAAAAAATTATCGCCAAACTATAAGATTAAATGCCAATAATGGATGATCGATGATCGTGAATGTCAAATTAAATGAGATACACATGTTTAAAATCAATGTTATTAAGTGATTTTTATTTCGACTTTTTATTTGTAATTTTGTTAATATTTTAATAATTATTTATTTTTTCTTTATTTGGAATAAAAATTATGTCAACATGTATAATTTGGCGCATTAGTTTATGGGATAATCAATTAGTACCTTTAAAAAAAAAAATCCTATGCTTTGAAAAACTTATTACAATTACAAACTAATTATGTTACTTTATTTCACTTTAAATTGTCTTGACTTTTATCATCATAGACTTAAATTTTCATTTTTTGTCATTTCTTATCCTAATTATAGAGAAAATAAGAAAATTATATCGATTCATTAAGTACAGTCAACCTTCTCCTCGTGTTCCCCCAAAAAGATTACATACCATACATTTTAATTACCAAATTGTCGCAAGTAAAAACAAAAATAGCATTTGATTGAGAATTCTGTCTTCTTTTGATATACATTAAAAAGAAATAAAAACAAATAAAATAAAGCTTAGGGAATGTCTTCATACAGAAATTGTATCAAACTTCAAAATTTTTTATACAAACATCCATAAAAGCATATTTGTCCTTTTTTTTTTTTTTTTTTTTTTTTTTTTTTTTAAACCTGAAACGAAGTAATATTCCTATTGTTAAATTCATTTTAAAAATATCAAAATAAACTAGGGATGCACCGAATAGTGATTTTGACCAAAGGCCAAATATTCAGCCAACAGATTAACCGAATAGTAACTAATCAACCGAATATCGAAAATTCGGCTTTCCAAATACTTTTTTATATTTCAAAGTTTAAAGGTATTAAAATGTTGCTTTTTAAAACAATTTTACATAATATTTAATAAAAGAAACTTATATTTTGATAAACAAGAGCTTTTTATAAGAACATTTAGTATTAAAAAAAAATCTGCCTTGAGTTATTTAAGAAGCACAATTGTGATAGACTTTTATAATTAATAAAATTTTAAATTTCATGGTTTCTTCTATGAATTAAAACAAACATTTTAAGATCAAAGAGAAATAATGAAAAAATGGTTGAAAAAAAACTTTACAGTCTCACAATTGTCTTTTTAAATAACTCAAGGCAGATTTTTTTCAACATAAAGTACAAATACTTTCAACTTAATTCTGAATAAAAAAAATGGTCTAGCTCATAGTTCCTCTTTTATGAATGGTGGTATTTTCCTTTCTTTCCATCATATCACATTTTACAGAAATTAAAGCATGTGAATTGAAAATATAGTTATGGTAACTTATTTATTGTTAATGCAACAAATGAAAACACAAAATTGACCTAGAGTGAGATGAAATACAATGTACTTATCACTCAATAAGTTGATTATGATTATGGTTTCATGAACAAAAATTGTCTGCCTTGATAGTTATTACTAATCTCAGAAGTTTTTCTTTCTTGTTTAGGGACTTTTATTTGGGAAAAACAAGAAACAGATTATTTACTAAACAAAATTTAGGAACTTGCATCTGAACATCATTCATTCCTAAGGAGAATCCTAATAAATCACCATTTTAATCCTTCTCATGGTTAATTTTCTTAAGTTATACTTTACAAACAGCAAGTAAATAATGTAAAAACATTCTATTTTATTTAAACATGATTATCTAATTATTTTAAATATATTTATAAATTGACAGTTAAAAGTAGAAATTGTAAAAAGTTTTAAAAAATGTGTTTTAAAAGGTTTTGTTAAGTATGGGATTTGGCCGAATACTTTGATATTTGGCTTAACAGAATAGTTCGATATTTGGCCTAACCAAATAGAAACTGAATATTCGGTGCATCCCTAAAATAAACTGAAATGCATTTTAAGCATACCTCAAAATGTACTTGGTAGAATGAGTTGTAACTTATCTCATGCTTATGGAAATTGATTTCTATTAAAATTTTTATAGGTAACAATGAAGGATGTAACGGATATTAATGGTTTAAATGGTATTTGAATATGTCAGAAAAATTATCATTATTCAACAACTTTTTTTTTTCCTTCTTTTTTTGTTTAAGAGCTACTTTAAATACTAACATCTTTAATCCAGATATGTCTAATCCAGAAAATTTTGTAGCCAAGGTATTTCAGAATGTTTATTCTTTTTTGTTTTCACTTAAAGATCATAAACAGCACAATAATACATCATATATTGTATGAATTTCAGAAAATGAAAAGACTACCAAATTTACTACCTTTAAAAAAATATTAAGTTATTTTTATTTTTCTAAAGATAAAGAAGATGGCACCATAACATCGTAAAATCAGATTTTATTATTAATTTTTTAGTATTTAATTTGTAACTGACTTTGATGTTTGTAGGTGTAGTATATATGTATATAATAGAGGCTTGAACCCAGCTCGATCCATAGAAAAAATAAAATTCAGCCTGGCCTGAATGAAAAAAATATTGCCATGACACAGCCCGGTATAAAAATTAAAATTTCGTCCTGAGCACGGTACGGCCTGAGTGAATTTCTACAGAACATTGATTTTTACTCTTATGAAAGAGTTCTTACCAAAAAAAACTTATCTTGGTCTCTTTCATATTTTTAATCTTTATGCAGAATTATCGTAGGCTGCAATATTTATGTTTTTAAAGAACTTCTGTTTGTTGTATATAAATGTTTCAGTTATTATTAATATTATTTAGCCACATTCCATGTAATGGAAACCCCCAAAGCAGAATATTTTGTAATGTTCTGCAACAAAATTTAGCTGATCAAAAATGTTCTGCATGAATTGAACAAGTTTTTCTCATGATCAATTGATGATTTTCGTAAACTTTTTAAAGTGGATAATTAAAAAATTTTGGGATTTTTCCTTCCCGGGTATTGAGTGACGAATTTCCAACAGTGATTCTGATTTAGGGAAAGAAAATAGAATTCTGAAATTCACAGGATATTTTCTGAAAGATTACAACTGGGGGAGAATCTGTTCCTGGCATTAATTTTTTTTCTCATCTTTTTGATGATATTTGCGATTTTTACATGATTTTTTGACAAAATTTGCGTTTCTTTCGCAGTTTTATGACAAAATTTGAAAGTTTTTTGTGATATTTTGATGAAATGTGCTGTTTTTTTAGCTATATTATGATGAATTTTTCCATTTTTCATGATCTTTTGTTGAAATTTTCTGGTTTTTTGTGATGAAATTTCCTGTTTTTTTGCTATCTCTGAACTGAATTTGCTGTTTTTTGGGGGGATTTTCTGACAAAGTTTATCACTTTTTGCAATCCTTTGACGAAATTTGCTGTTTTTCAGTCTTTTGGCAAATTTTGCCGTTTTCCACTATTTTTTATGATTTTTTTTTTTTTTTTTTTTTCAATTCTTTGACAGAATTTCCATTATTTCCTGACAAAATTGGCAATTTTCCTTTGCACAATTGATGAAATTGATTTATTTCGACATTCATTTGTCGAAATCATCTTTAATTATTTTTTTATTTAGGAGTCTATAATCGACACAAAGTCTCCAAGAGTCATCTTTCTTTTTCACTAATACTATAGGAGATGCATAATTGGAGTTACTGATTCCCATTTGCAACCATTCCTGTATCTGTTTATCCACAAATTCCTGTTCTTGAAATGCTAATCTACGCGGTCATTGTGCAATCGGAATATCATCTGTTAATATTATGTTTACTTTCAATTCTGTATCCTTAATTTTATTTGGCTTATAATTAGAGATCAATTCCGTTAACTCTTTTTTGATGGTGTTGTTTGAAATATGACTTACTTCAACTTCCTGAAAATTAATTGAATCAGCTGTTTCAGCTAAGTAAATATCTGTGTTTTTTGTTAAGTCTAAACACAGTTCACTTTCTAACAATTTATTTTCATGAATGCTTGATTGCATGTTTACCCTTTCACTACAGTTTAAAGCTGTCTCATTCTGTTTAATTTGCTCCTTTCCCACCCATTCAGCTGTCGAAGCAATTTTTTCTATCGTGGGACTGTTTTGATTTTCTGACCGCAACATCATAAGAAATCTGTGTGTAATATAGCTGACCTGCTTGATTTTTGTCATGACTTGTTCTCATGGGAACGCAGTGGTGTAATTTACTCTAACTTCCTTCAACTTCCGTTTTCCCATAATTTGCAATCCCTTTTCTGTAATATTGAAATTTAACTGTTTTAAAAAATTATTCCCCAAAATTATAGTGATTCAAATTTTTCATGATGTATAAATCTGCATTCACTGAATAGCCATCTATTTCAATATTTGCTGTTATGAATCCTAGGGGAGTAATTTGGTTATTGCCAATTCCTGATAACACTAAGTTGTTGTTGTGTAATTTAGGGCATCCCAAAGCTATATAAGTATCATTACTAGTTACTACACATGTTCACATCGGAACCTGTATCGACAAGACTTTCTATATTTTTATCTAGAATTCTTAAATTTTTTATTATTTTATCTAATGAATTCGAGGTATTGCTTACGGCTGCATTTGCATTTTTTGTGGAATTATATGTACATTGGTCAGATTTGTGACCAGGTGTTTTGCACTTTCAGCAAATCGGGCCGCCTTTTCTTCGGGGACAGTATTTTGATAGGTGAGATAATTCATTACAATTGAAACAGCAAATTTTTTCATTTGAATTTTTCTGCGCACTTGTGAAATTTTTCTCATATGATACACGACTCATATCATTTTGGTGAAACACTGTATTATTTTCGATACCGTGACTTAGGCATTTCTTAAATTCCGTCTTGGGATGTTTAGTTTCATCTTTCCACAAATTGACTACTTTAATGGATAAACTTTCTTGGCTATTTACATAAGTATACATACATTGCAGCATAAATATCTTATATGTTGGTATAATATGACATACAAAAAGAGGCCGTCTGCCCATCAAAAACTTGCTAAAGTCCAGTGTAGCTGCAGAGACATTCTGTTTACCGCAGGTCCGTAAGCCTATCCCTTTAGCTGGCCCGTCTGGCCCTATTTCCTTCCGAGATGTTCAGGTGGCTTTTTAGACCGTCTGTCTGCAGCCAAATCTAGTTAGCATCTGTCTCTCCTCTCCTAAAAAATTACCTAGCTCATCACAATTTTCATTGTTCGCGAGTCTAAGCTCGTCATCCTGAGCCTCATCATCGAAGGTGCTTATTCAGCAGTGCAGAGTTCAACTCTTGTTGCTGGGTGCCTTTGGTGGATAGATCCCACATTTATACTTGTATGTTTTTTTAAAGCTCTTAATAATCTGTTTAACTAATAATAATAATAATAATAGTTTTTTTAATTGTTTACTTATAGCACTGTCCAGGAGGTGAATTGTTTGACTATATAATTGAAAGAGACAGACTATTTGAGAAAGAAGCAAGAGTTTTCTTTCGTCAGATTATATCAGCTGTTGCTTACATTCATAAAAAGGGTTATGCTCACAGAGACTTGAAACCTGTAAGTTATAAATGTATAGATATTTTTAATGAAATGTTAATTCCATATTTATGTGATGTCCATTGCTATTTTGTAATTTTGTTTTAAATGTTTGATTTAAAAAAAGAGAGAGAGAAAGAAAAAAAAATTAAAATATATAATTTTCAAAAACATGCATGATTATGAAAATTAAGTGCCCAAATTGAATTCTGAATGTTTGATATAATATGGAATGCAGTGGCTAAATTCAGAGTTTGAAGTGGAAGGGAAGTTTCCCCAGTAATATTTGTAAATGTAATAATTTGTAAAATCATAAGTGATTGGTAGAGATTAAAGGTAGTAAAATCTGCCTCATTTTTTTTTTTTTTTTTTTTTTTTTTTTTTTGGGATAAATTCTTGAATTAATTTTCAATTTTTCTAGGCGTTATATTTATATTCACCAGGGATGCCACTTTTCCGCCGAAAGGCGGATTTCCGCTTTTTTTAATTTTTGAGAATTCTCGATTTTCGTTAAGCGATCACGAAGTAAAATAGCGATTTTCGTCGAACGATTGCGAAAAAAATAGCGATTTTCGTCGAACGATCCCGAAAAAAAACGGGAATTTTCGTCAAACGATTGCGAAATTACACAGCAATTTTCGTCAAGCGATCGAGAAATACAACAGCATTTTTCGTCAAGTGATTGCGAAATATAGCAGCGATTTTCGTTAAAAGATCTTGAAATATAACAGCGATTTTCGTTAAACGATCGCGAAATATAACTGTGATTTTTGTCAAAAGATCGCAAAATAAAAAGGTCATATTTTCATCAAACGGTCGCGATATAAAACAGCAATTTTCATCAAACGATCTCGAAACGAAACGGTAATTTTCGTGAAACGATCGCAATGTGAAACGGTGATTTTCGTCAAACAATCGCGATGTAAAACGACGATTTTCGTCAAACGATCGCGATGCAAAACGACGATTTTCGTCAAACGATCGCGATGCAAAACGACGATTTTCGTCAAATGATCGCGATGTAAAATGACTATTTTCGTCGAACGATCATGATGTAAAACGGCGATTTTCGTCGAACGATCGTGATGTAAAACGGCGATTTGCATCAAACGATCGCGAAGTAAAACGGCTATTTTCGTCAAACGATCGCGAAATAAAACGGCATTTTTTGTCAAACGATCATGAAATAAAACAGTTATTTTCGTCAAAAGAAAAAAAAAATCGCGGGAAAAACAAACAAAGAAAATTAAAAAAAAAAAAAAACTTGCAAATTTTTGCTATTTACTCCTGGAATAATCATCGAATCTATTGCTGGGTTACTTAAATTGATTTAAAATGATGTGATACATAAAGTTCCTCACTGTATTTGTTGCTGGATTAAATTAATTCATGTAAAATACTGTAAACTAAAGACAAATCATTTATATTTACTCTTATAAATTAAGTTTGCAAAAAAAAAAAAAAAAAAAAAAGCTGCAATTTTTTTAAATTTATTATAAACAATATAGTTTACAAAAATGTTGTGAAAAATGTCATAATTTTACTTTACGCATAATTTCCTCTTTTTGGCTATTTTCTGAGTGGCATCCCTGATTCACTGATTAAAAACATATTTCAACCATAAACATTTAAAATTTGCTATTTTAATCACCAAATCATTTCAGTTATTTGATGATTCAATTATATTTTCAGCTATATATCTTTTTTGTGATTTGCAT
Organism: Maratus speculifer; assembly: GCA_964019185.1. Classification (NCBI taxonomy): domain Eukaryota; kingdom Metazoa; phylum Arthropoda; class Arachnida; order Araneae; family Salticidae; genus Maratus; species Maratus speculifer. The sequence continues at coordinate 184,047,839 of OZ025296.1, read as the reverse complement.
AGTTTTTGAAATTGACAAAAGTTTAATCATGATAAAATCTTCATGTTTTTCAAGAAGGGATTTCAAAAGTTTTGGCAGGAATCCTGACATTTTATCCTAACATCCTGAATTTTAGCCTCGCAAGGACTCAAAGCCAGAACTGGAAAAACAACAACAACAAAAAATATTCTATTATTATTACTATTTATGATTTAATGAAAACAAAATTATTTTTCTGCTGTGTAACTAAATTACAAAGACATCATTTTTGAAAATTAATATTATTTACTTCTGTCTGATATTTAATTTTTTTAATAGTGTTCACTCTAGAAATAAAAAGGGCATGGTGCTATTCACTAAAAAGGGCACTTTTACAAGAAAAAAAAAAATTATTGCCTTTAGAAGGAGAAAAAATAAAGTAAGAAAATACACAATTTTTAAATATGATAAACAGGGTTGGGGAAATACATCATTTTGCTCACCAGTGGGCAAGTGGATTTTCTCACAAGGCGAGTGCATTTTTAGTTTTTGAAAAACTGTAAGGCAATAGGCACATTATCAGAAACACTTTTCTAATCTAGATATTTTAACTTTCCAAATTACTACAGTGTAAATATGATACTAAGTTCTATCTAATATTAATATTACCTCTGTTATATATATTTCTTAATATTATAGAAAAAAGAATTATGAAAATGCATTGTAGTAATAGGAATTTTCTCTGTAATCACGTGCGATTTTGTCATAACTATTTTCAAGTGCGTGTGTGTTGCATCTTGCGGACTGGTGAAATAAATCCTTGGCTGGTAAGAATTTGGAAAAATTCCCCACCTCTGATGATAAATCAAGTAACATTAATTTTGAATGATTTTATGATATAAAAATTAAAAATACAATTAAATTAAAACATGATTGAATGGTTTCATGTTCTTTTTCTTAAAAAAATGAAAAAAAAAAAAAAAAAAAAAGATCATTTTTGCACATACAAATTTAGAAATACTACGGAATAAAAAAAATATTTTTTAAAAATCTCTGGGTAAAACCAGTGGTGCATTTTACTACTTTTAAAAAGGGCAGGGTGCATTTTGTAAATTTGAAAAAGGGCAGGGTACTGCACCCTTCAAAAATGGCCTAGAATAAACACTATTTTTAATGTGAGAAAGTATATCAAAAATTAGCTCAGAAGTTATTATTTCATAGGGTTTAATAGCACAAAGTCTGGTTAAAGACAAACTGTGCAAAAAAAAAAAAAAAAAAAAAAAAAAAAAAAAGACATAAATGCTTATAGCAAGGATTTCCAGGAAAAGGTTAATTATAGTATACATAAATATGCCAAATTATTATTATTATCATTATTTTATTTTACTGTTTTGAAAATTTCTCGATTAAGAAGTTGAAGATTTGACTGCACGGATCTATGTAGTCTTTGAATTTACTGTTAATAACATTTAAATTGTGCATAGTTATACATTTGGCAGTGTTTAATTTAGTCTGCTTTTGATGACAAGATTTTTGTTATTTGTTTCAGTACTGACTGCTTTAATTTTTTTTAAATAACAGAATGAAAGTGTAATTTTATTTATTTATTTTAGGAAAACTTGCTTTTAAGTTCTGATCAGCAAATGAAGTTAATTGATTTTGGTCTTTGTGCTAAACCTGAGGTATGTATGTTTATTCTTCCCCCTCCCCCCTTTTTTTTTGTGTGTGTGAAGGAATGTTAAAGTTTTTTTGTCAATAGAAGCAGGGTTCTCACTGGCTTTTGAGCAACATTAATGATTTGGCGAATAAGAAATAAAAAACAGTAGTCAAATGAAAAAAATGTTAGCAAAATAGATTTGGTGTGAAACACTTTAAAATCTCCTTTTAACCCCTTATTGTATCTTTTTTTTTTTTTTATGTGTTTAAAATACCATAATTTTTTGTCATTGCTTAGAAAATAGAAATTCTACTATAAGCAACGAAAACTATTAAATACAAGTACACATTCTAAATGTCTAAATGTTTCAAACATTCATTTAGTGGCAAATTGCTGTAAGATTTTGACTATAACCGCTAGCTAGGAAAGAAGAAAAAAAAAATTGTGATTGCCAATGATACATTGCAGTGCAGTAAATGGCAAATTCAACACCACATTTCAGGAAAACTTTTCTCAATTTGGTAATTGATGCAAGTAATTTTAGGTGTAATTTTACCCACTGTGGCACAAAATTCTGGTGAAAATTATTTTTTTATGCGTTATAAAGTTAAAACCATTGCTGTATATTTACTATTAGTAAATGCCCTTAATTAATGTGGTGTTCAAATAAATATATGTGTATATTTAAAGAATAAATATATTACACAAATTTTACTTAAGACTGCTAGTCACAAGGGTGATTCTCATCCGAAAATTTGAAAATGGGTTATCAGTTCCGAAAATTGAGACATTAAAAAATAAAAAAGGTGGAAATAAAATCTGGAATGGAAAACACACAAAAATAATGTCAAGTTAGATGATCTAATTTTATCCAAAAAATCTGTGAATTTGCAATTAATATTATGCAGCTCTCCCAAAATTTTTGTAGTCCTGATCAGAAATAACGCATTTTTACATTTGAGGCACATGTGAGTAACTTTTTTCAGCAAAAGATAAAATTTAGAAGCAAAACTGAAAAAGAAGTAAAAAATCTTCAAACTATCAAAAGTAAGATGTGGTAGAAAAATGGATTAAATCATTGCAGGGGACACTGTACAACATGTCTAAAAAATGCTAAAAAAGGCACAACTTACAAGGAGAATTTACAATGTGGCAATCCTACATTCCAGTAGTAATTCAAATGCTATTATGCAGATCCCAAAATCTTGTTGCAAATGTAAAGCACAGTTGAAGAAAGTAACATGTATATCTGTTTCTATTTTTCTTAAATGTGTCATATGATTGCTAAAATTGGCATGAAAATAAAGAATTCATATTCCTCTAATTTTTTTTTTTTTTTTCCCCCGATTTGTATAATTTTTATATAATATAATTTATATTTGATTCTATTCATTTATCATACATATATTGATTTAGTTATGTTTTAATGTTTGTACATTTATAAACTGACTCAGATAATATAGCCCCCTGACTATCTGATTTTTTCAATTATCCTACATAATCCTAGTCTAATGGCACAAGATATAACATTTTTGGCACACCATTGACTGAATTTCTTAAACAAAATAGAATTTAATCAAGTAATTTTGATAGATTAATTTTAATCCAATATTTGTGTGTGTGTGTGTGTGTATATATATATATATGACCATTAATGGTAAACAATGTTAACCAATATATATATATATATATATATACAGTAGACTCCCTCAAATCCGCACAGCTTGAGACCAGAGGTTGTGCGGATTTTAGAATTTTGCAGATTTCTGGTCATTGCTTTGTGTACATTTTTTAAACAGTAATTTGAACGTAATTAATAATGTAATCGAACATATAATGAATTCTTACAATATAATAAAAAATTAAAATAAGTAATAAATTAAAATAATAAAAATTTAGATATTTTTTTAAATCATTAAATAAAAGCAAAGGTCAACTTAATAATCAATGTATAGTTAAATACTCATTATAAAGATTAAATGTATTTTTCCTAAGTTATTCTATGAAACTTGCTTCATATAGGTACACTACTAATTCACATCAAAATAATAAAATGATGATTTATTTCAGTTTTAGCCAGACTTAATAACTGAAAAAGCTTTATTAATCTATAAATATATTTGGTAAATATATTGGGATTATCAGTAATATCAACAATATCTTGAATTTTTTGAGAAATAAATTTATGCTTCCTTCATAAAAAAACATGAATTTAGTAATAATTAACAAAATTTATAAATTAAAATATGTATGGAATTTGTATAAAACTAAAAAGTCAAATTTTGTCCCTATATCTGAACTGATGTTTACATCCATAAATTATGTGCGGATTTTAGAGAGTTGCGGATTTGAGGGAATCTATTGTATATATATAATAATAAAAAAATCTTTTATTCTGGTATAATTGAAAAAATTTGTCTTGTCAGCCCTGCCCCAGATCCATGAGTGTTGGATTATCATGAATCTGCTGTATTGTGTACAAATTTGTATTATTAAAAAAAAAAAAAAAAAAAAAAAAAAAAAAAAAAGATTTTAAAATGCAAAATAAAATTTTTCTGAAAATTTTGAGAATTATGAATTATTGGATAATTTACTAATTCCTTAATATTGTCTTTATAATAAATATGTATTTTTTAATAATGTTCATAATAAATAATTTTATTTAGAGTGGAATGCAACAGCCTTTGAATACTTGTTGTGGAAGTCCAGCATATGCTGCTCCAGAACTAATTACTGGTGCTGATTATAATGGAAATAAGGTTTGTATTTTTAACTGGTATTATGCCTCTGTTTTTTTTTTTATAATAAATGTAAAAGAAAGCTAAATGATATTTTTAAAAGCATAAATACAAAATAGTATTTTGTCTTAGTTTCCCCTGTCAAATATATATACCAATGATGATGAATGATGAAGATATTTTATTTACATTGCAATCTTTTATTTTAAGCATATATGTGTATTACTTTTTAAAAACTAATTATTACACAAGCTAATTTTTTAATATTATATTTTCCCCTTTAGTTCCCACATATGATTTTCCTGTGTAATTTTCTGTTTATCAATAATTGTTTTTAGTTAACTAGTTTCTGAATAATGCAATTATATGCTTGCTTATTTATTTTAAAAAATTATATACTATAACTGCAAGTGCTGATTAGATACCAGCAACTTAATTAGTTCCCCAATGGATCAAAGATGGACCTGAATTCAATAATTATAGAGCATAAAAGAGGCACACACTAAAAGATCCATTAATGAACATTATTTCCATGAATCTGATTATATGCTCTTCAAAAGTTATATTTGCTTAAATAACATTTGTCACTAAAGCATTTGCTTATATTGTATGTAATTATGTTTTTTAGCAGCATTAAAAAAATGCAAAGTAAACAACATTATGATTTTGCCTGTTTACAAGACTATCAGAAAGTTAATAGTTAATGCAATAAATGTTACAGGCTCTTAAAAACCCTTTATCAGTACTAAAGTCATTCAGTCAAAGCTTTTGTCTGTAAATATTTTGAAGTAAGTATATGTCATAGCTTATACATATACATACTTTGTATATGTCACAGCAAGGCCACCTACTCAGGTAAAATTGTATATGCCTTGTTTGGAGGGTATTTCTGTACTCTTGAGAAGCAGCCTTAAAAAAAATTGCAGTATCATAATTGTTGAAATTTTTTTTATTCTTGCAATCTGTTACGTGGTGAGTATATATTGCATGATTAACAAATTTTAAGTATAAATCACCATATTTAAAAATTGTTAATCCTGCAATACCAATAATGCTATAGTTGCAAAATAACCGAAGGGGATATGTTACAGGTCAAGGCTATGTGCTAGAGAGTATACATTATAGCTTTCTGTGGTAAACAGGAGGTGTAAGAGATATACCATACCACTTTATACTTTCCACTACATCCTTGTATATTGACCAGATTCCAAACTATAAAAATATTACAAAAATGAAATCAAACTGCTATTTGGAATGTTAGTGCACAAGAGTACAGAAGGTCTCCACTAAGTGAGAAACGCAAAATTCTACTCAAGCATGCTCTCTTGCTGTAAAGTATTTTCTTCCTGAACATTTAAAAGTAAAGCTTTGGTTTCAATTGACATTTGTATTGACGAGGGGCTTAATTCAGAACCTGATTAAGGCTGTAGGGGGCCCAAAGCTCAGCAACTTTTCAGGGCCCCCTCACATCAAAATATTAGCCCCCCCCCCCCTTCCCCGGGAATATTCAAAAGGTATCTTATATTATCATACGCTTCCCAAGTTAATCAAAATAATTGCAAAAAAAATGCAATATTAAGAAAATTTTATTAAATTTGGGCCTTTTTTAGCAGTGGGCCCAAGGCTACGGCCTAATTGACCTGTGCAGTAATCAGGCCCTCGTTCAATTAGAGCCCCAAACATCTACTGTATAGATTTTATATTATTTTAATGCATTCTTTTGTATTTTGCATTTTATTAAATGTTCAATTTTTAAAATATCTTATTAACTTAAATATATATACAGATGTAATTATGTTTAATTATTTGAAATTGCAGAAATTAATTTTTAAAAAGTTGCCAGAACTAATTCTAATTGAATGTATTTATCTTGTTCTTAGGGGGGGGGGGGGATTTATTACATCATCATTCAAATTGCATCTGCATAAATTACTTTTGATATGTATTTATTTGCTTTTAAAAATACATTTGACCCCTTTTGTGATAAATTGTGAATTATTAAAAATTTTACTCATAAAAATATTTTTTAGGAATTTTTTAAAAGATGTTAGAAGATTTGTGCAATCATTTAATTTTAATAATTTTAAAAATATTTTATCTATTAAAATAAATTGGGGTAGGGGCTTTGTGGAATATTTCAGGGATGCCACTTTTCTGCCCAAATGGTGGATTTTATTTATTTTTCATTTTTAAAAATCTGCTATTTTCAACACATGATCACTGGAGAAACTGTGACTTTTATCAATTGATCATGGGGGGGGGGGGGGGGGGAGGCAATTTTCGTAAACATTTCCAAAATAAAATTGCGATTTTCATCAAATGAATCTTGAATCAATCAATCTTCATCAATTAATCATGTTATAAAACCGTGAATGATCATGAAATCAAACCACAATTTTTGTCAAACAATTGCGACATCAAACAATCATAGTTTCAAACGATGATTATCATCAAGTGAAAATTTATGTAGCAATAATTTTTGCAATTTTCATCAAATGATTGCGAAATAAAAATGCATTCATCAAACAATCCTGAAATAAAGTCAGGATTTTCGTCAAATGATCTTGGGGGCAAAAAAAAAACATGCAAAATTTCGCTACTTCCTCATGCAAGTATGTCAATTGATTACGAAAGAATTTTGAATTTCGTCAGTCAATGGCTAAAAAAACTCTAATTTTACTAATAATTGCAAAAAGTGAAATGTTAATTTCGTCAGTTGGTCACAAAAAAAACAGGAAATTTTGCCAATAAGTTATTGGGGGGGAAGGGGGTATACCACAAACTTTGTTGAATTGCAGTAAAATGTTGTGAAAATCGTCAATTGCTCCCAAAATTTGCAACTTATTTTCTGCATAGGAATTTAAACAAAATAAATAAATAAATTCTTAGTGATTTAATTAATGCCAACAAAAGTTGCAACTATACTTATAGTAGTCGATTTTGCTCCTTCCATAACATAAACATCAGAAATGTTAAATTTACTTTATTAAAATCCAAAACATAAAAGAAAGATTTTTCAATATATCTTGCATATACCCAAAAGCAGAATACTACGAAATTTGCGACGTACGTCGCAGAACAGATGCCTGAGCTGCAGAACAATTCTGTTCTAAAGTGGGGGGAAAATATCTTCGGCGACATTTCTTAGAATGGGGAAAACGCCATGCTGTGCCGTGTCGTAAGATGTTTTGTTCTCGGACAATCACGGAGATCTCCGATGTTTTTAACCAACATTTTATGCATGTCAAAATATTTTTCATCTAAAGTTATCCATAAAACTATGAATCAGTGCTCGAAAAATAGCGATCCCAGGGAATGCAGAAATCCTTTCTGGGAGCGAATATTTTTTCACTCAAGTTCCTGGGAACCTAAGAAGTCACCGTGGCCGCTAGCGAGGCCAGACGTGTTTTTGCACGTAAATTTTGTCAAAAAAATCCCAGAAAAACGGTAAAATTTGCCAAAAAATCACGATAAAACGTCAAATTTCGTCAAATTCCTTAAAACGGCAACTTAAAAAAAAAAAAAAAAAAAAAAATCACGATTAAAGGCTTATTTTGTTAAAAAATTCATGAAAAAAACTAAACTAATTTTTTAAAAAAAAACAAGATTTCGTCAAAATATCGCAGGAAAACAAAGCAAAATTCGCGAAAAAACTGGCAAATTTTGTCAAAAAATTTGCAAAAAAATGCTCATTTTGTAAAAAAATTACCGAAAAAACTACAGATTTCCTCAAAAATAGCAGAAAACGATGCAAATTTCATCAAAAATACACAAAAAAAAGCAAAAAATATCGAAAAACAGCAGATTTTCTCAAAAGATCGCAAAAAACAAAAAAAATCACCAAAAAATCACAATAAAATGCCAAATTTTGTCAAAATATTTACACATAAATTTTTCAGGGAACCTATACTTTTCATCTGTGAACCTATATTTTTCATGCAGGTTCCCATCCGGGAACCTTAAAATTTTTAGAATTTTCAAGCCCTGCTATGAATTCTATGTCACTGCCGTGGTATTAATTCAGTGTGTATCAAAGAATGACAATGTAAATATTTGAATATAAAATTATTGAAATATATCCTTTTCTGATTTAAAATCTGATTGTATTTCATTAATTTCTAAATTGCATTGCAATGTACACATATTTAAGTGATTTTATTTTGGTTAGATTCGGAAAGTAAATTGAAAATGTATGAATTTATTTTGCAGAACAATTTTGGACAAATACATTTGCGTTGCGGAACATCACAAAGTATTCTGCTTTGGGGTGCATATATATATTTTATTTTTACCAAAATTTTTTGTCCTCCTAATAGCAGTATTCTTCACCAGACTCATTGCATCTGTTACTCAAAGGTGCAGAATGTGTCCGATCTGGCGATCTAGGATCGGGGGCGGAATTTTGGTCATCTAGTGAAATTTTGCACAAAAATATACAATTGATTTTGATTTTAACAATGAATTACAAAGTTACTCAAGATAGAAAAATTGCCTCTTCAATTTAAAAGATCCATATGGTGACTTTTACAAAATTGATCTCAGAATAATATATACTCGCACATATATTGAAAAAGTTTGGGGAAAAAAAACTTTACCTATGGTAATACAGATCAATACAAATATGCATTAAAATTTGATGGCATTTTTAATGAGAGGGTGAGGGCAGTGTAGGTAGCAATAGCAGATGAAATATGACAAAAATGGAAGTACAAACTACACCAAATTGAGCAAAGTTCTTCTAAGGATCACAGAAAAAAACAAAAAATAGTCAAAGTGTCATAGAAAAAAATGTAATTTTTGTCAACAAATAACTACAATTTTTGTCTAAAAATCAGGGGGAAAAATGCAGTTTCTGTGAAAGGTTCACAGAAGACTCAATTTAAATCAAAGGATTGCGACAAAAAATGACATTTCTGTCAAAGGATTGCAGCAAAAATATTACATTTCCATCAAAGGACATGATTTTTGAGAAGGATTACGAAAAAGATGCAATTTTCGTGAAAGGATTGTCAAAAAAATGCATATTTCTTCAAAGGATCGTGTAAAATATAAGATTTTAAATGAAAAATTGTGTAAAATATGTGATTTTTGGCAAAAGATCTCGTAAAATACAAAAATTTTGTCAAAGAATCGTGAAAAAGAAGCGAATTCCATTGGAGAAATTAAAAAAAAAAAAAAAATGAGTATTGAGAAACAATCATGAAAAAAGCAAATTTTCGCAAAAAAAATATGGAAGTTTCATCGAAAAAAATGCAAATTATGTCAAATGATTGTAAAAAACACTCAACTTTTGGTAAAAGATCATGGAAAATATGCACATTTTGACAAAAAATCATGTGAAAGACCTCGAATTTTGTTGGAGGATTGCAAAAAAATACCAATTCTGTCAAAAGATTGCATAAAAAATGCAAATCTCGTCAAAACGGTGAAAAAAAAAAAAAAAAAAAAAAAAAAAAATTGCAAATTTTATCAAAAGTCTGTTAGACTATAAAAGATCAGCTTGTTCTTTACTGTGTCTGTATATTATAACGTAAAAGTCTGGGGAAATTTTTACATGGATTAGGGGAAATGTTGAGAGTAAAATCATTTTCCGCACCCCTGCTGTTACCATGTTACCTTACCTCAATTGATATAAAATACTGCAAATAAAACTTTTTTTTTTTTTTTTTTTTTTTTTTTTTTTTTTTCCTGACATGTAAATGCAAAAAAAAAAAAGTTCAAAGGTGAAACTTTCCACTCTATAATATTCAATATTTAGAAAGCTGAACAACTATAATTTACAAAAAGAAACTATTTGTTAAATATATTTTGCTTTGTACATTGAATAATTTTTTTGGGGTATGATAAACTAAAGTATCTAAAACACATCTTAAATTGTATTGTTGTCAATCAGTGTATTAAATAATTTTATAACCCATTTTTTAAAAATTGTACTTTAAAATCTTGTTTGGGGGATAAAATTCTTTGAAAGAGTTTTAAAATATTTCTTTCTAACTATGAAAAAAAATCGATGGATGATCTTTCGATTAACATTCCTTTCAAGATATATGGTTCACTGGACATATATATCCATAAATAAAAATTGAGTAAAGTTCCCAATTTTCCAAATTTTGATTATCCAAATCAATATATATATTTTTTAAATTGTATTTAAAAAAATAAAATAATAATAATAATAAAAAACTGTGTGTATTTACTTATAAAGCTAAATCTTCTTTGAAATTCCCAATTAAAATACCAATAACACTTTAATTAGATCTCTCAGAATCTATATTTGGACATTCTAAGTCTGCATTTTTCTAATTTCAGAGAGATTGTTTCTTTATTCTCATACCCTGAGAAAATATGAAGTTCTCTTGCATTTTAAATGATGAAATATTAAGTGGGTTTTTGTGTGAAAAATGCAGGTAATGTTAATTATTATTAATAGATGTGTTAGGAATAAACAAAAAATGGTTGAAAAAATTGAAATATCCAGGGACTCCTATTTCCTATAATTTACAATGGACATAAAATTGGCAACATGGCTTACAGGTTTTTAACTTGTCATTATTGCAAAGTTTTTAATTCAAAATATGACCTCAATTTTGATGATTTCTCAAATTTGATATGTTTTGCATATATAGATTGTATCCAGAACTCATTAATCTGGATAACTGGAGTGATGTCGTATTCTCTTTTTACAGTAACCTTGAAATTCCTAAAAATGGTATTGGTGTAATTCTGACTTAACAAAGTGGAATTTGTGTCCAAATGATATAAGCAGTCATAAAAATGAAACATATGTATTATTGTTTGCTTAAGTGTATACTAAGTAAATAATTTGCACATGTATGTTTTAAATAAATTAGTTATGACTATTATCTTTCTCCCGCTAAAACATATTTCAGGCATGAAAGAGTTCCTCCTAAAGGAGGATTTCCACCTTTTTTGAAGCAATTTTGGTCATTCTCTGGATTGGTGCAAAAATGCAAAGAAAATTTTGGAAGGATAATGGGGGGGGGGAGGGGGGGGGTCAAAAATTTAATTAGAGATTTTATCTTCTCAAACACTTAAAGTTTGTTCCTGAATTGTGCAAAAGAGGCATAAACTGAAAAGTGAACTTCTGTATAAGTATCTGAAACCAGTGGTGCGAGCTCATCCAATAATTTGATATCTCTATCCACCCATTATTAATTGAGCCCACCCAATATTTATGTATTTGTTCAAAATTTTTTTGAGCCCACCCAATATTTTTTAAAAGTTGGCGCCACTGTCTGAAATTATTGTAAATGTAGCTGTTCTAAATGTCTCTCAAGAATGAAAATTTTTTTAGACTTTGAAAATTCAAATTGAAAGGAAGTTTCTTTTTGGAATACAGTAAAGCATCGTTTATACGACGATCACTTATACGACGTTTACATTTATACGACGTTTTAATGTGGTCCCGATTCATTCATATTCATTTTAATGTAAAAATATATCGTTTATACGACGCTCAAAATCGTTTATACGTCGATTTTTCAATTTTGCATAGGTTTATTTTTGCTTATTTTTCTTTTATATTTTATGAACGAACGGAATTTGTCAGCTATGAATGACACCAAAGAGCGTTTAACTACACTCTACAAGTTTAAATACACTCTAAATTATAAAAATGTGGGCTGGGGTTCGAAGTTCGATCAGTCTGAAAAATCAGCTTACGTGTAACAGATTACACTGTGGGAGGGATGATTCTTTTTTCGGCGATGGTCAGCTTTCCTGACCTGTTTCAAGTTGCAAATAGACTATCCTTCTAACTGTTATCAGTATTGGCGACTTTTAGTTGGCCATGCAGTGTTTTTGATCGTTGACTTTAAATGGAAAGGAAATGATGTACTGTAAATGAGGAACCTTTCAGTGAAACATAAATAAAGGTACGCATATTTAAATTGCTTACTAATTCCCCCCTCCCCCGTTTTTTGATTATTTGTTTATTTTGGTTTGTTTAATTTACAAATCATCACGTTAAACATTAAAATTAAGTGAAAACAAAATTAATTCTAGTTTTGGAAGGGAAAATCGATTATACGTCGTTATCGTTTATACGACGTTTTTCGGTAGTCCCTTCGGCGTCGTATAAACGATGCTCTACTGTAGAATATTTTGTATTATTTATACAACACTTTTGGATACTTTCTGCGATACTTTTTTTAAGATGTATTTCTGAAGCAAAGATCAATTTAACAAGGAGATTTTTTAAGAGGAGGAAGGGGGGATTTAACAGCTGAACTATTCAGAATAATATTTGTTTTAGAAAATTAATGCCTGTACCTCACATAAGTTGATCAGAAATATTTGGTTTTACTTCTTTAGCATTATTAAAACTTTCTAAGTTAGAGGGGGGGGGGGGGGACAATCATATGTGCAGTTACATTTAATTTTATTCTCTATTAAAATGACACTTAAATTATAAGAGTTTGACGCCGTTGCATAGATGGAAAAAATTTTCCACCTTTTTTCTGGTTTCCCGCTTTCATGCCTGATATTTTATGTATCTTGCTAAAATAAAATACCAAAATTATTTTTATGCAGCAGAAATATATATTTATGTGTGTGTGTGTTATTGCATAATTATGAGTTATTAAATTATATATTTTTCATATTAGTCTTAATTATTTCCTAAATCATTATCTGAGAAATATTCAAAAGTTATATATTATGTTCTTGATTTATGAAAAAGGAAAAAGCACATTTTTAGGAATAAAAACCTTCTATGCAAAGTAACAGATTTTTCGGATCAGTCTGTAGCAAAACAAAATTTGTCTGCCACCCAACAAAACCCACTACTGTAAGAAATAATTAGAACCTTTAAAATAAGCAACATTTTCATTTTCAAAGCAAATGCAGTAAGAAGATACGATAATTTAATAAAGTAAAATTTAACTTTAACCCAGATTTTCTCTTTAAGTTATTATAATCTGCTAGGCTTAAAATAATCTGCAATGTGCATCACCATGCTTCATAGTTCCTGCTAGTTGTCTTCTGTAGACTGTAAATTTTATTTTAAAAAATGCATCATTTAATTTCTTTTGTTTTTAAAATGAATAGTTAAAATTGTGAATTTGACAGGTTGATATTTGGAGTATGGGAGTTTTGTTATATGCTTTGTTATGTGGCTTTCTTCCATTTGATGATGAAAATGTTACCAAACTATATAGGAAAATCCAAGTAAGTTTGTTTATAAGTATAGCTCTATTTTTATTTATTTATTTAAGTTTTATCATAGTTTCTAAAATAATGCAGAGTGTATTTTTATACATGAAATGGGAGTGGGAAAAAATTCCTTATACCCATTTTCTTATGTAATTTTAATTAATTTTTCAATTAATTTTCAGCAATAAAATTACACCTTAAATTATTAAATATTTAATATGTGATTTAGAATTTGCTAACTAAACGTAGCGTTCAACAGAGTGAAAAATGAAAATTTAATAATTTCAGATGTAATTTCATTGTTGAAAATTAATTGAAAAATTAATTAAAATTGTACAGTGTTCACTGATGCTGGGTTTGTTTGTGTCTCATGTTACACCTCAAGATTGTGTGCTCATTCCATCTTGTGCTGCAGTGCAGCCTTATGAACATATGATGTGAAAAATGCCAAGCTGGGCATCGTTCTCACAGCTTAAATGGTAGAGCACTTGAAGAGTTATTCCAGGGGTTCCAAGTTCGATCCCCGATTTGGAAATTGTTTACTCTATTGGATTCTATTCTTAGTAAGTGATAAATCACGTATTAAATATTTAACCTGTTTTCCTGTAAGCTTTTTAAATATTTAATTTATTTCCTCAGCAAATATTAGACATCTAATTCAATAATGAAGTTAGCATAAATCTTTCAGTATCATTAATTCATTATAAAATTTATCATTCATACTATTTGAGTAATTAATACACTTTTTATGTTGTAATAATTTATGATTTAAAGATTATTAACAAAGGCTGGTGGTTTTGTTGTTTTAATAGGGTTCCTACATAACTGGAAAACAGGGAATTGTCAGGGAAAATGTTAGAGAAAATTATATTTTTTTTTCTAAAACCTGAAAAAGTCAGGGAATTTTTTTATTATTTTTTTAATGCTCTAAAATGTATTAAGATTACCCCAAATTTTGAGATTCGTCTATGAAAAAAGTTCTGATTTTCCACCTGCAAGTAGAATTTTTGCTAAATTAACATTTTTAATATAAAAAATGTTTTTAGCTATACAAATTTGCTGCCAAATAGGCAATAAAATTGCAAAAGATATGTTTAGCCATTTCATTGTGACTAGGATGATATTTCATGAATATTTAAACAAGAAAAAGAAAATTATCAAACAAACAAAAAAGAAACAGGGAAAAAGAAAAGTTGTAGCTAAAATTGAAATATGTAACAATAAAAAATTGAAACTTGCATAACAGACAGCTTCTGAAATAACACGCATAATGATGTGTTTGTTTTTAATTTAACATTTTGTTTTATAGTTTAAATATAATATAATATTAATTTTAGTTACAATTAAGTAAATTTTAAATAAATTTTCAGTAATTACTTAAAACAATATTTTTTAAAGTTTTATATCATATTTTAGACTGTCAGTCACCAGTGACTAAAGCAGCCTAAACAGAAAGTTCAGTATCAATAACCAATGACTGATATACTACTCAATGTGTTAATGAAGAAATGTTTTATTATCATTATCTCTTAAAATATTAGTATGATATAATGATACAGAAGATAACATTTATTAAAGTTTCAAACAAGTTACTTAAAGCAGGGCTCGAAAAATAGCATTCCCGGGGAACTGAGAAATCCTTTCTGGGAACGTATATTTTTTCACTCAGGTTCCCGGCCGGGAACCTAACCTTTCGCCGTGTCTGTCAGTGATGCCGCAGACGCATAAATTAAGCAAAAAATCGGCGATGGGACGCAAAAGAAAGCTTTTAAATGGGACGTGGGATGAGTAATTTTGTCAAAATATAACGGGAAAAAGGCTGAATTTCATCAAAGGATCGCAGGGAAAAACGCAAATTTAATTAAAAAATCGTTAAAAAAATGGCAAATTTTGACAAAAAATGTTGAAAAATAACAAGTTTTGTTTAAACATTGCGATAAAACGGCAGGTTTCGTTAAAACATCGCGATAAAACGTCAGATTTTGACAAAAAATCGTAAAAAAAAAAAATGGAAAATTTCATTCAAAAATCCTGAAAAAAGGCAAATTTCGTTAAAAAAAAAAAAAAAAAAAAAAATCATGGAAATTAACAAATTTCGTCCAAAAATACCAAAAAGTCAGTAGATTTCATCAAGATTGTGCGAAACGACGCAAATTCCATTAAAAAAATAGCAAAAAGGGGCAAATTTCGTTTTTTTCTTTTGTTTGGTGCTTCAACAGGTTTTGTTGAAACATCGCGATAAAACGGCAGATTTCGTGAATAAATCACAAAAAAAAAAGGCAAATTTCGTTTAAAAAATTGCATAATATGACAAATTTTGTCGAAAAATCGCAAAAAAGACAAATGTTAAGAAATCGTGAAAAAACGGCAAATTTCGCTAAGAAATCTCGAAAAAGGTGGCAAATTTTGTTTAAAAAATCATGGAAAATAACAAATTTCGTCAAAAAATATTTAAAAAACGGCAAATTTCGCCCCAAAATACCTAAAGATAGCAGATTTCATCAAAAAATCACGCAAAACAACGCAAATTTCATTTAAAAATCGCAAAAACGGCAAATTTCTTTTTTTGTAAAATGACAAGTTTTTTTTAAATATCTCGATAAATTATCAGGTTTCGTTAAAACATCCCGAAAAAATAGCAAATTTCGTTAAAATACTTGCACATAAATTTTTCCGGGAACTTACACTTTTCAACTGGGAACCTATATTTTTCATGTAGGTTCCCAGCTGGGAACCTTAAAATTTTTAGAATTTTCGAGCCCTGCTTAAAGCATATAATTTTGCTGCAAAGTCAGAAAATTTAATTAAACTTTGTTTCATGAAGATATTTTTCCTGTGTTTTGTTTAAAAATGTGTATCGCAATTCATCAACTTTGAATATGTTTCATTGGATATTCATATTCAGTTATGAAATATTTTATAAATTTAATTAATGAGATGGGTCAATAAGGGCTATTTTTCGCCCATCATATACCCGGGAAAAAAAGTTTCGAATTCAGATTATTATTCTGTGGCTTCGTATAATTAAAGATATGTAGTTTTGTTTAATATAAGTTTTATGTGATAAATAAAATAGTAAGCCATGGAAATTTATAGCCCGAATGTAGAGTGTTCTGGCTTTTTTCTGCATTTTTTATGTTTTTTGCATCTTTGAATTAATTTTTTACTAAGAGGTGTTCAATGAACCCAATTAATTTTGACATGCACTGATTCTACTCTTTATAAGCTTTTATATGAGTATTATTTTATTTGGGTTCAGTGTGCGCTTCTACCTGTAAAAGAAAAAAATGTATTATGTGAGAGAATCAAATGCACTACTATCGGAGTGCGTTCAGACTTCTTTCGCCGTACTTAAAAAGTATTAACGTTGTTCAGACGTCAATGTTGTTTTCTAAAATTGTTTTTGTAAATATTTATTAAAGAAATTACTAATAAATAATGCTTGGATACCAATGTCATAATTGTGAAGTCTCGCAGAAAACTTTTCGTATCTGTTCTAACAGAAAAGTTTTATTGATACTTAGATGTTCAAAAAACTGAGATTTACAGAGTGGTTCTAAATAGTGCTCTAAATACAAATAATATGTATTTCATGCTCTCCATGCTCTAAATACTTCTATTTCTTCTTTTGATGTAACAATAAGAGATTATGCATCAACGATTACTGTCGATGAGATCACAAATATGAAACCTATTATACATTTATCAATATCTCATTTTCACAATTCTAAGACTTGTTGTATAGTATGTAAAGGTAAGAACTGCCTCGTTATTGTGGCAAAAGCTATTGAAACTCAAGCCTTTATAGAAACTTACATCTGTATTTTGTCGCGAAAATGGTGCTGTAAAACTCATATTACTTGATCGGTAAATTGACTCTGCAAGATTTAAGTCCTGTGAATGAGACTACATCGATGTATGAAATGCAACGCATGAAAATATTTAAACCAATATCAGAAATGTAGCAAAGAAGGCCTCGATTTTGATACACCGGGACACTTTTCCGAAATCTGTTATTATATTCTCATGGGTATATTTATGTCTGATTTTAATGATACCTTTAAACTTGTAAAGTCCAAAATACGTTCCTCAATAAAGAGGTCATCTCGTACTTTCTTTGCAATGTTACTTGTAAAACTTAGAACTGGCCTCTATCATTGTGTTCTGTCTACATTATTTAATATAAGAAAAATAATAATATCTTCTGTAAAATATGAAAACCAGGCTTTGATTGAGAACGTTGTTCAAAAACATTGTAGAATAGAACACATCACCAGAACACAAGTTATTGAAAAATATACGAGGCCTTCAGCAGGAAGATTGTTTATTCCAGATGACAACAATGATACTGTGATGACTGCTTTCGATAGCACGTATGTTTATATCCAGAAAAGTGTGAACTATTTCTTTCAGAGACATTCCTTCTGGCTATACAAAGAAAGACGTTTTGTTAAGCATATGGTATTCGTGATTACTTCAAATTACATTTTGGATGTCTTCGTTCCTTACTTCGCAGAAACAAATAACAATTACGCTAACATAATTACAAACAAATTAAAAAAAATATTCATATAATATCAGAGAGTGGCTGAAGCCAAATGATGTTGAGAGTA
This sequence comes from Maratus speculifer, assembly GCA_964019185.1. Classification (NCBI taxonomy): domain Eukaryota; kingdom Metazoa; phylum Arthropoda; class Arachnida; order Araneae; family Salticidae; genus Maratus; species Maratus speculifer. Next base: position 184,029,699 of record OZ025296.1, on the reverse strand, counting down.
TTGATAGATTTTACCGGGATTGTTTGGAACTTCTTCACGAAATTGATATTGAACATGAAATGCCAAGATTCTTAATTAAGCAGCAAGAGTTTTCAACAGATGATGCTAAGGGACACCTCTCGTAACCCAAATTTGATTTTTCAGCGCATAATTTCTAAAAACTACAATATTTGGATAGTAACACAGCGAAATATTATAACATAATAGTACTGTCAGTGTAAAGTACGCAAGAGTGTCGTAGAGTGGTGGGTGCATGTTGTTTTCATATTATGATTTCTGGCTTACAATACTACTGTAATCGCTCAATCAAAATTAAAAAACCAAATATCGAATATATTCATATACTGTACAAGACGCGGCCGCTGGATGGTCCATTAATGATTCTGATGAAGCAATCGATAACGAAAATAATCTAAAACACATTGTCAAAAAGTCTGAAACTGTATGATTATTATTATTATTATTTGTTATTTATTATTTCCGATTTTCATGTATTGAAATAATAATCTTAGTAAGCTCCATTTATTTTAATTTTACACTTATTGTTGTATTTACTATTGATTATACGGATTAAAACTAATGACAATTGTGTTTATGCTCATTAAAACACATAATATTTACTTAAAGGTGTTCTCAACTGCTACGCTCAACAAGCGCAAAACGCTTTGACACATTTACAAACTCAATTTTTAATGGAAAAATATAAAATTGAAATGCCTGACTATGGAGGCGATTTTGAATTGAACCTATTTTTCCATTTTATAATAATTCAATTACCTATCGAGTTATAAGCTTTTTCGATGACGCGATCACCCATTTTTCTCCTGCTTTTCGACTGGTTTTCTTGCTTTCGTCGGGAAATGTGCTGAAAAGTGTCAACTTTGAAGGCTTGTTATGAAAAATCTATTGTGTTTTTTAAAAAACAGAAGATTGAGTGCAATTAGACAGTTTCTGAATAATTACACCTGCTATTTTCATGCATTTCCGAGCAAAAATAAATTAATGCATGTGTCACAAAGTTGCCCTTTTTGATTTAAGAACACCCTTAAATATATATACAGTGAAACCTCCAAATAAGGGACACTCCGAATAAGGGACACCTCTATTTAAGGGACAAAACTTCCGGTCCCAGTCCCTTGGTATAGGACGTGTAATGTATTAACCTCTGAATAAGGGACACTTGAAAATGAGATTAAAGAGGTTTGTTTTTGCATTTCAGATAATGAAATAATCTGTAATAAAAATGAGAATACAGATTTTTTGTGAACTTATCAAACAGACAGTCATGTTGATAGAGAGGCATAAGACACAATTGACAAACATTTATTTATCCATATTTCCGATTCGACTTCACTGCGTTTATCCCCATTGAAAGTAATGCTGAAAATTGTGAGGATGATACTGAAAATGCAGAATAAAAGAAAACTGTGAAATAAAGAACTTTACAGATGCTTAAAGGCCGTTCTCAATTCCAAAAGGGAAACTTTTATTTCAGACATAAGTTTACATAAGTAGCCTTAACAAGCTAACTTGTCATAAGTTTTAATGTATTTTTATTCAGAAAAGCCTGAAACTGACAGGCGTTGTTGTTCAAAAACTAGATAATCAATTTTTTTTCTTTGTAAATGCAATAGATTTTTAAGAAAATATTGTAAACGTGGGCATTTTGAACCGAATTTCTACGCAAAGAAGAATAACTACTTAAGAAAGGGTGTAAAACGTCTTTGTCACGTGATCAAAATCGCTTGTAACTCAATAGGTAATTTATTAAAAATTTTAAAACACAATTTGATTCCAAATCGTTTCAATAATCAGGCGTTCCAATTTTATACCTTTCCGTTAAAAAATGAATTTTTAAATGCGTCAAAACACTTTCCGCTTGCTGAACAGAGCAGTTTAAAGATTTGTTGCCTTAAAATACCCAAAGCAGTTGAATACTTTTTTTGTAAATACTGTTGATATGATTGAAGAACTGAAATTTATAAGTATGGTAAATGAACACTTGGAATGTTTATAGTAAAAAAGTGAAATTTGTAAAATAATCACTTTTGATTAATTACTTACAGTAAAATTCTTTTAAATGTTTTTAGACTTTTTGCATGTACACAGCTTACATAAAAAATATGAATTAATAATTCTACAAATTATTTAATGATTTAATCATCAATTGAAAATTTTAATTCACTATTTCTTTTATGTCTGCTTAACATAATTTATACACATAGAATACATTTTAACTTCACCTTTAATGTTTTGTTATTTTTATATATTTCTGGACGATTAATTAAAAATATTAATAAAAACTCCGAATAAGGGACACCTCTATTTAAGGGACAAAAGTTCCGGTCCCGTAGGTGTCCCTTATTTGGAGGTTTCACTGTATTTGTTTTCTATCTTCATCGGATGTTGACTGTGAATTTAAAAAATAATATAAGTTTAAAATAAAATAAGTTTTATTTTTTTTTATTTATTATTATTTTTTTTAAATATCAGCCGACTTTTAAAATAGTGCTAAAAAGACTTAAATAATTCTTTAAAATTTTCTAATTTTCAATTTTTAACCTTTCTTACATTAATCAATTATTGATCATACACATTTTTTATGTTAATGGAAATGTAATGAAAATTATAAAGCAATGTTAAGTGTAGAATTATAAATTTATAGATTACTTTTTTTTCTGAGTAATTATATCCACTAATTATTTTATGTATCAGCTATTTTCTTCAATTAATTTCAAAACTGGGTGTCAGTTTTAACATTTGATTCAAAAATGCCTCTCCTTCATTACTTTTTCCCTGCCTAATTCAATAATATTCCTAAGTTTTAAGTAGCCAATGAGTTAAAAATAGTAAAAATAATTTTAATTTTAAAAATGTTATATCATTAGAAAGTCGTGTTTTTAATAAAAGAAATTTCCCTATGTAATTTATTTTTAAGTGGGCAATGAAATATTTCCTGTTTGATGCATACTAATTACTTGCTATTCAATTATTAATTTTATGATGTAAAAAATATATTCATTTATTTTTGTTCCCGTTTCTCTTCTTGTTTTAGTCACTTATAGAAAATTTCTTTTTTATTTCTGTAGCTGTAGACATATTCTCTTAAAGTACTAACTACTTATATTTATAAAAAAGAACTTTACTTTTCATAAATGTTATTGCAAATTTATAGAAAAAAATTTGGTGCATTTTTTCTCTATACTTGTGCTTTTACAGTTTATTTATTCTAAATGAATCTAATTTTAGAAAGGTAAATACTTTTGTCCTGCTTGGCTCTCTCATGAAAGCAAAGATCTTCTGTCTAGAATGTTGCAAGTTGATCCTGTTAAAAGAATATCAGTTGAAGAATTGAAAGTCCATCCTTGGGTTGTAAAAGATGTGTGTATTCCTGCAGGCTTCTTCGCATCTTCAACAGAAGTACATATTTCCACCTTTTTTTTTTTATTAATCTAAATATAGGGACTGAACATTATAAGTATGGGGAATGTTTAATGTTTTAAAATTACTGCAACATATTTTATAGAATTTAAAGTATTCTAACATATGAATTTTAATAAAATGTCAGAGAAAGTAGGAAAATTTTATGTTTTTTTTTTTTTTTTTTTTTTTTTTTTTTTTCGCATTTCAATGGTTTTGTATAAGACATTTAATAAATATCAACTGATGACTTGTTTTGTTTTAGTGTATATTCCATGTAAAAATTAAAAAAAATAAATGGGTATTGATAATTTTTTCTTTAAGGAAACATCTGAAACATAAAATGGTTCAGATTTTTCAGTTTTCAGCTATCAGCCTAAAAAATAGAGCTAAAAGATTACATAGCTAAATGATTATCGGGTCGAAATGTTATGATATATTTTATGCTCTGTGTTTGTGGCTGTGTACATAGTTTTTAATGTTTTGGCATATTTTTCTAAAATTTTATTTTTGGTAAGCAATTGAAACATTCCAAAATCATGTAATTAACTTGTTCCTTTAAAAATATCTAACATTGTAAGTCTGAGTTTTTTAAATAATGAAAAATATGCTCTTAAAATTTTTAGGAAACTTTTTAGTAAAATATTTTCAAAAGTGAAAATTGCTTCTTATTATTCTCAGATGGTATGTTTTCAGACAACAGAACAATTTTTAAGGTGATATTTTCTGCAGTATTTTAGAAAAAGTGCACCAAGCAGACATATTGTTAAAAAAAAAAAAAAAAAATATGTAGGAAGCTAATTAGTTCCTGAAAACTAATTTATGCATGAAATAAATTTCTTTTGATATATATATGAGCTATAATGTGTATATTTACTGTAAAATAATAATAATAAATAAATAAATAAAAGTCATTTTTATTTTTAAGTAAAATATTTGATGTTAAATATTTTGTAAAAACTGTTTCATTTTATATTTCATGATGTTCCAAGTGCCCTTAAATTATAGCATATCACTCAAATGGAATTTGTTAAAACTTTTTTTGTTATGAATGTTAATGTTTAATTGAATGGTAGCATTATAAAATGTAAGTTGAGTACATTTAAATTTATGAAATAATCTGGCTTAAAAGCTAAAATGTTGCTTTTACCTCGTTTCTAGTTTAAATGAGGAAAATATATTTTAAAACTGTTTTTAAATTGTCTGTTATTTTTATTTTCAGGGAGTAGAGTATGATGCAGAATGTTTAGCAGAATTGGCAGTATATCATAAAAGATCAATGAAATCAATTGAATTTGCTCTTAAACGTGTAAGCGAGAATAATTTTATACATAAATTATTTTTTGCAATTTGTTATTGTTTGATATAAAAGTCAAAAAAGAAAGAAATGTATGTGGCAATTATCAATTTTAAAAATTTGTTTATTTAAACACTTTTTTTTTTTTTTTTTTTTTTTTTTTTTTTAAATAAATAATTTGTTCCAGAAAATGATTTGTTATGAGTTATCCATTCTATTGATTACAGATTAGAATTAAATTAGTCATAGAATTGATGAAATTCAAAGTGCAGTGTAGCATTAAAATTCAACCCAGGCTTTCCTTCTGCCTTTCTCAGTTTAGCACCTGGACTTGATTTTTTTTTTTAAGTGTATGAATCCATTCATTCAAAAAATTAAATAATTAATACATAACTTCATAAAGCTTATCACATGATATACCTATTTCTGCAAATACAAAAATATTCAGAAACTTTTGGTTTTGAATTGATTGATTGTATTGTACATTGTAAAAAGTATATTAAATTTCAAAATTATTTTTCCAGTTATGGAAGAGCAAGGCAAAACTTATCTTCTTTTTTGAAGCTTCATTTTTACATGCCTGGTTATTTGTTTAGTTTTCTGAGTAGAAATAAAATGGATTCTTTATTCACAATAGTATATATCATCCATTATTTAATTGCAATTCCAGCAATTTCTCTCAGACAAGGAGTATAATTTATCCGTGAACTGGTAAATATCATTTATGAGTAAAATATTTAAATTGAATTAAAGTATTTTTATAAAAATAAATGAATGTATTTTTATTTATTAATTTATCTATTCTATTGCTTTCAAAAGGCTGAATTCTTTAAAAAAATTTAAAAGATTGTCATTTGCCTAAAGAATTATTTAGTTGTATAGAATTCTGTTATTACAACAACTACTACCAAAAAAACTTAAAATGTTTCATATCATTATAATTAGAAATCAAACAACAATTCTTTTTCGTTTTTGGTCTAACGTTTGACTTTTGCTGAAAAATACTCTCAAAAATTTGACTAAACTTAAATTATTCATATTCCAAAAATCTTGTTTCTTCCTTTAGAAATTTTCAGCATTACTCATTGATTTGAAATGTACGGTTCAAATGAGACTATTTATTTATAGCTGTGAGCTTTACTGTTTATAATTATTAGTCATGACTGATTTAGGATGTGAGTACAAATTATAAAACAAACAATGCATATATGACTGAAATTTGAACATGCTTTTCATCTATACTAATAAAATCTGTGCGCCTCTGTCTGTCTGTCTGCTTGAAGCCGATTACAGTTCGTAACGCGGGCGAGTTGGAAGTCGCGAGAGTGTCTTTTGATTCGAAAAATTCCGGGAAAGTCATTTCGGGCATTTTCGAGACCGTGGGACCAAAATTAAAAAAGTTATGAATTAAAAACCGGTCGGGAATCAGAACGGAAAACGTCACATTTCCCAAACGGAGCTCCCAGGCAGAACACTGCGCCACCTTGCGGTGATAGACTAGAACTTTTCCCCTTTGGCTAAAAGAAGAAGCAGCCGAAAGCCCCTTTTTCTCCCGTCATTTTGTCAAAGAATGTATAAGAGAAAAATAACTGATTGGTAAAAAATGTTAAACACAGTTTAATTAATATAATAAGTACAACTATTTAAGCACAGCAAGATACATTCACTAAGAGGTAATAGTGTTGCTAATTAATATTTTGAGGATCTCAGATGTAACTGGCTATTCATATATTAATTCTGTATGTGAGTATTAATCGTTGTAGCTCATTTTCATACTTTTTCTTTTTGGTAGCATACACGAATATTCTGTAACCTAAGATTTACGCGATTAATACTAATTTCTGTTAGTACAAACGGAAAACGAGCTGCCAAAATTATTTGTTAGTTATGTTGTTTGTGATATTAATGAAATTATTTTTTTGCGCGTTTTTTCTTAAACTATCATGCAGACAGTTTTTAAAGTAGAAAAAAACTGATTACATATTCAGAATCTGCGTAAAAGTCTGCTTCTGATGAACCAAAAAATACGAGAAAATGTCTTATGAGCGCGCAGCACCAACCGTGCAAAACCAAATATTTTTAACGGCACGATGGCGACCATGGAGTGTAGCGCCGGTGGGCTGGCTTCGCACGGTGGGCGTGTAGCGCCCACTGTGCGAAATCACATATTTTTAACGGGATAATGGGCGCATAACAACCATAGCTCTTTAATTTACTTTTTTTTGTGTTTGAGGATTCGAACACCAAGACTTGCTTATTAAATGAATTTTTTTGCTTATTATATACTGCTTAATATTTAGGTTCGTTTGGAAAAAGTGGCCCAGCTAGCGGGCGTAGCTCGCTAGTATACTCATTAAACGTTGCAGACATTAATAGAAAATTTTTTGAAACTGCAGAAATGGTCTTTGAAAAAGTTCTAGTATAATAGATGGTCATTTTCAAAAATTATTTTAAAAGATAAATAGGTATCTATGCCTAAAACATTTTTTAATTAAGTGAAATAGAAAATCCTTCTGTCATTGATAAATTAATTACATTTTATTTTATATGAAAATTAAAAATTTTGCTCAGAAAGAGGGGGGGGGGTCTTTTGGGAGGAAGGGAGCAAATATTTATTTTGATTTTGTTGTCCACAACTGTAAATAATAATAATAATACATTTTTATTTTTACCTATATTTTTAAAAGTAGCTAAAATTAAATATGGCTCAGTTTGAGAATGTTGAAATAGAAAATAAAATTGATAGTTAATAATTTCTAGGCTTAAAGTGTTGTCTTAATTGTAATGTTCTAAATGTGAACAAACTTTACTCCAATTAAAGAAGTAAAAGAAAATCTACTCTTACCATTACTTTGTTAACTGTATGAGCTGATTCAAAGATTTTGTCAAACACATGATGATTATAGCTATATATATATATATATATATATAATTATAAATTATATTAAAAGAAAACAAATTAATAACTGATATATATAAATATGACAAATGGAAAGAATTTAATTTTAAAGTAAATACATTTACTAACTTTAAATCCTGTCTTCTTAATTCTGTATATCGTAATATAATCCTTAATCTATATATATAAATAAAAAGTCTGGATTTTGTATTAATCACAGCACAAAAAAATCTACCGAACCAAAAATCTTGAAAATTGGGGTGAAAATACTTCTTATAACATCGAGTGCCACTAAGAAGGGATTTTCGAAAATTCCACTCCTAAGTGGAGTAAAAAAAAGGAACGAAATTAAAAAAAATTCCTTAAAAATCGACATTTGCAGCTATTTTTCAACTGATATCATATTTTAGTGTATTTTTTCATGCTGAATCGAATGATACTAAGCAAATTCTTATAAATCCAGTAGTTCGTGAGATACATCACATTTTCCAAATTTGGCGATTTCTTTTGCGCAAAAACCTAAAATTTTCAATCCTTATCTATATATATAAAAGAAAGTCTGGATTTCGTATTAATCACAGTACAAAAAAATCTACTGAACCAAAAATCTTGAAAATTGGGGTAAAAATACTTCTTATAACATCGAATGCTGCTAAGAAGGGATTTTTGAAGATTCCACCCCTAAGTGGGGTAAAAAAAAGAACGAACTTTTAAAAAATTCCTTAAAAATCAGTTTTTGTACTTATTTTTCAACTGATAACATATTTTAGTGTATTTTTTCAAGCTGAATCGAATGGTAATAAGCAAATTCTTTTAAATCCAGTAGTTCGTGAGATATTTCACATTTTCCTATTTTGGCGATGTCTTTGCCTCAAAAACCTGAAATTTTCAATTCTTTTCTATATATATAAAAGAAAGTCTGGATTTCTTATTAATCACAGCACAAAAAAATCTATCCAACCAAAAATCTTGAAAATTGGGGTAAAAATACTTCTTATAACGCCGAATGCCGCTAAGAAGGAATTTTCGAAAATTCCACCCCTAAGCGGGTACAAAAAAGAACGAACTTTAAAAAAATTCCGTAAAAATCAGATTTTACAGATATTTTTCAACTGATGACATATTTTAGTGTGTTTTTTTTTATGCTAAATCGAATGGTACTAAGCAAATTCTTTTAAATCCAGAAGTTCGCGAGATTCTTCACATTTTCCTAATTTGGTGATGTCTGGCGAAAAACTTGAAATTTTCAATCCTTATCTATATATATAAAAGAAAGTCTGGATTTTGTATTAATCATCGCACAAAAAAATCTACTGAACCTACAATTTTGAAAATTGGGGTAAAAATACTTCTTATATTATTGGGTGCCGCTAAGAAAGGATTTTGCAAAATTCCACCCCTAAGGGTTGTAACAAAGTGAACGAACTTTTAAAAAATTCATTAAAAATCAGATTTTGTAATTATTTTTCAACTGGTAACATATTTCAGTGTATTTTTTCATGTTGAATCGAATGATACTAAGCAAATTCTTTTAAGTCTATTAGTTCGTGAGATGCTTGACATTTTTCTAATTTGGCGGAGCCTTTGGCTCAAAAACCTGAATTTTCTTAACAATATCCAGAAATGATGCGACATATTCTACCCTTATATTCCTGAGAGTTCCATAATCAGGTTAACATGATTATGAAAGTTATATTTAATTATCTCAATGTATACAAAACGCAAAGAGAAATTTCATTCTGGCCGCTTATAACTTAAGTTCTACTAGATTGATTTTAATGGAAGTTAGTAGGATAATTTTTCAGAAATTATGTTAGAATGAAATATAGCATTCTAGTTAAATACTTATGAGATGTTTTAAATCAGGTGTACCCAATCACAAAAGGTTGGCTTTATTTTAAAGGTTCCGCTGAATCAATTTTTATGTCATTAAAAGTGTTAACACGTTGAGCGCTTAGTCATTCATCGGTGACTAACATTGAACTTTCTGTTTAGATGACTGATATTTCATCGATGATAGACAATCTAAAATATGATATAAAACTAAAAATTAATATGATATAAAAATTTCGTTTGATTCAAAGTTTCTTCAGAAAAGCTGACCAGCGTAGCGGGCGAAGTCTGCTAGTCATTTATATAGAGTAAAATGTTTAAGTTCTTCTCATTTAATTAATACAAATGTTAAAAAGCTTGTTTTAGATGCTATAAATAATGGTTTTCCTAAAAAATTCATATATTCTTTAATATACAATTAGTAAGTACATGATCTAATAATTAATTAATTTTTGCGTAAAAAAAGTACAAAAAAATTATTGAAACATAAAAAATAAGAATAAAAAAATTAAAAATGAAAAAAATACATTTAAAAAATGTATATAATAGGTTGGTTGAGTGGGTAGATATTAGAATACGGAGGGGGGGGGGCGGTGTTGTCTGGATAATACGCAAAGGTTAATGTAATATATTAAAAATAAAATAAAATAAAATAAACTTGAGAGTGGGAAATTCATTTGTTAATTTGGTACAAAATTTCTATGGAGTTTAAATAATACCAATGTATGGATTATTGTTTAGTTATATCTATTATATTAATAATTTTAATCATTTACATTATTAAATTGCACTTCACTTTTAATAAATTAGTGTACAATATCACTGCTAAATGTATAGGGTACATTTCTTAATAAGCTACTTTTTAATCTTTAATCTTCCTTAATTAAGATATTGAGTTCAGCCTAGCATAATCAAAATAAATGTTATTGATTTAAATAATAATAGGGTAAGCTAGGTTTTTCTGTTATTACCTTATTCTGCTTTTAATTAATTTATTAATGTAATATTATGATGTGTATGATAAGTCATTTTTTGTTTTTATTATCTCCATTTTTCTGTCATATAACATATGAATACTTCTTGTTTTAATTTACCACATGCAATGTCAGGGTTAAGATAGTGCATTTGGGATTCATTCTACTTTATAGCTCATAAATGTCTTATTTTATCAATATCCACTATAGATTACTTGGTATTTCTTTAATTAATTTTGGTTTTATGTGTGTTAGTAGTCCCAAATTCGTATTGTTTTGCTTTCTCATGGCAAATATGAAGATGAAACCACACACTCCATTTGTAGTTCCAAAGTATTTGGGACCTGAAGATTCTGTTTTGGTTCTACAAATTCCATTTTTATTCATATTATTCTTTTTCCTTCCATATTAAATGTGATATAAGTTATTAAATTCAATGATTAATTTCAAATGGTTAATATTGTTTACTATTAATGGTCTTATATATATTTTCTTTCCAGAAAAAATTTGACTATTTAACTGCTACCTATTTGCTACTTTTGTTGAAGAAAAAAGAAGGAAGACCTTTAAATCTTATTCAGAAAAGCAATATTTTGCAGGAAAGGGTATGTGATAAAGGTTTTATTTGTTTGCATTTATTTTCCATTAAAAAAAAAAAAAAAAAAAAAAAAAAAGATTTTTATCAGAAGAATATTTTTTATAAAAATTTTTTCATTTATATATATAACATGCTTTTCATAATTTTGATAATCTACTTTCTATATCACTTCAAATTTCAAATGATTTTAATAGGGTTTCATTTTTTATGTTAATTATACATAAAGACAGTATAAATACTGGTTTCAATGAATTTTTGTTATGGTAATATCTGAGTTACTTTGGTTTTATTTGTAAAAGTATACATATACATTACTTTGCTTTAAAATGATTTTGTATGCAAGTCTTCCCCTTTAAATATTACAAAACAGAAAATTTGACTTGTTTCAACAGAGTTAAAAAATTACATTCGGTCTGTCTGTCCATGCACTAACTCCCGTAAATGTCTCGGATTTTTATGCAATTGATAACTGTTATTTAAGGTCACCTAGGCATGCTTGGTATTGTATATGAAGTTTATGGAGGCACCTTAAAAGAAATCTATTACATTATGGTATATGGGGAAAAATATTTGTATAACATTACGCTATTTCAAATGTGTTGTAAGATATAAGTTACTGAATTTTACTATAAGATGATTATGGTAGAATATGGTATTCACAGCATTTGTAGTTCATTTACTGGGACACACTAAATAAATTAGTTTTTTACTATCTTTGAGTAATAATTGTTGATAGTGGATTTTCAAATTTACATGTGATTTTTAATTAATTTATTTTATTTATTTATTTTTGCATTTTACTTATTGTATGTAAATTCTATACCTCATATGCAGGGCTACACAAAATAATTCACCTATTATTCTCCTTATTAGCAGGAATTGCTGATGGGGAATTTTTCAAGTAAATATGCATATGTTTCTTGACTGAATTGAATCTTGGCATGCATATGGTTAATATGCATATATAGGACTGTTCAAAGAATTTGGTTAATTTTCCAATTGTAAAAGAGAAGAAGCTGAAATTGGATTTTCAAATGTGTTATATGTTTCCATATGGTTGAATCAGACATAAATTTTTAACTTATTAAACGGTGCAGGTTTGTTACATTATTCTAAATGTGTTAGAAAGTGTTTCATAATCTATTCTTGATACATGATTTTTTCCTTTTGTTATAAGGCTGTTCTCAACTGCTCTGCTCAATGTAGGATCAGCTTAACACCTATCCTGCAATATCTGTAGTCACATTGTTTACTTTTTTAATAAAGTAAATATGCCTGCATGATGAAGGCTTAAATAATTTTAAATATTTTCTGGGGAAAACAAAAAGTTTATTAAAAACTGTAGTATATTAGAAAGAACATCATTGAGAAAAAACATCAGCACAGGCACATATAAATCAGAATTGCAGAGATTTCATAGAGTCCACAAAATATAAACAAATTCATACTGTACATAACATTAAAACAAATTGACACTTGCTATTAAACTAAATATCCCCCAAAAGAAAGCTTAATTCTAAAACCTACTCACATGTTGAACTGAAGTGAAAAGTACAAGAGGACATGCCCTCTGGTACATGTTGACACAACTGTGTTAAAATTACATCACTATAAACAACAAATCAGATAAAGGTTAATTTAAAACAGAAAATTAACTTGACCACCAATCATCCAACCACATGCTGAAAAGGTAAACAAGCATGCACACTGGCTGTAAGTATTAGACTATTGAATTTTTGAACTTTTAAAATGAATAATTATAAGATATTTAGCAAAGTTAAACTTAAAATAGAACAAACTTATAAGCTGGTGGCTATAAAAAATAAATAAATAATAATAAAAAGAAAGAAATAAATAAAAATTAGTTTTTTTCTTTTTAAATATTTGAACATTATTATTAAACATTATAATAACACAGAAAAGCTGGCAATAATAAAAATGTAACTTCAACATTACATTCAGCAAGCGTAAAACTTTTTGTTCCTTTTTTTAACTTAAAGATATAAAATTTGGAAAGCCTGACTATGGAAGTGCTTTTGAATCGAACTATGTTTTGCTTTTTTGGATAAATAAATTACCTATTGAGTTATAAGCAATTTTCATCATGTGACAAACACATTTTTTTCCCCTTCGCTAAGTAGTTATTTTTCTTTTAGATGGAAATTTGGTTCAAAATGCACGCTTTCACATTATTTCCCTAAAAATCTGTTGCATTTGAGGGGGAAAAAAAAGAGAGAGAGAGAGAGAGAGAATTTCTGAACCACAACACCTGCCAGTTTCTTGCATTTCCAACAAAAATAAATTAAAAATTATATTAAAGGTTGTCCTTTTGGATTTGAGAAAATCTTTAAAGGAAAGATGCTGTTATTGATTATAACTAGATTCCAATATGTCTACAAACTGAAAAAAATATCTTCTGTTTTTTAATTTAATTTTTTTAATTTTTTCTAATTTTTAGATGGAGAATAAAAAAGAAAAAAAATCTTGGATGTTTTATTATTTTGATTATTTATTGATAAATTAAGTCTCTAAAATTCTCAAAAATAAGTGTTATGTGTATGCTAAAAAATGTATCACTTTAAGATTAACATGCTCATTTATGAATATATATTCTTTTTGCTTATATTTCCAATTTTGTTTTTTATTTTAGCATTCTAATAATTCAAATTCAGTGTTTGAATCATCGCCTCTTGTAAAAAGAATTTCAATGGACAGTCTACCTAATTCAGAGTTGCTGAATTTAGGAAGCCCTTCAAAGAAATCCATGGAGTCTATACTTACAAATATATCTGGAACTTCTTCATCATGCAGTGTTAAAAAATTTGACAAAGAAAATTTTATCCTTCCTCGTGTTCCTTCTCCTAAAAAGAACAAGAAGTCCTATACAAATATCAAAACTGAAGATAGTATTGGTAAGATGGATCCATCTCACTGGTTTTATATAAGAAATTTATGTATTTTCTTTTATCAGATCTTCATGTGCTGAAATTGATAATTTAAGGTTTAACCCGTATATTATAGCTTGAAAAGTATCAAAACAAGCAATTATTCTCAAAATAAAATAAAGACTGTTTACAGAATTTTTGCTAACAGCTAAACTATTCAGAATATTATTATTTGTTTTGGAAAATTAACAACTGTACTTCACATAAAGTTGATCAGATATATTTGGATTTACATCTTTAACATTGTTAATACTTTCTAAGGTTATGAAAAGAAAAATTCTAGTCATGTGTGCAGTTACATTTAATTTGATTGTATATGTAGCTGTAAAATTGAAACTTGAATTGTATGTGTTTGATGCCACTATAAAGATGAAGAAATTTTTCCCATTTCCCGCTTTCATGCCTGTTTGTTTTTGATTTTTTAATCTGTCTTTTAGTACAGTTTAAGAGGATTTAATTCATATTTATTACATGAATGTTTTACAAGATTTTAATTTTGTATGTATGCTTTTAGTTTCAAGGCCACCAAAGCCTCAATTAGTTATGTCAGCCTCTTTGGATGCCAAAGTAAATGAAATAGGTTGCATTACTCCCCAGATTGCTGCCGAAAAAAGGTAAAATTACCTTTTTTACCCTTACAAATCTTATGTTTAAAGTTAATGTACAATGTAGATATCATATTATTATTTTCTAATTCTTAATAATTATATTAAATGCATTTTCTTATTAATAATTATTTTAAATGCATTCTATATTATGTGGCAGTATTGATTTGTGTAAAACAATGAATCATTGTAATTTTATTGAGAAAATATGTATTTAATTTTCATGCTGTTTTCAGCTATACATGCTCTTGTTTAATTATCTCTTAATAAATGCATCTAGATTTTCATGCAAATGTATTCAAAGAATTTAGAATTATAGATTATTATTATTTTTTTTTTTTAATTTCTTTTCGTTTAATCTATCTCACTTATAAGTAGAACTTATTTGAAAAAGAATACATTTGAAATCATAGTGAACCTTCTGAAACATTTAGTGAACATGTGTCATTGTCGCAAAACTGTTGACCAAAGTGGTTGACTGCTAGTGGACATGACCAAAATTAGTTTCCCTGTTGTATTTTAATTATTAACTACAGTTACATTGTAACTCATTGAAACAATAATAAAATAAAACAAGCTGAAATAATAGAGAACATTTTCTGTTCTTATTACTCCAATACAGTTTCTCAAATGGGATAGTCTTCTTGGCTGAAGCTATTCAACTATAATCAACTGTCAAAATCTATTTTGATCAAAAGACTGTTTTAATTTTTAATAAAAGAAGTAATCACTGGAAGTGAGGAGGGAGATAGGTCTTTAATAATATAAAAGCAAATATTTCACCTGTAATTCATAATTTTTTGACCTATCAAAATATTAAATTTATTGGTAATTTATATTTTACAAAAGAAAACAAAATTTATCTGTAAGAAATACAGGGATGAGATTCTTCCGCGGATCTGCAGTTTTCAGCTTTTTTGTAATTTTTTAATTTCCGCTTTTTTCGGATTTTCGGATTTTTTTAAAATTTTTGCTTTTTTACCAATTTTTACTTTTTGAGTTTTCAAGAATTTATTTTGTGCAGACTTCTGTTTTTTATTCGTTTAATAATTGTAAAATAATTTTAATCCACATCAAAATATGCCTCTTTTTCAACACTTCAAATACGAGAGGTCCTTTATTGCATGCAGTGGTTATCTTATTTCATCGCGATCGCTGAATGCTCATTGAAAAACATAACGGCATTGTCTTAAAACAGAAGATTTACATGGGCGATTGTGTTCCGTGTATACCTCGGATTTCTGGATTTTTCGATCGATTTTTCCGAGTTTATGAGATTATTATATTTAGTGGAAAATTCGAATTTTAAAATATCACGAATTTCGACACATGGTGGCTGAAAAAAATCAATTTGTCGATTGTTCGCAGAAAGAAATTGACAATTTCGTCGAACTATTGTGAAAAAACAAGCGGAAAATTCACAAAGGATCGTGGAAAAAAAAATTTCTTTAAATGTTAAATGTGATTTTTGTCCAAAAATTGCTGGAAAACAGATATTTTGACACAAGATCACAGGTAAAACGAAAATATCGTCAAAGAGTCATGAAAAAACGTAAATTTGTTAATGGGTTATGCAAAAAAATCCCACGAATTTAATTAAAAAATCGCACAAAAAACTAATTTCTTTATAGAATCGCGTGGTAAAAACACAAATTTCGTAATTAAAAAATTTAAATTTCCTCAAAAAATTGTGAAAAACGATCAATTTTGTCACAAAAATCTCAGAAAAATGATCAATTTCATCTAAAAATACCGCGAAAAAACGATCTATTTCATCAAAAAATCATAAAAAAGCTATCTATTTCATCAAAAAATCATGATAAAACGACCAATTTCATCAAATAAATGCTAATAAACTGCAAATTTCGTCATAAAATCGCAGAAAAATGGCAAATTTCATGAAAAAACTTCAAATTTCATTTTAAAAAATCACATAAAAACAGTAACTTTTGTCAAATAAGTGCGAAAAAAGGCCAATTTCGTAAAAAGATCGCGAAAAAACGACCGATTTTGTCAAAAGATAGCGGAAAAGCCGCAAATTCCGTCAAAAGATAGTGAAAAAAAAAAAAAAAGGGTTATTCCTGGATTGCAATTTTCTGTTCCAAAAACTTTTTTGCTGCTTTAAAAACTTATTTTGTTGTCACTTTTTTTTTTTTTTTTTTTTTTTTTTTTTTTTTTTTTTTTCTGCTCCAAATCTTTTTGATTGAATGGGACCTTTGAAATTGGTATATTTTGCATTTGATAATTTTCAGGGTTTTCTACTTTGTATCACTTAATTTTCAGGATTGTTCATTCTAAGTCACAATCACCCCTGATTTTAGTAAAATAAATTTTCATTATCAAATACTTTCCGCCTATTTCATGTTAATAATTTCTTTTTTATTTATGCAAAGCTAAATTGTATGTAATTTATATTTATTAATAGCAATTGTATTTGCTGCGATTAAAATTCCTGTCATTTCTCAAACATCGTTCGCGCAGTTTTCAGCTTTTTTGCTTTTTGGTCAATCTCATCCTTGGAAATATTACAGTTTCAATTAATTCGTATCTACAGAAATGCTAAATTTTATTGGCAAAATGTCTGTTGATTCTCAACACAAAAAGCAAAATTTGGTATCATTAAGAAAAGTATTTGAATAATGTTAATGAAAATTAGCCCTTGGTTATAATTCTCCTACATGCAAAGACATTTTTTCATCTGTTTGTATCCTCATGTCAAGCAAATATTTTCACACTTTAAATTTATAATGTTATTAGAATTAGCAAATCGTAAAAAAGTGGCATCAGGGACAAAAAGTGAGAAGTAAAAATGAAAATTAATTGAGCTCCATATGATTTGCTATATGGGAAATTAACATTGAGAAGTTACACTGGAAATAAATAAATATTGTACTACCATGCAATGCTTAAATAACATTGCTTTTGGGATTATTTGTTGAAATGTTCATCCATTCAATGAGTTATATTTCTACAATTAACTGTTTTAAGTTCTATGTTTTAAAAAGTTATATGCACCCACACCAATAACCCAAATATGTCTGTAATTCTAAATAAACACCATTTTGCTAAAAGCAGTGTGTGGTATTTTTTATTTTATTTTTTATGTTCTTGCAATGGTAGTAGCAATAGTTAAATCTTATTAAATAAATTACTATAAGACACCATTCTTATTTAGAGCCAAATCATTTGAGTCACCGAAAAGCACACCAGTCACTCCCCAGAGGAAAACACCATTGCATCTATCTTCATCTGCCAAAAAAGTGTTTGGAAGCATTGAAAAAGGTTTGGAATGTATGAAAACTTTTCTAACGCCTAAAAAGCGTCTCTATTGTGGATCAGATACTCCTAGAAAAGTAACAGTAAGTGTTTATAATCTCCATAATGCTTTCAAACTATATTATGTTTGTATTTTTATTGAAACCACCACTTAAAGATTATTGTTAAGAATACTGTATCAAAGAAAAATTTCTATTATCTTTTTGTATCTTTCCTTAGTTATTATGTTTTCAAATTTATTAAAAATAGTAATTGTGTGCTGCAGAACTTTTCATCCATATCTAGAATGTTAGAGTGTAATTCATACTATAGGAAACTGTTCCCATTGTCCGGGGTAGGGTCCTGCATCGGATCAGGTAACCATTAATATTTAACAGAACTTGACCCAATCCATATTTAAGTAGATATTTAGACATTAGTTATATATATAGCTGTTTATTATTCTAAATATATGATAAAACAAATAGGGTTTGAAATAGCATATCTGATGGCACAAACCACACACAAAATAGGAAAAGCCTGTATAATGAAAACTGCTATGTCAAATTCTTCCTTTTGATTTCTCTCTCAGATATGTAATTCTTGCTCTATTTATTTATTTATTTATTTATTTTTGAAATTTCTGAAAATTAATTTGCCAGACAGTCACACACACACACACACACACACACAAAAAAAAAAAAAAAAAAAAAAAAAAATCATCAATTTAAACAACTGATTTAGGAAAAAAATAATAAATGGTCAAGTGTGAGTATTACTAATGTTCAGAGGATTCCATACAATAATCATAACTATTATTAACCCCTTTGCATTAAAATAGGTAAATAATACTTAAAAAAAAAAATCCTGATTTTAAAATGGATATTTTTTTTTCTTATGCGTACAAATCCTGATTTATGTGATTAATTCTAATTAAATTAGTATGTTTCCAACAGTGGGAAGTTCATTGCTTTTATACTGCTACTAGGTATTGCTATTATTTTCAACACAATCTAACTGATTGGGAAAGTAATCCTACGAATTGAATATTTCCAACTGAGCGAAAAATTGACCAGGCTGGGAATCGAACCTAGATACTTGGCTTACAAGGCCAATGCTTTACCTGTTAAGCAGGGTTCGTTGATTTAAATCGGCTTGATTTTAATCATGATTTAAATCAACTGATTTTTTAAAAAAAATCATTGATTTAAATCAGTTTTTCTTTTAAGTTATTTTTTAATAAATTTCAGATGAAACAAATATAATAATGTGCTTTAGTATAATTTAGTTTTATATACCATACATAATCAAACAACTTTCAGAAAGATAAAGCTTAAGCTTAGTAAAAATGTAAAATAAATGTAAAGTTTAGAAAAAAAATGCTTTCAAATTTCATTTGAATCAAATTATAAAATAATCTTGCAACGGTAAAGATATCTAAACAGAAATATACTAAATATTTGAATATTTACTCATTAGTATTTAGAAAAACTTTTGCAAGATGAGGTAAAGTAAAATTGTATGATTTTATGTGCTGTACTTTGGTGAAGCCTGCTATATAAGGATTTGGGCAAAATCTGAATCAGCAATTGATTTATTTTTTTAATTTAATATAATTGATCTCAGCCCTTTAGAATTGTGGAAGGTATTTTTGTTACAGTTATCAAAAAAGCTCATACTAAAAAGAGAATTAATGATCAACTAGCTTTTTACTGCAATAGATTAATCTGCTTCAATCGAACAAATGTTTTTTGCCTTTGGTTTGATACTTTCAGAAATTAGAAATCAACAGATAAAACTGTTAAACCGCTGCCATCGAAATGCTCAAGGCCAGAGGTCACAAATTGTGAGGTATTCATTATTTGACTTACTTCTCAATCATGTTGGAATTCACACTAGAAAATTTTGAATAACAATTTACTTTTATTTTATTTGTGGAATATCAATCATCGTATAAATTAACTTATGATTAATTACTTCTTAAACTTAAACATACACATGAGAATTTGGAATCCCCCAATAAAAGAATATCCAGATGCGGCAACACTGTAGCATTCTTTCTCTGGCTGAATTTTAATTTAGGGATTCCAAGTTCTTATTAGTGAGTTTAAATAGTTATTGTTTTATAAGATGATAAATATTTCACAAGTAAAATAAAATTGCCATTCAAAATTTTCTTGTGTAAATTCCAACACTACTGAGAAGTCAGTCGATTAGTGATAACATCTCAATTTGTGTCCTCTGGCCTTAAGTATTTTGATGGCAGCAATTGAACTCATTTTTCTCAGTCAACACTTAAAAAAAAAAAAAAAAAGTTAAAAACTTCCAATTTTGTTTAAATTTTTTATGTGTTGCAGATGTTTTTTATTTTAATTAAAATATTGAAGGTTGAATTAATTTTTGACATCTGATTTGTAGTTTTTCATGCATTTTGTGTAATCAAGATTTTTTTCATAGCCTAAAATTTTACTTTGAAATAATATGATTCATTTATGTAAATTGTGTAACATTAATAATAGATAATACTTATAATATGCATGTCTATGTATGTAAGCTTTATATTATTTAAATTAAACAAAAAGTCATAAAATAATAATAATGTGTGGCAATTTTTAAAAAAATAAAAAAAATCTGATTTAAATCAAAAAAATCCGATTGTTTTGATTTTTATTAAAAAAATCAAAAAAATCACGAACCCTGCTGTTAAGCTACCTGGGCGATAGCCAGCTGGGATTTTTTGCTCAGGTAACCTAATTGGTCATAACATCTGGTCTGTCATTTAGACAGCTCAACAGAATAGACCGCAGGTAATGGAACTCCATATGATGATGGGTACATAGATATACTATTATTTTCAACACAATCTAACTGATTGGTAAAGTAATCATGTGAATTGAATATTTCCAACTGAGCAAAAAAATGACCAGGCTGGGAATCGAACCCAGATACTTGGCTTACAAGGCCAATATAGGTATTGCATTACACAAATATATTATTAAAAGTTATCTGGGCTTTAAAAGTTTATGGTACACAAAGTAAGTCGCTCCCGTCATTATTTATAATCCAATTGTCCCTGTCTCCCCTTTTAGGGTTAATATCTCGGATATTTACCGACAAAGTTTTTTCAAAAATAAATATCAACAAACAATACTTTTATACTTCTGTTATAGGTATTTCCAACGCTCCTGAACGCCTTAGTTCAATGTAGATGTCTGCACAAACCCGGGCTTGACCTGTGGTCCGTACCCGGCAGAATTGTTTCAATGGGCCGGGCCGGCAAAAAAAATCAATGGGCCAGATGGGCCGGGCCGATAAAAAAAATTTTCAGGCTTGTCGTTCTGAAGATTTAAGCGGAAACGATAAAATATGAGCTATTTTCAATGAAAATGGTTTTAACGAGAATAAGTATAAATGTGCTTCACAAGCCATACTATACTAGTTTGACAGCATCAATATAAAAATATACAATGTAGAGATCGGCATCGGAGAGTTACATTGTGCGTAACTCGTAGTAATATTTATTTAGCTGACTCATGCCAGGGCGATATCAAGCTTGCGTTATTTTTTTTATATATAGAATGGCCGGACCAGAACTAGACTTAATTGTTCTCAATATCTGTTGGGCAGAAAACATGATTTGTAAAATTATTAACAGCGATAAAGAACTTATGTTTGCTTAATCTTTGGATATATACTTCTTGATGGTTTTTAAATTAATTTCTCAATAATGCAAAAGTTTGACAAATTTTCTATTTAATTTTAAATTTTAAGAGTATAAAAGTGATAAGCCTAACTATTGAAGGGATTTGGAATCGAATAGTGTTTTTCATTTTTGGTGAATAAAATACTTGTATAACCTTGTTGAGATATAATAGTTTCTCAAATGATTGCAGATTTTTCTCCCTTCCCATACTATCGTTTCCAGAAATTCTATTCAAAATGCTAATTATGACAGTATTTTATTTGCTTGCAGTATTCTTAAATTGCTTGTATCAAAAAATTGATAACGCCATTCGATTATATAGTTTCTGAATAAAGAAGATGCCTGCTAATCTTATGCATTTCTGAGAAAAAAATGAATTTAGAAATGTATCAGAAATGAGCTTCTTTTGAATTTAAGAATCAATTTGGATTTAAAATCTTCAATAAAATGATATAGAAATATTTTTAAAATCTTTTATTAAACAGTGTCGGACGTTCCCCTCAGTCCACACAACTTTGAAGAATGTCCGTGGTAGATATAGCTGCCACCACCGATATTACTAGGTGATATCGGTCACCCACTGTGAGATAGGTGTAAATGAAGACTTACGCTAGTAACTGAATTATCAGTTTATTAAGAATATATGTACACACAAAATACGCTATTTACAAATTTATACAACCACAACTCAGATATAGGTGATCCGGTTCAACATTAAATTAGATACCGTAAAGATTGGTTGTGTACTATTCCAATTACACTTTCCACCTCACACTCAATACACGTTAAATTCACTTTTTTGGAGCTCAACCTTGAGTCTCCCAACACAAGTATACTGGGCCTGCACTTCTTAGCCCAGAACACTAAACACCAGGACGTCTGTGTCCTTTGCGCACCAGAAAACGCACTCCTTACGCTCTTCCACACAGAGCAACCTCTAGGTCCGAAACCTAGGTACCGAATCAATGATCTCTCAGACAAACTTGCCCTCTCCAAATCACTGCTTTCCCCCACATAAACCCCTTTGGAGCCTCCTCATTGGACACTCCATTCTTTTCTTGCTTAGTGGCATGCTACTAATCTGCTCACCATCCGCATACTTCACTGACAGGCGGACATGCCACTCAGCTATCTCTTTTCTCTAACACCCCACCTGTAAAGGATTATCTGGCAATTCCCCTTTCCACAAAGAAGGAATGTCACCTTGGAAATTCTGTACCCAACCATACAATAAAAATATTCAAATAGAGAAAGAGTAGACATTACATTCCTTAGCACAGGTGCTATCAGATCCTGACACCCCCCCACCTTAGCGGAAAATATGCCTTTTAGGGGCTAATTTTCCCCAAACATATAGTAATATCGCAGAAGAGTTCAATAGTCTCTTTACAGATTTCTTCATTATGCTTATTACATAGGTATTTCGAGGTGTCTGAACACTATCTACTGACATCTCTACTGAACCTTTACTAATATTATTATTACATAAACAATACACATGTTAATACAATATTAAAAAAAAAAAAAAAAATTCTACACACACACAGAAAAAAAATTAAATGTGTGACGACATCCCTTTAAGGTTGTCCACTATTGGGTCGTTGACACCAATGGGCTAACAACTGGTTGTTCTTCCCAGCTCTTTCTATGTAGTCTGGAAATTGCATCAGCATTTAAATGTTGAGCTCCTGGACGATGAGAAATACTCAGGTTCCAGCGTTGCAAGGCAAGAGCCCATCTAGTGAGTTTGGGGGACCTTGGGGTTGTTTCAGTGAGAAATTTTAATGGATTATGATCCATGATGATCTCAATTTGAGATCCATAGGCCCATTTTTCAAACTTTCGCAACCCAAAGAGAACACTCCAAGCCTCTTTCTCTATACTCGGCCAAGCACGCTGAGCCCCTGACAATTTCTGACTGGCAAAAGCTATTGGTTTAAACTGACCCTTTTCATCTTTTTGAGTAAGACAACATCCTACTGCCAGGTCGGAAGCATCTGCGTGGAGCTGATATTCCCGGCCTACGATAGGTGTAGCCAAACTCGTCACTTTACATAACTCATCCTTAAGAGTATTAAATGCTTTTTCTGCCCTCTCATCCCATGGTACAGTATTTTTAACCTTCCCTTTAGTCAATTCGGTTAAAGGTATAGCAATTTCGGCATAATTTGGAATATAAGATCGGTAAAATCCCATTAATCCCAAAACAGATCTAACTTCCTTTTTAGTTTTTGGTTTCTTTAGATCCCTTATTGCTCCTATTTTTTCCTCATCAGGTGCATGCGTTCCACCTCCAATTACATGACCTAAAAACTTAGTCAATTTCTCTCCAAATTTACATTTGTCTAGCCTAATCGTAAAATTTTCTCTTTTTCAACTCTTCAATGACAGCCCTAACATGTTCACAATGCTCTTCCCAGGTGTCGGAGAAAATGATGACATCATCAATATATGCTTCCGCATACCTCCGATGACCTTGAAGAACCTCATTCATATCTTTCTGAAACGTGGCAGCCGCCCCTGATAATCCAAAAGACATTGTACGCCACTGATAAGTTCTGTTATGCGTTGTAAAAGCTGTCAAATGTTTACACTCCTCCACCATTTTAATCTGCCAATAACCTCTCAATAAATCAATCGACGATAAATACTTAGCCGCCCCTGCAGTATACATGATTTCTTGAGAAATCGGAGAATCTTTCATCATCACTACCGAACTTAATGCTCTATAGTCTATACAAAGCCTAACAGTTGCGTCTTTTTTCGCCACACAAACAATTGGATGACTAATTTCAGCATTTGACACTTCGATTAGATTTAATTCTAATAACTCCTGAATCTGCCTATCTACTTCCTCTTTATAAGCTACCGGTACACTATATATCTTTGGCTTTTTCCTTTCCACCCCCGGTTTAAGATCAATACGATGTTCCCCTACATCGGCTGGTCGTACAGGACCCATAAACACCTCCTTATTCTCCCTCAAAATAGACTTTATATCTTTAACTTGATTGTTAGATAACCTTTTTATTTCGAACCTTTCTATATCTCGTTCTACTTCCTGATCCCGGTTCAAAATAGGAATTTCCCCAACTTCTCCAAATTCCTCATCACCCTCAAAAACAATATTAACTATATTACATTTAGCAATAAATTCTCGTATTTTATTTTGGTGCACATGCTTCCTACTCCCGTCAGCTAACTCAACTATAAAAGAATGCTGGTTTCGTTTTTCGACTATGGTTGCCGGCCCTTGCCACCTAGAATATAACTTATTAGTTGAATCGGGGATTAACAATATTACCTTATCACCTACTTCAAACGTTTTTTCTTTTGACCTTAAATTATAATGATACGCCATTCTATTTTGTTGCACCTCAGACGATAATTTTGCCTCATTTGCGGCTCTTTCTAAACGTCCCCTAAGTTTATTCAGATATTCATGAATCGGCGTAGTATCTAAGTGCGCCCCCTTATTTTCTCCTGCCCAGGACGACTTGAGAATCGATAAAGGACCCTCCGGCGCTCTACCACATAACAACTGGAAAGGTGCGATTCCCGTCGTAGAATTTGGGACTTCCCTATATGCCCATAATACAAATGGTATTTGTTCATGCCACTTTTTTCCTTCTTCTCTAATAGTATGATGTAACATACGTTTAAGGGTCTGATTAAATCGTTCCACGAGCCCGTTAGACTGTGGATACTGTGGGGTCGAAAATCTTGGACTAGCACCTAACCTTTTCTCAAATTCTTTCGTTAAATCGGCGGTGAAATTGGTTCCATTATCACAAGCAATTATATTCGGAATTCCTGTCTTCATAAATATTTGAAGTAACGCATCACACGCGGTTTTATCAGTTAAACTTTTTAAAGGGATCGCATCCGCCCACCTAGTATGTTGATCAATTAAGGTTAGTATATACTGATGCCCTTGGGAACTTTTAGGATCAATAGGCCCAATTAAATCAACATTAACCACCTGAAATGGAAGTTCCGGCCGCGACACTGGGGAAATAGGAGCTCTATCATTTACTTTAACCCCTCTAGTCAATTGGCACTCTAGACATGACTCACAAAATTGTTTAGTTTCTTTCGCCATCCCCTCCCAATAAAATGAATACCTGATTCTCTGTAAAGTTTTCTTGGCTGCATGATGCCCTCCAAATACCGAACTATGCACTAATTTTAGTATTTCTTCCCTTCTTAGTTTGGGTACTACTAATTGCGCTATAATTTCGCCTAACAATTTCTCTTTGTGATATAATAAGCCATTTACAATATAATAATCCCCCTTATCCATTTTAGCTAATTCCCAAGCTTTCTCTAATTCTTTGCATTCTAATTGGGATTCCTTAAACATCTCGGAATTGCTAACAATAGCTTTATTACCTTTCTCCACTTCCGTTTTTTCCGTATTCTGAGTTTGTACATTTTGCGAACTCGCTTCTATTGCGTAAACATTACAACTATCGTTATTCATACCTTCCTTTTCATTCAAGTTATCAATAATTTCCCAATTTTCTAACTCTTGGGTCTCTAGCAATGGCTCCTCCCGGTTGATACCTGACAACTCATTAATCACTTCGGGATGTAGAATTACTTGCTCATTAATATTATCAGTCACTGCGCAAAGCACTTCCTGATGAATTATATTAGTTTGTCCGAATTGTGGAATAGCTAACGGTAGTTTAACCAACGGCGATTTAACTGCTTCACCGAATAACCCTTGTAAATAAATACTACCCGCTCCTTTTAATTTTTCTTCCGGTACCAAATGTTTATGAACAACACTAATTTCACATCCAGAATCAACCAATCCCTTTGCTTTTTGCCCATTAACACTAACTTCAATTTTCTCAAGTTTATTTAATTTCTCCCCAATAACGTTAGTTCTCTGTTCGGCCTTTGCCGATATTCTCGCCACAATAGCTCCATTAGGTAACTCTTTGTTTTCTTTTACCGCAATCTTATGCACACCCGCTTTCGGATCTCTCCCTTTATTACCATTATTTCCCTCATTACCCACTTTATTACAAAAACGTTGGTAATGACCTCTCAAACCACATTTAAAGCATTTAGGAGCTGAAGCATCACTAGGCTTCTTAAAATCTATTTTCCTATCCGAAAAAGAATTAGTCTCATTACTCCCATTTTGCCTCCAATTATTACTAACTTTGTTATCATCCCTCGGTCTCATTTTTTCATTGTTTACGTGCCTATCTTTACCTTTAAAACTTTTATACGTAACGGCGTAAGACTTATGTTTAGCGTCAAAATAATTGTCACATTCTTTAGCAATTTTAGAAGTTTCTAACCATTTACCTTGATGAGTTAACCCAACATATGACGCTATTAACTGGTTGACCTTTTCATAAGAGTCAGCACCTCTAATCTTACAATAATTTTCCCATGTCGCTATCAAACGCGATACAAATAATACATGAGTTTCGTCTGGTTTCTCTTAGCCTTCTTAAAATTTTCCAAACATGCCTTCGGTGTCGGCTCATGTTCCCTTAGAACTAACTCCTTTAACTCCTCATAATTCTCCATTTGTTCCGTAGTGGTATAAATTAACAAATTATCCGCCTTATCTCCTAACATATTTAGTAGAATTTCGGCCTGCTGGTTTTCCGGTACATTTTTAGTTTTGAATGCCCTTTCTAAACTGTTGAAAAATAAATTCCATCCCTCGGTCCCTCCTGGTACTTTGATAGATAGAGTTTTAACACTTTTGATCAATTTTTCTATGCTACTTTCATTATTAGATTCCCTAGACCCATTGAAATTATTTGCCAATCCTTGCACCCTTAGTTTCTCCATTTCTAATTCATGTTCCATTCTTAATTTTTCCATTTCTAACTTTTCGTGTTTTTCTTCGCGCTCCAATTTTGCCTGTTTTTCTTCGCGCTCTAATCTTTCCTGCTCTAAACGTTCTGCAACAATAGCGTCAGATAATTCCTTAATAATCCCCTCGTCATACTCATCACTATCCATTATCTTTTTCTTAAGCTGCATTCTGGTATCATCTTCCGCGAATTCAATGCCCAATTCTTCGGCTATCACCTGAAGATCAACCTTTTTTAGTTTCAATAAGAAAGCCATACCTTCACCGATTGTTATTACCACCCTACAATAATATTTAAACCTAACAACTTAATATTTCCTAAATTTTTAACTTAGTACACATACATCTCCACTTATTTTACTAATTAATACCCTTCAGATAATCAATGCATTTAATTTATAATTAACCTACTGAATAATCTAATTTTCCTCAACCATTGCTATCACACAATACACTTCCAATAAAACAAAAGATAAAACAGTAATTTGATTTGATTACTATGCAATATAGGTCTCAATTTATACACTTAGATAACAACATACAATTTATAAAATAATACTGATACGTTGAAATTGAATAGGAGTATTGATGTCAATAAAAAAAAAATCCACATAAAGAAAAATTGTAAAACATGCATATATAAATTTCTACAATTATCCTCACTAAAATATTTCCAAATTCAAAACTGGTTCTCGCACTTAAAACTGAAAATCTTTACTTTTATTTTTACTCACTATGGTTCTCTTTTGAGCCTTTTTTTTTTCACTATGGCTCTCTTTTGAGCCTTTTTTTTGCTACTGGCCAATTAAAATTCTAAGCAAATGTTATTGTACACTCTTCAAACTTAAAAAAAATGTTGCTTCATTTAAATATTACTTTAACAATAATTTAACTTTAAGTAAATTTAATTATTCCTTTCAACTACTATTATCACAATTAGTTAAAAAAAAATTATAGACAATCAATACTAGCTCAAGTTATGACCTTTCCTTAAAACAATAGCCAATATGGTTATTACCACTTTTTAGGTAGGGAGTATTGATAAAACACATAAATGATATAGACAATTTACTTAAATTACTATTAATTATACAACAGCAAATTTTGGTTCGAGATGTCAGCAGAAAGATATGATCAAAACACCTTACCTTATACTTTTTTTGCTGGAGTACTTTTCTAATCACAGGTAGTTCCACGATGTAGCGGTAATATGGCACAACAGTTTAGTTCTTTCTAATAAAGATATGCACAACACTTTAGTCCACACTAGACGATATGGCACGATACTTTAGGACACATTCGACGATACGGCACGACACTTTAGCATACAGTCGACGACCCGGCACGATATTTTAGGACACATTCGACGATACGGCACGACACTTTAGCATACAGTTGACGACCCGGCACGATACTTTAGCACATACTCGACGATACGGCACGGCACTTTACACACCTTCGACGATACGGCACGACCACACAAGACTTCCACTGGATACTCCGGCATTAACAGACTGCCACACGGCTCGCTGGTCACTGGTTTCAGGCGATTCTATCCCGACGCTACCAACAATTTGTCGGACGTTCCCCTCAGTCCACACAACTTCGAAGAATGTCCGTGGTAGATATAGCTGCCACCACCAATATTACTAGGTGATATCGGTCACCCACTGTGAGATTGGTGTAAATGAAGACTTACGCTAGTAACTGAATTATCAGTTTATTAAGAATATATGTACACACAAAATACGCTATTTACAAATATATACAACTACAACTCGGATATAGATGATCCGGTTCAACATTAAATTAGATACCGTAAAGATTGGTTGTGTACTATTCCAATTACACTTTCCACCTCACACTCAATACACGTTAAATTCACTTTTTTGGAGCTCAACCTTGAGTCTCCCAACACAAGTATACTGGGCCTGCACTTCTTAGCCCAGAACACTAAACACCAGGACGTCTGTGTCCTTTGCGCACCAGAAAACGCACTCCTTACGCTCTACACACAGAGCAACCTCTAGGTCCGAAACCTAGGTACCGAATTAATGATCTGAGGCAAACTTGCCCTCTCCAAATCAATGCTTTCCCCCACATAAACCCCTTTGGAGCCTCCTCATTGGACACTCCATTCTTTTCTTGCTTAGTGGCATGCTACTAATCTGCTCACCATCCGCATACTTCACTGACAGACGGACATGCCTCTCAGCTATCTCTTTTCTCTAACACCCCACCTGTAAAGGATTATCTGGTAATTCCCCTTTCCACAAAGAAGGAATGTCACCTTGGAAATTCTGTACACAACCATACAATAAAAATATTCAAATAGAGAAAGAGTAGACATTACATTCCTTAGCACAGGTGCTATCAGATCCTGACAAACAGCTTCAAAAGTAACGATGTTTTTAGCTTTCTTTCTTTTTTCTTTTATTCTAAGCCATATTAATTTTTCAATGAATCTTTATTCGAATGTTGAAAGCCTAAGAATCTAAATAATCATTAATGTTGTGTAATGTTATCATGTCAGTGTAATCATTAATGTTGCAATTTCCTGTAAAGTATGCTGTAAAATCATTCTATAGATATGTATGCAGTATTCTTTAAAGGAATCTGAATTATATGATAAAAATCTGAATTTTTTAAAAATAGTAGAAATCGTAACAGGCCGGGTTGAACTTTTGAGTTTTACAACGGGCCGGGCCAGGCCAAAATAATTTTCCTATGGGCCGGGCCAGGGTTGGCAAGTTTCTAACAGTGTGCGGTTTTATCCAGTTTAAACAATGGTTTAAACCGTCATGTCAAAAACCTCGTCATAAACCTTAAATACTACACCAATCTGTAAAATTTCACATTAATTATCTGTCACACATATACAATATTAGAGGTAATATTAAAAATTCATTATTACTATATTGTATATTATCATTTCCGGGGGAAAAAAATTGTCATAAATCCGAAAATTTGGTCTGCCAAACTTGTTCAACTACCAATTCTTCTGCTATCAAGCCCTGCTAGCTCTGCATCAATTGAGAGAGTATTTTCTAACTTTGGCTTCATATACATTTTAAACTCAGAAATCGTTTGAGTGTAAATAAATATGCTAATTTGATTATGTGCTAGGATGCTGCGGGATGAAACTGATCCAGATTATTAACAGTACAAAATCATTTTCTTCTGTTTGAACCTTTTAAAAAACAAAAATGTTTTATTGCTGTTAAAATAATTAAATTTTTTTGTAATTATTAAATTACAATAATAAATTAAAAAAAAAAATTACTTAACTCATTAAGACTTATTCAATGTTTACCTCCTGTTCTTAAAATGTTTTAAAGCGCATTACACGTTTTTGATGGTTTAAGCCAGTTTTTGACTTTTTAAACCAGTTTTTCACGCTTGTCATGTCAAAAACCAATTTCTGACGTCAGAAACCTAACACTGGGCCGGGCCCAGACCCCCGGGAATTCTGGCCTGTGCAGACCTCTAGATCGATGTCCAGAAATCAAAATTTGTGTATAACAGAAAAATGTGCTTTTATCAAAAACTATGCAATCTCAAATAGTCTCACTATAGTTTTCCTGCAAAACTTAAAATAACATCTATAATTTTTTTTTTTAATGTAATTTTAGTTTCAACAAATTTGGAATTCGATGGGAGAGGGGGGTGACATGTGTTTGCACTATATTTTCGTTGATATCTCAAAATATAATACCTAAAATTAAAAAATGTATATTTTTGAGTTCAGCATAACGAAAGCTTTCATAAAGTACACTCCACACTATATAAAAAGATTTTTTTTTCTTCAGGTAACTTAATTAGCCTTTTATCCTCATCCTAAATAGATTTGTAAATGTTTAATAATATGTAAATATATGGGTCAATAGTCTTTATTACTTCCCCCAATTTGAGCTTGCCATGTTTCATAGTTTATGAGAAAGATGGCTGTGACAGACTGACACAGAATTTCTGTGTCTGTGATCTATGTGATCTCATAATGGTTTCGTTTTCACTTTATAATTATGAAACCTTAAAAATAGCAAATTTTGTCAATTGATCTCTGGAAAAATATCACAAGTTCAATTTTTTATTCTATTATCTTAGGTAATGATGTATATGTATAAACTGATATAAAGTTCTTACAGGAGCTTATTTTTAGAACTGAAATGTTACTATTCACCCTGTTCTGTTAAAAAATTATGCTTTTCTCAGGATTTTATTTTGACTGTGTCCATGATCTCTTTTTTCAAACTTATATATAAAATTTGTAGTAGTGGTAATAATAATAATAACTATTATTTCAAACAACATTGTAAAACAATTTTATCTGCTTGTTTATTTTAGAATCTTTGCAATGTCTCTGTAACAAATGTGAATGTTACTCCAGATGAAGTACGGGATGCTCTTCAAAATGCTCTTTATAGGAAAGGGATTATGTGCAAACAAATTGGGTATGTACTACATCTTTATAATTCTTCTTTAGACATTATTGTATGATTTCAATTACTAGCTCGTAATTATTTGAAAAGATTAAAAATAAACGTGATTTTAGTGATTAGAAATTGAGTAACATCTAAAGTATCATAATTTTCATACAACTCAACTCAATGTATATTTTTCTATTGTTACAAAATTTCTATAGTTTTTTTCAGTAGTTCACTAATTAATATAGCTCAACTGTTTTCCAGGTATAGTCACAAGTTGGTAATGTAACAAAGATAGCATATATATTTGTTAAAATTATAAATCTTTCCTAAATTAATTTACAAGTAAATTATGATTTGTAATTTGTGAATTTTTTAACCTAAATCAATTTCTTATAGAATGAAATATGAAAATCTAAAATTTTATTTAGTTCTCCCTGGATGTTTTTAGGTTATGCATAAAAACTATCTGCATTGCAGTTTGTTTTACGAGAATGATCAAAAAGAGAAAAGAAAAAATGAAATCAATATTAAAAGTCCAATATTTTAAATCTGCACAATTCCTGAACTGCATCACCAAGTGACTTCCTACTTGGTATCAAAGAGTAAATTTTGCACAAAAGACTAAAAATGATGACAAAATTAGATGTTCTTTTGATGTTCCCTGTGTCTATTTGGCGATAAAATAGATGGTTTTATCTTTTGAGTTTTGACTGATTGTATACATTATTGTTATTCATTCATTAATATGTAGTGAAGATTATATATGTTTTTTAAGATTAAAATTAAGAGTAGTTTTAATTTTTTTTTAATTTATGGAGTGTTAAAATTCATTATACAACTAATACATATATTTAGGGAGAAAAATGACACTTGATCTCAATGCATACAATACTCAGTGAACACTTTTATAGTGAATATAAATTACAATATTTATAAACTTTAGTTATGTCAATGCAGAAATCTTTTTTTATATGAAAATCCTTTTAGAAAAAATACATTAACCTTAGTAACATTTTTAACATTCATATTTCAAAGATTCCCTCTCTTTGAAGTGTATAAAATTAACTATTTATTAGTCTAATTAAATTGTTGTTATGTATTCTCTTATTATTAAATGGTGTATTCACTTAACCTTAATAACATTTTCAAACATTCATATTTCAAAGATTCCCTCTCTCTGAAGTGTATAAAATGAACTATTTATTAGTCTAATTAAATTGTTGTTGTGTAATTACTTTAAAATATATAATCAATATTATAAAGAACAAATGTGCCTGTCTGCAACTCTGACATCATTTTACAATGACAGCAGCAGGCAGTCAAATTTAACTTTTATTTATTGTTACTGCGATTTTTTAAAATTTCTAAATATCGCATATTTTAAATTTTTACATCTTCAAATTAAAATTATTTTAAAGTGCAATTTGTTTGAAACTGTATCGCAATTGACTCAACTTTTATTGTTTTGGAAAAATATTTCAAGCATGATTTTTTAAAATCTTTTTCTGTCACTTGTAGAAAGACAGTTACAAAAGATAAATATGTTTGCATATAAATTAATACAAATAAAATATCTCAGCATTTGTTTTTGGTTTATGTTCCACAAAGAAATTTGAACTTTATCTATCCATTAATTAGTGTTCCCATTATACGTTTTTCGAAGGGCGCCGTGCCCTGCCCGCCCTTATTTAATTATTGATGCACCCTGCTGCCCTTTTGTATATAACACGTGCCCTGTCCCATTTTATAAGGGAAAAATGCGCCCTTCCCATTTCTCAAAACATGTACTTTGCACCCCGTAATTTCTTGAAAAAATGTCTGATTTTCCTTCCCTTTATGGAAAAAAAAACCATGTACATGCTTGAAAAACAAGTCATTCAAATGTCGTAATTACTTGTTCATGACAGGTGACTATAATCAGATAATTGAACCCTCCCCACTCTATGCATAGCCAAAACAGGTGCCCCAATTTGTTATTTATTCAAGATTTCAACATTCCCCACTGCATTCTGTTCAATATTTCCAGATTCCAACACGCCATGATTACCTGTTCACGACAGGTGATGATAATTGGACAATCAGACCCTCCCCACACAAAGCTAGAAAAGGTGCAGGAACCTCAGTTCTTTGTGTATTCAAGATATCAACATTTACCACTACTTTCTGTTCTGTATTCCCAGATTACAAAGCGTCATTTGCATTTGAAATTGCAAATGACGCTTTGTAATTTTTGTAATAACGCTGTTGCATTTGAATCCCCCCCCCTTCCCTATGAATAAAGGAAAGCTAATCATGCAAAAGATTAGCAGATACGTTTAAAATAAGTTTTTTTTTTTCTCAGTTTTATTTTATTTAAATATTTGTGTTGAAAATATGCATAACTAGCTTAACTTTTATTGCATTATATTTACAAATTATGATTGTGATGAAACAAAAATAAATCCTTTCAACATGTGAAGTACATTATCAGATGCAAGCTGGTAACGGCCTGTTCTGTTATTTGAACAAATAAACTGCAGTTGTCATCTTTTTATCCAAGTAAACTTAACAGAAGGGGGGGGGGGGGTTAGAGGGTTCTAATTATCTGAAAACATATTATATTTTAATAGAAATTTCATAAACGGCCTATTATTATTTGAACTCGCTAAAAATTTTAACGCAATCGGATAATTAACAAAAGATATGCGTGTTAATAGTATGAAAAAAAAACATTAGTTTTCCGTTTTTTATTATTATTACTTACCCATTATATTTTGTTTAAGATAAATCTTGCAACCGTTTTAAAAATTGATTTTTTTTTTTTTTTTTTTTTTTTTTTTTTTTTTTTTTTTTTTTGAAAGATTTACACTTTTTAGACATTGGGGATTCCTGGATAACCTTTCTTTCCTGAAATTATCTTTCAAAATTAATTAGTAAAGGGGAAAAAAAGGAAAAACCCTTTCTAGTTCAAATCGTCTGAAAACCAGGTGATCTACAGTGGCTCACAAAAGTGTTCGTACACTTTAAAAATTTTTACTAAAAAGAAATTTCCCTGTAATTAAATTCGTATATGAAGTCGAGAAATTTTTTATATTATCTCCAAGTTATTCTAAATAACACACAACCTTTTTGTTTAAAATTAATGGATTTTTTTTTAAGTCTAAAAATGTAAACGGAAGATGCCTCAGAAAATACACGCCACAAAAGTCTTCGTACACAGAAACATTTTCGGATAAATTCATTATTAAAAATATTGTTTGTCACTTTATTTTTATTTATGCATTGTATTGACATTTGAAAAATCGCTTGGCTTTATATTTTGCAGAATTGGTCCGTAATATTCTATTTATTAATTAAAAATGGTTTGTAATCGTAATGTCACGACTAATAGCGTTCGAAATTAGTTATTTTTCTTCCTAATAGTAGTAAATTAATTCGAAATATTGCAAAATTAGTTAATTTATTCCATTCTGCGGCGATAAAAGACTTTATAGAAATAGGTATGCGATAAAAGGCTTTATAGAAAAAAAAATGGATTGAAAACTAGGTATGAAAAGGTCTTCAATCTAAGTTAACACAATGAGATCAAGTACTTACAATTAGAAAAGTCGTAAAAAATCCTCGTTTAAGTGCTATAAAAGTTGCTACAGAATTTAATGAAACAGTTTTTACTTCATTTTCACCTGAAACTGTTCGACGAGTGGTAAGCCCAGCTGCATTATACAGGCATTCTGACAGTAGAAAATTCTTTGTCAGGGCGAAAAACAGAAAAGCTTAGGCTTTCTTTAGTAAAATCAATGATAAATAAACCCGAATCATATTAAAATAATGTTTTATTTACAGATTAAATCTAATATGCTATTCGTGGCTCCAATGAGGGCGTAATAGTATGGAGAAAAAGAATTAAGAATTTAATTCAAAGAACTTAGTTGGAACAGTTAAAGAATGGCAGTGGAGTTGTCCTTGTGTGAGGGTGCATAGCAGCATCAGGATTAGATAATTTTGTATATATTGATAGCATAATAAATCACGATCTTTGTTCAAATATTTTAAAAGGCAATTTAAAATTATCAGGCCAATATATGGGTAACAGATACAACTTTGTTTTTGATCAGGATAATGATACAAGGCACATGGCTATCAACGTTCGCCTCTAGCATCTTTACAATTGTTCACAAGTTCTAAAAAATTCATCTCAATTGCTGAATTTAAACCCAGTAAAACATATTTGGAGATAACTGGAAGTTAGAACACGAAAACACAGCATTGAAACAAAAAACGAAGTAAAAACAGCAATGTTCGATGAAGGCATCAACATTCATTCAGAAATTAAAAAAACACTGATTAAATCTATTCCCAGATGTTTAAAAAACTTTTGTGGGTGTTAAATAATATCCTATTAAGTACAACTTTAGCGAAATATTACAATATTTACAAATATACAGCGATTTTTTTTAAGTGTACAAAGACTTTTGTGAGGTAAATTTTTTGTTGTTTTTTGATTAATGATTTTTTCAAAATAAAGTTTTACTATGCTTTTAAAATATTTTATGTAGTTTTGTTATAAATGAGTCATAGATCTTACTCTTAAATACCCATTCTAAAATATTAATTTTAATTAATGGATAGAGCACTATTTCGTTTAAATTCCTAAGTGTACGAACACTTTTGTGAGCCACTGTATATTTTCACCCCTTTCCTCTGCATAGTGCAGAGATAAA
The DNA here is from genome assembly GCA_964019185.1 of Maratus speculifer. Lineage (NCBI taxonomy): Eukaryota > Metazoa > Arthropoda > Arachnida > Araneae > Salticidae > Maratus > Maratus speculifer. The sequence goes on along the minus strand of OZ025296.1, from coordinate 183,993,195 downwards.
AATCATAAATACATGGCTCATGTAAACTAAACAAAAAGATTCCCATGTGGGCTCATAACTCATAGGCTGTCTTTTTTTTTTATTTTATTGCTTTAGGTTGTTGTGATCTGAAATGAATGAAATAAAATAATTAGAGTTAGAAAACTTTTCTTTCAAAATACATCTGTTAGATGTCTGCATGGGCCGAAATTTTCAGGCCCGAGCCCGGCCCAATCCACAGAAGAAAAAAAATCAGCCCAGCCTGAAAAAAAAAATATTAGTCCAGTTTGTAGAGAAAATTTAGTAGCCGACTTGGTCTGGTGTAATAGCTAAAAACAAGGTCCAAGCTTAGCCCGGTCCTGAAAAATTTTTTAATTTCGGCCCAAACCCAGCCTTGCCTGAGTAAATTTCTACAGAGCTTTGATCTTTACTCTTACAGAAGAATTCAGACCAAAAAAGCTTATCTTAGTCTTTTTAAAGTTTATAATCTCTATTTATGCAGAAATACCGTAGGCTGCGATATTTATGCTTTTAATGAACCTTTGTGGTATGTAAATGTCTCAGTTATCATTAGTATTATTAATCCATATTCCATGTAATGGAGACAAAAATCTAAAAAAATCGTACATGATAAAAGGTACATCTTCTAAAACGGAATCGCATTGGAAAGAAGAAAATACTTTCCCTTTTTATCAGGTGTAAATAAATGTTTAATATATTTTTTTCTCGCATATTGCATTCATTTTGCATGGATGAATAGTTTAAAAGAAATTTCCAGTTTTCAGTTTAAAAGAAAATTCCGTCATAGACAGTTTTTTTTTTCATGTGTTTAACTCTATTTTATAAGCCTAGAAATCTTTAAAAAGAATAAATTCTAATGTTTAATAGTAGAATAATGACAACTTAAAAGTATATGCCTTTTTTGCAAAAATTTTTGGACCAAACCAAGCTTTACTGATTTTTGAACAGACTTGGCCATGCTGAGAAAAGGACTTTCATTCGGGATGATTCATCCGGAACTGGTTATTTTTGTTTGTGAAGACTAGGAAGAATGAAATGAATCTCGGCTTCATATGGAAAAAATAAGTTTGGCCCGGTCCGAAATGACTAGCAACAACGCCCGTCCCGACCCGACCTGAATGCCGTTAATTGAAATCGTCATGCAGATCTCTTGCATCTGTAATGCAAGATTGTTTTAAAATGTACTTAAAATGATTGATTGATTGAAAGTGCTTGACTTAAAAAGTAGGGAGGAGTGGAGGGGACATGGATGAAATTACACTAAAGATTTTTTTTTTTTTTTTTTGTTCGTTTTTTCACGAAACTGGTTATTTTTGGACAAAATTCACCGGTTTTCGTTTTTTTTTCGCTATCTTTTGACGACATCGTTTTTTTTTTTCTTTTCTTTGCAATCCTTCTAGCGGAATTTTCTTTTTTACAGTTTGTGAAAAAAGTTTGTTTTTTTTTTCACGATCTTTTGATGAAATTTGCGTCTTTTCATGACCTTTACAGGAACATAGTGTTTTTCGCAATTTTTTGTCAAATATGACATGTTTTTTGTGGTCTTTTGATTATATCTCGTGTTTTTAGCTATCTTTCGACGAAATAATTTGCATTTTTTTTTTGCGTATTTTTTTATTTTTTGACAAAATTAGCGATGCGCAAAAAGTTAAAAATGGAATTTTTCTTTGTTTCTCGAATTGACAAAATCTTACAAAATTTTTATTTTGGTATTAAGTACATTTTGGTGCAGATTTGGGGCAAATTTACGGAAAAAATGCTCTTTCGGCGCAGATATGCGTAGCACTTGAGACCTGGGAGCAGAGATGTTCTTTTGCTTGCAAAACTGTTCTTTTTTATGAAAAAAAAGTGCCCTTTTCACTAAATGTGCCCTGCCTCATTTCAAAAAAAATGTGAACACTACCATAAATTAAAAAAAAAAAAATACTTAAAAAAATTACTAATTTAACACTTTATCTACCAATGGTACTTATAAGTACCATAAAAATTACTTTTTTATAAAATTATTTTAATATGTCAATTATTTGTAATACTGTTTAGAATGAGTTACAGACACATTACTTTATTTTGTTCCAAAAGCATTATTGGTTACACAAAACAAAGATATTTTTTAAAAGATGTTTTTTATTTGTCATTGTATTTTTTAACCTTTCTTGGTGCTGAGGGAGGGGGATGGGGATTTTTCTATTCAGAAATATTTCTGTGTTGTAAAGCATCATATTTGTACATTTTATAATTGTACAAAATACTAAGAAAACAATTTAAAATAAAAGATTTGAGCAGTGTTATAAAGGTTGCACAAAATTCCTGTAAATTCAAATTTAATTAATCCTTCTAAATCCTTCTAAAATCCTTCAAAAATTTATTAAAGGAATATTTAAATGTTTAATTTAGTTTGAACAATTTACATAAAATGCTTTAGAATGTAAAATTTTCATGAATTCATAATACGGTAGGTAAAGGGTTAAGACAAGTAAATGAACCATGCTTAAACAACTGAAATCATCAGTGCAAAAAAGGAGTACTAATAATTTTTGGCAATTTCTCCAACTGTTAATACTTGGTTCTAACTCAATACAAATTTCATAAATTTCAAAATTTTATTTGAACACAAAATTGCTAACACATAAAAGTGATTGTTTAATTTGATTGATAATTTAAAATCTAAAAACATATTTTTTAAATGTAAAGAAAAGGTATAGAATTTTCAATAAAAATATATATGTCTTTTACCTGTGTTCTGTAATCCAGGAAGCCAGGTTGGGAACTCCTGCTTGCTTTAAAAATCAGTTTTTGGTTGTTTTTTATTTTTTATATGGTTGTCGGACGCTCCTCTCAGTCCACAAAACTTTGAAGAATGTCCTAGGTAGTTTTAGCTACCACCACCGATATTAATGGGTGATATCGGTCACCTGCTGTGAGGATTGGGTAAACTAACACTGACACTGTTAATGAACTGAACTAACAGTTTATTTAAGATATAGATTTGTACACAAGAAATAATATTTACAACTATTTACAATTACATCTCGGATATAGATGATCCGGTTCAACATTAAATTAACTGCAATAAACGTTGGTTGTGTACCGTTCAACTTACACTTTCTTCCTCACACTCAACGCACGTTGGATACGCTTTATCAGAGATTACTGCAGAATCTCAATACACAAGGGTACTAGACCTCACTTCTCGGCCTATAACACTATCCACCGGGACGCCTTGTCCCACGCTCAAAATATACACTATCCAACAGGACCACAAATCCTGAGCGACCTATTGGTCTCAACGCCAAGCGAGAACTGTCTCCAACCTCTCAGTCCAGAGTTGACCTTGTCAGAGATCTTCCTTCCCCCAGCAGGGCCTCTTAGAGTTCCTCCATTGGTTCAATTCCGCATACCAACCTTGAGTCATGACATCTACTGTTTACACATCATTTAAATACTAAATGACAGCTGAGCCATGCCCCGTGGTCATCACTTTCATTCAGCAACGAGTGCGTCATCCGCACACCTGCGCCTGGATAACCACCTGTCATTTGTCATTATAAGAAAAGAAAGAAAGGTATTTCGAAAGCTTCACGGATACACAACTAACAATACATAAAAATATTCAGATGAGGAAATGTCATTCCTTTCTAATTCAGGGCAGATGTCTTCTAGGAACCTGACAATGGTAAAGGCAAAATTTGGTGCGTGCTTAATTAGGACCCTTTCACAAAACTTTTAAAAATAAAATGGGCCCCTTCACAAAAATAAACTTAATAAAGCAGGCCCTTTTACAAAATTCTTTTTAGCAAAATAGTTCTTCTTCGTAACATTCCTTTTCATGAAAACTGTTTTGAAATGGATAATTTGTAAATAAAATTAGGAGCAAAGAAATCTAAAGAAGTTTTTGTTAATAAATTTTTGGTTCAAATTTGAGTAATTTGGTTTCAACTTTTACAAAATGTTATTTTTCAGGAAATATATAATAATAATAAAAATGGGCCTCAAGAGTAAAATCTTGCATCAACGCCTGCATCTTCAGTGCTGTCATCTGTAGCTTATTTAAAACTGATTGACTTAGATGGATTAAATATGATTATTTTTAATACAAATACAAACATCATTGAAATTTGTATTAGTTGTCGAAAGTTTATTATTGATATTTCCAGTTTATCATACTATCATACATATTACTAGTTCAGTACTTCAGTTTTTTTTTAAATACAGGGAAACTTTAATAATTTAATAATTCTTAGGGAATAAGAAATATGTACAGTTATCTATATGAATGTTGAATTATACAATTACGGAATTTATTGGTTTTGTACCAGATGTGTTTTATTTATGCATTATAAACATATTATTTATTTAACTTTATAATATTACTTTATGTTATAAATATATATATACATACTGGAAAATCTTTATAAAGGATTTTCTGGCTATCTAAAATGCCAAATATATAAGAATATCTTTCATAATTCGTTTGAAAATGATTTACATCACATTTAATATGACAAATTTTTTTTACGATTAAAGGATTTTATGAGATAGATATTTATAAGACATATACAATAATCTAAATCTGGTGTTTATTTTTAAAATAACTGGACTAAAGTGTTGCCTATTTAATTTTCTTATACTTTATTTTTTTTTTCTTCTTTTTTCATGAATTTTTAGTATTTATAAGCACTTATTATTTTGTAGGTATACTCTACGAGGCAAAATTTCTGAGGGGCGTAAGGTAAAACTGAGATTTGAATTAGAAGTTTGCCAATTGCCAAAGCATCAGTCTGCAGTTGGAATTCGTAGAAAACGTCTTGAAGGTGATGCTTGGTATTATAAAAGAGTTTGTGAAGAAGTTCTTCGACAAGCCTCACTTGATCCTGCTCCAAGCTATTCAGCATAAGTGATTTGCAAATGTTTTCAAATATGTATATGTGTATCGCTTTTTGTGTTGCTCAATGATCAATATTTTCAAAAATAATATTTTTATTGATTTGCACCCTATGCAAAAAAGAAAAAAAAAATCATTGTTTTAAATTGTTCTGCTTGAATAATTTATTTTATTGTGAGAAAATTATGTTTTTCATGCAACATTTTAATAATCTTTTCATTTAAGATATTCATCTTATAAAAATTGTATGTGTAGAAAGAGCTAAGAGAGCTTTCGTAAAAAAAATGTTAATTGGAGAAAGTATTCATAAATCTGTTCCTTTTAATTTTTTATTTAGATTTTACTTATGTTAGATTATTTCCCTTTTCCATTTCATGCAATATAACAATTTTGTCACAAAGTGATAATTTTTAGAAAGTTTCATCTAAATTTTTATGTAGCAAAATCACCTGTCATTTAATCCAACACAAACTAAGTTTGTGTTGAGAAGTGTGTATACACACATACTTCTATGACTATCGCAATATAGGATAAAGCCACCAGTAGTCACAGATAGTCTAAGTTCAGTAGTCAGCCACTTATGCTAAAAAAGAAGGGGGTTGATTAAAATATTTTATTTTTGCTTTTGGCTGCTGATTAATGAAATGATTCTGAGCATTGAGAGATTATACTGCATCATTTGGAAGTAAAAGTAAACTATTAATAAACCATTTTCATCTCATTGGAACCATTTAGTGGGACACTTATTCTTTATTTTCATATTTAACATATCTTTACTTGCATGTGTGCATGTGAATGTCTTGTTTCAAGTGCTTACTAAATGCAGTATGAAGATTGAGATTTTGATGTTGCAACATTTTAAGTTTTGCATTCTTTCTGTATTCGAATTAGTATATTTTTTAAAATGAGGTTATTCTTGTTTTACTATAACTTTATTGTTTTTATTTTGATAAATTATAAGATATTTCTTAATTTGTCATGTTTTTATTTACTTTTCTTTTATAACCAAATCAATTTTTTTTTTTTTTTTTCCAGTAAAACTTTTGAAAAACTTCTTTAAAACACCATAAAATTACAGGACTGGACATTCTGTAATTTTATGATGTTTTTAAGAAGTTCTTTTTGATCTTATCACATCCCACCAGATCCTTTAATCATTATATGCAAATTTCTTTCCACACTTTTTTCTTGATTAAAATAGCACGGAATTTTTGCTCTTCAATTTCTTACTTTTGCAGTACCTTTTGAAAACATGAGTTTAAAAATCCATACTTGGTAAAGAATTTATTTTAAAAGACATTGTTAGAACAAATTGTTTGACTCTTTCATAAATTATTGATTAAAGTTTATGGACTTTGCATCATGCATTCATATTTATTATTTAATTTCTGTTTGGGATGATTTTGCCCATATTCAACAATCTAATTAGTTTTTGTAGCCAATTTAAATATTTATTTTCTCTAAAAACATGTCTGTGTGCTAAAATATACATTGCTTTACTTTGGAGTTTTAGTTAAAGACTTTCTCTGTTAAATTTAAAATTTGTTGGAAATAAATTCACATTCACATAAATATATATGCAACCTCTGACAAAAAAGTTCGGTGAACGAATTCAAAATGGCCGATCATTTCACACTGGGGAAACAAAATGATGCACCTCAATAGAGGCAAGTGTTGACCATCTTTCCCCTCCATTGTTCAGTTGAGCATCATTTATGTTCTTTGTAAGATGTGCTTTACAAAGTGCTTATTTAGTGTGTTGGTTCTTAACTGATAACAGGAAATGAATGAACAAAAGATCAGTTTAAAGTTTGGTTTTAAGCTTCGCAAAAAATTCTTGAGGGGTGATACAAATTAAGCATCCACCATACTCACCAGATCTCAATCTTTCAAACTTCTTCCTATTTCCGCAATTCAAACGCTCTTTGAAAGAAATTTGATCATATTGCTGACATCCAATGAAACATGACAGAACTTTTGAACTCCATCCCAAAAGAAGACTCTTTGCGAATTTCCCAAGACATGTATAGCAGATTTCTGCGGTACATAGTCATGGGAGATGAGTATTTTGAAAGATGGTATGGTAACTTTCGTTAATATTTCATCTGCATTAATGTTACAGGACTATTCATTGAACTTTATTGTCAGAGGCTGTGTATATTGAATAAGGATAATTATATCTATTTTTTCCTTTAAAATAACAATGAATATTATTCTTATTATTTGTGTGCATTAGAAATTAAATTTCTAAAACATTTTGATAAAGATATATCATCCAATGCAAATTACTCACACTTTTTTTTTTTCATTTGCTTGTATCATCAAATGTTGATTGGTATTTGAAAGGCATATTTTATCAGGTGCTGTATTTTTGTTTTCTTTCTATTATAAATTTTGATATAAATTGTACATAAGTGTAAGATATTGAGTGTGTAAATTTTGAAATTGTTATGTTGAAAATATTCTAAAGATATTTAATGTGTATACTTTTATTGTTCTTCTGTAAATGTAGTTCTAAGATTCTTTTTTAAATGATTTTTATGTAATTCACTAACATGAAGAGCAATCTTCAAAAATGCAGCTATGTTTGACTGAATTTGTTGTAAGTTATAAATGCAATAAAACAAATAAATGAAGTCTATATATAATAAAAAATATGTATTTTTTCTTTTAAGTAATACAGTTGAATCTTGTCAACATGAACCTCAAGGGGAATCAAAATTTTGTTAATGTTAACAGTAACTTATGTTATCAGTATCAAAATCTTTGTATTCATTTTTACAGAGGACTGTGAAAAAAATTCATGTTAAAAGTAATTGATATTAAATATGTTCATGTTAATGAGGTTTGAATGTAAAATTACACAAACGATTTTGTAAAAAAATTTTGAAAAAATATTTATTGTTTCTCATTTTTTTTTTTTTTTTAATTTAAAAAATTAATTGCAGATTAATTAAACTTACAATTTAGTGCTGTGAATTACTGCATATGTATTAGCATTTTGTCAGGCTGGCTGTTGTACATACATTCTTGTACATATGTTGTACAAGGTGTATATTAAATATTGCTGCATATAATGACTTGATGATACTTTTATGTTAGCTGGGTACAGAGTCAGGCAAAATACATCAAAAAACCATTTTTGATACAAAATCTGTTGATTTTAGATTTCAAAATACAAAAACTTTTTAAATTTTAAAATACAAAATATGTGTATTTAAAAAATACATTAAAAAAAATTAAACATTAATTTGCACAATGCAAATAAAAAGCTTGTTTGCAAAACTGATTAACTTTTTGAAGTTATAAATTTCCAAAGTAAATAAGCAAAATCAATCAAAATTTAACGAGAACAATTCTGAAAGACTTCAACAGCAATGTGTCATGAAGGTAAAATAATAGAAGGAGAACAAAGATGATGCTTTCACTTTTGACTTTAAAGTCCTTCCTAGTATGGCTGACGTTTCTGGTGGTTTATGAATGAATGAAGAATGGCAAATGTAACGCCCTCTACATCCTGTTTTGAAATAGGTCCAATCACAGTCCAAAGCTAGCAGACTACAGGTCATGTGACCCATAGAACAGGAGCAAGTGCCATGAACCGAGCATTACATTTGGGGCTAAATTCTGTTGGGGAAAGCCTTATTTTTTTGTTCTCCTTCTATTTCTGTCTTCATGAATATGTTTAAAGCATATGAAAGTTAAAAGATTGGAATTAATAATATGAAATCATGCTTTCTAAACTTATCAGTTGATTGTGGATCTAATAAGGAAGCTCTTTCAGGCGGTATGGGATAACAGGGTAGTCTGCTGAATGTTCAAAGCCAAAATTGAGACAGTATTGATTTAAAGAAAAAGCATAAAATGTTTGGTGTAATTCTATTCAATAGCTGCAGAGATATAAAACTCTCGGAAATAAAGAAACACATCTGTAAGACAATATATATTAAAATATCATCCATATTAATATGATGAAATACTATGCTTAAGTTCTTCAGAAAGAGCATCTGACTCCACATTTTCTTTTTTTAAATCAAATAAATGTATTTTATAAAGGTACCTTATGTCTACATAGTTCAATTTTATTTATTATATATCTGGTATAAATGTGATCATTTTGACATGGGAGGAGGAGGAGTTTTTCACCTATGTCATGGTAATCCTGAAAAACACAGCATAACAACATTATCTGTTGAGCAATACACCCCAAATTTTATCAGCATTGATTTATCTGAAAGTCTAAAAGAATATAAAATTGGATTAAATTTTGCTCATTAGTTTTGTAGATATTATTATCACAAAAATCTTGAAGAAAAAAAAAAAAAGCATAGCAGTACCATCTGTTGAGTGATAACTATTTCCATTCAGGTCTGATATACTATGAAGTTTGATGAAATGCTGTAGGTACATTTTTTCTTACAATGTAGCTATCACAGAATAAAATAAACATAGCAGCACTACTTGTTGGGTCATATAAATCCAAACCTAAATTATACCTAGTCTAAATTAATCTAAAGATTGATGATTAAACTCATTGCATTAGTTTTTGAGATCTAGTTGCCAGAAAGATTGTGTTGCACACAGACTAACAGACAGTTACACATTTCCTAAAAATAGTTAAATCACATGAAAGACAACTCAAAATGTGTAAATCCATCAACAAATGAAAGTTGAAACCTTTTACAATTCAAATGCTTTCTTCTTGCATATTAGAAGAATGTTTAAATAAGTCCTTTCAAACTGTCTTTTTTTAGTATATGTCTATAAAAGAACACTTTTTATAATAAACTAATATGTACAATGACACAGAATAAAATTGTTATTTAAATGAATTATATATAATGCACATTGGTTTAATAAAATCTCCAACATATAAAAGATTTGTAGGCCTTCTGCATATAAAATATTTGAGGCACAAATTTTTAGTTATTGTGCTTTAGAATGTTATATAATGTTATATAATTTACTGAATGCAAACATATAAATAAAAAACTTACATAACTGTTGACACAAATAGAATTGTTATTATTAACAAAAATATGAAATTTACGTATAAGAAATTCATTCATTAGTAGTACTTGCATAAAATTAAAATACTCATTTAAAATATCAAACCATATATAAGCACAAAGAAATAAAAAGTGATTTGGATTTATTATGAAAGTCTTAGAACTTTTAATATATTGCTAAAAAAACATGAATGTTTTTATATTTAGGCCAGTCAAATTGTCAGAAAAAAGGGCTGATAGATGCAAAATTCTGCTAGAAGATTTTATGTTTTTAAAAATGGCACACTGGCAGTACAAACTGCAATAGTTCAATGATATTTTTAAACTTAAGGTAATTGAGTTACTTTTCTGCTATGGGAAATTCAGGCAGAACTCCAGGGCATTTTCCAGCATGGCTGGAATTCATCTTTAGCTCATGCAAGAGTTCTAATTCTCCATCAGCTGTTTCTTTGCAGATTAATGTGAAGTTTTTTTAATTTTTTTTCCTCAAAATGCAATCACAGCATAGTTCGGATATCTTTCACTGATTGTATAAAAAATAGTATCAGTGGCTCAAAATTAATAAAATCTTCTTCATCTTTTAGCATTTCTACATTGAATTTTTGTTGGAATCATTTACAAGTTGAGCCTCGTGCTCTAGAATAGAGAGATTCCTTTTATTCCTCATCTTTCGTATTTCTATGAGCCCAAAGTGTAGGTCACATTCATTGTAGGAGTGTCTTGAAATCAAAAAGTGATGATTGACTGTTTCTGTGTGTGTATTTCTTATGATGTACAGCCAGAACTTCACAATCAAGTGGCTTTTATTCTGTCCTCCACAATTGTCACTAAAAATTGTAATATGCCTGACTTGAGAAGGAAGAGTCTTTATGAACTTCAAAAGATAGATGTGATCTTTTGGAACCATGAGAAACCTGGCCTGTATGCCACATGTGTATGTGGGCTGTCTCACTTTCAACATCATGGATATTCAAATTATACATTTAATGTTGATGTAGATAATAAGCCTTAGAATTGGTTACATATGTTGTTGACTTCATTTTTTGGCAAGTCAAAACATGTCACAGTTTTTGAATTATCCTTTAAATTATGGATTAAAATATTGTGTGTATGTTGTTAGTATTTACCAGGTGTGCCAAAAATGACTGATGGATTTTAAAATTCAATAACTTGCAAAAGGTGACAGCTCTATTTAAAAAATTTTTGCAGGAGGGTTATGTATAATGTCAGGAGTTTTTTATCAGAATTTTTTATTTTAGTTCGAATTTCAAACAATAGGTGGTGCTGACGGCGATTGAAGGCCAAGTGATCAGTGCTGAGTGAAGCGTCGACCTGGCCTTCAATCGCCGTCACCGCCACCTATTGTTTGAAATTCGAACTAAAATAAAAAGCTGCGGTAAAAAAACTCCTGACGTTATACATAACCTTCCTGCAAAAATTTTTTAAATAGCTGTCACTGCTTGCAAGTTATTGAATTTTAAAATCCATCAGTCATTTTTGGGACACCCGGTAGATGGTACTTAGGTGGGCTAGGGGAAGTCATTTGTCTACACCCCTCCTTTCTCCCGTTACAGTATTTATATTGCACGGCCATAGCAAGTCAGGAAAAAAACTTAATAAGTAATTTTTGAATGAAAGCTTATTATTATCTAGATAGGCACAAATTAAAAAGTTTCACACTTTAAACTTTGCATTTAGGGTTGAAATTAAGAAAGAAAAAATGATTGAACTTTATTACAAGTAAATAAATATTATATTTAAATTGCAATAATGTCTAATCATTAATATAAATTTTGCTTGTGCAAGTTAAGGGTGTTCTTAAATCAAAAAGGGCAACTTTGTGAGCATTAATTAATTTTTGTTCGGAAATGCATGAAAGTAGCGGATGTCATTATTCAGAAAGTGTTTAATTGCACTCATTCTTTTGTTTTTTAAAAAACAGTAGATTTTTCATAACAAGCGTTCAAAGTTGACACTTTTGAGCATATTTCCCGACGAAAGCAGAAAAACCGGTCGAAAAGGAGGAGAAAAACAGGTGATTGCGTCATCAAAATAGTTTATAACTCGATAGGTAATTTAATTATCCTAAAATGGAAAATTAAGTTCAATTTGAAAACGCTTCTATAGTCAGGCATTCCAATTTTATATCTTTCTGTTAAAAAATGAATTTGTAAATGTGCCAAAACGTTTTACACTTGTTGAGCGGAGCAGTTGAGAACACCCTTAATATTCAGTAAAAAAATCTACTTACCATCAATGTCAAAAGTAGCATTTTTATTTTCATCTGACATAGCCCATTAGTAACAAATAAAATCTGGTAATAATGAAAATCAAACTGCTTGAAGACCTAAGACTATATCAAGTGTTCACACAGTGTAAAGTTACAAGAAATAACTTTCTAGTGACTCACGCTATCCTGAACATGTTTGTCGTTCCCACGTTCAGTTGCTACCAATGACATAAAATACCAGTTCATGAAGTTTGAAACATCAGATGGAATATGGAATGAATAATCTTTAAACTGTGAGCAGTACAAATCGGCATGCGATCATCTTTTTGTACCAATCGCCATTTAAAAATGATCAAATTCCTAGAGCACTTTAAGAGTCATGATCTGCCAAGTATGTCTTTGGTCGCACTTCAGCTATATAGACGTCAACGGCTACAGCTGCACTTACATCCTTTGGCCTCCATGCATTTCACAGTTTTGGGAGAAGGGTAAGTAATTGACCCCTAAAACACCATATATATTTAAAAAATCACTTATAACTTTTTACCTACAAATAAATAGACTTACTTCCAGATAGCCTGTAAATTACAGTTTTTACCTAAGTTACAACTTTTTCAATTTTGTCACTTATACCTTTTGGCTTCTGGGCTCCTCATATATAAGCAGCATGTATCAGAAGTGCTCTGCACGTTCTTGAGACAATCAAAAACCAAGTTTTGTGAGCCAAATCTCATGGTAATCGAGCCCATGGAATCCGAAAAAAGAACTTGTCATTGGGGGCCACTGTAATACTTACCCATCATGGATATGCGCAATATATGAAAATAAAACATGTGTAAACTATTTATAAAATGCAATTCCAAAACAAAACTTAAACACATATTTAAATTTCGTTAATATACATAGAAATGCTCTATTAATGAATTGCTGATAAACCATTTTCGACAAATTATATAAAATGCTAAACTACTCAAATAGTACCGAACTGCATAAATAAAAATTTTATCAATATTTTTATATTTAATAAAGATAATAATCATATTAACTAACAGTTTACTGCATCGGATTAAGCATCTCATTTCCAATTAAAATGTATATTTGAATTGAAATTTGAAGGAAATACAGGGTCATGAAAAATTGAAGAATGTGAAAAACAGGATTACAAATATCAGCAACTAATAATCTGATCGACTTCATTCTTTATGCAAAATTTGTGTCATTTTATTGCCTTTTACACCCACTCCTTAAAATAAAAAAGTTCGAAAATTTTTATATACCTTTCACCAGAACGAATTTTTCGAGTTCCGGATAATCAAGATTACTGATATTAAATAGGCTTTGTCCCATTCTTATACAGGGTGTTTCGCTACCAGACCGACAAACTTTGAGGGGTGATAGTAGACATAAAGACAAACATTACTAAATAGGAAACCATGGGGTTGCAAACGTATTCTGTAGGAGCTAGGGGCCATTAAAGTTTAAGGTCCAAAAATTCAAACGCTGATAAGAATTAGAAAAAAGGGTCGATTTGTTTGCGGTTTTCTCTAAAATCATTCTTTATATCACGATTTTTTATTTTTTTAATTTTAAAGGTTGAGTTCAAAAACTGTCGATAGAGGGCACTTTAGAGTAACGAACAAATAGTTTTTGCCATTCTTTTGTGCATGGGGTTGAAATTATTCTAAAGTTTAGGCTTTAACTTAAATTTTAAGCCCAGAATAGGAAACATGGGGATCGGTTAACTAGCGAAAATTTAACTGTGAACCGAGAGAGAGATTTTAAACGCTCATAAACATTGGACAAACCAATCGATTTTGTTGCGGTTTGCGTGTAGGCCATTCCCTTGGTAATTATTTTATTCAAAATGATGTACAGCTTTCATGTCCTCAGTTTTTGATAGAGGGCGCTTCCGACATATGTCCGACATTTCAATGGTTTTACTCCTGGGTGTTTTATTACCAGACCACCATACTTCCAGGAAGTGTAAGGGATGCAAAGACGACTCGGAATCACACAGGAATGTAACGTTGAAAATTGTATTTTTGCATGTTACGTTTAAAAAAAGCAGAGAAAAAAACAACAGAAACAAGCAGAGAAACAGCAACATGTTAAAGTGACAGAACAAAGTTTATTTAAAGGTTTTACTGCAAAAAGTGTTCGAAATTACTACCAGAAAATGTCCGGCAAACTACTTGACAGCGATAGTAGATGGCGCTGCGATTTTCTTGCGGTAGATGGCGCTGAACGGTAATGCGCGTGAAAGTTTCTCTCTCGTTGAGCAGCTCTATATGTGGTTCCAGCACGATCGGGCTCTTCCACATTTTACCAATGATGTTCACCGATACCTCAACGTAACATATGGACAGCGGTTGATAGGTCGTGGTATCTCGGTTTATTGGCCTGCCAGATCACCGGACCTATCAAGTATGAGCTTCTTCTGCTGGGGTCACATGAAAAGTTGGGTGTATGAGAATCCCGTGCCATCAATTAAAGACTTAGCAGTTCGTATTTCTGTAGCTTCCGGACATTTATCAAAGATTCCAGGAATCTTTCAAAGCGTGAGGAATTACATGCGACGCCGCTGTCAAGCATGTCGAATTACTTCTGATCGTAATTTCGAACATCTTTTCTAGTAAAACCTTTAAATAAACTGTTTTATGGACATATTAACGTGTTGCTGTTTCTCTGCTTGTTTCTGTTGTTTTTTTCTCTGCTTTTTTTAAACGTAACATGCAAAAAAACAATTTTCAACGTTACATTCCTGTGTGATTCCGAGTCGTCTTTGCATCCCTTACACTTCCTGGAAGTATGGTGGTCTGGTAATAAAACACCCAGGAGTAAAACCATTGAAATGTCGGAAGCGCCCTCTATCAAAAAATGAGGACATGAAAGCTGTACGTCAATTTGAATAAAATAATTACCAAGGGAATGACCTACACGCAAACCGCAACAAAATCGATTAGTTTGTCCAATGTTTATGAGCGTTTAAAATCTCCCCCTAGGTTCACAGTTAAATTTTCGCTAGTTAACCGATTCCCATGTTTCCGATTTTGGGCTTAAAATTTAAGTTAAAGTCTAAACTTTAGAATAGCTTCAACCCCATGCACAAAAGAACGACAAAAAGTATTTGTTCGTTACTCTAAAGTCTAAAGCGCCCTCTATCGACAATTTTCGAGCTTAACCTTTAAAAAAAAAATCGTGATATAAAGAATGATTTTAGAGAAAACTGCAAACAAATCGACCTTTTTTTCTAATTTTTATCAGCGTTTGAATTTTTGGACCTTAAACTTTAATGGTCCCTAGCTCCTACAGAAGACGTTTACGCCCCATGGTTTCCTATTTAATAATGTTTGTCTTTATGTCTACTATCACCCCTCAAAGTTTGTCGGTCTGGTAGCGAAACACCCTGTATACTAAGTACATAATTGGAATCTAGAAACGGGAGAGTAATTAAATGGAAAAAGGGCTCCATAAATGAAAAATGGATTAAGAGGGAGCAATTTATTAACAATTTATGGCAAAAAAAAAAACTTTAAAGAGCACGGTACTGGGCTCCAAAGGGCAAGGAATTTAACTGGCATGTAGTTGGCATAAAGAAATTTTTAGTAGTTTAAAATTATCAGAGGATGCTACAGGATGACTACTAAATACTTATACAAATATTTAGACATTTTATTTTACAAATATAAAATAGAAAAAGATAAATACACTAATATAATGAACAGCATACATGAAAATTTCCCTTGAAACAATTTCACTCAAATCGACCGCCGTCTTTATCAATTACCAAAGATAATCTCTTATGCCATTGTCCGAGGGCGGCACGAATAATTTTAAGAGGTAATCTGTCCTATTCACGCAATATGGAAGCTTTGAGAAAGTCCAAACTTCTGTGTTGTTTCACATTTACTTTACTTCTAAAATCCATCAGACACAATAATCTAAAGGATTTAGACCCGGTGAAGTAGATGGCCAATCTTCGTGCATGGTAAAATTCGGACAATTGACCTGGAGCCAAGCTTGTGTTGATTTAGCTCGGTGTGAAAGTACAGAATTTTGCTGAAATATCCAATTCTTTTTTTGGATACAGCCTGTCAGCATGTGGCAATAAATGTGTAGCCACTATATTCTGTTTGTAATATTCCGCATTAATTTTTACCTCTTTATCTATGAATTTCAAAGGCAATTTTCCATTGTTTGACACTGCAGCCCAAACCATAACAGCACTGTTGAATTCACACTTTTATCCGGGAGGGACTTCAGTAGCTCCGGGGGGGACACTGTACTTTTTGACCAATGAAAACGTAAAATTTCAGTTTTTCCGGTTGGGGACTCCTTATTGCTTCGGGGGAATGTCTCCCCCCCCCCCCCCAAGCTACCCCTGAATTCAACACTGTATAACAGCGTTCTTGTTCTGAAAGCGTTTAACAGTTCGGAGAATTTTAGGTATATCCTCAAACGTTACTGAATATACGACACCATTTTTAGCAGTATAACACTGTTCAGTGTAAAATAGCTTCTCATCAGAAAATATCATTCTGTCAATATTTTAATTACCATGTCACTTCTCTTCTGCAGACATTTTATTTGCAGAATGGTGTGGATTTCTTCGTATCTTTTCACGAATTCTTTTGATGCGCTCTTTTGTGCGAAGTGATTGTGGGCGACCAGATCTAGGTCGATCTTTACAGCTATTAGTATCCAACAATCGATTTATAGTTCTATATATAAATAATCTATTAAAATCAAGATATTTCGATTGCTTAAAGATTTTACCTGCGGAAAGTCCGCGATCAAAGAGCTGTTTAATCATTATTCTTTTAGCTTCCATTTTTAAAATAATTCTAAATATTTGCATTTTACAAAAATCGTCTGGACTAATAGAAAATTGTCAAACGCTGAAATACAGAGCGTGTTCAGCGCAACCTACCGAAGTAACCAATGTTACGACCGATTGTAGAAAAGTATGAAATGAAAATCAAATCGAAGTATGACGTCAGCTACAATTCAACAGAATAGTTTTCATTGGTACTACAATTCGCTTTCGTACTGCCTACAATTGATCGGTAACATTGGTTACTTCGGTAAGTTGCGCAGAACATGCCCACAGAAATAAACTATTTTACTAAACGATTAAAATTAATTATTTTTTGGAGTGTATCAATATTTAGCAGCCATTCTGTAGAACTATGTTAAAGAAAATTGTATGCATTTCGTATCATTTTTAAGAAAGCAGCACCAAGTGCCCCAAGAAGGCGATTAATATTCAAAATTGATTGCAACTAAAATCTGATTTTTTTTTTTTTTTTCCGTCTTTTACATAGTAGTTGGAAGACCTAAGAAGTGAAAAAGTTAGGGGGGGGGAGATAGAGAATCGAACCCTTTTTAAGCGAGTTATAATAAGGGGCCAATTGATAATTAAAAATAAGGGTAATATGAAAACATGTTCAAATATCATAGTATTTAACTCTTTAGATCTACAATTAGTCAAAATTAAGCATAAGGTATGAATATTAATGGTAGCTGAAGTATGAGAAATTTTTTTGTTGTTCATGTAGTAGCTAGAGAATTTAAGAAGATGTTAAAAAAAAAAAAAAAAAAAAAAAAAAAAAAAAAAAACTAGTGAATCGGACCATTTTTAATGGAGCTACAACAGGGGACCAAAAACAGGTTATAATATGAAAACATATTAAAATGTAGTATTTAGCATTTTAGGTCTATAATTAGTCAAAATTAATCATAGGCTATAAATTATTCGTTAGAATGATATTTTGAAAAACTTCACAAAAATAGGTAAATGTTTAAAGGCTTCAATAAAAATACAATAAAACCCCGATAATTCGGATTAATTGGGACCAGACCCAATCCGGATTATCCGGAGAATTAGAAAGAAATGAAATAAAAAAAATACTTACAGAAAATCACCACTATGTTAAACGTATTGAATATTTACAGACAGTAAAAATGTTTTCTTTGCTTAATTCTTCCGAAAAGATTTCAGAAAAAGTTTTTTTTCGTTCAGGATATGACGATGAAACAAGTTTATGTTATGGAAATTAGCCAATCGCTTCTCAAACTTGAAAAAAAAAAAAATAAATAAAAAGAATATTGCCCAGTTAAACTGATGGCATTGAGCTCACAGGCTACGCATACTAATCGTACATTGCAGCCTTATATTTTCAAGGGTTAATTCCGTTCGGAAAACAAATTAAGGAGGGGAAACAGCTTTCCCCTTTTTTAAACTTAATCATTGAGCTTCCTAAACTATCAAGAACATAATTTATCATATAAAAAATCTATATTCAAAATTCAGAGCAAATCAGATAATTCTTAATAAAAACCCATTTAGCATTATATAATTTAAGAGAAGTTATTCCCTTCTTTTATACTTAACCATTAAATTTCCAAAACTATTCAGAGATTTGAACGAAATCTGACAATTCTGCTTGAAAAACCCATTTATATAAATTAAGGGGAGGGGCATTAGAAACCTCCTTCCCCCTGTTTATATTTATTCAATGAACACCTAATAACAGTCACGGAATCGCCTCATCAGAATGAACCTATGTCTAAATTTTGAACGAAAACTTAATTCTGCATGAAAAACCCATTTATATCAATTAAGGGGAGGTGCATGAGCCCCCCGTTCCCCCTCTTATACATATCGAATGAACTCCAAAAACTAATCAGGGAAGCGCCTTGTCAGGATATACTTATATACAAAATTTCAAGTGGATCAGATATTTTTGTCATGAGTTATCGCTTTACGCACGTACATACAGAACGGGCGGGCACATAAGCTCTCAGGCTCAGGCTATGATAGCCTGTGAGCTAAAAACCGACCAAATTGATCCGGATTAACGGGGTCCGAATTTGCGGGGTTCTACTGTATGAGGATGTTGATCCGGGAGGAAGATTCCAAGACTCACCTTTAAAACTATGCACTGAAAAAAAATGAGAAAACAAGGGGTGGAAAATGCTTGACCCACAAAGAGTTCAAGGGACTTTTGACTGGCCATATAGCACTCTAGCGGGTCAAATCCTAAGGGGCCCTTTATCAGACCCCAAAGATCGAGGGCCCAAATGATAATTGGGCTCAAAGGTATTTTTAGCAATTTTTAAAGTAATCAGAGGGTGCTAGAACTATGTTAAAGAAAATTGCATGCAGTTCGGATAATTTTTAAGAAAGCAGCATCAAAGGGCGATTAATATTCAAAATTGTTAATAGCGAAAGTCTGATTTATTATTATTATTATTATTATTATTATTATTATTATTATTATTATTATTATTATTATTATTATTATTTATGTAGTAGCTAGAGGAGGACCTAAGAAGTTGTTAGAAAAAAAAATCTCGTAAATCGGGCAAATTTTAAAGGAGCTACAGTAGGTAACCTACTGATAGTTAAAAATAGGGCCCTAATATTAAAATATATTAAAATGTATTAGTATTTAACGCTTTAAGTCTATAGTTAATCAAAATTAAGTACACAATATAACTTATTCGTTAAAATAATATTTTAAAGAAATGCACAAAGATTGGGTTAATCTTTAAAAAAGGGTCATATTGCTCCAATAAAAATGTTTGTTGGTCGGGAAGAAGAGCCCAAGACTCAACTTTAAATTTTTTGCACTGAGAAGGTGAAAAAATTAGTCAATGAAAAATGCTTAGCGCCCCAAAAAGTTCAAGGGACTCTGGACCAAGCCATACGTTGCCGTAGAGGTCCCAGTCTATAAACTGGAATATGGGAGCGTGAGAATAACTAAATGGAAAAAAAGTGTCAAAAACTAAATGGAAAAAAACAACAAATGGATTTCAAACAAGTAAGAGAAATCATGCGTTAAGCATAGATTATGAAGCACTTTCCAACACTTAATGAAATCTTTAACAAAACTTTGTTATTTAGGGAAATAATAGTGTATAGCAAAATATACCCAAATATGTATTCCAGTACTTTTGAACAGCTCTGTATTTCATATGTCAGTTGATATAATGGGAAAATTTAGTTTAGCAAGAAAATACCCAGTAGCTTGAAATTTCTTTTTCAGCATTTCATACTATTAGATGGAAACATACTTGAATACTTTTGTTCAGCCCTGTAGTTTACATTGTACCTTTATTACACGTTAGCATTAGACTAAAATTTATTGTAAACTAAAACACTTTTAAAACAACTAAAATCACATTCTCATAAATTATCATTCATAGGCGTGCATGTACCGAATTCTTTACGTGGCCCTGTATATCCTTTTATCTATATTCTGCAAACATTTCTCAGTAAATTCATTGAAGCTTAGCGTAAAAATGCATAGCTTATTTAAGAACCATGTTTAATCAGTAACGTTAGTGAGCTCTTTTGGGTAGCCCTGTATATCAACTATAACATTTATACACACCATATAATGTGCATATATTTAGCGAAATATAAACGCGCATATCATAATTAAAATGCATTTCATATTTCATCCCTCCATCAGCCACCATCGGACACATATACGGTACTTCGGAAAGAATATACTATTTGAAATCTTTTGTATGGCCCTGTAAATGCTATGTACTTCATATCATGCAAGACAGTAGCGTATAATGTATATTAAGCTTCAGTGACATATATCAATTTTATTATACATGAAACAGCTTAATATATTTAAAATATGTCACACACAATTCCCCCTTTTACCATTATCTAATGGAATTCTTTTGTGTGGTCATGTAAATGAATAATAGCTACATTTTCACCTTATATTTTATAGAATGCATATTTTAATATGTTTGACAGGGTATAACATCTTTAAAATTCCTTTGAAACGGTTTTTCCATATAGGCCGTAATGCAATGGGAAATTTTGATTCGCCCTGTAGATAAACTAATCATGGTAGAAACTTCATTTTCAATAGGGTTCGTGCTAGGGTAAATGTGATTAATGTCCTAGAATTTCATGGCAATCCGAGTATATTAACGATTTTTCCCCATAGGCCGTAATGTAATGGGAAACTTTTGATTCGCCCTGTAGATAAACTAATCATGGTAGAAACTTCATTTTCAATAGCGTTCGTGCTAGGGTAAACGTCAATAACGTCCTAAAATTTCATGGCAATCCGAGTATATTAACGATTTTTTCCCATAGGCCGTAATGTAATGGGAAACTTTTGATTCTCTCTGTAGATAAACTAATCATGGTAGATACTTCATTTTCAATAGGTGTCGTGCTAGGATAAACATCAATAACGTATAAAAATTTCATAGCAATCCGAGTATATTTACGGGAGTTAGAGCGCGGACAGACGGACAGACAAACCGAATGCATAAGCACTTTTCAACTTTGTTGGAAAGTGCTAAAACGAAGATCGGATTAAAAAGAAGCAATTTATTAAAAATTTACCTGAACAAAAATTTCAAGGGGCCAGGGTTTTAATCGGAAAGTAAAAAGACGCGAATAAATAAATGGAGAAAGATCTCCAAAACGAAGAAGATTTGATATAAAAAAGGAGCGGGGAAGGAGTTATTAACAATTTAGTGCATAGAAACTTAAATAATTTCCGTCCCTTAAAAAATTAAAAATCCGAGTCTCAGGTGCATCGGGACCTGCCTTGGACTACCTTGGACTAAATTTTCAAACTACTATATGAGGTAGATTTCGCTAGCCATCGCGGACAGACAGTCACACATTCAGAGCGAAAATTTCTTTTATTATTACAGATTATATAATACAGTTGACGCTCGATCTTAGGAACTCGAGCGGACTTTTATAGCGTGTTCGTATAATCGAAAGTTCGTAAATCAGATGGGAAAGGAAAAAAAAAGAAAAAATGTGAAATAACTCACCTTTATCTATTTATGTTAAAAATTCACTTATTTTTTGTTTGTTTCATTGAAATACTGCTATAATATATGATTCAAGGGTATCGCTATATTAAAGCATGGTAATATTGTCATATGATTCGAAATAACATTGAAGTCCAAAGAATCATTCAGTAGTTTCTTTAAAGATAGGTCTAAGGATGGTTTATTCACCTTTTTTCGCATCCGATTGTTCTCCAATGTGTTTGAAAAGTATTCCCCTGATGATTTCAGTGTTGGAAACTTCTTTAATAAGGTCTATGTTTTCGTCCAGCCAGAAAATCTCTGAACGTTAGGTCTGCAGGAATTTGGGGATCTTTCTTTCGAAAATCTTGCATCAATAATTCGTCTGGGGGAGGGAGGAAAAATCAGTATCGCTTCCAGTTTCTTTGATTGCTTCTTCTTTTAATACCTCCCTGTCGAAACGAATTTGCAATTGTTATTTGTGAAACATCATTCCATGCGTTAACTGATAAATGCATTGCATCGAGTACATCATGTCGTAATTTTTTCCGATTTTTAAAATAAAGTATGATTTTTTAAAATTTAAATTAGTCTCCTGTAATTTCTTTTGAATGAATTAATTTTTCCTTGATCCATCGACTGCAAAATTGAGGTGACATTTGGTGGAAGAAACACCACTCGGATCGCCTGCAGCATAGGAACTTCAATATGTTCAGTACACTTGTCTGCTATCAAGCGAATTTTGTGATTCTGTTTTTCAAAATGTTAGTCTGATTCTTTCAACCACTTCTAATACATTTCGTTAGTCATCCAGGCTTTCTTTTTGGCAAAGTACATTAATGCGATTTTTTGTAACATTTTTGAAACATGTATGTGTTTAATGTTTTTCGGCGAACAGAAGCGAGATTTTCTCCGAGTCGGTCATATTAGAACCAAACACTATCGTTAGTCTTTATTTTGCCTTTTATTCATTACTAGCGGCCCGCCCTCGCTTTGCTTCGGGTAGTCCCGTGTCAATACTGACACCACAAATTGTTACTACCACTTCACCCCATTAAATTCAAATACTAAAACCATTACTCTCCTTTTAAGTAGTCGGGTAAAAAGTAGCCTGTATGTTAATCTAAGGTGCCATTGCCAGATAACTCACACAAAGTTTCATAAAAATCGATCCATCCGTTCTTACGTTATAGATGGTGTAACTAACACGACTTTGTTTTATGAATATAGATTATAGCAGTCCTCCCAGGCTTTGTACGGGTATTAAAAAAAAATCAAGTTATAAATTTTTACACACATGCTCATACTCTCTTCTTTGTGGGTGGTGTTATTAAAAAAGTGTAAACTTATAAAAGAAAATTCGGATATTAGTATTATTTTTTATTTATTTGTAATTCATACACTACATTTTTACTTATTTACTTCTTACATTTTTACCTATTTATTTTATTTTTACAACAATTACAGGATGTCTTTATACACAATAAATCTTGTAGGGTTCAGCCTGCGTTTGCAATGTATAAGTGGAAAAGATGAAATTATTTACGACATCACATTAAAAACCTCAAAAATAACAGTATTTCTCCACTATTTAATGGATGTTATTATACATATAAACCTTCCTCTTGAATCACTCTATCTATTAAAAAAAACCGCATCAAAATCTGTTGGGTAGTTTTAAAGATTTAAGCGTACATAGGGATATAGGGACAGAAAAAGCGGCTTTGTTTTATACTATGTAGTGATTGCATGTGTCACCTTTATAAAATATAATGTTTTTTCAGGAAGAACTTTGAAAAAAAAAAAAAAAATCCAATTTCGTCCGCATTAAAAATATTTTAAAGTGCATATTCTGTGATCAGAGACTTCAGCTTTCCTTCTTTGCAACCATTTGTGATGGTTATATTGCGACCCTCGACATTTCGAAAGTCACGACTAGACCCGTCTAGTAGGCGGAGGATTAATATTAATTTTACCAATACCTGACTCTGCAGTTATTACTTGTTTAACATTGTTGTTATGATTGCCAGCAAATTGTATGCTATCGATTTTTAGGAAAGGATTTGTTTTAGATTATCTTGAGGCGAATTATTATGTTTTTCTGATGTAAAAGGATTTCCACCCATTTTTAGAAACGAATGCTTCATGATCTCTTAAACAGAAGGTTGTTCGTGAAATATTCATCATCGATTGTATTAAACCTTAGGCTTATTTGAAGGTTTTTTCCGATATCTCGGAGTATGGCAAAAATTGTTTATCAAATATTCTAAATTTGGCTTTTGCAAAATTTCCTGCGAAACTTGTCAGACATGTGCTGGTTAGACCAAATTTTTAGCAATTCCAGCCATGGCCAATGATCTAGTAACATCGGACATTCAACGAAGTCAATCAAAAGTGCATCTAGCACTGCACTACTTGCATATTTTAAGAATTTGAGATGCTACAGGGTTAAGGTATCCCGGAGGTGGAAAAACTAATGAAGAATTTCAATTTTTACAGAGGCTTTTCAGTGTTGTCCTGTCCAAGGTAATAAAAACTACAGCCTGGCCATTTTTTTTTCTTCTATCAGGACATTGTCAATCTTCAAATCACAATGCATAGACCTGATGAAAGGAAGGAAGAGAGGGGGGTAGAATTTTGAAAAACTCCTCTGTATCTTATGATCATATAATTATCATTTATCGGAAAGAAAAAGAATATATTTACTACTTAAATTATAACTGCTGAATTTTCTGATTTGTAAAAAGGGGGGAGGTAATGTGGTGCTCAAGTATTTTTATTACAAAGGTCATATTAGGAAAGACTTAATTAATTTTAAACAAGTTGGAAATTGCACGTGAATCGTAGCAAATGAGGTGCGTCCGTACGATAACGAAGTTTAAAAATATTCAGATCTTGCTGATATAGTAGAGCGTACTTTGGATACGGTATAGTGGTCGAAATCTTTGTGTTCCTGTAAATATGTAGAGAGTAATTTTTATTATACGTCATTAACGTATATATTATTCATAAAATATGAAGTAGTTTAATATAATTAAAACACGCCCCAAACAATGTTTCCCCGTATAACATTATTTAGTGGAATACATTTGTGTGGCCCTGTAATTTAATAATAAATATTCTTTGCATCACAGATTGTACAGAATGTATATTTTAGTATACTTCATAGATTAATGTCAATTCTATTATGTTCAAATGAGTGTAGCACCATTAAAATGCATTTGAAACTTTTTTCCCATTGATCGTAATGTAACGGAATACTTTTGATTGTCCCTGTAATTAATTTATGCATCCGATTTTCATAACAATTTAAATGACTCGACAAAATTATGTGATAAATATACGTTTTAAATTTCAAACGATTAAAATGCATTTTAATAACAATTTTAATTTTTCTTAAGAAAGGTGTTATAGTAAAAATAAAATACATTGACATGTTTCGGAACCGTCAAATAAGTTCCATAGTCATAATATAAATAAAACAAAATTTCAAAATATTTCTCGGTCAATACAAATGACACGCGACAATGAGATATAAATAACAAAAAACACGCGCTCTATTGCAAAAAATTAAATTAAAATATAGACCATGATCTAAAACTTGACGAAAAATAAAAATTTCAAACTATTTCACGGTCAATACAAATGACACGCGACAAAGAGATATAAAAAACACCAAAAAACACGTGCTATTGTAAAAAATTAAATTAAAAATAGACCATGATCTAAAAGAAATTCCAACCTGGTTCATCCCATTCAAGCCCTCACGAGGAATTTATTCATTAATTCTGACCATAACTTAGGAATAATAAAAGAAACGGTATCATTGCAAACCAGATTATTACGCGTATAAATTTCAATGGACTCTCTTATAATAGATTTACGATTACAATTAGATATGAAACATAATTTACTTTGATTAAACAATATTTTTATCTCCTCATTTAAATATGTTCTTCTTGATAAGGCAGTGTTAGTACGTCCAAATTTAATATCAGATTCGTGCTCCCCTTTTCTAATTCCGAACTTTCTCCCAGTCATGCCTATGTAATAATTTAAGTCACCATTTTCAGTAATATAAGGTATTTCATAAACTCCAGCAAGATCATCATGTCCTATAGGATCCACTTGCTTATTAAATAAACATCTTAATTTTGGTGGAGGAGTTGCAATCAAATCAATATTAAACTTTTTTAATTTAAATTTTAATTTTTCAAAACTGCCTTTCAGATAAGGAAAAGAAACTCTTTTAAAATTTTTAGAATCACCTCCTATATTGAATCTTTCAGTTAACCCTGGATATTGTTGTTTAGGCTTTCCTTTTCTATAATAATTAATTAATTTATTGATGCTACTTATTTTATACCCATTAGAACCTGCAATTTCACGGATCTTACACAATGCTATGATTAAAATGCATTTGAAACTTTTTTCCTCATTGACCGTAATGTAAGGGAATCTTTTTGATTGTCCCTGTAATTGATCTATCCATCCGATTTTCATAAAATTTGAAATGACTCGACAAAATTATGTAATAATTATACGTTTTAAATTTCAAACAATTAAAATGCATTTGAAACTTTTTTCCCCATTGACCGTAATGTAACGAAATACTTTTGATTGTCCCTGTAATTGATCTATGCATCCGATTTTCATAACATTTGAAATGACTCGACAAAATTATGCAATAAATATACGTTTTAAATTTCAAACGATTAAAATGCATTTGAAACTTTTTTCCCCATTGACCGCCATGTAACGGAATCCTTTTGATTGTCCCTGTAATTGATCTATCCATCCGATTTTCATAAAATTTGAAATGACTCGACAAAATTATGTAATAATTATGTATTTTAAATTTCAAACGATTCGGTTGGGTAGTTTTTGCTTTGTTATATGCGGACAGACAGATAGACAGAGAGACGGACGGACTGAGCGACAACAATAGGTGCTACGTATTTACATAATTACGAACGCACCTAAAAAGTGCTCATTAAGCGTTTCAAATGTTTATACCTACAAGATGTACTGACATTAACTTGTGAATGAATTTAATTATATTTTATACAAAAAAAAAAAAAAAAAAAAAAAAAAAATCGATTAATATTAGATTAGCAAAATTCTTTATTTGAATTCATTTTAAATTTAATAAAATATCAAGCATGAAACAGTTAATTTATGTGTGAAACGTTGTTGCAATGGTAAGTATATGCGAGGCTTTTATCCGTGAACTTTTGTCCTTTGGGGGTTTTGATCGCAGGGACTTGACCCGTCTGCAAAATTTTAATGTGTAAAAAGAAGTGTTACATATGATAAATCTTACGAAGTATGCTGAAGTCAATAAATAACTTGATTTAGGTTTCAGGCCCTGTGAAGTAATAAACTTTAATCTACCTTCCAGTTACTTAAATTGATGATTTGTGGTGAAAAAAAATCTTTTTTTGTGGAATTTGTTAGGTTTGGGCAATTGATTTTCAACAATGTAACTTAATGTTAGTTGTCAATGTTAACATTTCTTTTTATGACAGCTTCTTATTAAAGATTGTAAATTTCATTTTAAGCACTAATATTCGAACACTGAATTTTCTTTGAACAGACTCTTCTTTACACAACATTCAGTTATACATACACTTAAAAGTTTGCAATCTTTCTTCAAATCGCGATTGCTCTTAGACTTAGGAAACCTTTTTCAGTATCGAGTATTGTGTACGTTTCTTTGAAACTAAGCTCCAAAACCGCACCCTAAATGAAAAGAATCTTTTATAATGATAATGATTGAAGTAATGAATATAATAACGGCCATCCATTACTAAAGCAGTTTTACCATAGCTTTTGACTGAGACCAACCTCATTTGATTGGCGAAGCACTTCAAGAACTCTCGCTTTCTTTTATTCTTTGGGATGAGGTCCATTATTTCTGCGCGATGCACGTGTCTTCCAATGCAAACATGGCGCCAGAGAAAGTTGGTAGTTAGAAACGCAGTTATCCATTGACAGCGAAACAATTAACTTTAACGATCAACCGTCAGGTTACTTATCGATAAGCGATCTCTCTCCCACTCTTTAATGAAGGAAACAATTGCTGATACGTTCCAAGGACGCTCGGTCTTTACCATCAATAGCCTGAAGCATGTTGCTTTCGGCCATATCTTCCTTTGTGTCTTCGAAGGACGCCTATACAACATGATCAACAGGATTATATCAATTTTCCACCGAGGATTCAGTCCATGTTGGTAAGTTTTGTACATTGGAAACACCATACTCTTTGAAGGAGAAAGTTTTTTCCTGCTAATCAGGACATTTTTCGCCTATTAAAATTAAGTAATATCTTTGGGCAATATCTGTTTTTCTAAATGTTCCTAAGAAATTTATCACGACGACAATTAAAAAAATGTCAATATTGAGAACAATAAAACATCTTTAAATGCATGGTGGGCCCGAGAAAAATTATTATGCGTGCCATAATCAAAAATTGCAACAATTTTTGAGTTAAAAAACACTAGTGTCGTTACAATAATAAAACCTAATATCTTGCCAGTTCTGAATTAAACTTCAACTGCCCAATAGTGTGTCAAACAACTGTATAATACGTACCCATGACTCGAAAATGGATAGTTTGGCTTGCCGTGCCATTGTTCTATATCTATTGAAGTATGCAGACGATACCTAGCCGACCGATTTGTTTGCAATTTATGTGTGTGGAATTCATGTAATTTCAGGCAAATTTACGTGTGCCAAAAGTGCCTTTTTATGTATGCCATAAATGCATTTAAAGAAGAATATAATGATGGCGGCAGTAAAGACGACACTCTAACATTTCTCTCACCTCAAAATTTAAACGCTTGAGTACTTTTCGAAATTGTTTTATTTGTCAAAATAGAAAGCAAAAACATTTATATGTTTGGTACAAAGTACAATGTCAATTACCATCGCTATTTTCATTATTTTTTTATAATAATATATATATATATATATATATATATATATATATATATATATATATATATATATATTGAAGTCTTCAAACATCCTATTCAGTAACGCATAAAGGGTGCTTTACCGTATAAAGTGGAAGCTATTTTAGAAGATAAAAAATAATCTTCTTGCAGATCTAAAATTTTCATGGGAAATCAGTGGCGTAGCTACGTTTTTTGGCGCCCGGGGCAGGATTAATTTTTGCGCCCCCCCCCCCCCCAAAAAAAAAAGATTTTTTTGGAAAAAGAAACAAAATAGTCTTTTTGACTTATATTGGGAGGAAAAGGGATCTTCACTTTTTCTTGTTTTTTAAGGATTCGGCTAATTTTACTCAAACACACTAAACTAAAATACATAGAACCGGATTACTGAAGATTTCCAATTTTCATCAATATTGAATTTGAATGGGAATTTCAAAAACTTAGCAGTACATTCAGGGATATGTTTATGTTGTTTTAAGCATGTAGGATGCAGAGCCCAATTAAGGTTGTGCAGGGCCCAAGACCCAGCATCTGTTTGAGGCCACCTTGCAGTTCCTATACGTTTTTTTTTTGGGGGGGGGGGGGGAGAGGGGCTGTAGAGGATAAGGAATGTATTATTATTAGATATTACGATACGGTTTCAAAATTAATCAAAATATATTTTTGTTTTTGAGAAAATAATGCGGAAACTACAATTTTAAGCCTTTTTTTAAAAAATCATTTTATTAAATTTGAACCCCCAGCAACAGTGGGTCCAAGGCCCCTTTTAGGCCTGTGCGGCAATCTGGCTCTGTAATGGGAATAGCGACAAAAAGAATAAATTTACAAAAAAAAAAAAAAAAAAAAAAAAAACATATTTACTAAAACTGCTAAGCTATGATATGTCCGATTATGGTAATAAAATCTCCTGATTGAAAACTACAGTCATCCTAGAGTTTCAAATTGCTATACGCATCCATTTTTAAAAATGAATGGGAAAACAATAAAAGGTCTTGAATTCTTATGGTAAATCAAGATATCCAACGAATTTGTTTAAGTTCTTAATAAACCCTTAACATATTCTCAGTCGCTTGGCAATGTTCAGATATCAGTATAAAGAGAGATATGCTACAGATAAAAATGATAAAAACTAAAACCTTCTTGAAATTTTAATTAAAATCCATAAATTCTTTTTCTCAAAATCCATTTTACACCTTGAATTTTATTTTTCAGCATGACATTTATTATGTTCACCAGTAAAATCAGAGAGTAACTTAAGATGGAAAACACTGACGTTTAGACAATTCTTCTTTGGCTAAATCTTTGTATGTTTGAGATTTGAGGAATTGTACGGATCTTGACCATATGTCAATCAAAAGCTAATTAAACAATTAAACTAAACGTTCCTCGAAAATTGACATCTTCGCCCCCTACTAGGAAATATTACAAGCCTCAACATATTTGCATGATCTGGAACGAAAAAGTTTAGATTTGGCAATTCTGATAAGCCTGCATAACCTACGACCATGTAGTTCCCGAAATTGGCGTAAATAACTAGTCGTAAAACCTCCGATCGAATTCACCGAGATGATTGTAAGATGCAATGACGAAAGAGTTCGGTCTAAAGAAGTTCCCGAGTCAAACTATTTTATTCCATTGAACTCTCAGTCATTTCCGTAAATTACATAGATAGATGTAGTTTTCTCCAATGCATATGCGCTGAATTTAAATATATGTAAAATAAATTGAACTTGTAAAAACGACGAAAGCAGACGTTTGTAGTGGCCGTACTAGGAAGACTGAAAAGTCTTACTTCGTTTTTTTATACGATTTAAGTAGGAAAAATTTGAGCTAGGTCGCTCTCATTCCATTATTTGGTTTTCTCAATGACAATTTGACGGAAAAATTGAGTTTCCAATAAGGAAGAAATAATACTTTTTCTTGTTGTTCTTTCAGCTAAATACTTTTTGCATTGGTTTAAGGAAGCTTTCATTTTAAATATTTATATGGAAAGCTAAGAACAGCAAAAATCAGCGTGAACACCAATCTATGTCTGTCCATGTGTATGACGGAAAGGACTAAAAATAGCTATTATACATACAACTCTGAAATTTCAAGTGAGGATAGTACAAGGCAAATCCTATCCTAATGCATGTGAGGCTCAAAAATTTTATTTTCTTTTATTTTCTTTTTCCTTATAGTCGAGAATATCAATTAAAAATTCATCAAAAATGCGATTTCCCCCCCCGCAAAATGGCAAAAATCGCACATGCATCTGAAATTGATTTTCCAGTCGAAAGAAATTAAAACTGTTCACTTATCAGCGAAAAAAGGAAAAAACTAATTAAGATTTCAATTTGAAAACTTCAAAGCACATATATTAAAAAAATTATAATTTTTTTGAAAATCGCTCGTTAACTTTTTTTCTTTTTAATTGACTGCGACAGAATACAAAAGAGAGACCCCATGTGCAAAAGCTGCCTCAGTCGACTATTTTTGTATTCTGTTCGCACAAGTATTTTTCTTAATATAAATATTGACGTTTATTTCTATTGTAAGTGTTATTGAAGAGTGTGTAAGGATTTCTGTTTTGGGAAGTGTTACCAATTAGAATTTAAAAAAAAAAAAAAAAAAAAAAACGCCTGTGGCAGCCTTGCATACGAGAGAAACATACAGAAACGAACATCCATTAAAAACAGACCTAATTTTTTTTTTTTTTTTTTTTTTTTTTTTTTTTTTTTTTTTTCCCGTCCGCACACTTCTCTGTTTTCGAAAATTATTGATCAAAGATTATATAACATGCAGACAATCAACTTAATTATTAAACGCTATCGAATGATAAAATCATAATTTAAAAGTATTTTATCAATTTAATTGAAAATTGATGTGTTTTGTGGACAGAGTGAAGTGATAGGAGTTAAGAGTCTGCCCACAACAGTTTCTTTCCTTTATTTACATTTTAAGGTATGATGACTATCGAACTTTTAGTCCCTTTTTTGGCAGATTGTACAAAATAGATTTCAGCAGTTATTGATTCTTGAAAATTAGCTTACGATTTTCTTGAAATTTTTAGCTCCATCTTCATGTGAAGATGACGTATTCTTATCTCGGGTTCTATGGATCCAATTTCTACTGGGTTTTTCTCATTCAACTTGGCTTTCGATTTTCTTACACGTTTTAGTTCTATCATTCATCACCACGGGCATTTTTATCTGAAATTTCATGGGACCTATTTCAAGGAAATTTTCTTTCTTTCAATTCATTTTACGATTATCACCAGATGTTCTTGCTCGTGCACAGTACACCTTCTACACGGTGACATAGGCTGCGCGCATCCATTCCGGAGATTCATTTTGGCAGAAATAAATTTGAATGCATATTTTTAATGGTTGGTTCTTGGCTGCATAGCACATCCGTTCTATGCTGCCGGAGACACTGGAGAACCATCCTATAAGTTCATTTTGAAAGCTTTTTTTTTTTTCTTTTTTTTTTTTTTTTTTTTGAATAGAGGTTTTAATTATTCGCGGTTCATTTGGAAAAATCGACGGACGGGTCAGCTAGCTACAAATAAAAAACGTTCTTGATACCAGAAATGTAGTTTCAAGTCCCAATCGGCTTTTTGATTTATTTACTTCAGGCTAAACAGTTAAAAGCCTCCAACAGCGATTGAGAATTATGAATTTTGCCATTCCTTCCACCTTCACCGAATTTCTTCAAACCATTCACACACACACACAAAAGAAGTCAAAAATTATTATTCATTTTCGAAATATGTAAAATAATTTCGGTTTAGAACTCCTCTGAATTTGGCGCCCCTACTTAATCATTTTGCGTCTCAATTCAGAAACATAATTATCTTCGTTACCGATTGTGTTGAGCCATCCCTAGAAATATTTACACAATTTTTTTCTTTCTTCATTAATTGGATGTAACAAAATAATTTACTAAAGAATACATTAACAGACATAAAAAAATTAAAAGTCAACAATTTTCGTTTATTGTTAAAATATGTAATATAATTTCGGTTTAAACCTCTCTCAATTTGGCGCCCCTTAGCCTCGGCGCCCGGGGCGGGCGCCCCCCTTGCCCCCTCGTAGCTACGCCACTGTGGGAAATGTCATAAGACTGAAATGCGAAGTTATCGCTTCATAAATTATTAATTTTGTTTTTCATGAAATTTATCAAGATAAATTAAGGCTTTTTTTTTGGGCTTTTTCCCCAATTGAAAAAAAATCGATTTATTTTTCTTTGCACTTTTTTATTTCCCACATTTTGTTGATGATACTTGTAAAACGATTTGACCTAATTACAAGTATTTTCATAGTTACTTATTGTTTGAGCGCAAGTCTTAAATGCAACGTGTCCGCTGGCTTAAACGTTTTAGAGTACTTACGACGTTAGAGCATATTTTAAATAAAATAACCTATTTTTAAATTCAAAAGAACATAATCTATTGGAACTTTGACCCATTCAGCCATTTTTATAAAATAAATAAATAAATAAACATTTTTAAGAGTACACCAAAATGAAAAATGAGAGAGAGGGAGAGAGATAAGAACTAGGTACCGTTTTTTTTTAAATGACCGAAACTTTTCAACTTTTTGCCACAAAGTGCTTGAAGCTCCAGACAATCTTATTTAGTTTCATATCATTTTATATTGCAACGCTTTTTTCCGGAAAAATCATTTTTACTTTGAATTATTAATTTTATATAAAAATGCGAAAATATTATAATATACCTTTATAAAAAATACACAAACTCCAAAATAAGCTTAAAAAGGGAATATAGCTGTAAGACACTAAACCTACAAAATTAATTCTATAATATAGAAAGTTGTACAGCGTGTGTCAAAAATTTAAGCACAACACAAAATTTCAAAATAAATTTTTATTATTGACTGAAAATTACTTCCTTTTTCAGATGACATACAAATTGTAGTTTTAAAAAGATATTTAACAGATTAAGCTTTATAATTTTTCTCGAATAACAGAATTTATCAAAAGAACAAAAATGAGTGTGTCAAAAGTTTAAGCACAGTAGTTCTTTAGTCTTTAGTAGAACAAGATTTAAAAAAATTAATATTTAATTATTGCTCCATTGTGCTGAATTTCTTTAAACATACGGTCTTTCATCGTTAAAACGGGGTCCTACATTGTTTCTCGTTCAATTTCAAATCGCGCGGTTTCAATGACATCTTTTGAACATTTAACTGAAGAATACTGT
Source organism: Maratus speculifer (assembly GCA_964019185.1). NCBI lineage: Eukaryota > Metazoa > Arthropoda > Arachnida > Araneae > Salticidae > Maratus > Maratus speculifer. The sequence continues at coordinate 183,959,108 of OZ025296.1, read as the reverse complement.
TTTCTAATTGAATAAACTGCTTGAGTAAGAGTACCCCACATATATTTTATAGGATTTTAATCAGGGATAAATACCAATCACTTCAAAATAGATACTTTTTTCGACTTAAGTCGCTTTGAAATTAAGTTTGAGGTATGGAGGATCGAAGCATTACCATGTTGAAACAAGCATATCCCCCCTCCACTCCCCCCCCCCAAAAAAAAAACCAAAAAAAAGTGGCAATAGGAGTCAAATAATTGGTAAGTGCCTCTTGATAGATTTCAGAGTTTTCACGACTACTGATGAATGCTAGATATATCTGATCATTGAAACAAATATCCTCCTCATGTACTATAACACAACGATCATTATGTTGTTGGCTAAATAAACTTCTAGGTTATTTGCGGAAATCATGTCAACAGTACTTAAACCCATAAAAGTTCCATTAAAAAAATAATAATAAAGTAAAATAAAAAACATAATTGTAATTTAGCAAATTACAACGGATATTTGGAAAATGATATTTTCAAGGACTAAAATTTTAAAGATTTATAAATAAATTCTACATTTAAATTAATAATAATAATAAATATAATTTTTATAATGATCATAACGTGTCCATATTAAGTACGCCATGCATTAAATATTAATACTTCTAGACCAATGATTAAAAACAAAAACAACTTTAACTGTTTAAAATGTGCATTTTTATTTGATGGAGTTAATGAATTCTGAACGCCTTATATTACGTACGACATAGATTAAACATTAATAATCCTGGACCCATCATAATCGAATTTTAAATTAAATTTCAGTTTTACAATTTTTAGAAATGCAAAATTTTTAAACTTCTAAATATAGCACATTTTAAATTTTTACACCGTTTCGTAGAGAAAAAAATGCACTTTTAAATTAAATCTGTTTGAAACCTTTACCGCAATTTGTTTTCGAATTATTATCCTTTTTTTAAGTTTTTTATTTTATTACTTTTTAACTAAACTAACAACTATTTTCTGAATAATAATAATAATAATAATAATAATAATAATAATAATAAAAACTGGAAAGAGCTAAATTTGGCAACGTGTAAAAACATTTAACTGAAATCATAGAGTATAGAGAAATTAATAGAGTGGAAGTATAATGTCTGGGGGTGATGCTAAAAGTGTAACCTTGCATTAAGTCCAGTTAAGTACCAACAAAACTACGTGCTTTGACACGCCTATAAATTGAAACAGCTTTAAACCCGTATTTTTTTGCTCTTGTTTTTTTAAAAAGAACTAATCTATCGCTTCATCGGTAAGAATTGATTAATTTTTTTATCATGTGTTTTAAATATCAATATAAAAAATTCTTTTAACGTTTTGCTTGAAAAGATAACATTCTTTTGTTAATTATCTTAAAATCGTTTGCAGTCAGAAATCTAGATTTAAGATTAATATTTATTACTTATTCATACATGATTTTAAAAGAATGTTTTCATCATTAAATTTTAAATATTTATTTACTTGCAATTATTAAGTCATAAACATTTTTCATGTACGTTATAAAGTGTTTAAACTTACGGTGAAGAAGGAAACTTTTAGTAGTACAATTATTAGCTCGTATCAAATGTTTTCAATAGCTTATTTAATTTAATTTTAATTTGACATTTAATTATTGCTAATTTTCCAATTTCAATTATTTTAAAAACGAATATAACAATATTAGAACAAAGACCATTTTAAAAATTTGCTATTTCTTCTTAAAATATGCTTCAGCTGTAATTGATTTCTTTCGATTCGTCTTATTAATACAAAATCCCTTCCACGTGCTTTTGTTTGGAACTTAAAATTCGAGCGATAAATGGTTTCATATTGCAAACCTTTTTTGAGGCTTACTTCACCTCCACCTATCTCATTCCTCCATGAACTGAAATATTGGCTGTCATGGCTGCTGTGAAAATTATCGTCTGCTACTAAAATGGCTGACCTGAAGGTTACATTTGTTCTTCCCGAAGAGAATTATTTATATTCCATGTATAAAAATCATTTAGCAGATGATAAGTGTGAAAAAATTGTTACAATTGAAGAAACGTGGATTTGTCTAAATGTCTATAATTTTTAAAAAATATCGATTTATTATCGAAAAAATGAGGCCAAAAGATCTTTCATAACTTTGATTCAAACACTGCAAAGAAAGTTTAGCTAAAGGATTTATAGTTATTGCATAAATCTCTTACAATGGAAAATTAAATATAAGATAAGTTAAGAAAAATATCAAAATTAACTCTATTGATTATCGAAACAATGTTTTAATTCTTATTTTTAAATAAGAAATTTCAAAACTTTATTCTATGGACGTTAAAGCAGCCATGCATCTAAAAGTTCAGCCGCATTTCTCGAAATATTTACAAGAGAAATTGATATCAAGTGTATACCGTTTAACCATATTCCAAATAAGTCCTCATTTGTTTCACCAATGGATTATTGTGACTTTGCACTATTAAAAAAAGCACTTGTAAAACACCGAACAACTACATTCAGTGGACTCTAAAAATGTGATGAAGGAATGGAATAAAATTCCACTTTCATTTTTACAAAAGCCCTACTATCATGGAAATCCTGTTGCAATATGATAGTTCACAGCAAGGGCTACCAGGTAGAATATATTTTAAAATAATTGTTTTAATTTATGCATCTTATTTTTGCAGATAAAATCATTCCCAATCTGTATAAACAATCTCTGTATACTTTCGTATAGGCCAGTCAAATTGTCATAAATAGATGCAAAAATTCTGCTAGAAGATTTTATGTTTTTAAACTGTTTATGGGGATGCTAGTAACAGGAATTAATGGTTTTCCAACAAAATATCTCGAGGCTAAATTTTGTAGAGCCAAAAAACCACAAAATTTTCGGACTTTTTTCAGTTTTTTGCAAATAACTCAAAAATTATAAAATTTTTGTGTACTATACTCGCTCAGCTACAAAAAGAAAGAACATAAAATTCTCTACAAATTTCATTACAAAACTGCTTTTCTAAAGCTATTATTAAGCGCTCTACAGCTTTCTGAAAGTGACTCTTTTTTTTCTAACTTTGTGAAAAAATTGCAAAAACGAAAATTTGACGCAATTTTTCATTATTTTATCTTCTTTAATATAACTTATTTAAATTATAGGTATTTGCATGATAACAATCATGATGAATCATGATGAATAACGGTAGCATTGTAAAAAATTAAGAACATTACAACTTTTTTTTGTATTTAGAGCTTTAGTAGGAACATTAAGTATTTAACTGATTGTAAGTAAAAAATAATTACGGTGACATTTTTACACCCCCTTCGTCTGAATAAACAATGTCGTTAACATTTTCGTAGTTGATCCCATTACATGTTTTACAAATTGTCGAGCCTTTTAGTCTCAATTTATGAAAAGAACATGCTTTGCTGCATCTTTTTTACAGCTACATGACACAGCATGGAGCAAGGATTCAGGTGCCGGGTCTTGGCCAGGGCTGGCAAGTTTCTGCCAGGGTGGTTTAAACCGGCGGTTATAACCGGTTAAAACCGGCATGGCAGAAACTAGTTTCTGCCAGTAAGTGGCAAAAACTGGCAGTAGTAGCAAAAAGTATCATATAAATGTACTTTGTTTGTTATATAATAATTTTCTGTTACTTGAAAACAGAAATTTTCATAGCAGTAATCTGATGCTGCACTAGTTTAACTATTGACTTACTTGATTATTGTTTACAGTTGAATTTCTATTTAAAAGTTATAAAAAAAAAAGAAATGCATAAAAAAATCTATGATATTGGGTTGGGGAAAAAGTAATTTCGCTTTTTTTCGTATTTTTTAAACTGAATTTATTTATATAAATTAAACAACTAATCAATAATATATGTGTTGTTTTGTTCGATGACCTTTTGCCATTTTCTGGTAAAAACATAATTCCGTCACTGTAGAATTTCTGAGAGTTGTGGGCAAAAAACTGAGCAAGGTGATTTTCTCAAGCCTCTTTTGAAATCAACTTAATACTATTAAGAAAGTTCCGCAGAGGGCGGAACAAATGTTAATCGGTCAGATCTAGGTCCGGACTATATGGTGGGTGCATCAAAACCTCCCAGCCAAGCTCTCTTAGTTTTTGCCGAGTGACTAAAAATGTGTGTGGTTTAGCGTTGACGTGATGGAAGACAACGCCTTTCCTATTGATCAATTTTGACCAGATTTTTTTAATTGCCTACTTTAATCGCATTAGTTTTTCACAGTAGATAGTTGAATTAATGGTTTGGCCAGGTTCGAGCAGCTCATTATGAACAATTCCTTTCCAATCTAACCAAACACTCAGCATAATCTTCTTTGGCGTCAATCCGGGCTTTGCCACCGTTTGTGAAGCTTCAACCACGATTTTTTAGCACATTGTTGGCGTACGTGATTCACTTTTCATCACCTGTAACCATTTGTTTAAAAAATGGCTCGATTTTATTCCATTTCAGCAGCAATTCACAAATCGAAACTCTGTCCATTAAATTTCTCACTGTAAGTTCATGGGGAACCCAAGTATCGAGTTTCTTTTGGTATCCAGTTTTATGTAAATGGTTCAAAAGTGGTTTATGGTTGATGTTAGTTCCGTAGCAATGTTGCGGGTAGAAATATGTCAGGCTAACTCTATTTTGTTTTTAATTTTCATCGACTTTTTCAAGTATTGGCCGGTCAGGGAAACGTTCATCTTTAACATCGAAATTTTCAGAACGAAAACGAGCAAACCGATTCTGACTTTGGTGTTTACTTAAGCACTGATCACCATAGACGCCACACAATTTTCGATGAGCTTGCGCCGCATTTTGCCCTGTTTGGAAGTGAAAAACTAAAATGTGATGAAAATAATCTTCTGGAATCTCTATTTTTAAAACGCAATAACTTTTGATTGTATAAACAGATGACGCTACCTTTATATTCAGAATATTCTAGAGACTATTACCTTTCAAATGCTGTATAGTAGGGCTTATTTGAGTAAGTATTACTCGAGTTATGCGACTTTAAAGATATCTGTTAGGAAAAAGCGAAATTACTTTTTCCCCAACCCAATATTTTAACATCACTTTTCTGAGTATTTTTAAATAAATAATACACTGCATTATCTTAATTATCTACTACTACATACAAAGAAATGGTTCTTGTTAAAAATATACAATTAAGTAATTGTAGCACAAAAATAACAGAAAAATGGAACTTAAATGGAATATCTTGTACAATTGTTTTACAATATTGATAGAAATAATTCATTTTTGTGGAAAAAGTAATAATATACTAAGAGCAATCTATAACGTATATTATTAATTTTGTTAATCTTTTCTTAACCTAGACTGTTTTTTTTAATTTGTTCTGAATGAAAAAAAAAGTTCAAAAATATTCTTTCAAGATCATAGATTATTTAAAATTTGAAAAATGTTCATTTTCACCGGTATTTGTTTTTAAAAACAATCACCCACAGAAGTCATGACATTTTCCAGGTCTTCCTTGGGGAAATATGTTTTTGAGAAAGGATTTTATTTTGCTAAGAGGTTATTATATATGGCACAAAATTTAGATGAATATCAAAAAGCAATTTTCTTGCTCTTTCTTTATGCTCAAATGTCAATTTTGATCCCATATACTTAAGATGAATTGAATAAGCTAGCACTGCATTAAATGAGATTTGAATCTTGCATTTGTGAGTTTCCATAATATTTCCATTATTGAGTAAAGTTAAGCAAATTTTATGAGCAGCTGAAAAAGGACAGTCATGTTTTTTACTTTTATCTAAAGCAACAGCAGTAGTTTTTAACATTTGTAACAAGTATTTAACTCTTTATAAATTATGATATTTATTCATAATTTTAACAATTGCTATGTCCTTAATATCATTTTCATTATTTTCAATTATCTGCAAATAATATGGATCATTCTTCTTGAAAGATTCAAAACTATCAAATTCTAATACTAATTTATACATATTTTTTAAGTTAAAACTATTCACAATATTTTATCAATTTTATTATTTTTTTATATTATTTATCCCAAATAAAATACATATAAGCAATTTAATATCACTAAAAAAAGTCTCAGATTATGTCATAAAATGAGTTTATGCCAGTTTCTGGCGGTTAAAACCAGTTATAACCACTTTTTGCCACTGGCACGGCAGAAACTATTTTCTGCCCGCAAAAACCCAGCCCTGGTTTTGGCACATTTGAATAGGCTGAAAGAGATCGTCCGACCTGTGAGCCCACCTCCATTCTTCAGGAGGGATGTTGTTTCCTAGCCTAGCTTGTACCTGATGATAACATCGGAGAAAATGATGCTGCGCAGCCTCTTGTGTTGGCGGTAGTCTTACAAGATGAACTTTGCTTTTTGTGGCACATTTAGCAAATAGCTGGAACCTTAAGGTGTCTGTATGGTATTTATGCATCCACAGTATAGCGCCAAATGGATTTTTTCTCCAACCTTGATCATTTCTTGACGGTTAGAACCTAATTTATTGAACACACGTGCTATTTCTCCAAGCTGATCATGTTTTTTCAAAACTGTGTTCATGTTACAAAACTTTAACTTTCTTTGCCCAAAAAGAGCGGATGTTGTATCGTATCCACTGATTGCATAAGTGAAAAGAACATTGCTATAATTATATTTGAACAACATGGTTGAAAACCATTTGGTTTCGATGATACCTCTTCCTGGCTTTAGGAAAAATAGATTTTTGTGCTGATAGCTTAAGTTCGTCATGATCACGAGAAGGTCAATATCTTCTCCGACAATTACGACGCTTTCAAAAGATTCGGCTCTTGAAATGGCTGAGATAACTATCATGACATCAGCTTCTTCTTTTGCTTGCTCAACTTGAATTCCGTTATTTTGAAATTTTTAATTTGTTTTAAGCAATGAAATGAAGATGCTCTTGTTTATGTCATTGGCTTCGTCAACGGATGGTGCGAGTCGATGCTCTCTTTTCTCTCCACTTGTTACAGATTGATCTAGTTTTACATGACAAAAACTATGATACCATGCATCTGCAAATCAGGTTCGCATTTGCTAATCAGGTTCGTGCTGAATACGTTCAATTACTTTCTGGGACCATTCATCCCCACGTTTTTCTGCAGCTTCAAAAAATGTAATTTTCGCTTCTAACTTCATTACTTTGTGAATCAAATTTCTCTTTGCGTAGGGCTTTTTTTTATTGTTTTTCGTTTAAGTCACCAGGATTACCTTTTTCACATAAGAAACAATTATCTTGAAACTTGAAAGAAGTGCTCGATCTGAGGGACAAACTATAGTCTGTGTAGAATCTTTACTCCGACGAACATATGCTGCTATCATTCTCTCATTCGCATATGTTTTTCGGCAATTATCCTGTAATCTAACTTCCTTGCTACTTTCCAAAAAACTTATGAATATTACTTTTGATGAATATTATTTTGACGCTGAACGCTATGTTCAAAGAGCTTGGCAGGTCCTTTTTGGCTCACAACGAGAGTATCATTATTTGAAGTCGTTTGGCAAATGAAACACAATTTTGGGTCGAGCTCACTCATTTTTCATTAGTGCACGAGAAGAGATAGAATAAACTGAATAGCAGCATATTAGAAGGGTATGTCTTAATAAAAGAACACTTGTATCTAAATGAAAACGGCTCGGGAAAGTCACGTGACCGCAATCTTCCATCTACATTCCCTTTTTTCATCCTTGGCCCTCCCTCCTATTGTAATTGTTTTTCTTATAGGGTTTCTAGAATTTGTACTCCTTAAGCCTTCCTTTCTTAAAACTTTCATTTCTCATCTATCAATAGGTGTATTTAATTTTCATTGTTAGTGATGAAAAATTTTTTTTGGGGATTCGAGGCGAAAAATAGGTCATTTTTTGTAAAGTTAAAAAAAGTGACATTTTAAAAAAACCATAGCGCACTCAGTAATGGGTTTAGAAAAACGTTTTTATAACAAAATTTATAGAGAATTTAATGTTCTTTCTTTTTGTAAGTAAGTATGTTACGCAAAAGATTGATAGTTTTTGAGTTATTGGCAGAAAACTGAAAAAAGTCCGAAAATTTCATGGTTTTTTGGCTCCACAAAGTTTAGCCTCGAGATATTTTATTGGAAAACCATTAATTCTTGTTATTAGCATCCCCATAAACATTTTAAGAAACATAAAATCTTCTAGCAGAATTTTTGCATCTATCGGCCCTTTTTTCTGACAATTTGACTGGCCTAGTAATTCCAATTGAATAATTAATTTGTATTAAACAACAGAACTTAGTGATTAACATACATACACACACACAATAATGAGACAAACAAAAAGTTGTGTGAAATATACTTTATTTTTTTTTTATATGATTGAGCAGAGCAAAATATATTTCATTCTTAAGTAGAACAGTTGGTAACACACTCATTTGTTGTCTTACGGACCTCTCTCCATGAAAGATTCTCGATACATTTTATTTTTTACTTTTCTCTTTTTAAAAAGGTTTAACAGGATAGTAGATTGCAAAATTTTTCTTAAAAAACATTTGTTCTCATAAATACTTAGAGTTTTAGCCTATTAAAATACAACATAATATAACCTAAGTAATATGATTAAATCTTTAAAATTTTAATTAATTAATACATTTTGAGAGTATTTATTAAAAAAAATTATGCTTCTTTGGCTGTATACATCTCTTGATCACGGACCTCATTTAGAATATTAACTAAATATGCGAGCACGGAAGAGGGTTCAAATGATTTGTTTGTTATAACTATAATCTTAAAATAAATAAAAATATAAAATAAATAGAAAAGGAATGCTTATATCAATACGGATACTTTGCTTTGTTTTAACTGTGGAAAGCAAATTTGATATGTTCATGCTATATAAAGCAGAATTTAATAAACTTAGTCACCGTAGATTTTTATGGCTACCCCATATAGCTAATGAGTTTTCTATTTCAGCTAATGAAATATGCCAAAAGTCGTTGCCCGTAAGAGCGATACTCTATATGGGATACCCCTAATAGAATCATGTGCAATAACATTTAAAAAAAATTAATTATCCGAATAATTTAATTTTTATAATGATGATTTCATTATTTAAATTTTTTTCCTCATGATTCTACGAGAAAAAATATTTTGACTGGAATAGAATATAATTATTTCCAATTTCAATTTTAGGTACTTGTTTGTTATAAAGGCCTTGCTGCTTTAAAAAACGCTTAGCACAATTCGGACTTTAGAAAGTGAAATTTGTTTCAAAACGATATGAAGAGCTGCGAAAGTAAATTTTATGAATTTCTCATGCTTGTTTATACATGTATACATATAAATATTATTAATGTTATACATATGTATATATATACAAATTATTTCTGAGAAACTGATAAATAGTTTCTTTATACTAAATAAATTGTGCTTGAAACTGCTTGTGTGCATGAAATAATGGGTTGCCAGAAAAAATTTATGAAAAATTTCCTTCTCTTGTCAAGGTGTTTATATCGCTAAGTCCTCTATAACATAAAACTACAACATTTTGTTTTTGAAATTACGTTATTTAGTCATAACGTAAAAATTTGATAAATGCACATAATACATGAACTTGTGCTGAAAGCTTTGATAGTGAATGAAGGGAAATTTAAAAATCAAACAATTTATTTTTTAAATATAGAAAAACAAAACTTATCAAACTAGGTATAGCTTGTGAAAATATAAGGCATTTACTATGTTATCACAATAATATATTGTTTTTATTATTTTGTCATAATTGTTTGCAGTATGTTCAAGCAAGAATTTAATCCTGCGTTTTTCAAAATCATTCTCATTTTATTCAAATTCAAAATTTTACTCATCGGGAAATTATTAATTTAATAGCAATATGCTTACTTATTAATTCAGTTATAACGCGGTTAGTTATTAATTTAATACATCATGATTAGAAATAAAATCTATCATTATTTCTCAAAATATCACTTATTATTATTATTATTATTATTATTATTATTATTATTATTATTATTATTATTATTATTATTATTATTATTATTTTGCTATTTAATGTATTTAGTAATTTTTTTTGTATATTTATGCCATGAAATTCAAAAGGCTATTCTGTCGACAAAAAATTAAATGCATATGTGCAATACTGTATACATTGATTAATGATATTTTTTTAACAGATGAAAGTTATTCCTGGTTGACCAAAGATCAAATACATTTTATATCAGGCACATGTCAGGCATTTTCTGTTCTGCATATTTATATCAAGAAATTCAAAAGGCTATTTTGACGATAAAAAATTAAATGCAAATGTGTGACATTCTATACAATAATTAATGATATTTTTTAACAAATGAAAGTTATTCCTCATTGACAAAAGATCAAATACTTTTCATATCAAGCAGATGTCAGGCACTTTTTGTTCTGTACATTTATATCGAGAAATTCAAAAGGCTATTTTGAGGACAAAAAATTAAAATCAAATGTGCGACATTTTATAGATTATTTAATGATAATTATTTAACAGGTTAATCCTGATTATTGACAAAAATATGAGATGCTTGCTCCATGGAACGAGGTCTGCAAAAGAGACTTTGTGCAGGAGTGCGAGGGGATGGTGCAATGTACAAAAATAGACGAGGTTTTACACAATAAATAACAATAAGATGCTTTCGCGCCACTTTAAGTAAATGAGCCATTCACTGTACACATACATCCTCTTTTTTTTTTAAGTACAAGCCGTTTTGGGAAGACCACGGATTCCGATGCATTTTCAGCTGGTGAAGAAGCCAGTCAGAAAAAGCTCTTGCTACACACCAGCTTCAATGTAACTGATTCATGGGCGCCGACAAAGGAGAGATAGGGAAGCGATAGCACCTTCCTTCATTTTGAAATTTAATTCATTTAATTTTCTTGTTCTCTGACGGTTTTGAAAATTACATTTTTTTTTCTTTCCAAGTGGTTTGAAATAATTAAACATTAAGAGAAAATGGAACTGAGAATTTTTCGTCAAGGGGTCTCTGTTCCCTTGAATCACACTAAAAATGATTTCTAGTTTTGTTTTCTGTTTTAGGTTCATGTTTTTAAAATTCATCTTGAACTTGAGGATTCAAAAGGCAGAGCTCCCTGACGATCAAAAAGAAAGAAAGAAAGAAAAAGGTATAGTTTCAGTTATCGGCTCTAAAGAATTAGAGCCTATTTTGCAACAAATATTATTTTTTAATTGTTAAATTTCTGCATTATTTTTTTATGTTCATATGCTTAAAAAATGTCTTGCGCAAAGTTTAGGAAAATAAATAAAAATGATTACTTTAGCATATTCCATATCTTATTTTCTGTTGAGAAAAAGAGAGAAAGAGAGAGAGAGAACGCGATCAAGTATGTGTGATTATGGGCATATCCAAAATTCTGCCCCTCCCTGTATTTCCACCTGTCGGCACCCATGAGCTCATTGAACACATCGATTTGTTCTTGAAGGCAATAGAACAAATAAGAAATAAAATACAATTCTTTCGAATCTTATCATTTGATTGGCAAGATGTGGCATCACAGAACTGTGATATAAATGCCTATTAGCAAAGCTCCCTCCGATTTCTTTGCAAAAGAATAACTATGCATGAACAAACAGCCTGAACGCACAGTTAATTTTAACCAATTTTTGCATTTTAATAAGTTATGCATTTTGTATGTTAATTTATTTTTTGTGCAAGATAGGCGCCAGCATCCCGTATTTATATTACAAGACATATGAATATCGTGAGCAGACTATTTTATTTATTTATTTCCATAGAGGGAGTGTTGCTAATAAGCAATCTTCTTGCAAGCTAATACAAAAAAATATATTTTTTACATCAATGACCAAATATCATAGTCAATAAACATTCAAAGTAAATATTTTGATTTCTATAAATAATTTACAATTTATAAAGTCTCAACAACATTAATTTCTTTTTCATTTTTTAACAATATAAGTATGAAAAAATAAATTCATCTATATTACATTACAAGTTCTTGGACCAATTGCTTTAGGGTTTTCCCAGAACGTTCATATCAAATATCCAAAATTTTATCTTCCGTTCGATTCTTATGCTTTTTTAAAAAAAAAATCTACTATAAATAGAGTTTGACTACAATGTACGGAAGACAAAGCATAAGTTTTTCGATCAACAAAAACACATACTATGGAGAGAGAGGAAAAAAATATAATAAAAGACGCAGCGCTTTTTTAAAAAAAATGTCGAAAACAGAAATGGGCTCTTAATTTCAAAGCTTGAACATTTTTTCGCCCGGAAACTCTGTAATAATACAAAAAATAAAACTTACAAAAAGCAAGAATAAAAATGGAACAATATAAAATCTCTTTGGTATGCAGATCAAAAAAATCTGAAGGGCATAGTCCTTTATTTTAATCAAAATCAAAATGTCTATGTCACATGATGTAAGTCGGAAGTGTCTTTTCAGTTTTTGCACTGAATTAAAAAAAATGAACTAATATGGAGAGATCATTTTTGGGTTGCACCAGTTTCGTAGTTTCGCGGAAATGTAAGAAAAAGAATATTCCTTTCGTTTTTCTTTGTTTACTCTCGTCCAGCTTCACTTTGTGCTGACAGCTCTGTGACAAATACGGTACTCTGTTCATGCAGAAGAAACCGTACCTGCACTTACACTCGTGACAGGCTTGGAGCTACGGCGTAGTCATTATTACAGTCCTTTTTTTTTTCTCCAACATTTACTTATCCGGCGTTTCATTGTGAATAATTATCCAAGTTTAAGACTAGTGTTACAGATAAAGCATCTTGCATATCTCTTCTTCTTTCACTTGCTGGGATATCAGATCTTTTTTTTCCGCAGAAACTAATGAAAATAAAGCTATAATGAACACGCCTTAATGGCATAAATCTCATTAAATAATGTGTTTTGCACAACATGCTTGTCTTCTTCATCTGCACCGTACAAATGCACTTGCAGAGCTTGTACGCTCGGATTGCATTCACTCAAGAAATCAATTCTAACAGATTGAGAATTGAAATGCTTGAAGTCAGTCTGTAATTTCTACCATTCGTAGAACCTATGTACAAATCTTTCGCCTACAAAAATACCTTTGGATTTCCAGCTAGATGACTAAATGCATAAACAATTGAGGTAGCCACTGACATATCAGCCTTTTCTTTAAGTTCTAGCATCTGTCTTTGTAAGTATCTGGGCTGAGGGATGGAGCCGTTGTTAGAATGGTATTGTTTGTTGTAGGACGGCTAGTGTAGTAATAGGACGGATCTGTAAGAAATAAGAAAAACTAATTAGAAAGGATAATGTTAAATTGTATTACATCTTATGGAGAAACAGAAAAGGGTACTACTTGGTTAACCCGTTGATCAAAAACTATCACCAAATTATAAGTTTATTGTAAATGTCACGTTAACCTAATATTAAACATGTTACACGGAGTTTTTACCTCATCAAAAGATCTTTAATGCGACGTTTTGTTTGTATTTTCATTAATGTTTCAATAATTTATTTTTTCTATTGTTATTTAATATAAAAATTATGTTTATATATAGCATTTGGCGACAGTTTGGCGAATTGTATAATTTGACGAAATTGGTAGACGGGATAACCAAGCAGTACCCCAAAAAACTATGGACAGTGGTTCAAATGTGCTTTCGCACAGTTGAATTTTTGAAACATATTTGTAAACATCCTCTGCTAAATACCAAAGAACTGATTACATACCCCCTACACACACACAAACACACATATATGGGTGAACATCACAAAATGCCAGATTTTGATCATCTGAACATTGAAAACATCGATTGAAAACAATTCAAAATTTCAAGAGGTAAATTTATTTCCTATTAAAGAATAAAGGATTTTCCATGTAAAAACAAACTCATATAATACGTTAATAAGTAACCAAGAACTTATATAATAAATTGATTTTTATGTAACTATATGTCATATCTTGTAATATGTATACCAAGATAATGACAATTTCCTTCTAAAAATTTTTTACATTCTTGTTTTTAAGTCTAACATTTAAATTTTTTTTAAAGAAACATGTTTTCTACATAATATCTCAAATTCCATGCAATGTTCAGTTTTATTTGTTAATTTATAGAAGCCAGGAAAAAGGAATAATAAAAGTCTACGTATTTTTATAAAGACTTTAATTACATTATTTTGAAAGAAATATCTAAAAGATCTTGCTGGTATCTATATGATTTTATAAGTTCTGACTTATGTAAAAAAAAAAAAAAAAAAAAAAAAAAAAAAAAAAAAAAACCTGCCGCGCCATATTTATGCATGACAAAGAACTAAAATGCAGGTTAGGAAAATGACATCCATTTTCAGTGACAACCATATTTTAATTATGAAAAAATATTTTTAAAATACAGAATTTGATACCTTTCGCATGTATTTGTTTTATAAGGTCCAAATATTAATTAGAAATAAAAAAAAATAGAAAAAACATTTACACAGAATAGCAGAAGGCCTTTACTTTGCACACCTCACAGTGTGGCATGCCAGGAAAATGACAATCTGAAATTACTGTCTGACAATCTGTACAGCCCTCTATAGAAAAATCCTCTCTTTAAAAATCTAGGTTTTTTTTTCCTTTCAGATTGTTAAAGTAATTTTATCTCAGTCATTTAATGATACAAAATTTGTGAGAATTATTATTTTTATATCATTGAGTTTTTATAAAGATGATTTTACACCAGAATTTGCAAAAAATTCCATTTGGAAAAAAAAAAGTGCTAAAGACAAAATTTCCGGTACAAATTTTGATTAAAATTAAGTGGCATAAAAAATACACATTGTTACACACATATTTATAAATAATACACAACCATTTTTCAAAAAATTAAAGTGTTATTCTTTTATGATCAAGTTATTGACTTTTGACTTGGATATTAGATTAAAGCATGTAAAAGAACTGAATTTCATCGAAATAATGCTCGCACAGAACCCATAAAAAGTGTGCTGATTTATCTGTTTTATTATTATTATTATTAAATGAATTTTATTCAACCATGCATTAAAGAAAATCTTATAAAAGATTTTATTACTATAAATTAAAGTATTTATTTTAATTGATGCGGGATTGCTCAATTCTCAGAGCCTTTGCACGTTAAGCAAGAGCAGAGGTTCAACGCATGTTCTGGAGATTATTTACGCAGTTGAAAAAAGAAACAAGAAAGAAAAAAATCTTACGTCAAGCATAGAGTATGAAGCACTTTCCAACATATTCGGAATAATGTAACAAAACTGCACCGTTTAAAACATTAAGATATTACGTCTCATTTACCATATGGAAATAAATAACACATTTCAAAACCGAATTTCAGCTGTTTCCATTAATAATCGGAAAATTATCCGATTTTTTTTTTCATCCCTTTGTATGGTATAGAGATTTGTATCTAACAAAATGCATTTCAAAATTTATTTCATTTAAGAGACACTTATATTTCAGTTGAAAATTCCCCTTCAGCAATTTCCTCTAATAAGGAGAATGGTATGCGAATACTCTTGTGCAGCCCTGTGTATAAGATGAAGAATTTATATATAAAGAGTAATATGCAAAAAAACTAATTAAATTTAAAAGTGCATACCGAATTTTAAAACGTGCTTACTCTCCAGCAATTACTACGCAAAGACAGAACTGTAATCGATTTCTTTTGTGTGTCCCGGTAAATTAATAATAATAAAAAATGCTGTGAATGCTCCTATTCAGCATGATCATAGGTGAAATTCAGTGATTTATATCAGTTTCAATACATATGAAATAGCGTAATGCCATTAAATATTCTCCAAACGATTCCCCCTCCCATATACCATAATGTAATCGAATTATTTTGAGTGTCCCTGTAAATGAACCATTGATAGTACATACTTCATATGCAATACCAAGCATCTTTTGGTGGCCCTAAATAAGCTTTATCAATTGAATGAAAATCCGAATATATTTAAGGGAATTAGAGCGTGGACAGACGGGCAGACAAACCGAATGCATAAGCACTTTTCAACTTTATTGGAAAGTGCTAAAAGGAAAATTCTCGATAATTTGTATCATTTATTGGCAGTGCTTTATTGCTTTTCAAAATAGGAATCAAACCTCACTTACCAACGATACTACTTGTGGTGTATCCATAGGCACCATAGGCAGGAGTGGAATACTGAGTGTAAGGTGATGCATATGAATATTCTGTGCCGGGCACAGCCGCGATGCCAGTACTTGGTACCGTCATGCTTGTCACTACATAGGAAAATGAAGAAAAAAAAAGGTCAATTATTTTTGCTTACAATTTATTTCATATAACACAAAGTTTTCAGTCACATTTTCGCTTGATCATAACTTGCCAACTTTTTAAAATAGTAAAGTGTAAAATAACGTTTCACACAGTTTTTTTTTTTTTTTTTTTTTTTTTTTTTTTTTTTTTTTGAGTAAATAACGAGACATTTTTAAAAATCTTTCTTTAGATACATAATAGATGAATATGTTAAATAATATATGGATAATCATTATAAAGTAAGTTTGATGAGTAAAATGTGAAAAAATTATACAAAATTCAGAAGCTGATTTTAGAAATATAGACCTAGCTTTTGAAAAAAAAAATTCTTTTTAAAGAACGTGTCATTTATTTAAAACATTGCTTCTTTCTACGGACAATGGAAATTAAATTTTTCTTCTTAGTTACTTTTGAGAATGAAGCCCTTTGACTAAACTAGATGCATTTTGTTATTACAGTCTTTAAATACAAACAGAAAGTAATTCATACTTTAAGGGAAGAAAAGCGAAATTTAAGAGGAAATTTGTAAAAAAAGAGTAAATATTAGTCTAAGTTTAAAAAGTAGTCAAAAAGTATAAATTTTACACAATCTTTTTAAGTGTAAAAGTTGGCAGGTATTATAATACATAATTATTATACTGGACAGATATTTTAAGTGTAAAAGATTTGTGTGTAAAGTTGCACAACTCGAATACATCAACTTTGAGATATTAATAATAAAATGTTAATATATATATATATATATATATATATATGCTTTGATATATATATATCATCTGGTATGTATAAGGTTTGCTCTTGTAAGATATACCATTCACGTTGAGATATTTCTGGAAATTAGTTGGATGGTAATCTAAGTTCCGCATCGATATTTTAATAGAAATTTTCTTATTTGATGAAAGGAATTATAAGATTGAATAAGACGAAAATTAGTTTTAAAACAATGTTACGATACATAGTAGCTACATAAGGTTCAAAGGTATCACAAAGTGCATGGCACAACTTTTTAGCAGTTAAAAAAACCTAGTTAGAATGATTTTACTGTAATTTTTAACGTGCGACGTTACAAAACGTTTTGAAACCAGTACTACATGAAGCAAAATATAAAAGAAAAAAAAGGGGGAGGGGCAGTTATATATGATGAAACACTTCCTTACACATTTGGAATAATGTAACAAAACTTCGCCGTTTAATAAGTTGAAACAGGATGTGTAATTAAATATTTAGAAACGTTTACACATTCGAAATCACAACTTCAGGAATTTCCATCTATTATCGGAAACTTATCTGAATTCTATGAGCAATCCTGTGTATGATATATGGATGTGCATCTATGTATAAACTGCATGCATTCTAAAATTTAGTTCAGTTAGGAAAAACATACCACATTTAGCAATTTCCTCTGAAGGAAAAAAAAAAAAAAAGAAAAAAAAAGGAGACTGGTACGTGAATTTGTTTGTGCAGCCCTATATGTGATGTAGAATTTATACGCAACAAATAAAATGCATACAATTAGTTCAATTTAAAACCGTTTACAGAAATTGAAAATGCACTTTCAGCAATTATTGTTCAAAGATCTATATCTTTGTAATAATTACTATGTTATAATAATACAATATTGTAACCAATTTATTTTGTGTGTCCTTGTACATGAACGACAAATGCTATGAATGCCCTATTCTTTAGTATTCATATTGTAGTGAAATTCAGTCATTTATATAGATTTCAATGCATTTGAAATAGTACAATGCCATTAAAATATAAGTGATTTTTCTCCAAAGTCTAATTTAATATAACTCTTGTAAGTGCCCCTGTGAATGAACTATTAATGCTATAAACATCATATTCAATACCGAATATGCACGGAAAACATCATTTACATGCATCGATTGCATGAAAATCTGAGTATAATAACGAGAGTTAGAGCAGACAGAAAATTAGACGGCCAGACAAATCAAATTCATAAACACCTTTCAAATTTGTTGGAAATTATTAAACGGATTCTAATCTTTTTTATTCATGCATTCTCTTATTTTCTGAAAACGTGAATTGTGCAACTTTACAAATAAATATATTATAATAAAGGAAATGACAAGTGAACTGGCTTAATTTAATATCGATTAAACTAATAAACTGTGCTTAAAGAGGCGTTTGAAGGCAGGGTGGTGTAAGTCAGATTTTCTTCAAAGCCAAGGACTTTTTTGGACACGCCACAGTGATTTCCTATGGCGTAAAATATCTTCGGCTCTAATTTACCGAAAAATTTCGTACAAATATCACTCCTACTGATATTTCAGTTTCTTTCCGTGTCCTTAACTCTTTTTTTTTTTTTTTTTTTTTCAAAATTCGCTATTTATATCCACTCTGCCTTGCAACCACCTCATATATATTCTCAACACTGTAGAAAAAGGACAATTTTTTTCTTAGTCAAAGAAAATATAACAAATAACCACATATGAAAATGTACGATTGCCTCTTCCGAGTTGAACACGTCACGAAAATTGATACAGTAATCCCTTAACATTTGAGGATTTAACATTCGCGAGTTTTGATTATTCGCGAAATAAAAAATGCGAAACATTTCAGCATACGCGAATACTGAACTTGGTTATTCGCAATTTTTTTTTTAAATAAAGAATACTTTTTTACATTCACTTTGTTTAACCAATTCTATAAACTACCTGACACTGGACATTTATCTACTGCATAGCCTACTATAATATTGCATGGCCTAAATCGCGAGATATTCAGCTTTTGTGTTGAAGGAAAATATAGATAAGTGATTTCTTTTTTTGTTTATGCACATTTTTTTTCAAGTTTCTAAATTTTCTAAAATTTTAAATTTTTATTGCAAGTGAAATATTTTGGGGCAAATATTGTCGGAAACATTTTAAAATATCAACAACATTTTACAAAATCTAAAATATCAACAACAAATTGTGCACTTTATAACAAAAAATCTAAATTAACCTTGATCTTTTGCAAGTGAAAAATTTATGTTTAAATTGATTTTTCTCAAAATCGATATTTTTTTTTTATTGCGGGCATGATAACTCCAAATGTATTAAAGGTAATGATTCGAAACTTGATATATATCTTTAATGGATCACTTTCTTAAAGTTTAACTAAAATCTAAAAAAAATTAACAAAATTATTGAATGTATGGGTATTTGAATAAAAAAAATTTTCAAAATTTTCATATTTCTATTTGAAAATTACAAAAATTTAGATTTTTTTTGTCTATTTATTAGATTTTAGTTCATTTTATTTTTGTAATATATGTATATTTTTTTATCTTACACTAATAGTTTCAACGTTCTAGAGGACATAGATCTTTTTAAATCATGTGCTCAAGCTATATACATTAACTTTAAAAAATCATACATTAATGAATAATTATTATTAATTAATTGTACAATGTTTAATTCAAATTATACATTATATTACATGAAGAATATTATAGTATTAACAAAAACTAAGTGTGGTTAGTGAAAAAATGGCTGCATGGGCCACTTTAAATACTTGTTTCCGAAACTAGATTTTCCTTATGTTTAAAGGGTATGTATCCCCTCCCCTTTAATACGCTATAAAAACACAAATAGAAAATTCTCTAAAAATCAATGGCAGCATTTTTTTTTTTAAATCTCGAAAATACATTGGTTTCCAAGGTCTCTAAAGATAAAGAGCGGTTTTTGGAGTCGTAGATAACTTGGAAGAAATGATTGTGTATTTTCATTTTGGTTATATTAAATTTTCCTAAATTAAGAAACATTTGTCTTTTCCTTTTACAGACAATGCTTCAAAACTTTTTAATTTACTTTCAAGATTAATTATTATTATTATTATTATTATTATTTTGTTAATGTAATACATTTTTTAAAACACATGACTGTGGGAATATTTGTTTTAAACTTTGAATGTCAAATTTGCTTCTATTTCGAATATTCGATTCTTTTAAAGGTGTTTTTCCAAAGAAATTTATTTATTTATTTATTTTTGTGAAAAACCATAAGCAATTTATAATAATGTATTGATAAAATGAACGAAATGATATTCGAGGAAGTTTGCTGTTTACAAAAAAACCTTATTTGACTAGAAAAAAAAAAAAAAAAAAAAAAAAAAAAAAAAAAGCAAATATATAGCAGGTTTTACAGAGGACTCTTTACTTTCGATAATTCCTTTCAACTATAATAAACATAAAGATAGTGCCATATTTATTCGTAAATCATAAATTTTATGTAAAGTAACTTTAAAATTAGTTCACATTTTCACCAATGGATGAGATTGCACTGCCCCAAATTGTATTTCAAACTAGTATGTAAATTCGCATCAAATTTATTCTTAAATTTATTTTCTATATAAATATTAAATATAAAAAAGCTTTATATTTAGAAATATTGAAGTTAATTTAACCGTTGTTAGAGTTTGAAACAATGAAGCGTCATCTGTTGACGCAAATATGAGCAATTAAAATAATAATAATAATAATAATAATCAAATAAAAATGTGGCAGTGTGTTCTTAGATAATCTAATATTTTGTTTTTTGGAAATAAATTATCGCGAAAATATATTACTAGTACAGTTAATTTGAATAAAAATGCAATTTAAGTATTTACCATAGTTTGAACCAATACCTGATGGATATTGGGAGAATGAAGGTAAAGGCGTGTATGTTGCATTTGGACTTAGAGGACTATGGACGGGTTGCAACACCGTTAAGGCAGACGTTCCTTCATTCAGTTCAGCCTTGGCAGGTGACGGGCTACCACCACACACCTCCGTTGTGCCTACTATAAAGTATAACATAACAAATCAATTATCTCCTAAATTTTAATATTTTTTCATTACAAAAAATATAATGTTTTCGTGTGTACTATTGCTTTTTGCAATTTGAAGTAAAAATTATAATGTACTTTAATATTTTCACTACACTGTTAAAAATTTGAAACTTTTGCTGCATCGTCACTCCAGTGCTTTTATAGAATATCTCTATTTTGACCAGTGTGAATAACTCCATAGTACAGTGAAGTAATCATTTTCTATAAAAGCGGTGGAGTGAAGATGCAGCAAAGGTTTCAAATTTTTAACAGTGTATCTAACTTAAATGGTAAATTGTAAAAAAAGGAAATTAAAGAATTTACTTCTTATATTAGAGAATTAGTCTAGAATAAAGGGAACTCAAAATTCCCTTTTATTATTTATGAACAAACATCCAGACAAATAAATTGCACAAATTAACACTGGAAAGTAACATAAAAATACATTTCATACTTTAGTTTTAAAATTCATTAACCTCCTCAGTCTGAAGACTAATACTCCACAAAAATCAATTTAAAATTACTGTACAAACATCTCCAAAGATGTATCATTTTATATATCAATGCTTATGATATGCATGCATTTGTTAAAAAGGTCCAAAAGTTATTTTAACAATTCTAAAAGCATTTTAAATTAATTTAAAGGATGCTATTTAGTGTCTTCTACAGGCAACATCAGAACTGGGAAGGTTAATAAAACAGTTTATATTAATATATATTTTTAAGTTAATACATAAAATGAAGCAAAATATATACATCCATTCCATAATTCTTTGAGATCATGAGATTCCCACCACCAATTTTTAAATTATACAGTTTCATTTTCCTTTCAATTATGCCCTAATGAGACAATACCTGTGACATAGGGATTTTCGAGCACATTTCCTGGATTCACAACTAGTTGTTGTTTGACTTCTTGCATGCTGATGGGGGTGAGAGGGGTCAGGGAACCACTACCTACGATGACAGAACACTGAACGTCACTTCCATGGTGCGTAAATAGCAATATACAACACATTTATTTACAAATTACAAATGGAACTGTGGATATTTACACATATTCACAGTATTCCTGTATTTAAAAAATGCTGATGTTAAGGGCTTGCTTCACTGATGTAAGTTTTCACCTCCTCAATCGTTAAATCACATACTAACCAATGAGAGAATTTAATTAGGATTTTACTTATTGCCAAATATACATTGTAAAAAAAATGTAAATTTACGGTACTTTACCGTGAATGCGCCAGTAAATTTAAGGAAAATGTCCTTTTTTTCAGATTAACGGTCAACATCCGTAATTTTTTGCATTTTACGAGAAAAATCCGTTAATGTAATTGCAAAGTCGGTTGATATAAGGATAAAGTCCGTTTTTTTACGGACATTGTCTGGAATCTCTGCTGCAGTAAATTTCTGCTGCAGCTTTTTTCCAGTGTAACTATAAAAAAAAAAAAGTGCTCATCAATTTAATATATGCGTCCGAGTGGTTTGATACAGTTTTTATCTTTCTTAAGGTTTACAAAATATAACATAATATTTTCCGCTTTTTCAACGATCCAAAAAAATGTTCCTTTATTTTCAAAACCTCATATATTTCTGAGAAGCATTTGTGTAAAACAATTAAAAAACTGTTGCTGCCCGTAATTTTCGGAAACATTTCTCAGTAACTTTTAGAGTACATTAATCACTTTTCTCAATTCAAAGTATCATTTTTTCGAATACTAGCATTCTCTAAAAAGCATTTTAATGTGCCAAAAAGGTTAATTAACAACATTAACATTAGTATTTAAATTATCACATTAATAGTAGAAATAACATTTTGTTCATCTTAAACTTATAAATTCTGTTATGCACAGCTGAAAGTGTTTAATTGAGTATGGATAGAATCCGAAAAACAGATATATTGGGTAGAGAAAACTAAATAATTACATTGTAATATAAACTATTAGGAAACGTTATCGAAAGTCAATGGCACGGATGGAAACTTATGTTTCAGAAATGCTTACTGAAATATTGAACATCTCTTGGTTTTGGAGACTTCTACAAGAAATCGAACACTTTTATGAATCGCGGATAACTCAAAAGATATTATATTATACATCTGAGAACTGTAAAAAATAGAGCTTAAAAAAACATTTTTTTTAAAATGTATAGTTTTAAATAGAAAGACAAAGAGTAAAACGTCAATTTCAAATTTCCATTTCCGAAAATTAAATTTTATAATAATAATAATTAAAATATAATAATAATTGTAATAGCAATTGAAGGTGATAATTTTTCTAGATGCGCTATGTCGGCGTCTGGATTCTACTTTCATATGGCGAAAACAGTTTATCGGCAATTCTATTCCTAATTATTTAATTAAAATTTCATAGGTTAAGATAATATTTTACGACCCGGAGGGAAACGTGAAGCAGTCCCTTAAGGGGTCTTATCTAATGGGGGGAAAAAAGTGCAATCTTATGTTATTGTTTAGGAAAAAAATAACTTATCCTTCTAGTTCATTCAAATTTGGAATTTTCAACATTACTTTTTTTTTCAGCACATAGATAGGAAGATTCTTTATCCCTCTGTAAGCTTAAAATATTTTTGATCTAATGATATTTTAAAATTTATGTTAAAATTTCAAAAAATTCCGAAAAGTGTAAAAAGTACTCTTTAACTCTTTTGTAACTTTGGACTGGAAAAAGAAATAAAGAATTGGAGCTTACAGAAGGATTTAAAAAAAAAAAAAAAAATTCTTACCCTTTCGAATACTTTTTTTTTTCAAATTTTAGAAAAAAAAAAAAAAAAAAAAAACTTTTATATTAACAATATTAATACTAGTTATCCAAACCGATTATTTAGAGTTTAACGAATATTTCATTGCCTGAAACATAACGAATGTTGTTGTTTTGTATAAAATTCACTTATTATTCATATGACAATAGGCTAAGGAAGAGTTTTTGGAGATATTTAGAAAATAATTTACTACAACATGATTTGACTGATATTACAACTTTCTAAAAAAATTTTAACTTTATTACAATTGATTCTTTCAGGAAAATAACCTTTATTTTAAATTTAAAGAGTGAAATATATGTTTTTAAAATAAAAGAATGACAAAATAGTGCAAAGAGAACTAAGTAAATAATAATAATTATTATTATTACTAATACTAAATGTCTAAACATTAATGAAGTCATATAGTACATACTAACAGTACTACATATAAACGGTAAAAAAGATGTTTCTTAATAAAAAAAAAAAAAAAAAATAATAATAATTAAAAGACATGTACTATTAATAGTATAACAGACCCCGAAACTGTTAAATACCTGCTGAAAAGATATAGTGTTGAAATTTCCAAATTTGAATGAACAAGAAGGATAAATATTTTCCCCTATAAGATAACATGGAAATCCACCTTTTTTTCTTCATCATCAGATAAGTGCAGTTTTAGGAAACAATGTTTATGTAGCAAAATATTAGTAGGGCGGAAAGTTAAGTAGTTAGTAGAAAGAGCAAGAAAGTTTAAATTAATATTCAAGTGATAATAGTAAGATTTGCATCTTGTACAGGGGCGCAGTCCAGGGGGAAGGTTTTAGGGTTAAACCCTTCCCAGAGTTAAGAAAGATCGCTATAATTGCTGTTTATATGAATCAAAATCAAACTTAATATTTAAACGTTTTGGCTTATTTCGGAATCCGCCGCTTTATTGAATCAGATTTAACTTAACAAAGAGATTTATTTAAATGGCGAAAACTCTACTTAAAACTGTGAAAGTGCATATTACATGGATTAGTTAAGTAAAAATTGCTTATTTGAACTAAATCACTTTTCTGAGACGTTATTATGCTAAAAGAATGATTATTTCCTGCCACACAGATGCTCTTTGAGTTTAAGTATTATACAGTGAATATTCTAATTAGTACTGATACTATTAAACGGCGATTCAAATAACCGGCAAACACCTTTATCAGAAACTCCCCCCCCCTCCCCCTTAAAACCGAAGTCTGGCAGCGCCACTGATCTTATAGATTTTAAAGAGGTGTGTGTGTGTGGGGGGGGGCTTTATTATTATTATTATTATTATTATTTTTTTTCAAAAAAAAAATGTTTCAACTGAAATAAATTAGCTATTTGACCAATACATTTTATTAATAGAAGATTTGGATAAAAAAAAGAAAGAAAGAAAAAAAGCTAAGGTTAAGTGTAATATGCATGGTGATTTTTTAATATAGATTAGGACTTTTTAATTGTATTATATAAATGTTTATCAAAGTTAGCTTTTTAAGACGTCTTTTATTTCTTTTCTTTATCATACTAAAATATTTTTCTAAATTTTAATCGGAAAAAAAAAAGAATCTGGAAATAAAAATTAATTTGTGTTTATTTGTTATTTGTTTGTTGTTTATTTGTATCAGTTTTGTATTTTTTGTTAACAATTTGCAGGTAAAATAAAATACACCTACTCAAGAATAAATGATTTCATAAATATACTTATTAAAAAAAAATCACAGCTTGTTTTTGAAGATTTTTTTTCATTCTCTTTGTAATGTTAAAATACTTTTCTAAATTTTACCCTTAAAAAAAAAAAAAAAAAAAAAAAAAAGCTAATGAAAGTTTGAAAGCAAAATCAATTAGCATTATTTGTTTGTTTGTATCAGGTCTCTTTTTTTTGTTAATAATTTACATATAAAACAAATATATGCAGATTAAAGTATAAAATATTTATATTTGTATTTTTTTTATCGACTATTGTTATTTTTTTATTTTATATAATCAAATTATAATAAATATGAGTGTTTATTATCATAGGGATAAGATGCTACCATATGATATTTTGCTTTTATTCCGTGAAGGCCCCACCAGCGGTCGAGATGGTCTGACCTCTCAACTGGTAGGCGGCAGGCGCTGGGTTCGAACCCAATCGCTGCTGTCGACCTAACCGCTCGGAGTTTTCGTGGTTTTCTTCAAACCTTGCGTAAATACGAGTTAGATTCTCTTAGAAAGACCCCCCACGAAGGGCACTACACCCCCTGGGCTTATATCCTTCGAGTAGATAATCGGCCGACACAAAATAAACCAAACTTTATTCCGTGAAATAATGGGAAAAGTTTATTCAAATATAAATTTTATATTTGTTTGACAAATTATATGTGAATACATTTTCTCTTTTTCTATTTTTAAAGACTTGTTTTTTATTTATAGCTTGCACAACGTTAGGGAAAAAATCTATTTAAGGCAGACCTAAGTACGAAATTTAATATTTTAATGCATAAAATAAATTTTAGAATAAAAACGTCTGAAACCTTTATTGTTTTGGGCACTTTTAAAAGATTGAAAATTCAAGGGAAATTTTTTTTTGAAAGTATAAATTTTCTATTTTTTTTTCAACAGGTTATTGAAGCATGTAACATACGAAGTATTTCTCAAAAACAGACACACCGACATCTTTCTTTTCTTTTCTTTTTCATCTTGTCTGTTTTTTCTATCCTACGATATGCTTAGTAAATTGAAAACTTATTTAATAAATACTATAATTTCGGAGGAAAGCAGTATAGCATATTTGTGTGTGTCATTTTTCTCCCCCCCAGAAATTTTCTTTGAAAGAATAATTTATTTCGGAAAAAGATAAGAATTTGTAATGAAGACATAAATTTCTGCTTAGTAAATGATTCGTTACGAATAGTGTCGCGAATTTGATTAATATTTTGTAATTACTTTCGGTTTGCATACTCTCATAGTGACTCCATGGTCCTAATTTTATTTTTGTGCAGGCGATCACGAGCAACGATAAGAACAGAATTTCCTAAAATAAAATTTATGTTAAGTTTTTATCTGAAATGTTTGCAGTTTTGTTTTGCAAGAGAGTTAAATTATTTTCACACGTTTAATTTAAAACAAATTAACGAATAAAAGTGTCGCGAATTTTATTAATATTTTGTAATTACTTTCGGTTTGCATACTCTTATAGTGATTCCATGGTCATAATTTTATTTCGTGCAAGCGATCACGAGCAATGATAAGAAGAGTAGAATTTTCTGGAATAAAATTTATTTTAAGTTTTTGTATGAAATGTTTGCAGTTTGTTTTGTAAGAGAATTAAATTATTTTGACAAAATTAATTTAAAACGACGATGTTTATATTTTTGGGTAGAATGTATATCATCGACATCGCATCACTGACTGAGATAAAAAGTTTTATTGTTATCAAAATTCTAATATCTAGTGATGTAAGTAATATTTTCTTTTATATTTCAATATAAAGTAGCTTTCTACTTTTTTTAAACAATGATACTTTTATTCTTATTCATATGGGTATACATATATATATTTTTTAAGAAGCTTTTTTCAGATTTTTAAATTTTTACTCAAAAATAAAATGTTTTTCCATAAAATATTTTCTACTTTATAGAACTTTGTTGTGTGCAACGGAATTTTGTTTAAAGCAATGTGATAATTAACGCTGTGTAAAAAAAAAAAAAAAAAAAAAAAAAAAAAAAGGAATTATGAAATTTTAAAGTTTGCACTATTTTATAATCTAGTAACACATTAAAACACAAAAGATTTATTATGAAAATGCATTGATTATAATATAGTGGACTTAAATGTATTGTTTAAATAAATAAATAAATAAATGAAAAGTTTTTAAAAAAGCTTTGAGATATTGAAATACATCTGTGATGGAAATTTATAGTATAAGATAAGGATTATAATTGTATTATTGTATATCAGTTTTAATTTAATATTCGGTTATACACTTGGTTTAATAAAAAATCTATAGAAATGGCTATATTAAATATATATTAAAAAAAATTTTCTTTATTAATTTACAATGACGTTTAAAAGTACACAGTGCCTGATTTACCGCAAACGCACAGGCCCAGGATCCTTGATTTTCAAGGGCCCCCAAATGCTGTTGAAAGTTTTTAAATTTTTATCTAAAATCTAATGTAGTTTTAATAAATAATGGAATTATATATTTCATTCTATATTCTATTGTGTTTATATTGAATTTTTATAATGTTGAACATGTTTTGTCTGAAACATCCATTTGTAATTACTTTATTATAGTGAGTATATTTTTTAAATCTTTATCAATTAAAAAATTTATTGGGTACTTACGTATTAACGCCACCGCAGCGAAGTTGTGCCATTAAAGAGCAATCTTGTTGTTCAGTTATATTTTGAATTCCTTGTTGTTTGCTGATTTTTGACGTCATTTTTAGTGCTTTTTTTTCTCATTTTTTGACGCTATTTTTAGTGCTTTTTAGTGCCTTTTTACCTCATTTTTTGACGTCTTTTTCGTTGTGTGTGTGTGTGTGTGCGCGCGCGTGCAAACAACATGGTTGCTCTTTATTATCGCAACTTCTGCTGCAGGGGCGTTAATACGTAAGTACCATTTATTGATTTTTAATCCTTATTTAATCCAATTTCTGTTCTCGTGAGATTATTATTTTTTTTATTAGAATAAGTTTCAGACATATAGGCTTGTATGAAAAAAATAATCAACATCACACAATTTATTACAAAACGTTTACTGATTTAATTTTCATAACTGTGAAATAATTTTTTTAAAGTAAATTAATGATTATCATATTTAATTGTTTAAAGAATATTTTAAAGTAATTATTAAAGTCAATAATGTATATTTTAGTAAGTGTCTTTTTTTCCTTTTTTTGCTCAATACTACAGTAAATATTGGTGGAAGGGGGTCTCCGATAAGCATCTGTGCCAGGGCCCCAAAATTTGTAAATCGGTCCCTACAAATACATAATGAATTTTATTAAGTTTGTTAACTGAAATTCTACACGCAGATAAAAAATATATAAATAAATCTCTTTATGGTTAATGTTTTTTTTTTTTAAATTAAATTAAAACTATAAGAAAAATTCTACATGGAATATATTGACGAGAAAAAATTCCAAAACTTTTAATGTGCAATGACAGGAAAGTGAAGGAAAGAGGAATTGCAGATATTAAAAACTTTCACCGATGTTATGACAGCATCGTATAAATATAACCACCACCAAATAGGAAGTGACGTCACAGCGCACAGACCACCACCCAAAAGCATTGAAATGTTACAGAAAATGCAAACAAAATTAATGTATAGCAAAATAAATAATGTAAACAATACAATTTAATAAGATTTATATCAGCACAAGTACAATATTTTCTCTGTTAAATACATTCGGCAGAAGATTGAATCTCTCTTGAGATGCTAAAAAAAAAGGGGGGGGGAGGAATTGAAAATTTGATACCGGACAAATTTAAAAGTAAAAATACTTAAGTGTGTTCTTAACTACGCTGCTCAAAAAGCGAAGAATGTTTAGACACATTTACAAAATGACTATTTAAACGGAAAGATGTAAAACTGCAAAGCTTGACCATGGTAGCGATTTGGAATCTAACTGAATTTTCTATTTTTTGATCAATAAATTTCCTATGAGTTATAAGCTTTTCTGGTCACTGACAAGACTTTTTCACCCCAAGTTTGACTGTTTTTTTCTTTCCTTGCGTGGAAAGTATGTTCAAAATGCCCACTTTGACACTATTTTCTAAAAAATCTATTGTGTTACAAAAAAAAAAAAAAAAAAAAAAAGAAAGAAAAAAAAAGAAAAAAAACTTGAAAACGAGTGTGATTAAATAATTTTTGAGCTACAGCATCTGCTAGTTTCATGCATTTCCGAGCAAGAATAAATTAAAACTTACATCATAAGTTGCCCTTTTCGATTTGAGAGCAGCCTTAAATCAAAGACACCAAAAAGCAAAAAGGGTGGCCTTGGAACTGTAGAAGCTATCGAAAGATCCTTTGGGGATTTCAGCTTACTACTTGTTATAATATATATTTTAAAAACAGATTTAATTAATTGATTTCTTAATTTTTGTAAACATTTCGTAATTTATTTTCGGCGTATGCATTTCACATTTAAGCAAATGAGTGTTTAAAAAACATGTATACTATTTAAGATTCTTCTTACTGGAGTCTCAGCAAAGTATTTCATATTATTTATTTTAAATATTAGCTAGTTATAAATCACTTATAATCTATATAAGAAAATATATCTTTTTCAAATATGTTACATTTTTTTTTTTTTTTTTTTTTTTTTATAAAACTGCAAGGGGGAAAATACTAAAAATCCAGTTAAAAATCTCTTTTCCAACATAATTGACTTGTTCATTCAGAGTTTTCCCTTCTAAAAACTTGAACAATTTCCTTTAAAATACTTTTTTTTTTTTTTTTTTTTTTTTTTTTTCAGGCATCGCTTGTAAAACTAAAACTTAAAAAAAAAAAAAAAAAAAAAAAAAAAACTTATGTGAAGTGCAGGCATATATAAATAATGGCTTTCAATCTCTATAAATAAAAGGAATAAAGAGGATAATTAATTAATTGAGGCACAGATAGGCTCTCAAACAGTGAATGCATTGCATTTGAGTGTCATATTTTTTTTCTTTATATTTTACACAGCTTAGGTAAACGCAGAAGAAATATAAAACAGATAATGTATTTATCACAAAAAATCGTCTGCTAAGAAAATCTTTTTTCATTTTGAACTCTATAAATAAAAGGAATAAAGCAGAAGAAATATAAAACAGATAATGTATTTATCACAAAAAATCGTCTGCTAAGAAAATCTTTTTTCATTTTGAACTTCTATAAATAAAAGGACAGATAGGCTCTCAAACAGTGAATCGTCGAATATAATTGAAGAACAAATGGAAGAACAAATGGAAGAACAATTGGAAGAACAGATGGAAGAACAGAAAGAAGAACAGATGGAATATATATAAAACGCAAAGTTAAATTTCACTCCGGACGCTAATAACTTAAATTCTACTAGATAGTTTTTAATGGAACTTACATTGTTAGTTGGATATTTTTTCAGAAATTTTGTAACAAGTGAAATATATCATTCTACGTTGTTTAATTGAATACTTATGGAGATGTTTTAAATCAGATGAACACAATTATAAAAGGTTGGCTTTAATTTAAAAGTTCCGCTGAATGAATTTTTATGTGATTAAAATTGTTAACATGTTGAGCGCTACGTCATTCATTGGTGACTAACACTGAACTTTCCGTTTAGATGACTGACTTTTCACCGATGACAGAGAGTCTAAAATACGATATAAAACTAAAAATTACTATGATATAAAAATTTCGTTTGATTCAAAGTTTCTTTTAAAAAAAACTGACCAGCGTTAGCGGGCGAAGGCTGCTAGTAAAAATAAAAATAAAATAACTATCCAATGTTCTAGTGACTTATGGCAATATAGGGAAAAAAATTGATGTTGGCAACATTTGTTGTTGAGATCTAACAGCTACCTGCACAATGATTTGTGGCAAATTTTCTCCTTCTGACCCGTTCCGCTTTGAGAAATTTAGCTAGGTTTACTATAATAAATGCTTTATCGCCTTTTTGGCAATATTTTAAGTAATTAAATAAAGGAGATCATATGTATTTATAAAATTTAAAGTTAAAAAAAAAAAAAAAAAAAAAAAAATCAAATGCAATATTTAAATTTGAATTGCAAATTTACAAAGTGAATTAATAAATAAAAGTAATAATAACAATTATTGTTATTACTATTGAGGCTACTAATACCGATTAGTTTAGTTTACTTGCTAATTATTTTCTGCTTCCCTGGCCGAGATACAAAAGCCAGGGTACATCATTGTGAAATGCTTAATTTGATTACAGTAGCTTCCTATGACGCTCCCTGGCTGGTATTTTCCCTCTCTCTATATTGCAAATTCTGCTCTGTCTGCTATCTGACCAATTTGACAACGATGAATAAACTAATCAGCTGAATTAAGTACATCATGAGCAGAACTATACGTGTTTAATAAAATATTACATAAATTAATTTGTTTTATTACACCCAAGCGCTACGCAAAAGGTAATATGATGCTGGTACCAAATGCGTCATTTCTAAATTGCAATAAACTAATCCAATGTTGTCTTCCAATTTTTAGCACTTTCCAACAAAGTTGAAAAGTGCTTATGCATTCGGTTTGTCTGGCCGTCTGTCCGTCTGTCCGTCTGTCCGTCTGTCCGCGCTCTAACTCCCGTAAATATACTCGGATTGCTATGAAATTTTTATACGTTGTTGAGGTTTACCCTAGCACGAACCCTATTGAAAATGAAGTATCTACCATGATTAGTTTATCTACAGAGAGAATCAAAAGTTTCCCATTACATTACGGCCTATGGGGAAAAATCGTTAATATACTCGGATCGCCATGAAATTTTAGGACGTTATTGACGTTTACCCTAGCACAAGTCCTATTGAAAATGAAGTTTCTACAATGATTAGTTTATCTACAAGGCGAATCAAAAGTTTCCCATTACATTACGGCCTATGGGGAAAAATTGTTAATATACTCGGATTGCCATGAAATTTTAAGACGTTATTGAGGTTTACCCTAGCACGAACCTTACAGAAAATGAAGTATCTACCATGATTAGTTTATCTACAGAGAGAATCAAAAGTTCCCCATTACATTACAGCCTATGTGGAAAAATCGTTAATATACTCGGATTGCCATGAAATTTTAGGACGTTATTGACGTTTACCCTAGCACAAGTCCTACCGAAAATGAAGTTTCTACAATGATTAGTTTATCTACAGGGCGAATCAAAAGTTTCCCATTACATTACGGCCTATATGGAAAAATCGTTTAAAAGGAATTTTAAAGATGTTATACCCTGTCAAACATATTAAAATATGCATTCTATAAAATATAAGGTGAAAATGTAGCTATTATTCGTTTACAGGGCCACACAAAAGAATTCCATTAGATAATGGTAAAAAAGGGGAATTGTGTGTGACATATTTTAAATATATTAAGCTTTTTCATGTATAATAAAATTGATATATGCCACTGAAGCTTAATATAAATTATACGCTACTGTCTTGCATAATATGAAGTACATAGCATTTACAGGGCCATACAAAAGATTTCAAATAGTATATTCTTTCCGAAGTACCGTATATGTGTCCGATGATGGCTGATGGAAGGATGAATTGCATTTTAATTATGATATTCGCGTTTATATTTCGCTAAATATATGCACATTATATGGTGTGTATAAATGTTATAGTTGATATACAGGGCTACCCAAAAGAGCTCACCAACGTTACTGAATATGAGCGTAAATTGTTTAAACGTGGTTCTTAAATAAGCTATGCATTTTTACGCTGAGCTGCATTCAATTTACTGAGAAATGTTTACAGGATATAGATAAAGGGATATACAGGGCCACGCAAAGAATTCGCTACATGGACGCCTATGAATGATGATTTATGAGAATGTGATTTCAGTTATTTAAAAGTGTTTTAGTTTACAATAAATTTTAGCCTAATGCTGACGTGTAATAAAGGTACAATGTAAACTACAGGGCTGAACAAAAGTATTCAAGTATATTTCCATCTAATAGTATCAATTGCTGAAAAAGAAATTTCAAGCTACTGGGATTTTCTTGCTGAGCTAAATTTGCCCATTATATGAACTGACATATGAAATACAGGGCTGTTCTAATGTACTGGAATACATATTTGGGTATATTTGGCGATACACTATTATTTCCCTTACAAGATTTCATTAAGTGTTGGAAAGTGCTTCATAATCTATGCTTAACGCATGATTTTTCTTACTTGTTTTTTTTTAATCGTAATAATAATATTTTTTAATCATCCAACGAGGTTAAATATTATTTATATTTTCATTTTGTTTAATTTGCGTGATAACGAATTTAAAATATTCCTTTTATAAATATTCTTTTAAATGCTTGTTTTAAAATATGCTTTTTTTTGTCATTAAAATAATATACGAGAAGAATAGGTGTCAGAAAAAAGCATGAGTTTCTTAAGATATTGCGAATTGGTACGGAGTTCATTTGCCAAGTGATTGTCCTGAATTGAGGGCTCCTGTCCCTGCAGGCGAAGGCACTCACGAGATTATTGCTAAACCTATAGAGGGGTTATTTTCTAATATCTCGTTTGCATTTCCACATTTTTAAATAATGTTTTTTGCATTAGATAGCTGTTTTAAACGCATTTTGTTTGAAAACTGTATTTCAATTTACTGATTTTTTATGGTTTTAAAAATAATTAACAAATAAGATTCTTTTGAATAAATTTTTATTGCATGCAACCCGATTACAAATATTTAACCCGTTTTTCCTTAAAACAATATACATAGTTCAGCATCTGTTTGCAGCTAATACTCGATTAACTTCTCACATCAATAAGATTAAATAATATAAATAAAACCCAAATTTAATGGACATAGAATAGAACTCCAAATTTCAGTCCTGGAATAATTAGAATAAAAAATGGCCGCTGTATTGAAAATTTCAATTATTAAACTCTCGTTTGAACAAATGACTATTACTTTTCATACAAAATTGTAATCCAAGAAGCCCGAATTAGATCCCTCGGTTAAAATATAGCAAATAGTAAATCCTGTATTGCTAAAAATTGCGTTTAAAATTGGATTGCCAAGTAGGAAGAAAAACGAATTTCAGGCAACCCTTTCATTTGTATTTTCCGATTGGAAGCACATCCAGATCATTCGGTTGTCGAATGACTCATGACTGGAGCATGCAAAGAAAGGAAAACAAAAATCCTCCACTTTACTTTCTAATAGATATCAACGATGGCATTCAATAAAATACCATTTCTCAATAATTCTGTCATTTTTCAAATCTCTGAATACTTCCTCAAAGTCTATCAAAGAGAGAGAGAGAGAGAGAAAGGATGCATTTGAACAAATAAGTCAAAAGAACTCCGTATCTCAGTTAATTACACTAGCCTGTAAAATTTGGGATGTTTTTTAACTTTTGACAATTGATTTTTATGTATTTTGTAGCACTGAATCCAAAAATGACTTTCATTTTTAACCATCTAAATACTACCTAAATAGTAGATCTAAATACTACCTTTAAAATATTAAAACAACCTTTTCGAAAATTCGCATTAAATAATTAAAATGGCTTATAAAAATAATAAAAATAAATAAATAAAATCTCAAACTTTTAGATTACTAATTAATTATTTCCAGCTTTTTTTTTTATTTTTTTTTCAAGGGATTTATTTTACTTTACATTAACAACAGCAATAATAAAAAAAAATGTTTTTGATTAAGAGAATGATAATAATTAGTTTAATGTAACCTTTCTTTGATCTAAAATTACCATATTGAAATTTACAACCATAAAGCTTATAAAAATAAATAAATAAATTCCCAAGCTTTTAGTTTACTACTTTTTTTAACTGTATATTTTATTTCATAATTATTATATGTGTATATAATTTTTGAAAAAAAAATGAAAGAAAAATTAGTTTATTGTCATATTTCTTTAATGTGAAAATACCATTTTGAAGTCTCAGAAGAAAATCATAAAACTTATTTATACAAACAGAAATAAATAAAATATAAATACAAATAAACATATTCATTCCTTTGATTCATTCCTTTTTGAAGAAGAAGCATTGCATCATTTATGTTATTGATAAGTATGCCCTATATCAGAGCGTTTTTTCGGCTCAGCTACTCGCCTTGCAAAATAAACAGTTTTACAGGTAGACTAAAATGGAGCAAGAATTAAGAACAGTGAGAAAGTATATATGGCTAAAACTAGGTTTTCATTAATTCTCGGCATAAAAGAGATTTACCGCATATGTTGGTTGGGACAGTATTTCTGAAGTGGGATATGTCCCATGCGTACTACAATATACTGATTGATCGACATAATTGATTATCTTGAATGTTAATTATTGATCAACTATTTCAATTTTAATTCTGGAAAATGCTTTTAGTGATAGCAATGAAAGATTAAAGAGAACAATCATTTTTTTTTTCAGTGTTAAATTCAATTATAAAAAAAAAAACAAAAAACAAACAATGTACTCTCCATAAGAAATAAAAATCTTTTGCGGAAAAAAGTTAATTTTGAGGGTATATTCGAAAAAATATATTTCTATCCTCAACAACTCGAAATTTTCTGAGACATTTTCAGACTAATTTTTAAAAGTAAAAACATGAAACTTGCTTAGGTGTCTTTTGAAGAGATGTATAAGATGCCGTGTGATTTAATTCTTCGCTCAATTCAATAAAATTTGATTTATAAACAGTTATTTCTCAGTGCAACCATATTTTTCGTTCCCAGATCTCCCCCGTCGAAAATGTCGATTTTGATAGCATTTTTTTTTTTCAATACTTCTACATTTATATTTAAAAAAAAAAAATCGACAACCATGGCACATGGCACTTCTAAATAAGAGAATGTGCTAGTTGATGCGTTCGAGAACAAAAATGAATTTAAATATAAATCAGAAAATAAGCAGTTTGGATTGGAATACACCCTTTAATCAATACTTAGATTATCATTTATTTTTTATTAAATAAAGAAGACCTTTCATCTATTGGTCCTGTGTGGACGAACCTATTGCACATTCTAAAGGCATCTTTGCTGAGATTATATAGAAAGCTCAACCTCTTACAAATCATTTTTGAATGGAAAAACCTAATAAAAAATTAATGAAGCACGACATTTTTTTGTATGGACTGTATGGAAGGCGAATCTGCAGCATCTCCCTCCCGCGTAATCGTTCGGACGAGGTGCTGCATGATGCTATGTCTGATCCGAGGCACGCGTCACCCCTTCTAGGCTGGAATGTGGTTTATGGTACGCCCTCGAGGAGTTGCTGCCCTAAAGCTCTGAGAAAGTGCGGAAATGTAGTTCGGGGGCACTCCTGCAGAATCAGCCACGCGTTAACGACTACATATCACAATTCAGAATTCACTTGTTGCTTCTGAGGTGAAATATCACGATTCGGGAAGAGAAATGGCTGAATTTTTTTAAAATAACGCATAAAAAGTTGATACGGAAGCGCATTAAAAAAAAAAAAAAAAAGATAAATTGCATTGAGTGGAGTTACAGCCATCAAGTTCATAGGCGCTGGCAAAGAGAAACGAAGGGGTGCAGCAGAGAAGAGCCATTACACCTTTCTACAGTTTTATTCCAATAAATTACTAATTCAGTTATACTCAATTCTGATCAAGTGACAAACATATTTTTCACCCTTGTTTGAGTGTTTATTTCTCTTTCGCACAGAAATTCGTTTCAAAACGTCCACTTTGACGCTATTTTCAAGAAGATCTGTTGCATTTGAAAATAAACAAAAATATGGGTGTGATTAGACGTTTTGTGAACAACAATACCTGCTAGTTTCATGTATTTTCGAGCAAAAATTGAGTGAAACTTATGTCATAAAACTTCCCTTTTTGATTTAAATTTAACAATTAGGATGCCAGTAATTAATAAAATCTTTGTGACAATCATTCACAGCTTGAATTAATTATTGTAATTATCAGAAGATCGATATTTTAATTAGATTTCCGATGTATAGTTTAAAATATTAAATACTATTCAATCATATCATAGCTATCACACTACTGAGACAGTGTGTGTATGTGAGGAGGGGGGGGGGGTTCAAATGTAAATAATTAAAAAAAATTAGAATATTAGTGTATAGTTTCGTCTCACAATTTTTAACAATTAAAAAATTCCAGAGACTATTTGATATGTTACCTGTAATAATTAAAGTTACAAATATGAAAAAAATGATACTGTGAGTTAGATATTTTAAATATTAAAAAAATAATTTAAAAATAAAACTGTAGAACTGATGTTTGGAGTCACTGGTCTGCAGATTTACTAGTTTCATGATTACTATAACTCATTAATATTACAATAATTATTTTTTTTTAGTTAGAGATGAATAAGCAAACATTTAAGATAGAAAATAGATTTTTTTTTAACAATTTCTATAAATTAATTATTTTTATTTAAATGCGAAAGGATTAAGCTCTAGTCATGAAGACCAGATGTTTATAAAAACCCGTGGTTCATTTATATTTCACCTTCTGTTTCATTATTGAACTTTTCCAAAACTCACACCCACACAGTCATTTTCAATTTAATTAAATAGCAAGTTGGAAATTGCACGTCAAACGTAGCAAAAGATGTGTGTTCGTACTATAACAAAGTTTTAAAAATATTCAGATCTTGGTGTAATAGTATACAGTATATACAGTATAGAGGCCGAAATCTTTTGCGTGTTCCTGTAAATACTATCGACTTTCTATCATGCAGGAAGCAACTTGTAATAAACCTTAGCAACGTATATAAATTTCATAAAATGTGAAATAGTTAAATAGTATTAAAACGCTTTCCAAATAGTATTTTCCCCCTATACCATTGTGTTATGAAATACTTTTGTGTGGCATTGTAAATGAATAACAAATATTCTTTACGCTACAGATATTCCAGAATGTATTTTTTAGTATATATTTCATAGATGCATATCAATCTATTATGTTCGAAAGAATATATAACATCATTAAAATTCACCTGGAAATTATTTTTCCCATTGGCCATAATGTAACGAAATGCTTTTTATTGTCCTAGTAATTAAACTATACATCCGATTTTCTTAAAATTTGCAATGACTCGACAAAGTTATGTAACAATTATATATTTTTAATTCAAAACGATTCGGTTGGGTAGCTTTTGCTCAGTTATACGCGGACAGATGGACGGATTGAACGATGACTATACAGGTGCTACGTATTTATATAATTACAAACGCACCTAATAACAATATAAGTAGTTGTTTACTGCGAATCTGCAGCATTTACAATTATTTATGGGGAAAAAATTGGTTTATATTTTAGTTTTAATGCAATAATCACTTTTTGGAAACACACAATGTTTTGAGTAATGTATGGAGAGATATTGACTTTGGGTGCCTCAGAAATGCATCGGACCGAGACTTGTGTCGAAACCAGATTAAATGTTACTGATTATCTCGACATCTAGGTTAATCCATGACGGGAATTGCTCACGAGATTTTAGACTTTTGTGCGACTAGGAGAGGTAAATCGCTCGACGTGTGTGTAAACATTTTTACTAAGAAAAATGTATATTGCAAGCAAGGAAAATAAAGTAAAAAGAAATGTGACATTCTTTTCTATGTATACATTTTTTAAATACCACAAAATAGACACGTTATTATTATTTTTTTCCCCTTTAAATCCGGTATTTAAAAAAAATTAAATTAAAAATAAATAAATAAATCCACGCTCAACAATTGTAAATTTTCGGACACATTTTCAGGCTCATTTTTAAAAGTAAAAACTTGAAATTTGCTAATGTGATTTTTGAAGAGATTTATAAGCGATTTTTCGATCAATTTTTATTATTTAAAAAAGAAAAAAAATGAAAGAAAGTATTTATATGTTTATGTCATATTTTTCTGATTATTTTAAATAGTAATTAGCAATTTTAGATTAAAAATTTACAAACATTCAAGACATCTGTTCCAATTTAAAATCATGGTGGAAGGAATACTATATACGCATATCTTCTAAGATATAAATAATAAACCTGTCTATTTCTTTTCGTTCCTTAGTAATTTTCTTTTCACAAATTTCGTTGTACAATTTTTTTTTTCAAATTTTGCAAGATAAAACATAGAGGTTTTAGTCAAAAGTTATCACTTTTATTTTTCTTTTAATCCTACCTCCCTCACTTACCACATCTTATCCTTCATAAAATGTCGAAATAACTTAGAAATAACAGATTCGGATATAATAATCTGAGAAAAACTTTAATTTCTTGTCTGTACTGTTATTAAACCGAACTATTATAGCTCTAATGTCAATAATTCTGTCTTTTCGTGCAGACAGGTAGGGGGAAAAAAAGGCAGTAGAAATCCACCCCTCCTCTTTTTCCTCAATCACAGTCGCTGAGAATCCGATTTTCCCAGGTAAAAAAAAGGGGCAGAAATTTCTCCCAGGAAACTCCCCCGCATGTAGCCGTAATAAGTCATTTCCGTTGGCGAAAATTTAGTAGCGAAATATGGCAACCCTGAGGCCGCGGGGCCCAGCGGAAGTCGCGAATTACAGACAGCGACATACACGCACTCGCAAATTAGACGTCGTCGCAAAAAAGAAAAGGTAAAATTGGAGGGGGGGGGGGGGGGGTAATAAGAGAAAAAAAAGAGGGGGGATATATTATCGCAAGGAAAAAATTGGGGGTGGGAGAAGAGTTGTTTGTTATCTAGTAGTCGATTGTTCCTTATTAGAAGACTACTTTTATTTATTAAGTTTATTTTTTTCAGATTTCTTTGTCCCCCTCCAAGGTCAGAGACAGGTTTCTCGTAGATGGCACTGATCTATCTTTAACCTATCGTCCAAATACGAAAAGATATCTGATGGCATGGAGACAATTGTGACGATATTTATGAAGACAGGTAACATCACTGTTCTTTTTCAATTTTTTATTTATTTTTATTTTTTTAAGACTCATCTTAATCGGCAATGAAAAGTATTTTGCTTTAAGAATTGATTTCAATACTTGCATTTCGTTTGGCCGGCGCTCATTCGTTCGGCACAGCTGATACAGAGAATTATAAAAATGCCAATTCAATATTTCAAATATATTTCTTTTGTCTTTGTACTCGAAAGACAGCTTTAGATAAAGTCAAAATCGGGACTACAATTCGTTCCAAATATTGAAAAAAATCACGACAAGCAGATATAGACTTTTCTTATGGGCCATAACCGAAGAAGAGCCGACTTATAGTAATGCACGGTAATGTTCTACAGGAAGTAGATGCTCCAATTAGCCGGACCGTCACGCTTGGTCATTCGCTTGCTTTGGAGATAATGAGCAGCAAAAGTCGTTCACGCGAAAACGAAATCTAATTATAGATTTTTTGAGGTAACCTGGCAGGTATATACATAATTTTAAATAATTGGATGGTTTTTAATGGACACTAGATAGGATGAGCAGGGGAATTGATTATATTTTCATATAAGGTGAAAATTTTATTCAAAATCGGGAAGCTTTTCTTTGAAAATTATACATATTATTGCGGTCTATACTTATTCACAGGATCTGGTTATCCAAAAGGCATGTGCAACCCCTGATTACAGAATATGCACGAGAAGCAGGTACTTCCCTTAGAAAAGTTTGAAGAGACCAGAAATTGAGCAATCAGGGTCCATCAAATTTTATATTGAATTAATTCTATTCCAAAATTCTAATTCCTTTTCAAATTATTAA
Source organism: Maratus speculifer (assembly GCA_964019185.1). Lineage (NCBI taxonomy): Eukaryota > Metazoa > Arthropoda > Arachnida > Araneae > Salticidae > Maratus > Maratus speculifer. The sequence continues at coordinate 183,917,916 of OZ025296.1, read as the reverse complement.
CTCATATATATTTTTTAATGTTCCACTAAAACTCTATTCATAGCAATATAATAATTTTCTTACAGTAGATCACTTTCAATCGCATGATCACAATTCTTTACTTTGTCCGACAAGCCAAAGTATCAATTTATATGTAGTACTATCGTCCAATCAATCAAAATCAAGAAAATCCAGTATTCAGCGTTCTCGCTGTCACTCGCCATTGCGCCAAATTGCGACTAAATTCTTCATTTGGTGAGTAAACAAGTAAATAGATTCGCCAAATTGCTAGTGCTCAATTTTTGCTTTTTGTTCCTTTTTTTCGTTTTCATACACATGCATGCATATATATTTTTAATATATTTGTAGCGGATAGTTGAAATTAGATTAATAACAATCGTTGTCGCAGTAATAAAAACTTAGATTATTTCAGAACATATTGAAAAAAAGGGGGTACATTAAAGGATTAAAGATAATGTTTTTAGTGTTACACGGCGAATCTATTTTACTAATACTCTTTTCATTTGGCGAATGTTTTTTTTATTTTTAATTAGCCAAATTACTAACGTTGGTCAAATGTCAGCGAGAACGCTGCCAGTATTATAATACTTGTAGTAATTTGAATAACGCATTGTTGATTTTTCTGCTTCATCAAATCTAGGAAACTCTTCTCGAGTGAAACAAGACCCCAAAATGACACTGTGCTTCCCATAACTTCAGAAATTAATCGGGCTCTGGGCTCGTGGAATACGATCATCTTCCATTCTATCATTTATGAGAGCCTCCAAAATGACTGATAAATGAAGGTTCTTAATTCCCTTTTATGGTTTTTTTTTTAATAGTTTGCTTGATTTAAAAGAATATCCATACAACTTCAGATGCTATCTAATCAGATAATTTGAATCTGATCCATAGGCGGTCCCTTAAAGGTGCGAAGCAACTTCCGTTGCGAAAATGTTGAAATAACGGAATGACACCGGGATTTATGTGCAAATTTATTTGAAAATAAGAAATAGCTATTTTTCACATACATAAAAAACGGAAAATATTTATACCAGAATTCTGGTGACATTGTGCCATTTCGGAATCAAGCTGGATGTTCTATGTAATAAAACACTGAGACACGAAGGACTAATCAATTAGTCATACGATTTGGTAGTTAAAAATCCTAAAGATGATTCAACTTACAACGACTGTACATACCACAAATATACTCTTATCTACAATATACGCAGATAACATAAAAAAAAATTCTGAACTGTGTTCTCCTCGAGAATAATGTCTGTTATATTTATAAAGTTTTCTTAAATGTAGAAAACATTTTCTGGGTACAAAAGGACCCCAAAATGATACGAAGTTTCCCATACATTCAGAAGTTAATCAGACTTTTATTTCAATAAATCATCTGATCTGATAAACCATAACCAAACATTATATTTACAGTTAATCAGGGTACTTTGTGCCAAATAAGGGTAACTTTGCTCCACCTTTATGAGACTTTGATCAATTTTGCCATGGTGGAATCCTGAAGAATTATTTCCAATGAGCTGCCAAACTCACACTTGTGCTGCTATCTATTTTGAGACCAAAACTTTGGCGTTAACTCAAGTTATGTAGCAGATTTAATCTTTTTTTCTCTCTCTGGCCGAAAGTTACCCTGATAAATCAAAGTACTGATTGTAATTTTACATTTTGAGAAGTTAAGCTATGAACCAAACCTTTTATAAGAAATGATTAACTGGAATTGTAAAAGGAATCGTATAATCTTTTCCATTTAAATATTCAAAATTTATATTGACATATATCTCTATCTGATTTATTAATTAACAATTTGGCTAACTTGTGCTGATATTTTAAAACATGACATAAAAAATAATGGAATAAATTAATAATTGATCTGTGAAGAAGCCGAAAATAGCAAACCTGTTAAGATATTTCAAGTAAAAGAACATCTGTTAAAGTTTATTGTCAAAGAAAATACTATGAGTATTGTGAAATAACCATTTAGTAATATAGTACTGCACCACGTAATGCTGTTCAGTCATATACTTTTAGTGCAGATAGAAATGGGTTGTTCTATTTTTATCGTTTATTTCATATTCTTTAGAAGAATCACAGTATTCTACATTTTTTATGATCATCTTCCTATAATCTTCGTAATACAAAACATAACTGTTGCATATGTTAAGAAATCTGCCACGAAGAAAATTTAGAAATAGCAGTGACAAATATATAGAAAATACAGGATATTACCGGGATATCTGAATTTGATATAACTTTGAGATTTTCGAAATTATTTAAGCTTTTTAAAATTTCAGGACTAAATAATTTATAAAACAAGATACACTTTCTTAATTATCAATTTTATGAATTTTTGTCAGAAATTTCTCGAAATTTTCCTTCATTATAGTAGTTTTATTTTCATACATATAAAGCTTGAAATTATTATCTATAATCGTTTGCACCGAACTTCTTCACACAGATCTTAAATATAATAGTAATACGAGTTACCACTTACCTAATGGAGGGGAATACACTGCGGTGGTCTGTACATGCGATGTGATTCCTACGTCATACGCTACCAAATCTTGCTGTTTAAGGTGTTCTGCAAACGCAGAATCGGTAGTGTATTGTGGCTGTTGTAACGTGGCGTAATGTAAGCCTCCATTGGAGAGTGGTGAGGGGGCTCCACTTAATTCTACTAACATGGACTTTTGTAGCACATCATCTTGTTTTGCCCACTTTGACCACATTTGTTGTTGGGAAAATGACTCGTCCGTTAACTGTGGATCCTGTTGCAATAATAATAATAATAAAAAAAATAGTGGTAGATTTAGTGACTTGTATTAGATTTAAAATTTTAAGTTTAATTTATTAAAGTAAACGAAAGGAATGAGAATATGTGCTTTATTATTTATTATTCATTTTAAAATGGTATCCTCTTTGTTCAGGTAAACACAAAAAATAGCAAATGTAGATAATGAATATAGTTAATTTTGTGTGTACAACAAACTGTTTATAATAAGACAAAAGTAAATAAAGACACATGTTCCCAATTCTCCACCTCTTTTCCTTTTATTTTTAAATTTTACAGGTAATACGAAGTAAATTCGGAAAAAAATGCCGCAAAGTAGCTCTCATAGATAGTGTAGGCTCCAGCAATACCAGTGACCTCTGACTAAGTAAGCATCTAGTTGCGACAGCGTAAGTCTTTCACCCATTTGATTGTCATAACTTCAAAACATGTGTGATGCGATAGAAAGTCTTGTCAAATGGAAGAAGCACGGTGTTAATAAGCTTTTTTTGGGTAGAAGACGTTTCAGCAGTTGACATTCATCATCAATACAACTCATCGGTGTCGGCATTGCGAAAATGCTCGTCCTCACACTACTTGTAAAAAAAACGAAAAAAAAAAAAAAAAAAAAAAAAACTCGAGAAACTTTTGAATCAATTCAAATGAGATTTGAACCCTTCCTTACAGTCTGGACTTCGCACCGGATGATTTTCATCTCTTCACTTACACTTAAAAACAGTATAAGTAGCACTTCGATGCCGAACTTTAAAGTGTCCTGAAATACTGACTACGTACACAGGTGGCCAAATTTTAAGAAGAAGGAATTTGTAAAGAAATGAAATGCTACGGAAAATGTTTAAACATATAAATGGCGACTATGAGGATAAGTAGTAAAAAGTTATAGTTTTAAGATGCATATAATAAAAAAAATTCTATGCATGTTTTTTTTTTTTTTTTTTTTTTTTTTTTTTTTTTTTTTTTCAGTCTCGTGGATTATATTTTTGAATGTTCAAAGTGAATCAACACTTACTGCACTATATAATTGGTCGCCATTGTAATGCGTCCTCTGCCTCTTGGCCTCTTCATCTTCATCCTCTTTCTGGTGTAAGGAAACATCTCGGGAATCCGATAAAACTAATGGTAAAAAGAAAAAAAAAACATTAAAACACCTGCTAGCAAAAAACAGAATAAAGAAATAATATTTTTTTTAGTAAAATGGGATAGGGGACATAAAAACGATAAAAGTGTCCACTTTCGATAGTCAACATAAATGTTTTTAAAAAAAGATCAAGTTATACCAAGTGAATTCATACAGATCATGGTGCGTTTGCATTCCAGTCCATGCAGCTCAGCCTCAATTGAGCGAATATTTTCAAATTTTGGATTTATCCACTCCAAATTAAGAAACAAACTTGGAGTACAGAAGGCATCAAAACTAGAGTTTTGTTACCGCATGCTTCGTGGAAAAAGATTTAGAATGGGATTAACATTAAAATAAGATAAAAATAAAAATATATATATTATTTATTATTATTTATAATAAAACTATTATTTTTAAGTTGTTTACAAGATACATCAAAATCCAAAACACCTTTACGGGAAAAAAAGGGGGGGGGGATGTCGATTATATTTTTGAATAACAGTACCTGCTCCTGCTGCTTTTTTCATGCGTTTCTGAATAAAAATAAATTTAAAAATGTGTCAGAAATTAGACACTTCAGATTTGAGACAGCTTTAATATGCTTGGCAAAAATTAAACATAAAGCCTAAAAATAACGTAATGCTTTATTTTTAGGCAGTAGTTCAACAACCTAATATTTTTAAAATGAGTGCTATATTACGTACAGTTCTCATATTTGTTAGATGGAAAACGAGGGCGTGGGTTTGTATAAAAGTAAAAAATTGCCGAGAGGTCATAGGAATAAACTTTCTCTCCTCCACCACAATCCAATCAATTAAAATCATAAGTAATCAACTCGGGATCACACGAGCGGAACCCAGTAAACACGAGTTTCACAACGCGTGTTTCCCGCCGCTGGCAAAGACCTAACACCGCGGAGTAAGGAAAAATTTTCGGCCGCTAAAAACCAAGGCTCCGCATATAGTCATTACGTTTCAGGTCACTGGATGAGTGAAGTTTATCTTTTACGACTATATCTATATACAAACAATATAGAATTATAAAGAGATTCTTTTTAGATAAACTTTAATAAATAAATTATAATAATTTCAACATTATCACTTGCTTTTCATTACTAATTACTAATTAAACTATTCATTTGAAATTTACTTACAATTGAAAAATAAATCAACTTTAATTTCTTGCTAACATTTTTCACTTTTACAACTATTAACTTAAAAATTCTTTCACACAAATTTGAATTCAAATATTGGGAAAAAAATTAAAATTGTATCTGCATCAATATATGAGTATTTTATTCTTCTTTATACTGAAACATCTTAAAAATACATAAATATGTAATAAATAAATAAAGTTACGAAACACTAAAAACCATTTATAAAACTTATCCTTGAATAAAAATAGCTTTCATCTTTTGCTTAGAAGTTTTATTGACAGATTTAAAACACACATAAGACAGACTTTTTTATTTGTATAAAATTTATTCTATTTATTAATCTGAAAATACTATTTCAAAGTGATATTAAAAGAAAATTAGCATTAATTATATTGGTGTTATTTCAATAGTTGCAGCGGTTTTTTATAATTACGCAATTTTATTGCATATTTGTTAAATTTGTCCTTTATTAAGAAATCTTAATTTTTTGTTATGATAATATTAGCCAGAAAGACCGGTTTACCCAGAAGCATTAATACTAATAGTATATTTATTAGAACATAAACTAGTTGCACTTTGCTCATTCATATTGTCAATTATTTTTAGTATTATTTTTTTTTCAATTTTTAAGTGAAAAACACAATTTTTACCCGCCTACCGAGGACGGCACCGACATTCATTACCGCCTCTTTTGCAAACCTATTTTTACAGTATAAACAAGATACTAATATAACTCATATAACATGGTATTTGTAATCTGCAAATTATACTTCAAAACTTCGTCAGACTTCTACGAATAACATTCAAGAGGGATTTTACTTGAGTAACAATAACGCAATAATTTTAAACTAAGCTTTGTATCTTTTTCATGTGAAAAGCCTCACTTTTTTGAGAAATAGTGTTAAAAATCTCTTAATCCTCCAATATTCTTTCATTTTTTCCCCCCTCATGCAAGGAAGTTAATCATTCTTCAACCTCATTTTGAACATTTATGTCAACTCACATTTTGTGTAATGAGTGTTAATTTGACTTAATTTCTTCTTAACATAGCTAAAGAGGAAAAAAAAAAGGTTTTTTTTTTTTTCTTTGAAAGTAATAAGATTAAATAATAATAATAATAAAAACATACATGAAAAACAAGTATGTAAGTGTGACGAAAGCCTTTCATTCTTTAGACAGCAACTATAATTTTGAGTTGATTTTTTTCTTTTTCTTTTTTAATATTGCATTGTAATGCAGAGCTTAGAAATTCAAATGATACGCATATCGTCCCACTGACCTTATGCAAAAATTTAGATATAAAATAATAAAAAAAGAAGAAGAAGAAGAAAAAAAAAAAAGAAAGAAAGAATGTAAATATATGTATATATATATAAATAACTTGATGCCGTATTATCGAATTTGTAACTTATTTCCAACTATTGACTAGATTTTAAATCAATAGAAGTAAACATTTTTCACCACTAAACATGGCCAATTGTTTTCTAATTTTATCTTCTTTTAAATCTATCTTAGTTTCTTTCCGGAAACTTTCGGTAGCACGAATGATATTTTTGATCTTATTCAAGAGGGTTGATATTCCTTGGAAAATACGATCTTATGTGTGTGTATTCTTTAACCCCTTAACTGATCAATATTTTCGAAAAAAAACTTTTAAATAACGTTACTTTTTTCATGTCTTTTACAGTATTTTTAATCTTATCACCGGTTTTTTAAAACCGAAAATTTTTCCAAACTGAATAAATAAATAAATGCTTGGATTAAATAATGCTAAACTTACAAAATTTACAATAAGAATTTACTGGTGAGAATAATAAATCAAGATTGGAATATGGATGCCCGTACGTGGTATATGGGCAAATGATGAATGGCAAAAAAAACACGTTGCCCGTACGAAGGCAGCGGTTAATACGACCACATACAATCGTGTTTAAGCGATATAATTTAATATTTTCCCTTAAAGCTCGCATTAATTTTGTTTATGCCCTTTTAGTATCTATAATATCACAAAAACACTTGATGAAGTTATAGGTATTAATAAGTTTACAATCTAATAACACCACTTAGTCAAAATTCAGACTTAAGAAACAGGAACGTAATCTTAAAATTATCTTTTATTTTATTATTATACATTAATAATTCAGTCTGAGAGTGAATACTTGTATGCGGGATGGCAGTTGTCCCCGACCAATTTCGTACTCCCGAAAATGTCACGGTCCCTTGCTTCTAAATATCGGTCACATTTTCTTCGACGTCCTCTCAGCAATTATTATTCCCTTGCGAACATTCACATAATAAGTTCGTTGTTATCATTTTCTTGTCTTATTTGGCAATTTATGTGTACATAAGAAATAAAAACAAAAACAAAACAACAATGCACTCCAGTTTCTAACATACAGTGATGTATGTAGAGGCAATATCTTATTAAGGGTTCGAAAAAATATTTTTGTAACTTCAAAAGCTAGAAGTTTTCTGGTACATTTTCAGGCTCATTTTTAAAAGTAAAAAAATAAAAATTGCTGACAGGATTTTTGAAGAGACGTACAAGAGGCCGTGTGATTACATTTTTCGTTCTATTACTTAGAATTTGATTTATAAACAATTATTTTTTCGGTATGATGATTTCTTTTTTTTTTTTTTTTTTTCTGAAAATTCGTTTGAAAAAGCCAAATTCGAGAGTATTTTTTGCAATACTTTCTGAATTTATCAAAAAATTGATAAATACGGCACATTGTATCCTTTCTAAACCAGTTTGCCAGTTTGATGCGTTTGAGAGCAAAAATGAATTAAAAAATAAATCAGAAAATAAACAGTTTGGATTGGAATACATTCTTAATGCTGATCTTCAAAAGTCCCGTTTCAATTTTTGACTTACTCTTTCTGTTATATAAAACTTTGTCATATCATTTTGCTTACAATAAGAATACCTCTAAGAATCCTTGTATTTACAGGAATTAAAAGAATTAGCTTGTAGATAGTGACAAAAATTGTATTTTGAATGATTAATTTATTTTTTCGTTGTAAATGAACTTTATTCTTTAAAATGTCTTACTTTATGATGAATTATTATCATTTCTCCGTGTCATTTAATATATTGTGTAGTACATTGAATTCTCAATTTAGATTTTTAACTATGCCCTTTTTTTTTCCCTTTTGTTTGAAATCTGCGTATTTAACCATATTAGATACATATTTTTCTATTGCATTCTTTTATTAGATAATTTATTTTGTGTCGATTTTCTTATGATTTAGTAATTATATAAATATTTCAATAGTTTTACTGTGTATAACAGTGTGTGTATGTCTGCTCATGAGCGTATGCCCGTGAAGTAAATTAATAAAAACGCTCTTCTGAAAATATAAGAAAGAAATTTTATAGATTAAAAATATAAATAATGAAAGAAAGTTTATAGAACTATTTGAAAAAATTTTTACAAAAACCTTTATCATCTTGAGGTATATGTTTACTTAAAAAAAAGAAAAAAAAAAAACCCTGCTAAATAATAACTTTTATAACCATTTGTTGATTATATCTTAATCATACATTTAAATCCTTTATACCCCCCCCCCCCCTTTTTTTAATCAAATTTACAGCAACTGTGATATTTTTACAGTGTGTTGTCAGAATATAATAATAAAGCTTAAAAATATGTATTTTGATAAAGATTGAAAAAAAAATTATATATATGCCTACATATTGGCCTGTCATACGTTTTGTAAAGGAAATTTGATTGGACACGGTCGTAACGCAATACCTGGCTAGACAGACTTACAAGCAGTTTCTTTTGAAGTATAAAGATTAAAGAAGAAAAAAACAACTCAGTATATTTCTTTTCTCTGTGCTAAGTCCAAGCACGCAGTCGAGTAGCTATTGAGAAAGTGAGGCTTAGCGATATGTATCTACATATGATCTATCTTCATTGTTTCAAAGACTTCAATGAAAGTGGCTTCTTTCTGATGTTCCTAGGATTTTGCGTGAGACTGCATTGTTGTTGGCAATACTTCTGTGTTTTGTTTTTCGCGATTTTATTCAGACGCAAAACTTGTATGGGTGGGGTGCAACCAGAACAAAGGGAGTGTTGATATTAAATATAGATGAATGTAAATATCTTGTACCAGAGATCACTTGAGAGACATAATCGTTCGAGTATGTGGGTCATCTTTGAGGTTCTTATTTAACAGAGAATGTACGTTTCATTCTTAAAAGGGAAATAAAAAAAAGGCATTCCAGATAAATAAGCATCTTAAAATTCAATATTTTTATGAAAAAAAAATCATATCAGTGATTTTATTTTGTGTTACAGAGAAAGTTTTTTTAACCTATATTTTGTAATGAAGGGATCAAGGTGGTGTCTTAGATGTGTGGGAAAAAAATGAAGAATTGATATAAAAGAACAGTTTAATTAATAATGTCTTTTAAGGCTGTTCTGAAGTGTTCTGCTCAACAAGCGCAAAACACTTTGGCACACTTATAAATTCAATTTTAACGGAAAGATATAGAATTGGAAGACCTGACTTTGTAAGCGATTTGGAATCAAGCTGTATTTTCGTTTTTTTTTTTTTTTTTTTTTTTTTTTTTTTTTTTTTTTTTAACCAATAATTTACCTGGGTGAATTTCACATGAACTGCCAGTTTGATGTCCTGATGTTTAATTCTAAATTTCATATTAATAAATTTATTTTTTGATATTCTAAAATCAGGTAGTAGCACATCTTTTTATGCTTAATTCAATGCATTCATTAGATTTTTTCAGAGTTGTGAAATAGTGATCTTTTTTTTGTACTTTAGTTAGCAAGTAATGGGAATTTACTTGTCCTGAATAAAAAACTCGCAAAATTTCAATCTTTTTTTATGCTTCCAAACATTTAAAATTTTTTATATATGGATTAAAAGTAAAATATCCTGTGTTAATTAAACAAATAGATAGTTTATATATTTAAAATTAGTATCTAAGAGTTAAAAATTTAAATGTATTTTGTGTCCGCATATGCAGAACATGAGTGTTACTTTAGGGAAGTTAATATTATTTGTTTTCAAAATATTTGTATATTGCAGTTGGCAACGGTAGTGAGAAAACGATGTTGTTTCTTCTTTGCAGTGCGCTTATTTAGAACGCGATAATTTTGTTCTATAATTGATATTTATCAGAATGTTCATTTCAACATGGTGAGTATTTTTATTTTCTTACAGGAGTGTTACCCATTTATTTATTATTATTTTTTAACGTATAAAAATGTTAAGTTAGGGAATGCTGTATTTTTTGTTCAGGAATCAATAGGTCCAACAAAAATTTCAATAAAACAGTTAGAATTCATTTTAGTGAAGAATTCCTTAATAAATGTCATGAGTGTTACCGTACATGAGTGTTACCTTACATGAGTGTTACTTGGAAAAAATAACACTCATGAGAAAAGTTTAGTAATTCTAAAACTATAAATAATGTGTAAGATTTAAGTTATGATTATAATATATTCATGATTCAGGGATATATTTTGTCATATTACATATATTTATAATTATTTAAAAATTGTAACAGGATTTTCATGTCTGCACACGTGTTTTGTAGGTGCTATTTAAGATTCAAATTTTAATTCTTAATAAATAATTTTCAAAGGACTATCTATTTTACACAAATCGTAGTTTAAACTTTTAAAAATCTTTTTTTTATGTATATTGTTACAAAAAAGCTTTTTGCTGCAAGATGAGTCTTATCACTTGTCATGAGTGTTACCACTTTTCATGAACGTTACTGTAACTAAGAATCAGAATTTTATTAATGCATTTGTTACTTCACTTAAATTAATTGTTTTGTCTATTAGAACTTTCTAATTCTTTATTATAACTGCAATGAAAATAATTAATTTTTAATTAAATTTGTTTTTAATCAGAAGTTATACCCTTTATTTAAGAAGCAAAGTAACACTCATGGCATAAACAACTATTAAAATGCTTTAAATTTATGAAATAAATAAATACTAATACATTTTTGATTTATTAATAGGTATGTAAGAACCTTAAGCAATTTTTTTATTAATTATTGATACAAAAAAATCAGAATGTTTTATAGAGGTCACACTTATGAGAAAAATAGTGACTGGGCAAGACATTTCTTGAAATTTCTGAAATATAAATAAAAAAACTCGCAAATAATCTACTGCTTAGAATGTTGTAAACTATAAGCAAATCATACCTGAGTAAATTTTTATATTTAAACCAAATTATTTTTTCAAATTTTGTTTCACCTAATACGGCAATACATTTGAAAACCACCCACCTATTGAATTGTAAGCACTTTTTATCACAATGAAATATTCGTTAAACTCTAATTAATCTATTTTGGATAACTAATGTCAATGTTATTAACGTAAAAGTAATTTTCCTAGAAATTGAAAGAAAAGTCGAGTCCGAAAGGGTTAAAATCTGTCATAATTTTGATTCCATTCTCACACATTTTGAAATAACTCGATAACATTCTGAAACGATTGTGTATATATATATATATATATATATATATATATATATGTATATATATATAAGGTACCCTGGGGTAATAACGCCAGGCGGGGTAATAACGCCAAGGGCTTATATTTTGCATAATTATGAAATAATCAGGTAAATGACACCCATGTGCTCTGCGCAGAAGGGTTTTGAGTCATATAAATCGCAAAAAACAGCTTCAAGTTAATTTGTTTCAATTTTAGGTCTTATTGTTTTTACAAACAACTAAAATTAACGCTTGATCTAAAATTTGCGAGATACGTTTTGTGATGTGAAGACTATCTTTTTATCCGGAAATACTTTGTTAATTACATAAATTTGTAGTGCATTTCATGTACTTTTAAAATGATGTTGAAGATTTTGGATATCTTCTCGAGATAATTTTTAATGTAAAATGTACTGCGCAATAACTATACCGGGGTAATAACGCCAATCCTTGACATTAATACCCCGGTTGATTCCCTACAGTGGCCGAGATACATTCTAAATACTGATTCGAATAAACACAGTTAAAACTGTGCAATGTTTCTCATATTTCTATTTAAACGGTCCTTTTTAAGCAAAAAAAAGCTCACGGTCTGATATTCTTTTGCCTCATCCCCCCTCCCACACCACACACTTACACTTTCTTACACTTTCACAAAAAATTGAACATTTTCAATAGCTTAGAATGCAATTTGTCAATTTCTAAGTTTGTAGAGTTTGTATTTTTAGAATTGGGCTATCTACATGCAATTATTCCATCGTATTTCATAGTTTTATTTGCATGGCGTTATTACCCATATAGGTGGGTAATAACGCCAAATAGCATGGGTCAAGAAAAAACGCCATTACATTTTATGAATACATATCTGTTAAATTATTTTATTTTATATAGATAGTCAATGAGTTGCTGTATCAGATCCTATATTTGTTTGAAAAATACAATCTAAAACTAAGCCGTGAAAATTGGTAGAACCTTAACGTGGCGTTATTACCCCAGGGTACCTTATATATATATATATATATATATATATATATATATATATATATATATATATATATATATATATATATTAAAATTCAAAACATTTGTTTGGGAAGTTTTTGCGGACAGATGGATGAAACAGACAACAACTATAGGTACTACATATTTATATATTTATGAACACATCTAAATAGAAAGTAACAACAACATTAAGATAAAGTAATGTATGTCAACAACAGAAAACAAAGTTATTATCACTAATCATAATGCACCTTATATATTTTAAAAATTATCCCTCGCACCCTTATTACCACGGACATATACGAGCCCTTTCTCACCATCAATATGTAAGGCACGTTTTTCTTCCAGGTCCTTGTCCACTCTGTCAAAAATCATAATTCTAACTCTATCCGAAAAAAAAACCCACAGGAAATTCGAAGCAATCCAAAAGCAATTACAGATCTGAAAAAGTACACTTTTACGTCCATCCAGCGCGTTGTTCCTTCCATAAATCAGAACCGTTTCCTCCAGGAAATTTCTGTGTATTCTCCCATAATTTCACATTATTTCTCATCATTATGCGCTGCGCAACTCTTTCGGTCCCACCGGTTCGCAACTGCGCTTCCTGCGCCTGTCGCAGCTAATGCGATTAATAAGGCAGATAACGACAGAGCGTGCGCGGAATTGTACTAGGGGCGAGTCCCCAACGAACGATGCTCAAGCCGGAAGTTTATAGAATTAAGAGAAAAATATGATGCTAGATAGAAAAATGTTTGGTTTTTGTCATAGAAAGAGACCCCTCAGCAATGGACATCCATATAGGGATCCTTTTGTTTTGGAATAGAATAAAGCTTCATAAAACGTAGCTGGCGAGAAATTGGGCGGGGAAGGGAGAAATATTACCCTATTCAGGATTTTGAAACTTAAGCGTGTATTCGAAAAAAGTATTTTTCCACTTTTAACAGCTCGAAATTTTCTGATACGTTTTTAAAAGTAGAAAAACAATACTTGCTGAGGTAATTTTTGAAGAGATATATAAGATGCCGGGCGATTTCATTTTTCATTCAATTCATTAAAAGTTGATTTATAAGCAATTATTTTCTCAGTATGACCATTTTTTTTTTTTCGTTACCCGATCTCCCGTTTCGGAAAATTCGGTTCAAAATGCCAATTTTGACAGCATTTTTTTTTTTTTGCAATATTCGCTGCATTTATCAAAACACCGACAAACACAGCACATTGTGTATTTTCTAAATAATAGAATTCGCCGGTTTGATGCATTTGAGAGTAAAAATAAATTAAAAAATAAATCAGAATTAAGGGTGTATTCGAAAAAATATTTTTCCCTCCTCAACAGCTCGAAATTTTCTGATACATTTTCATACTCATTTTTAAAAGTAAAAACATGAAATTTATTGAAATAATTTTTGAAGAGATGTACAAGACGTCGCGTGATTGCATTTTTTGCTCAATTCATTAAAATTTGATTTATAAACGATAATTTTTTCGTTTCGGGAAATTCGATTCAAAACGCCAACTTCGATAGCATTTTTTGCAATATTTTCTGCATTTACCAAAAAATTGAGGAACGCGGCACATTATGCATAAATATGCAGTTTCTAAATAAGAAAATTTGCCAGTTTGATGCGTTTGAGAACAAAAATAAATCAGAAAATCAGTTTAGATTGGAATACACCCTTAAGAAAAAAAAATATATGATGCTAGATAGAAAAATGTTTCATTTTGTCATAGAAAGAGACCCCTCACAGTTCCGAACATCCGTATAGGGATCCTTTTGTTTTGGAATAGAATAATGCTTCACTAACGTAACTGGCGAAAGCGACATCAAGGGAGTGGGAGGAGAAGGGAGAAATATTACCCTATTCAGGATTTTGAAATGTAATTGAGTAAATTTTCTTCTACGTGAAGAATGTAAGAGATAAATTAAACTGCATTCTTCACAAGGTATTTAAAATATATAAGGAAGAAGAACTAACATCTCTTTTCGTGACAGATGAAGAGGAGGGGGCTCTTTTACATCTAAAGCTTAAAAAAATCCACTTTTAGAAGTTTTTTTTTTTTTTTTTTCCTCGTGTGTTTTAAATTTTTTACTTTGATAAAAGAAATGTGGTTTCATTGTTTTCTAATTTCATGTTGGTAAAAATTTAATTTTGAATATTTATTTATTTTTTCAATTATTAAATTTCTGTTTTTTTTTTTTTTTTTTTTTTTTTTTTGTTCACGTGTTTTAAAAATTGTTTTGTGAAAAGGTTTTTTTTTAATTATTTTATTTATAGTTTAGTATATTTTATGTTTCTATTCCTCCCTGAATTTGTCGTATGTGCTTAAAATGTGTAAAAGAAATGCGCATGAATAAAATAAACTAATTTACCACTTTTGTTCAAATATAATTAATATTTACAATTGTACTATGTGATATTGACGTAATGTAGAGATGAGTTGAAAACTTAGATAAATTCAAGCACTGGATTAAATTGCAAATGCGACACACGAGTTTTCTGTTGAATTTCTAGGTCATTTGATAGTAATATTTACTTATTGTAAAATTCTATATTATGAAGCAGAAACATGTCCGTGAGTAACGCTGACGTCATATTGAGAGTGCCAGCATCTGAGCAGTAATTTTCTCTCTTACTGCAATATTTTGAACTTCTAAATATTAAAACTTCGATCAGATAAAAAAAATGTTCTTTCAAATACAATGTTTCAAAAACTATGCATAGCACAAATTTCTTTTTAAATCTATCTCTGTCTTATACAGCCTGATTACGGAAGATGCACTCGTTCGTACTTAGAACAATATCAATAGTTCAGCGTGTCTTCTCGGTTAATGTTTCATAACGAAATTAAAACATTACAAATAATAATAATAATAATAATAATAATAATAATAATAATAATAATAATAATAATAGTAATAATAATAATAATAATAATAATAATAATAATAATAATAATAATAAACAAATTTAAAGGACATGTAATCAAACTTCCCAGTTAAGCCACTGAAATTACACTCTCAAAAAAACTTCCGTCTTTTCACAGAAAATGCACTGGCAGCACTGCTGCCAGAAATTGTCTGTATATTGACGATTTTCTGTTTATTTTTTTCTCTGTCAAAAGAGGAAAAATATCCGTCACTTGAAAAAAGTTTGGAAAAAATCAATGCGGAAGAGGCGGGGATCGAACCAAGGACCCCAGGATTACCAGACCAACGCTAATCCACGGCGCTACGGCTGCTCATGATGATTGTGCGTTAAAATAGAACTCTTCATTTCATATGGTGTGGGTTGGTGTATTTCGTTAAAAAGCTTTTAATTATGCAGTTAATCTCGGAAAGATTTCATCTTTAATGAAACTGTGGCTGGGTTTTTTTTACGTTTAGTATTAATATAGTATAAAAATGTGAATTTTAAATATATTACGTAGAATGTTAGAGAAAAAACATGGATGTTCTATTTGTGAGAATTTTTGAACGAATAAAGAAAGTAATTGTTATTTATTTTTAAATTCGAAAACATTTTTGTCTTTTAAAACTAAATTAGACATTTTAATCAATAGAATATTTTTGTTTTTCATTTTAAAAATAAATTCGAACTTATTACTAACAGACCCAATGCGCATGCGTGCTGGATAGAAACGGAAACTTTTCCTCATTTTTCGACGCTCGGAATGAACTCACAGAACAAATACGTTTTCTGGGAGAACAGAAATTATTTGTGAAAAAATAACGATAACTTAGTGTATATTGACGAATTTTTCTGACAGTGTACCGCAATCTAAAAGACTGCTTAACTAGTGAAATCTTTGGCAATTTTTTCAGCTATTAACTTTTGGCATGCAGCTGATACGAAAACATCCCTTTTAATAAATTTCAAAGTTAATAGAAATAAATAATAAAAATATGATTATTTATATCTATTAGATTTATATTTAAACTAGCGGACCCGACAGACGTTGTAATGTCACCGACAGACGGATTCCTTCTTGGCACCGACTCCAGAAAATCAAATAAATGTACGTAAATATGGTAATACGCACGATAAACACCACGCTCTTAATTTAAGGGGGTAGTAAGGTATTTTTTTTCTTTTTTAGCATTTTTAATTTTTATTTTATATTAATGCACAGCATCTTAAGATTATTCTGTGAAAATTTGAAAGCAATTGAAGTAAAACTGACGGAGATATACACTTGTAAGTCTCCGCCCTCCGATCTCGACAAAAGCGTCTGTGAAACTTTAAACGTGTTTTTCTAACACTTCGCTTTTTCGAAGCCGGTGAACTCTGTAGCTCAAAATCTACTGAACCGATCTTTTTTAAATTTTACACACTCTTTCTTTATATAAATTACGAGGTAACGCTGTCGAGTTTTTTTCTTTTTTTTAATTTTAACTTACTTTTAAAAAACAAAATAACAGATTTTTTTGATGAAAAATAAGTATTTTGACTTCCGAGCCTTGTAAAAAATTGAAAAATCAATAATAAAAAAAAAACTCGACAGCGTTCCCTGAGGAAACTTATCAATTAATTAAATCAATTTGGTTTTTTAATTTCAGTTGATCCAGTCATGAGTTATGCGGTTCACCGCGAAACAACTTTTTTTTGGGACGTCTTCGAAGATTCGCTGTCATCGGCTCATTTTTTAATATTTCTTAATGAAAATTTCACAGAATACTCTTTAAATGACATATAATTATACTATAACTATACAAATAAATAAATATTAATTGTATCCTTACAAAAAATGATAGAAAATATGCTTTTTTTTCCCTCGAATTAACCTTACTACCCCCTTAATTTCTTATTACAATTATGTAAGGAAATTATTTTTCACTCTTCAGTATTTTTGAAGTCGGTTCAATTTTTGATAGAAAAGTTTATTTTTCTCTTTTTAGTTAAAAGCTAACGATTTTCTGAAGTCGGTTAATCAAAATACAGGAATAATACAGGAAATATTATTGTAAAGCATACACGCTTGTCAGGAGTGGGGTTCGAACACGCGATCTCTTTCTTCAAGAAGCTGAGCTTAAATCTGGCGCCTTAGACCGCTCGAACATTCCGTCCGCACTCTATTCATCAAAATTATTCAACACTTTTAATTCGCAAAAAATCACTAACTATTAGTTTTTGTCTAATTATTAAAAAAGTACCGAATCAATTTCGACGAAATGTGAATCTAAACCATTCTCGAATTCACTGGAATGCACACACAAAATTTCATTAAAATCGGCCCAATCGTTTAGGAGGAGTTCAGTGACATACACACGCACAGAAGATTTATATATTTAAAGATAAGCATTGAAAATTTCAGGTTTTTGCGCCGAAGACATCGCCAAATTACGAATTAATACGAAATCCAGACTTTCTTTTATATATATAGATAAGCATTGAGAATTTCAGGTTTTTATGCCGATGACATCGCCAAATTAGGAAAATGGGAATTATTTCACGAACTGCTAGATTTAAACGAATTTACTTAGTACCATTCGATTCAGAATGAAAAGATACACTTAAATATGTTATCAGTTGAAAAATATATACAAAAGCCGATTTTAAAGGAATTTTTTAAAAGTTCGTTCTTTTTTCTACTCATCTTAGAGCTGGAATTTTCGAAAATCCCTTCTTAGCGGCACTCGATGTTATAAGAAGTATTTTTACCCCAATTTTCAAGAATTTTGGTTCGGTAGATTTTTTTGTGCTGTGATTAATACGAAATCCAGACTTCCTTTTATATATATAGCACTTTTAATTAGCGAAAAATCATTAACTATTAGTTTTTGTCTAATTACTAAAAAAGTACTGAATCAATTTCGATGAAATGTGAATCTAAACCATTCTCAAATCCACTGAAACACACACACAAAATTTCATTAAAATCGGTCCAGTCGTTTAGGAGGAGTTCAGTGACATACACATGCAAAGAAGATTTATATATATAAAGATAATAAGTATTGGTACTACTTAGTTACCTCTTCAACCATAAAATGATCTCCAAAGTATAAGATTAAATGTCAATAATGGATGATCGTGAATGTCGGATCCAATGACATTAAATAGAATACAAAGAACTTTAGAATGTCATTAAATGATTTATTTTGTACTTTTTATTTGTATTTTTTATTAATATTCTACTAATTAATTGTTTTTTTTTCTGATTTCAAATAAAAATTATGTCAATATGTAAAATCTGGCTATTAGTATGGCGATTTGTACAATTTGGCGAAATTGGTCGAAGGAACCTAAATACCTAGGTATTTATAAATGTAAGGTTGCAGATTATCCCATCTATCAATTTTGCCAAATAGTAATTTGGCGATATTTTTTTTGCGCTTTACAAATAGGGAAAAATTCCATAACCTTTTTTCTTTACACTAAATGAACAATATTTTGATTTAATGTAAGGGTAGACATTATTAAAGGCCTTTTACAAAAAAGTCAATGACCAAATCCTACGACCTGGAGACCAAACTGGTGGCCAGGGCGGAGTACTGAACCAATTTCGATGAAATGTGAATCTAAACCATTCTCGAATCCACCGCAACACACACAAAAAATTTCATTAAAATCGGTCCATTCGTTTAGGAGGAGTTCAGTTACATACACACGCACAGAAGATTTTTATATATAAAGATGTATTAGTATATATATATATCATTATAAATATTTATATTTTATTATTATACCTCTGTTATTTGAATATATTCCACATTTTTTGGTGTGTATGTGTGTTATTAGAGGGCAGTCTAAAAAAATATACTAAACATAAAAAATCTATTCGACTTAAAAAATATTACATATTCATATAGATTTTAGCTATGCTCTGTAACCTGGTAAGCTGGGTTTGCATACCATGGATATTTTAAATCGACAAATAAATATAGCACAACAAGCGTAAATAAATTAAGCGTGCCGGTGCACAGATCTATTGTATAACAGTTGGTACAGATCTATTGTATAATACATAAATTTCTTTAATAATCTGGCATTAAAGAATTAAAGTCTAGTATCTAGTATTAAAGAAAGAAACTCTATAATTACTTGCAACCTTCAACTTTCCTTCGTAGGGCGTGTATTGAATGTTCTCTCTGCACTACACATACGACATATGAATAATAATAATAAAAAAATGCCTGTTAAATCGTCTCTGTGATATACGATAAAAAGAACGGGGGGTGGGGGGGGGGGCAATATATTGAATAAGCGGGAGGATATGAAAAGATTTTTGATAATTGATTAAAATGTGCATTGCTGGTTGGTTGGAACGCTATCCAATGGGAACCGAATTTCGTTTTCTCTTTCAGCTCTTTCTTTTCAGCCGAATAAAACGGAGGGGAGGGGTGGGGGGTAGCAAGGTTACGGGCTCATAACAATGTGCTAAAGGCCCCTTTATGTACCTTAATCTGGTTATGCCGGCAGAAGATGCGTCACTCGGCAGATTTTGAATTTACATTTATCAGAACAAAGAGATGACTTAGATATAAATAGGTCTTGGTAAGACATTAATGCTATTAAGTAAAGTATAAAAGAATAATGTGCTTAGGGTTGTTCTCAAATCCAAAGGAACTACTTTCCGACACATTTCTTGTTCATTTTTGTTCGGAAATGCATGGAATAGGCAGGTGTTCAGAAACTATGTAATCAAATATGGTGTTTTCGTTTTTTTTTTTTTTTTTTTTTTTTTTTTTTTCCCTTAAAGACAGACCGAAGATTCTTCAGAAAAGACTGTCAAATTTGGCGTTTGAACTGAATTTCTGAACGCCGACAGCGCGGAAAAACGAAAAATCTACTGTTACATGATAAAAATCGCTTATGTCGATAATTAATTTATTAATCGAAAAAATGAAAATCACTACGATTTAAAATCGCTTCAATAATCAAGGCTGCCAATCCGAAGTTGTTTTTTACCTTTAGAAGGGAGTCAGGAAATATGTCAGAAAGTTTCACGGAATTAGCGAAAGAACAAGAAAACTTTTCTTACATTAAACAAACAAAAAAATAAAATAAAATAAAATAAAATAAAGTTTTTTTGTTATCCATGATTTTTTTTTCTTTTTTGACTAGATTAATCTGCCAAAAAAGTTATATTATGCTTGAAAATTATTTTGAAATTCATTAAAAAATGAGTAAATTGAAATTTAGTTTTCCAATGAATTGTATTTGAAAGAATATTTATTTTTCTCTGTAGAAGTTAAAATTGTTCAATGTTTAGAAATTAAAAAAAATTACTGTAAAAACGAAATTTTTGGGTCACTCGTTACCATCATCAATGTTTTGTCAGCGTTATTCCAGGACTTGTTTTTTTTTTTAATTTATAATATAGATTTATTTGTAAAATATAAACTATTCACAAACATTTCAGTTTTTCCATATTTATCCAGTTAGTCAGACAATGTTCCATTTATTCCATGTCCCATTTATCCCGTACATCATAAAATAAGTTGTTCATTTTACAACTAATAGCCACAGATGCTCGAATTTAACAAAAAGGTAGAACCCGGAACTATAACAGTCACCAGCGATGCGTGGAAAATAATAAAACGAAATTTTTATGAACATTCTGCCTTGTTAAAACCACATGTTAGAATGTAGCAAAATGTCATGCAAAAATGCATAGTTCAGCATAAACAAGATGTGCAGTCTATTTCCTGAATTCGATATAGTTTTTTCCCCTTTAATAGGATGCATCATCTTACAGCGCAGATACATCAGAGACGATGTTTTAGATAGAATATACCCCTTCCCCCCCGAAAAAAAAGGAATATATTTTAACTTTTCAAATTTTAAAGGAGATCTGAAAAATTAGAAAAAGTACATTTTTAACTTTAAAATGACCTTACATACTTGAAAAGTTGCTTTTGATGAATTGCCTAAGCTTTATTCCTAAGGTTGTTATTATTATATACAAAGAAATGTCTTTCCACCCTCAACAGCTCAAAATTTTTCGGCTCATTATAGAAAATAAAACTTGAAATTTGCTAATGTGATTTTTGAAGAGATGTATAATTGGTTGTGCGTTTTCATTTTTAGCTCAATCATATTAAAACTGGATTTATAAACAATTACCTTCCCAAAGTGGCCACTTATTTCATTCCCTGCTCTCTCGCTTAGGGAAATTTAGTTAAAAACGTTAACTTTGACAGCGTTTTTTGCAATACATTCTTTACAGCAATACAGACTTTATGAAATAAAATAAAATAAAATCTGCAAGCACGGCGCATTATATAGTTTCTGTATAGGAGAAACTGCCAACTGAATCCAATTGAGAGCAAAAATGAATTAGAAAAGGAGTCAGAAAATTTAAACTTATAATTTTAAAATTTCTGTTTTCCAAAACTTTTATTATTATTTTTTTTAAACATTAGTTATTAAAGTGATATAATGTTTTTTTAAATACACTGATAGCTATATTTTTACAATCACTTTCTACTTTATGGAGTCTCAGGTGTCTTACTTTTTACCTGGTGGTGCAATTTAACAAGAGCTCACATTATTTTTTTTTCTCACTTTCTATGAAACGTAAATGCATAAAATTTTTATTATACACAATTTAATATCGCTTCTATTTAAAATAATTTTTTTATATTCTATATTAAGATTTTATTATTTTTTCTTTTATATTTAATTTAGAGAAAAAAAAAATTAAATTGTTCCTTGACTGCGCGCAACATTTCTCAAAAATCAATGAAGCAATTTGCATTAAACTTGGCAAATATCTTCATTTAAGTTGCAGAATAATTCATACTTCAAATTAAGTATTTTAGTTGCATTAATTGTTTAAAATTGGCAATTTTTCAATAAAAAATTAATTTTCTTTTAAATTTTAAAATTATAATTTTAAATAAATTAATAAATATTTTGCTTTTAAATGAAGTATAAGTTCACGATACATTAGTTTTATATCAATATCAATATTTTTGGGAGCTCTTCAACCAATTGTTTTGCTAAAGTCTTGCGCGCAGTGGATGCAAAATTAAAAAACGCATCATTTTTTTAAATCAAAATTCAACATTAAAAAAATAAAATATAATTTTAATGTAAAATATTAAAAAAACATTTGAATAGAAGATCTATTAAGTTTTCTATATTAAAAATATTTTGCATTTATAAGTAGTGAAGGGAAAAAAAATGTGACGTGTTACTAAACTGCACTACCAGGTAAAAAGTAAGAGTCCTGCGACCCTTTGACTGCATTTTTTCTTGAAATTCTGCTTTTCAAAAGAAATGTGCGATATGGTGCCTCAAATAATAATCAAGGGCACAGCATATCCTAATGATTGTACTGTTACTACCTAACTGATTATATACCAAGCACTGGTACATACTGATTGTACCAACGGAGATCGATATACAAGGTTTCAATAAGCACTCAGAATTTCAATTCAGGAGAGAGGTCCTCCCGGTTTTATACTTACAGGGCCCAGTGTAATGTAGCAGGGATCGTGCGGAGGGGTTTATAATGATATGAATCTGAACAAGAATCCCTCCATCCATGACATAAATTGAATGGCAACCAACCAGCTGTCACGTTTTGGCGCATTCTCGTTTTGCACCCTATTCAATTATGGCACATAAATGTTATCCCATCTCCGAACAAATCCCAACGGCTCCCAAATGTATACTTATGGCTGATGAGAAAACTGCTTAACAGCATCACACTAACCATAAACACATGTTTTCTTTACCTCTGATGATTATACATATAAATACATTTGAAACAAAAAATATCTCACAATATGATAACCAAATCTCTAATTTGGAAATGACATGTAATAATATTATTCGTTAATTGCTATCAGGGCCCGACTTAACAGTGGGGGGGGGGGGGGGGAAGGAGCTGGGGCAAACATTATTCAGGGGGGGGGGGGACTCCCTTCTATATTTTGAAAAATTTTCGTAAATTATGCGAAAGTGACTAAAACTTAACTTCATGTTTATTAAACGTATACATAAATTTCATACCAAATATTATTCATATCTATATACAGAGTAGCACAAGAAAGATAACTCTAAGAAACTATAAAAAACATTTTTCTTTCGATTATAGAATTATAAAAATAATTCTAATTTGGGTCATAATGGGTCAAGATCAAGCTATTTATATCTAGAGAACGGCTGGATCGATTTTAAGGAAATTTTGTAACCAATCGTTTTTTGGCACGAGAAAACTATTGGGCTGGGTCACATGTTCGAAAAATTTCGATTATTGGGTCATTTTTGGGTCATTATGGGTCAAGCCATTTTTATCTAAAAAACGGCTCTAACGATTTCGACCAAATTTTACATTTTATCGTTTTGGATTACCAGAAGACCACTGGGTTAGGTAACATGTTCGAGAAAATTCGGTTAGTGGGTCATTTTTGGGGTCATTGTGGGTCATGCTATTTTTATCTAGAGATTTTCTCACGCAATTTTGACTAAAAATTGCATTCTATGGTTTTCGAGCACGAGAAAAACATTGGGCTAGGTTACATGCTCGAGAAAAAATTTTAATGGGTCATATTGGGTTATTAAGAGTCTGGGTCAAGCTATTTATATTTAAAGAACCGCAGAATCAATTTCATCGAAATTTTGCCTGTAATAGTTTTTTGACACGAGAAAGCTAATGGGCTCACACGATCGAGAGATTTCGATTATAAGAGTCATTTGTGGGTCATGATGGGTCATAATGGGTCATAGTCAAGCTATAGCTAAAGAACAGGTGGATCGATTTTAACGAAATTTTGTATACAACATTTTTTTGGCACGAGAAAACTATTGGGCTAGGTCTCAGTTCGAGAAATTTCGATTACTGGGTCATTTTGGGTCATAAAAGGTCTGGGTCAAGCTATTTATAAGTAAACTACGACAGTATCAAATTTAATGAAATTTTGTATGTAAGTTTTTTGACACGAGAAAATTAATGGGCTATCTCACATGTTTGAAAGATTTCGATTATAAGAGGTTATGGGTCATTATATTATGAGTCATGATGGGTCATAATGGGTCATGTCAAGCTATATCTAAAGAACACGTGGATCAGTTTTAACGAAATTTTGTATACAACATTTTTTGGCACGAGAAAATCATTGGGCTAGGTCACATGATCGAGAAATTTCGATTAATGAGTCATAAAGGGTCATAAAGGGTCTGGGTCAAGTTATTTATATTTAAAGAACGGCAGGATCGAGTTTAACGAAATTTTGAGTGTAACAATATTTATACACGAGAAAGCTAATGGGCTAAGTCACATCTTCGAGAGATTTCGATTATAAGGGTCATTTGTGGGTCATGATGGGTCATGGTCAAGCTATATCTAAAGAATGGGTGAATCGATTTTAACGAAATTTTGTATACAGCATATTTTTGGCACGAGAAAATCATTGGGCTATGTCACATGTTCGAGAAATTTCGATCAATGGGTCACTTTTGGGTTATTCTAATTTTATCTACACAATGTCTCGCGCAAATTTGACTGAATTTTATATTCTATCGTTTTCGGACACAAGAAAATCATTGGGTTAGGTCAGATGTTTCAGAAAACTCAATTAATGAGTCATTTTGGGTCATAATGGGTCAAGGTCAAACTATTTATACCTAAAAATTGGCTCAATCGATTTTATCTAAATTTTGTATTTAACGTTTTTCGGCACGCAAAAATTAATGAACTAAGTCACATTTTCGAGAGATTTCGATATAAGGGTCATTTGTGGGTCATGCTAATTTTATCTAGAAAATTGTTCTCACCATTTTCAGTATATTTTCTATTATATCGTTTTCGGGCAAAAGAAAACCATTGAGATAGGACACATGCACGTAACAATTCAGTTAGTGGGTCGTTTTAGGTCTTAATGGGTTCGGGTCATTCTAATTATATATAACAACGACTCAGTCAATTTTACCTAAATTTTGCAATGGAACGTCTTTTGTCACAAGAAGACTATTGAGCTGAGTTGCATATTAAACAAAATTATATTAGTGGGTCATATCGCTTCATTGCTGAATGCTGTCATGCTAATTTTACTTAAGAAATGGCTTAAACGATTTTGATTCTTTTTATACTCTACTGTTTTTGATTACCTGAAGACCATTGAGCTAAGTCACATGTTTGATCATATGTGATTAGTGGATCATTTGGGTAAAAAAGGGTCAGGATCACGAGACTATGGCAAAAGCCAATAAGTTGGCGATATTTGACAAAATACTGACGAAATTTGGCCGAAAAATCGACTATTAAGGTTACGAAACCAAAACACATATTTGGCGCCAAATGAAAGAATGTGTCCAAATTTGGTTATATCTGGCAAAAAATATTGTCTTTCAGAATGTGAAGAAATTTCTTATACATTCTTAATAGTCTTCGAAATGCATAGTTAAACTAATCAGAGTCGAGCTATAAAAGTGATTTGGATTGATGTCCTTTCTTTGTAAATTTTAAAATAAAGTAAAATTTATGAACATGTGCATACAAACATAGTTGATTGTTTTTATAAATAATACTATTATTAATAACATGTTTTACAGTAATAATACTATATCGAGTTGAACACAAAGTTAATTTTGACCGAGCTGAGCTCGGTCACCCCTGCTAGTTTATTTTTATAGATTTAAAAACCATATATCTACTTTCGTTTTTATAATGATTTAGAAAAATAAAGTTGTGTGCAAGAAAAGGTTTGCTGTATTAAATTAGCTATGATACTTAATTTGTATTTTAAATTGGGCACCAATGTCCTTATCATCATTCTTGTGAAAAACAATAAAATAGGCTAATTTAATTGTGTGAAATGTCTTCAAGGAAATAACGAAATATGACCGATTTATTTTTAAATTGCGAGACATACCTGGAAGCGACAATAAATCTGTAAACAGTTGAATGTTTTTTTTTTTTTTTTTTTTTTTTTTTTTTTTAGAAGAACGTCTTTATAAATTACAAATACATTACAAATCAGAATTTGATTTTCCAATAAAAAGACTAATTTTCAATTTCAATTAATTTTTTTAATTTAAAAAAAAGTTTGAAAATGTATCCAATATTTAGCGAAATTTACAAGTTTATGAAAGAAAAAAATGTTTAGAAAAATAATGGTTTAAGTTATACATTATTGTCAGAAAAAAAAAAAAAGGAATGTAAAATGAATCGCTAATCTTGGATCTGTAGAATATTCTCATTTGTCTTGAAAATGGCATGGGTGAAGTCGGAACATGTAAACAGTTTATATATAAAACATTTTATTGTTTTAAGGTTGTTCTCATCTATGCTGTGATCAACAAGCACAAAACGTTTCGAAACATTTACAAATTCATTTTTCAGCAGAAAGATATAAAATCAAAAGGCCTGACTAAGGAAGCACCTTGGAATCGAACTGTGTTTTCCATGTTTTTAAATCACTAAATTACCTATTGAGTTGTAAACGATTTTGACCACATGACGAACATGGTTTTCACCCTTCCTTGAGTCTTTATTCTCCTTTCACGTTGAAATTCGGTTCAAAATGCCCATTTGGCAATACTTTTTGAAAAAAAAAAAAAAAGTTTGATTAGATAGTTTCTGTGAACAACTACACCTGCTAGTTTCATGCATTTCCGAACTTAAATAAATTAAAACTTATGTCATAAAGTTGCCCTTTTGGATTTGAGAACACCCTGCTTAAGGGGATACTACACAGTTAAAAATCCTGTCCTAGTTTGAACCAAATTTCGGTGCTCACTAGCTGCCACTGTAAGACGGTAAAATCTTGAACCAATCTTTGGTGCTCCTGTTAAAGCATAGTTCCAACAGTTGGTACGAGTTTGAAATAAGAGGATCCAAATGTTGGTATGAGATTACACCATGCTATGGTATAATAACTGCTGAGCACCAAAATTTGGTTCAAACTAGAGCAAAATTTTTAACAGTGTACACTCATGTGAAAATGCTCGCTGGCTAATGTTAATGTTATCGCAGAAACTTTAAAAGATATCAGATTTATATTTCAATATTTTTAAACATTTTTTTTTTCATTGGATAGATGAGATCGAACTCTAAACTTTTTTTTTTTATAATTTATTTATTTATTTATTTATTAAAAAAGATGCTTTTATTTTTGAAACTAGTTCCGAAAGCGAAAGAATATCCTACTAAAAATCCCTGTAAACAAAATCGAAGACGTAAAAAACAGCTTTTGTAGAAATCGACATCAGCTATCCAATGCAATAAATAAATAAAATAAATAATAAATAAAAGGGGTTAGTTAAAAACATCGAAATGTAAATGCGATGTTTGAAAAAAAAAAATCCTATAGGATTAACATTATAGAGAGCTAGTGTTTTAGCTCGAGTGAAACAGCTTCTTCTTTTAATAATTAACGAAGTATATAAATTAAAATTCGATGACAATTAATCTGTCAATATTTTGAAAATTCTCAATATATTTCCATCCCTGATATTCTTTTTAATGTGGTGGAGTGGGCTGCACAGTAATGTCAGGGTCGGGGTGATATCAGACCTTGGTCACGCAAAGCCTGAAAATTGTAACTCTCATAGTTAGGAGCCGTGACAAATCCCTCGAGCTTTCGTCACGCTTTTGGTTGTGTGGTGTTGATCAATTGCTGTTGCTAAAAATGAATAAAAGGAAGAGTTGTGGCATATTGACGAAGGTGATGAAAAGGTATTTTTCTCATCTTAACACGCAAGTGCATTTCTTGCATTACAAGTTTACATAAAAATAATCAAAATACAGCAGAAGATCGCATACACCCTGGGATAAGAGGTTGTGCATATTGTATAGAATCTTGCTTTTAATATTACAGTAAACCTCCGATTATCTGAGAGCGGATTATCCGCTTAGGTAAAGGGGGAAAAAAAGTAAAAAAGTTGTATTAGCAATTTTACATAAATTAAAATTGATTTATTTAGAATTAGATCCAGGCTTCGTGTAATTGATGAAGAAGTTGTAGAAGAAGCGTTAGGTATAAATTTTGAAGAGAGTGATGAAGAAGGTGGTAAGAGACAAAAGAAAGTGAGCCACGACACAATTTTGTCTTAAGTTGAAGGAGTTATACAGTATTTAAGAGGAAATAAAGATGACGTGTCACTTTGCGATAAAATCTATATATATAAAAGAAAGTCTGGATTTTGTATTAATCATCGCACAAAAAAATCTACTGAACCTACAATTTTGAAAATCGGGGTAAAAATACTTCTTATAGCATTGAGTGCCGCTAAGAAAGGATTTTCTAAAATTCCACCCCCAAGGGGGTTAAAAAAAACGCATTTAAAAAAAAAAAAAATTAAAAATCAGGTTTTATAGCTATCTTTTAACTGATAGCATATTTTAGCGTATTTTTGTATGCTGAATCGAATGGTACTAACCGAAATCTTATAAGCCTAATAGTTCGTCAGATAGTTAACTTTTCTCTAATTTGGCGATGTCTTCGGCACAAAAACTTGAAATTTCAATTGTTGCTTGATCGTCAGGTTGTTAGATTGTAAAATCATGGGTGAAAGTTCCAGAATCAGGCGAACCAAATTATTAAAATAGTCTAGCTTTTTCAATAAGTCAAATTAACGGATTCTGTGAGACTTGGATTGATAATTTTTCATCAATGTTTTAAGTATATTACATGTCGTTTTATCGTCCATACCGAAGCCACACTAAATGATCAATGTAAGAAGTTAACAGCTTAAATTTTGTATGACACAATAAAAGATAACAGCGTAATGACGTTCATATTGTTTTTAGCAACTCTGCCGCACATTCCATGTAAATGTCCATATTGCTATAAAACTCATGATAAAATTCACTGATATATTTCGTTTGATTCAAGGTTTCTTTAGAAAAATCGACCAGCGTAGCGGGAAAAAACTGCTAGTAGTCCTATATAACACTTCAATCCCAAATAAAAAAGAAGTGTTTCAGTACAAAAGAAGAAAAAAGAAAAAAATAGAAAAAAAGAAAAAAAAGAAACTTTGGACTGATTTCTCAAAGAAGCAAATCTACAAATTTTTAAAAAGAAAGTAATTTCATTATTCTTTAAAAAAAAAAAAGTATGTTTTCTACCTATCGTGCGTATAAATTGTTCAAATGTATGTATATGTTACCAATTGTGTTTATAAACTATACAAGTGCATATTTATGTTGATTTGTTCCATTTTTTCATAATTTTGCCGATTATCCGCGAAATCGGCTTATCCGTAATAGCCGCGCTACTCAATTCCGCGGATAATCGGAAGTCTACTATGTATAAATCAAATTTTACAAATTTTATCACATTTTTCGATATGATTTTTGAATAATCGAATTTGAAAGTGTAATATACACAGCCGCATGTGTTTTCGTGTGTTATTTTACTTTATGAAAACCTCTTCGACTTCTTTCAAGTAAAATAAAAACTCATATCCAAGCTAATAACTACAATAACAATTGTACTGAGTTCAACAAGGTGATCAGAAAGTCTACGACAGGGAATCTAAAGCAACTAAAAAGGTACTAAAGTTCTAAATCTTGCTTCTGGAGAGACACAGCTTTGTTGGTCAAAATACGGACTGGAGCTTACTGTAAACATGTATAGCTATCTCAACTGAATCCTTGCATTTTATAGTGCAACCTTGTGCATTATCATATTAACATAAATTACCAAGATGTTTCAAATTCTGTAGGGCTTATTCAAAACATCGTGAGAGATTTGGAAATTTTATCAGGATAGCTTCTCTAATTTACACACACAGGTTAGATATGCAAACCAGATGTTCGCTGCAACGGAAAACGTTCGCAGAGTACCTTTATAACTCAGGTAAGAACGTTTCTGTCACAGTTTGAAAGTCTAAATCTAAAAAGGGGCTAAGCATTTGCAGATACATCAAATTTAGAAGTGAAACTTTCTTTATTTAAGCTAGAGTGATCTTGCTGCGTAAATGACATTAAAATAAAACTTCCTCTACCGGTATATAAATGAAAAGCTTACCTTGTTTTGCATTCGAAATTTCCATAAACATATTGAAACGTAAAGCGTTCGACAAAGATATTTCGAAAACAAATAGTAGGGTCAGGAGGGGTAATTATGACCACTTTTTACATTTTCAACATTGTGATTTTTTTTTTCTTTTACTTTTTTCTATTTGGAAAAGTGGTGTTTTTAGTACAGGAATTTCCTATTAAAACTTTTAAGAAGTGTTTTAAAAGGGTCAAAATTACTTTCTATTAGGAAGTAACTTTGACCCTTTAAGAACACTTCTTAAAAGTTTTAATTCTCATTGCATTTTTCCTTTTAAAGTTAAAGACCCCATCAAAAACTCATAATCACAAAAATTTGGAGTAATTAAGACTAGTAAGGAAATTATGACCACTATATTTTCTCTTTATATTTGCTCTCTTTACAATTTACGGTAATTAACACCATTAGGACTCCAAATTGACAAATTCGTTTATTAAAAATTTTGGTAACTTTTTTTCAAATTGTTATTTGGATCTCAAAAATGCTTCCAGACTAATGATAAAGAATGTCAAAAATGAAAAATACATTATGAGATTAATATTTATGCCTGAAATAAAATTGTACCGTACACAATTTTCTCCATTAAAGGGGTAGAATTAGCTCCTGGTCATAACTACTCCACCTGACCCTGTCTATTTACAGAATTATTTTATTATATTTCAAACCATCACCCTATCCCGAAATAGACATAATAATTTCGAAACGTACACTCACTGGGGTCATTGCTATCCTGTTCGTCCCTCTTTCTCTTATTGCTGCCGGTGTCCTCTAGAGGATTGGGGATGCCCAAGATGCCGTTGATGGAGTACGAGGGTCTCTGGTCTGTCTGGGAATTGACGATGACGCTGGGCGAACTCATCTGCGGACTCGGACTTCCAGAGCTGGTGGGATGATTAGAAACGTGTTTTGCTTTCTCGGCAGCTTTATTCCTGACGATCCTGCAGGAGAAACAAGATTTTTAAAATCAAAATGATTGTGGATTTGGTCTTAAAAGTTAAAATAATATAACATTTACAATCTGTTTACTGATTTCCAATTTTATTGTTAGGCGAAGCATCTTAATACAGTAGACTCCCTCAAATCTGCAATCCGCACATAATTTACAGATGCAAACAATGAAACATTTAGTTCAGATATTGGGACAAAATTTGACTTTTTTTAGTTTTATATCAATTTCATATACATTTTAATTTGTAATTTTTGTTAATATAAGTATTGAACTCATGTTTTTTCAATAAGGGAGGAAAAAATTTATTTCTGAAAAAATTCAAAATATTGCTGATATTATTGGTAATCACAATCTTCTTACTAAATATATGGTACTTGCATATTAACGCCACCGCAGCAGAACTTGCGGTAATACGCCAATAAAGAGCAATCTTCTTGTTCGCCCGTGCACAAAAATAATGGAGTCAAAAATGAGCAAAAAATGCACTAAAAGGCACTAAAACACTAAAAAATGGCGTCAAAAATCAGCAAAAGACAAGGCATCAAGGAATCCAAAATATAACTGCGGTGACGTTAATACGTAAGTACCAAATATATTTATATATAAATGAAGGTTCTTTTTTTTTGTTGTTGTCTTTTTTTTTATTATTAAGTTTGGCTAAACTTGAAGTAAAACTTCCTTATTTTATGATTTTGGTGTGAATCAGTAATGTACCTTTATTAGACAAGTTTCATTGAATAATTTAGGAAAAATATATATCAACTTTATAATGAATATTAAATCATACATTATTGATTATTAACATGACCTTCGCTTATAATTTTTTAATCATTTTATAAAATTATCTAAACTCTTATTATTTTAGTTTATTACTTATTTTAGTATTTTATTACATAGTAAGCATTCATTATAGTTTTGATTGTAATATCAATTACATTCAAATTACTATTTAAAAAATTTAAACAAAGCAATGACCAGAAATTAACAAAATTCTAAAATCCGCACAGCCTCTGATCCCAAGTTGTTCGGATTTGAGAGAGTCTACTGTATTGAGATTTTTTTTCAGAGACTTACTTATATAAGAGATAAGTATATAAAAGCCTTATCTGCAATCAACCCAACTTTGCATTAATGCATGCACAGGAGAATAGTAATAGCCAATATTGCACTGTAATAAAGGCCAAATATTTCTTAATCTTTGAAAATATAACATAATAATTAATGAAAATACACAAAAAGACATCCGAGTTACGACTTCGAAGATTGTGATTTATCTTTAGAAAACTTAGAAACCAGCATATTTTCAAGACGGAAAGAAGGATTTATAAAAACAAGGTTCTGGTTGCTGTCACTGATTTTCGGAATAATTTATATATATTAATAATCGGTTTTTACACTATAATCTGATACGAAATATAAATTTCATACAAAATATAAAAAGAATAAGGTTTTGAAAGCATTAATGTGAGCAAAAAGTTATCCAAATTTCAGAATTCTAAATTTACCATATGATACATAAGAAATGCGTTTAGCACAAAATGTTTGGAACTTAAACGAGATTACAATTATTTTAAAATGAAATGTGTAACAGAAAAAAAAGAAAATCTTAAAAATATATAAATAAAATAAGTGCTTATATTTTAGAAAGATGTTGTTTATTTGCTATTTAAAAGAATTTGTGTTTTTCGACTTCAAAAACAAGGAAGTTTTGATTTGGCTAAATGGGACTGGAAATAGTAAAGACCTGTTATTTCGAAAGAAAAATACTAAATGGGAAAAAAAAGAGTGACTGACTACTGGTTTATACAATATAGGTCACTGAATTACAATGGTGATTTTACTTCTTGTACAATAAACCAAATCACGTTTAATAATGCTATTTCATGTTATTTTAGAAGTTGAGAATATTTTTAATAATAGTCAATTCATATCGTATGACTAAGCATAATTTTTTGAAAGTATTTATTGTTAATAAGGATATGAAAACAGAATGCGAGTCTTTCAGTACCTAACATCTAAGCAAAAAACTAATGAATTATTAATGTTTGTGAATTTATCATTTTTTTTTTTTTTTTTTTTTTTTTTTCAGAACAACAAGGAGAAAAATTTTTATTTTTGAAAAACTACCTCATATATATGTACGTATTTTATTAGCAGTCCAACAATTTCAAATAAAAAAAGTCCTTTCGGCCAGTGACGGGAGGAAGAAGTAAGCTTTCATATTTTTTGGTTTTAAAATTTTGCAAATTTTATTCGAAGCTAATTTTAGAGACGAAGCTCAAATTTTAACAAGCTAAAATGCGACGAACCCAATAAAAGAATCTTCGTCAATACTTAGTTTGAATTAGAATTTGCGCAATTCTAATTCGAACTAAGTATATAATTCAAACTATTTGCCTAAGTATCTAATTCAAACTAATTCTTTTATACTTCTCCAAGTGTCGCCAAGCTGGCTTGATTGCATATATTTGTGTTTTGATACTTTGAAAAAGGTGATGTTCTTGATCGTTTCGACAAACTTAAACGTCCTGTGCCCCCTTTATATAGATATAAAACATTTTTTTCGCTGGATAATACAGTTAAGTACATTAATACT
The DNA here is from genome assembly GCA_964019185.1 of Maratus speculifer. Taxonomy (NCBI): domain Eukaryota; kingdom Metazoa; phylum Arthropoda; class Arachnida; order Araneae; family Salticidae; genus Maratus; species Maratus speculifer. The sequence goes on along the minus strand of OZ025296.1, from coordinate 183,883,862 downwards.
TTAAGCTGAAAGAGGAAAAAATTTCAGTTGCATATTATTTGAGTTTTGATACTTTGAAAAAGGTGATTGATGGTTTTGATCGTTTCGACAAACTCAAACGTCCTGTGCCCCTTTTATGTATACAATATTTATTTTTCTGCATAATACAGTTAAGTATATTATATTTTAAGCAGAAAGGGGGAAAAATCTTAATTGCATATTATTTGAGTTTTGATACTTTGAAAAAGGTGATGTTTTTGATCGTTTCGACAAACTCAAATGTCCTGTGTTCCCTTTAATGCAATTCGCTATTCTGATTATTAGATTCTTCTCGAAAAGGAAAAAAAATTAAACAAATAAAATAAACAATAATATATATATATATATATATATATATATATATATATATATATATATATATATAAAAGTGTGAAACCAGTATTTTTACAATCATCGTATTAAAATCATTTGAAGTTTGAAGTGATATAGAAGGCAGATTACCAAAATTATGAAAGGTAAATGGATAAATGGACAGTAGAAGGCTTTTTTATTAAACTATTCATCAGGGGTGCATGGTTTAATAAAAAAGCAAAAGCATCCAACCAGTTTCTGTTATAGGTCGCACTAAAAGCTAAGAAATTCGACACATAATGCACCCGACTAGTCACACTTTATTTACTGTTACAAATTAGGAAAAGAGGAATTCATTGAAAAAAAATAAATAATAACAATAATAAAATATTTATTAATGTATATATGTATACTAAAATATTTACCAAACCTATACCTAGAATGATCTATAATTCAAGTGAATTATTTCAGTTAAGAGCTTATATATATAGCTTTTTGTTCAGCCAAGATTTCGGAAAGTACGCCACTGTGCGATATGTGAATTTCATATGCATTTGATGTGGTGATATGTGATTTCAAGGACTTTATTTTCATTTAAAGATCGTGAATACATTATATAATGCATTGAAAAATTAGAACAATACCCGTGTAATTGCTCTTTTACGATACGGATTGGCACAGAGTTATTAGTGTAGGACGAATGTTTACAAAATCAGCTTCTACATTCGCGTGCCAAGCATTCGCCGCCATTGAATTAATGATGCAAATGACGATTCTTCAAACACAAGCTGCCAGTTTGTTGAGCTAAATTTTGAACCTAAAATTAAGGACTGCTAATTCTTTTTCACGGATTTTAATGATGTAGTGGAGCGAGAGAGGCTTAGAAATTGCATGGTGACGAAGGCTATTTATTCCAGAGCGAGATTTATCCATTGCGACTGAGAGATTGATGTCACATCATTAGTTGCCTGTAAACAGAAAAAAGATTGTAGACAAATGGGTAGGCTCCTGATATAAATGTTTGGACTGTTTTCGGGGGGCCCACCAACGATGGTCCCACCTGGCCGAAATCCAAGAAGTCATCTTAAAAATAGATGTAAGCATTGAGGCGCGACAGATAGATATTCGGGGAGATATAATTTAATCATGTCATATAACAAAAATGTTTTAGTTTTGACTTTTTTTTTTCTTTTTACTTTCTCGAAATGAAATTTAAAAGCAATCAAGTATTACATTTACTTCGAGATCAATGGCATCAAATAATCATGTTTAAACTGAAGGAAATTGTAATTTTAAGTTTAGAAAATAATGTTAGATAACGTATCAAAGTTATTTCGACAAATTATGTCAATTTTTAATAGCGTAACATACTTCGTTTTCCTTTTTAGTATAGCTGTTTTTTGAAAAGCTAATTATCTATCTATATTTTTATCTTTCAGAAAAGGGGGGAGGGATATTAAAGAATGAATGATAATTTAAAATATAATAACTGAACATAACTTGTGATGTTATGCTCCAATAAAGAAGAAGGCATACAGTGGTCATCCCTATTTTTTTTACCTGTGCCCCGAGTTGCTATATTGCATATGTCCCTGTCAGGTGTCCAGCCTAATGCGAGACCCTCAGTACTTACAAGGAAGGCTTCCTTACTGGGAATACTAAAAATATTTTGAAAAAAAATACTAATCAAACTACTTATATGTAATAAGGGATCAGTCGAATTTAAATGTGGAATTACAGTAAAAAATCTGTTAAAAAAAAAAAAAAAAAAAAAAATACTATACCGCAGTTATACATTTCAATATCAAAGAAGTCGTTTTCATAGTAACAAGATTATTCGACAATGCTCAATTGGATTTAAATTTGAGCTTGAAACAATTTCAATTAATATTTTATTTCAGTGCAATAGTTTTATTTTATTTGAATTAGTTCGAATCTTAGACTTCGAAATACATCATTATGATAACGAAATTGTAATTATGCTCGAGACTCACAAACAAAATGGGTCAAAACGGAGGTCCCCACTTGGGGACCCAAGGAACGAAATTTTCATTATTTTTTTTACGGACACTTTATCGAAGTTCCGCCGAAATTTTTATTGTAAACATATATATGAGAAGAACATTCCATAATTTTTTCAGCATGCCCATATGGAGACCTTCCTTGATGTCAAAAATGTTTGGTACTCATTTTCTCGATCACAAAGGGATGAAAGGCTGCAAATTTAATAACAACAATTATATTGTTCTTATCATTATTGTTCCTACTATGCTGTTCAGAGATTCCTTTTCAATTTTCGAGAAAAATTATAAAAGTTCAATAAAATAAAATAAAATAAAATAAAAAAAAGAGAAAGATGTTTATATATTTTAGAGCCATAATTATGAGACAATGATTTATTGACAAGAAAATGTCATATAAATTATTTTTTGAAATGCTAAAAACTGCAAAAGAAAATCAGTCTCTATGTATCTAGTAGTAACTACATTTAGAAATACGAAAAAATGAAAATTTATACCAGTTATTTTAAGTTTATATGTATATGTACATATATATCAAAGCCTAAATATAATTAACCTAAAGATCTAAATAATAATAATAATATTAAAAAAAAATCTATGTCCATGTTTCGTTTAAAAACATTTGTATGAGAGAACTATTTATTCGACAAGCGTATTTTACGATAAAATGCTTTTTGAAATTCTAAAAATTGCAAAAAAATTCATTTTTACGTATCTTGCATATGATAGATATAAGGCTATGTGAAAATTTCTGCTTACTTATTTTAAGTTATTTTTTATTTATTAATGTTTTTTAATGTATTAGAACTTATCTTGTAGTTAACCTAAAAGATCCAAATAATAATAATAATAATAATGTTAAAAAAAAAAAAAGTCCAATTTTTTTTAGAGTCACAATTATGAGACAGAGATTTATTGTATAAGAATATTATCAAATTAATTATTTTTTGAAATTTTAAAAATTACATAAAATTCATTTTGTATAAATTGTAGTGAATTTATAAATACCACACAATTGAAATAACAATAGGTGGATATAACCTTTGGATTTTATCCCTGTGAAAAATTCAATAGTACTCATAAAAACAAGTTTTGAGTCAATAATATTCTAAGTTACATAGTGATTGAGGTTGCAGTCAGAAGTTAAAAAAAATTGCGCATTCATCAATTCATGTCATATATGAAGTTCTTTGGAAGTATAAACTTATTTATTTTACTTAATTAGAGTAATATCCATGAAAAACATCATACTTTTTTTCTGACTTGGAATAATCTTACATGCTGTGGGACTATTTCATAGCAAAATCAGTGAAGCGTTATTGATTGGTTTATGTGCGGAAGTGAACTCAAAATTACACGACGTGAGTTTGACACTGATTGTCGAGTATCATTATAGTTTTTGAAATCCAAACTAGATACAATTTCGACTTGTACACTGAATATATATATTTTTTTTCTTTCTCTCTCTTTTCCAATTTCATATACATAATTTGTATCTTTGCGTTTTATCAGAAGAAATGTATATTTTCGAAGTTCGGAATGACTTTCATACTATTTCCCAGTATTTTAAAATTTCATCTGACTGTGCAACTCTGGGGTATACAGAAATGTAGCAAAATTGCATTTGATATGATGAAAGAAAAGTTGAATAAAACAACATAAACATACACTATATGGCCATTAATCAAGGGAAATTTTCAATTTTAGACATTTTGTCGAATATTTAGAAATATACTGGACAGGTTTTTCGGGAACTTCTGGATTATAAAGAATATGTTTGACCTCATATTTATCAATGTTGATTTGACAAGGAGGACAGTTAAGATATTTAATAATATATTTAATAAGGGATATTACAGATAAGGATTCTTATAATTAGTTGCCGAAAAGATATGTTGGCAACAGAAATAATATTTATGATCCTGTTCATCTATAACTCACCTGTTGATGGAACTAACAGAAGGTATGTTGTCTTGGTCACAGATACCATCGGCTAGTAGCCTGTCACGGATCTCCCAGGCGAACATGGTTGGATTTTGTTTTTTGTACCCTGCGATGGCATCCACCACTTTGGGTGTTGCCACTTTGGGTTTGCTGCCACCTATCACACCGGGCTTTATGGAACCTGTCTCGTAATACCTAGGGGGGCAAAAGACAGAAAAATTGATTTTTCAGCACTATGACATGAAATGTCATAAACATTGATAATAAAGATCCATCATAGAATAAATAATAAATGTCAAATTACATTTTAAAGAAAACAGTTTTATAAACATTCAATGTTCATCTTGAAAAACATGCTTAATTTTTTCACTGCAATTCATCATGTTTTTCCCCAAAAATTCTGTTACAATATAATACAAAAACAGACATTTCTTAATTTATGAAAATGTATTATAATCACGCACTGGAATATACAATAACGTTTTCCAATAGACTATGCATACACTATTTTTTTTTTTTTTTAATTTTGCCGATAGAAGAAAGGGGGTCTGTTGTCACCACGAATGTCTTGTTTAAGCTTTTAAATGTGATCAATCTTGTTAATTTTAATGTTCCTTTTTTGTTGATGTTTAACTATTACAAGATTCCTGGAAAAAATAAATTTTACGGTCTTTTTAAAAATAATTAAAGATAAAGAAAATTTAGTTTAATAAATTTCAGAGTAATAGTCCTTCAAGGCAATGGTCCTCTCCTTGCCTCCTTTGCACCTTTCATAAACATTAAAGTGTTTGAGATTCGTGTGGTTGACTTTACAAACTTTGTTTTTCAGTATGATATTTCTAAAATATGGAATGCTATTTTTGCAACAAATGTATGGTATCCCTGAAGTACATAAAAACTCAGTAATTATTTTGAGGATTATTTATGAAAAATTGTTATCACTTTTAACAGTTAATAACTAAAAAAATATTTTTCAGTACCTTTATATGATGTTGCATAAAAATATTTTTTTACTTTTTGTAGATTAGACTATAAAAATAATAAAAGCTTTTTAATTATGCTAGATATATTTTATGTATTGCACCAGTAGATGCAAATATTCTAAGTTGTATATAAATCTGATTGCATCATATGATTTACGCGCGCTGTAATTTGAAAGTTAAAGTATGAATATTTCATGTGTATAGTATATGCAACATGTATGCATCTAAGATGGATTGATCTAAATATGTAAGTAAGGTAATGTAAGTATAAATAAAATCTGTTAAGTATACTTAATGTTACATATTAAATATTAAAAAAATATTAATTTTTGAGGATGGTTTAAAAATTAAAGATATATACTATGGTTTAGCTGTATCTATGATATTTGGCTTAATTTTGCGCAAGTAATAAATACATAGATATAACAGATAATTGTGTTTCAAATACTAATAAAATTTCAGATTTTTTTCTTTTCTTTTATGTTTTCCAAACATAACTGAACAGCATAACAGAATGTCTACACTGTAAAAAAAATTCATGAGGCTACTAAAAATGTTTTAGTAAATTTGTATTCCACAGAATTTTTTATTAATCATTACTCACAGTACAAATAGTAACCATTCCAAACTTTTTTTTTTTTTTTTTTTTTTTTTGCAAGTGAAACAAACATTTCTTTTGTAAACTGAACAAAAGAATTTTTTGTATAACTAGCGTAAAACTTTTTAGTATGAGCCACCAAGCAAATTTTAGTAACAGCTCCAAAATTATTTTTAGTAACCATTATTCACATATTCTTAGTAACTATTCCAAATGCAATTTTAGCAAGTGAAACAAACATTTATTTTGTAAACTGTATAAATGAATTTTTCGCACAACTTAAAACATTTTAGGGAGAACCACCAAATAAGTTTTGTTGTTCACATGTGAACGAAGGGCAGGAGCTTCCTTTGAACTGCATCCAGTGGGTAAGAAGACAGACTTCTGCAGCGGAAGATTTTCGGCAAAGCCTCAATAGATGGCAGCACCAAATATTGCCACCTGCTCAATTTTGATATGCTTCTAAAGGGGAGGGGAAGTCTAGAGATCAATACCCATGGTAATTGCTACGACAGGATTTTCATAACCCCTTTATTTTATGAGTACTTACACTACATACAATCGGTGCGTTTTTGGTGGTGTCGAGCATCGAACCCGGGACCTATCAGCCTGGAGTTTGGTGCTATGACCATTAGGCTATCACGGCCACACCATGTGAGTTTTAGTAATAGCTATTAAAAATATAAAACTATTAACTTTATTCGTTGCTAGCTTTTTTCTAGTAATGCTTACAGATTTTCTTGTAACTGAGTAAGATTACAAAAAAATTTTTAGTAATTGCAAGGATCACTGAGAGAAACTAAATTTTTTTTAGTAGATCGACCCCCCTCCTTTTTTTTACAGTGTACAGTTGACACGTGAAATTTTGTACGCAAATCAAGTCCCATTGTTTAGGAAGGAACCTGCATTGTCTATTAGAAATATTACGGCCTTTTTTAAAAATAATTGAAGATAAAAAAAATTTAGTTCAATAAATTTCCAGGTAAAAATCCTGCAAGGCAACGGTCCACTCCTGGCTCTCTGCACCTTCCATATAAATATTAAAGTGTTTGAGATTCGTGTGGTTGACCTTACAAGCTTTGTTTCTCAGTATGATATTTCTAAAATATGGAATGCTATTTTTGCAACAAATACATGATATCCAAGAAGTATATAAAAACTCAAGAATTATTCCGATGATTATTTATGAAAATGTTAATGAAATTAAAGCTAGAACTTGGCATCATGTTTTTACCCTTTCACTAAATTCTCTTCTCGCGGATGAATTTTTTATTCCATTAATGGCGGGCATATCGTGAGCTAGGGACATAATGAATGATGGTGGGTGCACAAGGGAAATATAGTACCGTATCTCGCCTGATTTGAAAAGAGGTCATTTGAAACTCGACCTTTAGTAAGTGTAAAAATCGGAGAAAACTCGGTTTCACTGGCTTGGTTTTCGGATTCTGGATTTGAGCCAAGCGACATTTAGTTGCACCTGTGCTTGTTGAGTCGCGAGATGGTAACATAAGAGAAGGTAGAGAGAGAGAAAAAAAATCTTAGGACAGCGGCAAATGAATATTATCATTTACTTTTTTTTCTCGGGGAATAGCTGGGTTGTGTTTGTGACACTGAATGAATAAATAAAAGTCATTTGCTGTAAGACTGCTGTCTCTAGTATGATTGATTAAGCATGAATTTTGCCTTGTTGAATTTATGGTTGAAATAAACTTAGTTTAGCAGGCTGAGCATTTACTTGAAGGATGAGATGGAAGATAATTTTCTCTCTATGAAGAATATAACTGCACCGATTAACGGTACTTTGTTATTATTGTGGTGTGGTCGAAAAAAAAAAAAAAAAAAAAAAAAAAAGAAAAGAAAGAAAAAAAAAAGAAACAGAAAAGAGAGTATACATTCTAGGCAAAAGGTATACGCTCGCTAGAGAACATACTCTGTCTTTACTGTAGAAACAGAGAGTATACAGGGTTTTTTAAAGGCTTGTTCACAACTGCTCTGCTCAACAATCACAAAATGTTTTGACACATCTACAAATTTATTTTTTAACGGAAAGATGTAACAATGGAAGACCCGATTATGGAAGCAATTTGAAATCAAACTGTGTTTTCCATTCTTTTGGTAAATAAATTATCTATTGAGTTATAAGCAATTTCGATCATGTAACAAAAACTTTTCATCCTTGTTAGGAGATTATTAATTTTTTTTTTCTTGTGGAAATTCGGTTCAAAACGCTTACTTTGACAATATTTTCATAAAATCTATTGCATTTTTTAAAAGGGGGGGGGGCAATTTGATTACATAATTTCTGAATAATAAAAAACATCTGCTAGTTTCCTGCTTTAAACAAAAATAAATTAAAAGTTGTGTTATAAAATTGTTCTTTTGGATCAGCTTTAAAGAATCTAGAGAGTATACGGCATATACCACCATGTAGTCTCCATTGCTAACTCTGCAGTCGTAAAAGTTAGGACGGGGAAAAAAAGAGGATATAGAGAGTATAAAAAAGTTTCTTTGCAAAATGCAGTAAGTACACGGAGTATGCTATACCTCGACTACACCGTGATGATTAAATCAAAAATCGGTGAATAGAGATATGCTTGATAATACTAAACCAGGCATTTGAAAGAAAAAACGCTGAAGGTATCAAAAAGGTATTTCTCATAGTACTATTAATCTTTTTTCGGTGTATGTGTGGGTGTGTGTGTGTGTGGGGGGGGGGGGAGAGGTACGTAAAATATTTGTGTGCATTCGGAATTTTAGGAATGTTTAAGCTGTAAGAATTTTAAACTAAATAATTACAAATTTCCTTATTAGCTTTTTGGTTACGAGCTAACATTGGCGACTATTTTTATATTCAACTCTACCCCAATTTACAAAGAATTTCCTTTGTTGTAAATCTCAGGAAAATGTAACAATTTAAGTGTACGACAGAAAATGTTTATAAAAAGGTACTATAAAGAAAAAAGAAAAAAAAAAAACGAGGATTATGATCAAGGTATGTGAGTCGAAAAATATTTAATAAATAGGAATAAGTATTAAATGATTTCAATATTTATTTAATTTTTTATTTTACTAAAAAACATAAATTTGTAATTTTTTTTTTTTCAATATTATCTTTCAAAATATATTAAATTTTATCATGTCAAAATTTTTGCTTATGAAGTTTTAAAATAGAGCGAAAACTCACATACGACATAATATAAAATCTTTATCAATTTATCAAACTTATAAAATGATACAAAGCACTATCTCTGTTAAACTATAGTTTTTCCAGTTACCCTTGAAAAATAAAAGAAAACAAAAGGTTCTTTAAGTAAGTGAACGAGAGTTAAGAACAAGTAATTGTCTATTTAAGTTACAGAGAGTGGTAAATATTTTATTCTAGTCTGTCTCGTCACTGTTTTTTTTTTCTATATTTTTTTCCCTCTATCGTTTACATTTTTTTTTCTTAATCCTTCTTGGTAAATTAGAAAGAGTTCCCGCTGTCTGAATCTTGCAAGTGATTACTTTTATTTTATTTTATTATACAGTTTTATTGGCAGTTTATAAAGAGCCTTTTGTAGTTTCAAAATGAGACATGAAGTTTAAACAAACAATAATAACAAAAAATGATGAAATAACATTAAAGCATATGAGTATAAAAATTGTTAATGAATAGGATCAAGAGTTAAACGAGTTAGACTAATAAATAAATAAATAAATAAATAAAAATCTATAAATTAGTCTGACTGATTTTTTTTTTCTTGAAAAATCGCCAGTTCTAAATTTAAAGGGGTCCGAAACACAAAAATCTTTAAATTTTCTTAAAAAAAAAAAAAAAGCATTAAAAGTTTTTTTTTTTTTTTTTTTTAATGCTTTTAAGAAATAATAATATTTTAGTTTTAGTTGTTTTCAAAATCTAGTTTTCAAGTAATGATCGTCATGGAAATGACTTCTTGTCAAAATGCGTTTTCCTCATGAGGAGTTTTATCATCATTCCTCGAATTTAAAGTTTTATAACTCAAAAATCAATTAAAGATAAATGCTTAAAATTTGAAACATTCTTTTTTGATTATTTTTCTTTAGTTTTGATTAAGCAAAATTAAAAAAGTATTTATTCTTGAAAATATGATTTTTTTTAAATAAAAGTTACATCTTTTTTTTTTTTTTTTTTTTTTCAAATTTTTTTTGTAAATGTTTTTTTTTTTATTATTTATTTATTCATATTTTAAATGCTGAATCAAAATTATTTGGTTTTGTGAATTCATATAATATGATAAGAAAACTGTTTCTGAAAGAAAAAGTTTAATATCGATAGTAAAAAAATATAAGTTATAATAGTATTTAAATTGACATATTTCTCGCAATAAGTTATGTGAAAAATTTCGCAATTTTGATTGGGATTTTATAACTCGTTTTGCAGTCTTTGAAAGCGTTTTCTGCCCCGTATTTGATTGATTTTTGATGCATATATGTCTGGATAGTAATACATATTCAGCTTTGGGAAATAAAAATTTTGAATTTGGTATAACATTTTTAGAGTACAAATGCTAAATAAATTTAAATTAATAACTATGCTTTTAAAATAAAAAAGCAATGAAAAAAATGTTTCATACGAAACATAGAATTGTCTAAATATTTTTCTTCAGTTAAAATTACAATGCATTATGCATTTTCAAATGTTGTTTATATATATATAAATGCAATAACAAATGTGTATTTGCAGAAAAAACATCGAATTTTTGCTTGCCAAAGATTTTTCTTCATTCAAAATAACAATGCATTATGTATTTGCAAAGGTTACTTTTTTATGTATAAATTCAATGACAAATGTGTATTTGTAGTAAAACAAAACATAACATTTTTACTTGACAAAGATTTTATTTCATTCAGAATAAATAAAAATACAATTTGACGTTTGTAGATGTTGATTTTTTTTTTTTTTTTAATCAATCAGCAATGTTTATCTACCTGAAAATATTTAATTTATACGTGTCAAAATTTTTCTTTATTCAAAATAACATTGTGTTGTGCATTTTTTTTTTTTTTTTTTTTTTAATAAATGTAGTGACAAATGTGTAGAAATGTAAGATTTTTTCAAGTCAAAGGTTTTTTTTTTTTTTTTTTTTTTTTTTTTTTTTTCCCTCTGAAAAAACAAAGCGTATAACATTTGCAAATGTTATTTTTATAAAAATATATAATTATTCATCTTTTATTTAAATAAAAGCACATGTTTCTTAAAATTATTCAAGTATAAAAGACTTTTTATTGTTAAATCTTTTTTGAACGCAAATACATCAGTTAATTATTTAAATAAGGGACGTGGAAAGAAACCCTGAGTGTGCTATTGCGAAAACGATTAAACTCTTTTAAAGCTCTTTTCACTTTTTTTTTTTTTTTTTTTTTTTTAATTCAATGAGATAACTACGGGAAAAAAAGAAAGAGAAAAAAAATACGAATGTTATTTAGGTGAATTATTAACTTAGCTTAGTCATTAATATTCAACTCTTACTTCATATTTTAATGATTAATCACATTAAAATTATAATCGCGTAGATTATAATGCTATTGATTTTTTTTTCTTTTAAACTTACTGTTATCTTCGAAGATATACATACATTTTAACGTCTGAGTTTAAAATATTCAATTAGGAAACACTAGACAGACTTTAATACAATTATTAAATAATTAAATAATTAAATTATTTTAATAATTATTTGATTATTTAATAATTATTAATATTTTAATAATTATTTTAATAATTAATAATTTTTAATAATTAAATTATTTTAATTGTTTTGTGTATTTTTTAATAAATGTATTAAAGTCTGTCTAGTGTTTCCTAATTACTGTTATCTTATTTGATACTAAATGAAATGAATGTAAACACATAAAAAATAATTTATTCAAAAACTTAGATTTCTTTCACTTTTTGTCTAATCTATGAAACCATAATATCTCGTTTTATACTTTTGGTCCGCCTATAAATTTATAAAAGAATTATTTGAAGTTTGAAGTACTAAAACTAAACTTAACCTACATAAGACTGTTGATAATTTATTTTAAAATTATGCGGATATTAAGTACAAACTTTTATTCCATTTGGAGGACGTAATAATTATTTTTAACCAATTAACTGATAAATACTTAAAAAAAAAAAAAAATCTAAATAATGCCTATTTTTTTCCTTTCTTTCTTTCATGAAGCAGAATATATATATATAACAAAGGAAAAATATATTAATTATGTTGCACACTATGCCAGTGAAAATATAGAAAGTAATTATAAAATAAAAATAATAGTAAAAGTAATTTAAAATAAAGGAAATGTGTAACAAATAATCGTATGCTTGAATGTGAAAATAAGTCTTATAAAAGCGAAATAGTCGTGAAATTAAGTTTGTTTATAATGCATTTTTGTCCCATTTGTACAGAATATAGAACTGTCAATAAGAGGCTTTCTTAGTAAATATATTATTGTTATCATTATTATCATTTGATAGCTATTAAGAAGTAAGAGGAATTACACAAAGGATCAATGTAGTATGTACCTGTGCATGTGCATGTGTTAGAAAATTTGAGTAAATTTATTTTCGAGATGTAAATGCGAAATGAGAAAAACTTTAAAATGTTTGATTTGAGTAACTGCAGAAAACAGCTTTTTGCCAATGAAACTAAATAAAAGCACCAAAAATTACTACATTCCTTTGCTAATTTTGTACAATTGTATTTTGAGAATGTAGAACAAATATGTGTATAAAATGTATAACTAAAATTCCACTTTTACATCTATTGAATCTATTGATTAATTGCTATTTAAATATCATTCCATATATATATATATTGTAGTATATAATGTGTGTAGTTTTATGACATCTTTAATTGCATCTTTAATTTAATATTATTAGAGGGGGCGAATGGGTCGCTCATAATCTCAAGTCGTGTGACATCTTGTCAAATCAGGCATCCCATCCCTCAGTTTATCTGCATCAGTGCACTCTCAACTGGCCATAGCGATAACTTTCAGAGACAGTATCGTTTTCACACAATTATCGCGACACATGATGCTGCGACTTTGGCTTTTCTCCACGAACATATACGAGCAGTAGCCTCTCAATTTGTTTCGGTTTTCAAGTGACGCTCTCCACCTGTTGGCACTGTTCATCTCCCTCCTCCTTCTCCATCCTCCTTGATGGATGATATCGTCTACTGAACTCCTTTTACGAGGCATGTTCTTACAAACGCCCCTTGACATTAGAAAGGGAGATTTAAAAAAAAAGGCCTTTGATCTCTAGCGCAGACTGTTTCTTAGTTCATTTTTAACCGTCTATTAGAACAGCAACACAACAAATTCTTAATGTATCACACTAGGCATTTTTATACTGTTTTTGAAAGCTGTCCCCGTTTTTAGATTTCCTGGTGCATAAAAGTAAAATTGATGCATATCGCTTAAGCCTTTTATATTGCAGGTAATAATTTGAATAAAGGGGAATACGTTGAATTAAAAAAAGATTCTGTAACTTTTTATTGTTATTATTGATTTCACACAAGATGTTTAAAAAAGTAATAAAAGATATCATCTAAATATACATTTTTAAGAATGCCGTTGGACCTGGTACTTTTGACGAAATATCGGTAGAAATGTACATACCTCAGATGAAAAATTTACCCGAATCTTACAGTCTTATCTATACATTTTTCATGTTTTTCAAAGTATTTAATTATTGTTTAATGTAAAATTTAGAATCTAAACCAGTATATTCTTTATGATTTTTGAAAATTTTAATATAAATACTGATGTAAAACTTTAATAAAAATTTATATTTTGCCCCAACTCAAGCATTTTCATCTCAAACAGAAAAATAAATATTTTTCCCTTTTTAATTTTGACAATATTAAACTTAAACAGTTTTTATGATCATATTATGGAGTCTAAAGATCTTTGATCTCACTAACGGAATGTCTGATGTAAGCTATTAGAAGAATAAATGTTATAATTTCGTTCGAAAGTCACTAGATATACTGAACATTTAGTTAATTAGTTTTACATATCCAACAAAGGGGAAAATGCACCTTTTCTTGACATTACAGTGTACATAATAAAAAGACAGATTAAAAATAAAAGAGCTTACCTTCCAAGTATTTTCGAGACGCAGCCGTGGGAAACCCTTAGCTGTCTGGAAATATCACAAGGCCTGACTCCTTGGTGAGCAAGCTCTACAATTCGTTGGCGGACCATGTCTGGCAGCGGACGACCATTTACAAATACGCCACCCAACTGATTCACACCCCCGTGGCCTGGTTGGAGAGAAAACAAGAACATATAAAATTCTGAAGGAATAAAAAGTAATCGGCACATCCTATATAATACGGTGTGCATATAACATGATCATAACAAATTATCAGATAAGTGATGGGCATGTGTAATTCACACATGGGCATTTGCACCCATTTGCATCTTATGTGTAATTAATATTTTCATAATTGTAATATACCGTACAAATAAATACTTTGATTAGAAATAATATAATTATTACATAAATTCATTTATAATATAAACACAGATAAAGAAAATATTTTTGCTAAATAATATAACTTGCAAGTATAACGCCCGATAGATGGCATTTCCTGTTATGAAGAATAATCGTTACCTATGTGTTCAAAATATGTTAATATGAAACATGTTACATAATTTATTTATTTTAATATCTATAGCAAGGGCTCATAAACATTGTAGACCAAGTTCAATAATAATAATAATAATAATAATAATAATAATAATAATAATAATAATAATAATAATAATAATAATAATAAAGTTTATTTTGAAGGTGCATAAAATCTGTTATATTCTTCCTAAGTCTGTAAACAGAAACCACACACGAGAAAGTATGTGAAAAAAGGCTTGGTTCATTGTGGCAATAGATAAACACATTTTATACGCCTTTTAAATAAACTATATCATTTTATTTATTTATTCTTTTCGGAATATTACTTGGTCTACTAATGGTTGTGATCCCCTCATGTATAAAATGGTACACTTTTTGTTTTTTTTTTTTTTTTTTTTTTAATCTTAAGAACTTAGAAAGATATTGTTTGAAAATGTCAATAAGCGTAGCCATTTGAATTTACAAATAATAATACAAATGTATAGAATTAATAATAATAATAAAAGTAATTATAAAAACAGTGAGAACAATAACAACAGCAAAAATGTTTAAAAATGGTATAAAGTTAAAAGAAAAAAAAGCCAATAGAAGACTAAACAAAATTACCTAAGTGAGTTGTTAATTTGTAGTTATATTAAGCCTGATATACCACGTGATTCAAAATAGAGGTTATGATGGTTATCTCTTGAACTGCTATCCATAGAAACGTACTTTAAATTACAAAATGAATTCAAATCAAATATAATTTTTAGATATGGCATTTGTTTTATCGAGGATATGCATATGCAATACGCTATGAAATTTGATTTAATCCTCTTTTTCCATAAATTATGCTTATAAAAATGTCTTGTCATCAATCAAATCGCAAACGCCTTTATCTAATATTTAACCCATGGTCTTGGAATGCATCTGTGTTCTTATTTATTTATTTTTTTAATTTGAATATTAAAATTTGTACCTTCTTTTTTCTATTTTCTCTTACTGAAAGATTGTTTTCTTTTTTTTTTCTTTGGCAAAAATGTTTCTAAAATATATACTGAGTTTTATGTTTTAGTATTATACCTAATTTAAGCTAAGCAGATGAGTTATAAATCTGATTGTTAAATGCATAAAATAAAACCAACTCTATATTTAAGAGATATTTTGCCAAATATAAAGAAAGAAACATTCTTTAAGAAGAGCTGAAGAAAAAAGAAGATAAGATTTTAATTTCCAGAGGTATAAAATATACGGATGTATTTCAAGCCTATAAAATTATCTTAGAGAAAAGTACCTGCGGTTTGACTGTTATAACAAGCCTTAAATCTAAAAAGAGCATTTAAAATATCCCATTCTTTTGCGATAAAAACCTGTTGAGTTATAATACTTTTCCTTTTATGAATGTTTAATGCTTATCGGCACTAAAATGAATTTTACAGGGTTTCTCTCTCTCTCTCTCTCTCTTTTTTCCGCAACAAAACGTTGAAACTGCAAAAATTTCAAATTATACCTCTATAAGCTTCGGTCGCACAAAAATGATCTCGGTGTTCTTTTTTAAACTTGGAACTAAGTGATATATATATATATATATATATATATATATATATATATATATTTTTTTTTTTTTTTTTCTAAATATGAGTTATAGGAAAAGAATGCCATACAAATACAAATTTTATATTTCAATGCAAGTGCAACATGTTATAAAAACAAATGCCATTACATGAAAGTTATACTTGCTTTGCCTGTATTTAGTTATTGGTACTTATGCCTTTACCATCAGCGATTTCAGAGATAATTGGCATAGCCTATATTTTGTAAAGCTCCCGGTAACATGTACAACATGTTAGGCATATTTATGATGAACAAAATCAATGTGGAAAATTCAGATTATCTTTTAAAAACCAAGCTTAAATGTTTTTACTTTAATTAGTAAATAACCAGGAAATATTGCTTAGCATTTTACTGTTTAAATAATTTTCAACAAACCCAAGAAGATTAAGGCAGATTAAAAAGGGAAAAGTAGTGAGAAAAGAATTAAACATTGCACAGAATGGTTGATATTTGTTAATTGTGGATTAAACCAACCGAAAAGAAAGGGCTGATTTTTCAAAGCATCCAAATTATCTGATTATTAGTAATAAATTTTGGTTAATGAATTTAGAGATAACAAATTAGACTTACTGGACGATTGGGACTCGGAAGAATTGGACCTCCCCATTTTGGGTTGAATGTTTTCCACCCCCGGATTCGATTCCAGATCCAAGGTGGGCAAATAACTAATACTGCTTGAATCTGAAACGAACCCCGAAGAGAAAAAACACGTTAGAGAAAAAATGCATTATTTTGTAAATAAATATTATGAAAACTGTGGGTATATTTGATCATATATAAAAATCATGTTTTCTTTTACATTTTAAATAATGACATGGGTGGATAAGCATGATTTTTGCTCCTTGCCCATACCTACTCACACACATACTGTGAAAAAATGGTAAATGCCTTTTAAACTACACAAATATAACATAATCATATATGAAATTACATAATAATCTCTCCTGCGTTACTACTATTCCAAATTGCATTCTTATAATTTGAAAGCTTAGAAGATCAAATATATTTTCGAGATTTAACACTATTTCTACCGGTATCAAATGGCATCATTTAAAACTTATAATTTGCGTATATTTTGGTCGTAATTTTCTTAATGTAATAACAATTCAAACAAGTTTTCAGTGTATTAAAAATGTTTGTAATTGTTTAAATTTAAAAATTATACATGAAAATTCATAAATTGAAATCTTTTTAAAAATGTCATTTCAAACTGACAGAAATAGTATTAAAAGAACATTTGAGTAATTATATGCTCGTTTTACCATTTTTAGTACTTTTTTTTAAACATCAAATAGGTAATACACATACTTTCTGATAATATTAAACCTATCTGTAATCTATTTTATAAAAGGTTGAATCATCCAAATCAATAAAATCCATTGTAATCAGCATAGTTTCTTTTTATGTGCTTATTTGTTTTTGTCTGTTAGTTATTGGATGCAATTATCTGTTTGTTACATGTAAGAAAACATATTTTTCATAACTATGGCAACAGTCAAATTTTGTGAATGTCGAATGTTTCTGAGCTACCTCTGAATGAAAATACATTTTTGTAAAAAATTATATATTATTTTTCAAATAATAGATAATAATTAAGGTGTCGGAAAAGCATGCGATAATTCCTGTTGTCTATTATAATACCATTTTTTAAATCATAATTATTCACATTAAATAATTTATCCATAATAATTATGCTAATTTATCTCATAATATCATATACTAATTGTATCTATTTTAAAAATACCTGATTATTATTTTTTAAATAAGGAAAATCATTTATTTCCTTTCTATATGACTGTTAGTCTGTTACAATGGAATTATCTATCTATAAAAACTTATTTCAATACTTATCAACCCATCTCCTTTCTGGCCTTATTAATAGAACTAAACAGGCTAAATTTAATTTAATTCATTTAAAAATTATGGGAAACACATTTTTCACAATAAAAAATTAATTTTGTATAGGAAATATATGTTAGAATTTTTAACTTAATACAAACATTAAATTTATTTTGAGTTTATTTTTTTCATTCTTATTATTTTTTAATCATCAAGAATTATGCATAAATTCGAGATAAGAAATAAGGAATTCTATTTTTACTAGAAGTAATAAATGAAGTTGCAGCTTAAACCAAAGTCCTGGGCTAAAATCTTGGCCCGGAAATTTTTTTACTCGGCTGGAAAAATATGTGTAATAAATAAATGTCATCTAATTTTATATTAAATTTGAAATATAGATATAGAAAAGGTAGATTATTGATCAATTCATTAAAACAAAAGCAGCGAAAATTGAATTTCTTTCAAAATTATAATACGTAACGTTCATTGAGTAAGTACCGTAAAATGTCAAATGTAAGCCCTCCTTTAGCAGTCAGGAATTTTTAATTATTTTAAGGGGGTTATAATTGAAATTTTTGTAAAAAGGATAGGAAAATTGAGAGGGTACGAGTTACATTTGGAATTTATGAAATTTCGCAGGATTTTTACCATTTAGAAAATAAAATCAGATTAAATTAATATTTTTTGGTTTTAAAATTCCCTTCCATAGAAGTTAAGTAGTTTTCAGTTATAAATAAAAATTTATTAATGAAACAAATTAATAAAAATAACGAAATTAATTATCAATGAAATATGAACAAAAATTATAAAATTTAAACTCAGCATAAATATACATTAAATATTGCTGCATAAAAATTAAGAAAAATACAAACCAATTAATTGATTTAACTGCTTGTAATTTTAACTGAACGCAGTTCGGGCAAGAAAAGTTAGCTTACTTTGTTAATTATTTCATTAGCTTACTTCGTTACCTCGTTTTTGCAGCATACCACTATTTTTTTTACCTGCAACCTTCGGTTTATTAATTTTTGATTTCGGAGATTTTTTTTCGATTTTTTATAGGTAAATATTTTGGTATGTGAAAAGTGGTGCTTTGTTCCTGATTTCAGTTTATAATTGTCAAAAAAAAAAAAAAAAAAAAAAAAAAAAAAAAAAGTTAAGGGGTTAATAGTAATTTTGAAAGGAACATTTCTTTCTAAGGTATTGAAAGCGCGTATAGCAAACTACTATACTACGCTATTCTAATACTACAATGATAGGTAAAGATGTTATATATATAAAAAAAAAATACATGAAGTATATACATTTAGACGATATATGAACAAAAAAAAATCATGGAATTTCCTGAAAAAAAAAAAAAAAAAAAAAGAATGGAAATCGCCTGGAAATAAAACTTGAAGATGACGCTTATAAATAGTACTTTTTCAAAAAAAAAAAAAAAAAAAAAAAAAAGGGGGGGGGGTAAAAAGTTACATATATGTGGAAGGACAGACTTATATTCGGAGAGGAGCTTACTTTCGATACTTTACGGTAATTATTGAACTTTCGATACTTTACGGTAATTATTGATTTGACAAATCAAAATACAAGCGTATGAGTTGTAATGAAATAAAAACAAAAAAAAAATATATTATAAAACTGAAAGAAAGAAAATGAAAAAAAGAGAGAGAGAAAAGCCTATTTAAAGTTTATGTCGACGATTATAAAAATCATTTATTTTATATATTAGGGAAATAATAAATAACTAACTAATTTCCTTTAAAAGAAAAAAAAAACTTAAAAGTAACATATTAATGTAACATGAATTTTATTTCAGTTTAATGGTTCATTTGATAAATAACAGTTGATTTAATAAACTAAAATATAAAGTACATGACTATAATGAAATTAAACAAAAAATACTATGAAACTGAACGAAAAAATAAAATAAAATTGAGGAAGATTTTTTTTTTCAATTTATATAAATCATTTACCTTATATATTATGGAAACAAAAATGATTGATTTAAAAAAATAATAAAAATAAAAACACCAGAAATCTCTACAAAATCGTAATGATGTAACATGACTTTTAATTCAGTCTTTCGGTT
The DNA here is from genome assembly GCA_964019185.1 of Maratus speculifer. NCBI lineage: Eukaryota > Metazoa > Arthropoda > Arachnida > Araneae > Salticidae > Maratus > Maratus speculifer. Next base: position 183,863,821 of record OZ025296.1, on the reverse strand, counting down.
CATTGTACAGATAAGTATTGATTTAATAATTTAAAATGCAAATTCATGGGTTATAAGGAAATACAAAGAAACAATACCCTGAAAATTTTTAAAAAGTTTCTGTTGGAGATTATAACTAATTTTATTGTAAGTCATTCATTTTTATACATTTTTCAAAGAAATTTATTCTAATAAATCAGCACAAAATTTATCGAATGCGAAATTTTTAGTTTTCTTCTACCTAATTGTATATAATTAAGGAAATAGCATACAATTAGATAAAAGAAATATAATATAATAGGGAACCCCGAGAGAATTATTCTAAACAATATCAATAATTTATTGTTATTATTATTTTGATTCCAAAAAACAAGTTTTACTAACGAAACGCTGCAAAAAAGTTAAGGATGTCGTTATGATATTATAAAAAAATTGAATACAGAAACTTATGCTGGTGGACTTCAAAATCCTATGCATTTTTCGTTTTATCTCTCGGTTCCGCATCAGATACATTGAATGTTACTGAAATATTGAAGATTCCAAGAATTCTTGTCGATGATTCGTGATTTAAAAACCTGAAAGATCAGGTATTTTATCGAATACAAAACAAAAAGATACATTGCAATTTTATTTTTATGTTATTTCAACAACTGGAAATTTTAGTTCCTTTAAAGGCAAGGTTTAAAATAAGAAATGTGCATTTGCTCCGCAATGTTGTAGCTACACAAACTATTATTTCTTCGCTTCCATAAAAGATGGGCTATTATACTCTATTTAAATCAACCTGGTTTATATATATATGTATTTACAATAGCCTTTTAAGGCTGTTCTCAAATCCAAAGGAGCAACTTAATGATATTGGTTTTAATTAATTTTTCTTCGGAAATGCATGAAACTGACAGGCGTTGTTATTCAGAAACTATGCAGTCAAAGAAAATTTTTCTCTCATATATATATAAACAGAATAGATTTTTCTGAAAAAAACTGTCAATGTTGACGTTACATTAGTAGAAATTTCTTCTGCAACTATGCTTTGATGAATTCAGAAAAACAATACTGTAGCAATTTATTTGTGATAAAAAAAAAAAAAAAAGTTAAGTCACTTAAGAGGAAATGATAATCCCTTAGAGATGCTCAACCCCTTCACGTTAAATACATCTAATACACAAGAAAATCAGTACATTTTTTTCTTGAAAAAAGATATAATAATAAAAAAAACCCGGATATTTTCTGTGAATTAGTAAAATTCGTTAATTTTGACTGAAATTCTGAAATAAAATTTTAATTGCAAGTTTCTGCCCCCAGAAATACAGAAAAACAATCCTATACAGCTAAAAATGTTCACTTAAGAAATGACAGAATCCGAAAAATCAATTTTCCGCGATTTATTTTTGTAAATGTTTTTTTAAAAATTTAAAGTAAATTGTCTTTTGAGGTTTCAAAAGATACAGGAGCACTTTTCGGAATCTTGGGTGACTCGGAAACAGATTATTATATTTTTGTAGTCGTGATTATTATACATATTAGTAGATTAAAAAAACAAACTGTCATTTTTTACAGTGTATATTTTTTAAACTTCTGTGAGATACTGTCCCAATTTAATTAAATTCATTGCCAATTCATTTTTTTAAAATATTAATCAACAACGTAAACTAGGCTGAAACATCAATGTGTACTTCCTATGCATTTATATACAGGGGTCGATCCAGGCAAAAGTATCTTATTTAGGTCCCTTTCACAAAAATTCATTTAATATAATAGATCACTTCACAAAATTCCTCTTAAACAGGCACCATTAGAAAAATCATTTTAATAAAATAGGTTAGTTCAGAAAATTCCTTCTGATAAAACGGTATCCCTCAAAATTTTCTATAAAACAGAACCCTTTACAAAATCCCTCCCGATAAAATAAGCCACTTCACAAAATTCTTTTTAATAAAGTAAGTCTTTTCACGAAATTTTGTTTCACAAAAACATTCTCCATTAATTATTTTTATTTTCTTAGTTTTTAAAATGTGCAATTTCAAACGAAACAAATACACCCAAAAAAGGGGAAACTTTAGCAGAAGAACTTTTTAAAAATATTATTAATAAAGGGTTGAATTGAATTTGAATAACTGGAATTTATCTTTCTTTTAATTATTTTTATTTTCTTAGTTTTTAAAATGTGCAATTTCAAACAAAACAAGTTCACCTAAAAAGGAAACTTTAGCAGAAGAACTTTTAAAAATTATTATTAATAAAGGGATGAATTGAATTTGAATAACTGGAATTTATCTTTCTTTAATATATTTTATTTTTCGCACAACTATAATAAATTTCTCAAAAATAAATTCTATTTTTTCTAGAATATCCTCCCCCCCCCCCTTAAAAAATAAATAAACAAATAACATGCATCGACTCCCTGATATATGCAATATAGTGATTATTTAATTTACTGTTGATGATAAATTCATTAAAAAATAATTGCATCAATAATTATTTTTAAGTCTTTTCAGAATAAATTGTTACCAATTTATTCTGAAAGACTTTAATTTCGGTTTATTGAACGTCACATTTATAAAAGTGCGCGAGAACAAAGATTTTCCGTTTATGGAGGGAATAAAAAGTTAGCTTTTTAACTAATGCATAATCTGTTCTTAATTAAAGAAAAAAAAATGAATGTTAAAGTAACAGCAACAGGTGAAATTTTCAAAATTACCTATATTTTATATGTTTTTAAAAACGAAACTTACTTTTACAAGCGTAATAATCCATCATGGATGTGTTGTACCTGTAAGCAGCCGTACTTAAATCCATTGGTCTCATAATGGACCGATGTCCGGTATCCAAATAACTCGGCATATTTGACTTTCTCTAAATCAACCCTGAATAATATGAACAAATTTCATTGTAAAAGTTCTCTAAGAATCTTTCCTCCTAGATCCTTCGGAGAGGTGTGCACAACTGACTCTTTTCAAATTTCGTTTATTCAGTTCAGAGAAGGGGAGTTCAGATACAGGGGAGGAGGGGATTGGCAAGCACCCCCTGTCACGTGATTCGGTTGCATTCGTATATTCACAATCACCCCACCTCCTTGTTGTCATCGTTGAGAATGACACTCCAAAGAGTCTATTCATCTTGAGTACTTTCAATTTAGGCTATTTATGTTTCAAATCCAATAAAAACAGCAGAAAAACATCGAAAAATACTTTTGATAATAAACAAGGCACCCTTGCGTACATAGACATAAACAGTCAACAGGCGATTTCTTTAAATACAAATTTTCTGCGGGCCTTTTTTATTTTACAAGAATTAAATTTTACACTGATTAATATGAAATTAACGTTTGAAGATATTTAGAATGATAATCATTTGCATAATTTAATTAAATTAAACTTTTCTAGTAACTTTGATTATATTTCTGTTTTACTGAAAATGGACCAAATGTTGAGATTTTTAAATAAATTAGTAAATAACTGTAAAACAAGAATTGACAATAACACTATTATTTATTTCCGTCGTGTAAATATTGGGAAATTTCACAAGACGGATTTTATTTATTTATTTATTTTTGCCAAACTAAACATGCCGAAAAATATTTCTAGAATGAAATTTCAATAAGAGGAATAGTTTAATCCATTTCCAATTCCAGTGATTCTAGATCAATTAAAATAGCTTAGAATAACGTAGCATTATTATTTTGCATTATTTCAACTTTCCATGTCTTTACTTAAATAACTTTCCACACATAAACTCAATGTTTTCCTTTTGGTGCAGAACTAAAATTCGAAATTCCATATATTGATATGCATATCCATGTTCACTTCTTTTAAAGGAGGTATAAAACGTTTAAAATTTTCTTGCAACGCACATGACTTTCCGCCAGCAAAATCTACTACGTAACACTAATACAAACTAGTCGTAAAATTAGTCGTCGAGGGATGCTACAAGCTAGCAAGAAATAAACGGGAGACTTTCTGCTTGATCTGATCTGAAAGAACAGATGGTTGTCGCTTGAAAGAACAAGGGGTTTCTTGTTTTAAGGTCCCCCCCCCCCCGTGCCGCGTTACGCAAATCCTAAATCAAATGCTATGAATACGATCCGTGGTCTTTCACAGTAGTTCATAAAGATTGAAAAAAAACGGGGGGGGGGGGGTAGCACTTGCGTAAATGGGACTTCATAATAAAAGGATATTTAATGAATAGCAGTTTTTTAAACTTTTATTTTGATGTTTGCGAGGAAATTGAAACTATTTCTTGAATTTTTGCTACGAGTAAATATTTGCGCAGTTCATCGGAAGCATATTTTTTTAGATGTTTAAAATATAAATGTAAAATTTAGTTTTACCTCTGTAAGCAGTAGGAAGTTAATAAAACACATTTCGCACAACTTTTTTACATAATACATTGCATAATTGAAATTTTATTCTTAAAGAAAGTAAAAAAAAAAAAAAAAAAAAAAAAAAAAAAAGGGGGGGGGGTAAAATATATTATTTCCAAGTGTTTAAAGATAATCACACTTTTAGAGAAATTATTTAAAAAAAATTATTTAGAGAAATTATTCAAAGGGACACAGTACCTTTGAAGCTATCTCTTCAATTTTGAATAATACTGTAATTTATGTGGCGACACAATTACTTAATACTAAACATTAAGTAAAAAAAAATAAAAAAAAAATATTAACAGCCTATTTTATTAAAATTTATTTTTGTAATTAACTTTTAAAAAAATGATTGATTGATTGATTGATTTTTGATGTCCGATTATCTGCGCTAGGGATAACTTTAAAAAAAAAAATCTTACTATTTTTATAATTATAAATATTTTTGCTGCGATTTTTTTTTTTTTTTTTTCAGATTAATTTGAATATACTACATAGAAATGTGCGTGAATTTTTAGCTGTTTGGGGTTTTACATTTAATATATTTTTTTTACTCTTGTGTATATTAAAAAATGAAATGAATTTAACAAACTTTCAATTTAAATATTAAGAAAAAATAACTATAAACTTTAATGTTAAATCTATTCACAAAAATATACCATGGAAATAATGCCATGGAAAACCATAAATACACCATGGAAAACAATAATAAAAAAAAAAAATTCAAAATTTTATCTAAATTAGTAAAAAAGTCTTAGTATTTTTCGAACAAATAAGTTGTGAAAATATGAAAAGCGAAAAAAATCAGTTTAAAAATTTTCATTTGTATGGAACTAATAACAACATTTACAATATCTAACGATACAATAGTCGTATAAGTAAAAATGAGATGTCAAAATATTCACAACTAAAGAAGCTTTCAGTCGACATTAAAAAAAGAAAATCTATATTTTGACTGTAGACCATTTGACGAAGGGTTTTTCCAAAAGCTGCTTGTCTTTCCTCTTTTACTATATTTTTCCACTTTTGTTTAATGCATCTTTAAAAACACTATGCGTAATTTTTTAATCACATTTTATTATGTTTTATTATTATTGATCAGTCATATGTACTACAATGTAAAGTTACAATTGTCAGTTAGCATTTATCAGCAAGAAATTTAGAAAACCAGAAAAATGTTTGGGGATTCGGGACCCAGAAATTTTTTCTTGATTTATTTATTTACTAGTTGAATAGAGGCAAGGGTTAAGAGTTTATATTAAGCTTTATTGTGCATTCAAATAATATGCAATTACAAATGAAACTTTAAGTCTCTTTTCATTTGAAATAAAATTATAATCTTATTTAAATGCTTCTTCGGTGACATGTTTTGTTATTAGTCTAAAGCAAATTATGTGTGAAATTTTGTACATGTGAATTAAAATAATTTATTGCCAAAAATATCTTTCCCAAAAGCATATGTCGGAGCAGCTAAGTTTATAGATATTTTAAATTATTTTCACTGTATTCTTTAAGAATTTGGACTAAACAGGTCTAAGAGAGAGAATGAATGATTCATTATTCTAAATATTTCTTAGAAAATAATTTTAGTTCAACATAATAACGAAATCAAACAATAAAGATATCCAGCATAGAATTTTGGTTTTTGAATCTTGACCATCTTCACTCATAGTTAATGACATATTTATAATTATAATAATAATGTTTTAGATTTTTATTCTGATAAAGTTAAAGTAATGAAATAAATACAAATCATTTGCTATTTGTTAGGATGAGCGAAACGAATCCTCTACTAGGCCACTCAAGTTACATTTTGTCGTACACTTTATAAAAAATCTATTCAGTATTTTGACTTGAAATTAAGTATAAGAATAAATTATGATTTGTAGATTTGCACAATGTTATTTTTTTTTTTACAGAATAACCTTTAAAAAATATTATTTTAATAATTAATTTATTCTACATGTTTTTCTATTATGGACGCATTTTTGCAAATAAAAAATTGAACGCGTATCTTTTTATTTTCAGAAGGAAAATAAGCCATATGGTTAGTAATTATAGATAGAATCATGATTAATTAATTAAATAAAATATATTTTCATTTTTCCGCCAAAATCGTTTGCACATAAAAAAATTGAACCCGTATCTTTTTATTTTAAGAAGGAAAATAAACCAAGGGGTTTGTAATTATAGATAGAATCATGATTAATATATTAAATAAAATATATTTTCATTATTCCGCCAAAATTATTTACGCATTTTATAGTTACGGATTTTAAAATAATTATATTATGATTTATTTATTTAGGTATTTACTTTGGTAAAGTGGCAACAAAAGAATTGTAAACAAGTAAAATTAATTCTTATATTTGTGAATATTTTGTTAAGTTTAGTAAGTTTCTTAAGTTTGGTATTCGAAATGGAAGATTGAAGAATAATTTAAGAATATTTTAATTGTTTGAAGAATAATTTAATTGAACCAAATTAAATATATTAACTACGTTTATAAATAATTTCTGGAATGTATTAGTAATTAAAATATGCCGAGGAAAAGAACATTTACTGGCCGGAACGAACGCGAACATGATTTAGCTTCAAGGCAAGAGATAACGTTTTTGCTTAATAAAGATGCAAAAATAATATAAAAAATAATGTTACTTTCAAATATTTATCTTATGAAATAATGCTTCGGGAATCCAAACAAAGCACGGCTTTTGCTAGTATATAATTTCTTTTTAATATTTAAAATTTTTCCTTAGAAAATTGAAGTAATGACACACACACACACACACGCATATACAGTGGCTCACAAAAGTGTTCGTACACTTTAAAAATTTGTACTAAAAAGAAATTTCCCTGAAATTAAATTCGTATATGAAATAGAGAAATTTTTTATATTATCTTCAAGTTATTCTAAATAACACCCAACCTTTTTGTTTAACATTAAGGGATTTTTTTTAAATCTAAAAATGAAAACAGGAGATGCCACAGAAAGAAGACGCCACAAAAGTCTTCGTACACAGAAACATTTTCGGATAATTTCATTATTAAAAATATTATTTGTCGCTTTATTTTTATTTTTGCATTATACTGACATTAAAAAAATCGCTTGGCTTTATATTTTGCAGAATTGGTCCGTAATATTCTATTTATTAATTAAAAATTGTTTGTAATCGTAATGTCACGACTAATAGCGTTTGAAATTAGTTATTTTTCTTCATAATAGTAGTAAATCAATTCGAAATATTGCAAAATTAGTTAATTTATTCCATTCTATGGTGAATTATGCGATAAAAGGCTTTGTAGAAAAAAAATGGATTGAAAACTAGGTATGAAAAGGTCGTCAATCTAAATGAACGCAATGAGATCAAATACTTACAATTAGAAAAGTCTTAAAAAATCCATGTTTATGTGCTATAAAAGTTGCTATAGAATTTAATGAAACAGTTTCTACTACATTATTTTACCTGAAACTGTTCGAAGAATGGTAAGCTCAGCTGCATTATATAGGTATTCTGCCCATAGAAAATTTTTTGTTAATGCGAAAAACAGAAAGCTTAGGCTTTCTTTAGCAAAATCAATGATAAATAAACCCGAATCGTATTAAATTAATGTTTTATTTACAGATTAAATCTAGTATGCCATTCTTTGTCCAATGAGTGCATAATAGTATGGAGAAAAAAAAAAATAAGAATATAATTCAAAGAACTTAGTTGGAACAGTTAAGCATGGCAGTGGAGTTGTCCTTGTGTGAGGGTGCATATCAGCATCAGGATTTGGTAATTTGGTATATATTGATAGCATAATAAATCACGATCTTTGTTCCAATATTTTAAAAGGCAATTTAAAATCATCAGGCCAATATATGGGTAGCAGATACAACTTTGTTTTTTATCAGGATAATGATACAAGGCACATGGCTCTCAACGTTCGCCTCTAGCGTCTTTATAATTGTTCACAAGTTCTGAAAACATCACCTCAATTGCTGAATTTACCCAGTAAAACATATTTGGAGGTAACTGGAAGTTAGAACACGAAAACACAGCATTGAAACAAAAAGCGAAGTAAAAACAGCAATGTTCGATGAAGGCATCAACTTTCATGCAGAAATTACAAAAACACTAATTAAATCTATTCCCAGGTGTTTGAAAAACTTTTGTGGGTGCTAAATAATATCCTATTACGTACAACTTTAGCTAAATATTACAATATTTACAAACATACAGCGATTTTTTAAAGTGTACGAAGACTTTTGTGAGGTAATTTTTTTGTTGTTTTTTGATTAGTGATTTTTTCAAAATAAAGTTTTGCTATGTTTTTAAAATATTTTATGTAGTTTTGTTAATGATGAGTCATAGATCTTACTCTTAAATACCCATTCTAAAATATTAATTTTAATTAATAGATAGAGCCCTATTTCATTGAAATTCCTATGTGTATGAACACTTTTGTGAGCCACTGTATATAAATATATACACATATAAATCTGCTTTATATATCTTTATATATATATATATATATATATATATATATGATCTATTGTTGGTATGCATTTTATCTTAAATTCTTTATTTTTTGAACTAAAGTAATGGAAATAAAATAAAAAGGATATAAATGATCGGCTGTTTGCAGACATTTTCTCTTTAATACTATTTTTCCTTATAAATCAAAGGTAATAAATTACACACAACACATAAACGTATATTATATATTCTCCTAAACTTTACACTTAACATTATGTTTTATAAAATAAAGTATTGAAAGTAAAGCAAAAAATCTAAATGCCTGCTGTTTTTAACTTGGGGGTCATCTACGGGTTTGTGGCATCCAGTCACGGTGTTTGCTATCTTGACTCTTGTAAATTTGTTAAAGCATCTCAAGTGTTGTATGAAATAAGCTCATTTGCAACCTTATTTTTTCCTCCGAAAAGAATGTTTCGCACTTTTAACTTCTCCCCATCACAAAAAATGACCGTCCACTCCCAATGTCAAGAGCACCGACAGCTTCATCGGAGAGGTGTCAGATCGAGTCCAACAATGCAAAAATATCATGCGTTTTATTCCCCGGCATCCCGTTCGGCAGTGAAGTTTTCCTCCATTGTACTCCACTTCCCCGAGAGGACATAATGAAGGGGGATGCGGAGTACGCAGCTTTTGTTGAGTGGCCCTCTTTTCGTGTCTTTTGACAGCGATTCGACTCCATTCGGCAGTCATTTATCGCCTTTTGAAAACGATCACAGACACTCCACGACCCTTGTATATGTATGCCACAATAAAAGGGTTGCAGACGGAAAAAATTTGGCGCGAAACGGATCGCCAAATTAATTTTCTCGAAACCAATTTATGTATGCTATGTATGCGTGTGTGGATCTGTTTTACACTCATACATATGTATACATACATAGATACAGTTTAACAAGTAAATTAAAAGTTTTTAACACTGATTTTTTTTTTTTTTTTTACATTGAAATAAAATGTTATGGCAGATAATTGTAAGTTTGTATTTCTTTTGGGAGAAGGAGGAAAGTTTCTTATTTTTTCAGCTCGATTTTTTAAAAATTCCAAATTATTTCTACTTTTGAAAATGTCGAGAGGCACTAAAAATGTAACTAAAGAATTATACAATGAATGCACTAATTGAAATTATATATTTTACTTTTTTATCAATTTTGTGAGACCTAAATTTCCAAATTACCATAGACCAATTTTATTCTTAAACAAGTTCTTCGAAAATTTTATCAGTATTTATATCATCATAAACAGCTAATTTTGATTTTATATCGCAGAGATCTCATCATAGTGTATTATGCCTGCCTTACTCCGTTTTTAAAGAGAAGAAGGTAAATAAGCAGATTGCAGACTTTTATTGATGTTTCACTGTTCAGTAATTTCAGAGCTAATAATCAAAATTTAATAATAATCAAAACTATTCTAGAAGTTTTCCCTTTATACAACCAGTGTACGATTCATGAAAAAACTGGGACCTATTTAGGGCCCTTTCACAAAAATATATTTAATAAAACAATCCTCGCTACAAAATTATTCCTAATAAAACAGACCCCCTAACAAAGTTCCTCTTTATAAAACAGGGATATTTATAAAATTCCCTTTAATAAAATAGGTCTTTTCACAAAATTCCTTTTAATAAAACAGAAACCTTCGCAAAATTCTGTTTCATAAAAACATTCTCCATTAATTAATTTTTATTTTGTTAGGTTTTAAAATGTTTAATTTTCAAACAAAACAAGTTCGCCGAAAAAAGAATACTTTGTATAAACACTAAAGTAGTTGCTATTTAGTGAATGCTTAGTTCTAATTTGGGTAACTGGATTCACCTTTAGTTACAATCCCCTTTAGTTAAATTAAAAATAGCCGGTAATTAAACATTAAATCAACATTATTTTCCTAAATGAAATAAGGGGATTTTCTCAAATCACTTTTGCTGCAAAATAAAATATTGCATTATATCGTACTCACCAATGATTATAAAAATAAATAAATAGTACAAAGGAAATAAAGCGTGTCCAATCCGAATTTATTTACATTTATTATTAAAAAGAAAAATTGAAATCAAGGATCGGTCGAAACAGATCTTTAAGGTCGAAACCGAAACCGAATTTTGGTGATATTTCTATTTTTGGTCGCTGGGCTAAAATTCCTCGCATAGATAATCGGCCGTCATAAAATAAACCAAATCATACCTATTTTTGGTCGAAAACAAAAATGAAAATTCACCAAAATAATAAAGTAATGAATGCATACATAAATATACGTAATTACTAATTAATTATACTTATTTATTAATTACACTTCTTTATAACTTGCACTGACATCTTGAGTCAGTCTTGACAGAAAATTATAAACAATTAAGTTCATAGCAATAAATAGTCTCATTTGAGCCGATACAGCTTAAAACGATGAGTAATGTTGAAAATTTCCGAAGGAAGAAACGAGATTTTCGTAATACTGATATTTTCGGTTGAGTTTCAGTCCGGCCGAATTTTTAGCAGTATTTTCGCTGAAAACGAATTGTGGCAAAACGGAGATTTTGAGCCGAAATCGAAAACGAAACTTTCGGTCGATCTCCAATTGAAGTAATTTAGAAGAGAAAAACACCACGGATTAAATTGCAGTATTACACGTCTAGCTTAAAAGTTATATGCTTTGTTACACTAGATTAAATTGTATTTTATATGTATCTAATATATATGTTAACAATAATTCATGTAAAACTATTATTTGAAAATAGGAAGTGGATTATTTTAACTTACCGTAATTGTCTTTAAATAATCAAAAAAAAATTTTTTTGCATTTTCTATTTGAAAAAAAAAAAAAAAAATTATAATAAAATGACAATTGTTACAGCAATTCACGGATAACAATGTGACAACAAGTGCTCCAACATTTAACTAAAGATTTTGTCTGAAGTATTCAAACAAATTGCGACTCCAAGTACATGCTAAAAATCTAGCAGTAATTTCATCAGTTTTTTTTTTTTTTTCTTAATCGAGTTTTTTTTAAATTTGTTTGAATTTTTCAAATTTAGATTGCAAACGCATGTTCAGTTTACAGAGAGGTGAAGTAGAAATGAGGGCCAAAAGTAGCGTTCACAATAGTGGGGTTTTCAGATTAGAGGATGTTCAGAATACAGAAAGTTCATCATTTGTTAAGTCTATGGAGTTTCGCCGGGAACATTAGAATGTGTTCATAATACCGGGGTGTTCAGATTAGAGAGTGTTCAGATAGAGAGAGTCCACAGTACATGAAAACATTAACGATTTTTAGATTCATGATTCCTAGACAGATAACATTTTCCGACATTAAAGATTTTGAATATCAGCAATTGGATAAGCCCTTACTCATTTATTTATTTATTTATTTGTTTACCAACTCGTGTATAAATCGACTCCCTATTTTCAACCTCCAAATTTTGTCTAAAATGCTTCGACTTGTACACGAGCATATACGTTAAATATTATTCAAAATCCTTATGTATAAAATCGCCCCCAAGCTGCACAATTGCCAAATGTGGCAGACCACTATCAATAACCTCATAAACGTAGTATAAAAAGGTGAGACTATTGTGCGAGTGTGATTTATGCATCGCGCGAAGAAGTGGGAATGTTCAACCATTTTTCTCCCTTGACATACACTTTAATCCCTGCCACAGGGATAAATAAAGGCGTGCTATGATCCCCTAAATTATGAATAAAGTACATAAATACAAAAAGTTTTTGCTCTTAAAGTACTTTTTCCTAACCCATGTATGTATTTTATAATGTAATCCAATGTAGTGGGGGAAATAAAGAATCAACTTCTTTATTCATCCTATTTTAATACTGAGTGTAAAAATTTTGCCGCAGAAATATTTCACTTGCTTACAAACACTTATTTTCCATTTTTTTAAATTTAATTTTAAATGGATAATAAAAGTAAAGAAAGAATTACAAGTAATTATTTTCAAGAGAAAAAATGAATTGAAATTTTATTTCAGTAAATTTTAAATGGATAATGAAAATAAATTAATAATGACTTTCCCAGAGAAAAAAAAAAAATAAATTGATTTTTTTTTCACTAAATTTTAAATGAATAATAAAGTAAATATTTTAAAATAATTACATCCCAAGAGAAAAAATAAATTGATTTTTTTCATTAAATTTTAAATGAATAATTTAAAATAATTACTTTCAAAGAGGAAAAATAAATTGATTTTTTTTCTGTAAATTTTAAATGGATAATAAAAGTTAATAAATAATTGAAAATAATTACTTTCCAAGAGGAAAAAAAAATTGAAAATTTTGTTCACTAAATTTTAAATGGATATTAGAGGTAAATAAATAAATATAATTAAATATAAATACATTAGACAGTAAAATAAGACTCGAACAATGAAAGAACGATTGTTTGATATATTTTATGAACGAGTGATGGTGCAAATAGGATAATAAAATTATTATTACAATACAAATTTACAAATTATTATCACAATATTATTACAATGTAATTACTATAAGGTTAAAATTATTAATAACAATTAAAATGATAAAACTTTTTCTAATAATTATAATGATAAAACTATTAGTAATAATTAGAATGACAATATTATTATTAAAAATTGTATTGATAAAGTTGCTAATAATAGTTATTATGATAAAAATTATTGTTATTAATAATAATAATGGTAAACTTATTTATATTAATTCATTATATAATTGGTTTAACATTTCGAATGCTAGGCGAGTTAAAAGGTTTTTATTCACATCAATAATTATTCCGGGATGTTAGTGAGAATCATTATTTAACGTATTTAAAAAAAACATACAATGAAAATAAAACATAAATTACAAATAAATGTGTTATTTAAAATAACTGTGTTATTTTGTAGGTTGTATGTCTGTCTGTGCTTCATTATGTAATTTAATTTTTCAATCAGTTTTTTAATGAAGATTTGTGGTAATGATATTTAAAGATGTTCTTAAGTTCAAATATTAAAATTTTCAAAGTATTTATTTAATTAATTAATTAATTTTATTTTATTTTACTTTATTTTATTATAATTTTTTATGCTTTTAAATGCACAAAATTTACAGATGATGATAGATTGACTATGAAATCTAATAGATTTCTCTGTTTTTGATAAAGGTAAAAGGATCTTTCAGTAAATAAAGTCAAAGTTAACATTTTAAATCAATTTTCGGAGCACGATCGTCACGAGATCTTAATCGATTGCAATTCTATTTTTATTTATTTATTTAATTATTTTTGTTTAAATAAAAAGTAAAAATACTAATCGATTCCACATTATTTCAGCAGATATACTTGTAATTTCATGCTTTTGCAAATGCAACCCGCCCTGCAGTGCGTCACAAAGTTTTGCGAAATCGAGTGGGAAAAAATTCTCTTATTTTTACTTATTTATTTATTAATATATTTATTAGAATTGCTTTAATGGTGCTCTCAAAACCAAAAGGGCAACTTTATGATATAAATTATAGTTTATTTTTGTTCAAAAATGCGTGAAACTAGCAAGTGTTGTTAGTTAGAAACTATTTAATCGAACTTTTTTTTTTTTTTTTTTTTTTTTTAAATGCAATATTTTTGTCAAATAATATTGTTAAAGTGGGTGTTTTGAACCGAATTTTCGCGCGAAATAAAAATAACCACACAAGGAAGGGCGAGAAACGTCTTTAACGTTTATTAAAATCTCTCAATAGTTAATTTCTTTATCAAAAAGTGGCAAACTGAATTCGGTTTTAAATCGCTTCCATAGCCAGGCTTTCCAATTCCAGGCTTTCCAATTTGGTATCACTTCGTTAAAATATGAATTTGTAAATGTATTAAAACGTTTTGCGCTTGTTGAGTAGAGCAGTTGAGAACAGCCTTAATATAACGCAAGAATTTAAGATTCAGTTAGAACGAAAATATAAGTTTCAAAGAAAAGCATACAAATATATTGACCATATTTGGAGTAAAACAGATTCTTAAGAATACGGAAACTAAAGTTCCTAAGCTTAACATTATTTTTTTCACTTTTCCCTTCAGCACCACTTGATAATCCCTCTTAGGGATTTTATTTTCCAATTCTAAGAAAATTGTCACACAAACTTTTACGTTTTGTGCACTTGGGTAGTGCATATTGTTGTTTGAGTGATGTATACATAAATACTGACAGCGGAGTCACTAAGTCTGCACTTCCATTGTTGTGAAAGAGGGGATAGCTCATTGATGTAAAAAGCAACATACGTTCGACTCAACTTCGGTACCACAGTCAAAATGTTTCAGAGGGTGGGCCAAAAATATCAAAGAAAAAAAAAATTATGATTAAAAAAAAAAAAAAAAAAAAAGAAAGAAAGAAAAAAGTTCGGATTTACACCAATAGTTAAACAACATTCAAATTTGAAAGATGATACTTGAATTCTGTCTTCATTACTTTGAAAATATCATCATGAAATTTTCAAAAAAGATAGAGAGTTATTCATAAAAATGAAGGTTGTGTTTTGACTTAAGAAAAAAAAATATATGTGATGTTATATATAACAATACATCCTGATGCATATAATAAGTATTATTGAAATGTGCTTATACAGGGAGAATATAAATTGTTATCCCAACTTTTCAAAGCTATTAATAGCTTCCCTGATTTGCAACGTATTTTTGCCAATTGTGATTTGCCTGTACCACGTACGTGCATCCATATTCCAACTACGTCTTAATATTGATGTCATTCTAATTAGTTATTTTTTTTAATTTGTTCATTGCAATTTAGTTATCCTTTTCTCATTGGTCTAATTAATTAATTAAATCTTAATGAACGAATTCCGCCAAATTTACATTAGTCACTCTTTATCGTCCAAATAGGTTTGTTTCTGATTGGACACCAACATTTTTTGCACAAAAAAATTCAACTTATCTAATTTCAAAATTTCAGCAATTAAATGTACATTAGTTTGTCAGGAAAAGAATTGCCAAAACAATAAAATCGGAAACAAGAAGTTTGGACTATAAAAACTGATTGTCACGAATAGCGCGACATTAGTTCATCAAAGTTTATTTAATGAAATGGATCATAAAAAAAAAAAATTTAAATGAATGAATTAAAAAAAATAATTACTTATATCAATATTACGATATGTGCATATATCTCTTTCTCTGTGTATGTGCGTAATTCTTGTATTCGGCGTTCGTTCGTTAAATATTAATTAATTAGATCAATAAGAAAAGATAACTGAATTGCAACGAATGAATTAAAACAATTAATTAATTAGAATGCCATCTTATGTTGATCTGTATATCTCTTTCTGTATATGTATTTGCTCAATTCTTGTATTAGGCATTCATTCGTTAAGGATTAATTAATTAATGATTAGTGAGAAAAAAATTGCAATCAACGAATTAAAATAATTAATCAATATGTTGATTTGTATATAGCACTCTCTTTCTGTGTATAAGTACAATTCTTGCATTGTGTTCATTCATTAAGAGTTAATTAATTAATTAGATCAATGAGAAAAAGTAATAAAAATTGTAATGTACAAAAAGAAATATTTAATTAGAATAATATCAGTATGTTGATCGATGTATGTCTCAGTCTGTTCTGTGTATGCAAGGCCATAGCCAGAAAAATATCTCGGAGGGGGATTTGGAATTATGTGATTTTTATAGTTGGCCCACCTTAGATTTATTTTCTTTTAACTAATGGAACAGAGACGACTGTTAACAATTTTATTAAAATTTATTGTGAATTCAAGTAATTCAGTTTAATATAATTAAAAGAAAAAGTTAAGTATTTTGCATTGCAAATAAAATATTAAAATCTCATTCAAATTATTTTTTGGAAACAAATTGACTTTGGTGGCTTTTGAACGTGCCTTTTTGGTGCCTTTTGAATGTTAGATACATTTTAGATATGTTTTCAAATGTTTTGTTGCTATAGAAGTGTCATCCATAGCCTACGTCGGAATAGTTACATTTGTCGGTATTTTAAATATATTTCATCCCATTTTACTAGAATTTGGACTAAACAAGTCTTATGATCGACATCAGGTTGTTGTATAGTCATTTTATTTCGATTGTGTTTACATTTGGCTTTTACAGAGTACCGTTCCAGAACATAAACTTTAAAGATTTCTCAGAAATTGCTTTATTTTTTCAATATGCTAACTAAATAAAACAATAGTTATAATTTTTAAATCTTGATTTTGTAATTGATTTTCGAATCTTTACCATGTTGGATAAAGATTTCGGAGGGGGATCGAACCCTGGTTTGTGTGTATGTATTTGTGCAATTCTTGTTTTCCACATTTGCCCGGATTAATTCAAAATGTATTTTTTGGAATCACGTTACACATCGCAAATAATACTTAAAATTTAATCTTATTTAGCAAAAGTAAAGTCATCTATTCGTTTCTAAACAAGATCTCTATAGTCTTATAGTTTCGCTCCACTTACAGAAATTAAAATAGTACAATCCATTTGTTTTCTTCTTTTTTTTTGTTTTCTTCGCTGGGCATTAGTAGGGGAAAAATGCCGGTCCGGCCCCAGGAGGAGGATTGAGGATCGGAGGAGGGAGGAGGGCTCCTCCTCCTCAATCCTCCTCCTCAAGCCTCCTCCTCACACCTCCTCCTCAATCCTCCTCCTCCTCAATCCTCCTCCTCCTGACATCGTCTTGTAAGAGAAGGGGTTAAAAGGATTTTTTTTTTAATTTTAAGCAGGAATTTCAGGGAGTTAGAATTTTTAAACCATACTATAGTATGGGGGTGTTTTTTAATGTGGGGACTTTAAAAATTTTCGGCGTGTTACAGTACGTGGGGTATGTTTTTCGATTGACTTATGCTGTTGATCATTTAAAAAGGTAATTAAAAATTATGAGTGAAATTTTTTCAACATACTCCAGTATGAGGGTGATTCGAGCGGTGATTTATTAAGAAATTTTAATTTAGGAACTTTAAAATTTTCAACAGTTTAAATTTATTTTGAGTCAAGTGTAAAAGTTAATCCAATTTAACAAATGAATCATTAAAGTTAATTAAAAATAATAAGTGAAAAATAATGAAGGGACTTAGAATTTTTCGAGCGGTATTTTTTAGTCAAGTGTAGTACGTAGTGGAATTTAAGAAGTGAATAACAGCAATTAACGATAATTAGTAATTAATAAAAAAGTAATTAAAAATATTGAGTAAAAATAATGAAGGTAATAATTAAAAATGATAATTAAAAATAATGAGTAAAAAATAATGAAGGGAATTTTTCGGTGAACTTTAGTTTAAGGATTTATTTTTTGATTTGAAGCGGAAATTTTGGGGAGATTGATTTTTTTTTTTTTTTCACCGTGTTTTTAATAAGGGGTTAAGCGGATATTTTGGGGACACAGAATGTTTTTTTCTGTACTATTGTACGAGTAGTTTTTAATTTTAATGTGGTGACTTAAAAATTTTCAGTTTGGTGTAATTTAAGAGTTTATTTTTTGATTTTAAGCAGAAATTTTGGGGAGATTGATTTTTTTTTTTTTTTTTTTTTTTTTTTTCACCGTGTTTTAGATAATGGGTTAAGCGGGTATTTGGGGACATAGAATGTTTTTTTTTCAGTACTATTGTACGAGTGGTTTTCAATTTTAATGTGGCGACTTAAAAATTTTCAGTTTGGTGTAATTTAAGAGTTTATTTTTTCGATTTTAAGTGGAAATTTGGGGAGATTGATTTTTTTTTTTTTTCCACTGTGTTCTTACATGATGAGTTAAGCGGGTATTTTGGGGGAAATTATTATTTTAGACTAATCATTCACGAAGGATATTTTGCAGATATAAATGTTTAATAGGGGGGGTTTAACTTTTTTGCAATGAGATTGACGCGCGCTCGTCGACCTAACCGTATGGAGTTTGTAATTTTCTTTGAATCATGTGTGCATACTGGCTTAGACTATCTTAGAAAGACTTCCACCACCTTTATCTCCACCAAGTCATAAATAACACATGCTGGTAATGGGAATTTGTGAATATTAACTTTAAACATTAATTTAATGAAGGAACTTTAAAATTATTTCGAGTACTACTTTTAGTCAACTATGTTATACACTTAATATTTTAGAATAGTTAAAAAATAACTTTAAAGTTTGAATGAAAAAATATGTTTCAAAATGGGATTTTACGTGTTAGCATTGAATCGCACTCGTTGTCCTAACTGTTCGGAATATGTGGTTTCCTTCGAACCTTGGTGAAAATTTAATTGAAATGATTATTATTATTATTTTGTGTGTGTTGTATGTATGTGTATTTATGTTTGTGTATTGTATGCATGTATGTATGTGAATATATGTTTGTGTGTTGTATGCATGTGTGTGTATGTATATGCGTGTGTTGTATGTATGTATGTGTTGTATGTATGTATGTGTGTGTAAGTTGTATGTATGTGTATGTTGTATGTATGTGTTGTATGTATGTGTGTGTGTGTGTGTTGTATATATATATATATATATATATGTATGAAATAACACATGCTTGTAATGGGAATTTGAGAATAATAATTTTAAATATTAATTTAATGAAGGAACTTTAGAATTATTTCTAGTACTATTTTTAGTGAACTATGTCATACACTTGATATTTTGGAATAGTTAAAAAATAACTTTAAAATTTGAATGAAAAATATGTTTCAAAATTGAATTTTACGTACTAACATTTATTTACACTTGTCGACCTAACTGTTTAGAGTCCTTGATTATCTTCGAGCAATGGAAAATTTAATTTTATTAATTTATTTATTTAGTTAGATTATTTTTTGATGATACTGGTTTGAGGATGTTATTTTTGGATAATGAATAAATTTTAATGGTATTACTTTATTTTTAAGGGGTGTCTTACGAAGCGATTTAGATTGTTTTCGAGTGGAAAATTTAATCACATTTAATTTAAGAAATGGTTGATTAAAGGAAAAAAGGCAATTCAATTTAATTGGGTTCCTTTTTCGATAGATAAAAATAGGAATTAAAAATTTTATGAGAAATTTATTAATGAGAGTTATTGAAACTTATTATGAGTGTGACTCTATTTTAAGTAAAGGTTAGAAGAAAGTTTAAAAAATGACACTAAAAAATAAATATATTCATAACACATATATATATATACATAGAATTAACTAGCAGTATTTTTAAACTAGAATAACAAACTGAACAATTTTCGTGAATATTATGAAAAAATAAATGCGCTTTAGAGAACGAAAAATTACTATTTGATTGTTATTTAATATTATAAAAATATTTAAATCTAAGCATTTCGTTTTAGGTAACAAACTTACTTTATTAGTTTAGTATATATTAATTTTCATCGTATGGCATTCAAATCACCAGTGTTCATGCAATACGGATTTTCCTACTTATCACATGCGAATGACTAAGCATGATTCATTCTTATCTTAGATAAGATAT
Organism: Maratus speculifer; assembly: GCA_964019185.1. Taxonomy (NCBI): domain Eukaryota; kingdom Metazoa; phylum Arthropoda; class Arachnida; order Araneae; family Salticidae; genus Maratus; species Maratus speculifer. The sequence continues at coordinate 183,843,562 of OZ025296.1, read as the reverse complement.
TACCCCAGAGTCTTCAATTCAATCGACTATATATTTTAACTATGATTAACTAATGAAGATACCAATTGCGTCACAATAATGATTTTATTAATTCAGATTTTAAATTAATATCAAATTGGAGGCTTTTTCTCTTTTCTCACAGATTAACTTTAAATAAAACTTAAATATTTATATATTCATTTACTTTATTAGTAAAATAATGAATGTATCACATTCATTTAGGATTTAACTATTTGAAAATTTAAACTAACCTTTTAATTAAACGATCACATAATTAAAACTATTATAAAATTAAATGTTTAAAAATATAAACGAAGGGTTCATTTTAAAATTTACTCATACTTGGGAATAATTTACTTGGGGAATATTTCTTAGAACCAGTGAACATTTTTAAGGAAAGGTTTTCATAAATATATACTAGGGTATATATATATATATAGTAACATTTCATATAACATCAAATTTTAGCAAGTACATGTATTGGAACACCCCCCTTTTTTTCTATCATACTTTTTCTCTCTTTGTTGTACTACTTTGGTTGAGAAATGCGGTTCAAAAAATCCAATTTGACAAAACGGACTATGATTAGGTAGTTTTTGAATACCTGCTTTACGAAAATAAATTTAAACTTTTGACATAAAGCTGTTCTTTAATAATTTAAAACAGAAATTATTTTTTATAATTAATCCTTAACAACTTTAGACATGATTTGATGAGTCATAAGGTCATTAAAAGGTTTTTAACGTATTAATTAATTTTCTTAATCAGTTCTTCTAAATATTAAAAACTTATTCATAAGAAAATCTTACCTGGCTAGGAAAATTCAACCTCCTTGTATGTTGGTCTCGCAAGGACTGACTGATAACATGCCTGCTTATCTACCGAACCATGTGATAAGTGACGTTAGAGATCACGTGACCCTCATTATCTGCTGATAAGATAAGCACTGACTTGGAATGATCTTAATTAATTACCAAACTTCTCATTTTTTAAAAACCACACTAAACATTGCTCCCATTAATTAATCATGTACATATAATTTATATCGTTTATGATTATCAGTTTTATACTAACATTTAACACCTATACGTATGTGTTGTATTAATTCTGTTAGTTTAATTCATACAAATTTCAACTAAAGCATCCTATGCTAGTTTTCATATATTTATTATCACATCACGTGATACAATTTCTTGTGATGTTTTAGAAATAATAGATATTTAATTTTTTTAATTAGTTAAAAACATTAAAAAAATTTTTATTGCTTTTTAGCATAAATATTTTAAGAAAAACATATTTTATTCTGAAATATCAAATTTAAAAACTAACTCTTAAGAATATGACTCGATGCAGTTTACTCATTTTATACAAGTTAACTTTACTACTTGACAGAAATATATTCAAACGCAAAGTGATTTAACTTTCACATTTTTAAACTTATTTATGTAATGTACTAACATTTATTCATAATATGCATAATTTTATTAAAATTACTGAAGAAAATAAAATTTATACTAAGTAAAAATTTAAAACCACCAATTAAATATATTAAACAACATCAACAAACTTGTAATTAAGATATGAATAAATAAAAATATTTGAATCACACAATAATAAAAAGAAATACTTAATCATTCATAAAAATTCTTCCCTTGAACATTCGCATGTATGTTAGTAAAAATATAACACTAAACTTTTCAAAAAGATTATAAGCGTTTCCAAATCAACAAAGAAAATTGAGTATTAAATATCAAATAATGGACATGCACTCTATACACTAACATCTTACAACGTACTTAGTAACCAAATTTAATGATTTTTAAGCATGTCTTCTTAAATTTTTTTCAATGAAAGACTATCACAGTTGAATTTTTAGCTTTCTCTTCATAACTTTTTCGAGAAATATGTAATGTATACCACATGATTTCATTAAATGAATCACAATACAATTCAAACTTCTCATTTTCAATGTTTTATATATACTAGTGTCAATCAAGTAGGTGTTTATTCTGAACAATCATGACATAGTATATTGATGAAAAGTTTGTGTTGAACGGTTTTTAACTTAAATGGTGTGAGAGAAGGATATATTAGAACAGAAGTTATTAAATATAGAGTCTTTAAAGTTTATACCCGTGTAAAAATTGGCATTTCAAGAAACAAAGTTGTGTCATATTTGAAAGCATTCTTTATATTCGAAACGCACACATGATCACGATCACATCACTGAAGAGCATAGAGAAGCTGTTTATGTTGTATATAATTTGAATTTTCATTAACACAATATTATAACCGAAGTTTTTCGACAGTTTGAAAAATTATGATGTTCAACGTCTGCACACGTTAACACAGAATAAGATTAGCTTATGCCCTTTCGATGATAAGCGTTATTTGCAGATAAGATGTATTAACATAACAAAATTTTCTTGGTAATTTTACTCGCAGGTTTCGAAACCACAAACATCTGATCATACTTCTCATTTTTAACACGCGACACTAACCATTGGGCCATTAAAGCCCGTAATTTAGTAACTAAAAATTAAGAAAGATCATCGAAAATGATTACTTCACACATGCAAAAATAATTTTTATTGTGACTTATCAGTTAAAAATCACGAAGAAAAGAAAAATATCACATATGTTTTGGATTACTTTGAGATTTTATGAGTCACTTCATCAGTTAAATAGACATAACCACTTCTTATGAATCACTACTTATGCTTAAATTTTGAAACACTTGCTTATATGAAATGTATTATATTTTAGTTTATCAGTGATAGTGCGATTACTTGTTAATAATTTTAATGTTATTAAAAAAATTTAAAAAAATCAAATGTGAATAATTAATTAAAAAAACACAAGTCACTATTAAAGGTTTGAACAAATTATTAAAATTATTTTACAAAACTTTTCAAATTATTTAAAAATGTTTCACTAATATTTAGTAATCGTCAAATTTTAATGTCGATAATCATTTATGTGAGTCAGGTTTTCTGTTTTAACTGTTAAGTTATCAGATTCCCCCTTCAAGTACATCTCATTGATAAGTTTTAATCAACCAATCAACTATTTATTTACCCCAGCAACCAGCTATTTGTTTACCCTAGTAACCAAAAAGCTTTTGTCGACACATGAACAAAATTTTGAAGATGCAAGACTCTTCATTTTCATTCGAAAAAACAATGACTTATGTAATAAATTTTTTCTTTACTTAAATGAAACCTTCACATGTGTATGGTAAAACTTGGAAAATTTCATTTAATGCACAAATTTAAAGTTAACAGACAAGGTCTTCACACATCTTTTAGTATTTTACTAACACTTTGCCAAATATCTTTAGAAAACAACAACAGAATTTTAAATAATTATTTTAATAAAAATTCTCTTTTGTAAGTGACATTATTAAACTAACTTGAAAAATTAACTTGGCAACGCAAGTTTTCACTATTCCAACTAAGTAATATTCATAAGTTTTATATGATAAACAACCTGTTTGGTTATGTCCCAGCATGGCTTTATAAAATGTATCTAAAATAACCTTTAATATCAATGTTTAAAAATATGCGAATAATTCAGTTAGTCTTTTATAGATGATTATTTTCCCTTCTATTATTTAAAAGACATTTTAAAATAAAATTATTACTGATGCCAGTTTATCCCAGTGTTATGAAATGTGTATGCAAAACTTTTAATTCTAATTTTCACATTTTATTATTTCAAATTATTGTTTTCAAGTTATACTAAAATTTGGAAAAAAATATTTAATTTTCATGCATAATTAAATTGAAATACTTTAATAATAAAGACACATTTAACATTGTATACTCACCTAATCCAACACTTTCACAAATACACGTCCGACTCGCTCCAAGGTTTAGGAAGAAATGAGAGATTCAAAGTCCTTATCAGAAAATGTTATCAGATAGTCTTATCTTAAGATAAGTGACGTCAGAGAACATATGTCATCAACTGGTCACGTGATGTATATCACATGACCAGTGCTTTGTTAATTAATCTTATTAATTAATTATTAAGTATTAAATTATTAATTATTAATTAATTAATTATTAAGTATTAAATTAAATTATTTAATATTATTAATTAATCTTATTAAAAATAGTTATTATTTTTTAATAACAAAGAATTAATAATATTAAATAATTTAATTTAATACTTAATAATTAATTAATTAATAATTAATAATTTAATACTTAATAATTAATTAATAAGATTAATTAACAAAGCACTGGTCATGTGATATACATCACGTGACCAGTTGATGACATATGTTCTCTGACGTCACTTATCTTAAGATAAGACTATCTGATAACATTTTCTGATAAGGACTTTGAATCTCTCATTTCTTCCTAAACCTTGGAGCGTGTCGGACGTGTATTTGTGAAAGTGTTGGATTAGGTGAGTATACAATGTTAAATGTGTCTTTATTATTAAAGTATTTCAATTTAATTATGCATGAAAATTAAATATTTTTTTCCAAATTTTAGTACAACTTGAAAACAATAATTTGAAATAATAAAATGTGAAAATTAGAATTAAAAGTTTTGCATACACATTTCATAACACTGGGATAAACTGGCATCAGTAATAATTTTATTTTAAAATGTCTTTTAAATAATAGAAGGGAAAATAATCATCTATAAAAGACTAACTGAATTATTCGCATATTTTTAAACATTGATATTAAAGGTTATTTTAGATACATTTTATAAAGCCATGCTGGGACATAACCAAACAGGTTGTTTATCATATAAAACTTATGAATATTACTTAGTTGGAATAGTGAAAACTTGCGTTGCCAAGTTAATTTTTCAAGTTAGTTTAATAATGTCACTTACAAAAGAGAATTTTTATTAAAATAATTATTTAAAATTCTGTTGTTGTTTTCTAAAGATATTTGGCAAAGTGTTAGTAAAATACTAAAAGATGTGTGAAGACCTTGTCTGTTAACTTTAAATTTGTGCATTAAATGAAATTTTCCAAGTTTTACCATACACATGTGAAGGTTTCATTTAAGTAAAGAAAAAATTTATTACATAAGTCATTGTTTTTTCGAATGAAAATGAAGAGTCTTGCATCTTCAAAATTTTGTTCATGTGTCGACAAAAGCTTTTTGGTTACTAGGGTAAACAAATAGCTGGTTGCTGGGGTAAATAAATAGTTGATTGGTTGATTAAAACTTATCAATGAGATGTACTTGAAGGGGGAATCTGATAACTTAACAGTTAAAACAGAAAACCTGACTCACATAAATGATTATCGACATTAAAATTTGACGATTACTAAATATTAGTGAAACATTTTTAAATAATTTGAAAAGTTTTGTAAAATAATTTTAATAATTTGTTCAAACCTTTAATAGTGACTTGTGTTTTTTTAATTAATTATTCACATTTGATTTTTTTAAATTTTTTTAATAACATTAAAATTATTAACAAGTAATCGCACTATCACTGATAAACTAAAATATAATACATTTCATATAAGCAAGTGTTTCAAAATTTAAGCATAAGTAGTGATTCATAAGAAGTGGTTATGTCTATTTAACTGATGAAGTGACTCATAAAATCTCAAAGTAATCCAAAACATATGTGATATTTTTCTTTTCTTCGTGATTTTTAACTGATAAGTCACAATAAAAATTATTTTTGCATGTGTGAAGTAATCATTTTCGATGATCTTTCTTAATTTTTAGTTACTAAATTACGGGCTTTAATGGCCCAATGGTTAGTGTCGCGTGTTAAAAATGAGAAGTATGATCAGATGTTTGTGGTTTCGAAACCTGCGAGTAAAATTACCAAGAAAATTTTGTTATGTTAATACATCTTATCTGCAAATAACGCTTATCATCGAAAGGGCATAAGCTAATCTTATTCTGTGTTAACGTGTGCAGACGTTGAACATCATAATTTTTCAAACTGTCGAAAAACTTCGGTTATAATATTGTGTTAATGAAAATTCAAATTATATACAACATAAACAGCTTCTCTATGCTCTTCAGTGATGTGATCGTGATCATGTGTGCGTTTCGAATATAAAGAATGCTTTCAAATATGACACAACTTTGTTTCTTGAAATGCCAATTTTTACACGGGTATAAACTTTAAAGACTCTATATTTAATAACTTCTGTTCTAATATATCCTTCTCTCACACCATTTAAGTTAAAAACCGTTCAACACAAACTTTTCATCAATATACTATGTCATGATTGTTCAGAATAAACACCTACTTGATTGACACTAGTATATATAAAACATTGAAAATGAGAAGTTTGAATTGTATTGTGATTCATTTAATGAAATCATGTGGTATACATTACATATTTCTCGAAAAAGTTATGAAGAGAAAGCTAAAAATTCAACTGTGATAGTCTTTCATTGAAAAAAATTTAAGAAGACATGCTTAAAAATCATTAAATTTGGTTACTAAGTACGTTGTAAGATGTTAGTGTATAGAGTGCATGTCCATTATTTGATATTTAATACTCAATTTTCTTTGTTGATTTGGAAACGCTTATAATCTTTTTGAAAAGTTTAGTGTTATATTTTTACTAACATACATGCGAATGTTCAAGGGAAGAATTTTTATGAATGATTAAGTATTTCTTTTTATTATTGTGTGATTCAAATATTTTTATTTATTCATATCTTAATTACAAGTTTGTTGATGTTGTTTAATATATTTAATTGGTGGTTTTAAATTTTTACTTAGTATAAATTTTATTTTCTTCAGTAATTTTAATAAAATTATGCATATTATGAATAAATGTTAGTACATTACATAAATAAGTTTAAAAATGTGAAAGTTAAATCACTTTGCGTTTGAATATATTTCTGTCAAGTAGTAAAGTTAACTTGTATAAAATGAGTAAACTGCATCGAGTCATATTCTTAAGAGTTAGTTTTTAAATTTGATATTTCAGAATAAAATATGTTTTTCTTAAAATATTTATGCTAAAAAGCAATAAAAATTTTTTTAATGTTTTTAACTAATTAAAAAAATTAAATATCTATTATTTCTAAAACATCACAAGAAATTGTATCACGTGATGTGATAATAAATATATGAAAACTAGCATAGGATGCTTTAGTTGAAATTTGTATGAATTAAACTAACAGAATTAATACAACACATACGTATAGGTGTTAAATGTTAGTATAAAACTGATAATCATAAACGATATAAATTATATGTACATGATTAATTAATGGGAGCAATGTTTAGTGTGGTTTTTAAAAAATGAGAAGTTTGGTAATTAATTAAGATCATTCCAAGTCAGTGCTTATCTTATCAGCAGATAATGAGGGTCACGTGATCTCTAACGTCACTTATCACATGGTTCGGTAGATAAGCAGGCATGTTATCAGTCAGTCCTTGCGAGACCAACATACAAGGAGGTTGAATTTTCCTAGCCAGGTAAGATTTTCTTATGAATAAGTTTTTAATATTTAGAAGAACTGATTAAGAAAATTAATTAATACGTTAAAAACCTTTTAATGACCTTATGACTCATCAAATCATGTCTAAAGTTGTTAAGGATTAATTATAAAAAATAATTTCTGTTTTAAATTATTAAAGAACAGCTTTATGTCAAAAGTTTAAATTTATTTTCGTAAAGCAGGTATTCAAAAACTACCTAATCATAGTCCGTTTTGTCAAATTGGATTTTTTGAACCGCATTTCTCAACCAAAGTAGTACAACAAAGAGAGAAAAAGTATGATAGAAAAAAAGGGGGGTGTTCCAATACATGTACTTGCTAAAATTTGATGTTATATGAAATGTTACTATATATATATATATACCCTAGTATATATTTATGAAAACCTTTCCTTAAAAATGTTCACTGGTTCTAAGAAATATTCCCCAAGTAAATTATTCCCAAGTATGAGTAAATTTTAAAATGAACCCTTCGTTTATATTTTTAAACATTTAATTTTATAATAGTTTTAATTATGTGATCGTTTAATTAAAAGGTTAGTTTAAATTTTCAAATAGTTAAATCCTAAATGAATGTGATACATTCATTATTTTACTAATAAAGTAAATGAATATATAAATATTTAAGTTTTATTTAAAGTTAATCTGTGAGAAAAGAGAAAAAGCCTCCAATTTGATATTAATTTAAAATCTGAATTAATAAAATCATTATTGTGACGCAATTGGTATCTTCATTAGTTAATCATAGTTAAAATATATAGTCGATTGAATTGAAGACTCTGGGGTAATATCTTATCTAAGATAAGAATGAATCATGCTTAGTCATTCGCATGTGATAAGTAGGAAAATCCGTATTGCATGAACACTGGTGATTTGAATGCCATACGATGAAAATTAATATATACTAAACTAATAAAGTAAGTTTGTTACCTAAAACGAAATGCTTAGATTTAAATATTTTTATAATATTAAATAACAATCAAATAGTAATTTTTCGTTCTCTAAAGCGCATTTATTTTTTCATAATATTCACGAAAATTGTTCAGTTTGTTATTCTAGTTTAAAAATACTGCTAGTTAATTCTATGTATATATATATATGTGTTATGAATATATTTATTTTTTAGTGTCATTTTTTAAACTTTCTTCTAACCTTTACTTAAAATAGAGTCACACTCATAATAAGTTTCAATAACTCTCATTAATAAATTTCTCATAAAATTTTTAATTCCTATTTTTATCTATCGAAAAAGGAACCCAATTAAATTGAATTGCCTTTTTTCCTTTAATCAACCATTTCTTAAATTAAATGTGATTAAATTTTCCACTCGAAAACAATCTAAATCGCTTCGTAAGACACCCCTTAAAAATAAAGTAATACCATTAAAATTTATTCATTATCCAAAAATAACATCCTCAAACCAGTATCATCAAAAAATAATCTAACTAAATAAATAAATTAATAAAATTAAATTTTCCATTGCTCGAAGATAATCAAGGACTCTAAACAGTTAGGTCGACAAGTGTAAATAAATGTTAGTACGTAAAATTCAATTTTGAAACATATTTTTCATTCAAATTTTAAAGTTATTTTTTAACTATTCCAAAATATCAAGTGTATGACATAGTTCACTAAAAATAGTACTAGAAATAATTCTAAAGTTCCTTCATTAAATTAATATTTAAAATTATTATTCTCAAATTCCCATTACAAGCATGTGTTATTTCATACATATATATATATATATATATACAACACACACACACACACATACATACAACACATACATACAACATACACATACATACAACTTACACACACATACATACATACAACACATACATACATACAACACACGCATATACATACACACACATGCATACAACACACAAACATATATTCACATACATACATGCATACAATACACAAACATAAATACACATACATACAACACACACAAAATAATAATAATAATCATTTCAATTAAATTTTCACCAAGGTTCGAAGGAAACCACATATTCCGAACAGTTAGGACAACGAGTGCGATTCAATGCTAACACGTAAAATCCCATTTTGAAACATATTTTTTCATTCAAACTTTAAAGTTATTTTTTAACTATTCTAAAATATTAAGTGTATAACATAGTTGACTAAAAGTAGTACTCGAAATAATTTTAAAGTTCCTTCATTAAATTAATGTTTAAAGTTAATATTCACAAATTCCCATTACCAGCATGTGTTATTTATGACTTGGTGGAGATAAAGGTGGTGGAAGTCTTTCTAAGATAGTCTAAGCCAGTATGCACACATGATTCAAAGAAAATTACAAACTCCATACGGTTAGGTCGACGAGCGCGCGTCAATCTCATTGCAAAAAAGTTAAACTCCCCCTATTAAACATTTATATCTGCAAAATATCCTTCGTGAATGATTAGTCTAAAATAATAATTTCCCCCAAAATACCCGCTTAACTCATCATGTAAGAACACAGTGGAAAAAAAAAAAAAATCAATCTCCCCAAATTTCCACTTAAAATCGAAAAAATAAACTCTTAAATTACACCAAACTGAAAATTTTTAAGTCGCCACATTAAAATTGAAAACCACTCGTACAATAGTACTGAAAAAAAAAACATTCTATGTCCCCAAATACCCGCTTAACCCATTATCTAAAACACGGTGAAAAAAAAAAAAAAAAAAAAAAAAAAATCAATCTCCCCAAAATTTCTGCTTAAAATCAAAAAATAAACTCTTAAATTACACCAAACTGAAAATTTTTAAGTCACCACATTAAAATTAAAAACTACTCGTACAATAGTACAGAAAAAAACATTCTGTGTCCCCAAAATATCCGCTTAACCCCTTATTAAAAACACGGTGAAAAAAAAAAAAAAATCAATCTCCCCAAAATTTCCGCTTCAAATCAAAAAATAAATCCTTAAACTAAAGTTCACCGAAAAATTCCCTTCATTATTTTTTACTCATTATTTTTAATTATCATTTTTAATTATTACCTTCATTATTTTTACTCAATATTTTTAATTACTTTTTTATTAATTACTAATTATCGTTAATTGCTGTTATTCACTTCTTAAATTCCACTACGTACTACACTTGACTAAAAAATACCGCTCGAAAAATTCTAAGTCCCTTCATTATTTTTCACTTATTATTTTTAATTAACTTTAATGATTCATTTGTTAAATTGGATTAACTTTTACACTTGACTCAAAATAAATTTAAACTGTTGAAAATTTTAAAGTTCCTAAATTAAAATTTCTTAATAAATCACCGCTCGAATCACCCTCATACTGGAGTATGTTGAAAAAATTTCACTCATAATTTTTAATTACCTTTTTAAATGATCAACAGCATAAGTCAATCGAAAAACATACCCCACGTACTGTAACACGCCGAAAATTTTTAAAGTCCCCACATTAAAAAACACCCCCATACTATAGTATGGTTTAAAAATTCTAACTCCCTGAAATTCCTGCTTAAAATTAAAAAAAAAATCCTTTTAACCCCTTCTCTTACAAGACGATGTCAGGAGGAGGAGGATTGAGGAGGAGGAGGATTGAGGAGGAGGTGTGAGGAGGAGGCTTGAGGAGGAGGATTGAGGAGGAGGAGCCCTCCTCCCTCCTCCGATCCTCAATCCTCCTCCTGGGGCCGGACCGGCATTTTTCCCCTACTGGCATTCACCGTAACGAATAGCATGTCATGCTCTTATGCCTAACCACTGTTCGTAATTAAGGGGTTTGACCTAAGTGGTCAATATATAGAACAAATCACGAACTTTGACGTGACTTCGAACTCACTCCACAATTTCGTTAAGAGAGTTGGTCACTCAGCTTCGGAATTCCCTTCACTAACGTAAAGTCTATGGGCGTTTGATGCATTCTTATAAATATCTCCTCGGGAAATTAATACTTTTAGCTTCTATTTTTTGTATACGTTTCTTAAAAGATGCCACTGTTTTTCTAAGTTTCAAAATATTTCTAAAGTATATACTTAATTTTATGTGAAGTATTAAAATTTACTTACAGTTCATCAACTTTTAACACATTAAATATTAAATTAAGTATAGATCTTAGATCTATTTTGAGAACTAAGAAAAACAGAAACTTTTTTAAAAAGCGTATACAAATAATAATAATAATAATAATAATAATAATAATAATAATAATAATAATAATAATAATAATAATAATAATAATAATAATAATAATAATAATTTTTTTCAGATATTTTAAATGTACAAATGCATGAAACATTCAAATACTTAACATTACGGAGGAGAGGCTGAGTGACCAGCCATCTTAAACGTATTTGAATACATATTAAGTCTCTTTTCAGTAAATGTATATCATTTACAACAGGACATAATGATGGTAAAGAAGACAAGACTATAGTGAATGGAGTGTATGTCGTTTATAGTTCGTTTGCATATACACAAAATAATTCTGCTGCATTAAGGTTCCATGGAGGAGAGAATAGTTTACATTACCGGCATCTTTCAGTGATGCTAGTGATGCCGTTGGTCGCCAACAGAACTATACCTTTTCGTTGCCACACAAAACCATGTTTCTTTTCCATCCGTTTGGTGCAAACCGTATCTTTGTATGTTGATTAGTTTTCGAATTATTCATTTTTAAAGTTCGTCCTGACTTTTGGATCGCCCGGTACATTATAATGACGTTACACAACGTCGCAAGCATAATGGAATTATATCTCCAAGTTGAGGTGACATTAGAACATAACGGAGTATGGAGTGCGCGGCACACAGGTTTAGGTACAGGGAATACAAAATAATTCTGATTGATAAACTGCTGAAATTGTTTTTCGGTTTTAGCATGCATTTTTAGCAATATCAAATGTTAGTCTATTAAGTGGTATGTCTAATTTCTAATTTAGCAGATCAACACAAAAGAAATAACGGCTTTGTTCGAGAATTACTTAAAATGTGGTTTAACCATTATTATTATATGCATTTTTCAACTGAATATATTTTATTAATAATGTATATAAAGATTTCTAGCCCATATACAGGGTTATTCAAAAGAATTCGAACACATTACAATATATGAACATAAATTGTTGATAGTGAATTTTCAATTGCAATATACATTTTACAGCTTAATTAAATTTGACTATTATTCTATTTCATTTATAAAAAAATTATTATAAAATATTTGATAATACTATTTGATATATAAAATATTTACAATATCTATAAGTATTGCACGAAACTGAACAATATTGTTCCAGAAACCTTGCTCCTACTTGTATTTTGTTTTACCAGAATGATTATAAATGAATGAGATGATGATGGTGGTAATACTAACAATAATTTATCTAACAATTTTACATTCTTCTTTGAGCAGCTGGAAATTTTCTCTTGTTTGTCATTTAACAATAAAAGTATTTAATTTACTTTTCGCATTTTTTACATTTTTGCATAATTGATTTTTTAACACCTTATCCAACAAATTAATATGGAAAACTTCCGAGATTATCAGATAAAATAACCCCGAAGTAGATCAGTTACGCCGCATACATTATTAATGAGAATGAGTTTATTTTATTTCGATCCTAGGAATTATCAGTTAAATAATGTAAAAGTAAATTAATTTTATTTAAAATTATTCAGATTACAAACAAGAGTTTTCCCTTTATTTTTAATTCCCTCATCTAGTCACACGGTTTTTCCCGGTTAAACTACTAGATTTCTAAAAATAAATGCACCTAATAAATATGCAAAATTAATTCGATCATTGTTTTTCTAAATAGTTAAAATTTCTCGATCTTAAAATATTTTTGCTTCTATCGCCAGTCTTGATTGTATAACCGCTATCGATTTCGAAGGAAACTTTTGCCAATTCATTGCATTACTTAAGTAATGCAATTATTCCAAAGCTCCAATTGTGCAAAAGTTCCAATTGGAACAAATGGGAAACTGCGCGCTTTAAAACCGTTATAACAATTTAAATAGGAGAAATGATGAAAAAATCAATCATGATGACAAACATATTTTTAAAAGAAGTCATTTCCACTACAACCATTGCTTTTAAAGCTAAATTTTGAAAACGAACCAATATATATAAAGATTTTTGTGTCTCGGTTTCCTTTTAAGAAAATAAAAGGATTAATCATTTTTTAGAAATAAAAAAAGAAATTTAATAATTTTGTGTCGCGAAAAAACTTGAGGCTTTTCTCAACTGCTCTACTCAACAAGCGTACAAAATGCTGTGACACATTTACAAATTCAATTTTTAACGGAAACATATAAAGTTGGAAAGCCTGACTATCAAAGATATTTGGAATCGAATTGTGTTTTCTATTTTTGATCAATAAATTATTTATCAAGTTATAGGCGATTATGAGTCTTGTGACAACCTGTTTTTCTTCTTTCCCTGACTGGTATTTCTCCTTTCCTCCGGAAATTCGATTCAAAACCCCCCACTTTAACACTATTTTCTAAAAAGATTTATTGCGTTTCCAAATATACAGAAAAAATGAGCGCAATTAGATAGCTTCTGATCAACAATACCAGCTCATTTTATGCATTTCTGAACAAAAATAAATTAAAAATTATGTAACAAAGTTGCTCTTTTTGATTTAAGAACACCCTTAAGTAAAAAATTCACTTCACTTATTCTAACTTCTTTTCTACCATTATCTGAAACATGCATCAAAAATACGCTGCAATCAGCTGTTTTTTAAAGTTCACTGAACCGTTTAAAAGATTCCTCGAACTAGGATTTCTTCGTAAATAATTATCGAGAATCTTTTAGCTGTTTCGCCAAGTTTCCAAAAACAGGATTTTATAATTATTTTATTACTCTCAGGCAGGTTCTTTTTTAACATTGTTATCCTTTTATTTGACTTTTTTACCGATACGAGAACAACTTGCGGACACAGAATAAATGTGAAGAGAAAAAGTTTAATTGGCGATGTATCAATAACTGTCGCAACAGGGGGTAAAAATTTACGGGATCTTCTTCGATACAAATGATGAAACTATAGTTATAAAAGTTTTCAACAATGTTGCTCAATTTGATAGGTTTATAGCGAAAACTAGATGATTTTGCTCTTATTTTTGGCAATAGATGTTTTTTTTTTTTTTTTCAAATGGCAGAAGGATTTAGGAGTCGATTTTTTTAAAAATTCGAATCACGTTCAAATATTAGGCGCACCGCTGAAAGATGAAGGAAGTGCATGGTTGCATAGATGTAATATTTCAACATGCTTTACTGTACGTAATTGAAAAAATTTCTTTTGAAAAAGATGACTACGTGTTGTTCATTATGATAGAAATGCTGTACTACTGGATGAGTATAACAAAATATCAGAATCCATCGAAAACAATTCAAAAGTTCAAGAGGTAACTTTATTTTCTATTAGAGAGTAAGGGATTTTCCATGTAAAATTGCTATTTTGAAAAAATTAAATAATAAGTTAATTTTTATGTAATTATATGTTATTTCTTGGCATATGCATTCCAGGATAATGACAATTTCATTATAAAGCATATTTTACTTTTTTTTTTTCCCCCAATCTTTAGGTGTAACATCTTAATTTTGTTTGAAAGAACATGTTTAAATTATAGTAGCCCAAATTTCATGTAATGTTAAGTTTTATTTGTTAATTTATGGAAGCCAGGGAAGTGAAATAATAAAAATCTACTCAATTTTTACAAAGACATTAATCACATTATTTTCAAAGAAATATCTAAAAGATCTTGCTTCTATAGCTATGATTTTACTACTTCTGACTTGAACTATCTCAAAAAATAAGAAGAATCGCTCTGCAGTGCCATATTTATACCAGATAAAGTACTAAAGTGAGCATGCCAGGAAAATGACGCTCATTTCAGCGACAATCATATTTAATTATTGAAAAATATTTGTAAAATATAGAATTTGTAACTTTCTTCATTTATGAGTTTTATAAGCTATAAATATCAATTATAAATGAATAAATAAAAAAAAAACTAGAAAAAGATACTTATACAGTATAAAAGAGAGGGCCTTTACTTTGCAGACATCGCAATGTGATGCCAGGAAAATGACAATCTGGAATTCTAAGTCTTTTAATCGCTTTATTTATGTTATTAGAAATTTAAGGCCTCTGGAAAATACTGTTAAGGATATTTTTTATTAGAATGTATCAAAATAAATTGCATTATATAACATTTAATAGGAATTTTATTGTGTGGACTGCAATTTCCGTATATTTTTACATTCACAGTAATGTAAATGAGGACCCCAGAAGCCATGGGTATAAGTGGAAAAATTGAAAGATCTGAAGTAAATGCATAGGCTAATCTTTAAATAAAGCTATAGATTTGGAGATTTAAAAAAATGTGAGTGATTTTCTATGAATTTCTATGAAATATGTTTAACCAAGTTACGTGATGAGTTCTTAGAGTTTTGACTACCAACTAAACATCAGCAAAAATTACATAAAAAACTATTATTTGAACTGATATAAATGAAATTGATAATTCGATGTATATACATATATAAACAGTATTTAATTGACTCAAATTATGTTACATGCATTAATTTTTCAATATATTTTTCTTAAATTTGATTGCATGGTAGCTAATTGCATAAGCACTTCATTGTATTAATATTTAATTTTGTATATTTTAGCAAATCTATAAAAATATTTCATCAACACATGTGTAAAAGTAAATGAGGCAGACAGCAACTTTTAAGCTGTTGATCAAATATATTTAGTATTTATTGTAAAGAGTATTTAATTGGAATAAAAAAATAACTTATACATTTTAATAAACTGTGATTCTTTTGATAAAAATTACTTTTTTTTTTTTTTTTTTTTTTTTTTTTAAATAAATTTTCCATCTCCATTCATTTTATATAATCTATTCATAAAAACATATAAATAAATAAAATAATGAAAATCTGTTTAACCAAGTATAGTGTACGACTAATTATCTTCTTCCAGTTATTTCTGGATTGATTGCTTTATATATTTTGAATTCATTCCGTGTGATTTCCTGTTTGAAAAGAAATCAATTAATTCTCCTGGGTCATGTTTTAATGGAAACATTCCTCAGTCAGTTTAAATTAATCTCGAATTATAAAATTTTTTTGGCAACATGTATGTAGACTTACAATTCATACATATTTCTCTCACATACTCATGTGGCTGTGATTTTTATTCACAAAATCTTCAATTGATCATGCTATTCGTTCTAATTTTTAATAACTTTTTTTTATATACGATAGCCCAAATTCTGCATATTTTTAGTTTATTAAAAAGCAGTTTTTTGCTGACAATTCTGCCATGTCTCCGCATTCCTTTTTCCTTTTACTTTTATGGATATTCTTCATAACAGTTTAAAGCTTCATCTTTCATTTGTATTATATATATTATTATATTTTAAATTATTATATACATTATATTTTACATTATTATATATATTATATTTTACGTTATTATATATATTATTTCATTTTACATGATACCCTTTATCTACAAATCTGCGTGTAAAGACTACAATGTGTTTTTTAAACATCATTTTTATACGATAATTATGAACAATTTTGACATGAATTTTACTAAATCAGACGGCAAACTATCACTGGAAAAGTTTATTTTTGTGTAGAATTTTAAAAAATTGAGATTTCTTTTTTAACACAATAAGAGTTT
The DNA here is from genome assembly GCA_964019185.1 of Maratus speculifer. NCBI lineage: Eukaryota > Metazoa > Arthropoda > Arachnida > Araneae > Salticidae > Maratus > Maratus speculifer. The sequence continues at coordinate 183,826,424 of OZ025296.1, read as the reverse complement.
AAAAAAAACCTTAAAGTCAATTTTTGTTTCATATATAGATATATTTTTTTTCGTTTGGGTTAAATTATAATTTTTTAATGCTCGTACAGAACCGGGTAAATTACAAAAAATATGCACATTTTCTATTTATTTTAACTTAATGCACAAAACACGTGTGATAAATCATTCAGATTCTCGAACATATCCTCAGTTTTTCGCATAACTTGAAAAATACTCTCCAAATAGGACCACTTTAAAAGGCGTTTAAACTGAGCCATTTTGCAGTCTTCAACTATAATCAAATCCGAACCATATTACTAGTTTCGGAACCTAAACATCTAATCTTCTAAAGTGAAATACCCATCCTACAAAAATTTTAATAAAAGAAAAGAACCTGTACATAGAGGAAGTATGGCGCCACTAAGTACAAACACTCTGTTTTCCTCATTTTTATTTATTTTTTTATAAAGTAAGACTAGGAAAAAAAATACAGATGTAGGAAAATAAACATACTACCAATCTTGTCTCCCACCTACTTCCAAACCAATAAAATCGCTACCGTAATTTTCAAATATGAAAAACGAATTTTCTGTTTCGTAGAAACTCGGCTGCGGCGAGAAATAATAACTATATACAAGCGCGGGGGAAAAAAATAATCAAAAATTATAACAGACCACCCCCTTGAATCGAAAGATGCTGTGAGTTTTCTGAGAAATCATGAGTATATATACGTAACGCTGGTAGTCCGCTGTTATTACGAGCGAGGGCGGAGAGACAGAAAGGGAAGAAAAAAGTCAAGGGGCTTATTTGCACTGCTTTCCCAGGTAGTTATTCTCGGTGAATGTTTTGACAGCTCCGATGAGCAGTTACGGATATTTTCATTTTTTATTCTTTCTTTTTCTTTTTCTCAGAAGGATTTCGTAGTCTTAAAACTTGAAGCTATGTTCAACTTAAAGCAGATTGAGTAACATGGAAGCCGACAAGGAATGAAAAAAATAGAGGAGGGGGAAGGGAGAGATGGCTATTGCCTCGCCCTAGATTTTTCTATTTAATTAAGCTTTTTAATTTCTTTCACTAATAATGTATGTATATATGTATATATATGTATATATATACATATATATATATATATATATATATATATATATATATATATATATATATATATATATATATATATATATATATATATATATATATATATATATATATATATATATATATATTATTTTCAAATGACTTAAAATAAGCGATGCTTTTGGGTTATAGCGACCACCGAGAATAAATCGTCAAATTATAAAAAAAAATACGGCGTTATAATAATATACGATGTATATCACATTTCGTGGCGCATACGGACCAAATAGGAAGCATATATGACATAAATATATACTGCGAGTATTATGTACAGAATTTATACATGGCATATAAGACGTAAATAATATTTGTACGCAATGACGTATGTATGGCACATTTATGAGCGTTTGAAGTTTGAAGTATATGTATATGATGCATAAGCTTTGTGGTAATCTTGGAGAAATCTTAATCGAATCTTAGCATAGTCATAATTTTAGGGGCAGCCTAAAAAAAAAAAAAAAAAAAAAAAAAAAAAAAAAGAAAGATAGAAAAAAGAAACAATGATTTTTTGTTGGGAGTGGGTGGAAAAGGGAGGAGAGTCTGCGATCCTTATTATTATTATTATTATTATTATTATTATTATTATTATTATTATTATTATTATTATTATTATTATTATTATTATTATTATTATTATTATTATATGTGAAAGACGAGATTTTAGTTTTTCCTTCTTCTTATGTTCATGTTCTTAAAGATTGCGTTATATACAGGAGTCGTTCAGGAGAGCAGAGACACCCTTGAAGAAATGCATCATAATTTTTTTCAGATTTGCATTTTGAAATGAGCCTGTAGAAGCTTATTTTTGGATTTTTTTTGTTTCTCTTATAAATCATTTCAATACTGCACTTTTATGATTTTGAAAGATTCAAAAATTGTCTTGTATTGGGTGCTCTAATAAAAAAACTCTTAGTTTAGCTTATTCCATGTTTGTATTCGACATTTAAAAAAAAAAAAAAAAAAAAAAGGAAAAATATGGTTTTGGCAGCGGACTGCAGACTTATCATTTGCAAAATCTTGAACCCACTATGTGAAAAGCGTAGAATAAAAAATGTAGTGTAATGAAGAATAAATCGCTTTTTTAAAGGTCATTATAAGGCAACAATGGCTTATAACTCAAGTTGAATTCATTTATCGAAATATAAATGAAGACATTTGATTATAAATACCTTAAATAGGAATGTTTGCAAGTCTCATCTTCTCATGTTTTTATGTTTCAAAAGTGGGCCAGAAAATATCGTGGGGAATATATATATATATACAATAGACTCTCAAACGCAATCAGTCTTCGAAGTCATACCTTAATGCAAAACACCTAAAAGCTAAATTTTACTCGATTTTACCTGTTCCCAATCCTCCATGTTTTCATACTTTTGGTGCAGGAAAGCACTATGGTAAACTTATGAGTCAACCGGTAAAATGAGATTTTTAGGTGCTTTCCATCAAGATATCATTTGACAGACCGATTGCTTTTAATATACGAATCGAGATTTAACTACTTATAATTTTTTATCCGTGAGCCCGATAAGGTGATTGTTTTTGCTGCCGCCTCCCGATTTAATAAATCTCAGTTTCGTATACTAACATGGACCTATCTTTTCGGAAAGTTCTCCGCTCATTCTAAAATACAGATAAAGCGAAATGCGTTTTATGCGTTCAGGATTTACGGGTACTTAGCCAGATGCTCGGGAATGATGAACTTAGGTGTTGACCAACATGGGCCTAGACCAATTCGGCCATGGCAGGAGAGGATACACGCTTTCCTGGAGAGGACAGCTCATGCTACAGGTAAGCATTTATCTTGACCTGGGCGGAAGTGTGAAGGTAAAAAAGGTTTTTTTGCCAAGAAAACTGCCGGAGCAGAACCATTAAAAGATGGTCTGGATTTCTTTTTACTTGGATTGTCCGAATCACGGGACCAAGACGAGCGTTCACCCCCTCCTCGCATTCTGTCGCAGTCCTGCTGTCATCTGTGGTTGTCCACTCCCTGCCATTAACCCTTCTTTTAACTGGCTTTTTTCACCAACAACAAACCCTCATCTAACAATTTCGGTCGTCGAAAATAGAATAAAGACAGCAAAATCATTTCCATAAAAAAGGATTCAAATAAGAAGACGTCCTAAGATTATTGGTTTGTCTCTTCTGCATGATACTATGTATTAAAAGAATGGATGTTGTTGCGGTCATACACTCCATTCATGATGTGAAAAAATAGTGTAATTTACGTGTTTCTTTTGCTTTGCCGTAAACAATTTTGTTCTTTTTTTAAGTGCACGTCAGTATAATCGCGATTAAAAAGGTCAAATAAATATGTTGCTTTCTCAAATTTTCATTCTGCGATAATAAACAAAAATTAAGGTTTTAAAAAAAATTAATTATAATAAGATTTTGTTAAGCTAATGCTTGTAATCTGTTATAATGTTATGCCTACTTTTAAAAAAAATCAATGTGTGATAGTTTTCCTACTTAAAAAATTAGTAAACAATTTTGTTCTTTTTGAGTGCGCTTCAGTAATCGCAATTAAATACGTGAAACAAGTATATTGCACTCTCATATTTTCATTCTGTGACGATAAAAAGAACTAAAGTTAAATAGAATAATATTTTGTTAATAATCGAGAGTTAATGCTTGCAGTCTGTTATAATGTATGCCTAATAATAATAATATTAAAATAGGGCATGATACTTTTCTCACATTAAAAACTTAACTCTGAGAGCGTTGTGAATATCAAGTAGTAAAATACTTTTGTACTTTTGTAATACTTGTGTAAAATACTTTTAGAGAAACAATTATACAACATCCTGGATATTAAAATTAAAACACATTCTTTAAATGCAAAGAATAATGAAATAAATGCATATAATTTAAAATACATTTAGAAAAGAAATCTCGTTCAAAACTATATATTTCAAATGTATGAAAAACACTTCTTATTGAATAAATAAATACGTACATACGGGCGTGTATATATTATATACAAAGACATACGAAACTATGCATGAAGCCAATGAAATATGAACTAACCTATATGTCAACTTATATGCATATCATATATGCAAGGCTGTAGTGAAGGGTATACGGTGATATACGCCATATACCTTTTGGATTTTTTAAGTAACACAGTATACTCTCTGTTCCTCGTATAAACTATAGCATATGCTATCTAGAGTATACACTCTATCAGTGTTAAATTCAGACATTTCTCTTGGGGAGAATTGCTGTGGCTACTGGGGGGGGGGGGGGCATTATAGAATTCCGAGTGAGAGTAGCTCTTTTTGACCATTAAAAGCATAAAGTCTGGGGGTCAAATTTTCTGGGGGGGAGAATTCAGTGTTCAGGGAAGGTGGTAGGTAATGGTGGGTATACGGTGATATATATGGTATGCCTCTGATATTTTAATAACACCGTGTACCGTCTGTGTCTCATAAAAGCTAAAGCAGATACTACCTAGGGCATACGTTCTGTCAGAGTTGAATTCAGACATTTTTGTCCGGGAAAATTCCTGTGGCTCTGGGAGGGAAATTGAATTTTTTAAAAGCATTAAGTCTAAAATTTTCCGGTGTGTGTGTGTGGGGGGGGGGGGGGGAGGGAGAGGGAGGGGATAAACCTTCCGGACGTATAACCTCTGATTTTTTTTTACGACTACACCACTGTATATATGTCAACTTTATGTTAACGCACAAGTAAGTGAAATTAAAAAAAATATTATAATGCCATACTCCAAATATACTGTTTTGTGTGAATAATTTTTTCAGTTATTTCAGTTAAAGTTGATTGCCATTTGCTGTCTCTTTTTAAAAAATTTCAATATTACACAGTGAACGGGCATTTATATTATTAGTGAAGCTTTTTTATTAAAAATATTTAATAAAATACAAAATGATATTTAATCAATAGTTCTGTTTAGATTTGTAATATCGAAACTTTATATTAATTAAAGAAATGAAGTGCCTTTATTAACACTGAAACGGCCTTAAATTTAATTCACGTCCTTATAAATACACTATATTGCCATTGATTATGGGACACTTGCGATTTTAGACATTTTACTAAATATCTAGAAAAATACATGAAGAATCATCTCGAAACTCTTAGTGTATAAATATAATAGTATACGTCATACATCTCCGTGAAGATTTTTTACCGAAACTCCATAGGGGACCGCCAACTAATTAAAAAACAATGAATATCTTTTGAATAACCCTGTCAAAACTAATGTAGCAAAAGCGCTCAAACTCTAGATTATAATTGAATGCCTTATTGTAATACACTGTGTTCATTTTTATGCAAATAGCATGCATACTCGCAGAGTAATTAAGGTTTTTATAAAAATGGTCTCAAATTTTTCCAAGTTTTTTCCTTATAATTTTCAGAGTTCTTAATATAAAATAATATTTTTTTTCAGAAAATATGACAAACAACATTGCACACAGTACCCTGTAATCAGAATTAAAAAATAATGAATATTGTATACAAAATGAGTTGGTTTACTAAATACTTTTTTACTGCGCATGCGTCAACGATATCAAAATTCAATTTGCATATTATGTTAGCTAAATGTATGGAGCAACTTTTGTGAAAGTCACAAAATCATAACTTGAAAATTCTGAAAATAATCGTCAATTGAATAAGTTGAAAATCCGTTATTCTCAAAATGAAGCAAAAACATGAGGGGTTGTATCCATATATTCATTGATTAGTGTCAATATAGAATACACAAAACGGGATGTTACGACTACTTTTGGATAAAATCCCTCATTTTTTTGCTTCATTTTGGAAACAACGGATTTTGTCCTTTTTCTATAGACGATAACTTTCAGAATTTTTAAGCTATAATTCTGAGACTTTTACAAAAGTTGCTCTATACATTTAGCGAACATAATATGCAAATGAAATTTTGATATCTTCGACGCATGCGCAGTAAAAAATTATTTAGTAAACCTACTCATTTTTCATACAATTTTTATTATTTTTTAATTCTGATTACAGGGTACTGTGTGCAATGCCGTTTGTCATATTTTCTGAAAAAAATATTATTTTATATTAAGAACTCTGAAAATTATAAAGGAAAAACTTTGGAAAATTTGGGGCCATTTTTATAAAAACCTTAATTACTCTGCGAGTATGCATGCTATTTGCATAAAAAAGAAAACAGTGTATTACAATAAGGCATTCAAGCATAATCTAGAGTTTAAGCGCTTTTACTACATTAGTTTTGACAGGGTTATTCAAAAGATATTCATTCTTTTTTAATTTGTTGACGGTCCCCTATGGAGTTTCGGTAAAAAATCTTCACGGAGATGTATGACGTATACTATTATATTTATACACTAAGAGTTTCGAGATGATTCCTCATGTATTTTTCTAGATATTTAGTAAAATGTCTAAAATCGCAAGTGTCCCATAATCAATGGCAATATAGTGTATTACTCTGTCTGATCCAAACTGACCGCTAGGGCTGTGCTAATGTTGTACAGGGGGCATAATATAACAGAGAGAGTTGGAACCATAATAACCATATATTTCCTCAAGAAAGTTTTAAAAGTCGCAGTTTTCGCTGATAAAAGCTATAGCGGTGCAAATTTGTGAAAAATATTGGGCGGTCTGAAATTTATGGTAAACTTTTAAGTAAAATGCTATATTTCTGAATTCCTATTTCTTTGAAGGAAGAGCTGAGAGATGAAATGCTTGCATTAAAAACATTATTTAATTAAAACATACATAATTAATTTGTAATCAATTTTGTAGTGCAAATTATAGGTGGGTTTACGCTCCACGAGCCTGTATAAGTAGATGCTACAGGCAAAAATGACAATAAAAAATAGCTATAATCATATTAATAATAATAAAAATAATAAGTATTATAATAAGTATTAAAATCATATTGTAATAAGTATAATAATTATTTTAAAAATTAATTAAAGTATACTATAATCATTATAATAGTAATAATATTTATAATATAGTTATTAATAATTCCAATTAATACCAATTATTTATAATTAATAAGTATTATATATTGCATTGAGAACTTTAATATTCAGATAAAACTTTTATTTATTTATTTATTTATTTTTGTATGTGTTATGAATTTTTTTTAGGTTATCAGCTCATATTTAGCTTCAAGAATATTTTGTTTTACAATATGGCAGGAAACATCTACTGAAATATTATTCATTACTATAAGTCTTACGTTAAAATGGCTAAGAAATTTACCTTCAAAGGAAGATCCATTCCGCAAAGTGAATTCACCATAGCTGCTCTTAATCAAAATTCCTTCTTTGTTTTCGAGATGCATGATGGCATCGAATTTCTCCAGGAGCACACTATACTTTATGACTTAGTTTCAGATTCATTTCCATCGTTTCTTGCTCTCCATGCGTTCGTGATTTAGGATTTAACTGTTTGTCTCTTTTTCTTTCTTTCTTTTTTCTACTTTAAATTTCATTTAATCTTAAATGGCGATTGAGTTGCTGACTAATAGGACTTTTCAGTTATTTTAGTTTCCGGTTTCATCAATGAAACATTATTTCGATATATTAAAATAAATTAGAGCCATGTTGAAAGAAAGATTTCTCTTTTAGTTTTGCAAACACATACTATGAAGAAAATTATTTTTAAAAATACTTTTTTAAAAATGAGATTGAAATGTTGTATAAATGTTTATTCTTAAAATATGTTTATTTTCATCATTAAAGAATACATTTCTTCTTTAGTGCAAACATTATGATTCATAGTTTATCAAAGCATATAGCTGCAAGTATCTAAATATTTTCATAAATGCATAAAGTTATTAGTATTTTTATCTACTCTTATTTTGTTTTCTGAATTATTTTAGGATTAAATTTTGAAATTGTATAAAATTAAATCCACTAAAGACACTAGTCACATCGAAATGAGAATTAATTATTTCAAAAGCATTGCATTATTCACGCACAGTCTTCTAAAAAAAAAAGTAATTGGAAAAAAAAAAAAAAAAAAAAATCTGCAGTTTTGCTGTAATTAGTGCAATTTCCAGATGGTAGAAACTTTATATTAATGAAAAATTATTTGCATAGCTTGGACAGAAAAAAAATCTTTAAAATCACAAATCTTAGTAATTCCAGGCTTTAATATCGTACTTTAAATGTGTTAGCACACGGGTGACCAGAAAGCTACTGTTGGTTTCTAATAAAATGCCAGGTTTGTATCTTCAGTAATCTTCAGCTGTATTTTGAAGAAATCCCGAACTAGTAAAAATTGATAATGATGAACAACCATTTCCAAAACTTCGAAAAGTAATATAAAATCACAAACTCATGCTTTTGTTCGCCATGATATCAGCATTTAATATCATACTAATAAACATTTTGATGTGCAAGAATCACAAAATTACTGCTGGTTTCTTATAAACCGTCAAGCTTACATCTTCTGCAATCTCCGGTTGTATTTAGAAGAAATCCCGAACTGGTAAAAACTGATATTGATGGACAAGCATTACCGAAGCTGCTCCAAAAAATAATTAAAATCAGAAACTCGAACTTTTGTTCGACACAATTTCAGTCTTTAATATCATACTATAAAGATGTTGATATACAAGAATTCCAAAACTGCTGCTGGTTTCTCATAAACCGTCATGTTTATTTCTTCCACGATCTTCTGTTGTATTTAGAAGGCATCCCGAATTGGTAAAAACTGATATTGATAAACTAACATTTCCGTAAACTCTTCCAAAAATAATTAAAATCACAAACTCATATTTCCTTTCGTCCTAATTTCAGTCTTTAATATCATGCTACAAATGTGTTCACATACAAGCGTCCACAAAATTACTGCTGGTTTCTTATAAAATGGCAGGTTTGTAAAATGAGAAACTAGCGGGAAAAAAAACACTAAACTTCTAGGAGTGGGCAAGACCCAATGCGTGTGAAAAGCGTGATTTCGATTTATTGATAAGGCATCGCTCGTGACCTCAGCTTCCCCAGGTTGTGTTCTTGTTTCTGAGGTTCATCATAGTAATCGCTTTCCTTTTAAAACGATGGGGTCTTCCAAGAGAGGGTAGGTCGCGTGGACGGAATGACGAATCCGATTTTTTTAGTGCGAAGAATCAATTAAGGGAGCGTTTCACCACTCCCGATCGCCTAATTTACGAGTTAGATATCGGACAGGGAACTTCGTTAAGACGTTTTAAATTCGAAGTACTTCAGGTTTAATGGCTAATCGAAATGCATCCGAATGACGCAATTCGATACGAAGATGGATGGGAATCATCAAGCGCGGGACCCTATTTGGTTGTTTTGCGGTAATTAACCTGCCAGTAGTAAAAATATCACTTTTGAGTTTTGGAAAAGAATATTCTGCAAACAAGGTCGGTGCACTTTAACTTCTGTTATAATGAGGCTTCCTTAAGTGACTATGGTGGGATTTAGTACTCGCTAAGATAATATGTTGTTACATTATGTGAACATCGAATGGAGAAATTCCAAATTTTCAGAGTAACAACATGTGCCCCACCAAAGAGAGACAGGGTATCTGATAATTAAAAAAGTAATAATTAATAAATAAAATAAAATAGTCATGAAATGTAATTATCTCATGCATCTGTGGTAAATTAAACTCTAATAGAAAACTGAGTGCGGGAGCTTGGGGGAAAAGTCAACGGACATGAAATAATATCTCTCCTCTCTCGGACAAAACGAATTTTATTTCTTTTTATTTTTCAGTTCATATTTTAAAAATTATCTGACGTGCGTATATGTGAAGGTCTGGGGCATCAGTTTTATGTTTACGAAAATGAAAATGCATAGTAACTAGCAAAAGCCATGCTTTGTTTGGATTCGCGAAGCATTATTTTATAAAACAGATATTTGAAAGTAAAAATATTTTTTTATTTCATTTTTGCATCTTTAATAAACAAAAACGTTATTTTATGTTTTGGCGCATTTTAATTTTTTATTTATGATGTAAGACTGGCATAATAAAATATTTTCGAAGCAAACATTTACAAAATATTTTTAAATTTTCAACTAAAAGCTCTTTTAAAGATGTTTTTACAATTTCCAGTAACCACTGGTGTTTTTTAAAGTTGTTTGAAATATGCATGTTTCCAATCTTTGTAATGGCCCCACCAGTGGCCGAGAGGTTCGGACCTCTCAACTGGTAGACGGCAGGTGCTGGGTTCGAACCCAATCGCGGCTGTCGGCCTAACCGTTCGGAGTTTTCGTGGTTTTCTTCGAACCTTGCGTAAATACGGGTTAGGTTCCCTTAGAAAGACCCCCACGAAGGGCATTCCCCCCTGGTCCTATATCCCTAGCGCAGATAATCGGACGTCAAAAATCAATCAATCAATCAACCAATCTTTGTAATTAACATCAAATAATCTTTGATAGCTATTTTAGAATAATATATTTGAAGAGAGCTTGAAGAAAGTTACTTCTTCAAAATCCTACTTTCTGGAAATCATATGAAATCTGCTCTCGTTCATACTATGAATTTTTAACTGTAATTTTTTTTTCTAATTTCTTTATTTTTATACATGTTAGCTTATCAGAATTTTCAATATTGTAGAATTTTTCGTAAGGAAAATTTCTATTGAATGCTTAATTTTGAAGGATTTTCACTCTCGACAACGTTACGTACGTTTTTAAGCCAACTTGTGTCTGTATATCCTCAATATCTACAACTGCTTCATCTAATGTTAAACCTTGGGATTTATGAATTGTAACAGCAAAAGCTAACTGCAGAAGAAATTCTTTCTTTGAGCAATTTATGCTTCCATTTTTCCAGAATTTAATTATTGGGGGAATTGGTACGCAACAATTCTTATAAGTTAAATTATTGTAGTATTCAAATTTATCCATGATTATTCGCGATATCTGGTCTGGTGGCTTGTGATTTTCTTTATTACGTGCAACAAAGTCTAAAGTCCCGTTCACTAAACCTTTTTCGGTCCACAAATAAGAACGTAAAATTACTTTAGATTCAAGTGATAAAGTAAGAAATGATTAAAGTCAATTTGTCGTTTCTGAATCGGTCAACTTTGCTTTAGTACATTTATAAAGAACTTGAATCGAGGCAACAACTTCACGCTTCAATTCTTTTAATTTTTCATTTATATAACAAATTTAACAATTAATTTTATTTGTTTACAACTCTTTTGTTGCCACTTTACAAAAAAAAAAAAAAAAAAAAAAAAAAAATCCATAATTCGCGTTTGTAATGACCGAAAGATGGCGTTGTATTAGACCTGATAATCGTTTGTTTACGTTTGTTTGTTTACGTTCCATGCTGTAGCACTGTAGCATAGAACCAGTTTAAAGAGCTAGTTAAAGTGCTGTTTTTTATCTTTTTTATTTAATTATGGGAGATAAATTACAAATATCGACAATTTTAGAATTTGTAGATGCTGGAAAATCTAGTAAATGCTTTAGAGAAGCTGAAGCAATTATTGATGCAAAGAGAATAATAATGTGCGGCATTAAAGAATGTAAAGGAGATGAAATAGAGATTGTAGGCTCGTGTTTACAAACAAGCCAAACAAAAGCAAATCCCCATTTCATTTCAGGTTTGCTAGTTAAGGAGAACAAAAAATTGAAAATAAAAAAATTTTCTTGCTCTTGCAAAGCTGGGTCAAGCGAATCATGCAAGCATTGTGTTGCGGTCATGTTATTTTGTCATGAGTAAGTCAAATGTACTTTTTTATATTATAGATCTAAACTTTGTGTATAAAATTTTGATTTTTGATAATTTTAATACAAAGAACCCAACGTTGCATTCGTTATAGAACTGTTTATTTATTTATTATAGAACTGTTTATTTATTTATCGGCCTTTTAAACACTGATTTCAGCGGAAGATGCTCATGGTATCAGTTCTATTTCTTTTAGTTCGACTTTGTCCGCGAGAGGGCGTCTATTTCATTTCAAACGCGAATAAATTTTTTTAAAATGTTTAAGTGTCATCTGTGCAAACGATTTTGCTGAATAATGAAAACATTGTATTTATTAAATTAATCATGATTCTATCTACAATTACTTACTCCATGAATTATATATTTTTTTTTCTGAAAATATACGCGTTTCATTTTTTATTTATTTGCTAAAATGCGTCCGTATTGTAAATGCATGTAAAATAAATTAATTAAAATAATAATTTTTTTAACGTTTTACTGTAAAAAAAATTATATTGTGCAAATCTACAGATCATAATTTATTTGTGTGTTTAATTTGAAGTTAAAATATTGAATGGTTTTTTTTGTAAAGCGTACGACAAAATGTAATTTGAGTGGCCTAGTAGAGGATTCGCTTCGCTCATCCTAATAATAGTGTTACATATAATTTAACATTTAGACTGCGCGTAACGAATAAAATTATTATTGTAGCAATTAAAATATTTCTTAACCAGTGGACCCATTTAGGTCTGCACTGCAATCTTTAAGATTATGTCTTAATATGTTTTTCATTAATATTTAATTAACTGCAATTTTTAATGAAACAACGTGCTTTAACAAAATGTGAATACATTATGTCAAAAGCTTGTTCAAGAAGCTTTTGTGTGGAAGTTTTCGTACACTGTAAAAAAAAATCTGTAAAGGTACTACACTTTATCTAGGAAACTGGGATTCCAATAACTTTTCCTGTAACGGTAACAACAAAAACTCAAGTTTTAGAATCGGTTACATGGACTTTTCCTGTTATCGTTACATGAAAAGTTCTTGGAATCCCAGTTTCCTAGAAAATGTTTAGTATCGTTACAGATTTTTTTTTTTTTTTTTACAGTGTACGTGCATAAAAAAAAAGAATTTTGATATAAGAGATTGTGATTATTAAATTTATGCCGAGATGTTTAAAACTATCTTGCATAAAAATGTCCGAGAGGAATATTTTTGAGTTAAGGTTTGCTTGTTTATATAGTCTCCATAAAGAAAGTTTTGAAAATGATCGCGTTATCTGACAGATAAGTTAACCAAAGACTTTCTGCGATTATTGACCAATTTCAGAAACAGGAGTTTTGACGCAGACTGCGATTCACTGGTAAAATCTCTTTCCCCAGTTCCTCTTTCTATTCCGTTCTGCCTATGAGTGAGATAATTAAATTTTTTCTGTCTGTTTTTTTAATAGCCTTATTATTCACTGTAACACTATTATAATAATAATATTTATACGTAAAACTATTATAATAACAATAATGATAAGAACATATTCTAACCTAACTAAGGTATCACGCTACCCTGGCGAAAATTTTTGCTTACAGTGTTTTATATTTACTATCCCTTCCTTTGTTTCGTTTAATTTTTACTTTATCTTATTTTCAATGCATTTTTGAACAATATAAGTAGACAAAATTCTTCGAAATACATTTTAGTGCGTTCTTTAAAAGTTTTTTTTTTTTTTATATAAATAATAATAATATAAAAAACCAAATTATGTAGACCTACATTTCGTACATAAATTTAAGTGTAAAATATCATAAAAGTCCGCCTGCGCTAGAACCATTTTATGAAGAAATTAATGTTTTATTTCACAGATAAATAGTTATTAACTCATAATAAGTACATTGAATCACAAAAAAAGATAATTAAAATGAGAATTATTATAAGGGTAGTAAGAGAAGTATAATAAAATCAATATCTAACTTGGAAAAAAAAATTTCCTACAAAAAATATCTTAGAAAAATTCGATATAGGGTGGAACTATTCACACACACTATAAAATTAAAAATAAAAATTATATATAAATAAAATATTTTACAAACAGTGATGCTTATGTAAATATTTATTTTGTTTTTATTTAATAACGTTTTTTTATTTTTTTATTTAACAAATGCATTCTGAAATCTCTCCTAAATCAAAGATAACATGAAGCAGTTAATTTCACAATTTACAGAAGTTTCATTCAGTCTTAGTCATATGAAAAAATATTTGATCGTTTTTTAATTCCTTCAAAACAACTTGTTGAAGAAATAAAAATGGTAATTATGTACACGGCCTTTTCAACCATTTTTTGTGGTAGCGCTATAATTATCAACGTAAATAGAGCGATCAAAATGGGGAGTGTTATAGAAATAAAGAAAAATAAATAATTCAAGTTTTTTCCCTTAAATATCTCATATATAGAAAGATTACATTAAAAAATCTATTTTTGAATGAAAATATACGTATATATGTATATATATATAAAGAAAGAAAGAAATTCTAAAAAACAAATTATGACATACATATAGAAAAAGTTACAGTGGAGCATAATATCAAATTTTATCATGGTTAAGATAATATATTTGGTTGCCATTTTTTAATCTTCAATGGAAATATTTTAATAAATAACTAGCCCAATGGAATTGCTATGCATTTCGGAATGGCTATTCATTTTATAAATAGTTTACACATGATTTATTTTCGTATTTTATATTATGCATATCCATGATATGTAAGTATTAGGTGGCTCCCAATGACTAGTTTTACTGGGAAGGATGATATTATGTAATGGATAACAGTAAAAATATACATATATATCATAACTGATTTAGCTTTCGGTAGGGAAAATAGCTAAAGATTTTTTAAATAATGAATAAATAAATAATAATTAAAAAAATAACTATAACATATATATATATATATATATATATAATACAAAAATCTGTGCCCCCCCCCCCCTCCAAAAAAATCTTCCTATTGCAATATTAATTTAAATCATAGTGAAAATTATTTATCTGGCATATTAAAATTTCACTTTTATTTTATTTATTTATTTATTTATTTTTTATTTTTATTTTATTTACTTATTTATTTATTTATTTATTTATTTTTTTTTTGGTAAAATTAAAGAAAAAGAGGAAGAACAGAGGGGCTAATAAACAAACACTTTTAAACGCAAACATTTGACTAATAGTGAAAATTGATAAAATATGGTGTCGTCGTTCGCAATAGATTAATCTACAAAATTTAGAATAAACAAATTAGTTGAATGTTACTATTATACAATAGGAAAGTCAATGGGTTTCGTTAATCAATTAAAAAATTACCATTCGAAATGAAAAAGTTTTCAAAATTTAGAATTAACAAATTAGTTGAATACTACTATTATACAATAGGAAAGTCAATGGGTTTCGTTAATCAATTAAAAAATTACCATTCGAAATGAATAAGTTTTCAAAATTTAGAATTAACAAACTGATTAAAAATAACTAAAGATTTTAATACAACAGGGTATCCAAAGTCCTTCTTTAGTTAGTTAAACACTTTGCATTTGTTTACAAATGCATGTCGGTATACAGTTGATATATACAATATTGTATTGCCATCCAGAATTAATAACTTTTCAAAATTCAAACGAACTGATTTCAAAAATTACTAAAGATTTTATTACAATAAAGAAAATTTATTTTATTTTTAAATCAATTAAAAGGTGAGTATTTATTTTCAAATAAATGATAGATTCCAAATTATAAAATATTGTATTGTCATTCGGAATTAATAACTTATTAAAATTTAGAATCAATCAAATTCATTTTGAATGTTCTAAAGATTTTATTACAATAAAGAAAATTTATGGTATTTTTCTTTAACCCTTTCCGGCACGGGCAAAATCTGTTAGTAAAATAAGAAATTATCGACTGATACCGGAATTCCCAAACGAATTTTTGATATATTTTGAAATCCCTAATTTAAGCTTTTATTGTAAAATCAAAATTTTACTAAAATATTATTGGTGTCGTTTGCAAGTTTGGAATTAAAATTAGATATCCTATACCGGGCACAGTGTGCCGGAAAGGGTTAAATCAAATAAAATTCGTGTATTTGTACACAAATAAATGTCAGGATCTAATTGATAAAATGTCATATTGCCATTCAAAATGAATAACTTTTCAAAATTTAGAATAAACAAACTGATTAAAAATTAGTGAAGATTTTCATACAAAGGGATATTAAGAGACTTTCTTTAATTAGTTAAGTACTTTGCATTTGTTTACGCATACATGACGGAATATAGTTGATACAAGATTGTATTGTCCTTCGGAATAAATATCTTTTTTTAATTTAGAAAACAAACTAATTTTGAAATTTACTAAAGATTTTTTTTTTTTCAATAAAGAACATTTCTGATACTTTTTAAATCAATTAAAATGTTTGCCTTTTTTTACAAATAAATGATCGAAAATAATTCATAAAATATTGTATTCACATACAGAATGAATAACTTTTCAAAATTTAAAATAAACACATCTATTTAAAACATGTTAAAGATTCTAATTTAATAAAAAAAAATTAATAGCTTAAAAAATCGATTAATAAGCTTGCATTTATTCACAAATAAATAACAGAATCCTATAAAAATTTACATTTTTACGGTTACGTCTCTGTATGGTTTTACAGAAATGGGTGTACACTGCTATGAAATTGTTTTAATGTATATACTGTCTATAACAAGCCAAAAGAGAAAAGTTTTTTTATTTTAATCATTATCACCGAAGTGTTTAGGGAAAGTGGTCTAGTCACGATGTTGTTCTTTAATCGGTTTCGGGATCGAGAACACTAGCCTATAGCCCACCCTCTTCTGAAGAGAACGAAAAATAAAAATGATAGATGTAAAAAGTGTAAGGAGCAAAGTCGTATGGGATCTTGATGAAAGCCCACACTCGAAAGCAGGGTTGAATCAGCCTATGCCCCGATTAAAATAATTGTTTTTCCCTTGTTCTGTTACGTCATGAATTTTACTAGGCCAGTAGCATCTGTAAGCTTCTGTTTAAAAAAGAATTAGCTTATATATATATACCCTTTTCTTTTCGGGATACTAATTCAATACAAAATATGGTTACCAAGTCAAAATGCTGGAATACCTCAAGTTTAATGCTCCCATTACCACTTTTTATTCTCTCTCTGTTTTCTTCTCTTTAATACTTTCGAACATAATGAAAAGTGTTTATGAATTTGATTTTTCAGTCTCTCCGTGGTCTAACTGGTGTAAATATACTTGAAAAAACGTGTAATTTTTACATTTTAGTGAGGCTATAGCTATCGACTTCTCGCGATTGAAAATAAATTGTATAACATTAAAAGTTTGCAAGTACATGCAAAAAAAAAAAAAAAAAAAAAAAAAAAAAATGCTGTTTGGGTAAAAAATTATTTGATTGTTTATTTAAATGCTTCATTTCATTGTATGAAAATATAAAATTTCTTAATAACGTTCTGTTTGTTTTGGAAATCATTCCATAATTTATGCTGATGATTTTTATTTATTTATTTGTGTGCACGCGCAAAACTGTCTAAACTACTCAATTTTTACCCGACTACGGCAAAGCCAAAGGAGGGTTATGATTTTGACAGGCTATGTATGTATGTATGTATGTATGTATGTATGTATGTATGTATGTATGTATGTATGTATGTTCATCTGTTCCCTCGTAACTTCTAAACCACTAATCAGAATTCGACAAATGACATATCATTAGAAGCGTCTTAATTGTCCGCTGGTTATAGGCTATATAGATTTTCACCAAATTCAATGTGGCGCCCTCTAGCGGACAAAATATACAGAGTAAAAAAATAAAGTTAAGCTAGATATGCCGTGTTTGGTATCATTTTAAAGCGCTTCACTTGTACATTTCGAATATATATATATTACTAGCATTTGCTTGTGACTTTACTTGCATTTATGGGCTAATTGCATATAATTCACATCTTTTCGTTCTTAATTTCTTTGGTACTTAGTAATCAGAATAAGACCACTGCAGTGCCATTAGAAGGGTCTTGATCTTGATATTCTGTTGGTTGTGAGCTATAAAGTTTGTCACCAAATTTACTATTATGCCCTCTAGCGGACAAAAAGTATTGTACTTGTACATTTTGAATATATCTATATATTACTAGCATTTGCTTGTGACTTTACCTGTATTCATGGGGTACTTTTATACTTTTTCAGCGTAGTTTTTTGTCGTAGTTGGGTTTTAGTTTTTTTACTTTATCTTGTTAAAAGCTAATATTATTACCGTAGTCAAGCTCTTTAAACACAATTTCCCATTCTTTGTTTTGGTTTCAAATCTCAAAGCTGTGTATAAGTGCAACGTTTTTATGCAACCAAAAATATTCTTGCATACAATTAAAAAAAGCATTTAAGAAGAAAAATAATAATAACACGCCACTCTATCCAAAAACAATTAAATTTAATGTATTTTAAAGCTGTGTTTCTTTTCTTTGCTTTCTTTTTCTTTTCTTTTTATTATTTTTTCCCTTTATTTAGATACTTACATTTCAGTTAAAGATCAATGAAAAGGTGTACTTAAGTTTAAAAAGAAAAAAAAACATATTGTCATGTTAACCAGTTTATATGATCCCATGCCATTAAAAAAGTTCCTTATGATTCGGTATTGATTTTTCTATTGGTAATCATTAGAGTTTTACTTCCTTCCTTTAGCACAGACCACTTTTTGCTCGCTAGTTGTCGGCCCAGTTAGCTCAGAAAGAAAGCAATAAAAATGAAAAAAAAAAAAATGGCCAGCTAATTTTAAATGCCCATCCATTGGCCATTCCTCATTGCCGATTTATTCCAAAACAATTCATCGAAAACAAACTCTACTTCATCAAAAGGTACATCAAAACGTATTTTCATCCTTGACGTGATATAAAAGATCTACTGCATAATTTCTCTCAATCGAATTATTACTGCAGTGACGCACTTCCCCTCTCGTCAATATGGACTTCCAAGAAGGAGTTTTTTAGGTGCGTTCGTAATTATGTAAATACATAGCACCTATATAGTTGTCGTTCAGTCCGTCCATCCGCATATAACAACGCAAAAACTACCCAACGGAATCGTTTTAAATTTAAAATATATAATTATTATAAAATTTTGTCAAGTCATTTCAAGTTTTATGAAAATCGGATGCATAGATCAAATACAGGGACAATCAAAAGTATTTCGTTACATTACGGTCAATGGGGGAAAAAATTTCAAATGCATTTTAATCCTTTAAAATTTAAAATATATAACTATTACATAATTCTGTAGAGTCATTTAAAATTTTATGAAAATCAGATGTATAGTTTAATTACAGGGAAAATCAAAAGTATTCCGTTACTTTGCGGCCAATAGGAAAAAATAGTTTCAAGTGCATTTTAATGGTGTTGCACTCATTCGACCATACTAAAATTGATATGCATCTCTAAAGTACATTTTATAATATACATTTTGCATAATCTGTTGTGCAAAGAACATTTGTTATTGATTTACAAGGCCATACAAAAGTATTCCTTTACATAATGGTATAGGGAGAACATTGTTTGGTGCGCATTTTAATTGTAATTAACTATTTACAGTTTTGTGAAATTGATATATGAGAATTATATTTTTAAAACTTCGTTATCGTACGAACGCACCTCATTTGCTACGCTTCACGTGCAATTTCCAACTTGTTTTTTTCTTCCATTGTTTTGTTTTGTTTTTTTTTTTACAGTAACTGAAGCCCGTATTAAACGTGTAAACATTTAAATGGTCCTGTCCCTTACATTGAATAAATTGAATTGAGTTTCCGGCAGAAACTAAATAGTTTTCCAGTCTTATGATATAAGAAAGAAACATTACTTTGGTAATTTTAGCTAAAAAGCACGTTAATGACAATTTGTGTGTGAATACGAATGAATAAATGACAAAGAGATATGCAAAGAGATTGTTATACTTACATAACTTAAATTTAATAAAAGTAATCACCCACTTTTCTTTGACATGGCTGAATAAATAGTATTTTTTCTGCTATACATAATTAATTATTTTTTTTTTTCACTTAGAAAATTGGCTTGTTATATCACATTTTGATTAGTAAAATCGGCGAACAATCGTCAGCAATTTTTGAGCTTCCCACATTTTTCATGGAGGAATGCTTTTTTCGTACTGATACTACGTTTTTTTTTCTGCTACTCATTACTTTTTAATATCTCGTAACAAAAATTACGTAAAAGTTTATTTTGGACAAATAATGTATACAAAATCAGCTTAGTTTCAGTGCGGTCAGTTTATAAAAAAATTCATTGCATTATCCAATGAGTCGTATGCATTAACAGGCTACTTCGTTCAAATGAAAATATCTGTTCGCTGATACTAATCCTGTGGAAGAAATTAAAAAAAGATACCTCGATTGCCTTTCAATATTTTTAAATGATTTTTTTTTTTTTTTTTTTTTTTTTTTTTTTTGCATTGGATAGTTGAGATTGATCTGTATGCTAGTTGTTTTTTTACTTTTTTATTTTTTATGAGGACGCTTTCATTTTCGAAACTGGTTTGGAAAATGAAAGCACCCTCATAAAAAATATATGTAAACAAAATCAAAAAAGTAAAAAACCGCTTGCATGCACATCAATCTCAGCTATTCATTGTTAAAAAATAAAAATATTTAAAAGTATTGAAATGGAATCGAGATATCTTTTTTAAATTTCTTCTATAGGATTAGTATTAGCGAAAGGACCTTTCCATTAGAGCGATGTCTCTAATGCAAATAGAAGATGGTAAGGAAATCGAAATTGTAGCTAAATCTTCCTCATCATTAAAATAAATACTGTTTGTTAAGAACGGTGGCGTTTCTACACTTATCATTTCGGAGGGAGCTAAGATACAGTAAAAATATCTGAGAGGAAATCACGAAAACGTTTACATTTTAGTTTTAAACAGCTTTTTATCATAGCTGGTAATGCATACATTATTCAATCGAAACTGCTAAAGTAAAGCTGAGTTGCATGGGACTGGATTTCTGTTTTAAGCAGGCTTTCGTCTTAACTGGTATAATTTTTACGGCGTTTAAAGATTAGAGAGAGCCTGCTTATATCGGAAACTTGCCTGAAATTGTCATTTTGTGGTTTCTGTGGAAAAACATTTTTTAAAAATGAAAGCCTGCCTAAAACAGAATATTTTTCTTGTACCTTTTAAAATTCCATCTTAGCAGATTTCATTACATTTTCATAAATTTTCGTAATTAAATTTTGTTTTCTAAAAATCTCGGAGGGGGCTGCAGCCTTATCAGCCCACCCGCCACTACAACGCTAAAGGTTAGGAATATCTTCAGTTTCAATAAAGTAAATAAGATCGTTTTGATGTGAAAAGTATAATTATTACTGTATTTCAAGTACTTACATCGCCGCTCTAAAAAATTCCAGATATTTTTAAACGGTGTTGAACTAAACAGGGTTTAAACAGGGGAGCGGGGGGACATTCCCCCCCCCCCCATAGCAATAAAATGTCATGTCACTCCGACTCCCCCCCAGAAATTTTGAAATTTTGCGTTTTCAATGGTCAAAAAGTACAGTTTCTCCCCGAGCCACTGAAGGTCCTCCCGGAGAAAAGTGTCTGAATTCAACACTGTTTTTAAAGAAAAAGAAAGAGCACAGCACAGTCGAATTCAACAAGTGCAACTGAAAAGTTGTGTTGTAAACAGTTTCCTACTCACATTTCTTAAAGTTCATAAGATGAGCTCTAGTGCTGCCATCTATTGATAGCTTCGAAAATGCCTAGTAAGAGCATGTATCCCTTTTATTTTTCGACTCCCAGTTCAATTATCTCTGACGTGAAAAGAAGATAATGCAGAGCACGAACATCCCAGGAAGTGCGTGCATCAGATACATTCATTGGTAATACTTTTTTATATCTATGCGCACGCATTCAGCATGCTCCATCTCTTATTTCTGTGTCGCAGTTTTAATGTTGAAAAAGTGTTACATTGAGCGTCGACTAAATATTTAAACAATATAACAAATGCGTCTAACCTTGTTTAAATGGTTACATGCAAATTTCAGAAAAAAATTATATAGATATTGTAACTCTCTTTTATCAAATTTTAGCTTTCTTTTGACAATTTATAGATTTTAAGCTACAATGTATTTCTTTTAAATGAAAGTATATGAAATGGACATTGGGACCATTTAAATATTATGTAAACATATTTTTAATTTTTTTTGTACCCCTCCATCACCCTTGTAAGGAAAAATAAGCAAATGCTAGACCCTCCTTACTCTTTGCTTACTTAAGATTTTATGACATTTTAACATCAACACTGTTTGCCATAAAAAAAAAAAAAAAAAATTACAGGTAGCGATAAATTACATATTTGATCCAACAAATTTACATAAATAAACATATAAGGGTTGAGATATCGAAAGAAAACAAAATCGGAAAAAAGAATTATTATTATTTTTTTATATACATATTGTCTTAAAGAATTCATAGAATACGAAATAGTTATTATTATAATAATGTCGCATTGAGAAAAAAAAGGAAACACAACAGGTTTTAACTTATTTAGGCACATACTAAAAGTTGTAACAAGAATCATAGGAATATTATGTGTTTGGTGTTCATATTTCTAGTCTGGTATAGAAGATCTTTGAATCCATGTTTCTGCATTATATATTATGACATTTTCAATGTAGTAATGGGGTGGAATGTTCCTCATTTCCAATCCTTATTACTATCTTAAGCTGTTCAAAATCCGCAGAATGTTCATCCAAATCATGCTCCATTGTATTTTTTGTTGTTAAACTTACTCTATAGTTTCTTCGTTGTCTAATGCTTACATAAGAATTCTCGTGACCTCCCATACCTCCCCCTTGCCAGCAAAAATAAGCAAATACTGGACCCTCCCCCCTCACTGCTTACGTAATACTTGAACGACCCCATTGATACTTTTCAACTTATTTCGGAATGAGGAGATGGGGGGGGGGGGGAACTTGGGTTCGGCCCCATGAACCTCCTTGTCCGCCTACGGGTTTATTGTCAAAAGCTGAGAATATTATCGAAATTTAAGCCCTTCTCCCATCCCCGATTTTAAATCCTAGTTACTCCACTGATAAAAACCGATTATTTTACAGTAAGAAAAAGAATATTCTTTAAGAAAAGCAAAGAAAAATTACTTTTTAACAACAGTTATACGAAATTTCACCCAATATTAAAAAACAAAACAAAAACAAGAACTAAAATATATAGTCTAATTACTGAATTAATTTGGGTTTCATTTCCAAACTATTATATAATTTTTCTTCGAAAAATTTCATGAAAAATCTTTTTATCCGGGTAAAAAAATAAAACAGAATAAATATGTCTTCTTTTGAACGATTTAATATTTTGTTCGAAAACGTCCCCCCTCCCCCCCCCCCTCCCAATCCCACAATTACATAAATTTTTCCAGCCTATGTAAATGAATAACAAATATTATTTGCACCATAGATTGTAAGGAATGTATATTTTAGGATATACTTTATAGATGCATATCAATTTTATTATGTTCGAAAGAGTGTAACGTCATTAAAATGCACTTGAAACTATTTTTTTCCATTAGGCACAATGTAACTGAATACTTTTAATTGTTCCTGTGATTAAACAATACATTCGATTTTCAGAAAATTTGAAATGACATGACAAAATTATGCAACAAATATATATTTTAAATTTCAAGCGATTCAGTTGAATAGTTTTTGCTCTATTATATGCGGACAGACGGAAAGATAGACGGGCGGACGGAGTGAACAACAACTATAGGTGATACGTATTAACATAATTACGAACGCCCCTAAAAAAAAGTAGCCCACTGGCAACACTGTTCGAAATAAATCTTGGAAGAGTTTATAGTATATATTTGTCTTTTGGTTGTACTATATTTTGAAAAAGCATTTGTCTCTCTCCTTTTTTTTTTCCGAGTCTAAATAAATGTGAATAGCAAACAGTTCATAATTCACTAAATAATTATCTTTGTCTTGTCTGGTCACTAATGGGTTGAATGGGTCCTTCATTGTTTCTCTTCTGAATTACCAAAAAATGCGCAGACTTTTAGAGTGTGGGGGGAACGGGTCTCAGTTCTCTAGAAATCGTATACCTTTCTTCGGTCCTTATTAATGCACCTGATTATACCGAAGTTCTTCAGGTGTTCCCTCTCTCGAGGAACGCGTAGCGTGCAAAAGAGTTCCTGGGAGCTCAGCTTCTTAATGGCTTCGCCGGAAATGAAAAGTCATTCATTACGACAATAGAGAGGAGGCTTCGCTTTCTCTTCCCTTTAAACGACTCAAATCCGACGCGATGTTTTTTCTTGCCCATATTTTATTGTCGAGTTGGAATACCCGGAATGGGTCGCAGCGTCTTCTTGGAATTTGGACATTTTACCAGCTATAAAATCCACACAATGGATGCAGAATTAAGATTGCTCTTAAATCAAAACGCGCCAAAGCCACGATAACAGAGTAATTTTCTGCCATTGCCATACGTACATAAAAGTTTCACGTGTTCTATTTGAAATTCTTCATCAGGGTTGAAACTAGGAATGTGGCGACGGAGTGGAATATATGTACCAGAGTCGAAAAGAGCATCAAAAGATTTATTCGTTGTTCGGTACAAAAAACAAATAATGAATTCGGGCCAAATATGTCATGGAATCGAATGACCTAAATTGAAAAAGGATATTCATATATTTTACATCCTTTACTTTGAACAGGACTAATTCTTCCATTTAGTGACCGCCGAGGGGGCCAAAACAATAGTTGAATAATGAATTCATACAAGATACCTGCACGATCAATGCACTGTCCTAAATAGGTTTGAATTGGTTCTGTATTTCAGACGTTATCATAATGGCAACTTTTGCATGTCTTTTTTTTTCTTTTTCAGTATCCCTATAAACCTATACGGAACTATTACAGATACTAATGAATTCATTCAACATACAGGCAGATCAATATACTGTTCCAATTAGATTTGAATTGGTTCAGTTTTTCGGACTTTATAATAACGACAAGCATCATATATATGTATGTACTAGTAGCCTTCGCCTGCTATGCTGGTCGGTTTCTTCAAAAGAATCTTGTATCAGACAAAATGTATCTAGTAAGGGTTGAAAACTTAATATGGAATCAAATTGCAGTAATCGTTGACTTATTCGTATAATATCTCATTATCTGGTTCAAAATAAATATTGACGACATAATAGACAAATTAGCTCTAAGGCGCGAGTAAGTGTAAAAAAATAAAAGAGTTTAAGTATCAAAAATTAGAATTCTTTAGCAATTAGTAGGAAAATGGCCAAAGAAATAAGAATTAAAATCTCGTTCTCTTTTTTACCTCCCTTAGAGGTGGAATTTTCAAAAATCATTTCTTAGCGGCACTTGATATTATAAGAAGAATTTTTACCCCAATTTGCAAGATTTTAGGTTCGGTAGATTTTTTTGTGGGATGATTAATACGAAATCCAGACTTTTTTTTTTATATATATATAGATTGAAAATTTCAGGTTTTTGCGCCGATGATATCTCCAAATTAGAAAATGTGAACTATCTCGCGAACTACTGGATTTAAAAGAATTTGCTTAGTACCATTCGCTTCAGCATGAAAAAATACACTAAAATAACTACAAAATCCGATTTTTCATGATTTTTTTAAAAGTTCGTTCTGTTTTTTACCCCCGCTTAGGGGTGGAATTTTCAAAAATCCTTTCTTAGCGGCACTCGATATTATAAGAAGAATTTTTACACCAATTTGCAAGATTTTGGGTTCGGTAGATTTTTTTGTGGGATGATTAATACGAAATCCAGACTTTCTTTTATATATATAGATACACATACATATATGCATATGTATATATTGTGAGGAATTATTATTTTAAAAACTTTGTACAAATTAATGTCTTATCTGTAGCATAAAACTTGACTAAAATTATAAGAATTAAGAATCTTGTAATATTTCTATTTTTAATGTGAGGTCAATTTATTTTCATCTTGTTTCGTCGTTTTTTACCATTTTTCTTGGATTCTTAGTTACTTATTATTTCAATACATTATCTCGGCATTGATGGATTTTTTTACAAATTTTCTAGCCTAGTATATGAAATAATTCCTTTTTATCCGACATGTCATTTTCTTGCCGACTATGACTAAACTTCCACATGTTGTTTTGTTTTTCAAATTTTCCATCGTCATATGACATCAAAACTTCATTTATTTTACATTTTGAGATTTAATCCTATTTCTCTCTTACACTCTTTTTTTTTTTTTTTTTTTTTTTTCTGCGGGGTGGGGAGGCAGTTTTTTTCTTTAATAATATTTGTGTACTTTATTAAATTGAAATTTCATGGTAGGTTTTATTTAGTAAAATGTTTTGTACATCTTTCATTCTATAAAAATTATGAAAAATGCTGTTACATGCCATCTTTAACTAAGAGTTTTGGATACTTTTGCTATTCGAACTTGTTAGTTTTTATTTATTATTATTTTACATGAAATGTATTACATATATAATAAAATATTATGACATCTTTGAATTAGAAATTTAGTCAGATATAGCTGAAATAGCTTGTTTGTTGTCTTTTGATTTCAAAGGTATTGTGTATATATACAAATATATATATATCTATTTTCCTTATAAATACAAATACATGTATATATACATTTTTTTTCAAAGAAAAATAAATAATTGAATCAACAACAATTTTTTTTTTCAAAAGTAGATTTTTTTATTTAATTAATTAAATTTTTATGATGTCACCTGGATTTTCTTTTATATTAAAATGTGTGAATTCGAACGTGCTTTTCTTAATTTCGAAAACATATGGATTTCTCAGGTTTTTAAAAAAAATAGAGCGCTTTCCGAAATCGTAGTTAACTCTAAAGACGTTATTATATATTTTTGTTCGTGTTTATATTATATTTTTCTAAATTATGAAACATAAGTCTTTTTTACGAGTATTTTAAAAGAATAAATGCCTCCCTCCTCCACACAAAAAATAAATAAATAAATGAATAAATAAATAAATAAATAAATAAATAAAATTAAAAAAAATAGAACAGCAAATAATGGAGCTAGACAAGCAACCATATTTTTCATTTACTGAATAATTAATCTAAAATATTGGAACTAGAGAAAAATTTTAAAAAATATATAACAATGCAGTTTAAATTTGCATTCTTCAAAGAGTCGTATACCGTAACTGTGGACAAATCTTTAGTTTTCTTTTTTAAAAGAAATATGAGCTTACACATTCATTCCTTTTCTTTAAAAGAATGAACGTTGTTTCAATTCTAAATTGTTTCGCGTATTGTTTTAATCGGTATGAAAATCCATGATGCTTCATACTTTATAAAAATATATATGTTTTAAAATAATAAGAGATGCCTGCTGTTAAATTGTTGCTTTTACTGCAACTGAAAACAAGACACTTACAAGAAAAGACAAATAAAATGTTTCATGAAAAAAAAGAAGCCGTGGATAGCTAAATATAGGAAGAGGAAAGTGCGATTTAACATGTTTGACATTTCTTAAAGAAATAAGGTTAAGCTAACTATTTTCCTCTTTTTATTCATTTTTTTACTTAACTTTTAATTCTGTAAGATGGAATTTTGGTATACATTTATCATTCACTTCCTGATATGGTGGAATTCTAAAAAATACGTGCTACTTTTGTAACTCTCCCAATGAAAATACAATATGTTGAAATTTAAATTCTCAATTTATAAATTAGTTTTAATTAAAATTCGATTGCACAGCGATGAAATAATTTAGAAATCAGAGAGGATTTAAATAACATAAGTCTGCAAATTTTGGGTTGTGTCGTGTTTTTTAGCGTTTGATAATTAATTCTTATGTATTTTTTATCACTGAATCCGAAATGACCTTCATTATAATTATTTATCTTTTTTTTTTATCATCACGTCAAAATTTTTCGCAAATTGCAAATTGCTTTTTTTTTTTTTTTTTTTTTTTTTTTTTTTTTTTTTTTTTTTTTAATATTGCAAAAATCTGATACTATAAAATAGACGCAAAATTTTCTTTCATAATAATTTATTCATTTTACTTTTGGTTTAATTGGCTACATTATACGTATGTTCTCTTTTACTTTGCGCCACGTTGTATATTATCTTTCTCTACGCGGGTCAATGAACCCCCCTCCCCCTTTTAATTCATCAGATTCTTCAACTGTTTAATCCTAAAAGAATCCTCAGCACGTGCCAAAATGTAAATAAATTATTAAGAAAAAAATAATAAAAAAATAAATCTGTTTTATAATATCATATTTGCTCATTTTTTTTTACTTTTTAACAATTTTAGAATTTGTGTTGCGGAAAATGCTGACATGATGGTAGAAAAATGAAAATCATGATGTTCAATGGTAAAAAATATGTAAGAATCTATAATAATAATACTGAAAAGTCAGAAAAAAAGAGAGAGGGACCGATAAGACCATATACAATTATTCATCAAAATGGCCAAGGGGAAAAAAAAAAGAAAAAAGAAAAAAAAAGAAATAGCCATTTAATTAGGTTATAAGTCGGACTTCAATTTTTATTATTATTATTTTATGAACTAGGGATCATTAGTCTGAAATTCTCAATATGAACACATAATTTGATTCTGTATTTGGTATTTGACATTTTGACATATTACCTTGGAAAAAAGAAGTCATTTGGTCAATATATTTAGGAATTTTTTCTGGTTTAAAGCTTGGAATTCATAAGCTTAAATTATTTTTTAAGCGTTGTAAAACAGTAACATTATTAAAACAATATATATATATATATATATATATATATATATATATATATATATATATATATATATATATATATATATATATATATATATATATATATATATATATATATATATATATATATTCTGCGAACTATGTTTTCCATTGCGATTAATCGGGCAATTTAGAAATCATTTTTAGGTTTATCCTGATTTTGAATCAGAAATTAATCGCAATTAATATGTCTATTTAGCATTGCCCTTGAGAACGAGCTAAATACCACCTTTTCAATATTGTTCCAATTTTTGGAAACTCTTATGCTTGATATAGTTTGTTATTTAACGAGTTATTCCATATTTTGATGTTGATTTGTAATATTATCTAATGGTCCTATATATATATTTATATATTTAAATATACATATTTTGAAATTAATTTTCAAAGAAAAAAATATTAATAAATTCATTAATTCATTATGAATTGTAACTTATAAAATTTATAACAAAAATGAATAGGCCCAATTCAGTTATACAAATACCCGCACTGAATTCTGTTTTGAAATGCTTAAAAATGAATTTAATTTTAATAGTGAAAAATTTTAAACCTCCTTAATTCCTAAACTACAGTTCTCCGTTTTACTATTCTGCTGTAAGATGCACCGAAATAAATAAATATGCTATCAAAATTAGGCATTCGTATTGAAAATTTTAGAGTTTGGCCAGATTTCAGAATAAAGGCGACTTCTATAAGTATTTTTGTGCCTGCTTTCTACACGCAGCAAATAGTTAGTCTAGAGAAAAATATTCAGTAATACTTTGAAAAATATTAAAAATTTGATAAAGCTCGGATTCTCATTTTAGTTTGAACGTATTTCAATTTCTTTTATAAAAAATGAATACGTACAAGTACGTATTAGGAAACGTAGAATAAGAAACAAATTATAAATGCGGGAACGTAAGCATAGAATTTCTATTTCTCTACCTATCTTCAATATATTCACACTTTTATATCACTTAAACATATTTTGTCGGTACCTCTTTATTCAAAGTTGGTTTTAAACATATTAAAAAGATAAAATATACAAATAAAAGTATTAATGTTTCTAAAACGCGCTAACTTTATATCTTCATTGTTACAGAGTTCGAGACTGGTATAATGTGAACTTGGATTACATCTACCAGCTCCAAGAATTATCCAAATGAATCAAGGCAATATAATTTTTAAGATGTTCCGAAAAAACTTTTGTGAGGAAAATGATGAAAAGAAGCCTAAACTATCAAAACACTTGCTGATATGAGTCTGTTAATGATGCCAGTTGAATGATGTGGGGAAGCTGAAGTACATTTTGCACAGCTTAGTAGGTGGTTCTGCAGAATTATTTGTTATCTATTCGCGATGAAATATAATTACAGTGCCAATCTTCTACGAATGCAAGAAGGGTTTTTTTTTTTTTTTCAGTTTAACTTATTCTTTTTTTAAAGGCCTTTTTTTACGAACTTCCAACGGAGGGGGTTATAAAATTGATTTGTGTTGTGTATATAGACAAGATACAACAAAATGGGCAAATGCTCTTTCAATAGAAATATAGAAATATTTTCGAACTGAACACTGAAAAATATGAAGCACTCAAAAATGAGTAAATTGTTGTACTCATATTGAACTGAGTATGTTTGGATCAAAAATGAACACCTCAGTTATGTTTAAGATGGCCAATTATCAACACGTAGGATATAGGCACTAAGAAGGGTCTTTCTAAGGGAACCAAATCCGTATTTACGCAAGGAAATCCGATGTTCGAAGAAAACCACGGAAAACTCCGAACGATTAGGTCCTCGGCCGTGATTGGATTCGAACCCAGCATTTGCCGTCAACCAGTTTCGAGGGCAGAACATCTCAGCCACTGGTGGGACCAAAAAATGAATACATTGCTTTCTCAATTTTGAAACATCTCATATTATTAAATCCAAACAAACGATAATTTTGAGCCTGAAATGGTTTATTTCATAAAAGATATTTATTAATGTAAATATCAAAATATTTACGGTATTTTAAAATAATTTAAAAGTGCTTGTAAATAATGCTCTTGTCATAAAAATATTCGATTTGGATATTTTGCTTATAATTTTGCTGTTTTTCTTAATAGATAATCAAATAAACCTTTATTCTTAATAATTTTGAGCGGGAAATAAATGTCAGTACATTTTTATTTTAATTTGTAAGTTCAGGCAGCAGTTCATAACGATTCATACTTGAACACAAGCATGGAATCAAAAATGAGTAACATGTATTTCGCAGTTTTGAGTAAAAAATTAGATCGGAACTATTTTGAGCATGTGAAGAATTTAAAATTGAGTACTTTTTACTCAATTTTGAGAACCCATTTTTTGCAGTGAAACTTTTCACTCACAATGTTTCAACATTAAGTAAGCTAAACAGGTAAAAATGATTTAAAAAAAAAAAAAAAAAAAAAAAAAAAAAAAGTTCTTTTAATAGTAATTTTGTTTTGTGCAATCAATAATGTTTTTGGAACAAGATAAAATAAAGTATCCAATAACTGTTTCTAAACTGTATTAATACTAATCGATTTTTGAATTTATTCTATAATAAGTAATTTTAATGGTAATTTAAAGTACCGTAGGGACATGAAAGGTTAAAATGAAGAGTTCCAAAGTAACTATTTACATCAGTCTGTTGTATTATATTCTTATCACACAAATTCGCTACGTGCACACACTTATAGATCTTATAACAGGGCCGTAGCTAGAAGTAAACCATACGGGGGGCTCAAGAGAATGTAAGGGGGGGTCTCATAATTTTTTTTCTCTCTCTCTCTCTGACGCAGAAAGATAAATTAATGCTTTTTCACATTGTAGATACTATGTTTCTTATTAAACTCTTGTAATAACTTCATTTTATGCTAAGAAAAGTATAGGATGATGAAATTTTTGAGTGTATAACTGGTGCAAAATTAGGCATCATGTTAGCTTCATATGAACAAATAGGATGAGGGAGTCTTGAAACACTGATTTTAGATACAATTTAGTAATTCTGCAAAATTGTGAAAGGCCCTCAAAACTAAATTAGATTTTTGAACAGAATTTCATTTGAATTTTTGGAACAGAAGTTGTTCATTGAGTGACCTTGGAATCTTTTCCAGGGAGAGCTCAAAATATTTTAGGGGGGGGGGCTGAGCCGCCCATAGCGCCCCCTTAGCTACGGGCCTGGATCTTAACACTGGTCTTAAATTATTAATAACATTATTATTTATAATAATATAATTATCACTTCAGTCATTAAAAATTATTGCGATTTTTTCCCCTTACTGCTAGTTGCATCCAGTTTAAATGGCCTTCACAAAATATATGTTGCTTTTTTCCTTTCTTACTTTTTTCTTTCTTTCTTTTCTTTTTTAATAGAATTACATTAAATTTTTGCAAGCTGTATTTTGAATGTAGGTTATCCTATCCGAAAATAAGCTAAGAACGTAATTATGATGTTTTGAAGAAAACAAAACAAAGCAAAAGAAACAAAAAAAAGGATGTCCTATCCCTATCCTACTCTAGCAGAAATAGCATAATAAAGTTCGTATTTTTCTTTTGTTACTCCATTGAAATGCCATGCATATCTTATTTACTAACATTAATGCTTCGAGGAAAATAACTAAAAAAGCATACGTATTCGAGTAATTCAAAAAACAAAACTTCTATATAAAAACTTCAGTTCAGGAGAAAAGTACGGAAACTTTACCTGGTTATCTCAATATTTATTATAGTATAGCAACTATTAAAGAGAAGAAATGAAAAATAAATAAATAAATATGTAAACGTTTTGCGGTTTTTATTTCGAAGCATTTCTATGAAACATCTCAATTATTCTTCTTGGTGAAGGCACGCGACCTTTACAAAAATCCCGCCCACTCTTCAAAATGGCTCTTCGAACAGATAAAAGTTAAAGAAATAAACAAAGTAAGAAAAGAAAAGAAAAGAAAAGAAAAAAAAAACATGGCAAGGAAAAGCACGTTATAAAAGACTACTGAGTGCGTTCACAAACTGTATCATTGGCAGAATATGTTTTGGCTTACGGAAGAAATCTCTCTTAGGTAAAAAAAGGAGGTAAAAGGAAGGTTAGCCACCATTGTTAAAGTCATTTCTTTGTCTCCGTTTTCAACAACATGCGAATATGTCTGGAGATTTACCGGAAAGAAAAGAAACAATTTTTTGATTCTTTCTATTCTTTCTCATCCTAACTTTATAATAATAGCATATTGCTAAATAAATGTACATCTTTGTAAAGAAGATAGTCTCCTTTTTTTTTGTGGATACGATGATTTCTTACCAAGAGGTTTGTCTTTATCAAAATCTAACGCCTAACGATTAACCTAAATCCAAGATGACTATCTCAGGTTTAATATAGCAGATAACATAAACATAGGATATCAAGCATGTTTGTTAGCTTAGTTTGATGATATATACGAGCTATAGAAATAAACCTTAAGGCTCCTGTCCCTGCGAGCGAATACACTCGCAATCTAATGCTATTACTATGGGGAGGTTATTTTCTAATAACTCGCCTGTATTTCGACAGTTTTAAATAATGTTTTTTGCATTGGATAGCTGAGGTCCCTCTGCACATTGTGCCTTTTTTACTTTTCCATTTTGGTTGCAGATATTCTTTTTAAATGACACTTTCTTTTTCGGGATCGGTTTTGAAAGTGAAACTCGCCTTATAAAAATTTCTGAAACCAAAATCGAAAAAGTAGAAAAAGAGCGATGTGGAGAGGGACCTTATCTATCCAATGCAAAAAAGAAAAGAAAAAACAATATTTCAAAATGTCTAAATGCAAACGAGTTTATTAGAAAATAGTCCCCCCCCCCCTCCCGTCCACAGGAAGAGCATTAGCTCGCGAGTGTCTTCGCTAGCAAGGACAGGAGCCTTAAGGGTGTATTCGAAAAAACGCTTTTCCACTTTCAACGTGGAAATTTTCCGATACAATTTCAGACAGATTTTTAAAAGTAGAAACATGAAACTTGCTGAGAGGATTTTTGAAGAGACGCACAAGGTGCCGTGTGATGTCATTTTATGCTCCATTAATTAAAATTTGATTTATGAATAATTATCTTCTCAATATGACACTTTTTTTCGTTGCCAAATCTCCCGCATCGGAAAAATCTGTTCAAAATGCAGTTTTTTATTGCTCTTTTTGCAATATTTTCTGCATTTATCAAAGAATCGACAGTCACGGCATCTTATGTAGTTTCTAAATAAGAGAATCTGAGAGTTTGATGAGTTTGGGAGCAAAAGTGAATTCAAAAATAAATTGGAAAATAAACAGTTTGAATCGAAATACACCCTTAAAGCGGTTCTCAAAAAATGTCTTTATTTACTCACGAACGTGAAACTTTCTGACTCATTTTTAACCCCTTGGGGACGAGCGACACATATACGTGCCGTAAATAGGCTTAAGAATCCGTATTTATCGCCACCAGTAAAATTATACGGTAAATTTTGCCTTATTTAATCGGAGCATTTTCTCGATTTAATAGGTCACAAATTTTTGTTTTTTAAAACCGGTGACAAAACATTAAAAATTTCGTAAAAGGGTTAAACATAAAAGCATGATCGTTGCAGGAATTATTATTTAAGTTATTCGTAACCGAAAACTGTTTTACTTTTTTCAGTAATGAATTACAAGAATGAGTGACAGACATTTGTTGTCTCAGAGCGACGCATTTTTCGATTTTTTGCATCGTTACGCGTGGGAAGTTGGTGTAAAAAGCCTATACCTGAGAGTTCTGAAAAAGTGTGTATCTTTACCGAAAAACGGAAAAACAATTCAATTGCATTGTTCCTGAATAAGATTACGTACAAATTTGATGCGTTTTCAAATAAAAATTAACTTAAAAGTGTGTTAGAAAGTTTGTCGGTTTGTATTTGAGAAACAGCCTCAAGCTGGCAGCGAACATTAAATATTATTTTTCATTATTTATGTTCTTCCAGCAGGACATTTTTCAGAGAAAAATTGTGTACCAAAAATTCAATAACAATTTAAAATAATAATAATAATAATAACAACAACAACAATAATATCAATTTTTTTAAATAAAAAAATACTAATATTTTTTCAAATAATTAATTAATTTTTTTTCTAAAATTTAAAATACCCATCCGTTCCTATTTTCGAAATATTACTTTTACACTTTTTTCATTTACTCATAAGGAAGTTATTAAAGGATTTGCACATCCATTTTTAGTCCGACAACCAATTATTTTGAAACAAAAGAAAAAGAAAAGGAAAAACTGCTATGAAATTCGAATTTTCATAAAAAAGTCATATGATAATATATTTTATTATTAAATTGAGGACTTTTACAAGCTAAATCAACATTCCAAATGGGCTGCACTTTGATTCTTTGAATTATATAGAGATTGTCCCTTACGCGTTTGACAATTTTGAACAAAAGTTGAAATAGATGAAGCATTTTAAAGATGTAGGTATTGCGAAACATTTGTTTTGATAAAAACTTATTTTCGGTATGTTTTTTAGGGAAAGAGGGAGGTGGGTGATTCAGGACGCTTTCTTTTTCTTTCTTTCTTTTCTTTTCTTTTCTCTTTTTTTTTTTTTTTTTTTTTTTTGTCATTTAGTAAAAATAAATATAAATCTTTTTTTTTTTTTTTTCCTAAATTCATTTGGAATCAGTGCCTGATTTACAGCAGGGTATTCGGGCACGGGCCCAGGGCACCCGATTTCCAGGGACCCCCCTAAATACTGCAGAATTTTTTCAATTATTGCCCAAAATCTGATGTAGTTTTAATATCTAATGGAATTTTATGTACCGTCTATTGTGTTCATATTGCATTTTTATAATGTTGAACATATTTTGTCTGAAAAACTCATTTATAATTACTTTATCGTATTGAATATATATCTTTTTTTATCTTTATCAATTTAAAAATTCATTGTATTCTTAATTCGTATTTAATCCTGTTACTGTTTCCGTCAAATTATTTGGGGGTTTGGTGAGCGTATGTTGTAGGCAATAGAACTCTTAACATTTTAAATGACTGTAAATTGATGTTGTTCAAAATGTATTATTAGTTGTTGAATATTTTATAATTCCAGATATATAGGCTTGCATAGAAAAAAAAAAAATCAGCACCACTTAATTTATTACAAAACGTCTACTGATTTAAATTTCCTAGTTGTGAAATATTTATTTAAAAGTAAATTAATGATTATCATATTTAATTTTTAATGGATATTTTAAAGTAATTATTAAAATCAATAATGGTTATTTTAGTAAATCTCCTTTTTTTTTTTTTTTTTTTTTTTTTTTTTTTACTCAATTTTGCTGTAAATATTGGTAGAAGGGAGCCCCTCGTAAGCATCAGTGCCCAGGGCCCTAAAATTTGTAAATCCGTCCCTGTTTGGAAATTTTAAAAATGTAGCTCGTCAAACTTTAAAATTCAAGGAGAGCAATAATCCCCCATCCCTACCCATCCTACATATTTCAAAATTTGTATGAATAGAAAAAAAAATCTAAAAAAATTAAATTCTTAAAAAAAAAAAAAAAAAAAAAAAAAAAAACTTTACAGTCACACATATATACACTCCGCGTAATTACACACACATACACACAATCACTCGAACAAACATGTATATCGTGTAAATTACTCAAAGCATCATGTATATTAATTTTGAACCTTTTTTAAAGTGACATTGATCCCTTTAACTTTTATTGTTAAACTAGGCTATCAGTAAATGGTATTCTTTTCACACTATTCCAGTTTGTGTTATAGCTACACAAACTAGCGGAAATCTTTATTTTGAGGAAATAAGTGTTCTTGAGAGGAAAGTCATGCAAAACGGAAGTTGATTGTTTTTAGAGTACTGTAAAGGGGAAAAAAAGGAATGAAACTTGAAGTGAAGGACTCATTTGAAACGTCTATCAGGGCATGTAATCAACGTAAAAAAAAGGGAGGGTGTCATGTAATGACTATCATATTCTTTATGAAAACTCTCTAAAGAGGCAGTGCCTTTCTAATAGTCACGGCGATGAATAAAACTGACATTAATAATGAATGATTAATGCTTAGTTATTCACCCTATTTCTTTTTTTTACATTTTGCTATTCCTACATCTTTAAAACTTGATCATCAAAATGATAATTTTGGCTGCAACTTGTGTACACAAAACCTTGAGAATATAAATACGAATGCTTAGTATAATTTTATTTTGCTATCCCCAATTAGAAATCAAAGACCATTTATTAAGCATTACAATTATATATTTTTGGGAATTGCTGTTTTTGGATTACGTGTTTACCTGCAATTTTTAATTGGAATTCAGTACAATTGATATTCAAATAATAATAATAATAATAATAATAGTGATAATAATAACAACAATATTATAGTGATAATAACAGAATCGTAACAACTAAGGTTTAGTGCACAGGAAAGTTGTACACATGTAATAAATAAATATTTATGCCATAACTATTAAATAAAGTAGTAATTGTCCTAGACAATATATATGATAAGAATTAAATTAGCAACGTTTATCAAAATTTGATTCAAGAAAGACTTTCTAAGGATAAATTATCTGAGATTTATTTTGATTTATTGATATTTATTTATTTTTAGTTTTCCGAACGTAGGAGGAATACAGTTTAATTTCATAAGACTTGCAACATCTTTGCTGTTCTTATAAATTTTATTCAGAAACGATTTGATTAATTTAGTTAGCATATGTGCAAATGCAATGATTATAATAATTGTACTAAAGTATTTACAGCTTTTTAAAACTCAAAAATTAGTTTAATTAGAAGGATATGTAATACCCGTTCTGAAAAGATATACTATTTTCGATAATATTGGAGAAGTGAGATCGGGATATACACTGCCTTCTATTAGAAAATGCTATAGTATTTTCAGTTTAAGATTTGAGAAAAATGCTTGAAGATAGTGTAGGTTTATCTCGATTAGAGCAGTTAATTGATTCTGTGATATTACCACACTAACAGAAAACGCATTAATTGAAACACACATTGCATAAGAAAAACATTTTTGAATATGAAAAGACATTGAAAATACCCAAGTTTATCAAAAACACAATATACATAAATTGAGAATGTAAATAATGTACCACGATGTATATTTTTTTCGACGTACTATTGTTATATGTTACAATCTAATAGAAAACTTGACAGAAAATTTATCTAAATTTCGTGAAGTTCTATCAACATAAACATATAAATTTGTTTAATACGTAACAGTCGAGAAGCATTGAAAAGTCTACTTTAAATTTAATTCTATATTACTACAATTCTTTAGTTATTTACATTAGCTTTTACCATTTGGTTAATTCTTAAAAATGTACATAATTTAATTTAAAACATTTTGTAATAAAATTTGATTGCTTCAAATTTACACACATTTTTATTTATTTATTTGTAAGCGGAAACTTATCAGCAGTCAATGCCACATTTTTTTCTTCTTTTCTGAAATACATCGTGCGGTAACAATAAGTTTGATTTTTATCCTCAGTATGCTTGCATACTTACATTGATATGTATTCTGATTTAGCAAATAGTGTCTGATGAAGTCTATATTTTTTAAAAGATTCTTTCAATATTATTTATAATTTATTTATTTTTTTTTTTTTTTTGACATTTTTGCAAATTTCATTTTAATAAATTTGGATAAATGATATCACTTTCCAAAAACCTGGAAAAATATTTTAGTTATAATTTAGTACATTCATTTGTGACATTCAAAAATATATGCTTGTAAACAAACATCAAAATTAAATTATTTATGCTTTTTAAAAATAGTGCTAGAAAATAACCAATGGCTCTCATGAAAACACATTACTATAGTACGTGATTTTTTCAAATATAGTAATCAAAATTTGATTAAATTGATTTAAGACAAGTTTATTTCAATATATTTTGGTTAAGATTTTCTAACAAATATATTTTTCTATTATAATATAATAATAATAAAATGTTTGTAAAAAATAATAATTAAAAATCATTTCGGATTTACATAGTTTTCCTTTCTTTTGTTAAAGGAAACTTCCGTTTAATAAAAATTAATTGGTTGATTTATTTTACCTTGGTTATTCGA
This sequence comes from Maratus speculifer, assembly GCA_964019185.1. Taxonomy (NCBI): domain Eukaryota; kingdom Metazoa; phylum Arthropoda; class Arachnida; order Araneae; family Salticidae; genus Maratus; species Maratus speculifer. The sequence goes on along the minus strand of OZ025296.1, from coordinate 183,787,722 downwards.
TGCCTACTTTTGAGCGTATTGTTAAAATTTGTAGGACAATTCTTCAAAAATTTTAATTGTTTCACATTAATAAATAAATAAGTACATAACAATAGAAATAAACTAGAAAAAATTTAATTTTAAAACAAGTAAACTTTTTTTTCCCTATTCGTAGACAGTTGTTATTCATATAAATAAATAGATACATAAACAATAAAAACAAACTAAAACAGGTAAATGTTTATTATTATTATTCATTGTTTTCATATTCGTCGTCACATATAAATAAATTAATAAATACTTAAACAATAAAAATAAACTATAGGGAATTTAATTTTAAAACAAGCAATTTTTTTTTCCATATTTGTAGACAATTGTTGTCCCGCATAAATATATAAACACAACAATAATAAAGTACACGACTTTTTTTCCGTCGTGAACAATTGATCTACATGAATAATAAATAAACAAAACAAAACAAACAAAAACTAGAGAGAATTTATTTTAAAACAAATATTTTTTTTTCATATTATTGGACAATTATAAATAAAACATTGCAACTATGTTTAAAAAAAAAAAAAAAAAAAAAAAAAAAAAAAAATAGATATATTGCTTATCAGTAGACTTTTTTTTCTCCTTTTACGGGAATTTCGGAATAAAAGTATTACATAAAATGACTCACCTTTTATAGTCATTGTAAAATTTCTTAAAGCAAAATGGAGCGAATAAACAAGAGAAGGCTTTTTCAGCAGGAAAGCGGTTTATATCGCTATTTACGGATTTCACAACTTCTTAGAAAATAATTTATGAAGTCTTATTATTATTATTTTAAATGCTGATTGCAACGGTCACACAGTCATCAAAGGTCTAATTTCTGAATCGTACATTCATATCATATAATGATTCAATTGAACGGATTCGATAAAATAAATGAGAAGATCAGTTTATGATCGATCATAGGACGGAATTTTTTATAATATACGTAATATAAATTAAAGTTCTTCTAATTTTTGTCAAATAACAATTTTTTTAGAAATATTGATTAAAGCTAAAGACCGCCATTGCATGTGATGACACTTCAAGATCGGTCCGGCCAGCTTCGGAGTTTCCTATCTAATCACAAAAGACACCACACATCTGTCTATCCACACGATTATGTCGCTTTTGTTTCTTTTTTCGCCCCCTCCATTCATAAGACTTGAGAATCATCTATGGGAAAAAGCCCCGGGCAGTTGTAACGGAGAATCACAGAGGGAGAGAGAGTAGTCGCCAAGGTAGTATAGAAAGACACGTGACCGCCGAGGGTGAAGCTAATGACGGACGGACGTGACCCCTCAACCCGCTACTGTCTCAGGTAAGGTGGTAGGGCTGCTAGAAGGATAAAAAAACGCCAAAGACGCCGCCAAAGTGCTAAGACATAACAATATTAATTCAGTCATGACGCAATAGTCATCATGTAGGCAAAAAGAAGACTCTTGATGTTTCACTATTATATACCTCAAGAGAACAATAAGTTTTAGTTCTCTTGGATTTAGTCATAATTGTGATTACCATTATTGCGTGATATTCTCTCAAGTCGCACTGAGTTGGACAATATTTCAAAAAAGCAAACACTTTTATAAATATGTATAACATAATTTTTTTTATAGTTATTAATGATTAAAACAAATGTAAATTCGATCATAAATAAATAAAACATTTATTATACTATAAAATTGTATAGGTCCGATATTCTGCATTTTAAAAAGTGGAAAAATAAAATATGTAGGAGCAAGTTCACAATCGGAATGTAAATGAAACTTAGCTGTATGAAAGAAAATTAAATCGCAACACAAATGTTAAACAAATGAAAATTGGGGAATTATATATGTGTGTGTGTGTACTGACGATTTCATTAAACAGCCATAGAAATAAATTGATTGAAATTTTTTTAAATGTGTAATTCAGGTCTTTCCTTTAAATTAATATTTTTTATTAGTAATTTACCGTAAAGCCTATATTTTAAATGAGGACTATATATATTATTATAATAAATACTGCAAATATAACATGAAACACCTGACGCGTAGCAAACATATTAAAATGTGCTTTAGAGCATTTTATTTTCAAATAATGAAAAATTAATTTGGTTTTGATTAAATTAAAACTTGCAATGTTTTGAAAAGGAGATTATTTTCATTTTCGATAACAAATCTGTAAAAAATATATTTTAATTTATATTGCATTTTCAAAAAACAGTCTTGCGAGGGTTTTTTTTTTCTTCTGAAAATTCATTATAAATTAAATTAAATTCATACAGATTTGCACAGACATAATCCCCCATTCAGAGCATTACAAGTTTTAATTTAATCAATTTTTCTTTTTAGAAAAGTTGGTACTTTTTTCACCCCATTTTATTGTGAGATTTTAGAACAGTTCAGAATACACATCATCGTTTTTAAAATTTATAAAGCAGTATGACAGACTTGAATGTTTGATGGGTTATTATGTTAAAAACAATTTATATATTTGAATGGAACATGGATACCTCTTTAACACTGTGTAAATGCTTATAGATTTGATTTGAAAAAATATAAAATAAGTTTACAACAATATATGTATCTGTTTTTAAACTAATAGGTAAATGGATGAAAGACACGAATATATTTGCATGCGGATTAAAAAAGAAAAAAAAAATAGATAGATTTAGAGAAAAATAGATTTTACTTAAAGTTAAACAATATTTGGAATGGGGCTGATGAAAGCGGATAAAAAAATTTATGAATTTATTAAAAATTTGTATTAATTCAGGGATGGGGATTTTTTTTTTTTTTTTTTTTTTTTTTTTTTTTTTTTTAATAACCGTGTGTCAATTTTCTTCCAAAAATATTTTACATCATTTTTTGACGTGCCAACAAATTTAGGTGATTGAAAAATGATGAAAAAATCACTTATTCTTTAATGGTTATCATACAGTTGAGGTATTGTAATATAATAATCATAAAAAACAATTAAATTTGTGACATTATTATACAAAAATATATGTGATGAATTGCATTGTTGCGTCTTGGAAGAAAAATAATTAATACAGGCTCATACTCAGTTAATTCCAATAGAATGAAAACTGAACCGGGTTTATCTGACAACTGGCTTTTATTTCATTTTGTATATTATTCATTTGAGAAAATAATAACCTTGTGGATTTATATATTTGGGGAAATTGCTAAAATAGTTAACGGTTAATTTCTTTAAACAGATCTGAAATTAATTTCTAAGTTGCCAGAATTTTATCAGTAGTACTTTCATTCGGACTTTGCTAAGTCAATGTGGGTATATTTAAAAGAAAGACACCAATTAGTGTAAAAAACATTTTTAACACAGCTTGACCTACGTCCAATAAAATATTTTTCGAATGGTAGGTACATATTAGTATAGATACACACCCGCAAAGGCGCGACTGAAACTCGCGGATAAAGTCCAATGGACTTTACGTTGCCGTGATTTTACCCGCGAATGAGATGGGAACAAAAGTAACTTAAAAAAACACTGCCGTAAGGTGTTTTAAAAGTTGTTCAATTATCCTGATTTTCTATTAACCGGATCGGGTTCAGTCTTGACCGGTCCGGATAATCGGCGTTTTACTGTATTTTAAAAAACCATACTAAACCACTTAATATTTTTACAGTGTAAGATAATGTCAAATTTTAGAATGTATGGCAATTGTTTAGAAAATTTTAACAAAGGTCGCTTTTTTTCACCTTCCTTTCAAGTAAATAAACACAAATCGAGATAAACAATAAAAAATTATTTAAATTAAAAACTATGGAAATACGAAGGAAAACATTATTTTATTATACAAACATGCAACGCTCTTATACCGATTTAAATAGCCAAGAGAAATTTGTGAACCGGTTTAGAATAAACATCAATTGAAATTTTTTCTTTTTCTTTTTTTAACGAACTCTTTTAAAAAAGGTTCTGAACAGTCATTGCGCGAAATAGATTATTTAAAAAAAAAAAACTGTGTCCTATAGCACCAGATAAAAAGGTCATATATGAGAGGATAATTGGTTCGCAAAATTTTATTACAAACGATTACTTATAAAACCAGTTTAAATAAAATGCATTACAACACGAAAGATTTCCTCTCCTCACCCCCAACAATAATTATCTTTAACATACACTAAATTTTTAAATGGGGGAAAATCAACCTCAAATTACATATCAAAAGACCAAATGCATTTAATGGCGTTCTCAAATTCGAAAGGACAACTTTATGTATATTTATTTTTGTTCGGAAATGCATAGAACTAGCAGCTGCTGTTCAAAAACTATCTAATAAAAATGTTTTTTTTTTTCCTATTAATATTAATTTTATGAGTAGAAATGTAATAATAATAATAGAAATAGCAATAATAATAATAATAATAATAATAATAATAATAACAGTAATATTAATAAAAATGTAATAATGATGATGATATTAGAAAAATAGAGACTGCTTGGAAAGATTGATTTACAGAAAATTGATTTTAATGTAAGAAGTGTTTTTAAATCAAAAAGGGCAACTTTGTGATATAAGTTTTAATTAATTTTTGTTCGAAAATGTATGAAACTAGCAGGGTATTACCCAGAAACTATCTAATCGCACTCAATTTTCTGTTTTTTTTTTTTTTTTTTTCTTCCAATCACAACAGATGTTTAAGAATAGGTCGTCAAAGTTGATGTTTTGAACGCATTTTCCAACGAAAGCAGAGAAAACAGTCAAGGGAAGGGAGAAAATCGCGTGATCACATGATCAAAATAGCTCATAACTCGGTAGGTAATTGAATTGTCATAAAATGGTAAACTGAGTTCGATTTGAAAGCGCTTCCATCAGACAAGCCTTTCAATTTTACATCTTTCTGTTAAAAAATGAATTTCTAGATGTGTCAAAAACGTTTAAACGTGTTGCGCTTGCCGAGCAGAGCAGTTGAGAACAGCTTTAAGGATATCAGAGAGAGTACACTAAGAGAAAACTAGATGTTACAGAGAAAGTAATTTGTCAGCCATGACTGAAGTAAAAAAAATATTTGTTTTAAAGGTAAAATCTGTTAAAATAAGAAAAAAAAATTTCCTTTTCATCTTAAAATATATATATATATATATATATATATATATATATATATATTAAGATAATATATTAAGTATATATATATTAAGTGTATTATAATGTATTATATATATATTAAGTTAATATATATATATATTAATATGGAAGGAAAAAATATTGTTATTTTGTCATATTGATTTTATTTTCTTCAATGAGTATCTTTCTACTAATTTGAAATGTGAATAGCTTCCAGCCAGTCGGGTGTATTGTGAGTCGAATTCTTAGCTTTTAGCACGACTCATAACAGAAACTGGTTGGATGTTTTTGCTTTTTTGTTAAACTATACACCCCTGAAGAAGTAGTTTAATAGAAAAGCCTTCTACTGTCTTTTTATCCATTTACCTTTCATTATTTTGGTAATCTGCCTTCTATTTCACTTCAAACTTCAACTGTTTTCAATAAGATGACTGTAAAAATACTGGTTTCATTGGTTTATTGTATGGTAATATATGAATTACTCTGGTTATATAATGTCCATTTATCCATATATTTTTTATTAATTTGGTAATCTGCCTTCTATTTCTCTTCAAACTTCAACTGTTTTTAATAATATGATTGTAAAAATACTGGTTTCATTGGTTTATTTAATGGTATTGTCTGAATAATTTTGGATGTATTTAAAAAGTATATATATACATTTAACTAGAAATATATGGCATAAAGTTTCTTTTTCTGTGAAACAATATTTTTTAATAGAGTATTGTAAAACAGCCGATTTTACTTTTTTTTTTTGTCAAGTGTTAAAAAAAAAAACGCATTAAAAAAATAATAAACATAGCATTCGGAAAGTCATGAACAGTTTCATCTAAATACATACTAGATTGCTTAATAAGACATTTTATTTTAAGTAGTGGTATCCTTCAAAGGGAGGTCAAGTGAAAGGAGGTGGACAAGGAGACTCAAGTATTCCCCATTCAAATGAAATCAACTTTTAACTCCCATGATTTGTCCCAAAGACGATCGCTTTCCGAATTCAATGTTTGATAGTTCATATCTGAAAAAACAACTCTGAACTTTAGAAAGGCTCTATAGCTGTTGATTATATTACTAATTATTAAATCTTCAAATCAGAAAGTTCATATTAGAATGGCAGGCAACTGCACTGGTAATCACCTCAACGTGTTCATGGAAGAAAATCTAAGATTAGTTAAATCGTGATTCGCATATTAAAATCCAATCAGTCTGCCAAGTCATATTTTAGTGAAAAACATAGAAAAATCCGATTTTAGTGGTTTAGATGGTTGACTCCTAGGTTTTTCATTATGTTTTCCTGCTCCCAATCTTGCATGTTTTCATACTTTTGGGTGCAGGAAAGCACAATGCTAAATCTACAAAGTCAACCTATCAGTCAACCATTAAAATCGGGGTTTTCCACCAAGATAGGACTTATTTTGTTTTAATATGTTTTAAGATATAACTAATACTAGATTTTTAATCATAGATGCTTACTAAAACGCAATCGGTCTGACAAGTGGAAAACACCTAAAAGTCTAATTTTAGCGGTTGACTTATAAGTTTATCATTATGTTTTTCTAACTCCCAATCGTCCATGCTTTCATACTTTTGGGTGTAGGAAAACACAATGGTAAACCTATGAGTCAACCGTTAAAGTCGTTTTTTTAGGTGTTTTCCTTGGCGGACCGACTGCATTTTAAAATGAGAATCAAGATTTAACTAATCATTGATTTTCATCCGTAAACTCGATGAGGTGATTGTCTGTGCTGTCGCCTCCTGGTCTGTAAAACAGACATCCTTTATGAAAAATGCATAGAAAAAATAGGCAAAATAATTTCCTGAAGAGATATTTAAAATAAATGAATGCATCACATGCCCATAGGTTTAACCCTTTGCGGTTCGACAACTCCGATTTGAAAAATATTGACTCAGATGTTAATCAATACTAAGCATGAAAAAAATAATTTTAAAACTAGTCGTTGGGGGCCACCGTAATACTTACCCATCATGGATATATATATGAAAATAAAACATGTGAAACTATTTATATAATGCATTGCAATTCATAAAAAAAATTAAATATTGTTAATATACATAGTAATGCTATATTAAAGAACTGCTGATCGACAAATTATATAAAACGCCCAACTACTCAAGTAGTACCGAACTGCGTAAAAGAAACATCCTTTTAACTCCAAAAATAATAATTCTATTAATTAACAATTAACTGCGTCGGACTAAGCGTCTCATTTCCAATTAAAATATACTTCTGAATTGAAATTTGAATGAAATACAGGGTCATGAAAAATCGAAGAATGTGGAAAACAAGATTACAAATATCTCGACAACTAATAATCCGATCGACTTCGTTCTATATGCAAAATGTGTGTTATTTTATTGCCGTTTACGTCCATTTCTTAGAACAAAAAAATTCGAAAATTTTTGTATATCTTTCATCAGAACGAATTTTTCGAGAGTCCGAAAAAAATAGTTCCGGATAATCGAGGTTGCAGATATTAAATAGGGTTCGTCCCATTCTTACATACTAACTACATACAAAATTTCAAGTCTCTATCTCAATTTGTTCGGGAGATAGAGTGTTTACAGACAGACGGACGGCAAATTTTTTTTTCTAAAAATATGTTTTTCGGAGTCTCCACTATCTAAAACGTGTAAATCCGTCAAAAAAAATTTTCGATTTTCAAAACGACTGCAAGACTTACCCTATACTACGTATGATGGGTAAGTAAAATGTAGCTTAAAACTAAAACAATTATGGACCAGAGGGCACTTTTTTCACATCTATAATAAATAGAAAATGGTATACTTGTCATAAATATTGTCCATTTTCTAAGACAAAATTTTAAAGCATACAAAATTACTTAAAAAAAAAATCTACTTTCGGACTTCTCCACCTTTTTTAATTTGAAAAAATTACTAAATTAATTTTTGCAATATCGCCCTAAAGCTTCTGAAATGATAAACAAAATTTTCGTATGAGAAATTAACTCAATATCATCTTCTGTTGAGAATTTCAATGATCCATTTGTATTAACTGGTGTGTTGGAAAATAGCAACAACAAATAAAATCGTGTTTTAAAACTTACTGTTTAACTTCTATTGACTTTTGGTATGCTTGAGATCTGCAACTCGGTGATACAAGGGTTAACATTAGCGAAAGGGATTTGAAAGTTGGTTGAGTAGCAACCTTGAGGCAAATTATTTTATCATTAGATTTTGTCATACATAAACAAATCAGATTTTATATAAAAGCATACATTTAGATTATTATTAATTCGCCTCTATATTTTATTATGAAATACAAATAAACTGGTGGAGCAGACGGGAGGATACACGATGATGCGTAGTACTGTAGACTGTAGAGCATGAGAGTTATAGTACTTTTTTTTTTGCTAGAAAGTAAACCAGGTTTTAATGAATGAAAAGAAACAACACTACCATAGCACCCCCCAGCCTCCAGATCTGTCGCCACTGGCCAAACATATCAGTTTATCGGCATGCAAGTGCAAGTGAGTGCAGCTCTCCACCGGAAATGGTCTTGATCGCCAACTACTAGTTGCGCGTCCGTGAGAATGGGCAACCCCTTGCTCATGAATGGGCGCTATTGCGTTGCGTGTGAGTACGGAACGGAGGCAGAGAGGGGGAGATGAGCAAGCAGCAAAGCAACAGGTGGATTGCGTGACCGGCAACAACAGGTGCCAGAGGTCTTCAAGGCACACGGGAGCGATATGGGTTGCTGAGGGTGGAGGCGCACCTATTAATTGGGTGGGGCGGATACTTGCGTACTGATGCTAAAAAAGAGTGACAAATGACAATTCTTTCGAAACATAATCTATAGGAAGGACAGGGGAGGGCCAATGTCCATTCATTAATTTTGCAATTTAGTTAGTTAAATTTTCTTTTTTTTTTCTTTGACGATTTTGATACAAATGATAGAATATATTCTTTATGAGTGACTTGAAATTAACTTTTCACAGAAAAAATAACAAAGAATTTTTTGTTGCCTCGCAGTGGTCAATTGCTATTTTACTTTTCATTTTGGGTTTATGTGTTTAAAAATTACCTTAAACGTGGAAGCAGAGTGTCTTAAATGTTGAATATATAATGTATTTTTAATGCTGAATTTCGTGTTGCTTTTTATGCGAATATATTTCTTATACGGGGATGTTCAGAGATATTAAAATCAATCAATAAATAAGATAAACTAAAATAAACCTTTTTAAAAGTTATTTTTCCATTATTTTCAAAAACGTAGGCAAGACTGACGATTTCATGCGCATCTGTTTCAAAATCTTGCTCGTCCCAAATTTGTTAGTAATTTCGAGCAAATAATTAGTAACTTTTGATAAGACTGTTTGGTAGTAAGTATTTTAACATTCCACTCACTCTTTAGTTTGTATAAACATGAAGCGAACAATCATAGTTTTCTTAAACTGCAAGGACAGTCATAAACTGACTGGATTTTGAAAGTATACATATATATATATCCCCACATATATATATACACATATATGTATATTTGAATGCATAATAAATAAATTAAACTAAAATAATCCGTTAATAATAATAATAATGATGATAATAATAATAAATCCCGATTTTGCTCATTCAAATACTTTGTGTTAGTTTCTCTCTTATCAAAATAAATAAAATATATAGATGAAATTAAATTTTTCAATAAACAATAAACAAACAATCAAAACTCATTCAAGAAATAAATAAACATATTACCGATGCAATATAAAACTATTTGATCTTTATATATAATAAATATAACATAAAATACATCTTTCGGGGATTTTTTTTTTAAATAAAACTATTTATTATTTTGGGTAGTTAAATTTTTAATTAGATGCTAGTAGGTATATCAAAATGATAATGCAGCTGTTGGTAGATTTTATTACAACGCACAATACTTATATTTTTTTCCCTTAAAAAAAAAAAAAAAAAAAAAAAAAAAAAAAAAAAAAAAAAAAAAAACGATTTTTTAAAACAATTTTGGCCCATTTTTATTTTTTATTTGGAAAGAAAAAAAAGTGTAATAATCAGTTAATGAGTGTCATTGGAGATAAATCATTAGAGTTAATTTTGTGCGTATCAAAAAGCTAGAATCCAGTGCAATGTGGAACTGTTATCTTCAACAATTACCGAATATACCAAATTTAAACATTGTTATTTTTTTCTTCTTTTGCATTTTATAAACAGGCACACATTTTCCCACAATAGCAAAGTAAGCAGATTCCTATAAAGTAACTTTACGTCATAGTTTCCATCACCCATTCTAAACCGCACCATTCATTCAGTTACGGTATAATTAGAGGTTAGAAATGCAGAGAACTCTATACTGAGCCTGTATTTATGAAATGTGTCTCAATAGCAGTTCTTCTATAGGATGTTTTATTTTTTGTTTTTAATCCCGCGGTCCACCCCTGACCATTCGCTTGACCCGACGGCCGGCGTGTCGACAAACAATGCACAATGGCAGAAAAGAAAGGGGGGGAAGCATCCGGTGTTCTTGGGACGATCGGCCGATAGGACAGTGGCACCGGCGGACAACACACCTCTACCACGATGGGAATGCGCACAGAATAGGATTGTCGGTCGAGAATCTTTTGGTATCACACATACTGGAAATGTATCTGTTGCAGTTTTAGATCCCTGTAGAAAAGGATGTTCCACTACATCCCTAGAGGACAATTGCATTTAATAATGAATCTCTTATCTGATTGTCGTAATTTCTACAATGTCAGAATTCGGGGAAGTTTCCCTGTATCAGAATATTATCAAGATACAGAAGTTAAGGGGATCCAAGACATAAAAATCCTCAAATTTTCTTTTAAAAAAAATTATTGCATTAAACATTTTTTTGCTTTTTTTTATTCTTCTGTTTTCTGCTAGGCATTAAATTATGGATGATTTATTTTATATTACTTTTCAGTGTAAGTATTTGCGTAATTTCATTAAAACCATGCTCTCCCGTAATTGTTTTGAGCAGTGTATTTGTATGATGTTTATATATATGAGGACCTCAGAAACCAAGGGTATAAATGATAAAACGGAAAAAAATGAACTAAAGTACACAGGCGATCTGGAAATATGCTTTTCTCTTTTCAAGTAAAGAAATATAAGTGCTTTCCTATTTATGTGCTGCGTTCTAAAGAGAAACCACTTTTGCCGAATAATAATCAATGTTGATTAATTATAAATTTAAAGAAAATTGTACTCTATTTTATAAGAGATAAAAGTCCACAGTAAAATAAGCGGCAGTTTCCTATATCAGTTCTGTCAATTATTATTGATGTTCAAATTTAATGTCAATTACCTTTAAACTCAATTCACTCCAAATCGAATTTTTGTCGCTTGTACCCATTAGCTTCTGAGGTTGTGATATATATTTTTAATTAAGGACCTTAACTTGTGGAGGCATAATGAAATGAACTCAAGGTATAGGATATGGACTGCAGGATGGATAATGGTTTGTTAGTATATTAACAACAAACTTAAAATATATTTCTATGATAATTATTTTCTCAAAATGCCATAATAATACGGAGTGTAAATGTTACTATGTAAAAACAAGTATATGAACCAGTTAATGTGATTTGATTTTTTTCTTCATCAATAAGGCAAATGACTTGAATGTGTCGTTCATTCGCTGGAATCAAAGTGGATGTTTGAAGAAAAAGTTGATTTAACCGTTCAAAGAATTTTTTTTAAATAATTCTTTTTTTTTCCCCTTATACTATAATCTAAATTTTTTTGAACGTACTTGCTTCCGGAAAAGAAAGCAGCTATTATCACAAATACTTTATAGAGAGAAAAGTCGAATGATAGTTTTTTTTTTCCCCTTAGAACAAAGACTGGAAAGTTACTTGTTTTATTAAAAAAAAAAAAAAAAAAAAAAAAAAAAAAAAAAAAAAAATGAAATTTCTTTGAAAGTTTTTTTTTTTTTTTTTTTTTTTTTTTTTTTTTTTTTTTTTCGAGAATGTTTTAAATTTGAAAATTTTGCTACGCATTCTGCAAATACGAAACTTCAACCTCATTAAAGATCATCACAATCGAACTGAAACATAACCGTAGTTTATATTTATTTAAATTGTATTAAAAAAAAAAAAAACCTCTTATTACTACATATTTATTTTTTTTAAATAAATTTTCTGTAGGAAAATAGGGCACATTATGGTGCTCATTTGATTGATTTAACGATTTGGGGAAAATGCTATTTATTAAATTTTATTATTAAGCATAAATAAACATTAGATTGAACATAGACAAACATTATACACTTAAAAATTTTTTAGCTTTCTGTCCAGTCATTTGACGAAAAGGGTTATACAACCGTCATTTTACACTATTATGACAATATAATTTTCCATTTTATGGTCAGAATGTAGTTAAATCATAGTTATGGTATCGTTTTTTCAAAAAAAAAAAAAAAAAAAAAAGTTTAAATGACTGTACAGAATGCTGCAAATTTTTAACAGTGTACTTAAACATTATTATTGACATGTATTTATCCCACGAGAAATAATAATAATAATAATAAACTGGAGAAAAATAAGACATTTTCTTGAATATTTTAAGCATTATAAAGAACTTTTCATAATGCGCATTTCACGCGCATTCCATATCAATTAAAATCCTCATATATATATGTGACGATTTTAGGAGAAACTCGAATTATTTCCACTGGTTAAAAAAAAAACACACAGTCATGGCAAGCGAGGGAAAAACAAAATAAATAAATAAATGTAGAAGATCCAATAATTAGTCATGGGCTGCTGTAAATTCATTTATTAAATTCGTAATAATGAGGAAGGAAAAGCTCCTTTTGCAAAAATTCCATCATTATTTCAGCGAGCTGTCCTCATCGAAGAAGCATCCCAAGAAATCTTCTTTTTCATCTCGAGACTTCCACCTTTTTAAACTAAAAATAAAGTTCTAGAACTTTCTGTAATCTCAAACCATCATCCTTTTATGTAAACAGAATTCTTGTCCAGATACGAGACTATTTTACACAGACGATAAATTTATTTAAAAAAAAATATATTATTTAACCAATTTATAATTGACTCAGAATTTTAAATATCTTAGGCAGACGATTTTTATAAATGATTAATTTTAAGAGAAAAAGAAAAGAAATGAATTTATTAATATGCACACATCAAAGGTTGACGTAGGAAAAATAAATAAATAGATAAAATAAAATAATGATATTTTTTGAAAGGTATGGTTTTGGAATAAATTTAATAAGACTTTCTTAAAAAGGGTTGATAAAAACATAGAAGAAATCAGTTTTATTTGGAATATTAAGAAATAAAGTTTTAATTAAGAATATTTTTTAATTTAGAGCCATCTTTTTAAATTTACGCATACTGGAATAATGTTTTTTAAGGCAAATTAAGAATTTATATCGTCTGCATAAGGATTAACAGATTAGATTTAGAAACAAGATTTTAATTTAATAATTTGAAGTAAGTACGGAATATTATTATAAGAAAATTAAGATAGTATAAAGGTTAGTTTTGGCGAAAAAATTTTAAATTTGTAATATATATATATAAATACTTTTATAAATACAACCGAAATAATTCAGACAATAAATATTTAATAGCTTTTTGTATTAACATATGTCATACGAAAAACTTAAATATGATTGGAAAAGTTGAAGGTAATAGTTTATTGCAGAAATATGACGCAAAAAGGCTGATAATTAAAAAAAGAAGAAGAAGACATTTTTTCTTTACCTTTATATCCAAATATAAAACTCGATACACAATTTCATTTGCGCATATAAAATAAACTCGCATAAAAAATATTGGGAATTTTAATTGATATAGAATGCACACGAGGCACTTCTTCAACGCTTAAAATATATTAAAAAAATCTTTATTTTTCTCCATTATATCATTATTATTATTATTTTTAATTATTTTATATCTTGTGTGATAAATGTATGACACACTGCATAGTATATCCTTGAATAGTATTTAAGGTGCTGTAAAATAAATAAATAAATGAGTTTAAAGGTTCCTTGTTCCCTTAAGGACACTGGTCATTGAGCTTTCGAATTCCCCTTCGTAAATGTTAAGTCTATGGACGTTTGATGCATTCTTTATTCAAATTATCATCTCAGAAAAAGGAAGTTTTTTTTTTTTTTTTTCATAGTTCACAAAATATTTCTAAAATCTTTGCTTAATTTAATACTTTATGTTTAAAAACTGGCAAACTGGGAGTAAAATTTTAACACTTCATATAAAATCAAGCGTAGATTTTCGACATGCATAAGATAGAAGAAAATTTTGGGATTGCCACATCTGATTAGTTAACTACATTCTTCTGAGTAACAATTCTTAAAAGATGTCTTCTTTTTTTTAGTTCTCAAAATATTTCTAATATTTTATGCTTAAAAAACTGACAAACTGGGAGTAACATTTTAACACATCATTTAAAATCAATAGTAGATTTTAGAGATATTTTGAAAGCTAAGAAAAAACATAGACATGCTTAAATAAGAGACACGGGAAAAAGAAGTTAAAAATATTAATTTTTTTGAGAAAATATTTTAATTATATAAAAACGCATTAAAGGCCTACAGACTTACATTATGGAGGGGAATTCGGAAGTTGAGTGACCAGTACCCTTAATCGAACTAAATTACACTGGCACAAAAAGCAAAATTTTCGAAATACTTTATTTAGAATTACTGGGGAAATTGTTGTCCCATAAGCAAAACATTTTATTTCGTTTCAAATTTAGCCGTAATACTTAAAAAACGTCTGGAAAGAGAAATATTTTGTGCAGAAGGCCATATGATGAAAATGTTAAACAATGCTGATGAAAAGACGGTATTAAAGCAAGGAAAAGAGATGAGAATTCCAATTTATCATCGTCACATTTTCCTCTATTTTTTCATGTCATGCATTCTTGGAAGGAATCCGAAAAATTATTTCAAAGGTCATCAGCAGAAGAAACATTTGAGTTTTTCCTCTTGAATCTTCTTGTCTTGTATTTTGGTTTTTTACATTAATATTTTATACTGAAATTTTAATTCTTTTATAAATGAATAAAATATTCTGAAATAAATTAAAAATGAATCAAATGAATACATTAATATTATTATTATTATTATTATTATGATTATTATTGTTGTTGTTGTTGTTGTATTGCTATGTTTGCTTGTTAATTAATGCTAAGACATTTCTTCTATCAGAAAAACAAACATTTTAATTCATGAATTTGTTATTTATTTTTTATAAGGCACCAAAAAAGTTTAAATATAAGAAGAAGGATTATAGACCGATAGTCGGAAGCACAGGTAATCACCTCATTGAGTTCCTGGATGAAAATTAAGAATAAGTCTAGTTAAATCTTGATTTGCATATTAAAACGAAATCCGTCTGCCAAGTGGGTATCTTGGTGAAAAACAACGAAAACCCCGATTTTATGGTTGACTCATAGGTTTTTCATTATGTTTTCCTGCTCCGAGTCCTTCACCTGCTAGTTTCATGCATTTCCGAGCAAAAATAAGTTAAAACTTATACCATAAAGTTCATTTTTTGATTTGAGAACAGCCTTAATTCAAGGGGGTCCGGGACACAAAAATCTTCAAATTTCCTTAAAATGTTTTATTGCATTCAAACTTCTCTGTTTCTTTTAAGCTTAAAATGACGTTTAAATAATGTTTCTATCTGAATTAGAAAAGGAAATATTACTTTTTTCATTTTGGTTTGTTTTCAAAATCTAGCTTTCAAGTAATGACTGCCATGCTTCTTGTGGAAATGCGTTTTTCATCATGTTGAGTTTTTTCACTATTTCTCGAAATTAAATTATTATAACTCAAGAACCGTTAGAGATAAATGCTTCAAATTTAGAACGTGTCTTTTTTTATTGTTTTACTTTGATTTTAATTAAGAAAATTTGAAAAAAAAAAAAAAAAAAAAAAAAAAAAAAAAAAAAAAAAAGAAAAAAAATATTATTGAAAATATGATTTTTTTAAAATAAAAAAATCACATCATTTTCTTCAAATTTTTACTTTAAATATTTTTATTTTTTTAAATTAATATTTTTAAAAATGCTGAATCGAAACGAGCATTTGGAAATTTCTGTTTATTTAAATGTAAAAAAATTGAAATTCTACAAATAATATTTTCAGTTATAGCGATTTTAAATTGCTCCACTTTTCAAATAAATTTTTAATTTTTAATTTATATATATATATATATATATATATATATAAAGAGAGAGAGAGCGAAGTTTTATCACTGGTTTTTGTTTACAAACAATACGTTTAACCATTACGAAAAAATTCAAAATTTTTACTCAATAAATAAAAATTATTTTAAATTGTGTCCCTGACCCCCTTAGTTAAACAGATCGATTGGATTCATAGCATGCTATGTTTACTCGAGAAAGGAAAATGTGGTGGATGAAGGAAAAGGTGTACAAACCGTGACCGGCGCGACGTCATCTTCAGCTCTTCCTCTCATGCTGAGGTTAATGAGCAGGAACGAACAATCCCCTTGTGCATCGACACAGCTTTTTACAACGCTTCGCATTCATTCATACAACTAACTCCATTGTGTATTTATTTTCAATGAGATCTGGAGACACTACTTTCAGACGATCACTATATGGTTTACAATTTTATCGATAGCTACTTAGCGCAAGGAATAGAATGCGGAATTAAGCATCTCTCTGATGCCCATTATCTTTATTATTGTTATTATTTTACGAGAAAGAAAAATATCCCTTCTCTTATAATCAATTTAAATTCAACAGAAGGAGTAACAACAACAACAATTATTTTATGTGACAAAATTTGGGTCCCTGAATACACCCTTAAATTAAGAAATAGTTCAAATTATACAATGTCAGTTTAAAATTTTAAAAACAAAACCGAAAGAAATTTCTAAGTTAAATGTTCATTAATACAATACCTATTTGTAAGAAGACAGGCTATATTATATTAGAAGTAGTCTTTATACATATAAACATATATACTGTAAAACCTTCATAATAGACACTCCCGAAATCGGATACCTCAATTTATCAAACACCTTTCAGTTCCCAACATCTGTATAATTGTTTGATTTACTTCTGAAAAGCAGACATTCTCAAATAAAAAGCAACTTCCATGGCCCATGAGATGCTTGCTATTCAGAGGTTTTACTATATATATATTTGAAAATTATGTTTTGTGTAAATATATATTTTTATGAAACTGATTACATTGAACAAATGTATATTTTTATTGAAAAAAAATTCTTTTTACTTAAAAAAAAAAAAAAAAAAAAAAAAAAAAAAAAAAAAAAAAAAATTAGCTGCTAATTTTGTTGTAAATAAAAATAATAAACTGTTTCAATTCTTTCTTTATTTTATTTATTTATTTTTCTTTTATAGGGGGGGGGGTGAAAGTCAACAGAAGTTTATTTTAGTATTTTTGATTTATATTATCTGTCACACTTATGTATTGCTTTCCATGTTGATATGTTTACAAATTGTCTTTTACGGAATGTTGTAACAACAAAAAAAAAATCTAAGTTTATTTTAATTAATCTAAGTACATTGTTACAGACTCCATTTTTGGAAAAGTCTGATCTGCGGGCTATAGCCACATCTGCTCCAAAATCTCCTCCCTTCCAGAAATTTGGTTCGATGGACAGTCATGTCTGTATTTAGCGACAAAACAAGCCAAAGAAGTACTCGGAATTCATTTGGAAACGGTGTGTGTGGGTGGGGTGGGTGGGGGGGGGAGATCTATACCTTCACAAAATATTAAATATATTTTCTGCCTTATAATACAGATGTAAATAGATAAATACATATTTAATTTATCAAGTATATGATTTTGTTTTTAATTATGATTTGCGATGGGGGTACAGAATATTGATTATAGCTAATACAAGGTTCAAACAGATTTAAAATATCACCCTATCAAAAATTTCCCAGCACATTTGGCTCTTGCTGCATTGCAATGTTTTGTATTTCAGAGTGTAGCACAAAATAGGAAATCCACGAGACGCGCAAATGTTAATCTAACACCTCTCGAGTTTCCTCTCACACAACCCCTCCCTCTCTCTCTCTAAATCACCCTCTGATTATACGCATTAGACATATAAAAAAAAATAAAAAAAAGAGTTAAAAGGTAGCCAGGGTCGCGATCATGTTTGGTGAAAAAAAGTCATGAGGCGGGGGTGGAGATTACAATAAGTACACGTTTTAAAGGACAGAAGTGGAAGGGAAGATGTAAATGACAGGTGGCGAGAACCGGCTTCTAGTTCTACCTGTCTGCTTACCTTTTCGCCCATGTCTGCTTTGTTTTTTGGCTTTTCTTTTCTTTTACATTGAAATCCGAGAAAAATACATTAAATTTGATTTTTTAAATAAATAAGGGGAAGTCTTCAAACATTTTCCGGTTTGGTAGTAGTACATTTTTCATGTGGAATGTAAATTTTATTAAATGTCTAAATATGCTGCTGGCAGACTAAATCGATATTCATGGTTCAATCATCAAAATTTTTGGCTTAGGGCATAGGAAGTATTTTGGTTCGTAATTGTTTATCATCACATTAGTTTACGCGAGAAATGTATGAATATTAATATGTATTACTGAGTGTAAATGATAACGTAAGATTCGTTGGATTCACGAATTGATTAATTAAATAACAATGAAATTTGTTCTTCTTTTTTTCCCATTTTCAAATATGTGTTAAAGACACATGAATTAATATCATTCAAATTTGAGAAACATACGTAATATCACAGGAAATATTATTATGTAGAATACGATAATAATAAATCTCAAATACCAATCTACAATTTTAAAACATAAACAAAAATTAGTCAAAGTATTTTGGGAACATTAGAAAAAACTTAAAATTTCGAATACATAGAAAAAATATAAATTAAATTAATACGCATAAAATAAATGACTAAAAATTTTATTTTTCATAAATTGTGTATTAAATTAGGTAGTTTTTAAATTTCTTATAATATTAAGATGTCTTACAATAAAATTCTTATTAAATTTAAAAAAAACTGTGCTCCTAAATATTTTGGTCCCTGGCAAAGGTTCTGGGTACCCTGTAGGTCGCAATACATTGTACATTTGGATAAAAAGGAATAATGAAACCACACGAATTTCAATTTTCAGAGCATTATTCAAATTACTTTAACATTTTGTAACACATGGATGATTTATAAATCGTCCAAGTGTGGCATTATTTATCAACTAATTGCTACCTCAAGAGCTGAATTTGTGAAAATTTCCAATAAGTATTTTTGTCAGTATTAGAGTAGTTGAACAGCTGAAATGGCATGGTTACAACTGCTCAACATAATTCAGTTGATAATTGTAATTACATAAATATGTATAGCACTTATAGTCGTTGTTCAGTCCGTTTGTCTGTCCGCATATATAACAAAGCAAAAACTACTCAGCCGAATCGTTTGAAATTTAAAATATATAATTGTTGCATAACTTTATCGAGCCATTTAAATTTTTATGAAAATCGGATGCATAGTTTAATTACAGGGAAAATCAAAAGTATTCCGTTACATTGCGGCCGATAGGAAAAAAATAGATTCAAGTGCATTTTAATGGTGTTACACTCTTTCGAGCATAATAAAATTGATATGAATCTATGAACTATATGCTAAAACATACACTCTGTACAATCTGTAGTGCGAAGAATATTTGTTATTAACATACACGGCTACACAAAAATATTCCATCACATAATGGTATTGGGGGAAACGTTAGGCGCGTTTTAATAATATTAAACTACTTCACATTTTATGAAATTAATGTATATTGTTGAGGTTTACTACAAGTTTCTTCCTGTATAGTAGAAAGAAGATAGTATTTACAGGGATACACAAAAGATTTCGAATACTTTACTGCATCCTAAGTATACTGTATACTATTACACCAAGATCTGAATATTTTTAAAACGTCCTTACAGTACGAACGCACCTTATATGCTACGCTTGAGGAGAAATTTCCAACTTTTTTTTATTTATACTAAAATTTACGGGCTTAATTTACGCTACTATTTTTAAGTACTTCATTTGCATCCACGTTATGTAATGATCAATAATATGAATATTTTCTTGAATAATTTTCTTATAATTAAGAATGTCATTCCATCAGTGAGACCATTTTAATTGCCTTTGTGCAAATTAATATTTTTATACTTTACCACTAACTGGCAAATCAGTTTTTGAAATGGTATGCAATTCTTGCTTTAGTTTCTTCTTTTGAAAGTAACTCAACGTCGCGTCGGTGGTTCACGGAGCGTAAATTCGGTAAGGAAGTGGCATGAGGAGTTCTGCCATTACTTACACGCTTGGCCGATTAGAAATTTCAGCAGCAAGCCACGTGGCTTCCCATCTCGCTTTGTTGTTATTTCATGATTCAAAAGAAATAAGCGAGACAACACAAGTGCACGGTAAGGTATCACATCCCCCCCTGTTTAGAGCCTTTTTCAAAAACACGAATTCCTATCTTTTTACGCAAATAAATAAATGAACAAGTAAAAATAAAATAAAATAAAATTCTGTAAAAAAATATCTCAAATTGAAATTTTCCACAGAAACATCTTTTGAATATATTTATATAAGGTATTATTAAATTTCATTATATTTTCATTTTTAAAAAGTAGCTTTCTTATTCATCTTGTACTTTGTGGAACAACAAATATAACAAAATCGCGAATTCTTATCATTCTGCACAAATAAATAAATGAACAAATAAAAATAACATAAATTAGAATGCAATTCTTAAAAAAAAAAAAAAAAAAAAAAAAAAAAAAAAAAAAAAAAAAAAAAAACCTATAAATATAACAAAAAACGCGAATTCTTATCTTTTTCCACAAATAAATATTATTAATTTATGATAATACAATTTTCATTTAAAAAGTGGGACTTTCTTATTCATATTGTACTTTTGTGGAACTTATAACAAAAACTCGAATTCTTATAATTTTCCATAAATAAATAAATAAATAGATATTAATAATAATAACCTTTTAGATTGAAATTTGTCATTAAAACATATTTTGAATATAATTTTATAAGTTATTATTATCTTTTAATTTTATATTTTCATTTAAAAAATGTAACTTTCTTATTCATCTTGTTCTTTGTGGATCTATAAATGTAACAAAAACGCGAATTCTTACCCTTTTCCACAAATAAATATATTATTATCTTTTAATTATATTTTCATTTAAAAAATGTAACTTTCTTATTCATCTTGTTCTTTGTGGATCTATAAATGTAACAAAAACGCGAATTCTTACCTTTTTCCACAAATAAATATATTATTATCTTTTAATTATATTTTAATTTAAAAAGTGTAATTTTCTTATTCATCTTGTACTTTGTAAAACTATAAATATATAAAAAAAAAAAAAAATGCGAATTTTTATTTATTTTTTCCACAATAATTAAATAAACAAGTAAAAATAAAGTCAAATAAAATAAAATTCTTAAAAAATAATAATAAAATAAAAAACTATAAATATAAGAAAAATACGAATTCTTATCTTTTTCCACAAATAAATATTAACTTTTGATTATATTTTCATTTAAAAAGTGTAAATTCGTATTCATCCTGTACTTTGTGGAACTATAAATATAACGAAACGTGAATTTTTATCATTTTTTCACAAATAAATAAATAAACAAGTAAAAATGAAATAAAAATCTTAAAAAATAAAATAGAATAAAATAAAAATCTATAATATAATAAAACGCGAATTCTTTTCTCTTTCTACAAATAAATATTTTGTAATTATATTTTCATTTAAAAAGTGTAACTTTCTTATTCATCTTGTACTTTTTGGAACTATAAACATAACAAAAACACGAATTCTTATCTTTTTCCACAAATAAATAAATAAGCAAGCAAAAATAAAATAAAATTCTTAAAAAAATAAAATAAAATAAAAAACTATAAGTATAACAAAAGCGTGAATTCGTATATTTTTCCACAAATAAATAAATGAAAAAGTAAAAATTAAACAAAATAAAATTCTTATGAAATAAAAACTATAAAAATAACAAAAATGAGAATTCTTATATTTTTCTACAAACAAATAAAAAGGAAAAAAACCTCTCCAAGTTGAAATTTGTTATTGAAACATCTTTTGAATAATAGGAACATCGCGTCGTGTTGGTATTTATTTATCTTAACTAGTCTTTAGCCATGTTTAATAATTGAAAAAAAAAATTGCAAATATAAATAATGTCAATAGTGACTAGTGGCACATAAACGTAGTGAAAACCTCCCACTATTGGATTTGTATAAACAAGATTTCATTTCACGATTATTATGTAAAATTTAATGAAATCAACATTTTTTTAAAACTGTACTTTATTTATTTATTTATTTATTTATTTATTTTTTTTTTTTTCATGAGATTAAACTGTAAAATATTTCGTGAAATATATTCTCCGTAAATTTTTGACAGATGCATAGTTATAATAATGATACTACTACTACTAATAATAATTATTATTATTAATATTTCTGAATGAGGCAATAGCATAAAAGGAAGCTTATGTATTTGCAAATACAGTCAAATCTCGTTAACATGAACATCAGGGGGAATCAAAATTTTGTTCATGTTATCAGTATCAATTCTTTGTATTCGTTTTTATGGGGACTGTGAAAACAATTCATGTTAAAACTATAAGCGTGTTCATGTTAACGAGGTTTGACTGTAATAAAAAATCTGCATTCTGTGAAAAATTTATGCATCTATAACTGTAAACACAAACATTATTAATTTATTTTTCCGTCTGAACACTTCAGGAAAGACAGCAAAACATAACAATTGAAAAATGTTAAACTTTGAAAAAATAAGCTCCAGCATATGTTTTTAAAAGGGGGTAACTGTTTAAGGTAACTTTTAAAAATAATAACGTTATACGAAAAACAAAATTGACTACCACGAGAAATAGAGAGAGAGGAGCCTCCATGACAATAAATTGTTAGTTACTTTTTTATTTGTTTATTTGTACAAAATTATTTTAAACTACAAACAAAAAAATAAATTTTACGTTTTTTTTCCCTCAAAATTTTCACAAAATTTAATTAATTAAATTTCTTAATTCAAGTGCAGCGGCTCTCTAGTGTCCGTCCCTTTTGATGCCATTACAAGAATATGTATTTAAAACAGTTTAAAATATTTAACTTGAATACCAGACTTTATCGCATATCTATGGTAACTTCTGTATCTGAACAAGGTCGTACACTATAAAACATATAATGATATACACATACAGAAAGGCGTACATGCAGATATCAAAGGAAAAACCGGATTTTTTGCCGTTGAGACAAAGGCAGATGGTTCTCGTAACTAAAGTTTCAGTTATAAAACACACTAGTCTTTCTTCAATCAGCAGGTGAAAACAGATTGTTTTACTCAATAATATGCGTTCAACCCAATTTTTATACCCTCTTTATCCTGAGATAACACGATACGAGTTTTCTGAAACATTACTTTTAACGGAATTGGAAATTTTATGCTAAAAAATATATATTCATATATAATATCGGAATACAAACACTTAAAATGAAACATTTAAAAATAACTGAAATATAAGATTTCTACACTGTACAGAAAATCCGTTGCATTTACGGCGCAGCAAATTTTACTGCAATTTTTACGGCAAAACTGCTGGCAATATTGCTGCCAGCAATTTTCGCCGTAAATTTAAAGGATTTTTTTTTTTTTTTTTTTTTTTTTTTTTTTTTTTTTTTTTTTCAGTGTATAATTTTTGCTCATGAAACAAAAATAAAGAAAATGGAAAAAAAAAAAAAATCTTTAGAATTATGCCACATAAACATATAGAAATTAAACAGTTGCGATTCGCGGAAATTCACGTGTACTGTTTACTGCCATGAACTGTATAATAGCAATAATTAGCCTATGGTAATAGTCTAAAAATAAAATAGTATTCCTGTAAATATCAAGCTACTATTTATTTATTTGCAATTTCTTATTGATAGAAGTTGACTTTTAACATTATTTCTTTCGCAAGCAACAAACGTGTATTTGTCTTTCTAAATGTTCTTAATTTTTGTCTGTAAACTTATCAGTATAAACTTATGCTGTATATAAATATATATAACGTACAAAATATGCAACAAGATTTTTCTCTTTTTATTTTTGCATACAGCAAGGTTTTTCTTTTTGTATACAGCAAAATATATTTCACTATATTTTTAACTTGGAAATTTGTTATACTGTTAGTCTATCCATGCTAGAAGTTTTTTTTCTTTATAAAGAGAAAATCCCAATTTAAGAAATAAAACTTTTAACTCAGATTTCTGATTCAAAAAAATACTTGTAACAACCCGAGTGCCATGTCATCACAAGTTTTTCAGAAAGGAATAATTATTAAATCGAACTGTAAGAACGTTTTGATAACATGCATTGTAAAATATAAACAAACCATTAATTTAAAAGAAGTCAATTTATGATCGTTCTCCGATCTCCGTTTAATGTTTTAAGAAGTTAAAGTTTTAAAAAAAGTAGTTGTTTTGAGGGGAAAAAATATAGCAGCATAAGAAGAGATTTTAAAGAACCCATTAGAACTTAAGAAATAAAAAACAACGCAAAAAACGAGCAATAGTTTGTTAAATAATGTATCAGAAAATAACCAAGAAAAAAAAAATCTTTTGGCATGTTTTGCTTTATAGAACATTAAATCTATACGCGTTGCTAAATTGTAATCGTATATATATATATGACTGTGTTTTTTTTTTTTAGATGCATAAACATTATTTTCATCATTTTTTTCTTTTTTGTAACGACTGTTTATATGCATGTGAAAGAATCATATTAATCATATTCGAATTTGAAATTGATTCTTGTATATATTATATTTATTAATGAAGTGGAACCCGTGGAAATTCGACAAAAGAAAATCTTTAAGAAAGAACTGTTTCATCGATTTATAATAAATCTACATAATTAGTTACAGTAAAAAATACATCATATATTGTTCAGTCTAACTCTCAAACAAATATTATTTTAAGCTAAAATTAACAAAATACTATAAAATCCAATTATCCAAATTATTAAACAAAATAAAACCGAAATTCACCGGATTTTATAACAGACGATACTTTTGAAATAGTATACGCATTTTAATTTTTTTTTCTTTTAACTTTAAGAGAAAATGGAGTGATTCTGTTGCCACAATTATAAAATTGGTACTAAAAATTATAAAAAAATTAATATCTCAAAAATAAATTGAGGTACAGCTTTAAAACAAATTGCATTTAAAAGTATATTTTTTCATCTATAAGACCGTGTAAAATTTTGAAATGTACGATGCTTAGAAGCGTAAAATTTGCAGTACCGAAAATTGAAAAACCGAAATTGCATAAAAAAGTGTTGCATTTTTTTTTTTTTTTTTTTTTTTTTTTTTTAGAGAAAACGGGGGATTTTGTTGTCACAATTACAAAATTGGTACTAAAAATTTAAAAAAAAAATTAATATCTCAAAAATAAATTGAGATACAGCTTTTAAACAAATTGCATTTAAAAGTATATTTTTTTTCTCTATACGACGATGTAAATATCTAAAATGTGGGATATTTAGAAATATAAAATTTGCAATAGTGAAAATTACAAAACCGAAATTGCGGGGGAAACTATTGCCCTTCGCAAAATGACGTATGCGTTACGCACAGATACGTTTAGCCTTTATAATATAAATATATGTCTATTAATATTTCACAGCTATACTCTTTCTAGAATGTGAAACGGTACACGATAAAATTAATTTCTGTATTCCTACAGATCCGAAGTGTCGTATAAACTCCCAGAACTTTTGGATTAGTTTCCGAGGTACGTATTATAATTTTGTGTATAACTTACAAAGACGATCCAGGGATAGCAAATGAATCATTCCGAATTTTGGGGTTAAAATTAAATTGGGGAAAAAGGGGAAATAACCTTATTTTATTTTTTTATATACATCATTTTTTCAAAAATTGAAAAGAAAAATTATTAGTTTTTAGTTAATTGCATTTAGGCGGACGATTATTGTCCCTTATTCACAAATGAATTAAATTTAAAGAAAAAGCATATACTCTTTTCAATTAATTAATTTTGTAACAACACTTTGCTATAAATACAACTTATATAATTCAGTAAATTATGTAATATGCTATATGCGTTATCTTGATATCAAGCTTCATTTGAACGAAGCAGTTATATAACAATGTAGTCGTTCTTTTTTTTCTTTCTTTCTTTTTTTTTTTTTTAATTTCAGCATCAACATATTTTATTATTAATTATCTATTTGATAAAAGTTGTTTTAATTATTTTTTTTTTCTGTTAAAGATGTTTTGAATCAGAAGTAACTTTTCCCCCTTGTAAACGATTTATTTTTTTTCATTTTAAAATTTCTGAGAAAATATTTTTATTCACTTTGATTTTCTTTTTGAGGTATAACTTAGCAGATGCACTCTTTGAAGCATATATTTCTTTTAAATCGCATGCGCCTACGATTGCGGAAGCAGGTGGGAACCGAACTTAACCAGATATATAATTTCTGCATGAAGATTTAATTCAACACGAAGTATAGTGAGGAAACGTTTAAATCGACATACGTGTTGTGAAGGGGAACCAAGGAGAACAAGGTTGATTTAATTTTTTTATATTTGTTAAATTGTTATATCAATAACAGTTATAATCTGGGAAGTAAATGCTTTTTTGTTGTTGACTTTTCAAATAGTGTGTTTGGTGGTTCAACCATAGGCGCCGGCAGACTTAAATTATGGAGGGGAAAATTTTTAGAAAAAGTCTGACGTCCGCAGCCTAAGCCATATATATTTAGGTAGATTTCGTATGAAATACTACCTATTGCATTCTCTCCCATGTTGGAATTCCTGAAAAATTTTTGCAGATCTACACCGATCATGACTCCTAGACCCCAAAACTACCATCAGTAAAAAAGTTTATCTATCTATCTATCTATCATCGGTGTAATCACTTTCTTCTAGACACGATAACTTCCATAATTATGATCAGATCTTCTTCAAACTTTTACATAAAATCAAGGGGCATAAAATCTCGGTTAAGTTCGTTAATGGGTAGAATCGGACCAAGGGGGTGGAAGTTAGGAGGGTTTTTGTGAAAACAGGAAAAACGCGATAACCTCTAAATTAAAATAGATATCGAATCAATTTAAAGTTTATAGTACTTCTCAAAAACGGGCTAAAAGTTTATGCATGACAGATTTTTTGTAAAGTTAAAAATGGGCTCAAGAGGCGAAAAAAAACAGGGTTTTTGGGAGAAAAAAAATTCATAACTTCGTCAGTTCTCAAGATATCAAATCTAACTAATTTTTTTATAAATGTACTTAACATTATTTAAAATTTTTGTATTTGCAAGTTTTTGATAGGACCAACTTTTACCGATGAAAAAAATTGAAAAAGAAAAGAAAAAGGGGGGAGGAAAAAGAAAAAAATCCATAACTTACTCAATTCTTAAGCAATCAAATATAATTAAATTTATTTCACATCTTCTCAATAATATCTACAACTTTTATACTAACAAGTTTTTCATAAGACCAATTCTTATAGCAAAAATAAATTAAACAAAAATTCGAGTTGGAAAAAAAAAAAACCTCAAATCTAAACTGCTTATATTCTGACTCATTTTTAAATTCATTTTTGATTTTAAACGCACCCAAATGGCAGATCCTCTTATTTAGGAATTATATAATGTGACTTATTGGCCAGTGTTTTGATAAAGGCAGACTATATTTTTAAAAAAGACCGCCAAAAAAGGTATTTTCAACAGAATTTCTCGAAGTAATAATGATAGAAAAATTGAGGAAGTATAACAAATTGCGTTTTTTCTGAGTCATTTTTAAATCCATTTTTTTTTTTTTTTTTTTTTTTTTTTTTTTTCTCAAACGCATCCAATTTACAGGTCCTCTTTTAGGAACTATATAGTGGAACAGATTAGCCAGTTTTTTGATAAAGGCAGAATATATTTCAAAAAGGCTGCCAAAATGGGCACTTCGCACAAAATCTCCCAAAGCGATCATGATTAAAGAAATGAGGATGTACTCAAATAACAAATTGGTTATTTTATGACTTATTTTTAAATCCAATTTTTCTCTCAAACGCATTCAGTTGACAGTTTTTTGTTATTTAGAAACTATATAATATACGTATTCATCAATTTTTTGTTAAAGGCTAAATATATTTTTTAAAAAAGCTGTCAAAATGGGCACTTCGAAAAAAAAAAGTCCTTCCGGCAATGCCGGGAGGAAGAGGTAGCTTTCATATACTTATACATTTATTTATTTATTTTAAAGTAAGTTACATTGTTCAAAAATACTAAGCTCAAATTAGTGGAAATAATCTTATAAAATTAGTGATTTTATAAGATTGAATACTAGTTTTTGTCAAGACTGAATATTAATAGGAATTTTTAGAAAATAGTCATCTTTTATTCAACCTGGTTTTATTTTAAGCGATTTAGAGAGTCGCCAAATTCCACGATATCATAAAGTGTATGCCATTTTAAAGCAACATGATGGATCGTTCAGATCAGACCGTTTCAAAATGTCAGCCATAAGCAAAATTCAAAGTGCTATAACTCAATCATTTTTTAAGATATAGACAAAACAAAAAGTGTTCTGGAATCATTGTTTTAAGTTTTAATACGTAAAAGAAAAATATTTTTCAACTTTTAATTTTTTCGCATTTAATTTTAAATTTTAAATTTTTTTAAAAATTTAAAATGGCCACCATTTTGAAACAAAATGGTGGATGATGCTGGCCAACGAACTCGGTCGAGACATTTGTATGTACTATGTACATACCGAGTTCCATTGAAATCGGTTCATAAATACGCGTGTTATCACGTGACAAAATCAGATCCTTTCAAAATGTCAGCCATAAGAAAAATTCAATGTGCTATAACTCAATCATTTTGTAAGATATAGACAAAATAAAAAGTGTTCTGGAATCGTTGTTTTAAGTTCTAACACGTAAAAGAAAAATATTTTTCAAATTGTGATTTTTTCGCATTTAATTTTAAATTTTAAATTTTTTAAAAAATTTAAAATGGCCACCATTTTGAAACAAAATGGTGGATGATGCTGGCCAACGAACTCGGTCGGGACATTTGTATGTACTATGTTCATACCAAGTTTCATTGAAATCGGTTCATAAATGCGCGTGTTATTACGTGACAAATATCAAATCGTTTCAAAATCTATACATATAATAAAACAGTAGGACCCGGTGTGTCTGTACATTGAAGATAATTGACAAAAATGGAGTCAGGGCGATAAAAGAAAACCAATGAAACACAAAAAAAATTTTTTTGAATTTTTTGTCTGTCTGTCTGTCTGTCTGTTTGTTCGAGGTTATCTTCGTAACTACTGAATGGATTTTTATGCGGTTTTCACTAATGAAGAATGCACACTCCCGGGCAGTGTATAGGCTTTGTTTCATCAAAATCGGACAACAGACAAAAAAGTAACAAAAAGAAACAAAAGAAACTATTAGGTGCGCTGCTCACGTTTTTTAGTACATAACGTTTTTTAGTACATATAAAATCCAATAGATGTCACTGTGCGATTTTAAAACGCGCTATCGTTATGTTTTCGCCAGTCTACTTAAGTATGAGAAAGTTTCAAGCTGGCTGTCGTTCCATGTGGTTTAGTCGGTAGAACGTCAGTGCGCCATACTGATGGCCCGGGTTCGATTCCCAGCATGGAATTTTTTTTCACTATGTTGGCATTAACGCCTATAAGCAATTAAAAGAATTTGAAATATTGTATTCAAGGCGAATTTTCTCTCTGGGAAAATTTCCTTGCATTAATATGTCAGTGTAATTTTTTTTTCGATTTAATTTTTTTTTCGAAACTTTGTTTTTCTTAAAAAATTACAGTAAATATTTGATATTTCCCAACGTTTTTTGAATGATCGACTTGCTTTTTTTTTTTTAATGTATGTCTGAACCTTATCTAACTACTTCTTCAAGATTTCTTTAGATAAACCGACCAGCGTAGCGGGCGAAGGCCGCTAGTGTCAGACATAAGAAAAATTCAAAGTGCTATAACTCAATCATTTTTTAATATATAGACAAAATAAAAAGTGTTCTGGAATCTTTGTTTTAAGTTCTAACACGTAAAAGAAAAATATTTTTCAACTTTTAATTTTTTCGCATTTAATTTTAAATTTAATTTTTTTTTAATTTAAAATGGCCGCCATTTTGAAACAAAATGGCGGATGATGCTGGCCAACGAACTCGGTTGAGACATTTGTATGTACTATATATATACCAAGTTTCATTCAAATCGGTTCATAAATACGTTAGTTATCGCATGACAAAAATCAGATATATATATATATATATATATATGTCAACATTTGAACGGAGGGTGGTTTTGGGGTTTGGGGGTCATGATCGGTGAAAATATACCAAAATTTTCCGGAAGTGCTTTCCTCCGGACGGCTGCAATAGGTAGCTTTTTACTTTTTGTAATGAAAGCTACCTAAAAAAAAATTTCAAAGCGATTATGATTAAAGAATTGAAGATGTATTCAAATAAAAAATTGGTTATTTTATGTGTTATTTTTAAATTCAATTTTGCTCTCAAAGGCATTCAATTGACAATTATTTGTCATTTAAGAACTGTGTAATGGGCCGTATTAGTCAGTTTTTTCACAAAGGTTAAATATATATTTAAAAAAAGCTGTCAAAGTGGGCACTTTGCACAAAATTTCCCAAAGCGATCTTGATTAAAGAATTGTGGATGTATTCAAATAACAAATTGGTTATTTTATTCATTTTATTTCATTTTTAAAGTCAATCTTGCTCTCAAACGCATTCAATTGACAGTTTTTTTTTCTTATTTAGGAATAATGTGCGTATTGGTCGATTTTTTTAATAAAGTCAGAATATATTTCAAAATATGTTTTCAAAATAAGCATTTGAGCCGAATTTCGTTTAAGATGATTTTGATAAAATCACTTCTTACAGAAAAAAGAAATAAAAATTTTTCAAAAGCGGCCAAATAAAGTTAGTTAAACTGGGTTTATCGTTAATATTTTATTTTTTGTTGTTGAAATGAAAGCTCTTTGAAATCTACCTCCGTCTATAGGCCAAGCCGACAGGGATTTTTTAAACGAAGAATATAAACTTGAAGTAAGCTGATCTAAGAATTTCTTATCAAACCTTCCATATAAGAATATTTTTAAAATGTCAATAAGGAAAGTAATAAATAAATGCATCAAATAAGAAATAATTAAAAATACAAAAATAAATTTCCACTGCCTTTTTCAAAATGGAGAGTTTCAATAGTTATATTGTTTTTTGTCAAGGAGGCTCTATGCTTGAAACGCTTCACTGAGTTTAACATAATTTTTAACCACATGAACAGAAGATAAAAACAGAAATAAATATTGCCTTTTACGGGGAAGAGGACAGGAGCAAGGGATTAGAGCCTGCCTGATGAAAACCTCTTAGTTAATTTTTGTCATGCTGCTTAAATATTTATAATTAGCTGTAAAAATAAATTTCACTGTGAACTTTTTTTTTGTTTTTTCAAAATTATTAGAGGAAAAACGAAAAAAAAAAAAAAATAGTGAATTTAATTTCAAAATCCAGTAAGGATATTGCCTTATGTGGTTTGGGTTAAATAATGTAGATACATTATGTTCAGAAAAGCAATTTAATAAAGTTTTAAACACAAATGAAAGAAGAGAATATATCATACATTTGTTAACAAATTGACATCCCCCTCCTCCCTTGAAATAAAAGCTTTTTTTTCAAACAGCCGAAAAGACTATCATAAAAAGTTTATTAAATTCATTAGATTTTTAAATTACAAGATTTTAATAACTTCACCTTTTAAACAAACATTTGAATAAACATTTTTACATTACTTGAGAAAGGTGTAAGAAACAAACAAACAAACAAACAAACAAACAAATAATAATAATATTGACATCTTTTAGTCCTATTCTAATAAGAACCACAATCATAATAAAAATAAAAATACACTTTTATAATAGAGCGCGTAGTTTTTGTTTACATCTCATTGTCGCGTGCTGTTTGTATTTGACCGTGAAACGATTTGCATTTGTATTTGTATTATGATTATGGTTCTTATTAGAATAGGGCCGAAACATGTCAATAACGTTATTTTGTTTAATTTTTTTTTTTTTTTTTTTTTTTTTTTACAACTTTCTTAAGTAATGGGAAAATGTTTATGCAAAAAATTAATTATTTTGAAATTTGTAGATAGCAGAACTTTGTAATGCTAAATGTAAATTGATGATAGAACAATCCCATTTTGACCCATCTTAAAACTAATTAAATATATTTTTAGAAATAGACTGCAATCTTTCTGCTTTAGTTTTATTAATATCTGAATAATCATTTTCTTTTTGAAAGTTTATGTATTTTTATATAAATAAGTGTGCGATACGTTTAGCAGGCACCAGGACCCTCTTTTTGAATCTCTGTTTGCAAAAATTTTAATTTAACGAGAAAACCAGCACATGTTGCTTTTATGATATAATGTCAGCTATGATTCACAAGTTTTGAAAATATCTTTATATTTTAAATTTAATGAAAATATGAGGAAATTAGAAAAATAAGGAAAAAATCCAGGGGAGAACAATACTACTGCTGTAATTCATTTTACTGTTGGGGCAGAGGACACATATACAGCCTTTAATTAATTGTGAATGAAGGGTTTAAGAGAAAGCTTTTCGAGCTATTGTAACAATATAATAATTCATGGAATATCCAGCAATAATAGACGATTTAGTAAGCATTTAAAATATTTACTTTTTGGCCATTACGTATTTACTTGAGTAAATGCATTCAATGCTGTATAATAGACGCATGCACGTCAAATATAATAACTAACATTATGTATACATCACCGTACATGTATGTATTTTATTTTGAGCTTATTGTTAAATTACAAGTTCTATATAGCACAAAGAAAAGTCACAAATAGGAAGATGTTAAATGTACATCGACGTAGTTGAAATGTGTTATCATTCTACAATTCATACATTTCGAAGAAAAGAAAATGAACGATTCTTTTGTTTGAAGGTTTACTCACGTTTCTTTTTGGCATCGGCAATGTCCGTCTGATGACCAGGGGAGGACGAGACCAGGTTGGTCATCATCACCCCAGTCATGTCCCCGTACATATCCTCCTGCATCCGATGATCCGACGCATCCGCTAGCACCGCCCGCACATCGTTCACTACCTGCAACATCAACAAAACAGTTCAATTGAGACAAAGCAAAATAATAATAATAATAATAATAACAAAATAAAGTAAAATGAGATAGAAGGCATGAATCTGTTCTGTTTCAGAATTTAGTGTCACCCCAGGTGGAAAAAAAATATGCATATGAATATGGAAAGTTACAAAAAATATTTCAGTTTTAATACATAAAACACTCGCTTTTATTTTATATAAATTGACGTCATTCGCATCTGCTAAAGAATGCTACACTTACGATCAAGTCTTAAGCGTGCCTTCGAAAAAAAAAAATTTCACCCTCAATAGCTTGAGATTTTCTGAGAGATTTTCAGACTTATTTTTAAAAGTAAAAACATGAAACTTGCTGAGGTGATTTTTGAAGAGATGTACTTGTGACTTCATCTTTTGTCCAATTAATTAGAATTAGATTTATAAGCAATTATTTTCTCATTATGACTATTTATTATTTTTATTTTATTTTTTTTGCTCCCAGGTCTCCCGCTTAGTTAAGTTCGATGCAAAACGTCAACTTCGACAGCATTTTATGCAGTATTTTCTGCATTTATCAAAAAATAGAAAAGCACAACACATTGTGCAGTTTCTAAATAAGAGAATTTGCCAGTTTGATGCGTTTGAGAGCAAAAATTATTATTATATGTTTGTATATATAGAAAATAGGCAGTTTGGAATTGAAACTTATTTTGCATTCAAAATTCTTAACAAGAAATGTACAACTGATTATTTATAAAGAAAAAAAATTATTAGCAAGATGTCTAAATCGAATATTTTTAAGGCAAAATCATTATTTGCAAGCGCTTTTAAGCTGTTTTTAAATACTGTGCATAATTTAATATTTACATTATTAAACGTCTTTTATGTTGCCATAAATGAAATAAATCATTACAGGGTACAAAATTACCGTTTTGTTCTGGTTTGATAATATGTGAAGTTTCAAAATTGAGAAAGCATAGGTTTCTTTATATCCAAATATTACTCAATTCGATATGAGTGCATTTTGAGTACTTCATTTTTTTCAGTGTTTTGTCCACATTTGATATTGAATTCTAAATTTTCGTTAAAAGACTTTGCTTGTTTGAAATTTTACTAAATTAAAAATTGATGATATGCGGGGATGCCGCTTTGTATGACGAACTGGCGGCATGGGGTAATGGAGCTGAGTGCGAATTCTTCACACGAGTCCATTAGTACATATACTGAAAAATAAAGTACTTTTAATTGAGTAAATTGGTGTATATACTTATCGAATTGAGTATAATTTGACCCCCCCCCCCAAAAAAAAAATGCTTTCCCAATTTGAAATATTGCATGTAATCAAGCCGAAACGAAACTATAATTTTGTACTTTTCCAATGGTTTATTTCATTTTTGGCGGCTTAAAAATATGTTCATTAATAGGAAATCAATTTAATATATCTGGGAAATCAGAGAAATAATATTATATTTTTATTCCTCGGAAGGAACTATGTATTGCGTCTGTTTTTATAATGCGTAAGATTAGATTGCTTTGGTGTTATGTGAGTGTTTTGTATATTCGTGGGAGATTTGTCCGATTTGTGTGATGAGTAAGATGGATTTATCTGTCAAAAATAAATAAATAAATAATAAAGTAAAAAAATAAAAAAATAAAAAAAATAAATAATATAATTAATAAGAATGCGATTTTTAAGATTTCGCCGACAGCTTTGGAAGTAAGGGCTCTCTATTGGAGGTATTCAATTGCATTTTTTTTTTTAATTTTATGTAATCTGTAGCTTTTGTAAATATTTATTTTAAAATAAGTTAATGAATCGCTGAAACAATGCTTTTCTTATACAAGTATTTAATTTGGATATTTTGATAACAACTTTGCTATTTTTAATCCACGAATAAGCAACCGTTTCTTATGCTAATAATTTTGGGAGTGAAATAAATGTCAATACATTCCCTTCCTCCCCACTACCACTCTTTGAAAAGAAAAATAATTTTTTTTTCTACAACTTACTTTTGTTTTGAAAATGTTGAACCAAATGTCTTTAGACCAAGTTTTTACCTTATTTTAATTTCGTATGTGTATAGTTGGCGGCTTTGAACGCCATATTGTTTTACTTCATGTTAGTATGTGTAAGGCCATGTATAAACACTATTATTTTCAAGTATTATAAAATTTGTTTAAAATCCTGCGCATAATTTAGTATTTACATATTAATTTAATATTTACAGAAGGTACACCTTCAACAAACAGCTGATAACATAAAATAAAAAAAAATATATAAAAAAATAAAAAAAATGTTTTGAATAATTAACAGAGAACGCATTCTTTGAAAATTCATATTTGAATACATATCCATGGAATCAAAAACGAGTACATAACACTTCATTTTTCAATCCATGTATAAAATCAAAA
Source organism: Maratus speculifer (assembly GCA_964019185.1). Taxonomy (NCBI): domain Eukaryota; kingdom Metazoa; phylum Arthropoda; class Arachnida; order Araneae; family Salticidae; genus Maratus; species Maratus speculifer. The sequence continues at coordinate 183,751,950 of OZ025296.1, read as the reverse complement.
ATGAGTTCACAATGGTTCATATTTGACCACATCAATGGAATCAAGGACGAGTACATGTGTTTTTGAATTTTAAGTACATTTGGATGCGTATTTTGAGCATGCGACGCATTTAAAATTGGGTATTTTTTACCCGATTTTGAGAAATAGTTTTTTCGGTCTACAGTTTTTCTCGATGTATTGATAGTTCCTACGAAAATAGAGCAAAAATACTTTGATTTACCGAATTCCTAATGCCGATTTAATAAATAACTTTTGATGCCCCCCCCCCCCCCGCAAAAAAAAGTGAAAAATCGGAGAAATTTTCTAATATTTATGAAAAAATATTCAATATCCCTGAATATCAATTTACTGAATAGGTATACTTGTGACGCAAGAACAATCTACATGCAAAAATGTCATTATAGGCTGAGCAAATATAGCGTAATCAACTTTTCGGTAATTTTGGACCCTCTCCCTCCCTTTCGATATCATACGTTATCATCTTTCAGCCTCCCCCCCTCCCCGGTAATGACATAGTCATTAAAATGTAACTTTTTTTTTTTTTTTTTGGATTTATAGAATTTATTTCTTTTATTTGAAGTGATATACAAAAACTGATTAGAAACATTTTTCGCATGCTTTATTAATTCAAATGAAGAGATGTCAATATATTGTAGCTTTAATATCATATAACACTTAAAAAATACTAACTTATTAAAATTATTTTATTATAGTTCTTTGTTACATAATGCATTCAACAGTAATAAAGTCTTGGTGCACTTGCCCCGAATGGAAATGTGGTGGGGAGTAGATAGAAATTCTTATCAACAAAAAAGTAAACAACATTCCTTCTCTTTATCTTTTATTTATTAGTAAACGCAAGCTTCATTTCAAATACACTTCACGTATGGTTTGTCAAACCGTGATTATATATGCATACACATGTGAAGTAGAACAGGAATGTCAAACGTTGAGGTATTCCATATTTTAGAATTAAATAATTTTATAATAATTTTGTGATTTTAATAATAAATTTGTATTTTCATAAAAATAGATAACCAACTAAAAAAAGATAACATACTATTTTAAACCAAAGATTATGTTACAAATAAAAAGAGAAAATTTTGATTTGATCAAAAATGATATCCATATCAAAAGAGAAGTCCCCCTCCCTTCCAGCGACATCTTACAATATCATATGCCAGATACCCCCCCCCCCTCCAAAAATGATATAGCGTTATATTTGCACAGCCCCTTACAGTGAGGTTATTATTAGTTGATGTAGTAGTGGATGTGGATTGGATGAAGAGGAGGAGACAGAGATGTAGTATCCAACATTTGAAGAAGCAGTTAGAAGTTTGGATATTTTGAAACAGTATGTTTGATGGATCATGATGTTGATGACTCTGCTGCCACAGCTTTGGAAAAAATAGATAAAGAATTTTGGAATACGATATCAAAACAAAGCAAATAGACATGTATAAAAAGTAGTTTATAATTTTTTCATAAAATTTCAATACATGAGGTTTTTTTTTTCTTTATTATAATGGATGCATGTGACTTATAGTGTGCATTGAAAAAGAATCAATTTTTACACAGTTTATGTTTTTAAAACAACAAATATTTAACAATTTTATTAAGGTAGGAGAGCATTTGTTCTTTTTATTTATAGCCATTTAAAAAATAAAATAAAATATTCTGTTGCATAAAAAATTTATTTGATTATCCCGATTTAACAAATAATCTCTATTTAACGAACAAATTTGCTAGTCCCGAATGATTCGTTAATTCAGGGTTCGACTGTAACTTAAATTAGTTTTCCAAAAAAAAAAAAAAAAAAAAAAAAAAAAAAAAAAGAATAAGTTGTTATTGCTTACTTATGTTTTTCTTTTAGAGTTTTTATAGTATGTCTAATCGCTTTGAAGTTTGCGTGACTGAAGTTCAGAAGCAAAGTGTCTCTCAAGTAAGCTGCGAACAAACTCAATTCTTTCGTCTTACATCACAATATGATTAAAGACAACAGCGGACAGTTTCAATTCAGTAAAGAGGCTGTACTTGATGAGGATTAAGGCTTAATTAAATCATAACGTTAAGAGGAGAAATTAATTAAAGGATGGAAGTAGTGCAATGAAAAGATTTGTCTATTATTCAATGAAGGAAGAAAAAAAAAGGAGGTTCCGATATAATTCGAAACATCATTTTATTAAAAAGTTATTCTGATAGTTTTAACAGACTTTTTATGTTATGTAACAACAGTTTGTTTATTATTTAACTGTGTATTGAAAATGCAGATTTCCCACATAACATACACATTACAATTTGAATAGGTACTTTAGTATGAAAATTTTCCTTCTTTATATTTGCGAATAAACCCTTAATTCTTTTTAATATGACGATAAATGTGCAAAAAATATTCTTTGCATATCTCATAACTGCGTATTATAAAATAAGAATGTCTCATAAGTTATAGGTAGCTTGTCGTTTATTTTTTACTGATCGCTGAAACAATGATTATTATGAACTAATATTAAGAATCCTTATAGAATTACACATTCACAAATTAAAGTTAAACAATACTATTAAACTAGAATTAAAAAATATATATATTCCTAAAAATGAAAATTTCCATTAAAAATTACATTCAGCTTTGATTTACTATTTTCTAAAAAGCCTACAAATATTGGTTTTATCAATAAAGAATTTATATGTTTAAATTAAAATCAGAGAATGGAAAACCAAATATCATTATATGTACACATATACACACACGAGGGATTTAGAACGTGATTTTTATCATGTGATAGCACTTTTATTTATAAATTTATTTAGATTTGACTGTGCAGGTCTATACAAGGGCAGTGCTTATCAAGTTCTTGACCGAATTCGTTGACCAGATTGATCTACTGTCTTGTTTCAAAATAAAAACCACTTAAATTTTTCCAATTCAAAAAAGTATTTAAAAAATTTCCAAATTGTTTACTTAAATGTTAAGTCCCGATTAGAGACGGGTCTAGTCCCGAGACCCGTACCCGGCCCGGCGAAATTGTTCAGAATTTTATAACAGGACGAGCCGGCAGAATTAGAATATTTTTTTCAACTGCCAGGCCTGCAAAATAATTGAACGGGTCTACTGACTCGTTATTAAGATTTAAGTAAGAACGATAAAATATAAGCTATTTTCAATTAATGTGGCTTTAACGAGAATAAGTATAAATGTGCGTCACGAGCCGATACTAGTTTGACAATATGAATACAGAAATGTGACTTATACAGTGTAGAGGTTGGCATCGGACAGTTACATAACAGGAGCTTAATTTTTTTTTCTTTTTCTAGACTCGTGTCGGGCCGTGATCAAGCTTGCATTGTTTTTCTAAGTGGAGCCGGGCTAATATATTAATAATTTTATATATTTATATAGCTAATATTTTATATAGCTAATATATTAATATATTAATAGCGATAATGAACTTATGTTAACGTAATCTTTGGAAATATTTTTCTTGGTGGTTCTTAAATTCACTTCTCAACAATGCGAAAGTTTGACACATTTTCTGATTAATTTTTAACTACATAAAGGTGAAAATTGACAAGTCTGACTATTGAAAGGATTTAGAATCGAATAGCATTTTCTATTTTTGGTAATTGCGATACGTGTACATACTTGATGTGATATAGATATTCTTGTCAGGTGGTTGTAGATTTTTCTCCCTTTCATGCTGTTGCTTCCGGAAATAAACTTTGACAGTATTTTCTTAAATTGCTTGTATTAAAAAATGGATAACGCTATTCGATTACATATTTCTGAATAAAACACCTGCTAATCTTATGCGTTTCAGAAAAGAAGTGAATTCAGAAATGTATTAGAAACTAGCTTCTTTGGCTTTGAGAAAATATTGAATAATATTACACAGAAATATTTTCATAAATTTACTTTTTATTGTATAGCTTCAAAATGATGATGTTTTTAACTTTCTTTTTTTTTTCCTTTTATTCTAAACCATATTATTTTTTTAATGAATCATTATTTGAGTGTTGAAAGTCTAAGAATTTATGTAAAATGTACTGTAAAATCTTCCCATGAATATGTATGCAGTATTCTTTAAAAAATTCTTAATTATATGATAAAAATCTGTTTTTTTTTTTTTTTTTTTTTTTTTTTTTTTTTTTTTTTTTTTCAAAATAGTAGAAAGTATGTCGGGTCAGATCGGGCCGGGCCTGGCCGAACTTTTGAGTTTTACACCAGGCCAGGCCCGGACCTGGAATTTTCGACCCGTGCAGACCTCTAGTCTCAGTATAAGGATTCCTGAGTATTTTTTAAATTTAATTAATTAATTAATTTAATTTAAACCCGAAATCTTTTAAATTCAGATTCAAGATCTTTTAACTTCGTGTTTTTTAGTAGAATTATCTGAATTCCAAATCTATGGAATAGACAAGCTACTCTTTTCCCTCTGAACGTCCGTTGCAGGGACATTTTAATTTTTGAAGCTTTTCTTACTTATATGTTTCAAAGTATAGTTATATTCAAATATATATTTTTGCAATAAATCAATAAATATGTAACCAAACAAATAAAATAAAATAAAATAAAATAAAATAAAATAAAAAAATAAATAATCAAAACATAAAATAAAATAAAAAATAAATAATCAAAAAATAAAATAAAATAAATAATCAAAAACAAAATAAATAAATAAATATTACGGCACGAAATAATAATGCTGTTACGACTAATATCACCCAATAACATTATCTCTACAATGATTACATTCCACTGAAGTGAAATGAGGATTATGGATAAAAATCTGTTGCAGTATCAACAATTCAATGAAGCAGGAATATATTAATAGAGATTATATAGATATAATTATAAGTGTTCCTTAATTCAGTTTGCAGAAAAAAAAAAGTAGATGTGAACGTAATTTGAATATACTGAAAGAATATTTTTTAAATAACTCGTTAACATTTCTAAAATATTTCTCGAAGAAAAAACGAAACAAAACTGAATACTAAAATTCCTCCATCACATAAAACAGTATGATGGTCGAAATGTGCAAATAAGTCTGTGTCATCGCTTTACAATTACAGACAAAGCGAAGACAGTGGATGCTGCCTGGCTCACTACGCCATGTGTAGTGTATGTGTGTGTGTGAGGAGAAGGATATGTGTCGTTTTCTACATCACTTCTGCACTGGTGACGACGATCACCTGGCGCGGACATCCATTGGAACACGGCTTGCGTGACGCCTCGTTTTAAAGCCGTCTCCGAGCTGCCTATCAACGCAGAGAGGAGAATCTCTTTCCCGCACAAGGGGGAAATAATTCCTGCCAACGCATGTAATTCTTTTCTACTACAGCCTGGTAGAGGAATCAAAGGTACGAACAAAATGTTGCCAGCTAAAGACTACTTACTGTGTTTGAATGAGGAAAAAAAAGAAAGAATGGATGATTTTAATGAAGGCCTTAAATTTCTGCTTCGAGGAAACAGTTCTGAATGCAACTCGGTTAAGGGTGTATTCGGAAAAAAAAAAAAAAATGTTTTTCCACTTTCAACAGCTTGAAATTTTTTTATGCATTTTCAGGCTCATTTTTAAAAGTAAAAGCATGAAAATTATTCAGGTGATTTTTGAAAAAATGTATAAGAGATTGCGTGATTTCATTTTTCGCTCAATTAATTAAAATTTGATTTATAAATAATTATTTTCCTTTCGGAAAATTTGATTCAAAATGCCAACTTTGACAGCATTTTTGAAATATTTTCTGCCTTTATCAAAAAATCGACATCCACGGCTCATTATGTAGTTTTTGAATAAGAGAATTTGTCAGTTTGATGCGTTTGAGTGCAAAAATGAATTTAAAAATAAATTAGAAAATAAGCAGTTTGAATTAAAATACACTCTTAATGCATGCGATTTTGATGCGGAGACTATGATGTACAGCAAGTGAATCACACAGGTTCTAAAAAAAATTGGGATAAAAGAATTTCATCGAGCAGGATTAGCTGACACGTTAGCTGATATGAGTATTTAAATCTGTTCTGAAATCCAAAGAACTATTTTCTGATACATTTGTGAACTCATTTTTGTTCGAAAACGCATGAAACTGGCAGTTATTCATATTCAGGAACTATGTAATAGAATGATGTTTTCCATAGTTTGGTCCAGCAGAAGATCTTTTAAAAAATACTGCCCGTTTTGAATCAAATTTCCGGATATGTCAGTGCAGGAAAAACTTGTCATCACATAAAACAGTCATTTACAATTCGGTAAATAATTCATTTATTAAACAATGGAAAACATCACTTTGATTCCAAATCACTTAAATAACCTAAATCTGCCTATTTTATTCCTTTATGTTTAAAAATTAGCCAGAAAGTGTGTAAGAAAGTTTCGTGCAAGTTCAACCTGGAATTTGAGAAGCGCGTTTAAGCTGTTGCACAGATCTTTCATTTTAAAAGGTTGTAATTCAACAACAAAATCATTTTCACTGATAAGTGCGTTATATTTCTGTACATTCTAATTCACCCAATTTAAAGTGTTTTTTTTTTTTTTTTTTTTTTTTTTTTTTTTTTTTAATCTACCTGTATTGCCGGGACAGTAATAATCAAATTCACAATAATTTTTTATTACAATGAATTAGCAATTGGTGGCTAATCATTTCGAGACTTTTATGTCCACAAAGTCTATAGAAAACTTTAAACATCGGCTTTTCTCATGAACTAGTAGCATTTGCCAGAACGATAAAATATAAGCCAGAATGCAATTTTTTTTATTTGTGGTCTTTATCAAAATCATTTTGGTAAATCCTGCATTTACTGTAAATGATCAGTATTAGTAATTGGCCCTTAAGGGTGTTTTTCGATTCAAACTGCTTATTTTCCGATGTTTTTTTAAATTCATTTTTGCTCTCATATGCATCAAATTGGCAAATTGTCTTATTTAGAAAGTACATACGGTGCCGTGATTGTCGATTCTTTGATAAATGCAGAAAATATTGCGAAAAAAGCAATCAAAAATGGATTTGTAACCGATTTTTTCCGAAGCGGGAGATTTGTAAACGAAGAAAAGGGTCATACTGAGAAGATAATTGTTTATAAATCAAATTCTTATGAATTGAGCGTAAAATGACATCACACGGCACCTTGTACGTCTCTTCAAAAATCAGCTCAGCAAGTTTGATGTTTCTACTTTTAAAAATATGTCTGAAATTGTATCAGAAAATTTCGAGCTGTTGAAGGTGGAAAAGCGTTTTTTCGAATATACCCTTAATTGTATTAAATCTATAAAACTAATCATAAATGTAGGTTTTAGAATTAATAATATAAGTACTTATTAGTAAAAATGAGTTTCCTTAACATTTTTTTTTCTCTCATTAATCTGTATCTTTGCATAATATGAAACAAAATACAAATATGCTATGTATACTCATTAAGAAAAAAAAAAGACATTTGCGCCTCCACACTTATGCAAATAACAATATGCACTTTTCATTAAAAGCCCGAATGTCTGTAAGTCCTATGTAGGTGTGAAAGGAAAAGAATATTTTACCAATAATTTATTCTTAAATGTTCTCATTTATCAAAAGGGTTTGGGTAAAATTTTGAATTGAATGGGTTTCAAGCTCTTTTCAGACTTTTAAGCCCACGCTTATATCAAATGTTACGAATCACCAAACTTCAATCTTTTAAAGAAATATATTTAATTGCAAAAAAGAAAGAAACATATACAAAAGAAAATGAGAAGAGAGATAAAAAAGATCTTTTTATAGAGCATAAATTAAATCATGCCAAAAGATTGGATTAGAAATAGAAATTACTAAACTTGTCTTTTATTGGTGTATATACAATGAAATTTTTTAGTAAAGAACATCTGGGACCCCCGAATTTTATCGTTGTCTGCTATTCACAGGTAAAATTATACAAATAACATGCATGTTGTGGTTTGAAAATCTGTTCTCTAAATAGAAGTCTCCGCTGTTCGGGAGTGTCTCTTATAGAGGTTTTTGTTGTATATGCAAAAAGAAGTATGTTTAAAAGAAACAGAAAAGAACACTCTTAAATCAAAAGAGTGAATTCCTCAGTCAACAAAGGAGCGAAATCTCTTGGCAGGACAATCATTCCTTCAGAGCGGCAGTTTTATCGAAAAAGAACGCTTTTCCGAAAAAACCGGTCTTTTAAATCATGTTTATAGTAGCGATCTATAAAACGCTCCTTTTTAAATGAAAACCGGAAGTTTTTTGACGTAGTTAAACGGAACTATCTGAGATGAATGTTCATTGGTTGTAATCTGGTCACATGACGTTCGGCTGGTTTGGCGGGATACCTATCTTCTGCTAACGAAGACTGACATGGCGCTTGTTTACGCTAAGGCTTTTGTTACGCTATACCCGAGATTTAATTTCATAATCCAACAGATGCCGATACTGAATAGAATTGCGAATGAGGATACCCCAAAACTATATGGTAAGTACTTGTTTTCGGTCTCTTTAATAACTTTCTTATTCTCAATGTAGTATGTAATCTCACATGTAAGAAAAGTACCTTAGATCTACACGGATCGGAAATTTGAGACTGGTTTTTGTCCGACCCTCTTGAAAGACATCTAGATTCTGAAAATCATGTCCTTTTGCCTTTTTATTATTAAAAGACCCGGCCCCACTCACATTATTTTGTGTAATTAATAATATCGATTTGTTTTGTATCAGTTAATGCATTTTTTATGTCATATTAAAAAAAATTATTTTCCAATAATGGACACCCCGTGTAGATATTTCCAAAAATGTGATTTCAAAAATGTTTATAGTGCGAAAAATATTTTGACTTATTGAAAATCTAAATATTCAAACTAAATTTTTTAACAAAATGTAATAACACCAACATTTTACAAATAGCTGCTTTTAAATTATTTTAATGTGGTTAATAAAATTTCAATGTTTAATTCATTTTATTATTATTATTATTATAATAACTGTATCACTGCCTTGTAAATTTTATAATCTGGCAATCAAACCAGTCAGGAAGCCGAAAACATTTATTAAGGGCAAAGCTAAATAGGGGCTAATAGGGCTTTATTCCTCTCCATTTCAATAAAAACAATTGCAGTATATACTTATAACTAAACCGATTTTTGCATAAGTTGCCCCCCCCCCCTCTCCATTTTCAACTCTCAATTTTTTTCTGACATTACAGCAGTGTGATTAAAAATGTATTTTCTGTCTTAAATGCTTCCTTATTTAATCTCAGGCAAAATAATAATAATAATAATGTAATGAAAATCATAATAATTGTGAATCTAGTAAATTTGCATATCAGTAACCTCAAACATCAGTTCTAATTTTATTTTTATTTTTATCTATTTATCCGTTTTTAAGTATTTAAAATTAGGGTTGGAAAAATACCTGTTTTTTTTAGTTTGTTTAAACCAGATTTTTTTTTTTTTTAAATTTCTTATCTCAAATACATGCATATTTATTGATGAAAATAGACATTGTTGGATATAACAGTAGCATAACTTCATTTGAAAAAAAAATTTAATTAAATAATTATTGTCAATTTATGTAAAAAATTGAAAATATTGTTATCTTAATTTAAACAGCATTAGTAATTATTTTATGTTCAAAGAATAAATTGCTCTACAATGTGAAACATTGATTATAACTTTGAAAACCTTTATAAACGAACATTTAATTTCTAATTATAAATATTTGATGATTTTTTTTCCCCCGGAGTTATTCAAAAATAAATTTCACATCCTGCTCAAGGTTTTGTTTTTTGAGTGATAATACAAAGTCAAAATTTTTTATCATTAAATTCTGCAAACAACGAAAAAAAAAAAAAAAAAAAAAAAAAAAAAAAAAAAAGATTAGTATTATTAAAATGCTATACAGGGTGTCCCCTCTCAACGGTGGCCAATGGCTAATTTCTAAACCGTTGGTCATAGACATATAGTTCCAATCGCAAAAATGCTTTAAAAAAGGCAAAGAATTGTTTTTTAAGCGATTTTGGTCAAAAAAATGTTTTACTAAAAAATTACGAAAATGAAATTTTTATACGGTCCCCCGATCCTATAAGTGAAATTTAGTAAAATTTTTTCAACACTCTAGCAAGTAAAACAGAAAAGGTCCCATTCATGTAACATTAAAACTGACCGAGTTATGAAACTTTAAATTTCATGACTTAAACCACTTTTCTATAGCTGAAAACGGATGAGTTCGACTGAGCTTTAAGGGAATGTACACTAAGTGCTTAAAGTATTATAAAGGGAGTCGATTTCCAACGCTGTTCAAAGGCTACTTCCTAAACTATTTGTCACAGACATATAGTTCCAATTACAAAATGTTTTAAATGAGCGATTTAACTGAAGGCGCTGTCACCGTATACGTTTGACGGTAGTGTTAATTATAATTAATTAACTTCTAGATTGGTTATTAAAATAACTGAAGACATGAATTTCAAAATTCTCTTTATCGAAAAAATTAAATTTTGGGAAATAGCGAAAAAACTTTAAATGCATCTATTGGTTTTCATTACAAATTTTGAGATTGCATTGTTACAATAGTGGAGGTTTGTATAGACTGATAGAGAAATTAAAAAGCGATAAGATGAGTTTTGAAATTCATATCCTCAATTGTATTTTTACGTATGTTTTATTTTGTAAGCAAATGAAGCTGATTCTTTTCGTGATTTCATTTTAAAAAGGTATGTTATTTTGAGCTTTTATTTTATTCATAGTTTTCGTATGTAAATTTTCCTAGTTCAAAACTTATATTCAAATTTTAACTCACTTCCAAATATCTGATGGAGGTTCAATTCCCATACTTATTTAAACCCGATGGCAGAGTAATATTAATACGATTTTAGGTGCGTTAGATTTATTTATTTTATAGGACTACATCAAATTCTGTTAGGTTGAGTAATCTAATAGAGCTTTAAGTATGTATCATTTTGTAACGATTTGTGACTGTTGCTTTTCATAGTTTAATTTAACAAAATTTCTGTTATTTTTTTACTTATATTTTTAGCACAAATTGCATATTTTACTTTAACATGTAAATATCAACATAAATTCAGAAACAACATTGTAAAAATTTTTTTTACTCTCAATGTTTAAAGTTAAATTTTCTGTCTGATGTTTATTTTTATTTCCAGTAAATTTGTGACTGACCCCTATTTTGCAGCAAAAAATATGCTTCAACTTTGAACAGCTATAACTCGGTCAATTTTGATTGCAGAGGAATGGGACTTTTTTTGTCTTACTTGTTAGAGCAGTGGTAAAAATTTTCTAAATATCACTTATAGGACCGGGGGACCGTATAAAAATTTAATTTTCGTAATTTTTTAGTAAAACATTTTTTTGACCAAAATCGCTTAAAAAATAATTCTTTACCTTTTTTAAAGCATTTTTGCAATTGGAACTATATGTCTATGACCAACGGTTTAGAAATTAGCCATTGGCCACCGTTGAGAGGGGACACCCTGTATAACTAGAACCCAATTTTTTAATAGTCTCTTATTCAACTTCATGTTTTGATTTTAATTCTCAAAAGTAATCTCCTTAATCATTATACATATATATATTTAACAGTTTGACTAAAATTTTAAAGATTATCATGTTATGTTATTAATTGTTGTAAATAATTTGCATTTTTGTCAGGGTTGTTATGTTTAAGACATGATTATTGTTAATAATGTCACAAATTAAAATTTATGAAATAAAATTACATTAAAAATTTCTAATTAGCTGTATGTACTAAAAGACATTCAAATTTTACTAAAATTATAAATTGGTTATTTAATTTTAATTAAGTATTTAAAGTAAATTTATTTCCTCTAAAATTGAAAATACATAATTTATTTCTTTAAATATTTCAATTATGATTTTATATATAATATCAAAATTCTATAATATATTAATTTTCGAAGATTAAAAGTAAGACTGAGAGAGTATTTTTCGGATATACAATACAACAAGCCTAGTACAGTCTACAGCCTTATCTAGAATGCAACGAAAAGAAAATATTTTGACAAAGCTAACATAATCTTTTCAACATCAAAACATTACTCTTCAGTTATCCATGAATCCCTCGAAATTTTGCTTAACAATGAAACTGTTTGTAATGACGTCATTTCTTATAATATTCGGCACTCTGGTACATCAGGTATCCTTGGTGTTTTGGTGAATTCATCGCGACTTTGTACACGCAGACTATTTTTGTTATTATTTTAACGTTTTCCATTTCTAATGAATTATCTTCTTTTATACTCCTTTCAAATTGGATGCGAGGGCATCCGAAAGATCTAAGGTAAATAATAATTAATTTATTTGTATATTTTGAGAGATCTATTTCTCTTTTTTTTCTGAATAAATTTGGCAGTTGATGCACAGAGAACATAATATTGAGTAAAAAAATGTGAGCTAAATGCCTTCTTAATATACTATAAATAATACATTCTACCATCAATAGGTAATGCTATAATACTTTATAGATATTTGTTTAGTAGTTAAAAAAGATTTTTTTTTTCTCTTTCTTTATTAAAATTATAATGACTTCAGTTTAAAATATTCATATACAAAAAAAAAAAAAAAAAAAAAAAAAAAAAAAAAAAAAAATCAGCATTAATTTAAATTTTTTTAATAGTATTTCCTTTTTAATAATTCATTAATGAAAATAAACTGAAATGAAAAAAAAAACTTATCTACTTTAGTTCCTTTTAAATTCTAATTGTTTAAATTTGCTTTTCTGTCCTCAGAGTTATAAAAGTATGCTACCTATCAACAGTGTTCTCGCTGTCGCTCGCCATTGCACCAAATTGCTACTAAATTCTTCATTTGGTGAGTAAATAAGCGATTAGATTCGCCAAATTGCTAGTGCTCAGTTTTGCTTTCTCTTTCTTTCTTTCTTTTTTCTTTTCTTTTCTTTCTTTTTTTTTTTTTTTTTTTTTTGTTTGTTTTACATACATATGCATTATGCATGTATACATATTTTTAATATATATACTTATTTTTATTATATTTTAGGTGGATAGTTGAAATTAGATTAACAACAATCATTGTCGCATTTATAAAAATTTTGGTTACATGAGAACACATTGAAAAAAAAAAGGTACATTAAAAGATTAAAGTTTTTTTTTTTTTTTTTTTCTACACGACGAATTTTTTTTTTTTGCTAATACTTTTCTCATTTGGCGAATGTTTTTTATTTTTAATTAGCCAAATTACTGACATTGGTCAAATGTCAGTGAGAACACTGCCTACCAACCAATCTATCTATTTTGATTTTCAGTTATGAATGTGTTCTCAGAATAATAATAATTTAATTTAATAATAAAAAATGGACATGTTTAAAAAATATTTATTTCTTAACTAATTTTTTACGTACTTCATATTTTTTTACATATTTCATTACGCTTTAAAGCAGGGTTGCCGGCTTTTAGCCGGGCCAAAAAAAGCCGGCCGGCTTTTTTTGGTTTTATCCACTTAAAAAGAGCGGGCTAAAATTGAAAAAAGACGGCTTTTATTTTTAAAGTGTTAATTTGTATTGAATCCATATTAAATTTAAATTAATTTATTTTTAATACATTTTTAATAATTTACTACTAAAAAAGTTATAAATTTTTATTTAATTTTCCAAATAAATAAGTCTTTATAACTGCTAGGAGTCAACTGTGAAGGCATTATGTCTGAAAAATATAAATCTTCGAAAACAGAAAATATACTCAAAAAATGTGTTTTAAACTTCTACGTTTCATAGTTCTACTTATATTACACATTCTTAAGAATTATATTTAATGGAATCATGACAAAATTGGTGTTCTCTATAGATATAAAAAGGGCATGGTGCTATTCATTAAAAATGGCACTACTGCATCATAAAATGGCACTTTTGCAAAAAAAAAAAAAAAAAAAAAAAAAAAAAAATGTTATTGCCTTTAGAAAGGGAAAAAAGAAAGCAGCAAAATACATAATATTTAAATATAATAAATCAAGTAACATTAATTTCGAATCATTTTATGATATAAAAATTAGAAATACAAATAAATTAAAACATGATTGAATAGTTTCATGTTCTTTTTCTTAAAGAAATGAAAAAAATTATCATTTTTGGGCAGGGTCATTCCATGTCAATTCAACCACACTGGTACACCCATGAACTCCGATTTTGATGAAACTTGGTGTATTCAATAAAAATATGATATCAAATAGCCCCCTAATTTTTTTATCTCTAATATCAATATATCTTTATTTAGAGTCGTTCAATTTTTTTTTTTTTTTTTTTTTTTTTTTTTTTAATTCACACTTTTGCATGCACCGGAAAAGCGCTAAACAAACTGCACTTGATTGCAAAAAAAAAATTATATTGGGCTGCCTAATCTTTTAATTATTTTCAAAATTTACTCACTTACCAACAAAAGTATGATAAACACAGAAAAAAATACTAGAGAACTGATTATATTTATTTTGGACCCCTAAAAAATAATAATTTATTATTAATCTAAAATTTTTTTAAAAGAAACATGATTTTCTAAAAATGCAATATCAAGATGAGGGACAGGTAAAACCTTAGCACATTTTTTTTAAAGTGAGTCTAAATATTTGTTCTAACTTATTCTGGAATAAAATTGTATTTATTATATTTATCAAATTGCATCCAAATGTTTATTATTAGTAATCAAAAGATTGTTATAAATATTTTCAGAGTGTCAATGCTTCATTATGTAGTGCAGTTTATTTATTTTTTTTTTTAAATAATACTTTGCTAATACTGTTTAAATTAAAATATGATTTTTTAAAAATTTTCTACATAAATTCACTGTAATTATTTAACGTAAATTATTTTAAAATGAAGTTACAATACTTATATTCAAGGCTGGCAAGTTTCTGCCAGGGTAAAAACCGGCATGGCAGAAACTAGTTTAGAAATAATACTAATAAATGCAATTATTCATAAATAACATATGTATTTAATATGTAGAGAATTTAGTTAAAAAATTAAAATAAATATTTTGAATGTTATTCAAAGTAGCAAAAATTTTCAAATGGATCATACAAACATATTTTGTTAATATAATAATTTTTTGCCACTTGAAAAACAGAAATTTTCATAATGGTAATCCGATTACTGTTTATGGTTGAATTTCTAATTAAATTTAAAAAAAAGAGAAACTTACGAAAAATTCTATAATCTTTTAACATTATAACTTAAAAATTATCTACTACAAAGAGAAATAGTTTTTGTAAAAACACATAAGTAAATAATTGTAGTGCAAAAATAAAAGATAAAAAATGGATTAAATATTTTATACTGTTATTTTAAAATATTGAAAGAACAAATTTGTTTTTCTGGAAAAATTAATATATAAGAACATTCCATATTATAGTATTAATTTTGCTAATTTTTCTTAACCTAGACAGCTTTTAAATTTGTTCTGAATGAAAAAAAAAAGTTTGAAAATATTCTTTCAAGACCAGCATTACTGGCGGGTAATGTCATTATTGATGATGTAAATTTTGAAAAATTCTCATTTTCACCGTTATTTGTTTCTAGAAGCAGCTACCCATAGAAGGCAAAACATTTTCTAGGTCTTCCTTGGCGAAATATGTTTCTGAAAGAAAAAAAAAGTATTTTCTTGCTCGTCTTTTAGACTTAAATATCAATTTTGATCCCAAATATTTAGGATGAAGTAATAAGCTAGCATAAAAGCTAACGATGCAATAAATGTGAATTGAATCTTGCATTTGTAAATTTCCATGATATTTCCATCATTAAATAAGGTTAAGCAAATTTTATGAGCAGCTGCAATAGAACAGTCATGTTTTTTACTTTTATCTAAAGCAATAGCAATAAATTTTAGCATTTGTAACAAATATTTAACTTTTTTATAAATCATGATATTTATTTACAATTTTAACAACTGCAGTGTCCTTAATCTCATTTTCATAATTTTCAATTTTCTGCATATAATATGGTTGATTCTATCTTGAAAGATTCAAAACTATCAAATTTTATTACAAATTCATTTATATTTTAATTTGAACTATTTACAATATTTTATTCGCAATTTATTCTTAATAAAATGTATATAAGCAATTTAATACTACTAAAAAAGTCTCAGATTATGTCATGAAATTAGTTTATGCCATTTGTTGCCAGTTATAACCACTTTCTGCCACTGGCATGGCAGAAACTAATTTCTGCCGGCAAAAACCCAGCCCTGCATATTCCAGCAATGTTTATTTTTATCAATAAATGTGCACAAATATATAATAAGAAAGGATGTTTTAAAAAAACTGGTATAAACCAAAAAAAGTGTCCCCCCCCCCCGAAAAAAACCCAGGTTTTTTGCCAACCTTGCTAAATAATAATTATTTTAGCTTTGAAAATTGTATGATAATCCATGCTTAACATATTTTCCCCCCTTGTTTTATTACAGATTGATGCTGAATTCAAAAAATTGTATTCAGCAGCTGGGGATTTTCTAGCCATTTTTTCAACACATTATACGCAGCGGATTATGAAATACAACAGACAAAACAGGACTCTGTATTTATGAAAGAATATCTCTCGATGCAGATGGTAAAATGTTTAAAATTGTTCTTTTTATTTATTTAACAACAACAACTGGGAATAATAAAAGAATTCAGTTACATCAAAGTATCCAATATTTGTCACAGCAAATTTAGATACCATAGTGATTATGTTATTCAATGTATTTAGAAGTCATGAAAAAATTAGAAATCAGAGAAGGGGGGGGGGGGGGGTGGATATTTTGAAGTACTGGAAAAGTCAAGCAATTTTTACAATAACCTAACACAGTCATAAAATATCATTTAAACCTACATAATTTTGATCCAAAATTGTCACATGGTAAAATGTAAAGAAATTATATTGAAGTCGAGGAAAATCAAAAAGTTCATTTGTCATGCTATATGGAATTATAAAATCTGTGTTAAATAATAAACTATTGTTAAAATTAAAAATACATATATATAGGGATTTTTTGCATGTTGAATAATAAATCATCTGCATGAGATTTGCCTGCTAATAATTTGGAAATTTCAAATCTATTTTAAAACAAGTTTACAAATAGTGAAAACAAGAAGTGTAAGGTAAATAATAGAATCCATGTACATTAAAATGTGAATAAGATTTCATCACATACTTTTTCTTTATCATATGTTTCTATAACTAATATAATTGTGGAGTATATAGGTTAAAAAATTAATAATTTTTCTAAATCTTTTTTTACACACACACACACACATATATATATATAATAAAGAAAGGAACCGTCAATTCATTTTTCTAAATAAAATTTAAAATTTAATATCTCAAATGTATATATTGAGGACGTTAATTTCAAAACTTGTCTTATCCAAAAGTTAAAAAAAAAAAAAAAGTTTCTCTATCAATCTTTTTTTTTTTTTTTTTTTTAATTTACATTGAAAATATATTATATATATATGTACATAAATTGTGTTTGTGTAAGGGATTGAGGGATTACCTCTATTTTGCATTTTTGGCACTGCAAAATCAAGATTTATAATGAAAACCAATGACCAGAACTAAAGTTTTTTGGCAATTTAAAAATATATATACAGAATGTATCTAAACTACTGGGCAAAACTTTAAGGGATGATAGTAAACATCAAGACAAATAATATTAAATGGGAAACTAAGGATCCCAAACGTCTTCTGAAGGAGATAGGCGCCATCAAATTTTAGGGTAAAAATTTGAAATGATTATAAAAAACGGGAAAATTGATCGATTCCTTTGCGGTTTTCACCAAAACTATTCTTTATGTCAGTATTGTCTTGAAAATAAATTATAAAGAGAAATTTCAAAAAAGGCCGATAGAGGGTGCTTTAGACTTTGGAGTAATGAACAACTATTTTTTACCATTATTTTTTGTATCTCATTAAAATTTTTTAGAAGTTTAGACATAAACTTAAATTTTGAGCTCAAAATCCGTCGTTAAGAAGCGCAAACTGAACTGTGTTCAATGGGAGTGTGTAGGTTCAAATTTCAAATGATTATAAAAAACAGAAAAACTGGTCAATTGATTTGAAGTTTTCATTAAAATTATTCTTTATGTCAGTATTGTCTTGAAAATAAATTATACAAATAAATTAAAAAAAATGTCGATAGAGGACGCTTTAGATTTTGGAGTAACATAACTATATTTTAACGTTATTTCTTGCATCCCACCAAATTTTTTTAGAAGCTTAAACATAAACTTAAATTTTTAGCTGAAAATCTGAATTGTTGAGAGTGGTTAAGTAGCGAAAACTGAACTGTGTTCAATGGGGGTGGGGAGATTCAAATTTCAAATGATTATAAAAACAGAAAAATTGGTCGATTCGTTTGCGTATTTCCCAAATACCATTCTTATGTCTGTATTTCCTTGAAAATAAATTTTAAAGATAAATTTAAAAAAATTCCGTTAGAGGGCACCTTAAACTATTTTAACCGTTATTTCATTTTTTTTTTATTATTTTTTTTAAATCTAAATAAATGTTTTAAAAGCTTAGACTTAAATTTTGAGCTCAAAATCTGAATCGTTGTGAGTAATTAAGTAGCGAAAAATTTGTCTTCGTAGAGTGGGCAGGGTAACATTTCAACTCCTGAACACAGTTCAGTTTACGCATTTTAACCCCTCCCAACGATTCAGAATTTCAGCTCAAAATTTAAGTCTAAGTTTTTGCGTTTTTGGAGGTATTTATTTAGATACAAAAAATAACAGTTAAAAATTGTTGTTTGGTACTCTAAAGTTTATGGCGCTCTCTAACGGAATTTTTTGAAATTTATCTTTAAAATTTATTTTCAAGGAAATACTGACATAAAGAATAGTGTTAGAAAAAACCGCAAACAAATCTACCAATTTTTCCATTTTGTATAATCATTTGAAATTTGAACCTTTCCAACTCCACTGAACACAATTCAGTTTGCGCTTTTTAACCACTCTGAACGATTCAGATTTTCAGCACAAAATTTAAGTTTATGTCTAAGCTTCTAAAAAAATTTAATGATATGCAAAAAATGACAGTAAAAAATAGTTGTACGCTACTTCAAAGTCTAAAGCACCCTCTATCGACAATTTTTTAAAGTTATCTTTATAATTTATTTTCAAGACGATACTGACATAAAGAATAGTTTTAGTGAAAACAGCAAATCAATTGACGAATTATTCTGTTTTTTATAATCATTTGAAATTCGAACCTACCCACTCCCATTGAACACAGTTCAGTTTGCGCTACTTAACCACAGATTTTGAGCTCAAAATTTAAGTTTATGTCTAAACTTCTAAAAAAAATTAATGAAATGCAAAAAATAACGGTAAAAAATAGTTGTTCATTACTCCAAAGTCTAAAACGCCCTCTATCGGCATTTTTTGAAATTTATCTTTATAATTTATTTTCAAGACAATACTGACATAAAGAATAGTTTTCGTGAAAACCACAAACAAATCGACCAATTTTTCCGTTTTTTATAATCATTTCAAATTTTGGACCCTAAACTATGATGGCGTCTATCTCCTTCTGAAGAAGTTTGAGACCCTTACTTTCCCATTTAATATTATTTGTCTTGATGTGTACTATCACCCCTTAAAGTTTTGCCCAGTAGTTTAGATACACCCTGTATATATTTTCTGGATGAAGTGAGTTTTTAAACTCTCATCTTCATAAAAAAAATGATAATGGATATTACTTGTTAATACCATCCAGGGCCAATTTTTTAAATACACAAAAATCTTCAAGATAATACCAAAATGTTGCATTTTTTATGTCTTATTTGTGTTATGTCATTTATTTATATTTATTCTTTTTCTCTCTTTTTATATTCAATTAGAAAACTTCCGTGCCTTATAAATGTTAGCAGATTTATTACCAATTGCAGGCTTCAGAAAGAAAAGAAAGGTATTTTTTTTTATCTCAAACTGTCAGTAAATTATTCTTTGCATATATATAATCTGATTTGCTGATCAGTCTTTTTAGCCATTGTGAAGGACAAAAATATCAGGGATGAAACAAACAGTTATTTGCTTGAACACTAGTTATTCAGACATATTTTAAACTGTGTATCAACTTTTTTTTCCTTTTTTGTTAAAAAATAATAATAAATTTAAATAATAAAAATATATGGTAGGTATTGCTTTTTTAAAAACAAAATAAAATTATTAAAAGATTGAATAATATAAATCAAGATAGACCTGAATACATTTTTAAAAATCCCTGTCGGCTGGGCCTATAGGCGGAGGTAGATTTCGAAGAGTGCTCATTTCAACAAAAAAATATATATGATTAGAGATAAACCCAGTTTAATAACTTCATTTGGCCGTTTATGAAAAGTTTTTAATTTCATTTTCCTGCAAAAACTGGTTTTATCAGAATCATCTTAAGAAAAATTCAGCTCAAATGCCCATTATGACAACATATTTTGAAATAGATTCTAAATTTATTAAAAAATCGACCAAAACAGTACATTATACAGTTCCTAAATAACAAAAAACTGCCAGTTGAAAGCATTTGAAAAAAAAATTGAATTTAAAAATGAGTCATAAAATAACCGATTTGTTGTATGAATACATCCTTAATTCTTTAATCATGATTGCTCCGGAAAATTTTGTGCGAAATACTCACTTTGACAGCATTTTTAAAAATATATTTTATCTTTATCAAAAAACTGGCCAATGCGTCACAGTATATAGTTTCTAAATAAGAGGATCTGTAAATTGGATGCATTTGAGAGCGAAAATGGATTTTAAAACGAGTCATAAAAAACGCAATTTGCTATGTGAAAACTTCCTTAAATTTTCAAATCTCGAAGACTTCAGGAAATTCTGTTCAAAATACCCTTTTTGGTAGCCTTTTTCAAAATATATTCTGTCTTTATCAAAAAACTGATCAATGCATCACATTATATAGTTCCTAAATAAAAGAATCTGTAAATTGGATGCATTTGAGAGCAAAAATGGATTTAAAAAAGAGTCAGAAAAAAACGCAATTTCTTATTTGAACACTTCCTTAAATTTTCAGTCTCGATGATTTCTGAAAATTCTGTTCAAAATACCCTTTTTGTAGCCTTTTTTGAAATATATTCCGTCTTTATCAAAAAACTGACCAATGCATCACATTATATAGTTCCTAAATAAGATGATCTGTAAATTGGATGCGTTTGAGAACAAAAATGGATTTAAAAACGAGTCAGAAAGAAACGCGATTTCTTATTTGAATACTTCCTTCAATTTTCAGTCCCGATGACTTTCGGAAATTCTGTTCAAAATACCCTTTTTGGTAGCCTTTTTTTGAAATTTATTCTGTCTTTATCAGAAAATTGACCAATGCGTCACTTTATACAGTTTTTAAATAAGAGGATCTACTATTTGGATGCGTTTAAAATCAAAAATGAATTTAAAAATGAGTCAGAATATAAGCCGTTTGGATTTGAGGTTTTTTTTCCAACTCCTATTTTTGTTTAATTTCTTTTTGCTATACGAATTGGTCCTATGAAAAACTTGTCAATATAAAAGTTGTAGATATTTTTGAGAAGATGTAAAATAAATTTAATCAAATTTGATATCTTAAAAATTGACGGAGTTATGGATTTTTCTCTTTTTTCAGCGTCCTTTTTCTTTTCGTTTTTAATTTTTTTCATTTGTAAAAGTTATTCCTATCAAAAACTTGTAAATACAAAAGTTTTAGATAATTTTAAGAACATTTATAAAAAATTTTGTTGGACTTGATATCTTGAAAATTGACGAAGTTATGAATTTTTTTCTCTCAAAATCCCTGTTTTTTTCGCCCCTTGAGCCCACTTCTAAATTTATCAAAAATCTGTCATATATATACTTTTGGCCCATTTTTAAGAAGTAATATAAACTTTAAACCGATTCGATATCTACTTTAATTAAGAAGTTATGGCGTTTTTTCGGTTTTCACAAAAACGCCCCCTATTCCGACCCCCTTGGTCCGATTTTGCCCATTAACGAACTCATCCAAGATTTTATCCCCATTGATTTTATGTCCAAGTTTGGTGGAGATTGGTGAAGAATTATAGAAGTTATCGTGTCCATAAAAAAGTGAGATATATATATAGATAGATAGATAGATAGATAAACTGGTGCGATTGCAATAGGTAGTATTTCTTACGAAATCTACCTAAAAATAAATAAAATTTATATACAAAAAATGGTAGTACTAGGTTATCCCGTCGACCAAAAAATTATCACCAAACTATAAGATTAAATGCCAATAATGGATGATCGTGAATGTCACATTCAATGACATTCAATGCGATTCACGTGTTTAAAATGTCATTAAGTGATTTTTATTTCGACTTTTTATGGCCATTATGTATAATTTGGCTATTAGTTTGGCGATTTGTATAATTTGGCGAAATTGGTTGACGGGATAACAGAGTAGTACCCAAAAAAATTAAAACACTAAAAAACATTAAAAATACAAAAGTAAACATTTCGCCAAGCTACACGCAATAATACTAGTAATGTTTCCAAAAGACTCTGAGTGAGTTACAGTATGGGAAAACTCCTTGCGGACCTAAAGATTTTTGTAATGCACTTACATATGACTTTATGTTTAACAATTTTCTCCTTGTATTAAAACTGTGATGAAACTTCAAAGAGTTGATGTTTCTGTATTTGCAGGTCCAATTTTATGTATCATTCTGTAGGATTAATTTATTTAACACTACTTGAACCAGAAATACCTTTTTTGCGAAGAGGATTTTCTAAGTAAACTTGTAAACATTTTGAGATTGTAAAATAAAAAAAAATAAAACAATGATCATTTGCAGGGCTTAATTTGCACCAGAGCTCAGCTTACGTATTTCTGTTTTTTGTACATATTTAAATATTGGTTGGAATTCACCAGAGCTCATAAATGCAGGTCTCCGAAGCCCAGAATAATAGTGATTCAGAAAACTGAAGCCTAATTTACCCTTTCCTTTCCCTGTCATCTCCAGGTTTCTGCATTCTTTTCTATCAAAACATATATATGTGACGTGTGTTGCACACATAAGAAATGACATGTAAGATTTTCTGAAAATTTTTCTTATAAATGTTTTTGTTAGTTATACATTCATTATATTATATTATGTATGTATGCATGTCTGTAAATAGTCCTTTTTTGTATGTTGACACTATTTCTGAATCATAATTCCTATCTCATTTAGTTGCACAATTCTGCGACTAACATTAATAGGCAAAGATTTTTATCTGGAAGGAACAAAATACTAAAAAATGGAATATTTTATAGTTAAATGTATGCAGATTGATATATTTAAAATTTTTATTTTGCTAAAGTAGAAAAAGATGTTTATAATGTATGCAGATATGAGAGATTGTGTGTGTGTGCGGGCGCGGGGGGGGGGGATCTAATTATAGACATAAATTAAACTCAGAAATATTGCAATAAATTCTGCATAAACAAAACTGTATATGATTGAAAAGAAATCTGTTTAAGTTAGTCTTCTGTTTTAATAGTATTAAAAAAAAATTCCTGATATAAGAAATATTGCATTTTTGTTTAAAAAATAAGTTTGGAAGAAATGGTAAAAAAAATAATTTGACAGTTAAGCTATGAGCTTTTCAAGCATGTAATATGTATAATAAGGTGTAATATTGAACAATTTTAAAATAATTCAATGCTATTTCAACCATTTTTACACATGTCAGAAGAATTCCTTTATTTTTTAGAAATGATAAAATGTGTCGAATAAAACAGCAATATTTTTTTTTTTTTTTTTTTTTTTTTTTTTTTGCTGTTGTTCTATAAGCTGTAGGGTGATTGATTAATTAACTCAGCAAAGATTTTATTCCAATAACTTTCGAAACAATGGCTTTACATTTGCAAAATTCATATAAATTTATACAAAATATTTAAAGACTTAAAATTAGACTGAATAATAAGCATTTGTTTTATTAATGAGTGTGCAATAATAAAATGGGACATACAGTATTTGTCTAAAGGGCCAGATGTTTGTTACATATCCAGCTTTTACTATGTACAATTTTCTTAATGTATGTTTTTCTTGTAACAGTTTTTTAATATGCTTTTCTGATTTGTTTAATTAATATCTATTTATTGCTAAAAATGTTTTTTTCTACAGATTTCTGGTAATCAAAGCTTGGATACTTTATTTTCTTCTGATGCTCTGGTCAGATTTATTGGAGTATGTTTTCTTTAGTTTATTTTAGTATAATAATTTACATAATTAAAATTCTTGAAAAGTGTCTTAAATAGGTTATAAAATGCAAAATTGCCATTTGATAAAAAAAAAAAAAAAAAAAAATATGTTTTGTATTTTGTTAACTTGTGAGAATCTTGAAGATAGTAAAGTATACCCAAGAGCAGCTTTTCTAACATTCACAAGCTTTATTTTTTACAAAATATACATGCAAGCGAAGCTTAGTTTTCATATTTCCTTTTTAAAAGATTTGATATTTTTTTATTTTTTAAGAAAAAAAAGAAGCTTTGATTTGTTGCATATTTGATCTATCACAAAAATGTATTTCACAGAGCAAAACTAGACATTTTTAAAGCTTTCTGCAAAAAGACCGCAGAACAGGGTAGTCACAAATCTAACATGGAAACATCAGGAAAATATTAGTTAACTTGGAAATTCATTGAAAAATATGTTAATTTCCAATATGATTGCAATAATCTGGGAAGAAAAAAATTATCTCAGCTCTTGGGCTCAGTCCGTGCCTGAAACCAACTTGGACTCTCTCTTTATATCAGCTTTCGGGCTCAGGGGCTCAGACTGATGGTAAAATTTTGTTTATACAAAAATTCAAAAACAAAGATCTCTCATTAATTATGAAACAAGAATGTAGCCTAAGTTTCTTAAGCAAATTAAATTATTATTCTGTTTTTTAACATATTTTTCGGATGATTCTCAGTGCCAAAGATTCTGTTATAAAGATTTGATATTTTTATAATTATTTTGTACATATTTTCTTACACAAAAGTATTTCACAAATTCAAGAAGGTAATAAAAGGAAGGGTTTTATAAAAATTATTATGAGCAATTATTAATCAATATCTAATATATTTACTGTATGTATTATACTTTGGAATTTTAATGCTTTTATGCTATTGAAAATATAGTAGAAAAAAAAACCCTTTTATCTAATAGCAAACATTATCCTGATCAAGAACAGAATAAAAAGCTACATAAGAATATCTAGTTAAAATAAATAAATAAATTTTATGACAAAAGATTTGGTTAAAATCATCATCCAATTTAAATTATGTTTTACAGAATAGTCAAAGTTTTAATCTCTAAACCTGTCTTTAATATCACCAAATTTAATTATAACATGAAAAGTGGCAGATATAGATTCCTTTCATCCAAATTTCAAATTTTAAGTTTGCAGTACAGTTATATCCGCTTGTATCCCAAAACCATTCGTATTAGAATAAATGTTAACGATCACATTATAAATATTATATTAAACCTTGAAATTACAAAAAGAAAAAAAAGTCAAAATTTTCAGCAATTATTCGGGAGGACAAACATCTCTAATGTCATTCAAAGTAGTGATGAAATAATCATCCTTTCTGTAAATTTCTTACCATAAAAACTTAGTTAAACATTACTTAATCTAAGTCCTAACCTTTTATTTGGCGGTATTTCTTATTTCCCAATTTAGCTGACCCCAGAAGTGTTTGATGACTTGTAATCTGTATCTGCAAAATTATACTGATATTTCAAATCCTGCATTATTATTTAATTTAGTCTGTTTTATAAGCCTGCCATGAATCTAAAATAATGATAGTGATATTCTCTGTCTTTTATTTTACCCATCTGTTCTGTCAAGAACTTTTAGTATAAACCATTCATTAACTTCTTGGAATAATCCTCCAAGCAACCATTTCTGAGAAAGAATTTGACTGGCTTTTTAATTTTTAACCCTTTTAGGTGCAAAGTACTTTTATTACAAATGGCACCAGGATTTACAAACTAATTTATTTGCAAATAAATAAAAGCTTTTTTTTTTTTTTTTTTTTTCATGTGATTTATCAAAGCAAGCTTTTATTTTAAAATTTTAATGTGAATGTGGCATTTTAGAATAAACATTAAGTAGGATCACTTCCCTTTAAGGGTTCAAAAGAAACTTTCACCAATCTTTGCAACTTTTTTTTTCAAGAAGGGGGTGCTCAATCTGTTATAAACTTATAGATAGACAAACTTCTGAGATAATCACTTCAATCAATAACTTTCATTCAATTGTCTTTTCTCTCATTTTACTGATGCTAATTTATCAGACTAGCTATACATGAACATTGCAGTTACAAATGCTAATTTGGAGTCATCCAACCAGTTTTCTTTTTTAATAGATATTCTTTTATCACAATTTTTCACATTTCTCCACCACTATTTATCAGTTTAAACCCAAAAAAGCCAAGCAGTTTAAAATGAACTGGTTTTCAGAGCCAGCAGTTCTGCGATGAGGTAATAAGCAAATATCAATTATTCTTAACTGAAGTTTGCCCTTATTGTCATTACCATTATTACACAGTAAATTTTCATTCAGCTCCTCACTAGATATCATTTTGTTAACACAGTATTCTTACATTGTACAGTATAACGTATTTTTGATTAGCTATGTAAAAACTTGTGTAAATAATTTTATGTATAAACTTATTAAAAGTTTATGAATATTTTTTAAAAATTGACAACATGTATTTGTTAAAATATATTTATCTATGAAAATTTCATTATTTTAAAGTTAACCTAGAATAATTAGGGAATTTTTAAATACAATATTTGTGACCATCCTGCCAGAAGTACTCCAGGAAAAATAGGTTCACCTGAAAATGGTCTGAAATTGATATATGTGAAAATGCTATGGACTGTAAAATTTGAATTGCTCAGGATATCAAAATTTACAACATTGTTAATTTCAGATATTTTCATCTAAATTTTCTTCCTATAACAGTATCTTAAAAAAGAGAAATGGGGGACATTCTGTATTCACAGCAAAAACACATAAAAATCAGGCAGTTTCACCTAAACCCATCTTTTTTTGGAGTACAGCAAGATCTTCCTTTACAAAGAAAAAAGAAAAATAAACTCTTTTAATATGGTAGATAGATATTTTTATTAAAGTTATCAAAGTCAGTTATTAAAAAAATTAATAGAATAATGTTACTGAAAGTAAGATTTTTCCGATATCTGATTGATTTATAAAGGAATGGTTCAGATAAAAAGTAGGTCTTTTCTATGAATTAATATTGAAGTATTATATTGAAAAATAACATATAAACTGTTTTACTGTAAAAACTAAGCTAACCAAATTAAAAATATACTTTTATACATGAGATTTCCTGTTATGATGAAGTAATATTTTCCCAATACACCATAGTCAATATTTAAAAAATATTTTATTCTTGTATTTTAATTTTTTGTTAAAATATAAATGATTATTAATTTTATTTTTATATTTGCAGAAGACAAATGGCTCTTTGGAAGAAGCAATTCAAGAAATTGAAGAAAAGCTGGTGTACTTCTTGTGTACGGGTGATGAATGTTTTCCTGATCCTTGATCAAGAATCAGTTGAAGTAGAGAAATGCAGCTTAAAGACTTTTTGACCATTATATATTTACTGTCAAGTTTATCAAGTTGTCGAGTTTTTTAATTTTATGATTTACAAAGTTATTAATGGCCCTGCAGCTCAGTGGAGAATCTGAACATTATTTTGAAAGCCATGGATGCAAGCACTTAAATGTTTTATAATATGTATAGAAAATAAAATACTGTTTTAATTCTTATGTGATTCATTTTAAATATATTTATTGTGCAATTAAATTTTTTTTTTCTTTTAGTACTGTATATTCAAATGTGTAAGTATAAATTTTTCGATTTGCTTTGCACTGAAAGTTTTAAAGTATTGGCTGTGATGCTTAATACTTTGCCTCCTTGAGATGACTGACTTGCATTTGTCAAATTCGTTAAAAATCATTGAAATAATTGCATGTTTTATGTGTTACACAGTGACTAAGTTAGTAGGATATTAGATCAATGACAATGAACCCTAGTCTCAGTAGAACTGCCTAATATAGTACCAATCTGTTAACACACGATAAAATGGTGTGCATAAACTTATGAAATGCACATACAAATGTCAAAAGATTAATATCATAGCCCTAGCAGAGTAAAAAGAAGGTTGTAACTAGATGTGAAGTTAATATGAACTTACTTCTATATAGAGAACTTTTTTGAGGTGATGCAACAAACTTTTTGGTTTGATGGAATGTACCAAACTGAAAGACTAATCATACCATGAATAATGGAAGACAAACACTGAAATATATTTGTTATGGTGAAATGGGTGTTCTGTTAATATGCTGATTTCATTTAAAATTGAAGGTTTTTAATTATTAAAGTAAAATGAATATAAATAAATTTTATTTACGATTTATTTTAAGAAGCACACAGAAGTGCGGTGATTCTTTTGAACACCTAACCTTAGGATGATAGTTTGACAGGAGTTTTTCTCTTGTGTGAAACATCTTCTAACATACTCAATAATTTTTTACAAATTAAACTTGATGAAATATACTATGTTTCTTGTGTTTGACTGTTTGTTATTAAAGACACTAAAAAGAAAAACAAACAAATCAATACTTTAAATCAAACATATCTTTTACTGCATTCTATTATAACCTCTATTGGTAGGCTTGGGTTTCATTTCTGACAACATGTACTTAAGTAATAAATTTTATTTTAGCTAATGTGTGTTCTTTCAATCCTGAGAGTTTATCACATTAATTCTCTCTAAAGGTAAATATTAACAAACATTTCTTCTTTTCTTTTTTTTTTTTTTTTCAATTATTGGGGAGGGAAAATGCACTTTTCCATTATTATTTTATCCAATGTTTTCTTGAAAAATTAGAATAAGTTAGTAATTAAAAAGAAAAAAAAAGTCAGCTGTCAACTACATTTAATCATTTTTCTTCAGTTTCTGATATATGTTTTACTAAAGTGCAGTTGCAGTTTTACAAAGATTTATTTTTGTTTACATGTTTAAATACACAGTGCAATGACTTAAAGTAGTAATTAAAAAAAATGCAAAGACAGAATTTTGTTATGGAAAAAAATTATATGTCTATACAGTCCTCTCATATGTTTATATGCAATATCATAAACTTACGAGTCTACTTCACTTATGCAAAAACATTCACTTACTCGTGTTTGTCCTATGAGAAAATTCCTTTTAAATATATTGTTTGCATTTCCATATTTTTAAAAACCTTTTTTTTTTTTTTTCTTTTTTTTCTTCCAAATTTAAGATAACTGACCTAAATCTCAAATATATATATTTTTTTTTCAATTTATTTTGTATGAGGATGTTTTCATTTTCAAAATAAGTTTTGAAAATTAAAGTAGCCTCTTAATAAACCTGCAAAAAAAATCGATGAAGTAAAGAATGAACTTTGTAGAGATCAGCCTTAGCTATCCAATATCAAGAAGAAAAAAGTATTTAAAAACATTGAAATGCAAATGGTATTTTAAAAGAAATCCTGTCATTAACATTAGTGAGTTAGTGTTTTGATGCGAATTAAATTAGTCTTTTAATAAACTTCAAACTCTTATCCATTTTGTTTAAAAAACAAATCATTCACTGTAGAACATAACCTTTGCATCATTGCAAGACCCCCCCCCCCCCCAAAAAAAAAAAAAAATGTTACAATTAATGATTGATTCTATAATATCAGAGATGAGATGAGATTTTCAGTTTTTTGAATACCATCATAATCTTAAACAAAATTTTGTTGTATTAAATCGCCAAAATGTTCTGATTAAATAAAATAACATTTTCTCTGTGATTATGCAGGTATGTAAAAAGTTTGAAATCCCATCTCGATTTAAAGATTTTAGTCATAATTTATTTATTTTATAAGTTCCTCATCATTATTGAACTTTACAAATATGTCTTTCCTAACAAATATATTTTAAAGTTACTGATTGGAAGTAGTGGTGTCATATCAATAATAATCTTGGACACAATACCTGAAATTATTAATTGGAATTGCAAATTTCAAACCATGATTAGAATGAATATTGAATCTACAATACCAGCATTGTACTATAAACCTGTTTTTGGAAAATATCAACAACTGCATTTTATGTTACTTCTAAAATAGAGGCATATGTTACATAAATAGTTCATCAACTGTAGAAAGTAAGACATAGAAATTTATTAAATCTCTTATAAAATTTCTCTTTAATTCTGTTATTTATCTGTATTAAAATATAGAACTAAAGTTAATTATAATATTAAATCATAAAAAAAATTAAATTTTTAAAATTATTTCAGACATAAATAAAAATTGCTTTTGAAAACAAAGAAAAAAAACCCTCTATTACAAACATAATAAACTATAAATATACTAAAAAGCAAAGCAAAAAAGATTCTCAAAGTAAAAGTGAAATCGTCCATTTTGTCTATAGGGGAAGATGGGGATACTTGAGCCATTTTTTGAATTTTAATTTTTTTTTAATTTTTTATATTTTTTTAGAATAAAATAAAATATTGAAAATGAAAATTTGATATTTTTTCTTCAACTAAAAACCACTTTCAATTAATTTTGAACTATTTTTCTATGTATAATAAATGTTTATTTTTTGTTTTACATCGTGGCTCAAGTATCCCCATGGCAGGGATACTTGATCCATAGTGAAGGGCTACTTGAGCCACTAAGGAAAAATACCTACAAAAGTAATTTTTTTCGCTTTATTTTTGCCCAAACATTTTACAGAATGATAAATTATGAAACGTAAAGTCATTCAAAACCAATTGAGAAAACAAAGCTAGTAATACGATCATTTTTTGTGGTTAAAACTGGTTGTCGGAGGATAATTTCAACTTGAGTTATAACGACGGTAGAAACATCCTCAGTTCAGAGCCATTTAAATTTGGATTCTGCAATTCTTCGGGCAAATTTCATTTTCAAAATATTAAGCACTTATCCAACAAATATTTTTACAGTTTTCTTTCTGGCATATTTTATTAGTAACCAACCATCAATAGAAGATTTTCTTTTCACATCATCACCATCATTGACAGAATTTTCCTCTAATGATATTGTCGAACTCATGTTTTTAATTTAGTAGCTGTCGGAATTTAAGCCAGATGTATCATTCTACTATTTCAAACACTTTTTTGATTTCACAGGAAAAGATTTTGTCTTCCTCTTTGGCTCCATGCAGGTAAGTTTGAACTGGGATTTTTGTTGCTTTTCTTGTTTTTTGTACGCTCTTTTTACCAATTTTTCTTCAATTTTCTTAGTTAAAAAAAAGTTACAGCGACAGAGGTTACGATTTCAATATAAAATATTAATCTTAATATGTAATATTAAAAAATAAATATTTTAATATGTTGGACCTAACTAATTAAAGTATTAGAGATGTAAAACGTAAATAATTAAAGTATTAGAGATGTAGAGCCTGTAAAACCGTTTTAAAAAGTTATTTTAATTTAATGAAAGTTAAATTGAAAACTATATTTTCATTTATCTAGACAGGCTATTTTGTTAGTCAAAATGAAAAATAAAATAGATATTTTCATTTAAAAAATATACATTTTTTAACATTTTTAGGTCGTTATTTTTTTAAGAAAAAAAAAAAAAAAATAAAATGAAAATTATTCTCCCTTTTATCCAGAAAAATATCTATTAGTGAATATAAGGATGGAATTTTATTTTTTGTTTGTTTCACCCATGTTTAATTTCTAGTGGGGATGGTTGAGATATGGCTCAAGTATCCCCACTCTCATTGGCTCAAGTATCCCCACTATCACTCTTTTTGTTTCCCAGAGATTTACTAAATAAAGAATGCAGCTATTAGAACTATTTTAGACTCAAGATACAATTGAAATTATGCTTATTGAATGTATGTATATAATTGCAAATTTAAACAAAACTTTGATTACAAAAAAACAAAAAAGCCATGCACCCAAATATTTACTTCAGATAGGGAAAAGACAACTATTAATCACTACATTTTCAAAATGGCACCAAGATGTGTGATTTCTTTTTTACATGTTCAGAACTATAAATATGTTATCATATTGGCAGTTTTAGAAAGAAAAATTAACCAACTGTAGAGATAATAGGGGTGGCTCAAGTATCCCCTATGCTCAAGTATCCCCACTCTCCCCTATATTCAATCAATACAAACAAATTCAATCGAAAAACAAAAAGTGAAAAAAATGGATTTATTAAAAAAGAGTGCAGTCACTCTTTTTACACACTAATTTAGTCAAATTAGGTGTGAAAAAGTAACTTATCAAAAAGGAGTACCATCACTCTTTTTACATACCAATTTAGTCAAAATAGGAGTGAAAAAGCTGCTTATCAAAAAGGAGTGCAGTCACTCTTTTTACATACTAATTTAGTCAAAATAGGAGTGAAAAAATAAATTATGAAAAAAGAGTGCAATCACTCCTTTTACATATTAATTTAGTCAAAATAGGAGTGAAAAAACAATTTATCAAAAAGGAGTACCGTCACTCTTTACATATACTAATTTAGTCAAAAAAGGAGTGAAAATTGCTTTTCAGAAAGGAGTGGAAGGGCTTATCAAAAAGGAGTGAAAATATTCACTCCGCACTAAGGATGAAATTCACTCCTATAGGATAAGTGCATCTTCGACACTGGAAAGGAGTGAAAATTCACTCCTTTTGAGCGAAAATCGATGATTTTTTTTAAGAGAGAAAGAGGAAAAATACATTATTCTATACAGAATAAATTAAATAACTCCCTTTATATTTTTCCTAAATATATTTTTGAATGTTTAATAATCTGTAAATATGTGGGTCAATAGTCTTTATTACTCCCCTCAATTTGAATTTTCCACGTTCCATAGTTTACGAGTAAAATGACTTTGACAGATAGACAAAGGAGAGATCTTATAATGATTCCGTTTTTACTTTTTAAGTATAAATTTTAAGGAACCCTAAAAATGCCAACTTATGTTTTATTGTCTGTTTCCGTTTTCCATTCGATGAATGTAAACAAATTTGCAGCGTTCCAATCGACTTTCTGTTTCATTCCGATGAAAGAATTGTGTATCGGCACTTCTCAGATATCTGTATTTGCCAGACGCTTAGTTCGCGTGCTCGCGCTCACCATCTGTTGTTTACCCAGGGCTAGAGCTGCGGGCGCCGAAGGGTTCTCTACCTATTTACGAACCTAGATCCCCCTTGCACGAGTCGAACAGCAGAATGCCGATACAATCCGTCATGAAGTGTCACATGTTGACATCTTCATGCTCACCGAAAACAATGATGAAAGGTAATAACTTTCATTTATAGTGTCTAACTGTAAGTATACGGTAATGCAAAGCTAAATTGTAGTTATGTTTACTATTTTATTGCATATGCAGAGGTAGGGATGGAGTAGGGGGATTTTGAAATTAAAATTATTTTTTCACTTGAATTTTTTCATAAATTTGAGGTGGTCTTTTGCTTTTATTAGGAATTATGTTACAGTGCTATGTCAGAAATCATCAATGACACATTGCGGTATCAAAAGATTACAAATCTGATAATAATCTAGTTTATGGAATTCATAGGCGTATTTTTCGTATTTCTTTCCGTTTTCATTTTCACAAAAGATAAGATTGAAGGAACTATAGAATTTTTATTTATTTTTATTTTATTGGAAATTATTATTCATAGTATTTTTTTTGCTAGAGATTCATATAGCAATTATAATTCTCAAAGAAGGATATATTACTTTACTGAAAAAAATTAAAACGAAACATATGAAACATTGAATAATATTTAAATAAGAAAAAAAGAATTACATTCAAAACAATAAATTACTTCAAGTTCTTTTCAAACATTCTAAATAATGATAATAATATTATACTATATATATATAAAGAAATTAGTCAAAATATTTGGAATTTCTTAAACAATATTCTCTATATGATTCCCTACTCAAATGTTTCTACGAAGTTGATGATTATATTAATAATAAACTAAAGAAAACAAAATTATAGATTCTTAAATGTCAATTAGTCACCATTAAATATATTTTATACAAAGTTTAACTATCAGAACGAGACAAAATTTTATTTAGGCTGTTTTAGAATTGAAAATAGATAATATTCAGGAACTATGTAATAAAATAAAGTATTCCTTTTTCTAATAAAACCAAACAATTAAAAAAAAAATAATAATAATGTCAGAATTGAAGCTTTAAACTGAATTTGCTGTCGGAACTACTTCAGTAGCCAGGACTGTTAAATTTGTGCGCAAAACGTTTTAAAATAAGAAAAAAAAAAAAAAAAAAAAAAAAAAAGGAAAGAGAAAAAAAAAGTATCAGGCAGTTTTGCGTGTGTTGAGGGAAAACCACCTTAACAAAATAATATATATGTATTATATATAAATATTTTTTTTAAATAAAACTTAGAAATTTCTTACAAGGATTATTATTAAAATTCTAAATTATTTTTGTGCGACTTACAATTTTGTAAGTTTTAAATAACAGAGTATTCAAAATTAATTTTTGAATACCCTGACTAAATATAATACTCAGAGTATTTAAAATTCGTTTGAAATACAATCTGATTCATTATACGTAATGTAACATTTTGAGCAATCTGTATCCTTAACTCTGTGAAAAGTGGAGAAAAAATCAATTTTTTAATTTTTTGCTGAGAAAGGATTTAGATATTCCTAGTAATATTGTAGCGATGCTATCCATAAACATCCAATTACTATACATTTAAAAAAAAAAGTATTATAAAGCTATTAAAAAAAATTTAAAAAAGTAAGTTCAAACGATAGCACGTGCTCTCCAGTAAATAAAATATGCTTTAAAAAAATACTAACCGACATCAAAGAAAGAATAAAGCTTGATGACAACTTGGCGCTAACGCATATGAAAGCACAGTTTTAATATGCTTATGATTTGAAAACGGTTGCAACAATGAAAGATAATTTGCGATAAATCATTATTATTATTATTATTATTATTATTATTATTATTATTATTATTATTATTATTATTATTATTATTATTATTATTATTATTCTTTTTTTTATCAAATGTATATTTTTTTATTAAAAAAATTCTAATCATCAGAATTTAATGAAATTAAAATGGACCACATGGACATCTTACACTTTCAAACAAAAAAAGAATTATCAAAATCGGTTCATATTTATGGAAGTTATGAGTGAACAAGAAATACATACAGGTTGAAATCATAACCTCCTTTTTGAAGTCGGTTAAAAAAATATTGACGTTTTCCTCCCAAAATTTAATTTAAAACTTTTTCGACAGAATTACTAACATTATTATCAGCACATGACCGCGGAAAAGAAAATAGAAGATTGCATAA
This sequence comes from Maratus speculifer, assembly GCA_964019185.1. Lineage (NCBI taxonomy): Eukaryota > Metazoa > Arthropoda > Arachnida > Araneae > Salticidae > Maratus > Maratus speculifer. Next base: position 183,716,593 of record OZ025296.1, on the reverse strand, counting down.
TTCATATAAAATGAAACTTTGTTAAAGTATAAAGATTAACAAACACACACACAGAGAGACACAAACAAACAAACAGCAAAAAAGAAGAAAAAGAAGAAAAAAAAATGAAAACACATAGTTTAAAAAATTCTAAATAAGAAAAGTTATGTAATTTATGGCTATTCTTTACTATGATAAATTACAGTAATTAATAAATGCCATAGGAAGTATTTAAAACTAACGTAACATCAGACATATTGGTAAAAAACGCAAATATGCCCACTAAAAATAGCAAAATATTAGTTTGTACATTTATGAAATGCAGAAAGCCGTAATATGATACTATACAATAAATGACAAAGATCCGATAATACTTAATAAATGCAAAAATACAATACAATACTTTTCCATACATAAAAGGCAAGTCAAAATATATCATTATTTTTAATAATTAATAATAAATATTCTGAAGCAAATCCATCCATATATATTATTTTCCGCATTTAACTCTATATGACATATTTATTTTATTTATTCAAATTATTTCCACATTTCCACATATGCTTTATTATTTTTTATTTATTTTTTAAAAAATTTCTTAAATGTAAAAAACATAATTTAATAATAATAATAAAAAAAATATATCTTCTGGCAAAAATGCAAATGCATTATCATGTCAAACTTTATTTTTAAACTTTAAAAATGACATTTCAAATAAGTTAAAGAAAAAAAAAATGAAAGAGGCCAATCTCGTAGTATTTGAACTAGTTTTCAAGTTCTCATTTCCTGTATTATGTTATATTTTGTTTATTATTCTTATTTTTTTCCCCCACATTTTAGAATTGAAAAAAGAAAATATTTTCTAAACTATACATTTTGAACTTCTACATACTTTTGAAAACGCGTATAATAATTTTATTTTTAATGTCAAATAAAACCTCCATTTGTTCAAATAATTATTTAAAAGAATTTGCAGGATTTTATGGTTAATCACTGTTTTTATTTTTTCAATACTAATTTATTATTATTTTTATTTATTTATATAAATTTTATCTTTGAGCATCAAAATAAAATTGACGTACAAAAGCATTCAGTTTTAAATCGCACAAGTATATATACTATTTGCAGTTTATCATGTTTCAAAATATTTTGTGTATAAAATTTCTATAAAAACAGAGTTACTTTGTTTTATATTACTTATTTAGAAATAATAATAATAATAATAATAATAATGTTTTTCTTATTTGGTTAATAATTTAGATGTACATTTAACTAGCGGAACTTTTGTCTAATGAATTATATTCATAAAAAAGGGGAAAGAAAACGAGAAATTTTATAGAAAAAAATAAATAAAAAAAGAATTGCATCGTACTCAATATTAAAAATGAAATTGTGTATCGTTTTGCCCTTTTCAAATTCACATATCCCCCCCCCCCCCCTTGCAATTTACACAACTAAATTCATTTAAAAATTCTATACTTAGCTAATAAAAGCAGTTTTAAGTGTAAATTAATTCTGCAAATAATAGTAAACTAAATAGTTTGTAAACTATTTTAATTATCTTAGCAGGTAATAAAAGCAAACTTTGCTTAAAGCTTTTTCGAAATAGCATTTTTTGAAAGGAAAAGTAAATGTCTGACTGCCATTAGAGGAATCAGCGTTATATTAAAATTTTAGAATATTTTTAGTAAGAAAAAACATTTCATTTTCGACGTTAAAAAAAAATATTCGATATATTATATTTTAAAATTATTCCCACACCGTAAATCTAAAATGAAGCAGATTAACATATTTTAAAAGATATATATATAAATGGGAATTATTCATTTTTAAGCGTCCATTTTAGTAAATTCAAAAATGTTACTAATACAGAATGTCTCACATTTCTAAAAATCTATTTTTTTTTTTTTTTTTTTTTTTTTTTTTTTTTTTTTTTTACTTGTGTCACATAAATTGGAATTTGTCAACAGAAATGAACTATGTGCAATTCAAAATAAGGTTTGAATTTTTGTAATGTGTAGGATATATGTCATGAGCTTATTATAGTTTTAATTTTGTTAACATTTCTGATAATATAGAATTTAATTATTATTATTATTATTATTATTATAGCTTTAATCTGTCGAGTCATATTTCTTATTTTACATATTAATCGGTATTTGAGAGAGCTATACATTCTGACTCTGCAATTGTTGTTAAAAATAAAATTTTATGATTATTAATTTTGAAAAAATTTCTATTTAATAGAAACTGAAAACAATAATAATAATAATGATAAGAAGAAGAAGAAGAAAAAGAAGAAGAAAAAAAGAAAAGTGGAGTATTACCAAAATCATTCATGCGATGGAAAATAATCCCAACAGATATTTCAAATAAGTTTTTTGTTCAGTACTGTACATAATTAAAAAAATTCTTAGGATTTAAGAGTGTTCTTAAATGAAAAAGGGCAATTTTGTGACCTAAGTTTTAATTTATTTTTTATTCGGAAATGCCTGAAACTAGCAGGTATTTTATACAGAAACTGTCTAATTACACTCTTTTTTTTTTTTTTTTTTTTTTTTTTTTTTTTTTTTTTTTAAACACAATAGAGCTTTCATAACAAGCCTTCAAAGTTGACATTTATGAACACATTTCCCGACGGAAGCAGAAAAACCGGTCGAAAAGCAGAAAAACGAGTCACAATTCTTATGCATTTTAAATAATAATAATAATGCACTTTAAAAAGTCAAAGTCAAAAAAAATTTTTAGTTAAAAAAAAAAAAAAAAAAAAAAAGAAAATAAATAAATAGAGAAAAAATTAGAACTATATGTACAATAAAAGATTTAAAATGTCACCTAGCAAATATAAATATTTACAAACAGTTTTTTTTTAATTTGTAAAAAAATGTTTTTTTTTTTTTTTTTTTTTTTTTTTTTTTTTTAAAGGAAAATATACATATATAAGTATATATACTGCACCTTTAAATTTGTGCTGTGAAAATTACAGCTTTGTCATCACACGCGTATAATTTGCACTATTTTACACCAATAACTGCCCTTTGACCCCCTGCATCGTTTGAGGTTTAACTTACATGTCTTTTCTGAGTGATAACTGCACCGCATTTTGAAAATGATTTTCACGATCTCGCCGCAAATTAAAAAGCTATCTTCAGTAGTAGCAGCTGATAAGCGCAACTGGTTCCATACCACCTCCGGCTAAAATAACGGTTTGGGGATGAGATATGTTATGTATTATAGCAACAGAGGCGCGTGCCATGATTTTTTTTTTTCTTTTTAAGGGATATCCAGGTTACGAAGATTGGTAAAAAATGTATATGTATTGTCATGTATATAAAAATATAACAATCATTATTTTTTTTTCTGTTTTACAATTCTTTTGCCCTTTTGAGCAAAAAGCTTTTTAAACTTTTGTCTTTTTAAAACAAATCACAATAAATAAATAAGTAAATAAATAAATAAATAAATAAATAAATAAATAAAATGCTTTTAAAAAATTTTAAATTTTAATTTGACGATTTAAAATTTTTAATGGCAAATTCAAAGACGGTTTGAAACTAGTGTAAAGCATTAAACACTCAAATGTTCATAATTTTTGTTCAGGCTATCATTTCATAAAAAAATTAAAATAAGAAAAAAAAAATAAATAAATAAAGTTGTGATTGTACCAAAATGAGGAAATTTTTATTTATTTATTTTATATATTCCGTAACACTGAAGTTCGGTATCTCAATTGCGATAACATAATCATAATTACTCATTTTGATTACATGTTGCTAATTGCTTTTTTAAGTTTTTTTCCCTCCCAGTAATTTGAAAAGTTGAAGTTTGTGAAAGTATTGTTTATACAATTTCGGTTAAAAATAATATTTAATTTAAGAGTTAGACAAATTGACTTATTATTGTGATTATTTTTGCGGTTTTTTTTAATTCTAATTTTAAACTTATTTTAAATGCTATTTATTCTAACAACTCTTTATCAAAGTTTTTTTTTTTTTTTTTTTTTTTTTTTTTTGGGGGGGGGGGGGAGGGAGGGGGGTGTTAATATATGTATATAAACTTTTTTTAATAAATGAAACCATTGCAACATTGCTATTTACCAAAAATAAAAATTCAGTATGAGCAACTGGTGAACTGTATTTGAACGTATACAATGACGAAAAAAAGAAGAAGAAATGTAATCCCCAAGTTTAAACAAGCAATACAGATCACTAGTAGAAATATGAAGTTCTTTGAAATGATAATTAACAAACGAAGGAAAAGCAGTTGGATGAAAAACAAAACAAAACTTATAAACTATTTTTCAAGAGTACATAACTTATAATTATAATCAAGAACCAGTCAGTTTCTCTCATGGATCAAGCTATAAGATAAGAAATTTGATCCATCGTACATTCTATTGACCAAGTTGGAAAAAAAAATATTAAAATACTATGTGTCAGGATCTGATAGCACCTGTGCTAAAGAATGTAATGTCTACTCTTTCTCCATTTGAATATTTTGTATTGTATGGTTGTGTACAGAATTTCCAAGGTGACATTCCTTCTTTGTGGAAAGGGGAATTGCCAGATAATCCTTTGCAGGTGGTGTGTTAGAGAAAGAAGATTGCTGAGAGGCATGTCCAACTGTCAGCGAAGTATGCGGATGATGAGCAGATTAGCAGCATGTCACTAAGCAAGAAAAGAATGGAGTATGTGTCCAATGAGGAAGCTCCAAAGGGGTTTATGTTGGGGAAAGCAGTGATTTGGAAAGGGCAAGTTTGCCTGAGATCATTCATTCCGTACCTAGGTGTCGTACCTAGAGGTTGCTCTGTGTGGAAGAGCATAAAGTGTGCGTTTTCTGGTGCGCAAAGGACACAGACGTCCGGTGTTTAGTGCTCTGGGCTAAGAAGTGCAAGCCTAGTATACTTGTGTTGGGAGACTCAAGGTTGAGCTCCGACAAAGTGAATTTAACGTGTATTGAGTGTGAGGTGGAAAGAAAGTGTAATTGGAATAGTACACAGCCAATCTTTACGGTATCTAATTTAATGTTGAACCGGATCACCTATACCCGAGTTATAGTTGTATATATTTGTAAATAGCGTATTTTGTGTGTACATATATTCTTAATAAACTGATAATTCGGTTACTAGCGTAAGTCTTCATTTACACCAATCTCACAGTTGGTGACCGATATCACCTAGTAATATCGGTGGTGGCAGCTATATCTACCACGGACATTCTTCAAAGTTGTGTGGACTGAGGGGAACGTCCGACACTATGTCAAATCAAAAAAGGTGAATAAATGTCAATAAATTATCAAGTTGAAAAACCAAACAAAATAGAAAAGCAAGACAAAAACTTGAAATGTATTAATATGGAATAATAATAATACTTTATATCATCTAATACTTTATATCTTCTTGCAGCTTATCCAACAAAATAGTGTATTTGTTAAGTCCTTCGTTAGCGCATGTTAAGAAATATACATGCTATCACATAAGGTTAATTTTACCGTTAGTATATATAATTAACAGGTACAGTTAAAAATAAATCGATGTACATATATAGGAGAAAACATATTATTTCTGAATAAAATACTAATTCACACTTATTATGCTATAATTAAAATTAATATCTAATATTCATATTATTTGATTTACTAATTACATGCGTTAAAAATATACTACATATAAATATATACAAGACAGTTGCACCATAAAATTTAACTAATAAGAATGTATTTATTAAAATACAACACATTGCTCAGTGGTGCACAAAACAGGAATTTTAATATACATTTGTACAATTAAAATAAAATAAAACTATCAACGTTTCGCGCCGTCTTCTGCGGGCGTCTTCAGGAAAATATGATAACGGAAGGACTAAGTTTCCATCTTGATCGAGAGATAATATTTCTAATAAATTAAAATCTAAATGAATTAAAATTTATACTACATATAACAACTATTAAACATTATTCACTTTAAATATAAAACTGTAAATATGAGCGGCATGAACTTTCCAAACTCTTGAGAATTTTTTTATTTAAACTTCCACCCAAAAAGCTATCAATAACCCATTATATTTCGGTAGAGGCAATTTCGGAATGACAAAACAGGTTAATAAGCCCAGAATGCAACATATTTTAATATGTAGATAAAAATAAACAAACAATTTTACAAGCAGGATAGTTTAATCTAGATTATTTTTTATTCCCTCATTATGGATCATGAACACTACAAAGGTAACGCAATGCATGTATAATATATATTTTTTTCTTTCGATCTTTTATTCTCACGCAGAGTAAATAAAGCAATCGAAAGATTATTTTTAAACGGACGCAAAGAATCGAGTTGAGTTGTCATTTATGATACATCTTTAAAATGATTTATTTAATTATTCCGAAGTTGAAAATTATAGGGAAAATGAAATAGTATCACATCAAATTCAGATTTAAATAAAGTGATCAAAAATGTTATATTTGCATTATAAACTTTGGCTGCAATAATCAGAGTAAAATTATTGGGAAAAATATACCTATGGATCTATGGTAAGCTAAAAAAAAGCAAGGAATCGAGTTGAGTTTTATTTGTGATATATCGTTAAAATGATTTTTTTTTAATTATTCCAAAGTTGAAAAATTATTGGAAAAATGAAATAATTACATAAAATTCAGATTTAAATAGAGCGATCAATAACGATATTTGTATTATGAACTTTGGCTGCAATAATCAAAGTAAAATTATTGAAATAAAAAAATAAGCGAGTAATTGATTTGCGTTACATTTATGATATATCGTTAAAACGATTTATTTATTTAATTATTTATTCAGAAGTTGAAATTTACTGGGAAAATAAAATAATACATGAAATTCAGATTTAAATACAGTGATAAATAACAATATTTGCCTTATAAACTTTCGCTGCAATAATCAGAGGAATAATATTGGCAAACTTATACCTATGGTAAGCTAAAAAATAATAGTGTTTATTAAGATGAGCAAACGTCCCGATTTACCCCGAACAATCTCGATATCAGACTTAAGGGTGTATTTCGATTCAAACTGCTTATTTTCCGATTTATTTTTGACTTCATTTTTACTCTCATATGCATCAAACTGGCAAATTGTCTTATCTAGAAAGTACACAAGGTGCTGTAATTGTCAATTCTTTGATAAATGCAGAAAATATTGCAAAAAAAGCAATCAAAAATGGCATTTTGAACAGATTTTCCCCTAGCGGGAGATCTGTGAACGAAAAAAAGGGTCATACTGAGACGATAATTATTTATAAATCAAATTCTAATGAATTGAGCGTAAAAATACATCACACGGCACCTTGTACATCTCTTCAAAAATACCCTCAGCAAGTTTCATGTTTCTGCTTTTAAAAATGTGTCTGAAATTGTGTCGGAAAATTTCGAGCTGTTGAAGGTGGCAAAGCGTTTTTTCGAATACACCCTTAATGTTCCAACATCATCCCGATGCTTTATAAACGTCTCGGTTTCCATCGAAACCATTTATACCAGATTAAGCAAAGCCTTTTCTTGAAACATCATGAGACTCTTCTAATTATCATAGTATTTTAATAATTTAATAGTAAAATTTTAAAGCTTTTGATTGCAAATATACTTTAAACATATACTTAAGTCAAAACCTATAGAAACACGCAAGCAAATATCAAAAATAGAGATAACTACTTCAGGTTAAGTATTTTACTGTCAAACATGGCAAAAGCATTCAAAAATATCTCTGACAAAATTTTTCAAAACTTGATTTGACTTCCACTCACTGATTATGGGATTAAGCCAGTTTCTGTATTATTTAATTAAATAAATAGATAAAAAAAATTGAAAGAAAAGAAAGAAAAGAAAAGAAAAGAAAAGAAACAGAAATAAGCTACGATAATTCAGTTGTTGAAAATAATTAACCTATCGCGAACATCTTTAAAAACTCTGTTCAATGTACAAAAAGAAGGCAACAAAAGCAGCAACAAAATTAAGGTTGTAGGAGCATAAAAGACAAAAAAAAAAATGAAAGTGCAAATTTTAAATTGAATCCTTATTTATACAACTTTAAGCGAAAATAAGCAACAAAATGAGGGAAAACGTTGCTGAATTCAAATTTCAAATTCGTTCCAGCATTCAAAACAAACAGTTCAAATAAAAGAAAACCGCCTTTCGAATAATGAGATCTTCTGGGAGGAAAATAGGTACAGGATAGGGGGGGGGACCCTAAAACCATTGATTTCTTTAAATTAGTCGCCTTAAACAAACAAACAACAACAAAAGAATACACTTTAGTTTTGCATAGCTAAAACATCCACACAAGTCTGCAAGTCTAGAGCTGTTTAATGAAAAGAAAGAAAGAAATAAAAATAAAAATGTATTAAGGCCCTACATCAGTAACGCTCCGAGATAGAACGGCTAATGTTATTTCAATGGAAGAAATTTATCGCTTTCATTCCTTTGCATTTTGCTCAAATTTAATAATTTTTGTTGTTTTGAAAACCTGTAGGTTTAAAGTATGCACGTCATTCTGAAATTTTATTTCTTTTTTTAATTTTAAGGCGATACAAGTGCGTTATTTTATAGTCTTTAAAATTCACCTTTAATGTCTTATTACGAAAAATCTGTTTGACATTTTAAAATTTGGTAAAACAGCATGCAGAGTTTAATTATTTAGCTTTCAGAAAATGTTTTTTATTTTGATTTTTAAAAAAATTTAATCTATGCTATTTGTATAAAAAGTTGAAGCACTTTGATTTAAAAGAGTCGAAAATGGTGTTTAACTCCGCCTTTAAAAGGGAGACGCCTTAAGAGTAATTAGGGTGAAAGACGATATGGGTTCACCCTGTAGGGAGTCTTACAGGGACGAAGGTGTAAAATCTTGCCTGTGGCTATTAGTAAAATGTTGTTTGCTGCTTTTGGATGAAAAAATAAAAACATCCTTTTCTGAATGCATGATATCTCACGCAAGAAGTTCGATCAGAAATGAATTTCAGAAATGATGTAAATACATGTTGATTTCAAAAAGTTTGTTTAACAAGGCATCTAATCTCAAATGTACTTTAAAAGCATTATTGATTTCGAATAAAAACAGATTTACCATTTTTATTATTTTTCTTCCATATATTTGAAGTTTAATTTCTAAAAAAGATTCTTTAATTGCGTACAACATCAAAGTGATATATTCGTTAATTCATAAAACATAACAGAATTAACTTTTTGTCATCTGCAGTCGACAAAGGGAAAAGAAGAAAGGGCAGAAAAAAAATAACAATGGTTCTGACATTAAAAATGAATAGATATATTCGCAAATAAATACATTTGTATTAAATTTTTCTATATCTTTTTTTTTTTTTTTTTTTTTTTTTGTATCATTCTTTTAGACAATTCTTAATGAATTAGTTTAAATGTTCCTTTTCATAAATATTTCATAAATATTTCTATTGTAATCAATAAAAGTTTGCAGTATATCCACTCTAAAATATAAAGTAATTATTATGCAATTCATGATTAAATTGGATAACACTAATTTAAAAGATAGAAATATATTTATTTTGACACTTCTATCGAAAATTATGACTAATTTACAATACTTTAGCAAATATATTCTGTTGCGGTAAAATTCACATCCGTAAATGATATATTTATGCTTTAGTGTATATAAATTGTCTTTCCTTTCTTTTTCCCTTTCAGAAAGATAAACGAATGATTTTTAAAGTTCTTGTACTATTTTAACTAAATAATACGTATATATTCCAAAGCTTGTCATAGTCTAACTGATCAAAATTTTAGAATAACGGTTTTTTCAGTCACGCGAAAAGACAAACTCAATTATACTAAACCTACGGAAGATTTTTATAAAGATGCCATATTTTCATTCCAATTTTTAATTATTTTTTTTTTCTGCATAGTATAGCTGACGATGGTTAGTATAGAGGCCGCTTTTTACTTTTTTCGATACTGATTGTAGATTTTAAATATGAGGATAATATCACTTTTGAAAACGGTTCCGAAAATGAAACTGTCCTGTAAAGAAAATTAAAAAAGTAGAAAAAGGCCTTTGAAGAGATCGCTCTGAGCTATTAAAGGGGGAAAAAATATTAAAATGCAGACGAGATTTATTTATAAATTTCGACTGCTGGATTATCGCCGAAATAATTATTATAAGCTAGTAAATTGTTTCGCTTGATTAAAGTTTTTTTTTTTTTTTTTTTTTTTTTTTTTTTTTTTAATACCCGTAAAATAAATCGAAAAATAGAAAATGGCCTTTGTGCAAATCGATATCAACTAGGCAAAGAAAGAAAAAAAAAATACTTAAAACTATTAAAACACAGACGATAAACTTTTATAAATTTCTTTCATAGCATTAGCTTTAAAGCGAAGGCATTGTTTCGTTTAACTGCAGTAGCCTCTTTAAAATAAATGAAATCGTAAAGGCTATTCAATGTAAGAGAAAAAAAAAATAATTTTTTTTTAAATGTAGGCGAGATATTTTTATAAATTTCTACAATGGGATTTCGCTTGACTGAAGTAAGTCACTTTAAAATACCTGTATCGAAATCAAAAATTGTAATACGGTCTTTGTACAGAAAGATCTCAGCTGTTCAATATATAAAAAAAATTATTAAAATATAGATGAGATATTTCTATAAATTTCTGTCATAGGATTTCGCTTCATTGAAGTAAACACCTTTAAAATACCCGTAAAAAAATCGAAAAAAAAATATAAAGAGGTATTTGTTCAGAAATATCTCAGAAATTCAATGCTAAAAAAATCATTTAAAAAATTAAAATGTTGACGAGATATCTTTATAAATTTCTATAATGGGATTTCTCTCTATTCAAGTAAGCCACTTTAAAATACCCGTAAAAAATCTAAAAAATGTAAAAAGATCTTTGCACAGAGAAATCTCCGATATCTAATGCCCCCCCCCCCTCCTCTCCCGAAAAAAAGTTTAAAGACAATTAAAATACAAACGAGATATCTTTAAAAATTTCTAAAATGTGATTTAGCTCTATTGAAGTAAGTAATTATAAAATACCCGCGACAAAGTCGAAAAGATATAAAACGTTCTTTGTAAAGAAAGATATCAGTTATATAATGAAACAAAAATTACAAGTATTAAAATGATCTTTAGAAATGACTCTTAAATGATCTTAAAGATATCTTTATAAATTTCTACCATGGGATTTTACTTGATTGAGGTAATCATCAGTTTATATTTACTTGTAGACGACATATCTTTATAAATTTCTAACATTCAATGCTAAAAAAATCATTTAAAAATATTAAAATGTAGATGAGAAAAATATATATTTATATGAACTTCAAAACTTCATAGGATTTCGCTTGATTGAAGTAAGCCCCTTTAAAACCCCCATAGCAAAATCGAAAAAATATAAAACGGTCTTTGTACCGCAAGCTCTCAGATATCCAATGCCAAAAAATCATTTAAAAAGATTTAAATGTAGAAAAGATACATTTATAAATTTCAACTACAGGATTTCGCTTGACTGAAGTAGCCTCTTTAAACACCTGTAAACAACACCAAAAAAGTACAAAACGGTCTTCACACCGAAAGATATCAGCTATCCAATGACAGAAAAATTATTTAAAAATATTAAAATGTAGAAGAGATATTTTTATAAATTTATGCAATTGAATTTCACTTGACTGAAATAGCTTTTTTAAAAATCCCCTAAACAAAGACTAAAAAGTACAAAATGGTCTTTGTACCGAAAGATTTGAGATATCGAATGCCAAAAAATAATTTAAAAATATTAAAATGTAGAAGAGATATTTTTATAAATTTCTACCATTGGATTTCACTTGACTGAAGTAGCCTCTTTAAAACACCTGTAAACAAAGTCGAAAAATTACAAAACGGTCTTTGTACCGAAAGATCTTAGCTATCCCATGACAACAGAATCATTTAAAAATATTAAAATGTAGACGAGATATTTTTATAAATTTCTACCATTGTAATTCACTTGACTGAAGTAGCTTTTTTAAAATTCCCCTAAACAATGTCGTAAAAGTACAAAACGGTCTTTGTAACGAAAGATCTTAGCTATCCAATGACAAAAAAATCATTTAAAAATATTAAAATGTAGACGAGATATTTTTATAAATTTCTACCATTGGAATTCACTTGGCTGAAGTAGCCTCTTTAAAACACCTGTAAACAAAATAAAAAAAAAGTACAAAACGGTCTTTGTACCGAAAGATCTCAGCTATCCAATGACAACAGAATCATTTAAAAATATTAAAATATAGACGAGATATTTTTATAAATTTCTACTATTGGAATTCTCTTGACTGAAGTAGCTTTTTTAAAATTCCCCTAAACAAAGTCGTACAAGTACAAAACGGTCTTTGTACCGGAAGATCTTAGTTGTCCAATGACAAAACAATCAATTAAAAATATTAAAATGTAGAAGAGATATTTTTATAAATTTCTACCATTGGATTTCACTTGACAGAAGTAGCTTTTTTAAAATTCCCCTAATAAAAGTCTAAAAAGTACAAAACGGTCTTTGTACCGAAAGAACTCAGCTATCCCATGACAAAAAATATTTAAAAAATATTAAAATGTAGAAGAGATATTTTTATAAATTTCTACCATTGGATTTTACTTGACAGAAGTAGCTTTTTTAAAATTCCCCTAATAAAAGTCTAAAAAATACAAAACGGTCTTTGTACCGAAAGATCTTAGCTATCCCATGACAAAAGAATCATTTAAAAATATTAAAATGTAGACGAGATATTTTTATAAATTTCTACCACTGGAATTTACTTGGCTGAAGTAGCCTCTTTAAAACACCTGTAAACAAAATTTAAAAAAAGTACAAAACGGTCTTTGTACTGAAAGATCTTAGCTATCCCAGGACAACAGAATGATTTAAAACTATTAAAATGTAGACGAGATATTTTTATAAATTTCTGCTATTGGAATTCACTTGACTGAAGTAGCTTTTTTAAAATTCCCCTAATAAAAGTCTAAAAAGTACAAAACGGTGTTTGTACCGAAAGAACTCAGCTATCCCATGACAAAAAATCATTTAAAAATATTAAAATGTACAAGTGATATTTTTATAAATTTCTACCAATGGAATTCACTTGACTGAAGTAGCCTCTTTAAAACACCTGTAAACAAAAGCAAAAAAGCAAAAACGGTCTTTGTACCGAAACATCTCAGCTATCCAATGACAAAAAAATCCCTTAAAAATATTAAAATGTAGAAGAAAGAATTTTATAAATTTCTACCATTTGATTTCATTTTACTGAAGTAGCTTTTTAAAAATTCTCATAAACAAAGTCGAAAAAGTACAAAACGGTCTTTGTACCGAAAGATCTCAAATATCAAATGAGATGAAAACATTTAAAAATATTAAATTGTAGAAGAGATACTTTTATAAATTTCTACCATTGTATTTCACTTGACTGAAGTAGCTTTTTTAAAATTCCCCTAAACAAAGTCGAAAAAGTACAAAACGGTCTTTGTACCGAAAGATCTTAGCTATCCCATGACAAAAGAATCATTTAAAAATATTAAAATATAGACGAGATATTTTTATAAATTTCTATCATTGGAATTTACTTGAGTGAAGTAGCCTCTTTAAAACACATGTAAACAAAGGCAAAAAAGTACAAAACGGTCTTTGTACCGAATGATCTTAGCTATCCAATGACAAAAAAATCATTTAAAAATATTAAAATGTAGAAGAGATATTTTTATAAATTCCTACCATTGGAATTCACTTGACTGAAGTAGCCATACTAAAACATCTGTAAACAAAACCAAAAAAGTACAAAACGGTCTTTGTACCGAAAGATCTTAGCTATCCAATGACAAAAAAATCATTTAAAAATATTAAAATGTAGAAGAGATATTTTTATAAATTCCTACCATTGGATTTCACTTGACTGAAGTAGCTTTTTTAAAATTCCCCTAATAAAAGTCTAAAAAGTACAAAACGGTCTTTGTACCGAAAGAACTCAGCTATCCCATGACAAAAAATATTTAAAAAATATTAAAATGTAGAAGAGATATTTTTATAAATTTCTACCATTGGATTTTACTTGACAGAAGTAGCTTTTTTAAAATTCCCCTAATAAAAGTCTAAAAAATACAAAACGGTCTTTGTACCGAAAGATCTTAGCTATCCCATGACAAAAGAATCATTTAAAAATATTAAAATGTAGACGAGATATTTTTATAAATTTCTACCACTGGAATTTACTTGGCTGAAGTAGCCTCTTTAAAACACCTGTAAACAAAATTAAAAAAAGTACAAAACGGTATTTGTACTGAAAGATCTTAGCTATCCCAGGACAACAGAATGATTTAAAACTATTAAAATGTAGACGAGATATTTTTATAAATTTCTGCTATTGGAATTCACTTGACTGAAGTAGCTTTTTTAAAATTCCCCTAAACAAAGTCGCAAAAGTACAAAACGGTCTTTGTACCGAAAGATCTTATCTATCCAATGACAAAAAAATCATTTAAAAATATTAAAATGTAGAAGAGATATTTTTATAAATTTCTACCATTGGATTTCACTTGACAGAAGTAACTTCTTTAAAATTCCCCTAATAAAAGTCTAAAAAGTACAAAACGGTGTTTGTACCGAAAGAACTCAGCTATCCCATGACAAAAAATCATTTAAAAATATTAAAATGTACAAGTGATATTTTTATAAATTTCTACCAATGGAATTCACTTGACTGAAGTAGCCTCTTTAAAACACCTGTAAACAAAAGCAAAAAAGCAAAAACGGTCTTTGTACCGAAACATCTCAGCTATCCAATGACAAAAAAATCCCTTAAAAATATTAAAATGTAGAAGAAAGAATTTTATAAATTTCTACCATTTGATTTCACTTTTCTGAAGTAGCTTTTTAAAAATTCTCATAAACAAAGTCGAAAAAGTACAAAACGGTCTTTGTACCGAAAGATCTCAAATATCAAATGAGATGAAAACATTTAAAAATATTAAATTGTAGAAGAGATACTTTTATAAATTTCTACCATTGTATTTCACTTGACTGAAGTAGCTTTTTTAAAATTCCCCTAAACAAAGTCGAAAAAGTACAAAACGGTCTTTGTACCGAAAGATCTTAGCTATCCCATGACAAAAGAATCATTTAAAAAAATTAAAATATAGACGAGATATTTTTATAAATTTCTGTCATTGGAATTTACTTGAGTGAAGTAGACTCTTTAAAACACATGTAAACAAAGGCAAAAAAGTACAAAACGGTCTTTGTACCGAATGATCTTAGCTATCCAATGACAAAAAAATCATTTAAAAATACTAAAATGTAGAAGAGATATTTTTATAAATTCCTACCATTGGAATTCACTTGACTGAAGTAGCCATACTAAAACATCTGTAAACAAAACCAAAAAAGTACAAAACGGTCTTTGCACCGAAAGATCTTAGCTATCCAATGACAAAAAAATCATTTAAAAATATTAAAATGTAGAAGAGATATTTTTTATAAATTCCTACCATTGGATTTCACTTGACTGAAGTAGCTTTTTTAAAATTCCCTTAAACAAATTCGAAAAAGTACAAAACGGTCTTTGTACCGAAAAGTCTGAGATATCGAATGCCAAAAGATAATTTAAAAATATTAAAATGTAGAAGAGATATTTTTATAAATTCCTACCATTCGCTTTCACTTGCCTGAAGTATCTTTTTTAAAACATCTGTAAACAAAATTAAAAAAGTACAAAACGGTATTTGTACCGAAAGATCTAAGCTATCCAATGACAAAAAAAAAAAAAAAAAAAAAAAAAAAAATCATTTAAAAATATTAAAATGTAGAAGATATATTTTTATAAATTTCTACCATTGGATTTCACTTGACTGATGTAGCCTCTTTAAAATACCTGTAAACAAAATTAAAAAAATACAAAACGGTATTTGTACCTAAAAATCTCAGCTATCCCATGACAAAAAATCATTTAAAAATCTTTAAATGTCGAAAAGACATATTTATAAAATTTTACTATAGGATTTTGCCTGACTGAAGTAGCCTCTTTAAAACAGCTGTAAACTAAAAAAAAAAAAAAAAGGTCTTTGTACCGAAAGATCTCAGCTATTCAATGACAAAAAAACATTTAAATATTAAAATGTAGAAGAGATATTTTATAAATTTCTACCATTGGATTTCATTTGACTGAAGTAGCCTCTTTAAAACAACTGTGAACAAAATCAAAAAAGTACAAAACTGTCTTTGTACTAAAAGATCTGAGATATCGAATGCCAAATAATGATTTACAAATATTAAAATGTAGAAGAGATATTTTTATAAATTTCTACCTTTGGATTTCACTTCACTGAAGTAGCTTTTTTAAAATTCCCCTAAACAGAGTCGAAAAAGTACAAAACGGTCTTTGTACCGAAAGATCTGAGCTATCCCATGACAAAAAAATCATTTAACAATATTAAAATGTAGAAGAGATATTTTTAGAAATTTCTAGCATTGGATTTCACTTGACTGAAGTAGCTTTTTTAAAATTCCCCTAGAGAAAGTCAGAATATAAAAAACGGTCTTTGTACAGAAAGATCTCAGCCATCCCATGACATAAAAATCATTTAAAAATATTAATATGTAGAAGACATATTTTTATAAATTCCTACCATTGGATTTCACTTGACTGAAGTAGCTTTTTTTAAATTCCCCTAAACAAAGTCGAAAAGTACAAAACGGTCTTTGTACAGAAAGATCTAAGCTATCCAATGACAAATAAATCATTTAAAAATATTAAAATGTAGAAGAGATATTTTTATAAATTTCTACCATTGGATTTCACTTGACTGAAATAGCTTTTTTAAAATTCCCCTAAACAAAGTCGAAAAAGTACAAAACGGTCTTTGTACCGATAGATCTGAGATATCGAATGCCAAAAAATAATTTAAAAATATTAAAATGCAAAAGAGATATTTTTATAAATTTCTACCACTGGATTTCACTTGACTGAAGTAGATTTTTTAAAATTTCCCTAAACAAAGTCGAAAAAGTACAAAACGATCTTTGTACCGAAAGATCTCAGCTATCTAATGACAAAAATTCATTTAAAAATATTCAAATGTAGAAGAGATATTTTTATAAATTTCTTCCATTGGATTTCATTTGACTGAAGTAGCTTTTTTAAAATTTCCCTAAAGAAGGTCGAAAAAGTATAAAACGGTCTTTGTACCGAAATATCTGAGATATCGAATGCCAAAAAATAATTTAAAAATATAAAAATGTAGATGAGATATTTTTATAAATTTCTTCCATTGGATTTCACTTGACTGAAGTAGCCTCTTTAAAACACCTGTAAACAAAATCAAAAAAGTACAAAACGGTCTTTATACCGAAAAATCTCAGCTGTTCAATGCTAAAAAAATCATTTAAAAATATTAAAATACAAACGAGATATCTTAAAAATTTATATTTTGGGATTTCGCTCTATTGATGTAAGCCACTATAAAATACTCATAGCAAAATCGAAAAAATATAAAACGGTCTTTGTACAGTTCAATGATCTCAGCTATTCAATGCTAAAAAAATCATTTAAAAATATTAAAATGTAGAGGAGATCCTTTGGAAAATGTTTAATGTGCAATCTCTGACATAATAAGCACGATCTGTATGTTGTCTTTTAAAATTACATATAAATGATTCAATTTCACTTGAAACTATCTAACAAAAAAGGTCAATGTCGACTTGTTTTAAAATGGATCCGAGTGTTTTGGTCAGAAATTATCTCAAAGAAACTATCCAAAATCACATATCCCTCGGGCTATCAGTATTGAAAAGGTGGGAGAATTTTTAGCATTTGCTAATGACTTTTTTCTTCCTGGGGTATCTTATCCCCTTTTTATCGCCTGGAGGTAAAGGGTGGCGTGAGATGACCATTTTCTTATTAATTACAAGCTTGGAAAATATCATTGGTCTTTTAAAGTGTCAATCTTTGGGTTCGGGATACGCCTTCCTGGTGGCAACACGCATAGGTTTGTGATAGGATTTTGAGTTTCCGTTTGACTGATGCAGGCTCTTAAGATATCCTAATGATGATATATGATAGTACATGTGATATATGTGAGGCTAAAATGATTTCGTATATCAGAGATAAAGGTGAGAGAGCAAATAAGTTTTTCTCAATCTAATGTTTAATATTTCGATTATTACATATATGAAATTCATATTTAAAAGTTTACCAGGCCACTTTGAAAACTGAGCATGTGCTAAGAGTCACCAACGAGTAGATTTGGTAAAATTATAGATAAAATAACTTAAAACAAATTAAAAGAAAGATTTTATAATTTTATTTTATTTGACAGCAATTCAAATTTTCGATTTTGAAGCACATTCGTAGTTTTATAGTTTAATGAATGTATTTTTTTTTTAAATTAGATCGAAAGCAAAAGAAATTTTAGAAAATAGAAGGTGTAATCTTACCATGATTTAGTTTCCCGCACTTGGACCAAAACTATCTTTTATTCAGAAATTTAATGCCCCAGGAAAAAGAACCTGAAACTGACAAAAATAGCATACAAACGCCTATTCTAATCAATTAAATTTTTTGTTATAGATCATCTTTTGGTTAGTTTATATATTAACACTTAGTGTAAATTCCCGTCCTAAGGACAGTGGGTAAAAATCGTAGTTTTCACTTAAAATTTGAAATAAATGATAGAAATATTGATATAGATGTCTCGGACACACCAGTGTTCAGGCGATGATTTATTGCACCATTTTTGATAGAAAACCTCAAGTGTATGCTGAACAAATGGGACAACCTATAGAGGCGCTGATCACAGCCTTAGGTACAGGAAAGTTGTGTATTTAACGCTGCTTTAATTATACGTAATGCTAAAGTACCATTTAAGTGATTCTTTATTGCAAGTGCGATTGAAAGCATTGGAATTAGGATAAATACGAAGAGGCGTGATTGAACAGATGAGATCGCACCGGAATCGTTGCACTGTGTTTTATCATATTTATATTATATAATTATTTCAATTTTCTTTAAGGAATAAGTTTTTGTGTATTACGTTACTGTATAAAGTGTTAAATATAACGCAATTTTTCAAAAATTCGGAAAAAAATAGCATTTTTATTTACACTTTTCTTTCAGTTTTTACGTTTTTTGAAATATTTCGTATGCCTTAAAAAATAGAACAAATCCCCTGCTCAACAATACGAAACTTTTTGACACATTTTCTAACTCGTTTTTAAACATAAAGGTATAAAATTGGCAGATATGACTATTGAAACGATTTGGAATCGAAATGAGTTTTCCATATTTTGATAAATAAATTACTTACCCAGTTATAAGCAATTGTGGTCACGCAACGACCATTTTTTTCTTATCTCACGGAGTCGCGTCGGAAATTCGATTCAATGCGCAAATTTAGACAATATTTTATGAAAAATGTTTTGTGTTTACCAAAACATAGAAAACTTATTTCGATAATACAGTTTCTGATTATACTAATTTGAAAGGTTTCTGAAAACAAACCAGTTTTAAAAAAAAATGTGTCAGAAAATAACTCTTTTGCACTTGAGAACAAATAATTTTAACAAAAGAAATGCGAGTAATACATACAGTCAATTTTTTCAAGTTTCAGGCAACTAGATGTAAAAGCAACATGTAAATAATGTTGCGATACTAAAATAATGGATTGATAAAATAAATAAATAAACAATTTAAATCAAAAATATCCTTTTGAATCGTTTTAAAGCGTTTATTTATCAAATTTGTAACAAATGTATTTATTACAAAAGGAAATTTATCAAGTATACCAAAAAAAAAAAAAAATATATATATATATATATATATATATATATATATACATATTGCAATATGCATGGCACAATGATAATATTTGCCTTGTTACGAATCTGTTACTGTTGGGTTGCCTATTTAATATATTTATTCAAAAAGTAAATATCCATAGGCCATGACGGTTTCATTTTTATTTTTATTTTTATTATTATTATTATTGTTTTTTTATGCGCAAATGTTTAATAAATATTATTATTTATGAATTACATTTTACAGAGTACATAAGTGCTAACGAAAGTAAAAAGCAGAAAATGTTTCTTCTTTTTTTAACTTTTAACTATTCCGAGATTTTTATGGCTTCTAAAGCTGTTAAAATTTTCAAAGTTTTATCAAAAAAAAAAAAAAAAAAAAAATGGGGGTGGGGGAGGGGCATAAAAATGATAAAAGATACAGTTTTATCTCTACGAAAACGGAATTAAAAGAAAAAAATAGTGGACTTGGAAGTAGATTTCATCGGCCATGAAAACGCATTAATATTTAAAACGTTTAAAGTGTTTTATTTCAAAACCTGCATATACTTACGGTGTCCACATCTACAATTTTCGCAGCTAATTTATAATCATGGTCATTCTTGTCTATTGAAATTCGAGAGATTAGTTTTTATAGATATATATAATTTATCATTTTAAAACTTTTGAAATTGTTTGTCTCAAGTACTATGATTTCTTCAATCAAATAACGTGGTATGCTTTCAAGGCTTGTTTGGTCAAGTATAGAAAACATCACCTTCTGTTTACTATAGATAGAATTAATTGATTACGAAATAATACTTCGCAATAAAATAAATTTTATTTATTTATTCAGCATTTTTGAAAATGCAAAATTGTAACTGACACGTTACGGATTGGTAAGATACAGTTAATCGTTATTTATAAAATGTATATTAGTACTCTTTACATTAGTTTGAAGATAATGATATGTCTAAAAAGTGAAATACAGTTGTGTGCTATGTCTTTTTCAGTGTGTTGCCGTGCCATTTTTTGAATGTACCGTATTGTTTATGAAAGTACCATATCTTTCTCGAACGCGCACACTGTGATTA
The DNA here is from genome assembly GCA_964019185.1 of Maratus speculifer. Classification (NCBI taxonomy): domain Eukaryota; kingdom Metazoa; phylum Arthropoda; class Arachnida; order Araneae; family Salticidae; genus Maratus; species Maratus speculifer. Next base: position 183,695,735 of record OZ025296.1, on the reverse strand, counting down.
AATAGCTTTTTTTGAAAAAATTGATTGCATACACCAAACTTATGGTGTTTCAATATACCTTGTAATGTATATTTTTGTTAATTTTATACATTTTTAATTCAAAATCTCAAATTTAATTTTTTTTATTTCATTATTATTATTATTATTATTATTATTATTATTATTTAATCAAGTCAATGTAAAAGCATGTTTTTAATTCAATCAAGTACTGTCAACTGCCAAAGACGCACCTAAGATGAAAACGTAAAAACTCTTCACAATTTTTTTAGTTTTAAAAGGAACCATTCACAAAATTTTTCATCACAAATCAGAACTCTTAGTGAAATCTTTCAGTTTAAAACAGGACCCTTCACAGAATTCTCCGTCTTAAAAATAGATCTTTCACAAATTTAATCATTTAAAGTAAAATCTCGCCATTTACTGTTACATACATAAAGAAAATGTTTGTATTTTATACACATAATGTCTTCTTAAAAATAAATAAAACAGAACCTGAATATAACGACGATTTAAAATTCACAAAATTATGACCAAGTTTTTACAAATTGTAAAAATCTATATTAATGCATGGAAATTTTTTCCAGAGAGAAAATTCGCCTTGAATATAACATATCAAATGAAAATCAAATTTTGAATTGCTTAAAAGGCGCAAATGCCAACCTAGTGAAAAAGATTCCATGCCGGGAGTCGAACCCGGGCCATCATGTGGTTTAGTCGGTAAAACGTCAGTGCGCTATACTGATGGCCCGGGTTCAACTCCCGGCATGGAATCTTTTTCACTAGGTTGGCATTTGCGCCTTTTAAGCAATTCAAAATTTGATTTTCATTTGATATGTAAAAATCTATTCACAGTTTCACACAAAAAAATAAAATAAAACAAAATAAATAAAGAATAAATAAACAAATAAAATAAAATAAAATAATAATAATAATAATAATAAAACAGGATTCTGGGAGAAAAGTCTAGACAGACCTCCTGATAAGGGATCTTGATATTATACAAGGCAAAATTTCAAAAACAATGCACAGATATCAAAACCCAGTTAATTAAAAGAAATTTTGGCTGAGACATTATTACTCATAAGACAAAAGAGAACAAAAAATGGCTTGCAGTATTTCTTAAACTTATTATTTATTTATGTTTTAAATTTTCCCCAGTTACTCATTTTGGGTTTTCACATAGTTTTCTTAATTTTCCGGTACTGTGATACATTTCCTTCTAAAAACGGAGCTAGACAATATATATTGGGAAAAACTTGTGTGGTTTCTACGGGACCTGACTAAGCTTTGAAGCTATGGGAAGCACAATACCATTTCGGGGTTCCTTTCTGTTGAAAAGAGTTTTCTAAATTCGACCTACCTGAAAACTCACCAATGCTACAGAAATATAACAGTGGCTCAATTGAGTTTACATTATGACAGAAAAAATACATGTAAAGTATTAGCATAAAAATATAACTTTGATAAAAACTTTGAATTCAGCAGGTAAGCTCTAACACGAGATATCGATATTTTGAAATATTAGTTCTTTCAACTTTGGAAATTATTTAAATTATATGTTATGCATACAAGCCAAATTTAATAATATTCAAATTCAATATGCAAAATAAATATACACCTAAAATAATGGACAAAGTGAAGGATTATAATCACGTGCTTGAAATAGAAAATGTAAAATTAATTTGTAATGGAAAGTATTTTTATGAAACATATTAATATGTATATATATAAGTTAATTTGAAAAGAAATTAGACTTTTGGAATAGAATCAATATAAAATTTGGGGTCCCTTCAAAATTTTCTAAGGGAAGCTTCTCGTGCCTATTCGGTAATCAGGGCGTGGGTTTCTAATATTGTGTGATTTATTGAATAATTTTACATGGATGACAAAATTTGGAAAAATTACATAAAATTTTCATCCGTGCCGCAGAAATTCACCGTTTAAGCTGGATCTTTTGAGATTATGCTGTGGGCTTATTGTTCCAGAATAAATATGTAAATTATTACTGAGAAATATTTGATAAAGCTAAAAATAGGAACCTTCTGAACAGCTTTTTAGCTCGAAAAAGATCTTTTTCAGAACTATTACAATGGAAACAAATAAGATATTTTAACTGATACATTTAAAAGCAAGACTGCAGAGATACAATTGTTGCATTTTTTCATTTGAGAGTAACTTTTCCTACTATACATACGACAAAATTACCATTTGAACTGTATCAAAAGAACTGATTGGTTTAAAGATAAAAGTGCAGAACAACTCAGTGACATAGCATCCCTCTTCTTATAAACATTGTCCTATAAAGATTATTTTTACAGATAACCAGATCGTAAGAAACCAGCAAAGGTCAAGCTTCAAGATATTACAAAAAAGAGAGCAAATAAAATTTTTTTCATTTGAAAAAATACTAAAGCCCGCATCTAACATCATGTGACGCAGTAGAATTAAAATTCTTACCAATTTTTTCCTAGAAGGACGGCAAAGCAGTGGGACACTGGCCTAAGTATGCTTAGAGTGAAAGTTTATATTGTATGTATGTATTTTTTTCTTTTGAAGAAAGAAACTGTATATTCTTTATGTTAACTTTTAATGTTGATTGGATAATTTGAATATGGATTGATCTCCTCCAGGATCAAATCTGTAAGTTTATAAAACTTTCATTAATAAATAAAATACTTTCATTAATAATCACAATTAAAACTAGTCGGATGTCTATCTCATACATTTTAATACTTCCAGAAAAATGAAGATAGCGACGTCACCAGTTAGGTGATTTACACCAAAATTTAATCAGCAATAATTTATGTCAAGTTCTATTTAAATCTGAAGTTTGAGTAAAATCGCTGCGTTAGTTTTTGAGATAGAATCATTGCAGGAATCGTAAATAAATCTAGATAGAAACGCCATCTGTTGAGCGATTTACTCTAAAAACTAAAAAATACTAATTTATATCGGGGATTAATTGAATCTGAAATTTGATGAAAATCCGTACATTAGTTTCTGAGATAGAGTTATTGAGGTAATTATGACTAATGTTGCATAGCAGCGCCACCTGTTTGGCGATTTACACGAAAGGATAATCAGTACCATATTATATCAAGGATTAAGGAATCTTAATTTTATGAAAATCCGTCCATTAATTCTTGAGATACAGCTATTGCTGAAATCGTGAAAAAGGCAGCATAGCAGCGTCATCAGCTGCGCTATATGTACACCAAAATCTAGTCAGCTCCAGTTTATATTAAGGTCTTACTGAATCTAAAATTTTGTGAAACTTCGTACATAGTTCTTGAGACAGGGTGCCCGCACTTACATTTTGTCACATAGGGAGTGACAGACACAGACTCACAGACATTATGGAAAAATATTTCTTTTGGGTTCTCTGACCTCTAATGCGTGTAAATACGTCGAAAAACGGAATTTAAAAATTTGCACTAATCCAATACTTTCTTCTTATCAAAATAGAAGAAAATAAAAATGACCAGAACTAATTACAGAATATCTTACATAAAGAATGAAGACTGAAGTTATATTGTCTCATTCATAATCAATTCAGAAATAATATTTTGTTTAAATTGATTAGAATGAAATTTCATCTGTATGAGTAAGTTTTGCAGAGCAAAATATATTCCAAGAATAAATGTCTTTGTGAGGAATTGTTTTCATGCTTTCTGTTACTGTTTCACACAAAAGCTATAATAATTCATTTGGTAATGACTCTTGAAGGTCACAGTTATTAAAAATAGTGAAAATTTCATTGTTTAGAACAGATTAACCTTTACTTTTTTCTCTTTTGCCGTTATTCTTTAAGCGTTAAAAACGTAAAACTTTTAAAAAGATAAAATGGAATTGTGAATTAAAAATTTACAAAGTGCGGAAATTTCAATGACAGCTATCTGAAAACTGGAGAAGAAACAAGAAATGAATTTTCGAACAATTTAAGTTGGCTTAGAAGAAAATGTACAAGCAAATAGATGTTGGTTGCTCCGAATAAAACTGCAATGAGATGCACATTGTTAATGAAAATAAACTTTTCGTAATTACATTCGTTTGTTGAAATCTTCGTTAATCAAAGTGTGACTTCCTATTCAATTAGAAAACAACGCTGTGCTGTATTGTTAGCTCGCTAAATCGATGTCGAATTCATATGTATTAGGCGAGTCAGAAAAACAGCAAGTTTCGTTAGCAAAGCATTTATAAGGGGAAAAAAGGACAATTTAACGTTGTTCTCAAATCTAAATTAAATATTTTTGTCGCATTTCTGAATTCACTTTTATTCAGAAACGCAAATAATAATGGCAGGTGTTCTTATTTAAAAATTATGTAATCGAATAGCTTTTTTCATTTATAGGTAAAGGCAAAAAAAAAAAAAAAAAAAAAAAAAAAAAAAAAAAAAAAACTATCAGAAAATAATGCAAAGTGGGCGCTTTGAACAGAATCTCCAACAAGGCAGATCGAGCAAGTGGAGAAACATATGTTGTCACATGAACATAATAGCTTGTAACGCAATAAGTAATTTATTTATCAAAAATTGGAAAATGCTATTTGATTTCAAATCACGTACATAATCAGTAGTGCCTTTGTATTTAAAAAGGAGTCAGAAAATCTCTCAGAAAATTTCGCAGTGTTAAGCAGGGAATTTAACAATCCATCTTAATTGCATCATAAGTCTTTCTCATCGGTATTAAAAAAAATTGCTTTTACCGAGATAGATTTTGATTGTTGAGTTAATAATTCTTAATGAAAAAGCAAGAAAGGAAAAAGAAATGAAGAAATAAAAGATAAAAATATAAAAAGAGTTTTGTAAAAGAGAAACTAATGTCTTCTAATATTCTCAAAGGAAAAAAATCAAAATTTTTATTTTTTCTTATTTACAGAATATATATATATATATATATATATATATATATATATATGGAAATATATATATATATATATATATGGAATGCTTGCTTATATATTTGAAATTTATATAATTTTTCGAAATTCGAATTTACTTAAATTGTTTATGACTTGGTTTTATTATTATTGTTATTGTTGTTGTTGTTGTTATTGTGTTTTATTATTGTTATTATAAATTTTTTAGAAGCTTTATCGAAACAAACTTAATGTGTTATTCATTCTAAGAGGGAGATTCCTGGAGTTTCTATAAAAAATAATTTTTTTTTTTTAATTTATTGATATTTTTATTATAATCGCATATAAATTTCTATCTTCTTTTATTTAATGTATGACACATGACATTTAATACCGTGAGAAATTCGTTGGAAACTATTATTTATATATTATGAATTATCAAGAATTGTTGCTATAACTTTCGAGTTAAAATCATCTATCCTTAACTACATCATCCCCCCCCCCCTTTATAATGTATATTGATATTTAACTAGATGACTATATGGATGGTTGCAGATACCGGAGCACATGTTTATTTGTTTAGATACAACTTGGTAACAAGAAACTCGCCCCGCATCGCTGAATACAATAGTGGCCCACGTGCCGGCCAACAGACCTTGACCAAAGACCATCAGAACCCCCCAAGGAAATGGTCAGTCAACAGTGCCATGCTTCAACTATCCCGTTACAACTTTATGTTTACTTTACATGCTGCTGATTAAATCAATGCATTCCTAAATAAATATCTAAAAATTCAAAAGTTATATAAAAAAATGTTATTATTAATTTATTTTAATTGCTCAATCAAATGTTATATAAGAAAAAATTAGAAAAGATATCTTTAAAATTTACTGATAATATTTTCATGGGTATATACTTTATTGTTCAACTTTTTCTTCTTTCAATATGTTTTCTTTTGTTTTAATAATTATTTCATTATCAAAAACATAAAAGAGAATATATTGAATTGGACAACTCTCTCATAAATCTTAATACCAGAAAATCATTTAAGTCACTGGTATTACAATTTTTATGCTGTATAACACTGTCGAAAAAACTTTAAAAAAGTTATGCACATAAAATTAAAAAGCGAAGTAGATTCCAATATTTTTAATTTTATGCAATATGCAATTTTTTGAATATGCCTTTTTCTCTTATATATAATATCTTGATTTTAGTATAAATCTAGATAATTTTAAGCCAAAATTATTAGCAGATTACTGAAAAATTGATGAGACAAATTAAATATCATTTATATTTGTCTAATGCTATTACATGGCTATGTGCCATGTAAAATAAATTATAAAGAACTGCATAAGCAATCGTAAGAAATTTAGTACACATGTCTTTCAAAGCTTTGAAATCTCGTTTATGTTAAATAGCTATCAAAAACTGAGAGTAAGGTAGCACAACAGCAGTGAACATATGTTTATACATTTAAAAAAAAAAATAAATGCCAAAGATTTTCTTTAATAAGAATTTAAATTATTAATTTAATTAATTGAATTTGTTAATTATTTAGTCAAAAGTTTAAAAAAGAATTAAGCAAAAAGAATTAGTTTTTTACGTATTATTATACAAAATATACACGTTAACAACAACAATAATAAACAGATAAATAAATAAACACGTGATATTAAATTCGATTGAAACATTAATACTACACCTTTAAATTTTGGCTCAAATCAATTTTTGGTTATGCATAAATCATCTTAAATTTTTTAATTAGTCTATCAAAATAATTATCTATTTAAATTGCTTAGTCTAAATTGGTGTTACCATTTATTTTTGTCTTTTTAAAGAATCTGATCAAAATATCCTTTTTATCCGTTCATTCTACAAATACTGCTATTTTACATGTTGCGGATTTTCCCGCTTGTCCTACTCACATCCCCTTAATGAAATATTGAAATACATCTTTTGATTCACACAAATAATATGGGTGTTTAAAATATATATCATATAATATCATGGGATTTAAAACATCCATGATTAATCTTATTTCACTAAGTAAATGAAAATAATATTTCATCATCAGTAGATTTTTGTGAAGTTTAAACACTACAGTGCTTGCAATTTCTTTATTAAATTAATTAACATACTTATCTTAAAAGCTATGAATTGATTCTTTTGTCATATTTTAACAAGAGTAGCATAATAAGTGTTAATTTGAAGAATTCTAATTTTAATTAAAACGAACCTTCGACAAGTTAAAAAAAAAACTCATGAATAAAATATATGTACACATTAAATCTTTGCGTTTCTAACGTAATTGATAGACAAACAAAAATAAAATAAAAATAAAGAATAGAAATAAAATTCTGAATGATCATCACGGTATTTTAAAATAAGTTGGGGGGTAGAAACATAAAATTGGATACGGTGCTTTACTCTTAACATTTATAAATGCTTTTTAAATGAAATGCTCGCTGAGAATGGTTTCTAAAAAAAGGTTTAAATTTAAAAGTGTAAAATGTACTGAAAATGTTTTAAAATCGTTCTAAATTGTGATTTTTATTTATTTATTTATTTTTTGAAATATTCGGGCTAGACACTAAGTTTGACAAGATGGTTAGTTTTACTTCAAGTATGCTGGCTCGGATTAGTTTCTGAAACTTCGAAATTAAAAAAAAAAAAAAAAAAGTGTAATCTGTTATAAGTATCATATATGTATGGATATATGTATTAAAATGTCATAGAATACTAATATAGATGATATTATACTAATCTAAACATTTCTTAACCTCTTATGTACTTAATAATTTCCTTAAAACATATTGGTTCGTTTTATGTAAAGACTCTTTGCATTTATTTGAGAGAAAAAAAAATTGTCCTTAACTTATTTAGGATCATCCTTTTAAAATTATCTTTTCTACTTTTTCCTTCTAATAATTTTCTTCAAAATTAAATGGCAGTTTTCCTTAGTTTTCTTGCTCAGATTACTATTTTTAATTAAACTATGTTTCACATGTCTTTAGATAACATGCATCCACGCCTCTCCCACCCCACCACCACACACACATATATAGACATATCAGAGACAATAAAATTCATCTCCATCATATCAATCAAAACTGACGTTGCTTTCTGTTTTTGTTTGCGTAAAGCTGAGTTTTTTGAAAACTTGGGTTTTTATTGAAATGTTTGATATAATACCAGACTTTTATTTTTAATCAAAAATGGTACAATGTTTTTAATTAGATCTTTTTTAGTCTTCTCTGTCATTGATAATTTGTTGATTTGTTAAACATATATTCGATCATAGCCTACAGCTTTTGTTCAAAGCTTCCCCCCCCCCCCCCGATAAAAGCATAAAATTATTTTTCACTATAAAATTCATAAAAATTAATGACATATTTTTAATTTAATTTTTATTTCGCAGTAAGGCAGCAAATGACAGTTCCCCCCCCCTCTTTTCTCCCGAAATGCACAGTGAGAAGCGTAGGTAAGAAAGGGGACCGCAGGATTCAAGCATTATCAATTTCAAAAAGAATATTTTTAAAAAGACACGACCTGTTGCAAACGCTATTTTTATTTTCAATGTTGATTTCTGAAAAAGCAACAACTCTGTACACAAAGAATTAATATAAATGATGATCGCATTAATGTACGTTAAATTTGATAGATTAAAAATCTAAATATCAATTATGCAATTCGCATTTTTAATTTATTATTATTTTTTTTTCATTTTGTTAAATAAGTTCGAAACTTTCAATCCACATATTTAATAGGAAAACTTGTCAGATTAATTATTAAATGCGTTGTGAAATATAATTACATGTCCTGATACATTAAGACTCTTTATTTCCTGTGATTTTGTTTATTTATTTTATTTTATTTTATTTTTTAATAAAATAAATGTGACCCCCCCCCCCCCCTTTCTCCCGTTGTTTTATTATTTGATAATAATTGCTCTCAATAATTTTTAATGCTGTAAATCTTTTATCTAAAACGATTATTGATTTTGTGTTAATCACATTGCCATTTAATTTGAACTATTACTCATTCCAGAAATAATACATTAATCACTGGTATTCGCAATTGTTTAAATTATTTGCAAATGTCTCTTTGAGTTTGTTGAAATGCTGCTTTAATGTCCCGGGTAAGCACTTGATGGTGTCACCAGCGATGCATCTAACAAAATAATCGCATGACTCACCTCCACAGCAATGAAATCCTTGACCCCCGTAATCCTGATGTTAAAAACTCAGCAACACAATAGAGAAAGAACTTTTACGCCTCGTAATCCAAAAGATCGGAGACACCCGAACCCTTCGAAACCGGGACTTCTACTACGGACCACTGGCTGCGGGACCCTAACTCCGATCACGACTCAGATTCCCATTGGCTGTGACGTCGGATTCGCGCGCCGCCCCATCAGAGATCCGCCCCCGCTGTCCCGATCGCGGATTGGGCCGCAGGCAAATGCACTGCCTGCCTCTTAATCACCTTAATCGAAATGTCGGTATTGTGAACGGCCCGAATTATCTACTAAAGTAAAAGCCTTGAAAGATAAAAATAGAAAAATAAAAAATAAATAAATAACTAGGCAGGTCGATAAACATTCCACTATATCGGAACTTCTATTAATAAATGCTACAGATTAAACCCAAAACTGACGGTCAAAGCTTTGTGAGAAGGGCGCAAGTAGCTACTGAATTCGACCCTAATTAGAGAAAAAGCATCTGCATGTTATAGCAGAAAAAAAATGGCAGGAATCCTTTAATTAAAAATCTCCCATTAGGAGAATAATTACAGAAAATGATAGTTTCGAGCGTTCCGTTCAACATCTGTCGTCCATTCAGAAATTTTGTGAAATTCGAGCACATTTTCATAAATAATCCCAATTATTTCATTAAAAAACATAATTAAGATAAAAATTGATATAACCAGTTACATACTGTTGTGTTCCACTCACGTAACATTCATCAAATTTGTAACCAAAAACATTTTAACTTGTCTATCAAATGTTTATCAAATAAATATTTTGTTACTCTCTTGACACTCTTGTGTCACAAGAGTAACAAAAGTTTTTATTTAATATACATAGACAAGTAAAATACATTTTGTTACAAATTAGATGTATTTTATGAGAGCAGACCAATATGGTATTTAACTGCTTATGTCAATTTTTATCTTAATTATGTTTTTTTAATGAAATAATTAGGATTATTTATGAAAATTTGCTTGGATAGTCATAAGAGTACAGTGGACGTTCTTCTATCCAAGATTAAATTTAAGAATTTAAATTAGCCTTTATTTTCGAAGGAATTTAGAGATACAGATTGCATGTAGTTTTTACAGACAACGTCTATTTATAATTTTCTTAATATCCATTTCCGATTTTTTTTTTCTCATTACTTTTCAAAATAACTCATGCTTCGATATAACATTAAAAAATTTATTTCTTATGTGCTTCTCTGCATTTCAATCCCGTTTTTCAAAAGAAATAGCATTGCAACCCCCCCCCCCCCCTATCATTATAATAAATGTATGATTTACTCCACAATACTTTTTTTCTTAACTGTTTCTTAAAACCAGTTTTATTAATCTTTTTTACTTCCTTTATTTATTAAATTTCCTTTTCTTTTAATTACTAAAACAAAATATATCGATATATGCCTTGTGATATTGTCGATAAAAGTCTCTTTCAAATGAAATTAATACTGCTCGCTGTAATAACAATAAAAATCTTTAAATTTACGGCAAAATTAGATGTAATAAAAAAATCTACATCTAATTTTGCCGTAAATTTAACGAGTTTTTTTTTTTTTTTTTTTTTTTTTTTTTACAATGGGGCAAATACTTATTCTGTTTTAACGAAATAATTATTGTACTATTAAGATAATTAAAGTCTACATAAAACCTCACTTAAGTTAAACTTAAATAAATAAAACTTATTGGAGAAAGAAAACATAAAAATAAAGAAATATATGAACAAAACTATTAAATTAAGCAGTGCAAAAATAATAATCACTTAAGTTGCCGCAGATAGAATTCTTCCTGTTAAGGGGAGTCTTGATTGACTTGAAAATAATTGCTCCGTAATGTTAATTCTATGGGCAGGTTGTTTTCGAATTTCTCGTTAAATTTTGTATATTTATATATTTTTTTATTTTTATTTATTTATTTATTTTTTATAATATACAGCTGAGCTTGGTCTCTAATATGTCTGTTGTTTACTTTTTCGATTTCGGTTGCAGATTTTTTGTAAATAAAGGTACTTTCACTTTCGAAACCGGTTTTGAAGGCAAAAGTAATTTTCTAAAAAAAAAAATCTGCAACCTGAACCAAAAAAGTAAAAAGTAGCAATATTAAGAAACTGAGCTCAGCTATATTATGAAAAAAAAAAAAAAAAAAAAAAAAAAAAAATCGTTTAAAAATATTCAAAAATAAATAAGAAATTAGATTGTAAAATGTATAAATGTATGTACTGTAAAATCTTCTAAAATATATAAATTTGTTGAAATCCGAAAATCGAAAATTTTCACGAATCCAATATTTTCTTCTTGTAAAAATAGAAGGGGGAAGCCCAATTGAGAAATTATTTAATATCGCGCTCAAATTTAAAATTAAAAAAAAAAAAATCTGCTTAGTTTTTTTTTTTTTTTTTTTTTTTTTTTTTTTTTAAGAGGGAAACTTAAAATAGGCTTTTTTAAAAAAGAAAATGATGAGTAAGAAGAAAATTTTTTTTACATATTTTTGTAAATATGCTTAAGTGTCAAAAATATGTTAAAATGTTTCGCCCGTTGTAATTGAAGTATTGTAGTTAATTAACTATTTTTCTTAATTAATCTCAAATTAGTTGGGTGGTTTTTCGTGTTAAGTTCGCAAGGAAATTTTCTCTGTAAAATATGGCATACCATTAATAAAGCATGTACGTATTTTTAATTTTTTAGCGTAAATGTTATCATGTCTTTCTTGTTTTGAGTCAAAATGAAATTACAAATCATCCAAAACTTAGAGAATTCTTAAATAATTTACATATGTTACAAAAGAGTGTTTAAGTTTTTTAATCTGCAAGTTTACATGTTTTCTTGGAATTTTACACTAAAGTTAATCGCTGTAAAAAAAAAAAAAAAAAAAAAAAAAAAAAAAAAAAAAAAAAAAAACAATCTGTATTTTTTACAGAAAACAATTGTATATATATTAGAGGTCTGCACGGGCCGGAATTTCCAGGCCCGGCCCGGCCCGGCCCGTAGGAAAGTGATTTCGGCCCGGCCCGGCCCGTTGCAAAACTCAAAAGTTCGGCCCGGGCCCGGCCCGGCCCGTTATAATTTTTATATTTTAGGCCCGGCCCGGCCCGGCCCGTACAAAAATCAGCGAAAACAGGCCCGGGCCGGCCCGGCCCGTTTTGGCCCGTTACAATTTTTACGATTTCTAAAAAATTCACATTTTTATCATATAACTAAGATTCTTTTAAAGAATACTGCATACATATCTATGGAATGATTTTACAGTATATTTTAGAGCAAATACACATTAACAACCTTAATGATTACTTAGATTCTTAGGCTTTCAACATTCGAATAAAGATTCATTAAAAAATTAATATGGCTTAGAATAAAAGAAAAAAGAAAGAAAGCTAAAAACATCGTTAATTTTGAAGCTGTTTAATAAAAGAAGATTTATAAATATATTTCTATATCATTTTATTATAGATTTCAAATCCAAATTCATTCTTAAATTCAGAGAAGCTCCTTTCTGATACATTTCTAAATTCATTTTTTTTTCTCAAAAACGCATAAGATTAGCAGATATCTTTATTCAGAAACTATATAATCGAATGGCGTTATCCATTTTTTGATACAAGCAATTTAAGAATACTGCAAACAAATAAAATACTGTCATAATTAGCGTTTTGAATAGAATTTCCGGAAGCAATAGCAAGGGAAGTAAGAAAAACCTGCAATCATTTGAGAAACTATTATAACTCAACAAAGTTATACAAGTATTTTATTTACCAAAAATGAAAAACGCTATTCGATTCCAAATCCCTTTAATAGTTAGGTTTATCACTTTTATACTCTTACAATTTAAAATTAATCAGAAAATGTGTCAAACTTTCGCACTATTGAGAAATTAATTTAAAACTCATCAAGAAGTATATATCCAAAGACTAAGCTAACATAAGTTCTTTATCGCTGTTAATTTTAAAAATCATGTTTTCTGCCAATAATTAAGTCTAGTACCGGTCCGGCCAGTCTATATGTAGAAAAATAATGCAAGCGTGATCTCGGACCGGCATGAGTCAGCTAAAAAAATATTAAAACGGGTTACACATAATGTAATTCTCCGATGCCGATACACTGTACATTTTTATATTGATATTGTCAAACTAGTAATGGCCACATTTATACCTATTCCCGTTAAAACCATTTTCGTTGAAAATAGCTCATATTTTATCGTTCCTGCTTAAATCTTCAGAACGGGCCGGCAGGCCCGAAAATTTTTTTTTCGGCCCGGCCCGGCCCGTCTGGCCCGTTCAATTTTTTTGCCGGCCCGGCCCGGCCCGTTTATGTTGTTTGTCGGCCCGGCCCGGCCCGTTGAAAAAACTATTCTAAATCTGCCGGCCCGGCCCGGCCCGTTAGAGAATTCGAAACGATTTCGCCGGCCCGGCCCGGCCCGCGGGCCGGGCCGGGTACGGGCCACGGGCCAGGCCCGGGCCCGTGCAGACCTCTAATATATATATATATATTTTATTGTTTTTAAGAAAAACAGTCTTTTTCTGTAAAAGAAACTGAATTTCGTAATTTTTACAGAATAAATGTGTATTTTTTATTGAGAAAATTTGTTTTAATGAAAAATTACAGGTATTTTCTGTAAATTAAACGGGTTTAAACTGGCGCCAAAATTGACAGTTTTTTACTGTCAACTTGAGGGTCTTTTTTTTTTTTTTTTTTTTTTTTTTTTTTTTTTTTTTTTTTCAGTGATCTCTAGTTTGTGTGAAGACATTTAACAAATAATAAATAAATAAACGATAAAAATAAATAAAAACTTGTAATTTTGATTTAAACTCGCGATATTTTAAAACCAAATCACGCTCTTTTTTCAAAAAATGAGTCAACTCAAGACTCATAGAAAGTTAATCAAACTCAATTAAATACTCACAGAAAATAGCTCAAACTCAACTCAACACGCAGAAAATGTGAATCAAACTCACGAGATCAGTTCAATGAATCCATTCCTACATCACACTGTTTTTTTTTTTTTTTTTTTTTTTGCCCCCCCTCCCCCCTCACGAAAAAGAGGCGATTTTCGCTGTAATAATAATAATAATAATAGTAAGCAACAACAACAAATAATAGTAAGTAGAAACAACAGTAGAAAGATAAGTTGCAGTAATAACTTGCTAATGCTGTTTCATTTTTTGTTCCTCTAAAATTTTCTCTACAGATTTTTGTTCATTTATTTCGGTTACTTATATTTTCGCTATGTATGTTTTTTTCTCCACACATTAACTTCAGTTATTTATTTAATTTTGTGGAAAAAAAAAAAAAAACTTTTATTTTACGGAAATAATCTGTTTCTATTAAGAAACTTACGAGCAAAATCTGTTTTTAAATAACTGAATGTTCGTAATGAATATGGATTATTTCCGTAAAATAAACAGTTTTTTACAAGTATTTTGACTGGCAGTTTTTTTTTTTCAATAAAATCATCTGATTTATTTTACAGTAATTAGTTATTTTTTTATATTAAAAATCTCAAATTTGATACAAAAGTTCAGTTAAGATCAACATAATGCGTCTAATTCTATTTAGTTCACCCTTACAAAATTCTCAATACGCTAAGCAAGTGCTTAAAATTATATGCCGCATCATTCTGATAAATTTCTCAATTAAAAATCAAATCCAACATTTTTTAAATAAAATTACATGAAACCATAGAATGCAGTAAAAGGAGACACGTATGAAAAACGTTTTTAAAAAATAATGAATGGATTTGTTTGGCTTAAAATCGTTTGGCAATGAAAACATTGATGGTGGAAGAGTTGGCATGACACATCACTGTCGTTCTACTAATCCATCCCTTCCTTTAACTTCTAATGGGTTACCAGCATTGGGGACCAAATCGTAATCACTCGCATCTACTGACATTATTGCATTAAAAATATAAAAGTTAAAAGAAAAAAAAAAAGGAAAAGAAAAAAGGAAAAAGCTCTTTAAAAATGGGAAACTTCATAATTTTGTCCTATCTGTGCCGAAATCTTTCGTCCTCATCCGGAATTATCGAGCGAGCTCTATTCAACAGGTGCTGGTGTGTCATGCCATACACCTGGGGCCCACAGGTCGGTATATCTACCTGTTCAGCCTACCGTACATCCGCATCCCTTACACAGCATTAGGATACATTTGCAATGAACACAAACATTATGGAAGAAAATTCACGGAATGGTCAGAGCAAGAAAACAGAAGCATTGCATAACTACCCTTTCACGGGCGCCCGAAAGGAGGGTGGAGGTTGAAAGCAGTTGCCCCTTCTCGATTTTCACTTAAATTTTCTTTCTCTTTTTCAAATAAATCTCCAATGATCAAGGTTGGTATGTTTTTACCATAGGTAAACAACCCCCCCCCCCCCCAAAAAAAAAAAAAAAAAAAAAAAAAAAAGACGAGGAAAAAAAACTTGGTTAAAACCGTCCCGCCAAAAATAGGTTTTTGCCGAAGTGATGGCAAAAATAGGCTGTCCATTTAATCCCCCCCCCCCCCACCAAAAAAAAAAAAAAAAGTATTTTATGAAAGAAAAAAGAAACTTAATACTTAGTTAAAAAATAAATATTCTAAATTTGTTTTTGATCTCTTCTGTTAAATAAGTATAATTATGCATTTTATGAAATATAATGAATGTAACTTTTTGTCCGTGTCTTGGTGTTTAAGAGGAAAGGGCAGGGCCGTAGCTAGAAGTGAACAATAGGGGGGGGGGGCTCAAGAGAATGTAGGGGGGGCTCAGAAGAATGTAGGAGGGGCTCATAATTTCTCTCTCTCTCTGACGCAGAAAGATAAATTAGTGCACATTCACATTGAAAGTACTATGTACTATGTACTTATGCTATGTACTGTTGTAATAACTTCATTTTATGCTAAGAGAAGAATATGACGATGAAAATTTTGAGTGTATAACTGGTGCAAAATTAAACTTCAGTTTCATACGTACAAATAGGATGAGGGGAGTGCAGAAACACTTATTTTAGATACAATTTAGTAATTCAGCAAAACTGTGAAAGGCTCTCAAAACTAAATTAGATTTTTGAACAAAATTTCATTTGGATTTTCGGAACAGAAATTCATTTGGTGACTTTGGAATCTTTTCCAGGGGGGGGGGGGGGGGGGGCTCAAAATATTTTGGGAGGGGGGGGGGCTGAGCCGCCCATAGCGCCCCCTTGGCTACGGCCCTGGGAAAGGGGAAAAAATTTCTAATTCCCAAACTAGACACAAGAGATTTTTTTTAATATATAATTTTTTATTTTACTTAATAACTTTTTTATATGTAACTGATAAGTTTCAGATAAGTAATCAGATAAATAATTATAAATTAGTATCAAAACTTAAATATTTACATATTTTTAACACTGTTTACGCAAAACAAAAGTAGAAAAATTATATAAAAAGCCGACCCAGTGGCGTGGTTGGCAGCGGCAGCTGCTCCCACACCGCTGGCGCCCGGTTCGAGTCCGGCTAGAGGCATGGGTGCCTGTGTTGTCCCTTTGATGTGTAATAAATGTATGTACTGGATTTTCTGTGATAATAAAGTGTTCTGTATTTGTTTCTGTGAATTCTGGATCAATCGAGGCGACAGCCATTGTAGCTATAGGCCTCAAAGCACTGTCCACTCAAACGCAAACATTATATAAAAACTTTTGTTAGATAAAAAAATATTAATGTGTGACAAAATAATTTACTTAAAGAACAAAAATTAGACATTATCAGATTTTTAATTTGGTTCTTAATTCTTTAATATTGGATTGAATCCCACCTATTTTATAAAGATTTAAAATATATAAAATTATTTAATTATATTTATTAATTAGTAAATTAAATAAAAATATTAGATGATATGTTATCAAATTTAGTTATTTATACCATTCTTATCCTTATTAGATTATAAATTTTACTACGCACAGAGACAAAAGAGAAATTGCTATTTTTGCTGTTTTCTTTTCATTTTTGCCTTGGTTTTTTCCTGTTTTTGCTACTCTCCTGGCAAAAATACCTTTTTTTCTGGCGAAAATGCCAATCCTGCTAATGATTTTTTAAAAGTATTATTAAGTCCCGAAAATAGATCAATTTTAGGCACTTAATAATTAAACACTAAAGTAAAAAATATTGAACAAATAGTTTTTCGTCACACTAAAAAAATAAAATAAAATAAAAATATCTGTAAAATTAAGGAGAAAAACTGTCCGTCAATGAACCAGTTCAAAACCGTTTACTTCAAGAAAAATATAAAATAATTTTTTATTAAGGTCTGCCTGTCTCTTTAATAGTTAAATATTGTTTTTTTTTTACAGTGATAAACTGTCATTTTAATAGAAATATTGCGTGAGTTTTACAGTGAAAACTTGTAACTATTTCGAAAATTATCTGTATATTTTAACTAACTTTCTGGTATTTTTAAACAATTAAATTTTGTGACATCTATAGAGATATTTTAACACAAATATTTTGTGATTTTACAAAAAAAAAAAAAAAAAAAAAAAAAAAAAAAAACCCTAAAAAAAAACTGCATTTTTTACAGACAATACTGAGTTCACAAGAAAATACTCACTGTTAAAAAAATTGTAATTTTTGTTGTGTGTCGGAATCGACGTCACAAGAATTTATCAGAATATTTTATCCCAGACTGTATTTTCTATTTTCTTTTTATCTAGCCCAGCCTTCTTTTCCAAGCCTGCGGTTATCACTTTGGAACATCCAGAAAAATGTAGGACATGATTCTATACTTTAGACTTTTTTGAACTTGTACATTAGACATTTTTATTGTGCCACTTATTATGATTTACTGTAAATGGAGAGACGCCTTTTTCTCTTTCCAGTTTTTCAACGATGTTTAACCCAGATATTTTACTACGTTTTTTCATTCCTTTAAGCAATTAAACACAAAAAAAAAGGGATAATCAATATGTTCTGTTTCCTAAAAGAAAAAAAAAATAATAATACAGCCTTATTAATTTAACATTTTAGCATCTTTTACAGCAAGTTGATTATTGTGTAATTCCAATGGATTCTTATCTTCGTTCGTGAATTGAAGGATCTGTGGGGAGCAACAAAATATGAGGTAAGAGAATTTTTCCTTATCTCTTTTTTATCAGATTTCCTGCGAACGTATAAAAATAAATAAAATAGAGGTTTCTCCGTTTAGGACATTACGACCTAATTATTATTGTTTTTATGACAATTTTTACAGAAAAAAGTTTTTTTATTCGAAAAAAAAAAAATGTTAATAAAAACAGATTTTGTTTCTAAAAAAGAATAAATTTCGTAATTTTTACAGGAAAAATCTGTATTTTTACGGAAAAAACTGTTTTATTGAACAATTACTGACTTTTTTCTGTAAATTAAACGGGTTTTCACGGGCGCCAAAATTAACAGCCTCTTTGTCAATTGTACGTCAATTTGAGGGAATTTTTTTTATAGTATTTTAAAACACCGTTTAATATTTTAGTTATTGGAGATACATACACAATATGAATTACAAAACCGTTCAAAACGTTATAATGAAATGGTTTATTTTTAATTTTCAAAAAGTTACACTTTTTAAAATTTTTAATTGATCCCTGTATCTTATAAGTTATATCGAAAACTATTCTCCATATTTTAACAAGCACAAGCATATGAATTCCATTATGGGACTATGCAAAAATAACGTTATTAACTTTTTGGTAATTTTGGACCCCTCTCCCCCCCGTTTTCGATATCATACGTTATTATTCCTCGAATATCCCCCCCCCCGTTAATATATATATATATATATATATATATATATATATATATATATATATATATATATATATATATATATATATATATTTACGAATTTAGTTCTTTTGCTTTGTGTAATATACAAATACTAGTAATTCATTTTTCGCATACTGTAATATACTGGTTAATTTTTTCCCACATACTTTATTGACTCAAATTAAGAGAAGTTAATAAAATATCGCTTTATTCAAATAACACTTAAAAGAAATTGTCACTGTTTAAAAGTATTTTATTGTAGCTTTTTATTACATAATGCTTTCGACAGTAATAAAGTCCTGTTGCACTTGTACCGAAAGGAGGAGGGGTGGGAGGGGGCAGATGGAAATTTTTATCAACAAAACAAATAAACACCATTCTTTCTCTTTTATGTATTAGTATAAACAGAAGCTTCATTTCAAATACACTTTATATATGGTTTCTCGAGCTCTGATTATATATGCATACACGTATGAAGATGAAGAGAAATATTAAACGTTGAGTATATACAATATTTTAGAATCAAATAATTTTGTAATAATTTAATGATTTTAGTAATATCTTTGTATTTTCATAAGAATAGATAACAGACAAAAAATATAATGTACTATTTTGAAAAAAAGACTATGTTATAAATAAAAAGAGAAAAATTTGATTGGATCAAAAATTATATCAATATCAAAAGACAAATCACCCCTCTCCCTAGAGATCTTGCGATGTCATGTGCGAAACACCTCCCTCTCCCCTAAAATGATAACGTTACATTTGCACAGCCCCTATTTTCTGACAAACACACCGAGATATGATACTATACAGTTTATGAAACTCTGAAGTGCTTCGCCTCTAAAAGCAGATAGTTAAAGTTTTAGTGCCAGAAAAATCTGAAATTCCATAAAATTTCAAGTATATTAGATCTCAGTTGGACTTTGATCATAAAATGATATCCTTCTGTTGTACATGTCATAGCACGGAGAAAATTGCGACTTCAATGAACATATAAAAATGTAATAAGCTTAATCTTGTGACCAAAAATGTTTCAAACTTTTTTCACTAATAAAACCATAATTCTGACATTTATTTTGAATACTTTTGCAATTTATTTTATCTATACATACTATCCCCAACAGCTAAAAAATTAAATTATGTTTCAGTCTTTTTGGGATATACTGTATGCTTAAGTAGTAGGAAAACAAGAGTACGGGCTCATGCGGAGGGACAGAGGGACCGTCCCTCCGCATCCCTCCGCATCCCGTCGCCCCGCCGCCGCCACCACCGTCCCTCCTGCGCCCACCATGCATCCCCCTCCACAAACGCCCCCTAGTGGAAAAAAGGAACATTCTATTATAACAGGATAGGTGAACAACCTTCCCTAATTAAAAATATTATCAATCACATATCTCAACTCGGAATCATACTATATGATGAAGATTAAATTTATATTTGAATTTTGAACAACCATAATTTTAATGAGTATTATTAATTAAGCGAAACAATTAAAATTTCAGTTTTCAACCATTTTATTTAGATTTCTTCAACTACAAGAAGAGATTATCAATTTAACACAAGAAAGTTAAACATATTTGAATTTTGCTTGATAGACCATCTTAATGAGTAGTATTAATTAAATAAAAACAATAGAAAATATCAAGTTTTATAGAAAAAGACTGATTTCTTATGATTTTTATCAACTATATGATCAATGTAACGACTTAAAAGTTGAAAGTTAAACGTACATCCTAGTTTTTCAACTGCTATAACCCTTATGAGTATCGTTAATTAAGTAAAAAACAATGGAAAATATCAAATTTTATAGAAAAAGACTGATTTCTTACGATTTTTATCAACTTAAGAGAGAAAACTTAATCGTACATTTCAGTTTTTCAACAGCTGTATCCTTAATGAGTATTGATAATTAAGTAAAAAACAATGGAAAATATCAAGTTTTATAGAAAAAGACTGATTTCTTACGATTTTTATCAACTGCAACATCAGTGTATCGACTTACAAGTTGAAAGTTAAACATGCATTCTAGTTTTTCAACAGCTATAATCTTAATGAGTATCGTTAATTAAGTAAAAAACAATGGAAAATATCAAGTTTTATAGAAAAAGACTTATTTCTTACGATTTTTTCAACACAAACTTCAGAATATCAATTTGATAGAAAGAAATTTAAGCAAGCATTCCAGTTTTGGACAACCATTTCCTTCATGAACATTATTTATTAAGCAAAACAACGGAAAATATTAAATTTTTAACTGATATCTTCATATTTTTTTTTAATATAAAATCAGGATACACAACTTAAAATAGAAATTTAAACATATTTTTTAGTTTTTGAACAGTCGTTACCTCAAAGAATTTCGATAATTGAACAATTAACAAAGGAAACTAATGATTTTTTAACGAAAAAAGACGAATTAAACGAATTTGGTTAACTTTTACTCTAAATGGAAATTTCATCATACTTTTATATACTAAATAAGTAGAATTTTAATGCATAAACGAACACATTTCAGTAAATATTCAACGCACACACAAATATGAAAACAACACCTGCTTCTTGTGACGTCATATTGAAACCAAAACTTATTCCTTGGAAGTCCCTCACCATGCCTTTTCACCCCCATCTCCCCCAATTTTTTACCACAGGTAGGGAAATGGACAAAGCAATGACCTCTCTATCTTGTATATTTAGAAGTCTGGGAGAAAAAAAGAGACATTTTATGCACTCCAATTTCATAACAATTACCGCAATATCCCAAAATTTGAATTTTGGAAGACATAATCAGTATAATTAATTAAACAAAATAATAAAAATATTATTTTTTAATGGGAAAAGGTGAATTTAAGCGAATTTGATTAGTTTTACAATAGTCTTTTGAACTGCAACTTGGAAATATAGATTTCTAACAGAAGAATTAAACGTATATTTTAATTTTAACAACAAAAACTTAAAAAGTATAATTAATTTAAGAAAAATAAATATCAATTTTAAAGAAAATACGAATTTGAATAATTTTACACTAGTATTTTCAAAAGCAACCTAGAAATATCAATACTTATTCACATATTTCACTTATTCACTGTATTCAATACTATATTTAATAAATTTGGATACACTTTAAGAATTTTCTAATGTATAATTAAATATTAGCTGTATATTTAATGTTACCCATGTTTTCAACATTAGTTCATAATCGTGAATTTTGTATTTTAAATACCATGTATTCAGGTTCAGATTATTTTCACTTGAAATCATACAGAATTTTTTAACAGATTCAGATTATTTTCACTTGAAATCATACAGAATTTTTTAACAGAGTTTGTTTTTGAAATCATTGAAGCAACTGTATTTAAGAGCCAAGAATCTGAGAGTGTGACACACCCGTGATTCATGACATCTCAGATTTTCTCCAAAAAATTACCAGTTGTTACTTATCTTGTTAAAAGACCAAATCCAGAATTTTTTGCTCCAAAGTTGAGTTGTTCATTTTTTATGACCCCCCAAAGGTCATCATGTCGTGAAAAAAAATAAGTGTTTTTTTTAAGACATGGGTATTGCTATGACTCACTGCTCTTTGCGCATACAACTTGCCACAAAATTCTTTTTATATCTGGAATGTAAGAGGGTTGAACATTATATAATAGATGAAAAACCCGTGGCAAGTTTTTGCCGCAAGGTCACAGAAGGTCACAAAAAGATTCATTTTTGCTGTTTTTTTCCATTTTTAAGACCCTATAACAGCTTGCGCGTTCCACTTGCCATGAAAAAAGAGGTGGTAATTGAAAGTCATGCATTAGCACTTTTAAAAAATGTATATATAATTGAGGCAAGTTGTATGCGCTTTTAGTTACAGAGTGCCAAAGTCTGAAAAATGTCATTTTTGACCAATATTCAAACTGTCATAATTTCTTGCGGCAACAACATTTTGAAATAATTCTTTTGCCATTGTTTTATTCTATTATTGCCCTTTTCAAAAAAGTAAACTCCATTGAGGCAAGTTGCTTTAAAAAAATTAAATGTTTTTTTAAAATATGGCCTTTTTTAATAGTCAGAGCTATTTTATTATTTGAAACGACTTGACTGGATAACAATATTTTATACATTTGTTTGTCTATATAAATTGATGTTCTAATATAGTGTGAGGTATATATGATGTTGATGGCATTTATTTAATTTTAACCCTTTCGAGTCCGATTTTGTTTTTCAATTTTAGAAAAAATTATTTTTACTTTAATAATATTGACACTAGCTATCGTAATAGATTAATTAGAGTTTAACGAATATTTCATTGTCTGAAACATAACAAATGTTGTTGTTTTCTGCACTATTAAATTCATATTCATGCAGCAATAGGCTAAGGAAGAGTTTTTGGAGAGGGTGTAAAAATATTTTATTGCAACAAGTTAGTGACATTACAACTTTCTAATACTTTTTAGCCCTTTATTACACATAATTCTTTCAGGAAAGTAAATTTTATTTTAAATTAAGAGGGAAATACATTTAAAATAAAATAATCACAAACAATACAAAGAAAATTAAGCAAATATTTATTATTATTAATAAATGCCTTAACATTAATGAAGTCATATAATAAGTGCACAGATACATACTAACATTGCTACATGTAGTTAGTAACAAAAGTATTTCCTAAAAATAATAATACTCAAAAGACAGGTATTATTAATAGTACACCAGCCCTGAAAGCATTAAAACGAAAATATTTGACATTTACAAATTACAACTTGTAATTAAAATGCAAATATAAATACAATCAGCCAACACTGTTAATATTTTTACATTGATTTATCAATACGAGAAAAGAAAATCAAAAATATAACTTTCTTGTATCATATCTGAAGATACCTTTTACCAGTTATAGTAATCTATTCATGTATTTCAGTTAATATACTTGGATAGCTATTAATATTAAAGAAAATTTATTTTTCCCATAAGTGAAAAAAAAAATCCCATCAGGGTTAAAAGACATCTTGACATATCTTAAAAGAAATGGTTAAATCTTCGATTTTCTTTTCTCGTAATGATAAAACTCTGTAAAAATTCTAACAGTGTTGGCTGATTGTATTTATATTTGCATTTTAATTACAAGTTGTAATTTGTAAATGTAAATATTTCCGTTTTAATGCTTTCAGGGCTGGTGTACCATTAATAATACCTGTCTTTTGAGTATTATTATTTTTAGGAAATACTTTTGTTACTAACTACATGTAGCAATGTTAGTATGTATCTGTGCACTTACTATATGACTTCATTAATGTTAAGGCATTTAGTAATAATAATAAATATTTGCTTAATTTTCTTTGTATTGTTTGTGATTATTTTATTTTAAATGTATTTCCCTCTTAATTTAAAATAAAAGTTACTTTCCTGAAAGAATTATGTGTAATAAAGCGCTAAAAAGTATTAGAAAGTTGTAATGTCACTAACTTGTTGCAATAAAATATTTTTACACCCTCTCCAAAAACTCTTCCTTAGCCTATTGCTGCATGAATATGAATTTAATAGTGCAGAAAACAACAACATTTGTTATGTTTCAGACAATGAAATATTCGTTAAACTCTAATTAATCTATTACGATAGCTAGTGTCAATATTATTAAAGTAAAAATAATTTTTTCTAAAATTGAAAAACAAAATCGGACTCGAAAGGGTTAAAATTAAATAAATGCCATCAACATCATATATACCTCACAATATATTACAACATCAATTTATATAGACAAACAAATGTATAAAATATTGTTATCCAGTCAAGTCGTTTCAAATAATAAAATAGCTCTGAATATTGAAAAAGGTCATATTTTAAAAAAAACATTTAATTTTTTTAAAGCAACTTGCCTCAATAGAGTTTACTTTTTTGAAAAGGGCAATAATAGAATAAAACAATGGCAAAAGAATTATTTCAAAATGTTGTTGCCGCAAGAAATTATGACAGTTTGAATATTGGTCAAAAATGACATTTTTCAGACTTTGGCACTCTGTAACTAAAAGCGCATACAACTTGCCTCAATTATACATACATTTTTTAAAAGTGCTAATGCATGGCTTTCAATTGCCACCTCTTTTTTCATGGCAAGTGGAACGCGCAAGCTGTTATAGGGTCTTAAAAATGGAAAAAAACAGCAAAAATGAATCTTTTTGTGACCTTCTGTGACCTTGCGGCAAAAACTTGCCACGGGTTTTTCATCTATTATATAATGTTCAACCCTCTTACATTCCAGATATAAAAAGAATTTTGTGGCAAGTTGTATGCGCAAAGAGCTGTGAGTCATAGCAATACCCATGTCTTAAAAAAACACTTATTTTTTTTCACGACATGATGACCTTTGGAGGGTCATAAAAAATGAACAACTCAACTTTGGAGCAAAAAATTCTGGATTTGGTCTTTTAACAAGATAAATAACAACTGATAATTTTTTGGAGAAAATCTGAGTTGTCATGAATCACCCCATAATGCTAGGTGTGACACTTTCTCAGATTCTTGCTCTTAATATTTTTAACACCAATTTTCTAAGATTGTCTAACATTTTCCGATTATACATCCCCCATAAGTACATTTCTAAATGCTACAATCACTTTACATATCGAAAAGATATCATTGAAGCAACTGTATTTAATATTTTTAACACCAATTTTCTAAGATTTTTTAACATTTTCCGGTTATACATTCCTCAAAAGTATATATTCTAAACAATAGAAAATATTAATTTTAAGAATAAAAAGACGAATTTAAACAAATTTTATTAGTTTTACAATATTTTTTCTCATCTCCAACACGGATATACCAATTTTAACAGAATTAAACGCATATTTTAGTTTTTAAGAACAAAAATGTAATAAGTATCATTAATTAAACAAAAAATAAATATCAATTTTCAAGAAAAGACAATTTTTTACACAAATTTTTAACTTTGAAACACATTTATTTACATCCATTGTTACAATATATTACTAAACTTAAACTTTTTAAAAAGTTTGAATGTTTTTACAAAGGGTTCATATTTATATTTTTCACGTCTTGACTGCATTCGAAATCTTACAACAAAAGTATACTTTTATTATTTTTATTATTATTATTATTCTAGAAAACCTAAAAGGTCATTTCTTGCTGCTTTTAACAGTTGACATATTAAAACTACTCTGAGATATTCTACCCATATAATTAATCAAATTAGGACATGATTCATCTTACACTTCAAAATTTCTGAATTTTTACAATACTTATTTTCATCAAACTTTATTCTTGATCCTATATATTTTAGGAGTACAGAATTTTAACATCTGTTTTTATCTACTTATCAGAAAATTATTAAAACACCCAACAACATTTTCCAAATATGAATATTATCTTTACAGTTTAATAATACAAAACATACACGAATACAAAGTTTAATTTTTACAAAGATTTCATATTTCAAACCAAACTTTTCGAAATTTTCACATCATAAGAGCAAACATTAGACGAACTTTTTAACTTTTTTTATTGCTTAGATCTTTTCATCATAACTTTTAATTATGATAATTATCCATTTTTAGGTTGATTGTCGAAAAACTGTAACTGAAATTACATAAACTTAATGTAAAAAACCATGTTCTCACGCAATTTCTTGAAATTCAACAAAGAATTGACTATTATTTATCTATTATTATTCTTATTAAATACTTATCTACATCAATATCGACTCTCGATAGTATATAGATATTTCATCATTACACACTTACAACTCTTTTCAAACGTTTATCAGAAAAATAAGTCAATCAAAGTCTAGTAGTTATCACACCTGTTCCTCAGAAATATTACTATCATATGAAACAGTAAAGAAAAATAATAGATTTTTAATATTTAATAACCTCATACGTGAAATTACTGTCGAAATGAGAATACAAATTATCTATAAAATCAACTGTTGAACAAAAAAATAGTACAGATTTCCGAAAATTCAAATGTTTTTTCTGCAAAAGTTACAAAAATTAACAAATGAATGACAAGTTAGAGAAATAACTAAAAAATTTAATGAACATATTTACAAATTTATTAAAATCACACCTTTTTCTGGATTACAAACCGCAATTTCTTGAAAAATTTATCACCGAATTTGTAAGATTTTAGTCCTAGTATTACATACACTCAATAAATATTCAAAATTAACAAAAATATAATTTTTTAGTCTCATCAATAAGCAGAAATTCTATATTAAAAGAATATTTTCATTGTAGTACTTATAAAAATGAGAGTTTACAAACTGATTTTCATAATTTTATCACATTTAAACTTAATATTTTACATAAAACATTATTTAATCAAATTTTATGCTTTCTAATTCAGTAAAATTCAATACTTTTTTAGTTTTTAAACCAATACCACAATATTTATTTACATCAAACTTGATTCTTCACCTTTTATATTTCCACATTACACACGTGAGATAAATACTAACTTGGATCAGGAGTTGAAGTCAATTGATTCCATTCGATTTTCATCATGTACGCATTGCTCCTACACGAAATTTCTTACTGCTATAATCATCTAATGTATTAAAACTAATCTCCTCATATTTTTAATCAATTCACCAGATGTTTCATCTCGCACTTCTGAATTATCGTGCATCAAGTTGCTTAAAATATAAATACTATCTTTATAGTTTTAATGATATATAGTATACATGGTTTATCTTGAGTTAGCACTTCCATACTATTAATCAAATTATATGATTCATCTTGCACTTGATCTTAATGATTTCATCTTGCATCTGAATTATCGTCCATCGAGTTTTTTTTTTTTTTAAATAATAATATATTTATAGTTTTTGATTATACATAGCATGTACAAATACAATCTTTAATTTTAACATTTCATGTTTCAAATAACCTATTTCCGAAACCAAGCTATGTGAATTTTACCACAATACTTATTATCATAGAATAATTTGTGTTTCACACTTTTCTAAAAATTATCAGATATGTACCCCTCAGAGAAATTACTATCATATGAATAAATGAAGAAAATTTAATTTATATTAAATGTACACGAAATTGATTGCAATATACATGTATTTAATAAAAATAAATAAATAAGCGATTATTTATACATTAAACCTTTACTAAATATATATTTCTTTCATTATACAGATGTTTCAACAAGATGAACCAAAACAGCAGCAAACTTCAGAAATTAATGATCCGAATGATTCATCCCTAGCACATGTAGCGTTAACGAATAACACATATGTGAGTACTTATATGAGAAATACTAGAATTCGTATATGAAACGTAATTAGAGTAAATACAAAATGATTTGTCTTACTACCTACACTTTAACAAGTGCTTCTTACCTATATTATTGAAGAGAATCCTAACTGTGTCCATTTATTTCTACTACAGATGTGCTCTATTTGCTACAAACACTTCTTAAGTAAATGGAATTTAACAGAACATACATAAATCTATACAGATGAAAAACCTTACACTTGGAAAGATTACCATAAATGCTGTTTTCAAGGAGACGTGAATAAAAAATGCACACATCATCATATAAAGCATCGTCAGATATATGTAAACTTAGCGAAGATATTCAAAAATTAATCAGACTTTTGTAGAATTTAGAAATAAAGGAAGATATTTAGGCTATTTATCCATCATATTTTCGCAACACTTACCACAATATCTCAAACTTAAAATTTGGAAAACACACACTGCTGAAAAGTAATTTTGTGATTCTTCTAACCAGTATGAATGTATAGATATTAATTTTGCAGTGTATTCTTTGAATGCTCACATTAAATATTCTTTTATATGCATATATCGTTGTGTTTATTTTTCTAATACCTATTACATTAATGAAATATATAACATTTTAAGTGAAATAACACTCTCACAACTTAAAAAATGCATAAGAACATACAAAAAATAAGCAGATGTATGAAAAAATATGCAAGTTTACAAAATAATTTCATTGTTTTCTAGAAATATTAACAAAAAATATTTACAATATGAAAAAATTGCAAAAGTGAAAAGAAAAAACACAAATGTAAAAACAAAAACCACAAAGTGAAAAACTCATTACAAAGTTTTTGAAAAAAAATATTTACAACAAAATTTTTTTTTACAAAAACCAAAACTTTCAAAAATATTTTTTTCAAAAATTTTTTTTTTCAAAAACATTTTTTACAAAATTTTTTTTTTTTAAATAAGTTTTTACAAAAGTAAAAAAAAGAAAATCACAACGTTAAAAAAATGAAAAATTTTTGTTAAAAAAAGTGTAAAAAAATTGCAAAAAAATGTTGCAAAAATTTCAAAAAAGTTATGAAAAAAGTCTCAAAAATTTTGTTGTTTTTAATAGCAAATGCAATGGTTTTGCCATTGCATACTGCATTAAAACCAACGAAATTTTTGAAGCTTTTATCATAACTTTTTTGAAATTTTTGCAACATTTTTTTGCAATTTTTTTACACTTTTTTTAACAAAAATTTTTCATTTTTTTAACGTTGTGATTTTCTTTTTTTTACTTTTGTAAAAACTTATTTTGAAAAAAAAAATTTTTGTAAAAAATGTTTTTGAAAAAAAAATTATTTTGAAAAAAATATTTTTGGAAGTTTTGGTTTTTGTAAAAAAAAATTTTGTTGTAAATATTTTTTTTCAAAAACTCTGTTATGAGTTTTTCACTTTGTGGTTTTTGTTTTTACATTTGTGTTTTTTCTTTCCACTTTTGCAATTTTTTCATATTGTAAATATTTTTTGTTAATATTTCTAGAAAACAATGAAATTATTTTGTAAACTTGCATATTTTTTCATACATCTGCTTATTTTTTGTATGTTCTTATGCATTTTTTAAGTTGTGAGAGTGTTATTTCACTTAAAATGTTATGTATTTCATTAATGTAATAGGTATTAGAAAAATAAACACAACGATATATGCATATAAAAGAATATTTAATGTGAGCATTCAAAGAATACACTGCAAAATTAATATGTTTACATTCATACTGGTTAGAAGAATCACAAAATTACTTTTCAGCAGTGTGTGTCTTCCAAATTTTAAGTTTGAGATATTGTGGTAAGTGTTGTGAAAATATGATGGATAAATAGCCTAAATATCTTCCTTTATTTCTAAATTCTACAAAAGTCTGACTAATTTTTGAATAACTTCGCTAAGTTTACATATATCTGACGATGCTTTATATGATGATGTGTGCATTTTTTATTCACGTCTCCTTGAAAACAGCATTTATAGTAATCTTTCCAAGTGTAAGGTTTTTCATCTGTATAGATTTTTGTATGTTCTGTTAAATTCCATTTACTTAAGAAGTGTTTGTAGCAAATAGAGCACATCTGTAGTAGAATTAAATGGACACAGTTAGGATTCTCTTCAATAATATAGGTAAGAAGCACTTGTTAAAGTGTAGGTAGTAAGACAAATCATTTTGTATTTACTCTAATTACGTTTCATATACGAATTCTAGTATTTCTCATATAAGTACTCACATATGTGTTATTCGTTAACGCTACATGTGCTAGGGATGAATCATTCGGATCATTAATTTCTGAAGTGTGCTGCTGTTTTGGTTCATCTTGTTGAAACATCTGTATAATGAAAGAAATATATATTTAGTAAAGGTTTAATGTATAAATAATCGCTTATTTATTTATTTTTATTAAATACATGTATATTGCAATCAATTTCGTGTACATTTAATATAAATTAAATTTTCTTCATTTATTCATATGATAGTAATTTCTCTGAGGGGTACATATCTGATAATTTTTAGAAAAGTGTGAAACACAAATTATTCTATGATAATAAGTATTGTGGTAAAATTCACATAGCTTGGTTTCGGAAATAGGTTATTTGAAATATGAAATGTTAAAATTAAAGATTGTATTTGTACATGCTATGTATAATCAAAAACTATAAATATATTATTATTTAAAAAAAAAAAACTCGATGGACGATAATTCAGATGCAAGATGAAATCATTAAGATCAAGTGCAAGATGAGACATATAATTTGATTAATAGTATGGAAGTGCTAACTCAAGATAAACCATGTATACTATATATCATTAAAACTATAAAGATAGTATTTATATTTTAAGCAACTTGATGCACGATAATTCAGAAGTGCGAGATGAAACATCTGGTGAATTGATTAAAAATATGAGGAGATTAGTTTTAATACATTAGATGATTATAGCAGTAAGAAATTTCGTGTAGGAGCAATGCGTACATGATGAAAATCGAATGGAATCAATTGACTTCAACTCCTGATCCAAGTTAGTATTTATCTCACGTGTGTAATGTGGAAATATAAAAGGTGAAGAATCAAGTTTGATGTAAATAAATATTGTGGTATTGGTTTAAAAACTAAAAAAGTATTGAATTTTACTGAATTAGAAAGCATAAAATTTGATTAAATAATGTTTTATGTAAAATATTAAGTTTAAATGTGATAAAATTATGAAAATCAGTTTGCAAACTCTCATTTTTATAAGTACTACAATGAAAATATTCTTTTAATATAGAATTTCTGCTTATTGATGAGACTAAAAAATTATATTTTTGTTAATTTTGAATATTTATTGAGTGTATGTAATACTAGGACTAAAATCTTACAAATTCGGTGATAAATTTTTCAAGAAATTGCGGTTTGTAATCCAGAAAAAGGTGTGATTTTAATAAATTTGTAAATATGTTCATTAACTTTTTTAGTTATTTCTCTAACTTGTCATTCATTTGTTAATTTTTGTAACTTTCGCAGAAAAAACATTTGAATTTTCGGTAATCTGTACTATTTTTTTGTTCAACAGTTGATTTTATAGATAATTAGTATTCTCATTTCGACAGAAATTTCACGTATGAGGTTATTAAATATTAAAAATCTATTATTTTTCTTTACTGTTTCATATGATAGTAATATTTCTGAGGAACAGGTGTGATAACTACTAGACTTTGATTGACTTATTTTTCTGATAAACGTTTGAAAAGAGTTGTAAGTTGTGTAATGATGAAATATCTATATACTATCGAGAGTCGATATTGATGTAGATAAGTATTTAATAAGAATAATAATAGATAAATAATAGTCAATTCTTTGTTGAATTTCAAGAAATTGCGTGAGAACATGGTTTTTTACATTAAGTTTATGTAATTTCAGTTACAGTTTTTCGACAATCAACCTAAAAATGGATAATTATCATAATTAAAAGTTATGATGAAAAGATCTAAGCAATAAAAAAAGTTAAAAAGTTCGTCTAATGTTTGCTCTTATGATGTGAAAATTTCGAAAAGTTTGGTTTGAAATATGAAATCTTTGTAAAAATTAAACTTTGTATTCGTGTATGTTTTGTATTATTAAACTGTAAAGATAATATTCATATTTGGAAAATGTTGTTGGGTGTTTTAATAATTTTCTGATAAGTAGATAAAAACAGATGTTAAAATTCTGTACTTCTAAAATATATAGGATCGAGAATAAAGTTTGATGAAAATAAGTATTGTAAAAATTCAGAAATTTTGAAGTGTAAGATGAATCATGTCCTAATTTGATTAATTATATGGGTAGAATATCTCAGAGTAGTTTTAATATGTCAAGTGTTTAAAGTAGCAAGAAATGACCTTTTAGGTTTTCTAGAATAATAATAATAATAAAAATAATAAAAGTATACTTTTGTTGTAAGATTTCGAATGCAGTCAAGACGTGAAAAATATAAATATGAACCCTTTGTAAAAACATTCAAACTTTTTAAAAAGTTTAAGTTTAGTAATATATTGTAACAATATATGTAAATAAATGTGTTTCAAAGTTAAAAATTTGTGTAAAAAATTGTCTTTTCTTGAAAATTGATATTTATTTTTTGTTTAATTAATGATACTTATTACATTTTTGTTCTTAAAAACTAAAATATGCGTTTAATTCTGTTAAAATTGGTATATCCGTGTTGGAGATGAGAAAAAATATTGTAAAACTAATAAAATTTGTTTAAATTCGTCTTTTTATTCTTAAAATTAATATTTTCTATTGTTTAGAATATATACTTTTGAGGAATGTATAACCGGAAAATGTTAAAAAATCTTAGAAAATTGGTGTTAAAAATATTAAATACAGTTGCTTCAATGATATCTTTTCGATATGTAAAGTGATTGTAGCATTTAGAAATGTACTTATGGGGGATGTATAATCGGAAAATGTTAGACAATCTTAGAAAATTGGTGTTAAAAATATTAAATACAGTTGCTTCAATGATTTCAAAAACAAACTCTGTTAAAAAATTCTGTATGATTTCAAGTGAAAATAATCTGAATCTGTTAAAAAATTCTGTATGATTTCAAGTGAAAATAATCTGAACCTGAATACATGGTATTTAAAATACAAAATTCACGATTATGAACTAATGTTGAAAACATGGGTAACATTAAATATACAGCTAATATTTAATTATACATTAGAAAATTCTTAAAGTGTATCCAAATTTATTAAATATAGTATTGAATACAGTGAATAAGTGAAATATGTGAATAAGTATTGATATTTCTAGGTTGCTTTTGAAAACACTAGTGTAAAATTATTCAAATTCGTATTTTCTTTAAAACTGATATTTATTTTTCTTAAATTAATGATACTTTTTAAGTTTTTGTTGTTAAAATTAAAATATACGTTTAATTCTTCTGTTAGAAATCTATATTTCCAAGTTGCAGTTCAAAAGACTATTGTAAAACTAATCAAATTCGCTTAAATTCACCTTTTCCCCTTAAAAAATAATATTTTTATTATTTTGTTTAATTAATTATACTGATTATGTCTTCCAAAATTTAAATTTTGGGATATTGCGGTAATTGTTATGAAATTGGAGTGCATAAAATGTCTCTTTTTTTCTCCCAGACTTCTAAATATACAAGATAGAGAGGTCATTGCTTTGTCCATTTCCCTACCTGTGGTAAAAAATTGGGGGAGATGGGGGTGAAAAGGCATGGTGAGGGACTTCCAAGGAATAAGTTTTGGTTTCAATATGACGTCACAAGAAGCAGGTGTTGTTTTCATATTTGTGTGTGCGTTGAATATTTACTGAAATGTGTTCGTTTATGCATTAAAATTCTACTTAGTTAGTATATAAAAGTATGATGAAATTTCCATTTAGAGTAAAAGTTAACCAAATTCGTTTAATTCGTCTTTTTTCGTTAAAAAATCATTAGTTTCCTTTGTTAATTGTTCAATTATCGAAATTCTTTGAGGTAACGACTGTTCAAAAACTAAAAAATATGTTTAAATTTCTATTTTAAGTTGTGTATCCTGATTTTATATTAAAAAAAATATGAAGATATCAGTTAAAAATTTAATATTTTCCGTTGTTTTGCTTAATAAATAATGTTCATGAAGGAAATGGTTGTCCAAAACTGGAATGCTTGCTTAAATTTCTTTCTATCAAATTGATATTCTGAAGTTTGTGTTGAAAAAATCGTAAGTAATAAGTCTTTTTCTATAAAACTTGATATTTTCCATTGTTTTTTACTTAATTAACGATACTCATTAAGATTATAGCTGTTGAAAAACTAGAATGCATGTTTAACTTTCAACTTGTAAGTCGATACACTGATGTTGCAGTTGATAAAAATCGTAAGAAATCAGTCTTTTTCTATAAAACTTGATATTTTCCATTGTTTTTTACTTAATTATCAATACTCATTAAGGATACAGCTGTTGAAAAACTGAAATGTACGATTAAGTTTTCTCTCTTAAGTTGATAAAAATCGTAAGAAATCAGTCTTTTTCTATAAAATTTGATATTTTCCATTGTTTTTTACTTAATTAACGATACTCATAAGGGTTATAGCAGTTGAAAAACTAGGATGTACGTTTAACTTTCAACTTTTAAGTCGTTACATTGATCATATAGTTGATAAAAATCATAAGAAATCAGTCTTTTTCTATAAAACTTGATATTTTCTATTGTTTTTATTTAATTAATACTACTCATTAAGATGGTCTATCAAGCAAAATTCAAATATGTTTAACTTTCTTGTGTTAAATTAATAATCTCTTCTTGTAGTTTAAGAAATCTAAATAAAATGGTTGAAAACTGAAATTTTAATTGTTTCGCTTAATTAATAATACTCATTAAAATTATGGTTGTTCAAAATTCAAATATAAATTTAATCTTCATCATATAGTATGATTCCGAGTTGAGATATGTGATTGATAATATTTTTAATTAGGGAAGGTTGTTCACCTATCCTGTTATAATAGAATGTTCCTTTTTTCCACTAGGGTGCGTTTGTGGAGGGGGATGCATGGTGGGCGCAGGAGGGACGGTGGTGGCGGCGGGAAGCGGAGGGATGCGGAGGGACGGTCCCTCTGTCCCTCCGCACGAGCCCGTACTCTTGTTTTCCTACTACTTGCTTATTTACATGCAAATACAGTCGAGTCTCTATATAACGAAATCCATCGTTCCAGTAAAAAATTCGTTATATAGAGAAATTCGATGCATAGAGAATGATGTTAAAAATCGTATTTAATATGTAAATTTAAAAAAATATTATTTTTGATCTTTTTGTAATGTTTAAAAGTAAATATTAACCTAACATTTTATTTCTTAATTATTTAAGCTGTTTCAAAAAAGAGAACAGACATTTATTTGAAAGCTTAATGAAAATTAAATGAGGAAGACTTGCATTAATTTAGACGAAGATATCTGTAATTTTTTGTTGTTTTGATTTTAAAATTGTTACGCTCTCAAAAAAGCTCAAATTTTAGCAAGGAATGAAAAATTGTAGTTAACACTTTCCTCCATTTGAAGGTCTCTCTTATGTGCCTCTCATTGATTCCTCTCTTGTATATGTAAAGATCCATTTGACTCTGTTTTGAGAAGGATGTGGAAAGGTGTGTGGGAGGTGGAATGAATTCGTTGGATTTAAAGAACAAGAAAAAAAATAATACAAAAAAAAAAAAAAAAAAAAACTCAGCACTGAACGATAAATTCCAAATAAGTGATGGAAAATTGATTCCACATGATTTCGAAGCTTTTTTAAAATTGAATAAATTAAGACCAATTTATGAAAAAATTCGTTATATGGTGATAGATATTTCGCTAATATAGAGACTGTTTTTAATGTAATCATGCGAAAAGGGGACCGTTTCTACTAAAAATTCGTTATATACAGAAATTCGATGTATGGAGTTTCGTTATATAGAGACTTGACAGTATCTTAACTTTGGCACAAAAAAGGAAATTTAGTTGCTTAGTGAAAACTATAATATGAGCAATATTTTACAGCACATTACAGCACATTATCGTTCAAGCTCGGCGAGGGCAACTCTTCTAGTAAAAAATTAACGAAAAAATTCCAAAATATAGCAGAAAAATAAATAAATAAATAAATAAATAAAAATTCATCGACGATCTTTGATAATTCAGCACACTCACAAGTGCTTGAATTTCGGAACAATTATTTTTAAATAATAGTACTTAAGGCAGAGAAATTTCTATAAAATCTTTCTAGACAAAGGATTTATTTTACTAGTCAACAAAATGCAAAGGTACAGTAACATGTTATAACGAAGTTTATGCAATTAAAAATAGTTGCTTACTAATACTAATTGTATCGTAAAAAAATCCGTTAACATACGCAATTTTTTTCGTAAAAATTTTCGGAATAGTTTCATTTCTCCAAGAAAACAATACAATTTCCGTAATTGACATTTTGAGAATACAAATCCAGTAAGTTTTCCGTCGATTTTACAGAATTTTTCTATATTCTTTTCAAAACAGTACAAGTTCCGTAAATATTGTTTAGAAATAGTTGTTCTGTTTGGAAAGCGATGTAATTAACTGTTGTAATACTTGTTTTATAGTGATATTATTTTGAATGAAACTCCTATACATTAGCTAAATGTGGTTTTATGTTGAGTTTGTCCACTCATTCTCGAATATTTACTAAAGTTTTGATGATTATCCAATGAATGTCATATCGCCATCTATAATAGATTTTATGAACAATTCGCAATAATAATTATTTTCTTTCTTTCTTTCTTTTTTAATAAAAAAAAGCGAAGATATTTTTATAATATTAAAAAGAATGAATAAATAATTAAAATCTAATTCTTTTTTGGGGGGAATTAATTTTTGTTTTTCTAAGTTCGGGATAGTTAAAAATGAAAGTTTTCTTTTCCCATTGTGATTTTAAAATAATGTTCGATTTATTTATAGCATATTAAAAAAAAAAAAAAAAGTCTACTTAAGATATTTCCGTAGGATATTTTAAAAATCCTACGAATATTTTAAAATGAAGAAAATATCGAATTTCAATACATTTTTAATTTATTCATTTTAATAAATTCGTACATAAAACTTAAAACATATCTGAAATATGATAACGAAATTATTACAATATTGACGATTACCTAAATTATTATAGTCAATAAAAGAAATTTATTTTAATATCCCATAGAGATTATCTTTATTGAGTTTACAGTAGATCGTCACACAAATAATTTGTTAAAATACATCTTTCAAAAAATATATATGTTAGTATCCTTTCAAAAATAAATAAATATGAATTTGTGAATGAATAAATAAATAAATATAAATTTGTGATTGTCACATTTGACTAGATTTTTTTTTTTCTTCACTTCTGGATTCATCTTCAAACGGTGCTTGGGATTTATGAAAAAGGAAACATCTGCAAAAGAAATACTTTTACTTCAGTGTATTAAAATAAAAGAAAATATTTTTGTCTTCTTTTATAAATAAATAAAAGAGCACATTTTAACTGAGAAATAGTCGTAATACTGAAATCACAATTTCAAAATATACCGTTTTCCTTTTCTGAATGCTGAGTTTTCAAACATACCCGAAAATACTGACAATGAAAGTGAAATAGATAGGTATCGAGACTCAGCGAGATAGGTAAATAAATAAAGTTTTTTATACTAAGGGTGGATTTTGGTTCTAGGTGTTATGATCGTTGTATGCAAAAAAATTTCAGAAATTAAACTACAGGAGAGAATGTAATAGGTCGATTTCATACGAAATCTACACCTAAAACTACTAGATAGGTATAAAATGTAGGACAATAACATACAAATACAGCAAGACAGTAAACTCAACATATAAAATAACTATCATAGCAAATAAAATAATTAATATTAGATATAAATTGTTTATTGAATCGTTTTTTGATATTATGATACACACACACACACACATATATATATATATATATATCATAATACTTCAAAATAGTCAAATTACTGCTGCTAATTATAAATATTTTTTGACTTAATCTAAAAAATTAGAATGTAAAACATATTATTAACAAAAAAATTTAAATGAAACAACATTGTAAATAGCATTTTTTTTGTCTTTTTTATGCTTATAGAAAAATTGAAAGTTAATTAAATGAAAACAGAAACAATTTTCTTAAAAGTTAAAGAAGTTGTTTTTTACACCTATCGACACAAAATATAGGAATCAGTCTCAAGTATCATAAAAATTTTATTTTTCAAACAATAAAATTTTAACTACAAAGTAAAATTTATTTTGTTTTATATTGAAAAAAAATATATATATATATATATATAAATGTAAGATGGCGTGCCCTTTAATTCCTTAAATTATCGCACAATTTAAACTGAATTAAACCAAATGCAGAAAAGATACTTTTTAAATGAAGTTGCTGAACTACTTTCTTTCTGATGTGACATTAGAATACTCAAGGGGCAAAATGGTATCATTGGTGCGTGTAAGTCATGATCTATTACCCAATGTTCTTCTTTGTTATTATTATTACCGTATTTTATGGAAGAAACGTCGCGGCGTTTACGAGTTTAATTTTTTTTCCAAGTGCGGCGTTTACGGTTTTATTTTTCGCGCCCATAAAATTAAATAAAATAAAATTTCAAAAAACAATAAATTATTTAAAACTTGATTTAAGTATTTTAAATAAAATTTTAGACATCTTAACTTATTAAAAAGGAAGCACCCTACACTGTCCAGAAATCTTTAATCAAAGTCAGATTCATGTAACTGTGTCGACAATAGTAGCTTTCTCACTGTTGCCGCGTTTATGAAGGATATGGCGAATACGATATTTTAAAGCTTATTGAGGCCAATTCGAAGAGTGCGGCGTTTCTTCCGTAAAATACGGTATTTATATACACTATATTGCCATTGATTACGGGACACTTGCGATTTTAGACATTTTACTAAATATCTAGAAAAATACATGAGGAATCATCTCGAAACTCTTAGTGTATAAATATAATAGTATACGTCATACATCTCCGTGAAGATTTTTTACCGAAACTCCATAGGGGACCGTCAACAAATTAAAAAAGAATGAATATCTTTTGAATAACCCTGTCAAAACTAATGTAGCAAAAGCGCTCAAACTCTAGATTATGATTGAATGCCTTATTGTAATACACTGTGTTCATTTTTATGCAAATAGCATGCATACTCGCAGAGTAATTAAGGTTTTTATAAAAATGGCCCCAATTTTTTCCAAGTTTTTCCCTTATAATTTTCAGAGTTCTTAATATAAAATAATATTTTTTTCAGAAAATATGACAAACAACATTGCACATAGTACCCTGTAATCAGAATTAAAAAATAATAAAAATTGTATGAAAAATGAGTAGGTTTACTAAATAATTTTTTACTGCGCATGCGTCAAAGATATCAAAATTTCATTTGCATATTATGTTAGCTAAATGTACAGAGCAACTTTTGTAAAAGTCTCAAAATTATAGCTTGAAAATTCTGAAAGTAATCGTCTATAGAAAAAGGACAAAATCCGTTGTTTCCAAAATGAAGCAAAAAAATGAGGGATTTTATCCAAAAGTAGTCGTAACATCCCGTATTGTGTATTCTTTATTGACACTAATAAATGAATATATGGATACAACCCCTCTTGTTTTTGCTTCATTTTGAAAATAACGGATTTTCAACTTATTTAATTGACGATTATTTTCAGAATTTTCAAGTTATGATTTTGTGACTTTCACAAAAGTTGCTCAATACATTTAGCTAACATAATATGCAAATGAAATTTTGATATCGTTAACGCATGCGCAGTAAAAAATTATTTAGTAAACCAACTCATTTTGTATGCAATTTTCATTATTTTTTAATTCTGATTACAGGGTACTGTGTGCAATATTGTTTGTCATATTTTCTGAAAAAAACATTATTTTATATTAAGAACTCTGAAAATTATAAGGAAAAAACTTGGAAAAATTTGGGATCATTTTTATAAAAACCTCAATTACTCTGCGAGTATGCATGCTATTTGCATAAAAATGAACACAGTGTATTACAATAAGGCATTCAATCATAATCTAGAGTGTGAGCGCTTTTGCTACATTAGTTTTGACAGGGTTATTCAAAAGATATTCATTCTTTTTTAATTTGTTGACGGTCCCCTATGGAGTTTCGGGAAAAACTCTTCACGGATATGTATGACGTATACTATTATATTTACACACTAAGAGTTGCGAGATGATTCCTCATGTATTTTTCTAGATATTTATTAAAATGTCTAAAATCGCAAGTGTCCAATAATCAATGGCAATATAGTGTATATAGAATGTTCATTTTCTAGTTGACCAAATTACTAAATTTTCCTTAATCATCACATTTTCAAGTATAATTCAATTCCCATGTTTATTACAGTTTCAGATATTTTTTATGCCCATTAACAATCTTCTGAGCTTGTCTAATGTATATATGAACACCCTAGCATACAAATATTTCAAATTTCTCAAACATTCTTAAGAGTGTTTTCTTAAATCAAAAAGGGCTACTTTGTGACATATGCTTTCATTTATTTTTATTCGGAAATGCATGGAAATTGCAGATGTTGTTATTCAGAAACTGTCTAATTGCACTCAGTTTTCTGTTTTTTTTAAAAAACACAATAGATTTTTCATAGCAAGCATTCAAAGTTGACGGTTTTGAGCACATTTCCCGACGAAAGCAGAAAAAACGGTCGAAAAGCAGCAGAAAAATGGGTGATCACGTGATCGAAATAGCTTAGAACTGGATAGGTAATTTAACTATCTAAAAATTGAAAATTAAGTTCGATTCGAAATTGCTTCCATAGTCAGGCATTCCAGTTTTATATCTTTCCGTTAAAAAATGAATTTGTAAATGTATCAAAACGTTTTGCGCTTGTTGAGCGGAACAGTTAAAAACACTCTTAAAAAAAACTTTACAAAACTGTTAAGAGTGTATTCGAAAAAACGCTTTTCCACCTTCAACAGCTCTAAATTTTCCGATACAATTTCAGACACATTTTTACAAGTAGAAACATGAAACTTTCTCAGGGGATATTTGAAGAGACGTGTATAAGGTGCCGTGTGATGTCATTTTACGATCAATTCATTAGAATTGGATTTATAAACAATTATCTTCTCAGTATGACTCTTTTTTTCGTTCCTAAATCTCCCTTCAGTATTTATCAAAGAATCAACAATCACGGCACCTTGTGTATTTTCTAACTAAGACAATTTGCCAGTTTGGTGCGTTTGAGAGCAAAAATGAATTCAAAAATAAATCGGAAAATAAGGAGTTTGAATCGAAATACACCCTTAAACTGCGTTAAATATTAAATATACGATTACATGCAATGATGCTATTGAACTGTCCATTATTGTTGTATATATATTTTCCAGAGGAGGGGCTCTTGTCCACCCGCCTGAACTCCCAGTACCTTACTAATTTTGCATTACAAATTTCCTGTCATTGTGCTGTGTCATGGATCTATATCTTATAGGATTGCAATATTTACTTAAAGCTGTCAGCCCGGAAATATCTGAAGCTAAAGAGAAATTGAATAAAATTTCATATAGTAAAGATACTTTCGGAAAGTGAAAATTGAATTTACTGGCAGTATATAATTAAAAAAATTAATCTCTCTTTTTTTTTGGAGAAAAACAAATTTTTTAGTCATTCTATATAACGTTTAAAAGTAAAATCTTATCTAAATTCATCATATTTATTTCTGTAGAAATAACATATTAAAGTCACCTAAATGAGTCTGTAAAAATTTCTAAGCTCAGAGTACTCGTATCAGCATTATTCGTGTTCACTTTCAACTGACTGTTTTAGCAGGTGTGATTTACTGGAATAAATGGTTTTC
This sequence comes from Maratus speculifer, assembly GCA_964019185.1. Classification (NCBI taxonomy): domain Eukaryota; kingdom Metazoa; phylum Arthropoda; class Arachnida; order Araneae; family Salticidae; genus Maratus; species Maratus speculifer. The sequence continues at coordinate 183,653,731 of OZ025296.1, read as the reverse complement.
GTGGCAGCTTTTTAATAGTATTCAAATTCAATTTAAACCTTAATGTAACTGATGTGAAATATTTAAAGTATCGAAATCAGATGTTTTTAAAAAATAATCTGAACAACTGTATCATGAAAAAGTTTCAGTAGAATTTTATCGTGAAAGACAAATAAATCACACTATTACTAAATAATGTATCCACAATATTGAATAATTAAAAATTAAACAAACATTTAAATCAAATTAAAATACTTAAAATCGATGTTTCGGTCAACTTCTATGACTATCATCGAGAAAAAGATGTTATATTGCTTTTATAGTTTAAATAATCAAAATTTAACTCGTTTATTCTAACTCTGCCTGTAGATTCGACTTTGTTTATTCAAACTTTAAAAGCAATTTAACAGCTTTCGTTCTGACTTAAAAAAAAAAAAAAAAAAAAAAAAAAAAATATGAAACAGAAAAAGTTTGTAGAAAATATCACGAAGCCTTCGATCCAAACTTTCGCTTTTGCAGAAATTTTGTACATCAATTTAAGGATGTTCTTATATAAAAAAGGGCAACTGTATAAGTTTTAATTTATTTATTTTAAGAAATACATAAAACTAGCAGGTCGGAACTATTTAAGCACACACATTTTCCTGTTTTTCTGCAAACACAATTTTTCAGAAAATAGTGTCAAAGTGGGTGGTTTGAACCAAATTTGTACGCGAAAAAAGAATAACCACGGAAATTGGGGTACAAAAACGTGTTTGTCCAATACCCTCATATAGACAATAGAGAGTGTTGGTTTGTCACGTGGTCGAAATTGCTTATAACTCATGAGGTGATTTACTGATCAAAAAATGGAAAATTCAATTGGATTCCAAATCGCTTCTACAGTTAGACTTTCCAATTTCACATCTTTCCGTTAAAAAATGAATTTGTAAATGTGATAAATTGTTTTGTGTTTGTTAAGCAGAGCATTTGAGAGCTGTCTTAAATGTAAATGAACTATGATAAATATACTGAAATAAATGCCTGGTGGAAGATGCACAAAAACGTTACAACATTAAAAGGCGTTGTATATTTCTTCTTATTTCAAAATTACTTTCGGTTGCAGTTATTTTATTCTAATTAGTTTTAAAATATTTTTTAAAGATAAACAGTAAACATGTGATTTTTATTTTCGAGTCCCGGGCAACTTTAAGATGGTTCTCAAATTTTCTGCTTAAATAAATAAATAAATAAAATAAAATAAAATAAAATAAAATAAAATAAAAAAGAGAGAGAGAAACTTTTTGACGTAAAGTGCAAAATTGGTAGATCTAATTATTGAAGCAATTTGAAATCGAATTGCAGGTTCTTTTTTTTTTTTTTTATAAATTAATTATGGAGTTATAATGGATTTTTGTCATGTGTCGACAGGATTTTTTTCTTTCTTTCGCCATTAAATGAGGAAATTCAGTTTAAAATGTCAACTTGAATAGTATTTTCTGAAAGATCTTTTTTGTTTACTGAAAATTGGAAAACAACTTACATAATTTTTCAATAATGGAAAAAAAAAAAACGTTAATTTAATGCGTTTCCGAACAAAAATAAGTTTAAAAAAATGCATAAAAAATAGACCCTTTAGATTTAATAATACGGCTACTTCATTCACGTGAAAACAGTCGCTCCCCTAATGGTATTTTTATGAGATATGTATTTTAAAATTTCTCGTTTGTATTTCAGCATTTTTAACTATGATTTTGTTTTCTTTTCACAGTTGAGATAAGATCCTTACGAAATCCTTTTCATTTTTTTTTTCCATTTTGTTTCCAGTTTTCACATTTTTTTATGAGGATACTTTTATTTTCGGAACCGATTCCCAAAATGAAAGTGTCTATAAAAAAATTAAATAAATAAAAACCTGTAAAAGTAGGGAAAAACAGTAATTGTATAGACGGATCTCAGCCACCAAACGCAAAATAATAATAATAGTAATGATAATAATAAGTTGAAGAAATCAATTAAAAATGCTGAAATGCAAATTACATATATTTAAAAGCACGTTTCATTAGAATTAACATTAGCGAGCGGGTATTTTGAGCGTGAGTGAAGTATCTCCTAAGGGTGTATTCGAAAAAATGATTTTCCATCTTCAACAGTTCGAAATTTTCAGTTACAATTTTGGACACATTTTTAAAAGTCAAAACATGAAACTTGCTGAGGGGATTTTTGAAGTGACGTACAAGGTGCCGTGTGATGTAATTTTTCGCTGATTTAATTGGAATTTGATTTATAAGCAATTATTTTCTTAGCGTGGCCGTTTTTTTGTTCGCAGACCTCCCGTTTCGGAAAATTTGGTCGAAAACGCCGTTGTTGACAGCATTTTTTGCAACATTTTCTGCATTTATCAAGGAATTTATAATCACGGCACCTTGTATAGTTTCTAAATAAGAGAATCCGTAAGTTTGGTGCATTTGAGAGCAAAAATGAATCTAAAAATAAATCTGAAAAAAGGCAGTTTGGATCGAAATACACCCTTAAGTTTGTTCTCAACTGCTCCGTTCAACAAGCGCAAAATGTTTTGACACATTTACAAATTCATTTTTTAACAGAAAGGTATAGAAATTGAAAGGCCTGACTATGGAAGCGATTTCAAATCGAACATAGTTTTATTCCATTTTTTGATGAAAAAATTACCTACCGAGTTCTAAACAATTACGATCACGTGATCAACCGTTTTTCTCCTGCTCTTCAACCGGTTTTTCTGCTTTCGCCGAGAAATGTGTTAAAAAATGTCAACTTTGAAGGTTTGTTATAAAAAATCTATTGTGTTTAAGAAAAAAAAAAAAAAAAAAATGAGTGCAATTAGACAGTTTCTGAATATCAATGCCTGCTAGTTTCATGCATTTCCGAACAAAAATAAATTAAAACTTATGTCACAAAGTTGCTCTTTTTGATTTAAGAACATTCTTAAGATAATACAGTAAAAGTATGATTTTTATTTTCGAAATTTCTGAGTCTCGGAGAATCGTAAGACCGCCGGACATTTAGCTTCTTTTGAGCAATATCACCAAAGCACTTTTCTTAGTGCTTACATAATCTTTCTAAAAGAGACGCTTTTTTCGCGGGGTATCACAGAATCCGATCAAAGATGCTCGAAATGCTCAGTGCAGCCCATTCCTTTTCGGTTGGGCGCACATTCCGTGACACACAGGATTTCGAATCGATTCCATGCTTCGATGAGAAAAGAGATGAAAGTGACTCACGGATTAAAAATAAATGATAAAATAGACAATAGAAACAAAAAATTGCCCCCAAAAACATACTGGCGAAATTATAAATTATTCTGATTCTATTTAAGAATAAACATTTAAAACAAAACTAAGCATTACGTGACAATGTAAAACTAATCGGGTATGGCAATCCAAAAACTTCCTTCCATCTCATATCATACACGCTAGTACTTCCAGAAAAATGAAACATAGCAGCGTCGCCGGTTAAGTGATTTAAACCAAAATCTAATCTGCAACAACTTATTTTAAGTTCTAACCGAATCTGAAATTTTATGAAAAACAGTGTATTAATATTTGAAATAGGATTATCGCAAAAGTCGTAAAAAAAAAAAAAAAAAAAAAAAAAAAAAAAACCTGGATTATTCTATTTGTTGAGCGATATACTCTAAAAACTAAAGGATAGTAATTTATTTCAAGTACTAACTGAATTTGAAGTTTGATAAAAATTCATGCCGAATTAGAGTTATTGCAATAATCATAAATAATGCTGTATAGCAGCGCCACCTGATGAGCGATTTACTCCAAAAAATACTGAATACTAATTTATATCAGGGACTAACTGAATCTGAAACTTGATGAAAATTCGTGAATTAGTTCCTGAGATAGAGCTCTTGCAATAATCATAAATAATACCTCATAGCAGCGCCACCTGTTGTGCGATTTATACCAAAACGTACCGGAACCACATTATATCAAGCACTAACTAAATCTAAAGTTTTATGAAAATCCGTCCATTAGTTCATGAGAAATAGCTATTGTGGGAACAGTGAATAAGACAGCATAGCATCACCATCTGTAAAGCAATATACACTAAAAAATAATCAGATCCAGTTTATATCAAGGTCTAACAGAATCCAAAGCTTCGTGAAATTCCTTGCATTAGTTCTTGAGGTACTTTGAAGCGCCCACAAAATTAATATCACATACAGACAGACAGACTGACAGAATCTCGGACAGACATTTTATATAAACATTTTTTTTTTTTTTTTTTTTTTTAATTCCTAACCCCTAAAATGTGTAAATTCGACAAAAACCGGAATTCAAGAATTTTCACGTATGCAATACTTTTCTTTTGTAAAGATAGAAGAAAGTAAAAATGAAGTTGTATCCTTTATGAAGACAATCCAAAAACAAATTATAATAACAAGCGAGATAAGGAATTGTAAAACAGCAAAACACTGAATATCATAGATATTAGAAAAAAACTATGTAACCACTACAAGATAATGTAATTTCTTCATGGGAAAATTAAAATTAAAAACAGTCATACATGTTATCAAAAACAGTCCCAAAATAAATTATAATAATTGAGATAAAAAAAATAGAAAAATATTGAAATAATTAGCTAAATATTTAGCTAAATGGTGAAATATTTGTGGAATTGAGATAAAATCTTCAGGCTTAAATTACTTAAATTCCACAAAAGATGTATGATTTCATCTATTTATCTATATATAATGAAAAATGAAAAAATAGAAGTTGAAAACAATTGTCTGTTCGTTTCCGTAAGTCGCGGCTAGCATTCTGAAATTATTTTACTATCGGAAGAGGTGTTAATCCATGAGTATTTTCGTAAATTCTACATCGACGTTCACTTGTTACGTTGTCACTCAGATTCGTGCTCAGGTAAACGCAGGGAAATAAATTCCGCTCATTCCTATTTTTAAGAAGTCAAAGCAGATTTGATGCAGGCACAAAAGCGTGCTAAATTTTACTTTTCATAATAATAATAATAATAATAACAAGAACACAAATGTATGCACGTATTGCGCCGTGGCTATTTCATTCATTTTTAATTATAAACTTTATATAAAAGAGAACTTCGAAATTCTTGAGTCGACTAATTCTTTTTTAAACTTTTTTCATCGCCGCTTCCACATATATGCTGAATTCCAGTTTCACTTAAAAAAATAATTTTCAACTTTACTTCTTGCTTTATATATACCTGTCTCTTAATTTAAAGTACTTTATGTTATAGATCGTTTGCATATTACAAACAATAAATTATATTTTCTTCACTGTATCTGGATCGATAATTTCAAAAACTGCATGAGTCCCTTTCTCTCCCCCCCCCTTTTTTTTTCTTCTGTAAAAGTATCTTTGAATTTAAGCCCACATGTATTAGACAAAACTTAAATAGGTTTATTAACCAGTGCTTCTCAAAATGAGCGTTTATTGTAAGAAACAACGTTATTCAATGACAATACCAAGATATATTCTGCTACAATAGTGAACAATTGAACAAAATGTAATGTGACTTAGGGGGGAAAAGAATTCTAAGTAGTTTTAAAAATGCAAATCGAAAATTAAAATTTATGCCGACTAGTAATTTTTGAGTTATGTTAAATATATATATATATATATATATATATATATATACTCGTATTGCAATCTGATTTGTAATCCTTACAAATTAATTTAACATTATGAGTTACAAATTTTAAACTTTCATAATGACTAAACTATCGAAAAAATTAAAAAAATATTTAGTTTTAGTTTAATCCTTACCATTGGAGAATATTAGGCAAATCATAACCTCAGTGTTAAATTAACACAATATATTGCTATCCTTACATTATTTTTTTTATGTGATTAAAAAAAAATAGTGTACGTACAGAAAGAATTAAACATGAATAGGTTTTTCAATGATTTCAATGAAATAATCAATATTTTTCAAGGAAAATTATATATACATATAGATGGCAGCACTAAAACATTTTTTCTACTAGAAGTTGTAGTAATATATTCTAGTTAAATAATTAATATAGTAATATTAATAATTGTTTAAAAATAAAAATATAATGCTTCTAACAGTAGCATTTATTTATTTTTTTTTCTAAATATAATATCAACTATATAGTATAATATATGTTCTACTAATTTTTATAATTATTGTTACAACTTTATTTTATTATCTATGTGATTTATACTATGACCATAACGTTAACCGTCAGAAAGTCGCATGTAGTTTGTATCTGATGTGGATTAACTTGCACTACAAATCTTGCTACGATTTGGGTAATGGTAAATATTTTAGTATATATATGCTTTTTTTAAAGGAATATTATATTATTGTTATTTTTTCATATTAATTTTATTTTCTTCAATAAGTATCTTTTTACTAATTTGTCATGTGAATAGCTTCCAGCCAGTCGGGTGTGTTGTGAGTCGAATTCTTAGCTTTTGGCAAGACTCATAACAGAAACTGGTTGGAAGTTTTTGCTTTTTTGTTAAACTATACACCCCTGAAGAAGTAGTTTAATAGAAAAGCCTTCTACTATCTTTTTATCCATTTACCTTTCATTTTTTTGGTAATATGCTTTCTATTTCACTCCAAACTTCAACTGTTTTCAATAAGATGATTGTAAAAATACTGGTTTCATTGGTTTATTGTATGGTAATATATGAATTACTCTGGTTATATAATGTCCATTTATCCATATATTTCTTAGTAATTTGGTAATCTGCCTTCTATTTCTCTTTAAACTTCAACTGTTTTTAATAATATGATTGTAAAAATACTGGTTTCACTGGTTTATTTAATGGTATTCTCTGAATAACTTTGGATGAATTTGTAAAAGTATATATATATATATATATATATATATATATATATATATATAATTATGAGCAGGTTCTAATTAATGAGAGAAATGCTTTTCTTTTTTAAGTAATTTAAATTAGTATATGAAACTCAATTATTAAAAGACTAAATAAAATAAAGAATTAAACAAAAGAAAAGTAAAAAAGTAAAACAAGAGAGAGAGAGAGAAGGAAAAAAAAACAGGTATTTTCCAGACGTAACACATATATTTTTTATTAGTCAACGTTGTAAAAAGTTTTAAAAATATACACACACACACATATCTACATATATATATTGTGTAAAATAAAAAATAATGAACAAATGATGCTAATTATTCTAGATAAAAAGCCTAGTTTAAAATGCCCAATTTGTAAATTTACTTTAAAAAAATGAAATTATAGGAGACGAAACACTTTAATTATCCATTCGGAACACTAATTGTCAACATCTTAACAATTCCTCCAGAAAAACATCACTTTGTAATGTTGTCACTAAGTAACGCATTGTTTACATTTCGTTTTGTCCTTTTCTCTTCGGCCATCTTACACAAAAACGTGTTGACGAAGGGATCTGAGGAAAAAAAAGGGGGACCACTTCTCCGTATCTGCAGTCAGTCATGCCCTGATAGTCCGGCGGACCAGTTTCTCCGTTTGTTTTGCCAAGTGACGGTGCTCGCCCTCACACTTGCTACCTGATACGGATTTTGCTTTTGTTTTCCGATTTTTTTTCCTTTTCTTTTCTTTTCTTTCTTTTTTTCTTTTCTTTTTTTTTTTTTTTTTTTTTTGAAGGAAGTGCAAGAGATCGATGTCAACAACCAAAATGTCTGTCATACTGTCATCGAAACCCCAATCTTGCATGCTTGATTGGAGTGCTAAATCATTCTGCACTTGTATTTACATGCTAAAATAACTGAGAAATTCGGTTGTTAATTTTTTAATTCCGTGTAACAAGAGCAATTGATAAATAACAGACAATTTATTGTTTTTATTTGTTTGTTTCTTCGTTTGTTTTTCTCCTCTCTCTCTTTTTGTAGAATACTTTTCATTTCAAACGTTCTAAATTAATAGGAAACTCATAATGTTCTTTCTTATTTTATTCAAAAGTGCAAGAGATCGATGTCAACAACCACAATGTCTGTCATACTGTCATCGAAGCCCCAATCTTGCATGCTTGATTGGAGTGCTAAATCATTCTGCACTTGTATTTACATGCTAAAATAACTGAGAAATTCAGTTGTTAATTTTTTAATTCCATATAACAAGAGCAATTCATAAATAACAGACAATTTGCTGTTTTTGTTTGTTTGGTTTTCTCCTCTTACTCGAAACACTTTTCATTTCAAACATTCTAAATTAGTAGGAAGCTCATAATGTTTTTTCTTCTGTTCTGTCTTTTATTCGGAAGAGATGCAAGAGATCGATATCAATACTTAAAAGGTCTGTCTTCTTCGATGTTCCAATCTTGCTGCTTGATTAAAGCTGTTCTCAACTGCTCTGCTCAACAAATGCAGAACGTTTTGACACATTTACAAATGCATTTTTTTTAATGGAAATCTATAAAATTGGAAGCCCTGACTATAGGGATGTGATTTGAAACCGAACTGTGTTTTCGATTTTTTGATCAATAAATTATCCATTGAGAAGTAAACATTTTTGATCACGTGACAAGGTGTTTTTCTCCCGTCGTTAGCTGGTTTTTCTGCTTCCTTCGAGAAATTAGGTTCAAAATGCCCACTTTGATACTGTTTTCTGAAAAATCTGTTGCGTTTATCAAAAAAAGGGGGGGGGGTGAGTTTGATTAGATAGTTTCTGAACAACAACATCTGTTAGCTTCATGCATTTCCGAAGAAAAATAAATTAAAGCTTATGTCATAAAGTTAATCTTTTTTTATTTGAGAACAGCCTTAAAGAGCTACATTACTTTTAATTTGATTTTACATACTAAAATAACTGAGAAATTCAGTTACAGTTAATTATTTGATTTGATGTAACAAGAATAATTTATAAATAACGGATTTTTTTTTTCTTTTTTATTCCTTTTTATCCGTAGAAATTATTTTTATATTTCAAACATTCTAAATTATTAGGAAACTCATAACATTTTTTCTTCTGTTGTTCAGAAGAAGTGCAAGAGATTGATATCAACATCTAACAAGGAAGGTCTCCATACGGGCATACTCCGGAAAATCTGAAAATGTTACAGAATGTTCTTCTTATGAGGATATATATATTTATAAAAAAGAAAACAAAATTATGGTTGGACCTCCTCCGCTGTCTGTAAAAAAAGAATGAAAATTTCGTTATTTGGCGATTTTTTATCGGTTCGCAACGGAATAAAAAAAAAAAAAAAAAAAAAAAAAAAAAAAAAAAATTAAATGCCCTGTAAGGGGAAAAAATTCCATGTTGAACTTGTTTAGATAAATTTAATTTAAATAACTTTAGTTTTGTCGGATTTAATTTGTTTTAAGTATATTTTAAGTATCATTTAAATTAATTAAAATTGTTTCAAGCTCAAAGTCCAATTGAGCACTGTCGATTCGATTTTGTTGCTATGGAAACATCTGGCTTTTATTTTTGAATACGCTCAAATGTATGACAATAATTTTTCTAAACATGATTTTTTATATATACTTAATACCGAAATTCGAGATTTAAAAAGAAAATCATCATTTAAATTAATTAAAATTGTTTCAAGCTCAAAGTCCAAATGAGCACTGTTGATTCGATTTTGTTGCTATGGAAACATCTGGCTTTTATTTTTGAATACGCTTAAATGTATGACAATAATTTTTCTAAACATGAATTTTTATATATATATGAAAATATTTTTCCAGTGATAAATTAAATAACTATCGCAACAAGCAATATATATATATGTGTGTAATACAATATATATATATTCATATAATATATTAAACTATCTCATTGTTTATGTTTAAATTTATTAAATGCTATTTACACGCATTCTAAAAATCCAACAGTTTACAGTTGCATTGCATTTGACAAGAAAAAGTGATGCACGCCAAATCCCATGACGATTTAGTCTTTTCATGCCAAATATTTGAAAGTATTTTATTTTTTACATACTTTCTACCGTAATCCCGCTATTTTGACTGATCTATTATTACATATTTCTATTAGTATTTTTTTTAATTCTGAGTATGCTTAGTATGGATGTCTATCGCACTGTCATCGAAGCCTATCGATGTCTTGCATATATACTTGATTATAGAGTGCTAAATGACTGTGCATTCATTTTTACGTGCTAAAATAACGGAAAAATTCAATTGCAGTTAATTTTTTTAAATTTATTATTATAAGAGTGGTTTAAGAAAAATGATTGATTTTTAGCATTCTAAATTAATAACAAAAACATTTTTTTTTTTTTTTTTAATTTTTTTTTTAAGCGATTTTTTAACAACTAAAATGCCTTCAAATGCAACTTCTTTTCATATCCTTACAACTTTCTTGCCTACAACTTCTCTTCATATTAAATATTCTAAATTAGTCAGATGATTAACAATTTTACTTCTTTCATACAACTTTTCAACAACTGAAATGCCTACTTCACTGTCATCGAAGCTCCAATCTTGCATGCTTGATTGGAGTGATGAATCAATTTGCGCTCATTTTATATTTTAAAATAATTAAGAAATTTAGCTACAATTTTTCTTTTAATTTAATGTTACAAGAATGATTCATGAATAATGGGCTATTTTTTATATTAGAAATATTTTTTTATCTTAAACATTCTAAATTAATAAGATTTTTTTTTTTTTTTTTTTTTTTTTTTTTTTTTTTTTTAAGAAAATGTGAAAGAGATTTTTCAACAACTAAAATACCTGCCGCATAGTGTCGAAGCCCCAATCTTGCATGCTTGATCGGTGTGCTAAATCTTTTTGCATTTGTTGTAAAAAACTGAAATAAATAAGAAATATAATTAGTCAATTTTTTTATTGGAATGTAACAGAAGGGATTCATGAAAAATGAACGATTTTTTTCTTGACAATCTTGATTGTCTTGGACGACAATCTTGCTTCTTGATTGTAGAGATACATCAATTTGTATCCAATTTTAAAGACTAAAATTATCGACAAGTTAACTTACAATACATTTTTGAATTTGATGCAACAAAATAATTCATAAATAAGCGATTTATTATATATATATATATATATATAAGACCATTAATAATAAACAATATTAACCATTTGAAAATTACCATTGAATTTAATAACTTATATCACATTGAATATGGAAGGAAAAAGTATAATATAAATACAAATGGAATTTGTAGAACCAAAGCAGAATATTCAGGTCCCAAGTACTTTGGAACTACAAATGGAGTGTGTGGTTTCATCTTCGTATTTGCCATGAGAAAGCAAAACAATACGAATTTGGGACTACCAACAATCATAAAACCAAAAATAAATTAAAGAAATATCAAGTAATCTATAGTGGATATGGAGAAAATAAAACAGTTATGAGCTATAAAGAAGAATGAATCCCAAATGCACTGCCTTAACCCTGATATCGCACACGTGGTAAATTAAAACATGAAGTATTCATATATTATATGACAGAAAAATGGAGATAATAAAATAATAAAAACAAAAAACGACTTATCGCACACATCATAATATTAAATTAATAAATTAATTAAAAGCAGAATAATGTAATAACAGAAAAATTAAATCATACACCATAGTTTATTCTATTTTTTTTTCAAATATATATATATATATATATATATATATATATATATATATATATATATATATATATTTATATATATATATATATTTATATTTATTTATTTATTTGTTTATTTAATTATTGTAGAAATGTTTTTTTAAATTTAAGCCTATTTTAAATTAATAGGAAAATTATTAATTTTTTATCTTTTATATATAGAAGAAGTGAAAGAGATTTTTCAACAGCTAAAATGTATGTCGCGCTGTATCAAAGCCTCAATCTTGCATGCTTGATCGATGTGCTAAATCCTTTTGCATCTGTTGGATCGACTGAAATAACTAAGAAATTTAGTTAGTTAATTTTTTTATTGGAATATAACAGAAGTAATTCATGAAAAATGGGTGATCTTTTTTTTTTTTTTTTCAGTAGAAAATAGTTTTACTTTAAGAGTGTATTCCTATCCAAATGGCTTACTTTCTGATTTATTTTTAAATTCCTTTTTACTCTCAAACGTATCAAACTGGCAAATTCTTTTATTTAGAAATTGCATAATGCGCTTGCTCGTCTATTTTTTGATAAATGCAAAAAATACTGTAAAAAAAGCTGTCATAATTGGCGTTTTAAAAAGAATTTTCGGAAACGGAAGTTTTTTGGGGAAAAAAATGGTCATACTGAGAAAATAATTGTTTATAAATTAAATTTTAATGAATTGGGCGAAAAATAAAATCACACGGCCTCTTGTATATATCTTCAAAAATTATTCCAGCAAGTTTCATGTTTCTACTTTTAAAAATGAGCTTCAAAATCTATCAAAAAATTTCGAGCCGTTGGGGGTGGAAAAATGTTTTATCGAATACATCCTTAAATATTCTAAATCAGTCTAAAGTTCACAATACTTCTTCCATTCATAAGAAGTGCCGGAGATCGAACACCCATGCTTGATTGGAGTGTTAAATCATTTTCTACCCTTTTTACAGGAAAAATCAACTGAGAAACTCAGCAAGATTAATTTTCGAATTTGTAACAATACTGTTTCAGAAATAATAGACGATTTTTTTCTTAAAGAAACAATTTTCATTTTGATTATCCAAAATTCGTAATTTTATTATTATTAATATTATTTTTTTTTAAAGAGAGATCAGACCTATATCAACAATGGTAAAGTCTGTATAGCAATATTGTTGAAGTTTGAATCTTGCATGCTTGCATGGAGTGTCAAATCATTTTGAATCTGTTTTTACAATAAAAAGTATAGTTGAGAAATTTAGCATGGTTAATTTTTGAATTGAATTTGAAACAAGGATTGATACAGGAAGAATAGACATTTTTTTTTCTTTTTTTCAGGTGAAATAATTTTCATTTTAAACATTTTAAATCAGTATGAAATTCAGAACTTTTTTTCTTATTTTATTCAAAGGATATGTAAAAACATCGATGTCAAAAAGTTATATGCTGTCATCGATATCCAATTCTTCCTTGCTTCATTGAAGATCTAAGCAGCTTTACATTGTTTTGTTTTAAAGATGAAAAGTCAGAATATTTATTTATTTTTTAATTTTTTTAATGCAGTTGAGTCAGTGAGGTATAATAAACAATTCCTTTTTGAATAGCAATGATTTTCATTCTAAATAAATGTGGAAGTTTTTTTTCCCTTAAGAAATGGAAGAAATCGATGTGAACAACCAAAATGTTGGTAGCACTATTTCAAATGAAGCTCTAATCAGGGACCGATTTACAAATTTGTGGGCCCTAGGCACAGATGTTTACGGGGGTTTCCTTGCATCGATACTTGTAGGGGAATTAATTAAAAAATGAAAAGATTTTACTAAAGTATAACCATTATTGACTTTAAAATATCCATTAAAAAATAAATGTGATAAACAATAACTTACTTTTAAATTAATTATTTCACAATTATGAAATTTAAATGAGTAGACATTTTATAATAAACTGTGTGTGCTAATTATCTCTTCCTTATGCAAGTGTATATATTTGGAATGATAAGATATGCGACAATTATTAATAAATTTTTGACAACACCTAGGTACAATTATTTAACATATTAGGGGGCTCTACAGCCTGCAAGTTACGCTGACCAACACTCAAATAATCAGATGATAACAAGAAAAATATTAAACAGGAATTAAAAATACAATTTATTTTTAAAGTGATAAAGATAAACGAAAGCATTCTTTACAATAAAGTAACAAGGATGTTTCAGACAAAATATGCAACGTTATGAAATTATACAATAAAAAAATAATAGAGTGCAGAATGAAATGTAAAATTTCATTGGATATTAAAACTACATTAGATTTTAGACATTAACTGAAAAAAGTTAAGCAGCATTTGGGGATCCCTGAAAGTCAGGGGCCTGGGCCTGTGCCCCAAATGCCCTGCCGTAAATCTGGCATTGTCTCTAACTTTGCATGCTTCATTTGATTTTTAAAACTTAATGCGTCTGTTTTTGCAAGCAAAAATAGCTAAAAAGTTCAATTGTGGTTATTTTTTTACATTGAATGTAAAGAATAATTCAGCAATAACATCATGTATGTTTTTAAAAAGTAGAAATAGTTTTAATTTTGAACACTAAATTAGTACAAAGTTTCTTTTTTTTATCCCTTTTCTTTTCGGAGGAAGTACAAACAAGCAAAAATGTTGTCACAATGTCATCGAAGATCCAATCACGAATCCTTGATTGGAGAGTTTGATTATTTTGCATCTGTTATATCAACACGTTGAATTTTAGTTAAGGCTCATTTTGATATTGAATTAGTGTAGATGTTTGTCCTAGGACAGCGGGTAAAAATCGCGTTTCTCATTTAACATTTGAAAAAATAATTGACAATATGGAAATGTTTAGATGAGCAAAGTTCAGCTAGTATATGTTCTAAGAAACGTACTATTACTATTTACAAATCAGGCCCTTATTACCGCATGGGCAAATCGGGACTTTGCCCATGGGCTCCAGACCTTAAGGTGTCCCCAGACCCATACATTAAATTATAAAATATTTACTTTCTTTTTCCAACTCTTCCAAATGTTGAAGTTATTAAATTTATCTTGAAGTAATATAGCAAATTGCAAGAGTTACATAAAAGAGTTTTGCTCTGTACTAAGGAAAAAAAAGTGTATTTTTATTAATTACAGTATTTAATTTAGAATTGACGGAGCTAAAAATTTTCTTCTATCTATTTCCAAAGTGCGAAAATATGTTTATGCATTGCACGTACACATATGAATGATCACCAGTTCTATTTGAATAACGTTGCAATGATTCGAGAAGGGCCCCCAATTTATCTTCGCCCAGTGCCCAAATTAATCTTTGCGGCTTAATATACCATAACAAAATAAAGTTTTCTTAATAAAACAAAATTTTAACCAACATGCAATAAAACTGCGCGATTAAAAATGTCTGCTGTAATTATTGAAATAATGCTAATAATAAATAATTATCGCTATTTTTTATAGCACTTTGAAACTGTATTATTTTTTCCGTTTACACTCCCCTTTCCCCCGGAAAAAAAAGAAAAATTGTCATTTTTTCATTTTGGTGGCGAAGAAGTTTATTGGTATCAAATGATTAAAAATAAAGTCAGTAACTTTCTTCTACTATAATTTTTTACAGAGTTAGTAGGGGATATTTACTTTTTTTCCACACGACTGTAGATTAACATGCCATTTTTATTAATTCAATTAGTAATCAAGGTGAGTTTTGCCCGAATTTGAACTTTTACTGTCAAATTTTGCTTCTACCTAATAAAAATATAAGTTTTAAAATATTAAACTAACAATATAAAAATATTTAACTGTAACTGTCTCAATTTCAAACCTAAAAAAAAAATATCCGTATAAAAAAATAATTTGCAAAATGAATTAAAATTTTGTTTGTTTTCTTATTTGCGATTATAAAATTCGATTTTACCCATTTTGCATGGCGTAAATAAATTAAAAATACATACATTATTACAAAGACTTTAAAAAAATAAAGCATTTTGACAGAAATGTTTGTTAAAAAATATTGTGTTATAGAGTAAAAATAATGAAAAAAAAAAAAGAAAGTTTTTGAGGTTTTTCCTAAAAGGATTGGAATTTCCAAAAAGATTTCCCATTTACCCACCACTCAAATTCCGTTAAAGGCTTAGAATTCCTCAAGTTGAAGAAAATCTTCATCTGCGAAGGGAAGAGAATTTTAATTAATATTATTTTTTAAAAAAATCATTGATGTTCTTAAATTTTATCTTTTCTCCGATCCATAATGTGGGATTTTCTGACACATTCACGAGCACATTTTCCCTTGTTAAACATATGAAGTCTCATATTTTAAACAATTGAATACCGTTTTTCATACTTCCATATGTTAAACACATCTTGAAATAATAATATACTCCATGTTTACGATTTTCCCTTGATTTTTCTGAAAAGTCGGCTTAAATGCGTCAAGTTTGAGAAAATGTTTTGAACGGTCTTTTGATACTATTTTTCTACCACCTCGAATAGTTTTTTACATTTACTTAGCTCTCTGAATGCATTTACTAATTATATTGTTTGCTAGGAGGAGGGGGGTAAAAATAAAATTCTTTGTATGCTTTTTTTTTTTTTTTTTTTCGTTTCAATTCCATTATCAAGATTTCAGTCCTTCTTTCCACAACAGTATTCCTTTCTCATTTATGAAGAGGGATAGACGATCACCATTAAAACAGAGAGGGGGAAAAAGATCGGATCATATTCTGATGCAACGTATCTTTTAATATATTTAATATTAATTTGATGTTCAACATAAAATGAAAATATGTCTTTTTGGGAGTTGAAAAAATTCAATTTAGCGCCTAACTCCAGTATCTCATGTTTAATGGAATTTTATGATTAATCTACTTTATCTGCTTTTTTTACCAGTTTGCTTACCAATTGCCAAATGCAGTAATTTTGCTCAATCATAAGATTTTTTTAAAAAATTGTTTGAAAATTATTTTTAAAACTCATAAAAAGTCCCTAAATTAAGCAATACATTTGAATACATTTTTCTTTGACTGTTACAATTCTCCTGTCCCCTCCCCCCGCCCACCCTTTTCGATAATGTAAAACTCCAAAAGACGCCACATTTAGAAGCTGTATAAAAGCAATAGAAACAAACGGCGAAAGTGCAAATAGTTGCCACCATCATTATACATTTTGTAAACTAGCAACCGTGTTTGGCAGCCACCCAAAAGTGAGCTATAAATGTTTGCAGATGACAGAAAAGTCCGCTGAAATATTTATCGACTTTGTCGCTAAGATATTTATCAGTATTTCACCTCCCTTTACTAATCTCAAGATAAAACTGCAATTGGTTTTCAGCACAAATACGACACTAAGGGAGAAAGTTGTTTTACAGTCATGTCCTCCGAATTCTCTCTGCAGTAAAAACATCTTTTAAAAAATCTTTTTTTTTTTTTTTTTTTTTTTTTTTTTTTTTTTTTTTTTTTGAGAGACTAAACTATTCAAGCAATTAAAAAAAAATTGAAAGATAAGTAGCTCAATTAATGCTTTTTATTTATTGTTAAACGTGCAATTACTTTGCAAATTTCCCCCATATTATTACACTCTAAAAAAAATTTAAATGAGTAAGTAAATGATGCGTGAAGTGAAAGTGGGGGAGATCAGAAAATTAAATTTGAATTAAGAAAAATTTAAATTGAAATTAAGAAAATTTGTTCAGATTTGTATGACGAAAAGATACAATTTTAATAATATGCAATTAAACTCTTTAAAAGGACAATTTACCTCAAAATTAATAATAATAATAATAATAATAATAATAATAATAATAATAATAAAAATAATAAATTTTAAATAAAAGCCTATTTAATTGCGAATATTTTTACAGCTCATTTTGCACATATAGCAATATATCGCGAAATATTTTAAATTTTGAAATTTTGTTAATGCACTCAGCGTAATTCTCCACATAAATGAAAATTTTAAACGGCTGTTATACTCTATGTTACTGTATTCTTAACTTTCGTTTCTTAAAATTGCAAAGGCTTTTTGGAAGCAGGACGTTTTGGTCCCGCCATTTCGGTCCTGCCGTTTCGGTCCCGAGACATTTCGGTGCCTTCTCCTGCAAACTGAAATTTTGTGAAATAAGACATATATGGAACATTGCAAATTTTTTAAACTGAAGGCCATAAAATCTTAGTATAATGCGATTATAAGTGCCCGAAAACCGCACTCACTTATTCAAAATATTATAATTCATATAAATTTTGTATGGTAATCCTAATCATAATTGGTAATCTTAATTCTCAAAACAGTTAGTAATTTTAATATACTTATCGTTATTATTTGCTTCTTAAAACCTTCATAAATGATATTTTAATAAGAAAAAACTGTTTTCGTGCTATTATACACAGAAATAGACCTTTTTGTGACAATTTTGCTCAAATAAAGGTCCATTGTCCCTTAATAGTTTAATATTAAGTAAACTGTGATCGTACGTTGAGAAAATAATTTAGAAATATCGAATATGTAGTTTAAATAATGATTTATTTTATTGTCATATCTCAAAAAAGAGAGAGAGAAAGAAAATTATTATTATTATTATTATTATTATTATTATTATTATTATTATTATTATTATTATTATTATTATTATTATTATTATTATTTATACTGAATTTGCTAGTTCACAATTTATCTCAAGCATAAATGAAAGTGGTGAATTTTTTTTAATCGGTGGCCATGTCTATTAACGTATTCTAACAGATTTATTTATTTATTTATTTTCGACATAAGTTGTAGTTGGGAATTTGACGTAATTTTTATGATAAGAATTGTATACTTATAAAAAAGTGTAATTTTTTTAAAAACTTTTACTTGTTTTTGAGTTTAGTTGTAGACATCGATTCCCCCCCCCCCCTTGAATTTTACTATGGTGCTGATTTAATAACACAAACACTGACTGGAATATCTTTGTTCATTCTTGTATGTTTTAGTGAGAGCGGATGTTTAAATTCAAAAAATACATCAAAAATTATATTAAAGTTAACAATCCTCTTTTATAATATTTCTTGTTAGAAACTGATATAGGTTTCGTGCACTTATCATCTCTAGCCAATTATAGTTCCGGGTTTTCGAGAGTCGAAAATGGCTTAAAATGTCCAAATTTGTGATATTTTTTCAACCATGTTATACATTATTGAACATTTTAAATGCATGTATTACTAATGGTATCGCATGTACATATATATATATATATATACTACATACTGGGTGTGTCCAGAACATAAGACCCCGATTTCAAAATTAAAATTCTCAAAAACAAAGATCGATAGAATTATGCGGTAAACGGCTTGTTTATTAGGTAAACTGAAAAATTGTTATACAGAAGATTCGAACGGCGAGCATTTTTAAAATATTGTGTTCTAATTTATAATAATGCTTGACTTAACATTTTTCTTGTTTTAATTTTTTTTTTTTTTTTAGAACGAGTTTTTCGCCGTACAGTGCCATATTTTAACGATTAAGATATAAAGTTTTTTGAATTTCTGCTGCGAAGGGCTCGGGCCATAGCTAAGGGGGCGCTATGGGCGGCTCAGCCCCCCTAAAATATTTTGAGCCCCCCCCCCCCCCCCCTGGAAAACATTCTAAGGTCACTAAATGAATTTCTGTTCCGAAAATTAAAATAAAATTCTGTTCAAAAATCTAATTTAGTTTTGAGACCCTTTCACAGTTTTGCAGAATTACTAAATTGTATCTAAAATAAGTATTCAATACTCCCTCATCCAAGGGCTATAAGATTTTTAAATTAAATTAGAACACTACAGGACTTCCAGACACCGGATAAAGTTTTTTGAAACACTGGAAAACAAGACAGAAATCATACTCCGGAACTCAAGGCGCGGGTTTTGTCAAAAAAGTATATGATTACAGAATTGCAGTGTAACTTCAGGACGAATAATGCAATTAAGAAATGACTTTCACCGAGGAATGTGTGCGTAAACAACCAACGGGAATGTGAGAAAGGGGTAAATGGATCAATAATTCCCTATAATTGATGGAATAATATTTATGTAATAAAGCCGCGACGCCAGACTCGCAATGCAAACTGGGATATCGAATAATAAATTGTATAAAAATGTATAATGTTAGAAAAAGAGCATCAAATGTCTCAAAATATAAAATAAAGTAATGGGTTTTTAAGAAGAGTGTTGCTTTAAACAGATTAAGGCTTTTAGAATAAGAAATAAAAGCATGCATTGATAAAAATTTATGAATAGATTAAAATATTATATAAAGAATTCGTATAAAATAATAATTAATATACGCGTTTTAAATTTAAGAAATTTGGTAGGGATAAAGAGTTAGATATTATTAAGAAATCGAAAATTTAGAATAACCTAAATGAGCGTTTGCAAGTAAAAAGTTTTTGTATAAGATATATATATATATATATATATATATATATATATATGTATATTTGTTTGCTTCTGAGTTCACTTACATACGCTGGTTATTTATCTTCTCAATCATTATTATTATGGTGCTGATTTAATAATACAAAAACTGATTAGAAATTTTGGGTAGTTCTTGCACGTTCAGTGGAAACAGATGTTCAGGTTCAAGGATATAAAGAAATGCATCAAAATTACATTAAAATAAGCTACTCCCTTTTATAATATATATATATATATTTGCTTTAAACTGATAGCTCCCATGTGACAATTTCTGATCAATAATACCATGATGAACTTATGACAGGAGCATTAATAAATATGAAGCCATGCGTTTGCCTTCTCTCCTCAATAATACTCATTTTTCCTTAATGTGTTTTCAATTGCTCGTCCCAAAACATTCAGTAACACAACCTTTCGCTGCTAATTCGTATATCTTAAAAGTAAGAGTATTAATGAAATCGGGGTCAGGGGTCGTGCAAATGGGGCCTCGACAAAGGTGAGGAACCCCCGCGGCGGCGGAAGGAAACAGGGAGTTCATCACGAAAAACACTTTTTTCATCGCGTTTTGTTTTACGCAAAATGTCCCGGGGCTAACAACGGTCGACTCACGGGCCACGCGACTTCTCACACCGCGCTTGGCCATGACCGTTGTTTCGATCAACAGACAGAACTTCTTTTCAAGGGGAAACACTCCCAAAGGGGTTAAAGTCACCGTTTTGATGCTCCGTTTAAAATGAGACATGACGGGAATTAATTAAGAGACACGTTTCCCTGACAACCCAGAGAGTTTAGTTTTTCCTAAGTGGCAGAAAAAAAAAAAAAAAAGACTTTTAGCAAAAAGAAAGGATATTGGAAAGATAATGCTTTTGGAAAGTTGCTGCTCGTAAGCTCAAGGAAGATCTCATTCTTATAGCACTATTATCGGTACATGTCATTAATTGCTGGTCAAAATATTAATCGCGCTTCAATTATATACTGCTTTTATACATTTATTTGATAACATAAAAGAAACAACGAATAATTGAGAAATGTTTCTACGTCGTTTAAACGAAAAATGCGCAAAAGCATAAATCCATGTTTAAAATAAAAGCAAAGTAAAACTACTTCTATAAAAGGGGCAAAGCAAAACTAACAATTTTTATAAAAGCAAAGCATCTTATTGAAAATATTTACAGGTAATATTCGTAAATGTATAAATTATGTAAGTTTTATTAGATACAGAGAATTCAATTTCCACATTTTATTATAAAAGCGGTGCTTATTACAGAAAATTTCCCTAGCAATATTTGTAAATCTATAAATTTTATAGTTTTATTCCGAAACCTAGGAATTACAGTTCCCCAGTTCTCTTATAAAAATAAAGCAAGTTACAGCAAATTTAAGAGTTCACATTTTAACCCTTTCTGGCACGGTCAAATTCTGTTAGTGAAATGAGAAATAATCGTCTGAAACAACTTTTGGAACTTTTGAATTTAGAAACAACTTTTGGAGATATTATGAATTCGTTGATTTCAGCTTTCACTGTAAGCGCAAAATTTTATTAAAATATTATTGATGCCGTTTGCAAGTTTGGGAATTAAAATTAGGTACCCCGGACTGGGCACAGTGTGCTGGAAAGGGGTAAGCCGATTTTTGGAGTTCGACAGCCATGGAAATCTTATCTTTGGTGCTTAAACAATAAAGTCTACAATTTCACGTAATTTTTGTTTAAAAGTAATAGGTGAATAATTGTTAGCATTTAGGGAAAAAAAGGAAAAAAAATTAAATTCCTTTAATACATACAAGGGGGTCCAGGACATAAAAATCTTAAAAATCTCTAAAATTATTCTATTGCATTATTTTTTTTTTTTCAGCTTAAAATGACGTTTAAATTATCTTTCTACCTTAATCTGAATAGGAAAAATTAATTTATATGTTTTGCTTTGTTTTCAAAATATAGCTTTTAAGCAATGGTTGTTATGGAAACGACTGTTCACGAAAATGCGTTTTTTACCATTTTTACTACTTAACTTGTTATAAGTCAAGAACCGTTGAAGATAATTGGTTCGAACTTGGAACATATCTTTTTCAATTGTTTTGCTTTAATTTTGATTCAATAAATTAAAAAAAAAAAAAATTTAAAAATATGATTTTTTTATTAAAGAAAAGTTACAATATTTTTGCTAAAAAACTTTTATTTTAAATATCTTTAATTTTTATTTAAATTAATATTTTAAAAAATGCTGAATCAAAATTAAAACTTACATATTTCCTGTTTATTGAAATTAAAAAAAAATTTAATTCTACAAATAATATTTTGAGTTATGGAGATTTTAAATTACCCCACTTAAATAAATAAATAAATAAATAAATTTCTTTAAAACAATTATGAGAAGTTTTCTCATGTGATTTTGTTTACAAATGATATGATTAGCCATCACAAAAAAATTTCAAAATTTTAACTCAATAAATAAAAATTATTTTAAAATGTGTTCTGAACCCTGTATTATTCTAGAGAAATATTCTCCATTTAGACAAATACTTCCCAACTTTTTTACTTTCACGTATCCATTTCTCAGGCTTTTCTTTTTGAAATGCTTTCATTTCTCATAAATATGCTCCCTCCCTTCCCCCCACTCAACTAGATAATGTAATGCTTTCTTCATTAATAATCTTCTTATCACAAGCATGTAATAAATCGATACAAATTACATTTTTATTTTTAACATTTTTGTGTCTTTACAAACCATTTTTGTGATTTCTGCCATTAGCGATATTATTTTTACATACCTCTAGGGTTATGCCTACGTCAGGTTGGGAACCGTTAGTTTAGACGATCGAGGACATGACTTTCATGATATGTCCTGTGGATTGGTGCTTTGCTTCTCTAACCTTATAATTAGTCATATAAAAATTACAGGACATGAAAAGTTTAAACTATTGATATGTTACTAAATTAGATTTTCTAAGGCGTGGAAGGAAGTTTAAAGCATTAAACTTCTCCTTTTCTGTTTTAATATGCATGTACATGGGAACATATTTTGCAGTTGTTGCTACACGTTGATTTAAATAGCGATAGGTAACAAAGTTAGAACCGCGACAGTGTAATCGTCCTTTCCGGTGTGGTGTCCTTAAAAAAGGACCCCACACCGGAACACATTTTAGCTAGTTCACATTTTAGCTAGTTTGTGAAAAAATATGCACGTGGTGTAAACTCGTCGGAGAATTTGGACCGAGGATTTGGCCGGTTGCTAGAAGACAATCTGAGGTAAGCGAATTTCCTTATCTCTTTATAACTTTTTTAGTATTCATGAAAAGAAATTATACAGGGGAGGTGCCTCCTATCAGGGTTTAGTCATTACGACTTTCCCGAATTTATAAAATTTATTAGGATGAGCGAAGCGAATCCTCTACTAGGCCACTCAAGTTACAGTTTGTCGTACACTTTATAAAAAATCTATTCAGTATTTTGACTTGAAAGTAAACATAAGAATAAATTATGATATGTAGATTTGCAGAATGTTATTTTTTTTACAGAATAACCTTTAAAAAATTTTATTTTAATAATTAATTTATTCTATATGTTTTCCTATTATGGACGCATTTTTGTAAATAAAAAATTGAACGCGTATCTTTTTATTTTTAGAATTAAAATAAACCATGGGGTTAGTAATTATAGATAGAATCATGATTAATTAAAATATATTTTCATTATTCCGCCAAAATCGTTTGCAAATAAAAAATTTAACCCGTATCTTTATTTTAAGAAGGAAAATAAACTATAGGACGTGTAATTATAGATGGAATCATGATTAATATATTAAATAAAATATATTTTCATTATTCTGCCAAAATTATTTACGCAGTTTATGCTTACGGATTTTAAAAGAATTACATTATGATTTATTTATTTAGGTATTTACTTTGGTAAAGTGGCAACAAAAAGAAATGTAAACAAGTAAAATTCTTATATTTGGTATTTAAAGTGAATATTTTGTTAAATTTGGTAAGTTTCTTAAGTCTGCTATTCGAAATGAAAGATTAAAGAATAATCTAAGAATATTTTAATTGATTGAAGAATAATTTAATTCAACCAAATTAAATATATTAACTACGTTTATAAATTATTTCTGGAATGTATTAGTGATTTAAAAATGTCGAGAAAAAGAACACTTATTGGCCAGAACGAACGTCGTTACTGGCCATTGGAAAATGTAAAAACATCTTTAAAATTTTTAGTTAAAAATTAAAAAAATGTATTTTGTAAAATTCCGCTTCGAAAATATTTTTATTTATACCAGCCTTATATCGTAAATAAAAAATTCGGAGGAAATTCTTAGCTTTTTGGCTGAATTTACATTTCTAAAATTTAAATGCGCCAAAACATGAGATAACGTTTTTGCTTAGTAAAAATGCGAAAATAATATAAAAAAAGTAATGTTCCTTTCAAATAATTATCTTATGAGATAATGCTTCGCGAATCCAAACAAAGCACGGCTTTTGCTAGTAATATAAATAAATAACGGGCTTTTTTTTAAATTAACATTTACTTTTTTAGTGGGAACTTAAATTTTAGGTACTGTAATAGTTCCAAAGGGGTGTCAGTGTAACGGCACTTACCACCTGCGCAGCGGCCGCAGTGCAGGCGACAGGTGGTGAGTGGTAACGGAAACTCGGGGGTCTACACTACACGCGACACTCTCCCACACGCACGCCTTCCACTTTAATACACAAGAAGCAGCCCCAAGTCCGTACAGCGAAAAGAAAGTGAAGCCGGGAAACAAAAAATGTAAACAGTTATTTATTTGATTGGAGTTTGAAAGGGAAAAACAGGAGGGTGGAGATTCGATAACTTGAAATCAACACTGAAATAGGTCGCGTAAATAAACACATAACTGATGACTGCTTTTACACCATCGTTGACTAAGGCGAGATAATTAGGGAGTATGACCGGAAGAAAGAAGAAAATTATGCATATTGAAACTTTGCTCTTGATTTTCTAAATTGCAGAGGTTTGGCGTAACAGGGTGCTAAAAGATCCAAATACGTTTTGATCAATATAATTGTGAGAGTGCCGAAAACAATTTAGATTTCCCTCTCTCTCTCAGCATTATGTATATACTATAAAAAACTATACAGAAGTTTCTTAATTTACGAGAATATAAGTTATCGATGTCAACAAACAACAATATGATGTCAACAACAATATCAATGTAAAGAATTAAAAAAAAAGGGAAGGGGGACGAATACATATTTATTAAATACATTGAGTTGAGAATTTTCAAGTTTTTTTTTTTTTTTCCAAGTACAAATTTTCGTGAGTATTGTCATCGAAGCTTTCCCATACAAGGAGTTGTCTTGTTGAGCTTCTATTCAAATATTAAATCATTTTTAATCTCTTGCAGTCGAAAATAATTGAGAAATTCAGAAAGTTTAGTTTTTAAACTGAATTCGACATGAGTGATTCAGGAAAACATTTTTTTTTCCTTTTAAGGAGACATACTTTTCATTTCAAAATTTTAAATGAGTACAAAATTGAGACTTTTCCCCCTTATTTTATCTGAAGTTTGGTCAAGATATCGATGCTATAAATTTAAATGTCTTTTTCACGGTCATCGACGCACCAGTATTGCTTGCTTTATTGAAGACATAAATTAAACAATATTTCCGAGTTGTCTGTGATTCTCAAAAGCGCTTTTTATCTTTAAAAATTTCTGAAATCAATTATTTTCGAGATTTATAGAAGCAGTTATAAAAACCAAGTTACTTTTAAGTAGCTTTCATTACAAAAAGTAAAAAGCTACCTATTGCAGCCGTCCGGAGAAAAGCACTTCCAAAAAATTTTGGTATATTTTCACCGATCATGATCCCCAGACCCCAAAACCACCCTCCGTTCAAGTGTTGACATATATATATATATATATATATATATATATATATATATATATAAACCATTTATATAGAATAAAATGTCTATGTTCTTCCCATTTAATTAATACTAATATTAAAAAGCTTGTATATGATGCTATAAATAATGGTTATCCTAAAAAATTCATCTATTCTTTAATTTATAATTAGATATTACATGATCTTATAATTAATTCTTTGCGTAAAAAATGTATAAAAAAATTATAAAACATAAAAATAATAATAAAAAATTAAAAATGTTAAAAATGTTAAAAAGTAATAAAAAAATATATATATAGGATGTTTGGGTGGGTAGATGTTAGAATACGGAGGAGGGTGGTGTTGTCTGGATAAAAACGCAAAGGTTAATTATTTATTTTAAAAAAAAATGAGAGTGGGTTATTTATTTTAACATAATTTTTAAACTGTTTAATTTACACTAATATATGGATATTTGTCTAGTTATATCTATAATTAAATAGCTATATTTTAATTATCAAATTATTTTTAATGTTATTGATATAATTTTTGGTATTATTATTATTATTATTATTACTATTATTATTATTTTTTTTTATTATTATTTTTTAATTTTTATTATCCTATATTAAGATAATGAGTTTTTACCATGTAAAGTCACAATAAATGTTACTGATTAAAGTAACAATAATGTATTTTAAGTTATATGTTAACAAGGATGTTATCTCTTAATTCTAATTTTAATCATTTTATTAATTTAATTTTATGTTAATATCGATTATTAATTATTTTTCCGGTTCAATTATATTTCCATTCTGCTTTATCCTTTTTGTTTGTTATGGAAAACTATTATTTTTACTTACTTTCAACTCCTTTTTGTAAAATATCTTTGTTCCTTGTTTAATAATTTGGTTTTTGTGTGATGGTAGTCCCAAATTCGTATTGTTTTGCTTTTTCATGGCAAATACGAAGATGAAACCACACACTCCATTTGTAGTTCCAAAGTATTTGGGACCTGAAGATTCTGCTTTGGTTCTACAAATTTCATTTGTATTCATATTATTCTTTTTTCCTTCCATGTTCAATGTACTATAAGTTATTAAATTCAATGGTTAATTTCAAATGGTTAATATTGTTTACTATAATTCAATTTAATTCTTTTATTGATAAAATCCATTTGTGAATCTTGTCTACTTTTAATGGTATTATATATATATATATATATATATATATATATATATATATCTGATTTTTGTCATGCGATAACTAACGTATCTATGAACCGATTTGAATGAAACTTGGTATGTACATAGTACATACAAATATCTCGACCGAGTTCGTTGGCCAGCATCATCCGCCATCTTGTTTCAAAATGGCGGCTATTTAAAAAATTTTAAAAATTTAAAATTTAAAATCAATTTCAAAAAAATTAAAAGTTGAAAACTATTTTTATTTTATATGTTAGATCTTAAAACACCAATTCCAGAACACTTTTTACTTTGTCTATATCTTTAAAAAATGATTGAGTTATAGCACTTTGAATTTTTCTAATGGCGGACATTTTGAAACAATCTGATTTTTGTCATGCGATAACTAACGTGTTTTAGAACCGATTTGAATGAAACTTGGTATGTACATAGTACATACAAATATCTCGACCGAGTTCGTAGGCCAGCATCATCCGCCATCTTGTTTCAAAATGGCGGCCATTTAAAAAAATTTAAAATTTAAAATTAAATGCGAAAAAATTAAAAGTTGAAAAATATTTTTATTTTATGTGTTAGATCGTAAAACACTGATTTTAGAACAGTTTTTGCTATGTCTATATCTTAAAAAATGATTGAGTTATAGCACTTTGAATTTTTCTAATGGCTGACATTTTGAAACGATCTGATTTTTCTCACGTGATAACACTCGTATTTATAAATCGATTTGGATGTAACTTGGTGTGTACATAGTACATAATAAAGCCTGGACCGAGTTCGTTAACCAGCTCCATCCGCCATCTTGTTTGAAAATGGCGGCCATTTAAAAAAATTTTTAATTTTAAAATTTGAAATTAGGTACAAAAAAGTGAGAAATTGAAAAAGATTTTTCTTTTATGCATTTGGCCTTGATACAAAGATTCCAAAGCATTTTTTCTTTCGTCTGTATCTTAAAAATGTCTAAGTTATGGTACTTTTAGGTAGCTTTCATTACAAAAAGTAAAAAGCTACCTATTGCAGCCGTCCGGAGGAAAGCACTTCCGGAAAATTTTGGTATATTTTCACCGATCATGGCCCCCAGACCCCAAAACCCCCCTCCGTTCAAATGTTGACATATATATATATATATATATATATATATATATATATATATATATAACCATAAATATATATATATATATATATCTGATTTTTGTCATGCGGTAACTAACGTATTTATGAACCGATTTGAATGAAACTTGGTATTTACATAGTACATACAAATGTCTCGACCGAGTTCGTTGGTCAGCATCATCCGCCATTTTGTTTCAAAATGGCGGCCATTTTGTTTCAAAATGGCGGCCATTTTAAATTTAAAAAAAATTTAAATTTAAAATTAAATGCGAAAAAATTAAAAGTTGAAAAATATTTTTCTTTTACGTGTTAGAACATAAAACAAAGATTCCAGAACACTTTTTATTTTGTATATATCTTAAAAAATGATTGAGTTATAGCACTTTGAATTTTTCTTATGGCTGACATTTTGAAACGATCTGATTTTTGTCACGTGATAACACGCGTATTTATGAACCGATTTCAATGACACTTGGTATGTACATAGTACATACACATGTCTCGACCGAGTTCGTTGGCCAGCATCATCCGCCATTTTGTTTCAAAATGGTGGCCATTTTAAATTTTAAAAAAAATTTAAAATTTAAAATTAAATGCGAAAAAATTAAAAGTTGAAAAATATTTTTCTTTTTCGTGTTAGAATTTAAAACAACGATTCCAAAACACTTTTTATTTTGTCTATATCTTAAAAAATGATTGAGTTATAGCACTTTGAATCTTGCTTATGTTGGCTGGCTTTTGAAACGGTCTGATCTGAACGATCCACAATGTTGCTTTAAAATGGCATACACTTTATGATATCGTGGGATTTGGTGACTTTCTAAATCGCTTAAAATAAAACCAGGTTGAATGAAATATGACTAGTCTCTAAAAATTCCTATTAATATTCAGTCTTGACAAAAACTAGTATTCAATCTTATAAAATCACTAATTTTATAAGATTATTGCCACTAATTTGCGCTTAGTATTTTTGAACAATGTAACTTACTTTAAAATAAATAAATAAATATATAAGTATATGAAAGCTACCTCTTCCTCCCGGCATTGCCGGAAGGACTTTTAATTTCTAATGTTGCTCACATTTTGAAATGATCTGGATTTCGTCACGTGATAACATGCGTATTTATACACCGATTTGGATGAAACTTGGTGCGTAGATAGGACATACTGAAGCCTGGACAGAGTTCGTTGGCCAGTTCCAACCGCCGTCTTGTTTCAAAATGGCGGAATAATTTTTTTTTAATTTAAAATTTTTAATTAGGTCAAAAAAGTAAGAAATTGAAAAAGATTTTTCTTTTGTATTTTGACCTTGATACAAAGATTCCAGAGCATTTCTTGTTTCATCTATATTTTGAAAAATGGCTGAGTTTTAGCTCTTTCAATTTCCAGGGTGACTGACATTTTGAAACTTTCTGAAAATTGTCACGCGTTAGTATGCTTATTTATAAACTTACTTCGATATAACTCCGTGTGTTCGTGGTACATACCAAAATCTTGACCGAGTTCACGGGTCAACTTTATCCGCCATTTTGTTTCAAAATGTCGGCCACTTAAATTTGTCAAATATCTTTTAAATGTATAATGAGGTATAAACAAAAAATTAGAAATTGAAAAAAGGTTCTTTCTAAACTATTTATCTTAATAATGAATTCCGGAGTATTTTTTGTTTTGTCTTTACCTTGAAAAACGTCTGGGATATAGCAGTTTGAATTTCTAATGTGAGTGACATTTTTTTAAAAAAGTCAATTTGACAGCACTCGTAATATATTAATCGATTTCGATGTGAGTGCGCATGTTCACATGAATTAAGATTTCGATCAAGCTCATTGGGTTTTTTATCCATCATGCTGCTTTAAAATGGATATCGTGGAATTTGGCGACCCTAGAAATCGCTTAAAATAAAACCAGGTTGAATAAAATATGACTAATTTCTAAAAATTCCTATTAATATTCAGCATTGACAAAAACTATTATTCAATCTTACATAATCATGTTCCACTATTTTGAACTTCGTATATTTCATTCATATAACTTAATTTAAAATGAATAAATAAGTGTATCAAAGCTACCTCTTCCTCCGGCACTGCCGGAAGGACTTTTATTTCTACTGGTTTTTGGAAATGTTTCCGAGTGTTTTTCAAAGCGTATTAATCATTTTTCTGAAACCGAATAGCAATTGTTTCAGATGCTATCAGTTCTCAATGATATATTTTCATCTGCGTAGTCCGTGAGAGTAACAATACAGGTACTCTCACGGATATAGTATACAAGAGTAACAAAATAATATTAATTTTAATGTTATTAATTTTAATGCTTAAATTTTAGCATTGAAATGCAGTAAATTCAGCATTTGAACAATATTAAAAAAAAAAAAAAAAAAAAAAAAAAAAAGGAAAAAAAAAAAAAAAAAGGAAAAAAAAAAAAAAACTAGTCGTTGGAGGTCACCGTAATACTTATCCATTGTGGATATGCATATTTTCAAATCTTAAAATAAAACATATGTAAACTATTTATAAAATGCATTGCAATTACAAAACGAAACTTAAACGTACATTTAAAATTTTTTAATATACATAGTAATGCTCTATTAATGAATTGCGGGTACTACTTGATTATCCCATCGTCCCATTTTGGTAAATTATATAAATCACCAAAATACTCGTAAATTGTATAAACTGTAATAAATTATATTTTCAATAACGAAAGAACAAATAAATTAGCAAAAGATTATTAACTAGTTGGATGTGTCAATCCCAAAACTTTCTTCTATCTCATAAGTACATTTTAATATTTTAAAAAAAAAAAAAAAAAAAAAAACGTGGTGACCCCAAAGTTACCCACAATCGAATTTCCTCGAACATTTGACCTAGCCTAATGAGATTCTGGTATCCGAAAAGCCTAAAACGCAGAATTTAATTAATATTCTGAGAAAATCAGTTTAGTAGTGCCTCATGTTGGGTAATTTATACTAAAACCTAATAAGCATCTATTTATGTCAAGACCTAACAGAATCCGAAGTTTGATGAAATTCTGTGCATTAGTTCTTGAGATATAGCTAGTTTTAAAAAAAACCGTGTAAAATATAGCACAGCAGCACCATCAGTTGAAGGACTTATAACAAAACGTAATCATCGTGTAATTATGTTATATGTCATTTTGTAACAAAATCTGAAGTTGGATGAAATTCTGTGCGTTGGTTGTGGAGATATAGCTATCGGAAAAATCGTGCAAAATGCAGCATAGCTGCACCACCTGTTGCAAGGTTAATACCAAAATGTAATCAGCGTCTAATTATGTTATATATTCTAGTGTAACAGAATCTAAAATTTGATGAAGTTCTCTGCATTAGTTCTTGAGATATAGCTATCGCAAAAATCGTGCAAAATGTAGCATAGCAGCGCCGCCTATAGGGCAGTTCACACCAAAACCTTATCAGCGCCTATGTATCTCAAGGTATCGCGGAATCTTAAGTTTGGGGAAATTCTGTGCATTAGTTCTTGAGATATAGCTATCATGAAAATCGTGAAAAACGTAGCATAGCAGCGCCACCTGCTGGCCAATTTACACCAAAACTTAATCAGAGTCTATGTATATCAAGGGGTCACAGAACCTGAAGTTTGGTGAAATTCTGTACATTAGTTCTTGAGATATAAAAATCTTGAAAATCATGAAAAGCGTAGTATAGCAGCGCCACCTGCAGGCTAATGTTCACCAAAAACTAATAGGCCCTAATTCATATCAAGGTCTAACTGAATATAAAATTTTATCAAATTTTGAGCATTAGTTCTTGAGATAGAGCGCCCACAAATTTTTTGTCACATGCAGACTCACAGACAGACAGACGGACAGACTCACAGACAGACATTTTCTAAAAATAGTCAAAACGTGTTCAGGACCTTCTAAAACGTATAAATCCGTCGAAAACCGGAAGTCGAAAATTTTGATGAATCCAATACTTTTTTCTTGTAAAGATAGAAGAAAGTAAAAATACAAATAAAACATCAAACTAAAAACCACTTGATGACATACAAGTACACGTAACTTGTTTAATGTCAAGTTAATGTGACATTTACGATAAGCCATTGTTGGCATTTAATCTTATAGTTAGGCAATAGTTTTTGGTCAACTGAATAATCAAGTAGTAAGAGAAACATCTTTATGACTCAAAAAATGATAAGCTTATTAACTAACAATTTGCTATGTCGGAAGAAGTGTCTCATTTCCAATTAAAATAAATATTTGAATTGAAATTTGAATGAAATACAGAGTCACGAAAAATCGAAGAGTGTGGAAAATAGGATTAGGATTACAAATATCTCGACAACTAATTATCCGATCGACTTCATTTTTTATGCAAAATGCATGTTTTATATTATTTTTTACTGTCATTCCTTTAAAATAAAATAAAATAAATTAAAATAATAATAATAAATCCAAGCGAATATGTCGAGTGTCCGAAAAAAATAGTTCCGGATAATCAAGATTACTGATATTCAATAGATTTCTTTCCATTATTAATACTAAGTAACAACCAAATTTCAAGTCTCTGTCTCAATTTGTTCTGGAGGCAAAGCGTTTACAAAAAAATGATCCCCCTTTTTTTAAAAAATAAAAATATGTTTTTTGGAATCTTTATTATCTATAAACGTGTAAATCCGTCATTTTTTTTCTTTTCAGTTTTCGAAACGTTTTCGAAATTTACCGTATTACGTAATGATGGGTAAATAATAAACAAAACTGTTGAAAAAATAAACTGTCTTCTTAAAAAAAATCTAAAAAAATCGTTTAAATATTCTAACAAATGATAGAAACGCTGTTACACATTTTACTAACATTTTTTAATGAAATTTATTATTTTTTCAGTGATAATAGAAGGAATTTATATGAAATGCACCAATTTATTAATTTATTTTGGTTGTTTGACCATTTTTTATAAAACTAGACTCATCTAAACGATTTAACGTTGATTCTTCTTTCTAGCTTAGTGAAAAGAGAAAAAAATATATTATGCTTCTAAAAACAATTTTTTTTACCCCATGTTCACTCAGTCTATCTGTCAGTATACGAGGCATACTCACAAAATTTTAACTTTCAGGAATAAAAATATGCGGAAATTAAATTGATTAAAATAACTTTTTACACTTATAGACGAATGCCTTAATGATTCAAGATAAAAATAAAAATAAAAATAAATGTTTAGCAGCGACGATTTTTTTTAAATTGAGGTTTAAGTTAAAGTTGCGGGTTCAATTTTTTTTACCATCTCCTTGACATTTTATCCCTCTAACTTTTTTTTTTTCTTCTAAATTTTTTACTACTAATGAATTTGCATAGTAATTAATTTGCATAGTAATAATAATTTTAACTTTACCCATAAAATATTTAAATAAAAAATAATAACAACAATGTACTATTTTTAGCACAAAATTTTGGTATAACATTGTCTTAAAGGTATGTTAGATAAGGGACAGTAAGAAAAAAAAAGGGACGCTAAGAAAAATTACCACTCTTTTTTAGACAAATCATGTTAAGACTAAGCGATAACCGCAATGTTCATGAGTTTTAGAAACAGTTATTTACACTGGATTTAAAAAAAAAAAAAAAAGTTTAACTTAGTGCAGGGATAAACCTGAGGGACGGCAAGACTAACAATAAAGCCACAATGCTTAAAATTGATATTTAAACTCTGCGGTAAATTTCTGGCAAAGAATAGCAGCCATTTTTTCTCTAAGCATACTTCTGCATGAGCGAAAGTTTAAAAAAATTCTGTGGATTTGCCTGGAGTGTTTTCTTGTATAATTTTAACAAGAGTAAGGAATCTAAAATCGAGGGTCAGGATTGAAAAAATAATAACTACCCTAAAAACGTATGAAGGTTAATTTTTTGAGACATATTTATATAAAATGATAGAGGGGAAAAATACTTCAAAATTTTTCGAGAAAATCGGATAAAAAAATATTTCAAAAAATTTCAGGAGAAAAAAATAGGGCAAATTACTTTTTTTAAGACAGTTTTATACAGACAGCTCCAAACTTAAAAATCAGCATCAGGGACATGAGGCGGTAAGGGATTTCATGGTATATTTGGAGCACCAACATCTTCCAAAACTTATTTATCTCATTGATATCGTTATATGCATTAATATCATGCAATTTAACATTTTTCAATATAAGAAATAAAAAAACTCAAAGAATTTATACTAAAATAAAAAATTTTATTCAGTGACTTAAAAGTCAAAATTATGCGAGAATGCCTCATACACAAATGCGCGAATGATTTAAAAATGCTCATATCGCGCAAAATTGATATTCATATCGTGCAAAATCGATATCCATATAGCGCGCATATCCTTATAAAATTTAAATATGCTAAAGAATCAAAATCATTTCAGAAGAACCTTTCTTAACTCACAGGTTATCAAAGTTCGAGAGCTTGAGCCCGCAGGTTCTGTATGTATGCTTGTACGTAACGGAATAATTCATGGTAAAAATATCCGATTTGCTTCAAACTGTGGATATAGGTTTATTCTGATAAGGTGCTTCTCTGATTAGTTTAGGGAATTTATTGGATAAGTATGAAAGAGGAAAACGGCGGCTAATCCACCCCCTCCCCCCTTAATTTAGATAAATGTTGTTTTATTTATTATTTTTTTATGAAGAATTATCTAATTTCATTTTAATTTTAGATATAGGATAATTCTGATGAAGCACCTCCATAATTAGTTTTGGGTGTTCATTTGTTAAGTATGAAGGGAAAGGTGTAATCGCCTTATTTTAGATAAATTGTTTTTTCACGCACAATTTACCGATTTGCTTCAAATTTTGGATATAAATTCTTTCTTATAAGACGCTTACCTGATTTGTTTTGGGTATTGATTGGTTAAGCATAAAAGGGGGAACACGGGGCTACCCCCTTAATTTAGATAAGTGGGTTTTTCATACAGAATTAACTGATTTGCTTCAAACTTTGCATATAGGTTCA
Source organism: Maratus speculifer (assembly GCA_964019185.1). NCBI lineage: Eukaryota > Metazoa > Arthropoda > Arachnida > Araneae > Salticidae > Maratus > Maratus speculifer. Next base: position 183,618,607 of record OZ025296.1, on the reverse strand, counting down.
TTCTGATAAGTCTCTTCTCTGGTTAGTTTTGGGAGTTCTTTTGTTAAGTATAAAGGGGGGGGGGGGATTACATCACCTTAAATTAGATAAATGGGTTTTTATACGGAATTATCCGATTTGCTTCGAATTTGGTTGCAAGTTCATTCTGATAAAGTGTGTCTAAGATTAGTTTGGAGAGTTCAATGTATAATTATAATGGGGGGGGGGAGGTAAGGAAGCAAATCCTCGCTTAGTTTGTTTTTCGAGGGACATTATTCTTTGAAAAATAAATCTGTAATATAAAATTAATGTGAATAGTCTGCGAGCTTAATGCTATGAGTTTAACTGGGAAATATTGTTTTTATGTTTATATTTTTAACCGTGAGACAAAAAGAAAACTTTGTGTATTAAATTTGAAAATACAGGGAAGGGCGATCATCCTCCCCTGCGGGAGTCCATGCTCCAAAAAATTACTATTATCCTCACCCAGGAGGTAATCAATAATTTTATTTATTTGAACATAAGTTGTGGGATGAAACAAGATATCATATTATTGGAGATCCGATTGAAACGCATTATTGTGTGCGCTCCGAAAAGGAAGTGGGAAAAGAATATTCCCGCATGGTGCACTCCCTAGGTTTCTTGCTGCAAGGAATCCGTAAACCGATATGGTGGGGTAACTTACTGATGAATTCAGATTAAAAACAAGGTCAGATTCGGCAGATAAATATCGTGAATAAATTTTGCTTTCTTAGATTCGATATTGATTGCTCTTCCGGTATTGAAATAAAGCTTCACAATTTATCGAGCAAAAGTTTGATTTCAACTTAGAATGTATAGATGGGAATGCGATACGAGAATATTTCGCGTTAATTTAAAATGTAAAAAACGGAATATGATTAAATTAAATATATTGCTGGCTCTCAGAAGTGCGTTTCTGTTCTACTTTCAACTCTCCTTTCCTCCAATAAAAGCTAATGAAAAAAAAGGTATATATACTTTATATATATATATATATATATATATATATATATATATATATATATATATATATACATATATATATAAATACTTTTATAAATACATCCAAAGTTATTCAGACAATACCAATAAAAGAACCAATGAAACCAGTATTGTTACAATCATATTGTTAAAAACAGTTGAAGTTTGAAGAGAAATAGAAGGCAGATTACCAAATTACTAAGAAATATGTGGATAAATGGACATTATATAACCAGAGTAATTCATATATTACCATACAATAAACCAATGAAACCAGTATTTTTACAATCATCTTATTGAAAACAGTTGAAGTTTGAAGTGAAATAGAAGGCAGATTACCAAAATAATGAAAGATAAATGGATAAAAAGGCAGTATAAGGCTTTTCTATTAAACTACTTCTTCAGGGGTGTATAGTTTAACAAAAAAGCAAAAACATCCAACCAGTTTCTGTTATGAGTCGTGCTGAAAGCTAAGAATTCGACTCACAATACACCCGACTGGCTGGAAGCTATTCAGATGACAAATTAGTAGAAAGATACACATAGAAGAAAATAAAATCAATATGACAAAATAACAATAATACATTATTCCATTAAAAAAAAGGATATATATACGAAGATATTTACCATTACCCATATCCTAGCAAGATTTGTAGTGCAATCAGATACAAACTACATGTGACTTACTAACAGTCAAGGTTATGGTCATAGTATAAGTCACATAGATAATAAAATAAAGTTGTAACAATAATTATAAAAATTAGTAAAACATATATTATACTATATAATTCATAATATATTTAGAAAAAAATAGATGCTACTATTAGAAATATTATATTTTTATTTTTTATCAATTATTAATATTACTATATTTATTAATTAACTAGAATATATTACTACAACTTCTAGCAGAAAATTATTTTAGTGCTGCCATCTAAAGGATTAATATATTAATTAAATTATATGCTTATGGTGCTGCCCTCTATTATAGGAAAAAAATAAATTATTTATTAGCTAAGAATTTCCAAGAATAATTTCTATTCTAATATTTTACAAATAATTTCTTTAAGACAAATACAATAGACAACCATATCTTATCTCAATAACTTGATCATTTTTAAGTTATGCATATTAGTTTTTAGGAAAACATAAACTTTAATACTATGTGTAAAGTTTTTTTTATTATTAAATATATAATAATTAACCATTGCGTATTATCCAGACAACACCGCCCTCCTCCGTAATCTAACATCTAACCCACCCAACCATCCTATTATTCATATTTTTGTATTTTTTATTTTTTTGTATTTTTTATTTTTTTGTATTATTTTTATTTTTTATAATTTTTTTTAAACATTTTTTTACGCAATGTGTTAATTATTTTTAAGATCATGTAATAACTTATTATATATTAAAGACTATAGGAGTTCTTATCAATAACATCATATGGTAATATTGGTTGAAGAGAAAATAGACAATTAATACTAAATAAATGTTTATACAGATAATATTTTTTTAACCAAATGTAAAGGATAACCATATCTTATAGCAGTTTCTTGTACAGTTTTTAAATTATGCATTTTAAAATTATGTGAACAAATATTTTTAATTCTATGGGCAAAATTAAGTAATATATTGACATAGACAGATTTATGTAGGCAAGAATTATAATGAGTAAAGAGGTTTACTTTAAAAGGAAAGTCATTACGTTTGTCATAAATATCAAATAGAATTTTATTTTCAGAAAGCGTATATTAAGATCAAGAAAGTTAATTGTATTATTATTCATATCATTATAACTGTATTTTAAATTTTTGTGGTATTTGATTGGTAGCGAATAGTTAGATGACTTTTTAGAATATAAAATTATTATATCATCAAGATACCTGTATAGAAAACAATTAACAATAGAAGTATTACGTTCATAATAATGTAAGTAGAGATCAGCACAAATGGATGATACAATCCCACCTTGTGGAAGACCGACTATTTGTTTGAATATTGTATTATTAAATAATATATAATTATGATAAAGAATAAATTTGGTTAAAGATTTGAACTAAGATAAAGATACATGTATGTTTAGAGAATTCCTATATTCCTTGAATAATAAATTTATGATCCTGAACATATCTGCAATATCAATTGTATTAAATAAATCATTAAAGTCATATGTTTTGATGTACTTAATGTTTTGTAAATTTTTGATATTATTTACAAGATGTAAACTATTTTTTATACTGTAGAATTTATTATTAGTTTTTGCAATATCTAGCATTTTTGTAAGTATTGTTAATAATTCTTTACCTGCATTATTGTTATAAGTATTACACCCAATAGTTATAGTACGAAACTTTATAGGAATTTTATGGAATTTTGGAATAACCACAATGTAAGGATAGTTAAAATTATGATTCTTTAATTTTAGTAATTTATAATATTGAGCTATATGTCTATTTTTAATAATAGTATCAATATCTGTTTTAATGAAATTTGAACTAGAATTTATTGCTTGATTTAATAATGTAGAGTAATAATGTTTACATATGAAAGCATAGTTGTTAGGAGATTTATCGACATATGTTATGATAAATTTATTTTGTAAGTTTTTTATTTCATCATTTAATTGTTTAAAATTTAAATTGAAGGTATCGATATTCCTATAAAGTTCAATATTTAATTTATCTAAAACATTAAGTTTCCATTCAGTGAAGTATTCCAGAGGCTTATTGTAGTCTATTGAAATTTTATAAATAAAAAGATCTAAATCTAAATTAAACTGTTTTATGATTGATTTGATATTAGTACATGAAGGAACACGATATTTAGTACCATTAGCCATTAAATTTCGTAAAGAATCATTTTCAACGATATTAATATCCCCAGTAATAATGTGACCATGATCTTGATTTACGAAGTTACTATAACAGGGATCATTACAATAACATGGATAATTAGTATTATTGGTTAAAAATTTAGAAAATTTATTGTAGTTAAATATCTTACGTCCAAGTGTAACATTATATTTGAAGGATTTATGTATAGAAAAATTTTTTATAGGGAAATTATTATTTTTATCATTAATAATGTTGTGTAGATTAATTTTATTAAGTACATTATTGATAAAAGTAATTATGAGTTGAGTATTATTAGTTTTTTTATATGTATTTTTAGAAATTTTAACATTAAGAAAATTAATTCTATAGTACAATAAATCAAAGTAAATATCACTAAAATGTGAAGTTAAATCAATACAGTAAAACCTCCAAAGTTGACCACCTCTTCATGTTGACCACATCTCTATGTTGACCAAAATTTATTAGTTTGAATGGTCGCAATGCATTTTCAATGGAGATTTACTTCTCTATCTCCGAAAGTTGTATGTTGACCACTTTTTAGTGGGTTAATTTTCTGTAACTTGACCACTGATGTTTTCTTGAATTTGCTTTTTCCTCTGTTTTTACACCATTCTGTTTTCAGGAATTCCTTTATCAGTCATTTGGCTTATCTGAGCAACATTCGACCCCCTTGTGGTGCTCCATTCATTGTTTTCTTCCAGTTCTATAAAATGGGAGCGAAAATCCAGAATTCCTGGAATCTGTCAAAAAATGCCAGGAGAGTGGGTCTTATATGTATGCAGAATTAGAAAACAACGTATCACTCGCATGTGAAATACATTCCGTTCTTTTTTTTCTGTATATCGCGTTGTGATGGGACTGGACATTTATTTGCGATTTTCTTTAAAAATGGAACAAAGAAAAGCTCTAAAAGAACTTAAATTAAAAGAGAAAGCAGTGTTCTCGCTGTCGCTCGCCATTGTGCCAAATTGCGACTAAATTCTTCATTTGGCGAGTAAATAAGCAATTAGATTCGCCAAATTGCTAGTGCTCAATTTTTGATTTTTCTTTCTTTTCTTTTTAGTTTTTTTCTTTCTTTCCTTGGTGTATGTGTGTTTGTGTTGTTTATCATATTCAATTCCATCGTACTGTCAGAATGGAAACTATTTAAAAGTTTCTTAAACTCTCGTTGCAGAACAATGAATTTAGCAGATATCATCGACTTCATCTATAAAAACGATCTGCAACAACTTGAGTTTTCAGATTCATTATGTATAATATGATAAAATTCTAAATTCACTTAGGAAGTTTTATTTCATAACATTTTAATGAGTTAAATTGGTTTCAGATTTTTTTTTTATTATTATGTAAGATAGTTAGAATATACATATTTTTAATATATTTGTAAAAGATAGTTGGATTTAAATTAATAACAATCGTTCTCGATGCTATAAAAACTTAGATTATTTTAGAACATACTGAAAAAAAAATGGCACACATTAAAGCATTAAAGATATTTTTTTAGTGGTACACGGCGAATCTATTTGGCTAATACTTTTTTCATTTGGCGAATGTTTTTTATTTTTAATTAGCCAAATTACTAACGTTCGTCAAATGTCAGCGAGAACACTGGGAGAAAGTAGTCATACTTAATTTTCTGGAAAGCAACAGCCAAAGAAAAACAGCGGAAAAATTTGGTGTGAGCAACATTTTAAAACCCAAGGCAGAATATCTGGAAAGATATTATTCCGAAAGCAGAAGACTCCAAAGACAACACAGAAAAAAAGTGCCTCGACGCTGTGAACGAAGCCATGTTTCACTGGTTTAAAGAGATGAGATCGGTCAATGCAAGAATATTAGGACCTATGCTTCATGAAGTATTAAAAAAAATTGCAAAAGAATATGAAATTGAGGACTTCCAAGCATCAGCAGGTTGGCTTGAAAAATTCAAACTACGATACAAGATTTCTCAAAAAATTTTGTCTGGGGAATCGAATGGTTTCAGCTGGAATAATGGAGATGTGTACTGAAAAATCCTCGAGTCTGCTGAAGTTTTTAAAGATGAGGACATCTTTAATGCTGATGACTGCGGTCTCTTCTTTAAAGCAATGGCTGATAGAAGTTTAGTAATGAAGGGTGATACTTGCAAAAGAGGAAAACTTTCATAACAGCATTTTACTGTTCTTCTATGTGACAGTATGACGGGAAAAATTGAAGCCTATGGTGACCGGCAAAATACGCTAAACCTTGTGCATTTAAAAATGTAAAGCTGGAAAACCTTCCTGTATTTTGGAGAGCTAATAGATCCAATTGGATGATCAGTGCTTTGTTTAAAGAGTGGATTAGAGGTATTGACGCAGAAATGAAGAAAAAGAAGCGGTCTATTCTGCTTTTCGTGGCCAACTGCTGCTGCCACCCGGAAATGAATAATCTCACAAATAAGAAGCTAAATTTTTTGCCCCCAAACACAACCTTTAGGTCAAGACATTGTTCAATCCTTCAAAGTGCACTGCAGAGCTTAACTTTTGGAATGGGTGATTATGAAAACTCAAATCTGTGGTTCTTCTGCATTAGCATCGTCAACAGCTGCATCAATAAATGCTTTGAGTGTAGTTCATTGAATTAAATTCTGCTTGGAATAAAGTTATGCAAACCACGATTAAGAACTGTTTTAAGAAAGCTGGATTTGTTACAGCTACAACATCGGTGCAAGAGGATGAGCTTCCTCTATCTCTCTTGCCAGTTTTTGATGGAGTTGATTTTGAAGATTATGTTACTGGTGGATGAATTAGCAACATATACTGAACCAGACCCAGAGACAATCTTTAATGAGATACTCACTGAAACTAAGCACAGCGAGGACTCTAAGGTACAAGAAGTGGACGGCGAAGAAGATGATGATCTAAGTCACAACGAAACTAAAAAAGTACCTAACTGAGAAGGAAGATGATCTAAAGTGCATGATGGAGCAACTTAAAAATCTCGCTGCATCAAAATACCCAATCATGCTTAATGGATTTGTAAACTGTGAAAGTGCATTTTGTAGTTATTTAATGAACAAAAAGAGGACTCAAACAAAAAGAGAATTATTCTTTCAAAAATTGTAAAAATGTGCTGCACTTTCAGAAAAAAATAAAAATGAATAAGTGCTAATTTTTTTCTAAATTTTTCCTTACAAATACTAAAAAAGTTTACTAAATTTTTTTTAATATTGTACTAATTTTTTTCTAAAAATTCCCTAAGTTGACCACCTTTATACATTGACCTTTTAGTTACAGTCCCTTGGGTGGTCAACTTATGGAGGTTCTACTGTAGATAGAAATACTTTATAATATAAATTTAGATGTTTCTTTTTTATTGAAAAAATGTGTTTCCTAATATCCTTCCATTGATACGAGTTATTATATTCAGATTCCAACTTAATTATTTGTTAATATACCCTTTTTTGGGGGTTTAAAAAAATCTAAAGAATATATAAAAATGTTATAGATAAGAGAACATAAACAATGAAAAATCTACCGTAATTATTAAACTTTGCTCCTTCAATTAATCCGATCTTTTCAAGAAAGATCAGGGTCCTATTAATGGAATTTTTAGGTCTTAGGCACAGTAGTTTTTCCGATCCCCAAATCAAAAAAGCTGGAAGCATAAGATTGTTCTCAATTTCTGTATTCAACAAACGCAAAACGTTTTGACACATTTACAAATGCATTTTTTAATGGAAAAATATAAAAATGGCAAGCCCGACTGTCGAAGTAATTTGGAATCAAATTCTATTTTCTATTTTTTTTTTATTATTATTATATATAAATAAGTTATTTATTGAGTTATAAGCGATTTTGATCGCGTGACAAAAACGTTTTTCACTCGTCTTTGAGTGGTTCTTTCGCGCGGAAATTCGGTTCAAATCGCCTACTTTGACACTATTTTCTGAAAGACCTACTGCGTTTGCAAAGTAGAAAAAAAAAAAAAAAAAAAAAAAAAAAAAAAAAAAAAAAAAAGATGGAAAAACAGTTTGGTTCAAAGATTCAATATATTCAAAGAAAATTTTTACTTGTATTGCATTTTTATTTATTGAAGTATTAACAAAAATGTTAGGTATTGATAGTTATCTGTATGCATAGATACATTTTACTCTTTTGACATTTCCTACATAATTAAAAAGCATTTATGAATTCGTTTTATTTTTCCGTGATCTAACTCGCTTAAATATATGCATGAACTGTCGTAAATTAACATACATCATTGAGGATTACTATGGCATGTTCGGTATTAAAAAGGGAGTGTGTAACATTTGTAGTTCGTTTGCAGGGACTTTCAAAAGAATTTCGTTACATTCGTCTGTAACGAAAAATCGTTCTAGTGTATTTTAATAATGCTATACTGTTTAAACCATATTGAAATTGATATAAATATGTAAAGTTAACAATAAAGATTCTTGCTATAGGATATAGTATCCATAGCCATTTTTAAGATTGTTTATTCATATAACTCTTTTAAATGCATCAAAAAATAAATTTACAATTTTCTGTTAATGTAGCACGTTTCACAATCTACACCAAATGTATGATTTTCGTTCTTCTTCATCTTTTTTTTCCTGAAAAGAAAAAAAAAAAAATATATGATTTTAAACTTTCACAAATATTTTATGAATATTCCATTTTGTTTGATGTTATTCCTCTCTCAACAACATGAAAATTTCTGACTCATTTTTAAACCCTAAGGCATAAAATTGGCATGCCCGACCATTGAAGCAATTTGACATCAAATATCATTTTCCATTTTTTATAAATAAATTACTTATCGAATTATAAACGACTCTTTTTAACTGAGGACAAGTTTTTCCTCTTTTACATGCTGCCACGTCGGGAATTCATTTCAAAATGCCAATTTTGACAGCCTTTTCTGAAAAATATTTTGCCTTTAACTTAGAAAAAAAGAGAAAGAGAAAATGAAAAACACCGCTCGATTACTTAGTTTATGAATTAAAAAACCGGCCAACATGCATTTTTGAACAAAAATGAATTCAAAAATGGGTCTGAAAGTAACACTCTTGAATTTGAAAACAGTAAGTGGAGGATAATCTTTCCGTCTATTGTTCTTCGACAATATGGTAACTATATTTCGCTTGGGCGTTTTTTGTATATGAATTTGTTTCTAACAATGTTGTTCTCCTTGAATCTACATGAACAGAAATTAAATTTAATTGCTTATAACTTTCTTAGTAAAAATTGCTTTTGCTCAACATTTGGCGTGTTGGTTGCTATATAATTGTGAGATATTTGCGTGGACAACTATGTATATGTTCACCAGAATGATTATAAAAAATCTAATATTACAGTAATTGTTACAACTTTAACTGTTACAGGAATGCGTGGTACTGAAAATGAAATAACATTAAGAGTTTAGTAATTATTGCAAGATAGAATTTTTATAATCATTCTAGTGAACATACATCATTTTCTGCGCGAACGTCTTACAATTATACATTGTTTTAGCTTACAAAAAAGTACTGGGACTCTATTATTCCGCAATATTTAGCAGAAGAACTCATCAAAATTTAAAATATATTTAATAAAATGAATCAAATTTATGTCACAAAATGCGTTACACTTTCATCTGGCAATACATTTAAAATATACGGATTTTCTGACGCCCCAAAGCTCTAGCATACGCTGCTGCAATTTATTGCCGACAAACTCGTAGTGGTAAAACAGATGTTTTTCTCTTATTTTCTAAAATTAAAGTCTCTCCAGTCAAGCAAATTTCTGTTCTTAAATTAGACAATTGCTATATGCCTAAATGTTTTCACCCCTAAAGCTTGAGTAAAAACAGTTTTTAGTAAAAAGTTAAGATCAATTAAATTTCATTTCGAGTCATACAGACCCAAGGAGAACAGCAGAGTTTAAGGGCATATTCAAACCTAAACTGCTTATTTTGTGATTTATTTTTAAATTCATTTTTGCTCTCAAGTGCATCATATTGTTATATTATCTTAAAGACTACACAATATACTGTGCTTGTCTATTTTTGGATAAATGCAGACAATATGCCTCCCTTCCCCCCCCCCCCCAAAAAAAAAAAAAAAAAAAAAAATGCTGTCAAAATGGGTGTTTGGAACCGGATTTTTCGAAGTGGGAGATCTGAGGACGAAAAAAAAAATGGTCATGCTGAGACAATAACTGTTTATAAATCGAATTCCAATGAATAGAGCGAAAAATGAAATCACACGGCATCGTATGCACCTCTTCAAAAATCACCTAAGCACGTTTTATGTTTCTACTTTTAAAAATGAGTCCGAAAATGTATTAGAAAATTTCGAGCTGTTGATGGTGGAAAAATATTTTTTCGAATACTTAAAGCGAAATACTGCATACACAGAAAAATGTTGAAGCGAATTAGCAAGCGAAATACAGTTATCATTGTCGAAGGATAAACACGGATAGAATATCCTCCACTTACTCTTGAAAAGATTCCATCTCATTTGATTTGGAAACTTTTGTCCGCTTTGACAACCCAATGAAAATAAGAAATCGTTCCGAATCTTCTTACAACCGACCACCCTCGTTCTGAAATGCTCCTTGTTCGAAATCGGACGCGATCGGCGGGAATCCTCTTCGGTGGCCCTCGCCTCTGCCGAAGACACCAGGGTGGGCTACGCATGACCGAATGTCGGACATCCGATGCCATTCTCTGCTTTTTTATATTACCTGTATGTACAGAGAGAAGGAGTAAGCATACGGGCAAATAATAATAAAAAAAAACTTTTTCTTGTTTCAATAAAAAGAGAAATCGAGCGACAAAGGCGACGCATCTTAATATCTCTGAAAAACATGGTTTGACGCCCTACCCCCAAGGGCCACCCGCCAAAGCGTTGAAGAGTACAGAATGCGTCAACCAACAAACAAATATGGATGCTTGCTGAAAGATCGTCTGGGATCGCTTTCCAGTGCGCATCGAATTACACGCTTCGATAATGGGAATATTAAAAACGATTTGGAAGATAGCAAGATAAAAAGAAATAAAAAAAAATCTTTTGAAGGGGGATGGATATAAGAAAGACTTCCATAGTATAGTAGATGTAAATCATGGTAAGTATTGCAGTCATGGCCTGAGAAATAGTCTGGAGAAATTGTGCGAATATTTCTTTTTATGGCAGTGATGTATGCTGACTGTCAAAGCGACTTGATCTATGTATAGGCAAAAAACTCGACTATCTTAAATGATAATCTTATTTAAGTATAGCTTGCATCTTCCTCTTATTTTTTGTCCTTGAATACAAAATATGTGTATGTGTGTGGATATATGTACAGGGTGATTCAAATATCACAGAAGAAAGAAAAAAATGTCTGTATAGTCCGTAATTTGTTGCCGGTTTATATTTAAGGGTGAGAAATCTCAAATTCCCCTCGCTAAAGTTGAGAAAACATGTTATGCCACAATAATAATAATAATAATAATTAATAAATAAATAATCTGGAAAATTGTGTATGAAATAAATAATAAAATCTGAAACATTGCTAAAATTGAGAAAACATGTTATGCCACAATAATAATAATAATAATAATTAATAAATAAATAATCTGAAAAATTGTGTATGAAATAAATAATAAAATTTGAAACATTTGTAAGTGAAAAGAAAAAAAACTTAATATATATATACAGTTACAACTTAAAATGAAAGAAATGCATAATTTTTTAACAAGTCAGTGCAATGTAAAACTTTAATATTTTAATATAATACTGCAGACATTTTTTTCTAAACGAATCATGTGTGATGAAACGCAAAAAGCATTAGTAAGTGTATAATATCGGTTAAACCATTTTGTAATATCATATTTTCCCTACGTCTCCTGAAACTCTTCCTTAGTCTGTTATCATTTAAATATGAAATGATTAGTAGAAAAAGTAAGTACATTTGTTATACTTCAGACAATGAGATAATCTTTAAACTTCAGTAAGTCTCTTTGGATAAGTACGATTAACATCATTAAAGTAAAAGTATTTTTTTTCTCAGAATGGAAAAAAAATTCGGACCTTGAAAGGGTTATGTTCAGTGGCGCCAACTTATATGGGCCCATGGGGCCCGAGGCCACCCATTTTTAACCCTCGCATGCCTGATTTTAATTCTTCTATTTAATTATTTATTTCATTATGTTTTATGATTATTTTTTCCCTAGAACAAAATTTATTTTGTCAATGACCATGTGTTTTAATTCTCCAATTGACACCCATACATCCCAAATTACTGAAATGTCCATGTTTAACTTTCTGCTATTTCAAATTGTAGTCACATTCACTACATGATGATGTTACAATAAACATTAGTATCTCTATAAGGAGAAATGTATGATAATATAATTTAATAAAATTTAGTAAAATTGCAACTTTATTAATACATGATAGCTTGATTTCAAATTCGCATCTTTCACCATTTGCCCACTCTTCAAAAAAGAACTGATTGGTTGTACCATTTTACCAAAATATTTTTGAGCCCACCCAATATTTTTCGGCCAACCCAATATTTTCCAAAAGTTGGCACCACTGGTTATGTTAAATTAAATCTTTTAAAATAACTAAAAAGTATGTCCTTAATCAAGAACACCAGTAAAGAAAATGTTTATCAACTAATCCTAGAGAACGAAAGAATATCAAATAATATTTCCATCTCATTACATTCAAAAAACTAATTTATTTACAAGAGTAATAAAAAGCTAATTTATTCAATGGTAGTTTAAAATAAAATATTTCAATTTATTCATCCAGCTTTCTTGGCCTGAAAAAAGTATTTTTTCTTTTCCCATAAGTCACATCTTGCTTTCGAAATCCATAATGTGCTGCTCTTATCTGTCCTCCCTGCCTCGTTTTTATCAAATTTGTTATCTTTGCGACACAAATTACCATAATTCCACCTCTTTCCACAGCGTTCCGCTCGACAAAACTTTAATTGCACCTTCACAAAAAAAAAAAATGACCGCACTCACGGACAAGATTTCGGACGGAGATTTCTAGTTTGTGCAACGGTTTTTATTGTTAGCGAACCAACTTTGACTTAATTGCAGCATGCAACTATCTTTTCATGCAAATTGCTTATAACTCCGGGGCGGTCAGATAAAACTTGAAACCTTTATATATATTTACACGCGAAAACTGATAGAGAAAGTAGCGTTTGAGTTGTAAAATTTCGATAATTTGACCAGTCTTTTTGTCCATAAAACCAATATCTTCAAGAATGTTTCAATTGATTCGTGATTAAACTCTCCGTAGAAAATAATAATAATAATGATAATCGTGTATTGAAAAGAAAATACCGTTTGTTGTCCGGGTTTATTTTGATAACATCTTTAGATACGTCATTGTACATAACTTTTATTATTCTTCGAATTCGGATCTATGAGGCATTTCGGAGATTTCGGATGGAAATTTCTAGTTTGTGGAACGGTTTTTATTCGAACCAACTTCGACTTAATTGCAGCATGCAACTATCTTTTCATGCAAATTGCTAACGACTCCGGGGCAGTTAGATAAAACTTGAAATCTTTCTACATATTTACACGCTAAAACTGATGCAGAGAAAGTAGCATTGAGTTGTAAAATTTCAATAATTTGATCAATCTTATCGTCCATAAAACGAAGATCTTGAAAAAATTTTCAATTGATTCGTGATTAAATTCTCCGTAGAAAATAATAATAATAATAATTGTGTATTGAAAAGAAAATTCCATTTGTTGTCTTAAACCGGGTTTACTTTGATAACATAGACACCTCATTGTACAGAACTTCAATTATTCTTTGTATTCGGACAGAGATTTCTTAATTTGTGCAACGGCTTTTATTGTATGCGAACCCAACTACCTTTTCGTGTAAATTGCTATAACTCACGGGGCAATTAGATAAAACTTGAAACCTTTCTATATATTTACAGCCGAAAACTGATACTGTGAAAGTAGCATTGAGTTGTAAAACTTCGATAATTTGATCAATCTTTTCGTCCAAATAAAACGAACATCTTGAAGAATGTTTCGATTGATTAAGGGTGTATTTCGATTCAAACTGCTTATTTTCCGATTTATTTTTGAATTCACTTTTGCTCCCAAACTTATCAAACTCGCAGATTCTCTTATTTAGAAACTACACAAGGTGCCGTGACTGTCAATTCTTTGATAAATGCAGAAAATATTGCAAAAAAAAGCAATCAAAAACTGCATTTTGAACAGAATTTTCCGAAGCGGGAGATTTGGGAATGAAAGAAGGTGTCATACTGAGAAGATAATTGTTCATAAATTAAATTCTAATGAATGGAGCATAAAATGACATCACACGGCACCTTGTACGTCTCTTCAAAAATCCTCTCAGCAAGTTTCATGTTTCTACTTTTAAAAATGTGTCTGAAATTGTATCGGAAAATTTCGAGTTGTTGAAAGTGGAAAAGCGTTTTTTTGAATACACCCTTAATGATTAAATACTCCAAGGGTGTGTGTGGGGAGGGAGGGGAATCGTAAATTGAAAAAAAAAAAAAAAAAAAAAAAAAAAAAAAAATCCGCTTTTTAACCACGTTTTAGACATTTTATTGTACATAACTTTTTTTTTTTTTTTTTCGAACTCGGATCTCAAAACAATACATTTGCATCGACTGAAGGATTTTCTTTAGCATCAAAGCGGATTTAGATGCGAACGAAAAGAATGACAAAGTTATACCAGTTTGGAGTAACTTTGTCATCTAACTTCAGATATGCTTTAAATGCTCGCAAAAGACAATTTATAACAAAGTTATCTCAGATATCGATCATTGTAAAAAAAACGGACGATTTTACGGAATTATTACTGGTAATCTAGACGCCGGTATAAAATACTGTTTTTTAACGGAAAAATTTCCGTAAATTCTGGAAAAAACTCGAAAAAACGGAATATTTTTCGAAAGTTTTTCCGTTAAAAAACAGTATATTATACTGGCGTCCAGATTACCAGTAATACTTACGTAAATTTGTCCGTTTTTTTTTTTTTTTTTTTTTTTTTTTTTTTTTACAGTGATGCAGAATAAAAATCAGCCAATACCGGGATGAATAGGTAGCTTTCATATTCTTTACTTAATATATATATATATATATATATATATATATATATATATATATATCAAGTTATATTATTTAACTTTACAAAATTGAAATTAGTGGAACACGATAATTTAAGATTCAGTACTTGTTTTTATCATACTGAATACAAATGGGATTTTCGAGAAATTACTCAACTTATACAATCTGGTTTTATTTAATAAAACGATTTATATTCAGTGGCCAAATTCGGCAATATAATGAAGTACCTGATATTTTAAAACAGCATGATGGATGGAATTAACCAATGAGCTTGATCGAGATCTTAGTAAGTCTTGTGCATATGCTCACGCACATCGAAATCGGATGACATATCCGAGTGTTGTCAGGCAAATCGACTTTTCAAAATGTCACCCACTTTAGAAATTCAAAGTGCTATAACTCAGCCATATTTAAAGATATAGACTTAACAAAAAATGTTTTGCAATCTTTGTATCAAGATCAAACACATAGAATAAAAATATTTTTAATTTTTAATTTTTTTGTACTTAATTTAATTTTTTTTTTTTTAATTTGAATAGACGTCATTTTGAAACAAGATTTTTCAAGATTGAGTTTATAGTAATCTAAAACCAAAGCTCTCTGTGGAGTTGCCCTTTTTGTTCCAATATTTTGCTTGCCATTACTGCCGAACAATAATAGTAGACTTGCAAATCTATTGCAAATTTTGGATTGCAAATTTTATTGCAAATTTTGGATAAATCTACCTTGAAGTTTATTGTTTGGAATAAGTAGTGGATAAAAAGGTTACCCTCTGATAATTCCATAAGTTTAAAATATTCAACTAAGTTTACAATCTACACAGTCTCAGTCCAAAGCTCTTAAACCAATTTTTTTCGCAGTATTTAATAAGGATTCCAACCATTCACTGATTTATGATTTAATTTTTATATACATGAAATATTATTGTATATAAAAAAAAATCGGAAATTGCACGTCAAACGTATAGCAAGTGAGGTGAGTACTACAACGAAGTTTTTAAAATATTCAGATCTTGGTGTAACTATACTTTGGATATTGTATAAGTATCCTAAATCTTTTGTGTGTCCCTGTAAATACTATTTGCTTTGTATTATACAGGAAATAATTTGTAGTACATCTCAGCAACATATATCAACTTCATAAAATGTAAAATATTTTAATGTAATTAAAATGCACCAGTAGGGGAAAAATGCCGGTCCGACTTCAGGAGGAGGAGCTGAGGAGCTGAGGAGGGAGGAGGGCTCCTCCTCCTCACTCCTCCTCCTCACACCTCCTCCTCAATCCTCCTCCTCCTCATTTCTCCTCCTCAATCCTCTTCCTGACATCGTCTTGTAAGAGAAGGGGTTAAAAGGGGGGATTAATTTTTTTCGCGAAATTTGAATATTTTTTGCTATAAGAGAGGGGTAAAAAGGGGATAATTTTTTTAAGTATACTACAGTACGAGCGGTTCTTTTGACTGTTGATTAAGAGATGAATGATTCATATTAAATTAAAAATAGTAATTAATTAAAAGGTAATTAAAAATAATGAAGGGAATTTTTCGGGTGGTGATTTATTAAGAAATTTTAATAATTTAAACTTTAAAATTTTCAACAGTTTAAATTTATTTTGAGTCAAGTGTAAAAGTGAATCCAATTTAACAAATGAATCATTAAAGTTAATTTCAAATAATAATTAAAAATAATGAGTGAAAAATAATGAACACATTTTAATTATTTCGGCGTGCTGTAGTATGATAGGTTATTTTAATGTGGTAATTTTTTTCGATAGAGTTTTGCTGTTGTTCATTAAAAAAGATTAATGAAAAGTAATACTACCTTTTGAATTTCATATCTGGAAGAGTGTGCCCTCATCTTTTATCCGGGCTTGGGACCGGCATTCTCTGCTTAAGACATTGTCTAGTCATAAGCAGCGAATGGCAGATTTACACACTCACATTCACACACACATTGACACACACACTTTTTGAAGATTTTGATATCTTCATTTTTTTATTTTCACTTTTTGTAAACTTTTTTTTTTTCACTTTTTGTAAACTTTTTTTTTTCACTTTTTGTAAGATTTTTTTTTTTTTTTTTTTTTTTTTTTACCTTTTGTAAACTTTTTTTCATTTACGTTTTGGGTATTTGCCAATGCCCGTAAGCTAACTGCTTATCCCATCTTCTAATATATAACGTTTGTCATCAAAGGGCGAGAGACATTTTTTATTTTGCTTCATAGAATATAATGTATGTAATCGCTGCCCGATTCTGGTTTGAACTTCAAATGTTGTTTTCTGGTCTATAAGGCAATTTACATAATCTTGATGAGTAAGCTTCTTTCGAACAATTCTTGTGGAGATCCCCTTGGCTCTCTTCTTCTCCTCATCACAAGTCTTGATGGAATACATCTTCGACTTTAAACCTACAAATTCGTGGACAGCTCTTCCATTCAACTCATCTTTAAACTTCCCCAAAACTTTTCGATTCACTGTGGAATAAAGAGGGTTATCTTGGGGATAATCAGAAAAGTCGAATTCGGAGCTGTGGAGTGCCAAATCCCTTTGTAGGTTATCAGTCTTGATGAGATATGTGAGACTGTCGGTATCGGTGAAAAGCAGCAATGAACGATTTCCACTATAATTTTTTTTTTACGAAATTATAATGGAAATCATACATTAAAACCTTAGACAACTCCAGTATCGTGAATCCGACGTAAATGGGTCTGTTCATTAAGATACTGGGTTTCTGCCTTTCAACCGCCGTCAGACCCTCATCAAATATCTTGAATGATTTGAAGAAGGGTGATGCTACCAGCTTTTCAGATCTTGCGGAAGTATTGCATAGCTCCACATTTCTTCGCTTCCTGAGATTTTCTATACACTTTCCATAAATGCTGTTATTTAAAAGTTTGAAGAAATCCTTTTGAAAAGTGGTAGTGGCTCTCTTTCGTTTTTCGGTGTTGAAATCGATGTATTCTTTAAGCCAAGGGGATTGCTTGAACTGCAGTACTTTATGTACATGTTGCAGCTTGAGTCCCAACTGTAAATATAACTGTAAATTGCGATAGTGGCAAATGTACTTTTTTTTATTCATCAAATTTGGAATAAGTTTGGGAGTACCCTTAAATTCCCTCTCCAGCAAACTCTTCGCATAGGGTGAAAGCATTTTTTCTTCCACGGTCAGTCTTTCAGGCGCGAGTGGATATTCGTTGTGTGATATATGAAGGGATTCAGGTACTCCAAATCCACTTCAAATATATAGCCAATAGAAGAATCTTTCTTGATTTTCAAAATGTCCTCTGTTGAAAAATTGGTATCTTCACACCACCGAAACCCTCCGTACGGCAGACTTTGGGACATAGCCCAGCCATACAAATTGTTAGCATCCCAGTAGAGGATATGGGACGTATCTTCATTTGGGTCGTAGTTTGGGACTTGTGTATTATTGGCGGTCGCAAATCTGTGGGAAATCTGCGACACGCCACCACGAATTCCTTGTTCGACGAATAGTAACATATTTACGTCAGTGAGCAATTCTAATTCCACCCCCGTCATCTTCAAACAGGCCTGCCAAGACAAACCTGGTGAAGTGACGAGGTGGGCTGCGTCAATATCGTAGAATTGCTTACACAAGCCCCGGAAATTTTCAAACACGTCAGCCAACAGTAACACGTCGGTTTTCACGTAAAGATTGTGATAATCACCAAGGGTTTGCATCTGGAAAGTGGACCAAATTTTTTCTGCATGCTTGTAATCATCTTCACTTATAGGTTCTTCTGTTAAATTATTGTAAAAGGCTGCTGGTGGGGGGAGATGATCTTCATCAAATTTCTTAAACGATGAAAAATATGAATATGGATACACTCCTTTTCGAGTGAGCAAGGATAAGTCTATTGAGGGAAAATGTTTCTTTAAAATTTTGAAGTCATCCTGTTGAAGATTGGCTGTTAGTTTATCCAGGGACGTTGGCAAGAACTGAAGAGAATCTAAGAAGGAAAATTGGATGGAAGATGTCTTTTCTTTTAGTTTGAAAGTTATATAATCTTCCAAAGTGGCAGCGATTACATCTATGTGAAAATTGGGATAGCAGCCTAGCTTCTTCATAATGTGATGGGCATCATATTTTTCAAATTGTGGAAGACCACTGGGATAACCTTCGACTGTTTATAATTTAAGTTGCAGAAGGGATGAGCAGCTCCTCTGTACTTTGATGATATGTGGCAGTGATCTCGAACTCGTTTCTCTCCCAGGGCCTTCCGACAAATGCAGCATTCTGTTGCCTCTTGAAAAGATTTTTCTTCTTCTTTAGTTAAACGCATAAGTGCGATAGTCATAAGTTTTTGCTGTAATTCATCTTTTTAGGCCATCAAATCATTGATGAATTCACAAACGGCATTTTCGCCTCGATACACTTTAGCATGCTTGTAGATAGCACTGTCAGAGCCCACAATAACGTATGCATATCCGCAAGCGACATGTTGTGCCGTTTCAGTTTGGAAAGACTTGGTATTGGAGGGTTCGGTGGTGACTATCGGCACGAGGAGGGATTCGAAATCAGCATAAATTATAAATGGAACTGGTGCTTGCAAATGGGTTCCTGTAAATGTTATGATATTTTCACCTTCCTCAGGCATTTTTACAACTTGGGGAGATTGTTTATAACAATAGGGTGCATGGTCTTGAAGGAGTTCTTCACGGGTAAAGCCATGGAGACATCGGAAACAGTAGAACGCTTTGTGTGCATGTTTGGATCGATGACTCATGAAACGTGAAAAATCATGGATCAGCGTATAATGGGTGTTTTCGCCATTGCTGATCAAAAGAAGATTAATCACGTCTGTGTTTGTCTTCTCTGACACATGTAAAATATATAGTTCTCCCTCCTCGTAACCGAACACATTAATCCGAAGATTATTTTGGGCTTCGATGAGTGGAATTTTCGTATAAGGTACTGGGTAGGTTACTCCATTCATATTCAAGGTATGTTCAAAAGGCTTGTAGTTATTTACTCGATTAGGATTTTCCTTATAATTCAGCTTCCTTTGATGGGCGAGGAGACACCATAATAAACATTTCTGATCTTCGAAATTCTGTATATTCAGAATGGCTTCCTTGCCTTTTAGATCTTGAGGAAGCTGTAAGTAACTGCTTCCCTTGAATGGTTGATAGTTGCAAATTTTCAGTTCCAAATGCTGGACATGTTTAAGTACCCACCCAGAACCTCTCTGTAAAAATTTTTCGAAACTTTTTATAATCTTCTTATGGGCTTCATTCAGATGTTCTTCCAAATAATCGTTGGTGAATTCTTGATAAGTTAAAGATGAGAAATATGTCGATAGTGATTCACTTTCCCCACCAGCAGATGTTTTTTCAAGGAGCACTTTGATTAATAGCCTCCATTTGATAGATCTTTTCTCATGAATGGCTTCGTCTAGGGAGTCTAAGAGTTCTTTCCTTTTTCTCTCGAAGAAGGTGGTGATGTCATAAATATAGTCCTTCATCTTCACCGTCAAAAAAGATGCTTCGAAACACGTTTAATGAATCCACTCGTTTTTGATTTTTTTTCGATGTCTAGAGTCAAGTCTTGGCTTTTTTACTGAAACGAAGTTTGACGTGTTACTGTGGCTGACGCGTGTATGATGGTTGAGATTCTCTTTTCTGGAGAATTTTTCTCCACATTCACGACAGGAATAATTAGGATTTACGTGAGAGGCTAAATGTCGCTTGAGATTATCCCCTCGTGTAAATACAGCCTCACAAATATTACACTTGAAACGACTGTCTTCTGCAGAATGAGATTGTTTGTGGCGAAGAAAATTATCCATTCTCATGAAGGACTTTTGGCAAATCTCACAGATGTATGCTGAGGAATCCTCTTTTTCATGGGTAAGTTGATGACGTTTTAAATTGGACGCCTTTGCGAATGATTTCTCACACATGCGGCATAGATGTACATCCTGTAAAAGAAGAAAAACCCTTGTTCATTTTTTATTTTACTTTTTAAAAACATTTTTAATTTAAGCCTTTTAAAATATTAAATTTATTTAATTTTAATAAAAACTTAAATATTCCCCAAAATACTAAAATTAAAACTGTTTAACCCGTTTAAAACATGAAATTTATTTCATTTGAATAAAAATTGAAATATTCCCAAAACATTAAAATTTAAAGTTTATCAAAATAGTTTCCCCCTTTTAAATGTTGAATCTTTCTCACGAAAATTAAAACACTCATAAAAGTTTTAAAAAAAGAATTATTTAAAAACCTATTTTCAACCTGTAAAAGTCATAGAATATACTTGAAAAGAAAAAAATTACCTTCGATGTTGATGGAACAGCTTCAGACTTTGCCATATCCGATTTTTTACTAAGTCTGGTGTGGATGAGTTCATGCCTTTTTAAATTGTCTTTTCGGGAAAAAGATTTTCCGCACTCCTTGCAGAGATGCTCATCCTGAAAATAAATTTAACCTCGCTTTACAAACTAGTTT
The DNA here is from genome assembly GCA_964019185.1 of Maratus speculifer. NCBI lineage: Eukaryota > Metazoa > Arthropoda > Arachnida > Araneae > Salticidae > Maratus > Maratus speculifer. Next base: position 183,597,226 of record OZ025296.1, on the reverse strand, counting down.
GAATATCCCGAGTTTCATTTTTAAAAAGGGTCTTCTACTATAAAATCAAACTTTGAGTTTTAAAGATTAAGTTTAAAATATTCCACTTAAAGTTTAAAAGAAACTTCATTAAAAATGCTTACAAATTATTTCAGTTAAAAAAAACTTTCTTAAATAAATTTTAAGTTTTAGTTAAACAAGTCTAAAAATATTCACTGCAATAGACTTTAAATGAATTTTTAAAATAACTTTTTTTTATATATAATATTCAATTTAGATAATCTTTTAAAAATATTTACATACCTTGGAAGAAACTGTTTGGGACTTAGTAGTGGTGATCACATCCTTTAACGTTTGAGAAATTTCCTGCTGAAAAAGATATACCCCCACAAAAGGTTATACCACGATTTCTTTTTAATAACAAATAGCTAAGCATTTCATTAAAATTACATTTTTTTTCTATTATCGTTAACACTTATTTCATAAATTTTAAAGTTTAAAATCATTAATTTATATAAGATTACAAAATTTTAAATAGTAAGTTTAAAATCATTGATATATATAAGATTACAAAATTTTAAATAGTAAGTTCAAAATCATTAATTTATATAAGATTACAAAATTTTTAATAGTAAGTTTAAAATCATTAATATATATAAGATTACAAAACTTTTAATAGTAAGTTTAAAATCATTAATATGCATAAAATTACAAAATTTAGGTTAGTAAGTTTTTAATTAAAACACATAAAAATTGATTAATTTTCTTCATAAATAAAAAATACCTGTTTCAATTGATTTTTCCTATCGATCTCTTTTAGAGCAGCAATTTCAATCCTATCAATCAGCTCAATTTTACTTGGTGAAAATTCCATATTCCACTAAATAACAAGAAAATTACCCTTAACATCCTTTACGTGAATAAGTCATTCGAAAACTGATTTAAACATTCACTTTTAAAAGGTAGGAGGAAAGCTTTATTTATAAAAGAATATAGTTAAAGTTTAAAATTTACTCTTTCTTACACTTAGTAATGCATTTAAATAAAACCCATAGATTTTAATTTTAGAAAACTAAACCAAAGTGTTTATAACTTTTTCACTCGATCAAAATAAAGTCACTACGTTTATTCGAAATTAGAGAATGAGTCATCCTCTTGTTTATGCATGAAAACAACATTTCCGTAAAAGGGGCAAAGCTAAATTTTTAGTATATTCTTTCTTAGGATATTGTTCGTGAAAAATTATATTTTAAATTAAACTTTATACATAGGACATACTTTGAGAAGGGTGTAAACATATTAAAACTTTAACTTTAACTTTAAAAAAAATCACTCCAATTAAAGATGACTCATCAATTTTGTTTAAACATGCATGTCCGGACATAAGTACATACACATTGCTTTTAAAAATTTTTCATTAAAACTTTGAAATAAACTAAAAGATTTTCCGCACTCCTTGCAGAGATGCTCATCCTGAAAATAAATTTAACCTCGCTTTACAAACTAGTTTGAATATCCCGAGTTTCATTTTTAAAAAGGGTCTTCTACTATAAAATCAAACTTTGAGTTTTAAAGATTAAGTTTAAAATATTCCACTTAAAGTTTAAAAGAAACTTCATTAAAAATGCTTACAAATTATTTCAGTTAAAAAAAAAAACTTTCTTAAATAAATTTTAAGTTTTAGTTAAACAAGTCTAAAAATATTCACTGCAATAGACTTTAAATGAATTTTTAAAATAACTTTTTTTTATATATAATATTCAATTTAGATAATCTTTTAAAAATATTTACATACCTTGGAAGAAACTGTTTGGGACTTAGTAGTGGTGATCACATCCTTTAACGTTTGAGAAATTTCCTGCTGAAAAAGATATACCCCCACAAAAGGTTATACCACGATTTCTTTTTAAGAACAAATAGCTAAGCATTTCATTAAAATTACATTTTTTTTCTATTATCGTTAACACTTATTTCATAAATTTTAAAGTTTAAAATCATTAATTTATATAAGATTACAAAATTTTAAATAGTAAGTTTAAAATCATTAATTTATATAAGATTACAAAATTTTTAATAGTAAGTTTAAAATCATTAATATATATAAGATTACAAAATTTTTAATAGTAAGTTTAAAATCATTAATATGCATAAAATTACAAAATTTAGGATAGTAAGTTTTTAATTAAAACACATAAAAATTGATTAATTTTCTTCATAAATAAAAAATACCTGTTTCAATATGATATTCAACCTATTTGGTTATGTCTCAGCATATCTTTATAAAATTTATCTAAAAAACCTTTAATATCAATGTTTAAAAATATGCGAATAATTCAGTTAGTCTTTTATAGATGATTATTTTCACTTCCATTATTTAAAAAACATTTTTAAATAAAATTATTACTGATATCAGTTTATGTCAGTGTTATGAAATGTGCATGCAAAACTTTTAATTCTAATTTTCACATTTTATTATTTCAAGTTATTGTTTTCAAGGTGTACTAAAATTTGGAAAAAATATTTAATTTTCATGCATAATTAAATTGAAATAGTTTAACAATAAAGACACATTTAACATTGCATACTCACCTAATCCAACATCACCACAAAAGTACGTCCTACTCAGTCGAAGATTTGGGAAGAAATGAAAGATTCAAAGTCCTTATCAGAAAATGTTATCAGATAATTTTATCTTAAGATATGTGACATCATAGAACATATGACATCAACTAGTCACGTGATGTATATCACATGACCAGTACTTTGTTTTCTAGATTGGTTCTTATAAAAATTCATTTATTAAGTAATTTAATCATTTTAATAAATTTAATCATTTTTAGTTTAATTAATAATAATTATTTTATTACTTAATAATTAATTAATAAGATTAATTAATCTTATTAATTAGTTTAATTAATTAATCTTATTAATAATTATTAAAATGATTAAATTACTTAATAAATGAATTTTTATAAGAACCATTCTAGAAAACAAAGTACTGGTCATGTGATATACATCACATGACTAGTTGATGTCATATGTTCTATGACGTCACATATCTTAAGACAAAATTATCTGATAACATTTTCTGATAAGATAATAAATGATAATCAACCTTGAATCTTTCATTTCTTCCCAAATCTTCGATTGAGTAGGACGTACTTTTGTGGTGATGTTGGATTAGGTGAGTATGCAATGTTAAATGTGTCTTTATTGTTAAACTATTTCAATTTAATTATGCATGAAAATTAAATATTTTTTTCCAAATTTTAGTACACCTTGAAAACAATAACTTGAAATAATAAAATGTGAAAATTAGAATTAAAAGTTTTGCATGCACATTTCATAACACTGACATAAACTGGTATCAGTAATAATTTTATTTAAAAATGTTTTTTAAATAATGGAAGTGAAAATAATCATCTATAAAAGACTAACTGAATTATTCGCATATTTTAAAAATTGATATTAAAGGTTTTTTAGATAAATTTTATAAAGATATGCTGAGACATAACCAAATAGGTTGAATATCATATAAAACTTATGAATATTACTAAGCTGAAACATTGAAAACCTGCTTTGATAAGTTATTTTTTCAAGTTAGTTAAGTTATGTTATTTGCATGTGAGACTTTTTTTTATAAAACCATACTGGGAAATAACTAAACAGGTTGATTATCATATGAAACTTATGATTATTACTAAGCTGGAATAATCAAAACCTGCTTTGACAAGTTAATTTTTTCAAGTTAGGTCAGTAACGTCACTTACAAATGAGAATTTTTATTAAAATAATTATTTAAAACTTTGTTGATTTCTTAAGATATTTGGTAAAATGTTAGTAAAATACTAAAAGAAGTATGAAGACCTTGTTCGTTGACTTTAAATTTGTGTATTAAATGAATTTTCCAAGTTTTACCATACACATGCAAAGGTTTCATTTAAGTGAGGAAAAATTATTGCATATGTCATTGTTTTTTCGATTAAAAATGTCAAGTCTTGCATCTTAAAAATTTCATGTGTCAATAAAAGCTTTTTGGTTACTAGGGTAAGCAAATAGCTGGTTGCTGGGGTAAATAAATAGTTGATTTCGAAAAAAGTTGGGTGGTTGGTTGTTGAAAACTTATCAATGAGATGTAAATGAAGGGGAGAGATGAAATAACTTAACAAATAAAACTGAAAACCTAACTCACATAATAGTTGATTTTGAAAACAGTTGAATGGTTGGTTGGTTGATTAAAACATATCAATGAAATGTACTTGAAGGAGGAATATGATAACTTAACAGTTAAAACAGAAAACCTGAGTCACATAAATGATTATCGACATTAAAATTTGTCGATTACTACATATTAGTGAAACATTTTTAAATAATTTGAAAAGTTTTGTAAAATTATTTTAATAATTTGTTCAAACCTTTAATAGTGACTTGTATTTTTTTAATTAATTATTAACATTTGATTTTTTAAATTTTTTTAATAACATTAAAATTATTAACAAGTAATCACACTATCACTGATGAACTAAAATATAATACATTTCATATAAGCAAGTGTTTGAAAATTTAAGCATAAGTAGTGATTCATAAGAAGTGAATATGTCTATTTAACTGACGAAGTGACTCATAAAATCTCAAAGTAATCCAAAATATATGTGATTTTTTCCTTTTCTTCGTGATTTTTAACTGATAAGTCACAATAAAAATTATTTTTGCATGTGTGAAGTAATCACTTTCGACGATCTATCTTACTTTTTAGTTACTAAATTACGGGCCTTAATAGCCCAATGGTTAGCGTCACGTGTTAAAAATGAGAAGTATGATCAGATGTTTGTGGTTTCAAAACCTGCGAGTTAATTCTAATGACATAGACAAAAATTGAAATGAATCTAAAATGACTAACTGTATAGGACTTGTTGGTTTTCTCAACTTAATGGTAATAAACTTTTACAGGGTGGATGCAATCACGTCAATTTCATGGTCTTTGAATTTTCCTAATTTGCACATGATGTGATGTGCATCATAATTACGTATTATAATTAAGCGCCTTGCGACAAATGCAACATTCTATCAACTCCTAAAATTCCTTTTTTTCATACTTATGAAAGCTTTAAAGACTCTATATTTAATAACTTCTGTCCTAATATATCCTTCTCTCACACCATTTGACTTAAAAAGCGTTCAACAAAATCTTTACATCAATATACTAAGTAATGATTGTTCAGAATAAACACCTATTTGATAAACACTAGTATAAAAAACATTAAAAATGAGAAGTTTGAATTGTATTGTGATTGTTTCATTTAATGAAATCGTGTGGTATGCATTATATATTTCTCGATAAAGTTATGAAGAGAAAGCTAAAAATTCAACTGTGATTGTCTTTCATTGTAAAAAATTTAAGACATGTTTAAAAATCTTTAAATTTGGTTACTAAGTGCCTTGTAAGAGGTGAGTGTAAAAAGTGCATATCCATTATTTGATATTTAATAGCTAATTTTACTTGTTAATTTGCAAATGTTTATAATATTTTTGAAAACTTAAGATTTATATTATTTCTAACATACATGGATTTGATCAAGGGAAGAATTTTTATGAATGAATAAGTATTCCTTTTTATTGTGTGATTCATATATTTTTATTTATTCAAATCTTAATTACAAGTTTGTTGTTGTTGTTGTTTAATATATTTAATTGGTGGTTTTAAATTTTTACTTAGTATAAATTTTATTTTCTTCAGTAATTTTAATAAAATTATGCATATTATGAATAAATGTTAGTACATTATATAAATAAGTTTAAAAATGTGAAAGTTAAATCGCTTTGCGTTTCAATATATTTCTGTCAAGTAGTAAAGTTAATTTGTATAAAATGAGTAAATTGCATCGAGTTTTATTCTTAAGAGTTAGTTTAATTCCTGAAATAACAAATTTAAAAACTAACAGAATTAATACAACACATACGTATAGGGGTCAAATGTTAGTATAAAACTGATAATTATAAACTATATAAATTATATTTACGTGTTTAAGTAATGGGGGCAATGATTAGTGTGGTGTTTAAAAAATGAGAAGTTTGATAATTAATTAAGATAATTCCAAAATTGTAAACAACCCACAGAAAGTATGACTCATCAAATCACTAGTTTTAAGTCTTTGCGAAGCAGTCAGATCTTCGTCACTTTTTGATGTCTAAATGGGATAAAAATGAAAGGTTTTAATGCTTTTCCAATGCAATGTCTAATTAAAAAAAAAATCATCCAACGATGTTTTTTTATGGTCTTGTATTTTCGAATAAGAACATACGTGTTTGAAATAACATAACCCAATTTTTTTAAGAAAAGATTAAAATCTCATATATATTATTAAATTATATTATTCATCAAATATATTATTCATTAAATTAGAAGTGTGTTAATGAATATTAAAATATATGTTTGCTAAATTAAAAGATAACAGAATAAATTTTTCTTCGAATATTAATCAATTTTAAGATGAGAATAATTCAACAGGTCTTCGTCACTTCTTAATATCTAAATAATAATAATAATAAAAGCTAAAGGTTTAAATGATTTTCTAATATAATGTCTAGCAATAATAATAATAAAATCATTCAAAGATGTTTTTTTATGATTTTGTATTTACAAATAAGAATGTACATGTTTGAAATAGTATAAGCAATTAAAAAAAAAAAATAAATAAAAATCTTATAAATAAAGGTAATTTCCTAAAACATTAATTAAAATTGTCAAATTTAAAAAATAATTATTAAATAAGAAAATCTGAAGTTAATTGCAATTGAAATATTCTTCTTTCAAAATAGGATTTGATAAGAATGACTTCACCTCTTTGGGGAAATCCTGTCACATCATACCTGTCTTAACTTACTAGTGATTCAAACCAACATGAGGTGTTGATAAGAGTTTATCAAGAATTATTCTTCAAGAAAGTGCGGAATGAAGGCGAATTCATATGTTGGTAAGTAAAATTTGTATATAAAATGTATAAAATGACTAAACTTTTAAATATTAATATGTTTAAGAACATACTTTCAAAGCAATTTATTGCGTGGTAATATTTTAAAATGATTCATAAATTAACTGACTCTCACTTTTTCACTCACGTAAAATATTTCTCTTAAGAAAAAAAATATTCAATTTTCATACAAAAACTTTTTGAATTGCATGAAAGTTGGTTTTATAAAAATATTTTGAAATGATTATTTTCTCAATTGTTACTTCTTAATCCATAAAATTCTAAAGTTCTTAATTCATCGAACTACCCATTCGAATATAAATGATTTTAAAACTAATAATATTTACTTATATTTTTTACATAACATGATGTTTGTATCACAGATATTATGCTTTAAGATTTATCAAACAAATGGTGAATCATTGTACTTTGATTTTTCTTTACATGGGTAAATATTTTGTATTAATTTGATGATTTTATGTTGATACTCCAAACAGTTAGGCCGACGCGCGCGAACACATCTCATTACAAATATTAGTTTAAAAGAGTACCCAAAGTGGGGGTCTTTCTGAAATATCCTTATTGACGCAAGGTTTTCCAAGGTTAAAGGAAAATGACAGACTCCAAACAGTAAAAACCGACGAGCGCGATTAAATGTTAGAACGTAAAATTCCATTTTAAAACATTCTTTCATTTAAATTTTAAAGTTATTTTTTAATTATTCTACAAATTCAATTGCATATTATGTTTCACTAAAAATATCGCTCGAAATAATGTACGTGAATGTGTGCAATACGGGAATCATGTGATCTGCCTCCCCGTGGCGATTCCTGGGTAAAAGTTTTGACCCTAGGTCACTTTCAGCTAAAGATCACACCTATGGGAAAAAAAAAAAAAAAAAAAAAAAAAAAAATTACACACACATACAACATACACATACATACAACACACACATACATAAATACATACACACATATATACAACACACACAACAATACAACACACGCACATACATACAACACATACATACATACACCACACATGCATGCATACAACACACAAACATACATACACACATACATACAACACATACAAAATAATAATAATAATCAATTCAATTAAATTTTCCACAGCATGAAGAAAATCACATATTCCGAACAGTTAGGTCGACGAGCGCGATTCAATGTTAGTACGAAAAATTCCATTTTAAAACATATTTTTTCATTCAAATTTTAAAGATATTTTTTAATTATTTTAAAATATCAAGTGTATAACAAAGTTGACTAAAAATAACACTCGAAGTAATTTTAAAGCTCCTTCATTAAATAAATGTTCAAAATTGTTATTCCCAAATTCCCATTACCAGCATGTGTTATTTACGATAATGGATAGACATAAAGGCGGTGGAAGTCATTCTAAGAAATTCTAAACCAATATTCACACATGATTAGAAGAAAATTATAAACTCCGTACGGTTAGGTTGACGAGCGCGCGTCAATTTCATTGCAAAAAAAATAAAGTCCCCCTATTAAACATTAACATCCACTTAAAACTCCAAAAAATGAAAAAATAATTCAATCTTAACAAAATTACTCCTTTTAAAAAAATTAACTCATTAATTCACCATGAATGAACCCTTCTTAATTAGTTCTTTATTAAAATATCACCCCCCGAAAAAAAAAAAAAAATATCCTTCGTGTATGATTAGTCTAAAATAATAATTTCCCCCAAAATATCCGCTTAACTCATCATGTAAGAGTAAAGTGGAAAAAAAAAATCAAACTCCTTAAAATTTCTGCTTAAAATCAAAAAATAAACTCTTAAATTACACCAGACTGAAAATTTTAAAGTCCCCACATTAAAATTAAAAACCACTCGTACAATAGTACAGAAAAAAACATTCTATGTCCCCAAAATCTCCGCTTAACCCCTTATTTAAAACACGGTGAAAAAAAAAAAAAAAAAAAAAAAAAAAAAGTCGCTTCATTCCTAATTTTTAATTACTTTTTAATTACATTTTTAAATGAACAACAACAAAATTCAATCGAAAAACATACCCCACGTACTGTAACACGCCGAAAATTTTTAAAGTCCCCGCATTAAAAAACACCCCCATACTATAGTATGGTTTAAAAATTCTAATTCCCCGAAATTCCCGCTTAAAATTAAAAAAAAAATCCTTTTAACCCCTTCTCTTACAAGACGATGTCAGGAGGAGGATTGAGGAGGAGGTGTGAGGAGGAGGTGTGAGGAGGAGGAGTGAGGAGGAGGAGCTCTCCTCCCACCTCAGCTCCTCAGCTCCTCCTCCTGAGGTCGGACCGGCATTTTTCCCCTACTTGCACCCCAATCAATGTTTTTTTTTTCAATACTTTATTATAGAGTGATGAGATACTTTTGCGTGGCCCTGCAAAATAATAACACATATTCTTTGCACCGGATATTGCACAGAATGTATATTTCAGCATACTTCATAGATGTATATCAATTTCATTAAGTTCAAAAGAATGTAACATCATTAAAATGCAATTGAAAGTATTTTTTTCCCATTGACCGTAATATAACGGAATATTTTTGATTGTCTCTGTAGTTAAACTATAGATCTGATTTTTATGAAATGAGACACGACGTGACAAAATTATGTAACAATTATAAATTTTAAATTTCAAACTCTTCATTTGGGAAGTTTTTATGCTGTTATGTGCAGTCGGACGGACTAAACGATGACTAGGTTCTGTGTATTTATATTAGATTATTCTAAAACTTTCTTTCGTTTTTTTTTTTTTTTTTTTTTTTTTTTTTTTTTTTTGCAAAAAATAAACTACGGAAATTTCGATAAAGGCAATATTTTATTGAAGAACGCCTGTCACAATATGAGCAAATTGGCCACTAACAACTATTTTTATATTCCATTTGCATCAATATTAAAAAAAAAATGTTTTGTTGTACATTTCTTTTGCAAATGGAGTCAAAGTGTGAGTAAAATATTTTTTATTTTCAGAATATGTACGAGAATACAATATACATGCTATCCGCATAAAAATGAACACAGTTTATTACAAAAAGCCACTTAATCACAATATACAGTTTGAACGCTTTGAATACATTAGTTTTGACAGGCTTATCCAAAAGATATTTGTTCTTTTTCAATTTGTTGACGGTTCCCTATGGAGTTTTGAATAAAAATCTTCACGGAAATGTATGACCTGTATTATTATATGTTTTCACACTTAAAATTTCAGGATAATTCCTCGTGTATTTTTTTAGATATTTAACAAAATGTCTAAAATTGCAAGTGACCAGTCACCTTTGGCCATATAGTGTATATTTTGCAGTAACTTTTACAATTCATATTTTAAAAAAATTTCGTATGCTATTATGTGACCGAAAAAAAAAGTTTTGTACGCCATTATGGGCCAAAGAAAAAAAAAAAAAGAAAAAAAAAAGAAAAAAAAAAGAAAAGAAAAAGAAAAAGAAAACCTGCATATGATCTCCCATGTTTTTGATAAGTAAAAACTATTTTCCGAAATTGAGTTGTATTTTCATAGTTCGATGCACTCAGTTACGCATAGTGAGTAATCATCTTCAGCCACGGAATAAAGCACCCCAAATCATTGAAATCTGTTTAAAATTGCCATTGTAAAGATAACAATATCAGCGAAAGGTAGATGTGTCTTTAAAATTTTAAGATTCTTTTTTTGAAAATTCCATAAATGACAGGTATGGGCGGATTAATAAAGGCAGCAGCACAGAGGAAATGGAAAATTTGAATACATAATTTCCCATGATTATGTGACTTTAAGCTATAGGTCCCAGCTTCTGCTTAGCTCCAGTGCGCAAAAAATGACCGAACGACCTTCACAAACAAAAACAAATCAAACCAACCTAACGATATGTGCTTATGTGAAAGTGTAGAGGGTTTATTTCTTAATTTCTATAAAATAACTGCAAATTAAACATACTTCCAACGCAGGGATCCAACGCGGTTTCCGATTATAGCAATGTCCATCATCAAGGGACTCAGTGGATTTTAGGTGTTTTAGTATCAGAAAGTTCATAAAGTATACTGATCGCTATATCTGAATATAGAATCCCTTCCTCCCCCCCCCCCCTTAAATAAGGCAAGTCAAATGTTTATTTTACAAAAATTCTGATAAAAAGCCCTTGAAAATCCTTGAAGTGTACAATCCCTGTAGTTATACATAACTAGTCTGAGTTAATCTGTTCATATTATTAATCAAATCACCATATATTTCATCTTACACTTGGGTGATTTATGAATTATCATCCATCAAGTTGTTTAAAATATTAATACTATGTTTATAAGTTATAATTATACATAATATTGCATCAATGAAGCCTTTATATTTTAACAATGCACACTTCAAATACCTATTTCTGAAACCAAATTATACATATTTTACCCTGCATAGATGAAAGATATTTTTATTTTATTTTATTTCATTCTTTCTTTTCCTTTTCTTTTTTTTTTATTGTATATATATTTTTTATAATTAACATATACATTTGATTGTCCACCAACAGCACAAAAGATAACTTTTAAACGAATCATACCAATAACTTACTTAAATAAAGTTTTGAAATTTATTAAAAGTAATATTTTCGTGCTAGCTGAATGTTAAGGGTTAATAGGTAACCAACTGCAAAATATTTAGCCGGCCGACTTTTTGATTCTAATAATTTCCTTAAGTCGATTACATGTCCATTAAATTTGTGTTTTCTTCATTTTATTTACTTAACTTATTACTTATATATTTAATTTTTTATTTTATCATTTTTTAATTACCGATTGGTGAAGTTTTAATGTCGTTATGAAGTATTAACCAAAAACAAATACTCGATTATTTATATTATTTAAATTCAAAATAACTAATAGAACTTCATGTAAAAAAGACGTATTTGGAAAAAAAAATCAAAATTATTTTAAAACTATAAAAAATCAGTCAATAGAAATACAGTTTTCAAATAAATTTGAAAGCATATTTTCGCCTTATACGATGTAGAATTAAATTGAGCAATGCCTAAAAAAGAAAAAAAAATGGTATAATAAAGGTGCAATATTATAGATACGTGCATATTTTTCTGGGAGATTTTTAAACGTTATTGTTTGCATTTCTGAGAATTTTTAAATTTCATTCAGAAATCTGACTTATTTAACAAATAAATAATATTAAATAAAAGTTCAAAATCAAATAAAAATGTATATAAAAGTAAAATTATTCTAAGTAGAAACTAAAAAATGAATAATAAAACCTTCTACTATGATACAAAGCATGTCATCTATGGCGGAGCTAATAATAATTATTATTATTACTATTATTAGCAGTATTAGTATCAGTAGAAGTAGTAGTGGTAATAATAGTAGTAGTAGTTACAGGTTCTTGATTTAAAGCGAGTTTAATTGAAAATCATTTGTATAAATACTCAATAAGTTTAAATTAGATTTTAAAAAAATCCTTAACAATTTATTACATTATTTTTATTTAACCCCTTGAGGGACAAAGCACTTCTGCTACTAAAATGTTAAAATGATTGATTGACACCGGTATTTATAAACAATTTTATATGAAACAAAGTAAAAGCTTTTCTTCGAGTATATCATATGAAACAAAAGTTGATTCTTAAATTTTGATGTTAATGTGGCATTTGGGAATTAAAAATAAGTGGTATATTACACATACCGGTGCCCTTCAAGGGGTTAAAGGTGTTCTCAAATCCAAAAGGATAACTTTATGACATAAGTTTTCATTTATTTTTGTTTGGAAATGCATGAAAGTAGCGAGTGTTGTTGTCCAGAAACTATCTAATCGAGCTGTTTGTTCGATTAGATTTTTGTTAATTTGGCGTTTAAAACCGAATTCCCTCACAAAAGAAGACTAACCATTCAAAGGAAGGGTGAAAACGTCTTTGCCACGTGATCAAAATCGCTTGTAACACGATAGGTAATTTATTGATTTAAAAAAAATGGAAAAGACTGTTCAATTCCAAATCGCTTCCACAGTCAGACATTCCAATTTTATAACTTTCCTCTAAGAAATTAATCTATAATAATAAAGAGACAAGTTTGTGTATGTGTCAGCGCTGTTCTGAAGAGACTGCTCTACGTAGAGTTACAAAATTTGGAGGGGAGATACTTTTATACATGTAGTTTTGCACCTCGAAGCCCGATTTTCGATTTTTTGATTAGACATTTTAAATAATTTTTAGGCGATTTTTAGCGTTATTTTTTGTTTCCAGGCCATTTTTCCACATTAGAAAAAAGAATACGGTTTCAATGTTTTAACCCAATATAGCAAATGTTGTTCTCTTTTCAATAAAGTTTATTCGGAATTTGTAGAGCGTTTTTTGAATTTTTAACGATTTTTTAATGCGATTTTTAGTGTTTTTTTCTAATTTTGCGGCTAATTTTTGAGATTAATTAAAAGAAAATCGTTTCAAACTTTTAGCCTGATGCCCTAAATTTTGTGTCTGTTACGATTTTTAGATTTTAATGATTTTTAATGCGAGTTTCAATGCGATTTTTAACGCTTTTTCAAAAATTTTTGCGTTTAGCATCTATTTTTTTCATAGTTGTTCTATCAAAAACTTGAACTGTTGAGAATGCAATAAATAGTATTTTTTTTTTTTTTTGCGAAATCTACCTAAAATGTCAAAAATTCAGGTACCACTTGTTTCGAATAGCAATTTCATCAAATATCTTAAATTCTTGCTTAAGACCGCTACCCCCTCGAGTAATATATCACCTGATAGGTTGTTTAACAGAGTTTCGTTTTGATAAAGTTTTTAAAGAATAGAGTGCGCTCTCTGGTGGTGGAAAATGGAACTAACAGAATGCGATTTTGTTAAAATTTGGAAATCTAACAATGTGATTTGTTTTAAAATATATAGTTGGGGAACGTTCACGTTGAGAGTACAGTTTATACTGTGAATGTTATACTTCCGCGACAAGAACAAGTGCGTTGACTATTTCAATAAAATCCCCCTCATTATCTATTTTTTCTTCAAAGTTTTAATGCAAAAACGATTTATTCACCAAATGGAACTGATTTAAGTTAAAATTTTTCAATATTATGATATGTACATATAAAATTTATATAAAAATGTATATATTCGCTTTGGCGAGATTTTGGCGCTATTAAACATGTGTTGTACAAAAATTGCAAACCTTTTACAGATAACGGCTCCCCCCATTTTTCAAATTTCCGGTCAGTAAAGAGATAATTACTTAAAGATTGCGGTACTTAATCTGCAATACATATTTTTTATTTTTGAAACTTTTTAAAATACAGAAAAAATGTTTGTGGATTTGAATTTATCGGAAAATTTTACTTGAAATGCATACCAAATATGACAATAAAATATTAAAGTAAAATTAAAAAAAAATGAAAAGGTTTTTATTTAAGTGCTGAGGTTAAGGATCGACTGAAACAGGTTTTTAAGGTCGAAACTGATACGGACTTTCAGTGATCTTTCTATTTTCGGCTGGAAACGAACGTTAACCAAAAAAAAAAAAAAAAAAAGTTAGTTATACATGAATTACATAATTATTTATTAATTATACGAATTTATTAAATATGCATGGTTATTAATTAATTATACATATTTTAAAATATACATAATTATTTTAATTAAATGTATTTATTAAATATGCATAATTATTTATTAACAGTACATATTTATTGATTAATCATACATATTTATTAATTATACACAATTTTTAATTAATTATGTGTGTGACTCAAGTGCACTCGCTGTATCTTAAACCCAACACTTTTTATTTTCATAAAATAGAATATAATAGAACCAAGACACAGAAATATTTTCTATTATGCCAATTTATTTATTTATTTATTTATTTATTATTATTATAAAATATTAATTTAATTAGTGTTAGGCATACACAGCTCGATTTATCTTTTATAACAATTTTTGTAAATAATCGTTTGTTGCGCTAGAGCCTATCTTAAAGAGTATTCGAAGCACTTTTGCTTAAAAATAAAAATTTACTATTACTGTGTGTTAGGAGGAGTGGCCTTCCCTAACGAAAAAGAAATTGCTGTCTTTTCTTTATTTTTATTTTTATTTTTTTTTTATTTATTTATTCATATTTTAATGCCAGTAGAGAAATTCAAGTTTGAATATTTTTTTTTCTTTTCTTTTTCTACGTTAAATTTTGAAGTTGCTTTTTTTTTATTAGCATGTTATAAAAAATTTCCTGCTCGGATGTTTTAAATAAATATAAAATAAATAGCTTATCTTATGCCCTCTTTATAATGAACTTTTTGTAAAAAAAAAATAAAAATAAAAATAAATAAATAAATAAAATAAAAAGTGATCAAGGCTGCAAACCACAATCGAAAATCATATCCCATTCATTCTAAAATCTTTTTTGTTTTAATAGTATGTTTTCTTATCTTAATTTAAAATATGAAAAGACTTCATGTAAAATACAAATGTGAATTCGTGTGGTTCTTCAAAATTGCACATTGAACAATGTTAGGTACCTGGTACAAATTACACACATATAATTTAAATCTGATTATTAAAAACACATTTATCAAAGAAAAAATTACGACTCCATTACAAAATAATAATAAAAAAATTATTGATGATATTAAATTGTAACAATATGTTTGTTTTTAACTTTCAAAACATTTTAATTCTAAAGATTACTTTCAAAGATGAAAAATTCCTGGAGTATATGTATATCATTCTAATTTAAATAATGTGCTTTGATAATAAACTGTCAATAACCGATTATATTAATCTTTCAAAAACCGACGGGAAAGAAAAACTTTGAAATCAGCTTTTTGCAAACACAATTCGAAACTCATATTATGTCGCCGAAAAGAGTGCTATAACGCCAGATATTGCAACCATGTTAAACCAACGGAGTAAAAAGTCTCTATCAGGCTTGTACATACTCTCGTTCCCTGACTATAAAATGGTTTATAATACATGATAAAAAATTAAAAAACAGAATGGTGTGACACATTTCAGGGTGCGTGAGAGGAGGGGCGCGAACAAAATTATGAAATGTAACAAGGAGGTCTGTTTTACACTTTAAGGTAGTTTTTAATGCATGTTAATATTTTTAAAGTACCGACGATGCTCTGGAGAGAGCGCTGCACGAAGTTATGTATGAAGTTTTTCACCTTGAATGCCGATTTTCAGTTTTTCTAATTTAATTCATATGCGATTTTTAGTGGGCCTTTTTATAATGTTTCGAGGCGATTTTTCCATATTAGCGAAAAGAAAGCGGTTTCTTTCTTTTAACCTAATATAGTGGGTTTTGTTCTCCTTTCAATATAATTTATTTGGATTTCGAGCAACGATGTTTCGATTTTTAGTGGATTATTTAATGTAATTTTTAATGTTTTTTCGAATTTTGCCGTTATTATTCCACATTAGTAAAAGGAATTTTGCTAAAAACTTTTAGTCTAATTTATTAAATTTTAGCTGCTAAGATTTATGAATTTCAGCGATTTTTAATGCGATTTTTCGAGATTTTTTGCGTTTGATGTCGAATTTTTGTCATTCATAAGATATTTCCAAGAGTGAACTTAACCCCTGTGATTTTTCAATATTAGTGATTTTTAATGCACTTCTCAATGCGATTTTTAGAGATTTTTCGAGTTTTATGGTGATTTTTTGATATTTGGAAGTAAAAATTGATTTCAAACTTTAAATCTGATATAATTTTAGAGATTTTTAACGCGAGTTTTCAAGATTTTTTGTGTTCCGTGTCGATTTTTTATTATCCATAAAGGATTTTCATGTGCTACTTGATTATGCTGTCGATCAATTTCGCCAAATTATATCAATCGTCAAACGACTAGCCAAATTATGCAAATTGATGTAATTTTTATATTAAATAATGAAAGGACAGGTAATTTAGAAAAACATTAATAAAAATGCATATAAAATTACGAAGTAAAAACCACTTGATGACGTAACAAACATATGTAACATCTTTAATGTCAAGTGAATATGGAATTTACGATCAGCCGTTATTGGCATTTAATCTTATAGTTTAGTTTCTTGGTCAACCGGATAAACAAATAGTACAAATTTCCGATTAGAATGTTTTATCGTTTGATAGAATTCTGATTACTGCGATTTTAAAAATAACTAGCGATATTTAGTGCATTTTTCAATGCGTTTTCAATGAGCTTTTTAATGCGATTTATTACCATTTATTTTCGACCTCCACCACAGTGGTGTTTCAACAAAAAAATATTTTGGTTTCAAACTTTTAGCCTAATATAGTAAATTTCACCATTTACTTTTTTTAATTTTGTCGAATTTCCATGCTATTTTTGATATATTTTGTGTTCTGCGTCGATTTTTTTGTAATTCATGTAAAAAGGAATGATTGCTATGCTTTACACGGCTAGAATAATTTTTTATTCCCGGGATGTGTCTACATTTAGCGATTTTTAATGAATTTTTCAAAGGTCTTTCAGAGGTTTTTCTAATCTCACGGCTATTTTTTGAAATTCGGAAAAGGAATTTAATTTGAAACATTTACCTTCATTTACGAATTTTGAAATTTAGCGATTTTTAATGCAATTTTCAATGCGATTTTTAGCAATCTTTTCATTATTTCTCATATAAATCTTTATCCTACTATGATAAATTTTATCCGGATTTTTGAATTTTACTGATTTTTAATCTGTTTTATAGTGATTTTTCAAATTCTGCAACAGTTTGTTGACATCGGTAAAATAATTTCGGTTTCTAACTTTTAGCATAAATAGTACAATTTGTTCTCCATGCTTTTTGAATTTCGCCAATTTCTAATGCGATATTCAATGTAATTTTTAGTTAGTTTGGGGGATTTTCGGTGTTCCGTGTTGACTTTTTCTTATTCATGAACGATTTTCGATTACAATATTTTCGACTGAATATTAAATTTTTAAAGCCATGACTTATTCAGCGATTTTTAATATAGTTTTCAATCCGATTTTTAGCCATATTTTAAGTTCCTTGGCGATTTTCTGCTATTCAGAAACAAATTTTGATTTCAAACATTTTGTTTAACGTAGTTATTTTTCGATTGTTTTATTTCTTAATAGGATTTTGGCGTTCCATGCCTACATTTTGTTATTCATGAATAATTTCCGATTACAACCCCCCTACCCCGACCCTGCCTTAATATTGATTTTTTAAGCATTGACTTCTAAATATTTAGCTAGCTAAATAGCTGTTATACTTTTTAATGCAATTTTCAATGTGATTTTTAGTCATTTTTCAAGTTCCGTGGCGATTTTTTTACATCCGGAAACTGATTTCGATTTCAAACTTTTTGCTTAATATGGTTATTTTCTTCATTGCAATATTTTATATTTTAACAGTGAATTTTTACACTAGCGATTTTTTAATGTTTTACGACTTTTAATGTAATTTTCAATCAATTTTTGGGCTTTCTTAGTCATTTTTTAAAACATTTTTCAAAGGAATTCGATTTTAAACTACTAGACTAATAAGAATTTGGTTTCAAACTTTTATCCCTTAATGATAATTGTTTTCCTCTCCTATTTTATTCTACAGCAATTTTGAATGCAAAATGCTTTTTTGTTTGTTTGTTTCAGTTCACGGCGATTTTTTTGACATACGAAAAAGGAATTCGGTTGTAATTTTTTTTTTCTAATATGATAAATTTTCTCCTGTGCAATTAAAGGTTTTTTTTTTTTTTTTCTTTTCGCATTTTAATGCTTTTTATATTATCAAATTAATTAGATTCAAAACATTTATCCAAGTAGAGTAAATTTTGAGTTCCGTGATTTTTGAAAATTTTGCCATTTTTAAAGCGAAGTTTACGTTTCTTCGCGATACGCTTCGAATTTTTAGACGTTCAATTTTTGGCCGAATGTAGTAAATTCTGATCTATTTTCTTTAAAGTTTATTCGAATTTTGAAACACAATTTTTGAATTTTGTTTTATATTTTTATGTGATTTTTAATGTTTTTACGATTTTGAAAGATTTTTCCAAATTAATAAAAATAATCCAGTTTCAATTTTCTAGCCCATCTCTTTTCGATGAAGTTTAGGCGAAATTCGTGCAGCCTTTTTAAAATTTTTCGAGGTTTTTATTATGATTTTTAAAGTTCCTTCGCAATTCTTGCTGCTTTTTGACAAACTCGGGCAACGCCGGGCAGATCAGCTAGTTTTTAAATATGCTGAAACGTTTCTGCGCTTGTTGAGCAAAGCAGCTGATTTAAACAAAATTTCTTGAAGATATATGTTATTCCGTTATTATATAGATATTCCGTTCTCTATGCAACCAATTTCTGAAGTTTCTGAAGAATTCTGAAAAAGTATAAAACGGCCTTTGTACAGATTAATCTCAGCTATCCGTAATAATAATAATAATAATAATAATAATAATAATAATAATAATAATAATAATAATAATAATAATAATAATAATAATAATAATAGTAATAAGCTGCAACCGAGATTTTTTTTATAAATTTCTTCTTTAGGATTAGTATTATAGCGAACGGGTCTTTTCGCGTGACTGTAGTAGTCCCTTAATAGAATGGTGCTTGAATTTTAAGAAATAATATATATTTTAGTTAAAAAAATTAAATTAACAATTTTATTAATGAATGTTATATTTAAAGGTTTTATTCGAATGACTACGATTTCTGGAAGAGTCTCTCACTGACCCTGGTGAAAAAAATATATTTAAAAGAGTGGTTACTCGGCTTTCAAATTTCCCTCGCTAATGTAAAGTTTATGAGCATTTGATGCATTCGTATATTTCAAATATCTCCTAGGGAAATTAGTATTTTTAACTTCTACTTTTTGTGTACACTTCTTAAGGATGTATTCGAAAAAATATTTTTTCATCCTCAACACCTCGAAATTTTCTGATACAATTTCAGACTCATTTTTAAAAGTAGAAACATGAAACTTGCTGAGGTGATTTTTGAAGAGATGTATGAGGTGCCGTGTGATGTCATTTTGCGCTCAATTCATTAAAATTTGATTTATAGACGATTATTTTTTCAGGACGACCCTTCTTTTCGTTCAAACATCTCTCGCTGAAGAAAATTCGGTTCAAAACGTTCAAACTTTAACAGCATTTTTTTTTTTTTTTTTTTTTTTTTTTTGCAATATTTTCTGCATTTATCAAAAAATTGACAATTACGGCTTTTTATGTACTTTTAAAATAAATTCGAAAAATTTTATCTAAATTCATCAGAACAAATATTTCAAAAGTCAAAAAAAAAAAAAAAAAAAAAAAAAAATAGTTACGGATAATCGAGGTCACTGATTGAAATAGGATTCTTTCCATTCTCACATACTAAATATATACCAAATTTCAAGTCTCTATCCTTGTTTGTTCGGGAGATAGAGCGTTTACAGACACACAGATACAGACAAACACATAGACAGATGGACGGCATTTTTTTTTTCTAAAAATATGTTTTTCGTAATCTCCAAATGTCTGAAACGTTTAAAAACGTCTAAAAATTTTTTCTTTTCGACTTTCGAAACGATTGCAAGACTTACCCTATACTACGTATGATGGGTAAGTAATAATTATAAATTAACAATTTGGATTTATTAATTAAAAAATAAGTTATTTTGATAGAAATTTTAAATGAAACCCTCTGTGCGATCTGATATCGCACCTATCCGCGCTTGTTTACCAATTTATAACCTATCCACTATTTTGTCAAATTTTACCCAAAGTAAATTTTTAAGCAGTTGAAGAACTCCGTGCTCTCACATTCATTGCATTTAAGACGATACTGCAGACGAAGAAAAAAAAAAAAAAAAAAAAAAAAAGAAAGAAAGCTGTCTCTTGTGATGGAATGATAATTACGTGCATGATCGATCATCTAAGCATAATCTGAGGGCGTAATGGTCTCTTAAATAATATAATATTTCATTTTTAGCGGCATTAACTGAAGGAGTTAGCCGAATTAAGGAGGTTTAGTTTATCTTTTTAAGAAGTTGTATGCTTATCATTAACCACTTCGAACCAAAGTTGAAATAATCACCAACATGGAATTTTCAGTGCAAATAAGGGACATACTTAGAAGGTGAGTACTTTTTTTTAATGCACGATTTTTTATTGAATACAGGTATATGTATTGCCCGATTATAGGTAACAGACCACGGCGTCTTCGAGGGAGAACAAAGAAGCACCATTGCCCTTCTATGGATTCTAAAATGTAACTAACTAAATTTTTATTATCTCGGATAAATTTGAAATTTTTTTTCCAAGTAACCTAAAATAATTGAACGCCAAGAGAAGAATGAAAGCAGAATTTTAGATTTCAGAATCTATCCATAATGAGAGAAGCCACTGAAAATGAAGCATCTGAAAATTCAACTTATGATTTTAACTTACTACGTTTTGACTTACCAAAATTATGGGTTGAGTTGTGAGGGAGTGTCCTTTGTGATAAAGGCACTCTAGCATTTTAGTGAGATCGTGTCGTCAATGTTTTAACATGTGTGGCGCGGAAGCGACATCTATCCTTTGTTGAACTTTAACTTTCCAGAGCGTGTGTGTCGCCCTCAAATCTACAGTCAGTTGCGGTTAGGAGTAATATGCAAATTTATAGCGCCGTCTTCAGTTTGCAACGTATAAAAGCTGTGAGTTGGAGTGCTGTTGTGTGTGGTCAGAAGGTGAAGCAAGCAGGTGTGTGGTGAGAAGGCGAAAACCAGCTAGTGTGTGGTGAGGCGGCGAAAGCCAGCTAGTGTGTGGTGAGGCGGCGAAAGCCAGCTAGTGTGTGGTGAGGCGGCGAAAGCCAGCTAGTGCGTCGTGAGAAGGCGAAAGCCAGCTAGTGTGTGGTGAGGCGGCAGTAGTCCGCAAAGCGAGTTAGATTGGTGTTCTATAGTGAGATTGATTGTGTTCTAAAGTGAGGTGGCCAGCAGTGTGAGCCGAGTTAGTTTGTGGTGAGCTGAGTTACCCAAGAATAGTGCCAGTGGGTAAGAATTAATTCAATACGTTGGATATTTTTGAGAATAAAGAGTGTTCGCAGCCACGGGCTGTCTTATTACTATTTAAACTAGTTTTCAACCGCAGCCTGAACGTGAAGCTGGTGTAAAGTGACCCGAACTGAGCTTAAGCCAAGGTCGTGAGTATAGCTTATGATTTAACTTCTTAGTATTGTGCTTAGTGACTGAAATCTTGAACTATCGCTCCACTTTCCCATGTTCCAGAGGTTTAAATAAACTGTTTGATTTGATCTTATATTTAGAATTATGTATTCATTTAACCAGCAGAACGCCAGCCACGTCACAAATGATACCCAACGTGTGCCCCAACACGTTACAGAGTTACTCCATGGTTATCATCTTGAAAATTTAGAAAAAAAATATAAAATAACTTGAATAATCTGAGGAAGAATGCGAAATTCCTGATGAAGAGGTTTCACATTACTGCATGGTAAATCGTGCATATATAGAACAATTTCATTTGCCTTGAAGATGGCTCTGGGAAAGCCGAAACATGTAAATAGTTTATGCATAAAATTTATATATTTTTATGTTTATTGTTTTGTTTAACACCTTTTAGCAATTGATGAAATAATAATTTTTCGTCAAGAGGACTCTAAATCCCGTACCCCTGTTTAAGATCATGTCAAAGAACACGAAAATGGAAATATAAATTAAAAAATGTCTTGCACGGAAAGGCGGATAGAGAAAAACTCTGCCACATAATGAAAAACTAGTTGGATGTATCAATCCCAAAACTTTCTTCTATCTCATAAGTACATTTTAATATTTAAAAAAAACGTGGTGACCCCAAAGTTACCCACTATCGAATTTCTTCGAATATTTGACTTAGCCAAATGAGATTCTGGTATCCGAATAGCCTAAAACGCAAAATTTAATTAATATTTTGAGAAAATGAGCTTAGTAGTGCCTCATGTTAGGTATTTTATACTAAAACCTAATAAGCATCTATTTATGTCATGACCTAACAGAATCTGAAATTTGATGGAATTTCGTCCATTAGTTCTTGAGATATAGTTATAACAAAAAATTTGCAAAACGTAGCACAGCAACACCATATCTTGGACAATTTATGCCAAAAGGTAAAAAAAGCGTCTAATTATGTTATGGTGTGAAAAAATCTGAAGTTTGATGAAATTCTGTGCATTAGTTCTTGAGATATAGCTAGTTTAAAAAAAACCGTGTAAAATATATCACAGCAGCACCATCGGTTGAAGGATTTATAACAAAATGTAATCATCGTGTAATTATGTTATATGTCATTTTGTAACAAAATCTGAAGTTTGATGAAATTCTGTGCGTTGGTTGTTGAGATATAGCTATCGGAAAAGTCGTGCAATATGCAGCATAGCTGTACCATCTGTTGCAAGGTTAATGTGTGTATTTGTGTGTATTTTTTGTCGGCCGATTATCTACGCTATGGGATATAGGCCCTATGAGGTGGGATGCCCTCCGTGGGGGTCTTTCTAAGGGAACCTAACCCGTATTTACGCAAGGTTCGAAGAAAACCACGGAAAACTTCGAACGGTTAGGCCGACGGTCGCGATTGGATTCGAACCCAGCACCTACCGTCTACCAGTTTGGAGGTCAGAACCTCGCGGCCACTGGTGGGGCGTTGCAAGGTTAATACCAAAATGTAATCAGCGCCTAATTATGTTATATATTCTAGTGTAACATAATCTAAAATTTGATGAAGTTCTCTGCATTAGTTCTTGAGATATAGCTATCGCAAAAATCGTTCAAAATGTAGCATAGCAGCGCCACTTACAGGGCAGTTCACACCAAAACCTTATCAGCGGCTATGTGTCTCAAGGTATCGCGGAATCTGAAGTTTGGTGAAATTCTGTGCATTAGTTCTTGAGATATAGCTATCATAAAAATCATTAAAAACGTGGCATAACAGCGCCACCTGCTGGCCAATTTACACCAAAACTTAATCAGTGTCTATGTATATCAAGTGATCAAAGAATCTGCAGTTTGGTGAAATTCTGTGCATTAGTTCTTGAGATATAACAATCTTGAAAATCATAAAAAACGTAGTATAGCAGCGCCACCTGCAGGCCAATACTCACCAAAAACCAATAGGCACTAATTCATATCAAGGTCTAACTGAATATAAAATTTTATTAAATTTCGAGCATTAGTTCTTGAGATAGAGAGCCCACAAATTTTTGTCACATACAGACAGACAGACATACATACATACAGACAGACAGACAGACGGACAGACTCACAGACAGACATTTTCTAAAAATAGTCAAAACGTGTTCAGGACCTTCTAAAACATATAAATCCGTCGAAAACCGGAAGTCGAAAATTTTCATGAATCCAATACTTTCTTCTTGTAAAGATAGAAGAAAGTAAAAAGGAAAAAAAAACTCTGTTTTAATTTTTCATTTTAAAACTGATTAACTGTAGAAACTGATTTTTGAATATTTAAAATTTCTCACCTGTTAAATATATATTGGTATGTGTCTTGCAAAACTAGTTCATAGAAAAAAGACTTCTTTTATTGTATTTGATGTTTATATTCCCCATTTTTAAGTAAGGATAAAAAGTGATTGCTATTTTGAGATGTCAGTTGCGAGTAATTTCCGAGAAAATGTTTTAGAGCGGTTTCGAAAAAAAAAAAAAAAAAAAAAAAATACGAATAGTTTGCGGGCTACATACGGGTCTGTATTGGGGTTTGTTTCGCTGAATACCATGATAATGCTGGACATTATGTTTTGAAATAAATTCTAAATACTGGAAGACCTTATTTATATTCTAAAATAATTCGTTCATTTTCACAGTAAATAAAGGTAAGATAATTACTTGCCTGTTTATTTTTTTAGATCCGACTGAAAACCCCAGGATTATAAACAAGCACGGATTTTGTTGTTTTATTATAGGTATCATGATCTATTATAGTGTAAAAAGAAAAGTTAATTTAAATGTTTGTAGATTAGCAGTATTTCACAATTATCACGATGAAATATGTGATTTACGAATCTTGAATATTCTTTTTTTCTGAGCTTGAAAAAAAATTCATAATAAGTGCGTAATTTTTCTGTGACTATTGTGGGCTCTTAAGAGCCCACAATAGTCACAGAAAAAGTACGCAAAAAGACCCGGATGATTATGTAAAGTCTATGGGAGCGTTCTTTTCTAATATTTCGCTCAATTTTAATGTTTTTACATGATTTTTTTTGCATAGGCTAGCTTAAGACGATCCACAACCGGCCTAGTTTTTACTTTTTCAATTTTGGTTTCAGATTTAAAAAAAAAAAAAATATTTTTTAACTTTCAAAACCGGTTTAAACCGGTTCTGAAATTGAAACTATCATAATATAAAAAATATATGAGCAAAATCGAAAAAGTAAAAACTAGGCCGGTTGAGATCGTCCTAAGCTAGCCTATGCAAAAAAAAGATCATGTAAAAATATTAAAATTTGAACGAGATATTAGAAAAGAATGCCCCCATAGACTTTACATTAGCGCTCGGCTTTTACCGCGTGACAAGTGTACGCTCTTAATTAGGTTGGAGATCACCCATATAACAGAAAAGTCTCAAATTAACCGGTCACTGAAAAAAATGACTATGTGGGTCCTAACGTTCGAGCGTTTTTGTGTTTGCCGCATTTTAACGAAGTCTTAACATTTCTGGGGAAAATAGCACTTTATGTATAAGTCTCCCTAGATTAGTTGAGTATCAAATTATGAAATAAATATTTAGGAATTTTTCACGCATGCGCAGTTAAAAATTATTGTACACGAATATGTACGCCTATATTTAAAGTATATTTATTAAGTTAATGTTTAATGTTTGAAAATATTAAAGCTGTTCTCAAATCCAAATGTGCACTTTCTGAAACTTTTCGAAATTCATTTTTGTTCAGAAATGTATGAAATTATTGAAGTGTTCTTATTTAGAAATTATGTAGCCGAAAGACGTTTTCTATTTTTGGTAAAGATTAAAGATCTCTCACAAAATACAGTAAATTTTGGGGGTTTGAACCGAAATTCTAGATGCAACATCAAGAGAAAATAATAATAATAATAATAATAATAATAATAATAATAATAATAATAATAATAATAATAACAATAAACGGTCGTCAAATAAGCACAATAGTTTATATAATTCAGTAATTGGCCTATCAAAAAATGGGAAAAAGCCATTCGACCGTTAATCGCTTCAATAGTCTGGCCTGTCTTTTATGCTTTTATGTTTAAAAATAAATAATAAAATTTCGCTTTGTTTAACAGAGGATTTGAGATAAACTTTATTACATAAGTTTTAATATTTTTGTTCGGAAATGCATGAAACTAGCAGGTGTTTGTTGTTCATAAACTATGTAATAGAACTGTTTTTCCCTCTTTTGCAAACGTAATAGATCTTTCATAAAATGTTGTCAAAATAGGCGTTTTAAATCGAATTTGTGCGCGAAAAAAGGTAAATAAATAAAATGCAATTTTATTTATTTACTTGTAAATAAAATAAAATAATAAATAAATAAATAAATACCTCTGAATGAAAGGTGAAAAACTTCCTTGTCTCGAGACAAAAATTACTTATAAATCAATAGGTTATTCATCAAAAAATGGAAAACACAGTTGATTCCAAATCGCATCCATAGTCGGGCCTTGCAAACTATCAAATCGCACTCAGTTTCCCTTTTTTTTTTCTTTTTTTTTTTTTCTTTGTTTAACGCAATAGATGCGTTAAACAAAATTGCTTTCAAAATTGGCGTTTTGAACCGAATTTCCCGACGAAAGGAAAAAAAAAAACTATAAATGAGGGGGGGGGGGAAACCCACCATGTCACGTGATCAAAAATGATTATCACTCAAAACGTAATTTACTGATCCAAAAATAGAAAACAGGGTTCGACTCCAAATTGCTTCTATATCTTACGCATTTCTCTTTAAAAAATGAATTTGTAAATGTGTCAAAACGATTTGCGCTTGTTGAGCAGAGCAGTTGAGAACAGCCGTTTTATTATTTTACTTAGCCATCATACGTAGTATAGGGTAAGTCTTGCAAACGTTTTGAAAATCGAAAATTTTTTTTGACTGGACGTTTCCGACACTGGAGATTTCGAAAAACATATTTTTAGAAAAAAAAAAAAAAAAAAAAAAAAATTGCCGTCCGTCTGTCTGTCTGTCTGTAAACGCTCTATCTCCCGAACGAATTGAGATAGAGACTTGAAATTTTGTATGTACTTACTATGTAAGAATGGGACGAAGCCTATTTAATATTAGTAACCTCGATTATCCGGAACTATTTTTTCGGACTCTCGAAAAATTCGTTCTGATGAAAGGTATATAAAATTTTCGAAATTTTTTATTTTAAGGAGTGATCGTGAAAGGAAATAAAATAACACAAATTTTGCATCAAGAACAAAGTTAATCGAATCATTAGTTGCCGAGATATCTGTAATCCTGTTTTCCACTTTCTTCGATTTTTCATGATCCTGTATTTCATTCAAATTTCAATTCAAAGATATATTTTAATTGGTAATGAGACGCTTAATCCGACGCAATAAACTGTTAGTTAATAAGAATATTATTTTTGGAGTTATAAGGATGTTTCTTTTTCGCAATTCAGCACTACTTGAGTAGTTAGGCGTGTTGTATAATTTATCAAAAGAGATTCATCAGCAACTCATTAATATTAATACAGCATTACTGTGCACAATAAAAATATAAATACACGTTTATATTTTGTTTTGGAATTGCAATCCATTTTATAAATAGTTTTCAAATGTATTATTTTCATATATTATGTATGCATATATATGATGGGTAAGTATTACGGTGGCCCCCAACGACTAGTTTTTTTTTTTTTTTCTTTGATTCTTTCATATTGTTGGCGTCAAGTTTTGACGGGTTTCACCTAGCCAGAATAAATATTATCATTAATCACTTTAATATGTGAAATTTACATGTATTTTTGATTTATGAAAAGGTAATAGAAAAGTTAGTTAAAAATGCAAGTGTTTATTTGTTGAATGGGGTGGGTAATGTAACAACAAATTAACCACTGAGAGAATCATTTTTATAATTGATGCTAAATGGCAAACTATAATTTCAGTTTTATTTTGCTGCGAAGTAAGTGAAGTATGTACATTTTGTATGAAATTATTAATGAGTAATGACAGTAATTTATGATTTATTCATGTCATGTACAATTTATTGGTGTTGTATTTGTAAATGGAAAAGTATCAAATGAGAGAGATTCTAATTCTATGACAGCATGTTTGAATGTAACTCTGCCAATTGCGGGTCATTTGCCTGGATGTAAAATGCAGGTTTTTCTTTTATTTATTGAAATTTTTGCTGAAGATTAGTCGTTAAAAAATCATTTATTAGCTGGAAAATACCTTTTTCTTTCTTTGGTGCCGTCAAGTTTTGACGGGTTCCATCTAGTTATCATTATTATTATTATTATTATTACTTTTAGACGTTTGCATTCCTGTACATATTATTAAAGTGTTATTATTTTTAATTATTGCATTAAGTTCACAATTATGTGTCTAATAACATACCAACCTACAACGTTTGTAAATCATCATAAAAAATTCTCACCGCGCAAACTCATTTTTACTCCAAAGACTTGCTCACTTCTGACATTTCGTTTCATATTTTATGATTTTTAAGAATTTTTAGCACGTCTCACTGTTAAATATTATTTTTCTTTCTTTTTTAGGATGTAATTCTGGCAGCTTTGAGAACGCCATGCTCCCGTCGCCGGAATGAGTTGTAGTTAATTCAAACAAAATGTAGCTTATTCTGCCTCCCATAATGGCAACAGCACTTTTCCGACAGCTATTTCAGTGGTCCTCTCTCATCCTCTACCTGCGTTATCTCATCTGGAGTTTTTTTTCGGTTTGTTTGTTTGTTTGTTTGTTTCTTTTTCTTTTCTTTTCTTTTTTTCTTTTTTTTCTTTTCTTTTTTTTTTTTTTTTTTTTTTTTGGAAAAGCAATAAATCTTTCAGAAAATGTTGTCAAATTGGGCATTTTGTACCGAATTTCAAATCGAAAAAAAAATATATATATAATAAATGAATAAATAAATAAAAAATAACCTCTGAAGGAAGGGTGAAAAACGTCTTTGTCATTTGATCAAAATCTCTTATAATTTAATAGGTTATACATAAAAAAAATGGAAAACACAACTCGATTCCAAATCGCATTCATAGTCAGGTCTTCCAATTGTATAACTTACCGATAAAAATGAATTTGTAAATGAATCAAAACGATTTCGTTTGTTGCATTCAATTTACAATATGCGACTAACAGTACACCAACCTACAATGTTTATGATTCATCACAAAAAGTTCTCACAGCGCAAACTCATTTTTAGTCGAAAGACTCCCTCACTTTCATATTTTATGATTTTCAAGAATTTCTAGCACGTCCCACTATTTTCTATTATTTTATCTTTCTTCTTTTCGGATGTAATCCTTACAGGTTTTTTGTGAACGCCCTGCCCCCGTCGCCGGAATGAGTTGTAGTTGGTTCAAACAAAATATAGCTTATTCTGCCTCTCATAATGGCAACAGCACTTTTCCGACAGCTATTTCAGTGGTCCTCTCTACCTGCGTTATCTCTTTCTGGAGAGAGGTGAATGTGTCTGCACATCCTGTCCCATTGACGGGATGCGGCAGAGCGTGACAGCATGGCACCCAGGATGCGCGCACACAAATAACAAACGACACTCCTCACGTAAGGTGAAAGCAACCCCCCTCCCCCCTTTTATTTTCTCTCTTGGACGGATTATGGCGAGAGAATGAGAATGTGTGCTTCAGACCCATCCCGAGTTCTTATGTAATAGTAGCTAAAGTACCCTATCGTTGTCCGGAATTTTAAGAATGTTTGTTTCGGAAAATCAATTTCTAAATTAAATATGCACTATACAATATAAAACAAATAATAACAATAATAATCAAAGCATTAAGGGTGTATTCCAATCCAAACTGCTTATTTACTGATTTATTTTTGAATTCATTTTTGCTCCCAAACACATCAAACTGGCAATTTCTTTAATTTAGAAAGTTCACAATGTGCCGTGCTTGTCGATTTTTGAATAAATGCTGGAAAAAAAAAAAAAAAAAAAAAAAAAAAAAATGCTGCCAAATTTGGTGTTTTGAACCGATTTTCCGAAGCAAGAGATCTGGGAATGAAAAAAAAAAAAAAAAAAAAATAGTCATACTGAGAAAGTAATCTATATGTATAAAATAAGAGATGTCTGTCCAAAGACCTTAGATCTTTGGTCTGTCTGCGCCTGTCTGACCGCAGACATCGCCGAAATTGTAACACCCAGATCGCTGAAATTTTTCTCATGTGTGAATGCTAACACTGGAAAGTGCACTTCGCAGCCGGATTTTTAAATTTCAGTTTAGATTTTATTATTATTATTATTATTATTATTAAAACTTACTTTGTAAGAGGATATTTGTAACTTTCCATCAATCAACGATATTTTTTTTCTTTTTCTATTTTAGTATGAATAGAAATTTTAAATATTCGCAATTTGCTTGAAAACATCTATGATCCCGGGAAACGCCGGGCGGATCAGCTAGTTGTTTATAAATCAAATTTTAATGAATTGAGCGAAAAATAAAATCACACGGCATCTTATGCATCTCTTCAAAAATCACCTCACCAAGTTTCATGTTTCTACTTTTAAAAATGAGTCTAAAAATGTATCAGACAATTTTGAGCTGTTGAGAGTGAAAAAATATTTTTTCGAATAGACCCTTAAAGCCATCTTTATTTCTATTCTTCATTAAGGCTGTTCTTAAATCCAAAAAGGCAACTTTATGACATAAATATAATTAATGTTTATTCGGAGGTGCTTGAAACTAGCAGGTATTCTTGTTCAGAAACTAACTAAACACACCTCTTTTTTTTTTTTTTTTTTTTTTTTTTTTTTTTTTTTTTTTTTAACGCAATAATTTTTTTTTTTTAGAAAATAGTGTCAAAGTAAACAGAATTTCTCCAAGAAAGAAGAATAACCACTCAAACAGGGTTGATAAACGTGTTTATCACGTGAACAAAACCGCTTATAAGTCAATAGGTACTTTATTGTTCACAAAATGTAAAATACAGTATGACTCCAAATCGGTTCCATAGTCAGGCTTACCGTTTATATATATTTCAGTTTAAAAAAAATGAATTTGTAAATGTGTAAAAAAGTTTTGCGCTTTTTAGCTGAGCAGTTGAGAACAACAACCTTAAGAATGAGCTGTAAAGACCTAAGCTTTTGTGGTAGTTCTAAACGCATATAAGTACGTATATATGTAGGATATAGATTTAAAAATTGCGAAAACGAATTCAGAACACCACAAAATGTTAAAATTCCAGTATTTCCATAATCGAATATTTATCATGTTTCAATGCATTTTTTCAAACTCATTTGATGAGATATATGCACCTGCTGACGCTCGTTATATTTCCAGTATAACGTAATATTCACTTAAAAAAAAAAAAAAAAAAAAAAAAAAAAAAAAAAAAAAAACATCGTCAAACTATATTTATTTCATTTTTTTAATGTGGAAATTTTGCAACAGAAAAGTAATTGCATTCCAACATTTCCATAATCGGGTTTTTGTCGTGTTTCAATACGTTTTTATAAACTCATGTGACGTTATATATTTGCTGACAATCATTATATTTCCAGTATGATGTAATATTACCCCCCCCCCTTTTTTTATTTATTAAATTATTTATTCCATTTTCATTTTTCTCATGGAAACCTTGCAAAAGAAAAGTTATGACATAATATTTTGATATATTTTTTAATTCATCAATTCAAACTATTTATCTCATTTACATTTTTCACGTGGAATTCTTGCAATAGAAAAGTAATTCTTGTAGTTAAAATCTTATGATGGAGTTTTGATTAGTGGTACTGCTATAACGAAAAATGTTTGAATTTGATAGAACATGGTGTTTTATTGACTAAAAATTAAATATAAATTATTTCGATTCCAGATTAGTTTCTTTGGCCGTGTTTTAATACGCACGTACATTTCACAATTCGGGTTTCCAAATTGTGGATTTCTATATAGATTCACACATAGACAAATTTCTAATTGACTTTTGGGTATGTTTCAGATTTGCAATGCGATGTTACAAAGGGCTAAATTCGTACGAAAAAAAAAATATATATTGTTTTAAGCATTTTATTACATATTCAGTCAAGTTTTCTTTAATAATTATACACAAAGCAACATGTTTTTACCGATATCAAAAAAATTTCACGAGAACCTTAAACAGGCACCAGAAAATGTAACATTTTACACATTTATGCGTTGTTCCTATACATAATCAGGCCCTTAGCTTAGGGGGAGCTACGGGCGGCTCAGCCCCCCCCCCCTGAAATATTTTGAGCTCCCCCTGGAAAAGATTCCGAGGTCACTCAATGAATTTCTGTCCCGAAAATTCAAATTAAATTCTGTTAAAAAATCTAATTTAGTTTGGAAACCCTTTCACACTTTTGCAGAGCTACTAAATTGTATCTAAAATAAGTGTTTCAACACTCCCTCATCCTATATGTACATATGAAGCTAGCATGATGTTTAATTTTTCACCATTTATATACTCAAAATTTTCATTATTCTATACTTTTCTAAGCATAAAATGAAATTAGTACAGCAGTTTAATAAGAAACATAGTATCTACAATGTGAATATGCAATAATTTATCTTTCTGCATCAAAGAGAAAGAAAAAAAATATTATGAGCCCCCCCCCCCCTGTATTCTCTTGAGACCCCCTTAGTGTTCACTTCTAGCTACGGCCCTGTACATAATATCCCGTAATGCGAAGCATGAGATTTGTTGTTTGGATGAACGATTCTGGATCAAATATCTGTTGCATAACATGCAGCAAACAGAAAAAGAAAAAAAATAAACACCTTAAAGGGTTACTTCAGTCAATTGAAAAGATCCCTTCTCTAATCGTATAGAAGAAATTTATAAAATATCTTGGTAGCATCTCATTTTTTTTTTTTTTTTTTTTTTTGCATTGGATAGTTGAGATTGATTTAAATAGGCCGTTTTTTACTTTTTCAATTTTCGTAGCAGATATTTTATATGAAGGTACTTTCGCTTTCCAAACCCCTTCTTAAAATGAAAAAGTCCTCATAAAAAATTAAAAAAAGGGGAGGGGGAGCGAGAAAAAATAAGAAAAGAAATGTAACTTAATGGCTTAACTTCAGTCAAACGAAAAGACCCATTCGCTAATGCTAATCCAATGGAAGAAATTTATAAAGATATATGAAAAGCGATATAGCGATTAAGCTAAAGATATTGCTAATATTCAGTATTAGCAAACGGGTCTTTTCATTTGAATGTAGTTAGCCTCTTAATCTAGAAAAACATATTACAACCTCAAACGAAAATATACAATATACTCTTCCGAGTAAACATGATTTCGAAAAAGTTTATTTATCTTAAGAAACCGCAGAAACCAGTATACATTTTGGAGATTTAAGGAATAACACTAACCTGCGAAGTTTAAGTTATGTGATATTTTTTACCTTTTAATAGTTGATTGTTATGTATTTTTAACCGACTTCCAAAAAGGAGAGGAGGTTATCAATTCGACGCGTATGTATTTTTTTTTTTTTTTTTATGTATGTTCACAGATTACTCCGAAACCATGCAACCGATTAACTTGGTTTTGGTGTTAAATGAAAGACGATGCTCTCGAATTGGTACCACTTCAGTTTCATCGAAATTGGTTCAGTACTTTTTTAATAATTAGGCAAAAACTAATAAAATTAGTGATTTTTCGCTAATTAAAAGTGTTGAATACGTTCGCTGAATGGCCTGTCGACAGCATGGCCGAGCGGTCTAAGGCGCGAGATTAAAGCTCTGTTTTGAAAAAGAGAGCGTGGGTTCGAACCCCGCTACTGACATTATTTACATCTATGTAAAATTTACAATTTTTTTCCCGTATTACAATTTTTATTTTTAACCGGCTTCAGAAAAGGAAGAGGAAGTTATCAATTCGACGCGTATGTATTTTTTTTCTATGTATGTTCAGCAATAACTCTGAAACTATCCAACCGATTAATTTGGTTTTTGTATTTAATAAAAGAAGCTACTCTCCAATTGGTATCACTTCCATTTCATTGAAATTGGTTCAGTACTTTTTTAGTAATTAGGCAAAATTTAACAAAATTTGTGATTTCTCGCAAATTAAAAGTAACATGGACTTTGAATAAGCTCGCCGGCTGTAGCATTATCAGGGTGGCCGAGCGGTCTAAGGCGCCAGGCTTAAGCACTTGTTCTCGGAAGAAAGCAAGGGTTCAAACCCCACTCCTGACATAACTAACATCCATGTATAATTTATAATATTTTTTCCGTATTATAATATTTATTATTTACTGACTTCAGAAAAGGAAGAGGAAGTTATCAATTCGAAACGTATGTATTTTTTTCTATGTATGTTCACCGATTACTCCTAAACTATCCAACCGATTAATTTTGTTTTGTGTCAAATAGAAGAGGCTACTCTCGAATTGGTATCACTTCCATTTCATGGAAATTGGTTCAGTACTTTTTTAGTAATTAGGCAAAATTTAATAAAATTGGTGATTTTTCGCAAATTAAAAATAACATGGACTTTGAATAAACTCGCCGATTGGAGTGCAGTCAGGATGACCCAGCGATTTAAGGAGACAGATTTAAGCTCTGATGCTGGAAAGAGAGCATGGGTTCGAACCCCATTTCTGACAAAATTTACATCCATCTATAATTTACAATATTTTTTTACGTATTATAATTTTTATTAACTGACTTCAAAAAATCGTTAACTTTTAACTAAAAAGAGAAAAAATAACTTTTCTGCCAAAAATTGAACCGACTTCAAAAACTACTGCAAAGTGAAAAACATTTTTTTTACATAATAGTAATAAGAAATTAAATTAAGAGCATAGTATTTACCATGCGTATTATTATATTTATGTACATTAATTTGATTTTTTGGAGTCGGTGCTAGCCAAGCCTTTATTCTTTTAGGAATTGAATTGGATATTAAATTTTAATTTTGAAATTAACTTGGCTGGCACCGACTCCAAAAAATCAAATTAATGTACATAAATATAATAATACGCATGGTAAATACTATGCTCTTAATTTAATTTCTTATTACTATTATGTAAAAAAATTGTTTTTCACTTTGCAGTAGTTTTTGAAGTCGGTTCAATTTTTGGTAGAAAAGTTTTTGTAGTGATAAATCCGAAAATAATTTTCATTTTAAACCACAATGTCAGGATTTTCCGCAAATCCAAATTTCAAAGTTAGAAATTCACAAAAAATCTGATGCTATAAAATAGATGTGATGGTTGTGTTTTTTATTTTTTGATAATTGTTTTTTATGTATTTTACATCGTTGAATCCGAAAATGACATTTCTTTTTCACCATTACGTCAAAATTTTTCGGAAATTACAAATTTTTGAACAAATTTTTAAAAAATCGTAATATTAAAGAAATAAAAAGCTGATGCTTAGGAGATAGACGTAAAACGTCCTTATTTTCATAATGATTTATTCTTTTTTTTTTTTTTTTTAAATTTATACTGCACATTTTTACAGCTAAGCATGTAAAATATCATGTATTTGAAATCTTTACAATGTTTTTCTCGTGTGTGGCAGTTTCTTTAAACCACTCTTGCTCTGCCTCGCGCCTTTTTTTTTTTTTTTTTTTTTTTTTTTTTTTTTTTTTTTTTATCTTCTCGAAGAAGTTAAGGCTGTTCTTGAAACAGAAAGGGCAACAATATGACATAAGTTTTAATTTATTTTTGATACATACATAATAGTTTTATACATATATAATAGAGTGCGCTTCCTGGTGATTAAATGTGGAACTAACAGAACACGATTGTGTTAAAATTTGGAAATCTAACCGGGCGGTCAGTTTTAAACTTTAAGATAGTTTATTATGCATGATAAAAAATTATAAACAAAATGGTGTGTCACATTTCGGAGGGGTTGAGAAGGAGGGGAGCGAACATAGATAGGAAATATAACAAAATGGTTTGTTTGAAACTTTAAGATGGTTTATAATACACAATAAAAATTTAAAAAATGAGGACAATCAAAAATTGGGGGAGGGTGAGGAGCACGTTTTTACAAGTGGAATATAAAATTTGAATACTTAGAAAATAAGGGCGATCTAGAGTGGAAACACGACTAATTGCGTCGGGAGTTGACTAGAAAATAGGGATTGCTTCGTGATGCCGTTTGGTATCGCGAAGAGATTGTACGGAGTATTAGTGATCGCAGCGCGCAGGGGGGGGGGGGACCCCCTTGATCTACCAAAGTAAATTGTTAAATACAGTATTTCAGTGATTTTATGTCTGTCATATCTCCAACATCTACTTTGAATTCGATATTGTAAGGTTATACGAATTCGACAACAATTATGGCTATTTAATTAGTTATTAATTATTTTTTTTTCAATCTGATTTTTGTTAGCTATATTTCGTTTCATTCAAGTTTTGTATATTCAAATATTGTCAATCCATATTCCATGCAATACCAGCTTTAAAAACTGATAAACTATACAGTAAAATCGTCTAACACGGAATTGCACAGAAAAGAAAAAAATCCAGTCAAATTCTCTTATTAGCAGGTTTAAGTGTATTATATATTCTTTTTTATGTGTTTCTATATTCATTTTGCATGGTTCAACATATTTTTCAGCTTAAGGCCCACACTAGTCATTGAAAAATGCCCGGATGATAATGTTAAGTGTATAGGGGTGTTCTTTTCAAATATCTTGCTTAAATTTTAATATTTTTACATGATTTTTTTTTTTTTTTTCATAGGATAGCTAAAGACGATCTGCAACCAGACTAGATTTTACTTTTTCAATTTTGGTTTAAAAAAAAAAAATGTAATTTTTTAAAACGGTTAGAAACAGTTCTGAAATTAAAACTATTATAATATAAAAAATATGTAACCAAAACCGAAAAAGTAAAAACTAGCCCAGTTGTGAATCATCCTCAGCTATCCTAAGCAAAGAAAATAATGTAAAAAAATATTAAAATTTGAGTGAGATATTTGAAAGAACCACCCCCTGCCATACACTTTACATTATCTAATGATATTACATTATCATCCGGGTCTTTTTCAATGACTAGTGTTGCGTCTTAAGACAGGATTTCGTCATAAGAGGTTATTTTTCACGTGTTTTACTATATTTTAATAAAACTAAAAATTTATTATTCTTTAAAAATAATAAATTTTATTGTTTAATTGTAGAATAAAGATGGCAATTTGAAAATCATTGCATGTTTTGCAAAACATTTTGGCCAAGTTAAATTTTACGGTACTTTGAACGGACCAAAAAAAAAAGGGGGGGGATCCGGACCACCCGATTCTTTAGGAAAAAAGGACCGAGCCTGATCCAAAAAGATTAGTGACTGTCCAGCTCAGTCCGAGTGGCAGTAATGAAAATAGGTCCAAGCCCTGCCTGTGCAGATCTCTGGCCTGTAGAAACAAATTCAAATATTTACCCGAATATTGATGTTTAAGAGCTATTATTTTAAAAATCAGACAAATTGCGATAGTTGTATTTTTTGATTTGCTTGATTTTTCCTTATGTTGAAATAAATGGTATTTAATGAATAATATGCGATTTTGAAGCGCTGAAGATTTTATTCTTCTTAGCAGAAAATGGTCACAGTTCAATGTGAATGTCATTTTTCTTGAAAAGTGAAATGCCAGTACATTTGCAGTATCTCTGGAAAGCAACAACATCCCAAAATTCGTTTGTCATAAACTATTCATATAACTCTGCCTGCTATCCTATTTCCTGGGATGCTTCATTTTCTGATAGGGGAGAAATGACACTGCCTTTTTTGGAATTTTTGTCATTTTTTTTTCTTTTAAAAATATCATGAAACCTCACTTCTTTTACTTCTCCACGTTTTTGTACTTATGTTCACCTACTACATGATGCATTTTGTTTTATTCAACTGTAGCGTCTTTTTGATATAGGAGTATTTGAAGTGTCGTATATTTTGAAACTTTTGAAAATTTAACAGATTATATCTACCAACAGCAGTTACATCTCGATGCAGTACTATAATATTTAGATTGTCCTAGCAGATCACTTTCATAATCAATAAGAAAAAGTTTGGAGTACTATTGTTTAAATAAGATAAGGGCGGAAAACGGACAAAAACATCATTATGATTGCATTTTGTGGCATAATAATAATAATGTAATGTAGCAGTGTCCCATGGAAACAAGTAAATTAGTTTATGACAGAAGAATTTAAGGCTTTCTAGAGATATAGCACTCCAAACATACTGGCATTACAGTTTTCATGAAAAATGGCATTTACAATTTTGAACTTTGATATTTTCACAAAGAAGGGAAATTTTTTTCAGGGCTTCAGAAATGCACGATATTTATAAACTATCACCTGTTTCAACATAAAAAATATCAAGCCAATTCAAAAAAACAACTATCAAAGTATCACTTTGTTGTCTAAATTTCAAAATAATGGCTCTTAATTTTAAAACACTGAGTTTCAATACGGGTTATGCATTTTCTAAATTGTTTATTTAGTGACATTTCACAAGTTTTGTTACAGTAGTTTTCTGAATATGTTGAAATGTGTTTCATATTCTAAATTTGGACGCATGATTTTTCGTCCTTTTTTATTATTTGTATAATTATTGAAAAATAAAGTGTTTAGATTTAAACTGTGTGATTTCTTTAGCTCCTCTTATATCTGAGAGCCTTGGGCACATACCTAAAGCCATAGAATCAAACTCTGATCATAGAAATATTTCATCAATAAGAAATAAATTGAAAACTTCAGTCAAAAATGTGTTAACGTAAAGAAAAAAAATGAAAAAAGAAAGAAAAGTACGCCACAAGCATAACCATTAAACTGCATAAAATATGCATGTTGTGATCAAAAGTTTCCGGTCAGTAAAACTTTTTTAGTTAATTTGTAATTATACCCATATGAAGAGGAATCTCAGCGTGATTCTTATACATTTTATTGGCATAATAGTTAGGAGCTTATTTATTTCCATAAATAAGTTCCTGACTATTATGCCAATAAAATGTATAAGAATCACAAATAAATATCAGTTTAAGTACAAAGGAAAATTCATGTTCTCAAAAGTTTCCGGCACTTTTTCAAGTTTGGGGGGAAAAATGATATTGTAATTGAAAATAACAGTGATTAATAACATTTACAATTAGTAATTTATAGCCGTACCTTTAGTAATAAGTAAAGTGACGCAGCAACGTGACATGGATTCAGTCAACGGTTGAAGATCGTCTATGGTAAGTTTTTTCCACACTTCTTGCAATTTTTTGGAAATTTCTGCTGAATTGGAATATTTATTAGGTCCGTATATCGTATGCCAAGTACTTTTCAAAGATTCTCTATTGGATTCATATCGGGCGTTTGGGTTGCCATTTGAAAAGCGATATTTTTTTGTGTGTGGAAACCATTGCTTGACGAGTTTGCATACACTTTTTGGGTCGTTAACATATTGGAACAAATAATTGTGACCACAATTTTTCCTCTCACATGGCAGCAAATGATATCGCAAGATATCTTTATACATTGCATAAGTCATGTTGCCACGAATTTCAAATAACGGACCAACACTTTTTGAAGAAAATATCTCCCCACAGCATAGCGTGTCCTCCGCCATGTTTCATTGTAGGAATAATGGGTGTCGAATCATATCTTTTGTTATTAGGTCATCGAACATAGAGTCTGCTATCACTCCCAAAAAGTTTGATTTTCGATTCATGGGAAAATAGTACTTTTTTCCAGTTTTCACTTGACTAGACTTTGTGTTCGTTGGAAAACGCCAATCAGATAAGTTGATACTTTTTTACTTATGAAAGCTTTTTAAACACCGACTCTTCCATAAAGTTCTGCATCACGTCAGCATCTTGATACAATAGACTTACTTATTTCAGTAATACTTTCATTCCGTAAATCACGGGATTTTGCAACTGCATTTTTATGCAGATCATCAACTGCTTTTCTCCTGATAATTCTGTCCACAAGAATAATCGTTTTCCGGGATCTCCTGGATCACAGAAAATCCTGAAGACTATAGCCATCTTTATATACTTTTTAAATATTGTTCACTGCAAATTTTTCGATTGATAACTTTGCCGCAATCTCACAAGAAGATAGGCCCTTTAGCGATAAACTAATCACTTATTTACGAATAATAATTTTTGAACTTTTTATTTTGGATTTTAAACAACATTTTCAAGTTGATTCATTCTTAATTACGGTCAAAAAACATTTACCGATAGAAAAATACTAAGGAATGACGAATGGTCGGAAACTTTTGCACATGCGAATTTCGAATTCTGCCCCTTTTCATCAAGTGTCATCAGTATCCAATCAAAATGATCACATGGTCAGAGGTTCTTCACATATTCTTAACTTTTGAAGCAACTGCGCTTCTTCTTTGTTGAAACTTTTTAAAACAAATCAAAGAAATTAACTGGCCGGAAACTTTTGACCGCCACGGTATTCTGACTCTATATGCATTCAATCCTTTTTTTCTTTTTTACTAAACGCTTTCAAACATTATGGTACATTCAGATTGAAAATGAAGTATGTATAATATGTGTATATTGTTTTCAAGAGAATGAAAATAATGAAAATAATTTCATTTACGTAGAATCAATGGGGAAAAAATCGCCTTAGCGTATTATAATGATGTTATACCATTTCAAACATATTGAAATTGATATAAGATATTGAAATGCATTATAAGACACCTATAATAGGATAAAGTATACATAGCATTTATGGTCTATTTATATCTCCACCAGTAATCGAAAAATTCTGCTCTCAAAACTGATAGACGGGTGGCACTCGAAATTAATCGCGTCTGTCAACCTAATCATCCAGTTTTCCGTAGTTTTCTTCGAATTTTGGATTTTCATGCGCAAGTACGGGTTAAGTTACCTTAGAAAGCCCCCCCCCCCCCCTACGGAAGGAACCTCTTTCGGGCTTATATTCTCGTGCAGATAATTGGCCGTCACAACAAACACCAACACCTATAGCCTATTTACAGCGACACACAAATGTATTTCGTTTCAGACCTGTCAATGCGCAATAATTTCTGAAAATTCATTTTTTCTTTAATTATGCATTTTAACAAAATGTTTGAATATTAATTTTTATTTATAAATTATATAGACCATATACAGGGCTGCACAAAATAATTCCATGTTTGAAAGAAATTCACCTGCAGTCTATTATGATGACGGTATACTAATTCAATCATATTGAAATGGACATCATAGTGGAAGTGTACTACGAAATAATAATAATAATATAATACGATGTGCATGGCATTTTTATATTGTTTATTTAATTAGCTAATTTCCTTGTGCTAAAAAAAAAGAAAAAATCTTAATAATATTCTGTTAATGCTGGAAAAAGTTTCATAATTTATACCAAATGCATGATTTTTCGTTATTGTCTTCCATCTTGGCGAATACACAATTTCCAAAACAACGTAAAAATTTTTAACTGCCCTTGAATGAAAAATGTTATTTTGCAATAACCCTTAATTCGCTTAATCGGTGTTCTTTGTCGATTTGTAAGTCCCCATTTCTAACAAACAATACGCGATATGACTTAAGAAAAATCACCAAAAACATTACATGAAAAATATGAGTTTTTAATGTATATGTGGTAAGAAACCTTGAAAGCAATTGGCAACGAGGATTAATCGCTGTGCTCATACTGTGATCTTATCAGAAATGAGGCACCGAAGGACACATATGTGAATTCAAGTTCACCACAGAAAGAAAAAAAAAATCATTTGTGAAGACTAGAGATAAAAGTATTACATCAGAAGAAAGAAGAAATTAGGCACATTGGTGTTTATACTCATAAATTATATTATAACAATCATTTTTTCCGTAGAAAAGTTTAAAAAATATCTTTCTTCTACATTATTGTAAAACCATTTTCTTTTAGAAATCTTAGAATAACTAAAAGATGCAATGTGAAAAAAAAAAATAAATAAATGTAATTTAGCAAAATACAACGTCCATTTGAAAAATGATATTTTCAAATACTAAAATTTTAAACTTTTAAATAAGTTCCATATAAAAAAAAAAATAATAATAAACACCATTTTTATGATGATCGCAAAAAGTGGCTTATGTAATAACAGAGTCTTATATTACGAACGCGATGGATTAAATATTAATATTCCTGAATCAAGCATAAACAAATTTTAAGAGTATATTCCAAAAAAATATTTTTACAACCTCAACAGCTCAAATTTTCAGATGCATTTTCAGGCTCATTTTTAAAAGTAAAGACATGAAAGTTTTGAGATGATTTTTGAATAGATGTACAAGAGGTCGTGGGATTTTATTTTTCGCTCAATTAATTAGAATTTTTGATTTATAAACAATTATTTTCTCAATATGACCATTTTTTTTCGTTTCTAGACCGACTGTTTAGGAAAATTGGTTCAAAACGCCATCTTTGATAGCATTTTTTGCAATATTTTCTGTATTTATCAAAAAATTGATGAGCACAGCACATATATATAGTTTCTAAATCAGAGAATTTGGCAATTTGATGTGTTTTAGAGCAAAAATGAATTCAAAAATAAATCAGAAAATAAGTAGTTCGGATTGGAATACACCCTAATTACAAATAATGATACTGAAATATAAATTTCAGTTTTACAGTTTTCGGTACTACGAATTTTTAAACTCTTAAACATCGCACATTTTTAATTTTTACACCGTTATATAGGGGGGGGGGGGAGGGGTGTAATCTTAAATGCAATTTGTTTGAAAGCTGTATCTCAATTTGTTTTTGAGTTATTATTGTTATTATTGTTATTTGTAGTTTTTAATACTTTGTTAGTCATCGTGGCAACAGAAGTAGTATTTCATTTTTGGACATTAAACATGGACCAGTGAGAAGCCAAATAAAAACCGGATATCACAAGGTTTTAGGCTTGGTTCAGATATCTCTAGACCGAAAGAAATAACCATTTTCCAAATGATGAAAAAAGGTAAACAGTGTTGTTTGCATTAAAATATTGAAAAGTCTTTGAAGTATAGGAGGGATTAGAGGTCTGCACGGGCCCGGGCCTGGCCCGTGGCCCGTACCCGGCCCGGCGGAATCGTTTCAAATTTTCTAACGGGCCGGTCCGGGCCGGCAGAATCAGAATAGTTTTCTCAACGGGCCGGGCCGACAAACAAAATAAACGGGCCGGGCCGGCAAAAAAATTGAACGGGCCATACGGGCCGGGCCGGGCCGATAAAAAAATTTTCGGGCTTGCCGGCCCGTTCTGAAGATTTAAGCGGAAACGATAAAATATGATCTATTTTCAACGCAAATGGTTTTAACGAGAATAAATATAAATGTGCGTCACGAGCCATACTAGTTTGACAGCATCAATATAAAAATGTAACTTGTACAGTGTGAGATCGGCATCGGACAGTTAAATTGTGTGTAACCCGTTTTAATATTTTTTTAGCTGACTCATACCGGGCCGAGATCAAGCTTGCATTATTTTTCTACTTATAGACTTGCCGGACTGGAACAAGACTTAATTGTTTTCAAGATCTGTAGGGCAGACAACATGATTTGTAAAATTATTAACAGCGATAAAGAAGTTATGTTAGATTAATCTTATGGAAATATACTTCTTGATGGTTTTTAAATTAATTTCTCAATAACGCGAAAGTTTGTTGGTTTTTTAATTAATTTCTCCGTAACGCGAAAGTTTGACACATTTTCA
Source organism: Maratus speculifer (assembly GCA_964019185.1). Taxonomy (NCBI): domain Eukaryota; kingdom Metazoa; phylum Arthropoda; class Arachnida; order Araneae; family Salticidae; genus Maratus; species Maratus speculifer. The sequence continues at coordinate 183,553,490 of OZ025296.1, read as the reverse complement.
GATTAATTTTTAATTGAAAAAACATAAAAGTGATAACCCTGACTATTGAAGGCATTTGGAATCGAATAGCATTTTTCATTTTTGATGAATAAAATACTTGCATAAATTTTTTCAGATGCAATAATTTCTCAAATGGTTGCAGGTTTTTCTCCCTTCCCATGCTATCACTTCCGGAAATTCTATTGAAAATGCTGACTATAACAATAATTTATTTCCTTTCAGTATTCTTAAATTGCTTGTATCAAAAAACGGTTAATGCCACTTGATTATATAGTTTCTGAATAAAGATACCTGCAATGCGTTTCTGAAGAAAAAAATGAATTTAGAAATGTATCAGAAAGGCGCATATTTGTGTTAACGAATGAATTTGGATTTAAAATCTTTAATAAAATTATATAGAAATATTTTTATAAATCTTCTTTTATTAAACAGCTTCAAATTTACGATGTTTTTAACTTTCTTTCTTTTTTCTTTTATTCTAAGCCATATTAACTTTTTGATGAATCTTTATTTGATTGTTGAAAACCTAAGAATCTTAGTAATCACTAATGTTGCTAATGTGTATTTCCTGTAAAATGTACTGTAAAATCATTCCATAGATATGTATGCAGTATTCTTTAAAGAAATCTTAATTATATGAAAAAAATCTGAATTTTTTAGAAATCGTAGAAATTGTAACGGGCCGGGTCTGTTTTCACTGATTTCTGTACGGGCCGGGCCGGGCCTAAAATATAAAAATTTAAACGCGCCGGGCTGGGCCCGGGCCGAACTTTTAAGTTTTACAACGGGCCGGGTCGGGCCGAAAATTTTTTCCTACGGGCCTGGCCTGGAAATTCCGGCCCGTGCAGACCTCTAGGAGGGATACATCCGAATAGCGGACACCTCTATTTAACGGCCAATTTTCCAATCCCTCTCCCAGAACTTAAATTTTTGTATCTTTAACATCTGAATAACAGACATTCCGAATAGCGGACAGTAATTTTGGCTATAAAAAATGAAAAAAATATTCTTTGACGAAAAAAACAGAGGGAAAAAAAGTAAAAAGCCTCTGAATTTATCAGGGCAATGTGACACAAATTTTGCGATCACAGATAAATGTAGGAGATGAACTGGGGAAAATGCTCCTCCCACGTCCAGTGTTGAATTAACGAAGTGGCCCGGGAGGAACATTCCCCTGAGAGCATTGAAATACCCCCCTCGGAAGATTTGAAAATCTTTATGCTTGGTTAAAAAGTACAATTTCCATCACGGAACTCTATAATATCCCCCAACGAAGTCACAGAAATGACTCTCGGAAGAAAATGTCTGAATTCGACACTGCCAATGTTCGAGAAAGAAAACTTCTCTCCTTGGAAAATTTAGGATTTTCTGCTGTTAAATTACTTAAAGCTCTTGATGCTATAAATTAAATTTCCTCAATTGTAAAAAAAAAAAAAAAAAAAAAAAAGATAAAAACGGAAAGCGTACGTCAATGTTTCAGGAAAGCCGGCTTTACATTAAACGAAAATGAAACACACATTTTCGACACAAATGGAGAATTACGCGAAATAAAGCAGTTAATGAAATATATCAGGCGTAAAGAAACGCTTGAAATTTTCGTTAATATTGATGATGATTTATTTTTTGAAGAAGAATCAATTGATGTATGAAGTTACATTCCTTCAGCATTTTCGACAAAAGCTGGCTTTATTAGCGATGAGGAAACAGATACTGAAACTGGAGAATGGAGATGCTCCCTGCAATATATCGAGAATTTCCAAGAAGCGGCAAAATACGGTGAGCAGTTAGTTACATAATTTTTTGTGAAAAAAGATGAGTCATAGTGATTAAAATGACTGACAGAGTTAAAGCTTTACATTGAAAAACAAATTACATGCAATCGCAAGCAAAAGTAAACTTTTGTAACCATATTTTTTTCGTAATAACACAATAAACAGTGGATAAAGGTATGTACAATTTTATTTCAGTTTTATTGCTTAAAAATAATTTTAATTAGTGATTAATCACATAATAGAGGATTTTCGACATATAAAAGTCGATTAATGAGGATTTAAACATTTCTTAGAAATTCTTGAATTTCTAAGGTGTTCCCAAAAACAGACATATCCGAATAATGGACAGTTTCCACGTTCCCGAGGTATCCGTTATTTAGATGTTTTACTTTAGTATAAATTTAGTGCGATGGTACCATACTCTAAACAGGAAAGAATATAAATTTACTACTTAAGCATGAACAATACTTCAATATTTCTAATATTAAACACATTTTTGACTCAATATTTCAATTCCTTAAATCAAGTAACTTGAAGGAAAAAAATATAATGATTGTTTTCTTATTTTTTATTAAACTTTCAAATAGTTAATAAAATGAAATGTGTTAGTTTATCCATAAATTTAGAAGAATAAAAATATCTTATAAGGAGATGTATAGGAAGCATTAAATTAGTTATCAGAAAAATTGTACTGAATTTTATTGCAAAACAATTTTAATTTTTATGTATGAAAATTTTATAATTTTTCTTTCGATTAATTTCTTATTTTTTCTTTTCTATAGAAGGTCCCTTATGACATTAAAAAAGTAACAATTATATCTTGAAAACTATTTGTTGGACGTTCCCCTCAGTCCACACAACTTTGAAGAATGTCCGTGGTAGATATAGCTGCCACCACCGATATTACTAGGTGATATCGGTCACCCACTGTGAGATTGGTGTAAATGAAGACTTACGCTAATAACCGAATTATCAGTTTATTAAGAATATATGTACACACAAAATACGCTATTTACAAATATATACAACTACAACTCGGATATAGGTGATCCGGTTCAACATTAACTTAGATACCGTAAAGATTGGTTGTGTACTATTCCAATTACACTTTCCACCTCACACTCAATACACGTTAAATTCACTTTTTTGGAGCTCACCCTTGAGTCTCCCAACACAAGTATACTGGGCCTGCACTTCTTAGCCCAGAGCACTAAACACCAGGACGTCTGTGTCCTTTGCGCACCAGAAAACGCACACTTTACGCTCTTCCACACAGAGCAACCTCTAGGTACGAAACCTAGGTACCGAATCAATGATCTCTCAGACAAACTTGCCCTCTCAACTCATGGGGTCACACAAATGCCAACCCCCTCTGGAGTTTCCTCATTGGGCACCTTCCCTCACTACTTTCTTGCCTAGTGACATGCTGCTAATCTGCTTATCATCCGCATACTTCACTGACAGATGGACATGCCTCTGAACCATCTCCTTTCTCTAACACACCACCTGTAAAGGATTAGCTGGCAATTCCCCTTTCCACGAAGAGGGAACGTCACCTTGGAAATTCTGTACACAACCATACAATACTAGATATTCAAATAGAGAAAGAGTAGACATTACATTCTTTAGCATAGGTGCTATCAGATCCTGACACCCCCCACCTTAGCGGAAAATATGCCTTTTAGGGGCTAATTTTCCCCAAACATATAATAATATCGCAGAAGAGTTCAATAGTCTCTTTACAGATTTCTTCATTATGCTTATTACATAGGTATTTCCAGGTGTCTGAACAATATCTACTGACATCTCTACTGAACCTTTACTAATATTATTATTACATAAACAATACACATGTTAATACAATATTATAAACAAAAAAATCAAAAAATATTTACACACACACAGAAAAAAAAAATTAAATGTGTGACGACATCCCTTTAAGGTTGTCCACTATTGGGTAGTTGATGTTGATGGGCTAACAACTGGTTGTTCTTCCCAGCTCTTTCTATGTAGTCTAGAAATTGCATCAGCATTTAAATGTTGAGCTCCTGGACGATGAGAAATACTCAGGTTCCAGCGTTGCAAGGCAAGAGCCCATCTAGTGAGTTTGGGTGATCTTGGGGTTGTTTCGGTGAGAAATTTTAATGGATTATGATCCGTAATGATCTCAATTTGAGATCCATAGGTCCATTTTTCAAACTTTCGCAATCCAAAGAGCACACTCCAAGCCTCTTTCTCTATACTCGGCCAAGCACGCTGAGCCCCTGACAATTTCTGACTGGCAAAAGCTATTGGTTTAAACTGACCCTTTTCATCTTTTTGAGTAAGGCAACATCCTACTGCCAGGTCGGAAGCATCTGCGTGGAGCTGATATTCCCGGCCTACGATAGGTGTAGCCAAACTCGTCACTTTACATAACTCATCTTTAAGAGTATTAAATGTTTTTTCTGCCCTTTCATCCCATGGTACAGTATTTTTAACCTTCCCTTTTGTCAATTCGGTTAAAGGTATAGCAATTTCGGCATAATTTGGAATATAAGATCGGTAAAATCCCATTAATCCCAAAACAGATCTAACTTCCTTTTTAGTTTTTGGTCTCTTTAGATCCCTTATTGCTCCTATTTTTTCCTCATCAGGTGCATGCGTTCCACCCCCAATTACATGACCTAAAAACTTAGTTAATTTCTCTCCAAATTTACATTTGTCTAGCCTAATCGTAAAATTTCTGCTTTTAAGTTCTTCAATGACAGCCCTAACATGCTCACAATGTTCTTCCCAGGTGTCGGAGAAAATGATGACATCATCAATATATGCTTCCGCATACCTCCGATGACCTTGAAGAACCTCATTCATATCCTTCTGAAACGTGGCAGCCGCCCCTGATAATCCAAAAGGCATTGTACGCCACTGATAAGTTCCGTTATGCGTTGTAAAAGCTATCAAATGTTTACACTCCTCCGCCATTTTAATCTGCCAATAACCTCTCAATAAATCAATCGATGATAAATACTTAGCCGCTCCTGCGGTATACATGATTTCCTGAGAATCTTTCATCGGAAAGGTTGGAACCTGAGTTACCGAATTTAAAGCTCTATAGTCTATACAGAGTCTAACAGTTGCGTCTTTTTTCGCCACACAAACAATTGGATGACTAATTTCAGCATTTGACACTTCGATTAGATTTAATTCTAATAACTCCTGAATCTGCCTATCTACTTCCTCTTTGTAAGCTACCGGTACACTATATAACTTTGGCTTTTTCCTTTCCACCCCCGGTTTAAGATCAATACGGTGTTCTCCTACATCCGCTGGTCGTACAGGACCCATAAACACCTCTTTATTCTCCCTCAAAATAGACTTTAAATCTTTAACTTGATTGTTAGATAACCCTTTTATTTCGAACCTCTCTATATATCGTTCTACTTCCTGATCCCGGTTCAAAATAGGAATTTCCCCAACTTCTCCAAATTCCTCATCACCCTCGAAAACAATATTAACTATATTACACTTAGCAATAAATTCTCGTATTTTGTTTTGGTGCACATGCTTCCTACTCCCGTCGGCTAACTCAACTATAAATGAATGCTGATTTAGTTTTTCGACTATGGTTGCCGGCCCTTGCCACCTAGAATATAGTTTATTAGTTGAATCGGGGATTAACAGTATTACCTTATCAGCTACTTCAAAAGTTTTTTCTTTTGGCCTTAAGTTATAATGATACGCCATTCTATTTTGTTGCACCTCAGACGATAATTTTGCCTCATTTGCGGCTCTTTCTAAACGTCCCCTAAGTTTATTCAAATACTCATGAATCGGCGTAGTATCTAACTGCGCCCCCTTATTTTCTCCTGCCCAGGATGACTTAAGAATTGATAAAGGACCCTCCGGCGCTCTACCATATAATAACTGGAAAGGTGCGATTCCCGTCGTAGAATTTGGGACTTCCCTATACGCCCATAATACAAATGGTATTTGTTCATGCCACTTTTTTCTTTCTTCTCTAATAGTATGATGTAACATACGTTTAAGGGTCTGATTAAATCGCTCCACGAGCCAGTTAGACTGTGGATACTGTGGGGTCGAAAATCTTGGACTAGTACCTAACCTTTTCTCAAATTCTTTTGTTAAGTCGGCAGTGAAATTGGTTCCATTATCGCAGGCGATTATATTTGGAATTCCTGTCCTCATAAATATTTGAAGTAGCGCATCACACGCAGTTTTAGCACTTAAACTTTTTAGAGGGATCGCATCCGCCCACCTGGTATGTTGATCAATTAAAGTTAGTATATACTGATGCCCTTGGGAACTTTTAGGATCAATAGGCCCAATTAAATCAACATTAACTACCTGAAATGGGAGTTCCGGCCGCGACACTGGGGAAATAGGAGCTCTATCATTTACTTTAACCCCTCTAGTCAACTGGCACTCTAAACATGACTCACAAAATTGTTTAGTTTCTTTCGCCATTCCCTCCCAATAAAATGAATACCTGATTCTCTGTAAAGTTTTCTTGGCTGCATGATGCCCTCCAAATACCGAACTATGCGTTAATTTTAGGATTTCTTCCCTTCTTACTTTGGGTACTACTAATTGCGCTATAGTCTCGCCTAACAATTTCTCTTTGTGATATAATAAGCCATTTACAATATAATAATCCCCCTTATCCATTTTAGCTAATTCCCAAGCTTTCTCTAACTCTTTACAATCTAATTGGGATTTCTTAAACATATCTGAATTGCTAACGATAGCTTTATTACCTTTCTCCACTTCCGTTCTTTCTGGATTCTGACTTTGTACATTTTGCGAACTCGCTTCTATTGCGTAAACATTACAACTATCGTTATTCATACCTTCCTTTTCATTCAAGTTATCAATAACTTCCGAATTATCAATAATAATTTCTGAACTTTCTAATTCTTGGGCCTCTACTGATATACCAGCTTTGTAAGGTCTTCACTTGGCAGAATGCCAAGCCGATTCCATTCAGACTTTGGGGGTAATAGCCTATGAGGCCGAGATTGCTTCAGCGTATTCATGGAAATGATATTAAATATTGTTTTCTATTTTTTGTTCCGAGTAAAATTTTATTTTAAAATAAATAAATTGTGGACCTATTATTAGTTCTCGGAATAACCTTTCCAAAATATACATTTTCTCCTACATTTTTGTAAATTTTAATAAAAACATGTCTGTTTTTTTTACATTTATATTTATGGCTAAAATGCAGTTTTAACGACTGCTTGGCATCTGACTTGGCGGCTATGCAAGAAATTCGCCATTTCTAACAACCTAAATATTCAGGGCACTTGTGTGTCATATACTCACTGGGATTTACTTGGCGCCAAAATGGCGTTATTTTGCCTAATATAGCAACCCTGATGTTGTTGTTTATTTTTGATAAATTGTTTATTTACCTTAATTTTTTTTTTAATTACATAAAATGTTTTTTGCTCTATTGTTATTAGTTTTTTAAATTTAATATATATAAAAATTGTTTTATTTATTGTTATTTTTTTAATAATAGAAAATAATTAAAAAATGTATATTTAACCAGCATTCGAAAATGAGGTTTTCGCCAAATTGACGTTAGAAATTTTTTTTACCAAACCTTACGCGTATATGATATCTGCGTCATTTCTCATTTTCACATCCAATGTATGCAAATAATATAAATAAATAATGTACACAATAATGTAGCGAAATAATTTTAAAAAATTGCTAATCTGGCAAGTTTTAAAATCACACCATTCAGGCGTTAATTCTAAAAAGATTAAGTTACGCTATATTGAGAGAAAAAAAATTATAACCATACCTTTAAATCATCTTTTTTATTCTATTTGTCTTTTTTTTAAACTTATTTTAGTGTAACAGAATTACAATGTAATGTTTAGAAACAGATAATTGAATTAGAGAAACAAAAAGGTATTCGCCAAAAAAATTCGACATATCTAGGATGTTTAATAAATAAACTCATCCGCGAGATGGTACGAACTCTCCCATTTTCGCATTGGACTCGCTCTTTTCGCCCATACGCAGTTCTGTCCAGGTTTCTCTCAAACGTGGTTTATCAGTAGCAATGGCTCCTCACAGTTGACACCTAACAACTCGTTAATCACTTCGGGATGTAAAATTACTTGCTCATTAATATTATCAGTCACTGCGCAAAGTACTTCCTGATGAATTATATTAGTTTGTCCGAATTGCGGGATAGCTAACGGTAGTTTAACCAACGGCGATTTAACTGCTTCACCGAATAACCCTTGTAAATAAATACTACCCGCTCCTTTTAATTTTTCTTCCGGTACCAAATCTTTATGAACAACACTAATTTCACATCCAGAATCAACCAATCCCTTTGCTTTTTGCCCATTTACACTAACTTCAATTTTCTCAAGTTTATTTAATTTCTCACCAATAACGTTAGTTCTCTGTTCGGCCTTTGCCGATATTCTCGCCACAATAGCTCCATTAGGTAACTCTTTGCTTTCTTTTACCACAACCTTATGTACACCCGCTTTCGGATCTCGTCCTTTATTACCATTATTTCCCTCATTACCCACTTTATTACAAAAACGTTGGTAATGCCCTCTCAAACCACATTTAAAGCATTTAGGCGCTGAAGCATCACTAGGTTTCTTAAAATCTGTTTTCCTATCCGAAAAAGAGTTAGCCTCATTACTCCCGTTTTACCTCCAATTATTACTAACTTTGTTATCATCCCTCGGTCTCATTTTTTCATTGTTTACGTGCCTATCTTTACCTTTAAAACTTTTATACGTAACGGCGTAAGACTTATGTTTAGCGTCAAAATAATTGTCACATTCTTTAGCAATTTTAGAAGTTTCTAACCATTTACTTTGATGAGTTAACCCAATATATGACGCGGTATCCTCATCTAACGTACTTACTAATTTATCCGTAACTATTAACTGGTTGACCTTTTCATAAGAGTCAGCACCTCTAATCTTACAATAATTTTCCCATGTCGTTATTAAGCGCGACACAAATAATACATGACTTTCATTCTGGTTTCTCTTAGCCTTCTTAAAATTTTCCAAACATGCCTTCGGTGTCGGCTCATGTTCCCTTAGAACTAACTCCTTTAACTCCTCATAATTCTCCATTTGTTCCGTAGTGGTATAAATTAACAAATTATCCGCCTTATCTCCTAACATATTTAGTAGAATTTCGGCCTGCTGGTTTTCCGGTACATTTTTAGTTTTGAATGCCCTTTCTAAACTGTTGAAAAGTAAATTCCATCCCTCAGTCCTTTCTGGTACTTTGATAGATAGAGTTTTAACACTTTTGATCAATTTTTCTATATTACTTTCATTATTAGATTCCCTAGAGACATTAGAATTATTTGCCGATCCTTGAACCCTTAATCTCTCCATTTCTAATTCATGTTCCATCCTTAATTTTTCAACCCTTTCTTCTCTTTCTAATTTTTCCTGCTCTAATTTTTCCTGTTTTTCTTCACGCTCTAACCTTTCCTGTTTTTCTAACTTTTCGCGTTCTAATTTTTCCAGTTTTTCTAACTTTTCGCGTTCTAATTTTTCCTGTTCTAATCGTTCTGCAACAATAGCGTCAGATAATTCCTTAATAACCCCCTCGTCGTACTCATCACTGTCCATTATCTTTTTCTTAAGCTGAATTCTGGTATCATCTTCCGCGAATTCAACATCCAACTCTTCGGCTATCCCCTGAAGATCAACCTTTTTTAGTTTCAATAAGAAAGCCATACCTTCACCGATTGTTATTACCACCCCACAAGAATAGTTAAACCTACCAAATTAATATTTCCTAACTTTTTAACTTAGTACAGATACATCTCCACTTATTTTACTAATTAATACCCTTCAGATAATCGATGCATTTAATTTCTAATTAACCTACTAAATACTCTAATTTTCCTCAACCATTGATATCACACAATATACTTCCAATAAAACAAAAGGTAAAATAGTAATTCAATTTGACCACTATGCAATATAGATTCCAATTTATACACTTAGATAATAACATACAATTTACATAAAAATACTGATACGTTGAAATTGAATAGAAGTATTGGTGTCAATCAAGTAAATCCACATAAAGAAAAATTGTAAAACATGCATATATAAATTTCTACAATTATCCTCACTAAAATATTTCCGAACTCAATACTGGTTCTTACACTTAAAACAAATATACTAAAAATCTTTACTTTTATTTTTCCTCACTATGGCTCTCTTTTGAGCCTTTTTTTTTCCACTATGGCTCTCTTTTGGGCCTTTTTTTCACTATGGCTCTCTTTTGAGCCTTTTTTTTTCACTATGGCTCTCTCTTGAGCCTTTTTTTTTCTCTACTACTGGCCAATTAAAATCCTAAGCAAATGTTATTATACACTCTTCAAACTTAAAAAAATGTTGCTTCATTTAAATATTACTTTAACAATAATTTAACTTTAAGTAAATTTAATTATTCCTTCCAACTACTATTACCAAAATTAGTAAAAAAAAATTATAGACAATCAATACTAGCTCAAGTTATTATGACCTTTCCTTAAAACAATAGCCAATATGGTTATTAACACTTTATAGGTAGGGAGTATTGATAAAACACATAAATGATATAGACAATTTACTTAAATTACTATTAATTATACAACAACAAATTTTGGTTCGAGATGTCAGCAGAAAGATATGATCAAAACACCTTACCTTATACTTTCTTTGCTGGATTACTTTTCTAATCACAGGTAGCTCCACGATGTAGCGGTAATATGGCACAATAGTTCAGTTTAGTTCTTTCTAATAAAGATACGCACAACACTTTAGTCCACACCAGACGATATGGCACGACACTTTATCACACACTTGACGATCCGGCACGATACTTTAGCACATACTCGACGATACGGCACAACACTTTAGGACACATTCGACGATACGACCCGACACTTTAGCATACAGTCGACGACCCGGCACGATACTTTAGCACCCACTCGACGATATGGCACGATACCTTAGTACACATTCGACGATCCGGCATTAACAGACTGCAACACAGCTCGCTGGTCACTGGTTTCAGGCGATTCTATCCCGACGCTGCCAACAATTTGTCGGACGTTCCCCTCAGTCCACACAACTTTGAAGAATGTCCGTGGTAGATATAGCTGCCACCACCGATATTACTAGGTGATATCGGTCACCCACTGTGAGATTGGTGTAAATGAAGACTTACGCTAGTAACCGAATTATCAGTTTATTAAGAATATATGTACACACAAAATACGCTATTTACAAATATATACAACTACAACTCGGATATAGGTGATCCGGTTCAACATTAAATTAGATACCGTAAAGATTGGTTGTGTACTATTCCAATTACACTTTCCACCTCACACTCAATACACGTTAAATTCACTTTTTTGGAGCTCAACCTTGAGTCTCCCAACACAAGTATACTGGGCCTGCACTTCTTAGCCCAGAGCACTAAACACCAGGACGTCTGTGTCCTTTGCGCACCAGAAAACGCACACTTTACGCTCTTCCACACAGAGAAACCTCTAGGTACGAAACCTAGGTACCGAATCAATGATCTCTCAGACAAACTTGCCCTCTCAACTCATGGGGTCACACAAATGCCAACCCCCTCTGGAGTTTCCTCATTGGCCACCTTCCCTCACTCCTTTCTTGCCTAGTGACATGCTGCTAATCTGCTTATCATCCGCATACTTCACTGACAGATGGACATGCTTCTGAACCATCTCCTTTCTCTAACACACCACCTGTAAAGGATTAGCTGGCAATTCCCCTTTCCACGAAGAGGGAATGTCACCTTGGAAATTCTGTACACAACCATACATACTAGATATTCAAATAGAGAAAGAGTAGACATTACATTCTTTAGCATAGGTGCTATCAGATCCTGACACTATTTATTAAAATGAGCTCTTACATATGCATGATTTTTCACGATTTCGGATATTTTCCTGTGAAAATTAATGTCGAGTATAATTTTTAATTTTCTTAAAGAGACTCAGGTTTCTTAAAGCTTTAAAAATTTTGAAATTTTATTTTATTTTATTTTTATTTTTTTAGACGTATAACTGCTAATTTTTTCTGAACATTTTTGACAGAATTGTTTTCTTGGAATTCCCGTTAGAATAGAAGTTAAGGCTTTTAGAAATACACTATACGGCTAAAGGTCACTTGCGATTTTAGACAATTTGTTAAATATCTAGAAAAATACATGAGGAATTATCCTGAAACTCTAAGTGTATAAACATAATAGAACAGGTCATACATTTCTGTGAAGATTTTTTCCCGAAACTCCATAGGGGACCGTCAACAAATTGAAAAAGAACGAATATCTTTTGGACAACCCTCTCAAAATTAATTTAGCAAAAGCGTTCAAACTGTCGATTATGATTAAGTAGTTTATTGTAATAAACTTTGTTCATTTTTACGTGGATATACGTATATACTTGTGGAAAAATTCAGGTTTTTATAAAAACTGTCCCGAAATTTTTCAAGTTTTTGCTTATAATTTGCAGTTTTTAATGTAAAATAATGTTCTTTTCCAAAAATATGACAAACAACATTTTACATACAACATTTAATTAATATATTTTTTACCCTGCAATCAGAATTAAAAAATAATGAAAATTGTATGAAAAATGATTAGTTTTACAAAATAACTTTTAACTGCACATGTGTGAACGTTATCAAAATTTCGTTTGCATTATGTGTTAGCTAAATGTATACAGCAACTTTTGTGAAAACCTCAAAAACATAGCTTGGAAATTCTTAAAGTGATCGTCGATAGAATAAGCTAAAAATCCATTATTTGAAAAATGAGGCAAAAAGATGAGGGGCTGTATCCATATATCCATCGATTAGGTCAATATTAAATGCACAATATTGCAAGTATTAGTATATTTGAAACAACCCCACTTTTTTTGCTTCATTTTGGAAACAACGAATTTTGAGCTTATTTTATCAACGATCACTTTGAGAATTTTAAAGCTATGTTTTTGAGACTTTCACAATAGTTACTCTATACATTTAGTTAACAAAATATGTAAATTAAGTTGAAAGTGTTCACGGATGTTCAATAAAAAAAAAAAAAAAAGGAAACCTGTTTATTTTTTCTACAATTTTTAATATTTTTAAATTCTGATTACAGGGTATTATGTACAATGTTATTTGTCATATTTTCTGGAAAGAACATTCTTCTATATTTAGAACTCAGCAAAATATAAGTAACCCCCTCAGAGCAGTGAGATATCCCCGCAGTGAAAAATTATTTAGTAAATCTACTCATTTTTCAGGCAATTTTTATTGTTTTTTAATTATGATAACTGTGTTATGTGCAATATTGTTTGTCATATTTTCAAAAAAGAATATTAATTTATTATTTATATTAAGAACTCTGCAAATTATAAGCAAAAATCTTGGAAAAAATTTGGGACTGTTTTTATAAAAACCTTAATTTCTCTACGAGTATACATGATATCCACAAAAATATGAACACAATTTATTGCAATAAGCCACTTAATCATAATATGCAGTTTGAAGATTTTTGCTACATTAGTTGTGACAGGTCTATTCAAAAGATATTCGTCCTTTGTCAATTTGTTGACGGTCCCCTAAAGAGTTTCGGGAAAACATCTTCTCTGTATAGTATATTACCTATGTACTATCATGTTTACACACATGGAGTTTCAGGAAAATTCCTCATTTCTATTTCTTGATATTTAACAAAATGTTTAAAATCGCAAGTGGTCGGTCACCTTTGTATATATAGTATATACTCATTCAATAGTTGAAGCAGCACGTTTCTGAAACTTTGAAATCACTTTTCTACAAATTACTTTTTTGAGCATAACGAAATAACTTTTCCGTGCGAACGATATTTAAAAACCTTTTCAATATCTTTTTATTAAATTTTCAAAACATGTTTCATGTTAGTCTGTGTAAACTGAACCTAAAAATTTGTTTTTAGTGTTAAAAAAAGAAAAAAAAGCGGGTGATTATATTATTGAAATTTTCAAATATTTTCATTCGATAAATAAAATTTTATAATAAAAAAATAAAAATGTTTTAAATACAAATATTTTTAGGTTCAGAGCAATCATTGCAAGCAGAAATTTAAGTAGGCACCAAAATTTTTATTCTAATTGTAAAATTTGTTTTGTAATCCTGCTCATAATCTGTTTAGTCAATTTTCTGACAGTTTGGAGCCCCCTGTAAATGCTAATTCTGCATTTTGAAATTTTCTAAATAAACGAAATGAAAGAAAATACTTACATCTTTTCTAATAAAAATTGTGTCTTAAAATGAAATATATTTCAAGATATTAAATGCTGAAAATGGTCTTTTATTTTATTTTATTTTTTAATTTTTTAATAGTCTTGAGACAAATAACATGAAGTTATTAATTCTTATAATTCAAGATTTGTTTTTGAATGTAAAAAAATGCCTAAATTTTCTTAGTATCCTTGCATTATATAGTATTAAAAAATTTAATCTGCTAGGTTTTTTTTTTTTTTTTTTTCTTTCAGGTGGGGAGATAATCAATAAAAATTTATGACTAATCACATTAGTTGAGGATGAACTCAGGATGTTAATTAACATTAGCACTCTCAAACTTTGAACTGATCTAACTTTACAAAGATTTATATGAAAAGCATACAATGGGTGCTACTTTCACCAAAAGAGTTAAAAAAAAAAAATAGTGTAAAAAATGGGTGTTACGACTAGAAAATTCAAAGTTGCTACAATTTTTAATATCTGATAATTCCTATTTAAAAATTTGTATTCAAATTCAAAAAGTATAGACACGATTTCTAGTCAAAATTGCGATCCTTCTTTTCGCATTTCTTTGAAGTAATTTGGCTATTAAAAGTATGGGGATGTTCTCTATTTATCTCTCTCTCTCTATATATATATATATACCGGGTGATTATAATTAAAGTCCCGATTTTAAAAATCAATAATTTTAAAACTACTGGTCAGAATGACTTGATATTTTAGCAGAACAATCGTAAGGCAATGGAATTTTGTTTGGTGAAGGAAAAAATAGTTCCAAAATTTGCCGATAGATGGCGCTGTCCGAGTAATATCAGGAGGAAAGACCAAAAATGTATTCGTTAAACACAGAAATGTTGTTAGCCAAAAGAAAAAAATTAGAGTTTAGGGATTTACTAAAGATTTATTAGCGAAAAGACCAGAATACAGCGACAACAGCGATTATGACAAAAAAAGAAAAAAGAGCTTCATGGAATAAACACCTTGCTGATGATTAAAGCATAAGTTGTTCGATATGCCCTCCGCCTTATTCCGCTACTAATTGGAAGCGCAAAACGGCATGCTCCACAACAGATCGGAGGGTATCTGTACTAATGCAATGGATGTGGTGTGTGATGCTTGCCTTCAAGTCGGCAAGATTCTGAATCCTCCCGCTGTAAACAACATTCTTCAGGTACCCCCAAAGCCAGAAATCACACGGGTTTAAGTCGGGGGAACGTGGCGGCCACGTTGTTGGAAAATGACGGCTTATGATCCTGTCATCTCCGAAATTAGCATTCAGTAGCTGCTTCACAAGTGTAGCAATGTGCGGAGGAGCGTCATCTTGCATGAATATTGTGCGATCCACACACTGACGCTGCTGAAGTGCCGGAAGGACATGGTTACGCAAAAGTGTTTCGTACCGCTTGCCAGTAACGGTGCAGGTAACGGGACCCGCAGGTCTGATCTCCTCGAAGAAAAACGGACCAACGATAAACGCTGCCGTTATTCCGCACCACACAGTAAGCTTTTCAGACTGAAGAGGTAATGGCTGTAGCTGGGACGGATTCTCAGTCGCCCATACCCTGCGATTTTGCGTATTTACAGAACCTTGCAAATGAAAGTGGGCTTCGCCAGACCACAGAATGTACCATGGCCATCCGTTGTCCACTTCCATCCGGGCAAGAAATTGCAGTGCAAAAGATTGACGTGCTTCCAGGTCAGCAGGTAGCAACTCGTGCACATGAGTTATCTTATACGGATAACAGCTCAAGATCTTCCGTAGGATTTTACGCATCGTGTTGTTCGGCATATCCAGCATTCGGCCAATTCCCCGTGCACTGCTGATTCCAACATCACTGTTAGTCTGTTCTTGTAATGCTGTAGCCACATCTTCCACTGCCGCAGCCGAAACTGGTTTCCTTCCTCTACCCCGTTTAACGTCAAATGAACCGGTCTCTTCGAATTTAGCAATCATTTTTCGCAAACCTTTTGTGGTTATTGGACCCAATTTAATGGATTTTAATGTCGAAACTTCCTAATAGCTGTAAGTGCACAGTCATCGTTCTTATAAAAAAGCTTCAAGAGCAGAGCGCGATCCTTTATAGTCAGAGTCATGATGAAGCATTTAGGCAAAGAGCTGGTGCTCTGCATTTTTATGGCAGCTAAGTCTCATGTGCGCATGTCACGTATTAGTAATTTGCATATATCTAGACAATGTGAACACTGACAGCGCCATCTATCGGCACATTTTGGAACTATTTTTTTTCCTTCGCCAAACAAAATTCCATTGCCTTACGATTGTTCTGCTAAAATATCAATTCATTCTGACCAGTAGTTTTAAAATTATCGATTTTTAAAATCGGGACTTTAATTATAATCACCCGGTATATTAAACTACTGGTACAATTTCATTAATTTACAGAAAAAAAGAGAAAAAAATGCCAACAAGTATGAACTCAAAATATACAGAAAAAAGAATAACCTTGGCCCAACCAACAATCATGATTTATTGGGGCCCTGTGCAAAGATAAATTAGAGGGTCTCATTCGAATCATTGTAACATTATTCAAATAGAACTGGTAGTCAGTCATATGTTTAATGCATAAACAATGTTTTTGAACTTTGGATTTTAAACAGAAAATAATTCTTTGCTCCGTTCATTCTAAAGCGAATACTTTAATTGAAAAATGTGTTCTTTTTTTCTCAGTACAGAACATAACTCTTATATATGACTTAAGAAACTTTAGCTTATTTGCAAAAGCTTTCGGTTCTGTGTGATCAAAATTAAATTTGTTTTTCTAAAAATTTAGTAGAACTTTTAAAGGTGGAATTTGCATTTCACAATTTTCCGAGCTGAAATTGGGAAAATGTAAATATTTTATAAATTAATATATGGATTTGGGACCCCCTGGGCAAAGTCCTGATTTGCTCATGGGATAATAAGGACCTGCTTTGGCTCAGTCCCAGTTTTATAAAAGGGCATTTGGCTTGCGTATGTATAAAATTCGTCTAAAATATACTACCCCCCCCCCCCAAAAAAAAAAAAAAAAAAAAAAAAAAAAACTAATTATTAACATAATTTTGGGTATGCCGCTTGTATGAGTATATTATGCAACGTTTTTTTAAAAGGTGATTACGTTGCGGGAAGTAGAGTTGTCGGGTTATTTTTTTTTTAATCAAAATATCTACCAGAATTGCAAAATAGTTAACGTTACTTTATTAAATCACGAAATGTGAGTCATTAAATAAATCGCAAAAATGTATGGTATTATATAAAATGGTACGATTATGGTACGATTTATACACAAAATGTTTAATAATGTTTCAAATTTTAATTGCTTAAAAAGCTTACAGCACAGCCAACAGAATGAAAAAGCGCCCAAGAATTCGTCTCATAAGTATACCGCACCGACGTTCTACCAATTGAACCAATTAGAACAGTATTCGGCTTGGCAATGAAGTTGATTCTAAGTGGTTCAGGCGAGTTCGAGTCCCGGCTTGGACATTGTCCCACTCTCTTGGCTGTGTTGTACGCCTTCTGAGCAATTGAAACGAGAAATGATATTGAATGCAAGGCGTGCGAAATTTTTTACAGAAACATTTCCAAGAAAAATTATCTAAATAGGCAACATTGAGGGAATGGGCGTAAATTAATTAGTTTAAAAGAGAAGATCTTACCAAAAGTTTTTTCCACCCGGACTCGCTTTCGCTAAGGATGGCTTTCGATGAAAGTCTAAGATAGCTGATATTTTGAAACAAGAAAACAGATTAAAAGCAAATGTTTCCTTTACAACGGGTTTAATTTATGCGTTTTACTGAACGTGGTATCTCGCAAATTTACTTTCAGCATTCTAACCTACATTCCAATTGTCATACGCTTAATGATACATATTGGTCATACTCATCATTGTCGAATCCTTGTCAAGCTTGGCGATACTTGGCAAAATATCACCAAATTAAAGGCTGTTCTCAACTGCACTGTTCAACAAGTGCAAAATGTTTTGACACATTTATAAATTCAGTTTTCATCGAAAAAATATAAAATTAGGAGACTTGACTATGAAAGCGATTTGGAATCGAACTCTGTTTTTCATTTTGTGATCAATAAATTACCTATTGAGCTATAGGCGAAATTGATCACGTGACGATCATGTTTTTCACCCCAGTTAGACTATTTTACCTCCTTTCGTCGGGAAATTCGGTTCAGAGCGCCCACTTAGACAGTATTTCCTGAAACACCAATTGTGTTTGCAAAAAACGGACTGAGTGCGGTTAGATAGTTTTGGAACAACAACACCTGCTAGTTACATGCATTTTCGAGTAAAAATAAATTAAAATTTATGTCATAAAATTGTCCTTTTTGATTTATGAACAGCCTTAACGAAAAATAGATCGCCACAAATAAAGTCAATTTGGCGGTGCATTTTTTTTAAAAATTCCTATACAAAATCAGTATTAGCGAAAACTGGGAATCTTCTACATATTGAGTTCCAAGTATTTCATTTAGTGCTTTTGAGTGAAATTAACCGAATTTTTAAAAACAAAGTGATAGGGTAGCTCCCTTTTTCTCCCGATACAGGTCGAAAGAACTTTTATTTTATTAGTATTACCTATCTCTGAAAAAGACTCACTTAAGTCACTAAATATTCACAACAAGCTAAGTTTGTGAGTCTCAGGCAGATATTTTTCAATCTTGTCAGCGTTGCGTCACACATACCTTGTTGCATCTCTCGCGTAACACAGATGACTAAGCATAGACTTTAAGCTCATTTTGTCTTCTGTTTATTGCATAGTTTTCCACTTTTGCGATAAAATAGGTTTGATCTTGAACTCGTTTTGTCGCTAGCAGAAGAAAACATTTTACTTCATGTGTCTCTTCTGTTGAAATTTTTGAAATTGATTATTATTATGGACTGGAATTCAGAAAGTGGGATTTCGATTGCAATGGTTATTGAAAAAACTTATTCTTTTCATTGAAAAAGAAGATGCATATGTCTGCAGCAAGATAAAATCTGATTTTATTATTGTTTTCCTATTTCTCTATCTCTCTCTTATAAGGTTTAAATCATATAACAAAACTCTATTCGTCTCTATTCTGTCTGCCTGGCCGTCACTTTAAAAATTTTTTAAATACTTAAATATATTTTTAAAAAGACAATATTTACGTTGAACTAAGGCATTTTTTAACAGCAACAACAACAAAAATAACAACAGAAAAACTAAATAAATCAAACTGTTTGAATTCGGATATTTTTAAAAGAATTGATTTATTGAACAAATTAAACTGGAATCAGAAAGTAAAGGGGAAAAAAGGAAAAACTGGAAATGATAAACGTACAATATACATAATATAAACTCCTATATCCCCAAAGTTTCAATTTTACCGACTTTTAGTTCTTTAATATTCAACAAACGTATTCTGCCCGGATGTTTTTGAGGAAGATTTATAGATAGTGTTAAAAATTTGGGCGAAAAAAAAGCAATAAATAAAAAGAAGGAGTAATAGAAGAATATAAAATATAACTTATGGAATTTCGTTCATCTGATGAAACACTATTCGTCTCTGTTCTGTCTGTCTGTACGACACAGAGTCCGTACACACAAGCTTTATAAGTCAGAGATTTCAAATTTTGTATATTTACAGTTGAATACCTCGTGTCACACGGCAAATCATAAAATTTTGAAAAAGTCTATTATTTTAATTAAATTATTTTTTTCGATGTTATCTATTCATTTTTTGCGATTTAAATTTTAAAAGAGAACTTTAATTTCAACATTTGCTGTAAAGGCATCATAGCTTGAAGGTAGAGCGTCTAGCTAGTAAACAGAACGTTCTTAGTTCGGACTCCATCGCTTTCAATTTTCTTTTTATTTTAAAAACTATTGCGATTTATTAATGATTCAGCATTTTAAATTTAATTTAAAAAAATTTTCGTTTAAGAAAATTTTTAATTTTATTTATATCTCCGCTGATATTTTTTTTTTTTTTGTTTTTTTTCGGATTTTGAAAAAAAAAATGGAATTTTGGATTTTATTTAAATAATTCGAACTGAACTTTTTAAATTTGATTAAAGTAAATAACTTTCTTTTATAATTATTTTTTAAATTAAATCTATGGGTGCTATCATCTACGTAAAATTTAATAATTATAAACTAGCAATTTGGATTTATATTTATTAATTAAAAGATAAGTTGTTTTAAAAAAATTATTAAATAAAACCCTCTGTGCGATCTGCGATCACACTTACCTACTTGATTAATTCATTTTCTTGAAAAAAAAAAAGTACATATTCTAAAAAAAAAACACTTTTTTTTAATGTAAAGATGGAATTTCGTAATAGAGTTTTATCGAATTCCAATCAACCGCGGTTCGAGTCGTCTGTGTGACGCTAATTTTGTTTCATTGTACTTTTCGGACTCCGGGCGAAATGGCTTTAGACTTTTTGGTTCGACTCGGTTTTGATTCTTTCGTGGTTAGATCAAGTTGATCTGATTTTTCAAAAGAAAGTCCTAAATATTTTTCTAAATTAAAGACTATACACCCAGAAAAAGGAATTGATTAAAACTATAAAAATATGTTTTGTTGAGTACATTTTGGTTGCTTTAAGCGAGTTTTTTTAGTTAAAGTAAAAAACTGGTTTTGTTGCTCAGACAAAAGAAAATATTGTTAACACTCTTATAAAATTTTAACAAAATTTTATCAATTTTATTTGAGTCTTACTAAAGTCTTGTATTTTCAATTTGTAATTTTAACAAAATTTTGTTGTTTTTGAAAAATTTAAATTAGTGTGCAGTAGCTTTAACTCTATCACATAATTTTGTTTAATTGACTTATATAGCTATAAATGATTAACAAAATTTTTGGATAATAAAAACTTTTCAAATTAAAACAGATTAATGACGTTTTTATTACGTTATTATGCATTTCGGGTGAAAATTGTGAACAGAAAAATAAAAAAAAAAATCAACAATATTTTTTGTTTATTCAAACAAAATTTCCATTGACCCATATTTAAACGAAAATATTTGTTGGACCTAACAAATTTTTGTTGGTTCAAAAAAATATTTTTCTGGATGTATTTTTGAATATTAATAGACACATATCTAAAATTTTTTTACACAAAAAAGATAAAATTGATATTAGAGATATAATATTGCAAACGAGTTTTCCCATAAATATTAATGTATTAATTCTTTTAATTTATTAATACGAGGTGGAACCCGCCGAACTTTGACAAAAGAAAATGTTTTAGAAGGAACTGTTTCATTGGTTTATAACAACGTACAAAATTGGCTACAGTACAAAATGCATCTTATATTGGTCAGTTTAACTCTATAAGAAATATTATTTTAAGCTAAAATTAACAAAATACCATTTCTATAAAAGTCAATTGTCCAAATTATTAAAATTAAACTTTAATCGCATATGCATCAGTAAAACATGATAAAGATAAGTTATTATGACGAAGTTATCAATTGAGGCTCTTATGCTTAGTAAAAATGGAAAAAAAAATTAATTGACACGATCATAAAATTTCACGTGAAATTTAAACCCGTTATCTTTTTCATCTTCTCAAAATTTATATACGAAATTTTAATTTAATTTTTTTTTTTCAATTTTAAGAGAAAGTTTTTGGTTGCCACGATTACAAAATTCGCACAAAAACAATAAAAAAAAAATTAATATCTCAAAAATAAATTGAGATACAGCTTTCAAACAAATTGCATTTAAATGTACATTTTTTTCTCTACACGTCCATGTAAAAATTTAGAATGTGCGATGTTTAGATCTATAAAAATTGCAGTAGCAAAAATTGCAAAATCGAATTGCATGGAAAAGTGTTGCCATTCGCAAAATGACGTATGCGTTACGCACAGATACGTTTGGCCTTTTTCTTTCAATTTGAGTTCGGGTTTGAATATTCAGGCCCGTTTTAGAGTTAACGAAATTTTTTTCGTAGGTTCGAGTACACACTGACCCATGAGGATGCTAATGAACCTTTCCACTGAGTGATCCTGTTAAATCATTTCCCTTCTGTTAAAAAACATTGCAGATGAACAAAATCATTTCGTAATGTTATTTTAATTTGCGGCTTTAAATATTTCTTTTTTTACCTTTATAAATATCTCATTTAATGAAAAATAATTAAAAATTTAATTTATTTGGTGCGTTCATAATTATATAAATACGTAGTAGCTATAGTCGTCATCTGGTACACCCCCGTTTATCTGTATGTTCGTCTGTCCCAGTGTTGAATTCAAACACTTTTCTCCGGGAGGGATTTCTGTGGCTCTAGGGGAGGGGGGACATTATTGAGTTTCGTAGGAAGGGAACTGGTCTCACTGGTCTGAAGGGGGGGGGGGGGCTCCCATTGAAATCAACATTGTATGTCCGCGTTTAACAACGCAACAACTGCCAAACCGAATGGTTTGAAATTTAATGTACGTAATCGCTGCAGATTTTTGTTGAATCATTTTAAATTCTATGATAATCGAATCAAATTTAAAAATATATAAATAAAAATGTTCTTTAATCTGTAAAATCTTATATGTAATTAAGGTGTATTCGAAAAAATGATTTTCTACCTTCAACAGCTCGAAATTTTCCGATGTATTTTCAGACTCATTTTTAAAAGTAGAAACATGAAACTGTTGGAATGATTTTTGAAGTGATGTATAAGATGCCGTGTGTTGCAATTTTTGGCTGAATTTATTAGAATTTGATTTATAAGCTATTACTTTTTCAGTTCCATCATTTTTTCGGTTCCAGATCTCCAGGTTCGGAAATTTCTTTTTATACATTGTTATACATAATTTTATACATTGATTTGTGCTGATTCTGGCATTTCAACTGCCCACCTTTTGCGCCTGACGAAGAAAGACTAAGTTCTTTCGAAAGGCCTTGCGCAGTTAACTTATTTTATGGTGTTTAAAGAAGTTTTTTTTCATTTCAATTGTGTATAACACCAGTTTCAATTTTATACATTGATTTGTGCTGATTCTGGCATTTCAACTGCCCACCTTTTGCGCCTGACGAAGAAAGACTAAGTTCTTTCGAAAGGCCTTGCGCAGTTAACTTATTTTATGGTGTTTAAAGAAGTTTTTTTTCATTTCAATTCGGAAATTTCTGTTCAAATTCACAACTTTGACAGCGTTTTTCGCAGTATTTTCTACATTTACCAAAGAATCGACAATTACGGCACATAATGCAGTTTCTAAATAAGAAATTTTGAAAGTTTGGTGTATTTGAGAGCAAAAATGAATTTTAAAATAAATCTGAAAATAAGCGGTTTTGATCGGAATACACCCTTAATTCAATGAAATCGTATTATAGGTAATGATTGTAGGTCGCCATGATGAACAGAATTAAGATGGAGTCCTTACCACTGAATTTGATGTATATAATAATAATGATTTTCGTATTCATGCACTTTTGTAATAAGAGTGCAACATTAAGATCTAAATATTTATAAAACTAGTTATAGTATACGAATACACCTCATTCACCACGTTTAATGTAAAATTTGCGACTCTTTAGAACATAATTATCTTTTACACAAATGCACATGAAGAATTGGGAGGGAGATAGAAAAAATACATTTACATAAATACATGAATATATCTATTTGAGAATTTTACATTTTCCGGTAATAAAGCATTGAGTTCAATGTTCATGTAAAATATATTTGTATTAGAATGCACTAGAAAGTTTATAACGTTGTCGAATATAATTATATTATATTTTATAATATTGCATACTTATATTTTATAATATTGCATAAATAATGTAATATATTCGGACGTGAACATAATTTCTAAATTGTTTTCCATAAACATAAATTTAAAATTTGATAGAATAAAAAAATTAGTACGCTATGCATGACTTTTAGAAACGAATTTTTCGGCTAAGGTGATCAAGGCATAAAAAATCCAGCACGAATGAGACAAATCTGAAACAGTTCGATTAAAATATTGTGCATAAAAAATTATATTTTATCGAGGAAAAATAATACATGTGTACTTTTCTAGATTTTTCTTACAAGGGAAAAAAAAGTAGTAGTATCCATCATTAAATTTAAATTAACTTAAAAAATACATCATATAAAATCCAACACGAATGAGACAAATTTTAAATGGTTCGATTAAAATATTATGCATAAAAAATTACATTTTATCGAGGGAAAACAAATACATGTATACTTTTCTAGATCTTTCTTACAAGGGAAAAAAGTAGTAGTATCCTCCATTAAATTTAAATTTTCCGTCGTCAAATTTTCATTTGTCCTCTCCCTCCCCCGCTTTCGTCCTTGGTTCGCGCCCTTTCGGAAGCAGCATCCAAGTGTGACGAAGTACCTTTCGCAACGTTTCGGAAATTGGCGATTTACTCCAAAATCGGTCCCATTTTCTATCTCTCTCTCAGAGGGAAAAAAAAATAAAGAGAGAGGGAAAGAGTAAAATCGCTATAGATCGTTGCAAGGGATGTGTACTGAATTTTGATGCAAAAATCGAAGGATAATTGTCTCAGGAAAAGGTTTAAAGGAAATCCCACTTTTAGTACTGGAGTTTTATGTTTTCTCAAACTACATTTCTGAATTTTGATGGCCGGTTGTATACCTCAGTGATTGTTAGAATTATTATGTCCCCAGAAATTTAATAATAAACTGTATATTCATGCTTGACCTGCTCTGGTTAGAAATAACATCGGTATTACACTAGTGATGAAAAAGATACAATTAAGGGCATTTTTGAGACATTGATTGTTACTTTTCTCAAAATGTAACCACCAATCACGGAAATGTGCAAGAGAGGGTATTTGCCTTTCCCTGGATTTTCAAATTTAACGAACAAAATTTTCTTTTTCATTCGTGATTTTGTAAAATATATATCCCAACGAAAACATTGCTGACAAAAAGAAAAAACTAGTCGTTAAGGGCCTCCGTGATACTTACACATCATGGATATGCATATTCCAAATTGCAATTCCAAAACAAAATTTAAACGTATATTTAAATGTTTTGAATATACATAGTAATGTTCTATTAATGAGTTGCTGACGAACCCATTTCGGCAAATTATATAAAACGCCAAATTACTCAAGTAGTACCGAATTGCGTAATAGAAACATCCTTATAACTCCAAAAATATTAATCATATTTACGAACAATTTACTGCGTTGGATTAAGCGTCTCATTTCCAATTAAAATATATCTTTGAATTGAAATTTGAATGAAGTACAGGGTCTTGAAAAACCGAAGAATGGGAGAAAATAGGATTACAAATATCTCGGCAACTAATAATCCGATCAACTTCGTTCTTTATGCAAAATTTGTGTTATTTTATTGCTTTTTACGTCCTTTCCTTAAAATGAAAAATTTCGAAAATTTTTATACATCTTTCATGAGAACGAATTTTTCGAGAGTCCGAAAAAAATAGTTCCGGATAATCGAAGTTACTGATATTAAATAAGCTTCGTACCATTTTTACATAGTAAGCACATACAAAATTTCAAATCTCTGTCTCAATTTGTTCGGGAGATAGAGCGTTTACTTACACACAGACAGACGGCATTTTTTTTTTTCTAAAAATATGTTTTTTGGAATCTTTAATATGTAAAACGTGTAAATATGTCAAAAAAAAATTTCGATTGCAAGATAACACTAAAACGATTGCAAGATTTTACACTTGATGAAAATTTAAAAAAAAAAAAAAAAAAAAAAAAGCCAGGTTTCTTTTAATTTATCAGCTATAAAAAGCATTGATATTTGTGAAGTTCATCTGAGTTAAAAGTCATACACACTAAATTTTTTCTTTAACTGCTTTCCTGATTTGCCCGTACGTCGTACGGGCAACGTGTTTTTGCAAATCATGATTTGCCCGTAGTACCACGTGACGGGCATCCATATTCCAATCATGATTTATTATTCTCACCACTAAATTTTTAGTGTAACATTTGCATTATTTAATCTGAGCATTTTGCTGATTCAATTAGGCAAAAATTTCTCCTTCGAAAAAGCGGTGATAAAGATCTTGTAAAAGACACGAAGAAAATACACATTATTTGAAAAAAAAAAAAAAAAAAAAAAAAATCAGATATATTGATCAGTGGTTAAAACGGTTTCCTGCGTCTTGGCAGTTAATGTATTCTAGAAGGCTTATTTGTTTTTTCATAAATTGAAAGTAGTACTTCTTCTGCTCTATTGTTGCTAACTTTAAGACATCTTTAAATGTTTTAGGATTTTCGTTTTTGGAATGATAGTTTTCAACTTTGTGAGAGGAAAAAGGTGTGGTAGAATTCGTTTTGTTTCTTTATTTTATAATTATCTCCAGTTTCTTTACTGACAAGAAAGGTCTCCATACGGGCATACTCCGAAAAATCTGAAAAAAATACAGAACGTTCTTCTCATGAGGCTATATACTTTCACGAAAAAAATTTCGGCGGAACCTCCGTACCCTGTCCGTAAAAAAATAATGAAAATTTCGTTATTTGGCGATTTATCATCGGTTGGCGATGAAAAGCAATTTCAAAAAGCACTTTTTTATGTCAAATATATTTTAAAGGAAAAACGTTTCAAAACTTGTTTAGATAAATTAAATATCTTTGGTTTTGTCAGCTTTATTTTGTTTTAAATATAATTTCGTTATATAAGTGCTGCTCGCCAAATCGTGTGACACTTTTGTCTTTTCATGCCAAATATTCGAAAATATTTTATTTTTTTACAGAGTTTTTACTGTGATTCCGCCGCTAATTTTGACTGATCCTTTATTAGAACATGAGTAGTTTAATTAGTATTTTTTTTTCAAAAAATTCTGAGTATGCCCATTATGGAGACCTTCCTTGTGAGCTATTTTCTGACCGGTGTTTATTTCTTGTTCAGTATTTTTATCGATTTAAACCAACATAGATTTCAATATTTCCTTCTAAGAAAGAAAAAAAAAAAGAAATGCATTACATTTTTTTTCAAGTTTTTCTTTAAAAACACATTTTTACAGCTCATACGTAAAAAAAAAAAAAAAAAAAAAAAACTTTTGTTTACTGCTATTTTTATTCCAACTATGTAAATTCGGTATCCGATCATAACCAATAATCATATGCATATACAGTAAAACCTCCAAAGTTGACCACCTCTTCATGTTGACCACATCTCTATGTTGACCAAAATTTATTAGTTTGAATGGTCGCAATGCATTTTCAATGGAGATTTACTTCTCTATCTCCGAAAGTTGTATGTTGACCACTTTTTAGTGGGTTAATTTTCTGTAACTTGACCACTGATGTTTTCTTGAATTTGCTTTTTCCTCTGTTTTTACACCATTCTGTTTTCAGGAATTCCTTTATCAGTCATTTGGCTTATCTGAGCAACATTCGACCCCCTTGTGGTGCTCCATTCATTGTTTTCTTCCAGTTCTATAAAATGGGAGCGAAAATCCAGAATTCCTGGAATCTGTCAAAAAATGCCAGGAGAGTGGGTCTTATATGTATGCAGAATTAGAAAACAACGTATCACTCGCATGTGAAATACATTCCGTTCTTTTTTTCTGTATATCGCGTTGTGATGGGACTGGACATTTATTTGCGATTTTCTTTAAAAATGGAACAAAGAAAAGCTCTAAAAGAACTTAAATTAAAAGAGAAAGCAGTGTTCTCGCTGTCGCTCGCCATTGTGCCAAATTGCGACTAAATTCTTCATTTGGCGAGTAAATAAGCAATTAGATTCGCCAAATTGCTAGTGCTCAATTTTTGATTTTTCTTTCTTTTCTTTTTAGTTTTTTTCTTTCTTTCCTTGGTGTATGTGTGTTTGTGTTGTTTATCATATTCAATTCCATCGTACTGTCAGAATGGAAACTATTTAAAAGTTTCTTAAACTCTCGTTGCAGAACAATGAATTTAGCAGATATCATCGACTTCATCTATAAAAACGATCTGCAACAACTTGAGTTTTCAGATTCATTATGTATAATATGATAAAATTCTAAATTCACTTAGGAAGTTTTATTTCATAACATTTTAATGAGTTAAATTGGTTTCAGATTTTTTTTTTATTATTATGTAAGATAGTTAGAATATACATATTTTTAATATATTTGTAAAAGATAGTTGGATTTAAATTAATAACAATCGTTCTCGATGCTATAAAAACTTAGATTATTTTAGAACATACTGAAAAAAAAATGGCACACATTAAAGCATTAAAGATATTTTTTTAGTGGTACACGGCGAATCTATTTGGCTAATACTTTTTTCATTTGGCGAATGTTTTTTATTTTTAATTAGCCAAATTACTAACGTTCGTCAAATGTCAGCGAGAACACTGGGAGAAAGTAGTCATACTTAATTTTCTGGAAAGCAACAGCCAAAGAAAAACAGCGGAAAAATTTGGTGTGAGCAACATTTTAAAACCCAAGGCAGAATATCTGGAAAGATATTATTCCGAAAGCAGAAGACTCCAAAGACAACACAGAAAAAAAGTGCCTCGACGCTGTGAACGAAGCCATGTTTCACTGGTTTAAAGAGATGAGATCGGTCAATGCAAGAATATTAGGACCTATGCTTCATGAAGTATTAAAAAAAATTGCAAAAGAATATGAAATTGAGGACTTCCAAGCATCAGCAGGTTGGCTTGAAAAATTCAAACTACGATACAAGATTTCTCAAAAAATTTTGTCTGGGGAATCGAATGGTTTCAGCTGGAATAATGGAGATGTGTACTGAAAAATCCTCGAGTCTGCTGAAGTTTTTAAAGATGAGGACATCTTTAATGCTGATGACTGCGGTCTCTTCTTTAAAGCAATGGCTGATAGAAGTTTAGTAATGAAGGGTGATACTTGCAAAAGAGGAAAACTTTCATAACAGCATTTTACTGTTCTTCTATGTGACAGTATGACGGGAAAAATTGAAGCCTATGGTGACCGGCAAAATACGCTAAACCTTGTGCATTTAAAAATGTAAAGCTGGAAAACCTTCCTGTATTTTGGAGAGCTAATAGATCCAATTGGATGATCAGTGCTTTGTTTAAAGAGTGGATTAGAGGTATTGACGCAGAAATGAAGAAAAAGAAGCGGTCTATTCTGCTTTTCGTGGCCAACTGCTGCTGCCACCCGGAAATGAATAATCTCACAAATAAGAAGCTAAATTTTTTGCCCCCAAACACAACCTTTAGGTCAAGACATTGTTCAATCCTTCAAAGTGCACTGCAGAGCTTAACTTTTGGAATGGGTGATTATGAAAACTCAAATCTGTGGTTCTTCTGCATTAGCATCGTCAACAGCTGCATCAATAAATGCTTTGAGTGTAGTTCATTGAATTAAATTCTGCTTGGAATAAAGTTATGCAAACCACGATTAAGAACTGTTTTAAGAAAGCTGGATTTGTTACAGCTACAACATCGGTGCAAGAGGATGAGCTTCCTCTATCTCTCTTGCCAGTTTTTGATGGAGTTGATTTTGAAGATTATGTTACTGGTGGATGAATTAGCAACATATACTGAACCAGACCCAGAGACAATCTTTAATGAGATACTCACTGAAACTAAGCACAGCGAGGACTCTAAGGTACAAGAAGTGGACGGCGAAGAAGATGATGATCTAAGTCACAACGAAACTAAAAAAGTACCTAACTGAGAAGGAAGATGATCTAAAGTGCATGATGGAGCAACTTAAAAATCTCGCTGCATCAAAATACCCAATCATGCTTAATGGATTTGTAAACTGTGAAAGTGCATTTTGTAGTTATTTAATGAACAAAAAGAGGACTCAAACAAAAAGAGAATTATTCTTTCAAAAATTGTAAAAATGTGCTGCACTTTCAGAAAAAAATAAAAATGAATAAGTGCTAATTTTTTTCTAAATTTTTCCTTACAAATACTAAAAAAGTTTACTAAATTTTTTTTAATATTGTACTAATTTTTTTCTAAAAATTCCCTAAGTTGACCACCTTTATACATTGACCTTTTAGTTACAGTCCCTTGGGTGGTCAACTTATGGAGGTTCTACTGTATTCTGTTCGGTCGTGTTTATGCTTTGTAATTTAGGCAATGATTTTTAGCTCACAGGCTATCATAGCCTGAGAGCTTATGTGCCCGCCCGTTCTGTATGTATGTGCGTATGTGCGTAACGCGATAACTCATGATAAAAATATCCGATCCTCTTAAAATTTTGTATGTAGGTATATCCTGACAAGGCGCTTCCCTGATTAGTTTTTGAAGTTCATTCGATATGTATAAGAGGGGGGACGGGGGCTCATGTCCCCCGTTAGTTGATATAAATGGGATTTTCATGCAGAATTAAGTTTTCAAAATTTAGATTAGGATCATTCTGATGAGGCGATTCCGTGACTGTTATTAGGTGTTCATTGAATAAGTATAAATAGGGGGAACAGGGGTTCTAATGCCCCCCCCCCGTTAGTTGATATAAATGGGATTTTCATGCAGAATTAAGTTTTCGTTCAAAATTTAGATTAGGATCATTCTGATGAGGCGATTCCGTGACTGTTATTAGGTGTTCATTAAATAAGTATAAATAGGGGGAACAGGGGTTCTAATGCCCCCCCCCCGTTAGTTGATATAAATGGGATTTTCATGCATAATTAAGTTTTCGTTCAAAATTTAGATTAGAATCATTCTGATGAGGCGATTCCGTGGCTGTTATTAGGTGTTCATTGAATAAGTATAAATAGGGGAAACAGGGGTTCTAATGCCCCCCCCCCGTTAGTTGATATAAATGGGATTTTCATGCAGAATTAAGTTTTCGTTCAAAATTTAGATTAGGATCATTCTGATGAGGCGATTCCGTGACTGCTATTAGGTGTTCATTGAATAAGTATAAATAGGGGCAACAGGGGTTCTAATGCCTCCCCCCCTCTTAATTTATATAAATAGGTTTTTCAAGCAGAATTTTCAGATTTCGTTCAAATCTCTGAATAGTTTTGGAAGTTTAATGGTTAAGTATAAAAGAAGGGGATAACTCCTTTTAAATTATATAAATGCTAAATGGGTTTTTATTAAGAATTATCTAATTTGCTCTGAATTTTGGATATAGATTTTTTATATGATAAAGCATGTCTTTGATAGTATAGGAGGTTCAATGATTAAGTATAAAAAAAAGAGGAAAGGGGAGAGCTGTTTCCCCTTCTTAATTTTTTTTTCGAACGGAATTAACCCTTGAAAATATAAGGCTTTAATGTACAATTAGTATTTGTAGCCTGTGAGCTCAATGCCATCAGTTTAACTGGGCAGTATTCTTTATTACATTTATTATCATCTGCGTTTGTATAAGAGTTCTGAGAATGTTTTTGTAAATAACGTAGCCATGAGCGGATTAGTTGTGACTAAATTAAATAAATTACAGTCCAATGAATTTTTTAAATATGTGTTTATATGAGTTTATGAGTGTTTAATATTGAGTTATCGACATATTCTTTCCTTTAAAATACTTTAAGGTATCTGACACCTTCGGAAGTGATTTTTAAAATTCTTCGAAAATTTCTCTTTTTATCCATTTTTTAGCACTTTCCAACAAAGTTGAAAAGTGCTTATGCATTCGGTTTGTCTGGCCGTCTGTCCGTCTGTCCGTCTGTCCGAGCTCTAACTCCCCTAAATATACTCGGATTGCTATGAAATTTTTATACGTTATTGAGGTTTACCCTAGCACGAACCCTATTGAAAATGAAGTATCTACCATGATTAGTTTATCTACAGAGAGAATCAAAAGTGTCCCATTACATTACGGCCTATGGGGAAAAATCGTTAATATACTCGGATTGCCATGAAAGTTTAGGACGTTATTGACGTTTACCCTAGCACAAGTCCTATTGAAAATGAAGTTTCTTCCATGATTAGTTTATCTACAGGGCGAATCAAAAGTTTCACATTACATTACGGCCTATGGGGAAAAATCGTTAATATACTCGGATTGCCATGAAATTTTAGGACATTATTGAGGTTTACCCTAGCACGAACCCTACTGAAAATGAAGTATCTACCATGATTAGTTTATCTACAGAGAGAATCAAAAGTTTCCCATTACATTACGGCCTATGGGGAAAAATCGTTAATATACTCGGATTGCCATGAAATTTTAGGACGTTATTGACGTTTACCCTAGCACAAGTCGTATCGAAAATGAAGTTTCTACCATGATTAGTTTATCTACAGGGCGAATCAAAAGTTTCCTATTACATTACGGCCTATGGGGAAAAATCGTTTCAAAGGAATTTTAAAGATGTTATACTCTGTCAAACATGTTAAAAGATGCATTCTATAAAATATAAGGTGAAAATGTAGCTGTTATTCATTTACAGGGCCACACAAAAGAATTCCATTAGATAATGGTAAAAGGGGAATTGTGTGCGACATATTTTAAATATATTAAGCTTTTTCATGAATAATAAAATTGATGTATGTCACTGAAGCTTAATATAAATTATACTCTACTGTCTTGCATAATATGAAGTACATAGCATTTACAGAGCCATACAAAAGATTTCAAATAGTATATTCTTTCCGAAGTACCGTATATGTGTCCAATGATGGCTGATGGAGGGATGAAATGCATTTTAATTATGATATTCGCGTTTATATTTCGTGAAATATATGCACATTATATGGTGTGTATAAATGTTATAGTTGATATACAGGGCTACCCAAAAGAGCTCACCAACATTACTGAATATGAGCGTAAATTATTTAAACGTGGTTCTTAAATAAGCTATGCATTTTTACGCTGAGCTGCCTTCAATTTACTGAGAAATGTTTGCAGAATATAGATAAAGGGATATACAGGGCCACGCAAAGAATTCGGTACATGGACGCCTATGAATGATGATTTATGAGAATGTGATTTCAGTTGTTTTAAAAGTGTTTTAGTTTACAATAAATTTTAGCCTAATGCTGACGTGTAATAAAGGTACAATGTAAACTACAGGGCTGAACAAAAGTATTCAAGTATGTTTCCATCTAGTAGTATGAATTGCTGAAAAAGAAATTTCAAGCTACTGGGTATTTTCTTGCTAAGCTAAATTTTCCCATTATATCAAATGACATATGAAATATAGAGCTGTTCAAAAGTAATGGAATACATATTTGGGTACATTTGGCTATACACTATTATTTCCCTAAATAACAAAGTTTTGTTAAAGATTTCATTAAGTGTTGGAAAGTGCTTCATAATCTATGCTTAACGCATGATTTTTCTTACTTGTTATAACTACATTTACTTTAAAACTTTGAAAAAATATATAAATGTTTTAGCAATTACCCATAAATAATTTTTAAAGAGAAAAATAGTCAAAATTATGCCAAAAACTGACTTTTTCGCAAAACGTGATAACTCAAAAATAAAACAATGTATTGGCATTTTGTAAATTGGGTAATAAATAGAATAACTTTCTCTAGGGCTAAGATTAAGTAGGACTAAGACTACGCACACTATAATCACCTCTCCGGTGTTGATTTCAAGGGGTGGTCCGGGGGGGGAGCACTCTCTCCCAAACCAACAAGATCCCCTACCCCCGAAAAATTTCAGATTTTGTGTTTTCAATGATATAAAAGTGCAATTCCCCCTCACGGAATTCTACAATGTCCTCCCCCCCCCCCCCGGTGTCACAGAAATCGCTCCCGGAGAAAAGTATCTGAATTCAATACTGGAATGAGTATTGAATGTCTGAATTCAATACGGTCATATCATCGCTATCTCAGATGATATGGCAGCTAAAGTACTAATGTAATGAGAAATTCGCAAATTTTGTCTCAAGTTTATTATTTATACCAGTGTAAATATAAAATTATTTAATATATTATCATGAGTGTAGACTGTTCCCTCATAAGATATTTTAAAAAGAAATACAGAAAATTTCTTGCATAATCTTTTCTTTTAGGATGTTTTACATGTAGTAAAAATCTGAAAAATTTCATTTTTAGAAATCTAAAAATAAATTTAAGACACAATATAAAAGCTGTAATACATGCAAATTTAAATAGCTGTAACTCGGGTTCTATTTTAGATTACAGACAAAATGTAAGCAGATTTTGATAAATAAAAGATTCAATTTCAATGTTATTTAAAAAATAAAAAATCGATATTTTGATTGAAAATTACGTTCTGAATTGCTCTGCTCAATAAGCAAAAAACGTTTTGACACATTTACAAATTCATTTTTTAAGAGAAAGACATCAAATTAGAAGGCCCGACTATGGAAACGATTTGAAATCGAACTGTGTTTAGCATTTTTTGTTCAATCAATTATTGAGTTATAAGCGGTTTTGATCACCTGACAATGATGTTTTTCACTCTTCCTTGAGTAATTTTTCTTCTTTTGCGTAGAAATTCTGTTCAAAACGCCCACATCGACATTATTTTCTGTAAAATCTATTGCGTTTGCCCCCCCCCCCCCAAAAAAAAAAAAAAAAAAAAAAAAAAAAATTGGAAAAAATAGTTTGATTATTTAGTTTTTGAAAAACAACACCTGCCAGTTTCACGCATTTCCGAATAACAATGAATTAAAATGTATATCTTAAAGTTGCTTTTTTGAATTTTAGAACAGCCTTAAGACTATTTAAATGAAATCCCTCCTTGCCTGGTCAAGATCATTCTACACTTTATTTGTAATATAATGAGAGACATTGCCAGGGAATTGAGTCAGTCATGTGATATATGATACAGAACTCTTGTAAAAATATAAAACCTCGTTAAAAAGTAAATTTTTCATACAGTGTGAAACATGAAGTTAACCAAATTTGATTTTAAAATTTTGGTAAAACTTTCAGTAGAAAACTTCGTCACACGCGGTACTTATTTTTTGCAGTACTTTTTATAAACTAATTAAAACATATGGATGAATATTATGATTTGAAAGTAAACGATATTTCAAGTTAATCAAATTTATTTTATCCGAGTTCTACAGCGGATATTATAGATGGTGAATTAAACATGCGCTTATTTTAATGGCCCACTTTAGTTCTTTGATAGCCAATTTTTATTGCTTTCAAATCTTGTGTATTTCAGGCGTCAAGATACCCTAAATGTACTCAATTTAGTTTTAGAATGGATTTAAAGCTGGCCAATGTAAAATGTTAAGACTGCTTTCAATTGTTGTACTCAAGAAGTGCAACACATTTTCACACATTTAAAAGGTCCGTTTTTTTAACTGAAAGATATAAAACTGGAAGACCTGACTATAAAAACGACAAGTAATTATTATTTTTTTTAAATCTATAAATAACCTATTGAGTTATGAATGATTTGGATTTCTATCACGTGACGAAGACGTTTCCCCCTCTTCCTTAAGTGATTCTTCTTTCTGCAGAAATTCGGTTCAAAAACACTTTGACGCTATTTTCTAAAAATTCTATCGCGTTTGAAAAAAGAAAAATAGTTCAATTAGATAGTTTCTGAACATTAACATCTGCAAACTTCATGCACTTCCGCACTAAAACAAATTAAAACATACGTCATAAAGTTGTCTTTTTGAATTTGAGAACAGCCTTAGCATTTTGTGCGGAAAAGTCATTATTTAGTGTCAAAGTGAGTTGTCGATTAAAGCACTGTCGTACTGAAATCTCCACTAAAATCCCACAAAGATATCAGCAAATAAAAATAACATTTTTGTTCTGGGGGTTCTTGATACTATATTAGATTTTGCTTCTTATAGGGAAAGATCAGGCTGATTTTGTCATTAAAAGCAATCGTGCCCACACTTACAAGAGACTTACGGGAAAGTACGCCACTGTTTCCTGAAGTCTTGCCAGTTGCAATTTCAATCAGGACAACGTTCCCTTTCATCGCTGAAAACTGCGGTGAAATATTTCCCTCCCGCGATTTAAGCGATGAAATTCCCCCTCATTTTCGAACTCAATCCATTCTGATCTGTTTATGGTGTGATTTCGGGCACAGTTTGCAACATAAATATACATATATATATATTTAAATTAACAATTGCGTCTTGTGAGATATTGATACTGAAATTATTTTTTATCTTATAGCTATATTTTGCTTGTCTTATGGATACATATTTTGTTTTGACTCTCATCCCTTTCAATTTTCCAATCAGTTTGGAAACTTGTTACACGGTGTCACTTGCATCCCAACAGGGCATAAAACTATAAAAACTATAAATTCATATGAATTGTTAATGGAATGTTCATTAAATTATTAAATTTAGGCAATATTGAGCCAAATTTTTGTAAAAAATTGTGTTTATGCTAAACCTTTTATAACAAAATCTATTTAATCTATCTTTTTTTTTTTTTTTTTTTTTTTTTTTTTTTTTTTTTTTTTTTGAACAATATTTTAGCAAACCTCTTACTTGTATTATGAAGTAAAATGTTTGCAATACCCTTTTAATTTACTAGCAAAAGCCGTGCTTTGTTTGGATTCGCGAAGCATTATTTCATAAGATAAATATTTGAAAATAACATTAATATTTTATATTATTTTTGCATCTTTATTAAGCAAAAACTTTATCTTATGTTTTGGCGTATTTAAATTTTAGAAATGTAAATTCAGCCAAATAATTAAGAATTTCCTCGGAATGTTTTATCTGTGATATAAGACTGGTATAAATAAAAATATTTTCGAAGCAAAATTTTACAAAATAATTTTTTAAATTTTAATCAAAAGTTTTAAAGATGTTTTTACATTTCCCAATAGCCTCTGGAGTTATCTGAAATGATTTGAAATAGGTATGTTTTCAATCTTTGTAATTCACATCAAATAATCTTTGATAGCAATCTTAGAATAATACATTCAAACAAAATATTTGGAAAAACATTAAAATCTACTCTCGTTGATACTAAGAACTATTAAATGTAATTTTTTTTATTCTAATTTCTTCTTTTTTTTCTGAATACCAGCATATGAAAATTTTTTATATTGTAGAATGTCTCGTAAGGAAATTTTCTATTAAATGATAAACCTTGAAGGAATTTCACTCTCGACAACGCTACGTGCGTTAAGCAAACTGGTGTCTCTTTATCCCCAATATCTACTACTGCTTTATCTGATGTCAAACCTTGAGATTTATGAATTATAACTGCAAAAACTGATTGCAAAGGAAATTGTTTTATTGAGCAATTTATGCTTCCATTTTTCCAGAATTTAATTATTGGGGGAATTGGTACGCACCAATTCTTATAAGTTAAATTACTGCAGTATTCAAATTTATCCATGATTATTCGCGGTATCTGGTCTGATGGCTTGTGATTTTCTTTAATACGCGCAACAAAGTCTAAAGTACCGTTCACTAAACCTTTTTCGGTCCACAAATAAGAATGTAACATTATTTTAAATCCAAATGATAAAGTAAGAAATGATTAAAGTCCATTTATAGTTTCTGAATCGGCCAACTTTGCTTTAGTACATTTATAAAGAGCTTGAATCGAGGCAACAATTTTAAGCAGTTCTTTTAATTTTTCATTTATATGGCAAATTTAAAAATTAATTTTATTTGCTTACAATTCTTTTGTTGCCACATTACTAAAAAAAAAAAAAAAAAAAAAAAAAAAAAAGATAAAAAAAAAAAAAAAAAAAAATCCATAATACAATTCTTTAAAAATGTTTAAGTGTCATCTGTGCAAACGATTTTGCGGAGTGATGAAAACATATTTCATTTATTAAATTAATCATGATTCTATCTATAATTATTTACTCCATGATTTATATTTTTTTTTCTGAAAATATACGCGTTTCATTTTTTATTTATTTGCTAAAATGCGTCCGCATTGGAAATGCATGTAAAATTAATTAATTAAAATAATAATTTTTTGAAAAGTATTTCTGTAAAAAAAATAATATTCTGCAAATCTACAGATCATAATTCATATTTGTGTTTAATTTCAAGTGAAAATACTGTATAGTTTTTTTGTAAAGTGTACGACAAAGTGTCATTTGAGTGGACTAGTAGAGGATTCGCTTCGCTCATCCTAATCAACATACAGTGTCTCACATAAGTGATGGGACACTTGTGCTTTACAAAAGGAAACTAATCAAATAAATTAAAAAAACATGTACACATTTTTTTGTGGGTGTGTTTCATACTTAAATTTAGTAAAGATTGTTACATAACATACATTTTGTCAAAATATTAAAATATTAATTTAATAAAAATACAAATGTTTAGAACGGAGCAAAAAATAGCTCACATAAGTGATGGGACACCATTATATACAGTGTCTTACAAAAGTGATGGGACACTTGTGCTTTATAAAAAGAAACTGCAATAAAATAAATAAACAAACATGTGCAAAAATTTTTTGGGTGTGTTTCATATTTAAAGTTAGTAACAATTATTACATAACATACATTTTGTCAAAATATTAAAATATTAATTTAGTAAAAATACAATTGTTCAGAACGGAGCAAAAAATGGCTCACACAAGTGATGGGACACTTACTTTTCCATCAAATATTTATCCAAAAATTTTACTTTTTAAAAGGTTTTAATATTTTGTTGGATTTCCTTTTACTTTTAAAACATGATTTAATCTTTTTGGGATGGATTCGACTAATTTTTTTGTGATTTCTGGCGTGATTTTACCCCATTCTTCTTGAAGCACCGATTTTAGTTGTTGTTTTGAAGAAATGGTGTGTTTGCGAATTCTTGATTCCAATTCTTGCCAAATATTCTCTATGGGATTTAAGACTGGAGATTGTGGTGGTGTTTTTATTATTTCAGGACAGTTATATAGCAGCCAGAGTCTAACGTTTAGAGCAGTGTGCTTGGGGTCATTGTTCTGGTAGAATTTAAAATCGTTATGAAGGTTCAATTTTAGTGCTGAAGATTGCAAATTTTGCTTTAAAATATCAATATACTTGTACTGATCCATTATACTGTCAATAAAAACAAGATTACCAACTCCAGCGGACGACATACACCCCCATACCATAACTCCTCCTCCTCCATGTTTTACTGTTGGTACCAAGTTCTATTTGCGAAATTCTTCCCTGGGTTTTCTCCACACTAAGACTCTACCGTCAGAACCAAATATATTAAATTTACTCTCATCAGCAAATATAACTTTATTCCAGTAATCAGAATTCTTATTTATGTTGGATTTTGCGAAAGCTAGTCTGAGTTTTCTATTCTTTCCACTTATGAAGAATTTTTTCCTGGCTACTCTACACTGTAAAAAAAAAACCGTTAAATTTACGGTAAAAAACTGGCAACTTTTGCGCCAGTTTAAAACCGTTTAATTTACAGCGAATAACTGCAATTTTTTTTACGACAATCTGTTCTTTTAACATTTTTAAACCGTTAAATTTACAGCGATAAACTATTATTTTAACAGAAAACTCTTGTGATTTTTACAAAGAATACCTGTAAATTTCACAAAGAAAAACTGTAAATTTTATCAATTTTTCTGATTTTTAAAACAGTTAAATACTGTTATATTTACCGGGATGAACTGTTATTATAACAGAAATATACTGTAATTTTTACAAAGAAAACTTGTAAATTTTACAACGAAAAACTGTAAATTTTATCAAATTTTCTGATTTTTTTTACAGTTAAATACAGTTATATTCACAGGGATAAACTGTTTTTTTAACAAAACTATATTGTGATTTTTACGAGAAAAATATGCAAATCTTACGAGAAAAATTAGTAAATCTTACGAGAAAAAAATGTAAATCTTATGAGAAAAAAATGTAAATCTTACGAGAAAAAAATGTAAATCTTGCGAGAAAAAAATGTAAATCTTATGAGAAAAATGTGTAAATCTTACGAGAAAAATGTGTAAATCTTACGAGAAAAATATGTAAATCTTAGGATAAAAAAATGTAAATCTTATGAGAAAAATTAGCAAATCTTACGAGAAAAAAACTAAATTTAACAAATATTTTGTGATTTTTACAGAAAGAATTTGCAAATTTTATGCAAAAAATATGTAAATTTTATTGCAAAGGTGTTCAAAATAAGGTAAAATTTAAGATTATGCAGATGAAAGGCTGTTTCTATTGATTTTCAAAAAGTTACACTTTTAAATTTTTATCAGGTCCCTGAGGGTCAAATTATATTTTAAAAAGTATTCCACATGTTCTGACAAGTAAAATAGAGAAGGATTTATTTTACGGCTAAAACACACAGAGTTAAACTAGAATTTATAAAATTTCATTGCTTCTTGCTTCTAAAAACAAACACTCTTAATATTAGAAAACTGAAATTTGATAAAATTTCAAGAATAATAGTTTAAAGAACTTTCACTATAAAATAAGTGAATCATTGCTGTTGTACTCTGGAGAGCATGGAAGAATTTTTTCTAAATATATCCTATCTGACTCAGAAGTCCTATAAAAATGGTATAAGTAACGTTTTAAATATAATTGGCTGAACAAAGTGATCAATACAATCAATTTAAACTCTTCTGCAATTTACTTAGCATACAAATTTCAACTGGCAAAAAATTAAAGCATGTTTCAATTTTAGGAATACCTTGTATGCTTATTTATATACAATTTGCTTACTTTGGAATAAAAATAAAATTTTTGTGAAAATTGCAAAAAAAGATATATATACAGTAGAACCCCGATAATCCGGATCGGGTTTTTCGCTTTTTTTTCAAGTTTGAGAAGCGATTGGCTAATTTCTTTAGCATTAACTTGTTGCATCGTAGTATTTTGAATAATAAAACAAAAACTTTTTTGCCAATCACTTCTCAAAGTTGAAAAAAAAATGAAAAAGCCGATCCGGATTATCGGGGTTTTACTGTATATATATAACAACATTTGTGCGATTTACTAATGAAGTTTAGTGAGGGTACTCACTTCTAATAAAAGAACAATTTTTTGAAATATAAGAAACACTTTTTCCATACTCAGGTAATGTTTGATAAAATATTCATCTCTCTCACAAGTCTTAGGATTTGATCTATTACTCCTAAATAATAATATATATTTCTTTAATAACAAATTCTGCACCAGAAAATTATTATTCAAAATAATGATATGCAAATTTAATAACACAGTGAAGTGCATTCATTTTGATATACGAGATCCATGTTTCCTGTTGAGCATAAGTTTAAAAAAAAGAAGTCCCAACTTCTGGAAGTAATGCATGAAAAATCAATTTTATAGATTTCTTGGAAATTTATTTCAATTTTTCCAGTTTCGATATACACATAACTTAAAGAAATATACAGCATAAGAAAGAAAATTTTAAATATATTTATATTTATATATATATTTTCCTTTTTCAAATTGCCAAATTTTTCCAGTTGCTCATTTATCAGCTTTAGAAAGATTAAAATATAAAATATTTAAAAATCTTAACCTTTATTTGAGCATATCACAGATGTTCCTATTATATGCATCACTGCTGTGATTGTTTGGCACTAATAATTTTGAAAGGAAAATTCTGTAATTAAAAATGAAAATTATTCCTTGGAATTACAAGAGCTGAAAAACTACAATTGACAATTGTCATGTACACACATGCATTAAAATTTCAAATTAGTTTTGTTTATTTTTAAAATAAAATATATGTTTCATAAAAGTTTAAAATTTGAAAACACATCAAAACAAACAAATAAAACTATGACATTTATTATGATCTTAAAAAATACAGAAAAATCAGTAATCAGTTCACAAACAGAAATTGTAAATATATACATTATATCTCTTCACTTCCAAGTTTATCTTCAACCAGTGAGTGGGATTTATTCCAAAAATACATCTGCAAAAGAAATATTTTTACTTTAGTACATAAAATAAAAATTAAAATAATTTGTGTACTTTTATGTAATCTGGATGCAGGTGAAACATTCAGGTGAACAAATATTGCTATATGATAATGCTAAGTCAATAGGCATTTGATGCATTCTTATATTCAGAACATCTCCTTGGGGAATTTATATTTTTAACATCTTTTTTGAGTGTTATGTGCTTTCTTAAAGGATATCAAGCTTTTTTTCTTAGCTCTCAAAATATTTTCTAAAATTTATGCTCAATTTAATATTTTAAGTTTTAAAAACTGATGTGAAATTTTTAAAACAAGTAAAATTTTAATTATGCATAGATTTTAGAAATATTTGGAAAACTAAGGAAAAACGATACATCTTTTAAGAAGAGAACACTGAAAAAAAAAAAAAAAAAAAAAAAAAAAAAAAAAAAGTTTAAAATTCCAATTTTCTAAGAAGATATTTTGAATATAAAACAATCCCTGTCGGCTTGGCCTATAGGTAGAGGTACATTTCATTTAAGTGCTCATTTCAACAAAATAATATTATATATATATATATGAATAATTAGAGATTTTTTTTCTTCAACTCCTATTTCTGTTCAACTTATTTTTTATATAAGGATTGGTCATATAATAAACTTGTCAATGTAAAAGTTGTAAATAATTTTGAGATGTAAAATAAATGTAATCAGATTTGATATCTTAAGAATTGATGAAGTTATGGATTTTTTTCTTTTTCCACCCCTCTGTTTTTATTTATTTATTTATTTATTATTTTATTTTCTTATTTATTTTTTGCTGTAAGTGTTGGTCCTATCAAAAATTTGTAAATACAAAAGTTTTAGATCATTTTAAGAACCTCTATAAAAAAATTAATTGAATTTGATAACTTCAGAATTGAAGAAGTTACAAATTTTTTTTTCTGTCAAAAACTTTTTTTTTTTTTTTTACTCCTGCCCTTTGAGCCCATTTTTATCTTTACCAAATATTTGTCAAGCACAAAATTTTGGCATTTTTTTTTAGAAGTATTACAAACTTTAAACCGATTCAACATCTATTTTCACTAAGAAGTTATGGGATGTTTTCTGTTTTCACAAAAATAATCCCTCTTTCCACCACCCTGGTCCGATTTTTCCCAATAGCAAACAAACAAAATTTTATGCCCATTGATGTTATGTATCAGTTTGGAGGAGATTTGAGCAGAATTAAAAAAGTTATCCTGTCCATGAAAAAATGATATAGACTGATATTTAATCTATAAACTGAATTATGAATAACAGCCAACATGACACAATACTTAGCATAAAATGCATTTAAGGGAGACCAAACTGGACGCCAAAGAAGGGTAGATTTTTAATAACAAA
This sequence comes from Maratus speculifer, assembly GCA_964019185.1. Taxonomy (NCBI): domain Eukaryota; kingdom Metazoa; phylum Arthropoda; class Arachnida; order Araneae; family Salticidae; genus Maratus; species Maratus speculifer. The sequence continues at coordinate 183,510,403 of OZ025296.1, read as the reverse complement.
TTTCAGGTTCAGCAGGTCTCTTTAAAGTGATGGCAGGATTGTCAGGTTTTAATCAGGCAAAGAAAAAAAACCTGACCAGCTATTTGTTAATTTTTTTAATCGTATTAAAAAGAGCTTTGATTTTACAAAATCAATGTTTACTTTTTAAAAAGCTGATTTATAGATAATTCAGACTTGAATGGGGCTTGTGAGTGCTTAAGTCACTTGGCAGACCTCTCAACTTAACTGATATTAGCTATTTCACATTAAATTTGGATCGATTTATTCTTAATACACTTATTAAATTACACTTTTGTTGTTAATATACTTTTTCCGTTAAAAAAGTATAAACTTCAATTACATTTTGTGGAATAAGTACGTTTATATAACTGCAAAAAAGCAACTTTGAAGAGATAATGTCCGAAAAATAAATTATAAATATTCAAAAGAATATATTAGACTCTAAATTGATGATTTGGAATACTTTTTAAATATAGCATATATAGTATATTACACATTTTAAAGATTAGAGGAAAAGGTATAAATATGGACACCCTTTTTTTTTTTTGGGACTTAAAGTGAATTTCACTTTTAAAAAGATCTTTTTTTTTTTTTTTTTTTTTTTTTTTTTTTTTAACTTTCATTAACATTTATAACAAATGTATTAAATAAGAGAAATCAAAACAATGATTAATATATATTATTTCAATTAAAAAATACAGGTTTACACAAACTTATTAAAAAAAAAAAAAAACTGAAAAAGTGCGGTGCAAAAATGGGCCCTTTCCAATAAAAAAAAAAAAAAAAAAAAAACCTGAAAAAGTGCGGTGCAAATATGGGCCCTTTCCAAAAAAGTCACAAAATGTAGCTTAAAATATTTTAAAACAAGATAGTAGAGAATTTTTTATAACAGAAATCGCAACCATAACTAGCTCTTTCAGTCCTGGCAAAATCTGAGGGTTCCCACATTTAGAACATAATACATTTAACGACACATTTCTCTATGAGTATCTTCAGAGAAATTTCCATCAGAAAAGGTGGTTGCATCACTTGAATCTTGTTTATTCCCATCATTAATATCCAGACCCAGCTTGATATCATTATAACTAATCACTAGAAGATGGTCACAGTAGCCTGATGTGTCCACTGAAGAACTGCATATCATTTCATGGGTCTAATTTTCTATTCTTTGGCCTTTTCAACCTTGTCTACTCGCAGGTTTGTTCCCTACGAAAACCTTGCGTTGTGCTAGAGAAAACTTTTGTCAAATGACTACAACTGATTGCTGATTTGGGTCCATCCATTAATGATGTCATGCATTTTTTTTTCATATTTTTGACCCATCCCCCCCATGTCACAAAGCAGGGTTGGATTTCTTCTGGAATAAACTTATTTCTTCCAGGACAGTGGAAGAAACTGAAAAAAAAAAAAAAAAAAAAAAAAAAAAAGGAAGAAACTGGAAGAAACCACCAGAAACCGATACAAATGCTCAAAGTTAAAGTATATTAACTATGCAAAAGAATTAAAATATAATTACATGAAATCTAAATTGGAAAATTTAATTATTATTAAAAATATTATTTTTGCAAAGATAAGTTATTTTTTTAATTAATATTTTTTAATCAACAAATCTTAGGTTCAGCAGAGATTTTTAGGTGATGAATTTTTACTACTTTAGAGGTAGAGGGGTGGAATTTTTTTTTTAATTAATTGCTCCATTTATATATTAAATTAAAAAAAAAAAACTATCTGCAAATTGTTTATTTTTCATATAAAAATGTATTATTTTCATATAGAAGTGTGTTATTTTAAACTGTGCAACACAGTAAATAAATAATTTTGTAATTTGCTGTTTTTAGCGATTTGATAGATTTCCACTTTATCTCGATTCTTAGCCAAAAATCATGTTACCCCCCCTTCCCCCCCCCATGATTCTTGAACTAAATTTGCATCTTTTCACGATCCTCTGATAAAGTTTGCATTTTCCCATGATCCTATGACAAAATTGGAAAATTTTTTTAGCAATAACTTAAAATGATTTTTTTTCGATTATTTGTCAAAATTTTATGTTTGAATATTTGGAGTTATCACCGACATTTTTTTTATTTTCAGATATGACTGCTTCAATTTTTTTTAATTTGGGGAAAAATTTGACAGAATCAAAGAGGTGATTCTAAGGTGATTGTTGCCCCCTCCCCCCAGAAAAAAAATCATAGCAAATTTTCTGGAAGTTTACAACTGAGGTGGGGGAAGGAAGGGGAGATTTCACTTCCAGTAACAACTGTGCACTTTTTTCTCACCCTTTTTTGTATTTTTTTTTTTTCAATCTTTTGACAAAATTGACCATTTATCAAGATTTTTTGATGAATTTTTCTCTATTCTTTGACAAAATTTCTGTTTTTCAATGATTTTTTGAACCGAAATTCTTTTGTGACTGATTAGATTTTTGCTCAAGGGATTGATAAATTTGAAGATTTTCCCCATGAATCAAATAACGATTTTTTTCCATGTTAAATGGACTTTTTTTGTAATATTTTATTTTCTCTTGCTACCAGAAAGTGAAATGAATTGAACAGCAGCATAAAAAAAAAAACAGTAAGATTATAAACTAAATTTTATAAAAGTGCCCTTTTCACAACAGAAGTGCCTGCTCTTTTTTAAACCTAGGAGAAAATCTGCTTAATAATAACTATTCAATAAAGAACATACTGTACCTGCACTCCCAGTAGCAGAAATTTCTCCAAGTGTCTGTGACAGATACTTCAGGTACAAAAAATAATCTGCAAGTAAAATATTTATAGAATTGAAGTGTTAATTAATCACATAATCACTTTACTGTAATGATTTTAGTCTAGGAATGCACAACCTGTGGCCCGCGAACTTTGTCAATTTACAACAACAAAAAATTTCAATTTTTGTGCAAAAGCTGCAGAAAAATATCCAAAATTTACCATGGGAAAATGTAAAATTTCGCTAGTCACTTAAGAATCACAAATTTTGTAGATCGGGCATGGAAAAATTACGAATTTCATTGATCAAGAGCAGATAAATCACACATTTCATCCATCAGGTATGAAAAACTCACAAATTTTGCCTATGAGGCTTGAAAAAAAAAAAAAAAAAAAAAAAAAAAAAAATTAGCAGATCGGACACAGAAAAGTCGCAAGTTTTGTTGATTAGGCATAGAAAAATAGTGAATCTTTTTGGTCAGTTGCAAAAAATCACACATTTCATTGATCAGACAGGAAAAAATCATTAGATTTGCTGATGATGCAAGGGGAAATAGGAAAATTCACAATTTTTGTCAATCAGGCTCAAAAAAAAAAAAAAAAAAAAAAAAAAAAAAAAAAAATCACGAATTTCATTGATTAGCTTTGTAAAAATCGTGAATTTGCCAATTGACTTCATAAAAAGTGCTAACTTTCATAATCAGGCGCAAAAAAATTGTCAGTGCTCTCGATTGGCTTGGTAAAAATCACAAAATTTGTCAATAACGCAAAGAAAATTCGTCAATTTTGCCAACCAGCTTCATAAAAATTGCAAATTTCATCCACCGGCTTCCTAAAAATTGATAATTTCATTGATCAGCACAGAAAAATCGAAAGTTTTGTCAATCGGCAAAATAAAATTCACAAATTTCGTCGATTGGCTTTGTAAAAATTGCTAATTTTGTTGATCAGATGTGGAAAAAATTGTCTATTGGCTTCCTAAAAATTGATAATTGTCGTTCAGCTGCAGAAAAATCGCAAATTTTATGAACCAGGCGAAGAAATATTAAAAATTTTGCTGATCAGGTTTCTAAAAATTTCGTCAATTGGCTTGGTGAAAATCACAAATTTTGATGACCAGCTTTGTAAAATTTGTGCACTTTGTCGATTGGTTTCATAAAAATTGCGAATTTTCTCGATCGGTATCATAAGAATCGCAAATTGTGTTGATCAGGTACGGAAAGATATAATTTTCTCAAGCAGTTTCGCAAATATTGCGAGTTTTGTCATTCACTTTCGTAAAAAGACCAAATTTGGCCGATCATGCAGGGATAGCTGCAAATTTTGTTGATTATCGTGAATTTAGTGATGAGGCATGGAAAAATGTTGCTGATAAGCTCTTTCCCTCTCCTTCGTTCATAAAGTTTACATTTTTTTCGGCACCAACCACTTCACGATTTTTCCGCGTCTGATCAGGAAAATCTCACAAATTTTATGAAATCGACCGAAGAAATTCGCAATTTTTACAAAGCTGATCAATGAAATTCGTGGTTTTTCCACCTTTAAGTGACAAAATACGGATTTTTCCACGCCCCAATCAATGGAATTTGTGATTTTTAAGTGACTTTGACGAAAACTTCATTTTTTTTTTTACACAGATTTTAATTTTGCGACTTTTTTGTGCGCATCATTGCAAAATTTGTAGTTTTTCCGTGCTTTATAAATGAAATTTGAGACTTTTTCATCCCTTATTGGCGAAATTTGCTAATTTTTTTTTTGAGCATCATGGGCAAAATTTGCAATTTATCAATACCTGATGAACAAATGTTGTGATTTTTCCGAGCCTTATCTATTTGCTATTTTCCTGCACCTGATCAAGGAAATTTGTGATTTTTCTTTGCCTACTATGAAATTTGCAAGTGACTGACAAAATTTTATTTTTTTCCAGAGGTAAATTGACAAAATCTATCATTTTTTAAAAGACTTAAGCAGAAAAATTAAAATTTTTTCCAGTTGTAAAATATCGAAGTTCACGGGCCACACGTTAACCCATCAGGGGCCACAGGTTGTGCATCCCTATCTTAGAAGATTTTGCTTTTATCATATACCATTTTTTAGATTTTTTTTTGTATTAATAATACAGTAGAACCCCACAAATTCGGACCACGCTAATCCGGATCGGTTTGATAATTATTTTCTTCAAGTTTGAGAAGCGATTGTCTAATTTCAATAACATTAATTTGTTTCATCGTTGTATTCTCAATAAATAAAAATGTTTTCTGAAATCTTATTGGAAGAATTAAATAAAGTAAACATTTTTACTGACTGTATTAGTACTTATTCAATACGTTTAATTTGAAGGTGAATTTCTGTCAGTATGTTTTATTTTATTTCATTTTTTTCTAATTCTCCGGATAATCCGGATTGGGTCTGGTCCCAATTAAGTCGAATTATCAGGATTTTACTGTATTAATGATAACTGAAACATTTACATACAACAAACAAAGGTTCATTAAAAGCATAAATACCGCAGCCTAAGGCACTTCTGCATAAATAGATTATAAACATGAAAAAAAAAAAAAAAAAAAAGACTAAGATAAGTTTTTTTGGTCTGAACTCTTCTGTAAGAATAAAGATCAATGTTCTGTAGAAATTCACCTGAACCGTGCCGGGTTCGGGTTGAACTTTTAACTGTTTTCCAAGCCGGGTCGGGCCAATATTTTTTTCATTCGGGCCGGGCTTGGAAATTCCGGCCCATGCAGACCTCTATTCTAACCTACACTCAGACAATCAAATATGTATGTAAGTGCATTTTTCTTTTAAGTAATATGAAATCTTTCGACCTCTGCTATCATATTTCACAAAATTGTAAAATTTAATTTATTACTTAATATTTGCTTTGAAATATTGCCTACACACATTCTTAATTATTAAAATTTTTAAGCATTTAACTAATTATAATTCTACATAATTACTTATTAATGAAATGTTTTATCATTAATTTATTTTCTTAATTTTGCAGTTATTTTAAGTAGAGCCTTACCGAGTAGTTGTAATTTTTTTTTTTAAGCATATGAATTTATAACTGATCTGTAAAAAGTTATTTGAATATCAATGTATAGTATGTATATGCAGTAATTCATAAAACTATTTTTTTAATATTTAACAATATGTCTGTAATATAGAAAAAATTAAGAACAAAAATTCTCATATAATAACTCCAAATTAAAATTCAGTTTCACATTTATACAAATAAAAATAAATACTTTTTGGATACATAGAAAACAGAAAAGACTATTATTTTGAATAAAGAAACTGAAAATACAATAAAAATTAACAACTAAATTTATTATATTTCAAATTATGGTGCAAAATATTCTTACTGAGATATTTAAAAAATAGTAAATTTTAAATAACATAATTTAATCTGCATACATGAAAAATGAAAAGAAACTGCAAAGCTAATACAATTTTTTTAATCAAAAGAAAATAAAGTACAGACAGTTACAAAATAAATATGAAATGTTTTGCATTATTCAATGAATTGTTACAGTAACCAATGACCATTTTTATTTTTGATAGACAGATTTCAATGGTCGGAATAAATTGGAGAGTTAAAGAATGTTTTAATTTTATATTGGTTAATAATTGTGCTTTTTATTAGTTTTAAACTGTCAAAAATTGTCTTTAAAAGGTGCACAAATAAATTTCATATTTAATGAGTTAATTTATATATGCTATATACATATATGTTATATGTGTAAACAGGTATATATGTACACTTTTAACATACAACTACTCGGCACTTCGCCGAGTACTCAAAATATAAAAACATAAATATATTTTTAAAGCGATTACTTAAATTAATTAAGATTATAGAAGGTAAAAACAGAAAAATGCATACCTAAATAAATCGGATTACATAATTCCAAAACGTGAACGTGATAGACAAATCTCGAGAAAACACGAGGAAAGTATAAACAAACATCCCGCCTGAAAGTTGTTGCCAATCTTTTCTATGAAAATAGACCTCCGTACGCATTATTACCATTCCCACTGCAGCTAGCGTAAGGGAAAAAAAAATACGGGTTTCTGATTGGTTGAATAATTTTAAGAGTATTTTGGGTTAGTTTCTTTTTGAGTTTACGTCTATTTTAATCAACATTTTCTGTCTTAAAACCTTTAGAAAGAAAGATTTTGATAAATTTCCTTCTGAATTTACAGATTTATTAATAGATAAAGAAATATATTCTGAAATTTATGATTAAAGAAGTTAATCATGGTATTTCTGTATTACTTTTAGCAAATAATAAGAATTGCCGTTTCTTCTTATTATTTTAACATGATATGCATGATATGCAATGTCCTAATACGTACGTGCACATTCGGAACTCTTTATTTACAAACAATCACAATTCCTTTTTACGGCGGCGTCAATTACGCGATATTTATACAAATACAGTTGTTCTATATTACTTTTTTTAAAAAAATTGCCGTTTCTTATTATTTCAACATGATATACCCATATAAGCTCATAATACGTACATCCGCATTCAAAACGATTTATTTGGAGAAAATAATTGCTCTTTAAATTATTCAATTAATCAGAAGCCCGTATTTTCTTCCCTGTGCTAACTTCGGTGGGATCGGCAAAAATGCGCTCCGTACCTAGAATTAGCGGCTGTCGTTTTGGGGGACATTTTGGCACCAAATATTTTAGAATGATTTTTGTCGAAAGATTTGATTTGGATATGATTTCCCCCATCTTTGGTGATTTTAATATCTTTTTAACATAAATTGGTTACAAGATTAATTAGGAGTTGTTCTGTTTTGGTATTTAATTTTGACAGTATAGTATAATATGTACAGTAAGAAAAAAACAGTTTCGTAAGAACTTTTTTTTTTTTTTTTTTTTCCCTGATTGATTTTTTAACTAGCTTTGAAAATATTTGGGGAGGGGGGGGGGGCTGCATATATGAAACATATATGACGTATCTGAGACAGTACGACATATAAGTCATGAATATTTTGCATATATGACACAAATATAAGTTACGAATTATATATAATGTACGTTATAGAAAGGCTTCGAAAATCGTAGATGCGTTTTAGACTAAATTGCAAACGGACACATAATTGCAAGTGTCGGTATAACATAGAAAATTTGCTATCATCATCAGTTATAATATATTTTATATTAATGTTATGATGATTATAATAAAATATAATACAAAATATGTATTAGTTAAAAATCTTAACTTTTTTTTAATTCTTTTCGTCTTTTTTTAATATAACTTTAACTTTCTGTTGTCAATTTTTAATAAATATCTTTATCATCCCCCTATCCCCTAATGACCATTGTGGAGAACATTAAAAAAGGGACCGTTCAAGTATTACGTAAGCATATTTTTAGTCATTTTGTACCCCCTCCCCCCCTTGTAAGAAAATATAAGCAAATGCTAGACCTCCCCCCCCCCTTTGCTTACGTAAGATTTTATGACAGTTTATACATCAATACTTCTTGAATTATAAAAAGTTACCAATCAATTACATTATTAATCCTACAAATTTATATAGGCATATAGGGATTGTGATATCAAAATATATAAAATGGTTTTAATATATTGTTGCTTATTGCATTAAACAAACCACAGAATAAAAAATGTTTAAATATATTGTTATTTATCACATTGAATAATAAAACAAGATAGACAATTCTTAACTCACTTAGGCATCATAACTAAATTTTTTGACATGAATCATACAAATGTTGGTGTTCATATTTAAATCTGAACGTCCAGGATCCTTGAACCCATGTTTCAACATTTTCTATTATAAAATTTTCACTGGAACAGTGGCCTGGGGTATTGCAGGTTTCATGTTCTTGTTCTTTCACTTCTTCAACGTCTTCATCACCATTTCCAGGTGCCATCGGTTTTATTTCAATGCCAGCCTAAACTGAGGATATGAGTTTATGGCGCTCTGCCACCATCCAGTCATGGAAAAGAAAATACCGGAGTTACCTAAAATAAAGTCATCTGACCTGTTACCCTGGCAACAGAACCCAGCCAAACCGGTTCCTGTGTTTTTCTAGTCTTGCAATGTACTTGACTTGGCAGACAACAATGAAGACAAAGGGCGAGTGGGTGATGCGGATCACACGACTGTCGATGGATAAGCAAAGGATAAAATCGAAAATAAACGGCAAATTTTGAACGGACTGTTGAACGTTCGAACATCCCCATAATACTTTGTCTTCTTGTTGAATTTGAACTACAGTTGCTTCGTTGTTTAATGCTTACGTAAGAATTGTCGTGACCCCCCCTCCCCCTTGTCAGCAAAAAATAAGCAAACGCTGGACTCCCCCCTCCCCCTTTAGTGCTTACGTAATACTTGAACGGTCCCAAATATGCATATAAGCAGCTTATGAAAGTTATCTAAGTAGAGAGTTGAAAGAGTCTACATAATGCATTTTCCTTTTAATCCTTTACGGGCAAATAATTGTTTTTTTTTTTTTATCTCTAATTCACACCATAGTTTTCGAAGACTTTCATCACAAAAAAAAAAAAAAAAGTAGTCTTAAAATTTTTTCCCCCTCAATTTATTAAGATAAGATTTGATTAAATTTTTGGTTCAAATCTTGATTAAAATAAGATGGAATATAATAGATGCTTTCAGTGTGACCTCCGATATGACATTTTGATTAGATACTGACTCCAAATAAATGGCTGCCATGTTTTATTTCTCCTTAGATATAAACGAAGAAACAATTACCACTGCATATGAAGTATTAAAACTCTTATCTGTAGAGATACAGCTGTAAGATATAGCTATAATATAAAAAATGGAAAGTCCAGCATAACAACCATTTATTTGGAGTCAGTATCCAAACAAAACGTCTTATTTAATGCCAGGATTGGAAGCGTATATATATCCCACCACATCTCAGGGGTTAACCAGTCTTTGCCCTTTTTCCTTTTTCAGAAAGATTTATTTGCACAAAAAAGCGTTTGTTTTAAAATTTTCATCAGAAAAGAACATATTTGAATTAATATAGTTCCTAGATCAAATCTCAATATTTTATCATATTTTGTCAAACACTACCATCCACACTCCTACTCCGGAAAGATCGAAACATTAAAAAACATAACTTAAAAAAGAATCTCCTTTGTTAGTCTTTATTTCCTCCAAAATCCCTGTACATATGGATACATTTTTTTAAATTGCTTAACCCCCCTTTCATTCTCTTAATGGCCAATGTTGTAGAATGTATAGATATGTATCGAGATATACATATATAAGCAGCTTTGCTTACATGCAAGCTATTCCTTTAGTGAGTTGAAAGCATAATATCTACTGAAATTTCTTTCTGACAAGTCGGTGTGATCTCCCAACGAATAAAATTTTAATAGGGAATTTTTTTTTTCGAATTAAACAAAGGAAGGGAATACTTTTTGTTTAGTTGTAAAATCTAACAGATATATCCAGGGATGTTTGTGAAGAGAGAATATTAAAATTTTTTACTTTAAAATATGAAGATTAAAGTTAATTGTGCAGCGGTATTACCCGCTAAAAATTTGACGATTTTGGTTGGTTAGTGGATTACTACGGACACGTGGACCAATGCCACATACAGACCGTGCCGAGTTCGATGTGGATCATTCATTGGATCCCGTTTCTTGTGATCAAAAAGTCACAAGAATAGGGTACAGTGAATGATCCGCTGATGGCCAATCTGTCATCATTCTGCAGATATTGAAACTGCTTGTACATGCTTGGACACGTAGTTAAAACTGTTTTATTTGCAAGTCTTCTACTATCTCAAAGCAAGTGTTTTTTAAGTTATATCTCACCGGATTAACTAAACTCGTTCTGACAAGTATTACCAAGGTTGGGATTGCGATGCCTTGATTAAGATCAACTCTCTGAATTACAATATAAGGAAAGGGCATGCTCAAATAAACACTTCCATCAACAAATCTACCACTACATTTTTGTTGTTACGATCACTGTAGGATTCATCTTGGCGACGTAGACCAATCATATCATAGACCTGTCGAATTCAGATCAATCAAATAGCTCTAATTCATGTGCACATCAGACGTTGTAAAGATCGAACAGGTGTTTCTAGCTTATCCACTATAGAGATTAGATCCACAATAATGTCAGCTGACCTTCCCTTATAAACGAATCGTAAACAGCATCGCTGTGCCTCCTCACCTTATGCCAATCTTAAACCTGTCTTAAGATGGACCAGAAAATCATGCTTTCATAACTTGAGCAGAACCTTGAGTATGAGCATGTGGTTTATGTGCATCTGTCGCCTTTTCCCGATAAACGTACTCTATAATATGGTACCTCTATAGAGGTGTGCAAATTGATCTCACGAACAGATTTTCGGTGTTGCTGTAGGAATCACTAACATCATAAATACTCTTTTTATTTGTGTGTCTTACGGTTTTTGCAATGTTTTACGGTAAAAAGTTGCGTAATGTGAATTGTTCTAAATGAGAATAACCAAATATGAGAAAATAGTTATTTGCTTTAGACAATTTTGGAGAAAAATAAATCGTCAGGGTCATTGGGAAGCCTACCATAATTCCCAAGCTGTTAATCTCGTATCACTCGTCGAAGTTAGTATTACTGATGCTTGTATTCATCATCTTCCTCAATCTAGAAGACTTTGGTTTTGAAAGAGCTGAAATATGTGTGAAATCTGACAGGACTTAATCAAGATGAATTCCAATCAGATTAATAATGAATACCGTTTGAGCTTTCGGCCGAGATTTCTCTATGTTGAGTAATATACTGAATATGACTTGGAGTTCTAAAATGTTTGTTTACCGTAGTTTGGACAAATCTTCCAGTCTGAGAATATCTGGGCTTAGGGGTTTATCCTGGTTCCCAAAACTGGTGTCCCAGGGTGCGTGCCTACAGCCTATTACTGTCTGAGCATTCTGCACAAAAACGATTCGCCAAGCATCTTGGTGAGACTATCTTTGTCATAATGCTTGTTATCTTGCCTCACTCTTATAACAGATCTCGACCAGTTACGAATTGCCAAATTTTGGAAAGAAAATACCTGCGTTTACCAGAGTTTTGACAAAAAGAGTAAAAAAAGTGCAAAAGTCTGTCAAAGCACGGTCTTAGCATCGTGTGCTGCCGCTCTCATATAGAGTTACCTTAATATTTATCGTCTAATTCAGATTTTTGTGACGTGTCTGTTTAGTGGTCACCACTCTCTTCTGTATAAAGACACTCTAATTTTCATCACCGCAAACATTTCATAACACATTGGACAATCATACATAAAAAAAACAGTATTTTCTTCTAAAATAACTACTCAAGGTGCAATAACTAATAGAGATAATCTTTAAAAGCAGAAGTAATTTTTCCCGATATTTTTAATTGTGTAGGTAGCGTTGTATAAGGAAAGGGCAGCTGACGTCACTGTGGACGAATTACTGTGGATTAGCGAGAAAAACCTGTCCTTTCTTTAACGACTGACACTGTACGGATGAGCTCCGGGAATTTGATTGGTCTAAGTTTGCCAATGTATAAGTAAGCATGATATGATTGGGCTGCGTCGTCAAGATGATTCCTGCAATGATCGCTATGCAAAAAATGTAGCGGTAGATTGGTTGACAAAACTGTTTGTTTGTAAACATGTCCTTTCCTTATTATGAGTCCACCGTGGCTGAGTAGTTGGACAGTGTTTGCGGTTACAATTAGTGTTTGCGGTTACAATTTTCGGTGGCTCCGTCGTACACTCTTTGTGGAGCTCTCGTTGTAATTCTCTGATGCTGTATATATTCTTGTGACCTTGAAGTGTTCTTGACGATCATTTATAAGGAGACATCTCACGTCATGCACATAAGTCAGACATACATGCATGTGTACACAAACAAAAATAAACTCACGGCTGTAACTTTCTAATATAAATCTCCTTGTGCAATCAGACTTTGCATATTGACGATGATTTATAAGCGGACTTTCATGTCAAACGCACAAGTCGGATGTGTGTGCTTAATAAATAAATAAATAAATAAAAATGAATAACTAGATATAGACCCCTTGCATTGAAGTCACAGTAACGACTGGTACTCTAATCTGGTACACACCTGGAGCCCGTATCATAACTCGGAACATCATAACTCGCCGTATACCGTTTAAAGCACATGTGATCTTTCAGTTTAATTTTGATTTTTCTTATTCTTGCATTATTTTTCCAAGAATTTAAAAAATGAAGCACAAATTACTATGTTTACAAATGGGAAAGCATCACATTTCCTTTAAGTTTGGGAACCAGATGAAGCTTGTTGTCACGTAGGGCAGTTTCATATGACGTCACACATCGACCATTGGAGGTCAAATAGTCTTTAAACGGCAGCTGTGATTGGCAGCTGAGAGAATTATGAGTGCGCTGAAGTTCAAACGCCAAGATTTGATTGGCGGATGAAAAGTAAATCAGCTCATTGCAACTGCCCTAATTCCGCCGCTAATCGCTTGCGAGCATAGAAGGTTGTGGGTTCGTATCTCTCTGGTTCCATTGCAAATGCTTTTTGCGTGGAGCTCCTAGTTGTGTTTTTCTCGTGCTGTAAAATTCCCTTGTGTTATCTCGTCCCTGTAACCGACTGTCTCCTCCCCCCCTCCGATTTATAAGCAGGCTTATAAGTTGATATGTTGTTCAATAAATAAATAAATAAACAGGTACATTTGAAATTTTGATATTTTAAATTAGAGGGGAAGTGGGGGTCACTGGAATACCAGTTCTTTAATCTGAAATATAGCGATTCTGAAGACGGACTAAGTCTAAGATAGAAAATATAAGATAATTGAAAGCTAAATATTAGCAATTTAAAAATTTCGATTTTAAAATTGGGGTGGGTATGTGGAGTATTAACGTAGCTCACTCTACTTGTAATTAAATTATCTTGATACGAATATACCAAAGCGGAGAAGATTCTAATATATTAAAGCAAATTATATTAATTGCTTATTCTATCAAAATTAAGAAAACACAATGATGATAATGAAATGAAAGATAATTAAAAGTGCAATATAATTTTATTTGAATATTAAGTTATTTATAATGTTTTAAAGCAAAAAATACCACCATATTTAAAGCTTATTTTATTAACTATTTGGAAAATGGTTCTTATTTTCGGTGGAGAATAGAACTAGAGGTGTCCGCATTTTATTTTTGTTCTGATTAATCTAAGAAGATTAATGTTTAATCCAAGGCGTATGTAATGTATGGCTCTGTTATTATGTAAACCACATTTTGATCATCATAAAAATATTGTTTTTACTGATTTTTATTAACTCAATGGGAAACATTTAAGCATTTTGCTTTAGGTAATGGATGTTACTTTTTTATGAAGTATTTCCCATTTAGACGAATTTTTATTTGAATAGGAAATCGAAATGTCGTTCTTAATAAGGAAGAAAGTAAAAAAGTTACAAAATTGGTAGACGTAAATTATCAGACATGGCAAAAGACGAATCCAAAGAAAAACAACGTATGAAAAATTGTATGTTAAAGAAAAAAAAGTCCTATTATCGAGTTTATCGATTACGAAATGTGCAGCGACCACAATAAAAGAAAAAAATCTAATGTTGAACTGACTACGATTGATCATAAAAGACCATTTTTTTTTAAAGATGTATATAGAATTTAAAAAATGTTTCAGAGATTATATATAAAAAAAAAGCATAAATAAATCCAAATACAAAAATTTTAAATCGCCTCTCCCCTCCCCCCCCCCCCCCCCCGAAAAAAAAAATGCCCACAATCTTTGGCGAATACTACATGATAGCCAGAATTTATTTACCAGTCTTAAATTTTAGTCTTAGAAAAAATTATTTTCCAAATGGTTGTTGTTAATTTTTTAAATTACATTTTTTTAAAGTTACATTGTAAAAATTAGCTTTTTGTCCCTTTCATTTTATTTTATTTTACTTTATTTTATTTTTTTTTGTTAAATAGAATGATCGAGAAAAATAGTTAAAAGAATCTAAAAAGAAAAAGATTATTGTAAAATATCTTGCAATTAATCTTTTTATTTCATTTGGCACATTCACAAACAGTACAGCAATGAAATACATAATATCTATGTCTATCACATCTAACTCTTAAAACATTCATGCTATGAGAAAGAAAAGAACAGCGCGGGGGGGGGGGGGTGTCAGAGAAAAGAAAAAGTATATGTAAGCGTATTTCTTAAGATAGTTGTAATATTTGTAGGCCAACATAACAATTGTAAGTATTTATTTTTCAGCACAAAGACAAGTATATTTTTGCTATTTAACGATAGTATTCTTCATTCTCACTGTCGAAAGTCGAGCACTTTAGCCGAGAGGTCTAAACCTCCCTCTCACGATAGGGAAAATGCTTCGAAGCGGATAGTCGGGGGTTCTATCCTAGAAGGTGACTTTCTGTTTTACGCTTGCGGGTGCTAAAAAATTTCTATTTATATAATTTTTTTTTTTTAGTTTTATGATAATATAATTTAATTTTTTTTCTTGCATTTTGCAAACTGGAATTGAGTTTTTGCTTCTATCACTCTAATGGCTATTGTTAATGAAAGTTTAATAAATAAATTAATGAGCCGTTTTATTTATGTATAAAGTATTTATGAATCAAGTTAAATGTGACGAAAAAAAAAATCTGTAAATATATTTTCTACTCCCAAACTTGCTCCCGTCCCACAGAAAGCCTCGATCCCTTGAACAGTGAAATGATTTAAAATTTCCTCTTGTA
Source organism: Maratus speculifer (assembly GCA_964019185.1). Taxonomy (NCBI): domain Eukaryota; kingdom Metazoa; phylum Arthropoda; class Arachnida; order Araneae; family Salticidae; genus Maratus; species Maratus speculifer. The sequence goes on along the minus strand of OZ025296.1, from coordinate 183,494,953 downwards.
AAATGACAAAATTTTGTACACCTGGACTAAATTTTTAGATGTTTATCTTACAAAAGAATACTCGCAAAAAAATTTCAGACATTTATTTTGCATTTTTATTATCTTTTAAACTAGTCTTAGTCCATTCTTCACCAGTCCCTATCCTTCAAATGAAGAAAAAAATATTTCCAAATGTTACTCCAGTTTGTTCTTGTTTACTGTGGCTTTAAACCACTAATAAAAACCATACAGTAAAAACTCATTGTGCGATTACAGTTTGTATTCCTTGCATCAAATAAGGCTGTTCTCAACTACTCTGCTCAACAAGCGAAAAACCTTTTTACATATTCACAAATTCATTTCTTAACGGAAATATCGCAGACTAGAAATCCAGACTAAGGAAGCGATTTGCAATCGAAGGGAATTTTCCATTTTGGGATTAATAAATTACCTATTGAGTTAAAAGCGTTTTCAATCGCATGACAAACACGTTTTTCTCCCCTGTTTGAGTGGTTAATCTTTCTCCGCGCGGGAATTCAGTTCAAAACGTCTACTTTGACATTTTCTAACATATCTATTGCAATTGCGGAAAAAAAAGACGAGTAAATAAGCGCGATTAGGAACTTTCTGAACAACACCTTCTATTTTCATGGAAAAAAAAAAAAAAAAACTTATGTTATAAAATTGTTTTTTCTGATTTGAGACCCTTAAAACAAAAGGAATACTATTTTACTTTTAATCTGTACGGGTAAAAAATGCATGGATTTTACTGAAAAAATTACAAAAATCCATATTTTTTACAGAAGAAAACTTTTTTTTTTCTTTCGAACAGTTTTTTTTCTCAAACAAAAAATATGGAATTTTTTTTTTTGTAAAAATTACAAATTCCATTTTTTTTTACAGTAAAATATTGTTTTTTCTTTAAACAGTTTTTTCTGTAAAAAATACAAAAATCCATATTTTTTACAGAAAAAAACTGTTTTTTCTTTTAAACAATTATTTTTTGTCAAACAAAAAATATAGATTTTTTTTGTAAAAATTACAAATTCCAAATTTTTTTACAGTAAAAAATTGTTTTTTCTTTAAACAGTTTTTTTCTATAAAAAATACAAAAATCCATATTTTTTACAGAAAAAAACTGTTTTTTTCTTTTAAACAATTATTTTTTGTCAAACAAAAAATATGGATTTTTTTTGTAAAAATTACAAATTCCAATTTTTTTTACAGTAAAAAATTGTTTTTTCTTTAAACAGTTTTTTTCTGTAAAAAATACAAAAATCCACATTTTTTACAGCAAAAAACTGTTTTTTCTTTTAAACAATTATTTTTTGTCACACAAAAAATATGGATTTTTTTTGTAAAAATTACAAATTCCAATTTTTTTTACAGTAAAAAACTGTTTTTTCTTTAAACAGTTTTTTTCTGTAAAATAAAGAAATATATTGTAATTTTTGCAGAAAAAAACTGTATTTTTTACAAAAAAGAACTGTTTTTCTTTAAAACAGTTTTTTGCTGTAAAAAATACAGTTTTTTTCTGTGAAAATTACAATTTTTTTTTACAGTGTACCGTGATATCCAGCAGATCGAATTACCCTTCTAATAGTCTCAGGATTAACAATTATTCCATATAATGCTTGTAAATCAGCAGCAACTTTTGAAGCACTATTTCTTGGATTTTTTTTAATATTTCGAACGATAATTCGCTTTATTCCATTGGATATTTTGATGGTCGGCCAGGTCTTCTTTTATCCTGAATCATATGATTCTTTTTACATCGTTTAATGATACTGAAAACTGTTGAACGACTCAAGTTAACTGTTTCAGCAGTTTTTCTAATAGATTTTCCACGTTCAATATGCAAATTAATAACTTATTTTCGAATTTCAGGCGACGTTTCTTTTCGTTTAGCATTCATGGCTACACAAAGCTAAAAAACACAAAAATTCCAAAACAAACTGGAGAGAAATACTGCAGACGATTTTATAAATTATTGCCAATTGCTTTTAAGTAAAAATAAAACCCCAAAAAGTATTTTTATTGCTTACTTCAGATGATTTTTGTTGCATATATAATGGTGTCCCATCACTTATGTGAGCTATTTTTTGCTCCGTTCTAAACATTTGTATTTTTATTAAATTAATATTTTAATATTTTGACAAAATGTATGTTATGTAATAATCTTTACTAAATTTAAGTATGAAACACACCCACAAAAATCTGTACATGTTTTTTTAATTTATTTGATTAGTTTCCTTTTGTAAAGCACAAGTGTCCCATCACTTATGTGAGACACTGTATGCAACAAAAATCGTCTGAAATAAGCAATAAAAATATTTTTTGGGGTTTTATTTTTACTTAAAAGCAATTGTCAATAATTTATAAAATCGTCTGCAGTATTTCTCTCCAGTTTGTTTTGGAATTTTTGTGTTTTTTAGCTCTGTGTAGCCATGAATGCTAAACGAAAAGAAACGTCGCCTGAAATTCGAAAATTAGTAATTCATTTGCATATTGAACGTGGAAAATCTATTAGAAAAACTGCTGAAACAGTTAACTTGAGTCGTTCAACAGTTTTCAATATCATTAAACGATATAAAAAGAATCATATGATTCAGGATAAAAGAAGACCTGGCCGACCATCAAAGCTATCCAATGGAATAAAGCGAATTATCGTTCGAAATATAAAAAAAAAATCCAAGAAATAGTGCTTCAAAAGTTGCTGCTGATTTACAAGCATTATATGGAATAATTGTTAATCCTGAGACTATTAGAAGGGTAATTCGATCTGCTGGATATCACGGTAGAGTAGCCAGGAAAAAATTCTTCGTAAGTGAAAAGAATAGAAAACTCATACTAGCTTTCGCAAAATCCAACATAAATAAGAATTCTGATTACTGGAATAAAGTTATATTTGCTGATGAGAGTAAATTTAATATATTTGGTTCTGACGGTAGAATCTTGGTGTGGAGAAAACCCAGGGAATAATTTCGCAAACAGAACTTGGTACCAACAGTAAAACATGGTGGAGGAGGAGTTATGTATGGGGGTGTATGTCGTCCGCTGGAGTTGGTAATCTTGTTTTTATTGACAGTATAATGGATCAGTACAAGTATATTGATATTTTAAAGCAAAATTTGAAATCTTCAGCACGAAAATTGAACCTCCATAACGATTTTAAATTCTACCAGGACAATAACCCCAAGCACACTGCTCTGAACGTTAGACTCTGGCTGCTATATAACTGTCCTGAAATAATAAAAACACCACTACAATCTCCAGACTTAAATCCCATAGAGAATATTTGGCAAGAATTGGAATCAAGAATTCTCAAACACACCATTTCTTCAAAACAACAACTAAAATTGGTGCTTCAAGAAGAATGGGGTAAAATCACTCCATAAATCACAAAAAAATTAGTCGAATCCATCCCAAAAAGATTAATCATGTTTTAAAAGTAAAAGGAAATCCAACAAAATATTAAAACCTTTTAAAAAGTAAAATTTTTGGATAAATATTTGATGGAAAAGTAAGTGTCCCATCACTTATGTGAGCCATTTTTTGCTCCGTTCTGAACAATTGTATTTTTACTAAATTAATATTTTAATATTTTGACAAAATGTATGTTATGTAATAATTGTTACTAACTTTAAATATGAAACGCACCCAAAAAATTTTTGCACATGTTTGTTTATTTATTTTATTGCAGTTTCTTTTTATAAAGCACAAGTGTCCCATCACTTTTGTGAGACACTGTATACCAAATTTTGTATGCAAAACATTATTTTTTTCTAAAGAAAATGTGTATTTTTTTTTTTAGCAACAATGGCTCTTAAGTTAATATATTCAAACTTATAAGCTATATTTTGCTTCACAACATACCTATGAATGAGCTTCACCTTGTCACAAAATTTTATATCAACATTTTATTTTATTTTTTAGGAAATGATGTTTCCCGTAAACGCGCACGATGAAAAACGCAGTTTTCCAGAAAACACAAATTAAGATTTTGATATAATTATGAGTAAAATGTGAAAAAAATTATGTGTAAAATGTACAACTTTAAAATCCACCTTGTTTGTAGGTGTTTATACATTTACGTACAAATTATAGGTTATATATTTGTGTAATAAAAATGTATTCTTTACCTTTTTGCTGGCTCTTTTAAACGGTCGCTTCCGGCTTTAGAAAATTAATTTTTAGTTTATATTTTGGGCTGCAACTTTGCTTCTTATTATCGCTGAACCAAAATTAAAACATTTTCGGAATCCTAAAGGTTTAAGCTTTAGTTTAAAATGATAATAATAATAATTATAAATCGAAAAATTTCGCAAATACAGCGATTTAAGGCCAGACACATACCTTAAGCTGTTCTCAAATCCTAAGTGGCACAAGTTTTAATCCACTTTTGTTCGGAAACGCGTAAAAATGAGAGGTGATGTTATTCAGAAATATGTAATGGATTTTTTCCATCTTCCACCTTTTTTTTCTTGTAAACGCAAAAGATTTTTCAAAAAATACTTTCAATGTCTAAGTTTTGAACCGAATTTCTGGACGAAAGGATAACCAGAATAATCAGTCAGCGAAAAGAAAAAAACGAAGTCTTGTTATGAAACCCAAGATTGCTTATAATTTGATAAATAATTTATTTATCAAAATATGCAAAACATGTTTTGATTCCAAATCTCTTCCATTATCATCTCTGCCACGTTTGTAAATTTACTTTAAAAAATGAATCAATACAAAAAGTTTCGGGTTTGCTAAGCAATAGATTTGAGAACCGGACTTATTAAAATTCTCATTTTTTTTTTTTTTTTTTTTTTTTTTTTTTTTTTTTTTTTTTTAAATATATTAATCAGGGAAAACAGTTGGTTAGTTGAAACCATTCCAGCATTTGTTAAAGTTTGCATATTTCGCCTAAATCTTTACAGTGGATGTTATAACAAAAATATATTTAAAAAACTAATTTCTAAGTACATTGCTAATGTAATCATAGTAAAATCTCGAGCACATTTCATTTAAATTACATTTTGAGTATTTGTTTCCATATACTTTTCCTTCCAATTTAATTTTCATATTTTATAGACCGGGAGGCGGCAGCACAATGTAATCCCTTCATCGAGTTCACGGATGAAATTCTAGGATTAATTATCTCGTTTCGCATATTGAAAAGCAATCGGTCTGCCAAGTCATATCTTGGCGGATAACCCCCGAAAACCCGAATATATCTGTTGACTCGTAGGTTTACTATTATGTTTTCCTGCTCCCAGTCCTCCATGTTTTAGTACTTTTGGGTGCAGGAAAACATAATGGTAAACCTACGAGTCAACCACTAAAATCTTGCTTTCGGATATTTTCCACCAAGATAGGACTTGGCAGACCGATTGCTTTTATACGAATCGAGATTTAACTAATCCTAGAATTCCATCCGTGAACTCGATGAGGTGATAGCCCGTGCTGCCGCCTCGCGGTCTATTTGGATGAGCTTGAACATTTTAGCCGGATTTTACTTCCTTCTCAGAGAATTTACTTCAACCCGGCATAAGTTATGAAAAATTAAAAAAAGTGCTTTAAAATCTCATACGTATTACAATTTTTATTTGTTTTCCAGAGGTAGAGGTACTGTGAGAGAATGCAACTTTTTCTCCTTCAGTAACTTTGCTAAATAAGATAATTAACCGAAAATAGCCGCGTCTTTTTTTAGAACGCTATTAGCAGCGTTTCAGTTTTTCTGCCAGTAGAGAATAAAAGAAAATAATAATAATACTTATTCATTTAAAATTTGAATATTAGCTTTTGAGTTTGAAATTTCTTTAAATTATACACTATTTTCATGAAATTTGAAATATTAACCCTTAGACTACCAAAAAAAAGTATATGCAAGAACTACCATTCGGGTCCATTGGACCCATATGTAAAATATATAGGATTTCAGAATATACAAAACACCCATTTATCTACAATGAATATATTTGTTATTAATGCACCTTATACAATATATAAAAGTGATATATATAGTAATAAAGTAATATATATAGTAATAGAGTAAGAAAGTAACACATACAGTAAGAAAGTAATATATATAGTATATTATAATGACTACAAAACGTTTTTCATCATAATAAAATTATTCAGTACATGAAGTACAAATAACGACGGAATGTTCTCCGCAAACATTTTTCGTACACTTCTTGCATAATGTTCGTGTTTTTCGATCTTTTTTAGAGGGACAAATATGACATCTTGATTTTTTTCGTGGCGGTTCAAAACTATTTGCGTAAAGTTGTTCTGAAGTAGATGTTGAGACGGCGATACCTCCTTCACCTACTAATTCTTCTGCAAGTTGAATAATGAAATTCCGCCTTTTTTTCATTTTCGGATCACATTCAGCATTCAGTGACAACCATATTATGTATGCATTCATCGCACTTATATCGATCATATTATAAACAATCAAAGGCCACCGACGTGTCATGCGTTTCACACTATATGTTCTTACCATTTTGTCCATCGTATCTACTCCGCCTTTGGTTTTATTATAATCTAGGATTATTTGTGGCTTTTTTTCTAAGCTGTTGTCAATATCATAAGTGTTAATGCATTGTGCTTAGCAAAGTAACAATTCTACCTTTTCTGGGACAGTAAGAGATGATGGTCGCCTTCTCTTGAAACCCAAATAAAGTAGAATATACAGAACGATGTTTTGGATTTGTGAACACAGCGGGTAATTCAGGTTTATTTTTTCGAATTGTTCCAATAAGAGATAATTTTTTTGAAGTAAGATGTGTTGCTAATGCATATGACGTAAAAAAGTTATCACATGTAATATTACGACCAGAATTTTCAATTTCCTTCGTCAATCTTTTAACTACATTTTCTCCCTGATGAGATTCTCTTACTTCATTATTGCCTGTATATAGTTTCAGTTTCCAAGCATACGATGTTACGCTGTCACAAATAACCCAGAACTTCAATCCATACTTTCCAGGTTTAGATGGCATATACTGACGGAAAGGGCATTTTCCACGAAAAGAAACTAATTGCTCATCGACAGTCATAGACCAATTAGGAATATAAGGGTCTTGTAAATAGCTATTCCACAATTCAAAGCATTCTCTTATTGGCTCTAATTTATCAGTTGATCTTCTTTTACGCCTCTCAGCAGCATCATCAAATCTTATGACACGTAATATACTTGTGAATCTATTGCGACTCATAATGTCCCGAAATATTTGTCTTCCATTCTTTATGTTCCAAAGTTCGCTTACTGTTTCATTTTTCGATTTATATACTCCAATAAGTAATAAAAGTCCGATGAATTTTTTAAGTTCTATAATATCTATAGGTTTCCACTCTTTATCGAATACTCTATTGCCTTCCGCGTTTGTCCATTCTACTATAATTTCCAAAAGTCTTTTTCGGAAATAGATAAGAAATGAGGATGATATGGAATCCACTTCACGATTTGCAAATCTTGAAGGTCCAGATTTTTCACGTAAAATATTGATTTCAGTACGTCTTCCTTGTGGTCTGGCAACTTCATTCTTATACCAGATCTGTGAATTATTTTTGGAAAAAGAAGTAGAATTTGAAGTACTTGTGGTTGCTACATTTACTTCATTGGAATCATTATCAGATTCTGAGTAGGAATCAGAAATTTCATTATGTATTTCAACATAATCTACTTCACCTTCATCAGACGACAGATTTTCATCATCGGTGTCGAATTCTATATCGTCCGGATTTTCCATAATTTTTTGAATTTCCTCTTGAGTCAATACTTTTTTTCTGTTCATCTTCAATTCAGTTTTTAACAAAAAATAAGTTAGGAAATAAGAAAATGATGAATATTTGTAAAATAACAAAGCACGTACAAACGACACTTATTACTTGTCTTCAAATATCAAGTCCTATTTTCAATGAAAAGACTCAAAAACATCAATAGACACCATTCGCTCACTAACTGTGTCTGTTGATAAATGACTCTCTGAACCAGAAGTAACCTTTTATATATAGAGCACGAAGTTTACTAAATCAGTCTAGAATGTTCTCAAAACTTCATTATAAAGTCGCCAAATTTGGCGAGATTGGCGCTAAAAATCCATCGCCAAATGGGCGATAAACAGCCAATTATGGTAACCCTGTTTCTCCTCATGATTTATGGCAACCCTAGAAAAAGAAAGCAACAGTATATTACGTTTGTTTTAATGTTGGGTCCAATGGACCCGCGTGGTAAACAATGAAACAAATTAAAAATAGGTAAAAAATTTCGAACAAAATTTTAATCGCAATTGCATATACATAGAGGAGACAATTGCAGGAAGAGTCATGTAATCGCAAAACTTTGAATGCTATTTTTCATGAGAAAAATTTACATTAAATATTGCTTTCGGGTCCAATGGACCCGTCTGGTAGACGGAAGGTTAAGGAGCAATAAAAAATGAACTGACACTACTGTAAATTTTTCTGTGATACCAATAAAACAAAGGAATGTCTTGTAATTTTACCACACTGTAAAAAAATAAATAAATAAATAAATAAATAATAATAAAAAAAAATAAAAAATAAAATGAATAATAATAATAATAATAATAATAAAATCGGTGTAATATTACAGTAAAAAATGCTGCAATATGAATGCCAGGAAATTTAACAAATTCTGTTTTGTATATTTTACTATATTTTTGTCCATTTTCAGCATTTTTAGAGTTCCATACTTAAAAAGTAAAAACGGAACCATTATAGATCTCTCCTGTATCCGTCTGTCTGTCACATCCCATATTACTCGTAAACTATGAAACGTAGAAAGTTCAAATTGGAGGACATAATAAGGATTATTGATTCATAGATTAACTAGTGGACCCGACAGACACTGTCCTGTCGTCACGTCTTTAATTTGAAAATTTAAAACTTTTTTGAATAAGCTGTAATAATCTGGACCGTTTTCACGAAATTTTTTATTAAAAAGTTATTAGAATATCTAATGTCATTATATGTACATTTATCACAATTCGACATATCGATAGCGTGTGAGTATCTGTATACTATGAGCGTAGTATTTACCATGCGTATAATTATATTATGTACATTTATTTGATTTTTTGGAGCCAAACAGAGTTACGTGCAATTTTCCTATAGACACACATCCAAATATCTGCGAGTTTTTTCCCGATTTAATATTTAGTTAAAAAATTTAACTTTATTCTTTTACGATTTGTATTGGATACTTAATTTTAATTTTGAAATTGGTTTGTCTGGCACATACTCCAAAAAATTAAATAAATGTACATAAATATAATAATACGCATGGTAAATATTGCGCTCTTAATTTAATTTCTTATACAATTATGTAAGGAAATTATTTTTGCATTTTATGTAATTTTTGAAGTCGGTTCAATTTTTGATAGAAAAGATTATTTTTCTCTTTTTAGTTAAAAGTTAAAGATTTTTTGAAGTCGACTAATTAAAATTATAATACAGAAAAAAATATTTTAAATTATACACGTATGTCAGGAGGAGGTTCGAACCCACGCTCTATTTCGAAAACCAGATTTTAAATCTGGCGCCTCAGACCGCACGGCCATCTGACCGCACACCGATCGGCGAGCTCATTCAACGTACATGTTACTTTTAATTTACGAGAAATTCCTAATTTTATTAGTTTTTGCCTAGTTAATAAAGAAGTACTGAATCAATTTCAATAAAATGAAAGGGGTACCAATCCGAGAGTAACCTCTAATTTAACACAAAAGCGAAATTAATCGGTTGGATAATTTCGGAGTAATTGGTAAACATGCATAAAAAAAATTCATACGCGTCGAATTGATAGCCTTTTCCTCCTTTTTTGAAGTCCGTTAAAATTATAATACGGAAAAGGTTATAGTATGTCAGGAGTGGGGTTCAAACCCACGCTCTCTTTCAAGAACCAGAGCGAATTTATTCAATGTCCATGTTATTATTAGTCTGCGAGAAATCCCTAATTTTATTAGTTTTTGCTTATTTACTAAAAATAATACTGCACCAATTTCTATGAAACGGAATGGGTGCCAATTCGAGAGCAAGTTCTTTCATTTAACACTAAAACCAAATTAATCGGCTGGATAGTTTCGGAGTAACATACATAAAAAACAAAATACATACGCGTCGAACTGATAACCCCCTATCATTTTTTGAAGCTGGTTAATAATACTGCAAGGATTATTGTAAATCATACACGTATGTCAAGAGCGGGGTTCGAACACACTATCTCTTTCTTCGAGAACCAGAGCTTAAATCTGACACCTTAGACCGCTCGGCCATTCCGTCCGCACTCTGTTCCGCGAACTTATTCAACACTTTTAATTAGCGAAAAATCACTAATTTTATTAGGTAGTTTTTGCCTAATTACTAAAAAAGTACTGGATCAATTTCGATGAAATGTGAATCTAAACCATTCTAGAATCCACTGGAACACACACAAAAAATTTCATTAAAATCGGTCCAGTCGTTTAGGAGGAGTTCAGTCACATACACACGCACAGAAGAATTATATATATAAAGAAAAACCTTCATAAAGTTAGGAAAAATACAGAGAAACTTATTAAATTAACTTTTTAAAAAAATCTTTGCATATCGTGTGGGATATCGAGTAAAAGCATTCGCATCGCTGAACTCAAAAATACATTTTTTTTTTTCGTCTATTTCCTAATGTACTGAAACTAAAATTATGGAAAAATCAGAAAGAGACATCAAATTAAACCTTCAAGGAAAACTATAGCAATTATCCTTTGTCACATAATTTTTGTGAAAAGTGCATTTTTCCGTTACACAAAAATTTCGATTGACGAGTATTTCAAGGCGTTGGAGAGCGCTGTAGGTACCTATCGTAGCAGAAGTATAAAAGCATTGTTGATAGGGAACTTCGAAAAAAATCGTCGGTAATTAGCCGAGATATTAACCCTTAAAGACACAGACGGTTTGGACATACACAATGACATTGGCGGCGTAATTTATGTACACCATCGACTTTTAAAACCTAGGTTTAACAACAGATAGAAAAATTTGCGTCCTTACTGGGTAATAACTAGAGATCGACCGAAAATTCGATTTCATTTTCGTTTCTGCCCAAAATCTGAATTTTGCCAAAAATTCGTTTTCGGCGAAAATGCGTCTGAAAATACGGTTGAGCCGAAATTTGAACAAAGCTAGCAATATCCCAAAATCTCATTTCTTCCTTCGGAAATTTTCAACATTACTCGCCGATTTGAGTTGTATCGGCTCACATGGGACTATTTATTGTTTATAAATATCAGTCATGATTAACTTAAGATGTGAATGCAAACTATAAAACAATCAATGCATATATTTAACTAATTTTTCCAAGTGCTTATCTACAGAAATAACAGTAATGGGAAATTTTCAGTTTGGAACCCGAGAAGTGTTTCGAATACTCTTTGAGAATATTCTATAGTATAACAGATGATCATTTACAAAAATCATTATAAAAAATAAATCGAAGTGTGTATACATAAAACTAAAATATTTTTAAATTGGATGGAATTCGATTAATAAAACAATCTTTGTGTGTCATTGATGAATTAATGACATTTTATTTCATATTAAAATAAGCTTATAGTCTAAAGCAAGAGAGCAAACTTGACACACATATACAATTAATTAATAATCATATACATTTAATAAATACGCATAATTAATTAATAGCTATGCGTATTTAATAAATATGTATAATTAATTAACATGTATGTGTATTTATGTATGTAGTAATTACTTTATTACATACAATTTAATAACTTGAAAAAAAAGGACACTTTTGCTTTCGGCCGAAAATAGGAAGATCACCAAAATTCTGTTTCGGTTTGCTTTCGGCCTTAAAAATCTGTTTCGGTCGAACATATAATTAATACATACAATTAATTACATTATTGTATATAATTAATTAATAATCATGTATATTTAATAAATGCGTATAACTAATTAGTAACATGTATGTGTATTTATGTATGTAGCAATTATTTTATTACATACAATTTAATAATTTGAAAAAAAAGGGCATTTTTGCTTTCGGCCGAACATAGGAAAAGCACCGAAATTCGGTTTCGGTTTGCTTTCGGACTTAAATCCTGTATCAGTCGATCCAGGGCCGTAGCTAGAAGTGAACGATAGGGGGGGGGGGAGGGCTCAAGAGAATGTACACTCTAAAAGTGGAAAGAGTAAAAAACTCACTTTTAGGGAGAGTGAGAGCCATTTTCACTCTTTTTGGAGTGACTTTTGTAAAGATACACTCCTAAAGGAGTGGAAATTTTCACTCTATATGAAGGAGTGAATAATCTCACTTTATAATCGAGAGTGAGAGATGAGAGAGTCACTCCACTGATGAGAGTGACTGGTCTCACTCCTCTAATGAGAGTGAAAGCCCGGCATTATAAACTTTAAAAAAAATCCGTTAAAATTTGAAGCAATATATGAAGTAAAATATAATAAAAAATACCAAAATATGTCAATTTTTAAATTTCAAATACTCCATTTCATAATATAACCTGGAAAATTACGATTATTTGGTATTAAAACGCACTCTTTTTAAGAGTCAGCAACTACTCTTCGAAATTGCGAATACTCACTCCGTAGGCAAGAGTGACTCATCAACCAATGAGAAATATCTTCTCCCTTCCTTTACTGATAAGAAAAATGTTTTCGCCATTTTGGAATGAATCTTTTGTTTCCTCGGTCACACATGTGGACCTCCGTTAATTTCATTTTTATTAATAATAGTCAAACATATTATGAATTTCGATCTTTGAATGATATGCTTCGATATGTATGATATGAGATAATCCAAAAACCAGATTAAACCTTTTCTGGAATCACAATGGAAAAAAAATAACTCAGTAAAAAAAAAGTATTACTTCATTAGTACTCAATAACAAAGGAATTACAGTACACGGATATTATTTACCAAACAAGGGATTATTATTTATAAAACAAAGGATATTATTTATCAAGGTAAGCTATGTTTAAGTTTAATTTTTTGTTCCCAAAAGTTTCACGTTTATGCAGAAAATCATTTGCTTCTATGATGTCATTTCTTTATTCATTTCTGATATTATTTCTATGTCATCTATTCTATATCTTACCTCCTCAGGGGGAAAAAATGCTGACACAAAAACATTTCTTTTCATTCGTCATACAATATAAACATCAATTAGCTGTTACATGATTTTATTATTCCGATACTGTTTTAAAGCATTCACTTTTTTTTTCTTTTTGAAGTTAAATGCGTAATTCCAATAAGAATTTCTTATATGGCACGATTTTTGAGAAATCGTTGAATCTAAGAATGTATTTTATTCCGTTATAAAATGTCCATCTGTTATAAACTTTTTTTTTTTTTTTTTTTTTGTGACGCATGTAATTCTAGACATGTAATGTAAAAATAAAACATGATATTTAAGCATTGAAACAAAGTGATTTTTATTCCTGATGTGATAAAACTGCTCTAGTAATTTTAAAAGCTCATAGTATGCCTTATATGAAATGAAATATTTTTAAAGAGATAAATAACTGCTTTTTTATATTAAAGTATATATTTATGTTTTTATATTTATTCATAAGATGCAATAGGGTAGATATGCCAGTAATAAACACCCCTGAATGTTTTCGGTTTATAAAAAATAACCAATAAAAATGTAGCTTTTATTATTTTTTTCGTAACTCCCCTTTACATATTTTATAATTTTGAGCTATTGTTTATGTTCTTAATTAAATCAATCAGGAAGCGGAAAATAATGTTTTAATTTTAAAGTTTATATATAAATAGTTATTTTCCAATAATTCCTAAAAATGCAATTTTGGGGAATGTTTATAGTGCATAAAGTAAATTGACTTAAAGTAAAACTTAAATAATCAAGTATTATTTTTACATTACACTTATCAAAATGTAATGACACCAAAACTTTTATAAAAAGTTATATTAATGTGACTAATAAAAATTCAATATTTTATGCATTTTTTATAATTATCATTTAAAAATGAACCTATGTTTCACCTATTTTATAATCTGGCAATCAAACCACTCATGAAGCCGATTATATTATTTAAGGGCGCAGTCAAAGATGGGCTTATAGGGCTTAATCGTTCACCATTTAAATAAAAACACTTGAGTTACAGATGTCATTAAAAACGTATTTTCTGTCTTAAATATTTGTTTACATTTACGTTTTCAATTTTCGTAGCAGATATTTTTTAGAATAACACTTTCATTTTTGGCACCGGTTTTGAAAGCGAAGGTAACTTTATAAAAAATATCTGCGACCAAAATCGAATAAGTAAAAGAAAAAAAAAATACGATGTAGAGACGAATTTCAGCTATCCAATTCAAAATAAATAAATAAATAATTAAAAATAAATAAAATGTCGAAATGCAAACGAGATATTAGAAAAGTCCATCCCCATAGGATTTTACTAGTTACCTCGTGAGTGTCTTCGCCAGCAGGGATAGAAGCATTAAGAGTGTCCATTACTGACACATCTATTCTATATATGGGAATAAAAAATTGAAATTAAATATGACTTACCGTGTCGTTTTATAAATACGGCTTGTATTAATAAATATTTTTCAGAAATAAAATTTTAATTACACATAAAAAAGACATAGATAACGTACATTATGGATTTATTTAAATAATATGTAAAACTTAATGGGTATCTGAAAAAAAAAAAAATATTGTCTGTTTAAGATTTTAAAACTGTTTAATAACTTGCGCTTATGGGCACTTTAAAACTATCATATATTTATGGGGCTACCAATGAAAGCAACACACAAGGAGAAAGATTGGAATAAAATAGTTTATTTCTGTCAATAATTTAATTTAATTCATGTGTAACTTTAATTACTTTTTACCTTAAAAATTTCAATTAATGTTACATACTTTGAATTAAATAAATATTGTCAATAAAGTATTTTATTCTAATCTTTATCACGCTTGTATTTATTTTCATTGTATGTTCTAAAAGACAAGATTCTTTTAAAATGCCCATAATAGCAATAAAAAAGGGAATTCATAAAAAAATATAAATAAATAAATAAAAATGAGCATTCACTCCTATGAAAAAGTAACTACTCACTCCTACTAGGAGTGAAATAAAGCACTCCTTTAGCAAAAGTGAATAGTCACTCCTCAGAAATAGCGATTATTGACCCCTGTGTAGAGTGAATATTCACTTCCCAGGAGTGAGTATTCACTCTTTCAAAGAGTCAACGATTCCACTTTTTGCTCAAAGTGAATAGTCACTCTAAAGAGGTTGGGCATATTTTGAGTCTGCGATAGAGTGAGTATTCACTATTCCGGAGTGAATATCCACTCCTTTTTATTTAGAGTGTAGGGGGGCTCATAATTTTTTTTCTCTCTCTCTAACGCAGAAAGATAAATTAGTGCATATTCACATTGAAGGTACAATGTTTCTCATTAAACTGTTGTAATAACTTCATTTTATGCTAAGAAAAGTATAGATGAAAATTTTGAGTGTATAACTGGTGCAAAATTAAACATCATGTTAGCTTCATATGTATAAATAGGATGAGTGAGTGTTGAAACACTTATTTTAGATACGATTTAATAACTCTGAAAAACTGTGAAAGGGTTTCAAAACTAAATTAGATTTTTGAACAAAGTTTCATTTGAATTTTCGGAACATTTAATGATTTTGCAATTTTTTCCAGGGGGGCTCAAAATATTTTGGGGGGGGGGGATGAGCCGCCCATAGCGCCCCCTTAGCTACGGCCCTGAGTCGATCCTTACTAATAATAAACCTTTAGGAATGAGTCAGTTCAATCTGGAGATAGATAAATCAACTGTAAAATAAATATTAAATAAATTAAAACAAACTCTTTCGAATTAAGATTTTTAAAACACAACTATAATCACATTTATCATTATTATTATTATTATTGCCATTGAAGACTATTAGAAATCACCTACTTTTTCTAAAATTAAACAAATAAGGCCTTCCGTGTTGGCATTTGTTTTTCTTAGAGAAATGGTTATTTCAGAGTGATCTGTGAGCTTGCGTCAACTCTTTGAGCGGTGATTCATAATTCGTTCCGGATTTGCTTTGTTGCCCTTCGAGGTCATTTTGTGAGAGAGTGATGGCAGAACATTTTCTTGGATACAAACAACCGGAGACAGTGTCGTGTTGACAAACAACGATAAATGAATCATAGGTTTTCGCACGAAGCAAATTTGTCGCATTTCATTATGCAACATGAAATGAGAATCTCCAAAACCATAATTTTATCACTCTAACAAGGTAAAGAGGTGCTGTCCGATATTTTTTCAAACTCCAGTTGTTTGAAGGTTCTATTATTGCGGGAAAAAAATCCGCATGAAATTTGGGTTGATATAATACATAAGAAAAATATTTAGCTCACTGAATTTTTCTGTATTTTAGTGCTTTTATGCGTATAACCAGTGGCGACTAGTGCCGATTTTCACTTGTGGTGCCTGGTCCGCCATAACAAAAGGATATTTCTTTTCTTATATTAGCAGGTATTCATTATTTACAAACAATAATATTAAAAGGGGAAAAATGACCTTACTTTGAAATATATAAAATCAATTTTATTTTATTAATTAATCTACTTGTATAACTAATTACTTAACACTACTTTTATAACCAATTAATTACAATATTAAATGTGCCATTAATTGTCATTTTTATCATGTGATTTGCTTTAATCAAACATTATTTGATTGTAAAAGCAAACTAGTCGTTGGGGGCCACCGTATTACTTACCCATCATCGATATGCATAACATAAAAATTAAAATAATGAGATATGTGTAAACTATTTATAAAATGCATTGCAATTCCAAAATGAAATTTAAACGTATATTTCAATATTTTTAATTTTAATGCATAGTAATGCTCGATTAAGGAATTGCGAGTACTAACTTGATTATGCAATCGGTTCATTTCAACAAATTGTATAAATCGTCAAAATACTCGCAAAATTTTTATTCTAAATAATGATAGAACAAATAAATTAGTAAAAGGATAATAAAAATACAAATAAAACATCGAATTAAAAATCACTTGATAACGTAATAAACACGTTTAACGTGTTTAATGTTAAGAGACTGTGATATTGCGATAAGCGTATATTGGTATTTAATCTTATAATTTGGCAATAGTTGTTTCGTTCACAGGATAATCAAATAGTACCGAAGTGCGCAAAAGAAATATCCTCATAACTCCAAAAATGATAATCATATTGCTAATAGTTTACTGTGTTGGATTAATCGTCTCATATCCAATTAATCTTTGAATTGAAATTTGAATGAAATACAGGGTCGTGAAAATTAGAAGAGTGTGGAAAATATGATTACAAATATCTCAGTTCTCAGCAATTATCAGATTGACTTCATTCTGTATGCAAAATTAATGATTTTTTTAAATTGACTTTTACAGTCATTCCTTAAAATAAAAAAATTCGAAATTTTTTACACCTTCCATCAAGAATAAATATTTCGAGTGTCCGAAAAAATAGTTCTGAATAATCGAGATTACTGATATTCAATAAGGCTTCTTCCCATTATTATATACTAAACACACACCAAATTTCTAGTCTCTATCTTAATTTGTTCGGGAGGTAGAGCGTTTACACACAGACACACACAAAGACAGACAGACAAATGGCAATTTATTTATTTATGTATATATATATATATATATATATATATGTGTGTGTGTGTGTGTGTGTGTTTTGGAATCTCCAGTGTCTAAAACATGTAAATCCGTCTTTTTCTTTTTCTTTTTCTTTTTTTTTTTTTTTTTTTTTTTAAATCGATTGCAAGATTTACCGTATACTACGTATGATGGGTAAGTAAAAGCATACAAATCAGCATATTAATAAATCGTAGCAGAAAAATAATTATCAAATAATACAATTTAAAAAATGTTGCTAGGATGCTTTATTGTTGAAAAACTCATTCGCAACATATTATCGGCAAAAGTCACTTCTTTAACTCAATTTTTTTTTTAAGTTTACGGTTAAAAAAAAGTGATATAAAAGTGAAAAAAATTGATATCTAACAATTAATTTTAAATATATAGATCAGAAGAAATAATATCAAAGATGCAAATTTTCAATTTGAATCTGAGTTAACATATGCTGAAAGAATCTCAGTTAGTCTTCCATTATTCTTCACATTATGGATAAATCGCCCATTGTCTATTTAATTAAAAAAATAAAAATAAAAATAAAAAAACGAAAACTATACATTGAGAAAATAGTTATTCGACAAACTAATACCCACTTGAGGTGTGGAGGATTAAAGTAATCTAATTAATGTGCCAAATCGGACAATTCCCAGACGTGTCTGATAGGAAATAGCTGTCAGTCGATAAAGGGATTTATGACAGATTTATGAAAGAAAAACAGATGCTGAGTATTAAGATAGTTAAAGGAAGAGAAAAAATACATATGTATTTATCCATACGAGTATAGTATGAAAATTAAATTTCCGCTCTTCATTTTTTTTTTTTTTTTTTTTTTTTTTTTTTAAATTTATTCTACAATCCTAGTTTGTTAAACTATTTCCTATCTTAAACAATATTTCATCTATCCCGTTTACTTAAATTAATTTTTATTTAAAATGCGTATTTTAATATTTATTTCCTTTCAAAATCTTTCTAAAAAAAGTATGATTTTTTTTTCAAATTTTTTTTCAATCTTAAAATGCTGATATTTATTCTATTAAAATTATCTATTTTATATCATTTTCTTTCTTCTTATTTTGATCCCAAAGTCAAATTGCGTCCTTTCTTGGAAAGTATGGCGTGTGTCCTAATTTCTTACGTCACTTGAATATCCTTTTCAGACCTGAGCATAAACTCTAAAAGTATATATTTATTGCTTATGCATAATCGAAATGATACCATAGATGACAGAAAGAGTCATTTTTATGAAATCACTACTTTAGGGGACTGGTAATTTAGGTTTACAAATAATGATATAAAAGTACTAATCCCCTGAAAACACCAGTTTAACTACCAGTAATATAAATGTACGCAATAACAAAATAACTCTTCAAACAAGTAAATGGTCAGCAAATCCTCATTTTTTTTTTTTTTTTTTTTTTTTTTTTTTTTTGTAAAGCATTTAAGTAATTAGTAATTATAATATTCATTTATAACATTCAATTAAGAAATATTCATAATTATTTAAGTAATTAAATAATTAAGAATATTTCTTACTTTCTTGGCCACAATGTCTTGAAGGTATTTTTGAAACTCGAATATTTATTTTATGAGGTAATATTCATCAGTGCTGACATTTATTGGTTTTGTTTTAAAACAAAAATCATTCAGTTGTATAGAAGTAAAGTAAAAATGAAAAAAAAAAAAAAAAAAAAAAAAAAATCGAACAGTTTAGTTTTTATAGGAAAAAGAATAGAGGTACACATTTGTGTACCTCAGGTCTGAAGATGATATAGTTCTTCCCTGCTTCAAGGTTAATAATTGGTAACCCCAAGCATCTGCATTGGCGTAGTTAACTTTCTGCTTCTCACTACTTAAGCTGTTATCAGATTCACGGACTTTAGATGTGACAAACTTTTCAGCCGATTTTAACCCCCAACATTTTTCCGTTCAAAGAGAGAAAAAGGTTACAATTGTCTTTGAAAAAGTTGGAGGAAAAGCCGGAAAACCAGTCCTACTAGTACCAGCCGTTAATATTAATCGCCTATTCGTATCAATCGCTTATCTCTGATTCGTTGAAATGTTCGATGTTGGATGAAAAATCTGGGCCAGCCCAGACTTTTTTGGAATTGTGGAAAAAAGTTGGGAAGACATTGCTGTTTGCTATCACACTGAGAGGATATTTCGCGAAAAGTTAGAGGAAATCAAGTGTTGGCTCAAAAGTCTTACGAAATGTTGGTGAATCTGATAGCAGCTTTAACCTGAATTATGAGCAAGGAACTCAGAATTTGTCATCTGATCTGCTGTTTAAAAACATACTGTTATTTGCTGTAAATAAGTCAGACGTTGTTAATTATCATGTGATATCGACATCTTTAAAAATGTTACTATAAGATACAATGACATGAATAATCGTTATTTTAACAGCGGAAGTATCCAATTAATTTTCAACGGTGGAGGATGTTCATCTATGTTAGATATGGCTGCTATTTAATAAATTGTTTTCAATCAACTATGTGTTATTTTTTTTGACGGAAGTTTTAATAATTTTGGAATCCATATCGGAACGATTACTCGACTGTAATCAGCTGTTGTAAAAAACCTCTACTTCAGCTTAGCCTCCTGTATTACCGATATCTACTTAAGAAGTAATGATACTCTGCCAAGTGCTATTATGAGTTTGTTTCAATAAGAGTTTTAATTTATATCTATATTATAAACAGGTAAACTTTGTTTCGTTGTAGGGAGCAATCTCTTATACCAAACCAATTTCAAAAGTAATGGTACCAAAATGATGGCGTTTGTCCCTGTTCAAAGACAGATTATATTTTATGTCGATGCCATTACCTCAAAGGGGTTGCAAGACCAAAAAAACGTTCTAAAAATTCGATTTCTGTGTTACTGTGTTTTACGTATATAAAAGAAACTTTAACCAAAAAAGATAGCGAGAAAAAGAAATGTAAACAAATGAAAAATTTCAAATTTTAAGTAAGTTTCTAGCAGCGTTTTTCAGTATACTGATAATATAAATAGGAAACAATCGATAATGCTTCTTTCTGTTTAAGATATATATATGTTGCGGCCAATACCCGGAGCCTGGCCAATTCTAGAACTGGCCGGCCAATACCCGAACTGGCCAGGCTTCCTGTCCAAAACCCGAAATAATTGAAATGAATAGCGTATTTCGGGTTTTGGCCGGCCAATTCGCGAACTAGCCGGGAAGCCTTGGCCAAAATCCGAACTATGATGCATAGGTACCAATTTTTTTGTAATTAAGATAATGTAGCATTAAAATGTACAGTAAAAAAGATTCCCATTGATTATATTGACACAAAATATTTTTGTGTACCCAACTAAATTAACCAAAAATATTACACAATTCCCTTTCAATATCGAAATTAATTGATAAAACAAATACGATGGCAATTACAAGTTAATCGGAAACTTTACTCGAGTTAGATCACGGACAGGCTGACGTCTAGACTATTTGAATTCATAGACACTTTCAACTATGTTAGAAATAATTAAGCCGAGTGCTTATATCTATTTCGAGAATTGGCCAATCGCACCTGGTCAGTTCGCGAATTGGCCAATTGCAT
Source organism: Maratus speculifer (assembly GCA_964019185.1). Classification (NCBI taxonomy): domain Eukaryota; kingdom Metazoa; phylum Arthropoda; class Arachnida; order Araneae; family Salticidae; genus Maratus; species Maratus speculifer. The sequence goes on along the minus strand of OZ025296.1, from coordinate 183,473,688 downwards.
CTGGCCAGTTCGCGAATTAGCTGGCCAATTCTAGAATTGGCCAGTCATTTTTTAATGTTGCTGGCCAATTCGCAAATTGGCCGGCCAGTTCTAGAATTGGCCAATTTCGGGTATTGGCTGCAACATATATACATATATATACACACAATTAATTATCATCATATTATTTACTTATTAAATAATTACGATATGATATAAGAATCATTTAATCATTGAGATAGTATAATATGGTACAATTAACTATAAGAATCATTATAATGATTCATCTATATTAAATTTTACATATTTTTAATATTTAATAAATCAATTACTTATTATTTTTAATAATGTATTTCATTAAATAAATAATTTAAATTTTACTTATATATCTACTGAGATTATATACTTGAGACATCTTCCAATGGATGTATAATGCATTTAATTAATTTAATAATCATAACAGTACATTTTTTGATACATCATTTTAAGGGTAACTATAGTTTCTGGTATGTTTTTTTTTCCTTTTGTATCCATTTTAATAATGCTATTATGATTTATTTTTAATGTCTTTCGTCATTTTATTTCAGTTTTATGTGTGTTGGTAACCCCAAATTCGCATTATTTTGCTTTTTCATGGCTAATTACGAAAATGTAACTACACACACTTTATTTCTAGTTCCAAAGTTTTATGGACTTGAAGATTCTACCTTAGTTCTACAAATTTCGATTACATTTGTTTTAATTTATTTTTTCCATTTTTCAATCTGGTAATTTTGTATTAGTATGAGGTCTCATGAATCTACTACGGTTCTGAAAATTTCGAATATATTGTTTTTAATTCTTTTTTTCATGTTTTTATATATATATATTGTTTTACAATTAATGGTTTTACATTATGTATATAAAAACATACAAATATAGAAGTATCACAAAAAATCAAAAATAAAAAATCCAAATATAATGCCTTTATACAGGGTGATTAAAAAAAACGTGGACAAATTGATATGACAAATCATAGGCATACCACATGGCTAAAAAATCACGTAGGAACAAAGGCCGCAAACCACTTATTGAGTCACAAATACAGGGTGTTTCATCCTAACTCAATTTGGGTTGACGGTAATAAATTTCAGAAAACTGAAGTATATTGTAATAAAACATTTAACAGACATTCTCACCTTTTTTTAAATGTGATAACACCAAACAAAGGTGGTAGAAGTCTGCATTATGCGTACCAGCAATATGCACTTGGCACTTCACATATTGGACTGTGATAATCAGTTTATACGGTATCATTGATTGCTTGAGTAATATGTTTTTCCAGATCTTTTCGTAACGTTATCACATTTCACAAAAAACAAGGTACATATCGTTCCATTTTCATTACAATATTTTTATTTTCCTCGAAACTATTACTTTCAAATCGGGTGTAGCTAGAATGAAACACCCTATATTAGTGATTCAATAAGTAGTTTGCGACCCTATGTTCCTATGTGATTTTTTAATCTTTGTTGTGCTTGATTTGTCATATCATTTTCTCCACGTTTATTTGAATCACCCTGTATATAACCTAAAATCCAACCTGCTTTTTTAGAAAAACCGAGAAAAATGATACCATTCCTTTATAAATTTTCGTCTAACTTCCCGTTTAAAATAATTTTTAATAAAGAAAGAAAAAAAAGAAAAAGAAAGAAAGTTTTCGCACAAGACGTTTAAAGGGACTCCGAATCTTAACGAGAAATTTTTAGTCCTTTTTCTGAGTATTTAATTAATTTATTTTAGAAGGAAATATTTTAACTTTTTTTCCGAATTTTTTTTAAAGAAAATTTAGTTAATTAGATTTAAAAATCCGTGGTGTGGCAACGGAAAGGTCTTTGCAATATGAGTTGTTGTCGAAATATGTTATTCTCTTGGGATTCTTTATTTTGGATATAATATTAAAATGAGATTGTCTGTCTTTCCGGAAGTCACCACCCCGCTCGTTTCTTGTTTATTTCGCTGTTATGTCACTCCTAATGAACCCCGAGTTTTGATCGAAAGGCTCAATTTCCCATCAACGGTCCTTTCTTTCGTACCTGGGGGGTTTGAGGCATTGTTCTTTCTTGGCAGAGGAAGTCGCAGTTGAGGGGGGTGGCCCTTTGTTTTCTTCGCCAGCGGGCTTCTCCCTCTCTCTTCAGGTATTTTTAGGGGGTAAAATTGTATCCGCTTCCGCCTCCCGTATATACATATATTCCTTATAACAAAACAGCTTTAATTGGCGTCTTTTAATGAGAATTTATAAACGAGAAATATATAAATGAGAATTTATACCCCTTTCAGTTAAATATAAATAACGATTGCGGGGTGAAAAAAAAAGTATATGGAATATAAAATACTATACTTACAAGGGAATCAACTACCTTTGGTGCTGTTCGCACCCATCATTGAAATCAAGTGCGTTTCAAAGTCCTATATTAGAAAATTTTAAAACCAATAATTTTTTTCTGTTAAAATCGCTTTTCTTTTTCTTTTTCTCCCCCCCCCTTTTTTCCGCTCAATAGCATAATTTTCTGAAAATGCAATTTTGAAAGCCACTTATCGGAGTATTAACATTAAAAAATAGTGAGAAGTCGTTGTCGTACCGCTGCTTTCATAATAGACGCATGTCTTTTTTGCGAATGACGAAGAAAGACTCAGATCTTTTGAAAGGCCTAGCGTAATTTAGTAAATTTTATGGTGTTTTTAAGACTTTTTATCTTATCAGTTCTATTAACATAGATTTTTTCTTTTAAAGAAAGTATTTCAAAATGCAAATTAGTATTAAATTTATTAAATTTTATAAGTATAAAATATAAAAAATAATTTAAAAAATCCTTCAATAACCTACGACATTTGATTTGAAAAAAATACAACTTAATAATCACAATTTTAGCAGGAGAAATTTGGCTTATTTTTTCAAAAGTACAGCTTTCCGGCAACCCTAGACGAATGTCATAAATGCTTGTCGTGAGTAATGATTTGGGCTTCGCTAGAAATTATTGTGTCCGACCTAATTAAACCCAGTAAATTTTCTAAATTGTGTAAAAAATATTAATTTACTTATTATATTATTACATTTTTACTTATTTTATTACTTATTATATGATTATTTATAATATTACTTACTAATTTATTATATTATTACTTTTACATAAGGTACCCTGGGGTAATAACGCCACGTTAAGGTTCTACCAATTTTCACGGCTCAGTTTTAGATAGTATTTTTCAAACAAATATATGATTCGATACAGCAACTCATTGACTATCTATATAAAAAAAAAATAATTTAACAGATATGTGTTCATAAAATGTAATGGCGTGATTTCTTGACCAATGCTATTTGGCATTATTACCCACCTATATGGGTAATAACGCCATGCAAACAAAACTATGAAATAAGATGGAATAATTGCATGTAGATTGCCCAATTCTAAAAATACAAACTTTACAAACTTAGAAATTGACAAATTGCATTCTAAGCTATTGAAAATGTTCATTTTTTTGTGAAAGTGTAAGAAAAATAAAGGTGTGGTGTGGGGGGGGGAGGATGAGGCAAAAGAATATCAGACCGTGAGCTTCTTTTTGCTTAAAAAAGAACCGCTTAAATCGAATTATTAAAAACATTGCACAGTTTTAACTCTGTTTATTAGAATCAGTATTTAGGATGTAACTCGGCCACTGTAGGGAATCAACCGGGGTATTAATGCCAAGGATTGGCGTTATTACCCCGTTATAGTTATTGAGCTGTACATTTTAAATTACAAATTATCTCTAGAAGATATTCAAAATCTTCAACAACATTTTGAAAGTCCATGAAATGTACTACAAATTTATGTAATTAAGAAAGTATTTCCGGATAAAAAAAAATAGTCTTCACATCACAAAACGTATCTCGCAAATTTTAGATCAAGTGTTAATTTTAGTTGCTTGTAAAAACAATAAGACCTAAAAGTGAAACAAATTAATTTGAAACTGCTTTTTGCGATTTATATGACTCAAAACCCTTCTGCACAGAGCACATGGGTGTCATTTTCCAGATTATTTCATAATTATGCATAATATTAGCACTTGGCGTTATTACCCCGCCTGGCGTTATTACCCCAGACCACCTTATATAGATTTTACAAATTTTACAACACATTTACAAATTCATTTTTTAACGGAAAGATATAAAATTGGAAAGTCTGGCTGTAGAGGCGGTTTGGAATCGAACTGTGCTTTCTATTTTTTTTTTTATCAATAAATTATTTATCGAATTATAAGCGATTGTGAGTCAAGAGACACCTGTTTTCTCCTTTCCCTGAATAATATTTCTCCCTTTCTCTGGAAATTCGTTTCAAAACACCCACTTTCATTCTATTTTCTGAAAGATGTATTGCATTTGCAAAGAAACGGGAAAATGGGTGCGATTAGATAGTGTTACGAATTTTGTAAATAGTTAGTGTTTGTACTGTAAAATAATGTAAATAATCTTATTAAGCTCCATTCCTTTACTAATATTAATTTTTGTTACATTGTCTCTGTTATCAAGCAACTTGTCTATTATTTTCAGTGAATGTCTATGGCAGCTTGGCCATATACATTCATACATATAGCTTGGCCAATATATCGCCAAATTTGGCGATATATCGCCAAGTTGGCGACAAACTTGGCGATTGTTGGCGATGCTAACCCTTCCCTCTCTATGGTAACCCCCCTATAGATATACTGATACATTGAATGTTGTTCCGTGGATTTTTTCGAGAAGGTTGTAGAAATTTCCAGCACATGCTGCGAGCCTATATAAGGAGAGCAATACGAGCTGCTGTGGTTATTATTTACCAGTCAGTCATTCAGTGAACAAGGCGTTTGTTAAGCAAGTTTGCTTGAGTTTCATTTATGTTGTTTTGAATGTTATTTAGTGTTGAGACGTTGTATAAAGAGTCTCTGGGATCTAAAGCTGTACTTGTACGATAGATTTGAGCAGTTATTTTTGAATATCTAGTAATATTTGTGAGTTTCGAAGACTCTGTTGTTCTGAAGATCTGTAAATAAATTATTTTCTACTTTTCTAAGAAACAAGAGTTTGAAGTTGTCTAACCATAAGATCAAAAGAACCCCATATACGCTGCAACAATAGTTTCTGAACAACAACACCTGCTAATTTATGCATATCCGAACAAAAATAAATGAAAACTTATGTCAGAAAGTTGCCCTTTTAGATTTAAGAGCAGCTTTAAAAGCTGACGAATTCGGTGTAAGATACTAATTGTTGTGAATTTCAAAGTGGTGAATCCCTGGTTCAAATCCTGGATTTTTTTTACCCACTTGGAAATTCACAATTGTTATGATTGATTTACGAACTTAATAATTGTGTTAAAAATCAAGCTAATATAACTGCGCATGCAAGTTTATTGCAACTCTAAAAATAAACTCCGGTTTATTCTGTTGAGCTGATTCAGATATCAGACCAGATGCTGTAATCGTTATGGATTATTTGAGGGAATTAGTTTTCCAGATTCGTCCGGGATGGCTCAGTTGGTAGAGCATTGGCGGCTTCAGCCAAGACATCCCTGGTCCGAATCCTGGCCTGGACTTTTTTCTTCCACTTGGGAATTTACAACTGTTATGATTTATTTACCAGTTGAATAATTGTGTTAAAAGTCAATCTAGTGTAATGTGTAATTATGCATGTCACATTCACTGCAGTTCTAAAAAAACTCTCCAGTTTATTCTGTTGAGCTGATTCAGATATCAGACCAAATGCTGTAATCGTTTCGGTATGTTTGAGAGAATTAGTCCTCCAGATTCGTCTGGGATGGTTCAGTTGGTAGAGCATTGGCAATTTCAGCCAAGACATCTCTGATTCGAATCCTGGCCCTGGCGTTTTTCATCCACTTGAGAATTTACAACGTTATGATTTATTTACCAATTGAATAACTGTGTTAAAAATTAATCTAGTGTAATTATGCATGTAACGTTTATTGCAGTTCTAAAATTAACCTTCGGTGTTTTCTCTTGAGCTGATTCAGATATCAGACCAGATGCTATGATCGTTATGGGTTATTTGAGTGAATTAGTCCACTTAATCTGAGTTAATGAATGAATGAGTCCTCCAGATTCATCCGGAATGGCTCAGTTTCTAGAACATTGACGGCTTAAGCAGAGACATCCCTGATCCGAATCCTTTTTTATCCATTTGGGAATTCACAACTATTATGATTTATTTGCCAATTGAATAACTGCGTTAAAAGTGAATCTGAGACATTAACAAATCACATAAAATTAGGTATATATTTAAAAATTATTTTAACAACTAAAAATAAAATAAAAAAAAAAAAAAACTTTTAAGAAGAATACACAGAAAAAAGAAGTTAAAAACACTATTTTTCTAAGGAGATATTTTAAATCTACGGATGCATTCGATGCCCATGGGTTTAACATTTGTTAAAGAATTAGGATTTTGGAAATTAAATGACTAACATCCTTAATCTCGCATTGTAAATATCCCAGGTTTTCAATGAAATATCTAAATAATCCCGAAATTCCAAATAATTCCAAATAATTCAAAAGTACAATTGCATATTTTTTTTTCTTATGCAGATGTCTCGGTTTTTACATTTAAGGGTAAATTTCAATTCAAACTGCTTTTTATCTGATTTATCTTTAAATTCTTTTTTGCTCCCAAGCGTATCAACTGGCACATTCTCTTATTTAGAAAGTATACATAAAGTGCCGTGATTGTCGATTTTTAGATAAATTCAGAAAATATTGCAAAAAAAGGCTGTTAAAGTCAACGTTTTGAACCGATTTTTCCGAAGCGGGGGATGTGGGAACGAAAAAAAAGGGTCATCCTGAGAAAATAATCGTTTATAAATCAAATTCTAATAAATTTGACTAAAAATGAAATCACACGGCACCTTATACGTCTCTTCAAAAATCACCTCAGAAAGTTTCATGTTTCTACTTTTAAAAATAAGTCTGAAATTGTATCAGAAAATTTCAAACTGCTGAGCATGGATTTTTTTTCCGAATGCACTCTTAAGAGGTCTCAAGAGTTTTACTTTTTACCTGGTTAGGCAATTTAGCAACATGTCACATTTAATTTTTTTTCTTACTTCCTATGAAACGTAAATGCATAAAATTTTTATTATACACAATTAATATCGCTTCTATTAAAAATGATTTTTCAATATTCTATGTTGAAATTTTATTCTTATTTTTTTTTAATATTTAATTTAGAGAAAAAAGTTAAAATTGTTTTTTGACTGCGCGCAACATTTCTCAAAACTAATAAAGCAATTTGCATCAAATTTAGTAAATATCTTCAATTTATAGTAAAAAATAACTTATACTCCAAATTTAGTATTATAATTGGATTAATTATTTAAAATTCACAATTTTTTAAAGAAAAAAATGATTTTTTATATTTTAAAATTAAAATTAAAAATTTAAATAAATAAATAAATATTTTTCAAATGAAGTATAAGCTCAAGATACATTAGTTTCATATAATTATCAATATATATATATATATTTTTTTTTTTTGGGGGGGGGGGGTCTTGAACAGATAGTTTTGCTATAATTTTGAGCGCAGTGGATGCAAATCAAAAAGCAATTTTACTTTTTTTTAGATTGAAAATAAACATTAAAAAAATAAAATTAAATTTGAATGTAAAATATTTAAAAAAATATTTTAAACAGAAGAAATATTAAGTTTTCTATATTAAAAATGTTATGCATTTATGTATTGTAAATACCGAGAAAAAGAAGTGACATGATGTTAAATTGCACGACCAGGTAAAAAATAAAACTCCCGAGACTCCTTAACATTATTGTGGGAAGGAATTAAATTTCACTTTTCTATTGACATACTGGACTTTGGAGGAGGGGGGGCTTAGAATCGAGATTTATAAGAAACTGAAACAATTGTTTTTATCATTAATCTAGAAGTTAAAAAAAAAAAAGAAAGAAAAAAAGAAAAAAAACTAAATACACGGTTGAAATTTTTCGCTTTTTGACGAATTTCCAATCATCTAAATCTTGCCCCGTCCAAAATAAACAGCTTAGAATAGCATGTAAGAAAATATCGTAATCTCCATAGCTTATTTTGTTAAAGTTTTATACTCGAGTATACATTTGGAATAATCGTTACTTAACTTAATTCATAGAGATTTCCATTTGTTATTGTTAAAAAATATACCTAAACACAGGATGTTAGTGTTTTTGTTACATGTGAGCGAGTGAAGTTTCACGATTTTATAGTATTTTATGTATTTATCAAAATAAAATAACTGTATATTCACAATAAACGATAACTTTACTTCAATTCAAAAAAACGTTATACCTTTTGTAAATGACTATACTCTAAGTTCAATAGTCTTAGATCTCAAAGATTGTTTAGTTAAAAACTTTTTTTTTAATTGTGTAGCGGTTTTCAATAATATTTAATCTGTAGGAACTAGCTATTTATTATGATTGCAGGTTTTTACATTGAAAAAGGGCAGGATGTTAAGCAATTTGTCTAGTCATTTAACCTGAACAAGTTCCAGAAATTGAGCAAAACATTAATTTTATGAAACATTTCTGTTCTATTAAAATAAACATTTGTAAGTTAAAATATTGTAGCATATATCTTTTTTTTTTCTTTGAAGAATTCACTGACTTGTATAAATTGATTTTTTTTATAAGTAGTTATTTTGTTAAAACAAAATTAAGGAACCTATTGTTGATCAAAAAGAAATGTGATTTTTTTTTCTTTACTACTCATGAAGTTGCTTTGAACTCTAGATTTTTATTTATTTATTAAAGTTTTATTCTAATAAGTTCAAAAAAAAAAAAAAAAAAAAAAAAAAAAAAAAAAAAAAAGGCACGTAGAAAGATCTCAGTTGCAAATTTCTAAAAACATAGAAAAAAAAAATATATAAATATTGAAAGAGAAAGTATTTATTATCATCCTCGCCTCCCTCCCTTTTCCCAAAACAATCTCGAAACTGCTGCATTTATAAGATCTTTGCATATGTACGGTGAAAAGAGAAAAAAAGGGATAAATTAACTTACGATTTAAATAAAAAAAAAATATCCTAATTTGAAAACACACCAATCATTAACATAAAAATTTTTACATTGCAGTAATGTTTCTTGGAATCATTAATACAGAATAACAAGAATAAAAATAATTGTAATAAAGGAAAACTATAAAGACATAAGCTAATAAACCGTAACCATTTCAACGCACTTTAAAATTAGATTTTTTTCTTTTAGTGTATCTGTTAATATTTTTCTAAAAGTTATAGAATCGAAGAGATTCCAAGAAAATAAATAAAAACATAACTTCTTTAAAAGTGATTATTAATTTTCATAAAATATTATAATTAAGTCAAAGAGTTGCTTAATTTGTATTTCCAGAAGAAAAAAGAAAAGAAAGAAAAAAGAAAGAAAAAAAAGAACAGAAAAATCCCATTACTTTCTTGCGTGAAAATATATATTTTAGAAGAAAGCAAAAGCGAAAAAAAAAAGAGAGAGAGAGAGATGAGTAATTCCATGTGAAATCAACCAATAAAAAAATATTTTTTTATGTTAATGTTTTAGATTGTTCTGGTTTTTTACCAGTTTAGTCTACTTACTTATGAGATTAAAATTGTGAAGTTAATTTTTTTTTCGACAATTCGTTTTAAAGTTATAAATTTTTGAAATTTTGAAAATTTTACAAAATTTGTATAGTTTTGTAATCTTTAATCGGCTATAACTTCCAAACTATTTGATCTAGAGAATTAAAATTTGCATCATTTTTTTCAATTTTTTATGGTGTTTCATAAGATATATAACATGACCAAATTACTTAATTTTTTTTTATTTTTTTTTATTTTTTTTTTTTTTTTGTAGAAAAATTATATAAATTTTTAAAAAATTCAAAATCGGAATTTTTGATTTTTTTGAAAAAATTATATTATGTTTAATACCCTTTTAGTAACTTTTATGGCAAATTTTATGATGGAACTCCTATGGTGTCATACAGAAAAAAAATATTTTCTGTATCAATGTTCATGTAAATCTGTAATAAAAAATACTTTAAGGTATGCTGCGCAGTTTAGCCCGAAGTGTTACTTACATGGAAGCAAATAAAAATTGAAAAACTTTAAGAATAGTTTGTTTTATTAAAAGACAAATAATAAATTTTAGATATTTAATAAATAAATATTTTTTTTTAACAAATTACGTACTCAGTTTGGCACAGTGGAGCTCAATTTCTTTGGGTACTGTGATGTTCTGCCTGTTGCAGTGATTGGATGTAGTTTGCATAAAATAAAGTATTTTGGTATTGTCAAAATGTCTGATTTTCTAGGATAAGTGAATGACAGAGATGGTTAGCTTGGATGAAGGAAAGAAACTTTAACATCTTCGACCTGATCTTTTGTGAAAACACATGCCACCCACCACTCATTCTCACAGGCACAAGCAACATACCCTACAATTTCGTCAAAGAAGTACCTTTTACTACTTTTACATTTACTTTTAATAATATGTGACTCTCCAATAGATGTTAATGATGCATTCAAATTATCAAAACCAGATTCCACATCCATGAATTCAGGGTCATCCTTACTACAACCTGGTTTTGGATTGTCATCATTTGGAATGTCTGAAAAATTAGTATCAATGTCATTTCCACAATTTGAGGGATACTTTTCCTTACCTAATTGTAAGCGGCAATGAGTGCAGATTTTCACGCCTTTTTCAATGCCATATTTTAATGATGTCATCTACAATGTAACATTTCTTAAATTTTTACTGACCTAGTGTTCTTGCTTTTTGAATGGATGACAACAAAATTTATTTCATTTTTTATCCATTTTCAGTTTAAAGCCATTTCCCTTTTAATATTTTATAACAGAAATCCGCATTCAACTCAATAAAATAATAGCAAAAAAAAAAAAAACTAAATTGTACAATACAAGTTATAAACAAACAGCAGTTCTCAAGTTACAAAACAAACAGACTTGAGATAGTGTGCCACTACAGAAGATCTTAGAGAACACTGGCGATTTCAAACGCCTTGTAGGAAAGGCATGCAGGTTTCAGCAGAAAACAAACATGTTACTGTTTGAGTGTGACTCATTTTGATGGTTAAAGCATTCAACTTCAGGAGCATAATTTGTATTGTTGAACACTTCTTTGAGATTTTCTTTCGTTAACTCATTTATTACCAATTTATTCATTTTTTAAACAAAATTTAATTCAAAGTAATATTAAATTAAGAATAATTAAAAAAAACATTCTATTTAAATTCCAAGAAAATAAATTAAAAAGTATTTAGCTTGTCAATTACGCAAAGTATTAATTATCTTGATTACTTTTAATTTTTACTGTTATGTGTTTAACAAAATAATAAAACCTAGCGAATTATATACTAAAATTTTATTTGATAATTGAACTTGACTTGCATGAATGAGAAATATGAACATTGGAAACAAAAATAGACTACCTTTTATAGTGAATTTGCTTTTTAACAAAATATAATGAGATTTTTTTACAGAAATTGGCGGATCATTGATATAGAAAATAATTTTTTTCTTTATGATACCGTAAGAGTTCCATCATGAAATTTGGCACAAAAGTTGCTAAAAGGGTGGTAAATATAATATATTTTTTAAAACAAAATCAAAAATTCCGATTTTGAATTTTTAAAAATTTTATATAATTTTTTTACATAACAAATATTTTTTAAAAAATAATTTGGTCATGTTATATATCCTATGAAACAGCATAAAAAACTGAAAACAATGACTTAAATTTCAACTCTTTAGGTCAAATAGTTCTCAAGTTACAGCAAATTAAAGAACACCAAAAAATACAAATTTCATTAATTTTTTAAAATTTCAAAAATTAATAACTCAAAAACAAATGGTTAAAAAAATCTGCAAATTTGCATTTTTATCTACTATTTTTGTACAACATCTGAGCCAAAAATTAACAAAATCCAAAGACCTGAAATTTTGTCCATTGGTTGGTTTGACCTGGATTGACCCAGATAAAAAGAAAAGGAAAGAGAAAATTTTTGTGATTTATTTTTTAACTGCTTTTATCACTATTTTAATAAGAGCAATATTTCAGAAAAGTCAGTTTTGAGTTTTAGTGTCTATTGAAGTGGAAATGAGAGTTGTAAAGCTGCTAATATTGATATATTTCTTTCTTCAACACTACTGAAGCGATTTTATTAATTAAAAAAATGGTTTTGGACATACACAGTAAAAAATTTCTGCAGTAATTTTACTGCAGCAAAGATTTTAGACAATATCCATAAAAAAAGACTTTATTTTTATGTCAACGGACTTTGCCATTACATTAACGGTTTTTGCCCGTAAAACACAAAACTAGTCGTTGGGGGCCATCGTAATACTTACTTATCATGGATATGCATAATATAATATATGAAAATAAAACATGTGAAAACTATTTATACAACGCATTGCAATTCCAAAACAAAATTTAAACGTATATTTAAATATTATTAATACGCATAGTAATGCTCTATTAATGAATTACTGATGAACCAATTTTGACAATTTATAAAAAATACCAAAATACTCAAAAAGTACCGAATTGCGTACAAAAAAATCCTTATAACTCCAAAAATAATAATCATATTAACTAACAGTTTACTGCGTCGGATTAAGTTTCTTATTTCCAATTAAAATATATTAGCCTGTACTACATATGATGGAAAATTAAAATTACGAAAGTTGACCGTTTATGTAAAAAAAGTGACATTTTTCGTAAATTTACTGGATAATTCACGGTAAAATACTGTAAATTTATTTATTTATTTATTTATTTATTTTATAGTGCAGCTGAATAATGAATGGATCATTCGGGAAGAAATAAAAATAAATGATAGAATTATTGCGCTTTATGGGATAATTAAAATTATAATACGAATAAAAAATATTGAGGAGTGTGTAGCGAGTACTTTCAACACTTTTCAGTATAGTTGAGAAATATTTATGAATGTGTCTGTCTGTACTGTAATTCGTTTAAATATACTTTGATCAATATGCAATTGATATAAGTTATTAAGGTTTACTAAGGCATGCTCGGTAATGAAAATGATGTACGTAGCATTTATAGTTCGTTTACGGAAACACTCAAAAGAATTCCGTTACATTGCAGTCTCTGGGAAAAAATCGTTTGATGTTATAATTTCAAAATTATTGGAATTGATACATCTCTGAGGTGCACTGTAAGATGCACACTTTAGAATAGGGCTGTACGTATAGAATTCATCATTGATTTACAGGGACACCTAAAAGAATTCTGTTAAAGCATTGTCTATAAGCAATAATGTTACTGAGAGTGGATAAATTCTGTAGAACATATACATGGCTGCACAAAAGATCTCGCGTACATTTCGTTTACTGACAGAAATTGCAGAATAGAGATTTTCAACAAAGCTATGCATTTCTTGGCTGAACAAAAAGTGAGTATATATAACATGTAATGTATACACTGCAAAAAATAATTATTAGTTTTACGATACTGGCACCCCAGCTGCCAATATTATGCCGTAAAATCACCAGTAATGAACTGTAAATTAAATAGCAATAGATCGTTAAGCACTATATCGTTAAGCAGCAAAACGGTACATTACTGTTAATATACTTATAATACAGTATAGCACTGCTTATTTACTGTTAATTACTGTTGATTTTATTTTATAGTTACTGGTAGCTGGGGTGCCAGCATCATACCGTAAAATTAACAATTATTTTTTGGAGTGTACACGGATTTACACTCTAAATAAAAAGGAGTGACTATTTACTCCGGAGGAGTGAATACTCACTCTATCGCAGACATACCCAACCGCTTTAGAGTGACTATTCTCTCTGAGCAAAAGTGGAATCGTTGACTCTCTGAATGTGAATACTCATTCCTGGGAAGTGAATATTCACTCTAAACAGGGTTCAATAATCACTCTACACTGTTAAAAATAAAGGGTTAACTTTTCACGAAAGAACTGGATAAAGCAAGAGGTTCGAAGAGGTATAACCAAGATCTAAGTTCAGTTATAAATGATTCGAAGAGACTAGATGAGATATATCCATGTTCATGGTTCACTATTTGATCGTCTCGGTTATCGTTGAATGGCAACAGACGCGCTAAGCTTTAATCATGGCGTCTTCCGTGGACTTTGCCCTGCTTCTATATCCAGTTCAGCTTTAGTTTCTTGTCCATTCAATCCACCAAGTACCCAAGCAAGTACATTAGTGGTTATTATTTATTTAATTGTTATACACTTTATATATTTCTCCTATATGCAAAATTTGTGTTTCTTATGCCGGTAAATGTTTTGATCGGTATTTTGCCTAAGCCTAAATAGTCCCATCTGCACTGTATCATCAGCGAAATAAGTTATTAATAGCTTTGAAATAGTGACTTAAGTATACTTAAGTCACTATAACATATAACAGTACTATATACAGTATTATATATAATAATATAGTTCATTTCTAAGATTTGTACAAGCGAAATTATTTTTCAATTTCAATAATTTCTGTTAGTTGAAGTTTTCAATTTATGATAATCTTCTCTAACTTTAGTGTTGTATGTAAACAAATCCTTACTCCTCACTACCATAAATAATACATATATGTTTGAAAAACTAAATTTTTCTCATTACTCAGAAACGTGTTTAAATATTTGTATGCAGCTAAAGACCAACTTTACATGATTTTTTAAACTACTCTTTTTTTCAACATTAAATAAAATAATAAAAAGAATTGGTCGCTAGTAGTAGTCGGGCCACTACTGGGTACAAGGCGTTCCCACCTGTCAATCAAAAAGGGGCGTGGCAGGGGCGTGTTCACCTGTCAAAAGGGGCGTGTCTATCTGTCAATCAAAAGGGGCGTGGTCGAAAGTGACGTCACGGGTGGAGTTGAGTTGTTTTCCTGCTGGATGTTTCGGTTTCGGTTTTCGTCTGCTATAAGACGCGGTTTTTGGTTTCGGTTTCGATGTTCGTCTGCTGCAAGACAGGGAGTTAAAAGTTGAGTTGTCTTTTGGGATTCGATTTTCGTCTGCTATAAGACGGGGATTTTAGTTTCGGTTTTCGTCTGCTACAAGCCATGGGGTTAAAGGTTGAGTTGTTTATTTGTTTTTGTTTTTAAGAGTTTCTTTTTTGAAAATGGCAACTTCTAAAGTTGGACTTGTAAAATTTTTGATAGTTTGCAGACCACGTGTTCTATGACGTCATAGTTTCATGTCAGAAATCGTACGTTCATGTCTGGACGGTGAATCACGTGGTCAATGACGTCACGCATGTCTGTTGAAACAGATTCATTCGTGTCAGCACTTGAACGCTGACCCACGTGATTATGACGTCATGCTTTCATGCCAGAACACAAGAAATACCTTTGTTTTGTGAAGTTGAGTTGTTTTTTTCAATCAAAACCTCGCTTACCTGTAACCAAATGTAAGGTTGAGTTGTTTAAATGACCATTAACTGTAACCGATAATGAAAAAGTTTGTTATGCAGCCAATGGCAACAGTTGCATTCGTCAGTTGCTTTGATTTTTCTTGTGAGTGTAGCATCGTTTGGTGAATTGCGGATTTTTTTAAAAGTATTTGTGCAGATCTTTAACAAAAGTTTTAAAATGAAAAGATTTAGTACTGATATCTGTAATTTGGAATCTAGAATGCGAAAGAAAGCGGCTAAGGACTTAGCAATTAAAAATGAAAAGAGTGGTGCTAGAAAGACTTTAATCGAGAATGTTCGTGTAATTCCGTCCGAGGATGGTGCCTACGCTCTGGACGCTTTGCCTAAAGATATGATCCATCTAGGAGGTGAAATTTTCGTTAAAGTGTCTAATTTTCTTGGACAAACACGAGTTCATGTGAGAAGATATGTTTGTGATGAAGATGGTTTTTATCACCCTACGAAAGATGGAATTTCCCTTTCTCCTAAAGTGTGGCTTTCATTCTGTGGTGAAGTAAACAGTATGTTAAACCACAGATCATCTGATAAAGTTTAAGTGATTGAGAGAGACTTATCTGTGTCCAAACAAATGGAAGACGGCTTTCAACTGTTTGTTTTACAAAGAATGTTTCAGAGGAAAAACCTGAGTATGCAGTTTGTGCCGGAACATGTTGTGCTGAGAGGATGCGAGTTCGGTAAACTCGCTTTTAACAAGGACATTATAACTGAATGTGTGAAAAGTGATCTAATAACGTACACTTTGTTTCATAACATCACTAAAGAAATAAGTAACCCAAATCTGGATTTTAAACCTGATTCATCTTGTGACGGATTTCTTCAACTGATTGAATCTTTGGGTAAGTGCTTGTGTGATTCTGTTACCCTTAAAATTACTGAACTTATAAACTGTTGTGGATGTAGAGACAATTATAAAGTAGAGTTCATGCACGATTGCATGCCTAAAAGTAGAACCGACAAATTTGCTGAATACTTTGATCTAGCATTATTTCAAATAAACTTGAGTGATGTTGCTAAAGATATTGTGCTGAAAAACTTAAATGTTGATTTTAATTTTGTAATTGGTCAACAAGAATTTTTCGATGCTGTTGATGTAAAAGGATTGTTTAAAAGTATTGAAAAAATGTATGTTTCAGAAGAACAAAATGAGTTTGAGCAATTAATGATTTCATTGTAATTATATTTGTAAATTTTTAAATCTGAATAAATGTATATTTGCATAGTTTATTTTGCTTCGTGTGTTTTATATTGTTTTGTTTTTAATTTTTCTTTATGAGAGAGACAGAGAAAGAGTATACACGTTCATATATTTTATACTCTTTCTCTCTCTCTCTCTCCTTTTTTTTTTTTTGGTCAACTTTTTAGATTAAAATTTAAATTTTTATAAATTCTTCCAAAATATAATTGTATATATTTAAAAGATTTCTTATAATGCTTTCATTTTAAGTAAAACTTTGGTGATGTAAACATCGTGAAAATTTTTTAGCTGAAAATATAAATGAATGTTAATTTTCGTGTAGATCATAATCATTGTTGCAATGGAAGTTTTGACTCAGATGTATCGGGATCCGGAGGTACCGGCAAGTTTCGGTGGTATCAGTGCTTTACGACGTGCTTTAAAAGGTCGCGTCAAAACACAACAAATAAAAAAATGGCTTCAAACGAAAGAATCTTATACTTTGCACAAGCCTTTGAGACACAAATTCCCGAGAAATCGTGTCATAGTAGGTGGCTTAAACGAGCAGTTTCAATCTGATTTAGTAGACATGCAGTCTCTGTCTTCTTTTAATGATAACTATAAGTATTTACTGACATGTATTGATATTTTGTCGAAATATGCATGGGTCATTCCATTAAAAGATAAAAAAGCTCCAGGCATTAAACGAGCTTTCGAAAAAATATTTTTGGAACGTGAACCGCAAACTCTGCGGTGCGACGATGGGAAGGAGTTCACAAATAAGCTTGTACAAGATTTCTTTAAAAAACAGAAGGTTCACTTTTTCACAACCAATAACTCCACAAAAGCTTCTGTAGTAGAACGCTTTAATCGTACACTTAAAACGAAAATGTGGAAATATTTTACTGAAAAGAATACAAAGAGATATATTGATGTAATCGATAAATTAGTACACAGTTATAACCACACATGGCATCGTAGTATTAAAATGGAGCCAGCATCAGTAAACTTCGATAACCAAAGTCAGGTTTGGAAAACATTGTATGCAAACAACAAAATATCTCCAATCAAATCTGACCTGAAATTAAACGATACCGTTCGTATAAGTAAGGAGAAACTACGTTTTGAGAAAGGATATGAGCAAAATTGGACAAGAGAAATTTTTACGATTTATAAAATCATAAATCGAGTACCTGTTGTCTATAAATTAAAAGATCTAGCAGGAGAAATCATTAAAGGAACTTTTTACAAGCAAGAACTACAAAAAGTTTCGGATTCAGGTTTTTACCCCGTGGAAAAAGTGTTGAAAAAAAGAAAACAAGGGGGGAAAATAAAATATTTTGTGAAATTTCTGGGATATCCCGAAAAATTTAATGCATGGGTTGAAGATGTCCGAATGATATAAATAGAGTACTCATCATACTTACCGTTCATTTCATTAAAAGATGTCATTCTACATCACACTCATCAGCGATAGCTCTGTGAGCTTTTTCCCAAATAATAAAATATCGCAATTTACAACTCAACTGCCCACTCCTTTGAATTTAAAGGGTGAATGGGAAATGGCTTTGGTCGATTTCATTTATCCGCATACATGGTATAATGTTAGAAAGGATAATAATTTGTTTGGTTTTGATTTAGGGGATGGAAAATTGGAAGGCAGGAGAGTTCCTCCTGGATGTTATGAAACCATACCTGATCTCATTAAAAGTATGACGATACCATCACATAAAAATAAAATTGAATTCCATTTTCACCCTGTTACGAAAAGAGTTACAATCAAGACAGATAAAAAATCGAAAGTAGTTTTTCATGAAGGTCTAGCAGAACTTTTAGGGTTTGAACCCGGGGAATTTACAGGATTGCAACAAAGTCCTTTTGTGGGGGACCCAAAGTCATCGTTTCCCGTGATGTATGTATATTGTGATCTCGTCGAGCCTCAAATAGTAGGGGATGTTCAAGCCCCTCTTTTAAAAATTGTGTCTGTCGAAGGAAGCGATGGCGAAATTATTAATTCTCTTTATTCGAGACCATTGTACGTACCAGTTATCCGTCAACATTTCCAAACGATACAAATAGATATTAGACTTCATTCTGGAGATTTAGTGCCTTTTGAAAGAGGTAAAGTTTTTGTAACGTTGCATTTTCGTTTACGACAAATCATATAAAAGAGCCTTACGTTTAAATTAGTCTCATTTTCCTTCTTGATTGCGATAAAGAAAGATCAACAAAATGTTGGTGCCTTATACATGTTGTACACAAAAGTTCGAAGATTATTATGCAGGGCAAACAGGAGATGGGTTGCCTTACTATAGAGGAACAGTTTTGCAGAGAGGATACGGTATAGGCGGATTTTTTGCTAAATTGTTTCGCAGTGCGATGCCATTTTTGATAAGTGGTGCCAAAACTATTGGAAAAGAAGCATTACGAACAGGCACTATGGTTGCGAATGACGTGTTATCAGGTGAAAATTTTAAATCTTCTCTCAAAACACGATCAAAAGAAGTCGGAAAGAAATTAGCTAGAAAAGCAGTTGAAAAAGCGGATCAAATGATTGGCCATGGAAAGCTTAAAAGAAAGCGAAAACCTGCGAAACGCATCATTTCATCGAAAGCACGGAAGGTGCAAGGACGTGATATTTTTGACTGTTAATCTACACATTATACTATGGCTTTTCTTTTAAAGGACTCTCCCGAATGTGCTAAATCGGAATTAGAATTATTTCATCTACCTCCTACTGAAACAGTTATTGAAAGAGGCCAATGGATTGAATTTCACCCACTTTCCAATGTTTCTGATGGAGGGCCTGTGGAATTTAATGTTTCTGGAAGCGGAGAGGACTACCTTGATTTATCCCAAACTCAGTTATATGTCAAAGTAAAGATTTTAAAAAAGGATGGCAAAACCATTCCGGATAAATGTAAAGTGGGACCCGTCAATCTTTTTTTGCATTCTATGTTTTCCCAAGTGGATATTAGTCTGAACGATAGACTCGTTTCTTCAAGCAATAATACTTACCCATACAGAGCCATGATAGAGAAATTACTGAATCACGGGTACGATGAAAAAACTTCTCAACTTTCCTCAGAATTATTTTTTAAAGATACTCCTGGTCGTATGAATGTTGTGGATCCAGCAGATGTAAATCCCAATGAAGGATTTAGTAAACGAGCCGAAATGACTAAACACAGTGCTTCGGTTGATATGATTGGTCGATTGCATCTGGATATGTTTCACCAGCAAAGACTCCTCCTTAATATGGTTGATGTGAAAATTAAACTGATTCGTAGTAAACCAGAGTTTTGTTTGTTAGCAGGTGAAGGGGAGTTTAAAGTTTTCCTGGAACACGCTTCCTTATTTGTTCGTAAAGTACGAGTAAGTCCTGGCGTTGTTTTAGGACATGCTAAAAGCTTAGAAAAAACATCCGCCAAATACCCTATTAACAAAGTGCTTTGCAAATCATATTCCATTCCTACCGGCAATATGAGTTTTGTTCAAGATAACATTTTCACAGGTCAGATGCCCAATCGCATCGTGATCGCCTGTGTGGATAATGACGCATTCAACGGCAACTATAAAAAGTCCCCCTTTGAGTTCAAGCATTACAATATTAATTTCATAGGCGTCTATGTGGACGGTCAGCCCG
The DNA here is from genome assembly GCA_964019185.1 of Maratus speculifer. Classification (NCBI taxonomy): domain Eukaryota; kingdom Metazoa; phylum Arthropoda; class Arachnida; order Araneae; family Salticidae; genus Maratus; species Maratus speculifer. The sequence goes on along the minus strand of OZ025296.1, from coordinate 183,453,402 downwards.
TTCCTCACAATCCACTACAACCTGACTTTGAAAACAATTTATTTATTCGAGCTTATGAGAATTTATTTTCGAATGCAGAAAACAAAGGTTTGTACCTTTCGAGATCAGAATTTTCACAGGGATATTCATTATTTTGTTTTGATCTGTCACCTGATTTATGTGACGGATCTCATCTTAACCTTATCCGTCATAGTAATTTAAGATTAGAAATCAAGTTCGGAACGATTTTGGCACAAACAGTCTCTTTACTAGTTTATGCTGAATTTGAAAATTTAATCGAAATCAACAAATCTCGCAATATTCTGCATGATTTTGGAAACTAATGAATTCAACACAAATTCATAGAATTTTATCTCGTGATCCTGTTTCGGCGAGATATTTTGCAGGCGTTTTTCCTTCTGACAAAATACCTGATATTCAAAACTTTCCCTGTGCCTTAGTGATCAATACCGATAAACATGACGAAAAAGGATCCCATTGGATAGCAATTTACGTTCAAGATAAGAAAACTCTGGACTTTTTTTATTCTTACGGACTTTCTCCCGAAACCTATGGAGAAGACATAGCAAAATTTGCTAAGAAATATCATCGAATTCGTTGGAACAAGGCAATGCATCAAAGTTTAACGTCCAATGTCTGTGGACATTATTGTATTTACTTTCTTGTAAAACGATGTCAAGGCCTTTGTATGAAATCGATTATCAATGTATTATCCAGGAAGAAGAATGATTTTCGAATGTATCAATTTGTCAAAAAAAGATATGGTGTAAACATGCTTTTTAAAAAATAAAAATTATTTCTCTTATTTTAAGTGTATTCAATGTTTCTTAAAACTCATCCAGGTTAGTGGATTACATAAACAAAATCATATTCATTTGTTTTTTTAGAAAAAATATGCATGCTTAAGATTTTTTTTCCATTAAAATCGTAGAAGTTTTATTATTTATGTTTACTAAACAATAATTCGTCAAAATAGTAAAAAAAACTATAAAAATATAAGCTTTTACTCATTATTGTCATTTAAAGAATGGAATTACTCAAGTTAGTACATCCTTCTACTGTCCTTATCAGCGGGCCGACAGGTTCGGGTAAAAGCTTTTTTGTTAAAAAATTAATTGATTACAAATATTTTCAGCCCATGCCCGCACGCATAATATACTGTTATGGAAGCTATCAACCCCTTTTCAATTCAATGAAACATGTACAATTTGAAGAAGGTTTACCGTCGAATCTTAACTCTCTAAAAGATGCTTTAATTATCATTGATGATTTGATGTCAGAATTATCTTCTGATGTACGACTGAGCAAACTTTTCACGAAAGGCAGTCATCACCGAAATCTCTCAATCATCTTTATAACTCAAAACTTGTTTCATCACGGTAAAGAAATGCGAAATATTAATTTAAACTCTGATTACATGGTACTATACAAAAATCCTCGAGATAAAAGTCAAATAATGCATCTATCCAGACAAATGTATCCTGGTAAATCTAAGGCTTTTCAAGAAATTTTTAATGACGCTACTGCATTACCTTTTAGCTACTTATTCATTGATTTAAGGCCCGATTCTTTTGAAAGCTTGCGCATGCGCACAAAAATTTTTCCTGGCGATATACATTACGTGTATGAACTTCGATAAATTATTTGTCCAGTGAACGTCAACCAGCAAACATGACTTCAGTCGTTGTTGAATTCGAAGGTTTTCAAATTAATTCGAGTGAATTTATTATCAAAGAACTTGCATTTTTTGAAATTGATAATGAATATCATGCCCGTTGGAGCTCTCTTCCACCGCATCCTTGGGAGCAGTTACCCATCGCAAAAAGAAAAACATTTAATTGGTTGACTCGGTACCGTCATGGTTTGCAATGGAATAGTGGTGATTTGCCTTATTCAGCATTAGAACTTATACTTCCATCATTATTTCTATCTCATAAGAATGTTTACACGAAAGGACTAGAAAAAACAAAGTTTTTAGAACGGTTGTCTGGACGAAAGATTTTGAATCTGAATGACTTTAAGTGCCCCAATATTAATCTATTAAATATTTCAGAGGTAAACTGCCCAAGTCACAAACCCTATTTTAAAAACTGTGCTTTAACGAAAGCTTTTATCTACGGTAAACATATAAAAGAGAGATTAAGTTCATCGACCATCATTTGAACTCAGGATGTCGACCGTGGAACATCTTAAATTGTTAAGCAAGACGAAGCAAAAAGCAGCCTTTCTTAAAAAGTGTCCTAATAGTATTATAAAAGGTGTCTGTGAATGCGCCTTAAATCTTTTAAAGGGCAACATACCTGTCTCTAAACGTCAAAAAAATAGATTAATAGCTTATAAAAGAACATTGCGTCGTCTGGGGAGACAAGAAAGTACCTTTGTTTAAGAAAAGACGACTTCTCGTTCAAAAAGGAGAAGGATTTTTGTCTATACTTATTCCCGCTGCAGTATCAGTGCTCAGTACGTTGATCAATGGAGCTCGCTCGTAAATTCAGACTTGTTCCAGCTGACAGAGATCAAGAGTTTTCCGATGAGCATTTAAGTGATTTAGACAGACAGATTCAGACTATTTTGAAAAGAAAAATAGAGGATGATGAAAAAGCTAAGCTTTATACACAGATTTTGCAAAAGTTTGTATTATTCCCAGATATGAATGCAGTCAAACCCCCGGAAGAACAACTGCCCCAAAAATCCCTTGAAAAATCTCCTGATATAGAAAACGAAATTCTAAGTTCTGTCCCTATTAAACAAAAGAAAACTGCTGTTAAAATAATGGAATTTTTAAAACAAAATAAAATTTCCTATTCAGAAAGCAGAGAGTTGAAAATCGATGATACTGTAATTAACGGATCAGATTTTGTTCAACTAGTCGGATTTTTACTAAGAGACAGAAGTCAAAAACCTGTTGCTTTTGACCAATTTCAAGAACTTTTAAAGAAAATTAGCTTCCCTCAAGAATTTATAAAAAACAAGTATTTGAAGAATGAACCGAAAACTATTTTTGCAAGACCTGAACCCCTTCATAGAAAACGAAAATCATCATCTTACCATGTCACTTTACCAATATCACCAGCACCTTGGTTAAAAATGTAAAAAAAAAAAAACGATGATTGCAACTTTAATGTATTTTATGAGCCAAATAAAATTTTTATATTGTAAAATATTTATGCGTGCATTTATTTCTGTATTTTTCTTATTTTGAAAGTCTGAAAACTTTTTAGAATAACTTTTCTAAATTTTTCTTGAGAAAAGAAATTTTTTGAAAAGAATGCCCCTAAAAACAAAGAAAAAAGAGCTTATGTGTTCCCAGGAGATTATTAAATTATGTTTGGTGATTAAAAAATTATGTTTTGGAAAAAGCGATTTATGCTAAAAAAAAATAATAATTTTTATGCTTAGAAAATAGTACGTTTTGTAAAAAGAAATAATGTTTTGGAAAAAAAAATATTTTATGAAAAAAGTATTTTTGTGTTTCAGAAAAAGAAAAATGCTTCGGAAAAAATATTTGTATGATTTAGAAAAAGAAAAATTTATTTAAGAAAATAAATATTTTTTTAAGATTAGGGGAAAAATGTTTTTTTATGTTTAAAAAAAGTTTTTTATTATGTAAATAAAAAAAAAAAAAGTTTTGTATTCTGGAAAAAATATTTTTATGCTAAGGAAAAAAGTTTTATTAAAATATTATCTTTAGTAAAATTATTTTTTTTTGTGCATTAGAAAAAAAAATGTTTAGTAAATTTATTCTTTTTCTATGTTTTGGAAAAAATATGTTCAGTAAAAAATATATGAAATGGAAAAAAAGTTTTATATTGAGTAAATTATTTTTGTGTTTAGGAAAAAGTTTTAAGTTTAGTTTTAAAAAAAGTTTTGTGTTTATGAAAAAGTTTTATGTTTAGTAAAAAATGTATTCAGTAAAAAAAAAAAAAAAAAAAAAAAAAAAAAAGTTATGTTAAGGAAAAAAAGTTTTATGTTTCATTAAGAAATACGTTCAGCAAAAGAGAAAAAAAAGTTTTATGTTTAGTGAGAAAAAAAAATTATGTTTCATTAAAAAATACGTTCAGTAAAAGAGAAAAAAAGTTTTATGTTTAGTAGAAAAAAAAAAAAAAAAAAAAAAATGTATTCAGTAAAAACAGAGAGATGGTTCAATTCAAGGTGACGTCATGCAAGAAAACATCCAGCTGAAAAGTGTTACATGCACTGTTAAAAAATATTTGATGAAAGCTAGAGATTATACTTTTTTTTACAATTAAACTATTTATTAATCATTCAAAATAATGAAAAGTACAAATCAAATAAACATGCTATATTGCATTGTATACAATTCTAATTTCAAAATGTTTTGTAATGTCCAACTAAACGCTTGTTCAGTAAAATCTTCAAACGAGTTAAAAATTTTTATAAAAGCTTTCTGAACATGTAGAGGTATGTTTTGATTCGTTAATTCCAGTACAGTTTTTGAACGGAAGAAAGGGGTGGCAGTCTCTAAGTCACTGTCCTGTATCTTACGGCATACATCCACTTAAACGGCTGCATACCATTTTATTGACTTTTTCACTTGCATTTGATAGTTTAATTCATTTATAGTATCCGACAGAACACTATTAAAGAATGAACGAAAGTGTTTGTGATTCACCCCATTCGAGTCAATAATAGTTTTAGTAAAAATATTTTGTGTATTTTGTCTTTTAAAATGTTATTTTTTCAAATAATGATTTTTTTGAAAAGGGTGATTTCACAGCTTTAGGTAGAACCTTGTGGAAAGCATCACAATGTTGCAATAAATCCAACTGACGATCAAACATTTCGCTACACTTTGTACATGAGTATTGTTTTCTAATTTTATGAATCTTCATATGTTGCATCAAATCGCACTTTCTTGTAAACATTTCATTGCAATCTATACAATGAGGACGAACCATATCCTTTGGAAAAGAATTCAGGGTGAAGCCAGCATCCCTCGATGAATTTGGAAAATCGTTTTTTTCTTTTCTGTCATCTAAATCTTTAGAAGCTCTCTTTCGCTTTATTTGTTCATCAGAACTAATCTTTAAAAAGCGTTTCATTTTTAAAACTACTCAAAAAAGTATATAAAACACTAAATTACAAACGAAATAATTTTCACCAAAAAAAATGGCCTATAAATAGCTGATATTCACCAAACAATGCTACACTCACAAGAAAAATCAAAGCAACTAACAAATGCAACTGTTGCCATTAACTGCATGAGAAACTTTTTCATTATCGATTACAGTTAATGGTCATTTAAACAACTCAACTTTACATTTGGTTACAGGTAAGCAAGGTTTTGATTGAAAAAAAAACTCAACTTCACAAAACAAAGGTATTTCTTGTGTTCTGGCATGAAAGCATGACGTCATAATCACGTGGGTCAGCGTTCGAGTGCTGACACGAATGAATCTGTTTCAACAGACATGCGTGACGTCATTGACCACGTGATTCACCGTCCAGACATGAACGTACGTTTTCTGACATGAAACTATGACGTCATAGAACACGTGGTCTGCAAACTATCAAAAATTTTACAAGTCCAACTTTAGAAGTTGCCATTTTCAAAAAAGAAACTCTTAAAAACAAAACCAAATAAACAACTCAACCTTTAACCCCATGGCTTGTAGCAGACGAAAACCGAAACTAAAATCCCCGTCTTATAGCAGACGAAAATCGAATCCCCCAAAACAACTCAACTTTTAACTCCCTGTCTTGTAGCAGACGAACATCGAAACCGAAACCAAAAACCGCGTCTTATAGCAGACGAAAACCGAAACCGAAACATCCAGCAGGAAAACAACTCAACTCCACTCGTGACGTCACTTTCGACCACGCCCCCTTTTAATTGACAGGTAGGCACACCCCTTTTGACAGGTGGACACGCCCCTGCACGCCCCCTTTTGATTGACAGGCGGGAACGCCTTGTACCCAGTAGTGGCCCGACTACTACTGTCGCTATTTTAACAATAATAATGAGATTACTGTATATTTAAAATTTCAAATTATCTTTATTTTCTAAGTAATCAATGTATGATGAAGCACAGTAAACCAAAACTGTATTAGAAGGATTGTTTTGATAGTTTTAAAATCGTAAATTTGAAAAATAAAAATCGCGAAAAGCAAATTCTGGTTTGTGTATGTACTATAAACTATTACAAAATCCTGGTATGTCTGCGTCGTGTTTTTTTTTTTTTTTTTTTTTTTTTTTTTCATTGCTATATTATGTTTAATAATGCATTTTAAATAGCTATATCATGATAAAAAGGTTTATTATTAAAAATCCATTTTTCTAAAGTAAATGTACCATTTATACAATTGAGACTAACATAATTTAAATAATTGTGCAGCTTTATTTTATAAATAGACAAATTGAATTTTAAAAGGTTTATATCCATTTTATACAATTCCTTTTCAAAAATAAATTTGAAAAACGAAAAAAAAAAAAGGTAAATATGCAATATAATTTTATTAGTATCAGTATTTATCTTCTAAAAAAATACTTATTATGTATCTGTATTTGAGATTTCTACAATACTTTACATCTTTAAATCATTTTAAAGAATAAGAATTATAAAAAGAAAAATTATGTGGTTTTAAATTTTATTTTTAAATTATACATTCCTGACAAAGTTATGTCTTTTTTTTTTTAATGTGTTTTTACACTCAAGAGTAATTTTATTTTGTTAGTATAATAATGGATGCAATGCATCAGTTGTACCTCTTAATTGAATTTGAAAATATTTTAACAAGAATGGTAGTAATTGTTCAAAAAATTTAGAAACGTAGAAACACCCAATCTAAAAATTCCACTTTTGTTGTAAAATTCTTATATATGTATCTCAATTTGAGTTTTTTACACAGTAATGTAAATGTCTTAATCATTTTAAATAAGCAAATTAATAAAGAAAGAAAGTTTATACGATTTTAAAACTAAATTATTTAAAACTTCACATTCCAAGTAATATTTGTCGTTTTGTTTGTTTTTGTAATATTATGTTTAAAAATGTCTTTACTACACTCATGAATAATTTTATTTTGTAAGTATAATAATAGGTATAATGCACCAGTTGTACCTCTTAATTGAATTTGAAAATATTTTAACAAGAATGATAGTAATTGTTCAAAAAACTGAGAAACGTAGAAACGCACAATCTAAAAATTCCACTTCTGTTGTAAAATACTTATATATGTATCTCAATTTGAATTTTTTGCACAGTACAATAAATGTCCTAATCATTTTAAATAAGCAAGTTAATAAAAAAGGAAGTTTATATGATTTTAAAATAAAACTAAATTATTTAAAACTTCAGATTCCAAGTAATATTTGTCGTTTTGTTTGTTTTTGTAATATTATGTTTATAAATGTCTTTACTACACTCATGAGTAATTTTATTTTGTTAGTATAATAATAGGTATAATGCACCAGTTGTACCTCTTAATTGAATTTGAAAATATTTTAACAAGAATGATAGTAATTGTTCAAAAATTTGAGAAACGTAGAAACGCCTCATAACATCGATTTTTTTTTCTAAAAATTCCACTTTTGTTGTAAAATACTTATATGTATCTCAATTTGAGTTTTTTGCACAGTACTGTAAATTTCTTAATTATTTTAAATAAGCAAATTGATAAAAAGGAATTTTATATGATTTTTAAACTAAATTATTTAAAACTATTCATTCCTAGTAAAATTTGTTTTTTTTTGGGGGGGGGGGAGGCGGGGTTACCCCTTTAAGTTTGCTTACCCAGTCATAATATCCAGTTCAGTTAGTAAAGATATCAGAATTTTTTTCGTTTGTATATATAACAGATTTAGCAAGGGTTATTCTGAAGATGTCATAATTTTTTTTTGTTTGTTTGTTTGGTTGTTTTTTTTTTGTTTTTTTTTCCAAGGAATTACAGGCGAGTAAATTTTCTTTTATTAAAAGAGCTAAAAACAAATACAAGTGGTTGGTGCTGAAAAAAATGTGAACTTTATGATCGAAGGAGAGAAAAGAAGCCAAACAACAAGATTCTTGATTTTTCTGCACCCGATTAATGTAATTTTCAATTTTTCCCTGCCTGGATTAACAAATTGGTGCTTTTTACGAAATCGATCGATAAAATTCACAATTTCACAAAGACGATCAAGAAAATTCACGACTGTACTGCACCTAATCAAAGAAATTCGTGGTTTTTAACAAGCCTATCAACAAAATTTGCACATTTTACGAAGCTGATCGATGAAATTCGGAATTTTTACAATGCCATTACACGAAATTATCAGTTTTTTCTAACACGATCAACAAAATTCACAGATTTTACGAAGTCGATTGACGAAATTCGTGGTTTTATCGAAGCAGATCAACGAAATTTGTGATTTTTCTTCGTATGTTTGATGAAATTTGCGATTTTTTTACTCTAGTTAAAAAAATTCGAGAATTTTACGAAGCCAATCAAGAATTATCAAGAATCGTCTATCCGCGTTTGATCATGAAATTCGAATTTTTATTAGTCTGATCGACAAAATTTGCTATTTTTCAGAGCCTGATCCACAAAATTTGAGATTTTTCTGCGCCTAATCGGCAAAATTTGAGATTTTTCCACACCTCCTCAACAGAATTTGTGATTTTTTACAATGTCGATCGACGAAATTTGCGATTTTTATAAAGCCGATGAACAAAACTCGCAGATTTTTATGAAGCCGATCAAAAATATTCACGAACTTTCCCCGCTCAATCAACAAAATTTGTGATTTTTACAAAGCCGATCAACAAAATTTGTGATTTTTACAAAGCAGGTCGCCAAAATTTACTAATTTTACTAAGCCAATTGACAAAATTCGCGATTTTTTTTTCTTGTTTGAAAATTTGCATTTTTTTTCACACGATAAACTGAAAAAACATGCAATTATTCTGCAGACATAGAATTTAATTTGAAAAGATTTTGAGAATCAACAGAACTGATGATCTTTTCTTGACCGATCAACGTAATGTGCAATTTTTCGCATCTGTTTTTTTTTTTTTTTTTTTTTTTTTTTTTTTTTCTGTTTTACATGCTTGATCGACAAAACATGCGATTTTCAGTGCCCGATTTGCGAAATTTGCTAATTTTTTTTCATGCCTCATGGGCAAAATTCGTGATTTTTTCATACCTAATGAGCGAAATTTGCCATTATTCTGAGCCCCATCGATAAAAATTTGTTATTTTTCTGCATTTGATCAGTGAAGTTCGCCATTTTTCCGTGCCTGATCACCGAAATTTGCGAATCTTAAGTGACTGAAGAAATTTTATATTTCCTCTGTAAATTGACAAAATTTAAGACTTTTTTCTGAGACCTATATACAAAAATTACATTTTTTTCAGTTGTAAATTGACGAAGTTCGAGGCCCACATGTTTTGTATCCCTAGCTTATATCAATTTTGTATGATTCCTTTTAAAAAGAAATTTGGAATAAAAAAAAAGTTGTTCATTTCATATTAAATATGCAATATAATTTTATTAGTATCAGTATTTGAATTCTAATAATAATAAAAATAAAAAAAAATACTTATGATCTCTATTTGGATTTTTACAGAACTTTACACGATAAATCATTTTATACAAACAAATTTATTAAAAAAAAAAAAAAAAAAAAAAAAAAAAAATTATATGATTTTTTTACAGCTACTGTGCATGTCTTAATCACTTTAACAAGCAAATTGATAAAAAAGAAGTTTTTCGGATTTTAACCTTAGTTATATAAAATTACACCTTCCAAATAAAATTATGTTGTGTTATTTTTTTATATTATGATTATAATATATTTACATTAATGAATAATTTTATTTTTCAAATTTAATAATGTCTACATTACAACGCTAGAACCTCTTGATTGAATTTGAAAGCATTTTAACAAAAATGATAGTAATTTTTCAAAAAATTGAAAAACATAAAAAATCTCATGGTTTTTTTTTTTTTTTTTTTTTTTTTTTTCAATAGAATATCCATTTTTTCTAAATCAAACAAAATTCCAAAGAACTATAACCTGTTCCAAATCGATCCAAACTGGAAAAATTCCCCTTGGGAGAAAAGGGGGAAAAAACCTCAGACGATTTGATCAAGACAAAATAATTTCAATGGGTATGAAACTGGTCCAAACCTAAAAATTCCATGTATGTTTAAAAAAAAATTTTTGAACCAACTCTGAATCTGACAAAAAAAAAATACATGCACATATCCCGATCCAAATCTAAAATATTTGTCGGCTAAAAACACTAAATCTGAACTTGACAAAAATATTCCAGTGAAGCATAACCTGATTGGAACGAGAAAATAATTTCCATGACATGAACCCAATCCAAACCTAAAATATTTGTTTGAAAAAACCCAAAATCTGAAACCAGTTAAAATATTCCAAAACACATAACATGACTCGAGCAAGACAAAGTAATTTCTGTAGGCTTAAACCCGATTAGAACTTAAACATTCCATTTTGGAAAATATCCCAAAATCTGACTCGAACTAATTCAAAGTGCAGAAGACCCCATAACCCGCTCCAAAGCAAGACAGAATAATTTCAGTGGACATGAACCCGGCCCAAACCTAAAAATTCCAAGTAGAAGGGGAAAAAAACTTTGACTGAGCCAATTTTGAATCTGACAAAATAATTTACATGGACATGAATCAGATCCAAACCTAAAATATTTGTTTGCTAAAAACTCCAAATCTGAACTTGACAAAAATATTCCAGTGAAGCATAACCAGATTCGAACAAGACATGATAATATCCATGAACATGAACCCAATCCGAGCATAAAATATTTGTTCGAAAAAATACCAAAATCTGAAACCAGTAAAAATATTCCAAAAAACATAACCCGACCCGAACCTAAAAACTCCATTTTGGAAAAGATCCCAAAATCTGACTCAAATTGAATCTGAATGCAACAAAAATATTTTAAAGAACCATAACTGATCCGAGAAAGACAAAATAATTTCAGTGGACTTGAACATGGCCCTAACATGAAAATTATAAAAGGAAGAAAAAAATACTGACTGGAGCCAAATCTGAATCTGACAAAATAATTTACATGGACATGAAACCGATCCGAGCCTAAAATATTTGTTTGCTAAAAACACGAAATCTGAACTTGACAAAAATATTCCATAGGAAGCATAACCTGATTTGAACAAGAGTAAATAATTTCCATGTACTTAAATCTAATCTGAACCTAAAATATTTGTTTGAAAATCGCCCGAAATATGACCAAAGCAGAATCTGAAACGGAATACGACAAAAGTATTCTTGAGAAACAATCTCATCTGAGCTAGACAAAATAATTTTCATGCACATGAACCTGACCCAAATCTCAAAATTTTGTTTGAAATTAACGAAATGAATTCTGAAACCTTCAAAAATATTCCAAATAGGCATAACCTGATCTGAGCAAGACCAGATAATTTCTGTGGGTATGAACCTGATTAGATCCTAAAAATTCCATTTTAAAAAAGTGCAAAATCTGGCTCGAGCTAAATGTGAATCCGACAAAAATTCCAAAGAGCCTTTATCCGAGCGAGACAAAATAATTTCTGTGCACATAAGCCCAACCCAAATCTAAAAAAAAGGGGGGAGGGTTATTGCCTTTCTACCCAAATGCGTAACTGGTTCAGTTTACTTTGTTTTTCTGCGACAGATCCTCTAGATTTTGTTTTTAATCAAAAATCTGTACCTGCTGAATTTAATCAATTTGCAGTGTAATTTGATTTTTATATTACTGCATATTAAACTAACATTGTTATGTTAGCACAAAATACAATTTTATGTCTTAATAATTTTACTCTTTTATTTAAAACAGGTGGAGAAATCAACTTGGTGCTTGAAGCTTTTTTACTTTTCCTGACTTGAAACCCTGATTCAGAACATTCTGAACTTCAGAAATTCTTTATATTTGATGGCCTTGTCATGTTCATGATCCTTATTTGGGCAAGCAAGTTTCTATTTTTTAAATGCATGGTCAGAGTGCAGTACCCTCTTAAAATTGTATTATATATATAGTTCATATAATTTAATGATTATATAATTTGCATTTTCAATAAATGGAGCGTCATACCGCAAACCAACTGAATTCTGTTGCTATTTTATTTTGTCTGTATTTTTTCCCCAGCTATTGCAGGGCTGCTGTTAACAAATATTTTTCTTTTCTGCTTCTTTTATAACAAGAGAAAAAAATTACAAACCTTTGTCATATTATCATTTGGTAATACTGAAAAATATAAGTCACTTAATATAATTCAAGTTAATATAGTCACTTGTGGCGACATTACTCTTATTAAATTAACCCTGCAAAGTATTTGGTATAACCATGGAAACTCATTTTGTACTTAATTTTTTTTTTCTATTTGTTGATACTAGAGGTTAAATGAAGGATTCTGCTACTGCTATTTCTAAAAGAAAAAAGAGAAACTTTATCAAATTATTATCATTTAAGAATACCGATAATATATATATAAGTAATAATAAATAGTCACTTGTGGTGACACTGTTCTTATTAAATTAACTCTGCAAAGTAAGTATTTAATATATTATGGAAACTCATTGTGTAGTTAAAAAAGCAAGGAAAAAAAAGCTTTAAAATTTATTTGAAGTTTTTTTTTTTTTTTTTTTTTTACATTAGCTGATACTAGAGTTTAAACGAAGGATTCCACTACTTACAGATGCCATTTTTATGCTGTCTATTTGAGAATTTAAGCATGTACTTTGATTATATATCCATTATATTTTTTATTTACTTATTGAAAAGTGTTGAATTCGTTATTGAGCGTTAGGCAGAAAGAAATAATAAATTTTCTGTTTTACATTCACATTAATTAATTGTGCATTTTTTAAAACCTTTTTAACTGTAGAAAAATAAATTGTGGTTGTAATTAAATTTTGAGTAAAAGGTAAATGGATTGCAGTGATTATTGCTACTGTTGATGTGTGTCAGTAATAGCAGAAAAAATATTTGATGCTAACTTAAAATAAATGCATAACACAAGGCTTTTTCAGAAATGGGATTTTGGACAAGACATGTAAAATTTATTATCCAAAAATCTAAAAATTCTTCTATTAAAATGTGTATAACTTAAAATATTGAAAATGAGACATTTTCATAGATGCAACAATTGTATCCTTACATTAACTGCATGAGGAAATATCCAAAAATGTTTTTCTAATTGTTAAAACATTTTTTTTTAAATTTGTCTTGCAAAAAGAAGATAAAAAATTTAAAAGAGTATAATATCGAAATTTCAGCATCCATAGATTCTCAACAATTAAAAAGAAAAAAAAATCTACAAATTATAAAAGTAACAGCTGAGTACATTATAGGAAAAACTTTTCTCAAACCAGTAAAAAATTAATAGTGTTTAAAGAGATGTTTAGTTAAAAGATTATTTCCTGTATTTTAAAATACAGAAATATAAAAGATAAGTATTTAAAAAGAAAGTTATTATAAATAATTTTCATTATGAATAGCTTGTGAATAAGCAAACACAAAATCGATTGTAAGTATAATTATGAGTGCGAAGAAATGTTCCAAAATGTACAAGGACATAATGATAATATTTGTGAAAGAAAAAAAAATGGAATTATTTTGTGAAATTTTGACGAACTCATTTACATTTTTAAAAATATATATTTTAAACACAATAGAATCAAAAATGAAGTTTTAATAGTTTTCAATTTAATGTAACCAAAAAATTATGTTATATTAATATTATGCTATTATTAAAATTATGCTTTTGCAACATTATTCGCATAATCTGAAATTTTGTTTTTTATTACGCCATAAAATGATAAATTGAAAACCAAAATCTTGGTTAAACATTTCATTCCAAAATGAGGAAAACTAGAATCTGGTGTAACCTTTTCCCATAAAATTAACTGAAGGAAAAACCTGAATCACAGTTCAATATTTCACAATATAATTGGATAAGAAAAAACCCGGCATTGTAATTCAAGCTTTTACCTGAAAATTGAAATAAAGAAAACCATGGATTATGGTTTAACATTTCATAAGAAAATTTGATTAGAAAAAATCGTAAACCATGGTTCAGCCTTTAACCAGAAAATTGGATTAAAATAAATCCTGATTCATGGTTCAACTTTTCACCAGAAAAATGGATTAAGAAAATCCCTGAACCGTGGTTCAACCTTTCACCAGGAAATTGGATATATAAAAATCCTGAATCCTGGTTAAACAATTCACTAACATAATGGTATTTGTGAAAGCACCAATGAACTGGTGAAACTTATCACCACTATCTTGGTTGCAGCTAAATTTTAGCTGCTTTTCACCATTTTCTTGGTGAGACCTCGAACATCATTTTAACAGTGTAGTTAACGCAATTGTTTTTTTAAAATACATCGAGTCTGGATATGAGGGAAGAAACAGTTCCATCAAATGTTTGAGAATTTTTCGTTTCGTTAAAAATCCCGTGATTTTTAGACCAAATGACTGTCAAAAATAACAAAATAAAGCTCAGGGATAGCTAAATCGAAAAAAGTGAGAGTTTTATTTATGTGGATTTATAAAATACACACACATATATATAATGATGGAAAAAAATCTCGAAAGCAAATCGATAGGAAAAAAAAAAAGCTTTTGCTAAAATCAAATTCTAACGGCCCAAAATACTCGGAATCAAGTATTGTCCACAATATACGAAGGAGGTTCAATAATTACTGTACACCTAGTGTAAATATAACATTTGTACTACAATGCTTGATGTGGAATATCGAAGTCTATAATGTCTTAAATGCCTATATGCTCAGTTTCAGAACTGTCGTTCCTATATTCACATAGTTTTAAAGGGAAAAATGAAAGGGGGGGGGGGTGAAAGTCTGATTGTTATCTTGGAGCTAGATTTGTGATAATGTATGAGACGTAACTACTCTCGTTTGGAGCCAGGATCATAGTGATTTAGCCACATCTCATCCACTGTCACAAATATAGCCTCATAAGTTCCAAACCAGGATTTCATCCTCCCCCCCCCCCACCCCTCCTTTCAAACTCTCTCAAAAATAGGTCTTTAAAACTTTAGTCTTCGATATTCCACACCAACCATTGCAATGCCAATATTTTATATACACTAGGGACAATAATTGGAGAAATTAAAATAATAAGAAAGATAAAATATGATTAACAACGAAAAAACGTTTTATGTCATTCGGTAAAATGTTAATTTAAGCGCATACTATTTGTTATATTCCAACCAGAGCAATTTAATAATAATTTCATCTTTCTTAATATCAAAAATAATAAATATGTAAGTACAATTCCAAAAGATGAAATGCTGGAATAAAACATAAAGATCTAATAATGATTAAATAGTATAATTTTTTGTTTTTAAATCTACACTGTAAAAAAATTTACCGTTAAAAACGGAAATAATGCTGGTAATCTAGACGCCAATACTACTTCCGTTTTTTTACGAAAAATAATTTCCATAAATTCCAGAAATAGTTCCGTTTTTTCACAAAATATTTCCGTTTTTTTAAATATTTCCTTATGTAAAAATTTTCGTTTGAAAAGTTAAAAGAATTTTTAAAGGACAAACATACATCTTTGTCCTTTAAATTTGTCCTTTAATGTTAAACATACATTATAAAGGACAAACTAACATCTTTGTGATTTTTATTCTTTGCTTTTCAGAGACGTTAACATCAAGGACACATTATATACATTTAATTTAAACAACAGTGAAAAATGTCCCTTACCTTCCATGGGGTTTAAAGCCGGGACCTCTTCTGTCGTAGCTGGCAGTGTAATACCATTATACCAGGATTACACAAATCCCCCTTTCAAATATCTTTTGTTATTTCGGATACATTTCATAAAGTAAAGATAATATTTTGAACGCAGGTATATTTTGTAGAGATAATATTTTTCTATTGAGTATATAATTCTAAAATGTTTTACAGATTTTCTTTCCATAATTTCGAATATTTAGCTTATTAATTTTAGCTTCATATGTATATGTTACAGGCCAAACCCGATTTTAGGCCAAACTAGATTGGCCTAGGCCAAACTAGTTTATCCTATCGCCCATCGGATAGATTAGTTTTTCCTAGGCCAAACCGGTCTATCCTAACGCCCATCGGATAAACTAGTTTTTCCTAGGCCAAACCGGTCTATCCTAACGCCCATCGGATAAACTAGTTTTTCCTAGGCCAAACTAGTCTATCCTTGGCCAATTCAATTTGGCGTGATTTTATTGAATTCAATGACGGCCACAGTGCCAACATTCTAGTTTTTCCTAGGCTGATCTAGTTTATCCTAGGCCAATGTAATTTTACGTGTTTTAGCTTACAGGAGTCAAAGTCTGAGAAATAATGGAAGTGGCATGTTCTCTATGTATGTATGTACGCATGTATGTACGTATTTACGTGCGTATGTACGTAATGCGATAACTCGTGATAGAAATATCCGATTTGTTTCAAATTTTGGATGTACGTTCATTGATATAAGGTACTTTTCTGATTAATTTTGGGACTTCATTGGATAATAATAAAGGGGAGCGAACGGGAGGCTAATCCCTCACCGTTAATTTAGAGAAATGGATTTTTCATGCAGAATTATCAGTTTTCATTAAAAATTTTAGATATAGAATCATTCTGACAAGGCGCCTCCATGATTAGTTGTGGATTTTTATTTTTAAGTGTAAAAAAAGGGCAATGTAGGTTACCCCCCCCCCCCCCATAATTTAGATAAATGATTTTTGACGCAGAATTTACGGATTTGCTTCAAATTTGTATGTAGGTACTTTCCGATAAGGGGATTCTCTAAACAGTTTTGGAGGTTTAATGGTTAAGTATGAAAGGAAAAATGAAGGATTACCCTCTTACCTAGAAAAAACTAGTTTATCCTATGGGCCTTTAGATAAACTAGTTTCCCATAGGAAAAACTAGTTTATCCAGTTGGCGTTAGGATAAAATAGTTTGGCATAGGCTAATCTAATTTGGCTTGAAATCAGGTTTGGCCGGTAAAAAACATATCTATCACTAGAATAAGTATAAATGTGTGTTAAGAGTTATTGCTTATAACATCAATACAGAAATTTAACATGACCACCGAGAGACATGATGCATTGGACATGGTGTTTGCTTATTTTTTTTCCGCAGACTGGTGCCAACAGAGATCAGACTTGCATTTATTATTATTATTATTATTATTATTATTATTATTATTGCATATTCGAGCCAGATCGGAGCTGAATATAATTTGGAATCGAACAGTGTTTTCCATTTTTGAGAAATTAATTACCTGTCGACATATAAGCTATTTTTGTCACAACGTCTTTTTTTTTTTTTTTTTTTTTTTTTTTTTTTGCGAATTTGTAACCGGAAATTCGATTTAAAACGTATTTTTAGTATTTTCTCAAAGATACATCGCTTTTTTGAAAGAAAATGGATTACGCCATTCGATTACATATTATCTGAATCTGATAACCTTATGCATTTCCGAAAAGGAAGTAGTTCATAAATGTGTTATGATGTAGCTCTTTAGGATTTGAGAAAACACTCTCAAAAAAACTTCCATCTTTTCACAGAAAATGCACTGGCAGCACTGCTGCCAGAAATTGTCTGTATATTGACGATTTTCTGTTTATTTTTTTCTCTGTCAAAAGAGGAAAAATATCCGTCACTTGAAAAAAGTTTGGAAAAAATCAATGCGGAAGAGGCGGGGATCGAACCAAGGACCCCAGGATTACCAGACCAACGCTAATCCACGGCGCTACGGCTGCTCATGATGATTGTGCGTTAAAATAGAACCGTTCATTTCATATGGTGTGGGTTGGTGTATTTCGTTAAAAAGCTTTTAATTATGCAGTTAATCTCGGAAAGATTTCATCTTTAATGAAACTGTGGCTGGGTTTTTTTTACGTTTAGTATTAATATAGTATAAAAATGTGAATTTTAAATATATTACGTAGAATGTTAGAGAAAAAACATGGATGTTCTATTTGTGAGAATTTTTGAACGAATAAAGAAAGTAATTGTTATTTATTTTTAAATTCGAAAACATTTTTGTCTTTTAAAACTAAATTAGACATTTTAATCAATAGAATATTTTTGTTTTTCATTTTAAAAATAAATTCGAACTTATTACTAACAGACCCAATGCGCATGCGTGCTGGATATAAACGGAAACTTTTCCTCATTTTTCGACGCTCGGAATGAACTCACAGAACAAATACGTTTTCTGGGAGAACAGAAATTATTTGTGAAAAAATAACGATAACTTAGTGTATATTGACGAATTTTTCTGACAGTGAAGCCTTAAGGAATGACAGAGAAATATATTCACAAATCTACTTTTTACTGAACGGATTCAAAAATTATGATGTTTATAACTCTTTTTTTTTTTTTTTTTTTTTTTTTTTTTTGTTCTAAACTACATTATTTAATGAATCCCTATTTGAATATTGAAACGTCTAAGAATCTAGATAATCATTAATACATTGTCTATTTTCCATTCTGCGAACACATCATCATTTAAAAATACATTGTTAATATATCCTATAGGTATATAAACAGTATTTTTTAAAGGAATCTTAATTGTATGTGAAGTAAAACCTGATTTTTTTGCAGAAATTGAGTAGGGACAAATCGAGCGGGACTGAGTCTTTTTTCACTGATTTTTGTACAGACAGAGCTCTGTCTGTACAAAAGTAAATAGTATTAAAGTAAATAATAATAATTTGCTTGTATAAGCAAACATCATGTCCAATGCATCATGTCTCTAAGGTGAACATGTTAAATTTCTGTATAGATGTTATAAGCAATGACTCTTGACACACATTTATACTTATTCTAGTGAAAGATATGTTTTTTACCGACCAAACCCGTTTTCGAGCTAAATTAGATTAACCTCGGCCAAACTATTTTATCCTAATGCCAATTGGATAAACTAGTTTTTTCTACACCAAACTTGTTTATCTAAATGTTCATAGGATAACCTAGTTTTTCCTAGGTAAGAGGGTAATTCTTCATTTTTCCCTTTCTACCTAACCATTAAACCCCCAAAACTATTCAGGGAATCGCTTTATCAAAAAGAACCTATATCTAAAATTTGAAGCAAATTCGTCAATTTTGCATCAAAAACCATTTATCTAAATTATGTTGTGTTACCTACATTGCCCTTTCTATTAGACTTAAACAATAAACACCCACAACTAATCACGGAGGCGCCTTGTCACAATGATCCTCTATCTAAAATTTTAAACGAAAACTGATAATTCTGCATGATAAATCCATTTCTCTAAATTAACGGTGGGAGATTAGCCTCCCGTTCACCCCCTTTTATTCTTATCCGATGAATTCCCAAAATTAATCAGAAAAGTACCTTATCAGAATGAACCTACATCCATAATTTGAAGCAAATCGGATATCTCTATGAAGAGTTATCGCGTACGCACATACGTACGAACATACGTACATACATGCGTACATGGATATACAGAACCTGTGAGCCCATTATTTCTCTGGCTTTCACGCCTGTGACCTAAAAACACGTAAAACTACATTGGCCTAGGATGAACTAGATCAGCCTAGGACAAACAAGAATGTTGGCGTTGAGGCGGTCGTTGAATTCAATAAAATTACGCCAAATTGAATTGGCCTAGGATAAACTAGATCGTCCTAGGATAAACTAGTTCAGACCAATAAACAGCAGTCCAAACTGGTTTATCCTATAAAAGTTAGGCCAAACTAGTTTGGCCTAGGAAAATCTAGTTTGTCCTATGGGCCTTAGGATAGACTAGTTTGGCCTAGGAAAAACTAGTTTATCCGATGGACGTTAGGATAAACCGGTTTGGCCTAGGAAAAACTAGTTTGTCTGATGGGCGTTAGGATAGACCGGTTTGGCCTAGGAAAAATTAGTTTATCCGATGGGCGTTAGGATAGACCGGTTTGGCCTAGGCCAATCTAGGTTGGCCTAAAATCGGGTTTGGCCTGTAACATATATAAAAATTAGTCTTTAAAATATTACATGCATGAAAGAATTTATTAAGATTTTGTTTCCTTCTTTTTTGCAAAAGTTTTAAAAATCTATTGTAATATTATTGATATTTATTTATTTATTTATTTTTAAAAAATACTAACATACTGGAAAAAAGCGTGCATTTTAACAAATTATTTTATGACGATCTAATGTAATCTCAATAACGATAATTACAATGGGTTATAAAAATTAATTTTAATTACTGATTTTTTATAACTTATGTAATCGCCAAAATTATAATAATTTCGGTAATACATGTCGATAGATTTTTAATTTTATGTGTGAACTTCTTAATTTGAATAAATCAATATATATATATATTAAAATTAAAAGTAGAGTTTTTTTCCACTTTTTAAAATATCCTAAGTACTTTAAAAAATATATATGACATAAATAAATTAAATATTATTTTAAAATCATAAATCAACTTTCCCTTACAGCTATTTCAAACTTAAAAAGAATTAATAACATTTTTTTTATTTTTTTATTATTTTCTTAATATTATAAAAATACGTTAGCTTTTTATTATTAAAACAGAATGAAATAGAGAAATGTTCTAGCAAATTGTTTAAAAAACATCATCTCGGTATAATGTTTTTATTTTCCTGGCATAGATGGCACCACTACACTCTACTGTTTTCGGAAAATCGATGGAATACTTCCTGGATTTATACGGATTTGTGATTTCAAAATGTCAAATACGGATATTCTAATGTTTTTTCGGGAAAATGAAACTATTCCGTAAAATTTTACTGAAAAGTTTGTGTAACGGATATTTTTTACAGTGTAGAGCGCTACACTTACACACTACCGGAAAAAATAGTGGCGACTGTAATGTTTTCTGTGAAGTTACAGAGCATCTACTGGTAATCACAAATTTGAGTAAAATTATGGAGATTAGAAAAACAGAGATTCTGCTAAATAACAGAGAGATTATTTACTCAGGACTGTAAATTTATTTGTAAGAATAATAATAATTCAATTCGTTTTTATTTTCAGAAACTGGTGAATCTTCGAACTTCGAAGAACTAGAACTTTCAGAGTAAATTTGAACTGCAGTACTATTTAATATACACTGGTGGACAAAACTTAAGGACGAGTCACAAAATGCAAATTTTCAAGCGATTTTAAAACAATAATTTTCACGCGAATACTCAAAAGAAAGTAATATAATTCGAATAATTACTATCCCTGCAGAACAGCTAGTCCATATAACATCTCATTCAAGTCACACATGGTTACAAGAGTCACAATCACTACGGCGATACAAAAAATAGAAAATTCCATACGTCTCTTTTATAAATCTCAAATGACTATTGTATGTGACTCCACTGACATGTCACTGTGACTGCTGCTTTGTGGCGAGTCACCAGCTGACTTTACAATGTCGTTTCATTGAGACTCTGGTGTGACTCTCATCTGGAGACTCAATTTCAAAATCATTGTGAACGTTGCATTATGATAAATCACCAAATAATGTCACATTAAAGTCTCATGGTGACTTTTCACCATTTTTCACAATGGTTACTTCACAGTAGGGTCTCTTTCACCATTTGACAAACTCATGTAACAGAAAGTAACCATGCGACTTTAATGTGACATTATTTGGTGATTTATCATAATGCAACATCCACAATGACTTTGAAATTGAATTTCCAAGTGACAGTCACATGAGAGTCTCATATGAAACGACAATGTAAAATCTCCTGGTGACTCGCCACAAAACAGCAGTCACAGTGACCTGCCAGTGGAGTCATCTATAGTAGACATTTGAGACTCATAAAAAGACGTATGGAATTTCCTATTTTTTGTTTCGCCGTAGTGACTGTAACTCTTGCGACCATGTGTGACCTGAATGAGATGTTATATGGACTAGCTGTTCTGCAGGAATAGTAATTATTCGAATTTTATTACTTCCTTTTGAGTATTCGCGTGAAAATTACCGCTAGAAAATTGGCATTTTGTGACTGGTCCTAAAGTTTTGTCCCTCAGTGTAGTTTCAACAGTATTTACTCCAACCGTCCTAGGATTTTTTTCCCGAGTCTTATCTGTTGGAAACAGATAATTTACTGACTGCGCTGTAGGAGCTGAAACTACTATGTTATACAAAGGAAGGTTTTTATGATACTGCTTGGAAATACTATTAATTGAATTTTGACCCTTCACTGCACCGTGTGCCAGATCTGGCACATACCTAAAAACTCTATAAATCTCGTTATGTACCATGAATTCGGCCAATATAATTTATATCCATGGTCAACAGTCCAAAGAATGGAATAACACTTTTTTTGTTCATATCAGATGGCCGCATTTGACAAAAAAATTAGAGTTTGTTTTTCGAAAAAAAAAAAAAAAAAAAAAAAATAGATCTTTTAAGCTATTAAGACAAAATTTACTTGCATTATTATCACTGAAATACTTAAAAATATTAATATAAAAAAAAGTTGCTCAGTGTTAAGCAGGAAAAAATAATTTAAGCTCTTTTAGTTGCAAAATAATAAAATACAATATTTAAAAAAACTCTAATCGTGCACATATAATACACATCATTAAAATTTTAATTGAAAATTTGATTTTTTTAAATTATTTTTAGCATTATTAAACCGATAAGATTAATTTTTTTTTTTCATAAAAATAGAAAAAATCGTGCAGCGAAGGGTTAATATTACCAAGCTGTATGAACATAGTAATGAAAGAGCTGCAAAGCTGTGAAACATGACTGCCGATGAAACATGTCCGTGAACTCAGCAGAGACGAATCTCCCTTTTTTAAAATATTCTAATTTTTACGAAAACAATTTTTAAGCCAAATTTTTATCTTTAATATTTGAAATAAAAATGTAAAATAATTTTGAAAGTATATATTTTTAATTACAGGCAACAAAGATAAAAATATCTTTTTAAAAAGACATGATAATTAATCCCTACAGAGAATTTGATATAAGAAAAGGAATTGTTTCGTAAAATGATGACCAAGATACTCCAGTTCAATGCATTTAACCGAGAACTAGTGTTAATTTACTCTCTCTTTTTTTTTTTTTTTTTTTTCAGTGTTTTTACTAAGGACCGACGGAAACTTATCGAAACCGAAATTCAGTAATCTTCCCATTTTAAGCCGATAATAAAAATGAGGATTTTTTTTATTTTGAGAAATTAATGCATCTATAAATACGAGGTGGAACCCGTCGAAATTCGACGAAAGAAATGTTTAAGAAGGAACTGTTTTATTGATGTATAATAAATCTAAAAAATTAGTTACAGTAAAAATGCATCTTGTATTGGCCATTCTAACTCTCAAATATTATTTTAAGCTAAAATTAACAAAATTCATTTTCTATAAAACTTAATTGTCCAAATTATTAAAATTAAACTTTAATTGCATATGTAATCAGTAAATCATAATAAAGATCAGTTACTATGATGAAGTTATCAATTGAGACTCCTTTGTTTGGTATAAATGCTCAAGAAAAAAAAAATGACACGTTTACAGACGATTTATTTGACATAGTATACGCATATTAATTTATCTGTTATTTTTTCAGTTTTAAGAGAACATTGAGTGAGTCTGTTGCCACAATTACAAAATTGGTACTAAAAACTATTAAAAATAATTATAACTTAAAAACAAATTGAGATACAGTTTGCAAACAAATTGCATTTAAAAGTACATTTTTTTTTCTCGATACGACGGTGCAAAAATTAAAAATCTACGATGTTTAAAATTGTAAAATTTACCGTAGCGAAAATTGCAAAACTGAAATTTCATCGGAAAGTGTTGCCATTCGCAAAATGACGTATGCGTTACGCACAGATACGTTTGGCCTTTATGTTATAAGGTACCCTGGGGTAATAACGCCACGTTAAAGTTCTACCAATTTTCACGGCTCAGTTTTAGATTGTATTTTTCAAACAAATATATGATTTGATACAGCAACTCATTGACTATCTATATAAAAAAAATAATTTAACAGATATGTATTCATAAAATGTAATGGCATGATTTCTTGACCAATGCTATTTGGCGTTATTACCCACCTATATGGGTAATAACGCCATGCAAACAAAACTATGAAATAAGATGGAATAATTGCATGTAGATTGCCCAATTCTAAAAATATAAACTCTACAAACTTAGAAATTGACAAATTGCATTATAAGATATTGAAAATGTTCATTTTTTGTGAAAGTGTAAGAAAAATAAAGCTGTGGTGTGTGTGTGTAAAGGGGGGGGGGGAGGATGAGGGAAAAGAATATCAGACCGTGAGCTTCTTTTTGCTTAAAAATGACCGCTTAAATAGAATTATTAGAAACATTGAACAGTTTTAACTGTGTTTATTTGAATCAGTATTTAGGATATAGCTCGGCCACTGTAGGGAATCAACCGGGGTATTAATGCCAAGGGTTGGCGTTATTACCCCGTTATAGCTATTGCGCTGTACATTTTAAATTAAAAATTATCTCGAGAAGATATTCGAAATCTTCAACAACATTTTGAAAGTCCATGAAATGTACTACAAATTTATGTAATTAACAAAGTATTTCCGGATAAAAAAAATAGTCTTCAGATCACAAAACGTATCTCGCAAATTTTAGATCAAGCGTTAATTTTAGTTGCTTGTAAAAACAATAAAAACTAAAAATGAAACAAATTAACTTGAAACTGTTTTTTGCGATTTATATGACTCAAAACCCTTCTGCGCAGAGCACATGGGTGTCATTTACCAGATTATTTCATAATTATGCGTAATATTAGCACTTGACGTTATTACCCCGCCTGGCGTTATTACCCCAGACCACCTTAGATAGATAGGATGTAATTATTAATTCATCATAATGGTGACCCAAATTGACTCTGTGCCTCTGACCAAAACGTTTTATTTTATTATAATATAAAATGTTATTAATTCACCAACAACACAAAATGATTTTCTAAGTTTACGAATTCTACCTAATTAAAAAAATGTTTTAGGTATACACACCTGGATTCATCTTTTATGAGGATTTTTGTAAATGCCCATCTGTTAAAGTTTCTCAAAGAGTATTCGAAACATTCCTGCTATTTAAAACTAAAAAATTTCGACTACGGTTAAGTTTGCAACTTTTAACGAGTACGTAGAAAGCGTCTTCAAAAGGTTAGTCATATGTGAATTTATCGCTTTATAATTTGCATTCATTTTTTGAGTTAGTCATGACTGATAATTACAAACTGTGAAATTCATAATAATAATTAAAGAGTTTCTCATTGGATCCACCTCAAATCAGTGAGTACTGTTGAAAATTTCCGAAGGAAGAAACGAAATTCTTAGAATAGAGATAGTTTCGGTCCGGCCGAATTTTCAGTAGCATTTTCGTCGAAAACAAATTCTCAACCAACTCAGGTTTTGGACCAAAAACAAAAAAAAAAACAGAATTTTCGGTCGATTTCTATTATTTACAGAAATTTTAAACAGTATAACTTATTTTGAACTATTTTACAATTTTACATTGCTTACGTATCTCCAAAAAGCGAATTTGCATTTTTTTATTTATTTATTTGAACGTCCTGTATCATATCCTTTGACGATGTATTACTGAAACTAGCGTCTTATTTAAGATCCCATAGCTTTCTTATATGTATAGTGCCGTCGCCTCATCCCTAAATCATCATACTAAAACAACCACCCCTCTTGTGAACTGTAATCTAATGTCACCTAATAGCACTACCATATTATTTTCTATCCTGTTGTTCCATTTACGAGAGAGCTATTTTTTTTAGTATTGGTAGAGAAAATCTAGCAAGCGGTCTCATTAAAACTTTTTCGTTTTTTATTCCTTGATTCGCCGGAAACGAATCGGCCTGTCCCACCAACGCAAAAAAAAAAAGAACGAAAAAATATAAAGAGACAGGAGAAAATGTCGCTCGGCATAACCCCCTTTCTTAATCTGCCCTCGCCGAGAAAAAAAAAGGGAAACAAAAAATTCTTCGAGGTCTTACCTGGCTTTTTTTTTTTTTTTTTTTTTTTCCGGGGACTTCAAAAGACAACAAAAACCTGTCAGGTGAATTCTTTATTTTTATTTTATTAAATGTAATGGATGGTAAAGTTATAGTGGATACTTTCTAATGCAAAGTGCGACGAAATTTCATTCATAGAGTAAAAAGAAAAACGGAAGCCTGTGCTGAACTGTAATAGTAAAATAAATACATTTCTGTGAAGTCATCATAAAGCTGTGAATACGGAATTCACAAATTAAATTTATATGCATATCTAAGGAAATAATTGACAATCAAACTTTATAAGTGAAGAAAATTCTCAAAGTGGGTGAAAAAAGTCCGGGCCAGGATTCGAACCAGGGATGTATTGGCTGAAGCCGCCAATGCTCTTCCAACTGAGCCATCCCGGACACGAATATTGGAGGACTATTTCACCCAAATAAACTCACTTATAAGGTAAATGCACCAGTAGTGGGCCACTTAAGGACATTTATCTAATTATTATTAAAGTTTTAGTGAATTAAATATATATATATATATATTTTAGCCTAGTCCTTACCTTTATGTATAAGAATAAACATTCAAATTTTTAAAATATATTCTCTAGAAAAAATGAAAAATAAAAAATATTACCTTCCTCTATGCTCCAGTTGTAGGCCATAGTAACTTTCTGCTGCTCCAGTAGGGCCCCCTAGAAGTGGGCCACTCCATTCTTGAGTTTAATACATACGGTGCAAAAATTATAATTTTTTTTTTTTTTTTTTTTTTTTTTTTTTTTTTTACATTTTTACACTTAAATATACGCAATAATGAAATCATATGTTGAAGTTTTGATGATTGCGTAAAATAATTTTAGCTTCTCTTTAGTTTTTTCGTATAGTCTGTAAAAACACCATTCCAGCTCAAAAACCATGAAAATACTGAAGTTGTCGCTTTACCTGATAACAGATAAGGGTTCCAAAAAATCAGCAATTTGTTTGTTATCTGACAGGGGTGACTAAAAAAACGTGTTTTTCAATTTTGAAAACTGGTGGCCCACTATTAGTACGGGGCCCACTAGTGGAACACTTACCCTAATTAATTTACCGATAGAAAAATCGTGTCATAAATTAATCTAGTATAATCAAACTTTAGTTTGTCTTTTGATCAAATTGGTAATTTATTTATTTTCATATCTCCTAATTTTGGATTTTTTTTCTTCCTTATTATATTTGTATTTTCTAGTACCGCTGCATTTGGAATTTAAACGAAATTTTCGCATATTTAAATTTTTTTAATGCAAGTAAAACATTCTGATAAAATTCCGGCGGAAAAATATTTGCTATAAACTATTATTTACTGTGAAATCAGATCCCGTTAGAACGAACTCCATTTAAAAAATCTCTTCGTCATAAATTCCATTAAAATGAAATTATATTTGTAGGAATTACATTTGCATAAATATGAAGAATATTTTTCTATAAAGAATATTTCATTATATTGGAATTGACTAAAACGGAACTCAATGCGTCAAATTTTTGTTATTATGAAATTTTATGAGAAATAAAACTTTGTATATTACACTGTAAAAAAAAAGGTGTCGATCTACTAAAAAAACTTTAGTAATCCTTGTAATTACTAAAAAATGTTTAGTAATCTTAGTCGGTTACTAGAAAATCTGTAAGAATTACTAGAAAAAAGTTAGCAACGAATAGAGTTAATAGTTTTATATTTTTAATAGCTATTACTAAAACTCGCGTGGGGTGGCCTCGATGGCATAGTGGTTATAGTAACGGACTCCAGGCTAAAAGGTCCCGGGTTCAATACTGGACAGTGCCAAGTACCCCCCGAATGTATGTAGTGTAAGTACTCTATAATAAAGAGGTTATGAATTTCCTGTTGGAGCTGGTCGTAATGTTTGATGCTGCCATCTATTGCGTTTTTGCCGAAAATCTATCGCTTCAGAAGTCTGGATGCAGCTCGAAGGAAGCTCCTGCCCTTCGGACGCTCGTAATTGTTATTAAAAATAATTTTGGAGCTATTACTAAAATTTGCTTGGTGACTGGTACTAAAAAATTTTAAGTTAGTTATACAAAATATTCTTTTGTTCAGTTTACAAAAGAAATGCTTGTTTCACTTGCAAAAAAAAAGTTTTTAATGGTTACTAAAAAATTCTGTGGAATACGAATTTACTAAAAAATTTTTAGTAACCTCTTGAATTTTTTTTTACAGTGTATATTTAAAAAATATTAAAAGCTTTTTCATATAATATAAAAAATAAATTTACATTTATCATTTACAGGGCTTTTTTTCGAACCATGCCATTAAAAAGATATTAACTTATAATCGCTAGTAACATTCTAATATTTTTATATTCAGTTTAGTGCGTTTACTAATAGATAAGTGTACTTTTTATAGCTAGCTACTACGATTAATAAGGATATAACCATATTCCATTAATGATATAATGTATTCCAACAAAGTTGAAAAGTGCTTATGCATCTTTTGTTTGCCCGTCTGGCCATCTGGCCACGCTTTAACTCCTGTAAACACACTCGGATTGCTCTGAAATTTTTGAACGTTATTGAGGTTTACTTTAGCACGAACCCTATTTCATTGACCAATGTTTCTTGTGGTTCGGCAGGAAAAATACAGGCTGATGGATGTGTTGCCAGGTGTCCCGGGTAAATTGGGGCTTCTAATGCTCTGACACCAGTATTTTAAAGTAACTTTTTTCACCTTATCTAATGACAGAATTACCTGCGATTAAAGATGGAGAAATGAACTTCAAGAAATTAATGGTGTCTGGAGCCATTCGAACCCTGATTTACGCAGAATATCTGGCAACAATATCCTCTTAAAACGAAAGAGAGGATTTGGTTTTTTAGGAAAGAACTGTAATTTATTGGTTCGTGAATGAATTGTTTTCAAAACATCTTATTCATCTTGATTTAAATCGCTTACTTAAATTACTCATCTTGATTTAAACTACATATTTAAACTACTCGTCTTGATTTAAATTGCTTAAAGCAACTCGTTCACTCGAGTTGCTTCAACTCTTTACGAGAAGCTGACTTTCAAATCATTAGGTGAGTGGATTTTGGTTTCAACTCGAATTATTTTGTGGCTGACGTTTTAACCCCTTCGCGACGGGGGCCTTTTACGAAATTTTTAATGTTTTGTCACCGGTTTTTAAAAGAGAAAATGCTCCGACTAAACAAGGCAAATTTTAAAGTAAAATTTTACTGGGTGGGATAAACACAGATTCTTAAGCCTTTTGCAGCACGTATACGTGTCGCTCGTCCCCAAGGGGTTAAGCGAGTACTGAAAATATTTTTCAATATTGTCTGTGACAGTAGTTTCAAGCATTCTTTTTCGCCTAAGCTACTTGTATATGAGGAGCCCAGGAGCCAAGGGGTACAAGTGACAAAATGTCGATTTGGAGTAAATTGAGTTTAAAGATAATTGATGTTAAATCGGAACATCAATAACAATTGACTAAATTGAAATAGGAAACATCTGCTTGTTGCAATCTAATCTTTGAACTCTCATTTCAATAACTGTTAAAAAAATAGAGTACAATTTTCTTTAAATGTATAATTAATCAATATTGTTTGTTTTTCGAAAAAAGTGTTTATCTCTATAACTTCCCAAATAATCCGAAAATGACCTATATTTCTTTACCTGAAATGAAAAAAGCATATTTCCAGATACCCTGTGCACTTAACTCATTTTTTTTCAGTTTTGTCACTTATACCCCTTGGCTTCTGGGGTCCTCATATATTCTTTTTTGTTGTTCTTTTGTAAAAATCCATTTTCTTGACCGTCCGTTTCCCATGTTTCGTTTTTATCCGTTTACGCAATATTAATTTTTAAAGCATTTCCTGACTTTTGGATCACTTGGCACATTGAAGTCTCTGGTAAACACAGTAAATCTGTCTAAAGCGGAATCGATCACGATCGAGAAAATTTTCCGTAGTAGACAATATTCTGCCTTACAGCCATTTTACTCTATGTCTATGGATTCGCAGATATTTGAAAAATCTTTTCCAGTTAGACAGATTTCTGTCTTACACAGAGTCCGCCTTCGAGAATTTATTTATATGAAAATTCATAAAAATCAACATTTGAACGGAGTCTGGTTTTGGAGTTGAGGGAAGGGGATCATGATTGGTGACAATATATCAAAAATTTTCGGCATTGCTTCATTTCGAACGGCTGTAATAAGCATATTTTTACTGACTGTAATGAAAGCTACCTAGAAAAAGAAAAGAAAAAATATTTTATTGCGATGAAAAACATAACATTATTAAAATTTGGAAGTCACTGTCTTTTTTTTAAATCCATTTTCTTTCTAAGTTCCTTAAATAACAATAATTATTTTATAGACATTCAAGTAAATTTATTTGCATATCATTTTATTTTTAACAATGTAATTTTCAGCTCATCAACACATTATTTATCTTACTTCCTGAACTAAATAAAGTTAATCGCACGCGATTATAGCACTAACGATTTACCACACGGGACGACCACAAAAGCTTCTGCGGTCACATTAAAGATTTCATGGTCGTTGTTGACTTTTCGCCGCCATCTTATTTAGCTCACTTTAACGACTCGTTTTACGGTATTTAATGCCTTTCACTTACCTTCAATAATAGCTATAGGGCGATTCGTCTCTTTTATCGTTTATGCAATTTTTTTACTTTTCATAATTTAATTTTTTTCGCCGCGAAACTGCGAAGTCGTGTAGATGGCTTACTTTTTATTTAGAAATAATTTATAATAATAAAAGAAAAAGTCATTCTTCCTATCTGCGTTAGTGCTGAAAAGTTCACTGTTACCAAAAATCGGGACAGTGAGTTTTTAATCGGGATACAAAATACAGTAAGCCCTATAAAACCGGAACCTGTGTATAACGGTAGAAGTGTTAAACGTAAAAATTTATGGTTCAAACTTAAAAAAAAAAAAAAAAAAAAAAAAAAAAAAAAAAAAAACTTTTCAAATGTATCTGTTTAAAGCAGAATGTTTCTCTGGTCACTTGAGATTCCGTCTTAAGGGTGTATTCGAAAAAACGCTTTTCCACCTTCAACAGCTCGAAATTTTCCGATACAATTTCAGACACATTTATAAAAATAGAAACATGAAATTTGCTGAGGGTATTCTTGAAGGGATGTATGAGGTGCCGTGTGAGGTCATTTTAAACTCAATTCATTAGAATTTGATTTATAAACAATTACCTTATCAGTATGACCCTTTTTTTCGTTCCCAGATCTCTTGCTTCGGGAAAATCGGTTCGAAATGCCGTTTTTGATTGCTTTTTTTTTACAATATTTTCTGCATTTATCAAAAAATCGACAATCACGGCACCTTGTGTACTTTCCAAATAAGAGATTTTGAAAGTTTGGTGTATTTGAGAGCAAAAATGAATTCAAAAATAAATCGGAAAATAAGCAGTTTGAATCGAAATACACCCTTAATGTAATAAATAAAAACAATAATCCTTGAAAATAAGATCTGTGAAAGCGAAAGCGCTAATGACCGGAACAAAATTCAGTACTGGAAAGGTTTTCAATATAATTGTGTGATACTCTTTAATTTTTACTTTATTGATATATTTTATACGTAGAAAACGATATTTTTACAATATATATTCATTACCTGTCTGTTATAGAAAGGCTCCGTTTATGCAGGATTTTTTGAACTAAGTACAATAAAAACTGTAAAACAGAATGAAGATTTTCCGCCCTTGACAGGTTTTCGTCTGAGCCAATAGATTTTTTTTTCGGTGAGACAGTAGTATTTTTTGTTATAAACAGATCTACTTCATAAAGTTTCATTTGGTTAAAAAATAGCATGATATATATATATATATATATATATATATATATATTATTAGTGTAGAGACCTCGATCCCTGGCCCCGAATGTGGTATCTAGTGTCCCGACTTACACGGGTTCTCATAATTTTCAAGGATTTTAAAAAACATTGTATGGAACCAGCGCATAGGACATCATGAAAAATTCAGACTTTTAGCGTCCGCGCACTGATGTTTCCCCGAGATGGTTTTTAAAATGCTTAAAAATTACGATAACTAATGTAAGTCGGGACACTAGACGGTAAACGGAAAAAAAGTGACCGGAAAAAAAGTTATCGGAAAAAAGTGACCTAAACTACAAAAGCGGAAAAAAAGTGACACGGAAAAAAAGTGACGCGGAAAAAAAATGACAAGGAAAAAAAGTGACAAGGAATTGATTTTGGGGATTTATTATTGATTTTGGGGATTCATTGGTTAAGTATGAAAGGGGGATCGGGGGAGAGGCTCATAGTTTAGGTAAATGGGTTTTTCATGCTGAATTAACTGTTTTGGTTCAATTTTTGGATATACGTTCATCCTGAAAAGACGCTTGCCTGATTAGTTTTGGGAAGGGACGATTACCCCCCCCCCCCTCCATCCGTCCTCAATTAGATGAATGGGTTTTTACGCAGAATTATCCAACGTGTGTCAAATTTGCATATAGGATCTTTTCGATAAGACTTAAGTGTAGTATAAAATGCCTGGAGAGATTCTAGGAGTTTAAGGGTTAAGTACAGAAGGGGAACGGGGGATAACCTTTCTTAAACTAATGGCTTTTTACGCATAATTATCCGATTTGCTTAAAATTTTGGACAT
The DNA here is from genome assembly GCA_964019185.1 of Maratus speculifer. Classification (NCBI taxonomy): domain Eukaryota; kingdom Metazoa; phylum Arthropoda; class Arachnida; order Araneae; family Salticidae; genus Maratus; species Maratus speculifer. The sequence continues at coordinate 183,420,764 of OZ025296.1, read as the reverse complement.
AAGTTCATTATGATAAGACGTATCTTAGATTATTTATGGGTTCTTCTGCTTATTATAAAGGGGGGGGACGAGCAATTATCTCCCCCTCAAACTAGATAAATAAGTTTTTATGCAGAATTATCCCATGTATTTCAATTTTAAATATAGGTTCTTTCTGGTAAGGTGAATTCCGGAATAGTTTTAAGGATTTAATGGCTAAGTATAAAGGGGAGATGGAGGAAACCCCTCTTAAATTAAATAAATGGCTTTCTATGCAGAATTATCCGATTTACTTCGAATTTTGGACATGGGTTCATTATGATAAGACGTATTTCTGATTAGTTATGGGGTTCTATTAGTAATTAAAAAGGAGGGCGTGTGATTACTATACCCACCTTAAATTAGATTTAAAAAAATTATGCACACTTATCCGATGTATGTCAAATTTTGGATATAGGATCTTTCTCATAAAATGAATTCCTGGGTAGTTTTATGGGTTTAATGGCTATGTATAGAGGGGGAATGGGGGATAAACCCCCTTAAATTAAATAAATGGCTTTTTACGCAGAATCATCCAATTTGCTTCAAATTTCGGATATATATTCATTATAAGAATGCGAATCTCTGATTAATTGTGGGGTTCTTTTGATATTTAAATAGGGGAAGCGGGCGATTAATCCTCCACTCTTTAAATAAAATAATTTTTTTTTTTTTTTTTTTTTTTTCACAACTATTTAACGTATTTCAAATTTTGTATATAGGTTCTTCCTGATAAAGTGAATCCCTGAATAGTTTTAAGGGTTTAATGGATTTAGAGCGATGAACGGGGGATAACCCACAATTAATCAGGACTTCGCCTTATCATAATAAACGCCCAATCAAAATTTGAATCAAATCAGATAATTCTGCGTAAAAAGCCATTTATTAATTTAAGGGGGGGGGTATCATCCGTTCCCCCAGTGTTTACTTAGACATTAAACCTTTAAAATTATTCCAGGATTCACTTTATGAGAAAAAACATATATCCAAAATATGAAATATATCGGATAAGTGAGCATAAAAAACAATTTATCTAATTTAAGGGGGGGGGGGATAATTACCCGCCCCAATTTTTAATTGGCAAAATAACCCCATATGTAATCAGGGATACGCCTTATCATAATAATTCTACAATCCAAAATTTGAAGCAAATCTGATAATTCTGCGTAAAAAGTAATTTAATTTAAGGTGGGTTATATTCTATTCCCCTTCTATACTTAGATATTAAATCCTTAAAACTATTCAGAGATCCACCTTATGAGAAAGAGCCTATATTTAAAATTTGAAATACATGGGATAATTCTGCATGAAAACCTATTGTTCTAGTTTAAGGGGGATATAATTGCTCGCCCCCCTTTATAATAGGCAGAAGAACCCCATAACTAATCAGAGATACGTCTTATCATAATGAACCTATGTCCAAAATTCTAAGCAAATCGGATAATTATGCGTAAAAAGTTATTAATTTAATTTTAGAAAGGTTATCCCCCGTTCCCTCTCTATACTTAAGGCCCCTGTCTTCATTCGAGGAAACGCTCGCGAGCTAATGCTATTCCTATGGGGAAGCATTTTTCTAATAACTCTTTCGCATTTTGACTTTTTTTTTTTTTTTTTTTTTTTTTTTTTTTTTTTTTTTTTTTGGCATTGGATAGCTGAAGTGCATGCCGACAGCGTACCTTTTTTACTTTTTCGATTTTGGTTGCAGATATTTTTTTACAAAGTTAGTTTCACTTTCAAAACCGGTTTCGAAACTCAAAGTGCTTTTTAAAAAAATAGCTGCAACCAAAATCGAAAAAGTAAAAAAGGTGCGCTGTCGGCATGCACCTCAGCTATCCAATGCAAAAATAATTATTCAAAAATGTCAAAATGCGAAAGAGTTATTAGAAAAATGCTTTCCCATAGGAATAGCATTAGCTCGTGAGCGTTTCCTTGAGCGAGGACAGGGGCCTTAACCATTAGAACTCCTAAATCTCTTCAGGCATTATATACTATATACAAACCTTATCGAAAAAAAACTATATGGAAATTTCACACACGTTGGACAATTCTGCATAAAAACCCATTCATCTAATTGAGGACGGATGGGGGGGGGGGGGGAGTAATCATACCTTCCCCAAACTAATCAGGCAAGCGTCTTTTCAGGATGAACGTATGTCCAAAAATTGAACCAAAACAGCTAATTCAGCTGAAAAACCCATTTACCTAAACTATGAGCCCCCCCCCCCCCGATCCCCCTTTCATACTTAACCAATGAATCCCCAAAATCAATAATAAATCCCCCAAATCAATTCTTTGTCACTTTTTTTCCGGTAACTTTTTTCCCTTGTCATTTTTTTTCCGCGTCACTTTTTTTCCGTGTCACTTTTTCCGCTTTTCTAGTTTAGGTCACTTTTTTTCCGATAACTTTTTTTCCGGTCACTTTTTTTCCTAGATTCACACTAGACAACAAAGTCGGGGCCATGTATCGAGGTCTCTGCACTATTTTTTATTTATTTATTTATTTTTTTTATTTATTTTATATTATGCTATTTTTTAACCGAATGAAACTTTATGAAGTAAACCTGTTTATATATAGGAGAATTATGAGTACCCGCGTAAACGGGAAACGAGACAACATTAAGAAATTTCTCTTAAACTGTTTCTTAACAAAATAAATAATATTATTGTGTTAATTATTAAATTAACGTTACTGTGTTACGCTTACATGTATAAATTCAATTAAGCAGCTGAAAATGCTTAATTATTTCGGAAAAGTTTCGGAGTGAGTTTTTACAATGTACCGAATGATCCAAAAGTCAGGACGAACTTTAAAAATGAATAATTCGAAAACGAATCAAGATACAAAGATACGGTTTGCCCCAAACGGATGAAACCGTTTGGGCCATACCTTGTTGCACAACGTTATACACAACTTGGCGTTGTTACACAAAACCAGGTTTTGTGTAACAAGGAAAAAAAAATAGTTTTGTTGGCAACCAATATAGGGCGCTATAGAGTTTTATTGCATCAAAAGATGATTTACAAATGAAAAAATGTTGATAACTTACCAGTCAGCTTAATTACAGTTAATTAGTACTACAGTAAATGTTCAATGTACTGTCCATCATTCATAAGCGCAGTTGTGAGACTAGGCACCACACCATTCATACCATTTAGTAGCATTTCTTGCGTTATGGCAGACACATTTTGGCGGATGGTATTTTTATCAACAGAACTATATTTTTTCTTTACCACACAAAACCCGATTTCTTTTCCATCCGTTTGGTGCAGATCGTGTCTTTATATCTTGATACGTTTTCGAATTATTCAGTTATAAAGTTCGTCCTGACTTTTGGATCGCCCGGTACATTATAATGACGTTACACAACTTCGCAAGCATAATGAAATTATATCAGCAAGTTGAGGTGACATTAGAACATACGGAGTATGGAGTGCGCGGCACACAGTTTAGGTACAGGGAATACAAAATAATTCTGATTGATAAACTGCTGAAATAGTTATTCGGTTTTAGCATGCATTTTTAGCAATATCAAATGTTAGTCTATTAAGTGGTTTGTCTAATTTCTAATTTAGCAGATCAACACAAAAGAAATAACGGCTTTGTTCGAGAATTACTTAAAATGTGGTTTAACCATTATTATAATATGCATTTTTCAACTGAATATATTTTATTAATAATGTATATAAAGATTTCTAGCCCATATATAGGGTTACTACACCCGGTATTAATCCGTTTTCTCAAACCGGATTATATATCTTTAGTATACTATCTGTTCTTAATTACACATTTTTAGATTCATAATTGAGAGTAATACATGAATTTAATGTTAATGTTAATGCTGTTAATTTATCATGCTTGTCAGTAAAACATGCTTGATAAATATATGAACATGTGTAATTGAAATGGATATAGCATTCGAAAAAACTGTTCTAGTTTGAGAAAGCTGATTATCACGATAAAAAACGAGTGTGAAATGTTTACGAAAATGGGTGACAGCAAAAGAAACTAAGTATTTTATAAATGGTTCTTTAAATCTCGAAAATATATTGGTTTCCGAAGTTTTGAAAGGGGTGGGGACGCTTTTTGAAATCGTAGATAACTTGGAAGAAGTTATTATGTGAGGACCCTAGAAGCCAAGGGGTACAAGTGATAAAATTTCGATTTGGAGTAAATTGAGTTTAAAGATACGAGGTGGAACCCGTCGAAATTCGACGAAAGAAAATGTTTAGGAAAGAACTGTTTCATTGATTTATAATAAACCCACAAAATTAGTTACAGTAAAAAATGCATCTTAGATTGATCAGTCTAACTTTCAAACAAATATTATTTTAAGCTAAAAAAAAAAATATTTTTATAAAACTCAAGTGTCCATATTATTAAAATTAAACTTTAATCGCATATGAAATAAGTAAAGTATAACGAAGATCAGTTATTATGATAAAATTATCAATTGAGGTTCTTATGTTTGGTATAAAAGGAATGAAAAAAAAAATTCCAAATTGACATGATCATAGAATTTCCATGTGAAATCTAAAACCGTCATAATTTTCATCGTCTCAAAATTTACATACGCACTTCTCATAGTATTTTGATTTGATAATTTTAAAATCGCTTCCTTTTTCTTATATATACAAAGACGTCATTTGCAGCCGCTAAAAACATTCCATTTTTACGGATCCAGTCTTAAACATCTATAGAAAAATATGCATATGACGTCATTAGAACGGAATATAACACAAACGCAGCAACAACAATATTCAAAACACTCGGCAAAACAAATTGGATATCTGATGATGAACAAACCTTCACTCCTTTATTTATAATAGCTCCATGTTGTATCAGAAAACATTCATTTTTTTTTTTTTTTTTCTTCAAAATTTGGAAAATATTATTACATACACTCGTTTAGCTTTCTGATACAAACTGAGTGAATGCGGTTAAGTCACTTGAATATTATTTAAAATACATTTTCGTAAAGAGAAAGTGTTCTATCCTTTGTAAATTAAGTTTGCAATAAACTAAAAAAACATTTAATTGAAGAATATAAACGCAATAAAATCAAAATTCATCGGATTTTATATCAGACGATTTCTTTTGACATGATGTTTTTATTTCAGTTTTTATCAATTTTAAGAGAAAATGGCGTATTTCTGTTGCCACAATTATAAAATTCGTACTAAAAACTATAAAAAAGTTAATAACTCATAAATAAATTGAGATACAGATTTCAAACAAATTGCATTTAAAAGTACATTTTTTTCTTAATACGACGGCATAAAAATTGAAAATCTGCGATATTTAGAAGTATAAAATTTGTAGTACTGAGAATTGCAAAACTGAATTGCATGCGAAAGTGTTGCCATTCACAAAATGACGTATGCGTTACGACGTTACGCACAGATACGTTTGGCCTTTATAATATAGATTTGATGTTAAATTCGAACATCAATAACAATTGAGTGAATTGAAATAGGAAATTTTTGCTTGTTGCATTCTGGTTTTTGAACTCTTATTTCAATAAATGTTAAAAAATAAAGTACAATTTTCTTTAAATGTATAATTAATCAATATTGTTTGTTTTTCGAAAAAAGTGGTTTGCCTCTATAACTCAGCAAATAATAAGAAAGTCACTTATATTTCTTTACCTGAAATGAAAAAAGCATATTTTTAGGTCGTCTGTGCATTTAGTTTATTTTTTTCAATTTTGTCACTTGTACCCTTTGGCTTCTGGGGTCCTCATATGTTTCCATTCAGGGTGTGATAATTTAGATTTATCACAGGCTTTTAAAGACATTTTTTCTGAAAAGAGATTTCACTATGGAACTGAAAACACAAAATGGCTTTCATTCTCAAGATGAAAAGATCGGCGATTTAAAAGGATCGCTAAATCATCATCGATCAGCTGAATAGACAGGCGGGCGACACTAACGTGAATAGGGGACCACACGAGTCGCACCTTTGATAGTACGCCGACGCAAAAATGAAAGCACAGAGGATCAGAGACCAGACATATTGTCGCCATAGGCGTGTATTTTCAGGTACGAATGATAAGACGATGTTACGAATCTTTTAATGAGAAAAGATCATTAAGGTTGATGATTGGTTCGTGACCTTTAGGGGAGGTCTTGGCTGAGAAGAAAAAGAGGAAGCCAAGGTTTTGCAGGGGGGATTTTGATCTCGGAGTGAGAAGAGGAGAAAACAGAGCTCGGAGCTCGGATTTGTTCTCTGAGAAAAGTGGATCAGCTCGGATCGGGAGCTGCAGAGGGTGACGTCACCCAAGTGAGCCGGAGGAAGAGGACTCTCGCTAGGAGAGTGCCGGTGACAAGTCTCATCTTCGGTGTTTAGAGAACGCCGTGTTGCTGAATTGTAGAAACTTTACGTGATTTATAAACTGAACATTCTGTGGACTGAAATAGAACTTTGGACTTGGAGCTGGTGGATTAAGATCCTACGAGTTCTAAAATGATTTATGCTGTATATAAAATTTAATACAGAGAACCCTTTTTATTGTTACAAATAAATAATTGATTCTCCATTAAATTGCCTGGATTATTTGCCGAGCGACACTTACGCTACCAACCACTTAGCTTTAATCTATAAGAGGCAAAGTTATTACAAGGGTTACAATCAAACCCACACTTGATCGTGTAACGGATAATTGCATCCCCGCTTATATGCATAGAATGTTGTGAAATGGAAATAGTCTTTATAAAGTTAATGTGAAAATTCACGTTTTATTGCATAACAATGCGTACGGTAAATCGTATAAAATATCACCAGTCTATCCAGATTTTGTTAATTTTTGAGAACCCGATGAGTGGGGGGGAGGGGGAATCAAGAACAGAAATATTTCTTTTGTAATATTTTTTTCTTGTTATTTGTTATCTATAAAATCAGAGAACAGAAATCGTTGTGAAAGAATAGACTTCATTCGCTTAAGTTTTGGAAGTACGTGGGATTGTTGATTTTAAAAAACCGTGATTTTCTTTTATAGATGGCCATATATATACTTATATAGTGACTCAAGATGCTAATGAAACTTCTTTAAAAAATCCTGGAATTAAGGGAAACAGTCAGAGAATAAAAGAATAATATTAAACACTGGAAGTGGAGGAATGCACAGTCCGAAATAGAAAAAAAAAATTTTTTTAATTTTTTTTTCTTTAAGGCAACAAATAAACGATAAGTTGCAAATAATAAAAAATAAAATGAATTTTTAAAGAAATATATTAATATTTTTCAAAGCTATTACTTTGAAAACAAAAATTTGTCATTTTAGTTTCCTTTTAATTTTTCCTAAAATCATACAAATTATAATGAAAAATTAAACCACGTAACGTAAATAGTTTTATAATACATCACTGCTTTGTATATACCCAATTATGGGCACATTGCAAGAAGACAAGACAATAGATGGAGCACAAATATCCTTCAGTGGTATCCCAGCGGTGTAAAACGATGAAAAAGACGACTGCAAGTAAGGATCTTCAAGTACGAAATTAGAAAAGTGGTCCGTGTAAATTGGATGACGAAAGCACTAGACAGGAAATAATGGAAAAATTTAGAGGAGACCTATATCCAGCAGAGGATCGAAAACAATTTATTATGGACATAGAATAATAATAAATTATTGATTGAAATTATTATTACAACAATAATTAATTTTTAAATTATTGTGTAAATTATTATTGTTAATTAATATTTATCATATCTGTTGTATAGAATCAAATGATAACCTATACTAATAATGTTAATTGCCGTCCTCGCTTAAATACATATCCGCTTAATTGCATTACAATTCAGTAGAAACATTCGTAATTAAGAGGGAACGGCTGTATATGGTAATCTTCTCCTTGTATATTTATTTTATATTGGGAATAAAACGTAGATGCACAGACGCATTTTTACTAAACATACTCTAATTTATAAATTGAAAATAATATATACAATTTTAAAATTAAATAAACTATTCAAAAATTTAAATTTACTTCAGCTTAATTTTCAATGAATTGAATTCTTTACTTGAAAAATTTATTGAATTCATGATAACGAAACACTTCCTTGAACATTTTTTTTTTTAAGTAACACAGATAATAAAAAATAACTTTTTTAAAATCCACTGTCTTGCTAAAGAATAACTAAAGGAAGTCGGTATAAAAAGAAGAAAAAAACAGTAGATATACATTTTTTTATGGTCACATCTTTCATTTCTTTCTTTATTTTCCTCTGTTTTTTCTAAATAATGAAACAAAACAAATCGAAGTTCAGTGTTCAAAAACTTTTCGCAGTAGCAAAGTATTTTTATATTTCATTTTTATCAATAGTAGGTAAGTTAATTTTGCTTTAACAAAATAACAACTTACATAAATAATCAAACTGCAAATAAGGTTTTTTTTCCCCTAAAAAATAAAATATTTTACATGATGGTAGTTATTTATATTTATCTAACGGAAATTATATATAAAATTGGAGTTATGTCCATGTCCGTAAATAAAAAATTGTCCAATTATGTCCAGTTTTGGTTAAATTTCTAAGTAAAAACAACATTTTTTTGGAGCGAGAATTTATTCCATTTTCAGTCAGATGTTTCTTTAACGAGTTGTAAAAGGCAAAATAACCTAAACATCCTGCCACTTTCAAACAAACTAGATAACTATGGAACAATAACAAATAGCATTTTCTTGTCGTTAATTGTTATTGGCTGATGTTACACAATTTAAAAAAGTAATAATGCTAACAAAACAGTCTTTGGGATTTAAAAGTAAATATAGATTCTCAAAATGTAAAGTGCAGACATATTGACCGCAGACAATGGTAGTTTTCAAAGTAATTAATTTTTTTAAAAACCAAAGTATATCTTCTCCTTTCTTGAGAAAAGGTATTTTATTTTGTTAATTATATAAAGTAATATAAAGTCTTGGAATTCCTTCCACCGTTTATAAAATAAGCAATAATATCTACATTAGAGGTCTGCACGGGCCGGAATTTCTAGGCCCGGCCCGTTACAATTTCTACGATTTCTAAAAAATTTAGATTTTTATCATATAATTAAGATTTCTTAAAAAAATACTGCATACATATCTATGGAATGATTTTACAATATATTTTACTGGAAATACACATTAACAGCATTAATGATTACTTAGGCTTTAGATATTTAGGCTTTCAACATTCGAATAAAGATTCATTAAAAATTAATATGGCTTAGAATAAAAGAAAAAAGAAAGAAAGTTAAAAACATCGTAACTTTTGAAGCTGTTTAATAAAAGAAGATTTATAAAAATATTTCTATATCCTTTTATTAAAGATTTTAAATCCAAATTCATTCTTAAATTCAAAGAAGCTCCTTTCTGATATATTTTTAAATTAATTTTTTTTCTCAGAAACGCATAAGTTTAGCAGGTATCTTTATTCAGAAACTATATAATAGAATGGGGTTGTCCATTTTTTTATACAAGCAATTTAAGAATACTGCAAGTAAATAAAATACTGTCACAGTTAGCGTTTTGAACAGAATTTCCGGAAGTGATAGCATGGGAAGGGAGAAAAACCTGCAATCTTCTGAGAAACTATTATATATCTCAACAAGGTTACACAAGTATTTTATTTACTAAAAATGAAAAACTCTATTCGATTCCAAATCCCTTCAATAGTCAGGCTTTTATACTCTTACAATTTAAAATTAACCAGAAAATATGTCAAACTTTCGCATTATTGGAAAATTAATTTAAAAACCATCAAGAAGTATATATCCAAAGATTAAGCTAACATAAGTTCTTTATCGCTGTTAATAATTTTACAAATAATGTTGTCCGCCCTACAGATCTTGAGAACAATTAAGTCTAGTTCCGGTCCGGCTAGTCTACAAGTAGAAAAATAATGCAAGCTTGATCTCGGCCCGACACGAGTCGGCTAAAAAAATATAAAAACAGGTTACACACAATGTAACTGTCCGATGCCGATCTCTACACTGTACATTTTTATACTAATGCTGTCAAACTAGTATGGCTCGTGTCGCACATTTATACTTATTCTAGTTAAAACCATTTCGTATAAAATAGCTCATATTTTATTAGGCCCGATTTTTTTTTTTTTTTTTTTTTTTTTTTTTTTTGGCCGGCCCGGACCGTAGGGTCCGTTGAATTTTTTTTGCCGGGCCGGATACGGGCCAAGCCCGGGCCCGTGCAGACCTCTAATCTACATTAAAAGGTAATTGTTTGTGTATGATTTTTATCAGTAAGAAATAAAAATCTCCAAGAAATAAGCAAGAATGATTATTAATTTTTCCATCTTTCGGTTTTCGAGGGATTTATATATTTTAGAAAGTCCTGAAGATGATGTGATGGTTTTTAGAAAATTTCTGTCTGTGAGTCTGTCTGTCAATCTGTCACGCTGTTAGTCTGTATGTGACAAAAATTTCCTGGATGCTCTATCTCAAGAACTAGTGAACAGATTACCACAAAACTTTAGATTCTGTTAAACCTTGATAGAAACTGAAGCTTTTAGTAGTTTTTGGTGAATATCATTTAACAGATGGTGCAGCTATGCTGCATCAAAATGTCTTCAGTAGCTATATCTTAAGAACTAACGCACGTATTTTCATAAAAATTTAGATTCAATCAGCCCTTGATGTAATTTGGTGCTGAAAACTTTTTGGTGCAAATCTCTAAAGAGACGGTGCTGCTTATGCTTCATTATTCATGATTGTCGCAATAGCTCTATCTCAAGAACTAATGCACGAATTTTCATCAAACTTCAGATTCAGCTAATACCTAACATGGATTAGTGTTGTTTAGTTTTAGTGTAAATTGCCCTACAGGTGGCGCTGCTATGTTGTATTTTTGATAATTTAATAATAGCTGTATCTCGAGAACTATAATGCGTAAATTTTCATCAAACTTCAGATACGGTTAATAGTGATAACAATTGATTCGTTTTTAGTTCACATCACCCAACAAGTGACGTTGTTATGCAGAATTTTTAAAGATTTCCGCAGTAGACCTATCTCAGAAACAAATGCACTGATTTTCATCAAACTTCAGATTCAGTTACAAGTTGACATAAGTTGTTGTTGACAGAATTTCGGTGTAAATTACCTAAATGGTGGCACTGCTATGCTGCATTTTTCAGGAAGCATTAACATGTATGAGAAAGAAGAAAGTTATGGTATTGCCATATCTGACTAGTTTTAAATTACAATCGAATGTAAAATCGTATTAAATTAACATACTGGCCATCACAAAACTTTCGCCTATGTCATTTTATCCTATCTGTTTAAATAACGCTGTGATACATCAACAGCCATGTATATAAATTGAAGCTTTTTAAATTTAAACTGGAGCATTCAGTAAATAAAAACATATTACACAATTGGATCCACAAACCAAGACTGGCGTAAAATACGAGTGATTTTGGCGCAATGTGGTTGCAATTGTATGATAATTGCAATATCACAATAATGATTTTATTATGTCAAACCGCGCTCGATAAAATTGAATAATTGACTGTGAGCTGAAGTCCTATGCATATGGTCGGGTTGGCACTAACTCATTTCTTTGCAGGGCGGGTTGATTTTAATTATTTCTGGTTCGGAGTAAGATTTGACATTAAAGGATAGGGGTCGGTTAAATCCGATTTATCAAAAAATTAAAATAGTTTTTCAGTTAAATATATTGTATATATGAATACTAAATTGATATTTAAATGTATTATCGAATGATGTAAAGCAGCACACCTGAATAAATAATAGGGGGATCTATTTCAACATTATTACAGTTTTTTTTTATCATACAGCACGATAGTGCTGTGTAGTAGAGCTCAGCTGCATCTCTAATGTTAAAGTCCAAAGTTTGCCTCTTAATAACTTTGGACCAAATCATCGGATCGCGACGAAATTCAAAAAAGAAAGTGTCCTAATCTAGGCCTCAAAGGTTACAAAAGATCATCCAGATCCACTGATTAGTTATGGAGATCCAGAACCCCTGTTTTGTCACTTTTTTCTCGTGAAACAAGAAAAAATGACATTGGCAAATGACAAAAAATGACAAAAGGCTGCATTGCAAATGACCAGGAAGCATTCAGCGACGTGTAATAGCTTGTTCGAAAGCTTTTAACTTAGGTATGTGCGTTTCGAAAGTCTTGTCAAAAATATCCAATATTAAGGAAATGGCACCCATTTAAAATTTATGTAACGTAATTTCCATAATTTAACATTATAGAAATCTTTCCTTTTTAATTGTTAATTCAATTATTTCTTTCGAGTTGCCACCAACTAAAAACAGTTCAATAATTTAAAAAAGAAATGATAACAGGCGTTCTTTTTTTATAGATCAATAAAAATTGTGATTCTCCTGATAGGTTTTTGAATTTTTGAAATTGACGTCATTCGAAACAGAAAATACATATTTTTAATAAACATATATATAAACTGTAACCAAATATGTATTAAAACAACATCGCACCTTTATTTGAGTGTTTTCGACGTCAAAACAATTATTAGAATTTAGATATTTCAATTAAAAAGGGATATAATTTAGAAAAAAAAATCTTCTATCTATACTATTAAAATAGTTATAAAAATAACGATTTGAAAATGAAGCTATAAAAATCTGTGGTCATAAGAAAATGTGCGTAGATACCGAGAAACTGCAGTGGGACAACGATCTGGGAAGGGGCGGTTCTGTCGCTCAGTGTCAAATATAAAATATAAAATACGCTAAGTGTTTTGCCAACTTGGCGATATATCGCCAAATCTGGCGCACAAAATTACTCACCAAAATTGAAACAACTTGGCGTTATATCCGATATTTTGCCAAACTAAAATTTCTAAAAATAACTTTAAACTAATACTAATAATAGTTTAGATTTGTTAGTTGAAAGTGATTGATAAAGTTCCTGAAAGGATTTGAAAAAGCTATTAAATCATATAAAAAACTGATGGAACCAGAGAGAAAAGTAGAGCTCGATCTAAAAAAAAGTTATAGTAAAAATTGAGAAATATTTTCAATCTAAAAATGTGCGTAGAACAGAAATGGAATCAGATGATTAGTAAAGCTCATGAAATAACCCACATTTTTTAACACGATTATTGAATCGGTAAATTAATTAATTTACCGATTAATTACCGATTATTTACCGATTAATTAATCGGTAAATTAATTAATTAATTTACCGATTCAATAACCGTGTTTAAAATTAATCTGATGCAATTTCGTATGCAGCGATTTTCTGCAGTTTCATATATTCACCTTCGATTTATTCTGTTGAGCTGATCCAGAGTATGAGACCAGATAAAGTGATCGTTGAGGTTAATTGGATGAAATAGTCCTCCAGTGTTATGGCTCAGTTGGAAGAGCATTGGTGGTTTCAACCAATACATCCCTGGCTCGAATCCTGGCCCGGACATTTTTCGCCCAAAAAATAAAAGATGGAAAATTTACATCTAGGTTTCTAATTCTGCCTAAAGTTAGCAGGAAATATTCGACGATATAGTTAAACTATTCATGCAACTAACTACTAACCATTTTTAGAACTTTCCAATAAAGTTGAAAAGTGCTTGTGCATTTGGTTTGTCTGGCCGTATGGCCGTCTGTCCTCGCTCTAACTCTCGTAAATATACTCGGATTGCCATGAAAATTTTGATCGTTATTTAGGTTTACAATAGCTTGAATCCTATTGAAAAAGAAGTTTCTACCATCGTTAATTTATTTACAGGGACAGTCAAAAGTTTTCCATTACATTATGGCCTATGGGGAAAAATCGTTTCAAATGAATTTTAACGTTTATAACACTTTCCAAAAGTTTGAAAAGTGCTTATGCATTGTTTGAAAAGTCTTATGCATTAGGTTTGTCTGTCCGTAGGTCCGTCTGTCAATCTATCCGCCTGTCCGTGTGTCCTCGCTCTGACTAATGTAAATAGACTCGAAATGCCCTGAAATTTTTTTATGTTATTGACGTTTACCCTAGCACGAACCCTATTGAAAATGAAGTTTCTACAATAATTAGTTTATTTACAGGGAGAGTCAAAAATTTTCCATTACATTTTGGCCTATGGGAAAATTCGTTTCAGAGATATTTTAAAGATGTTACACTCTGTCAAGCATATTAAAATTTACATGCAATTAAGAGGTGCACTAAAATATGCATTCAATAAAATATGCGGTGAAAATATACTATTATTCATTTACAGGGCCACACAAAAAAATTCCATTGGATAATGGTAAAGGGGGGGGGGATAGTGTGCGATATTTTAAAAATATATTAAACTGTTTCATGTATAACAAAATTGATATAGGTCACTGAGGCTTAATATAAATTATACGATACTGTCTTGAATAATATGAAGTACTTTGCATTTACAGGAACTCACAAAAGATTTCAAATAGTATATTCCTTCCGACGTACTGTATATGTTTCTGATGATGGCTGATGGATGAATGTAATGCATTTTAATTATGATATACTCATTTAAGTTTCACTAAATCTTTGTACATTATAAGGGTGTGTATAAAAGTTATAGATGATGTACAGGGCTATCGAAAAGAGCTCGCCAACGTTACTGAGTATGAGCATGAATTACTTAAAGGTGTTTCTTAAATAAGATATACATTTTTACGCTGAACTGCATTCAATTTACAAAGAAATGTTTGCAGATATAGATAAAATGATATACAGGGCCACGCAAAAAATTGTGTACATGGACACCTATGAATGATAATTTATAACGATGTGATTTCAGTTGTTTTAAGAGTGTTTTAGTTTAAAATGAATTTTAGCTTCTTATTGACGTGTAATAAAGGTACAAGGTAAACTACAGGGCTGAACAAAAAGTTTCAAATATGTTTCCCATTTATTAGTACAAATTGCTCAAAAAGAAGTTTTAAGTTTTTTTCTTGCTAAACTAAATTTTCCCATCATATAATATGTATATCAACTGACAGATCAAATACAGGGTTGTTCAAAAGTATTGGAATACATATTTGGCTATATGCCCTTATTTCCCTAATTAACGAAGTTTTGTTAAAGATTTCATGAAGTGTTGGAAAGTGCTTCATAATCTATGCTTAAAGCATGTTTTTTCTTACTTGTTTACTCTTCAATTGTGAAGCAATGTAATAGTGGCAAGGATAAACTTTCATTAAAGTTGGTATTTTTTTTCACTGTCAAGTCTGTTACCGTAAATTTTAATATTAAAATAACGATTTCTGCACTTTTGTAATTAACTATAGTTAATATTGTTTACTAAATAATTTCAGAAGGTATGTGTATTATTATCTAAGTTAGAAATTATACAAATTAGTTCATTTCTAATAGTTTTATTTGAAAAGTCAAGTCTGTTACCATATTTGTAAGCGATGAAATGTAAGCTGCTAAGTAAGTTTACTAAATAGTTTTAGAAGGTACGTAAATTATTATCTAAGTTAGAAAATACACAAGCTAGTTCATTTTAACAGTTTTGTTTGAAGTGTCAAGTCCGTTACCATGAAATGTAAGCGAATGGTACATATATATATATGTTTTTTTTTTTTTTTTTTGCGTTGGACATTGGATAGTTGAGATTGATCTGTATGCAGGCCATTTTTTACTATTTTGATTTTGGTTACAGATATTTGTTATGAGGGGGAATGGGAGAGAGTTAATTTTGTTTGTCCACCCATTGAAGAGAAATAGCCATTCCTTTGCCTGTGTATGGTTTAATTTTGATTGTTTTAAGTGTTCTTGGTTAATCGTTTAATTTTTTTAATATACATTTTCTTTGCGAATTTATATTGCATTTATTTCTTCATATCTTAATTGAAGTGTATATACATCGATGCATATATTTCACCATTAATGAATATATATGCATGCTTATTTTTCAATTTTGAAAAAGATTATATGAGACATGACTGTAACACTATTTTTCTATAGCTGTTTTAAAATCTGGATTAGGTATTTGGTCCACGATTTTTTTTTTTTTTTTCGTCGGTTCTATTCTTAGTATGGGTTGACTTTAAATATAATTTTCGGCTTCCTGTTTGATATAACTCAACTCATGCGAAACTCTAGTGAAGAATTTTCCCTAAGCATATAGCATAGTAATGCACCCTGTTGACATAAAGAAAATTATCATAGCCTAATTTAAATTTCATGTTCAATTTTTTCTTTAATTTTATTTTTCAAATAGAAATAAACAATATGACATAAATTATAGTTCGTTTTTGTTCATAAGCGCATGACATTGTCTAATGATGTTATTAAAAAAGCGTAAATAAAAAACGTTTTCCTTTTTTCTATTAGATCTTTTAGAAAACAATGTCAGAAAGGGCATTTTGAGCGGAATTTCCGGACAAAAGCAGAATAATCTCTTTTCATGGAATTAAAAACACTTGTTACGTAAGATTTTTCAGAAAACATCGTCAAAGTGGAAGTTTTGAACAAGAATTTCCGATGAAACAAGAAGAAGAAAATCGCCTTGTTATACGTAATCAAAAACGCTTGTTTCGTAAGATCTTTAGAAAAACATTGTCAAAGTGGGCATTTTGAATGGAATTTTCCCAACGTAAGCAGAAAAACTAGTCAATGAAGGGAGAAAAACGTCTTTTCATCAAACGCTTGTAACTCGACAACTAATTTATATATCAAAGAATGGAAAAATTATTTATATTCCAAGTAGTTTCCATAGTCATATCTACCAATTTTTAATGTACCTTTACCATTATAAAAGCGTTCGTTATTGTGTGAGAAAGTTTCGCTCTTGTTGAGCAATGAATTTGAAAATGCCTTAATTTATCTTGTTTATCTACAAAATATCTTTGTTGAACATTAAAATGTTTACTTGAGAATAGATAGTTTGCGTAAAAACAATATTTCTTCAAACAGAAAAAAAAAATATTGATCGATACACTGCAAAAACGACTCGGATACATTTCTGAAAATCAATGGCAGCAAAAGGCAATTTGTTTTTAAATGGTTCTTTAAATCTGGAAAAAAATGTTGGTTTTTGAGGTTTCTAAAAATACAGAAAGCTTTTCGGAATCACGATTATCTCGGAACAGATTGCTGTATATTCCATTCGTTGTTGTATTATTAGATGATATCTTTAAGGGTGTATTTCAATTCCAATTGTTTTTTATCTGATTTATTTTTAAATTCGTTTTTGCTCTCAACGCATCAAACTGACACATTCTCTTATTTATAAAGTACATAAAGTGCCGTGATTGTCGATTTTTTGATAAATGCAGAAAATATTGCAAAAACATTTATGTTAAAGTCAACGAATTTTCCAAAACGGGAAATGTGGGAACGAAAAAAAGGGTCATTCTGAGGAAATAATCGTCTATAAATCGAATTCTAATGAATTTAGCGAAAAATGATATCACATGGCATCGTATACATCTTTTCAAAAATCACCACAGCAAGTTTCATGTTTCTACTTTTAAAAATATGTCTAAAATTGTATTAGAAAATTTCGAGCAATTGAGGATGGAAAAATATTTTTTCGAATACACTATTAATACTAAGAAACACGGCATTACCTGGAAATTTTTTTTGTTTTTATAATATTAAAATATGAGTATGAGTAAAATACGTAACTATTACACTGAAAAAATTATTGGAGAATGCCATGTTTTATAATGTGATGAAAAGCGAAAGCTATTTAATACGATTCTTTTTGTTCCATATTGGATGAAATAAATAACATCTATCAAGTTCAGTTAGTTACCTTAAGGGAGACCCGTGAGAAAAAACCAAAATTTTTATTATTGATTTTAAAGTAATGAATTTTGGTGTACTATTTAAAAATCTTCTTGTAATCAATAATTAACAAAAAAATTCACTTTATATTAAAAAGTATATTTTTTATGGGGATTTTTATGATTTTTTTTTTTTTTTTTTTTTTTTTTTTTTTTTTTTTTTTTTTTTTGTCGAAAAATACACTTTTTAAAATTCCTACTCCTCATTCAATTTTCAATATTTTGGTATTACTAAAATTTCTTAAATAGTGTTATAGTATATAGAAAAGAACTAAGGAGAGATATTTTTAATTTTCTATTTTAATCGGCTAAAAAAATTAAATAAAAATACGCATGGTAAATTTCCTTAAATTCGTTATAATTTTCATGTTTACCAATTTATGTAAAATTTTCAGAAATAGTTAAAAAAAAATATCTCTCCTTACTTTTGTTGCAAATTTTTTTAAGATTCTAAAAACATAAACACTTTGTCTCTAAATCATTTTATTACTGAGCCTTAGTACTTTGAACTTAGGCAAAATATGAAAAAAGTCATTTTCAGGAAAACACGTTTTAAATGGCCGCTAGTCCTTTAAACTCTATAGTGAGTACAATTTAAAAAGCTCATTTTCTACCTGTTCCAAGTGCCCCCGCGTTCTGAAATTTTGCATGGATATTCACAAATATGTATTTTATCGTTTTCTGAGAAAAAAAAAAAAAAAAAAAAAAAAATTTGAACTTTTGATGATTTTTGGCCGAAAATGGGGTTCGGGTCTCCCTTAAATAGAATGCAAGTTGAATTCGAGTCAAATGACTCAATTTCATATTTTTGTATTATTCAATTCTGTGAAAATAATGACTCGTGCAGACTTGCATGAACGGAAAATCTGTAAAAATAGCAAATGTCACCTTATTTAAATAAAGTGATAGAATTAAGGTACCCTGGGGTAATAACGCCACGTTAAGGTTCTAGCAATTTTCACGGCTCAGTTTTAGTTTGTATTTTTCAAACAAATATATGATTTGATACAGCAACTCATTGACTATCTATATAAAAAAAATAATTTAACAGATATGAACACATAAAATGTAATGGCGTGATTTCTTGATCAATGCTATTTGGCGTTATTACCCACCTATATGGGTAATAACGCCATGCAAACGAAACTATGAAATAAGTTGGAATAATTGCATGTAGATTGCTCAATTCTAAAAATACAAACTCTCAGCACTAGAAATTGACAAATTGCATCCTAAGCTATTGAAAATGTTCATTTTTTTTGTGAAAGTGTAAGAAAAATAAAGGCGTGATGTGGGGAGGGGGGGATGAGGCAAAAGAATATCAGACCGTGAGCTTCTTTTTGCTTAAAAAACCGCTTAAATAGAATTATTAGAAACATTGCACAGTTTTAACTGTGTTTATTTGAATCAGTATTTAGGATGTAGCTCGGCCACTGTAGGGAATCAATCGGGGTAAAAATTGCAAGGATTGGCGTTATTACCCCGTTATAGTTATTGCGCTGTATATTTTAAATTACAAATTATCTCGAGAAGATATCCAAAATCTTCAACAACATTTTGAAAGGCCATGGCATGTACTACAAATTTATGCAATTAACAAAGTATTTCCGGATTAAAAAAATAGTCTTCACATCACAAAACGTATCTCGCAAATTTTAGATCAAGCGTTAATTTTAGCTGCTTGTAAAAACAATAAGACCTAAAAATGAAACAAATTAACTTGAAGCTATTTTTTGCGATTTATATGACTCAAAACCCTTCTGCGCAGAACACATGGGTGTCATTTACCAAATTATTTCATAATTATGCAAAATATTAGCACTTGGCGTTATTACCCCGTCTGGCGTTATTACCCCAGGGTACCTTATATACAAATTACCATTCTTTTATCGTCGGATTTTTGTACTTACAATCTCAAATACTATTTTTATACTTTCTCAATGCTTTTAAAATTTTGTCTTTGTTTAATGAATTGTTGCTCCCATATTGGAGTTCAAAAAATGCAATATATATATATATATATATATATATATATATATATATATATATATTTCAAATCAGTCGGTTTTAGACAAACTCAGTTTATTTAAAGTCGCATTATTTTCTCATTATATCGTTGTTCAGAACCTCAATCAACACTGTGGCGAAACCATTCTGCCGTGTGTCATCTTATGGTTTAAAGCTGTTCTCAACTGCTTTGCTCGACAAGCGCAAAACATTTTGACACATTTACAAATTCATTTTTTAACAGAAAGATATAAAATTGGAAGACCTGACTATGGAAGTGATTTCGAATTGAATTTATTTATGATGGTTAAATTACCTACCGAGTTTTAAAAAAATTTCGATCACGTAATCACACACTTTACTTTGGAAGGCTTGTGAGGAATCCAGTTCCCACAATTTTGAAAATACCCCCCACGTCGGCTAAGCCTTCGTAATCCTCTAACAGAGAGATACATCTCTCTCCATCATCGAAATGGACATTAGAAAGTCAGCCGAATTCTAAAGACCACTTAAAGGAAACTTTCTAGCTAATACATATGGTCGTTATGCTGACTTAAGCCCCCCTCCCCAAGTGATAAGCCTTTGAAGTCGCGTGAGAAACCGATTTGACTATGATTTCATCTGTCGGAGAAAGATCTATCCACAGTAAAGTCAACCGCCGGTGCAAGCAGCGCGGAGGCCTGTCTTCAGGAGGGATGATGGATGAGAGAAGTCGGGATAAAAGGGCAAGGAGATGCTCCGGAAGAAGATTGGCTTTTCGGATGCTAGAGAGTTGAGACGGTTATCTTACTCTCGGGAGCGGAATCAGTAGGCCGCCAGTGCCTAGGTAAAGGAACTTGTGGAGAGCACCTCCGGATAAGGATTTTAGATACTGACGTGTGGCGGTAAAGCCATCTTAAAAGAAACTCAGACGAACTTTTCTATTCAGTGTATCTTACCCACAATTTTATAATTGTTATAACCGGATACAGATTTCCTTGTACTAATTTAGTAAATACTAGTGAAATCAGATACCAGCCTCTTGCCGTTATTATTCGTCTCGCTACCACACAACGCCGACTGGAGGTGTTATAGGCTAGTTTTCTGCTTTCGTCGGGAATTTTAGTTCAAACGCCAACTTTGACGGCTTATTCTGAAAAATCTATTGCCTTTGCCCCCCCCCCTCCCCCCGAAAAAAAATAGAAAAATGAGTGCGATTACATAGTTTTTGAACAACAGCACCTGTTAGTTTCATGCATTTACAAACAAAAATAAATTAAAACTTATTAGTCTTAAAGTTGTCCTTTATGATTTAAGAACACCCTTATGTGCCATAGGTTTGCCATCCCTGATATACCTGTTATATTACTCTTCTTCCATACAAAGACATCAACTAATTTACAGTAATGCAAATTTTTACAGTGAATTTATCAAAGGGTGTACCAAGCTACATCACTTCGCTGTCTAGGTTTCACATAGGCATGATCAGTTCTGGGCACCTCAGTTTCGGTGCGACGATTTCTTCCTGTACAGGTGTATTCTCTCCGTTATCCCTGTAGCACCCAAGCCAAATAAATCCACCGCCCTCACCGAGTGTTATTATCCTTGCGATGTCTTACTTCTGTTGAAGAGGTCGCCATCAGCCAGGAAAAAGGATGGATGATGCGTGGCTTACTGATGCGTGGAGAGAGAGAGCCTCTGGTAAAAAGCACCGGAAGCCATAATGACCGTCATCCTGCCCGTAAGGCACACCCTCCACTTGTTGCGGCACGATACATTTTCGGGATCTTTATGGATGTTGCGCGGACAAATCAAAACTTTCATTCAACTCGCATGTCGCATGTGCATCAACAATGTCTTCAAAGTTATATAAAATGGCTAGAGTTGAAAACGAATAAATTAATAAATTAAGACTGTTCTCAACTGTTCTGCTAAAATTTTCTGACACATTTAAAAATTTATTTTTTAAAGAAAAGATCTAAAATCCGAAGGCCTGACTATGGGAGAAATTTGGAATCGAACTGTGCTTTTTATTTTTTTTATAAACAAATTACCTATTGAGTTATAGGTGATTTCGATTAGAGGTCGGGAAGAAGGGTAATATAATATGTATCACGGGCCGAAATTTCCAGGCCCGAGCCCGGCCTGGAAAAAAGTTACAAATTCTTCCCGAACCTGGCCCGGCCCGAGTGAATTTCTACAGAACATTGATCTTTATTCTTACGGAAGTGTTCAGACCAAAAAAACTTACCTTAGTATTTTTTTTTTTTTTCATATTTATAATTTCCATTTATGCAGAAGTGCCGTAAGGCTGCGATATTTATGCATTTAGTGAACCTCTGTTTGTTGTATGTAAATGTTTCAGTTATCATTAGTATTATTAATTCATATTCCACGTAATGAAGACATAAAAATCTAGAAAATGGTATATGGTAAAAGTGAAAATTTGTAGGACGGAATCGCATTGGAAAGAAAAAATACGTTCTTTTTTTAGCCGATGTAAATGTTTAATATCTTTTTTTCTCGCATATTGTTGTATTCATTTTGCATGAATAACAGTTTAAAAGAATTTTCAGTTTTCAGTTAAAAAAAAAATTCCGTCATAATCATGTTTTTTTTTTTTTTTTTTTTTTTTTTTTTTTTTTTTTTTTATGTGTTTAACTCTATTTTAATAAGCCTAATCTTCGATTCTTTAAAAAGAATAAATTCTAATGTTTGATTGAAGAATAATGACAATTTAAAAGTATATGCGTTTTTGCAAATTTTTTGGACCAAGCCAATTTTTACTGATTTATGAACAGACTTGGCCACGTCGAGAAAAGGATTTTCATACGGGATGGTTCAACAGGAACTGATTATTTTGGTCCGTGAAGACTTGAAAGAATGAAATCAGTCTCGGCTTCAAAAGGAAAAAAAAACATTAGTCCCAGCCCGATACTCCAGGGAAAAAGTAAGACCCGAGCCTGGCCCGGGCCGGCCCGTGCAGATCTCTAATTTTGATCACGTGGTAAAGACATGTTCGCCCTTACTCGAGTGCTTATTCTTCTTTCGCGCGGAAATTTGGTTTAAAACAACCATTTTTACATTATTTTCTGAAAGATCTACTGCTTTTGCAAAAAAGTTCAAAAAACAATTTGATTACATAATTTCTGAACTTCAACACCTGCTAGTTTCACACATTTCCGAATAAATATAAATTAAAACTTACGCCATAAAGCTGCTCTTTTGAATATCAGAACAGCCTTAACCCTTTAAGCGGCCTAACCGGGTTTTTCCGTCATGTAGTTTTTGGATTCAAAGGTTTATTTAACTCAAAATTGATATTAATGTTAATTTTTTTAATTGTATAAGAAAATAAATATCTAAGTATATAAAATAAAAATTCCCCAAAAAATACTTTCCTTAGGTATTATTCTATGAATAATTAAACTTGCATGAAAAATTCTGCAGGACGCTTAAAGGATTAAGACCAGTAGGCCCGATCCAGGCTTTCGCACTGCAATCTTTGAGTTTATTTTCAGCTACATTTTTCACTCATTTCTGATTTACGGCAATTTGCATTAATTAAACTATTCATTTAAACGAAATATTAGTGTTCTATGTCAAAAGCCTGTTCAAAAATATTTCGTACCCCAATCGTTGTGCGCTTTATATGTACCTAAAAAGATGGAAGTTAGCATCAGAAATAAAATCTATTATGATGTTTGATCTTAAAGTACGAAAATACAGTAGCAATGTTAGATGTATGTAAAAAGTCCTATCCAATGATACGTCATTTATCGTTCTAAACCAAGCATTAATTAAATTTATTATGCGATGAAAATTGTTTGGAAAATATTCTATACAATGATACTTCGTTCATCGCTGTACGCCAAGAATTAATTAAATTCATTATGCGATGGCAGTTGTGGTCAAAAAATTCTATCCAATGATGCGTCATTCATCTTTGTATGCCAAGCTTTAATTAAATTCATAATACGATTCCAATTCTCGGGGAAAATATCCTATACAAAGATACGTCATTCATCGTTGTATACGCTACATATAGTTGAGAAAAAGGAATGTTGACAACAGAAACAGTATACAGTATACCCACTAAAGTTCTTGCCACCCTCTTTAAGCTCTTCTCAAATCCAAATATGCAACTTTATAACATAGTTTCAATTTATTTTTGTTCTGAAATACATGGAAACTAGCTGGCGCTATTCTTCAGAAACTATAATATCAAACAGCTTTTGCGTTTTTATTTATTTATTTATTGTAAACGCAATAAATTTTTCAGACAATAATGTCAAACTGTTCGTTTTGAACCAATTTCCGCACGAAAGAAAAATAACCATTCAAATGGGGGGGGGGGGGGACTTGTTTGTTTCTTGATCAACATTGCTTATAACTCAATTTATACATCACAAAAAATGGAAAACACAGTTCAATTCCAAAATGTTTCCATGTTCAGGCCTTCATATTTTATGTCCTTCATTAAAAATGAATTTGTAAATGTGTCAAATCATTTTGCGTTTATTGAACAGAGTAGTTGAGAAAAGCCTCAATTTCAAACGGCTGCTGTTACTTTCAGGAAATTTTAGTAAAGTAGCTTTACTGAATTCCACCTGGTGTAAAACAACAGCATTAGCATTCCTATCTCAAAAATACAAAAAGATATGAAAAAAAAGTGGCTTACAAAGCTGTAAAGCATCATCGATTTAAGTACAAAAAGGCGTTTTTTTGGACATTAATGCAAAAAAAAAAAAAAAAAAAAAAAAAAATAGAATGGTTAAAACGTGCATTTCTTTTTTCGCGATTTCGTGTTTTCGTTCGTGATTATAGTAAATTTTCGTAAATTAAGATACATCTGTCTTTTTTACAGTGTATAATCAATAATCACTGAAAGTGCATTTTAAGTCGTGGTGTGCGTTTTTAAATTTAACTATTTTTTACTTTCTTCTATCTTTACAAGAAAAAAGTATTGAATTACTGAAAAATTTCCACTTCCGGTTTTCGATGGCTTTATAAATTTTATAAGGCCCTGAACACGATTTGATGGTCCTTAGAAAAAATTTGTCTGCCACTCCGTCACTCTGTAAGTCTATATGCGACAAAAATTTTGCGGACGATCTATCTCAAAAACTAATGCACGGAATTTCATAAAAATTTAGATTCTGTTAGACCATAATATGAATTGAAGCTGATTAGGTTTTGGTGTATATCGCTCAAAAGCTGATACTGCTATGCTGCATCAATCGCGATTTCTACAATAGCTCTAACTAATGGACGAATTTTCATAAAATTTTAGATGCGGTTAGTTCTTAATATAGTCTCATGCTGATTTTTTTTCTTTTTTTTTTCTGTGCAAGTTTAAGAGGTGGCGCTGTTATGTTGCATAATTCTCATTGTTACATGATTATCACAAATGCTCTACCTCAAGAACTAATGCACGAATTTTCATCAAACTTCATATACAGGTAATCCCTGATATAGATTAGTGTTATTTAGCTTTTGGTGTGAATCGCCTTACAGGTGGTACTGCTATTGTGCAATTTCACGATTTCACAATGGCTGTATCTCAAGAACAAGAATGATTTTGATCAAACTTCGGATTCAGTTAGTAACTGATAAAAACTGATCCTGATTAGTTTCTGATATACATTACCGAACATTTGGCACTGTTATACAGAATTTTCTAAGATTGCCACAATAGCACCATTTTAGAAACTAATGGACGAATTTTCATCAAACTGCAGATTCAGTTAGAAGTTGATGTAAGTTGTTGCTGGCTAGATTTTGATGTGAATCGCCAGACCGGTGGCGCTGCCTAAACTGCATTTTTGGGAAGTAAGTAGCATGTATGAGATAGAAAAAAGTTTCGGGATAACCACATCTGACTAGTTAGATTGAGTTTTCTTATTTGAGTTATTCTATTTTTACTTTGTTCTATCTTTACAAGAAGAAGGTATTGGATTCGTGTAAATTTTCGAATTCCGGTTTTCAATGGATTTACACGTTTTACGAAGTCAGAGAATCCCAAAAACATGTTTTTACAAAATATCTGTCGATGAATCTGTCTGTCTCCCCATCACTCTGTCACTCTGTGAGTCTGTATGTGACAAAAATTTTGTGGGCGCTCTATCTCAAGAACTGTTCCGCGCAATTTAACAAAACTTTAGATTCAGTTAGACCCTAATATAAACTAGAGTGTACATTGCCCAACAGATAGCGCTATTATGCTGCCTTTTTCACGATTTCAACAATAGCTATATCTCAAAAATCAATGGATAGATTTTCAGAAAACTTCAAATTCCTTTAGTCCTTGATATAATATGGTGCTGATTATCTTTTTCTGTAAATTTCCTAACAGGTGGCGCTGCTATGCGACATTATTCATAATTATCGCAACAGCTCTATCGCAGAAACTAATGCAGGAATTTTCATCAAACTTCCGATTCAGTTAGTTCCTTATTAGGTGCGTTCGTAATTATGTAAATACGTAGCACCTATTGTTGTCGTTCTGTCCGTCCGTCTATCCGTCTGTCTGTCTGTCCGCATATAACAACGCAAAAACTACCCAACTGAATCGTTTGAAATTTAAAATACATATAATTTTTTCGAGTCATTTCAAATTTTATGAAAATCGGATGCATAGATAAATTACAGGGACAATCAAAAGGATTCCGTTACATTATGGTCAATGGGGAAAAAAGTTTCAAATCCATTTTAATTGTTTGAAATTTTAAATACATAATTATTACATAATTTTGTCGAATTATTTCAAATTTTATCAAAATCGGATGCATAGTTCAACTACAGGGACAATCAAAAGTGTTCCGCTACATTACGGTCAATGGAGAAAAATGTTTCAAATGCATTTTAATGGTGTTACACTCATTCGAACTTAATAAAATTGATATGCATCTATAAAGTACATATTATAATATACATTTTGCATCATCTGTGGTGCAAAGAATATTTGTTATTAATTTACAAGGCCACACAAAAGTATTCTATTGCATAATAGTATAAGGAGAACATTGTTTGATGAGCATTTTAATTGTAATTAATTATTCAGAATTTTATGAGATTGATATATGAGAGTGATATTTTTAAAACTTCGTTATCGTACGAACGCACCTCATTTGCTACGCTTCACATGCAATTTCCAACTTGTATTAATTTAGTATTCATTAGTTTGGGAAGTAAATCGCTTAACAGGTGGCATTTCTATCGAAATTAAATTGCGATTACTGTAATGATCTTATCTCAAAAATTAACGCAAGGATTTTCTTCAAACTTCACATTCAGTTAGAACTTGACATAAGTTGTTGATGATTAAATTTTGTTGTAAATCACCTAACCGTGACGCTGCTATGCTTCATTTTTCTGGAAGTATAAATATGTATCAAATTCTGAAAATTTTGGTATTGCCACATTTAACTAGTTTTCATATTACTTGGTTATATACTCTATAGATCATGTACAAGGACGCAGACAAGTTTTCACCAAGATCCGTTTATTGGCGGAAAGTGCTGAATGGTAAACTTCAACTGTGCTATGCGTTTAACTGCATCAACTTTTAGTATAGCCTATAGTATATATTGATATTTATAGATTATATACAGGGTTACACAAATAAAATCACATATATTTCCGATTATTTAATGGTTATAGCAGAAATTAGAAAACTGTGAAGTTTTGCTATATTACTCTTGATTAGTTGAAAAATGTTTTATAATCAATGCTGTGCGCAGGATTTCTCGTTCTTTTTTGTAAAGTTCTCGTTGTAGAAAAAAAAATGTAATTAGATAATTTTGTCTGGGGCTGCCCTATCAAAATTAACAAAGTTTAAGATTAACTAATAAGAATGTATTTATTAAAATACAACACATTGCTCAGTGGTGCACAAAACAGGAATTTAAATATACATGTGTACAATTAAATTAAAATAAAACTATCAACGTTTCGCGCCATCTTCTGCGGGCATCTTCAGGAAAATATGCTAACGGAAGGATTAAGTTTGCATCTTGATCGAGAGATATTTATGAAAGTTTAAGATTTTGAAAATTTATGGCAAGACTATTGCACATTAAAACAAAACAATTTTATTTCCAGTTTTGTTTTCAGCACTTTTACAATTTTACATTTCCTGTTTATCACCAACCGCTAAAAAAAAATAAGGCTGTTCTCAAATCCGAAAAAGCTACATTATGATATAAGTTTTAATTTACTTTTGTTCAGAAATACATGAAACTAGCAGGTTTTATTGTTCAAAAACTATCCGAATCGAACTTTTTTTTTTTTTTTTTTTTTTTTTTTTTTGCAAACGTAATAGATGATTTAGGAAATAGTGTCAAAGTGGGAGCTCTGAATCGTATTTCTGTACAAAAGAAGAATAATCAGTCAAGAAAGGGCGAAAAATGCGTTTGTTTCGTGATCAAAATCATTTATAACACATTGGCAATTTATTGATCAAAAAATAGGAAACGAAGTTCGATCCCAAATCGCTTCCATAGTCAGTCCTTCCAATTTCATTTCTTTCCGTAAAAATATGAATTTGTAAATGTGTCAAAACGCTTTGTGCTTCTTGAGCAGAGAAGTTCAGAGCAAGCTTTAAAACATGTTTCAATCTTTTTGAAACACCCTAACAGAAAGTTGCATACAATTATATGCATGAAAATCATTGAAGTATAAATTTGTTATAAGAAAAAAAATAAAAATAAAAAAAGGGAAAAAAAAAAAGATTTACATGATACATTTTTCACGGTAGAATGCAGTAAAAAGAAGAAGATGAGTTTACCTTTTATTTTATTATTAAAATTGTTACTATTAATAGGAAAATGCTAACAGACGTATAAGATGTTATGTACAAAAATATAAAACAGAAACAATGCAGTATTGTGAGCCTTTTTGTTTTCTTTAAATTTTATTCCTACTTATTATAAAGAAAGGCAACCAACCGAATAATGGCAAGCAAAGCGCGCCGATCTAATCAAGGGAAATCTACCTTGTTTAATCGGACATGAAGGATACCTTGAGATATTTATGTAAATCGTGAAGAAGTAATGCCATAATAAAACAACGATTTTGTTACTCCTGTGCTTTACATTTTACTATTTTTCAATGGTAGTTTTAGTTACCGTAATTTCGGGTGTATAAGCCGCGGATCAAACAATTCTTTTTGGACCCAGAAATCTTATTTAGTGATTGAAGACAAATATTTAAGGCGATCTAACTAGTTATATTTGTTTCTTAAAAAATTCTGGGTCTAAAAAGAATTGTTTGATCTGCGGCTTATACACACGAAATTACGGTACTTTAGATTACAGGGTTCAGATGTGATATGATTGAAACATAATCTCAGCATATAATCGCTTCGAATCTAATATTTAATGCACCTTCAATTATAAGCGTTTTTGTGCTCTTTTCGTATACACTGAAGTAACAAAAGTCGTGGGATAGCGATATAAAAATATATAGATGGCAATAGTGTCACTTACAAAATGTATAAATGGTCAGCGCCTGGACATGACTTTAATTTGTGTTCAAATACTTCGTATGGAAAGGTTGATTATGAGATTATGGCCACACGGGGAGAATTAACGCATTTCGAACGCGGTATGGTAGTTGGAACTAGACGCATGGGACATTCCATTTCGGAAATAGTTACGGAATTCAACATTCCAAGATCCACAGTGTCAAGAGTGTTCTGAGAGTACCTAAATTCAGGCATAACCTCCCATCATTCACAACGCAATGGTCGACCACTGCCACTTAATGACCACGACTAGCGACAACTGCGCGTAGACTCGTCAGAGTGAACAGACATTCAGCACTGAGTAAAATAACTGCAGGAACGAATATGGGACTTCCGACGGGAGTGTCCGTTTGGTCAGATTCAGATTCAGTTAGGTGGGGAGGCCTACCATATGGCTTGAGCTCAACAAGCCCCACCTAACATTTATAAAAAAAAAAAAAAAAAAAAAAAAAAAAAAAAAAAAAAAAAAAAAAAAAAAGTACAATGTCAATCACAATGGGCTGCCCTATTTTTCAGGGCGAGCCCGGGAAATAAGTATCTAATATTTACAATGATAACATTACATTATTGCATGATGGTGTGTTTAGAATATTCAGACGTGTATTTTAACAACATAAATATTTACAGGTTCGAAATTAGAGGTGCGAAATATTTACAAGTACAATGTTCTATAGTTCATTTTGAAAGTGAATAAGTCCAATGAGTATGGTTCTTAGTAAGGTTCGAAAGTTCATTCGAGTCCATTTGAAAGTTAAAGAGGAGGCATCTGAAATAATGTCTGATTATCCTCAATGAGTTTTACACAGTTTATTATTTTGTCAAGAAGCCTAGTTTCTTTCAATATCATGTTGAACCAAGCTGCATCTGAAAGCGTAGAGGATTTCCGTATATGGTAAAAAGCAGTTAAGGTGCATGTCGTCAGGTAATGTAAGGAGTCACCGACTTCCCCACATGTGCAACGGTTAGAGTCTACTTTATTAAATGTTACAAGATAACTAGGGAAGGGTCCGTGATTGGTGGTGAAGAGATAGAGGTTGCGATGGAACAGCAGGTTTTCCAGAGAAACCTTGGGAACTAGGTTGTAAGTATAGCGACCAGTCTCTCCATAGT
The DNA here is from genome assembly GCA_964019185.1 of Maratus speculifer. Lineage (NCBI taxonomy): Eukaryota > Metazoa > Arthropoda > Arachnida > Araneae > Salticidae > Maratus > Maratus speculifer. Next base: position 183,390,388 of record OZ025296.1, on the reverse strand, counting down.
CCCACTCTTGTTGCCATTCTGCTATGACCTGGATTTTAACTTGCCTCCGCAAGTAAGAAGCTGGAAGTGGTAGGAACTTAAACAATGTTGATTCTTTACCCTCTGCTGCTTGTTTCGCAAGATGATCAGCCATTTCGTTACCAGCACAACCAGAGTGGCCTTTCACCCAGTTAAATTTTATAATCTTTTTGGAGCTCTGTAGGGCCAGTATTATTTCGACTATTAGTAAGTCTTTTGAGCATATGTCCTGTATTGCTTGAACACTTGAAAAACTATCCGTATTTATTGTCATTGTTTTAAATGCACTTCCTTCTGCCCATATAATTGCATCCAGGATTGCCGAAAGTTCCGCTTGGTATATGCTATTTTCTGTATTAAGCTGAACCTTAGATGTGTGAATTATGTTATCGCCTTGGTAGACACAGACGGCATAGCCAGTACCGGAGTCCATTCTCGATCCATCCGTGTAGATCTGCACTTCTGACTGTTGGTCACCCTCTTCTTGAGTGTGAAAATAATCTTGAAAAGGGGAGATCCGTGCCGAGGAAGTTTTTGTTTGATAGAAGAATGGTAAGTGCTGTTCGAACGGCATACCCAGCCTGAGTAATCTCCCTTGCGCTGTGATTTGCTTCAATCGGAGGGTTATTGGCAGAACACCTGTCAAGACACATAGCGCATTAGCCGCCGTTTTGTTATAAGCTCTTGAAATTAAGAGAAGAAGCTGATATTGGATTGAATTCAAAAGGCGAGCACCATGTTTTTTCTGTAATCTGGGATACCATACAGCTGCTGCATAGGAAAATTTCTTCTCTAGTATATTGTTATACCAAATTTTAAGTATAGATTTCCCCAATCCACCTTGAGTGGAGGCAAATTTCATCAAGTTTTGAGAAACCTTCAACAACTCTTCACGTTTATCATTGAGATGCGGCAAAAAAGATAAAGTCGAGTCAATTTTAATACCGAGGTATAATATTGAATTCTTAGAGCGGATTGAATGCCCATCTATCCTGAGAGTTGGGGGACGTCGTAAATATTTTCTTCCTCGACGAATGTTTAAGGCTTCACATTTATCATAGGAGATTCTTAAGTTATGCCGAGTGGCCCAGTTACTTATTATATCCAAAGCTAATCTACCGAAATCTTCCAGGATTTTCCTTGTTCTCCCTTTCAAGATCAACAAGATGTCGTCAGCATAGATCACCGCCTTTATCCCATGGTCCCTTAATAAACGCAGGAGAGTATTAATAAAGATCCTCCAGAGAAAGGGGCCAAAGCAGGACCCCTGAGGGCAGCCCCTTTGAAACCAGTGTACCTCGTCCGACAGCCAATGCACAAAGGCTCCACGCCGAGAAAGGAACGAAGATACTGTATTACAGTACGGTTCTTCAACCTCTAAATTTCTAAGTTCTTCTATTGTAAAGTCCCAGGGTAGAGAATCAAATGCAGATTGAATATCGATTGAAACCAACGTTATGTAATTATCTTCCAAAGAGAACAAATCAATTATAGAGAACACTTCCTGAATTGCTGTTTCAGTCGAGCGCAATTCCATAAAACCATGTTGAGCCGGTAGTAGATGCGGTGTATTCAATAAAGAGTGGTTGATTCTTCTTAGGAGTAATTTCTCAAATACTTTGCCAAAAATTGGCAACAATGATATAGGTCTATAAGACCTTGGGTCTTCCGGCGGCTTACCTTTTTTCAGAAAGTACACCAGTTCACCAATTCTCCAATTCTTCGGAAAATAGTTTAACTGAAGCAAAGAGTTGTACATATCCAGTAACAACGAAGCGTTAGATTTAAATATTTTCCTTATTATTCTATGATCTATATTGTCTATTCCTGGTGCTTTGTCTTTGTTGAAGGAGAAGATTGCCACCTGCAGTTCTTTTTCAGTGAAATGAGGGACTAAGTTTACCGGATTAAATGCTGGTTCCTGTGTTTCTTCCGATGGACCGAAGATTCTGGTTGTTAAGTCTGTGTAAAATTCAGCTCTTGATTGTATTTCTGTGAGAGAGTCGGAGAGTGAGTATATTTCTGTTCTGTAGAAATTCTGGAATGCTACTTTTTTTGTTTTCCCATAGGGATCTCTTGTTTTCTTACAGAAGTCCTGCCATGCCGAACGCTTCGCTTCCAGAATTGCTTTCTTGTACAGGGCTCTTTCTTTTTTATAGCGAAATTTATCTTTGTCCGTGGAACTTGCGAGTTTTGACTTTCTATACAAGGCTTTGACGAAATTTCGCTTTCTTCTGAGAGCATCTGACCACCATTGAATCCTTGGGACATGTGTACTTGGACGTTTCTTGAAGTTCTTTTCACAGGTTTCTATGAGTATACTTAGGAAATCCGTGTATCTTGTTTCGAAGGTTGTACTATCTGTAATTTCTTTAAAATGTATATTACTTCTTTCAAGACTTCCTTGCAAGTTATGAATGAATCCTTTGAGAGACACGTTTTTCGTTCTATATCTACGCTTTGGCAGTTTAGGAATTTGAGTATTCAGCTCTATTGAGATTAAGCGGTGATCCCCATAATTCAAGTCTTCCTCTGTGGACCATGACTTTATCCAAGGAAAGACGGAAAAGGAAGCCAAGGACACATCAGGCCAACCTTGTAAATGTGATACCTCGAAAGTTGGCTTGCTGTTTGGATCGTTGACTGACAACAGATGAAAGCGTTGCATTTGCAGAATTAATTGTCGTCCTCTTTCGTCATCCCTTGGGTAACCCCACAGGGCACTATGAGCATTGAAATCCCCCAGCAGTAAGAAGTCTTTGCTCAGACCTCTTAGGTTCGACCAGTCCTGTAAATCTGCCTCAAGATTTGAAGAGGGGGGTGTGTATTGTGATCCTATTGACAGAATCCCTGAGTCAGTTTGTATATTGACAAAAACCGAGTGATCGAAAGCCTTCAATTGTATGTGTTGAATATTTTGATCTATAATCACTATAAAACAGTTTCTAGTATTCGAGCTATATGCTGCTACTGACGAGGGAAGGCCATAAGGTCGTCCTTCTGTAACTGCACAATCCTGCAAGCAGGCTATACTGTATTTTTCTTCAATTAAATATTTTACTAAGGAAGAAGTCATTGCTTTCATTTTCTGCAAGTTGATTTGAGCTATTAGTAAAGGTGTTTGGTTAGCTTCTGCTCTTATTCTTTGAGAGTTAGTGTTGTTGTTTGATTCTTGTGTTAATTTGGTGGTGCCTTTTTCTGCTATCTATCGATAATTGGGAGGATTCCCCTCCCTTTGTTGATAATGTTTGTCGTTATAGTAAACTGTCCTGAACTTGACGGTACGGATCTCTCTCTGAGGCTTTGGTGTTGAGGTGATAGTGTTATAGTTTCGTCTTGAGGCACGATCTAATTTTTGCTCTGGACGGCTATATTTAGTCTTACAGGAATATTCCATGTCTTGTGAATTATTGGAGTTGGTTGGTGATGCTGTACGAAAGTTATTTCGTTTATGAGATTCCTCCAATGATGGAAACTGTTGAGAAAGATCTAGTACATGTTGAAATGGTCGATAGTAGTTACGTAATCTTTCGGCTCTCTCTTCTAAGAAGACAGGACATTTGAGAGAGAAGGCCTCGTGGTTCGTGTCGTCGTACTGTTCCCTTTGACAGTTTATACAACATGTATAATTTTTGTCACAGTCTTGTGTTGGATGTGGGCCTGTACATTTGGCACAGACTGTTTGATATTTGCATCTCGATGTTATATGATGGTTGAAAGCTTGGCAATTTGTGCAGCGTAGCACTTTGATGTAGAATTCAATTCTTATTTTGTCTATGAAGATTTGAATAGCTTTCAGGCGTTTAAGGTGTCTGCAATCTTTAGCTGAGGCTTCTATCACCCAATTTAGATGCGTTTTATTTTTAGTAACCATAGATTTTATTATTGAAAATTTATCTTCAGTGAAATATTTGTGATACTTTAATTCTCTTTCAAGATCTTCTTTTGTGACATCTTGCGGAACTCTAAGGAGTATAATCTTCATTTTTCTGCTGTCTGGGTCGATGATGTTAAGCTTATCGTTTTTATTAATTAGTAAGTCTGTTAACTTCTTTGCATCTTCTTCTGTTGTGAGTAAGGCTATGTTGTTATTTCTGGTGATCTTAGTATTAAAGACCCTTGGTCTTTTCACGTCGCTTTTGAGTTCATTACGAAGAACTTTATTTATTTCGTTAATTTCTGAAGTCGTTGGCGGGACTATTACCAACTTCTTGACTGGAGGGTCAACTTGAAGAACTGATGGTTCGTTATTTACATGATTATTCGGTTGTGGTAAGGTATTGTTCAATAGTGTTTTGAATTTGTCCAATTGTTTTGAGAATTGCTTGTTAATGTTCGTTATTATGTCATTCTTTAATGAGTCTACTTCAGATTCACGTATGGTTTGTTCTAATGCTTGAATTTGAATTTCCTGTTCCTGGCTGCGATTTATCAGGTCTTCAATTTTCGTTTTGCACGCCTTGTGGAAGCTATCTTGGAGCATTTGTAACGGAAGGTATTTACACTTTTGACGTTTGAACTTGTCAAATTCTTCTGCTAAATCCTTGTTATGAGAGTCCAGATATTTTTGGAGGTCTTGGGACATGATTTTTATTTGTTGTGTAACGATCAGAATATTCTTGAGTTCTGGGATATTTAGATGATCCAGGTTATCCAATTGCACAGGATGCTGTTTCTTGTAACCTTTCAGTATTCTTAGAAATTGTTTTACATCTTTGTCGTTCCATGTTTTCCTTCCGAATCTGATAAAGTCATTTTCCAGAGCTTTTCTCCCTTTGGAATATGCATCTGAATCTTTCGTGGATGTAGTGATTGTTTGATTACCTAGTTCTCTTAGTTTCTTTTTGACTAGGTGTTGTGACAATGGAAGAGATAGAGTATCTTCTTGGGAGAATTGTTCCGAGGGGTCCACTTCATTATCCGAGCCGAAAGCTTCGCTTTGTACTGAGTACTGCGATGCGTCTTCGATCTCTTGTTCTTTTGATAGAAGAATAAGCTGTTCCATTGATTTTTGGATTTTTTGTAAGTCTTCTCGTCTTTGGAATAGTTGAAGATCCAAGTCTTCTAATTCTTTATGTTTGGCATCCAATTCTTTTTCTAAGTCATAGACTTTACCTTCTATTTCTGATAGTTCGACTGTTGATCTTGGATTTCTTCTTTTATTTGAGAGGGGTGTTGGTAGGGACTGAAATTGGACTAATTCTGGTGATGAATGACTTGCTTCTGAATCCTTGTCTTCCTTAACGGAATTGATACTGGATCCTGGCGAGTCCTGTTCATTATTCATTTTGATTATATTCACTATTTGTAAATATTCTATGTAATCTTGTCTTTCTCTTATTAATTCCAAAAATGTATTCTTATCCTGTTCGATTTGAGCCTTTCTTGTAGGGTCTCCCTTGGAGCGTAGATCTTGCACGATTTTGTACAGGAGTTGCTTAGGATCTATTTCATTTTCAGTATCATCTTCACAAGTGGTTGAATCCAGCATTTGGGATTTCGATTCACAGGGAACATCAGTATTATCTGCTGGCCTTAGGCTTTCCAGCTCCGAGTCCATGTAGGACAGTTTTGTTTCCAATTGCAGCTGAAAGTTCATTGCTTCAGCATTGCCTCCTTCCAAGTGACTTGAATAATGACGAAACATTTGATCAAATAGAAGAACTGGGCTTAAGTTCAAGGATGTTACGTCCTGATATTTAAACAAGAGCCTTCCTTGTGAAGACAGGAAAGTCATTCGTTTTGATTTAGTTTGAGGCATTATGTCACCGTTTAAAATAATGTAGTAATATTGCAAGAACTTAAGTTCTAACTTGGCTTCTATCAGATAATTTTACTATATAGGTTATAAAGATTTATATAATTCAAAGAATATTACTAATACTAATTCGGATCAGGGCATCGCTAGCTCTCCACCAAACATCTTTGAAAGAAAGGATAGATAGACAGAAGATAGCAAAAATCAATAACCTAAGTTATTGGAAATGACTTTAAAAAAATATATATATTTTTTTAGGGGTCATAATTTTAAAATAAAATAAAATAAAATAAATAAAAATAACGATAGGATAGACAGCCGAAAACGGAAGAGGAGGGGGAGTGAGATTTGGTTCCCGTGTCACAAAGCAGAGACATAGCCTCGGAATTTCTCTACGGAAGTATAAATTGATAGACAAATAACTTATAAACAATACTGACTAATAGTAATAAGACAAGAGTAATCAAGTTATATACAATATTTACACAATATTTACAAAAATCAGTAAAACTCCACCATTAGCAAAAAAACTGTAGGGGGCGCTCGGAACGAGATAATGATAAGCGGGACAAACTTCTGAGGTCCTGCAGAGATGTTAGATACCAAACAAGGGTATTCAAAAATGAAAAGCAGTAAAGCTGAAAATGTTAAGCTTGGAGAGAATAATGTAGTCAAACCCTACTACAGAGGCCTTCTAAATGCCAGAGGGTAATAAAGAAGGAAATATAAAAAGAATAAAAGACTTAATAACTGGTACTAAAGAAAGATTAAAGAGAGAAGGCAGAAATAAGAAATAATGAATATTCCACCATTTATGAAAACTAACTATAGGGGCGATCGAAACGAAAAAAAAAAAAAAAAAAAAAAAAAAAAAAAAAAATAGGAGCGACAAACTTCTAAAATCCTGAGGAGAATATTGAAACCAAACAAGGGTAGTCTAAAATGAAAAACATGGAAGTTAAAAATGTTAAGCAGGGTGAGAACATACTCGAACCCAACTACTAATAGGGAAAAGAAAAAGAGATTTTAAAACATATGACTTTGACAATTTGTTAAAAACTCCAGGAAAGAAAGTGGGGCAGAAATAAGCAAAACTTTAAATTTGAGTTGGCAACCGTAGTAGGGCAAGTAGACTGAATCAGAGAAGGCAGTTAGTGTTGAAAGGTAGTAATTATGACCAAACACCGATAAACGCTTCAAAAAGAAGTAAATTAAGCTAAGTAGTGAAACTGCCCCGTGCTGCCCCATAACTTAGCAACCCCTATATATAACAAGAAAACAGAATAGCCAAAAGATGCCCCTTGAAAAACTTGATGGCCGAAAGTGGCTTAGTCAGATGAGTCACGATTTCAATTGGTAAGAGCTATGGATGGGTATGGATGGGTACGAGTATGACGCAAATCCCATAAAGACATGGATCCAAGTTTTCAACAAGGCACTGTGTAAGCTGTTGGTGGCTCCATGATGGTGTGGGTGGTATTTACATGGAATGGACTGGGTTCACAGGCCAAACTGAACCGATTGTTAACTAGAAATAATTACGTTCGGCTACTGGGAGACCATTTCCAACCATTCATGGACTTCATGTACCCAAACAATGATGAAATTTTTCAGGCTGACAATGCACCATGTCACCGGGCCATAACTGTTCGCGATTGGTTTGCAGAACATCCTGGACAATTCTAGCGGATGATTTGGCCACCGAGATCGCCCAACACGAGTCCCATCGAACGTTTATTGGATATAATCGAGTTATCGGTTTTTGCACAAAATTCTTCTCCGGCAACACTTTCGGAATTATGGACGTCTACAGAAGATGCACCGCTCAATATTTCTTCAGAAGACTTCCAACGACTCGAGCAGTCCACGCCATGTTATGTTGCAGCACTTCGCCGGGCAAACGGTGGACCGACACGCTATTAGCAGGGTATCCTATGATTTTTGTCACCTCAGTGTAGAGGTCTGCACGGGCCCGTGGCCCGTACCCGGCCCGGCCGCTAATTTCCGTTTACTCAAGGATACAGCGCTTGGCGAAATTCAAGGTGTGCCAAATGTTTTGACTAGCATCTACGCATTTTCTTGAGCATCATGGCTGCTTCAGACATTTTACTTACAATTTTTGTCGTATATGAGGCACTTGGAAGCTGTTGTAGAGTATCAGAGGCATAGCGAGGTGGTTAAAGCGGAAAGCTTGTAGTTATAAGATTGCGAGTTGTGTCCTTGCTCTTGTAGATTTTTGTTTTGATTTTTATTTAAGTAATCAATAAAGAATGCTATAAAACTCAATTACTTTGTATTAGTTTTACTGTCAATTAGACAATTAAATTTTTATTACAATTAAGTTATAAAATTTAATTTAAAATTTTATTACATAAAGTTTAATTTGAAATAAATATAAATAATTAATATAAGTTTTTAAATTCTGCTTTTTAATAATTAAATAAATATAATTTAAAATACAATAATTATTAAAATAAAATAAAAAATATTTTATTTTAGTTATGCTACCACCGTGTTGTAAGAAATGAATATCAAATTAGTAAAACCAATTTATTAAAGTTCTTATGTTTTAAAATGAGGCATCATTCATACACACACACACAATATATATATATATATATATATATATAAAATATTTATTAGTATTTATTTTAATAATTACTGTTTCATTTACATTTATAAAGTAGTGAAACATAAAAATATTAATTATAAATATTCAAATTTTAATATTTCTATGTATTTAATTAATGATAATAATTAAAGAAAAAAAAAGGAAAATCTTTAATCTTCCACAAACATAATTTAAGATTTTCTTTTAAAAAATTATCAATATTTAAATATATATAACTAATATTAACTATTTATTAATTAATATTAATATATATATAATTATAAAATTATATTAATTAACATTATTAATTATTACATATATAACTAATATTAATAAGTATTATCATTTAAACAGATAATTAATGTTTTTAATGTTTTCTTTTAGTGATTTGTTATTAGTTCTCTTCAATTTTCAGTGTCTAGTAAGATATTAAATATTAAAAAAAAAAAAAAAAAAAAAAAAAAATCCATATTAGATAAAAACTTTTAAGGTGTTTTTTTATATATATAAAACGTGATCTTTGTTTTGTATTTGTACTTTGTACAAATTCAATCAGTATATGCATGTATATTTAGTTTAGACTTATCAATTTATGAATAGGAAGGGTGCATTAAATCAGTGTCACAAAAGTTGGTGTAAATTCCCAAACATATTTTATTTCAAATGAAAAATTTCCAAGTATAAAAAATATCTTAATTTTAACACAATTTATTATTAATTGAAATACATACTTTTTTGATGATTCTTAGAATCTGGAAACTATACTTTTTTTTTTTTTTTTTTTTTTTAATATGTTATTAACGTTAATGATACATTTGTAAGACATCAAAATCTGAATAGATCGGAACAGATGATATCGAAATTATATGTACATTTTCTAACTATATAATTAAATGACCTAACTATATAACAACTATATAATATACACATATATAATATTTAAGTAGACATGTATGAATGTATAAGTTCATACATACTATGTACATATGTTGATATTTATGAATATATTCATATATATTTCCAACATTAAGAAGTTTTAATTTATCAATCTTAGTGCATTGCTATACTTGGTGTTATATATCACATTAGTAAAATAAATAAATAAATAAAAATTTGATATAACAGATCTCAGTATTTTCTTATAAAGTACTTGAATTGATACTTAACAAGAAAATAAATTAAACAAAATAAAATTTATTTTTAGCTATTATCATGTAATTTATCCGAATACAATAACAGCTCTCTTTCATTCTTTTTTTATTTTTTCATTATTATATTATTCATTATAAACTGAAATACTATAAAAAATGTAAAGAAATATACATTAAAATTTACAAATTAAGTTAACACAACAAGTTACTCGTATATATTTAATTAATATTTGGTCATATATAAAAATAAAATTCCATTAAATTTATTATTATTTTTCTTTTCAAATAAATTATTTGTATAATACATTTTTTTCAGTAGATGGCGACACTGTACGATGTTATCAAGGAATCTCGGAAGAGGAGTGAATTATGGGTGGAATAGCATTTGGCACACCTTGAATTTCGCCAAGCGCTGTATCCTTGAGTAAACGGAAATTAGCGGCCCGGCCCGGCAAAAAAATTGGACGGGCCAGACAGGCCGGGCCGATAAAAAAATTTTCGGGCCTGCCGGCCCGTTCTGAAGATTTAAGCAGAAACGATAAAATATGGGCTATTTTCAACGAAAATGGTTTTAACGAGAGTAAGTATAAATGTGGCCATACTAGTTTTACAGCATCAATATAAAAATGCACAGTGTATCGGCATCGGAGAATTACATTATGTGTAACCCGTTTTAACATTTTTTTTAGCTGACTCATGCCGGTCCGAGATCACGCTTGCATTATTTTTCTACATATAGACTGGCCGGACCGATACTGGACTTAATTATTGGCAGAAAACATGATTTGTAAAATTATTAACAGTGATAAAGAACTTATGTTAGCTTAGTCTTCGGATATATACTTCTTGATGATTTTTAAATTAATTTCTCAATAATGCGAAAGTTTGACACATTTTCTGATTATCTTTAAATTATAAAAGTATAAAAGTGATAAGCCTAACTATTGAAGGAATCTGGAATCGGATAGCGTTTTTTATTTTTGGTAAATAAAATACTTGTATAACCTTGTTGAGATATAATAGTTTTCAAATGATTGCAGGTTTTTCTCCCTTCCCTTGCTATTGCTTTCGGAAATTCTATTCAAAACGCTAATTATGACAGTATTTTATTTGTTTGCAGTATTCTTAAATTGCTTTTATCAAAAAATGGATAACGCCATTCGATTATATTAGTTTCTGAATAAAGATATCTGCTATTCTTATGTGTTTCTGAGAAAAAAAAAATGAATTTAGAAATGTATCAGAAAGGAGTTTCTTTGAATTTAAGAATGAATTTGGATTTGAAATCTATAATAAAATGACATAGAAATATATTTATAAATCTTCTTTTATTAAACAGCTTCAAAATTAACGATGTTTTTAGCTTTCTTTCTTTTTTTTTTATTCTAAGCCATATTGATTTTTTAATGAATCTTTATTCGAATGTTGAAAGCCTAAGAATCTAAGTAATCATTAATGTTATTAATGTGTATTTGCTGTAAAATATACTGTAAAATCATTCCATAGATATGTATGCAGTATTCTTTAAGGGAATCTTAGTTATATGATAAAAATCTGAATTTTTTAGAAATCGTAGAAATTGTAACGGGCCGGGCCGGGCCTGTTTTCGCTGATTTTTGTACGGGCCGGGCCCGGGCCGAACTTTTGAGTTTTACAACGGGCCGGGCCGGGCCCGGGCTTGGAAATTCCGGCCCGTGCAGACCTCTACCTCAGTGTATATTGTGTATATTATATTAATCAAGATATTAATCGAGAAATTATATTAACATAAATTATGTTAATAATATTAATCAAGAGACCCAAAGTTGAGTATAATTAATTACCATAGATAGGATAACTGCACCATAAAATATTAAATGAAATACATGTGTTAAAACACATAAACTTGCTCAGTGATAACATATAAACAAGAACGGTTTTATGAACTTGAACAAATAAAATTAACGATAAAGCACAATATCGACGTTTCGAACTGCTTCTGCAGTCGTCTTCAGGATGAATATGATGTTGAATTGTTGAAAAGTCTAAAGACGAAAGCTTCCGGTCGAGTCCTGATCAATTATATGAATCTAATAATTAATCTAATCAAATTACAAATCATATAATTAATCAAAACTCGTCAGAAAGCTTTCGTCTGTAGACTTTTCAACAATTCAACATTACATTCATTCTGAAAAGAGTGCAAAGCAGTTCGAAACGTCGATACTATTCTTTATCCTTAATTTAATTTCTATAAGTTCATAAAAAGGTTCTTTCTTATGTTATTATTGAACAAGTTTATTATTTTGTATTTGTGAATCCAGTAACTTTTTTTTTTTTTTTTTTTTAATAGAGCAAAAACTAAACTCTGTGGCTATACGATTTATGAACGATCTGGGCTGACAGTGGCCATCTCTGTTTTCTTTACCCTTTCGCCCCGAGACGCTACATAGCATATGCACCTGCTAAGATGGTTAGCCTAATGCGAGACCGTCGGTGTTTTGTTGTGCATTGGAAGGTGGCAGCACAATCGACCACCACATCAAGTTCATGGCTGAAATTCCAGAATTGCCAAAAAATTCATCTGCATATTAAATCGCAATCGGTCTGCCAAGTCATATTTTGATGGAAAGCACCTGAAACTCTGATTTTAGCTGCTGACTTTTAGGTTTACCATTGTAGTTTCATGCTCCAAGTCCTCTATATTTTCATACATTTGGGTGCAAGAAAACATATTGGTAAACCTGCGTATCAACTGCTAAAATTGGGCTTTCAGACTCTCTTCAGACTGCTAAGTGTTTCAACAAAGATACGACTTGGCAGACCGATTGCGTTTTGCAAATTATTTGGTTAGCTTAATCACAATTTGGTCAAATTGTGATTACACTAACCAAACAGTTTTGTTAATTCAACAAAATGTTGGTTAAAATTTGGTCATTTCAATCAAAATTTTTTGTTGGGGCTATATCAACCAAAATTTAGCAGTTTTAACAAAACAGTTTTTTACGTGTAACGATGTCTGCTGTTATGTTTCTTCATGCATTTGTTTATTGTTTACTTTAGTACTGAATTTCAACATATTTCCAGTAATCCCAAGTGGCACCAAAAAGCGAGCTGAATCGAACTGACCATGGAAAGTTTCCTCATCAGGGCTTGCACGTGAGCGGGAGCAGGAGCAAGTGTCAAGAGGTCTTGACCGCGATCGCGCACTGACGGTGAAAGTAAGAATTGAATCTGGAAATCAGATTTTTTCGGGGTCATCGGATTCAGATGACTATGCTTCATTGTTTCTTCGCTGTATTGTTAGAGGAAAACGATGCCCTTTTTCAAAGTAATATAATTTCGAGTCACAATAGTTTATCAAAATAAGATATTACGGTAGAGCATAAGCATCAGAAGTTGGGGGGGGGGAGGCATTGCTCCTCCCTCATTCTTGATATTTAATTAACTAAATTATCTTTTTACCCAAAAGGCTTTTATATGTATGTATATATACAAGTAAAATTTATTTTTCATAAGTGACCTAAGGCTGTTCTCAAATCCAAAAGGAGTAATCTCCTGATAAGTATCGTAATTCATTTTTGTTCGGAAACGCATGAAATTATCAGGTTCAATTCAGAATCTATACAATAGAAGCTTGTTTTCGATTTTTATAATGAAAAGCAAAAAATCTTTGAGAAAATATCATCAAAGATTACGTTTGGAACCAAATTTCTAGACACAACAGCGATAAAAAGACGCAGTGTGACACAGTGTGATAGTAATCGCTTATAATCTGACAATAAATTACTTATTGAAAAATGGAAAACAACATTCGATTCCAAATCGCATCAATAGCCAGACCTGCCGATTTCAATGCATTTGAGTTTAAAGCTGATCTCAACTGTTCTGCTCAACAACTCCTTTTGACACATTTACAAATTCACCTTTTAACAGAAAAATATAAAATTGGAACACCTGACTACAGAGACTGTTTAGAATAGAACTGTGTTTTCCATTTTTTGATCAATAAATTACCTATTGAGTTATAAGTGATTTTGATCAGGTGACAAAGAATTTTTCACCGCAGTTTGTGTGATTGATCTTCTTTCGCACGGAAATTCTGTTCAAAACGTACAATTTGACGTTTTTTTAAAAAAAAAATCTATTGCATTTGCACAAAAAAAAGGGAAAAGGAAAAATTTGTGCGATTAGATAGTTTCTGAACAACAGTATCTGCTAATTTCATGCATTTCCGAAATGAATTAGAAAATTTCATGTTTGTAGTGGTGGATACTGCAGAACAGACAAAATAATTAAGTGCTAACATAAATTAAACAAAAATTTTAAAATGCGTTCGTAATTATATAAATATTTAGCACTTACAGTTGTCCGATGAGGGACTTTATATAGGTCACGCGCAATAGTATTTAACATATATTATATTTGGATATAGTCCCTCATCTTTTTGCTTCTTTTTGGGAACAACAGATTTCGATCTTGTTCTGTCGACGATCACTTTCAGAATTTTCAAACAATGTTTTTGAGATTTTCACAAAAGTTGTTCTATTCATTTCGCTAATACGTTATGTACACTATATTTTGATTGTATTCGTGCATGCGCTGCAAAGTGTTGTTTACTGAACTTACTTATTTTTTAATTCTGATTACAGAGTACTGTGTATAATATTGTTTTTCACGATTTCTGAAAAGAACATTCTTTTATATTAAAAACTGCAAATTATAAGCAAAACACTTGGTGAAAATATTAATTGTTTTTATAAAAACCTTAATTTTTCCACGAGTATAGATGCTATCCTCATAAAAATGAACATAGTTTACAGCAAGAAGTTTCTTTATCATGTGCTATAGTTTCAAGGCTTTTACAGAGTAATCTAAAAAATATTCGTTTTTCTTTAATTTTTTTTACGCTGTCCTACAGTGTTAAGAACAAAAAAAAATTCCCGAAAATATAATGACGTTTACTGTGCAGTTTACGCACCTGAAATTCCAGGATAATGTTTTACAATTTTTTCTAGACATTTAACAAAACGTCTGAAATTACAAGTGAACCAGTCATCGTGGGCGATATATAGTGTATTTTTAAGCAATAAGTCTATGGTTCACGTTCTGAACAAAGCACAAATGTACTATCGCGTACTTTACATTCCATTATTTTGACATAATGAAAGCTGTTTAGACAGAAAATTGTGTGATACCGTGCAAACGTTTGTAATTACACATTCCTCGAAATATTTTATTCTTTTATCCTTTGATAAATATAATTCAGACTTAACTTAGACTCTCAATTCCTCTTCTTCCCAAATTCAAAGGTTTTCTAAAACATTTATGAATACTTTTTTTTTTTTTTCGGAATCATATAAAATTGTTAGATGTCTTTGCTTAGAAGTTATGTAATCGAATGTTATTTTCTACTTTTAAGAGAATATCGTCGAAGTGATAGTTTTCAAAAGAATTTCCAAACGCGATAGCGCGGGAAATGTGAAAAACCTATCGCTATGTGGCAACAATCACTTATCACTAGAAAAAAAAAAAAAAAAAAAAAAAAACTGTTCGATTCCAATTGTATGGCCAGGACTCAACTTAAGCAGGGGCACGCGGGGCAATTGCCCGGTGCCCCGAGAGTAATTAGAATTTTCACTAAAAAATACCAAATGATTAAAATTAACTAAAATTTATCAAAATTCATATATTTTCAAATATTTAGGAAGGTAAGAGTGGTCCTCCTTCCTCTCTTTATGCGAAAAACAAACTACATTAGAAAATTATTGATTTTCTAATGTAGCTTTCTAAGTTTTATTAATTTAAATAATTTTCTAAATTTTATTATAACAACTTAGTATTCTATTCTTTTCAAAAGAAATTCTTTATTAACATTTTCCTCTTAGCGTGGAAAGTTTACCTTGCGTGGCAAGTTACGACACTTAAAACCACTAATTATGACCAATTTGCGACATTTTCTTTTAGCCATCTTCTAACGTACGTAGAAAAGCAAAGAAAACAAAGAGATATTTCAGTCAACCAATCTGTCATTTTTAGGTGCGTTCGTAATTATGCAAATACGTAGCACCTATTGTTGTCGTTCAGTCCGTCCGTCCGTACGTCTGTCCGTCTGTCCGCATATAACAACGCAAAAACTACCCAACCGAATCGCTTGAAATTTAAAATACATAATTATTACATAATTTTGTCGACTCATTTCAAGTTTTATGAAAATCGGATGCACAGATCAATTACAGGGACAATCAAAAGGATTCCGTTACATTATGGTCAATGGGGAAAAAAGTTTCAAATGCATTCTAATCGTTTCAAATTTAAAATACATAATTATTACCTAATTTTGTTGAGTTATTTCAAATTTTATCAAAATCGGATGCATAGTTCAATTACAGGGGCAATCAAAAGTATTCCGTTACATTACGGTCAATGGGGGAAA
Source organism: Maratus speculifer (assembly GCA_964019185.1). Taxonomy (NCBI): domain Eukaryota; kingdom Metazoa; phylum Arthropoda; class Arachnida; order Araneae; family Salticidae; genus Maratus; species Maratus speculifer. Next base: position 183,374,435 of record OZ025296.1, on the reverse strand, counting down.
ATGTTTCAAATGCATTTTAATGGTGTTACACACATTCGAACATAATAAAATGCATATGTATCTGTAAAGTACATATTATATATACATTTTGCACAATCTGTGGTGCAAAGAACATTTGTTATTGGTTTACAAGGCCACACAAAAGTATTCCATTACATAATGATATAGGGAGAACATTATTTGGTGCGCATTTTAATTGTAATTAACTATTTATATATTTTTTTTGAGATTGATATATGAGAGTGATATTTTAAAACTTTGTTATCATACGAACGCACATCATTTGCTACGCTTTACGTGCAATTTCCAACTTGTTTTCTCTACCATCATCCTGCTGGTACTTTTTCTTAAAGTTATGACTATCTTTTTGTGATGCCTTGTATATACAGATGTGAACTGCGCAGAGTAGGAAAAATTATACATTACAATACACATGAAGTTTAATCCTAGCCACTTGCACATTATTCACAAAAAAATCTATCAATAGACAGAAGAGAGCCTCACAGAATGATGTTTGCCTCGGAGCCCCTCATAGCCTTAGTCGGGTCCTGTGTACGGCTCCCCAACTTTATGCCTTTACGTTTAAAAAGGTAATCAAGAAATGTGTCTGAAAGTTTTGCGTTATTGAACAGGGAATTTTTAGAGCTACTTAAAATAAAAGGAAGAAAAACACATTTATTTTCTGCATTTCAGATGAAATCAAAAATCAATTAACATTTCTGCCTTTATTAATTGCTCTTCATCTATTTTCAAACAAAAAAAGGCTTATGTATCACATTTCGGACAAAGCACAAACGCATACTGACATACTTCATATTCCATTATTCTGAAATTTCGCGTAGCTGAACAATCTACAACGGCGTTACATCATTTGGGAGTCATCTTGATCTCGATAAAGGACCGGTTCCCACTGCCCTCACCGCGACAATCCTTTATTGTCCAAAAAAGCGATTGTCCATCTAAATTTTGACCCAAGTTCTCCTTTGTTCAGAAGGTCTTGTTTCGAAGCAAATTGCCCAAAAATTAATTGCCGCGAAATAATGGAACAGGCAATGGATAAAAGGAATAGGTTCGAGCTTTTAAACAGATAATTCCAATTTTAGGGGATGAAAGATCGAAAAAAATCTACTGATAAATAAAAAATTGAGTATAAAGCTACTGTCCTTTGTCTTGTGAAAATGCTTCTGATATTGAAATGAGCAGAATGTTTCCTTCTTATATTACAATCGACGTAACAATAAATAATAAATACATTCGACACTTAAATCTGTTCTCAACTGCTCCGCTCAACAAACGCAAAACGTTTTGACATATTTGCAAATTCATTTTTTTAACGGAGATGCATAAAATTGGAAGACCTGTATATGGAAGCGATTAAGAAGCAATTTGGAATTGAACCCTGTTTTCTATTTTTGAACCAATAAATTACCTTTTGAGTTAAAAGCATTTTTGATCACGTAAGATAATGTTTTTTTTTTTTTTTTTTTTTTTTTGTTAACTTTTTTTTTAATTTTCGTTGGTAAATTCGGTTCAAAATGCCAATTTTGAAAATATTTCCTAAAACATCTATTGTTTTTGAAAAAAAAAAGGGGGGGGGGAATTGAGTGCGATTCGATAGTTTCTGAACAATAACATCTGCTAGTTTCAGGCATTTCCGATCAAAAATAAATTAAAACTTATGCCATAAAGTTGCCCTTTTTGATTTAAGACCAACCTTAAAGATTTTTTCTTGTCTAAATGAACTAACAATCGTAAAAGGGTTATTTCAATTTTTTATTTCACTTATCACCAGAAATGGATAGGCTCTCCCTCCCCCCCCCCCTCCCCTCTCTTTTAAAGCAACGTATTTCATGTTTACTGGGACTAAAAACAGAAAAAAACATTTTTAGAGCAGATGAACTTTTAAATTTCATAATATTGAAAATGTCATAATTCATTAAGTTTTAGCAGTAAAAACAATGGGATTTTTAAAATTTCCTTCCTAGACGTAAAATAATATTTTTTCTAGGTATAAATTATTAGGACTCACAAGCAACCTAAAAATAAAATTTCTCATTTCTATTTGATTAATTAAAATTTCTCATTTCATTATATAGCCCCTTATAAAACAAAATCTGTGCTTGATTTGTATGCTTATTTGCAGTTACAGGAAAGTTTCTATCATCAGTGGTTTAACAATTATCGCCATAACCTCTATTTTGCATCATTTAGTATGGTCCACTTTTAAGAATATTTCTAAATCTTATGCAGTAACCCTTTATTTTTTTCCCAGAATAGATTTACAGTAAATACATTTAAAAATTAATGCATTTTCACATAAACATTTATGTAGAACCACTCACCTAAAAAAAAAAAGTTCTTTAATTTTAACTCTTTAACTCTTTTTAAACTTTCTTAGTTGAATAATGAATTTTAGTAGAATAAATGGGCAAGGTCGAGTGATCCCCTAGGGTACGAAAAATAATCAAAATGTATGATTAAAACTTAATAATTATTTTTTTGCGATATCATTTGTAGACGTGACAAAATCTGATCACAGCATGAGGATGCTGTGGCTACAAAAGCTGCCTTTGTGTAAATCCATCACAAACAGGAATCCAAAGAATTGCAAGAATCCAATATTTTCTTCTCATGAATATCGAACAAATGAAAAGGAAAGTAGCATTTGAAATGCTCTGTTGAATGCTAATATTTAAGGCTGTTCTCAACTGCTCTGATCAACAAGCTCAAAATGTTTTGAAGCATTTACAAATTAATTTTTTAACGGACAGATTTAAAATTTGGAGGTTATGAAAGGGATTTGGAATCGAAATCTGTTTCACATTTTGTGATCAATAAATTATTTATTGAGTTATAAGCGAAAATGATCACGTGATAGAAACTTTTTCATTCCTGTTTGAGGGCTTGTTTATCTTTTGCGCGGAAAGTCCGTTTAAAACGCCTACTTTGGCACTATTTTCTGAGAGATCTATTGCGTTTTCTAAAAAATGGGAAAATGAGTGCTATTAGATAGTTTCTGAACAACAATCTCTACTAGTTTCATGCATTTCCAAACAAAAGTATATTAAAATTCATGTCCTCTACCGAGGACAGCAACTATTTTCCAAATAGTTAAAAAGAAAAAAAAGAAAAAATCGGTGGCTCGATTTTTTTTTTAACTAATTAGAAAATAGTTGGAAATCGTTAATAGCTGGAATAGTTTGGAAATCTGAAGTATATCTGAATGTTTTTATTGGTTGAATTCCGCAACTTATTTAATTTTATTTGTTTTCTGATACAGCAACCAGTACTTTACAAAATTTCTGGTATTAAAACACTTAAAATCCCCTGATGCGTACAAACCCTGTAATGAATGGTAAATTAATAATATTAATAATAATAATAATAACAAACTTTCATACAATTTTAATTTATCTATAATGTGCTGTCCGATCTAACAAATACATTCGATTTAAGAACTTCCGGAACACATTTTAAAATAATTTGTATTTTTACAGTTAAAATTTCCAATTATTTTGCGATGGTTAACCATATTATTTGCAAACAAAATCACATGATAAAACTTTTCAGATTTTTTTTTATTATTTATTTAAAATTTCTTAAATAAAGTGGAGCAATTTAAAATCGTTATAATTCAAAGTATTATTTATAGAATTTCAATTTTTTACATTTAAAGAAACAGAAACATCTAAATTTTAATTTCGGCTGAGCATTTTTAGAAATATTTTTTTTATTATTATTTTTAAGAATATTTAAAGAACCAATAGGGAAAAAATGACAAAACTCTTATTAAAAAATTTATATTTTCAAAAGTAATTTTTTTTTTCAAATTTGTACATCAAAATTAAAGTAAAAAAATAAAAAAGACGTGTTTCTAGTTTGAAATATTTATCTTTAACGGTTCTTGAGTTATAACAATTTAAAACTGAGAAATTGTGAAAAAACCCATCATGAAGAAAAAATGCATTTACAAAAGAAATCATTTTATGGCAATCATTGCTTGAAAGTTAAATTTTGATAACAATTCAAAAGGAAAAAATTAAAATTTCTCCATGCTAATTAAGATAGAAACATGATTTAAGCGTCATTTTAAACATAAAGAAACATATATTTATTTTATACAATATACTACCTTTGACAATAAAGTTCGGTGAATGAATTCAGAACGACCGATCTGGCAACACTGGGAAAACAAAACGCTGCACCTGGATAGAGGCATGTGTTGATCATCTTCCGCCACCGTTGCTCAGTTGAGCGTCGTTTATGTTATGTGTAAGACGTGCTTTACTAAGTGCTTGATCAGTGTGTTGGTCCTTAACTGAGAACAGGAAAATGAACGAACAGATGATCAGTTTAAAGTTTGGTTTTAAGTTTTGCAAGACACCGAAAGAAATTCATAAGGGGTTGTGCAAACTGAACATCCACCATACTCGCCAGATCTCAATCCTCCAGACTCCTTCCTATTTTCACGACTCAAACTCTCTTTGAAAGAGACCATATTGCTGAAATCCAATGAAATGTGACGAAACTTTTGAACTCCATTCCAAAAGAAGACTTCTTGCGAATTTCCCAGGACACGTATAGCAGATGTAAGTGGTGCAAAGTTATGGGAGATGACTATTTCGATGGATGGTACAGTAACTTTCATTAGTATTTCATCTACATTAATCTTACAGGACTATTCACCAAACTTTATTGTCAGAGATAGTATATATATATATATATATATATATATATATATATACATATTAGAAAATTTGAAGATTTTTGTGTTCCGTACCCCCTTGATGGTGTTCTTGAATTTAAAAAAAGCAACTTTGTGATGTAAGTTTTAATTTATTATAGCTCGGAATGACATGGAACTAACAGGTATTAATGTTCAGAAATTATCTTGCTCAAACACTCATCTTTCTTTCTTTTTTTTTTTTTTTTTTTTTCTTAGCACAATAGATTTTTTGAGAAACCATCAAAGTGGGCGTTTTGACACGCCTTTTCCGACGAAAGCAGAAAAAACAGTATTACAAAGGAAGAAAATCGCGCGATCGCGTGATCTAAATCGCTTATAACTCGCTAAGTAATTTAATTACATAAAATGGAAAACGAAATTCGGTTCGAAATCGCTTCCATAGTCAGGCCTTCCAATTTTATATCTTTCTTTTAAAAAATGAATTTGTAAATGTATTAACGTTTTGCGTTTGTTGAGCAGAGCAGTTGAGAATAAACTTAACAATGATTTTGAATGAATTCTTTGCAATTGTTAAATTGAGGTTAGGCTATATAAAAATAGGTACTTAAATATTAACGCCACCGCAGTAGAAGTTGCGTTAATGCGCCAATAAAAAGCAATCTTGTTGTTCGCACGCATACAATAAATGACAAAAAATGAGCAAAAAAAGCACTAAAGCACTAAAAAATGGCTACAAAAAAGATAAAAAAAGAAAGCACTAAAAAAGCACGAACAACAAGATTGCTCTTATTGGCGCATTACCGCAGCTTCTGCTGCGGTGGCGTTAATAATACGTAAGTACCAAAAAATACATACACTATATAATGAGATTAAATAGGAGGTATAGATTAAAACGAAATTTATTTTAATTGGTTGGACTGTTTAGTTTTTTTTTTCTTTCTTTTTTTAAAATTTGTTTCTTAAAAACAGATTTTAGTAAAACTCAGTAAATAATTTATTTAAAAAAAAAAAAAAAAAAAAAAAAAAAAAAAAAAAAACAGCTTTGGGGTAAGGGGGGGGGGGAGTAAAAAAAAAATCTAATCATTAGTTACTACGAAAACATCTAATTTTACAGTAAAAAAGCTTTCCCTTTTTAAAAAACTAAAATCATACTCTGATTGCACATAATATACCCATAGATAAAACCATCAATATAATTAGCCAACAAATTATCGATGATGAGGTCATTCTTCACTTAATGCTTTCTGAATTGAAAACTCGATCACGAAATGATGTTTAAATGTTTTTATTTTATTTCGTATTAATCATTGAAATCGACTTTCATCTTGGACAATAGCTTATAACAATTGAAATTGTAATCAGTTACTGTTCAAAACATGGTTCTTATTAATAAAAAAATGGTTATTAGTAAGGCAATTACTCAATTTAAGAGAACATTTTTGATTCGTTATATCATGAGCCGTTTTATTTATTTATTTGTTTGTTTTATCATTATTACGAAATTTTGGATAAGAAACTGAGGAAAAGTACGTAAATCAATCATTTGCCATGATCTTTCATATCGAAAAAATATTCCTAAATAAACATTTTTTTTTTTTTTTTCGTTTTAGGGGTATTGTTAAGTCACGAAAAATTACTGTTCTGAAATTCTGATAAAGTTTGAATCATTTTATTTTCATCGCAATAACTCTTGAAGTGCCGCGCAGATGTTCAAATCTAAAAACTAATTCTCAAATTGATATGCTTGATAAAATATTGAAATACACATATATTTAATATTAATAATTAATTACACCATAAAGAATAGAGTGCTTTTTGATAAACAAGAATATTGAAAAATGCATTTGAGCGCAGGCTATTACAAATTCTAATGCAGATATGATGTTTGATGTTTCGTATTTTATTACTCTTAATATTATATTTTACCCTGAACCTAAATTTGTACTTGTATATTCAATCTTTTTAGCATAATTAACGGTTTTTGCTATCATAATTCACTCAATTTCATCAAGAAAATTATACTTATTTTTTCAATCCACAATTTGGTGTGACAAATATCAGACTAAATCGAGGTTCAGCATAAACTAAGAATATACATAATTTCAATGTTCTATGATAATTAGTTTTTAATTGCGAGTGCACAATAATACCAAACTAGTCGTTGGGGTGCCACCGTAATACTTACCCATCATATTATAAAATATGAAAATGAAACGCGTGTAAACTATCTATGGCCATTCCAAAATAAAATTTAAACGCATAATTAAGTAACTTTAATATACATAATATTGCTCTATTAATGAATTGCTGATGAACCAATTTCAACAAATTATATAAAACGCAAAAATACTCACATAGCACAGAATTGCGTAAAAAAAAACATCCTTATAACTCAAAAAAATAATAATCATATTAACTAAAAATTTACTGCGTCAAATTAAGCGTCTCATTTGCAGTTAAAAAATATCTGTGAATTGAAATTTGAAAGGAATACAGGGTCATGAAAAATTGAAGAATGTGGAAAACAGGATTATACATATCTCCGCAACTAATAATCCGATTAATATCGTTCTACGTGCAAAATTTGTGTTATTTTATTACCTTTTACGTGCATTCCTTAAAATAAAAAAATTCGAAAATTTTTATATACCTTTCATCAGAACGAATTTTTCGGGAGTTGGAAAAAAATAGTTCCGGATAATCAATGTTGCTGATATTAAATAGGCTTCGTCCGATTATTACATACTAAGTACATACAAAATTTCAAATCTCTATCTCAATTTTTTCGGGAGATAGAGCGTTTACAGACAGACAGACAGACAGACGGACGGACGGCAAATTTTTTTTTCTAAAAATATGTTTTCGAAATCTCCAGTGTCTAAAACGTGTAAATCCGCCAAAAAAAAATTTTCGATTTTCAAAACGATTGCAAGACTTACCCTATACTACGCATGATGGTTAAGTAAAAATCATTTTTTAGAAAAATGGCTTAACTTTACAGCAAATACTTTTATGCTAGATATTTTTAACTATAACTTCTGTTCTAATTGGTATTTTTGTAAAATTCTTTTTGCAGTGGATTTGAAATTTTTGAAGGTATATATTCTGAAATTTATGACCCCCCCCCCCCCCCCCGTCAACGTGATCTGCCCTGTTAAAAGAAGTATTGCATTTTTTTATTATTTTAAGTGTTTCCGTCTTTTTCTAAGCTAAAGTTAAATCATGTTATTAAACATACAGTTTAGAATTACAAACATATACATTTATCTGAAAATCGTTTCTAGAATATTTTTAAATTGATAAAAAAATAAATAAAACATTCCAGTTGTAATAATTTTATAATAAAATTTAATGATGTTGCCATCTATGTTCTTACTAAAAAAGGATAACGATTTAATAATTATAAATTAACGATTTTGATGTATTAGTTTAATGCTTAATGATAAAGGTGTTTTGAAAGGAACATTAAAAGTAAAAGAAACCGTATATGCGATCTTCGATCACACTCATCCACTTATTTCATACGATGTATGCAGTTTAAGGCGGCTTATTTAGCAGTATACAAGTCGAAATTGCAACGAGCGCCACCTGCATCTCAAATTGGCTAACTATTTGTGGGCGGATATAATTTACGACTTTGGGAAATCTCCCCACTTTTTAGCGGGAAGATCAAATAGTCAGCTGACCGGTACAAAGATGACAGATTTGGCACGTTATCTCCCATTTGACCAGTTCTCACAAAACCGAAATATTGAATCCTGTAAGCATTTTAAATGCATAAAAAAGAAAAAAAAAAAAAAAAAAAAAAAACAGAAAGGCCAAACAAATAGCGATAACAAAATTGAAGTTCCTGAAGAGTTAAAAATGGACAGATCATCTAATTAATTATCTAGCAACTGTATGAATTGTTCATTGATTTTTGCACTTTTTTGGTTTCAAAATTTGTTTCCTAGTAGCAAAACATGTAAAAGCTCCAGTATACTGTACTTGTGTAGTTTTAAAATCTTTATTATTAAAATCGTAAACTATTATAATATAATAAATCATTTTGTTTTTACTGTTTTTACACAATTAATTATTAATAGCGTTTAAAAATTTTACCTATTCAAAAAATCGTAAAACGAAATGTAAATTGCATTAGGAATTCAAACTGGCATCAGAAAATAACTAAAATTGGAAAGAAAAATATATCAAGAAATCCATACACTAGTATTAGTATAATCATTAACATTTGTCGTTTACCTTCTCAAGGTGGTTACGAAAAAACTATATTTGTAATATTCTTCTTTTAACATTTTTTGCACATTCATCATTAGATTTCGAAATGCATTCAAAACCAACAAACTGAAAAGTTCGTTATATTGTATATATATAGCTTAAAAATAGCACTTCTTTAAATTAGTAGAAAATTATAATGTATGACATTTTATTACTTATACCATTTTTACAGAATTATTAATAACGCTTGTTCTTATTCAGAAATTACATAATCGAAAAGTTTTTTCCATTTTTCAGCAAAAGCATAAAATCGTTCAGTAAATTATGTCAAACTTGGCGATATGAACCAAATTACCGGAAGCGATAGCGCGGGAAAGGGAAAAAATAGCCTGGGACACATGAACTAGAAAACATGTATTTAATTTCTTTTGGCTACTTATGCTTTTCACAATGTCCATTTTTACACCTTGTAGTTACTAGAAAATTAAAATTATTTCTGAAACGAAATTATTCAAGAGTAACAAGGAATTCGAAAATCTGCTAAGCACACAATCTGTATCACAACTATTGAAATTTAATACCATCTTTCTTTCCATGTATATTTTTATCAAAGCTAATAAAATGCGCGTTCGAAAATGCGGGCAGTAAATTTTATTGATAAAATTGGAAAAAAATTCACAACCTTCCATGATTAATTCTATGATTATAATATGCAGCAACAGGAGCCGAACCTGATCAAAATTGGGTCCTCTTTGCGATCCTCTCACAAAATTTCACTTAATACAAAGAGACTCTATCATAAAATTCCTTTAAAAAAAAAGTTTATTTACAAAATTACAGTCCATAAAAGCCAATTATTATTATTTGTAGCAGTAGTATTATCAGTATTTTATTTTATAGTAATAATTATTATTTTATAAATTTGAAAAATTTTATAATTCTTTCACAAAAATGTAATAGATTTTGCAAAAATGATCTTTTTTTAAAGTCTTTTATTTTTCCTTGTTACCGCAATAAGCTGTATCACTGTTTTTTCTATCAATACTCTACATTATATATGAATATGAACAGAATTAGAGAAGAACATTTTTATCACACGTAATTAAAATTATTAGTTATTGATATCTATAGAAAGATTTTTGATATGCCCACTTTCAATTAAATAGTTTTAATGTTTAAATATTCTTCCCTTTTTAGCACTTTCCAACAAAGTTGAAAAGTGCTTATGCATTCGGTCTGTCCGGCCGTCTGTCCACGCTCAAACTCCCGTAAATAGACTCGGGTTTTCATGCAATTGATAAATGTTATTTAGGGTAACCAAAGCATGTTTGGTATTGCATAGGAAGTATGCACGATTAATGATTCATTTAAAGGGATAATCAAAAGAATTCGGTTGCATTATGGTATATGGGGGGAAATAATTTGGAGAGTATTTTAAGGATATCACGCTATTTCAAATGTATTGAAAATGTTATACATCACTGAATTTCACTACGATCACTTTAAAAAAACAAACATTCATAGCCTTTTTTATTAATTTGCAAGAATACACAAGAGAAATCGGTTAAATCTTTGCGTAAAAATTGCTGGAGAATGCGTTTTAAAATTCGGTATGTGCTTTTAAATTTAATTATTTTTTACATATTACTTGAGAATACATATTACTCTTTATGTATAAATTCTATAACTCATATACAGGGCTATACGAAAGCATTCTCATACCATTCTCTTTATTAGAGGAAATTGCAGAAGGGGAATTTTCAACTGAAATATGTGTATCTCAAAAATGAACTAAATTTTAGAATGCGTGTTGTAATGAATACAAATTTCTACATTATATACATACATGGCTGATAAAAATTCCAGATTATTTTCCGATTGCAGATGAGAGCAGCTGAAATTCGGGTTTTACATGCATCATACATTTCCATATTGTGAAATGAGACGTAATTTTTTTTTATTTTATTTTTTTATTTTATTTTATTTATTTATTTATTTTTTTTTTTAAAGGGGCAGTTTTGTTACGTTCTTCTGAATGTGTTGAAAGTGCTTCATAATCTATGCTTGACGCATGCAGGGCCGTAGCTAAAGGGGTGCTGTGAGCGACTCAGCCCTCCCCCTTCCTGGAAAAGATTCTAAGGTTACTAAATGAATTTCTCTTTCAAAATTCAAATTAAATTCTGTTCAAAAAATCTAATTTAGTTTTGAGACCCTTTCACAATTTTGCAAAGTTACTAAATTGTATGTAAAATAAGTAATTCAACGCTCCTTCATGCTATTTGTACATATGAAGCTAACATAATGTTTAATTTTGCACCAGTTATACACTCAAAATTTTCATCAGCCTATACTTTTCTTAGTATAAAGAGAAGTTATTAGAACAGTTTTTAAGAAACATAGTACCTACAATGTAAATATGCACTAATTTATCTTTCTGCGTAAGAAAGATAGAGAAAAAAAATATGAGCCCCCCCCCCCCCCCCCTATTGATCACTTCTAGCTACGGCCCTGGACGCATGATTTTCTTCTTTCTTGTATTTTTATAGCAGGATGAGTGGTAGTTTTCTCGTAAAGTAAAAAGAAAATAAATGGTATATAGACATTGATATACCATAAAAAGGAAATGAATTATTAACTATATAAATCTGCGAGAATTTTTTCAAACTATATATGTAATTTTTAAAACTAACTTAACAAAACTAAATTTTTTCAAACTATGTGCAAACTATGTGTTTGTTTATTAGCATTAACTAAGAGATTGCTTCAATATCTTTAATATATGTATATATATATATTAATTATTACTTATTTTAATGATATCTTGAATTACAATTATTTTGTATGAATAGCTGCAACGAGAATTCAATTTTTTCGAAATTTGGTTGCATGCAAAAAAATTTTTTCCTATGATATCATGAACTTTTCATGATAAGTTTCTGACGTTTTAGTAGTGGTAAATAAATTCTAAAGCCCTTTTTATGTTTCTAAATTTTGAATCTTCCAGTGATTATAGTTTAATTTTTTCCGACAAACAACCAACAAATTGTAATTTGAATACATTTTTGCATTGTATCTCTTTATAGTGCAGCACCTTGTATAAACACTTTGAAATCCCGGATATAAAACCAATTTTTTTCCTTTTTAGTTGCATATTCTTTTCTATTAAACGTTGCATAAAATAAAGAAAATATCTGTAAAGTTTCTAAACTTTTTCTAGGAAACTTGGATTCCTGGAATTTTTTATGTAACGATAATATAAAAACTTCTAAAAATCCCAGTTTCATAGAAAAAGTTTAGTAACTTTATAGATTTTTTTTCTTAACTGTGCATTTTCTCAATCAATCAATTTATTTTTTTTATTTTTTATTTATTTATTTATTTTTGAATAAGCAAAAATAAAGAATTTGTTTAGAAATTGTAAAAACTTCCCCAGCTTATGTTTTTCTAGTTCGCCCCTGTGAAAATGCATTCTGTTTTGTACTCAGTTTCCCTTATCTCATGGTCAGAACCCAAGGTTATCTTGATACAACTGAGATATCCCTAGCTGAATGTTCTCTGAGAAGTAGTGAGGGGCAAAGAGAATTGAAGATTTCTTTTGAAAAGGAGTGGGTGAAACATGAACATATCAAGTTGAGGGAAGTGGGGGCATTATCGAGGCTTCGTAATTGATTTAATTGACATTTTCATTTAGAATATGAATAAATAAATAAGTAAATAAAATAAAATAATTGCCCATAATATTTTTTTCTTGGGGAGGGGGGGGGGGAGGAGGAGGGCTACAAATTGTGAGTCATTGCATGCTTAGTTAAATCCGAGAAGTGTGACGTTTTCTTGTGAAAAAGGATTTCTTGTGTATCAAAATCTCATAATTTGCCAAGTTTCTTTTTTCACTTATTAATGTCAAAACATTAAGTAAAACATTTTTGCTAATATTAAAACAATAAATAGCATTAACTAAAATTTTTAAATTTGTTAATAAAGAATAATTCTCTACGCTTTTGTCGCATCTTCTCATTTTTTTAAATAACTTTATAACAAAATTCGTTTGTAACTAAAACTCTACAATCTTAATTCTTATATTTTAATTCTTTAATTTAAAAATGTAGAGTGACGATTACATTATATTTCATATTTTGATAGATATATTTGAAAGAATGGTGTAATTTTACTTCTTTATTCTATATAGAAGAAATATTTAGTCAGTTTTCAAGCCATTGACATAAAAATTCAAAAATTAATTAATGTTTAGTCCTGTGGAGGCATGCAGGCGAATTGATCCGGGCCCCCCTTTTAACAGCGTCCCCACCCCATGAGGTTACTCAGGATTTTCTTTAAAAGCTGGCAAATGATTAAAATTAGCCCAAAATGGTCAAAATACATATATTTTCAAACATTTAGCTAGGAAGTGCGGCTCCTCTTCTATTCAAATGTTCCTATAGCAATTTATATCATTAGAAAACTAATGATTAAAATTGTATTATAACAGCTCAGTATTCTATTGTTTTAAAAGAAAATTCTTTATTAATGTTTTTGTCGTAACATGACAGTTAAAAACATTTATTATGATCAGTTTAAAGCATTCTCTTTTATACATATTGTAACATGTGTGAATAATCAATGTAAAAGCTTTCGAAAAAATACTCATATCAAATAATCCCATATTTTTTTTTGCTGCTATTATCCAACTAATATCCTGCATACAGATTTGAGCAGTGCCGGGTATAAAATTTATGCATACTTACAATATGTATGAGAGTATGTACTGACCAGTTCCACATTATTCACAAAAAAATTCCATAGATACATAAAACTTGCCCCTGGACCTACCAAAGCCTAAGTAGAGCCCTGCCTATAAGTCCCGGAAAGTACATTTAGAAACATTATCTCCACGCTGTAAGAAGTAAAACTGAAAAATTCTAGTCTACGATCAAAACGTACAGGGTTATGATACTTGAAAGTTTATTAAAATTCGATGGCTTTCATCACTAAAAGCATCAAGACTATTTCCTAATGGCGGAAACTTTATGAATTCTCTAAACTAAAGCATCACAACTCTATGCATTTTCATCTTAGAATGGAATTTTTAATGTTTTACATGTGCCATAAAAGGGGAAATTTTTTATAAATATAACTTTAGTACTAAGAGAACTTTAATTAAATAAATTTATATTTTTAGTATGTATATATCACCATGCAAAATAAATGCTACATCTAAAAAATGTATGTAAAAGTATGTAAAAAATATATAATAGAAATAGATTATATTTTTGTGCTGAGAGATGTAAATTAAAACTTTTCAATGGTTAGACGAAAACAAGTTAAATATGCAAAAAGAGGCAATTTTTTCATAGTACTATATTTTACATACAAGGGAAAATTAATTGCTAAATTTTGTTAAAATTCATTCAATTTTCCATTATTTGCTCATGTAATTTGAATGGATATGTTTCATAAGGAATATTCTGAATAAATTCATAAATAAATAATAATAAATTTATTTTCTTTTTTACAGAAAGTAAAAAACATGAATTCTGAATTCAAAATATTCATAAATGCTTTTTAATTATTATTTACAGAATTTTATCAAATGCAGAAAATAACAATGTATTTAAAAAAATACATATTCAAAATAAATATTCCATGTAAATAAAATACCTCCTGTTAATATATGGGATTGCAGATGTATAAAAGTAAATCAGTAATAAATAAATAAATAAATAAATAAAAATATGAGAGAGAGAGAGAGAGAGAGAAGTTTGAGAATAGGGTTATTCAGCAACACATTTATTAATTAAAATCTCAAGAGTCTTGTTCTTTTTTATCTGTCTGTAGTGTGTTATTGGGAGGGGAAATTACTAGCTAAAAAAATAGATATATATATATATCTAGTCGGATGTGGCAACTTCAAAACTTACTTCTGTCTCAGGCATCACTTCAAAATTTGCTATCACAGTACCAAAATTGAGTGGCAGCCTATGCCCACCATAATGATTCCAAAGATGTGAAATTCCCTGCATTTGTTCTTGAAATATGACGATTTCTAAAATCGCGTAAATACAAAAAAATGCAATTTAGCATCGCCACTTATAAGTCGATTAACACGAAAACCTAATCAACAACGATTTGTGTCTACGTCTTACTGAATCCTAAAGTAAAAGAAACTTCTTGTATTAGAATATTTGATAAGTGAATTTTCACATTGCTAACTAACCGTAGAACCAACTTAGTGAAAAATATCCAAGCCGGGAATCAAAACTTCTTTTATTAGTTCTTGAGATAGAACTATTGCTGAAATCTTGAAAAATGCAGTATAGTTGTGCCACCTATTGGTCGATTAACAGCAAAACGTAATAAGCATCAATATCTATCAAGGTATATATGAATCTGAAGTTTGATGAAAATACGTGTATTATTTGTTGAGATAGAGCTATTGCGGAAATCGTAAAAATTGCATCATCAGCATCACCTGTTGAGCGGTTTATACAAAATATAAAAATCGTCAATTCATGTCATGGACTAACGGCATCTGAGGTTTGATGAAATCCACACATTAGATCAAGAGATTGAGCGATTGCGGAAATAGTGATAAAATGCTACATAGCAGCGCCACCTGCAAAGTGATTTACACCAAAAGCTAATCAGCATCAATTTATATGAAGGACTAACTGAATATAATTTTTTATTACAAAAATTGTTGTACAAAAATTGTGTTTTATTACAAAAATGTCCACAAAATTTGTGTCAAATACAGACATACAGACTCATTTTTTACATGATTTCTAAACCCTAAAATGTGTAAATCTGTCGAAAACCGGAAATCGAAAACTTTCGCAAAACCAATACTTTCTTATAAAGATCCAAGAAAGTTTTTTCGATTAGGTAAATATTGTCCTCTTTTGCATCTTTTTGCTGATAAATGTAGCCGTCCTCCTTTTCCATAGCGACCCATAATAAAATTTTCAGCAAATCTTTCTTCTTGAAATAATGTAGTTAGTAAAACAGAAAATGTTAGCTTGCTTTCTTTCGCCTCGAATGAGAAAACTCCGAAAGTTTACATTATTGGGAGTGCCCTGGTCAAAAGGAGGGGGTGTTATCTGACTCTTTATTGCAGTCATGTGACACACGGTCAGTAAAAAAAAAAAAAAAAATAAATAAATAAAAATAAAAAAAGAGAGAGAGGGAGAGACAGCCATATAGTGAATAACAAAGAGAGATATCTTAGAATGGCGCATTTCGCTTTTAATTATAACGGAGAAAAGCTGCATTATATATTATCCTTCTTTAGCTAAATTGAATCCTTAAAATCAATTTTATAACAATTATGAAATGTTTGCAAAAAATATATAGTGTATCTAGAGATGAATAACCATAATTTTACAGACATGTTTATAAAATAAAAAGAATGCTTTTCTGCTTGAAAATTTTGAAAAAGTACTTCGATTAATATCAAAAATCTGTTTTTTCTGAGATTTCCGATTAGAAAAAAAAAAGTAAAATTTTAAATAAGAAAAAGGGGAGGGGGGAGTTTTCGAAATTGTATGTAATCACAAATAATAATAAATTTGGGTAAACGTTTCTTTCACTTGAAATGTAAAATATTATTTATAATTCAATTTTTCTACGACCAAAACTTATAAGAGAGTTTAAAGTTTATGAAATTTCAGAATTCTCCAGTAATGAAACCGGACATATGATTTTTGTAATATGAGATAGCTTCGAAATTTCACAAACTTTAAAGTAGCATAGCTCTATGAGTATTGGGTGTAAAAGAACATAATTAACTCAAGTATTACTTCTCAGAGTTTCAACCTAATATTACTACGTAGTATTCCGTGAGAAAATTAATTCCATACTATATACACCCTTTTATATGTGTGCATATTTTTTGCAGATACTGTGATAAAAATTTGATTTAAGAATTGTTTCATCCTCGTCTATACTCAATTTCCCAAACTGCAAATTTGATTTTACGAGGGGCTCCCCCAACATCCATCCTTGAGGGAATACATGAAACAGAGTTTAATTAAGAATCACTTTATCTCAGATTAAGTACGAGAATTTATCACCTCACAAATAATTTTAAAAAAGGCTTGATATATCTAGAAGGAATTTTTTATAACTATCCCCATACCAAGGAGGGGGGGGGGCGACGACGGGGAGAAGATCAAGAGAAACAAAAGTTTAAGAATAACTTTATTTGGTTCCATTCTCGAGAATTAACCATCATGCAAAATTTAACTTTAAAGCGCCTTTTAGAATCCAAGGTATGGTTTTATCGCCATCCATAGATTGGTAGCACAGGGAGGGTAAATTTATTTAAAAAACATGTTATCAGTGTACAAACTTTGTGTACAAAAAAATATAGGTTACTTAAATCCTCTATGAAAGTAAGAAGCAGAAAATATTTCTGATAATATTTGCAAGATGAAATATATATATATATATAATACGTCATCCTATATTCGGTGCCTTCTTAGCATTACTATTTTCGAAACCATTAGTTTTAAAGCATACATTTACAAATGCTCTTCATCATATGAAAATCCACTTGCTGAAAAGTAGTTATTTTCTAGCGTTACAAAAATAAAAATTCTAGGTCAGTAAGTATTATAAATTATTCTTAGAAAAACTTTTTTCCTACTTTAACAAATAAATCTATAAAAATTCAATTCTTCTACGACCAGATACGATTAGTTAGATCGTGTATCGAGCTACAATACTTTAGAGTTCCTTACAGTACCCGAGATACATATTTATTGCCACCCTAACCCCTAGAGAGGGGACATATGCATTAAATTTCAATTAAGAATAACTTTATATGTGTATGTACTCAAAAATTTATCATCACACAAAATTTAATTTCAAATTGTCCGATAGAACACGATAAGCGTTTTTTGCCCCTACCCATCCCCACCCTCATTCCTGGGGAGTGACAATGGTCAAAATTTTAATTAAAAAACACTATCAGTGTCTATAATTAGAAACTTTCAACTCGCAAAATATAATTTTAAAACGCCTAGATTTCAAACATTTTCTCATTTCCCCAATCTCTAATTTTGAGGGGAGGAGGGAGGCAGTTATAAAAACTTTAATTAAAAATGACTTTTTATGCACCTATTGTTTAAAAAAATACAATTCCGAAAATTTAATTTTAAAAGATTCGACAGATATCAAGATATAATTACATTTCGATACATCATCCTATAAAATAAAATACAATTTTAAACCGCAGATAGAACTCTTCGATATTCTTTCTGCCTCTCCCTCTCCCGTAAGTGAAACATGGATATAATGTATAATTATTTCATTCCTGTTAACCATGACTATCCATCTATCCAATAATACTATGCCAAGAATGAATTCTTTTGCAAAAGTCTGGCGTCGTTCTATTTGTAGTAACCCTACAACCCCCCGCGCGGATCCCTTTACAGCGGGAACTGAAGCAATTTATTACATGAGGCTGACAGTTTGACAGCTTTGTAAAGGATTTTTGATGTAACTAATTTTAATTTAAGAATTACAACGTTTTAATTAGAATAAAATTGAAAAGTTGCTTAATTACGTAAAAGAAAACAAATCAAATTTTGCATGCATAAGCTCTAAATTTTTATATCTTTCTTCAATCCAAAGTTATAAACGAATAAAGACAACACATCTCACTTTTTGGGGTTTTTTGAAACTTTAACATGAATTTAAAAATACTTAAAACTGTTTTAAAAATATTTTAAGCTTATAATGGTGTGAAGAGCTTTCGAATTTATATGCTGAAAAAAAGAAAATTCTGAAATTTTGATATTTGAATGAAAGAACAGCGATCTATTTTCTCCCATAGACTAACATGGGAATCGACAACGTAGCTTCTCTTCGAGTAAGTCCCCTTAAGCAGGGCCGTGCTTAGGATTTTGGCGGCCCTGGACGAAATATATTTTGGCAGCCTGGTCACTGGTCGAGATAATTCGATCTTTCGTAAATAATACTCGATTTTAAAACAGAGCAAATTAGCTTGTTTTTAGAGTCTCTATAATATCTAATCGGCAGTGGCGCGAGTACTTTTATACGAGGGAATTTCTACGTATTTGTATCATCCTTACTTCCATGGGTGTACCCAAGGATGTGTTGGGGGAGGGGGTGATAGGGCTAAAGCACAGCCCGAAATTTTCGAAAGTTATATGAAAAAAGTGCTGATTTTTTTTTCTTTCTTTTTGAGAAAAATTTGTAAATTTTTCAAACATACAGTGGATTAGCCATTCTTATTAATCTTATTTTAATCCACATTGCCATGAATAAAGAGAAAGGAAGGGGTGATGGGATTACAGCCCTTCTCTTTTTGAAAATTAAATGAAAAAAAAAATTCCTTACTTTTTTAGATAAATCTAAGATCTACATTTTTTTCTTCTGTTTTTCAGCGAAATAGCCATTCCCGTTAACCCCATATTAGTCCACATTGACATACAGCATACCCAAAGATGGGAAGGGGGGTGGTGAAATTAGAGCCTCCTTACCTTGAAATAGTCGATAATAAAATTAAAATTTGAGCAGATTTTTTTTCTTTTGTTTGAGACAAATTTCTATTTTTTTCCCATATCATTCAAGGGATTAGCCGTACCTAGAGTTCTGCACGGGCCGGGGTTGGCCCGTACCCGGCCCGGCGGAATCCTTTCGAATTTTATAACCAGCGGGCAGATGTAGAATAGTTTTTTCAACGGATCCGGCCGAGCCGACAAACAACATA
Source organism: Maratus speculifer (assembly GCA_964019185.1). Taxonomy (NCBI): domain Eukaryota; kingdom Metazoa; phylum Arthropoda; class Arachnida; order Araneae; family Salticidae; genus Maratus; species Maratus speculifer. The sequence continues at coordinate 183,354,798 of OZ025296.1, read as the reverse complement.
AACGGGCCGGGCCGGCAAAGAAAATGAACGGGCCAGACGGGCCGGGCCGATAGTTTTCGGGCCTGCCGGCCCGTTTTGAAGTTTTAAGCAGAGACGATAAAATATGAGCTATTTTCAACGAAAATGGTTTTAACGAGAATAAGTGTAAATGTGCGTTATGAGCCATACTAGTTTGACAGCATCAGTATAAAAATGTACAGTGTAGAGATCGGCATCAGAGAGTTACATTGTGCATAACCCGTTTTAATATTTTTTTAGCTGACTCATGCCGGGTCGAGATCAAGTGTGCATTATTTTTCTACATTTTGCCTGGCCGGACCGGAACTAGACTTAAATGTTCTCAAGATCTGTAGGGCAGAAAACATGATTTGTAAAATTATTAATAGCGATAAAGAACTTATGTTAGCTTAATCTTTGGATATATACTTCTTGATGATTTTTAAATTAATTTCTCAATAATGCGAAAGTTTGACACATTTTCTGATTAATTTTAAATTGTAAAAGTATAAAAATGATAAGCCTAACTATTAAAGGGATTTGGAATCGAAAAATGTTTTTTTATTTTTGATAAATAAAATACTTGTATAACTTTGTTGAGATATAATAGTTTCTCAAATGATTGCAGGCTTTTCTCCCTTCCCATGCTAACGCTTCCGGAAATTCTATTCAAAACGCTAATTATGACAATATTTTATTTGCTTGCAGTATTCTTAAATTGCTTGTATCAAATAATGGATAACGCCATTCGATTATATAGTTTCTGAATAAAGATACCTGTTAATCTTATGCGTTTCTGAGAAAAAAAAATAATTTAGAAATGTATCAGAAAGGAGCTTCTTTGAATTTAAGAATGAATTTGGATTTGAAATCTTTAATAAAATGATATAAAAATATTTTTACAAATCTTCTTTTATTAAACAGCTTCAAAAGTAATGATGTTTTTAGCTTTATTTTTTCTTCTTTTATTCTAAGTCATATTAATTTTTTAATGAATCTTTATTCGAATTTTGAAAGCCTAAGAATCTAAGTAATCATTAATGTTGTTAATGTGTATTTCCTGTAAAATATACTGTAAAATCATTCCATAGATATGTATGCAGTATTCTTTAAAGAAATCTTAAATGTATGATAAAAATCTGAGTTTTTTAGAAATTGTAGAAATTGTAAAGGGGCCAAAACGGGCTGGGCCGAACTGTTCAATTTTACAACGGCCTGGTCCCGGGCCTGGAAATTCCGGCCCGTGCAGACCTCGAGCCGTCCCTTATTTTTAGTACCATATTAGTGCTCAATGACACCACATTATACTGAAAGAAATGAAAGGGGTTGTTGGGATTACAATCCAATACCACAAAAGTCTTTTTTTTTTTTTTTTTTTTTTTTTTTTTTTTTTTTTTTAACGCAAATTTATATTTAAAACCGATTATCAAATACGATAGTCTATTTCAAAACCGAATCTATATTCAAATATTATCCTCTATCGCTCAAAAGACTAGCCGCTCTTTTCTCTTTAGTTCCATGTTAAAGCTCAATGACACTACATTCTACCCAAAGAGATGAAAGGGATTAATGGGCTTACAGCTCAGAAAATTTTTTGACGGAATATGTGTTTTTTCGCGATATTTTGTTGAAATTTGCGTTTTTCGGCAGCTTTTTCATGAAATTCACCTTTTTTTTTAATTCTTTTTTGAAATTATTTTTTCTGTGGAAGTCTGGGGGAATACCTGTATGTTTTAGAGATATTTTGTCAAAATTAGCATTTTTGCCCCCGCGGCTTTATGAAAATGTTTGCTTTTTTCGGTAGTATTTATACGAAACTTGTTTTTTCCGGGCCCTTTTCGCAATCCTTTGTCGAATTTCACGATTTTTTCCGCAGCACTTTGATAAAATTAGCTTTTGTCTGCGGCCCTTTGACGAATTCGCATTCTTTTAAAAATGCTTTGACGAAATTCGCGATTCTTTTGCATGATACTTTGTCGAAATTTGCAATTTTATCCTCGGCTTTTTGACGAAATTTGCGTTTTTTTCGCAACCCTTTAACAAAATTTGCGTTTTTTTCGCGACCCTTTCTCGAAATTCGTGTTTTTCAGCCGTCATTAGACGAAATTTGAATTTTCTTCGTGATTAGTTGTCGAACTTTGACATTTTCTCCGCAATCTTTTGTCAAAATGCGCGATTTTTGTCGCAACCCTTTACGAAATTAGTTTTTTTCCAGTGGTTCATCGACGAAATTCGCATTTTTTACAATTCAACGAAATTAGTTTTTTTTTTCTTGGCCCTTTGACGGAACGCGTGTCTTATTGTGATTTTTTGTTGAAATTCGCGTTTTTTTTTGGGGGGGGGGGATGATCTTTTGTCGGAATTTGCAAATTTTCCGCAGCCATTTGAGGAAATTCGCGGTTTTTTGAGACCTTTTGACGAAATTTGCGTTTTCCCATGATCTTTTGTCGAAATTAGCATTTTCCCCTCGACTTTTTGATGAAATTATCTTTTTTGTCACGATCGTTTATCAAATTTCGCGTTTTTCAGCAGTCAGAAGAAGAAAATCGTGTTCATTTAAAGAAATGTGCTTTTTCTCTAATTGACGAAATTTGGCTTTTTCCCGCGATCCTTTGACAAGATTTTTGTTTTTTTACGGCCCTTTGACAAAATTCTGATTTTATCTGCGGTCTTTTAAATAAAATCCGACTACTTGCATGTTCCTTTTAACCAAATCAGATTTTTTTTTTCTGCGAATGATTGACGAATTTGATATTTTTCGACAACCATTTGTCGAAAATCGCGATACATTTTTTCAAAGTCCAAACTTCAAACTGATGACGATTGTTTTAAATTTTCGGAAAATTACGGACAAATTTAGCCTTTCTCCTTTCTGGCTGCGGCCTTTTTGTCTGAAAGGTTGAATTGCTCACTTGGTCTTGTCTTGTTGGTCTCCCACACCCCATATTCAAGATTCAGACATAAAATTTGTAATTAAACTGAGAAAATTTTGTAAATTGTTGGCAAAATTTTACGGTTATTGAGTCGAATTTTTTTTCATGTATAAAACATGATATTATCGGAATATTCTCTATCAGGAGCACCAATAAAGATTTCTATTCGGTAATTCCAAGTTCTTTAGAGTAGAAAGTATTTCTCTCTAGTTCATATGTATAGGTGTAACATATTTTGATAAGAATTGAATTCGGCAGGTTACGGTTGGTTTTCTTTTATTACCTCAAATTATCTGCGAAAGATATGAATGCCTAATGACAAGGCGTAATATAAACGAAAGTATAAATCCTAAACAAATGTAAAAAATATAAATTTTTTGCGGCCCCAAATTTTGGCGGCCCTGGGCAAATGTCCGGCTCGACCTCCCCTAAGCACGGCCCTGAGTTTAAGTTTTTTAAACATGATCCTTAAGAATATATAATTCAAAATTGTCTTTCGCATGCATTTCCGCAACTGTTTTCTGGCAGTAAATAAGTTTTAGTGTAGCCTTTTGTTAATTTAAGTTACTTGAGATAATTTTTTTTCTTTTTTTTTTCTAAAATTATCAGAGGAGAAGAAATATTAGTTATAGATGGAGAGGTGGCAGCACAGAAAATCACCTCATCGATTTCATGGATGTGATTTCAGAATTGGTTTAAATTCAATTCGCATATTAAAACACAATCGGTCTGTCAAGTGATATCGTGGTGAAAAATCCCTGAAAATCCGATTTTTGCGGTTGATTCGCGGGCTTATCATCGTGTTTTCCTGTACTCAAAGATGTGATAGCTTGAAGGATTGGGAGTAGGAAAACACACTGTAAGCGTATGCGTCATCTGCTAAAACATGGTTTTTCTGGCATTTTCTACCAAGATATGTCTAGGAAGACCGATGGCGTTTTAATATGCGAATCGAGTTTTAACTAATTTCTGGAATTTCAGCCGTAAACTCGATGAGGTGATTGTTTGTACTGCCACATCCTGGTCTATTAACTAAATTTCAAATTTCAATGAAATCTGTCCCAGCCTCGCTTGCCACTGCCAATGCCAAGTCATATAAATGATAACCGAACCATTTTGTGCTTTTAAAAGCAAATAGCTCGTTTTTCTCTTCATACACCCAGAAAAAGGAATTGATTAAAACTACAAAACATGTTTTGTTGAGTACATTTTGGTTGTTTTAAGCAGCGAATTTTTAAGTTAAAGTAAAGAATCGGTTTTGTTGCTCAGACTATATATATATATATATATATATATATATATATATATATATATATATATATATATATAATACCATTAAAAGTAGACAAGATTCACCAATGGATTTTATCAACAAAACAAATATATATATATATATATATAGTTAACACTCTTACAAAATTTTAACAAAGGGGGTAGCGGGTTAAGGGGGGTATGGCGGCCCCCACCGAATCTGGTAAAATCGTTCCAAAAATCTTGAAGAGGGTCGAAAAACAAGCAGTATAAGCTTTTTACCGACATTACAAACCCAAACGAAAACACAGTAATGGCGAAAAATATGATTTTTTGTGATTTTAATTTTTTTCAACCAGTTTAATTTATTTTTAAATGGTTTAAAGGCAATTACAAATTTGTTTTGGATGCGTGGAAGTCCCCTGAATTTTTTCAGATTTTTTGGTCAAGTAAAAACATGTGAATTTTAGGTTTAAATGCGAAAAAATCGTGAAAAACGCGTCATTTTCAAGATTCAACCCTCTAATTTTTAGGGCTGTTTTCATTTACCCGAAGGGTGCTGTATAGTATAGATAGCGGCAATCGTCCTCTTTCGAATGCAGGCAACTGGACTCAATTTGGTCAATTTTGGTGAGCGGGGCGATTTTTTGAAAAAAATTTGAATTTTCTACTTTCGGTAAATTATGGCGCGTACTTGGTATAATGCGTCTTTGCTATAAAAAATACATCTCTATAGGGGTTTATGAGGTCGCTGATCACGAATTTGATGTCAAAAAATTTTTTTGACAACAAATTCACCCATAAGTATTTATTAACACGACTCAAGAGGCGAATGACAGTCGATTTGTAACTAAACTAAGATGGGTAGTAGAGGCTGTTCATGGGAACATTGGCAGCAAATTCCAACTCTTGCATCATGAGTTTGACAATAAACGTTTGCTATCAGGTAAAACTTATTGCAAAATAGCGAATTTTCGGGTTAACTTGTTCGGAAAACGACTGAATTGCGATAGCGAATTACAAGATGAGATCACTAACGAAATGTTGCTCAGAAAAAACGTTAATAATGATTTAGCGAAAGTAGTAGAAGTGAAAAACTGGATCAGAAAAAAAAGGATCTTCAGACCTCTGACGTCAAATGATGTTGTAGACTTTCCGGAGTTGACAGAAAGAGATCTGAAGATACTTTTTACAGGGTCTTACCACAGGGTCTTTTCCAGTTATCACAGACCGTTTCTTATTTAGCAGAATTATGTACTGAAGATGGAGTTCTTAATATGCATTACTTGCTGGAAGATAAATCAATTTTGAAATGCGAAGTTCAATCGAGGCACATAAGTCGGAAAAAGTACAGGTGTTACGTAAAATACGTTCCTAACGCTATTGGAAGAAGTGGTATAGAAGAATACGTATGCGATTGTGCGAATGGCCTCAGAACTGTCGGTTGTTGTGCACATGTGGCCACTATCATTTACTTCTTAGGGCATTTGTTGCGAATTATTCGTCCAGCACAGATTCTCACAAATCTTTTCTCTGTTCAAAGCGTTGAACCTGTTATTGAAGAAGATAGTGACGAGGATTAAAACTGTAAAATTGTTAACTTAGCTCTGTAAAAAAGTATTATGCTATTTTATATTACTTTGTGACTATTACGTAAGCTTAAATAAAATATGATTTGTACCAGAAAATTTAGTTTCATTGATTATATTAGTTGAACACGATATTAAAATTGTTCAAATGCTGTGATTCAATGATATTTTTTACATTATCAAACCTGTGTTAATAAATACTTATGGGCGAATTTGTTGTAATTTTTTTTTGTCATCAAATTCGTGATCAGCGACCTTAAAAATCCCTATAGAGATATATTTTTTTTATAGCAAAGACGCATTATACCAAGTACGCGCCGTAATTTACCGAAAGTTGAAAATTCGAATTTTTTTCAAAAAATCGCCCCGCTCACCAAAATTGACCAAATTGAGTCCAGGTGCCTGCATTCGAAAGAGGACAATTGCCGCTATCTATACTATACAGCACCCCTCGGGAAAATGAAAACAACCCTAAAAATTAGAGGGTTGAATCTTAAAAATGACGCGTTTTTCACGATTTTTTCGCATTTAAACCTAAAATTCACATGTTTTTACTTGACCAAAAAATCTGAAAAAATTCAGGGGACTTCCACACATCCAAAACAAATTTTAATTGCGTTTAAACCATTTGAAAATAAATTAAACTGGTTGAAAAAAATAAAAATCACAAAAAATCATATTTTTCGCCATTACTGTGTTTTCGTTTGGAGTTGTAATGTCGGTAAAAAGCTTATACTGCTTGTTTTTCGACCCTCTTCAAGATTTTTGGAACGATTTTATCAGATTCGGTGGGGGCCGCCAGACCCCCCTTAACCCGCTACCCCCTTTCATCAATTTTATTTGAGTCCTACAAAATTCTGGTATTTTCAATTTGTAATTCCAACAAAATTTTGTTGTGTTTGCAAAATTTAAATTGGTGTGCCATAACTCTCTCACCTAATTTTGTTTAATTGACTAATATAGCTATAAAAGAATTAACATAATTTTTCGATATTAAAAACTTTTCAAATTGAGGCGGATTAATGACGTTATTATTACGTTATTATGCATTTCGGATGAAAATTGTGGACGGAAAATTGCAAAAAATAAATCAACAATATTTTTTTGTATATTCAAACAAAATTTCCACTGACCCATATTTAAACGGAAAGGACCAAACAAATTTTTGTTGATTCAACAAAACTTTTTCGGGGTGTAAATGAGATGAGATTTCTCGCATAAGCGCTGGTAATGAAAAAATCTAGAGCGGGATAAGATTTTGGCACAGATATACCATTCTTTTCCTTCTGCTTTTATTTATTTTTATTTTTTTTAAATGCAGAATATAAACATGAAATGAGAACTATCCTAAGAACTATTTTCTCAGAACTGCCAAGACAATCTTGAAAACACATTATTAACTCGACTCAGCACGGAGCAACTTGAACTTGACTAAGTAGTTAAATAATTATATTTTAGTTTAGTACTTTATTTGTATTTTTTGTGTTATTGTTAGAGTGCTTTGAATTTCGAATAAATGAAGTAATGCTTAAATAAAGTAAATATGTATATAAAGATTCGTATATATGAGTGAGTGTTTTAGATATCAGTATTTTTTAAACATATTTTGCCTTATTGATTGCAAGTATCTACAATCACATAAAGTAAAATTTTCTTCATTGGAAAAGTGGTACATAAATTAAACAACCCATATGAAATCCAAATACGATTTTTAAACCATAAAGCTAAATTTTCCAGAATTTTTCTCAAAGACTAGGATGCGCACATATTTGTTTTTTCCTTGGGTCGCTGAATATGAGAGTACAACATTGTCGCTTATATAGGTTGTCATTAAAAAAAAAGGAACTCTTAAGGAAGCAGGTTACTCAGCTTCCGAATTCTCCTCACTAACGTAAAGGCTATGAGCTTTTGACGCATGCGCAAATTTAAAATATATTCTTGGGAAATTAATATTTTTAACTTCTGTTTGTCTTATCTCTCAAAATATTTCAAAAGTATATACTTAATTTTATATGAAGTGTTTAGATCTTGCTTACAGTCCGTCAGCTTTTAACACATAAAATATTAAATTTAGCTTAAGGTTAGCTGAGCTGTCTGGACCTACGAGGTAACTGGGTCATAGGCAATTTTATAAATAAAAAGAATACTGCCAAGTTAAACTGATGGCATTAAGCTCACAGGCTACGCATACTAATTGTACATTACAGCCTTGTATTTTCAAGGGTTAATTCCGTTCGGAAAAAGAATTAAAGGAGGGGAAATAACTTCCCTTTCCCCTTTTATACTTAATTTTTGAACCCATTAAACTAATCAGGGACATACTTTATCATATAAAAAATCTATATCCAAAATTAAGGGCAAATTGGAAAACTCTTAATAAAAACCCATTTATATAATTTAAGAGGAGTTATCCCCCTTTTTTATACTCAACCGTTAAACTTCCAAAACTATCTAGAGATTTGAACGAAATCTGATAATTCTGCATGAAAAACCCATTTATATCAATTAAAGGGAGGGGCACGACCCCCCGTCCCCCCTGTTAGACATATCGAATGAACTCCAAAAACTAATCAGGGAAGCGCCTTATCGGAATATACTTATATACAAAATTTTATGTGGCTCGGATATTTTTATCATGAGTTATCGCGTTACACACGTACATATATAGCATACGGGCACATAAGCTGTCAGACTATGATAGCCTGTGAGCTAAAAACCGTTGATGTCGACATTGCTCCCTATCTCAACTTATTAAAACAATATGCGACAACTCAATCATAATTCTGAGTTTGCTGTGATAGGTTGCCGAAAATTTAGGTTTCCTTTTTCAAAAACAATCGTCGATTGGGTCGATTTGGTTGAATATCCTCGGCTTTTTATTAAAACATGGAAAGTATTTTTATCAAACAATTTTTATGTTTAAAGATTAGGCATAAAAATATATAAATGCTACTAAATATCTATAAATATTTACTTCATGTTTTACATGTAAAGCTAGTGTCCCAGTTACCCCATAAATATTTCAAAAATGGCGTAAAGGGGACATATACCAAATGTACTGGTTCATGTGGGATACCCCAACAGTTATATACAATTATTTTGATATTCTCTTATTATAAGATACTAATTTCTCCATTATTATTATATTTTTATTTATTTAATTGTATTAATTTATTTTTCACTCGCAGTAAAAAAAGGTTATGTAATACCTCATTAAAATTACATAATAAAATTTTAAAAAAGCATATTGGCAGGTATCAAACCAAATTTCGTCAGTGGAATAGCCAAACCTCGAAATTTTACGATACAGATAAAGAGACGTACATAAAACAAAGAGACATTATTAGAAAATTATTGAAAACAATAAAAAATAGTCCTGTTCGATATAAAAACATGGTTACACAGGTTTATTGAATGTATCGAAATTTCACTGCGGTGATTTATATTCTTTATTTCCCTCCCCCCTAAAATATCCATGTAAGTTTTATACAAAATATCTATGCTGAAGCACATAAGTACTTACTTAATTCTTATGTTCTTTGTTTGAATAAATTTAATTATTTCACATTTGATGCTTTTTGTAAGCACGTTGACAGCTAAGGTTTCCCTTAAAAGACTCTTTTGCTGATATTTAATATACAAGATTTGGTCTGGTTTAATTTTTTTTAAAGTTTTTTACACTTTTTCAAATAGGATTTGATACCCTACATAAAAAGGCGTATGGAATTTCAGGCCAACCTAGTTCAGTTGCCTCATTTTTATGGGGCAACTGGAGCCATGAAGAAAGAAAGTTTACATACATATATATTTTATTTTTAGACTTTAAAATGTAATTTTAAAAATTTCTATCTGACAGAGTGACCCTAACTAAACACCATTATAAAAGTGCAGACTTTAATTCAAATTAACATTAGCTTTTGGAAATTGAATTGCCAGAATCTAAACAGACACGCTGTAAAATCATAGACAACCTAAGAGTTTAGAAAAAGAAGACATCATTTAACCCCTTCGCAACGCGAGCCTTTTACGAAATTTTTAATGTTTTGTCACCGGTTTTTAAAAACAGAAATTTGCGCTTTTTTAAATCGAGAAAATGCTTCGAAGGCGAAAAAGGCGAATTTTACCGCAAAATTTTAATGGTGGAGATAAGCAAGGATTCTTAAGCCTTTTTGCGGCATGCATACATGTCGCTCGTCCCCAAGGAGTTAGGAGTACCAGAAAAAAAAGAAGCTAAAAATATTAATTTCCTCAAGATAGAGATATTTTAAGGGTGTTCTCAACTGCTACGCTCAACAAGCGCAAAACGTTTTGACACATTTATAAACTCATTTTTTAACGGAAAGATATAAATTGAAATGCCTGATTATGGAAGCGATTTCGAATTGAACCTATTTTTCCATTTTATGATAATTCAATAACCTATCAAGTTATAAGTTTTTACGATGACGCGATCACCCGTTTTTCTCCTGCTTTTTGACCGGTTTTTCTGCTTTCGTGGGGAAATGTGCCGAAAAGTGTCAACTTTGAAGGCTTGTTATAAAAAAATCTATTGTGTTTTTTAAAAAACAGACGATTGAGTGCAATTAGACAGTTTCTGAATAATAACACCTGCTATTTTCATGCATTTCCGAACAAAAATAAATGAATGCATGTGTCACAAAGTTGCCCTTTTTGATTTAAGAACACCCTTAAATATACGAATTCATCAAAGGTTTATAAGACTTAACACATTGCGGAGGAGAATTTCGAAGCTGAACGAGCAGCACCCATAAAGTCATTGCTTTAAAATATCGAAAATAACGAAACTAGATACAACGGTGGCAATGGATTTATTTTTGTCTTATCCTAAACCCTCGTTCACCAGAAAATCTATCAGACATTACCTAATATTATTCAGAAAAACATTATCAGTCAAGTGGATGTAACAGTAATTTAACTGTTTCTTACATTTATAAGACAAAGGAGATGATGGCAGATTCCATTTGACAAAGTGAAAGCGCTGATTTAATTCTTTACATGCGTGTGAATGGAGGAGATGGATCACAGATGTTACTTTGGAGACCGAATGATCACTCGGAGATAGATATTATCACGTCTCCTCTGGCCATTGTCTTTTGCCTGCCACATCCGCTGCGCCGAGGGAACTGTCGTACAGAGGTAGGTCATGACCCATAACGGACGGGGATTAGCTAAATATCACTATCCCCATAAGAGCTGAGCAATATTACAAGTCCAAACATATAAAAACCATTGTTTCGAAAGAGAAAAAAAAGATACACGAGAATCTTAACTTTCATGGACCAAATTTGTTTTGTTTCTGAAGTTGCAGTTAATGATGTCTTTATTTTCTCACTGTAGCGCTAATGGACATGAGAAGAAAGAAAAAAAAATGAAGGAAAGAAATAAAAGTGATTCACTGCTGAGAAGTTAAAAAGCCATGGCCAATTCAATATTATTTGGAATAGATACGAGGTTCACACTAAAACTTTTGTGATAGTACATGTTAAACTTACCAACTTTTAGCACAGCTCAAGGTAGTTAGTTCCCTCCCAGAGAAATGTGCTTTTTTAGAGAAATTTTTCAAAGTTTAAAGATCTCAAGCTTTTTTTATTTATTAGAATATGCTGGTATAGCTCACATCAATCTTATCTTCGGGATATAAACGACGCCAACTTTTTTTAATTAAGAAATTTTTAAAAGTCGCACATAGTACGATCAGGAGAATTCGGAGGATTTTCTAGCACTTTGATTTTTTTTCTTTTTTCGTTTACTGAAGAAATTTAATTGTATTCTTTATTGAATAAGAAGTTTTATTGTTATAATGAAACTTTACAATGAAATTCACCTTAACATTCATCTCTAGAGGAACTTCTGTAAGACACTTTATGCTGCATCAATTAAGCGCATCAAGTTTTATTGCTTCTAGTCTTTTTACAACTGTTGACTTGGGATCATCTACAAAAATCCATACCTTACTCCCTTGAAGTACTGGAATATCAAAAAGGTACATGTACATCTCATTCCTAGTAATGATTTTAGAAAACAATGTGGTGCACAACATATTAAAAAATGTTTAAGTTTCTTTACTCGTTCTGATAAACTCCCTTATTCAAGTTCTGTTAAATTATGGGGAATTATTCTGTTAAATTTATCACCGCATTGAAAACCATAAATGGTGTTAGAATGATACACGTACGATGAAAATTGCTGGCATAAAAAGCTTGCAAGAAACACCTTTGTAAAACACCAATAACAATGTTTTTCAACTTTTTTTTTTTTTTTTTGTAAATAAGTAATGTTGTATGATTTTTTTAAATGTGTTTTTGAGTTGTGTTTGAGGACACATAGTGAAAATAAAAATAGAATGTTGAATATTACATTACATAGGAACTGGTTATGATTGAGCGACACGATGATACACTGGGCAATCTTAGTCATACGTGTACATTCCAACACCATTTATGCTGTTTCAATGTACTGATGAATTTTTGCAGAATAAAGTGTGTTGCCATCCGAAAATTTCGAATTTTTTTTTTTCACTGTAATTGTAACTGGAAGAGCTCTTGTTTTAAATCATCATGGTCTCGAGCGTATATCTTCAAATAACTAAATCTGAAATTTCCTTTCTTGGAATTTCTTTCTCCTTGCTTTTAGCACATTGCATCATGGAAGTTTTTTTAAGACCACCCTGTGCATGAATTCATTTCTGTTCACAAATGCGTGAAATTGGCAGATGTTCGTATTTAGAAACAATGGAATCAAACTTTTCGCCCCTTCTTTTAGCAAAGGCAGATCTTTCAGAAAGCTGTGCAATATTTGGCGTTTTGTACTTGAACCGAAATTTCAGAAGGTACTGTACAAGAAGGAGAAAAAACTGACATCATAAAACAAAAATCGTTTATAACTTAAAATGTAACGCATTTATCAAAAAATTTAAAACTCTGTTCGATTTGAAATTATCTCAATAGTCACGCTTGCAAGGGTCCTGCTTTTACGTTTAAGACCCCTGTCCTCGCTCGAAGAAACACTCGCGAGCTAATGCTATTCCTATGGGGGAGCATTTTTCTAATAACTCTTTCGCATTTTGACATTTTTGAATAATTTTTTTTGCATTGGATAGCTGAGGTGCATGCCAACTGCGCACTTTTTTTACTTTTTCGATTTTGGTTGCAGACATTTTTTTAAAAAGCACTTTCAGTTTCGAAATCGGTTTTGAAAGTGAAACTAACATTGTAAAAAATATCTGCAATCAAAATCGAAAAAGTAAAAAAGGTGCGCAGTTGGCATGCACCTCAGCTGTCCAATGCAAAAAAAATTATTAAAAAATGTTAAAATGCGAAAGAGTTATTAGAAAAATGCTCCCCCATAGGAATAGCATTAGCTCGCGAGCGTTTCTTCGATCGAGGACAGGGGCCTTAAGAATGTGTCATAAAGTTTCAGTTGTTGAGCGGTGAAGTATATGCTTATTTTTTAAGAACCGTCTTAAATCGCCAAAATTATTCTAGCAAAAGTAGCACATAGATTATTAACAAGATGTAATCCATCAAAATTTGCAATGGGAGCTGTATTTAGCCGTTAGCTGTAGTGACAATAAGAAATAGCTAATAAGTATCTAAGTTTACTTGTATATATATGATATCTGAAAAAGAAAATATCTCCGATTCTTAATATGATTTCCTGTCTTTAAACAGAGACGGGCGCTTTGTTGGAATGTTTACTTCGTTTATATGTTTGTTTTATTTTTATTAAAACAACAATCCTTTTCGTATGAAATTTGAGAATAACATGAAGAGTATAAGGATTTTTCAAAGGCTTGCAAAGTTCAGTAAATCACATATTTTTATATAGTATAGTACTGCTTTATATGCGTTTTAATTTCCCTTATATTGCATTCACTTGATTAATAATATATTAATAAAGATGCGCTTTTATGTAAATTAAAAGGCAATTTAAACTGATTTATATTTAGCTGAAATGAGAGACCTCAACTATCCAAGAAAAAAATTACTTAAAAATATCAAAATGCGAAAGAGTTATTAGAAAAATACCTCCCCTTAAGAATAGCATTAGTTCGCGAATGTCTTCGCAGGCAGGGACAGAACACTTGAAAGGTCCGTAACCACTTATTAATGGTATACACCTCCCGAACCCCTCCCCCCGATTCTCTCCCTCGGGAGGCATTTTTCTAAATTTTGCAGACACACCTCGTAAGTGCTCCCTCTTTGAGTCTACTATCGCGGAGCTTGGAATACCCCCTCCCTCTCTTTTGAAATTCCATTTACAGAAATGTGTTACTGTGCATGGTGACTGCATAGAAAAAGACTAATAAAATGTAGCAATTCTAAAAATTTCATTCGAATATTTCTATATGAGGGAAAAGACTTAATAGTATTCCCTTACATTATACATAATTTTATAATAGATAATTTAATACATTTTATAAGAATGTATATATTTTTTTAAGATTCAGGCCGAGTAAAAAGTGATAAAACAAATCATAGTGACAAATTACGCCTTGACCGAGTTTTTTCGGGATAACAATCAATTTTCATACATATGAATCCGGGATAATTCAAGATAATCATAGAAGCGGTTAAGACTCTTGGAAAAAACATATTTTATCTTTATATATGTATATATATATATATACAGGGTGTTTATAAAGTCCCGGACCCATTTTGATGTTTAATAACTGATAAAATAATAAAGATAGCTTAAAATTAATAACATAAAAGGTTAGATATACTCAAAAAGTTTCATGACCCTTGTCAATGAACTTCCACGTATGTTTCCTTCATCGCATGGAGAATATCAAGTCGATACTCAATTTCACGCCAGGTAGCGGCAAGCATGTCGGCATCCACAGAGACTATTGCGGTTGTAATTCTGGCTTTTAAGTCATCAATATTCGACATTCTCCTCCTGTAAACATTGTCCTTTACAAATCCCCAAAGCAAAAATTCTAGCGGCATTATATCACGTGATCTGGGTGGCCAAGGAATTGGACCTCCTCGCTCAATCCATCTTCCTGGAAAATGGTCATTCAAAGAAGTACGAACGATGGTACCCCAATGAGGTGGTGCACCATCTTGTTGCAAAAAGACATGTGGCTGAAGCTCTTCTAGTTGATCAAATACGAAATTTTTCAACATGTCTAAGTATACGATTGATGAGACCGCCTTTTCTGTAAAAAAGAAAGGTCCAATGACTCGGTCGTGTGCATTAATCCGCACCGCACATTAATCTTTGGGGAATCCCTTGCTGCCTCACGGTATTCATGGGGGTTTTCAGATCCCTATATGAGCACATTATGGCGATTAACAATGCCAGAAACATGAAAGGTTGCTTCGTCGGAGAACATTATGCGCTTCAGAAAATCAGCATCATCTTCTATTCGCCTTAGCATATCTGTTGCAAAGGCCATCCTCCTAGGCCTATCGTCCGGTTCCAAAACTAGAACAATTTGAATGTATGCATGCAGTCTTAATTTTTTCTTAATAACCTTGTACACCGTCGAAATTGGCATAACCAATTCTCTTGCCGCTGATCTCACAGACCTTCTAGGATTGTGTAAAAATGTGTCTCTGGCACAATCAACATCAAAATCTATTGTGCAGGGACGTCCGAAACATTTCTTATCTGCGATACTTCCAGTTTCTAGAAAATTCTTTTTCCACCGCAGGATGCTGCTTTTGGACGGAGGATCTTTTTGGTAAATTCTTCTGCAATTTCTCTGTGCTTGCACTATCGATTTTGTGTCTATGAACCACCATAAAATCTGTGCTTTCTCTTGTGGTGTATGCATTCTCCTTAATATCCGCTCGAATAAAACATCACATACAAAAGTAACATAGAACGATAGAACAAACACATCAAAAGTAAACATAACATTGCAATTGCAATAGTTGCCAAAAACTAAAGAGAGAAAAATGCAATTAATAAGCAGATTGGAAAAGGAAATTATCTGAAATTAACCACACACGCAGACGATATTTACAAAAATAAAGATATTCAAACCTGAAAAGGAAAATATATGAGTTATTCCATCAATAAATGCCATAAGTTTGTTTATATCTTCATTATTTTATGATTTATTAAACATCAAAATGGGTCCGGGACTTTATAAACACCCTGTATATATAACTAAATATAAAGAAAATCAAGTTAACTTTCGCATTTGCTGAGAAAATGTAAAAACTAAGTACCCTCGTACAAACAACTAATGTTCCTTAATCCATTTTGTAAGTCATAAATGTATTCTCTAATCGCCTGATTGTTATTTTTGGTCCAAAACTTCCTAAATCGCCGCCAGAAAACAACCTGAACGCATTAAACTCCTTTCCCGTCAAAGAAGGCCAAGGCACCGAACTTTTGTTTTGAGCGGCCTTTTGTGGTGCCCCCTGACGTGCGCCTTGATGAATCAGTGCTGCTCATCATCATCATAATCATCATCCGCTCTCATTAGGTGTGAAGTGGCGGAACAATGATTAGGAATTTTGAGTGATGCCATTCTTTTTTTCGAGGGATATAGCTTTTGTTTAAGAGAGAGAAGAATATAATAGAAGAGCATCGTGTATTCTTTGGCTTCTTTCTTAGCAACACATTAATTAAAATTTTTCTTTTCGTTTGACGTTATTTCTAAATTAAGATATTCTGTAAAATTTTATCTAAAAGAGTTGAAAATATTTTTGAGAATTAGTTAATTCTCAACTTAAGGCGGTTGTCAAAACCAAATGAGCTACTTCCTGACACATTTCTGAATTCATTGTCGTTGAAAAACGCCTAAAAGTGGCAGATGATCTTACTCAGAAGATAATAATTGAATAGTGTTTTATATTATTTAAAAATGACAAAAGAGCTTTGAAAAAAAAAAATAGTCAAAATTGGCATTTTAAACCGTATTTCCGAACGCGACATGGCAGGAAAGTAGAAAAACCTATCTTAACGTGACAAAAATCGCTTATAATACAGAAAAAAAATGATTCTAGATTGTTTGCCAAGGTCTGCCAATTTTATGTTTGTACTTTTAAAAATGAGTAAAAGTGTCAGAAAGTAAATGTAAAACTAGAAGTTTTGACATCGTAGATGGTACAATGAAAGCTGTAGATGAGTGAGATTTAAAAACGGATATGTCTATACAGCGCAGATTAGGCAGCATGTTTTTAAAAATGGGAGGAAAAAGAAAAATTCAGTTCCTTAAATTTCAAAATTCATAAAACGGTAATGACTCTTTCCTACCCTCCGTTGATGGATCTCATAAGTCCTGCGCAAGCCAACACTTTTTATTTTATTTTCTCCTTACAGTAACTTATTTAATTTTTTATAAAAATTACTTATTTTGTTTTCTCCAACAGTATCTTATTTCATTTATTCCAACAGTACTTTTTTTCCAACACTAGTTACTTTAATATTAAAGCAAAAAAAAAAAAAAAAAAAAAAAAATCTAAAAGTGTTTAAAAAATATGTAAAAAAACAGCAAATAACTGTTTCGAATCCACCAGCAAAATTCTACTCCAATGCGAGGCACAGAGTGCTAAAAAGAATCCAAAAGAGTAAGGCTAGACCTAGCCTTGCTTTTTTTAGTGTTGTGCCTTGCACTGAAGAAGAATCTCACTCCACTCTTGATTTTCCCTAGCACAATCTGCTTTGCATTTAAAAAGAATATCGCCCCAACCCTACTTTTTCAAGCGCAGTGTGCCTTGCACTGAAGAAGAATCTCAATTGTCGATTCGAAACAGCTGTTCGCTGCTTTTAATCACATTAGTGTGCTTTTTTAAACGTTGGTATTTTGACTTGTAATATTCTTGCACAAAGACTTCATTTGTTATTCTTACTAATTATTTTGTTTTTTCGAACTGCACTTATTTTAAAATTATGATGAAAATCCCTTGAATTCAAACTAAGTTAAAAATTACTAAAAGAGTTAAAAAAATATACTTAAAACCATATAAATACTTTTATTTAGATTGACAAATATTTCATCATTCAAATGTGATGTTCTCCAGATCTTTGTTGATAAAAATATTTTCGTGAACATTTTTAAAAACAAAAAAACCGTAAATAAAATAACGAGGTCGTGTGTATAGTAATAAAACAGGCTCAAACATGAAATAAAATAAAAATGGATGCTTGTAAACGGGAATTAATTTCTGTTATTGTTTCTTATTCTACACTGCAGCTCTTTCCAAATTTTGGGGAACTCAATGGAGGTTAAATCATTGTAAATTATTTTTTTTTTTTTTTTTTTTTTTTTTCAACAGTACTTATATTGTTTATTCCAAAAGTACTCATTTTGATTTTCCCGACGTTATTTACTTTGTTTTTCTTGTTTCTTCCAACAATACCTGTTTTTTTTATACCAACAGTACTTATTTTGTTTTCCCCGACAATGGTTACTTTGTTTTTTCTTGTTGCTTCCAACAGTATTTGTTTTGTTTCTTCCAATAGTACTGTCGGACGTTCCCCTCAGTCCACACAACTTTGAAGAGTGTCCGTGGTAGATATAGCTGCCACCACCGATATTACTAGGTGATATCGGTCACCCACTGTGAGATTGGTGTAAATGAAGACTTACGCTAGTAACCGAATTATCAGTTTATTAAGAATATAAGTACACACAAAATACGCTATTTACAAATATATACAACTACAACTCGGATATAGGTGATCCGGTTCAACATTAAATTAGATACCGTAAAGATTGGTTGTGTACTATTCCAATTACACTTTCCACCTCACACTCCATACACGTTAAATTCACTTTTTTGGAGCTCAACCTTGAGTCTCCCAACACAAGTATACTGGGCCTGCACTTCTTAGCCCAGAGCACTAAACACTAGGACGTCTGTGTCCTTTGCGCACCAGAAAACGCACACTTTACGCTCTTCCACACAGAGCAACCTCTAGGTCCGAAACCTAGGTACCGAATCAATGATCTGAGGCAAACTTGCCCTCTCCAAATCACTGCTTTCCCCCACATAAACCCCTTTGGAGCCTCCTCATTGGACACATATTCCATTCTTTTCTTGCTTAGTGACATGCTGCTAATCTGCTCACCATCCGCATACTTCACTGACAGGTGGACATGCCTCTCAGCTATCTCTTTTCTCTAACACCCCACCTGTAAAGGATTATCTGGCAATTCCCCTTTCCACAAAGAAGGAATGTCACTTTGGAAATTCTGTACACAACCATACAATAAAAAATATTCAAATAGAGAAAGAGTAGACATTACATTCCTTAGCACAGGTGCTATCAGATCCTGACAAGTACCTATTTTGTTTATTTCAACAGTTCTTATTTTCTAATAGATGCGGAAAAAAAAAATTTTAGCTTTAATTTTGTTAATACCTGTAATTTTAACTACACATTTAAATATCTACAAATCATACCAGGTATTATAATAGTTTTAGAAATGGGGTTGTTTCTACGTTCTTTTATTTAAAAAAAAACTTTAAAAAACTTAGACTACATTAAAAAAGTTTTTTAAAGTTTTTTTAAATAAAAGAACGTATAGAAACTACCCCATTTTTAAAACTATTATAATACCTGGTAATGATTGGTAGATACATAAATATATAGTTCTTATTTTGTTTTTCTCGACACTAGTTACTTTGTTTTTTCATTTCTTCCAATATTACTTATTTTGTTTATTCCAGCCGTACTTATTCTGTTTTTCCCGACACTAGTTACTTTGTTTTTTCTTGTTTCTTCCAGCACTACTTATTTTACTTTTTTTCCAACAATACTTATTTTGTTTTTCTAGCAGTATTTCCTGTCAATAAAGAATATCGATTAGTGAATGATCGAAAACATTTGTCTGAACTATCTTTAGTTGGGTTTATGAACGTTAGACTATTTTCTCTACATATTATCAACTTTAAAATACCTCCAGGGAAGAAGTTTTTTTTTTTTTTTTTTTTTTTTTTTTTTTTTTTTTTTTTAAAGTAATTTTGTTTTTGTGCATGCAAAAGATTTTGATCGAGCCCTTCAACCAAAATTATCGTAAGCGACAAAATGATAATTTTCCAGGAGAATGGTCTAAAAATCTTATTTTTTTATTGTTCTCAATTAACGGTTTCATTTTGTTTTCTTAATAATTTTTAACCACATAAAAGAATTGCCTCAAAACTTGCAGAATATGTTTATTAGATTACAATAACACAATTTCCAACTTTGTCGGAAAGGGAGTGTCAGAAACTCGAGTAAAACTTGCAAAAGTATACAAGAGGCAAAATACAGTGTGACTGTCTGAAGATTTATAGCTATATTTTAATCTTTAACTGTGACAGAAATTATCACACATTTACTGTAAAGCGGTCTGTGAATCCGAAGGTGTTCGTAACTGCTTCGCTCAACAAGCGCAAAACGTTTTGACACATTTACAAGTTCGTTTTTTAACAGAAATATATAAAATTGAAATGCCTGACTATGGAAGCGATTTCGAATCGAACTTATCTTTCCATTTTATGATAGTTAAATTACCTATCGAGTTATAAGCTATTTCGATCTTCCGATCACCAGTTTTTCTCTTGCTTTTAGACCGGTTTTTCTGCTTTCGTCGAGAAATGTGCTCAAAAGTGTCAAATTTGAAGGCTTGTTATGAAAAATCTATTGTGTTTTTAAAAAAATAGAAAACTGAGTGCAGTTAGACAGTTTCTGAATAATAACACCTGCTATTTTTATGCATTTACGAACAAAAATAAATTAAAGCATGTGTCACAAAGTTGCCCTTTTTGATTTAAGAACACCCTTAATAAAAGGTGCGATTAAGGGTGTATTTCGATCGAAACTGCTTATTTTCCGATTTATTTTTAAATTCATTTTTGCTCTCAAATGCATCAAACTGTCAAATTGTGTTATTTAGAAAGTACACATGGTACCGTGATTGTAGATCATTTGATAAATGCAGAAAATATTGTAAAAAAAGCAATCAAAACGGCATTTTGAACCAATTTTTTCGAAGCGGAAATTTGGGAACGAAAAAAAGGGTCATAATGAGAAGATAATTGTTTATAAATCAAATTCTAATGAATTGAGCGTAAAATTACATCACACAGCACCTTATACATCTCTTCAAAAATCCCCTCAGCAAATTTCATGTTTCTCCTTTTTAAAATTTGGCTGAAATTGTATCGGAAAATTTCGAGCTGTTGAAGGTGGAAAAGCATTTTTTCGAATACACCCTTAACTCATAGGATGGTGTTTATGCACTAAACTTTTTGTACAGGACTATTGTAATTAAAATTCATCTATTCAAAAGTCTTTTATGATACAGTCGAGTCTCTCTATAACGAAACTCTATACATCGAATTTCTGTACATAACGAATTTTTAGTAGGAACGATCCCCTTTTCCCATGACTACATTAAAAACAGTCTCTATATAACGAAATATATATCTCCATATAACGAAAATTTTCATAAAATGTTCTTTTTTTTAATCAGTATTAAAAAAGCTTCGAAATCACATAGAATCAATTTTCAATCAATTATTTCTGATTTATCGTTCAGTGCTGAGTTTTCTACATTACTCCTCTTGCTTGAATCTCCTGGTTCTTTAAGTCCAATGAATTCAACCCGTCTCCCCCCCCTTTCCCACACACCTTTCAACCAGTGTCAATTGGATTGTTACTCATATAAGAGCAGGATTTATGGAGGTAATTGAAGAAAAAACAATTTACAATTGCTTCGAAAAGATCGAATTTTCTATACGAGAGAATAATTTGGATTCTGAGGACGAAGAAGACGTGACTTGAGCAGACTTAAAAGAGAAACGGGGATGAAATTAAGGAACGCGGAGGTGTCGAAGACAATGTTTGCTCTCTTTGATTTTTTGGAAGTGGATGACAATCTCACTACTGCACAGTATCCTACTGAATGTGATGTTTTAAGCAGAATTATAAACAATGATGGTGAGTGTGACAACGAGCATGAGGACGAAAATTTATAACAAGAGAAAAAAAATTACTCAGCGAAATTATGACCTATTAAAAGAGAATTTCAAATGAAGGAAAATGTTCCCTATACAATTTTTCATTCCTTGCTAAAATTTGAGAGTGTCACAATTTTTAAATCAAAAACAACAAAAAAATAGAGATTTCTTCTTCTGAAATTAATGTAAGTCTTCTTTATTTAATTTTCATTAAGCTTTCAAATAAATGTCTGTTCTCTTTTTTGAAATTATTTAAATAATTAAGAAATAGAATATTAGGCTAATATTTATAGTTAAACATTTCAAATTCTTAATTAAACACATAAAAAATAATCTTCGTTCAAATTTACACATTAAATAAGAGTTTTAACGTCATTCTCTGTACAACGAATTTCTCTATATAACGATTTTTTTACTGGAACAATGGATTTCGTTATATAGAGACTCGACTGTAGTTCTAAATGAAATAAAATTTCTGAAATGTTTGCAGTTAACCTTTAACTGATGTTATTGGTCGCATTCTTTTAATTTTTATAGTTTAACTTGTAACTTTCAATTTAACTACAGGCACTACCATATTTTTGTTTCATTTCAAACTTTTGAGACTTTTGAATAGATGAATTTTAATTATAACAACCCTATAAAAAAGTTTAGTACAAAAGAATCTTCCAACGATTTAATCGCACAGACAGCTTTACGGTATTTCTGTGGCAATTTCTGTTATATCAGTTTAAACGGAAAATTATAAGTTAAACTATAAAAGTTGAATGAAACAGCGGTCTGTGGAGACAAGTAACATCAATTAAAGGTTAATTCTAATTAGAACCTTTGTTGTTCCTCTAATCATTTCGTCTGTTTTTTTCTGGAAGCTGAAGCTTTTAGTCACTTTCTATATTTTTGAATTTTTCTTTTAATACATATATTGTACTCGATTAGATTTCGTTTTTCCATGGCTTCTCTAAAATGTGTTACAGAAATAGTCATTATAATGGATATGGAGTTATCTCGCTATGGGAAACCTCCGTAATTTATAAGCTTGTTCTCTATATTCTATGTGAAGATATTTTCAGTCACGACAAGTTCATTTAAAGAAGGATTCTATCGCACTTTAATTTCAGCTTACGTAAGCTAACAAAAAAAGTTTACAAAGGGGAATTAATATACAGGGTGGTCATAAAAAAAACTTTGCCGATATACGGAGCTCTAGCGGCCAGTCGGTTCAACCGATCGAAATGAAATTTCAGATATATCTATTCAGAGGTATGAGCTCGAAATTCTGTGAACGGCAACAAAATGGCGCTCACGGTTACGGTTATAGTTACAGAAACTCGAAAATTTCCAATGGTAACACCCACTTTTTTTCATCGCAAAATGCTCAGCGTATGCGAAAACCCTAAGGAGCGTTGGAACCGTATGTGTACCGCAAGAAACGGACATGTTATGCACGCACAAAACACCGTTCTGGGAATCCTCCCCCCCATAGAAAAAACTCGATTGGGGCGCAAGGAGGAAATTTGCATATGACGTAGAGTCAGTACACTAATCTCTGATTACAATACAGATCGGAGAAACTAAAACTTTTATTTTGATTACACATTTTCCACATGGGTGCAATGCACGTGATGGCACCCATGTGGAAAATGTTTAATCAAAATAAAAGTTTTAATTTCTCCGATCTGTATTGTAATCAGAGATTAGTGTACTGACTCTGCGTCACATGCAAATTTCCTCCTTGCGCCCCAATCGAGTTTTTTCTATGCGGGGGAGGATTCCCAGAACGGTTTTTTGTGCGTGCATAACATGCCCGTTTCTTGCGATACACGTACGGTTCCAACGCTCTTTAGGGTTTTCGCATGCGCTGAACATTTTGCGATGAAAAAAAGTGGGTGTTACTATTGGAAATTTTCGAGTTTCTGTAACTATAACCGTAACCGTGAGCGCCATTTTGTTGCCGTTCACAGAATTTCAAGCTCATACCTCTGAATAGCTATATCTAAAATTTCACCTCGATCGGTTGAGCGGACTGGCCGCTAGAGCTCCATATATCGGCAAAGTTTTTTTTTATGACCACCCTGTGTATATATATATATATATATATATATATATATATATATATATATGTAGGGCACAAATAATGTAAAACTCCTACGTTTGCTGATCTAAACAATAGTTTCACCAAGCCTAAACCAAAATGCATTACTATAGCTATTTCTGAAAGGAAGATCAGCTAAGAGTAAGACTTCCGAAGCTCGCTAAAATTTTTCTACAATTTGCTTGATGCGGTCATCAGCGTGACTTACTTGAACATCCAATTGAATCAAACCATGTGCATATAAATAAATTAATGCTAACTCTTACAAGACACTATTTGTACACATACTGCACTTTAGACAGAAAATTTACCGATTTTAATTCACTTTATTCTCGTCAATAGAGTCGCAGAATCACAAAAGTGCAAGGAGTGGACTCAAAACTAACAAATAAGTTTGCAAAATTGTCTGCTTAATCATTTAAGATAATAAAATGATATTTTGTACAAGGTTTATTTATTTTAATTTTTTTCCGGAATTAAGGAAAAATTGCAAATTTATTTGTACAATGCATATACTGGAATATTGCATTTGTACTTTTCTCAAAATACTTTCTCTAAAAGTTATAGAAATGTTAGTTTCAGAATACTAATAGGTATTAAGCTAATTGATATTTCTATAAATTAAAACCATTTAAAAATAAATTTTGACAACTTTTAAATAGAACGCTTTTATGCCTCCTAATTTAATCTATAAAATTTGACTATAACATTAATGACGAGGAAAATTGTAAGAAAGTCAATTACAGAATATAAAAAGAAACTTTTTTTTTCCAGGATTATGATTGAAATTAAGTATATTTACTTGTGTCGTATAAATGAAACATTTATTATTAATCAATAAAATAAGTAAGATAGTAAGCTGAAAAATGTATGAATGAAAGAGAAAAATGTGTGCAGTAACCCTCTGTACTATGTACAATTAATTATGTAAATCCTGTATATGGTTCGAAAATTAGAGAAGGGAGACGCAAGAATGGGGATATTAAATTAATTTGTTCTATTAAAGGTACACTCTTAAAAAATGATAATGGAGTACAGTTTGAAACTCATGACATGAAAGTTATTATAAATATTTTCTAATTAACATAAATACAGTTTTTAGTAACATAATTATATGTATATATGAATAAATAAAGATACATAATTGAAAATACCAACCGAAATTTCTTCAAAATTAAAAAAAAGAAATAGAAAAGAAATAGAAAAGAAAGAAAAAAAAAGCACACAAATCAAAATTCCCAGTAATACTGATTTCAGCAGAAGTTGAAATCAGTAGTTATTAGTTATTATTTCCAATTGCAGAGCAGCGGACAGTAATTTCCTTGCGGAAGCATCCAATTTTGGCGCGAAAACATCACTCCATCGCCCCGGGGCAGTTTTGCAGGAGCGGTCCGAGCTTCCGTTTCTAAATTGGAGAAAACAATGGCCTCGACTCACCCCCATTCATAATTTCGACTAGACGACAAAAAACATCGATTACGTCACGCTTTTCAACGCATGCATTATCGTATACAGGCCTTTAATTACTGCCGATCGCAGAGTCAGCTGGTGGCTTGGCTAAAAAGGAGGCTCGGGCTGAAAGGGATGTGGTCAGGTGAGATACAATGGCAGGAAGGGATCTATTGGAATTAATTAAAAGTCGAGAGCAGTGTGTCGTTGTCTCGAAAAGTTTTCGATTCGGATTGCTTTTCTTCTTCTTCTATTAAGTCTCTTCGTAGAAACACCGGTCGTTATCATCTCTATTCCGCGGTCACGATTTAGTGTCTGACACACAGCTGACGCCTTTCACACGCTCTCGGTCCCTACTTCTTATTCCAGTGGCGTTTACTTCCATATACCCATTTACTCAGTTCCCACAAAGTTTTAAGGACCGCTTTTTTTTTCTTTATATCTCTCTGATGAGTATCGTACATTCATCTGCTACGTGGTGGTACTTGAGAACGGGATAATGAAAAATCTCCAGTCGAGAAAGACAAAGTTATTGATTAATCGGATGTCAAATAATTATCTTTTTACAAAAAGAAAAAAAAAAAAGTCAGTCTTTAAATTTAAATTAATTATTTTTAGGGTTTCGTTCATTTGGCGAAACCCTATTCGTCTCTGCCCTCTGTATGTCCGCCCGTCACACAATCCGTATAAAATGCAAGCAAAAAAAAAAAAATCTTGACACGTGCGACTTTAGACATTTTATGTATATCTACGAATCAGACATCTAGGGATATACATGAGGAATTATTCTGAAACTCCAGATCTGTAAACAAAATAGTTCAGGCCATATATTTTTGCGAAGATTTTTTTCCAAAATTTCATAAGAGACCGTCAACAAATTTAAAAAGAACGAAGATCTTTTGGATAACTCTGTCAAAACTGAAATAGCACAAGCGTTCAAACTGCAGAGTATGATTAAGGGGCTTATTGTAATAAACTGTGTTAATTTTTATGAGGATAGCATGCATACTCGTAGACATTTTTTATAAAAACGGTCCCAAATTTTGCCAAGTTTTTTGCTTATAATTTGCCGAGTTCTTAATAAAAAACAATGTTCTTTTCAAAAACTATGCCTAATAACATTGTACATAATGCTCTGTATTTAAAATTTAAAAATAATTAAAATTTTATGAAAAATGAATATGTTTACTAAGTAATGCTTCACTGCTCATGCGTGAACGCAATCAAAATATAAATTGCATCATGTGTTAACTAAATATATAGAGCAATTTTTCTGAAAGTTTCAAAAACATAGGTTGAAAATTCTGAAAATTAACACCGATAGAATATCCTCAAAATCCGTTGTTCCTACAAGGAAACAAAAAAGATGAGCATTAACACTAAGCAATGGATATATGGATGCAACCCCTCATCTTTTTGCTTTATTTTGGGAATAACGGATTTTGAGCTTATTCTTTGGGCGATAATTTTCAGAATTTTCAAACTATGTTTTTGAGACTTTCACAAAAGTTGCTCGATACATTTAGCTATTACATTATGAAAATTATATTTTGATTGCGTTCCCGCATGCGCAGAGAAACATTATTTAATAAACTATCTCATTTTTCATACAAATTTTATTATTTTTAATTTCTAATTACAGGATATTATGTACAATGTTGTTTGACATATTTCCTGAAAAGAGCAATGTTTTTTATTAAGAACTCTGCAAATGATAAGAAAAAAAAAAAAAAAAAAAAAAAAACTTGGCAAAATTTGGAAACTTTTGTATAAAAACCTTAATTTCTCTACGAGTACGTGTGCTATCCTCATATATATGAACGCAGTTTATAACAATAAGCCACTTAATCACAATCTGCAGTTTGAATGTTTTTGCTACGTTAGATTTTACATGATTATCCAAAAGATTTTCTTTTTTTATTTTATTTTTTTAATTTGTTGACGATCCTCTATGAAATTTCGAAAAAAATTCTTTGGGAAAATATATGACTTGTACTATTTTGTTTATACACCTGGAGTTTCGGAGTAATTTGTTGTGTGTCAAGATTTTTTTTTTTTTTTTTTTTTTTTTTTTTTTTTTTTTGCTGGCACTGTACAAAAACTGTGTATGTTAGAGACTTCAAATTTTGTGTACGGACAGCTGAATACTTCGTGTCACACAAAAAATCATAAAATTTTGAAAAATTCTATTACTTTATCAATGTTATCCGTTCATTTTTGCGATTTAAAAAGAGAAGCTTAATTTGAACGTTTGCTTGTAGGCATCATAACTTGGAGGAAAAGAGTCTCGCCAGTAAACAGGAGATTGTTCGTTCGATCCTCGGTGCTGCAAGCTATAATTTTCATATTAAGAGGGATTTAATTAAAAGAAGATTCGTAATTTTTGCTACTTTATTGCTTATATTATTACAGTTTCGTTCATCTGACATTCATTATATTCTGGAATTCAATTTTCTTTCCATTTTAAAAACAATTGTGATATATTAATGATGCAGCATTTTAAATTTTGTTTAAAACAGTAATACAATGTACAAAGGATTTTTCGAGTTTATTTCGTTAATTTTCTAGTAGTTTAGCGTACTCGCATTGTAACTATTGTAAAAATATTTGGATACCAAATTAAAATATAGGGTGGTCTTAAATCAAATAGGGCAACTTTGTGACACATGCTTTAATTTATTTTTGTTCGGAAATGCATGAAACTAGCAGATGTTATTATTCAGAAACTGTCTAATTGCACTCAATTTTCTGTTTTTTTTTTTTTTTTTTTTTTTTTTTTTTTTTTTTTAAACACAATAGATTTTTCATAACAAGCCTTGAAAGTTTACACTTTTGAGCTCATTTCCCGAAGAAAGCAGAAAAAATGGTCGAAAAGCAGGAGAAAAACGAGTAATCAAATGATCGAAATAGCTTAGAACTGAATAGGTAATTTAATTATCATGAAATGGAAAAATAAGTTCGATTCGAAATCGCTTCCATAATCAGGCCTTTCAATTTTATATCTTTCTGTTAAAAAATGAATTTGTAAACGTGTCAAAACGCTTGTTGAGCGGAGCAGTTAAGAACACCCTTAAAAACTACTGCAGAGGAAAAAAATTGCAACAATGGCTATTAATATTATTATCTTTATTATTATTATGCTACCTATATAATGAACATTTATTTTTATTTGTCTGTATTTTAACTAGCTCTACAACAAATGGTCGCCCTTTTCCGTATATTTTAAAAAATAATCTCATTCTATTACACAGGTTATTCTTATTTAGGACTTTCTTAGGGCAAAAAATATCTCACGAATTTACTTTTTTTTCTGCTTGAATTAGAACAAAAACTTTTTATTATTATTATTTTTTTTAACGCTATATTAAAAAAAATTTAAACAAGCTTCATGGAATTTTCCAATCGGAAATATCTGAATTTCTGTTTTGTCTGACGCAGAGTTAGACAGTATGTCTAATTGTTTTCAAACTGGACAGTTCCTTTTCGACGGAATTACTCTACACAATAGATAGTCACTTTTTAGACCCCCCCAAAAAAAATTGGTTTTAGATTGCGAAGTTTTAGAAAAATGACCATCGTAATTCGAGGTCACACCTGGATCACTGCATTGTAAAACACAGAAATTATTCGAAACAAATCATTCCGATTAAAATCTATCATGAAGCTTCAACATTCAATAAAATATGATGCAAAAATCCCTTTGTTATTATCTTTATCTCAGCTCAAGTAAGCATGTTTTCTTTGGGGAAGAGGAGGGGTGCTAAAGATAGTAATCCCTCCCCCTTTTAATTATTATTTTTTTTTTTTCAATGTATTGTGGGAAAATGTTCTACGGTGAAAATTCTGTTAGTGGAGAAAATCGACAGAAAATGATTCTGTAAATTCTCTTTCATTACTGATCACCTGAAGGGGCCAAGGAGACGGGACTAGGAGAAAAACAACCCCGGGTAAATTAGACGAACCTGGTGGCCGGACAATCAGCGATCCCCGATCAGTCATCTTCAACTGACGTCCGAAACCCCCTGGTTCTCTTTTACTGTTTGTAGACGAACTGACATCAAGCGTAATGAAGCATCTTAATCAGGCGAAGAAAACCGTGTTTTGTCGCATATTAAAAGTACGATGGATCACTTCCGCAGATGGACCCTGTGCGGCCATTGTGTTCCCAGCCAAAAAGTCCATAAAGGTGAAATGCCAGTGATTATTTACTACTACCAGCTACGTAATTAAACAATTCATTGTCAGTTGTTATTATAAATTAAGATTAAATTAGGAGGATGTTAATTTGATTCGCATTTTTACAGATACGAGGAATAGCTTAGCAAAAAATAATGTACATTCATACTCAGTAACATTTTTTTTTTTTTTTTTGGTAACAATAAAAAAACGTATGGGGACGTTCAAGTATTAAGTAAGCATACTTTTAGTCATTTTGTATCCCCCCCTCTCTCCCTTGTAAGGAAAAATAAGCAAATGCTAGACACACTCCCCTTTGCTTACGTAAGAATTTAAGGCATTCTAATATTAATACTGTTTCCCATAAAAAATAACCTAGCGATAAATTTACATTATTAATCTATCAAATTCACACATATAGGCATGTAGGGGTTCTGGTGTCGAAGTAAAAGAAGATCGATTTAGCATATTGTTACTTATTGCATTAAGTAATTCATAGAATACAAAATAGTTTTATTATATTATTTTTTATCGTACTGTACAACAGCAATTAAAAAAAACTTTAAAAAATGCAACAGGCCCAACTTATTTAGGCACATAACTAAAATTTTTAACAAGAATCACAGGAATATTATGTGTTTAGCGTTCGCATTTCTAGTGTGGTGCCAAGATCTTCAAATTCATGTTTATGCATTGTATATTATTACATTTTCAATGTAATGGTGGGCTGGGATGTTCCTCGTTTCCAGTCGTTGTTTACTCCATATCTTTTTTATCAAGTCATTCAACATCCACAGAACCCTCATCCAAATCATGCTCTTTTGTTTTTTGTTGTTAAACTATTGTTGCTTCGTTGTCTAATGCTTATGTAAGCGTTTTCGAGACACCCTCCCCTCTCTTCCTTGTGTGCAAAAGTAAGCAGACACTGAACCATTCTCCCGTCTTTACTGCTTACATAATACTTGAACGACCCCCTTACGAACTATGCCATTCGACCCTCTAACAGGTTAACCCACTAACAACTGCATCTTCTTATACTTGGCTTAAATAAGTAAAATTTTATTTTATACATATTAAAGACTAATTAAGAGTCAAGGAGCACCATTACATTTTTTTCCCTTAATGTGAGATATGATAATGTTGGGAAAACGAAGTGTCAATGCAAATTAACTACACTTTTGCCATATAAAGAGCTTTAGAGCATTTACTACACTGTAAAAAAAAGTTTCCGTTAAATAACGGAAATAGTACTGGTAATATAGACGCCAGTACTATTTCCGTTTTTTTTACAAAATATTTCCTTTTTTTTTATATTTTTTTGTATAAAAATTTTCGCTTGAAAGCCAAAAAAGGATTTTCAAGGACAAACTTGCAGGTTTATGATTTTTATTCTTTAGACAAAGACACACCAGGTTACATACATTTAATTTAAACAATAGTGGAAAAATGTTACTTACCCTCGATGGGGGTCGAACCAAACACCTGCCCTATTGTAGCGTGCAGGAGTGTAATAAC
This sequence comes from Maratus speculifer, assembly GCA_964019185.1. Classification (NCBI taxonomy): domain Eukaryota; kingdom Metazoa; phylum Arthropoda; class Arachnida; order Araneae; family Salticidae; genus Maratus; species Maratus speculifer. The sequence goes on along the minus strand of OZ025296.1, from coordinate 183,323,864 downwards.
ATTACGCCACAGTTATACACCCAGAACTTCCAAATATCTTTACTTATTTCGAATGATTTTATGAAGCAAAGACTTTATGTTGAACTATTATGGGCATTAATTTTTGTACAGAGAATTATTTATTACTTACTCAATAATTATTATTACTTACTTAAAACCAAAATAAAATACTCAGATTACTTAAAGGTGTTAATATAGGTGTAATAAAAACACCTTTAAGTAATCTGAGTATTTTATTTTGGTTTTATATATAAATAAGGTGAATTAAAGGATTCGACATATGTGGTATGTTATATCATTTTAATCTTATTGCTTACTTATTAATTATTATTACTTACTTATTAATTTATTAAATATTTACTTATATGTTATTGAGTGTACATTTCTGATTGTTTAACAGATTTTATTTCCATAATTTCGAATAATTAGTTTTTAAGTTCAGTTCTATAAAAAAAAAAAAAAAAAAAAAAAAAAAAAAAAAAATAGCCTTTAAACTATTGCATGTATTAAGAGTTGAATGCATTAAAAAGTTTTGTTTCCTTCATTTTTAAGAAGATTTTTAAAAGTTTATTGTAATATTATTCATATTTGTTTACTTATTTGTTTTTGAAAAGACACTAACATACTTTGAAAAAAAAAAAAAAAATCTATTTTAACAAAGTATTTGTATGACGATCGATTTTAATCTCAATAAAGATAGTTATTACGGGTTATTAAAAGAAATTTCCTTTATTGTTTTTTATAAATTAGATAATCGTCAACATTATAATAATTTCTTTAATATAATTCAGATGTTTTAAATTTTGTGTGCAAATTTCTTAAAATGGATGGATTAAAAAAATATGTTAAAATTAAAAGTAGAAATTTTTTCCATTTAAAAATCCTAATGGAAATAAATTAACTGAAAAAAAAACTAACTAATCTCAAACTTAAAAAAGGATTAATAAAATTTTATAATTTTTATTATTTTTTAGTATTGTAAAAATATGTTAGCTTTATATTATTAAAACAGAAAGAAATAAAGAAAATTATTATAGAAAGTTGTTCTTAAACCAACTCTATAATGTTTTTCTATCCGAGATATAGATGGCGACACTAGAGTTATTTACGGAATTTATGCTGTTTTAATACGGAACTTCTCTGTTTCCAGATAATTTATGGAAATCTTACTGTAATTATAATCTCAAAATGTCAATAACGGAAATTCTGTTTTTGAAAAATGATTTTGATTTCTGAAAAATGAAACTATTCCGTAAAATTTTACGGGAAAAATTGTGTATATTAACGGATATTTTTTACAGTGATATGTAACGGTACATTACACTTGATGCTACACATAGTTATCTACAATATCCATATTTTGAATTGCTGATCGAAATTTATCGATAAATATTTTCAAAGCGTTTCGTACTATTGTATCTCATTCATATTTCTGATTTTTTTTCAACTTGATTCAATTAACAATATTTTTCTTGAAAATAAAAGCCATATATACAAAATGTGATAGTAAATTTGTTGACAAAAAAAAAAAAAAAAAAAAAAAAAAAAAAAAAAATTTAAATGAAATGAAAAAGTCCCAAACAAAAAAAACCCAATGTCAGAATTAAATGGATTAATAATAATAAAATTAAAAAGAGATCTTAAGTATGTTCTCTGAAGTCCGAAATAGCTTCTTTCTGAGACTTTTTAAATCCATTTTTATTCAGAAATGCGTGAAATTGGCAAATGCTCTTATTCAGAAACTTTATAATCGAAGTGTTTTTCTTCCTTCCCTATCATTTTTTTTCCTTTTTTTAATTTTTCAGCAAAAGCAGACTTTTTAGAAAATTCTATCAGAATTGGCGTTTTAAACCGAATTTCCTAGCACGAAAATGCCAGAGAGGAAAGGAACTATTATCACGAGATAACAGTTGCTTGTAATTCAACATGTAGTTAATGTAACGAAAAATGAAAAAAGAAAACTGTTTAATTACAAATCATTTTAATAATCATTCCTGCAAGTTTGATGCGCTATTAAACGTAAAATTTAATGGCGCATGAGAGAGAATAAGACTCTTTCGGATCTGGTGTACTATTAATAGTACATGTCTTTTAATACAGTATTATTTTGTTTTAAAGAAATACTTTTACTACTATTTACATATAGTAATGGTGGTATATGTCTATGCATTTGCTATATCACTTCTTTTATGTTTAGACGTTTAACCCTTTCGGGTCCGATTTTTTTTTTTTTTTTTTTTTTTTTTTTTTTTTTTTTTTTACATTCCAAAATTTTTTTTTTTAATTCAAACATGAAAAAATATTTTTCTAAAAGGCAGAAATTAAGTTTTATTAAAATATTACGAGGGCTGTTATTTATATTTCTGGCCTTGGCAATAAAGGAGTGTTATTAGGCTATCAATGACGATTTCAATTGAAAATTCAATATTTTAGCCATAAATTATCCAGAACGATTTGCCATTTTAGCTTAATTTGTATTATTTGCAATAAATTGAAAAATTCATCTTGTGCAAAAAATGAAATTGACTCGTGAACATTTTAGTGCGATCATTTTTCTTAACTTTCGACGTGGATTGTTAACATAAGAGTATTTCCAAGAACTTAATTTTTTATACAACGATAAAGCACCATCTTAAAGCACTGTAACACACTGATATAACGAATTTATTCGTGTTCCATGTTCGCTCCAGGACGCATTCCGTGAAGGTCTACCAAAATCATTTGTTGTGCCAGAAAATATCGATGCTGTGCCTGAACTGATAAAGCAAGATCGTTATGTGACATACCGTGAGATTAAGAAATTTTTGGACATTGATGTGACAGGCATCAATAAGATATTCCCTGAACATTTGGTAGTAAAAAATATTTGTTAGCGTTTGAGACCGCATAATCTAGCAAACGCTCAAAGGAAAGCTTGTGTCGATTGGGGTAAGGAAATGTTAAGCAAATACATTCAAGGTTCATCAAAAGCAGTGGCGTAGCTATGTTTTTTGGCGCCCGGGGCCAGCAAGAAATTTTGCGCCCCCACCCCAATATAGATATATAACAATTTCTCTCAATTTGGCGCCCCTAGGCCTCGGCGCTCGGGGCGGACGCCCCCCCTTAGCTACGCCACTGATCAAAAGTTGTGTATAACATCTACACAGGTGACTAATTGTAAATCTATGCATATGAGCCGGAAACAAAACAGCAATCGACTGTATGGATCTTCCAAAATGAGCCAAATCCAACAAAAATTGCCTCTCAACTGGTAGACGGCAGGTGCTGGCTTCGAACCCAATCGAGGCCGTCGGCCTAACCGTTCGAAGTTTTCGTGGTTTTCTTCGAGCCTTGCGTAAATACGGGTTAGGTTCCCTTAGAAAGACCCCCACGAAGAGCATTCCACCCCAGGGCCTAAATCCCTAGAGTAGATAATCAGCCGATAAAATACAAACCAAACCTAAAACCAACAAAAATTGTTCAAGGTAAAAGCACATCGAAGCAAACGGTTGCCTGTTTCTTCGACATTAGCGGTCACGTGGCAACAGTGGCATTAGAGCAACGCAATACAGTCAGTTCTGAATGGAACTTGACCATTTATTTGCCAGAAGTCTTCGGCGAAATTCGAAAAAAGCAGAATATTTTTTTATCATGACAATGTAAGTTCACAAACATCGGCTCAAACAAAGGAATTTCTGAAAGGCCAAAACATTGAATTGATGGGTTATCAGCTATAGAGCCCTGATTTGTCACCCAATAACATTTTTTTATTCCCACACATCAAAAAGAACTTACATGGATAATGATTTTCGACGCCCGAAGAAGCGGTTGTTGTGTTCGAAACGCATGTTTGGAGTTACCTCCATAGGAGTGGAAACAGTGCTCCGAAAACTTATTCAAACGGATGTAAAAGTGTACTGATCTTCATGGAGAATATTTTGAAAAGCAATAAATTCAATATTGATCATAAATATTTGTGTTTCCATTTCTTGGCCAGAAATATAATTAATTGCCCTCGTATAATTATTTAAGGAATTGCATTATGTACTATTAATAGTACAGTGGTCTTTCGGGAAACAAGTTGTCATTTATGGGTATTTTATTATTAATACAATACGCTCAAAAAAAAATAAATGTAGTACAATTTCAAATCAAATTTTTGAAAAATATACAAAAAATGTAAAAGATATATTTAAAAATATGCAATTAGCATTACATAATTCGCAGTAGTTGACACTCAATTTACACTTCTAAACAGAAAAAGCCGTGTAAAAATTGAAAAAAATAAAAATAAATAAAAATAAAATTTTCGCTTGTCGGCTCGTTTGAGGTGACCTCTCTTATTTGGCATGAAAAGTTTTGAAGCAATTCCTGTCATTATGGAAGCATAGTTAGACGTTGCATTTTTCAGAAAAAGATGTGATTGTAAAGTTGCATCCTCCTAATTTGCCCCTTTGTTGCACCTTGCTTCTCTCTGTCATATGGCCAGTAGTATCATGTCTTACATCCTCAGTTGGGCGAAGTGATGGTTGCAACTTATTTTAGAGAGAATAGTCATGTTGGGTGAATTATTTGGACGACCACGTTTCACGGAATTTATAGTTTGGCTTTCCAATGCAAGCATTTTCAACTGATAAAGTGTAATCTAATTTTTTTTTCTTTTTTAATAATTATAGGCTAATAATATTGAGTAACAATATTAAATGACAAAAAAAAAGGCGAAATATTGCTATTAAACAGAAATATTCAACTTAAGTTACTATAAATTTCATTTCAAAAAGTTAATCAATACAATGAGCATATTTTACTAAAGTTAATTCCTTTAGAGATCATTGTACTACTAATAGTACACATATTCAAAAATTGATAAATCATAACTTTTGAATGGTTTTGATTACAAAAATTACATCAAACATTAGCTACAATAACTTATTTTACGAAAACAATTTCAAATAATAATTTTAATTATTTATAATATCAATAATGAGAGCAAAATCAAAAGAAATCCTTGTTCGAAGTTCCATTCATCTTGAATGAATGTTCCTGGACTTGTAGAGCTACCTTTTAGTGAAACAATTAAATGCACGTTTTCAACAGGAGTCTTTAAAATAGAATACGAGGCTTTTTGAAAACAATTACTAAATACTGGGAAAATATGTTAAAGTTGAAAAAGTTGAAAGATGATGTACTATTAGTAGTACACCAGACTCGAAAGGGTTAATAATAATAAATATTTGCTTAATTCTCTTTGCGCCGTTTGCGATTCTTATATTTTAAGGATATTTTTCACTCTTTAAATTTAAAGCAAAGGTTGCTTTCCTGAAAGAATCATGTATAATACAGCGCAAAAAATATTAGAAAGTTTTAATATCAGTTAAATGTTACTGTAATACAATACTTTCTAAAAATCTCGAAAAATTCTTTCTTTGCTTATTGTCATATGAATATTTATTGAATAGTCCGCAAAACAACAATTTTTGCAACCTTTCAGACAATTAAATAAATGTTCGTTAAACACTAATCAATCTATCTGGATATTTAGTGTTAATGTTATTAACGTAAAAGTAATTTTTTTTTTTTTTTTTTTTTTTTTTTAATCGGACCCGAAAGGGGTTAAAAATGCGTCAGAAAGTTTTGCATTTTCTGAACAGGGAAATATGTTTTTTCGAAAACCGCTTTAATAAGAATAATAATGGTGATAAAAATACTTACAATGGTGGCATTATCGTTAAACTACTACTGTCCTTTATTGCACAAACCCGATTACGTGAGTCTGAATTCGCGTTATAAATAATTTTACGAGACCGACGTAATAAGATCAATTTTGATAAAAATATTTAGGATGATGAACTTATCATTAAATTACTACTGCCTTCCATCAAGCAAACATGATTACGTGTGTAACGGCTTTAAATACCATACAAACTATTAAAAATAACAACTAATAGTCCGAGCAGGCAGCACAAAAACCTAAGGTATCGAGCACACAAGAAAGAAACCTTTATTTTATGGAAGAGTAGAAATAGGGGAATCTAATGATCCACGTCTGCCAGAAGTGAAGTGATGCATAAACAAAAAATTAATATCAGTAGTGATATACTTGTAGGTTTATCATTGTGTTTTCCTGCTCCCAGTTTTCCCTCTTTTCACACCTTTCATTGTAGGTCAAACACAGCGATAAACCTACGAGTCTATTTTCGGTAGTATTAATTTTTGGCTTATGCACCACTTCACTTCTGGAAAACATGGATAATTAGATCCCTTTATTTCTATTCTTCCATAATAAAGGGTTTTTTTTCCTTGTGCTTGATACCTTAGCTTTTTATGCTGTCGGCTCTTGGACTATAAAAATCCTGCATTCAGCATAGATTATGAAACACTTTCCAACACATTGAGAATGCTGTAACAAAATTTTACGATTTATTAAGATGAAAAATGTCTAAATAAACAATTTAAAAAATGTATAATGTATTTCAAAACCCAATTTCTGCAATTACTATGAATATCACGAAAAATATCCGATATATATATATATATTTTTTTTTTGAGGGGGGGGAGGAGATTAAAGACTTGTATATTATCTTTAGATTTATATGTATATTACATAATATGCTAAAAGTTAGTCCAATTGAATACATAGCACAATCAAAATTTTCTATTCAATAATTTCCGTTAATAAACAGAAAGGTACTTGAGATGCTTTGTGTAGCCCTGTATATAATCTACAGAATTTATACATATCAAGTTCTATGCAAAAACGTAATTAAATTTTAAAAAGCGTATTATAACTGAAAAGACATTTCCTGCAACTATTCGTCATAGGCATTACAGCAAAATACTTAAGTGTGTCCCTGAAAATGACCAATAAGCTATATGCACATCAGATTCTACAATAAGTGTTTTGTAATACGCCTTAAATTTCAATATATATTTAAAGCAGTGTAATATCATTAAAATACTCCACGAACGATTTTCCCCTATAACCGTAATGTTACGGCGTTTTCTTTAGTTTTCCTGTAAATGAACCGTCACTCACTGAAAAACACCCGCTCTGTAAATGTTAATTCTATAAGCAGGTTGTTTTCGAATTTCTCGCTAAAATTTGAATATATTTAAAACGATTTTTTATTCTTGTACAGGATAGCTGAGTTTGATCTATAATGAGCCATTTTTCGTTTTTCGATTTCAGTTTCAGATTATTTTAATAAAGGTGTTTCGCTTTCGAAACAGGTTCCGAAAATGAAATTACATTCATTAAAAAAAAATTGCAACCGAAATCGAAAAATTAAAAAATAGACATATTAAGATTGACTTCAGCTAATCCTGTGGAAAAAAAAAATCGTTTAAAAAGATTCAAATTTAAGCAAGAAATTCGAAAACAACCTGCCCATACGATTAACATTACGGGTATTTCCAGATGAGTAAAGAGTCCCGTTAATACCCTTTCACTAGTGAACATGCCACCTTAAACACCAATAACATATATTAATTCCATGGTAATCTAACTCTATATACACGAGCTAGAGAACAGACGGACAGGCAGACAAACCGAATTTATAAACACTTTTCAACTATGTTGGAAAGTGTTAAGAAAAGAAAAGGAAAAGAAAATTTATTGGAAATCCTTTTATGGGGCTCTGCTTTGATCTGGTTAGCATTGTTTCAACTAATGAATAATCAAAAGGAACTCCAATTTCTCATCTCTTATGGACGGAAGAGAAATTTCCCTTTGTTGAGGAATTAGTCTTTATGAATGATACAGCTAAAGGCAGATACTTCCGAAATTATGAATTATTAACAACTACTTTATTTATTTTTCACATGAGGTATCGAATATTAAATATGATCAGCTGTATTTATAAATAATTAGATACAGTCGAAGCTGTTAATAGCTAGCTTGGATTTGACCGTTCTAGTTTAACGATTAAAGATACATAAAATTGCTCATGTAATAAGAAAACATAAATAAGAAACAGATTTATATACCTAAACATGTATGCTTATTTTATAGATACGTATGATTTGATTATCCTTACATTATTTAATTTTATGATATTGACAATCTTTTTTTATGTTTATGAGATATATTATTGCAGAACTTATTTTAAGCCTTTATTTTTTGATTTAACATTCACGCATGGATTAATAGTGCATAATATTTCACTGATATATAATGCTACATAATATTTCATAATTTCATTACATGTCTTAAGAATTAATGCATTAATGCATCGTGTAACTTCAAAAGAAAAAAAATGAAGCAAACAATCGCACATAATCCGCGAAATTCTCTAATTTATACAACATTTAGTCCTATATTCTTTGAATTGAAAGGGGCAGCAAAAAGAATAGATAAAGTAACGAAAGAAGTCCTTGGGAAACCCTAGTGAATGACTGAGCGAGGAAGCGAAATGCAGTGAGAGATAAGGCGATACTTTGGCTGCTCAGGGGAGGGTCACATCTGTTTTTCACTCAAAGTAGGAGCTCAGACAGAGTGTAGTCTTGGCCGAGGTCTCGTGGGTAGAGGCTGGAAGCTGGAGCCATGTATTTACGAGTAAAAGCGTTCGTAAGAAAAGATTGATTCCTATAGGGATAAACGTGTATATGGGAAGAGATATCTGAGTGGTTTTCGATAAGCCTTGCTGAGTTCAAAAAAGCAAGAAAGAAATAGCGCGTGACTTAATAATACTAATCAATATGTAGACATATTTCCACGTATAACGATTATGTTAGACAGGATCTACTACATCCGAGCCTATAATGGTACAGAATGTTTTTAGTAGTAAATAATTTACAAATAACTTTATTATTAACTGAATAGGTCAGTATTTAATTATTATCCTTTTCACATTATGTCTAATATCACGGATATATCGGTAGTTGCAGTCTATCGAAAACATCGGTTATTCAAAGTGTTTACGAGTGGTTGATAGGAGTTTCCCTAATCATCACCATCATATTGACAACGAAAAGCATAACAGTGCTATCCCCAGGACCTGACTGATAAGGGACAAGCGAGGCAATTGCCCCAGCCCTCCCCCCCTGACTTGCCCCCCCCCCAAGGACAGATATAAGTTATTTGTTAAAGGAGTGTCAAATGACAAAAAATGACCAAAAATGACCAAAATTCTTTTTTTTTTTTTTTTTTTTTTTTTTTTTTTTTAAAGTTTTAAGGGGTTTTCTTCTCCTACCCCCTGTTTCCATACCCCATGCCCCCTTAAGGCCTCACATTTGTCCTTATATTCCTGTTACCGAAAAAAAAAATGAATTCTATAGTTTCTTAAAGTTATCTTTCTTCTGCTATTATGTATATAGCTGGGATTAGTACTTGGTAAAATTTATGTACACATACAATAGGTATCAATTTTAGTTTTAGTCACTTCAGTATAATTTACAAAAAATTTTAAGATAGAAGCCCCCCCACCCCTAATAATGTTTGTTCCAGGGCCCCCCACGGTCTAAGTCGGGCCTTGGCTATTCCAGAGCCTCGCGCGACATTGTGCCGGTCCTAGTGGGCATCTTTTTTGTTTCGTTAAGATTTGTCTTAATTTTCGGTCATTAAAAAAAAAAAAAAAAAAGTTAACGTTGTTTACTTTTGTTTAAATAGCTGTTTTTATCAAAATATAATAAATAGAAATATTTGATGACGCATTAAATAATATTTTTTAGTATAATAGTAGAAGAAATACCTTAATACAAATCAAAATTATTATTGGAATGGATTTTTAAACCCTCAATACATGCATTATATCCTATGTACTGAGAAAATAACTTATGAATATATCCGCATTTATGCTCCGATTTCTTATGATCGCGAGTTGACCTCAGTTTAAGTTCTTTTTCGCCGATCGGGAATAATTACCCCATACGACCAATATGTGATAATGAAATTTCGTCTTTAATAATAGGGGACATGCGTTCTGTTCATTCAATCCGAGACTTATCTGTAGGTGTGTGTTTTCCTCCGCAGTTATTCGAAAACTAGAACTGGCGAGAAGGGGAAATAAAAGGCGTCCAGTGACAGAATTGCAATCTGTGCATGTCAGTCAGTGCGTATTGTGTGTGAGTGGTGTAATTAAATCCTTCTTTTGGCAGCCGGAAGGCACACTTCCGCTGCTAAGGTCTGTGAGAAAACCGGAAGCCACAGGTAGTAGTGCACTCCCGCTTTCATTCTACCTGGGATATGTCCCTAGGGCAGCAGCATCGCGACAAAAAACCCCTCAGTTTTTGTTTGCTTTTGTTTCTTTAAAGTGGGTGGGAAGTGCAATGCAACAAAAAAGAATTAGACATCGAAATTTCAAAGTTTCACACTTCCAGAGTGCTGCATAAAAGTGGAAGAATGTTGATGGAAGAGGCCCTTTTGGGAATAAAAACTTCCCACCATGAGTCCGAGCAATAATGGAGTAGCTGTTTGTAATTAAAATATTATATTTAGGGATTAAAAACTCTTCCCAGGGCAGTAAGAAACTAGTTGGAAAATAAAAATACCAATGTTTAAAAAATACGCATTTAACGAAACTAATTTTAATTTATCTAAATCGAGGTTACTCAGATCCTCTCCTGCCCCACCAGTGGCCGGTTCTGACCTCTCAACTGGTAGACGGCAGGTGCTGGGTTCAAACCCCCAATATCACTCAAGTAGATAATCGGCCGACACAAAATAAAGCAAACCAAACCAGATCCCCCCCCCCCCAAATAAATAAATAAATAAATAAGTTTTAAATCCATTTTTTTTTCACTCTGATGAAAATATTGGCTTGAATTGCCTACTTTCCTGGTAACAGTTTTAACTACAAGCCTTTTAAATTAAAATGTTTTCTATTTTCGTCCTAGTAAGAACCGAAACTAAGGTGGGGGAGAGAGAGAAAACGGGACATATGGCCTAAGCAACAGAGTAGAAGGTACGCGCCAAATACTAACAAACTCAATAAATTCTCTAGGTCTAAGTGGGTTCAGTATTTTGAACATAATCGTGAAGAGAAGTTTTTACATGTTTAGCTTTTTGTTATTTTCTGGTAATAAAAACTATAAAACTATCTGGTTAATGGAACTCATCCGAGATTGTTGCAAGATCGATCCATTGTCCGAATGAGATTCTAATTGGTTTAGAATTTCGAACATTTACGTGATGATAAGATTTGCATTATATGTATGTACATAAATAGATATAGAAATACATGAACGAAGCGACTGCAAAAAATTGATTTCTAAAGGAATCAATCTGAAAATCTTAAGATTAATGTATTTCCTAACAATTATTTTTGTTTTAAATAAAAATTAATGCAATGAATTGAAACCTAGTCCTTATAAATTTACTGTGAAAAGAAAGGAGGCGGGGGAGGGAAGAAAGAAAGAAAAGTGTGAGATACAGCATACAGCAACAATAACATGCATGTGTACTGTTTTTCTTTCTTTCTTTTATACCCCCCCCCCCCCCCGCCTCTCTTACCCTGCAGAAGAAGCAACAGTTTGGATTAATTTAGCCATGTCATATTATTGCAGACGTATGCATCAAAGAAGGTGAAAAATACAACTTATTTAGCACGGAAAATAATTAAGTTTATTTGTCTTTAAAATGAAAAATGAAGGGTTTATATAAAAGGCTGGCTGTTTTTAAAATTTTACAGTATATATATTATATATGAAACTTACTCACATTTTCTCATGATAGGTAATTAATACTGATTAATAATTTTAAAACATTACCTCAGTTATTAAATGTATTGCAAGTGTTTATTTGTATACTTTATGTTTTTTAATGAAATAGTGCATAAAATTTACACAAGTTAGAAATTAAGGCATGCTATTTTTGTAAATGAAAACTTAAAATTGATTTTTTTCCCATGTTTATATCTTCATAACTTGCTTGTTCATTAAATGCCAAAGCTTTTTTTTTTTTTTTTTTTTTTTTTTACTATGATTCAGACAGAAGATTGACTTTTTTTCCCCCCTCTAGTGTATAGTATATCTGTGCACGTATTTAAAACGGGGACGCATCATACTGCACGGGGGGAGGGTCGATAGGGGAGTACCGGACTGTCAGACGGGGTGCAAAGTAGCTGTCACCTTTGGATTAAACCGGATTAGCGCATTGGCGTGAATTTGTAAGGAGTATCCGGGCATCCATTTTGTAGCCTGGTGGAATTATAGAATTTTAAACAGCTCTTCAAGAAAACAAAATGTGACTGTAGTGTTTCTCTCTTTTTAGCGTTAATAAATGCATTGTGTTCCTTTTTAATTAAAACTCCGTAAATTTTAAAACATACTAAATATAATGGAGCCATTGCAAATCACAAGTAACACACACACACACACACACACATACATATATACACACACACACACACACACACACACACATATATATATATATGTGGCAGAGAGGGGATGTGGGTATCTGTTAACTAAATGCTCCATATTTTAATATATCATAAATATAAGGTGCCGATAATTTGAAAAGTTTCTAGGAATACAATTTAACAGACATATTGAAAAAATGGGATATATGGGTAGAAGGTAAAAATGATTAAAACCATAAACTAGTCCCTGCGAGTTAATTCACAAGTATTGTTATACAGTCATCTTTTATTGCATTTTCAAAGAATTATTTTCATTTTATTCCTCTGTCGAAGATTACCAAACGATTTTACGCCTTCCAAGCCATTAAGAGGCTACTTCAGTCAAGCGAAAAGACCCATTCGCTAATGCTAATGCTATAAAAAAATTTTATACAGATATCTGGGTTGCATTTCGATGTTTAACTTTTTTTTTTCACTGGATAGATGAGATCGATCTGTACAAAGGACGTTTTTACTTTTTTGTTTTTGTTTACAGATGTTTTTAATGAGTATACTTTAATTTACTTAAATGATATTTTATTTGAATGAGCATACTTCGAAACCAGTTTCAAATATTAAAGCATTCTCAAAAAAAACTGCAATCGAAATTGAAGAAGTAAAAAAATGTCTTGTACAGGCCAATTTTTGCTATCCATTGCAAAATTATATAAAAATATTGAAATGTAACCGAGATACTTTTGCACATTTTTCTCATTTAGCATTAGTAAACGAATCTGTTTGGATTCGGGACTAGAGATGTAAATTTTCCGGAAAAATATAAGTGGCGGAAAAAAACTGGTTTTTTCGGAAAAAACGGAAAAATTGGAAAATTTGATTTTTCATGACTGTTTCTCCCAAAAAAATTATATTTTTTTAGAGAATACTAAATAATAAATACTTTTTCCCATTTATATGTATTAAATGAAAATTATTTTCACTTTATATTACAAAATAAAAAGAAAGTAGCAAAGCCTGCTTTTAAAAGTTTAGTTTTTTTTTTCCACAGCCTAAGAATTTTTATTAAACGCTATTGTTTGTTATATCATATCTCTGCTGAAATGATTTTTCAGTTACATGTTTAACTACCAATTGACCTAATGTAAAAATCTGAGCCAGTATGTCTGCAGTTTGGAATGAAATAAATTATGCATTCCATTTACATAAGTATAGTTTTTAAGTAAATGATACTAGTTTAAAGAAATTATTGCAGTTTTGTCATTATTATGAATATCAGTATTCAAAAATTCCATTGTTTGTTTAAAAAAATATATTTTTACACTAATACTTTTTTTCTTAGAATTATAATTTTATTTCCTTTATAAAATATGTTTAGTTTTGGTATAGCTTTCCAATCTCACCTCAAAAAAGTTTTGATTTAGTTTTATAATCTAAATTCAAACAAAACTAAGTATTACTTTGGCTTACTCAGGTCTGCAACTAAAAAATAGCGTAGGATTTATTGACTGTTAGATTTTTACTCACTGAAACCAGAAGAAAAAAAATGTATATATATATATGTATATATATATATATATATATATATATATATATATATATAATATATATATATATATATATATATATATATATATATATATATTTTATTTTTTTTTTAAGTTTAATTAAATGTATTTTTTTTCTTTTTACCCTGAAATCTGGTATTCTATTCTCGAGTAAGAAATCATATTCAATAATGTTTCCACATGGTAATTTTATATTTCTAAGAGTGGAACTCAAAAGTTATGAAAACAGAACACTACAAATAGAAAATGCTCACTATTTGAGGCATTAACAAAAGCAGTTACATACAGAGATAAACTTCTACTGTGCTTTAGAAAACTACAAAAATTCAAAGTTTAATCAAGAGGGAAAGTATAATTTGGAACATAGTTATTTGTAATAAAATGTTTTTTTTTTTTTAAATCACAGTTGTAGTTTTCTAATGCAAACTGCCCATATTTTTGCAACATTATTGTACATTATGGAGGCAAAATGGAGGTCAATTTTAGATTCAACACCTTGAAAAAACATTCAATTAATCAGCTATAACGAAATCTTGAAAAATTCAGCATAGTAGTGCCACCTATAGGGCAATTTACACCAAAAACTAAACAACATTAATATATATCGGAAACTGTCGAAAGCTGTAGTTTGATTTTTAAAAAAAATCGTCCTTGAGGTAAAGCTATTGCGATAAACATGAATAATGCAGCATAGCAGCGTCATCTGTTGAGCAATTTACACCAAAAAGTAATGAGCACGAAGTTATGTCAAAGATTAACTTAATCTGAAATTTTATAAAAATACATACATTAGTTTGAGATAGAACTATTGTACAAATTATGAATAATGCAGCATAGCAGCACCATCGGTTTGGCGATATACACTAATAACTAAACATCTCGAGTTTATATCAAGGTGTAACTGAATCTACAGTTTTGTGAAATTATGTGCATCAGTTCTTGAGATAGAGTGCCCATAAAATTTGTCATATACAGACTCACAGAGTAGCTGATATTTTCCAAAAATCATCAAAACGTGTTCAGGACCTTCTAAAACTTTTAAATACACCAAAAACTGGAAGTCAAATTTTTGACAAATTCAATACTTACTTCTTGAAAAGATAGATTAAAGTAATAAATGCATATTTCAAAATTTTACGTTGAATTTTTAATTTTATCATTTCCATTAATCGGCATATTATTGCAATAATTTTACACATGAATTAATTTTTAGAAAGAGAAGTTGCATTTAATTACATATCTAGATTTTTTTTCATGTAATCAAGTTTTTGTGAAATTGTGAACTTTTTTGTATATACTTGTACAAAATATATTCAGAATTTTTTAATAAAAAATTATTACTATATTTAGGTTCATATTTAGACATTTTTAATAAGGTTATTTACATATATATATGCAACTTAATAAGATTCAACTGCTGTATGACATGAGATTTTTTTTTTCTTCAATCACTGCACTTGCAAAAGATTCAGTTTGTTGATTAAACTTTTTCTGAAATGTCTATTTTCAAGAGAAATTTTGCAAAGGGTCTTGTGTTTCAAGCAAGAAAAAAATGTGAAGGATCCTTTCAAGTTTTCTCAATCAGATTTCTGCTCAGAGATCAGATTACCCACATTAAAATTTTCATATGAAACACTTAACATAAAAATAAGTAAAATAAAAAGTATGAGAATGTAGCTATTACAAAATTTTCACTATAATATTTCATAAATGAAATTTCAATTTTTCCAGTTCGGAAAAATTGAAAAATAAGCCTTCGGGGAAAAAAAAAAAAAAAAAACGAAAAAAACCGGGTTTTTTCCCAATTTTTCCGGTTTTTTTCCGAGCATTCCCATCTCTATTCGTGACTAAAAGATTTCGTCCTTAAAAGAAACTAGCATACCAAATTTTTAAAAATTCCTGCCAGCTTGGCCTACAGGCGCAGATTGATTTTGAAGTTAAGTGCTCATTTCAACAATAAAAAATAAAATATAATAGAGGTAAACCGAGTTTTAACAAGTTTATTTGGCCGCTTTTAAAGAATTTTTCTTTTGTTTGTTTTTATTTTATTTTATTTATTTTTTGTCAGAGCTGGTTTTATTAGAATCATCTTATGCGTAATTCGGCTCAAAATCCTCAGTTTGACAGCATATTTTGAAATATATTCTGGATTTATCCAACCATCGACCAATACGCATTTGAGAACAAATTCGAAATAAAAATGAGTTAGAAACTAGGCAATTTGTTATTTGAATACATTCTATATTCTTCAATCATGATCGCTTCCAGAAATTCTGTTCAAAACGCCCACTTTGGCAGCATATTTTGAAATATTCTTCAGTTCTTGTAAGTCACAGCAACTTTGGATTTGAATATCTTTGTCAGACATTTAGCTATAAAGATCAAAATTTTTTTGATCAATTCAGGAACGTATAAGGAATAATTTCCCATAATACGGGAATTTTGTCTTACGGGGCCGCATAATAATTTAAAATCAAATAGGCACCCCCCCCCCCCTCCAAATGGAGCTGCAATTAATGTCATCACATTTTGCCGCCTTTTTTATGAAACTTTGTTACTGGAAGTAAGTGCCTATAGAGGCGATATTAAAGGAGCTAGCCTGTTTTGCTAATTACGACTCACCCTTTCTCTATATTTATATGCATACATACATATAGCTAGATAGCTTAATGAAGTTTTCTACTAATTGAAGTTTTGGGGTCTAGGGGTCATAATCAGTGTAGATTTGCAAAAAAAAAAAAAAAAAAAAAAAAAAATGCAGAATTTGTAACATAAGAACGATCGCAATAGGTAGTATTCTATACAAAATCTTACCTTCTTAATTAACCTTCTTAATAATTTTCGTTTTCACCCATAATCATTTAATTTTAATTTATTTTTACCAGAAAGAAAACAGGAAAATAAAAACAAGTTTTCTGTTCAACATTTAAAAAATCAAGGAAATTTTAAATATCTAATTACAGTATATACAGGGTGAGTCATAAATATCGAAACAATAGGCTATCTCCTTAAATATTGCCCCTACACTCAGGCTTCCAGCTGCAAAAAATTATCAAAAAAGGTGAATTTTTTGATAAGTTGCAACTCCATGGGGGGGGGGGGGTCTATTTGAAAAAATACGAAAATTAATTTTTTATGCGTATTCCCCCGTATGGCAAAATTCCCAATTAGGAAATTATTCCTTATCCATTCCTAAATAATAAAAAAAATCTCCATATCTAAAAATTTCACAGAGATATTAAAATCCAAAATTCTCAAAAATTCGTGAAAATCCGGGGCGATTGCCCCTCCCCCCCTCATGCCCCGCGCTGTACGGCATTGTAACACTATAATAAATTTATATCACATTAATTGGCACTATAATTGGCGATTTAATATAATCAGTCACATTTATTCCGGAAGGGACGAATTGTTTAAACGAAGCATCCTTATAACTCCAAAATTAACAATCCTATGAAATAACAATTTGCGGCGTCGGATTAAGCGTCTCATTTCGCATTCAAATATATCTTTCAATCGAAAATTGAATGATATACAGAGCCAGGAAAATTCTCCGTAATATTGACGTAACCTGTTTTTCGATTGCAAATAACTCGACAACTAATAATCCGATGAACTCGGTTCTTGTTGTCAAATTTTTGCCATTTTAAGGCCTTTAACGTCCATCCGTTGAAATTAAAAAAATCAAAAAAATTTTATGTACTTTTTATGAGAACGGGTTTTTAGAGGGTTCGAAAAAAATAATTCCGGATAATCGAGGTCACTGAATATTATCCGGATAATCGGGGCTTGTTTGTACTCGCACATAGTAAGTCCATACAAAATTTCAAGTCTCTATCTCAATTTGTTCGTGAGATACAGTAGATTATCCCGTCGACCCAAAAACTATCGCCAAATTATAAGATTGAATGCCGTCTGTCCGTCAGTGACGCTTTATATTTTTCTTTCATCGAACTTGTGTCTAATCTTTTATTTGGTTTATGTATTTATACATTCTTAAGCGATTAGAATTATAAGAGACATTATGAGCGATTTCGATCACGTCATCACCCGTTTTTCTCCTGCTTTCCGACCGGTTTTTCTGCTTTCGTCGAGAAATGTGCTCAAAAACATCCACTTTGTAGGCTGGTATGAAAAATATATTGTGTTTAAAAAAAAAAAAAAAAAATGAAATTATTTTAAAAAGAAAATAAAGAACACGCACCACATTTGCCACGCTTTTTCTTAAAAAGTAACAATCCTATCAATTAACAATTTGCTGCGTCGGGTTAAGGGTCTCATTTCACATTCAAATATATCTTTGAATCGAAATTTGAATGAAATACAGGGACGTAAAAATTCGACGTAATATCTGCGGGATTCATTTTTCGATTCTAAATATCTCGACAACTAATGATCCGATCGATAACGTTCTTAGTGCAAAAGTTTTGCTATTTTATCACTTTTTACGACCATACCTTGAAATTAAAAAAATCGGAAATTTTTATATACTTTCCATCAGAGCGATTTTTTCGAGAGTACGAAAAAAATAGTTTCGGATAATCGAGGTTATTGATATTAAATAGGCTTCTTTGTCTTGTTACATACTAAGTACATACAAAATTTCAAGTCTCTAGATCAATTCGTTGGGGAGATAAAGCGGTTATCCCGTCAACCCAAAAACTATCGCCACATTATAAGTTTAAATGCCAATAATGGATGATATCTCGCTTGCATTGCAATATTTTTATACGATTCTTTTTGCACTGGATAGCTGAGATCGATGTGTATTTTTACTTTTACGATTTCGGTTGCAGATATTGGGTTTCGATTTTTGAAGAGAATTTAAAATACAGTTATTTAAATTATCGCTGGAAAAGTTATTTTCACACACACACAAAATGTCTAAAATTGCAAGTGGCCAGTCACCTTTGGCCATATAGTGTATTACTGTTGATTCTCTCTCTCTCTCTCTCTCTCTCTCCCCCATTTCTCCTAAAAATAAAGCAGCATTTCAACAAAAGCATTTTTTTTTTTTTTTTTTTTTTTTTTTTTGTGGAAAAAATAATCTTATCTAAAAGGCAGACATTAAAATACTATTTTAAATTATTTCTCATTTTCCCATTTCACGCGCTTTTCTTTATTTTTATGCAATTTTATGCCTGCTTTGCATCTTGAAATAGCAAGAAATACATTTAAAAATGCAATTTGTCTGAAAATTGTATATCATAAATGCTTTTTGCTGTTAGTTGGAAGTATAGTAAAATATATTAAATGTAACACATATATTAGATTTTCAATAAAAAATGCAATGCATTTACATTCTGTACACCGAGAAATCTGAATTAGATCACTTGTTTTTAATTGATGTAAATTAATTATTTAATAAACTACCTCATATCTTTCTTTCATTTAGCTTTGAATGTAATAGTATAGTCAAAAACAACTCTTGGTACACACACGCACACACACACACACAAAAAAAAAAAAAAAATGCATTTTTTTAAATTGTTTTTTTTTTACCAGATATTTTTTTTCCCCATTTAATAATTAGAATTATAAATCTTGATGTATTTTCAGTTCTTAGTGGAATCACTTCGAAAATACAGGAGAAAGAACGACAAACAACGTTGAAGGCTGGCACAGCAAAATAAACTAGTCGTTGGGGGGCCACCGTAATACTTACCCATCATGGATAGGCATATGAAAATAAAACATGTGAAAACTATTTATACAATGCATTGCAATTCATAAACAAAATTTAAATATTGTTAATATACATAGTAATGCTAGATTAAAGAACTGCTGACGTACCAATTTCGACAAATTATATAAAACGCCAAACTACTCAAGTAGTACCGAACTGCGTAAAAGAAACATCCTTATAACTCCAAAAATAATAATTCTATTAACTAACAATTAAATGCGTCGGATGAAGCGTCTCATTTCCAATTAAAATATACTTCTGAATTGAAATTTGAATGAAATACAGGGTCATGAAAAATCGAAGAATGTGGAAAACAAGATTACAAATGTCTCGGCAACTAATAATCCGATCGACTTCGTTCTATATGCAAAATGTGTGTTATTTTATTGCCTTTTACGTTCATTCTTTAAAACAAAAAAATTCGAAAACTTTTATGTACTTTCATCAGAACGAATTTTTCGAGGGTCCGAAAAAAATAGTTCCGGATAATCGAGGTTGCTGATATTAAATAGGCTTCGTCTCATTCTTACATACTAACTACATACAAAATTTCAAGTCTCTATCTGAATTTGTTCGGGAGATAGAGCGTTTACAGACAGACAGACAGACGGACGGCAAATTTTTTTTTCTAAAAATATGTTTTTCGGAATCTCCACTATCTAAAACGTGTAAATCCGTCAAAAAAATTTTCGATTTTCAAAACGATTGCAAGACTTACCCTATACTACGTATGATGGGTAAGTAACAAAAGAGCTCACAGCCATCATTTAAACATTTATAACTTTGTTCTGCTCCTTAAACAGGAGAAGAGAGAAAATTAAGCTGTAATGCGAATGATAGATGCCGGGCATCAATTTCCAACTGGGAAACCAAAGTACAGATTACTTGATGCCCATTTGGCTAGTTTAAAAGAGAAAATAATAAATGAAGAAATTTCCTTATTAAATTATATGGACGCGGTCAGCAAACTCATACATTTATAATAAATTTGTTTGAAATTTTAAATTACTGTGGAATTATTTATTTATAAGCTCAAACAAACATATTATATTTGCCATTGCAATGAAAAAAAAAAAAAAAAAAAAAAAAAAAATTCTATTGGTACGATTGTAATAAATTATATCTAATTTGCTAAATATAGAACTAGAATTTTGCTCAAGATTTCAATTATTTAGATATTATCTAATTTAGTTACCGTGATGTTACTTCAGTAATGCTGTACTTGTTTTTGCTCTAAATCATCTTTTTTTACACTGTAATTATTGATACTTAAGAATATTTGCATATGTTTTCTTAAATTCACTTTCTTTCTCAATAGCTGAAGATTAATCTCAAAGGTAAGGAGGCTCTTATGTAAATAAATATGCTATTTTATGACTTGCATCGAAATATATTTTAAAAATGTATTATTTCTTAAAACTTCAATTGCATATAAATAGCAAATAGTTTTGTGTTTTAAATTTTATTAACATACTTACCTATTATCTGTTATACATTTTCATTCGTATTTGTTAATTTATTACATTTATAACTATCAAAATTACACAAGTTAGATTTCCAAGATTCAATTCTGAATGTATATAAAATTATTTAGGACTTGGGAAGCTAGAAATTAGAAACTAAGCTTATTTTAAATGAAGTAGCAAACTGCTTCTACTAACTAGGGAACTGCAAGAAGTGTAAGTCACCGATTTTGACGAAAGAGGTATCGTTGGAAAGATCTGATCGTGAGCAGTGAAAAACTTAATAGAACCACCCGTCGAAAATGAGTCGTTTTCAAGATATCCGACAATTTATGCCACGTAACTCTAGTGCCCACTTAAAGGGGCTCAGGAGTTGAAAATTTTTCAAAAAATCGATTATTTTTTTATGATATAGTTTGATTATTCAATTAATTCTTAATTCAATGCAAAAAACCGCATAAAAATATTAGCATTTTTAACGGAGTTATAAGCATTTATGTATCAATACTTATACATAGCCGCATCCATATAATTTCAACTTTAAGTCGTGTTTTCTCAAAACTTGATTTTTGACGAATAACACCAAGATTTTTTTTTTTTTTTTTAAACTATTTAATAAAATGGCTTTTTTTTTTTTTTTTTTTTTTTTTTTTTTTTTTTGCATGCATATAACATCATAATCTAGATTATAAATTAAGGATATAACTATCACTTAATAAAAACAGTATTAAAAAATCTCTCAAAGTTGAAAATTTAAAAAAACCCTAAAAAATACAACTTTTTTTCCATTAAAAATACTCAAAATATTAAACTATCTAAAATATATTAATTCGAAATCTAAATAATGTTATATGCATGAAAAAAAAAAAAAAAAAAGCCATTCTAACAAATAGTTTTTTTTTAATCTTGGCGTTAGTCATCAAAAATAAAGTTTTGAGAAAAAGCGACTTGAAATTATATGGATGCGGCTATGAAAGTGTTGATACATAAATGCTTATAACTCCGTTAAAAATGCAAATATTTTTATGCGGTTTTTTGCATTGAGTTAAGAATTAAATGAATAATATATTAGATCATTAAAAAAATCGATTTTTTGAAAAGTTTTCAACCCCTGAACCCCCTTAAAGGGGAACCGCAAAAAAATTTAATCTCGATTTTAACGACAGTGGTATCGCTGAAAAGATATAATTGTAAGGATTAAAAAACTCAATGTAATCACCCATTGGAAATGAAACGTTTTCGAGATATCCGACAATTTGTGCCACATAACTAATGCTGGAAACTGTATAAATAGTCGGATATCTTGTACTGTGACATAAATTGTTGGATATACGGTCATTCTGATAAGGCACCTCCATAAATTTCGGGGTTCATTGGTTAAGTATAAAGGGTAAGAACAAAGGGGTTCGCTCCTAATCTAGGCAAATGCATTTTCCATGCAGAAATAATCGATTAGCTTGAAATTTTGGATATGAGTTACGGCTGTACATTGATAATTTTGGAGGTTCTTTGGTTAAGTATAAAGGTGAACAGACGATTCATATTCGTCCTTAAATTACATAAATGTGTTTTTATGCAGATTTATCCGATTTTCTTCAAATTTTGGATACGGGTTCTTTCTGATAAGGCAAATCCCTGAATAGCTTTGGAAGTTTAACGATTAAGCATTAAGGAAGAAATCAGGGATTGCCCCCTTCAAATTACATAAATGAGTTTTTATGCAGAATTATCGGATTTGCTTCGAATTTCAGATAATTTTTGCTTTTGATAAGGCGTATCTCTGATTAGTTTTGGGGGTTCAATGATAAAGTATAAAGGTGGGAAATGGGGAAGTTAATCCCTTCACATTGTTTATCGAGGGGAATTATTCTTTCAAAAAATTAAGGCTATATTAAACAATCAGAGGCCTGCACGGGCTGGAATTTCCAGGACCGGGCCCAAACCAGCTCATTATAAAACTCAAAAGCTCGGTCTGACCCGCACACAAATCAATGAAAACCGGGCCGGAAAGTTCTGGCCCCTTCACAATTTCTACTATTTCTAAAACATTCAGTTTTTTATCGTATAATTAAGATTTTTTTAAAGAATCTTAAATCCTCTTCTCTTCCTTTACATAATTTTTAAAATTTTAACATTCAAATAAAAAATTAATTAGGTTTAGAATAAAAGAAAATTAAAAGCATCGTAACTTTTGAAGCTGTATAATAAAAGTAGATTTAAGAAAATATTTCTATATCATTTTATTAAAGATTTCAAATCCAAATTCATTCTCAAATCTAAAGGAGCTAGTTTCCGAATACATTTCTGAATTAATTTCTTTTTCTTTATTTTTTCTTTTTCATTTAAGAAAATGCATCAGATATTTTTATTCATAAACTATGTAATCAAATGGCGACAACGACATCCATTTTTTGATACAATCAATTTATGAAAATACTGTGAAAGTTAGCGTTTTGAATAGATTTCCGCAAGGGACCGCAAGGAAGAAATATCTGCAACCATTTGACAAGAATCTCTTATATCTCAAAAAGGTTATATTTTATTTACCAAAAATGAAAAACACTATTCGATTTCAAATTCCCGAAAGAAATTTATTTCGACTCGACCCGGTGCCGAAATTAAAAGTTCAGCCCGAGCCTGGCTCGGTCTCTTCATAGTTTCTCAGTTCACGGCCTGTACAAATATCAAGGAAAACAGTGCGGGTGAGGCCCAATGTGGACCGACTCAATTTCGACAAAAAATTCAGGCTTTAATTAAAATACAGTTGAGATTCCTTTAAAGAATATTATTGTGTGTATACATATATATAGACATCATTCAAGATTATATGATGTGGATTAGTTTTCTTGGCTTTTAATTCTTTTTTCTCTATCCTTGATTTTTACGAAGCAAACCTTCTAAAAGATAAGTTATGCCATCAAAAAGCAATGTATTTTATAGTTATAACTTCAAATAGATGTATATACCTATATATATATATATATATATATATATATATATATATATATATATATATATATATATATATATATATATATATATATATATATATATATATATATATATATATATATATATATATAACCATTAATATTATTACAATATATGAACATGAACCATTGAATTTAATAAATTATAGTACATTAAACATGGAAGTAAAATATGAATATGAATACAAATGGGATTTGTATTCATAAGTATTTATCAGCATCAAATTAGTATAAGTTAGAAATAATAATAATAATAATAATAATAATAATAATAATAATAATAATAATAATAATAATAATAATAATAATAATAATAATAATAATAATAATAAAAGAGCACAATCTTATAGAGCATGTATTTTTGACTAAATTACAATAGTTATGTTTCGGGAAATAAAAAAAAAATATTTTGACTATATGATTTTTTTAAAATAAGTTACTTCCTTTTAAAATTTATATTTTAAAAATTAATATTAAAAAAGTCCTGTAAACTTTATTTTTCATTAAATAAATGAAAAAGTTTTAAAATTCGAAAAATATTGTTTAGAGTTCAGTTTTAAACTACCCCACTTAAAATAATAATAATAATAATAATAATAATTTAAATTTTTATAAAAATTTTATGAGAAATTTTGGGATGTGATTTTGATTGCAAATTATATTTTTAACCACCACAGACGAGGGAAAGAAATAAAATTCTAACTCAATAAATATATTTTTTAAAGATTTCATGGAACTGTTTAAAGTAACATTATATCTTGAATAACTCACTTTTTAATTTGTGTCTAAAAATTTTTCTTTCCTGTAGTAAATTTAGAAGGGAAATATGATTCAGGACGGAGCTATTTGTTTTACTGTCACAAGGACAAGTCCATTACAATGAAGAAAAGAAATATATTAATGATATTTTAATTAAAGCAATATATTAATAATTATTATATAATAATATAATTATTATATTTATTACATATTATAATACTTAATAATTTAATTAAACATATTTGATAAATTTCTCCTCTTAAAAGAGACTTAGAAAAATTTCGCGTATAGTAATTTCCGTAAAAACTTTGCAAAAGTGTTTGATTGTAGCAAAAAAAAAAAAAAAAAAAAAAAAAAAAAAAAAGTTAAAAATATTTAAAAAATAATAATAAAATAAAATAAAAAAACATTACATACGCATTTTTTTTTTATTGGATTTTTTTTCCCAAGAACTTTTTAAACAAACACTATAAATTATTGATTTCAAGGAAATTTTTCAAAAGAAGAAAAAATTAACCTTTTTGGCCTGTTGGATTGGATACAGGGATAGTGAAAAATGATTATTACCCACCGGGTAGGTATTTATTTTTGGAATATATAGCTGAGTATTTGCAAAAGACTAAATTAAATAAATATCCAAGAATTGGCTATTTTCATATCGTAAAAAATTCTTAATATCGAAAAAATTCTTGACAGCTTAAGTTGCAATGCTTCCAATACTATAATATCTTTCACTTTGATTACAGAAAAATACCCCTTTTTTCTCCTACTGAATGAATGTCACTATCTTTTAGAATCAACATCATGCGTAAACCCTTACGAAAATAATAATGAAAAATGAACTCATGGTGAAAAACTATTATCTCAAAAATCTATGAGATGTTACAGGAATAAAATATAATAAGTTTCTATGGAAAATTGTGGCAATTACTGAAAAAGCTTAGCTGCCTTATAAGTTAAAATTTGTTTTTTTTTAAATAGTGTGTTTTAACTTTTTGACTGTCCCTGTAAATAAAGTAATCATGCTAGAAACTTCATTTTCAAAAGGAATCGTTCTAGGTTATACATAAGTAATTTCCTAAAATTTCATGGCAATCCGAGTATATTTACTGGGGTTAGAGTGCGGACAGACGGCCAGACAATAACCGAAAGCATAAACACGTTAAACTTTGCAGGAAAGTTTTAAAAACCTACTTTTTCTTCTTCCAGGCATCAAAATGGCTGTTGAAATAGGTCCTCTCTAGGCAAACCTACTATTTAAAAGAACGATTAATCTTTCTTCCTCTAATCCTCTTACTGCGTGGTGGGGAAAATTTGATGAATGGTTTTCTTATTGTTTAAGAATAAAGCCCGTGCCCAGCGTTGCAGAATCATTTAAAACATTCACGTTTACAGCTATTTAAAAAAAAAAAACATTTATTTCTTTCATTTTTACTTACTCATCATACGTAGTATAGGGTAAGTCTTGCAATCGTTTTGAAAATCGAAATTTTTTTTTTTTTTTTTTTTGACGGATTTACACGTTTTAGATAGTGGAGATTCCGAAAAACATATTTTTAGAAAAAAATTTTTGCCGTCCGTCTGTCTGTCTGTCTGTCTGTAAACGCTCTATTTCCCGAACGAATTGAGATAGAGACTTGAAATTTTGTATGTAGTTAGTATGTAAGAATGGGACGAAGCTTATTTAATATCAGCAACCTCGATTATCCGGAACTATTTTTTTCGGACTCTCGAAAAATTCGTTCTGATGAAAGGTATATAAAAATTTTCTAATTTTTTTGTTTTAAGGAATGGATGTAAAAGGCAATAAAATAACACACATTTTACATATAGAACGAAGTCGATCGGATTATTAGTTGCCGAGATATTTGTAATCCTGTTTTCCACATTCTTCGATTTTTCATGACCCTGTATTTCATTCAAATTTCAATTCAGAGGTATATTTTAATTGGAAATGAGACGCTTAATACGACGCAGTTAATTGTTAATAGAGTTATTTTTGGAGTTAAAAGGATGTTTCTTTTACGCAGTTCGATACTACTTGAGTAGTTTGGCGTTTTATATAATTTGTCGAAATCGGTAATCAGCAGTTCTTTAATAGAGCATTACTATGTATATTCACAATATTTAATTTTTGTTTATGAATTGCAATGCATTGTATAAATAGTTTTCACATGTTTTATTTTCATATACATATCCATGATGGGTAAGTATTACGGTGACCCCCAACGACTAGTTTACTATTACATGCAAGAAACAAATTCATATTAAACGTAATATCCTACACAACTAAAAATCGATTCATAATTTTATCAGTACATTCTAAGGAATGTAAGAAAAAAAATTAAAGCAAAAATACCCATGTTTAAAAAAAATAGCAGAAATTTTAAAAAAAATGTTTTTTCATTTTTTATTTCCAGTTAATTGAGCTGTTCTATATTTTAAAAAAAGTATATTTGCTTTTTATTATCAAATTTAGAGCAGCCACAAATATTACAGTATTATTCCTAATTTAAAAAATAAACAAGTCGGAAATTGCCCATCAAGAGTAAAAAATAAAGTGCGTTTGTACTATAACGAAGTTCTAAAAATATTCAATGGTATAATAGTATACAGTAATATGGATATAGTATAGAATTCGAAATCTTTCGTGTGTTCTTGTAAATACTATCTGCTTTCTATTATACAGGAAGTAACTTTTAGTAAACCTGAGTTACGTATATTAATTTCATAAAATTTTAAATAATTTTATATAATTAAAACGCGCCCCAAATTATGTTTCGCCTTATATCATTATGTAATGTAGTACTTTTGTGTAGCCTGGAAATGAATAACAAAATACTCTTTACATAACTAACTGTTGCACAGAATGTTTATTTTAGTATATTCTTCACAGATGCATATCAGTTTTATTATGTTCGAAAGAGTTTAAAATCATTAAAATGCACTTGAAAGTATTTTTCTCATTGATCGTAATGTAACGGAAATAACTTTGATTGTCCTTGTAATTAAACTATGCATCCGATTTTTATAAAATTTGAAAAGACTCGACAAAAATATGCTACAATTATATATTTTAAATTTCAAACGATTCAGTTGGATAATTTTTGTTCTATTATATGCGGACAGACGGACGGATGGACTGAACGACGATTATAGGTGCTACGTATTTACATAATTACGAACGCACCTAAAAACATTAAAATGTTACTGTATATTCTTAAAAGCTCTTTTGTACGTGTTTTTGGTATTTTTTAATATCTAGTCTAATTCGGTTTATGGCAGATATGGAAATACAGTTGATAATTATAAATTGATAATATTTGATATTATTTATATGATATTATATAATTTGATATTTGATAGTTAAAATATATCTCATGAAAATAGAAAAATAAATAAAAGTTGAATTTTAAAAGGACTGAATGATTGCTAACATGATCGGATTATTTTTTCATAAATTAAAGAATTAAATGCTAATTTTAAAATTAAAAGTATGTTTTATTAATCTCTGCCATTATAATAGGCAAATTAAATTTTTCAAAGTGACCTGTTTTTCCTTAATCTTTCTTTTACTGTTATCAGCATTATTGAATTTAAACTAAACTTAATTTCAATCTCACCAAAAAAAAAAAAAAAAAAAAAAAAATGGTATATTGACGATGATAAAGAAAAATTGTTCAATAATGTCTCGGATTCCCACGTTTATTAAAAACAAAGCAGATTGTTCGCTAAGTGAATCCAAAATGCTATTGGTGTTAGTCATTAATCTTCTCATAAAAGCCGATTTGGGTTATTTATTGACGACTGATCCAACATCCAATCACGTAGAGTTGATTTCCTGTATTTAAATACAATTCAGCTATCGGCGACAGTTTCGGCGATTTTGTTCTTATCGTTGGAGTTGACACACATTTATAAATTTAAGTTCTTTCATGGTCCGATTTCTTTTTCTTTTTTTGGGGGGTGGGGGGGGGGGTAAAAATTATCTTTATTTTAAGGATGTTATTAAGGTCACTGATCAACAACCGATGAAACTTCTTGTCACAATGTCGTACATAATTTTAAAGGTAAAAATATAAAATTGGCATGTTTGACCATGGAAACGATTTGGAATCAAAATTATTTTCCCGTTTTTTTAGTAGATAATCTATCGAGTTACAAGCGTTTTTGATCACGTGTCCAGGCGTTTTTCTTCCTTCGTTGACAGGTTTTTCTCCTTTCATCGATAAATTCCTTTCAAAGCGCCAATTTTGACAGTGTTTTCTGAAAGATTTATATTGTGCTTACATTACAATGTTAAAAAAAAAAAAAAAAAAAAAAAAAAGACGATTTTATGGAGATTGTACTGGCGATCGGGTCGCCAGTACAATTAACTATTTTTTAGCGGAAAAATTCCCGTAAATTCTAAAAAATTATCCGGATTTTTTTTTTTTTTTTTTTTTTTTTTTTTTTTTTGGTGGGGGGATGAAAAAAATTCTGGAAATTACGGGAATTTTTAAGTTAAAAAACAGTTAATTGCTCTGGCGTCTTGAATGCCAGTACAGTTTCTTAAAATAGACCTTTTTTTACAATCTATAAACGGAAAATCTCTTTCGATTACATAGTTTCTGACATATAATAACAACACCTGCGAATTCTTTGCATTTCCGAGCAAAAATGAATTAAAACATACGTCATAAAGTTAGTCCTTTAAATTCGAGAACAAACAGCCATAAAAATTAGGTACCTAATAAAAAAAATTCAAGTTTACTGAAGAATACCGAACGTAGTAATTTTGCATACAATCTATAATAATAAATGAAAAAACTGCGTCTCTGTATATCCGTTTGTGTGTGATGGCTGCTAAATCTAGAAGTCTGAAAATTTAAAATGAGGATAATCCAAGGCAGGTTCTGCTGCACATCAGGATCAGATGTTTCCTTTTTCGGTATTTAGACGAGATATTAATTAAAGAATCATTAAAAAAAATTCGTAAAAAGAAAAAAAAGTTGGAAAATGCGTCCTTATACGTTCAGCTCCAAGCTTTCTGAAACGATTACCTAAAGAAAAAGAAATTGTTTTC
The DNA here is from genome assembly GCA_964019185.1 of Maratus speculifer. Classification (NCBI taxonomy): domain Eukaryota; kingdom Metazoa; phylum Arthropoda; class Arachnida; order Araneae; family Salticidae; genus Maratus; species Maratus speculifer. The sequence continues at coordinate 183,294,061 of OZ025296.1, read as the reverse complement.
GTATCCCGACCTCACCGTTCGGGACAAGAAAAGATGGAAGGCGCATTCTTAAATTTTATAATACATTTTAAATGCTGCAATTCGTTTGAAAACATAGTTATACTAACTCTTAAAAAAAAAAAAAAAAAAGAAAACATAAACGTTTGTTTTCGTAGTCAATCCCCCCCCCCCCTCTTTCAGCGGCGCTTCCCTTAATTTAAAAGATATCAATTAACACAAATGCCTTTTTTTTTTTTTTTTTTTTTTTTTTTTTTTTTTTTAAGTTAAGAGCATCTTTTTTTCGATAGTGTAATTATTTTTCAAAAATACAAATTTTAACCCCCTTTTTTTTATTTCCATTATAGATCATTTTGCGTCTGCCGGAATCACTCTTTTATTTGTACTAAAATTGACTAAACGTTGCTCTCACTTTTTTTTAGTGCATCTCGGCACACTAGATTTGCATCAGTTATACAAATTTTGAAATGTTCGGACGAGTATTTAACAATAATATTTCCGAAATTGTCTTTTCTGCGTATTTTACCACAGGATTTACATTGTGTGCATTTTTTTTTTTTTTCAAACATACTTAATTTTAAAAAATCGCTCTGAAATTTAAATTCCATATGTTAAATTTTTAAATAAGGATCCAGAATAAATTTCGTTCAAAAATTTATAAAAACTTCAAAATTATTCAAAATTTATATATAAAAAAAATATTATCATTTTGTAAAAAAAAAAAAAAAAAGAATCTTATACGATTTAACATTGCGCACTCCATACTTACACTAACAACGTAAACATTTTTCTGTGCTGTTGCTCTAAAACAATATATTATATATCATGAATAATATATTATATTATATATTAATATTATATATATAATATATTATTAAGAATGTATTCGAAAAAACTCTTTTCCATCTTCAACAGCTCGAAATTTTCCGATACAATTTCAGACACATTTTTAAAAGTAGAAACATGAAACTTGCTGAGGGGATTTTTGAAGAAACGTATAAGTTGCCGTGTGATGTCTTTTCACGCTCAATTCATTAGAATTTGATTTATAAATAATTACATTATCAGTATGACATTTTTTTTTTTTTTCGTTCCCAGATCTCCCGCTAAAAATCGGTTCAAAATGCCGTTTTTGATTGCTTTTCTTTACAATATTTTCTGCATTTATCAAAGAATTTACAATCACGACACCTTGTATACTTTCTAAATAAGACAAGTTGCCAGTTTGAAGCATTTGAGAGCAAAAATGAATTTAAAAATAAATCGGAAAATAAGCAATTTGGATCGAAATACACCCTTAATAACATGTATTAGATAATCATTGATTGTTGATAAGAGAGTATTTTTTAACTACTTTTAGTTTTAATACATATAAATTTTAATAATGAAAAACGTCATGGATATAAAATTTAAATAGAAACTACGTTCCGGCTGTTTAAAACTTGAGCTCTTCTGAATGGATTTTAAAGAAACTTGTGCTAATAGTTAGAAAAATTTTCAGGGGAGATTTTAGAACATAATTTTAGATTTGCTCGTTCCACAATGCTTATTTTTAGGATTGCAGAAAAATTCCAAATGATAGGGGAACCCGATTGGGAAATATTATCCTTTTAAAGAAAGATTCATCAGAATAGATCTTGATCGAACTTGCACTGTCGGTTGGATAATTTTTCAGGAAATGTTTTAGTACATAATCAGGGTTCATACTCATCAGGGGAATATGGGATTGATGGGAAAATTAGGGGATAAATTTTAGGTTGTAAAAATCAGGGGAATCTCAGGGTATAGTACGAAAAATTACCCAAACCTGGGAAAACCTGCCAAAATGATTGTCTACTCTGGGAAATTGAGGGCAATTGTTGCTGTTCGCGTGATTTATGAAATTGCATCATCTAACATCATGAGGTTTGACGATAGTTCAAGAAAAATAAAGGGCAATAATTGTAATTGATGTTGGCACTTCTAGCCTTCATATTATTCATAATGCTTTAAAAAAGAATTAGTAAAATCATGAAAGAAATGAAATTCTTTTAACAAACTGCCAAGTTTTTAAGGAAAGCCCTAAAAGGCATGCAGGCTTCATCCCTGTTTTACTTAAATTAATGTTTTTAAGTTTCATATTGTTTATTTAAGTGATGTATAAACATTTTTTATTTTGAGATTACCTTGTTTTTATTTTATTTTGAGGAGATGGGAGTGTCATAATATTGGTTTTTAAAATGTCGTTAATTGTTGATATGGCAAAATTGTACATCCGGGAAAATAAATACATCAGGGGATTTTTTCTTGGGAAATGAGTATGAACCCTGATAATGTATTATTCCACGTTATGTATAATTATGGACTTATGATGGAAATTTCTATAATCGAGGGAACCTGATTTTGTAAGATTGCCCTTTTTAAATTGCTCTTGAATAGATACTAATCGAACTTGCAGTAATAGTTAGTTAATTTTCCACTGATGGTTTTAGTTCATCGCATATCATGCTATCGTTCTTTTCTAAATCTTACTGTAAATTATTAAAAGAGATGATCCTTAACAACCCAAATTTTGTTTGATAAATTAGAGAATACAATAGCCTAATGGCATTGGCTCCACTTCAGCATTGCAGAAAGATATTCCAAGTAAAGGTCCATAGTGTTTTAAAACGGTGAAATTTACAAATATATTTCGTTTAATTCCAGATTAGTAGGTATAGCGGGCGAATCCTGCTAATCTTAATAAGTTTTTAAATAAAAAATCTCAGATTAATGTTGAGAGCTTTTAGGGATTTTTTAGCTCCCAGTCTTTGAAAACCTGAGAGCTAATATTCCTGCAGGTTCTGTATTTACGTATGTATGTATGTAAGTACGTATGTAAGTAGGTAAGTACGTATGTATGTACGTAACGCGATAAGTTTGGTAGAAATATCCAATTTGCTTAAAAATTTGTAAATAAGTTCATTCTGATAAGGCGCTTCCCTGATTAGTTTTGGAAGTTGGAAATTTATTATTTAAGTATAAAGGGGAAAAATTGGCTAGCTAATCCCTCGTTAATTTAATTTATTTTTCTTTTAAGAGGCATTATTCTTTGAAATAAGAGATAAGAGTATAATGTACAATTAGTGTTAATAGTTTGTGAGATCAATGCCATTAGTTTAACTGGCCATTTTACTTTTGTTGTTGTTGTTGTTGTTGTTATATTACCAAATTTAAAAACATTGATGAAGTGATACAGACACATATCATTATAACTTGCTTGCAATTAATAACAAATAATAATATTAAAGACGTGTTATTTTTAGGAAATCAAGTCTATAATAGCAAAGTTAATTTATTATTTACTCAGTTACATTAAACTCAATCTTATTTTTGTATGCAAACCTGAAATTATGTAAACGATTTTTAAACCATTTCTTGATATATCACAACAATAATAACAAAAAATAAGTTCACGAGAGTGTTACCGATAAAAATAGAACATTTTTCAAAATCTAATTATAAATTAATGCATTAATTTTTAGGTTATTTTCGGTTAGTCCGCCGTAGACGGATAAATCGTCAATACACGTATTCTATAACTCTGTAATACGTGTTAGGTAGCTTTCATTACAAAAAGTAAAAAGCTACCTATTGCAGCCGTCCGTCCGGAGGAAAGCACTTCCAGAAAATTTTGATATATTTTCATCGATCATCACCCCCAGACCCCAAAACCACCCTCCGTTCAAATGTTGACATGTATATATATATATATACAGTAAAACCTCCAAATAAGGGACACCTATGGGACCGAAACTTTTGTCCCTTAAATAGAGGTGTCCCTTATTTGGAGTTTTTTATATTATTTTTAATTAATCATTCAGAAGGATATGAAAATAATAAAACATTAAAGATGAAATTTAAATGCCTCGATGTGTATAAATTACGTTAATCAGACAAAAGGAAATAAAGAGAATTAATTAAAATTTTCAATTATAATTGAACATTTTTAATTAGTAATTAGAATTATTTAATTAGTAATTATAATTACTAAATCATTAAATAATTTGTAAAATTATCAATTTGTAATTTTTATGCAAACTGTGTACATGCAAAAAGTATAAAAAGGCAACAAATATCTCAACTGTTCTACTCAGCAAGCGGAAAACGTTTTCACACATAAAAAATTCATTTTTAAAATGAAAGGTACAAAATTAAAACGTTTGGAATCATTTGAAATTCAACTGTGTTTTCTATTTTTTTAATAAATAAATTACCTATTGTGTTATAAGCGATTTTGATCACGTGACAAAGACTGATTTATTCTTTCTTGAGAAGTTAATTTTCTTTCATCTGGGAATTCGGTTCAAAATGCCCACTTTGACAATATTATCTGAAAGATCTATTTCATTTGTGAAAAAATTGGTCTACTGCATATTTTCTGAACAACAACAGTTGCTAGTTTCAGGCATTTCTGAATAAAAATAAATTAAAACTTATGTCTTAAAAGTTGCCTTTTTTGGATTTGAGAACAGACTAAAAGCAAATGTAAAGCTCTTTATTTCAAAGTTATCTTTACTTCTCCACTTTCAGAATCATCCTCACAATTTTCATCATTACTTTCAATGTGGATAAATGCACTGATGTCGAGTCAGAATTGTGGGTAAATAAATGGTCGTTAATTATGTTGTATGCCTCTGTATCATCATAGCTGTCTATCTGTTTGATAAATTCACAAAAAAATTTTATTTTCATTTTTATCACAGACTACTTCATTACCTGAAAAGCAAAAACCAGTCTCTTTAATCTCATTTTCAAGTATCCCTTAAATCGAGTGTCCCTTATTCAGAGGTAAATACATTATATGTCCTATACCAAGGGACTGGGACCAGAAGTTTCGCCCCTTAAATAGAGGTGTCCCTTATTCGGAGTGTCCCTTATTTGGAGGTTTCACTGTATATATATATATATATATATATATATATATATATATATATACATATATATATATATATTGGTGAATTTTGTCTACTTTTAATGGTATTGTATATATATATATATATATGGGTGATTCTCAAAATAGGGGACAATTTATGTCTTTCGGCATACAAAAAAAAATTGAGAGGTTTTCTGTCATGTTTTTATATTTAGATATGTTTGTCTTAATATTATTCATTATTTGCACTCAAGAATTACTCACTTTTTAGTTAAAAACACCTTAAAATAACAAAATAAATGTTCAAAATGTCATTAGCATGGATGTCCACAGCAGTTGTGCCTTGTATATACTAGCTTTTTCAAGAGTTAATATCATGTTTATAAAATAAAACAAATGTTGTTCTTTCTTTAAATTAATCAAGGAGAGGTTTTATCCAATAAATTTCTTTTTAAAAATAAAATCATAGTACATAAAAAAAGAATTAAAGTTTGTCCTCCATATTCTATTTTCAAAACAAGGTCATACTAAAACAGCTGGTTATTAATAAAAATTTCATTTTCACATATGACAATAGTTTGAAAATATAAAGTTTTTCCGTGGCAACAAGTAGCCATTTTATCCAAGCCTGAAAATAGAAGCATGTATTACATTTTAAGAATAGAAGTTGAATATTAGGGGCGTACATCAATTGTATGTCATTAGAATGGATAATAATTTTCATGTTTATTTTATAATTAAAATTTTTATTTTACTTATTTGCATAGGACTTTTGTGTTTTAAAAAGCCCCAGAAAGGACTATTGCATTGTGATTATATTATGGCTCATAATCTTATTTAAATTAAAATTTGTCATTAGCATGGACAAATATCAATGTCATTAGCATGGTTTTTCTGTCCATGCTAAATACTCATATGTGCATAAATGTAACCATTGCTTATATTGTATCTTTTATAAAGTTTAATTTTACATATAAATGTAGGTATTGCATTTATTATCCCTAAAATATTCATTAAATCTGTCAGAAAATCACTAAGACAGCTTTTTACATTGTTAGTGCCAGAATGTTGCTCATGTAAACAAAGTTTGTTCTTTAGTAATGTTTTTATTCTCCTTATATGTATATATGTAAAATTGGAAACCATTTGCTGAAAAGGAAGGCTAATAAATATAGAAAAAAATATTTAAACAGGAAGAAAATAAAAATTTCTTAATATATTTATTCAATGCAATTTGTTTTGTCATTAGCATGGCTCAAAAAATACTAATTATTTTTTTTAAGTTAATTTTTAAATATTTAGCTCTGCTGACTACATATAAAGTATACCTAACACTATATTAACAACACCTATTTTTTTCAGAAATTTTGCTAACAGTAATTTTTTTAAGATTTCATTTTTGAAATTGTCCCCTATTTTGAGAATCACCCATATATATATATATATATATATATATATATATATATATATATATATATATATATATATATATAATACCATTAAAAGTAGACAAGATTCACCAATGGATTTTATCAATAAAACAATAAACCAAAACGAAGAATTAAATTGAATTATAGTAAACAATATTAACCATTTGAAATTAACCATTGAATTTAATAACTTATAGCACATTGAACATGGAAGGAAAAAAGAATAATATGAATACAAATGAAATTTGTAGAACCAAAGCAGAATCTTCAGGTCCCAAATACTTTGGAACTACAAATGGAGTGTGTGGTTTCATCTTCGTATTTGCCATGAAAAAGCAAAACAATACGAATTTGAGAGTACCATCACATAAAAACCAAATTATTAAACATGGAACAAAGATATTTTACAAAAAGGAGTTGAAAGTAAGTAAAAATAATAGTTATCTATAACAAACAAAAATGATAAAGCTGAATGGAAATATAATTGAACCGGAGAAAATAATTAACAATCGATATTAAACATAACATTAAATTAATAAAATGATTAAAATTAGAATTAAGATATAACATTCATATTAACATATAACTTAAAATACATTATTGTTACTTTAATCAGTAATATTTATTGTGACTTTACATGGTAAAAACTCATTATCTTAATATAGGATAATAAAAATTAAAAAATAAAATAAAATAAAAAAAAATAAAAATTAAAGAATAAAAATAAAAAAATAAAATAAAAAAAATAATAATAGTAATAATATTATTAGTAATAATACCAAAAATTATATCTATAACATTAAAAATAATTTGATAATTAAAATATAGCTATTTAACTATAGATATAACTAGACAAATATCCATATATTGGTGTAAATTAAACAGTTTAAAAATTATGTTAAAATAAATAATCCACTCTCATTTTTTTAATAAATAATTAACCTTTGCGTTTTTATCCAGACAACACCACCCTCCTCCGTACTCTAACATCTACCCACCCAACCAACCTATATATATTTTTTTATTACTTTTTAACATTTTTAATTTATTATTATTATTTTTATGTTTTATAATTTTTTTATACATTTTTACGCAAAGAATTAATTATAAGATCATGTAATATCTAATTATAAATTAAAGAATATATGAATATTTTAGGATAACCATTATTTATTGCATCATATACAAGCTTTTTAATATTAGTATTAATTAAATGGGAATAACATAGACATTTTATTCTATATAAATGGTTAAGTATTATATTACGATATACAGAACTATGAAGACATGATTTAAAATTAGTAAAGGCATTAACTTTAAAATTAAATTCTTTCCTTTTGTCATAAATATCAGTTATAAATTTGTTCTCTTTTAATATATTTTTAATATCTAAGAAATTGATTGTATTATATATATATCTGATTTTTGTTATGCGATAACTAACGTATTTATGAACCGATTTGAATGAAACTTGGTATGTACATAGTACATACAAATATCTCGACCGTGTTCGTTGGCCAACATCATCCGCTATCTTGTTTAGAAATGGCGGTCATTTAAAAAATTTTAAAAAATTTAAAATTTAAAATTAAATGCGAAAAAATTAAAAGCTTTATTCTATGTATTAGATCTTAAAACATCAATTCCAGAACACTTTTTATTTTGTCTATATCTTAAAAAATGATTGAGTTATAGCACTTTGAATTTTTCTTATGGCTGACATTTTGAAACGATCTGATTTTTGTCATGCTATAACTAACGAATTTATGAACCGATTTGAATGAAACTTCGTATGTACATAGAAAATACCAATATCTCGACCGAGTTCGTTGGCCAGCATCAACCGCCATCTTGTTTCAAAATGGTGGCCATTTAAATTTTTTTTAATTTAAAATTTAAAATTAAATGCGAAAAAATTAAAAGTTGAAAAATATTTTTACTGTTTGTGTTAGATAGTAAATCACCATATCCAGAACACTTTTTACTTTGTCTATATCTTAAAAAATGATTGAGTTATAGCACTTTCATTTTTTCTTATGGCTGACATTTTGAAACGATCTGATTTTTGTCATGCTATAACTAACGTATTTATGAACCGATTTGAATGAAACTTGGTATGTACCTAGTACATACAAATATCTCGACAAAGTTCGTTGACCAGCATCATCCTCCATCTTGTTTCAAAATTTCGGCCATTTAAAAAATTTTAAAAAAATTAAAATTTAAATATAAATGCGAAAAAATTAAAAGCTGAAAAATATTTTTATTTTATGTGTAGATCCTAAAACACCGATTCTAGAACACTTTTTACTTTGTCTATATCTTAAAAAATGATTAAGTAATAGCACTTTCAATTTTTCTTGTGGCGGACATTTTGAAACGATCTGATATTTGTCACGTGATAACACATGTATTTATAAATCGATTTGGATGTAACTTGGTGTGTACATAGTACTTAATAAAGCCTGGGCCGAGTTTGTTAGATAGTTCCATCTGCCATCTTGTTAAAAAATGGCGGCCATTTAAATTTTTTAAAGAAATTTAAAATTTGAAATTAGGTACAAGAAAGTGAGAAATTGAAAAAGATTTCTCTTTTATGCATTTGAGATTGATACAAAGATTCCAAAGCACTTTTTGTTTAGTCTGTATCTTAAAAAATGTCTGAGTTATAGTACTTTTAATTTCTAGTGTTGCTCACATTTTGAAATGATCTGGTTTTCGTCACGTGAAAACACGCGTATTTATACACCGATTTGGTTGAAACTTGGTGCGTAGATAGGACATACTTATGCCTGGACCGAGATCGTTGGTCAGTTCCAACCGCCGTCTTGTTTCAAAATGGCGGAATATTATTTTTTTAATTTAAATTTTAAAATTAGGTGCAAAAAATCAAGAAATTGAAAAAGATTTTTCTTTTGCGTTTTGACCTTAATACAAAGATTCCAGAGCATTTTTTGTTTCATCTATATCTTGAAAAATGGCTGAGTTCTAACACTTTCAATTTCCAGTGAAATTGACATTTTGAAACGGTCTGAAATTTGTCACGCGTTAACACGCATATTTATAAACTGATTTCGATAGAACTCCGTGTGTTCATGGTACATACCAATGTCTTGACCGAGTTCACAGACTAACTTTTTCCGCCATCTTGTTTCAAAATGGTGGCCACTTAAATTTGTCAAAAATCTTTTAAATGTATAATGATGTGTAAACAAAAAATTAGAAATTGAAAAAAGGTTCTTTCTAAACTATTTATCTTAATAATGAATTCCGGAGTATTTTTTTTCTTTGTCTTTACCTTGGAAAACGCTTGGGATATAGCAGTTTGAATTTCTAATGTGGGTGACATTTAAAAAAAAAAAGTCAATTTGCCCGCGACAGCACTCGTATATATTAATCGATTTCGATGTGAGTGTGCATGTTCACATGAATTAAGATTTCGATCAAGCTCATTGGGTTTTTTTAATCCATCATGCTGCTTTAAAATGGATATCGTGGAATTTGGCGACCCTATAGATCGCTTAAAATAAAAACAGGTTGAATTAAAGATGACCAATTTCTAAAAATTCCTATTAATATTCAGTATTGAAAAAAACTAATATTTAATCTTACATAATCGTGTTCCACTATTTTGGGCTTCGTATACTTGATTTTTATAACTTAATATAAAATAAATAAATAAGTATATGAAAGCTACCTCTTCCTCCCGGCATTGCCGGAAGGACTTTAATTTTATGGAAGTCGAAATAAAAATGAATTTGATGATACATCAATAAACGATCACAAAAATAGGCTAAATAGCCATCATGAACTGCAACAATGAAACATTTTAAAGACTGAAACATAGAAAATTAGTTTAATATTAATTACTTTATGATCATATGCAAAGAAATCAATTTAGAAAACTCGAAAAGATAATGTTTCGCATTTTCTTTCCCGTTAACCCGATGTTAAAATAGAAATAGAGAAAAAATTATATAGATTTAAAAAAATTCACTTGCTGGCCTTAACGTAACGGAATTTTGGGGGGGAAAACAAATTTTGGGCGGGGAATTCCAGTTAAAAAATTTGGCGTCATTTTCAAAATAAACAATTAAAATTCGTAAAACAATGGGTTTTTTTATTATTTTTATTTTGATATTTATTTCATTATTAAAATTAATGAATTTTAATAACACATTTCAATTTCATATGTTTTTTTTTTTTTTTTTTTTTTTTTTTTTTTTTTTGAAAAAAGGAAAATGTTTTTTCGTCAAATAGAATTTTTGTATCCCATACTGTAGCATTTATTGAAGCAACAACCAAAAAAAAAAAAAAAAAAAAAAAAAAAAAAAGTTTTGGTTAAACGTTAAGCGATATCGAAATGTTACTTTTGTGATTGTCTGATAAAAGCAGATTTGACTTATTTATTGAGTACTACTCAAACATCCAATCACGTAAAGTTGATTTCCTGTCTTTAAACACAATTTAGCTATCGGCGACAGTTTTAGCGACTTTGTTCCTAACTTTGGAAATGACCGGCATTTTATCAATTTGAGCACGAAACTGAAAACACGCAAACCGTTAACCTTGTAGTACGTAGGTGTTAGCCTAACAGAAGGATTAATAGAAAAGGGAAATGAAGAATAAGCAAATAAAAATCAAAACTATTTAAGAATTTGCCCACTTCCTTCCATTGAAGAATTCTCACGATAGCTATAAAAATAATAAAGATTAGTGATTGAATGAATTTCGTTAATATTTCAATCATCTTCGAATAATAAATTCAAAATTTGTTTAATAGGTGGAAACAAGCAGATAAGCACACACACTAGAGGTCTGCACGGGCCCGGGCCTGGGCCTGGCCGGGCCGGCAGAATTAGAATAATTATTTCAACGGGATGGGTCGGGCTGGCAGGCAAAAAAATCGAACGGGCCATACGGGCCAGTCCCGGCCTCATAAAAAATTTTGCGAGCCTGCCGGCCCATTATAAAAGGTTAAGCAGAGACGATAAAATATGAGTTATTTCCAATGAAAATAAAACGAAACGAAAATAAGTATAAATGAATGACTTTAATAAAAATAAGTATAAATGTGCTAATTTGGCAACTAGTTGATGATACTAGTTTGACAACATTAATACAGAAGTGTAACTTGTATAGTGTAGAGATCGGAATCGGACAGTTACATTGTGTGTAACTCGGGCTTAATATTTTTTTTAATAGACTGGTGCTGGGCTGAGATCAGGCTTGCATTCTTTTTCTACATATATAGACGAGCCGGGACGGAACTAGATGTAATTGTTCTCATGATATGTAGGGCTAACACGATTTGTAAAATTATTAATAGCGCTAAAGAAATCATATTAACGTAATCTTTAAATATATATTTCTGGGTGTTTCTTAAATTCACTTTTCAACAACGCCAAAGTTTGACACATCTTTTGACTAATTTTTAACTGTAAAAGTATAAAATTGACAAGTCTGAGCATTGAAGGGATTTAGAATCTAATAGCAGTTTTCATTTTTGGTAAATAAGATACTTGCATAATCTTCTTGAGATATAAGAAATTCTTGTCAAATGGTAGCAAATTTTTCTCTTTTTCCATGCTGTCACTTCCAGAAATTCTATTCAAAACTCTAACTTTGACACTATTTTCTTAAATTACTTGTATCAAAAAATAGATAACGACATTCGATTACATTGTTTCAGAATAGAAACACTTGCTAACCTTATGCATTTCCGAAAGAAAAAAAAAAAATGAATTCAGAAATGTATCAGAAAGTATCTCTTTTGGATATGAGAATGAATTTGGATTTGGAATCTTTAATAAAATGATATAGAAATATTTTCATAAATATACTTTTATAACCGTTAAACGAAAGAATAAAGCAGGACGCGTTTCGAGCTATACAACAATAACAGCTCGTCATCAGCTGAACCAATACGAGTTCCGTAAGGGGACAGAATATCTCGAAAAGCGTCCTACTTTGTTTATTCGTTTAATGGTGATTTTTATAAAAGTGTATTATTATAATTATTAATTATTGCCATTCTAATTATTAATTATTGCCAGTGTTATCGTTGTTTATTCACTACTTTTATTACTCAGTCTCAAAAGTTACAATGTTTTAAACTTTCTTATTTTTTCTTTTATTCTAAACCATATTAATTTTTTAATGAATCTTTCTTTGAATGTTGAAAGTCTAAGAATCTAAGTAATCATTAATATTGCTATTGTGTATTTCCTGTAAAATATACTGTAAAATCATTCGATAGATATGTATGCAGTATTCTTTAAAGGAATCTTAATTATAAAATAAAAATCTGATTTTTTTAGAAATAGTAGAAATTGTGTCGGGGCATAACGGGCCTGGATATTCCGGCCCGTGCAGATCTCTAACACACACACACACACATACACAGACACATACAGAAAAAAAAGAATAAAGAAAAAGAAAAAGAAATAAAGAAAAAATGAAAAAATGAAAAGAAAAAGTGAGAGAAAGAGGGGTGGGTAAGAGGGAAGGAACCATATATATACAGAGTTGCCAAGTCTCTGGCTTTTTGTACACCAATGTTATTTTAGAGAAAATGTTGTTCTTTTAAATCGCCCAAATGTTCCAATTAAATAAAACAACATTTTCTGTGTTAAAATACTGGTATCCAAAAAGTCGAAGACATCTGTATATATTTATGGCAACTCTGTATACAGGGTGTCCAGTCCACTCTCAACTGTGGCCAATGACTAATTTCTAAACCGTTAGTCATAAACATATAGTTTCAATTGCAAAAATGCTTTAAAAAAGGTAAAGAATTGTTTTTCAAGCGATTTAGGTCCAAAAAGAAATTTTATTAAAAAATTACGAAAATTAACTGTTTTATACTGTCCCCCGGTCCTATTAATGATATTTAGTAAAAATTTTCCATCCCCCTATCAAGCAATACAAAAAAGGTCCCATTCATCTAACATTAAAATTGACCGAGTTATGAAACTTTAAATTTCATGACTTAAACCACTTTTCTGTAGCTGAAAACGAAAGAGTTGGACTAAGTTTTCAGGGATCGTATACTAAGTGCTTAAATTGTTATAAAGGGCATCCATTCCCAACGCTGTTCAATAGCTAATTCCTAAACCATTTGTCACAGATATGTAGTTCCAATTATAAAAATGTTTTAAACGATCTAAAGAAATATTTTTAAAGCAATTTAATTAAAAGTGCTATCCCTGTATAAGTTTTACGATAATGTTATTTTTTAATAATTAACTTCTAGATTGGTTAAAATAGTTGAAGATGTGAGTTTTAAAATTCTCTTAATAGAGAAAATAAAATGTTGGTAAATCGCGATTTTATTTTTAAAAAGAGTGTTATTTTGATAAGCTTTTATTTTGCTCAAAACGTTAGTATATATATTTCCCAAGTTTAAAATTTCTATTTAAATTTTAACTCACTTCCAGATATCCGATCGAGGTTCAATTTGCACACTTGTTTATAATCAAATGACAATGTAATATTAATGCAATTTTCGGTGCGTACCATTTATTTATTTTATAGGACTACACCAAATTCTGTTCGGTTAAGTAATCTAATAGAATTTTAAATATATGTCATTTTGTAACGAATTGTGACTGTTGCTATTCATAATTTAAATTAACAAACTTTCTGTTATTTTTTTCTTATATTTTTAGTATAAATTTTACTTTAAAATATAATCATCAACATAAATTTAAAAATAATATTGTAAAAATTATTTTACTCTCAATGTTTAATGTTAAATTTTATATCTTGTGTGTGTTTTTTTTTTTTTTTTTCAGTAAATTTGTGATTGACCCCTGATTTGCAGCAAAAAAGATGCTTCAACTTTAAACCGCTATTACTCGGTTAATTTTAATCGCAGAGGAATGGGATTTTTTTTTTTTTTTTTTTTTTTTTTTTTTTTTTTTTTTTTTGCATTACTTGTTAGAGTAGTGGTGAAAATTTACTAAATATCACTTATAGGACCGGGGGACCGTATAAAAATTTAGTTTTCGTAATTTTTTAATAAAAGAAATTTTTGACCTAAATCACTTGAAAAACAATTCTTTACCTTTTTTAAAGCATTTTTGCAATTGAAACTATACGTGTATATGACTAACGGTTTAGAAATTAGCCATTGGCCACCGTTGAGAGTGGACATCCTGTATATTTATTTTAAGGACACGATACCTTTGAAACCTATTATCATTCGATAATTATCGTACTTATTGGAACGTAATAATATTTAATAAATTTCCTTTTTCAAATAAAATGAATAAAAAATAAGGGTCTTACCTTATTATGTCTTCTGTAGCAACGTTCATACTTCCGAATAAAGGGTTCTTATTTATGCCCCATGCCTCTTAGAGCTGTAACGAAACATAGCTCTTCAATTTTGAATAATATTGTAATATATGTGATGGCATAATACTTAATACTAAAAATTAAATGCAATTTTTTTAAAAATATTAAAACAGAATTTTTTACATAAAGTTTATTTTATTTTAAAATTTTTTAATTTAATTTAATTAAAAAATATATAAATATGAATATTTTGCCTTCGATTTTTTCCCCCATTCGTTAGAATATGCTACATAAAACTGTATGTGGATTTTTAGGTGTATGAGATTTTACATGAGATATGATTTTTAATTAGAATTATAAAATATTTAGATAATGTATAGGTGTCGGAAACGCTATAGATACCTTTTATAATTCTAACTAATCAGCAGCTGAGTTAAAAATCGATTACAAAATTTCACTTTTATATACAAAAAACCATGATGAGTTAAACAGTTTGAAAAAAGAACACATGATGAGTTAAACAGTTTGAAAAAAGAACACATGATGGCTCCTTTAAACCATTGAGAAGAAAAGTACTTCTGTTGCTAAAATGACAAAATGGCTGATTCACACCAGGATTTATAGAAACAAAATTATTGGAAAAAAGTAAATACTTTCCTTTCCTTCACGTACAGTATAAATGCAAAATTTTGTTTTAAAGTTCTGTTGTCAATGTGGCAGTTGGGAATTAAAATTAATTATTATCTCACCGCCCTGTAAGGTTGCATTCGATAAAATACTTTTCTACCTTCAACAGCTCGAAATTGTCTGATACATTTTCAGGTTCATTTTAAAAGAAACAACATGAAATATGTTGAGATGATTTATTGAAGAGATGTAGAAGAGGCCGTGTGATTTCATTTTTTTCTCAGTTAATTAGAATTTGATTTATAAACAATTATTTTCTCAGTTTGACCATTTTTTTCCGTTCCCAGATCTCCCACTACGGACAGTTTGGTTCAAAACGCAACTTTCAGAGCATTTTTTGCAATATTTTCTGCACTTATTGAAAAAAGCACGGCACATTATGTAGTTTCTAGATAAAAGAATTTGCCAGTTTGTTGCGTTTGAGAGTAAAAATGAATTTAAAAATAAACCAGAAAATGAGCAATTTGGATTAGAATACACCCTTGAGGTTAAGCCAATCGAGTTCCATCATTTTTTATCATCTTTACCTCTTTCATTGAGGCTCTGATTTGAAACAAATCTTATGTTAAAGTTGCTGACATTCATTCGATTAATTTACTATTTCTGTTGTTTATTGAACTCCACTGGTGAAAATAGATACCGAAGGATGAATTTGGTTCCATTTCTTAAAATGTCAGCAAAATAAATGCAGGACAATAACCTTTTCGAACATTGATAACCCATAATTGAATCCAGTACAGATGGTTTGCGAAACACAATTGTATAAACCTCTCCCACAAAGTCAAATCTACCAGTTTTGGGTGAAAAGGCATAACGAGGCCCTTTCCGAAGTAATATTAATAGTAGTAACGATTTTAATAGTAAGGATTTTAATAGTAGTAACGTTCTTCGCCCCCTCCCCCCCTTTTTCCTTAATCAACCGGCTAGAGATGTATTTATTCGGAAATAAGTAAAAACCACTAGTTACAGCAGGTGCCATCCCGTTAATGGTGCAACAGCGTATAACGGCTTTCTTTACATCTGCCCTTGGTCAGAACAGATGTTTACCTAAAAACGTCTGTCTTTATCTTGGATTTTCATGCTAGTCCCTTGAATTTTTTAGAACAATTTTTTTTTCATTTTGTGAATATGTTTCAAACTGTTTTCTTTTCAAAATTAACAACCCACGATGATTAGGGTCTGATTACTGTCTAGACGCATAGACATTAGATACTTCAAAGTTTATACTTATTTTTATTTTATTTATTTATTGGAAACGAAAGATAAGGAGGAATTTGATAGCTTTAATCTACAATGTTCTATGTATGGAAAACATAACTAAGAAAAATGTTTCAAGAATATATTAAACAAGATGTTCTTTTCTGATCGACTTTTCCCAAACGGGGTCCACAGCAGTAACACTTCCCTCACGCGAAAACATCCTGTGGCTAATGTGAGTTACATGGAAATAGTCTTCAAAAATATATCCTTTGCATATTAATATTTTTAAATGATTTTTTTTCTTTCTTTCTTTTTTTTTTTTTTTTTTCATCGTTTAGCTGAAATTGATCTCTGCAAAGCAATACTTTTACTTTTCTTATTTTGTTTGCAGTTTTATTATTATTATCATTATTATATTTTGACTCTGCGATAGATTGACTATTCTCTCCGGAGAAAATAATGTTTTATTTACCATTTTTTAAATATTTTCTTACCCATCATACTAAGGTCATCAGATATTATGATATTATTATCTAATTATTAACCCTTTGTGGCTCAACAATTTTCATTTGAAAAATACTTTCTCAGATGTTAGAATATTTTCGTTTAAACGTGTGGAAATAATTATATATATACATAACATAAAAATAAAGAAATATATTGACAAAAAGATAATTTTTTTTTTTTTTTTTTTTTTTTGGATTTTTAAATAGAAAATTGTAAAATATATAAACTTACCTTTGTAAAAGAAGAAAAAAATCTATTTGTGGGCAGATTCAGCTTTTTCAATTTTATAAAACGCAAAGAAATCAAAGGTTCTAAGAAAACTATGGAAAAATACACACGATTAGACCGACGGACGCGATTGTGGTCGAACACAACACCTCCCCGTCTACCAGCTTTGGCAGCATAACCTCTCAATCACTGGTGGGGCTTGTTATGTTGGGAAATAGCAGCATTTATGTAATCTTCTTTTAAGGTGCAATTTTCGGTCAAAAATCAGTTTTACCATATTTTATTTAGTATTAAAATCTGACATTATAGCTTTCTAAAACTAAATATCAATATATCTATTTCTATAGCTATCTGTAGCTTTCTAAAAGGGTCTATTTTATTGTCCTAGTGAAACGTGATCATCTTCAAATTGTAATATTTCTAAAAAAGAGAGAAAGAAAAAGAGTGAGAGTGAGATAAAAAACCGAAGCATTAATTCAAGACTTATACGCGGATTTAACTTTTGCAGACCCGATGTGTCCTATAGGATACACATCTTAACAAATTATTTTCACGCATATAAATAATGTAAAAAAAAAAAAAAACTGATGTGAATAGAGTGTAAGAGATAGAAAAACTAAACAAAGTAGCAATTTACATCTTATAGCGCTTTTTTTTTTTTTTTTTTTTTTTTGTTATATAAAAATGGCTAGCAACAAAAATGTACGAAATGTACAAAAATGAAAACAATAAATAATTTTAAGCTGCGTTAAGATACCATTTCTAGAGTCCATTAATAGTAAAAAATGATTAAATATACATTCATTTTATGCTTTTCAATGATTCTGCAATGTAAAAAAATAAAATGAAATAAAATAAAACCCAACAAATTGTTAAAAAATGTACTTATTGAATCCTCATATATTATCCAATTTTATGTAACATTTTTTTTTCTCTTTTCAATTTTTCTTAGTTATCCAGTTTGTTTAATACAGATTCATAACTGGAAATAAATAAATAAATAAATATAAACTTTAAGGTCTAAAGAAAATAAACGAATTGCATAACCTCTTTCGTTAGAAAATATTTATAATTTTTTTATGCCTCTGTCGCGACAAGACATATGAGTACTTCCTATGAATAAAAAATGAGAATAATTTAAAAAGAAATATACAATAAAAACATGGTAAATGTCTATGTTTAAATCCTAGGAATATCAATACAAACTTTGATACAATGAATACAAAGGCACTAAAAAGAATAATATTTCAATCAATGTATACATAATGGTATAAATTCAAAAATCTTACTTTTAAATGCGTTGTAAAGTTAGTCGTTTTCTTTTTAAAGTTCCATTTATAACGGTAGACTTTGTTTAACCCATACTGCATATTGCCCTAACTTTAGCATCATTATCAACAGAAATTAAAATTAACGGAATTAAACGGAAATTAAAACGGAATTTTTTTTTTCCCATAGTGCAACACATATTATCCCAGTTAATTAATACACTTACTACACTATAGTCGGGAACTGTAGAAATATCAGCCATTCTTTCATGGGTCTTCAAAATAACTAAGTGCATTATATTTTATCGTACTTTAAAAATGTATTACACGAGAAAACTCTAAATGCTAAATGATACTTCCTATTAACATATAGCAGTTTTTGTCATTCACCGTATAGCAACATTAGAACTATAAAAAGTAGTTCGTTATCATTGTAAACATTTAGTAAAAATGCTCCTGTTTTAATCCTTACAATCGTATCAGCAGTTCTAAAAGCATATTTATATAAGCATCCAGAAATGAATCCTGAATGATTAGACAAAACAGAGGCGCGTGTTTTGCTATTGTGAATCTCAAATTTGCGGTTTAAATGAAGCAGCTTGAAATCTGCAGAAATATATATTTTGAGTATTTTCAAAATACAAAATACTTGGAAAAATCATTTCAAAATAGATTACCGAAACATTTTATTTTATCAGTTTACAAAATACAGATGTATTTTGAAAATGTATTTCAAATACATGTATTTTCGATACTGCAACTCTGCGCCAAACACAAACCATTATACATTTTTGGGACGCAGGTCTCTTCTCGATGTCACTTACAAGGAAGGTCTCCATACTTGCCATACTCAGAATTTTTTGAAAAAAAATACTAATTAAACTACTCGTGTAGGTAATAAAGGATCAATCAAATTTAGCGGCGGAATTACAATAGAAAATATGTAAAAAAAATAAAATACTTTCGAATATTTGGCGTGAAAAGACCAAGTGGCGCGCGATTTGGCGAACAGTACTTTTCCGCACCAGAAGCAAACGATTTTAATGCAACTGAAAATTATTTCTTAATCGATTTTTAAATGCATTTAAATTGTATTTAATGAATTCAACCATAAACAATGAGAGAATTTAATATATTCTATACATATATATATATATATATATATATATATTGTATTCCATATGTATATTGTTTATTGCTGTAGTTATTTAATTTACCTCTCGAAAAAAATTATTTTCATAAATGAAAAATTCATATTGAGAAACAATAATTTCATAGATTCAAGCGTATTCAAAAATAAAAGTCAGCTGTTTCCATGGCAACAAAATCGAGTTGACAATGTTCAATTGGACTTTGAGCTTGAAACAATTTTAGTTAAATTATGAATTTCGTTTTAAATCGCAAATTTTGATGATTAAAGTTGAATATAAATACATATAAATATCGATATAACAAAATTATACTTAAATCAAACTACAACTGTCAAAACTAAAATTATTTAAATTAAATTTATCTAAACAAGTTCAGCATGACACTTTTTCCCCTTTAAATGTATTTGATGTGAAAAAGTATTTTTTGAAATTGCATTCTGTCGCCAACCGAGGATAAATCGCCAAATAACGAAATTTTCATTAATTTTTTACGGACATTTTCCGGAGTATGCCCGTATGGAGACCTTCCTTGTTAGAGTGGGTTCATTTGACCTAGCCCATGATATTTTCATAATTATACATTATTGTAGAGTATTTATTTTTCATCTCCAGTGCCAAGCCATTTGAAAAAAAAAAAAAAAAAAAAAAAAAAAGGTGCTTTTTCATTTCGTTTCAGTGAAGAACCACAAGCTGAAATTTCAGCAAGCTTATTCTGAGGTGTTAAAATGTGGGATACTCGCACATCATAGTTGTTTACGCACACAATCTTCATTGAATGTTCATGAACTATACATTTTGGATTATTTAATCTACGTGATAGCTCCTGCACTGTGTAATGTGAATTTTCAGTAAGCAGATTATTTTAAGAGCTCCTCCTTTACAGATGATGTTCCTCCAGAACGAGCAACCATATTCGAGAATAAAATTTCTGGATTTAAACTTCTCAAACCATCTTCGACCTGTGTTATATAAAACAGCACTTTGTCTGTATCCAGTAAAAATGTTGCGAGCGGTTGGACTAGCAATTTTACTTTTTTTAGGTGCGTTCGTAATTATGTAAATACGTAGCACTTATTGTTGCCGCTCAGTCCGTCCGTCTGTCCGTCCGTCTGTCTGTCCGCATATAACAACGCAAAAACTACCCAACCGACTCGTTTGAAATTTAAAATACATAATTTTTACATAATTTTGTCGAGTTATTTCAAATTTTATGGAAATCGGATGGATAGATCAATTACAGGGACAAGCAAAAGGATTCCGTTACATTACGGTCAATGGGGAAAAAAGTTTCAAATGCATTTTAATCATTTGAAATTTAAAACGTATAATTATTACATAATTTTGTCGAGTCGTTTCAAATGTTTTGAAAATCGGATGAATATATCAATTACAGGGACAATCAAAAGTATTCCGTTACATTACGATCAATGGGGAAAAAAAAAAGTTTCAAATGCATTTTAATGGTGTTACACTCATTTAAACATAATAGAATTGACATGAATCTATGAAATATGCACTAAAATATACATTCTGTACAATCTGGGATGCAAAGAATATTTATTATTAAATTACAGGGCCACACAAATGTATTCCACTAAATAATGTTATACGGAGAAACATTGTTTGGGGCGTGTTTTAATCATATTAAACTACTTCACATTTTATCAATAAGATATATGTTAATGAAGTATAATAAAAATTACTCCCTGCATATTTACAGGAACACAAACTATAGTGCATCCAAAGTACGCTCTGCTATATCAGCAAGATCTGAATATTTAAAAATTTCGTTATAGTACGAACGCACCTCATTTGCTACGCTTCATGTGCAATTTCCAACTTGTTGAAATATGGAGTAAATTAACCTTTGGCTTCCCCCACTTTTAAGGACCAGACACATAGCACTAACTTCTTGCGGTCAGGCGTCGCTATTTTTTATCTTTCGTGTCGGCACTTTGATGTATAAAGTGTTTTTTCAGTGAACTTTTTTGAACTTCAAGAGAGAAATCGAACTCGAAATCAGTTGACAGCTTTACGACTGAAGATGAGGGCGAGATAAACTTTACCCTCCTTTGTCAATTTGGTAGGGTCAGTCCCTCAAAAATCATTTGAAGAGGTTTCACCTTTGTTCCGTAAGGAAGGAAAGATAGATTTATTGCTCTTTTAGTGTAATAAAAACTAGTGCTGTTCGCTCGCAGCCTTAGCACTGCACTGAAACAAAAATTATGCGACAATACAAGCGAGAATCATACAACGCAAGCCGAAAAGGCTGCATATATATCTCTAGATCATTCAAGGTTACGCCTGATGAGTAGTAGCAAAATAATTGGACGAAACCGGGCTTCTCTTTGAAAAAACCGCATAACTTTCTGAATGACCCAAAACTCTTATTCTTTAAAAAATAAAAAAACTCGAAGACTAATTCCGTGAGCATATTTATTATATACTAGCGGCCTTCGCCCGCTACGCTGGTCGGTTTATCTAAAGAAATCTTGAAGAAGTAGTTAGATAAGGTTCAGACATACATTAAAAAAAAAAAAAAGCAAGTCGATCATTCAAAAAACGTTGGGAAATATCAAATATTTACTGTAATTTTTTAAGAAAAACAAAGTTTCGAAAAAAAAAATTAAATCGAAAAAAAAATTACACTGACATATTAATGAAAGGAAATTTTCCCAGAGAGAAAATTCGCCTTGAATACAACATTTCAAATTCTTTTAATTGCTTATAGGCGTTAATGCCAGCATAGTGAAAAAAAATTCCATGCTGGGAATCGAACCCGGGCCATCAGTATGGCGCACTGACGTTCTACCGACTAAACCACATGGAACGACAGCCAGCTTGAAACTTTCTCATACTTAAGTAGACTGGCGAAAACATAACGATAGCGCGTTTTAAAATCGCACAGTGACATCTATTGGATTTTATATGTACTAAAAAACGTTATGTACTAAAAAACGTGAGCAGCGCACCTAATAGTTTCTTTTGTTTCTTTTTGTTACTTTTTTGTCTGTTGTCCGATTTTGATGAAACAAAGCCTATACACTGCCCGGGAGTGTGCATTCTTCATTAGTGAAAACCGCATAAAAATCCATTCAGTAGTTACGAAGATAACCTCGAACAAACAGACAGACAGACAGACAGACAGACAGACAGATAAAAAATTCAAAAATTTTTTTTTTGTGTTTCATTGGTTTTCTTTTATCGCCCTGACTCCATTTTTGTCAATTATCTTCAATGTACAGACACACCGGGTCCTACTGTTTTATTATATGTATAGATAGCGGCCTTCGCCCGCTACGCTGGTCGGTTTATCTAAAGAAATCTTGAAGAAGTAGTTAGATAAGGTTCAGACATACATTAAAAAAAAAAAAAAGCAAGTCGATCATTCAAAAAACGTTGGGAAATATCAAATATTTACTGTAATTTTTTAAGAAAAACAAAGTTTCGAAAAAAAAAATTAAATCGAAAAAAAAATTACACTGACATATTAATGCAAGGAAATTTTCCCAGAGAGAAAATTCGCCTTGAATACAATATTTCAAATTCTTTTAATTGCTTATAGGCGTTAATGCCAACATAGTGAAAAAAAATTCCATGCTGGGAATCGAACCCGGGCCATCAGTATGGCGCACTGACGTTCTACCGACTAAACCACATGGAACGACAGCCAGCTTGAAACTTTCTCATACTTAAGTAGACTGGCGAAAACATAACGATAGCGCGTTTTAAAATCGCACAGTGACATCTATTGGATTTTATATGTACTAAAAAACGTTATGTACTAAAAAACGTGAGCAGCGCACCTAATAGTTTCTTTTGTTTCTTTTTGTTACTTTTTTGTCTGTTGTCCGATTTTGATGAAACAAAGCCTATACACTGCCCGGGAGTGTGCATTCTTCATTAGTGAAAACCGCATAAAAATCCATTCAGTAGTTACGAAGATAACCTCGAACAAACAGACAGACAGACAGACAGATAAAAAATTCAAAAATTTTTTTTTTGTGTTTCATTGGTTTTCTTTTATCGCCCTGACTCCATTTTTGTCAATTATCTTCAATGTACAGACACACCGGGTCCTACTGTTTTATTATATGTATAGATATATAATAAAGGAGATGCACTAAAGAGTTTAAACCTCTATCTCAAATACAAAAAAAGTCTTAGCATTTTTAAAACATGAAAGTGAAGAAGATATGAGCATGGAGAGAAGCCATTTAAAGTTTTAATTTCTGTGGATAACTGCGCTGAGTGTAATAACAAAATTTACAATATCTCGTGATATAATTACCGTATAAGTATAAATGAAGAGTTTAATACTTAAAAATAAATTCTCATTTTTTTTTTACCAATTTTAAGATAAACCGTCTCCTTAATCCCTTTACGATGGAAGCCTTTAACGAAATTTTTAATGTTTTGTCACCGGTTTTTAAAAACAGAAATTTGCGCCTTTCTAAATCGAGAAAATGCTCCGATTAAAAAAGCCAATTTTTACAGTAAAATTTTACTGGTGGGAATAAACACGAATTCTTAAGACTTTTTTTTTTTTTTTTTTTTTTTTTTTGCGGCACGTAACGTGTCGTTCGTCCCCAAGGGGTTAAGTTCCGAGTCCTAAACAGTAAAATAAATTTTATGTTTCAGTTAAACTGTGAAATTTTACAGAAGAAGTATTAAAATTTACACCTTCAAATAAATTTTCGAAATTTAATTTTACTCTTAGAAACACTTTCCAATAAATGACTTCTAGCCCAAAGCACTTTTATGTATTTATTTTAGATGTAGCAATTTGATAATGGTGGCAAAAATGAATTTCTAAGGTGACACTTTTCCTTAAAATAATAGCGTTTAATGTAGATAAAACGTATGACTTCTAATTGCCTTTGTAATTACTTCCAAAAGATAACGGTTAGTTTCCGTTATAACGCCTTCCCTAACAATCGAATATTGTTAACAACCCCTTTCTTATAGTGGGAACGGATACTGGAGCTCGTTAAAAACCCTAAAGGAAGAATTGAAATTCAGTCGGATTTATTATAGGATGGTTAAAAAAGAAAGGAAGAAAAACAGTTAGGGGGCATATGTAGTTTAATTACATTTATGAGCGTTTTACTAAATGTGAAACTTGTGACAGCGGTTCATTTGTCTAGAATGATTTCGATAATTCTCCTTCCGTACCGAATGACGTGCTTTGCTTATAATGTTAAGTGTTTGGGCGTTTGATGTATTCGTATTTAATATCTCCTTATTAATATATTTAAAATATCTCCTGAAGAAATTACTATTTTTACCTTCTTTTTTCTGTGTACATTTCTCAAAGTATGTCTCTTTTTTAATTAGTACTCAAAATATTTCTAAAATCTATGCTTAATTTAATATTTTAATTTTTTAAAAGCTGACAAACTGTGAGTAAGACTTTAACACTGCATATAAAATTAAGCATATATTTTAGAAATATTTTGAGAACTAATTAAAAAAGTCCTTCCGGCACTGCCGGGAGGAAGAGGTAGCTTTGATACACTTATTTATTTATTTTAAATTAAGTTATATGAATGAAATATACGAAGTTCAAAATAGTGGAACATGATTATGTAAGATTGAATATTAGTTTTTGTCAATGCTGAATATTAATAGGAATTTTTAGAAATTAGTCATATTTTATTCAACCTGTTTTATTTTAAGCGATTTATAGGATCGTCAAATTCCACGATATCCATTTTAAAGCAGCATGATGGATAAAAAAAAAACCAATGAGCTTGATCGAAATCTTAATTCATGTGAACATGCGCACTCACATCGAAATCGATTAATATACGAGTGCTGTCAAATTGACTTTAAAAAAAAAAAATGTCACCCACATTAGAAATTCAAACTGCTATATCCCAGACGTTTTTCAAGGTAAAGACAAAGCAAAAAATACTCCGGAATTCATTATTAAGATAAATAGTTTAGAAAGAACCTTTTTTCAATTTCTAATTTTTTGTTTATGCATCATTATACATTTAAAAGATTTTTGACAAATTTAAATGGCTGACATTTTGAAACAAGATGGCGGATAAAGTTGGCCCGTGAACTCGGTCAAGACATTGGTGTACCACGAACACACGGAGTTACATCGAAGTAAGTTTATAAATAAGCATACTAACGCGTGACAATTTTCAGACAGTTTCAAAGTGTCAGTCACACTGGAAATTGAAAGTGCTAAAACTTAGCCATTTTTCAAAATATAGATGAAACAAAAAATGCTCTGGAATCTTTGTATCAAGGTCAAAACACAAAAGAAAAATCTTTTTCAATTTCTTACTTTTTTGACCTAATTTAAAAATTTAAATTAAAAAATAATAATATTCCGCCATTTTGAAACAAGACGGCGGTTGGAACTGGCCAACGAACTCTGTCCAGGCTTCAGTATGTCCTATCTACGCACCAAGTTTCATCCAAATCGGTGTATAAATACGCGTGTTATCACGTGACGAAATCCAGATCATTTCAAAATGTGAGCATAACACTAGAAATTAAAAGTACTATAACTTAGACATTTTTTAAGATACAGGCGAAACAAAAAATGCTTTGGAATCTTTGTATAAAGGTCAAATGCATAAAAGAAAAATCTTTTTCAATTTCTCACTTTTTTGTACCTAATTTAAAATTAAAAAAAAAATTAAATGGCCGCCATTTTCAAACAAAATGGCGGATGGAGCTGGTTAAAGAACTCGGTTCAGGCTTTATTATGTACTATGTACACACCAAGCTACATCCAAATCGATTTATAAATACGAGTGTTATCACGTGACAAAAATCAGTTCGTTTCAAAATGTCAGCCATAAGAAAAATTCAAAGTGCTATAACTCAATCATTTTTTAAGATATAGACAAAGCAAAAACTGTTCTAAAATCAGTGTTTTACGATCTGACACATAAAATAAAAATATTTTTCAACTTTTAATTTTTTCGCATTTAATTTTAAATTTTAAATCTTTTAAAAAATTTTTAAGTGGCTGCCATTTTGAAACAAGATGGCGCATGATGCTGGCCAACGAACTCGGTCGAGATAGTTGTATGTAATATGTACATACCAAGTTTCATTTAAATCGGTTCATAAATACGTTAGTTATCGCATGACAAAAATCAGATCGTTTCAAAATGTCAGCCATTAGAAAAATTCAAAGTGCTATAACTCAATCATTTTTTAAGATATAGGCAAAGTAAAAAGTGTTCTGGAATTGGTGTTTTAAGATCTAACACATAAAATAAAAATAGTTTTCAACTTTTAATTTTTTCACATTTGATTTTAAATTTTAAATTTTTTAAAAAATTTTAAATAGCCGCCATTTTGAAACAAGATGGCGGATGAGGCTGGCCAACGAACTCGGTCGAGATATTTGTATGTACTATGTACCTACCTAGTTTCATTCAAATCGGTTCATAAATACGTTAGTTATCGCATGACAAAAATCAGATATATATATATATATATATATTTATTATAATAAACCCATTGAATATTTTAATCAATGGAAAATATTAGTTATCGATAAATTAACTAGGTCCTTAAAATATAATATTTCACACCTAGAATATGTAAATACACAGCATCTGTTTAAGCAAATCAATAAATTACAACAAAACTTTGTAATAACTTATGTTGATAAATCTCCTAATAATTATGCTATTATTTGTAAATCTTATTATCACCAACTGCTTAAATCTAGTATATCTAATAATAACACATTCCAAATAATTAATGATAACTTACTTGCCAATAATCGTAAAATTAAAGGATTCTATAAATTATTAGACATTAACCCTACTAACTTTAAATATCCTTATCTAGTCCTTATACCCAAATTTCATAAGCATCCTGTTAAATTCAGAACTGTTACAATTGGTTGCAATACTTATAATAATGCTGCTAACAAACTTCTATTAGTAATTCTTAATCAAATATATAATATTACAAAAAAAAGTGATAATACACATTGCATAAAAAATAGTTATGAACTGGTCCATATTATGAAAAATCTTAAATGTATAAAAAATATCACTACCTATGATTTTAAAGATTTATTTAATAATATCGATTTATCGGATTTACATAATATCATAAATGAGCTTTTTAAAAAATATCAACACGAGTTGGACATATCACATAATATCGATTCTGATTATTTTCATATCTTAACTAATTTCATTATCTATAATAATTTTATCATGCATGATAACAATATATATATTCAAAATGTTGGTATACCACAAGGTGGTAGTACATCTAGTGTATTATCTGACTTATACTTATATTATTATGAACGTCATTATTTAAATAATACAATACATTTATATCGATATATAGATGATGTAATTTTAATTGATACTGATAACACCTGTATATCTCAATTCCCTGTTGATTATCCTTCTAATCTAGAACTTTCAAAAAACCTACTTTTTAATAATACAATCAATTTCTTAGATATTAAAATTATGTTAAAAGAGAACAAATTTATAACTGATATTTATGAGAAAAGGAAAGAATTTAATTTTAAAGTTAATACCTTTACTAATTTTAAATCATGTCTTCATAATTCTGTATATCGTAATATAATACTTAACCATTTATATAGAATAAAATGTCTATGTTCTTCCCATTTAATTAATACTAATATTAAAAAGCTTGTATATGATGCTATAAATAATGGTTATCCTAAAAAATTCATATATTCTTTAATTTATAATTAGATATTACATGATCTTATAATTAATTCCTTGCGTAAAAAATGTATAAAAAAATTATAAAACATAAAAATAATAATAAAAAATTAAAAATGTTAAAAAGTAATAAAAAATATATATATATATATATAGGTTGGTTGGGTGGGTAGATGTTAGAGTACGGAGGAGGGTGGTGTTGTCTGGATAAAAACGCAAAGGTTAATTATTTATAAAAAAAAAAATTGAGAGTGGGTTATTTATTTTAACATAATTTTTAAACTGTTTAATTTACACCAATATAGGGATATTTGTCTAGTTATATCTATAGTTAAATAGCTATATTTTAATTATCAAATTATTTTTAATGTTATTGATATAATTTTTCGTATTATTATTAATAATATTATTACTATTATTATTTTTTTTTATTATTTATCTTTTATTTTATTTTTTAATTTTTATTATCCTATATTAAGATAATGAGTTTTTACCATGTAAAGTCACAATAAATGTTACTGATTAAAGTAACAATAATGTATTTTAAGTTATATGTTAATATGAATGTTATCTCTTAATTCTAATTTTAATCATTTTATTAATTTAATGTTAATATCGATTATTTATTATTTTTCCGGTTCAATTATATTTCCATTCAGCTTTATCTTTTTTGTTTGTTATGGATAACTATTATTTTTACTTACTTTCAACTCCTTTTTGTAAAATATCTTTGTTCCTTGTTTAATAATTTGGTTTTTGTGTGATGGTAGTCCCAAATTCGTATTGTTTTGCTTTTTCATGGCAAATACGAAGATGAAACCACACACTCCATTTGTAGTTCCAAAGTATTTGGGACCTGAAGATTCTGCTTTGGTTCTACAAATTTCATTTGTATTCATATTATTCTTTTTTCCTTCCATGTTCAATGTGCTATAAGTTATTAAATTCAATGGTTAATTTCAAATGGTTAATATTGTTTACTATAATTCAATTTAATTCTTCGTTTTGGTTTATTGTTTTGTTGATAAAATCCATTGGTGAATCTTGTCTACTTTTAATGGTATTATATATATATATATATATATATATATATATATATATATATATATATATATATATATATATATATATATATATATATATATATATATATGGTTATATATATGTGTGTGTGTGTGTGTCAACATTTGAACGGAGGGTGGTTTTGGGGTCTGGGATTAATGATCGGTGAAAATATACCAAAATTTTCTGGAAGTGCTTTTCTCCGGACGGCTGCAATAGGTAGCTTTTTACTTTTTGTAATGAAAGCTACCTAAAAGAGACATCCTTTGAGAAAAGTACGCAGAAAAAAAAAAAGAAATTAAAAATATTAATTTCTTCAGGAGATATTTTATACATACCAATGCATCAAACGCCTATAGACTTAATATTACGAAGAAGCATTCGAAAGCTGAGTGATCAGTACCCTAAGTTTCGTATATTGATATCAGCCCTGGAGTCCTTGTTCAAGTCAGATTACTCAATTTTACCTAAACCCGATCCAGCTGTGGGTCAACGTTAATTTGTCTTTGTTGTTGTTGTTACTTGTCGGAAGGATTGTAAATGCATCGGGTGGGTGTTGGGTTTCAAATTAAAATTCCACCGAATAATTGCTTGAGGCGAAACTAATGTAGAATATTCGGCCTGGACCGAAACTCGGACGAAATTAGCTGCGAAAATGTTTCTTCGTTTGTAGGATCTTTCAACATTACTCACCAATTTGAACTGTATTGTCTTAAATGAGAGCCTATTGCTATGAGCTTCATGAGAGCTTATTGCTATGAGCTTCACCGTTCCTAATATCGCAACCATATTACAAATGAGTCATAACTCGTAAAACTTCGTTTTTCAGGAAAAGAAAAAAACGGTTTCAGGCTGTGGGAAGCTCAATGGGCATGTTGCTAACAAAACTGCTATCTCATTGCTGGATTTTAGGTGCACTATCTTCTACTTTAGGTGAATGGTAACTGAATGAAAGCCACGTAGAATGGCGGTCACAACTCAATTAGCTTAAATTTTGTGTTGTGACACTTTTGTAGCATGAGTACGATATGCATTCGACTAAATTTTAAAAACGCTTTCCAAATGTTCATTAAAATCTACAGACTTGATAGCTGGCACATTTATTCTTCAAAAAACTAAATAATGTTTCTAATAGAAAATTGTTAAGCTTAACCACGTATCAAACTGGCAAATTCTCTTATTTAGAAACTACGCAATGTGCCGTGTTTGTCGATTTTTTAATAAACGCAGAAAATATTGCAAAAAAATCCTGTTAAAGTTGATAATTTTAAACGAATTTTTCAAAGCGGGAGATCTGGGAACGAAAAATTTTTTTTCATACTGAGAAAGTAATTGCTTATAAATCAAATTCTAATTAATTTAGAGAAAAATTAAATCACACGGTCTCTTATTCATCTCTTTAAAAGTCACCTCAGCAAGTTTCATGTTTCTACTTTTCAAAATGAGTTTGAAATTGTATCAGAAAATTTCAAGCTGTTGAAGGTGGAAAAATACTTTTTTGAATACACCTTTAAGATACGAGGACGATGCCCACCGCGACATTATTTACTGCTATATGTTGGTAAGGCCACACTGCAACACAAGATGGAATAGTCTTTATGAGCACACAATCTTAAGGTGTAACATGAGACACAAACAAAACCAGAATCGGAGAACACATATTTAAATTTTCAGCTGTAAAATTACATTTGAATTCATATATTAAATATTCAATAACTTCAAACGTAATTTTACAGCTGAACGCTTAAATAAATGCCTTAAAATTAATGTAATTAATTTATAATTAAATTCTAAAAAAATAAATCATTGTATTGTCATCGAAAACAAACGTGGTGACCATTATTTTTATAACTATAGTATGTCAAGAGATAGGTTAAAAATCGGTTACAGAATTTCATATCTAAATACAAAAGCCATGTTGAGCTAAACAAAATAGTTTTTGATTAACCCTTTCAGGGGCAAGGTATTTCTGCTCCAGAAAATGTTCAAATAATTGATTCACACCACAATTTAAGAACAGATTTATTTGAAAATAATCAAGAGCTATTTTTCGCAAATATTATAAAATCGAAATTGTACTAAAATTTTACTGGTGCCAGTTCGAAATTGGAACAGTAATATTATGTGTTTGCAGACTGCAAACACCGCCCCTGAAAGGGTTAAAAAAAATGTTTTTCGGAACCGCCTTTTTTTTTGGTTGGAGTCAAAAGATAATGTGCGATTTTTCTTTCTCATTAAAATCAAACCCAAAGTTGAAATAATGCTAATTTAAGTACCTTAATGATATGAGACAGATTAATTTCAATACAATGATTGTTTAATTTGCTTAAAAATCACGCTTTGAAGCAACTATCATTTTCTCTTATCACGTCCTTAAAGCAACTTACAATTATTCACGTGCATCTCTATGCCCAAGCATCCGCATTTCATGTGTCGTCTCCCTATATATTCGCCGTGAATATCAATATGAAAATCCTGTCATATTCAAACAGGTTTACTTTTTTTATTCTTTTCTTTTGAGTGTTTATTCGGGCTTTTGATTGTTCGCACGAAAGCATTGTCCTTCATCCCCTCCCTTGATTTTTCTCTGCGACTACTGACCGATTAATATTCCGGACGGCCTATCGCACTTATGAAGCTTAAGTCATATTCATCCTATTTCAGGATATTATTATTACTGTCAGAGACTCATTTAGCTGAGAGAGTCATTTGCGCTTTGTTTCAGCATATTCTCAAATAGAAAACCACTCCATTCTGATACCAACACTGAAGTATTTTTGTCCACAAGTTAAAATTATAAATATGTTATTAATCATATAGTAAATATGTAAAAGCATAAAAGTTTGAAATAAAATTTAATTCAGGTTTTAAACTAATTACAACTCCAAATTACAAAACACAGATGAAAACCACAGATGAAAACTTTTTTTTTCTTCTTTTGAGTATTTTTTCGAGTTTTTGATTGTTCCACTCGAAAGCATCTAGTCCCAGCACCGTAGTTAACCTAAATCGGAATCTGCCACCACAGACATATTTTCGTCCATGAATTAAATATATATATATTATTAATTATATAATAAATACAGATGGTATTCATATACATTTTTGTAGCGATTTTGGAAAAAACATATACAGTAAAACCTCTAAATAACGGACATCTGGGAACGTAGAAATTGTCTGCTATTCGAAGGTGTCCGCTATTGGGAAAACCTTAGAGATTCAAAAATCGCTGAGAAGTGCTTAATGTTTCCTTAATTGGCTTTTATACGTCCTAAAACCTCTATTGTATGATTAATCAGAAATTAAAATTATTTTTAAGTAATAAAACTGAAATAAAATTGTGCCCACCTTTATCCACTGTTTATTACATTCTGGTAAAGAAATTTGTTACAAAGAATATCTTTGCTTGCGATTACATGCAATTTGTTTTTCGATGAGAGGTTATTTTGGACATTGTAGAGTTCCGGGAGGATTGCATGATGCTTTTTGATAATTAAAAGCATAAAATTTCAAAATATTCCGGGGGGACATTTCAATGCTCTAAGAGATATTCCTTCATGGCAACTCCCTAAATTTAGCCCGGCACATAAAGAAAGGGGGGGAGGGGTTCCCCTGCCCATCCTCTTCTTTTATCTGTGATCACAAGATTTGTGACACGTTGCACTGATAAATTCAAAGGCCTTTTTATTTATTTATTTATTTATTTTTCAAAAATACTTTTTCATCCTTTATTGCTGAAAATAGTGTGCGCTGTTCGAAATGTCCGTTATTCAGAGGTTAAACATAAAAAATTTTAGGTTTTGGGAGTGGGGATTAGAGAACTGTCCGTTAAATAGAGGTGTCCGCTATTCGAGAGTGTCCGTTATGGAATTTTTACTGTATATATCTTTATATATTATATATATATTACAATTTTTAATTTTTTTTCGCCAAAATTAACCTTTATACCATATTAATTTCCTTATAATAATATTCCGTATTTAGTTTAACTTATTAAATTAAAATCTTGTTTCTAGATCTAATCTATTAATCTTTGTGGAAACGATATAAATTCCTAATTCGCCTTAAAAAACATTTATTCCAATACGCGTAATTTTAAAGGATGGCTCTAAATTAAAAATATTTTTAATTAAACTTTATTTCTTAATATTCCAAATAAAACTCATTTTTTCTATGTTTTTATCAACCCTTTTTAAGAAAGTCTTGTTAAATTTATTCCAAAACCATACCTTTCAAAAAATATCATTATTTTTATTTATCTATTTATTTATTTTCCCTTTTTCAACATTCGATATGTGTGCATAACAATAAATTCATTTCTTTTCTTTTTCTCTTAAAATTAATCGTCTGCAAAAAATCGTTTGCACAAGATATTTGAAATTCTGAGTCGATTATAAATTGGTTAAATATTTTTTTTTTTTTTTTAATAAATTATCATCTGTGGAATATAGTCTCGACTCTAAGCATGAGTTATGTTTACATAAAAGAATGATGGTTCGAGAGTAAAGAATGTTCTAGAATTTTCTTTTTAGACTTAAGAGGGAAGCCTCGAGATGAGAAGGAAGATTCTTGGGTTTTTTCTTGGATGAGTACGGCTCGCTGAAATAATGATGGATTTTTCGGTAAAAGACAGTTTTCAAAAGGAGCCTTTCCCTTTCTCATACCACAGATTAATAAACAGCAGCTAATGAGTAATTTATTGGATCCTCTACATCT
The DNA here is from genome assembly GCA_964019185.1 of Maratus speculifer. Classification (NCBI taxonomy): domain Eukaryota; kingdom Metazoa; phylum Arthropoda; class Arachnida; order Araneae; family Salticidae; genus Maratus; species Maratus speculifer. The sequence goes on along the minus strand of OZ025296.1, from coordinate 183,259,921 downwards.
ACTTATTTTTTTTTTTTTTTCTCTCGCTGGCCATGACTTCTGTGCGATAGAACGGGGACCCTGGCGATGATGTCTCTGGCTCCTAAATTTAAAATGTCACATATATGTGTGTGTGTTACGGTTAGTTTGATAAATTCGGCAATTATTAATAACAACCATGTCCTTTGGTAAATTTGATAAATATTGCATATTAATCATATTTATCGGTTATTATTAATAATTACCAATGAAGTTCGGACAATAGGATTAATTGAGCTTAGTAACGAATACGTACTTACTGGAACATGAATTATCATAACTATGAAGCTAATATTAAAACATAATTATCAGGAGACAATTATGCTCGATCAAAAGATGTATTCTATTAATATGAGGGATTAAAAATAATTACATTTTAAATTACAGAATCAATAGATAAAAATTTAAGCTAAAAATTTAAGCTAAATAAAAATTTAATTTAATAGATAAAAATTTAAAAAATAAAATTAAAAATACCGTAAATCAAAGAAAGTAAGTCTCCTTTCAGCACACAAAAAATTCTGAGGATTTTAAGGGGGGCTTACAACTGGAATGTTTGTGAAAAGGAAAGGAAAGTTGGGAGGATACGGAAAGAGAAAATATATTTGGAATTCATGAAATTTCACAGGAGTTTCATAATTTGCAAAATGTAATCAAATCAAATTAACATTTTTTTTTCTTTTCAAATTATGTTCTATAAAAGGAAAATGCATTGCATTCACAAAAATAATAATTTAATGAATCGAATTTACTTAAAATAATTAAATTATGTGTAAATAAATTCAAAAAAAAAAAAATTGTAATTTCACAAATTACAACGACAATTTGGAAAGTAGTATTTTAAAAGACTATAATTTTAGACTTATAAATGATTTCTATATTAAAAATAATAATAATAATAATAATAATAACATTATTTGTATGATGATCAAAACGTAGCTTACGTAATAACAGAGTCCTATTAATATGCCTGGACTTTTAGAGAACACGTTAATATTCCTAGATCAATCATAAACAAATATTAAATGAAATTTCAATTTAACAATTTTCGATACTGCAATTTTTAAAACTTTTACACCGTCGCATAAAGCAAAAAAAAAAAAAAAAAAAAAAAAAAAAAAATTACTTTTAAATGCAACTTGTTTGAAACCCCTATCTAATTTTTTTTTGAGTTATTATTATTATTATTATTATTATTATTATTATTATTATTATTATTATTATTATTATTATTATTATTATTATTATTATTATTATTATTATTATTATTATATTGTTATTGTGGCAACAGAAGTATTCCATTTTTGTACATAGCAAAGTATACCGTTAATATGTAAAGAGAACAGATAAAAAATAAATTGCACAAGATATATTCTTTTAGGAGATATAAAAACAAAATCCTCAAGAAGTTTTCTGAAGCAACAGACGGATTGAAACTAAAGCTTGAAGGGGAACACTTACAAATGGTAATTTTTCAAAAAAGGAAAAAAAATATTTATATGAGAGAGGTCTTATATTCGGAAGTGGATTTACTTTCGGCTTTTTATGGTAATTAAATTTTAAACACATTAATGGTAATTCAGTCGGTTATATTACCATAAAGATTTTCCCCCTAAACTCCATAGAATGTCTTTGGTATTAACTCTCTCAAAACTAATGTAAAAAAAAAAAACATTTAAACTGTAGATTATGATTAAGTAGCTTATTGTAATAAACTGTGTTCAGTTTTATGTGCGTAGCATGCATATTCGTAATTAAGATTTTTATAGAAATAGACCCAAAATTTTCCAAGTTTTCTACTCATAATTTACAGAGTTCTTAAATTTAGCTTGAATGAAATTAACATAAAATTATCGTCGTTAGAATAAGCTCAAAATCCGCTGTTTCCAACAATGAAGCAAAAAGATGAGGGGCTGTATCCATATATCTATTCATTAGTGTGAATGTAGTATATACACAATACTGCACGTACATTATTGAATATAGCTCCTCATATTTTAGCTTCATTTTAGGAACAGCGGATTTTGGACTTATTCTATCGACGAACATTTTCAGAATTTGCAAGTTATGCTTTTGAGACTTTAAAAAAATTTCTCTATACATTTTGCTAACACAATATGCAAATGAAAATGTGATAGCATTCACGGATGCACAGTGAAAAATTATTCAGTAAACCTGCTCATTTTTCCTACAATTTTTACTATTTTTTTTTATTCGGATTACAGAATTTTGTACACAATGTTGCTTATTAGGATGTTGCTTAACATAGAAACATTTTTTTTTATATTAAGAACTCTGTAAATTATAAGCAAAAACTTGACAAAATTTGGGACTATTTTTATAAAAACCTCAATTTCTCTACGAGTATACATGCTTGTCGGACGTTCCTCTCAGTCCGCACAACTCTGAAGAAAGTCCGTGGTAGTTATAGCTGCCACCACCAATATTATTAGGTGATATCGGTCACCCACTGTGAGGATAGTGTAAATGAACACTGACACTGCCAATTAACTGAATCAACAGATTATTTAGAATATATGTACACACTAAATACGCTATTTACAATTATATACAATTACAACTCGGATATAGGTGATCCGGTTCAACATTAAATTAAATACAGTAAAGGTTGGCTGTGTACTATTCAAATTACACCTTCCACCTCACACTCAATGCACGTTAGATTCACTTTACTGGAGATCAATTTCGAATCTCCAAACACAAGGATACTCGGCCTATGCTATCTGGCCCAGAGCACAACACCAGGACATCTGTGTCCCTTGCTCTCCAGATACGAACTGCCTACGCTCTACAACACAGAGCACTCTCTACCAGGACCTCTGTCCTACACACTCTCTAGGTACGAACCCCAGATACGAACTGTTCCAATCTGAGACAAGACTTGCTCTTTTCAAATCACCGTGTTTCCCCAATATCAACCCCCTTTGGAGCTTATTCATTGGACACATTCCACATTCCTTTCTTGATTAGTGACATGTTGCTTGTTTGCTCATCATCCACATACATTCCTGATGGATGAACACGCCTCTCAGCAATCTCCTCTTTCTCACTCACCACCTGTACAGGATTACCTGTCAATTCTCCCTTCAACAAAGAAAGAATGTCACCTTGAAAATTCTAGTACACAGACAGTACAATACACAAAATATTAAGATAGAGAAATAACGGAAATTCCAGTCTTCAGCAGAGGTGGTCTCAGAACCTGACAATGCTCTCTACATAAAAATAAACACAAATTATTACAATAAACAACTTAATCATAATCGTTAGTTTGAACAAGCTTGCTACATTAGTTTTGACTGGGTTATACAAAACATGTTTGTTCTTTTTCAAATTGTTGACGATCCTCTATGGGGTTTCGTGAAAAAAAATCTTTACGGTAATATATAACCTGTACTTTTATGTTTAGACACCTGACGTCTCCTCATGTATTTTTCTAGATATTTAACATATGTCTAAAATCGCAAGTGACTGGTCACCTTTGGCCATATAGTGTATATAGAACTACAGATAAATGATAAATAGATAGATAAAAGTTTATATTGGGGATGGGTTTGTGTTCTAGGGGTCATAATCAGCGTGGACTTGCAAAACTTTTTAGAAACTCCAAATTCCTTATGAAATTTACCTAAAACACTCTCAAGTTTTTCATTTCCCAACAATGCAAAGTCATCTTCCAAAAATCATTGTTAAAGTTAACGGCTATAGTCTTTTATGTAAAAACTGACATTTACTTTGTCTATGAGTTTCATTGATGCAGACTGTATCTAAAAAATAAATATAGATTTAAAACGTACTTATTAATCATATCCATTGTGACTGAAAAATAATATACACATATAAAATAAAGCAATATATTATTTATTTATTTAATAATTACATGTCTAATTTTTTTTATTCCAAAACACAAAATGGTATAAAAGAGAGAAATATCAGAAATGATTTTTTCAACTAGAATTAAATTTTTCTAAATGTATCCACTCCAAAATCTGATACACATACGAACAAATTTCAGAATAATTTTACTTAGTATTTTATTCTATTAATAATTATTATTATTGACCAGCATGTTATTCATAAGAAAGACAAATAACAGAAACGAGTTCACTGCAATTTTGAAATTGTATGGTTTTCTAGAATAAGCTATTTTTCCGAAATGTTTGCTTCTCAGACAACCTAAAAAACTGGAACTTGTTTCTTTAATCTCCGATCCATGATCGATAGTATATCGAATCGGTTTTTTTCTCTGGAGTTTTTACTGTTAGTTTACCTTAAAGCATATTACAATAATTATATAGCTATAATCAATATGTATATTTACATATAATTAGCATTATTATTATTATTATTATTATTATTTTTTTTTTTTTTTTCGATAACCGAATATGCGTCAACTTTATTAGAATCCAGAACATTGACCAGTACTAAGAATTCTAAAATAATTGTTTGCTTTATTCCTTTTCATAAATTTATGCGACTGCCTACTTTCGAAAAGTCGACTCCCAACTACTTTGGTGTTTTCAATATTATTAAGAAAAACACATGTGGGGTTTGCAAAAAATTGAATTGAACAAGTTGAATCAAACTCCCTAATTACCCTTCTTAAAGTTGTATTCCATTCCAAACCGCTTATTTTCTGATTTATTTTAAAATTCATTTTTGCTCTCAAACGCATCAAAGTGACAAATTCTCTTATTTAGAAACTGCATAATGTGTCGTGCTCGTTGATTTTTTGATAATAGAAAATAAAATATTGCAAAAAACGCTGTTAAACTGATCGTTTTGAACCGAATTTCCCGAAACGGCCGATATGGGAATGAAAAAAAAAAGTGATTATACTGAGAAAATAATTGTTTGTAAATCAAATTCTAATTAATTGAACGAAAAATGAAATCACACACCTCTTGTATATTTCTTCAAAAATCAACTCGGTACATTTCATGTTTTTACTTTTAAAAATGAGCCTGAAAATATCTCAAAAACTTTCGAGCTGTTGAGGGTGAAAAAATATTTATACCCTCAACAGATAAAGAATTTTCATTTACATTAAAATCGTTTGCATTTGGTGAGAAAATGTGCTACTCGCCAAATCGTGTGACGTTTTTGTCTTTTAACGCCAAGTATTCGAAAGTATTTTATTTTTTACAGAGTTTTACTGTAATTCCGCCGCTAAATTTGGCTGATCCTTTATTACATACATAAGTAGTTTAATTAGTATTTTTTTTTTTCAAAAAATTCTGAGTATGCCCAGTATGGAGACCTTCCTTGAAAAGCATATTTTAAAAAATATCTCACTAGCATTTCAATATTTTTAAATGATATTTTTTTTCATTGAATTTAATGGTTAACCACATTATGGGTAACTCCACAATTGCTTTTTTTTTACTTTTTTTTTTTTTTTTTTTTTTTGCAAATAAATTTTAATTTTATTTGCAGTGTTTTTTTTTTTTTTTTTTTTTTTATGATACTTTTACTGTCGAAAACAGTTCCAAATAAATTGCCCTCATAGAAAATACCTACAAACAAAATCGAAAAAGAAAAAAAAAAGCGTCTTTGTGGTATTGATCTCACTTGTCCGATTAAAAAAAATCACTTAAAAATACTGAAGTGCAGACGAGTTTTTAAAAACATGTCTCATGGAATTAACATTAGCAAGCGCGGCTGTTTCCGCATACATGACATAGCGCTCCTTAAATGATTTTTTTTTATTTCCTAACAATATTTTATTTTATTTTTATTTATTTATTTATTTATTTATTTATTTATTTATTTTACATCTGTTTAATTAATATCAAGTACCTGAAACACACCTATTTGATTTTAATGCTTTTTCATAATTTTTATGTAACTTGTTTTACGTGCATAAATATTTCAGTTATTTGAAGATCTCGGATGACAAAGATGGTATGTAACAAAAACAAATGAGTTAATCTGATGAATGACGGTAATCAGGGGTCATCTACCATCTGTTAAACTACTGTTTGCAATATACAGGGTGTCCGAAAAGTCTGGAAACGGTCGAATAACTCGAGAAATACATATGAGATTGAATTACGTAAATATACGTGTTAAATATTTTTAAATAAGCTACTCAGTGATACTAAATTTGACCTTCGCAACCGACCCCCTAGGGGTCAGAGGGGGTCCAACTTTGAAATCTTAAATTATAACTCCCATTTTTTATTGCAAATTCGGATTCTACGAACAAAAATACGCAACTTTTGTATTTAATGTTTATTTCAAATCCTCGTTTATCACGGTGTAATCGAGCACATTAAATCGATACATATTTCAGCTTTTCCAATGAGATTTTCCCTAATCGAAACTGATTGGGCAGAATTTTTGACGTCAAATTCCTCGTCTTTTGTAGGAATAGCGTTTCCTGAAAATCACCCTTGGCGATTATTTCAATAGTGCTACACTGTTAAAAATTTGACCCATTTGCTGCAGCGTCACTCCACAGCTATTATAGAATATCTCTTTTGTGACCAATGAGAATGCTCCATAACACAGTAAAGTAACCGTTTTCTATAAAAGCGGTGGAGTGACGATGCAGCAAAAGGCTCAAATTTTTTTACGTTGTACTTTACTGTGTTATGGAACATTCTCATTGGTCATGAAAGAGATATTCTATAAAAGATGTGGAGTGACGCTACAGCAAATGGGTCAAATTTTTAACTGTGTAGCACAATCGAAATAATCGGCACGGGTGATTTTCAGGAAACGCTATTCTTGCAAAAGACGAGGAATTTGATGTCATAAATTCTCCCCAATTAGTTTCGATTAGGGAAAATCACAGTTGGAAAGGCCGAAATATATATCGATTTAATATGCTCGATTACACCGTGATAAACGAGGATTCGAAATAAACATCAAATACAAAAGTTACATATTTTTGTCCGTAGAATCCGAATCTGCAATAAAAAATGGGGGTTATAATTTAAGATTTCAAAGTTGGACCCCCTCTGACCCCCAGGGGGTCGGTTACGAAGATCAAATTTGGTATCACTGAGTAGCTTATTTAAAAATATTTAACACGTATATTTACGTTTTTCAATCTCATATGTATTTCTCGAGTCATTCGACCGTTTCCAGACTTTTCGGACACCCTGTATATATATATAAAGATGCTCACAGAGATTTCATTGGATAAAGGAGGTATTTGAGAATAAACGCAAATAGATATTTGGAACTTTACAGATTATTTTCTCAAAATGATGATTGTATCACTTAAGGGTGTATTCGAAGAAATATTTCCCTACCCTCAACAGCTCGAAATTTTCTGATTCAATTTCAGACTCATTTTTAAAAGTAGAAACATGAAATTTGCTGAGGTGATTTTTAAAGAGATGTATAAGATGCCGTATGTGATTTCATTTTTCACTCAATTCATTAGAAGTGGATTTATAAACAATTACTTACTCAGTATGACCATTTTTTTTTCGCTCCCAGATCTCCTGCTTCAGAAAATTCGGTTCAAGTGCCAACTTTGACAGCATTTTTTTTTTCAATATTTTCTGCTTTTATTAAAAAATCGGAAAGCGCGGCACATTGTGTACTTTCTAAATAAGAGAGTTTTGCCAATTCGGTGCGTTTTAAGACCAAAAGTGAATTAAAAAATAGATCAGAAAATAAGCAGTTTGGATTGGAATTGGAATACAGATACACCTTTAATACCTTTATCATCATTGAGTTTCTTGTGTACAGTTCTCAGGGCCGAAAGGTGTAGACAGGGCACGTGCTACGGGCATAGCCGGATTAAGGGGGGGGGGGGGGCTAAGGGGGCTGCAGCCCCGGGCCCCAACCAGTCAGGGGCCCTCAGCAGAGGCTTAAGTTGCACCAAAGTTTCGTTTAAAACAATTACAGTGGTGTAAGAGCAGCGCGAAATCGCCGTTTTTTTACAACTTAACTTGAATTGCCATTTGACATCATTGCTGTTTGTATCTCCGAAAATTTCCAGGTTTAACAAAAGTGGCGATGAAAACGAAATGAAAAGGGTTGCGTAAAAAAGTGCGAATTTCGTCAAAAAAAGAGCGGATTTAATCAAGATCGCGGAAAAGCGTAAAATCCTTCAAAAGGCCATGAAAAAAGCGTTAATTTCGTCAAAAGGTCGCGGAAAAGCGTGAATTTTATCAAAGGATGGCTCAAAAAACCGCGATTTCGGCAAAGAATCGTAAAAAAACGCAAATTTCATCAAAGGGAGGAAAGAAAAAACGCGATTTTCTTTAAAAGATTGCAGAAAAAGTGCAAATATAATCAAGAGTTCGCGGAAAAAGAGCAAAATTTACCAAATCATCGAGAAAAAAAAAAAACGTGAATTTTGACAGAGGACAGAGGAAAAACGCGAATTTCATCAAAGGGTCGTGAAAAAACACAAATTTTGCGAAAGAATAGCGAAAAAAAAGTAAATTTTGTCAAAGTGTGGCGGGAAAAGAGAGAATTTCCTGAAAAGTTCTCAGGAAAAAGCGCAAATTTTGTCAAAGGATTGCGAAAAAACATGAATTTTGACAAAGAACCTCGGAAAAATTGCGAATTTCTTCAAGGGTTCGCCAAAAAAACGTAAACTTTGAGAAAGAATGGCGAAAAAACGTAAATTTTGTCAAAATGCGGCAGAAAAGTGAGAATTTTTTGAAAAGTTCGAGGGAAAAAGAGCAAATTTAATCAAAAGATCGTGGAAAAAGAGCGAATTTTGACAAAGAACCGCTAAAAAACGCGAATTTCGTCAAAGGATTTTTAAAAATTTGAGCAAATTTTGTCAAAAGGTGGCAGAAGAAGCGAAAATTTCACAAAAAATTTGCGAGAAAAGCGCAAATTTAGTCAAAAGAGCCAAAAGTGTCGCCGCCGCAAATAATCGAATTTTGACAAAGAACCGAGAAAAGGCGCGAATTTTCGTCAAAAAATTGCCGATACAACGCGAATTTTGACGGAAATCCGCAAAAAAACACAAATTTCGTCAAAAGATGGCAGAAAAAAGTGCGAATTTCTTGAAAAGATCGCGGGAAAAGCACAAATTTAGTCAAAAAATCGCGGAAAAGAGTGAAGTTTGTCAAAATGACGCGGAAAAATGTAAATTTCTACAGAGGAATGCTTGAAAAAAATGTGAATTTCGTCAAAGAATCGCTGAAAAAAACATGAATTTTGGCAGAGAATCGCTGAAAAAACGCGAATTTCGTCAAAAAGTGGCAGGAAAAGCGGAAATTTCGGAAAAAGATCACAGGAAAACCGCAAATTTTGTCAAAAGGTCGCGGAAAAAAAGGCGAATTTAAAAACACCATTAAAGATAACAAAGAAAAAAAATTGATTAACATTATACATATTCAAAATCTAAGATTTGTATTTTAGGATTAAAAAAAACAAAACAAAGGTGTGTGTGTTTATAATTGAGGAGGGGTTGACATTCAGTATCGTGGTAGGAGGCTTAAGATTTCCAATAGCATAAAGGAGGGGGGGGCGAAATTCCCAGTAGCCCCGGGCCCCAGAAGTGCTTAATCCGGCCCTGGCTACGGGTGCCAAAAACGAAGGCGAAGGAGTGGGAGGGAGGGCGGCAAATAAAGATTTCATTTGTTAATGTTTCTCACATCAATGCTTAGCACTTTATTGAGTAAATCATCCTGTTTGAAATATGGCAAAGGACAGAAGAATCGAATGATGCTATAATATAATAAATTTGTATAAAGTGGATTTTTTTTTCGATTCTTTCCGATTCCGTTTTTAATATTTGACAAAGCTCATTACAGAACTTAAAATTTTAAATTTTAAAATAGGTCGGCTATTAGAAATTTAGCAAAATTCTTTTTGTAAATTTACTTTTCGGAGGGAGGGGGTCTATGACGAAATACATGTTTCCACTAGGCTCAACGTTTAAAGCAAATCACACACGGAGCGACGGAGCAAGCAAGCGACTAAAGCGAGAGACAAGAAACATCTCACCCTTTTAACAAAGAAAAAATCGGTTTGAACATTAGAATTTGTCTCTTGCCTTACTCTTTTGTTGCCTTGTCTGCTCAGCGTGCAATATGCCTAAGTTTTGACCCTGACGATTCTTCTTCATTATGTAATTCTTTTTGCCATTTCCATAACCCAAACTTTGCCTCTCTACTTCCCGTAACATTTCAAGGTACCTTTTCTCTCTGTAAATGAAAAGGCTTGTTGGAAAAAACACCGTCGCAATCTGTGTGTTTCGTAATATCCATTTAATCGGGAGATTCCCCCCGGGAGAAACCATCGTATTTAATGAAAAAGAGCTCGGGGATCCGTTAATAATTGAGTGGCTAAGCATTAGAGTGATTAGGGAAACCGCACGGAATAACAATTCGCCTGGTAGCGGTAGCAGAGAGAACACCGTGTTCGGCAAACGATCTCCGCTGTATTGCCGTTGTATAAAAAAAAAATCGTTTCTCTTTTGATTTATTCAATCAGATGAAAGGTATGTTCGCTGTTCGAACGGTGGTGTTTCAAATTACGCTGTGTACCTACGCAGGATGATCATTAGAGAAAGGGAAGGGGCGGGGGGGATGTACCTGGTTGGTACATTCACTTAGCAAAAGCGACGAGAAGAGGGCGGCCTTTGCCCCTTCCTGTATTTTAAAATTTTGCTAACTAATTTTTTTATATTTCTGATTTTTTAACGTTAACTTTATTTTGTCGTAAGAAATTTTAAAATAAATTAAGGGAGAGAGGAACTAAGACGTTTTATCAGGGCAGTTGTTTTCCCTGAACTCTCCGTCGAAGACAATTTTTAATTATGTTTTTTGGTGCGTTCGTAATAAATACCTATAGTCGTCGTTCAGTCCGTCTATCTATCTATCTGTCCGTCCATCTGTCTGTCCGACTGTCTCTCCGTCCACGTACCAACACAATACCACACATACCACAGACCTACCCAACCTAATCGTTTGAAATTTAAGATATATAAATGTTGCATAATTTTGTTAAGTTATTTCAAGAAAATCGGATGTATAGTTCAATTACAGGGACAATCAAAAGCCTTTACATTAGAGACAATGGGAAAAAGGAGTTTCAAGTGCATTTAAATGATGTTACTCTCTTTCGAACATAATACAATTGAAATACATCTATGAAGTATATACTAAAATATACATCCTGTACAATCTGTAGTGCAAAGAACATTTGTTATCAACTTACAGGACCGCACAAAAATATTCCATTGCGTAATGGTATAGGAGGAAACATTGTTTTAAGCACGTTTTAATTATATTAAACTATTTCATATTTTACGAAACTGATATACTTGCTGAGATGTATTACGAGGTACTTCCTGTATAATAGAAAGCCGATAATATTTACAGGAACACAGAAAATATTTCAGTTATTATATTGTATTTGAAGTACTGTAATACTATTATACACTAAAGATCTGAATGTTTTAAAAAGTTCATTATAGTGCGAACGCATCTCAGAAATAGCTTGACGTGCTATTTCCGACTTGTACTTTTTAAATTCGCATGTTTCAAATTTATGTTAAATGGATCCTACGATACTTTAATTTGGCGTGAACACCAAACCCAAATATGGAAAATTCTTGAATATATATATATATTTTTTTTTTTTTTTTTTTTTTTTTTTTACCGTTGATAGAAAGCGCGAGCTAGTGATTTTATTTTTCAGTATGTGTATACATATATTTATATATATAAGTGTGGTGTCGGAATCACCGTAGATCAGGTGCGAGACTAAACTACATGAAGAGGCTATTTCAGTCGCCCAGTCGGCTGAAAAGACCTACTCATTAATGTTAATTCTATGGAAGAAATGTTTAAAGATATCTCGTTTGCCTTATTTTTTTAACAATTCTTTTTGCATTCATTGGTCAGCTGAGATCGATTTGTACAAAGGGCTTTTTTTACTTTTTAACCGACTTCAAAGGAGGGGGTTATGAATTCGACCTGTATGCATTTCTTGTTCACTCATAACTTCTTTAAATATGAACAGATTTTGATAATTCTTTTTTTGTTTGAAAGTATAAGATACCCATGTGGTCCCAGTTTAATTTCATTAAATTTTGATGATTAGAACTTTTTTAAAAATAAAAACAAATTTTTTTAAAGCAATTTTCCAAGTAAAAGCGTTTATTTTTCAGTCATACACAGATACGAGATCTTTTTTCTTCTTTAAATTGCGAAATCTGGACTAAACAAAAGTCGGGATCTAAACAGATTTTGCGAAGTTAGCGAAAGCAGATTGATCAATAAGAAAAAACTACACTGTTAATTATCTACAGCTATAGTCGCATAATCACTCCACCGTTTGTATAGGATATCTCTACTCTGACCAATGAAAATGCTCCATACATAGTAAACTAAAAACATAGTTGTGTTTTTGAAGTCGGTTAGTATTTTTTTAAAGCATATTTTATTTAAATAGATTGTTTTGATTTTTGAAAATTGGAAGTTTTTGTTTTTATTTATTTATTCGTTTTTGTTTACAGATATTTTTAATAAGAACACTTTCGTTTTCCGAATCAATTTCGAAAATGAAAACATCGTCTTGAGAAAAATCTTCAAATAAAATCGAAAAGTAAAAAAAAAGGAAGGCAGATACCGAGATTAATCTTAGCCATCCAATGAAAAAAAAAAAAAAAAAAAAAAAAAAAAAAAAAAAAAATTAAATATCCAATCGAAATTTCACAGACAGAACGTCTCTGGGGACCGTACCTTTTTATTACATCATTGGGGCATTGTACCTTAATTTCCTGACTAGTAACCTCTGGAAAGGTCCGACTTATGCAAAGGTTTGCATGGCAGCTGTCCCAGGCCCCCTGATTTGAGGAGGCCCCCAAGAGAATTAAATTATCATTAAAGGTTAGCCAAATGGTAAAAAATGTCCAAAACTGACCAAATTCAAATTTAAAGTGCTTTCATTTCATGGTAGAAAAATTTCTTCTTTACTGATTTTATAAAGGGTTTTTTTAAATACATAAATTTAATTAAAATATTACTGAAGTATCACACATGTTACCTGCTGCTTTCTGTTTAAAGGAATTTGTCATAATATGCAATTTTATACAAAAGTACTTTAGAGCATCATGAGGAATGCAGTAACAATATAACAAGTACTGAAATTTGTTTCTATTATTATTAAATGCATACCACCACTTATCTTTCCATATAATGGATTCATTGAAATTCATGTTGACTGAATGCAAAGATTAATTTGAATAGTATTGACACAAATAGCGAACAATACTTGAAAGAACTATATTTACATTTTAACGGTTCACATTTATCATTATATTCTTGTAACCGAAAAAAAAAAAAATTGTATTCTACAGTTTCTGAAAGTTGTCTTTCTTGTGCTATTCTGTATATAGATATAGACAGTTCGCAGTATGAAATTTACGCATACATAAAACAGATTTGAAGTTTAATTTAGTCACTTCCAGGGATGTAGTGGAGGGTATACTCCGTATACCTTCTGGATTTTTTACAGGAACACTGTTACCCTCAGTTCCTCAAGAAAACTATAGTATACACGCTCTCAGCGGTGACCATCCCCCCCAAACCCAATGACGCAAATCTCCCCCCTCCCCCCCAAAAAAATTCATACTTTAACATTGACCCCCCCCCCCCCTAAACAGAATATTAATTGTAAAATTTATTCTACTTACAATCCACTGAACATTCAAAAGATAGCGAGTTGAGCATAGCGAAATGAGTTCTAATTACCCTTACCTAGAATTTAAAGAAAGAAAATGTAGGAACATTTCTGAAAATTCAATGTTGAAGAAATTTAAAAGTGATATTAAAAGAATCAAGATTTACAAAAGATAGCGAGTTGAGTACAGCAGAATGAATTCTTATTGCCCTTATCTAGAATTTAAAGAAAGACAGGAACATTTCTGGAAATTAAATGTTGAAAAAATTTAAAAGTGGTATTTAAAAAATCAAGATCCTTTTTAACAGTAAAAAAAAGGAAATATTAAGAATTTAAAAATCCCCCCCCCCTTAAAATGTACTTTTTCTCAAATTCCCCCCCAAAACTAAATTGTATGACGCATCTTGCGTCACCAAACCCCTCTCTGGGCACCCCTGCACGCTCTAGGGTATACCCTCTGCCTTAAGCGCATACCCTCAGTTTAGAGCGTATATCCTCTATTACTTTTACGACTACATCCCTGGTCACTTCAGAATAAATCAAACAAAATTTCAAAAGATAGAAGCCCTTCCTCACCCAATAATGTCCCCCCCCCCCCCACTGTCGAATTCGAGCTCTGGCCTCTGGATAGATATTTTAATTAATTAACACTTTATTGAAATGTTATCGATTGTAAATATCTTCATGCCTCCCTGCTGAAAACCGTAATATAGTGAAACTTCCATTTAATTCCATTAAGAAATCTCATTCTTATACTTAAACAGTTTTATAAAGAAAATTCGTTGAATAGAAGTTAGCTCAAATTTATGAAATTTGCATAATGAAATACACACGCGTAAAATAAAAAAATATACATAAAATGAAGATATAGGAAAAATGCATTTTTATTCTAGCAGTAACTTTTTTTTATACAATAAAGGCCTATTAGGAAAATTTAATTAAAATAATGTCTAAAAAAATTCATAATAAATAGAGGTAACCAAAAAATGAAACGTAGCGTAACTTTTCTTTTTTTTTTTTTTCTCCTTGAGTATTTTATTTCCTTAACTTTAAAAACCGTCTGTAATATTTTTATTTTGTACAAGTTTCTTCTAAAAAATACATTGTTCATGAAAATTTCGCATTTTTGCAAATACCCGAACCATTCATCTGTAACATTCTCATGAAACTGGAATCCATTTCTTATTGTATCAAAGACTTCGAGCGGTTCTTCTTTTGAGTGGAAATGTGATTATGGCACAACACTAGGCACAGAAAAGACCCGGATGATAATGTAAAGTCTATGGGGGCGTTCTTGTCAAATATTTCGCCCAAATTTTAATATTTTTACATGATTTTTTTTTTCTGCATAAGATAGTTGAGGACGATCCACAACCGGCCTAGTTTTTACTTTTTCAGTTTTGGTTCCAGATTTTTTTTTTTTTTTTTTTTTTTTTTTTTTTTTTAATACTTTAATTTTCGAAACCGGTTTAAGGCGAAGGTGGACTCTCAAAAAAATTTCTTTTTCCTTTGAACCGATTTGCTTGAAAATAAAATATGTGATTACAATTGTAGTTATTTGAGAAAAGCTAAAATTGCAAGGAAAAATATTAACTACTTTGGTAATTATTAATTATTAATTATTGAAATAATTAATTAATTAAAAATGCTTCATGCGCATTTCTTTTGCATATAAAATAATAATTTTTATTTATGAGATACCTTTTAGACCTAAGAGTAAAACTTAGTTGAAATCCTAAACATAAATAGAAAATAAAAATTAATAATAAAAATAATAAGTCGAAATACCAATTTTTATAGTAAAAAAACACTGTAAATCATACTTTTGATGAAGAATTCACCGCTTATGAGGTCCGAAGTACGATTATTTTAACTAACATTTTTTCCATGTACTATGAGGTAATGACTATGAGGTAATGAGATAATTTTGAAGAACTCAAAAAATTAGGGATGCGCATGGAGCATTTTGAAAATTGAGATTATCCCGAAATTTTTATTTCGAGAATATCTACTGTTAAGCTAGAAATATCAGTATATCAATAATAAAGTACATTAAATACCATAAAATAAATGAATATTATTTATAATACACTTATAATATACTTATAATACACTCATAATAAGCGCTTCATGAGTTGGGAAATAAAAAAGTATTTTTCGAAATTTTGGATGATTTTTGTTGATTTGAAGGTCCACCTTCGCCTTAAACCGGTTCTGAAATTAAAACTATCGTAATATAAAAATATATATAAGCAAAATCAAAAAATAGTTTCAAGTATGTTGTTACACTCTTTCGAACATAATAAAATTTAAGTAGTACCAAAATATACATTCTGTTCAATCTGTGGTGCAAAGAATATTTGTTATTATTTACAGGACTCCAGAATATTCTCTGTTGCATAATGATGTAGGTATAAACATTGTTTGGGGCGCGTTTTAATTACATTAAATTATTTCACATTTTATGAAATTTATATGTGTTGCTGAGATTTAACTATATACAAGTTACTTCCTGTATAATGAAAAGTAGATAGTATTGACAGGGACACACATAAGATTTTGGCTACTATATTGTATCCGAAGTACTGTGTACAATTGCACCAAGTTCTGAATAATTTTAAAACATCGTTACGGTACGAACGCATCTCATTTGCGATGCTTGACTTGCAATTCTAGACTTGTTTAAGAAAGGTCAACGAGAAAGATGTAAAAAACATTATGGGACACATTATGAAATAATGTTTATTTTTTTATTTAAAATTGTGAAACTTTTTAAAAATGATTAACCATATCATTTGTAAACAAAATCACATGATAAAACATCTCATATAATTAAAATTTATTAAAAAAGTGAGATATATTAAAATCGCTATAACTCGAAATATTACTTGTAAAATTTTGATTTTCCTCCCATTAAATAAACAGAAATATACAATTTAATACGATTTAATCTATATTCAGCATGTTTAAAAATACCAATTTATATAAAAATTTAAAACATTTTAAATAATTTTTTTCTAAAAAAATCACATTTTCAAAAGTAAACATTTTTTTATTTGTTGAATCAAAATTAAAGTAAAACAATTAAAAAAGACGGTCCCAAGTTTGAATCACTTATCTTTAACGGTTCTTGACTTATAACAATTTAAATAAGAGGAATGGTGAAAAAAAAACCATCATGAAGATGAATGCATTTTCACAAGAAGTCATTTCCATGACAACCATTGCTTGAGAACCAGGTTTTGAAAACAAACCAAAGCGAAAAGAATAATATATCCTGATCCAGTTAAGCTAGAAACATAATTTAAATGTCATTTTACACACACAAAAATAAAAATAAACAAATAAAATAAAACAAAAATTTTTAGAAAATTTGAAGATTTTTGTGTCCCGGACTTTCTTAAACTATCTTTTTAAGGTTTCAAAGATGATTTCCCAACATTATAATCGTAATTTACTAATACGAAACTTTTAATGAATTAAAGCGAAAAGAAATGCTGGCTATGCCACACCAGTATTAGTGGAAATTAAATTACTATTGACATAGCACAAAACATGAAAGATTATTATTATTATTATTATTTTAATCAATATCATTTGATTATACGTTAAATGTTTTATGAAGATTAAAAGCTGCTATGTAATGACCTTCTTTGCTATTTCAAAAAAAATATTTTCAAAATATGTGAAAAGCAAAGAAAAATAGTTTTCCCCGTAAAAGATCGTTTTCTTCGTCCGAACTGTTTTGATTCTTTTCATCGATAATTCTTCGAATTCTGTCGCAGCAGGTTTTTTGTTCTTAAGAACTTCGTCAGAAAAATATGTACCTCGTGCATTCCACGAATTATTTGGAATTTATTTTTGCTATTAAATGTGTATTCGAAAAAACGCTTTTCCACCTTCAGCAGTTCGAAATTTTCCGATACAATTTCAGACACATTTTTAAAAATGAACCATGAAATGAAACATGAAATTTGCTGAGGAGATTTTTGAAGGGACGTATGAGGTGCCGTGTGAGGTCATTTTGCGCTCAATTCATTAGAATTTGATTTATAAGCAATTAACTTCTCAGGAACATCCCTTTTTTCGTTCCCAGATCTCCGACTTCGGAAAAATCGGTTCAAATTGCCGTTTTTGATTGCTTATTTTTGCAATATTTTGTGCATTTATCAAAGAATTGACCTTCACGGCACCTTGTGCATTTTCTAAATAGGAGAATCTGCAAGTTTCGTGTGTTTGAGAGCAAAAGTGAATTCAAAAATAAATCGGAAAACAAGCAGTTTGAATCGAAATACACCCTTAAGCAACATTATGGCAAAATGTGTTTTATTTTTATTTATTTATTTTTAATATAATCAATAATTTCTCTAACATTTAATGTATTTTTGTGGATTTTCTTCTTTTTTCCCCTCGGGGGAAATTTCTTTAAGGGATTGTGCAAATATAACGTTATCATTTTAGGGGAGATGGTGGCGGGTCTGGCATATGATATCGTGAGATATCTGTAGGAGGAGGGAGGTTTGTCTTTTGATATCGATATCATTATTGATCCAATCAGAATTTTCTCTTTTTATTTGTAACATGGTTTTTGGTACAAAATAGCCTGTTATCTTTTTTTAGTCTGTTATCTATTTTTATGAGAAATATAATATTCATAATATAGTGACTATAGTATAGTATAATATAGTATTAATATAGTATAGTATTAAATATAATAAAATAATATGGTGACTAATTCATAAGTGGCTTCAAAGAAATAGCTCTGGATGAGCTCTCATTGGTGAAAATTATATTTGTACGATTTTATAGATTTTTTTTTAAACAAAATGATAAAAATTACCTAAAATTTTAATAGTCTGAGGGAGAAAATGACAGCACTTTCCCCCTTTTATAAAACAACTAATGGTCGGGTGAAACAATTTCAGCAACAATAACATAAAATTTGAAATATCATGAGTGGAAAAAGGGCGCTTTTTTTTTTTACGTCTTATATATTTAAAAAGTTATTGCTAACTTTTACCAATCTTCATTGTCATAATTTCCGTAAAACATTTTATAAGAATAACTATAAATTAGAGAAGAAAAGCAATAACACTTTAACGTACGTTTTCCTTTTGACGTGCTTAATACACTTACGGGTGTTTTAAAACAAATATCAATCAAATATCAAAAATTTTAAATAAAGCAAACTTTATTATTAAATTTTATATTATAAAAAAGCTAATAAGAATAAACCTTCAAAAGGGCGCCATTGCGCCCGAGGGCACCGCGTTGGACAGCTCTGTTCTACAGGTATCCAAGGCCAAACGACGAAAACAAAAAAGTTTGAAGAAAATTATTTGAAAACACATAAATCTTTTTAATCACTACTGAGAACTAGCTACCATACATCTTTTTATTCCAATTCCAATTATGCATTTCAACTTTTTATGAATATTCTGAAGAAAAAATAACACAAAAAAGAAAAAAGAATATGAAGTTTTACCTAATTAAAAAACTCCTCTTCGTATCAAAGTTGACCAGACACTGGTGATTGCTTTAAGCCTGTCGGTGGATTAAAGTTCCTATCTTGCTGATTTTATTTTTGCACTAATAAAACTAATGATCAATGAGGTTTTTGATCGTAATTGATTCAAATTATAGTGGGAATGGTTTTAGAAAAAGTTTAAAGAATCAATTCTCTAATTTGAAAGATTAAGTTTCCACAATATCGAATCAATTATTCAAAAAGGAAAACAAAAATCAATTCATCGTGACAGATAACTCGAATAAATTGGCTCTCGTTAAACTTTTGTGTTAATCTGTGGAATCGATTGGTTCGTCGTGAGTTCTGATTTAAATCTTTTATTCTTTATTCTTTTTGTTAATCCTTGATTTGGGATTCAACGCTGCAATTGTATGGATAATCCATTGAATCCAAAGAAGCTGCATTCGGCAAAGGCTGTGCGTAATATATGTAATATGTGGGTGGGGAGGAAGGAGTACAGTTGAATCAGGGATTAGTCCTGCTGTTGAATGCTGTCCTGTGTCCTCATTGACGCACCCACGGTTAGAGCTAAGGGGGATGAAGCCTCTCCCAAACCGCGAATATAGACTAATTATTTAAAGTTTCTAAAATTATAAAAGTTTATTTTTATTATTTTTAATAGGTACTGCAAAATAGAAAATTTGAAAAATACTAATCTTTTCACAATTTTTTTTCTTATTTATAAATTTTTTATGAAGTTTGAAATATTAGCATTTTAATATTTACCACTTAAAACAATATTTTCTTTTGATTTATCAGAGAGGTTTAAGTCTTCATAATCAGCCCCATCAAAAATTTTCAGAGCCCCACCCCCCAGGTTTCACTGACTGCCCCACCCTCACCCCTAGTCTTCACTCTGCATCATGTAAACAGGAAAAAAAAAAAAAAAAAAAAAAAAATGTATGTTGGCTCGACGCATCTCGTCCATTTTGAATAATATGTAAAAAAATCGGACCGAGCTCGTCTGACATTCAGGGCTAGCATATTTTAGAGATCCATATTTTTGAAAACAGACCTCTGAAATATGTTAACCCCCTCCAAAGCTTAATCCTGGGTCCGCCACTGCTGTCCTCCAAGGAATTTAAATCCGGGCCCTAGTCAGCTACACTGTAATAAATAAATATATATATATATATATATATATATATATATATATATATATATATATATATATATATACAGTAGAACCCCGATAATTCGGATTAATTGGGACCAGGCCCAATCCGGATTGTCGAAAATCCGGATTATCCGGAGAATGTGTAAAAATGAAATAAAATGACGTATAATATTCAAAGAAAATCACCTTTATATTGAACATAATCAATATTTACAGACAGTAAAAATGTTTACATTGTAATTATAAAATTTGTCATATTCTATCATTTTTGAGGGCCACATGGTCACGCATTCTCTTGAGCATTCTTCCTCCTTTTATGTCAATTTTCCGCAAGTGATTTGTAGAAGGGTTTTGGCACGAAGATAAGGAAACAGTCTCAAGAAGATTGTTTCCAAGAGTAGTTGATAGAAAGAGGTCATACGGACTGGTTGACAAAGATCGGATCACGATCCTTATTAGTCAGTGCGTCTATAAGGACCATTTTACTTTGCTTTCTTGCAATGCTCTTAGTAAAACTTCATTAAGCGGTGAGCTTAAGATGACATTTACCGAATGGATTAAATAGAAAAGTGTGAAAATTGGAATTGGTAAAGCTTAAATGATGTATAGTTGTTCCTTTCATAGATAACATTAAAGAGTTTAAATAAGAAAGCTTGAGGTATTCTTACGAAAAAATTTCAGAAAATACTTATTTATTCAGAATATGAGGTCGAAATAAATTTATGTTATGGAAATTTGCCGATCACTTCTCAAACTTGAAAAAAAAAAAAAAAAAAAAAAAAAAAAAAAAAAAAAAAATCCACCAAATCGATCCGGATTATCCGGAGATCCGGATTTGCGGGGTTCTACTGTATATATTAAATTTAAGCCACAGCAATGTTGCCAGCATTTTTGCCGTAAAAATTGCAGTAAAATTAGATGTAATAAAAAAATTAAATCTAATTTTACTGCAATTTTATGGCAAAAACTGCTGGCAACATTGCTGTCAGCACGTTTTGCCTTAAATTTAACAAATTTTCTTTACAGTGTACTAATTTCTTTAATTTTTCCAGGTTTCCCATAAAAAATAAATAAATGCCAAGTAATATTTTAAAAAAATAAGTCAATTCCTATTTCGGTCAACAAAGAAAATTTTTATTATAGCTACTTTTTATTAAATAATTACAATTAATACTAATGTGTATATGCATATGGCAGAATCACAATATTAAATAGCAAAATAGAAAGCGAATTTCCCTGCAATTGTTTTTGTTTTTCTTTCTCTAATCGTCGCTTGCATTGTGTTATAGTTTCTTTTCCAATATAAAACTAAAATCATTTATTTAAATTTAATTAATGAATTAATATTTGAGAAAACTGCATTAACATCAAGTGTCATCCACTACAAGTTTAAAAAACGTATTTATACTTGAGTGAATGAATAAAAAGTATTTTATTAACGATTGAAAACATGAATAAGATATATAAATATATATAGGGAGAGTGTGAACTAATAGTAAGTATTGAAAAAAATGAAAAATCCAGCTATCGAAATTTTGTGATGTTAATACAAAAGAAAAAAACAAAACAAAGCTGCGAATTTGAGAAAGGAACTTTCACTTGAACTATGAAAAACATACTACTGATTAAAATAAGAAAAATGCAAAATTTATAAATTTTTAATCACCAGGAAATTTATTTTATGGTTAGTGAATGCTTGACACTTCTATATTTCTTAACGAGAATGTTTTTTATATGCTAAACATTTTGCAGATAGATACTTTGAGCGTTAGATTCCATCCATTCTATCCAATTAGATGAATTTCTTTCTCACAACAGTCACAATTAACTACAAGATGCCTTCATACAGGGTGTATCTAAACTCTTGGGCAGGACTTTACGGGGTGATAGTACGCATCAAGACAAACAATATTAAATGGGAAACTAAGAGTCCCAAACGTCTTCTAAAGGAGATATGCATCATTAAAGTTTAGGGTCCAAAATTTCAAATAAACATAAAAAACTGAAAAATTGGTCGATTGATTTGAGGCTTTCACTAAAACTATTCTTTATGTCAGTATTTTCATGAAAATAAATAATAAAAGTAAATTTCAAAAAATGTCGATAGAAGGCGCTTTAGACTTTGGAGTAACGAACAACTATTTTTTGCAGTTATTTTTTGCATCTCATTAAATGTCTTTGGAAGCTTAGACTTAAACTTAATTTTTGAGCTCAAAATCTGAATAGTTATGTGTGGTTAAATAGCGCAAACTGAACTGCGTTCAGAGGATCAAATTTCAAATGGTTATAAAAAAAAGGAAAAATTGGTCGATTCGTTTGTGGTTTTTGCTAAAACTACTCTTTAAATCAGTATTTTCTTGAAAATAAATTTTAAAGATAAATTTCAAAAAATGCCGATAGAGGGCACTTTAGACTTTAGAATAACGAGCAACTATTTTCAGGGGCGTTCCAGTGGTATCCGGCGCCTGTGTGCAAAAACTTCATTTGGCGCTTTATACCTCCCTTGCCCTTTGAAAATAAATTTTACCCCCCCTCCCTCAATTTTTTTTTAAATTTAACAAATTTCAACTATTATTTGGAAAAGGATATTTTCGAAGACTCAAATTTTAAAAACTTATACATAAATTCTATATTTAAATTTATAATAATAATAAACATCATTTTTAGGATGATTATAACTTACACCGTGCATTAAAAATTAACATTCCTAGACTAACGAAAAAAAAAAAAAAAAAAAAAAAACAGTAGATAACCAACAGTAGATAAACAACTTTAATTGTTTAATATGCGCATTTTTATGTGATGGAGTGAATCAGAGTGACTCCCGAACGCCTCATATTACATACGACATGGATTAAACATTGATATTCCTGTACCCATCACAAATACATTTTAAATGAAATTTCAGTTTTACAATTTCCGGAACTGCAAATTTTCCAACTTGAAAATATCGCACATTTTAAATTTTTACACCATTGCGTGGAGAAAAAAAAAAAAAAAAATGCACTTTTTAACCCCTTAACTGGTTAATTCTTTTCCGTTCAATAAATTAAAAATAGCGGATTCACACCACTATTATTTAAATAAAATATTCGTAAAATTTAGTCTAAACATTTTGGCCTTTCAATAGAATGAAAATTTTCTTAAAAATAATAGTGGTGTCAAAAAGTTTCAAATGATGCAATAAGCAAATTCGTCTTGCCCGAACGCCGTTCGAGCAAACCAGTTAAGGGGTTAGTGAAATTTGTTTGAAATATCTACCACAAAAATTATTAATTTTAAATTTGTTAAATTATTAATTTTTTTAAAAAAAGTTTTATCTCTTTTTGTCATCGTGGCAACAGAAGTATTCCATTTTTGGACATTAAACTTGGACCAATCAGAAAACGAATAAAATAAAAAACAGAAGTATCCCACTATTGGACATTAAACTTGGACCTATCAGAAAACGAATAAAATTTAATAAATAGCAAAATTCAACCAACATAAAGATTCAGATATGCTTTAGACTTCTCAATTCTCTACCGAGAACAACTATTTTTTTCCAAATAGTTAAAAAATTTATTAATCTATACATATTTGGAGTTTTTTACCAGGTCAAATAAAGATTTTTAAACCAGAAAATTTATTTAATAAAATCTGTCTTGTTTTTCTACAGTTCGTACTTTATTTCATTTATTAAATAAAATTTCTGGTTCCATACATGCTTAAATTACTTGAAAAATAAAGAAGGATGGCAGCTATATAAATAAAATACATAACACAGTAAAACCTGTGAAAATGGAAGCACTCTCTATCAGAATTATGCGTAACGGTAAAATTTCACTATCCCTGAAAAAAATAATTCAATGCAATAACAATTGATTGCATCCATAAGAAAAAAGGTTGTTTTTATTTAGCATGTATTGGCCATGGCTAAGGAAATCTATTGCACGTAAAGATCTGAAACACATAGAAATCATGCTTGTGTGTTTCCCGAAACTTTAAGCAGTGCTTCCCACTGATCAAAAATGTAACGTTTATTTACAACTAAAGTCCGTTGGCTCTCCCCAAAAAGCAAAAAGATGAGTTGCTGTTTCCATATATTCATTGATTAGTGTCAATACAGCATACATGATATTGTACGTATTACTATATTTGGATACAGCCCCTCATCTTTTTGCTACATTTTGCGATGAACGGAGTTTAAGCTTATTTTATCAACAAAAAATTCCAGAATTTTCAAATATGTTTTTGGGACGTCTACAATAGTTACTCTATAAATTAAGCTAACACATTATGCAAATTATATTTTGCTTTCATGCATGCGCAATGAAATATTATTTAGTAAACCTGCTCATTATTCATATACTTTTTATTATTTTTTAATTCTGAATACACGATATTGTGTACAATAATTTTTGTGATGTTTTCTGAAAAAAAATACTTTTATTTATATTAAGAATTCTGTAAATCATAAGCAAAAAACTGTTTTTATAAAAACCTTAATTTCTGTACTAGTTTACATGCTACCCTCATGAAACAGCACAGTTTGTTAGAATAAGCCACTTAATCATAATCTAGAGTTTGAACGCTTTAACCTGATAACGAAAGCATACAGTAGAAGAAAAAAATGCATAATAATTTTTTTTAAATGTTCCATAAAAAATTATAATTTTTAAACTACATTTTACATAGAAATGTTACTCTTAAACGAAAATTTAAATTTAATATTATCAAACGAAAAGTTTGGTATAAAATAAAAATGTACTTTATACATAAAAAAATTCTCATATTTTGTCTCCTTTAATAAGAAAATATTATGGACATGTTAATGAAGTGTGTTTCATGAATAAATGCATAAAACTTGTAAAAATTATTGTCGATTATTTGTCGAATTGAACAACATTTATCAATTTTCTATAAAAAATTGCACATTTTTAACTATAACCATTTCATTCCTCTTAACAATTTTTGGGATAGGCGTGACCCAGAAAATAACATTAAATTAAAAGTTTTAAATTCCGATGCTTTTATAGAAATAAAGGAAACACTGTCAATTGCTTTCTATCTGAATAATATGGAAATTAAATTTACTTACGACCAAAAGTGACTTCGTAAATTGCAGAGTAACAACTTCAGCATCGTCCGAATTCACAAAAAAGCAACAATCACTAAAATTATTTCCACATGAAAAGCGATTACGACCTGTGTACGCTGTGTACAAAAGTAATCTAAATTATGCGCCAAAAGCAAACTAGAATTAGATAAAAATATCCTCTTCGCATTAAATGTCTAAATAATAATGATAATAAACAACCCTACTTTTGCAAAATAACCTCTGCTACAGACTAATTCATTATTCCCGCTTTTTTGTTGGCGCCAGAACATCGTCGGAAATGGCTGAAATAGGTTTGTAGAAGTGACTGATAATTTACTTTTAAAATAGCATTCTAATGCTAAAAAAAAAAAAAAAAAAAAAAAAAAAAAAAACAATTTCTGCTTCTCCTTCATTCTAATCAAAATGTCAATATAGTGATTTGAAAAAGAATAAATAATGTTTAAGGGGAAAAAAAGTTCTTTTAATATTTTTATTCATTGATAAATAAAATTTATAGGTTTCAGAAAAAATGAGTCCGGGTCCGAGCACAGTCTCATCTCTAATACAGACATTTAGGAAGACTGACTCCAGGCAGGACTCGACATGGAAGAAAAACAAGTCTGGCCAACACCCCCTATAGTCAAGGCCTCCGCAGCGAATTCCAGAAGTTTCAATACGGCTGCCCCTACAGTCCGAAGGTCCGACTCCTTTTTTGCTGGTGACCTTAGTCAGTGTGCGTCAGTCCAGTGCCTAGTACGGCATGTTTCAATCTGACGTTTCGCCATTTTCTATTTTGTTTTGCGTTGTACAAAATTTGGATATTATAAAGACTAAAAGTAAGTATGTTATCTCTTTTACTTACCCATCATACGTAGTATAGGGTAAGTCTTGCAATGTTTTGAAAATCGAAAATTTTTTTTTTGACGGATTTACACGTTTCGGACACTGGAGATTCCGAAAAACATATTTTTAGAAAAAAAATTTTGCCGTCCGTCCGTCTGTGTGTCTGTCTGTCTGTCTGTCTGTCTGTCTGTCTGTCTGTAACCGCTCTATCTCCCGAACAAATTGAGATAGAGATTCGAAATTTTGAATGTGCTTAGTATGTAACAATGAGACGAAGCCTATTTAATATCAGTAACCTCGATTATCCGGAACTATTTTTTTCGGACTCTCGAAAAATTCGTTCTGAAGAAAGGTATATAAAAATTTTCGAATTCTTTTATTTTAAAGAGTGGAAGTAAAAGACAATTAAAATAACACAAATTTTGCATAAAAAACGAAGTCAATCGCATTATTAGTTGTTGAGATATTTCTAATCCTATTTTCCATATTCTTTTATTTTTCATGACCCTGTATTTCATTCAAATTTCAATTCAAAGATATCTTTTAATTGGAAATGAGATACTTAATTCGATGCAAGAAACCGTTAGTGAATATGATTATTATTTTTGGAGTTATAAGGATGTTTCTTTTACGCAATTCAGTGCTACTTGAATAGTTTGGCGTTTCATATAATTTATCGAAATTGGTTCATCAGAAATTCATTAATAGAGCATGATTATGTGTTAAAAAAACTTAAATATACGTTTATATTTTATTTTGGAATTGTAATGCGTTTTATAAATTGTTTACATATGTTATGTTTTCATATATTGTACTATGCATATCCATGATGGGTAAGTATTACGGTGGCCTCCAACGACTAGTTTCCTTATATCATTGTTTTAACAAAGCTTTAAAGATAATTTCTGTTAAACACACTTGTAAGATTAGTGATTACCGATTTAGTTTTCAAGCTATATGTATTGCAACAGTGGTTTTCAAATCATTTACATCTATGGTGAATTAGTATTTTGTTTAAAATAATTATAAAAAAAATACATAATTTTGCTTCTTATCTGAATTTTTATCCTGTTGATTTTAACTTTCAGTATTTCCTCACGGGATTTTGTTATTATTTATATGTAATATATCTTTATCAGAAAATTACTGCCCTTTAGCAATTGTTTATTTCTTTGTTTATTAAGTATTTTTCTAAATTCCAGTTTATTAGTTTGAATCCGAATTTACTTATTAAATTATATCATTTTTCTCGCTATCAGTTTAAAAATAGTTTACTATAAGTAATCTGGGTGCGCTGTTTAAATTAATTCATAAAATATTCAAAGAGTTTGTTTATTGCTATTACGGCTTTCATTAGCATATTAATTAGCTTCAGCTGTTAAATTGCTTTTGAAATTTTGACAATTATCTTTTCCTTCTTTCTACTATACTTTTCTATACTCTTAATTTGAAAGTTATTTTTATGGAAACAGTTTTTTTTTCTTTAATATTAGTAGATATTTTTTAGTAATAATAATAATAGTAATTTAAAACTAATTTATAAATTGATAAAGAACAGACACTTTCTTTAATAATAATAAGAATAGTAAAGTATAATAATAATAGCAATTCAAAGATAATTTATAGATTGATAAGGAATAGATTTTTGTTCTTTAATAATAATTTATAATAATAATAATTTTAAAACTAGCAAAAGCCATGCCTTGTTTGGATTCGCGAAGCATTATTTTATAAAACAGATATTTGAAAGTAACAATATTTTTTTTTATTATTATTATTTTTGCATCTTTATTAAACAAAAACGTTATTTTATGTTTTGGCGCATTTTAATTTTTTATTTATGATGTAAAACTGGCATAATAAGATATTTTCGAAGCAAACTTTTACAATTTTTTTTTTAAATTTTCAACTAAAAGCTCTTTTAAAGATGTTTTTACAATTTCAAGTAGCCACTGGTGTTTTTTAATTGTTTGAAATATGCATGTTTCCAATCTTTATAATCAACATCCGATAATCTTTTATAGCTATTTTAGAATAATATATTTGAAGAAAGCTTGAAGAAAGTTACTTCTTCAAAATCCTATTTTCTGGAAAAAAACATTTGAAATCTGCTTTCGTTGATACTATGAATTTTTAACTGTAAAACATTTTATTTTAATTTCTTCGTTTTTATACATGTTAGCGTATGAGAATTGCTGTAATTCTCTCCGCGTGGGAGAACTTTTTACTTTCTGCGAATGGCAACCCAATTAATGGAATTACCTTTTAACGAAGCTCTCTCTCATTCTCGCAGTGACGTTTTCACGAATAATTGTTGTTGTGTTTGCGAACTTATTAAAGTCTTATTTTTCTATAAAATCCTTCTGATTAATGAGTCGATATTATTTAGCCACAATACGACCTTCGCAAAAATATTTATAAAGAGCTTGAACCAACAACTTCACGCAGATCTTTTAATTTTTCATTTATATAACAAATTTAAGAATTTATTTTATTTGTTTACAATTATTTTGTTGTCAGTTTACATAAAAAAAAATCCATAATACAATTCTTTTAAAATGTTTAAGTGTCATCTGTGCAAACGATTTTGCGGGATAATGAAAACATGTTTTATTTAATAAATTAATCATGATTCTATCTATAATTATTTACTCCATGATTTAAACTTTTTTTTTCTGAAAATATACGCGTTTCATTTTACTTACCCATCATACGTAGTATAGGGTAAGTCTTGCAATCGTTTTGAAAATCGAAAAAATTTTTTTGACGGATTTACACGTTTTAGATAGTGGAGATTCCGAAAAACATATTTTTAGAAAAAAAATTTTGCCGTCCGTCTGTCTGTCTGTCTGTCTGTCTGTCTGTCTGTCTGTCTGTCTGTCTGTAAACGCTCTATCTCCCGAACAAATTGAGATAGCGACTTGAAATTTTGTATGTAGTTAGTATTAAGAATGGGACGAACCCTATTTAATATCAGCAACCTCGATTATCCGGAACTATTTTTTTCGGACTCTCGAAAAATTCGTTCTGATGAAAGGTATATAAAAATTTTCGAATTTTTTTGTTCTAAGGAATGGACGTAAAAGGCAATAAAATAACACATATTTTGCATATAGAACGAAGTCGATCGGATTATTAGTTGCCGAGATATTTGTAATCTTATTTTCCACATTCTTCGATTTTTCATGACCCTGTATTTCATTCAAATTTCAATTCAGAAGTATATTTTAATTGGAAATGAGACGCTTCATCCGACGCAGTTAATTGTTAGTTAATAGAATTATTATTTTTGGAGTTATAAGGATGTTTCTTTTACGCAGTTCGGTACTACTTGAGAAGTTTGGCGTTTTATATAATTTGTCGAAATTGGTACATCAGCAGTTCTTTAATGTAGCATTACTATGTATATTAACAATATTTAAATTTTGTTTATGAATTGCAATGCATTGTATAAATAGTTTTCACATGTTTTATTTTCATATACATATCCATGATGGGTAAGTATTACGGTGGCCCCCAACGACTAGTTTTTATTTATTTGCTAAAATGCGTCCGTATTGGAAATGCATGTAAAATAAATTAATTAAAATAATAATTTTTTTAACGTTTTACTGTAAAAAAAATTATATTCTGCAAATCTACAGATCATAATTTATTTTTGTGTTTAATTTGAAGTTAAAATATTGAATAGTTTTTTTGTAAAGCGTACGACAAATTGTAATTTGAGTGGACTAGTAGAGGATTCGCTTCGCTCATCCTAATAATTTATAGATTGATACTGAACACATTTTTTTCCTTAATAATAATAATTCTTTAAAATGTATACTTTAATAATTTATAGATTGGCAATTGACAGATTTTTTTCAATAATAATTTATAATAATAATTGTAATTTAAAAATAATTTATAAATTAATAAGGAAGAGATGCTTTCTTTAATAATAATAATAATAGTAATGTATAATAACAATAGCAATTTAAAGATAATTTATAGATTGATAAGGAATAGATTTTTTTTCTTTAATAATAATTTATAATAATAATCTTAAAATAATTTATAGATTTATACTGAACACATTTTTTCCTTGATAATAATAAAACTTTAAAATTTATACTTTAATAACTTATAGATTGGCAATTGACAGATTTTTTCAATAATAATTTATAATAATAATTGTAATTTAAAAATAAATTATAAATTAATAAGGAACAGATGCTTTCTTTAATAATAATAATAATAATAATGTATAATGATAATAGCAATTTAAAAATAATTTATAGATTGATAAGGAATAGATTTTTTTTCTTTAACAATAATTTATAATAATTATAATTTTAAAATAATTTATAGATTGATACTGAACACATTTTTTCCCTTAATAATAATAATACTTTAAAATGTATACTTTAATAATTTATAGATTGGCAATTGACAAATTTTTTTCAATAATATTAATAATAATAATTTATAATAATAATTGTAATTTAAAAATAATTTATAAATTAATAAGGAACAGATGCTTTCTTTAATAATAATAATAATTTAGAATAGTAATATTAATTTAAAAATAATTTATAAATTGATAAGTTGTTGCATCTTTTTTTTTTTTTTGTTCCAGTGCCACTTGATATTATATTTAATATTAATTTATAAGATTAAACAATCTTATAAGGAAATACTGAATACTAAAAAAGTTAAAGCTAGAAAGCAAATAAAATATACCTTATTTATTTATTATTATTTGCTTTGATTTAATAAAAAACATTTTATATCTTACATATGTATAACAGAAATTATTACATAATAATGATATTAAGACAATGACATAAGTAAATGAGATAACACTTAACATACTGTCTTTAAATAATTCTCATCAAATAAGAAAAAAGTAAACAAATAAGACACATGGGAGTGAGTGTGAAAAATGTTTGTGTGTGTGTGTGGGGGGGGGGGGGGGTATTTGAAATGAAAAAACTCTTCTCACACAACATATTATTTAGTACATTTTTTTCCCCAAATCTTTTTTTTTTTTAATCAAGTCATCAAATTACAGTCATGTAAACGAATTTAGCTTCAGGATTATGAAGCTAATTTAAAATATAAATTTTAATATATTTTTTAGAAAAAATGATGTACTGTTATAATTTTAACCTTAAGTTTTTTTGCTGAGTTTTTTTTTTTTTTTTTTTTTTTTTCTCTTTTCTTTCTATTATTTTCATTCTTTCTTTTCTTCAATGTATAAGTTCATTTGATGTTTTAATATAGATTTTTTTTTTTTTTTTTTTTTATCCTACTTATTTAAAATAGTGTGATATTGATAATGTAAAAGAAATATTCTATTTCTAAATTAAATCACATCTATTTAAAAATCCAAAGCTCAAATCTAATGCAGTTTTGCCTCTTATAAAAATTTGTATTTTAAGTCCTTTTTAGTATATTTTTTAAACAATAAGTAACCCTCTTAAATTACAACTTATATTTATAGGAAATGACAATTATTTACTTGATTACACATTCAATTAACTGAAAAAGTAAACACTATTGCTAAAAATTTTGAAAATTACAAGAAATGCAACTTTGTGTGAGCTTGTGTAAATTCATATTATGGACGTGGGAAGTCGGACATCGCGATCGGCCATTTTGAAACGGTGTGAAGGCCTTGACTATAGGGGGTGTTGGTCTGGCCCGACCCAAATCGGCAGAAAAATAAGGACCAGGAGACGGTCCGGATCTAAAAGTCAGAAGACCTGACCCTAGGGTGTGCGATCACCCCTTCGCCATCTCTCCCCCTTCCTTAGATCCGCTATTGCCTGGTTCATGAATTGGCGCGGCCCGGGGCACCGACCTTGAGCTTCAGCCCAAGTCCTATTACATGAAGATCTCTCATGTTGATTTGAAAACCTCTATGGGCCCAAAGGGGAGGCGATCGCCCCATCGCCCCCCCCCCTTAGATCCGCCATTGTGTTGAGAAAGAATGTGGAATTAGAAAGATCATTTTCGCCATGTTCTTCTCAGTTATTCCAAAAACGGTAAAAATGCTAGTCAAACTACTCGTAAAATTTGAACTGTGTAGGGACTGTATGGTGTTTCAGGAGACACAATTCGAAGATAGTTTGAGAAATTTAAGTGCAGAAATATTACCCTCAAAGAAAATGACACTTTGAATGAACATCATTTGTAAAGAAGAACTCATTAAAAGATGCAATCGCTAAAATTCACATTACGCAGTTGAAGAACTATCACTCAAATTAAGTATTCTTAAAAATATAGTGTATGAAAGTATAGTGTATGATCATTTGACAGTTTTTATTCAGAGGTTCTCCTTTACAGATGTTGATGAACGTCCACAGCGGTTATCATTTCCGAGCTAAAGTTTCTCAAACTACTTTCGAACCTCACCATTTGAAATATCACTTTGTCTTTAAACAACACAAATTTTACAAGCAGTCAGTCTGACTAACATTTTTAATTTCCTTGAAACAACAGAGAATAACATGACGAAAAGGAATTTTTTTGGTCTCCATTTTTATTACCACTGAACTGAAATAAAAAAATCTGACAAAACACAAAAGAAAACTAGCGGCCTTTGCCCGCTGCGCTGGTTAGTTTAGACGGATAGACGGGCATTAAATAGTTTAGTAGGTTATTAAATACGGAAATTAAATAGCTTAACTGTTAGTATTAAATAGTTTAAAACTATTATAATGCATACCAAACAATGTCTCAATATGCAATTGAATACTTTTGTGCGGCCCTGTAAATCAATAAGAAGTGTTATTTGCACCACAGATTGTACAGAATGTATATTATAGTATATACTTCATAGATGCATATCAACTTCATTATGTTCGAAAGAGTATAAAACCATTAAAATGCAAGTGAAACTTTTTTCCCAATTGACCGTAATGTACCGGAATCATTTTGATTGTCCCTGTAATTGAACTATGTAACTGATTTTCATAGAATTCGAAATGACTCGACAAAATTATCTAATAATTATATATTTTAAGTTTCAAACGATTCGGTTGTATAGTTTTTGAGTTGTTATATGCGAACAGACGGACAGACAGAGGAATGGACAACTCGGGTTCCCGGGATTTTTTCCCTTCAATTCAAAACAAATGCGACATTTTTCTATTTCCGGGATCGGAGGAGATAGCGTCACATACATCCATACGGTTGGATTTTAATAGAGTTCCAATAATGATTTAAATAGAGTAAATTATGTAGAACAAATAGAAAAGATTTAAAGTACAAATCTGTGTCATTCAAGATCACTCCTCATTAGGAATAGCAAAATTTAAGAAGACGAAACCGTGCTTCGCTTTGTAAAACCGCAGAAACTCCCGGATGATCCAATATTGCTTCTTCACTACAGTGAGATAATAGGGTTGCATATTTTCAGCTGTGTGAATCACGTCGCCTTTCATTGTTTACAACTATATGAGGTGCGCCTCTGTTTATAAAGGTTTGGCAGAACTTGTTCTAAATGACTTATTAGAGGACTTAAAAGTAGAATAAAATGGAATAAATTTTTAAACAAAGAACTGAATATTTATAAATAAGTTTGTATAAGATAAAATTACTAAAGATAATTCAGATGGCAAGAAAATATAATATATTTTACTATAATTAAATTAAGGATTTTTTTTAAATATTTGCTCCTCAACAGAAATTTTTTGGTGCCGTTACTGCTTCGGCGCCTGTGTGTGCCGCACACTTTGCACACTGGGTCGGCACGCCCCTGACTATTTTTTACGGTTATTTTTTGCATCTCATTATTTTTTTTAGGAACTTAGGCATAAACTTAAATTTTGAGCTCAAAATCTGAATCTTTGAGAATGGTTAAGTTGCGCGAAATGAACTGTGTTAAGGGGGGGGGGGGGGGCAAATTTCACCTGATTATAAAAAACGGAAAAATCAGTCGATTCGTTTGCGGTTTTCACTAAAACTATTCTTTATGTCAGTATTTTCTTAAAAAAAATTTTAAAAAAAAATTTAATTTTTTTTAATGGCAGTTTATTTAACCGTTTTTTTTTTCTTTTTTGTGTCTAATTAAATGCTTTCAAAATCTTAAACTTAAATTTTGAGCTTAAATTCTGAATCGTTGGGAAGGGATAAGAAGCGCAAATTGAACTGTGTCAGGTGTTCAATTTTAACCCTCCTCTCCCCCCCCCCCCCTCCTCGAACACAGTTCAATTTTTCTACTTAATTACCCCAACGATTCAGATTTTAAGCTCAAAATTTAAGTCTAAGCTTTTGCAAGCATTTAATGAGATTAAAAAATAACGGTTAAAATAGTTGCATGTTACTCCAAAGTCTGAGGCGCCCTCTATCGACATTTTTTGAAATTTATCTTTAAAATTTATCTTCAAGAAAATACTGATTTAAATCGTACTTTTAACCAAAACCACAAACGAATTGACCAATTTTTTCATTTTTTATAATCATTTCAAATTTTAAGCTTCCCCCTCCCCTTTCTGAAAAATCTGCAAATATCAGTTCAGTTTGCGCTACTTATCCATTTTAAACTATTCAGAATTTCAACACAAAATTTAAGTATAAGCTTTTGCAAGCATTTAATGGGATTAAAAAAATAACGGTTAAAAATAGTTTTACGTTACTCCAAAGTCTAAGGCGCCCTCTATCGGCATTTTTTGAAATTTATCTTTATAATTTATTTTCAAGAAAATACTGATTTAAAGAATAGTTTTAGCTAAAACCACAAAAGAATCGACTAGTTTTTCCGTTTTTTGTAATCATTTGAAATTTGAACCTTTGAACACAGTTCAGTTTGCGCTACTTAATCACTCCTAACTATTCAGATTTTGATCTCAAAATTTAACTTCAAGTCTAAGCTTCCGAAAACTTTTAATGAGATTCAAAAAATAAAGGCAAAAAATAGCTGTTTGTTACTCCAAAGTCTAAAGCTTCCTCTATCGGCATTTTTTGAAATTTATCTTTATAATTAATTTTTAAGAAAATACTGACATAAAGAATAGTTTTAGTGAAAACCGCAAATCAATCGAACAATTTTTATCGTTTTTATGGTTTATTTTTATTTATTTTTGTTTATTTTATATTATTTTTATGGTTTTTATTGTGTTTCAATATCAAACTCAGTTTTCAAACTCAGAAGACGTTGGATATTCACCTCATTCCGTCCATTATATTTCCAATATAATATTTGCTTTTTTTTTTTTTTTTTTTTTTTAGAAAATTCGTCAAGCTATTTATCTCTTTTTCCGTTTTTGCTATAGAAAAGTTATGACATCAATATGATCAAAATTTGATTTTTCCTGTCAATGCAACTTCAAATCAGAAGCAGAATTGCATATTAGTTTTAGAATTAGAAAAATTAGACTGGTTGTTTCTTGAAACTTTGAAACTTTTCTGAGAAATTTCAGATTTTTCCTGATTTTTTCTCAGGTCTAGTAGGGTATTTTTTACTTTCCTCTGACTTTTTCAAGGTTATTCAGTATTTCCAGGTGGCTAGACACACTGTTTGAATTTCAGAATATATTACAAGTCAGACTGGAAACCAAATAAAGGAAAAAAACCCCACAGAAATAATCATACTGTACATGAACTTTAGATTCTGTGTTATAGTACAGAATATAAAGTTCATATATTACACTGTAAAAAAAAAAAAAAAAAAAAAAAAAAAAAAAAAAAAAAACTAATTTTCACAGGAAAAATTGTTTTAAAGAAAAACTTTTTTTCCTGTAAAAAATATAGATTTTTTCTGTAAAAATTACAAAATCTATATTTTTTACAGAAAAAACTGTTTAATAGAAAAACAGTTTTTTTCTGTAAAAAATATGAAATTTGCAATTTTTACAGAAAAAATCCATATTTTTTTTGTTTGAGAAAAAACTCTTTAAAAGAAAAAACTATTTTTTTTCTGTAAAAAATACGAATTTTTGTATTTTTTACAGAAAAAAATCCATGTTTTTTTATCCACGCAGATTTTTTTTTAAAAAGTTTTTTTTTTCGTTAAGAAAAAATCCTCAAATCATTTTTTTTTTTTTTTTTTTTTTTTTTTTTTTTGCATGAAATTAGCAGGGTTTTTTGTTCACAAAGTATATAATCGCTCATTTTCCTTTTTTTTTTTTTTGCAAATGCAATTGATCTGTCAGAGATATTGCCAAAGTGAACGTTTCGATTTGAAATTCCGCGCGAAGGAATATAATGTATGAATAATTGTATAGTTGCATCAATTAATTATATTAATATAACTTAATTTATTTCCTTGATTTACTTGTACCTAACTTTTAACTAATTGGATCCCTAAAATACTATTTTTATTTCTTATTTCATATTATATTAAGATAATGAGTTTAGGTTAGCAAAGTCAAATTAAATGATTTTGTTTTATCTTATTAGGGTAAACTATAGTGTATGGTACATTTTTCATGTTATCATTATTGTAAATGCGATAATTACATTTCTACATTAAAGATATTACGTGTTTAAACCTTAACTTTTAATTTTTATACTTTCATTTTGTGAATATGCGACCGCTTCCTATAGTCTAGATTTAATATTATATTTCATATGATATAATTCTTTCCATTTTCCATCCATCCATTCATAATTTTATCTTCCATCGACCAAAATCTCAAGTTTATTAATGTATCCTTTGTAAGAATACAAATTATTAAAGATAAGTTTTTCGAGCCTGTAGATTTTAATCAACTTAGTTGCATTTATAATAATCTGAGCACGTGGCTGGTTCAGTCTTTGGTCTTCTTTATCCGCTTTTAATTTATTTAATTTATATTTTCCCCTTTATATTTTTCTATCCAGTTTAGTAATATTGTTGTGTCTTGTTTTTGATGTTTTTTCTTCATTTAATTTTGTTTTATGTGTATTGGTAGACCCAAATTCGTTATTATTTTGCTTTTTCAATGCTATTGCTAAGATGAAAACCACAGACTTTATTTGTAGCTCCAAAGTATTTGGGGCTTGACGATTCTGCTTTGGTTTCTGAAAATTCCATTTGTATTAATTTCTCTCCCCCCCCCCCCATGTTTCAATGTGGTAATTTTCTATTAAATTCAATGATTCATATATTGTACTACAAGTAATGGTATTATATATATATATGTGCGTGTGTCGTGTGTGTATACACACATTAAATAGAGAAAAAATAATTCAAAATTTTCATTATTTCTCATCAAATTTTAAAACTGTGAAATACTCTAAATTTTGATGAATTAAACCCGTCAGCACATGCGTTACATTTGTAGATTGGCTTCACAATGTAATTGGAGCTAAATTTTATCCCAGTGCGCGTGCTGGCGGGTTAATTCAAGAAAATGCATTTGATTCAATCGCTTTGAGTAGCTTCTAGTTGCATTTTGAACTGACATAGTAAAAAAGTCTGGTGCAATAAAATATTGAATGGCAGAAGTTAAAGAACGAAATCTCATGGACTTTATCTTTTAGCAGGTCATTAAGAACCGAGTAAAACATATATTCCGATAAAAGAGTGATACAGTTAAAATCACGCGTCGATTCGCACCAACAACGTTTCCGTAATGGACGGCAGAATATTGTGAAGCATCACGTGATTAAAAGGCCCAGTTGTTACCATTCATTACCTCATTAGTTATTTTTATGGTCATCTATTTAGAGGAAGCTCTACATTTTTATTGAATTTTCTGCGAATAGACATACTACTATGTTTTACTTCAAAACTGCAAACAAAACAAAACAAAACTGTCAATATGAAACAAAAAGCAGTAAGACTTGATTACGTCCATTAATAACTGTATCGTAATAATAATAATATATATTCTACAAGAAAAGGTAAGAACTTATATTAAAAATAATATCTTGCTTAAAAGACGCTACTTTATTAAGGGGACAGTGGACCTTTATTTAAACAAAATCAACACAAAAGTCGACTTTTTTTTTTTTTTTTTTTTAGTTTGTTCTGAGCCGTTTGAAAAAAATCGCATGCAGATGCGATTTTTTTTCGCAAAGTTATAAGTGTTTGAATTTCGTACACAAACAATTTTTTGGCCCTTTAATACCGAAAAGTTGCTTGTACAGCTTGTAAAAACGATGGATTTTCTTCGTACAAAGTATTGCCAAATCATTTTAAATATATATAACTAAATAATATATGTATATATGTACTAAACACTATTTTATTGAAAACATTTTCAGTAAACATTTTTTTTCATTTTTAGATTTTGACTCATAATAAAACAGACATTATCCGAATGTTGAAAAAATATTCTACAATTTCAAAGGTCGGAACTCAAGCAGGACTGTCACATGTGTCATGTAAAACTGTGTATAACTGTATAAAAAAAAGTCCAAAGTCTTCATTTTTAAGAAGAGACAACATCATCTAACAAGGAAGGTCTCCATTGGGGGCATACTCAGAATTTTTTGAAAAAAATACGAATTAAACTACTCATGTCGGTAATAAAGGATCAGTGAAAATTAGCGGCGGAATTACATTATTAGATATGTAAAAAAAAAAAATAGTTTGGAATAATTGGCGTGAAAAGCTGAAAGCGACGCGGGATTTGGCAAGCAGTGCATTTCCTCGCCAAAAGCAGACGATTTTAACGAATCTGAAAATTGATTTTAATTGACTTCACTGTTAAAAATCTGCAGCATTTACTCCAACGTCACTCCACTACTTTTATAGAATATCTCTCTTCTGACCAATGAGAATGCTCCATAGCACGGCGAATTGACCGTGTCATACACTGTTAAAAATCTGCTGCATTTTGTTGCAACGCACTCCACCGCTTGTATATAATATCTCTATTCCAACCAATGAGAAAGCTCCATTTCACGGCCAAGTAACCGTTTTCTATACAAGCAAGGGAGTGCGTTGCAACAAAATGCAGCAGATTTTAACAGTGTATTTTTCAATTTGGAACAATTTTAATCAATTTAAATTGTGTTTTAAATGATAAAATATATTAATTTCATTTTGTTATAAGTACATATAAACGTATATGACAAAATTACACTTAAAGTAAAGTAAAAATGCAAAACTAAAATTACTTAAACTAAACTTATTTAAATAAATTGAACATAGAAAGTTTTTTCTTTAAAAAGTATTCGAAGCGTAAAAGCGTATTTTTCAAAATTTCGTTTTTTCGCCAACCGGAGATAAACCGCCAAATAAACGAAATTTTTATTATTTTTTTTACGGACGTTATAAGGAGGTTCCGCCGAAATTTTTTTTATAAACATATATAACTATATGAGAAGAACATTCTGTAATTTTTTCAGATTTTTCTGAGTATGCCCGTATGGAGACCTTCCTTGTAAGTGAACAAAAAATGCATGTTGCTAAAAGCTTAGGTTGAGAGAGAGATCAGATGTCTTGCACCACGGAATTGACTTCCGTCATTTACTCAGATGAGAAAAAGTTCAATTTATATGATCCTGATGGATATCAGTTCTGTTGGCTTTGTATCGAGAATGAATTTTATTCCACTCGACATATGAGAGTAGAAAATTTGATGGTCTGATATGGTGGAACAACGAATCTGATCATTTTGAATGGTAGACAGAACCATAACGATTACAATTGATTATATATGGAATCTGAACTTCATCCTTATGGTACAGAATTGGGCGAAGAAGGTTGGATGTTTCAACAAGATGAAGCAGCGACTCGCACACCTATTAGTGATAAAATTGGTACCACAGAAATAAGGTCTGTGTTTTGCCATGATCAGTTAAAACCCCTGATCTGAACATATATGATGCATATATGAAAACATATTGGATGCATTAGTTCGTCGCGTATGTAATGAAAATGAACCGTATAGATTTGTTTTTGAGCTTCGAAATGCACTTTACGATGTTTGTGACAGATTTTACCAAAGTAAAATATAAGCACTCTAAGATTCAGTGCCAAACAGAGTTTTTGAAGACATAAAGAAAACTTCTTACTAATGCTTTAAATTTCATATAAAATACTTATGTGTCCTTCTACTTTTTTTTTTTACGGGGATTTTTAAAAAGAGAAATTTGTGCTTTATTAAATCGCCAAAATGTTCCGATTAAACAAGACAATTTTTACAATACAATTTTACTGATGGAGATAACCAAGGATTCTTAAGCCTTTTTGCTGCGCGTATGCGTGTCGCTCATCCCCAAGGGGTTAATAATATTTTTTTTTAACATGAATTTTTAAGTTATGAAATTAGCTATGATATTCAGCAAAAACATTGGATACTTATAAGCGAGTTTAAGAAACATCTATTTTTATTGTTATATTTATTTTTAATCTAACTCAACTCAGGCTCATTTTTCTAAAAGTGGATGAAACTCAACTCAAAAGTCTAAAAAATAAATAAATCAATCTTAGGAGGTTCAACTTGCCCCCGCACAACACTGGTTCTAACGACAAGATCGAGGTTTTGTTACATGTTCACTTAGTGCATTATTATTATGATTATTTTCTTCATTCATTTCGATAGATGGAAAACTGAAATGCCCTTAAACGGTTCACTGCCACAGATAAGTGCCATTTAAGTTATCTTGATTTACTCATACGATGAATATAAATCGAAACAAAACAGAAAAAAACGTCATGCACTCAAATACAGTTTCAAAAGACAATCATTAAAGACAATTAAAAAAAAAAAAAAAAAAAATTCATTTCATTTTTTCCTACGATTTGCCGATTATTCAGTTTAACGTCCGGCAATTTTACCCAACCTTAATAAAAACCTTTTAACACCAGGATCTATATATTTAAAAGACCAGGCTGTTAGGCTGGGTTTTTTTTTAATCATCAGCCCTACTGGATTGATTATTATTATTATTATTATTTTACTTACTTATTTATATGTTTTTGAATGAAAGTAGTTCATGTATAGATGTGACCATTCTAGCTATTTTTACTATCTGGAAAAAGTGTTGTCCTCGGTAGAGAATTGAGAAATCGGAAGTATATCTGAATGTTTTCATTGTTTGAATTCCGCAACTTATTTCATTTTATTCGTTTTCTGATTGGTCTATGTTTAATGTCCAAAAATGGAATGCTTCTGTTTTTTATTTTATTCGTTTTCTGATTGGTTCATGCTTAATGTCTAAAATGAAATACTTCTGTTGCCACGATGACGAAAAAAAGTATTAAAAACTACAAACAAAAATTAACAACTCAACGACATATTTAGATACAAGTTTCAAAGAAGCTGCATTTAAAAGTATTTTTTTTTTTTCTGTGTATGCCGCTGTAAAAATTAAAAATATGCAATGTTTAGAAATTTAAAAATTTACATTACCGAAAATTGTTAAACTGAAATTTCATTTAATATTTGTTTATAACTGGTCCAAACAGATTAACACGACTCTAAATGTCCAGGCACATTAATGTGACTCTGTTATTACGTATGCTACGTTTTGATCATCATAAAAATGATGTTATTATTGTTTTTTAAAATATAGAGATCATTTATAAGTCTAAAATATAGTCTTTGAAAATATTATTTTCCAAATAGTCGTTGTAATTTGTTAAATTAAAATTTTTTTGAATAGGGAAGGATTTTTTTTTTCTCTTTTTACCTCACAATTGACACAAACCTTAATATTGCCTTTTAGTGGTATTTACTGAAGGAAATTTCCATGCGCGCGCCGAGCCTGGTCCATACAAAAGCTTTTTTGGCCGTCTCACCATATCAATTTAATTTTCTGTGGAGTTTATTATTATTATTATTATTATTATTACTAAGTTTTAATTTACGTTTTTCCCTGATTCAAAAATGAAAATGTTTACTACAATGGTAAAAGTCGGTTATAATTTCATGCCTGCAGTTTAGATGGGGGTATAGAAAAAAGTATTTTGTTGTAGACAATTGTTTAATTTATTTCCATTTTTATATTTTAATTTTAGTTTTAAAAACTGTTTTGTGAAGTTTCTTCAAAACAGTGGCAACCGGATTATTGACATTGCTGCAGAGCAAGGCCACTTCATCATAATAACAGATCTTGCAATAAGGAGAAAGTCTATGGTCCTGATAGTTGCTAACTTATTATATGATTTTGTCCCATAAGTAACGTCACCTGGTGCATACTACTGGTAATATTCCATACACAAATTCATGGGAAAAATGAAAAATATTTCAGTTTCTCATATTAGATGGCGCTAACAACGAGAAAATCATGTGGTTTCTGACCATGTGTACTGCGGACAAAGGCCAAGGCCTGTTATTATGATAAGGTGGTCTTGTTATTGCAGAGAAAAGAAAAATAATGAAAAATATTCAGATACATGGCTTTTTTAACGTATTTTTTAATTTGCGTGTTAAATTTCGGTAAAAAATATTTATACACGTGTACTTTATTTTGATAAGGGATTAAAAATTCATTTTACTCTGACGTCACAAGAATATTGCTTATTGGGCTTTTTCTTATCTTTATACATTTTAATTTTATTGATACCAATTTTTTTTTTTTTCATTACAATAATATAGAAAAAATGTTTTTATTTTCATACAGTTAAGCATAAAATTACGTATATAAAGTACATATGGAAAGTTTATTCAGGTAACAGTGCTGCATTCTTAGTTTAAATCGTATTTTTACCTTGCCACATGTAGAGAGAAAATTGATCTGATGGTGTCAAATGACGTAATTTACACTGATTTTTCATTTCTGGATTGTAAAGATTGAAATTAGAGACTTTATTAATTATTTCATCTTGACTACATGTTGAAATTCTTTACAGATGGAAATGACTTGGCGGTTAAAAATAATGCAATTGAAATCACGGGATGATAAAACGCAATGTTTTAGAAAAATTTAGAGTGTCCTTTTAGAAGAACAGTGATTTTTAAATTAAAATAATATTTATTTGAAAGATAGACTAACCAATATAAGATTCAATTTTTATTGGAATTAATTTTATTAGGCTTAGCCTAAATTAATGAAGTAGTTGTAGTCCAAGAGCCGACAGTGCAAAAACATAAGGCATCGAGCACAAGAAAAAAAAAAAAAAAAAAGCTTTATTTTATGGAAATGTAGTAATAGTAGAATCTGATTATCCATGTCTGCCGAAAGTGAAGTCAGAAAGCAGAAGCCAAAAATTAATACCACTAGTGGTTGTCTCGTATGTTTATCATTGTGTTTGTCCTACAATCATATCATACCTTTGATTGTAGGACAAACACAATGATAAACCTGCAAATAAACCACAAGTGGCGTTAATTTTTGGTTTATGCACCACTTCACTTCCGGCAGACATGGATAATCAGATTCTCCCATTACTACTCTTCAAAAAATATTTTTTCTTTTATTTTTTATTTATTTATTTGTTTATTTTTATTTATTTATTTTTCTTTTTTATTTATTTATTTATTTATTTATTTTGGTGCTCGATATTTTAAGTTTTTGTGCTGTCGGCTCTTGGACTATTCCTTCTTAAAAATTTTCTTTGATCGCGATATTCAACAGATTCTACTCGTTTAACAATAATATTTTCTTTTCTTTTCCTCATCGAAGTTGACACTAAATTCTAAAAAAAAATTCCTAATTTCTGCTTTTATTTAATGATTATTTAGAGAGTACTAAAGGTTGAAAATTACAGCATTAACTCAAGAGAGGAAACACATGTACCGAAATTCGGCCATGTTGCTAAGACAATATTTTGTACTAAGCTTTTCTTTTGTTTTAGGAAAAACGATCCGAACTATAAAGAGATCGCAGTGGTGAAGACGTGAAAATCTCCTATTTAGTATAATTAAGATACCTTGCAACTGGTTTGGCAGGCGGGTGTCTTTGATCTAACGAAAACGGATCAAGTTTCATCATTCCGACGAGTTAGAGTATACACACAAAAAACATTTTGATACCTTTTGTTTCATAATTAAAATGTAATATGTACTGATAATAGATTGAAACCTCAAATTCCCCAAGACTATTGTTCATACAACAACGCGTAACATAAGCTTTAAGTTTCTTGTCTTCTTTTCAGTAAATCTTTCCAATCAGATTGAAAATTAACATTTCATCGTCAGAGATTTTCTTGAAATTTTGTTTCATTTCGGGAAATTTTGATGACAGTTTCTTTTGTGATGATCGCGGTTTAAGAAAATCCAATTTCTTCTCCCAAAAATCCCTTCCTTTTGTTATTTCATCGCGGAAAAAAAGAAGGTCCTT
The DNA here is from genome assembly GCA_964019185.1 of Maratus speculifer. Classification (NCBI taxonomy): domain Eukaryota; kingdom Metazoa; phylum Arthropoda; class Arachnida; order Araneae; family Salticidae; genus Maratus; species Maratus speculifer. The sequence continues at coordinate 183,215,554 of OZ025296.1, read as the reverse complement.
AGAAACTTCATCATTGTTTCCTTCATTATATACAAAGGGGGAAAAAAAAGCATAAAATTCTTTCGTAATCTTTTCATTGTTAATTCATAGCGTTAATTATAATTAATATATCGCTATTAAGATAGTAATAAAAGAGATTTCAAGAACCAAGCATTTTCAAAGATTTAGACGCGTTGCCTGACATTTACAGAAGCATATTTTCCTTTAAAGCTGTTCTTACACTGAAAAAAGTGGACTCTCAAAATTAAGTAAAAAGTACTCAATTTTAAGTACTTGACATACTCAAAATAGCTCCGATTGAAATGTACTGAAAACTGAGAAACTCATGTACTCATTTTTTTTATACCATGGACGTATTCAAATATAAATCGCTATGAACTGCCCCCTGAACTTACAAATTAAAATAAAAAATATACTGGCATTTATTTCTTGCTCAAAATTATTAACAATAAATGTTTAAATGATTATTTATCAAGAAAAATAGTAAAAGTATTAGCAAAATACCCAAATCCAATATTTTGTTTTATGACAAGAGTATTATTTGAAAGCATTTTAAAATTATTTTAAAATACTGTGCATAATTTAATATTTTCATTAATAAGCATCTTTTATGCCGCCATGAACGAAATAAACCAATATAGGCTATAAAATTACCGTTTGTTTGGATTTGATAACATGTGATGTTTCAAAATTGAGAATGCAATGTGATCATTTTTTATCCAAACATACTCATTTCGATATAAGTACATCCATTTACTCATTTTTGAGTACTTCATTTTTTTCAGTGTACAGGGTGTCCAGCAAATAAGACACTGATTTCAAAATTAAATTTCTCAGAATCAAAGATCGATAAAATTATTCCGTAGACGGTTTGTTTATTACGTAAGCTGTAAAAATGTTTTATAAAAATTTCGATAGGTGAATAGTTTGAGAAGATTGTGTTCTGATTATGCAAATAATACTTTGCCATTTTTCTTGCTTTAGATTGCTAGTAGAGAACGAGTTTTCAGCGTAGAGTGAGATATTTTAACGATTTTTCGAACTCAATTTCTTGCAATTTCGAAATTTCAAAAATTTAATTCATAAAATCGTTAAAATATGGTTTTGTAAACCGAAAAACCCGTTCTCTATAGTAACAACCTAAAGCAAGAAAAATGCCAATTCAAGTACTCTTTGCAATCAGAACTTTTCTTGCTTTAGATTGCTCGTAGAGAACGAGTTTTCAGCGTAGAGTGAGATATTTTAACGATTTTTCGAACTCAATTTCTTGCAATTTCGAAATTTCAAAAATTTAATTCATAAATTCGTTAAAATATGGTTTTGTAAACCGAAAAACCCGTTCTCTATAGTAACAACCTAAAGCAAGAAAAATGCCAATTCAAGTACTCTTTGCAATCAGAACACAATCTTCTCAAAATATTCACCGATCGAAACTTCTGTGTAAGATTTTTACAGCTTACCTTATAAATAAACTGTTTACCGCATAATTTTATCGATTTTTGCTTTTGAGAAATTTTATTTTGAAATCAGCGTATTATTTGCTGGATACCTTGTAAATACAGGTGCCACTTTATGGCACATTTATGAAATAATTTTCATGTGTTCCTGGCAATGAAAGAGCCGGACATTTATGCCATGAAATTTTACAAATAGACTTGAAATTAAAAATAACATAATTACTAAGTGTTGCACAAAATGTCGCAAAATTTAAAAACTGTACGAACATTAAATTCAAGACTTTCTTAAATTTACTTTAATGGTTGTATAGTTTTTAAATTTTACAAAATTTAGTATGCCATTAAATAATCATGCTACTTTTATTTTCAAGTCTATTTGTTCCTTGCAAGCATTCTTATTTAAATTCCGAAAATTCATATCATTTCAAATTTCTAGCCCCTTCGGCATCACAAAAATCGAAATTTTATAAAGTTTCTTGCCTATGCAAACTTTTAAATTTCGATTTTTCTTTTTAAACTGTTCTTTGAAAACATTTACATCTTAAAACAGGGTGTATTTCCATTCCAATTGCTTATTTTCCGATTTATTTTTTAATTTATTTTTGCTCTCAAATGCATCAAACTGGCAAATTGTCTTATTTAGAAAGTACATAAGGTGCCGTGATTATCGATTTTTTGATAAATGCGGAAAATATTTCAAAAAATACAATCAAAGTTGGCTTTTTGAACCAATTTTTCCGAAGTGGGAGATCTGGGAGCGAAAAAAAAGGTCATACTGAGAATTTAATTGTTCATAAATCAAATTCCAATGAATTAAGCACAAAATGACATTACACGGCACCTTATACATCTCTTCAAAAATCATCTCAGCATGTTTCAGGTTTCTTCTTTTAAAAATGAGTCTGAAAATTTCGAGCTGTTGAAGGTAGAAAATCATTTTTTCGAATACACCCTTAACACTGTGCAACTTTCGTTACATACAATTTTTTAACTATTTAGTAAAAACAATAAAAGCAAATTTTGCCTTAGTAGCTTGATCGAATTTTATTTATTTTTTTTCCAGAAAAATAAATTTAATTTTTTTTTCAAATGCAGCCATCTAACATGGACAAAATTCGTGTTATTCCATTTTCTGGATTATTCTTGATCAGTTACAGCGATCATTTTGGCCAAATTCTTAAGACATAAAGAGATTTATGGAGTCTTTAGGTATGTGTCAGACGTTACACACCGTGCAATGAAGCGTTAACCCATTAGTGCCTAGCGTCCCTTTTTAGAAACGATTATAAACAAATAAGAAAAATCATGCGTTAAGCATAGATTATGAAGCCCTTTCCAACACTCCCTGAAATCTTTAACAAAATTTTGTTATTTAGGGAAATAATAGTGTATAGCCAAATATACCCAAATATGTATTCCAGTACTTTTGAACAGCTCTGTATTTCATATGTCAGTTGATATAATGGGAAAATTTAGTTTAGCAAGAAAATACCCAGTAGCTTGAAATTTCTTTTTCAGAATTTCATACTATTAGATGGAAACATACTTGAATACTTTTGTTCAGCCCTGTAGTTTACATTGTACCTTTATTACACGTCAGCATTAGGCTAAAATTTATTGTAAACTAAAACACTTTTAAAACAACTGAAATCACATTCTCATAAATTATCATTCATAGGCGTCCATGTACCGAATTCTTTGCGTGGCCTTGTTTGTCCTTTTATCTATATTCTGCAAACATTTCTCAGTAAATTGAATGAAACTCAGCGTAAAAATGCATAGCTTATTTAAGAATCACGTTTAAATAAATTACGCTCATATTCAGTAACGTTGGTGAGCTCTTTTGGGTAGCCTTGTATATGAACTATACACTTATACACACCACATAATGTGCGTATATTTAGCGAAATATAAACGCGCATATCATAATTAAAATGCATTTCATCCCTCCATCAGCCACTATCGGACACATATACTATCGGAAAGAATATACTATTTGAAATCTTTTGTATGGCCCTCTAAATGCTATGTACTTCATATTATGCAAGACAGTAGCGTATAATTTATATTAAGCTTCAGTGACATATATCAATTTTATTATACATGAAACAGCTTAATATATTTAAAATATGTCACACACAGTTCCCATTTTTACCATTATCTAATGGAATTCTTTTGTGTGGCCATGTAAGTGAATATCAGCTACATTTTCACCTTATATTTTATAGAATGCATATTTTAATATGTTTGACAGGGTATAACATCTTTAAAATTCCTTTGAAACGATTTTTCCATATAGGCCGTAATGTAATGGGAAACTTTTGATTCGCCCTGTAGATAAACTAATAATGGTAGAAACTTCATTTTCAATAGGGTTCGTGCTAGGGTAAACGTCAATAACGTCCTAAAATTTCATGGCAATCCGAGTATATTAACGATTTTTCCCCATAGGCCGTAATGTAATGGGAAACTTGGATTCGCCCTGTAGATAAACTAATCATGATAGAAATTTCATTTTCGATAGAACTTGCGCTAGGGTAAACGTCAATAACGTCCTAAAATTTCATGGCAATCCGAGTATATAAACGATTTTTCCATATAGGCCGTAATGTAATGGGAAACTTTTGACTCGCCCTGTAGATAAACTAATCATGGTAGAAACTTCATTTTCAATAGCGTTCGTGCTAGGGTAAACGTCAATAACGTCCTAAAATCTCATGGCAATCCGAGTATATTAACGATTTTCCCTCATAGGCCGTAATGTAATGGAAAACTTTTGATTCGCCCTGTAGATAAACTAATCATGGTAGAAATTTCATTTTCAATAGCGTTCGTGCTAGGGTAAACGTCAATAACGTCCTAAAATTTCATGGCAATCCGAGTATATAAACGATTTTTCCCCATAGGCCGTAATGTAATGGGAAACTTTTGATTCTCTCTGTAGATAAACTAATCATGGTAGATACTTCATTTTCAATAGGTGTCGTGCTAGGGTAAACATCAATAAAGTATAAAAATTTCAAAGCAATCCGAGTATATTTACGGGAGTTAGAGCGCAGACAGACGGCCATCCGGACAGACGGCCAGACAAACCGAATGCATAAGCACTTTTCAACTTTGTTGGAAAGTGCTACAGGTCTGCACGGGCCGGAATTTCTAGGCCCGGGCCCTGCCCGGCCCGTAGGAAAACATTTTCGGCCCAACCCGGCCCGTTGTAAAATTCAAAAGTTCGGCCCGGGCCCGGCCCGGCACGTAAAGAAATCAGTGAAAACAGGCCCGGCCCGTTTTGGCCCGTTACAATTTCTACGATTTCTAAAAAATTCAGATTTTTTTCATATAATTAAGATTTCTTTAAAGAATACTGCATACATATCTATGGAAAGATTTTACAGTATATTTTACAGGAAATACACATTAGCAACATTAGTGATTACTAAGATTCTTAGGCTTTCAACAATCAAATAAAGATTCATCAAAAAATTAATATGGCTTAGAATAAAAGAAAAAAGAAAGAAAGTTAAAAACATCGTAACTTTTGAAGCTGTTTAATAAAAGAAGATTTATAAAAATATTTCTATATCATTTTATTAAAGATTTTAAATCCAAATTCATTCGTTAATTCAAATATGCGCTTTTCTGATACATTTCTAAATTCATTTTTTTCTCAGAAACGCGCAGCAGGTATCTTTATTCAGAAACTATATAATTAAATGGCGTTATCCGTTTTTTGATACAAGCAATTTAAGAATACTGAAAGGAAGTAAATTATTGATATAGTTAGCGTTTTCAATAGAATTTCTGGAAGCGATAGTATGGGAAGGAAGAAAAACCTGCAACCATTTGAGAAACTATTGTATCTGAACAAGGTTATGAAAGTATTTTATTCACCAAAAATGAAAAATGCTATTCGATTCCAAATGCCTTCAATAGTCCGATTTATTACTTTTATATTTTTACAATTAAAAATTAATCTGAAAATGTGTCAAACTTTCGTGTTATTGAGAAATTAATTTAAAAACCATCAAAGTTTCGCGTTTTTGAGAAATTAATTTAAAAACCATCAAGAAGTATATATCCAAACATTAATCTAACATAAGTTCTTTATTGCTGTTAATAATTTTACAAATCATGTTGTCTGCCCTACAGATCTTGAGAACAATTAAGTCTTGTTCCAATCCGGCAAGTCTACACTGCAAATCTTAAAACACTTTTCAGAACACTTTTTAGAACACTTATTTTGTCTCCTTTTTTAGAACACTTTTTAGCGCACTTTTTGGAACAGTTTTTAGAATACTTCTCAGAACACTTAAGGAACACATTTGAGAATGCTTTTCGGAACACATATTTGTCTCCTTTTTTAGAACACTTTTCAGCGCACTTTTTGGAACACATTTTTAGAACACATATGGAACGCTTATTTCTTTCCAGCGCACTTTCTAGAACACATTTGAGAACACTTTTTGGAATACGTTTTGTCACCTTTTTTGGAACACTTTTCAGCGCATTTTCTGGAACACTTTTTAGAACACATATGGAACAGTTTTTATAATGCTTATGGAACACTTTTTAGAATGCTTGTGGAAAACTGATCTTTTTCTAGTACACATTCAAGCACATTTCTCAGAATATATTTAAAAAAATTTTCTTTTACACATAGTTTCTGCAGGTGCACATATATTTTCAATGAAGTTTTTTTATGACCAAAAATATTTACACATTAACCATTTCAGACAATTTGTTTATTGATGTGGGCACCTCTTTTAAAAGGACAAAATGTTGTATGCATTCCTGTTATTCTCCAATATAATAAAATATTTTAAATGCTCAGACAACTAATTTGAGATTAAACAGGAAAAGCCTGATGTCAGTATGCAGTTAAAAAGTATAAGTATATATTGTATTGTCTCTGTCAAATCGGCCAACATTGAGGCTGAAAAATTGGTGGATTTTAGATCATAGTTTTGTTTACAATTTTTTTGTTTGAATCTGATTATTATTATAAAAATTTAAACTGCAATGTGAAAACAATTTAACAATTTACAGCAAATTTATACACAATATAATAATTAATATAAGTTAAAAATACCGCAGGAAAATATAGCATACAAATGAAACATTAAAATTAACAATATTGTCGAAATTAATAATTTATAGAAAATTAATAATGTAAAAAATATAGTAAAAAAATGTTTTTATTGATTGTTTAATCTGCTATGCCATTTAGTACAATCTATTTATCGGTTTGCGATCATGAGCTTCAATATAAAATCTGTTCTTTTAAATAGATGAACTGCATTAGAATTCTTAAATAACTAAACATTTCTTTGAAAATTTACTAAATATGGATTCGATAATTTGTTATTTTTTTCTTACAAACTTCATAGAGCAATTTTCATTTGTTTAAATCTGAAAATAAAGTGCAGATGATAGATAATTGCAAATAATGCGGATTTAACAAGGCCAATTATATAACATATTTTTTAAGGAACAAATGTACACCCAAAAGATTTGCAAAACTTGTTGCAACTTCTAGCTTAGCTGGTGACAACTTTAAAACATGGTGGATATATGTCGCTAACACATAGCTGAATAATGCAAGCTTGTATATCAAGATCAAGATTTATTCTTTTAAAAGAGAAAACTTAGATTACAAATATTAGAATAATAAAAAAATTATTGAAAAATGCATGATACACAGTAAACTCATAGATCAAAGAGAGAAAAAATTATGCCCCCCCCCCCCCCCACCACCACAAAAACAGTAAAAATGTTCACAGTCATTAGCTTAAAAAAGCTTCAGGACTTGGAGAATTGAATATAAGCAGATCATTTAGTTAACTGAATTCAAGTTGCCTTTGAGTTTACTGTATTTAAAAAATTGTAAAATTTGAATAGCTGTTTAATTTGTGGTAAACAAATGTAAACCCAAAATCAAAACAAAATAAATTTATTCTTAATGCTGATAGTAACAAGCAACAAAAATTATTCTTATTCTTCTGATATGCTTTCATTTAATTCACCATGATGCTTTGTTTAATTTTTGGTCCATTAGATTTTTTTTTTTTTGCCTAATACATATGAATATTCATTCATAAGTCGAATTATAAGCATTTACTTAATCATACAAGATCTGCTATTTACCAACAAGCACCACAATTGAAATCTGAAGGAATTCATTTATGTTACAGTTATACAAATCTTTTTGTTAGATCCATTATATTTTTTTTTTAACTATGATTTTCCAAAACCCCAGATGGAATCATAAATCTCCCTAGTGATCATACTTCATGATTAAAATGTAAAAAATTAAGTAAAAAAATAAAGATATGTAGCATAAAAAATAAAATAACATCACAGAAAAAAGTTTTCACAGAAATTTAATAAAAATATTGAATATTTTTTTTATTACCATGGATGCAAAAAGCCCATCCAAGCCAAGAGTAAAAACCTTTCTGAGTATTAGAAATCGCTTGATGTAAATGGCCAAGATGATTTCTAGGTTTAAAATTATTTCTTATAATAAAAGAAACAGGTTAAAAGGTATTTAGAGTAAAATTATTGTTATTTTTGCAGATAAAGCAAAATTTACTATTAGTCAAAAATCTCTTCAAGACTGAAATCAGTCAGCTGAGACCGAAGATCTTGCACACATGATTATTACTTATGTATAAAAATAACAACAATGGAAATTTAAACTTTAGCCCATTATTCAAATTTGTTCAAAACTTTTATTATCTTTAAAATCTCTCAATTACATTTTAAAAGGGCTTAAACAATTATGACTTTTTTCAAAGTTTATAACTGTGCTGGTCCAATACAAAGACTCCTAATGCCCCAATTGCTTGCACATATATTGCACAGGATAATTTAGTTTCAAATTGTAATTCATCTATAACAGTACAATTCATAACTCCATTACACTTGCTGAAGTTTCACTTAACAATTGCTAACAAATACAGGACAGTGGCATAGAAGATTAGCATGTCTTTAATGCATACTATTGCACTTGGCGATCGAGAGGCTGGCACATCCTTCAGTTTTTGTCTGAAATTTGTCATCCTTCTAAAGAAAAAAAAAAAAAAAAAAAAAAAATCAGATACATAATGTATATTGAAAAAAAAAAAAAAAAATTAGCTAATGACAATTTTGAATTTTATTTAAATATAATAAGCATAGTGTCGACTTTAAACTACTTTAGCAGGGTGTAACACCTGACAGACTTTTGTATTTCTTTTATGTGCCTAGTGGCTCTTTTAAATCCTTTTGATGCACCTGGTGGTCTTTTTTAAAACTTCCAATATGCTCTGTGGCAATTGAATTGATCATGGGGAAATTGAATTGATCATGGGGAAATATTGCAAATTCTAGAGTATTCTAAACAAACCAGTTCAAAATATTTTGGGTAAGGTACAAGTGTATCCTTTTTACAGAATAATGTCCCCTTTTTGTAAAATTCCTGCCCGGCAGCCCTTTTTTCATAGAGTCAACACTAAAGCATTTTAGAAAGAGGTGTAAGATATATTAATCATCATCTGCAGTGATATAACCAAAAAAAGATAAGTCCAAATACAATATTTAATGTGGATCGCTAAAAAATGTAAGTGTTTGAAAAATATAAACTGTAATATTATTCCAAAACTTAACCATGTCTAACAACATCCTGTGTCCAACAGTATTGAGCTCTGATAATCTCACAGCAGATCACATTATTATTTGAAGTAGTTTTATCAAGGCGCAACACCTGGTGGCCCTTTTAATTTCTTTTATGGGTCTGATGGTTCTTTTAAACATTTCCGGTGCGTCCAATGACCCTTTTTAACTTTTCCCATGTACTTTGTGGCAATTTAATTGATTCTGGGAAAATATCACAAATTTTAGGGGATTCTAAACAAAGCAGTTCAAAATATTTTGGTGGAACAAGGTACAAGTGTGCCCTTTTTTTAGAAGTGTGTTCCATGTTTGAAAATAAATGTACCCTTCATATGGAATAGTGTTGCCTTTGAAAAATTCCTAGAACTGTTAAAGTAACATTGTTTCTTGAATTGTGAGTACTATTTCAATTTGTGTCCCTTAAAACCTGATGAATTATTTAAATGAGTATAACACTTATGAGTTTTGCAGATATGCAGATGCAATTTTTTGTATATAATTCGGGCCTGAATAAGGGAAGTTTTCCTAATTGGAATTTTTATCCTGGGGGAGGGGGGGGGGGTGCATATAAAAAATTAATCTTTGTATTTTGTTAAAAAGACCCTCCATGGTAATGCAACTTATCTTATGAAAATTTTCACATTTTTTTAAATGAAACTTTGCAATTGGAAGCATTGTACAAAGGGACAATATTTAACAAGATAGCATATTGTTTCGATAATTATGACTCACTCTGGTAGTATATATTATAATGCAACATTCATTAATATAATATTGACTCTTATATGAATCACTGGTTAAGCCAATTAGCCATTTTTATAAATCAAAATCAAAGTTAATATAAAAAATTTTTGGCTTACTTAGAATCCATAATTTTGTTGAATAAAATTCTGCTCTAGAAAGTGATTCAGTTAAAGAGTGAATATTGCATTTAAAATTGTGAGACACCTTTTGTATGCATTAGTTAAATGAAAACTGGTCATTTGTTTTGAAAAAGAGCAGCAATTACATTTTGAGACATCTTAGGCTAAAAGAGTGGTCATTTCATGCAGCACAGATGGTTTAAGTTTTTCCTTTTTTAATTGCATTTTTGCTTTTGTTCCAAGTTCAAAACAATTATGGGCCATTAAATGTTAAAAGTTAATTTTTATATAATTGCATTTATGCCAAAGCAGTGCTAAACTTCTTTTTCCCTCAACTCAACAATCTGAGTTTTGTAACTTGCCTGAGTGGCAACATTAAGTTATTATTGATGTTCGTGTGATCGCTAGCACCATGCTCTGATGCTGTCAATACAATCTTGTCTTTCTATTTTAATTAAAGTTTAAAATCCCAGCTACAAGTGCAGTTATTTTTAGCATGTTTATTTTTTCTTTCAACACGTTATCAGCACGAAAAACTCTGATGAGCATTTTTTTTAAATAAAGCTCATAAAGCATGCTAAGCCTTGCACGCTCGTTAAGACTGAAGTAGATGTACTGAAGGTATTTGATCGCTAATATTTTTTTTGAAGAAGTCGTGAAATATTGTAGCGGTAAGGACTTTCTGATACATTTTTTCAAGTGTGCATAATGGCTTACGAAGATTATAAAGTGCCGAAATTAAACGGCGAAAATTACCACGCGTGGTCCATTCGAGCACGTGCTGCACTTGTTCAGAAGAAATGCTGGGATGCCGTAGAACCTGGATATGGAATAGAAATGACAGAAAACGAGAGAAAAAAAAACGACGAAGCGCTGACTCTCATGTTTTTAATTGTTGACGATACTTTTCTTGATGATATCGGTGATTGCAGTAGAGCCAGAGAAGCATGGAATTCATTGAAGGAAATGCACACAAAATTCGGATTGCTGCATGTATTACAATTAATAAAAGATTTTTTTAACACCTCAATGAAGCCTGGAGAAACTGTAAAATCATATCTTGGCAGATTAATGGACATCCATCGTAAGCTGTCCAGTGGCGGATATGCATTTACAGACAGAGAAGTAGCTCTAATTATGCTCATTGGATTGCCAAAATCTTATGAATCCCTTATCATCAATCTAGAAAAGGATGAAGAAAACCTCACAACAGCAGTTGTTAAATCAAAGCTCTTAATTGAAGAAAAGAGAATTTCTAGAAATGAATATGCTGACGTAGAGAAACATGAAGAACGAGCACTACACACAAAAAGCTTTAACTCAATGCAGAAGAAGCCTGTACATGAGAAAAACAAGAAGTGGGCATCTAAGAAGCAAGAAGAAGCTGAAAGCTATCAAAGAAAAACTAAGTGTTTCAGCTGCGGTGAATGGGGCCACATATCCAGACACTGTGAAGAAGCGAAGCAGAAGAGTCAAAGTGCCGCAAAGACCGTCATAGATCTCAAGAACTGGGCATTATCAGTAAATCTGAAAAATGAAAACAAGTCAAGATTGTGGATTTTAGACAGTGGAGCCACAGAACACATGACGTCCGATAAAGCAAAATATGTAAATTTCAAGCACTACAAATCAACTGTTGAAGTTGCAAATTCAGAGAAAATTGAAGTTACTGGAATAGGTGACTTAAAGTTGTTATTACATGACGAAAATGAAGTATCCAGAACTGTCACCCTTGAAAATGTCCTGTACGTCCCGAAGCTAGGAGGGAACTTACTTTCAGTCGGAAGAATTGAAGAACGGGGCCTTAAAGTAGAGTTTGCAAATGGTGAAGCCAAAGTAACAGAGAAAAATGACGAAACCGTTTTCATAGCCAAGAGGAAAGGAAGACTTTATGTTGTCGAAGAACAACAACCCACAGCTTATGTTGCAAGAACTGCCAGTGAAGAACTATGGCACCGACGTTTGGGGCACCCTAGTTATAATGCCTTGAAAGGGCTGAATGAAGATATTTGTCATGGTGAAGAACTTATCCCAAAACAAGAAAATCTTTGCTCAGTGTGCATACAAGGGAAGATGAACAAATTGAAGTTTCCAAAAACTGATCATATACGGTCCCAAGATGTATTAGATGTAATTCACTCTGATGTAGTTGGCAGAATCACTCCATCATCATTGGGCGGCTCAAATTATTTTGTGACATTTACAGATGAATACTCACATTATACTTGTTTATACCCAATGAAGACGAAAGATGAAGTCTTGGATAAATTTGATGAATACAGGCGAATGGCAGAAACATTTCATGGCAAGAAAATAAAAGCTCTAAAGAGTGACAATGGAGGCGAATACAAGAGTGAAAGGTTTGATAATTACCTCATCAAATTTGGAATAAAAAGACAGCTCTCAGTACCAGAATCCCCACAACAAAATGGATTGGCTGAAAGATTAAATCAAACATTAGCGAACATAACTAGATGTTTTTTGATAGAGTCTGGAGCCAATCTCAATTTTTGGGCTGAAGCTGCATGCACAGCGGCATACGTTCTCAATAAGCGACCATCTACAGCAATCAAGGGAAACACTCCAGAAAGATTATGGTCAAACAAGGAACCAAATTTGAAGAACTTAAAAGTATTTGGAAGTAGAGTTTGGAGCCATGTACGTTCCTATGAAAAGAGAAGCAAATTTGATCCTAAAGCCAAAGAATGTGTATTTGTTGGGTATCCTGATGGAATTAAAGGTTACAAACTATGGGATCTAAAGAATAGGAAATTCTTTATTAGTCGAGATGTAGTGTTTGAAGAAAATATTTTTCCTTTCAAGAGCAAACTTCCTGACACTAATGAAAACTTCGTTAGACTTCACATTGAAAATGAAGAAATCCTGGAAGATTGCACAATGGAACCAGAAGTCCAAGAATCATGTACAAATTCAGAACAAATTTTTGATACGAACAACTCAAATGAAGCAGTTGAAAGTTGCCACATAAAAGATTTAGATGCATTATGCTTGGATGAGTGCAATGAGGAATCTGCAATTCAAAATACAGATGAAAAGGTAATAGAAGATGACAAAATTGACCCTGGAAGTGAGACTACAACTGAAGAGCCTAATATATCTCCTGGTTATCGACAAGCTAGCGGAATGATCAGAGCAAGAAGACCACCACAATATTTAGATGATTATATTCTGTACAATGTGAAGGAAATGAAAAAACAAGATAAAGATCCAATATCAGTCACAGAAGCTCTGTCATCAGATGAAGCAAAAATGTGGAAAGAAGCTATGACAGAAGAATTTGACAATCTTCTCAGCAACCAAACATGGGAATTAGTTCCAAAACCAGTAAACACCAAACCTATTGGTTGCAAATGGGTGTTCAAAAGAAAACTAAATTCAGAAGGAGAAGTAATTAAATTTAAGGCTCGTTTGGTTGCAAAAGGCTACTCGCAGGTCCCAGGTAGAGATTTCTCTGATACCTTCTCTCCTGTTGTAAAAATAAAATCCATACGTATTCTTTTAGCCCTTGCCATGGAGCTGGATCTGAAAATCCACCAAATGGATATCACCGCAGCTTATCTAAATGGGACACTAAAAGAAGACATATACATGTTGCAGCCTGAAGGTATGCAACAACAAGGCAAAGAACATCTTGTGTGTCACCTGAAGAAGACCTTGTATGGCTTAAAACAGGCTGGAAGAGAATGGAATGAATGTTTTGATACCTTCCTTAAAGAATTTGGACTGTGTAGATCTAAGAGTGATCCATGCATCTACTATCATCCAAAGAAAACATTGTATCTTGGTCTTTATGTTGATGATATGCTGATTGTTGGAACTTCTGAAGCCATAAGTGTTTTCAAGCTCAAGGTTATGCAGAAATTCCAAGCTAAAGACCTTGGTGAAGCAAGTGAAATTTTATCTATGAGAATCCAGAAACAAGCTGATGGTTCACTTACACTGGATCAAACAGCCTACATTGAAGAAATTCTGGAAACATTTGGAGCAAGTTCAGTTAAAGGAGCATCAACCCCTTTAGACCCAAGTATTAAACATCACAAGGTAACTGATGCAGAATGGTCTAACATAAAAGAGAAGAGCAGTGAAATTCCTTATAGGCAAGCCATTGGAAGTCTGCTGTATGTTGCCTGTGGAACACGTCCTGACATTGCATTCAGTTCCACCTACATGAGCCAGTTTAATGAGAGACCTTCTGAGCAGCATTGGAGGAGCATTAAACACCTCTTTCGATACCTGAAAGAAACCAAGAACCTGTCTCTTACCTTCAGAAAGACTGGAAGAGCTGTGGAAATTTTTTCTGATGCAGATTGGGGAGCAGATCATGTGGATAGAAAGTCCTTCAGTGGATATGTGATTATTTTTGGTGGTGCTGCAGTTTCTTGGTCGAGTAAAAAGCAGTGTTGTACTGCATTATCTTCTGCTGAATCTGAGTATTTGGCATTAGCCCATACCACAAAGGAAGTGTTATGGCTGAAAAGTCTAATGCAAGAGCTTGGTGTGGAGAAATTTATCCATACACCAGTGTCAGTGAAAATCGACAGTCAGGCAGCTATGTTTATTGCAAAAAAATCAAACAACATCTGAGCGCAGTAAACATATTGATATTAGGCATCATTTTCTGAGGGACTATATTGAACAGAATGTTATTTGTTTAGAGCATGTAGCCTCAGTGAATAATGTTGCTGATCTTTTAACTAAAAACATTTCAAAGAAAACTTTGATTGACTTAAGAAAACATTTAGGTTTTGAGTATTGAGTTTTTTAAAATTGATGTGTTTGTAGTATGCAAGTTCCTTTTTTTTTTTGGTTTTACACAATGTTTTTGTATTTGTGATGTAGTTAACCTGTGTAGTATTTCTTGGGGTAAGTCTATATGTTGTTTTTCAGCCATGCTTTGGCAAGGAGGAGTGTTAAAAGTTAATTTTTATATAATTGCATTTATGCCAAAGCAGTGCTAAACTTCTTTTTCCCTCAACTCAACAATCTGAGTTTTGTAACTTGCCTGAGTGGCAACATTAAGTTATTATTGATGTTCGTGTGATCGCTAGCACCATGCTCTGATGCTGTCAATACAATCTTGTCTTTCTATTTTAATTAAAGTTTAAAATCCCAGCTACAAGTGCAGTTATTTTTAGCATGTTTATTTTTTCTTTCAACATTAAATTCAACAGAAAAATGTAAAATTCACACTTTCTAGATTTTTTAATCTCAAACTCTCTGTTTTGTATTCTTGCTCTCAATTTAAGAGCACAAATCAATCTAAGACCAAGTTATATGTGTAAAAATCTTTGAAAACATAATAATAATAAAAGGTACTATAAAGATACTAACATATAAAAAGCCTTTTTTGATTGTGATTGAACAGATTATTGCAATAAATGTTTATTTTGAACTGTTTTTTCAGAGTGGAGATATACATAAATATAATAACAGTCGAGTCTCTATATAATGAAAACCATCGTTCCTGTAAAAAATTGGTCATATAGAGAAATTTGATGTATAGAGTAAGGATGCACCGAATAGTGATTTTGGCCGAATGCCGAATATTCGGCCGACAGCTGAACCGAATACCGAATATTCGGCAAGGCGAATAGTAATTGTTAAGCTGAATACCGAATATTCGGCCATCCGAATAGTAACTATTCAGCCGAATACCGAATATTCGGCTTTCCAAATACTTTTTATATTTCAAAGTTTAAAGGTATTAAAATGTTACTTTTTAAAACAATTTTACATAATATTTAATAAGAGAAACTTATATTTTGATAAACAAGAGCTTTTTATAAGAGCATTTAGTATTGAAAAAATTCTGCCTTTATTTATTTAAGAAGCACAATTATGAGACTTTTTTAATTAATAAAATTTTAAATTTCATGATTTCTTCAACAAATTGAAACAAACATTTTAAAATCAAAGAGAAATAATCAAAAAATGGTTGAAGAAAAACTGTAGCGTCTCATAATTGTTCTTTTTAAATAACTCTAGACAGATTTTTTTCAGTATAAAGTATAAGTACTTTCAATTTAATTCTGAAAAAAGGAATGTCTAGATCATAGTTCTTATCTTATAAATGGCGGCATTTTCCATCCTTCTTAACATATCATATCATATTTTACAGAAATCAAAGCATGCGAGTTGAAAATACAGTTATGGTATCTTATTTATTGTTAATGCAACAAACGAAAACACAAGTTTGACCTAGAGTGAGATGAAATACAATGTACTTATGACTCAATAAGTTGATTATGATTATGGTTTCATGAACACAAATTGTCTGCCTTGATAGCTATTACTAATCTCAAAAGTTTTTCTTTCTTGTTTAAAGACTTTTATTTGGGAAAAGCAAGAAACAGACTTTTTACTAAATAAAATTTAGGAACTTGCATCTGCACTTGCATCATTTATTCTTAAGGAGAATCCTAATAAATCACCATTTTAATCCTTCTCATGGTTAATTTTCTTAAGTTACATTTTACAAACAGCAAATAAATAATGTAAAAACATTCTATTTTATTTAAATATAATTTTCTTTCATATTATTTCAAATATATTTATAAATTGACAGTTAAAAGTAGAAATTGTGAAAAGTTTTAAAAAATGTTCTTTAAAAGGCTTTATTAAGTATTGGATTTGGCCGAATACTTTGATATTCGGCCAAACCGAATATTCGGCAGGCTGAATAGTTTCATATTCGGCTTAACCGAATAGTTTGATATTCGGCCTAACCGAATATTCGGTAACATGGCCGAATACCGAATAGATACCGAATATTTGGTGCATCCCTAGTATAGAGAATGATGTTAAAAATCATATTTAATGTGTAAATTTTGAACAAAAATTATTTTTGATCTATTTAATTAAGAATTTGAAATGTTTAAAAGTAAATCTAACATTTCTTAATTATTTAAGCAGTTTCAAAAAAAAAAAAAAAAAAAAAAAAAAAAAAAAAAAAAAAGAAAGAAAGAAAGAAAAAAAAAAAAAGAATAGACATTTATTTGAAAGCTTAATGAAAATCAAATGAGAAACACTTACATTTTTTTGTTGTTTTGATTTTAAAATTGTAACACTCTTTAAAAAAAAATGCTCAAATTTTAGCAAGGAATGAAAAATTGAAGTTCACATTTTCCTCCATTTGAAGGCCTCTCATTGATTCCTCTTTTATATGTGTAACCAGTGTTCTCGCTGACATTTGACCGACGTTAGTAATTTGGCTAATTAAAAATAAAAAACATTCGCCAAATGAAAAAAGTATTAGCAAAATAGATTCGCTGTGTAGCACTAAAAAATTATCTTTAACCTTTTAATGAACACCCCCCCCCCCTTATGTCCGTATGTTCTAAAATAACCTAAATTTTTATAACTGCGACACCGACTGTTATTAATCTAGTTTCAACTATCTGCTACAAATCTATTAAAAATATGTATATATGCATATGTATGAAAACAAAAAAGAAAAGTAAGAAAAAAGCAAAAATTGAGCACTAGCAATTTGGCGAATCTAATCGCTTGTTTACTCGCCAAATGAAGAATTTAGTCGCAATTTGGCGCAATGGCGAGCGACAGCGAGAACCCTGTGTGTAACAATCCAATTGATTCTGTTTTGAGAAGGATGTTGAAAGGTGTGTGGGAGGTGGGATTAACTCGTTGGATTTAAAGAACAAGGAGAGAAGTAATATTTAAAAAAAAAAAAAAAAAAAAAAAAAAAAAAAACAGCACTGAATGATAAATCAAAAATAAGTGATGGAAAATGGATTCCATATAATTTTGAAGCTTTTTTAAAACTGAATAAATTAAGACCAATTTATAAAAAAATTTGTTATATGGAAATAGATATTTCGCTATATAGAGACTGTTTTTAATGTAATCATGCAAAAAGGGGACTGTTCCTACTAAAAATTCATTATATAGAGAAATTCGATGTATGGAGTTTTGATATAGAGAGACTTGACTGTATTGCAATTTATTAGTTGGTAACATAGCTTGAAATTTTCCTCAGGAAATTTTACCATCGGGGAATTGCTGCCATTTGTTCCCCGTAAAAAAAAAGTAACTGGAGCCACATACACTTTTAAATACATGCCTATGAGCAGGATTTTCATAACAGAGACAGTAAATGTGCAGCATTTTCTTAAAATACATTTAAGCACAAGTTTATGTATGCATAAACTTAAATTAATAAACAATAAATTAGCTATACTTTAATCGTAAATGATGCTGTGTTTTTTCACCAGTTTTTCTTCGGTCTGGGGTAGGCACCACATATATCTACCATAGGTAAGAGAAAATCCTAAAATCATTAAAAAAAAATCAGAAAGGAAACATACAATTTTTCTTTTACAAAAATCTGACAGATACAGAGAGTTTAAAAAAAAGGTATGACAAGGCTTAAGAGTGACAGAAATTAGCAAATTTGAGTAGGAAAATAGGTTGAAAAACATTTACTCAGTGAAAAATATATGGTACTAAAAATTCAAAAGTCAATAATTAAGCCACAATTTAACTAAACTTCATTATTGCACCGCATTAGATGTAAAATATATCTAATATTAGGGATGCAAAACCAAAACCTGCGGCCTGTGAATTTCGTCAATTTACAATTGGAAAAAATTGCAATTTTTATGCATAGATTGTAGAAAAAAATCATAAATTTTGTCAATGTATCGTGGGGAAATATGAAATTTTGTCAATCACTTAAGAATTGCAAATGTCACTGATTGAGCACAGAAAAACTGTGAACTTCATTGATTAAGTGTGGAAAATAGTGAAATTGTTCATTTGTCGATTAGACATGAATTTGTCGGTTATACGCAAAAAATTGCATATTCTACTGATCGGGCAAGAAAAAATCATCAGTTTTGTTGATGATAAATGAAAAAAATGCAAATAAAATTTATTGCTTGTGGAATCACATGTTTTCTTGGTTTATCACAAAAAAAAAAAAAAAGCAAATTTCATTGATCTTACATGAAAAAAATAACAAATTTTGTAATCAAGAACAAAAAAAAAAAAAAAAAAAAAAAAATCTCAAATTTTGTTGATAACACATGGAAAAATTGCAAATTTATTCATAATGCTCGAAAAAATTTTAAAATATCATTGATCGGCAACAAAACAATCATGAGTTCTGTCAGTTTATCAAGGAAAAAAAGTCACAAATTTCATTTTGTTGTGTAAAAAAATATATATTTTGTCAGAGTTCGTTAAAAATCACAAATTTTGTTGATTGGGCACAGAAAAACATGTATTTCGTCAATTAAAAACAGAAAGAGGGCAAATTTTGTCGATTGGCCACTGTAAAATCATGAATTTTTACTGATCGACTTCTAAAAAGTTGCAAATTTTGTTGATTGGATTGAAGCGAGAAAAGCTACACATTTCATTGACTGGGCAAGAAAAAATTGTCAGTTTTGTTGATGATGCATGAAAAAAATTTCAAATTCACCAGCTGCAGAAAAATCAAATGTTTTCTTGGCTTATTGCCCGGGGAAAAAAAAAAGTGAATTGTGTTGATTGAGCACGGAAAAAAAATCGCAAATTTTGTCCTTAAGTGTGTAAAAATCATGAAATTTGCTGATCAGGCGCCAAAGGATCATGAATTTTTGCAATCGTCTTTGATTTTGCATGTTTTCTGCAAAGGCAAAAATTCTTGCTTTTCACAAACATTTGACGAAATTAGCATTTCCTCAATCTTTAGTCAAAAATTGACATTTTTTCCATAATTATTTGAAAAAATATGCATTTTTTTTAATTCAAAATCCATTGATGAAATTCACAATTTTTCATGATCCTTTGATAAAATTTGCGTCTTTTCACAACTCTGTGATAAAATTTGCATTTTATTAGCATTTCTTTGATGAAAATTGCATTTTCCTGCAATTCTTTCATAAAATTTGCATTTTTCTGAGATCTTTTGGTGAAATTCACCTTTTTTTTCTTTGCTGCAGACATGCTACAGGCTCAGCAAAGAAAAAGTTGAACTTTCATGGCCTCATGGACCACTAACAAAATTTGCATTTTTTTTTGCAGCGTTTTAACAAAATTTGCATTTTTTGTGACCATCTGGCGATAATTGCACTTTTTTCGACAATCTTTTCAATGAAATTTGCATTTATCCATGATCCTTTCACAAAATTCGTGTTTTTTTCACATCCCTTTTTGAGAAAATCTGCATTTTTCTGCGATCTTTCAACAAAATTCACATACTTTCCGTGATTTTTTGACAAAATTCGCTTACTATCCGTGATCTTTGGACAAAATTTGCACAATATTTGTAATCTTTGGACAAAATTTGCACAATATTCGTAATCTTTGGACAAAATTCGCATTTTGTTCATGATGTTTCAACAAAATTCCCATATTTTTTCCCAGTATTTAAGCAAAATTGTGACTTTTCTCCAATCATTCGACAAAATCTGCATATTTTCTGCAATCTGTTTACAAAATATGTCTTCTTTGCTCGCTTTTTGGCAAAATTCTATTTTTTCTTTTGCAATCTTTTGACAAAATTTGCATATTTTCCAGATCTTTTAACAAAATTGGCATATTTCTCCTGATCTTTTGACAAAATATGCAGTATTGTGCATAAATTAGGCAAAAAA
This sequence comes from Maratus speculifer, assembly GCA_964019185.1. NCBI lineage: Eukaryota > Metazoa > Arthropoda > Arachnida > Araneae > Salticidae > Maratus > Maratus speculifer. The sequence continues at coordinate 183,194,965 of OZ025296.1, read as the reverse complement.
ACAGCTCTTAAGTGTCCTACAAAACGAGTAATTTCGTAAAAAAATCGTGAAAAACCGACAAATTTCATTAAAAAATCACAAAATAATATCTAATTTCCAACAAGATTCGCGAAAAAATGCTTAATTTCATCACAAAATCTCCAAAAAAAGGCAGATTTCCTCAAAAAATAGTGAATAAACGATAAATTTCGTCCAAAAATCGCAATAAAATGAAAATTTGTCAAACGATTTGCAAAAAACGGCAAATTTTGCCAAAAATCATGAAAAATGGCAACTCTCATCAGACATCATGATAAAAATGACAGATTTCATCTGAAGATTTGCAAAAAACCGGTAAATTTCGTCCAAAAATCGCAATAAAATGGAAAATTGTCAAAAGATTTGCAAAAAACGACAACTTTTGCCAAACATTCACGAAAAAATGCAAAATTTATCAAAATATCCCCCCCCCCCCCAAAAAAAGACAGATTTCGCAAAAGACCGGAAAGAAATGTAAATTTCGTCAAAGGGGCACAAAAAAAAAATTAATGTGAGAAGGGAATTTTTCTGTTATAAAAGCTGATTTTCTTGCTTCAAAATTGTGCCTTTATTGCTCTTAAAGCGGATTTTCTTGCTTCACAATCAGGGGCGTGCGAAAAGAAAATTGCACTTGGGGAATAATTAGAATTTGAGGCCCCTTCCCCTCTCGTAACTTTTTCTTGCGACAGCCTAAAAATGATGTTTGTAGTATAAATTTGACGCCCCTTAAGTTTCAGTGCTTTGGGGTTACAAACTATGTGCTCTTTTTTTTTTGTCAAAATTTGCGTTTTTTTTTGTGTTTAAACGCAACAAAATTGGTGAAATTTGCCTTTTTTGTGATATTTTAACGAAATTTCCCATTTTTTGTGATCTTTTCATGAAATTTAACGTTTTTTTCAGATTTTTTTTTGGCAAAATCTGGTTTTTGTGACTTTTTAACAAAATCAGCTGTTTTTCGTGATTTTCTAAAATTGTCTGCTTTTTTGCAATCTTTCAACAATATTTGCCTTTTTTTTTCACGATCTTTTAACAAAATTTACTTTTTTTTGCTTTTTTTCAATTTTTTGATGAAATTTTTGGATTTTTTCTTGATTTTTTGATGAAATGATGATTCATGGACATAATTCATGTTTTTACGCGATTCATGGACGTAATTTGCGTTTTTTGAGCAATTCATGAACGTAATTCGTGTTTTTTATGCGATTCATGAATGCAATTCACATTTATTATGCGATTTATGAACACAATTTGCTATTTTTATGCGATTTATAGACGTAATTTGCATTTCAGCTTTCTGCCAACAAAATTCGCGTTTTTTGAATGATTTCTGAAAATAATTCGCGTTTTACTACATGATTCATAGATGTAATTTGCACTTTTCATACAATTTCTGAACGTAATTATTGCCTTTTTAACATGATTGATGCGATCATTTAAGCGATTCATGCACAAAATTTGTATTTTTTAATGCGATTCATGCACAAAATTTTTATTTTTTTATGCGATTCATGCATGGAATTTATGTTTTTAACGCGGTCATTGGACAAAATTCACATTTTTTACTCAGCCTTTGGACAAAATTCACGTTTTTCATGCGGTATTTTGTCGAAATGTTGGATTTTTTTTACACGATTCTTTGTTGAAATGGAGGTTTTTTTACGCAATTCTTTGGTGAAATGCATGTTTTTACGCGATTCTTTATTAAATTTCATGCTTTTTTTGAAGACATTCGCGTTAACAGTAAATAATTTGTTGATAAAATTGAGGGAATAATTTTATTTTTTGGTACTAAAAAAAAATAAGTAAGTAAATAAATAAAAATTGTTTCTTTCTTAAAATTTTCTGCAAACTTCATAAAGTTTTCTGCGCACCGCGTGCATCTATATTATACATTTCTGTTCCAAATATCTTGCATAATCAAGAAAAATAAAATCTAAAACTGATTTAACTCATTAAAATGTTATGAAATAAAAATTCCTAAGTTAATTCAGAATTTTATGATATCATACACTACACAATGAATCTGAAAAATCAAAATGTCATATTCAAATGAACTTTTATTTTTCTAGAATTCGGCTTTTCTAAGAAGTCCATACTTCAAATGCAGTTTCAAAATTATACTCTTCAAAACACAAGGCAAAAACACACACACAAAAAAAAAAAAAAAAAAAAAAAAGAAAAGAAAAGGCAAAAGTTGAGCACTTGCAATTTGACGAATCAAATCGCTTGTTTGCTTGCCAAATGAAGAATTTAGTAGCAATTTGGCACAATGGCGAGCGACAGTGAGAACACTGAAGATAAGTCAAGTAATATTAATTTTGATTGATTTTATGACATAAAAATTAAAAATACAATTAAATTAAACCATAATTGAATAGTTTGATGTTCTTTTTCCTAAAGAAATGAAAAAAATTGTAACATTTTTGGGCACACAAATTTAAAAATAATACAGAATAAAATATTTATTAAAAATCTCTGGGTAAAACCAGCGGTGCATTTTGCAAATTTGAAAAAGGGCAGGGTGTTGCACCCTTTCAAAAATAGCCTAGAATGAACACTATACATGGCTTAACAAAAGTATTGAAATATTTTTCCATACATTAGTATAAATAGCTGGAAGAGAAATTGGTACTTACTTATTAACGCTACCGCAGCAGGAGTGACTCTATATTGGCCCATTTTCCACCGAAATCTGATATGTTACTTTGTTTTTAAATATAGTGTTTTGAATTTTGAAAGTGCTTTAATTTTATATAAAGTGTTTTATTTTATGATTTGTCAAAAAAAATTAAGTGTAGATTAAAAATCGCCAAACCTGTAACTGTGGTGGCGTTAATACATAAATACCGAGAAATTTCAACTTGTTAGGCGTTTTCTTGCTAAACTAAACTTCCGCAGTATACAGTATATATATATATATATATATATATATATATATATATATATATATATATATATATATATATATCAACCGGCAGATCAAATACAGGTCTGTTCAAAAGTATCAAAACCCATATTTGGCTATGGACATTAACACCTTATTTATCTAAAAAACGATGCTTTGTTCAACATTTCAGGAAGTGTTTCATAATATATGCTTGACGCATGCTTTTTCTTATTTGTTTGTATTAGTTTCAGTTTTGATATGTAATAATTTAATTTTTTTTTCTGATTTCATAATTCTTCTTAGAGTTTGTTCATACATATTATCAACTTTTTGGAAAATCTGGACTCCCTCCACCCTCCCGATATCAAATGTTATCATCTTTCGACCCCACTCCCCATAGTAATATCGTTATCAATGTCTAAATTTTCTTTTTTCACTTTTAAAATTTACTAAATTTGTTTAGAGTGACATATAAAATATTTTTTTTTAATGTTTTATTGATTCAAAAGAAGGGAAGTTAATAAAATACAACTTTATATATAAGATATAAATCAGCTTATGTATGAAATACATATGAAATAACACTTAAAATAAATAGTTACTTTTTAAAGGAATTTTATAATAGCTTTTTGTAACATAATCTATTTAACAGTAATAGTGTCTTCTTTCACTTACCGCTCATGAATGGGGAGGGACAGGAGGGGGTGTAGATAGAAATTTTTATCAACAAAACAAGCGAACAACATTCTTTCTCTTTTACCTATTAGTAAACATAAGTTTCATCTCAAATATATTAATTTTGCATTGTCGAACAGCGATTATGAATGCATACACATATAAAGAATAGGAATGTAAAACATTGGGGAATTCCATGTTTAGAATTATTCAACTTTATAATAATTTCGTAATTTCAATAACGGCTTTGCTTTTTCATAAAAATAGGCAAAAAAACATACTATTTTGAACCAAAGACCATGTATGTTACAAATAAAAAAGAGAAAATTTTGGTTGGATCAAAAATGATAACAATAAACAAACTCTGTCTCCCCCTAGAGATATCGTCTGCCAGTGCCAGACCCCCCCCCTTCCCCCTAAAATGATAATAGTTATATATGCACACCCCCCTAATATGGATAATTCCAAATATTTCAAATAAAAAAATAACAGGAAAAGAAAACACACTAGTTGACAATAACCCAAAAATTTCAAAGTATGAAACAGCTTGATAGGGCTTCATTTTAGAGCTAATTTTTTATTATTTAATTTAATTATCAATTAGGTCTTAAATTAATATTTTACTCATTTTAAGCAATCATTATATTTTTTAATATTTAATTACATTCAAATTATAGGGTCACCCGGGGTAAAATGGGTATATTTTATTTATTTTATTATTTTACCAGACAAATTTTTAAAAAAAATTTAAATTATGAACAAAGTGCTTACATATCTGGCAATACTTAAACCTTATAAAAACAAACTGGCGACACATATAATAGGCTTGGCAACCATTTTGTTTTACAGAAGATAGAACAAAGTGTTTTTAGTGGTTGAAAAACTTCTTTCCAGAAAAATATACTGGAAGAATTTTAGGAATAAACTGTTTGATATTTACAGAAGAAGGATTCTTCTAACTGAAAACTGTAAAATTAAGTAAATTTATTTACTCACAAAAATTTTATAGCGTTTTTTGTCATATGGGATAAAATGGGTATAGGTCAAGATATGAATGTATGAAGATTGATCAAAGTTGAAAGACCTTTGAAGGCAAATTGTTATTGATCCTATGTTTTAAATTGATATTATGCTTTGTTATATGAAATTAGGCTATTACTTATATCATTAATTTATCATTTATATTATAAATTAGGCTATTTCGGGTGACATTAAAATACATGCAAATTGATTAAATGTACAGGAACACAAGGTAAGAAAAATATCGTGAAATTAAATTAAAACACATTTTCTAGTACTGGCGAGGCTATAAAAAAACTCAGAGAAAAACGCAAGAGAGTACAAGCAAAGATAGGAGAAGTTTTAACTACAGAGCAGGTGGCTACAAGTCTTTGCACTAGGAACACACAAAAAAAAAAGTACAAACAGTTAAAAGAATCGAAGCAACCCATAAAATAGAAGTTAAGCCAAAGGTTTTCACTGCAATGAATCCAATGATTGGCGATTGAGTCCCTGTAAAATTTAATGTAAAGAAGTCTGTTCAAGAATTCACAGGTCTCATTATTGATATCCCTGATGAAGGTGAAAATACTGTGAAGTTTGCAACAAAGTCATCTGCTGGATTATTTTATTTCTTTCCAGAGAAAGACGATGTTGCTGATGTGAACGCATCCAAATTGTCAGAAAGCTATCTCAACCAAGCTGCAATAGTCCTTGCCAGTATACACTTTGCATGTAAATTTTTATTATGTTATACCTATCTGCATGAATTGCTTTTGATTAAACATTGATTTTCCAGTGTAATTTAATTTCTCATTTTTCCCTACAGATATTCATACTGATATCTATCTGCTTTTGAATTGCATTAAATAATAATAATAAAAAATACCTTTAAAGAGAAACACGATTCACAGCATGTGTGTAAACTGATGTGGTGGAGGATAGGATTTGTCAGTACTCTCATCTTATTTACATTAGTTTCATAACAGTGTTTTTATACATCAAGAAAAAAATATAAGCAAATTGAAGTGGGGAGTTTTTGAAGCCCCTTCCCTTCACCTTCCAAGTTTACACATGATTCAGAAGATGAAAGTACAAAACTCTTAAATGGTTTACACATTAATTATCGTGTATTTAAGTATATTTAATTTATTATTCAAATTTAACCAGCATATACCCATTTTACCCCGAACCATGGGGTAAAATGAGTATACACCGGGGTAAAATAGGTATAGTGTTTTACACAAAAATTTAAAAAAAAGGGAACCACAAATTATGTTTAATTTAGACCTAAGATACACAATGTCAAAAATATTGAACAAAAACATGAATTTATTTCACAACATTTCTACAATGAAACATTAAAAATAAAAAAGCTGATTTTTATATCCATTTTACCCCGGGTGACCCTACTCTTAAAAAAAATGCAAACAAAACATTTACACTATACATAACTGCTGGTTTGAAGATGTACCTATATATTTGAGAGAGTTTACTGTAATACTGTTACTAAAATCATTTTGATTAATATAAAAACGGGAGATTACAGATTAACATACAATACAGATATAGATATGCAAACATAACGTTTTTTACACCGAACGTTTTTTTTTTTTTTTTTTTTTTTTTTTTTTTTTTTTTTTTAAGCAATATGGATGCCATCTGAATATCGAATTTTAGATTTCACTCGGATTTAAAGAATCTTAAAACAGTGTGTTCCTTATGGGATATCTGAATACCTGCCTTTATTGTCAAAACTCAGATGTCACAATAAAATGTAGATCACGTGCCTATGTAAAATAAATTAGGCTGAATATTGATTAATTCGACAAACAAAATGCAATAGATGCAATAGAATACGTACCACAGAAAATCTTGTTTTCAAAGAAACAAGTCGAGTAACCTTTATATTAATATAAATATATAAAAATTGCGAATTGCACAGAGACGCCGAGTCGGAATGTAAACATAAACAAACAGCTCAGCTTCCATTTCCCGCGCGTCGCGTCGATGTTGCCACACCAACTTGATAAAAACTTTCCACTACAGTACTTCGGAAAAAATTATCATTCTTTGCAAGTTAGAAGTTTTATAATTTATTATTATTCATATTTCTTAATTATTTAATTTAGAATGTACTGTGTCAAGATACCGACCGCATTTTAGGCCAAATAAGAATTAGGACAATACAGTAATACAATTTAGATTCAATATTTTAAAATAATAATAATATTAATAATAATGTAAGTACTGAGTTTATCATTAGTAACTAAGGAGAGGAGAAGGACGGTTGCATCCATCATCTGCTCAAGGGGTGAGGCTATGCTTCTGCTGTCATTTGAAACAAAATGAAAAAGAAAATTCCGCATCCCCCTCCCATCTCTCCCCCCCCCCCACTCACACACACACAAAAAAAACTTTAAGGATTTTTTTAATTGCAAAATATGTAATGAAAAAACAGCAAAGGGCTATCAATATTTATTCCAATTATAAGTATACATGGGCTCTTAAGTTAAGGGAACATTTGCATTTGAGGGAAAGACACGTTTCATTGTAATAAAATGTTCCAACTAACTTGAAAAATCTCCTGATGTCAAGAGCCACACAGTTATATGCTCTGTGCCAAGAACTTTAGCAAGTTGGACATGTAGTCTAGAGGGGGGAGAAGCTCAAAATATATAACACTTATCTTTTCATCTCACTTATATTCATTTTTCAATTATTCACTAAAAAATCCAAACCTGAAGGAGTTGGGGAGCAGTCCGTAGAAAATGGGGGGGGGGGGGGGGTAGACGACAATGTTAAATTTAGACACTTTTACCAAGAAGGATTTCTGTTGCTCGGGAGGAGGGGGACATTGTAGAGTTACGGGGGTGGGCGTGCATTTTTTGCCTTTGAAAACACAAAATCACAAATCTTCCGGGGAGACATCTCATTGTTCTGGGGGGGAGGATCGCCCCCCCCCTCGGACGTTTTCCTGAAATCAACTCTGACAGATGGTACAAATTACCTGCAGCGCCGTGCGAAAGGGGGGGGGGAGAAGGGGCCGTTGCCCCGGGCGCGGAAATATACGGGGCGCAAAAATTTATGCTCACAACGTTATTTTTTGCCTGTTACAAGAAAAAGTTCCGGAGGGGGGGCGTCAAATTCAGCCTTTTCCCTGGGCGTATTTTCCTCTTCGCACGCCCCTGATCACCTGTTACCATCTCTACTAGAGCACCTGGCTTCGGTCCTTGTTTAAAAATAAAGTAGCAAAACAGTGTAATCGTACTTTTTTAAGTTAATTATTTTTTAGTTTAAATATCTAACAAATAATAAAATTAAAAAGTCAGAAGTTACTGTTTTTTAAATTTACCTGTCTAAAACAGAATTCTTATTCATACGGAAAACCAAAAAGGATATTATGCATTTATACTTCCTAAGACGGAAACAACCTGTCTAAGACGGTAATTTTACTTATTAAATTTCGACTTAGCAAATTTATATTTATAATGTGAGAGGAAAGAGGGCTTGCATTTGGATTGCTACCAGGACACGTGGTCTCTCTGTACGGCCCTGTGAAAGGGGGAGGGGGAATTACATGACAACTCTTTCCTCCTAAGTTCCCCAATTCCTGACACCACTGTACGTCATTACGATCAGTATTTGAAAGTGGAATTGAATATGAAATTGAATTAATTAACCACAAAATTCCTTTCCATGTTAATGTTACACCCCCCCCCCCCCCCCACGCACACACAGTGCACCTATTATTCTTGTTCTCGAGGTTTTTATGAATTTATGAAAGCCTCAAAAGTAATAATCACTATATGCATGCATGCAAAAAATAAGTAAATTAAAAAAAAAATAACTTACCAAATTGATCTTGAGATCCACATTGATTGCGATCAACACTCCTTATGGTCGTCATCATTGTAACACAGAAAGCCATGATTTCACAAGTGTGCCCATATGTGTTCCCAATCTGCTCTTAAATGTGTTCCCAAGTTTAGATTTAACAAATATTCTAAGCAGATCACTTTCGGAACACTTTCAGGACACTGTCGGCACACTTTCTTTATAGTGGAACACATCCGGAACACATTTCAGTACACATTAAGGTGACTGGAACACTTTTTTTCAATCAAAGTGCTCCACATGTGTTCTCAATGTGTGCTGGGAATTTGCAGTGTATATGTAGAAAAATAATGAAAGCTTGATCTCGGCCCGGTATGAGTCAGCTAAAAAAATATTAAAACGGGTTACACACAATTTAACTGTCCGATGCCGATCTCACACTGTAAAAATTACATTTTTATATTGATGCTGTCAAACTAGTATGGCTCGTGACGCACATTTATATATATTCTCGTTAAAACCATTTGCGTTGAAAATAGATCATATTTTATCGTTTCTGCTTAAATCTTCAGAACGGGCCGGCAGGCCCGAACATTTTTTCATCGGCCCGGCCCGCATGGCCCGTTCAATTTTTTTGCCGGCCCGGCCCGTTTATTTTGTTTGTCGGCCCGGCCCGTTGAGAAAACTATTCTGATTCTGCCGGCCCGGCCCGTGCAGACCTCTAGAAAGTGCTAAAAAGGGCAATAAAGCCTTTTCACACCAGTAAATAGAAACATAAATAAACACTATTTTTCAGGAGACAAATTCCTTAATAAATTAAGATAAAAGTTATTCTTCTTTTAAAAGTGGTGGGAAACCCAAAATTCCATTTTTAACGAATAAAATAATTTGGGCATTAATGGGTTAAAAGTAACTTCGATGCCAAATTTCAAATTTTTAGCCCCAACAGTGTCCCAAAAATCGCAGTTTTAGAACTTTTTTTTTTTTTTTTTTTTTTTTTCGGATGCATTTAAAATTTTGATTTCTTTTTCTTTTAACTATTTTCTAGGAGCAATTAAATATTAAAAGGATCAGCTGGTTCAAGTTTCCACCCTTAATAATTCCATATAAATCGTAATTTAGAACGTTTTTAGAAAATTTCCAAAATTTTTTCGCTTATTTTTTTTTTTCTTTTTTTTTTTTTTTTTTTTTTTTTTTTTTGAAACCGTTTTCCGAAAGCATTTATCTCTCTGAAGTAACTATCATGCCAACTTTTAAGTTTCTAACCGTAAAAGTATAACAGAAATCGCAATTTTAAAACTCTTTTTTTTTTTTTTTTTTTCAATTTAGTTCTTTTCCGCTCATTCAGCTCTTTTAAATTTCGATTTTTTTTTCTTTTTAGAAACCGCTCTTAGAGAACATTTACATCTTAAAAGTAATTACTATGCCCAATTTCACATTCTTAGCTCCTTCATTATCTCAAAAAATTGAAAATTTTGGAACGCTTTTTGCTCTTGCACCCCGTTGGGGAAAATGGTACAAACATGAAATACTGTTGACGTAGTAACTGTCAACATCGTTTTGTTGGCATTACTTTTGAAATCGGTTCGGTAGTTCAAGAGCTCAACAAACAAATATTTTTTTCTTTTTTGTATAATGTAGCCCAGCGAAAGTTTAGACAATGATTGATTACGCTTACGCATCTGTACTGAGAAGTATACAATGAATTGTTGTAACTCAACTGTCACATATTACTTGTGATTTATCCTTTAATCATAAAAAAAATGTTAAATTATACACTTTACAACTTTACATAATATATAATGACAAAATAATAATAATAATAATAACATTGTGGCAAAAGTATACACAATCTGTATATTTACAGGAAAATAACCATAAATTAAAACCAAACTGCACAATCTTACATACAGTGTCTCACAAAAGTGATGGGACACTTGTGCTTTATAAAAAGAAACTGCAATAAAATAAATAAACAAACATGTGCAAAAATTTTTTGGGTGTGTTTCATATTTAAAGTTAGTAACAATTATTACATAACATACATTTTGTCAAAATATTGAAATATTAATTTAGTAAAAATACAATTGTTCAGAACAGAGCAAAAAATGGCTCACATAAGTGATGGGACACTTACTTTTCCATCAAATATTTATCCAAAAATTTTACTTTTTAAAAGGTTTTAATATTTTGTTGGATTTCCTTTTACTTTTAAAACATGATTTAATCTTTTTGGGATGGATTCGACTAATTTTTTGGGGATTTCTGGAGTGATTTTACCCCATTCTTCTTGAAGCACCGATTTTAGTTGTTGTTTTGAAGAAATGGTGTGTTTGCGAATTCTTGATTCCAATTCTTGCCAAATATTCTCTATGGGATTTAAGTCTGGAGATTGTGGTTGTGTTTTTATTATTTCAGGACAGTTATATAGCAGCCAGAGTCTAACGTTCAGAGCAGTGTGCTTTAGGTCATTGTCCTGGTAGAATTTAAAATCGTTATGAAGGTTCAATTATCGTGCTGAAGATTTCAAATTTTGCTTTAAAATATCAATATACTTGTACTGATCCATTATACTGTCAATAAAAACAAGATTACCAACTCCAGCGGACGACATACACCCCCATACCATAACTCCTCCTCCACCATGTTTTACTGTTGGTACCAAGTTCTGTTTGCGAAATTCTTCCCTGGGTTTTCTCCACACCAAGATTCTACCATCAGAACCAAATATATTAAATTTACTATCAATAGCAAATATAACTTTATTCCAGTAATCAGAATTCTTATTTATGTTGGATTTTGCGAAAGCTAGTCTGAGTTTTCTATTCTTTTCACTTACGAAGAATTTTTTCCTGGCTACTCTACCGTGATATCCAGCAGATCGAATTACCCTTCTAATAGCCTCAGGATTAACAATTATTCCATATAATGCTTGTAAATCAGCAGCAACTTTTGAAGCACAATTTCTTGGATTTTTTTTTAATATTTCGAACGATAATTCGCTTTATTTCATTGGATAGCTTTGATGGTCGGCCAGGTCTTCTTTTATCCTGAATCATATGATTCTTTTTATATCGTTTAATGATATTGAAAACTGTTGAACGACTCAAGTTAACTGTTTCAGCAGTTTTTCTAATAGATTTTCCACGTTCAATATGCAAATTAATAACTAATTTTCGAATTTCAGGCGAAGTTTCTTTTCGTTTAGCATTCATGGCTACACAGAGCTAAAAAACACAAAAATTCCAAAACAAACTGGAGAGAAATACTGCAGACGATTTTATAAATTATTGCCAATTGCTTTTAAGTAAAAATAAAACCCCAAAAAATATTTTTATTGCTTATTTCAGACGATTTTTGTTGCATATATAATGGTGTCCCATCACTTATGTGAGCTATTTTTTGCTCCGTTCTAAACATTTGTATTTTTATTAAATTAATATTTTAATATTTTGACAAAATGTATGTTATGTAATAATCTTTACTAAATTTAAGTATGAAACACACCCACAAAAAATGTGTACATGTTTTTTTAATTTATTTGATTAGTTTCCTCTTGTAAAGCACAAGTGTCCCATCACTTATGTGAGACACTGTATATATTATAAATGTGAAAGTGTGTCCGAAAAATTGGAATGAAATTGGCTTCAAAACGGATGGATTAATGTCTTTGAATCTTTGCATATAGATAAGTTAAAGCCCGGAAATGAACATAGGCTAATTTTTAATTGATTTATTCAAATATTTTCCTTAATAATTTAAAATTTCATTTTTTTTCCCTTACAGAATCAATAGGCATTTTTTAGATAAAATTTAACAATTTCCCTTTCCTGTTGCCAATAAAATAGAAATCTGGAATGATAATTTCTCAGCGGCAATACATTTTCAATTGAGCAATTTCCGTGCAAAAAAATGAAAAGAAAATAAATATGACGCCATATTTGAAAAAAAAATAAAGAGAATATTTTTTGTTATATATTAAACATGTATATTTGTTTCTTTAACAAAAATTTTTCTGTCAAAAATGGCGACATAATTAGAAATAAAAAAGAATGAAAAAGAATAATATTTTCAATGAAATATTTTACTTGGAAAAATGTGACGTCATAGTTGAAATAAAACAGCTATTTTATAGTAGTCGTTAAAAATACAAGGGACATGGATATCAGTAATTATTTCATCTCGATAAATAATGACGTCATATTTAAAATGGATGAAAAATATTTTGTACTTATGCTAATTAAGTTATAAGCCACATACTAATGGAAATTTTCATTCAAAATTCATAATTATTAGTGTAATACATTTGAAAGGGGGGAAATAAAATTAATTAATAAGTTATAAGTACAAATATACAAATGAAAATTTTTATTAAAAACTCATACTTATCAATTGAAAATATTTTTTGTGGAGAAAAGACGGAAAATAAAACTACTGATTAATATATTTTTGACTTTTTTTTTTAACACTTTCCAAGAAAGTTGAAAAGTTACTATTCTTTCGGTTTGTTTGTCTGTCTGGCCGCTTTCTAACTTTCGTAAATTTCATGGCATGCCGAGTAGCCATGAAATTTTTGGACTAATTAACATTTACCTTAGCACGAATACTTATTGAAAATGAAGTTTCTACCATGATTAGTTTATTTATAGGGATAGTCAAAAATTTTCCTTACATTACGGCATTATGGGAAAAGATCGTTTCAATTGAATTTTACCGATGTTACATCCTGTGAAACATATTCAAATTTATATGCATTAACAGAGTGCTCTAAAATATGTATTTCGTAAAGTATGCAGTGAAAAGGACACTTATTATTCATTTACAGAGTCACACAGAAGAATTCCATTGCATAAGAATAAAGGCAGGAACAGTTTGCGACATATTTTAATTATGGTAAACGATTTCATGTATAATCAAATTGATATACGTTCTGAGGCTTAATGTAAGTTATTTCATGCATAATACGAAGTACTTAGCATTTACAGGGATACACAAAAGTTTTTAAATAGTATACATTCTATCCGACGTACTGTATATGATAGATGATGACTGTTGCATGGATGCATTTTGAATTATGATATGTGCTTTTAAGTTTCACTAAATGTATGCATATTAAATGGTGTGTATAAATGCTGATAGTCAACAATTTAGATATACATGGTTACACAAAAGATCTTGGAAAGGCTACTGAATATGAGCGTAATTTACTTAAAGGTGGTTTTTAAATAAAATATGCATTTTTATTTTGAACTGCATTCAATAAACTAAGAAATGTTTGTTGTAAGATAAAATGATATACAGAATCACGCAAAGAACTGGATACATGGTTGTCTTCCGATCATAATTTCTGAAAATATAATTTAGGTAGTAATAAGGAATATTTTTGTTTGAACTGAAGTTTAGAAAAATACTTTCGTATATTACAGGTATTAGGTAAATTACAGGGCTGAACAAAGAATGTTTCTATCAAGTCGCTGAAAGGAAAATTTAAACCAGCAAAAAAAAACGGCAAATAGGGATCATCAGAAGCTTTTTTACTATAAATCGCGATAAAAAATTAATTACACATGTTTTTAATCAACGAATTCTTTTGCTTGATTGATCAATTGATTCTTCTTTAAATATTATGTAAACGAAGTCACGGGTAACAGCTAGTTAGTGAATAAATGTGACTTTTGGCCTCAGAATAGTCACTGAAAAAGACCCGGATACTAATGTAAAGTCTATTGGAGCGTTCTTTTTAAATATCTCGCTCAAATTTTAACATTTTGTTTTCATAGGACAGCTGAGGACGATCTACAACCGGCCTAGTTTTTACTTTTTCGATTTCGCTTAGATATTTTTTATATTATAATAGTTTTAATTTCAGAACCGGTTTAAACCGGCCTGGAACCGCACAAAACCCTTATGTGATCGAGCACAAGAAAAATTCCTTTATTTTATGGAAGAGTAGCAATAGGGGAATCTAATCATCCCTGTCTGCCGGAAGCGAAGTGGTGCATAAGCCAAAAATTAATACAGTCCTCCCCACTTAATCGGGTAACGGATAATCGAATACCCTGCTTATTCGAATAAAATCCTCCGGAACCGAATTTAATCCCATTGGGCTAATGCTATTTTTCCCCGCTTAACCGAATACTTTTCACGAAATGTCCTCGCTTAATCGAATAACAAATGAGTGAGACAATTTGAAAAATGGACGTGAAAAACATGTTTCAATTGGAATTTCCACCACACTTTTATCATTTTCGGTTGTTACACAGAAAACAAATTTCCAGAACTCCCAGCATGGATTTCGCCTGGCAGGTGAAGGGTGTCAAGGGAGTTCCCTTCCTTGTTCATTTTTTCGAATTAATTTCAAAAATGGTGACATAAATTGGACAGGAATTTCGATCAATTTTGTATTTTGTTTACTTTCGCTTGTCAAAAGACTTCTTTTTCACTTTTTCGATTTTTTACAATTATTTTTAATGGAGACATTTTCATTTTCAAAACCGGTCCCGAAACAGAAATCATCCTCTTTTAAAATATCCGCGATAAAAATGGAAAAAGTTAAAAACGACGACGCCTTTTGTACAGATCGATCTCAGCTATCCATTGCAAAAAAAGATCATTTAAAAATATTGAAATGCAAAAGAGATAGCTTTATAAATTTTTCTATAGCATTAGCATTAACGAGCAAATCCTTGAAGTAACCCTTCAATAATAATGTGTTGTCATTTAGAGGTTCAAGATGGTAATTATGATACCATTCGAAAAAAATCTCGTCCATTTTTTACTCTAAAATTTCACATAAACCGTTTTCATCTATTTTTTTTAAACCTGTATAAATTACGTAAATTAAATTTTAATAACAAAATTTGGATCCAATTCACATTCTGCATTAAATGCAATGTTAACAAAATGCATGTGTTTACTGTCATTGAACTATTTCGTATTTACATGTCATTTTGTTTTTATTTCAGTTTGTATTATTCTATTAAAGTTTTTAACGATTTTCTTACTCTGGTAACTAAATATACTATATTTAATAATTATGTCATTTTATTGCACCTTAAATATTACATTTATATGCCTCCCCGTTTAATCAAATACCCCGCTTAATCGAATATTTTTTCTGGAACCGTCGATATTCGTTTATGCGGGGACGACTGTACCACTAGTGGTTGACTCGTATATTTTATGTTTTCATGCACCCAGTTTTCCATGTTTTCATACTTTTAATTGCACGACAAACACAATGTTAAACCACAATGTTAAACGTACGAGTGAACCACTAGTGATACAAATTTTTGGCTTATGCATCACTTCGCTTCCGGCAGACATGGATCATTAGATTCCTCTATTACTACTCTTCCATAAAATAAAGAATTTTTTCTTGTGCTCGATGACTTAGGGTTTTGTGCGGTCGGCTCTTGGATTATTACATATGTTTGCGAGCTCACTGCATTCTTATCAATTTGTAGTGAGATTTCAGAGCTGGTTGTTTTATCATTTTCATACAAACTAAATTTTTATCTTTCTTTAATTCATCTACGAATCGTTTCCGCTGACACAGAAAGTTTTGAAACATTTTTAATGGGACTAGCAATCATCATTTGTGTAGATACCAGTTTATGAATCCTTTTATCATCTCATTTTCTTGTCACACGAGGCCTTCCAGATCTATGCTTTCCTTTGAAAGAATCACTCTTAAACAATACTTAATAGACAAATTTTTTGGACAACTCAGATTAGCTGAAATTTCTGCAACAGTCTTCCCTTTCGATTTCAGTTTCCATACTTCGATTATTTTATCTGACCGAATATTTCTAGCTCGCAGCATCTTCGTTAACTGATGTTATTGAGCGAAGCACTTAGATACTTCATGCATGTGTGTGACGTGTTAAATTTGAAATTTGCATTTTTCCGCGAACAGGTACCAAAAATCAAGAGATTTTCTAAATTTTTGCAATATGCGAATTCCACTGTTTTTAGTCAAAGTAAATATTACTTTATATTAAAACCGTTATTTCCGCCCTAAAATGTTTAAAATATGTTTAAAAATCAGTACAGCCATTTGTATAACCCAAGAGTTTCTATTTTTTATTTAAAGGTTAAATATCACCATTATTTTTGCTAAGGACTGTATAAGATTGTGCAGCATTTGTTCTTGAAAAATAATGACAAGTAATTTTTTATACAAAATTCAGCAACAGTAGCTGTTGATAGGAGTGCTGACATGCTTTAATTCATTGCCAACTTCCTCTTAATTTCTGAGTACCAAAAAGTTAAATTTACGGCTGGAGATAAAATTAGATTAGAAAAGCGGGAAAAATTCAAGGTAAGGCTATTGTGTGGAATTTTAACATTGCAGCTCACATCTGTAAAACAGTAAAATCTAATTACTGAACTTTGCTCTATCTTTACCGTCAGTTGATTCTGATATAAGTCAAAAGCTTTTCATTACCACTCTTTTTTTTTTATGTATTCAATGTTTCAATAATTCAATGTTTATGTACTCAATTATGTATTTTTTATGTTTCAAACTTTCTTTTTATGTATATAATTTTGTGATCGATTATTTCCATTCACTTCCTAATAAATTAGAATCTGTCTGTTTTTTTTTTTTTTTTTTTTTTTTTTTTTTTAAATTAAGGTAACTAGAGCTGTCACCGCTGCTGTCAATGAATTTTTTTTTTTTTTTTTTTTTTTTTTTTGTGACTGGGAGTATTTCATCGTAATACAGCCGAGCTTCCTTTTAATGATATCCCTATTTCAGGGTGCATTCAAAAAAAATATTTTTCCACCTTCAACAGCTCGGAATTTTCTGAGAAATTTTCAGATTCATTTTTAAAAGTAAAAACATGTAACTTGCTGAGGTGATTTTTGAAGAGATGTATAAGAGGCCGTATGATTTCATTTTTCGCTCAATTCATTAGAATTTGATGTATAAACAATTGTTTTCTCAGTATGACCATTTTTTTCGTTCCCCAGATCTCTCGCTTCGGAAAATTTGGTTAAAAACTCAAACTGGCACGACACATTTTGTACTTTCTAAATGAGACGAATTTGCTAGTTTAACGCATTTGAGAGCAAAAATGAATCTAAAAATAAATTACAAAATAAGCCGTTTGTATTGGATTACATCCTTAAATTCCACTTTGGCTGTAAACTTTGAGTCAATTAGTTTGAAAGCCGTAGTCAAATGAAAGGATCTTCTCCAAAATTAATGAAAAAAAAAATAGTTTTTTTCATACAAAGTTTTAAAAATTATTCGTCTACACTTATACGTACCTACCTTTTGCTCATTTGAATTAAGATTTTTGAGTCTTTAAGGTACAGCTATTATATTTAAAACTTCGTCATTACTACAAAAAAAAAAAAAAAAATAAAAAAAAAAAAAAAATAAATAAATAAAAAATAAAAAATAAAAAATAAAAAAAATAAATAAATAAAAAATCGCTTCCTGACTGATAAATCATATTAAGCAAGCATTTAAAAATTTAAAAACCCAGAAACCAACAATGAATTCATAGGATAGTCCGACGGAAGGCAGGAGATTTACCCTCGGAGCACTAAAATGTCCCTCTCGAAAGATTTGAGATTTTATGCTTATTGATGGTCAAAAAGTGCGAATTCCATCAAATAACCATTTAAAATTATAATAGATTTTTTATTTTCAAAACTTTCTCAAATAGTAGGCGCAATGGCGGATCTAAGAGGGGGAGTGCGATGGGGCAATCTTCCCCTCCAGAGCGAAATAAAAAATCTCCAGAATGACATTAGATGTCCACACAGTAAACAGATCGCACTTAAGGTGAAGAAAGGCGCGACCCGACCCCACTCGGTTGTATATTGTGTTAGCTAAATATATAGAGTAACTTTTGTAAAAATCTCAAAAACTTAGCTTGAAATTTCTGAAAGTGATTGTCAACTTAATAAGTTCAAAATACGTTGTTCCCAAAATGAAGCAAAAAAAATGAAGGTTTATATCCAAATAACATGCCATATTGTGTATTCTATATTGACGCTAATCAATGGATATATGGATACAGTCCCTTATCTTTTTGCTTCATTTTGGGAATAGCGGATTTTGAGCTTATTCCATCGGCGATCACTTTCAGAATTTTCAAGCTATGTTTTTGAGACTTTCACGAAAGTTGCTCCGTACATTTAGTCAATACAAGATGCAAATGAAATTTTGACACATGCGCAGTGAAAAATTATCTTGTAAACCTGCTCATTTTTCAAACAATTTTTATCATTTTTTAATTCTGATAACAGGGTACTGTGTACAATGTTGTTTATCATACTTTCTGAAAAGAACATTTTTTTATATTAACTCTGATAAAAATATAAGAAAAAAAAACTTGGAAAATTTTGGGACTGTTTTTATAAAAACTTTAATTTTACTACAAGTATGCATGCTATCGACATAAAAATGAACATAATTTATTATAATAAGTCACTTAATCATAATCTACAGTTAGAACGCTTTTGCTTCTTTAGTTTTGACAGGATTATCCAAAAGATATTACTTCTTTTTCAATTTGTTGACGGTCCCCTATGGAGTTTCGGGGAAAATCTTAACGTAAATATGTGACCTATACTATTATGTTTATACACTTAGAGTTTCAGGATAATTCCTCGTGTATTTTTCTAAATATTTAACAAAATGTCTAAAATAACAAATGGCCAATCACCTTTGACAATATAGTGTGTAATGTTTTTATATAAAAAATTATTTTGATTTTTTGAAAAACTGGATCAACCCGAATTCGACTCTCAAGAGTGAAACCTAATCCGGAACAAAACCGAACTCGAAATAATGCAAGTCAGCCTGACTCAAACCGGGCCCCATAGTAGAAAAGTAGAAATAAACCGACCCGCAATGAAAAGTATTACCTAACCTCCAAATTTTTAAATCACTTTCCCTTGGGGATTCTCTAGATACGCCCTTGATATATATAAAATCAGAAGAGAGGGTACTTCTAAGAATTGCACTTAAAACAACTTCATTTTTTAAATATATGACTAAAAATTTTTATTTGACCCCTGAGCATACAGTATTATCCTGCTGACTCGAACCCGAAAATTTCTTTCGAAATCAAACAAAACCCGACCAAAATATTTTCGTCGATCTGAAACTGAAATGAAAGAAAAATAATCCAAATTTTAATGAAATATTAAAATGTAGTTGGCATTTATATCTTTAATATCAAATTTATCAAGGGTGTTTTTAAATCAAAAAGCGCAATTTTGTGACATAAGCTTTAATTTATTTTTGTTCGGAAATGCATGAAACTAGCAGGTGTTATTATTCAGAAACTGTCTAATTGCAAGCAGTTTTCTGTTTTTTTTTACAAATGCAATAAATCTTTCATGACAAGCCTTCAAAATTGACGTTTTTGAACACATTTCCCGACGAAAGCAGAAAAACCGGTCGAAAATCAGAAGAAAAACGGATGATCACGTGATCGAAATAACTTAGAACTGGATAGGTAATACAATTATCATAAAATGGAAAAATAAGTTCGATTCGAAATCGCTTCCATAGTCAGGCCTTCCAATTTTATATCTTTCTGTTAAAAAATGAATTTGTAAATGTGTCAAAACGTTTTGCGCTTGTTGGCGTAGCAGTTGAGAACAACCTTAATCACTTCTATTAATATCCAAATAACTGTAGATACATTAAAAAAACGGAAGCAACCGAAGGGGGCGTCTAAATTGTTGAAAAGTATTCGCTAAATAGAGGTAGCTACTATTCTCCCCGAATAGTAGAATCCGTATTGAGATTTTAATGTATATGCTAACACTTACGAATAGCAGTTTTCAATGTAAAAGCTTAAAAATAGTAAAACTTAATTATTTGGAAGTGTCGGTTTTAGAGCTAATACTGCATATAGTTTTTATCGAGCAAAATATTTAGACTTTCATTTGAAATTCAAATCAACCCGAATCCTTTTCGCGAGAATGAAACTCCAATCTGAAAACGATCCGAACCCGAAATAATGTAAATTAATCTGACCCGAAAACAACGCTTAGATAAAAAGCAGAATTCAACTCAACTCTCAACAAAAATGTAAAAATCAAGCCATCCTGCAACAAGAAAGTAGAAATAACCAGACCCAAACCCGACCAACAGCAAAAAAGTAGGAGAACCGGACCCAAACTCGACCCGCAGCAACAAAGTAGAATTGAATTGGACCAGCAGTAAAAAATAGAAATGAAATGAAGTGGACCCAAACACAATTCCCAGCAAAAAAAAAAAAAAAAAAAAAAAATAGGAATTAGCTTTAACAGTAAAAAGTAAAAGTAAACTGGACACAAATCCGACCAACAATGAAAAAAATTATCCCCGACCTCAATCGTGGGTCCGATTGGAATCTCCAAATTTTTTTAATCACCGAAATATTATAGTGCTGCCATCTCTTAGAAGAAATTAAACATTTTATCTGACACACGTTATATGAATATTTTATTAAATTTCAATTTATTTAGCAACAAACTTTGCGGCAATCAGTTTCAGTGACGTAATCGAGGAGAAAATATATGGAGTTCAAGTATCCTACAAATTTTAAAATAAACTATTAAAAGTAATTTTTTTCATAGAAAGTTTTTAAAATCTTTTGTTTTTACAGTTATACATACTTGATTTTTCTTCCAAACTAAGCTGTTAAACGAAAAAATATATATATAGCGTTTGCTTTATTGAAATTAGACTTTTTATTCCATCTAAACATAGCTATTTTATATAACATCTCGCCATTACTACAAAAAATAAAAGAAAGAAAAAAATTGCAATTACAGTCGGACCCGCTTAATCGGGTAACGGATAACTGCATACCCCGCTTATATACATAGAATGTCGTGGAAAAGAAACAGTCCCCATAAAGTTAATGTTAAAAACATTCGTTTAATCGCATAACAATCCCTGGTTATTGGCATAAAATATTCCCAATCTAGTAATCCAGATTTTGTTAATGCGATGAATGGAAAAAAAAAAAAAAAAAAAAAAAAAGGCACAAAAATATTTTTTTTTTTGTAATAAAAATGTGTGATCTATAAAATAAAAGAACTGAAATCGTTGTGAAAGAATAGATTTTATTCTTTTAACTCTTGGAAGCACAGTTGATTGTGAAAACACTCGATTTTCTTTGAAAGTTGTCATACATATAGCGACTCAATATGCCAGTGAAACTTTTTTGAAAATACTGGAATTGGGGGGGGGGGGATACAATATGGACGGTCAAGAGAATAAAAGAACAATATTTAGCACCAGAAGCGGAGAAATGCGTGTCTAGAGCAAGAAAAAACAAACAAAAGATTTTATTTGAAGACAACTAATAAAGGACAAGTTGGCAAATATTGAAAAATTAAAGAATTTATGCAGAAATTTATTAATATTTTGAAAACAAAAATTTGTTATTTTACTTTTTTTTAATTTTGACTTAAATTACATAAATTTTAATGAAAAATTAAGCCATGCAACGTAAATAGTATTATAATACAGGCAGTTTGATAGATTACATCGTCATATATTGAGTAATTATAAATAATTGTGTAAACTGTTCTTGTTCATTAATATTTATCATGCATGTGGCATAGAATCAAATGATAAATTATACTAATAACGATTATTGCCACCCTCACTTAAATGCATTCCCGCTTAATTGCATACTGTTCAGTGGAACCAAATGTATGCAATTAAGCAGGGGCGTGCGAAGAGAAGACTGCGCCCGAGGCAAAGTTTCAATTCGGCACCCCCCCCCCCCCCAACTTTTCCTTGTGAAAGGACAAAAAATGACGCAGGTAGTATAAATTTGGCGCTCCTAAATATCCGCGCCCGGGGCGATCGCACCCCATTTCGCACGGCGCTACAATTAAGCGGGCCGACTGTAAGTAGAACCCCGATAATCCAGATCGTTTTTTTCTTTTTTTTTTCCAAGTTTGACAAGCGATTGGCTAATTTCCATAACATTAACTTGCTGCATCGTCGTATTCTGAATTAAAAAAAAAAAAAAAAAAGCCTTTTTTACAAATTGCTTTTTAAACTTGAGAAAAAAATGAAAAAATCGATCCGGATTATCGAGGTTCTACTACATTTTGTCAAATCATTTCAAAAGCATCCAAAAACCCCAAAACCTGTGGTAAATTTAATAATGGGTGACCCCCTCAAAACATTCAAAGAAAAACATTGGGAAATTTAAGATTTTACGCTTATTGATGATCAAAAAGGGCAAATTTGGTTATAAACATTTAAAATTATAATATAATGGTTTTAAAATTCAAAAAGTGTATCAAGGGCAGCCTGTCTTCAAAATTATTTCAAAAATTACTATAGTGCTGCCATCTCTTAGTATAAATTAGAACCTTTATTGCTCAACAAGCGCAAAATGTTTTGACACCTTTACAAATTCATTTTCTAACAGAAATATATAAAATTGGAATGCCTGACTATGGAAGCGATTTCGAATCGATCTTACTTCTCCATTTTATGATAATTAAATTATCTATCCAGTTCAAAGCTATTTCGATGACGTAATCACCCGTTTTTCTCCTGCTTTTCGACCGGTTTTTCTGCTGTCGTCGGGAAATGCGCTCAAAAGTGTCAACTTTGAAGGCTTGTTATGAAAAATCTATTGTGTTTTTTAAAAAACAGAAAATTGAGTGCAATTAAACAGTTTCTGAATAACAACACCTGCTATTTCCATGCATTTCCGAACAAAAATAAATTAAAGCATGTGTCACAAAGCTACCCTTTTTGATTTAAGAACACCCTTAAAACGCATTACGTTAGTGGCAATCAATATTAAGGCACACACTAGACCGATAATAATATAAAGTATATGGGAGCGTTTTTTTTTTCAAATATCTCGCTCAAATTTTATTTTATTTTATTTTTATTTATTTATTTTTTTGCATAGGATAGCTGAGGACAATCTACAACCGGCCTAGTTTTTAGATTTTCGAGTTTGCTTATATATTTTTTATATTATGATAGTTTCAATTTCAGAACCGGTTTTGAAATTTCAAATAATTAAAAAAAATCTGAAACCAAAATCAAAAAAGTAAAAACTAGGCCGTTTGTGGATAGTCTTCAGCTATCCTATGCAAAAAAAAAAAAAGGTACAAATTTTAAAATCTGAGCGAGATATTGGAAAAAAAATTTCCATAGACTTTACATTATCATCCGGGTCTTTCTCTGTGCCTAGTGTGAGGCCTTAATGAGGTAATCAAGAGAAAGATTTATGGAATTAGTCTCATTCATCGGTAAAAATAAGTGGATTTTTTTATAGAAAGATTTAAAATTAAAAATCGTTCGTTTTCACACTTATGCGTGCCTTTTTTATTTTTATTTTTCTTGGGAAAAAAAAAAGAACAATTTTGTTTGTTGAATTAAAACACTTTTTTTTTTCAGTCTTAGCGATAACTATTATATGTAACATTATTAGTACAACAAATCGTTTTCAGTTCTCTTTAACCTGTCAAATCATATCAAACAAGCATTCAAAAATTTAAAAACTTAGAAATTTGTGATGAATTTTGGACATAACCAGCGGTGTAGCGGGGAGTATACGGAGCTATACTCCATATATTTTTTGCTTCTCAAATAAAACTATGATGCATATTAGATTAATTTTTAAACACGATTATTCAATCGGTAAATTTTTTAGAACAGATGTAATTTTTCCATTTTTGAATTTCTAGATGCTAAATTCAAAAATGGAAAAATTACATCTGTTATAATAAATTTACTGATTGAATAATCGTGTTTAAAAATTAATGTAATTTCGTATGCAGCGATTTTCTGCAGTTCCATATATTGACCTTCGATTTATTCTGTTGAACTGATCCAGAGACCAGATAAAGTGATCGTTGAGGTTAATTGGGTAAAATAGTCCTCCAGAGTTCGTGTCCGGGAGAGCTCAGTTGGTAGAGCATTGGCGGCTTCAGCCAATACATCCCTGGTTCGAATCCTGGCCCGGACTTTTTTCACCCAAAATTCAAAAATGGAAAATTTACATCTGTTATGATGCATAGTTTTTTTTTTTTTTTTTTTTTTTTTCCCCGACTACAACACTGGGATAACCCGAATGTTGGGAGGGGCGGAGGGACGCTCGGAGCATTAACAGTTCCTGCTCAAAAGATTTGAGACTTTATTCTTATTAGTGCCGAAACTAGTCTTTGTTGTACCAGGGACAAGCATAAATTTTGGTGCCCTCCCCCCTTCCAACTCGTATTAAATTTACAAAGATATTTTTATTAAGTTTCAAATTCAAATAGCTGACTTATTAAAAATGTATAATCGCAAAATATGCTACACTGAATTAATGCCACACTGGTTTTTGTTGTGTAAACTGTTGTTTCTGGGCCATCATCTTGAAGTAAGGTGTTATTTTGGGTTTTATTAATGAATTTCCCAACTTTTGTATGTCGTATAAGATTTTTCAGTCTATCTTTGTATTATGTTATTAGAGTCCTTGGAAAGCACCATGGCTAATTCTAAATTTAACTTTGTGGACGATGAAACTTCAGCCCAGCCCCCGGCTGTCAATGTCGATATGGCTGAAAATGAAGAGTTTCTTGACATGTGATAGCAAAAATAATAATATTGCCAATTCGTCTGCTTCAACGGAGTCACTTCTTCTAATGGCTGCCGAGAATGACAGAGAGCGATTTAATAATTTTTTTACAGAGCTCGGAGACTAACTCTGTCCTCCATTGAGATCCTAGGGCTGTGCAGGCTGAGATTGAAAGAAAAATTGCTCATGCTAACAATACCGAAGATGTCAGATCCACAACAGCTGGAAGCTAAAGTAGTCAAATGTGGCAATGCCAGCACTTTCTTCTATTAATACTTTTTAAACAAGTTGGAAATTGCACGTGAAGCGTAGCAAATGAGGTGCGTTCGTACGGTAGCGCAGTTTTAAAAATATCACTCCCTTATATTAATCTCATAAAATTGTAAATAATTACAATTAAAATGCGCAACAAACAATGTTATCCCTATACTATAATGCAATGGAATACTCTTGTGTGGCCCTGTAAATCAATAACAACACCTTTGCACCACAGATTATGCAAAATGTATATTATAATATGTACTTTATAGATGCATATCAATTTTATTACGTTCGGATAAATGTAACACCATTAAAATGCATTTGAAACATTTTACCCCATTAACCGTAATGTAACGGAATACTTTTGATTGTCCCTGTAATTGAAGTATGCATCAGATTTTGATAAAATTTGAAATAACTTGACAAAATTACGTAATAATTATGTATTTAAAATTTCAAACGATTAAAATGCATTTGAAACTTTTCCCCCATTGACCGTAATGTAACGGAATCCTTTTGATTGTCCCTGTAACTGATCTATGCATCCGATTTTCATAAAATTTAAAATGACTCGACAGAATTATGTAATAATTATATATTTTAAATTTCAAACGATTCGGTTGGGTAGTTTTTGCGTTGTTATATGCGGACGGACTTTCAGACGGACGGACAGACAGACGGACGGACTGAACGACAACAATAGGTGCTACGTATTTACATAATTACGAACGCACCTAAAAACGTAGGTTAACAGTCCTTCCTGTAACATGATTTATACCAAAATTCAATCAGCAACAACTCATATCGACTTCTAACTGAATCTGAATTTTGATGAAAATATTTGCATTAATTTTTGAAATACACCTATTGCAAAAATCATGAAAAAATGCAGCATAGCACCTTACCACTCATTTACACCAAAAAATAAACAGCACTAATTTATTCCAGGGACTAACTCAATCTGAAATTTGATGAAAATCTGTGCATTAGTTTTTGTAGTAGAGCTAGGGCGATATCATGAATGATGCAGCCCCACATGTTGGGCAATTTACACCAAAAAATAACCAACACCAAAGTGTATCAAGTACTAACAGAATATGAAGTTTTGTGAAAATCCATGTATTACAGAGTGGCTACAGAAATGGTGAAAAAAAGTTCCCTGATTATCTGTATCAGATTTCCCTGATTCTTATTATTAAAGAACATATGCCGTATTTTTTTTAACATATGTTTTCTCGTATAACACTTATCCAGCTAGCTAATATTTCTTTGCAGGAAAAAACAAAAATTACACAGTATTTATAAAACATTTCACAGTTTTATAAATCCAAACTCAAATGTAACCAATAGATATACGATGACCAGAAAATTTCATTTTCTGAAGAATGTTCAATTCGAAGACATCTACATCTGATGTGTTAGCTAATTAAATTAAGCCTGCCACCTGGTCAGATTATATTAATGTACCATTTAAAAAAGGCTGAAATTGTCTTCAAATATAAATGCTATCAAAAAAAAAAAAAAAAAAAAAAAAAAAAAAAAAAAAAAAGGCAATATGATCCTGTCAGATTGTGTTAAATATAAAAAAAATCATATCATGTGTATATTTTTTAAAATGTTGGGGAAGGCTAACCAGCATATGAAAAAAATATAGTATATATTTTCACCTCTAATAGTTATTAAAATCATACATTGAAAATATTTTTAATTATAGAAACAAGATTTTTAAAAAAAAATTAACATAATTATTAACCAATAGTCAAGCAAATTTTGAAAGGTTTATCCTTTAGAAAATAAAAAAAACAGGTACCAGAATTATGAAAGGTGAAATCAAAATTATCATAAATACATTAACTGTATGCTCCACTAGAGGTAATTTTGAATACCTATGGGTGCAAGTTTGAAATTTTGCCAGGACTGAAAATATTTTGAATCCCCCCCCCCCTCCCCCGAGTGAACAAATACGCACATGCATGATTAACATTTTTTTCATGAGCGTTTGACGAAATTAGCTTTTTTCCCCATGATCTTTTGACAGAAATCATGCCTGTTTAACAATCCTTTGACAAAAAATCACGACTTTTTCGCGATCTTTTAACAAAAAAATCGTGATTTTTTCGTGATCCTTTGTCAAAATTCGCGACTTTTTCGCGATCCTTTGACAAAAATCGCGTCTTTTCCACGATCTTTTGACAAAATTCACGCCTTTTCCTCACTCCTTTGACAAAAAATCGCGTTTTCTCCGTAATTCTGACAAAAATAGCGTTTTTTCCGCTATCATTTGACGAAAATCACATCTTGTTTTGCGATTCTTTGAAAGAGATTACGTCATTTTCGCGATCCTTCGAGAGGAATCGTGTTTATTTTGCTATTCTTTGACGAAAAACGAGTCTTTTTTTGCGATCTTTTGTCAGAAATAGTGCTTTTTTTCCGCGATCTTTTCACAAAAATCACGTATTATCAGCAATCTTTTGAAAAAAATCGTGTCTTTTTTTCACGATCTTTTGACGAAAAACGCTTTTTCCTAGATCTTTTGACAAAAAATCGCATTTTCTCTACAATTCTGACAGAAATAGCATTTTTTCCACGATCATTTAAGGAAATTGGCGTCTTTTCCGTGATTCCCTGACGGAGACTGTGTCATTTTCACGATTTTTCAACGGAAATACGCTTTTTGCGATAATTTGACAAAAATCACGTTTTATTCATAATAATTTGACTAAAAATCGTGTCTTTTTGCGTCATTTTCGTGATCATTTTTCGTCGTCAGAGATTTTTCCGTCCTCGGGAACTTTTAAAAGACGCAATTCCGCCCTGTGGACGGAAAACTTGCACCCATGCCACTGAATAACTTTTGTCAATATTAAATGTAATATTTTATGTATGTTAAAAATGAACTTTTTATTTAAAAAAAAAAGTCCGGACCCGATTAAAATGAAAGAAAATCAAATTGCATCCAGTGGTAATTTCTATCTTTCTCCCAATTTAAAAAATATACTAAAAATTCATAAAAAAATTAATGTTATCATTTTATTTATAATTTAAAACAATAAATAGAAAAGAACTTGTTTAAAAGATTTAATGATAAAAAATGACAAAGGAAAAAAAAAAAAAAAAAAAAAAAAAAAGATCTCACATTGAAACATATTTCATTATTGGCTTAAAAGCCGCCTGTTCGGCGACGAATCAATCTTTTCGGTAAGATAAAAAAACTTTTACATAGAGAAAAATTTTCTTGATTTTTTAATATTTTTTAAAAAGTTACCTGATATTTCCTTTTAGTGTTTCAGATACAACAGCCACAAAATCTGTGTCATACACAGACAGACATTTTGTAAAAACATGCTTTTTTGGGATCTCTGACCCCTAAAACATGTAAAACTGTCGGAAACTGGAATTCGAAAATTTTTACAAATCCAATACTTCCTTCTTGTAAAGATAATAGAAAGCAAAATATAAACTTTGGATCTGCTTTAAAAGAAAATTAATGCAAAATAAACTATTATTATTATTATTATTGAATAGTCAGCTATAAATAAAATCAATTTTACAGACAATAGAAGCAATATAACATATAACAGATTCTTAATTGATTAGAGTTCAGCTCTTGGTAAAATACATGATGTGCATATGTTTTCTTACTTGATTATTTAACTATTGTACACTATTACCAATACACAATATTATACAACCCTATGGGGTTTCAGGAAAATATTTTCATGAAAATATATGACATATATTTTTTTATACACATAAGTTTCAGAATATTTCCTCATATATTTTTCTAGATATTTAAGGCTGTTCTCAACTGCTCCACTCAACATGCGCAAAACATTTTGACGCATTTACAAATTTATTTTTCATTTATTTTTCATTTTTTATAGGGAAATTGATCATGTTCTCAATCCAAGTTTGACTGTTTTATGCGCTTTCATCAGATAATTCGGTTCAAAATGCTAACTGCGACAGTATTTCCTGAAATACTGTCAAAGATTTCCTGAAATACTGTACGCAATAAGTATATCAGGAAATACTTATTGCGTTTGCAAACAAACAGGGAACCGAGTATAATTAGATAGTTTCTGAACAACATTATCTGTAGTTTCATGCATTTCTGAACAAAAATAAATTCAAAATTATGCCATAAAGTTGCCCTTTTTGATTTAAGAACAGCCTTAACAAAATGTCTAAGGTCACAAATGGTCAGTCATATCATTGACCATATAGCATACATCAAATTCTTAATTTTTTAAATGATTCAAGTTAATCTTTAGTAAAATATATGACGTGCATGTTTTTAATTAATTGCTTATTTTTTAAAAAAGGTTTTTTTATTTGAAATTGCAAACACATTTAATAACTTTGCATAGCAACCTTTTCTTCTATTATTATGGTAATACAAAAAATTGAAATTCGGTTATGTTTTAACGGCAAGGAGAGAGCTGTGCAAAAGGAACAGATATTTTTTTTTTTTTTCCATTTTTGCATATTGTAAATAATTTCACACATACAAAAAATTTACGATATTTTAATTATATATTTTAAACAAAAAAATATGTAAAAAAATTAATCTGAGGAATGAAACCATAGTGATTTAGTGGAATTTTTAAGAAAAATTGCAAAATGATCCCTCAGTATGTGAAATTTAAATCCTCTTAAAATTAACATGTAATAAACATAGAAAAAAAAATGGGATGTTAGGGATAGTGATGTTAGGAATGCACTATAGTCAGGGCTGACAAGTTTCTGCTGGGGTGGTTAAAACTAGTGGTTATAACCGGTTAAAACTGGCATGGCAAAAACTAATTTCTGCCAGTAAGTGGCAAAAACTGGCAGAACCTAAGGAATAATACTAATAAGAACTTTAACCTGAAACTATTCATAATTCATAAATATATTTAATATATAAAGAATTTAGTTTAAAAATTAAAATAAAGATTATGAATGTTATTCAAAGTAGCAAAAAGGTTTCAAAAGGATCTTATAAATATACTTTGTTTATATACCTGGCACCTGAAAAACAGAAATTTTCATAACGGTAATCTGATGCTGTTACAAGTTTAACTAGTGATATTATTTTTTACAATTGAATTTCTATTTTTAAAAAAAATTACAAAAAGTTCTATGATATTTTAACATCACTTTTCAGAATAGTTTAAAATAAATAATACACTGCAATAACTTAAAAATTATCTACTACTACAAACAGTGAGGAATGGTTCTGGTGAAAATGTATAAGTAAATAATAGTAGCACAAAAATAACAGAAAAAAAAATGTAAGGAAATATCTTGTACAATTATTTTACAATATATTGAAAGAAAAAAAATATTTTTGTGGAAAAAATAATAATATTCTAAGAGCATTCCACAATATAGGTGAAAACTGGGAAATTCGATTAGTAGCCAGTGGCCGGTAGACCCAGTTTCATTAGTAGCCACTTTTTAAAAGTTAGTAGCCACTTTTTAAAAATAGGTCAAAATGGCTTTTTTTTTTTTATTTATTTAGCGTCTAGTGAGTTACAAAGTTACACATATTTGGTTAAAAATAAAACTGTCATTCCACTGAATGGAAAAATATGAATTGGTGATTAATACTGCAGATAAATTTATGATAAACTATGTACTTTTTAAATTTTTAATTTAAATATAATTTCCCATCTTTCTTCGATATTGTATTCTTACTTAAAATTGGTGGTAATTATTAGGTTTTGCGAGTGTACAGATAAATACAAATATTCTTTGCTTTGGCTGAGATTTCAAAACTCCGGATGTCTTATTAAGACAAAATCAGAGAGTGCCAATGTGTTGGTGAGGTGGAGGAAGTCTGCTTGGTAGCAGTAAAGTCAGATGCTAAATTTGCAGTATTACTCGTCTAAGTGGCGAGTGCTAATTTAGTCCTGTATTTTTAAAGTAATTGGCTATAATATTTCAATCTTTCTTGACAAACTTTAATCATAAATTTAAAAAAAAATTGTAACAGACAACTATTACTGGTACAATAAGTGAGCATATGGTTAAAGTGAAAGATTTAAGATACAGCAATGTCCTTAAAATCTCCTTGCATCCAGAGGAAAAAATGGTATAATTTATTTGAAATGCATGTGGAATTAAAATTGATGACTATATTTTGTAGAAAAAAAACTATTTCTTAAAAACATAATCCAAATAAAGAGTTCATGATAAAAAAAAATTCAACAGAAAATACAACAAAGTTGCTAAATATGCTTGCATCCGATAGAAAGAAAGAATTAACCAATTCCACTAATTAGATGCAAACAAAGTAGAGATGCATATATTCATGAAAAAAGTTGTATTTCACAAAGCAAATTAATAAGATTTTTTAATCGCCGAGTGGCGACTAGGATGGCGATCGATGGCCGATTTTTAATTTAAAGAATTAACCAATTCACTGATTGCAAACAATGTAGAGATGAATATTCCGCAAAAAAAATCTGTATTTCACAAAGCAAATTAATAAGATGTTTACAATCGCCGAGTGGCGACTAGGGTAGCGATCGATGGCCGATTTTGAATTAAACGAATTAACCAACTCACAAATTAAATGCAAACAAAGTAGACATGAATATATCCATGAAAAAAGTTGTATTTCACAAAGCAAATAAATAAGATTTTTTAATCGCCGAGTGGCGACTAGGGTGGCGATCGATGGCCGATTTTTAATCGCCACTTTTACAACTTTAATCGCCACGTGGCGAGTGGCGACCGTTAATTTACACCTATATTCCACAATATAGAATACATTTTGCTATCTTTTCTTATCCTAGACTGCTTTTTAATTTGTTCTGGATGAAGGAAAAGTTCAAAAATATTACTTCAAGCTTAGCATCACTTGCTAATAATGTCATTATTGAGGATGTAAAATTTGAAAAATTCTCATTTTCACCGGCATTTGTTTTTAAAGGCGATTACCTACAGAAGGCAAGACATTTTCTAGGACTTCCGTGGGGAAATATGTTTCTGGGAAAGGAGTCAATTTTGCTATAAGGGGTTATTATATGTGGCACAAAATTTAGATTAATATCAAAAAGCAATTTCCTTGTCCTTTCCTTACGCTCATATGTCTATTATGATCCCATATAATTAGGATGAAGTAAATAAGCTAGCATAAAAACTATCGCTGCATTAAATGAGATTTGAATCTTTCATTTATGAGTTTCTATGATATTTCTATCATTAAATAAAGTTAAGCAAATTTTATGAGCAGCTGCAATAGAACAGTCATGCTTTTTACTTTTATCTAAAGCAACAGCAATAGAACAGTCATGCTTTTTACTTTTATCTAAAGCAACAGCAATAGATTTTAATATTTGTAACAAATATTTCACTTTTTTATAAATCATGATGTTTATTTACAATTTTAACAACTGTTATGTCCTTAATATAATTTTCATGATTTTCAATTATCTGCAAATAATGTATCTGGTTTTTTGTGAAAGATTCAAAATTATCAAATTCTAATAAAAAATTTATTTTTTAATTAAAACTATTCACAATTTTTATTTGTTATTTATGCTGAATAATAAAATGTATATAAACAATTTAATACTACTAAAAAGTCTCAGATTATATCTTGAAATGAGTTTATACCAATTGTTGCCAGTTTCTGGCAGTTAAAACCACTTTCTGCCACTGGCATGGTAGAAACAGTTTTCTGCCAGCAAAAATCCAGCCCTGATTATAGTGCATCACTTAACCTTCCGTCTACCAGACAAAACACCCATTTATCTACGGCAACACCTAATTTTAATTCCAAACTTGCAAATGGCACCAGTAATATTTTAATATAATTTTGCTTTTACAATGAAAGCTTAAATTAAGGAATTCGTAATATCTAGACAAGTCCTTTATAAATTCCGGTGTCAATCAACAATTTCTCATTTTACCATTGACACCAGAAATATTGCTGTCGGGTCCAATGGACCCGTCTGGTAGACGGAAGGTTAAGCAAAAAATTAGAGAAGGGATGTATAAAATCATCAATGGATCATCAATCATTCAATGGATCCTTCCGAATACATAATTTTCCTCTTGAAAAATCATAAAAATGGCATTTTTTTAACTATGGATACATAAAAATAGAATGTCTTATTTTAAAAAGAAAAAACTACTTTTGTAAAAAAAAAAAATAAATAAATAAAAATAAAAAGTTTTTTTTTTAAGTGTCTAAGTTCCAGAAACTCGGGATTTCAAAAAAGTCTAGTGGGATTACTGATGGGGAGGACAGAAATACTACCGTGTTATAAGAATGTAAATATCATTGGAAAAACAAAATACAAACAAAATAAAATAAAACAAGTTTATTTTTTCTTATATTTCTTTCCTTTAATTTCCCTACGTTTAACTTTAAGATTTAACACTCTTTTGGATATATTTTTGGCTTTCTTTTTTGCTTCCTTTGCCTCTTTCCTTTTCTTCTTCTTTCTCATAAATTCTTCAACAGGATTTGCCTTCGTCTTTTTAGGTTTATCATTTTCAGTGCTTCTGACAATTTTCTTTTTCTTAAAAGATTTATCTTTACTACTTTCAACAGTTTTGTCAAATTTCTTTTTCTTAGAAGGCTTTTCTTTATCAACAGTTCGTTTTCTCTTCAATCCAGGCAGAATATCTGAAAAGAAAAAAAGAATGATTAACAACCAAAGCATTTCTTTCTTTTTTCCTGTGAAATTTAAATTTCTTTGGCTAGTTGTAATCGTAAAATAATTCACTAGATTACATTTAAATATTTTAAACAGGATTTGTATCCTCTACATAAATAAAAAGTAAGAAAATTAAGGTAAATAGCTTTTAAAGATTTGTATAAAACAAATACAGTAAACTCTGTCTAAGATGGAGTCGATCAGGACTGATAAAATTTTCCGTAGGAGACAATATTCTGCTTTAAATAAATTTTACTCCATTTCTTTGTATTTGCAGAGGCTTAAAAATCTTTCTGAGTAACACAGATTTCCATCTTATACAGAATTTACTGGAAATCATTTCATATCTCTTTGTCAGGAAAAAAAAAAATATATATATAAACTAGAGAAGGGATGCATTAAAAAAATTGTAATGGATCCTTCAGGAGAGGTAATTTCCCCTCTTGAAAGATAATAAAAGTGGCATATTTTATGATAAATACGTGTCTTATTATTAAAAAACATCTCTGTAATCTCTACATACATCTCTGTAAGTATTTTTTTTTTTTTTTTGGTTAAATTTGAAGAAGAAAAAAAAGTCATGAACAAGAAATTTATTGTCAGATATTATATAGGCAGCACCAAAAGGTAAAAAGTATTGGAAGAAAATTTCATAACTTCATATAAAAAGTGCATTTTATTTTCAAAGAACATTTTCAAGGATTTTAATGACTACTGCTGGCAATTAAAGACTATTAAGAACCCTTAGAAATAAAAACTAAAAACTTCTAAGCACTTATAAAAACATGGAAACATTTTAGAAATAGAAATAACAGTATGGCTTACAAAAAGAAAAGAAAATATATCTATACTAATAAAAAAACAAAAGGCTCTGTCTGTGTGTGTGTGTCTGCGATGGCTAGCAAAATCTACAGCATGTACGGCTCAAAATTTTTTTGAGAGTAGCCCCAAATCTCTCCTGATGCACCTGAGCTTCAGAATTTTGAAATTCCAATTATTAACTGAGTAATTAATTAAAATTTGAAGCTCACTTTCATCAAAAATATGACTTTTTTCATCCTTTTTCATCGCTGTTTTCTCAATGCTCATTTTCGGTTGGTTGGTTCATACAGAGTCACAAATAAGAATATGTTTCTTTTTGCCGCTTGCTTTCGGTTGATTGGTTGTATAAAACTTTCAAAAAAATAATTTAAAAAGCTGAGACATGGCGTCAGAACCTAACAACGAATTTCACAACCAGGAATTCATGTTGTTCGTCTTCCTGTTTTTTCCTCAATTTATATTGGTTGTACACAATTATTAATTTGCGTAGTTGAAATTGATCTGTTTAAATAGCAAGACATATGGTTTTTAAATGTTAAATAAATGATCAGAAAAGATCTTACCGACTCTTTTACCACTAAAAATTAAAAATTGACAAAAATAGTTTCTTGCATTCGAATGCTTTATGTTGCTGTTGCAAGTAACAATATTTTAAATTTAATTTACATTCTCATTTTTGGTAATATTAAAATGTATACATTTTAATATACCAAATTCATAAGCACTTTCCAAGAAAATTGAAAAATGCCTATGAATTTGGTTTGTCGGTCCATCTGTCCACGCTCTAACTCCCGCATTTGGTGACCCTAAATAAGCCTTATCAATTGCATGAAAATCCGACTATATTTATAGTCGGATTTTCATGCAATTGATAAAGCTTATTTAGGGTCACCAGAGCATGTTTGTTATTCCATATGAAGTATGTATGACTAATGATTCATTTACAGGGACATTCAAAAGAGTTCGATTACATTATGGTATCTATATATTAAAACGAAAGCCTTATTTATTCAGCACACTCAAAGTGCTCTCTGCGCATTCGTGCTTGCACAGATCCGACAACAGAACCAATGAGAGAAGAGATAGTTACTGTCTCTAAATGTTAGCGTGGTATGCCCGCATTCGTTCGTAGCAGAAGCAGAGCCAATGGATCTACTGTTAATATATGTATGAATTTTTTTATCGCAACGTAATTAGTATATTTTTAACATAGGATCAGAGTAATCTATTACAGCTTAAATTAGTCTTTTCAACAATATAACCTGGTAAGTGAGAACTTTTTTTTGAATGCAATGTAACATCGGGTCGATCGAGTTTATTTATTTTGATTTTGCCCGTTTTTTTTTGAAGGACATAATTTAACCGTTTTTTCTATTGCATAACACTTCTTATTTTGTTTTCAATCTTTTTTTTTTTAAGTAATTCCTTATTGTGATCTTCATTTCTGTCATATGAAAAATACATTTCTATTCTGCCATGGGTACACTGAAGTAAAATATCAACCTTACGATGTTCGCGAAAACTTTTCTCGGATAGTATTTTTTCGATCAATGCTTAATTTTATATTTCATAATATTATTTATTTTTATTTTGCCCGTTTTTATTGAAGGACATAATTTAACCGTTTTTTCTATTGCGTAACACTTCTTATTTTGTTTTCAATCTTTTTCTTTTTTCTAAAGTAATTCCTTATTGTGATCTTCATTTCTGTCATATGAAAATTTCATTTCTATTTTGCCTATAGCATTTACATTTGTTGCATTATCATTTTAAAAATTGATAAAAAATAACAAAAGACAAAACATTGCAAATTCTAAATTCGTATTACTCAACTAAATAAACATAGGTCTTGCAAAAAATAAACAAAATAATAAGAGGTCAAAATAGATGCCTTATAAATAACTTACTTTTTTAAATCTGCAGCTACAAAATATATATATATATATATATATATAATTTGGACATGCAAAAAACATTCTGAAATGTCTCAATCAATCACAAGATTTTTGTGGGTACTTCTACTGAATGATAATTTTTGTGGGGTTTTTACATAACTGAATGACTTTTTTTCCATGATTGATTAATGAATTTTATAATTTTTACCCCACATGACCAACTGTCGAACTGATTGACAAATTTTCTATTTTTCATGTGATGGATCGAGAAATTTTGTGATTTTTTTTTTTTTCTGATGAACAAAGAAATGTTGCATCTTTTCTCCCTGCAATTAATGGAAGTTGTTTTTTTCTTGCAATCTTTTGATGTAATTTGCCGTTTTATTAAATTTATCCTTCTTTCGTGTTTTTTTTTTTTTTTTTTTTTTTTTTTGGAGAAAATGTCGTTTTTTGTTATCTTTTTGAGAAATTTGTCTTTTTTTTGCTATTTTTTGCGAAATTTACATTTTTTTGCGATTACCTAGACAAAATTTCTGTGCTTTTGAGATCTTTGGACGAAATTTGTGTCTTTTATGATACCTGGACAGTTTTGAAGAAGTTTATCATTTTTCTCGAGTTCTTTCGATGAAATTGTCGTTTTGTCATGATCTTTCGATGTAATTTCCCGTTTTATTGGAGATCTTTTTGCAAAATTTGTTGTTTTTTTTCTGCGAAATTACCTTTTTTGTGATTATTTGATGAAATTTGCTTTTTTTTTTTTTCAATCCTTTGATGAAATTTGCTGTTTATTCACAATCATTTGTCAAAATTTGTTGTTTTCTCACAATATTTTGAATTTTTTTTTCACAATATGTTTAATTTGCCATTTTTTAGAGATTTTTTTTTTGTCAAAATTTGCCTTTTTTTTCGAAATTTTTTTTAAAAGTTTTGGCAAAATTTTGATTTTTTGCAATATTTTTACGAAATTTGTTTTATTTGAGATACCTGGACAATTTTTTTTTCTGCAGTTTTTTGACAAATTTTTTAGAGATCTTTTGAAGAGATTTGTTGTTTTTTGCAATCTGTTGACGAAATTTGCTGTTTTTTTTTTCACATCTATTTACAAAATTTCCAGGTGTTCTTTTTTTTGGGGGGGGGGGGTATTTTGACGAAATTTGTTATTTTTTGTGATTATTTGCCAAAATTCATGTTTTTTTTTTTTATACTTGGATAAAATTATTTGTTTTCTTAGGGATTTTCAGTGAAATTTGTCATTTTCTCACGATCTTTCGATGTAATTTGCTGTTTTATAGAAATTATCTTTTTTTATTGTGAAAATTTTCATTTTTTTTGTTATTTTCAGAAATTTGTCTTTTTTTTTGCAAAATTTACCTTTTTGTGATCTTTTAATGAAATGTACCTCTTTTTTTCATCTTTTGACAAAATGTGTTGTTTTCTCACAATCTGTTTACCAATATTTGCATTTTTTGAAGTACCTAGACAAATTTAAAGTATTTTTACGATCTTTTGACGAAATTCACGCCTTTTATTATTCCAGGAAATAATTATTTGTTTTCTCAGGGATTTTCGGTGAAATTTGTCATTTTTTCTTGCCATCTTTCAATGTAATTTGCCGTTTTATCAAATTATTCCTTTTTTCGTGATTTTTTTTGTGAAATTTGTTGGTTTTTTTTGTTATTTTCAGAAATTTGTCATTTTTTTTCTTTTTTTTGCAAAATTTACTTTTTTTGTGATCTTTTGATGAAATGTGCCTCTTTTTTTCATCTTTTGACAAAATATGTTGTTTTCTCACAATCTGTTTACCAATATTTGCCTTTTTTGAAGTACCTAGACAAATTTAAAGTATTTTCACGATCTTTTGACGAAATTCACTTCTTTTATGATACCAGGAAATAATTATTTGTTTTCTCAGGGATTTTCAGTGAAATTTGTCGTATTTTCTTGCCATCTTTCGATGTAATTTGCCGTTTTATCGAATTTATCCTTCTTTTTTTGGAAATTTGTTTTTTTTTTCTTTTTTTTTTTTTTTTCCAGAAATTTGTTAACCTTATGTAAATGCTATAGGCAAAATAGAAATGAATTTTTCATATGACAGAAATGAGGATCACAATAAGAAATTACTTAAAAAAAAAGATTGAAAACAAAATAAGAAGTGTTATGCAATAGAAAAAACGGTTAAATTATGTCCTTCAAAAACACGGGCAAAATCAAAATAAACTCGATCGACTGATGTTACATTGCTTATCAATAAAAAAGTTAGTTCTCACTTACCAGGTTATTTGTTGAAAAGACTAAATTACTCTGATCCTATGTTAAAAATATACTTATTACGTTGCGATAAAAAATTCCATACATATATTTAATTGCCTACAGAATGAGGGAATAAACATATGTCACTCAGCACACAGTTCAATGGTACACTGAACTGCAGTATTCCCATCGTAAGACACCCAGAAAAAACATTCTGAAATGTCTCGATCAATCACAAGATTTTTGTGGGCTTTTTTACATACTAAATGACTTTTTATCCATGATTCATTAATGAATTTTATAATTTTTACCCCACATGACCAACTGTCGATTTTTGTATTTTTTCTTCAACTGATTGACAAATTTTTCTTTTTTTCATGTGATGGATCGAGAAATTTTGTGATTTTTTTTTTCCTGATGAACAAAGAAATGTTGCATCTTTTCCCCCTGCAATTAATGAAAGTTGTTTTTTGAAATTTGTTGTTTTTTTCTCACAATCTTTTGATGTAATTTGCCGTTTTATCGAATTTATCCTTTTTTCATGATTTTTTTGAGAAATTGTCGTTTTTTGTTATCTTTTTCAGAATTTTTTTTTTTTTTTTTTTTTTTTTTTTTTGCGAAATTTACCTTTTTTATGCGTTACCTAGACAAAATTTATGTGCTTTTGAGATCTTTGGACGAAATTCGTGTCTTTTATGATACCTGGACAGTTTCGGAGAAGTTTATCGTTTTTCTCGAGTTCTTTTGATGAAATTGTCGTTTTGTCACGATCTTTCGATGTAATTTGCCGTTTTATTGAAGATCTTTTTGCAAAATTTTTTGGGTTTTTTTTGCGAAATTTACTTTTTTTGTGATTATTTGATGAAATTTTTTTTTTTTTTTTTTTTTTTTTTTCAATTTGACGAAATTTGTTGTTTACTCACAATGATTTGTCAAAATTTTTTGTTTTCTTACAATATTTTGAATTTTATTTCATAATATGTTTACAAATTTGCCATTTTTTAGGGATTTTTTTTTTTTTTTTTTTTTTTTTTGTGGAATTTGGCTTTATTTTTCGAAATTTTTTCTTGAAAATTGCCAATTTTTTTAGACGTTTTGGCAAAATTTTGATTTTTTTGCAATACTTTCACGAAATTTGTTTTATTTGGGATACCTAGACAATTTTTTTTTTTTTTTGCATTTTTTTGACAAATTTTTTAGAGATCTTTTCATAAAATTTGTTGTTTTTTGCAATCTGTTGACGAAATTTGCTGGGTTTTTTT
The DNA here is from genome assembly GCA_964019185.1 of Maratus speculifer. Classification (NCBI taxonomy): domain Eukaryota; kingdom Metazoa; phylum Arthropoda; class Arachnida; order Araneae; family Salticidae; genus Maratus; species Maratus speculifer. The sequence goes on along the minus strand of OZ025296.1, from coordinate 183,154,834 downwards.
TCACATCCATTAACAAAATTTCCGTTTTTTTTTTTTTTTTTTTTTTTTTTTTGGGGGGGGGGGGGGTATTTTGACGAAAATAACTATTTTTTGTGATTATTTGCCAAAATTTGCATTTTTTATGGTACCTAGACAAATTTTTGTACATAGTAAATGATTTCTAGCATTTTTTAAAAGACACTTTAACAGTAGAAAAATAATCTTCAAACATTTTCAAGAGTTTGTGATGTGTGTCGCAGCGTTGCACCGATTCTGCACCCGGGATCATGTCATGTTGGTGTTACGTTGGTAAATGGAAAAGCATATTGAAATTTTTAAGAAATATTAATTTTTTTATAGCTGCAAAATACTTTTTTTTCTTTGGTTCTTTCATATTGTTGCCGTCAAGTTTTGACGGGTTTCACCTAGCCAGATTAAATATCATTAATTTTTTTAATATGTGAAATCGACATGTATTTTTGATTTATGAAAATGTAATAGAAAAGTTAGTTCAAAATGCAAATGTTTATTTGTTGAATGGGGTGGGTAATGTAAAAACAAATTAACCACTGAGAGGATCATTGTTACAGTTGTTGCTAAATGGCAAACTATAAATTCAGTCTTATTTTGCTGCGAAGTAAGTGAAGTATGTATATTTTGTATGAAATGAGAAGTGACGGTAATTTATGATTTATTCATGTCATGTACAATTTATTGGTGTTGTATCTGTAAATGGAAAATTATCAAATGAGAGATATTCTAATCCTATAGCAGCATGTTTGAATGTAACTCTGCCAATTGCGGGTCATTTGCCTAGATGTAAAATGCAGGTTTTTCTTTTATTTATTGAAATTTTTGCTGAAGATTAGTCATTAAAAAATCCTTTAATAGCTGGAAAATACCTTTTATTTCTGTGGTGCCATCAAGTTTTGACGGGTTCCATCTAGTATGAGTAAAAATCGTTTTGAGCATACTTTAATGACATTCTGCTATTTCTAATGTATTCAAACTAATACAAATCAATGAATTTAACTACAGTTATGTTAAAACAGAGCATTTATAGCATTTTTAAAAATAAATTTACAGGTACACACAAAAGAAATGATTACAGTACTGTCTTTGCTTAATAATTGCTGGAGAGTACATTTTAAAATTCGGTATGTACTTTTGTAATTACTGTAATTACTTAAAGTAAATTAAAAGTAATTATTGAATGTAATTACTTTTTTTTTTACATTACTTTTTACATATAAATTCTATACATCATATACAAGACAGCAGAAAAGTATTTGTCTACCATTCTCCTCATTAGAGGATATCTCTGAAGGGGAATTTTCAATTGAAATACGTATATCTCTTAAATGAATTAAATTCTGGAAGCATGTTGTTAATATGTACCTATTGATTGTTGCGTATATAGGGTTCTTTTGATCCTATGGTTAGACAACTTCAAACTCTTGTCTTTTAGAAAAGTAGAAAATAATTTATTTGCAGATCTTCAGAACAACAGAGTCTTCGAAACTCACAAATATCACTAGATATTCAAAAATAATTGTTCAAATCTATCGTACAAGTGCAGATATAGGTTCCAGAGACTCTTTATACAATGTCTCAACACTAAATCACATTCAAAACAACGTAAATAAAACTCAAGCAAACTTGCTTAAACAATCACAGCTCACTTAATGACTGACTGGTAAATAATAACAACAGCAGCTTGTATTGCTCTCCTTATATAGGCTCACAGCATGTGCTGGAAATTTCTACAACCTTCTCGAAAAATCCACAAACCAAGGAAAAACATTCAATGTATCAGCATACCTAAGGGGAGTTACCATAGAGAGGGAAGGGCTACCATCGCCAACAATGTGAAGTTTGTCTCCAACTTGGCGATATATCGCCAAATTTGGCGACCAAAATTAGTCGTCAAAAGTGATGCCAACTTGGCGATATCTTTAATATTTCGCCAATCTGCCGTAGACATACACTGAAAATAATAGACAAGTTTGCTTGATAACAGAGACAATGTAACAAAAACTAATATCAGTAAAGGAATGGAGCTTAATAAGATTATTTACATTATTTTACAGCATTATATTACAAACACTAACTATTTACAAAATTCATAACAATATGTACCTATTGGTGTATCATCAGGGGTGGGGAAATACATCACTTTACTCGCCAGTGGCGAGTGGATTTTCTAGCAAGGCGAGTGCCTTTTTAATTTTTGAAAATCTTTAGGCAATAGAGACATTAACAGAGACACTTTTTCAGTCTAGATATTTTAGTTTTCCAAATTATTACAGTGTAAATATGGTTCTAAGTTCTATCTTATATTAAGCTTACCTCTGTTGCATATATTTCTTAATTTTATATGAAAAAAAATATGAAAATGTATTGTAGTCATAGTAATTTCGTGTGCGGTTTAGTCATAACTATTTTCAACTGTATGCGTGTTGCATCTTGCAGGCTGGTGAAATAACACCTTGGCTGGTAAGGTTTTTGAAAAATTCCCCACCCATGTGTATCATATACAGGACTGCTAAAATTTTTGGATTATTTCCGGAATGTAGATGGGAGCAGCTGATTTTTGGTTTTGAAATGCTTATTATATTTTGACATGGTGAAATGAGAAGTAATATTTTAACTTTTTAAACAGTGCAGTTTTTTACATTATTCTGAATGCGTTGGATAGTGTTACATAATTTGCACTTGATGCATGACTTTTTATTTTTAAACATATTTTTTTCATTGTTCTTTTTTTTTCGCTTTTAAATACTAAAAATTGTTCCGAGTTTAATGCACACCTGCCGTACAGTGCTGCAGGTAGCGGGAATCTGTAGAACATTCGTACAGAACATATTTTATCCTTAATTTATAAGTAGTGGTTCTTTCCGAACAATATTTTCACTAAATTTCTTAAATTCTAATTGGATTTTCCCAAACTCTTGACTAATATATGTACGAATAAGCTTAATACTGGAGTTTCCTTCGGATATAGGTTTATTAAGGAATTAGTGAGCTGCTGGAGGTGATAGTAGAACTAACATATTTTACAGAGCATGCAGCAGCAGTGTAGGAGATTCTTATTGATTAATATTAGACTCTTAATTGCGCGGTCGTTATCATTATTTCTGAATAGCAATTTCAACAAATTTCATAAATTGCTATTTGTATCCCCATCCCATTGGGTAATATATCTACAGAAAGAAGGAAAATCGAATTATCGTTTGGATTTAGGTTTGTTTACGAAAAAATGCTCCTTCTGGTGATGGAAAGTAAAACTGTAGCATTCTGGAATTCCTACATTGCACGCCTATTATATCCGACCGCAGGTGGCAGTGATCCATACCGGATTTTCATACAAAACATACTGCGCCCCGTAGCGGTGAAAAGTACAACTAAAGTACTTTGTAGCACGTACGTGGTTAGAATTGTTAGTTTATAGTTAGTGTTAATTTTAGAATTTGGCTGCGGTTAATTAACAGTTAGGTTATTACATTTGGGCTACAGTTAGGTTGCAATTATATTACGGTTAGTCTTACGTTATATTTAAATTCCGGTTACGTTAGAGTTAAGATATGATTAAGTTACAGTTAGGTTAAGGAAGTTGCAGTTAGGTTACGGTCAGAAAACGGATAAGTTATGATAAGGTGAAGGTTTTAAGTTTGGCTCAGGTTAAGTTGCAGTTAGGTTACAGATAAGTTGCAATTACAGTACAATTAGGTTATGGTTAGGATTTTATCCACAGGTTGAACATTACACATGTTTTGATTGAAATATACTTAATTTTGTTCTATGGTTCTGAAACTACATTACTATAAATTAAAATTTTACCTTATCATTGATTATCGATTTTAATCAAAATATAGTCGGATCTAGGAGTGATATAATTTGTTTGAAATCAAAATGTTACACTGAGGATTTCAATGTGAAAAAAAATAAAAAAATTTGTGACCGAACAGTGATATTTACGGATAAAAATCAGCATTTTAATATGAGAATTGTGCAATTGTTGAACACATATTACCTCTTCCGTTTCCCATTGAAGTTGTTTTAAATATTTGTTATTCTATATTTAGTTGTTTATTTTTTTAAACCGATTTTTCTCATAGTCAGTGGCCACGTATTTTGAATTAGAGATAAAATCACAAATTTCAGGTTCATTTGATATTATTATCACAGACGCGGGCGACACCGAGCGGGTCAGCTAGTATATATAATAAATTTCTAGATTATTGTGTAGGAATCCTATAGCAATACAGTTTTGCTTATTTTTTTTAATCATAATTGTATTTTATTATTGATAACAATACACACCGAAAAAGATACTGATTTAATTTAATTCAGATGATAAAGGTGGCAAATGACACAATAATCCTTTTGAGAAAACAAATTCCAAATATTTACTTGCATTTATAAACAAATTTCTTTTTTATCTATTAAAATCTCTGTAAATGTTAGGTAGGTTTGAATTTTTGTCCCTTTAGAACCAGGGTTGGATGGCATTTATTTTCTGATGGTTTTTACTTGTATACATTTTTGGAAAAACATGTTTTTATCACAGTTTTTACCAGCTATGAAAAAACTTATAAATCTGACAGTTTTTGTCAATTTTATGAAAATTTATCTATCAAGCTTCATTTTCCGAAGGGGTGAAACATTTCTGAGCATTAATACTATAATTTCACATAACAATGTTCACTAATTTAGTTTCCAATTAGCTAAGGTTAAAAAAAATATTATATTACAATAGTGGTTTTTAATAAATATAGAAAGTCCAGAAAATTTTCACCCATGTTTTTCCTCCTACAAGAATTCAAAAATTTTACTGTACATTTATCATTATTATTAACAAAAAAAATTTTCTAACTATAATAATAATGCACATTGCAATATTTATTATATATTTATCTTAATGGAGACTAATTTACTAATTTTTATTTAAACTAAATGAAAACATAAAATTATAAGTATAATTTTCCTACATAATTCTTACACAATAATTTGTGGAAAATTATAAGTATAATTTTCCACACTTAAAAGTCCATATCATTTTGATGAAGAACCAAACACTTAGAAATATTAACTGTCGCATAATGTAGTTTGTACAAATATTACTACATTTGATTAATCTATGTCCTTGGAGCCTCTTAGCATTCTATAACAAAATACAAGCTATACAGCTTTCTGTAACCAAATCTTTCTTAATTTACTGTGCATATATGAAAAGTTAAGGAAAAAAAAAAAAAAAAAATGAAAAACTGCAAGGAGTGAAGATTTACCATTAAATGTAGGAATTTGGGGTTTATTTATTATTATTATTTAATACTTTCCATTAAATTTTGCCTTTTATCTCTTTAGCTTTAAAATACAAAAAACGAAAAGAGTATAACTGAAATGTAAATTTGCTTTGTGAAACAGATAGTAAAATATCTGTTATTCTATTTAAAAATTTGGAATACAAAAACTTAAAACAAATTATGATTGAAGTGAAAGAGCTAACTAATTTTTATTTTCTATTTTGTTAAACATAACATAGATACACTTTTTCTTCAGGCTTTTACCATGTCCTGTCAACCAGTTTTTACCGGTAATGAACAAAACAAATATCATTATTCACTTTTTAGTTTTTGTTTTGTTTGTTCTCCAGTAGATGTCTCTACTTGTCTACCGTGTCGTTCATACTGCTTTTTTCTCATTGGTTGCTTTTCTTTTGGTGGGATTGTTCCCTTACCGGGTATATAAGCCTACGTTTCTCTGTCTCTTTGCTCAGTTTTGCAATCTATCTCGCTGAGTCTTGTACTGATGAAAAATCTTGATAGTAGATACAAATGGCTGTTTTCTACCTTTTCATGCTTTATTTGTGTATTTCTAATCATTGTTTTTCTATTTTTAAACATTTGGTGATTTTGCAAAATTTGACTTTCTGGATAAAGTGAGTTTTGAATCTGACATCCTCATTTTTCAATGTAACTTTAAAATACATATAAAAAAAAATTAATTGCAAAAACGGGGACATATTTAGAAATTCTTTTGGAGTTGTATTTATCTGATGTTGATATATGCCATTTTCCCTTAGATGATCTAGGCCAGCGGTTCCCAAACTTTTGAACTCGCGGAGCCCTTTTTGGGAAGAATTTCTACCACGGAGCCCCTGAACCCAGCGATACTCTGTGGTTTATAAATTAATGTTTTTTTAGCCTATGGAACAGAGAAAAAATGAGCCAATTTGGCTCTTTCTTGAAATTCTGAATTCATAATAGAAATTTAAAAAATCAGGTTTTCTATTGTATAAATCTTTAACAGTTTTATTTAATATTACTATTATTGGATACAATAAAATAAAAATAAGGATTAAAGCGCATTCTTTTTTGTATTAAAATATCTAACTTGTATAATGGAGAAATTTCCTTCAAATCAGCAAAAATTATTGTTGAATTTTTTTTACTCATGAAAGCTTTTAGTACCGAGGAAAACACTCTCTTTTTCTTTTCCCCGAGCGATGTTCAAGCAGTAATGCAAAGGGGTTAATGACATCCATTTTTAAAAAAAGAAATATTCTTTCGGGATTTCCAATAAGAACTTGGAATTAAAGACCAAAATGGTAACCATATTTGGATTATGCATTGCATTTGGGCTTCTATAAAATTATTAATATTTATGGGTAGAACCACATACACAGAGAAAAAAAAAAAAGGCAAGTTGTACTGTTTTCTTTTGCTGAGAGATACTTCTGTATAATTCCAGTTGGCTACTCGCAAAAAAAAAGGAGAAAATGCGTAGTTCCAGTCACTCATGCGTAATTTTGTAATACATTTTCGCTAGTCCCGCCAACCCGTAATAGAATAATGCGATTATGGAATATTTTTTCATTCTTCTTTAAGTTTCTAGTACTTCTAAACATGCAACGAAAATGAATTGCCTCTCAGGCTCTTTTTTTGAGCCATAAAAAATAGAAGCAGGTCATTGTTTTAATGTTTGAGTGGGGCAAAATCTATAAGCTGTATTGCGCAATTGCACATGTTAAACGAACTAGTGGAATAACTTTACTAATCCAATGGGATTAAATTTACATCACGGCGGATACTCATTGACAAAATGTCTAAGCAAGGGGTAGAGCAGTGCAAAATTTTAAATTCTTAGTGTGATGGCAAATGTAAAAAAAAATGTTTTTTAAGTTGCTACAGACTTATTTCTGATTGGAAAATCTGGCAGAGACCAATTAAAAGAAAATTTTAAAAAGGGGCTGTAAAATGATACAAGATGCCAAAAAAAACGCGTTGTCAGCAATATAAATTGCATATAAAATTAAGTACAATTAAGTAAAACAGCAAAAAAAATTTAAATATATATTCAGAAATTTCTAAAATAAAATAAACAGATTAAAGTAATTAATATTAGAAAAGAAAAAAAAAGACTATATACACAAAGTGTATAACTATTAGATGAATCTAACAAGGGGTTTATTAAATGATACAAGATATTACAAAAAATGGGCATTTTAATCGACAAATAATGTTGTAGTGTGAAAAAAGTATAGAAAATTTAAATATACAAATAACAAAAACAAATTAAAGAATCTAAATTTATATGTAAAAAAAGAAATATATATACACAATTTACGCAAATGTAATATGAATCTAAAGAGAGAATTTAAGTTTAAATGATAGAAGATGCAATAAAAAATATGTGATTAGCGACAAACATAATTTTACTATAAAAAACAGTATAAAAACTTAAATAACTAAAAATTAATACAAATAGTATAAACAGATTTAAAAAAATCAAAGATAAAAAGAAATATATGCACACATTGCACACAAATGAATCCGTTAAGGGATTTTAAATGCTACAAGACTTTAAAAAAAAAAGACGTTTTAAGCGACAGACATTGTGTTAAAAATTAAACACAAATTTAAAACTAGGAAAGAAGATTTGAATAAGTAAAATTTAATAAAAATAAAATAAACAGCTTAAGGAAATTAAAACTCCAAAAATAAAAATAATACAATATGCAATATATACAAATATTAAATGCCGATATTTTTTTATTTATTATACTTAAAGTTTGACGATCAATATTATATCAAAGTTTAGTATGAAAAATGTGCTTGAATTGTTTTGCAGAGTTGTTTTTTATATCTAGTGCAATTTTCGACATTTGTAGGCGAATGTCTGGTTCTGCATTTAATCGGTTACTGTATTTCGTTTTGATACTTGTGTTAGTAGAGAATCCAGCTTCACACAGGTATGTCTTTGAAGACGGGAGTAAAATTAATATTTCTTCGACTGTCAAGATTTTGTATTCATCTGTCAAATGACACCAAAATTCACTGATACGCTTGCTTTGAAAAGAGATTACTAGATCGCTTTGAAATTTTAAATCAATGAGAACTTCGTATTCCTCAGATCTTAAGCTGTGTGACTTTGTTTTTACACTGAATGCATTTAGTATCCATTTAACGTCGTCTAACATCTTATTTTGAGCAGCTGGAAAATTAGACTAAAATAAATCTCTCAGAGTTTCGAGATGATCTTGAATACTTTTCTGAAATTTTCTTTTCAGAAACTTAGTTATTGAGCAAAAATGAATTAAGTATAAACATATGAATAGGCGAAGCTCCAAAGAAAAATATTTTCTCCCGTTTATTCGGCAAGCAGAGTAACAGCTCTGGTGGGCCTTTTATTTTTCGATTCACGTTGTGCATTCTATTCAGAATTCTATTTCTTATTTCTTGTAACTTTTTTTAAATCGAATTTTTAAAACACATCAAATGCAGAAACATAAAATAAAACAATTCAAATCATAAATATTATACAGAAAATAGATAGATGTGTAATTCAAATGCTTATACAGTTTTGAAGTGTATTGTATCGTTTCAACCCACTTATAGATATATTATTTTTCACTCACACACACAAAAATTCCTACAAACTTTTGGAAATCTTTCACTTGAAATATGCTAATTTCTTTCATGTTTTATTTTTCTTGAACGTCGCGGAGCCCCTGGAAAGTTTAGGCGGAGCCCCAAGGGCTCCGCGGAGCACACTTTGGGAACCTCTGATCTAGGCAATACAACAGACAAACAATATAAAGACATATTATGGAAAATGAAACCCATTATACCAGCTGATGTGAAAGGAATAATAGATGTAATTTACTAGAACAATAATACTAGTCACCACAAAAACATGATGTTCAATAAAAAAGTCAAACCTTAAAAACTATAGATTTTATAAAAACTTCTGAAAATGCAAAAAAGTTAAAAGAAAAAATACTAAAAAGAAAATTGCACAGAAGGGAAGATGTGAATTTAAAATTTTTGTTCTATTAAACAGAATCAAAACAGTTTTGCAGACATTTTCTAACTCAGCAAATTTGTCACTTACCAACTTTTTTTTTTTTTTTTTTTTTCCCAATTTTGTTTCATGGCTACATTGAACACCTCACTGAAATGACAAAAATGATTTGCTTTTCAAAAAACAGAAGATACTGAAGCTATATATCCTGCATATTTTTGGTATATTTCTTCTAAATAAGGGCCATTTCATTCTTACTGAAGATACGTATTGTTGCATTGTGAAAAATATATACATTCCTATTGTTCCAACCAGCAACTGCTTTAAAAAGATAAAGAAATATTTTCAATTGATAGACAGTAATCAATTGAAAAAAGATGACAAACTTGGTAAAACAGTACAGGTATAAGAATTGTTATCCAAAGATCTGCAGCAATTTGGAATCTGAGATGAAAAGTTAGAAATTGATGAATCAATGATTTTCACATATGCAAAATGTATACTATCTGTAAATAAATTATTAAAAACATATTATAAAATTACACATTATAAAGTTTTATCCTATCCAATGTATATGCTGATTTACAGGTGACTTTTTAAGTCTAGTATTCTATCGTTTTAATGAACAACTGATTAGGAGAAGTTATATCTTTAAAAGAAATTTGAAGACAATCATAAAAACTGATTTTACATGAAAATAAAATCCTTACTTTCATCTGGTTCTTCTCCTACTTCTGCTCTATACCATTCTGCGTCATCTTCATTTTCACTAATATTCTCTTCTTCTTTCTCTTTTGCAACCTCTTTTGTTTCAGCTAATTTTTTCTTTCTTTCGACATTTTTTTGCTGCTCAGCTCGTCTTTTTTCTTTTAGAAGTCTAAAAAAATTAATATCACAACAAATAAATGATACTGAATTTATTGGCAATAAAAGATTGACCAATGTATTTCATCCTTACTAAATGGAAATAAAATTAGTTAAATGAATTTCCAAAATAAAGACACATCATATAAGTTTGTATTGTTAAAGGCATTTAAGTTTAAACAATACAATATTTTCTCTAAATATAGTTATATTACTGTATAATCCAGGCTTAATAGGCTGCTGGACTGTGAAATGTGAAAATATAAATGGACTTTAGCCGAACTTTAAATTTTTACAACACCAGGGATGAAAATTCCGGCCCATGCCGATCTCTAGTGTAATATTATGATTTTAACTCTTTTCCAACAGACATCACATAAACATATATAGGATATGCATGTTCAATTTTGAATACTACTATTTCTGAATATTAATTTTAAACTTATCTAATCTCAGAATTTCTGAAATTAAATAGGGTAAAGATTAATATTACATTAAAACTTACATACTGGACACTCGCCATGATATGATTAATAGTCCCAAAATCTAGATCCAAATACTTGCTCAGTTAAATAAAAGACCATACATAAAAAAAAAAAATATTCCTTAGTATATGATGTTCTTCAAAATCAACATCTCACTATGACAATATAAATAAAGAGTAAGATTACTGTGGTAAACTTGTAGATACAAACTTTTTAGGAACTAAAAAAATATACATATATAAGTATATAAACCTTTTAGCTTTTATCTTTTCTTTCAAAGCCTTTATTTCTTCAGGGGTCCTCTGTATAAATTTGTGATACATCACTTCTCCAGTCATCAAACCTTCTTCAATTTTTATCAGCATTAATTTCATTCTCGGCCCAATTTCGTAGAGTCTATACACAGTAAAAAGAGGGAGGGAAAAAAAAAGAAGTTTTAACAATAATACTCAACGAATTCCAAATTTCATGTCATATATGTTAATGTAAATTTAAAAAAAAAACTCAATAGTAAAAAAAAAAACTCAAGCTGAGATAATTATTATTTATATCTAGCAAAATTTTAAAAATTACTAAACAAAATAAATTAAAAAATTGCTTATTAATAAAATTTTTAAAAAATAGTGAAAGAAAAATTAAACATTTTTTTTTCCTTCTATGCTTCTCAACTTGATTTGCACAGTGTTAAAAAAATATTTCATACGAACATTACACAAATAACTTTTCTTAGAAATTATGATAGAATATTATTGAAATACATCATAATTTTTTTCAGTTAAAAGCAGAAATTTTTTTTAATGAATTATAGTTTTTAAATAAGTTTTTTAAGTTAGCTGAACAATAAATATATAAATTCTTTTACTTTATACACGTTCATTTTCAAATGCATGAATTTCCTTTAATAGTGAAAACATCAAAATGCTCTTCAGTGTTTCAAATTTATATAGCAAATAGATGACAAAACCTGATTTATTATAACCAATATTAATTTCAAAATTTAACAAAAACCTTTATTAAGTGATGTTTAGTTGTAATTTGCATACTTAAACAGCAATTTTGTTTTTATAATTACAGTTATAAATTGCCAAGAAATTTGGTCGAAAGAATCAGAAATTAATATGCCCTAAACTTAATAATAATCATTCTTAATGTAATTTATGTGATATGTAAATCACTTAATCCATATAACTAAAAATATTACAGTAAAATTGGGGAGAGAGAAAAAAAAAAAAAAAAAAAGAGAGAGACTGCTTTATTATAAATTTGCCTGAAATATTTGTATATGCATGGGATTAAGATTATAATATATGATAAAGATGAGGGACTGTATCCATATGTCCATTGATTAGTATCAATATAGCATACACAATATTGCACACACTACTATATTTGGATATAGCTTTTCATCATTTTGCCTCCTTTTGGGAACAACATATTTTGTGCTAATTCTATCAATGATAATTTTCACACTATGTTTTTGAGACTCTTACAAAAGTTGCTCTATACATTTAGATAACACATTATGCAAATTATATTTTGGTTACATTCACGCATGCACAGTCAAACATTTAGTAAAACTGCTCATTTTTCATACAATTTTTATTGTTTTTTATTTCTGATTGCAGAGTATTATGTACAATACTGTTTGTCATATTTTCTGAAAAGAACATTTTTTTATATTAAGAATTCTGCAAATTATAAGCAAAAGACTTGGCAAAATTAGGAAAATATAAAAACCTTAATTTCTCCACGAGTATACATACTATTCACATGAAATGAACACAGTTCATTACAATAAGCCACTTAATCATAATTTGCAGTTTGAAGGCTTTTGCTACATTAGTTTTGACAGGGTTATCAATAAGATCTTTGTTATTTTTCAATTTGTTGACGGTCCCTTATGGGATTTCTGGAAAAAAATCTACGTAGAAATATATGACCTGTATTATTTATTCTGTTTGCACATCTGGAGTTTCAGAGTTAAAATCAAAACATTTTCACTGGGAAAAGCAGAATATATATATATATAACCATTCATGAATATTAAAAATTAGCAACAAAGATTATGATATATGTATCAAATTTGTATAGAGGGAAAGGGTGTAAGTAGAGGGTTACAAATATCAATTTTTATCTATTCATGAAATTATCCAATCTTTATTTACGAATTCACACACTACACATTATATGATTAAAAGTAACTATACATTATTGATAATTCTTGCCAGATACCGACAATCATATGCTTATTTTTTTATTCTTGTGGAGGAAAACGTTTGAATGAAAGAATATTTTTAAATGCTACAAAATGAAAAGTAATAATAAAAAAAATCCTTTTGCATTTTAATATTATTATTATTTTGTCTCATGCAAACACCATATATTGCATGTTTTTTCACGAAGCCTATTTTGAAATATGAGTATCTTACGGCAATTGTCCCCCCCCCCCTACTTTTTTTTTGTCCTATTACTGATATTCTATTTATCAGAATGAGTATTCTGCAGTATTTAAATTTATCAGCAGCACAAACTATCTAAATTTGTAAAGTTTAGTTTCTAGATGTAGCAAATTTATAGTATTTTATAAACAGGCTAGAATATACTCAGATTGAACATAAACAGACCTAGGTCTTTTATAGGTATTCATCTTGTATTAAATTGAAATATTAAACTAATGAATCATATTTATTTCATGGTTGTAAAATCTCCAAAAAGATGTTTTCTTTGTTTTAATGAATCGACATTTTGGAAATCAAACGTTTAAAATACTTACATTGCAATTGCACAATATTATTTCAACTACAATTTGTGAAAATTTCTGAAACTGGCGTTAAATTTGGTCTGCATGATATAACTAGCAAGAATTTTTTTAACTTAAAAAAAAAAAAAAAGAAGAAGAAAAGAAAAGAAAAAAAAGAAAAAAAATTAATATATCACTATGAATGTTATATGTGCTATTCTCACATAAATGAATACACATATTGTACAATATCGATATATCAGTAAGCTATAACAATGGATCATTTCGTGCATTTGATTTTACAGGGCAGGGGCGTAAACCACTCTAGTCGCGTAGGGGGGTGTAGGCTCATAAATTTTAGACTTTCAAGAAGGAAAATGTCCGAGTACTATGGCCAACATGAGGACTAATATATATATATATATATATATATATATATATATATATATATATATATATATATATATATATATATATATATATATATATACACATATATATTCATAGATATATATACATTAATATATATATTATAATTCTCAAGATAATTATGACTTAGTGTATCGAGATAGTCAAATAATCTTATATTATGCTATTATTAGTCTTATATAACAATATATTTTCCCCAATAATAGACGATCTCCTGATGGAATAATAGTACCACCCGAGAGGGACATGGGTAGTGCATAATATGAATAAGCAGTCGCAGGGCTTTCCAGCGATATATCACAAGAAAGGTGTCGGCTAAATTTAGAAAAGCGGTGAATTGTGAGGCCTAAGTGAGTATCCAACGATATATCACAAGAGAGATGTAGGCCAAATTTAGGAAATATCTCCCCTCCCAAAGTACTTTTCCTCTAACTGTGAATTTTTCATATATCATAAATAATATTTATCGGAGGGCCCTGTAAAAAAATCCGATCTTAAATGATAAAACTCTACAGTTTAAAAAAAGATCGAAATTTGTCCACGGTAGGGAAATTGGTTGGGGGTCAGGGGGAGGGGAGAAAGGTTTATAATATGAAAGAGTGACTGAGTGAAAAAGTGAGAGGCTCTCTTATGATACGCCACATGGTCCAAAAAGTATGGAATTTTCCACCCCCACTTTAATCCCCTCGGGAGTGGAAATTTATACATATTGCTGAAACACGTATTTAATTAGTTTTTAATAATTTTATTTTCTGCCGTTTCATGCTATTATTAAAAAAGACTGCTGAGATGTGCCAAACGTCCTAAATTTTTCGACCCCCCCCCCCTTTTAACCTCTTGAGGGGGGGGATTTCGAAAATCGTTGGATTATGTGTTTAATAATATTTTTAGTAGATTTATTTTCTGGAATTTCACCTTAAATGTTACCTTAAATGTTTCCTGAGATATGGTAAGTTGTCCCAAAATTTTTGACCCCATCCCTCCGCTTGTTCCTCTTAGGGGGTAATTTCAAAAATTCCATCTTAGTGGACACGTACATCATAAGAAGTATTTTCTCTCCAATTTTCATGGTTCTACATTCAATATTTTGGGCCGAACGTTGATTATCAGTCAGTCAGGACAAACTATTATATATATATATATATATATATATACTAGCTGACCCGCCCGCCGTTGCCCAGCCATTAGATAAAATATATACTAGATATATCATATAAATATATTAGATGCATTATATGGATAAATAACAAATTATTAAAGCAAAGTATGTAAGTTTTCAGGTGCGAATTCGTTGTGTTTTCAAATTATACTCAAATTATTCTTAAAATAATAATAATAATAAATAAATAAGGCAATTAAACAGAGCCAACAGTTTTGCTGTCGCCGTATGAAAACATGCACAAAATACAAAACAAAAAAACGAAATGCATAAGTCAAAAGTAAAATTCTTGTATCTCTACAACCCCCCTTCCCCTACACACACACACAAGCACAACAGGCTTAAAATATACATATATATATATTAGTAAAAAATTTTAAATTGCAAAAGAGGTTTAAAGATCGATTTAATCATCAATTAGCTTTAAACAATCAAAAGTTGCGCCATTTTATCTTCAGCCAAGACCGAAATTATTTTCAAGTTTCAAATGATTAAATTTTGTTTATTATCTATACACACACGCACACACAAAAAAAAAAATCTATGTATAAAATAATAATTAAATTATTGTTATGCAGTGAGACAAAATTATTATATCTGGTACTATAACAAAGTTTTAAAAATATAGAATATTTTACATATATTGACATTTGAACTTCAAAAAATAAATTAACTTTCTTAGTATTAATGAAATAATATTGATAAAATATAAAAAGATCCATAGTACAGTTTTAACTTCATGCACAATACTAAATATATTGACTTGCGAATTGTAAAATGGTTGAAAAAAAAGAAAGCAAATATATTGAAAGAAAAAATTTAGTTAAAAATAATAATAACTTCATGAAATTTAAATAATAACTATAGCTTGTCATCTCCAGTTTGAAACAAACCTAGCAAATACACTGCTCAAAACAATTAAAGGATATTTGAAGTTTTATATAAAATAAAGATATAAACGAAATTTTTTTGCCGAAAATAGAAGAAGAGAATCACAAATGCAAATTTTTCTGGTTTTCAAACTGTGGAGTATGCAAATTTTGAGTTCGACGTCAAAAACGTCGCTTCAGCGGCAGCGAATGAAATTTGGCTTTACACTGGATAAAAGAGAATGAAGACAAGGATGATCGGCATTTAGTGATTGCTTTGTTTCGATGAGTACGATGTCTCAGCGAAGTCTTTTGACAGATTCAGAAGCTTGGAGAATTGTTGGTAGGTTAGAAGGGGGCCAAACTCAAGCCGAAGTAGCGCAAGCCATTGGAGTGTCACAAAGTGTCATTTCCGGGATCTGGAACCGTTTTTTGGAGAGTGGATGTGCAGGCTGAAGATCAGGGCAAGGTCGTAGACGGGCAACAACGCCCAATGAAGATCGGTATTTAGCGTTGACAGCTCGGAGACACCGAAAGATGAACGCTACACTTCTCCTACAACACCTTCGCTCGGCTACAGGAACCACGATTTCAACTCAGACTGTTCGAAACCGGCTCCATGCTGTAGGTCTGTACGCTCGCCGACCGATGGTATGCGTTAGATTAACATCAAGGCATCGTCGCGACCCAGGGAGTGGGCAACCGAGCATGTCAACTGGAGGAGAAATGAATGGAGCAATATTCTGTTTTCTGACGAGTCCCGTTTTTCTGTGCATCCGGATAATAGGGGTATTTTCATCTGGAGGGACCGTGGCAGTAGGAATAATCCTGCGTTCGTGCACGAAAGTGTCAGATTTGGCGGTGGAGGAGTGTTGGTGTATGGTGGCATCTCCATTGACGGGCGCACTGACCTCTACATCATTCGAGATGAAGCTCTGACTGGTCGCCGATATAGGGATGAGATCCTCAGACCTATTGTAGTCCCTTACGCTGCAGCAATCGGAGATAACTTCATTTTAATGGACGATAACTGCAGGCCACATCGTGCAAACCTGGTGGAGGATTTCCTTTTCGAGGAAGGAATCGTTCGAATGGAATGGCCAGCGTGTTCTCCAGACATGAATCCAATCGAGCACGTTTAAGACGCTCTAGGAAGACGAGTTTCTGGCCGCCAACAAGCCCCACAAACTCTCCAAGAACTGGAAAGAGCTCTTCTGGAAGAGTGGGGCAGAATACCCCAACTCGTCATTAATAGCCTCATTGAGTTTATGCCTCAAATGTGTTCAACGTTGCTGGCCGCCCGTGGAAACCATACTCCCTACTGAAAATGATTTTCTTTGAAGAAAACACCTTTTCTTATTCTTTTTTTCTCATATGCACAAATTGTGTTTTTTCTTTTTGTACACAAATGCGCAATAAAATGCATTTTTTTCTGCCAAACATGTGTAATTTATTCTCATATAACATTCTATGTCTGTCGACCATGTATCAATCAGCTAAAAAGTTTCCCAGTTACAAAATCCACCTAAAACTGCAATATCCTTTAATTGTTTTGAGCAGTGTAGTTCGGGAATTGCGATACTAAAAAAAAGTTAATATATATCGAATAGCAGTACATTTTTACAAGTTATTAAATAATTTATCTCTCCCCCCAATAAATAAATAAATCTATTATTAAATATGAAAACAATAAGTTATTTACATTTTATATATCTAAAATATTCTGTAATAAAGTAGCTTACTTACTTCAAAAGGTTTTTTTGGAACTCCAGCAATGCAAAACGGTATATTTATGTATATGGGCTGAAATTTTATCAGCATGTTTTTGTTTATTATGTGTGTTCCTATAATCATTATCGAAAATGGAATTACGTAACGCAGATTGTACTTTTTGTCTCTTACATTTAGGTGAGGACATAACAAATGCAAAAATATTGAATTATTAACCAAATACCAAAATATTCTCGCATCAACATTTTGTAATTGAATGATTCCGTACTATGAGCTTGGATACTAACGGTTTAAACAAAGAGTTAATGCAGATGCTGCTTGTTTTGTAATTGACACATAGGACAGGAAGTTGTCTAGGTGCCCAAGCTTTACTTTGAAGAGAAAAAAAAATGTTCTATCTAGAGGTCTGCACGGGCCCGGGCCGGCAGAATCGTTTCGAATTTTCTAACGGGCCGGGCCGGGCCGGCAGATTTAGAATAGTTTTTTCAGCGGGCCGGGCCGGGCCGACAAACAACATAAACGGGCCGGGCCGGGCCGATAAAAAAAATTTTCGGGCCTGCCGGCCCGTTCTGAAGATTTAAGCAGAAACGATAAAATATGAGCTATTTTCAACGAAAATGGTTTTAACGAGAATAAGTATAAATGTGGCTATACTAGTTTGACAGCGTCGATATAAAAATGCACAGTGTATCGGCATCGGAGAATTACATTATGTATAACCCGTTTTAATATGTTTTTAGCTGACTCATGCCGGTCCGAGATCACGCTTGCATTACTTTTCTACATATAGACTGGCCGGACCGGTACTAGACTTAATTATTGGCAGAAAACGTGATTTGTAAAATTATTAACAGTGATAAAGAACTTATGTTAGCTTAGTCTTCGGATATATACTTTTTGATGATTTTTAAATTAATTTCTCAATAATGCGAAAGTTTGACACATTTTCTGATTAATTTTAAATTGTAAAAGTACAAAAGTGATAAGCCTAACTATTGAAGGGATTTGGAATCGAATAGCGTTTTTCATTTTTGGTAAATAAAATACTTGCATAACTTTGTTGAGATATAATAGTTTCTCAAATGATTGCAGGTTTTTCTCCCTTGCCTTGCTATTGCTTCCGGAAATTCTATTCAAAACGCTAATTATGACAGTATTTTATTTGTTTGCAGTATTCTTAAATTGCTTGTATCAAAAAATGGATAACGCTATTCGATTATATAGTTTCTGAATAAAGATATCTGCTAATCTTATGCGTTTCTGAGAAAAAAAAAATGAATTTAGAAATGTATCAGAAAGGAGCTTCTTTGAATTTAAGAATGAATTTGGAATTGAAATCTATAATAAAATGATATAGAAATATATTTATAAATCTTCTTTTATTAAACAACTTCAAAATTAATGATGTTTTTAGCTTTCTTTCTTTTTTCTTTTATTCTAAGCCATATTAATTTTTTAATGAATCTTTATTCGAATATTGAAAGCCTAAGAATCTAAGTAATCATGTTGTTTAACGTTGTTAATGTGTATTTGCTGTAAAATATACTGTAAAATCATTACATAGATATGTACGCAGTATTCTTTAAAGGAATCTTAGTTATATGATAAAAATCGGAATTTTTCAGAAATGGTAGAAATTGTAACGGGCCAAAACGGGCCGGGCCGGGCCGGGCCTGTTTTCGCTGATTTTTGTACGGGCCGGGCCGGGCCTGGAAATTCCGGCCCGTGCAGACCTCTAGTTCTATCTTTCTATTTTTCAGAAGTCAGTTAAAGTCTCTAGCTGTTTTTTTTTTTTTTTTAATTTATTTTTTTTTTATTTATTTGTTTGCTTAAGGAATATTTTAGAGACAAAAATTTGTCAAAAATACGGGATTTCTTAATATAAGTTTTAATTCTTTCTAACGACAAACTTTAAAACAGCGTAATAACTTGATGTTACCCTTATTTTTCGGACTAAACAAAATGCAATAGTATTAATAAAAATATTTAAAAAAATGAATACAATTGATTCAGGAAAAAAAAACCGAACGTATTATTTCTGGGAGAAATATACTCGTATATTGTAAAATATTCATATTATTTCGAGATAAAAATTCAAAGTATTTGGGTATTTTCAATTTTCATCCTATATCATATATATTTCTTAAGCACTTTTTTAAATCAATCCAAAATTACGTAAAAAGGTAAATAAAAACAGTTTCACATTTTTAATTATATATTTTGTTATTAAAATAAAAAGAAAACACAATATTAGTTAGTAGGAAAAAATAAAACCATAATTATTTCCAATTAAAGGTAAAATTTGTATGAAGTGGAAAACATCCAGATTTCGAAATGGAAAAATATTAAATATTTGTATTTCAGTTTTGAATTTTCATCGGATACCATTTAAATTCTGTGATACATATTTCTAACTAAATTTAAAGTTTAGATAAAAAAATAGGAGTTTCTTCACTTCAATCAGTGTAGCTTAAAATTTCGAGACTAAACTAAAAACTTTCCTATAGTAAATAAATACAGGTAGATTTCGATATTTCGAAGTCAAAAGACACACACACACACACAAAAAAAAAAAAAAAAAAAAAAATCGGAATATTAAGGTTTTACTCAAAATACCACAGTTACAAATAACATTAACATATGTACATAAATATTTTTTTTTTTCGTCATATCGAGGTTTCCGAGTACACAATATTTGACAAATCAAAAATTTTCTGAATAATTTTATCAAAAAAAAAAAAAGCCTATATATTGATAAGTTATATTAATTAGTAAATTAAACTAATTAATAAATTACCAATTAGTTAAATTAATTAGTTCCGGTTAAGAATAAGTTTATGTTTTCTTCGTTATAAATTGTTTTTTCTTTTTATAAACTACAAGGGGAAATAAATCCGACTAAGAAGAAAATTTTATAGGTTTTCTTCGATCTAACTTGTTTTTCTTATTTAATTAAAAACTACAAAAATACTTCTCCAATTCATAAATATTTATGGATTAATACTTTCTTTACAAGAATTTTTCCGTCTGACTTATCCGTTTTTCCAATTTATAATTTTTTATGGTTAATACGTAATATTATTTTTTCCGACTAAACATGCCTTTTCTGATGGAACGGAAAAATTTCCGAATGATATTTTTGTTTTTTCAATTTATAAGTTTTTATAGGTTGATACCATTTTTTTCTGATAGGACAAGAAATTTTCCGACTGATTTTTCCGCTTTTCCAATTTATAAGCTTTTAGAGGTTAATACGTAATACTGTTTTTTCCGACTAAACATGCCTTTTCCGATGGAACGGGACATTTTCCGAATGATATTTTCGTTTTTCCAATTTAGAAGTTTTTATAGGTTAACACCAGTTTTGTCCTATTGACTTTTCCGTTTTTCCAGTTTATAAATTTTTATAAGTTAATACGTAATACTGTTTTTTCCGACTAAACATGCTTTTTTTCCGATGGAAACGAAAAATTTTCCGAATATTTTAGTTTTTCCAATTTATAAGTTTTTATAAGTTAATGCTATTTTTTCCAATCGAACAAGAGTTTTTCCGACTGATTTTTCCCTTTTTCTTATTTATAAGTTTTTATAGGGTAATACATAATACTATTTTTCCGACTTTCTGATTAAACGGTATGCCTTTTCCGATTAAATGGTAAATTTTCCGAATGATATTTCCGTTTTTCCAGTTTATAAGCTTTTATAGGTCAATACTATTTTTTTTTTCCGACTAAAGATACTTTTTCCGAGCGATCTGGCAATTTTCCGACTGACTTCTTCTGGGGGGGTGCTGCACCCCCCCAAACCCCCCCGGGATTTACGCCCCTGTTACAGGGTGATATCAAATGTTACATTTTTAGTTGGTCCCCGATTTGTTCTTCTAAACAAATTGCCGACATTGATAAATATGAAGTCAAACATATTCTTCCTAATCTTGAAATTCCAGAAAAATCTAACAAGTATACCTTTAAATATTTGACAAATTTTCTAAAAACGAAAGTGCTCAATGATTAATAGCAATATACTGTTGAAGATAACTAATCAAAAATCACCCTGAGGGAGGTCAAGATTTACTATTTTTACTAAAGACGAATATACAGAACAGAAGTTAAATAATATAAAAAATTGCTTGAGAATTTACCAAGAAATTAAGATTTTCACAATGTTATTCAAACTTAAAATATTTTTAATGATTTTAGTTATAATGTCATTGGGCATTGCGAATGAATTCGATAAATTTACATTAAATCAAGAAAATTCATAAAAATATAAAAATGAATATTAATGCTTAGTAATAAATAAATAAATGTTTTATTATTATTATTATTATTATTATTGAGGTTTAAATTGATTCTTAAAAAGTTCAATAATAATTATTTAAACTGATTTAAACTGACTATTGTAAAACTGATAATTTGTTTTTTTAACTTTAATTGATTTGAATGGATTATTGAACGACTGAATATAATTTAAAATGAATATTTAGCTGAAACTCACAGAATTAATGAGATCATTAACCTTTATAAAAAATTTTAATTGTTTTAAAAATAATAGAAATCTAGACCTGAAATTTTACAAAGATAAAATTGGATCAATGATTAAACTGAGTTTTGAAGTAAAAAATTTTAGGAATTGTTAGGATTCCACTAATTATTAAGAATAATTAAGGAAATCATTAATAATGTTCTAATGTTAATGATATGTCTAGCATTCTAAAGTTAGAATTTTTTTAGAAATACCTGGAATTTTTTATCTGAAACTTTAAAGTAAAGAGAAATTTTATGCTTTGTACTAGTAGCTAAAGCAAAACAATGTAATCTACAAATAATAAATTTGTTATATCATATCATCATCATCAACCGTTTTCGATCCTCTGCTGGATGTAGGTCTCCCCCAGATTTTTCCAATGTTTTCTGTCTAGTGCTTTCGTCATCCAATTTACCAGCCACTTTTCTAATTTCGTCACTCCATTTTATTTGTGGTCATCTTCTTGGTCGTTTTACATCTCTAGGATACCATTGTAGTATATTTGTGCTCCATCTATTGTCTTGTCTTCTTGCAATGTGCCCAGCCCATTTCCATTTTAGCTGTTTCATTCTTTCAAGGATGTCAAAAACTTTTGTCTGATTTCTTATCCAGGTTATCCTCTTTCTGTCTCTTCTAGTTATGCCTAGCATACATCTTTCCATACTTCTCTGTGTTGTTTGTAGTCTTTGTATCATCCGTTTTGTTAGTATCCATGTTTCTGCTTTGTAAGTTAATGCAGGTAAAATACATTGATTAAACACTTTTCTTTTCAAACAAAGAGGCATATTACTCTTCAGATAAATATTGTTCTTCCCAAAAGCAGACGTTTCTTATTCTTTTATTGATTTTATTCATGATACTATTATCCAATGATATTTCCTGTCCTAAGTACACATAACTTTGCACTTCTTTAATCTCAGTGTTCTTGTAGACAATTTTCTTTTTTGGTGTAAATGAATTAAACATGACCTTAGTCCTTTCTAAATTTATTTTTAATCCCACATTGATGCTAACTTCTGCAAGATCTTTTAGCATAATTTCCAGTTCTTCAGGACTGTTACTGAAAATTACAATGTCGTCAGTAAATCGGAGATGACTTAAATATTCCCCATTTATTCTAAACCCTTTGTTTTCCCAATCCAGCTTCTTGAAAATATTTTCTAAGACAGCATTAAAAAGTTTAGGTGAAATGGTGTCTCCTTGTCTTACTCCTCTTCCGAGCTTGATCTTCGCTTTTCCTTTATCTAAACGGTTGTTTGCTATTGCTTTCTTGTAAATCTTTATGATATTGATGTAAGGTTTGTTTATACCAATGTCCCCCAGAGATTCTACCACTGCTGATGTGTAGACGGAATCAAATGCTTTTTCATAATCAAAAAAGGCAAGGCAGAGAGGTAAATTATATTCTTTATGTTTTTCTATGAGTTCCCTTACTGTTTGGATATGATCCATTGTGCTGAATCCACTTCGGAATCCTGCTTATTCTCTTGGTTGAGCTGAGTCCAGAGTTGATTCAAGTCTTGACGATAAAATTTTGGTGAAAATTTTATAAATCACTAACAGTAAGCTGATTGGACGGTAATTTTTAATGTTTTCCTTCTCTCCTTTCTTGTAAAGTAGCACCATCACAGCATTATTCCAATCTTCTGGTACATCTGACTTCTAAAGACATTTGGAAAACAGTAAGGATAGCCTTTTTGCAAATTCTTCTCCTGCTTATTTGATAAGGTCAATTGTAATTCCATTTTCTCCAGGGCATTTACCTTTTTTCATAAATCTAATAGCTTGTAATACTTCATCTGTCATCAGAGGCGGATTACCCATTAGGCTGAATAGGCTGAAGCCTAGGGGCCCAAAAGAAAAGGGGGCCCGGTGCTTAAATTTTCCTAATATAAAGAACAAGAAAATATTCTTTTACATTGGTCGGACATTAATATTTAATACAAAAGACAAAAGGTGTGCGAAATTCTTTGTCGTAATCATTTATATTTTTATTATCAATGATTTATGAGTTAATGAAGCAAGCATGTGTTTTAATTTTTCCAGTATATACCTCTTTGAAAGAGTGAAAGGGGGCCCTAAGAAAATCAAGCCTAGGGGCCTGGATGGTAGTTAATACGCTTCTGTCTGTCATCACTGGGATTATCTCTTCAGTTTCAGTTAATATTTCTTGTTAATCGTGTACGTTGATTTACCTCTGATCTTCACATTTATATAGATCATTATAGAATTTCTCAACAATGTGTACTATTTCGTTGCTGATTTTGGTGATTGTTCATCTGCTCTCTTCAGTGCAAAAATACCTTTTCTTCCAACACATAACTTGTGTTTAGCTGACTTTAAATTTTTTTTTTTATCTTCCAGAATTTTTTTTAACAAGATGACAATTAAATTTTCTGATATCTTCTGTAACGCATTTTCTTACTGTTTTACATAATTCAGCATATTCAACTCTTGATTTAGGATCATTTTTCTTCATTTTAAATTCTCTGCGTTTTTTCAGCAACCTTCTTGTTTCTTCTGTTATTTTCTTTGTTTGTTTTATTTGTACATCACCGGCTATCTTCTTTGCAATTTCTTGTAGAATATTGGTTAGCTTCTTGTTCACTGTTGTAACATCTTGCTCTTCTTCTAAAGTTGATTGAAGTACTTGGAAACGGTTTTGAAGTTCCAAATGAAATTCTTCTTTATGTTTCTGGAGGTTTATAATATCGATTGATTTCTTTGAGTGTAGCAAAAGTTTCATCCTTTCCACTTTAGTATTTAACAGTAGTTTGCATCTAAGCAATCTGTGGTTGCTTCCTGTATTGAAGTTATTGAGAATGCTGCAGTCTTTAATAAGATACTTTTTGTTGGTCAAGATATAGTCGATTTCACTTGTTGAGCCATTTTCACAACGCCATGTCCATTTTCTTTGTGGCTTTTTCTTGAAAAATGAATTCATCACATTCTGCAAACTCAATGAATCTGTTTCCTCTTTCATCTTGCATACCATATCCATGACTTCCTACAGATAATTCACCTTTCTTTTTCTCTCCATTTCTAGCATTCCAGTCTCCCATAATTAATTTGATGTAGCAATTTCCCTTTTGATGCATTGAAGCTACTTCTTCATAGAAATCTTCAATTTCTTCATCAAAATAACTTATTGTTGGGGCATAAACTTGGGTAATTTGCAGCTTGTATCTTTTGGACACTTGTATTACTAATCTTGCAACTCTATCTAACGCACTATCATATTCTACAATGTGATTCTTCCACCTTTTATGAATCAAAAATCCTACATCACTTGTTCTTCCATCTTCTGTGCCTCTGTAGTATAAAACATGTCTGCTGGCAAGATCAATCTTTTCTTCTCTTTTTCTTCTTACTTCACATAATTCTAAAATGTCCCAGTTGATCCTATCTAACTCTTCTTCAAGTTCCTGTAAATGATTTGCAGAAGATAAGGATTGTCCATTATACATAGCCAAGGTCATCAACTTATGGTAGCCAAGCCGAGCCTGGTGATTCTTAGCACCCTCTGTCTTCATGTCTATCTGATCGCTGCCATAACCAGGAACATGCAGACTACCGAGAACTGAGGGCCGTGATTTGTTTTGTGAATTCATGGTAAAATAAGGGGGGTTGTGGCCAAATCCCTCCACCCTGGCCAAGCTGGTTGGAGAAAGCCCATCCGCGTTTGTTCCCCTTGCACTAGACAAGAGTACTAACAGGTTGTACCGATGGAAGGTGAAGATTGGACATTAAGTCTCTGCTCCTAGTTGATTCCTTTAAGTCCTCCTAGAAGGCAATTAAAGGGTCTTCTCCTGGTTGATAAGCAGAAGCTATTTAACAGCCAGTTATACCATATATTTAAGAATAAGCTCTGAAAATTCACTTCCAATAACTTATTTAAAAAACACTTTCAAAATTATATACTATTAGAAAAGGACTTGAAATAAAAGAATAAATATATCCCATATTCTCCTACATATAATATTTCACTTTTAAAAAGACATGTTGAATAGATAAAAATATCTTAAAATCTTATATAAAAATTAAAATTTAAAGATACCTGATTGCACTTTTTTCTGATGCAATATTACCCCTGGAAGATATTGGCTGTGGGAGTACTACTGTATTAGCAGCTGAATCTAGTTCCACTTCACTTTCTGATAAATTTCCTGATTTTTGCAGAAATTCATCAACATCTTGAAATTTACTCAAATCAGGAACTTTACTTTGAATGAGTTTTTTCACTGCTTTGCTGACTCCAGTAGGGACAATTTTTATTGCACTAAAAATTGTAACAGAAAACCATAAGTACATTTGTGTTGCTATTTTAAATGTTAAAAAAGAATTTATATTAGTATTAAAAAGGGGGATAAAAGTTATGGGAGTCAAGACAGAAGAAAGTGTATATTGCTAATATAAAAACATAGGTTAATTTTTTTGAAACATCACATAAAGTAGGGAACGATACAGGGTTAATCAGGGAGTTTTTTTTTTTTTTTTTTTAAGTTGGCCTAGTTAGTCCCAAATTTTGTCTGGATTGACCCCTGCATGAAGTTAAGTATAAAATTTTTCATTAGAGTATGTATTATACTTGCTTATAAACAACTGAAACATTTAAAAAATAAAAGTAAAACATATCCTTTGAGAAATACTGACAACAAGTAAATCAAACTGAACAATTTTCAAATAGATAATTATTCACACACGCACATTCTCAACAGGATTAGAAATTGGGAATTTTAAGTAAGGCATCATATGATGCAAACAATTTTTTTTCTAGGTGCCAAACTGCATTTCATGGTTGCAGTTTTATGTTACATCTTATTTTCTCATTTCTTTTAACAGCCATATTAACAATAATATTAGGATTCAGGAATCACATTCACTATTTGCACTTTTTTTGTGATCTTTAAATGAAATTTGCTATCTTTTGATGAAATCTGTCTCTTTTTGCAATCTTTTGTCAGAATCTAAGTTTTTTCGGGCTTCTCTGATAAAATTTGCGGTACAGTCGAACCCCGTTATAGCGAACCCGGTTTATAAAGAACGAAAATTTTGGTCCCGCCGTTTTCCTATTGTATTTAATGCTATTTTATCCTTTTATAGCGAACCTCCGGCATCTTAAGAATTGGTTATAACGAACTTTTTTTATAGTCAACCATGATTTTTTTTCTCTTTTTTCTTTTCCGCTGATGTGAAAAAGGTTTTCAACTCTAATTTTGTAAGAAAATGCATGCCGGCCATGGGTGCAAGAAGTTCATCCAAGTCAAAACTGAAAATTTTTTGGAGTATTAGAAATAACCAAATGAAAATGGGCTAGAAGATTTCTATGCCTTACATTGTGGCTAAAAGTTGATCTTTTACAATAAAAGAATGCAATCAAAATTTCTTTATCGTAAAATTGCTATTATTTATGCATATAAAGAAGAATTTAGTATCAGCCAAAAATCTCTTGAAGACTGAAATCAGTCCTGAGACTGAAGATCTTGCACCCATGATGCCGGCTAGTAAAACATCGTGCAAATTAATGCTAAGTCTTTTTACTAAAGAGTAGTAAGACCTGTATTCTTTCTCTTTTATGGTAGCTATTCTGCAGGTGCGATCACGCTCACCCGTCAGTTATTTTTCATTACTCCTGTTATAGCCATTCAGTAACGCATTTAAGACAACTTATTTGACTAAAGTATTTAAGAATAATTCGAGATATGTCAGCATTGAAAAGAATATCTTTGAAGCAAGCAATAATTAAAAGCTTTTTTTTTTTCTTAAATTATACACTCTGGAGTTCACAAGATGATGAAAAAAAGAAAATTAAAATGATAAAGTAAACAAAGAAAATAAAAATAAAACATTTTTAACACGCAAATAATTAGTGTTACTTATGCTAAGCCTGGATAAAGTGTAAAGACTTTAGTATAGTGAGGATCATTCCTTAAAATGTCTGCTCATTTATCCGAACTAGGGTTGGTCTCGAATGTTTAGAGAATCGGCGCTTTACTGTATTTCTGTTTGTCTTCCTTTTTAGTTAATTTATTTAGTATTGTGCCAGTTTAATAGAATCAATTTTAGTTAATTTCATTCATTAATGATCACATCTAATAGAATTTACGTTTTTTTTAAATACATCATTATTGAACATATAGGTATAATGTAATTATATACATATTTTGTAAACTCTTACTTTGTAATCTGATGTTTTATTGCGATTTTTATACGAAAATTGCCGTTTGTCGCGATTTTGGGACGAAATTTGACGGTTTTTTTGCGACCTTTTTGACGAAAACTGCCGTTTTACAGAATTCTGTCATGAAATTAGCAGGGTTGCAAAGAACCCACCTACCAAAAAAAAAAACCCGGGTGGGTTTTATTGGGTAAAACCCACTCTAAAAAACCCAATAAAACCCACATCAAAGTGGGTTTTATTGGGTTTTTTACAATCTATGATATTATTATTTAATATCCTGTAGCTTTTATATTAGTTTTTAAACCTTTGTGTTAAAGAGGTACTCTATCCTATCAAAACAGATTGTGGGTGTACTGTCAAATATGACAAAGCCAAAATTGTCAAAATAATGTGCTTAATTCTTCTAAAAGTTTAATATTATGAAAAAAAATTACCAAAATCAATATACATAGCTAATCATAACATTTTTGCATAGATGAAAAATGACAAGATCTTTTATATTAAGATCTAACAATATAAAATTTCATAATGCAGGTTCCCAAGTGGATACAAATTTGTCTTATTCATTTTAGGCCAGAGTTGGTAAAAAAAAAGAGGGGGAAGGGGGAGGGGGTGAAGGACTTTTTCAAAAAATCCAAAAATGACCTTTTTTTTGTTTCTTTGTTTAAACTTTTTTCATATTTTAAAATCAGGTTTGAAATTCTCCCTCCTCCCCTTAAATATCATTTCTTATTATGTATTGTACCATATCCATGTTTGTTGATAAAAAAATGTGTCGATTACTCACACAAAAATATCATAAAATTCGCAAAATGGTCGTGGGAGTTGATCATAGTTTCAAAATGCAAAATTGTTTCGGCAGGAGCCTCCCGTCCACGTTATTTTTTTGCGCGGGATTTCAAAATTTTGGGCGTGAATCCCATTATCCCGCCCTGAAATTCAAGCACTGTAATAGTTTAGTTGCATTTGGGGACTAACGACCATTAATTTCAAATCCTGATTCTAAAAAAATCTTAACCTTTGTGAAACACTGTAAAAATATTAAAGATCATGTTAAATTTATGATAAGAAAATGACAAAGTAAAAACAATTTAAATACAGGATGAGTCATAAA
This sequence comes from Maratus speculifer, assembly GCA_964019185.1. Classification (NCBI taxonomy): domain Eukaryota; kingdom Metazoa; phylum Arthropoda; class Arachnida; order Araneae; family Salticidae; genus Maratus; species Maratus speculifer. Next base: position 183,125,450 of record OZ025296.1, on the reverse strand, counting down.
TTTCCATACAGATGGTTAAAAAGCTGACTAATTTCCTTTTTGTTTGCAGGAAAGTGAACTGATTAAAAAGAGATGCCACAAATGAAATAAGAAGAGATTATCATTATTCTGTTGGTTGAGAGTAGTACCATACATAAGGTGATGAGTACCTTTAATGCAATGTGCATAATATACAAGGTGTTTATAAAGTCCCAAATCCATTTTAATGTTTATTAAAGTAATAAAGATAGATTAAAATTAATAACATAAAGGGCTAGATAGACTTGAAAAGTTTCATGAACCTTGTCAATGAATTTCAACATGTGCCTCCTTCGTCGCACAGAGAATATCAAGTTGATAGTCAATTTCATGCCAGGTAGCAGCAAGCATGTCGGCATCCACAGAGGCTATTGCGGTTGTAATTCTGGCTTTTAAGTCATTAATGTTTGACACTCTCCTCCTGTAAACATTGTCCTTTACAAATCCCCAAAGGAAAAAGTCCAGAGGCGTTATATCAGGTGATCTGGGTGGCCAAGGAATTAGACCTTCGCGCCCAATCCATCGTCCTGACAAATGGCCATTCAAAGAAAAGCTTCAGCCATGTCTTTTTGCAACAAGATGGTGCACCACCTTATTGGAGTACCATCGTTCATACTTTCAATGACCATTTTCCAGAAAGATGGACTGAGTGAGGAGGTCCAATTCCTTGACCATCCAGATCACCTGATATAACGTCGCTGGATTTTTCCCCTTGGGGATTTGTAAAAGACAAAGTTTACAGGAGGAGAGTGTCGGACATTGATGACTTAAAAGCCAGAAATACAACCGCAATAGCCTCTGTGGATGCCGACATGCTTGCCGCTACCTGTCATGAAATTGATTATCGATTTGATATTCTCCATGCAACGAAGGGGGCACACGTGGAAGTTCATTGACAAGGGTCATGAAACTTTTTGAGTCTATCTAACCATTTATGTTATTAATTTTACTTTATCTTTATTATTTTATGAGTTATTAAACATCAAAATGGGTCCGGAACTTTATAAACACCCTGTATAATAATCCATGACACAGTGCAAAACTTATTAAGAAATTCAAAAGTACAGACTATCATGAATGTACTCGGATCTTGAAACCAAAGATGAAAACTAATAGGGATACATTAACACTGGTGCTAGCAATGATTCTGACAGAAGAAAACAGACATCTCTCCGTGAAAATGTTAATTGGGCAAAACATTGTCACATGTATTTTTCAGGTTCTAACAGTTTGCACCCATACGAGCCATATTACCATCGGTACAAATAAATAAACATTAATCACCAGTTTCACCATTTGTATGAAAACTTAGACTGACACAGTATGTCTGAAATTTACATTAGACATGCCAGCTTTGCAATATTAATTTTTAATAAATTAGGCATTAACTATACATAAATTTATATTTCAATAAATTATACTTAAAACATAAGAAATCTAAGAAATATACTCAAATTCACTTAGTTAAGAGGACAATATCTACATACATAGTACCTCAAAATTAAGCCATATCATTACTTACTATTGCCTTAATTCAATTCCATCATCAGAATAGTGAAGGAGCAAACATCTTCGAATTGCATTTAAATTTACCTAAAAATGCAAATGAGCATCTTATATCAAAAGTTACCATAACTTTCAGACATATACAAAGAGAAATAAATTAATAAAAATTGCAATGAATATGTAGATAATTAAAAAAGTATACTAATTACATTATTAAATAAATAAAAAAGATGTGTGATTTGCCACACCTATTAACCCTATATTATGTAATATCTATATCTGTGTGATACAAATAGCCCTGTGGCTCTCTTTACCTTCGTTCCACCAATTTCTATCTTTCGTCCAAGACAGTTGCTCTTTAACCAATTAATGCATTCAAAATTTATAAGAAGAAGACATTGGCTTATATCACAAATACATGCTGTGATGCTGCTATGACATTCCTTTAATATTTTATGTCTGTGTACTGTATTTATCACCCGGGCATTCTTTTATTACCCTTGCTGATTTTGCAGCTCTAGCTTACACTTTACTGTAATGTAACAGATTAAATTTTTCTTTCTGCCATTCCATCCTCACCTGTTTTGTGATTGCTGATCTACTTTCAGCCTACATTGCACCAATGTAGCCTGCATAGTAAAAGGGCTATATTTTGAGAAGCCAATGAAGCTTAAGTTTCAGTTTTGTGTTTGTAATTTGTCCCTCTTAATTTAGCTAATAGATTTCAAGCTATTTTGCAGTCACTCTTATGAATCTTTCTTGCAATAGTATAAATATAAATGCATTTATTTTTTTACAGATGTCATTAAGAATTTTAAATTTAGGAATGTTTTTTTTACAATATGACTGTGATAAGAAGTTCCTACCTTAGGCCTACTTCAGATACTGATAGTGATCCTTCAAAAACTTTATCAGCTATTAAAGTAATGTCATTTCTTTTAATAAATGTTAATTGTCTAGCTTTAAACTAAGGAGGCATTTTATGTTTCCAGCAATTTTGTTTATTTCTAAAAATATGATTCGAATGGTAAGCTCACTGCATTTCAATGTAAGTGCATATTCAATTAAAGTTTTTATAAAATCTTAAAGATATTGCATTTTTTAAAATCCCCACTCCTTTTTTAAACATTGATATTTTTGCTCCCCCCTTTTTTATGATTTTCATATGCGTATTTAACAAGACTGTGCATGAATTTTTAAATTTATCTAATATTACATTTAATTTTTTACTGTTATATAGTAAAAAATGATGAAATCTAATATTTCTTCATAGACTCAGGCCTAGAAGTGACTTTTTTCAAAAATATTATTGAAAATATAGGAATTTTATAGGAAATTTTATTTATATGTAAATACACCAACACATGTTTTAACACATTAACGTAGACAGACATCAACATTGTAAAAACTATAACATAAGTAAACTATTTAAAGTTTATTCCAGAATATTTCAGAAATTTATAGCACACTTCAGGATTAAAATACTGGTTTCAGGAGTTGAACACTCCCCCCCCCCCCCCCCTGCAATATTCAACATTTTTTACTATTTTCTGAATCATCATCACTTTCAGAATTTGCATTTATCAAAAAAAAAAAAAAAAAAACTAAAAATAATAATAATAATTGAAATAAAAGTTATAAATGATTTTGGGTCATTCCATGCCAAATCAACCAGTGACTCAACCTGACCCTTTCCGATTTCAATGAAACTGATATGGGATCATTCTCTATTATGATATAAATTAGAGCATATTTTTATTTTTTGTTTATCGCTTTAAATTTTTATACAATTAATTATTTAAATTTTGAAAAATCATCATTTTTTGACTTGCATAAATATTTTCAATTTTGAATTTCTCAAGTTCTATCAAACATAGAAAATTTTATGACCACTCATTTTAAAGAGGAGTTTATAAGGTTTAATTTGATATGCAAGTCGACTATATATAATTAAAATAAATAAAATTTAAAAAATTTTAAAATTTTAAATTTGAAAATTTTTTAGATAGTTATTTTTAAATTTTTTTAAAAAATTGTATGTTTGTTGTAATATTATAAGCTTTAAATTCTGGAATTTTTAGAGTGGGATCTCAATGGGATCAGGAGTTATGAAATAAAAGCTGAAAATTACCATACAAATCATAAATAAATAACAAAATAGACAGAATTAAATTGCTATTTTAATGGTAATGTTTGTTTTTATTTCATAACTCCTGATCCCATTGAGATCCCACTCTAAAAATTTCAGAATTTAAAGCTTATAATATTACAACAAACATACATTTTTTTCAAAAATTTTAAAAATGACTATAAAATTTTTTCCAAATTTAAGATTTTAAATTTTTTTTAGTTTTATTTATTTTAATTATATAGAGTCAACTTGCGTATCAAATTAAACCTTATAAACTTCTCTTTGAAATGAGTGGTTATAAAATTTTCTGTGTTTGATAGAACTTGAGAAATTCAAAATTGAAAATATTTATGCAAGTCAAAAAATGATGATTTTTCAAAATTTAAATAATTGTATAAAAATTTAAAGCGATAAACAAAAAATAAAAATGCGCTCTAATTTATATCATCATAGAGAATGATCCCCAGCAGTTTCATTGAAATCGGGAATGGTCAGGTTGAATATTGAATTTTTTTGGTTGATTTGACATGGAATGACCCTTTTATTGTAATAAATTTATATGAAATGAGTTTCTATAGCAAGAGCAATTCAAAGTTCTTATAAAATCCTGAAATTTACAGCAAATTTTATGAAAAGTTACAGTAGAGAAGAGGGAGTGGGGAAATCCTTCCCTACATTAATTATATATTTTTCCAATGGCATTCTCAAGGTTTCTTTTTTTTTTTTTTTTTTTTTTTCTGCAATGCTTTGATGGAATTTGCATTTTCCATTGGAAAATCCCATTTTTCTTGTGATATTTTAACATAAAAGTTTTTTTTTTAATTCTTTGATGAAATATGAATTTTCTTCGCGCTCTTTAGACAAAAATCACGTGTTTTCCGCGATCTTTTGACGAAAATCACGTTTTTTTCGCGATCTTTAGACGGAAACCTGGCTTTTTTTCGCGATCTTTGGACGAAAACCGCGTTTTTCTCGCAATCTATTGACGATAATCGCGTTTTAATCACAATCTTTTGACGAAAATTGCGTCTTTCTCGCGATCTTTTGCCGAAAATCGCGTTATTCTTGCGATCTTTTGAACAATATTGCGGTTTTTTTACGACTTTTTGATGAAACTTGCGTTTTTCTCGCGATCTTTTCATGAAAATAGCATATATTCGCGATCTTTAGACGAAAATCGCGCTTTTTTCGCGATCTTTGGATGAAAATTGCGTTTTTCTCGCGATCTTTTGACGAGAAGCGCGTTTTTCTCGCGTTCTTTTAACGAGAAGCGTGTTTTTCTCGTGATCTTTTGACGAAAATCGCATTTTGCTCGCGATCTTTTGATAAAAATCACATTTTCTCGCGATCTTTTGATGAAAATCACTGTTTTCTTATGAAAATAACATTTATTTGTGATCTTTAGACGAAAATAGCTTTTTTTCTAGAATTTTCGACGAAAATCGTATTTTTTCACGCGATCTTTTACGAAATTCCCATTTTTCAGCGATCTTTTGACGATATAAAAAAATCGGAAAAGCGGAAAATAATTAAAAAGAGGAAAATCGCGGATCCGCGGAAAAATCACATGCCTGGGTGGAGGGATGGAAAATATAGGTGGAAAAATACTAATTTTTTCAAATTTATAGAAATTATAGGAAATATAGGAACGCTGCGAGCCATAAATTAAAGGCCTTTTGAGCATTAAAATGTTTTAATTGAAGTCCATATAATTTTAGAAATGTGGCTTTAAGGTCAGTTTTATATGTCATTGGTTAAAGTGAAATCACCTTAGATTTGATTGACCAGTGCATGCGAGTTTTATACAATGCTTTCGAACAAGGTGTGCAAAAGTTTTAGGGAGATGTTGCTCTTTGTGGCCTTAGGTTAATTTAATCACAGGGTTAAAAAAAATCATGATTTTTTTTTTTTTTAAACTAAAAAAATCAGATTTTTTTAAAATTTAAATCAGATTTTTTTTTTATTTAAATCAGATTTATTTGATTTTTTTAGAATTCTATTTTTAATTATTGTGTTTTTATGTTTTTACAATACATGGAGCAATTTTTTTATAATAAATAATATTTATAATTTATTTTTATAAAAATATAAGAAATAATTATATAGTTAAGAAAATACTGTATTCTAGTTACTGATTGGTACTAAAAATTAAACATCTGGGCTTTAATCTAAAGCCATTCTATTATTTTGTAATTGAATTGTGCACACTAAATATGAAATAAACTTAAATATGTTGTAAATAAATAGAAAATAGCAAAATTTAAAAAACAAATTAAATATTCATTTAATGCAAGCTATTTATTAAGGCTGTTCTTAAATCAAGAAGGGCAACTTTGTGACATATGCTTTAATTTATTTTTGATTAGAAATGCATGAAAATAGCCGGTGTTGTTATTCAGAAACTGTCTAATTGCACTCAAATGTCTGTTTTAAAAAAAAAAAAACACAATAGATCTTTCATAACAAGCCTTCAAAGTTGATGTTTTCGAGCACATTTCTCGATGAAAGCAGAAAAACCGGTTGAAAAGCAGGAGAAAATGGTTGATCACGTGATCGAAATAGCTCAGAACTCAATAGGTAATTCATTGATAAAAAAATGAAAAAATAAGTTAAATTTGAAATCGCTTCCATAGTTAGGCCTTTCAATTTTATTTCTTTCTGTTAAAAAATGAATTTGTAAATGTGTCAAAATGTTTTGTGCTTGTTGAGCAAAGCAGTTGAGAAGGAAGCAGGACGTTTCGGTTCCGCCATTTCGGTCCTGCCATTTCGGTCCCGAGACACTTCGGTCCCGAGCCATTTCGGTCCCAAGACATTTCGGTCCCTAGCCATTTCGGTCCCAAGACATTTCGGTCCCTTCTCCTGCAAACTGAAATAAGACATAATTTTATAGGGAACATTGCAGAGTTTTTAAACTGAAGGCCATAAAATTTTAGTATAATGTTATTATAAATGCCTGAAAACCGCACACACAAATAACTCTTATCCAAAATATAATTCACACAAATTTTGTATGGTAATCCTAATAATAATTGGTAATCCTAATGATAATTAGTAATCTTAATGATAATTGGTAGTCCTAATTCTCAAAACAGTTAGTAATTTTAATATAAAAATCAAATTAATATTTTATTAAATATATTTATTAATTAATAATATTATTAATTTACATAATGAATTTTATTTTAAAATAAACTCAATACATAATCCATTTTATATTCAATACATCATTATATTTTGTAGTAGTTCTAAACTGAAATTTAACTTTTACTTGTTTATTTATTGTGCATTTAAAATTACAGAAATTTAAAACAATTAGTATAGTTAAAAAAAAACCAAAAAAAGAAATTATTTTTTTTTTTCTGGAAAAGTTGGAGTGAAAAGGTAATAAAAATAAATAAATAAATAAATAAAAGCTTAGTTTTGTCACTTAAAAATTGAAAATAAAATTATTGAAATTATTATTGTATTACATTTTAATATATTAAATAATTATATATTATATTTTATATAATACATTATACATTGTCTTCATGGCATGAGAAGACTGTTAAAAAAATGAAATCAATAAATACTATTATTACTTTTAAAAAAAAGTGGCGGAGACAAATTTCTGAAAGCATTTTTTTTATTTTTTCACAGCATACCCATTTAAGAAATCACTATTGATTTTGCAATGTTAATAATGGAAGGTAACTTATGAAAACAAATTTATAAGAAGCAACTTTGTATTATAAAAATAATAAGAAAAATAAAAAAAATTTTCTTCAATAAATATATATCATTTCTCAATTATCAAAGAAGAAGGTGTAGATGGGTGATTTGAGAAAATATGTATATATTATAACTTATAACTGTCTAATTGAATTATTAAAGACATTTAAAAATAAAGTAATTGGAAGAAACAAAAATTAAGCACAGTTTTTTTTTATTATTTAATTAATGCTAATTTAAAGGTTAAAAAAAATATACCTAAACAGCCAAAAAAAATATTTATAGCAGTTTATATAAAATACTTTTTAGTTTATAGTAGTTTATAGACGTCCCTGTGGCAGAAATTTTTAACTGTGTCTGCGACAAGCCTCATTAACATCAAATTCTGTCTGCAACCGCAATGCAGTATTTTCTTCTAACTGTATATACACATTTACACATCATATGTTTAGGAAAAAGAAAAGACACAGAAAAATCAATATATCACAAATCAGGTATTCTACATATTTTATATATAATATTCTTAACTACTTTTTAAATGCATATAAAAAAAAGTCCAAAAACCTAAATTTAATAAATCAGCATTAGAAAAATTGTCTAGCATATTTACGCACGACGAAATTCGCCGTTTTTTCGAGATTCTACGACGAAATTCGCCGTTTTTTCAGATTCTTTGACAAAATTTGCCATTTTTTCTCGATCTTTCGATGAAATTCGTCTTTTTTTCTGCAGCCCATTGACAAAATTTTTCTTCTTTCTGCGATTCTTCTACAAAATTTGATTTTTTTTTTTGTGATTCCTCGACGAAATTGGTCTTTTTTCAGCGATTTTTTGATGAAAACCGACATTTTTCCGAGGTCCTTGGACGGAAGTCCCATTTATTTCACGATTCTTTGAAGATTTTACGTCTGTAAAAATTACGCGTCCCATGGGACGTCGTAAGAACTATTTTTTTGCGTCCCAACTCTAATTTTTCGCGTAATTTAAGCGCTATAGTGCATCCGCGGCATCGCTAATTGCTTTGGTGCGCGCGATCAGACAGAGGAAAGAGAAGGTCGGAGGAAAACGAAAACAATTTCAATTTGGCGGCCACTATTTGTTCTCCCGTTTTTGTTTTTTGTGTATTTCGTCTGCTCCCCCCCCCCCAACCACACCCCCCCAAAAAGGTAAAAAATTTTAATGCATATTTGCATTGATCTCAGGAATGTTAAAATATACAGTGCCGAAAAAGCGGGATTCTGCGGAAAAGTGGCATGTCTGCATATCAGAATTTCCTTGGGGAAGGGGGGGAGGGAGCTTAAGAACTGGTGAAAACCTTGTTTTAAACAGGCTTCCGTCTTAGGAGATAAAATTTCAATATATTGAATATATATACATATATATCGTTTTAGAAATTTTTTATGATAATTATTGATTTTTATGCATAAAGCGTTTATTTAATGAATATGTTTTTATTGCAATCAAATCTGATAAATTATTTTAGCGTTTGAGCAATTTTTTAATTTTTGTTTCAGTCTGGCATTTAATGATTGATAAATGTTCTGACAAATTCCTTGGGAGCGGGGGGTAGACACTTCTGATCGCGGGGGGTAGACACTTCTGATCGCGGGGGGAAAACACAATTTCGTGTAAGAATTGCGGGGAAAAAAAAAAAAAAAAAAATTTGGTTTTGATTTTTAGCCTAACTTTTTTTAAGTTTTTCGGCGAATTGCAGATATAAATTTTTAAAAAATTATATTTCTGTTGTTAATTGTACGATTTTGTTCAAATTTTCAACAAGTTGCAATGATAATAAATTAGGTTGTGTACCAAATTTTTATTAAAATATAATAAGTTTTAAGAAAATTATTCCCAACGACAAAAAAGCCCACTTGCTAGAAAAAAAAAAAAAAGCTGATAACGATTTGTGGTTTGTTTATTTAGATCAAAGAACTCGGACGCTAATGAGATAAGCTTTCCATTGATAATGTTTAGTATGAAAAAAGATAATTTCAACAAAAATATTTCATGACTATATATGCATTATTTCTATTTAAATAATCTACTTGACTTCCAACTTAAATGCTTGAATAAACAAAGCAGCTGATTTGTTCTTTTTTGGAATTAGAATCTTCCACTTTTTTAAATAATTTCCAGTCATACTTTGACCAGGATGGCGTCTTTAAAAATGTGTACTTTTTTTTTTTTTTTACCTTTTAAGAATCACACACAGCACAAACAACTTTATACCGGGATGTGTGCACATGTTCTTCACAGAGACAGCTGTTCATCTTAGCGGCTGCAGCGCTGAAGAAAGCAGGAATGAATAGGCGAGATGGGCGAGAGAGGCGGGAATTTGACGTCCGGATCAGGGGAGAACCAGCTACGTACTGCCGAAAGAAAAAAAATGTCCGAAAGTTTTGGACAATTTTTTTTTTAATTTTCATCAGTGCAGACAAAAAGTGTCCGACAGTTGCGGACAAAAAGTGTCCGAAAGTTGCGGACAAAAAGTGTCCGAAAGTTGCGGACAAAAAGTGTCCGAAAGTTGCGGACAAAAGTGTCCGAAAGTTGCGGACAAAAGTGTCCGAAAGCTGCGGACAAATTTTTTTAATTGATTTCATTAGTACAGACAAAAACTGTCCGCAAGATATTTCTGTGTCCGCGACTATGTCGCCGTGTCGCCGTGTTTCTGCCACGGGGATAGACGTTTATATAAAATACAGATACTAATAATTAATAATAAAATTTTAAATATTTATTCTGCTTAATAATAATAATACTTAAAGCAGGGTTGGCGAGTTTTTGCCGAAGGTGGAAAAAACCGCGGAAAAAACCTGGTAAAAACCGTCCCGGCAAAAATAGGTTTTTGCCAAAGAAGTGGCAAAAATAGGCTGTCCTTTTAAATTTTTTCCCCAGAAAGAGAAAAATATTTCACAAAAGAAAAAATAAACTGCATACTTAATTAAAAAATCAATATTATTCTAAATTTATTTTAACTTTTAAGTTAAATAAGTATAATTATACACTTTATGAAAGAATACTAATTTTTATAACAAGATTATAAATAAAAAAATGCCAATTTTAATATAAATAAATAGAAACTTCATTTATTCATGTTTATACAATTATTAATTCAAATAATAGAACTGTTGAGACTGAGTAAAGCATTTATATTTATAGTTTATATATGTTAGAAATTCGAAGAAACAGTTATAGTAACCTAAATTTAATATAAAATTATATTTAAAGCAGAAAACTATTAAATTTCAAATATTGCAGCAATATCTTCCTCACAACCTAAATTTTGCTGCTTTAGCATGGCATAACAGTAAACAAGTTTTGAAAGAGTATCTGTTGAAGTATTTCGAATCTCAGTTTGCACAAATGAAAAATTTGAAAAAAATCTTTTAATAGCAGCACTGCTTGCTGGACATATTTGAAAGTGAAAATTTTTTGATAATTAAAAAAAATATGTAAATGACTGATAAAATACTTTACTTACAGGGGTCTATCTAGGCTTTTCTCGTCTTTGTGAAAATTCTAGACAGTTTTGTGAATTTTAAATTATCAGGTTCTACCCTTCACATATAGAGAAGCTAAGTAATATATTTTTTGGTGAGTTCAAATGTTTATTAACAGGCCAGATTTTATTTTAAAATGATTAAATTTGTGAAAAGTTCAGTTTAAAGGTGAAATGTCGATTTGAGAGACAAATAATTTTATGAAGAATCCTGTTTGAGGTTAAAGAATTTTGTGAAGGGTCCTTTAAAGGACCTAAAATTTTCCGAAACATATCCCTGACTTAAAGTAAAAAAAATTAGATATGTAATTTTTTATTTTGTTCTTAAATTCCTAAGTAAGACTGAATCCCACCTATTTTTTAAAGATTTAAAATATTTAATATTAATTAATTAGCAAATGAAATTAAAATACTAAATAATACACTGTTAAATTTAATTGTTTATACCATTACTATCCTTATTAGCGTGCAGATTTTATTACACATTAAAGACATAGGTTTTTTCCATTTTTGCCGGTTTTTTCCATTTTTTCCCTGGTTTTTTCCAGTTTTTTCCACTGTCCTGGCAAAAATACCTTTTTGCCGGCAAAAATGCCAACCCTGACTTAAAGCAAAAGACAATATCCCCTAAATTTATATCACATTGTTTAACCAAACAGAATTTTAAGCTCGCTGTGATTTCATTACCACGAGTTATAAAAGTTTAAATTTATCGGACTCTTATATTCAACTTTTAATAAAACTTGGGGGGGAGGGAGTGGGAGAATTAAAAAAAATTTTTAAAAAAGGCCCGAGTAATGTTGAACTTATACCATTTGGCAGGCTCACAACAATTAGAATCCGACTTATAAGGTAGCGAGGAAAGAAATAACAAGGGACCAAAGTTGCTGGGTACCGAAATGGCCACGGACCGAATTGTCTCGGGACCGAAATGGCCACGGACAGAAATGTCTCGGGACCGAAGTGGCAGGACTGAAATGTCGTGTACCCGTTGAGAACACCCTTAAGGAATAAATATCACAATTAATTCAATATTTTTAAGCAAATAGAAATAAATCAGGAATTTAATTATTTGAACAAAAACACTAATTTAAAAGCTTTGTCCACTCCTAATTTATTATGAAGGCTTGAATAAACTAGTCCAAAAGAAGAAAATTGTCTTTCTACTCCAGCAGGTAAAGCCACGACGGTTGTTATTTGGTTAATAAATTCAATTTCAATGATCCTCTCTTTACCTCCCATTACATTAGGGATGCACAACCTGTGACCCGCGATGTGTTAACGTGTGGCCTGCGAACTTTGTCAATTTACAGCAAGAAAAAATTGCAATTTTGGTGGAAATGTCGCAGGTAAAAATCGTAAATGTCGTCAATTTCCCGCGAGAAAATATAAAATTTTGTCAGTCACTTAAGAATCGCAAATTTCGTAGATAGCGCACAGAAAAATCACTAATTTTAATGATCAAGTGTGGAAAAATCACACTTTTTGTTCATCAGGTATGAAAAAATTGCGAATTTTTCCCATGAGGCTCGGAAAAACAACAAAATAACTTGACAAAAATAACTTTTTTTTTTATTTTTTGACAAAAATCTTATTTTTGTACACGATTTTTTGAAGAAAATTGTGATCTTTTGACGAAAATCACGCTTTTTTGCAGTCTTTTGACAAAAATAACATTTTTCTCATGATCTTCGGAAGAAAACTATTTTTCTCATCATATTTTGATGAATACTGCATTTTTCTTGCAATATTTTAACGAAAATAGCATTTTTTTTTTTTTTGCAACTTTTTCACAAAAATAGCATTTTTTTGCAGGAACCTTTGATGAAAAATGCATTTTTATTCTGCAATCTTTTGGCAAAAATCATGTTTTTTTTTTGTGATTTTTTGATGAAAATCACGTTTTTTCTACTATGTTTTAAAGAATAAAATGAATAAAAAATCAGAAAATGGAGACAAAAAAAAAAGAATCTCATGCTTGATATATTAGATTTCCAGCCTTTTTACAAGGATTCCAGAGCATTTTTTATTTTGTCTATTATAAAAAATGGCTGAGATATATCAGTTTATGAACAATTAATCATTTAGGACAAAAAAGCCCAATTGCTGAAGTGATGGAAAAGCATCTGTAAGCTGTAAAAAACAAATTTTAAAATTTACTGAATTGTTATATATTAGAAACTGTGTCAAACTTTAACTTATTAAACCTAAGTAGCTTATTTAACTTCATTTGAATTTTTTTTTATCAAATTTTTAATTTAGTAAACCACAAAATAATTTGTGTTTTGCTGTACTGAAATCTTTTAGATGGAAACTTTAAACTTTTTCTATATTAAAAAAAATAATAATAATAATCTGAAAACTTTATGAACAACATAAACAAGACAACTGCTCAAATAAATATAAACTTTCCAAGTTTAATTAACTTAGATGTTCATATTAATCAGGAAGCAAAATTGCAATTCATTACTGGCATTAAGGGCATCAGCAAAAAAACTTTAAATAAACTGGGGATAAATAATTATTAAAATAATCACTTTGCTAAATTCACCATTAAAAAAAATGCAGGGTACATTTTGAATTAAAACAATAACAGCTTGTCGCCAAAGATAAACAGTTAATCTTTGGATTGTCTCTTCATGGGCATGTGTCTGCTTCAGCTGATGATGAGCTGTTATTGTTTTAGCTCAACGTGTAAATACTAAACAAAGTGTATTATCTCAATTATTAAAGGCATCAACAGAAATAATCAAGATTAAACAATGACTTACCTTATTCACATTAATAGATGGAAACATATTTTGAAACATGGTAGCCATTAATTTAAAATGCATTCCTTCTCCACTGAAATTATTTAGAACCAACAAAGGATGGTGGGAAAACAGTTTTTCATACATTAATGGTTTCTTCTGCGAGGAAACAATATCCTTCACAAGAGAATATTCTTTTACTTGAAAAGTGAGAGTAGGTCCTCTGGGAAGTTTCAGTATCCTTAAATACATATTGGTCTGTGATTTTGTAAAGATAACGAGATGAGAAACATTTAATGGCCCCGCCATATGAACGAAATCTTTGACTACATTATGCTTCTGGACCTAAAACAAGAAACTAGATTTACTCTGAAACACTCCCATGTCTTTAAAATAACAATAAATTAGTTTTAAAATTAAATTAAAATTATAAAAACATGACAGATATAAACAGGGTTGTAATTTTGACAAGTCAAAACTCGTTCTAACCATCTAAAACGGGTCAAAATTATCTTATATAATTTAATATAACATAAAATGCTTAAATTTTTAAGTATAGGTGAAATTAACGGTTGCCACTCGCCAAATAACGATTAATAAATCAGCAATTGATCAACATCATAGTTGCCATTCGCCAAGTAAAATACAGCTTTTTTTCATGGAAATACGCACCTTTTCTTTTACCCCTAAAGTAATTATAATTTTTTTGCCAAATATTCAGTTGGCCGAATATTGAAGGCTTGTTGACCGAATACTTCGGCCGAATACCTGTAGCCGAATATTTAGAGATAGCTTGCCAAATAAATTTAGAATTTAAAGAATTTTATTTCTTACAATTTTTTTTTTTCTAATCCAAATTTGCTACTTTATTCATGAAGTCCTTCTCATTCTTACTTACAAAATATACAGTTATTCAGATATTAAGAAATATACAGCCTTTCTGTATTTCCTATAAAAGTTAGTGATATTTTAGAAATTGCTGCCCAAGTTGGAGATTTAATTGTACAAGAAATGCCTTCATTAGAGAATGATATATTACGATTAAAGATATAAAAACACTCAGAGAAAAAAAACAGAAAAACAGTGCCTTATTCTAAAACACTCGAATATTTATTAATGTCTGCAAATTCCATGCACATATAAAAAAAGCTTTTATGAAATTCATAACTTATTTTCTATAAAGTAAGAAATGAAAAAATTCATTCACTAAGTGCATTAAAAAGATTTGTTTACAAAATTTAATATTGAATACCACTAATCCAAATACAACGGTAGATCTGAAAACAGAACTGGTGTCAAACTTGATACGCATTAGATGACACAACTTGCTTTATGAAGATAATTTTATAAATATTTAAACAAATTCTAAATACTGAACAAAATTTTTTTATTCTATAGTTTTCACTTTTAAATAATTATTTTGATAATTACTGACTTAAATATGTAACATTATTATGTATATATTTTTAATTTACGTCTTCCTTCATTCATGTTGTCATCAATTTCTGTTTTATCCTTTTAATGCTTGTTGAATAAGTGGAATATTGAAGTTGAATATTGTATAGGCCAATTCAAATGTGAAAGATTTTGTTAACATATGCATTCTACTTTAAGTATAACCTTTTGCTTTGACATAATTTGTAATTTAAAGCTTGGCGACTGATTTCAGAGCAATCTCGTTCTTACAAATTTGCTTATCATTAGTGGCACAAACTCTAAATGATCAAATTTACTTTATTAAAGGTTATTTCAGAAAATATCTTCTCATGAATTCTGAGAGAGAGAGATTAAGAATATTATTGATTTTGGATCCAAGAAAGGATAAAAGTATCATTTGATAGTAAAAATGAAGTACATTCTTCATATTTTAATAGAAATATCTACCCATCCTGACTTACTGAAAATAAATTTGATGTACATTAGGATAAAAGAAGCAATTTCCTAATTTTTTTGTGTTAAAATAGGTTTTTAAAATTTAAAAATACATTTAAAAGCACATTTAAGAGTAATAATTATTAATGAGCTCCTATTTTTTAAATTATATATAATCAAAATTTATTTTCTTTATTGGAAAAAAAGTTGGTATTCAGCCGCCGAATATTCGGTATTCGGCCAAATCACTATTCGTCCCATCCCTAAGTAATTTATTACTTTTTTTCTCCACCCATATGCAAGTAGACTTTAAGGATATTGCAGTATTTTCAATCTTTTGACTCCTGCTACATGCTCAGCAGTTATTTTTCTTCAAGAGATGCTGTTTAATCCTGTAAAATACATTCACCAGTTTAGATTTCACTTATGTGTGTAGTGTGTTAATGACACATTTACTTATTAAATAAATCTAAATAATATTCTGTTGACTTTTCTTTCTTTTGTGCAAAAAAAAATATGGATGCATATTAGGGTGGTCACAAGATACATCGGGAAATTTTATATTACACTTATCTTTCTAGAGATCCCCTTCCTAAAAGTTGCCAATTAGTTAAAAAATGAGAATGCCAATGTTTTAGCGCAATTGAATAACATTAACCCGTGCCTCATCGAGATTGATTTCTTGAAAATTTGCAATTTCTGGCAGAAAATTGTAATTTTTCTTTCAATAAGTGAAATCTATTTATCCTAGAAATCTGATTCTTGTATTATTTCATAGAAAATGTTATTGACTTGAACTTTTATGCCCATCAAATTTATACTTAATGACATTTAATAGTTTTCAGGTCATTTTGTAAACCATGTTTTCAAACTTTGCATTTTTAAAATGAAAATAAAAATGAAAAATCGGTCTTTTGTCGAAATCTGCATTTTTCATGTGGTCCTTTATTAAAATGTGCATTTTTTACGTGATTCTTTACAGAATTTTGCAATTTTTTCGAGGTCTTTTGACGAAATTCGAATTTTTTTCAAGATCTTTTGACGAAATTTGTGTTTTTTCCCACCGCTATCCTTTTATGAAAATTTTGTTTTCCGTGACCCTTCAGCGATAATTCATGCTTTTTCCATGATAATTTGATGAAATTTTTGATTTTGCTTTACTGCGAACAATTGACGAAATTGATTTTTTACAATAACCATTTGTCAAAATTCGAGATTTTTCGTGTCCAAAATTTTAGACTGATGAATTTTTTAAGTTTTCAGCATCAAATGTGTTAAATTTTGGATAATTGGCCCTGCTTCTAATTGTACTCTAACAGACAGTAAATAAATTGTACATAAAATTGGGGAATATTTTTAATTTTTTAATACTTGAAAAAAAAAGTCACAAAAATAAAAATTGCTTCTTTTCTAAAATTTTCTGCATATGGCGCGCCTGCATCTATATTATACAACTCAGACACATATATAAACTTTTTAGATGGGAGTGGTTTTGGACTGCTGGGATCATATACCAATAAGCTATGAAGAAATTTTCAAAAATAGTACTATGGTAATGACTGCAATAGGTAATACTTCTTACACAATCTACCTAATAAACATTCAGCAAAGTGTTTATCTTACACAAAAAACAAGAATAAGTATATTTTGAACTGTCAATAAAAATAAATGCCCTTAATTCATTAACAGCCTGGAAAAAAGTGAAATGCTGGTATATTAGGAGCATTATATCTCTCGCAAGCAACAACATCCTGAAACTCTTTTGGCATAAACTGTTAGTATAACCATACCTGCTTATTAAAATGTATTTGTTTCCATGGGGCATTGTTAAATTACATTGTTATGTTGCCACAAAGTATAGTCAAAATGATGTTTTTATCCATTTTCCGCACTTAATATCTTATTTAATCAATAGTACCCCAAACTTTTTCTTATAGAATATGAAAGTACACTACTAGGACAAACTAAATAATGTAGTATTGCATGGAGATGTTGCTATTAGTAGATATTATCTGTTAAATATGCAAATTTTTCAAAATATTCAACATTTCAGTTAGCATTATCTAAAAAAAGCACCATGTTTAAATAAAACAAATTATCTCACACAATAGTTCAACATATGTACAAAAACATGGAAAAGAAAAAGAAGTGGGGCCTTGTGATATTTTTTGGCAAAAAAAATGACAAAATTTTCATACAAACAATGTCGATGATAAAATTTCTTCCCTATCAGAAAATAAAAAATCCTAGTTCTCTTTCCTCTTTCTATGTTTTTGCCCCATGAGAAAATGAAATATTCCTTTTTTGCCGCATCTTCTGTAAGCGAAATAGGATTTTTCATTTTCAATGTGATAATGGACATCATCGCGAGGCCCCACCTGTTTTTCTTTCCACGTTTTTGTACATATGTTTAACTATTGTGTAAGATAATTTGTTTTATTCAAACGTTGTGCTTTTTTTTAGATAATGCTAATTGAAATGTTGAATATTTTGAAAAATTTGCATATTTTACAGATAAAATCTACTTACAGCAACAATATCTCCGTGCAGTACTATATTATTTAGTTTGTCCTAGTACTGTACTTTCATATTCTATAAGAAAAAATTTGGGGTACTATTGCTTAAACAAGATATTAAGTGTGGAAAATGGACAAAAACGCCATTTTGACTATATTTTGTGGCAACATAACAATGTAATGTAACAATGCTCCATGGAAACAAATACATTTTAATAAGCAGGTAGGGCTGTAACATGCATGGCATAAACTGTTAGTATATGCCAAAACAATTTTAAAATGTTGTTGCTTGCGAGAGATACAGTGCTCCAAATATACCAGCATTTTACTTTTCATGAAAAATGGTCTTCACAACCTTGAACTTTGACATTTTCTATAGAAAAGAGAACATTTTTTCAGGGCTTCAAAATTGCAGATTATTCATTAAATATGATTCACTCCAACATAAAAAATATCAAGGCAATTAAAAAAAACAACTATCAAAGCATCACTTTTTTGTCTGAATTTCAAAATAATGAAACAGCAACAATATATTAATGTAGAGACAGCATCTATATGAATTGAGCCATAATTACAATGAAACATATTAATCCCTTTGTAACATATGTTTCATAGTAACACATGTTTGTAACTTTTTTTTTGGGGGGGGGGGGGATAGCTATTTTTAACGTATTTAATTGCTGATATTAGAAGATTGGATAAGGCAAAAATTACTATTTTTATAAGATAATGCTCATTTTAAAGGATTTTGCATACTTTACACAACATTTAAAGGTAAAAAAAAACACGTGTGAATAAAATTCTTAGAAAAATAATGTAAAGTAGACTTCCTCAAATCCATACAGCTTAGGACCAGATGCAGGTTGCATGGATTTTAGAACTTTGCAGATTTCTGGTCATTGTTTCATTTATATTTTTAAAGCAGTAAACTGAATGTAGTAACACAATCAAAATTATAATGAATTTTTCCAATACAGTAAAATATTAAAATAATTAAGTAAAATAATAAACTAAAATGATAAAAATTGAGCTTTTTAAAAATGATTAAATTATTACAAGTAAATAATTAATGTCTAATTAAACATGTATAATAAATATGAAATACATTTTCCTCCAATTATTCAATGAAATTTTCTTGATAAAGTTATCCTATTAATTCAATCAAAATCATAAAGAAGTTTTATTTCAAGTTTAGCCAGTCAGCAGTAATATCAGCAATATCTTAAATTTTTTTTTTTCCAGAAATAAATTTATACTTATATCATGCAAAAACACAATCCTAGTGTTGTTATAGATATTAGACAATGTACAGATTTGACAAAGTCTACTTAAAAAAAAAAAAAAAAAAAAAAAAAATGCAAATGTGGTGCAATAAAATAAAACATTATTAATCCTTTAATATATATAACAAATACAGTAGACTCTCTCAAATCCGCACTCCTAAAATCCACAACTCTCTAAAATCCGCACATAATTTACAGATGTAAAGAATGAAACATTCAGTTCAGATATAGGAATAAAATTTGACTTTTTAGCTTAATATCAATTCCATATATTTTTGGATTTTTTTTTTTTTTTTTTTTTTTTTTTTACTGAATTTGTTTATTTATGAAGGAAGAATAAATTTATTTTTAAAAAAATTCAAGATATTGCTACTATCACTGATAATCAAAATCTTCTAACCAAACATATTTATGTATTAATCAAATTTTTTTGGTTATTATGTCTGACTAATCCTGAAATAAAACTTCCATATTTTATGACTTTTATATGAATTCGTAATGTATTTTTATGAGGCACATTTCATTAAATAATTTAAGAAAAATACATTTATGATTATATATTGATTTTATTATATTATATTATGATATTTTATGATTTTTATATGAATTAGTAATGTATTTTTATGAGGCAAGTTTCATTAAATAATTTAAGAAAAATACATTTAATCTTTATAATGAATATTTAATCATATTTTATTGATTATTAACTCGACCTTTGCTTTTAATTATTTTAAAAATTATCTAAATTTTTATTATTTTAGTTTATTCCATTTATTATATTGTAAGCATTCATTATAGTTTCAATTGCATTATTAATTGCATTCAAATTACTGTTTTAAAAATGTAAACAAAGCAATGACCAGAAATCTGCAAAATTCTAAAATCCGCAAAACCTCTGGTCCCAAGCTGTGCAGATTTGGGGGAGTCTACTGTATATATTAAAGGATCAATATAACAAAACCATTAAAAAAAAAATTTCTTACCCTTAAGTGAGCAGCAGTAAATGGCTCCATTATCTTTCTAAAATTCATCATTAATTCATTTGCATTTTTTCCCAATTTTCCTCTGTTTATCACAAATGAATGGGGTGCTTTCACTACTTCTTCAGGTTCTGCACTTCCCAATCCCTTTCTTGCATTTTTCGCTGACTTTCCTCTCTAGTGAATACAGAGTACTATTAAGCACATTATAGAATTAAATGTTTACATGCTACATAAAAAATAATGTTTTAAATTCAAAACTGATAATACAAATATTGTATAAAATCATGTAATGATAAAATATGCATACATGCTAGCAAAGAGGATAGTTGAAACATTGTTGCCTTAGCAGTATAGAATCAGGCTACACCCATCTACAAACTGAAATAAAATGTAAAACTTAAAAATTTTCTGCAAAAAAATGCCTTGACCCTCCCAAGTTCTATATGCCACTAATAGCAAAAAAGAAAAGTTACATGTGAGTGGAGTGCCACTAAAAGAAAAATATTAATTTCAAGCATTATTAAAACACAGTCAATAAATGATGTATTGCCTGACATGCTTAAAACAGACAACTAATGAAATATATATATATATATATGTTTATTAAAATGTGAACTATTTTGGGAAATTTCATTAGCGGCCATTGGCCGGTAGGACCAGTTTTTTAAGTGGCCACTTTTTTATTTAAAAATAATAACCAGTAAAAATTTTATAAACATTAATCTAAAACTGAATAGCCCAAATAAATATATTAATATAAATATATTGGAACAAAAAAAAGTAAAATCCTTGATGAAATGAAAGAAAATTTTATTTTGACCATATGAAAAAGTGGCCGGGAGGTGGCCGCTGATAGTTAATTTTTCACTAGCCACTTTTTCTCATTTACTGGCCCTGTGGCCGGTGGCTAGTGCTAATTTTGCCCTTTAATTATAACCATTATCACAGCTAAAGCTAATTATCTAAAACTGGTCAGAACTCATTATAAACAAAACTGGTTTTTTAAACTCTTTAAAATATCTTAAAGCAAAAAATAAATTGCTTTAAGTTGCATAAATTACTTAAACTATATACTTATGCAGTGATAGAAATTGGGAGATAAAAAGTAGGCGTCAAATGACGACTACTGTAAAAATCTTAGGAGTCAAATTAAGATTTTTAGTTGCAGTTTCTAAAATTTATATTAATATTACTGTAATATTGTATGTAATTTAGAAATAATTCTGACTAATTTTTTTTTTTTTTTTTTTTTTTTTTTTTAATTTGTATTAAATTTTCTGAAAAGTTACAATAGAGACGGGAGAAAAGTCCATTCCCAGTATTTTTTTTTCCCTTCGTGTCCGTTTTACAAAATTTAAGTTCTTTGCTATCCTTTGAAGAAACTTGCCATTTTTTCGCGATCTTTCGATGAAACTTGCCTTTTTCCACGATCTTTTGACGAAACTTGTCATTTTTCTCTATTTTTGACGATATTTGCTGTTTTTTCGCGATCTTTTGAAGAAACTTGCCGTTTTTCACAATCTTTTGATGAAATTTGCCTTTTTTTTGCGATTTTTTGACGAAATTTGCCTTTTTTTTCGATCTTTTGACAAGTTTTGCCATATTTTTTCGTGATCTGTTGACGAAATTGACCGTGTTTGTTTGCAATCTTTTGCCAATACTTGCCATTTTTTCGCGATCTTTTGACAAAACTTGCCTTTTTTTCGATCTTTTGACAAGCTTTGCTATGTTTTTTCACGATCTGTTGACGAAACATGCCATTTTTCACGATCCTTTGGCAATACTTGCCGGTTTTTTCGTGATCATGGAGAAACTTGCCGGTTTATTTGCGATTTTTTGACGAAACTTGCCGTTGTTTCCCAGTTTTTTTTTTTTAAACCTTTTGACAAGCTCTGCCATATTTTTTCGCGATCTGTTGACAAATTGGCCGAGTTTTTTTCGCAATCTTTTAACGAAATTTGTCGTTTTTTGCAATTTGTTGACAAAATTTACAAATATAGGTAGATATATAATAAGTTAAATAAATATTTTTATTTTACGTATAAATATAGGTTTTTGACATGACGGTTTAAACCATGGTTAAAACAGTCAAAAAATGTCATGTGTCAAAAACTTGCCAACCCTGTCAAATACAGATGGATTATTTTTCTTTTTTATGGAATAGCATTTTAAACAGAACTTATTTCATTTACAACTTGACTTTGTTGAATAATTATGAAAAATTTCATTTAAAATTTGCAGAGTAATGAACTATTGTGCAAACGTTTCATATATATAGAAAGTTTATACTGTTAAATTTTACATCAATCCAAAATAAAACTATAAAATGGTTTTAGCTTAGTAAAAAAAGGGTATTACATTGTTACTATTTTTGGGAGTTCTAAATAAAATTTTCATTTATTTATTTAATGTGATTCAATTTCCAACATTTATATATATATATATAGATAGATAGATAGGGTCACCCGGGGTAAAATGGGTATAAAAATCAGCTTTTTTAATTTCAATGTTTCATGGCAGAAATATTACGAAATAAATTCATGTTTTTGTTCAATATTTTTGACATTGTGTATCTTAGGTCTAAATTAAACATAATTTGTGTTTCCTTTTTTAAAAAATTTTTGTGTAAAACACTATACCTATTTTACCCCAGCGTATACCCATTTTACCCCGTGGTTCGAGGTAAAATGGGTATGCACCGGGATAAAATGGGTATATGCTAGTTAAAGTTGAATAATAAATTAAATATACTTAAATAATCTATAATTAATGTGTAAATCCTTTAGAAGTTTTGTACTTTCATCCTCTGAATCATGTGTAAACTTGGAAGGTGAGGGAAAGGGGTTTCAAAAACTCCCTACTTCAATTTGCTTACATTTTTTTTCTTGACATATGAAAACACTGTTATGAAACTAATGTCAGGCATGAAAGTGGACCAAAGAAAAAAAGGAGGAAAATTTTTTTCAACTTCAGATGCCAAATATAAAGAGAAAAAATAGAAAAATTCTAATGACGACATTTTATAGACTGGAGTGCAGTTTTAAATTTTACAAAAACATAAAAATTACAAAAAATTTGATAAAAAATTGAGTAAAAGCAACAAATTGTCAAAAATTCGCGATAAGACGACAGATTTATTCAAAAAATATTTGGGGATATTTTTATTTTCAAAACAGATTCCAAAGGTAAATATATCCCTAAAGATTTTTAAAAAAAAATCTGCAAACAAAATTGAAAAATTAAAATACGGTCTTTGTATATAATAACCTCAAGTATTCAATACAAAAATAAAATTTAAATTATCAAAACGCAAACTGTATGCTTAAAAAGATTTCTCCCATAGGATTAACATTAGCGAGCGCGCGTTCTTGAGTGGTGAAGCAGCCTCTGAATAGAGGTCTGCACGGGCCGAAATTTCCAGGCCCGGGCCCGGCCCGAACGCAAAAAATATTGGCCTGACCCGGCCCGGACCGGAAAAAAAATGTAAAATTCGGCCCGAACCCGGCCCGGCTCGGGTGAATTTCTACAGAACATTGATCTTTAGTCTACCGGAAGAGTTCAGACCAAAAAAAAAAAAACTTAGTCTCTCTTTTTCTTCTTTCATGTTTAAAATCTTTATTTATGCAGCAGTGCCATAGGCTGTGATATTTACGCTTTTAATGAATCTTTGTTTGTTGTATGTAAATGTTTCAGTTATCATTAATATTATTAATGCATTAAAAAAAATATCTAAAAAATGATATACGGTAAAAGTAAAATCTTCTAAGACATTGGAAAGAAAAAAATACTTTTCCTTCTTAGCAGATGTAAATGTTTAACATATTTTTTTTCTGGCGTATTGTTGCATTCATTTTGCATGAATGAACAATTTAAAAAAAATTGCAGTTTTCAGTTTAAACGAAAATTTCGTCATAATCATATATATATATATTTAATGTGATTAATTCTATTTTGAGACGCCTAGTGATCTACGATTCTTTAAAAAGAATAAATTCTAATGTTTAATTGTAGAATAATGGCGACTTAAAAGTATATTCCTATTTTGCAAAAATTTTTGGACCAAGCCAAACTTTACTGATTAGTGAACAGACTTATTTCCACGCCGAGAAAAGGATTTTCATATGGGGAGATTCAACAGGAACTGATTATTTTGGTTCGTGAAGACTAAAAAGAATGAAATCAGTCTTTAAATAAGGTTGACCTGAAATTGACATATTTTAACCAGAACTGAAGTGCAATAGTAATAAAACAGAATTTATATTAGCTCGTATCCGTCGCGCTTCAAAAATAATAGTTATTCTGGAAAACAAAACAACTGAAAAATTATTATCACTGTTTTAAAGCTCATTAATCCAGATTAAATTATTCCCTCTTAAGATTTTCTTTCTCTTCAGCGTCACAGTGACCTATTGACCCAGGTGTCAGAAAACAGCTGCCAGTCTGAGGCTGCGGACACACACAAAGTTTTTTTGCAATTTGCAGGCGGCGCGATGTAAATGAGTTTTTCAGTTCAACTTCAATCCAAGAGTAGCACGGGAATCTTTCCCTTCAGTAGGGTTAAGATAGTGATCTTCCGTGACCATTGTATCTCCCTCGTTTCCCACTGTTAGTAAACCGTAAGTGAGAGAAAAGAAAAGGCCGTTCTGGGAATAAAGTTTAACTTCAGAATAGTTATGTTTGCCCGGTCCTTAAAAATAGATTTTCGCCCCGCGAAATGTACCGCATGTGATGGTCCTGAACGTAAATTGACCGCTGACCTTGACAGATAGCTCTTCGGCGATTTGTGGGTGAAGTCTAGCGGGTGAAAGATAAGTCCGAGAATTACTCCTGGAGCTTCTTGGACCTCCCCCCCCCCCCCCCAAATTACCAGCAATATTTTCTTTGCATTTTTGCACCGATCCAGAGAATGGCCAAAATCATCTTTAAAAAGGCGGATTTCCGCCTTTAGGCAGAACTCTTTCATTTCTGTAATGTAAATAAGATGAGAGTACTGATAAATCCTATCCTCCACCACATCAGTTTACGCACATGCTGTGAATCAAGTTTCTCTTTAAAAGTTTTTTTTTTTTTTATTTAATGCAATTCAAAAGCAGATAGATATCAGCATGAATATCTGTAGGGAAAAAATGAGAAATTAAATTACACTGGAAAATCAATGTTTAATCAAAAGTAATTTATGCAGATAGGTATAACATAATAAAAATTTACATGCAAAGTGTATACTGGCAAGGACTATTGCAGCTTGGTTGAGATAGCTTTCTGACAATTTGGATGCGTTCACATCAGCAACATAGTCTTTCTCAGGAAAGACATAAAATAATCCAGCAAATGACTTTGTTGCAAACTTCACAAGACCTATGAATTCTTGAACAGACTTCATTACATTAAATTTTACAGGGACTCACTTGTCAATCACTGGATTCATTGCAGTGAAAACCATTGGTTTCACTTCTATTTTATGGGTTGCTTTGATTCTTTTAACTGTTTGCACTTTTCTTGTGTTCCTAGTGCAACTTCTCCTACCTTTGCTTGTACTCTATTGCGTTTTCTCTGAGTTTTTTTTATAGCCTCGCCAGTATTAGAAAATGTGTTTTAATTTAATTTTGTGATATTTTTCTTACCTTGTGTTCCTGTACATTTAATCAATTTGTATGTATTTTAATGTCACCCGAAATAGCCTAATTTATAATATAAATGATAAATTGATGATATAAGTAATAGCCTAATTTCATATAACAAAGCATAATTTCAGTTTAAAACATAGGATCAATAACAATTTGCCCTCAAAGGTCTTTCATCTTTGATCAATCTTCATACATTCATATCTTGACCTGTACCCATTTTACCCCATATGACAAAAAACGCTATAAAATTTTTGTGAGTAAATAAATTTACTTAATTTTACAGTTTTCAGTTAGAAGAATCCTTCTTCTGTAAATATCAAACAGTTTATTCCTAAAATTCTTCCTCTATATTTTTCTGGAAAGAAGTTTTTCAACCACTAAAAACAAAATGGTTGCCAAGCTCATTATATGCGTCGACAGTTTGTTTTTATAAGGTTTGAGTATTGCCAGATATGTAAGCACTTTGTTCATAATTTTAATTTTTTTTTTTAAATTTGTCTGGTAAAAATATAAAATAAATATACCCATTTTACCCTGGCTACCCATTCTACCCCGGGTAACCCTATGTAATCAAATTAAAAATATCTCAATACTTGTCCTTTGGCATATCTTTAGAAATGTTTACTGTGTTAAATTATTAAGTAACACCAAACAAAATATTTACAAGATTTTTTAAGCCATTCCAAATGTTGTACTAGATTTAACTTTTACAAAATTAATTTAGATCCCTTTTTTCAGTCAAAATATGTTTCGATAAAAGGCTAATTCCATGAAAATATGTCACATCTGCAGTGTTAGAAATTATCGGTCGTTAGTTGTCAAATGCAACTCAAGCATTGAATTTGATGACTACAAAATTATTCTCGGTCATCAAATTTGATGAATAGCTTTAAAAAAAAAAAATGTATTAGATATTCAGTTCTGAAAATTAAAAAAAAAAAAAGGTCTAGTCTGAAAAATTGGAATTATAAAAACATTGCAAATTTCGAGAAATAGTCACGAAAAAAATCAATTTCGTCAATTGTTCACATAAAAAATCGTCAATTTCAGCAAAAGATGGGGAAAAAAAGCGATTTTTTTTTCAAAAAACAGCAAAAAATCTTAATTTGATGCCTAAGATTTTTACAGCAGTCGTCATCTAACACCTGCGTTTTACCTCCCAATTTCTATCACTGCATGTCTGTCATATACAACGATTTTTGGCTGCCAGTATTTTAGAACGGAAAGATGTGACTAATTTTATCGGAGATATCTCATCAGTTGAATAGGGCAAAGCAAACTTTTTAAAAATAATGGTGGCCAAAAAGTATTGTGATTTTTAGCTGTGTGACAGATGTGGAAAGTTTTCAAGGAAATGACCAAAAGTTAAACCTAGGCACAGGTTTTGACCATAATTTTACCATAGAAATAATTATATATACATCTCCAATGTTCGCATTACTACTTATTTTATGGGTTTTACAATGTTTTATTAAAATCAATACAACTCAGTCTTCAACACTTTAAAGTACAAGTAATGTTTGCTTGTTTAGATAAAGAGATAGTACGCTTGAAATTACTGGTACTTACGTATTAACGCCACCGCAGCAGAAGTTGCACTAATGCATCAATAGAGGGCAATCTTGTTGTTCGAACACTCACAAAAAAATGGCATGAAAAATGAGCAACAAAAAAAGGAAAAGCACTAAAAATGATAAAAAATGAGCACTAAAAAGCACAAACAACAAGATTGCTTTTTAATGGCGGATTAGCGCAACTTCTGCTGCAGTGGCGTTAATACGTAAGTACCAAATTACTCATATTACCTATAATATGGAGTAAAGTAGTTAATTGACATTGTTTTTTAAAACAGTATTATCAGTAATAATTTACAATTTATTTTTTGTCTTTTTAAATTGCTCTTCAAATGGTGTGACCAAAATAAAACTCATTTGCAAAATTTATGTAAATTTTTTGCTGATTTAAATAATATTTTCTTGCAAAATAAATACGAATAAAGTATAAGTTTTTTTCATAACTATTTTAGCCCTACCTAACACTATATACCAAATACAAAAGACATTATACATAAGAAAATTGTGGGCTTTAGACTACTTGCTACACAAATTCAAAAATAAAATTAAAGCTACATGTATCACACGGACAAAATCAAAAAATACAAATTTTTGATACAAAATCAACAAATACATCAAATTAAATGTGTCATGATAATTTCTTAAAAATACGCATTCGAGGATAGAAACACTTCAAATTAAATTATGAAAGTAATGAATTTCAAAACGTTAAAATATTCAAACTATTAATTAGATGACTATTATTAAATGAAATAATAAAACTTACTTTTTTCCCCATAATTATAATATCTGCACGCACTTAAGACTTTAAGGCAAGAAAAAAAAAAATTCTGCACGTTGCTTGGTAAATAAACAAATGAAAGTTGTAGTAGTAAAAAGGAGATTGCGAAATTAAGGCAGGCATTCAGGTGTCCGCACCGTAAAGATCCTTAAATAAGAATCTTTAACTTAAATTTAAGGATTCTTATTCTAGGATCCTTAAAACGCTATTCAGGCTGGTCTTCTTAAAACAAGCTTCGACTTTCTTTATCTCCGAGCTGGCTTCGGCAATCTTCGGTACATGATACCGATTACCCAAACGATGACCAATCAGCACATAGAATAGCTTCCCGGCAGCGGCGATGTCATGTCATCAATCAATCATACGCATCATTTGCCGTTCAAAGTTACGCACGCTTTTTAAAATTGAATTTTGTTACTACTCTTTTTCATTATTACCGTTGAAAAGAAAAAAAAAGCATTAAAAAAGAAAATAGAGGGAAAACTGTGCAGGTTTTGCGAATTCGAGTAATTTCTTAATTACTAATATTTTTAGAGATAAATATTTTATTTATTTTTTAAACACAATTAAATAATGGAAATAATAACTGTTTTTTACTTGCTACTTTTTAGTTTCATTTCCTGAAATATATATTTTTAAGATGTTTTAATTGTTTGAATGTATAAATAAAATGTTCAAACAAAAGGTTTTGGGCAAGGTTAGAATATATTTAAGAATAATTTTTTTTAAAAATAAAAACATGTTCATACACAAGATTTTCATTATGTGAGAGAAGAGGAGGGGGGGGGGGGTGTATTGTACGCAGTGTTCTCGCTGTCGCTCGCCATTGCGCCAAATTGCGACCAAATTCTTCATTTGGCGAATAAACAAGCAATTAGATTCGCCAAATTGCTAGTGCTCAATTTTCGTATTTACTTTCTTTTCTTTTTCGTTTTTCATACATACATTGCATATATACATATTTTTTAATATATATTTAATATTTGTAGCTGATAGTTGAAATCAGATTAATAACAATCGCTGTTGCAGTTATAAAAACTTAAGTTATTTTGGAACATATTGAAAAAAAAAAGGGGGTTCATTGAAAAATATTTTTTTTTTTCTTTTTGTGCTATACGGCGAATGTATTTTGCTAATACTTTTTTCATTTGGCGAATGTTTTTTATTTTTAATTAGCCAAATTACTAATGTTGGTCAAATGTCAGCGAGAACACTGATTGTACGTACATCTTCTTGGTATAAACACTTGCAAGATGGCAGTGGAGAGCCATTACACATCACTGGCTTTGGAATTTAATTACCTAATTTTGATTTATCCCTGATTATTTAAAAAAAAAAATTAAGAAAATTAAGACTAATTAGGATAATTAAAAAATAAAATAAAAGGAATTAATAGTTTTGTCAGGGGAGGGAGTGAAATTGCTCCTTGAACACATGGTTTGAAAGACAATTTTTAATGCTTATTATTTCTTATTTGTTAAAGTCCTACATTGTTTATAATGGTTATACGTTTACAAATTGTCTTGCAAAAAGAATTCCGTTAAAAAATCTTAACTTCATGTTTATGTTTTCCATTTTAAAAGACAGACTGTGGACCACAGGCACATTTTCTCCAAAATCCTGCATCTCACTATATTTCTTTCTACAAATATGTATATCTCAGGATATTTCAAGTTATATTTCACTATTTTTGGAGATTTGCAAGAGGGAGAGTTCTTTCTCCTGTATATGCTTTATAATAAATTTGCTATTTTTAAAAATCCTCTTGGATACCTTTTTTTTTTCTTTTTTAAGTGTGGCGAGAGAGGGAGTTTTTTGATCAAAATTTTATTTAAAATGTACATGGTATTTTTTCCCTTTAAAACTTATTTTAATCATGATCTAAAATTAAATTTTAAATTAAAATTTTAAATTAAATTTATTACAAACATTTCAAAAGATTATTTTAAATATCAGGGGATTGATCTTGGCAAAAATTAAGTCCCATTCACAAAAATCCATTTTAATATAACAATCCCTTTCTTTTTCTTGAAATTCCTCTTAATATAACAGGCTCCCTTCGCAAAATTTTATTCCTTAAAAATACTTTTTTGAGATTGATAGGTTGTAATATGTGTAATTCGCAAAGAAAACTCTACCAGAAAAGAAAACTGTAGCAAGACTTTAAAAAGTTATTAATAAATGCTTTATCCAAATTTGAGTTATTGAATTTCATTATAAAATTTCATTATAAACTTATATTTCATAAGAATAAACTTTCTTTTATTTTCAGAAAATAAGCTTTAAGAGAAAAAACAGTACTTTTCCAGTACTTCTTTTTGGATGCCAATGTTATATATACATATATTGTATTTTACACATATATGTATACACATACAAATATATAGACAAATATATGTATGTATAACACTGGCGTCCAGCTAACCGAAATGTCTTGTATGTGAATCAACTTCTAAATTTATATTTATTTTCTAAAAAGTAGTTTTTTTTTTAAACTTAGACATTTGCAACCTTACATAATAGAAAACATATATAAATATTAATCTGTAAAGGCTGTAAATAACATAAAATCAGTTTTACCAATGTGATACATGGGGGTTTTATTTAATTTTCTATAATTCAGCATACAAAAAAATAAAAATGCAATGTATGTTTTTATAGATAATTACATTACTTTTATAAAAATGCAAAATTTTTAAAATATAAAATTAGCAATAATGAAGTCTTAAAAAGAGAAATGATGGGGGGGGGGGGGGGGGGGGGGGGAGAATTTCATTTCACTTTTTAAATTATTAAAAAATTGCAGTTATGTAAACAAATATCTTTGAATGAATCATTTGATAAAAAAAAAAAAATAATAATAATCAAAATAATACTAACTCACAGAATTTCACCAAGGTGTGTTTTGTTAAAAATAACAACTTAATGTTTGTTGTTGATTAAAAAACATACCCTTTCTTAATCTTAAACAAAACACCAAAAACTTTTATTATCTAAAAGCATCATACCCCCCCCCCCCCTCCCATTTTTTTTTCTTTCAGCTTTACAAATGAAACCCAGTGTAGTTGCTCTGATAAAAAAAGTATTGGTATATGTAAAGCTGTTTCATACTTTTTTAAAATTTAGCAAGATTTTATTTATGCCCCAGACTGAAATATATAAATGTTTATTTCACATTCACATTATATTTACAATTTTACTTTATTATTTCATGGGTATTAACATTGTGTTTGCATAGTTTGTAGCGTAACATGCTATTTGTAGAAAATATAATTTAGCGAGAGATGTAATTTAAAAGACTAGTTTGTATGGAGAACAAATATTATTTTTGATGTTACTTTAATATACTTACTATATTATCTCCTCTTTTGGCATGCAGTGGCAATCCATAATCTTCAGAAAAGTAGCATAGAGTCCAAAGCACCATCGATTGCAGTTGCTCGCAGAAGATCAATAATGGTAGTTACTATTATTCAATAAAACTACACACCTGTGATCTTCTGAAAGCATTAAAATTTGAAGTGAGATCTATTTCGGCAGTAGCTGATCCATCAGACATTTATCTCCACTGCTATATTTTGCATCCGATTAGTTAGATACTGTTTCTGGCCATAACATCAAAAACAATATTAATGCTCCCTAATAACTAGTTTATTATTATTACATTACTTGCTTAATTATAAGTTCCAAAAATTGTATATTACACAACAAGAAATGGTAAAATTACAACTAACTATATAGCTTTTCATTTTAAACTGTTGACCTATGCTGTAAAATAAATATATAAATACTCATATAAAAATGCACCTAATAAAAATTTAAAAATACTTATATATTTTTAAAAAGGAGAATCTCTTATTGTTTTGGCATCAATACTTTTTTAATATAAATGAAAATTCCTTCGCTAACATAGGAAAACATGCAGATTTCACTTAAAATACATTGAATTGATAAAATTAAATAAATGAAAATAAACTTTTGAGATTAAGAAACTTTTTTATGAAACAATAAATTTTTAATAAAGTAATTTAATAACATAATAACAACTTATGTTTTCTTCAATGTTCAGAAGTTATTTATTATTTGACAATCTTTTAATTTATCGTTGTTTTCATCAAATTTTATTTGTTAGCCTTATTTTCTTTTATTTAAGGAAATTCACCATTTTTTTTTCTTTTTTGGCGAGAACAGACTATAGACCTCAAAAAAGTTTTGCAGTATAATTATATATTTTATAGCATTCACATTTGATAAAGTTTCAGGAATATGGGAGAAGGAAAATAAGAAGTTAAATATAATCCAAACACTTTGTAAAGTTTAATACACAAAATTAAGATTCGCTGAAAAATTAAAGCATTTAAAATGTAAAACTGATAAGTAACAATGAAGGACAAATACAGAAATTACAATGATCAGGCAACTACATGATAGAAATAGGGGTAATAATCCAAAATGAATTGTAAGGCTAATTTTTTTTTTAAAACTTTTTTATAGGAGCATAAAGAAAATAAGGTATTTGCATTTTGATAAATTAAAAATACGCATGTATTTCAGAAATGTTTTTTAAAATATAAAATGTGTATGTTTTATTATTAAAATAATCTGAAGAATTGTAATTTAGTTATCTTAAATTGTAAAATTTCATTAAAAAGAAAAAAAAAATGGTAAAATGCAGAATCTTTACTAATTAAACAAAATCATTGAATCTTACCAAAATAAGAAATAAAAAATATTGTTAGAAATATATTTTACTTCATACGAGACTGCCTTACGTAACTTTTTTAAAGCGATAAGTAATAACAAAGAAACTGCATGATAAACGAATATATAAAGTATTCAATACAGAAAATATAAAACTTAGTAAATGGCGTATTCGATCTGCCGATATAATAAATAGTTTATAGAACTGGGCAAGCAATGAAATAAATTTAGATATGTAAACATGAAACTATTCAGTAACTTATCGATAGGAACACGTATATACAGATAAAAATAATGCATTATAACTGTAAAGACATGATAAAATATATAAAATTAAATGTCACAAACCTCTTAAAATTATAAATAAAAGCAATACATACCGATTAGATATCAAGATATCCATAGTAAAGTTCAACATTCA
The DNA here is from genome assembly GCA_964019185.1 of Maratus speculifer. Lineage (NCBI taxonomy): Eukaryota > Metazoa > Arthropoda > Arachnida > Araneae > Salticidae > Maratus > Maratus speculifer. The sequence goes on along the minus strand of OZ025296.1, from coordinate 183,092,080 downwards.
TATTTTTACATTGTTTACAACAGTTATAACATCGCGTATTTAAAAAATTGTACTTGGTGATGCCAAACAAAACTACTTTTAAGATATTTTAACAAAAGCAACAAAAATTTTATTGCTAATAATAAATGTTTTATATTGCTGTACCATAAATAATTGAAAATATCAATTTTTAAAAATGTGCGGTGAAAATAATGGCGTCGAAAACTACCGATCCTTAACTTAAGATAGCGTTTTAGCTTTCCTTAAATCCTGGCGCGTTTAACGCTAGAATCTTAATTTAAGGATCTCAGAGCGGACACCTGAATAACGATTTTGAGATTTCACTCGGTTTTAAGGATTTTCGACCCATTTAAAGATCTTTAGCGGACATCTGAATCCCTGCCTAAAATACCCGAATTCAGGAAGATTTTGCACTGTTAGCAAAATTAGAATCCGTTTGAATCGCGCATATTTTATGCTCTTAAAACAATGAAAAGTTTGCAAAAATGTAAGCTTTTGATTGGTTAATTTTTTGTCTGATAGAAAATCATCAGAAGAAAACCATAGGCCAAACATCTGTCTGACCTCTATGGTTTGAAAGTGAGGAAATGGAAGGAAAATATTTAGAATAATAAATCTGGCAACAGTAACTTAACATCTTTGTTTATTTACATTTGAGGAAGTGATCCGTGTTTAATTTGTATTCAATTTCTTTAAATCCATTACTTTCTCTAGCATACTTCATAGAAAAGAAATTCTCATTGTTCTGTTTCCATTTATTTTAAATCTGAGAATTAAATCTTTGCCATCTGTTAATACAATCAATTTGAAACAATATTCATTTTTCATAACATTAAAAATCGGCGATGTCTCGTTTATGTATCGTTGGTTGTGGTTTAACTGCAGCTATAACAGCTTCTCTATTAAAACAAAACTTACCTCATTTGAAAATAATTATTTTGGAAAAATCGAAAGGAACAGGTGAGAAAGCAACGTGTTTCATTTTTTTCCTCTTAGTAATTAAATTCACATTTCTTATACGTTTTATCATACTTTTTTTTTTTTTTTTTTAATCCTTAAATATTATTAAAAAACCTGGTGAGTGAGCGAGATGTCTAACACTTAGCAGATTTGACAGATAATATTACTGTTGTGGATTTCTTCTCAGATGTTTACAGTACTGATAAATAAATATGGAAAAACTCACGACTTAAGACTATACTCGTAAAAATATTTGAAAAATCTAGATAAATTATTATTATTAAATATTCAGCCCCGTAGTCAACTTTAGTATGATTAGATTTTTCTTTTCCCTTCTTGTAGTAGCATTCAGAGGTTCATATCATTTTCTGTGTGATGTTATAAGAACTAAAGATTTATGGTTGACGGTACACTGGTAATGTAGGGTAGATGTGGCAGTAATGAACATCTTTCAATGTTTTTGGTTTATAAAAGAATAATTAATAAAAATTTAGCTTTTATTATTTTTTCCATAACTCCCCCTTGCATATTCTGTAATCTTGTATTATTGTTAACACACTTAATCAAACCAATCAGGAAATAGAAAATAATGTTTTGAAGTGAAATTCTTGACGAACATGCTAAGAGTCGACATGCTAAGAACATAATTCATTTATTAAATTTATATATTCTTTTTGGTATTGAAAAATTTATAGCTTTGGTATTAATATGTATATTAAATAGCCATTTATAAAATTTCATTTATTTTTAGGGTTTTAAGAAAGGTGTCCATTACTGGAATGCTTAAAGTCATTTCCCAGTAATGGGCACCTCTTGTAGATCTTTCTAAAAATGCAATTTCAGCAAGGTTTATAGTGTGCATAAATTATTTTGATTTAACTGAAAACCTAAAAAACAAAATTTATTTTTTTTAATTACACTTAATAAAACGTAATAACACCAAAACTTTTATAATTAGCTCCTTTTAAGTTATTTTATGAAATTGATAAAATTTCAACATTTTATTCCTTTTTATTATATTTTTTAAATAAATGTAACTCTTCCTAACCTATTTTATAATCTGGCAATCAAACCAGTCATGATGCAGAAAATATTGTTTAAAGATCTTTCAAATAACGTCTATTTTTTCCATGTCTTTTACAGATTCTTTTATCACTAGTTTTTCAAACAAGAAATTTTTGCCTAATTGAATCAGAAAAATGCTCGGATTAAATAATGCAAAACTTACAGGAAAATTTTACTGGTGACTGTAATAAATTACGACTGGAGTATGGATGCCCGTACATGATATGGATAAATCATGATTAGCAAAAAACACATTGCCCATACAACATGTTTTTGCCAATCATGTTTTCTGTCTTAACTGTTTTCTAATTCATCTCTGACAAATAATAATAACAATGAAAGTTATAGTAATTCTGAAATGAATAAATCTGCAGATCTGTGGTTTCAAACAAACATAAATTTTTTAAAGAAATTCCTTAAGGGTATCTACAGGGTTGGCACGATTTAAATCAGTCAGCTGATTTTTTAAAAAAATCATTTGATTTAAATCAATTTTTTTCTTTTTTTTAAATGTTGGAAATTAGTCAGCAGAGAAATAAGAAGTATGTGTAAATAAATAGCAGGTGTTGGCTAACATGGCTAAAATGTGAAATGAATTAGAAAAGAAAGGTTTTAATGATGTAATTACATATGGGTGTTCTGTTCATGTTCTAAACTTGTTGGCAAAAGATATACTAAGTAAAACAATCAGTGATCATATTATAAAAATAGTGAAATATTTCCGAAATACTCATTTTAATTAAGCTTGGTATAATAGTGAAGGTAACACTGCATTACATATTTCAGTAGATGTAAGGTGGAATTCTCATGTTAACTGCTTTCAATCATACATAAAAAAAATTGGTCAAAAGTATGTGAAGAGCACTGAGAAAATATAAGTTTTGATATCAAGAAAACAGTAATGCACTTAAACATTAAAAGAAATGCAGAGCATATAATTGAAGTTTTCAAACCCATTGCTTGTGCCCTAGATACAATCCAAAAAGAGGATTGTTCCCTTGCCAAATGCACATATCAATAGAAAATTTTTGGTAAAAAGTTAGGAAATGTATTATATAGAGGTAGAATTACAAAATTTAAAGCAAGATATGAACAAGCTATTAATGGGTGTCATTTTGCTAAAGTTTTATTAAGTCCCTCTGTTTTAAATTGAAATGAAATTTCACTTAGTGTAGAAAAAAAAAAAAAAATGAAGGTTTGGCATTCATTAAAGAAAATTGTCCAAATCTTCTCACCATTATAGCACATTTTCAAACAAAAAATGGTCCATTCCAAAAATTACCATTGCTTGAGAAAAAAGTTTCAGATATTATGACAGATTATAATTGGTGGAAATCCTTTTATGAAATGGGAGAATCAGCAGATTTAAAATTGAATTTATTTATCAAATAACGACAGTCGTGGCTTCATCTGTTGGAGTATAAAGATAATTTTCTTCTTTTGGACTACTTCATTCAAGCCTTCGTAATAAATTAGGATGTAACAAAGCTTCTAAATTTTTGTTTTTGTTCAAATAATTAAATCTCTGATTAGGGATGCACCGAATAATTGGTATCTATTCGGTATTCGGCCATGTTACCGAATATTCGGTTTGGCCGAATATTAAACTATTCGGTTGAGCTGAATATTCGGCTTGGCCGAATATTAAACTATTCAGCCTACCGAATATTCGGTGTGGCCGAATATCAAAGTATTCGGCCAAATTCAATACTTAATAAAAAATTTTCACTATTTCTACTTTTAACTAGGGATGGGACAAATAGTGATTTGGCCGAATACCGAATATTCAGCCAAATTTAGGCCGAATACCGAATATTCGGCGGCCGAATACTTTTTTTCCAAATAAAGAAAAAAAAATTTGATTATATATAATTTAAAAAATAGGCACTCATTAATAATTATAACTCTTAAATGTATTTTTAAATTTGAAACACTTATTTTAACACAAAAAATTATGAAATTGCATTATATTCTTTTATTCTTATATTCTTCTTATATTCTTTTATTATTCTTATTTTTCTTGCATCCAAAATTAATAATATTCTTTCTCTCTCTCTCTCAGAATTCACCAGGAAATATTTTCTGAAGTAACCTTTAATGAAGTAAATTTGATCATTTAGAGTTTGTGTCCCTAATAATTAGCAAATTCGTAAGAATGAGACTGTTTGGAAATCAGTAGTCAATCTTTAAATTAAATATTATGTTAAAGCAAAAAGTTATGCTTAAAGTAGAATGCATATGTTAACAAAATCTTTGACATTTGAATATGCGCATACAATATTCCACTTATTCAACAAGCATTAAAAGGATAAACAGAAATTGATAACAACATGAATGAAGGAATATGTAAATTAAAAATATATGCATAATAATGTTACATATTTAAGCCAGTAATTATGCAAATAGTTATTTAAAAGTGAAAACTATAGAATAAAAAAAATATTTTGTTCAGTATTTAGAATTTGTTTAAATATTTATAAAACCATCTTCATAAAGCAAGTTGTGTCATCTAATGTGTATCTAGTTTGACACCAGTTCTATTTTCAGATGTATCGTTGTATTTGGAATAGTAATACAGTAGACTCCCTCAAATCCGCACATATTTTATGGATGTAAACAATGAAACTTTCAGTTCAGATATTGGGACAAAATTTGATTTTTTTTAAATTTTGTATCAATTCCATATATTTTTTAATTTGTAATTTTCTTAATAATACTCAATTCATGTTTTTTTTTCATGAAGGAAGAATAAATTTTTTTAGAAAAAATTTAAGATATTGCTGATATCACTGGTAATCAGAATCTTCTTACCAAATATATTTATGTATTAATCAAGATTTTTTGGTTATTAAGCTAGGCTAAACTTGAAAAAAAAATCCTTATTTTATGATTTTGATGTGAATTAGCAATGCAAGTGTGGTAAATTTTGTTGAATAATTTTGGAAAATTGCATTTAATCTTTATAATGAATATTTAATCATACACTATTGATTATTAACTTGACCTTTGCTATTAGTACTTTAATCATTTTTTAAATTATCTAAATTTTTATTATTTTAGTTTATTACTTATTTTAATATTTTATTAAATTGTAAGCATTCATTATAGTTCCAATTGCACTATTAATACAAAGCAACGACCAGAAATCCGCAAAATTCTAAAATCCGCACAACCTCTGGTCCCAGGCTGTGCGGATTTCAGGGAGTCTACTGTATTTGATATTTAATTTTTAAAATGAATCTTCATTAATACACTTAGTGAATGAATTTTTTCATTTCTCACTTTATAGAAAATAAGTTATGAATTTCATAAGAGCCTTTTTTACATGTGCATGGAATTTGCAGACATTAATAAATATTCAAGTGTTTTAAAATAAGGCAGTGTTTCTTTCTTTCTTTTTTTTTTTTTCGATAAGTGTTTTTATATCTTGAATCGTAAAATATTCTCTAATGAAGACATTTCCTGTACAATTAAATCTCCAACTTGGGCAGCATTTTCTAAAATATCGCCAACCTTTATAGAAAATACAGAAAGGCTGTATATTTTTTAGTATCTGAATAACTGTATGTTTTGAAAGTAAGAATGAGAATGACTTCATAAATGAAGTAACCAATTTGGATTAGAGGGGAAAAAAATTGCAAGAAATGAAATTCTTCAAATCCTAAATTTATTTGGCAAGATATCTTTCACTATTCGGCGAGATTGCAGCAATATTCGGCGAGATAGCTCTAAATATTCGGTTATAGGTATTCGGCTGAAGTATTCGGTCAACAAGCCTTCAATATTCGGTCAACCAAATATTCGGCAAAAGGGCCGAATAGTGGCCGAATATTCGTCCCATCCCTACTTTTAACTGTCAATTTTTTAATTTATATTTAAAACAATTAGGAACAAAATCATTTTTAAATAAAATAGAATGTTTTTACATTATTTATTTGCTGTTTGTAAAGTATAACTTAAGAAAATTAAACATGAGAAGGATTAAAATGGTGATTTATTAGGATTCTCCTTAGGAATAAATTATGTGCAGATACAAGTTTCTAAATTTTGTTTAGTAAATAATCTGTTTCTTGCTTTCCCCCAAATGAAAGTCCTTTAAAAGAAAAAAAAACTTTTGAGATTAGTAATAGGCTAGACAATTTTTGTTCATGAAATCATAATCATAATCAACTTATTAAGTCGTAAGTACATTGTATTTCAGCTCACTCTAGGTCAAAACTTGTGTGTTCGTTTATTACATTAACAATAAATAAGATAACATATTTTCAACTCACATGCTTTGATTTCTGTAAAATATGATGGGAAGGGTGGAAAATACCACTATTCATAAGAAAAGAACTATGAGCCAAACATGCCTTTTTCAAAATTAAATTGAAAGTATTTGTACTTTATATTGAAAAAAATTTACCTCGAGTTATTTAAAAAGGACAATTATCAGACTGTAAAAATTTTCTTCTGCCATTTTTTCATTATTTGATTTTAAAATGTTTGTTTCAGGGTTGGCAAGTTTTTGACATGCGACAGTTTTTGACGGTTTAAACCATGGTTTAAACCGTCACGTCAAAAACCTCCTTGTCAAAAATGTCAAAAACTGTCAAAAACCTATATTTATATGTAAATAAAAATATTTTTTTACATATATATATCTACCTATATTTATATTTAATAAGTAAAATTTATTGGCTTTTAATAAAGAAAATGTTTCTAAATATGTTATAGAAAAAAAAAATTAAATTTTTGAAGAAACATAATTTTAATATTAAACAAAACCTTAGATTTTAGAAAACTTATCATTTTTAATATTATTTATTAAATTTTAATGTGTTATTCAAAATATCCAGAGATATATTATGAAGAAATTTATTTATAAACAAATTTAGTGTATAGTTTAAAATAATAAAGATTAGACATGTTCTGTAATCGATTAGGAACAGAAAGATGTTCAAAAACTGGTTATGTGGTACATGGGGAAAATGAATTTGATTATTGAACTAAGTTTCTACTTTGATAATTTTCATTTGGATTGATTTCGATTATGTAATCAGACTAACTGGAAGTATTTAATGAATGCTTTATTTTTTAAAATTATGTATTTAATTAGTTATAAAAAAACTGCAAAATATTTCGTGTTTTAGAAGTATTTCATAGATCAGTGTAATATTTTTTTTCTGTTATTAACTCCTTTCTATAAATATCTGAGAATCTATTTACAATATTCAGCCTATTTATTTACTATGATGAAAAATTAGCTTATACAAATACTTATGAATCTTTCTTTCTTTTTTTTTCTTCTCACTGAATACTATACAATTTTGTTAAACATTTTAAGTATTCAGTTGTTGAATAATCACTTCTTGTCTTACCTTGCTACCAAAGTAAACATTATTTGTATTTTTAATACTATTAGTGTGTGTGCTGTGGGGGTGGGGGGTTAGAGATAAAAATAGTTTATAATGATGTGTAATAATCATACAATATAATAAATAATATGCATTATATTTAAATTCAAATTAACCTACTGTATATATTATGTGTATAATGTGTATAGCATAAAAAAATTATTAAATTATATAATTGTATCAAATTCTACACTTTTGAAAATCTTCCATTGACAACACTTAACTTGTTAACACTTACAAATATTAGCTTGTCAAAATGCATACTAAATAACTTTAGATTTTTTAAAAATATTAAATTAATAATAATAAATAAACAAGATATTTAAACATAATTTTTGTGCAAATATTTCTGCATATCCATTTAGAGATAAATTTCTGAGATTTGAAATCTGTCATTTTTACCTTAATTTTTATTAATTAAAAATATTTAAAGACCTTCTAATTACCCATAATATAATTAAATTTCAACAAAATGTATGGCAACTGTTGCTAGTTTTAAAATTTAACAACAAACTCTAATGCACCACAGCAGATTGTGACAATATGGGTTTTTGACAGGTTTTTGACAGGTTTTTGACGGTTTAATCCGGTTTAAACCTTTGTCATGTCAAAAACCCCTTTTTGACGTCAAAAACCCAACCCTGGTTTGTTTTGATTCGTAGAAAATTTTATTAATTAAAGTTTCATAATTACACTTCTTAAATAACTCAAGGCAGATTTTTTTCAATACTAAATGTTCTTATAAAAAACTCTTGTTTATCAAAATGTAAGTTTCTTGTATTAAATATTATGTAAAACTGATTTAAAAAGTAATATTTTAATACCTTTAAATTTTAAAATATAAAAAGAATTTGGAAAGCTGAATATTCGGTATTCGGTCCAACAATTACTATTCAGCTAGCCGAATATTCGGTATTCGGTTCACCTGTCGGCCGAATATTTGGCATTCGGTATTCGGCCAAATTCACTATTCGGTGCATCCCTATCCCTGATTTATTTCTATTTACTTAAAAAATAGTGAATTAATTTGATTTTTATCCCTTAATAAATAGATTGCATTAAATGAATATTTAATTTGTTTTTTAAATTTTACTGTTTTCTATTCATTTACAACATATTTAAGTTTATTTTTTATTTAGTGTGCACAATTGAATTACAAAATAATAGAATGGCTTTAGATTAAAATCTAGATGTTTAATTTTTAGTACCAATCAGTAACTAGAATATAGTATTTTCTAAATTTCATAATTATTTCTTATATTATTTTTATAAATTATAAATATTATTTATTCTTTTTTAGTTATTTATTATAAAAAACTGCTCCATGTATTGTAAAAACATAAAAACACAATAATTTAAAATGAAATTATAAAAAAATCAAATAAATCCGATTAAAATAAAAAAAATCATGATTTTTTCCCAACCCTGGGTATCTATTACTGGCGCATGTACCCTATACAAAAGTATACTAGTATTCTTTTTCATAACATTAATAATTAAAATGTTAATACTCCAAAAAAATGGTTTAACCATGGTTTTAAACTTACCACAGTTTAAACCAACTGGTTTCTTTTTCAAAAAGAAAAAAAAAATTAGAAAAGAAAAGTAGTCTAATATATAATATTTTCTCATTTTTGTAATTGTGTGTGTTTGAAATTATTGGATATAAGCAATTTCTACATTTAATGGTACAGTAATCTTAGCAGTCACCACAAAACATAAAAAGTCTAGGTCATGTTTGTATGCATTAAAAATGGAAATTGCATGTGTTGATGAACATATTTGAGGCTCTAAAGAGAAAATTCAAAGCATGCAAATTTAGCTAAGATAAAATAAACTAAAAATATTCAACATTTAGCACAAACTATTGTCATTTAAGAAAATACAGATAATTAATAACAAAAGGATCCTAACGATTTCTGTCTAACTGTAAAAGAATGTCTTCTTAATTGGGGAGATTATCTTCTAAGAATAAAAAAAGCTCAAGACTATATGAAGTTAAATAATAAGCCATTTAAAAATTAAGTGCTGCCTAAGCACATCTTATTTTTAACTAAAATGTGTAACATAATATTTAAATCATCTATAACATAATCAAACCCCCTATTTGATTCTGACACGAAAACGGAGGGAAAATCGAAATGGTTGATTCACTTGAGAGACATAATAGAAAAAAAGTATTGTAAAAATGTATATTTTTAGCTAGGCACTTAAAAATAATGGGTAATATAACATAGCTTGGGGCATGTCTCGAGAAATATTAATTCCGGGGCAGTGGCGCCGACTTCCAGGTCTGCGAGTCTGCCGCGCAGACCCTGAAAAAAATCTGCAGACCTTGCAATATCTCGGCAGACCCTGCAAAATGCAGGCATAAGACATGAGAGTCGCAATTTTCCGTTTTTTTTTTTTTTTTTTTTTTTTTTTTTTTTTTCATTTACCGATTTTTTACTGTTTCGCACGGGAGTGATTAGTTTCAGAATTTTAAAAATTCGGTCATGAATCCGAAAATTTGTTCATAATATCGTGAAAAATCTCAAATTTTGTCAAAAGATCGCGTAATAAATGGGAATCAAAGAATAGCGGGCGGGGGGATGTCAATTTTGTCGAAAGATCGTGAGAAAACGCCAGTTTCATCAAATAATCGCAAATAAACGTCAATTTTTTAAAAGGATAGTGGAAAAAAGCATGAAAATCGTTAAAAGATCACAGAAAATTTCGTCGAAAAATAGAATGAAAAATGCGCATTCTGCCAAAGAATCACAGAAAAAAAATGCAAATTTCGTTCTATTATAGCGGAGAGAAATGCAAATTATATTAAAAAATTGAGTGAAATACATTGATTTTCTTGAAAGATTGCAGAAAAATACGAATTTCTTTAATATTAACGAGAAAAACATGGATTCTTTCAAAAACTCGCAGAAAAAACGCAGATTCTGTTGAAAAATTGTTAATTTTGACTAAAGACGCGAAATTCATCAAACAATGGTGAAGAAAACATAAATAATCGCAGAAAAAACCCTTAATTTCATTCAAAGATAACAAGGAAAAGGCAAATTCTGTCAAAGAATCGTGAGAAAGCCGCGAATTTCGGCAAAACATGGCAGGGAAAACGTGAATTTCGGTAAAAGATTGCGATGAAAAATGCAAATTTCGGCAAAAAATCGTGAAAAAAAAACGCAAATTTTGTCAAAAAATCACAGAAAAAACGCAAATTTTTGCAAAAAAAATCGAGAATTTTGGCAAAAAACACGAATTCTGTTAAAAAATTGCTGACAAAACGCAAAGATCAGCGGAAAATTCGAATTCTGTTCAAAAACAGCAGAGAAAACGCAATTTTTCTGATGAAATCGGAATTTAAGCAAAAAATGCAAATTTCAGAAAAAGACCGTGATAAAACGCGAAGTTCGCGAGAAAAAGTCAATTTCGGCAAAAGATAGTGGAAAAATTCGAATTTTAGCAAAAGATCATCTGTATGAACATCTGTAACGGAGAGAGATTCGAATTTCATCAAAAAATAGCAGGAAAATACAAAGAATCGCGGAAAAAAATTGCGTTCAAAGGTAATAGGGAAAAAAAACAAATTCACACCTGCTAACATGTCAATTTTGAAATAATTACAATTTTCACGATGTATTCTTACATACTTAAAAATGCATAACATATGCATATGCAATAGTAACACTTAATTCTTAACAAGATTTTCAATGCTGCTTTTATATTTATTTTTCTATTTATATTTTGAAAAATAAAAACATGAGGTTGCACAAGAAAATGTTTTTCAAATTTCATACTTTGGGAACGTATTTCCAAAAAATTGTCCTGCATGATAATCTGTAATAGATAAGGGCAGATTAAATACACAGTAAATTTCCTGAAAGGTTACAGCAGTTGAGGGTGTGCGAGAGAGAGTATATCTACCGGCATTAATTATGCATTATTACTGAGTATCTTTGATGAAATGCACATTTTTTTCAACGGATCTTTTGACAAAATCTGTATTTTTCCCGCACTTCTTTGACAAAATTCACTGTTTTCCGCGACCCTTTCATGAAATTTGCGCACTTTTTTCACGAAATCAGCTTTTTATACGTGATCTTCAGACAAAATCGGCGGTTATTCCACGATCTTTTGGCGAAATCGGCTTATTCCCGTGATTTTTTGATGAAATTGGTGTTTTTTTTTTTCAGCGATCTTTTGACCAATTTTGCATTTTTACGCGATCTTTTCTCAAAAACGGCGTTTTATCCCCGCTATCTTTTGACGAAATCGGCGTTTTTTCCGTGATTTTTTTTGATGAGATGGATATTTTTTCAATGATCCTTTGCAAAATATTTTTAAGCGATCTTTTGACAAAATCGGCATTATATTCGCAATCTTTAGACAAAATCGGCATTTTCCCGTGGTCTTTAGACAAAATCAGCGTTTTATCTGCGATATTTTGGGGAAAGTGCCGTTTTTTCTGCGATCCGTACAGAAAATTCGCGTTTTTCAGCGATCTTTTGACAAAGTACGTTGACCAAAAACATTGACGAAATCGTCGTTTTTCCACGCAATATTGACGAAATGTGCGCTTTTTCAGCGACCTTTTCACGAAATTTGCATTTCTCCGTGATTGTTTTTTCCGTGTGCAAAGCCGTACAATCGTACTGTCAAACAACCAGAACAAAATCCGTACATTGTACAGCCAAATTGTACAAGTTGGCAACTATGCAAATTCAATCAAAGAATTGTTTGGTAAACGCTTATTTGAGGTACACATCGAGGGAAAATCTTTAATTTCGGCAAAAGATCGCGGGGAAAAACGCAAATTTTGGTAAAAGATCTCGGGAAAACGCTAATTTCTGCAAAAGATCGCGGGAAAAATGCTACTTTCGACAAAAGATCGTGGGGAAAAAAAGCAAATTTCGGCAAAAGATCACAAAAAATACGAATTTTGGCGAAAGATCGCGAAAAAATGTATATTTTGGCAAAAAATCGCGAGAAAAATGCAAATTAGTACAAAAGATCGCGAGAAAAATACGTGATTATCTTGCCATATTTATTAAATGATGTTTTGAGTACAGTATATGAACATCTGAGTTGGACAACTAGCAAAGATTGCTGTGTCAAAAACATTGAATCAGAATTAGGGACTTAAAATAGAAATTTTCAGTTTAAAATTACTTATAGTATTCGGATAAATTATTGATTCCCCGCTCTACCCCTTGAAATAAAGCAGCATTTGATTGTTTTTTTAAATAAAATAATCTTATTTAATGTAGCACATGTCTAAACACAAGCTATTTAAATAATTTATCACCTTCCCGTTTCACGCGCTTTACCTCTTTTTTTATCTTTTTGCAATCACATGCCTGAAAATGTGTTTAAAATATCACTTAAAATCCAAGCCATCGTGCTTTTTTATTATTATTCGCGACATTCGAATCAGTTGACCATCACATATATATGTATTGTGATCATGGGTGCAAGTTTTCCGTCCGCAGGACAGTATTCTGATTTTTAAAAATTCCTGAGGATGGAAAGAGAATGAGAACACCCCCCCCCCCCTGTCGAACAACTGTCCTTGTGGCAGACCCAGCTTTGGGACCAAAGTTGGCTCCTATGTCCCGGGGAACCCAGAAATCATTTCTGAGAATTTATATTTTTTCACTCAAGTTCCTGGTCAGGAATATAACAAATCGCCATGGCTGCCAGCGATGCCGCAGACATGTTATAATGCACAAATTACGTAAAGAATTGGAGACTGTGCAGAAAAAATGGCTTTTAAGCAGCTCATGGTACGCATAACTTTGTCAAAATATTGTGGAAAAAGCTTGGATTTTGTCTAAAGATAATGAAAAAAATGGCAAATTTCATTAAAAAATGTCAAAAAACCACAGATTTTGTCAAAAGATCACGAGAAGCAACACATATTTCATTAAAGTATCACAAAAAAGCTGTAAATTTCATCATAAAATCACAAAAAAGCAAAAAAAAATTGAAAAATGACAGATTTTGTTAAAACATAGCAATAAATCAGTGGGTTTCATTAAAACATTGTAATAAAATGGCAGATTTTGTCAAAAAATCACGAAAAAACAGCCAATTTTGTAAAGAGATCACGATAAAACAGCAAATTTCATCAAAAAATTGTGATAAAATGGCAAATTTTGTCAAAATACTCACACATAAATTTCTCTGACAACCTTAAAAATTTTCAAATTTTCAAGCCCTGGTTTGGAGGAAAAAAGGTCTGTGTATGATGTCTGATGGCTGTTTAATTGTTTTGGTGGATGGCAACTTTTATAAAAGTACTGTCCATTTTATTACCAACGTTTTTAATAATCTAAAAATCTGATGAACAGATATTTCTGCTTATTCTATTGTCACTTTTTCTAAAACTTAGCAGATTCAGAGGTGAAGTGTCAAACGGCAGTACATAATACTTCTTGAAATGTGAAAAGACTCCACTGCAAAGTGTCAAATCATTCCAGGAATTTTATATAAAAAGCTTTATTTTCAATAAAAAATCATAATTGTTCATGCAATAATCAGGCATCCTGGATTGCGAGTATTTTGAAGAAATATTTTTGAATAGTTATGGGATAAAGTAATATGTATTCATGAAATTTTAAAAAAAATTAAATGATTTAAATTTTCTACATAAGATTCTAATTATTATATTTAAATTATTTTTAAATGAATTTATATTCGTTATGTATCTGACAGTGTTTATTTTTATCAATAAATATATATTAGGAAAATATTTTTAAAAATACAGTTTAAACCAAATAAACCTTTTTTTTAAATCCAACAAGTTTCCCCCCCCCCCCCCCCCCAATCCTGCATTTAAGCGATTATACCATTTTTTGTATATATTATTGTGAAGTTTCTCTCTATATATATCTATATATAAATGTGTGTGTGTGCATGATGCCTTTATATTAATTTTAGTGTCTCTAATGAATATTTCAGGTGGAAGATTTTGTACTTCCAGAAGCTCATTTGGGAGTTCAGTAGACCTTGGAGCTCAATTTATTTCAAAATCAGTCACTTTAAGTGACATACAGAAGAAGTATTGAATTGTTCTTATTTTTTCAATATTATTTATACTTCTTTAATTATAAATGGAATTTCGCCCTACTTTAATATCTAGGGTCAACTGGGGTAATTCCTGGTCAAAAATCACCAACATCCAATTATTATAAAAACTATTAAACAGGGCCGGCGCTAGACATTTCGCCGCCTGAGGCGAGCCTTATTTTGCCGCCCCTATGATGTCATTTTTTAAAACCACTACTCAAACTTTATAAAAAAAATCACTAAATTAATATAGTAACTATAATTTATTTGCATAAATATAATATAAAATGTATTATAAAAGCATTTAACTTTAAGGAATTTAAAATAACGGAATTGCGTAATTTATTTATTTTATTTTATTTCATTTTTTGCATCATTTTAAAAAATAACAACAGATTAAATTAATAAATCATATTCTACTAATATTTAAAAAAAAATACCTTGAAAGTGTAAGTATCACACAAAGAATAACAGTAACACTGCAAAATTTCTTATGCTTTGTTTTTCCTTTCAAAAAATCAGGCATATTATGAATATTAAAAAAAAAAAAAAATCCTGTTTCAACAGGTAAAGTATGCTTTTAAAATAGATATTACTGAGACAAAATATGTCAAACACCTAAAATCAATCGCATTGCGTATAAAACTTGTATATGAATTTCAAACAGAAAAATAATGATATAGCATTACAAGCTATTTATCTTTTTTAAACCGTATATGCAAGGGAAATCGCATATTGGTAATATTGATAAGAAAACAGCCATTAAAAATAAAATGAAAGTTCTAGAAGTGAGTTATTTCTCTTGATTTAGCTTTGCAGAAATCATACATTACAATGTCGAAATGTATAGAGCGAAAAAATAAAAATAAATAAATAAACTTATTAGAGCAAACTTTGCAATATAATATTCACATTAAATGGAAAAATTATGACATGCAGAGAAAATTACTTAACATTTCAAATTTGATTTGGCATATTTAATATGAAGATTTAATATTATAATAACAATATTTTTTTCAAAAATACTTATGAACAATGAAATATTTAATTCAATGATAAATTGACCTTGAAATTTTTTTTTGTGAAAATCGTTTTTATATCACTCTAATCAATATAGAAAACAATTATATTTTCATCTGCTAAAATAATTTAATTTACTCGCGCAACTGACCTGATAGACACTGCGTTTCCGGGCTCTATAAAAAATTGCAGTCAGTAAAATTTATTTAAGATTAAAACAGGATTTCTTTTACAAAGTCAAAAAACTAATAATATTAAAAAAAATCTGAAAAATTCGAAAATCGCTAAGCGAATTTCGAATAAATTTAACTAAAAAGAGGACATATTTTAGTACATTAGGTTAAAAGTTAAAACCGGATTCCTTTTTAATAATGTTGAAAAAAATGCTTCGAGGCTAAAAAAAAATACAGTAAAGGTCTCTAAAGATTAAAAAAAATGCGTAAATTAAAAAATTTACGATTCTTAAAATATTCATGTTAAAAAAAGAACGCTAAATACCGCATTAAAAATAATGGGTTTAGGATAAATGTTTGGAGACAATTTCATATTATTAATGTCAGAAAATTGTCGCGGAACGCAAAAGAAAGATGAAAATTGCATTGAAAATCGCATTAAAAATCGCAAAACATTGAAAATCACATGTGATAAAATATACTTCGATTAGGTTAAAATTTTCAAACTAAATTATTTTTTACAAATGTTAAAAAAAGAAAAAAAAAAGGCAGTACGCAAAATCATGTGAAGAATCCCGTTGAAAATAACTTTAAAAATCCATAAAAGTGAAAAAAAAAAAAAAAGAAAGAAAGAAAAAGAAATTCTCTAAACAAAATTTACATCATTAGTAAGAAGTTTGAAACCAAATCTCTTTTACGAATACGAATGTCAAAAAATCGTGTCAAAATGAAGAAAGAAAAAATTCAGAGGGCAATATTTACACTAGTGAGCTAAAACATTTGTAATCCGAATTACCAAAAATTCAAAAAATGAGGAGATAAAATTTGCTACATTTGAAACTGAATTCGGAATTGTTTACGAATCTAAAAAAAATCTCCTCGAAACAGGAGAAAATCCAAAAATCACTAGAAGGATTTAAAATTATCTTAATATATGGAATTATTAATGTATGGAAAAATCGCCGGAAAAACAAAAATTGTCAAATGTCACAGAGGACCAAATTTACTCAATATGGCCTTGGTTCAGTCTAACAGGAATTATTTCCTGAAGTCAAAAAATTGGCGTGAAACACAAAAAGTGTAAAAAAAATATTGTAAATTGCGGAAGATAAAATGTAAGATATCCTGAAGTAATAAGGTCAAGTTCTAAAATTACGCGTAATCATGAAGAAATCTGGGAGAAGACACCTACGGGTTTTGCACAGAAAAGCTCCAAGACATCTAAATAACTTTTTAAAACCTAATACCTAATTAATAGATTACATATAATGGACTACATGTTCAATATACATTAAAGGAAAAATAATTTTTTTTTTCTTTTATGAAAATATGAGGAATCCCCCAAAACAAAGTTTAATAAGTTTTAAGAAGCAGAAGGCGAGTTTTTATTTTTTAAATCTTTCGAGGAGGAGGGGGGGGGGTCAACATTTTTAAGTCGGTCAAATGGGATATCGTTTCGCATGGATTTTTTAAATTCTAAATTGAATGACTCCATCTGCAAGTCGGTACGATCAGTTTTTTCAAAGTTACGGCACATTTTATGAATGAAATGGCAAAAATTATACTTTATTCAGATAAAGTAGTTTTTCCAGTAATAATTGGTGGCCTTTCACCAAAATTTGGAGAAAAGCATCGTTCTGTTACTAAACATGAAAACTCGATAAATCCCACAAGAATAAATCATTACTTTCTTTTTTTTAGGGGGAGGGGGATGGAGGTTCATCGAGGTAATTAGAATACCTCAACTTTTTAAAAATAGGTGAACTGGGTATCATTTGTTATGTATTTTCAAATTCTGGATCAAATAACATCATTTGAAAGTCCTCCGTACGACCATTCTTTATAAAAGTTATGGTAAGTTTTATAAATATTCAATGTTGAAAGTTATGTTTTATTATTGAACACAGCTTTGTCATATTTATATCACATTCAAAACCTATTACATCATATCAAATAATATCAAACTTATTAAACATCCTCAAAACAGCAACAATCAAAATCAGTTCATCAGATTTCTTCAAGGTTAGTAATGTTGTCAAAATATCCCATGTATTCATATTTTTTTATTCATAAAACCATTCATGACTTTGCATTCATAAAACCTGCCCAGGGGCGTGCCGACCCAGTGTACAAAGTGTACTGTGCACATAAGCGCTGGAGTAGTAAAAGGCGCCAAAAATTTTAATTAAAGAACAAATATTTTTTAAAAAATCAATAACTTAATTACATTAAAATGTGTTATATGTTTTTGGTATCAGAATTTTCTTTTCTAGATTTACTTCTAGATTCACAAACTTATTTATAAACATTCAATTCTTTGTTTAAAAATTTATTACGTTTTATTCTACTTATGCGAGTCGCCTAATAAGTCATTTAGACGCTTACCTGTCCAACTTTTATAAACAAAGGCACACCTCTTGTAAACAATAAAAGGCGCCCGTATTTCACGTGGCTGAAAACATGCAACACTATTATCTCACTCTCGTGAAAAAGCATAATACATATTTCCATAAAGGCTAAATTCTGCCTGTTTCTTATTTTTAAATAAAATCATAGCTTTACTACAAAATTTGTCATAAATAAGAAGAAAATTACTATTTGTAAATACTAGTAAAAGTTTCTCCTACAATAATCATGCCATAAATATAGAGGTAACATAAGAAATATCTTATATAATGCACATTATCTCACGGTAATAGATATAAAGTCCCTTATGGTTCAGAAACTATTTAAAAATAATTTGCAGCAATAATTTAATTCAGAGTAAATTTAAAATTAGATTTTCAGAGGGGCATTCTATCGTCAAAAGTTTTGCAGATGAAGAAGCCAGAAATCTTAATTACTGAATAACAAATTAATAGCATTAAACAGAGCTGTATAGTGTATAACATAGACGCAAGCGCGCATGCCGTGCGCAGCAACTTTTATGAACTTTGCAGAAAATTTTAGGAAATAAGCAATATTTTGTAACTTTTTTTTAGTACCAAAAAATTAAACATATTCCCTAAACTTTATATATTTACTGTTAGCGCTAATTGTAGTTAGTGTTAATTGTAAAAAAAACAGGACCAATTTTTCGAAATTCCCGAAAATTTAAGGCATTTGCTGCCGAAAACTTTAGAAATTAATCAGTCTAAAATTTCAGACACCAAAAGTCGCGAATTTTGGCGAACGGTGGTCGTAAAAAATCAATTTCTTCAATCGTTCGCAGAAAAAAAACCCTTCCAGTTTCATGAAAATATCATGGAAAACACATGAATTTAGTCAAAGTTCTGCGATGAAAGCGCGAAATACCGTCAAAGAGTAACGAAAAACTGCAAATTTCGATGAAGAATAGCGAAAAGAATCCCACAAATTTCGAAAAGGATCGTGAGAAAAATGCGAACTTCGTAGAAAGACCTCGAAAAAATCGCGTAAAAACGCGCATTTCAACAAAGAACTGCAAAAGCCTTATTTCGTAAACGATCGTGCGAAAAGCCCGTAACGCAAAAAACGTGAATTTCGACAAAAGACCTCACAAAAGGCGCAAATTTCGACAAAAAACTAAGATTTGCGAATTTCGGCTTAAAATCGGGCAGAAAACGTGAATTTCATCCCAAGACAGCGTAAAAACATGAATTTTGTCCAAGAATCGCGTAAAAAAACAAATTTCTTCCATAAATCGCATAAAAAACGCAAATTTTGTCAAAGAATTGCGTAAAAAACGCTAATTTCATCCATGAATTGCGTGAAATGCACATTTCGTCAACATATTGCTCAATAAATGCGAATATGTCCATGAATTGCACAAAAATGCGAATTCCGTCCATCAGTTGCGTAAAAAACGCGAATTTCTTTCATGTCAAAATAATACAACACGTAATTTTATTAAATCTATGTCTGGCATTACATGGGAGGCACACAAGCATGATCTCTTTAAAGAATGAAAACTCGCCGTTTTCTGATGATCATTAAAGGCTTATAATTAACATTTCGGTTAATTAACAAAAAATGAAAAAATTGACTCACAGATGCACCTGCCAGCATCTATCCTTCTCCAAATTTTTAGATCTCTACGTGGTGATCTCTAGGTAAATTTTTTTAGCCATCGCAAATACATGCAAAGTAAAAACAAACTTTTTTCTTTTTAGCCTCCGATGCTATTTCTTTCAGACAAGCTAAAAATGTCGTGTCATCAGCCCTGAATTTTCTACTCAACCGATTTTGATAATTATTTTTTTAAATGAAAGCTATTTATTTGTAGTTGTGCCCATTTTAGCTATTTTTTAATTTATTTCCATTTTTATATTTTAGTTTTAATTTTAAAAGCTTTTTCATGACATTTCTTCAAAATGGTGGCAACACAGTTTAGCTTTTCTCTCGATAATAAAAAATTATTTTCCAAAATGATTGCACTAATTGAGCTAAAAAAATATATTTACTGAGAAAAAATAATAATAATGTAAATAAAATAACAGAAAATAATTTATGATAAAAATTAATGTCTAAATCAAAATAAGAGAAATTTCAAATGAGGAAAATGATGTCATTCAGCAACCAGATAAAAGGAAATGACAATATTATTAGGGATGCCTTTTTCATATTACTAACAGTAACTTTTAAAAAACATTTGAAGAGAAAATGACGCCACTATTTAAAACATCGCATTTTTACTCATAACGATATTAGATACTACTATGTTATCCCGTCGACCAATTTCGCCAAATTATACAAATCACCAAACTAATAGCCGAATTATACATATTGACATAATTTTTATTTTAAATAACGAAAAAACAAATAATTAGTACAATATTAATAAAAATATTAATAAAAAGTCGAAATAAAAATCACTTAATGACATTTTAAACACATGAATCGTATTTAATGTCATTGAATGTGACATTCACGATCATCCATTATTGGCATTTAATCTTATAGTTTGGCGATAGTTTTTTAGTCGACGGGATAACATATTAGTACCCGATATTACATTTCAATATTTCTTTTCATTATGGACACTGATATTGAGATTTTACTTTCAAATGACTTCAGTTAGTGAAAATAATGTCACAATAAAAATGAAATAAATTTTTTTTCTTTCTTTTTTTAAATAAAACTATTTTTCTATGAGTGCATATAAAATAAAATTTCTGGAATTCGCCGGCACTCAGATTACAATTTTAACTGAAGACGTGCGAATATTTGCATGCAAAATTGTAACTGACAAACTTGACATTTACTTTGTAAATATATTTATTATATATTGATTCAATAATGTAATTACTTTTGCTTTTTTTAAAACCATATCGATCGGGTTTTTTAAACATTTCATTCGTCGAATTCGACTGGATTACACTCGTTTTATTGTTAAATTGCATTTCCGTTTACACATAATCTATAAAAAAGCGTTTAAACTAAAGTAAAAATCCGTTTTTGATGAATCTAGTCAATGAAGAAGTAGCACGTCAAATTGTATCTCTTTATTATTCCGCAATTCCAATGTCTCAGAGAGAAATTGCTATTCAATTGGGTATTTCACGCCGTTCTGTTTGCTATTATATTGATAAACACAAGAAAAATGAAGTTAGTTCATTGAAATCTAAACAGGGTCGCCCTTCCAAAAAACCTCTATCGATATATATATATATATATATTTGTTCCTAATCAGAGGCGAAACTGAATTCTGCATTGGCAGAATCTACATTCAACTTGTCTTTTCTTTCTTTTAAATGCAATCTATTATTAATGTATTGAATTATGTTCTCCGGGATAGTGAAATTTAATCGTTACACAGGATTCTGATACATATTGTTTCCATTTTCACAGATTTTAGTGTGTTACGAATTTTATTTGCATGTCTGATATCTTTCTCTTTTTTTCAAATCATTTAAGCATGCTTGGAACCAGAAATTTATTTAATAAATGAAATGAAATATGAACTGTATAAAAAGAAGACACATTTTATTAAATATATTTACTGGTTCAGAAATCTTTATTCGACTTGGTAAAAGCTCAAGACGGATGGCAACTATGCATTTACAGATATTCATTGTTTTATTTTTTGATGTTTGAAGTTTTTTTCTTCGGAGACGAGGAGGGGGGGGGGGTATATGGCCCCAACTGAAGTTGTACACACAGGCGCTGGATGCAGCTGGCACGCCCCTGAACCTGCCAGAACTTTCTAATGTATAAATGCATCGACTTGCGGAAGTGTCATTCGATTCAGAATTAAAAATACATAGCAAAACATTCTACAGTACGTTTTAGTTAAAGAAAATAATTTAATTATCCACCAGAGTAAAAATGCGCCCTTCTCCCCAAACACCTTAAAGCAACTTTTTTCAAGGAAGGGGGGGGGGGGGGAGAGAGGTCATCAAATCTTTTTTTTTTTTCTTTTTTCTTTTTTTTTTTGTCAAAACAAAACTTTTTTCAAAATGTCGCCAAATGCCGCCCTTTTACGTTGCGCCCTGAGGCGGTCGCCTCACTTGCCTCACCCCTGGCGCCGGCCCTGCTATTAAAAGTATTGTTTTCAATATTTTGTGATATACATTTAAATTTAATGAGCCTCTATATCTATATATGTCAAGATCTAACAGAATATGAAGTTTTATGAAATTCCATACATTAGTTTTTCAAAGATAGTATCACAGAAATTATAAAAAACACAGTACAGTACCACAGCCTGTTCGGAGTGATTTACATATAAACCTAATCATGCACCAAATTTATGTCACAATCTAACCAGGGTTCATTGATTTAAATCAGTTTGATTTTAATCATGATTTAAATCAATTGATTTAAAAAAAATCATTGATTTAAATCAATTTTTCTTAACAATAAATTTAATATGTAAACAAATATATTAATGTAATTTAGTTTTATATAATACAGATAATCAAACAGCTTTAGAAAGATAAAGCTCAATCTTTTTTTTAAAGTAAAATACAATGTAAAGTTTAGAAGAAAATCCTTTCAAAATAATCTTGCAACAGTAAGGAAATCTAAGCAGAACTATATTAAATATTGGAATATTTACTTATTAGTTATTTAGAAAAACTTCTGCAAGTTGAGATAAAATAAAACTGTATGACTGTACTCCACTTTGGTGATGCCTATTATATTAAAGTTTGACCATTCTTCATTCCATTTTCCAAAATCTGATTCATTCAATGATTTTTCCTTTGAATCTAACATACTAGATCTCAGCTTTTTTAGAATGATAGAAGGTAAGGTATTTGTTACAGTTATTGAATAGCCTGATACTCAAAAATTTATAGAATTTCTGATCAACTAGCATCTTACTGCAATGACTTCTACTCCATCTACTTCAGTGGAATGAATGTTTTCTGCCTTTTGTTTAGTACATTTGAAAAGTAGAAATAGGTTCATAAAGTTGCTAAACTCATTTTTCTGTATACCAGCCGTTTAACAAAACAATATTTAATAACTTATTTTACAATTAACTTTCAAATTTGTTTAAAATTTTTATGTGTTGTAGTTATTTTTTATTTTAACTAAAATACTGAAGGTTGAACTGATTTTTGACATCTGATTTGTACTTTTTCATTCTTTTTATGTAATAAAGATTTTTCCATAGAATAAAATTTTACCTTTGAATCATTTATGTAAATGTGTAATATTAGTAATATATATTAATTATAATATGCATGTATGTGTATCAAGGGCCCATATGATAAATTTTAGGGGGGAGGGCTGAGGAAAATCTCAACTCTCCCCAAAGCTATCACATATTTTTTGTAAATATTTAAGGTACTTTGCATTTTTCTAGTGATTTTTTTTATGTATTTTTCCTAATTTTTTGATAAAAATTGCTTTTTTTGCATGGTGCTTGTTTAAGCACCAGTGAATAATAAAAATTCTATAAAAAAATTATTCATAGCAGCACTCAAAAATATTTCAAAGTTATATTACTTTTAACTAATGCAATATATATATACAGTAGACTCCCTCAAATCCGCTCAGCTTGGGACCAGAGGTTGTGCGGATTTTAGAATTTTGCAGATTTCTGGTCATTGCATTGCTTACATTTTTTAAACAATAATTTGAGTGCAATTAATAGTGCAATCGGAAATATAATGAATGCTTACAATATAATAAAATCTTAAAATAAGTAATAAACTAAAATAAAAATTTAGATAGTTTTTAAAATGATAATAGTACTAATAGCAAAGGTCAAGTTAATAATCAATAGTGTAGGATTAAATATTGATTATAAAAATTAGATGTATTTTTCCAAAATTATTCAACAAAACTTGCCTCATAAAAGTGAGGCATTACTAATTCACATCAAAATTATAAAATAAGGATTTTTTCTTCAAGTTTAGCCAGGCTTGATAACCAAAAGGTCTTGAATAATGCATAAATATATTGGGTAAGAAGATTGTGATTACCAGTAATATCAGCAATATCTTGAATTTTTTCCAAAAAAACTTATTCTTCCTTCATGAAAAAAACATGAATAGAGTATTATGGAATGCAGGCTCTCAGACTATACTTTTGTTTACATTTTTTTCCCAAATTTGAATTTGTTTTGTTTCTATTGATTATTCTATTTGTTATTACATTCTCTATCAAACATGTTTTTTGTAATTCTATTATTATTATTATTATTATTTTACTTTTAAAATAAAAATACAGAAGTATTTTAAACTTGTTTTTATGTTGCTAAGTAGAAAAACTATAATTTAAAATAATAAAATTATTAAAATCATTGTAAGTTCACATCGTCTTTAGTTATTATTATTATTATTTTGCTAAGAAATTTTCTATTAATTTTAAAATGATAAAGAAAAATCATGTGATTTGCATAAAAATTTCTTTAAATATTCAATAATGGTAAAATATGTCCTTTATTCAGATGCTACAGTCAACTTGTAGAGTCAGGACTTATACAGACTTTACAGGGAAATGTTGAAGGACTAAAACATAATTCTAATGTGGCTGAAAATTTCATTTGCACTCAAGGATCAGGATCTATTGTGAAACACTTCCTTAAAACAGCAGGTAATTAAATACATTATTGCTTTATTTATTTCATGGAAATTGCTATGCTTTTTACTTCATAATTTTGATTTTTATGGAGAAGTAATGTAGTCATATATCTAACATAAGATTTTTTTTTTATATATACTGTACAAAACCATACACTATTAGAACAAAAAAGGAAAAGCAATCATAGGGCACATTTAATAATGCATCAAGAATACTGTAATAAAGCTTTACCATCAAATAAGATGAAAGAAGATTATGATGTTCATGCATACCTTTTATTGTGCTAGTAGCACCTCTCTTGGAAAAAAGAGAAAAAACTATGCAGAACATGAAAGGAATTTCACCTGTAAAGGTGTAGGAAAAGGCGGTCTGGATTGCACCAACCATAAACAAAAGTGAGGGAAACAAAGAAGTGTAATATTATATTTATATGTCTGTAGATTTTGTTTAGTTGTTCATCGTCTGTCTTTTATGTGATGTTGTGTCTCCAAAGAAGATCTAAGGTATTTTTCTGGCCCATTATGGAATACCCACTCCCCGGATGCTGACATATGTGTCAGAATGTGGGCCTAGCCTAGAATGTTAAGTTGGCCTCTTCTTTACCCATACGATTTTCGTTATTTTGGATAAATTTGAATAATTCTCTATATTTCTCAAGTAAGATATTTTAGTTATCGTTTATATGGCTGTTATACTAGCTAAAATTAAAAAGACTCGTGGTGTTACAAAATCTGTGATTACTTCTATAATTAAAAAAATAGAAGAAATATTTATGGCTGATGCACCTAATTTAATTGAGCTCTGAGAAAATCTTGTGCAATTGGAATAAAAAGGGTATGATTTAAAGATGGAAGATAACAAAATTTTTATTTTACTTAAAGATGTGAATGAGGTGGAAAGGGATGCAAAAGCATCAGCTGAATATCAATGATAAAATTAGTCTATGGAAGTTTAGAATCAACAAAAAACAGAAAGAAGAAAAACAAAATAATAAAAAAGAATTTCTCCCCATAAATCATGTGAATAAGTCTGTAGAAGCGATTACAGTAAAGCTTCCAATGCTTAAAATTGAGAAATGTTATGGTGACGTAACTCTTTTTCAAAATTTCTGGAATTTTTTTAAGATTGCAGTGCATGATAATGAACAGCTGTCTAATGTTTAAAAAAATGAATTATCAATTAAGTTATTTATGTGACAATGCATACAATGCAATATCTATTTTTGCTTTGTCAGATAAAAATTATTCGGATGCAGTCGATGTTTTAAAAAGTCAGTTTGGGAGAAAAGATTTAATCGTAAACAGTCACATTAATACTCTCTCAATGTTTCATCCGGTTTCAAAACAGAATGATATAACTGCATTACGGAAATTATATGACTCAATTCAAACACAGATATGCAGTTTAAAATCTTTAGAGATTGTATCAAATAATTTCATTCGCTTTTGACTCCGATAATATTAAAAAGTCTTCCATATACAATGAGTCTAAATTTCCAAAGAGAGTGTGTTAAAAATCCCGAAAACCCCTAATATAGCATCGGTAAATTATTACCTTTTATACATAATGAGTTAGAAGCATGTGAAAAACAGAATCACCTAATTAATTCTTTTGATTCAAGGACAAAACAATCTCAGCCAGATTTATTACCTGAAATGCGACATAAAAGCAATAAATTATGGCTAATTTAAGCCCTATCAAAGTTGATTTGATGAAAATGTTTGTGTTGTTTGTGAATCATTTAATCATTTATCAGAAAATTGCGATAAATATTTGGTTGAGGAGAGGAAAAAAAAAATCAAAAAGTGAAGGACTTTGCTTTGGATGCATAAGGGGAAAGCACCTCATTAAAAACATTAATAAGGACTGTACCGCAAAAACTAAATGTAGGTTTTGTTTTAAATCACATAATACCTCAGTTTGTAATTATTTACTTGGAAAAGTCGATAAATCAAAAAAAGAAATGAATGATGGAAATGGCGCATTGATTGCTAGGGTAATTTCGAAAGAGATATTATTTTAAAACAGCCACGGGAAAGGAAGAAATTACTTGAATCATTTCAAATGGTAAAAATAGAATAAGAAAATAAAATACTACAAGGGGTGATTGACAGTGGTACTCAAATTTCAATTTTAAAGGCAGAGTGTACCAGAATATTTTAAAACTCCTTTCAGGTCAATAATACTTAAATCTGCTTTCAGACATCAGTTGAAAGTACCATTAATAAATATTTTCCTAAGTTTAGAGGTTGACAAATTGCATTGTAAGGTGTTCCCAAAAATGGTAATAACATGTGCGATGGTTGATAATTTAATAAATGATTTATTGTTGTCCTTAAATGCATATAAAGAATTGAATAATTTAAGTGGATGTACCAAAGCTGACACTGCAATAAATTATTGTAGTACTGTAAATTTGCCTTGTATGAAAGGAATCAGCGCAGTAGATGTGTTGTGTGCCATCACAGAGTCCATACCAACTAAAATAGGAAATGCAAATGAAATCATTGATTCTGATCATAGTAATAATATTGACAATTTTCTGAATGATTTAGAAAAATGTGAGCAGAAAAATGATGTATTACTTAAGAGTGTTAGATAGATGTTAAGGATAATTGGAATAATTATTTTGTTTATCCTCCTCAGTCCTGAGACAAATTTTACATGGCATTACAAAAAACAGATTAAAATTATTATAAAACATCGCCAAAGATGTATCAGTCTATATGTTGATGCTTCTGATATGCACACATCTATTTAAAAAATCTAGATATAATTTTAAAAAATTTCAAAGCATTTAAATTAGTTTAAAGGGTATTTTTTAGTGTCGCCTCCAGGCAACATCGAGATTGAGGATATTAAGATAACCTTTTGTACCGCCACAATAAAAAAATGGGAGAAACAGTGCATCAATTACATGTACTCAATCCACATAGAAAGTAGTTGTTAGAGTTAGTACATTCAAGTCCTTGGGGTGGTCATTTAAAGGTAAAGAAAACTATGCAAAGATTTAAATATTCCCTTTTTTTGGTTTAGTATTAAGAAAGAATCAGGGGTGCAGAATATGTTCGATCCAGCAATCTAGGATCGGGGAAAATTTTAGCCATCTGGGAAAATTTTGCAAAAAATATGTTTTACAATTGATTTTGATTTTAACAGTGAATTACATAATTCCCCAATATAAATTTTTTTTTACTATGAATAAAAAGACATACATAGCAAATTTCACAAAATCATTCTCGGAATAATATGTACTGTATATAGTCATGCATAAATTGGGAAATTTTGTAAAAAAAAAATTCTATACATACAGTAATACAGAATATGTACATGCATTCTGTATACATTCATATAATACATACATACATTCTTATAATACATCCATTTTGTATGTATTATAGGCTTACATACATTCTGTATGTAAGCCTATAATATATCGTAAAATTTGGGGGGAAACTTCAGTATGGGTTGGGGGAAATTTTAAGAATAAAAACATTTTCTGCACCCCTGGAAATGTGTAAGCGATTTTTGCGAAAAATGTTCACCCTGCCAGCTTCAAGCGAAACCAAATAGGTTTGATAATGTACCTATAACCCCAGTTACTTGTCCTGATGAAGTTATGCAGATTATGAACATAGACATAATTGATCAAACTGAACCTGCCAGTAGAGGATATAAATACATACTGACTATGGTAGATCAATGTACAAGGTGGCCGGAAACTGGTTGTTTACTAAAATTTTTGCTAAAACTACATGTGATGCCCTTTTACAAATATTTTCACAAACTGGAATTCCCAAAATAATAGCTAGCGATCAGGATGACAATTTTACTTAGGCTCTCACAAAGGAATTTATGAAACATGTAGGAACCTCCTCATGTTTTTCTGTTCCAGAATACAAGCAATCTAATGCTTTAGTTGAAAGATGGAATTGTGCCTTTTAAAGGAATGATACACCATGTTATAAGAAAAAATGACGGAAGTTGGCCTAAACATATACCCTTCCTTTTATGGGCATACTGAGAGGTACCAAATGCTACAACAGGTGTTACTCCATTCCATATAGTATATGGTAGGCATCCATCTGGTACTCTTTCCATATTAAAGTTACATTGGACTAATGAAACACCATTACCAATTGGTCAGTTAGGCTCAGTTACCAATTATTTAAATGACTTGAAAATAAAATTAGAAAAGGCCGCCAAACATGCCGAAATTTCTTACACAGATAAGCAGCAAGCTTATGCTTATAATCATAACAGGACAGCTGGACATAAACAATTTAAACCAAATGTTGACGTTATTAATTCCAGACAATAATCATAAAATATATGCTAGTTGGACAGCATCAGCTACGATACTCAAAAAGAAATCCCCTCGGGTTATATAGTACAATTACCAGAAAATAGTATAAGGCATTTACACACTAATAAAATCCGAGAATTAAAGGCTCAAACGACACATATAGGAATTATAATGATGATGATATTGATTTTGGTGAAATTGAAAATGTCCTGAAAATTACTAAACATGATCTGAACAAACTTGATAAATAATTACACCTTGACCATTTAACACCTGAAGAAAGGAAACAACTTATCAATATGTCTTACGCAAACGTTCGACCTCCAGTCAGGTATCCCAAAAATTACAAATGCAGGTGAATGTCCAATTAAATTGAAACCAGATAACCAAGTTAAACGTCAAAAACTGTACCGATTTCCAGAAGCACTTAAGGCCCCTGTCCTCGCTCGAGGAAACGCTCGCGAGCTAATGCTATTCCTATGGGGAAGCATTTTTCTAATAACTCTTTCGCATTTTGACATTTTTGAATAATTTTTTTTGCACTGGATAGCTGGGGTGCATGCCGATAGCGCACCTTTTTTACTTTTTTGATTTTGTTTGCAGATATTTTTTACAAAGTTAGTTTCACTTTTAAAACCGGTTCCGAAACTGAAAGTGCTTTTTAAAAAATATATCTGCAACCAAAATCAAAAAAGTAAAAAAGGTGCGCTGTCGGCATGCATCTCAGCTATCCAGTGCAATAAAAATTATTCAAAAATGTCAAAATGCGAAAGAGTTATTAGAAAAATGCTTCCCCATAGGAACAGCATTAGCTCGCGAGCGTTTCCTCGAGTGAGGACAGGGGCCTTAAAAGTGAAGTAGACAGACAAATTGAGGAATTATTGAGTTTATTACGACTTATCAAACATTCAGAAAGCAAATATGCTCATCCCATTGTATGTGTAGCTAAAAAGGATTCTTCAGTCAGACTAAGCATTGACTAGCAATATCTGAATTCCCAAACTGAAATTGACTCATTTCCTATGCCTAATGCAACTGATCCGATATACAAAAAAATTATGTAGTTTCATTAATTGATTTCAATGGATTTTAATGCATGTATAATAGAGATGTGCCATTTGTTGATGAATGATTCCAAAGGAACGATTCCTCTCTGTAAAAAGGATTCGTTCCAAAAAGGAATGACTGCACAGAATCAGTCCTTTTTGGAACGAATCACTCCTTTTCGGAACAATTCCGCAAAGGACCGCATCCTTGGACTCGTTCCGAAATGAAACGACTCCGAAAAGGACTGATTCCTTGGACTTGTTCCAAAATGAAACGACTCCGAAAAGGACCGAATCCTCGGACTCGTTCCAAAATGAAACAACTCCGAAAAGGACCGAATCCTCAGACTCGTTCTGAAATGAAAAGACTCCGTAAAGGACCGATTCCTCGGATTTGTTCCGAAATGAAACGACTCCGAAAAGGACCGATTCCTCGGACTCGTTCCGAAATGCACCGACTCTGAAAAGGACCGATTCCTTGGATTCGGTCCAAAAAGAACCAATTCATCAGATTCAGTCCAAGAAGGACCGATTTCTCAGATTCGGTCCAAAATGGATCGATTCCGAAAAAATTGGTTCTTGTTTTTGTAGATTGGCCAGTTTTAATAAATTAAAATACGCTATTTTATTTTAAAATAAGAGATTTTGATTTTATTAAAGCAGAGTGTATTACCCAAATGCCCTTCGAATATGTATGAAAAAAAAAAGCGAGGGAGGAGGAACAAAGAAAAACGAAAGAAAAAGAAAAGAAATTGAAGTTGTGGGAGGGGTAAACGTTTAATAAACTACAACTGCATATTATATTCTCTTAAATTTAATGTTTAGAAGAATAGAAGTATGTTATTTTACTTCATTTAAGATATTGTCTGTTACAAATTATTTACTCTCATCTGTGACTTAATTACAATACTATTTGATCTTTTTGTGCAAAATTAATCTAAAAGAAAAAATTTAAGAAGTTGATTTTTTCTATTTGCATGAAAAAATGCCTTAGCTGGGATTTGAATAGAGAAACTTGACGTGCTTTATCGATTGAGTACCAGGATCCGAAGGTTATGGAACACCATATAGACTTAGATACATGCACTAATACTTTTCCTAATTGGTAACTATATCATACAAAATGATATTTTTTTCTGAATGAATTTGCAAGAAAAATAAAGTTAAAAAAAACTGATTTGAAACAGTTTTAAATAATATAAGAAATACATCACCATTTCATAAAAATTGCACGTTAATTGGATAATAACTGTTTTTCAATTTTTTTTTAACAGTTACGCAATTTTATATATATTTCAGTTTCATGTTATTTTTCCTCAAGCATAAGCATTTGAGAAATCTTTGTCAAAAGAAAAATAAGACCAGATAATACCGCTCAGGTACCATTTTGTATCCTAGTTTAATGTCTTGTTTTTCTCTCCTGAAGAAGATGATTAAAAAAAATCTTGAAACTCTTGAAGACTGTTTTAATCAACTTACAGTGAGATTTATTACATAGAGGAAAATCTGTTCGAAAAATAGTCTAGGCAATAGAGACCGTATTGGGTCTCTACCTAGCAAAGTTCATGGTATTTCTGGAAAAAGGCTTTCTTTATGTTTTTTGATTTGCTGAATCTGAATTTTCAACTTCCCACAGAAATTTTACTCGGAAACTCCCCTAAAATTTGGTAAAATGCCCCCCCCCCCCCCCAAAAAAAAAATGTTGTTTAAGAAAAAATTCAAATATTTTATCGTTTTAGTTAAAAAAATATGTAAAAATTTTTAAAGTATACAAATTTTGCAACAAATACAATGCATGACTGTGACGTAAGATGAACGGGAAGAGGGGAGCCTGCCTCTGAACATGCACCATGGCGCTGTATGCACTAAGTTATGCAATTCCACTTAAATTCCTCAAATCTGAGACAAATATTAAGAAGGACCACAGAAACTAGTTTAAAATTACTGTAAAACATATTCAAAGATGTATCAGTATGTATGGGTGCTTCTAATATGCACGCATTTAGTAAAAAGCTCTAGATGTTAGTAACTTTAACAATTTTAGATTAAATTAAAAGATTTATTAAATTAGATTACATTAAATGAATTTAATGGATGTTTTTTAGTGTCATCTATAGGACTGAGGAGGTCCTGATCGCATCATTTGTCTTTGCTCTCCCATTACCCCTCCGAATTTTTCCTGTAAGACTTACTTTATGTTTTGGGATTGCTGAATCCGAACTTTTAACTTCTCAGTAAAATCCTCCCTCAAGAAAGAAAAAAAAAAAAAAAAAAAAAAAGAAAAGGTAAAATGATGCCCAAAATACGTTTAATTTTGGGTATTATAATAAAAAATTATTAATTTTAATATATATATATATTTAATTAATATTTTTTGGAAAAAAGGGAAATTCAGAAAATAGGCAAAATTTGCAACAAAAAAGATATGTGACATCATGACGTAGCATGAACTTGGAGGAGGGAGTCTGCCTGTCAATATGCGCTGCCGCACTGTATCGTCTGCAGCCCCGTGTAAAAGGGAGGAGGGTGGAATGCGATGGGGGCGATCACCCTGATCGCGGAAACTTAGGGGGTGCCAAAATTATACTACCAACATTATTTCTGGCCTGTTCCAAGAAAAGTTGGGGGGGGGGAGGGGAGTGCCAGATTGAGATTTTGTCCCGGGCACAGTTTTTTCTTCGCAAAACCCTGATCGCCTGAATCAAGGCAATAGAGACCATACAGGGGCTCCAGGTAGCAATATTAATGGTAGCTCTAGAAAAGGCTTATTTTATGTTTTCTGGATCGCTGAATGAAAATTTCTCCCGGCAACTCCTTCCCCTCAAACACATGCACACAAAATTTTAGCTAAAAGCGGAATTGCATAACTTAGTGCACGTAGCGCTGAAAGACAGGCTCCCTCCCACTCCATTCATCCTAAGTCATAATGTCATGTATCGTACTTTTTTGAAAATTTTGACTGCTTTCTGAATTTCTAGATAATTTTTCCTCAAAAAATATTTAAAAAAACCCTATATTGGCCATTATTTTACTTTTTTGGTGGGGGAGGAAAGGGGAGAAGTAAAAAATTCGGATTCTGTGACCCAAAATCATAAAATAAGAATTACTGAAATATATTCATTGATTAGTGTCAATATAGAATACACAATATGGATACTACATTTGGATAAAATCCCTCATTTTTTTGCTTTATTTTAGGAACAACAGATTTTCAACTTATTCTATTGATGATTATTTTCAGAATTTTCAAGCTATGATTTTGAGACTTTCACAAAAGTTGCTTTATACATATAGCTAACATAATATGCAAATGAAATTTTGATATCGTTGACGAATGCGCTGTGAAAAATTATTTAGTAAACCTACTCATTTTTCATACAATTTTTATTATTATATTTTAATTCTGATTACAGGGTATTATGTGCAATGTTGTTTGTCACATTTTCAGAAAAGAATATTATTTTATATTCAGAACTCTGCAAATTATAAGCAAAAATTTTGGAAAAATTTGGGATTGTTTTTATAAAAAACTTAATTGCTCTACGAGTATACATGCTATTGACATAAAAATGAACACAATTTATAACAATAAGCCACTTAATCAAAACCTACTGTTTGAGCACTTTTGCTACAATAGTTTTGACAGGGTTATCCAAAAAATATTCATTCTTTTTTAATTTGTTGACGGTCCCCTATAAAGTTTCGGGGAAAAATCTTCACGAAAATATATGCCCTGTACTATTATGTTTATACACTGAGAGTGTCAGGATAATTCCTCATGTATTTTTCTAGATATTTAACAAAATGTCTAAAATCTTAAGTGTTCCCAAAATAATAGCTAGCGATCAGGATGACAATTTTACTTAGGCTCTCACAAAGGAATTTATGAAACATGTAGGAACCTCCTCATGTTTTTCTGTTCCAGAATACAAGCAATCTAATGCTTTAGTTGAAAGATGGAATTGTGCCTTTTAAAGGAATGATACACCATGTTATAAGAAAAAATGACGGAAGTTGGCCTAAACATATACCCTTCCTTTTATGGGCATACTGAGAGGTACCAAATGCTACAACAGGTGTTACTCCATTCCATATAGTATATGGTAGGCATCCATCTGGTACTCTTTCCATATTAAAGTTACATTGGACTAATGAAACACCATTACCAATTGGTCAGTTAGGCTCAGTTACCAATTATTTAAATGACTTGAAAATAAAATTAGAAAAGGCCGCCAAACATGCCGAAATTTCTTACACAGATAAGCAGCAAGCTTATGCTTATAATCATAACAGGACAGCTGGACATAAACAATTTAAACCAAATGTTGACGTTATTAATTCCAGACAATAATCATAAAATATATGCTAGTTGGACAGCATCAGCTACGATACTCAAAAAGAAATCCCCTCGGGTTATATAGTACAATTACCAGAAAATAGTATAAGGCATTTACACACTAATAAAATCCGAGAATTAAAGGCTCAAACGACACATATAGGAATTATAATGATGATGATATTGATTTTGGTGAAATTGAAAATGTCCTGAAAATTACTAAACATGATCTGAACAAACTTGATAAATAATTACACCTTGACCATTTAACACCTGAAGAAAGGAAACAACTTATCAATATGTCTTACGCAAACGTTCGACCTCCAGTCAGGTATCCCAAAAATTACAAATGCAGGTGAATGTCCAATTAAATTGAAACCAGATAACCAAGTTAAACGTCAAAAACTGTACCGATTTCCAGAAGCACTTAAGGCCCCTGTCCTCGCTCGAGGAAACGCTCGCGAGCTAATGCTATTCCTATGGGGAAGCATTTTTCTAATAACTCTTTCGCATTTTGACATTTTTGAATAATTTTTTTTGCACTGGATAGCTGGGGTGCATGCTGATAGCGCACCTTTTTTACTTTTTTGATTTTGTTTGCAGATATTTTTTACAAAGTTAGTTTCACTTTTAAAACCGGTTCCGAAACTGAAAGTGCTTTTTAAAAAATATATCTGCAACCAAAATCAAAAAAGTAAAAAAGGTGCGCTGTCGGCATGCATCTCAGCTATCCAGTGCAATAAAAATTATTCAAAAATGTCAAAATGCGAAAGAGTTATTAGAAAAATGCTTCCCCATAGGAACAGCATTAGCTCGCGAGCGTTTCCTCGAGTGAGGACAGGGGCCTTAAAAGTGAAGTAGACAGACAAATTGAGGAATTATTGAGTTTATTACGACTTATCAAACATTCAGAAAGCAAATATGCTCATCCCATTGTATGTGTAGCTAAAAAGGATTCTTCAGTCAGACTAAGCATTGACTAGCAATATCTGAATTCCCAAACTGAAATTGACTCATTTCCTATGCCTAATGCAACTGATCCGATATACAAAAAAATTATGTAGTTTCATTAATTGATTTCAATGGATTTTAATGCATGTATAATAGAGATGTGCCATTTGTTGATGAATGATTCCAAAGGAACGATTCCTCTCTGTAAAAAGGATTCGTTCCAAAAAGGAATGACTGCACAGAATCAGTCCTTTTTGGAACGAATCACTCCTTTTCGGAACAATTCCGCAAAGGACCGCATCCTTGGACTCGTTCCGAAATGAAACGACTCCGAAAAGGACTGATTCCTTGGACTTGTTCCAAAATGAAACGACTCCGAAAAGGACCGAATCCTCGGACTCGTTCCAAAATGAAACAACTCCGAAAAGGACCGAATCCTCAGACTCGTTCTGAAATGAAAAGACTCCGTAAAGGACCGATTCCTCGGATTTGTTCCGAAATGAAACGACTCCGAAAAGGACCGATTCCTCGGACTCGTTCCGAAATGCACCGACTCTGAAAAGGACCGATTCCTTGGATTCGGTCCAAAAAGAACCAATTCATCAGATTCAGTCCAAGAAGGACCGATTTCTCAGATTCGGTCCAAAATGGATCGATTCCGAAAAAATTGGTTCTTGTTTTTGTAGATTGGCCAGTTTTAATAAATTAAAATACGCTATTTTATTTTAAAATAAGAGATTTTGATTTTATTAAAGCAGAGTGTATTACCCAAATGCCCTTCGAATATGTATGAAAAAAAAAAGCGAGGGAGGAGGAACAAAGAAAAACGAAAGAAAAAGAAAAGAAATTGAAGTTGTGGGAGGGGTAAACGTTTAATAAACTACAACTGCATATTATATTCTCTTAAATTTAATGTTTAGAAGAATAGAAGTATGTTATTTTACTTCATTTAAGATATTGTCTGTTACAAATTATTTACTCTCATCTGTGACTTAATTACAATACTATTTGATCTTTTTGTGCAAAATTAATCTAAAAGAAAAAATTTAAGAAGTTGATTTTTTCTATTTGCATGAAAAAATGCCTTAGCTGGGATTTGAATAGAGAAACTTGACGTGCTTTATCGATTGAGTACCAGGATCCGAAGGTTATGGAACACCATATAGACTTAGATACATGCACTAATACTTTTCCTAATTGGTAACTATATCATACAAAATGATATTTTTTTCTGAATGAATTTGCAAGAAAAATAAAGTTAAAAAAAACTGATTTGAAACAGTTTTAAATAATATAAGAAATACATCACCATTTCATAAAAATTGCACGTTAATTGGATAATAACTGTTTTTCAATTTTTTTTTTAACAGTTACGCAATTTTATATATATTTCAGTTTCATGTTATTTTTCCTCAAGCATAAGCATTTGAGAAATCTTTGTCAAAAGAAAAATAAGACCAGATAATACCGCTCAGGTACCATTTTGTATCCTAGTTTAATGTCTTGTTTTTCTCTCCTGAAGAAGATGATTAAAAAAAATCTTGAAACTCTTGAAGACTGTTTTAATCAACTTACAGTGAGATTTATTACATAGAGGAAAATCTGTTCGAAAAATAGTCTAGGCAATAGAGACCGTATTGGGTCTCTACCTAGCAAAGTTCATGGTATTTCTGGAAAAAGGCTTTCTTTATGTTTTTTGATTTGCTGAATCTGAATTTTCAACTTCCCACAGAAATTTTACTCGGAAACTCCCCTAAAATTTGGTAAAATGCCCCCCCCCCCCCCCCCCAAAAAAAAAAATGTTGTTTAAGAAAAAATTCAAATATTTTATCGTTTTAGTTAAAAAAATATGTAAAAATTTTTAAAGTATACAAATTTTGCAACAAATACAATGCATGACTGTGACGTAAGATGAACGGGAAGAGGGGAGCCTGCCTCTGAACATGCACCATGGCGCTGTATGCACTAAGTTATGCAATTCCACTTAAATTCCTCAAATCTGAGACAAATATTAAGAAGGACCACAGAAACTAGTTTAAAATTACTGTAAAACATATTCAAAGATGTATCAGTATGTATGGGTGCTTCTAATATGCACGCATTTAGTAAAAAGCTCTAGATGTTAGTAACTTTAACAATTTTAGATTAAATTAAAAGATTTATTAAATTAGATTACATTAAATGAATTTAATGGATGTTTTTTAGTGTCATCTATAGGACTGAGGAGGTCCTGATCGCATCATTTGTCTTTGCTCTCCCATTACCCCTCCGAATTTTTCCTGTAAGACTTACTTTATGTTTTGGGATTGCTGAATCCGAACTTTTAACTTCTCAGTAAAATCCTCCCTCAAGAAAGAAAAAAAAAAAAAAAAAAAAAAAGAAAAGGTAAAATGATGCCCAAAATACGTTTAATTTTGGGTATTATAATAAAAAATTATTAATTTTAATATATATATATATTTAATTAATATTTTTTGGAAAAAAGGGAAATTCAGAAAATAGGCAAAATTTGCAACAAAAAAGATATGTGACATCATGACGTAGCATGAACTTGGAGGAGGGAGTCTGCCTGTCAATATGCGCTGCCGCACTGTATCGTCTGCAGCCCCGTGTAAAAGGGAGGAGGGTGGAATGCGATGGGGGCGATCACCCTGATCGCGGAAACTTAGGGGGTGCCAAAATTATACTACCAACATTATTTCTGGCCTGTTCCAAGAAAAGTTGGGGGGGGGGAGGGGAGTGCCAGATTGAGATTTTGTCCCGGGCACAGTTTTTTCTTCGCAAAACCCTGATCGCCTGAATCAAGGCAATAGAGACCATACAGGGGCTCCAGGTAGCAATATTAATGGTAGCTCTAGAAAAGGCTTATTTTATGTTTTCTGGATCGCTGAATGAAAATTTCTCCCGGCAACTCCTTCCCCTCAAACACATGCACACAAAATTTTAGCTAAAAGCGGAATTGCATAACTTAGTGCACGTAGCGCTGAAAGACAGGCTCCCTCCCACTCCATTCATCCTAAGTCATAATGTCATGTATCGTACTTTTTTGAAAATTTTGACTGCTTTCTGAATTTCTAGATAATTTTTCCTCAAAAAATATTTAAAAAAACCCTATATTGGCCATTATTTTACTTTTTTGGTGGGGGAGGAAAGGGGAGAAGTAAAAAATTCGGATTCTGTGACCCAAAATCATAAAATAAGAATTACTGAAATATATTCATTGATTAGTGTCAATATAGAATACACAATATGGATACTACATTTGGATAAAATCCCTCATTTTTTTGCTTTATTTTAGGAACAACAGATTTTCAACTTATTCTATTGATGATTATTTTCAGAATTTTCAAGCTATGATTTTGAGACTTTCACAAAAGTTGCTTTATACATATAGCTAACATAATATGCAAATGAAATTTTGATATCGTTGACGAATGCGCTGTGAAAAATTATTTAGTAAACCTACTCATTTTTCATACAATTTTTATTATTATATTTTAATTCTGATTACAGGGTATTATGTGCAATGTTGTTTGTCACATTTTCAGAAAAGAATATTATTTTATATTCAGAACTCTGCAAATTATAAGCAAAAATTTTGGAAAAATTTGGGATTGTTTTTATAAAAAACTTAATTGCTCTACGAGTATACATGCTATTGACATAAAAATGAACACAATTTATAACAATAAGCCACTTAATCAAAACCTACTGTTTGAGCACTTTTGCTACAATAGTTTTGACAGGGTTATCCAAAAAATATTCATTCTTTTTTAATTTGTTGACGGTCCCCTATAAAGTTTCGGGGAAAAATCTTCACGAAAATATATGCCCTGTACTATTATGTTTATACACTGAGAGTGTCAGGATAATTCCTCATGTATTTTTCTAGATATTTAACAAAATGTCTAAAATCTTAAGTGGACGATCATCAATGGCCAGGTAGTGTATATCTGAGTTTGAATTTCGATCAAAGTGAGGCTCCCTTCACCTCAAATTAAATATGTTGTTGTTTCAAGTCTAATACCAAACTTATGTTTTTATTGAACGAAAAATTACTGGAAATAGAACACTAAATTTTATGTATTTTCATTGTGTATTATTATTTTTTTTTTCAACTAGAACATTTATTTATTTATTTTTTTCTTCTTTTTTTAAAAATACGCAAAGTTTTCTAAAAAGGTTTGAATTCAATAAAATTTTTAATCTATTTTCAATAGTTTTGAAAATAAAAAGTTTAGAACTCCAAATAAAAAAAAAGTCAAATTCTCAAACAATAACAGGCTTGTGCTATCTATAACATGCTTAAAGCAGATGTGTTCCATTCAATCGCCAAACATTGTCCACAAAATTTAAAAAGAAAAAAAAAAAAAAAAAAAAGAAAAGAAAATGAGGAATTTTTTTTAATATAATATTACTACAATCTGTAGCAATAATGGATATTATTTTAATTTGTTTAGTTTAATTAAACCAATCGATCGGTTTTCAGTTGAAAGCTTAAAAAATTTCAAATTTAAAGAAATAAAACTTTGAAATTTAGTGAATCACTATTTTTTTAAGGATATAATATTTACTATACATATAATATCACATATGTTATATGTATTATAATATTTATATATATCCGAATAATCTTATATATGATAATTATTGGTACTACTCTGTTATCCCGTCGACCAATTTCGCCAAATTATACAAATCCCAAACTAATAGCCAAATTATACATTTTGACATAATTTTTATTTCAAATAATGAAAAAACAAATAATTAGTAGAATATTAATAAAAAGTCTGAATAAAAATCACTTAATGACATTTTAAACACGTGAATCATATTTAATGTCATTGAATATGACATTCACGATCATCCATTATTGGCATTTAATCTTATAGTTTGGCGATAATTTTTTGGTCGACGGAATAACCTAGTAGTACCTAATTATTTTATATATACAATAATATCTTATGTATCAATAGACAAGCTATAATGACTCTATTTTCGAATCATCTGAAGGAGCGTTGACCATTTCGCTTAAAACTATAGTAGAAAAGTTCAATGACTTTGTGAGTTATAGCTTTCCACAAACTTTAAATCCAAACATAAACAAATATATTGAGCATCTGCGATACTCTGCGCTGTGTGCGAAATTCACCCACACCAACAAGAGGCACAATAGTAATGATATAAGTGGAAAGAGGGGTAAGGGGGATGGGGGTGTGAAATAAGAGATTAGCTATAAGTGGCCTTTTTTGTTGTTTATTAAAATTTTACGAAATTTTTATTATTATTATTATTATTTTAATTATCTGTTCAAAATATTAAAAAAATAAGGAGAACGATAAGAAATGCTATGAAGAAAGATGGATATGTAAGAAAATAAATTAGTAATAAGCTTTAAGGACTGCATGTCGTTCATTGAAATTGCAAAGGATCGAATTCGGAGGTCATCCTTGCCTCTGAATTCATTCCCTTTTTCTTAAAATCGTTCTCATGCATTTTTTCCTTGTTTTCTTTTTTTTTTTTTTTTTTTTTGTTAAAATCTATCCTTTTTTTATCGTATTTTTCCTTTTTTTTCTCTGATTTGTTCCTTTTTTTTCCTGTTTCTTTCCTTTTTTTCAGAACGTTTTCAATTGGAACGAATGCGAAGAACTCGTTCCTTTTGGTAAACGAATCTGGCTGGAACGATTCCTTAAAAGGAACGATTTTGCCCATCTCTAATGTATAATAATAAAAGAAAGTGTATTTATAAGCATTTCTTTGTTAGAACTATTTTCACTCTGAAAAACATTATTATGTATAATAATGTTATTCAGAGTTACATATAAATTAAAAACATATTTTTATTTATTTGCTGGAAATATTTCAAGATATTATTTGTGTGTTTCAGATTGTGAAATTTTATTTGATCAAAGAGTTTCCAAATTCCTTGTGAATGACAATAAATGGAAAATCTATTGTGAAAATAATTCAGAATATGAGTTTGATGCTGTAATTTTTACTATACCTGTGCCCCAAATACTTCAACTAGATGGAATACTATCTTATGTACAAGGTTTGACACATTTTATTTTTTATTATTAAACTACTATTAAACTTCTTTTTAAGTACTTGAAATAAGATTTTTGTTTATTTATTTATTATTTGCTTGCAAAGCCTCAAACTAGTTGAAAAGAAAAGGAACATTTTTCATAAATATTTATGTGCATAAATGCTTAAATAATTATTATTAGAAATTCCCTTTATCTTTGCATAAGTTTTGTATCTGTTTTGGAGCATATATTGTGCATGTTGTTAAATTTAATACTAAAAAAGAAAGAGTCTGATTTTTTCCAAACACATATATTGCATAATACTTAAATGCTATTATTATTGATATGACATTTCTCAGAAGTTAAATCAAATAAGATCATGGCACTATTTTGAAGACAAGCAAACTACTGTGCAGTAATGGCGTAGCTAGAATGGGTGACACCTGGGGCGTGGATGTAAATGGTGTCACCCCCACACACACCACCCCAACCTTCATATTTTTTCAATCACAACTCTACGTTATTACAAAAAATTATTATATCATTCCTTATTTACCTTTATGGTCCTCCTGCATAGGAAAAAAAACAGGAGCGACTCATCACTTAACTCATAATCCGCATAAATCAATGTGGTGTCTATACGTAGAAAATAAGTTTTTAATTTGCTTCGCTACTCATTCGTTGGATAGGTTGGTTTTTGTTCTGTGGTGCATATCTTAATTAGAAAAAAATCGCATTCTTAAAGAAAAAAAAATTAACTCTTGTGTTGTGTGCTAGAAAATTCATTTTATTTCAGAATTCTTTTTTTTATCTTATAAGATTATACATATATATATATATATATATATATATATAGATAGATAGATAGATAGATAGATAGATAGATAGATTTGCAAAAAGAGATTGGGTGTCATCCCTTAGAAGGTAACACCCGGGGCAGACTACCCCCTCTACCCTCTGCTTCCTATGCTACTGCGACAGTCAACCTGAACTTCTGTTATGGCATTAATGCTGCCATTTATAACCAATGTTACACGTTTGTGATTTATTTTTTATTTGAAGTTTCAGTATGATATAAATTATTAAAATGCCAGTGCCATTGATAATTTTGGATGAAAATGTTACTTTAGTTAATGTAATAAAATTTTGTAATGTAATTGTCTGAGCGAAGCGAAGTCTTTATACTCAGAGATACGTAACGATATTAAAAGTAAAAAAAAATCTTTCGTCAAGCAAATCTCAAAAGTACTTGTCGGATTTTGATTCTGTTTGTACCAATAGGTACCTATGAAGGTTATCTGGTGAATGCACTACATACGAAAAATTAGTTCCAAATAGTTTAAAAGTTATATTAAAAAAACTGATAAGAAAGCACAATTTATTTGCATACATCACAGAAATTTGGTGTGTGTGATTTTCACCAGCTGGATATTTTCCTAGATAAGCGAATCAGTACATGGAGTAAATAGTAATCATTAACGCACTCAAAAATATTGAATGCAATAAAACATTTTAAAATTTAATCATGCAAGAAAATAAAACTGTTATTTTTTTATATTAAAAAAATGTCATAAAAACTTTGATTTTGAGATTTTGTGATAATCTCTTAATAGTATTTTTTGATTGCTAAAAGAATGTTTTATATATTTCGCGTGGGAAAATTAGAAACAATTACGTTTGTAAATAAAAAGTTTCTTTTATGACATCATTTTCCCTTTATATTTATTGCATGTTTTCTTTTAACTTATATTTTGTTTGTGTGTGGAAGTCAATTCTGGTCACTAATTTTTCGGCACGGATACCACAAGCGCATCAGATTTGCCGCAATTTTTTTCAAAGCCCATTTGGTGAAAACTCCGCTTTCAAATAACGCTTACATACACATTTTTAAATAATTTTCTATTTTCAAAAAGAACTTACAGTAAATAAAATAATAATAATA
This sequence comes from Maratus speculifer, assembly GCA_964019185.1. Taxonomy (NCBI): domain Eukaryota; kingdom Metazoa; phylum Arthropoda; class Arachnida; order Araneae; family Salticidae; genus Maratus; species Maratus speculifer. The sequence goes on along the minus strand of OZ025296.1, from coordinate 183,048,797 downwards.
ATTAATAAGTATAAAAAGAAATATTTTATGTAATTTAAAAAAGGAAATGAAAGTAAATAAACATTTTATGAGTAAATAAACAAATAATAAATAAATAAAGCCGGGTTACCATCTAAGGTAAAATAATGCCATTTTAACGCCAATTATGTACCATGGTGCATATGTGACATCTTTTCCCATTTTTCATCCATTTCTTGTTGGCATACAACTTTGAAATTTGGAATATGTATGCATACCTGGGAGCAATACTGGAATTAGACATTGATTTTTTTAAAATTTGATCCAAAAAGGGGCAACGGGACTATTTTTTAAAGTTTTATACAATTTATACTGCATAAAGGAGCCACTTACCTATTTCTATACAGGGTGATTCAGCTCGTCGGTGACAAACTTTAAGGATCGATAGAGCACACCTAGACGAACATTTTTGAATAGGGAATGTAGGGTCCCTGACGCGATGGTAAGGCGCTAGGCGCTTTCGAAAATTTGGGTGCCGAAATTCGAAACGTCATAAAAACTAGGGAAATGGTTAGATTTTCTTGCTTGTTGCGTCGAAATGATTCTGTTTGTTTAGACTTTCTTCAGTACCAATTTGATAAGCGTATCTCTTAAAACATGGATAGGGGGCGCTGCAGACTTTGGAGAGCTAGACAACAACTTTAAGCCCGTTATTTTGATAATTTAACACATGCTCGCCAAAGTTTATACTCTAACTTAAAGTTTGAACCCAAAAGTAGAGCCCTGCAAAAAGCGTAAGAGCCGGAATAAAATGTCAAAGTACAGGGTGGTCGAAACTCGAAGGCTCCTAAGAGATAAACAAACAGATTTCTTGACTTATGGCATGCATTTTCATGATTCTGTTTGCTGGGGCTCTCTGAAACTCAGTTGAACGGTACAAAAAGAAACATCGATAGGGGGCGCTTTGGGCAAAAAACATAATTCGTTGACATTTCGGACGCTAACTGGAAACGGGACGCTACGATCAGTTAGTAATAATGAAAACACATTTTCTACCTCTGCTCAACACTTCTGAATAAATTTAGACCAAAAACATCAATGATACTGGAAATTTATTTACAAAAAATAACACTACAGAAGATGCTCGAAATTTTGACCTTGGGCCATGATGCAGGCTTCGCACCTCCGTCGCATTGAGGAGTGTGTGTTTCCAACAATGCCAGGAGTATCTCTGATCTGCCCTGCAGCTGCCACAATGCGCGCCACAAGTTCTTCAGCACTGCTGACAGGTGTATGGTATACCTCGGCCTTCAGGTAACCCCAAAGGAAGAAATCCAAGCAGGTGAGGTCTGGTGATCGGGCAGGCCAGTGAACTGGACCCCCACGCCCGATCCACCGCTGGCCATACCTTGCGTTTAGATGGAGACGCACGTCGTTCGTGTAATGGGCCGGAGCTCCATCGTGCTGGAACCACATCTGGCGACGCGAACCTTCGGGTACGTGCGCCTCCTCCAGAAGCTGCAGCAGCACTTGATCCAGGAAAATCAGGTAATTTCCACCTGTCAGCCGTTCAGGTAACAAATAAGGGCCAATGAGGCAATCCCCCAGAATGCCGGCCCACACATTTACTGAGAAACGCTCCTGGGCTGCTCGGCTTCTGGTTTCATGTGGATTTTCATCACACCACACATGACTGTTGTGGGTGTTCCACATTCCCTCCCGGCTGAAGGTGGACTCGTCCGTAAACAAAATGCTGTTTACAAAACGGGGATCCCTGGATCTCATCGCCAAGTACCATCTTGAGAATTCCACTCGAGGGCCAAAATCCTGCTCTCTGAGCAACTGCACCCGCTGGATGTGGTAGGGGTGCAGATTCCGGGAACGTAAGATGCGCCACGCAGTTGCTTGCGAAATGCCAACATGTCTGGCGATATCTCCCGTGCTAAGACCTGGGTTGTCCTCAACCAGGTTAAGCACAGCCTCTTCGTTGTCGGGGGTGCTCACTGATCGCTCCCGTTCAGGCCTGCCTCCGTCGAAAGATCCGACAACCTCTGGTGTACTCGAGCAAATAAGGCATGGCAGGGGATTTGCCTGTTGGGGTAACGCTCGGCGTACAACCGCTGAGCGGCTCGTCCATTACAACCAGCAGCGCCATACGCCAAATGCATGTCAGCCAATTCAGAGTTTGTGTACCGTTCCATCCTACTACCGATCTGCAGACAAGTAACCCGAAGCTTAAGTAGGTACCGCACGTTCAAAAGACGTGTCTGCGCATACAACTACGTCATCTCGCGTTGTTGTCTACGCATTACGTATCTTTTGCATATCGATATGGTACGATATCTTTTGCATAAATCAGCAAAAAGCACCTTATGTAAATTTTATTGCGCACATTGTGCATGATTGAAACCAGCTATGTTTGTTAAAAAAAACAAACAAACTGCAGTTTTAATAGCTTCTTATGATAAGTAAATTACTCTCTTGTTTTGTTTCTAGCTGATCGTAGCGCCCCGTTTCCAGTTAGCGTCCGAAATGTCAACGAATTATGTTTTTTGCCCAAAGCGCCCCCTATCGATGTTTCTTTTTGTACCGTTCAACTGAGTTTCAGAGAGCCCCAGCAAACAGAATCATGAAAATGCATGCCATAAGTCAAGAAATCTGTTTGTTTATCTCTTAGGAGCCTTCGAGTTTCGACCACCCTGTACTTTGACATTTTATTCCGGCTCTTACGCTTTTTGCAGGGCTCTACTTTTGGGTTCAAACTTTAAGTTAGAGTATAAACTTTGGCGAGCATGTGTTAAATTATCAAAATAACGGGCTTAAAGTTGTTGTCTAGCTCTCCAAAGTCTGCAGCGCCCCCTATCCATGTTTTAAGAGATACGCTTATCAAATTGGTACTGAAGAAAGTCTAAACAAACAGAATCATTTCGACGCAACAAGCAAGAAAATCTAACCATTTCCCTAGTTTTTATGACGTTTCGAATTTCGGCACCCAAATTTTCGAAAGCGCCTAGCGCCTTACCATCGCGTCAGGGACCCTACATTCCCTATTCAAAAATGTTCGTCTAGGTGTGCTCTATCGATCCTTAAAGTTTGTCACCGACGAGCTGAATCACCCTGTATACAAGAAGAAGTAAGTGGTATGTAAAAACAATTATAATATACATAAATAAAATACTTGAGATAATATACTAGAGATATAAGCACCGGGTTTGACGAGATATTTTATGCCAATTAGGCGAAAACATCGTTTTGATTACCAGATACATATAGCATGCTATTATAACACGTTATTTATTTATTTCAAAATGAAAAAAAGGAATAAACGAAACATTTTCTGTTATTAAAAAAACAAGAAATAACAATCAATAAATGATAATATTTTAGAACAAACAATTTATTATAACATTTATATGATAACCAGGATGTTAGGCAACTGAATGCCCTTTTGGCACCAATTAGGTACCTCGGTGTGTATAGGGCATATATGTGCCATATTTATTTGTAAAACTGAGCATGAACGTTTACCAAGTGTGTTTTCATAGTCGCTTATATCTTTTTGCAACATAGCACACCTTCCGAAGCCAAAACTGCACAAAACAAAAAAAATCAATATTTGCAGTATTTTTTTTTTTTATTTTTTATTTTTATTTAATGCACATTTTGTAATCAGTAGGCTCGATAATCAAACCTCGTTTTTTTGCTTTCAAAGATGATATTTCATACGACGTCTTTTTTGGATTCGTCGTTTTTCCATATTTGGAAGTATGCGTCTACACGTTTTGTAACTTTCTTCTTTATTAACAGCGACATTTGGATTTCCTATTTAAATAAAAATTCTTCTTAATACAAAGAATTTTGTTAAAATAAATAAATAAATGAAATGCGGACATCTATTGCTTAAAGCACAAAATTTTTCCTATTGAGTTAATAAAAATCAGTAAAAATATAATTTTTATGATAATAAAAAGGTGACTTATGTAATAACAGAGTCATATATTATGTACGTTATGGATTAAGTATGAATATTTCTCCACCATTTATAAATAATAATAATAATAAAATAAAATGCGGACAGACCAAAGTCTATATTTAAATGAAAACAACAACCATTTTCTAAATGCTTTAAAATGATGGCCAATGAAAAGTGATATTTCAAAAGTATTAAGAAATTAGTTAAAAACCATTTATTTTAAACTAAATGAATAAAAGATTTATATTTTTAATGAAATAAATGGGATTTGAAAAATTATTGGAAATTTATCACCATAGATGTATCAATATTACAATCAGTACTTTGTATGCAAAATGGTACAATTAGCAATACTTTTTGAACCCGAAAAATGGTCGTTGCTTTTTTTAAGGTTAAAAAGGAGGTTACGAAATACTCCTATACAGAGAGGCCAAGCCCCCGCTTATTGCACAGCAGAATTTTCTTATAGGAAAAGTTATTTTTTAAATCCGCAGAATGTTCCTATTTAATAAAAGATTTTCTGTGTTAAAATACCGGAGACTTGGCAGCTCTGCCTATAACATTTTAATTAATCACGGTGCTTTTTTTAATCGGATTCAAATTTAATGATTACAACGTTTTTTGGCCAAAAGCAGCTTTTTTCCACATGTGTAACTACGATACAATTCCTTGATGCTGAAATAAAATGTTTTGACTTATGCTATTATTGCTTCCTCTTATTTATTTATTTGAATTTTAAATAAGATGACTCAAAATCGTATTCTTTAAATGTACGGAAAAAATGCATTTCGAGAGAGGGCGAAAAGAACAATATTTGGCGATTTATTACCTGCGTTTGGCTAAGTTTCTTACTACCTTGTATTTAATACTCTTCACAATACTTCGCTGTTATATGGACTTGGGCGCTTTTATAAAAAGTTTGACGTAGTTCGGGCTTAAGAAAGTGAGTATTTTACTGAATAATACAAATAAATGAAAAATGAATACTATGAAATACTAATAAAAGAAAAATGAAGCGTTATATTGATCTATGTATATTTAAAAATGATCTGCTAGCACTAATTAGATAATTTATGTGTATATAATAGGAGATAAATAATTTTTGATTCTGTATTTCTATGCTTTAAAGCATTAACGTTTGTGTGTTTTTCGTTATCATTGGGAGTACCTAGCCGATTTAAAAAAATAATGTGGGCAAAAAATGTTGGTAATTATTTTTGCTGCAAAATATACTTTATTTTGCGTAGGAACAATAATCACCATCAATGCACGAGCAAAAAATGTTCTAAAATTGAGAATTCTTTGATGTCAATATGACTAAAAATTTAAAATCTTTTTTTTTTTTTTTTTTTGGCAACTTTTAGGATATAATATTCTCGTTATGAACGATTTCTAAAACATTCAACAATTTAATTTCACAAATTAAACATTTTTTTTTTTTTCTAGAAAAAGTTTTAAACCCAATTTATTGAAAATATTGCAATTTCTAGGATACTGTTGGTGTCAGAAACTATAACTTTGGCATCACAGTAACTTATAAGATGTAAGTGCTCGTTTAGGACAAATTTTTAAAAAAGGATTCCTTAACTCTTATCTACAACCTCATTGCATCCGTAAAAAACAGATATTCAACATTATAAACTATTCGGACGGATTTCACACCGTATAAAATACACTCCATTCTCTTCAAACATAATAGTTTATGTTATTTATAGTTTCTCAAATGGGTGCGAAGCTTCTCTTTATGCTCATGACATCATTTCAAAGAGTTATATTTCCAATATAGGAAAATTTGGTGTTTTATTTTCTGTATTACTTTTAACATTTTGCATACTTCCAATTTTATATCCATGCATGGTTTGCTTTTCTTTTATAAAAATAGTATATGCAACTTTTTATATAAGATTTTGTAATTCTATATGCTTATTCATGCTATAATATGCTTATTTTCAACATATTTTATCACAATGAATGACCAATTAAAGGTAACATCTCATTTTCTTTACTTATCACAAGTTATTAAATGTTTATTCTCAGCAATATCGCTCAGACTAATCCCTCTGAGGGAAGTCCTAGTAAAAATATTTATTTATTTGTAAAAGTTATTTTGCTATTAAGTTGCACAATTTATTACATAATCAAGATTTTTTTTTTCCATTATATGAATATCTCCGTTCCTTCCCACACACATATGTGTATGTCATGCATGGTCGATGAAGCCATTAGGGCTGTCCCAGTGCTCTGAGTCTCTCAACATAAGTAATTCTAAATAACATTTCCTCTGTATAAAATAAAAATTTTGCTGAAATTTGTTTTTAAATGTGAGAAAAGTGTGAGTATTGACTTTATTTCTTACAGTTAAACTTGATAAAATTGTTGTAAAATGTACAGGTTTGACGATTCTCAATGCAAAAAATATTTAAAATTAATGTAAAAATTTGCTCATTAAATGTGAAAGTAAGGATATTTTTCATGTATTTTATTATTTACATTATATCATATTACTCTATGATAAATACCGCAATAACTAGGATATATTCTATGCTATATATTTTATTAATCCAATATTGAAGTATGCGTTGAGTCCCATTAACTGCTATGCCAGAGCCATACGTGGCATTAAGACAGTTATGATGTCATGCATGGTTTTTTGAAAGATGACTGAGTTGTGAATTTTGTGGAATTGTAGATTAACAACTTAAAGACCTCACAAAAGTTCTTGCATTGGCTGTATTTTGCTATAGATATTTCTGTTTGTGTGTGTATGTTTTCGATAAAAACAAGGCTTTATTTCATTCACCAAATCAATTTCCTCTAAATGAAAACTCCTTTCTTTCTATTTATATTTTATATTAGATGAGTAGTAAAGAAACTTGTGTTGTTTTTACTTATACATAAATAAAATAACTTATCTTTATACTACACAAACTGATCTGCCTAGCGTTGCTGAGACCTATAAAAAAATAGTCCAAAACAAGAGAAAATTTAAAAATTGCTCCACAAATTACGAACAAACTTCACTAAGAAGAGAAGATAAATTATTATGCAGTTACACTCCTTTAAATCCACAACTCTCTAAAATTCACACATAATTTACATATGCAAATAATGAAAAATTCAGTTCAGATATAGGACAATATTTGACTTTTTTAATTTTTCTATCAATTCTGTATATTTTTTCAAGATATTGCTGATATCATTGGTAATCACAATCTTCTTATCATACCTTCATATATTTATACATTAATCAAGCTTTATTGATTATTAAGTCTGATTAAATCTAAAATACATCTTTCTTATTTTGTGAACAAAAAATTTCGTTCAATTCGATACATAACTTCATGTACTTTTGGTCGGTACAATATTGAAAATGGCACAAAAATCGCGATTACAGCGCTCCCTTCTGGCGGATTATTTTCAAATTCAGGGCGGACCAACTAGCCATAGTCATACACTTACACAAAAAATTTAGTCAAATTCGATGCATAACTTCATATACTTTTGGTTAATACAATATTGAAAATAGCACAAAAATCGCAATTGCAGCGCCCCCTTCCAACGGATTTTTTTCAAATTCAGGGAGGACCAACTAGCCACAGTCATACACATACACAAAAAAATTGGTTCATTTCTATACATAACTTCATACACTTTTTGATGGTAGAATGGCGACATACACACACACAGACAGGCATTTTGCAAAAACATGTTTTTTGGAATCTCTGACCCCTAAAAGGTGTAAATCCGTCAAAAACCGGGAGTCGAAAAAAATTTTGATTACAATACTTTCTTCTATTGAAGATAGAAGAAAGTAAAAACGTAAACAAAGCAATGACCAGAAATCTGCAAAATTCTGAAATTTGCACAAGCTTTGGTCCCAAGCTGTGTAGATTTGAGGGAGTCTACTGTATTAGATAAAAAGATTGAAATCCATTTTTTTATTAATGTGAGAGAAGAATAAAAAATTGCAAAAAACTCTAAAATATTAAAAATAGCAGATGACAAAAATCGCAATATTGGTATAAAAAATTTAAATTGCATTTCTTCTATAAATTTTGAAAAAACTAAAAATTCATGAAAAATTCAAAAATTGTTGTATAAAATCTAAATAAATTTTATTGAAAAAAAGTGCAAAATTTACTGTATTATGTCAAAAAATCACTGCAGGCCAAACAGAAACATCAAAATCGAATTAAAATTGCAAAAACTTCAACTTTTATGAAAGAAAAAATCTACAATATTAGGTTTGAAATCTAGTTACTTTGAAAACATAAAACACACACACACACAAAGTGCTAAAATATCAAAAATTGCACAGAAGATTTATTATTTAATGCTAAAACTTGGAAAATTAATTCCTTTCACAAATGTATAAGAAAAAAAAATAAAAATCATATTAAAGAGTGCTAAAATCAAAAAATAACAGTGGAGAAAATTTATTATGATTGGTTAAAAGTTTACTACTAAATTCCTACTAAGCTAAAATTTTGAAACAGAATCCCTTTTACAAATGCTAAACAAAGACCCCTGTAAAGCCCAGAAAACTGCATTTAATATCAAGGAAAAGAAAATTCCCTTCATTAGGCTAAAAGTTTAAAACAGAATTCCATTTATGAATGTTAAAAAAATCACTGGAATTTAGAGAATTTCTAAAAATTACATTGAAAATCGTTGGGGTAGAAATCTATATAATAAAGGCCAAACGTATCTGTGCGTAACGCATACGTCATGTTTTGAATGGCAACACTTTCCGATGAAATTTCGTTTTTGCAATTTTCGCTATTGTAAATTTTTAAACTTCTAGACATTGCACGTTTTTAATCTTTATACCATCGTTTAGAGAAAAAAATGCACTTTTAAATGCCGTATGTTAGAAAACTGTATCTCAATTTGTTTTTGAGTTATTAATTTTTTTGTAGTTTTTGGTTCAATTTCTCTAATGGTGGCAACTTGAGTATCGCATTTATGTGGGAAAAAGAGAAAAAATAGCCATAGAGTAAAAAAGAAAAAAAAATAGAGATGCAGTTTAGTGGCTGGAGGTGACGCCAAAAATGTAACTCTAAAATTCGCTGCATTGCATCAAACACAACGGCGTGCTTTCACAAAAAAGAAAAACTTTTAGCGATGCAATTTTAATTCATAATACAATGAAATGCTATTTTATAATGCTAAAATATATTCAGATCTTTTTCATTTAGAGAAAAAATGATGTTAAAAAATTCGGTCTCTGTTCCACGTGATTGTTTTGTTTGGGTCGAATGAGAGATTTATATTGGAAAAATAATGCCCATCAAACCATTTTAATCGCATACTGCACCTCCATCTATCTCTTTTCTCCATGGAAAGTAACAGATCACTATATATTTTAGTTGTCATTTTTTCATAGCAACTGAAAAAAATATTAATTAAAAACCTGTTATGTCAATATATCGTCGGCTATAAAACCCGGTGAATGTTGTTGGTTTTATTTCGTTTTTATCAAAGAATTTAGTGACTTTTAGTTCGTTGTAAACTTACTTTACAAAAGATAAATCAATTAACCTTTACAAAAATGTATTTTAAAGGATATCTGGATGTCATATTTTTTCTTAGATGTTTTTAAAAACTGAGAATGCAATTTTATTCTTTGGCGAAATCCTTGGCTAATAACTTGCTATCTTGCGTCTAATATGCATGGCCGTAGTAAACAATACGGAGGGCTCAAGAGAATGTAGGGGGGCTCATACTTTTTTTTTCTCTCTCTGACGCAGAAAGATAAATTAGTGCACGTTCATATTGTAGGTACTCTGTTTCTTATTAAACTATTAAAATAACTTCATTTTATGCTTAGAAAAGTATATGATGATGAAGTTTTGAGTGTATAACTGGTGCAAAATAGCCCATCATGTTAGCTTCATATGTACAAATAGGATGAGGGAGTGTTGAAACGCTTATTTCAGATACAATTTAGTAACTCTGCAGAACTGTGAAAAGGTTTCAAAACTAAATTAGATTTTTAAACAATATTTCATTGGAATTTTCGGAACAGAAATTCATTGAGTGACCTTGGAATCTTTTCCAGGGGGGGGGGGGGCTCAAAATATTTTAGGGGGGCTGAGCCGCCCATAGCGCCCCCTTAGCTACGGCCCTGCTAATACGGAAGTACCGATAATTTTTAAAGCTGTATATGATTACATAAATAATATGTTTCATAAAAAATTGCTATTTGGAATTAGTTGGCAGTTTAAAAAGCCTATTACGCAAAAAAAAAAAAAAAAAATTATTAGATTTTCCAATTTTAAATTTTGAAAAAAAATTTCACCTTTACTTTGTGACCCGGGAACCCCGGGTTTGGTGTACTAGTTTTCTATAATGGATAAAACATTATAATAGGAAATTTTTCATGATGGACAAAAAATCGGTGTGGAATGCCAAAAATATCTAAAAATTATTAAAAACCACATTCAATATTCCATTAAAAATTGCTAAAATTCAATAATCACAGAGGGCAAAATATGCTACAATTGGATAAAAATTTGAAATTAAATTCTTTTTCCAAATGTCAATAAACCATCTTGGAACTAAAAGAAATGTACTAAAAAATCACTAAATATTCAAATGTTGTTGGAGACAACATTTACTACAAAATATTGCAATTAGAACTTTTTCAAAAATGAGAAAAAATCGACACGAAATGCAGAAAATAGCATGGAATATCTCACATTATAAAATCACAGAGGTCAAAATCTACTATATTAGGCTAAAAGTTTGAAGCCTAATTTCTTTTATGAATGTTAAAAAATTAATGTGGGATTTGAAAAATTACTAACATTGTTATTGAAAACTCATTTAAAGTCACTGGGGTCAAAATTTGCTTTAATGGTGTAAAACAATGGCAGCAGAAATTTTTCATGAATGATAACAAAAAATGGGGTGGAATGTATTAGGCTAAAAGTTTAAAACTGAATTTCATTACGAATGTAAAAAAAATCACCACATAACTCTGAATAATGCATTAAAATTCACTAAAATTAAAAAATCATAGAGGACAAAATTTACTATATTAGGATAAAAATTTTAAACCAAATTCCTTTTTTTAAAAGCCAAAAAATTACCATAAAAATCACATTAAAAGATTCATGAAAAATGAAAATATCGCTGTACAGATTTCGAATAAACTTTATTGGAAAGAGAACAAAATTTACTATATTGGGCTAAAAGATTGAAACTAGATTCTTTTCTTAACATAAAAAAAAATTGCATCAAAACAAAAAATACTAAAATTTTCATTAAAAAATTAAACTTAAAAGAATATAATCAAAGAATCCAAAATCAGAATCCAAGGTGCAAAACTTCATAGATTGTCCTAGCAAAAAGCTTTTAATGAATCTCTATTTGTATGTAAATATTTCAGTTATCATTCAGTTACCGTTAATGCTTATTTCATGTAATGGAGTCTTAAAAGCAGCGCCCGACGAAGGGGGGAGGGGCGAAGGGGGTTGTCACTCCGGGCGTGGAAATTTAGGGGGTGCCAATCAAAATAAGCACAAACAAAACAAGCACAAGCAAAACAACATCATTTTTATCGTGTTACAAGAAAAGTTCGGGTAGAGGGTGCCAAATTTAGAATTTGCATCGGGCGCGGTTTTCTTTTCGCACGCCCCTGCTTAAAAGTCTGAAAAAAGGCTACACAGTAAAATCTTCTAAAACGAAATCGCATTGAAACGAAAAGAAAAAAATGCGTTACGGTCAAATTGCCCTCTTAGCAGGTGTTCATTCTTTTCTCATGTATTATTATATTAATTTTAAATCAACATATTTTGCGTTTAAGGGGGATTCTTCACTTACTGGAAAACACCCACTATACTATTGTTAAACCAATGGACATGTTATTTTCAAATTTCTCGTTTAAATTTGAATATTTTTAAACATGTCTTTTTCTTGCATAGCATAACTGGGCTTGCTCTTTAACATGTGGCTATTTCTTACTTTTTCGATTTCGGTTGCAGATTTTTTTTTAAAGATGCTTTCATTTTCGGAACCGGTTTTGAAACTGGAAGTACTTTTGAAAAAAATATCGAAAAAGTAAAAAATAGTCACATTGAAGATTGAGCTCAACTATCCACTGCAAAAAAATCATTTAAAAATATTGAAATTAAACATGAAATTTGAAAATAGCCTCCCCATTGGTTTAACATTAAGAAATGGATATTTTCAAGTGAGTGAAGAGTGTCATTATTACAGGATAACGCCATATGTTGGTTTCATTTAACAGGTTTTACTGTATGTAAATTTTAAAATTTAATTGTAGAATAATGACGAGTTAAACATATAAAAAATATATACATTTTTTTGCAAAAAAATGTTTGGAACGGTCCATATTTTACCGATTTTTGCACGGACCAGGTAGTTGCGAGAGAATAATTTCCATACGGGCTGGATCGAAACCGGGCTGAAAATTTAGGCCCGCACAGTCCTAGGAAGAATGAAGAAAGTCTCAGCTCTGTATCGAAAAAGTAATTAAGCCATGAAAATATTAAAAACAGGCATGGTTCAGCCCGAGTGTCCTCAAAGAAAACAGGCCGGGCAATGCAGATCTCTATCATAACTTATCCAGAAGCAGAAACTCTGTGAATTTTTCTTTTCTTAAATTCGGGTCAGACTTAATTTTAATTGAAGATTCGGACTAAATTTTATTTTTTGAAAGTTCTGCCGGCCCTGAAATTTATTTTTCTCAGGACAGGTATTAAAGGTCATTGCACATTTTTTCTATAGCTTTTGGCCGAACCAGGAGTCTATTTTATTAGTTTCAATCTGTATCGGGTAAGAACCTTTTTTTCCGTGGGTTATGTCGTTGTAACATCTCACGTTTAATAGTAAATAAAATTAGGAACAAACAACATTTCTCTGGTTCTTTCCTTTTTTTTTCTTTTTGTGTGTGTGTGTATGTTTTTTAAATAAAGGTGGAATATGTTTGGGAAGAATGTTTTAACAGACGGCTGTGAATAACAATACTATCGCCAGATCTAATATTGTAAAAAAAAAAAAAAAAAAAAAAAAAAAGAAAAGAAAAGAAAAAGAAAAGAAAAGAAAAGGGAGAGAAAAGGCTTGACGATGTTTATCAAAATTGGGACATCCTAAGCACAACACTAAAACAAGAGTTGAGCAAAACAAAATAGATCAAAAAAACATTTTTGATACAAAATACACTAGTTTTAAAACTTAAAGTATAAAATAGGTGCAGAGATATAAAAATTTTCGGAAAAAAAATACAGCATAAAATAACACCAATATGTGAGGTGATATACACTAAAATGTCAGTCATACTTAGAGATGAGTTCGGGCTCGTTTTTCGGAGCCTGGGCCCGCCCGAGCCCGACGGAATTTTTGTGATCACAGCCCGAGTCCAATAACAAAAGAAAAAAAATGCATGATATTTAAAAATTGTTTCAAATATGATACCTCATTTTCGAAAGCTTCTTACATAAAAATTGATGTTATATAAAAATTTAAATTCAATCTTATGAAAAGAGTACTTTGGTTTAATAAAAATATAAAAATAAATAAAAATAAAATATTCAAATAGAAATATACTTCATATTTAAGGGTGTTGTTAAATCAAAAAAGGCAATTTTATGACATAAGTTTTAGTTTATTTTTGTTCAAAAATCCGTGAAACTAGCAGATGTTGTTATTCAGAATCTAATCACACTCAATTTTTTGTTTTTTTTTAAATATTCAACATATATTTTAGAACAAGCCATCAAAGTTGACATTTTGAACTGCATTTTACAAGGAAAGCAGAAAAATCGAACGACGAAAGAGAGAAAATCGCATGATCACGTGATCAAAATAGCTTATAATTCGATAGGTAGTTTTGTTATCATAAAATAGAAAACTGAGTTCGATTCAAAACCGCTTCCATAATCAGGCCTTCGAATATCATACCTTTCCGTTAAAAAATGAATTTGTAAATGTGTCAAAAATTTTTGCGTTTGTTAAGAAGAGCAGTTGATAACAACCTTAAAAGGATTACCGAATTTTTTGTCCTTTAACAAGAAAATTTGATGGACACATTAAAGAAGTGTGATGAATAAATGGATAAAGTTTGTATATGCTGAAGAATTGAAGAAAAATTTCAATTTCCTATAAAGTGTGTACATTGTTAACTATAAGTAATTCATTTCTCATAACAATTCCATGTGATTGATGTGAACCTGAAAATCAACAAAAACTAAAACGTTGATACAGTTATCATAAAGGTCCGATGCTTTTAGAGGAAAAAAAATAAACACTTATGTTTGTTTTCTATAGGAATATAACATAGAAAAAACATTTACTTACGAAGGAAAATCTTTAGCATAATCAGAATTCACGATGACAAACAGAAAAAATAATCACTATGCTATTTTCAAAAAAACCGGGCGCAGTTAAATAATTTGCAAAGTTCAATTTTCTGGTCAAATAAAAAACGCAGAAACCATTCTCCAAGTGCTATAAGTACATAACTAACTAAATAAGTGCTCGAATTAAAAAAATATCTTCTATCACAAAGAAAAATCCGACTAGAAATTAATTTATTTGTGCTTGTTTTTATTGGCGCATCATCGATAGATCGTCTCCGGAAATGCAGTAGACATAAATCTCCAAGCATCACATCGCCAAGCAATTTTTTTTTTGAAACAGTAATCAACTATTAAAATACAAAAACACGATTTGTGTCCCCCTTTCATTTTAATTAACAGCATTGAAATGTTTTGTAAAACAATAAATAATTTTAAGGGGGGGGGGGGAATCTTCATCAGCTTCTAAACATGAATAAATATTTTTCAAGTTTCAGAAAAAATGCCCCGAGCCCACCCGAGTCCGAAGTCTAAAATGAAAATAGAGCCCGGGCCTTATGAAAAAAAATATTGGCCAGGCCCGGCCCGATCCAAAAGTTAAAATTTCGGCACAAGCCCGTCCCGGCCCAGAAAAAAATTAAAAATTAGGCCCAATTAGGCTAAATTTAAAAATTAGGCTCCATTATATTCCATGTAATGGAGACATGAAAATCTAAAAAATGGTATATGGTAAAAAGTGAAATTTTTTAAGATGGAATCGCATTGGAAGAAAAAAAAAATACGTTTCCTTCTTAGCAGATGTAAATGTTTAATGTATTTTTTTCTCGTGTAATGCTGTATTCATTTTGCATGGATGAACAGTTTAAAAGAAATTTGCAGTTTTCAGATTTAAAAAAATTCTATCATAATCATGTTTTTTTTTTTTTTTTTTTTTTTTTTATGTGTTTTTTAAAACGCCTAATAATCTACGATTCTTTAAAAAGAATAAATTCTAATATTTAATGTTTAATAATGACAACTTAAAAGTTTTTTTTCTTGCCCAAATTTTGGACCAAGCCAAATTTTATTGATTTATGAATAGACTTGGCCACGTCGAGAAAAGGACTTTCATACGGGATGATTCAACAGAAACTGATTATTTTGGCCCGTGAAGACTAGGAAGAATGAAATCATATTTTTCAGGTTTTAAAAAAAATGTCCCGAGCCCGCCCGGTTCGATCCAAAAGTTAAAATTTCGGCACGAGCCCGTCCCGGACCGGAAAAAAGGTAAAAATTAGGCCCGATTAGGCTAAAGTTAAAAATTAGGCTCCATTATATTCCATGTAATGGAGACATGAAAATCTAAAAAATGGTATATGGTAAAAAGTAAAATTTTTTTAAGATGGAATCGCATTGGAAGGAAAAAAAATACGTTCCCTTCTTAGCAGATGTAAATATTTAATATATATATATATATTTTTATCGCGTATTGCTGTATTCATTTTGCATGGATGAACAGTTTAAAAGAAATTTGCAGTTTTCAGATTAAAAGAAAATTCCATCATCATCATGTTTTTTTTTTTCCATGTGTTTGAATGTATTTTTTAAAACGCCTAAAAATCCACGATTCTTTAAAAAGAATAAATTCTAATATTTAATTGTTCAATAATGACAACTTAAAAGTTATGCTTTCTTGCCAAATTTTACTGATTTATGAACAGACTTGGCCACGTGGAGAAAAGGACTTTCATACGGGATGATTCAACAGAAACTGATTATTTTGGCCCGTGAAGACTAGGAAGAATGAAATCAATCTCGGCTTCGTACGGAAAAAATAAGTTCCAGCCTGATACTCCAGTAAAAAAATTAATGCCCGGTCCGGCCCGAAAAGATTAGTGATTATACCCGGCCCGGCACGAGTCTTCAGAAATAACGCGGTCTTCGAGTCGGGTTAATTTTCGGGGCCCGAGCCTGCCCCGAATGTCGTAAATGGAAATCGACCCGAATCTGGCCCGCTGACAGGGCCGGGCTCGGGCCCGGAAAATTAACTCGACTCGAAGTCGATACGAGCCTTTCCGAAAAAATATTAACTTTAGCCTGATTCGACTCAAATGCCAGTCGAATTGGGTTTAATTTCCAAAGTGATGCACGACTCTACCCGAAACGTAATCTAAGCCCGACATCGCCACATTTCGACCTGAACCAGAAATATTTCAACCTCAACCAGACCCCAACCCTAACTGATGAAAAAATATATCCATACTGTAAAGCAGTTATGTAAAAATACATCTACAACTTTACCTCTAGTATCAGTTTTGACTTTGAAGTAAAAAACTAGAGTTCATAAACTCAACAACATTCAAATACATAATTTTTCATCTTAAAATAAATTTTGTAAATTCTTTTGAGAGATCGATTCATCTCGAATCAGTAATCATAAGTGTCAGCATCCAACCCGAATCTGAAACAATTAAAATTAATTCAATTGGAATCCAGCCCGCAATGACCAAAGATTAAGCTCAACCCCAATCTGATCCAGACTGCGAGTCGGGTCAGGTTCAGTTTGCCCGACAAGATGGAACATTCTACTTGTCATCCAAGACAAACCCCCCCCCCCCCCCCCAACAAAATAATTTTTGTTTACGTATTCCTAACCGAACCAGAAATTCTTCATACCAAGTTCTCGTCGACTAAATCCAAAATCAGATTGATCCACAATTTAATGCAGTTAAAAAAAAGTATATGATCATAATTTTAGTATACATTTTACCTTTTTTGTTGAAAAATAAACTTGTACAGAGCCATTCATGTATCATCCTGTGAATGTAGAGTAGATCATCCATTTAGATTTTTATTTTAAGAAATTCGGTTTCCCCCCCCACCTCCCGAAAGATCGGGTATCAACCCGATCTTTGAACCTAACCTGCAAGAATTAAAATTCTATCAGAAACCGACTCGTAACCAAAAGAATTTGTTTGGTGAATACAACTTTAAAAAAAGGGGTTGAAAATCAAAAGTCAAAATATTTTCCCCGACGATATTGCATTTTTGACCCCGCTCTGGCACCGCCCTTGATTTTATTATTATTTAGGATCTGTACTTGCTGAGTCTCTCTAGGATTCCAAGCACCATGGATAGTCAAAGAAAATCTGGAAAGTCAGGGAAGAATTAAAAATATTTTTCAAAAAGTGTTCGAGAAGAAATGAAAAATGACAGGAAATTCACTAAACGATCACAAAAGAAAAAAATAAATCTAAAAATTTGAAGAACGATTGCAGAAAAAAATTTCTCGTTTTGACAAAGGATTGTGAAAATAGATAGCAAATTTTGTTTTATACTCGTTTGGTCAGGAAATTTTTTGAGATTTGGTCAGAGAAAGTTAGAGAATTTTTTTTAATTTGGTCAGGAAATTTGCCAGTCATGTTTTGCAGATACCCTGCTCTGTCTGATTTTCATTTGAAAATTGCTTTAATGCATTATATAAGTTCAGAAACATTGATTTATTCAGCAAATTAAATGTATTTCAATCATATTAATTTGTTTGTTTTATTTATTTTATTTTGATGTGCTTTTTAAAGCTGTTGTATTTCTTACCTATATTAATATGAGAAAAATAAAGTGGAACATATAAAAATTATAATGGAAATAAAAATTGAACATTTTATATCTATGTACAATTGAATCTTGTTGAAACAAACACTCATGGGGAATTTTTTTCTGTTTGTAATAAAAGTAATTTGCGTTATCCATATCCATAAAAATGTTACATATCCCATGAAACAATAAATATACATATGTATCTTCAAATTCTATTATGTTCCTTATCTTGTTCTTATTTCTTAAAATAGAATTGTCAAGAATAGAGATCTATGCATAGGATATCTCTCAGTAGAAATCTTTCCAAGGAGAACTGGTTAGTAATGACTTTACTAATGAAGAAATCCATTAAGGCCCTGGGCAACCAACTCCAATTATTTTCCTTTGAGAATTAGAATGTAAGTCACCATTGCCCCAGTGAACTTTCAGTTTAAATTGTCTACATAAACTGCTTTGTGAAAACAACTTTAAATTAGCACTGCATACTTTTTTTTTCTAGGCTATCAAAACTGAAGATACTTCCCTTTCAAAACTGACATTCTTTCAAAAATTTGGTACTAAAAAAAATAAATAAATAAATTAACAGAATTTGCAACAATTGTATTAAAAAGTTGGGAAAACTTGGTTTGTTTGTGCTATGAATAGGAAATATTTCAATGGTCAATTCTTTTTAATTTGTTATAAACAATATTTCACACTAAGCATTTTTATGTTAAAAGGATTAAAATCCCAGCAAATGTGTACACAACTTGATGGAACAATTGGAAACAGTTTGTATTAAACGTAACAGTGTTTGTGTTAACAAAGTTTGATTGCATATGGAAAAAATAATATATTCAAAGAGGAAGGAAGGTGAGTGAGGCAACGCTTATCTATCTATCGCCTATAAAAGTAAAGCATTATATCATGAGTTTATTTATTTAGCTCACTTTCACTTATTAAAAAAAAGTAAATACTTAAAATAAAATGCAACATTGCAGTTTATACATTGCAAATCGTGCTTAATTCTGCAACCCTTCCACTGCTCATCTCTTATTCTCTTTAATCAGTGTTGTATGAGTATGGTTGCAGATAATTTCTTTCTTCAATTTTCATACGAAATTAGATATTTGTTGTCTAAAAGTTTCAAATTTCAAGGCTTGTAAAATTTTATAATGGTTTCAAAAGATGTATTTTTTAATGTGTAATTTTGATGCTCTCCCTCCCTTCTCAAGACAAGTTTTAGATCATTGCCTTGTATACAACATGTAATTTTTTTTTATCCTTTTATTTGATTTTGAGACATAAATTAACATTTTTTTATGATGCAAACAATTTATTTCTTATGTGCTCTGTATGAAATTTAAAAATTAAGAGTTTTATTAATATTGTAATTTTAGGTGAAGAGCTGGAAAACCTTAAGTCAGTAACTTATTCATCTAGATTTGCTCTTGGGCTATTTTATGACAAACCTACTAATTATTTTGATGGGGTATCCTGGGTAGCAAAATATGTGCCAAATGATGACAGTTTATGTTTTTGCTCATTGGACAATAAGAAGAGAAGTATGAAAACTTAATTTATTGGTAGAAAAAAAAATAATAAATAAATAAATAAATTAAATAAAATAATAATAATTCATTTGTGTATTTATTTATTTATTTTACATGAAATAAGTTAAAATTATTTTGTTACATTTCTTGAAGTGTACATTTTGCTTATGTATAATTTTATTTTTTGAATTAAATACATGTATATAAATATATGTTTCTAAATATTATTATAGAAATGAAATTTTAATGTGTATTATCATGATCATATAACTATTCAATACAGTAAATGGCAGAAAATTTTAAAATAGCATATTATTGTCAGATAAGAATTTCATTGAAACAACACATTTTTAATTATACCTAGGTTATATATCTTGCAAATTATGAGTTTGAGATTGAATATCAATCCTTTCACTCATGAATTGTTATTTACTAATCATTTTTTGAATTGGTATAATTAAAATGCTTTTTAAGATTGTGCAATTTAAAATTACTTATACAATAAAGTAGGCCTATATGTTTAAAAGATGTTATTCAAATTAAAATTTAGTCAAAAATTGATTTTTAAACACTGTTGTTTACCATTTAAGTCTACCATTTTTGTCTAGCTCTTAAAGATATTTAAAATGTAATTCAAAATATTGTAACTTTATGAGATAGAGGGTTTATTAGGAATCAAAGCTGAGATGGTGAAAATAGTCAAAACGATTGCTCTGGTGCTTCTAGTGTTAAAGTAGTAAAACTTAGAATACTTATGAAATTATTTCCAATTGAATTACAAACTGTTCTTATTCAGTTTTATTTGTCTGCAAGATAATAGAAAACATTTTTGTTATTATTAAAATTGTTTTAATCATTCAACTGAATGAAATTGGCCTCTTTAATGATTATATTTTTAATGCTGATGAAAATTTAATCATCTGTATATATTTGAGCATGTTATTGCACATGTTTATAATGAACTGAAACTTTATACACTGACTTTTGTAAAACATTTACTTAACTGTAATTTTTACATGTGTTTAGATTCATCTGACCTTCCCTCAATAGCAGTTCACACAACAAAACAGTTTGGCAAAATGCATATTGACGATAGTGACATGTCCAGTATTCAGAATGTAATTCTCAGAAGTTTGAAAAAAATCCTTCCGGATTATCCTGAACCGTCATTCATTAAATTTCACAAATGGAGATATTCTCAGGTAATAAAATAATGAAATGTTATAAGAAAATGGATAGTATGTGTGTATGTTCTAGTATTTCTAATACTTGTCATTAAAATAAGTTTTCATTTGTAGAAATATTTACATTAAACGATTCTTTTTTTTTCTTTAATGTTAGGAGTGTATTTTTGCATTTATGTATCAAAAGTAGAGAATTGCAGTTTTCATTAACTTTAGGCATTGGGGCATTTGTTTTTCTATCATATAATAATTACACTTAATGAACAAACAAAAAAAAATTTATATCCAAACTGTTTTTTTTTTTTTTTTTTTTTTTTTTTTTGTAAAATTAAGACTTTTATCTGTTTTATTTATTTATTTATTTATTTATTTAAACTAAAAATGAGAGATTCTCCACCAAAAAGAGATAGTATTTTTTCACACACATTTTATTGTGTCATATTAAAACCAGATCATCTCCTATCTACTGAATTAATTCCAGAAATAATCTTGGATTTTTAGCAGTAAACTGCTAAGTTAGCATATTTCTGCTCTTTGATGGATTGTAAAAAAATTTATACCTTTGATATATTCCCAATACAGAACACATAAGCCAACTGAAAGATTTTGAGGGCTTCTTAGACAAAATGCAAATTAAGAAGCCATAACTAAATGTTTAAAGCAGAGCTTGCACACAAATTGAGAGAAGTGCAGAAAAATAAGGTTAAAACAAGAACTAATTTTTTATTAAAGCAAATTAAAAAAATTAACTGTAAAAAAAATGATTAATTAGTAGTATTTAAAATATAATCATAAGCCAAAAATTAGATTATACTTCTTTATGTTGTAATAGATTTGATGGATTTTTATTATTTTTCAGGTGGAAAAGAGCTATCCCAATAAACCTGGATGCATTGTGTTATCAAAAGCACCTCTTTTAATTATTGGAGGAGATGGATTTTCACATTCAAATTTTGAAGGATGCATAGTTTCATCAGAAAATATTGTTGAAAATTTTGTAAAATGTTTTCAGAGTTAATTTTTAAATATACATGTATATATTATATATATTTGAGAATTAAATATTTTGTTTTCATAATCTTATTGTCATTCATTTACGTGTTTTTCAAGCAATTGTAAAGTTTGTGAAATAAGATTTTGTTGGGGTAAAAAATCTACTTTAGGACTGTCTCTGCTTGTGAAATGGTTGCATTATAGATTGTGTGGGATGATGAATTTCTTCCTCAAATAACTGATTTAATTACATGTGATAAAAAATTTTAAATGATATTACATTATTTTGACACTAGGTTTATGATGAGTTTTCACTGAAATCTATCTTTAAAATGCATATTTTAGTAGTTCTTTACCTTTGTTTATGTCAAAAAAATTTTTTGGTATAATTCACATCATTATGCAACCGAAATATACTTTAAAGTAAAAATTTATCATGTTTATGGATTTATTAAAAGGCATGAGTTTATATGGCATTTTTAAAATTATTTTTACAATAACATGAACAAGCTTATAACGAGTTTGAAAGAAACCAATATCTTTGTTTATTATAACAAAGTTCTTGCAATAAAGAAGTAAAAGTTTTCTTTTTTTCTCCATGGAAATAACAATATTCTAATGCTTTATTAAACTGTTAAAAAATACCAACTTATGAGCATGTAATATTATATTCTTTAGTTTAAAGTATATCAATGAATTATTATAATGGCATGTTTGATTACTGAAATAAATGGATAAAGGGGAAAAAGTGAAATGAAAGAAGAAAAATAAATCTCTTGCCATTTATTCATTAACAATTTCAAGGAAAAAGATATTTTACTTTTAATTTTTTTTTAATTTCTTTTACTCCATACTTTTTATTAGATTACTAGTAAACTCAATACATAGAAAGCATTTTCTTCTACCATTTCATCAAACAAGTTTTACACTGCAATCCAAATTAACTGCAATTGTAAAGGGAGAGGATATTGTTTATCTTTTTCATCATTTATGAAACAGTATATATACATTAAAAAGTTGTTTTCTTGAAAGAATCATTCGATAAAAGACTTTTTTTCTCTTTCTCATTATATCTTAAGTTTACTCATGCTGCTATCTGATTATCAATTTTCTCAAGCAACCAACTTTTTACTGTACAAAATGAAAAAAAAAAGGTTGCAACTGTTGTTCCAAAATTTGGAGGATAAACCGGTTCTACTACTACCAGTTATTATTTATCACACTTTCGTTGGTGCAAATAAACTTTCCAGAAACTTATATGTGTTTTAGCTATCTCTTAACACTAGAATGACAGCAACTTGCCATATATACCTAGAAAGACGGAAGGAGCAATTTGGCCCCTCGATGTTTCGTGAATTCTTGAGTGGAGTAAATGCTAAGTAATAAGAAAGAAAGTGAGAAAAAATAAAGAAAAAAGAAAATAAACTTACTACTGGTTTTTATTTCTGATACTTTTTAAACTTTACACTTTATCAATTTTAAAGCAGTCAATACATTGAGCTTGTGCAGATTCGCATTTGCCGCAAACTGATCTTTCAGATTCGAGGCAAGAGTTTCCAGTATCAGTGGCGCCGACTTCCGGGTCTGCGGGTCTGCCGCACAGACCCTGAAAAATATCTGCAGACCTTGCAGTATCTTGGCAGACCCTGCAAAAAACAGGCATGAGACTCGCGATTTTCCGGGGTTTTTTTCACTTTCTGATTTTTTGCTGTTTCGCACGGGAGTGATTTGTTCCGGAATTTTAAAAAATCGGAGATCAATCCGAAAATTTGTAGATAAGATCGCGAAAAAAACTCAAATTTTGTCAAAAGATCGCGTAATAAACGGGAATCAAAGAATAGCAGGGGGGGAGTGTCAATTTCGTCGAAAGATCGTTGAAAAACGCCAGCTTCATCAAAGAATCGCGAATAAACGTCAATTTTGTGAAAAGATAGTGGAATAAACATGAAAATCGTAAAAAGATAGCGAAAAATTTCGTCAAAAAATAGCATGAAAAACGCGCATTCTGTCAAACAATCACAGAAAAAAGGCAAATTTCGTTCCAAGATAGTGGAGGAAAATGAAAATTCTGACAAAGAATCGACAGAAATACATGATTTTCGCAAAAGATCGCAGAAAAATACGAATTTCGCAAATAATAGCGAGAACAAAATTAAATCTTTCAAAAAAAATCGCTAAAACGCAAATTCTGTAGAAAAATTGCAAATTTTGACTAAAGACGCGAAATTCGTCAAACAATAGTGAAGAAAATGCAAATAATCGCAGAAAAATTCTTAATTTCGTTCAAAGATAGCAGAGAAAAAGCAAATTCTGACAAAGAATCGTGGGAAAAATGCGAATTTCGGCAAAAGATGGCAGGAAAAATGCAAATTTCGGTAAAAGATGGCAGGAAAAACGCGAATTTCGGTAAAAGATTGCGATGGAAAATACAAATTTTTACAAAAAATCCCAGAAAAAACACGAACTTTTGCAAAAAATCTAAAAAAATGCGAATTATGGCAAAAAACGCGAAAACATTTAGGGCAAAACGCAAAGAATAGCGAAAAAATTAGAATTCTGTTCAAAAACAGCAGAGAAAAAGCAATTTTTCTGTCAAAGAATCGTGGAGAAAATCGGAATTTAGGCAAAAAATCAGCGGAAACCGCAAATTTCGGGAAAAGATCGAGATAAAAACGCAAACTTCGCCTAAAGTTCGCGAAAAATAGCAAATTTCGGCGAAAGATCGTGGAAAAATTCGAATTTTAGCAAAAAATCACGGAAAAAGACACGAATTTCATAAAAAAAATAACAGAAAAACGCAACAAATCGGGGAAAAACTCAAATTTCGTTCAAAGATAGCATGGAAAAAAAAACATATTCAATTGAAAGAATCATGGAAAAAACGCTAATTTCAGGTAAACATCGCAGGAAAATGTTAATTTCGGCAAAAGATCGCGGGAAAACGCTAATTTCGGCTAAAGATCGCGGGGGAGAGGGGGGGGGGAGAGCAACCCAAATTTCGCCAAAAGATTGCGAAAAAATTGCATATTTCGGCGAAAAATCACGAGAAAAATACAAATTTTGGCAAAAGATCGCGAGAAAAATACGTGATTATCTTGCCATGTTTATTAACTGACTAGCGGCCTTCGCCCGCTATGCTGGTCGGTTTATCTAAAGAAATCTTGAAGAAGTAGTTAGATAAGGTTCAGACATACATTAAAAAAAAAAAAAAGCAAGTCGATCATTCAAAAAACGTTGGGAAATATCAAATATTTACTGTAATTTTTTAAGAAAAACAAAGTTTCGAAAAAAAAAATTAAATCGAAAAAAAAATTACACTGACATATTAATGCAAGGAAATTTTCCCAGAGAGAAAATTCGCCTTGAATACAATATTTCAAATTCTTTTAATTGCTTATAGGCGTTAATGCCAACATAGTGAAAAAAAATTCCATGCTGGGAATCGAACCCGGGCCATCAGTATGGCGCACTGACGTTCTACCGACTAAACCACATGGAACGACAGCCAGCTTGAAACTTTCTCATACTTAAGTAGACTGGCGAAAACATAACGATAGCGCGTTTTAAAATCGCACAGTGACATCTATTGGATTTTATATGTACTAAAAAACGTTATGTACTAAAAAACGTGAGCAGCGCACCTAATAGTTTCTTTTGTTTCTTTTTGTTACTTTTTTGTCTGTTGTCCGATTTTGATGAAACAAAGCCTATACACTGCCCGGGAGTGTGCATTCTTCATTAGTGAAAACCGCATAAAAATCCATTCAGTAGTTACGAAGATAACCTCGAACAAACAGACAGACAGACAGACAGACAGACAGACAGACAGACAAAAAATTCAAAAAAAATTTTTTTGTGTTTCATTGGTTTTCTTTTATCGCCCTGACTCCATTTTTGTCAATTATCTTCAATGTACAGACACACCGGGTCCTACTGTTTTATTATATGTATAGATGTTTTGAGTAAAGGATATGAACATGTGAACCCAGATGCAGAATCGGCGCAACGCTGCGACACTTATCACAGACTCTAGGGAAGTTTCTGCAAACTATTTTGCAACTGTTAAAAATTTAACAAAAATTAAAAAATTTCGGTCTAATTTCTTCAAAAAATCGTGAAAAACGGCAAATTTCTTCAAAAAATCTTGAAAAAACGGCAAATATCGTTAAAAAATCGCGAAAAACGGCAGTTTTCGTTTAAAAAAAATCACGAAAAAACGGTAAATTTCTTTAAAAAAGATGCGAAAAACCACAAATTTCTTCAAAAAATCGCTGAAAAATGGTAAATTTCATTAAAAGATCGCGGCAGAAAAGCAAATTTTTTCAAGAGATCGTGACAAAACGACAATTTTCGCCTAAAAATCGCGACAAAACGGCAGTTTTCGTCAAAAAGCGAAATATCTTCATCATAAGATCGAAAAAACATCAAATTTCGTCAAAAAAGCGCGAAAAAATGTAAATTTCGTCAAAAGATCCCGAAAAACCTGCAAATATTTTCTCAAAGGAAAGGTTTTTCTCCCCCCTTTCCGAACAATGCATAAGGTGTTAAAAAATCTGAGAACAAAGGCAACTTATCTTTAAAAGTACTTTCCTTTTATGTCTATCACAAATACTTGGGGGGTATGAGTGCATATAATGTAATGCGAGGGTTTGGCCTGCAGACTGTTTTAAGTTTTTACTTGTGTTGCAGACTGCAGAAAAAATTCTACTGCTGGGAATGTGAATTGGACAACTAGCAAAAATTGCTGTGTTTAAAACATTGAATCATAATTATGGACTTAAAATAGAAACTTTCAATTTAAAATTACTTATAGTATTTGCATAAATGATTGATTTCTCCCGCCCTCCCCCATGAAATAAAACAGCATTTGAAAAGTATAATTTCTTTTCTTTTTCTTCTTCTTCTTTTTTTTATTATTAATATAAAATAATCTTATTTAATATAACATATGTTTAAACACAAGCTTTTTTTAAGTAATTTCTCATTTTCCCGTTTCACGTGCTTTTCCTCTTTTTTGTCTTTTTGCAAACGCATGCCTGAAAATGTGTTTAAAATATCACTAAAATCTGAGCCACCGTCCTTTTTTTATTATTATTCGCGACAATCAAATCAATATCTGTATTGTGATCATGGGTGCAAGTTTTCCGTTCACAGGACTGAATTTTGACTTTTGAAAATTAATTCCCGAGGGCGGAAACAGAATGAGACCCCCCTCTTTCAAACAACTGCCCTTGTGGCAGACCCAGCTTTGGGACCAAAGTTGGCTCCTATGTCCAGTATGATTTCCTTTGCAGCTTATTTTGACTTTGCATTTAGATTTTTTAATTTCTATGCTGATTTATTAGTGTTATTTATTGGCATTTATGTGATTTATTGGCGTCATATTACATCTTGTACTGCATCAGAATGCTGTATAAGAAGCACAGAGCTCTTTACATAATAGCAGAACAAATTTTTTCCGACTGTCTTTCGTCTTTTCTTTCGCTTCTAATTATTGCAGACATATTTGAAACATTATAAAAAAGTACATAGGCCAACAATGTGTTCTAGATTTAGTAGTATACAAGCGTAATATTTGGTCTACAATGTGCACTTCATACTTTGAATAAACATGAACTCTAATTTTACTCGAAATGATATTTACAAGGTTATACCAACAAAGAAACAGTGAAATAAGAATGCGATAAGAAGTGCAAGTTACGAAGGGCCTATTTGGCCCTTCCCGTCATTCTAGGTATATTGTTTGAAATCTGTGATTCTTTTAAAGTTGAAAAGAATTTATTTCAAATATAGTGACAGTAAGCCAAATTAATAAAAGTCATGAAATATCGAAATATTTAATCATTAATATAGAAAATACAAAGTCAAAAACAGTGGCAGGGGCCAGAATGGCCCCTTTTCGTCATTCTAGCATTAATATAAACACCTTTTCAAAGTTCTATTTATATACACACTGTACTCACAATAAAACTCTTTCTTGATCATCATTCTGTTTCAACTCGATCACAGCATCAACCATTTTGATAGATGAAAAATGAATAATGATAAAAATGACTAACTCTGATTGGCTGAAATGTTGGAAACTTTTTTAGAGCATTGATATAAAAGTTAAGAAATTTGCTATCACACTGGGGATTCGGAGGATTTCTTGCAGAAAATAGGCTGAAATCAGGAGTTGGCTCCAAATTTGCTTATAAAGTTGGTGAATCTGATAGTAGATTTAAAATAAATATTTTTTTTGCATTGCAAACACACATTGGAACAGTTATTTGTTTGCTAATTCCTCATTAGAATAAAAACTCTCATTGCATCCAAATTGGCCGTTGAACAGAACTAATTATACTAACTTTATGAATTTTTTCTTAATATAAAAATAATTCCAGTTTACTGTTTAACCCAGGGTGCGTAATGGGTGCTTACAAGTGCTTATAGGTGCTTACATTCGAAAAATGTTTGCAAGGTCCTTACAAGGTGCTTTTTTTTTGGTGCTAGTCAAAATTAGCAGAAAAAATCACGAATCTGAAAAATTATCACGATGTCGAAGCCTTGTGGAAATAGATAATTTCGTCAATCCATGGCTGATAAAGTAGTACCAAAATAAATAATGTATCGAATATTGTCAAACAATCGACCAAAATAAGTCACGTATATGGTCAAACGATCGACCAGAATAAGTCATGGATATTGACAGAGAATCGTCCAAAATAAGTTGCAAACATCATCAAACGGTCAACCAAAATAGCTTGCAAACACGGTCAAACAATCAACGAAAGTAAGTTTAAAATATCGTCGAACGATCAATCAAAATAAGTCGCAAATATCAAAACCATAAGGAAAAATACATCAAAAGACAGGTGCGTGTGAAGAGAAAACTGCGCCTGGGGCAAAGTTTCAAATTGGTGCCCCCTCTACCCAACTTTTTCTTGTAACAGACGAAAAATGACATTGGTAGTATAAATTTGGCACCCCCTAAATGACTCCCCCCCCCCCATGCTTCACACAGCGTTGTCAAAAGATCACGAAAATGCGTAACTTTTTATACAGAATCGCGAGAAAACCAAAAAATGTTATAAGAAAATCACAAAAAAACAAAAAATTCATCGAAAAACCAAAAACATTCATCAAGATAATGAAAAAACTGCAAAGTATGTCAAAAGATCTCTATCAAATTACAAATTTCACTGAAAAATCTCAAATTTCCTCAGAAAATCGCAATGAAACCGCAAATTTTGATCAAAGAGTGGCTATAAATCTACAAACTTCATCAAAGAACTGCGATAAAACCAAAATTCCATCAGAAAATAAAAAAATACTTCTGAAATTTCACCGAATAATGGCGAAAAAATTGAAAAATTCGATTGAATGTTTTTTTTTAAGATCGCAAAAAAATGCAAATTTCTATGAAGAATCGCTAAAAAACCACTAGGTTTGTGGAAAAAGGAGGTGGGTTAATAAGGACCATTTTTTGGCCATCAGCACCTAGATGTGACATATTTTTTTCATTAGTATACCTCATAACAAATAAGAAAATAATATCTTGGATGAAAGTTTAATAATTCATGGGAAAGTAATATATATATATATATATATATATATAGATATGATGTATATTAATGAGGATAAACACTATTGTCATTAGTTTTAATCCAAAAAATCAATAGTAAGTACAACACTAAATGCAAAATTATGATGAATGGGCCTTATTAAGGCTATTTCAATACATGAAATATCAGAAATAATCAATAACAGAAAATATAATCATTCAGTTTCAGACACATTTGGCAATATGTTTCCGATTATTTTCCTCCTTGTTTGCTTTGCCAGAATCACTAATGGACCATCCAACGGCCCCATTTTATAGCATATGAGCATATTGAATATTTGTTTTTTTAATTTTTGTTGAGATATGCACAAGCCAGAAAACGTAATACAAAAGCAACATGCATCTAGTACTCTAAGACACTTGTGCCTATTTTACATCAGAAGTGCCATTATATGATGTTGCTTCACTGGTTTCTTTTATCCAGGTATTATAAATATAGTGTTTAACACTTTTGTGTCGAACGTTGAAAACTTGCGACTTCTTTGGGAATCGTGGCCAGTGGCACAGCCAAGGGGGTGGTTTTAGGGTTAAAACCCCTCCCAGAGCTGAGAAAGATCGCTATAATTGCTGCTTATATGAATGAAATCCAAACTTAATATTTAAATGTTTTGGCACATTTCGGAATCCACCACTTTATTGAATCAGATTTCATTTAATAAAGTGATTGAATTAAATGGCGAAAATTGTACTTAAAATTGTGAAAATGCATATTACATGAATCAGTTAAGTAAAAATTGGTTATTTGAACTAAATTACTTTTCTTAGATACTTCATGCTAAAAAAAAAAAAAAAATGATGATTTCCGGCCACACAGACGCTCTTTGAGTTTAAGTATTATACAGTAAATATTCTAATTAGTACCGATTCTATTAACTGGCAATCACCTTTATCAGAAACTCAAAACCCCCCTTAGAACCAAATTCTAGCTGTGCCACTGATCATGGCGTGTCACATTCGATATTCATTTCTTGCAGAAGTTCCAAATAATCCCGTTAAAATCTATCAATTCTCCCAACATCATTTAGCTTCAGCAACTCTGATATTATGTGGATCTTTTTTTACTATATATGTAAGTACATTAGCATGATTGTTCTTTGAATCTGCGAAATAAGGACCGAAGACATCCAAAATATAATTTGAAGTAGTGACGAATACCGTACGCTTAACGAAAGGTATTTCTTTGTATAAACAGAATGAATTTCTCTGAAAGAATTAGTTCGCGCCCTTCTGCATATATGTTCTATGGAAAATAAACATCACAGTACCATTGTTGTCATCCGGAATAAATAATCTTCCTTCTAAAGGCCTCATATATTTTTCCATTACCTGTGTTCTGGTAATGGTTTCCATTCCAAGGTGTTGTGGGACAAAGTTCTTAATGTCTTTTTTGCATATTTTACAGAAGATATTATTTTTCTTATATTGAATAATGTGGATAGAACATCATTAGAGATGATCAAAGTTTGACAAGCAACACTGCAAAGCAAGTACAGGGTTCCATGCGTCATGGAAAGTCAGGGAAAATCTGGAAAGTCGTGGAGTTTAAAAATAGTCATGGAAAGTCAGGGAAATTTCAAAATATGTATGAAAAGTCAGGGAATTTACAAATATTTTCTAAAAAGTCATGGAAAATTCTTATAGAAAAAATGTAAAATGATACAAAATTCATCAAAAATTCTTTGAAAAAAAATCACGAAATTCATCAAATAATCAGGGAAAAGAAAATTTAGAAACATTTGCAGAAAAAAGTCACTAGTATATAGACAAAGAATTCTGGAAATAAGTAGCAAATTTCATCGTATATCTGCTTGTTCAAAGAATTTTTTGAGATTTGGTCAGGGAAAGTCATGGAATTTTTCAAGATTAGGTCATGGAAAGTCAGGGAATTTGCCATTCATGTTTTGCTGGAAACCCTGAATTACGAGATTACCTCTATTTTGAGGAACATATTTTGAACTTTACTAGTTTAAATATATAGCTAAAGTGATGCATAGATATATTCATGAGAGTATAATTTTGGAAAAGCGTCCAGGTGTATAAAAATCAAGGCCTTCTGATTTGTACATTTCTAGTATTGTTTTAAATACTTTCTGCATATATTTCATACATTGATGTATTCTCACTTATAGAGGATAAATATTGCAGATCCAATTTACTAAAGACCGATCAAGAAATAGGAGTTTTACAGCATCGTTTTCCCGACAAATATAGATTAATATGGAATTTCAAACCCATATGAAATTCTGAAAAGGACAGTCAGTAAATTTCTTCTATTACATGAGAAATGGTTTATTTAAAAAAGTCATGTCTTAATTTCTGTGAACTACACACATCAACTATTTATTGTTTTTAAATGTTTCCTTGAAGTTCATCATTTTTTAAAAAATCATTTAGAACAGTTGTTATTGGTCGAGAATGGACCTTGGGGTGCCTGCATTTTATTTCGTTTATGATTCGTCCAGGAATAATGTTGTTTAATCCATGACGTATGTAATATGACGATTTTTTGCTGCAGCTTTTGCACAAAAATTGCAATTTTTTTCTTGTTGTAAAATGACGAAGTTCGCGGGCCATAGGTTGTGCATCCTTAACATAGTAGGTTACAATAGTTTGGCAGCATTGTTTTTCACATATTGTCCATGTCATATTTCAGCTTGTAGTCAAATCTCCTCCTTGAAATTTTTTGTACATAACACTACTACACAATACTATCAAAGGACAGAATTTCAGATTTTTATCTCGTGCTCCACCAGAGATATCAAAGCCTAAAAAGTGCGATTTTTGAAATTCCCGACAAATTTCGGAATTTTTTTCGCAAAGAGAAATCGGCTCCCAGACCTGGGACTTGGTGTATGAGGACACGCACTTTTGACCTATTTGTAGAAAAAATTGTGTAAGGTTGAGTTTCCCTTGCATGAAAAATTTCCTCTTGCAAACGGAGATTTTGGAAAAAATCTTAAATTTTGTGCTAAAATTTCACCTGTAAAAATTTATTTTTCAAACTTTTTCTACCACTGTATATTTAGCTTATTTTGTTCTGAACAAAATGTTGCAAGCCCCATTTCAATAGGGAAAATAAAAGACAAGATATTTACAATTTTGTGTATCCTAGTATCTGAGAAAATCACTGCACTGAGAAAGCGCCTCATCAGAATATACTTATATCCAAAATTTCAAGTGAATCTGATTTTTTTATCATGAGTTATGGCATTATGCATGTACATACAGGCAGTCTTTGATAGCTTGTGAGCTAAAAATCATTATTACAGTACCATCTTCGGCGAAATATTTTCAAATTGAAGGAAGACCTGACAGCCATTCCCAGAAACGTATCCAAAGAAATTTGGTTCAATTCTATGCATAACTTCATACAGTGCTTGATGGTAGAATAATGAAAATGGCACAAAAATTGTGATTACAGTACAGTCTTACAGTGAAATGTTTCCATATTGAAGATGGACCTGCTGGCTACAGCCAAAAACATGCACAAAATATTTGGTTCATTCTATGCATAACTTCAAATACTTTTTGATGGTATGACAGCGACACTGGGACAGATAGAGGTTTTGAATAAACATGTTTTTGAGGATATTGGATCCCTAAAACATGTAAATTCGTCGAATAAAATTGATTATATTACTTTCTTCTATCTTTGCTAGAAGAAAGTAAAATTAGGTCTATTTAGTTGATTAACTTAAAAATCAATAACCCATTGTTTAAATTAAAAGAAAGAAAATTAATAAAATCATAGTTTAATAAACAACTTCAAATTTTATAAAAACTGAAGACAGAAAACCAACGTTTAGAAAGACATAAATAATACATGTAAAGGTAGCAAACAGCCGTTTCGAATCTAGTATTATTCGCTCCCATAATCGGTATATAAGCCTGCGCTTCTCTGTCACTTTGCTCAGCTTAACTTTTTCTAGCACACCAAGTCTTGTTCTGAAGAATCTCTATAATAATAAATTGCTGTTTGCTACCTTTTCATGCATTATTTGTGCATTTCTAAATGTTAGTTTTCTATCTTTATACATTTTTGCAAAAAGGCTTCATTTGCTATTTTGACTTCAAATTTTGTTTTACAAACTGAAAGTAAAGATACAATATTCTAAAAGATATAAACGTAAATTCTTGAATTTATTACTGAGTTTAAATATAAATAGTAGGAAAGTTGGCAATTCTTTAAACTTTGAAGATTACCTTTTACTCATTGAACAGGGAACTTATAACATTTCACCTTTCGCATTATTAACAAAAGTTTTTCGGCATTGTTTGGGATCAAATTATTACTGTTATTCATCTATATTTGCTTTGCTGCATTCTGCCGGATATCCGATATTTCGGATATTGAAAAACCAGTCAGATATCCGGTACATCCCTAATTTCATTATCAGATATGAATTTAATAGTCTTTTTTTATGTATATAAGTGTTCCACAGCAATTTTTTTATATTAGATTAGTAAAAGGAATCCAATTTCAATGTTTTAGCCAAATATAGTAAATGCTGACTTATTAATAAAGTTTATTCAGAATTTGTACAGAAATTTTTGGAGTTTCAATTTTGCTGTGATGTTTTGAATCTTAAAAGTAATCTAGTTTTAATATTTTAGCCTAGTTTAATAAATTTTGCCATCTTTTGAATATTTTTATTTGGAATTAGTGCAATATCTTTTTAATTTTTTTATGCAATTTGAGAGAGGTTCTTTTTTTGTGCATTTTGTGATAATTTTTCGACATTCAATTTCAAAAACTGGTCTGGCTAAGACAAGTTAATCCTTGATAAATGGAAAGTACATAAAAAGTCTGCCCTATATATATATATATTTTTTTTTAGAGTATAAAAATCAGAATTATTATACTTTATACCATAAGAAAAATAAATCAGTTTTTGCATCACAAATAATCATTAAAATAATGGTAAAGAGTTTGCCATAGTATTCATCAGCAGCACAAACCACTTAACAGCTCACATTCAGTTAATGTGCATACTGCTTTGACCAGGTTTTAAAGATCTGTCGTGGCATACTGCCAAAATAATGGACCTTTCCGAAAATAGGGAAGCATTGAGGGGAGATGAAATTTCTCTATTCCCCACAAAGGCAATTCCCTTTTCATTGCTCTCAGTCCTATTATCAGGGTTCGTTGATTTAAATCAGCTTGATTTTAATCATGATTTAAATCAATTGATTTTTTTTTTTTAAATCATTGATTTTAATCAGTTTTTCTTTTAAGTTATTTTTTAATAAATTTAAGGTGTAAACAAACATAATAATGTGCTTTAATATTATTTAGTTTTATATAATATATATAATCAAACATCTTTGAGAAAGATAAAGTTTAAGCTTTGTGAAAAAGTAAAATGCAAAGTTTAGAAAAAAAAAATGCTTTCCAATTTCATTTGAATCAAATCATAAAATAATTTTGCAACAGTAAAGAGATCCAAGCAGAAATATATTCAAAATTTGAATATTTACTCGTTACTTCTACAAATACTATTTAGAAAAACTTTTGCAAGTCAAGGTAAAATAAAATTGTATGACTTTATGTGCTGTACTTTGGTGAGGCCTGTTATATAAAGATTTAAACAAAATCTGAATCAGTCATTTATTTATTTTAATTTAATATAATTGATCTCAGCCCTTTAGAATGGTAGAAGGTATTTTTGTTACAGTTATTGAAAAGGTTGATACTAAAAAACTTAGAGATTTAATGATCAACTAGCTTTTTACTGCAATAGATTTATCTGCTTCAGTAGAACAAATGTTTTCTGCCTTTTAATTTGGTACTTTCAGAAATTAGAAATCAACAGATAAAACTGTTAAACCACTGCCATCTAAATACTCAAGGCCAGAGGACACAAATTATGACGTATTCAATAATTGACTGAATTCTCACTAGTGTTCGAATTCATGCTAGAAAATTTTGAATAGCAATTTACTTTTATTTTATTTGTGGAATATCTATCATCTTATAAAATACTGAACTTACTGATTAACTTACAATTAATTACTTCTTAAACTTACTAATGAGAATTTGGAATCCCCAACAAAAAACCAGCCATATGAGGCAACACTGTAGCATTCCTTCTCTGGCTGAATTTTTATTTAGGGATTTCAAGTTCTCATTAGTAAGTTAAAATAGTTATTGTTAATCATAGATGTTCCACAAATAAAATAAAATTGCTATTCAAAATTTTCCTGTGTAAATTCCAACACTACTGAGAAGTCAGTCGATTAGTGACGACACCTCAATTTGCGTCCTCTGGCCTTAAGTATTTTGATGGCAGCAATTAAACTCATTTATCAAAGCCAGCACTTAAAAAAACAAAAGTTAAAAACTTATTTTGCTTCCAATTTTGTTTAAAATTTTTGTGTGTTGCAGATGGGTCATTCCACGTGAAATCAACCAATTTAAGGAAAACTTGTTGCATCATAGTCACAGATTTTTTTTTAATTTTTATCATAGACAGACATAGTACTGAAACCCTCAAATCTGAAATTTAAAAGTAATTTTCACAATATTGGCCGAGATATGGCCATTTGAAAACTGGCCATTTTTACAAAATGGCGGCCATCTTGGAATTGTATCACTGCCTAAATATGGCCATAACTTGACAACTAATGGCTCAAAGTTTATATATCTGGTACCAATTTGAAGCTATTTGTACAAAGAATGAATATTTCACATCAAAACAATAATAAATTTTCATTTTTTTACTTTTTATTATGTGCAAAGTGAAAATTTCACCCCAAAAAAGGGCAGATTGTAATGGCTCATAAAAAAAATTAATCATCATGAATTTTTCTGAAACTTGGTAAAAACGTTGCTCCATCTGTGTGCTTTAAATAAAAAAAAAATTGGAAAGGTAAAATTTGTTGTTTTAAAATAAATGGTTTTTTACAGATAAGGTGTCATTAACCAAATAATGATATTTTTAGAATCTGTGAGCATTCCTGATTCAAAAAATAATGGTTAAAATAAAATTTTCTAACATATAAATTAATGTAAAAGTATAATCAAAACCTCATTTGTACTAATTTTGTAGAAATCTGCCCCCAGCCCCCCACCCCCCCCCCCCCAAAAAAAAAAAAAAAATTAGACAATTCAAAAAATTTTACACTGAAAAAGATAAGATAATAATTAAGGAATATAATGTATAATTATAAAATACCTATAAATGCAATGCATACATATGGTGATTTACTTCACATATAGGGGCAAGTGGGGTAGAATGGGACAGTAGGTTTTTCTCTTTATGTATCATTCTAAATATTTCATCAATCACATATTAGATGAAGTAATGGTACCCCAATCTTCAGTTGAAAAAAGTAGCTAATTTACACAAGCTTGCAATTATATAAAGAAAAAGATTATTTCAAGAATCAAAACATGAATTCAAAATTTTAAATTTTGAATTCAAAACATGATGTAAAAATTTCATTATGTTTCTATAAGCTGATGTAATATTGCATCATGTTCTATATAAGCTGATGCAATTTAAAGAAAAGATTGCTACTGTACCTTCATCTGCTTCTTAATTGGCTATAATCAAAGTATGATGCTATCTTGCATCATGTTCTATATGAGCTGATGCAATTTAAAGAAAAGATTGCTGCTTTACTTCATCTGCTTCTTAATTGGCTATAATTAAAGTATGATGTAATCTTGCATCATAATGTCCAAGAAACTTGAGTAATTCCTTTTAAATACCATATACCACTTCTAAAGTTTTCAATGAAGTGTATTTAGACATACAATAATTATTTTGTACTTATTATACAGTGGAGATGGAGTGTTTTGTATGTAAAAAACTCAATGTTTCTCTGAGTACTGATGTTATTTCTGTTCTTCAATTATCCCCACGGGATTTACATTTATTAAAAAAAAGGTTACATTATATAATCCCAGATGAAAAAAGTTTTTTGCATGCGAATATATGCAAGGTTCATAAGGATAAATTTCTAAAATTTTATAGTTTAAATCAGAGACAGTGTTGTGATCCATTTAATTAACATCCAAATAGTAACAGAGCAAAATCACTGAAAACAATTTCTTTAGGTATGTCTATGACAAATCCAGACATCCTCATTCCAGGAAAAAAATTATGTACTTCCTGCTATTCATCAATAAATAAGATGATTTCTATTGTTGACATGAAAAGCATCCCTGATCCAGAATTTAGTGAACCCACAGTAGTAATGGAACAATTAAACAAAAGCTGTGAAATGTTAGAGTTATCGCCAATAAAAATGAATAGGCGTAGCTCAAAGAGGAAACTTGGTTATTTGCAGACAAAAGTTACAAAAATCAGCAAGTATATTGAAACTAAAGCAGCTACAGTATTAGGTGTTGAAACCATCAGTAAGCCTCAAAATATTAAAGACATGACTTGCCCCGACTGTACATCTATGATGGAACGATTATTGAAGAAGTTTACAAATGCATCTTTTAAAGAAAAGCTTCAAATTTTGACATTAGTTCCAGATTCATGGACAATCCAGCAAACAATGATTTATTTTAATACCACACAATATTTTGTAAAAAAGGCAAGAAAGCTTAAAACAGCTGAAGGGGTGTTATCAATGCCTAGTGAAAGAAAAAGTGTTAAATTGAGTCCAGACATTATAGAAAAAGTTCATAATTTTTATTATGATGATAGTAACAGCCGCATGTGTCCCGGAAAAAAAGATTTCATATCTATCCCAACTGAAAATGGAAGAATATTAAAACAAAAGAGATTGATTTTGCACAATTTAAAAGATCTATATATTGCATTTAAGGAACAACATAACTTAACTTAAGTTGGACTGTCTAAGTTTTGCTCTCTACGTCCAAGAGAATGTGTTACTGTTGGAAGTAAAGGCATTCATTCTGTCTGTGTGTGCGTATACCATCAAAATGTTAAACTCATGCTTCATGCTATTCATATTAATGACTACATAGCACTATTACAGAAACTTGTTTGTTGCATTGAATCTGAAAAATTGTATGTTGCACAGGTGTGATAAATGTCCATCTCCAGACATTTTAAAGAAAGATTTAATGCTTTTAGACGAATTGGAAATGAGCAATGAAGTTATTTATAAACAATGGGTTAAGACTGATGGTGCAGAATTAAAAACAGTGATTGCATCAGTTGATGAATTTGTTGAGGATTTAATTACAAAACTCCATGATTTATGTACACACCATTTTTTTGCAAAATCTCAAAGTTTATATTTCAAGAAAGCAAAGGAGAATTTGAAAAAAGGTAATGCTGTTATTTAAGCAGATTTTTCTGAGAACTATACTTGTATTGTGCAAGATGCTATCCAAAATATTCATTGGAAAAAAGAACAGGTTACAGTTCATCCCTTTCTAGCCTATATAAAGGACAATAACACTGATATTGTAAAATCTATGCCTATGTGTGTAATAAGTGATCATTTGGTTCATGACACTACAACATTTTGGTCTTTCCAAAAAGTAGTTGTTAAGTATTTGATTAAAAAATTTCCAGAGATTAAATACATACAATATTTTAGTGACGGATCATCGGCTCAATACAAAAATTATAAAAATTTTACTAATCTCTGTCATCATGAAAAAGACCATGGAGTGAAAGCTGAATGGCATTTTTTTGCCTCATGCCATGGAAAAGGAGCTTGTGATGGTATAGGTGGCACTATAAAGCGCTTGGCTACCAAAGCAAGTCTTCAGCGACCATTTAAAGATGGTATATTAAATGCATTTGATCTCTATAATTTTGCAAAAGAATCTGTTAAAGGAATTGAAAGTTTTTTTGTAACAAAATCTGAAATTGAAACCGCAAACAGTCAATTAGCAGGTAGGTATGCAAAAGCAGATACAATCATAGGAACAAGACTGAATCACTGCTTTGTACCAATCAATGATTGCCAAATACTGGTTTCCAGGGTGTCAGACAGTTCATCAACAAAATTTATTGCTACTTTGGGAATCAGTGAAATTGTCAGACCATTGACATTTAAAAGTGAACAATATGTTGCATGTGTATATGGGATAAATTGGTGGATTGGGAAAATTTTAGATTACTGTGAAGAACTGAACGACTATAAAATTATGTTCATGCATCCTAATGGCCCCAATTCTTCATATTCATGGCCAAAATCCTCAGATGTTTGTTGGATTCCGTATGAACAAATAATAAAAGAAGTGTCTATTCCTTTAACTGCTACAGGAAGAACATATACTGTTCCACCAGAGGAAACTCGAACAATTCAAGCATTATTTTTAAACTTTAAAACTAATTAAATCCATTTTAGCTTAAATCTGAAGAAAAAACTGCTATATTATAAAGTTATATGCATGTAAGTAAATATTTTCTTCTTATTTTGTCTAGATTTGTTCCATGTGTAATTTTAAACTTTGGCTTATTTCTCATCATATTCAATGTTTTGCCCTGGATTTGTATTATATTATTGTTATTTATTTTTTTGTCTCATCATATCTAGATTTTTGTTCATATAAATTTTAATTCAGTGTGAACAAAAAATAACAAATGTCAACTCAATTAACTCATTTATATATATTTATTGTATTTAAATTACACAATTGAATAATTTAACTCTGTAATTTACAGCTAGTATTTCTCCAACATTTCTGGAGAAAATATTATGTGCCTTTTTTTTTTCATGCATTCCATAGTAAGGTATTTAAAATATTTATGTAAATATGTTTTGAGAATTATATTATCATATTTTGAATGAAATGAAATAAAAAGTACTGTAAAAATAAATATTTAGTGTAAATAACTGCAAATTGATATTTCTTTATTGAATTATATAATAACACAATACTTTAATTTAGATGCTAGAAAATTTCATTTTAACCAATATTTCTTAAATTAAGAATACTTACAGATTTTAAAATAATCATTATTTGGGTCAATGACATCTTATGTGTAGAAAACCATTTTTAAAACAACAAATTTTACCTCTCTAATTTTACAGTATAATGTTCCATATATAGAGAAACTGTTACATCTATGCATAATCAAATCATTATACAGAAAGCGTAAAAAGTATATGAACTAAATTTACTTTTCATTTTTGAAATAATCTTTTTCTTTATATAATTGCAAGCTTATGTAAATCAGCTACTTTTTTCAACTGAAGATTGGGGTACCATTACTTCACCTAATGTGTGATTGATGAAATATTTAGAATGATACTTAGAGAAAAACCTACTGTCCCATTCCACCCCACTCGCCCCTATATGTGAAGTAAATTATCATATATATATGCACTGCATTTATAGGTATTTTATAATTATACATTATATTCCTTAATTATTTTCTTATCTTTTTCAGTGTAAAATTTTTTGAATTGTCTAATTTTTTTTTTTTTTTTTTGGGGGGGGGGGGGGGGGCTGGGGGCAGATTTCTACAAAATTAGTACAAATGAGGTTTTGATTATACTTTTACATTAATTTAGATGTTAGAAAATTTTATTTTAACCATTATTTTTTGAATCAGGAATGCTTACAGATTCTAAAAATATTATTTGGTTAATGACACCTTATGTGTAAAAAACCATTTATTTTAAAACAACAAATTTTACCTTTCCAATTTTTTTTTTATTTAAAGCACACAGATGGAGCAACGATTTTACCAAGTTTCAGAAAAATTCATGATGATTCATTTTTTTTATGAGCCATTACAATCTGCCCTTTTTTGCGGTGAAATTTTCACTTTGCAAATTGTGTAATATTATTAATAGATAATATTTATAACATGCATGTCTATGTATGTAAAATTTATATTATTTAAACAAAAAGTTGTAAAATAATATTAATGTGTGGCATTTTTTAAAAAATCAAAAAAGTCTGATTTAAATCAAAAAAATCCGATTTAAATCAAATAAATCCGATTGTGTTGATTTTTATTAAAAAAATCACGAACCCTGCCTATTATCAAGAATAGACTCTCCTTATTCAGACCTGTTACTCACATGACCGGTCTTTAATATTTGGGTCAGCAATAGTTGCTAAGGTGTAAAAATGCCTATAGATTTAAGTGTTATGAACAACAAACTCCTTGAACATTTTTAACTTCCATTAAGAACTGCTCAACAAGTACAAAACATCAACACATTTACTAATTCACTTTTCAATGGAAAGATAAAAGATTGGGAGATCTAACTATGGAAGTGATTTGGAATCTAATTCTTTTCCATTTTGTGATTAATAAATAACTTATTGTATTATAGGTGCAAATGATTGCATACGAACATGTTTTTCATTGCCGTTTGACTTTTTTCTGCTTTCATCGGGAATTCAGTTCACAATGGCAACTTTGACAGAATTTCCTAAAACATCTATTGCATAAGAAAAAAAACGGGGAGGGGTGGGACTGAGAGTGATTAGATAGTTTCTGAAGAACACCTTCAAGTTTCATGCATTTCCAAACAAAAATGACATATC
The DNA here is from genome assembly GCA_964019185.1 of Maratus speculifer. Lineage (NCBI taxonomy): Eukaryota > Metazoa > Arthropoda > Arachnida > Araneae > Salticidae > Maratus > Maratus speculifer. The sequence goes on along the minus strand of OZ025296.1, from coordinate 183,007,211 downwards.
ATAAAAATGCCGTTTAGATTTAAAAACAGCCTTAAAATATTCCATTAAAAAATAAATATTTAGCTATTTTTTTGGAGAATACAAAGCTCTGTGTGGCTGCATATGTCACACACCGCTAAGGACAGCTCTGCTGATGTGAATGTATAATGAAAATTTATAAAAATCAGGTTTATTTGTAGGTTGAGATGACATAATTTTTGTTTTGTTAAATAAAAACTATGCAAACATGGGGACATTAACTTTTAATAATATTCGTTCATACATAACAAAAAGTTAAAAACAAATGTGACAAGAATGATATACTTCTAAAGATGAATCTATCGATGAAAATGTACAAAAAATTATTTCATTTCGGAGCCTTGAAAGAGACTTGAAGAGGTTTACCAAAGAAATTGCAGCCATTCAAAGATTCAATTGCCAACATAGCTTCTTCATAATTGGGCATGGTAACAAAGCCATATCCTTTTCCAGCACCAGTACCTCCTTCCCTTATAACATTTACTTTCTGAACTGTGCCATACCTAGCAAACAGTTGCCAAACGGTCTTCTCATCAGTATCGGGTCCAATGTTATAAACAAACAAAATATGGCCATCACCACCAACTGTAAGAGCTGTTGGAGATGAATAACCATATGGACCCATCCCTCCGTTGTTCGTCATGGGATTAAAGCGAAATCTTCCTTGGAGGGAATGCCTAACAGGTCCCCCACCAGCAAATCTACCAGGGACGGGGGCGTTAAAAGGAGCTGAATAACCAAGGCCTGCTGTAACTGGTGCACGAACTTTCTTAGCATTATCTTCAGCATACTTCACAATTAAAGATTCAGTGCTACCTTCAATTTTCAGTCCATTTAACTTTTTTATAGCATCTTCAGCTTGATTACGCTGGTCATACAGGACAAAGCCAACACCTTTATTTCTTCCACCTGTTGCTTCTTTCAAAAGACGACACTGAATTATTTCACCATAAGGGGCCATAAGATTTTCAAATTCTTCATCTGTCATGCTTTTCGGAATGCCTCTAATATACAAGTTAGCATTTTTTATCTCTTCACCACCTGGACGGGAATATGCCACTTTAATTTTCTTATTTTGTAGCTGGAACCCATTTAAAGTTTCAATGGCCCTGGCTGCATCAGCTTCATTTGCATACTCAACAAAACCAAATCCGTAACTATATCCGGTGCTTTTATGACGCACAATCTTAGCTGCTTTTACTGGACCAATACTCTGGAACAAATTCTTGAATTCATTGTCAGTTAGCATCTGAGGCAAGTAATTTATAATAAGATTTGTTTTATTCATGCCGTTATCCATCGTTGTCAAGTAATAGATGTATAGTCCTTAAGTCTGAATTGATCAATCAACTGAAGTATATAAAATACCTGAAACAAAAAAAAGCAAGATTTTAACAAAGCAGCATCAACAAATTTAACATTTATGCATATGTTGGAAACACAACAGATTAAATTTAAAATGTTAATGTTCTAAGTATCAACTGTTTGATATAATCCTCATCCTATTTCGAGGCTGTATAGATAAATAGAATGAAGCTTTTTAAGAAAACAGAATAGCACCTCCCCTCATACAGGAGACCCTATGATATATCTCTAACTCACTGTTATGCATGTTATCTGTATTTTTAAAGTCTATGTAAATATTTTTAATCAGATGAATAAAATCTTTTTTTAAAGTTATTTATAGAGATTTTGTGTTTGAATGCACGTTGTGGTAAGAGTTTCCCCAAGACAGTTGGGGTGCTGCACCTTTTTTTGCCCTTTGATTTACAAATTAATACCCCTCTTGGCCCTCATCTAAAAAAATTAACAGCCCTTTTTGCCTTTTATCAGAAAATTAGCTCGTACTCTTGTTTAAAAAAAATTTGAACAGTAAAAATTGCCTCATTGTCTTGAAAAGTCTCCTGAATAGATATTTTCAGGGTATTTTATCCTTTTAGATATTACAAATAACTTAAAAAAAAAAAAAAAAAAAAAAAAAAAAAAAAAAAGCATAAATATCCCCCCCCCCCCCCCCCCCGAAAAAAGTACACTATAGAATCTAAAAAATGGCTTTAAGGGAATTTTTTTTTTTTTTTTTTTTTTTTAAATTACTAGCATTTTTTTTTATCCTGGAGGAAAACATTTTTAAAAATAAAAGTATTAGTTATAAATTAAAATCTAATAGAACATAAAATTTTAACATCTCTTGTAAATGCATCGATTCTAGATAAAATACATTAAAGCTTCTTTTTAAAAATTACATAAAATATACATGTTTAGGCAATAAATATTTAAAAAACATTGAAATGTTAGCAATATTCCCATGATGAAGTGAAACACGATTTTTTTTTTTTTTTTTAATCATCACAATTTATGAAAAATACAATTTTAACATATGTTGAAAAGCTCTAAAAATTTCCCTGTTTAAAAACAGCGACAGATCCGAAAATTACATAGAAAAGCAAATAGAATAAGTACATTAAATTTAACACTTCAAAATATCATTACTGCAAGATAAATTTTATTCTATAAGAATCTCTAGATGCATGAAATTTAGCAATCTGATCCAGCAATTATTGTAGAAATATGTTGTACTACATGCATACATTAAAAAGAAGCATTGAATGTAAATTTGATATTTCCTGCCTGGTGCATGCTGATGAACACAAGAGGAAAAAATCAATGATTTTGGATAATTTGTTGAAGTTTTGCAATGCTTGAAATTCAATAATTTTAACTCAAACATATTAAAAAGATATAATCAGTGAATTAAGAGTCACTTCAGTAACTTTTTTCCAATCAAAATATCATGTTCAACTTTTGTGAAATTTAAACACAGGATTACCTATTACCCAATTAAATACATATTTATCAAAATTGTTTTCACCATTTAAAAGAGTGGATGTTCAATGCTAGTATACATACTATGCTTTAAAATTCTAGTAAAAAGTTTTAAAATACCACTTAAAAATTTCAGCATCTTTTTAAATTTAAATACTTTAAATTTGCACATATTTTTAAAACATAGTAAATTAGTATTGAACAAGAACTTTGATAACTTGATAATGGTAAATGACCAATCTGACAGATTTTAGACTGAGAATAAATAAGAAAATGTACAGGTTTAATTGAAGATAAATGCAATCATAAAATAGATTATGATTCAGCCCAATCACTTGCCTGCTAGAAACACTTGTCCAAAGAGTACTCTAGGGAAACAGCCCACATTCTATTTAGACTGAATGTAGATAAATTTGAACAATGGCTGTAATGCAAAGCATGCTTAGCAGCTTTAACTGTATTATGTGCCTGCTACAGCACTTTCTAAATATTTTATATACTGATTTATTATTCTTTTAGCACGAAATAAATCAATCTCCCATAGGAAAAACATTGTGAATTTCATCAATTGATTGCAGGAGAAAAATCATGAAATTCAATGATCAGTCACAAGAAAATTTTTTTTCCATCATTTGTGAAGAAAACCTCAAAATGAATCAGTAAACACATTTCTGGATGAAATAAATTTTTGCAGTCATACAAGGGGTCAGAAACAGGAATTTTGTCTATTTGCCACAGGATGAAACTGCAAAATTCATTAACTGACAGCAGGAAAATATAAAAATCTACCAAAATAAAGATTTGAAACCACCATTGGAATTTTTTTGGGGGAAGGGGGACTAGCATGCGAAAATACACTGGCTCTATTAAAGAAGTGTTCTTTAAAAAAATTCCCACCAGCAGCCTAACACAACAGATACCTTTAGCCTGTTACTGCCATGGACTAATCTCATCTCTTCTTTTATTAAATAAGAGATTTCATAGCTTATGATGAAAAATATGCTTTGCTTAACCTTATTGTTCCATTTGCAATTACTATGTAAAGTGCTATTTAGAAACAGAGATAAGCATATAAAAAATCATTTACATAGGAATAATATAACACACTCATTGAGTGAAGAAAATATATACAGTAAAACCTCCATAACAGACACTCCCGAATAGCGGACACCTCTATTTAACGGACAATTTTCTAATCCCCACTCCCAAAACTTAAATTTTTCTATGTTTAACCTCTGAATAACGGACATTCCGAATAACGGACACTATTTTCGGCGATAAAGAATGAAAAAATATCTTTTAGCGAGAAAAAAAAAAAATTAAAAAAAAAGTTAAAAGCGTCTAAATTTATTGGGGAAATGCCTCACAAAATGTGTGATCACAGATAAATGTAGAGGATGGACTGGGGAAAGTCCCCCTCCCCCCCCCCCACGTCCAATGGTGAATTCAGGAAGTTGCCCGGGATCTCCCAGAGCATTCGAAACTTTCCCCGGATGATTTTGCGATTTTATGTTTTTAATGCTCAAAGAGTGCAACCCCCCCTCTTCTTTCCGTCCCGGAACTCTATAATGTCCAATAACGTCACATTTAAAAACAAACTACATGTAATCACAAGCAAAAGTAAACTTTTGTAACAGTTTTTTTTTTACAAGAGTGTACTAGACAGTGGATGAAGGTGTACACAATTTAATTTCAGTTTTATTGCTTAAAAAATAATTTTAAATTTCTGATTAATCATGTAATGGAAGTTTTAGGACATATAAAAGCCAATTAATGAAACATTGAGTACACTGTAAAAAAAAATTCAAGAGGTTACTAAAAATTTCTTAGTAAATTTGTATTCCACAGAATTTTTTAGTAACCATTACAAACTTTTTTCTTTTGCAAGCGAAACAAGCATTTCTTTTGTAAACTGAACAAAAGAATTTTTTGTATAACTAACTTAAAAATTTTTAGTATGAGCAACCAAGCAAATTTTAGTAATAGCTCCAAAATTATTTTTAATAACCATTACGTGCGCCAAAAAATGCAGGAGCTTCCTTCGAGCTGCATCCAGACTTCTGAAACAGAAGATTTTCGGCAAAACCGCAATAGATGTCAGCACCAAACATTCCTACCCGCTCCGACAGGATTTTCATAATCCCTTTATTAACGAGACACTACACACATTCGGGGCGTATTTGGCAGTGGCAAGTTTCGAACCCGGGGCCTTTCAGCCTGGAGTCCGTTACTATAACCACCATGCTATCAAGGCCACACAAACTGAGTTTTAGTAAGAGCTATTAAAAATATAAAACTATTAATTCTATTCGTTGCTAACCTTTTTTCTAGTAATTCTTACAGATTTCTTTGTAACCGACTAAGATTACTAAAAATTTTTTAGTAATTACGAGGATCACTAAAGTTTTTTTAGTAGAACTACCCTTTTTTTACAGTGTATTTCTTAGCGATTATTGAATCTCTGAGGTTTTCCCAATAGCGGACACCTCCGAATAGCGGACAATTTTTGCGTTCCCGAGGTGTCTGTTATTTAGAGGTTTTACTGTATATTTTATAAAGATATTGAAAAGTGTTTCAAGTCAAACCACAGACATCTTATAAGTAGACTCCCGTGATATAGGTGAAAATTAACAGTCACCACATGGCAATTAAAGTTGTAAAAGTAGTGATTCAAATATCAGTGATTGATTGCCACCTCAGTAAACACTCGCAAAGTGATGATTTGAGAAGAGATATATGGAGTAAACAAGGACCGGAAACAGGGATCATTCCAGCTTCCAGCCCATCACTACATAGAAAACTTAATAGTAGACAATGCAGAAATAGGATAAAAGATCTTGGATGCCAGACTAAAAATATGAACGCCATCCAAATACATATTCTTATGATTCTGTTAAAAAAAATTTAGTTATGTTCCTAAATACAGGGCTGCCACTGTTGAAAGATACTGAAAATAGTAGCCAAAATAGTCGCATACTTTAAAAAAGGGAAAAAAAAATGCATACACAACTAAAAGGATTTCATGAATGTCCACATCTTATTTTCAGAGTTTATGTTTTTACTCAAATCGCTGAATAAAGAATACAGTGATTTATTCAAATCAGAAAGAAAGTTATCCAGAAAATAAAGCCTCAATTATATGTTGGTTCTTCCAAAATTAAAGTCATCAGGTACAGCAACGAACACAAAATAGCAGTAAAAATTTCCTCCAGATCTCTGATACTATTTTCTATGAGGCATTCTATTTAAAGAGTTTCTTGGAGAGAGGAAAGTAAAGTTTTATTGCAGGGACAGGGTTAAGAACTTGCAGGCAAGGTAATTCCAGGCCTAGGACCGCTGAGTCACTCTTAAAAAAGAGAGAAAAGAGACCAAATCGCAAGAAAAAGAGACTAAAAGAGACCAAAATTTAAAAAAAGAGACTAAAAGGAGACCAAATAAAAAACATTTTTTTCTCTTTACTTAAATGTTTTTGGTATACAGACAAGCACTATAAGCATATTCCGCATAAGCGTATAAATGTATTCCGCACACCATCTGCGGAATACATTTTCAATGCATTTCAGTCAGATTTGAAATAATTGCAAATATTCTAGATTGGTTGCAGAAAAATCCCAAATTGCGACAATTCATCATGGAAGAAAATCAAAAATTCACCAAATGATCATGGGGACAAATTCGTGAAATTCCAGGAAATTGGTGAAATTCAAATTGTCTCAAAAATCAAATCACAAAATTTGTCACATGATCTCGGGAAAAAAATTCTCGAAATTAGTCAAATGTTCTTAGGATAAAAAAAATCACGAAAATTATCAGATGGCCTTGAAAAAAAATCACTATATTAGTCAAATGGATCTTGTGTTAAACATCGTAAAATTCATCAAATGGGTCTCGAAGAAAGGGATGAATCACAAAATTCATTAAACAGGGTGAGTAGCAACATTTTAGTAAGAAGCACCCAGGGACGATTCTGGATAAAAAAAATTTTTCGGAAATTCGCATCGCATTTTCGGAAATTGGTGGGGGGTGGGGTGTCGTGAGTCGGCGATCTTCGGACAAAAACGACGTTTTCCTGCTATCTTCAGACGAAACCAGCAATATTTTAGCAAAATCGGCGATTTATTGCGATCTTTTGCCCAAATCGGCGTTTTTTCCATGATCTTTTGAAGAAATCGGCGTTTTCTCATGTTTTTTTAAAGTGAAATCGGCGTTTTTCGACGATCTTTAGACAAAATTTGCTTTTTTACACGATTTTTTTCGAAAACGTCGTTTTATACCCGCAATCTTTTGACGAAATCGACGTTTTTTCCGTGATCTTTTGATGAAATCGGCATATTTTTTCAAATATGCTTTTGACAAAATATTTAAGCGATTTTTTATGGAAAACGGCGTTTTTTTCCCGCGATCTTTTAGCGAAATCGGCGTTATATCCGCAATCTTTAGACGAAATCGGCGTTTTCCCGCCGTCTTCAGAAATCAGAGTTTTATCTGCGATATTTGGTGAAATTGCAGTTTTTTCTGCGATCCGCACTGGAAATTCGCGTTTTTCATCGATTTTTTGACAAAGTTCGTTTACAAAAACATTGACGAAATCGTCTTTTTCCACGAAATATTGACGAAATGCATGCTATTTCGGCGATCCTATCACGAAATTTGCATTTCTACACAATTGTTTTTTCCGCGCGCAAAACCGTACAAGTTGTCAACTAAGCGGAACTGATAACCCAATTTCAAATTTTCGGAAGAGGATGCCTTAAATTTTCGGAAATTTCGGACGAGAATCACCCCTGGAAGCATCCATTTATGTACATATACGCATTACAGGGGTGATGGTGTGTGTTCCTGGTGTACCTTGGATTTCCGAGTTTTTCGATCGATCCTTTCGGTTTTATGATATCGTTACACTTAGTAAAAAATTCAAACATTAAAAAATATCGCGAATTTTGTCAAAAATTAAAAGAAAAAAAATGAATTTCTTAAAGGAATCGTGCAGAGAACAAATTTCCTTCTAGAATCCAGGAGTAAAAACGCAAATTCGTTTTAAAAAAGGCAAATTTTGTCAAAAAAAACGCGAAAAAAGAATAAATTTCATCAAAAAATCGCAAAAAGAAGATCAGTTTCGTTAAAAAATCGCAAAAACGATCAATTTTGTCATATAAGCGTGAAAAAACGACAGATTTCGCCACATAAGCCCGAAAAAACGACAATTTTCTAGAAGAAAAAACAGCAAATTTCACAAAAAATTCGCGAAAAAACAATCATTTTCATCATTTAAGCGCGAAAAAACGTCATTTTTTTTAAACGATCACGGAAAAACGGCAACTTTCATTAAAAAAAAAAAAATAAATAAATAAATCGTGTAAAAACAATCAATTTCGTCAAATAGACCCGCAAAAACGGCAAATTTTGTGAAAAGATCGCGAAAAAACCAGATTTCCTCAAAAGATCGCGATAAAATGAGATTTCTTCAAAAGATCGCGAAAAAGCCGCAAATTTTATCAAAAGATTGCGAAAAAAAAAAGTCATTGCTGGAGTGGAAATTTCTGTACAAAAACTGTTTTTGCTGCTTTAAAAACTGATTTTATTACGGCTTTTTCTTCTTAATTTCTTGCTTTTTCTAAAGCCGTTTTTTCTGTTCCAAAATTGTTTCAAATTTTGTTTTTGAGTGAATATGACCTTTGACATTAATATATTTTGCATTTGATAATTTTCAGGGGTTTTTTTTCCCTTCTTTTCTGGGGTTCATGAAATTTAAATCTTTTTAAAAATCCTTCGAAAAAATTTGATCTTTGGCAATATTTTGACTTTTTTTTTTTCAGAAAATTTTTGGTTTTCGCAATCTTTTGCGTTTTATCGTGATTTTTTGTAGAAATTCTTGATAAATATAGGGTAGTTTGAAAAAAACTACCAGGCCTTAAAGTGTAAAGAAAGACAGACATGGTGACTTCTGAATAAAAATGGCTAAGTTAAAACTAAACTATTTATTAAATTAAAAACATAATAAATGAACTAAGCCTTGCTACTTGCAAAGGCACAAACTAGCGTGACTAATGCAGCACACATCAACACATTGTAAAGCAAACAGAAGAGAAGAGACTCAGCTCTTCAGAAGTATTTATAGTTGCTTTCAAGAAGCTCAAAGCATGCGCAAAGCATGTGCAGTCTCAGCATCCAATCAGGAGCGGCACGTGGCGATGATGCAATACTCACGTAATGAATAAACACTTCCTGCAAACGGAAGTTACGTCAGAAGATAGAAAGAACTAGAAACATGAGAGATTGTTTACCTTAGACATTGCGCATCGCCGATATTACGATCGCGATCGATGTGCTAAGCAGGAAAGCAAAGAATACATCTCAGGGACGCGAGACCTAGGTGATAGAGATGAAAGATTAACTTTTTCACAACAGAAATTTCTGTATTTTCGCGATCTTTTGGTTTTTTTCGACGTAATATTCGAGATCTTTTTGCGAAATTTATGATTTTATCGCGATCTTTTAACAAAATGTGCGGTTTTTTCGTGAGTTTTCGTAAAAAATAAGTTTTATCGCGATCTTTTCACGAAAATTGTTATTTTATTGCAAACTTTTTTTTTTTTTTTACTTTTTTTTCTTTGTTTTTAGCGATGCAAATTTCTTCGTCGAAATTTGCATTTTTTCGCTTTCTTTAATAAAAATTTGAGACGGAATGTTTCAATTTTTTCGCGATTATTCGGCGAAATTTCAGCAGTTTTTTTGGTTTTCTGGTGAAATTTGTGGTTTTATCGCATTTTATTGATGAAATTTAGGGTTTTATTGCTGTTTTTTTAATCAAAATTTGCGGTTTCATCGCCATTTTCTGAGGAAATTTGTGGCTTAAATTCCGAGATTTTTCGGTAAAATTTGTGTGTGATTTGATCGCATTCTTTTGACATAATTTGCTTTTTTTTTCATAATCTTTTGAAGAATGTCTTTGGTTTTTCAACGAATTTTTTCAAATTTTTCTATGATATTTTTAGGTTTCTTCGTGATTCTTTATAAAAATTTGAGCATTTTCATGATCTTTTGACAGCACTGTGCGAAAAGGGGGGAGGAGAGTCACCCCGGGTACGGAAATTTTGGGGGGTACCAAATTTATACTACCAATGTCATTTTTCGTCTATTACAAGAAAACAGGGTGAGTAGCAACATTTTAGTTTAAAAAATAAGCACCTGTAAGCACACTTTTAGAGAAAAAGAAGCACCCAGGGACGATTCTGGATGAAAATTTTTTTTCGGAAATTCGCATCGCATTTTCGGAAATTGGTGGTGGTGGTGGTGGTGAGTGTCGTGAGTCCCCACCCCCTCCGGCGACCTTTGGACAAAATCGGCGTTTTCCCGCTATATTCAGACGAAACCAGCAATATTTTAGCAAAATCGGCGATTTATTGCGATCTTTTGTCCAAATCGGCGTTTTCCCATTTTTTTTAAAGTGAAATCGGCGTTTTTCGACGATTTTTAGACAAAATTTACTTTTTTACGAGATTTTTTTTTTCGAAAACGACGTGTTATACCCGCGATCTTTTGACGAAATCGGCATTTTTTCCGTGATCTTTTGATGAAATCGGCGTATTTTTTCAAATATTCTTTTGACAAAATATTTTTAAGCGATGTTTTATCGAAAACGGCGTTTTTTCCCGCGATCTTTTAACGAAATCGACGTTATATCCGCAATCTTTAGACGAAATCGGCGTTTTCCCGCCGTCTTCAGAAGAAATCAGCATTTTATCTGCGATATTTGGTGAAATTGCAGTTTTTTTCGCGATCCGCACTGGAAATTCGAAATCGTTTTTCATCGATCTTTTGACAAAGTTCGTTTACAAAAACATTGACGAAATCGTCGTTTTTCCACGAAATATTGACGAAATGTATGCTATTTCGGAGATCCTATCCAGGGCCTGTTTACCGAATAGGCCCATGAAGCCCATGCTTACCCACTGAAACAGAAAAGGGCCCCCAAATACTTTTCAAAGCTACTTTTTAGAAGGAAAAAAAATACAGTCAAAGTAAAAAAAAAAAAAAACTTTTTTTTTTGCAAAACTGTTTTTAACATATTTTGAGGTCCAAATATTCTTAATTGTATTTCTACATTTGTAAATGACGAAATTAATTGGTTATATATAATCATCTATATAATAAAATAGTCTTTCATATGGATATAGGAAGTTAGTTTAAATTTAATATTAATAGTGTTATATTTCCTCGAAGTTTTTATTATAAAATTTCAAAATATTTAAGCATAGAAAAAAGGATTTAATTAAAAAAAAAATAGTTGAGTAATAGGGGGGGGAGGGCCCTGTCGGACGTCGGGCTTCCCCTACTTCTAAGTCTTAAGCGGGCCCTGCCTATCACGAAATTTGCATTTCTACGCAATTGTTTTTTCCGCGCGCAAAACCGTACAAGTTGTCAACTATGCGGAACTGATAACCTAATTTCAAATTTTCGGAAGAGAATGCCTTAAATTTTCGGAAATTTCGGATGATGAGAATCACCCCTGGAAGCACCCATTTATGTACATATACGCATTACAGGGGTGACTGTGTGTGTTCCTGGTGTACCCTGGATTTCCGAGTTTTTCGATCGATCCTTTCGGTTTTTTGATATCGTTACATTTAGTAAAAAATTCAAACATTAAAAAATATCGCGAATTTTGTGAAAAATTAAAAGAAAAAAAAAACATGAATTTCTTTAAGGAATCGTACAGAGAACAAATTTCCTTCTAGAATCCAGGAGTAAAAACACAAATTCGTTTTAAAAAAGGCAAATTTTGTCAAACGCGAAAAAACGATCAATTTCGTCAAAACATCGCGAAAAAAAAATTTATCAAAAAATCGCGAAGATCAGTTTCGTCAAAAAATCGCAAAAAAACGATCAATTTTGTCATATAAGTGCGAAAAAACGACATATTTCGTCACATAAGCCCGAAAAAACGACAAATTTCTAGAAGAAAAAACAGCAAATTTCACAAAAAATTCGCGAAAAAACGTCAATTTTTTTTAAACAATCACGAAAAAACAGCAACTTTCATTTAAAAAAAAAAAAAAAAAAAAAAAAAAAAAAAAAAATCGAGCAAAAACAATCAATTTTGTCAAATAGACCCGCAAAAACGACAAATTTCGTGAAAAGATCGCGAAAAAACGAGCTATCCTCAAAAGATTGCGATAAAACGAGATTTCTTCAAAAGATCGCGAAAAAGCCACAAATTTTATCAAAAGATTGCGGAAAAAAAAAGTCATTGTGGGAGTGGAACTTTCTGTACAAAAACTGATTTTGCTGCTTTAAAAACTGATTATGTTGCGGCTTTTTCTTCTTAATTTCTTGCTTTTTCTAAAGCTGTTTTTTCTGTTCCAAAATTGTTTCAAATTTTGTTTTTGAGTGAATATGACCTTTGACATTAATATATTTTGCATTTGATAATTTTCAGGGTTTTTTACTTTGTATTAATTTTCAGGGTTTTTTTTCTTTTTCTTCTTTTCTGGGGTTTATGAAATTTAAGTCTTTTTAAAAATCCTTTGAAGAAATTTGATCTTTGGCCATATTTTGACAATTTTTTTTAATTTTTTTGCACAAAATTTTTGGTTTTCGCAATCTTTTGCGGTTTTATCGTGATTTTTTGTAGAAATTTGTATTTTCGCGATCTTTTGGTTTTTTTCGACGTAATTTGTAGTTATTCGAGATCTTTTTGCGATTTTATCGCGATCTTTTGACAAAATGTGCGGTTTTTCGCGAGTTTCCGTCAAAAATAAGTTTTATCGCGATCTTTTCACGAAAATCGTAATTTTATTGCAAATTTAACAAACTTAGTGTTTTTTAGAGATGCAAATTTCTTCGTCGAAATTTGCATTTTTTTGCGTTCTTTAATAAAAATTTGAGACGAAAATTTTCAATTTTTTCGCGATTATTCGGCGAAATTTCAGCAGTTTTTTCGGTTTTCTGGTGAAATTTGTGGTTTTATTGCAGTTTATTGATGAAATTTGGGGTTTTATTGCTGTTCTTTTAATCAAAATTTGCGGTTTCATCACCATTTTCTGAGGAAATTTGTGGTTTTATTCCGAGATTTTTCGATAAAATTTGTGTGTGATTTGATCGCATTCTTTTGACATAATTTGCTTTTTTTTTCATAATCTTTTGATGAATGTTTTTGGTTTTTCAACGAATTTTTTCAAATTTTTCTATGATATTTTTAGGTTTCTTCGCGATTATTTATAAAAATTTGAGCATTTTTATGATCTTTTGACAGCACTGTGCGAAAAAGGGGGGGGGGGTCTCCCCGGGCACGGAAATTTAGGGGATACCAAATTTATACTACCAACGTCATTTTTCGTCTATTACAAGAAAAAGTTGGGTAGAGGGGTCGTCAAATTTACAATTAGTCCCGCGCGCAGTTTTCTCTTCGCTCGCCCTGTCATTTGATAGATATATTTTCTTTATTGTTTTACGATGTTCGCAACTTATTTTGATCGATCGTTCGACGATATATTCAATTTTGGTATAATAAAAAACTCAAATGGCAATAATGAATAATCACACGTGCACACGAGAGTCACAAAAGACTGAGAATTTACGTTCAGAGTTCCGAGAATCAAAGGCTGAAAGATGAGGGAGGAGCTAAAAGTGGACAATAGGAACATTTCTGGGGTACGACGCAACATCGGCCGTTCTAGATAAGGAAAAGTTGTAGTTGTTTCGCTTTTATCGAAATAGTTTCGGTTCAGGATCGCGAAAATTAAAACAAGCAGTTCGTTCAAAAATAGGCATTTCAAGGGAGAGAGAAAAAAAAATAAGCACTCTGGGGGAAAAAAGAAGCACCTTGTAAGGACCTAACAAATTTGCTTTCAAAATAAGTACCTTGTAAGCACCTGTAAGCACCGCTACGCACCCTGGAAAAAGTTGGGTAGAGGAGTCGTCAAATTTACAATTTGTCCCGCGCGCAGTTTTCTCTTCGCGCGCCCTGTCATTTGATAGATATATTTTCTTTATTGTTTTATGATATTCACAACTTATTTTGATCGATCGTTCGACGATATATTCAACTTACTTTGGTATAATAAAAAACTCAAATGGCAATAATGAATAATCACACGTGCACACGAGAGTCACAAAAGACGGAGAATTTACGTTCAGAGTTCCGAGAATCAAAGGCTGAAAGATGAGGGAGGTGCTAAAAGTGGACAATAGGAACATTTCTGGGGTAAGAACGACGCATCATCGGCCGTTCTAGATAAGGAAAAGTTGTAGTTGTTTCGCTTTTATCGAAATAGTTTCGGTTCAGGATCGCAAAAATTAAAACAAGCAGTTCGTTCAAAAATAGGCATTTCAAGGGAGAGAGAGAAAAAAATAAGCACTCTGGGAAAAAAAGAAGCACCTTGTAAGGACCTGACAAATTTGCTTTCAAAATAAGTACCTTGTAAGCACCGCTACGCACCCTGATTAAATGATTGCAAAATTCGAAGAGAAAAAATTTCGGAAATTCACATCGCATTTTCGGAATTCCGCGAGTTACCCCTCCCCCCGCGATCTACAGACGAAATCGGCGTTTTCCCGCGATCTTCAGATGAGATGAGCGATTTATCTGCGATATTTTAGCAAAATCGGTAATTTATTGCGATCTATTGTCGAAATCGGCGGTTTTTCTGCGATCTTTTGACGAAATCGGAGATTTTTGGATGATCTTTAGACAAAATTTGCATTGTTACGCGATCTTTTCTCAAAACGGCGATTTATCCCCGCGATCTTTTGACAAAATCAGCGTTTTTTCCGTGATCTTTTGATGAAATCACCCTTTTTTTCCAAAGATCTTTTGACAAAATATTTTTAAGCAATCTTTTAACGAAAACTGCGCTTTTTTCCCCGCGATCTTTTATCGAAATCAGCATTATATCCACAATCTTTAGACGAAATTGACGTTTTCCCGCGGTCTTCAGACGAAATCAGCGTTTTATTCCGTAAGTTACATTCTTCCCACAGCGATTATCCGCAATCTTCAGACGAAATGAGCTAGCTATTTATCTGCGATATTTTAGCAAAATCTGCAATTTATTGCAATCTTTTGTGAAATCGGCGGTTTTTCCGCGATCTTTTGACGAAATCGGCGTTGTTCCGTGTTTTTTTTTTTAATTATGAAATCGGCTTTTTTTGACGATCTTTAGATAAAATTTGCATTTTTACGCAATCTTTTCTCGAAAACGGCGTTTTTCCCGTGATCTTTTGATGAAATTAGCCTTTTCCCCCTCCAATATTCTTTTGACAAAGTATTTTTAAGCGATCTTTTATCGAAATCTGCGTTATATCAGAAATCTTTAGACGAAATCGACGTTTTCCCGCGTTCTTAGTCGAAATCAGCATTTTATCTGCGATATTTGAAAAAATAGTCATTTTTTCTGCGATTCGCACAGGAAATTCGCGATTTTCAGAGACCTTTTGACAAAAACATCGACGAAATCATCGTTTTTCCACGAAATAGTGACGAAATGTGTGCTTTTTCGGCGATCCTTTCACGAAATTTGCATTTCTCCGAGATTGTTTTTTCCGCGTGCAAAACCGTACAAGTTGGCAACTATGCGGAACTGATAACCCAATTTCAAATTTTCGGAATTGAATGCCTTAAATTTTCGGATGAGAATCACCCCTGGGATTATACATGTTATTTTTCTCGCGAGAATGACAAAATTGTGATATTCTTCCCGCGACCGAATGACGAAGTTTATGATTTTTACCCCTCGAATGATTATGAATTTCGCATTTTTATCTGCCAAATTCACTTTCTTTTCAGTGTCCGACAGAAAAGTTTTGCAATTCTTGCCTGCGAACAATATACTGATTTCGTAACCATTTTTCCACGATAGTGCGACGAAATTGAAAATTTTTTCCCCTGCAAATGAGAGACAAATTTGGCCCTGCAGCAGAATTTTTTCCTGCAGTCTGCAACACATGTAAAAACTTAAAAACAGTCTGCAGACCAATCCCTCGCATTACATTATTTGCACTCAAACCTTCAAGTATTTGTGATAGACATAAAAGAAAAGTATACTTTAAAAAAGAAGTTGCCTTTGTTCTCAGAATTTTTAATGCCTCATACATTGTTCTAAAGAGGGGAGGGAGGCTCCTCTTTGACAAAATTTGCGGTTTTTTCACGATATTTTGACGAAATTTGCATTTTCTCGCGATCTATTAACGAAAACTACCGTTTTCTTGCGATCTTTTGAAAAAAAAAAAAAAAGCCATTTTTTCGCGATCTCTTGAAGAAATTTGCAGTTTTTTTGCGATTTTTTAACGAAAACTGCCGTTTTTTCGCGATTTTTTTTAAGACATTTGCCTTTTTTGCTAACTTTTGAAGAAATGTTACGTTTTTCCGTGATTTTTTGATGAAATTTGCCGTTTTTTCGCGTTCTTTTGAAGAAATTTGCCATTTTTTCGTAATTCTTTGATGAAAACTGACGTTTTTTCGTGATCTTTTAAAGAAAATTTCTTTTCAGATTTTTTGAAGAAATTTGCTATTTTTTTCGGGTTTTTTAAAACAAAATTTGTCGTTTTTCGCAATTTATTGAGAAAAATTACCGTTTTTTTGTGATTTTTTGATGAAAACTGCCGTTTTTTTCGTGATCTTTTGAGGAAATTTGCCTTTTTTTGCGATGTTTTGAGGAAACTTGCCGGTTTTTTCACGATCTTTTGAAGAAGTTTGCCGTTTTTGTGATTTTTTGAGGCAATTTGCCGTTTTTTCGCAATCTTTGGACGAAATTCGCGTGTTTTTCGCAATCTATGACGAAATAGATTTCTTTTCGAAGACTTCGTCGAAATTCGCGATACATTTTGTGTCCGAATTTTTGGATTTCGAACCGAAATTTTATAATTTTTGCTACATTTTTAACAGTTGAAAATTGGTCTGCAAACCTTCCCAAGAGACTGCGACGTACGTCACAGCGTTGTGCCGATTCTGCTCCCGGGAAATTCGGTATATTTTTTTCCGCGACTAAGTTTCACTATAGTTTCACGGAATTTCATGGTTTCATCCTAAGACAGATTAACATAATCCATGATTTTCCGCCGGTTTCCGACTGAACATTTTTGCGATTTTTACACGCGAACAGTTAACAAATTTTGAGATTTTTCTGCGACAAACTGACAAGTTTTCCGATATTTCCTCACGACACGACAAATTGTTGAAGTTCGCGATGTTTTTCCCGCTGTCAAAAGAGGAAAATTACGATCTTTTTCCTGCGATCGATCGATGGGTAAGGAAAATTAAAAAAAAAAAAAAAAAGCGAAAAAAGAGACTAAATTTGAAAAATATAGACTAAAAGAGACAAATACAAAAAAATAGCGAGAAAAGCGAGTTTAGCGACTCGCTCCGAGGCCTGTAATTCTGAGTAAAAGAAAAAATATATATGAAATTCACAGCAAAATTTCTGAAAGATTAAAATTGAGGGGGATGGATACTAATTTTGAATTTTTTCTGCGATCCTTTTGCGAATTTTTTTTTTTTTTTTTTCTAATCCTTTGGTGAAATCCATGTTTTTCCTGCGATCTTTTGACTAAATTTGTTTTTTCTGCAAATTTTTGACAAAATTTGCTTTCTTTTAGCAAAATTTGAGTTTTTCCATGATCCCTTGACAAAATTCCCAATTTTCTGCAATAGTTTGATGAAAGGAGTGTTTTTCTGTTAAGAAAATTACCTTTTTCCCCCGGCATTTTAATAAAAATTTCGGGTTTCTTCACGATCTTTTAATGAAATTTGTGGATTTTTTTTTTTTTTTTTTTGATTCTGATAAAATCGGTGATTTTTTTTCTGTGAACGATTGATAAAATTGCTTTTTTGACACCATTTGCCGAAATTCGTAACATATTTTAAGCTCAAATTTTTGAAAAGACAATCATTAAAATTTTTTGAAATCTAATGCCTTAACATTTCAGAAAATTCAGAACAGCATCGTTAATCTTACACAAAGAAGGAAAATTCCACATAAAAAATTGAATGGAATTTTCCAAATTTAGTTCATGCACTGTGATTCGCATGTGAATGCTTTTTTAAATTTTTGTGAAAACCAGGATTTTTTTCCCTTTGAGAATTCTGCAAAATCAGTCACGGGGAAAAAAAAAATTCCATTGTTTTGTGATCTGACAAAATTTGCTGTTTTGCAATCGGTTGAGAAAATCCGCCTTCATTTTCACGATCTTTTGATAGATGAGATTTTTTTTTAAATGAAATTTGCTGTTCTGCACGTTCTTTGGGCCCCCCCCCCTCTCCCCCAAGATTTTGACGAAGTCTGCCTTTTTCAGAACTCGTCGCTTCTTAGAGACTCATTTTTGGAACTTGTCGCTTCTTAGAGACTCATTTTCGGAACTCATCGCTTCTTAGAGACTCATTTTCGGAACTCATCGCTTCTTAGAGACTCATTTTCGGAACTCGTCGCTTCTTAGAGACTCATTTTCGGAACTCGTCGCTTCTTAGAGACTCATTTTCGGAACTCGTCGCTTTTTGGAGATGAGTTTGGGCTTTTTGGTTTCATTTGAGTTCATCTGGCTACACGAGTTGTGGACACAGAAGGAAAAAACAAAACTGCCTTTTTGGCACAGAAACAGTCAAAATACAGTAAAGCATCGTTTATTCGACGTTTTACCGTGGTCCCAATTCATTCTTATCCAATTTAATGTTAAAATACATCATTTATACAACGCACAATATCGTTTATACGTCGATTTTTTGATTTTGTACTTGTTTATTTTTCCTGTGTATTTTAAAAACGGACAGAATTTGGCTGCTGTGAATGACAGATTCACATATTTGGATAAAATGCACTTTAATCCAATCCTTAATAATGGTTTTTTCTGCTGTATTATTGATGTGCCAAATCTGGTATCCATGTCTCACCCTGAGAGCCGCTCTCTTTGGTAACCTCCAAGAGGAAGAATATTTTTTCCTTATGTTTGTGAAAGTCTTTGAGCATGCGCTGTTAATTTCTCTGTATAAAGTTTTTATTGGTAAATAAGAAAAGAATTCACTAGAAAACTTAACTAGCGTTCACGCACAGAATATTGGTGCAAAATGTGTTTTATTGTTACCTCTAGTTCTATGAAGTGAATGGTCAAACTGAATGGGCAAGTTTATCTTTTTCCTGCCAAGTCAATAAGATTTTTTTTTTTTTTACTATTCTTACTTTTTTGTACTGTTTTTAGCCATGCCTCGAAAACCAAATCCATCTTAGTAAAAGAAAAAATTGAAATTCTGAAAGATTTTGACAGTAAAGATTTGCTGGTAAAATTTAGGTCACGATTCAAGATTGCCATTGTGACATCGTCATTTGGTTGCAGACAGTAAAAATTTGGTCAAAAGTTGACTTAACTAAAATTATGGGCATTACAGTTTCTACTTTGAAGACTATTATTCATGATCGTAAAAAAAAAAAAAAAAAAAAAAAAAAAAAAAATGAAGAAAAGAAAATCCTATGGATTTTTGGCATAAAAAAATGCGAGTGCAAGAGGGTAAATTTCCTGAAATAGAAAAAGTTTTGCTCAAGCTTTTCTTTCAGTGTCATGCGTTGAACATTCCAGTAAGTGGTCCGATGTTAATGGAAAAAGTGAAAGAAATCGCAATGAAATTGAATCTGTCAGACTGATTTTATAACAGGGTGATTCCAGAAATTTAAAACGCACCATAGGATCACGTGTCAAGTTGCAAGTGGTGAATCAAGAGATATTCCACTTGATTCTGTTGAAGAATGGCTCAAAATTCTGCCCAGCATAAGTGAATATCAACCTAAAGACATATTTAATGCCAATGAGACTGCTCTTTATCATCTGATGCCGAATCGGACTTTAGCTTTTAAAAGACGAAAAATGTGAAGCTGGTAAAAAAAAAAAATAAATAAATAAAGATTGCCTTACTGTGCTCCTCCGTACAAACAGTGTTGGAAGTGAAAATTTCACTCCTTTAGTGTTAGGAAAATTAAAAAACCTAGATGTCTAAAGAACATCAAAACAATACCACGGATAATGTCAATAATAGGGCCTGGATGACAACCAAAATTTTTACTAGATGGCTGAAAAAACTTGGTAATGTTATGAAAAGGCAAAAACGAAAAATTTTGTTATTCATCGACCAATATCCATCGCACCCACCAGATACTAATTTTTTGGAAAATATAGAAATTCACTTTTTTCCTACAAACTGCACTAGTCACCTTCAGCCACGTGATTTGAGCCTGATTAAGAATTTTAAAATGCATTATAGAAAGCAGTTAGTGCAACTCTCTATTCGAAGCACTGAAGACTCTAATCCCAAGAAAATAAATGCGATTTCGTTGGCTTGATCTCAGGTAAGAAAGACAACACTAAAAAACTTTTTTAAAAGTGGGATTTGTGCATCAAAATTCTGATAATAATGATGTGATATAAGCGACGATGATGATACAATAATCAATGAAGATGACTGGAATTTGCTCAGAGCAGAGACATGAAGACGTGGATTGCGATAAAGATTTAATAACTTAAACGATTTGCAGTGTTGATGAGCTTATTCAGATTTCTCAGTCTGAATCGCATAGTGACAGCAGAGATGACGAGGAATGTCAAGAAATTGTTTCTCCATCATTTCAAGTTCAAGATGCTGTGAATTGTATTGAAACATTAAGAACTTACTTTCTTTGCCACAATACTAGCGAAAAAACTTTTCAGGATCTTGTCTCATTGAACAAATCTTCAATTACAACTCAACAACAGTCATCACATCAAACAACCATAGACAATATTTTAAATATTACGCAAAATGATCAATAGAAAAATTAAAGTTACGTACGTTTAAATTGTTTACTATATTTTTTCCTTGTTTTTTAAAATTTAATTTATAAATTTGAAACAATATGTTAATCATTAAAATTAAATGAAAAAAATTCTAGTTTTAGATGAAAAAATAGATTATACGACGTTTTTCGGAAGTCCCTTCGGCGTCGTATAAATAATGTTCCACTGTAACTCATTTGTAGCAGATATTTTCTTTTGCTGGAAGTTGATGTAATCGGCGAAGATCTGTGACCCATGAAAGTATAAATCAAATCGGCGAGATGTCTCATTTGACGTATTTTTTCCATTGACAAAAGAAAAAAATGACATGCCAGATTCCCCTCCCCCCACAGACATCCAGATAAATATTGTAAATTTCCCAATTTACAAAAAGTCTGATGAATCTCATTACTATCATAAGTGTCAAGGGAAAAAAAAAAAAAATCCTGAATTTTGATAAAAGGTTTGGAAAAAAAAAAGATGTATTTTGTTAAAAAATCCCTGAAATAATGACTGCCATTAATTGTTCACGGTAATATATATATATAACGAATTTTGACAATTAGTGGCAGAAAAAAATATTTTGTTAATCTGTCAACGGAAAATTTGCGAAGTAATGCAAAAAATGTGAATTTTAAGAAACAATCTAAGGGGGGGAAAAAATCATAATTTGTGATTATGGAAAAATTACAAAATCTCCTTAAGAAATTGTATAAACAGATCGCAGAAAGAAATAACTATTTTCGTCAACCGACTGGGAAAAATATCGCGGACTCAATATTCATAATGGAAAAATCTAATCTCCACAAACAATCGTGGAAAAAATCCTTTATTTTTGTCAAAAGTCGCGAAAACAAATACAGATTTTCTTCATTTGATCGTCATTTCATCAATTGAAATCTATAGACTCCCCCCTAAACCCCCATTTTAGAAGGTTTTGAAAACAATTTGACTATTTAGAAAATGCCTTTCTACAATTTGGTATGTGACAAATTTTGCAAGCGCTATCTTTAGAGCCAAAGGTGGAATTTAATAAAGCTTCAAGCAGTGTTCTCGCTGACATTTGACCAACGTTAGTAATTTGGCTAATTAAAATTAAAAAACATTCGCCAAATGAAAAAAGTATTCGCCAAATATATTCGACGTGTATCACAATATATATATGTGTGTGTATATTTGATCCTTTAATGTAGCCTTTTTTTTTCCAATATATTCTAAAATAACCTAATTTTTATATCTGCACCAAAAATTGTTATTAATCTAATTTCAACTATCCGCTACAAATTAAAAATACGTATGTGTGCATATGAAAGACGAAAAAGAAAAGAAAGAAAAAGCAAAAATTGAGCACTAGCCATTTGGCGAATCTAATCGCTTGTTTACTCGCCAAATGAAAAATTTAGTCGGAATTTGGCGCAAAGGCGAGCAACAGCGAGAACACTGGCTTCAAGTTAGGCCATGAAATAAAATTAGTGCTTATTTGGTTTCGGTGTAAACTGCTCTACGGGAAAGCAATGCTAAGCTGCAGATCAGACTGTAGTTTAAAAGATAAAAAGATATACATTCATGGTGTACCTTAGAGTTTTACTATAACTTTCATGAGAAACAAAAGATATATGGGTTCTTAAGAAATCCAGAAGGTATTATACCCCTATATACCCTGCACTACATCCCTGCTGCAGATTTCTGAGACAGCTGTATATCAAAAACTAATCCATGGAATTTCATCTTCTTGGATAGACCTTGACATAAATAGATCCTTACAGTCTTAGGTGTATTATGATCCAAAAACTATTATTGTTATGGCTTGTTTCCACACTTTGTGATAAATATATCTCAAGAATGAATAGATGGTCATTTAATTTTATATTGCACACGATTTAATTTATACAAAAGAGTTTTGTAACAATTCCACTAATTTATATCAGTTCTAAGTATAGGGCAAAACTGGAAGATTTACTGGCCAGTGGTACCAGTTTCATCAATGGCCACTTTTGTTAAAGTAGTAGCCACTTTATTTAAAA
Organism: Maratus speculifer; assembly: GCA_964019185.1. Classification (NCBI taxonomy): domain Eukaryota; kingdom Metazoa; phylum Arthropoda; class Arachnida; order Araneae; family Salticidae; genus Maratus; species Maratus speculifer. Next base: position 182,984,556 of record OZ025296.1, on the reverse strand, counting down.
ACACTAAACAGTAAACTTTAGTTAAAATTTCTATTAGTATTAACCTAAAATTCAATAGCAGAAATAAATATGCTAATATAAATATATAGCAAACAGAAAAAACATGATGGAATGCAAGAAAATTTTGCTCTCTAATTGTAGCAAAGTGGTCGCTGACAGTTAATTTTTTAGTAGCCACTTTTTTACATTCACTGGCCATGTGGCCGGTGGCTAGTGTTAATTTTGTCCTCTAGTTCTAAGGCTTAATCTATTTTTAGTGAAATTCAGGAACATTGCAATTTAGAGTAAGATTATTTTACAGAAACTCATAACTGGATTCAATTTAATTACTTTGAAAACATACAGTTAAATGAAAAGAAAATGCTTGTAATAGTCTATTTTTTAAATATTAAGATTATTCAGTTTCACACTTCATATATGCAAATGCAGGTATTTTGATAGTTAATCAGAAACCGTTAGGTGAAAAAAAAAAAAAAAAAAAAAAAACATAAAACAACTTTATTAAATGCTAGGAAATGAAAAACATAAAAATTGATAGTTGAACAGATAAACATTTTCTAGGTGAAAACAATCTTTACTAATAAAAAAAATACATTTTATAAAGAAAGATTAAAAAAAAACAAACCAGTGCCTTTTCTTGTAGCCAATAGTATGGCACCAGTTTAAAAAATCTTACCAGAAAAAAAAATCTCTCAATGAAGAGCTTCAAAAAAATGAGGAATTCTGGAATAAAAAAAATCGCAAATATTTAATAAATAAAATAAAGCATTTAAAGATTAAGTTAGATAAATGTGACATAAAAAATACTACGCATAAAAATATCAAATAAAAAGTAAGTTGTTTATGGACACCACAAAACAGGCTTTTTTTTTTTTTTTTTTAAAGACCTGTATTGAAATATAGAAAAAGAAAAGGAAAAAGACAACTATTATAAAGAGAATTTTTTCCATGTGCACATATCTCTATTAATGTTTGTTAAGCTGAGAAAAAAGGAAAACTATCTGAAGCAATAGTTAGGCTATTATTTCACATGAAAAACTACCTTGCATATTCAAATTTATATACTTAAAATTTGAGAATTAGATTGCAATAATCTAATGCAAATATCTTTAAATGTTAACACTTTATGAACAGCTTAAGAAACTTAAATTACATAATCAGTACAGTAAACATTAAAATTATTTTAATAGCAAATGACTAACTTCACTCACACTTATTTAATAATTACCAATCTATCATTTCTCAAGTTATACCTGAAAGTCCTGAAGCAGAGGTCTTCAAATCAGGGTTGGGTTTTTTATGTCAAACTAGTTTTTGACACGACAAACGTCAAAAACTGGCTTAAACAGTCAAACATTTTCAGAAAACGAGGGAAACATTGAATAAGTCTTAATTTAAATAATTTTTTATTTAACATTAATTATTGTAATTTAATAATAATAAAAAATTAAATTAATTGTAATAAAACATTTATGTATTTTAGAATGTTCCAACAGAAGAAAATGATTTTGTACAATTAATAATCAGGTTCAATTTTACCCCACAGCATCCTATAGCACATAAACAATTTAATACATTTATTTACACCCAAACGATTTCTGAATTTAGAGTGTATGGAGCCAAAATTAGAAAATACTCTGATTTGATGTGGAGCTATAAACAACTTGATAGCAGAACCATTGCTAGTTGAGCAAGTTTGGAGGCAGGCAAAATTTTCAAATTTATGACCCCCCCCCTCCCCCCCCCCAGGAAATGGTAATACAGTCGAACCTCGTTAACATGAACCACAAGGGGGATCAAAATTCTTTTCATGTTAACAGTAATTCATGTTATCAGTATCATACCTTTGTATTCATCTTTCTAGGGAACTATGAAAACAATTTATGTTAAAAGTAATTCACATTAAGCATGTTCATGTTAATGAGGTTTGACTGGATACAATACAGTAATAAATAGTGAATTTTTAACATTACATCTAATGTTGTATATGTATGACAGATATTTAATTTGAAATTTTACAGATCAGTGCAGTATTTGAGGTTTCTGATGACATTTTTGACATGACGGTTCAAACCAGATAAACCCACACACTATCAAAAACTTGCCAACTGCCAAGCCTGTTTCAAACCCATGGCATGTAGTGTATCAAATATTGTGAAAACAGGGGTGATTCTCGTCCGAAAATTCCGAAATTTCCGAAAATGTAAGGCATTCTCTTCCGAAAATTTGAAATTGGGTTATCAGTTCCGCATAGTTGCCAATAGTACGGTTTTACGCGCAGAAAAAACAATTGCGTTGAAATGCAAAATTCGTGAAAGGATCGCCGAAATAGCATACATTTCGTCAATGTTTTTGTAAACGAACTTTGTCAAAAGATCGATGAAAAACGCGAATTTCCTGTGCGGATTGCGGAAAAAACGGCAATCTCTCCAAATATCGCAGATAAAACGTTGATTTCTTCTGAAGACCGCGGGAAAATGCCGATTGCGGATGTAACGCCGATTTCGTTAAAAGATCGCTGGAAAAAACGCCAATTTCGTTAAAAGATCGCTGGAAAAAACGCCGTTTTCGATAAAAGATCGCTTAAAAATATTTTGTCAAAAGAATGTTTGAAAAAATACACCAATTTCATCAAAAGATCACGGAAAAAAGGCCGATTTCGTCAAAAGATAGCGGGAATAAAATGCCGTTTTCGAGAAAAAATCGCATAAAAATGCAACCTTTGTCTAAAGATCGTCGAAAAAACGATGATTTCACTTTTTAAAAAAAAATGGGAAAACGCCGATTTCGTCAAAAGATCGCAGGAATAAAATGCCGTTTTCAAGAAAAAATCGCGTAAAAAATGCAAATTTTGTCTAAAGATCGTCGAAAAATGCCGATTTCGTCAAAAGATCACGGAAAACCGCCAATTTCGGCAAAAAATTGCCGATTTTGCTAAAATATTGCTGATTTCGTCTGAAGATAGCGGGAAAACGCCGATTTTGCCCGAAGTTCGCTGGAAGGGGGGGACTCACGACCCCCCCCCCAATTTCCGAAAATGCGATGCGAATTTCCGAAAAAAAAATTTCATCCAGAATCACCCCTGTGTGAAAATTTTTCTAAGCCTTTTATTAAAGCGTCCTTCTTCAGATAAAAAAAATAAATAAGGGGGACAACTACTTAATGTACATGAATTTTGATCACATCAACACAAATGCAAAAGCAATTTTTTTTTTTTTTTTTTTTTTTTTTTCTGTTTTCTGATCAAAAAAGTCTGCAGGAATTTTTCTCATTTCCAATTGATGATCCCCCCCCCCCCCAGCTATTGAGCAATGACTTTCCAGAGGTGATTCTGAGTTTAATAAAAAAAGAATTATGAAATTAACAGGAAATTTTCTAAAAGATTAGAGGAAAAAACTATTCCCAGCTTTTTTTTTTTTTTTTGCGCAACTATTGAAATTTACGGTTTTTACATGATTTTCTGACAAACTATTCAGTTATTGCGTGATCTTTTGACACAATTTGTTTTTTCACAAATTTGTCAAAATGTAAGGGGTTTTTTTTTTCATGATTTTTTGGTGAAATTTGCTATTTTATCACAATTTTTTAACAGAATTTATCGCTTTTTCATATTTAGGCTAAAATTGCCATTTTTAACGACCTTTTGAGGAAATTTGCCTTTTTCTATGATCTGATGGAATTGGCGAATTTTTTTGCATGGTTGATTTTTTTTTTTTTTTTTTTAACCAACTGCTTTAGTTTTTCAGAAAATTCAGGATCCCTGTGAATATCTATTTTTTTGTTTGATTGAATGGTGAATTTTTTTTAGCCGATTACTTGAAATGTTCTGCAGAGAAGTTTGTTGTTCTGCGATGTTCGTGTCACACTTTTAAGCATATTCTGCTTTAGGGCCCCTTAGCCTCAGGCCTCAGGGATGCTGCGGATGCACTTATAGCACATAAAATATGCAAAAATTCGGCAACGGGACGTAAAGAAAATGAAGCTTGCGCGTCCCACGGAATGCGTAATTTTCATCAAAAAATCGCAAAAAAGAAATTTTGTTAAAAAATCACAAAATAATGAATAATTTCCAGCAAATATCATCAAAAAATTCATGAAAAAAAGGGTTAATTTTGTTACGAAATTGCGAAAAAACAAATTTCGTCCAAAAATCATGATAAAATGACAAATTTCGTCCAAAAATCATGATAAAACGGCAAATTTTGTTGAAAGATTCGCGAAAAACATCAATTTTCATCAAAAAAATTGTGATAAAACAGTAACATTCGTCACACGTTTGCGAAAAAAAAGGCACATTTCGTCAAAAGTTCGAGAAAAAGGGCACATTTTGTCAAAGAATCGCAAAAAAGGCAAAATTCGTTAAAAAATCGCGAAATAACAAGCAATTTCCTGTAAATTTCGTCAAAAGATTCACGAAAAAAAATGGCTAATTTTGTTACAATATCCCGAAAAACAGGCCAGTTCCCCAAAAAATCGCGAAAAACCCCAACAAATTACATACAAAAATCGCGATAAAACTGCAAATTTTGCCCAAAAATCACTATAAAATGACAATTTTCACCAAAAAATCATAATAAAGCTGTAACTTTCGCTAAAAGATCATGAAAAAACAGCAAATTTTGCCGAAAAATCGCTTTAATCTCAAATTTCGTCAAAGGGGCACTAAAAAAAGTCAATGCCAGGATAGAATTTTTCGATTGTTCCAAATCTTTTTGAGTGAATGTAACGTCTGAAAACACCCATTCATTAAATAAAAAGCACCCCTTTACTCAACAAAAATATTCTTTTTTCAGGAAAAATGTATTTTTCAATAAATCAGTTTTACCTCTTTTTAAAAGAAATGCGAACAATAGTGTTACTTGTTATCTTCTGCACTCAAATAAGCATTATTTTATAATTTATATCTTGCACATTTATTTTTTTAAAAGTAAAGAAAATTTCTCTTAATAGTTTAAAAAAATTATATTGGAAAATTATTTATACATTATTCAGGGCGGGATGGCGGGATTCGCGCCCAAAATGTTGAAATCCCGCCCAAAAAAATATCATAGGCGGGAGGCTCTCGCCCAAAATAAATCGCGAATTTTCCGAAAAATTCTGAATTTTGAAACTACGATTAGCTTTCACGATCTTTTTGCGAATTTTGTGATATTTTCGTGTGAGTTTTACTGCGAAAAATTGTTGGAATTCACGATATTTTTACACAACCGATCGTCAAATTTCACATCTTTTTCCCGCGGTCGATTGACATGTTTCGTGCAATTTTTTGTCGCGAGAACAGAGTAATTCTGTTTCGAATTCTCCAAAAAATTAACGCACTCGATTCCAAAAGTTATAAAACATTGTTTTTCAGCACGGAAATTCGATAGTTATGTCCGAATTTCCAGGCTAATAACTGATTTTTCACAGCTTTTGAGCCGAGCTCAATTGCATATTTTCACAATCAATTTCATCAGCATCAATCGTTCGTAGAAAATGGAAAAGCAGAAAATTTCTTTAGATTATCGTGATAGAAATGCCAATTTTCTCAAAGAATCATGAAAAAAAAAAAAAATCACTTTTCCGAGAGATTGCGAAAAAATTTTCATAAAAAAAAACTAAGACAAACGAGGCTTTCGACAAATATCGTGAAAAAAAAAAAAAAAAAAAAAAAAAAAAAAATGCAGACTTTGTAAAAATATTGCAAGAATAAAGCAGACTCAGTCAAAATATCGCCTGAAAAACACGGATTGCGTCAAAAGATTGAAAAAAAAAAAAAAACGCAATTTTCGTCAAAATGTTATGGAATAAAAATGCGATTTTCGTCACAAAATCACGTGAAAAAAAGCCATTTTCGTCGAAAGATCGCGAAAAAATGCTATTTTCGTCAAAATATCACGAGATGATGCAGATTTCGTCAAAATGTCGCGAGAAAAACGCAGTTTTCGTTGAAACATCGCACGAGAAACTCCGAATCCGTCAAAACATCGCGAGAAATATGCAGATTCCTTCAAAATATCACAAGGAAAACTCAGATTTCGCGAAAAGATCGCGAGAAAACCGTGATTTTCGCAAAAAGATCGCGATAAACTGATTTTCATCAAAAGATCTTGAGAAAAACGTGATTTTCATCAAAAGATCGCGAGAAAACACGATTTTCATCAAAAGATCGCAGAAAAAATACCAATTTCGTGATAGAATTTCAGAAAATTTGCTGTAATATTGTTTTTAACAACTTTTTTGCAAATTAAACATTAGCTTGCCATGTTTGTTAATTGATGTTTTAAGTGAAAACATGTTAAAATTTAAATTGGACTAACTGGCTAAGATTGCCATGTAAAACATGCTGTCAGAAGTATGAACTTAAAATAGAAATTTTAATTTCAGAACTACTTATAATATTTGCATAAATGGATTCACTCTGAACTCTTCTCCCCCTCAAAAAAATAAAATTAAACAGGATTTAAATAAAAGTATCAACAATTTTTTTTGTGAATAAAATAAGCCTCCTAATTATCTTACACATGTGTTATTTAAAAGAGTTTCTCATTTTCTGGTTTACACGCTTTTCTTCTTTTTCTTTTTTTCTAACTTCTTGAAGTCTCATGCCTGTTATTCTGAAATATTGATAAAAATGATTCAGTGGTGTTTTGTCATGTCTGTATTCGTGTAACTCTTTAAATAGCACATAAAATAACAATAGGTTTTAAAGATTTTTTTTTCTTCCTCCCAAACAGTTCAACTCCCCTCCATTTGTAAATGTTGGGAGAGAGACTCTCCTCCTCTGGAAAATTGAATTTCAAGCCCTGTTATTATTAAAACAATTATTGCATTTAATTTTTCTTTTGCAAATGAACAAGTTCAATTTTTGCATCTAAAAATATGACTTATTAGTTGGGACCCGCTTTTGTAAAAAAGGCTCTCACAATTTTAGAAGTCCTGGGTCCCCAGGACCCAGGATTTTTCAAGTCCAGCGGTATCACTCGGTTTAATGAATTTTATACAACACCCCTTATTACTTGAGGAACAGAAGGGAAGGGGGTCTTCTATATTCATGCTTTCCGAATGGATTACAGTAAAGCATACCCATATTCTTTTTAAAATACATAAGTTGCGTCATAATACTAGACCCTCCTTCTCCCTTGCTTCTCAAGAAACAAGGAGTACTGTATTAAAGCCACTGAACCTGAGGTTCCTCTTGTATTAAATCCTGAACTAATAGTTCTAGTAAGGCAAAAACCATGCCAATTTGGCGATTTTTGAAAATCATGTCAAGGAGATTGTTCTAAAATCACACCATAAAAATTTGCCTTATTTAATGAAAAGAAAATTCAATCATCAGATATAGGGACTGGTACTTAAATTTGTAGTGCTAAAACACTGAAAATTAATTTATTGATGCTTACGATCCCTGTGACCAGGACTAAAATTCCGCAGACTAAAATTTGTCGCCAATCTGTTTTCCATCAGCAGCTGCAGTGACTCTTTACTCTTATGACAGCCTTAAGATTAATAATTTGATAGTATTACAGAGTTTCCGCCAGATTTAAAAAAAAGGCAGGGAGCTACTGCTCTGAAAAGGGCACTCTTTACATTTTTCAGGGCACTTTTATAGAGTTGAATCAAGAATCTAGCAGTTCAAAAAGTTTTTAAAAGATCTTGAAAAAAAAAAAAAAAAAAAAAAAAAAAGGCAAATATTGATAAAAGATCTTGAAAAAACGGCCAATTTCGTTAAAAGATCATAAAAACAGCAGTTTTTGTTAAAAGATCACAAAAAACGGCATATTTTGCTTAAAAAGTCGGGGAAAAAACAAATCTTGTAAAAACATAGCGAAAAAACAGAACTTTTCACAGAATTCTCCGTTTTATTGCGATTTTTGGACGAAATTTGCCGTTTTTCTCGGAAATCTTTTGACGAAATCTGACGTTTTATTGCTATTTTTTGACGAAAGTTGCCATCTTTTGCGACTCATTTAACAAAATTTTTCATTTTATCACGATTAATGGAAGAAATGTCATTTTTCCACGATTTTTTGAAAAAATCTGCTGTTTTGTGACTTGTTTGACAAAACTAGCCATTTTTTTTGCAAATCTTGCAGGAAATTAGTCGTTATTTCGCAATTTTTAACGAAAATTGCTGTTTTTTAGCGATTTTATGACAAAATTACCCATCTCACGGGACGCGTTGAGGCCATTTTTGCATTCTGTCGCCGATTTCTTGTGTAATTTACGCGATAGCGCGTTTGGATCATCGCTGGAGAGCTGCGTTTTTTCAAGTGTGGGGCAAGAAGGGCGCTATATATATATATTTTTTTTGAATGAATGACAAGAGGGGCGCTATTTTTTTAAACTAAAGGGCAGGAGGGGTGGAGCGCCCCCCTGAAACCCTCTGAGGGAAACTCTGGTATTATAAGAGCAACTGGCATTCTGAGATAAGAAATCACAATATTGAGGATTGGGGCGTTTCTAAATAGATTAATAAAGTAACTGAAAATAATTCACCCCTTTCTATCATGGATTTTGGCTTTATATTTTAAAATTAATATTAATTTAAATAGCATATATTTTAAACTATGGTTTTTAATTTAAATTACCAAAATAACAATTTTATTAAACATTACATTATTTTGCAGAAAATTTGATCCAATATTTAAGTGCACAGAAAGTTTTTGCTTTTTTTACATATTGGCGCATGCAATCACATCAATTTTAAAACAATAAATATGAAGCTTTCTTTTTACCACTATATAAAGTCTCATTATTGTTATTAATTTTATCTCAAGTTTTCTACGCTACATTTTGACATAGAAATCCCAAATCTACAATCTGTCACTTGCTAATTTAAGATAGAATGCCAGATATGACATACACTTTTTAAATGCCAGAATTACAAAATTTTAATTGATATATCGCTAATTAGAAAACTTAAAGCTAAGATTAGTTGCAGGTTTGCCTAAACAGAGAACACTAAAAACATAAGAACACAAGTCAAACGATGACCGATGAGTCTTAAGAAAAAATTTGTTTGCATAAAATACAGATTCTGGATTGACCTCCACCTTCAGTATTTCTATTTTCTTAACAAAAATTTACAAAGTGCACCGAAGAAATTTAAAATTACTTTCAATTCAGAGATTTACTAGCGTATTTATAATACAAAATATTTCACATAAAATTCAGAAGCAAGAAAGTAAGAGGTAGAATAACAATATACAGTGATAGCAATAAGAATATGACCAGTGTAAAAAAAAATTCCGCATTCCAATCAAAATAGCCCTCGTTTAACTGCATTCACACTTGAAAAGTCTCCCATATCCGCTCTTAGACACTCTTTCAAAAAAGTACGTATTTAGTACAAAAGATTTTTTTCTCCTTAATAAGCGGTATAGTCATTTTTCAACCACAATTATGAAATAACCAATTTAGTAACGCGAAACTAATTGTTTTTTTGTAAATTGCAATATGAAGTCCCTAAATAATGTTCTCAGCAAAATGGCGTTACCCTCAAGCAAACAATAAAAATGCTACTTCGTCCCACAATGAACATTTATATGCAAAACAGCACACTAAAAAGAACTTTAAGAAAAAAATGAATACTTACAATGTAAATGTATTTCATGGAAATCGTTTTCTAAATACCAAACTATTGAAATAAGCCGGTAACACCAACACGATCCTCAACCTCAAAGCCGATCAAATTAATCGAATTTGCACATTAATCATGAACATGGATAATAAGGATCTTTCTCGTAAAAGGCTTAAAAACATCTTTGTAAAACGTAAATCGATGCACAGCAAGCGCTACCTACTGGACAACGTTCATTGGCCGACGTTCAAGATCAAACAAATGATTGGTAAAAGTAAACGAACCAAGCAGGACCATGCTATATCAGCGCTCCTGTTTTTAGTCTGCTTTTTTGCCTGTTTCGGAAGAGATCCTTATCCTCTATGTTCACAGCTCACAGAGGAGCCGCGGGAGCCGCAAAATGTTGCAGGTGCGGATCAATGGTGCGGATATCAATATGCTAAAAATAAAACTGTAACTGCTGAATTTTAAAAATTTCTCAAAGAGCTTAAAAATTAGAACTTGGTTAGAAACTCCTTTTCTATAAATATTACCACAGTTTAATATCGCTGAGCTCCATTGTGACGTCATCGTCACACCCTATCAACCAACTTGATAATATTGTGAACATTTTGTTTGTCCATTGGTTTTTTTCATCGGGTTTTCTTGATTTTTCTCCCCTGCGATCATATTAGTTAAAAAAATCGGTGATTTTATTTGATTAGAGAGAGCGGGATGTGCGACTTTTTACGTCGTAAGAAACGTGGTCCAATGAATGATTCTCTGGTGATCAATTAGACGTGACGTCAATTGCCTCACTCTCGTACACGGACTTAAAGGTTTTTATTGTTATTATTTTTATTATTATTTATTATTTTTTTTAACACAGAATTGAATAAATACTCTCTCCAAAATTATAAAATTTTGAAAATAAGTCATATTATTTTAATTAAATGATTTTTTTTTTTCGATTTCAAAACATAATCTTCAGCAGATATCGCACAGGCCCGATGCGTATGCATATTTCAGATGTGTATATTGCTGGGACGATTACTGTTTCTAAACCAATAGGAGAGCGTCATTATCACGGTCAAGTACACGCCCACACAGTTTGATTGACAGGAACTCGTGGACAATTGACGGTGCTAATTATAACGATAATCTGTTGCGGATGAAAGTGAGCTGACTGGCTGAATGGTTAGAGCGTTGAGCTTGAAACCGGAGGATATGGGTTCGAGTCCATCGCGGGCCGAGAGTCCGTTTGTGATTTTTTTTTTTAAATTATTGGAGGCTGTCTTTTATTAATAAATAACACATTTTAAAAAAATATATTTCAAACCCTTTTAATATTCTAAATATCGTTCCAAAATGATTTATATATATATTAAACAAATGGGAAAAAAGTATTCTGCGAAAATATCCGTATAAGCAAAATTCTTACTTTAATTTTTATTTATTTATATATTTCAGGATCAGAGGAAGTATAATTTCTAATTGAAGTAAATAAAATTCTTCAGTCATTTTGAAAAAAAAAAATTCTTTCGTACCTTTAATTTTTAATTACCGAGTACAAATTCAAACAATCCGAGTACAAATAAATAATAAACACACACGATCAATTGTCCACGAGTTCCTGTCAATCAAACTGTGTGGGCGCGTACTTGACCGTGATAATGACGGTCTCCTATTGGTTTAGAAACAGTAATCGTCCCAGCAATATACACATCTGAAATATGCTATGCGTATGTCTACAGTAGATTGCGAGTTCATCCCCTTTTTTGGACATTTTAAAGTCTTATTTTATTTCATTTATTTATTTTGAGCATCAAAAAGTTTTAAACATCTTTAATTTTTTTTAATTTCAGACAAAGAACAGCTGAAATTTCAATTTTTAAAAAATCTGAAGAATTATTTACTTATATTTTTTAGAAAATGCACATTTAGTAACAATTAATGTTTAACACGTCAGATGACACAATTAAATCAATATTTAATATAAAAAAAATTCTCATTTTTTATAATTAATTCAATACAGTGGAGTAAATATTGGATTATTCAGAAGGTGAAGAATCTGTGTATTTCACTGTTTTAACTGATCTTATTTAATCAAATATGTAAATAGTCAGAAGATGTTTAACAGCAACTGATTAGACCTTAAAATTCCCCAATCAAAGGGAAATTAACGGAAACCCGTTTGCAGAAAGATCGTCACTTAATATACAGGGTGTCCCAGCAGTAATGGGACAAACTTTAATGGGGGGATAGGGGACATCACCAGGATTCAGAAGGTAGTATGACAGGTACAAGGGACGAAGAGACACAAGACTGAGATCATCTGACATAATTTATTGATCAACGATGATATTACATTTACTGTGATAGATTGTGGTGTATTTAACTGTAACCGCAACTTAAGTAAAAATGTAAATAGAATGTTTTATGTAAGCGGCAATTGTGTTCTATGCCGATTGTGTGTATCTGTGATCGTCTGCTGTAAATAATGTGTCCGTATTAAATAAGTTCTTTTAGTAAGATGAAAGTTTTATTCTTCCAAAGTATATATATCTTGCTAATGATGTTAAATCGATATTTAGTTCACATATTAAAATAATATGTGATATCTGGCGACAATGTATGGAATGAAAAAGTATCGGATCCATGTACATTAGATGCTGAAGACTGCCAAGGTAAAAAATTCTTTTTGTATTTATCTTTAAAGAAGATTTAAAATTGAGCAGTTGGTTCAAAGTCTAATAGAACAAAATAAAATTTTATTAGAGAAATTAACCACTTTTGCCGATCCGAAAACGCAAGAAGCTAAAGTTTCAGTTCAATTTGAAAAATTTGATGAAACAGATGAAGCTTTTGATTCTTTTTTAGAACGCTTCGAAGCTTTCATGGATATTCAAAATGTTCCGGATGGCAAACGTGGGAAAGTTTTTATTTCTAGTTTGTCAGCAAAATTATATAATTTGTTGAAAAACCTGCTAGCTCCTGACAATCCTTCCGATAAAGATTACCTTATTCTAAAAAATACATTAAAAGCTCATCTCACTCCGACGCCGCTTATAATTCCTAGTAGGCATGTGTTTCTAAATCGTAAGCAAAGGGAGGGGGAAAGTGTCAGTGCTTTTATGGCTGAACTTCGCTCCTTGGCAATTCCTTGTCAGTATAAACAGGAAATGTTGAACACGATGTTACGGGATGTTTTCGTAAGCGGGCTAAGGGATAGAGCAATATTAGATAGACTTTTTGAGGAAGATGATATAGATATTGAGAATACCTTGAAAATTGCTTTAGCTATGGAGAAAGCTATGAAAGGGGCAAATGAGATAATGGGTAAATCTTTAGAAATTAAAGAATTTAGCGTGAGGAAAAATAATGAGCAGTCAAAATTTGTTTCGCAAAAGAAAAACTTTGGAAGACAAAATCTTTCGGGAAAGAAAGTAAAAACGAGCTGTACACGGTGTACAGCAACGGATCACGGTAAACATTCCTGCAGATTTAAATTATCTAAGTGTCATTTTTGTCAAAAAATCGGGCCATTCGAAAAGCTTGTTTTGCAGCGAAAAAAGGGTTAAAAGGGAACACGGTAAAACAAAAGCAGGTAGATACCCTGTATTCTAGTGAAAATGTTATCCCAATGTATTCCTTTGATTTGAACTCGCTGAAAGAGGAGGAGCAAAGAAAACCTCCAATTATGTTAACAGTAAATATTGAAAATAAACCTGTGAGTATGGAACTTGATACTGGAGGGGCCGTCTCGGTAATGAGCATAAAAAAATTTCGTGAGATTTCGAAAAAAAGAATTCAACCCACAAAAGTAGTTTTTAAAACATACAAAGGCGAAATAATTGTACCTTTGGGTTTTGGCACCGTTGATGTTGAATACAAAAATCAAAAATTTAAATTAAATTTGTATATTGTTAACGAAAATTTGGATACAATTTTTGGCCGCGAATGGCTATATAGTATAAATTTAGACTGGAATTCTATAAAAACAGTAAGAACATCTTATGACTATAATTTGAGTAAATTGTTAGAAGAGTATAAAGAGCTTTTTGACGATAAGTTAGGGGAAATTAATAATTATGAAGTAAAGTTGGAACTTAAATCTGACGCAGTGCCAAAATTTTGTAGAGCTAGACCTGTACCCTTTTCTTTAAAAGATAGGATTGAACAAGAAATTGATAGGCTTGAAAAGGAAGTCATCATAGAGAGAGTAGAGACCTCTGATTGGGCAACACCAGTTGTCCCGGTTGTAAAAAGAGATGGGTCTATACGCCTATGTGCAGATTATTCTGTTACCGTAAACCAAAAAATTATGGTACAACAACATCCTTTACCAAAATTAGAGGAAATTTTTTCAAGCTTAAATGGGGGTAAACATTTTTCAAAAATCGATTTTAAACATGCATATTTACAAATGAAAGTACATCCAGATAGTCAAAAGATCTTAACGATAAATACACATAAGGGATTATATGTTTGTAAAAGACTTATGTATGGTTTAAATTCTGCTCCAGCAATTTGGCAAAGATATATTGATGGGCTTTTCCAGAGAATGGAAGGAATCAAAGTTTTTATGGATGATGTTAGAGTGACTGGATCAGATGATAAATCACACTTAGAGGCCTTAAGAAAATTTTTTCAGAAATGTAAAGATCATGGGCTAAAATTAAATTTAGATAAGAGTAAATTTTTTCAAAAAGAAATTCAATTTTTAGGGCACAAAATTGATGCAAACGGTATACATAAGACTGATGAGAAAATTTCTGCGATTTCAAAAGCTCCTAGACCCACTAACGTACAGGAAGTACAAAGCTTTTTAGGGCTTGTTAACTTTTATGGAAAATTTTGTCCTAATTTGGCTACAATAGCGAATCCTTTATATAAATTAACACAGAAAGGTGTGAAATGGGTTTGGTCAAAGGATTGTCAGGAAGCTTTTGAAAAAATTAAAAATGAAATTTGTTCTCCGCGTGTCTTAATGCATTATGATCCATCACTGCCATTGATATTGGCAACTGACGCATCTCCTGTAGGAGTAGGGGCGGTTCTTTCCCACTCTTTACCTGATGGAACGGAAAGACCAATAGCTTTCGCCTCCAGAACCCTCACAAAAACTGAGCAAAAATACGCTCAGATTGATAAAGAAGCACTAGCAATTGTGTGGGGTGTCAAGAAATTTTATCTTTACCTTAAAGGGAGACGATTCACATTATTAACTGACCACCAACCTTTAGTAGCCATCTTCGGATCGAAGAAAGGTCTTCCAGTTCTGACAGCGACAAGATTGTTACATTATTCTTTAGTATTACAATCTTTCCAGTTTGACATTAAGTATCGTCATACAAAAAAACATGGTAACGCTGACTTTCTGTCTAGGCTGCCGTCCACCTCTGAACAGCTAGACGTTAAAGATGAAATTGATCTATTTCAGTTAGCACAAATCGAAACTCTTCCTGTCACAGCCAGAGACTTAGCCAAAGAAACTCTGTTGGATGCAGACCTCGCCCCATTGCTTAATATTTTACAGAATGGAGGAATATTAAGAGGGAGAAAAGCAGAATATAGTCTACAAGATGGTTGTGTCATGTTAGGCCAGCGTGTGTGCGTTCCCAAAAAGTATCAGGCTCAGGTGCTTGAAGAGTTACATCATGGTCATCTGGGTGCTGTTAAGATGAAAGCTATCGCTAGATCGTATGTTTATTGGAAGAACATCGATAAGGATATAGAAAATTGCTCAAAGAATTGTGTAGACTGTGCTCGATATAAAACCGACCCACAGAGAGTAAAGGTGCATTGCTGGGAGTATCCTAGTACACCGTGGCAACGTATTCACATAGATTTTGCTGGGCCTATCTTTGAATATATGTTCCTGATTATAGTAGATGCTCATTCCAAATGGTTAGAAGCTTATCCAATGAAATCCACCACAGCAACCAAAACCATCGAATGCTTAAGAGATTGTTTCGCTCGATTTGGATTGCCACTCATGCTGGTAAGTGACAACGGTCCACAGTTTACATCATTTGAATTTGAGATGTTTATGCGTAATAACGGCATTAAACACAAGACCACTGCGCCATTTAAACCATCTAGCAATGGGCAGGCCGAAAGATACGTCTTTACAGTCAAACAATCTCTAAGAGCAATGGTGGTGGCACAATACAACAAAATTAAGTACGCAATTTAATTATTGTGGCAATTATGGTGGCACAATACAACAAAAATTAAGTACGTTCCTTATGCAATACAGGAAAGCTCCGAACCTCACGACACTTCATAGTCCAGCCATGCTTATGTTGAAGAGAGAGATTCGGACGAGAATCGATCTGCTGCGTCCTGATCTTAAGAGCAGAGTGGAAGAAAAAGTTCGTAAAGGAACTTATGAATTCTCGGATAGAGGATTCCAAATTGGCGACAATGTCGCTGTACGAAATTACCGACATGGCGACAAGAGATGGAGGTTTGGTAAAGTCGTTAGAAAAGATGGACAGCTACATTACACTGTCGATGTAAATGGTCAATTGTGGCGTAGACATGTCGATCAAATACGGGATGGAGGAGACATAGAGGAAAAAGAATGCGAGCTCCGACGATCATTTTCAAAACCTGCCATTCCTGTGCAAGATGCTGATGTTCCGACAACTAGTGCTGTGTTACCACAATCACCTACTAGTGTGGAGGCGGAGACGACTGATGCAACGCCAGTCTCAGTTACTACACAAGAGCATGCTCCACTCAGTGTTCACGGTTCAACTCCAACACCACAACCAGTTCGCCGATCTACTAGAATCCGGAGACCTCCTCAGCGATTGGACCTGTAGTAGAAGTTTAGGAAGGGAGGAGATGTGGTGTATTTAACTGTAACCGCAACTTAAGTAAAAATGTAAATAGAATGTTTTATGTAAGCGGCAATTGTGTTCTATGCCGATTGTGTGTATCTGTGATCGTCTGCTGTAAATAATGTGTCCGTATTAAATAAGTTCTTTTAGTAAGATGAAAGTTTTATTCTTCCAAAGTATATATATCTTGCTAATGATGTTAAATCGATATTTAGTTCACATATTAAAATAATATGTGATATAGATGATATGTGAAATGTTACAAAAGATGTTCAAAGTTTCCACCGTTGCTAGCGATGCATGCATTACACCGTCGAACCATGGATTGGCGGACTCGAACAAATACGCTTGGATTTTGTTGGATATCCGCAGTAGCATAGATGAGTCTTGCAACCAGATCCATTTCAGATTCCACAGACGTTGTTGCGTACACAGCGTTTTTCAGTGCACCCCAAAGAAAGAAATTGATGCTGCTTAAATCAGGAGACCGTGGTGGCCAGGGAACCGGTCATCCACGGCTAAACCATTGGTGACCAAACACCCGATTCAGATGGTCACGATCACATCTGCCGTAATGGGGTGGTGCCCCATCATATTGAAACGACTTATGGCATCTGACATGTTGTGGTACATTGTCAAGTAAACTTGGTAGCAGCTCTTTCAAAAAGATGCGATAATCTGCAGATGTTAGAGGTGCTGGCAACAAGTAATACCCGACTAAGGTCGCCTACCACACCAGCCCAAACATTCACTGAAAAGCGATGTTGGGTAGCATGTGATCTCACACCATGGGGATTCTCGTCAGCCCATAAATGAACATTGTGGTGGTTGAACACACCATCTTGCGTGAAGTACGCCTCTCATCTGTAAATAAAACGTAGGATTAGAAATGCGGGTCTTGGCGACATTGGTCGAGGTACCACTGTGCAAAACGCACACGCGCAGGATAGTCTCTGGGGAGCAGTGACTGTACTATTTGCAGATGGTATGGATGTAAGCCTTCACGTTGTAAAATACGATGAACAGTAGTACATCGAGATCCTCCTACGGTAAAAGCGACGGCTCGTACGCTGGTACTCGGATTTCGTTGAGCAATATCTAACGCATTTTGCTCTATGCTGGGAGTTCGAGTCAAGCGTGGTCTGCCCACTCTATGCCTATTACTTTGTGAGAATCCATATTCACACAAATTGTAATGTAAATTCATAAAGATCCTGCGGTTCGGTGCATCTCTCCGTGGGTACTTTTCGCGATATAATCTTTCTGCTTCTCGTGCACTTCCCTCTGCCAATCCGTAAATCAGGTGCATATCTGATAGCTCGCTGTTTGTAAAGCGTTGCATACTCCAGCGATGGCGATGAAAATTCCAATTACTGCAGATCTTCTCCAGCATTTCTACTTAAAATCTAGATGAATCTTTAATTTACGTAACCAAAAATGCTATGTACAATATCTGGTATGAATTATGAATTTAAAAATTCCCGAATCTGCGAAAGTTGTTTTTCTCCAATGCTCTTGTGAACAACACAACCTACCGGCGAATGAAGGCGTTTCCGACCATGTATTGCTATGCAATTCTGAATTCTTTTGATGTCTCCTACCTCCCCTTAAAGTTTGTCCCATTGCTTCTGGGACAGCCTGTATATATATCGGGTCTGGTGAATCTAATATTGTTCTGCATGTTTCGAATATTCCTTAAATCCAATTTTTCCTGTTTTATTGATAAATATTGTTTTACAATTAATGGTTTTACACAGGGTGGCCATAAAAAAACTTTGCCGATGTACGGAGCTCTAGCGGCCAGTCCGCTCAACCGATCGAAATGAAATTTCAGATATAGCTATTCAGAGGTATGAGCTCGAGATTCTGTGAACGACAACAAAATGGCGCTCACGGTTACAGTTATAGTTACAGAAACTCGAAAATTTCCAATGGCAACACCCATTTTTTTCCATCGCAAAATGCTCAGCGCATACGAAAACCCAAAGGAGCGTTGGAACTGTACATGTATCGCAAGAAACGGACATGTTATGCACGCACAAAAAACCGTTCTGCGAATCCTCTCCCCCCCCCCCCCATAAAAAAACTCGATTGGGGTGCAAGGAGAAAATTTGCATATGACACAGAGTCAGTACACTAATCTCTGATTACAATACAGATCGGAGAAACTAAAACTTTTTTTTTTGATTACACATTTTCGACATGGGTGTCATCATAGGCAATTAATGGTGATGGCACCCATGTGGAAAATGTGTAATCAAAATAAAAGTTTTAATTCAGAAAATGCCGGGACACATTTATATTATTTTTAAAAGTTTGAGATATATCAAGGGGTAAACATTTTCTCTGGCACGATTCTAAAATTTTAAAGCACTCCAAATATTATCCATAATGTCATTAATTTGAAAACTACTGTCACCATGTCCCTCTCCCACATTTAAAATATTCTTAATTCGATTAAAAATTATTTGTTTTAGTGAAATATAAAAGTTTCTTAAAGTTTTTTTTTATACAGTAATAATTTGTATTTTACGAGTCTGTGTATATTGGGAGTGGCAGGTCGAATGAAAATAACACTAAAATGCATAAAAAGTCCAATAAAACGAATAACATCATCTGTAATTAAAAAAGAAGTAAAACTACTGTATGTTCGCATGAGAATTTATAGGCAAGACATGGGAAATGTGGATTAACGTGAACCACGTCATGCTTCTTCAGGGCAGGATAGAGGTCTGCACGGGCCCGGGCTTGGCCCGTACCCGGCGGCACCGTTTCGAATTTTCTAACGGGCCGAGCCGGGCCGGCCGATTTAGAATAGTTTTTTCAACGGGCCGGGCCGGCAAAAATATTAAAAGGGCCAGACGGGCCTGGCCGAAAAAAATTTTCGGGCCGGCCGACCCGTTCTGAAGATTTAAACAGAAACGATAAAATTTGAGCTATTTTCAACGAAAATAAATATAAATGTGCCTCACGAGCCATACCAATTTGGCATCATCAATATTTAAATGTACAGTGTAGCGATCGGCATCGGAGAGTTACATTGTGTGAAACCCGTTTTTTTAGCTGACTCATGCCGGGCCGCATTTTCAGAAAGAATCACGTTTTGAGCACCTTATTGTCAGAACAACGATTGGCGCGGAGACGAAGTCAATGCTACGCACCCTTTCTTGCTTGTGACGTCAAACACTTAGCGAATAGCAACCCTTTCTTCTGCAAAGAGATCGCGCTTATTGTTCATTTGTTCATCCGTAAATGTTTTCAAGCACGGACATACACACAAACATACGGACAGACAGACATTTTGTAAAAACATGTTTTTTGGAATCTCTGACCCCTAAAACATGTAAATCCGTCGAAAACCGGAAGTCGAAAAAAATTTCGATCACAATACTTTCTTCTATTGAAGATAGAAGAAAGTAAAAATTTGGTTCAATTCTAGAAGAAAGTAAAAATTTGGTTCAATTCTATGCATAACTTCATACACTTTTTGATGGTAGAATGGCGATATACACACGGACACGCAGACATACGGACAGACAGACATTTTGTAAAAACATGTTTTTTGGAATCTCTGACCCCCTAAAACGTGTAAATCCGTCGAAAACCGGAAGTCGAAAAAAATTTCGATTACAATACTTTCTTCTATTGAAGATAGAAGAAAGTAAAAACATAAATCACGTGAACATGAGCATAATAAAGTAAAACTGGAAAAAATAAAAATGAATAAAAATAATTGCGAACGTGAACTATTACAAATTATTGTCTTAAAAACCTTTGAAGCACTTCCTTCCAAATTTTAGGGAGCTCCATGGAGGCAAAATCATTGCAAACATTGTCTCTACATATTTTAAAAACAGCAGAATAATATATCCTTCTAGATCATATTTTCCATCAATCATAAGAGAATCAATAGAAATATTCATACGTAGAGACAATGTTTGCAATGAATTTGCCTCCATGGAGCTCCCTAAAATTTGGAAGGAAATGCTTCAAAGGTTTTTAAGACAATAATTTGTAATAGCTCACGTTCACAATTATTTTTATTCATTTTTATTTTTTCCAGTTTTACTTTATTATGCTCATGTTCACGTGATTTATGTTTTTCTGTTTATTTTTAATTTGAAGAGAAGATATTTTAGCGAAATGTCTATCATTTATTTGTTTTTGAAAAAGTTGCCGTAAGAGCAATGAAACATGTAAAACTATAAGGTATTTGTATTATTTTTAATAGATCACTTACAGCATTTAAAAATAAAAATAAATTGATAATTAATACATTTAAAATCAAACAAATGTCACAAACTCAGAATTAGAGAAAAAAGCGTATACATTAACAATTTTAAATTTATTAACAATTATAAAATTTAATAAAATTAATGATTTGTATTTTACGAATTCTGTGTATATTTGGTGTGGAAGGTTGAATGAAAATCACTCTAAAATGCATAAAAATTCCAATAAAACAAATAACACAATTTGTAATTAAACAAGTAAGAAAAACCATGCGTTAAGCATAGATTATGAAGCACTTTCCAACACTTAATGAAATCTTTAACGAAACTTTGTTATTTAGGGAAATAATAGTGTATAGCCAAATATACCCAAATATGTATTCCAGTACTTTTGAACAGCTCTGTATTTCATATGTCAGTTGATATAATGGGAAAATTTAGTTTAGCAAGAAAATACCCAGTAGCTTGAAATTTCTTTTTCAGCATTTCATACTATTAGATGGAAACATACTTGAATACTTTTGTTCAGCCCTGTAGTTTACATTGTACCTTTATTACACGTCAACATTAGACTAAAATTTATTGTAAACTAAAACACTTTTAAAACAACTGAAATCACATTCTCATAAATTATCATTCATAGGCGTCCACGTACCGAATTCTTTGCGTGGCCTTGTATATCCTTTTATCTATATTCTGCAAACATTTCTCAGTAAATTGAATGAAGCTCAGCGTAAAAATGCATAGCTTATTTAAGAACTACGTTTAAATAATTTACGCTCATATTCAGTAACGTTAGTGAGCTCTTTTGGGTAGCCCTGTATATCAACTATAACATTTATACACACCATATAATGTGCATATATTTAGCGAAATATAAACGCGCATATCATAATTAAAATGCATTTCATCCCTCCATCAGCCATCATCGGACACATATACAGTACTTCGGAAAGAATATATTATTTGAAATCTTTTGTATGGCCCTGTAAATGCTATGTACTTTATATTATACAAGACAGTAGCGTATAATTTATATTAAGCTTCAGTGACATATATCAATTTTATTATACATGAAAAAGCTTAATATATTTAAAATATGTCACACACAATTCCCCCTTTTACCATTATCTAATGGAATTCTTTTGTGTGGCCTGTAAATGAATAATAGCTACATTTTCACCTTATGTTTTATAGAATGCATATTTTAATATGTTTGACAGGGTATAACATCTTTAAAATTCCTTTGAAACGATTTTTCCCCGTAGGCCGTAATGTAATGGAAAACTTTTGATTCGCCCTGTAGATAAACTAATCATGGTAGAAACTTCATTTTCAATAGCGTTCGTGCTAGGGTAAACGTCAATACCGTCCTAAAATTTCATGGCAATCCGAGTATATTAACGATTTTCCCCATAGGGCGTAATGTAAAGGAAAACTTTTGATTCGCCCTGCAGATATACTAATCATGGTAGAAACTTCATTTTCAACTGCGTTCGTGCTAGGGTAAACATCAATAACGTCCTAAAATTTCATGGCAATCCGAGTATATTAACGATTTTTCCCCATAGGCCGTAATGTAATGGGAAACTTCTGATTTTCTCTGTAGATAAACTAATCATGGTAGATACTTCATTTTCAATAGGTGTCGTGCTAGGGTAAACATCAATAACGTATAAAAATTTCATAGCAATCCGAGTATATTTATGGGAGTTAGAGTGCGGCCAGACAAACCGAATGCATAAGCACTTTTCAACTTTGTTGGAAAGTGCTAAAAAGAAGTAAAAATACTGTAAGTTCGCGTGAGAATTTACTTGCAAGATATGGGAAATGTGGGTTAACGCGAACCTCGTCATGCTCCTTGTGGGCAGGAACAGCGTACATTTGCCGTAAGGCAGGTGTATCCGCACCCTTCACTTGCCATCGAACATGGTCGAAGATTCCCGTATCTTACTTTCCGATAGAGACGAAATTATACTTGATTTCGAATTATTTTTCTAGTTAACCGGATTATACTCTCGACCTCTCACTCTAGCAAGGCGAACACAATATATGGAATTTCGTTTCACGGGGCCTCCGTGGCCGAGTGATTAAGACGCCGCTCTGCTAAACTGGAGGTTGTGGGTTCGATTCCCGCTGGCTCCATTGCACGAACACTTTGTGTCTAGCTCCTGGCTGTATTTCTCTTGTGTTGTAAATTTCATTGTGCTATCTCGTCCTTGTATATTGACGATGACTTATAAGCAGGCTTTCATGTCGAGCACACAAGTCGGATATATGTTATTTAAATAAATAAATAAATTTAAATTCGTTTTACTCTGAATAGGGTAAGAGGGTGTGTTTTTCAAACATAATTTTAAATAATTCACTGGTTTAAAATTAAACAAATGCCACAAACTCAGAATTTAAGAAAAAAGAGTATAAGTTAACAATTTTTCTAAAATAAAAAATATTAAAACGAAGTAAAATTTCATGACACATCAAAAATTGTCCATAATGTCATTAATTTTAAAAAATTACTGTCACCACGTCCTTCTCACTCGTATAAAATAAAATTAACTTGATTAAAATGATTTTCGCAGTACAATATAAAAGTATCATATATTTTTTTAATAACACAATTTGTAATTAAAAAATTAGTAACACTACCACAAGTTCGCATGAGAATTTATTTGCAAGATGTGGGAAATGTGGATTAACGCGAAGTTCGTCATGCTCCTTGAGGGCAGGAACAGCGTACACTTGCCGTAAGGTAGGTTGATCTGCACCTAGAGGTCTGCACGGGCCCGGGCCTGGCCGGCAAAAAAATTGAGCAGGTCATACGGGCCGGGCCGGGCCGATAAAAAAATTTTTGGGCCTGCCGGCCCGCTCTGAAGATTTAAGCATGAAACGATAAAATATGATCTATTTTCAACGCAAATGGTTTTAACGAGAATAAATATAAATGTGCGTCACGAGCCATACTAGTTTGACAGCATTAGTATAAAAATGTTAACTTGTACAGTGTGAGATCGGCATCGGACAGTTAAATTGTGTGTAACCCGTTTTAATATTTTTTTAGTTGACTCATATCGGGCCGAGATCAAGCTTGCATCATTTTTCTACATATAGACTTGCCGGACCGGAACAAGACTTAATTGTTCTCAAGATCTGTAGGGCAGACAACATGATTTGTAAAATTATTAACAGCGATAAAGAACTTATGTTAGATTAATCCTTGGATACATACTTCTTGATGGTTTTTAAATTAATTTCTCAATAACGCGAAAGTTTGATGGTTTTTAAATTAATTTCTCAATAACGCGAAAGTTTGACACATTTTCAGATTAATTTGTAATTGTAAAAACATAAAAGTGATAAGCCTGACTATTGAAGGCATTTGGAATCGAATAGCATTTTTCATTTTTGATGAATAAAATACTTGCATAAATTTGTTCAGATACAATAATTTCTCAAATGGTTGCAGGTTTTTCTCCCTTCCCATGCTATCGCTTTTGGAAATTCTATTGAAAATGCTGACTATAGCAATAATTTATTTCCTTTCAGTATTCTTAAATTGCTTGTATCAAAAAACGGTTAATGCCACTTGATTATATAGTTTTTGAATAAAGATACCTGCAGTGCGTTTCTGAGAAAAAAATGAATTTAGAAATGTATCAGAAAGGCGTATATTTGAGTTAACGAATGAATTTGGATTTAAAATCTTTAATAAAATGGTATTGAAATATTTTTATAAATCTTCTTATATTAAACAGCTTCAAAAGTTACGATATTTTTAACTTTCTTTCTTTTTCCTTTTATTCTAAGCCATATTAATTTTTTGATGAATCTTTATTTGATTGTTGAAAACCTAAGAATCTTAGTAATCACTAATGTTGCTAATGTGTATTTCCTGTAAAATATACTGTAAAATCATTCCATAGATATGTATGCAGTATTCTTTAAAGAAATCTTAATTGTGTGAAAAAAAATCTGAAATTTTTAGAAATCGTAGAAATTGTAACGGGCAAAACGGGCCGGGCCGCGCCGGGGCCGAACTTTTAAGTTTTACAACGGGCCGGGTCGGGCCGAAAAATTTTTCCTACGGGCCGGGCCGGGCCTGGAAATTCCGGCCCGTGCAGACCTCTATCTGCACCCTTCACAAGCCATCGAATATGGTCGAAGATTTCCTCATCTTGCTTTGCGATAGAGACAAATTATTATTGATTTTGAATTATTTTTCTAGTTAGCTGGATTATACGCTCGACCTCTCATTCTAGCAAGACGGACAAAATACTTGGGATTTCGTTTTACTCTGAACAGTGTAAAAGGGTAGCATTTACAAACATAATTTTAAATAATTCACAGACTTAAAACTAAACAAATGACACAAACTGGGAATTTAAGAAAAAAAGCATATAAGTTCACAATTTTCCGAAAATAAAATATATTAAAATGATCTAAAATTTCATGACACATCAAAAATTGTCCATAATGTCATTAATTTTAAAATATCTGTCACCACGTCCATCTCCCACATATAAAATATTCTTATTTAACTAGAAGATAGCCCGTCAAAATGACGTGTTTGCATTTTTAAAGGATGATAAAAAAATTACAACAACTGTGGTCAATCATAACCACTTTAGGCTGAAACAATTTTGATAAATACTGCGATTAAACTTGGAGAGGGAAAAATCTAACAAAAAAAAAAAAAAAAAATTTCAACAGAAATTTGCCTTTAAAACTACAGCAAAACTATCTGGTAGATGGGGGTGGGGATTATAATGAAATTTAGAACGTACCCGCGGTTTGCTTAAATAAAAAGTTTTAATTAAATATTGTTTTTGAAATCGTGAAAAGATTTCAAAGCGAAGTAAAATGTAGTGACGTCATTTACAGCTCCCACTGTAAATCTGACCTATGAGAGCGCTCTATTACGACTATGGAACGGTTTCATTGGTCAGAAAATAGATTGCCTTTAAAATCGGAGGTAACTTTTCACAATGTTTTTTATAGATTTGAAATTCTCAAGAGTCATTCACGAGTGTAAAGAAAAAAATATTAAAGCAACCCGAATATAAAAAATTTAACAATATTGCATTTAAAATGCACCTTCGCTTTCCTTTAATAAAAAGTTTTAATTAAATATACTTTTTGAAATCGTGGAAAGATTTCAAAGCGAAGTAAAATGTAGTGACGTCATTTACAGCTCCCACTGTAAATCTGACCAATGAGAACGCTTCATTACGACTATGAAACGTTTTCATTGGTGAATGAGTTTCTTTTTCTCGTGGATAGGTTGACCCCGGAATTATTATACACGGAGGGGTTTTATATATATAATTTAAAATGATTTTTTTAGTGAAATATCAGAGTTTCATAAAGTTTTTTTTATACAGTGATTATAAAATTTAATAAGAGTATTAATTTGTACAGTAAGAGATTGTGTATATTGGGTGTGGCAGGTCGAATGAAATTCACTCTAAAATGCATAAAAAGTCCAAAAACTTAAAATCACTGTATGTTCGCTTGAGAATTTTTTTGCAAGATACGGGAAATGCAGATTAACGCGAACCTCTTCATGCTCTATGAGGACTGGAACAGCGTAGACTTGCCTTAAGGTAGGTTGATCCGCACACTTCACTTGGCATCGAATATGGCCGAAAATTCCCGCATCTGTCTTTCGATTTGAGACGAATAATAATTGATTTCATACTATTTTTCTAGTTAGCTGGATTATACTCTCGACCTCTCACTCCAGCAAGGCGACTAATATACTTGGAATTTCGTTTTACTCTGAATAGGACAAGAAGGTGGGCTGAAAAGGGGTCCCTTACGGGAAATTTATCGAAAATAGAATATTATATTTTATTTTTAAATTTAGGTTTACACGGCAAAAAAACCACATTTATGCTATTTTGTCAATTGTAAAATAGTTGAGTAAAACGTAAGCTTTTTCTAATGTTGTTAACTTACTTTCACAATAAATATTTATATTACATTTTTATATATCATACCTAAACTAATTCCATGCTAGAAAAAAAATAAGTATTATTAATTTTAAGTGATTTATTACTTAAAAATGAGCGTAAGGTATATTTTTAGTTTCAGGCAACCAAACTCAAATGACTGTGTTGAAGTCATAATAAATTAAATCCTAATATGATACCTAATTAAATATTAAAAGTGACATAGCAGTAATAAAAACAACTGGGTAAGTGTGATCGCAGATCGCTCAGAGGATTTCGTTCAATAGATCTTTCAAAACAACTTATCCTTCAATCAAGAAATCGAAATTGTTAATTTATAATAATTAAACTTTTACATAGATAATAGCATCAATAAATTTAATTTTGAAGAAAAAGAAAATTATTTATTTTAGTTAAATTTAAAATGTTCAAATTAAAATATTTAAAAAAATTCAAAATTCAACATTTTGTGAAAACCCGTAATAAAAATATAGCGGAGATATAAATAAAATTTTAAATTCCTAAAAACGGATTTTTTTTTTTTTTAACGAAATTTAAAATGCTGAATCATTAATAAATAGCTCGTTTTTAAAATAGAAAGAAAATTGTAATTAAAAAAAAAATATTATGAATATTAGTGATAAAAAAAATAGCATAAACCCTCAAATTGGCAAAACATATGATTTTTTTAAAAAAATTTAATCTATCTTAGTATGAAAACTTCAAGTTTCAGCATAGCGGTTCGACTCGAGAAGGTTCTGTTTACTAGAGAGACGCTCTTCCTCCAAGATATGGTGTCTACACAAAATACAATGAAGTTAAGGTACTCTTTTAAAATTTAAATCATAAAAATGAACGGATGATATTGATAAGATTGATTTCATTAAAATAATACAATTCTAAAAAATTTTATGATTTATTGTGTGACACGAGGTATTCAGCTGTAAGTACACAAAATTTGAAATCTCTGACTCAATAGTTTTCGTTAACGGGTCTGTGACAGACAGGGCAGATACAAATAATGTTTCGTCAGATGAATGAAACCCTAAACAAAGCATATTGAAAGAAACAATGTCCCCTTTAATTTAGATTTAATTGTTACAAATTGTTAAGTAGTTTTTACAGAAAAAAAAAAAAAAAAAAAAAAAAGAGAGAGAGAGAGAAAATTCTTCAATAACCTGAGACAGAAACAGATTATTAAGGAAAATTGCTTGATTATAAATGGGTGTTTACTACCTAATAGCTTTTTGGTAATTTTTCCATTGGTGCTGGCTGCATAATCTATAATAATATCTTTATGCAAATTTTAAAATGTGTCTTTTTCTATATTCACGAATAGAAGATTAGACAAGGTAAAGTAATAAACAACCTTAAAGTACATTGCTCAAAAAATTGGGGGAGTAAGCAAAAAAGTGAAGAGGAGACAGCCATGAATGGGTATAAAATAGAGAGTACACGTATATCAATGCGCAATAATGGAAAAAAAAAAAGACGAAAAAAATTGCAAGAAAGGGTTAATTATTTAAAACGATGAATAGTATATCAAAAGATGGTTTAGGGCAAACAATATTGTTACATAAAATGCCAAAAAAAAATTGCTGTTTAAGAGCGATGCAAAGTATTTGATATAGAGAGTCGTACTCTCGAATAGATAAAATTACCACACACCTCTTTTTCATGGATTCGTTGACATTGTCAATAAGGTTTTGGAGAGTATTTTTCCACTCTTCAAGAAAGGAAATCTCCATGTTCCAGACAGTAAAAAGATGCCTTAATCTTTTTTCTCTTTCCAGTGAGTCATCAGAGTGTTTTCAAACATACTCAATCGGATTCAGGTCAGGAGAGCATATTGATTACTCTATACGCTGTACTGTTTCAGCTTTAAGCATATTCGCCACAATGTGAGCTGTACACGATCTGGCATGGAAAAAAAGGAATCGCCAATTGTTGCAGCGTAAAATACGACATGAGGCCTCAGTATATCGTCTGTATAACTTTGCGCCGAATGGTATGCAGACCCGTACGTCCATTTATGTTGATTCCATCAAATCAATTCGTCTGTAATGTTATCCTGCATGAATATGGGGTTATATACGAATATTATACATGTCCCTTTTCCTCCATACCAAAACACATCCGATATTACATCCATACAAAACTAGGAATCGTCTGCAAACAGCACTTGACTCCTACCGCATTGCTTCCAATCTCGATGTTCAGTTGCTCATCATATTTCGGTCGCACAGTTGCTTGTAGACAACAGAATACAGACTACTAACTTACGTATATAGAGACCACCCTGATGAAGCCTATTTAAGACCATTTGGTTGGACACCCTTCGTCCTGTGGGCAAGAATAACTGTGTTTGCTGCTGGATAGCACTGCCTGTTCCGTCCCGATGAACTGTTAACAGGATATATCGGTTAGCAATTTTTGTGATAGCAGATGACCGACCTTGCCCTGATTAACGTCTAGCATTCTCTGAGTCCTGGAATCGATTCTACTGCCTTGCATTGACACTTTCTTGCAATTTCGACAGCTTCCACTACACACCGTTCGGTTTGCCCGGATTCAACTGTTCCGGTCATATACATCGAGCCATGAATTCTGGTAAATAATGTTGTTGTGAGAGTTTCAAGTTATTTTTTCTCGAAGCACAAGCTGAGTAATTGAATTTAGAACTGAGAAATTGAAACAAACCTTTCTGTAAAATCTCGATTTATGCACATAGCTCTTTTTTCTAATTTTTGGCGTCATAAATTTTGATTTTCATATGAAGTTTTCTTCTTCTGTGGTCTAACGCTTTACATTATGGATGTTTTATTTTATGTTACATATTAGTGTAAGTATTTGCGCAATTTTATTAAAACCATGTGCTCTTCTAATTGTTTTGAGCAGTGTAGATCTAATGCGATTCTTAACTATTTTAAATTTTGAAAACACCCTTTCACAAGTGACTTTTATACAAGGTATGGTTAATACAAACTCGTAAGCGACATACAAGTTGGTAAACATATCAGATTATGAGAGTTAAAAAAGAATAGAAAAGGTGCATATAAACACCGTAAACACTGGTTGTGGTCAGAGAAACAAATTTAAAGATATTATTAAATTTAGATTCTACGTTGTCAAATTCAAAGATTTCTTCAGCTTCTTTCAAATTGTCTTCTTTAGCCATTGTAAAACATTCATGCTGACCTGCAAACTGCTTCAAGTCTATCAGTAGGGGGGAACTGGGGCACATTGATACACGGGGCACATTGATTCACCCCCTGCACTGCACACAGGGTCATTACAGGAAGTTTCCCAACAGCTCCAAAAGGTGATACTAGTGCACTCAACTACATACAGAAAGTTTTGGAATGATTCAGTAGTTTGGTGAAATGGGACGGGTGATTAATTGTTTTTGTAGGTCAAAAATAAATTTGAGTTGTACAATTGAAATGGTATTATACAACTGTTTCAATATTTTCAACCTAAAAGAATACTCTCCCTGGGAAGTAAAGCTACTCTTTATCAGTTCCTCATTTTTTTGTTAAATAAATTATAAGTGTTGGATTTGAGACTCATTTTATTCAAAATAGCTGTATGGGGCACATTGATACAGTCTATGTCGGGGCACATTGATACAACCTATATCCTTTTCTAGTTCTTTTTTCATTACCTTTTATTATTATTATTTTCCATACACTCTTTAATCCAACCATTTTTCGCAAAAAATTCTAATATTAGTTTTTATTGAAGTGAAATAGCTCTAATTTCTTTATATTAGAACATTTTATAGTATTTTTGAAAACAAAAGACGTACGAACTTACCCAACATCTAGTACTAATAGAATTAACAAAAAAAAAAAAAAAAAAAAAAAAAAAAAAAAAAAAAAAAAAAGAACGGCAGCATGGAAATTCTCAAATTTATATCGATTCATCCAGAGAAAAAAAGTATTTTCGACATGAGAAATGTTAAGTAAGGGAAATAAGCTGCAGTACAGCACAGGATAACTATATTATAAACATAATTTTTAATATAATTATCCTTTATTTTCTGTTTATAAACAGAAAGCCTAGTAATTTTTTCACCTTTCCTAAGAAAGAAGATAATGCTGGAATTAAAGTGCCAGATATGACAAAGTTAACACAGCCAACAATCAGACAAGGAACAGCCAGAACATCAGGTCATTATACATTTCATTTTGATTTGCTTTAATACTGCTTACAAATAAATTGTGTGCGATTTGAATTTCTATAAATAAATATAAAATTGTTTGCTAACTATTTTTCTATGAAAAATATGCATTGGTGTTATTTTGTCTCCATTTTCCCAGACGTATCAAAGTGTCGCATGAGGTGTATCAATCTGCCCCGGGGATGGGGCACATTGATACAAATGATTTTTTTTGATTTTTTTAAAATTTCATGCAAAAATAATATATAAAACAGAGATTGTACATTTTTATAACATAACACACTACACAAGTTTTGCTGATGACACCACATGGAAAAATAACTTGAAATTTCTGCTTTCTGGACACCAAAAAAATTCTTAGAAAAAAGCTGTATTAATGTCCCCTAGTTCCCCCTAATTGATTTCTGTCAGTTTTACAAAACTTAGAAACTCTACAAAAGATTTCTGAAAAAAAAAAAGAAAAAAAAATCCCTCAAGCACTATGAATCTATTAAATTTCTTTGGCTTTTTTTTGGACAAAATTTTTCTTCGATACTTGTTCCTGGCACAATCTAAAATACTGAAAAGGACCAATTTATATTTTGAGTAGTTGAGATTCCAGGAGCTTCGTCTATCAATTTTTCACCAGGTATTTTTTTCTTTAAAATTCAATTTTTCTTTGGAATTTAATTCCTCTTCTATATCGATACTGTTATCTTCTATCTTGATGTTAACTGTGCTTGTACAACACTTTGTTTTTAATATAGAACCTAGTGTGTTTGTCATTCATTTTATTCCTTACTTTTGAAGCATCTTCTCTACTTAATTGCAGATTGTAAAAAATAGTTTTATTTTATAAATAATTTTAAATAGAAGATATAAGAAGAAAATAACCTAACAAACCATTATACATACATAGGTTTTTAAATCTGGACCATTGACAAATCAAATTTCTTTTCATGAATTTAGATTTGGAGTTCAAACTACCATTTGAAATTTTTTTTAGACAGCAATAAAATTGAATAACTTTCGTTGTTTACATTTTCCTTGGGAATCGAAGAAAGAGATTTTCTTGCTCTATCACTTTATGGCTTTTTTTTTTTTTTTTTTTTTTTTTTTTTTTTTTTTTTTTTAAACGTGTAAAGTTTTTAATGTGCAAAATGTTTTATTTTTATTTCCCTCTCTTTTTACACACATTCTTTTATAAGACGATCTTAGAAAAACAACAGATTCTCTTACCAATCCAAATAAGTTTTCTACTTTGAGAAACGTAACTGTTCAATCAGCTATAACCAAATCCAGTAACTTTTCCATGCACCAACTATAAATAACATTCTTTTTTTAAATGAGCTTGTACACTGTTATAATAGCCTTTCATATTGGTAGCTCTGTCAAATGAGCAAGCAATAACATTTGATGCAATGCTACACTTGGCTAATTCTGATATTACAAGCTTATATACAAAGCCAGCTGACAAGAATCATAGATTTCTATTATTCCTAAAAGTCTTTCACATACCTTTCCTTGAAGGACATAACTAACACAAATCGCCAACTCATAACAACTACATCTTGAGTACTATCTACCATCATACTGAATATTATACTATCGTAAGGGTCTTTTAAAATAATATTACAGAACATTGAACTTATTATTTGTTGTAGAGGGCTGCACGGGCCCGGATTTACTCCGTGGCCCGCATCCAGCTCAGTCTGCGGGCCGGACAGGCAAAGAAGTTTAACGGGACTGCTAGGCCGATTAAAAAAAATAGCAAACCCGCCAACCCGATATAAAAACTTAAACGAAGACGATAAGATATGATCCGTTTTCAGTGAATATGACTTTCGCAAGAATGAGTGTAAATGTGCGTCACGAGCCGATGCTAGTTTGACAGCATCCATACAAAAATTCAACATGTTCATCGTAAAGATTAGCATCGGGCAGTTATATGGTATCAGAGGCAGGGTTAAATGTTTTCAGCAGACTCATGCCTAAGGCCGAGATCAGATGAGCACTTTTTTTTCTACGTAGTAGAGTCGGACCAGAAATGGACTTAAATTTTCTCAGAATGTGTAGGGCAGTTACTATATTTTGTAAAAATATTAATAGCGATAATGAAGTTCTGTTAACGGAATCTTTGGAAATATAACTTAAGGTGGTTTTCGGAAACCTTCTCAACAACGCAAAACTTTCTGACTAATTTTTAACTGTAAATGCATAAAATTGACAAGTTTGACTATTGAAGCAATTGGGAATCGAATAATTTTTGCATTTTCGGTAAATAAAATTATTATCAGAATGTAACAGATTTTTGTCACGTGATTGCAGGATTTTCCTCTTTTCATGATATCGCTTCCAAAAATTCAATTCAAAACGCTAACTTTGACAGTATTTCTAAAAGGTATAATGTCTTTATCAAAAAATGAAAGACACCATTTGATTTCATAGATTCTCAATATGAAAAAAAACAGCAAAAGTAAATTCATTTCCGAAGAAAACGAATTTAGAAATGTTCAGGAACTAATTCCTTGGGATTTGTGAGAAGCTCTAATAAATGACAGAGAAATATTTTCACAAATATATTTTTTATAATACATCTTCAAAAATTAATTATGTTTTTACCGCCCTTTTCTTTCTTTATATCTAAACTACATTAACTTTATAATGAATCTTTATTTGAATGTTGAAAAATTTAGGATTCTAAGTATAATCAGAAATGTTACTATTGTGTATTTTCTGTGATACAAAAAATCTTGATTTAAAAGCATAGTTTTAAAATGTAAAATATTTCATAAATGTGTATGTAGTATTCTTTAAAAAGATCTTAATTGTATGTTAAGAAAAACTGATTTTTTTGTGGAAATTGAGTCGGATAGGGTCGTCCTTCGCCTGATTTTTGCACGGGCCTTGGCCGTGGACTGTGAAAGTATGGACGATCCAAGACGATCCCCCAGACACGGACATTCCGGGCCCGTGCAGACTTCTAACTTGTTCATAAAGATTTTCAACAAAAATTTCAACAAAGAGCCTCTTCCAGTCGGTCCTTTAATTGACTTTCCTGTGACCCCCCCTTTTTTTTTGTTATTCTTATTAACTATTTTCAGTCTGCTCTTTTTTGTTTTCTTCAATATATTTTTTGACATTATTTTGTAAAAACACATCCTAATTTATAACCAACATGACCAGTTCGAGAAAAGTATTATGGTTATCTATAGAGACAAACGTATAATCTCCTTCTGCTTTATCCCCTCTGTACACAATGACTTGTTTTCCAATCAACAAAACTACACCAATTAACCATTGAACAACATATCTTCTACTGCGACTGAAGTGGAATTAGTTAATCAAGTATTAAAACTTTCTAAACATTTTTCAACGTTTGAAAATTCTCATTTTCTTCCTTTTTCTACCGTCGCTTTGGTACACATGCTTCATGTAGAGACAACTGTGACACTGCACTAGTTACAATCATACTGTACGAGACTGGCGAGTGAGCGTCGCAATGCACTTTGAATCTGACTAGGACCACTGCGCAAAGGGCGATGTATCAGTCAGCAGCCCTCTTTCTTCTGTCCAATGATATGACACGAAGAAACTATGTAAGTTACCATGAAAAAACTGTCAATTGCTTAAAATTTACTGTAAACGAATATAATTATTGGTAAATACTCATTTTTTTCTTATGTAAGTAGTAATTATAAAATCGTATATACTTTTTTTCGAGTGCACCTCCGGGGGCTTTTTAGTTCGGGGGCCCTCGACGATCGCTGAACAGCCGATCTGGCCAGTCCGGGCCTGAAAATGTCACTTTGTAAACTCTTTATTAGCCCAAGAGGGGAGGAGACATCGTCCTTCCCCCCGCCCCTTAGAACCACCACAGCATACGGGCTGTATCGATCCCAGATCGAGCGTTTAGCCTTTATACCGGACGGAGTCTGGGCTTGAAAATTTTGGCTCATGTATACCTCTGGTAAGAAGGAAGTCTATGCTAGCCCCGACCTAGAAAAAAACAGTGTGGCTCGATCCAGCTCTGCAGAAAAACATAAGACCCGACCCGAACCGGTTCTGAGAGTGTGAACCCCTGACCCAGTCCCAGTATAATAAATTAATGTTGGCGCGACGCGACCCGGGTCGCGACGGTCTCGAGTTTAGGACCAACAACTTTTCCGTGCGGGCATCTAATCTCATTCTGCAGATCCTTTATTGGGCTCGAGG
This sequence comes from Maratus speculifer, assembly GCA_964019185.1. NCBI lineage: Eukaryota > Metazoa > Arthropoda > Arachnida > Araneae > Salticidae > Maratus > Maratus speculifer. Next base: position 182,949,601 of record OZ025296.1, on the reverse strand, counting down.
GAGGGGGGGCGATCGCCCATCCCCCCCCCTTAGAACCGCCATTGAAAATAAGAAATATTAAAATGATCTGAAATATCAAGATACTCCAAATATTATTCATAATTTCATTAATTTTAAAATTACTGCCACCATGTCCCTCTCCAACATTTAAAATATTCTTCATTTATTAAAAAATTTTTTTTAGTGAAATATAAAAGTCTTATAAAGTTTTTTGATGCAGTGATTATAAAATTTAATAAAAGTAGTAATTTGTATTTTACGAGTCTGTGTATATTGGGTGTGGTAGGTCGAATGAAAATCTCTCCAAAATGCATAAAAAGTCCAATAAAACGAATAACAACGTGTAATTAAAAATGAAATAAAGCTACTCTAAGTTCGCGTGAGAATTTATTTGCAAAATATGGGAAATGTGGATTGACGTAAACCTGGTCCTGCTCCTTGAGGGCAGGAACAGCATAGACTTGTTATAAGCAGTAGCGTAGCTATGTTTTTTGGCGCCCGGGGCCAGCAAGAAATTTTGCGCCCCCAACTCAATATAGATATATAACAATTTCTCACAATTTGGCGCCCCTAGGCATCGGCGCCCGGGGCGGACCCCCCCCCCCCCTTGCCCACCCTTAGCTACGCCACTGGTTATAAGTTAGGTTGATACGTACTCTTCACTTGCCATCGAATATGACTGAAGATTCCAGTATCTTTTTCCGATAGAGACGAATTATAATCGATTAAGATTAAAATGATATAACATATCACATATGTCGAATCCTTTAATTCACCTTAGTATTTATAAATAAAACCAAAATAAAATACTGAGATTACTTAAAGGAGATTACTTAATAAAAAACTTTAAGTAATCTCAGTATTTTATTTTGGTTTTATGAATTATAATCGATTTCGAATTATTTTTCTAGTTCGCTGGATTATACACTGCTCGACATTGAAAATGCAACACCAAGAAGGAGTGGTCAGAAATTTATGCAAATTTCAGAGTAGGCGCATGTCACTGAGTTATGCAAATGATGTGAAATGCGTAGGTCTCCGACGCACATGATGTAAGATATAAGGGAAGGAACTTGTATAATGGGCAATATTCGTGTCGCTATTTCTGCCAGACGAATTATCGAAGAAATTTTGTTTTTGTCTCGGAGGATACGTGTATAGAAGAGAATGCCAGATCGCCGTCAACGAAGGCACTTCCAGCAGATAGACTATTTTACGAGAGGTATGGTGATGGGACTGAGAAGGGGGGGTTGATCTTTACGTCAAATCGTAGCTGATACCCACATGGAATCGAGCACGGTGCATCGCCTATGGCGAACATGGTTGGAACAAGGAAATGTGCCAAGATTGAGGGGTGCAGGTGCAGCCAGAGTGACGTCAGCAGGCATGGATCGAAGCATCCACTGACAAGCTGCGGCGGGCCCGCAAGTCACTTGTGCCTCGATTCTGCAGCATGTACAAGATACCCTGGATGTGTTCCGTGTTGACCAGAACCATTTCCCGTCGATTGGTTGAGCATGGCCTGCACTCACGGCGTCCGGTAAGAAGATTGCCATTGACTCGACAACATAGGTGCCAACGTTTGGAATGGTGCCGGACTAGAGCGACTTGGATGACAGAATTTCGAACCGTCGCGTTCTCAGATGAGTCACGCTTCTGTTTATCCAGTGACAGTCGCCGCATACGTGTGTGGCATCTACGCGGAGACAGATCATATCCGGCAATAACTGTGGAACGCCCCACCGCGCGACAAGGTGGCATAATGGTTTGGGGCACTATTGCGTATAATTGCATGTCACCTCTAGTTCGTATTTAGAGCACTATGGCGGCCCAACGATTCTTGGATAATGTACTGCGGCTAGTGGCAATCCCCTACCTTCAGGGGCAGACTAATGCAATTTTTCAGCAGGATAACGCCCAACCACACATTGTTCGCATGTGCCAACATGCTCTGCAAGGTATACAGATGCTTCCCTGGCCACCGTACTCTCCTGATCTGTCACCAATCGAACATGTGTGGGATGTGATTGGACGCCGTTTTGCGGACTCTGCCCCTGCCTCGTTCAGAAGATGAACTGTGGCAAATGGTTGAAAGGGAATGGAAAGAGACCTCAAGACACCATCCACGCTCTTATTGACTCTATGCCTAGACGTGTTTCTTCGTTCATCGCAGTTCGCGGTGGTCCTACATCCTACTGAGCCGACGCCGTTCTCGTTCTGTATTCTGACTATCATTTTGAAATAAAGATCACTTAATGCTCCTTGCTGTCTCTGTCTTTCTCCCAAATTTCATCACTTTCCGACCACTCCTTCTTGGTGTTGCATTTTCAATGTCGAGCAGTGTATTTTCGAGTCTCGACCTTTCACTTTAGCAAGAGGAACAATATACCGTGTATTCCAAAAGTCAGGACGAATTTAAAAATGAATAATTCGAAAACGTATCAAGATACAAAGATACGGTTTGCACCAAACGGACGGAAAAAAACGGGTTTTGTGTGGCACTCGAAAAAAAATAGTTCTGTTGGCGACCAACAAATGGCGCTGTCGGATTTCTGATGTAGGACTATGTAAATGATGTATGATGTAGGACAATATATAAAGGAGCAACAGCAGCAGGTAATGGTAGTCGAAGCTTGTATGCATCGAAATGATGTCCATAGTTGAGAAAGCCCTCTTAATTAAACTGTGCGGAAAGTGCCATTGTGAACATATCGCTACATGGAGGGTATGTGAGATAGCAAAGGACCAATAAAGTCTTCTGCATTGAACAAAATGATGAAGAAATTAGAAGCTACAGGTTCTTTGGTGTTACGTCAAAGAGGTGGTCGTCGCTCAACAGCCGCTGCTATTGCCACGATAGTGGAACAGACGGTGCATTCCATGTCGGTGGTTGCTGCACACGGGGAGTGCAGTGCTCGAAAAGTTTCGACGCAGACAGGAATGTTGCACAAAGTGTCTGGAAAGCACTGAGAATAACTTTGCAACAGTGTCCCTACATGTTGCAATATAACCAAGAACTGAAACCTCCTGATTTCGACCCTCGCCGAGATTTTGCGAATTTGGTATTCAGTAAGATGGAAGAGCAGAACGTCTGGCTTCACATTGTGCTTTGGACAGATGAAGCGCATTTCACATTCTCTGGCACTGTTAACACCCACAATTGTCGAGTGTGAATCACAGAAAAACCATATGCATTTGTTGAGGTACCCTTGCAACAGCCTAAAGTGATAGACTGGTGTGGCTTCATTGCTGATTAAGCAATGAAAGATTGCATAATTAGTCCATTTTTTTTGAGGAAGTCACGCAGACGGGTTTCAAAATGGATTCTGTCACTGGTCAGCGATATGTAGCACTGTTACAGAACAACAATATACCTGAACTCGACAGCCAATTCAAACAGTCACTTTTATGCATGATGTATCACCACCTCACATTACTCTGCCTGTGAAACGCCTGCTACGTTCAACATTTGGAAAAGATCGCATTATCGCCCGCTAATTTAATCACGCATGGCTTCCAAGATCTCTCGATCTGACACCATTTGACTTTTTGGTGCGGAGTTTCTTTAAGTCAAAATTATACTGCAACCAATCAGCATAATTAGCAGCACTGAAATATGCCATCCCCCCAAAATGTGTCTGCCATAACACAAGAAATGCTATGCTGTGAACGGTGTGGTGCCTCATCTCACAGCTGTATTTCTGAACGATGGACAATACACTGGAGATTTACTGAAATACTAATAAACTGTAATTAAACTAATTTGTAAGTTAAAAGCATTTTTTCATTTGTAAATTATCTTTTGGTGCAATAAAACACTATAGCGCCATCTGTTGGTCGCCATCAGAATTATTTTTTTATTCGTTGCCACACAAAACCCAGTATTTTTCCATCCGATTGGTGCAAACCGTACCATTGTATCTTGATTCGTTTTCGAATTATTCATTTTTAAAGTTCGTCCTGACTTTGGGATCACCCGGTACTTGGAATTTCGTTTTGCATTGAATAGGGCAAGAGGGTGGGTTTTACAAACATGATTTTAAATAATTCACAAATTTAAAACTAAACAAAAGTCACACTTTCAGAATTTAAGAAAAAAGCATATAATTTAACAATTTTCCGAGAATAAAAATATTAAAATGATCTAAAATTTCAAGACACTCCAAATATTAACCATATGTTATTAATTTTAAAATTACTGTCATCATGTCCTCCTCCCACATTAAAAATATTCTTAATTTGATTACAATGAGTCTTTTAGTGGAATATAAAAGTTTCATAAAGTTTTTTGATACAATAATTATAAAATTTAATAAAAGTGATAATTTGTATTTTACGAGTCAGTGTATATTGGGTGTGGCAGGTCGAGTGAAAATCACTCCAAAATGCATAAAAATATCAATAAAACGAATAACTTAACGTGTAATTAAAAAAGACGTAAAACTACTGTAAGTTCGCGTGAGAATTTATTGGTAAGATATGGGAAATGAGGATTAACGCGAACATCGTTATGTTCCTTGAGGACAGGAACAGCGTACACTTGCCCTAAGGTAGGTAGATCTGCACACTTTACTTGCCATCGGATATGGCCGAAGATTCCCGTATCTTGCTTTCCGATAGAGACAAATTATAATTGATTTCAAAATTTTTCTAGTTAGCCGGAATATACTCTCGACCTATCACTCTAGCAAGGCGAGCAATATACTTGGGATTTCGTTTTACTCTGAATAGGACAAGAGGGTGGTTTTTAAAAACATAATCTACTTATATATATAGAATACAAACGAAAATTTCGTGTTTTCCGCCTACTCCTCCTATTCTACTGAAGGGATTTTGAAGTAACTTACAGTGGCGGTCAAAAGTTCCCGGCCAGTTAGTTTCTTTGATTTTTTTACCAGAAGGTTTAGCAAAGAAGAAGCACAAATGCTTCAAAAGTTAGGAATGTGTGAATGACCTCTGACCATATGATCATTTTGATTGGATACTAAATACGCTTCATGCAAAGGGGGAAAATTCGAAGTTCGCGTGTGCAAAAGTTTCCGGCCACTCATCATTCTTTAGTTTTTTTTCTATCAGTAAAGTGTTTTTTGGTGGTGTCTGTGAATGAATCAACGTGAATAGCATAGTTTAAATTCAAAATTGAAAAGCTCAACAACTATTATTCGTAAATTAGTGATTAGTTTGTCGTTAAAGGGCCAAATTTCTCGAAATATTGCGGCAAAGTCATCGAACGGTAGATAGACTGTGAATGAAACTTATAAGGATATATAAAGCTGGCCATGACCTTCTGGACTTCCTGAGGTCCGGGAGACTCCGGAAAATTACTATTCTTGTGTCATAATTGTCAGGAGAAAAACAATTGATAATCCCCTTTAAAATTCCGTTGCAATATCCCTCAATTTACGGAATGAAAATATTGCTGAAATCAGTCGGTCTACCGTGTCAAGATGCTGACTTGATGCAGAACTTTATGGAAGAGTCGGTGTTCAAAAACTTTTCATAGGTAAAAAAATTTAAACGTACTCGATTGGCGTTTTGCAAAAACACAAAGTCTGGTCAAGTGTAAACTGGATAAAAGGACTATTTTACAATCAATTGAATTTCAAGTTTTTTTTAGAATGATGGCAGACACTATGTCCGATGGCCTAACAACAAAAGATATGATTCGACCTATGTTATTCCTACAATGAAGCAGGCCTAGGACACGCTATGTTGTGGGGAATAATTTCTTAAAAAAGTGTCGGTCCGTTATTTGAAATCCATTGCAAGATGAATGATGCAATGTATTAGGATATCTTGCAAGATTATTTGCTGTCTCATTAGAGGAAAAATTGTGGTCGCAACTATTTGTTTTAACATGATAACGACTTTAATAATGTATGCAAAACTCGACAAGCAATGGCTTTCGCACAAAACAGTTTCCCTTTTGAAATGACCAGCCCAAACGCCCGACAAGAAATTTTGCGGTTTTGTATGCAATGCAAATTTACTAGCTTAATGACATATGGAAAATATATAATTTTGCTGAATTATAACATCCTTAAAACAAGCTGAAAGAGTATAATATGTAATGTATAATGCTTCAAAATCATTTTCTTTTTAATCATATTTTCAACGTGTTTTTGTTTATTTTTTACAACCTTGCGAAATGAAATTTTATAGCCTGCGCGCGCAGTTGGCATTTCAAAAAGTACTTGGCGATTCTTTTTAGCGCTGTACTGCCAATCCTGGTTACTAGTTCAGCACTAAATGAGCATGCGCAGTAAATCTTTATAGGGAGAAATTGCTCTTTCGATCCGCCTGTTTGTAATACCATTTTTTCCAAACTTGCGAAGGTGGGCAGAAACTTTTGAGAACATGCGTTTTTCTTTGTGCTTAATTTTGTCAATTAAATTTATTGATATTTATCTGTTTTTCCATAAATAAGTTCCTAACTATCATGTCAGTAAAATGTATAAGCATCACTTTAAAATTACTCTTCATATGGGTATTCTTACAAATTAACTAAAAATTTTTTGCTGGTCGGAAACTTTTGACCACCACTGTGTATACAATTAACTGTTTATTTGATTTTTGTGCTTCTAGTAAAGTGTAAAAAAGGGATCGACTGTTGATATGTACTCATACATGTCTGTCAATTACTTAATTTTAATAAATACATAGAAATGTATTTTATGTTTATGAATAAAGATGCCAGTTTTCTGTTGTACTTGTTTCAGAATTGTTACTTATTTTCACTTCAGAATTAACGTTAAATAATAATAGCAGAGAAAGGGATCTAAATTAAGTTTATCTAAGAAAGATAAAACTGATAAAAATGTTCACAATTTTCATGTTAATATATGAAAAGTAAAAGAAACTTAGTCCATGATAAATATATTTTATTTTGAGTGCATCCAAGTTTACTTAACAGGTTTTTTTTTTTTTTGCTGTACACTATATACAAATCTAAAAAAAAAAAAATCAGATCTTTCCATGCAACAAGATTAAAAACAGATCTTCTAAAAAGCAATTAAATGCTTGAGTTTATTAAATAGTGACAAAAGGAAAAATAATTGTAATGTTAAAAATAAATACTACACAAATTTACAAAGTTAACATTTATATTCACTAAACATCCATTCTGTGTTGATAATAACTAAAGTTTAAAACTGTCATTCACAATTTACTATACACTAATTTAAGGCATTAATTTACTAAAATTTTAATTTGCAGTAAGTTCCTTTTAGGAGGGAACAAAATTCCCTTAAATTTGCTAGAAAGTAAAATTTGATCCCATTTTACAATACTTTTAAAAGTGATATTTCTTAAAATTAATTTTAAAATTTAGTCTCCCTACATTGCAAATACAGTTCTTCTAAAATAAGGCTTTTGATCGTGCGCCCGGTTTATTTCATCAGTATTCAAATTTATTGTGATGGAAAAACATATATTTTTCTGATACTGATATAGTAAAATTATCTGAGTGCAATATAGTACAGCTACTTATTTTAAAAATTTTCAAAGTAAGCTCATGAAAAAATTAATTAGCTTTTAGTAGATCAAAATATTTTAATTTAAAGTAAAAGAAAAAAAAAAAAAAAAAAAAAACAATAAAATTTGTGTATAGAATTAGTTTAATAAAATGCATACTTCATTTATAAATAACTCTAATGTCTTTTGCAAATAAATGCTTATTGTAAAAATCTTAGAATACACAAATTTAAAGATTACATTTGTTCTTGTAATTATTATGTGCAACAATGATTTTATGTAGCTTAAAAAAAATATTGTGGAAGCACAAAAGAAACATTACCAGAATCTAAATTAGCCATACTGAATATATAACTTTTTTTTCTCTTTTTTTTTTTTTTTTAATAATTTTTTCTTCAAAGGTGTGTTTGCCACGCATGGTGGTCTAAAAAATACTGTACAGTAAAGCCCTGATTAGCCGCGAGCGGATGATCCGCGACGCGAATTTTTTTTTAGACAGCAAGGAAAATACTGTAGGTCACCCTCAGTGCGACAGTCGAAATGTGGATGTTTCTTCCCAATCATACTTTAGCATTTGAAATTGAACATTACGCGTAAGGTCACAAAAATATTAAGGACAGAATTACAATCTTGCCATGCAGCAACGCTGCTGGCAAGATTGTTAGCGCTTCTGCTCTTGTCCTAAAGGGACAAAAGCAGAAAATTTACCAGTTGATTATTTCAGCCCCCCCCCCCCGCCTCTCACAAAAAGTTGGTTAAACTAGCAGATTTTTAAGAATGACTAAAAGAGATTTTTGTGTACATAATCAACTTGACTCAAAAAACTTGCCGAACAAGGCTGTTATGTTAACTGACAACGTGCTTTCACAACCATCTACGAGTGTGTTTAAATATTCTGACGGGCGAATCTTCGCTAAGTTATTGCACAGCATATGTATGCATTTTAAAAGTGTGTTTTTTGTACAGTAAAACATAGTTTTTAATGTTGAAATTAATTTCGTGTTTGGACCTCATTTTTAGTCTTTTTTCGATTTATCCACGATTTTTCATATCCGCATGCCCTAGCCAGTTCTGCGGATAATCGGGGCTCTACTGTACTTATGTAAAATTTTTAACTGGGTTACTTTTTTCTTGCGTTCAAGAATATTTTAGATGTGATGAGAAACAATTTCCAGAGTTTGCTTCAAAGTATAATACATAAATTCAAAAGTTATTACAGAAAATACAAATTTTCATCTACTTTGCAAATTTTGATGAAGAAAACTGATTTTAACTCTAAGAAATAAAAAATAAAAAAAGCAGGAATATATTGAAGAACAATTTGTTGCAGTTACAGCTTCAAATGTCTTTAACAACTTTATAAAATCGTGAGATCCATGGACATTCATGAACTACAATAATTTTTGAAATAGCTTTCTGCACACTATCATTAAGAACAAAATGATTAACGAGTATTTTTAGCTCTTCTTTTTTATGATGTCACAGATAACGAAGAATTTTAAGAGCTGAAAATGTAAATAAATGGCAAACTGAAAAAAAAAAAAAAAAAAATAATAATAATAATAATAATAATAATAATAAGAAGAAGAAGAAGATAGGCATAATATTACAGTTGTCCCTCGTTATATCGCATTTGTTAGGATACAAAAAAAAAAAAAAAAAAAAAAAAAAATGATATGTCCGAATGTGTGATATACGGAGAGTATTAAAAATGAAGGAAGATCTACTACAAGTATAATCTACGAATAAATATATTTTATAGTTGTATCCGAAAGACTAGTTTATGCGGTATATTACAATTTTAAGAATAAAACTAGCGATACAGAGTAACATTTACTAACTGACATTAAAGTTACTTAAAAATGCAGCTCAAGTGTAACTTTTCTTTTTTGTTTGAGGGCGGGAGAGGCACAAAAAAGAGCATATATCCGAATGAATGATGCAACGAGTACGAGATGCGATGTATCGAGGGTTTACTGTAATTACTGATTTAAAGTTAGTTATCATATCCTAAGGTTTTAACAACCATAATATTTCATGTATTAGTATGATGGTTGATATTCGACATTCATGACTGAAAAAAGACTAGAAATTTCACAGTCTATTAACATAATAAAAAGACCTTTTTTCTCTCTAAAATTGAGATAAAAAAATGTTCTTCAACTCAGTAGTTGTTCATCAACAGCTGAGATTTATCCAGTATCGCCAATAAAAATTCTCCATAACTCCTATTTCGCATTCAGTTATGGCTTGGCTTACATTTTGTGCAAAGAATCAACTACCAAAGTCAACTTGTGCATGATTTCTCTAGAGCTTCTAGTGCTGGAACGTGCTGTTTTGTGCGTTTCTGAAACAAATGTTGGAAAAAAAAATTCATTAAAAAATACAAAAAATGAAATTTTAAAGAATCAGGTACTTTTGAAATGTTAAATGTTAGCGAAAGTTTTATAATTTTTATCTCAAAATTTTATTAGGTTCATTTGTGCAAATCTCTAAAAAAATACTTAATCAACTTTTTTTTGTTGTTGTTGTTAAGTTTACTTTTAAAGGAATCGAGTGTATATTACTTTTAAGTTATAAATAGTTCCATATTTTTCCGAAGAATTGGCACAAGACAGTGCTGCATACATAATAACATTCACACAACTAAACTGTATAACACTCTTTTAATTTAAAGGGAACCGTCTGTTTTAAATCTTCAAAAAATTAATCTTTCTATGATGTTTAAAATAATGAAAATCGAACAAAATGTACTGCAACAAACTATAGAAAACTAGTTTGTTCGATTCAAAAAGGAATAATTTCTCAAATCTACAATGTTAACATCTCATTTTATGTATACTCCCTGTTAAAAAAAAAAAAAAAAAAAAAAAAAAAAGTAACTGATGCTCTCACAGTCAAAGTAAATGAAATTTTATGACTGGATGTCTTTCTTTGCTAATATTAAAAAAAACTACTGTATGCAAAAATATAAAAATGGCTACTATTATACTGAAATACTTGAAAAATACGTTGAAGTATGTACCGTTATTAAATCGAATAATCATTTTAAGTGCTATTAATTGTTAAAGTTATTCAGGATGGCTCCATTAAAGAAGTTTTATAGGAATAAAAAATTTACACAGGAGTTTAATCCGTTTTTCTAAGGCTATAAATTATGAGACCGTGGTGTGCAGACTACATTAAACTTTTTAATTTCACTATTTTTTATGTTTTTATTCAATTCCTTATTCAAATTTTCAGCATTTCAAGAGAGATTTCTTTCATTTATTGGAAAAAGTTATCATTTTAAATTATTGCCAATTGGGGGGAAAAAAAAAAAACAGCGCTTTTTTTTTTTTTTTTTTTTTTTTTAATACATAAAATTTATTTGCGCGTGACTACTACAAACAGAAAAATAAATTTCAAATTATAAATAAATAATTACGTGTTAAAAACAGGAAGATATTGAAAATTATGCCATAAAAGTTGTATTTACACATGACTAGTAAAAAAGAAAGATAACTTTACCGAATCAATTCTTAATGTGCATTAACATCAGCAAATGAGGGAAATTACGTCACATTTAAATTGGCCAAGTAATAATACTGGCGATATTTACACAAAACATTTATTCCATTTTCTAGATGATCTTTTTTGCCTTTTTGTCCGAAGAAAAGGGCATTGTCACTGAATTTTAAATTATAATTCAACCTTTTGTAATTTTTTTTAAAAAAGCTGATCAAATTAGTGTGTTTTAGAGTTTGCGGTGACTGAATAAGGGTTGGCGAGCATAAGTCGCAGGGGGCAGAGTCTTCTAGTTTTTAATCAGTATGAGAAAAAAAAAATCAATTTTTAAAGATTTAAAATCAAGAAACTTCCATTAAAACTCAAATAAATAGTGTCTAATGAAAATGTCCTATTGCAGAAGCAAAATTTGGATTTTGTAAAAAATGAAAAATAATGTATCTCATAAAAAAAAACTTATTTTAAGAACATTTAAATTTTAACTAGTGTTATGAACATTCATTTCATGAACTTTCGCTGTACTCGTTCCTGATATTTAAATTTTATGAAAACGTTGCTAGCTATTTGCGCATAATTCTTCATAGTATTGTTGAAAAATAACAGTTTATTTTTTTGTACACTTAAAAATACCCGAGCCCTTAAGTAAAAATAAGTAATACACAGAAGACCATATGCAATAGGGTGGAGCGAAAAAAATTATTTTTTAAAAATCAAAAACGGGTAGGTGCCAAAAGTTGCCTTTATACTAGTACATTAACTGCGTGAAATTTTACCGCTGAAAAAAAATGGCTTGAGTCTGCGCTTTTGCTCCAAAAATCGAAATTTTGGGTAAAATTTGTCATTTTTTGACATTTTTTCAAAAAAATTAAAAATTCCTACAGAGCTGGTTAGTATTTAAAAGTATTACTTACACCTTTATATTGACCTGCTTAACATATTAAAACTATAAAAAAAACATCTGTATTTTGTATAATTGGAGCAAATCTGACAACTTTTGGTAAAAACCAGCGTTACCTCTCTATTGGAGCATACAACAAAATGTTGTTTTGAATGCATTTTATCTATCTGCTTTCAAAACTATTCTGTATATAACTCGTAGATGTGGCTTCATTTCATATCCCACCCGTCTCAGCCACCCAACAATCTAGGCCCAGTGTTTTATTTATGTATTGAATTGTTATTTTTTTCCCCGTAGAAGGGCATAAGTTTTCTACGTATCAAAGTGGTTTACCTCTTCTTTGTTTTCACTGACATTGGATGCTACTGGTGTGACCTGCTGCAAGTATATTTTTATACCTTGTATAACAGAAGAGGAGGCTGAGTAACGTATTAGGTATGTTGTTAATTGAGCCTATTCAGCAGTCTATTATCTTCATTAAATTTTCATACAATTAATACATTATGATTGGGAGTTCTGTTACCACAACATTTTTTCAATCAATTACATTATATATATAATGATATGCCTAAAAATTGATTGTACGAATACAATTTCTAGTATGTCATCATTTACTGTACCTATTACATTGAATATATTTTGAGAAACTAGCAGTTTAATATTATGGCGATCGTCACAGAGAATTGCAAACAAAATTTGCGTGTAAAGCAACAATATTTCGAAAGAAGTTTTAGTATTTGTTTTATGTCGTTTCCTGTGTTGTTTCGTAGTCGAGTAATTTCTAATATTTTTTAGACTTATTCTTTAGGTGTGTATTACATTTGGCATAAAATATCCCACGGTATAAACGTTGATTATATATTTTGTGAGTGAATCTATAGACTTTGATTGCCAATCTGTGCTTATAAAAAGCAGAAAATTTTATTCGCTTTATGAGCTGTTTTTTGTGCGAGATGTTTTCTAAATTCCTATTCCCCATTTCTTCTGAGAAATAGCTTTCCTTATGAATTAGCTCTGCAATCTCCGACAGAAATTCCTAGTCTGTTCTGAGTATCTTATACTTAATTTGAGAAAATAATTTTTCAAAATTATTATCTATTTTATAAAAAAATTGCAATAGGAAGTGAATAGTACGTAGACAAAGATTTTCTTATTGATCCAGTGAATCCATGTAGATTATAACGTTTTACATCAACTTCTCTAATAATTATGACGCAGAGGAAATTCACTGGAGTTGAAGTGGCATATGATCCATTATTATACACAATTCTAAGCTCACCCAATGCAAAATGGTTCACAGAGACAAATAGAAATCTCCTAAATTTAAATGAGTACTTATAGTCGATTAAAGTCTGTACATTCTCTCAAGTACAGATATTCAAGTACTGCAATACAAGTACTGCATTCAAGTATGCAATTTATTGCAATAACATTTAATCTGAGCAACAAAATTACAAGTACAATGTAATAGGGGCTAATTTTGGCCGAATTGAAACTTTCGCTGTAAAAAAAGAGAGAGAGAGAGAGAAAATTTAAAGTTCATGTTTCCATATTTAACAGTCAAACATGCTAAATTAGCAACGTAAAGTGAACATTGTTTTGTTACTCTCGCATATATAAATTCTATTATGCATAGGCGAAAATCTTTACTTGAGGGTTTTATATTCGAAAAGCCTATACTTTGCGTTGAAACCGGGTTGATAAAACTGATTAATAGATTGTAAAATCAATTTAGAAACTTTTCCAAAAATTACAAGCAGCAAAAGAAACTTTTGTTCTGAAATTATTCTTTAGATCTCAGAAATCTATTGGTTTCCGAGATTTCCGAAGACAAAAGAATTCTTATAGAAACAGTGGGTAACTTAAAAGAGGTTAAATCATCTATATATTTAAAAGAACAGGCTGTTTTCTTAATCATCAGCCCTGAGTGATTTTTATAATTATTATTACAATAACTGTTATTTTAATGAAAGCTTTTCATATGTAAATATGCCCATTCTAACTATTTTTTTTAAACTTATTTTCACTTTTATATTTTATTTTTAATTTTAAAAGCTTTTATGAAATTTCTTCAAAACAGTGGCAATCGATTACTTTTGTTGCTGCAGAAAAAAGAAAAATAATGAAAAATATTTAGACACGTGACTTTTTGAATGTATTTTTTAATTGCGAGTCAAATTTCAATAAAAAAAAATATTTATGCAAGTGTACTTTATTTTGATAAGCGAATAAAAATTGATATTTACTCTGAAATCATGAGAATATTACTTATTGGACTTATTTTATCTTTATGGATTTTAATTTTATTGATGCCATTTTTTTCATTACAATGAAATAGAAAATATATTTTTTATTTTAATACATGTTGGTTAAGTATTAAATGACATATATAAAGCACTTTTGAAAAGTTTGTCCCGGAGATAGTAGCTACATGCTTGGTTAAAATACATTTTTTACCTTGACGCATGTAAAGAGAAAAATTGATCTGAGGGTGTCAAAATGACGTAATTTCAGGCATGAAAGTGGGAAATGAGAAAAAAGATGGAAATTTTTTCCATCTATACAGTAGCGCCAAACTCTTATAATTTAAGTGTCTTTTTAAGATACCTATACAATGAAATTAAATGTAGCTGCACGCATGATTGATTTTTTTTTACTTAGAAAGTATTAACGATGCTAAATATGTAATATCAAATGTATCTGATCAACTTAAGAGGAGTACAGTCATTAATTTTCCAAAACAAATATCTTGAATGGTTTAGCTCAATCTTCCTGCTAAATTGATCTTTGCTTCTGAAATACATCTTAAAAAAGGTATTCCAACAATTACCCTAAAAGGTTGTATAAATAATACAAAATATTTTATTAAAAAAATTCACTTTAAATTTTTTAAATCTAAAAAATATTTCATTTTTAAATGACAATTTGAACAATTTCATTTACACAACTTTCAGATGCTTACATGATAGAAGCTCACCTTTCATTTTATGTCTCTTTTGCACAACAATTCAAGAACAAACTCCAAATGTTTGAATAAACAAAATGTCAGATTACTAAATTTTCCAGGCACCCCCCCCCCCCGCGCCAATTATCCTTCCAATTTTATTATTAATTATTTATTTATTTTTTTTTTTTTTCATTTTTGCATTAATCTAGAGAATTGCTTTAAAAAAGGTGGAATCCCTCCTTTAAAAGGAACCCTTTCATACCTGTAATTTACACTGATTTCTCATTTCTGGATTGTAAAAATTATAATGGGAGACTTTATTGATTTTTTCATTTTGATTAAATGTTCTCTCTCGCTTTAAGAAACACTAAGTTTAGGTAAAATATATTAATTTTTAAATAAAGAATCCAGAAAAGTAAAGAATTTCAGGAAAATTAAAATTAAAAAATGGTTAAATTGGAATAATTTTTGTAGGTTTATTGTAAATTTATTTAACAGTTTCTTACTATCGACAAGTCCTATTTTTTTCATTGTGGATTTCTCTGTTGTCGTATTATAAAATATTACACTACTAATGCACGGCAGCCAAAACCCAATTACAATTTTTAGAAATGTATAACGATGGTGGCAATGAACAACTTTATCGCTATCCCTTTTATCGTACTTAAATTACTTCTAAATCTAAATATTGAGCAATTCGAATTTTTACATGATAAAACAGATATAAAATTAATTTCAGGATGAAATTTATTTGAAAAATGACTCTCAATTTAGCTGTATTTTCAAGCATAAATTATTTTTCAAATCTATTTAAATCAGCTTAAAGAGTAAAGCACCCCCCCCCCCCAAAAAAAAGAGCAATAAATTATATTATTAGATTACTCATAGAATGCAGCATTTTGTCATTGATCTGAAATCTACTAACGAAAATGACAGATATTCAATTTATGTAGAACATAAAATTAATATCATGTTAAATTGCTTCAAATACACTTCGACTCAGATTGTGATAGGAATTATATTTCATTATTTTTTAAGGGATTATTCATTGGATATATTACTTTATAAGAAGGAAAGTATCCTCATTTGTAGAAATGGGCCAGCCATACCGATTATGGAAAGGGAACGAGGAATCTACCCGAAGAAATTATCAGTTGAAAGCATTAAAATTCTGTTTTATCTGAAAATTTCCTTAATATTATTGAAAAATATTTCCGCCATTTTTACATAAAAATTAATTAGTTTGAAGAAATGGGTGCGTTTCAGAAGAAATGAAACGAAGAATGATTGATAAGAGCATTTCAAAACTTCTTTTTTAACGTCAAAAATCGAGGTTTCAATCTCGTATTTTCTTAAACAGTCTTGCTAGTGAAAGAAAAAAAAAATGTATCCTTTTTGATTTACAATGCACTTTTCACTTTCTTCTTTGAGTCCAAGAGCCGACAGCACAAAACCCTACGTTATCGAGCACAAGAAAAAAAAAAAAATCTTATTTTTATGGAAGACTGGGAATTTAATGATCCAAGTCTGCCGGAAGTGAAGTGGTGCATAAACCAAAAATTAATATCACTAGTGGTTGACTCATAGTACTACAAGTAGTTTAGTGTTTGTACTGCAATTAAAAGTATGAAAACATGGAAAACTGGGTGCAGGAAAATATAATGCTCAGCCTACGAGTCAACCACAAGTGGTACTCATTTTTGGCTTATGCACCACTACGCTTTCGGCAGACATGGATGATTAGATACCCCTGTAACTACTCTTCCATAAAATAAAGAGACTTTTCTTGTGCTCGATAACATAGAGTTTTGTGCTGTCGGCTCTTGGACTATTTCTAAAGAAAAAAAGTAAGTATTGCAATCGAAATTTTTTCGATTTCCGGTTTTCGTCGCATTTACATGTTTTATGAGTCGAAATTTCTTGAGGAGCAAAATAAACTATTGAAAATATTAATTTTCATATTTTTTTATCGCTTGGTTAAAAGTATTTTTAATGACAATGGCCGATCATGGTCAATTAATAAAATTTCAAGAAATTCGGTCTTTGCCATTCCCTGGATTTTGAAATTTAATTACTTAATTTTTCCTTTTCTCCGTTGATATTGGATTTAAAAAAAAAAAAAAAAAAAAAAAAAAAAAATGTAGAATTTATGTTTAAAGGGTTAGGTACCCTTTGAGCTAACAAAATACATGAAAAAGTGATCTCGTAAGAATTGCAGTTACTCTATATCTAATTGAATTTTAATTTTAAAATTGAAAAAACATATTAAACTTTTGAGGGGCAAAGCGTACTTCTATTCATAAAATGCTGAAATGATTGAATGATACTAGAATTTAAAAACAAAATTTATTTCTAAATAGATAAATGTTTTTCTTTACAACTTGATAAAATTAAAATGTTCATTTCAAAATTCTGAGGTGAATACGGCGTTTTGCAATTAAAATTAAGTGAGATATATTTTATCCCAACTACCCGTCAAGGGGTTGAGAAAAATTTATTTTATCAATTAAAGTTGTTAAAAAAAAGTATGCACATATATGATGTTTTTTAATTTACTTTTAAAGATAATACAATTTTTACAGAGAATAATTCTTGCATGCATTGTGCGCATGATTTTTGAATTGACATTTGAATGGCTAAAACAAAAAAAAAAAAAAAAAAAAAACAAAAAAACAAAAAAAAAAAAAATTTAATGTGTTTTCAAAATGACATACAATGAAAAAAATTAAACTTATAGATCCAGAGAAAAAAAATAATTTTTAAAGAAATTTGAAGTATCGGGAATTTTTTATACAAAAGTAGTTGTGAATTCTAAATTTCTTATTTGAGAAACTTAATGACTGATCATTTTGTGTTTCTATAGATTTAATGGATTCAGCGAAAATTTTGTGAAATTCTAAGCAACCATTTTTGAGAAATCGTGAGTGAAATGATCAAAATCACTGTTTCGAAAAAGTTAATTTTAAAGATTGAATCAACGGTAGATCATATAGAAAAAGCTCAAAGTGTTTTAGACATACCTGCTGTTCTAATTAGAACTTTTGTATGGGGTTTGATTTTAAATATTCGTAAAGAATCATATTTTATTATAAGCTATTTTTATAAAAATCAATTTTTGAATGCTTTAAAGGGTACCTGACCCCTTAATAAAAATATATTTCAAATTATAATTAAACAATTACGTGTTAAAACAAGAAAATATTGAAAAATTAACGACTGAAAATAATTTAACACTAAGAAAATGATAAACTGAGAATTTTTCGCCTCAAAAGTGAAGCCCACCTGGACATTGCGATATTGAATTGGCAATAAATCAATAAATTTTTTGAAAAGTTCCAATCTTTTTTTTTTTTTTTTTTTTCTTTTTAGGAATTTGAGATTAGACAATCACCTTAAAGATATCCTTGTCTATGCTTAACAAAATGGCTTTTGAAGTAGATGCAGATAAAAGCTTTGAATCAATACCAAGATGTCAAGTTTGTCGACGAAAAATATAATGTGATTAAGAAAATCAGGATGAATCCATAATCGATGCACAGAAAAACACGAAATTTAATTCTTTTTCCACTTTGTAGATACTGCTGCCAATTATGTAAAACAAAATTTTTTCAGCTGCGATATCATAATAATATTACAGTCAAACCTAGCTATTTTAGAAATTGATCATGAACTCAGTAACAGTTTAGACATTTCTAAATTAATTAAAGCGCTCTCTCAACTATAAGTTCATACAGAAAATTTCTTCTGGATTTTACTTCGGTTAAAGTATTTTAAGGGTCAATTTTTAAATGCTAATTACATTTTTTTTTTTTTTTTTTTTTTTTTTTTTACATTTTCTAAAAAATGTAAAATAAGCTTACTATGTTTGCATGTAAGGGCGCAATTTTTTCTTCTGCACGGAGTGATTTAAAATCCGGCCTATTACTATTTTGATCCGGCCCTGCCATGATGGCAATAAAACAGTACTTAATTTCATCTAACACGAAATAAAGTTGTTACAGATTAAAGAAAAATGAAAAAAAAAAAAAAAAAAAAAAAAAAAAAGAATATATTTACCTTATCGATGCATATTGAGCGATTGGTCTGAATCCCAACGCTGCAGTTCTTCTCGAACAAGTTGCTCCATTTGCTGTCGTTTGGCTTTTTCATCTAAATTTTCACTCTGCAAATAGACATTGGCTGCATTTTATACCTAAAATTAAATATGAGAACCCCAGAAGCCAAGGGGTACAAGTGACAAAATTGAAAGAAAAAAAAATGAACTTAGTGTACAGACGACTTGGAAATATGCTCTTTTCTTTTCAGATATAGAAACATAAGTGATTTTCTGATAATGTGCTGAATTCTACACATCCACCATTTTTGCCGAACAATAATCAATATTGATTAATTATAAATTTAACTAAAATTGTGCCCTACTTTTTTCGCATTTATTGAAATCAGAGTTCAAAGACCACAATGAAACAAGCGGCAATTTCCTATTTCAGTCCAGTCAATTATTATTGGTGTTCAAATTTAACGTCAATTATCTTTCAACTCAATTCACTCCAAATCGATTTTTTGTCACCTGTACATCTCTGTTTCTGAGGTTCTTATATATAAACAAATAAATACCTTAAGTTAACAAGAAGAATACAGTATTAAACCGCCAACGCCTATTGTCAGCTTCAGGTGACACGTCTTTGAAAGGCCCTCAGGTTTAGATTTCAAGCTTGTATCTAATGTAGCACCTATACTGGGATTTAGAAGAGTTTATCTATTTTTGATTTAAAAAAAAAAAAAAAAAAAAAAAAAAAAAAAAAAAAAAAAAAGGTCCCATATCTCTCGGGTTTTTTTTTTTTCATATGATACTATAACCTTATAAACTTATGTACCATTTCCAAACAAGCAAGGACTTAAATTGGTCTTTTTATTAAGGATTAAAAAAAAGTTCTATTTTTAAACTATAATACGAGCAAAAATTGTGTGTGTGTGTGTAAATTTTAGTTTAAAAAAGGCTCTAACAAAATTTTGTATTTTACCATTTTCAGGCACGAGATGACCATTGGTTTTGTCACATGTTCGAAAAATTCGACCAGTGGATTATTAAAGGTCATCAAGCTATTTATATCTAAAGAACGGCTGGACCGATTTTACCGAAATTTTGTATCCAACAGTTTTTGGCACGAGAAAACTAGTGGGCTAGGTGACATTTTCCAGAAATTTTGGTTAGTGGGTCATTTCTGGGTTATTATGGGTCAAACCAATTTTTTTTTTTTTTTTTTTTTTTTTTTTTTTTTAACGGCTCTAACGATTTTGACCAAATTTTGTATTTTACCGTTTTGGATTCAAGAAGACCATTGGATTAAGTCGCATGTTAGAGAAAATTCGATTAGTGGGTCATTATGGGTCACGCTAATATTATCTAGAAAATGACTCGCACGATTTTGACTAACTTTTGTATTCTATCGTTTTCGGGCATGAAAAAATCATTGGGCCACGTCACATGTTCGAGAAAATACGATTAGTCGGTCATTTTGGGTCATAATGGGTCAGGATTAAGCTAATTATAACCAAAAAACGGCTCAATCGATTTTAAGTAAATTTTGTATCGAAACGTTTTTTGGCACGAAAAAACAATTGGGCTAGGTCACATATTAGGGAGACTTCGATTAGCGGGTCATTTTTGGATCATGGTGGTCAAACCAATTTAATATAATAAAAAACGGTTATAACGATTTTCACTAAATTTTATATTCCACCGTTTTAGGTTACGAGAAAACCATTGGGCTGAGTCAAATTTTAGGGAAAATCTGATTAGTGGATCTTTTTTGGGTTACTGTGGGTCACGCTAATTTTATCTAGAATATGGCTCGAACGATTTTGAATAAATTTTATATTTTATCGATTTTGAAGACGAGTATTGACGTATCGGGCATATATTGACACTAACCGATGGATATAAATGGATACACTCCCTTCCCCCCCTTTTCTTTTTGGAAACAACGGATTTTGAGCTTTTTCTATCGACGACAATATTTAGAAATTTCAAACTTACTATGTACTATGTTTTTGAGACTTTCCTAAAAATTGCTCTATAAATTTAGCTATCACATTATGCAAATTATATTTTGATTGTGAAAAATTATTTTTTAAACCTACTCATTATTCATACAATTTTTATTACTTTAAATTCTAATTATAAGATATTGTATACAATGTTGTTTTTCCTTTTTTCTGAAAAGAATTTTTTTTTATATTAAGAATTTTGCAAATTATAAGCAAAAAAAATTGGCAAAATTTGGGACTATTTTTATAAAAACCTTAATTTCTCCACGATTATACATGCTATCCTCATAAAAATTAATATACTTTATGACAATAAACAACTTAATCATAATCTACAGTTTGAACGCTTTTGCTACATTATTTTTCACAGTGTTATCCAAAAGATATTCGTTCTTTTTCAATTTGTTGACGGCCCCTATGAGGTTTTGCAAAAAAAAATCTTCGAGGGAAATATATGACATGTACTATTCTGTTGATACACGTTTCAATGAAGTTTCTATTGAAGTTTCAAGACAATTCCTCAAGTAATTTTCTAGTTATTTAACAAAACGTCAAAAATCGCAAGTGGCCGGTCACCTTGGGTCATATAGTGCGTAAATAAATAAAGATGATAAAATAAAACATATTTAAAAGTATTTCCTCAAAATTCCATCAGGTCATGATCAAATTAGTTTTTTCTTCGAAATACTACGGATTTCCTGTTGATTTAGGCAAGCATTTTCGATAAATTTTTGAAATTGAATTTAAACAAGTCGAAAATTACGCGTAAAGCGTACAACTGAGGTGCGTTCGTACTATAACGAAGTTTTAAATACTAGGAGAGCAACTAAGTTTCTGAGGTTTTTTCATCCATGAAAAATGGAAAATTTCAAGAAAAATACAAAAAATGATTTATTGAAAATATCGTTCCTCGCTAACTACACATTTTTGTCATCTTTTTGCCAGTTCATGAAAACCGCGATAGTAAAACGACGAGTCTTTGGATCGAAATCATTTATCTAAACAATTTTGCACCTCTTCGAAATTAGCTAAGTGTATCCTAGCTAAGCGATGCGCCATCGATCAGAACAAGTGATAATCGGAAGGGGCAAGTTCTGACGAATATGGCGGATGCGGTAGCAGATTCTATTTCATCGTTTTGGAAGTGTGTCCTGAACGATGGAATTGCAATAGCACGGAAAGTTATCGTGCTGCAATAATCACTGGTTTGTGTCTCATGTCACATTCTGGCCGTTGTTCGAGCAATGCATGGTTCAAATTAATTAGTTGTTGTAAGTAGTGATTCCAATTGTCAGTTTTGCCCTCTTTCAGCAGCTCATAGTACTCGATTCCTCTGCAGTCCAACCAAATGCTCGGCATTGTCTTCTTTCTGAAGAGATTTAGCCGTGCCGTTCGATATTGATACTTCACCAGGTGAAAGACACGACTTTTTGCATTTGGGATTCTTGAAATATATCCACTTTTCATTGCCAATAACAATTCGATAGAGGAAACTCTTTCTTCTGTGCCGCAAGAGTAAAATTTTGATCATGGCTCTTCTATTTTTCATCTGTTTCTCAGTTATGCGGCACCCATTTTCCTTGCTTTTAAATTTTTTCCGTGGCATGTAAATGTTCGGAAATACTTCGGCAAGTCATGTTTAATTTAATGCCTTCCCAAGTAAATCATACTTTTTTGTTGGCCTCTTCCACCAATAACGCTTCAGTAATAGATCGGCATCCTCAATCGTTTTGATTTTCGGGAGAAATTAAATTGCCACTTCTAAAGCATTTAAACACATAGAAATGGTGGATGTTCACCGTAAGCCTTCTTAACAAACGACGTCCTTCAGCTGCGATTTTTTTCAAATTAAAGTATAAAAACAAAGATTCCAGCAAACGCTTTTTATTTCGCTCACATCTCGACATCTTCGTAGTTAGAAAAATATTTTTGTGTTGAGATATGCATTGGTATTATGATAGTTTATTGTTAACAGATGGCCAAGCTATGAATAAAACATAACTTCAGACACATAAGTCGTCTATATGTGTGTAGTTAGCGCCATCCGTGTGTGAAACTCAAAAACTTAGCTGCCCACCTAGTAGATCTTTGTTTATGATAGTATATCCAATACATCGGATACAGTTTACTAGCTGAAATCTAACGCATTTCTGTAAATACTATCTGCTTTCTATTATGCAGAAAGTAACTTGTAGTAAACCTCAGCAATGTATATCAATTTCGTAAAATGTGAAATAATTTAATTTAATTAAAACGCGCCCAAAAACAAAACAATGTTTCTCCAGTACCACTATGCAATGAACTACTTTTCTGTGGCCCTGTAAATTAATAAAAAATATTCTTTGCACTACACATTGTACAGAATGTATACTTTACTACATACTTCATAGATGCACATCAGTTTTTTGTGTTCGAAAAAGTGTAACATCATTAAAATGCACTTGAAACTATCCTTTCCCGTTGACCGTAGTGTGTAGGAATACTTTTGCTTGTCCCTGTAATTAAACTATCCATCCGATTTTCATAAAATTTGAAATGACTTGACAAAATTGTGCAACAATTGCATAATTTAACTTTCAAACGATTCGGTTGGGTAGTTTTTGCTCTGTTATGTGTGGGGAGACGGACGGACGGGCTGAACGACGACTATAGTTGCTACGGATATTTACATAATTACGAACGTGCTTAAAAAGGAAATTTGAAGCTTCAATCTCCCGTTTTTTTGAGACCCTATTCTTATAATTTTGAGGATAAGGTCGTGCTTTCCGGTAATCAGTCACCACGTTTTGTATGTAGCAATTACAAACAAATTTACCTCTGAAATTGAATTCAGAATTTTGTTCATGTTTTCTCTTCGCTTCACTTTAGCCTTTTCCATTCCTTCCATCTTTACCAAAACAGCATCGATCTTCGAGACGATGCTTCCGATAGAATGTTCCATTCGGTCCACACGGCGTGTAAGCCTGTAAAAGAAATAAAAATAATGATGAAAAAAACGATGAGAACACAATTTCCTTCATTGAAATCAGCAGTTGTCGATTATATTATCCTTGTATACAATATTATCATATGAAATGGTTAATAAGTTTAGCCAAAGAAATCAGATTTTACTATGCATAGGAAATCGAAAAGAAACATAAAGAAAAATGCTGTATTACTTCACATAAATCAACAAGTGAAACTTAACATATAAACAGTTACATAATACAGTCAGCTTAAAAAAAAAAGAAAAAATAGTTTTCTCTCATTTATTTTATTACTAAATAGATGCAGAGAAAAACAGCCGTTTGATTGGGGGTAATGTCTTGTTTAGTACAATTTCTAAGGTATTTGTACCCTATATGGACAGGGTTCTCAAAATGGACACCCCTAATATTTTTAAAGGTAATAATTTTTATCAAGAGATAGCTCAATATTCTCGCGAAGAAAAGCAGTTGAAAAGATAATTAAGGCTGGAAAGTGTAAAAAAGCGCGTTGTTCGCCATTTAGGAGAAAACTTGTTGTTTCAAGATGTGCTGATCTTAATAACTGGTAAGCTTAAATTCTTATTAAATATGGTAAAATTACATTAAATGTTAAAAAGTGGGGTATTTTAGAAAGCTAATAAAACATATTTTCGGTTGCTATTGTATATTTTGCTTAAAAATATTTTCCTTATTCATTTGTTACAAGATTTAGTAAAACTACGCCCGGTTCCCAATATGGACAGCTTATGTCCCCATCGACTACAACTGTAAGAAAGAAGAAAATTCAATGCTGCCAAGCAATAAATTGAAAAAGCATCAAAGTGGTAAAATCTTTGTTCAACAAGATGCCATTTGAACAATCCCCCCAAAACCTTCCTCCAAAAGACCCTTGCAGAAAAATAAAAAGAAGCCCCCCCCCTCCCAGTAGGATATCTGTTGGCGAAATCGTAGGTACCAATGGTGTGGCTTCCTCAACAAAAAGCTGGTACGACTTCTTTTGCAATATTGATGCTTTTTCAAACTTGAGGCCATGCATCATATGTGGCCAGGCCCGTAGCCAGGATTTCCTTTCGGGAGGGGCTGAATCTTGAAATTTTTTCTGATCTTACAAAAGAAAATTGCATAATTTATGGCAAAAAATTTAAAGAAATCTAAAATGTGTTTCTGCATAGGGTACTTGATAACCATGTCAAATATTGTTATTTCGTATTTAATTTAATTTTTTTTTACAATTTCTGTTGCAATCTTTGACATTCAGAAACACTTCCAGTTTCCAAACCGGTTCGAAAACCGGATAGCTTATAGAAAAAAATTCCGCAAAACCTAAAAAGCACAAATTAACAGAGAGAGCCCCAAATATTCTACAATAAAAAAATATAAAAAAAAAATATCGAAATGCAAACAAATAACATGAATTGATTTAAAACACAGGATTAATACTAGCATGGAAGTCTGTCATTACGAGTGCAGGATCTTGAAATTCTTGATCCATAAATGAAATTTCGCATTTTTTCTTCTAAAGAAAAATGAATTGCTACAGTCATATTTAATCATAAAAATTATCTTTGTATTTTACGTTCTCTGATTATAATATTTATAAATGCTCTTGGTATAATAAATTTACTAATGCAATGGAAGCAATCATCGTAATTTCTTCTTAAGCCATAATGCTTATTAACTTATCAAGATTTACTGCAATGTCCCAATGAATGGAAATCATTGCAAAGCGACTCGGTCTCTGATTGGCCATAATGATTCGAGGCAAAGATTTAATTATTTTCACTGTCGAAAAAGATCTTTCAGCACTGACTGTTGTTACTGGGTTTTTAACCAGACTGTGAACAAGTGTTTGATATTATCGTTACACGATACATTACAGTACAAAAACTTTTAGGACCTCTGTGTTGGTGTCAACAATTTGTTTGCACCCTAATTCATATTCAACTTTCACTTGCTACATTGACACTTTAGCATGAAAATTTTCAATAAGACTTTCTACAAGGGGAATAAAGACCGTGATACTCTTCAGCGGATGTATTTTGAGGGTTGGTATGTGTTTTCTGTCTAAATGTTGGGATCTTTACTTCAGTTTGGAAGATGTCTTCCTGAAGTTTTGATGAACAATAAAATATCTCACAAAAGATTTCTACTGCATTTTTTGCTAGATTTATGTAAAACAATTTGGGCATTTTTAACATAAGTTACAGCCGATATCAAGTCACGAAATTTTTCTTGAAGAACTCACTGTGACTTTGTCAGACAGAAAGCCTTCTCACGAACAGACAGGCATATGAGACCTTGTCTCGATTGCAAAAAAATCTCCAGATACCAAAGAAATCTTCCACGTGTTTTTCAAAATATTTTCTGAGCTAATGCAAATGTATGTAGCTCAACAAAAGTTAATGAGATTTCATGCCTCTCGATAAATTTTATACCACAAATGCGGAGAAGTAATTTTTTTGTTTAATGGGGTATATTTATGCAATTGTTTCTTGAAGCGCTAAATTTGCCTTGAGCTGATTTTTAAAAACTTTTGTCACTGCTTTAACAAGTCCACGTTATTTTTGGATTATGGAAATCAGCATGCTGTTGAACAAGGCAAGATTTAACAGATGGCTTTCAAAGTGGATGTATCTAATTTTTGGATATTCTGAAAAATTTTAGAATGAACCCTGCTAACATGACCAGACTTAATGGCTTCATCATACGCTTTTGGGACGCATTTATATGTCAAGGCAAAATTAATCACAATGTTGTAACATTACTTTTCCTGAATTTTCGGCAGAAAAGACATTTATTGGAATAAAACCTAATTTTTTTTTAAAAATTATTTGGTTTTGTTAATTTTTCAATAGTCCACATATCTAACACAAAGGTCAGGTTGTTCTGCTCTTGAGTTTCAACAGCAATTAAGATACTCGTTTTGTTTGTACTAACAAAACAGATCACGTTACTTATTTTGATAATTAATTCTTCAGTAACTGTTTCCGAGGATATTTGAGAGATTTTATTCTAAATGCCTTAGGTGAAGTAAATAGCTTTTCTACGGATATTTATAATATCGTGTTTCAATTCATTCTCTCCAGGCTTTGATAAAAATTTAAGACACTTAAATAACATTCTTTTTTATACCGATTTCTCTAACGTTAGAGGATCATCATCGTGGTAATCTCAAAGTGGCGTATTTTTCTCTGCACAAAATAAGATCGTTTCAAGTATTGGTCCAAGAAATGCTCTGATTTCTTCTTTTTCTGAAAGCTCTTTGAAAAGCAACAGTGAAATATTGATTTGCTGTATTCCCAAAGAAATCTTAATTTTGTTTGCTAAAATAACGAACGGTTTGTGATAATCTAATTGCATATGTTATAAAAATTGCATAAGAAAACACATTTAGCCTTTTTTCTAATGTCTGGAACTTGTAGAAACTAGTCTTCCTGGTTTTTTGTGTCCTTTCTGTACCTATTTTTTCGTGAAAAACCAATAAACAAGGTTTTTAATAAATGCGTATCGGAATACGTAAGAAAAAAAAAAATACTATTTCTGGATCTTTCTTCCATTTTTCTTTCTTTCCTACAGCTATTGGAAAACTATATGGCTGTTTGGAAAGTAAAATGGAACCAAAAATTTTTCTCTTCGTGGCATCATCTAAGTTATCTCTAGTTACTTAGCAATATCGAATCGAGTTGCTTGCCATACTGTAGGCTCATATCGAGTACTTGACGAATCCCTACCAAAGTTAAGTTGTTTCGAACGCCCAAACAATTCTAAATTTTAATTTCTAAACAAGACTTGCTTTATTGGAATTCAGTCAAAGAAATCAGTTCAAGATTTAGTACACCCATGGTGCTGTTTTGTGATTTTGCAATTAAAAAAGAAAAGTACAAGTCTAAAAAACTAATTTTGCCATTTCATATCATATTTTCTAGTTACTTAAAAGATTCCATTAACAATCATTAACATTTATCTTTCCATCTTATCTAGTCATTTGAAAAAAAAATACTGTATTTTTCGTCATTAAATTCGCGGCTTAAAAAGTTTATTTTAGACCCAGTAATTATATTTGATAAAATTCGTTTTTAACTCGGAATGCACTTCACTTCAATTACTAAATTAAATTTCTGGCTGTAAAATGAGCCAGTGTTGTTGTTTAAATTTTTATTTCGCCCCTAGACACAACTAAAAATGTCTCTATACCCTCATAGCATGCATGTTCACAGTGACGTCACAATGACGTCACTGTGAGTCACTTTGGTCACATCACATCTGTGACGAAAATGCCACCACTCAGTGACGTCACAATATGACTAAGATGTGACTTTCTAAAAAAAATTTCACAGTTCGTCACAATGTTAATGTCAAAGTAGTCACAAATGACACACTTTTCACAAATTGGTCACATTGTGACGTCACAAAGTGGTCACAATGTGACGTCACAAAAAAGCTCTAAAACGGCCATAACGACTTCACATTTTAGTCACTGTGACTTGACATCGACGTCACGTGACGTCACATCGACAATCGATGGTCACAAAGTCACAATGTGACTTCACAACGACGTTGCAGTGACGTCACCATGTCTTACGGGTAGTGACTTCACAAATAGCACCCCCTAACCCATCAGCTGACCCGCCTGGATCTGTAGATTGGCCTCACAGTGTAATTGGGATAAATTTTTTCGGAATATAAAACTCTTTCCAGTGGTACTGTAAAAAACTTAAAAAAAATCCCTACATAAAGGTATCTATCCCTGAAGTTAAAAGTTCTACAAAACACAAAGAAAATTAACCAGACAAAGCAGCTACTTTACGCACATGAACAATTCGCAGAAAAGTTGTTCAGTGAAGAGACTGGGGATGCCGCCGTGGCATTTTTTGAAGATTTTTCGATACGATATCATTTTTCTTCGCGTCTTTCTTATTTTTCTTTTCTTATTTTTCAAAAATACATTCTGATAGTTTCTTTTAAATAAAAAGCGTTTTGCAGTTAGAGCGTCATTATCAAAGATACTTTCTTCAAAATTATATTATTTTACATTATAGGCGGCTATTAAAGTTTCTTTGCTCCCTTCTGTGCAAAACATTTTAACATTGACCGCCCTAAGTTTCGTTTATATGCATGAAGATAAAGAAAATTAAAGAAGATCATAACATGCAAGTAAATGTATAATATCTGTCTCCTAAAGTTAATTCGCTATATTTGTATTTCACTAATTTTTTCTTAGTCAAATTAATGATACGGAATTACACTTGATCTAATTTTACTGCGCATATAGTTAAAATTGCGTTTTAAAAAGAAATTATATTTTTTGTGGTAATTATCTATTAAATAAACAATATATCCAAATGAACGATATAATGAAGGATTACTGTAACTGTAATTGAATAAATGGATATTTTTACAGTTAAAATACAATTGATTTTAATGGAATGGAAGATGAAAACAAAGCTTATTTTATTATCATAGAGATAATTTTGTAAAGTCTTTTCAAACTTTCGGGAGGGGCTTCAGCCCCCTTAGCCCCCTCCCTGGCTACGTGCCTGTATGTGGCATATATGTTCATGAGGATTATGTGGGACTTACTGCCCATGGTGAAAAAGTTCCTATTTGTCCATGCTATGAGGACTGAGTAATAACAGATGTAAATTCGCAGACAGATGCAATAAAGCTAAGCAAAATCAACAATATTATTTCATAATATTTACTAGAAACTAAGGGGCTTTGCATGGGTCTTCGAAGGGTAAAAACCGAGAATGACCCCCCCCCTTTCTAAAATGCATGTTCTGAAGATATTTACTGCCCCCCCCCCCTCCTCCTCCGAATACTTTAAGATACATTTTTTTTTATTCCTTCTCCTCTAAAATCCCTTGGAAAAGTGGCTCTTCCATACACACTGTGTAGAAAGTCAATAAGGAAACACCTGTCCATAATAGGGACAGATAGTTCCTTATATGGACACTTGTAAACATTTTTTTTTGTTTTTATTATTTAAATAAAACCAGAATAATTACAAGGTAGCTAATTTTAACAAGTTGGAAATTGCACGTGAACGTAGCAAATGAGGTGCGTTCGTACGAGAACGAAGTTTTAAAAATATTCAGATCTTGCTGATATAGTAGACAGTAGAGCGTACTTCGGATACAGTATAGTAGTCGAAATCTTTGTGTTTCTGTAAATATGCAGGAAGTAATTTTTATTATTCCTCAGCTACGTATATCTTATTCATAAAATGTGAAATAGTTGAATATAATTAAAACACGTACCAAACAACGTTTCCCCGTATAGCATTATGTAGTGGGATACTTTTGTGTGGCCCTGTAATTTAATAATAAAAATTATTTGCATCACAGATTGTATGGAATGCATATTTTAGTATATATTTCATAGATTCATGCCAATTCTATTATATTCGAATGAGTGTAACATCATTAAAATGCATTCGAAACTTTTTCCCCATTGACCGTAATGTAATGGAGTACTTTTGATTGTCCCTGTAAATGATCTATGCATCCGACTTTCATAACATTTGAAATGACTCGACAAAATTACGTAATAATTATATGTTTTAAATTTCAAACGATTAAAATGCATTTGAAACTTTTTTCCCCATTGACCGTAATGTAACGGAATCCTTTTGATTGTCCCTGTAATTGATCTATGCATTCGATTTTCATAACATTTGAAATGACTCGACAAAATTACGCAATAATTATATGTTTTAAATTTCAAACGATTAAAATGCATTTTAAACTTTTTTCCCCATTGACCTTAATGTAACGGAATCCTTTTGATTGTCCCTGTAACTGATCTACCCATCCGATTTTCATAAAATTTGAAATGACTAGACAAAATTATGTTATAATTATGTATTTTAAATTTCAAACGATTCGGTTGGGTAGTTTTTGCGTTGTTATATGCGGACAGACGGACGGACTGAGCGACAACAATAGGTGCTACGTATTTACATAATTACGAACGCACCTAAAAATGATAGTCAATAGTCCAAGGATAGTAGTCACATATTTTTGGAGTCCTAGATTTAATGACTTGTACATTAGGGTGGATCGAAAATTTTTTTTTCACAGTGCCAAAACCTACCTATGCGGAAAAGATGTTCTCTTGGATGGAGATTAAGGGAAAAATAATAAAAAAAATTAATTTTAAATTTTACTACTGCCACAATAAGGTTGAATTTCGACAAAAAGTGAAAAAAGACCTAATTTTGGCTAGATATTTTTGATTCAAAATAATAGTTTAAAAAATTATCCAAAACCTACCTATGCTTAAAAGATGTTATATTATATGCTGAGTATGAGAAAAATAATTAAAAAGTCCTTCCGGCAATGCCGGGAGGAAGAGGTAGCTTTCATATACTTATAAATTTATTTATTTATTTTAAGGTAAGTTACATTGTTCAAAAATACTAAGCTCAAATTAGCGGAAATAATCTTAGAAAAATAGTGATTTTATAAGATTGAAACTAGTTTTTGTCAAGACTGAATATTAATAGGAATTTTTAGAAAATAGTCATCTTTTATTCAACCTGGTTTTATTTTAAGCGATTTAGAGAGTCACCAAATTTCATGATATCATAAAGTGTATGCCATTTTAAAGCAACATTGTGGATCGTTCAGATCAGACCGTTTCAAAATGTCAGCCATAAGCAAAATTCAAAGTGCTATAACTCAGTCATTTTTTAAGATATAAACAAAATAAAAAATGTTCTGGAATCGTTGTTTTAAGTTCTAACACGTAAAAGAAAAATATTTTTCAATTTTTTATTTTTTCGCATTTAATTTTAAATTTTAAATATTTTTAAAAATTTAAAATGACCACCATTTTGAAACAAAATAGTGGATGATGCTGGCCAACGAACTCGGTTGAGACATTTGTATGTACTATGTACATCCCAAGTTTCATTGAAATCGGTTTATAAATACGCGTGTTATCACGTGACAAAAATCAGATCGTTTCAAAATGTCAGACATAAGAAAAATTCAAAGTGCTATAACTCAATCATTTTGTAAGATATAGACAAAATAAAAAGTGTTCTGGAATCGTTGTTTTAAGTTCTAACACGTAAAAGAAAAATATTTTTCAAATTTTGATTTTTTCGCATTTAACTTTAAATTTTTAAAATTTTTAAATTTTTAAAATGGCCACCATTTTGAAACAAAATGGCGGATGATGCTGGCCAACGAACTCCGTCGAGACATTTGTATGTACTATGTACATACCAAGTTTCATTGAAATCGGTTCAAAAATACGCGTGTTATCACGTAACAAAAATCAGATCGTTTCAAAATGTCAGCCATAAGAAAAATTCAAAGTGCTATAACTCAGTCATTTTTTAAGATATAGACAAAATAAAAAGTGTTCTGGAATCTTTGTTTTAAGTTCTAACACGTAAAAGAAAAATATTTTTCAACTTTTAATTTTTTCGCATTTAATTTTAAATTTTAAATTTTTTTTAAATTTAAAATGGCCGCCATTTTGAAACAAAATGGCGGATGATGCTGACCAACGAACTCGGTCGAGACATTTGTATGTACTATGTACATACCAAGTTTCATTCAAATCGGTTCATAAATACGTTAGTTATCGCATGACAAAAATCAGATATATATATATATATATATATATATATATATATATATATATGGTTATATATATATATATATATATATGTCAACATATAAACGGAGGGTGGTTTTGGGGTCTGGGGGTCATGATCGGTGAAAATATACCAAAATTTTCCGGAAGTGCTTTCTCCCGGACGGCTGCAATAGGTAGCTTTTTACTTTTTGTAATGAAAGCTACCTAAAAGATCAATTTCAAAATTTAAATTTACCGCAATGTGGTTCAAATTTATATATTTGAACGTTTTTACGGTAAAAAAAATCTTTTTTTTTTTTTTTTTTTTTTTTGTAAAATAAAATATGAATTTTAGAATTTTTAACATTTATTGCAATGAGGGGGTATTTAATATATTACAAGATAAAAACTTTAGTTTCTTATTTAACAGCTTCATTAATATTAAATCAAGAAAAATCTTCAACATTGCAATTGGTGATAATGACGTTCGGTATTGAAAATGGACATGAGATTTTGTAATTCAATTCGATTTTTATAAAACCGTCTCGTATGTATCGTCCATACACAGCAGAAATACTTCCGTAACTCTTTTGATTATTAGTTTTGTAGAATGAGTGTTGCGTGAATAGATATTATTGATAGTAGATATTATTGCCACTGGAGTGATTGCTGGATTTACCTATTGCTCCTGAATTCATGTCGTGACTAAATCCGTCAGTTAGTGGAGGTTCGACACATTTTCCTATTTAATTAAATCTATGTAATCCGTCGCAAAAGGTCAAAAAGCTGGTAAATGGAAAATATAGATATTTTTTAATCTAATGATTAGGATTACAGCAGAGCGTTTGATTTCACTCGTGCGCTTTTAGAATTCATATACTGACATAAATGAAAATACAAAAAGCTTCTAACATGCTGCGAATAGTCTTTCTATTTCATCAGTGAAACATTTGTTCCCAGTCGCGGTTACATCCACGCTGGAAAAAGATAACATAGTGGAATCTCATTGGTGTATAACTATCACAAAAACCATTGTAGTGGACGCTTTAAGATCAGTTCCATATTTCGAATAACACATCCTTTAACATCTATATTAACAGATATTCCGTCACAACCGATCTCAATCAACTTTGTTACATGTATATTATTGTTAACACATGACAAAAAATGTACGTCGTGTTTGCAAATTGTTTGGTACTCTCTCAGAATTTACATATATGTGGCCGATGTATTCGAAACCAAGTTCTTTTTTCAAGCTCAAGTCTGCTTCTATTATGATTTTTCTTCTGTTGTTTTCTAGTGATGTATTCTGTCTTTACACTCATCAAAGTTTAAAGAAAATGGCCATGATCATAATCTTTTACAAAAGACTAAAGAGAATGGCTAAAACGATGGAGTGGTCTTTGGTTTGTTTTGTCATGCCGATTTTTTCTGTCAATAGCATTCTATTCATAGTTTTGTGAGATAATGCCCACATCTTGAAGTGCACCAGACACGATGGCAGTACTGCTTGGCCGGAAGTGCCCAAACTGTCCAATATTCTGGCTGATGCCAATCTTCGTCACTACAGGTGATGTGACACCTAGCTCGGCAGCATTTTGGCTTTTCAGTGATAGCTGATGATGCAGAAAAGTGAGTTTGCTCTCAGTACGCCGATTTAGTTTACTCTCAATATTCATATTCGTATTCAAATCTATTCAACTGAAAAAATAGGCAGTATTTTCGGGAATGGTCCAAAAGACTGTAATAGCTTTCAATATCTTATTTTGTTTTACAAGAATTAAGAAGAGCGCAATATTTGTCGTTAAACAGTTTAATTTTTCTTAAAATGCTGCTGTGGTAAATTATTGAGATTGAATCTCATTTACAGGTCACTTGTAACTTATTAGCAACTCTTTCTCACTGGCAGGAAATAAATAGATGTTGACCGATTCCATTCTTCGATTATTTTTTAAATAGCAATATATAAATTTTATAACTTTTTGTAATAGGGAGCATATTTACTGCCATATCAAAGCCAGACCTAAATAGGGTGTAATTCATATCTCTCTTTCTATATCCATCTCTCCTTATTTTTATTTTTTATTCTTTTAACAACGCCATGGTGCAGTAATATTCAAGGTACACTAAGCTACACAATACACAAGACGATAAATCATAACTGAAAAAACTGGAACTGCCAGTTTTTCGAAACTTTAAATCACTTACAGCAGTATTAAATATCGAAATTAGTTTATTTATTTATTTATTTATTATTTAATATCCATGCAATATAATATTTCTTCCTCAAAGGTAGGCATTGATTGATATTAAAATGATTATTTTGCGTCAAAAATAAATCTAACCAAAATTAGATCTTTTTCCATTTTTTCAATATTTTATCGAATTTTCAACTTTTTTGTGGCAGTATTAAATTTCAAATTTATTACTTATTATTGTTTTTTACTTATCCTCCATACGATATAACATCTTTTCCGCATTGTTGGTTTTTAAAAATTATTAAAATAATTAGTTTTTGACAAAAATAACCTAACCAAAATTCGGTCTTTTTTCAAATTTTTTCGAAAATTCAACCCTTTTGTGGCAGTATTAAATTTTAAAATTAATTTTTTTTATTATTTTTCCCTTAATCTCCGTACAATAGAACATCTTTTCCGCATAGGTAGATTTTGATGAATATTAATTTTTTTTTCGCCATAGACAATCGATCCACCCTATTGTACATGGGGGTGAAAAAATACATTTTCCTTAGGGTGTCCATATTGGGTACAGGTACCTTATATGAAGACGACACCCCCTCCCCAATACCATATCCCCTGCCCTTGGGGATACGGTGTTCTTCAGGGCTACAAAATAATTGTTCACTTACACGTTGAATTCGTCGGCCGGGACACCCGATCCGCCGCCCCTCGAGAGCACGACCGCGGTGGGTGGCCTGGAGACGTCCGATGCGATCATGCTCTGCTGGTTGTTGATCTCGTCGTCCAGCTGCAGCCTCTGTCCCTCCAGGTCTGCGAACATCTGCTGCATCTCCTTCTCGTCCAGCTCCCGGTTGCCGTCCACGTCGTACTTCGCGAACAGCATCTCGATCTCCATCTCCGACAGATTGCGCCTGCAACATTAAGAACAGTAACCTATGTTTTATAACGAATTCCTGTTTTACCAAAATCTCTATTCAACGAAATTTTCTCTGGTATCAAATCAACATGTAAGAAAATTTCTAAATAAGTACAAAATACAAAAATATAGTTTTTTTAAGAGCACTCTTTTATAAGAATTCAAGATTTATCTTAAAAATCAAACTTCATTTCGTGACTGTAACTTATACAGGGTGTTTATAAAGTCCCGGACCCATTTTGATGTTTAATAACTCATAAAATAATGAAGATATAAACAATCTTATGGCATTTATTGATGGAATAACTCATATATTTTCCTTTTCAGGTTTGAATATCTTTACTTTTGTAAATATCGTCTGCGAACGTGGTTAATTTCATATAATTTCATTTTCCAGTCTAAATATCTGTACTTTTTAAAATATCGTCTGCTTATTAATTGCATTTTTCTCTCTTTTGTTTTTGGCAACTATTGCAATGTTATGTTTACTTTTGATATGTTTGTTCTATGTTACTTTTGTATGTGATGTTTTATTCGAGCAGATATTAAGGAGAATGCGAGGAGGTCCAATTCCTTGGCCACCCAGATCACCTGATATAACGCCGCTGTACTTTTTCCTTTGGGAATTTGTAAAGGACAATGTTTACAGGAGGAGAGTGTCGAACATTGATGACTTAAAAGCCAGAATTACAACAGCAATAGCCTCTGTGGATGCCGACATGCTTGCCGCTACCTGGCGTGAAATTGACTATCGACTTGATATTCTCCGTGCGACGGAGGAGGCACACGTGGAAGTTCATTGACAAGGGTCATGAAACTTTTTGAGTCTATCTAACCATTTATGTTATTAATTTTAATCTATCTTTATTATTTTATGAGTTATTAAACATCAAAATGGGTCCTTGACTTTATAAACACCCTGTATTTTCCCCCTTTCAAAAAAAAAAAAAAAAAAAAAAAAAAAAGATGTTTAATACATTAATGTTATTGGCACCCGATTATAGACCGCTTTAATTTAATGTTAGGTATAAAGCACAAACCGATTAATAGAAGGAAATGTAGAAAATTATTACAAACTATCTATTTAGAATTTCTAAATTGTTTTCCCAACGTATAATTACATTTGAATTAATATAAAACATTGAACATTTGATTGAAGCATATTTTTAAAGAAAATATTAGACTCTTTATTCTTTATTTAAATTGTATACTTCTTAGTGTTTAAAAAATGCACTACTTGACAAAAAAAATTAACTTTCAAACTAGTAAACAAGTCGCAGAATTTTTTCTATAAAATACGGTACTATTAATTATTAAAAATAATAATAATAATAATGTCGAATTTTAATTTGTTTAATTTCTAATATAATTAGTAAACTTTGAAATAGTGTGTATACTTCAGCTAAAGAAGAAATATTCCATTCACTTGTTGAATACTCACGCTTTCAGTTGTTGTCTAACTTCTTGATAGGACAGCTTCTTATCACCATCAAAATCTGCAACTCGTAATGCATTCTGGATGTCTTGGATTTTGTCACGTTTGCCAAGTTTTCCCAAGAGATTGTTGTAACCCTATACAGGAATAGAGAAGAGAAAATGTTTTTAAACACATATTTAACTTACCTTGATTATTTTTAATGTATGAATAATTAAATAATTTTTTTAATATGAAAAGTGTGACCACTTTCCTACAATGTGACTTCTTTAACCCTTTCGAGTCGGAATTTTTTGTAGTTTTTCGAAAAAATTACTTTTACACTAATAATAACATTAATACTAGCTATCCATATAGATTAATTAGTGTTTGACAAATATTTCATAGTCTGAAAAATAACGAATGTTGTTGCTTTGCGTACTATTCAATTAATATTCATTAGATAAAGGAAGAATTTTTGTAGATGTTTAGAAAATATTGTATTACAATAAGATTTAACTTATATTGCAACTTTCTAATACTTTTTGCGCTCTATTAGACATGTCCCTTTCAAGAAAGTAACTTTTACTTTAAACTTAATGAGTAAAATATATGTTTAAAATAAAAGAGTTGCAGACGCTGCAAAAAGAATAAAGCAAATAATAATAATTACTATTATTACTAAAAGCCTAAACAGAAATGAAGTCATACAGTAAATGTCTCAGACATATACTAACATTACTATATGTAAATAGTAGCAAGAGTTTTTCTTAAAACAAAATAATATTCCATTAAAGGACAGGTACTATTAATAGCACACCAGACCCGAAAGAGTTAACACACCGAACGTCGTTTCTCTTAGAGTCTCACAGAAAGTCGTTACGCATCTGTGAGATACAGCTCATAAAATTGATTTATTCATCGAAAACATCGATAAATTTCTCACTGTTTAAGGACAATACGATTGTAAGTAAATTTTTAAATGCATTTATTTTTGAAAGAAGGAAGAATTTCGTTATAAAATTAAACATTTAGTCAAGGAATACAATTGAAAAAGTATATTGTGTATCTCTTAGATTGGGCATGACTTTCCGAATGTTAACATTGTAGGCGTCCGGAATTTGTTTTTCTCTATGTTTAATGGTTTATAAAATATTAGGTATTAAAATTACTATGGGGGCTTATCGATTTTCTGTTAAATGAGCCTTTTGATTCAAAGATTGCGAGACGGAAAACTTGGTTAAGATGTTTAAAGGGTTAAGGGGCATTCAACGGTTTAAAGCATTTACAAAATCGATTTTTTTCTTTTCTTTTTTTTTCTTCCGTATCATCTGACAGCTCACAGTATAGTGCATAGATACCAACTTCTCCGGAAATTCCGGAATTTCTCTAGAAAAATACGTTAAAATACGGTAGTATGGTAATAAGGTAGAAAATACGGAAATTTGCGGCAAAAAATCGCGATATTTTCGATCATTCGGGACCAAAGAATAACGATCTTTTTCGATCAGTCGTTGCAAAAAATCACGAAATTCTACAATAGAATACTTCGGGGAAATTGTCCATTAGTCCATATTCCTGCGATTTTCGGCAATCGCTTGTGATAGAAAATTGCGAATTTTGTCACTAGTCGCTGCAAATAATCGTCAAATTCATCGGTCGTGAATAAAAGACACATTTTTTTCACTCTCTGCAAGAACACGAATTTAGGCTGTCTGCTATGGCGAAAGATCGCGAATTTCGTTAATCAGTTGAGGAAAAATATCCAAGAATTCGGCAATCACACTTGATAAAATCACGAGTTTTGCCAATCATTGACTTTGTTGCTAAAAACATAAAATCGTCAGTCATGGCTAAAGATCTCGATATTCACAGTCAGATATTGCTAAAAGTTGCGGTTTTCGTCAATCAGCAGAAGGCAAAAGATCGTGATTTTCGTCAATAATTCGTGACAAACGATCTCGATTTTCGTCAGTCAGTCACGGCAAAACACCGCAATTCTTGCCTGCCGTTCACGACTAAAGTTCGCAATTTTTGTCAGTCGTAAAAAAATAACGCGATTTTCGTCAGTCATATGCAACAAAAGATTGCGATTTTCGTGAGTCATTCGCGATAAGAAATAGCCATTTCCGTCAGTTGTCCGCAACTGAGGATCATGATTTTCTTCTGTTACTCTCTGGAAAAGATCGCGATTTTCGTCGGTAATTCTCGGTAAAAGATCTCGATTTTCGTCAGTATGTCATGGCAAAATAGCACAATTTTTCTCATTCGCGGTAAAAGATCGCGATTTTCGTCATTCATTCGCGTTATAAAACCGCGATTTTCGTCAGTCATCTATGACGAAAGATCGCGATTTTCGTCTATTAGTCTCGGGAAAAGATCACGATTTTCGTCAGTTAGTGAAAAAACCGATTTTCGTCAGTAGATCTCGTAAAAGATAGAAATTTTCGTCACTCAGTCTCAGAAAAAATATCGCCATTTTCGTCAGTCATTCGCCACAAAAGATCGCGGGTTTCGTTTGTCAGTTTCGAAAAAAAAAATCACGATTTTTGTCAGTCAGTCTTGAAAAAAGGTTGCAATGTTCGTAAGTCCCTTTCTGGAAATGATCGCGATTTTCGTTAGTCAATCACGGAAAAGATCGCGATTTTCGTCCATTAGTCTCGGGAAAAAAAATCACGATTTTCGTCGTAATTCGTGATAAAAGATCTATATTTTCATCTGTCATTCGCGATAAAAGACCGTGATTTTCTCAATCATTCACTTAAAAAGATCACGATTTTCGCCAATTATTCGCATTAGAAGGTCGCGATTTTCGTTAATTACTCTCTGGAAATGATCGCGAATTTCGTCAGTCAGTCTCAGCAAAAGATCAAGAATTTCGTCAGTCAGTCTCGGCAAAAACTCGCGATTTTTCTCAGTCATTCGTGACAAATGATCGCGATTTTCGTCTGTCATTCTCAGGAAAAGATCGCGAAATTCGTCCGTCAGTCTTGGGAAAAGATCGCGATTTTCGATAGGCAGTCTTGGACAATATCGCGATTTTTGTTAATCAGTTTCGGCAAAAGATCGCCAATTTCATCAGCCATTCATGATAAAAGATCAGGGGTTTCGTCAGTCTGTTTCGAGAAAAGTATGAATTTCGTCAGTCAGTCTTTGGAAAAGATCTCGTTTTTCGTCAGTTAGTCTCTGGAAATGATCGCAATTCACGTCAGTCTTTCCTTTGAAATGATCGCGATTTTCGTCAGTTTCACAAAAAATTCTATTTTCGTCTTTTGGTGGAAATCACTTTGTTAGCAAATCTGTTGTGAAAAAAAAAAAAAAAATTTCATGTAATTTAACAACTAGTATAGAAATCATCTATTTTTTGTTCAGTAACGATAAAAAATATTCCATTTGTATAAATTTAATACAATTTTTTTTAATTGCATAAAAAAAGTAATTTATTTTAATTTTGTTTGTATGAATAAATACAAAAGCTGTCAGGGGTGAGGATTCAGAAAAAAATTA
Organism: Maratus speculifer; assembly: GCA_964019185.1. NCBI lineage: Eukaryota > Metazoa > Arthropoda > Arachnida > Araneae > Salticidae > Maratus > Maratus speculifer. The sequence goes on along the minus strand of OZ025296.1, from coordinate 182,909,132 downwards.
AAAAAATACCTCGAAAAAAATTCTGAGTAACTCCTGAAACGACTCTTGAAAGATGACTATTTTACTCCTGAAGAGTGTCTAAAACTCCTGAAATTTAACTAGTTCTCTCCTGATACGGTATTTACAATGTTGGCATCTATGTATAGTATTTAGAATAAAAACAATTTTTTAATTCAAATTATTAGAAAAGTTTTAGTGACCAATATGCTGCTGCCACTAACACTAAACCAAAATTTACATGTATTTTCCTGAAAACATTTTTTTTCCTTTTCACTGGCGCACAGTGTGCGATTTTGCGAATCAAGCGGGTCAAATTTCAATTTATGAAAACTATCGATATTAAAGTAATACAAAATTGATCTTACTAGGGAACCTGGATAACCTTCTTTATATTATGATTTTGATGTGAATTAATAGTGCCTCTTTATGAGGCAAGTTTCATTGAATAATTTAGGAAAAATGCATCTCATCTTTATAATGAATATTTAACTATACATTATTGATTATTTACTTGAATTTTGCCTTTAATATTTTAATCATTTAAAAAAAAAAATTCCTAATTTTTTTATTATTTTAATTTATTATTTTACTCAATTATTTTAATGTTTTTTATATTGTAAGCATTCATTATAACCTAAATTGCATTAAATAATTACATTGAAATTACTGCTTTAAAAATGTAAACAAACCTATGACACGAAATCCGCAAATTCAAAAATCCGCACAACCTCTGGTCCCAAGCTGTGCGGATTTGAGGGTGTGTACTGTACTACAGTCAAACCTCGTTAACATGAACACACTTAACGTGAATTACTTTTAACATGAACTGTTTTCACAGTCCCCTAGAAAGATTACAAAGATTTGATACTGATAACATGAATTACTGTTAACATGAAAAAAATTTTGATTCCCCTTGAGATTCATATTAACGAGGTTCGACTGTACTATTACTATTTCTAAATAAGATAACCGTATAAAATTTCTGTAGGTAAATTTAAATATTTTGAGCAAATATAAATAATTAAAACGACACTTTCATGAATTAAGTGAAATTTTTGCAATTTCCCGACGCCTATAACAAGTTCCTGGTGTTGTAACCAGTGATAGATTGACGAGTTGGTGGTATGGGTATGACCCCTCCCCTTTTCTTCCAATCAGAAGTATCAAAGTTTCCCCCTGGAATTTTTCTTATTTTGTATAAATTAACGGTTTGAAATTAAGCTATTATCAGAGTCACGAACTTTACGCACGACAAACTTTTCAGCCGATTTTAATCCTAACTTTTTCCCGTTCAAAGAGAGAAAAAGGTTACAACTGTCTTTGAAAAAATTGGAGGAAAAGAAGAACCAGCTGGTACTAGTAGAACCAGTTCTACTAGTACCAGATGTTAATATTCCTATCAATCGCTTATCTATGATTCGTTGAAATGTTCGATGTTGGATGAAAAGTCTCGGCTAACCCAGACTTCTTTGGAACTGTTGAAAAAAGTTGGGGGACATTGCTATTTGCTATCACATTGGGTGTTGTGAGGATGTTTCGCGAAAAGTTGGAGGAAATCAAGTGTTGGCTCAAAAGTCTCTCGAAATGTTGGTGAATCTGATAGCAGCTTTATAAATGTTGTCCTCTCTCATTTTTTCCTTATCTGCCCCCCCCCCCCCGCTTCCTTCCTCGTTCGCACACACTGGTACTGCAAAAATAGCCATGCTTTTGATACACAAGGCAAGTGAGGTAATTATTTATTATGTAAAGAAAATATAAAGAAACGAACAATTCTTTCCATTACCTTTTTGAAGAAGTCTGCAATTTCAAATTCACTGTTGGAAGAGGCAATTTCGGATTTCACTTCAGCATAGGTGTCATTGATGATAGCCAAGAACATATTCTGAAATGAAAACAAAAATCATTATTTTAGCATGCTCTAAATATAAAAACTTGTAAAAAGGCGAATATATTTTACATAGGTACATATTTTTTTAAAAATTAAGATATGTAAAAATAGCAATAATTACATATATAATTTATATTGACATTTAGTATGTTTTAACATATTTTAAAATTGATTATAAATAAGAAGAAAATTCAGTCTTTCTATAAAAAAATTTAAAAAAATGCTGATTTTTTTTCAAAAAATAAAATAAAAATAAAATAAAATAAATAAATAAATAAAATAAAATAAATAAATAATAAAATAAATAAATTACTTGTATCTCAAATCTATATTAGAAAGCAAAAATATATCCGTGAGTAACGTTGATGTCATACTGATGGTGGCAAAACCTGACCGATCAATTTCATAGCAATTATTAAATTTTTTGACACCTAAACACCACACATTTTCAGACTTTATGTTGTCGAATATGAAAAACAGTGTTCTTTCAATGGTAATTTTTCAAAATCTGTGTATAAAAATTTTTGTTTTTTATAGATTTTAAATTAATTTTCATATATTAATCTCTTTTACTCGATTTCTTATAGCGTGCAGCCTGGTTGCGAGAGATTAAGCCGTAGACACATAAAACAACATAAATGTTTCAACATTTGTTTCAGCCAATATTTCATAATGAAATTAAAACTTCAGCGATAATTAAATAAAATAATATAAATAAAAGGCAAATTTACTAGCCATATAGTTGAACAATGCGCTTAAGAGCCCACACTTCTGATTGAAAAAGACCCGGATGATAATGTAAAGTCTATGGGGACGTTCTTTTCAAATATCTCGTTCAAATTTTAATATTTTGGCTCTTTTTTTTTTTTTTTTTTTTTTTTTTTTTTTTTTTTTTGCTTAGGATAGCTAAAGAAGATCTACAACCGGCCTAGTTTTTACTTTTTCGATTTTGCTTATATTCTTTTTATATTAAGATAATTTCAGTTTCATAACCAGTTCAAACCAGTTCTGAAAGATAAAGATTTTTTTTTTTTTTTTTTTTTTTTTTTAATTTGAAACCAAAATCGAAAAAGTAAAAACTAGGCCGGTTGTGGATCATCTTTAGCTATCCTATGCAAAAAAAATCATGCCAAAATATTAAAATTTGACCGAGATATTTGAAAAGAACGCTCCCATAAACTTAACATTATCATCCGGGTCTTTTACGGTCAGTAGTGGTTCGTCTTAAAAGCACGTGAAACATAAAATGACCAATTTTTTCAATTTTCAACTATCGGCCTGAAAAATAGAGTTAAAAGATTATAGGGCTAAATAATTATAGTCTCAAAAGATTATGATGCTGGGAGATTTTAAAATTACATATTTTAGGCACTAAAGTGTGTATATAGTTTTTTGCATATAGTTTGCCTTTTTCTCGAAATGTGTTATTTTCATGATTTGGCATGCCTTCCTAAAATGCTATTCTAGGTAAAAAGTTGCAACTTTTCAAAATTGTGTAAATAAGTCGTTTCTTTAAAAATGCCTTCCATTATTAGTCTGAGTGAAAATAAATTTAAAATAATGAAGAAAAAAATTGTTAAATTTTTTAGGATTTTTAAAGTTTTTTTAGTAAAATATTTATATATTTTTTTTTTAAATTCAAAAATGAAAATTGCTTCTTATTACTCTCAAATAGTATGTTTTCTGACACTAAAACAAATTTTAAGGCGATAGATATATTCAACAGTTTTCTTAGAAAAGTGTGCCGAACTGACATAGTGTTAAAACAAATATGTCTAAAGTTAATTAGTTCTTGAAAGCTAATTTATGCATGAAATTAGTTTCTTTTGGACATACACATATACATGGACTATAATGTGTATACATACTGTAAAGAAAAAAAAAATCATTTCTATGTCTATTTTAAAGTAAAATACGTGATGTTAAATATTTCGCAAAAACTGCTTCATTTTACTTGTCGAGATGTTCCATGTACCTTTAACCCTTTTGCGACGGAAGGCTTTTACGAAGTTTTTAATATTTTGTCACCAATTTTTAAAGACAGAAATTTGTGGCTTAATAAATCGAGCGTTGTCGCTGAGCTTCAGATAATGAGGTTTCCGAGCCCATAAATAGAAAGCGTCCCAGATATACACTTATTTTGGAAGAAGATGATTGAGTTTCCCTCAACCCTCATTTAAACTTAATCTCTCTATGTTTGTGTTGGGTTCTTTTTATTAAACCTCTGCTACAGATCATTACTTTAATTAATTGCAACTTCTTCTCAGCAAATTAAACTTAGTTATTATGGGTCAATAAATGTTCTTCAGCTTTATTAAAGACTTTAATGAGATTTGGGTCAAATTTCCAATCACATGAATCTTGTTGTTGATTTAAATAATTAAATTAGGTGCTTATATAAAAAAGAGAATTAATTAAATTAAGATTACACCAGTTAACATTAAGAAATCACTAAAATAAATAAACTAAAAGGCAAATTAAAACGATAAAAAGGATAAACACAAATATTATTTAAGATTCTTTAAAATTTAATGAATACAAGTAAATAAGAAAAAACACAACAGGATTCTCAATTTGACCCAGTCTCAAGTACTAAACCTTGATCTGCAGTAGAACCCAACCTTTATCAACGTTGATTCCTGAGATATTAAATTCATACTAATAATTTTAAAATACAAGATTCAATCTAGCATTACAAAAGAGAAAAGAAAGACCCTGAAATCCTTCTTATTTTCAAGAAGGCAAAGAAAGATATAAATTTGAAAAAATTAAAACACAAGAAATAATAAGAATAAACACCCCAGAAATCAACAATGATATTTTGGCCAATTTCGTATAGTGATTAGTATTAAAAAAAAATATTCTTGTAAATTAGTTTATGTAGAGATAGATATAATCCTTATAAAATTACCTTAAATCTATGAGTAAGAAATCAAATGAAATATTCACTTTTCTTATAAACATTTAGAAGAATCTCTACAATTTCAAAAATTATCACTTAATTATACTAAATCAATCCTGTATTTAGAAATTTAAAACTTTAAATAAAAAACTATTTTATTCAAGACTAAATGCAACTAGGATTTAACTTTGAGTTAAATTATCACTTAAAAACTTAATTTCACCTCAACATTTTAATAGTGAAAAGAAAACTAATAAGAAGGTTTATATTCATCATCTCTAATCAAGTCTAACATGAATTTCTAAATAAAACAACACGAAGTATACATTTTCTTCCTTTTTTTTTTTTTTTTTTTTTTTTTTCTTTCTCAACTTCTACTAAACAGAGTGAGAGTATAAGACATGTTGAAATGGTATGTATCAATAACAACTTGTTTTCACATAAAAAAAATCCCTTTTATTTAATTAAATAATACTCACTCTCACTTCGATGAAAGTACAATGTATGTTGAAGTGAGATTTACTCACAACTATTTCATTTTCATATTAGATCGACAGTAATTAAACTGCGTACACTTAATGTTGGACAAGAGCATTTGTAAATTAATAACATTCTTAGGGATGTAAAACATCCGATATTAGGTATACTTATTTATAGAAATATAACAACTTATTATGCACTATACTCATTTACTTAACAACACATTGAGAGTAGCTTACCTCCGAGCTCCAAGTAGTATATTTTTTTAGTATCACAACATTTCTCGATAATCTTGAGAATAGTCGATACTACAGCTTCCTAGTTCATTAAAATCACCATTCTAGTCTCTTTTCAAAAAAGGCGACACTGGTTTGACTCACCATTCTAGTTCCAAGCATACAAGTGAGTATTAATTCCTATGGACACTCTATAGGTTTCTCTTCAACAAGGTTTCGGCTGCATGGCACAAATACCATTTGCTTCGACCTCTATTCCTCCGAGAGGGGACGGGGCTGAAAGAAAATTCGCTGAGACTTGAGTCTGTAACTTAACTTCATGTCAGGAAAAGGGAGGACAGCGACATGTTATGAACTAATAAGTTTCTCTTCAACCGATTCCACTTCTATTCCTCCGAGAGGGCACGGGGCTGAAAGAAAATTCGCTGTGTAGACCTTCACGTCTACTCAAGTTCTGTCTTTTTCTGCCGAAAAACTCCCCTCACCCCGATAGAAATCAAAAAATGGGGGAGGGGGTGAAGGATGGGACTATTTCTTCTCACATCCTCTTCGTTAGACAGCTAGCAGGGAACTACCTCATCTCCAAACCGAATTGCATGCTCCTCTGCAATCAAAAAAAGGGCACCAAATACCAGGAAGACTACTGCTCCCCCCTTTCTCTCCCGCTCCTCGGGTCCACCTCATTGGGCAATGCAACAGTCACCCTCTCTCATGACCAAATATGGTCATCGCTCGCGTCCCCTCCTCTCAATCACGTGGTCAGATAGCAGGGACAGCTGTTTCTAAAATTTGCACCTGCTTGCAAACCAGTGCCCGCCGATAACCGTGAATTGGCACTTTTATCTCAAATCGGTCATAAAATAACTTTAAGGGCCTGGGAAATATCTACTCCGCCTCAAATGACAGTCAACGTTTGTCATGGGTTATAAAATTTTAGGGTACTATTCATTCACGTACGCAAGCAATAAACTATGCGTGTGGGCCAATTTTTAACAAGGCTGAATATATGCCCTTTACGAGCAAGCCAGAAGCTACTCTTCTTCGAAAAAAACAACAAAGGACCACTTTACTCAAATAGTACAATTATTTCAGGATAGTAAAAGCATTCGTACGAATGGGTGTTATTTATGCTAGATAAGGGAATGGGAAGCTTTCACTTTCATTCACACCAATGCCTTTATTCTCGTGAGAACGATCATAAAATAAATAGAAAAAGGGAATGTCCAGGGTTTTCGCTACTAAGAAAAAAAAAGAATAATTTTAAATATGAGATACATAAAGCATTATAAAAAGCCGTATTAAAAATATCTTAACAAGAGTTCTTTTTAAATTTGGAATATTAAAATAATTTATACAAAAAAAAAACATTACTAAAAAAAAACATAACATTTGTTTTTTGTCTTATATTTCCTTTTGAAAAAAAAAATGTTATATTGTTAGTGATTAATTAACATTATTTATTTATGATATTTTCAAATGTATGGTCTCTGTAAAGAGTCTTTTTATTTTTTAGTTGGGGCATCCCTTCGGTAGCTTTTTTCGTCTTTGCCTTTTTGGAACAAACGGAACATTTTTCCTGCTTTATCGTTTATTTTTTTTTTATTTTTTTTTTGTGTATTTTTTCTTATTTTATATTTGTACTTACTTTTAATTATTATGTTAGCTAATTTTTTTATCTTAATTGTGGCTTTGCCGCACATAATCAATTTTTTAATTTTTCTTATGGCTCCCTAAAGCCCATGCAAAGCGGTTTACTATGATATACTGGATATAAAGTTGCCTGACAACTAGGAGATCCACAGATTACATTGTTTTATTGTTCCATTCCGATTAAATAAGGCAAATTTTACAGTAACATTTTGCCGATGGAGATAAATAAAGATTCTTAAGCCTTTTTGCGGCACGTATATGTGTCGATCGTCCCCAAAAGGTTAAACCAATGAAACTTCTAGAATCAAGAAGACTGTCTATCAGTAGTAGAAATGGGCATTATTTAACGCATTAGGATAAATAACAATGCTATTGTTTTATAGTTTATTATTTAATAACAGATTAACGGAAAGTCCCTGTTAAATTTAAAACGCAATCCCAGCAAAATATTAGAAAAAAATATTTGAAATAGTCGTTTTTTAGAAGCACACATTAAAGTTTTAATAAATATAAAATTTCTGAAATTTGTTTTCAGTATTAATATAAAAATAGCTTAAAAATGTACTTGAAAAGAATCATATTTTAAATGCTTATAATCTTTTGTTACAACGCGTCAAAGCGAAAAGAAATAAATTTAAAAAAATCTGCTTTTTTATGTTTTTGCAAAACTCTAGCGACTAAACAAAAATGAGGCGGATGAAAGAAAAACGATTAAATCTTAATAAATGGGAAAGCAATTTCTCAATGAACCAATCACACTTCAATACTGGCCATTCATTGCCTGGGAAAAACATGTATTTTATTATTCCTTTATGGTTATCTGTTAAAGCTTCTGTTATCGTTTGTAATTTGACAGTTATTTTATTCCAAGCAATCGGTATGAAATAAACGATCGTTTTGTCTTCAGAGTTTTAAAATCACGGATCGCGGATAAAACTTAAAAGAACTTCAATTTGTTGTGTAGATAAATACAAAAATAGATTTTGTGGAACGAATTGAGTGGATAATCAAAATCATCTATATTTCCCATCTCTAGTAAGTAGTGAATTCCCTAGCGAATTCTTTCGGTTGTTAACGCCTTGCATGCGGCTAATACGAATATTGCTTAAGGAAAAAAAAAAAAAAAAAAAAAACATTAGGAAGAGTCTTACCGTGACCTTCGACAATGATTATTGTCGAAGGTCACGGTCTTACCATTAACACGAAGAATACGAAGAATATATAGCTGAGGAAATAAATAGGTCCAAGAACTCTGTTTGCGTTTTCCAGAGCTTCGAAATCAAAATCACCAAGTATGAGACGCAACAGGGTAAACCTATAGGATAAATAATTTACATTCAGTTGATCCAATAGCAAAATTACTGAAAAGAGGAATGAAAGAAAGCTAATTAATTGTGTGTTGGAAAGTTTCACCATAAATTGTGCTTAAAATTATGTAGTATTCAGATTAAATGCAAAATGCTAAATGATACACACATTACAAAACAGTGATTTCACAAACACATTTAACCCTTTCCGGCGTGGAGTAAATGTCTTTTAAATAATTAACTTACACCAGAGTTTATGAAATAATTTATTAGAAAATAAGAACTTGATTATTTTTAGGTAAGTTATAAAAGGAAAATTTTAATTAGATATTCTTGGTGCAAGTAAAATTAAAATTAGGTGTCCTTTTTTATGGACACCGGAAATAAATTATGATTAAAGCCTACGTTTAAAGGAAAAAAGTGTTGTTACACACAATTCAAATTATTAAAAATTTAGAATTGTGCATAACATCACTTTTTCTCCTGAAGACGTTCGCAGAAGCAATACGAAACGTAGATCTTAATTATATTTTAAATATGTTTGTGAAACCTCTGTTTTGTAATGTGTGTATCATTTGGCATTTTGTGTTTAATTTGAATACAGTCGGCTCTCGTCAATTCGAACTAGTCGGGACCACAAGAAATGTTCGAATAATCCAGAGTTCGAATTATGGAAATTATGAGAGGAAAACGTGTTTAAAAAGGTACTATTAAAAAAGAATTAATGTTATAGTATTTTAAATTTATTTCGGCTGTTATCATTAGAATATGACATAATATAAAATTAGAAGATATAAATGCATTAAATAATAAAGGGATTGGGAACAAGCACAATGGAAGAAGAGGTGGAGGTGTCATTGATGAAAAAACGGATCACTAAGAAAGCGAATATCAAATGCATGGAATTATATGTTACTAGTTCAGAACAATTCTGACAAAAATGAAAAAAAGAAAGTTATCTCAAGGATCTGAAGTCTGTAAGAAAGTAAGGAAAAATGAAAAATTGAAATTTTCTTTAGTTCGAATTAAGCGAGGTCAAGAGAAAATGAGTTCGAATCAATAAAAATTAACTTTAATAAAAATATAATAATAAAACATTAATAAAAAAACTCAATGTTATTCTGTCATTGAAAATTTCGGGACTTCATGTTTGGTTCGAATTAGGCGAAGATTTTATTTATCCGATTTCGAATTAACGAAAGCCGACTGTACATAATTTTAAGTACATTTTTAATTATCTAACAAATTATGATGTGGAAGAAGAGTTTTATTTACACTGCTGTCCCAAAAGTAGAGAACTCTTTAACAATGCTTCCGAAGAGAAGGTAACCCAGTTGAGCGAAGGCAAAAAATACGATGAAGAACATAACAGCAAATCCTCCGATGTCTTTTGAACACTGTAAAAAAGAAAAAATATATATGATTATTAATTTTATTTTTATGCGTAACATTACTTTATTCTATCTTCAAAAGAAGAAAGCATTGTAATAGAATTTTTTTTTCGACTTCTGGATTTGACAGATTTACACATTCTAGGGGCCAGAGATTCCAAAAAATATGTTTATACAAAATCTGTATCTGTCAATTCGTGTGTCAGTCTGTTCGTGTGTCGCCTTTGTACCATTGAAAAGTTTATGAAGTTTATGAAGTTTATAGAATTAAACTTTTTTTTTTGTGTGTGTGTGTTTGGTTGTAGCAAGTAGGTTTTCCTTCAATTTTGAAGTTTTCCGCAGAAAAAGGGGTGCTGTAATAGCAATTTTTATGCTATTTTCAATAGTGCACGATCGAAAAGTGCTTGAAGTTATGCATAGAAAGGAACCAAATTTTTTGTGTAAGTGTTGGCTATAGCTAGTAGGTCTTCCCTGAATTTGAAAAAAATCTCCCGGTAGAGGGCGTTACAACAGCAAAGTCAGTACCATTTTTATTATTCTCGATTCTTCGTAGTTCTATTGTCCATCGGTTCATGCAGAGACGGAAACTTGCATTCTGCTATGCCAGTAATTTTCAAAGCTGATAACAACAGAATAAGGAAAAACTACTAATTTCAATAAATGTCACGATCTACATTAACTCGTTTTTACTCCGATTAATTGACTGAAGCAGAAAGTGAAGATGAAAATCGAAGTTGGAATAATAATATTGAAATATTAACATGTGTAAATATTTTTTGAAATATTAACCCTCTCATGCATACGGGCCTCATATGAGGACAGATAATTATTGCATTATTAAGTAAAAAAAAATTCGAGCATTCATTTATTGAGATCTGATTTGTGGAAAGATAATAGCTAGTATGCAGCACAATGATAAAATTATTTTAAATTGGATCTTTCATTTATCATAAAAAAGATTTTTTGTGAATAATGCAAAATAATGCAAAATAATTTATGCATGAGAGGGTTAAAATGTACGTATGGAATAGAAGAAAGTTTTGGGATTGGCACATCCAACTAGTTTCATTATTCCATATAATCCATATTGGTCATATATATGATTGATTATGCTGTTTTCCAATAATGCATTCATCGACAATATTACCAGCAAAGTGGTTGGCCAATATTGGTTAAATGTTGGCTTTAGATTAGAAATATGTTCAATGGAATGCTGCTATTACAAAAATATTTTATTTCAAATATTGATGCGATTTGTATATGGCAAAATTGTAAACGCCCCCCCCCCCCCCCAATGTTAAGGCAAGCCAATACTAGTCAAAATATAGTTCAGAACAAACAATATCGGCTCAATTATTGTTCTTTTACTATGTTATTGGCGATTATAGGGAAGGATAAAAAATTAAATCCTAGTTAAATTTTAAACTCTCTAATTTCTTTCTAACATTTAAATCCTATGATCAAAACCCATTTTGTATTTTTTAAGTTTGTTTCTCGTCTAGAGGTTAGAATTGTACTAGTTTCATCAATTACCACGCACGACTCATTCCATTAAATTAAATAAGAAATATTAGGGCAAGGAGAAGTAATGATGCCTACTACATAACACCACAAATACTATATACTACATATGAGGACATGAGTTTCGAAACTCGGCTTACCTAAAAAATCAAATTTTGGGAAATAGCGAAAAATCTCTGACCATGTCCATTAATTTTGATTGTTATTCAAGATTTTACAATGCCAGAAATACACAATAAAAGTAGTTTTTTTATGTAGTTTTACGAATAGAATAGAATTACCAATACCAATAAAATACGGAAAAATAGATTTTTTAAATTTTCGATAAAGCGAGTTTTGTAGCTCACGTCCTCATATATATTTGTAGGAAATCAGATAAAGATTATTTCTCGAGAAAAATGCGAAAATTGCTCCATACCCGTGAGAGAGTTGAAGAAAGTTGGGTCATAGTTTTGTTGAAACTGATGTATTTGAAAACTTTAATCCAGGCAATGAAGATATCAACAGCGACAGCATTGTTGTACTGCATTTGCCAGAAACCCAGGAACTCGAAATCCGGGAAAATGTCCGGCTTGCTCAACAATTCTTCAAGCATGTTATCCACCACAATGGTTCGGAAAGCAGAAAATGCTATGCATATAACAGACACCTGAAAGAGAACTCAAGTTTACATCACATTAAGGGGGGGGGGGGGAATATCATCATAAGGATTCGTCTAAATGTCTGGATAACAAAAAAGGCCTTTTACAAAAGCAACAATATTACAAACAATTGAAGGACTAGAAAGAGAAGAGCGATCATGGTGCATTTTTGTGATATTTGAAATAACAAGAGCCAGGGCCATCTGTTAAGGCTCCTGTCCCTGCTACCGAAAAGACTCGGGAGTTAATGCTATTCCTATGGGAAATTACTTTCTAATAACTCGTTTGCATTTTAAAATTTTAATTTTTTTTCAAGCATTGAATAGGTGAGGTCTTTCTCAACATAGCTCCTTTTTTACTTTTTCGATTTGATTGAAAATATTTTTTTATAAAGTTAGTTTCACTTTCAAAAGTGGTTCTGAAAATGAAAGTGTCATTTGAAAAAATATCTGCAAAAATATCTCCAACCAAAATAGGAAAAGTAAAAAAGGAGCAATGTGGAGAGGAACCTCAGCTATCCAATGAAAAAAAAAATGCTTAAAAATTTTGAAAAGCAAACGAGTTATTAGAAAACAACCTCCCTATAAAAATAGCAATAGCTCGCTTCGCTCATAGGGACAGGAGGCTTGACGTACAATCATTCGCTAACTGTGGATGGAGGGGGAAATCCTTCCAGCTCATTTTTTTTTCTTTTTAAGACGGGCCTCTAACTCTTTTTAAAGTCAGTCTCATATTTCAGGAGTCTGAATCTAACACAATTCGAAATCCAAAGTCGTCTAAGTCTGAAAAATTTTATGTCATGATTCCGAGCTCGATATTGAAATTAGGTCGAAAAAAAATGTTGTTATCCTTTAAAAATTATTTTAAGATTGATTTTCACGTAAAATATATCTTGATACATTAGAAACAACTACTCATCTAAAAATAGTCTCTTTTGCTGATGTTTCGTGATTTTCATGCCCAGTCTGTCATGATGATCATGACCTGTCTGTCATGAAAATCTATTTAAAATAACAAATATGTTATTTATACCCCCAACCACTTACTAAATTAACAAATTCTTTTCTTTTAAAATGTGGCAGAAAAACACGAGTTTCGCTTTTCACTCATTCTGAGGAAGCACTTCAAAGAGAAAGCAGACAAGAGATATTCTACGTCATCTTTGTGTTACTAATACTGATCGTGCCAAGTCTTCGAAGTAAAATAAAACATTTCTCCTCATATACTAATAATAACAATTCTCTTTCAAACTGATTTCTAGTGGATTGTAAAACACTAGACTAGATTATTGTTTCTCAAATAACCAGTTCCTCGCCCCCCTTTTTTAAAAAATTCTTGAACTTGCGAAGAAATAAAGTTCTTAATTTGAGTTCAAGTATGAGCTCGAATTCAAGTATAAAAATCAAGCTCGAGCAGGTTTCGAAACCGAGTTGTCTCATCTCTAGTGCATATATTAGATTTAAAGTAAATTAAACAAGTTGGTCTCATTTCTTCTAGGTATGCTATTTCGACAAGAAAGAATATTTTAAATCTGGCTTATTAAATGTAATGATGTGAGGCATTGATATATATATATATATATTTTAGGTTTATCCTGATTTCTAATCAGAAATTAATCGTACTTAATGTGCCTATTTGGTATAACCTTTGAAAACGAGCCAAATACTACATTTCGTAATTGTTCCAATATTGCCAGCCCCTCTTGATTTGTTTTAGTTTGTTATAAGTTATTCTATATCCATTATAGATGTTAAATAGTAGTATTGCATAATGGTTCTATATATATGTGTGTATATGTATACATATATATATATATATATATATATATATATATATATATATATATATATGTATAGAACCATTAAATAATACTACAAATCAACATCAATATGTGGAACAACTCGTTAATGACAAACTATATCAAACGTAGGAGTTGGCAAAAATTGGAATAATATTGGAAATGTGGTATTTAGCACGTTATCAAGGGCAATGCTAAATAGACACATTAATTGCGATTAATTTCTGAATATTAATAAGGATAAACCTAAAAATGATTTCTATATTGACCGATTAATCGAAATTGAAAACATAATTCAAAGAAAAATATTAGAAAAATAATAAGGCAATAAATGAATTATCAATAGATTAATTGCAATGGAAAAACTATTTCAAAACAAAATATTAGAAAAATAATTAGACTATAATTGAATTATCAAAAAGATAAACTTACAAATATCAATCGCTACGATGTGGAGAGTTTCAATATATATATATATATATATAAATATATATTAAGTTGAAAGCATAAAGGAAAAATTATTATTCATAGGCTATAATAGTATATTTGCTACGCTCAAATGGAATGCGAATGCAAACCATTCAATGAATGTCTTGGGTAATTTTTGCATGTTTCTGTAAATGAATTACCCTAGTTTACAGTACATCTGTTGCCGAAAAAAATTTAGCTGTTGCTGACAACATATGATATGCTATTTTCAAAAATATAATTAGAATATTTTAATCAGCTCTAGTTTCTGAATTTTAGCTATGCTGGTATTAAACAGAAAAAACATGTATTTACTAAGAAAAACTTTACTAAAAAAATAATTAATCATCGAGTTCTAAAAAACTTCATTTTAAAGCTCTTCTCCGATGTGTAGACTTTGGAAAATGACGTATCAGAGACCAACAATACATCACCTGAGAATATTAAGGTTCTATCTGTTTTTTTTTTTTTTTTTTTTTTTTTTTTTCGAAAAAATTCATTTACCGATATAAAAATGTTACATTTGTATCGATGAAGGTACCTCTAGATTAAAATAATGTCATATTATGATTGTAAGGTCCTATGTAAATTATATATAACATCATTTTGATGCAAAAATGCTTTCATAAAGACAAATAGAACCTATCTATATCGACAAGTCAATTTTTCAAAAACACAGATAGAACTTTATTATTCTCAGGTGACGAATAGTCAAATATCATATTCGTATCCCAGAAACCCCGATAGAACTCTTCCATGACGCGTAAGTCCTGATGCATACGCTCTCCCTGCTCTTCGCCCATATTTCCTAAATTTTCCGGAATTCTCTCCAGGTGTCTACTGAGGAATTGGAGTTTTATGCTCAGCTCATATTGCAACCCATATTTTTTAATTGAAGTAGAAAGTCTTCAACAAGTTCACTATAATTTTCAGATTTTTTTATTTCCGAAAACCTTATTTTAGTATCTGAGGAAAGCATTTTTTTTTTCTTTTAGTCTTGTTGTTAACAATTCTGAAGCTTGTTTAGAAAGATTTAAATCTCTTACAAGATCATCTAACTCATTTTGGGAAAAGCATTTTGGCTCATTTGGCATACCTTCGAAATCCGCAACATTTTGTGATGAGCTTGGTCCTTCATTGTCTTGTTCTAATGGTTCAGATATATTTTTAGATTCTGAAGAGTCAGGTAAACGCTGTACTGGACCTTGAACAGAACTAGTACTTGAGTACTGCCATTTAGCTCAATTTTTAATGTTTAAACCGTTTATGTTCACACTACAAAAATAACCGTCTTCGAGATGATTTCGTGGTTCTCGCCAAATAGTCGGTGTTCCAAATTTAAAGGCACGTATCTTAAATATTCCACACAAAATTTACAAATACAATTGGGAATCCAAGACTTCTCATTTTTATCCAAGAGCATCCCAAAATACTCAAAATAGGTATTTTTCACCAACTCTGATATAACTTTTCTACAACTGTTAAACGCATATTTGCCGCATATATAGCAAAAATGATCTGGATTGTTTAAACAACGTATTCTTGAACTACTCGTGACGCAAAAACTTGAGAAACTAATCTTAAAACAGTAAAATACGCCTGTTATCAATTAATATATATGCTTAAATGATAAAAATAAAAAACAAAGTAACTCGAGCTCCTCAAAAGATTTTTCGGTTAGATTTTACAAAAACAAGTCATAAGTGAACATTATCAACCACAGAATTCGCGGCAACAGACAAAAAGTTTAATTTTGTAAACTAGTGTTATAAGAGTTAATATTTGATTGACGAATTCGTCCAAATTACTTGCAAGATCAATACACTGTTCCACTTGTAATACGGTGTTAAAGGACCCCTAGTTAGATTGGTTTGGCAATTTGGACGTAATCGTGATTACAAATCTTACCGAGACAGATACATACAATACCTATAGTTCTTTTAAAAAAATCAACGATAGATAGATTCGATACTTAATTGAAGATAGGTCGTTCGCACATAATAATGATGATTAATTCTTAGTAGCCTTGTACTTAATTATCATTGCTTTTCTCCCGGAGTAGTGGCGTATCTAGACTTATCATTTAGTATCATTTAGTAGGGGACTGAGATACAATAAAAGTTTCTAAGATGGAATCTCAAGGTACTTGAAAAATTTGTCAATTTAAGCAGGTTTTTATAGTAGCATGTAATGCACTTTTTTACAATCAAACCTGCTAAGATGGAATCTTCTGGGATCGGGAAAAGTTTTATTTAAGGCAGATTTTCGTCTTAGCGAGTACAATTCCAGGTTTAAACTGCATTTTTATAAACTTAATATGAAAACTGTCTGATAAACGGTATCTCAATAAATAGTAAATAAAACTGAGGTAAATAGCAAATTTAAAATTATTTAAGAGCGTTCTCGCCCTATCATGTTTAAGTAAATAAAAAAAGAGGGGGGGGGGGGTGGCTTTACAATTTATACTAAGAAGAAATCGCAATCTATGCATTACTTTAAAAAACAGACTTTCAAAATGATGAATAGCAAGTAATAAAAATTAATAATGCACTTTTAATCACCACACATATCTTGTTTTATACAGCAAAACGTGGGCAAACAGATCCTGTGTTTAACAGAAACGGAAAATTTCATGATCTCTGAGAAATAGCATCCTTTGTAAGGTGATTTCTGATAAACTCTATCAACCTGTCTAAAACGGAATTTTTTAAGATTCCATTTGAATTTTATCTTAGCAGATTTCGTTTGATTTTGTTAAACTTTCCCCAATTAAACTTGATTTTTTTTTTTTTTTTTTTGTATATAAATTTTGGAGTTGCAGCCCACCTTTTGAATACGCCATTGAGCCTTCAATTAAAGTAGAAAATAATTTTAATAAATAGAAAAAAGTTACATTACTATATAAAGCCGCAAGTGCTTTGTTACTTACCAGAATGACTAGAAGATCCAAAATATTCCACACTTCATAGAAATAGACACACCCATTTTTCTTGATCTGAAAGAAACGAAACGTTTTGTGTACAGAACGATGTCGAAATGAGATTGCGAGGCAACAGCATGTTTTTAAAAATCGTAAAATAATATATATCCTATTAAAAATTCTTAAAATTGAATGCATTTTAACAAACACTAATATTTAATTAAATTGCTTGGAATTTTAAATCTTAATTTTAATCAAAATTTCCATCAAAACTTTTGAATAAGATTTTACGTTTATAACTTTGGTTAAAAAAAAAAAAAAAAAAAAAAAAAAAAAAAAAAAAAAGCTCAAAATTGTCTTATTTTTTTTATTTAACTTTTTTTTTTTTTTTTTTTTTTTTTTTTGAAAATTTCGGCGTGAATTAAAAATTATAAAAACTGAATTCATTTTCTCTGAAAAGGCAAAACATTTTTAGAAAGATGTTTTGTCAAATATTCACTTTCTTTATATCAATTAATTCTGCATCCATTTTCCTTCACTTATTGGCTAATTATTCCATAAATAAATTAAATAAATAATAAGAAGAATTTGACATTCAATTTAAAATAAATATTTAAATGCACACAAATACATTTATAAATGTAAAATCAAAATTTGCAGTCAAACAAATTATTTATTGAGTTTCCTATCTTCGAATGATAAGAACAAATAAAAAACGCTATCAGACGGGGGGCGGGGGGGCGGGGGAGGGCAACAGTACGGACAATCACCTCATCATATTCAAAGATGAAAATCTAGGATTAGCTAAATCTCGATTAGCATATTAAAGCGTAATCGGTTTGCCAAGATAAAAAAATAAAATAGAAACTAAAACTAAAAAACCAAAATGGAAAAATAAAAACTAGGCCGGTTGTAGATCGTCCTCAGTTATCCTATGCAAAAAATAAAAAATTAAAATAATAATAATAAATGTAAAAATATTAGAATATTAAAATTTGAGCGAGATATTTGAAAAGAAAGCTCCTATAGACTTAACATTATCATCCGGTCTTTTTCACTCAGTAGAGTGGGCTCTTAAGGAGTCTTGTCACTCAGTTTTGGAATTCAGAATTCTCCTCCGTAATATCAAGTCTATGGATGTTTTATGCATTAATATATTTAAAATATCTGTTGGAAAAATTAATATTAAAAAAAAAAATTCTGTATTGCTCTGTTTAAAGGGCATCCCCTTTTTTTTATTAGTTCTCAAAATATTTCAAAACTCTATGCTTAATTTAATATGGAGGCCGTCCATAAATTATGTCACGCTTGGAGAGGAGGAGAGGTTCATGAAATTGTAACAGTTTGTAACAAGGGGGGAGGCAGGGGGTAAGAAAAAAAATACGACATCATACATTTTGGTTAAAATAAAAACAATAAAAATCAGCAGATTAAAATTTAAAGTTATTTTAAAATTAAAATATTTTATGTTTATAAAATAAAGATAGAATTTAAAGCCAAATGTTGAAATACCCTATTTTAGATATGAGATTTTAGAATAAGGAATACAGAATACAGAAAAGGTTAAGGTTGTACGCTAAATTGTGAGGATTTCAGGTGTTAACGAAAAGCCAGGTGCACGAATTCGGTAAGCGGACTACGAGGAGCTGATTTATCCCTTTATTTGTGGGGAGAAATTTTCAAAGGATAGCGCCAAAGTTATACCGAAATGTATAGACGATTACACGTCGTTATATAAAAGATATTTAAGATATTTTGTAATACAAGCCTTTACAGTAAGTGATTCTGTGATATTTTATGGCCTTGTTGTGAAACTTACTTCGGACACCGGTTAGAGTAGGCACAATACTTATGGAATTTTATATAAGAATGGACAGGATATGTTTCCTTCCCATGCAGCTGGGAACTGCGATATTTCCAAAAGCACAAGAATTCGAAAACAAGTTGTAAATTTTAAGAACGAAAAAGGGGTTATTTTACCGCGCAGGTAAATAACAATAGGAATGTTTCTCTAGTATCAGGTGGCCGAAAAGGTGTTTTCCCATGCAGGAAATATTAAAAGGATATATTAAATTTGAGAGAGAACCAATCGGAATATTGTTATTATTAACAGGAGAACCACTGAACACTTGGATATTTTTCAGGATTGATGTTGGGAGGGTAGAAAAATTCCCGATTGGCTATAGAAAAAGGGAAAAAAATTTAATTGTAAGAAAAGAAGTATATACACGGGAACACGGAGTTATTTTGGGGCAGTTAGTTGAGTTTTCGAATTCAAAGTGATAGTTTGTTATATTTTAATGTGTAGTTCCCTGTCATAATGGATTTACGTTTAAAGAGAAGAGGTAAGGAACAAATCTTTATTTTCCATTTTTACTCTGAGTAAAATTCCTAAATAATAGGCAATTCTCTAATGTTGTTTATAAATTAATTATTACACTAATACTATTACTAAATGTTTTTTTTTTTTAATATTGTGTTTAATTATATTAATAAACGAATGTTAAATTCAAAAGGAGTTTTCTGTTCTTTTGAGTCTGGGTTTATATTATTTTTTTTAAATTAAATACAGGTTAAATTCTTAAGGTATTATAATTTCTTTACGTTCATCGGCCAGTTAACTTATTTGAATAAAAGTTAGAAATAAGGGGAGAGAAACGCAGCCCCCCAACACAAATATACTGTTAAATTTCATCTAGAATTCCAAAATACAACTATTTTCAATTGCTCTTGCATATTAATATTGTATTAATTATAATTTTTGTTGTAAACCTGAATCTTATCTCAATTCATACAAAATAAGTACACAAATCATTTTTATTATTGTTCTCCCAAAAGTCATTAAAACAAGCAGTTAAAGTTTAAAAATAAAATTTGAAATACAATCTATAACATAGAGCTTTGTTTCTGAATTGCAAGAATATGTGGGTAATTCTATACGATAAGAGGTTTCAAAAACCTAAAGGATTCGGTCAAAAAGAAAAGTTTGAGTTTGATCAAAAACCTTTAAATTATTATTTTTGTGCTATTTATTTACTTTTTCATATAAGCGCAAATCACTTTATACATATTTTATAACTTTTTCTGGTCAGTGACTCGCTCCCCTGGCAGTTATCTTACCAGGGGAAATACAGCAGGGGAAAGACATTTTCATGTAAATTCAAATTTTTTAACTGACTGAATTAGTTTTTGGGTTAATTGTGTATTTCACTTTAATTATTACCGTATTGTTTAATTAGGGCCGTAAATACAATTGATTTAAATGAATATTATAAGTTTTATGACCTACCAGGGGAGATACACGATCACCGTGCGAAACCACTACACCGCACGGTCGCGTCGCAACAACTAAAAATGCAGACACTTAATTGGCTTGCGCGTTTAGTATTGCTAACTTCAAGCCGATAGATGTCCTTAAGCGCTACTTCCGATATAGCCATCCTTGAATGTATATTTGTTTCAGCGTAACGAAATTTGACAGGGTAGATACACAAAAAAAGCGGGACAAAAGTTAATTAAAAAAATTATTTGAAATTAACAAAATTATTTTATTTTTTATTTTATAATACGTAAGTATAATTACTTAAATTCCAATTAAACATACTTTAGTTAAGCATCTGAATAAAAAAATATATGTGTTGTTTGAAAGTTAAATTGAAACCGGCAAGGGGACATGCCACGGGAGAGACTTTTTTAGACTTTGTAAGAAATTTCAGAAAAATGTGTTTTAATTAGGCATTCAATCATGATGTTATTTAATAAAGTATATTAAGATGATGCGATTCTTTGCAAAAAATAGCAACATCTAGCATAAAAAATCTGTTTTAAACGGATTGCCGTACAAATTACCTCTTATCGTAGAATCACCCATGTACAGTACATGTAATATGGCGTGACATGTGACAAGAAGGACAAGGAGGAGGGTATGCTAAAGTGTGACATTTTGGACAAAGGGGGAGGGGGGATCAAACTATTTGAAAAAAAAAATGTGACATCATTTATAGACATCCCCATATGTGTTAAAAGCTGGGCAAACTGTGAGTAAAACTTTAACACTTCATACAAAATTAAGTATATTTTTTAGAAAAACTCTGAAAACTAAGAAAAACAAACACATAGAAACGTATATGAAAAATAGAAGTTAAAGTATTAATTTCCCGGGGAAATAGTTTAAATATATGAATGCATCACCGGATTTGTGAGTAGAGAAAACTGATTAATGCACTGTAAAAACTTCGCTGATATGTTTTTCGTAAATTAAGAAACGTCTGTCTTTTCTTACAGAGAAAGTGCATAAACCTAACACGCATCTATTAACAGTTTTGGGTTTTTACGTTTTATTTTCATTTTTAAGTCAACTATTTATTTATGTGACATGGCAAATTTTGAGTTTTTTTTCCATTTGAACACATGACTAAACGGCAGTAACTCCACTGTAGACGAAGGAAATGAGAAATGGGGCAGGTTGAGTTGAGTAAGAAACAGTTCAGAAAACGCTTTTAAGAATAGGAGGAATAAATAATAGTAAAAGAGTTCAAAGTGGAGAGAATGTTCTCCTTCTGCCAGTCATACTTATTTATGGTTTTTTTTTTTTTTTTTTACTTCTTCAAAATCATATTTTACTCCACGCATTCTCCGGATTAGGTTTTGAAAAGTGGGTATCGTGAAAATTAGACGTCAATCAACAGCTAATAAATGATTACAGGAGAAAGCATTTCATGACAGCGTTTTTATAAACTACGGAGCTGATGCGGGTAAATATTGGTCTGTTTTTTGTTTAATATGGGTAAATATTATTTTAATAAAATATTTTTTGTAATGTTTATGTTCACTGAGACGGCTAGGACCAGTGGTGTAGCCGTAAAATAAACATTGGGCATTTGCTCTAAGCAGACTGTGTACGCTCAAGGCATATACCCTAGAATGTGTTTACTACAGCTTTCTTGAGAAACAGAGGACATACGGTGTTCCTTAACAAAATCCTGAAGCTATACGGTTGATACCGCCGTATACTCTCTCTACATTCCTGGCTAGGACTTAGTCTTGGAGATGTTCTAATAACTTTACTTGTAAAACATAACCTATTATCCATAAAATAATAATATAAAAACAATTTTTTAATAGTAAAAACAGTGTACAGAATAGCATAGATAACTAGAATACATTTGCTTACAGCAGTTTCGAAGCTTCAAGAGTCCCATCTTCTGTGCGAAAATATCAGTGGCCATTACAGATCCTGCATGTTATAAACTAATTTCTGTTTTCAAGCCTTTTTCATTGCGTGGTTTTTATATAACACGATTAAGAGGATACTTCACTCAAACGAAAACACCCGCTCTCCAATATTAATTCAATGGGACAGTTAAAAGAAAAAGAAAAAACATTTTGTTTGCATTTTAATATTTTTAGACAATTTTTTAAAAATAGATCTGCGTTCTATCTCTAAAATCATTGTTTTTTACTTTTTCGGTTTCGTTTGAAATTTTTCTTTTCTTTTTTCGTGGAGAGGGGGGGGGGGATATTTTTAATTCGAAATCGGTTCCGAAAACAAGATTATCCTCATAATAATAATAATAATAAACCCATTGCAAGATGTTACACCGCAACTGATAAATTGTTAAATATTTTTCAAGGTTATAATTGCATACGTTTTTTAGTAACAATGGATTTAATTAAGTGCTAAAAAAGGTCAGCTGGCTATTTAACTGCAACAACAAAATATTTTAAACATTGAAAAGTAGAAAATATAAAAAAAAAAATAAAAGTGTAATATATATATATTTTAAAAAAATGCTTTAATTAATTAATATATTTTAATAATTAAATTATTACTATAAGATGAGAAATCAATTTAGAAAATTTTAAAAAAGCAATTCTTTTTCTTGCAAGCAATGAATTTGCAATAAGGGGCGTCCATAAATGGTGTCACGCTTGATGGGGGGAGGAGTATTCATGAAGAAGAAATGTGGCATCACACATTTTGGTTAAAATGAAAGAATTAAAATTCAGTGTATTCAGTGTATCAAAATTCCATATTCCATTGATTAGTGCCTACACAATATTGCACGTACATATTTGGATACAGCTTCTCATCTTTTTGCTTCAGTTTGGGAATATCGCATTTTGATCTTATTCTTTGGATGGTAATTTGCAGAATTTTTAAGCTATGATTTTGAAACTTTAACAAAAGTTGCTCTATATATTTAGCTAACACAATATGCAAATGAAATTTTTATAGAATTGACGCATGCGCAGTAAAACTTTATTTAGTAAACTTGCTCATTTTTCGTACAAATATTAATATTTTATAATTTTGATTACAGGGTGTTATGTACAATGTTGATTGTCATATTTTCTGAAAATAACATTGATTTTTATTAGGAACTCTGAAAATTATAAGCAAAAAACTTGGCAAAATTTTGGACCTTTTTTTATAAAAATTTTAATTTTCCTACGACTTTGCATGTTATATTCATAAAAATGAACACAGTTTATTACAATAAACCTCTCAATCATAATCTGCAGTTTGATCGCTTTTCCTACATTAGTTTTGACAGGATTATCCAAAAGATCTTTGTTCTTTTTTAATTTGTTGACGGTTCCCAATGGGATTTCAGGGGGAAATCTTCGCGAGAATATATAACCTGTACTATTTTCTTTCACACACTTGAAATTTCAGAATAATTCCTTATCTATATTTCTAGATATTCAACAAAACGTCTAAAATCGCAGAGTGTCAAGGTTTTTTTTTTTTTTTTTTTTTTTTTTTTACTGTGACTGTATGTTATTACTATTTTTTGTAAACCTTATTTTATACAAAATACGAATCATTTTTATTGTTCATCTCACAAATGCTATTAAAATACATAGTTTAAGTTTAAAAATAAAGTTTGAAAAGTGATCTAAAACGTAGAACTTTGTTTCTGAACTGCAAGTATATGTTTACTAGGGTAGAGCTTAAAAGCCATGATTTTTTTTTTAATTTTTTTTTTTTTACAAGTCTCTCCTTTTTATTTTTTTCCTTTTTATGCAAAAACATTATAGAAAAAATTTGAGCAAGAAATTTTAATATTTAAAGGTAGCTCAAATTACTCAAAGTTTATGAAAATCGAAAAAAAAAATAAGAATTTTAACTATATATATTACAAATATGTATTTAATTTTTTAATACTTTAACTGTAATAATTTACCTTAATTTACTATACAAATAATTAGATTTTTATTTTACATTAAAATTTTATTGTCTTTGTATAGGTTGATATAGTCTTTTTCTTGCTATATGAGTACATTTTACAATGATCTTCAACAACTTGTAATAGAAATTGTAGTTGCGTTTCATTATGAGTTCTCAATCCAGTTTATTCTTGAATAAGTGCAAAAGCATGTTCGCCGTAGTCATTTGTTAACTGTAGGGATTATATAATAGTTTTAGCCTGTTAATAACCCTCTTGTCTTCCACAAGACAGAATCAATTGCAAAATATCCAACTGAAAATTCCATAAGTTGGAACAATATCTTTGACTTGGCTGTGACAAAATAGTCCAACTTTTTAATCTTGAATGAATAAAGAGCATTAACTAACTTGGAGTAATTTTGAACCTGTTTTTCATAAATAGCTCCATTCTGTAAAGCAATAACCATACATCTTTTGGTCAGTAAAAATACACAGCTTTTAATGGGAGCTAAGTCAACAATTCCTTCTGACAAATGCTATAAAATATAAGTAAATTTAGGGAATGATGACTTGGAAAAAGCTTAATATATTGATGAGTGTTTAAGGGTATATTTCGATTCAAACTGTTTATTTTCTGATTTATTTTTAAATTCACTTTTGCTCTCATATGCATCAAACTGGTAAATTGTCTTATTTAGAAAGTACACAAGGTGCCGTGATGGTTGATTCTTTGATAAATACAGAAGATATTGCAAAAAAAGCATTCAAAATCGACATTTTGAACCGATTTTTCCGAAGCAGGGGATCTGGGAACGAAAAAAAGGGTCATTACTGTGAAGGTAATTGTCCATAACTCACATTCTAATGAATGGAGCGTAAAATGACATCACACGGCACCTTGAAAGTCTCTTCAAAAATCCTCTCAGCAAGTTCCATGTTTCTATTTTTAAAAATATATCTGAAATTGTATTGGAAAATTTCGAGCTGTTGAAAGTGGAAAAGCGTTTTTTCGACTACACCCTTAAGTAGGAATTTTTCCAACAGGTCACTATAGAAGGCACATGAAGCTGCGGGTACAGAGAGTCAAGCTTTCAAGTATACACTAATTGTGAAAACATATACATCACGTACACTTTCTTCCTCTTTTAAAGTTAATTTAAATTAAGCATTAAACATACAGATCTCGAGACAATATATCATTATGGACAATTAGCATTCATTCTAGTATTCAACCTAGCATTCAATCAGCATGTCACCAGGTGCAATGCATCTGGTGACATAAATGTGATTCTTCTTTCTGGGACAGCAACAAGAAAAATAATCATAATTTCTAAAAATTCTTTACAATCATCTCTTAGTTTTGCTTTTCTTTGTTCTTCTTTGCATATTTGAAAGTCTCTAGAAATCTACCTTCTACGAGATTCGCGACATCATCAAAAGAAATTCCTGGTTCGTATGTGTCTCTATCAATTAAATTCCAACATTATTTTAAGCACTAATCATCAGTTGCATAATGTGATGCCTGCAAGCATGCGACGGAAGCTCTTTTTTACTTTTGCTCTATACGAATATATGCAGCAGAATTATAATCAGTGTTTCAGCTGGTAATGTCGAAGCACACTGCTTGAATATTATCTGCCATTCCTCAGTCATGAATGGTTTCAAAGATAGCTTCTGTCTGACCTTCTCCTGTTGCAGATGTTTAACAATCAGTAGTTAAGAAACACCTTTCCCTAAAATTAATACTGGCAATAGATACATCTTTTCTTTTCCAGTCAAATCATACATTAAATTTTCCATCCCAATGAATGACAAAATCAGTATTGTTCTGAAATTTTCTTTTTATTTTTTCTGATTTTTTTTAGTTTTCTCAAGCATTGTTTTTCGACGAATTGATACTTTGTTAAATATATTTTTAAAGATGGATTTTTTTTTCTCTTTGACATAGCATACAAGTACTTATCAATTTATCATTGCCCATACATGAAAAACTTTACCCTCGTTGAGCTACCTCTAAATATTTTTCAAATGTATTAATATTTTACCTGATTTTTTTTTTTTTTCCATAAAAAGGAACAAATTTAGAGGGTGAGAAGACTACATTTTCAAACTTAAAAAATAAGCTCCACCCTAATGTTTACGTAACATAGCGTCACACGTGACAAGATAAACGTGTAAGGGGTTACCCCTTAACACGTGTAATGGGTAAAGTGATGAGTGACACTTTGTGACAAAGAGGCGGGGGGGGGGGGGGGTAGTGGAGTAAAAAATATGGAAAAAATACGTGACATCATTTATGGATGGCCCCTAATTGTGTTCGCACCTATTTCAAATTAATGTTTTATTTTATTTTATTATTTTTTTTTTATTAGGAAATGAGACATGATTTTTAAGATAAACATGAAATGCTCATTGGAGTGTTTTTCATAAATTCTAAGAATAGAAAAAACACTTTTATTCTTATTATTCTAAGACTGATCAATTTTGAAAGCTTCTCGACTCTTAAGTATGAAACATCCTTTCTTATTTAAGTGTGATAAGTCCTTTTTACTTAAGAATTAGCTTATCATTTAATTCTAAATTGTAGAATTAAAAATTAGCTAAATTAATCTGTAAAAAGAATATTGAATGAGATCTTATAATTTTCCATTAAAACACAAGAAGATTTTCAGCTTTTTCTTTTTCACATAAAAATTCATTTTACTCGAAGAAAGTATTTTATGTATTAAAACATATAGTCAGTTCTACTTTACCTCGAGCATTTCTTCGACGATATAGTACAGGATGAAAATTATGATTGAAACTTCACAAGCCATGATGAAGTAGTCGTAAGGGTTGACGTATCGGAGTAATTTCACTGTTCGGAAACTCCATGATGGAATCATGCCCCCAGTTGCAGGGAATTCAAATACAAGTCTATAACAAGTGAAAAGGAAAACATGGATTTTTTTTCACCATAGAAAAACAAATAAACTCGAATACGCCAGATTACATTTAAAAAATTCATAAAATTTTAGCCAGTGGTTTGCTTCACGAAACATCATGCTCTAAAGAGGCGAACATTTAATATGGATTTAATTAAATGTAATTTCGTGCTTTTTGCCAATGTATGTGTTTACATTTTTTTTTTCTGACATTTAAATTATTATTATTTTTTATTTTTTATTTTTTTTTGGAATTCGATTTTTTTTTTTCTAATTTAAAGACTATTGTGATTCATTAAAGATAAAGCATTTTAAATTTTGTTAAAAGAATTTTTTTCGGTTTTAGAAATTTAAAATTTTATTTATATCTGTGACATATATATTTTTTTTTAATTTTGAATTTTAAAAAATTTGGTCTGTTAGATTTTATTTAAATAACTTGTTTTGAGCATTTTTAGCTTTATTAAAATAAATTACTTCATTTTATAATTATTTTAAACTTAAATTTATTGGCGTTACCATCTGCGTAAGAATTTAATATTTATAAATTAACAGTTTGGATTTATTAATTACATTATAAGTTGTTTTGAGAGAAATATTAAACGGAATCCTCTGTTCGATCTGTGATCACACTCACACACTCGTTTTATACTTTACAAATTAGGAGAAGATACATAGAAAAAAAAAAGAAAGATCGTTAAGCATTAAAAGAAGAAAATTTCATTAATAAAGTTATAGCGATTTCATGTGAAATCTGTCAT
Source organism: Maratus speculifer (assembly GCA_964019185.1). Classification (NCBI taxonomy): domain Eukaryota; kingdom Metazoa; phylum Arthropoda; class Arachnida; order Araneae; family Salticidae; genus Maratus; species Maratus speculifer. The sequence goes on along the minus strand of OZ025296.1, from coordinate 182,881,071 downwards.
TTTGATAATTTTTCCTCACTATTTAAGCCTGTTAATTACTATTTTCGAAAATGAATGATATGAAAAAGTCCTTCCGGCAAAGCCGGGAGGAAGAGGTAGCTTTCATATACTTATATATATATTTATTTATTTTAAGGTAAGTTACATTGTTCAAAAACACTAAGCTCAAATTAGTGGAAATAATCTTATAAAATTAGTGATTTTATAAGATTGAAACTAGTTTTTGTGAAGACTGAATATTAATAGGAATTTTTAGAAATTAGTCATCTTTTATTCAACCTGATTTTATTTTAAGCGATTTAGAGAGTCACCAAATTTTACGATATCATAAAGTGTATGCCATTTTAAAGCAACATTGTGGATCGTTCAGATCAGACCGTTTCAAAATGTCAGCCATAAGCAAAATTCAAAGTGCTATAACTCAGTCATTTTATAAGATATAGACAAAATAAAAAGTGTTCTGGAATCGTTGTTTAAAGTTCTAACACGAAAAATAAAAATATTTTTCAATTTTTAATTTTTTCGCATTTAATTTTAAATTAATTTTTTAAAAAAATTAAAATGGCCACAATTTTGAAACAAAATGGTGGATGATGCTGGCCAACGAACTCGGTCGAGACATTTGTATGTACTATGTACATACCAAGTTTCATTGAAATCGGTTTATAAGTACGCGTGTTATCACGTGACAAAAATCAGAACTCATCGTTTCAAAATGCCAGCCATAAGAAAAATTCAAAGTGCTATAACTCAATCATTTTTTAAGATATAGAGAAAATAAAAAGTGTTCTGGAATCTTTGTTTTAAGTTCTAACACGTAAAAGGAAAATATTTTTCAACTTTTAATTTTTTCGCATTTAATTTTAAATTTTAAATTTTTAAAAAAAATTAAAATGGCCGCCATTTTGAAACAAAATGGCGCATGATGCTGACCAAAGAACTCGGTCGAGACATTTGTATGTACTATGTACATGCCAAGTTTCATTGAAATCGGTTCATAAGTACGCGCGTTATCACGTGACAAAAATCAGATCGTTTCAAAATGTCAGCCATAAGAAAAATTCAAAGTGCTATAACTCAATCATTTTTTAAGATATAGACAAAATAAAAAGTGTTCTGGAATCTTTGTTTTAAGTTCTAACACGTAAATGGAAAATATTTTTCAACTTTTCATTTTTTCGCATTTAATTTTAAATTTTAAATTTTTTAAAAAATTTAAAATGGCCGCCATTTTGAAACAAAATGGCGGATGATGCTGGCCAACGAACTCGGTCGAGACATTTGTATGTACTATGTACATAACAAGTTTCATTGAAATCTGTTCATAAGTATGCGTGTTATCACGTGACAAATATCAGATCGTTTCAAAATGTCAGCCATAAGAAAAATTCAAAGTGCTATAACTCAATCATTTTTTAAGATATAGACAAAATAAAAAGTGTTCTGGAATCTTTGTTTTAAGTTCTAACACGTAAATGGAAAATGTTTTTCAACTTTTAATTTTTTCGCATTTAATTTTAAATTTTAAATTTTTTTAAAAATTTAAAATGGCCGCCATTTTGAAACAAAATGGCGGATGATGCTGACCAACGAACTCGGTCGAGACATTTGTAAGTACTATGTACATACCAAGTTTCACTCAAATCGGTTCAGAAATACGTTAGTTATCGCATGACAAAAATCAGATATATATATATATATATATATATATATATATATATATATATATATATGTCAACATTTGAACGGAGGGTGGTTTTGGGGTCTGGGGGTCATGATCGGTGAAAATATACCAAAATTTTCCGGAAGTGTTTTCCTCCGGACGGCTGCAATAGGTAGCTTTTTACTTTTTGTAATGAAAGCTACCTAAAACTCAAATAAAAACCACTTCTCCGATGAATCCAGTTCCGCCCGTATGAAAAATATGAAACGTACTCGATATCGATCTGATATTAATTATTTGTCATCCCAAATACAATAACAGAAATCGTATTTATTTTTTTATTATTTGTTAAAATTAATTCAATTGTTGCCTTTATATGCAATACATAAAAGTGTGTTTCCTCTATATTTTTAACTTTCATAAACAAAAATACAATTATTTTGATCGATTATTATTATTATTATTTTCATTTGTTGGTACGTTATGGGAATGCAAGATCTTTTTTGCTTAAAATTGTGAAAAAGTTTGCCGTCCTTGTATAAGGAAATGCATGTTATATAATCCTAATATATTCTATATATTTTAATGAAGTGACCCTTAATAAACCTGTTATCGGTGAATATTAGAACCCCCCCCCCCCCCCCGATTGCCATAAAAAAATCTGACTCTTTGATAAGTCTTATGATGCCAACGTGTTTATTGCGCAAACTGTATATTGCAGTTTAGTTCTTTATGAATTTTTGAAATGTGAATGGCTTAAGGATTAGTTTATACTAGAAATGAGTTTGGGGTTTTTTTTTTTTTTTTTTTTTTTTTTTGACCGATGATTTGAAATTCGAACCCTTAAAATTTTATATTATCATAAACCAAGTCCGTCCGAGCCTGATATAAAAAAATGCTGTAGAAAATTGCAAATGATATTTTAAAATTGTTCCAAGATTTATTTTCTCATTTAAAAATCTGTTCGTGTCGAAGGAAATAAGTGTCAATCCTAAATACTCCTCATAAACATAATTCGTGATTTTCATACCATAAAAATCTGTTTAAAACAGCAAATCGCTTATTTATACTCAACAAAGGAGAAAAATCTCCAAGAAGTCCCATTTTTATTCTTTTAAATTATCATCGTGCAACTACAGCAGAAAGATACTAGTTTTGTTTTATAGAAGCTGTCGAAAAAGAAAAGAAAGAAAGAAAAAAATACTGAGAATAGACCTAGACAAGGGATATCTCATAACTTCTTTATATTACTTACACTGGCCATACTAAGGCTTTAGATAGACATAATATTTCTCCTTATTTCGCACTAATAATAAAATAATTATCTTTAAAAATGATTTTTACCTTTTTTTTTACCTTTTTTTTTTTTTTTTTTTTTTTTTTTTTTTTTTTTTTTTGTGAAAAAAATTTTTTATTTTGAATCTGAGCCTCTAGAACCCAAAGGCTGGTATAATAATCTAGGTAGAGCCTTTTTTTTTTTTTTTTTTTTTTTTTTTTACATACTCTCAGGAAGAGCCCTTCTCATCTCTTAGTTTCATAGAGATATGCTTACTTGACGACGCAAAATAAGTTCAGATTGGCATTATACACCGTGAAGTCTATAAAAACTGCTCTTGTAGCTCTGGAAATCCATAGGTTCTGCTTGAGTACTTCTAACCGGGCAAGTGCTTGTTTCTTGGTAACTCCCAAATCTCTGAAGGAGCCTGCACCCGAATAGGTGGCTAGCAATGCCCAATGGTTGGAACCATTCATTTCTTTTTCCGTGTGATAAACCCATCTATATTAAAAGAAAACATATAAAATTATTAGACCATATAAGGCGAAACTCAATGTAAAAATAATATTTCTTCATATGAAACTAATATCGAGGAAAAAAGGGCAAAAAAGATATTAATTTTGGAAGTAAAAGCATTCAAACAGTAGCCTTTTTCACAACAGACATTTTTAAATTTTTACGGTTGTAAATCATCCATACGTTTTCATGTACTGTAAGATAATGCAAATGTTTCCTAATGTAATATAATATACCATAACCACGGGTGGAAAACGTGCAATGACATCCTCGGAGTTACCCATGATTTCGAAAAAGATTCTATAGCTTTAGAAACCTCATAAACGAATATGTGTTCGAAGATTTAAATAAGCATTTATAAAAACAATGTTTATTATTATTGTTATTATTATTTTATTTTTTTACTGTCACTAATTTTTTTAAACGTTTCCGTAGCTTTTATAATGCATTGATAAATTTTCCCAAACCGAAACATAGGTTTTTCGAAAGTTATGTATTCTCAAATAAACATTTTCAATAAACATGTTTTACAGACAATTAATATAAATTAGCAGCATTAACATTACCATGAAAATAAAAATTATTTTACTCTTGTAGGCATAAACTCAGTTATGCAGTTAAATATTTTGCTTGAAAATAGATAGCTTCCTAAAAATAGATATTCCGATTTGAAAAAAATAATTATTACACTATTAAAACAACCCCGAAAAGTTTCCTAGAATCAATGGCAGCAAAAAAATTGCAAATAATTCTGTAAATCTCGAAAATCTGTTTGCTTTTCATGTCTCTAGAGGTACAGAACATTTTTCGGATACTCGGAAAGGATTATTATATATTTTCGTAGGTTGTTGTATCTGGTATTTTCATAGATTAAGAAATATTTGTCTTTTTTTTACAATGAACTTCCAACTGTCGTGCGATTCTTTCGGATTTTTGGGGGCAATAAAATTTACTCAAATACATTAGTGTTGTAATCGAAAAAAATTGGTAGGTATACGCTGTAGGTAGAGAATATACCTTAGAGTCATGAACATTCATGGATACAGCCAGTGGTTTCTTTAAGAAATAGAGGGTGTACGGAACTCCTCAAAAAATACAGAGGATATACAGCGTATTCAGAGCTCAACTAACAAGTTTGTGCGCCAGAACACTTTCAATTTTTCGTTCCTCCTTAGATTGGTTAATTTACTGAAAGTAATTTTTTTTTTCACGTATTATAACACTGATTCAAAAAGTGTAATAAAATAAATAAATAGATAAATAAATTTCCTGGAAAATTGGTTAAAAAAATGTATTATTTATTGAAATGTGCTTTTAAACATATATTGAGGTATATTTTTGTCATTTTATCGTATTAATATCTCAAATATCACATTTATTTCCAGAATTATGATTTTCATAATAGAAACTTAGATGAAATTCGGAAAAATTTTGTACTCCTTAGAAATTTTGTGCCCTGTGCATGCTCAAATTTTCACGATACAATGTCAAAGATACCTCTGCTTAAATGAACACGATGAGTTATTAACATTTGTTAATATAAAGTTAAGCATACTTCGATGTGTAGTTGAATTTCAAATGTAAAGATTGTTTCAGAGTACTATTTTTTTCCATTTTGACATTGATATTACTAACCAAATTCACACGTTTGCATGTTGAATGAGGAGTTTTTGTTTATTTATTTATTATTCAAATTTAATTGGAACTGTGTCGTTGAGTGACTATTTTCAGTAAAAGTATTTCAAAATAAATGTTTACAATTGAATTATGGAACGCATTGATATAAAAAGCAATCAAATAAATATCGGTTAGTAATCAGTCTTAAAATTATCATAATTTGTTTCAACCTCGACAGAATATGATTTGTTGCAAGAGCGTTTCAGCTGATCGTACATCGTATATCAAATATATCTTACACCTATCATATCACACAACTCAAAATAACTATAAATATAAAAAAATTAATAGCAATAATAATAAATTAAATTAAATGAAAAATTGATATTTTTTTAAAAGGGAGAGAAGTAACTACATTTTATTCAATTGTGAAATTAAATTTTATTGAATTGTAAAAGTGCAACGAGGACTTTCGTTACTTTAATATTACGATACACATTTTAGAAATATTTTTCTGGTACCGTGGATACGTTGTCTCTGTAAGTTAACAAAAGTCGCGATCGATCGGATCTATCATGTTGAATTCATTTCTTTTATTGCGTGCGTGCTTGGCGAAATTGAGCTGTTCTTAATAACATGTGAATTTTGTGTGTGGTTGTTTGTTATAAAATTGAAACAGTGCGAGTTTTCTGTAGTGAAACCTTTCCTGTTATCGACAAATAATTTGAAACACCCATGTAGCACAAATTGTTCGCTCAATGTTAACTGTTTGTGGAAAACCATTAGGAAATGGTAGGGCTAATGTTCCAACAATAAAAAAACAGAGTTTATTCTGATTTTGAGCACATCTGAGCAGTTAACGACTCGACCAATCTTATTGGCAAACGGTTCATTGGCCAATGGTACGGCACAATGGACATTTCTTACTGTGGGCAAATGTATGAAAACAATTAGCCGGCGTTAGTGTTACTATTTTGTTCTACTTGGACAATTTTCGGATAGATTTCGAATTATTATTTTTATTATTATTATTTACGCAGACGTTGCGGATCATTTCAGCTTATGAATGAGGTTTTTTTTTAACCCAATTTGCAGCGATATCAACAAGCATTAGTGGAAAAGCTTCCTGGTAAGCTTTCATGCTTTAGTTACTTCAATAAAGCTGTTTTTTAAATTCATAAAATTTCAATTAGATTAGACATTAGCAATCTTAAAACTGACAGCTATTTATTAGATATGAGATTATTTAAAATAGTAGTTCTGTTTTCACATTCCTTTAAAAGTTGAGTTAGTTAGACTAGAGTTTATCCTTAGTCTTTTTCAAATCCTGCTTTTCGCTGCTATTTTCTATTTTTGATCGTAAATTATTGTTTTTACTTTCTCCTAGAATTTGAGCGATCATTTTGCCTAAGACGTGAAAAGTGAAAATACTTTTTTTATTTTCAAAAGAAGGTAGTATTAAAAATCTATTTCTGGCGCATTGTTGAATCAGATAGGTATCATTGACAACTATTGCTGATAGCGAGTTTAACTCAAAAGCTAACTTTGTTGAAACGGGGAGGATAGCGTTCTTCTAGACATGCGCTTTGTATTACCTATTTTGATAAAATGTGCACCTGGAAAAAAAAAAAATCTAATAATGTCTTCATGAGCAACTTACGCAGATCCATTCATAAGTCCAAACGGTTCTGTGTCTTCTATGTGTGGTGAATAGACATCGTAGCACTGTGTTATCGCTTTCTTGAAATCCGAGTGCACGTTGCAAGAGTCGTTCCTCACTCGGAGTTGCCTGATGCGAGGAGATCCCAAGAGCCTGTTCTCGTACAGAATGTTCCTGTCGTCTTGATTAGTCTCTAGGTCATTATACCAATTCTCCCAGTACAGGTTCTCGATTAAGACATCTTTGGAGAACTGTAAAATTAAATAGAATTACAAATCGAACAAAATATAAAGTGGATTAGAATAAAGTGCCTAAAGTTCCTTTACATAAATTCCATCCCCTTGTTAATTCTTGCAGATATTACTAAAATCCCTTGCAAGATGAAGAAACACAACTATATTTCCTAATTGTGAACTTATCAAGTGAAATAAAACAATGAAATGCTATTTTTTAGTTTACTATTTCAATAATAGCTTAACACTGTTTCTACCGGTGTCAAATGACGCCAATTAAAGGATTTCTATTTAAGATTTATAAATAAAAATACTGAAAGATATCATTTGACAGCAGTGAAATTAGCGTTTCGGAGAAGTTCGTTATAGCTTTTATTCAAATGTAAAACGTTATTGTAATGTTTCAAAGTACTTTTTTTAGCATTGCATGATTTATATTTGCAGATTGAAGCATCTTTATCGCATTTAAACTCTCCGTGACCTGTAAAATTCATCATAATCGCCATTTTTTCAAGATTTTGGCAATGGTCTAAAAGGTCAAATCCCTCTTTCCCAACGGAGCTCCATATTGATCATCCCCAAACTGAAAAATACCCTGTTAGAGAAAAATCTCCGAATTCAAGAGTGAGACAAGAACGGCCAACATGTTTTTTATGCTTTTTCTAGTCTAAAATTTATCTTCGCCTTCAAATCCTATTATAAATGGCAAACTAAAAGTGATCAGTTCCAGAAAATATTATGTAAAGTTTCTACAGTCCATTCTTTTAACTCTGACAGAATTAACACTTTATTTTTTTCCTCGGATAGAATCGTCCGGCAAGGATTCACTAACAATTTCATAAGAGAAAAAGAACTAACTTTCGAAGAAAACAAAATTCGTTTGTTAAGTATTTGCCTCTTTTCCAAATATTCCCCACTTAAATTAATGCATGAATTGCAAATTTAAGAAAAGTTACAAAATTTTTAAAATATTCAACAAAATTTAAAAAATTGGCTTCTTTCGCTTTTGTTTACTTAGAAATAAGGATAATTAATTCTTTTCAGATACTATATTAATTTCTGTTGGAGCAAATTTGCATAGATTGATTTTATGTTCATTACCTTAATTTTTAAAATTATAACTTTTTCTTGCGATGGCAATATTTAGGCATTTTACCACTTTACTACACAGGTAAAGCAATACTTCAGCTTTTAGAAGGCAATACAAGATTTTTTTTTTATTATTATTAAGAATATATGTTTTATCGCTTCTCAAAATACTCTTCTGCAACATCGATGCATTTTTGATTCGAATAAACCAATCATACTCATCAAAAAATTTATGCTACATCTGACAGCTGAAAGTAAAATAGAAGAAACATGGCATTTATAAGCTTCAACGAACAACTTTTGTCGCTCTGGGGTCATCTAGAAACACCCAAACCTTCGATTGTTGTTTTGTTCCAGGTTCACAGGAATAAATCCAGATTTTATCACACGTTGCCATATGGTACACATGTTTTGAGGCACCAGAATCGAAATTTTCTCAATTTTTCCTGGTTCAATTTAGCGCAAGCATCCTTTTCAGCTGGAGAATCTACCAGGAGCATATTTTTTCACTTTTAAAAGATCTGTAAAATTGAATGCACGCGAATCTTTGAAATTTTCAAATATGTTTCTATTTAATCATGTCACATGAAGATGAGAAGCGATTAGTTTTCTCGCAAAATGAATAATTTTGGGAGTCACAGAACTTCTTTAGTCAACTCTCACGAATATCGTCGCTGAGATTGTTACAACCGCACCACAATAGAATTCTTTAAACCAACTGTAAATCTTTTACTTAGATGATGATTCATTACCAAACGTCGATTTCATCCTATTACTACACTGTTTCTGTGACAAATCTTGTCGAAAGTTATTAAAAAAAAACATGACTCTGAAGTCCCTTAACTCCATAATTGTTTAACACTTTCTGATTTTCGAAAAACACAGTAAATAGAATTTCACAACTTTCGGAGTTCTGTAAACGCAGACATTCACATAATTGCTCGAATTTTGATAAAAATCGTCTGCGCTGAAAGCAGCTGTTTTTTCATTGTCAGATTCTAAAAACTTTAATACCGGCCCTCGTGTGATAATTAAGCTTATATAATATCAAGTATTTAGAAATTAAATAAAAAACTTTTAAAATAATGTCAAAACTTTACATTTTGACTTACCTTCCAAAAATCTGTCATTTGTGTGGCCTCCCGCATGCTGCCGGATGAATCCGCGAACGATGAATCCAGAAATAGTTCACTCATGACTTTTGTTTGGTAGTACATTGTGGGACTCATCATGCCAAAAGTCACTAAAATTGAATGATACAATCGCTTTTTTAAACTGCGTGTATTCAATAAAATTTGAAGCGATTCATTTTTTCAGTAAATTAATCAAAGAAAATCATTCTAATTATCATTAAAAATAGGGATGAATTCGGGGATAGAACTGGGGGCACATTCACTCTCGGAGTATCAAGATGTCCCCGGAAAATTTGATATCTTATGCTCATTAATGCTGTAGAAGAGCAAATCTTCCTCTCTCACCCCGGCAGGCATAAGAAATCTCTACCGGCGAAAAGTGTCTGAATTCAACACTGAATAAATAGGTTATATTCGAAGATGATCCCTTCTTCATGCCATCTTTTATACACATGTACAAGGTATAACAATAAATTTTGGTAAGTGTGTTCATAAACAAAAGATTCTTACTTAATTCGGAAAAACGCATCCTTCGAAGTAATGTATGCCTATTTCTTTGAACGTTTAGTTAAAACTGCACAATTCATGAAAATTGTTCTCATTTGAAAGACAATTTCTCACAGTTTCATAGCTTCGAATTTGCTCAGCGTATATTCAGCCATCGATCGTCATGAATGATTTTATGATCCTCAAATAATTGTAACTCTCGATTATCAACCTTAAATACCTAATTTGGATACATCAGACTTCTTCCTGTTCCCGTATCAGAAAAGAGCCATTGTCGGACCTAGACGTTCAAAGCCATGTCAGAAAGATTCTCCATGAGATACCAAAAGAGCATCGTGTCGGCCGGTTTCAGGAAGTGTACAGTCGTTGCCAAAATTGCATAGCAAATGACAGGCATTACTTCGAAAGAATATAAATCGTTTTTCTTGACTTAGATAAAAATTTCGTGTTTATGAATATGTTTTTCGAACTTTATCATTGTACCATATACTATTAACATTACTTTTACACATATACAGTTACGATCAATAATATATTAACGAATTAAAATTCCGTCGAATTAAATGAATGAAAATATTTAAAAAAATGATTGACTGAATTTATAAAATATTCATATAAATAATTACAATAATTAATCTATCTTATTTGGCTCGATCAACTTTTAAAATAAATATTACTTTTGAGTAAAATTTAGTTTTATCTTTTCAAATTATTGAAAAATTCAACTTTATTCCTATGCGTAATCATTAATATGTAATTAAGATTAAAGAATTATGAAATTATTAATTGAGGCTTTGATCTTACTTAAGAAAAAATCAACGAAAATTGCGCCAATATGATGCGATTATAATTTCTTTTCAATGAAATTTAAAAATAGCATCGTTTTCACCGTCACAAAATTTACATACAAACTTCTCATATTCATATTCATTATTTAAAAAATACCTTAACGGGCAATATATTATTAAGAAATATCCTATTTCCAAATTTAATATTATGTTGTCAGTTACAATTTTGTATTTGTAAGTAAACATTCACATTCTTGAGTTGAGGTTCTAATCTGTATAATGCCGAATCAAGAAATTTACTTTTTAGACGCATTTGTAGTAAAATATTTAGTGTATATGTTACAGGCCAAACCCGATTTTAGGCCAAACTAGATTGGCCTAGTCCAAACCAGTCTATCCTAATGCCTATCGGATAGACTAGTTTTTCCTAGGCCAAACTAGTCTATCCTAATGCTCATAGGATAAACTAGTTTTTCCTAGGCCAAACTAGTCTATCCGAACGCCCATCGGATAAACTAGTTTTTCCTAGGCCAAACTAGTCTATCCGATCGCCCATCGGATAAACTAGATTTTCCTAGGCCAAACTAGTTTGGCCGAACGGTCATTAGGATGAACTAGTTTAGCCTGCTATTCATTGGTTTGAACTAGTTTATCCTAGGCCGAACTAGATTGTACTAAGCCAATTCAATTTGGCGTGATTTTATTGAATCTAAAGATCGCTACGGCGTCAACTTTCTAGTTTTGATCTATTTTATCCTAGGCCGATGCAATTTGACTCGCTTTTAGCTCACATACTATCAAAGCCTGAGAGCTATAAATGCTCCTAGATTCTGTGTGTATGTAACCATGTATGTATGTACGTACGTATGTACATACTTATGTACGTACGTACGTATGTCGGACTAATATATCGCGACTAATATAACGGACTCATGTGGAATTAATATAAAACAAGCACCCAAATGTTGGAAATTGGAAGCGATTTAGTTCAAATCAGCCGGCTTCGCCCGCTATCGAACCCCTTGTTTTATATAAAATCTCGAAACGGGCGTATGTTGAAGCGAATGAACCTCGAAGAGAAAAAAACATGATGATAAATATTTAAGAAAAAAGATTCCGCATCGAAATACCACTATTTCCTAATAGTAATTTTTGAAAAAATGTTATATTCTTGCTGGAACATTTTGAAACTTTGTGACAGTTTATGGCATTTGATATAAATTTATAAAAAAAGGCCCATTTCGGCTTGAAAGAGGGTGTGGTTGCGAACAAAATCAGGAAATATAACGGAAATTCTAGCTTTTAAAGCACCGCGACCTCAAGTAACATATCTACTAATAGGCTGTTTAACGGAGTTTCATTCAGATACAGTTTTGTTAATAATAGAGTGCGCTCCTTGGTTGGAATAAGGAACTAATATAACATGGCTTAGTTAAAACTTGCTGGCTTCGCCCGCTATCTGACTGGCGTGGATAGCGGGGATATGGTTGGAAATTCGTTCGTTTCGAGGCTCTTTCGAAAAGGAGGATTACATTCGGCGGTGCGTACTCAGCACGCTTGCTACGATTTGAATTTCGTTCGCTTAGAAGTTCGTTCGAAAAGGAAGAGGGCATTTGGCAGTACGTGTGCAGCACACCTGCTATACGCAGTCGCAAGCTGTAGGGACGCGGCTGAAGAACTGATGCACGAAATGTAATAAAAATTTATATTCAGGTAGTCTCTGATCTAAATTGGTGCTGATTAGTTTTTTGTGTAAATCGCTCATCAGGTGGAGCTGCTGTTTTGCATTTTTTATGATTTACGCATTAGCTTTATCTTAATAACTAATATACAAATTTCCATCAAACATCAGACTCAGTTCGTCCATGAGATGTGTTGGTGTTGTTTCTATTTTGAAGTAAATCACTCAACATGGCTATGCTATGCTGCATTTTTAACAATTTTTACAATAGTTGTATCTCAAGAACTAATGAAGGGAATTTAATAAACATTTATATTCAGATAGTCCCTGATATAAATTGATTCTGATTACATTTTCATGTAAATCGTTCAACAGATGGCGCTTCTAAACTGCATTTTTACCGATATGCATCAACATTATTTCAATAACTTATTTACGGATTTTCATCAAACTTCCGGATTCAGTAAATCCGTGATATGAACTAATTCTGTTTACGTTTTTATATTAATTGCTCAATGGGTGGCACTGTTGTGCTCAATTTTCCCGATTCCTGAAATAGCTCTGTCGCAAGAAATAATGGACGAATTTTCATCAAACTTTAGATTCAGTAAGTCTCTGATAAAAATTAGTATTCTGTAGTTTTTGGAGTAAATCTCTCGAAAGGTGGCGCTGCTATACGGTATTATTCGTGATTATTGCAATAGCTCTATCTCAGGATCTAATGCATTAATTTTCATCAAACTCCAGATTATGTTAGTCCTTGATATAAAAATTGCAAAAGTACTTTTTAGTTTTTGGAGTAAATCGTGCAACATGTGGCGCTGCTATGTGGCATTATTCATAATTATCGCAATAGTTCTATCTCAAGAACCATTGCACGGATTTTCCTCAAACTTCAAATTCAGTTAGTCCCTGATATAAATTAATATTCTTTTGTTTTTAGAGTAAATGGCTCAATAGATAGCGTTTCTATACAGTTTTTTTATGATTTCTGCGATAATTCTATCTCAAATAGTACTAATACACAGATTTTCATAAAATTTCAGATTGAGTTTGAATTTGAAAGACGTTGTTACAGATTTTTCAAAAAGTTCGGAGAAGAATTTAACATTTTTACAAAAATTGCTATTAGAAAATAGTGATATTTCGATGCGGAATCTTTTTTCTTAAATATTTATCATCATGTTTCTTTCTCTTTGAGGTTCGTTCGCTTAACATACGTCCGTTTTGAGAATTTATATTAAAGAAGGAGCCCAATAGCAGACGAAGCCAGCTTGTTTGAACTAGATCGCGCTGTATTAGTTCCAAATTCGAACACCAGGGTGCTCGCGTTATATTAATTCCACATTCCATCACCAGGGAGCGCACTTTATTGCCAACAAAACTGTATATGAAGGAAACTCCGTTAAACAATCTATCAGTAAATATGTTACTCGATGTCGCGGTGCTGCAAAACAAGAATTTAAGATTTTTGCAAAAATCACTATTGTTCAATAGTGGCATTAAACGCGGAACATATTTTTATAAATGTATATCATGTGTCATAAACTATTTTAAAGTTTCAACTAGATCAACCTAGAATTTCCGTTATATTTCCTGATTTTCTTTCCCCCCCCCCCTCTTTCCCGTTCGTAATGGGACTTTTTTTTACAATTTTTATCATGTGTTATAAACTATCACAAAGTTTCAAACAGTTCCAACAAGAATTTAACATTTTTACAAAAATTACTAATAGAAAATAGTGGTATTTGACGCGCCATCTTTTTTCTTAAATATTTAACATCATGTTTTATTATGTTTCTAAAAGTTTCAAGTAATGGTAATATTTAATTAGCAACTAAAACCTTAAAAAGTGCTGAGCTTTTAAAAAAAAAAATCTAGCGTCCTCTTACTCTACCCCCCCCCCCCCCATCTTAAATTTCAAGTGTCATGCTTTATTTAAGCTTTTTGTTATTTTTAAAAGGATTCGGATATTTAGTTTCTTAATATGAACAATTTCGCCTGAAGTGATGTGTGCAAAAAACCAATATCTGTTGCGAATTAAAAATCTTTTCATAAAACCGAAAGTTTCTATCCGATAAAAAAAAAAAATCCGTTCTATGTTTAAATTTAAACTCAGAACCCTTCAAATTAATCAGGTAAACGCCTTATCAGAAGGAACCTACATCCAAAATTTGAAACAAATCGGAGAATTAAGAGTGTTACCTCCAATTCCTCCTTTCTTTATACGTAAACAATGAACACCCACAACTGATCATGGATGTACCTTATCAAAATGATATTATACCTAAAGTTTTAATAAAATCTGATCATTTTGTATGGAAAACTGACTTAACTAAATTAAGGAGGGGGGGGGGGGAAGCGGATTAGCCTTTTGTTCTCCTCCCTTATTCTTATTCAATGAACCTGAAACTAATCAGGAAAGTTCATTATTAGGATACATCTATGTCCAAATTTTGAAGCAAATTGGATATTTCTATCAGGAGTTATCGCATTACGTACACACGTACGTACATACGGCCATACGTACGTAAATGGTACAATACGTACGTATATATATGTACATGTACGTACATACGGCCATACGTTGCATACACACACACAGAATCTGCGAGCACATTAGCTCTCAGGCTTTGATAGTCTGTGAGCTAAAATCGCGTCGAACTGCATCGGCCTAGGATAAAATAGATCAAAACTAGAAAGTTGGCGCCGTGGCGGTCTTTAGATTAAAAAATATCACGCCAAACTGAATTGGCCTAGGACAATCTAGTTCGGCCTAGGATAAACTAGTTCAAACCAATGAATAGCAGGCTAAACTAGTTCATCCTAATGACCGCTCGGCCAAACTAGTTTGGCCTAGGAAAATCTAGTTTATCCGATAGGCGTTCGGATAGACTAGTTTGGCCTAGGAAAAACTAGTTTATCCGATGGGCTTTCGGATAGACTAGTTTGGCCTAGGAAAAACTAGTTTATCCGATGGGCGTTAGGATAGACTAGTTTGGCCTAGGAAAAACTAGTTTATCCGATAAGCGTTAGGATGGACTAGTTTGGCCTAGGCTAATCTAGTTTGGCCTAAAATCGGGTTTGGCCTGTAACATATATATATATATCTTATACTATAATGCGAGGAAAAATTGTGTGTGTGTGTGTGTGTGTGTGTGTGTGTGTGGGTAAATTTTATCTCAAAAACGGCTCTAACGATTTTCGCAAAAATTTGGATTTTACCATTTTCGGGCACGAGAAGACCATTGGGCTAGGTCACATGTTCGAGAAAATTCGATTATTGGGTCGTTTTGGGTCATAATGGGTCAAGATCAAGCTATTTATATCTAGAGAACGGCTGGATGGATTTTAAGGCAATTTTGTATCCAATCGTTTTTTGGCACGAGAAAACTATTGGGCTGGGTCACATGTTCGAAAAATTTCGATTAGTGGGTCATTTTGGGGTCATTATGGGTCAAGCCATTTTTATCTAAAAAACGGCTCTAACGATTTTGACCAAATTTTATATTGTATCGTTTTGGATTACAAGAAGACCATTGGGTTAGGTAACATGTTCGAGAAAATTCGGTAAGTGGGTCATTCTTTGGGTCATTGTGGGTCATGCTATTTTTATCTAGCGATTTTCTCACGCAATTTTGACTAAAAATTGCATTCTATGGTTTTCGGGCACGAGAAAAACATTGGGCTAGGTTACATGTTCGAGAAAAAATTTCAATGGGTCATATTGGGTCATTAAGAGTCTGGGTCAAGCTATTTATATTTAAAGAACGGCGTGATGGATTATAACGAAATTTTGTATGTAACAGTTTTTTGACATGACAAAACTAATGGGCTAAATCACATGTTTGAGAGATTTCGACTATGAGGGTCATTTGTGGGTCATGATGGGTCATAATGGGTCATGGTCAACCTATATCTAAAGAACAGGTGGATCGATTTTAACGAAATTTTGTATGCAACATTTTTTTGGCACGATAAAATCATTGGACTAGGTTACATGTTCGAAAAATTTCGATTAATGGGTCATTTTGGGTCATTAAGAGTCTGGGTCAAGCTATTTATATTTAAAGAACGGCGTGATGGATTATAACGAAATTTTGTATGTGACAGTTTTTTGACATGAGAAAACTAATGGGCTAAATCACATGTTTGAGAGATTTCGACTATGAGGGTCATTTGTGGGTCATGATGGGTCATAATGGGTCATGGTCAAACTATATCTAAAGAACAGGTGGATCGATTTTAATGAAATTTTGTATGCAACTTTTTTTTGGCACGATAAAATAATTGGACTAGGGTACATGTTCGAAAAATTTCGATTAATGGGTCATTTTGGATCATAAAGGGTCTGGGTCAAGCTATGTATAATTAAAGAACGGCAGGATCAATTTTAACGAAATTCTGTGTGTAACAATTTTTAGAAACGAGAAAACTAATGGACTAAGTCACATATTCGAGAGCTTTCGATTATAAGGGTCATTTGTGGGTCTTAATGGGTCAAGGTCAAGCTATATCTAAAGAATGGGTGGGTCGATTTTAACGAAATTTTGTACACAACATATTTTTGGCATGAGAAAATCATTGGGGTAGGTCACATGTTCGAGAAATTTCGATTAGTGGGCCACTTTTGGGTCATTCTAATTTTATCTAGACAACGTTTCGCGCAACTTTGACTAAATTTTGTATTTTATCGTTTTCGGGCACAAGAAAATCATTGGGTTATGACAGATTTTTGAGAAAATTCGATCAATGGGTCATTTTGGATCATAAGGGGTCAGGGTCAAACTAACTATATCTAAAAAACGGCTCAATCGATTTTATCTAAATTTTGTATCTAATGTTTTTCGGCATGCTAAAACTAAAGAGCTAGGCCACACGTTCGAGAGATTTCGATTATAAGAGTCATTTGTTGGTCATGATGGGTCATCCTAATTTTATATAGAAAATGGTACTCACCATTTTGACTATACTTTGTATTATATCGTTTTTGAGCAAGAGAAAATCATTTGGCTTGGACACATGCTCGCGAAAATTCTATTAGTGGGTCATTTTGGGTCTTAATGAGCTAGGGTCATTCTAATTATATATAACAACGACTCAATCAATTTTACCTAAATTTTGAAACCAAACGTTTTTGTCACGAGAAGACTATTGGGCTGAGTCGAGTGTTAAACAAAATTATATTAGTGGGTCATTTTGCTTCATTGCTGAATGCTGCCAAGCTAATTTTACCTAAAAAATGGCTTAAAAGATTTTGATTCAATTTTATATTCTACTGTTTTTGATTACCTGAAGACGATTGAGCTATGTCACATGCTTGGTCAAATTTGATTAGTGGCTCATTTTGGGTAATACGGGTCAGGGTCACGAGAATATGGCAAAAGCCAATAACTTGGTGATATTTGAAAAAATATCGGCGACATATGGCTAAAAAATCGACTATAAAAATTACGAAAACCAAAACACGTATTTGGAGCCAAATGAAAGAATGCCTCCAAATTTGGCTATATCTAGCAGAAAATATAGTCTTTCAGAATGTAAAGAATTTTTTTTATACATTCTTAAGAGGATTTTAGATGCATGGTTAAACCAATCAGAGTCGAGCTAAAAAAGTGATTTATATCGATGTCCTTTCGTTGTAAATTTTAAAATCAAGTAAAATTTATAAACATGCGTATAAAAACATAGTTTTCTTATTGATTGTTTTTCTAAATAAACAACATGTTTTACAGTAATAATACCGAGTGAATGACACAGTGAAAATACTATATCGAGTTGAACACAAAGTTAATTTTGACCGAGCTAAGCTCGGTCTCCCCTGCTAGTATATTACTATGACATCAATTTTTCATTTAGTAGGCATTCTGAGATTAGCGCCTCAATCTCAAATATCAGTCCAATGGAAAAATGTTGAAATGTAACATATTTATGAGTAAGAATGCATTTTTTTTTTTTTTATCGTGACGTCATTTTCTGTTCAAAATTAAAAAAAAAAATATTTTAAATTATAATACGAAGCTGACATCAGTAATGATATAGTAATTCTCATTGTTCCCCTGCTCTTTTCAGCAGTAGAAGTAATCCGATTGGCACCAATGTTAAGAAGCTTCACAAAGGACATTTAAAGAGAGTGCGGTCATATTTACAAATAAACTGCTTTCATTTTAAAAAATAATTACCAAAATCGGTTCAGTAGAAAGTTCAGGCCAAATGACTAAAAAAAAGCCTTGTCTTTTAAATATGTAGATTATCAGACATGTGTTACTGTGATATAAATTAACAATGCACTTCGAAAAGTAGATAATGCAATGATCTCGGGAGTTATCAGTCATATTTTGACCCAAAAGATATTAAATACTGATCAAAATTAAATATTACACAAAGTAATTTCAAGACTGTTACAACATCTATGTATAAAAAAAAATCAATTGACGATATCACTAGAAAAAAACCGTTAAAACTTATCAGTTTAGTTTATTAATAAGAGATAAAATTTTAATTTTGAACTTATATACACAAAAATTAAAAAAATGTACTTCCATACTTTTTATCACCAAATTATGACAGAGAGAGAGATACCTTTCTACTGAGGTTTGCACCTTTTACCTGAAAATGACTGCAGTTTTTGGAATGAGAATCGCGTCTATATAGACGAAAAATTATATCAACTTTTATTTTTGAAATGGAAACACTAAATTTTGACACTATCTTTAAGTTCCTCAGATCAAATCAGCACAAGAAAGACATACAGTCGAGTCTCTCTATAACGAAACTCCATACATCGAATTTCTCTATATAACGAATTTTTAGTAGGAACGGTTGCCCTTTCCCATGATTACATTAAAAACAGTCTCTATATAGCGCAATATCGATCTCCATATAACGAATTTTTTCATAAATTGGTCTTAATTTACTCAGTTATAAAAGGCTTCGAAATCATATGGAATCAATTTTCCATCACTTATTTTTGATTTATCGTTCAGTGCTGAGTTTTTTTTTCTTTCTAAAAGTTACTTCTCTCCTTGTTCTTTAAATCCAACGAGTTCATCCCACCTCCCACACAACTTTCAACATCCTTCTCAAAACAGAGTCAATTGGATTGTTACACATATAAGAGAGGAATCAATGAGAGGCACATAAGAGAGGCTTTCAAATGGAGGAAAATGTTAACTACAATTTTTCATTCCTTGCTAAAATTTGAGCATTTTCTTTTTAGAGCGTAACAATTTTAAAATCAAAACAGCAAAAAATCACAGATTTCTTCGTCTGAAATTAATGCAAGTCTTCCTTATTTGATTTTCATTAAGCTTTCAAATAAATGTCTATTCTCTTTTTTGAAACAGCTTAAATAATTAAGAAATAAAATGTCAGATTAATATTTACTTTTAAACATTTCAAATTATTAATTTAAAAGATCAAAAATAACATTTGTTCAAATTTCACGACGATTACGAAAAATACGATTTTTAACATCATTCTCTATACATCGAATTTCTCTATATAACTAATTTTTTTCTGGAATGGTGGATTTCGTTATATAGAGACTCGACTGTAGTTTATATACTTATCTTAAGCATTCCTATTTGTAAAAGAAAATGTTTAGAAAACTATCACCAAATTTCAAAAAATAAAAATTCAAAAGGAAAAATATTGAAAAAGCTTAACAAATTGCCAGAAAATCATACAGAAATTCATTTTATAAGAGAGAAAAGTATGCAGAATTTCCCCAAGACGGTACACTCAGACTGGGGGCTGCGAAGCCGTGTACCAACAGATCATAGGCTATTATTATTTTTACCAAGTAACAGAGTTGTATAATATAGACGCACGTGCACACGCCAAGCACAGGAAATTTTATGAATTTTGGAGAAAATTTTAAGAAAGAAACAATATTTATTTTTGTAACTTTTTTTAGTACCAAAAAATAAAAATATTCCCTCAAGTTTATGAACGAATTATTCACTGTTAACACGAATGTTGTCAAAACCCCTCGAAAAAATCGCGAATTTCAACAAAGAAGCGCGTAAACATGCATTTCGACAAAGATTCGCGTAAAAAAAACGTGCGTTTCTATACAAAGAATCGTGTAAAAAATCAACATTTCGACAAAATACTGCGCGAAAAACGGGAATTTCGTCCAAAGGCTGAGTAAAAAATGTCAATTTCAACCACAGACCGTGCTAAAAACTAAGTTCCATCCATGAATCGCGTAAAAAAACGCGATTTTCGTGCATGGATCTGATAAAAAAAACACGAATTTCGTGCATGAATCGCGTAAAAAACGTGAATTTTTTCCAAGAATTGCGTAAAAAATGCGAATTATGTCCCTAAATGCTAAAAAACGTGAATTACGTCCATGAATCGTGTAAAAAACACGAATTACGTTCATAAATCGCATAAAAAACGCAAATTACGCCCACAAATCCCTCAAAAAACGCGAATTTCGTCGGCACAAAGCACAAAAAACACAAATTACGTCCATGAATCGCATAAAAATAGCAAATAACGCCCATAAATCGCGTAAAAATGCAAATTACGTTCCTGAATCACATAAAAAACGCAAATTACGTTCATGAACGCGTAAAAACGGATTTTAGCGGTTGACTCGTGGGTTTATCATTGCGCTTTCCTGCACCCAAAAGTATGAAAACATGAAGGGTTGGGAGCAGGAAAACATAATGATAAACCTATGAATCAGGTTTTTAGGTTTTTTTCTACCAAAATATGACTTGGCTGATCGATAATGTTTTTATATGCGCATCGAAATTTAAAAAATTCTAGATTTTCATCCGTGACCTCGACGAGGTGATTGTCTGTGCTACCGCCTCCCGGTCTAATATATTTTTTTCCCTTTTCTTTTCTTTTTTTTTTTTTTTTTTTTTTCGAAATAGAAGTGACAATTGGATTGCAGACACGCATGTTTACCGTCCTCATCATCAAAATGAAGAGTTCCGTAAATGTACAGCTAATCAACAGTATTTTTTATAATATACAAATGTTATTTCTTTATAAAATGTTTAAAACGTATTATATTATTCATTATATTATATTATATTATTAATTTTCTTAATTATAATAATATATTTTTCACATGTATTTCCTTTTTTCAAAATTTAAATGTAAAAGTACACGTTTCTTTTATTTACTAATCAAATTTTGGAATAACTAGTAAATATTCTTTCAACTTCGTATAGATGAAAGTTATTGAACGAATGCTAACATGAAAGAATTATTTTTAAAGAATGTATGCGCTTTGCATAGCTTATAAACATAAGACTAAAACAGAGACTAGTTGTTTACGAGAAGTACATTTCGCAAAGAAACCAAAATATCCTAAGTGGTTAAACAGTGACCCATTTTTTTTTCTTTTTTTTTTTACAAACTTTCTCTGAAGAAAGTTCGCCACTTTAAGTATCTCCATAAAATGCATCTGTTTATTCTTATTTTCTTCACTTGTGCTTCTCGCATCATTAACATACAATTTTAACGTTTTGATTTTCGCTCAGACAAGATACTGTTATCACAACAGGCAAGGTTCATCGAGAAATCTTATCTGTGAAAGTACCGACGTATTATAAAAAAAACTGATATAATGCCATCGCCACCGTGACAAAGAATAATAAGCTCGTCAAACCAAATTCGAAATTAATGATTCCATATCTTATCGGAAATTTTTATATTTTGAATGCACTATCTTTGCACAAAAATGTGTAATATCTAACAAAAGTTTCGAAAGTATTTTAGAGTAGCAATTTCAGTTTCTCTTTCAAAAGAAAACCTCAACTTTCAAACTTTGCAGACGACAATTTGAAGTTTTCTAATGAAATTCATTTCTCCACAAAAATTTGTGTAGCAATAAGAAATTTAAATCAGGTTCGTATTTATATTAATCTATGAAAAATATTGCAACTACTTATTAAAGGCAAATATGTTGTGATACGGATAACATTACATTTGCTAAAATTAGGTAATTTTAATCCAGCTAAAGAATTGGATTTATATCGTCTCTGAGAGTTCATCTAAACAACATGTTGAAATCTTAATTACCACATGATAAACAAGCAGCAAAGGTACGATGGATAGCATTAAAAGTATGAAGTAAGTGTCATATTTATTATGCAATAAATATTTTGTGTAATTTCCTAAAAACACATATTTATAGAGAAATTACATTGTTCATGATCATCCTGTGTTTTTTAATGTTTTAATATTGTTAAATTGATTATTAAGAAATATATACGATGATATATAATTTAAAAATAATAATAAACATTTGAGCCGCAACTTCAATTTACAACAGCATATATCAACATTTTTTGTGAGATTTTAACCTTTTAATTGGATTTTCGTTAAAACATCGGAAGCGTCTTTTTATTGGAAAGCTCAATTATTTCAATTTTGTGATGTTATTTTATGTTTTACATCAAATGCACCAGATCGAAAGTCTCGATAATGAAAACCTACAGAGATTCAATAGAAACAATATAAAATTCCAAACGTGAGGATCACGATATTTATATAAATATTAAAATTACAAATATTATATATATATATATATATCCGAAAAATCTGAAAAAATTACAGAATGTTCTTCTCATGAGGGGATATACCTTTATAAAAAAATTTCGGCGGAACCTCCGTACCCTGTCGTAAAAAAATAATGACAATTTCGTTATTTGGCGATTTACCATCGGTTGGCGATGAAAAGCAACTTCAAAAAATGTTCTTTTAATGTCAAATGCATTTTAAAGGAGAAAAGTTTCATGTCTAACGTGTTTAGATAAATTAAATAACTTTGGTTTTGTCAGCTTTAATTTGTTTTAAGCATAATTTCGTTATATTGATATTTACCGTATTTTCGGGTGTATAGTCCGCGGCTTATACAAGAAAAAAACCTCCCAAAAAGCCGCTGCGGCTTATACAAAGATTTTTTTTAAAAAAATTGGAAATCATGATATTTTTTCTACAATTTTTAAACCTTAAAAAATTTGAAAAAAAAAAAATCGAAATTTGTAATTTTTTTTAGCTATGCCTTGAAATCTAGAGAGTTTTCTCATGTTTGTAAAGGCCTTTGTTTTACTGCTTAAATACAGTTATTTCTGGATTTGGAAGAGCTGTCCCAACTTTCGCCAAGTATTGCACTGATAGATGTATAATAGCCATTGTGTTTGTAGAGTACAAAATCCAAAATCCGGAACCCTTCCAATCTCGACAATTCTGAATTTAAGATCATTTTTAGTTTATTTTACAAAAAAATAATCTACCGATCCTGTTGCAAAGAACAAAAAAAAGTGCGTGATTTATATCATTTCGGAACGATTCAGAGCAGTCGTTCTTTTTCGAAACGATTCCGAGGAATCGTTCCTTTTACAGAGTCGTTTCATTTCGGAATGAGTTCAAGGAATCGAACTTTTCCGGAGTCATTTCATTTCAGATAGAGTCCGAGGAATCGTTCCTTTTCGGAGTTGGTACCTTACCCTTTTGCAAAGAATAAAAAAAAGTGCGTGATTTATGTCATTTCGGAACGATTCAGAGCAGTCAGTCTTTTTCGAAACGATTCCGAGGATTCGTTCCTTTACAGAGTCGTTTCATTTCGGAACGAGTTCTAGGAATCGAACTTTTCCGGAGTCGTTTCATTTCATTTCAGATAGAGTCCGAGGAATCGTTCCTTTTCGGAGTTGGTGCATTTCGGATCGATTCCGAGGATTCGATACTTTTGGGAACCAATGACCTAAGATACGTATACATTATGTCCGAAATTTTGAATTTATCATCGATTTTTTTTTAATTTTCGGAATTTTTTTTTAAACTATCACGCTTTTTTGAAAAAAAAATGCGCGTAAACACCGCATCGCTTGAAATTTTATCTTAAAACGCGTAAACGCCGCGGCGTTTCTTCCGAAAATTACGGTATTGATAATCTTAATTTTTTAGCCCAATTACTATACATATTATGCATCACGAAAAAATTTGGAAAATTTGTGTTAAAAATTATGACTAATGGCTTCTAATTTCGAACCCTGGTCGAAATATACGTTCGTAAATGGTGTATAGCCCGCGGACTATACACCGATGCACCTCCGCGGGTTATACACGAACTTTTTTTACTGCACTGCTCGATTTAGGGGTGCAGGTTATACACAGGGTGCGGGCTATACACCCGAAAATACGGTATATGTATTTCTATTCAAATTTAAACATCAAAATTTAAGATTTAAAACGAAATTAAAATTAAAATTAATTAAAATTGTTTCAATCTCAAAGTCCAATTGAGCACTGTCAATTTGATTTTGTTGCTATGGAAACATCTCGCTTTTATTTTTGAATACGCTTAAATGTATGAAAATAATTTTACTGAATAAGAATTTTTTATGTATGAAAATATTTTTTGCAGAGATAAATTAAATAACGACAGCAACAAATATATATATTTGCAATTTAATGTATATATATATATCTGTATATAATATATTAAACTCTCGCATTGTTTATGTTTAAATACATTAAATACCATTTACACAGATTCGAAAAATCCAAAAGTTTTCAGTTGCATTAAAATCGTTTGCTTTTGGCGGGGAAAAGTGCTGCTCGCCAAATCGTGTGACACTTTCGTCTTTTCACGCCAAATATTTGAAAGTATATATATATGTTTTTTTACATGTTTTCTACTGCAATTCCGCCGCTAATTTTCATTGATCCTTTATTACATACATGGGTAGTTTAATTTGTATTTTTTTTTTTTTCAAAAAAATCTGAGTATGCCCAGTATGGAGACCTTCCTTGTAAGTAATAAATGGTTATTAGATTTAATTAATGCTCACCTAGAACAATTAATTATTATATTAAAGTGGAAAAAAATCTAATTATTTTCAATTTTAGAAGAAAAAACTATAACAGAGAAAGTTAAATAATTTCAAAAGGTTTTTATTATTTTTATTTCTTTGAAGGAAAAACTGTAAAATTTATAGATAATTCATTTAATGGAATAATCAGTTTTGCATTTACGATATTGACAATATTTACGATGATAATATTTACGATATTGTCACATCTGAATCTCAGTGTTATTTTTCATTTTAGGGTTCGTTTTCCTGTTTTTAATGTTTATTTTTATTTCTATGAAGGAATAAATTGTAAAATTTGTAGATTATTTATTTGATGGAACAATCACTTTTACATTCTAAAAATATTTACTATATTGTCACACATGAATCACAGAATTATTTTTCATTTTATGGTTTTTCCGGTTTGTCGGACGTAAATATTTAAATATTTTATCAAAAAATAAATAAACAAATAAGTGGATAGCAAATCTATGCTTACTTATGGACAGGAGAATGAGGAAGATGATGTAAGTGAAAAGTTCTCGGAGGGTAGTTTTCACCAGCCATTCCTTGTCGTCTTCTTTGCCTTTCATTTGACGGGTGGCCCATAATCCTATAAATGAGAATAACACAATCTCAAGTTAAACATCCATAAAACAATTTTTAAACAATATATGTATTTTTTTTTTTTTTAAGTCGGAAATTGCACGTTAAACGTGGCAAATGAGATACGTCCTTACTATAACTAGTTTTATAAATATTTAGAAATACTGCCCAGTAGCTGTTGTATTATTATATAAAAATGCCTGAATACAAAATTTATTACTATTATATATATTAAATATTGTCACACGGAAATTATATGACTCCATCTTAAATAGGGCGTAATCACCATGGGAACCAGAATCATTACCTTTCATTAATTACGTCAGGCAGGAATTAATAGAATGGATGAAATTTTTATTAAAATCTTTTTAAGTTTTGATTCGGTTTTCATAAAATACATTAAATTTCAAACAATTCGGCTCGGCAGTTTTTTCGCTATTATATGACGGACAGAAGGAAAGGCCAGAAAACGACTATAGCTGGTACCTATTTATATACTTACCAGGGCCTGATTAACCTCTGAAGCTATGGGAAGCACACTGTAATTTCAGGGCCCCCTTTCATTAGAGAAGAGTTTACTAAAGTCAACATATCCGGAAACTTACTGATCTTTTAAATTATTATTCCAAAGAGTCGCTCCGTTGAATTCACATATATTTCATTAAACAACTTTTTTTATGTTCTCCTTACATAAAAATTGGATACAATTGAGAAAAATATGCAAAAAGGTTTTTACATATTTGTATGAGCGTAAAATTGTAAGTCAGATAAAAAGGTTGAATTCAGAATGTATGCACAACATAAAATATTAATATTTTGAAATACTTCTCGCAATTTCGGCAATAAACTATCAATATTTTATACTGTGCATACAAGAGAAATTACTTAAACTCGGTATACAAAATAAATAAACATCTAAAATAATGGACAAATTGAAGAATTGCGATCACGAAAAATTAATTTTTTGTGAAAGGTGTGTTTATAAAACACTTTTTAATATATAAGATAGATATTTTGAAAGGAAATTAAAATTTTGGAATGGAATTATTCAATGTAAAATTTGGGGGGCCTCTTTTTTTCAATTCCGAGCCCCTTCAAAATTTTCTAAGGGAAGCACCTGCTTCTCGTGCCTATTCGGCAATCAGGGCCTGATAATTACGAACGCTCCTAAAAAGAAATTCTCCTAAATCTGGTTAATAGAGTCTATATGCATCTTCATGAACTTCTACCGAATAGAACATCAAGTGTAAAGTCAAATTGTAACAAGATCAAACTGAAAGTTCGTAAAATAGAAGTGCTAAATATAAACCGTGTAAGAAATCAACGCAAAAGCATAAATAACAGAGATACTTTATCAAAAAGGACAAATATTTCTTAATCGATGAAAATAGAATAGTGAGCAAATATTTACAATTACGACTTCCGAGTTACCGATGATTCCGAAAAGCATTGTTTGTCATTAGAAACCTCAGAAACCAATATATTTTTTATACTTACAAAATCGTTAAAAAATTTTTTTTTTTTCATATATCCCCCTTTTTTTTATATATATCCTTTTTTTTTTCGGAAATGTAATCGAGTAGCTATTAGAATATATTAATCTGTTTTTTTTAACCGGAATGTCGATTTTTAGCACGCTATTTATTTTTACACTTTATTTCAACATTTTCAGCTGTATAAATGAATCTATATAAGCAAAAGTAATAAATAACATTAATTTTGATGTTAATTTTAATTATATTAATTGATCCCATTCAAGGGCGAATCATTTAGAGGGGGGGGGGGAGTCATAGATTTCCTATTTTTTGCTGGGAGGGAGGCGGAGGGGTTCACATCTCTTTATGAGACATTTTTATACTGAAAGCTATTCCCAAATCTAAACTAACTTTTTTTTTTTTTTTAATTACTTTTGCGAAGTTATTTTTATTTGTAACTAAAAGAAATTCGCTTTTATATTTGTAAAAATATAAAATTTACTAATTTTGTTCAGATACGAAAAAAAAAGAATTTCCCATTGCCTTATAAAGGCAAACATTCTTTACGAAAATTTTGTCAAAGTTAGCATTTTTAGCCAAGTTTTAGGACTTGATAGCCACAGAAATATCGCCACAAGGAAGCAATAGGCTATCAATTGTGAAAATTCAATTTAAGTCAAATTTTAAAGAGTTTTTTTTTTTGGCAAAGTTTTTTTTTTTATAATTGAAAAATGGAAAACACTATTTAATCACATACAGTGTCCTACTGGTCCATCAGACAGCGAGGCATCACATAATAAGTGCACTTGCAAATGTCTTGGATTTAAAATTTTAAAAAACGACTTGACGAATGTATCACAAATTACCTAATTTGTATTTCAGTAAAGCTTTAAATATAAAGATTCGGCAGGAACTGAGTGGGGGGGGGGGGGAGGTAAAGAATTTAATATATATTTTATTTAAAAAATGATCTTTAGAATATTTTTGTCCGTGTTCAGAGGGGGATCATGAGGGGGATAATCTCCGCACCCTTAGATCCACCATTGATTCCATTTGTGTGTAAAACATATTTTTTAACATGAAAATGTTTACGTGAGAATAGGTTGCATTAGAAAAACCTGTTGGGAAAACGGATTAATATTCCATAAAAATTATTTCAGAATGCTTTAGAAAATCAAGGACAGCAAAAGAAATTTTGTTTTTATATAAAGCTTCTTTAAATCTCTAAAATATATTGATTTATGAGGTTTCTAAAGATAAAGAATGTTTTCCGAAATCATTAGCAATATGGAGAAGGCGTCGTTCGAGGTTATATTGTACTTTCCTAGATTAAATTGCATCTATCTGTTTTTACAGTGTATCATAGAAGGATTATTCTCCAGAAACATAAATTTTAAAAGGCAAATTTTGTGAGAAGAAAAAATAAAAGATCACTATATCGCTTTGAATCTTAACATCTGATGGCATGTCAGATTTAAATATTATAGATTCTGTGGCGCGGTTTTGTAAGCTTCAAAGAGAATGATTCAGAAACACGCTGTATCTTAAAAAATAGCCCCTTCTTCATCGAACAAACAAACAAAATAAAATAAAATAGAGGCAGCAATAACAACACACGTCAGTTCAGAGAATGAATGTTCATTATTTAAATGTAAAATAGCGGTTCAAAAGTAGATTGTTTTATAAGTAATTAGTTCACCCACTCGGCATTGCCCGGGGCCTGTTATCATAATCTTAAAAAAAAAAAAAAAAAAAAAAAAAAAAACTCAAATTTGTATGATTTTATATATTTTGAAGATCTTTCAAACGAACTTAATTGAGTTCCGCAGCATTTAGTGTGTTCGAAAAGATCCTTTTTCCGAACGAACCTTAGGACAGGGTCGGCGAACCTATGTCACGCGTGCCGTAAGTGGCACGTGGTCAATTATTTTCGGCACGGCATAGATTTAATTTCTCAAATCAAAAGATATTAAACTATCTCGAATAAAATAATATTGAAATTGAACGAAATGTATAGATTTTACCAGTTACGTTTGTCTGAATTCGATTAGCTCAATTGGAGGCCATTGTCATACAAATTGAAAAGGAAGTATGGTAGTAACAGCTTAGCATTCAATATTCAATTCTAGCATAATATTAGTTCAAAAATGTTTCACTTTATGAGATTGTCAAAAAAAAAAAAAAAAAAAAAAAGAAGAAGAGGAAACATTCATTATAAGGCATCGTAAGCAAAAATGATGATAATAAATTGCAATTTTATTTGATCAATTAATTATTGTCTAACATGGAACAACATAGATAGTACTTTTAATTTACTTTATAAAATATAACACCAAATATTACTCATATTTTTAATTAGCAAGTTAAGACCATTTTAATTAAGTAACTTTTTTTTTTTTTTTTTGCTGGCACGTCAAGATCACGCAAAGTATAATTTTGGAAAAAATTGGCACACGGATGTGAAAAGGTTCGCCATCCCTGCTATAGGATCTGGATCACTGAAAATGTTCCGCATGTGCTGGAGACAATTAAAAATCGAGTGAGTCAAACCTCGTAACTATCAAGCCCATTGAGTCCAAAAAAGAATGCATCATTAATAATGAAAAATGTTATTAGCTGAAATCTAAGATAAAATTTCATAATACAGAAAGTAGCCGAATTGGCATCTAAGTTGAATAAATCAAATCCCATTGAAATTAGGCCCTTAGAATCTAATTAAAGAATGCTTCTCCGAGAAGGTGCTAATTATTGTAATTTTCACAAATTACTTTTAACATTAACACGATATTTAATACACGAGCCTCTTGATTGTGTTATTCAAGGTACCCCCAGGCTTTTAAGTGGAATGCATAATCATTAAAATGACTAAATAAAAAAAAGGGTATCAAAAATCGGATTAAGAGGGTGCAGTTTATTAACAATTTATAGTGCAAAAACTTCTGGGGGCCAGGTATCCTCGAGGTGCTAGGAACGTAACTGACGTGCAGTTTAGGTATAAAGATATTTTAGCAGTTTTTAAAATAATCGACAGACACTAGAATAATGTTAAATAAAATTGAATACAATTCGGATCAATAAAAAAAAAAATGCATTAAGGGTTTCAAGAAAGGCTGATTCAAGAAAGGTTATTATTCATAATTGGTGGTAACTGAGTTCTAAAAAAATTTTTGACGCTCATGAAGTAGCTGGAAGACCTAAGAAATTGCTAGGGGAAAAAAAGTAGTTAATCGAACCATTTTTAAGGGAGCTATAATAAGGGGCCCGAAAGGAACCAACAAGCAAGACCGTAACATGTAAGGGCCCCAAGAGAACGATTAATATTCAAAATTGGTAGTAGCTAAAATCTTTTTTTTTTTTTTTTTTTTTTTTTTTTTTTTGTAGTAATTGGAGGATTTAACAAGTTGTTAGGGAAAAAAAAAAAGCTAGTGAATCGGACCAATTTTAAGACAGCTATAATAGTGGGAAGGAACAAAAGAGGCCAACTGAGAGTTAAATACACAGAGCCCTAACATGAAAACATGTTAAAATATCTTAGTACTTAGCGCTTTAGATCTACAATTAGTTAAAATTAAGCATAGGGTATGAATTATTCGTTAGAATAAAATTTTAAAGAAATGCACAAAAGATTGGGTAAATGTTTAAAAAGAGGGTCATATTTAAACTTCATTTGACATTTCATAAATACAAATTCAGCGTAGTAATAATCTTTCCTTCTTACAGCGTATCTAAAAGAAAACCCTTGTTCAAAGTTTAAACTTGGCATTGTGCTAAACGCGCTTCGAAATAAGATTGGAAAGTTGCAGCATAACCGTGGCCCGTTCCGCATTTATGCAAATAGTTTTTTTTTTTTTTTTTTTTTTTTAGACACAGGTGGCGTATTGAGAGAGCCATTCAATGCAAACTAGTAGCGATTGGTCACTGGTCAGCCAGTTTGCGAACTAGCCGATTCTGGGTATATTGACAGCAACATTTATACGAATATTTCTCCTTCCATTAGCAGGACCATTTTGCAACTAAAATTTTACCGCAAATATAATGTCGATAAATCTAACCTATGTATAAAATTTTAATGAAACAAATTTATTAAATGATGTTATGAAACGACTGATTATATTTCACAGCTGCTCCTCCTAAAATATAGAACGTCTGTCGATAAAATTAACACGAATTTTCCATACTGATTCGCGAAAGTCAAAAGTAAATATTCGTTTTTGAAATTTGAATTAATTTTCGAGATTTAATTATTTTCTAATTTTAATGACATATCTGTAATAATGGCAACTAAATGACTCCACATTTGAGGAAAAAAAGAGAAAATAAAAAGATGGGGTTTACACTTCTTCTTCTAAAACTTTTTTCACATTTTAATAAATTAAAAATCAGTTTTTTTTTTTTTTTTTTTTTTTTTTTTTTAAGTAAAAAAATTATTTGTCTCTTCAAATTTCATAGTAAAAATAAAAATAAAAGGTTTTTTTTTTTCCCCAATTTTAAAGAGAAAATGACTTCAGTAAATGCGAAAATGAGATCCTTTAACTTTTTCTTGTCTCTCATCTACAGGAGTAAAAACCTTTTGTTTTATATAGAATGTAATAAGCTTCTCTTTGTTTTTAAAAAGTATTTTTGCTATTCAGAAAATAATAACAACAAAAACAAAGTCTTTATCTTGTTTGATAAAGGTTGATTTCAGTATCAGTTCAACCCCACATCTCTCCATCCAGATATCAATATTTATACGAATATTTCGCATTCCATTAGCTGAAATAAACATTATTTACAACGTTTCCATGAAAGTGATAACGGAAGATTTCGAATTCAGTTTAATTGGAAATGAATAAATCGCATATAGGGTAGATGTGCCAATAATGGTCACCCTTAAGGTACGTCATTAAAAATTGTTTTTTAGTTAATAGCTATAATTATTAAATTCCAGTCTTTTCAAGATTATATTAATCTATGAACTATATTTACCCATTCTCACAGTCTCATTTTCCAATATGAATCAAAATTTAATTGTAAATAACAGAAATATAATGGTCAGCCTCTGGCCCAATAATGGACACCTTATATTCCAGTAATGGGCACAAATAAAAATGAAAAAAATATTATTGTTTTTGTGACTATATTTAGAACCAGAATTTAATGAAAGCATTGCCCCAAAAGTATGATATGGAGGACTGAGGGCAGGAAAACACAATGGTAAATCTAAGAGTTAACTGTTAAAATGAGGTTTTAAAGTGTTTTCTACCAAGATATGACTTAGCAGACCGATTGTATTTTAATATGCGAATATTATTTAACTAATTCTGGAATTTCAGCCGTGATCTCTATGAGGTGATTGCCTGTGCAGCAACCTACCAAGCTATATCCTGTAGCAGATTTATTTCTTAAAATCGTTTTCCAGCTAAAATTGCCAATCGCGATGGAGAAAAACATTTTCCAATATAATAGAAAATTGTTTATGAATTCGTTTTGTTTGTATGTCTGTCTGTCCTTGCTTTTTACTCGCGGAATTATAGTCAAATTTTCATAAAATTGATACATGTTATTTGTATTTACGATAGCATATTTGGTATTAAAAATAGAGTATCATGAAGGGCTCATTTATAGGGACACTCAAAAGAATAAATAGCGTTACATTATGGCTTTTGGGGGGAAAATCGTTTCCAATACATTTTAAAAATATTACATTTTCATCAAAATATCAAAATTTTTATATATCATTAAGGTGTACTAGAAAACGCTTTATTGTAGAATCTGGTGCGCATATCACATAATTTAACGTTCATTTACAAGGACACACTTAAACTATTTAACTGCATAGCTTGAAATGAATTTTCAGTTGCGACACGCGTTTTAGAATGTATTTTTATTTTATTTACTTATTATTTTTTTTTACATTACTTGGTAAGTATAAATTCTATATAGATCATATACACAGTTACATGGAAGGTCTCAAGTGCATTTCCATTTATTGGCAGGTATTACTAGAAAGAAGTTTTCAATTGAGATACGCGTTTTAAAATTAATTTTTATTTTATTTATTTATTATTTATTTATTTTTTGTATATTACTCAGTATGTATAAATTCTACATGGATTATATACACAGGTACACAAAAGGCCTCAGTTACATTTCCGTTTATTGACGGATATTACTGGAAATAAATTTTCAGTTGTGATACGCGTTTTAAAATTTATTTTTATTTTATTAAATTTTTTATGTATTTATATTTATTTTGAAACAACTCACGAAAAGCAAAGATAATTAAAAATATATTTAATTATTATCCAAACATAACTTAATAGTCAGTGAAATTTCTGGTACTGATGTTTACCAATGAGGGCATCTATATTAGGGTTAAAACTGGTTGATTTTAGCCTTAAGTTACTTTCTACACACAATTTGCTTCTGTACTTAAAAAAAAAAAAAAAGAAAAAAAAAAAAAAAAACCAGCAAAGTAGAAAAAGAATATTCACAGAAGTATGTCATGTTAAACTCAATTAAAGACATCAAAGCTGATTTAGATAGTTTTGGATTTTCAGTTCGTAATTCCTCCTGAATGAAATAAAAGATTTTCGCTAGAAATATTATTTACTGTTAAAATTGTTACATATTTTAAACAGATGAAATAAAATATATTTTTGTGACAAACTTCAATTGTTCGCGCCCCACCAAAACATCTGCTGCGACGACCCATAGATTCGAAACCGCTGCTATAGATCATATACAAGGCTACACAAAAGGTGTCAAATACATTTCTGTTCATTGACGAAAAATGTTGAATAGAAATCATGAATACCATTGCGATCATCAATACCTTTGCAAATACATAATGTATTTTCTAAATTCTTTATTTAGACACTTTTCAATTTAATAAATTGTAAAGTCTTATTACAATATTTTGAATGTGTTAGAAAATGCATCACAATCTATGCTGAGCGCGGGTTTTTTATTTATTGTTGTGCCAAGTGCATTTCTGTTTATTGACGAAAATTGCTGAATGGAAATTTTCGAATGTGGTGTGCGTTTAACTGAACTTAATTTCAGAATATAATGTATAGTATAAATATGAATCTTTGGATCATGTACCAAACTCTCAAAAAAAAAAAAAAAAAAAAAAAAAAAAAAAAAAAAAAAAAAAAAAAATTCGTAATATTCATGGAAATTGCAGAAAATAGGTTTGCAAATACGATATACATATATATATATATATATATATATATATATATATTTTAATGCTGAATGTGTTGGAAAGTGTTTCATAATCTATACTGGAAGCATGATTTTTTATTCTTGTTTAAATATCATGCTACTCAAAATTAAGAAAAAAAAATCCTTGATTGGGAGGGGGATGGGGGTATGTGTGAAATAAAATTTGCGGCATTCTTTCAAAATATTTAGGCTTGAATTCCGTGTATTACATTGAATTAAACAAAATATAAAAACAAATTTGTTAAGTTAGTCTTGTTAAAATCATAATTTTGCAATATTATTTTCAATATGTATATTGCACAGTAATTATGTTTACTCACAAACAATAATAATAAAAATTATTCATTTAAAAATTTTTACTGAATAAATAAATCCGAATATTTAAAAATAATGTTTAAATTTAAATCAAATATTTCTTATGAGCTTCAAATTATTTTTTTTTTAATTACAAATATAACATTGCAAAAACGGAATGAGTTAATTACTAATTTGGACCTAAAGAGTTAATCTGAAAAGTTGAGTTGTCTGAGTTCTATAAAAATCAGAAATAACTTAAGCAATGCCGATCTATAAAAAGTAAAAGGTCATTTTGACCTTTAGAAATAAAGCAACGAAACTCCATTTAAGAAATGAGCAGCAGGCAAGGGAAAACAAATTGGAAGTAATAGACATCGATGCCTCATTTTAGGCCAACCAATCTTAACTAGCTTCACCATTCATGGAAGACCTGCCCAGATTTTAATCTTTCATGACTTAATCTTACAAATGGGAATCGGAGTCTCGGTTCAGAAGATCAAATCCCCATGGAAACAAAATCTCAACAATTTCAACCACTAAACGATGACGTCTTTCAGCCAAGCAACTGTGACGATGTACGGCTAGAAAGCGAGAAAATCACTGCATATTTCAGACCGTTTATGGAAAATTAATTAATAATGTAGAAGCTTTATTTTGGTCGGTATTTGATGTAGTATAAGCAGACTACTGGTGACCTATTAATGACCTGTTTTAACCAAAAGAACATATTTCGTAATGCGCTTAATTTATGTGTTGAACGTTTAAAGAGCACCGAAAATTTTATATGCAGCAAATTTACTTTCGCACAGCAAGCTAATCATATTATACTTTATTGTATACTTTAAATATCCTTTAAAATAACTAAATTTTACATTTTTATCTAGCTTTCAAGATAAACGTAGTATATTGCAGTTGTTGAACTTTTAACTACATTCAAAAAACGATAACATAAGCTAAAAATATTTCGTGTAAAACAAGAAACAAGACCAGAGTTGATAAAAAAAAATAAATAAATAAACAGAAAAAATAAACAAACAAACAAATAATAAAAACAACAAGACAAAAGACAAAAACTGATTGTTCTAGCAAAAAAAATTATGTGCAAAATGAACTTATAAAAAGTATACTTATTTGTTTTATTTATTTATTTATTTGTATATAAATAAATAATTTAATTAAATAAACTTGCTAAAATAATAATTTAAAAAAAAAACAAGAAAGAAAAAACATGCATCAAGCCGGAAACTAAAGTGAACCGTTTAATAAGTTAAAATGTTATGTCTAGTTTAACCATGTATTCAACCATGTCATATGGAAAGGTATTACACATTTGAAAACCCAATTTCAGCTACGCCCATTCTACAGCCCTGGCCATTGATGAACGTCCACTTGCGATTTTAGACAATTTGTTATATATCTAGAAAAATACATGAGGAGTTATCCCGAAACTCTTAGTGTATAAACATAATAGTACAAGTCATATATTTCAGTGAAGATTTTTTTCTTGAAACTCCATAGCGGATCGTCAAAAAATTAAAAAAAAAATTAATATATTTTGATAACCATGTCAAAACTATTTTAGCAAAAGCGCTCAAACTCTAGATTATGCTTAAGTGCCTTATTGTAATAAACTGTGTTCATTTTTATGCAAATAGCATGCATACTCGCAGAAAAATTAAGGTTTTTATAAAAATGGTCCCAAATTTTGCCAAGATTTTTGCTTATAATTTGCAGAGTTCTTAATATAAAGTAACATTCTTTTCTGAAAATATGATAAATAATATTGGACACAATACCTTGTAATCAGAATTAAAAATAATAAAAATTGTTTGAAAAATCAGTAGGTTTACTAAGTAATTTTTCACTATGCATGCGTCAACGATATCAAAATTTCATTTGCATATTATATTAGCTAAATGTGTAGAGCAACTTTTGTGAAAGTCGCAAAATCATAGCTTGAAAATTCTGAACAGTCATCATGCGTAATATACAGTACTTCGAATAGAATATGCTATTTGAAATCTTATGTGTGTCCCTATAAATGCTATGCACTTCGTATTATGCGTGAAATAACTCATATTAAGTCTCAGCAACGTATATCAATTTGATTACACATGATACCGTTTACCATCGTTAAAATATGTCGCAAACAATTCCCTCCTTTATTATCATGCATTAGAATTCTTTTGTGTGGCCCTGTAAATGAATAACTATTCTTTTAGCTGCATATTTTAGTGCTTTTCGTAGATGTAAATAAACGTGAATACGTTTGTCCGGGTGTAACATCTTTAAAATTAATTTGAAACGATTTTCCCCAATTGGCCCTAATATAATCGAAAACTTTTGACTGTCCCTGTAAATAAACTAATCGTGGTAGAAACTTCATATTTAATAGGGTTTGTGCTTGTGTAAACTTCAATAACATGATAAAATTTCATTGCAATCCGAGTATATTTGCGAAAGTTAGAGCGCGGACAGACAAACCGAATGCATAAACATTTTTCAATTTTGTTGAAAAGTGTTAATAAAAATTACTGTAAAAAGGAAACTTTTAATAATACAATTTTTAGTTCGTATCAAATGTTTTCAATTTCTTATTTAATTTTAATTTGAAATTTAATAATAATAATGACATTTAATAATAATAATAATAATTTCCCAATTTCAATTATTTTAAAAGTAAACATTTTTTTTTATAATAAATTATAATAGAACAAAGACCATTTTAAAAATTTCCTATTTCTTCTTAAAAAATGCTCCAGCTGTAATTCATTTCTTTCAATTCGTCTTATTAATACAAAATCCCTTCCTTTTTTGGATGCTTTTCCAATTTCCCACGTGCTTTTGTTTGGTACATTAAAATCTGAGCGATAAATGGTTTCATATTGCTAACCTTTTTTGAGGCTTACTTCACCTCCACCTATCTCATTCCTCCATGAATATACGCATTTTAATTTCTATTTTTTTTTTTTTTTTTTTTTTTTCAATTTTAACAGAAAATGGAGCAACTCTGTTGCCACAATTACAAAATAGGTACTAAAAACTATAAAAAAAAATTTATATCTAAAAAATAAATTGAGATACAGCTTTGAAATAAATTGCATTTAAAAGTACATTTTTTTCTCTATACGGCGGTGTAAAAATTTTAAATGTACGATGTTTAGAAGTCTTAAATTTGCAGTACCAAAAATTGCAAAACCGAAATTGCATGGGAAAGTGTTGCGCATTTTAATTTATATTTTTCTTTTCAATTTTAAGAGAAAATGGAGGGATTCTGTTTCCACAATTACAAAATTGGTACTAAAAACTATTTAAAAAAAATAATAGTTCAAAAATAAATTGAGACACAGCTTTCAAACAAATTGCATTTAAAAGTAAATTTTTTTCTCTATACGACGGTGTAAAAATTAAAAATGTGCAATGTTTAGAAATGCAAAATTTGCAGTTTCGAAAATTACAAAACCGAAATTCCAGGGGAAAGTGTTGCTATTCGCAAAATGACGTATGCGTTACGCACAGATACGTTTGGCCTTTATAATATAACGAGGTGAAACCCGTCGAAATTCGACGAAAGAAAATGTTTAAGAAGGAACTGATTCATTGATTTATAATAAATCTACAAAATTGCTTACAGTAAAAAATGCATCTTATATTGATCAGTCTACCTGTCAAACAATTATTATTTTAAGCGAAGATTAACAAAATACTATAAAACTCAGTTGTCCAAATTTTTAAAATTAAACTTTAATTGCATATAAAATCAGTATAATATAATAAAGATAAGCTATTATGATGAATTTATCAATTGAGACTCGTATGTTTGGTATAAATGCGAATGAAAAGAAAAACAAAATTTATTCCAAATTGATACGATCATAGAATTTCACGCGAAATTAAAATTCGTCATTCATCTTCTCAAAATTTAAACACGTATTTCTCATATCCATAATTACCATGTTTTAAAAATGGTATTTTAATTTGATCATTTTAAAATCCCTATAACTCAAAACTTGAAATTATTTAACTGATGAATAAAAACGAAATAAAACCGAAATCACGGAATTTTATTTATAACAGACGATATTTTATTGCAAAATATAGGCATTTTAATTTCTATTCTTGTTTCTTTCAATTTTAAGAGAAAATTGAGTGATTCTGTTGCCACAATTACAAAATTCGTACTATAAACTATAAAAAAATTAATATCTCAAAAACAAATTGAGATACAGCTTTCAAACAAATTGCATTTAAAAGTACATTTTTTTCTCTATACGACGGTGTAAAAATCGGAAATATGTGATGTTTAGAAGTATAAAATTTACAGTAGCGAAAAATGCAAAACTGAAATTGCAGGGGGAAAGTGTTGCCATTTGCAAAATGATGCATGCGTTACGCACAGATACGTTTGGCCTTTATAATCTATACTAATAAAAGAACAAAACGCTCTGTCTGTCTGTGTGTGTGTCTGTGTGTCTGCGGTGGCTAGCAAAATCTATGGGACGTACGAAGTTCAAAATTTTTATGAGAGTAGTCCAATATCTCTCCTGATGCAACTGGAGCTCAGAATTTCAAAATTCTATTTATTAACGGAGTTATTAATTAAATTCCAAAGCTCACTCTCATAAAAAATCGCCTTTTTTTACTTTTTTTCCTTTCATTTTCTTATGGTTGGTTGGTTGCATAAAATGTTTGCAGAAATAATTAAAAAAGCTGGGATAGACCTTTAAAATTCATAGACTGGCAAACTGTCAGTTTAAATGACGATTTTTTTTTTTTTTTTTTTTTTTTTTTTTTTTTTTTTATCACAGCCGTTGTACGCCATGGAGGAAAAAAGATAGGTGGAGGTGAAGCAATCCGAAAAAAAAAAAGGTTTGCAATATGAAACCATTTATCGCTGAAATTTTAATGTCTCAAACAAAAGCACGAGGAAGGAATTTTGTATTAATAAGACGAATTGAAAAAAATAAATTACAGCTAAAGCATATTTTTCGAAGAAATAGTAATTTATTAAAACGTTTATTTTCTATTATATTATTTATTAAAATAAATGTTTGCTTTTAAAATAATTGAAATTGGAAAATTAGAAATAATTAAATGTCAAAATAAAGTTAAATAAAATATTGAAAACCTTTGATTTGAACTCAAAACTGTATTACTAAAAGTTTTTTTTTTTTCAGAACTTTTTAATTCTTCATAACTTAGATGAAAAATGTTTATGATTTAACAACATATTAATAATTCCATGTCAATATATAAAATATATTGATGAAAAACTTCTTTTAAAATCATGCATGAAATTTCCGTGAACATGAACGAGATCCGAACCTAAAAATTCTGTTTGAAAAAATACCTGAAATTTGAATCGAACCAAATCTGAACTTGACAAAAATATTCCAAAGAACATTAACCGGATCCGAACAAGACAAAAAATTTTCGTGCACATGAACCGAATCTGAACCTAAAAAAATTCTTTGAAAAAAATCTCGAAATCTGAAATGAACTAAATCTGAACTTGACAAAAATATTCCATTGAAGCATGTTCTTATGTTACACGCAAGTTACACGCAAGAGAACCCGAACCCAAAAATTACATTTGAAAAAAAAAAGCCGATATCTGAATTAAACCAAGTCTGAACTTGACAAAAATATTCCAGTGAAGCATGTCTTTATTCGAATCAGACAGAGAAATTTCCGTAGACACGCAGGAAGACCTGAACCCAAAAATTCCATTTGAAAAAAACGCCGAAATCTGAATTGAACCAAATCTGTACCCGACAAAAAAAAACTAGTCGTTGGGGGCCACCGTAATACTTACCCATCATGGATATGTATATGAAAATAAAACGTGTGAAACTATTTATACAATGCATTGCAATTCATAAACAAAATTTAAATATTGCTAATATACATAGTAATGCTATTTTAAAGAACTGCTGATGCACCAATTTCGACAAATTATATAAAACGCCAAACTACTCAAGTAGTACCGAACTGCGTAAAAGAAACATCCTTATAACTCCAAAAATAATTATTCTATTAACTAACAATTAATTGCGTCGGATTAAGCGTCTCATTTCCAATTAAAATATATTTCTGAATTGAAATTTGAATGAAATACAGGGTCATGAAAAATCGAAGAATGTGGAAAACAAGATTACAAATATCTCGGCAACTAATAATCCGATCGACTTCGTTCTATATGCAAAATGTATGTTATTTTATTGCCTTTTACGTCCATTCCTTAGAACAAAAAAATTCGAAAATTTTTATATACCTTTCATCAGAACGAATTTTTCGAGAGTCCGAAAAAAATAGTTCCGGATAATCGAGGTTGCTGATATTAAATAGGGTTCGTCCCATTCTTACATACAAACTACATACAAAATTTCAAGTCTCTATCTCAACTTGTTCGGGAGATAGAGCGTTTACAGACAGACAGACAGACAGACAGACAGACAGACAGACGGACGGCAAAATTTTTTTTCTAAAAACATGTTTTTCGGAATTTACACTATCTAAAACGTGTAAATCCGTCAAAAATTTTTTTTCGATTTTCAAAACGATTGCAAGACTTACCCTATACTACGTATGATGGGTAAGTAATTAAACAAAACCATAACTGAATCCGAGCAAGGCAAAATAATTTCCATGGACCTGAATCCGACACGAACATTTTAAATCGAATTTCAAAAAATACCTGAAATCTGAATCGAACCAAATCTGAACCCGACGAAAATATTCTAATGAATCATAACCAAGATCCGAACAAGACAAAATGATTTCCATGGACATGAACCCATTATATGGTTAGGTAACATTTGGGTTGCAATTAGGTTGCAATTACATTAAGGTAAGTCTTTGATTTTATTTAATTTCATGTTAGGTTACAGTTAGATCACGGTTAATTTAAAGTTAGGTTTAAAGTTAAATTGCATTTATGTTATGGTTAGAATAAGGATAGGTTGCAATAAAGTGACGGCTAAGTTACATTTATGTTATGTTTAAGTTACGGTAGGGTATTTTTAAGTCGCAGTTAGGTTACAGACAAGGTTACAAACGGTACAAAAGTTTACAGTTAGAAATTTGTCCACAGAGTGAACATTACCCATGTTCTGATTAAAAATATGCACTTACTTTTGTTAAATGGCTCTGAAATTATAATACTTATATACCAACCTTTTATCATCGAGTATCAATTTCATTCACGGTATAGTCGGATTTAAGAGTGATATAATTAGTTTGAAATTCAAAATATTTCATTTGGGACTTCTATGTAAAAAAAAGAAAAAAAAATTAGTTACGTGACCTAACAGTGATTTTTACGGGTAAATATCAACACTCTAACACGAAAATAACGCAATCGTTGGATACAGGTTCCCTTCCGCGTTTCTCATTGCTCATTTTAAGTATTTTTCGAGCTTAGTATTAGTTCTTTTTTAAACCAATTTTTCTCTCACTCAGCTGCCACGTATTTCAGACAATGCATTTCTGCATGCTTCGAGTTAATGAAAAAATCATACAAATTTCAAGTTCGTTTAATATTGTTAATACGGACCCGAGCAACGCCGGGCGGGTCAGCTAGTACAGATATAATAGATAGATTATCAAAATCTATCCAGTAGAAAGCTAAGCGCTGATGACTAAAAAAACAGCCTGGTCTATATAGATTTTCAGTTCATAGGCCATATTATTATATAAGGCGGTATCAGATAAAAACTCACCTCGTATAATCCTAGTAAAGCTGTACCAGCAGCCTGTTCTCTCAGGTTCGGGCACTACATCGGCTCTATGTTCTACGAGGTCATTTTCGTATTGGTCCTCTAAGTCGCGGCCATTGTCGCTGGCCCCATCGGCCACGGCCCAAGCTGGACGGCCTCCGCTGTAGGGACGATAATCGTTCGACAAATTGCTGGATGGATTCATGGTAGTTGAGGTATAAAAGAGTTAAAATCTGAAATGGAAATCATGCATAATTTTAATTCCGATTTCGGAACAAATAAATACCATGCATATTTTAGAGAAATACATAGGATGTTACCGGCATAACCCGATTTTAGCCAATCTAGTTTATACTAGGTCAATTCAA
This sequence comes from Maratus speculifer, assembly GCA_964019185.1. Taxonomy (NCBI): domain Eukaryota; kingdom Metazoa; phylum Arthropoda; class Arachnida; order Araneae; family Salticidae; genus Maratus; species Maratus speculifer. The sequence continues at coordinate 182,838,405 of OZ025296.1, read as the reverse complement.
TTTGGCGAGATTTTATTGAATCCAATGATCGCCTCAGCGCCAACATTCTAGTTTATCCTAGGCCAATGTAATTTTACTCGTTTTTTGCTCGCATGCGTAAAATCCTGAGAACTAATGGGTCCACAAGTTCTATATGTATGTATGTATGCATGTATATACATATGTATGTACATACATGTACGTAACGTGATAACTCTTGAGAGAAATATCGGATTTGCTTCAGATTTTGGATATAAGTTCCTTCTTTTAAGGCGCTATCCTGATAGCTTTGGGAGTTCATTGGATAAGAATAAGAGGGGGAACTAATCCCCCCACCGTTAATTTAGATAAATGTGTTTTTCATGCAGAATTATCAGATTTCATTTAAATTATAGATATAGAATCATACTGACAAGGCACTTTCGTGATTAGTTGTTGGTGTTTATTGTTTAAGGGCAGTTGGAAGGTCAAAACCTAAAATATATCGAATTTTCGATTTTTAAATATTTTGAATCTACCATTTCCCCTCTTTCTACTGATATATTACTTTTGTATCTATGAAATCAGAAGTTGGAAAATATTTATTAATTATATTTGTTTGTTTCGTCATTCTCGATCACGCTCCTTTAAACAATTGAAAACGTAAACACTGAAAGCTATCTCACTCTGTTTTTCGTTGCTTTCCTTCAGAATTTATTTTCTCCATGTTTTAAAACGGAAAAGTGATTTACTACAATTTATTCGATATATTTTGATTAACTTAGGAATTTTTACTTAAAAAATGTGTCTAAGGTAAAACACAAAATCCAAATGAAAGTGTACACAACGTAATTTGGTCTTGTGTAGCGATAAAGACTTTTGTGCAATTAAAATGCTTTCAGTTAGGTGTATATGATGCGGTAGATTCATAAATTACGCACAAAACCTGAGCTTTTCTGCCAAAACACCTTAATAACTCTTGGTCGCGATCGAATGCTAAAAGCAAAATATGACCATTTGCAGCAAACTAAAGAAAAAAGAGTGTTTAAAAAATTGAAAAAAACACCAAGAGGAATGTGAACAACAACAAAAAATAATAAGTAGTATGGAGCAGGAATGTTTTAAGTAGGGATGGGACGAATATTCGGCCACTATTCGATATTCAGCCTATTCGGCCCTTTTGCCGAATATTCGATTGGCCGAATATTGAAGGCTTGTTGATCGAATACTTCGGCCGAATACCTGTAGCCGAATATTGCTAAAATCTCGCCGAATAGTGAAAGATATCTTACCAAATAAATTTCGGATTTAAAGAATTTCATTCTTGCAATTTTTTTTTCTCTAATTCAAATTGGCTACTTCATTTATGAAGTCATTCTCATTCCTTCTTACAAAATATACAGTTATTCAGGTACAAAATATACAGCCTTTCTGTATTTAGTATAAAAGTTAGTGATATTCTAGAAAATTGCTGTCCAAGTTGGAGATTTAATTGTACAGGAAATGTCTTCATTAGAGAATGATGTATTACAATTCAAGATACAAAAATACTTATATAAAAAAGAAAAACACTGCCTTATTCTAAAACACTCGAATGTTTATTAATGTCTGCAAATTCCATGCACATATAAATAAGGCTCTTATGAAATTCATAACTTATTTTCTATAAAGTAAGAAATGAAAAAATTCATTCACTAGGTGTATTAACAAAGATTCATTTTCAAAATTAAATATAAAAAATCATCATTCCAAATACAACGGTACATCTGAAAGCAGAATTAGTGTCAAACTAGATACGCATTAGATGACACAACTTGCTTTATGAAGATGGTTTTATAAATATTTTAATATAAATTTTAAATACCCAACAAAATAATTTTTTCATTCTATAGTTTTCACTTTTAAATAATTATTTGCATAATTACTGACTTAAATATGTAACATAACATTATTATGCATATATTTTAAATTTAATCTTCCTTCCTTCATGTTGTTATCAATTTCTGTTTATCCTTTTAATGCTTGTTGAATAAGTAAAATATTCAAGTTATTTTGTATGCGCCGATTCAAATATTTCAAAGATTTTGTTAAAATATGCATTCTACTTTAAGCATAACCTTTTGCTTTAATGTAATTTGTAATTTAAAGCTTGGCATCTGATTTCAGAACAGTCTCATTCTTACGAATTTGTTTATCACTAGGGACACAAACTCTAAATGATCAAATTTACTTCATTAAAGGTTATTTCAGAAAATACGTCCTTATGAGTTTTGAGTGAGAGATATTAAGAATATTATTGATTTTGGATGCAAGAAAGGGTAAAAGTATCAATTAATAGTAAAAGTGAAGTACATTCTTCATATTTTAATGGAAATATTTTCCCATCCTGACCTACTGAAAATCAATTTGATGTACATTAAAATAAAAGATATAATGCAATTTCATTTTTTTTTTTTTTTTTTTTTTTTTTTTTTTTTTTTTTTTTTTTGTTAAAATAAGTTTTTTAAATTTAAAAATACATTTAAAAGCACATTTAAGAGTAAAAATTATTAATGAGCTCCTATTTTTTAAATTAGTATATATAATCAAAATTTATTTTCTTTATTGGAAAAAAAAAATGTTACTAGTCGGCTATTCGGCCAGATCACTATTCGTCCCATCCCTAGTTTTAAGTAAATGAGTTTATTTACTTTAACTTTATAAACTTAATTTTCTCTTTTTTTTTTTTAACTTCGATGTATCTTTTTTGAAAAAAAGTATTATACATCATGCTTTGAAATTTTGCTTGAACACTCTATACATATTCCTATTTAATCTGAGGTGAATTGCTTAAATTCATAAAAAGAACTTTTTTCATTATTATTATTATTATACTTGGAAAAAATTGCATCTTTTTTTTTTTTTTTTTTTTTTTTTTTAATTTAAATGTGGTTTCTACTTCAGATTTTTTAAAAATATCTAAGCCTTATTTAATTATAAATTTAACTTCAAATTATTAAAAATTGTTTAATTTATGCAGAAAAAAAGTGCATATTTTAAGTAGTTTATGAGAAAAGGTACATTAATTTAACAGGGCAGGTATAGGGATTCCAACTGCCCTTAAATGTAAAAGAAAGGGCAATAGAGGTAACTCCCCATAATTTAGATGAATGGTTTTTTTCAATGGAATTTACGGATTTGCTTCAAATTTTGGATATAGGTTCTTTTTGATAAGGCGATTCTCTGAATAGTTTTGGGGTTTAATGGTTAAATATAAAAGGAAAAATGAAGGACTACCCCTTTACTTGAGAAAAACTAGTTTATCCTATGAGCGTTTAGATAAACAAGTTTGACGTAGGAAAAGCTAGTTTATCCGATCGGCGTTAGGATAAAATAGTTTGGTCTAGGCTAATCTAATTTGGCTTAAAATCTTGTTTGGTCGGTAAAAAAAAACATGTCTTTCACTAGAATAAGTATAAATGTGAGTCACGAGCCAATGCTTATAACATCAATACAAAAATGTAACATGTGAATCCTAGGGACATGATTCATTGGACATGGTGTCTTCTTATTTCCTTTTTTTTTTTTTTTTTTTTTTTTTCTTTCCCCAGCAGATTTGTGCTGTGCTGAGATCAGACTTGAAATTTCTTTTTACATATTCGAGCCAGATCGGAACTGAATATAAATGTTCTGAGGATGAAAAGAGCAAGCAATATGCTTGGTAAAAATGTAACAGCGATAGTGAACTTCTGTTAACGGAATCTTTGGAAATATACCTTAAGCTAGCTTCAAATTCATTGCTCAACAACGCGAAACATTCAAACATTTTTCTCATTAACTTTTAACTGTAAAGGCTTAACATTGACAAGCATGACTATTGAAGGAATTTGGAATCCAACAGCTTATTCATTTTTAATAAATTAATTACTTGTCGACATATAAGCTATTCTTGTCATGCCATCAAGTTTTTCTTTCCCGTGAAATCTCTACTGGAAATTTGAATTAAAACGTAGATTTAATAGTTTTTTGTCAAAGATACATAGATTTTATCAAAAAATGGTTAACGCCATTCGATCACATAATTTCTGAATGAGAATGCCTGTCAATTTTATGCATGTCCAAAATCAATTAATTCAGAAATGTATCAGAATGTAGCTCTTCTGGATTTGAGAAAAGCTTTAAGGAATGACAGAGAAATATATTCATAATTCTAATTTTTATTAAACATATTCAAAAGTTGTGATGTTTATAACTCTCCTTTTTTACTTTTACTCTAGAATACATTAATTATTTAATGAATCCCGATTTGGATGCTGAGGCGTCTGTGAATCTAAGTAATCAATAATACATTGTGTATTTTCCGTTCTGGGAACAAACACATCGTAATTTTAAAATATATTGTAAATTTATCCAATAGGTGAATTCCAAGCGTAACAGAGGGGAAATTGCACAAGTATTTTACCATTTAAATACAGACTAAATTTTCCAAAGTTTTAAATTTTACAAAACTATGTTAATTTATGAAACAGTGCTTGGTTAATTAATTATAAACGATGGAAAACTTTAATTATTTAGTAATAAATTTATTAAAATGGTATGTAACATAGGAAACAAAAAAAGCCCCCACATTTTTGACATGCATTACAATTCATATAAAACTCTGTGATTTGGAAATTACAAAAAAGAAATTAAATGTATATTTTAAGTAAAGACATACCAAGATAAAATAATTACCTGTCAGATTGTTTAAATTTAAAACACATTTTATTTAAATGAAATTAATAGAACGTAACAGAGGGGACATCTTACAAATTCAGTGATCATATTTTCAATACAATATCATGATTGAAGGTGACGTTTTGATTATTTAATGTAGAAATTGGTAATACTTGTTTAATTTCAGACATGTGAGGCCATGCTACATCTTTATAATTATATTTAAATGTTTTAGTCTACTAGACCAACTTAAAAATACAACATGAACATTGTCAGTTTCATTGTCAATTTCAGTTATTTGGGCAACAAACTCCACCATCATATTCTTTCCTTGAACTCTAACAATTGCAAAATTGCCAACATTAACATCAGGAGTCAACAAATTGTTATTTTGTGTAGATTTACCCAAACAATCTTTGAAGCAAAACTGTACACCTTCTTCAACAGACACAGATGAATAAGAAATGTGATATTTTTGTAGGACTCTCACACAATGAATTCGCCTCAAATTTGGTATAGCTTTTATGTTTGAAACCCTTTCATTAAACGGCGCAATGTCCTTTTCTACATCCTCTTTTGCACAATAAATAATTTTTACTCCATTGCAAATGGTAATTTGCACATTTAGCAAATGATTTAGCATCAGATGGCGGAGGAGTCCATTTTTCCGACATAATTCCTCGGTACACAGCCCTCTTCACAGCACCTCCCACTCCATCAACTGCACCCTTTCCATGGCTAGTAGCAAAGTAATGCCAATTGACTTTAAAGTGTGAGAAAGTAACATTGCAAAGAGAACTTCTCTTTGAATTGGGATGATGGCCCATCACTAAAAATGTCAATCTCTTAACACAGGGGATTCCTTTTTTAATTTATCAAAGAGGCTTTCATTGAAAGTGTGTATTGCATATTTGTCATACTGCATATATTCACTGGCTATGACATAACTCCTAATTTCTTTTTCTTCCAAGAGATTGCCTTTTGGGAGCCAAGCAACAGCAGTATACGAAGAGCACTGTTTGTGAGTCCAATGTGCTGATTGTATCTCATTTTGTGTGACAAAAGTAAAGTTCGCTAAAATCTACTTGTAACATACACTTGGTTGGATTTTGTCTAAGCTGCTTAAAATAATTAGTTTGTGTTGACTTTCAATCTGGTTCGTTGTGAACAAACCAATCAGATTTCTTTTATAACCAGGTGTAACAGAGGGGACATTTAGCTCTGTCTCCTCTGTTACATCCCCTCTGTTACGCCTGTATTAACAAATTTTTGAATATATTTTCAAAATTATTATGTAATATGATTACACAGATGATAATTATTGTAAACACTTTTTATTAAATTTAAAACTTTTGACATAATGAATAAAATAAACCTTTTTTTTAAAAAATGTAACAGAGGGGACAAATAATAATTGAAAATAACTTTATTTTAAAGAAGTAAGAAAAAGTTTGTATATGAAGATTAGCACTGTAAAATTATGATTAGGAACCTTTTAACTTATTATATAAATGAAAAAATATACATAATCACCATATTTTTAATGAATAAATGATCTTTTAAAAAGTCATATTTTTAACATTATAAATTAAATCATTAAATACCTATTATTTATCATAAATTTTAAATATAATCATGCATATTTTTAATAAATAACTATTAAATTCATTAACTGTAATAAATTGCCTTTAAATTGACACCAAGTACTTGAAGATAACATAAAGTTGAAAAATTCACTACTGGTTTCACTTGGCATAGAATTCACCAATAAATATATATGCAATATTCTTTAAAGGAATCTTAATTTTATGTTTAGTAAAGTCTGAATTTTTTGCAGAAATTGACCCGGACCTGGCCTCTTTTCACTGATTTTTGTACAAGCAGGGCTCGGGCTGAACTTTTAATTGTCACACCGGGTCGGGCCAAAATAACTTTCCTTCGAGAAGGGAGGGGCCGGGCCTCGAAATTCCGGTCCGTGCAAACCTCTAACAGTATTCTATTACCCCTCGAATAAAATATATTATACAAGGATGATGACAAAACCACTTTGCATAAGGTTAGCAATGACGCAGCAGTCGGGATCAATAATAAAAAGAATATTGCCCATAGTTAAATTGATGGCCTTGCGTTCTAAGGCTGTTTACACTAATTGTGTATAACAACCTTATATATATATATATATATATATATATATATATATATATATATATATATATATATATATATATTTTTTTTTTTGAAAGAATAACACCTTTTGAAAAATAAGGGTAGTAAGGGGAATTAGTTTCCCCATTTCCCCCAATTATACTTAACCACTGAAACGCCAGAACTAATCACAGATCCACTTAATAAAATTGAACAATTATCCAAACTTTGAAGCAAATCGGATAAATCTGCACAAAAAACCATTAAGAGCAATCCCCCATTCCTAACTTTACACTTAATCAATAAACCCCCAAAAATATTCAGAGATTCGTCTTATCAAAAAAAAAAAAAAAAAAAAAAAAAAAAAAAAAAAACTATATATAATATTTGTGGCAAATCGGATAAATCTGCATAAAAACCCATTTATCTAATCTAAAAAAGGGGATAAATCGTCCATTACCCCATTTAACTTAACCAACCCCCCCCCCCCCAAATTATCAATGAAGCACGTCATCAAAATGAATTTAAGTCCAAATGAAAATGTGAAGCAAATCGGATAATTCTGCATTAAAGCCCATTTATCTAATTTAAGGAAGGAGATAAATTGTTAGTTTCCTCTTTATGCTTAACCAAAAAACCACCAAAATTAATCAGTGAAGAGCTTCGTCAGATTGAACATATCCAAAGTTTGCAGCAAGTTGGTTAATTCTGCACGAAAAACCCATCTGCCAAAATTAGGAGGTGCCACCTCTCCAGTCTTCCCTTTGTACTTAACCAATGAATCTCCAAAACTAATTAGGAAAGCGCCTTACCAGAATGAATCTATTTCCAAAATTTGAAGCAAATCAGTAAATTATGCGTGAAAAAAAAATTACCTAATATATGGGACGTTATCCTCTTCCCTTTATACTTAAAGAATGAAGACTCAGAATAAATCATAGAGGCGCCTTATCAGAATGCTGCTATATCTAAAATTCGAATGAAATATGCTAATAATGCATGAAACCCCATTTATTTGAATTAATGGGGGGGGGCGAATTAGCCCCCCCTTTTGTCCCCCCCTTATTCTTTTCCAATCACCTCTTAAAACTAACTAATCAGAAAAGCGCCTCATAAGAATAAACCTATATTCAAAAGTTGATCCAAATCGAATATTTCTATCAAGATTTATTGTGTTACGTACGTATGTACATTAGGGCGGAGCGTAAAAAAAACCTTTTTTCGAAATTCTTTTCTCCCTACCGTGGAAAAGTTGTGGAGTGGTATAACTAACATACTCACAAAATTTCACAACAATCAATAAATATCTTCCGGTTCCACTTTTGAGTCGAAATATGAAATTTTAGCCGAAAATGTTGTAAATTTTCACTTTTCAGCAATATTTTTAATTTTCGTTTTTTCCTTCGTCCTAGAGCGGAAAAGTTGATAGAGTACATAAGGAACGTAAGTCCAAAATATTAAAGTAAATAAAAAATAACTTTCGCTTTCACTTTGGAGATTAAACATCGGAAATTTATCGTAAATGATGCAATTTTTCACATTTTAGTGATTTTCTTTTAGTTTTAGATTTTCTATTCCCGCTGACACAGAAAAGTTTGAAAAATATAATAGAAACATAGAGGAAAAACTTCAGAATAATCAATAAATATCTTCCGGTTTCCCTTTCGGCATCTAAGAAATGTCATAGTCGCCAAAAATTATGTAAATTTTCTCTTCTCAGGGATTTTTGTCTTAACAATTTTCTCTTCTCGCTGGCGCGGAAAATTCGGAAAATCATATGACAAACATAACTGTAAAAATTTAAAGTAATTAATAAATATTTTCTGGTTTGACTTTTATTACTTAAACTGGAAAATACATGGCATTAATGTACACAAAAATAATAGAACAATCGAATTAAAAGCGATCTGAGGGAAATTCTTCTAATAAGTTCAGCTTTCTGTTCGTTTACTGTAGTCTTACCGTTTGTTTAATGCTCTGCTCGTGATAGGTTCGTAATGAGGATATTCAATTTTAGCTTCTATATTTTATTGAAAAATAATACATCTTGAAAGTGTTTACAAAATTTTTATTTTTAATATTTTGTTTATTTTTAATATATTTTCTAATATTTAAACATAATAGTTTGCATGGAAAATATTACACAGAAATGTCACAATTAAGGCACAGTAGACGGGATTTGCCTAATCCAGTTTTTGGGGATCCTACAGAATTAAGAACTGGCGTTCTACCAACTTATGAAGATATAATGCTCTTTTTTGTTGTTGAGAAATGAATCGAAATATAATTAAAAATCGGACCCACCTTTGGGGTGATAGCGGATTACGGACTGAAATGGTTGAAGCAATTTGGCAGTCTGCTTCAGTTCCAATGTTTCTAGGCAAAGAATAGTACAAATGATTGGTTCATATAATGTTAAATACAAGAGTATAAAGAAGTTTGACGCTAAAGAACAGACGAAGTCAAAATTGAAAATTTTCCTATTGGAAGGGGAAAAAACGTCTGTTTGAAAATTTTTCTTACAAGTGTACATTTCTAGAAGGATGTAAATGCCCACGTGATATAAAAATTCCAGAATTGGAAGACAGTTTCTTGAGGACCAAAGAACTTCAAGAAAATTGTCGATAGAACCAATTGATACACTCGGAAACACGGCCCACAACACGGAAACTTAGTAAATGAACGAGCAGGCTCGAAAAAGAATAAGAAAGTTTCAGAAAACGGTATAAAAGGGAAAACAATCACTACTGCTTCATCGAAGACTTACCGGGCAAGTCTTCATCAACCTTCAACCCGCTGTTCAACTCGCAGTTGAGAAACCTTTGGTTAGCAAATCTAACCGTCGGTTAATATTTGAAATTCATCGTTTACTTCAGAACCGAGATCAGTCAACCTAGGGTTAGTGAACATCAGGTTGAAATAAGCATACCTGATTGGCCAAACGAATCACATGACGTGCGTATCCCGTTCATGAGTTCTGTACTCACGTATCACCAACTTTTAATTACGAAGCAAAAACAAGTTTTTAAATGCATACTTGTACTTAATTTTTATGTAGATAAATTTCAAATTACCGTTGAGATTTTGTGGTTTTATTCGTTCCCAAAATTAGATTCAAAGATTAGAAACACCGATACAGTTATAAGATTTTTATTTTTACAAGATTTTGCGTTACAGTAAAATTCTTTCCTAAAAGTTACTTGATGAAAGAAAATTATATTTTTTCTTTAATAATTAAATTTAATAAACGATTTTATGACCAGGCTAGCAATAGTAATTTGAATAAAAGAAAAAAAACGAGCTAGTTTATTTCTTTATTTATTTTTCAACGAATATTAAAATATTGAAAATACATCTATTTTCTCAAATATTCGTTCTAATGTTTTTCTAACGTAAATGTAATGTTTTAATTAATTTAACTAAAGTAATTGATGCGTAAATTTTTAAATGTGAAAATTTTCAAGATAAATTTTCTGAAAAATGCTTCTAAACAAAAGTAATTATTTAAAACAAGTAAGAAAATTAATTAGTATAGTGCATTATAGTTCAACGGCTTATTATTTTGCGATCACAAAATTCTTGCTTTTACGATTGCATGCTTTAAACAAATATAAAAAAGCTGAAACTGAAATGTAGGAAAAAAAACTGCTTTTCTTTTTTATTATTAAAAAAAAAAAAAAAAAAAATCTAAATTATGTAACCAAATGTTTCATATCAGAACTTTGTTTCTATTGGCATTCAATAGATGGCGCTACCTGATATCAAAATTGCTAGGCAAACTGAAGCCTACGAAGCCTGGAGACTCATCACAAATTAATATAATTTTCGTTTACAGAGGCAAAATGTTGAAAAAACCTTCAAAAATTTAAAGTAACACATTCTTTCATAACATCTTTTATAATTAACATTTCGTTTACTTAATAAATTACAAACAGCTCTCTTGGAAAAAAATACACTAATGTTCAATTCAAAACAGCCGCCATCTTTGCTTCGACTGCACATGCGCGGTCGAATAACCTTTCTTCCATATTAAGGTTGAGTAACTCAACTTTTGTTTTGGTTTCTTGTCCGAATTCGGCAGGTTGAGTTAACGGTAAATTAGGATTCGCATTCAAATGAGAGTTAAGCGCTGAACTGGCGGTTCAGGTTGATGGAGACTTACCGGGTTAGAGTTATTTAAATCTTTTAGTCTTGTTGATGAACAACTGTGTCCCGATCTTAGTGTCATTGCAACTTTTAGCGTCATTGCAATCGAACATAAATATTATAATTATATCACGAACAACCCGTCGCACAGTGTGGTATTTCGCTCAAAAAGCTGGCCAAAAGTCAAAATTTTAAATTTTGCATTTCGTTGATCGTTTTCTGGTTGGTATAAGAGGACTATCCTGTGCATATGATAACGGGTTTATTTCTTTCTGTAGACTCTCGAATTGTCTGCTATTTTACTTGTAAGTCATGGTTTTTGCATTTCTCATTTTATGCTTCTGATCTATGCATCATTTTATTGAACGTCTAAAAAAATATTTTAAGTCGAACTTCAGAAACAATTTACAGTTTTTAAAGACAAAGGTATATACTCTCTTGTACATAAATATTTTTGTAAATGCAGTACATGTTCATTATGATTTTCAAGTTTGAAACCATAGATTTTTTTTGGGGGGGGTTAAATATTTTAGATAAAATTATAATTTTAATAGGGAGTTAAACTGAGTTCAGCAAGAACTCTTGTGTTTTCATAATGTATAGACTTTCTAATTAAAAGATATGAAATAAAATTTGTCCCGATTTGCCCCCCATTTCTTTAATAATAAAAAAAAAAAAAAAAAAAAATTGAAAAGCAGTTTTTTATTTTATTAAACTTTTAAAATTTATTAACTGTCTACATTTAATATATACTGTAGTTTTTTATTCCTACTGAATACCCTTTGGAGTGCAAATGATAAATCTGCGGACTAAACGATTTTTTGTGAATAATGTAACATTTTGGTTTTGTACCAAGAGTTGATAATATGTGAATTATCCGTTTGAATAATATATTTTAAATCAACCATAAGGAATTGCGTTCTTTACTCACTAACGAGGTAAGAAAGTTTTATATTATAAAGAAATTTACTAGACGTACACATATTATTTTTTTTTATTCTGTTAAATAAAAAATCAGTAGAAATATCAAAAAAATATATGAGTGATGTAATAAAAATATTGTAACACATAAAAAGTAACGAGTTAAAGTTTCTAAAAGAGAAACTTATCGAAATTGCGAAATGTTTATAAAATTAAATACATTTGATTACGTCTGAAAAAAAATCTTTCAAACAGAGTTATAAACAAAAATGAGCTTCTTTGGGATTCACTGAACAATGTTTTTGGGAAAACAACGAGGAATGCCTGAAAAGGAACGCTTTATTTTTCTATAAGGATAGTAGAGAAACTCGGTCACCTAGCAAAATAGTTTTAAAAATGTATTGGCAGAAATAAGAGATATAAAATGGAATAATTAAAATCTGAAATTAGCCAAGAACAATTGCAGTTCAATTTGTAACGGTGGGTGCATGCTGGGTGTCATTTGTAACATTAGGTTGGTCGGGGTGGAGGTTAAATGTAGACATACTCAGTAATTTAGGATAAAATAACAAAGTTTATTAAAGTGATAATGGCTGAAGGGAAGTGGAGCAAGTCTTCAAATTTACACAACTGAAAACACTATGAACAGCTAAATCATACTCACAGGCTTCGGCCTAGCTCAGTCGGGGCACCGCCTAACCCTTCTCACTATCTTCTGGCTGAGCTGCTAAACAAAGCTTGATTAAACAGCCCGTGGCTGTGGGTAATTCTTTATTTCACCAAATAATCAAAAATGGAACTAATATAAACTCTCTTACCACGGCCGAATCTCAAAACAACTATCCAAACTCCTTTCCACTTCGCTGGAGGCCGTCGCTACTTCCTATTCGCTAGCACTTCGCTGAACAATAATTCACTTCGCTTGTCTAATACTAGAGATCCTCACTCGCTGGCTGCTGGCTAATGCCAGAGACACCCCAGAGACACACAAACCCAAGCTTTTATATGCTGCAAACTGAGATACTTCACATTAACATATTACTAATAACCGCAAGCAAACTGTAAAATCCGAAAGAGCACACACACTCTAGAAAGTTAAAGTAAAAGAGAGGATAGATGTCGCTTTTACGCTTACACTTGTTAAATTATTGACGTCACGATCTCAGAAACACTAGAGTGCCTTTATGGAAAGGTCACTCCCTCACAACCCCCCCTCGGATTTTACAGAGAAAAAGGGCTGGGCCAAATGCATGCCCAGAACTTTTTCTTGTTATAAATTTCGAGCCGTAATAAACACAGTGATGGGTGAAATTTAGCGCCGAAACATAACTTTTAAAATATTAACTTTAACCCATCACAACCAAAAAACCTCAGTTTGCCTCAAAAATTCACATATTCAATCCAATCATTCTTCTATCTTACAAATAGCCTCCGTAAAACTTCCAAAAACTCGTAAAACTTTCAAAACTAATTACTTCTTCTTTCAAAACAGCCCACTCCACTGGGAGTGCTAAAATTTCTCAGAACACTAAACTTCCGAAATTTTCCTCAATATTGCAATACAACTATTACCTTACCAAAAATTATCTGTCCATAACTTTCCTAATACTAAAATTCGCACCAAGTCCAAAAAACCCAATGCGCAAAAATTTTCCTCATCCAAACACCGAACTCATCTAAAATTAAATTTTACTTCATACTCAAAATAACTCTGCTATTACGTAATACCTACATACCCATTAGCCAATGAACTAACTCCCAAAATTCTTCAGAACTTAACTCCACTTTAACAATAATTGGGGCACACACGTACAGCGTCATATCGCTGTGCTTATGCAACAATCAAATTAAATACCAAAAATTTACAAAATGACGTCATCATGCTCTTCATCTGTATTAACTAAAAGAAAAATAGCAGAATTAATACATAACACAGGTATACTTCCCTGCAAGAAAATCACATTAACATTCAATTTTAATACAATACAATTTCAAATTCAAACGCAGCTTAAAAATTCGCAACTTGCGGAAACCATTCCCAACTAAAGTACAAACGCAACTCATAAAACACGAACGATAAGAAGAAAGTTAATTCATTAAATGTTAGTATAAGAGATAGAAACGCGTGTCAAGGACTTCTTGACCGCAAAACACGTGCGCGTCTGAACCGCGGCGCGTGTACAAAATAACCCAAATTACTATCTGTACTTTCTGAAAATTTAAACATACATTAACATACATTTTATAACACATGAACAATATAACAATATAGTAACATTTTTAACAAATAACACAACAATTTAGCAATAGATCCAGAATTTTTAAAAGCAGTTAAGACCAAAATCTCAAACATACATAAAACTAACAATTTTGCAAACAAATTTTGAACACAATTAAGCACTAATCGTGAGTCCGTCAAAAAATTCCAAAAATGGCCAAAAATACAAAACAGTCTTTCTGCTTTCTATTCCTTCATATTGCTACCACATATATGCACTCTAATAGAAATTTAATAAAGAACATTATCACCCAATCATAGAGATGATTCGCTGCTGGCTGGCTTCATACTACAGGATGGTTTTCTCCTCTTGTCCCAGAAACCTTGTACGAAGGATCTTTCGTCATCGGAACTGTATGGTGACGCCACAGTTGACTGTCGTGCCTGCAGCCTGGTTCTGAATGGATGCCGCGGGATACTTGTAGGTTCCGCTCGACGACTCTGCTCTGGCCGGTTTGCTGGGGTCACTCCATGGCGAGATTCACACTGTTGATGCCGGTAATCTGAGAGTTGTCTCCTCTTTCTAGACGCACCCGAAGTTACTGAAGATCCTAGACCACGTTTCTTTCCAGACCTACGCTGTTTCTTATTGGGCAAAAATTCCGACTTTAAAGTCCTTTTAACAGTTTGGCGAGTGTCCATCTGAAATCTTTTCCGGGGATTAAGTACCGAATATGGTGAACTATTATATAATGTATGTTTGTGAGGTTGCTGTCTAATAGGTGGGGGAACTGGACAGTTTATAATTTTTTGTCTTTTATGGCACACAGAGTCCGATGTATTTGACACAGTTCTCTTATTTTTATTATCATACTTTGCTCTCGGATTGCTAGGCTTTCGACTTTCAAGAACAGTTTTTGGAGCTGTTTGACCAAATTTTCTTCTTGAATATTGATGAAAAGAATTAGATGAAGAAGTGCTGGACTCGGGACACTCATTGGATCGGGAATTTCGCGAAACACCACTCGACACATGAGAACCTTCACTACCATTTTCTCTAAACTTATAAACTCTAACCTGATCCAAATTAACCGTCATTCTTTCACCATTGACATCAACAACCAAATTATTATTTCGAACTTCTAAAACCTCGAACGGACCTACAAACTTCGGACCAAACTTAGCTACTCTCTTTTGACGACTTGAACTTAACCAATGCTTTTCTACTAACACAAAATCTCCAACTTTCACTTCTAACTCCCTTCTACGCATATTATAATACTGAGCCTGCTTTTCTTGCGCTTTTCCCATCTGAACTTCAGCTTCCTTAACCAACCTCTCAATATCCTGACACATGTACTGACTTTCCGCATCTGACACCATAACTAGCCTTTGGAATGGAGTAATGACTTTTCTACCCAAAAACAATTCAGCAGGCGTTTTCCCCGTTGACTCGTGAACTGCTGTACGAAGTGCATACGCAAAATGCTGAAGAAACTGGTCCCAATTTGCATGATGAGAACCAACATATGAAGAAATCATTTGAATTAATGTACGATTTACACGTTCAGCCATATTAGACTGAGGAAGTTCCTTACCGTCCCCAGTCTCCAACTTTTCACACAAAGACTTAAAAATATTAGATATAAAATCATAACGAAATGGTTTACTAGCAACTAGTGCGTCAAAACCAATATGAATTTCATTAGTTAAACTCGGTTTATCTGAAAAGACTTTACAAAAATCGACTAAAGACTTATTAAACTCCACTTTCTTAACCTCACTTAAACCCGACTCCTCTAAGTTAACTGACACTGAAACTGGCTCTTTCTTACTCACATTCTCATCATTATTCACGATTAACGACTTTTTAAAGAAATCCAAACTAATTCCTCTATCCTTCATATAATCCACACCAACTATACAATGCACTGTTAATCCATCTAACACACAAAACTCCCAACATGTCTTAATCGAACGAATTTCAACTTCCAGTTCTACTGAACCTTTATTATCGCAAGCTACTCCCTGTGCCGACTGAACCACCAGACTTAACCTCTTCAACTTCTTATACGAAAAATATTTCCGATAACAAAAGAAATGAACGACTTATCTGCCCCTGTATCGAAGACACTTTTAACGACAATACCATCTAACACAATTAACACCTCAGGTAACTCAACCGGATTAATGGTAATTTTATTCAAACTCACCGAAGACATTTCCGACCTCTGAACACATTTGTTTTGCATTGACCTATTTTCAACATTCTCATCCGAAGTTAATCTCCTTACTTGCGAAGAAACATTCCTGTCCCGTCCTCCCCCACTACGATTATAACCACTATTCTGTCTGTTTCCATACATACTTCTCTCACCACTTCTAAAATTATTAGCACCATCACAATTCCTATTACCATTATTCGTATTCGACATATTACGACCAAATCCATCATTTCTATTACGCAAATTACTATCCGGAAATCGCTGCCCCCCTCTCACAAAATTACGTTCCCCCTCATTTCTCAAATTACTATCCGGGACCGGTCTCTGCCGAGGGCTACGCAAATCCCGTTGATCCGAGCTATGCCGAGTCTCATACTTCAATAATATCTGATGCATTTCTGCAAAATTCTTCGGTGCTCTAACTTCAATAAAGTCCTGTATATTTGGATTAAAAAGAGGAAAAACAATGTCCAACAATTCCTCAAATGTGATATCTAAATCTAATTTATTTTTTAGTTCCAGCTTACGAAGATAAAATTTTGACGCCGACTCATAAATATTCTGCTTATTACAATAGAACTCTTTTCTCAAAATACTTTTATCTTTAACGGGAGGAAATGCCTTCTTTAACTCAATCACAGTTTGTTCAAATCTTTTCGCTTCATCAGAAATCAAAAACTTTCCTATATTTTCCAACCACAAAAGTGCTTCGCCCTTCAACGAGCATTTAAGCACTACGTATCTACTTTTTTCAGGTATATTATTGAACAAAATATAATCATCTAATTTAACTAAAAATTCACTAATATCACCCTCACCGGTGAAATACACACGTGGCACAATTTCATAATGTCCGATGTTTCGTTGGGCGCCATTTGTTACGGTGGGTGCATGCTGGGTGTCATTTGTAACATTAGGTTGGTCGGGGTGGAGGTTAAATGTAGACATACTCAGTAATTTAGGATAAAATAACAAAGTTTATTAAAGTGATAATGGCTGAAGGGAAGTGGAGCAAGTCTTCAAATTTACACAACTGAAAACACTATGAACAGCTAAATCATACTCACAGGCTTCGGCCTAGCTCAGTCGGGGCACCGCCTAACACTTCTCACTATCTTCTGGCTGAGCTGCTAAACAAAGCTTGATTAAACAGCCCGTGGCTGTAGGTAATTCTTTATTTCACCAAATAATCAAAAATGGAACTAATATAAACTCTCTTACCACGGCCGAATCTCAAAACAACTATCCAAACTCCTTTCCACTTCGGTGGAGGCCGTTGCTACTTCCTATTCGCTAGCACTTCGCTGAACAATAATTCACTTCGCTTGTCTAATACTAGAGATCCTCACTCGCTGGCTGCTGGCTAATGCCAGAGACACCCCAGAGACACACAAACCCAAGCTTTTATATGCTGCAAACTGAGATACTTCACATTAACATATTACTAATAACCGCAAGCAAACTGTAAAATCCGAAAGAGCACACACACTCTAGAAAGTTAAAGTAAAAGAGAGGATAGCTGTCGCTTTTACGCTTACACTTGTTAAATTATTGACGTCACGATCTCAGAAACACTAGAGTGCCTTTATGGAAAGGTCACTCCCTCACAAATTGAGCAAAAAAGCTGCAGGGCATGCAGATGTTTCACAAATTATTAAAGACATTGCATTCAGGCCAACAAGGGCAGCAAAATATCGAAAAAAGTTTAATTCTTTGTCTTAGACCTCAAACCTAAGTACATTGAAGTTATTATCAACTGAGGCTTTGGCCATGTTTGTTGTAGCAAATTTTACCTACAATTGTTTCAATATCACCCGAACATTTAATAAATATGTATGTCCTCGCTATATACTTCTTCAGAGAGCTAAAGAACAATTTTATCCAAAAAAAAAAAAAAAAAAAAAAAAAAAAATTACTGAAAACATGGCGGAAGTAAAATTTTAAAATCTTTTAGATCACTTTACTGTAATTAGTTAATATATAGAAAATGTTTCCATAACAGCAAGTGAAGCAAAATTCATAAGTTTAGAACTCCTCTGCAAATGGGGTTGTGACAGATCTCCACAACAAATATTTAAATAAAAGTCTGAAAATCCCTTTGACTCAAACATGACTTAAACATTTCAATGATTCAAACACTTTCAAAAACTCTTTAGCTTCTTTGAGATTAATAAGCAAATAAATGGATTTCAAAAGTATGGTGGTAGAACCCTGTATCTTCATATCCATGCTTTTGCTTTCTCATACTAACAAGATTTATTCATGAAAATAATGACATGATCCAAGAGGAAGTAAAATACATTGAACAGCAAGCATAAAATTTAATAAATACAGAGATCCTCACAGCTTATGGTTTATTACAAGTTCAATTCAAATTAGGGCTGACTAGTGTCGATGCTAAAGTTTGCAATGGTATTACTAGCAATCAATTCATCATGCGATGCTATATTTGCAAACAATCATAAAAAAGATTTTAATAAGCTAAAAATAATTAAAGACATTGATCCTTTTTCTTTGAAATTCGATCTTTCAATAACGTTAGAATCAGATTTTTCGAGTCAATTTTACATCTTGCTTGTAATTAAAAAGCTTAAAAAAAAAAAAAAATGGTTAGCAAGAAGCTAAAATGAGAAAGACTGTCAATAAAAGAAAAAAACTAATGCAAGTTATCTTTTAATCTAAGATGCGATACTGGTACACACTGCAAAAGCTGGTTTCGGAAATACCTCAAAAAAAAGTTTTCTCAGATCGAGAAACATCAGCTTAAATTACAGGAATTGAGATAAAATTCATGCACTATTTTAAAACTATTCTAGATGTGCTATCAAGTGGTTATAAAATAGATACTAAAAAATTTCAAGAAATTGCGAATAACACTTCTAACCTTTGTGTAAATCTTTACGGCTGGGACCCAGTGTCACATACATTACACAAAATTTTGAATCACGGAGCTACTATTAAAGAATATGCATACCACCGAATTCGGCAGCTAACACATAAGGCGGCTGAAGAATGCATGCATTTTCGTTCATATAGTCAAAATTTTTCAAGAAAAGACATGCTCATAGACTACAATAAAAATGCACTTAATGGTTTACATTTTTGTTTCGATCTTTATTTAAAAGTTGTTATTGCCAGAATCTAGTTTTCGAGCGATTCTGAAGAGGATGACATGGAAGATTATGCTCCAAAGAATGGTAGGTTGGAGGAAAATAATTTGCGTAAATTGTTCAAAAAATGATTTATTTCTATCATAATAATATATATTACGTTTCCTTAAAGCATTTCATCTGCTATAGAACGCACAAAATAATTAAAATAATTTTGGCCAGGTTTTTCAATAAAATACCACACTGTGCGTCATCCTGCCCTAGCCAGAATTTGAGACACACTGAGAGTGTCCGACCGAGTTGCAGTATCAGTAACAGGCGCACTTCTTGAAGACTTAGGAGTTGTGACACATGACAACATGTCCAATGTTATAGGCAGGCATAACACAAGAATAGAAAGAAAGAAATATCGCATGAAATGACAAGCGCAAGATTAGAGTTTCATATCCACCAATACCTTGAAAAGACTGTATTTTGACCGTCGAAAAAATCAAACTTTAATTCAGAGGAATATTGAGGGAACGCTCCATCAATAAAGAGTGCTTGAAGAATACTTGACACTTATAGAAGAACCTGGATGCGATTACATAGGGCAAGTGTCACCAATAACCTCTTCTACTATGTTTCTCATATGATTTTCCATATTTTCCGCTCCAGCGATAAGAGAAAATTGATAAGAAAAAAAAATCCCTAAGATGTGAAAATTTGCATACTTTTTGGCTACTTTGACATTTTTAGACCCCGAAAGGAAAGCGGGAAGATATTTTTTTATTATTCTAAAGTTTTCCACTTATGTTTTTTGTATATTCTTCGAACATTTCCATGCCGAGAGAATAGAAAATAAAAAAATAAAAAATGACTAAAATGTGAAAATTTGTATCATTTTCGACAAATTTCCCATATTTAGAACCAAAAGTGGACCGGAACCGGAAGATATTTTTAAATTACTCTAATATTTTGGACTTGTGTTTCTTATGTACTCTTCCAGTTTTTCCGCACTAGGGCGAAGAAAAAATTGAAAATTAAAAATATTACTAAAATGTGAAAAATTACAACATTTTTGGCTAAAATTGCATATTTCGACCCAAGAGTGGAACTGGAGATATTTATTGATGGTTTTGAAATTTTGTGAGTATATTACTGATACCACACCACAACTTTTCTGCGCTAGGGAGAAAAGGATTTTAAAAAAACTTTTTTAAGCTCAGCCCTAATGTATATGGGTACATACGTAACATAAATACATATAGAACCTGCGGGCACATTAGTTCTCAGGCTTTCATAGCCTGATGAGATAAAAACACGTCAAATTAATTGGCCTAGGATAAACTAGATTGGCCTTGGATAAACTAGATAGTTGGAGCCGAGGCGGTTTTTGGGTTCGATAAAATCATGCCAAATCGAATTGACCTAGGATAAACTATATCGGTCTAGGATAAACTAGTTCAGATTGTTGAATAGCAGGCTAAACTAATTTATCCTGTGAGCGTTAGGGTAAACTAGTTTGGCTTAGGAAAAAATAGTCTGTCCTCTGTCCTATGGGCCTTAGGATATACTAGTTGGGCCTAGAAAAAACTAGTTAATCATATAAGCGTTAGGATAAACATGTTTGGCCTAGGGGTCATTCCACACCAAATGAGCAAATCAGGTGTGGCTGACATGTCACAGATTTTATTGAAAATCATCATATAAGTAGATCACAATCATTTACGAGGAAACGCAAAGTAGTAGAGTTCAGACTAGTTTATTTCAGTATAAAAATTTACATTAAAGTTGATACGAAATCAAGGTCTTGTGTACACGCGTGAAATTTCAAGTTTGATTTTTAGCTTTAGGAATAGAAAGATTGTAATAAAAATTATTTACACTTAAGAATGAATTATAAGTAACAGATTAGCATAATTTAGTGGAAGAACTGGGGCACATTGATACACCCCCTGTACAGCACATAGGGTCATTACAGGAAATTTCACAACGGCTTCAAAAGGTGATAATAGTAAATTTAACTACATACAGAAAGTTTTGGAATGATTCAATAGTTTGATGGAATGGGACGGGTGATTAATTGTTTTTGTAGGTCAAAAGTAAATTTGAGTTGCACAATTGAAATGGTATTATACAACTGTTCCAGTATTTTCAACCGAAAAGAATACCCTCCCTGGAAAGTAAAGCTACTCTTTATCAGTTCCTCATTCTTCATTGTTAGATAAATTATGAAGTGTTGGATTTGCGACTCATTTTATTCAAAATGGCTGTATGGGGCACATTGATACAACCTAAATCCTTTTCTCGTTCATTTTTTCATAATCTTTTATTATTATTTTTTTTTTTTTACCATACACTCCTTAATTCAACCATTTTTCGTCAAAAATTTCTACTATTAGTTTTTATTGAAGTGAAATAGCTCTAATTTCTTTATATTAGAACATTTTATAGTATTTTTGCAAACAGAAGACGTACAAACTTACACAATATCTAGTGCTAGTAGAATAAACTAAAGAATTGGACGGCAGCCTGGCAAATCTCAAATTTATATTGATTCTCCAGCGAAAAAAGTATTATCGACATGAGAAATGTTAAGTAAGAGAAACAAGCTGCAGAACAATACAGAATAATTAAATTATAGACAATTTTTAGTATAATTATCCTTTATTTTCTGTTTGTAAACCGATTTATAAACAGAAAACCTGGTAATTCTTTCACCTTTCCTAAGAAAGAAGATAATTCTGGGGTTAATTGCCAGATATGACAAAGTTACCACAGCCAACAAACAGACAAGGAACAGCCAGAACATCAGGTCATTATACATTTCATTTTGATTGCTTTAATATCGCTTACAAATAAACTGTGTGCGATTTTAATGTCTATAAATATATATAAAATGGTTTGCTATTGCTAACTATTTTTCTATGAAAAAAATGCATTGGTGTTATTTTGTCTCCATTTTTTCCAGACGTGTTAAAGTGTATCAATCTGCCCCGGGGATGGGGCACATTGATACAAAATTACTTTTTTTGATTTTTTTTTAATTACATGCAAAAATAATATATAAAACAACGATTGTATATTTTTATAGCACACTACACAGGTTTTTCTGACATCAAATAGAAAAATAACTTGAAATTTCTGCTTTCTAGACACCAAAAATTTTTTTTTGAAAAAAGCTGTATCAATGTCCCCCAGTTCCCCCTAATTGTATTTTTATTTCATAATTTAAAATTAAATAAAAATTAAAAAAAATCGTGGAAAAAGTAAAATATTTCAGTTATATGTTTTTAAATGAAGGACACTTTTTCCAAATTCAAATTTTTTTGCCATTGTAGCTAGTTGAATATATTTAATACATCTATAATTTAATTCTTGTCTTTTTCATTCCTTTATGAGAAAAAAAATAAATAAATAGTGAAAACTACTGATTAAAAATTCAACATTTTTATCATTTTTTGGAGACGAATAAAAACTTTCAAAAGTTTTAAACTCTTTGATATTACAGATAAAAGTGTATATTTTAAGTATACGGAGTTTTATTCTTGCTTTCAGTTTATTTTTGCCTCAAGAATATTTTTAATTTGTATAGAAGAAAAACGATTTTCTTCATAAAATAACTGTATTTTAATCTTAAAATCAAGTAGCAAACATAGACGGCAGCACACGTTTATTTTTAGCAAGAAACTTGCAAAAAAGCGCGTGTTTTCAAAGAAAGATTGTCTTTAAAATGTATCGAATATTAGTTTTTTGAACCCATTTTTGTTATGTTAGAAATTAAAAAGGCAGTATTGAAACTTTTTTAGTGTGTCATGGACTTATTGAATCTTATGTATGTGTAATATTGTTGATGTAGGAGCTTTCCTTTAATAATTTTTTGAGGTAACATAAGAGGAATAATTAGGATTTTGTCATTTTTTTTAAAGTTTCTAAGTGTTTTTTGAAGATGAAGGAAATAAATAACAACTTTGAAACTTTGAGAATTCGATCGTCATACATAGTACTACATCTTGCATCAATTTCTCAGATGTTTTTTAAATCCTTTGATTTTTATAACATTTCAAAATTTTTAAAAAATTTAAAAAATTCAATATTTACAATTAATTTATGATTAATTATGGTATTACCAGATTATTGTTACTCAATAAATATAAAGATTGATATACAGAGATTTCAATATTACAAAAAAAATTCATTTTTGTTAAATAGTTTTCAAAATATAGAACTTGAAACTTGCAACTTTCGACGATTATCCGCAAGCCATTCTATATCACAAGTTATTTAAATGTCCAAAATTGATAAAATAATTTATTTTTCGTCAAAATATTGTGCAGACATACATTTGAATATGAAATGAACATGTATCTCAAATTTTATTAAAATCGGATTCTATACCGCCACGGCTTTTTTTTACATTTTTGCTCATTTGACATGGAATGACCCCTAGGAAAAACTAGTTTATCCTATGGGCGTTAGGATAAACCGGTTTGGCCTAGGAAAAACTAGTTTATCCGATGGACGTTAGGGATTAGGATAAACTAGTTTGACTTAGACCAATCTAGTTTGGCCTAAAATCGGGTTTGGCCGGTCCGGTAACATATATATGTTAAAACGAAAACTTACAAAAGGAAACATTAAAGTATTTAAAAAATCGATTTATATTACAAACCAAAACAACGTATCGCCTACTAACGCTGGCGTCATGTCAACAGTATCGACGATCTAACCAATCTACTTCTCAAGTTTTCTAAAATGTCTTATTTCTAACCATCGCATCGCAAAACTTCAATTTTACATCATCCAATAGGGAAAAAAAGATATACTTTCAAATGCAATTTGTCTGAAAATTGTATTTCAATTTACTGATTAGAGTTTAAAAATGATTTTTTTTTTCTTTTAATGAAATGTGACGCGTACAGCCCGATTGCGGAAGATCAGCCCGTTTGTACTTAAAGCAATATAAACAGTTATTCGGTATTTGTTTTCAGATAACATTTTAACAAAAATTAAAACTTCGTCAATGGATAAATACAATGTAGCAGAAAGTTAACACACGTGTCAAATTGCACGCTTAAATATACAGGGTGATTATAAAAAAAACTATCCCGACATTTGGGCTCCTAACTATTATACCATTCACAGAAACTGAATGAAATTTTGAGAAACGATATTTTGAGGTATGCGCTCAAGAATGATATGGAAAACAACAGTGTCACTCAAACAGTTACGGTTACAGTGAGAAAATTTCGAAAAAATCAAATGGCAACACCAAGTTTTTTTTATTGGAATGTGATTTCCATTGTGAAAAACTCCATATAGCTTTGGAACGGCAACTGTAGCATGAAAATCAGCGGCGGTAGATAGGCTAAAAGTGAGGACAACCGATAAGGACAGGTTTCATAAATTTTCCACATGACCTCCTTCACAAACGATGAGACTTTGCATGCGGCAGATGGTGGATAGCACTACAGTACGTATCATGGCCATAGAAATCTCTTGAATCGCAGTTCTGCTGATATCTTTTAAATCAGATGCAGTTTGAGGACGAAACTGATACACTTTGGATTTCAGGTATCCGCACAGCCAAAAATCCATTGGTGTCAGATCAGGAGACCTTGGTGGCCCGGAAACGGGAAATGACGGGAGATAATTCTGACAAAAAACTGTTGACTTAAGACACGTTTGACTGAAGACTCGACATGTGGAGGAGCATTATCTTGCATCCACACAACTTCAGATATAACATTTCGCCGCTGCAATGCGGGAATCGCATAACAAGTTAACATGTCCAGATAGCGATCACTCGTTTCTGTACACGTTTGCAGATGATCGACAATAACCTCTCTAAAAAAGTAAGGGCCGAGGATGAACGTACTCGTTATACCAAACCACACGGTCACTTTTTTGTCGTGTAATGGACGGGCAAGCACATCATGAGGATTATTCTCTGCCAATGCACACAAATTTTTGAATTCGCGTTACCAATTAACGAAAAATGCGCCTTATCTGTCCACAGAATGCGTAAAGGCCAGCTGCTATCTTCATCGTACCTGATAAGGAATTTATTTGCAGGCATTAAATTAAGCAATTTAATTTCATCCGCAATTGATAGTCTCCTGCTTCCAACATCTGGACATGCTGGAATAGATACGAAAACATATTTAGAACACAGCACAGAATCTTGCATATAGTTGAATTCGGCATATTCAGAACACGCGAAACACCGCATGCAGTTGCGGGACGAACTGTGCTTATAGTTTGATGAACTTCTGCAATAGCTTCCACAGGAACGGAAAGTCGTCCAGACCGAAGTCGATCGCATGTGCAACCAGTTTCTTCAAATTTATGAATCAAGTCCCGTACAGCTTTGATAGTGCACGGGCCTCGCCATAATCCATGGTCGCGGCGGTAAACACGCAATGTCTCTGCGGCATTTTGTCCATTCAGGTAATAAATCTTTACGATTTCCCCCACGTTATTTCCCTGAAAGCAGCATTTTGTTTGGAATGGCAGAAAGCAACATACACTCGCATTTCGCATGACTTTTCTTTCACTTAGCCTAACGACGTCAATCATGACTGTGTCTTACGTAAATTCGAAATTTGCGTTTCTTGGATTCTTCTTCTCGTTTTGTGGAAAACAAATCATGCTGGGATATTAGCCGAAGAAACGGTGTGACGTGTGACGTAAATGAAAGGAACATTAATGTTCTGGTACAGGCAAAGTCCTTTTTCTTTTCCCTTGCCTAGTTCCGGTGATTTTCATGCTACAGTTGCCATTCCAACGCTATTTAGGGTTTTTCACAATGGAGATCATATTCCAATACAAAATACTGGGTGTTGCCATTTGATTTTTTCGAAATTTTCCCACTGTAATCGTAACTGTTTGAGTGACACTGGTGTTTTCCATATCATTCTTGAGCGCATACCTAAAAATACATTTTACCAAAATTTCAGTCAGTTTCTTTGAATGGTATAATACTTAGGGGCCCAAATCTCGGGATAGTTTTTTTATAATCACCCTGTATATATAACCATTAATTGTATTACAATATATGAACTATTGATTTTAATAAAAAATTACCACATTACAATATGGGGAAAAAATAAGTAAATAAATAAAATGAATACAAATGGAATTTGCAGAACCAAAGCAGAATTGTCAAGCCCCAAATACTTTGGATCTACAAATGAAGTGTGTAGTTTCATTTTCGTATTAGCCATGAAAAAGCAAAATAATACGAATTTGGGGCTACCAACACACATAAAACCAAAATTAAATGAGTGTATCTGGTTTGTAAATGGATGTGTTTTATTAATTTTATGCTATGAAAAATTGTATACTCTTGCTCTTCTCGAAAAATGTATCTTTCTTTTTTAATTGACAAAATTCTTTTAAAATGCATTGTTAGTTTTATTTAAAGTGCTAAAATCTTACAATTTGCTTCCTTCACTTAGATTTTACCACTTATATTATAAAATTAAATATAAATTTTAGAAACATTTTGGCAAATAATATATATACATAAATTATAAAATTTTATACAAAAAATACACAAAATATATAAAATGTACAAAAATATATATAAAAATTATAATTTCGAAAACAAAATTATCGACGGTTGGGTAGCGGATTGCTGAAAAAATTATTAAAGCATTTATAAAATATTTTCCAAAAAAATATATAAAATGTGTTATATACATAGAAAAAAAACATGGCTTTTGCATTCTATACATGTTTTTATCAACATCTTTTTCAATTAATATTACCTTGTAGAATGCTGTGGTGTTCACTATTGTATTTTTTCTTGTTTGTTATTTGAATAACTTGGTTTGCACATTTCATTTGGTCCTTTTCTTTTATTTCTTAATTACAGCTTGATTATGTAACGGGTCAATTCATTTCAAGTGGTCCAGAACTGGTCTCTCGACCATTTTTAAAAATATATAAATTTTTTTGTACAACAACCCTAACATAATGGAAGTTCAAAATGACCGTTATTTTAATTTTACTATTTTTTGTTTGTGCATGTCGGCCATCTTTGTTTCATCGTGTGCAGCGATTTTCTCAGATACTAGGATATACAAAATTGTAAATATCTCGTCTTTTATTTTCCCAATTGAAATGGGGTTTGCAGCATTTTGTTCAGAATAAAATAGGCTAAAAGTACAGTGGTAGAAAAATTTTGAAAAATAAATTTTTACAAGTGAAATTTTAGCACAAAATTTAAGATTTTTTCCAAAATCTATACTTTGAAAGAGGAAACTTTTCATACAAGGAAAACTGTCAACCTTATACAATTTTTTCTACAAATAGGTCAAAAGTGCGTGTACTCATTCATCAAGTACCAGATATGGAAGTTGATTTCTCTTTGCGAAAAAAAAAATCCGAAATTCGTCAAAAATTTAAAAAATCGCACTTTTTAGGTTTTGATATCTCTGGTGGGGCATGAGATAAAAATCTGAAATTCTGGCCTTTGATAGTATTGTGTAGTAGTGTTATGCACAAAAAATTTCAAGAAGGAGATATGACTACAAGCTGAGATATGGCATGGATAATATGTGAAAACAATGCTGCCAAACTATTGTAACCTACTATGTAATTGTTCATATCTACAAAATTTTAAATTAATGATTTATGGTACAAAGTTAAATGTTGATTACAAATATCTTCTTCAAATGCTTCTGTGTGATTTAAACAATACAGAATGTATGCTAAGCCAATACACTATTTGTCCAAATGAACAAACCTACTAGAAATGCTATTGCAACAATTTTCCTCGGAACGCATTTCAGAAAAAATAAATTACAGACAATGGGTTGCAACTGGTCGAGTTGGCATGGTTTCAATTATTAAACCTAGAGAATTTTATTGAAATTAACTAGGGATGACAAGACTTCGTTGGCTTCAAATCAAATTTTGAGAAAGAACAGCCTGATAGACTGACAACAATAACTGGTCGAACTCATAACATCTCTCGTAAATAGTGTTAAGCTCTTTGTTGAGCATATATAGTATCTTTGTAAATTAAACATTTATTTAACAGTTTAATACTATTTCCAACAAACGATATTTTCTGTGTAAATATTGTAATAAAAGAGACTAATTCATTTCCCAAAGAGACAGACTCATTTCTCCTAATGTACTCGTAATAGCATTTCTTAAAATTTTTAATCACCGTATCTCAGCTTATAATGAAATCTCCTTCTTGAAATTTTTTTGTGCATAACACTACCATAAAATACTACCAAAAGCCAGAATTCCAGATTTTTATCTCGCGCCACACAAGAGATATCAAACTTCAATGTGAGGAAATAGCTGCACACGATGAAACAAAAATGGCCACCATGCTCAAACGAAAAATATTAAAATTAAAATAATAGTCATTTTGAACTTTCCTCATATTAGAGTTGTTGTACAAAAAAATTTCAGATTTTTTAAAAACGGTCAATCAATCAAAATATTTTCGGGGCCATTGAAATGGACGAATAGCATTTCTAGTAGGTTTTGTTCATCTGGACAAATAGTGCATTGGCTTAGCATACAATCTGAACTATTTAAATTACGATTTAAACAGAATTCGAAGATGATCTTTGTAACTTTGCATCATCAACCATTAGTTTAACATTTTGGAGGTATGAACAAACACATAGTAGGTTATAATAGTCTAGAAGTATTGTTCTTACATATTGACCATGCCATATCTCAGCTTGTAGTCAAATCTCCTTCTTGAAATTTTTTGTGCATAACACTACTACACAATACTATCAAAAACCAGATATTCAGATTTTTATCTCGTGCTTTACTAGAGATATCAAAGCCTAAAAACTGCGATTTTTGAAATTTTTGACAAATTTCGGAATTTTTTTCGCTAAGAGAAATCAACTGCCAGATCTGGGACTTGGTGCATGAGTACACTTTTGACCTATTTGTAGAAAAAAGTGTGTAAGGTTGACAGTTTTCTTTGCATGAAAAATTTCCTCTTGCAAACGTATAGATTTTGGAAAAAATCTTAAATATTGTGCTAAAATTTCACCTGTAAAAATTTGTTTTTCAAAATTATTCTACCACCGTACATTTAGCCTATTTTATTATGAACAAAATGCTGCAAACCCCATTTCAATTGGGTAAATAAAAGACGAGATATTTACAATTTTGTGTATCCTAGTATCTGAGAAAATCGCTGCACACGATGAAACAAAGATGGCCGCCATGCACAAACAAAAAATAGTAAAACTAAAATAATGGGTGTTTTAAACTTCTATCATGTTATGGTTGTTGTACAAAAAATTTCAGATTTTTTAAAAATGGTCGAGCGACCAAAAAAATATTTTCTGGACCACTTAAAATGGATTGACCCTAACATAATTTTATTGTTTCTTATTTCCGCAAATCCTTGATATAGACTTTTTGTATGTTTCTTACAAAATGCATTTTTCTCCGAGTTCTTAAAATGCAGTAGTAAATTGCAGTTTTACTATGATTTAAGGGTGTATTTCGATTCAAAGTACTTATTTTCCGATTTATTTTTGAACTCACTTTTGCTCTCAAACACATTAAATTCGCAGATTCTCTTATTTAGAAACTACTCGAAGTGCCTAACAAGGTCAATTTTTTGATAAATGCAGAAAATATTACAAAAAATGCAGTCAAAGTTGGCCTTTTGATCCGAATTTTCCGAAGCGGGAGATCTGGGAACGAAAAAAAGGGTCACACTCAGAAGATAATTGTTTGTAAATCAAATTCTAATGAATTGAGGGTAAAATGACTTCACACGGCACCTTATACGTCTCTTCAAAAATCTCCTCAGCAAGTTTCATGTTTCTACTTTTAAAAATGTGTCTGAAATTGTATCAGAAAATTTCGAGCTGTTGAAGGTGGGAAAGCGTTTTTTCGAATACACACTTAAATGGTAGGTCTTCATTTCTTTAAGTCTTCACAGATAGCAGCATCATAACTTAGTAATCAAGGGTTATTTTCTTCTTTGCTGTCTCATTATGGCTTGTCTTGTGTTGAATGTCAGTCAGGGTTTCTCCCAATGTATAATTGTTAATATTATAACAGATGAATTTGTTTTTCTGTAAATTTTAAATCTTTGATTTTGTTTTCTCTATTTCATTTCACATGTTGATTAATTAGTTTCTGTTATATGCAATTATTTTAACTTGTCTTAGTCTCCAGATGTGTTATCAGATACCTAATTTTGCTTTTTAGGTGCGTTCGTAATTATATAATACGTAGCACCTATAGTGGTCGTTCAGTCCGTCCGTCTGTCCGTCCGCATATAACAACGCAAAAACTACCCAACCGAATCGTTTGAAATTTAAAATACATAATTATTACATAATTTTGTCGAGTCATTTCAAATTTTATGAACATCGGATGAATAGATTAATTACAGGGGCAATCAAAAGTATTCCATTACATTACGGTCAATGGGGAAAAAAGTTTCAAATGCATTTTAATCGTTTGAAATTTAAGATACGTAATTATTACATAATTCTGTCGAGTTATTTAAAATTTTTTGATAATCGTGTGCATAGATCAATTACAGGGGCAATCAAAAGTATTCAATTACATTATGGTCAATGGGGGAAAAAGTTTCAAATATATTCTATACGTTTGAAATTTAAAATACATAATTATTACATAATTTTATCGAGTTATTTCAAATTTTATGAAAATCGGATGCATAGATCAATTACAGGGACAATCAAAAGTATTCCATTACATTACGGTCAATGGGAAAAAATGTTTCAAATGTATTTTAATCGTGTTACACTCATGCGAACTTAATAAAATTTATATGCAACTATAAAGTACATATTATAATATACATCTTACATAATTTGTGGTGCAAAGAACATTTGTTATTGATTTACAAGGCCACACAGAAATATTCCATTACATAATGGTATAGGGAGAACATTGTTTGATGAGCGTTTTAATTGTAATTCACTATTTACAATTTTATGAGATTGATATATGAAAGTAATATTTTTAAAACTTCGTTATCGTACGAACGCACCAAATTTGCTACGCTTCACGTGCAATTTCCAACTTGTTTAAGCATATTGCAGACAAAATTCGACGAAATAACATATCTTTTCAATGAATTAGCATGCATAGCATCTCTAAAGAGTCTATATTCTTCTCATAGATTTATAGTCTCTGTATTTTTGTTTATACTGTTTGTTTATTTATTTATTTATTATTATCCTATATTGTTTTTATATTTGTGATTTCAATTTTATTATATATATTGGTATACATATGGATATATATTAAAGACTATAGGAGTTTTTATCAATAACATCATATGGTAATATTGGTTGAAGAGAAAATAGACAGTTAATACTTAATAAATGTTTATACAGATAATATTTTTTTAACCAAATGTAAAGGATAACCATATCTTATAGCAGTTTCTTGTACAGTTTTTAAATTATGCATTTTAAAATTATGTGAACAAATATTTTTAATTCTATGGGCAAAATTAAGTAATATATTGACATAGACAGATTTATGTAGGCAAGAATTATAATGAGTAAAGAGGTTTACTTTAAAAGGAAAGTCATTACGTTTGTCATAAATATCAAATAGAATTTTATTATCAGAAAGCGTAATATTAAGATCAAGAAAGTTAATTGTATTATTATGCATATCATTATAACTGTATTTTAAATTTTTGTGGTATTTAATTGGTAGCGAATAGTTAGATGACTTTTTAGAATATAAAATTATTATATCATCAAGATACCTGTATAGAAAACAATTAACAATAGAAGTATTACAATATTACCATATTGATAAAAACTCCTATAGTCTTTAATATATAATAAGTTATTACATGATCTTAAAAATAATTAACACATTGCGTAAAAAAATATTTAAAAAAATTATAAAAAATAAAAATAATACAAAAAAATAAAAAATACAAAAAAAAAAAAAAAAATATATGAATAATAGGATGGTTGGGTGGGTTAGATGTTAGATTACGGAGGAGGGCGGTGTTGTCTGGATAATACGCAATGGTTAATTCTTATCTATAAAAAAAAAAAAAAAAAAAAAAAACTTTACACATAGTATTAAAGTTTATGTTTACCTAAAAACTAATATGCATAACTTAAAAATGATCAAGTTATTGAGATAAGCTATGGTTGTCTATTGTATTTGCCTTAAAGAAATTATTTGTAAAATATTAGAATAGAAATTCTTCTTGGAAACTCTTAGCTAATAAATAATTTATTTTTTTCCTATAATGGAGGGCAGCACCATAAGCATATAATTTAATTAATATATTAATCCTTTAGATGGCAGAACTAAAATAATTTTCTGCTAGAAGTTGTAGTAATATATTCGAGTTAATTAATTAATATAGTAATTTTGATAATTGATTTAAAATAAAAATATAATATTTCTAATAGTAGCATCTATTTTTTTTCTAAATATATTATGAATTATATAGTATAATATATGTTTTACTAATTTTTATAATTATTGTTACAACTTTATTTTATTATCTATGTGATTTATACTATGACCATAACCGTGATTGTTAGTAAGTCACATGTAGTTTGTATCTGATTGCACTACAAATCTTGCTAGGATATGGGTAATGGTAAATTATCTTAGTATATATATCTTTTTTTTTTTTAATGGAATAATGTATTATTGTTATTTTGTCATATTGATTTTATTTTCTTCTATGTGTATCTTTCTACTAATTTGTCATCTGAATAGCTTCCAGCCAGTCGGGTGTATTGTGAGTCGAATTCTTAGCTTTTAGCACGACTCATAACAGAAACTGGTTGGATGTTTTTGCTTTTTTGTTAAACTATACACCCCTGATGAAGTAGTTTAATGGAAAAGCCTTCTACTGCCTTTTTATCCATTTATCTTTCATTATTTTGGTAATCTGCCTTCTATTTCACTTCAAACTTCAACTGTTTTCAATAAGATGATTGTAAAAATACTGGTTCCATTGGTTTATTGTATGGTAATATATGAATTACTCTGGTTATATAATGTCCATTTATCCACATATTTCTTAGTAATTTGGTAATCTGCCTTCCATTTCTCTTCAAACTTCAACTGTTTTTAATAATATGAATGTAAAAATACTGGTTTCATTGGTTCTTTTATTGGTATTGTCTGAATAACTTTGGATGTATTTATAAAAGTATTTATATATGTAAATGTATATATATATCAATAGGGTGGCTTTGAGATCTGGGGTTCATGATCGGTGAAAATATACCAACATTTTCCGGAACTGCTTTCTTCCGGACGGCTGCAATAGATAGTTTTTTATTTTCTGAAGTAAAAGCTAACCAATATTAATTTCCACCAGAGACATTTTAAATACTAGAGGGCTCTGCCCCCTACGAGCTTGTCAATCCCCGTTCATGTTCATATACCACAAACTCTAAAAACACGCTGATTTGATAAACTTTAAAAAGAGTGCGAATCATTGATCTATATATATATTAAGTGGCGATCTTCCTGTAAACGGGTTTTCATTCATTTCTCTTTGATTCGGGAATTTTAAGGTCTAATCAGTTGCTGTTAAACATCTTCTGACTATTTACATGTTTGCTTAAACAAGATCAGTTAAACAGTGAAATACACAGATTCTTTGCCTTCTGGTGTTTTTAGAATTGCGGTATAAGAAAAAAAAATAAGTAAAGTAATTTAAATATATCGCTAATTTTTTCTTTCTCTTTTCAACATTCACCAGAAAATACTTTTGTTGTTTGAAAGAAAATATTATTTGTGCTGTCATAAAATTCACAACAATAGTTAAAAAGATCATATCCAAATATGAAGTAAATGTCTCGTCTAAATATATATTTTTTAATTTAAACTAATTTGCAATATTACTTGGCCAGTTTAAATATGACATAATTTCTTTTACTTGCTCTTTTAACGCACATTAATGAATTTATTTATTATTTAAAAAATTGCTTTCTCCTTTTGATATTCACTTGAAAATACTTTTATTGCTAAAAAAAGATTTTTTTTTTTTTTTTTTTTTTTTTTTTTTTTTTAGATCCGCTGCTTTAGAATTAACAACTATAATTTAAAAGATTATTTGGGTCATTTTCAAAAAACTTGTACATTCTATGTCCCCCAACTTTAAGAATTTTTAATAATTAAATAAAGTTTTAAAAATAAAATTTAAGCATTTACATTACTTGTCTGACTGTTTAGAGTAAATGTGGGCTAAATATTATAAGAAATTAAAAATAATATTAGTGTAGTTATTGTTTTAATGTGTCAGCTATAGCTAAAATGCTATGTCCCCTCTTCCCTTTTTCAACTGCTATAAAATTATAAATCAGTTGTCAAAAGTGCTAATTTTTTCAGTTGTGACAATTGTTGTATGTCTTATCTGTAGCATAGACCATATAATATATTTTTTAAAACTTGTTTTTTTTTTATAAAAATGGATCAATTTATTGTTGTCTCCAGATTTTTTCCCCTCTGTTACCATATTTATTGTAATAAATTATTACTACTAAGTGTTCAACACAAGGTTTTGCAGTTCTTCGAACAGTCTATTTTTAGATGAGGCCATCATTTTTTAAATTATTAAGTTATTTTCACCGTGGTGTTGAACTAAAGCATTTACAAGATAAGGATGTTTTATTCAGTTTCCCCTCTGTTACCAGCTTATTTATGTGATTTTTTTTTTTTTTAAATACTTTTATAAAATTTTAACCATAAGATCAAATGGTGCTTCTTAAATAAATAGGCTTAGTTTTTCTTGTTTTTAATTCACTTTGTGCTGATAAAGTTATTTGCAGTTTTTTTCCCCTCTGTTACCATGCTTATGGTAACAGAGTGGAACAAAGTGGAACAGAGTAAGAAACTACTAAAAAAAACAAGTTTATTTAAACATTGTTCTTGAAGGCTGCACATTCTCGTTTCCTGTTCTTAGAACAGAATTAAAAATATTCATTCTTCTTCTTAAATATAAAATAGTAGTTTTTGTGGTGAGCTAGTTGCCATAAACATTAGGCTTTAATTTTCTCAAACAAAATGCTTATTTAATTGTAGTTCTTTTATATTTATGAATCAATACTACTTATTTATGAAAAAATAATGCAGCGTGAAATATCACTATTTTCGAATATTAATTTTTGTAAAAGCCTTTAATTCTTCCTTGGTTTGTTTCAAAATTTAGGATATCTTATAACACATGATAAAAATGTATTAAAGAAGAAAAGATCATTATTTAAGTAGGAAAGAATTTATAAAAAAGATACACCGCGTCAAATACTACTATTTTCAAATAGCAATTTCTGTAAAAATCGTTATTTCTTGGGTTAAAGTGTCATCCAATTGGCACGCGAATTTGTTAAAATTTGAAAATCTAAGGCGAGCTGTTAGAAATTGAAACACAGATTATAACATATGATAAAAATTTATAAAAACAATGCCACATGAAATACCAGTATTTTCGAATAGTAGTTTTTTGCAAATGTCTTAAATTCTGCCTGGATCTGTTTGAAATATTGAAACTTCATGATAGCTTATAACACATAATAAAAAGTTATATTAAAAAATTGCCTTGTCTAATCCCACTGTTTTTAAATAGTATTTTTTGCAAAAATCTTAAATTCTTGCTTTAAAGCACCACTACCTCGACTAATATATGATAAGATTTTTTTTTTTTAACTAAGCAGTGCATTTGTCATAGCACATGATATAAATTTACAAAAGAGAATGCCCCGCCAAATACCACTATTTTCCAATAGTAATTTTTGTAAAAATCTTTAAATTCTTGCTGGATATGTTTGAAACATTAAGATCGCATACAATACATGATATAAACTTATAAAAAAAATATGTCACATCAAATATCGCTCCACTATCAATCAGCGTTCCCTTTGGTTACTTTTTTTCCACTCTGTTACCGTCAGTTTAAGCTGGTTTATTTCACTAAAAATTTTATCAATCATCATTTTGAATAATTAATTGTGTAACTTTAACTAATATTTTATTTATGTAATATTTTTTTATAATTTAACTGAAAAAATGTGAATGCACATTTAATTAAAACTTATGATTTTTCCAAAAAAGTAACAGAGAGGAAATCTTTTGTATTTTACAAAAATAAGAATAATCATAACAAAACAATAGTTAGAATTTTCTGAAAGTAGCAATCATGTAATTAAAGGAAATGTGATATTTACTGTTTTAGTAAAAGATAAGGTGTCTTAGATTAGATAAGGTGTCTTATTTTTTTAAATAAAAATTTTTGACTGTTGGTAACAGAGGGAAACATTTTACTGTTGCAAGTTCATACTTTATTTTTTATTTGACATTCCAAATCAAAAAGTGAACTGCTGTTTTCAGTTTTATATACAAGAAATGTTTTAATATCGTCTAATATTTTTATAAGTTGCATTTAAAAATATTTTTTATTTGTGAAAAATTTCCCAAATGTACAAGTTTTTTGAAAATGACCTATTTAGAAATGTGAAACGGCTTATTAAAATATATTTTTAATTTAAACTGTTTGCAATATTATTGATCGGTTATTTTAAATATGACGTAACTTTTTCTATTCACGGCGGTTAACGCATTCTAATGAATTCATTATTTTATTTTTTTTTCTTTTAATATACACATGTGAATATAGTTTTATGACGTAATTTTCAATATTTCCGGCTTTTGATTTGTAATTATTTTATTCTCATTTCAAAAAAATTTCTTGTTTATGATAGTAACGTGTAAATATTTTTTTCATTTTAAAGAAATTTAAAATAATCTTAACTATGTAAAAAAGTCTCTCAAAATACAGAAAATTTTAATTTAAAATGGAAATAACTCTTCAAAAAATGACTCAAATTAAAATATACACTGAGAAAAAAAATATACCGCCTTCACCTAGAACGAATAGTTAGTCACTTTCTGAATCTCTAAACTAGAACTATAGATTCAAGAATTACGCGAATAGGTTAAACAACTAAGCTGAATAGACGGCATAACTTAGCATTTCTAGTCTCTTGTTTTCTAGGTGAAGAAACGATATTGAACCTTTTCAGTAACAAGAAATTATCGTTTGATTTCGGGAATGGTTTCATAAACTAGAATTATAGCTACTAAATCAAATCTCTTGTGTTCGCATCTATTTGCTGAGATTTTCAAATAAATTTGGCATCAAGAATATAGAAAAACTATCTTGAATTATAGTAGGAGACTATAGAACTCTCCAGCAAAGGGAGTTAGAATTTATAAGAATGACATGGAACTATTTTTTCCAAACCCACAATTTTAGATTCTAGATTCCAGAACTATATTTTTTTCTCAGTGTAGTGCAGTCTGCACATCGGGAACTTCGAAGGTATAAAATGATCAAAACATGCTTTAATTCTTATGTATAGTTTTTGCTACCAAAAAACTTTTTTAATGGAACGATTTTACCAAATTTATCATTAAACATCCTTTAATATAATTATTTGATTTAAAAACTGTCGGCATCAGCATATTTATCAAACATTTCTCTATAATACCACCAATTTTACTATTTTTGTGTGCAGTAGTTTTTTTAATATTAGCAAAGGAATACCCTAGGTCACAAAAAATTCATTGTCAAAATTGATACATTCATAGTCATTGATATATTCATTTTTGAAAATGAAAGTATCCCCATTAAAAAATATCTGTAATCAAAAACAAAAAAGTAAAAAAACGACCTTTCTACATATCAATCGCAGCCTTCTATAATTCTATAAAATTAAGTAATTAAATGAGAAAGAAATAACAAGGATCTGTTATAAATTTTGCTATATTTTAAGCAATGATGTATATTAATAATAATGGTACAAATAATAAATTTGAATAAAATTCGTCTTTTTTTAACTATCTTTTTACTATTTAGGGGACAATACAAACAATAATTAGAGATTTCAAATCTTCTTGGAAGGGTTTTTGGAGAAAAAAAAACTTTCATATAAATAATTTTATATACTATATTTGTTGATAAAAATAGACATTATCGGGTATTGATTAAGTAATAATACAACATTTTAAGATAATTTAATTAAAATTTTTGATTTATGGCTAATATTTAAGGAGTAAACTACTGTACACACTTAAATTGCAATTATTTTTACCTCTTTTTGGAAAATTCTTTTATAATTAAGATAAATATTTCATTTACTTTAATGAATGTTATTCCCCCTACGTCACCCCCCCCCCTATTTCCAACTCACAGATACGCATTCAAAGCATTTTCCTTGAAATCTTTGCAATAAGAGATATCAAAATTTTCTGGCAGAGCGCTAAATGGGTACTGATTTTTTATTATTAATATTATTTTATATTTAAATATTCAAAAGAAATCCCTGGAATGATTTGAGATTTAGCAGTTAACCCCTTCGCGAGGAAAGCCTTAACGAAATTTTAAATGTTTTGTCACAGGTTTTTAAAAACAGAAATTTACACCTTATTAATCAAGAAAATGCTCCGATTAAATTAGCTAAATTTTATTGGCGGGGATAAACAGGGATTTCTAAGCCTGTTTTCGGTAGTATACGTGCAGCTCGTCCCCAAAGGGGTTAAGACTTTACAAATTTTATTGAGAAATATCATATATTACTTGACAGAAATACTTTACACTTATCCGAAACTAACAAGAAACACGGAAACATTTATTCACCAGCTTTTTAGACTCTATTGAAATTATAGATCTTGAAGTGCACAACAGTATTACAAAAAGTTGCCCAGCACTAAAAGATTTAGATAGCCATTGCACTCACAATTAATATGTCTATAATACACATTTCTTTTAAATGATGACTAAATGAAATACTGATAATTTTGTATATTTTTAAGCATTATTTTTTATGAAATCTTGATGTCCTCAAACAAATCTTATTTTATATTTTCCCTATTTTCTTGTAAAATTCTAAGGGATTCAATTTTGTCAAGAGCCATTTAAAAAATATATTTTTGTATACATTCTCAAAAAAATTTTATTCAGTTTATTGAAATTTTACTGGCAGCAATGCCGCTAGTATATTTCCATGGATTCACAAATATCCGTTTTTCTTTCCCCTTCGTTACAAGAGATAAAATATTCGTTATTTGAAAAAAGTTGGGAAAAAGCAAAAACGTCAGACACTGTGTTCGAACCAGCCATATCAACGCTACGGCGAGGCGAGCACGCTAGAACAGCACTATAGATGTACAGCAGAGAAATGCTTTGGAGGGTATGGCTTTATTAATTTCTTCCAAAAGCTTTTGATTTTTAAGTTAATTTCGGAAAGATCTGGTGTTTAATGAGATTGTTCCTGGATTTTTTATACTTAAGTAATAATGTACGATAAAAATATGAATTTTAAATATTTTTGCGTAGATTGCTAGACGTAAAATGTAAATATTATATTTTTATTCGATTTTTTTTTTTTTTTTTTTTTTTTTTTTTTTTTTTTTTTTTTTTGAGTAATATAGATTTTTTAATTTTTTTTTAATTAAACTATTTTTATAATGTGTTCATTTAAAGTATATTTTAAATTAGAATATTTATTAATAAGCAAATTTATAAACTGAGCTGCATTAAACATGATTCAACTTTTTCAATTTAAAAAAATACATTGTAAATACATTTGAATGAATGAGAAAATATTTGTTATT
Source organism: Maratus speculifer (assembly GCA_964019185.1). NCBI lineage: Eukaryota > Metazoa > Arthropoda > Arachnida > Araneae > Salticidae > Maratus > Maratus speculifer. The sequence continues at coordinate 182,798,353 of OZ025296.1, read as the reverse complement.
TCTTTTTAAATTCGAAAAACTTTCTGTATTTTTTAATTAGAAATCTTAATTTATAGAATTTTCGGTTTTTCATTTAAAAAATAAATTTGGACTTATTATCAATAGACCAAATACGCATGCGTGGAAGGAATGAACGGAATCTCTCCCTTTTTTTTAAACGTTCGGAGAAAATTCAAGGATAAAACATGTTTTCTAGGAGTACGGAAACTATTTCTTTAAAAATGAGAAAAATTTAGTGTACATTGTGACGAGATTTTTTAGCATTGTAATTTAATCATCATCTATATAATATAATAAAAGCCTAAGTCATGTGACTGTCATCAACACTTCCTGTCATACCCACTTCACTCTTTATATGCTATGCAGCCAGTTTCATGTTAGCCAGCGTAGTGATAAGCGCCAAATTATTGTACAGATTATTGCTATTGGGCCATTCCATGTCAAATGAGCAAAAATGTAAAGAAAGCCGTGGCGGTATAGAATCCGATTTTAATAAAATTTGAGATACATGTTCATTTCATATTCAAATGTATGTCTGCACAATATTTTGATGAAAAATAAATTATTTTATAAATTTTGGACATTTAAAAAACTTGTGATATAGAATGGCTTGCGGATAATCGTCGAAAGTTGCAAGTTTCAAGTTCTTTATTTTGAAAACTATTTAACAAAAATGAAGTTTTTTTATAATATTGAAATCTCTGTATATCAATCTTTATATTTATTGAGTAACAATAATCTGGTAATATGATAATTAATCATAAATTGGTTGTAAATATTGAAATTTTGTAATTTTTTAAAAATTTTGAAATGTTATAAAAATCAAAGGATTTAAAAAACATCTGTGAAATTGATGCAAGATGTAGTACTATGTATGAAATCGAATTCTCAAAGTTTCAAAGTTGTTATTTTTTTCCTTCATCTTCAAAAAAAACTTAGAAACTTTAAAAAAGTGTCAAAATCCTAATTATTCCTCTTATGTTACCTCAAAAAGAAAAAAAAAATTAAAGAAAAGGTCCTACATCAACAATATTACACATACATAAGAATCAATAAGTCCATCACACACTAAAAAAGTTTCAATACTGCCTTTTTAATTTCTAACATAACAAAAATGGGTTCAAAAAACTAATATTCGATACATTCTAAAGACAATCTTTCTTTGAAAACACGCGCTTTTTTGCAAGTTTCTTGCTAAAAATAGGCGTGTGATGCCATCTATGTTTGCTACTTGATTTTAAGATTAAAATACAGTTATTTTATGAAGAAAATCGTTTTTCTTCTATACAAATTAAAAATATTCTTGAGGCAAAAATAAACTGAAAGCAAGAATAAAACTCCGTATACTTAAAATATACACTTTTATCTGTAATATCAAAGAGTTTAAAACTTTTGAAAGCTTTTATTCGTCTCCAAAAAATGATAAAACTGTTGATTTTTTAATCAGTAGTTTTCACTATTTATTTTTTTTTTCTCATAAAGGAATGAAAAAGGCAAGAATTAAATTATAGATGTATTAAATATATTCAACTAGCTATAATGGCAAAAAAATTTGAATTTGGAAAAAGTGTCCTTCATTTTAAAACATAACTGAAATATTTTATTTTTTCCACGATTTTTTTTATTATTTATTTATTTTTAAATTATGAAATAAAAATACAATTACTAAATTATGCTAATCTGTTACTTATAGTTAATTCTTAATGTAAATAATTTTTATTACAATCTTTCTATTACTAAAGCTAATAATCAAACTTGAAATTTCAAGCATGTACACAAGACCTTGATTTCATATCAACTTTAATGTAAATTTTTATACTGAAATAAATTAGTCTGAACTCTACTACTTTACGTTTCCTCGTAAATGATTGTGATCTACTTATATGATGATTTTCAATAAAATCTGTGACATGTCAGCCACACCTGATTTGCTCATTTGGTGTGGAATGACCCTATTATAAGCGCATTTGGCTGTCATTAACAGTTTGCCGTGATGACCACTTCGCTTTTCATAGGCCAAGCGGCCAGTTTTAATCAAAATTATTTTTTCGGATAAAGCTGTATAAAAGTTATATTTTTATAGAGATCGCTTAAAAAAATAATATTTGAGAGATGAATTACATTCAAGTAAACGTATATTTTGAGATTTCATCAACGAAATTTAAATTAGCTTCCCAAAATCTGTTTCCACCAAAGTAAACAAAAAAAGATTCATTCTTCAATGATTGAAAAAAAAAAAAAAAATTATGGGGGTAATAATTCATATAACAAGTTCTTCAACAATCAATCTTCGAGCATGCAATCCAACCAAACTTCAATTTCATTCTACTAGCTACTAGGTGAAATACTGTACAACTCAACTTAACTTTCAAAACGTTTTCTTGCCAAAGTGAAATGCAAATAAGCCAACTCACATAATATTTAACTAGCAGGGGAGACCGAGCTTAGCTCGGTCAAAATTAACTTTGTGTTCAACTCGATATAGTATTTTCACTGTATCATTAACTCTGTATTATTACTGTAAAACATGTTTATAATAGTATTATTTAGAAAAACAATCAATCAGAAAACTATGTTTTTATGCGCATATTTATAAATTTTATTTTATTTTAAATTTTACAACGAAAGGACATCGATCTATATCACTTTTTTAGCTCGACTCTGGTTGGTTTAACCATGCATCTCGAATCCTCTTAAGAATGTATAAAAAAATTCTTTACATTCTGAAAGACAATATTTTTTGCTGGATATAGCCAAATTTGGAAGCATTCTTTCATTTGGCTCCAAATACGTGTTTTGGTTTTCGTAATTTTTATAGTCGATTTTTTGACCATATGTCGCCAATATTTTGTCAAATATCACCAAGTTATTGGATTTTGCCATATTCTCGTGACCCTGACCCGTATTACCCAAAATGAGCCACTAATCAAATTTGATCAAGCATGTGACATATCTCAATCGTCTTCAGGTAATCAAAAACAGTAGAATATAAAATTGAATCAAAATCGTTTAAGCTATTTTTTAGGTAAAATTAGGTTGGCAGCATTCAGCAATGAAGCGAAATGACCCACTTATATAATTTTGTTTAACATGCGACTCAGCCCAATTGTCTTCTCGTGACAAAAAACGTTTTGTTTCAAAATTTAGGTAAAATTGATTGAGTCGTTGTTAAATATAATTAGAATGACCCTAGCTCATTAAGACTCAAAATGACCCACTATTAGAATTTTCGCGAGCATGTGTCCAAGCCAAATGGTTTTCTCTTGCTCAAAAACGATATAATACAAAGTATAGTCAAAATGGTGAGTACCATTTTCTATATAAAATTAGCATGACCCATCATGACCAACAAATAACCCTTATAATCGAAATCTCTCGAACGTGTGGCCTAGCTCTTTAGTTTTAGCATGCCGAAAAACATTAGATACAAAATTTAGATAAAATCGATTGAGCCGTTTTTTAGATATAGTTAGTTTGACCCTGACCCCTTATAATCCAAAATGACCCATTGATCGAATTTTCTTAAAAATCTGTCCTAACCCAATGATTTTCTTGTGACCGAAAACGATAAAATACAAAATTTAATCAAAAGTGCGCGAAACGTTGTCTAGATAAAATTCAAAATTACCCAAAAGTGGCCCACTAATCGAAATTTCTCGAACATGTGACCTACCCCAATGATTTTCTCATGCCAAAAATATGTTGTATACAAAATTTCGTTAAAATCGACCCACCCACTCTTTAGATATAGCTTGAACTTGACCCATTAAGATCCACAAATGACCCTTATAATCGAAAGCTCTCGAATATGTGACTTAGTCCATTAGTTTTCTCGTTTCTAAAAATTGTTACATACAGAATTTCGTTAAAATTGATCCTGCCGTTCTTTAATTATACATAGCTTGACCCAGACCCTTTATGATCCAAAATGACCCATTAATCGAAATTTTTCGAACATGTAACCTAGTCCAATGATTTTATCGTGCCAAAAAAATGTTGCATACAAAATTTCATTAAAATCGATCCACCTGTTCTTTAGATATAGTTTGACCATGACCCATTATGACCCATCATGACCTACAAATGACCCTCATAGTGGAAATCTCTCAAACATGTGATTTAGCCCATTAGTTTTTTCATGTCAAAAAACTGTCACATACAAAATTTCGTTATAATCCATCACGCCGTTCTTTAAATATAAATAGCTTGACCCAGACACTTAATGCCCAAAATGACCCATTAATCGAAATTTTTCGATCATGTAACCTAGTCCAATGATTTTATCGTGCCAAAAAAATGTTGCATACAAAATTTCGTTAAAATCAATCCACCTGTTCTTAAGATATAGGTTGACCATGACCCATTATGACCCATCATGACCCACAAATGACCCTCATAGTCGAAATCTCTCAAACATGTGATTTAGCCCATTAGTTTTCACATGTCAAAAAACTGTTACATACAAAATTTCGTTATAATCCATCACGCCGTTCTTTAAATATAAATAGTTTGACCCAGACTCTTAATGACCCAATATGACCCATTGAAATTTTTTCTCGAACATGTAACCTAGCCCAATGTTTTTCTCGTGCCCGAAAACCATAGAATACAATTTTTAATCAAAATTGCGTGAGAAAATCGCTAGATAAAAATAGCATGACCCACAATGACCCCAAAAATGACCCACTTACCGAATTTTCTCGAACATGTTACCTAACCCAATGGTCTTCTTGTAATCCAAAACGATACGATATAAAATTTGGTCAAAATCGTTAGAGCCGTTTTTTAGATAAAAATGGCTTGACCCATAATGACCCCAAAATGACCCACTAATCTAAATTTTTCGAACATGTGACCCAGCCCAATAGTTTTCTCGTGCCAAAAAACGATTGGATACAAAATTGCCTTAAAATCCATCCAGCCGTTCTCTAGATATAAATAGCTTGATCCTGACCAATTGTGACCCAAAATGACCCAGTAATCGAATTTTCCCGAACATGGGACCTAGCCCAATGGTCTTCTCGTGCCCGAAAATGTTAAAATCCAAATTTTTGCGAAAATCGTTAGAGCCGTTTTTGAGATAAAATTTACCCCCCCCCCCCCACACACACACACACACACACACAATTTTTGCTCGCATTATAGTATAAGATATACAATTAAATGATTGGCATTAAATGAACGATATTTTGGTTTAATGTAAGGCTAGACATCCAGAAAATGTCAATGACCAAATCATAAGACCTGGAGACCAAACTGGTCGCCAGGGAGGCTAGTTAAAAATAAACAGTTTGAATATTCAATCTCTAGAAGCCCAGGGTAATAAAATAATTTCTCTGTCGCACGTTCACTGCTGATGTAGTATGTTGAGAGTAGGTTTTTTCTTTTTAATTCAATTATTTAAAACGCTTAAATTACAAAAAGAGAAACTATTATATTCAAGTTGAAAAAAAAAAAAAAAAACACGAGAAAAATCCCGGTTGTTTTAAACTGTATTTCAAACTATATGGTTAAAAACAATTGGTTTAAATCGGGCCTAATTTAAATAAATGTCACTTGTTACCTGATACAACAACACCTGTTAAAAATAGGCAAGAAAAAACAATTTCCTGGATTCAAAGATTAATTTAAATATATGAAAAAAAAATACTATTTCATATTTGAAAAGAGTGCGAAAATTTTTCAAATAACATTCTTTTTTATTTATTTTTTTTTTTTTCAAAAATATATCAATAAATTTTTTGCTCTTGCTTTACAAAACTCTAGAAATAAACTATATTTTTAAATACTGTATAAAATTAGGAAAATGGAATTAAAACGTCAAACAAAACCTCTAAGAAAGAGATTTTTTTTAACCGACATTTTTCTTTTATGCTATTATTTTTTATTTATTTATTTATTTTGACTTATTCTTTTGAGATTGCTTAGACATGCCCACTTTTATATATATTAACTTCTTCTTAACTTTCTTCTTATTATTAACTTCTTCTCATATTAATTCTATTAGTACGTTGCAAAAAATGAATACTATTTCTAGGAAGTCTTGCATGGGAATTTTTCGGGAAGGACTCTCTAAAAGACAGGGGCGGATCCAAGGGGGAGGTCACGGCGATCATGCCCTCCCCACACCTAAAAGGGAACGAAGAACATTTTTAAAAGAAATTTTAGCAATGAAATATACATTAAATTCTTTCCAATTTACCTTTTGCTCAACAATGAGAATCTTACTCACTTTTTAAAGCTCTCCTGAAATCCAAAATAAATAATTTTTGACATTTAAATGAAGTCGTTTTTAATCTCAGATACAAAATATTTGAAAGTGAACTTATTCAGGACAATTTTGACTGATTAACGTTTTCCATTTTTCGATAATGGTTAAAAATATTATTATTCAGAAAATCTCCGTAAAATTTGGGGTTTTAAACTAAATTTCAAACCGCAACAACCAATTTCGCTTTCATAATGGTATTTTTGTAATTGTCAACCCCTAAAAAGTGGCGTAAAATCCTAGAGTTCTGAATAATCCTCTGCCTTTAAAAGAAAATGGGAAAATCTTCAATTTCTTAGTATCTGAATAAAATATGTTTTGCGAATTTTATATTTTTACGAATATTAATGCTTTTTTTTTATTATTTACGAATGAAAATGACTTCCCCAAAATATAAAAAAAATAGCCATTTTGTATGCGGAAACCAGGGCCATGCAAAGGGGGGCAGTCGCCCCGGGTGCGGAAAGTGAGGGGCCCAAAATTTATATAACCAACTTGATTTGTTTCTACTTTTTTTTGGTGACAAAAACATACATTCTCAAAACAGCTTAGCGATTTTCCATGAATTATGTCACGCTTGAAGACTGGGGGAGGGAGGGAGTTCGTGAATTTGTGACAGTTTGTGACAACGGGCTGGGAGGAGATAAGAAGAAATGTGGCATCACACATTTTGTTTAGCCCCCTGACCGCCGAGTAAAAGGGCAAAATTGTAAAGTCTTTTTCTCTGCAATTTATTTTAAATGTTAATAAAAGATGGATTTTCTTTCATAGTTTGTTACGTATATGCTTATAAGCCTTGAAACTATCAAACATAAATTAATTTCTTAAAACTGGATTATATTTGTAGAATTATATTAATTTAAATAAAGCTTCAACTGCAGTGAAACCTGCAGCCTAGTGAACGGATATATCCAGTTGCGGCAGTGGGAAGGTTAAAATTAAAAAAAATAAAAAATCAGCATATTTAGAAATTAAAGTATTTTGCGCTCATAAAGTAAAGTACTGATTTAAAGTCAAATATAATAAATTCCATTTCAAATTCCAAAACAACACTCCAAAATTCCAAAATATAATGTTTTCAAATGTTCTTTCATAGTAATGATTTTCATTAATATTGAAAATTAATTACGTTTTTTTGTTATAAACCGTAATCCTATTTTATACAAAACAAGTACAAGAATCATTTCTACTGCCATGTTTACAAATGTCATTAAAACACAAAATTTAAATTTAAAAATAAAATTTGAAATAAGATGTATAAGGTAGTGCCTTGTTTCTGAACTGAAAGTGTATATTTATGTCATATTTTGTACCATGTGACAAAGGGGAGGGGAGGGGTATGGCGATTTGTGACAAAGGGGGGAAGAAAGGGTGTCAAAAATATTGGAAAAAAGTGTGACATCATTTATGGACAGCCCTTTATTACTTCTTTCTTGCAATCCAAAGAGGGGTTACAAACTTGCTATACTGTACTGTAGATACATTTATTCCACATATGTTTTCTAGATACCCTTCGCAAAAATATAAGTGAAAATTTATTTTATATTATTTAGTTGTTAAAATTAAGCCTTTTAAACTTGTAAAATAAACGCGAAATATGTATTCAATAGAATTATTTGTGTTTTCCACACTTTTCAATTTTGCGATATCTGTCACAAAAAAGAAAGGGGGGGGGGTATCGCCAAATTGAAATTTTGCCCCGGGCGCAGTTTTCTCTTCACACGCCGCTGACGGAAACAGCCTTTCATATTAAAATTGCTTTCTAAGAGATGTGACACAACCACCCCTCCTAAAAAAGAAACATGATCCCCCTCTAAAAGATGAGCTGGATCCCCCCCTTGGCAAAAGACGAATTTTAATGCTATTTCACATAAAAACTATGACAGCCTAATATAGATCACCCAACTTGTTTTACAAAAACTTTTACATATAATGCAATGAAGAGTGTCTTACTTCTAGATGTCTTCAAACTTTAAAAAAAAAGGAGGGGGGGGGGGCTCAATTTTTACCGCATACTTCCGGAAAGATATTTTTGACAACAAAAACATGTGTACAAGATCAAAACATATTTATTGGATTAATATAACCGTGAAGCACAAATTGGATTATAATTTATTTGCAACGAAGAAAATTAAATTTTTAATTAAAATATTAAAATTGTTTGAATTCACAGTAAAATATAAGAAGTCGTTTATTACTCCATTTATCTAGTAAAAAGTGGCTCTTTCAAAATATTTTTTTATTATCATTACTATTTCTTTAGAACTTTATGATCGATAGAAATATTTCTTAAATAGGATTGCAAAATAGGACCGGAGAAATTTCACGCGGGGCCTCGGTAGGGTAAAACATTCCGCTTTGCTGCAATGTTCGACTATCAAAAAAATAAAAGAAAAAAAATTTCAATTTTATTTATTATAGAATATAATTTATAATACAAATTATAAAGTGCATCAAAAATAACATGTAAAATCTTTGATATGTAAAGTGCAAAGTCATTTTTAATTTAAAAAAAACTCTTAGAATGTTTTTTTTTTTTTTTTTTTTTTTTCGGTTACTTTTAAGATTTTAAATATTATACATCCATAAACAATTATATCAACTTTGTTGGAAAAATTAATACTAACTTTTAAAAATAAATAAATAAAAACATTTTAAGACAAATTTATAGGAACAGAATTATTATTTTACATATTTATCAATAAATGATGTCACACATTTTTTCAATATTTTTTACACCCCTCCCCCCACGTCACAAAGTGTCACCACTTCATCATACCCCCCCCCCCCTTGTCACATGTCATGCTATATTACGTAAACATATCGCTAGTGGGCTGCAATAGTGGCATAACTCAAAAAATCAGGTTCTGAGATTAATGGATTTGAAGTTTCTCCTTGTAATGAAGTTCAAAATTTACACAATTCATTGTTGTCAAAAGTGTTAAGTGGTACTAAATGACTCCGTAAGGATTAATATATTAAAGTTAATAATAATGCAAAAAAAAAAAAAAAAAAAAAAAAAAAAAAAAAAAAAAAAGGTTGAAAAAAATATTTTTAGAGCTGGGGTCCCTAATGCCCCTAATTGTTAATAACTTGACCCCTTTTTATCAAATGATCTTCGTTTTGAGGGACCTTTATTCATTTACCTATCCTCGCTTTTTTACCGTTCAGTTATGACCCATCCTTGGGGCCCGTTTCAAGGTCTCTTTAAGTTTTTGTGATAATAAATTGTTAATAAATTGCTTCTATTTAATTTAATCTGCATTTTTAGGATACCCGTTCCATTTAGATATTTTCAAGTTTTATCATTACACATACGACACTGGGTCTCCTATGTAATCATAGGGCCCGATCCAGGGCCCTTTGATCTTGATATGCGCCAGATTTTTCACTAAAAAAATAAGAAAATAAGAAATGCTGCTAGAAAGAATACCTATCTGCATTGCTGGAGAGCGCATTAACACAAAATTCTTATTTTTAGAGTTGTGCCACTATTGCAGCCCAGGAGTGATATGCTTACAGTTCAGCGAAAAAGCACTACATAACAGATCATATTTCAGATTTTATTTTAAAACTTTAACTATGCGTTTTAATGATATTTGTGAGCATAACAATAAAAATAATTCGTGTACTTATTTTGTGTGATTTAAGATTAAGGTTTACATAAAAAAAAAAAAAAAAACATAACATACAATAATAATAAAATATTAATATGAAAAAAAAAATTGAAAACAGTAGTATTTTGAAAATTAAAATAGAATTTAATAGATTGGTTTTTAAATCTTATCTTTACTTTAATAATTCAATTTTTTTTATTTAATCTACTCACTTTTAATGTTTTTATTTTAATCAAAATGTGTGATGTCACACTTCTTCTTACCCTCTCCCACCCCCTTGTCACAAGCTGTCAAAATTTCACGACCCCCCCCCCCCCCCCCGAGCGTGACATCATTTATGGACGGCCTCACAGTGTAACTTTTTTTTTCAAATTGTATACGATGCTCGGGCCCTCTAACAAAACTTCAATTCATGCGGGAAGGGGCCTTGTATGAGGAGGGGGCAGGAGAGTCCACCCAAAAGTTCGCAAATGCTGTTACACTTTGGCAAATTTACAAACTAAGCTGACAAATTTGTTCAAAACTTTTAACAAAAAACTATAATACACCGACAGTATAATAATACACACTATAATATATAATATATTAATACATACTATAACATTTCTTACAGACTTGACAAAATTTACAAATATAATTGGGAATATTCCTAAAGCCTTATTATTAAGCTTTTTTTTGTAAATAAGAATTATATTACATTTTCTAACTGTGGCAACTTGGAAAAGTTATAAAATTATTGGCGAACGCCGGGAACTATTTATATTTGCTTTTCACTGAGTTGGCAAATATTGACATTTAACTTGGCTTTTTGAGATCCTTTCCCCCACCAATAAAAAGCCTTAGCGATGGCCCTGGATGCGGCGCACTGGTCAGCCGCCCCATATTATGCCCATGTTTCGGCCCTTTTACTAAAAACAAGTTTATCATGGCGATTAAAGCAATTATTAGTTCTACTGTTTAGAAAGCATAAACAAGTTTAAATATCTCCGACCACGCAAATCGTCCCAAGCGCCAAACAGATTCACGGAGTGCCGTGCACCAGAAGAGACGGGACAAAACTTTCTCTTCGGGAGGGAAATAACTTCGTTTCATTTACCCAGACCAGACACAAAAATGACGTAAATGCTCTCAAGTGCGGCTGCGAGCTCTGGACTCGCGCTTTCCCCATTCTCGCTGCGTTGAACTTTATTCTACAACCAAATAAGGAAAGAACAAACAATGATAAAAAACCTGGTACTCACCCAATAAAAATCTATGCAAAGTTTGATGCGCGGGAAATCTCTTTCAAGTCTTGGCTCTGTCCAGCTATAAATCGCCTATGACGCCCACGCGGTGGAACTTGAGATGTGAGAACATAGGAACCCCCCTCTTTTCAGCCACGTGATATTATACTCATTCCCAGTAGCCAATCCCGAATTCTTTACCCCCTCCCCATCTTTACCACTTCTACTCGGCGCTGATCTCTCAAGCTTTACTGATAAGTCTGTCTCTACTTCCCCCCCCCCCCCCCACACACACACACTCTATTCTCTCTTCACAAATGAAATAAATCATTATCAATGCGCGCCTGTTTTAATAAATACATGTTTTATATTTTCTCAGAAATTTAATAGCATTATTGGAATTTATCATTATGATGTCCGTTAAAAATGAACAATTCTATAATTGAAATTAAAAAATTACACGGATGAAAAAATAAAATGCTGAAGTTATATTAAAAAAAAAAAAAAATAGATTTACTTCGATTGATTGTGCATATTTTATAAATATTCGAAAATAAAATTTCTTTATTATTATTTTGCGTGACCATAACGTGCCACCAACCAAAAAAAATTTCATGGATCAAATTCAACGAATTAAAAGTACTTGGATCTTTGTTTATGCGGATTAAAATAGCAAAAATTATATTTTAGAAATTAATTGAAAAAAAATTAAATGCAATTTCTGTATGCGTGCATGATGTATGGCAAATAATTAATACCGGATTCATAAATATATACATATTTATTTTAAAAATGTTTTAAGCTAAATAGAAGTTATTACCTGACAAGTGGTTTCTATTTGAATTTTTCATAACATTTATTTCCAAAAATAAGGCCTTACATATATGGACGATGGACTTAGAGAGTAGAAATGTGTTTGGGCGCTACTTTCATTACTTTTTTTTATAGCCCGAGCACTAGCATGAAACATTGTCTGTCATCGGAACTTCAGCACGAAAGTACACAGTTGTAAACTAATAATATTTTAAAATTGTTTCAAAATTAATTTTCTCATTTAAAAATCTCTTCTTACATAGATCTGATTATTGATCCCAAATACTCCTTTGTGGCGATGTTTCGTGATTTCCATATCTCTGAAAGGCTATTTAAAATAACAAATTATTCTTACTTATACTGAATTACTGCTAGAGATCTGCAGTGTTCTTTTAACATGTTGTTATACAACTATGGCGGAAATACATGATTTCACTTTTCCAGTAATTATGGAAAACGACTTCAAACAGAAAGCGAAATTAGACAAGGAATATGTGGGGCTTTTTTATGATACTAAAACTGGAATTTATAAAGCTTCAGAATCGGTTAGGATGTTCCTTCCATTCATAACAATTTAATTTCTTTTCAAACTTATTTTTAAAGAATTGCAAAACAATTTAAGGGAACAAAACACAAAAATCCTCAATATTTGTATTTTTTAAATGTTTTTTATTGTTTAAAATGACGTTTAAATCATATTTCTATCTTAATTATTAGAGGAAGTATTAATTTTTATATTTTGGTTAGTTTTCAAAATCTAGCTTTCAAGCAATGGTTGTTATGAATACGACTTCTTTTGAAAATGCATTTTTCTTCATGGTGGATTTTTTCATCATTTCTCCTATTTAATTTGTTATAACTCAAGAACCGTTTACGATTAATGGCTCAAACTTGAAACATATGTCTTTTTCAATTGTTTTGCTTTAATTTTGATTCAGCAAGTTTGAAAAAAAAAACTGCTTTTAAAAATATGATTTTTTAAATAAAAGTTATTTAATTTTTTTAATTTTTACTTTTTATTTAAATGTAAATTTTTAAAAATAAAAAATTTTAAAAATGCTGAATCAAAAATTAAAACTTATATTTATGTTTATTTGTATGGAAAACAATTGCTTTTCTATGAATAATATTTCAAGTTATAACGATTTTAATTTACCACATTTTTTAATTAAATTTTAATTTTTAAAAATAAAATTATAGGTTTTATGATGTGATTTTGTTTACTAATATGGTTTATCACCACAACAAAATTTTAACTCAATAAATAAACATTATTTTAAAATATATCCTGAACCCCCTTAAGAAACTTAGACTACACTCTAGTTTTTTAAACAGCAAGTTTTTCCCTATTTTCAATTTCTGAATATTACAAATTTTCACTCTCAGCCTTGCACGACACCAAAGACTGGTATAAAAATTAAATAAAATGAGTGTTATTTAGAAAAAATATAATGAATGATTTCTGATAAAACTTGGAATTATTATAAAGTACATTTAAGTATTTATAATTCGGTTACAAATGAATAAAGGTGTATAAATCATTAAATAGCCGATTTTTTGGAGTTTCTTGTTAGCTACGTCATACGCATACTTAAGTTGTTGAAGATTTATAAATGTTCTATTCTCCGGATATGAATGACGTCATTTTATATAAAATAAGAGTTTGTCTTTTTGCGATTCAAATTTAACTAAAATGCGATCCAAGAAATGCATTAAATTGCAATCATTGCGATGCATATTTCCCACACCCTTTGTTATGTCATGTACACTTAAAGTTAAAATTTAAAGATGTACACGACATACGTTGTGTTTTCACTCTCCCCAAGTATTTATTTACAATGGAAGTACAGCGAGACGCCATTGCTGGGCGCAGTTTTCCCAGTAAACACATGATTTATTCCCGCCCTGACGCTGTGATTGATTACTCAATCATTGTTACTCGCTAATCACGGCGTTTGCTCATAGAAGTTTGACGTGCGTGTTGTAGTGGTTTAAAAATGAACACTCACTGTTACGATCCTTTTACTTTATTTATGCATCAAAACAGACAGCGCAGATTCTGACCCTACTTCTTCGCTCCGACAGTATTTCACTTTTGGTTAAATATTGATTTTTTTCAAAAAAAAAATTTGTAAATTTTCAAGATTTAAAAGTTACGTTAGCTATTTTTTACTTGCTATACAAAAGTGTCTAACTGCTATTCAAAACTGACTTTGTATAGCAGTTACTGCTATGCAACTTTCTTTTTCTAAATCGACTCCTGTAATTGTTTTATAAGTCTAAAATTTTTGTCTTTGAAAATATCATTTTCCAAATAGTCGTCGTAATTCGTTAAATTACGATTTTTTTTTTTTTAACTATTTGAGAAACTTGTTGTTGTTCTCGGTAGAGAATTGGGAAATCTGAAATATATCTGAATCTTTTATTAACTATTTGGGAAAATAGTTGTTGTTCTCGGTAGAGAATTGGGAAATCTGAAGTATATCTGAATCTTTTAATTGGTTGAATTCTGCAACTTATTATATTTTAATTCGTTTTCTGATTGGTTTATGTTTAATGTCTAGAAATGAAATACTTCTGGTTTTTATTTTATTCGTTTTTTGATTGGTCTATGTTTAATGTCCAAAAATGGAATACTTCTGTTGCCACAATGACAAAAAAGTATTAAAAACTACAAAAAAAAAAAAAAAAAATATATATATATATATATATATATATATATATATATATATATACAGGGTGTTTCGCTACCAGACCGACAAACTTTGAGGGATGATAGTAGACACGAAGACAAACATTATTAAATAGGAAACCATGGGGCGCAAACGTCTTCTGTAGGAGTTAGGGGCCATTAAAAATTGAGGTCCAAAATTTCAAACGATGATAAAAAACGGAAAAAAGGATCGATTCGTTTGCGGTTTTTACTAAAATCATTCTTTATATCACGATTTCTTTAGAAAAAAATTTTAAAGGTTACGTTCAAAAATTGTCGATAGAGGGCGCTTTAGACTTTAGAGTAATGAACAACTATTTTTTACCGTTATTTTGTGCATGGGGTTGGAATTATTCTAAAGTTTAGACTTTAACTTAAATTTTAAGCCCAAAATCAGAAACATTGGGATCGGGTAACTAGCGAAAATTAAACTGTGAACAGAGGGGGAAATTTTAAACGCTCATAAATATTGGACAAACAAAATCGATTTTGTTGCAGTTTGCTTGTAAGTCATTAACTTGGTAATTATTTTATTCAAAATGACGTACAGCTTTGGTGTCCTCATTTTTTGATAGAGGGCGCTTCCGACACATCTTTGACATTTCAAAGGCATTACTCCTGGGTGTTTTACTACCAGACGATCATACTTCCAGGAAGTGTTAGGGATACGAAGACGACTTGGAATCATATAGAAATGTAACGTTGGAAATGCATTTTTTGCAAGTTACGGTTAAAGGAAGCAGAGAAAAAAGTAACAGAAACCGCAGAGAAAGAGCGACACGTTAATGTGACAGAAAACAGTTTATTTAAAGGTTTTACTAGAAAAGGTGTTTGAAATTACGACCAGAAGTAGTCCGGCAAGTTTGACAGCGACGGTAGATGGCGCTAAATGGTAATGCGCCTGCGCAGAGATCACTTTGAAGTGATCATTCGCGAACCGGTTCCAAAGGTAGCAGAATGAAGTATTTGAACGATGAACAGCACGATAGGGCTCCTCCACATTTTACGAATGACGTTTGCCGACACTTCAAAGTAACATATGGACAGTGGTGGATAGGTCGTGGTAGCCCGCTTCATTGGCCTGCCAGATCGCCGGATCTATCATGTATGGACTTCTTTTGCTGGGGTCAAATGAAAAATTGGGTGTATGAGACTCCCGTACCATCAGTTGAAGACCTCGCAGCTGGTATTTCTGTAGCTGCCAGAAAACTATCAGAGCTGCCAGAAATCTTTCAAAGCGTGAGGAATTCGGCGTGACGCCACTGTCAAGCATACCGGACTACTTCTGCTCGTAATTTTAAACACCTTTTCTAGTAAAACCTTTAAATAAACTGTTTTTTTTTTTTTTTCACATTAATGTGTCGCTCTGCTGTTTCTGTTACTTTTTTCTCTGCTTCCTTTAACCGTAACTTGCAAAAAATTCATTTCCAATGTTACATTTGTATGTGACTCCAAGTCGTCTTCGTATCCCTAACACTTCCTGGAAGTATGTTGGTCTGGTAGTAAAACACCCAGGAGTAATGCCTTTGAAATGTCAGACATGTGTCGGAAGCTCCCTCTATCAAAAAATGAGAGCACCAAAGCTATACGTCATTTTGAATAAAATAAATACCAAGTTAATGACTTACACGCAAACTGCAACAAAATCGATTTGTTTGTCCAATATTTATGAGCGTTTAAAATTTCCCCCTCTGTTCACAGTTTAATTTTCGCTAGTTACCCGATCCCAATGTTTCCGATTTTGAGCTTAAAATTTAAGTTAAAGTCTAAACTTTAGAATAATTTCAACCCCATACACAAAATAGTGGTAAAAAGTAACTGTTCGTTACTCTAAAGTCTAAAGCGCCCTCTATCGACAATTTTTGAACATAACCTTTGAAAAATTTTTCTAAGAAAAACGTGATATAAAGAATGTTTTAGTGAAAACCGCAAACAAATCCACCCTTTTTTCCGTTTTTTATCATCGTTTGAAATTTTGGACCTCAAACTTTAATGGCCTCTAGCTCCTACAGAAGACGTTTGCGTCCCATGGTTTCCTGTTTAATAATGTTTGTATTCATGTCTACTATCATCCCTCAAAGTTTGTCGGTCTGGTAGCGAAACACCCTGTATATATATATATATATATATATATATATATATATATATATATATATATATATACAGGGTGTATCTAAACTACTGGGCAAAACTTTAAGGGGTGATAGTACACACCAAGACAAATAATATTAAATGGGAAACTAAGGGTCCCAAACGTCTTCCGAAGGAGATAGGCGCCATCAAAGTTTAGGCTCCAAAATTTCAAATGATTTTAAAAAACGGAAAAATTGGTCGATTCGTTTGCGGTTTTCACGAAAATTATTCTTTATGTCAGTATTGTCTTAAAATAAATTATAAAGGTAAATTTCAAAAAATGCCGATAGAGGGCGCTTTAGACTTTGGAGTAACGAGCAATTATTTTTTACCGTTATTATTTGCATCTCATTAAATTTTTTTAGAAGTTTAGACATAAACTTAAATTTGAGCTCAAAATCTGTGGTTAAGTAGCGCAAACTGAACTGTGTTCAATGGGAGTGGGTAGGTTGAAATTTCAAATGATTGTAAAAAACAGAAAATTTGGTCAATTGATTTGCGGTTTTCACTAAAATTATTCTTTATGTCAGTATTGTCTTGAAAATAAATTATACAGATAAATTTCAAAAAATGTCGATAGAGGGCGCTTTAGACTTTGGAGTAACGTACAACTATTTTTTACCGTCATTTTTTGCATCTCATTAATTTTTTTTAGAAGCTTAGACATAAACTTAAATTTTGTGCTGAAAATCTGAATCGTTGAGAGTGGTTAAATAGCACAAACTGAACTGTGTTCAATGGGGGTGGGAAGGTTCAAGTTTCAAATGATTACACAAAACGGAAAAATTGGTCGATTCGTTTGCGTTTTTCTCTAAAATCATTCTTTAATCAGTATTTCCTTAAAAATAAATTTAAACATAAATTTCAAAAAATTCCGTTAGAGGGCGCCATAAACTTTAGAGTAACCAACAGCAATTTTTAACTGTTATTCATTGTATCTAATTAAATACTTGCAAAAGTTTAGACTTAAATTTTGAGCTCAAATTCTGAATCGTTGGGAGGCGTTAAGAAGCGCAAACTGAACTGTGTTCAGGAGTTCAAATGTTACTCTGCCCACCCCATGAACACAGTTCAATTTTTCGCTACTTAATTAATCACAACGATTCAGATTTTGAGCTCAAAATTTAAGTCTAAGCATTTAAAACATTTATTTAGATAGAAAAAATAACGGTTTAAAATAATTGTTGGTTACTCTAAAGTTTAAGGCGCCCTCTAACGGAATTTTTTGAAATTTATCTTTAAAATTTATTTTCAAGGAAATACTGACATAAAGAATGGTTTTAAAGGAAACCGCAAACGAATCGACCAATTTTTCCGTTTTTTATAATCATTTGAAATTTGAACCTCCCCACCCCCATTAAACACCGTTCATTTAACGCTACTTAACCAATCTCAACGATTTAGATTTTCAGCACAAAATTTAAGTTTATGTCTAAGCTTCTAAAAAAATTCAATGAGATGCAAAAAATGACGGTAAAAAATAGTTGTACGTTACTCCAAAGTCTAAAGCGCCCTCTATCGACATTTTTTGAAATTTATCTGTATAATTTATTTTCAAGACAATACTGACATAAAGAATAATTTTAGTGAAAACTGCAAATCAATTGACAAATTTTTCTGTTTTTTACAATTATTTGAAATTTCAACCTACCCACTCCCATTGAACACAGTTCAGTTTGCGCTACTTAACCACAGATTTTGAGCTCAAAATTTAAGTTTATGTCTAAACTTCTAAAACAAATTTAATGAGATGCAAATAATAACGGTAAAAAATAGTTGCTCGTTACTCCAAAGTCTAAAGCGCCCTCTATCGGCATTTTTTGAAATTTACTTTTATAATTTATTTTCAAGACAATACTGACATAAAGAATAATTTTCGTGAAAACCGCAAATGAATCGATCAATTTTTCCGTTTTTTATAATCATTTGAAATTTTGGACCCTAAACTTTGATGGCGCCTACCTCCTTCGGAAGACACTTGGGACCCTTAGTTTCCCATTTAATATTATTTGTCTTGGTGTGTACTATCACCCCTTAAAGTTTTGCCCAGTAGTTTAGATACACCCTGTATATATATAATTTAAAACAAATTTAGATACAGGTTTCAAACAAGTTGCATTTAAAAGTAATTTTTTTTGCTTTATACGACGGTGTAAAAAATGAAAATGTGTGATGTTCAGAAGTTTTAAAATTTGCAGTGCCGAAAGTTGTTAAATTGAAATTTCATTTAATATTTGTTTATGATTGGCCCAGGAATATTAACGTGTCTCTAAGTGTCCAGGCATATTAATATGACTCTGTTATAACGTAAGCTACGTTTTGATCATGATAAAAATGATATTATTATTATTTTTTTTAAATATAGAAATCATTTATGTCTAAAATTATAGTCTTTGAAAATATTATTTTCCAAATAGTCGTTGTAATTTGTTATATTACAATTTTTAAAAAAACTTTCTTTACTGAAATTCATTTAGAGCAATTCCATCTCAGCTCAGGCAGGACATGTCAAATCACCATCACAGATTTTTTTCAAAAAAATTCAGTAGTTAGAATTAAGTGATTTATAAAATTTCCTAAAAGGATTTTTCCCTAAAAAAATTATTTCTCTGATTACAGCACTTTAAAGTTCATCATAAAATTGACAGTTTTCAGAAAAACTGAAAAACGCTTCATTTTGAAATGAACACAATACCAAACATATTCAACATATTCAGTCAATTTATTTTTTATAAACAGTTATTAAACTGAATTTTACTTTGGCATAGTTTTAAAAAATATAGTGACATTTTTACTTAATTAAAAAAATTAGATTTTAAGTACAAAAAATATAATTATTAGTGAATTTAAGATATTTTTTCGGAATGAAAAAAAAATATTTTAAAGCTAAACATTGATGGCAATCCAAAGACCTTTAATGGAAGGTTTACAGCAAATTTTATTTTAACTCTAAGGTGCTTACAACTTTTGTAATTCAATTTTAAATTATGCAAAATTTCGTAAAATCACTACTTTTGAAATGCAATTTCTCAAAAACACCATTTTTTAAAAATCTGATAATATGCTCAATTCATACCTTATTAGTCTCGAATAAATACCTTACAAGCAAATCGTGTGTTTTTGCTTAGAAAATTTTATATGATTTTTTGAAAATAACATGTTGTGTGTATTTTTCAACAGACCACAAAGGCAAGCTCTTCCTTATTTAACCGAACTTGTAATGTAATTAATATTTCAAACTAAAAAATACATCACTAGTACATAATTATTACTGTTAAATTATAGCTAATCATTTGCTTAAATTTAAAATTGCGTAAAATACAGTCAATAATAAAATTAGTATTGATCATATGTCATTTCATTCCATACTCATAAAGTGCTAAATTCATCTACAGTGTGTTAAATATTTTGTTATATAGTATGGATATAATATATTAAAATGCAAATACATACATTACAATTGAATTAGATTTTTTTTCAAGTTTAGTTTTTTTCCAATTAGTTTTTTTTTTCTCAGAAAACCGGAAGATCAAGCTTTTTCTTATTTCTCTGTATTTATAATAATATTTTTTTATGGAAAAATAATAATATGCACATTATTATGGCAGATAAATATAAGCTAATCTTCAAAAATTCCTATTCATAAAATTAAATAAGCCAAACCCCTTTAAAAAAAATCTACGCTTGTGATTCATTTTGACTTTGCTGAAAATTACTCACTAATACTGCCAAATGAAGTACAAAGCTACCACTGGCAGAATATACAGGTATCGTTAGTTACCTGCACAGCATACTTTAGAGAAGAAATTAAGAGTTTTATCATAGTTTCTGATGATTAATCATGCTGTTTGTGACATAGAAAAAGTAAAAAAAAGAATTATTTAAGTTGTACCAATTACAAACACTGGAATCACCTGTGTATATATCAGATGGAACTGGAGCACATTTTAAAAACAAGTATCAGTTTTATGAATTGCACAAAAATAAAATTGTACTGAAGTAGAGGATATTTTCAGGTACTGGCCATGTTAAAAGTTCATGTGATGCTATTGGGGACTGTGCAACAAAATGTAATCTCCAAAAGGAGCCAATAAAAGCTATCCAAAATTCTGTCTTATTTGTTGCAGAACTATCTTCTCTGCTAAAAAATAACATTCTAGTCCATCCAGACAGAAATATTATTCAATCCTATAGAACTAATAATGAGAAAGAATATACTAATGCAAAATCTATTGTTGGTATTAGATATAAACATTATAGGGTGATTGTAAATAATGAAAATTATATGGAACGAGCAAGTAAAAATGAATTGACAAAAGTTGAAACCTTCAGCCAAATGAAAAGACAATATTCAATACAGTTTCCAAATCGGTGATTTCATTGGATGCATTTATGAAAATAATTGGTGGATAGGACAAATCAATGGTATATCAATCGCAAGAACTAAATGACATTAAAGTATCATTCATGTACCCAATATGGTCCATAGATAAAACATTCCAGTGGCCAAAAGAATCTGGAAAGAAAAAATATGAATGTGCATTACCATTGGAAAATGTGCTTCTAGAAAAAGAAAAACCAGTTACAATAGGACAATCTGAGCGACTTCATACCTTCAACGATAAGGAGTTGAAGTTAATTTAAGAAACCTTCACTACCTAATTCTTCTCTTATGTATGTATTTGCACATTAATATATTATATCCATACTATATAACAAAATTTTTACACACTGTAGATGGATTTAACACATTCATGAGTATGGAATGAAATGACATATGATCAATACTAATTTTATTATCTGCTGTATTTTACGCAATTTTAAATTTAAGCAAATGATTAGCTATAATTTAACAGTAATAATTATGTACTAGTGATGTATTTTTTAGTTTGAAATATTAATTACATTACAAGTTCGGTTAAATAAGGAAGAGCTTGACTTTGTGGTCTGTTGAAAAATACACACAACATGTTATTTTCAAAAAATCATATAAAATTTTCTAAGCAAAAACACACGATTTGCTTGTAAGGTATTTATTAGAGACTAATAAGGTATGAATTGAGCATATTATCAGATTTTTAAAAAATGGTGTTTTTGAGAAATTGCATTTCAAAAGTAGTGATTTTACGAAATTTTGCATAATTTAAAATTGAATTTCAAAAGTTGTAAGCACCTTAGAATTAAAATAAAATTTGTTGTAAAACTTCCATTAAAGGTCTTTGGATTGCCATCAATGTTTAGCTTTAAAATATTTTTTTTCATTCTGAAAAAAAATCTTAAATTCACTAATAATTATATTTTTTGTACTTAAAATCTAATTTTTTTAATTAAGTAAAAATGTCACTATATTTTTTAAAACTATGCTAAAGTAAAATTCAGTTTAATAACTGTTTATAAAAAATAAATTGACTGAATATGTTGAATATGTTTGGTATTGTGTTCATTTCAAAATGAAGCGTTTTTCAGTTTTTCTGAAAACTGTCAATTTTATCATGAACTTTAAAGTGCTGTAATCAGAGAAATAAATTTTTTAGGGAAAAATCCTTTTAGTAAATTTTATAAATCACTTAGTTCTAACTACTGAATTTTTTTGAAAAAAATCTGTGATGGTGACTTGACGCATATCAGTACTGTCTGCCTGAATTGAGATGGAATAGCTCTTTAGTCATTTTTTTTGTATATCAAATTTATGGTGGGCGTTATTTTTGTTTATTTATTTATTTCTAGACTGAATGTATCCGAATAATTAACTATTTTAATTTATTGAGGAATGAGTTATACATATGACTAAAAATTGGTTTCCTTTTGCGTATAAGAATCAACACACTGTTAAAAATGTCCTGAAAAAATAGCTTTGATTTTAGAGACTTTCAATTTTCTAACAAATGAGGACGCCACATAAATGTCTATGAAGCGTTCTGATTGGTCCGAAAATGGATAGTCTTTAAAAACAGAGGTAATTTTACACGATATTTTTCTCTTTTTTCAGCAATTTGGATTCTTTTCGCGGACAAATATTTAAGCTTTACTATTATTTTTAACACGATCAAACTGATTGGTAAAGTTATCATACGAATTAATTATTTCCAGCTGAGCGAAAAATTGCCCAGGCCGGGAATCAAACCCGGATACTTGGCTTACAAGGCCAATACTTCTGGGGTTATCTGAGCGAAAAATTCCAGCCGGCTATCGCCCAGATAGCTTAACAGGTAAAGCATTGGCCTTGTAAGCCAAGTATCCGGGTTCGATTCCCGGCCTGGGCAATTTTTCGCTCAGCTGGAAATAATTAATTCGTATTTAAGCTTTAGTTAATCTTACAATTAGTTTTAAAAAATCATTTTCCAAATAGTCGTTGTAATTTGTAAATAGTCCAGTAACTTTAGCCAAAAAAAGGATCTTTCTTCGGAAAATTTTTTAATAAAGGTTTTTTTCACAGAAAGTTTTGTTATGCCATTTTAAACGATATCTTAAAAGTCCCCGACATTCTGCTGTACACTTCCCTCCTTTTGGAGGGGATTTGGGGGTAAAAGGTGGCAAAATATACATTTAATTGTATGAGCAAGTGATATATCATTTCCGATGTATTTTTTAACGTTGAATCGAATGAAACTAAAACCAAGTTGATACGACCAATAGTTTCTGAGTTATAACAGTTTTTATATTTTGAAAAATTCAAACATTTTATGTACACATTATTCAAAAGAACAACCTTTTTTTTTAGTTAGAATCTCATAAGCCAAATATCACGATCAATATGACTAGTAGTTCCCAGTTGCATGGGCGTCCATACGTGTGGGGAAGGGGGTGCTCCCCCCCCCCTCCCCCGGCTCGCGTTTCTATACATTTTTATTTTTAAACAAATATTTATAACGTTTTTGCAGAAAACATGACTGTTGAACTAATTTTTCTTTCAAGAGCTCAACGTATCCTCCATTCCTATGTAAGAGACTTTTGTAATTGTAAAGTTGTTTTTGCAGTTGTATCCTCCATACATCTAATTTCATAGCTGTACGATGCTTATAGGGGTTTTCGAAAAAGAAAGGAATGGGACGGTCGACTGTTCTCATTCCATCGGTCGTGTTTTACTGAGAGCAAGTGCCCACATGCATAGACTCATTTAAATTTAAGACACTGTCAGTATCCTGTCCATAAACAGATAAAGGGAAATTCTTTTAAGGTTCCTCGTTTTTCACGAAAGCGTGAGAGAATGGTGGAAAACTATTAAAAGGTCTGACAAATTTTTTGGGGGACCTTCAAGTGATATGGTAATTGAACTGTCACTCATGAAGTCCTCAAAGATTCAAGGAGGCTTCGTGCGTGGAAGGAGCACAAAAGAAAGTGTTTTAACAAAGTTTGTTATTGGGTTAGTAAGTGCAATCAACATTTATGAAGAAAATAAAAAGTTCTGTGATGTTTCCTTTGCAAGTGAAGAACAATATGTGGATGCACGGGAATCTCGAATAAAGCGGGACCAAGACGACGTAAACAGAGTATCAGAGTGGTTTTATGTCCACAATCCTTTCCAAAGTATACAAGTGATTATGTCCATTGCAACAGAGATTACAGGTGATGTGGAAAAAATAAACTGCTATGATGCACTGAACGTTGGTGCAACTATAATGGCAAAAAGGGTCGGTGGCAATTTTCATGAGATGAAAAATTCACGAGCCGAACGAGTTCTTTCTCTTCAAACAATGAACAGTCATATAACAGTGCATGATATTACCGTACCTGTAGATCCATTGTTGCTGTTTCAAAGAATTTGTATCATGAAGAGATCCTACATCGAGCTCCGTGAATGTTTGAAGTTTGAACTAGCTCCTTACCCAGTAGCCCTTTTCGATGAAATTCGAATGAGAAAAATAAAAAATGTCATCCTTATTCAACAGCTTCAGTCCCATAGATGTCCATTCTGATTTTGAAAGAGCGAACTACATTGTTGATGGGGGATATTTGCTTCATCGAGTAGTCTGGCATCAAAGTGATTTTTTCGGGGTTATTTCTGATAAATATGTGAAGTATGTTGAAAAAGACAACGGTCGAAACACTATCCTTGTATTTGATGATTATAGTAATCTTCAGAAAAGTGTCAAAGCCGTAAAGCAATTTCGTCGTTACTCGAAAATGGCATCAACAGAGATTCTTTTTAATGAAAACATGACTGCGACAGTTAGCCAAGAAAAATTCCTCTACCACGCAAAAAAAAAGTAGGTTGATTTATTTGCTCTCTGAAATATTTAAATCCATCAGTGTACGTGTCAAGCATGCAAAAGATGATGCAGATGTCCTCATTGTTGAAACAGCACTCAAGACCGCAAAAACTAGCAAAAATACCACTGTTATTATTGGAGAAGATATTGATTTACAGGTAATCATGGCTGCTCGAACACCACCAAACTTGGGATTTTTTTTCTTCAAGCCAGGTAAAAGCCAGGTGGAGGAAAAAATTTACTCTTCAAGAAATTTGGAAGGAAGATACAGGGAATATATTTTATTCCTCCATGCTTTTTCTGACTGCGATGGAACATCTTCTTTTTTTCAGAAAGGAAAATCAGCAGTGATGAAATTAATACAAAAGCGTCCAGATTTACAAGATGCAATACAAATTTTCAATCAAAATAACGTTTCTCGTGCACTAATTGCTGAGAATGGCATCAAAATTTTTCTAGGCATTTATGGTGCCTCTTCTAAGGAAAAATCTCTAGATGATTACCGGTATGTACACTTAACCAAACCAGTCACAAAGAATAAAGCGGTCAATTTAAATACCCTACCTCCTACTTCAAGTGCAGTAAGACAATATTTATTTCGAGTATATTACCACGTCATATAGACATGGCTTGATAACGAACTGGATCCTCAGGAATGGGGTTGGGTTATAAAGGATATTTTTATAGTTCCCATATGAACAACCCAGCCACCCGCCCCAGATTCGCTTTTGAACATGATTTTCTGTTCATGCTCCAAAGGTTGCGGCAGTGCATGCGGATGCCGAAAATTGGGTGTACACTATTCTATAGCATGCGGAAATTGTCGTGAAAAGTCTTGTTTAAATATTGCACAGTAGAGGGGATCTCTGATAGGGATATCATAATTGGCAGCGAAGAATTAGAAGTGACAGATATTGATGATCAAAAACAATTATGAAGAAGTGTCTACATTTTAGAGTAGAAAAAGGTAAATATAATAAACGTTTTCTTTATAAAGTAATGTTTTATATGTTCTATAATGTAATGTCTAATGTAACGTTAATAATGAATGTTTAGATTTAAAATGAAAGGAAAAAAACTCATTAATCATTCATACGTACATAAAAAATTTGAATTTTTTTAAAATATATAAAAACTCCAATAACTCAGAAACTATTGGTCGTAACAACTTGATTTTAGTTTCATTCGATTCAGCGTTAAAAAAGACATGCAAAATGATATATCACTTGCCTATATAGCTTAATTAATATTTTGACCCCCAGAAGGGGGGAAGCGTACAGCAGAATGTCGGGGACTTTTGAGATATCATTTATAATGACATAATAAATCGCTCTGTGAAAAAAACCCTTTATTAAAAAATTTTCCGATGGAAAATGCTAAAGTGACTGGACTAAAAATTATATATTTAAAAAAAAATAATTAGCAAATATTAAACATATTAATGTTTTTAATTTTATAAAAATATTAAAAATTCTGAAACAAAATCAATATTTCAAAAAAATTTTGAAAAATTTAAATTTTCCTTAAAGTTAATTAAATAGTAATAATGATAATCTTTTACAAACTCTTTACAATTCCCGAGGAGTATCTAGAAGCTAATGTCAACCAAACTACTCTATGCGCATTATCCTAACTAAAGGCACAAAATTAGAAAGGGCAAAATAAGTTTTATATATTATATATATTTCATTTTTTAATTAATTTTTCAATTAATTTTCAGCAGTGAAATTACGCTTGAAATTCTTGAATACATAATACGTGAATTTTCACATTATTAGCTAAGCGTAGAACCTACTCATAATGAAATATATAAGATGAGGGGTTGTATGCATATATCCATTGATTAGTGTCAATAGAATACACAATATGGCACATACTACTATATATGGATAAAACCTTTATGTTTTTGCTTCATTTTGGGAACAACGGATTTTGAACTTATTCTATAGATGATTACTTTCAGAATTTTCAAGTTATGATTTTGGGACTTTTACAAAAGTTACTCTATACACTTATCTAACACAATATGCAAATAAATTTTTACATCGTTGACGCATGCGCAATTAAGAATTATTTAGTAAACCTGCTCATTTTTCATACAATTTCTATTATTTTTAATTCTAATTAAAGGGAATTGTGTATAATGTTGTTTGTCATATTTTCAGAAAAGAACATTATTTTTTATGAAGAACTAGACAAATTGTAAGGAAAATGCCTGGAAAAATTTGGGACTGTTTTTATAAAAACCTGAATTTCTGTACGAGTATACGTGCTATCCACTTTAAAATGAACACAGTTTATTACAATAAGCCACTTAATCATAATCTGTAGTTTGATCGCTTTTGCTACATTTGTTTTTGACAGGGTCATTCAAAAGATATTCATTCTTTTTAATTTGTTGACGGTCCCCCATGGAGTTTCCTAAAAGAAATCTTCACGGTAACATATGACCTATACTATTATGCTTACACACCTGCAGTTTCAGGAAAATTCTTCATATATTTTTCTAGACATTTAACAAAATGTCTAAAATTGCAAGTGGCTGGACACCTTTGGCCATGTAGTGTATATATACAGGGCTCCCAAATAAACATCAGAATTTTATTAGCGGAATTTCCTTTTTAAATTTATCTTGCAAATTGCCGAGAAACTATTTTTAGAATTTAATTCTAGCGCAAATTCTGTAGAAATCTATCATGAAAATTTCTGTTTAAAAAAAAATTATGTTCAGTTCGCGGACCATTTGGAAGCCCTGTATATATTTTAAATGTTGGTTGCAATTTATATATTTTTTTCTTTTGTCGAATATTTATTTCCTAATTCATGCCTAAAATAGTTTTTTATTACAAATTCAACGTATTTATGTTTCGATTTTTTTAGTGTTATAAAAAAAAAAAAAAAAAAAAAAAAAAAAAAATGTAATTTAACATTAGAAGTTTAAATTTTTGAATGTTTGTAATTTAAAAACTTACCCTCCAAATGAAATTTCGTTTTAAGACATACGTAGTTTGAAACAAAGATTTAAAATCTATTTTCAAAATTGAGTAATGTTATTAAAAAAGGGGGGGGGGAACAGAGTTTGGTCTAGTTTTAATTTGCATATTGCCTCATAAGAACATTTTATGTACAATGTTTGAAATTAGACTTTATATCTAATCGTTTGTACCTGTAACCAGTGGCACCAACTTATATGGGCCCAAGGGGTGCGAGCCCACATAATAATTTGATATCTCCAACCACTCATTATTAATTTAACCCACCCAATATTTTTAGATTTTTGTTTAAAATTTTTTGAGCACACCCAATATTTTTCAAAAGTTGGCG
Organism: Maratus speculifer; assembly: GCA_964019185.1. Lineage (NCBI taxonomy): Eukaryota > Metazoa > Arthropoda > Arachnida > Araneae > Salticidae > Maratus > Maratus speculifer. The sequence continues at coordinate 182,770,052 of OZ025296.1, read as the reverse complement.
CCACTGCCTGTAATTATCTTCAATTATACTTAATTACAGAATTAGTAGGGGTTGTTCACTCTTTTTATTCAACGACTGAACAAAAACTAGTCATTTCCTCTGTTTATTTTCCGCTTCTACTTAGTGGGGTTTTTTTCTCTAAAACTATTGCTATTTAAAAAAATATCTAATGCCCAAATCTGTTCAAAATAACATTTATTTATCTAAAATGCAATAATCAGGTGAAAAATTAAAAATAAATAAATAAATAAATAAATATTGGTAGCGTTTTAAATTAGGTGTTAAAATTGTACTTCTTTTTAAAGTTTTGAAAGGGTGTGTGTGTGTTGAGTGCCATTAATGTGCCCTTTTTTGTAATAATAATAATAAATGACAGGAGAATATGAAAAAGTTTAATGCCCCTAGCCTAATTCACAATAAGATGCGTGAATCATGCAGCATAAGATTATTGAATGAAACCTGTAAAAGTACTTTTTCAACAATAAAAGTATTGATGCATAAAAGTAGTTTCTAAACATTACTCAGTAAAAATTTTAATTTCTTGATTCCTTGCGACATTTTATGTCTAAATAGGATTTGTTACATGCACTATACTGGTGTTGCACAATCTTTTTGCCAGAAAGTTGTTCGACATAACAATATTTTATAAATAATTTTTGACTTATTTAATAGCAAAATTTGTCATTTAATTAAAAAAAAAAAATTCTGTATGAAAATAGTGGTATCTTGGTGGACTGCGAGCCACCGGTTGTGCATCCCTTACGCTATATAATCATTAATCATCCGACACTTTCAATTTTTGACATTTTGTCGAATATTTAAAAATATATTTGTCGTATTTTCCTTCAGGATTATGAAGACTATCTTTGACTTCGCATTTATCAACGGCAATTTAATCAAAATAACAATTTGTAGACCAACGAAAAATATGAAAAAAAAATTCATTAATATGCGTGATTTATGCCTTTCCTCTTTTATAGTAGCAAGGGGATAAACCCGGATTACAAAATATAAGTGAAACGACACTTTTTTTTTAAATTATTTATAACATTTAATATGTTTCCTACATTTAACATTTTTGTAGAATTCCCATTAAAAATGATAAAAATCATAGCTATAGGAAAAATAGCCATAAAGCATTCAAATTAAGTTTAAAAATTTATTATAAATGATACTTCTTATTTAATCTTGCGTCAGGAGTTTACACGCAAATAAATCAACAAAGATAATTATTTACAAACAGTCTTTTGATTCTGCTTATTTCAGAAATTTATGTATCTTAAATCCGTGTTTTATTTATATTTTTCTGCTTCATTTATTGATTGATTATTATTTTAATTTCATTAATGAAATATCAGTTGGAAACAAATGCTAAACTGTTTATATTAATTTAAATGAAGTTGATTTATTATTCGTAATCGTCTGCACGCAACAGTTAAAAAAATCATGCTTGAAATTTATATTCAAAACAATTTAAATTCAGTAAATTGCAATTCAGTTTTAAAGTAGATTTCTTTTTAAAGTGCATTTTTTTAACCCTAATTCGACAGTGTAAAAATTGAAAATATGCTATAATAAGAAGTATAAAAATTTACTGTAAAAGTTCAATTTAATCTTTTGCCGTTGCTGCTGTCAAAATGCAGTCAGCGTTACGCATGGACCGTTTGTTCTTTTTAGGTGCGTTCATAATTATGTAAATACGTAGCACCAATAGTTGTCGTTCAGTCCGTCCGCATATAACAACACAAAAACTACCCAACAGAATCGTTTGAAATTTAATAGGTAAATATTACATAGGTATTTATTACATAATTTTGTCGAGTCATTTCAATTTTTATGAAAATCGGATGCATAGATCGATTACAAGGACAATCAAAAGTATTCCACTCCATTACGGACAGTGGGGGGAAAAGTTTCACATTCTAATCGTTTGAAATTTAAAATACATATTTATTACATAATTTTCTTGAGTTATTTCGAATTTTTTGAAAATCGAATGCATAGATCAATTACAGGGCCAATCAAAAGTACTCCATTACATTACGGTCAACGGAGAAAAATTTTTCAAATGCATTTTACACGTTTGAAATTTAAAATACATAATTATTACATAATTTTGTCGAGTTATTTCAAATTTTATGAAAATCGGATGCATAGATCAATTACAGGGACAATCAATATTATTCCGTTACATTACGGTCAATGAGAAAAAATGTTTTAAATGCATTTTAATGGTGTTTTACTCATTCGAACATAATAAAACTGATATGCATCTCTAAAGTACATATTATAATATACATTTTGCATAATCTGTGGTGCAAGGAACATTTGTTATTGATTTACAAGGCCACATTACAAGGTCAACCGATATTGCATAAATAACAAACTGCGCATGCGTGTGGACTTAGATTGAAATTCTCTCCGTTAGAAAAATTCTACGTACAGGGTTACCATATTGGCCCTTTTATCTTATCAGGTGTGACATTTTCATCCCATATTATATTATTATTATTTTATTTTTATTGACAAACACTGCTTTAGAAATAGCTTCATGTGATTTTCTAGTATTTATTAGTAAAGCAATTAAGAAATTGTTTATTACTCAACAGAATTAAATTTTGCAATGAGCTTATCAATGAGTAATTTAAATTTATTACTAATAAAAAATGTAGCTGCAAATATATATTATTGCTTTCCTTTATGTATAGTATTCCTTTTATAATGCAAATATATATTATTCCTTTATATTATATATATAAAATCCCTCCGTGTATAACGATTCCGGGGTCAACCCATCCACGAGAAAAAACACTTATTGTGACCAATGACAAATTCCATTGTGAAAAGTTATCTCCGATTTTAAAGGCTATCAATTTTTTGTCCAATGCAAACGTTCCAGAGTCGTAATGGAGCGTTCGCATTTGTCAGATTTACAGTTTGAGCTCTAAATGACGTCACTACATTTTACTGTGCTTTGAAATCTTTTCCCTATTTCAAAAACAATATTCACTCTGTTAAAAATTTGACTCATTTGCTGCAGCATCACCCCACCGCTTTTATAGAAAACGATTACTTTGCTGTGTTATGGAGCATTCTCATTGGTCATAAAAGAGACATTCTATAAAAGCTGTGGAGTGACGCTGCAGTAAATGGGTCAAATTTTTAGCAGTACACTGTTAAAAATTTGACCCTTTTGCTGCATCATCACTCCCCAGCTTTTATAGAATACACTGTAAGTAACACACACAAAGTAACCGTTTTCTATAAAAGCGTTGGAGTGATGCTGCAGCAACTGTTAAAAATTTGACCCATTTGCTGGAGCATCACTCCACTGCTTTTATATAAAACGGTTACTTTACTGTGATATAAAGCATTCTCATTGGTCATAAAAGAGATATTCTATAAAAGCGGTGGAGTGACGCTGCAGCAAATGGGACAAATTTTTAGCAGTGTAATACGGTAAAGTAAATCATTTTCTATAAAAGCTGTGTAATGACGATGCAGCAAAACAGTCAAATTTTTAACAGTGTTTAATTAAAACTTTTTATTTAAGAAAGGCGAAGGTGCGTTTTAAATACAATATTGTTAGAATTTTTATATTCGTGTTGCTTTATATATTTATTTTTATTTATATTTATTTATTTATTTATTTTTTACAGCCATGAATGACTTCATTGTCACATAACGAATCACGATTGTTTACTCTTTATTGTTGACATTTGTTTTCGATCTTATAAAGTATTTTCTTTTAAGTATTAGCTAATGGTATAAAATAGTTAATTCACAAATGTTTTAAAATAGCATTATTAGTGCATGTTTCGCATTATTAATGCATGTTAATTTGCATGTTTTTTGTGAAATAATTACTGTAATTTTGTGAGTGAAATTCATTAGCTGTATATTCTATGCCATTATTTTACCCATTCAATTAATAATTTGGCTACCCTCTCATATTCGTCTGGAAATGGCCAAAATGAGAAAATTTTTGATACATTTTGGATATTTTTATTATTTTCCCTCAATATTTTAAAATATTTTTTGGCTGTAGTTTCACAATGTATTCTTTTATAATTGATATTTTACCTTACTTTATTCTTTTAAAATTTATGCATTTACCATTTGTTCATTACAATCCCTCCCCATCCACCAGATAGTTTTGTTATAATTTTAAATGCAAATTTCTACTGAATTTTTTTTTTTTTTTTAGATTTTTCCCTTATGTTCAATCTTTGTATTTTTCAAAATTGTTTAAGCCTAAAGTGGTTATGATTGACCAAAGTTGTTGTAATGTTTTATCATCCTTTTAAAAATGGAAACACGTCATTTTGACGGGCTACCTTTTAGTATAATAATAAGAATGATTATTTTATTTTAAACTAGCAGGCTATGCCCGCTGCGCTGGTCAATATTTCAAAATCAACCTCGGATGAAAAGAACTGGTGAATTTAAATTTGTATTTTAAATAATTTGGACTTCCAGCAGCACCTTGCTCATTGCTGAAAACAATTTAGACACCATTGTGATATTAAATTATCTTAAACGTTGCACAAAAACCAGCTATTTAGAAGTAACTATTTTAGTTTATTACTAACAGTGCACATTTGGAAGCGAAATGAGACCATTATGGCAACAGTATTTAAAATTTCCCCTTACCTGAAGAAATATTAATTATTACAGTCGTGACCGTGGTACAACTTCTGAAAAATTTCTTCACAACTTTTCATTATGGGAAGCCAGGAACCCAAAGCTACTCCCACCTAAAAAGTTTATATATATATATATATATATATATATATATATAAAATTTTGTCCGCGCGATAAAAGGCACAATTATGCAAGAATCATCTTCAAACTCGTCAAGTACATTGAGATGGTTAATATCTCAGTGGGAATTGCAAATGAGCAAAATCGGCCCAAGGGGTTGGTAATTGGGAAGGATTCAAAAATTTGAATACCATCTTAACATGGCTTTGACAAAACCAGCTCTTACAAAACAATGGCAGGGAAAAAAAATAAACATTTTTCGTTACAGCAAATTACCAACAATTAAAAAAAAAAAAAAAAAAAAAAAAAAAAAAAAAAAAAAAAAAAAAAAACCATTAAAATTCTCACTACAACAATTACTTTATTATTGCAAAATATCCTCCTGAAAAATGAAAACAAAATTATTTGCTCTTTCGTATTTAAGCATTTTCTCTTTAGTTATTTAAGATAAAATTATGTAAATTTGTATAATTTGACGAACGATTTGGCGAAATTGGTTGACGTGATAATTAAGTAGTAGCCAATTTACACTTTTCATATTTCACAAAAGATTCCTACACAGACATCATATACGCAATAGGTTTAGCACGATTATCTTGCAACTACAATGTGGCAAAATCCTCGTTTTAGAATACCAAAGAAATTTATGCATATTTTATTGTTTTCTATCATTTTAAACAGCAATTAACAATAAATAAAAAAGTAATTGTAGAACAAAACAACAAATATCATTTCAAAAATGAAAATGAAAGTAAATAAACAACTTATCATCAGATAGACAACTATAGCTGGGTTACCATATGAGGCAACCCGTAAGACATGGTGACGTCACGGTGACGTCGTTGTGAAGTCACATTGTGACTTTGTGACCGTCGATGTGACGTCACGTGACGTCGATGTGAAGTCACTGTGACTAAAATGTGAAGTCGTTATGGCCGTTTTAGAGCTTGTTTGTGACGTCACATTGTGACCACATTGTGACGTCGCAATGTGACCAATTTGTGAAAAGTGTGTCATTTGTGACGATTTTATCATTAACATTGTGACGTAATTGTGACGAAAGTGACAATGCTTTCAAGTCACATTGTGACCAAATTGTGAAATACAGGGTGACTCCAAAATCATGGAACAAACTTTGAGGGGGCGGTAGGACTCACTATAGCAAATAATGATGGCACAGAAATATATGACCGGAAGTGACCCGTCAAGACGCTACACTAGTCACCAAAAAAGACCCGGATGGTAATGTTATGTCTATGGGGGGGGGGGGGGTTGTTTTCAAATATCTTGCTCAAATTTCAATATTTTACATGATATTTTTTCCATAGGATAGCTGAGGACGATCCACAACTAGGCTAATTTTTACTTTTTCGATTTTGGTTATATTTTTTTTATATTACAATAGTTTCAGTTTTAGAACCGGTTTAAACTGGTTCTGAATTATTGTGGGCTCTTAATCTGTAACCAAAATCAAAAAAGTAAAAACCAGCCCAGTTGCAGGTCGTCCTCAGCTATCCTATGGAAAAAAAATATGCGAAAATATTAAAATTTTAGCGAGATATTTGAAAATAGCGCTCCCATACACTTAACATTATAATCCGTGTCTTTTACAGTGACTAGTGTGGCGTTTTAACGCGTCACTTCCAGTCATACATTTCTATGCCATAATTATTTATTATAGTAAGCTCTACCACCTCCCTTAAAGTTTGTCCCATTATTTTAGACTCACGATGCAGATCGTTTGTGACAAAACTTTCGTTAACACTGTGATGATTCTGTGACGATTTAACTTTTCTTAACGATTCTCTAACAATTTAAAAGAAACAGGATCTGCTGAAGCTATAACTCCACGCCATGTTCTGTTAAAATAGGGTTTGAGTCCTAAAATCATATATTGACAATTTATGAACAAATACTGTATAATATATAAAATAGTTACCTGCAGTAAGGAGACTTTCTTCTAAATTAAAGTTAAAAATTCGATTTACCTCACATGCCTTACAACTCTGGTGTTGTTTTTAAAATTTGAAAAATATTGCCTTTCAAAAATATTTATATATTTTCCCCTCATGCTGAAAATTGCATAGCTTCAATTATATTTATAACTGACACACATTTTGTAATATGCTGTTCAAACTGTTTAATCTTTTTGAACTTTTTTTAAAAAAACTTTTACTCGCTTTAATATCCACAAATTTCAGCACATATCTAAAACTGTACAGCTTGCCAATATTTCTGACCAATAATCCTGATGTCTATAAATATATAGGGTGGATGCTCCAGTGTTGGCCACATTAAGAGAAAAGTTGAAATGGAAATTTTATAGTTTTAGACTGAATAAAGAATATTAAATCGCAATAACAGTATTCTTTAGTAAATTTAGTTGTCTTTCTGTTAATTATAATAACTTTCTATCAAATATTTTAGATTGTGAGTAATAACTCGTTAAGTAATTTCTTTCAATTTGCACCAGTTTTGGCCACCCCTGCACCAGTTTTGGTCGCCCTAATATCTTGTAATTTTGCAAACATTTTAACTGATAATAAGTAAAAATAAAGCATTTTTGTGCAAAATCTGTTTTACCACACAGATATTTGTTTGCTGTATAAAAAAGATTTGCATTTTTTTAAATGAAATCATAAAAACATCGAATAAAATATACTTAAGCTGATTTTAACAGAACATTTAAATTTAAAAACAAAAAATATATTTAATTCATAAAAAAGACTTATAGGACATAAAAAGCTTATTTTAACATTTTGCATATTTTCATTTATATATATCATATGTTATACTATACCAATATTTACAGTTATATGACTAGAATCTTGAAATTATTCCATTTTTACATGAAATAGTATTTTGACAATCTCTAAAATCCATTTTTTTCAACTGATTTTAAACTTTAATTCCTCGTACTTAGCTGCCTGTCAGCCTAATCATTTGGAGTTAGTTTTCTTCAAACCTTAGATTTCCTTGTGTAAATATTGGCTAGGATCTTAGAAAGACCTTCACAGAGGGCATCTCCCTTCTTTTTTGGCCCATATCTCTCATATAGATAATTGGCCATCATAAATAGCACAACCCTATTACTTGAGATTCAAAAATTGTAAAAACTGGTCTCCATTCTGTAAACTTGTGTTGCAAGGTAGAACGAGATACTACAAAACTTAACCATCTTGAAAAGCTGACAATGAATTTTGAAAAGCCATAATTTTACTTCTTATCTTATAACAGTGTTTAATCTAGACCATTTTTAAGAGTACAGAATTGTCTTTTTTAAACTTGTTAAAATGAATCCTATTTATAGTATAAAGATTTTCACATTATTTGTTATTTCTAAATTCATGTGCTTGAAATTTTGCAAAAGTTATGCAACTTCCTCATTTTGTTTTGAAAAAATACAAGAAACCACTAAATCATGCTGTAATTTTATTGAACTTTTAAATTTATAAGTCATAAAACATTTCTAAATATATTGCTGAAATTTTCACTATAATTAGTCTTGTGGCCAAAAGTGGAGCATATTGTTGTGCCATTTTTGGCCACACAATGGCCATAACTGTTACACATAGCAAATTTAAAGCACGTACTAGCACGTAAAGCAAGTAGTTTTGGCCACCCCTACTTTAAGCTGTAAAAATAATTAATTTAAATATGAAATTGCAACAGAGAGAAAGCCTACTTCATAAAGCTTCATAGCAATCTGTTTCAGAACAAATAAAGTTCGATAAATCCCTAATATTGAAAGATTGTGAAAACTTGTTACCTAAGCAAAAACCTTAATATATGTGAGTGCACACTATAATTTTACACTTTTTTCTTTTTTTTTTTTTTTTTTTTTTTTTTGCAAGTCATTTTTTATCAAAAAATAAACAAATGGGATTGAAAATAATAAAAGAGTGTTAGATTAAGGAGTAAGAATGCATATAATTTGTTAAAATCAATTTACAGCCTAAATAGAGGGTAAATCATTCCAATGTGGCCAAAACTTGTGCAGTTGCCAAAACTGGAGCATCTACCCTATATCTTTTAATTATCTTTGGTTGTAATTTTCCAACTGATTGAAAAAGTGTCCAGGTCAGGATTCGAACTAAGCAGTCTTTCGCGCAAATTGTCAATACTTTGTCGACTGAACTATCCTGGAAGAATCTGACGCACACAATTCACACAGTGAATACGAACGCATACTTATCATTATTATGAGCAAGAATCTGAGAGAGTGACACACCCGTGATTCATGACATCTCAGATTTTCTCCAAAAAATTACCAGTTGTTACTTATCTTGTTAAAAGACCAAATCCAGAATTTTTTGCTCCAAAGTTGAGTTGTTCATTTTTTATGGCCCCCCAAAGGTCATCAAGTCGTGAAAAAAAATAAGCGTTTTTTTAAGACATGGATATTGCTATGACTCACAGCTCTTTGCGCATACAACTTGCCACGAAATTCTTTTTATATCTGGAATGTAAGAGGGTTGAACTTTATATAATAGATGAAAAACCTGTGGCAAGTGTTTGCCGCAAGGTCACAAAAGGTCACAGAAAGATTCATTTTTGCTGTTTTTTTCCATTTTTAAGATCCTATAACAGTTTGCGCGTTCCAACTGCCATGAAAAAAGAGGTGGCAATTGAAAGCCATGCATTAGCACTTTTAAAAAATGTATATATAATTGAGGCAAGTTGTATGCGCTTTTAGTTACAGAGTGCCAAAGTCTGAAAAATGTCATTTTTGACCAATATTCAAACTGTCATAATTCCCTGCGGCAACAACATTTTGAAATAATTCTTTTGCCATTGTTTTATTCTATTATTGCCCTTTTCAAAAAAGTAAACTCCATTGAGGCAAGTTGCTTTAAAAAAATTTAATGTTTTTTTAAAATATGGCCTTTTTCAATAGTCAGAGCTATTTTATTATTTGAAATAACTGGACTGGATAACAATATTTTATGCATTTGTTTGTCTATATAAATTGATGTTCTAATATATTGTGAGATATATATGATGCTAATGGCATTTATTTAATTTTAACCCTTTCGAGTCCGATTTTTTTTTTCAATTTTAGAAAAAATTACTTTTACTTTAATAATATTGATACTAGCTATCCTAAAAGATTAATTAGAGTTTAACGAATATTTCATTGTCTGAAACATAACAAATGTTGTTGTTTTTTGCACTATTAAATTCATATTCATGCAACAATAGGCTAAGGAAGAATATTTGGAGAGGGTTTAAAAATATTATATTGCAACAAATTAGTGACTTTACAACTTTCTAATATTTTTAGTGCTTTATTGCACATAATTCTTTCAGGAAAGTAACTTTTATTTTAAATTAAGAGGGAAATACATTTGAAATAAAATAATCGCAAACAATTCTAAAAAAATTAAGCAAATATTTATTATTACTAAATGGCTTAACATTAATGAAGTCATATAATAAGTGCACAGATACATACTAACATTGCTACATGTAATTAGTAACAAAAGTATTTCCTAAAAATAATAATACTCAAAAGACAGGTATTATTAATAGTACACCAGCCCTGAAAACGTTAAAACGAAAATATTTGACATTTACAAATTACAACTTGTAATTAAAATACAAATATAAATACAATCAGCCAACACTGCTACAATTTTTAGAGTTTTATCAATACGAGAAAAGAAAATCGAAGATATAACCATTTCTTTTAAGATATTTCAATATGTCTTTTAACCATTATGGGATTTTTTTTTTTTTCACTTATGGGAAAAATAAATTTTCTTTAACATTAATAGCTATCCAAGTATATTAACTGAAATACATGAATAGATTACTATAACTGTTAAAAGGTATCTTCAGATATGATACAAGAAAGTTATATTTTTGATTTTCTTTTCTCGTACTGATAAATCAATGTAAAAATATTAACAGTGTTGGCTGATTGTATTTATATTTGCATTTTAATTACAAGTTGTAATTTGTAAATATCAAATATTTTCGTTTTAACGCTTTCAGGGCTGGTGTACTATTAATAATACCTGTCTTTTGAGTATTATTATTTTTAGGAAATACTTTTGTTACTAATTACATGTAGCAATGTTAGTATGTATCTGTGCACTTATTATATGACTTCATTAATGTTAAGCCATTTAGTAATAATAAATATTTGCTTATTTTTTTTAGTATTGTTTGCGATTATTTTATTTTAAATGTATTTCCCTCTTAATTTAAAATAAAAGTTACTTTCCTGAAAGAATTATGTGTAATAAAGCGCTAAAAATATTAGAAAGTTGTAATGTCACTAACTTGTTGCAATATAATATTTTTAAACCCTCTCCAAAAATTCTTCCTTAGCCTATTGTTGCATGAATATGAATTTAATAGTGCAAAAAACAACAACATTTGTTATGTTTTAGACAATGAAATATTCATAAAACTCTAATTAATCTATTAGGATAGCTAGTATCAATATTATTGAAGTAAAAGTGATTTTTTCTAAAATTGAAAAAAAAAAAATCGGACTCGAAAGGGTTAAAATTAAATAAATGCTATCAGCATCATATATATCTCACAATATATTAGAACATCAATTTATATAGACAAACAAATGTATAAAATATTGTTATCCAGTCCAGTTACTTCAAATAATAAAATAGACTTTTTTTGGCTGACTATTAAAAAAGGCCATATTTAAAAAAAACATTAAATTTTTTTAAAGCAACTTGCCTCAATGGAGTTTACTTTTTTGAAAAGGGCAATAATAGAATAAAACAATGGCAAAAGAATTATTTCAAAATGTTGTTGCCGCAAGGAATTATGACAGTTTGAATATTGGTCAAAAATGGCATTTTTCAGACTTTGGCACTCTGTAACAAAAAGCGCATACAACTTGCCTCAATTATATATACATTTTTTAAAAGTGCTAATGCATGGCTTTCAATTGCCACCTCTTTTTTCATGGCAGTTGGAACGCGCAAGCTGTTATAGGGTCTTAAAAATGGAAAAAAACAGCAAAAATGAATCTTTTTGTGACCTTCTGTGACCTTGCGGCAAAAACTTGCCACGGGTTTTTCATCTATTATATAAAGTTCAACCCTCTTACATTCCAGATATAAAAAGAATTTCGTGGCAAGTTGTATGCGCAAAGAGCTGTGAGTCATAGCAATATCCATGTCTTAAAAAAACGCTTATTTTTTTTCCCGACATGATGACCTTTGGGGGGCCATAAAAAATGAACAACTCAACTTTGGAGCAAAAAATTCTGGATTTGGTCTTTTAACAAGATAAGTAACAACTGGTAATTTTTTGGAGAAAATCTGAGATGTCATGAATCACCCCATAATGCTAGGTGTGACACTTTCTCAGATTCTTGCTCTTATATATAACCCTATGTAATAATACTTTAATTTTTTTCAAACTACTCGTATGATAAATGCATACTATTCGTATGAATATATAATGATATTTCTCCGGGTGAATTGTGCGTGCTAAGTTGCTCTGTTGGAAGAGCATTGGCAGCATACATCGAGGGTCTCTAGTTCGAATCCTAATCTAAACATTTTTTTACTCATTTTGGAAAATTAATATTCGTTTGATTAATTTACCAATTAAAATCATTCTGTTAAATATAATATAGAATTATCTTTTGATAAAACTACGTGAAGTTTATGCGCAATATTTGTAATATACAGATTTTATTTAAAAATCGAGTACTAATGAAGATGAGGCAATTAGTTCTAGTATTACGCTTAGTTATTTCCTTACTATAGTGGCCTGTGCGCATGTATGATTACACCAAGGTTTAAATTCGTAGTTAAACTCATATATATATATTGTATATGTCATATAGTGTAGATGTGCCGGTAAAGGTCATCCTTATGGAATTTATTTTTTAAAAAGTTTCCTTATTAATAGTTATAATTATTAGATTTCATTTTTTTTTTCGTATTAGATGAATCTAAGTATTCTCAGTCTCACTTCCCAATATTAGACAAAATTTTATTGAAAATAATAGAAATACATCAAACACTAAAAATTTCAGTAATGTACATCCCACAAAAAAGTACATGTAATTGTTTTTATGACTATTTAGAACCAGGATTTAATGAACACATACTAATGGAACAAAATTGTTATTTTCAGCACCATTTAACAATTAAGATATCAAAAATTAATAAAATAATGCGATAATTACTCATTTTTTGAAATCAATAATTGTTATTATCACAAAATCAATATCTTAATTATTTTAGATACATGGTTTAAAATAATAAATGTCATGGAATTACAGTTATCAAATTTTTGGGATTATGAGAAATTCAGAAAGGTAATAAAAAAGTTTTAAAAAATTTGTTTTTGCAATATTAGTGCATAAATTAATATATTTATCACTATTTTCAACAGTTAAACAACCCCAAACTCCTTTATATATTAATTATAACGTTAACTTTTGATTATGCATACATTTTTAAATTTATTAATATTTGATTTTAACCATGTAATTAAAAAAATGTGATTAAAGTGCATTTTAAAAATAATGTTATTAACTATTTTCAAATCGTTGACATGCTGTTCCGTATTTCAACAAAATAAATGTTAAATTTATTGAATTTACTAAGGTAAGTGGATTCAAAAAAGTTAAATTAATATGATACTTATTCCTTTTATAACATGTTTTTTACGAAATTCACAGAAATCATTATAAAAAAAGCAGGAAAAATAACATTTTCTTACCTCTTTCTTAACGGCATTATCCTCTAATTCAAGTTTCATAATCCAAATAGCGAAGATAATTTCGAAGTCGGAATGTCCGAATGAAGTACATTGACATTGGCGCGCTCATATTAACGAAACGCCACTGACAATGTATTTTTTCGGACCGGCATTTTATATAAAATGTCAACTGATCGCATTTCTGCATAACTTTTTAAAAATTTTCAACTTACGTACTAAATATACACGCATAACATCATAACAAAGTTACTAGAGCAGCTGGCCTAATATTCTAAAGAATAAATACACTAGTGTCAACTATTCTGGTTGTTGCCAAACGATATTTTTTAAGCAGGTGATTTTTTGTTATTATTGGTTGTTTGAGCTTCGAAGATTTATAAGTTGAATGCGCATGCGCATTAGTTTTATGAGGGTATCCCTAATTAAAATTTTGAGTTAAATTTTTTTTTCACGCATTTCTATTTTACTTTCAATTAGTTTCAAAATACAGTGGAACTTTCATTTAACGAAGCGCATATTTAATGAAATTATCTACTTTTTTAATTTTCTGTTGAACCTTCTTTTAGAACGCAATTAACATTTAAATTAATATTCATATTAAAAAAAAATTCTTCTTAGCAAAATTTGTTGCACTTCCGTGCATGTACAATATTCAAAAGGATAGATTGCTGTTAAGATTGATTGGTGAATATATTTCAGCGGATTGTACGAATTGAAATTATGTATTTATTTTATCTTTTAAATAAAAAGGAAAAACTGCGAAAATTTTTCGATATGCTAAGAAAGGGATTCTAGTTCCGCGAAAATATTATAGGTCCATTCTCTGAATACTTAAAAAAGATGCGAAAGTTTTTATGAGTGTATCTTTCATAAGAGATCGCACACAAAGTAATATTCGAATTTTTTTTTTAATTTTTCGATTTGAAATACAAGAGAAAACGGGAATTAGAACGCTGCGATTCAGTTTTTGTTTCCCTTCCTTTATTACGCGGTTTTTTAGATATTATACTAATGATTTTTTTTATGTGGCTATATTGCATAACAAAAAGTACTATCCAAATTAAAACACAGTTTTATAATATTTCCATTTTTATTTGTAGTTTACTATACAAATTTCATGAATTTTCGTGGATTTCTATTCAACGATATTTTTTTCATAACGAAGCATTTAAGTGTAACGAGAAATTTCCTTAAGAGCCCACAATAGTCACAGAAAAATTACTCAAAAAGACCCGGATGACCATGTAAAGTCTATGGGAGCGTTATTTTCGAATATCTCGCTCCAATTTTAATATTTTTGCATGATTTTTTTGCACAAGATAGCTGAGGGCGATCCACAACCGGGCTAGTTTTTACTTTTTCGATTTTGGTTATATATTTTTTATATTACGATAGTTTCAGTTTCAGAACCGGTTTAAACCGGTTTCGAAAGTTAAAGTATTTTTTTAAAGAAAATCTGAAACAAAAATTTAAAAAGTAAAAACTAGCCCGGTTGTGGATCGCCTTCAGCTATCTTGTGCAAAAAAATCATGCAAAAATATTAAAATTGGAGCGAGATATTAGAAAAGAACGCTCCCATAGACTTTACATAATCATCCGGGAAAAGACCCGGATGACCATGTAAAGTCTATGGGAGCGTTCTTTTCTATTATCTCGTTCAAATTTTAATATTTTGACATGATTTTTTTTGCATAAAATAGTTCAGGACGATCCACAACCGGGCTAGTTTTTACTTTTTAGATTTTGGTTTTAGATTTTTTTTAAAAAATTACTTTAATTTTCAAAACCGGTTTAAACCGGTTTTGAAACTGAAACTATCATAATATAAAAAATATATAACCAAAATCGAAAAAGTGAAAACTAGCCCGGTTGTGGATCGTCCTGAACTATTTTATGCAAAAAAAATCATGTCAAAATATTAAAATTTGAACGAGATATTAGAAAAGAACGCTCCCATAGACTTTACATGGTCATCCGGGTCTTTTTCTGTAATTTTCCTGTGACTATTGTGGGCTCTTAAATGGAAGTTTCACTGATAGGTTCATTGCTGGGTGCTTAGTTTCATATGATGGGAGGTTTATCTCATAAATGTGATATGACGTACATGTTACATGCAGTGCATGTAATGTGTGACATAAGAGCGATTGCACAATATTCTTCTGCAATGCCAGAAAACACGTTTTTTTTACCAGTAAATAACATGGTTTGGAGAATTTTTGTAATTTTCTAAAGTTTTCTAAGAAAGTCACATCTGAGTCACAATGTGACGTCACTGAGAGGTGGCATTTTGGTCACAGATGTGACGTCACATTTCAGTCACAATGTGACGTCACTGAGGGGTGGCATTTTGGTCACAGATGTGACGTCACATTTCAGTCACAATGTGACGTCACTGAGGAGTGGCATTTTGGTCACAGATGTGACGTTACCACAGTGACGTCACTGTGACGTCACTGTGAACATGCATGCTATGTGGGAAATAATGCCATTTTGGCGCCAGTGAGATACCCCGATGAGTATATGACCAAATCTGCGACAAAATTTCAATATTTGGAAAAAACTTTAATCGATATTTATACTGCATTTTCCCTACTTATGTATAATGAAAAAACTTTGACACAGATGTCATGTATGCACAACTTTGGCGCAATATTTTTCTGGCGCCAATTTGGAGAGCTTGATTTGTAATTACCAATTTCATAAATATTTTTTAATTATTTTGTATTATTTAAAAAAAGAACAATAAATAAAAAAGTTTAATAGCTATAGAACAAAATGATTTATATTATTTTAAAAAACAAAATGAAAGTTATTAAATAGTTTATTAATAAATAAACAACCATAGTCGGTTTACCGTGTGAGGCATAAAATCGCCATTTTGTTGCAATCGTGCGAATGTAGTGCGTATATGACATCTGCGCCAAAACTTTAAAAAGTTGCAATTAAATTATTTTACAGTTTGGATGAGGAAGACATTTATACCAAAATTTAAACATTATACGCATTTTTTGCTATAACTGCTATTTATATATTTACAATTAAACATAAAAAAAATATCCTAAAAATGCTCTCACACATTTAAAGAGAGTGGGAGAATTTAGTAATTGTGAACATCGCTCCGGCTTATGCCATCTTTGTATAAAATCGCATTGTTTGATGACAAAAGTAAATTCAAACACCCAAATAAACAAATAACATACAATTAACAGATAGAGCCATTTTTAAAAGTAATTCTGCTATTTTGTCCTGTAAGACACATAATGGTAGAATTAGATTTAATTTCTTTTTTTTCTTTTTTTTTATAGAAAAATATTATTTACGTTTTATCTAATAAAATATTTAAAATACATTTTTGTTAGCCTGCGCGAAAGAGAATAGCGAAATATTGATTGAAGAAATATTGAAGAAGAAATGGTCAATTAAAAAAGACTTGTAAATTTTATTCAGCGGGAATTTTTTATTTCAAAATGTTGAATTTATCTATAGTAATAACGCATAATTGTATAAATTTCCTTTGAATTGCAAAATTTTTTCTTCAGTACTACTTGGTTATACCGGACCAATTTCGCCAAATTATACAAATCGCCAAACTATTAGCCAGATTATATAGATTAGCATAAATTTTCATTTAAATTACGAAAAACAAATTAGCAGAGCATATATAAAAGTAGAAATAAAATGTCGAATTAAAAATCACTTGATGACATAATTAATGTTTATATTATGCTTAATGTCAAGTGAATGTGACATTTACGATCATCCATTATTGACATTTAATCTTGGTTTTTGGCAGTAGATTTTTAATCGATGGGGTAGTCTTTCCTTCTTCAATTTTTAAATTTTAAAACTGAAATTTTTCCTGTAAGTGAAATTGACGAAATGGCGCAAGAAAAATTAAATTAACAATAAAAACATTTGCAAAAAGAAATAAAAGAGTTATACTCATATCTATATAATATACGATTGAATATTAAAATATACTCTAAAAATTATCTTCACTTGAAAAAAAAAACCAACATTATTGCGACCATTAATAACCTAAGTCAGGCATCAAGTCAGTCGTGCATTTTCGGCTTAAAAACACATTCTTAGCAGTGGCGTAGCTAAGGGGGGGGCGGGGGGGGGGGCGGTCCGCCCCGGGTGTCACCCTCGAAGGGGTGACACCCGAGCGGCCTTTATTTGCAAAAAAATATGCATAATCTTACAAGATTATGGAAAAAATTCTGACGTAAAATGAATTTTCTAGGGCAAAACTAGGCGCAACAGACTTAGTTTTCTTTTCTTGGAGAAAGTGAAACGGTTAAAAAAATGGGGTGTATAAATTAGATTTGCAACAGTGAGGAAAAACCTATTTACGCAAAGTGTGGGTAACCAAAACAAACTTTAAAAAGAAAGAATTTTTTTCTACTCATACACGCAGCGCCATGCTAAATGAGGGACGAAGGGGGCAGGCCCCGGGCGCTGAAATTTAGAAGACGCCAAATTTATACTAACCATCGTCATTTTTGGTCTGTCACAAGAAAAAGTTGGGAGGGGGGGCGCCCCGGGTGTCAACTTCGAAGGGGTGACACCCGATCTTTATTTGTAAAAAAATTTGCATAATCTTACAAGATTTTGGAAAAAATTCTGACGTGAAATGAATTTTCTAGAGCAAAACAAGGCGCAACAGACTTACTTTTATTTTCTTGGAGAAAGTGAAATGGTACACCAAATGCCATTTGGTGTTGGTTTGTCTGTTGGTGTTGGTTTGATTTGGTTTGTCGCGCAGGCTAACAAAAACCGCCTAAATTAGGTTTGCAACAGTGAGCAAAAACCCATTTACACAATGTGTGGGTAACTAAGACAAACTTTAAAAGAAAGAATTTTTTTCTACACGCAGCGCCGTGCGAAATGGAAGAGAACGAAGGGGGGGGGGGGGAGAGCGCGGTCCCGGTCGCTGAAATTTAGGGGCGCCAAATTTATACTACCATCGTCATTTTTGATCTTTCATAAGAAAAAATTGGGATGGGAGGGGGAGTGCCAATTTCTAACTTTGCCCCGGACGCAATTTTCTCTTTGTATGTCCCTGTACATACGCGCTGCATTGACTTATGCAGAATTCGCGATGAGTGATGAGTCATTGTTGTCAGGGGTGTAGTCATAAAAATAACAGAGGATATACGCTCTAAGCAGAGGGTATATTCTGAAGACAGAGAGTATACCCTAACGTGTGTTAAAAATTACAGAAGGTATACGGCGTATACCCCCGTATACCCTTCACTACATCTCTGATTGTTGTGATCTTATTTTGGAGATCCTGTTCGTTTTCGTCAACGTGAAACTAACAGAAAAAAATTATGAATACTAGAATAGCTAGAACATGATTAAAAATATTATCTGTATACATTTAAAAATAACATTAATTTTGTAAGCCTTAAAAAGCAAATGAGTTTTTTTTCCATAAAAAAGGGAACTAGTTTGTTCTTGAATGTTTCTTTGTTTCAATTATCCAATCAAAATCTTTTAAATATGTTCGATATGTATCCAATGACGGGACCTTCATCGCGAAAAATATATAGACTGTCTGGCACCGAAGAGCGTCACTTCTGTTTCATTTTTTATCCTTTCTTAGTATTTATACATTATAAAATCATGTATGATAAGTATTCATTTGAAAGATGTTATACATTTTGTATTATTATAATTTGAAATGTTATAATTGTTAGAATATAGGGTTTTATCAATTAAATTTTTTGTTCTAAGATTGAAAGATCCAAGTCCAAGCAGTTAATAGGTAATTAAAACTTTCTTTTTTATTTAAAAATTAAATTTTAATTTGAAAACAAGTGTTTGAATGTTCTCTATAAATGTAAATATTCGAAAGTCATGTCATTCGTGAATTTTGTACATACGTTAGAGCAGGTCTGCCCAATACCGCACTCCAGGGTGTCCTTTGAATGTTCTCTTTGTGTTCCTTTCATGTTCCACTGCATCCTGTTTCTAAGTTTTTTAGCTCACAGGCTATCATAGATAGCCTGTGAGCTTATGTGCCCGTCCGTTCTGTATGTATGTACGTAACGCGATAACTCATGATAAAAATATCCGATCCACTTGAAATTTTGTATGTAGGTATATCCTGACAAGGCGCTTCCCTGATTAGTTTTTGGAGTTCATTCGATATGTATAAGAGGGGGAACGGGGGGCTCATGCCCCCCGTTAGTTGATATAGATGGGATTTTCATGCAGAATTAAGTTTTCAAAATTTAGATTAGGATCATTCTGATGAGGCGATTCCGTGACTGTTATTAGGTGTTCATTGAATAAGTATAAATAGGGGGAACAGGGGTTCTAATGCCCCCCCCCCGTTAGTTGATATAAATGGGATTTTCATGCAGAATTAAGTTTTCGTTCAAAATTTAGATTAGGATCATTCTGATGAGGCGATTCAGTGACTGTTATTAGTTGTTCATTGAATAAGTATAAATAGGGGGAACAGGGGTTCTAATGCCCCCCCCCCCCCGTTAGTTGATATAAATGGGATTTTAATGCAGAATTAAGTTTTCGTTCAAAATTTAGATTAGGATCATTCTGATGAGGCGATTCCGTGACTGTTATTAGGTGTTCATTGAATAAGTATAAATAGGGGGAACAGGGGTTCCAATGCCCCCCCCCCCCCCGTTAGTTGATATAAATGGGATTTTCATGCAGAATTAAGTTTTCGTTCAAAATTTAGATTAGGATCATTCTGATGAGGCGATTCCGTGACTGTTATTAGGTGTTCATTGAATAAGTATAAATAGGGGGAACAGGGGCTCTAATGCCCCCCCCCCCGTTAGTTGATATAAATGGGATTTTCATGCAGAATTAATTTTCGTTCAAAATTTAGATTAGGATCATTCTGATGAGGCGATTCCATGACTCTCATTAGGTGTTCATTGAATAAGTATAAATAAGGGGAACAGGAGTTCTAATGTCCCCCCCCCCTTAATTTATATAAATGGGTTTTTCAAGCAGAATTTTCAGATTTCGTTCAAATCTCTGAATAGTTTTGGAAGTTTAATGGTTAAGTATAAAAGAGGGGGATAACTCTTTTTAAATTATATAAATGCTAAATGGGTTTTTATTAAGAATTATCTAATTTGCTCTGAATTTTGGATATAGATTTTTTATATGATAAAGCATGTCTTTGATAGTATAGGAGGTTCAATGATTAAGTATAAAAAAAGAGAAAAGGGGAGAGCTGTTTCCCCTTCTTAATTTTTTTTTTCGAACGGAATTAACCCTTGAAAATATAAAGCTTTAATGTGCAATTAGTATTTTGTAGCCTGTGAGCTCAATGCCTTCAGTTTAACTGGGCAGTATTCTTTTTTATTATTTCTGTATAAGATTGAAGGGAATCTGTCTAAAGTAAAAAGATATTTAGCTTCCTTACGATTTTCAATCCAATAAATTTTACGGCAGAAAACTGTCAACAATGGAGTGTTTTTCGGTCTGGATCGATTTCACCTGAGACAGATTTTTTACGTATAAAAAGCTGTTTAAAATATACTCTGCTTTAAAATCATTGTTTATACGCTTTTGCTATTACAAGCAGTAATAAGATTTTTGGTTTCTTTCCTTAGAAATTTTTTTTAAGAAAGGGGATCATTAGAGAGATGAAATATTATATTTACCATGTTTCATATTTTTTCGACAATTTTTTTTTTACATAGGTCCCTACATATAGAACAGCTCTACATATAAATCATAGAGAGCTTTATGTTATCACCTTCCCTTAGGAGCGGCATTTTCATGTACGTGTATCGACAACATTACTATAGCGAGTTAAGAGCCTTACACTAGTTATGTGGTAACTCGAACGCTAATGTTAAACCTGTTGGAGTATTTTTTACGATTTTCTCTCTTTATTGTTTTAAATGATTTTTTTAATGGGATACCTGAAGTCAATATCTATTGTTCATTTGTACTTTTTGAGTTTGGTTATAGTTTTTTTACTTAAGGATAGTAGTATCACTTTTAGAACCGGGTATAAATAAGGTTACTGATCTCTTGGTCTAAATTTGTATTTTGTTTGTGATCTTTTTTTAAAATACGAGTTTTTATGCAGTCCTTTGTCGAAATAATAGTTTTTTATGTAGTCCTTTGTCAAAATGCATGTTTTTTACGCGATTCTTTGTTGAAATTCGCAATTTTTACGAAGTCTTTCGGAGAAATTCGCATTTTTCTCACGAACTTTTGGCGAATTTTTCTTCCCCTGTCTTTTGATGAAATTTGCATTTTTTCGTGGTCCTTTAACGATATTTTGCGCTTTATCCGCAGAACTTTGAATAAGTTCGTGTTTTTTCCTTGATAATTTGACGAAATTGGAGGGTTTTTCTTGAAAACGATTGACAAAATTGATTTTTATGACAACTGCGATGTATGAAATTCACGATTTTTGGTATTCGATATACCGGATTGAGGAATTTTAAAGTTTTCAGCATGAAATGACTTAAATTTTCATAAAATAAATTGACATAAATAACATAAAATTGACAGAATATTTTTAATTTTTTGACGCTAAAAAAGTTTAAAAAATAAAAATTGTTTCGTTCCTAAAATTTTCTGCAAAGTTCATAAATTTTTTCTGCACATGGCGTGCACGCGTGCGTCTATATTATAGAACTCTGGATATTGATATTGGTATAATTAACATTTTGATGCTCCCTGAATCCATTTCCCCCATCTATATGAATGTATGTTGATTTCTTCTTTTTTTTTTAAAGATTCCAAACCAAGTGGTCCCAAACCTTGTTTTTGGTGTTTTTTTGATAATGTCTCAATGTAATTTGTGTGTGTGAGAGAGCTAATACAATATTGCCAAAGTTTTGAAATTCTAATCACGCACATATATATGCAATAAGTTTTAAATAGCAAAAACGGATTCATGGATCCTCAAATGTAAAAATATACCAATTTTGTCGTAATCTAGTTTTAAACATGAATACAATCAGGGTATGCTAATGTATAGCAGATAAATTTTTACTATACTAACTGAAATATAAAAATAATTCTCTTCTTCCTGCTCACGTTTATGTTGGTGGTGTGTGTGTGTGTGTGTGGGGGGGGGGGGGGGTGACACCATTTACGTCCGCCCCGGGTGTCACCCACCCTAGCTACGCCACTGATTCTTAGGCGACAAAAGCAAGATGAAAATGGTATAGAAACGAATAGTAACTCACAACTTACAGTGTCTTTTACAATCAGATCTGCTTTTTTCTGCTGTAAGTTATATTATACGGAAATTCAATAAAAAAAGAGAAAGAAAATAATAAAAAGGGAAATAACTATTATTCAAAATTCATTTATTCAATTTCTGAAATTCATGTTTTTATTCTAACACCAGGGATAAGTCGCCAAAAGTTGAACCAATTGTTATATTTCGCGTTAATTTATTTTTTAAGCATTACAAATATTTTTTTCATTTTCAAGATAAATATTTTTTTTTATAATATTACGCCTCATTTAAGCGGTCTTTATTTATTATTATTAATATTGTCAGTAGTTATTTTCTGCTATTATTTGCAAGATATTTGTAATATTTTTAATAGATATAGCCATTTTAATTCTTTTAGCAATTATAATTTTCGCCAAAAACAGCTACTGGCAACCCTTTTGTCAAAAATAACCGAAAAATACGAAATTTACTACGAAAAATCAGAGTTATCCCTGTAAATTTGAATTTTAAACCTTCGGAAAAATATTTCCTATATCGAATGATACAATCGGCAAAAAAATCCATCGGGTAGTTTTTGAAAACACTCGTTTGGAAGTTTCAGAACTTTTGCTTTATAATATATATGATCTTATATGTTCTGTTGCCAAAATAATATATGTTTAAGGAAACATTAATTTATTTTAAGTAATACATATAAATTTAAATGTAATAATTTATGATTTTTACAAATTTAACAATGCATTATTAATTTGAGCTTATTCTACATTTTATGTAACTTTATTAAATATTAAATACATTTTTATTGACTATTATTACTATGGTCTTCCTTTTTAAATACGACTCCTTGGAACTTTTTTTTTTTTTTTAATTCAGTTATAAGCAATTAAAATTTGAAAGCTATCCATTCAGATATTTAAAATTATTTTAATAGATTCGTTTAAATAACTGCACATACGAGGCACCACTGTAAAGTTTTCTTTCTTTCTTTTTCACTTTTTATGTATGTAAGTAATTCAGTTTTGATTTTATTTACCTTATTAAAATGATAAGATATATTTATTTTGACTTTCTAAAAACTTTCCTGGTGTTTTAACTTTAATTTAATTTTCTGTCTTTGCTTTTATTGCATCTATCAAAAATAAAAATTACTTTGAAGAGATATAGATTATTATTGAGAATATATTTGTTAATTTAAAATAATTTTTTAGTTATAGTATTATCAAATTAAGATAGATAATTAATTATTTATAATTTATAAATAAGCAGTATCTATGTATTCCAACTAGCTAATTAGATTTAATATTTTATTATCAAATAATTTTGTGATAGTATAATATTACATAATTTTCATACATTTATAAATAATTATAGCATATTTGAATATAAAATAATATAATATTTGATAAAGATAAATTATTATATTTTGTAATAAATAATTATCAAATAATTGTTGTTATATTATAAAATTAAATGTGTCAGTAATTTATAGATAATGTACAGAGGACTTTCTCTATTCCGAACATTCATGGGACCGACCAAAAATGTTCAGATTACGGGGGTGTTCGATATAGAGGGGAGAACCGGAAATGCATTACTACTACTACTAGGTATTGAATTTACAGCCAGTATAAAATATTTAGCATGGCTATAGTCATACCATTGTGCAATGCCAAACTAAATTTAGTCAGTTTTGTATTGTACCGTACCATTTTTTTTTTTTCAAAACATACATTTACATTTCAATTTATAATTGAAAACATAAACTTAAAAACATTGGCTTGAAAACATAATCAGTATATTACTTAAACGAATAATTTTAGTCTGTTTTTGCATTGTATGTGCTCATGCAATGTACATATTATCTGGCTGTTTAAGAAGTGTAAAAGCTTTGAGGTGATGTTCAGACACATAGTTCAACAGGTCTTGAATGAGTCTCTTAGTCATATTCCTTGAATGTAATCATCGTTCATCTTATTTCGTCAGTCTCTTCTGGTTCTGCTACTCCTTCACTTTCCTCTTCCTCTTCAACAATGTTGTTCTTACAAATCAGTGGCGTTGCTAGGATGGGTGACACCCGGGGCGGTGTCATCCCGCCCCAGCCACAATGGTGTCACCCCCCCCCCCCAAAAAAAAAAAAAAAAAAAAAAAAAAAAAAAAAAAAAAACAGGAGCGATTTATTACCCAACCCATAGTCCGCATTTGTCAATGTGATGGCTATATAGAAGAAAATTCTTTCATTTTTTGCTTTTGCTACCCACTCGTCTGATAGGTTGGTTTTTGTTCCCTGATGTATATATCTTATTTAGACACACCAATCTGTATAAAGTTTCATATTCTCAAAGAAAAGAAAATGAATTCTATTACGTCATGTGCAAGAAGTTTAATTTTAATTCAAAATCCTTTTCCAGAACTTTTAAGATTACTTGCAAAAAAAGATTGGGTGTCACCCCTTAGAGGGTGGCACCCGGGGCGGACCGCCCCCTCCGCCCCCCGCTAGCTACGCCACTGTTACAAATCATGAGGATTTCATCGGTTTTGAGATAAGCTCCGAGTTCTGTTTCAGTATGAAGCTTCTGAAGAATTGATCCCAAGTCACTTAAAGCTGTTGCTTCTTAGTCCTCTATTCTTCTTTGTCCATTCTCACATAGGAATCCAACTTTATAGAAGCATATTTGGATGGTGTAGGAGGTTGTTTCATTTTATGCTGTTGATAATGTTGATATCCAATAGACAGCATCCATGACGTTGACTTCCTTCTTCTGAATTTGCCGCCTCCATCACCAGGGATTCTTCAGAAAATGGATTTGGTAGTAAGTTTTAATGGTATTGATTACTCTTTGATCCAGTGGTTGGATTATAGAAATACAGTTTGGTAACAGGAACTGTTGCTCAGCTGCATTTTTGTAAGTGATATTAACAACAACATTTCCCCCCTTCCTTTTTCTCTTCATTATCTCGTTAATTCTCTCAAACCACTATGAGAAAATTGTGAATATCATCTACACTTTCCGATTTGGTTTATAGTGTGTATAGACAATGATGTGATCGTCCATATTTTTAAATGTTTTCCGATCACAAGTAATTTGACACATCCATAAAACTGGTACAGAGCATAATGGCAAATCTTTCTTTTGACATTTCCCCAACTATGCAATTTTCGCTTCTTTTTGCTTGAATTTTGTTTGGAAGAGCTGTAAAAAACAGATCGGTTTCGTCAGCATTGAAAATGTTTGCTGCATCGAAATCCTTCGTTATGTTCAGAAGTTTTATTTTCTATTCTTCCACAGTGTCGATATTTACATTTGCAGCTTCACCATTGATTATTTTGAATTCGATGTTATGTTAAATTTTGAAATGAGTCAACAATGCTTCCGATTCCTTTAATTCTGCAATTTTCTGCTTTTCTGAAAAATCCGAAGTAGGAGTCCAGTGACAGGATGATTCTTTTTTCTCATTTGACAAAAAGTCTTCCAACATTAATGTTTATGTTCTTGTTTCCCGTTTTCTATTCCGAAATTCTATACTTATTTGAGTTCGTTGAAGCTTTTTATTCGTCTGCAACAAATTTCGCTGAATTTCCATGATGCGGGAATTTCCTCAATTCCGATACCAAACACATGTTCAGTTTACAGAGAGGTGAGGTAAAAACGGGGATCGAAAGTAGCGTTCATAATAGCGGGGTGTTCAGATTAGAGGGTGTTCAGAATGCAGAGAGTTTGTCTTACGTTAATCTATGGAGTTTCGCCGGGACCATCGAAATGCCTTTATAATACCGGGGTGTTCAGATAGAGAGAGTCCATTGTATATATAGATAACTAGCAGGGGAGACCGAGCTTAGCTCGGTCAAAATTAACTTTGTGTTCAACTCGATATAGTATTTTCACTGTATCATTAACTCTGTATTATTACTTTAAAACATGTTTATAATAGTATTATTTAGAAAAACAATCAATAAGAAAACTATGTTTTTATGCGCATATTTATAAATTTTATTTTATTTTAAATTTTACAACGAAAGGACATCGATCTAAATCACTTTTTTAGCTCGACTCTGATTGGTTTAACCATGCATCTCGAATCCTCTTAAGAATGTATAAAAAAATTCTTTACATTCTGAAAGACAATATATTTTGCTAGATATAGCCAAATTTGGAGGCATTCTTTCATTTGGCTCCAAATACGTGTTTTGGTTTTCGTAATTTTTATAGTCGATTTTTTGGCCATATGTCGCCAATATTTTGTCAAATATCACCAAGTTATTGGCTTTTGCCATATTCTCGTGACCCTGACCCGTATTACCCAAAATGAGCCACTAATCAAATTTGATCAAGCATGTGACATAGCTCAATCGTCTTCAGGTAATCAAAAACAGTAGAATATAAAATTGAATCAAAATCGTTCAAGCCATTTTTTAGGTAAAATTAGCTTGGCAGCATTCAGCAATGAAGCGAAATGACCCACTAATATAATTTTGTTTAACATGCGACTCAGCCCAATAGTCTTCTCGTGACAAAAAACGTTTTGTTTCAAAATTTAGGTAAAATTGATTGAGTCGTTATTGTATATAATTAGAATGACCCTAGCTCATGAAGACCCAAAATGACCCACTAATAGAATTTTCGCGAGCATGTGTCCAAGCCAAATGGTTTTCTCTTGCTCAAAAACGATATAATACAAAGTATAGTCAAAATGGTGAGTACCATTTTCTATATAAAATTAGCATGACCCATCATGACCAACAAATGACCCTTATAATCGAAATCTCTTAAACGTGTGGCCTAGCTCTTTAGTTTTAGCATGCCGAAAAACATTAGATACAAAATTTAGATAAATCGATTGAGCTGTTTTTTAGATATAGTTGGTTTGACCCTGACCCCTTATATTCCAAAATGACCCATTGATCGAATTTTCACAAAAATCTGTCCTAATCCAATGATTTTCTTGTGACCGAAAACGATAAAATACAAAATTTAATCAAAATTGCGCGAAACGTTGTCAAGATAAAATTAGAATGACCCAAAAGTGGCCCACCAATCGAAATTTCTCGAACATGTGACCTACCCCAATGATTTTCTCATGCCAAAAATATGTTGTATACAAAATTTCGTTAAAATCGACCCACCCATTCTTTAGATATAGCTTGACCTTGACCCCTTAAGACCCACAAATGACCCTTATAATCGAAAGCTCTCGAATATGTGACTTAGTCCATTAGTTTTCTCGTTTCTAAAAATTCTTACATACAGAATTTCGTTAAAATTGATCCTGCCGTTCTTTAATTATACATAGCTTGACCCAGACCCTTTATGATCCAAAATGACCCATTAATAGGAATTTTTCGAACATGTAACATAGGCCAATGATTTTATCGTGCCAAAAAAATGTTGCATACAAAATTTCATTAAAATCGATCCACCTGTTCTTTAGATATAGTTTGACCATGACCCATTATGACCCATCATGACCCACAAATGACCCTCATAGTCGAAATCTCTCAAACATGTGATTTAGCCCATTAGTTTTCTCATGTCAAAAAACTGTCACATACAAAATTTCGTTATAATCCATCAAGCCGTTCTTTAAATATAAATAGCTTGACCCAGATTCTTAATGACCCAAAATGACCCATTAATCGAAATTTTTCGAACATGTAACCTAGTCCAATGATTTTATCGTGCCAAAAAAAATTTTGTATACAAAATTTCGTTAAAATCGATCCACCTGTTCTTTAGATATATGTTGACCATGACCCATTATGACCCATCATGACCCACAAATGACCCTCATAGTCGAAATCTCTCAAACATGTGATTTAGCCCATTAGTTTTCTCATGTCAAAAAACTGTCACATACAAAATTTCGTTATAATCCATCACGCCATTCTTTAAATATAAATAGCTTGACCCGGACTCTTAATGACCCAAAATGACCCATTAATCGAAATTTTTCGAATATGTAACCTAGTCCAATGATTTTATCGTGCCAAAAAAATGTTGCATACAAAATTTCGTTAAAATCGATCCACCTGTTCTTTAGATATAGGTTGACCATGACCCATTATGACCCACAAATGACCCTCATAGTCGAAATCTCTCAAACATGTGATTTAGCCCATTAGTTTTCTCATGTCAAAAAACTGTTACATACAAAATTTCGTTATAATCCATCACGCCGTTCTTTAAATATAAATAGCTTGACCCAGACTCTTAATGACCCAATATGACCCATTGAAATATTTTCTCGAACATGTAACCTAGCCCAATGTTTTTCTCGTGCCCGAAAACCATAGAATGCAATTTTTAGTCAAAATTGCGTGAGAAAATCGCTAGATAAAAATAGCATGACCCACAATGACCCCAAGAATGACCCACTTACCGAATTTTCTCGAACATGTTACCTAACCCAATGGTCTTCTTGTAATCCAAAACGATACAATATAAAATTTGGTCAAAATCGTTAGAGCCGTTTTTTAGATAAAAATGGCTTGACCCATAATGACCCCAAAATGACCCACTAATCGAAATTTTTCGAACATGTGACCCAGCCCAATAGTTTTCTCGTGCCAAAAAACGATTGGATACAAAATTCCCTTAAAATCCATCCAGCCGTTCTCTAGATATAAATAGCTTGATCCTGACCCATTGTGACCCAAAATGACCCAGTAATCGAATTTTCCCGAACATGGGACCTAGCCCAATGGTCTTCTCGTGCCCTAAAATGGTAAAATCCAAATTTTTGCGAAAATCGTTAGAGCCGTTTTTGAGATAAAATTTACCCCCACACACACACACACACACACACACACACAATTTTTGCTCGCATTATAGTATAAGATAACAATAACAAATTATCATATTTGCTAATTTATTACTGACAAATATAATAATACAATAATAACTTAGATCATTATCAAATTACTAGAAGATAGCCCGTCAAAATGATGTGTTTGCATTTTTAAAGGATGATAAAAAATTACAACAACTGTGGTCAATCATAGCCACTCTAGGCTGAAACAATTTTGATAAATACAGCGATTAAACTTGAAAAAGAAAAAATCTAACAAAAAAAAAAAAAGAAAAAAGAAAAAAGAAAAAAGAAAAAAAGAAAAAAAAGAAAGAAAGAAAGAAAATTTCAACAGAAATCTGCATTTAAAATTATAGCAAAACCAGCAAAACTATCTGGTAGATGGGGGTGGAGATTATAATGAAATTTAAAACGAACTCGCTGTTTCCTTAAATAAAAAGTTTTAATTAAATATTGTTTTTGAAATCGTGAAAAGATTTCAAAGCGAAATAAAATGTAGTGACGTCATTTACAGCTCCAACTGTGAATCTGACCAATGAGAACGCTCCATTACGACTATGGAACGGTTTCATTGGTCAGAAAATAGATTGCCTTGAAATCGGAGGTAACTTTTCACAATATTTTTTATAGATTTGAAATTCTCAAGAGTCATTCACGGCTGTAAAGAAAAAAAAATTAAAGCAACCCGAATATAAAAATTTTAACAATATTGCATTTAAAACGCACCTTCGCTTTCCTTTAATAAAAAGTTTTAATTAAATATACTTTTTGAAATCGTGGAAAGATTTCAAAGCGAAGTGAAATGTAGTGACGTCATTTACAGCTCCCACTGTAAATCTGACCAATGAGAATGTTCCATTACAACTATGAAACGTTTTCATTGGTGAATGAGTTTCTTTTTCTCGTGGATAGGTTGACCCCGGACTTGTTATACACGGAAGGGTTTTATATATATAATTATTATATTAGCAATGTAATAATATCCATATATTTCAATAAATGAAGTTTTACATATCAATATTTTATTTAAAATTAATGATAATTTATGATATTTATTTATAAAATATATTCCTCTTCAGATAATATTTATTATCAATTACACCTGTTTTATTTATAACGAAAGATATTTTAATTATTAATTTATTATATTATTATTTATTATATTATTTTAATTATTTAACAATTATTTAATGTTGATAATAAGTAAATACTAAAATATTATAACAATAAATACTCAAGTAAATCATTTAATGATATTATGTATTTATTTATTTATTTATTTAAATACTGCAAATCAGCTTATATTTTTTTTACAAAATGCTTTAGAATTTATTGAACAGTTAATAAAAAATTTAATCACTGTATAATAATTCGTAAATTATTATTTTTATAGTATGTATTATAGAATATATCTCTAACATATATTTTAATGTTATAAATAAGATATTATAAATTTATTTATCTTATATAGATTAATATTTATCATAAATAATATCCCATTTTTATTTGCATTGATACTATAACAATATTGATAGTTGATAATGTTTAATTACAATAAGTTAGTAATGATGAAGAATAAATATTACAAAGTATAAAATACTTCGATAATTTATATCGGAAACAGATTAAAAATATATTATAAATTAATATTGGAGATTTAAGTCGCTAGATTCACAAAGAAATAAAATATGAAAAAAAAAATCTCATGTCTTAAAATCGTTCTGTAAATCTAATAACAATAATAATAATTTTGTTATTGATGTTGTTAATTACCAATTTAGATTATCTGTATCACATTTTCGAACGCCAAAAAGTAATCGCCAATATGTAGCATGATGACATTAGAAACCTCGATAATCCTGTACAATTTTTTTAGCAAAATCAAAGTCCACACGCATGCACAGTTTGTTATTTATGGAATATCGGTTAGGAACGACGAAAATGCATTTAAACAAGGCAAACTAGATCCATAAGGCATACTCAATTGAGATTAATGTATGAAGCCTTAGGACTCTGCCAGAGGACTCTGACCAAATTATTCAGACCCAAATTATTCTGACCAATCGTGCAAACCCTGAACCAAAACAATGACCATGTTCACATAACAGAAATCAGCTTATTCAGTGCTAATTTGGGCAGGGTTTGCGCCATGTGGTCCAATGAAATTGTTCAGGGTTTGAAGCTGAATCCAGTTTTACTTTTTCGGCGGTTTTTAGCGAAATGTGCAGACAGTTATATATCTAGTTGGTCATGGTTTTAATGAGTTTCAGAAACTTGCTTAAGTGAGAATCTTGATTCCTGGCACGACCGCTTTAAAAAACTTCAAGTTAAGTGTCTCAACTTTCTCAGCGCAAACATGGTATTATTCTGTTGAGCTAAATCCAAAGTATCAGACTAGATTCTGTGATCGTCAAGATCATTTGGGTGAAATAGTCCTCCAGCATTCGTCTGAGATGGCTCAGTTGGAAGAGCATTGGCGGCTTCAGCCAATACATCCCTTGTTCGAATCTTGGCTTGGACTTTTTTTCACCCACTTTGGAAAATTTATAGTTATAATTGATTTGTCGATTGAATAATCGTGTTTAAAATTAATCTAATGTGATTTCGTATGCAGTGTTTTCTGCAGTTTTCAAATATCGACCTTCGATTTATTCTGTTGAGCTGATCCAAAGTATCAGATCAGATTCTGTGATCGTTGAGGTCATTTGGGTGAAATAGTCCTCCAGCATTCGTCCGGGATGGCTCAGTTGGAAGAGCATTGACGGCTTCAGCCAATTCATCCTTAGTTCGAATCCTGGCCCTGACTTTTTTCACCCAATTTGGAAAATTTACACCGTGAGTTTCATTTGAAATCCGTTTCTGTCCTCTTTCTTGCAGCACGGCAAACTCCCCAGTATCTTCGAATACAGACATCATCTTTTTCAAAGTTTGCCTCGACATCAGTTATTTTCCTAGTCGATATCCTAGCAGTGCACTGGACAAATTACTTTCTTTCTTTCTTTCTAACCGATGACCAGGCCCCTACCTGCCGAGTTAATAATCTCAGCTTGACGGGTTAGATCCCTGGAATCGAGGCGGACGACCACCTAATTGCCGCGAAGCGGCAATAAATGATGAACTGCAAATGGCTTCGCAAGATGGTCTCGTAATTTAGAGCCTTGATCAGATGACGAGACCTTCACCTAGCAAGGCACCTCCAGAGGTATAATTCACAGGTAACTTGGAGGACTTTGCACCCACGACGGATTTTACATGCACCAGGTGCCATTAGCGTATATGATGGAATTTTAGTTGGCAGAGTGGGGGCGATCGACGCAGACAAGTGCCGAGGTCGACTGATTGTGGCTAACGGTTGCCGGACTTAGTAGTTTATTGCCTTTGTGGAAGTACTGAGTTTGGCGCCGAACATCACTCCCACCTGCCGTGCCATGTGAAATGGGGCTGGAGCTAAAATTTTTGAGCCGAGACGGTGGCATGTCCTTAGCAGACAACAGGGGGGACAATTTTGAGTGAGATTTAGAAAAATAAATAACCAAAACTAAAATGGCCGAAATGCTAAGTGGTGCCAGAGAAGGGCGAATTTTCGGGCCGAATGCAAGGCAGTCGAATCGCTGCTGGTGGTGACGAGATCCCGCCTTTCTACCGTACACTCCCCCCCCCCCAAAAAAAGAAAAAAAAGTGCTTCATGGGCTGTCCCATTGGAGCAGGTCCGGTAGCTCGTGCGGACAGAGTCCAAATGCACCTAATAAAGAGGCGTACTGTCGCTAGAAATAATAATAATAATAATAATAAAAAAACAAGGGAAAAAAAGACCCGAACCCGTTTCGGACCGCACAGAGTCCCTTGAGTCTCTGCGTCGATGAAGTCAACGTGTGCGGTTCGGGGTAGGTGGGCTGGTAGGTTGCTTCCCATTGCTCTTCGGACCGCAATAACATAGCTTCACCAGTAACGCTCATTCTTTCTTCTTTAATGGTATATGGTACATGATTTTACGGCAGCGGTTGCTGGTTTTTTAAATCGTTCCAGAATCACCAAGTCTCCAGCTTTTGGATACCGGTATTTTATTACAGAATATGCTGCATGATTGAATTGGAACATTCTGAGGATTTTGAAGACTAACATTTTTTTTCTAAGATATTGATGTACAAAAATCCAGAGACGTTCTGAGGGACTTTTCTACACTTAGTTATTCTCGTCTTTTTAATTTTCAGTTTTGACCATGGACCGTTTCAGGGTTCCTTGAAGTTTTGTGATAATAAACTGTTAATAAATTGCTTCCATTTAATCCGATCTTCATTTTTGGGATTCCTATTCTATTTAGATATTTTCAAGTTTTACATTCCATTTTAGACACTGGGGCCCCCTAGGGAATTATAGGGCCCGGCCATGGGACCCTTGAACTTTTTGTACGCCAGACATGTTTCACCTCCTAAATTTCTCACTTTCTCTATGCAAAATTTTAAAGTTGAGTCTTTGACTCTTTTTCCAGGGCCAACAATCTGATATTTTTATTCGGGTCCTTTTTCAAAGGTTTACTTAATCAATTGGTGCATTTAAAAAATATATACATTATTCCAACGAATAATTCATATTCTATGCTTAATTTTGATTAATTAAAGATCTAAAGCGCTATGTACTAAAAAAATTAACACGCTTTTATGTTAGTGCCTTGGTTTTAACTGTCAATTGGCCCCTCTGGGCCCCCCCCCCCTATTATAGCTTCGTTAAAAATGGTCCAATTCACTAGCTTTTTTTTTCTATAAACTTTTTAGGTCCTTCAGCTACTACATGAAAGACAAAAAAAAAAAAAAAAAAAAAAATTCTCATACTTTAGCTACCACTAATTTTGAATATTAATCGCTTTCTTGGGGCCCTTTGTTCAGCTTCTTTAAAAACGATTCACATTACTTTCAGTTTTATTTAACATAGTTTTAGCGTCCTTCCTTTATTTAATAACTACAAAAATATTTTTTACCCAATTGAATGCGAAATAAATTTCTAGCCCCCTGGGGCCCGTACAGTGATCTTTGAAGTTTTTGTAATAATTAATTGTTAATAAATTGCTTCCAGATAATCCGATCTTCATTTTTAAGATTTTTTATCAATTTAGATATTTTTAATTTTTGACATTCCATATAAGACACTGTGGCCTTCTAGGGAGTCAAAGGACCCAGCCCAGGGCCACCTGAACATTTTGAGAGACAAACGTACTTCACTTCCTAAATGGCTCACCTTCTCAGAACTAAATGTTAATGTTGAG
Organism: Maratus speculifer; assembly: GCA_964019185.1. NCBI lineage: Eukaryota > Metazoa > Arthropoda > Arachnida > Araneae > Salticidae > Maratus > Maratus speculifer. The sequence goes on along the minus strand of OZ025296.1, from coordinate 182,735,313 downwards.
TCTCGGATTCTTCTTCCAGGACCAGCACCCTCCATATGTTTATTAGGGCCCTTTTTTAACATTTACCCAATCAATGTGTGCATTTCTTTAAAACATTATTCTAATACTTCATACCCTGTGCTTAATTTTGACTAATTGTAGATCTAAAGAGCTAAGTATTAAGACAATTTAACAGGCTTTCCTGTTATAGGGACCTCTTTTTAACTGCCAGTTGGCCTCTTTGGAGCCCCTATTATAGATCCTTTAAAAAGGGTTCAATTAACTAGCTTTTTTTCTAACAACTTCTTAGGTCCTTCAACTACTACATAAACAGACAAACAAACAAAAAAGCTACTACCTAGCCTGCAGATTTTTACCACCATACCTGCCAACCTGAGAAAATTCAAATGTGTAAAACAATATATGAATGAGATTTTTAATCAATTTTTATAAAACAGCACATGAACAACATTTTAAAAGTGTATATAATACAGAACATGAACAAAACTTCTTATTAACTTCGGTACTACTAGGTTTTCCCGCCGACCAAAAAATTATCGCCAAACTATAAGATAAAATGCCAATAATGGATGATCGCGAATGTCACATTTAAAGGCATTAAATACGATTCACGTGTTTAAAATGTCATTAAGTGATTTTTATTTCGATTTTTTATTTGTATTTTTATTAATATTCTACTAATTATTTGTTTTTTCGTTATTTAAAATAAAAATTATGTCACTATGTATAATTTGGCTATTAGTTTGGCAATTTGTATAATTTGGCGAGATTGGTCGACGGGGATAACAGAGAGTATCTTAACTTCTCTGAAACAGCGAGTAAACGACATTTCTCATAAATTTATAAAAAAATGTGCCATCTTTTTTAATATTACATAACTGATAAATTTATAAACATTTTTGAAAAGGGACATAAGAAATATTTTTTTTTTCTAATATACAATATATTAGTTCTTTTTTTTTTTTTTTTTTTTTTTTTTTTTTTTAAGGACTAAACATTTTGGCTGTAATGGGGTGTAGAAGACAGAAAGGCAATATAGTAATTTTGTTTGTTTTACTTAAAACATCATTATCAAAAGTAATGCCAAAAGAAATACTGAATATTTGGTTATTCAGTTGGCAAAACCATTATTCGTTGCATCACTAATTTTAAGAGATCTTCAATTCTCACAATTTAATGGAAAACACGGGCAAAATTTTCTCAAAACAAAGTTACCTTTCACACATAATGAAAATTAAAAATTCTATAATATTTTTTAACAATGAAACAAGTTCATTTTTTAACTATACTTAAATACACCCCCTTAACCCTTTCCGCCACGAGCAAATTGTGTTCGTAAATGAGAAATTATTGTCTGACACCAGAAGTTATAAACGGCTTTTTTAGAAATTAAGAATTCCTTAATTAAAGCTTTGATTGTAAAAACAAAATTTCACTAAAATATTCTTTAAAAATGATCCGGATTGCTTGCAATTTTCTTTAATAGTTTTAGCGTCCTCCCATTACTTTAATAACAACAAAAAATATTTCATATCCAACCACATGCGAAATAAGTTCCTGGCCTCTTGGAGTCTGGTACAAGGGATTATTTTGCATCGTAAATTGTTATTAAATTGCCATCTCTTAATACAATTTTCTTTTTTAGAATCCTATTTCTATTTAGTTATTTCCATGTTCTTACATTCCATTTAAGGCCCCTGAATTTTTTGTTCGCCATGCATATTTCATCCCCCGATTTTCCCACCTTCTAGGTGCATAATTTTGAAGTTGAGTTTGCAACTCTTCTTCCACGACCTTCCACTCTAATATATATACATATATTGGGGTGGGGGGTCCTAGGGCCTTTTATAAAGCATTTACTCAATTTTTTATGCATTTCTTTAAAATATTATTCAAACAAAAAATTTATATCCTATGCTTACTTTTGATTAATTGTAGATCTAAAGTATTAAGTACAAAGGAATTTAATTTTTTTTTAATGTTAGGGCGCTGTTTTTAACTATCAGTTGTTTCCTTTTGGGTGATTTATTATAGCTCCCTTAAAATCAATAAGGTCCCCGAAAAAAGGTTCATTTAAAAGATTTTCAAAAGGTATAAAATCGCACAAAGTTGAGTGTTTTTTAATGTTAGTATAATGGTTCCGGGCAGGTCAGCTAGTACAGTAAAACCTCTAAATAACGGACACCTCGGGATCGCAGAAAATGTCCGCTATTCGGAGGTGTCTGCTATTGGGAAAACCACAAAAATTCAAAAACCGCTTAGAAATGCTTAATGTTTCATTAATTTACTTTTATTTGTCCTAAACCTCTATTATATTATTAATCAGAAATTAAAATTATTTTTAAGCAAAAAAATTGAAATAAAATTGTGCACACTTTTATCCACTGTTTATTATATTATTGTTAGAAAAATCTGTTACAAAAGTTTATTTTTGCTTGCGATTATATGTACTAATTTGTTTTTCTGTGTAATGTTATTAGAAATTGTAGAGTTCCGGGAGAGAAGGGAGGGATTGCACTTTTTGATCTTTAAAAGCATAAAATCTCAAAATGTTCTTGGATGATATTTCAATAGTCTGGGAGATTATTTCTCCCTGGCAACCCCTGACTTTAGCACTGAACGTTGAGGGGGGGGGGGGGATTTTCCCCAGATCTTTATTTACAATTAACTGTGATCACAAAATTTGTGACACATTGTCCTGATAAATTCAGAGGCTTTTTTACTTTTTTTTTTCATTTTTTTCTGTTTAGAAAATACTTTTTCATCCTTTATCGCCGAATAAAGTGTCCGCTATTCGGAATGTCCGTTATTTAGAGGTTAAACATACAAAAAATTAAGTTTTGGGAGTGGGGATTGAAAAACTGTCCGTTAAATAGAGGTGTCCGCTATTCGGGAGTGTCCGTTATGGAGGTTTTACTGTATCTAAATAAAGAAAGTAGTTGCTTGAGTTGAAAGATCATAAAATATATCGTAGGCTAATTTTGAAATCTGGCTGTTAGCAAAGAGCTCGTCTAATTGGAAAATAATAATATTTTTACCAATCGGCTTGATACTTTTCAGTCATTGCAAAGAGCTTCTGTAGGCTAATTGGAAAAGGATAATTTGTTTCTCAATCAGCCTTATTTCTTTAAGGCCCCTGTCCTCGCTCGAGGAAACGCTCGCGAGCTAATGCTATTCCTATGGGTAAGCATTTTTCTAATAACTCTTTCGCATTTTGACGTTTTTGAATAATTTTTTTTTGCATTGTATAGCTGAAGTGCATGCCGATTGCGCACCTTTTTTACTTTTTCGATTTTGGTTGCAGATATATTTTTTAAAAAGCACTTTCAGTTTCGAAACCGGTTTTAAAAGTGAAACTAACTTTGTAAAAAATATCTGCAAAAAAAATCGAAAAAATAAGAAAGGTGCGCTGTCGACATGCACCTCAGCTATCCAATGCAAAAAAAAATTATTCAAAAATGTCAAAATGCGAAAGAATTATTAGAAAAATGCTTCCCCATAGGAATAGCATTAGCTAGCGAGCGTTTCCTCGAGCGAGGACAGGGGCCTTAAAGACTCATTGTAATTAGTCTATGCAGTTTTGGGCTAATTGATAAATAATAACCTATTTGTTCAAACAGCCTAGTTTCATCCAGGTTTATTGCAATAATTACAAGATAGTGAATGTTAATGCATACTTTTTAACTTAAAAAAATAATAAAAAAAATAAAATAAAAAAGTAGCAGGAATTTAAAGTGCATAGGAAAACTGTCTTATCGACAGATTCTATTAGCTTGAAAGAATTCTAAAGTTGTAATGAATATTTTATTTTTATATTAGGGGTTTATTTTTTGCAACAACCTGCGCAAAAGTATCAATAAAATCCCCGATAATAGAGTAAAACCCCGATAATTCAGATTGATTGGAACCAGACCTAATCCGGATTATCAAAATTCCGGATTATGAGAATAAATGAAATAAAATAAAACATACCTACAGAAAATCACCTTTATATTAAACACATTCAATATTTACAAACAGTAAAAATGTTAAGTTATTTTGTAATTATAAAGCTTGTAACCTTCTACTGTGCCAGTTTTGTGGGTCGTATTCACACATCCGCTTGAGCATAAGTTAGTTGTTCGTTGCATGTAGTCTCCACATGACGTTCAAAATAAACCATTAATTGTTCTAAAAGGGACGTTGCTTTATTAAGGCTAATAGAAAACTGTGAAAATTGGAATAATTGCCAAACTTAAATAATACATAGTTATTCCTTTGATAGAAAACGTCTAATAGTTTAATTAAGAAAGCTATTAATATAAAATTATTCTTCCAAAAAGATTTCAGAAAAAAAATTATTTATTCAGAATACGAGGATGAAATAAATTTATGTTACGGAAATTTGAAAACTTCTCAAACTTGAAAAAAAAAAAAAAAATCCCAGACTGATCCGGAGTAATGGAATCCAAATTAGCGGGGTTTTACTGTAATAATTTTTCCTCCAATATTATGTAAGATGGGATACTCATACTAAATAAAATCACATAAAAAATTTGACATACCCAATTATATTTTCATGGTCACATTATTGTAGAGCAGCGGTGCACAACCTTTGGCCCGCGGGCCACAAAGATACCAGTATTTTTATGCAGAATATTTTTCCTTATAGTTATGACGAAATACCGGTATTTGCTATTAAATAAAACAAACGACTCTTTTCAAATATTCTGGTGGGAAACAATTTTCTGGCAAAAAGGTTGTGCATCACTGTTGTAGACTATCTATTTTTCGAATCACAAGCTGAAATTCGACAAAGCATATTGTGCAGAGTTAAAGTATGGGATACCCACACATCATAGTGGTTTATGCACATAATATTCTTTAGATGATCATGCTTTGTACTTTTTTAAATATTTAATCTATGTACCAGTTCATGAACCGCGTAATATGGATTTCCAGCTACAGATTATTTTAAGAGCTCCTGCTTTACAGATGATGGTCATCCAGGAAACAGGATTGGCATGGTTTAAACCATGCCAAAACAAATTTAATCAAATTAAACAGTTAACCATTTAAACAGTTTTAACCATGATTTAAACCAATTCGTTTTTTCTCAAAAAAAAAAAAAAAAAAAAAAAAAAAAAAAAAATTGATTTTTTTAGAAGAAAACCAGTGATATTGTCTCCTTTTTTTCCCCCCATTATAATTTACAAATTTCATATTACTGGATATAAAAATTTCTACTTTGGACACTTCATTTCAGCAACATGGGTTTGCCAGGACTGAAAATATTTTGAATCATCCCCACCAAAGTGAACAACATATACACACGTGCATAATTCACGTTTTTTTCCATGACCGTTTGACGAAATTCATTTTTTACCACGATCCTTTGAAAAAAATTCGCGACTTTTTCGTGATCTTTTGAAAAAATACACGTTTTTCCAAGATCTTTTGAGAAAACTCGTGTCTTTTTCTCGATTTTTTGACAAAAAATCGCGTTTTATACGCAACTCTGACAAAAATAGCATTTTTTCCGCTATCATTTGACGAAAATCGCGTCATTTTCGCGATTCTTTGAAAAAGACTACGTCATTTTCGCGACCCTTCGACAGGAATCGCGTTTATTTTGCTATTCTTTGACGAAAAACGCGTCTTTTTTGCGATCTTTTGACAGAAAAAGCGCTTTTTACCGCGATCTTTTGACAAAAATCACGTATTATCAGCAACCTTTTGAAAAAAAAAAAAATCGTTGTTTTTCTTTCACGATCTTTTGACGAAAAACACCTTTTTGTCGATCTATTGAGAAACACCGCATATTCTCCGCAATTGTGACAGAAATAGCGTTTTTTCCACGATCCTTTGAGGAAAATCGCGATTCCTTGACATACACTGCGTCATTTTCGCGATTCTTCAACGGAAATAATGTTTTTCTCGATATCCGTCGACAAAAATCACGCTTATTACGCATTTTTTTTTTTTAAACGTGTCCTTTTTTGATTTTTAGAATGGAATGGCGTTTTTTTCTGCAATCTTTCGTCAGAAATAACGCCCTTTTCCGCAATCACTTGACAAAAAAATCACATTTTATTCATAATCTTTTGATGAGAAATAGTGTCTTTTTTCGCGAAAAACACGTCATTTTCGCGATCATTTTTCGTCGTCGGAGATTTTTCCGTCCCGCTTCCGTCGTCGGAGATTTTTCCGTCCCGCTTCCGTCTTCGGAAACTTTAAAAGATGGAATTCTGTCCCGTGGACGGAAAACTTGCACCCACTCAATACAAGACATACGTATTCAGATGCAGTGTTAAAAAGAAAACTGTCTAAACTCTAAACCAAACACTGTGTATATCCATGAAAGATCTAGGCGGACAATACCCATGCCTATTTTCTTGACTATGCGCCAAGCCATACATTCAATAACAATGGAACATCTAGGACATTTATGTTAATTTCTGCACAAGTACTAATCTGATCAGGACACTCCATTTAAAGAATAGATCACATTACAAACATTTATGCTTACTCTGAATTCAATCCCAATTAGACAAACAGGTGAGCAAAAAATAGAGACAAAAAGAGTTGAGAACTTTCAAAGACCACCAATAACCCGGAGCACTCCGAAGCCATGTTTTTCCTGGAGCTGGAGCTTAAATTTTCTCGTGCTCTAAGGGCTATTTTAGTTTTAAAGCATTCTTATTTTATTTTATTATTATTTTTTAATATTTAGTCTTAAAATATTTTAATTACTACATCATTATTCAATATTTTAATTTATCATTTTTAGAGTATTTTTCAGATTTTTAAGAGACTGTCACATTGTAATGGCATTGTCCATTAGCCAAGTTGATGTAAAATACATTTTTTTTTTTTTGGTCGGAGTAGGTTGGTGCGGTTTGGTAACTTCTCCGACGTTTACCGTAATGGGCGGTGTTTGTTTTTGAGTGCGAAGTGTGAACGTTTTTACTTTATCGTTTCCTTCTAGGGAAAGTTCTATCGTTCATTTCAGATTGTAAATTATTCTTATTTTAGTTCACTTAAACTGTTAGCTAGTTTCAACGTTGTGTTTTTCTCGTTTTTGTGTGGTTCTAGTTCATGTTATTCAGGAGTTGAACTGTCATAATGTTCATCCAAGCTAAGACTGAAAACTTTTCTGAGTATGGGACAGAAGATTTCTACGGCTAAAATTTGGTCTCTTACAATATAAAGAAAGTGTTCAAGACTTCTTGATAGAAAAATGTTGATTTCAAATTACCACTCAAAAAAATACAATTTCAAGAAGTATTCAAAAAATATTTTTTGAATAAGTGTGGAATTATATTTATCAAACTGCATCAAATGTTTATAATTAATAATCAAAAGACTGTTTATAAAGATTTTCAGAATATCAATGTTTCACTGTGTAGAGCAGTTTCTTTGAACATAAGTATTCTTTGAACATAAGATTGTTTGCTAATACTGTTTAAATTAAAATATGATTTTTTTCAATTTTCTACATAAATTCACTGTAATTATTTAATTTAAATTATTTTAAAATGAAGTTACACAACTTATATTCCAACAATGTTTATTTTTATCAATAAATATGAAGACATATATGAAAAGAAAGGATGTAAAAAACAAAAACACAGTTTAATTGAGGACAGTGGAATATTATTTGTTTTATGATTCTTTAAGAAAACTGATCAAAATTCTGGTTATGTTCTATAATCTGCCTCATCTGTAAATTTGTATCAATACTTCTGCATGGAATGTTTGCAAGAAATATATTCTTAAATACAATAAAGCTAGGTAATTTTTAGCATATAATCCACTGCTAAATAAATCTAAATATATAAAGATTAAATCCATTTTAACAAAAAATATTTCTAAAAATAGGGTAAGCAAAAAAGATGTTAGATGGTACACCAGAATAACTATTATATTGAAGTACAAAAGTGGAGACATTAGATTTAAGTATAATAAGAATATCATAATCATAAAAAAGAAGCCATTCTTTTTTTTTTTTTTTTTTTTTTTTTTTTTTCACAGTGACATTGTAGTTATTATTTTAGTTTATTAAAAAACACAGTAACCAAAAATAACAGAAGATTTCAAATGAGGGGTAGACAATCATAATAGACCAAGTCTATTTAGAAGGCACATAAAATCTGTTTTATACACTCTCACAGTAAGGGTGTAAACAGATGGCATCTATGACAAAATATATGAAAACAGACATTGTTCACTGTGGGAGTGGATAAAACAGATTTTATACACCCTCTAAATGAGCTATTTCTCCCTCTCTCTTAATTTAAAAATGGATTTGGCAAATTCTGAAGCTTTTCCAAAAGAATTTTCCATATTTCTACTTTATGATTTGCTTGCTGTATAATCTGTGATGTATTTAACTGTAACCGCAACTTAAGTAAAAATGTAAATAGAATGTTTTTATGTAAGCGGCAATTGTGTTCTATGCCGATTGTGTGTATCTGTGATCGTCTGCTGTAAATAATGTGTCCGTATTAAATAAGTTCTTTTAGTAAGATGAAAGTTTTATTCTTCCAAAGTATATATATCTTGCTAATGATGTTAAATCGATCTTTAGTTCACATATTAAAATAATATGTGATATCTGGCGACGATGTATGGAATGAAAAAGTATCGGATCCATGTACATTAGATGCTGAAGACTGCCAAGGTAAAAAATTCTTTTTGTATTTATCTTTAAAGAAGATTTAAAAATGGAGCAGTTGGTTCAAAGTTTAATAGAACAAAATAAAATTTTATTAGAGAAATTAACCACTTTTGCCGATCCGAAAACGCAAGAAGCTAAAGTTTCAGTTCAATTTGAAAAATTTGATGAAACAGATGAAGCTTTTGATTCTTTCTTAGAACGCTTCGAAGCTTTCATGGATATTCAAAATGTTCCGGATGGCAAACGTGGGAAAGTTTTTATTTCTAGTTTGTCAGCAAAATTATATAATTTGTTGAAAAACCTGCTAGCTCCTGACAATCCTTCCGATAAAGATTACCTTATTCTAAAAATACATTAAAAGCTCATCTCACTCCGACGCCGCTTATAATTCCTAGTAGGCATGTGTTTCTAAATCGTAAGCAACGGGAAGGAGAAAGTGTCAGTGCTTTTATGGCTGAACTTCGCTCCTTGGCAATTCCTTGTCAATATAAACAAGAAATGTTGAACACTATGTTACGGGATGTTTTCGTAAGCGGGCTAAGGGATAGAGTAATATTAGATAGACTTTTTGAGGAAGATGATATAGATATTGAGAATACCTTGAAAATTGCTTTAGCTATGGAGAAAGCTATGAAAGGGGCAAATGAGATAATGGGTAAATCTTTAGAAATTAAAGAATTTAGCGTGAGGAAAAATAATGAGCAGTCAAAATTTGTTTCGCAAAAGAAAAACTTTGGAAGACAAAATCTTTCGGGAAAGAAAGTAAAAACGAGCTGTACACGGTGTACAGCAACGGATCACGGTAAACATTCCTGCAGATTTAAATTAGCTAAGTGTCATTTTTGTCAAAAAATCGGGCACATTCGAAAAGCTTGTTTTGCAGCGAAAAAAGGGTTAAAAGGGAACACGGTAAAACAAAAGCAGGTAGATACCCTGTATTCTAGTGAAAATGCTATCCCAATGTATTCTTTTGATTTGAACTCGCTGAAAGAGGAGGAGCAAAGAAAACCTCCAATTATGTTAACAGTAAATATTGAAAATAAACCTGTGAGTATGGAACTTGATACTGGAGGGGCCGTCTCGGTAATGAGCATAAAAAAATTTCGTGAGATTTCGAAAAAAAGAATTCAACCCACAAAAGTAGTTTTTAAAACATACAAAGGTGAAATAATTGTACCTTTGGGTTTTGTCACTGTTGATGTTGAATACAAAAATCAAAAATTTAAATTAAATTTGTATATTGTTAAGGAAAATTTGGATACAATTTTTGGCCGCGAATGGCTATATAGTATAAATTTGGACTGGAATTCTATAAAAGCAGTAAGAACATCTTATGACTATAATTTGAGTAAATTGTTAGAAGAGTATAAAGAGCTTTTTAACGATAAGTTAGGGGAAATTAATAATTATGAAGTAAAGTTGGAACTTAAATCTGATGTAGTGCCAAAATTTTGTAGAGCTAGACCTGTACCCTTTTCTTTAAAAGACAGGATTGAACAAGAAATTGATAGGCTTGAAAAGAAAGGCATCATAGAGAGAGTAGAGACCTCTGATTGGGCAACACCAGTTGTCCCGGTTGTAAAAACAGATGGGTCTATACGCCTATGTGCAGATTATTCTGTTACCGTAAACCAAAATATTATGGTACAACAACATCCTTTACCAAAATTAGAGGAAATTTTTTCAAGCTTAAATGGGGGTAAACATTTTTCAAAAATCGATTTTAAACATGCATATTTACAAATGAAAGTACATCCAGATAGTCAAAAGTTCTTAACGATAAATACACATAAGGGATTATATGTATGTAAAAGACTTATGTATGGTTTAAATTCTGCTCCAGCAATTTGGCAAAGATATATTGATGGTCTTTTCCAGGGGATGGAAGGAATCAAAGTTTTTATGGATGATGTTAGAGTGACTGGATCAGATGATAAGTCACACTTAGAGGCCTTAAGAAATTTTTTTTCAGAAATGTAAAGATCATGGGCTAAAATTAAATTTAGATAAGAGTAAATTTTTTGAAAAAGAAATTCAATTTTTAGGGCACAAAATTGATGCAAACGGTATACATAAGACTGATGAGAAAATTTCTGCGATTTCAAAAGCTCCTAGACCCACTAACGTACAGGAAGTACAAAGCTTTTTAGGGCTTGTTAACTTTTATGGAAAATTTTGTCCTAATTTGGCTACAATAGCGAATCCTTTATATAAATTAACACAGAAAGGTGTGAAATGGGTTTGGTCAAAGGATTGTCAGGAAGCTTTTGAAAAAATTAAAAATGAAATTTGTTCTCCGCGTGTTTTAATGCATTATGATCCATCACTGCCATTGATATTGGCAACTGACGCATCTCCTGTAGGAGTAGGGGCGGTTCTTTCCCACTCTTTACCTGATGGAACGGAAAGACCAATAGCTTTCGCATCCAGAACCCTCACAAGAACTGAGCAAAAATACGCTCAGATTGATAAAGAAGCACTAGCAATTGTGTGGGGTGTCAAGAAATTTTATCTTTACCTAAAAGGGAGACGATTCACATTATTAACTGATCACCAACCTTTAGTAGCCATCTTCGGATCGAAGAAAGGTCTTCCAGTTCTGGCAGCGACAAGATTGTTACATTATTCTTTAGTATTACAATCTTTCCAGTTTGACATTAAGTATCGTAATACAAAACAACATGGTAACGCTGACTTTCTGTCTAGGCTGCCGTCCACTTCTGAACAGCTAGACGTTAAAGATGAAATTGATCTATTTCAGTTAGCACAAATCGAAACTCTTCCTGTCACAGCCAGAGACTTAGCCAAAGAAACTCTGTTGGATGCAGACCTCGCCCCATTGCTGAATATTTTACAGAATGGAGGAATTTTAAGAGGGAGAGAAGCAGAATATAGTCTACAAGATGGTTGTGTCATGTTAGGCCAGCGTGTGTGCGTTCCCAAAAAGTATCAGGCTCAGGTGCTTGAAGAGTTACATCATGGTCATCTGGGTGCTGTTAAGATGAAAGCTATCGCTAGATCGTATGTTTATTGGAAGAACATCGATAAGGATATAGAAAATTGCTCAAAGAATTGTGTAGACTGTGCTCGGTACAAAACCGACCCACAGAGAGTAAAGGTGCATTGCTGGGAGTATCCTAGTGCACCGTGGCAACGTATTCACATAGATTTTGCTGGGCCTATCTTTGAATCTATGTTCCTGATTATAGTAGATGCTCATTCCAAATGGTTAGAAGCTTATCCAATGAAATCCACCACAGCAACCAAAACCATCGAATGCTTAAGAGATTGTTTCGCTCGATTTGGATTGCCACTCATGCTGGTAAGTGACAACGGTCCACAATTTACATCATTGGAATTTGAGATGTTTCTGCGTAATAACGGTATCAAACACAAGACCACTGCGCCATTTAAACCATCTAGCAATGGGCAGGCCGAAAGATACGTCTGTACAGTCAAACAATCTCTAAGAGCAATGCAAAATTATGGTGGCACAATACAACAAAAATTAAGTACGTTCCTTATGCAATACAGGAAAGCTCCGAACCTCACGACACTTCATAGTCCAGCCATGCTTATGTTGAAGAGAGAGATTCGGACGAGAATCGATCTGCTGCGTCCTGATCTTAAGAGTAGAGTGGAAGAAAAAGTTCGTAAAGGAACTTATGAATTCTCGGATAGAGGATTCCAAATTGGCGACAATGTCGCTGTACGAAATTACCGGCAAGGCGACAAGAGATGGAGGTTTGGAAAAATCGTTAGAAAAGATGGACAGCTACATTACACTGTCGATGTAAATGGCCAATTGTGGCGTAGACATGTCGATCAAATACGGGATGGAGGAGACATAGAGGAAAAAGAAAGCGAGCTCCGACGATCCTTTTCAAAACCTGCCATTCCTGTGCAAAATGATGATGTTCCGACAACTAGTGCTGAGTTAGCACAATCACCCACTAGTGTGGAGGCGGAGACGACTGATCCAACGCCAGTCTCAGTTACTACACAAGAGCATGCTCCACTCAGTGTCCACGGTTCAACTCCAACACCACAACCAGTTCGCCGATCTACAAGAATTCGGAAACCTCCTCATCGATTGGACTTGTAGTGATAGTTTAGGAAAGGAGGAGATGTGATGTATTTAACTGTAACCGCAACTTAAGTAAAAATGTAAATAGAATGTTTTTATGTAAGCGGCAATTGTGTTCTATGCCGATTGTGTGTATCTGTGATCGTCTGCTGTAAATAATGTGTCCGTATTAAATAAGTTCTTTTAGTAAGATGAAAGTTTTATTCTTCCAAAGTATATATATCTTGCTAATGATGTTAAATCGATATTTAGTTCACATATTAAAATAATATGTGATATAATCAGTTCATGAGGAATTTCAGTGTCATTCCATGTCAAATCAACACAGTTTTTGAAAAAAAATTACCTCACCATCTCAGATTTTAATGAAATGTGGCACATAGTTAGTATTTATATAGATTAAGAAAAATACAAAATTTTTTCGAAATATATCTATTGGTTTTGAAAATATGGCTTGGTAAACATCTCAAAAATTGTCAAAAAATGGCAGTTTGACACATTTTCAAATCATTGTAGAATCTTTTCTAATTAATATAGGAAGATGTAAGAAGTGTCATATTGCAGCATTTCTCATAGACTTTAATATGATATGCAACATGATACAGTTTGTAAAAAAATAAAATTTCAAAATTTAAATTGTGAAAAAAACGCTTTTATAAAAAATTTCAAAAAATTAGAGAAAGTAAGTTATATTATTGTAAAACAATAGAGAAAGTTTCAAAATGGGACAACAATGGCTTCATAAAAAAAATAATTTAAAAAAAAAGTCATTTTTCATAAATTTCAAGTAATACAATATAATACAATATGTTACCCTAAAACAATTGAAATATAAATACACTGTAAAAACAAAATACCCAAATTGGGTTGAAAGATTTTTGGGTACAGAATTGTTCCAATTTGGAAAGTTCAGTTTGTAGCACAAAATCGTTTTAAATAAGTCTGATTTTTAATGACATTAAAATAATTAAAATATCTTAGATAGTATATACATTATACCTCAGAAATTTTCATTAATTTAATGTTAATAAAGATCTGCTCTGTTTTGAACCATTTTGGGTTTCCTATTTTGGGAACAATACTCTACCATTTTTGGAATCCTTACTGTACCATTTCAGGAAAATTACGATACCCAGAAATCTTTCAACCCAATTTGGGTCTTCAATTTTTACTGTGTACTTTTTTTCTTTCAAATAACTATAAAAAATAAATTGTATTATTGTAAAACCCTATACTAAGTTTGAAAATGGGACAACAATGGGTTCATAGGAAAAATAATTTTTAAAAAGGAATTTTTTTTATCAATTTCTAGTATGATACAATACCTCAGAGTTTCCCCCAGAGGGTTTCAGGGGGGCGCTCCACCCCTCTTGCCCTTTAGTTTAAAAAATAGCGCCCCTCTTGCCCCTCATCCACAAACTAGCGCCCCTCTTGTCGCTCATTCAAAATAATAGCGCCCTTCTAGCCCCAAATTAGAAAAAACGCAGCCCTTCAACGATTATGCGGACGCGCTATAGCGCGTATATTACGCAAGAAATAGCTCTTACGAGTCCCACAAGATGCGTAATTTCATGAAAAAAAACCCGGCAAATTTCGTTAAAAAATCTCAAAATAACGATTAATTTCCGTAAAGATTCACGAAAAAATGGCTAATTTCGTCACAAAAACGGCAGATTTCCTCAAAGGATAGTGAAAAAACAACAAATTTCGTCCAAAAATCGTGATAAAACAAAAAATTTTGTCAAATGATTCACGAAAAACGGCAACTTTCGTCAAAAAATTTCGATAAAACGGCAGATTTCGTCAAAAGATTTGCAAAAAACCGGCACATTTTGTTCAAAAATCACAATAAGACGGAAAATTCTGCCAAAAGATTCGCGAAAAACAGCAAGTTTTGCCAAACCTTCGCGAAAAAACGGAAAATTCATCAAATGATCGCGAAAAAGCGGCAGATTTCATCAAAAGTTCGTGAAAAAATGTAAATCAGGGGTGATTCTGGGTGAATTTTTTTTTCGGAAATTCGCATAGCATTTTCAGAAATCGGCGGGGGGGGGGGGGGTCGTGAGTCCCCCCCCTCCAGCAATTTTCGGACAAAATCGGTGTTTTCCCGCTATCTTCAGATGAAATTAGCAATATTTTAGCAAAATCGGCCATTTATTGCGCTCTTTTGCCGAAATCGGCGGTTTTTCTGCGATCTTTTAATGAAATCGGTGTTTTCCAATGTTTTTGTAAGTGAAATCATCGTTTTTTCGACGATATTTAGACAAAATTTGCATTTTTACTCGATTTTTTCTCGAAAACGGCGTTTTATTCCCGCGATCTTTTGACGAAATAGGCGTTTCTTCCGTGATCTTTTGATGAAATCGGCGTATTTTTTTTTTCAAATATTCTTTTGACAAAATATTTTTAAGCGATCTTTTATCGAAAACGGCATCTTTTCCCGCGATTTTTTAACGAAATCGGCTTTATATCCTCAGTCTTCAGACAAAATCGGCGTTTTCCCGCGGTCTTCAGAAGAAATAAGCGTTTTATCTGCGATATTTGGTGAAATTGCCGTTTTTTTTTTTCGCGATCCGCACAGGAAATTCGCGTTTTTTACCGATCTTTTGACAAAGTTCGTTTACAAAAACATTGACGAAATAGTTGTATTTCCACGAAATATTGATGAAATGTATGCTATTTCGGCGATCCTTTCATAAAATTTGCATTTCTACGTAATTGTTTTTTCCGCGCGCAAAACCGTACAAGTTGGCAACTATGCGGAACTGATAACCCAATTTCAAATTTTCGGAAGAGAATCACCCCTAATGTAAATTTCATCAAAGGGGTAAAAAAAAAAAAAAAAAAAAAAAAAAAGCTAATACCAGATTTTTTTTTGTTTATAAAAACTACTTTTCCTGCTTCAAAATTGTGTTTTTATTGCTCCAAAAGCGGATTTTCCTGCTTTACAATCAGAGGCGTGCGAAGAGAAAATTGCACCTGAGGCATAATTAGAATTTGACGCCCTCCCCCTTCTAGTCCGTTTTCTAATTACATCCCGTGTGCAATTTTATGATTAAGTATAGTGAGTGGTCTCATTTTGTTCCTTATTTCTTGTAGACTAAGAAAAGCGATGGTGGACATCTGGGACCCGCGATTGGGGAGGGGGAGGGGGAGGGGAAGGGTTGAAAAGTGCAAGGGGAAAAATTCCATTTCATAAAAAATAAAGAAAACTATCAATAAATATTAATGTTTAAAACATTTATAGATTAGGAAAAATATTTGTGGACATCCAGGATCCGCGATTGGGGAGGGAGAGGGGGAGGGGAAGGGTTGAAAAATGCAAGGGAAAAAATTCCATTTCTTAAAAAATAAAGACAAAATTATGTATAAATATTAATGTTTAAAACATTTAAGATTAGGTAAAACATTTGTGGACATCCAGGAGCCGCGACTGGGGAGGGGGATGGGGATGGGGAGGGGTGGGGGAGGAGAAGAGTTGCAAAGTGCGAGGGAAAAATTCCATTTCATAAAAAATAAAGAAAATTATTTATAAATATTAATGTTTAAAACATTTATAGATTAGGAAAAACATTTGTGGACATGCGGGACCCGCAATTCGGGAGGAGGAGGGAGAGGGGAACGGTTGAAAAGTGCAAAGAAAAAATATTCATTTCATAAAAAATAAAGAAAATTATGCATAAATATTAATGTTTAAAATATTTATAGATTAGGAAAAACATTTGTGGACATCCAGGACACGCGACTGAGGAGGGGAAGGGGAAGGGTTGAAAATTGCAAGGGAGAAAAATTCCATTTCATAAAAAATAAAGAAAATTATGAATAAATATTAATGTTTAAAACGTTTATAGATTAGGAAAAACATTTGTGGACATCCAGGAGCCGCGACTGGGAAGGGGGAGGGGAGGGAAGGGGAAGAGTTGTAAAGTGCATGGGGGAAAATTCCATTTCATAAAAAATAAAGAAAATTATGTATAAATATTAATGTTTAAAACATGTATAGATTAGGAAAAACATTTGTGGACATCCGGGACCCACGACTGGAGAGGGGGAGAGGGAGGGGAAGGGTTGAAAAGTGCAAGGGAAAAAATAAGTAATAAGGGTAATTGAAAAGGAACTGAGTGATGATAAATACTAAATGATACAAATTTTGCAACGCTAAATATTATTTATTATCTTTGTATTGTTATTCTATATTATACATCATATACCTAAATAGTAAAAACTTTCAAATTTTAAACTGCAAGTAAAAGTTTAACTTCAGAACAAAGTAGGATCATCGGTATCACTGTCATCATAATTTACATCATCAAGGCCTCAAATATTATCACATTTATCAGTCTCACCCGATCATGAACACATTTCAGTTACAAGGTGTGACTATTTTGTGAACATTTTGTGAACATTTGTGAACATTTCCAGGATGCTACACATCTTGACTTGACACACGAACAACGCACCGATTAAACCAGTTCTTGAGGAGCAGATGGCATGTTAGGTAGGTATTCTTTTTCCTTTATTATCCAACCAAAATCAGTTGGGGGTGGAATATTAGTTTTTAAAAGATGTGCTCTTTGCAGGCCCTTATTACTGCATGGGCAAATCGGGACTTTGCCCATGGGCCCCGGACCTTAAGGGGCCCCCGAAATATATACATTGAATTATAAAATATTTACTTTCTTTTCCCAATTCCATTTCCTCCATATGTTGAAGTTATTAAAATCATCTTAAAGTAGTATAACAAACTGCTAAATTTATATAAAATATTTTTGTTCTGTACTAAGGGAAACAAAAGATGTACTTTTTACTAATTAAGGTATTTAATTTAGAATTGATGCAAGTAAGAATTTTCTTCTATTTATATCCAAGGTGCGAAAATATGTTTATGCATTACACAAACACAATGAGTGACCATCAGTTCTATTTCAGCAATGTTGCATTGATTCGAAAGGGGCCCCGTAATTTATCTTTGCCCAGGTCCCCAATTAACCATAATCGGGCCTTGGCTCTTTGCCATATTATTGCTTGGTAATGAGCTCTTCTTATGGCTGGGTAAAGGGCGGCTTGAGTTGGAGGCATATTTGTTCCTTCAGCTTGCTTTTTTTGTAAATAACCACCATCTTAGTTCACTCAATGTTTTTATGTTTAATTTTGGCATATACACTGAACATATGTATTCTTAAAGTGCAATATATGTTTCACTCTCAAGGATATCTGTTTGACCTTATGCGGCAAGTGCTTTTAGAATTCTGTCGTCAGCATTTATGAAGCTCTACAAAAAACTGTTTTTTGATTTACCACTGAATGAACCAGTGGTGTCAGATCCTGGAAGAGAATGCAGTCCCATTAAAGCTTCAGATCTTTTTTCTTGCCCTTTTCAACCTTTTCCCCTTCCCTCCCCCTCCCCCTAGCCTAGTTGCGGATCCCGGATGCCCACTATTGCTTTTCTTATTCTATAAATAAATATATATATATATAATTAAATGGCACTTTTTTCTTGCCTCTTTCAACACTTTCCACTCCCCTCCCCTCCCCTCCTCTTCCCTTATCTCTGTCTTCCTAATCACAAGTCCCGAATATCCACCAATGCCATTCTCATTCTATAAACGTTTTAAACTTTGATATTTATGCATATTTTTTTTTGAAACAGAATTTTTTTATTGCCCCTTTCGAATTCCTCTCCTCCCCCTCCTCCTCCCCAGTCGCGAGTTTCGGATGTTCACAAATGTTTTTTCCTAATTTATAAATGTTTTAAACATTCATATTTATACATAATTTTCTTTATTTTTTATGAAATGGAATTTTTGTCCCTTGCAATTTTCAACCCTTCCCCTTCTCTTCCCCTTCCCCTCCCCAGTCGCGGGTCCTGGATGTCCACAAATGTTTTCCCTAATCTATAAATGTTTTAAATATTAATATTTATGCATAATTTTCTTTATTTTTTAAAAAATGGAATTTTGTTCCCCTGCACTCTTCAACCCTTCCCCTCCCCCTCCCCAGTCGCCTGTCCCGCATGTCCACAAATGTTTTTCCTAATCTATAATTGTTTCAAACATTAATATTTATGCATAATTTTCTTTATTTTTTATGAAATGGAATTTTTTCCCTTGCACTTTGCAACTCTTCCCTTACCCCACTTCTCCCCCTCCCCAGTCGCGGCTGTTGGATGTCCACAAATGTTTTTCCTAATCTATAAATATTTTAAACATTAATATTTTTGCATAATTTTCTTTATTTTTTATGAAATGGAATTTTTTTGCCTTGCACTTTTCAACCCCTCCCCAGTCGCGGATCCCGGATGTCCACAAATGTTTTTCCTAATCTATAAATGTTTTAAACATTAATATTTATAGATAATTTTCTTTATTTTTTTATAAAATGGAATTTTTTTCTCTTGCACTTTTCAACCCTTCCCCACCCCCTCCCCCTCCCCAGTCGCGGGTCTCAGATGTCCACCATCGCTTTTCTTAGTCTACAATACATAAGGAACAAAATGAGATCACTCACGATACTTAATCATAAAATTGCACACGGACCTATGAAAAGCTGTAATTAGAAAACGGACTATTCCCAACTGTTCTTGTGACAACCCAAAATTGACATTTGTAGTATAAATTTCTCACCCTTTAAGTTTCTTCTTTTGGGGAGACCACCCCCTTCGCCTCCCACTCCCGTTAAGAACTATGTGCTTTTTTTTTTTTTTTTTTTTTGGGGGGGGGGGGGGGGGCGTTTCTTTTTCGAAATTTGCGTTTTTAGTATTTCAACGTGACAAAATTGGCGGTCTTTTGATGAAATTTGCCATTTTATAACAGAATTTGCCATTTTTCGCGACCGTTTCACGAAACTTGTCTTTTTTTTCGCGATTTTTTAAAGCAAAATTTGCCAATTTTTTACGATTTTTTTAAACAAAATCTGTTGTTTTATGCGATCTTTTAACAAAATCAGCTGTTATTTTGCGATCTTTTAATAATATTTGCCTTTTTTTCGCGATCATTTAACAAAATTTACTTTTTTTTCAATTTCTTGACGAAACTTTTATATTTTTTTCTTGATTCTTTGCTGAAGTTTCTGTTTTTCCATGATTTTTTGAACTGCTAGATTCTAGACTCAACTCTATGAAAGTGCCCTTTTCAGAACAGTAGCGCCCTGCCCCTTTTTAAACATGGAGGAAACTCTGATTCTGGTGCAGTCTTATATATAAAACACATATAAATTATAAATGAATGATGCAATATAATACAATGTGATAAAATGTAATATAAAATATAATATAGTACAATATGATACATTATAAAAGTTTAAATAACACTGTACAAACCTTCAAATTCTTAAATAACATAAAACCTCACAAATCTGTATCCTTTAGCAATTCTTGTTACTAAATTGTATTGGACAATGAATTGTTAAATTTCAGAATGTCTTTTTGTGTTAAAACATAAGTTCTCCCGGTTGGTGTCAGAGGATCAACAGAACATAAAATATCCATGATTGGTATTCATAGTACATCTGGCTTGCTAGGATAAGAAAATGATGAAGATGGCCCGTGTGGATGTAAAAATGTGATCTTAAGTTCATCAAGTTCATTATTTTTATCCAAAATGTATGCAAGCCACCAATGTTTGTCATATGCAGCAGTGATATAACCACTGCAATCTGATAATGCTAATTTATTTTCAGATTTTGAAACGGTTGCCTTAAATGTTTTTGATGAATCAGAGAATGTTATAACAAATATATTTGATGTATTCAGTTCATCTGGAATGAAAGCATGATATTGTTGTGTTCCTTTAATGGTAACTGTCTTGTTGAATCTATCTTTTAAAAATATTTCTGAGTTAATATAATCTTCCTGTGTTGAAAATGTAAAGTTTATTTTTGAAGAAAAATTGGATGTTGCCCATTCATATAGTTGAAGGGGGTTACTATTTGGTTTTCATAGGGTCGTTGTAAACTAGCTCTTGTCGCCTCTCTTTCAATTGTGCCACCCATACCATCACAAGGCCCTTTCCCATGAGCTGCGGCTGAAAAGTGCCATTCAGCTTCAATATTAAAATCTTCTTTGTGTAAACACAGGTTGGAGAAAAAAAATTTCTTATTTTTGTATTGGGCAGCACATCCATCTGAAAAATAGAAGATCTTTGTTGGAGCTTCTTGAAATTTATTTGCCAGAAAATTAATGAGTTTCTTTTGGAAGGTATAGACAGCAACAGTATTATGCTCCAAACAGTCTAAAATTACAACATAGTTTAGGTGTTCAGCTTTATTTTCCCTTTTGTTAATACACTACAAAAGGATGAATTGTGGCTTGTTCATTAGCCCAGTGGAAACTTTGAGCTTCATCTTGAATAACCATGCTGTAATTTACTGAAAAATCAAGCACAACAGCAAATTCCGATTCTTTCAAATTCATTTTCACATGATTCATAAAAGATGATTGCTGTCTTGCAATGAAATCATGTCTGATCAAGGCTGCCAATTTCTCACAAAATAGTTCTATGAAAACATTAATTATACAATAGGATTGTCTAATTGAACATTTTTATTTAATAAAAACATTGTTTTCTGCTTTCTTATAATCTTGATTTATGCAGATTAAATATTGATTTTTTTAAAAACTGTTTTATGATTTTTCTTTCTTTCTTTTTTCTATTCTATATAACCCCAACTTAGTAAAATATACTCATTTAAAGATATTTTTAATATGAATATTTAATCTCCCATTTTTAAACATAGTATATACTATTTTACAATAATACATGTTTTTTTATGACTGTTTGTATAAAAACTCTTAAAATTGTAGTAATTTTCTTTAACAAATTTTATTCTGTTGCATATTATATTAATCAATTTTTATGGATTTTTGTATCATATTTGAAATTTAAGAAAAATGTATTTCTTAAAAAAATATTTTCCATGTGAATTTCCATCCCTTTTTACAACTTATTTTCAATATTTTTTTGAAAAAAAAAATTAAAATCAGAACATTTTTTCATGATTCAAATTTTAAAATTAAAATCAAAAGTTTGAATATGAATTTACATTCCTTTTTTAAAAAGTAAAATTCTATCTTGTTTCAATAAATTAAAAGTAAAATTTTCATGAATGATTGCACCATACTTGAAATTTATGAAAAATGACTTTTTAAAAAAATTATTTTTTCTATGAAGCCATTGCTGTCCCATTTTTAAACTTTCTCTATTGTTTTACAATAATATAACTTACTTTCTCTAATTTTTTATAAAAACGTTTTTTTCACAATTTAAATTTTAAAATTTTGAAATTTTATTTTTTTACAAACTGTATCATGTTGCATATCTTTTTAAGGTTCATGAGAAATACTGCAATATGACACTTCTTACATCGTCCTATCTTAATTAGAAAACATTCTACAATGATTTGAAAATGTGTCAAACTGCCATTTTTTGACAATTTTCGAGATGTTTACCAAGCCATATTTTCAAAACCGATAGATATATTTCGAAAATTTTTTGTATTTTTCTTAGTCTATATAAATACTAACTATGCACCAAAGTTCATTAAAATCTGAGGTGTTGAGGTAAAATAGGTGTGTTGATTTGACATGGAACAACCCTTCATTAGAATTCTTGTACATTTTTTGTAGTTTATGTAAAACTTGGCATATAATGCCCTTGGACAGTCCTAGCTTCTCAGAAGTTTCTGTGTGCAAATGGTTGGATTCATTGCCACTTTCTACTTCAAATTTTGCAGATTAACAAGTTATGCCCCCCCCCCCCCCCCACTTCTGTGTTACATTTCAAGAGACAAAGTTTCAACCCTTAAAACGTTTGAATCAGTTTTGGGCCGTACAATCGCTGATCATATCATTTCTTTCAACTTCTTGAATTTTAGGTGCTGCTTCAGCAATTTTATGACTCATTTAAAAATAATGTCCTAAGATGGATAATATTTCACTGACCTGAGAAAATATCATGTAGAAATGTATTGTGTCATTTAAGGATGACAAAACTGGTCACATTAGGAAGATATTTAAAGTAAAAGTTTTAAATTAAAAAAAAAAAAAAAAAAATTAGGGGAATGTTTCTTCTAAACTGTTTTTTCAAAACAAAAAATATAAAATCACGAGATTTCTAAATTATATCTTGTAAAGAGAAATTATATGCATTTCTATGTAATTTGTTATGAATGGAATGAAAAACTACTGTTAATTTCTTAATGTTCAGCCTATCATTTTCTTTTTTTATCTTATTGAAAAAAAAATCAGTACTACTCTCTTACCCTGTCGACCAAAATACTATCACCAAATTATAAGATTAAACGCCAATAATGGTTGATCATGAATGTCAATTCAATGACATTAAATACGATACACGTATTTAAAACATCATTAAGTGATTTTTATTTGTATTTTTATCAATATTCTACTAATTATTTGTTTTTTTATTATTTAAAATAAAAATTATGTCAATATGTATAATTTGGCTATTAGTTTGGCGATTTGTATAATTTGGCGAAATCGGTCGACAGGATAACAGAGTAGTACCAAAAAATCTCTATAGTTAGTTGTAATCATGATTCTGTAACAAATACTCATGTCATTACATTAAATGCAATTTCATAAAAATTAAATATAAGTACCAATTTCCCATTATCGGCAAAGAGTAAAATTAGCCAATCTTCATTTAATTTATAAATTTAAAGATACATTAAAACAAAATTTTGTCAGAAATCAAATGAAAAAATTTATTTACTGAATGAACTATACATTTTTAAAAGATTCTTCAGTCCACTGATCTTGTCAGAGACATAACAGCCGAAACACCTGAAAATAACAAAGAAGAAAATATTAATGAAAGCATATAATGACTTGAATAATAAAAACTTAAAAGAACAAGAAAATAAAGCTACAGTTTATTTAATGATCTAAAATCCAAATTATAAATAGATAATGAAACTTTTGTGATAAAACATGCATATAACAAATCCTTTCCGGCTCGGTCTACAGGCACAGGTAGATTTCAAAATTAAGTACTAATTTCATTAACAAAAACTAAATCAAAATAAGAGATAAACTCAATTTAACAATTTATTGGTTACTTTTGATGAGTGCTTTTCTTAAATTTAAACAGTGTGGTAATTGTTTTATTAAATGAATCGCACAGTATTTCAAATTTTGATGTTCTTTTTATCAAGACATATGCATGTTTAATAATGCAATACAATATACAGCATCTCTGAGGGCTGTCAAAATTTTATCTCTCCAATGATACTTTTAATTACCATCTTGGAAACAAACATAAAATATATTCTGTACTTACATATCTCAGGGTTCATACTCATTTTCCAAGAAAAAATCCCCTGAGAACCCCCTGATGTATTTATTTTGCAGGATGTACAATTTTTCAATATCAACAATTAACGATATTTTTAAAACCAATCTGTCAATATCATGACACTTCCATCTCCTCAAAATAAAATGAAAACAAGGTAATCTCAAAATAAAAAATGTTTATACATCACTTAAATAAACAATAAGAAACTTTAAAAATAAAACATTAATTCATGCAAAACAGGGATGAAGTCTGCATGCCTTTTAGAACTGTCCTTGAAAACCTGGCAGTTTGTCGAAAGAATTTCATTTCTATTTCATGATTTTACTATTTCTTTTTTAAAGCATTATAAAGCATCAAAGGCCAGAATTTCAGATTTTTATCTCGTGTCCCACCAGAGATATCAAAACCTAAAAAGTGCGATTTTTTTAATTTTTGACGAATTTCGGAATTTTTTTTGCAAAGAGAAATAAACTTCCATATCTGGGACTTGGTGAATGAGTACACACACTTTTGACCAATTTGTAGAAAAAATTGTGTAAGGTTGACAGTTTTCCTTGCATGAAAAATTTCCTCTTGCAAACGGATAGATTTTGGAAAAAAATCTTAAATTTTGTGCTAAAATTTCACCTCTAAAAATTTATTTTTCAAAATTATTCTACCACCATACATTTAGCTTGTTTTATTCTGAACAAAATGCTGCAAACCCCATTTCAATTAAAAAAATGAAAGACGAGATATTTACAATTTTGTGTATCTTAGTATCTGAGAAAATCGCTGCACACAATGAAACAAAGATGGCCGCAATGCACAAACAAAAAATAGTAAAATTTAAAAAACGGTCATTTTCGACTTCCATCATGTTAGGGTTGTTGTACAAAAAATTTCAGATTTTTTAAAAATGGTCGAGCGACCAGCGCTGGATTGACCCATGGCCTATTTGTAAATAAGGCTATTTGTTTGGAGGTAAAGAAATAAGTGATCCTCTAATTTTCTGCTGGGGGGTATCCACGATCTTCAGACAAAATCAGCAATTTATCTGTGACTTTAGCAAAACTGGTGATTTATTGCGATCTTTTGTTGAAATCGGCAGTTTTTCCACGATCATTTGATGAAATCGGTGTTTTTTTCGGCGATCTTTAGACAAAATTTGCATTTTCCCATGATCTTTTCTCAAAAACGATGTTTTATTGCTGCGATCTTTTGACAAAATCATCGTTTTTTCCGTGATCTTTTGATGAAATTGACAGTTTTTTCAATGATCTTTTGACAAAATATTTTTAAGCGATCTTTTATCGAAATCGCATTACATTCACAATCTTTAAACAAAACCGACATTTTCCTGCAGTCTTCAGACGAAATCAGCATTTTACCTGTGATATTTGATGAAATTGTCATTTTTCCTGTGATCCGCACAGGAAATTCGCGTTTTTCAACAATCTTTTGACAAAGTTTGTAGACAAAAACATTGACAAAATCGCCGTTTTCCCACAAAATACTGACGAAATGTGTGCTTTTTTGGTGATCCTTTCATGAAATTTGCATTTTTCTGCTTGCAAAACTGTACATGTTGGCAACTATGTGAAACTGATAACCCAATTTCAAATTTTCTTCAGAGGATGCCATAAATTTTTCGACGAGAGTCACCCTTGTGTAGAACCTAAGTCAACTGAAAAAAATTCTGAATAATAAGAATAAGCAATGTAAATACATGGGCTACAAGATTTTATGTACTAGATTACAACTAAAAATTGATTTCTTACAAAAAAAAAAAAAAAAAAAAAAAAAAAAAAAAAAAAAAAGATTCAAAGTATTTGGTAGTAAAATTACTGTTATTTAAGTATATAAAGTAGAATTTACAAACAGCCAAAAATGAAAAATCTCTCCTACACTGAGATCAGTCCTGAGACAAAGTCTTGCACCCATGGAATAAAGTAATATTTTCACTCTCATATAAAAAAGAAAATTACATAGATCCCTGAAAGCAATTAAAATATAAGCAGGTGGACACAAGCAAACATTTGCACATCAAATTAGTGGCATAGCTAGCGGGGTGAGGTCCGCCCGGGGTGTGGTGTCACCTTCTAAGGGATGACACCCAATCTTTATTTGCAAATATAAAACATAATTTTATAAGATTTTGGAATAAATTAAAATTTCTAGCGATAATGCATCAGAGTTAATTTCTTTTTCTTTGAGAATGTGAAAAATAGGAGAAAAAGAATGGGGTGTCTAAATAAGATATGCACCAGGGAGTAAAAACCAACCTATCCAAGGAGTGAGTAACAAAAAGCAATTTTTTTTTCATATAGACACTGCATTGTCTTATAAGGACTATGGGATAAGTGAAGAATCATTCATGTGCATTCTTTTTATGCAGGAGGACAAAAGGTAAATCCAGAATGATATGGTCATTTGTAATAACATAGATTTGTAATTGAAAAAATATGACAGATTAAGGAAAGGAGGGATGACACCATTTACATCTGCCCCGGTTGTCACTCATCCTAGCTAGGCCACTGCATCATACTATACAAAACTTATATACAAGTATGTATCTTACAATCAAATTCAATGTTTTCAGATATATTCTTAGTCTTTATATTTTCTTCTTGGTTACAAATGAATATCAGCCCGCTTTCAACTTCTTTCCAAGCATACTTGTCCATCCAAGTTTTCAATTGGAAATCTGAAAAATATTTTGAGTTATTTCTTTGTATGCTAAAATTTACAAAGCAGACTTGCCAAGTTCTGAAAGCTATAAATCAGGAGATTTTATTTCAGAAATCAGGAGATATTTTTATCAATGGAAACTTATTACAATTTAAAAAATTTTTAAAGAGAGTTTAAATTTTAACTGTGCTTGGTTATTACTGAAAATTAAAGTACTTTTAGTCAATTAAGGAAAATATGTACTCCTTATTTACAAGTAGAAGGAAATCAAGCATATGATGTTTAGGATATTTTAACATATTTTAATTTGACTAAATATTTTAAAAGGGGAGATGTTTTGCTACTCATAAATTTACATAAAACTATAGTAAAGATCATAAATAAGTCTTAATTGGGACAAATTATCAATAATTCAACACATGACCATAGCAACATTAACAAATCTTAAAGATTCATCATTTATAATTAATCTGAATGTAGTTTATCACATAAAATAATATTGATCAATTATACTAATGAACAATTACACCTGTACTAGTATTTTCATTTCCGAATTAAAATACATTTGATTATAAAATAACAGAAAATTTTAAAAATATGAAAAATGTGTCAAAAATTAGGAGTATGGAGAAACATCTGAAAATCAGGAGTCTCCTACCGAAATCAGGAGACTTGGCAAGTCTGCAAAGTAATCATCTATCGTGATTCAGTTTTATATCATAAAAAAGTAACTTGAAGTCAGTTAAAAAGAGACTAGACAATACATTTCAATCTAAATATAAAACATTTTCTATATCATATCCAATTCACACATCATAGATTCAACAAAAGCAAACAGTTTTAAAGCTTGTTAAGTATAATTTCAACAATAACTGTTGATTAAATATAAAATAACAGATAGGTATGTATAAAAATGGATTTCAGAGAAGATTTCTCTAAATTGGCTAGTTACATAAAGTTACTACATATATACATAAAGTTACTACATACATACATAAAGTTACATACTATTAGTATTAATGAATTAAAATCTATAATTGCCACCAGTATTATTGACAGACAGAGACATGTTTGTACTTTGTGTAATTTACTGTTAACCATAGAGTATGAAAACTAGAGAATTATGACTTGCCTTTATGAAGCAAAAAATTTCTGATAAAGTGACAAAACTCTTGACTGTAGTAGCAACTTTTGCAAAATTTAACATTTTCTAGAAAAGTTTGGATGTTGCCTTAAAATTCCGAATTTTTGCAGGAAAATATTCAGATGCCACATGGTGACTACACAGTAAAATAATAATAATGGTAATTAAGAAACTATAGCAGTGGATATCTTTTTTCTTTGGAATTAAAAACCTGATAAAAATACTCTCTTTGTTCAAATCTAACTGAAAATAATTTATAAAAAATTACTATCAGCCATGCTTAATTAAAATTTATATTTGAAAGATGATAAACACAAGTCCTATTTAATTTTGTTTAACAAGAATTTAGATTATGAAAAAGCGGCTACTAAGCCAAAAAAGTTCACTGTCCACTGACTAAAAATTCAATTTCAAAGTGCATTTAGTGTCTACGATAATAGTTTCTTTGCTTTTACTGGATTTAGATCCATATAAAATAGGATCGGGGAAGAGGGAGGGAGTTCTTATGAAGAACAGACATATTCTTTGAAAATTAAAAATAGAGCAATTTATAAAAGTTTATTGAGGGGTAATGACAAAACTTATTAGAACTATAGCTGAGTCCTGGTATTCCGAACTAATTGGGACCAAACACATTTGATTTAGTGGGAATTCAGAATATGCAGATTTCTTTAATAATAATCAATGCATTGACTTGTAAAAGTGTAAATCAAGTATGGAAGCATCTGCTAGAGTCAGCTCTATAAAGTGCTTGCGGGATGTATGAAATCTTCCCCCATGAAATCTGCCCCCGTCCGCCATTTTGACCTCTACATTAGAAGGGGGTAGATATCCAGCGGTGCAGCATTTCACTTTCTACGAGGGCCTGATATCTGCCCCCAGTATATCTTCCCCCGTCCGCCATTTTGAGCTCTGCATTAGAAGGGGGAAGATATCCAGTGCTGCAGAATTTCACTTTCTACGAGAGCCTGATATCTACCCCCAGTATATCTGCCCCCGTCTGCCATTTTGACCTCTGCATTAGATGGGGGTAGATATCCAGTGCTGCAGCATTTCACTTTCTACGAGGGCCTGATATCTGCCCCCAGTATTTCTGCCCCCGTCCGCCATTTTGAGCTCTGCATTAGAAGGGGGAAGATATCCAGTGCTGCAGAATTTCACTTTCTACGAGAGCCTGATATCTACCCCCAGTATATCTGCCCCCGTACGTCATTTTGATATCACTGTAGAGGGGACATACATGGAGTGCTAGAATATTTTTTAGGTTCATCTCGAACCTAAGAATCCTGGATATATATCCTTTCTGCGTATAGTTTTTATTGTTTCCGCTAATAATCATACGGTTTATTTATCTAGAAATTTGTAGACGACACTTAAAATGTAACTCTAAAATTATATAATATATATGAGGACTTAAACTTCAAAACGCACTTTATCGACATTTTTAAAAATGAATTTTCTGTATGAACCTATTCTATTAATAAATCTGCGTAAAAGAAAAAAAAACTATAATTAAAAAAAAAAAAAAAAATGAAAAAAAGAAAGAAAGAAAGTTTTAATGTGTGTTTTGGCATTGTAAAATCTTGGTGTTTACAATGAAAACTAATAGTTTTTATGATATTTATTTAAATCGCAAAAATTTTACTTTCTGGAAAAGGCAAAGTTTGAACCTCACGCCCTCTTATATACATGCAAGATTTTGAGTACTTTTGTAGATTTTTAGCATTTTCCAACAAAGTTAAAGAGTGCTTTTGCGTTTTGTTTGTTTGTCCGTCTGTCCATGCACCGATTCCCGTAAATACACTCGGATTTTTATACAATTGATAAAACTTATTTAGGTTTATTAAAACATGTTTGTTATTACATATTAAGTATGTACTGTTAATGTTTCAATTTTAGGGACACTTAAAAGAATTGAAGAGTATTTTAATGACATTACGCTATTCCAAATCTTTTGAAACTGGCATAAATTCTTGAATTTCTTTACGATCACGTTAAAATAGAACATTCTTAACATTTTTTATTAATTTACAGGGACACATAAAAGAAATCGGTTACGGTACTGTCTTTGCATAATTATTGCTGGAGTGTACGTTTTAAAATTCGGTATACGCTTTTAAGTTTGATTAGTTTTTTTTTGCGTATTACTCTTTATATTAAATTCTATACCTAATACACAGTACCAAAGAACAGAATTCTAATTAATGTTTATTAAATCAAATAAAAAAATTACTTCTAAGTTTTAAATACTCGAAATGATAATAATAAAAATATACGCTTTTTTCCAACTTATATAATAATTAAAAATGTGGTTTCAATATCTATATTATAAAGACCAAAAGTATCTGTGCGTAACGCATACGTCATTTTAAGAATGGCAACACTTTAAAGTTTGAAATGCATTTCCGGTTTTGCAATTTTTCTACTGCAAATTTTTGTATTTCTTAACTGCCCACTTTTTTAATTTTTACACCATCGTATAGGGGAAAAAATGTAATTTTAAATGCGATTTATTTGAATACTGTATCTTAATTTATTTTTGAAACATTAATTTTTTTGTAGTTTGTAATACCGTTTTTCTAAACGTGGCAACAGAAGTACTCCATGCTTATTAAAAGCAAAGGGAAAAAAACCGGAAAAAAAAACAGACTACTGGATTTTTATGTTGCCATTTTTTTATTAAAAGTGAAAAAAAATAATTAAACTACATTGTGTCAAGAATATTGTCTGTTATAAAACCCAGTGAATGTTTGTTTCTTTTATAAAATTTCATTTATGCTTTAAAAAAGTATATGGATAGTTTAGTATCTGTTTCAGTTAATAGCTATCGAGACTTCAAGTTTTGAATCAAAATGATCAAATTAAATTATCGATTTTCTTTAAAAAGTGAATACAGATATGAAAGGTGTATATTTAAATTTTGATATGGTGAAAATGTCGTCAGATTTAGGTTTGGGGAAAATATTCTATGTTTGAGTAAAAGTGCAATCAATTCTGCTTTTTTTTCATATTGGAATACAAGCATTAAAACCTTAATAACTTTATTACAATAAAAGATCTTTATTTTTATTATTTTTTTTATTTTTTAGATGTAGAATAAAATTTAATTTTAATAATATCTGTAACTGAGTTTTATAGAAATAGTATTTTGTTAACTTTAGATTGAATATAATTTCACATAAAGAAGTACTTTACAATTAAATTAATTAAAAAATATAAAATACAAAAACAAGTTAAAAAAGGACATGTATACAATGAAAAACTTCATAAGCTAAAAGTTTCATGTTTTGAGTGAAAAGAATAGCATACAGTCATGGGAATAGCTACCCCCCCCCCCAAAAAAAAAAAGCCACCATGCTAACGCCTCAACAAATTAGATTGAAACAACTAAATTGACAACAAATTGTAGAAGAAAGTTGTTGGTACCAAAGGATTGGAAATAAAGTGCACTATTAAATGATGCTTATAAAATGTGCTAAGTGGGGGAGGTGACATGTACATATTAAAACGAACCGAAACTTTTTTTTTCAACGGCAATACCCAATTTTAACAAGATATTTCAAATTTTTGGTTTAAATTATGCCTAATATATATATATATATATATATATATATATATATATATATATATATATATATATATATATACATGTATTACCCATTTTAACGAAACATATGTCGTGACTATAGCCAAAAGATATTAAGCGACTAAAATGGTCTTATTGGTAAAAAATAATATACATTAATAGAAGAGGCATAATCATTCTGTAGCATTCCAATAATTGAGTACATAACTTCAATTTAGATGCAGCCTCTAAAATATGCTTGTTTTAAAATAATTAATTTCTTGGAAATTAATTGTACAATAAGAAATTTATGAAAATTTGAATTTAGGCTAATTTAAGGGTGCAAAATCTATTTATGGTGGCAAAATTATTTGTTGGTATTGAATTAAAGGACACAATTTGGATTTATTTTTATATGAAAATGGCCCCCTAAGCGATTTTATATGCATCATTTAAAAGTAGACATTATTTATAATCTTTTGCTAACAGCAACTTTCTACTAAAATAATTTATTGCACAGTTGATAGGGGGTGGTTACCTTTTTCTTCTACGATTGTACGTAAAAGGTTCAAAATATCTCAAAGAAAGGTAATTTTAGCAATTTTTGGAGAGAATTATTATTAGTAGTATTGTTATTTGCATTTGCATATGTTTGTTAAGATTTCTATATTATACTATTTACTTTTGGATTTTCCTTGTTTTGTAAATTTGCATATACAACAATAACGCTTTCAACCATTAACAAAATGAAGTGATAACTGAATGTTCTATATAATAATTCTGAACTATTCTATACAATAGTTCTATATATTCTATATAATAGTTCTGAACTATAGTAGAACTTTCCTATTATGATAAAATATATTAATAGGGTATGTATCTTCACTATTGAATTTTTTTAAATTATTAAAATTTTTAATGATTTATGTGAAGTGAAAATTCATGTGAAAGGTTATAGATGTTTCTGCCCTCTTGAGTTATAAAAAGATACATATATATAGTATGTAATTCATTTTATAATCTGAAATCCCCCTCCTTTTTTATATAGTTGTAAATGAAACTATATTCAGTAATTTAAAGCAACATTTATACAATTTTTTTTTATGTTATTGATGTTTTAAATCAGCAGCTCTCACTGTTTTATTGATGTTAAAAAATTAAATTTAATCGACGCATTATATAAAATAAATTCTCATTTATTTGAAAAAAGGAAAATTCTAAAAAAAATATTCTAAAAAAACAAAATAAAGAGCGAATAAAACAAAACATTCAACATTTAACAATATTCGTTACATTTTGTAAACTTAAAATTTTCGAAATTTAGCTTTTGGTTTTCGCTTTAGATTAACATTGTTAAAAAAAAAAAAAAAAAAAAAAAAAAAAATTTAACAAATTATTTTGCGCTTAACAAAAGAAAAATTTTTATATATAGAAATAGAGCAACATTTAACAGACGATAGAGAATATGCAATCCATTTTAAACGTTTATTGAAAGTCTTAGTTCCTTATGTGATTGACAATTTATCTTTAAATGTTACTCACAGATTGTCAGTTTTTAACACATAAAATATTAAATTAAGAATATATTTTGGAAAATATTTTGGCAACAAAAAGAACATATAATATTCATTTCCTGGAGTGATTTTTAAACCCTAAAACCTATTCCGGGATTCATTTTATGAGAAAGAACTTATATCCAAAATATGAAATACATCTGATAAGTGTGCATAAAAACAATTTAACTAATTTAAGGGGAGGTTATAATCACTCGTCCCTTTTTAATTAGCAAAATAATCCCATATCTAATCACGGATACACCTTATCATAATGAATCTATAATCCAAAATTTGAAGCAAATCCGATAATTCTGCGTAAAAAGCCATTTATTTAATTTAAGGGGGTGGGGGTTGTATTCGATTCACCTTCTATACTTAGCCATTAAAGTCTTAGAATTATTCAGGTATTCACCTGAAAGTACCTACATTTAAAAGAAATACATCGGGTAATTCTGCATAAAAACGATTTATCTAATTTGAGGCGAGATAATTGCCCCCTCCCCCTTTATTAATAAGCAAAAAAAATCACAAAACTAATCAGAGATACTTCTTATAATTAACTTATGTCAAAAATTCCAAACAAATCGGATAATTCTGCGTAAAAACCTATTAATTTAATTTAAGAGAGATTATTCCCCCGTTCTCCCTCTATGCTAAACCATTAAATTCACAAATCTCTTCAGGCATTATATACTATATATAAGCCTTATCAGACAGAACCTATATCCAAAATTTGACACACTTTGGATAATTCTGCATAAAAACCGATTTATCTAATTTAGGGCGGTTAAGTGAATTAAGTGATGAAAAATGAGCCACTGCCCTTCAAGGGGTTAATAAACATCAAATTTGTTACCGAAACATGTTACCGAATTTTGTCAGAATTTATACTTTTAAACGAAAACCTAATCTCTTATCAGGATCTATGCAATATTCATATTTTTTCTTTATTCTACCTCTACCTGGAAAAAAGGATGGATTCATAAAAATTTTTGAATTTCGGTCTCCGTCGGATTTACACGTTTTAGGGGGTCAAAGATTCCAAAAAAACACGTGTTTACGAAATGTCTCTCTGTGACATAAATTTTGTGGACACTCTATCTCAAGAATTTATAAACAGAATTTCACAAAACTTTATATTCAGTTAGTCCCTGAAATACACTGGTGGTAATTAGTTTTTGGTGTAAAATCGATCAATAAGTGCTATGTTGCATTTTTTACGATTTACTCAACAGCTATATCTTGATAACTAATACGCATATTTCCATCAAACTTCCGATTCAGTTAGTCCTTGATATGAATTGATGTTTGTTTACATTTTAGTGTAAATGTTTCAAGAAGTGGCGCTGCTATGCTGTATCTTTCACAATTTTTGCTATCGTTCTGTCTCAAGAATTAAGGGTGTATTCCAAACCAAATTTCTTATATTCCAATTTATTTTTAAATTCCTTTTTGCTCTCAAGTGCATCAAACTGGCAAATTCTATTATTAAGAAAGTACACAATGTGCCGTGTTTATTGAGTTTTTGATAAATGGAGAAAATATTGCAAAAAAAAAAAAAAAAAAAAGGCTGTCAAAGATGACGTTTTGAACCGAAGTTTTTGAAGCGGAAGATCTAAAACAAAAAACAAAAAACAAAACAAAAATAAAATAAAATAAAAATAAAAGATCAGAGTGAGAAAGTAATTGTTTATAAATCCAATTCTAATGAATTGGGGGGAAAATTAAATCACACGGCATCTTCAAAAATCATCTTAGCAAATTTCATGTTTCTACTTTTAAAAATGAATCTGAAAATGCATCAGAAAATTTCGAGCTGTTGAGAGTGGGAACATATTTTTTCGAATCCACCCTTAATGCTCGGAATTTAATAAAAGTTTACTTCAGGTAGTTATTCATATATATTGACGCTGATTAGTTTTGGTGTAAATCGCTCAATAGGTGGAGCTGGTATGCTGCATTTTTCACGATTTTTGCAACAACTCCATCTCAGGAACAAATACACGGAATTTAATGAAAATTTATTATCCTGGTAGTCCCTGATATAGATTGATGTTGATTAGTTTTTGGTTCAAATCGCTCAACAGGTGGCGTTGCTCTGCTGCATTTTTACGATTTATACGACAGTTTATCTCATTAACTAATGCACTAATTTCCGTCGTCGATTCCGTTTGTGATTTTTTTTTCTGCGATGTTTAAAAATTGACCATAAATATTGAAATCAAAAACATAAAAAAAATAAAGGTACCAAAGCAGCATATCTACGTTCAATTTTCTCTCTGAAAATGACAATCTATTAAAAAAATAATAATTTTTTGAAACTCACACTTTTGTATTATTTATTTATTTATTTTTGAAATACTTAAAATTTTTCACCCAGAATTTAAAATCTAAATACGAAAAGACAAATCACACACGCGTAAACATACATTCATCTTTAAGAAGATTTTTTTCAATTTTAAACGATATTGACATTTAACCTTTCAGGCAAATTCGTTTCCGGACATCTCTTCAGGATTTTTTATAGGTAGATTTCGTAAAGAATACTATACCTATTATATTTTTCCCTATGTTGAAATTTCTGAAAACTTTTTGCAGATCCATGCCCATCATGAGTAATAGAATCCAAAGCCCCCCCCCCCCCCAGTTTAAAACTTTATATAAATATTTATCTGTTCATATTTATTTATTTATTTATACCGTATATACTAGTGTAAATGTCGAAGAATTTTACACAAAATTTGGGAGTTAAAAATAGGAGTCGGTCAACTTATACACGAGTTATTAAGATTTTTTTTTTTCACAGGGCTAGTCCTTTTATGGATCAATGTTGGAGAGACAGGTAAAAACGAACAATGATCAGTCCCTGAGATTGACAAAAAAAGCTCAACAAAAATGTCCCTCTAATTCTTCTGCACCCATTCCCTCATGCAATGCTCCTCAACGCAGGATATTAAATTTCAGCATTTGAATACCCCTTTTAAAAAGAGTTCAACGTGAGAATGCTTGTAGACGCCTCTTGTAAAAGTCCTACAATACAAAGAAGTTTTGTACATTAGCAGTCTAAGGAACTTTTTACTCTGGTAAATAAGGCTTAAGTAGATTTTTCAAAGATTTTTTTCTTTTTAAATATCGAATTGATGGGAATGGGTTTCAAAATAATTTAAACTTCTGCGTTTTTACATAATTATGCTTTTTGAAAATATTACACTTAAAAAACTCTGATTAGAAACGCAGAAAAAGTTATTATTGTTATTACTATTTTATTATTATTATTATTATTATTATTATTATTATATCTTCGATTGCATATCATTTTTCAACATAAGTGCTATTGAAGTTTCAATGAGGAAAGCTTTTTTCTTTTAGCGATGAGAGCCGCTGGCGCCTAGATTTTTGCACTCCTGTATATATCCACGTAATTTCTACAATTTTGCATAAATCTCTTGCAACCTCATACATAAAATCAAGGAGAAGAAAATCTCGGTCATGTTCGTTAATGGCCAAAATGAGACCAAGGAGGTTGGAAATGGAGAGGGGATTTGTGAAAACAGAAAAAACCCATAATTTCACAATTGTGATGTACATAAAATCAATTACCGTTATTATTACTTCTAAGAAAAGTTCTAAAAATTTATCTATGACAGATTTTTGACATCGTTAAAAATGGGCTCAAATTGCGCAAAAAATAATGTTTTAGCCCTTTCATGGGCAAGGCTTCTCTGCTCCCAAACTGGTCAAATAATTAATTCAAACTGCGATTTTTGAACAAACTGATTTAAAAATAATCGAAAACTTTTCGTCATGCATATTATGCGATCAAAATTGCAGTAAAAATTTACTGCTACCGTTTGTCAGTTTGAACCTTCAGATTAACCGTTTCCAGACTGCAAAAGACGTCCTTAAAAGGATTAAAATAAAACAAAAAAATCATATCTTCGTCGGTTTACAAGATATTAAATGCAATTAAATTTATTATAAATCTTCTTAATATTATCTACAACTTTTATATTGACAAGTTGTTCATGGGACCAAGTCTAACAAAAAAAGAATCATAAAGGGAGAGGAGGTTAGAGAAGAAAAGAAGTCACAATTACATAATTCTGATTAAAAAGGCGCTTACTGAAAATTGAATTAAAAACTCATCAAAAGCGGCTAGATGAAAATGCATTTATTTCTAATCTTGATTTCTTTTTATAAAAATTAGTAATTAACTTTCAAATATACCTTACGGCTATATTTTGAGGCGGTAGGGGCTTTTTCTAATTATTTGCTTAAATCGTAAATTACGCATGTCAGTATTGCTCTTGATGTGCAGCACTTTTAACACTAAATATCAGCCTTTTTGAATGAAAATTAAACACGGAGTTTGAAATCGCCACATTTGTATTTCATAAAATTTTTAAATCGTTTAGACAATAATAAATATCTTTTAAAATAATTTAAATGTATTTATTGGTAGTCGATAAAAAAGAAAAACAGAAGAATGCTTCTGCAAGCTTTTTATACTAGATTTCCGTTTAAAAATATAAAGTTGTTCCAATTAATGAACGGTTTTATTTCAGGTGTTTTTAAAGCTAATATTTTGATCCCGACTAAAGCTAGGCGAGACACCTACTATTTATATGTTGTTAAGCACCAGTGTATTTATATGTTGTTATTTATTGTTGTTAAGTTTATAAGTTGTTAAGTTGTATGTCTTTGCAAATTAGTTATAGGAAAAAAAAGAATCTTCCACGCATTCATTTTTATCGAGGAAAATAAAAATAGTAATGTAATTGGAAAATGTTTCCTTAAAATTTTATTAGTTTGAGGGAAATATTTCTAGATTTCGAGAAAGAATCGTAAATATTCCAAGCTAAAAACATGGTTTTATTTTAAATTTTGAGTCTTGAGCAAATTTTAGCTTTGGATATGAAATTAGAATCCACTCGCTCAAGAATTATTAAAATTATAAATGTATAACTTTATTTTGCACCCTGAATATTTTTTAACATTAGTACTAATCATCCTAAAAATATTGCAATTTTTATACATTTTAGCAACATTTTCATTTTAAATATGAGCTTTGACATTAATAACCGAAAAAATTATTTAACTATGATTGCAGCCAAAATTTGTGCTTAAAAACAATTTTAAGGACATAAGAGATTACTCGCCAACTAGCAATTGATTATAATCAAAATCTAAGATGCATTATGTTTATAGTAGTGATGGGCGATTCTGGAAATTTTGAGAATCGATTAAAATCGACATTGTATAAAACAACATCGATCATAATAAGAATCGATTTCTCAGTTCTAGAATCGATACTAGAATCGATATTTCGATATTCGGATTCATACAAAGAAGATCCAAATTACTAATTCCAAAACTTTGACAATCAGCAGCACCGTAATTACCGCCTCCCCCCCCCCCCATCTTCATTTAGGGAGGCATAGAATTAAGCTATTGCAATTTTTAGAGTCGGATAATAATAATTTTAAATTTTAAAATGATTGTCACTTATGGTTGTTACTTACACAAAAACTTTGACAAATTTGAGAGATATAACTCAATAGCACTGAGTAACTTGGCATTAAACCTAGGATAAAGAGTGCCAAGAGCGTGTAACTAGGATGGGGAACAAGGAGTATATACAAAAAAAAACTTTTTTTTTATTTCTAATGCCAACCAAATGTTACATGAGATAGTTTATAAGAACAAAAAATATGCCTCATATCCAGGGGGGCAGGTAAACCCCACTCTTGACGGAAGGGCGACCATAGCCCAAATGTATCTTTTGCCGAAGTTTCAAAATGAGGATTTACAATGAAATAGAACGAGAAGTTTCGCTCTTTGAAACTGTAAAAAGTGGCAAGAGCATGTAACTAGGTGAAGAGAGGGGTAGTATCAGAAAAAAAACAAAACGAGGAGATAAAAGCTTTATAACGATATATTACATGAGATGGTGTGGAAGAAACAAAAAATATGCCCCCCACCCAGGGGGGCAAGGTAAATCCCAAACGGACAGTAGGGCGACCCCGGCCCAAATGTATCTTTTGTTGAGGTTTTAAAATATGGATTTATAACAAAATAGAACGAGGATTAGACTTTTTTTAAATCGCAGTCATTATTTGAACGATCCTGTAAGTAAAGATTGGTGAGGAAGGGGCGTGGGGGTTAAGACGGGCGAACATGAAAAATAATAATAATAACAATAAAAAATAGTGGCACTCAGAGAGTGCCGACAGAAGTGAAACATTGAACAATTACGTGTGTATTTTTTGAAACGTTAGGATATATAATTTTGAATTGTCAGGAAATACTTTTAAATGAATAAAAAAAAAAGGTTCTATAATATTAAAGAACATATCAATATCTACAAAAAAAAACCCGAGCGATACCATATGTCCAGCTATTAACTCACTATAACTACTTTCTTACATTTTAAAATGCGATAAATACACCAACCAAAATTAGACCATACTATCGATACCTTAATCCTTATCCAAATAAATCATTTTGTATTAATGCGTGTTACAATATCTGTAGATTACTTTTTGAATTATTCAAATCGGACATTCCATTCAAAAGATATTACGAATTTAAAGATGACAATCTAAAGAAATAATAGCGCTGCTGAGCACTCGGTGGCCAATAAGCTTAGGGATTACGTGTGCAATCAAAAGATTGTGGGTTCGAACCCCAGTTTCTCCTATATGTATCAATGCTTTTTTTTGTTTGTTTTTGAAGAAGTTTGAAAAATTAAAATTTTAACCCATTATGGGTTCGTAACGTGACCTAAAATGATGGGAGAAAATTTCTTATGCTGGATTTGTAATGTATGAAGCATAAGCTTTCAATAGACATATTGTATCAAGAAATGAGAAAACCCCCCTCTGCCCCCCCCCCCCAAATAAAGGTCCTATAGAGAAAACCGGGAAACTGGAATAGCAAAATGAACGAGAAATGGTTAGCTATACAAGAAATTTTCTCCCCACAGTAACTCCTATAGAAGCAAAGTTATAGCCTTTTAAAAATTGAAATGAAATGAAGAAATAAGCAAAATTATGTGAGTGATTGACAGGGGGGGAGGTTCACAAATCTGGGGATGCCATGTAGCTTAAACTTTTAAGTTAAAAATGGTAGAGAATTAAATGAGCGAAATTTTAAGTTGTATATTGGGGGAGGTGCAAGCCCCCCCCCCTCAACATTGTTTTTGTTTCTTTTGAAGAAACAAAAAACATATGCCCAGATAAACCCCAAACGGGCAGAAGGGCGATCCCTTATTTATCTTTTGTCAAGGATTTAAAATGTGGATCTAAAATAAAATAGACCGAGAATTGGACATTTTAAAAACTGTATGCATATTTCGAATGGTCCTGCAAGTTAAAACTGACGCGGAAATAGGGGGGGGATTAGAAGAGACAAGCGTGAAAAATAAAACATAATAAACTTATACTTCAAATAACTGGACTTCTAAACAAAAATAAAACGATTTAACCTAGTGTCGAATTAATGGAGTGGCGCGCAGGGGATAACCCCCCCCCCAGAAGTTATGAGATTTTATGCTTTTTAATGCACAAATTGCGATACCCCCTCTCTTACAGAGCTGTAAAACATGATGCTTTCCTCCGGAGTCGCAGAAAAATACCTGCATTCAACACTGATTTAACCTAGAAAAAAAAATAATAATAATCCATTGTTATACGTAATTTTACATCAATACTACCATTAAAACAATAAAAGTGGAAAAATCAATCTGATCTGAAACGTGGATCAAGGATTTAAAGTAAATAAAAAAAGTTAAATCTTCCAAAATGCGCTTTCCAAAGATCGAAATCGAATCTAAAGATCGACATCGAATCTAAAGACCGATCTTGCGGGCAGAATCGATTTTACATTTTTACTTTCTTTTGTAACTTTACAAGAAGAGAGTATTAGATTCGTGAAAAATTTCGACTTCCCGTTTTTGATGGATTTATATATTTTAGAAGGTCTTTAACACGATTTTATGGTTTTTAAGAAATATCTGTCTGTGTGTGTGTCTGTCACTCTGTGAGTCTGTATATGACAAAAATTTCTGACCGTTCTATCTCAAGAACAAATGTACGGAATTCCACAAAACTTTAGTTTGACCTTGATATAAACTGAATCTAATTAATTTTTGGTGTATATAGCCTAGGAGGTGGTGCTGTTATGCTGCATTTTTTGCGATTTGCGCAACAGCTATTCTGAATAACGAATGCCCGGATTTTCATCAAATTTCAGATCCAGTTAGTCCTTGACATGAATTGATGTTTTTTTTTGCATTTTGATGTATATCGCTTCTCAGATGGCGCTGCTATGCTGAATTTTTCACAATTTCCACTCAGCGCCATGTGAAAGGGGGGGGGGGGCGAAAGGAGGCGGTCGTCCCGAGCGCGGAAATTTAGGGGGCGCCAAATTTTTACTACTAACATCACTTCTAGCCTATCACAAGAAAAAGTTAATAGGGGGGGGTGCTAAATTGGAACTTTGAACCGGGCGCAGTTCTCTTTTCGCACGCCCCTGTTTCCATTTTAGCTTTATCTCAAGAACTAATGGACGGACTTTCATAAAAATTTAGATTCAATTAGTCCTTGATATTATTTGATGCTAATTACATTTTGGTGGAAATCGCTTAAGAGATGGCGCTGTTATACTGCATTATTCATGATTAACGCAATAGCGCTAACGAATTTTCATCAAAATTCAGATTCAGTAAATCACTGACATAGATTAGTGTTGTTTAATTCTGGTGTAAATTGCCCTACAGGTGGCGCTGATATGCTGCATTTTTTTATGATTTCGCAATAGCTGTATCTCGCACTTCCATGGATTTCCATCAAAGTTCAGATTCAGCTGGTACCTGATAAAAATTTATCTTGATAAAATTTTGGTGTACATCACTCAACAAAAAACGCTATTTTGCGGGGAAGGGGGGGGGGGGGGATTCTGAGGTTTCTTTAATTCTTCTATCTTAGAAACTAATACACTGAAATTTTGGAATTGGCACATTGGCACATCCGACTAGTTTATATTCGACTTTTGAAGGAAAATGAAAATTATATTACCTTCAGAGAAATCGATTAAAAATTTTAAAGTATCGATTAAATCGAGTTGGCCGTAATATCGATTAAATCGATTTAAAAAATCGAAATCGCCCATCACTAGTTTATAGGGACATATTTCTTAATTCTTTAAATTTGACTAAAATTAGCCGAAATTTTCTTTTACAAATGTATAAAAAGTATTAGGATTGTCAAGCTTGTAAAAAGTTTACCTTTTATATTAACACTGTTTGTAAAGCAGAATTTGATTCGATTAAAGAAGACGGTGCTGATTAAACAAATGACAAACGTTGTTTTCTTAATTAAAAAAAGGACTTATTCAATAGTACAGTGATTCAAATAAGCGGCAAATTTCCATATGTTTAATTGTAGGAGGGGGGCCGTATATTTAGTCTGCCCAGGAGCCCGTGAAACCTGTTACCGGCCGTGCACACTAGAAATTCAAATTGCCACACCTCAGCCATTTTTTAAGATATGAACGAAAGAAAAAAAATGCTCCGACCCTTTTTTTATAAAGTTCAAACACATAAAAAACGCTTAATTTTTTCATTTTTTGTACTTCATTTTTATTTTTTATTTTTTTAGTTTTAAATGGCCACAGGGCCGGTTAGAGGGGGGGGGGCACAGTGGGAAACTGCCCAAGGGCAAGGGCACTGGGAACAAGATGGGGCCCGCACCGTACCAAACAACTATAGAGATTACATAATATTACAAATCTGAACTTGCACACATTTTTTTAATTATTATTCACAAGTTAACTGGAAAAATGTTTCCCAGAATTGTTGTGAGAATATTTTCACCCAAGACATAGAACCATTGGTAAAAGAATCCGTGCATAAGAACCATTACTAAAAGAATCCCTGCATAGAACATAGAACAAGACAAATATTATCTCTTCTTGTTTTGTACTGAGGTGAGTACTAATCTAAATCTGTCACTTCATTCATCATTCTTTTTACAAACAGCCAGGCACTTTCTGTTTTCCTAAGAAATTCAGAAAGAACCCTTCTTTGACCACGGATTGCCATACCCATGTATTCAGGCCAAAGAGCCTGTGGACTACAACGGGTCTATCTGATACTGGCAGCTAGACCGACTCAATTATCGGACAAACGATGCGACAGTTAGGGCACGGCCCGCGCTAATTGGGGTCTCCTAGGGAGTTCCGATTTACTGATTACCGAATAGGTACGAGAAGTACATGCTTCCCTTAGAAAGTTTTGAAGGGGCCCAAGATTGAGAACACAGGGGGCCCTGAATTTTGCATGGAATTAACTTAATTCTAAAATTTTACCTAATTTCTTTTCAAATTATTAATTATGCATATATATATAATTTGTATTATTTAAGTGCTTCGTAAATGCAAATAACAAATTAATTTTTCATGTAAAAGATCAGTTTTTGTACATTATTTTAGATAAATTTTTATTTTACATATTGAATTTTAGAATTGTTAAATTTAGCTTATATGTACAAAAAAAAAAAAAAAATAGCTATTGCTGTTATTGAAAGAAGTATATCAAAATATTGACACTTTATGTTGTGCATACATTTTTAATTCAATCTTTTCATCCAATTATATTTTTTATATTAGCCCCAGGCTAATCTCTTTTAGCATATTTTGCTTGATTGTATTCAATTTTAATG
The DNA here is from genome assembly GCA_964019185.1 of Maratus speculifer. Classification (NCBI taxonomy): domain Eukaryota; kingdom Metazoa; phylum Arthropoda; class Arachnida; order Araneae; family Salticidae; genus Maratus; species Maratus speculifer. The sequence continues at coordinate 182,691,599 of OZ025296.1, read as the reverse complement.
TAAAAAGAAAAAAAAGGGTGGGGGATATTGATTAATGAAATACATATGAAATCAAGTGAGCCATTCTTTTGAATAATATTTATAGCAGTGGTGAATTTCCAGGTATCTCGAATCTAAATTCTTTACAAATGAAAGAGGAGCCCCGAAATGACACTGTGCTTCCCATAGCATCAGAGCTTAATCGGGCCCTGCCTTTTTACAGGGAAATATTGTTTTGAAATACCATTTCCTCTGTACAAAATAACATTTTCCCCATGATTTGTTTTTAAATATTTCTTTTGAGAATTTCTGAAAGTCGAAGTTGGTATAATTTTCAGAGAATGTGTAGTTTTGACAATCTCGAAAATAACCATTCACACAAAAAATCACAAACTATCTTATAAAATTGGTTCACTAATTTATTAATGGTTTTTATAATCTTCGATTAACCCTTTATCTACGGACGGTACTTATAAGTCCATTAAAATTATTCATTATAAAATTCTTTTAATACGTCAATTAGTTGTAATACTGTTTAGAATGAGTTACAGATACATTACTTTATTTTGTTCCAAAAGCATTATTAGTTACACAAAACAAATATATTTTTAAAAGTATAATTTTTTTCCCTTTGTATTTTTTCAGCTTTATTGGCGCTGAGGGAGGAGGATGGGGATTTTTCAATTCGGAAATACAGCCGGCTCTCGTTAATTCAAAATCGGATAAATCGAATCTTCACTTAATTCGAACTAAACGTTAAGTTCCGAAATTTTCAATGGCAGAATAATGTTAAAATTTTCAGTTAATTTGAACTCATTTTCTCTTGATATCGTTTAATTCAAACTAACGGGAACTCCAATTTTTCATTTTTCCTTTTTTTTAAACTTCAGATCCTTGAAATAACTTGATTTCTTTCATTTTAGTAAAAATTGTTCTGAATTAGTATACACATAATCCCATCCATTTGATATCCGCTTTCTAATTATCCGTATGCAGACCCTGACTATCGCACGGGCACTCGAGTTCTATGCCCTGGGAACGAAATTTCTGTGGAACACAAAACATTTCCTATTTCATCTAAATTTATATCATAAAAATCATAATTGCGAAACGAAAAGTGATATTAATTCGGTAAAATGACAAAAGTATACATCAATTTATGTTTAAAAGCACGTTTCAATAAATAGTAGAATTTCTTTCTTAATTTTTATTTATGGAACTGTTTTTCAATTTTCGAGGAAACTTTTTTTCAGATAAGTGTATAATGTGTGAAAAAACTACTATCATTAAATTAACTAATCTACGGGGGCACGAAAATTTGAAAGTGCCCAGGGCATAGAAACTTGTTAGTCGGGCCTGTCCGTATGTCTGTAAATGACACATCCACCTCTTCTTCCATTGCGATTGTTCCTAATTCCTTAATTGGTTTATGTATTTATGTATTTTAATTTAATATTAAGTCACATTCTAACTTGAACAGCTGAAATGAATTTAGAAAATACTATAATTCCTTTGTAAAAGAACTCTTTTTATTATGTTTTTCTGTCATACTTACCATAATTCGAACATTTCTTATGGTCCCAGTAAGTTCGAATTAACGAGAGCCGACTGTATTTCTACATTTATATTGTAAGAACACCATATTTGTACATTTTATAATTCTACAAAATACGAAGAAAACAATTTAAAATAAAAGATTTGAGTGGGTTATAAATATTGCACAAAATCCCTGTAAATTCAAATTTAATTAATCCTTCTAAATAATTCAATCCTTCTAAAATCCTTCAAAAATTTATTAAATGATTAATAAGGAAAGCGTCTTTTCAATATGGGCGTATATCCAAAGATTGGACCAAAACCGTTAATTCAGTATGAAAAACCCATTTACCTAAATTAAGAGCCTCCGTCTGATCAATGAATCCCCAAAATCAATTCCTTGTCACTTTTTTTCCTGTAACTTTTTTTCCGTAAACTTTTTTCCGTGTCACTTTTCTCCGCTTTTATAGTTTATGTCACTTTTTTCTGTTTACCTACCAGATGGGGGAAATGGTATCCAGATGCACTAAGTAGCTGCCACTTGTTTCGTCGGTCACTTCGTGATAATTTAAAAGCAATGATCTTATACAGGATGAATGGATATATGTTTATAATAATTGATTTATACTTGAAATGATATAATCACATGCAGAATTTTAAATTTAATTATAGCGAATTGTTAAATGACTAATTTTATAATTCATATTATTAATGAAATAAGGTCAGGCAAAGTTAGTTTTAACGAGAAACAACATCATCACTGAATTGAATCGTGTTTAAAACAGCCATCACTTTAAAATAATCTAAAAATTCGTCGGAAAACAATTGATAAAAATAAATTACAAATACAATAAGTTACAAAAAATCAAACCTGTGGAATTAATATATTAAAGTGTTTTTTAAATATAATAATAAGTTTCTGCATTATGAATTTAATAATTTTAGGAATATATAATTATATTCGATTTATATTTATATCTATTCTAAGGAAACTTTAAATGTTGTTTAGAAAGCTAATATTTGCTCTTCACTGAAATACTGTGTAATCAAAGTTGCGTTCTCTTTAAATTATTTCTGAATGGAAAAATACAATTTAAATCAATGTCCAATACATAATTTTATTTTGTTTGCTTCTGTGGAGTTATCGGCTGTTTGAAAGTTGTTTTAACTCTAATTAATACATTTTACTCATCATATGGATTTTAAACAGAATCAAGAATAATTTTACTTATGGCATTTTCCAAAATATGTTCAATAATGTCAAAACAGCAATGAGAATCCAAGAAAATAATGCGCATGTGCTATCCATCAGTTATCTTTATTAATAAATAAATCAAATTATTATTATTTTTTAATGAATTGAAGAATGCTATCTATATTTTACATTAATCATAACAACAACCTAAGACTAAATCTTATGGAATGGAGAAAAGTTCAGTTTTAAGTAGGCTTTCTTATCCCTTTATGTCCCGACTTCACTTTAAAGCACCTTTAAAATAATTTGTTTTAAAATGCAAGAATACTCGATTAGTAGTAATACATTTTAGAATGCGTTCTAAATACTACTTTACTTCATCTTATCTCAAGAGCATAATTGGTTGAACAAACAAAAATATTTTTAAAAGGACGATTTCTTTTTCATTTGCATTTCTCAGCTTTCTTAGCGTTGAAAGATTGTGGGGGGAAATTTTCAATTAAGTATCATTTTATAATTCTAGAGTAAGACCATTATGTTTGTACATTTTGTAATTCAATAAAAATCTAAAAAAGTATTTAAAATAAAAAATTTGAGTGCAGTTATAAATATTGCATAAAATTTCTACAAACACAAATTTAATTAATTAATTTTAACTGTCAAAACTCTTTTAAATTTTATTAAGAGGAACTTCAGTCATGAGAAAAGACCCGCTAGCTTATGCTAATCCAATGGAAATGATTTATAAAGATATCTCGATTGAATTTCAATATTTTTAATATTTTTTCTTAGATGATTTGTATGCAGGCCGTTTCTTACTTTTTCAATTTTGATTATATGTTTTTTTCTCATGAATATGCTTTCACTTTCGAAACCGGTTCCGAAAATAAAAGTGTTTTCACTAAAATTATCTGTAAATAAAATCGAAAAAATCTCTAATCTTCAATGAAAAAAATCATTTAAAAACTTGTAAATTCAAACGAGATATATTTTTTAAAATTTCTTCCACAGGATTAGCATTATCGAACGGGCCTTTTCGCTTGACTGAAGTAGCCTCTTAATTAATTGTGTACATCTTCTTATGTAGATTCAAAAATTCACAAAAAATGCTTCAGAAGATGAAATTTTCATGAATTCATAATTTGGGAAATACAGGGTTCGGAGGTACACCGCTCTTAATTATTTTCCGGTGATCACGAATATTTTCCATTTAGGAAAACTCCATTTTAAAGAGGTTTCGCTTTAATCGGGTTCCTTTATAGACAGATCCATTTTATCAGTTTTTAAAGTATTTAGTTTGCTTAATTACTGCATTAATAATTGCTAAAAGATGTTAGCCCCCCCCAAAAAAAATTTCGGAGTCCACCCCTGACATGATTCGCTGGTTGGCACATGATTCTCGCCCTGCTCTGAAATTACAGATTTTTTTTCTTTTACGCAGATTTATTAATAGAATAGGTTCATACTGAAAATTCATTTTTTAAAATGTCGATAAAGTGCGTTTTGAAGTTTTCGTCCTCATATATATTATATAATTTTAGAATTACATTTTAAGTGTCGTCTACAAATTTCTAGATAAATAAACCGTATGATTATTAGCGGAAACAATAAAAACTATACGCAGAAAGGATATATATCCAGGATTCTTAGGTTCTCGATGAACCTAAAAAATATTCTAGCACTCCATGTATGTCCCCTCTACTGTGATATCAAAATGACGTACGGGGGCAGATATACTGGGGGTAGATATCAGGCTCTCGTAGAAAGTGAAATTCTGCAGCACTGGATATCTTCCCCCTTCTAATGCAGAGCTCAAAATGGCGGACGGGGGCAGATATACTAGGGGCAGATATCAGGCCCTAGTAGAAAGTGAAATGCTGCAGCACTGGATATCTACCCCCATCTAATGCAGAGGTCAAAATGGCGGACGGGGGCAGATATACTGGGGGAAGATATCAGGCTCTCGTAGAAAGTGAAATTCTGCAGCACTGGATATCTTCCCCCTTCTAATGCAGAGCTCAAAATGGCGGACGGGGGAAGATATACTGGGGGCAGATATCAGGCCCTCGTAGAAAGTGAAATGCTGCAGCGCTGGATATCTACCCCCTTCTAATGTAAAGGTCAAAATGGCGGACGGGGGCAGATATACTGGGGGCAGATTTCAGCATTCCCGTGCTTGCAGGTTTTATTATCTCTAATAACTTAATTTAAAATTCCCTTAACATATAACAAACTCTTCAAATTAAATTTCAACCGTAGTATCATAACAATAAAGCTTTTATTTATATAATGTACCATTAAATAATATATAATTATGATAAAGAATAAATTTAGTTAATGTTTTAAAGTAAGATAAAGATACATTATTTATTAAATTAAGAGAATCCTGATATTCTTTAAATAATAAATTAATTAATTTGTACATATCAAATGCATTGAATAAATTATTAAAATCAAATGTTTTGATGTATTAAAATTTTTTTAATATTATTTACAATTTTGTAAATATTTTTTAAACTATAGAATTTTTTTTATTTGTTTATTTATTTTATTTGTTTGTTTATTTTATTATTATTATTTTTTTTTTTTTTTTGCTAGATCTAGCATTTTAGTAAGTATTGTTAATAAATATTTACTAGCATTATCGTTATATGTATTACATCCAATTGTTACAGTACGGAATTTCAAAGGAATTTTATTAAATTTAGGAATAACAACCAGAATATAAAGATAGTTATAGTTATAATTTTTAATTTTCAAAGGAATTTTATGGAATTTAGAAATAACCACAATATAAGGATAATTATAATTTTTAATTATCAATAACTTATAAATGAGCTATATGTCTATTTTTAATGATTGTATATATATTACAAATTTTGAAGCATACCTGTAATGTTTCCCAAGAATTCACATAATGTCCTCTTCTCAATACGCTGGTAAGCAGTATTTACAACATGACAAATAACTGAAGAAAAAAAAAAAAAAAAAAAATCAGATATGAATAAAAACCAAATGTTCAAAAATAATCATGTAATGTTGAGGAAAACAAAATATTTAAATTAATAGCTAAACAATGAGAAATACTGAATAAATTCAAGGAAAAAGAATATGACTGCAACAATTAAAAACACATTAAAATTAACCAGAATTTTTTGTAGAAGATTATTATTACTATGAAAGAAATTACTGAAGGTCCTAAATGAATGTTAATGATTTATTTCATGCAAATTACAAATATGTTTATTAAATATTAAAACCATTTGTATTGCAACATCTTTGATTGGAAATATATAACAAGGAAGGTCTCCATTGGGGGCATACTCAGAATTTTTTGAAAAAAATGCGAATTAAACTACTCATGTAGGTAATAAAGGATCAGTGAAAATTAGCGGCGGAATTACATTATTAGATATGTAAAAAAATAAAATAGTTTGGAATAATTGGCGTAAAAAGCTGAAAGCGATGCGGAATTTGGCGAGCAGTGCATTTCCTTGCCAAAAGCAGACGATTTTAAAGAAACTGAAAATTGATTTTAATTGACTTCACTGTTAAAAATCTGCAGCATTTACTGCAACGTCACTCCACTACTTTTATAGAATATCTCTCTTCTGACCAATAAGAATGCTCCATAGCACGGTGAATTGACCATGTCATACACTGTTAAAAATCTGCTGCATTTTGTTGCAACGTACTCCACCGCTTATATATAATATCTCTATTCCAACCAATGAGAAAGCTCCATTTCACGGTCAAGTAACCGTTTTCTATACAAGCAGGGGAGTGCGTTGCAACAAAATGCAGCAGATTTTTAACAGTGTATTTTTCAATTTGGAACAATTTTAATCAATTTTAATTGTGTTTTAAATGATAAAATATATTAATTTCATTTTGTTGTAAGTTCATATAAACGTATATGACAAAATTACACTTAAAGTAAAGTAAAAATGCAAAACTAAAATTAGTTAAACTAAACTTATTTAAATAAATTTAACATAGAAAGTTTTTTCTTTAAAAAGTATTCGAAGCGTAAAAGCGTATTTTTCAAAATTTCGTTTTTTCGCCAACTGGAGATAAATCGCCAAATAAACGAAATTTTTATAATTTTTTTTACGGACGTTATAAGGAGGTTCTGCCGGAATTGTTTTTATAAACATATATAACTATATGAGAAGAACATTCTGTAATTTTTTCAGATTTTTCTGAGTATGCCCGTATGGAGACCTTTCTTGTAAGATATGAGATTACACCTCCTAAAATATAAAAAAATTTAAAAACATAAAATATGTAAAATTTTATTTCCAGATACTTGCATTTTCTGATAGAATCTTCAAATCCAGTAATATTGGCAATAATCTTATTAACAGGAATTTCAGGACTCTTTATAGTGGCCTACATTTAAAAATAAAAGTTTATTGAATACTTGAATATATTTATGGATAAATTATTAAAGTGGATCAAAAGTAAATAGAACAAGAGTTTCAAAATGAAATCACAAGGGTTATTTCAAACACAAGCATCATTTCATTTAAAAATGGATAGCTTGCTCATAAAACTTCTTTGGTAAAAATAAGAAGCAGTTTTGAAAAACTGTTTGTGACTTTACTTCAGAGTAAAAGCCTTTCAATAATTTTTTCAACATACCAAACATACGGAAGTAATATAGCAATAAATAAGGATGCATTGACATGAATTAGTAATGTACCTTTATGAGGCAAGTTCCATTGAATAATTTAGGAAAAATACATTTCATCTTTACAATGAATATTTAATCATACATTATTGATTATAAACTCTATTTTTGCTTTTAATATTTTAAATCATTTAAAAAATAATTTAAATTTTTATTATTTTAGTTTATTACTTATTTTAATATTTTATTATATTGTAAGCATTCATTACAATTTTGACTGCATTATTAATTACATTCAAATTACTATTTAAAAAATATAAACAAAGCAATGACCAAGAAATCTGTAAAATTCTAAAATCTGCACAACCTCTGGTCCCAAGCTGTGTGGATTTGAGGGATCTACTGCATTTAATTATCACTATTGTCAAAGGCATTGTTGTCACATATGCATGTATAATTAATATCTATTTTAATAAGTCTGATATAAAAATACTTACCCAAAAATGTTTGAATTGACAAGTTTCTAGCAAATCATGAAGATACATTATATGCTTAATATCATCATTTTCAAACTAAAAATTGAGTTAAGGAAAAAAATGTAATGAAAATAAGCATTATGTTTGTACAGGTAAAGTAGAATTCCAAGACATCACTTTGAGTCTTTGAATAAGCATGTAAATTTATTTATTGGAATTACATGATTTAAAAGAGAAATACTACACCAAATTTGCAACAAGATCAAATAAATATATAAATAATTTTTATCAACTGTTCTAAATTTTGAATTTCATTTAATACAGACAGCTTATCACTACTGTATATAAAAATTACATAAATTCTTTTTACACATTTAAAAACATTTCTAATACATGAAAATAATGTAAATGACATCATATAAGTGGAAGATTTTGAGTGTATTTCACACGATGCAACTCTGTTTCAAGTAGAGATCATGGGTGCAACAAGTCCATCTAAACCAAATTTGTAACCTTTTTTAAGTAAAATACTAACCATAATAAAATGGACATGAGCTAGAAGACATCAATACTTGCATTATGGCTAAAAATAGATCTTTTACAATAGATTAAATTTTTTGCTAGTAAAACTACTAGAATTTAAGTACATAAAGTATAATTTATTAGCTGTCAAGAACTTCTACAGGACTGAAATCAGTCCTGGAACTGAAGTCTTGTATCCATTATAAGGATGTAACAAATATTCAATCTGTATTGAGATTCATTCCTATTGCTAAATATTAAATTGACATAATAAATTCAGGATGACCCCCCCCCCCCCACACACACACACACCAATGCATTTCTCAACTTTTAACTGGCTATGTTCTGATACATACACAAAGCAATTTCATTCTTAAATGCACAAAATTTATAACAATTCTTATTCAAATACTAAACCTAGAAATATATCTTTAGCCTTTATAAAAATTAAATTACATTCACTAAAAAAAGCTAATAAAAATGACATTAAAAGTCAATATTTAAGCAAAGTTTATAAACAAAGCTGTTGGGAAAAGGTCTTCCATTAGAGAACAATCAATTACAACTAAAAATCTAATAAATTTATAGAAAAATGAAATTCACTATTCAATTCTAAAGAACTTGTACATTAATGTTTGTAAATAGCATGCACATATACAAATACTTACAATGAGTACACAGTTTAACTTTTTTTTTTTTTTTTTTTTTTTTTTTTTTTTTTTTAAAGACAATTATTTATTATTATAACATTTTACACAAACTATTGCAGAAGAATCAAGCTCATTCATATTTTTGAAATAAGTGTCTGAGTATTTTCAATGTGTACTTGGTAAATTATAAAACTTTATGTGTTATGTATATACCAGTTCAACTTTTAAGTTTAATAAAGCATGATTTCAAAAGTTTGGCATTCTGAAATTCAACATCAACATTTTTTAAAAAACATTTACAACTTAAGGGAGATGGAGAAAAATTCTTTACAAATAAAAAAAAAAAAAACTTTTGAGATAAGCAATGGATTATTAAAGGATGTTGTACTAAAAATGAAAATGTGTCACATTAAAAATGGATAAATTTGACTGGAAAACAAATATCTGCTTTAGAATATCAAGACTATATTTCTGAAATCGATGTTCTTCAACTGTATAAAATTCAAGAAAACTTGTAAAAAACAGCTGAAAAATTAACATGGAATTTCAGAAATTCCATGAAAAGAAATAACTTCACTGTCTATTAGTTTATTTTATCTTAACATAGAAAACATTTATAAAAATTTAAGTTAAGTAAGTTTTTTAAAAATACTGTAGACTCCCTCAAATCCACAAACGCTTAAAATCCACACATCATAACAGATGTAAACAAAGAAATTTTCAGTTCGAATATAGGGTCAAAATTAGACTTCTTTATTTTTATATTATTCTGTAAGAATTTTAAACACAATTCACATTAATATGACTAAACTCAAATTTTTAAATGAAGGAAGTATAAATTTATTTCTGAGAAAATTCAAAATTAACTGATATCTTTAGTAATCACAATCTCTTTACCAAATATATTTATGCATAATTTTTTTTTTTTTTTTTTTTTTTTGTTATTAAGTCTGATTAAATCTGAAATAAAACTTCCTTATTTTATGATTTTAATGTGAATTAGTAGGGTACATTTATGAGACAAGTTGCTTTGAAAATTTCAAGAAAAATATATTTTTATGGTGCATATCAGGGTTGGTAAAAAACCAGGTTTTCTTTTTTTAACCCAAAAACCATGGTTTTTTTGGTTTAAATCGGGTTTTTAAAAAAATATGATTTCCTGTTACACATACATGCATATTTATCAATAAAAATAAATATTTTAGAATATATAAGTAATAACTTGATTTAAAAGCAATTCTAATTAATGTAATAATTTAATATACAATTGGCTATGCAGAAAATGGAAATCATTTAAATATTAAACATTTTTAGAAAAAGCTATGTCTTTTTTTTCTTGAATAAAATGTTTTACATAATGAAACATTGACACCTTGAAAATCCTAATATACAATCTTTTAATTATTAGCACTATAAATGATGAAGAATATAAATATGATGCAGTTATCATATATATTATTTTTACAAGGCTATTCAAAATAATTTCTTTGAAATACTTGTTATATGAGATGTCTGATTTTTCTGTTAGAAGACTACATGAATTATCTTTTATTGAACATAAAGCTTTTTATCAAGAATTTTCGGAATGATTTGAATTTAGCAGTAGAGTCTACACACTTTAAGAAGTATTGTATATTGCTATTTGACATTTCTCCTCAGAAACTACCAGGTAAAAAAAAAAAAAAAAAAAAAAAAGTGTTAAAATAAAAAAAAATATCTATTTAATAGCTTTTTAGACTATTGAAAATATTGATCTTAAATCTTAAAATATAAAGCAGTTTTATAAATACTGTCTTCCACTAAAGCATTTAAATAGCCATCAGACTACGCGATATATTTTTCACATTTAGTACTTTTAAATGTCTAAACAAAAAATTACTTCTTTTTAGGCATTTTCATGAGACTTTTTTTCTATTATGTCTCAAGCAAACCTTGCCTTGTCCCTTTCTCCCCAATTTTCTCAGCTGATCTAAGTTGGTTATGCAATAGAAGATTTAAATATAACTTATTGCATATTTTAATTAAATGTAAACAGATACTTTCCCAGCACTAAATTTTTCAATGTCTTCTTATTTGACTTTGTATCTTGATCTTTTTTATTATTATTATTATTCTTAAAGATACTCCCCCCAATCAAGAAAATTTTCTTTTAGAGTTTGATTGAAATTTTAAAGGTCATTTTATGTTATTAACTGTAAATCTGCATTTCTCAAAGGAAAATATTTTTTTTTTCTAAATAATACATATTTTTAAACCATTTTGTCTTTTCCAACATAACATAATTTGTCTTCTTTATAGCTTCAGATATGTTCATCATTGCATGAAATTTGCATTTTACATGCATATTAACATGGCCTAGACTAGACTCAATATGTCTCATGGTGACTGCTGAGATAAGACTTAAAAATAGAAATTACTTGCATGCAATAATTTATTACACTTACATTACAAAAATGAGAAAATATTATGTAGATTTGTTCTAAAAAACCAATTGGTTTAAATTATGCCAACCCAATTAGTAACAGAATAAAATCATAATGCAAAATCCCCATTCCCAATGTAAGAATGCAAGAAAAACAAAGGCTTAACCCAATAAACACTGAGCAAAAATCTGCCAATTATTTATTAGCATACATAACAAAAAGAAATCAATGGTGAAAATTACTTAAGAATGTTATATTCGAGGCTTTGAGGAATGATCAAATCCTTAATAAATCTTAACTAATCAAGCGATTTAAATAATAAAAGTGCATTTTTAACTCGAGTTTGCCCTTCTGGCTATGAATGTTTTACAATTAATGTTACATATATATATATAAACCTTAAAAAAAAGGCAGAAATAAAACTAATTTTTTTCTAACCAGCTAATTTTTAAAAAATTGGTTATTCTGCCATGTAGACATATGGAAAGCTGGGATGGTTAAAAATATTTGTTATTTTAGAAATTTATCAATTCATCATTTTTCTACAACTTAGCTTGTAGCTTCAGCATAACTTGGATTTTGCATTTTTCAATGTGTAAAATAAAACATAAAAAATCCAGATGAAAAAAACCAGCATGGTTTAAAAAACATTGGTTTAAACCAAAGAACCCTGGTGCATATTTAATTATACATTATTAATTATTTACTTGACATTAACTATTAACAATTTAATCATTTTTAAAATCATCCCAATTTTATTATTTTAATTTACTCAATTATTTTAATATTCTACTATATTGTAAGCATTCATTATAATTTTGATTGCATTACTACAACATTCAAATTATATTTAACAAGTCGTTGGGGGCCACCGTAATACTTACTCATCATGGATATGTATATGAAAATAAAACATGTGAAAACTATTTATACAATGCACTACAATTCATAAACAAAATTTTAATATTGTTAATATACATAGTAATGCTTTATTAAAGAACTGCTGATGTACCAATTTCGACAAATTATATGAAACGCCAAACTATTCAAGTAGAACCGAACTACGTAAAAGAAACATCTTTATAACTCCAAAAATAATAATTCTATTAATTAACAATTAACTGCGTCGGATTAAGCGTCTCATTTCCAATTAAAATATACCTCTGAATTGAAATTTAAATGAAATACAGGGTCATGAAAAATCGAAGAATGTGGAAAACAGGATTACAAATATCTCGGCAACTAATAATCCGATCGACTTCGTTCTATATGCAAAATGTGTGTTATTTTATTGCCTTTTATGTTCATTCTTTAGAACAAAAAAAATTCGAAAATTTTTATATACCTTTCATCAGAACGATTTTTTCGAGAGTCCGAAAAAAATAGTTTCGGATAATCGAGGTTGCTGATATTAAATAGGCTTCGTCCCATTCTTACATACTAAGTACATACAAAATTTCAAGTCTCTATCTCAATTTGTTCGGGAGATAGAGCGTTTACAGACAGACAGACGGCAAAAATTTGTTTCTAAAAATATGTTTTTCGGAATCTCCACTATCTAAAACGTGTAAATCCGTCAAAAATTCTTTTTCGATTTTCAAAACGATTGCAAGACTTACCCTATACTACGTATGATGGGTAAGTAAAAAATTGTAATCAAATCAAGGTCCAAAAATTCATAAAATTCTAAAAGCAGTGCAGATTTGGGTGAGTCTGATTTATTTAATTTTCTCACATAAATATCACTTGACTATCAATTAAATTATGAATAAAGGCTCCATTAAGAATATCAGGAGCATTTTTGATATTTTTACAGAAATCCAGAATTTTTAAAAATCCCCCTTAGTCTCAATCTAGATTATGCCTAATTTTTGAGGTTTTACCTATTTTCTACTTTTACTTATATTAGAATAACTTAAGTTTAGCCAATTTTTTTTTTTTTTTTTTTAATTCTTGGGAATTGGTTTTAGAGAAAGGCTCTAATAAATTTGGTGACCAATAGGGATGCTAACTGCTGACAGTTTTCTTGATCAAAGGTTATTCATATAAGATATACCTTGTTGTGAATCATGGGTGGGGGAAAATGGGAGCAAGCATTAGAAGAGACTCATTAATTTTGAATATAAGTAAAAGAAAAGGTTAAAAATATCATTGACTAGTAAAAGTCAAGAATTTTCATTATATTTTAATGAAAATAACTTATTAATAACTCTGATTTACAGAATGTGAATTTGACACAAATTTTAAAAACACATGTTCAATGAAATGAGTATAAATTTTAAAAATACGTTTAATAGTGGTTAATGAATTCTTATATTAATTAAAATGAACATGAATTGCAAGTATGATAAATAACAAGCAGCTTATTAGCTAATTACATAACTAACACATACAACAATCAAATTAATATTTAACATGCAGCCAGATCACTATACATTACATCCCTAGTTTCAAGCAACTAGAGAAACTTACAATAAGCACATATACAAGTTAGAAAAAGTATAAAATAATATTTTTGAAATATTGTATGAACATATGTTCTATTCTACCTATTCATGCACAAAAATTACAGTTGATTTAATTTTATATACACCCTCATGGATTTGTAGTTTTGTCTGATTCCATATTAATTTGTATTTTGGCTCAGAAACTGAACACACTAAGGGGCAAATTTGGCTGTGAACTTCAAATGTACTTTAAAAATATGATGAAGAAATTAAAATTATTAACCTTATTCCATAACATTATTCAGTAGACTCCCCCAAATCCCCACAGCTTTGGACCAGACATTGTACAGAATTTAGAGTTTTGCAGATTTCTGGTCATTGCTTTGAAGCATTTTTTTAAAAAATAGTAATATGAAGGCAACACAATCAAAATTATAATGAATGCTTGCAATATAGTCAATATTTAAAAAGTCCTTCCGGCAATGCCGGGAGGAAGAGGTAGCTTTCATATACTTATACATTTATTTATTTATTTTAAAGTAAGTTACATTGTTCAAAAATACTAATCTCAAATTAGTGGAAATAATCTTATAAAATTAGTGATTTTATAAGATTGAATACTAGTTTTTGTCAAGACTGAATATTAATAGGAATTTTTAGAAATTAGTCATCTTTTATTCAATCTGGTTTTATTTTAAGCGATTTGGAGAGTCACTAAATTCCACGATATCATAAAGTGTATGCCATTTTAAAGCAACATTGTGGATCGTTCAGATCAGACCGTTTCAAAATGTCAGCCATAAGAAAAATTCAAAGTGCTGTAACTCAATCATTTTGTAAGATATAGACAAAATAAAAAGTGTTTTGGAATCGTTGTTTTAAGTTCTAACACGTAAAAGAAAAATATTTTTCAAATTTTGATTTTTTCGTATTTAATTTTAAATTTTTAATTTTTAAAAAAATTTAAAATGGCCACCATTTTGAAACAAAATGGCGGATGATGCTGGCCAACGAACTCGGTCGAGACATTTATATGCACTATGTACATACCAAGTTTAATTGAAATCGGTTCATAAATACGCCTGTTATCACGTAACAAAATCATATCGTTTCAAAATGTCAGCCAAAAGAAAAATTCAAAGTGCTATAACTCAATCATTTTTTAAGATATAGACAAAATAAAAAGTGGTCTGGAATCTTTGTTTTAAGTTCTAACACGTAAAAGAAAAATATTTTTCAACTTTTAATTTTTTTGCATTTAATTTTAAATTTTAAATTTTTTTAAAAATTTAAAATGGCCGCCATTTTGAAACAAAATGGCGGATGATGCTGACCAACGAACTCGGTCGAGACATTTGTATGTACTATGTACATACCAAGTTTCATTGAAATCGGTTCATAAATACGCGTGTTATCACGTGACAAAAATCAGATCGTTTTAAAATGTCAGCCATAAGAAAAATTCAAAGTGCTATAACTCAATCATTTTTTAAGATATAGACAAAATAAAAAGTGTTCTGAAATCTTTGTTTTAAGTTCTAACACGTAAAAGAAAAATATTTTTCAACTATTAATTTTTTCGCATTTAATTTTAAATTTTTTAAAAAATTTAAAATGGCTGCCATTTTGAAACAAAATGGCGGATGATGCTGACCAACGAACTCGGTCGAGACATTTGTATGTACTATGTACATACCAAGTTTCAATCAAATCGGTTCATAAATACGTTAGTTATCGCATGACAAAAATCAGATATATATATATATATATATCATAGCAAACGCGGTAGCGTTTGGTATAATATGTTTAAGAAATAGAAAGTGCAAACAACTTTCTAAAATTTCTGGCGAACCAGTTGAGATACGGCAGTGAAAATTTTTTTTAAAAGATAGAAATCGACGAGACGAATAAAATGATAGCATTCAAAAAATTACTGCAGCTTGGAATAGTTTTTTATTTAATTTTTAATGAAAAAATGAAAGCAAAAAATTCAACAAAGTCTTGCTAACGTTTCCGTGGATGGATTAACTTCGTTTTTGGTTTATTTTAATCCTCATGGTAAAACTCAGAACAGTTTTTTTTTTCATCTTTGTATGTTTGTCGGTCGCTGAGAAAATCGAACTTTTGTCTGAAATTTCCAGCTGAACTTAGTCTTTTTCTTATATATTTCTTATATTTACTTCTTCTTGTAATTGTTGCACGTAAGTTTAAATGAACATAAAAATAAATAAATAGATTAGATAAATCACGTGAAAAAATACTTATTTGTTGTTATTTTCATGTATCATATTCACTATCTATTTTGACGAGCGAAGTGAAATATTTTTTTTTATTTATTAATTTCTCATTTATTTAAGTTAAAAGCCGCCTCTGGCAAAAAGTTTAGTCTCTCTTAAATTTATGCTAGCCACTGTAATATGATACTTTTATTCGTAATTTTATTTACTTGCTTATCTGAAGGTCCATAAGATGAAATGAACAAATTTAGGCAATCGGGACAAGATTTTGCGGAAAAATTCATTATTATTAAAGTTATTCTGGTGGTGTGTTTGGCGAATAAATCAAAAATGGCGCCGAAAGACCGAATAGCAAATGTTTTTAACCGCAAAAGCGACGTAACCATGTTTTTCCATCACGTAATATTTTATTTCAAAGACTGATTTAACACAAGATTGACATTAATATTATTATTTTTTTAATTGTACAAGACAAAAAGATATGTAAAGTTATTAAGTACAAACGTTCACACCAATACTTTTCACAGTTATTATTTTATGAATAATTAGACATGAATGGAAAAATCTACAGGACAATTAAAAGATAAGCGTAAAAATATGGTTTTACATTTATTTGAGCCTTTGAGATGAAAGGTAAGGGCGTACCGGTAAGAAATCCGGTTTGGCGCAACACAAGAGCGGTGAGTCGGGCGCTCCATGATGATTCGGACGTAAGAATGTGCCAGCTTTTTTTTTGAGGGTACGTTAAATTATTCTAGGTCAATTAAATTATTACTTATTTTATGAATGTCTGATTAATATAAATATGTTTGCCAAAGCTTGGTGCTATTTTGGCTTCAAAAAGGGAGGGTATGATGCCAAAATATATAAATAGCTCTGAAAACAAACCTGATGAACTTTAATTTTTGTTTTCGCACGAATTTTTTCTGTTTCTATATTAAAATGCGGCACAAATGTCATATACGAATCACATTGGCGTTAGTTTTTTTCTAAAGCCAATTTGGCGAAAATCTCGTTTTGGGATACCAGTTACATACCCGGTGTCCCAAAAATGACTGATGGATTTTAAAATTCAATGACTTGCAAACGGTGACAGCTATTTAAAAAATTTTTGCAGGAGGGTTATGTATAATGTCAGGAGTTTTTTACCGTAACTTTTTATTTTAGTTCGAATTTCAAAAAATAGATGGCGCTGATAGCGATTGAAGGCCAGGTGATCAGTGTTGAGTGAGGTCAGTTTCGGCGTCGACCTGGGCTTCAATTGCTGTCAGCGCCATCTATTGGTTGAAATTCAAACTAAAATCAAAAGTTACGGTAAAAAATACTCCTGACATTGTACATAACCCTCCTGCAAAAAATTTTTAAATAGCTGCCACCGTTTGCAAGTTATTGAATTTTAAAATCCATCAGTCATTTTTGGGACACCCGGTATATATTTTTTGAAAGGTAATAACAATAAATAAAAAAAGGTTTGTTTAATAGAACAAAACAATTTATATATTTAAAAAAAAAAAAAATTATTTATTAAAAAGTAAATAACAACATCCGGGTTGACATATCAAGCAAAATAACGACACTCTGGATTCAGTTAAATACTCCGATGCGCATATGACATTGGCGTCAGAAAAAAAAAATTCGCCAACATGGTGCGTATATGACATCTGTGCCAAAAATGCATACCTATTTTATTTATATTACGTAAGGTGCTACTTGATTATCAGGTCAACCAATTTCACCCATTTATAGAAATCGCCAAACTATTCGCCAAATTACTCAAAAGGAAAAATGTTGCCATTAAAAAATTTTAAGTTTAGAAAATTAATGAATTTAGGTTAAAAAAAATAAAAGTCATTAACGAAAAAGATTACTTTAATGATGACGTTTAGTTATGACGTCGAGACGTACCAAATATAAAATTTGATTTATTCAGGTGATTTCGAACAAAAGAATACTAATAAAAGTTTTCATATTTTAATGCAGAATTTATCAAATCAAACCATAAAGAGATATTTGTAAGATATCGCATATGTGAATAACATTGAAGTATTTTAAATGTAATATTAGAATTTATTAAAGAGCATAAAAATATGGTACTTGCGTATTAACGCCACCGCAGCAGAAATTGCGCTAATGTGCCAATAAAGAGCAATCTTGTTCGCACGCGCACAAAAAAAAATGGTATCAAAAATAGGCTAAAAAAGTACTAAAATACTAAAAATTACGTCAAAATGAGTACAAAAAAAAAAAAAAAAAAAAAAAAAACACTAAAAAGGCACGAACAACAAGATCACTCTTTATTGGCGCATTAGCACAACTTCTACTGCGGTGGCATTAATACGAAGGTACCAAAAATATCAATGTTAGCGGAAATTTGTAAGAAGTTAAATGCTTTTTATTTAACCAAATAATGTCGGCGGATACAACCATAAAGTAACTTTAATAAATTATATATTATATTTTTCTCAATTAATATCAAGAGCTATTCGCTTATTGGCATAAAATTTATATTAAATAACAAAAGGACAAATAAATTAGTCAAACATTAATAAAAATATAAATAAATCATCGAATTAAAATCATTTGATTACTTAACAAACAAGTGTAGCGGGTTTAATGTTAAGGAAGTGTAACATTTATGTTCATCCATTATTGGCATATAATCTTACAGTTTGTCTATCGTTCTTTGGTCGATGGGATAAATTAAGTAGTTATATATTTACTTATAGTATTTTTAATAAAATGAAAGAAAAACGTGCAAGTTAAATGTATCTGATATATGTATTTTTAATTTATGTGTTTTTTAATGAAAGTCATGTATTTTAAATAAAGCTAGTGACAGCTTTATATTTAAAATGAAATTATGGCGAAGGAAACCTATTTGGCGATTGTTTCGAGCAGCTAAAATAAAAGTAGGAAAATAGCTGTCGGGCATATAAAAAAATAAAACAATCAGATCGGAGCTGTTGATGACAGTCACAAGACTTATGCTGGTATTTATATAGGTATTATAGCAAAATTTGCAACATCTCTGGTGTTAAACTAGGACTCTCGTGGTAAGACATTTGGCTGCTCAGCAGCGGGTATAGAGTTCAAATCCCGTCGGATTTAAGTTCGTTTTATTTAGAAATGCTTTTGTGTTAAATTATTATTCCTTCGGGAATATTCTTATGTTAATTGTTATTCAATTTCTAGAATTTTTCTAGTTGTGAATGTTTTATTTGAGAAATTACCTTGAATATATTTAATTGGTATGGCTTTTAATTCTTTTAATAAAGTTCTGTACTTTTTTCGTTCAAATCCATGGTTTATTTTTCTTATCATGCATTTTATATAGCAATGCAATGACTTTTATAATTATTCTGATACATCAAAATTTTATCTGTTGTTATCATTTTATAAATTTTGACAGCAGCAGTAATTTTTCTTTTTAAGATATTAGAAAATCTTCAGTTTTTATCAAAAAATTAAATGACTAGTATTAAAAAATGCTCTGACGAGCACCAAAAAAGGTTAATATGTTTTTAAGTATGAAAAAGGGTTTGACAAGTGCTTCTGTTAATTATTGAGCATGAGGAAGGACAAAGGATCCCTTCTTGGCTACAACTCACTTCAATGCCAACTTTTAAAAAATCATATTTGTGCTTTTTCCGTGAAAACAAATCAGTCGCAGTTACTATAAAAATGTATAGTGTAAAGACATAACCAGTAAAGGTGCAGCTTAATTAGACATAAATGTAAGGGAAGACGACACAGTGCCAAAAACCAAGTTCCTGCATCACATTCATGCACTGGCACCAAGCATGCCCTAAGTGTATAATTGCACAGAAAATTTATTTGTAGTATAGTGCAGAGTGAACAGTGCAGTTAACATCAGGGATGTAAGTGCATGTTATACGCCGTATGCCTTCTGGACTTTTTAATAGAACACCATATACATTATTTCTCAAGAAAGCTTATAGTATACACATTCTAGGGTATCCCTCTGCTTAGAGCATATATCCTATCTTATTTTTACGACTACACCCCTGGTTAACATCTAAAGCACGGTGGAAAGTTCTACTAAAGAACCGCAAATTACTTTCATATGGAAAAAGCGCAAATATGATTTTTTCAAAGTTGGCATTGAAGTGAGTTGTAGCCAAGAAGGGATCCCTTGTCCTTCCTCATGCTCAATAATTAACAGAAGCACTTGTCAAACCCTTTTTCATACTTAAAAACATATTAACCTTTTTTGGTTCTCGTCAGAGCATTTTTTAATACTAGTATATATATATATATATATATATATATGTCAACATTTGAACGCAGGGTGGTTTTGGGGTCTGGGGGTCATGATCGGTGAAAATATACCAAAATTTTCCGGAAGTGCTTTCCTCCGGACGGATGCAATAGGTAGCTTTTTACTTTTTGTAATGAAAGCTACCTAAAATTTAAATAACGTAATAAACTAAGATTAAAGAAATGATTCAATTATAAAAAGTAAATAGTTATTATACATAAAATAAGGATAGTAAAGATGAGAATTTTTTTTCTTAAATTATTCAATGAAACATTACTTATAATTGTATCCTATTAATTAACACCAAAATCAGAGTAAGAAAGTTTTATTTCAGGTTTAGCCAATCTTAATAAACAAAAATGCTTGATTAATACATAAATATATTTGGTAAAAAGATTGTAATTAGATGACAAATAAACCATATTTTTTCCCTCTTTCTTTTTTAAGTTTTTACTTATTTCTTGAAAAGGCATGTGAGCACAGCCATATCAACTAATATTACATATTAAAACACATGCATAATAACTAAAAAAGTCTGTAATTTTGTCCCTACACCTGAACTGAAAGATTCATGGTTTACATCTGCAATGATGTACATATTTTAAGGAGTCTACTGTGAAATTAAAAATGTTGCTTGAATTGTAAAATTGAATGTTTATAAATTTAAATAATGAATATTTTCTGATATATGAATCAAAATCTGCAATTTATTTTGTTGAGCTGATTCATATATCCCACCAGATGCTAGATGCTATAATCAACAAAGTTAGCTGGATGAATTGGGTCCCCCAGATTCATCTGGGATAGCTCAGTTGGCATAACATTTGCAACTCCAGCCAAGAGATCCCTGGTTTGGACATTTTTCTCCCAGATGAAAAATTACAACACATATGATTTATTTATCAGTTAGAATAATTGTGTTAAAATTAATCTGATATACTATACAAGAAAAAGTAGCATCAATATAACAAAAATAATAATAAGAAGAAATAAATAATGATGTCAACGTAAATTTTTTAAATTAATTTTACATGAGATTTAAAAATAAATAAAGAATGAAAGAAAAAAGTCAAAAGGATACATATTGCTGATCAATGAGGCATTTACAAAGTATAAAATCAGAATGAGGCAAGTTAGTCAGAGCTTTAAGAAGAATCATCTGAATGACTGGAAGTCGACACTGATCAGGATTAAATTGATACCTAAAATCAACAAACATAGCTCAAAAAGGCAACTTATGTTAAGTTTATATAGACCAAAAATATTATATTATAGTGCAGACAGATATCATCTAGAGTTTGATCCAGACAGTTACAGGAGGGTACTGCATCTTGCCTGCCCTTTGATTTTGGCCTCTGAAATAGGCCCATTGTCTTATTTTAGAAATTTAAAAGCTTTTAATTTACATTTCATTTATCAAAGCTATTCAAAATTTCATATTTTAGGCAATAAAATAATAAATTCAACATGAAGCATTTACTAGAATAGACAAAATAAATATAAATTGCTAATTTAATATAGAACAGAATAAGTTGATTTAGTACAATTTTTTTGGGTTGGCAACTTTTTGGACTGCTTTAAACTTTTGTAAATTTGTCATGACCAAGGGTGGGTAATTTTTCAAAAATCTTACCAAAAATCCTACCAAAATAAACCAAAGATTTATTTCACCAGCCCGCAAGATTCAACATACACACAGTTGAAAATAGTTATGACAAAATCGCATGAGATTACAGAAGAAATTACTATTTCTACAATGCATTTTCTTAATTTTTTTTTAAATTAGATTAATAAATACATACAAAAGAGATAATATAAGATAGAACATAGTACCATATTTACACTGTAATGATTTGTAAAGTCAAAATATCCAGGACTGGCAAGTTTCTGCTGGGGTGGTTAAAACCAGTAGTTATAATCAGTTAAAACCGGCATGGTAGAAACTAAGAAATAATGCTAATAAGAACTTTATCCAACAATGATTCATAATTCACACATGTATTTAATATATAAAGAATTTAGTTAAAGTAAAGATTTTGAATGTTATACAAAAAAAAAAAAAAAAAAAAAGTTTTAAAAGGATTAGTGTTCATTCTAGGCCATTTTTGAAGGGTGCAGCACCCTGCCCTTTTTCAAATTTACAAAATGCACCCTGCCCTTTTTAAAAGCAGTAAAATGCACCACTGGTTTTACCTAAAGATTTTTAATAAATATTTTTTTTTAATTCCATAGTATTTCTAAATTTGTATGTAATTTGTGTACCCAAAAATGATAGTTTTTTTTTTTTTTTTTCATTTCTTTGAGAAAAAGAGCATGTAACTATTCAATCATGTTTTAATTCAATTTCATTTATAATT
Organism: Maratus speculifer; assembly: GCA_964019185.1. Lineage (NCBI taxonomy): Eukaryota > Metazoa > Arthropoda > Arachnida > Araneae > Salticidae > Maratus > Maratus speculifer. The sequence goes on along the minus strand of OZ025296.1, from coordinate 182,668,865 downwards.
TTTATATCATAAAATCATCTGAAATTAATGTTACATGATTTATTATGCTTAAAAGTTATGTATTTTTTTGCTTTCTTTTTTCCTTTTCTAAAGGCAATAACAATTTTTTTCTTGCAAAAGTGCCCTTTTTAGTGAATAGTACCATGCTCTTTTTATTTCTAGAGTGAACACTAAAAAGGATCATATGAATATACTTTGTTTATATAATAATTTTCTCTCACTTGAAAAAAAGAAATTTGTATAATGGTAATCTGATGCTGTACAAGTTTAAATATTTTATATTATTGTTTACAGTTGAATTTCTATTTAAAAGTTCAAAATAAATAAATTTACAAAAAATTATATGATATTTTAGCATTACTTTTCAGAGTATTTTTAAATAAATAACACACTGCAATAACTGGAAAATGATCTACTACAACATACAAAGAGAAATGGTTCATTGAAAATATGTAAATAAATAATTGTAGCATAAAAGTAATAGAAAAAAAATTATGAGATATCTTGTACAATTATTTTACAATAATTAAAAAAAAAATATATATATTTTTGTGGAAAAAGTAATACTAAGAGCATTCCATAATATAGGACTAATTTTGGTAACTTTTCTTACCCTAGACTGCTTTTTAATTTGTTCTGAATGAAAGAAAAATTTGAAAATATTCTTTCAAGTTCAGCATTGTTGGTAATGTCATTATTGAGGATGTAAAATTTGATAAATCGTCATTTTCACTGGTATTTGTTTTTAAATGCGGCTACCCACAGAAAGCGTTTTCTAGCACTTCCTTGGAAAAATTTTTCTGAGAATGGTGTCGATTTTGCTACAAGGGGTTATAAAATATAGAACAAATTTCAGATTAATATCAAAAAGCAATTTTCTTACCCTTTCTTCATGCTCAAATGTCAATTTTGATCCCATATATTTAGGGCAGGGTTGGGTTTTTGATCTCAAAAACTGGTTTTCGACATGACAGGGGTAAAAACCGTGTTTTTAATGGTTTATTCCGTCAAAAACCTATCATTTTTTATTTTCCTCCGATTTATAATGTAAGTTCTGCATACAGTTCATTTCTAAATTGTTTTTTCCTTGTTGTTCTTGTTATTATAATTATGTTAAATTTCATTTGTTAAATTTATTTAAAAGAAGGATTTCCTAAATGGAAAAAAATTTAAAAATACAAGAGTGAAAAGAGATAACAATATTTTTATCATAATCTCCATTAATATAGATTCTACTACTTGCAATGAACATTAGTATTAAATGATAATAAAAGGTTATTATAATTGTTAAACAATATTCAATAAACATTTTTAATAAAATACATTAAAATCATTATAGAGATGCAAAAATGCTGTTATATGGTATGACAATGTATGTCAAGGACTGGTCATTGAATAAATTTGAATATTATTAGCTACAATAGCACCAACTCAAAAGATCTCGATATTTATAAACATCACTTTCGATCTCCATACACATATAGAAATAAACCATGTAAATAAAAAATACATGAATTAAATACTTCAGACAATGTACTTCAATAAACCATGGATAAATAAAGAAAAATTATATATTTTATGGACATGGTTCACTTTTGGGAAAATTGCTTTTTATTTCTTCTGTAGATTTGAATAATTAGGCAACTATACATTGTTTTCAATAGATATACACTGTATTTCAATTTAATTTTAAATAGATTTAGCCTTAACTTCAAACTTAAAGAACCATTTTACATATTCATTATTATCTAATTCTTCAAAAAACATAAACCATATTTTCGGAAGTATGCGCCACATCTACGAAAATACATTAAATAAAACACATATTTGTCCGAAGCGCCGCACTTACAAAAAATACATCAAAATGTTAATTTTGTTATATTCCGTGTTTTTGTTTTTTGCTGCGATTTTTTACATTTGGGAAATGAATCCAATTTCAAACTCTTAGTACAATGTAATAAATTTGAATTTGAATTTATGCAGCCATTTTTTTGTGAATGTTTTAATACGATTTTTATAGTTTTTTCTCATTTCATGGAAAATTTTTGAAATTCGAAACAGAAATCTTGTTTAAAAAATTAATCTAGAACAGTAAGTATGTTCTCTGCAATTTTTGATTTTTTTTAAATTTTAGCTTTATTAATCATGTTTTAATCCACCCCCTTTAATTAAAAAAAAAAAAAAAATTATTTTACAATTTGCAGTGATTTTTTTATATTCATGAAATGCATTTTAATACTACTAATAAAAATTATTATTACTATAACTACATTAATATTTTATCCCAATGTAGCAAATTTTGCCCTCTTTTCAATAAAGATTAATCACATTCATCAGTGATTTTCAGTGCAATTTTATATGTATTTTGTGGTAATTTTTGATACCTGCAAAAAGAATCCAATTTAAATTTTTCAACTTGACATTTTTTTCTATGATTTTTGAATTTTTACACTTGTTTTTATTAATTTTTCACAATTTTTTTTGGAATTTTTAAAATTGTTGTTGTTATTCCCAAATATATAAATTCAAGATGATATTTATTGTGAAAAAGGAACATGCTTTTTAATTCCAAATTATTTCAGTATTCGAGCGAATTGTATTCCTTTAAAAGGAGATCCCAATAAAAAGTTTTGCGTTGTTGGGAAAAAAATAAAAAAATAAAAAATAAATAAAAAAAAAATTGAGCAGCAAACAGAAATAATGAACTGAAAATTAATTAATATCCTTAGTTGGAAAAAAAAAAAAAAAATGTTATTAATTGACCGATTTTGTTCACATTTTCAGCAACTTGCAATAATAATAAATTAGGCTGTATAACAAATTTTAAGACAATTATAGGTATCCATAAAAAAGTCCATTCATAGATTCAGTGGATAAAAAAAGTCTCATTATCATGAAATGGTTGTTGATTTAGCTGCAAGAACTCGGAGCTTAGATGCCATGAAAATTAGATAAGCATTCTATTGATAAATGTTTTGCAATGCAAAAAAGAAACAGTTTAAACCAAAATATTTCTTAAAATAAAACAGAAAAGTATTTATTTAAAACAAGCAATTTTTCTTTTACACAATAATGCTATATAATTTCATTCAAATTTTCCTTTAATGTTCGTTTGCGTTATAATGAAAAAATAACTTTCAAGAATGAAATCCTGAGAAAAATAGATAAACACATGCCATTCTCAGGATGAAATCTCAGATAAAATAAATGTGAACTCACAGTTTTAGAATTGTAAGGTTTGCTTCAACATTATAGGCATTTTCTTGAACTTGAATTTCAAGATATCGTTCTAACACATTCAGATTTTCTGGATTGTATCTGAAACAAAACAAAATCTTCATTAATTATAAATTAAAATAAATATAATATTTACATTAAAAAAATGCAATTTTCTTGCATATAAATTAGGAGTAACATTAGTGAATTAAAATCAATATCCATATTGAGCTAGAATTTGCTTATTTTCTTAAAAGGTTGTAATTTTCATGGTTATTACTGGCTGTTTCAAATTCAAGATACCTGCAAATTGGAAATTCCTAGTACATACTTAGTCTGCCCTTCCCATGCAAAAAAAAAAAAAAAAAAACAAATATCAGTAGTACAGTAGAACCCCGATAATTCGGATTAACTGGGACCAGACCCAATCCGGATTATCGAAAATCCGGATTATCCGGAGGATAAGAAAAAAATGGAATAAAATAAAACATACTTACAGAACTCACCTTTATATTAAACTTATTGAATAATTACAAACAGTAAAAAGGTTTACTTTGCTTAATTCTTCCGAAAAGATTTCAGAAAAAGTTTTTTTTTAAATTCAGAATATGATGATGAAACAAGTTAATGTTATGGAAATTAGCCAATCGCTTCTCAAACTTGAAAAAAAAATGACCAAATCAATCCGGATTATCCGGAGATCCGGATTAACGGGGTCCGAATTTACGGGGTTCTACTGTAATTATTTATCAGTAGTACAGTCGTCCCCGTTTAAACGAATATTGATGGTTCCAGAAATAATATTCGATTAAGCAGGGTATTTGATTACACAAGGAAACACAGAAATGTAATATTTAAGGCGTAATAAAAAGGTAAAACAACCATCTACAGCATAATTAACAGCTTAATAAAATCATTAATATAATAACATAAATTAGCAAAATAATTACAAATACTAATATAAAGTAAATACATAATAATTTAATTTCAATATATGCAACTAATTTCAGCATATACCACTATATGATCTACATTACACTTCATGTAGTTCATTAGAATTTGGTTAAAATTTTGCTACTTGTAATTTACGTTATTTACACAGGCTTAAAAACGTTGTTAAAGTGGTTTGTTTATGCAGAATTTACACATTTACTGGAATTACGCACGAAAACCGTGGACACGTTTTAGCGTGTACGTTAGCATACACTTTCTGCATAATCATAGCACAATTTATTAACAAAACTTTCACTCTTTTCGCTAAACCCATTCCAGCACATATTGACCAATGTTATCAAATTTGGAATTATGTTTCCTCTTTCAATCCAAATTTCCATTTTATCTCTGTTCTTTTTCGATTTTTTTCAGCATTGCACTTCATATTGAAAACTTACGTCTGCGATATTTTAAAACTTTTTTCTACCTGGACTTCTGTTTTCTTATTTAATGCTTCCAAAACTGTAGTTTATCAAAAAGGTTTAAAGCTTTCCATTTAGAATACATAGCAACACTTTTTCTTAACAAAAATGTGACTAAATTTACAAAATGCAAAAATAATCCACATTGAACAACTTGAATCCCCCATTCGCAGAAAAATGAGGGGCAATCATTTGACCTGTCCATTACACACCTGCCGGTCAAAATCATTGCTGGAAGAACTGAAAATTTGCCGAAAATGACAAAAGGTGAGGAAAAATTCAAGCTAAAATGTATTTTTCATGCTTTTTTTGAAACATTGGCCACCCAGACGTTATTTGAATAAGTGGGAAGTTTTGCAAAAAAGTATTTAGTTTAAGTGGGGAAAAATAACATAGAACCAATGGCGATGAATTCGGTTTCGGAGAGTTCCATTCGAATAAGCAGGGTATTCGATTATCCGTTACCCGATTAAGTGGGGAGGACTGTAATATAATTTCAGTATATAGTAACTAATTTTGAAGGAAGTATATTGCCGTATTTTTTAGGAATAGCCTAACTATTTTTTTAAATTCCCCCCCCCCCCTCAAAAAAAATCTTCCCAAGGACTCATGATTTAATTTCTTTTGTGGGCCCAATCCCAATGTAAGAATGCAAGAAAAACAAAGGCTTGTTAAAATCACTAATCACAGAGCAAATAAAAGCTCATTGCCAATTATTCAATAGCATACATAACAAAAAGAATTTCTGAAATGATGAAATCCTTAGTAAATCTTAACTAATCAATCAATTTAAATAATAAAAGTGCATTTTTAACTCGAGTCTGCCCTTCTGGCTATATATATATGTTTTACAAATAATGGATATATATATATATATATATATATATATATATACACACATATAGGCCTTAAAAAAGAAAAAGAAAGAAAACTGATTAGTTTTTTCTAACCAGCTAATTTTAGAAAAAATAGTTATTCTGCCATATAGATTTACAGCTTACAAGAAAAGTTGAGTTGATTAAAATTTTTTGTCATTTTAGAAACTTATTTATTCATCATTTTTCTACAGCTTTGCTTGTAGCTTCTTCATAATTTTGGATTTTGCATTTTTCAATAATGTGTAAAATAAAACATTTGGGTAAAAAAAACCAGCATGGTTTTTAAAAAAAAAACCACTTGGTTTAAACCATGGTTTTAACCACTGTGCAGATTTGAGGGAGCTGTGCAGATTTGAGGGGTTTTTTAATTTAATCTTCCTTCCTTCATGTTGTTATCAATTTCTGTTTATCCTTTTAATGCTTGTTGAATAAGTGGAATATTGAAGTTGAACATTGCATGTGCCGATTCAGATGTCAAAGATTTTCTTAACATATGCATTCTACTTTAAGCATAACCTTTTGCTTTAACGTAATTTGTAATTTAAAGCTTGGCATCTGATTTCAGAACAGTCTCATTCTTACAAATTTGCTTATCACTAGGGACACAAACTCTAAATGATCAAATTTACTTTATTAAAGGTTATTTCAGAAAAATATGTCTTTGTGAGTTCTGAGAGAGAGAGAGATATTAAAAATATTATGATTTTGGATGCAAGAAGTATCATTTGATAGTAAAAATGAAGTACATTCTTCATATTTTAATGGAAATATTTTCCCATCTTGACATACTGAAAATCAGTTTGATGTACATTAGAATAAAGGATATAATGCAATTTCATATTTTTTTTGTGTTAAAACAAGTTTTTCAAATTTAAAAATACATTTAAAAGCACATTTAAGAGTAATAATTATTAATGAGCTCCTATTTTTTAAATTCTATATAATTAAAATTTATTTTCTTTATTGGAGAAAATTTTTTACTATTCCGCCAGCCGAATATTCGGTATTCGGCCTAAAATTTGGCTGAATATTCGGCCAAATCACTATTCGTCCCATCCCTGTCACACAAAGTGTATTTTCGTTTAAAATGCTGTGTAGTACCATCAGAGAAAATATCAATGCATTCAAGTTCTGGAAACTTTCCTTTCAATCAATTTACTATTGAATGCATGAACAGCAGTTTTATTGTGATGCATGTAATCAGAAATTATTGCATAAGAAAATATTCCTAAAACCATGTAAGGAATGCTGTACATATTGAGACTTGATCATTAGTCCAGTGCTTACTTTGGATTCCATCTTGTTGCAAGACATTTTTCTTACAATCTTCAAAATAAATACTTTGTTTTTGTTTAATGAAACAATGTTTTAGAAATGAAGGAATTTTCCCTTCTAGATTATTTGTAGCTTCATCAAGAATTCCCTTTTTTGTGATTTTTTACCGATTTATGTAATCAATTTTATGTTCCATCCATAATCAGAATACTAAATCATTTTAATAAACAGAGATGCTGTAGCCAATTGCCAGTGTAAAATTGATAAAACAAATTCACTTTATTACATTACGCAAAAAAAAAAAAAAAAAAAAAAAAATTATTGAGGGGAAAAGATATATTATATGCATTACAAAAGTCTTTAAAAATATTACAAGTTTACTGGGATATTTAAAAAAAAAAAAAAAAAAAATCAAAGTATTTGGTAATTTGTTGATATTAAATAATAGTCCATTGTACATTTTTAAAATTATTTAATTGGATATATAAGTGAGTTACGGACGTAACATACTACTTTTTGTTACGTCCGAAACAAAAAAATGTTACATCTGTAACATCTTAAAAAAAAAATAAATAAATAAGTTTAAATGTTTTAATTTGTGGTAAACATTTAGTCTAATGAATTGCTAAAAGCATCAGAAAGGGTTTTGTTAATTTTAAATTTTTTAACAGGTAATGACAACTTTTGTTAAAATTTTGTTACGGACGTAACATTAAAATTCAATATTTTAAATTTAAAATTATTAAATTTCAATTTGTAAAATAATTTTTTCTTTGCATATTATAATAGTATAATGTTAGCTGTTAAAAATTTGCAGCAATTAGTTTTGTTTATTTTTATTTTGCTATTGAAATTTTTCGTCTGAAAAATTGTGCTTTTTACTGATGTTCTGAAAACCTGAGAGTATCCAAATTCAAATTTAAAAAAAGATAGATAAATTAACATTTATTATAAATCTATTACTATATATTGAAAATAGGCATTTTAAGCTTTACAGCGATAAATAATATAACTACGTAAGTACAATATGAAAATTTGACACACTGGTTTCAGTTTTCATGGAATTGCCCTGCAGTTAAAATAATTATCTAAAGTCGCACACGCTAAATATATTTTATTTCCATGAAGAATGGTATGTAATTTAATGATTAGACAGAGTATATATTAATAATATATTGAAATGAAAACGTATCAGCTTGAAACTGCATGTGGCACATAAAAAAACAAAGCTCAATAGAACCTATGTTCTCTATCAAGGTTAAATCTCAAAATTCCACTAGAAAGAATACAATTTCATGTTTATAAAAAATCTGCCGTTAGGTAAGGAAGCTGATTAAACAAATTAATATTTTCTCACGCTAAACATCAAAGTAGAAAATACGATACCAGCGTAATGAACTAAATATTATAAAGAAATAGAATCAACGATGATAACATCAGACGTGCATTTAAAAGTACAAGTAAAAAACGTGATATTAATCTCAAGGCTGCGGAAAAAGAAAGACAAGAATAAAACGAAAATTTTGCTGTCTGATTTGTTGATCATCAAATAAGCAAAGTTCAAATTTTCTATTTGAGATTGAGCATACCTATCAATTCCTTTTAACATACAGGATATTTCAGCTTTCATAGCTTCAGCCATTTTCATTTTTTAAATTAATTTTCAAAAGTTACAAGAATCACTTTATAGTTTTTTAAAAAATATAAACAAGTTGTGACAGAGAATCACCACGATGAAATACACAAAACTCACTGGCCGTGTTCAGCTGTTACGCGCGCTGCACGCGCACGCTAGGAGCCACGGACATGGAGTGGATACTTATACTTGGTGGGATGTGCGTTCAGTCCTCGCTACTGTGCCACCAGTTACTGTAACTGTTCGCTCAGTAACAGATGGAGAACAGATCAAGGATGTAATTACTTGTGCCAATTATAAAGATAATCTGTTACAAGTGAAAGTGAGCTGGCTGGTCGAATGGTCAGAGTGCTGAGCTTGAACCCAGACGATACGGGTTCGAAACCTGCGCGGGCTAAAAGTTGGTTTGTGTTTTTTTTTTTTTTTTTTTTTTTTTTTTGGTTGCTTTTTATTAATAAATAAGACATTTTTATTAAAGGTAAAATTTATATTAATAATACAGAAGCACATGTATTTCTATTATAATAATAAAATACTTATTTAAATATGAGAAAATGAGATTTTTGCGGAGAAAGTTTTAATCTTCCAAATTTAGAATATTAAAAGGATAATTAGAACGATATTAATATCGTTCCAAAGTGATTTATATATATATTAAGAAAATGAAAAAAAAAAGTTTTCTGCGAAAATATCCGTATACGCATAAAATAATTATTAATGTTCTTCTTCTTTTTTTTTTTTTTTTTTTGAAAATTTTAGAAGTAATTTTTTATTGAGATTAGGATGCAAATATAATGCATGCGTGGATATTTTACGGTGTTAAAATCAAAATGGAAAATATTATAAAAGCAAAATGTAAAAGATATACATTTTTTTAAATTAAGAATATCTGCATACATATATTTTAAAGAAGTGAAATATTTGGAGTTTGCCTTCTAGTTTTATAATGAATAAAGTATGATTAGAATGTTTATAATTTTTCTATTAAAAGTATAAATAAGTGTTTTGCTTATACTAACATAATTTCGGATGTCGTTTGTTTTTCATATTTTATGACATATTTTGGCCTGTTATCCACACGGTATTAAAATATACAATCATTAAATAAGAAATATATACATACTAAAACTTCTTCTGAAAAATTATCTAACTAACAATGCAAATTCCATTGAAATCAATCCAGTATTGTAGATTACAAATCAATCTTGTAATATGTGGATACAGGGCCATCGCTAAGACTTTTTATTGGTGGGGGAGAAAACCTTAATATTGTCAAGTCAAATTTTTATATTCGCCAACTCGTTTTATAATTTTGCCAAGTTAACGCACTTTGAAAATGTAATACAATTCTTATTTGTAAAAAAATTAATAATATTCCCAGAGTTGTAACTTTTGCAAATTCTATCAAAAATAGAAAATGTATTGCAGTTTTTATTAAAATTTTAATTAAATTTGACATAAAAGTTTTAAATTTGCGAAGTGTAACAACATTTGTCAATGTTTTGGGAGGATACCCCCACCCCTTAGCTAGTCCCCCGTGTGGATATCTCAACCTTGGTTTATCAACAGCATTCTATTAATTACAACAATAGAATCAACAGTATTCTATTATTTAATACGAAAAGTATAAAGCAACTGATAAATGATTTTTAAATAAATAAAAATAAAATTATTAAAAAAATTAAATCACCAATTGTTAAATTGTATCAGTCAACCTACCAACTTTGACAACAAACAACGTGCAACCAATAAGAGATAAGCACAAAACGCACAATCACGTGATCAAATCGCCCATCATTTTTTTTTTGCGTCGCGCGCGTCAAGGTTTGAGCAGGGTTGATTGTCTTTTTTTAAATGCTAATCGGGCTTAATTACATGAAATAGGTCACGTGATACTTTTCCGGAATACTTATAATTTTATTTGAGTGGTCACAGGTATGTATTTCTGTTACGAAAATCATATTTTGAAAGGATAAAGAGATATGGTATTTGTATTTACCAATTCTGAACCATAAAAATAATACAATAATTAAATAAGTTTAAAATTCTCTTCTTCGATAGAACCTACTCCAAGCAGAATCTTCTGAGCGCGCGCGCACAAAAAAAGCCGCTTTTGAACACGGCCACTGTTGCCATTTGCTAATCTCATAACATGACACGGTGACGCAAAAAATTACGCGCATGTGCCGAGACTTGCGCTTTTCTGAAAAGAGGGAAAGCAAAACAAATATTTTAATGTAACTGTCACCGACAAAGAAACTCATTTCTTCTTGAAAACCGTATATGGCAAATAGCAGACTGATTTATTTTGACCGCCTTTTTAAATTTGAATAATATTATTACTCTTCTCTCTGTATGTTGGTATTTTAAAAAGTATTTATTTTTTCTTTATGTTGTAGTATCTATATTATGTCTTCTTCGTTTATATTATTTTCGCGTTTAAAAATTATTTCAAATGTTAATATGAATAAACATGACTGAAGTTTCATAAATCTGTTTCATGGTCATATGGTGCTTACAACTTGCATTTCCGGTAATTGATTTTTTTCTTTTCACTTGTGATTTCTTTTTTGTGGATTTCTATAAATGTTTAACTTTTTTCAATACTTTATTTTTGTTTTTGCATGCAAAATTGCATGTGTTAAATAGAAGAATTTGATTTGCATAAGTAATGTTTTTATATGGAAAAAATTTTCGTATTTTTTCATAGCTTATTTTGTTTATTTTACAGTATCAGACATTTCATTCTCTTATTTAGGTAAATCATTCATTGAATTCCATATTATGATATTATGAAGTATAAATTATTCCACCTTCAATGATACTTTAATACTATTAAACTCTTAGAAATAACTATTAATTTGTATTTTTCAGAAAAAGTATGGAGAATTTATTGCATGCAAGAAATAAAGTTGGAGTACAAGACTTTGTACTCTTAGAAAAATACACAGATGAAAATGCATTTGTTGAAAATTTGCAAAAGAGGTTTCAAGAAAAGCTGATCTATGTATGTTTTTGTTTAATTTTTATCTTATTTTTAATTTAAACAATTTGATTGTACTGTTTTGTTTTACTTGTATAATTTGCTTAATATACTCTACTATTTTAAATGTTGTGCTACTTAAAAAAAAAAAAAAAAAAAAAAAAAAAAAAAAAGTATTGTGTAAACTAAGCATTTTTTTTACAAGACTACTGAGTTTTTTAATCCTACTGAAAGTGAAAATTTGTGCCATGTTGAATGAGTGCAAACATCATTTGAGATTTGTGGATGTTAAGGGTGAATTTGCAAAGCACAAGTTTCTAGAATCAGCCATTTATCAACGTCAGTTTGTATTCTAAAGAAGATTTCATGGTTTTAAAAATGAACAGAACTCTTATAAGGACCTGTATAAAGTGGTTTAAACAGAAAAAGCCGGCCGATTTTAATTGGCCTTTCTAAAATCCGGCAGCCAAGACACTTATTTTAATTTTGCTCTAACTAATTGTAAAAACATCTAAAAGAAGTTTTCTGCACTAACTTAAAATTGCATTAACCAAGAAAATTTGTATTTTATTTGTAATCTTTATGTAATAAAGCACATATAATTGTGCTTAAAGAATGTAACATTGTCACAGATGTCATATACGTACCACATTTACACGTGTTTTTTCCCCCCACCAATTTGGCATTGCACATCTGTGCCAAAGAGAAGATTGTTTAATAAGTTTATAACAATTGTTAAGTAAATAAAATGGGAAAAATTAAAGATTTCAGAAAATTGCTGAATAAATGATACAACTGCATGCATTTAATATAGATATAAATATCAATATTTACAACTTATTGTGAAAATTATGTTTTTGGTACTTATTAAGTTTATTATTTATATCTGTTTTTTATTGTTTCCTTTCTTATCAAATTCATATTTATTTACTGTTATTTTTTATTTTAATTCTTTAAAAAAAATTAATTGTATATTATATCAATAATTATATATATCAAATTATCATTTATTTATTTTTATTTCCTTTTTTAAAATACTAGAATCTCTCATTTTTTCGCGTTATTTTATTTTTATACTGCCGGCTTTTGCCTGCTACGCTGATCGGTTTAGACGGGCATTAAATAGTTTAATAGTTTATTAATTACAGGCATTAAATAGTTTAATTGTTAGTATTAAATAGTTTAATACTATTAAAATGCATACTAAACAATGTCTCAATGTATAAGTATGCAATTGAATACTTTTGTGTGGCCCTGTAAATCAATAAGAAATATTATTTGCACCACAGAGTGTACAGAATCAGAATGTATATTATAGTATATACTTCATAGATGCATATCAACTTTATTATGTTCAAAAGAGTGTAAGACCATTAAAATGCACTTGGAACGTTTTCTCCCATTGACCATAATGTATCTGAAGTCTTTTGATTGTCCCTGTAATTGAACTATGCATCTAATTTTCATAAAATTTGAAATGAGTTGACAAAATTATTTAATAATTATATATTTTAAGTTTCAAACTTTCAAACGATTTGGTTTGGTAGTTTTTGAGTTATATACAGACAGACAAATTGGCATTTTGGGATTCTGGGATTGGAGGAGATAGTGTCACATACATACATACATTCATACGGAAGGATTTTAATAATTTAGATTACAATAAATAATCATGTGCTGTTATTGCATGCAATTTTTAATTTATGTTTAAATAAGAAATTCATCAATTTGGTGTGTGTGTGTGGGGGGGGGGGGAACATGTGCAAATGTGGTGCATATATGACATTTGTGCCGTAACATTTTTCTTACATAAGTGTTGTGTGTGATTGTAAAGTTCAAATAAAGATAGTAAAGAACAAGTTCAAATTAATAAGTGTCGACTGTATCTTTACAGTTGAAGAGGAGGAGACAGGAGAGTTACTTGAATTTTTAAATATGATCTTCTTTAAACAAAATTTTTGAGTGAATCTTGCTATTTTAGTAAAATATCTGTTCATTTATTTATTAAATTTTACTTTGCTTAATTCCACATATTCTTATTTCTATTTTAGACATATATTGGACCAGTTGTGGTTTCTGTTAATCCATATGAAGATTTAGAGCTATATAGTCCAGAAGTCATAAAAGAATACCAAAATGTTAATTTTTATGAGTTGCCTCCACATATGTAAGTTTTGTTAGGAATATATAGATTTTTATATTCTACAAAAATTAAAAGGGTAAAACTCTTGTAATATTTGCAAAATGTTTAAAATATTGGTTATGTACTATTATTTAATACATTTTACATTCATGATATATAAGCTAGATCAGTGGTTCTTCATCCTAAGGTTACCGTGGATTCTTTTTTGTATTTCCTCTTATTTATTTTGGCTTTACTGCATGTTATTGAAACGTGTTATTAATTTCCTTTTGTAACTATCATTTAAAGCAATTACATGTCATCAATGTTAATTATAAAGGTTTTTCTGGTGGTTTTTATCTCTACCAGCTTCAGAAATTTTTGTGAATCTATATAATAGGTCTATTGTCTGTTTGTTAGAATTATTTTATTCTGAATTTTATTTTTACAGTTATGATTATCCAAACTAGTTTTTTCATTAAACTCTTGTATATGTATTATGTTTATGAATTTATAGAGTTAGCATTATTAATCAATGTACCATAAGATCTTAAGTCTGCTGCTAAAATTTTTAATCAATCAAGCTCTATTACTATTTTATAAATTGGTTAAATTATCCTTAATTTTTGATGCAACATTCTGAATAATACAAATTATTTTTGTGAATTGTTTTCTGTAATTTATTTTCATCTCTTGCTATTTTTAGAAAAGTATGTGAGGAATCCTGAAAATATTCTCATATTTTCAAATAACTAATTCTTTTTAGAAAACTCTCAAAAGAAAGAGATTAAAATGAAGTCCTTTAGATCTGTAGCAGGATGAAAAGCGAGCTTCCCTCTTCTTTGTATTTAAGAATTCAGCTAATTTTACTCAGACATAAAGCTAAAATGCAATTATAGGAAATTCCTTATTTTCATAAATACTGAATTTAAATGGAAATTTTGAAAACTAGCTGTTGCCATGTTGACTTCATTTATGACCGCCTACTTTTATTATCAGATTTGACTATAGTATCGCAAGCTTGTCAATAATTCAAGGCTAACAGATATGATTGTAATTTTGAGTGTTTGAGATTAACAATAATAGTTATAACTTATGAGAAACCGTGTTTGTTACAATTCATAAATGAAATCCAGTTACATCGGGGAAAAATAACTAATATCTTGTTTAAAAGTGGCAGCCATCTTAGAATTTCAATTTCCTATGACTTGGGCATTTTTGAGATAGAATAAAAGCAAAAAGTGCTCTGGAAGCCTTGTAGGCATAATGCGTGCACAAAAATAAATTTTGATTTCTAAATTCTAAGTATTTTGTATACTTTTTTTTAGCTTTAAATCTCCAAAGGGTTTCTATTGTAACATGGCCATTCACATTGATTAACAAATTCTGTTAAGATCTAAGATCTGTGGTAAGCCTATAGGTAAAAATTAATGGTTGCCACTCACCACATGGCAATTAAAATTGTAAGAGTGGGTATTAAAAAATCAGCAATCTATCGCTACATGTCAAATGGCAATTTAAAAATCTGTTACCTATCGCCAAGTGAAATACAGTTTTTTTTTTTTTTTCATGTAACTAAGCACCTTTACTTTGATCAAATCTAATTAGTAAACTGATTAATTCTTTTCTCTACTGGATGCAAGCAGATCTCGACCATTTAGCTGTATTTTCAATATTTCGGCATTTCACCTTGTACTTCTCTTCAGTTAGATTATTTTTTTCAAGAAATAGTTTTACATTGCAAAATATAATTCATTAGGATTATGCATGCATTTAAATAAATTTATTCTTTTTCCCCCCCACTAGATGCAAGCTGACTTTAAGGACATTCTAATATCTTTAATATTTCAACTTCTGCCACATGCTAGGCAATTATTTTTCTTTGAGGGATACTTTTTAATCCTGCAAAATATTCTTACTAGCTTAGATTTCACTTATGTGTGCATTTATTTATTAAATAAAATCCAAATAATATTTTATTTTATTTAGTATTGAAAAATATGTATACAAAAATTATAGTTTACCTACATGTCAAGAAAATTTGAAACATTATAGCGGCTGCTAATTTTGAAAAAATGGCTACTAATAAAACTGAGTCTACCGGCCACTGGTTAACTCAATTTCCCCAGTTTTCACCTGTAGCTAAGCCCTTAGCACAGACATGTCAAAATCATTTATTACCATAGGTTAATTTAAGCACTTATAAATTCGCAAGTGACATTATTACCATTGCACACAAGAAAAGTTTTGTGTATGAAATATTCAGGCAAGTTTCAAAATATACCCAGTTTATTTTATATTTTTCGAAAAAAAGAAAATAAAAACTCAATTACTTAAAATCAAAAAAATCTGTAAAATTTATAATTTTCTAAATTGTATTTATTTTAAAAATTGATTATATATAATAGTCTTAATCTTTGTCCAGTAAAGGCATAGCAATCAATTCTTCTGCATTTTCTTCATGTAAAAAATAAACATTTTGAATCAGAAAATTTACTAAATAAAACATTTTGTTTCTATGCACTTCTTATTTGATTTCATTTATTAAAAATATTTTTGACTTAAAAAATAACAAAAGACTAGCAACTATGCAAAGGTGTCATATAAAAGTATGCTATTGAACACCGATAAATTATGCCGAATTGATCACTAGAAGACCCATCTTATTGTATAAGCACCACTTAAGGTGCTCAGAATACTTTATTATTCCACAAGTTTTTTTTTATTGTAAATTTTTCTCTTTTGAAAAACTAGTGGTGAAGGATTAAAAATTAAGCAAAGAGCTTTCATCATAAATGATTAAAATATATATATCAACATTATATTAAAATTTGGCATTAAAGTTTTCTTTTTCTGGTCAGTTTTGCTATAGCAGATACTGCCTTCCGTTCTATGCGTGAAGAAAGAAAAGATCAGTGCATCCTTATATCTGGTGAAAGTGGTGCTGGTAAAACTGAAGCATCAAAGAAGCTTCTTCACTATTTAGCAGCAGCAAGCCATCATGCACCTTCTGTTGAGAATGTGAAAGATAGATTGCTTCTGTCCAATCCTATTCTTGAGGTAATAATTTTCCTTCCATTTATATACTTTTATATTTAAATTTAGTAATAGATATTTCTTATTTTATTTATAGTATTCATTTTACATTTTTATTTCTACTGGGATGTTTTTTGTATTTTGTAAATATTCATAAACCTTCTTAGATATGCTTCAAGATGCATGTTGTCATATAATTTATTGTTCATTATTTACTGAGACTGTAAGTATAGTGGATGAATGGTTTCCAGGGAAAACAGGTACATGGCTTTAACCCTAAAAGCCATGTGCTTGTGATATGATCGGGAACAGCCCAGGGGAATCACTGTTGTCCACCTTCTTCAAAATTAGTAATAACATCATGGCCAAAAATTAATGAAAACTAAATATCTTGCTATCTAAATATCTTGATGTGTATTAATCAAGATGACCAAAAAAGGTTTTGCTGTAGAGTATGGAGTACAAAGTATTTGTTATTCAAATATCAGTGATCACTTAACTCTTTCGGATCTGGTGTACTATTATTAGTACATGTCTTTTCATTGAATATTTTGTTTTAGTAGTTATTTAGTTACTTTCAACATATAGAAATGATATTATATGGCTATGTCCAGTGGTGCAGCCAGAGGGGGGGTTTTGGGGTTAAAACCCCTCCCAGAGCTAAGAAAGTTTGCTATAATTGCCGCTTATATGAATCAAAACCAAACTTAATATTTAAACATTTTGGCGTATTTCGGAATCCGCCTCTTTATTGAATCAGATTTTATTAAATAAAGTGATTCAATTAAATGGCGAAAATTCTACTTAAAATTCTGAAAGTGCATATTACATGGATTAGTTAAATAAAAATTGGTTATTTGAACTAAATCACTTTTCTGAGACGCATTATGCTAAAAGAATGATGATTTCCTGCCACACAGATGCTCTTCAAGTTTAAGTATTATACAGTAAATATTCTAATTAGTACCGATTCTATTAACCAGCGATTCAAATAACCGGTGAAAACCTTTATCAGAAACTCAACCCCCCCCCCCCCCCCTAGAACCGAATTCTGACTGCGCCACTGGCTATGTCTTTCTTATGACTTCATTTGTATTTTGACATTTGGGAATAATAATAATATAGGTTTATTTAATTCTTTTTGCACCTGTAGTAAAGGTTCTCTGGTATTATTTATTTAGTGGTTAAAAACATTATTTGATTTATAAGAAATTACTTCAAAGTTACTTTGTAAACAGTAGAATGGTCGCGTGAGACACGTGGTGAAGGTTAAAGTCCAATCAGGTGAAAAGTAGCGATAACGGAAATGTGAAATTAGAAAGAATTTACCTTTGTGTTGAAGACTCATGAAGCAAAGAATAAGAACTTAAAAATACTTGATATAACAGATGTTTATTGGCAGGCATCAGGGAATAAGGTAATTGTGCTGTCCCGGTGGATCTGAATCTGGCATCACGAGAAAGAGTACAGGTATCCAAAAAACACGTTTTCGGTGATTAATCTTGATATGAGAACAATAATTATACGAATCTATTGATCTGAACTATTTTTGGTACTGAACTTTTGGTGACTCTATCGGCGGGGGCCTCCATGGTAAAGCCTTAGAAGCAGACATTACGAACCGCGATGAAGATAGCTGTCCGGCGCTGATTAGCTCGACCGAAGCATACGAACACTGCCGATAGACTGACGCTTCCCGAGGAGGTTGTTCAAAAGTGCGTGCCGAAACGGGGTTGCTATAAACGTGCACTGTAGAACAAGTGCCAAAAGTACGCCAAGGTAGAAAGGAGCGCCGATTTAGAATCGGAACAGAATAAACAACTTGCGTCTGAAGTAACGGTATGCAACAAATAAGATATAAACCTACGCCATTTAAGAAATGGAAAAATTAATAATGCTTAATGAATGAATATATTTAACAGAATAGGTAAGATTAACAAAGGAGCTACATATGTCTCACGACATAATTAAAATTTAAGAAAGATAGGATATTAAAATATGTCACAACGTGATTGCACCTTTGGCGATTCTTTTATTTTATACATATATTTCACACTTTAAATTTAAAACATAGTTATTTTTCTTAACCAGTCGTGTGATAAAATACAAAAAACATTAAAAAGTTATAATATCCTTTTAAATCCTGTTGTAATACTTCATTTTCCAAATATCTTTAAAAAATCTTCCCAAGCCTATTATAATATGAATATGAATTGAAGGGTACGCAAAATAAGTATATTTGTTAGATTTGAACAATGAGATAATCTTTAAACTTTACTAAGTCTATTTGGGTAGCTGCAATTAATGTTATTAAAATAAAATTAATATTGTTCTCAAAATGGAAAAAATTCTGACCCAAAAGGGTTAAAGAGCAAAATTACTACTAATTACATAGCCACAAAATGAAAAGGAGTCCCTATTAAAAAATTGTCTGCTAGTCATCACCTTATTTCTACTTTTCCTAGGAGAGAATAAAATTTTCTTGCATTCCATCAATGATTTCATCTTTGCTTGTTGCAATATGTTAATATTAAGGGCCATTCCATGTCACATGTAGGACATTTTTTTCTACATATTAATGCTATTCTAACAATGTTATTATCTTCAAATTAAAAACATTTTGTTAATATGAAAAGCAATGGGTTTTTATTATTATTAATGTGCAGTTTATATTTTAACAACTTATAAGTTAATAACAACAAATATTTATGTAAGTGTAACATGCAGGACATTTTGTCTGTTTTTTGTAGAATTCCCTGCAACTTATTTAATTTTAGATTAATACTAATAGAAATTTTAACGAAAGTTATTTGGTTATTTATGTTAAGGCTTCAAATCTTGTCAGTAGTATTTTTTTTTCTCTTATCAGTAGCAACATTTTTAAATTTTCATGTATGTAAATTAGAAACAATTCTTTGATGCTGAAAGAAAATGTTTTGTTTTATTATATTACTATTTTTTTTAAAATAAATAAGACATTTAAAAAAAAATTATGTACTATGTATTTTAAATGGGTGAAATGTTTATATATTTCTTAATGAAATAAACGCATTATGAATGATTCCAATAGAACAATATATGACCATTTATCGCTTGTGCCTGGTTATCATAAAATGTGATTTATTTTGTTAGCACTTTTTAGTAAAAAACAGCCACTTGTTTAGAAAATGTGTCCATGTTTATAACATCTGCAACTGGTCAGTGGTTACTGATAAAACTTTTCAGTTCTGCCCTTTAAGATTACACAAAACGATTCAATTACGTAGTGGTCTTTGTATGAAAATAGTTTGTGTTCCCTATTTCAAATAAAATTAAATTTGTGTGCATTATTGATGCACACTACAAAATACTTACTGTAGAAGATGATGTCTATGGCAAGTATTATTCAATACAGGAACGCACAAAAGATTTTGATTACATTAAAGATTTACATATTACATGCAGGATGTTTTGTCTATCACATGTAAGTCTATATGGATAGCTGCAATTAATGTTATTAAAATAAAATTAATTTTGTTCTCAAACTGGAAAAAAATTCTGACCCAAAAGGGTCAAAGAGTAAAATTACTATCAGTAACATAGCCACAAAATGAAAAGATACAATGAAAAACATAAAAATGTCTGCACCCCTGTTTGTGCAACAAATTTATCGGTAAATATATGATACATAGCAGTATTAATCTTATATCCATGAATGATAAATACTAGAAGTACATTTAAAATTGACTTTTTTTCAGAATATATGGTGTATATAAATTCTTTAGATCATCTAAGAACAATGCAAAATAATTTCTAATCAGTACTGTGTAAAAGCATGAATTACTTAAGTATGTTTGTAACATTTATGCATTTTTGAACTGACTACTGTTAGTAAATCACTGAGGTGCAGTACAATATACTATTATTATGATCTTACTATGCTATAGAATTATTTAAAGATAGAAAACCAACGATTATAAATGCACAAATAAAGTAAGAAAAGGGGAGCAAACAGCTGTTTTGAATCTACTAATGAGATTCTTCTTCAGAGCAAAAACTCAGCGAGCTAGACAAAGCAAAACTGAGCTCAGTTTTGCTTTGTCTAGCTCGCTGAGTTTTTGCATTGAAGAAAAATCTCGTTAGTAGATTCAAAACAGCTGTTTGCTCCCCTTTTCTTACTTTATTTGTGCATTTATAATCATTGGTTTTCTGTCTTTAAACATTTTTGAGCAAAGGCTTTATTTGCTATTTTTTAATATGCTATAGAATTTTGTGTACATTTCATTTATTGTCCATTTACAAAGACATACAAAAGAAATTGGTTACAATTTTGTGTACAAGCAATAATTCATAGATTTTTTTTAAAAATTGACAGTATTCTTGTGATGTCAAAGTGGTAATCACGTAGTGTAAAAAGAGAGGCTGCTAGCATGTTTGTTTCATTGTGGTGTCATTTGATGCAGCATAAATACAGATAAATGCATGCGTAAAATACTGAAAATTAATTCTGCTCGAATTATTTTGATATATACTTATATATATACTAATTAAAATCTATATATACTTAAAATTTAAAATTTCTATTTTGTAAATAAAATGAAAAATGTGCATGCAATTGCTTTAAAATGGAGAAAAGAATTCACTTATAAACTCATACCTGTTCCTGAAAAAACTAAAGAAAAAAAATACCAGCATTGATTTTGTAATTACAATGTTTTTCAATGGCATGGTTATAAATGCTATTTTAAGCAAAAAAACTTTTAAACATCAAACCAAAAGAGAGAATATGGTCTATTGTGTCATGCATTTTTAAATTTATTTTTTTTCTACATTACATTTTGCATATAAATTGTATAAATCATATACAGAGCTGCTCAAAAGAATTAGAGTGGGCACAAAATTTCCATGAAGCAGTAAACTTTGAATAATGACATACTAACTGTTACCCGTGACTTCGTTCACATAACACTTAAAGAAGAATAAATTCATCAATCAAGCAAAAGATTTCGATGATTAAAAGCATGTGTAATCAACCTTTTATCGTGTTTTATAATAGAAACACTTCTGATGGTCCCAATTTGTTTATGTTTATATATAGAGGAGATCATTTAAATTTCTTTCATGAGCTTGAAATTTCATACCTGTTTTCTAAGATAAGATGAAGAATGAATTTACATTTCCATTATTCTAATTTTATTATTTATATTTATTCAATTTTATATTTAATCTGTTCATGGTTATTGATTTATGTTTTTGTATCAAAGAATATTATTTCAAGAGATATATTAGTAAATATCTTTAAACTGAAGCTATTATTAACAAAAAACTTCAGACGTGTCTTTGAATTGATTAAAAAATCGGCATATGACAAAAAAATCCTTTTTTGGTTAAGAAAAAAATAAATGATTTTTAAAAAAATCAAACATTGTGAAACAACGTAGCTCAAAACTAAATAAAATAAATAAAATCTTCGACTTTCAAATGTTTATAAGATTTTATTTCACGGCACCAGATTTTTAATAGCTGTAGATCTAATATTAACATCGAAATGTTCATCAGACTAAGAAATCTCTCAAATCTTAAATGCTTATTATTTAAAAGCAATAAAGTTGCTTATTGCTTGCTGCTAGATTGTAAGGTAAAAAGGTGTTAAACATGTATTTGTGAAGATAAATTCTGTGAAAATCACGCTATTTTTTTAAAGTGTTATAAAATGCAAATATTTTATGAAATAAACTAACTAATAATTTTAAAATGTGACCACCAGGTTAGTTTTTCATATGGAATAATACTTGTTAAGAGAAAAAATATATATATATATTTCACATCATGAATCATGTAAAATTAAGCATTTTAATTTAATTAAAACAGGAAATCTCTTAATGAAATCAAATACTATAGTACATTTTAAAAATATTGAAACATTATTTTTATTAAATGCTAAATTTCAAATAAGAAAATGTATTTAAAATGTAAGTTATTATTAAAGCAAAATATTATTTCTGAAATGTATATTTTTATTTTAGGATTTTTTTTTTTTTTTTTTTTTTTTTTTTTTTTTTTTCCCGGAAGCAGGTAACATCACTTTGCAAATATAATATACTAAATATATAGTAATGTTTTCTAATTAAAATGAATGCTTTACACGAAAAAATATTACATCATTTTTACCTCATGAATCCTTTAACTGAAAAAGCCTTACGTTGTTTTTGACTGCCATCATTTAATAATAATGAGTTTTTTTTTTTTTTTTTTTTTTTTTTAAATTTAGTTTGTATTAAGGGCAATAACTATCCACTTATATTTACGGAAGTTAAATTTACATCCTTGGTTGTAAATTTCACTATGTTGACAAATGATTTCCGCTTTGTGGAAGAAGTTCATTAATAAAGATCATGTTTGTATAAATGGCAGCGTCATTTACACTACATATTTATCTCATGGAATATATGAGATGAAGAGAGAGAGAGAGAGAAGCTCATTAATAAAGTTTTAGGAATATTTACTTTAATCATCTTCTTATAATAAAATGCGTCTGGAGAGAAGTGTGTAGAACGCTTCCAGTTCGTACCATTCTGCTTTGCAAATCCACAGTTGCTAAACGCCATGTTAGGCCTAATGGAAAACATATGATATCATACGACAGCTAAATGATAATTTCTTCTGTTTGAAATAATGTTTGTTGAGCAAATTTCACTATAAAACATGTATATCATATCCAATTACAATACATTAAGTTCCAATTTAAAAGTAAACTATTATAAACAAAATAAACGATCGACGGTTTCACAAAACAAAAATGAATGACTCTTAGTGATTTATTAAAATAATAACAACAATAAAAATATCTAATTCTGATTTTAAAGTATTTGTAAAATCATTAAAACCTTTAAATACATTTTAAATTATATTTTTCAGTTTCGTTTACATTTATTATAGGCAGTAAGTTTACAACATTTAAACTAGTTGGATGTGTCAATCCCAAAACTTTCTTCTATCTCAAAAGTACATTTTAATATTAAAAAAAAACATGGTGACCCCAAAGTTACCCACTATCGAATTTCCTCGAACATTTGACCTAGCCTAATGAGATTCTGTAGCCGAAAAGCCTAAAAAGCAAAATTTAATTAATATTCTGAGAAAATGATCTTAGTAGTGCCTCATGTTGGATAATTTATACTAAAACCTAATAAGCATCTATTTATGTCAAGACCTAACAGAATCTGAAATTTGATCGAATTTCGTCCATTAGTTCTTCAGTTATAGTTATAACAAAAAATTTGCAAAACGTAGAATAGCAACACCATATCTTGGACAATTTATGCCAAAACGTGAAAAAGCGTCTAATTATGTTATGGTGTAAAAGAATCTGAAGTTTGATGAAATTCTGTGCATTAGTTCTTGAGATATAGCTAGTTTAAAAAAACCGTGTAAAATATAGCACAGCAGCGCCATCAGTTGAAGGATTTATAACAAAACGTAATCATCGTGTAATTATGTTATATGTCATTTTGTAACAAATTCTGAAGTTTGATGAAATTCTGTGCATTGGTTGTTGAGATATAGCTATAGGAAAAATCGTGCAAAATGCAGCATAGCTGCACCACCTGTTGCAAGGTTAATACCAAAATGTAATCAGCGTCTAATTATGTTATATATTCTAGTGTAACATAATCTAAAATTTGATGAAGTTCTCAGCATTAGTTCTTGAGATATAGCTATCGCAAAAATCGTGCAAAATGTAGCATAGCAGCGCCACCTATAGGTCAGTTCACACCAAAACCTTATCAGCGGCTATGTATCTCAAGGTATCGCGGAATCTGAAGTTTGGTGAAATTCTGTGCATTAGTTCTTGAGATATAGCTATCATGAAAATCATGAAAAACGTGGTATAGCAGCGCCACCTGCTGGACAATTTACACCAAAACTTAATCAGCGTCTATGTATATCAAGGGGTCACAGAATCTGAAGTTTGGGGAAATTCTCTGCATTAGTTCTTGAGATATAACAATCTTTAAAATCATGAAAAACGTAGTATAGCAGCGCCACCTGCAGGCCAATTTTCACCAAAACTTAATCAGCGTCTATGTATATTAAGGGGTCACAGAATCTGAAGTTTCGTGAAATTCTCTGCATTAGTTCTTGAGATATAGCAATCTTGAAAATCATGAAAAACGTAGTATAGCAGCGCCACCTGCAGGCCAATTTTCACCAAAAACCAATAGGCACTAATTCATATCAAGGTCTAACTGAATATAAAATTTTATTAAATTTCGAGCATTAGTTCTTGAGATAGAGCGCCCACAAATTTTTTGTCACATACAGACAGACAGACTCACAGACAGACACACAGACTCACAGACAGACGGACAGACTCACAGACAGACATTTTTTAAAAATAGTCAAAACGTGTTCAGGACCTTCTAAAACGTATAAATCCGTCGAAAACCGGAAGTCGAAAATTTTCATGAATCCAATACTTTCTTCTTGTAAAGATAGAAGAAAGTAAAAAACTCAATGGTTTTTCAAGTCAATGGTTTTTTCATGGATTTATGCACTGTGGACTGACTTTAGCTTTTATTGTGCTGCCATCTATCAGCATCAATGGAAATGAATATATTTTATCCATTGGATTTATGGTAAAATAATAATACAAATAGTAATAAATAAAAATTGCAAGATGTAATAATGTGTAAGAGATTTCTCTTTAACGTTTCCGCTATATAATTTTAAAATACCAAGGTATAAATAAATAGAATAATTGTAGTATGATTTCTTAGATATAATTTTAATTTCGTTTTATTATTTTTTTTTTAAGATGTCAACATTTATAAACTTAATTTTTCAAATTTTGTTTTCTACTATAAAGAAAATATATTTTACCTCAAGGTGTAATGGATATATGAGGTATTATCATAAGTGCATTAATAAGATTAAAAATTATTTTTCCACATTCTATTATTAAAGTATAATTTTTTTTGTTTTTCAAAGTTATTATATTAAAAAAAAAAAAAAAAAATCTGCTTTGTTGTAATTAGTATAAGTTATACATGACTGTATATTACTTACATTTTAATGACATTTCATAAGAAATGTAAATTTCGTTTACAATGTAAGAACATTTCAAGTGAACATAATCTTAAGCTTTTAAAAATGGGCGTAATAAAATTAAAATTTTACGAAGGAAATAATAATAACGATTTTGGTTTTCATTAATAAGGAATGAATTTTCAAAGTCACATAGTTAGAGTTTTTAAAAATTGATTTTGATCTAAATCAATGCATCTTGGTTCGATATTTTCTATAAATAACTACAAATTTTCCAATACTTTTTTTTTTCTTTTAATGTTGTTGTTTGTTTATATTAACTGCTAATAGAAGGCGCCAAACCCACATTTAAAAATAAAGTACAGTAAAACCTCCATAACGGACACTCCCGAATAGCGGACACCTCTATTTAACGGACAGTTTGCCGATCCCTACTCCCAAAATCTAAATTTTTGTATGTTTAATCTCTGAATAACGGACACTCCGAATAGCGGACAGTAATTTTGCGATAAAGTATGAGATTGTTTTTGAACGAAGAAAAAAAAAGTAAAAAAACTTTGGCAATGTGTCGAAATTTTGTGATCACAGATAAATGTAGAGAGTGGGCCGTCCCTCCCACGTCCAGTATTAAATTCAGGGGATGGTTCGAGGAACATTACCTTCCGGAGCATCAGAATGCCCCCCCCCCCACTCGCCTCCCGAAGATTCGACATTTTATGCTTTTAAGAAGTGGCAAAATACAGTCAGCAGTAACACTTTTTTTTTTAAAATGATTCAGGAAAATCAAAACTATTGACATGATCTTTAAATGCTAAAGGAAACTTTTTAAATACATTTTTTTCGTAAAAATGTAATAAACAGTGTATAAAGCAATGTACCATTTTATTTCAATTTTATTACTTAAAAAATAATTTTAATTTCTGATTAATCATATATTAGAATTTTAGGACATATAAAAGTCCATTAATGAAACTTTAAGCATTTCTTAGCAATTTTTGAATCTTCGAGGTTTTTCCCAATAGCGGACACCTCCGAATAGCGGACAGTTTCCGCTCTCCCGAGGTGTCCGTTATTTGGAGGTTTTACTGTATAAAGCTTTATTAATCGATTATCTAGGAATCTATTCCATATCCTTCCTATATATATGACTAAAATCGCTGCAGAACCATTGCTTTTTATAAAATAATGCATTTAAAAAATATATATAGATATATATATGTTTAGTGAAATTATCAGAAAATGTGTTTTACTTTGCTAATTATTTTCATTGTTGTGATAAATACTGCTGTATGTTTTGCCCAATTGTTGAACTATTTCAGAAATTTAATATCAAGTAACAAAAAAATCATTTGTATTGCTATTTTTAAAATATGCTTTTCTACAATACCAACTCTTTAATAATAAAATCTTCTTTCTGTTTGTTTGTATGAAGTCTTACGAAAATAAAATGCAGGTCAAAATTCCGTCATTTTTGACGGGGGTTATATACTAGTGTTTTTATGTTATCTATACCAGACCTGTCCAACCTTTCACTAAGCAAGGGCACATTTCAGCTAAGGACAAACAAAGAAAGGCGCCATCATTAACAAAGCTAAAAAAATATGAAAAAAAAAGTATATATATATATATTGCAGTATTAATAGTGAGGTGCACGTATAAAAGTCTACTGTTGCAGAAGAAATATGTTCCATGGCATTTCATGTAAAAAAATCAAATAATTATAAATCAAAGTAAGTTCGAAATGCACATTTTTCTGTGAAGTATTATCTCAAAGATTTTTGAAGTGGAAGGAGCCAATAACTTTAATCTGACTTTTAATTGAAATAAAATGGTAATCAGAGACATTGTTAGTTTTTTTTTTAGGATGAATAGATACTCCTTAATTTATTTTGGAGGCGAAAATACGGCATTATAAAAAGCATAAAAACAAAAAAGATGTCAGTGATCAATCCATGGATGGTTTCAAAGAAATATCTTGAAAGAACTTTAATTGATAGGAATCATTTCGTACGATTTTATCGATTTTTTAAAACAATTTAAGAAAAATACCTAAAATTTTAAAAGTCTGAGCGATAAAATGACACTTCTTTACCCTTATAATGACACAGCAATGAATCAGTGTATTAACATAAAAAAAGTTGAACATTCCTGCATGAAGGAGGGGAAAGGGATGTGCTTTTTTTTTTTTCTACTTTTCACATCTTAACATATTAAGTTATTTCAACTCTTACCGATTTCCATCGCCATAATTTCCATAGCATTTTGCATAAAGAATAACTGTAAATTAGTGAAGACATGCAATAACAAATGTTTAAATTAATAAAACACATTTTCATTTTTGATGACTGTAATGCACTTGCATAGATTTCAAAAATATTTCTCAAGCAAATATCAAGGATTTAAAGGAAAGCATTTTTAAATGGAATTTTATATAAAAAAAAATATTAGTAATAGGAAACATTCAAAAGGGTGCCAAAAATCTGGTACAGGGCACCACGTTGGACAGCGCTGATCTTATACGCATCGAAATTAAATTCTTTTTAATTTTAAAGAAAAAAATGTATATTAATCAGTTTTATTTCCCCCTTATCCCAAATAAAAATGTCTTTCACTATTAATTATGAATTTTGAATGAAAATTTTAGTTAGTATGTAACTTATAACTTATTAATTAGCATAAGTACAAAATATTTCGCATTCATTTTAAATATAACGTCATTATTTATCGAGGTCCAATAATCACTAATATCCACATCTTTTGTATTTTTAACGACTATTATAAAATATGTTTTATTTCAATTATGACGTCATATTTTTCAAAGTGAAATATTTTGTTAAAAATAAAATTATTTTCCATTTTTTTTTTTTCTAATTATGTTGCCATTTTTGACAGAAAAATTCTTATTAACAAAACAAATATCCATGTTAAATATATAACAAAAAAAAAAATACTCCCTTAATTTTTATTTCACATATGATGTCATATTTATTTTCTTTTAAATTTTTTTTATTTACATTTTTTGCATGGAAATAGCTCAATTGAAAATTTATTGCCACTGAATTTTTTTTTTTTTTTTTTTTTCCAGAATTTAATTTTCTTGGCAACGGAAAAGGAAATTGATTAATTTTTTTCTAAAAAATGCCAATTGATTCAGTACAAAAAAGAATGAAATTTTGAATTATTAAGTGAAATATTTGAATAAAACATTTATAAACTAGCCTATGTTCATTTCCGGGCTTTAATTTATCTATATGCAAAGATTCAAAGATTCCATCCGTTTTGAAGCCAACTTCATTTCAACTTTCGGACACTCTTTAGAATTTATAATATATATAAGGATAATATCTTAAAATAATTTATTATGAAAAATATAAAAATATCTTCACTTCTGTTTATGCAAAAAATCTATCAGATAATACATGAGTTTTAAATGTATTTCTCATTTGAAATTTTTCATTCCAATCAAGCAGATTTTTAAGTTCATTTGATGAGTTTAACTGAATATAACACAATGTCAAAATTGCTTCTGTCAAAATTTTTTATAAAAAAAATTTTATAAAATTAAAAATTCTAGAATAAATTATGAAGTTACTTCGATATTTCTTTTTTATCTGTTTTAATCAAAGGATATTTCTTATAATTATCTGAGCATAAAAAATATAAAATTAGTATCAAAGTATTGTTTAAATCTGTTCTAATATTAAGCTATAAAACATGCAGATTGATCCAATAGTTTTCTCACAAATTTGAAGTAACTGTTTCCTTATAGAATTATATACATAGCTATATGTTCCTATTAAAATCCTTCAGAACTTTATCCAGTATTTTTTTTTTCTGTCTTCCTTTTAGAGAATATATTAAAAATGAATAAAATATTTTTCTCCCTTGATTCTCAACCAAAACCTACTTAAACTGTAATGTACCATATTTAATGCTTAAAATTTTATCTTCGTTGTGAATATTCTCATTTCGTTTACTACTTCAAGTTTTCCTCTAAATAACTGAGTATAAATGAACACTAACTCAATTCATACATAATATTGTCTGAATACAGTTTAAATTCACAAAATTCTTTCCCTTTGTTTTTATTACTACAGAAATGGCAAAAAACTGCTAAAAATTGTGTAGATTTCTATAACCATCAAAATACTCAGAATAAGAAAATAATTTGTAGTCCTTTTAACATGATCATTCTGACCGATAAGCATTCTAAAATTTTATCTGTACATAGAAATCCGGCAAAGCATTCATTTTGGGGAAGGGGGAGGATTAATTAAAAAAGATAATTATCAAAATGAATGTGAAAGAGATTTTCTTAGTCATATTTTCTTTGAAAAGCAGAAATAAGAGACAAATTTAATGTTTCACCAGATAAGTATTTATCTTATGCAGTGTCATTCTAAACTTATTGTTGGTAGCTTAATTATTAATTTTCCGCAGTGCTCATTGGTTTACAAAGCACCATTTAAAGAAAAACTCATTAAGTTTTAAAAAACTTTTTAAGAACTGAGGAAGGCAGTGTTGAAAACAAAAAACATAAAACTTTTACAAGGTAATTTTTTTATTTTATTTATTTATTTTTTATTTGAAGATTTTATGCCGAATAAAACAATTTTTCAAAAAACAATTAAAGCAATTTATGTTGCAAACAAATTAAGCAAAGGGTTTGATGTGAATTTTGTTATCTAATATAAATAATTATTTAAAGTTTCTTTAAATTAAAATTTTCCTCACATTTATTTTCAGGCTTTTGGAAATGCCAAAACAAACCGAAATGATAATTCTAGTCGTTTCGGGAAGTACATGGATGTGGAATTTGATTTTCTGGTAATTCAAATTTAAAGTTTTCCTTACATTATATGATTTACATTTAAAAATAATGTTGAACTACCCATAATTTTTTTTTCTTTCTTAATTTTCTTTATAGGGAGCACCTGTTGGTGGCCATATATTAAATTATTTATTAGAAAAGTCACGAGTCGTTCATCAAAACCAAGGAGAAAGAAATTTTCATATATTTTATCAATTGTTATCTGGAGCCAGTATTGAATTGTTAGATAAATTACAGTTAAAGAAAGATCCTTCTGCTTATTTTTATCTTAGTCAGGTAAGTTTTATGTTAGATAAATTTTTTAATTTTGAAATGGAAGATTATTTTCTTATTAACTTAGTATTTTATCAGTTGCTTTATGTGCTAATGATCCAAATATAGTAAACTGCTTTTTTTTTTTAACGTGACAGAAATGTAGTTACTCAATTATGAAACATCATTTATAAACTATTTTTTCTTTCAAGATTTCCTTTTTAGCTTATGAGTATGGATAGAGAAGAACATAAATTTATTCGCCACTGGAAAATAAATTTTTTGGTGGGAGAAGATAATTTTTAGGTTGTATTTCTGGAAGATGCAGGCTATAAAAAATTCAGTTGTATCTGTGTTTAAATATTGTCACTAAATCCCACAAAAAAAAGTTCAGTTTATGAAAAATTCTTTAATTAAAGATTTGCCTTTGATAATAATGTAAACTGTATTAAGACAAATTCCAATAACATTAAATATCAAATAATATACTTTTCCTTTTCAAAAATTAAATTTAATTATTTTAGTCATTAAAAGAAAGAAAAAACTGTACTTGTAAATAAATAAACAAAACATTACTATGATAAAAATATACAATATTTTTAGTTATTTTAATTAATTAGATTTTTAGGACATTACTGTATTAATAACAACAGGGTAAATTTTTAATTTTTTATGAATCTTTTGTTTGAAATTTTCATACCTTACATTTATGTAATGCTTTAAAAACCTCTTTTGGCAAATTTTCTTCAAACTGTAATCTAGATTGGAGTGTTACAAATGATTTTAAAATTTTGTGAAAAGAAGTGGTAGATAGAGGAGTTTATTGATTATTTCTCTTGTGAAAATTATACTGCCTGGATGAAATTCAAAGAATGTCAAACTGATACAGCTTCTGGAGAAAGGTGCTTGATAAAAACAATTCAAGTTTATTAACCATCATAAAAAGTGTAGAGTAATAATAATGACAACAAAAAGTTTTGGTATATCCTGAAATATTTAAAAAAGAAAGCATAAAAAGTTTTTAGACAAAAATAAATAAAAATAAAGGAAGTACAGAAATTAATTTACTAAATTTACAGATAATGTTTGAATATTTGAATCTTGTAAGCTTAATTTTAAAGTTATAAAAGCAAATAAGAGTAATTTTTATGGCATGTGTAATTGTGTAGTGGAATACAGTATAAGATATATTGTGATAAAAATATTAAAAAAGTTGAAGATAAAAATATGGTAAGCTCTCATGATGACAGATATAAATTAAAGTAATTCTTGCCTAGACTAATTATGGACTGCTATAAACAGCTATAAACATATTACATACAGTAAAAATATACTTGGTATATGTTAATGTTAAAACCATATCTAATTTCCATCATAAAGATTTATTATTTCTTTTAACAACATATATTTTACTAATTCCGTACTGAAATACTGGTGTTGAAATTTAAAAGTTTTGTCCAGTTGTAGGTAATCTATATGGTATTGTTGGATGGTAACGGGTTAAATATTGATTAGAAATTTGCATAAAATATGGAAAGATGGCCGTAAATCAATATGATAAAAAATACTATTGGTTAATATAATTGTACAAAGTTGGTTCGGTTTGTACAATTAGTTCGGTAGTTCCAGAGATTACCCTCTTTAAATAGACATTTTATGGTAAAATCGTATTTCATCATACAATGACATCAAAGTTGTTATCTATATTGATTCTTTGTTCACACACTAAGCGAATATCGTTTACCATGGTTCTCTTTTTATATAAAAATCACACTCAACTCAATTTTTTTTCAAAGGTTTGTTTACATTAGGAATGAAACTTTAAATGCTAATAATTTTAAATTACTACACTTTAGAAGATATCTCTTCCTTCAAAAATTAATTTTATTTTAAAGATCTATCAAAAAATGATTTTTTATGATGCGTTATTCAAAAAAATAATTAAAACTTGAAGTGGCAGCACCTAAAATGATTTGCTGTACTATAATGTAGCTAGACAAGATTGGCAAGTTTATCGCACTTGGCATAGTTTGTTAATTAATTAGCAGTTTTTTTGCTTATTAAGGATAGAAATTTTGTTTTTTAAACTGAATTTTACAAAAGCACGTAGCTTGAATAATTACCTATCCGAAAATACATTCTATACTTTTTTCTTTTTCTTATTTAAGTCTATACCTTGATTGAAATAAAATTGTTTGACAAAGAAAAAAGTGATCATTTTCAGTATCTTGATGTTTTTTTAAAAATCCTGTGTTTCTTTTAATAATTATTTTATAAAGATGATTTTGATCTCAAATTGAAGATTTTCATCATTAAATTCTTCTAGTTTTTGTTTTGTTTCTTTGCAATACTTCATTTCTCAAATATCAGAAATTTTAAAATGCCATGTTTGGTCGATTTAACATGGGAAAGTTGTCTCGAGTATATTAAGCAGTTAAGCGGTCGTTATGTTCTTGGCGTTTGTTCATTTGGCGGGCATATTATTTTTTTCTAGCTTGGCTTGGCAGAACGACCGTCCTGCTTGATAATACATGTATTAAATTCTGTTGTTGTTTAAGTTTAAATTCATTAAATACCATTTACACACATTCTAAAAATCTAATAAACAATTTTCAGTTACATGAAAATTGTTTGCTTTTGGTGAGAAATATGCTGCTCACCAAATAGTGACTCTTTAGTCTTTTCACGTCAAATATACAATTTTTTTTAAATTTTTTACAAACTTTCTACTTTATTTCTGTCACTAAATTTGACTGATCCTTTATTACATGCGTAAGTAATTTAATAATTATTTTTTTTCCAAAATTTTCTGAGTATGCCCAGTATGGAGACCTTCCTTGTTACTAGCGACATAGCTCATTTTTGGCATGAAATTAAACAACTAAAAATACAATACTAAAAGATTTCAAGTAAAAAAAATTATGTGATTTCAACAGAAATTTTTTATCAGTTTTCTAATTTTTGAGTATAGGGCTACAAGATGCACCAGGTCTCAATGCTAGGTGCGAGCAACACCAAAAGTGGTTCCCTTGTAAGGAATACAAAACATTATGTTGTACAATAAAAACTTGCTTTAAAAATTGTCTAATAGTGCAAACCTCTTCAAAATCAATTTAGCAGAACTTTTTTAAAAGGTCTTTTGTAATCTATTCACCTGATTGCAGAACTTTTCCTTTTTATTTCAGGGTTTCACTTCTGTTTCAAGCAGTTTAAATGATGCTAATGAATTTACTGTTGTTACAAAAGCAATGGATGTCACAGATTTTACTACAGATGAAAAGGAAGTGAGTTATATTGTTACTAATCTTATTGCTTTGCAGCACTGTTTAAATTTATAGAAATTTTTATTTAGCATTTTTATTTTTTAAATGTTTTTTATAAATTTATAAATTTTATTTTTCTGAATGCTTTATTTTTTAAATGTGCTTAGGCAGTTCTTTGTTTATAAAAGCAAGGGTTGTATTCCTGCAGTAGTTGTGCCAAACTCCACAAAAATACAAGTGCACAAAAACAGCTATTTCTGCCAATTTTGTGCCAGTTTGCCATTTTATTTCCCATTTAAGGTATGGATGTAGCATCCTGCATTGTGTTGGGTTGAGTTTCCTCTATATCTTCCCATTTTGGGTTTGGTTGGCTTCCACTCTTTTTGTTCTGGGTTCATTTCAAGTTGGCCTTTTGATTCTCGTGGGTTAACTGATTTTTTTAAAAGAATGTCCAAAACATTTCTCCAGGTTAAAAGTCCATATAAACTGCAGATCAGAGTCATGAAAGCAAAATGCATGCCTGTCTGTTTTGTCTTTAGAATTCATTTCTGGAAGTTAATGTAAACACATTTTTTCTGACTACTGCTACAATAAAGATTATAACAGTTACACTATTGCAAGCACACAATATTGCAGGTACTATTATATTTGGATACATCCCCTCATCTTTTTGGGGAACATTAGATTTTGAGCTTATTCTATCACCAAAAATTTTCAGAATTTTCATAAAAGTTGCTCTATACATTTAACTAATGCATTATGCATATTATATTTTAATTAAATTTGCACATGTGCAGTGAAACATTATTTAGTAAACCTGTTCATTTTTCATCCAATTATTATATTTTTAAAAATTCTGATTGCAGGATTATATGAACAATGCTGTTTGCGATATTTTCTGAAAAGATTATTTTATATTAAAAACTCTGCAAACCCTAAGCAAAAAACTTGGCGAAATTTGGGACTGCTTTTATAAAGATGTTAATTTCTTTATGATCATACATGCTATTCTCACTAAAATGTATACAATTTATTACAAGAAGCTTCTTAAGGGGTCTCAGGGTTTGAAAACTTTTCAAAAAATCGATTTTTTTTATGATCTAGTTTGATTATTCAATTAATTCTTAACTCAATGCAAAAAACCGCATAAAAATATTAGCATTTTTAACGGAGTTATAAGCATTTATGTATCAATACTTACATGGGCGCATTCATATAAGTATTGATAAGTATAACTTTAAGTCGTGTTTTCTCAAAACTTGATTTTTGATGACTAACACCAAAATTAAAAAAAAAAAAACTATTTGATGGAATGGCTTTTTTTTGCATGCATATAACATTATTATCTAGATTATGAATAAGGATATAACTATCACTTAATAAAAACATTATTAAAAGATCTCTCAAAGTTGAAAATTTAAAAAAAACCCTAAAAAATATAACTTTTTTTCCATTAAAAATACACAAAATATTAAACTATCTAAAATATATTAATTCATAATCTAGATAATGTTATATGCATGCAAAAAAAAAAAAAAAAAAAAAAAAAAAAAAAGCCATTCTATCAAATAGTTTTTTTTTTTTTTAAATTTTGGTGTTAGTCATCAAAAATCAAGTTTTGAGAAAACGCGACTTAAAGTTGAAATTATATGGATGTGGCTATGTAAGTATTGATACATAAATGCTTATAACTTCGTTAAAAATGCCAATATTTTTATGCGGTTTTTTGCATTGAGTTAAGAATTAAATGAATAATCAAATTAGATCATTAAAAAAAAATCGATTTTTTGAAAAGTTTTCAACTCCTGAGCCCCCTTAATCATGTTCTACAGTTAGAACATTTTTACTACAATAGTTTTTAAATGCCTAAAGTTGCAAGTGACCTGTCATCATTGATCATATAATGAATTTGATCATCAGTTTATGTAAATAGTAAACACTTTCTCATACAAATATGCAAAGCTTTTACCAATTTCTTTTTTATTTGAGCTGGGTGTATTTATTCTTTATTTTTAATATCAAATATTCACTTTTATTATTAAAAAATACCTTTTTTAATTAGGATGAGCGAAGCGAATCCTCTACTAGGCCACTCAAATGACATTTTGTCGTACACTTTACAAAAAAACTATACAGTATTTTGACTTGAAATTAAACACAAATATAAATTATGATCTGCAGATTTGCAGAATATTATTTTTTTTACAAAAATACTTTTCAAAAAATTATTATTTTAATTAATTTATTTTACATGTTTTTCCATTACGAACGTATTTTTTCAAATAAAAAGTGAAACACGTACGTTTTCAGAAGAAAAACTTAAATCATGGGGTCAGTAATTATAGCTAGAATCATCATTAAATAAATAAATAAATAAAATATATTTTCATTATTCTGTTAAAATATCTCAAACTGCTTTCAGATTTTCAAACAATGCTCATTCCTTTTAGTTTCATGATTTCTTTTATAAAATTTATAAAATACTTTTTTTAAGAAAAATTATAGCATATTTTTAATGAATTAAAATTTGTGAAAATTCTCTTATTAACATTCAATTATAAAAGTATTTTTCTGTGTTAGGAATTCAAATACACAATTTATTCTTATTTTGTGAAATCATTTAAGCAGATGATATTTACGAATTTTAAAAGAATTACATTGTTTTTTTTGAAATGGCAATAAAAGAATTGTAAACAAATAAACCTAATTAATATTTTGTATAATTCTACTTCAAAAATATTTTTATTTATACCAGTCTTATATCATAAATAAACAATCCGAGGAAATTCTTAGTTATTTGGTTGAAATACATTTTAAAATTAAAACGCGCCGAAACATAAAATTATATTTTTGCTTAATAAAGATGCAAAAGTAATTTTAAAAATATATTATTACTTTGAAATATTTATCTTATAGCATAATACTTCGCGAATCCAAACAAAGCATGGCTTTTGCTAGTTTACAATCATAATAAATTCTCTCTTTATTTAATTATTGTTATTTATATTAACATAGTTGATGCTATTATGGCTGATTTTATGTTAAATGTTTTTATTTATAGGCTGTGTTTGCAATAGTTGCTTCTATTTTACATTTGGGTAATGTTGGTTTTATTGAAGAAGAAGGCAAAGCTGTTGTGGTTAATGAAAAATCTATACAGGCCATATCATTAGTGAGTTTCTTCCTTCCTCTTTTATCTATCTATGCTTATTTGAATTTAAGAATATAAATGTATGAAATCCACGATTTACATGAATTCCATGCATCATGAAATATTCTTAATTTCATTTCTAAAATAGTAGTTAGACATGCTTGAACCATGTCAAAGAAACAAGAATTGTGCAATCAAAAACAGTTTCTTCTAGTCTGTTTTTTAAAGATTTTTGTGGATTATTAAATTATCCAAATAGTGAAAGATAGCTGCAACGCTTGAAAAATCATGATGAGGCAAATAAGGATCACTGTTACTTGACCAGTACTGATAAATAAATTTGCAAAAATCGCAATGTGGCAAATGCTGAAAGATGCGGCAACGCAGGCAAAATCGTCAAAATCACGATGAGACAAATGCTAAAAGATGCGGGAAAGCTGGAACACTCTTCAGAATTGATCAGATACGAAGTTATGCTGTCATTTTCCCAAATAAACCGTCCATATAGACAAACGTCTGCATACAAAAAGGGACATTTCAATTCTCCTATAGATTAAGAGGTATACATCAAAATGCACTGTCCTCCTCGCCGTTTTTTCCGGAACTGAGCCCCTCCGCTACGGGAAAAATTCCCGAGCGAGGGAGAAAACTGCCGCGTCTTACTTAGCAGGTAGAAATGTACAGAATGATTACTTTTGCAGATGCAAGCCTCGCACCCCAGCTTCAGCTCAGCCAATCAGAGACGATCCTGAGCGTACGTGTTTCGAGCGTGTTCTCGAAAATTCTGTGATGACTCATTTTTAACACCACTGACCTACACATGGCGAAAAATGGCGTCTATTTTGAAGGGAAGAACACATTTTTTCACTGTCATGGCGGACCGATTTACAGCGGGAATATTCAAAATATAAAAACATTACAACATACAAAATAACATATTTCAGCAAATACATGGTTGTTTTAGGAGTTATTTATGTCAAAATAACCAGAAAAATTTTATCTATCTATTGAATATAGAAAAACAAATTTTAAAAAAAATCGAAAATAAAAATATTTTATTTCTTGCATAATAAAACAAAGAAAAATGGTGCACGTCCTGTATAGCGAAATATTTAATTTTTTTATATTAAAGATTACGCTATAAGATCGATTTATTATTTTTATTATTAAATTAAAAGTGAGAAATAGATGATATCTAGAATTTATATTGTATAAAACTTTTAATTTTAAAAGACTTAATTTTAAAAGATCGTTATTTAAACTGATAAGACTGAGATATGAAATTCTGTTAAATGTTACGGATTATAGAAATAAAGTAAACATTACGAAAGTTATTAAATTGTTATTATGAAAAAGCAACTATTTTCGAAGGATGTTTACAAAGACTTAAAACTTAAGTAATTAAATTTATGAAAGATCGTTTTTTTGCTGAATGAAATTTTGAAAAGGAATATGTTAATTTAAATTTTAAAAATGGAAATTTTTTTTTTTTTTGGGGGGGGGGGGGGGTTAAATTATTTAATATGATGTAACAATATGTATATTCTCTCTCAGTTGTTAGGTTGCCCACCTGATGTGTTGATGAATGCAGTGGTTACTAAAACTATTGAAGCAAAAGGAGAACAGGTAATATGCAGGTTTTTTAATAATTTCTCACTACTTTATTCAAGTATCCATGAAAATACTTTCTCTGTCACATATTAAATCATTTTTGTAATAAACTAATTGTTAACCATTATAAACTTTGTTCACATAAGATTAAATTCATTGTACTAAACAAAAAAAAAAAAAAAAAAAAAAAAAAAAAAAAAATTCTCCTGTTAATTAAAATTAATGCAATTAAAAAAAAACTATCCCTTTGTATAATACACAATTACAATACTTTTGATGACCCTAATTTTGTAATTTTTTTCTTTTGCATAATTTCAAAAAATTTTCATGTACATGAAATTTTCATTCTTTAACTCTTAAGATTTTTGAGAATTTACTTCCTTTCTATTCTATGCTATTCGATGCCATTATTCTAATATTATCTAAAACTTTTGTATTTGCAAGTTTTTGATAAGAGCAAATTTTATTGCAAATAAATAAATAAAAATAAATAAAAAATAAAAAGGCAAGTTTAAAAAGAAAAAACTCTGTAATTTTGTCAATTTTTAAGACAATAAATTCGATTAAATGTATTCTGCATCTTCTCAATAATATCTACAACTTTTATAAAGGCAAGTTTTGGATAGGATTATTTCTCATAGCAAAAATAAATTAAACAAAAATAGGAGTTGAAGAAAAAATCTCAAATCCAACCCGCTTACATTCGGACTCATTTTTAAATTCATTTCACTCTCAAACACATCAAATTGGCAGGTTCTCTTATATAGGAACTATATAATTGGCCAATTTTGTGATGAAGGCAGAATATATTTCAAAAAATGTTGTTAAAGTGTGCTTTTTGAAAAGAATTTTCCGAAGTGATCATGATTGAAAAATTGAGGAAGTATTAAAATAACAAATTGCTTATTTTCTGACTCTTTTTTAAATCCATTTTTGTTCTCAAATGCTTTCAGTTGACAGGTTCTCTTATTTAAGATCAGTATACTGTGTCATATTGGTAGCTTTTTGATAAAACAGAATATATTTCAAAAAAAGCTGTCAAAGTGAGCATTTTGAACAACATTTCCTGAAACGATTATGATAGATGTAAGGATGTATTCAAATAACAAATTCCTTATTTTATGACTCATTTTTAAGTTCAATTTTGCTCTCAGACACATTCAGTTGACAGTTTCTCTTATTTAGGAACTATATAATGTGCCGTATTGGTTGTTTTTTTCTTAAAGTTAGAATATATATTTAAAAATGCTGCCTAAGTGGACATTTGAGCCGAATTTTGCTTTAGATGATTCTGATAAA
Organism: Maratus speculifer; assembly: GCA_964019185.1. Taxonomy (NCBI): domain Eukaryota; kingdom Metazoa; phylum Arthropoda; class Arachnida; order Araneae; family Salticidae; genus Maratus; species Maratus speculifer. Next base: position 182,628,870 of record OZ025296.1, on the reverse strand, counting down.
ACCAGCTGTTACAGAAAAATGAAATTAAAAATTCTTCAAAAGCAGCCAAATGAAGTTGTTAAACTGGGTTTATCTCTAATCATATTTTATTGTTTGCTCTTGAAATGAGCATTAACTTCAAAATCTACCTCTGCCTCTAGGCCAAGCCAACAGGAATTTTTCAATTTTGCACCCTTCCAAACCGTGCATCTTGATAAATATGATGATTAATAGCCAAAATATTAAATGAACCATGAGGAAATTATACACTGTCACAGCTGTCTGTATCAAAATGACATTTCCTAATCTCTTCATCACTGTCACAACATAGTGAATTTACATGATTTTAACACTGTTCATGTATCAAGAACTAATGCACATAAATTCATATGCACATATATATATATATATATATTTTTTTTTTCCATCATTCAAGAATAAAATGACGGTGTTAATCATGCTGAGCATGATCATATGATCAACAAGCTATTTTACCTCAAGCAATGTTTTATTATTTTAGTTTCAAATTAACTAATCATGTTTTGTTTCTTTCATGTCAAACTATCATCGAAATTGGTTATATAAATTGAGAGAAAATTATGTATATATGTTTTACTTTCAATGAATGGACATTTTTTTCTTTTTTAGATTCAAAATAGAATTTGAGATTTTCTCTGTAAAGAAAATGCTAAGCATCTTATTGAAGTGGAGCTTTAAAATACGAGTCATTAGTAGTAGAGAAAAATTAGTAGTAGAGAGAAATTTAACCATTTGAAAATTGTTTATTTAATAGTGCCAGCTATGATATTTTCTATGCTTTTGTTTTCTGTGTTCATATGATCATGCTCGGCCATTGAGCCTTTGAAGTGCAGAAAAATTTTGTTTGTAAACTTATGAAATGTTTAACAGATACCAGGATTTAAAAATGAATTTTTCAGAAAATAAGAATCTGCTTTTACACTTTCACAGTAAAAGTAAAATATTATTAAATTACCATTGGTGTCGTTTGTCAATTTTGGAATTAAAATTAGGTGGTCACACAGTATGATCACTGCCCTTAAAAGTGTTAATACTTTAATAGAAGGCTGAACTGTGTTTTAATGTATAATAAAAATTGACATTTTTAAAAAAATTCCTTTTCATTTTTTAGCTTTCTAGTCCACTTAGTAGAGATCAAGCTATATATGCCAGAGATGCATTGGCAAAAGCTTTATATGAGCGCTTGTTTACTTGGCTTGTAGCAAAACTTAATGATTCTTTACATTCTGTGGTATGTGTTATTTATTTATTTTTATTTATTTATTTATATTAGAATGCCATTAAACTTTTTCATTTGTTTAAAATTGAAATCATGTATGTGATGCATATACAACTGTATTATTGTGCACTAAAACTTGTCTATAATGATATTATATGTAACAATAAATCTATCTATAAAGATAATATATTCTGTTCAGCACAATTCTTACATGAATTAAAATCTACCTATAGCAAAACAGAAATCTTGTTAGATCAAAATTTTAGATATTGTGAAAACCTAATGAATTAGAATAAAAATCAAGGGTATATGAGGGTTGCTATTTATATTTCTGGCCTTGGCAAGAGGAACTGTTACTAGGCGACAACGGATGATTTCAAATGTAAGTGATATTTTAACCATAAGTTCTTCAGAACAATTTGCCATTTTAGCTTCATTTGTGTTATTTACAGTAAACTGAAAAATCATCTTGTGCAAAAAATAGAATCAACTCATGAACATTTTTGTGTGATTTTTTTTTTCCATAACTTTTGACATGGATTGTCAAGACGAGCCTCCATGAACTTAATTCTCTGTACAGCGATAAAGCACCATCTTACAAATCTTCCAAAATCTGTTACTGTGCCAGAAAATGTCAATGCCATGCATGAACTGATAAAGAAAGATTGACATGTGACATACCATGAAATTAAGAGATCTTTGGACATTAGTATGACACCAATCAATAAGATATCGCATGAACATTTGGAAGTAGAAAAAAAATTGTTCATGTTGGATCCTTCATAATCTGACAAACACGCAAAAGAAGACTTGCGTGGATTGGTGTATTGAAATATTTAAAAAATATGTTTAAGATACATCAAAGGCTGTGTGTAACATCTACACAAGTGAAGAATCATAGATTTATGGATGTGAGCTGGAAATAAAACAGCAATCGGGTATATGGGTCATCCAAAATGAGCCAAATCCAACAAAAGTTGTTCAAGGAAGAAGCACATCAAAGCCAATGGTTGCCCGTTTCTTCAGCATTACCGGTCACGTGGCAACAGTGGCTTTATAGCAATCCAGGACAGTCAATTCTGAATGGCACTGTCCTGGAGATCAACCATTTGTTTGCCAAAAGTCTTCAAAGGAATTCAAAAAAGCTGAAGAACAGGTGAATACTTGTCCATGATAATGTGAGCTTTTGAACATCAACTCAAACAAAGGAATCTCTGAAAGGCCAAAACATCCATCTGATAGGTTATCTGCCATACAGCCTCAATTTTGGCACCCAATGACTTTTTTTTAATTCCCACTTAATCAGAAATAAATTACATGGACAACAATTTTCGACACCCGAAGAAGTAGATGATGCATTCAAAATGTATGTTTTGAATTACTTCCATCAGAATAGAAACAGTGCTTCGAAAATTGATTCAAATGCATGTAAAAGTGTATTGATCTTCATGGAGAATACTTTGAAAAACCAATGTTGATCAATGTTGTATTTGTTTTTCCATTACTAGGCCAGAAATATAAATAGCAACCCTTGTATTATGTTTGCAAGTTGTGAGAAAATAATCCTTTTAATTTGAATATGTCATTTGAAGAATTGTTTAATTCAAAAACAAAATTCTCCATCAAAGAAAAATTTCATTTAGGGGGGCTCTGCACACTATGAATTATGCTATTTGTATTTTACAAATATATTTACCTATATTTACACTGTATCAAGTCATAAAATATGTAAACAAACATCCTAGACACCATTTTTATGCTACATGATTACCACTGTGACATCACATAAATTTTGTCCATAAAAAAAAAAAAAAAAAATTACAGATAACTGGATTGTATAGCAGTATGTTGTTGGTATTATTTACATTCAGTAGAATATATAAAGAACAATCAACTATTCTTTGCACTAAAAAAAGATAAGATTTTTTCTTTTTATATTATATGCATAAACAATTAATTCATAGTATTATTTGGCATATTAACTATATTAACAAATGATTTATATACACTAGTAAACAGTGCAATTTTTTTTTCAAAAACCACTTTTTACTTCATATTTGACTTCTATGTTATCAAATTCTGAATTTGTATGATAAAGCAATTTTATCACCTATAACTTTAAAAAACCCAAGATATTTATCATTATTTAATTTTTTTTACATTGTTAAAGCTTAATATCCCACCCTTTTTTTTTTGGGGGGGGGGGGGTAAATAAATGTATTTATAATATTTTTATTAATGTTTTAAAATAATAAAAATGGGCAGCTTGAAATAAATTCAAAGATTGACTCAACTATGCTGATTGATAACCATTTAAATGAGTGGACTATCTGAGAAAAAAAACATGAATGACATCAATTTGTCTTGTACATAAATCTCTAATTTTGTCAGTTATTCTCTAAAAAATATTACAAATCTTGTCAATTGGTTGCAGAAAAGAAAAAAAAAATCTAAATTAGTCAATCATGTTTAAAAAAAATTAGCAAATTAGTCAGTCCCAAAACTTCTAATTATATTGATCACAAATAGTTTTTCTGTAGGGATAACAAAATTAATTCTTTTAATCTTTTTTTTTTTTTTTTCAATTGTGTTTGTATGTTTTAATACAAATGTTGTAAAGTTGAAAATTCTGAGAATATTTGTAAAAACTGTTGTATATTTGACCTTCTCACTGATATATCTGTTCACTAAGCTACAGGTTTTATTGCAATTGTAGCATTATTTAATATAATTCTACAGATATAATTTTGCTTTAAAAAATTAAATTGTGATTAATACTCTGCAAGCTTATATACCAATACATAATTTAAAAAAAAAGTATATCATGTTAGAAAATGTATCATGTACAGTGGAGCACCGTTTATACGATGCCGAAGGGACTATCGAAAAACGTCGTATAAACGATAACGACGTATAATCAATTTTCACTTCCAAAACTAGAATTAATTTTGTTTCTGCTTAATTTTTATGTTTAACGTGATGATTTGCATGAATTTGTAAATTAAAAAACAAAAATAAACAACAACAAAAAAAACGGGGGAGGGGGAATTAGTAAACAATTTAAATATGTGTACCTTTATTTATGTTTCACCGAAAGGTTTCTCATTTGCAGTACATCATTTCCTTTCCATTTAAAGTCAAAGATAAAAAAACCCGCATGGCTAACCAAAAGTCGCCTATACTGATCACAGTTAGAAGAATAGTTTATTTGCAACTTAAAACAGGTCGGGAAAGCTGACCATTCCCGAAAAAAGAATGACACCTCCCAGTGTAATCTGTTACACGTAAGCTGATTTTTCACACTAATCTAAAACCATAACAGATGTCTAATGTAATCTAAAACCAGCCCACAATTTTATAATGTGGAGTGCATTTAAACACGCTCTTTGATGTCATTCATAGCTGCCAACTTCCGACTCGTTCGTAAAATACACAAGAAAAAAAAAAAAAAATAAACCTATACAAAATCGAAATATCGACGTATAAACGATTTTGGGTGTCGTATAAACGATATATTTTTACATTAAAATGAATAGGAATGAATCGGGACCGCATTAAAACGTCATATAAATGTAAATGTCGTATAAGTGATCGTCGTATAAACGATGCTTTACTGTATATATTTAAAATCAAGTGTATATTTAATATTTAAAAAAAATTACGGAGATAACATTACAATTTTTTGCTTTTGCTTGGCAGTCAGAAGGGGGGGGGGGGTAATGTGACCCTTAAAATTCTAGTGTTTGGTTTCTGAATGTGCTAAATTAATTCTAAGTGAATTACAGAAATGAAAAATCCCAGTTTCAGACTTAATTGCATTTTGTATAGATAATATGGCATTAATGATAGGTCAGTGAAAGAAGTAATACTTTTTGTTAAAAAAAAAATCAGAATGAAATAGTAACAATCTGTTCTTGTCACTTAATAAATTTAGCTGCTGAAAAGGCAACTGCTAATTTACTTATCAATATTAATGAGCTATTAATTGATATTTATTATTTGTAAAAATAAATCTTTCAGGAGTTGAAATTAATAAAACTACACTATGGCCCTGTTTAATCAATATAAGTGCAATATTTGAAATGCAATGCTTTAAGACCCTTCTACAAAATTTCTTAAAACTACTTCTTGTTACTTAGTTTTGATTATCTATGACAATAATAATTAAAAAAAAATTTTGGCTAAATTGTTTAAGTGGTATTGTATAACATTGCAAGTATAACACACATGCAAATATTCATCAGTTATCTTTGATTAATAAATGTTAGAATGCAGTATTTTTAATTGTCTTTTTATGAAAGAACATCTATTATGAATGTTATTTTTTAAAAAATTGCAAATTGACAGAATTTTTACTCATCTTCTAAAATCAGAGTTGGGCAGTATTGAAAGTACATATATTTGAGATAAATTTTCAAAATACATTTGTAATTTGTATTTTAAACTGACAAAACAAATGCATTTTTTTTTCAAAGTATTTTGCATTTTCAAAATACTCAAAATACATTCCTCCAAATTTCAAACTGTCATGTTTAACCACAGATCATAGATTTGAACAAAGGACACATGCCTATCTGTTTTGAATAGTTTTCAAATTCATTTCTGGAAGTTTTATATATGCACACATTGTTTAATATATGGTATGAAGTACGATAAGCATATTAATCAATCAGATGTTTACTTCTGCAGAAGCATTTTTGCTGAATAGTCACAAAATCATTTTTACAATTCATAACATTCAATGAGAATTACCAAAAATTGTGGGTGAAAATTGTTGTGCTGCTGCCTGTTTAAAATATTTAAAAGTGTAATGTTGTTAGTTACCGCAAAGGCTTATGGAAATAACTGCTAAATCTCACAATGAAAATTTATCTAGAAGATTAACTGTAATAATACACAATGTGCACTATTAGACATGAAATATATTTAATTGTTGATGAATAAAAAAATAAGGGAAATATCAGCAGTATAAAACAAGATGTTTGATTTAAAATTTGAGGTTACATTTTTGAAAGATAAATCAAACTTTGAAACTTATTTTAAGGAAAGATTTTAGTCTTATATTATCATAAATCGATTTTAATATTATTTTTTCCAGTGTCTTAGTATTCATTCAATCAAGATTCTAATATGAATTACCATATGAAGATATCAATTTAACTGGTGTTGAGCTTTAATATAAAAATACTTCAATTTATCCGGAAAATATGCAAATGTTCATTAATTGTATTTTCATTGAGTATCTTAGATATTTAAATGCAGACTTGGCTTTATTATAGATAAGGCAACCAGCAAACAAAGACACTTTCGAGCTATATCTAAACTTATGGGGAGATTATTTTCTAATATCACATTTGCACTTCAATATTTCAAAACAATTTTTTGCATTGGATAGCTGAGATCAATTTCTACATCGCTCCTTTTTCCAAGTTTTTGAGATAATATTTTTAGAATGGCACTTTTATTTTCAGAACCAGTTTTAAAATGAAAGTGACTTTATAAAACATATATGCAACCAAAATCAAAAAAGTAACAAAGGAGCGATGTACAGATGGACCTCAACTATTTATTGCAAAAAAAAAAAAAAAAAGGTGTTTAAAAATATCAAAATACAAATGAGATACAATCGACTCTCGTTAATTCGAACTTGTCAGGACCACAAACAATGTTTGAATTATGAAAAGCATGAAATGAAAATAAGCTTAATATGATACTATTACAAAGGAATTAATGTTATAATGGTTTTTAAATTTATTTTGTCTGTTATTATTAGAATATGACTTAATAATAAATTAGAATGTATAAATACATAAACTACTTTAAAGATTGGAAACAAACACAATGGAAGAAAAATTTGAAGCGCCACTGATGGACAGACAGGGTACTAAGAAAATCGATATCAAGTGTATGAGGCTATATGTATACTCGTTCAAAACAATTTTCACAAAAATTAAAGAAAGGATGTTATTCAAATGATCAAAAATCTGTGGGAAAGAAAAAAAAACCCGAAAAATCGGAATTCCCGTTAGTTTGAAATAAACAAAGTCAAGAGAAAAGGAATTCGAATTAATGAAAATTTTTAACGTTATTCTGCCATTGAAAATTTCAGGACTTCATGTTTAGTTCGAATTAAGCGAAGATTTGAATTATCCGATTTCGAATTAATGAGAGTCGACTGTATTAGAAAATAACCTCCTTGAAGGTTTTGTATTAGCTTGCGAGTGTGTTTGCTTGCAAAGCGTTTAACACAGTGACTTTGCATACCAAAACTTTGACATTTCATTTTTTGTTTGGCACATATAAAGCTAATTCTCTTTTCCTGATTACAGAAACTACTAGCTTGGTCTACAAAACATAGATGAAAATCATTTTAATTAATAACTGTAATACATATTTTATGTTTATTATTTTTTTTTCTTTAACAACACAAAATATTATATGAAAAATATAAATTATGCATTTAAAGTTTTGATATTTTTAAAAAATGATCCTTTTCATTAGCTGCTTGTCACGGATTATTAGCCAAAGAATTCACTAATTAAAGCAGTTTTTTTTTTAATTCTGCTTATTTGAATGATAGTTCGATTACTTATCTGTTAAATTTCTGTTATTCTTTTATGAACTTTTAATATCTTTATCGAACATTAGCCAGGGACGGTAAATCAAAATCTTCCACAACTGGGCTGCATGTAATGTAGATATTTGTTAAATCATGCTCATTTTTTTTATGAAAGCCATAACAAATCCATAAATTAGGATCATTTTTCAATAAATTGCATTTGAAATTTTTTTATTCAACGATGTGAAACTTCAAACTGTGTGATGATTAAACATTAATACATTTACTAAAAAAAATTACACCAAAATGCAACAAAATAATGTATTTATAAATTGTGCAGTTGTAAATGAACTGTTAAAATATGTAGATATAAAATCGAAATAATGACATTTTATGAAGAAATTCAAATGAAATTATTCGGATTTGGAGCAAAGAAAAAAAGTATTTGTCCTTTCAAGTCAGCTGTACCAACTTTTCATTCTTGCACTTTAACCAAAGATGCATGTTTAATACATAATCCTTATGGCATATGCAGCAATACGTTATTTGGGGACTTTTGTTTTTCATATACAGTCGAGCCTCTATATAACGAAATCCATCGTTCCAGTAAAAAATTCGTTATATAGAGAAATTTGATGTATAGAGTATGATGTTAAAAATAGTATTTAATGTGTAAATTTTGAACAAATATTATTTTTGATCTTTTTAATTAAGAATTTGAAATGTTTAAAAGTATATATTAACCTAACATTTTATTTCTTACTTATTTAAGCAGTTTCAAAAAAGAGAAAAGACATTTATTTGAAAGCTTAATGAAAATCAAATGAGGAAGACTTACATAAATTTCACAGGAAGAAATCTGTAATTTTTTGTTGTTTTGATTTTTAAATTACAATTGTTACGCTCTCAAAAAAAATTCTCAAATTTTAGCAAGGAATGAAAAATTGTAGTTGATATTTTCCTCCTTTCCTGATATTTCTGACTTTGAAGGTCTCTCTTATGTGCTCTCATTGATTCCTCTCTTATATGTGTAACAATTCAGTTGACTGTGTTTTGAGAAGGATGTTGAAAGGTGTGTGGGAGGTGGGATGAACTTGTTAGATTTAAAGAATAAGGAGAGAAGTAATATTTATAAAAAAAAACCTCTCCACTGAACGATAAATCAAAAATAAGTGATGGAAAATTGATTCCATATGATTTCGAAGCTTTTTTAAAACTGAATAAATTAAGATCAATTTATGAAAAAATTCGTTATATGGAGATAGATATTTCGCTATATAGAGTCTGTTTTTGATGTAATCATGTGAAAAGGGGACCGTTCTTACTAAAAATTCGTTATATGGAGAAATTTGATGTATGGAGTTTCGTTATATAGAGGTTCGACTGTATTTCATTTTTCAAACAGAAATAGTATAAAAATACAGAATATTTCAATTGAATTCTGAAAGATCATAAAGAGGGTTAAATTATCTCATACATCATGTAAAGATTATAAAATTCAATCAGTAAATTGTGCTGATTTCATATAAAACTTTGCTTGCTGTGCTTAACAATGACACATTGGAAGATTCAGTGGTCTAAAAATGAGAATGAAGCCAATATTCATTGTTGTTAAAGTTGTCTGCATGTGTCAGAGATGCATAAACTGTCAGGTACATCCAGTGTTCTCGCTGACATTTGACCAACGTTAGTAATTTGGCTAATTGAAAATAAAAAACATTCGCCAAATGAAAAAAGTATTAGCAACATAGATTTGCCGTGTAGCACAAAAAAATTATCTTTGTCCCCCCCCCCCCTTTTTTTTCAATATGTTCTAAAATAGCCTATGTTTTTATAACTGTGACAGAGATTGTTATTAATCTTATTTCACCTATCTGCTACAAATAAAAAAAAAATATGTGTATATTACATATATATATGCATATGTATAAAAAACGAAAAAGAAAAAGCAAAAATTTAGCACTAGCAATTTGGCGAATCTAATCGCTTGTTTACTCGCCAAATGAAGAATTTAGTCACAATTTGGCGCATTGGCGAGCGATAGCGAGAACACTGGGTACATCTATCTGCCAGTGTCAACTTGAGACTGTTCTCTACAAGATATAAGCCAATGACCTTATTAAGAGTATGACCTTATTTAGCACAAGTACTTTATATAGATTAGTGTTTTTAGTCATTTAATTTTTATAATGTTAACAATTTTTTCAGTCTAGAAACTGCAAAACACTTATGGGATTATTAGACATCTATGGATTTGAAGTATTTGAAAGAAACAGGTAAAACATTTTCTTATTTTATATACCTGAATTTATAGTGATTTATCATAATGCATGCTGAGTTGTCATTAATAAGGGGGTTTGTCCTTTTTTTTTTTTTTTTTTTTTTTTTTTTTTGGTTTAAAAAAATATATATATTTACATTTATTCTGTATAATCTGTAAATTATCCATATAAAACTGTTTGGCTGAGTTCAAAGTTCTTACATATTTATTCAATGCTTTAGTGCAAAGAGTTTGTAGTCTTATACTGTGTTGGAGCACTTTGAACACTGTTATGCAAAATGATTTTTTTTCATGCTCTGTGGGATCAGAATGCAAACACAAATAAGTCTTGCCCCCTCCCCCCCCCTTTTTTTTTTTTTTTTAACAATATTTTTACTGGTTTCAAAATGACTTCTTTTAAAAGATTCATACTTATGTTTTTTTTCTTTGTATTTTTTTGATTCAAATAATTAACAAATCTTTTTAATTCATTGACAATATTTTTTATCCTTACTACATAAAAAATAAAAATAAATAAAAATAAAAAGTTTTAAAAGATGTCATTTAACACTGGTAGAAATAGTGCTAAATTAAAGGCAATATGATTTATTCTAGCTTGGACAATTTTCAGCTATTTATAATAATAAACTTTTTAAAATCTTGCCAAAGTATGAAAAAAGAAGTCAGAAATAGACCTTTTACTCAAATGATTGCTACTTAGTTGATTTAAATTTTTTTAACCTCAAAGTATTTTGTAGCTCCAGGTAATCTAATCTACTTTTATAGCCCTTAATGAAGATTGTTTACATACAACATTGACGATCTATTGGTTTCCACCCAATTCAAACTGTGCAGTGCACATGCTATAATGTCCACCCATGTAACTCGAGTTGCATCATCAATTTTTTATTTAAAAATTTTTTTTATGTTATTCAAATGATAATAAATAACATTTAAAATCTTTATTTTTAAGCTAGAAAAAAAAAAGCTAAACATTCTTTTTTGGCCTTCAACGCCCTACCCCTTTAAAATGTTTAAATAATTTTTTGAACCAATGCTATTTTATTCACAAAGTTATATCAAAATAAAATGCAAAGTTTGCAGATTGCATACAAATGTAATACCTAGTATATTGCCTCGCTCTGTAGTTTATTCATTTCCACATAAAAATAGGATTACTAGTTTCTAAAACTTATAATAACAAATTCTATCAATTCATTTTTTAAAACTTTTAAAAAGCAGCCAGTATTAGGACTTAGTAAAAGTGACTGCTTCTCAGAAATGAGCAATGTACAAAGGCTTTGAAATGATTAGAAAAATGAAGCAAAATTGTTTAATATAATAAAATACTTCAAAATGTATAAGTTTTAAAAAAATTATTTTCTATATTAAAGAAATCTTTTAATTTTATTTGTTTTGTACATTTTGAATTTAAATTTTTTCCTATCAATTTGATAATGTCTGTGTTTTTTAGCTCACAGGCTATCATAGCCTGAGAGCTTATGTGCCCGTCCGTTCTGTATGTATGTTCGTACGTAACGCGATAACTCATGATAAAAATATCGGATCCACTTGAAATTTTGTATATAGGTATATCCTGATAAGGCGCTTCCCTGATTAGTTTTTGGAGTTCATTCGATATGTATAAGAGGGGGAACCTGAGGGCTTATGCCCCTCCCCTTGATATAAACGGGATTTTCATACAGAATTAACAGTTTTCGTTCAAAATTTAGATATAGGATCATTCTGATGAGGCGATACCGTGGCTGTTATTAGGTTTTCATTGAATAAGTAAATACAGAGGGAACGGGGGTTCTAATGCCCCTCCCCTTAACATGTATAAATGGATTTTTCAAGCAGAATTGTCGGATTTCGTTCAAATCTCTGAATAGTTTTGGAAGTTTAATGGTTAAGTATAAAAGAGGGGAATAACTCCTCTTAAATTATATAATTGCTAAATGGGTTTTTATTAAGAATTATCCGATTTGCTCTGAATTTTGGATATAGATTTTTTATATGATAAAGCATGTCCTTGATAGTTTAGGAGGTCCAATGATTAAGTATAAAAAAGGAGAAAGGGGAGAGCTGTTTCCCTTTCTTATTTTTTTTTTTTTTTTTTTTTTTCGAACGGAATTAACGTACAAGGTTGTAATGTACAATTAGTATGCGTAGCCTGTGAGCTCAATGCCATCAGTTTAACTGGGCAATATTCTTTTTATTGTATAAATTGCTGTTTTTATTTAGTGCAAAAAATTGTATGTTTTCTGCATTTGCAAAGATGTCTTCATGTAATATCAGTGTAGAGAGAAAGGTCTCTACATATAGTAAACAAGTGGCGAGAACTCGAAACCAATCGGCAGAGCAAACGCATCATAAAAATAAACACTTCATTTCTCCCACAGCCAAATACGAAAATCGCAAGAGAGAGAAAACACGTGAATTCCACTCCAGCGTGGGGAGAAACAGAGAAGAATCATTCACGGTAGAAAATCACTTTTTCTCCCTCACTTCTTCTCAACGCCTTTTGGCAACAGTTGAAAAAGCGGCAAGCTACGAGTTTTACGCGAAAAAGCCGCGCTGCAGTTTAGGTAAAAAAAAGCCTTTTCTGCAGCGTGGGCTGGTGATTTTTTACATTTTTGTAAGTTAATTCTTCAAGTATGAATCTTTTTTTGTGCTTCTATATTACCTTAAGATGATCTCCCAAGAATTTAGACAGTAGTGCTGACTGACCGGCTGAGTTCCTTCTGTGTCTCCAATGTGATTGTTTGTGTATCTTCTCTATATAAAAGTGATCGCCATCATCTGAAATATCGACATCATCTAAAAAGAAAATAGTGCTAATAAAAAAGTCCCATAAGGGAAATAAGTGTGGTGTCGACTAACAGGCTATATGTTCTTCGCCTACCTGTTTGTGATCGTGTGTACCCTCAAGAAAGCGTAATCACAAAATAGTGATCCAGGCCATGATGGTCTTAAATATCGATCTAGTTCAAAAATATAAGTGATATAAAAAGCAGCGTGGTGCATACAATTGTTTTAGCCAAAGATCAGTCAATTTGACTGATAAGATCTAATGATCGAAAAAGAAATAAAATCACTGCGACAATCCAACAGCACATGGTACAAAGCCTAAGTGAGGCAAAATAATATAGTTGCCAAAGTAAACACAAATCTGATTTCATCATGTAAATATCAACTTCACGAATTTAATCTAGAGGTTACTAGTAAGTTTGCTGCAGCAAATTCTTGTATATATATTCTCTATTTTGAGTGTTTTTCTTTTTTTTATCTCTTTTTATGTGTTCTATCAATAAATATGCTTTGTTTTCGATAACATTCATGTTTCATCACTTATATATAGTTTTTAATTTTTGAAAAATATAAGCTTCCTTTCTGATCTCAATAATGTTTATATCACATTATCTCATATAAATCTTCATTTTAAAGGTATGATAATTGCCTACTTACCATATAAATATTTTTGCAATAATTAAATATTTACATCTCCATATCTCTCTATCTCTCCTCTCTATATAAAATGGTGCCGTGACCAGGTGCCGTGACCGTGTAATTTTTTCAGGCATATGATTTACAATTATGCAGAGATTGTACAACCAATTGTGGCATTAACACGTAAAGACACACCTTTTATTTGGTCGGAAGCCTGTCAAAATTCTTTTAATAAAATTCAAGACGAATTACTCAGTAAACCTACTCTTAAACAACTGGATGAGAATAAAGAATTGTATTTGGTTACTGATGCATCAAAAATATCCATTTGTGGCATTCTTATGCAAAAATATGACGACAAATTCTTCCCTATTGAATTTTTTTCAAGACAGCTTTCACAAGCTGAGTCAAGATATCCATCAATTCGTAGAGAACTTTTGGCCATTTTTGCAGCTTGCAGGCATTTCTATGAATATTTATATGGTAAAAAATTCACAATTCTCACGGATGCTAAAACACTAACATATCATGCTCAGCTGGATAAGCAACCTGATATAGTAGCTAGGTGGTTACTATATCTTGGGCAATTTCAATATGATATAACTCATATTGCAGGAAAACAGAACCCTGCTGATTTTTTGTCTCGAATGGAGGTTGAAAAATATAATGTAAACAACATTAATATTTTTGCCATAGACAAATCTCTCACTCAAAGTAACATAAAAATTTCACAAATTCAAGACAATGAAATCAAAGACATAATAGAAAAAATTAATAATGATGACAGTAAAACTAAAACAAAATTTTTTATTGACTCTCACACTCAACTGCTGATGTACAAATACAAAAATAAAACTAATTCAATCATAAATAAGATAGTCATTCCAAAAACTTTAATAAAAAGTTGCTTAGAGATTGCTCATTCACCACATTTTGGTACAAAAAAAACTTATGATTTAGTTAACAAAAAATTTTACTGGAAAGGAATGTTTTCAGATACAAAAAGTTTTTGTGAAAATTGTGCGCAATGTTTATCAAACAAATCCAAACCTAAACATACCACTTCTAGGCATATTGAAAAAAGAGATTTAGCACCAGGTGAAAAATTAGCAATTGACATTGTAGGCAAGTTGCCAAGATCTATTGATGGAAAGTTTTTTATACTAACAATCGTAGATCATTATTCACGGTTTTTAGAGGCTATTCCTTTAGCCAATGTAAAATCTGCAACTATTATAAAATGCCTTAATGAATACTTTGCTAGATATGGAATTGCAAAAATTGTGCAGTCAGACAATGGACCAAATCTAATCTCAGATGAACTTAACAATTTCTTAGAAAATTTAGGCATAGATCACAGGAAATCATCCATATATTTCCCGCAATCAAATGGATTAATTGAACGGGTTCACCGAACTATGAAGGAAAGTTTGGCTGCTATGTCTAACAATGTTCTGGATTGGTCTAACAATTTGCTAAAATTTAAACTTCATTACAATAATTCAGTACACACAGCCACTCAGTATACTCCGGCTGAAATCTTCTTTGGCAGATCTCTAAACATTCCACTTGATTCCATAAATGAACCAAAATTTGTTGAAAGTTTTCAGGCTTATCAAGAAAATATTAAAAAATTGTAAGAAGAGATGAGGCAACAGATTTCAAAAAATGAGGAACAATATTTTGCTGTGTACAATAAAAATACAAAGGGGAGAGCAAAACCGAAATTAAAGATAGGTGATAAAGTTTTTACTGAAAATTTCAGACATTCTGGCTCATTAACTGAAAAATACATTGGTCCTTGGGAAATAATTAAAATTGTTCGTAATGATAATTATATTGTGTCTAGAATATTTAATAATCAAACTGTTGAAAAGAAATTACATGTTAGTAAACTCTTCTTGCAAAAACCTCTAAGACCTAACATTCAAAATTGTATATAATTTGGTAATTAATTTTAAATTTCAATATTGTCAATTTAGTATTTCTTTGCTCATTTAAAAATCTCTCAATTTTCCTAACATCTTTATCATCAAAAATTTGTATCTATGCTTCCTGGTAAACTATACATCTGTAGGTATTAAGATAGTGAGACGTCATTATTTTTTTTATCTTTTTCTGGCTTAAGCTGGCTGGTCCGTTAGGTTAGGACAGTTGTATTAATTTCTAGGTTGTTATGATGATACATTTTCTCAAAGATGTTTAACACCTAAATGGATAGGTCTTACTAGTTGACAATTCTGTTAAAATATTGAGTTTAAAGATATATGTTTAAAAAAAAAAAAAAAAAAAAAAAAAAAAAAAAAAAAAGGCTAGCTATAAATACTTATAAGTATAAATTAAGTATAAATTTTCGTAGAAAATTTTATAACTTAAAATTCTCTTCATATAACTTTAACTCATGTTTTCTAAGTATTAAGTTAACTTTCTGTTCAAAGATTAAAATTTTAAAAGATAATTTGTTAATTTTTTTTTTGCAATTAAGTTCTCTCTTAAGTTAATAGTTTGACCAGCATATTTCAGTAAATTTCATTTGAAATATTAAGAAATTTCTTCTGTTAGTCAATTTCTAAAGTAATTTTTATTATTTCATTATAATCTTCACTTCTTAAAACCAAATCTTTTTTTTTGAGTCACTTTGGGGTATTTTGCTCTCTGCACAATTTGTGTAAAATTTCTTTAAGTGTAAAATGTAATACTTATCATTTCTCATGATTTCTTAACTGAATGAATGTGGCATGTAAAAAATTTTTTCATGCAATTTGTTGGTAAGAATGCAAACTTATTTCTTAGTTATGTGTAAAGATATTTTTCTTCTTTTTGTATTGTATCTATGTATGTACTTAAATTTTCATTGTAAGGCACAAGTGACTTTCATCGGAATATGAGTGCAGCTCAAAAACTTTAAAGTTTTTCTTTTTGTTTGCACTATTCAATAATTTTCTGATTTTCATCCTATGTGCTGCTTCTCTCCTGTTGGGGGGAGGAAATGTAGAGAGAAAGGTCTCTACATATAGTAAACAAGTGGCGAGAACTCGAAACCAATCGGCAGAGCAAACGCATCATAAAAATAAACACTTCATTTCTCCCACAGCCAAATACGAAAATCGCAAGAGAGAGAAAACACGTGAATTCCACTCCAGCGTGGGGAGAAACAGAGAAGAATCATTCACGGTAGAAAATCACTTTTTCTCCCTCACTTCTTCTCAACGCCTTTTGGCAACAGTTGAAAAAGCGGCAAGCTACGAGTTTTACGCGAAAAAGCTGCGCTGCAGTTTAGGTAAAAAAAAGCCTTTTCTGCAGCGTGGGCTGGTGATTTTTTACATTTTTGTAAGTTAATTCTTCAAGTATGAATCTTTTTTTGTGCTTCTATATTACCTTAAGATGATCTCCCAAGAATTTAGACAGTAGTGCTGACTGACCGGCTGAGTTCCTTCTGTGTCTCCAATGTGATTGTTTGTGTATCTTCTCTATATAAAAGTGATCGCCATCATCTGAAATATCGACATCATCTAAAAAGAAAATAGTGCTAATAAAAAAGTCCCATAAGGGAAATAAGTGTGGTGTCGACTAACAGGCTATATGTTCTTCGCCTACCTGTTTGTGATCGTGTGTACCCTCAAGAAAGCGTAATCACAAAATAGTGATCCAGGCCATGATGGTCTTAAATATCGATCTAGTTCAAAAATATAAGTGATATAAAAAGCAGCGTGGTGCATACAATTGTTTTAGCCAAAGATCAGTCAATTTGACTGATAAGATCTAATGATCGAAAAAGAAATAAAATCACTGCGACAATCCAACAGCACATGGTACAAAGCCTAAGTGAGGCAAAATAATATAGTTGCCAAAGTAAACACAAATCTGATTTCATCATGTAAATATCAACTTCACGAATTTAATCTAGAGGTTACTAGTAAGTTTGCTGCAGCAAATTCTTGTATATATATTCTCTATTTTGAGTGTTTTTCTTTTTTTTATCTCTTTTTATGTGTTCTATCAATAAATATGCTTTGTTTTCGATAACATTCATGTTTCATCACTTATATATAGTTTTTAATTTTTGAAAAATATAAGCTTCCTTTCTGATCTCAATAATGTTTATATCACATTATCTCATATAAATCTTCATTTTAAAGGTATGATAATTGCCTACTTACCATATAAATATTTTTGCAATAATTAAATATTTACATCTCCATATCTCTCTATCTCTCCTCTCTATAATCAGTTTGGTTTCTTTATCTTTTTGAATTTCCGCTTTATCGTCGCTTAAAAGTTTGTGTCCTCCTCCTTCATCATGTCTTGAGCCATTTCCTGTGTGTTTCCGTAATTGGCTGATACAGGCAAATGATTATCAATAGAAATAAATTCATCTGGCATTATGTCAGCAGTTTTTGTTGCTTTAAATAATGTCTAATTAGCTATTGTAGAGGTCATTACTTGTTTTTCAGAACTGTTACTGACATTTGAAAATTTCTGAAAAGGAAAAAACTTTATAAATTTTGAAAATTTAATCTTTTTATTTCTTTGTTATTAAAGATATAAAATGTAATGTTGCATGTAACCTATCCAATTTCTCCATGTTATCGAAGTAAGTGTATCTATTGTAATAAAAGAAAGCTTCGCTCTGCCAGTGTTTGTGTGTTCGTTTGTCTGCACGTCTGTGATGCCTAGCTAAATCTACTGCACATAAAAGGCTCAAAATTTTTGTGATGCTAGCTCAAAAGGTCTCATGATGTACCTGACATTGAGAATTTTAAAATTCTAATAATTAGTTGAGAAATTAATTAAAATCTGTAAATTAGAAAAATGAAAAAATATTCATAATTCAATGAAAGCATAGATTATTATCAAACCGTGGAATATTTCTTTGAAAACTTGCAGATAGGGAAAGGGTTTAATGTAAATACAGCACTGCCATGGTGATAAATGCACTGGACTTTTTTATAAAGAGCTGTATCTTAAATTCTACTAGACCTAAAAACTTAAATTATACAACTAGATGTAGAACCACTCAGAAAATCTAAAAATAATTTTCCTTCCTCTGTAAATAGTCAAAAAATCCATTTTATGTAATATAATTTTGTTTCCTTTCAAAGAAACAGATTTTTCAGAGATCTTTCATAGCAAGAGCAGGTGTTTTGAACCATAGACAGCTGAGCACTGGTGGGTAGTGGCATTTATAGATGTTCTGTAAATATTTATAAAAATTAAATTTATATATAGATTAATTTTTATACATCCAGATGAAGAATTTATTGCTGATTTCTAATATGTAAATTCCTTCACTGTAGCTCAATTACAACCTTAGATATTAATTATTAATTAATTAATAATTTTTCGAGCAGTTTTTGTTAAATAATTCAGGAGTGACATTATGTACAATAAAAACTTAATTTTTTTTCACTATTTTCTAGTATATAATTGACAAAAATAGACTCAAATATAATATTTTTTGAACAAAATAAAAAATCATGCATAAAGGTTACTATGTGTTTAATTTTATTTGATGTAAATTTTATTAATATAAAAACATTGATTCAAAAGTAAATTAGAAATACTTTGCTAAGTTTATTATGATGTGTTCTGAATATTGCTGTTAATTTGTTTATATTGCTATTGCAGTTTTGAACAGTTCTGCATTAACTACTGCAATGAAAAATTACAACAATTATTCATTGAATTAACTCTAAAATCTGAGCAGGAAGAATATCAGAAAGAAGGAATTGAGGTAAAAGATATTTTAAAACATTGATCTATGTAACTTTAAGTGACATATTTATTTATTTTATTTGTTTTTGTTTAGTGGGAACCTGTTGCTTACTTCAACAACAAAATTATCTGTGACCTTGTTGAGGAGAGACACAGAGGAATTATTTCTATTTTGGTAAAAACTAATTCTTTATAAATGTAACATTTTCTTCTATAGTATATATTTAAACTAAAAAAACACATATAGTTAAATTTTTAAACAATAGATACCTCACAGCTAGCGAATTTGTCTACTATTTAGAGATAGCCATGTTTCAAAGGTAAAAGTATACAAAACATGTAGGTCTTTGAAAGTCTTAAAGTTGAAAAAAGTAAAAAGCAATAAAGTCTCCAAAGTAAGGGTGTCTTCTATTCAGGAAAGTTTTCTATGGAGATTTTATTATATTTGAATTATATCTACATTTCAAAATTAATTAAGCAATAATAAGTAGTGCATCAGCTATTTGATTATTGAAAACTGTTCTTAAAAAATCATATAATGCTAAAGTAATAAAAGTATTCTATAAAAAATATATATGAAAAATACTATTACTGTTGTTAAATTCGCAAAATAAGTTTAATGTGCCATAGTATATGAATTTTCAATATATTTATACCATAAAATCTTGATTGTAAGCCCTCCTTTTGCAAAAGCAAAGGAAGTTAAATTTGAAAGGGGGATTATAATAATTAAAAAAAATAATTGTCATTAAACCCTTTATGTCCCAAATTATAAATTCATGAAAATTTCATCTTCTAAAGCCTTTTTGTGAATTTTTAAAACTATGTTAAAAGATTTATACAATCATTTAATAAATTTTGAAGGATTTTAACAATTAAAATTAATTAAATTTGAATTTATAGTGACAGAAAATATACAACCACAATGTTCTTACAATAGAAATATTTCTGAATTGAAACTTTCCCCTTAACCTTTCAACATCAAGAAAACTGAAAAAATGCAAAGGCAAAAACAATCATCCTTTTTTAAATGAAAATTGTTTAGGCGCATTGGGTATTTTTTCAGATGGGGGAAAAACCACTCAATTCGTGACACCATAAATCCTGTTACCTAATTTGTGTAACCGACACCTCTAAAATTAGTTATTCTTTCCCCGCCCCCGCCCTTTTACGGAAACTTACTTTTTCTACTGGCACCAGCTAGTACTTTGTTCCTTAATAATTTTTGTGCCTTATGGCACTTTTTTACCGTACTTTTTGCTAATTTTGTGGACTTAGAAAAAACACATCATTTGCATTGCAATATATTGCTGTGTTTATTTAATTTTTTAAATTTTAAATTATATTTAAAGTTTAATAACTTATATTGTTTTCAAATGGAATAAAAAGTAAAGAAAGAAAAGACATGACATTGCACATCGATTCTGCAGCACTTAACAACCATTTTTTTAAATTGTAATTGTATTTAAAGTTTAACAACTTATACTGTTACCAGATGGAATAAAACGTTAAGAAAAAAAAGTATGACATTGTGCATCGATTGTGCTGCACTTTCCAACTGCTTTTTTCAGTTTTTTTTTTTTTTTTTTTTTTTTTTTTTTTTTTTTTTGTGTGTGTGTGTGTGTATTTAAATAGTAACAACACCGGGAGCAGAATCGGCGCAACACTGTGACACATGCCGCAGACTCTTGGGAAGGTCTGCAAACTATTTTTCAACTGTTAAAAATTTAGCAAAAATTTAAAATTTTCGATTCTAAATCCAAAAATTCGGACATAAAATGTATCGCGAATTTCAACAAATAGTCTTCTAAAAGAAATCAATTTTGTCATAGATCGCGAAAAACATGCAAATCTTGCCCAAAGATTGTGAAAAAACTGCAAATTTTGTCAAAAAATCATGAAAAAATGGCAAATTTCTTCAAAAGAGCACGAAAAAACGGCAAGTTTCTTCAAAACATCGCAAAAAAAGGCAAATTTCTTCAAAAATCACAAAAAGGCAGTTTTCGTCAAAAAATCACTTAAAAACGGCAAATTTTCTCAATAAATTGCAAAAAAACGACAAATTTCTTCATAAAAATTACAAAAAAAACAATTTTTTTCTAAAAAAATCGCAAAAAATGGAAAATCTTTTCAAAAGATTACGGAAAAAACGGCAGTTTTCTTCAAAAAAATCACGAAAAAACATCAGTTGTCGTGAAAAAATCGCGAGAAAACGGTTGTTTTCATAAAAAGATCAAATTTCATCAAAAAATCACAAAAAAAGGAACATTTCTTCAAAAGATTTCGAAAAAACAAGTTTCTTCAAAAGTTCGCGAAAAAACGGCAGTTTTCGTTAAAAAATCATGAAAAAACTGCAAATTTCTACACAAAATCACGAAAAAATGGCAAATTTCTTCAAAAGGTTGCGAAAAAAAAAAAAAACTGCGAATTTCTTCAAGAGAAAGCAAAAAAATGGCAAATTTATTCAAAAGATCACGAAAAAAACAGCAGTTTTTGTCAAAAGATCGGAAAACGTCAAATCTTATCAAAAAGAAAAAAAAAAAAACCCAAATTTCATCAAAAGATCATGAAAAACCTGCAAATTTTGCCAAAGGGGAGTCCCCCCCCCCCTCCTCTTTCGCACAATGTGTGAGGTGCTAAAAATTCTGAGAACAAAGGCAACTTCTTTTTTAAAGTATACTTTTCTTTTATGTCTATTACAAATAGTTGGGAGATTTGAGTGCATATAATGTTATTTGCAGGATTGGTCTGCAGACTGTTTTTTAAGTTTTTACTTGTGTTGCAGACTGCAGAAAAAAAATTCTGCTGCTGGGGTAACAACATAAATCGATACCAAATGAAATAAAAAGTTAAGAAAGAAATAACATGACTTTGCACATCGATTATGCTGCACTTTCCAACCATTTCTTTTATTTATTTATTTATTTTTACAATTTTCCTTTGTATTTAAAGTTTAACAAATTATACTGTTACCAGATGGAATGAAAAGTTAAGAAAGGAAAACATAATATCGCACATTGATTATGCTGCACTTTCCAACCATTTTTTTTAATTTTTAAGATTTTTAATTGTATTTAAAGTTTAACAACTTATACTGTTTGATTACTATTCAATTTTTTTTCAAGTTTCAGAAAACACAATCGTCCAGCAGCAGAAACAACTATTTATAAAAGGTTGTCTGATGTAATGGGCATATTTTGCACAAATTATATGGATGTGCAAGCGAAGTACACCAGTCAGTATGTCTAGTAGTAATGTTTCTGATATCGGTGATGTATGTATTTGACTTTGCCACTCTGAAAATGGCCAGCTAATTGTAATGGTTGCCACTGGATAAGTCTTTAAGTGCAATAAGAGAATTTTTGCATGAAAATTTATTTTTTCTAAAGACGCTTCTGCATTTTTTCAAGATAAAATTGGGAAGAGATTTCATGATTTGCCGATGTCTATAAATGGGGACTTCAATATTAACTTTGCTGATGATAAAAATCTACAATTAATTAAATTTTTAAATAGAGAATTTGATTTAAAGATGACCAATAATCGCAGTCTTAGCACAATGAGATATAAAACAATTGATGTAGTCTTTACAAGATATTTAAATAGATTCAAATCCAAATTATTTTCTTTCCTATTTTAGTTACCTATAGTATCAGTTCTGGCATATATTGATAATAAAGATGATGGAAGAGTTATTGAAATTGTGGATGAAAACTCATAAGTTTCATTGGCATTTATTTCAAAGAATGCCAATTGGTTAAATTTCATATTTCTTGTATTTTTAAATTTACTTTTTAAGCAATGTATTGCAATTTTTGTATGTAAAATAATATGCATTATTTTTCATGTACAATAGAGCATTAAATGAAAATTGTACTAATATAATTTTTGTAGTATTAATTTATAATAATGAATAAAAAAGCACTTCATTTAAAATTATTTCCTGCACAATAAAATATATTCTGATGATTCATAAAATGCACACAATTGTTCAAGTTTCCACTTCTGTTTTTTTATTACTTTAAATATTTTTAATTTTTATATTTAAAAATAAATACATACAAATTAATACTTTTAAAAATGCTGAATCAAAATAAAGCTTATTTATTATTGTTTATTTAAATGGAAAAATGTTGAAATTCTACAAATAATGTTTCGATAATGATTATAGCAATTTAAAATCCCACTTTTTTACAGACTTCAAAAAAGGAGGAGAAGGTTATCAATTCGATGCATATTTTTTTTTCTTTTATTATTTTTTATGCAACTAATAATGCTTTTAGAACAAGATAAAGTATCTCTAGCTCATTTTGAACTGTATTACTACTAATCGATATATTAAATGAATTTTTACAATAAGTTATTTTAATGATACTTTAAAGTACTGCCAGGTCATAAAGAGTTAAAACAGTGTTTCACCATAAATTTAGAAGTAAATAAGGCAAACACAGAGGTTAGAATCTTCTGTATATCACCAGATTTGTGATTTGTAAAAAAATATTTACATGTGCCCCTTTCTTCCCTCCCCATCCCACATAATCACAAATACACATTAAAAAACTAAGCAAGATTTAAAATTTATATATATGTATGTATATATTTAATTTGTTTCTTTGTTTGTTATTTTTATTTAAAATTATCTAAAAACATGTAGAAACTAATCAAAAAAGTCAAAAGATTCAAAATTATCTTACATTTTTAAGTAATTTTTTTCCAGAGAAAAAGTTTGTGAAAGTGGGAGGGGTACATATTGGGAATATAAAAGAAAATCAAAACTACTTAAAAAAGGATGGGGATTTTACAATCAGGATTTTATGCTATGTTAAATTTAACCTTATTAAATCTGTTTTACATTATACTTATATTTCTTGTTAGCTTTGGTAATGTTTTGTTAACCATAATTGAATTTGGCAGGATTCTGATTTATTTCACTTGAAGGTATATTTTTATCAAAAAATTTATTTTTGAGCAATTTGTGTATTATATTTAGACAATCCTCTTTATCTTTATTTCACTCCTTCACTACTAACATAGGATATAAAATATTCCATTGAGTTAGCACTGCTGAATTCAGTAGGATTCTTAAGCATTTTTGAGTATTAAGCCTAAAGCATGAGAACAACAACAAAAAAAAGTTTTTATAAAATGAATTTTCTTTTTTGGAATACTTTGATTTTGATCTATGCATTTTTTATGTTCTATGATAATGTAAGTCAGATTAAAGACACTCTTATCCTGTTGCTAAGCATTGTTGAGCACAAGGGAAACATCTGAATTGTTATATCTTGGAAACTCTGAGAACAAGGGGTTGAGTTTAATTTTGTATGTTTTTTTGTTGTAATTTAAGTAGTATATTTTGTGAACTTTAAAAATATTTTAGGATGAAGAATGTCTTCGTCCAGGTGATGCCACAGATTTGACTTTCCTAAAGAAATTGGAGAATGTTGTTGGTAAACATCCTCATTTTATTTCACACCATACTGCTTCTAGCAAGTTGAGAAAAACCATTAATCGAAATGTAAGTTTAAGGAGCTTTTTTATATTGTTTTTTTTTCCTCTAATTTAATTGTTTATTTCACTTCTTAATTTTCTAATCAGTTGAAGAAACCAATATTAAAGGAAAAAAAAAGATAAATATTTTATACAGCTTTTTTTACTGCTTTACCAATACTACAATAGCTGTATCTTACTGCTTCATTCAGCCAAAAATTGACTTCGCTTGAGCAGCAAAAAATATTTGTTTTCCAGATGGTGAAAGTTATTATTCAGCTTTTCCCTTATTCAGCTGTCAATAGATTTTGTGCTAATTCATCTCCAGAAAAAATCTCCAACAATGTCTCACTTGTTTTGAGAGTATCAATGTCCCTTCAGATCTGTGGCTTTAAGATTTTCTTATCATAGCATTGCAAAACATGTGAAATTTATTTACACTTTGTTTTAGATTAAAAGAAATCATGATTTTTATAAAATGAAAAGTCAGAAAATACACAATAGGAGTCATAAAAAGTTTGCCGTTTTGCTTAAAAGGCAACGAAAATAGATGTTATAAATAATACAAATTTTATTTAAAATTTCTTGGTACTTTCAGTCTGGAATTTGTATTACCATCGTCAGAGAATATTTTATAATTGCTGTTTTATTCATACTCAACATCACTTTGTTCAAGTGAAAGAGTCAGTAATTATTAGACTAGTATAAAATAGAAATAGTAGTGCTTTGGATTGAGTTTATATGAAAAAAGAATATTTATAACTATAGTTTAATTTATTTTATTGTATAACTTTGTTCATGTGTGATACTCTCATTTTTTAAATGCATTGTTAAACAGCAGAAATGAAAATTAAAGTTAAGTTTTTTTGGGCAGAATTCACAAGATCTAAAGGGAGCAGAAAGAATAGATTTCTACATTGGGTGAAATTTAGTAATGACCCATTTGAATCTGATTCTCCTTACTTTAAGCATATGCACATACTTGCTTGCACATACATTCTGTTTGATGCATTTTCCAAGATGGGAGTTTAAAATAAATGAAATGTGATTCCCTTAAATACAAAATAAAAGTTTCGACAGTAATTGATGAAAAATTGATGCCTAAATTTGAAATTTCTGAAACCTTTAACAGGCCAAAAGGCACTTTATTTACCATCATTAAAAATTACCGTTCAATTTTTAAGAACCAAAGAAACTGTAGCCCTACTCGATCGTGAGAAAAGAAATTTCAGCAGTTAAAGAAATCATTGCATGAACTGTTAAAAATTAGAAGATAAAAATAAACTCCTGTCCACAAATTTCTTAAAGGTGATTTCTTGTAGAAAAAAATTAACATTGATGAAGAAATATTTAAAGTATCAGATGGTTGACTCCATCAGTTTAAAGTGAGACATGGTGTTTGCTTCCATAAGCTTTCTGGGGAAAGTGGCCGTTTAATATGAAAGTAAACAAAAGTTTATAACAATATTATATTATAAAATTTCTTTTGAAGCCTTTACTTTCTTTCACTTGACTAGTTTTTGTTGTTGTTCACGTTCGTTATAATGACTTCACATTATAATGGCCCTTTTTTACAGCATGCAAGGGGTCAATGAGCATGGATTGCATATTTTTAATGTAACAGCTAATGAAGGATGATAATCTCTTTTATTATTATTATTCATAAAAAAGATGAGACTATGTTATAATGATCCTTTCAAAAAAGAAAATACTATGATTAACTTTAGAATTAATCAAATTTTAAGAAAATCTAGCATTTTATCTTACAGTTGAGTACAAGCAGACATCATTCCTTGATACAATTCAAATATAATTTAAAAAATTAAGTATAAAATCCTGTATATTACATATTAATAAGAAAATAGCTTAGCTTTTTAAAAAAAAAAATTCTTGATGTCTTTCTGGTACTTAACGAGCATCAAAATGAAATAATCTAAGTGTGACAACAAAATATCATCATATTAATTAAATACTTTCATTGTTCTAAGCATAAACATCTTGCCATTTTCATATTATAGTTTGCTGTTTTCTAAGTCCAAAGCCATTAGAAAATGTTCATTTTGTCAGAATAAGAGGAAAAAGAATTAATATCAAAGAAAAACATATCAAAATGCATAAATAACTGCATTCATTATCATTTAATAAATTATGTTTTATTAATTTTTGTTATGCTTTAAGAAATTGTGACAATGTAAATTATTTAAGCCTGTAAATTATTTTTTAATGTTTTTTTTTTTTTTAATTAATCAATAGGTTAAATATATTCAGAAGCATTTAAATTATGTTTCTTAGATTTTAATCTTTTTTTTTAAATAAATTTTTTTGATTTTAGGCAATAATTCTTTTTTTTTTAAATCATCCAATTAAAATCATTGACACCCTATTTAAAAATTCTTTTAAATTTGTTGAAATGAATAAATCATTAGATAGCATGGTTTTCTTTCTGAATTTATTTATTTTCCTTTCTTTTTTTATGTATTTATTTTGGTAAAATGTTTAGGCACTTCGATGTTTTTATTTATTTCCTAAAACATGAAAAAAAAAAATTTTTTTTTGTTCTTTATGCTTGCCATTGCATAAAACATTACAAATACATCCCCCTTCTTTCAAATACATACACTTTATTGTGAAAATTGAAATATTATTTTATTTTGAATTTCTTATTCAAACTAATTAAAGAAATTATTTTCATGCTGTCCAAAAGGTTATTTTGAGGTAAATAAATTTTGACTGGTCTTATTAATATAAATTTTCTAATATCTACATTTTTTTATCATTAATCTAGTAATATGTTACTTTTAAAAACTTGTTTCTAAAATTGTTTTATTACTTATATGAAAAAAAATATTTAGTTTAATAAAGAAACCTATTGTATAATTGTATTTCTGTAATTCTTAATTAAAATGTTTTAATGGAACACATTGGATTTTTCTTTTGGTTTGACTTTCATTTGCACTTTAAAACATAACTTTGTAATTTATGTACATAAATTATTATCAAAATATTACATATTTTTGTGTCATTACAAAAGCTGGAATTGTATTTTTTGAATGTATGCTACAAGTTTATGCACTGTTGAAATTTTAAGCTGCATTCCAATTATATCATTAAGCTACATCATACTTATATATGTAATAAATATATAGAATTCGACGAAAATAAACTATGTTGCTTAAATTCTAGGAATTCTCAGCAGCACGAGCAGAGTAGTCGCTCCGACAGTTGGCAAGCAATGGAAGAATTTCATTGGTGTATTTCCCCATTATAAAAACAAACACCATCAGTCTTCAAGTTCTTTATTGATGAACTCATAAAATAAATAAACTCTTCCCCTCAATCACCTTAGCACACATCGACACTACAACTTTCGTTATCTAGTCCACATCATCAGATATTCTAATTCAGCGGAGAAATGAAACGTGCGTCTTGATAGTTTAAAGGGCAATCGCATTCTAACGCTCCTCAAAAACCAAATGAAAAAAATCATTTTCATGACAAAACTAGCTCCCTCCTACTCCGCGTCAATCATTTTAAAAATCCAATTAGGATTAACTCGAGTCTCAACGAAAAAAAATGATCCGTTCTGGTTGGTCTTAGCAGGCATGTCCTCGGCAGGAACTATGTTTTTACTCGCAAGTAACAAGCTCTTTTAACAATGCGTATTAACACCTGTCACGCAATGTTAAATAAAAAATAAAATTAAAATCCCGTGAATATTCCAGAAAGTAAAAAAGTTACGAAATACCTCCCGCCGTTTTGAGAAGCAAGCAATAATTTATTAATA
Organism: Maratus speculifer; assembly: GCA_964019185.1. Lineage (NCBI taxonomy): Eukaryota > Metazoa > Arthropoda > Arachnida > Araneae > Salticidae > Maratus > Maratus speculifer. Next base: position 182,600,375 of record OZ025296.1, on the reverse strand, counting down.
AATAAAATAAAAAAAAAGAATTTTAGCTGTTACAAGTTAATACATTACGAAACTAAGATTGAAATATGTTCCACAAATTTAGAATTGAAGCTAAGAGAGAACAAAAATGGCACAAATTTTTTTATTTTATTACATATATATAATTAACACATTGTGTAAAAAATGTATAAAAAATTTTTAAAACATGAAAATAGTAAGAAAAAAATTAAAATATAAAAAAATATATTTAAAAAAATACATAATAGACTGACTGGATGGGTATATGTTAGAGTACGGAGGAGGGCGGTGTTATATGAATAATACGCAATACTTAATTTAAAAAATAACTGAGGGGGAGAGGCATTTGCTAAATTGCAATACGTTTTATACTAGATGTTCAATTGACACATGTATGAATAATTGTATAGTTTTATCAATTAAATTTATTAATATAATTTAATAATTAATTCCAGTGATTAACTTGTACCTAACTTTTAACAATTTTGATAATATTTAAAATACTATTTCTAAGTGTATAAAATGCATGTATTAATTATATATTTTATTCCATGTTTCATATTATATTAAGATATTGTGTTTGGTTAGTATTGTCGAATTAAATGATTTTGTGCTACATCTTTTTAGGGTAAACTATAGTGTATGGTATGTTTTTTCTCTTTTTTTTTTTCTTCTATCCAATTTAATAATGTTATTATGATTTATTTTTAATGTTTTTTCACCATTTAATTTTGGTTTTATGTGTGTTGGTCGCCCCAAATTCGTATTATTTTGCTTTTTCATAGCTAATGTGAAGATGAAACCACACACTTTATTTGTAGTTCCAAAGTATTTGTGGGCCTGATGATTCTACTTTGGTTCTGCAAATTTCATTTTTTTTTTTCTCGTGTTTCAATGTGGTAATTTTGTATTAAGTTCATTGGTTCATATATTGTTTTACAATATATATATAAATCTTCTCACCCTTGCAAATTGATATAGCTTTTAACTAAGCTATAGGTTTCACTGCAACAGAACTGTTATTTGAATTAATGTAATTCTAAAGATAAAAATAAGTTTTGAAAATGTAATATATGATTAATACTCTCAAGGCTTATTATGCCTACTAGCTGATCTGCCTGGCATTGCCCAGGACTATAGATGTTTTCAAAACAAATAGCAAATATTTAAAATCTGCATTCATATTAAAAAAGAAAAAAATAATAATAAAATTTTATCTGGAGAATATTTTAAATTTTATCTGATTGAACACAGGTATGTATTTCTGTTACGAAAATCATGTTTTGGAAGGATAAAGAAATATAGTCGAGTCATTAATTTTACCTGTTTTGAACTACAAAAGTAATGCAATAATTGAATTATTTTAAAATTCCTTTCTTCAATGAGACCTACTCCACGCAAAATCTTTTGAGCATGTGCACGATGCGAGCTGCACTATTGAACAAACCTTAAGAAAACATTAAAGGAGTAATTACCTAATAAACTACTTTTTTTTATGTCGCCATGATGGATTTTTGAAGATCGATTGTAAATCAATCAGAAAAAATAAAATCATCAAAACAGGAAATATTAACAAATGCTTATGCAATTTGTTGCTAACATTCAACCTGAAATGCAGTTGCTAAATTCCATATTTACTGCCAGTTCTCATTGGCTGGTTGCTTTGTTGCCGCGGATTGGTGGCTAGCTGCAAATAGCCTCTAATCTGGTTGCTTCTTTACTGTGAATTGATGGAAAACTGCAAATATTCTCTTAACCAGTAATAGGTTATCCAATTCCTGCTACAATTAGCAAAAAAAAGCTTCATTGTATAAAAATAATCTATAATCCTTTTAATAAAATCAAAAGGTTTATTACACTAGGGACCTCACCCCCCTACAGCTGTGCTTGCCGACTCCCATTCAGACTAAAAACATGCTTAATTTGATCATTTTCTTTAAAAAATTATGGAAGATTATAAAGGTTAAAATTCAACATTTGTATTAGTAGCCAGTGGCCAGTAGAAGCTGAATGTTTAGTAGCCACTAATGTCAACTTAGTGGCCACTAATTACTACCAGCGATTCTTTGACGAAATTGCCGTTGCAGCTATGCCAATTTGTTGGGTTCCCGAACGGGAACCTGAATGGGAAAAAAAAAATATGTACCTAGAAAGGATTTCTGTTCTAGGTTGCCCGGGATCGCTCTTTTTCAAGCCCTATATTGTGAGATATTGCAAATTATGTTAATAAATCCAGCACAATGACTCAATTAAATAAAACCTTTAAACTGATTTTTCTCCCTGTTCATGTTTTTATAATTTGCTTGTTTAAAAAAATTTCATTTTCTTCTTCTTTTTTTTTTTTTTTTTTGCTGATTGAGATAGAGGTTTGATTTAATTGTTCTCCGTGGTGTATTTAATATTTTTATATATGGATTTAACTTTCAAGTTTATAGTTATTTTTAAAAAATTATTTAAATTGAGGTTTTGGTGAATTTCTTTCATTTTTTTTATATAAAGAAAAAAAATATTACAGTATATTATATATACATATATTACAGTATTATTCAAAATTGAAGAGATGGTTTCAAAGGTACTAACTGGTGTCCCCTTAAAATGTTTTATAGCATTTTCTATAATAAATAAACTGCATTTTCATAGTGGGATTGGTGTAAACGAATAGTTACCTCGCTACCTGTCAATATGTACAATTTTATACTACACTAACATTATTTTGCCCAAATATAGAATTTGTATATATTAATAGGTGGAAATTTTTCCACAGAGAGAAAATTCGCCTTAAATACAATATTTCAAATGAAATCAAATTCTTTTTAATTGCTTATAGGCGTTAATGCCAACCTAGTGAAAAAGATTCCATGCCGGGGATCGAACCCGGGCCATCAGTATATATTCCATCTTGTGCTGCGAATGTAGCCTTGCCAACATGTAATAGTGAAAAATTCCAGGCTGGGTGCCGTTCCATGTGGTTTAGTCGGTAGAACGTCAGTGCGCTATACTGATGGCCCGGGTTCGATCCCCGGCATGGAATCTTTTTCACTAGGTTGGCATTAACGCCTATAAGCAATTAAAAAGAATTTGATTTCATTTGAAATATAGAATTTGTTTTCATGGAATTCTCATCAGAATATTAAATAGTTAATTATTTTATGTATATAGAAAATCATAACTTTGTTCAAAGTTATGATTTTTTAATGGATTTCACGATCTTTTGAAGAAATCCGCGATGTTTTAACAAAATTTATCATATCTTTACAATTTTTGGATGAAATTAATCATTTCTTCGTGATTTTTGGACGAAATTTGCGGTTTTTTGAAGAGATCTGCCGTTTTTTCGCGATCTTTTGACGAAATTTGCTATTTTTTGCAATGATTGACAAAGAATGACGTTTTTCGCGATTTTTTGACGACATCTGCCTTTTTTTCTCGATTTTTTGACGAGATCAGCGATTTTTTGATGAAATTTGCTGTATTTTCATCGATATTTTTATCAAATTTCCCGTATTTTCATCGATATTTTGATGAAATTTGCCATATTTTCAATGATATTTTGGTGAAATTTGGTGTATTTTCATCGATATTTTGTTGAAATTTGCCGTATTTTTATCATTTCTTGCCGAAATTTACTTTTTTTTCCCGCGATTTTTTTGCCGAAATTTCTCAATCTTTTGATTAAATTCACGTTTTCCCGCGATCCTTTGACGATATTAGCGATTGTTCTTCAAACAATTGGCGAAATTGGTTATTTTCGGCGACCATTTTTCGAAATTCGCGATATATTTTATGTCCTAATTTTCGGATTTTTGACCGATTTTTTTTTTTTTTTTTTTAAATCTTTGGAAATGATTGATCGCCATTTTGGCGATCAGATGCATAACATTATGTCACCAATTTTTTACATTTAGTCGCCCTGTGGCCGGTGGCGACCGTGAATTTTAACCTTTAGAAGATTATAATTAAAAAAAAAAAAAAAAAACAGTGTGATCTCTGTAAACAGGTTTCCATTCTTTTTTTTACAGATTTTAAGATGGAATCAGCTGCTGTTTAATAGTTGTTTTTGTATTTGATTTAAAAATGATTTGATCATATTTGATTAGTTAAGCATTTGAAAATCAGTTTATGTAAAATGAATTTTAATGAAAATATTTTCAGAATGTTTTGATATTTTATATTTATGATTGCATTATAATTCGTTTCACTTTCACAAAACTGTGATTTTCTATTTATATATGTATAAAGTTTATGCTTAGCAATACAAAATGCCTCATCATCATAGATGATACTCTAACAACGTACTGTCTCTATAAAGAGTTTGTTGAGTAATGTACCACTGTATAAAGCGAGTTTGTGATTGATGCATTGATATTAATGTTAATTTTTTGAAATGCATAAGATAAATAAATATCTAAGGTTATAAAATACAAATCCCCATATCAATGCATTCCATAGCTTTTACTTTATGAATCGTTAAACGTGCATGCAAAATTTTCCAGGACGCTTAAAGGGTTAAAACATGTTTCTGTACCTAAGTAACAGCGGATATTAAATGCAAGTATTCACTAAAAACAAAAACTGTGTCAATTTTTTTCTTTTTTTTTTTTTTTTTTTTTATATGTGTGATTATTTTCCCCAATCTGAATCCGTAGAAGTCATTAAACAAACCTATTTAAATTAAATGCTTCTTGATTTTGAATTACTCCTAGACTTTTTCAGTTGATGGAAGCATATTATTAGCATTTAATTATGCACTGAAACATATTCAGAGCTGTTTTATAATCATTTAAAATTTAAAAATGGTTTTTGTGATCTTAAGTAATATTAGTCTTTAGAGCTTTAGGAGCCTAAATTATTTACATAAATGAAGATGCTTTAACTAATGTTTCCTGAAACTCAATAATTATATATTTTAAAATATTGAATTTAATTATCTTTGTTTTACATCATTATTTTTATTTCCCTGGCTCAATTTTTTAATTTTTATTCAAAATTATAGGAATTTCGTTTAGTTCATTATGCTGGAGATGTAACATATAATGTTGAAGGTGAGTTATTAATTTTTGTATATTTAAGATTGTATTTATGAAGTGTCTAAAATACCTTTAAAACAGTGATTATTAAATTACCCAGTTTGACATTGTTAGTATTATTTTTTATGTTAGCAAATTCATGTAATATGTAATTTTATAATTTCTGTTAATCTAATATTTATGTAATATTTATATTGATGCTTATTTATACAAGAAAACAATTTTTAAAAATCCAAAATTCAGCACCTTCTAGATTTTTTTTTTATACCTTAAGAAATATTGTATACAAAATGTGAATTTATTTGAAAATCAAGTACATATGCATAATAAAACTTAAATTTTCCTTTTTTTTTTTTTTTTTTTTTTTTTTTTCTAAATTTTAACATTACTTGAATATGTTCTTTACATCTACAAATGATATCTAGTTTCACATGCAAAATTTTTTTAACATATTGTAATAAATCTAGATAGGCTCTAAATTTTATGCGAATTACATGAAAGAAAAATCTTGTGTAAATAAGGACCACTGTGTTTGTGTGTGTATATTAACTAACCTTCCTGGTATTGCTTGGGCTCAGGATAATAACTTTAAATTTAACTAAAACCAGTGTTGAATTCGTACATTTTTCTTCAGGAGAGGTTTATTTTGCTTTCAGCAGTGTATATGCTCTGTTTTTATATTTTTAAAGAAAAATTATCCAAACAGATTGTAGAAGGCTTTCATTACCTAGGGAAGCATTCTATTCATAGTCCAGTATGTTTTTGCCCAGATTTGTATTGTTTTACATTTATTTATTATCATTTTTTTAATCTGCAAAATCCTTGTTATAGTAGTTGCTTATTTAACTTCTAACATTTAAATTACACATTCAATTCTGATGACAAGTTTTGGAGGAAAGATGATAATAACAAATCTTAACCTATCTTACATTTTTCCTCTCTTTTCAAATAAAGAAAATTGGTTTTAAAAAAATTATTGAAATCTTCTAATTAGCTAATGAATTATTAAATTGACATTTTTAACAAGACAAAAAAGAAAATCTTGTAACTGTTATCTTTTTCTGAATTTGTAGACCTCTGTGTGCTATAGATTTTCTTAATCATCATCAGCAGCAAACTGACAAACATCTGTCTTTTATTAATACACGAAGCCTTTATCTGTACACACACCCTTAGATCTATACACTGAGCCTATATTTATGTATATATAGTAACAGTAGAGAATAGAAGTACAGTAAGGATAGTGCATGTGGTATACTGATATCAGAAAAAGTGGATGATTTCAGTTATCATTACTGATGCATAAATGATCAGTAGAAAAACAACAAAAAGTTTCACACCAAGCATCTCATAGAATTAGTTCATCTCATAATAAGATGAATTACAAGCTAAAATTAACTGTTTTTGCCTTTAAAAAAGGGAGACTTATAATCAGGATTTTATAACTTTAATTTAATACAAATTTTAAAATTATTTTGATAATGAATATATGGATAGCTGAGTTTGATACAGTTTTTCAAATCCACAAAGATAGCAACAAAAGGTTTTAAAAAATTTAGAATTTTTTGGGATTTTAGATTAAAAATAAATAAATTTATAAAAAGTTTTTAATCTAAAGACAAATCACCTCTAAAAAATGAGAATAATAGTTCACTTATCAGTAAAAAATGAGCTTAGTTATACTAATATATATATTTCTTTTTCTATCACTGTCAGTTTTGATTATTTTTTCTCTACACTTATTTGATTGTTTAAGTACTTGTTAACCCCTGTGAATTTCATATTTGCTTATCTTATAAATAATGCAGATTAATATTTCAGGATTTTTGGACAAGAATAATGATTTGCTGTTTAGAGATCTAAAAAAGGTTAGATTTTACTCTACATAGTTAATTTGAAACAAGAATTATTTAATTATATTTATTTTTTATTATTTTAAGCCACTGTAATTTATAGAAAATAAGCCACGCTCACAATATTCAGCATAAAAGAAAGAAAGAAACAAACAAACATCTTAAACTCTGTATTATTGAGGAATATACATAATAAGTAGCAAAATTTGTAAACATAGCATCAAATATTGTAAAGTGATGCAGCAAATAATTAAGTAACTATGGTCCAAAAGTTTTAATTTTATATCTAAAATTTATTTATCAAATTGACATCAATTGGTACTTATATGTATTTAAAACATTGAAAAATGAATGTAAATACCACACTTAAGAATTTTTATTTCTAAGCTCAGAAATGTTGCATCTTTCTTCCATAAATTACAGTACTTAAGAAGTTTATCTTTTATTTTTGCAATGTGTAAATTTATCATAAAAATCTTTTAGAAAGAATTCATTGTAAAGATGAAAATAATAACTTATTAAATATTTCCTCTTTTTAATACAATTTTTTTTTTTTTATGTGTGCTGTTGTTAACCTAATTTCTATGAAGTTTTTACAAATTTCAGTGAATCTTGCTTCAAAAACTAAAAATGAACTATAAAAATTTAAGGAAATTTTGCACTAACTGACCAATTTGTCACTGTGAAGAAACAAAAACCTTCATTGTAAAAAGTTATTTTACAATAAGACTGGAAAATATACTTTTACTCATTACATATTAAATGGTTTCAGGCTATGCTTGAATCTAAGAATCCAATAGTAATGCAAACATTTAAATCAGAAGAGTTATCTGACAAAAAGAGACCACATACAGTAAGCATATTTTTTTCCTTTCTCACGTACGCACACATACAAATAAATTGACATTTATTATATTAATTTATTTTTGTAGGCAGCAACTCAGTTCAAAATTAGTTTGTCACAATTAATGAACATTCTAATGTCAAAAGAGCCTTGGTATATTAGATGTATTAAACCGAATGACAGCAAACGTCCAGGTAAGAATTAAATTTGAATTATATATTTTTATTTTCAATTTTCACTTTCAACTTTTGTTTTATTCATCTTAAAGTACTACATTACTCATCCCAAAACACCCATTCACTGATGTCAATCCTAATGAAGAATTTTTTCAAGACTGCTCACTTGCATTTCAATATTTTAAAACTTTTTTTTTTTTTTCTTTCCATTGAGTAGCTGAGGTTGATCTACTCAAAAGCCATTTTCTACTTTCCGATTTCCTTTCCAGGTTTATTTAAAAAATGAGAATATTTTGACTTTTGAAACCAGTTTTGAAAGTAAAAGTATCTTAAAAGAAAAGAAAACTGTAAACAAAATTGCAAAAAAAAGTAAAAGATGTCTTTGCACAGATCTTAAATCTCAGCTAGCCAATAGAGTGAATAAAAATGTTAAAATGAGATATTTAAAAAAATTTCTTCCATAGGATTAACATTAGCAAACAGGTGTTTTTGCGTGAATGAGTATCCTCTTAATTTACAATATTTTTTTAACTGGCTTGCTGCAAATTTTTAGATTTTAAAATTATGCATAAAAAAGTAGGGTAACATCTCAAGTAATTGGCACATTAAGGATTTGTCTTTAAACTTACTTCAATTTTCATTACCAAGAAATAAAATATTTACTTGCAAATATTTTTAAATCAAAGAATGCATGTCTGTGCATCTATTTTGCCCACTAAAAGCAATAATTTTTGAAAAAGTATTGTTATAAAAATATATTTATAAAAAGTTGCTGTAGTCGCCAGTAATTGGCACCTAGAGCATCAATGTATGGCACTGTGTGATCCAGTAATTGGCATATATTTCTATTTTTAAAAAAAAAAAAAAAAAAAAAAAAAAAAAAAAAAAAAAAAAAAAACCAACTTTATATTTTGCATTGGGTTTAATCGCTTTAAATGAATTTACTGTAGATGAAAATGTCACATTTCAGGTTTTTGAGAGTAAGAAATCAGCATATTAGTCTGAAATGTGAACACTTTAAAACAATACAATATACTTATATTAATACCCAGTAATTGTCATGCTGTCCCCAGTAATTGTCATATGAAGCTTTAATGGATTCCAATTTGATAATATTTCCTATTTTCAAATAAGAACGACTGATAAACAAAATTAGTCTGTAACTTTAAAAGTGCTGCCAAAATATGTGGTTTAATCCCAAATCTTGCGATTCACTTGTAAGTGGAATAGATGCCAATTACTTGGAACTAGGAAAATTGAAGCACCATTAATTGGCATCTATCATTAATTCAGAAATCCAAATATTTGTATCAAAAATACTTTTACACAATTAAAGAAACCCTTTTCAACCAAACAAACTGTTGTCAAACAAAATTTAAAATATATTATAAATCAGATAATAATGAATTGAAAAGCATGCATTTCTTAAGCCAGAGAAGAAGCATTTTCCAACAAAAATTTCTAATTTGATACAAACCATAATTGTTTCTCTTTCCTTGGCACTATTGTCATCTAGTAGCATAAATCAAAGTTATTATCTTTAAAGTAAATGAGCATATAACTGGTATATGGTCTTACATTTTTAAAAGATTGGATATAAATCTTGTTTTAGGACATGTTTGTAGGATGTGCTAATCATTGGTGCATGCCAATTACTGGGGATGTTACCCTATATGCATATATACCTATCTTCTTGCAATATTTATAGAAGATTCAATGTAATAATTAAGCAAAAAATTTCTCTTATATGATTGAAAACTTAACTGCCAACCCCCTGGACTTTTTTTCTTTTCAACTAACAAAAAAATACTTTGAACCTGAAATTTTATTTAATGAATTAAATCATATAGATTTCTAATGATCACATAAAAACAAGGCACATTTAATTAAATAATTTTCCTGGTTCAAAGTATATTTTTTAATGATATTCTCAAATCCAAAGGGACAACTTTATGGTCTAAGTTTTTAATTCATTTTTATTTAGAAATGCATAAATTGGTAAGACTTTTTATTCAGAAACTATGTAATTGAAAGATATTTTCTGTTTTATTATATTAAACCCTTTAGAAAATAAATTGAATTTTCTGATAAAAGCAAAAAAACAAAAGTCAACAAAGGGAAAAAATTTTTTTTGTTAAATTTTAAAAAATGCTTATAACTCGATAAGTAAATTACTTATCAAAAAAGGAAAAGTAGTTTTCATTCCAAATCGCCTCCATAGTCAGGGCCTGTCAATTTTATACCTCTGCTTTTAAAAATGTGTACATCATTGTGTCAAAGTTCTGCGCTTGTTGAGCAGTAAATTTGAAAACAGCCTTAAATGCAAGAGGTTGGCAAGTATGTGCAAAAATAAAGTATAACCAGTTTTTTGTCACATTTTATGGTACACAATACTTTCGGTACTCCCAATTTGTGTATTTCCATTTTTATACATAAGATCATTTAAAAAATGTTGTATGTACTTAAAATTTCTAATAATTTCTCACATTTTACTAAGTATCTTATGTAATCTTACTTCCTTTTTATTCCATTTTATTATTCATTTTTATTCTATTTTACATTTTTTGCATTCAGGTATATTGATTTAATTTATCTTTTCATGTCAAAGAATATTGATTACGTTAGTAAATAATTCTGAGGAAATTATAATTTAACAGCAGGTTGTGTTTGAAATGACTTTCAGCATACAATATTATATCCCTGCTTTAAAAAATTTCACTTTTTAAACAAACTGGGCGATGTATACTAAGTAAAATAAATAAATAAATAAAATAAAATAAAATATGGTAAAGATTAAAAGTTAATAAAGAAAAATGTCCTTAACTAATATTTATTTAATTTTTATTTCGCAATAGGGTGAATTTCACATGAACTGCCAGTTTGATGTCCTAGTGTTTAAATCTAAATTTCATATTAATAAATTTATTTTTTGATACTCTAAAATCAGGTAGTAGCACATCTTTCTATGCTTAATTCAATGCATTCATTACATTTTTTCAGAATTGTAAAATAGTGGTCCTTTTTGTATTTTAGCTAGCAAGTAATGAGAATTTACTTGTCCTGAATAAAAAACTTGCAAAATTTCAATCTTTTTTATGCTTCCAAACATTTTAAAATTTTTATATATGGATTAAAAGTAAAATATCCTCTATTAATTAAACAAATAGACAATTTATGTAGTAAAAGTGTTGAATTGCTTTGGAGTGGTGTCTAGTGTTCAAAATTATGTCCCAGGCAATTTTTTGGTGAAAATCTTGGTTTTTTAATGTTCTAGGTTAAATACATACACATATATAGACTGGAACACAATTATGTACATTTTGATGGATGTGCAACATAAGAAAACGAACTGCAATAGGCCGTCTGCCTATCCAAGCTTGCTTAAATCCGAAATAGCTTGCTGTTATTCCATTTCCCACAGGCCCGTCTGACCTGGGTTTCACTCCAAGATATGCGAACAGCCACAGAACCATCTGTTCTCCGCTGATTTCCGCGAGCATCTGTTCTCTTCTCTAAAAAAAAAACTACTTACACCATCACAATTTACCATTAGTCGCGATGCTAGGATTCTTATCACGAGCCTCCAGATGCTTACTCAGCAATACAAAGTTCATTGTCGCAGCTGTTGCTAAGGGCCTTGTGAATGGATCCTACATTTATATATTTAAAATACATATCTAAGAGTTTAAAATTTAAATGTATTTTGTGTCCTCGTATGCAGAACATGAGTGTTACCTTAGGGAAGTTCATATTATTTCTTTTCAAAATATTTGTATTTTCAGTTGGCAACGGTAGTGAGAAAACGATGTTTCTTCTTTACAGTGCGCTTATATAGAACTTGATAATTTTGTTCTATAATTGTTATTTATTGGAATGTTCATTTCAACATGTTGAGTATTTTTATTTTCTTACAGAAGTGTTACCTATTTATTTATTATTAATTTTTAACGTATAAAAATGTTAAGTTAGGAAATGTTGTATTTTTTGTTAAGGAATCAATAGGTCCTACTAAAATTTCAATAAAACAGTTATAATTTATTTTAGTGAAGAATTCCTTAATAAATGACATGAGTGTTATCATACACGAGTGTTACTTTGAAAAAGTAACACTCATGAGAAAAGAAGTTAAGTAAATCTACAACTATAGATATTGTATAATATTTAAGTTATGATTATAATTGATTCATGATTCAGGGATATATTTTGTAATATTATATATATTTATAAATATTTAAATGTAGTAACAGGATTTTCATGCACACATGTTTTGTAACTGCTATTTAAGATTCAAATTTTAATTCTTAATAAATAATTTTCAAAGAACTACCTATTTTAAACAAATTATAGTTTAAACTTTTAAAAATCTTTTGTAACCAAAAAAAAAAAAAAAAAAAAAAAAAAAAAAAAAAAAGGTTTGTTGCAAGAGTATTATTGCTTGTCATGAATGTTACCACTTTTCATGAACCTTACTGTAACAAAGAATCAGAATTTTATTAATGCATTTATTACTTCACTTAAATTAATTGTATTGTCTATTAGAATTTTCTAATTCATTATTATAACTGCAATGAAAACAATTTTTGATTAAATTTGTTTTTATCAGAAGTTATACCCTTTATTTAAGAAGCAAAGTAACATTCATGACATAAACAACTATTAAAATGCTTTAAATTTATGAAATAAATACTAATACATTTTTGATTTATTAATACATGTGTAAGATAACCTTAAGCAATTTTTTTAATTAATTATTGATACAAAAAAAAAAAAAATACAGAATGTTTTATAGAGATCATGCTTATGAAAAAAATAGTGACTGGCCAAGACATTTCTTGAAATTTCTGAAATATAAATAAAAAAACTCGCAAATAATCATCTGCTTAGAATACTGTAAACTATAAGCAACTCATACCTGAGTAAAATTTCATATTTAAACCAAAATATTTTTTCAAATTTTGTTTCGCCTAATACGGCAATACATTCGAAAACCACCCAATAACTTTTTTCTCCCCGCAAATCTGTCAACACTGTCAAAATATTAAAAGATCCTCAGTCTATAAATAATGTAAGCAATAAAGTTGTTTATTGTCATTGAGAAAAAAATCTGTTCCCTTTGATAATGGAAAAAACATAGTCATATTGATTGTTGCTTCAATTCACAATTATAGAAAATCTTAAATTTAGCAGAAATACACTCCAATAGGGTACAAAGAGTACTTCACAGAGTTATTTTCAAATAGAGATTTAGATATTTTAAAATGTAAAGGAATTATTAATTAACCTATCTCATGTACCCTGCGAATAACAGATATGTATCAGTAGATGTGGTAACTGATTAATATTGAGATTTTTTACTAGAATTTTTCTTGAGTCTTTCTATATAGTCAAGATGCCATTTAAAAAAACTAGCAGAACTGTTTGGTATTCCTCAGATTTGTTAAGAGAAAGTTTTAAAAAATGACTGCTCATTTCCTTGAAAGTTAATCTAAGATTTTGCAATAATAGAATTTATATAAGTTCAAAAACATTTTGTGACGTTATTTAGCAATTTATGAATTCCATAACATTAAATAAAAAATAAATTTTAGATCTTTAAATAAAAAATCCTCTCAGTAAATCTGCTTACGCATAGTAATCCAATATATTTATTAAAGCCAGCTTCATACACATTTTTTAACATCTTTTTTGATATTTTAAATGCTTAAAGCATGTTTTGAATTAGACTTATTTGTGTAATGTATTCTTTAGAGATGCATAATTTGCTTATTTTATTAATAATTTAATGTATCATAGCAAACGCGGTAGCGTTTGGTATAATATGTTTAAGAAATAGAAAATGCGAACGTCTTTTCGAAATTTCTAGCGAACCAGTTGACGTACGACAGTGATTTTAGTTTCAAAAGATAGAACTCGACGAGACGAATAAAATGATAGCATTCAAAAAATTATCGCAGTTTACTGTAGTTTTTTATTTAACTTTTAACGAGAAAATAAAGACGAAAAGTTCAACAAACAATAGCTAACGTTATTATGGATGGATTGACTTCGTTTCTGGTTTATTTTTATCGTCTTGATAAAACTTAGAACAGTTTTTTTTTTCATCTTTGTATGTTTGACGGTTTCTGAGAAAATCGAATTTATGTCTTAAACCTCCAGTTGAATATTGTCTTTTGCTGTTGCGATTGTAGTTTTTTTTATTCATTGCCACCAAGTTTAATATAAAAATTGTCATGTATGTATCATAATTCATTCAAATTAAACAAATCACGTGAAAAACATAGTTATTTGTTTTTATTGCGAAGCTTTTAGTTTCAGTTCTTTAAATAATAAAGTTGTGAACGCAATGTTATTATTTTTTTGGTCGAATACATAATTATTTTTTCAAATAACATGCATTAATATGACCATGGGGTGATTTTTTTGAGTGTCCTAACATTTTGAATTTTAGGGTACTTCTAGGTTATCCCTAAAACGACGAAAAATATAGACGAAAAAATTATCGCCAAATTTTAAGATTAAATGCCAATAATGGATGATTGTGAATGTCACATTCAATGACATTAAATACGATTCACATGTTTAGAATGTCATTAAGCGATTTTTATTTCGGCTTTTTGTTTGTATTTTTATTAATGTTTTACTAATTATTTCTTTTTCCGTTATTTAAAATAAAAAATTATGTCAATGTGTATAATTTGGCTAGTTTGGCGATTTGTATAATTTGGCGAAATTGGTCGACGGGATAACAGAGAAGTAATATTTTACTAGTAGAAAAAAATGTGGAAAAAACAAGTACATCGGAAAAAAGTATCTGGGAAAACCAAAATTTTTCCTCAGGAACTAAATGTAAGATTTTTTAATTATGATCATATAACATCCTCATTTACACAAGGAAAAGATATAGAGTAAAACAAAAACTTCATTCTGTCCATATCTTAAATAGCCTTCAATTGATTTTAAATAGGGATGTAATGTCAAATATGCATTAGGGTACTTAGTTGGCACGAAAATTTTGTTACTTTGTCTGATAAGATAACCGGGCTAATGTTTATTAAAAAATATATATATATTTACCTTTATTTAATTTTGTTAAATTTTATAAATCGTTTCATTCTGCAGTTATTAATTAAACTTTTCAAAACTACTTGATTATCCCGTCGACCAATTTCGCCAAATTTTACAAATCATCAATTTATTCACCATGTAATTCATATTGACATAATTTTTATTTTAAATAACGAAAGAAGAAATAAATTAGTAAAACATCAATAAAAGTACAAATAAAAAGTCATATCAAAATCATATTATGGCATAACAAACATGGGTAACCTATTTAATGTAAACTGAATGTAACCTTTATGATAATCCGTTATTGGCATTTAATTTTATAATTTGGCGATAATTTTTTGTCCAAGGGATAATCAATTATCACCGGTTTTTATTCATTATTTTCTTTTGAAAATAATAGAAAGTAGTTAATAGAAGTACTACTTATGCCGTCGACCAAAAAACCATCGCCAAACTATAATATTATATGCCAATAATGGATGATCGTGAATGTCGAATTTAGTGACATTAAATAGCATGCACGTGTTTAAAACGCCATTAAGGGATTTTTATTTCGACTTTTTATTTGTATTTTTTATTAAGATTCTACAAATTATTTTTTTGTGTTATTTAAAATGAAAACTATGTCTATATGTATAATTTCGCTATGAGTTTGGCAATTTGTATAGTTTGGCGAAATTGATCGACGGGATAACTAAGTAGTACCTTAATATATATGTATGTAGTTGAAATTTGAAAACTAAGCTTTTGCGAAATTGGCGTTAGAAGAATATCACACAATGTCGTGTATATATAGCATCTGTGCCAGGAAAGCATCAAATGAAAAAACACATGGTCATGTAAAAAACTTTTGTGATGGTGTGAAGTGAATGTAACATTTACGATCAGCAATTATTGGCATTAAAAAGTATTTTTGTTTGAGATATTGTCGAAAAAGCATTGCAAAGATATACTTTCCCTCTCCCTTCCATTTCCAAATGAACTAAATTTCAAATTATGAAAAAAAATCAGAGTTTACTTAAAACCGTGCATAAAAATTATAGTAATTATCCTAATTTTTCTAATAGAAATTCTCAATGTTCCGTTATTGACAAACGCTACTTTAAAATCGCAAATTTAATCGGCTAAATCGCCAAGGTGCATAATGATCATCGCCACTGAATATATAAATAATGCCATATTTTGAAACTTATCGGTCAAAAAACAGTGGAATCTTGGTTAACGGCCCCCTCTGTTTTTGACAAGTTCGGTTTATGACCAACTTCAGTGATCAAAATTTTACTCTTTCGGCGTAGGATAACTCGATTCACGACCAAACCTGTCGAATAGTTCAGTTGGCAACCCTCACATAACTCTTGTTATAGTTCAAGTTTGGAGTAAAGTGTGCAGAGTGCTTTGTGACCTTCAGTACAGTAAAAATTTAACTTATTGTTTTAATTTTAATCAGTTTCGCAAAAATTTTAGCTTTTATTATGACTTCTAAGAATGAAAAAGCGTTTAGTGATATCAGTAGTAAGAAGCTTAATCGAATTACTGATCAATTATGAAAAGAAGTAGTGACAAAACTTAAGAACGATGATAGTGGTCGATGATAGCTAAACAATACGGTGTAGATGAACCGTCGATTACTCTGATGATAAAGAACTAGTCGGATATGGTAACCCCAAAACTATTTTCTATATCATGCATTTAATGCATCAAAATTCATTATTACAGAGCCAAAATCAAATAAGTCATATGCTCACCGTGAGGATTCTAAAGACATGAAATTCCGAACATTAGTTTTTGAAATAGGACTGTTGCGGATATCGGGAAAAATACAGCATATATGCGACACTTGTTGGGAGATTTACCCAAAACACGCAATGAGCAATAATATAAATCAAAGTGTGCCTAAATCTCAAGTTTGATGAAAATTTGTGCATTAATTCCTGCGATAGAGAAATTTTGGTAATCGGAACAATCAGCATAGCAGTGCCATGTGTTCGGTTATTGAAACCAAAACGTAAACAAAGCCAATTCATATAAAGATTAACTGAATTTGATGTTTGATGAAAATCCATGCGTTAATTCTCGAGATAGAACTACTGCGAAAATAATGAAAAATGCAACACGATTAAGCCATCTGTTGAACGATTTAAATCAAAATGTAAACAGCATCAATTTATATCAGGGATTACCTGAATCATGGCCCACTAGAACTAAAGGCCTGTCTATTTGAGATTAATGTAGGAAGTCTCCCTCCAGAGGACGCTGATACTTTGCCTAAGTTATTCAGACCAATCATGTAAACCCTGAACCAAAACAATGACACGTGTGCATACATGTGCACAGAACAGAAAGCAGCTTATTCAATGCTAATTTGGGCAGAGTTTGCGTCACGTGGACTTACACATGGTTCAATAAAATGGTTCAAGGTTTGAAGCTAAATCCAGCTTCACTTTTTCGGCAGTTTTTCGCGAAATGGATTGGCCGGTACTATATAGTCGGCATTGCCTGAATATATATATTTTTAATCCCATGCATTAGTCCTTGAGATAGAGCGCCCAAAAAATTTATATCACATACAGAAATTCAGATACAAGAATGGATCGTGAACTGAGGTTCCACTGTATATTATATAAAAATTTAATTACAGCTGGTGATTTCAATGTCAATTTTACAAATAATATTAGAAATGAATTTTCAATATATTTTCATCCTTGGTTTGATATAAATCTATTAAGGCTGTATTTCGAGCGACTTTCTCCAAGGAAGATAACGAAACTTAACCTATTCCCTGAAAATGTCCTAGAATATTATTCAGTAATTGGAATAAGCTATTCCAATATATATCATGAAGGAGAAATAAAAATATTTTACTTATTTTTTTTTTTAAATTTAAATGGGAAAACTCGTTTTTATGTGCATTGACTATAAAGTTATGTTTAGCGACCTTTGGGTGTCATGATCCCAAAAATCGCGCTAATGGCGGAAATATTTCATATTTATAACATCTGATTTTTAAAACAAGTAAATAAAAATGCCACAAATCCTATGCGAAAAGAATAAAAATTTCTATTCGCATTATTTTTCTACAAAATATGTATTATCTAAAATTAATTAAATCTGTCAATTTCTGTACGAATAAATTAAAATTAATTTCGTTTTTTTCACGTTTTTTGCCCATTGCTTAAATTGTTTAATATTGAGTGAAATGAGAAAAAGTACTGGGAATATTTAAAAGCAACTGAGGTTTTCTTATATTCAATATATAATTATCAAAAAATTTAAATGACTAGTATTAAAAAATGCTCTGACGAGCACCAAAAAAGGTTAATATGTTTTTAAAGTATGAAAAAGTGTTTGACAAGAGCTTCTAATTGAAAAAGAGAAAGGACAAAGGGTCCCTTCTTGGCTGCAATTCACTGTCAATGCCAAATTTGAAAAAATCATATTTGCGCTTTTTCCATATAAAAGAAATCTGCGTAAAACTTTCAATCATGCTTTACATGTTAACTGCATTGTTGACTCTGCATCATCTGCACTACAAATCAGTTTTCTGTGCTGTTTTACACTGCAACAGTTTATGGTGGGACTATGTGAATGTGATACGCTGCAGGCAGTGTTGAATGCAGGAGGTGGGCCGGGGGGACATTCCCTCCCGAAGGTATCAAATACCCCCCCCCCCCCCCCCCCCCCCGATAAAATTTGAGATTTTGTGTTTTTATTGGTAAAAAAGTATGATCCCCTTAGAACTCTATTGTATTAAAGCCACAGAAGACCCTCCCGGAGAAAAGTATCTGAATTCAACACTGGCTGCGGGAACTATGGTTTTTGGCCCTGTTTTGCTTTACATTCATGTTTAATCACCCTTCGTCTTTTCTAATTATGCCTTTACACTATACAATTTTATAACAATGTAACAATGACTGATTTCTTTTATATGGAAAAAGCGCAAATATGATTTTTTAAAATTTGGCATTGACAGTGAATTGCAGCCAAGAAGGGACCCTTTGTCCTTTCTCTTTTCAATTAGAAGCTCTTGTCAAACACTTTTTCATACTTTAAAAACATATTAACCTTTTTTGGTGCTCGTCAGAGCATTTTTTAATACTTAGAAATATAATCTAGAATGAAATTCTGTTATCATTTGTAGGTTTATTTGATAAAACAATTGTTGCTCATCAAGTCAAATATTTGGGTTTAATGGAAAATTTAAGAGTGCGCAGAGCTGGCTTTGCATACAGAAAAAAATATGAAGAATTTCTTGAGCGCTACAAATGCTTATGTCCTGCAACTTGGCCAATTTACAATGGTGATCCTAAAGAAGGAGTAAAATGTCTTATAGAACATTTGAAGTATAAACCTGATGAATATTCTCTTGGAAAGTATGTATTTTTATTTTACTATTAGGTTTTTTAATGCATGAAACTTGTTTACCTTTCTAATTTTAGTACCTAATAAAATATATGCAATTATACAATCAACTCTTGTGAACACAAACATGCATAGTGCAAATTACTTTTTATATGAACTTTTCTCATTGTCCTATTAAGTTGTAT
Organism: Maratus speculifer; assembly: GCA_964019185.1. Taxonomy (NCBI): domain Eukaryota; kingdom Metazoa; phylum Arthropoda; class Arachnida; order Araneae; family Salticidae; genus Maratus; species Maratus speculifer. The sequence continues at coordinate 182,580,866 of OZ025296.1, read as the reverse complement.
AGACATTTACTGCCATTTTAATCCATATAAGATGAATATGCTTAATGCAAATTATTGTTTATCATAAGTGGAAAAGGATTGGCCATTAAAACATTTCTTACTCATGAAATGGAAATGGAGCAAGATTTCTCTGTTTTTTATGTTATTGTATAGAGTTATTAAAATTTAATTTATATTAAATACATTTTGTATTTGATTCCATGGCTTGTAATTTCAAATTTCTATAATGAACAAGGCACTTCTTTCTTCAAAGAAGGTTCTATAACAAAACAAAAAAAAAATGTCTCGGATTTATTTTATAAAAAGTCTTTCTCCTCTCACCCCACAATAGAAAGAAAGAAAGAAAGAAAGAAAGATAGTTTAATCTTCTAGATGGATTGTTTTTTTTTTCATGGGCTCATGTAATTTTTTTTATTTATTTAAATATTGTAAAAGTTGTTAAACTTTTGTATCTTAGGATAAAGCAAAATTACAATACAAATTCCAAAAGAATAAAATGTGATTGAAAAACATATGTTCGTAAAAGAGCTGTTTAAATTTTAAAATTCAATGCTGACAAAATAGTCCAGTAGAAATAGCATTTTAACATGCAAAAATTTGGGTAACTCTGATTTTCTTTCTTTTTTTCTTTTTTTTTTTTTCTTTTATAGTTTGACCCTCTAATGAAAAAGCCAAGTTTTCAATCTCCCAAACTTTGTGCGTTCTTTACTTTAGCAAAAAAAAACTAAATTTTTTGGGTACTTTTTTTCATTTTTCTTAAATAACTTGCTTCCAGTGCATTTTACAAAAAAAAAAAAAATATTCCAGTTACAATTTTGTAGAGGATAAAATTCTCTATAACATTCTCTATTCATGTTTGTAGATTGCTCAGACAGGAAGCGAGATATGGAGCCAGAAAATGTGAAATTTGCAAAAAGTGAAAAGTAAACAAATGACATTCATTTTTCCATAACAATACATGTATACTTAGTGTTTTTGCATTTTAGAGACAAAAGTGTCATAATAAACTTTAAAAAGCATGACATCTTCTACAAGTTTTATTCATAAGATAATCAATTATTTGTAATGAACTTTGAAAATAACAGCAACAAGATTTTGGGTGAAAACAGGAAAATACCACCTGGCAAGTCACTAATTTAAAAACTAAGTTTTTATTTTTGGTATTGAATAAACGATGTAATTTATAAGGAATAAAGCAGAGCAATGAAAAGTAACTCGGGAATAGCTGAAAGGGGGGGGGGGGGAACCTAGTCGGTAGATACAAGTGCGGCCCAGAGGAAAGGCTAAGAATCGAAAATTGAAAGTAAACTTAAGTGCTGGGAATAAGATAATAAAAACTAATTTTCAAAGTTCATTACAAATAAGTAATTATTCTATTAATGAAACTTGTAGACGATATCATTCTTTTCAAAGTTTACTATAAGACTTTTGTCTCAAAAACGCAAAAACATTAAGTAGAAATGTTGAGGAAAAACTAATGCACTTGTTTACTTTTCTACTTTTTGCAAATTTCACCTTATTTTCCCGGCTCCATATCTCGCTTCTTGTTTGAGCAATTTACAAACATGAATAGTAAATGTTGTAGGAAGTTTTATCTCTACAAATTTGTAACTGTAATTTTTTCTGTAAAATGCACTAGAATCAAGTTTTTAAAAAAATAAAAAAAAAGTGCCAAAAAATTTTAGGTTTTTGGTTATAGTAAAAAAATGCACAAGGTCTAGAAGGTCGAAAACTTAGTTTCTTCATTAGAGGGTCAATCTGTACAGCTTAAAGAGAAAATCAGTGTTACCCAAATTTTTGCAAGGCATGATCTTTTTTTGGTCTATTTCTACTAAATTAAAAAAAAAAAAAAAAAAAAATGCTGTTGAGCTCAGCATAAACACCATCATAGTAAAGCTTGGGCAGAAATTCCAAGTACATGAGAAAAAATGGTTTAGTGTGCTGCCTCTACACACTGTCATATGCTAAGTGGATACGGAATGTTAGCATAAAAAAAAGTTTGATACTTTGTCTACTCTAGTATTAAAGGTCTATGATTTGTATGTGCGTTTCATTATGATTTTTATAAATTCAAATTGAGATAAAAAATGAAAATTAAAAGTTGAAGCCATTGAGTTTGAAAAAGAAGATGGATGTTTTAACCAACATGAACAGTTTTAGATTGAAAAGAAGAAATTTGAAAAACAAAATGTGCTTCTCACCTGAGCAATTTTGCAAAAAAAGGCTCACTTTTTTTTGCTTATGCTCTTAATGTTAGCAATTTTTATCCTTTTGTCATCTGAATGGTTGCAAAGATTTAAAGATATTAAGAATAAGCATGGAATAATTAAAAAAAAAGTTTTTAACAAAAAAAAAAGCAGCGCAAATGTTGAAACCATAGATGATTTTCTGAGAAACAAATTTCCTACAATTTAGAAAATCTATGCATTATCTAACATCAGGGTTTCAAGTGCTGCACATATTTTCACAGAAATACAATTGTTCTGCATATCTGCACCAAAATAGCAATTTTCCTTAAATTTGTTGCAAAACATTCTAAATACCAAAATGAAACTCAACACAATTTTGTCGATCCGAGAAGCAAAGATAAATTCCATATTTAACTTTTTCCAAACTGCTTATTTTGTCTAAAAATGAAAAAAACAATGGACAAATGATCGCAAAAAATATGCGAATTCCATCAAAAGATCACAATAAAGACACAAATTTCACTAAAAGATCATAAAAAGACATGCCATGCTCATCAAAGGATTGTAAACAAAATGTTAATTTTGCCTAAAACAAACAAAGTTGTCAAAAGAGAGAAAAAAAAACAAACTTTGTCAAATGATCAAAAAAACTGCAAATTTTGTCAAAGTGCTGCAAAATCTTGCAAATTTCATCAAAAACTTGCCAAAAACATGCAAATTTTGTTGAAAGAGTGCAAAAAAAATGTTAATTTAGTCTAATGAGTGCTAATATTGGGAAAAAGCAAACAAAACATATGAAAAGATCGCAAAAAAAGAAGAAAAAGTCAAAAGATCCCAAAAACCACATTTCATTGAAAAATCGGGAAAAACACAGGAATTTTATCCAAAAATTGTAAAAAGCATACAAATTTCACCCAAAAATTGCAAAAGACATGTAAATTTCGCTCTATTGCGAAGGACATGCGAATTTCGCCCAAAGATTGCTAAAGACATGCCAATTTCTTTCAAAGATTGCGAAGGACATGCCAGTATCGCCCAAAGATTGCAAAGGACATGCACATTTCACCCAAAGATAATGAAGGACATGTGAATTTCACCCAAGGATTGCAAAAAACACACAAATTTCATCAAAGTATCATGAAAAACATGCAAATTTCACTAAAATATCATGAAAAATATGCAAATTTCACTAAAATATCATGAAAAATATGCAAATTTCATCAAAATATCATGAAAAATATGCAAATTTCATCAAAATATCATGAAAAACATGCAAATTTCATCAAATTATTATTAAAAACATGCAAATTTCATCAAATTTTCATGAAAGATATGTGAATTTCATCAAAAGATCTCTAAAAACACACCATTCATCAAAAGATTGTCATAAAAAAACATGAATTTTGTAAAAAAAAAATAAAAAAATAAGGTAAAAAAATCGTGAAAAAACACTAATTCCGTCAAGATTTCGAAAAAAAATGCAACTTTCATCAAAATATTGCAAGAAATGTCAAATTCCATTGAAAAATTGCCAAAAAAAAAAGTTAATTTAGTCAAATATGTGCAAATATTGGGGAAAAAACAAGCAAAATGTGGTAAAAAAAAATCACAAAAAAATGAAAATTTTGTCAGAAGACTTTTTAAAAAAAAACGCTAATTTTATTGAAAGATCACAAAAAATTGGATTTTACTGCTGCAAAATCAGATTTTTGCTGCTACAAAAATGGATTTTACTGCTCCAAAATAGCTTTAGTGTACTTTCATGTGACATATACAATGCTGATGAGACTGTGATTTATTAGGAAGCACTTCCTAGCCACATCTTATCCATTAAAGATAAAATATGTTCTGGTATAAGTACAGTAAGTAGATGCTGATGGATTAGTGGCCTGTAATGTAGTTGGATTTGAGTGAAAATTTGCCTCTGTTAGTCAAAAAAGCCATCACATGCAAGGTACAAACTCACTAAAAGCATTCTCAGTGGAATATGGTAATTCTACGTTAATTGCATGGATGACTTTTTGGGTAGAAATTTTCACCAAATGGATAAAAAACTTAACTGAAAATTCCAGCAACAAGATAGAAATATGTTTGCTTTTGGATAACACTTCTGGTGTACACTCCCAAATTTTTGAATTAAAATCTATTCAGCTTGAGTTTCTACCTCCAGATAATTCATCTAGATTATAATCTTGTGATCAAGGGATCAAACTCAGCATGAAAGCTTTTAATTGTAGAAAGTGGATTTGTAACTCAATTTACTGTTTTAATGAAAAGAAGAAATTTAAAATTGATTTGTTAGATTCCTTGATGTTACTTCAAATAGCATGGGGAGAAGTATTCTCTAAAATGATCATTAACTGTTTTAATAAGGCAGGATTTTGTAGATATGATTTTGCAGAACACCAAAGAAGAAATAGAATTCGGCCTGTTAAACGCCGCATAAGACTGCAGAATATTTTCCAATAAACATTCCTTCTAATTCATATTTCTCAACAGATGATAATGTTATGACATCTGACGTCAAAACAGATGATGAAGTCATTCATAGCATGAATGATATGATGAAATGTTTATCAAACAGCAATAATTATTTTTATCAATACAAACAAAAAGGTGGGGCACAATAACATTTCCATGAAAAATCTTGTCAGCCTCGTGGAAGCTTTCACTATACTACAAAGAGTGTGTCTTTTGTGAGATTCTGGAACTAGTTTAAAAACTGTAGAAAGACTCTGACTTTTGGTGAAATTGCTCTGACAAGACAAAAAATACAATCAGTACATAATTGCAGGCTTTTTTCAAATGTACTTCAACATTGTAAATGTACACAAATATATATTAAAATATATCGTTATTTATTTATTTATTTTTTTTTTTTTACTCAATTGCAACATAGCAACCTTGTGTGGCTAAGTGTTTAACATATTAATAATTAAAATTGTTTATGTATGCTAGTTAAACTGACTGATTACTGTGGCAATGATGATTTATTCGTACCTGCTAAAATAAATCGAGTTGGCTTATGGAACTTTAGGGAAATATAGAACTAATTCTGATTACTTCAACAATATACCTACCAAATTATTCCAATCAAATGTTTTTTGCTGTAATTATCATGCGACATACAGAGGTGCCAAGTTTCAATAAAAGTTATCAGTAACCAGAGTTCAGAGAAGGATGGGTGGAGACAGGGGGGGGGGGGGGGGAATTTTCAAAAGTTAAAGTTCTTTCTTTTTTTCCACGATCTCTTGGGGAAATGTGTGCATTTTTCGCGATGTTTGAAGGAAATTTTCACCTCTTTCGCGATATTTTGACAAAATGTGCGCGTTTTTTGCAATCATTTGACGAAATGAGCGCATTTTAAGCGATTTTTTTGACGAAATGGGCGCGTTTTAATCTATTTTTTCAAAAGTTCTTTCTTTTTTCACAATCTTTTGATAAAATTTGCATGTTTTTCGCGATCTTTTGGGGAAATTTGCCAGTTTTTTTGCGATATGTGGATGAAATTTTCAACTTTTCCGCGATTTTTGGACGAAATGTGTGCATTTTTCATGATTTTTGAACGAAATGTGTGTTATTCGCGATCTTTTGACGAAATTTGCATCTTTTTCGCGATCTTTTGACGAAATTTGCATCTTTTTCGCGATCTTTTGACGAAATGTGCGCATTTTTCGCCATCTTTTGACGAAATGAGCGCGTTTTACGCGATTTTTTGACGAAATGTGCGCGTTTTTCGCGATTTTTTGACGAAATGTGCGCGTTTTTCGTGATCTTTTGACAAAATAAGCGCTTTTTAAGCAATCTTCTGACGAAATGAGCGCGTTTTACGCGATCTTTTGATGAAATGTGGGCGTTTTTGTGATCTTTTAACGAAATTAGCGCGTTTTTTGAAGAAATATCCGCATTTTTCGCGATCTTTTGACGAAATAAACGGCTTTTAAGCGATCTTTTGACGAAATGAGCGCGTTTTACGCGATTTTTTGATGAAATGCGAGCGTTTTTCGCGATGTTTTGACGATATAAGCGCTTTTTAAGCGATCTTTTGACGAAATGAGTGCGTTTTACGTGATATTTTGATGAAGTGTGCACGTTTTTTGTAATCTTTTAACGAAATTAGCGCGTTTTAAGCGATTTTTTCACGAAATTTGCTAGTTTTTTGCGACATTTTGACGAAATGCGCGTATTTTTACACAATCTTTTCTTTTTTTTTTTTTCCCGAGATTATATATCAGAATTTGCGTTTTTTCAAGCGATCCTTTCATGAAATTCGCGATTTTTTTATCCGCAATTTCTATCCTATGCCCGTAACGCCGTAACTTTATTTGAATATCCGTAATATTTACGGACAAATCGTAATACTTGGCACCTCTGGACATACAAACATATAACCTCACAGACACCAAAAACTTTTTGCGTCTTCACAGTAAGCCTCATTGATGTTTTGGCAATAAATTCCAACAGTTATAGTTTTATGTTCTAGAAAAGAAGCTTGGTCGATTTTTAATAATTGTAAAATGAAATATCAATTTTTTTCTTTAAATTTTTCTTTATTAATTATTATGTTTATTTATCATCATCATTATTATTATTATATATTTTTTTTTTAAATAAATACTTGTTTTTTATATTTCCTTCTTATGTTTCAAATATTGCTGGATAAAATGCTCAAGTATAGTTGTAAAACATTAATTTGGTGTAAAATTTTTATTATAATAATAGCCAATTAACTGCTTAATAATCTATATTAATAAAATATATATTCATAGATTTTATTCTTTTTCTAGATCCAAAATTTTCATTAGATTTCCAAGAACATTGTTTCGTACTGAAGATGAATTTCAGAAGTATAAGCATGTTTTAGGTAAACTTCTTTCATATTTTAAAATGCTTTTAAATATTGTTCTAAAGTAATTAATGAAATAATTATTCTGGTTTATCTAAAAACAATTTAAAAGTATGTCTGAATTTCTAAATTTATTTTGAGTTGATGCTACAAAACATCAAATTGTAATTTTTCTTAATTTTTGGCTAAAAATATGTAGCAGAACATTATGTAGACATATATCACAGAAGTTATGGCTGTATTTAAAAGCTGAAGAATTATAAAATGTAATATTCTCAAATTGCATGTTTATTTTTTTATTTTAGAGAAACAATGCAAAAATTGCAAAATTAAAATTGATAATACAAGTGTGCTAAAAGCTTGTTTGATGTAACACTATGATCATGAACATTAGTAAGACATAAACTAGAATATTGTTGTGATATTTGTAATATATATATATATATAACCATTAATTGTATTACAATATATGAACCATTGAATTTAATAGAAAATAACCACATTAAAACATGGGGAAAAAATAAATAAATGAAATTAATACAAATGGAATTTGCAGAATCAAAGCAGAATTGTCAAGCCCCAAATACTTTGGAACTACAAATGAAGTGTGTGGTTTCATCTTCGTATTAGCCATGACAAAGCAAAATAATACAAATTTGGGGCTACCAACGCATATAAAACCAAAATTAAATGAAGAAAAAACATCAAAAACGAAACACAACAAAATTACTAAATTGGATAGAAAAATAATAACATTTATAAAATTTAAAATCGCATTTGCAATGTATTAACAGAAAAAATATACCATACATTAATATGTAAACAAAATCATTTAATTTGACTATACTAACCTAAACTCAATATCTTAATATAAGATGAAATAAAAATTGATAATTAATATACACATTTAATACACTTAAATAATATTTTAGGCATCCAATTTGTTAAAAGTTAGGTACAAGTTAATCATGGAAATTAATTAAATTATATAAATAATAAGAAATTAATTGATGTAACTATACAATTATCCATACATTAGTGTCAAATGAACAACCTGTATAAAATGTTTTGTAATTTAGCAAATGCCCCTCCCCTTCTCATTTTTTTATTATCATTATTTAATAAATAACCATTGTGTATTGTCCAGACAACACTGTTCTCCTCTGTACTCTAACATCTACCCACCCAGTCATCCTATTATATATTTTACTTACTCATCATATGTAGTATAGGGTAAGTATAGCAATCGTTTTGAAAATCGGGAAAAAAATTTTTGACGGATTTACACGTTTCAGATACTGGAGATTCCAAAAAACATATTTTTAGAAAAAAATTGCCCTTCGTCTGTCTGTAACCACTCTATCTCCTGAACAAATTGAGATAGGGACTTGAAACTTTGTATGTGCTTAGTATGTAAAAATGGAACAAAGCCTATTTAATATCAGTAACCTCGATTATTCAGAACTTTTTTTTTTTTACTCTCAAAAACTTTGTTCTAATGAAAGGTTTATAAAAAAAATTTTATTTTTTTATTTTAAGGAATGGACGCAAAAGGCAATAAAATAACACAAATTTTGCATAATTAACGAAGTCGGTCTGATTATTAGTTGCCGAGATATGTGTAACCCTGTTTTCCAGATTCTTCGATTTTTCATGACCCTGTATTTCATTCAAATTTCAATTCAAAGATATATTTTAATTGGAAATGACACGCTTAATCCGACGCAGTAAATTTTTAGTTAATATGATTATTGTGTTTGGAGTTATAGAGAAGTTTCTTTTACGCAATCCGATACTACTTGAGTATTTTGGCGTTATATATCATTTGTCAAAATCAGCTCATCAGCAATTCATTGATAGAGCATTACTATGTATATTAAAACTATTTAAATATGCGTTTAAATTTTATTTTGGAATTGCAAAGCATTTTATAAATAGTTTACATGTATTTTATTTTCATATTTTATATTATGCATGATGAGTAAGTATTATGGTGGTCCCCCAACAACTAGTTTTTTATGTTTCTTACATTTTTAATTTTAATTTTTGTGTTTTAATTTTTTATAAATTTTTTATACATTTTTTTACATAATGTATTAATTATTTTTAAGATCATGTAATAGCTAATTCTATACCATTATTTAATCCATCATAAATTAGCTTTTTAATCTTTGCATTAATCAGATGAGAAGAACATAAACATTTTATTCTATATAAATAATTAAGAATTATATTACGATATACCAAATTATGAAGACAGGATTTAAAATTAGTGAATATATTATTTTAAAATTATATTATGTATTATATCTTGTATTATAAAATTATTATAGATAATGAAATTTGATAAAGTATGAAAATAATCAGTATCTATGTTTGTTGATGTATTCAAATCATGTTGATACTTCTTAAATAGTGCATTAATTATATTATGTAGATCTAATAAATCTATATTATTAAAAAGATCTTATATAATATATAATTAATTCTTATTTGAATAATAATTCATTAAAATTGTAAAATTGAAGCCAAAGAAAAAGTTGGAGATAATCTGCGTACAAATAATCTTTATTCATTTCTTGATATATAAGAAATTAATGTTGACCACCCAGTCAATAAAGTAAAATTTAACTTAAAGAATATAGCAATTGAAAATTGATCCATTTAAGAAATAGATAAACTATATATTCATATAAAAACTGTCAAAATATAGATCATCACAAATATGCTAACAATCAACCTCCCATTGAAAAACCATTTTATTCAAAAATTAATGGTCATAATATATAAATGGCTGAAATAGAGGCCTAAAAAATAATCATGAACAGTTTTTAAATTATTGCTAAAAAACAAAAAACTCCAATTTAAATATGCCAAATCTAAACGTCTAGAAAGTGAAATTAAAAGAATGACAATCATTTACAGCGAGGTGATGCACCACAGGCTGAAATCAAAATAAAGCACTAAAACTGGACGATGTAGAAATTTCTTAAAGCGATTTATCATCCATCTAAAATCACAATTTGGTGCTAAATAATGAATTAACACTCTTTTTACCCTTTAGAATATGGAAGCCTATTTTTTAATTTTTAGCAACAAAATACAATCTTTATGCCTTAGCCCCCTCTCCTGTACTTTTTAGAATACTTAGCTTTTAATTTTTCAAGTTCCCTTTAAAAAAAGTACATTAAAAAATAATAATTAAAAAACCCTTTTGAATGCTTTAGTACTTTTTATAAACTCATTCTTTAAGAAATAATATAAAAAAAAGATTTTTTTTCCTCTGACTTGTTATCTAAATTACTTAAAAAGAGGGGAGGAACAACTTCTCATAAGACACCCAAATAGCATCTCATTGCTAACAATATGCTCACTTTTGTTTTTACAGACACTAAATTAAAAAGTTATTGAAGTGAAACAAAACTTTTAAATTATAATTTTTTTTAAATATAAATGCTGCCATTCATATAGCAGATGGAAAAGATTGAAAGGCCACATTACTAAAATAGCTAACTTTTTGAGACCGTTTGCATCCTATAAAATTAGTAATAAAATATAGTCTTAAAATATATCGCTTTTTCATAATAATAGAATGTCAATATATATATATGTAACGACTTCAGGTGTGTTATAATCGTGGCATAAGAACTTGACTCGGGAGCCTCTTGTTGGTTCGAACTCTTTTTATTTAGGCCGCTCAGCTTACAGATGGAACCGCGAGTCCGGTCGAAGTCGCCTGAGCCGTTTACGGGTACTCTGGAGGGTTACATGGCCGTAGTTTCTGCAGGCTTCTCAAATCTGCAAAATCTCTCGTTTTTCGCGCGTGTTCTTGCTAATATGTTAGGGATTGTCATATTTTCCAGCAGAGGGCACAGTTGTGAATTAGGGAGGAACATTTAATTTAATTGGTTCTTTAGCTTTTGATTGATATGTGGTCAAGGCCCGCACAATTCCCGGGTTTGTGACGTAAGAAGCCCTCACCACAAATGGCTGCAAAAATCCCTTAGATCATCAATTTTAATCTTAAGGAACGTCCAAAATTGATTTCTGAAAGTAATAAATGTTAGGTTGGGAAAGAAAGTTACCAGGGGCAAAATAGCTTTTAAGCATCAGAATTAAAGTTAAAAATATTAATTGGAACTTGAAAGTTTAAACTTTTAAATTTTAAGTTTAAGTTTTTAAAAAGGCTTTAATTTTTATCCTTTCATACCCCCCCCCCCTCCCCTCCAAGTTGAGGTCCACCAGATTTGCCCGCAAATCTGGGGGGACTCCCTAGGAAAATGGAGAAGACAAAATTGGATCAGAATTTAATTATGCAAGGCTAGAGATTAAGGTTAATATTAAAGTTAAATCTAAAGTAAATGTAATGTTAAAGGAAAGTTTTCTAAGATGTGAGGACTGAATTTTGCTGCTGGAAAACATACTTAAAATTTAAATTTGAAGTTTTAAACAAAGGAAAAATTTGAAGATTTTAAGTTTTTATGCTAAAAATTTGGGTTATGGCTCTCGAGATGACCTGACCGAACCTTACATAGGAATTAGAAGCATATTATATAACAGAAAATATAAACATGATGAAAAGCTGAAAAAATATAGGTAATATATGGAAAAACATAATAAAATAATTTGTAATAGTGACCATGTTCTTATTTGGAAGTCCTTTGGTCAACAGGTTTGTGCTGCTTTAGTTAAAGTCTTTAAGCACATATTTCACATTTTATATGAAGTTAAACTGTCAAAGTATAAATTTATACAGAAATATTATGTGGTTATGAAAAGACATTGATGCAGGTAATAAAAAAAAGTGATAAATATAAAAGTACACTGATATATGATTACTGGGGAAAATATATGTTTTGTGAACAAAATATTCAAATTATAGAAATATTGGTAAATGGGGAAAATTTGAAATGTTTATTTATTTTGGAAATGTGGAAATATGCTGCATATAAAATTGATAAAAATAAAAGAAGATGTAAATATTAAATACCATAAAAATATTAAAATAAATATGAAAATAACGAAAAAGTAAAATATAAAAGTCTATTTACATTGAAAACTACTTACAAGGTAAGTAGAATTTATCCTAAACCATTGAAGGTTTTAGCAAATCCTAAACCTCAGTGAGGTTTTAGCAAAAATTTAAAAAAAAGAAAAATGAGCTTTGGTGTAATTTTTTTGTGAGAAGATGCAGATGCAAATGCAGTTTACCTATAAGTAAAGGTATTTATTATTTTGCAGAGTGAGATATGTTTTTCTCAGTGGCATTAATAAATCCAAGTCAGAATGTAAACCACATCTACATCTCACTGTTAGCTCATAAAAATTTCCTAAATAAATAATAAAAAAAAGAATCAAAGAACATTTTTCCTTAATGATTAAAGCTAGAATGCTCTTTGTTTTCCATATTAGTGTTACTGGCAAATAGCAAAAATCTATATTATCAAGGTTTTTACTACTGGCAAAAGAAAAAAAAAAGTTAATGAAACAAAAAATATTTAAATAAAACAAAGACAAAATAAAATAATAGGCTCTGATTCAAAACAAATAGGCCAATGACCAACATTTAAAGCACATGGGCAACTTATTGGCATTTTTGTTGTTAATAATAGATCCTTTTATTTTCATTGATTGCCCGAGTATATCATATCAACAGTTGCCACATTTGCTGAGATGGTAAGTCATTGAATCCTTTTTGTCTGTAGAGGGTTGTTTTCTGGTTGAATTTTATAAATATATAAAAAAAAAAAAAAATGTTTTAAAGATTTAATGGGCTGGAACCATGGTCATCTGTTTAAAACTTAATAGGTGGATTTAAACACTATTGGACTTACCACGGCTAAAGTGGGGTTACCAAGGTCATGTCTAAATCAACGACTTAATTGTTTGAAAATATTTTTAACATGTTTTTACAAATTGACAGGGGTGAAATACCTGTTCAAATATTTGCTGTAATGAAATGGGAAATGTTAAAAAATGGAATAATTAAAAATGGTTGGGGTGGCCAACTCACTGGGTAATGTATTAGATAAGGAACATAATATACTTTTTAAAGCAATTCTGGGTAAAAATACTAAATTAACAACTCAAATAATAGAATTTATCATAATATAAAATATAATATTTGGCTATAGAAAAAATCTAAAAGGAGTAATAAATTGTATAAAATTCTATATGTAGATTGAAATATTTGGAAAAAATGGATTGAACTTTTCTCATTATGTACAAATAAAACACTTATCAACACAAATGAGATTAAAATATGGAATAAAATAATACACAAACTGACAAATTACTATTTACAAAAATGTAGAAATTTAAATGTGCTCATCTGAATTTATAAAAAATGGAATTAATAAAATAGAACACTAAATATTTGCAAGAATAAAATTGCACATGTATTATTGATAATATTTAGTTCAAAAACATAAAAAACAATTGTCTTTATTTTTTGGTGATCGCACTTATGCTTCACCGGATGAACAAGAAAACAAAAATACTGTCTCTTTAATTTATCACAATTTTAACGCGTATGTAAAATATCAATCACAAAATTTTCTAAAAATGTTAATAATAAACCTTAAATCCCACAAGAAATATTAAATAAAGCTAATAAAAATCTTAAAATAATAAACATGAATTTTGTTAAAATCTTTAAAATCCCTTTAAAACAGTAACATAATTTTAAATAAACTACTTTAAAATTCCATGAACGCTGTCAAAATCTAAAAATTTTCACTCTGATAACAGTATTTTTTTTTTTTTTTTTTTTTGTTCCCTTTTTCATTATTAACTACTTTTCATTCACACAAACACTTCCATACTTTGATACTTTCGGCAATAACAAATTCAATAGTAGTCATTTCAAGTAAATAAATAAAAACATGTTTTAATAAAACACTTTTTGCTCTGTAATTAAAATATTTCATAATGCAAAAAAGGGTAACACACTGGATAAAATAAAGATAAAATGAAAACACGTATTTCTTTTTTTTTTTTTTTTTTTTTCCAATGAGTAATTGTAAATAAAAATAACACCAATGTCAAAGAAAAGCAAATAAAAAGCATATCTGTAAATTAAATTATCCAAAGATTTTTTTTTTTTTTTTTTTTTTTAACGAGAATATTTTATAAAATAAATGATGGAAATGAGAAATCTGCATTTTTACTAATGTTAGTAAAAAAAAAAGTTTAAAGGACAAATAAACACATAACCTGCTCAATAAAACTGTTTTTTACAAAATTATCTATACTTTTAACCTGAAAACTAGTCGTTGGGGGCCACCGTAATACTTACCCATCATGGATATGTATATGAAAATAAAACATGTGAAAACTATTTATACAATGCATTGCAATTCATAAACAAAATTTAAATATTGTTAATATACATAGTAATGCTTTATTAAAAAACTGCTGATGCACCAATTTCGACAAATTATATAAAACGCCAAACTACTCAAGTAGTACCGAACTGCGTAAAAGAAACATCCTTATAACTCCAAAAATAATAATTCTATTAACAAACAATTATCTGTGTCGGATTAAGCGTCTCATTTCCAATTAAAATATACCTCTGAATTGAAATTTGAATGAAATACAGGGTCATGAAAAATCGAAGAATGTGGAAAACAGGATTACAAATATCTCGGCAACTAATAATTCGATCGACTTCGTTCTATATGCAAAATGTGTGTTATTTTATTGCCTTTTACGTCCATTCCTTAAAACAAAAAAATTCGAAAATTTTTATATACCTTTCATCAGAACGAATTTTTCGAGGGTCCGAAAAAAATAGTTCCGGATAATCAAGGTTGCTGATATTAAATAGGGTTCGTCCTATTCTTACATACTAACTACATACAAAATTTCAAGTCTCTATCTCAATTTGTTCGGGAGATAGAGCATTTACAGACAGACAGACAGACGGCAAAAATTTTTTTCTAAAAATGTTTTTCGGAATCTCCACTATCTAAAACGTGTAAATCCGTCAAAAAAAATTTTCGATTTTCAAAATGATTGCAAGACTTACCTTATACTACGTATGATGGGTAAGTAAAACATCAATCTGAACTAAAAATAAATAAAAAGAAACATACCTGCAAATTAGATTATCCATTTTAAGAAAGAAAAATTAATATTTACAACCTACTGAATTGCTACCTTTTTTTTTCATTTCAAATATATTTTAACAATAAATAATTAAATAAAACATTCTAGTTTTTCATCCTCATTTGTCTGCTAAAAAAGTAAAAATAAATTTCCACTTCCAACTCTTGAGTGAGTCATTTGTACGGTGATACAGAGAACGAAGCTCTGCTTGACCTTTGATCTCCCGTGGAATAAAGTTCGGTCCATTTTGCCGCTTTGGAATGTCCGTGAGTGAATCACTTTTTGAATTCTGCAATTTCTCCTGCAGCTGAGTAGGGGAAAAAGGTCCAAATGAAGAACATTAAATGTTAGTACGCATAACTGATAAATTGTTCACAGCAGACTTAATGTTTTTTTTTTTCTTTCTTTCTTTCTTTCTTTTGACGATTGTTCTAAGATTATTTGAAACGAGGATAATTTCTCTCTTTCTCACCGACATAGTTCATGGGGAAATAATCCTTTTTCTGGATTAATCTTTTTTTTTGGTCGACGGTAAAAAGGGTTTCCAAGGGAGAGGAATTCTCGTGCACTTTTGAATGTTCGCGGCTTGGTGGCAAGGCAGGGTTTTTTCACGGCAGGTAACCATCGTGCCGACTTTAATTATTGTAACGACTTCAGGTGTGTTATAATCGTGGCATAAGAACTTGACTCGGGAGCCTCTTGTTGGTTCGAACTCTTTTTATTTAGGCCGCTCAGCTTACAGATGGAACCGCGAGTCCGGTCGAAGTCGCCTGAGCCGTTTACGGGTACTCTGGAGGGTTACATGGCCGTAGTTTCTGCAGGCTTCTCAAATCTGCAAAATCTCTCGTTTTTCGCGCGTGTTCTTGCTAATATGTTAGGGATTGTCATATTTTCCAGCAGAGGGCACAGTTGTGAATTAGGGAGGAACATTTAATTTAATTGGTTCTTTAGCTTTTGATTGATATGTGGTCAAGGCCCGCACAATTCCCGGGTTTGTGACATAAGAAGCCCTCACCACAAATGGCTGCAAAAATCCCTTAGATCATCAATTTTAATCTTAAGGAACGTCCAAAATTGATTTCTGAAAGTAATAAATGTTAGGTTGGGAAAGAAAGTTACCAGGGGCAAAATAGCTTTTAAGCATCAGAATTAAAGTTTAAAATATTAATTGGAACTTGAAAGTTTAAACTTTTAAATTTTAAGTTTTTAAAAAGGCTTTAATTTTTATCCTTTCATATATATATATATATATATATATATATATGTGGGATACTGAGTGATTAACTTATGATTTAAGTAAAACTAATATTCTTGAAAGTATAAAAAGGTTCAATAGACATAAAACATGTACGTAACATTCAAAGATAACAGTAGAAATGAATAATATTCAGTATAAATAAGCTTCCCTGAGCTTATTATTAAAAGTCCATCAAACTCGCCATCGCTGAAATCTATAGAACACCTCATTCTTTCCACGCATCATCACATGAGTCTCTTTTGGGATATCATGTTCATTAAATCATTGAGTTTATTATCTTTTATTGCTGAATACTTCATTCTTTAATCCCGCATATATATATGTGTATAACAAATTACGACTACAGTCGAACCCTGTTATAACGAACTTCAAGGGACCGAAGTTTTTGTTCGCTATATCCGAACCGTTAAAAAAAAGTTAGATTTTATAAAATATGTATATAATTACCTGAATGTTCAATAATAATCTATTAAGAAAAAAAACATAAATTCTGTTAAAAATGATCACTAATGAATTAAATTGACTAAAATTGATTACATTAAACTGGCACAATACTAATTTTAAACTGAAATTTCAAGCGATGCGGCGTTTACGAGCATTTTTTTTTTCAAACAAGTGTGATAGTTTTCTGAATTTTTCCGAAAATTTAAAAAAAAAAAATCGATCATAATTCCAAAATTTCGGACATAAAATGTATCGCGAATTCCGACAAATGGTTGCAAAAACAAATTAATTTCGATTTCGTCAAAATATCGCGAAAAATGTCAATTTTCATTAAAAGACCGCAAAAAGTTACGCAAATTTCGCATTAGATTACGAATAAACGAAAATTGCATTTTTGAATGAATTTCCTGAATCCCCCCCCCCCCCCTTCTTTTATAACTTTCAGAAAATTTGTTCTGAATCCGATTTTTTTCCCCCGTTCCAAAGATTCAGTGATGAATCATGATGAAATGAATGAATCATGAATCTTTAATGAAATGTGCTTTTTTTAAAAAAAAAAAATTTTAATTGATTTCATGCTTTTTTTTACAAATTTCTCCTTTTTCTGCGTTTTTTGACAGAATTTACGTTTTTTTAATACCAATTTTTTTTTCAAGTATTGCTTCAATTATCAAAATTCATGATTCATTCAAAGATTCACGATTCATTCCTGAAATTTTTGTGAAATGATTGTGGAAAAATCCCGTGTAAGCGCCTCTCTCTAATTATTTTATGATTTTTTGTCACATTTGGGGGGTTGGGGCGGATTAACGGTATTTTACGGTACTGTTAGGAAAAAAAATCATCGTATCCGCTGCGCCGCACTAAGCACATTTTTACTTTTAAACTCATGTGCGTTGCGGCGCTTATTCCCGAAAATACAGTATTTAAATAATATTATTAATTTTGTATTTATTTATTAATTTCTGATTAATAATTTCATTTTTATGATTTCTTAATACAGCTTATTAATGTGTTTCTGTTTAACATGTTAACCGCGATTACCGCGGAAATTTCATCTGCGGCGTTTACGACCATTTTCTAAATTTTTTGGAGTGATTTTCCGCGATGCGGCGTTTTTTCCAGAAATTACGGTAAGTAAAAAGGAAGACAAATAGAAATACAGTAAAGCGCCGATTATCTAAACTTTCGAGACTAACCCTAGTTCAGGTAAATGTTAGGATAAATGAGCAAACAATTTAAGTAATGATCCTGACTATACTAAAATTTTTGCACGTTATCTAGGCTTAGGATGACTGACACTAATTATTAGTGCGTTAAAAATTGTTTTATTTTGTTTGTTTACATTTTTATCATCTAAATGTTCCTTTTTTTCATCATCTTTTGAACTCCAGAGAGTATATTTTATGGAAAAAAAGCTTTTGATTATTGCTTGCTTCAAAGTTTTTTTCAATGATGCCATATCTCGAATTATTCTTAAATACATTAGTTAAATAAGTTAGCTTAAATGCGTTGCTGAATTGCTATGACAGGAGTAATGGAAAATAACTAATAGTGGGTGTGATCACACCTGTAGGCCTGCTATCATAAAAGAGAAAGAATGCAGGTCTTACTACTCTTTTAATAAAATGACTTATCGTTAATTCACAACATGTTTTACTAGCCGGCATGCATTTTCTTATAAAAATAGAGTCAAAAACCTTTTTCACATCAGCAGAAAAGTAAAAAGAGAAAAAAAAAATCATGGTCGACTAGAAAAAAAGTTCGTTATAACCGATTTATATGATGCCCAAGGTTCGCTATTAAAGAATAAAATAGCATTAAATACAATAAGAAAATGGCGGGACAAAAATTTTTGTTCGTTATAAACCAGGTTTGCTATAGCGGGGTTAGACTGTATTTAGAAAATGATATTTTCAATGACTAAAATTTTAAAGATTTATAAATGAATTTTATATTTAAATTAATAATAATAAACAATTAATAATAACAAATAATTTTTATGATAATCATAACAAGTCATATTAATTTAATAAAATTACATATGCAGCATTTACTACAGTTCCAAAATAATGATAATGATAACCTTTTGATTTATTCATTTGAGCTGATTCATATATCAGGTAAGATACTGTGATTATTAAAAGTTAGTTGGATCAATTAGCCCTCCAGATTCGTCCAGGATGACACAGTCGATAAAGCATTGGGGTTCCATCCAAAATATACCTGGTTTGAGTTCTGGTCTGGATTTTTTTTCATCCACTTGGAAATTTATAACTCTTATGATACTCTATACAGACAATTCACCAGGATTTTATGTTTTGTCAAGTATCTACAGAAATACTTGATGAATCTTTTAGAACTTCTGGGATGTAAAGAACATGTTTGATCACAAGAGCTATTTAAGGGGTCAACAAGAAGTTCTCTTATTTTGGGTTTATTCTGATGATCCTTTTGAAGGAAAGCATAAAAAAGGAGGAAAAAAAACCTATGGAAAAATCAAGCATTTCTGATATATTCAACCAAATATTTAAAAATCAAAAGTTCCAAGTGACTTTTGGCCAACATAGTGCACATATAAGAATCAATGTGAAAATAATAAAAACAGATTCAGAGAACTTGTAAATGATATACCAAATTTTTCATAATCAGGATTCTTATTATAATTTCAATAATTGCCTTGCTGGATATGTGACTGTATTTACAAAATACAGTCACATATCCAACTAGTTATTTACAAGATAATGTGTAAAATTAGGTAAACAATAGGTTTATTTTATTTCTATTTTTTGTACTTTTTAAAAATTGTTATTATATTTACTGTTTTTTGTTGTAACTGTATAAATATTTAAATGTATTTCTTAAAAGTTGAAAATTGATTAGTATTTGTTTTTAAATTTTAGCTACTATAATACAAGCTAAATTCCGTTGTTATATTCAACGAAAGAAATATATATCCATTCAAAAATCAGGTATTTATATTAGACATTTTGAAGTTTTATGCTTGTATTTTAAACTGTGACAGACATTTGTCATATTTCTAATTTCTTTTGATTTCATGTTAGTTGGCATTAATTTATGTTCTCAACTATTGTAGTCCACTCTTACAAAACCACAGCAAATGCTGTTTATATAATTAATATAAAGTGTATGTAAGTCAACTATTCTTTTTCGTGTCACTCTGGTATAAAAAGGTTGACACAAATTAAGAAATTGCAGACAAGTCAAATTATACTTTGGTTAAATTCACATAGCTGAGTAGTATCATTTATATCAAAATCCTTATACAGTGTGATTCATAAAGATTCACATACTTCCAATTCTAAGATTTCCTAAAAAAAGTGCACATTTTGATAACATAAGTTAAAACTCCATAGGAGGGGAGGTGGGATGTCTACAAATACAAAAATTAATTTTTATAAACTTGAAAAACAAACTAAAAAAAAATATTTAATGTAAGACTAAGTTCTTAAAAAATAAGTTGCATCATTTTTTTTCTTATGTATATGTATATTTTTTTCCTTGCTTACATTTTTCCTTTAATTAAATTATTTTTTTTTTTAATTTAAGAAATATTTTGAATTATAACAATTTTAATTTTACCGCAGTTAAAAAAAAAAATCAATTTTTTTAAACTTTGAGACATTTTAGAGTGTGATTTTGTTTATAATTTATATGGCTAATCATGTCAGAAAATTCAAAATTTTAATTCAATAAATTAAAAAAAAAAATGTTTCTCCAACCCCTTAAATTAACATTATTTCTTGAATAACACATATTTCAACTTGTGTCTAATCCCAGAGATGGCAACAAGCATAGCATGGATTGTCGGAGCCTGGAATGCCAAAAATTTTCAATTTGAATGAATAATTTATTTACATATAATAGGAATCATACTGCACGATAGTGCTGTATAGTAGAGTTCAGCTGCATCTCTAATGTTAAAGTCCAAAGTTTGCCTCTTAATAACTTTGGACCCAATCATCGGATCGTGATGAAATTGAAAAGGCGAAGTGTTCTACACTAGTCCTCTAAGTTTACAAAAAATCATCCAGATCCATCGATTAGTTATGGAAATCCAGAACCCCTGTTTTGTCACTTTTTTCGCGTGAAACAAGAAAAAAAAGACGAACAACTCAATTATAACCCAAACCTGGAAACATTCAATGACGTGTAATAGCTTGTTTGAAAGCTTTTAATTTAGGTATGTGCCTTTCGAAAGTCCTGTCAAAAAATATCCAATATTAAGGAAATGGCACCCATTTAAAATTTATATAACGCTATACCTTCCATAATTTAACGTTATAGAAATCTCTCCTTTTTAATTTTTAATTCAATTATTTCTTTCAAGTTGCCACCAATTAAAAAATCATTCAATAATTTTTTTTTTAAATGACAACACGTGTTCTTATTTAAAAAAAAAAAAAAAATTCAGATTCTCCTGATAGATTTTTGAATTTTTGAAATTGGCATCATTCGAAACAGAAAATACATATTTTTCATAAACACATATATAAACTGTAACTAAATATGTGTTAAAATAACATTGCACCTTTATTTGAGTGTTTTCAACGTCAAAACAGTTACTGCAATACAGATATTTCAATTAAAAAGGGATAATTTAGAAAAAAAAATTATTCTACATTAAAAAAAATAAAGATTTGAAAATGAAGGTATAAAAATCTGTGTACCTATAGACCTATGGTCATAAGAAAATCTGCATAGATACCGAGAAATTGCAGTGAGACCACCATCTGGGAGGATGCGGTTCTGTCGCCAAATATTGCCAACTTGGAGATATATCGCCAGATCTAGTGCACAAAATTACTCGCCAAAATTGAAGCCAACTTGGCGTTATTTTTTATATTTCACCAAACTAATATGTCTAAAAATAACAAATACTAATAACAGTTTAGATTTGTTAGTTGAAGATGATTCATAAAGTTCCTGAAAGGATCTGAAAAAGCTATGAAATCATATAAAAAACTGGTGGAACCAGAGAGAAAAGTAGAGCTTGATCTAAAAAAATATTACAGTAAAAATTAAGAAATATTTTCAATCTAAAAAAGTGCATAGAAAAGAAATGGAATCCGATGATCTGTAAAGCTCATGAAATAACCCAAATTTTTGTTAGCTAAAAAAGTGGACTGAGCTTTACTGGTGCCTTATATTCAGAATTATACTATTATCCACTCAAAATGATTACTGAAGAAAGTAGTCAATATAATATATTGTTATTCAAATCAGTTAAGCTCCACAACACTAAACGAATATAAACCATGAGGTAATAATTAAACTATAACATTAATATAATCAGGTTGTTGAAAAATTGATGTAGATAAATATGTCTGAACACAAATATTTAATCGTATCTGTTCAAGGTTTTGTGTTTACTTGGAGCTTGGATCTTCCACTTATCAAAATCACTAGAAAGGTAATCTGTCCACACTTTGTATTAAAAGAACCTTTCTCATACTTCATTAAATCAGCCTGTAACGTATAGTTAAGAACCCAAATATTTAAACTGGTTGTGGATGATTGAAATACAGAGTGCGTTAAAAATGCCTCTTTTTCCCTGATTGATTTTAAGGCACCAGTAAAGCTCAGTCCACATTTTCAGCTAACAAAAATTTGGGTTATTTCATGAGCTTTACAGATCATCTGATTCCATTTCTTTTCTATGCACTTTTTTAGATTGAAAATATTTCCTAATTTTTACTGTAACATTTTTTTAGATCGAGCTCTACTTTTCTCTCTGGTTCCACCAGTTTTTTATATGATACTTGAGCGCCCTTATTAATGTTTTTTACTTAACCATCATATGTAGTATAGAGTAAATCTTGTTATCGTTTAAAAAATCGGAAAAAAATTTTTGACGGATTTACACATTTTAGACACTAGAGATTTCGAAAATCATATTTTTAGAAAATTTTTTTTGCCTGCAGTCTGTCTGTCTGTGCGTCTGTAAACTCTCTATCTCCCGAACAAATTGAGATAGAGACTTGAAATTTTGTATGTACTTAGAATGTAAGAATAGGACGAAGCCTATTTAATATCAGTAACCTTGATTATCTGGAACTATTTTTTTTTTCAGACTTGAAAAATTCATTCTGATGAAAGCTATGTAAAAATTTTTGAAATTTTTTATTTTAAAGAGTAGACATAAAAGGCAATATAATAACACGAATTTTGCATAAAGAACAAAATTGATTGGATTATTAGTTGCCGAGATATTTCTAATCCTGTTTTTCACATTTTTCAATTTTTCATGACCCCATATTTCATTCAAATTTCAATTCAAAGATATATTTTAATTGGAAATGAGACGCATCATAACGCAATAAACTGTTTGTTAATATAATTATTATTTTTGGAGTTATAAGGATGTTTCTTTTTCACAATTCAGTACTACTTGAGTAGTTTGGCGTGTTGTAAAATTTGTCAAAATAGATTCATCAGCTACTCATTAATAGAGCATTACTATGCATAATAAAAATATTTAAATACACATTTAAATTTTGTTTTGGAATTGCAATACATTTTATAAATAGTTTACTAATGTTTTATTTTCATATATTATATATGCATATATATCATGGATAAGTATTACGGTGGCCCCCAACGACTAGTTTTTTTCATAATTTACAAGTAATATTGTGATTTAATTTGATTTCTTAATAAATGCCTAGTTGCTATGATGTTAAATGCAAAATATTCTGTTGGAGTGCATGCATGGCTATTCATTTAGGAGGTAGTAAATTCATCTTATTAGTCATAGATTGTGATTTTGTTTGGAGCTTTCATTCATTTATAGACTCTTCACATTAGCTGTTCACCATGTGAACCAAACTATCAAAAATTGGCTAAAGACTGCAACTATAATTTTTCACTTTTTTTAACAAATACCTGCCTTTACTATTTATTTTGTGTATTTAAATATTTTCAGAACATATATCTGTGTATGTAGTAATTTTTCAGAATGAATATTGGAGTTTTCTATTTTCTATTACATATATGCATATGTAAAAATAAAAATTTTAAAGTAATACTTATATTACTTATGTGTTTTTTTTCTCTGCACCTCAGTGTATGTGTGTATATATATATATATATATATATATATATATATATATATATATACAGGGTGTCCGAAAAGTCTGGAAACGGTCGAATAACTCGAGAAATACATATGAGATTGAAAAACATAAATATACGTGTTAAATATTTTTAAATAAGCTACTCAGTGATACCAAATTTGACCTTCGTAACCGACCCCCTGGGGGTCAGAGGGGGTCCAACTTTGAAATCTTAAATTATAACCCCCATTTTTTATTGCAGATTCGGATTCTATGGACAAAAATACATAACTATTGCATTTGATGTTTATTTCGAATCCTCGTTTATCACGGTGTAATTGAGCATATTAAATCGATACATATTTCGGCTTTTCCAACGGGATTTTCCCTAATTGAAACTAATTGGGGATAATTTATGACATCAAATTCCTCGTCTTTTGCAATAATAGCGTTTCCTGAAAATCACCCGTGCCGATTATTTCGGTAGTGCTACAGAGTTAAAAATTTGATCCATTTGCTGTAGCGTCACTCCACAGCTTTTATAGAATATCTCTTTCATGACCAATGAGAATGTTCCATAACACAGTAAAGTACACTGTAAAAAAAATTGACCCTTTTGCTGCATCGTCACTCCACCGTTTTTATAGAAAACGATTACTTTACTGTGTTATGGAGCATTCTCATTGGTCACAAAAGAGATATTCTATAATAGCTGTGGAGTGACGCTGCAGCAAATGGGTCAAATTTTTAACAGTGTAGCACTATTGAAATAATCGCCACGGGTGATTTTCAGGAAACACTATTCCTACAAAAGACGAGGAATTTGACGTCAAAAATTCTGCCCAATCAGTTTCGATTAGGGAAAATTCCGTTGGAAAAGCGGGAATATGTATCGATTTAATATGCTCGATTACACCGTGATAAACGAAGATTTGAAATAAACATCAAATGCAAAAGTTATGTATTTTTGTCCGTAGAATCCGAATCTGCAATAAAAAATGGGAGTTATAATTTAAGATTGCAAAGTTGGATTCCCTCTGACCCCCAGGGGGTCGGTTTCGAAGGTCAAATTTGGTATCACAGAGTAGCTTATTTAAAAATATTTAACACGTTTATTTACGTTTTTCAATCTCATATGTATTTCTCGAGTTATTCGGCCGTTTCCAGACTTTTCGGACACCCTGTGTATATATATATATATATATATTAAGTATTTGGACCCCAGTTAGACTTACTTGCTGACCCATGGTCAAATCCTTTAAAGACTGGTGAATTATTTAAACGGTTATGTCTCTGAGTTTTACCAATATTAAGTTGGAATTTTTCGTTTCTGATTCAGAATTAGATTTTAAAAAAAATTGTCACTGGAAATTTTACCCTATGTGGGCTGTATAAAAATTTATTTTGTGTACTTTCTCGAATAAACTACCCATGGAGTTACAATTTATGTCATCAAATTTTGCACTTCTTTTGTGAAACTTTGGAAGTAAAACTTTCCAAGCAATTGGAAGTATATGTTTAGGTGCAACAAGGCTATTGTTTCAATCTTTATGAATCACACTTTATATAGGTAAAAAATGTCTGCTGATTCTATTACAAGAATTTCTTTAATTTGCTTTAGTGTCAGACATTCTTTCATTTCCTCTTGTAACATTGTTTCTAACAAGGGAGCCAACCACTTTTGATGCTGTTCACATTTAGCATTGAGACCTAGTGCACATTTTAGTTCTATAAGAAAATGTTAAAGAACCGATAAATTTTCTCTGTTGAAATAATATTTCATGAAATTTTTTATGCTTTTATTTTTTTGTTTATTTCATGTCAAAAGTTTGGTGCTGCAAAATTTTTGCCTTCTTTATCCCTAAAGTACAATGTGAATTGAATTAAATCAGATTGTGATTTGTTTGATAATTGACAGCATAAGAAATAAGAATTAGATTTTTTTTCTATGCAGACAATAAATGTGTAGATAGCAAATGTTAATGTCTGTTAAAAGCTTTCAAGGTAACTGAAAACTTTTTATTAGTGAAATACAAAAAATGCAAACTATTATCTTTTGGAGTTGAATGGAATAAAGTTTTGAATGACATGTTGTTGTAATTAAATTTTGTCTTTTGTAAAAGAATCATAAAATAAATTAATATTGTTGTATAGTTTAAAAAATTGGCTGTGCCTAATTACATCGGACATTACAGTTTCTAGTTAATTCCCAACCATTACTCACACACGTAAAGCAGCTGTGACATTCAGCTAGAATTGCTGGAAAGCTCTACTTTTGAAAAAAATTTCAACTTTTCCCACTGCAAAAATGTGAATATAATGTTCTAAATTTTCAAAATTGAATTTGTAGATTATTCAAAGAATCTTTAAACTTTTTTCAACATATTATCCATATTATTGACTAATTTATATTTTCAAATGTCTTTCATTTAAAAGAAAAAAAATGTATTACTAGTCCAATAAGTGATTTTTATATTGCATTTTCAGAAAGTTAAATCGAAAACATTATTTGAAAAGAAAAATTTCAGTGATTCTCAAACTTCCTAATATAGGGTAATTATTAATTGAAGTTTATTATACCAGGTCACAATTATTACTTGATTTCCTGTGAAGAAATGAGTATCAGTTTCAACAATGAGTATTTATTGAAAAGTACTAATTGTAGAGTTGCCACAATAGTGCAAAATTTTGGCAAAATATCACCTAATTTGATGATAACATATATGAAGTGATATCTGACTAATTTGTCGAAATTCTCATTTAAGATTTTTATCTGCCTTAATCGTGCTTACTGTAATTTAATTTAAACTCTGCTCGTTTACATTTTCTTTAAAACCTGTAGGGCAGAATTTAAAGTATAAAATAAGAAAGCATGTTTTTTTTATTTTATATTTGTTTATAATAGAGTTCAGTGCACGCATCATATCAGTGTTTTATAACAAAAATGTTTTTGAAAAAAGTAATTGCAATAAAAAAATTAGGTAATATTTTCAAGATTAACATTGAATGGTTATAAAAGTGTGTTTTTTAAATGGTTTTACTTTTATACTTATTACGTATAATTTATGCATCATAACACATAGCTTTTTTTGTAATAGTGAGTATGATTTCATATTCAGCAAACCATTGTGGCTTTTTTTGTTTGTTTATAATTTTTTATAACATTACTTATATGGATTGAAGTATTCAGTTTTTATTTAAAATTTCAGTTTAAGATTTGTATCAAAACTTTATAAATTAGTCTATTCTTATGAATGACTTGAAACAATTTGTTATTGTTTTGTTCATTATTTTTCTTTCTTCTAGCTAGATTAATTTCTTGTTATTGGAGAGGTCATTTAGCCAGAGAACTTCTAAAGAGAAGACGTTGGGCTGCAGATGTCATAAGAAAGTAAGCAATAATTTCTGAATTTCTTGTGTTGAATATTTTGTAGGGGTTACGTGTTTGCTATTTTCTTAACATTTTCCCATTAAAAATTCCTCATTTTTACTTTTTTTCTAATTTAAAGAAAATGAAAAGGTAGTTTTACTCTATTTTGTATTGTAATCTAAAAGGTGAACTAATTTTGCTTTTAGTGATTATTCAATTAAATTACATTATAAAATGAAGATATTGTTTTTACTGCATTATCCATTAAAACAAAATCTCTAACTATGCATAAATAATATAATATTTTAGTAAAATGTTATTGAAATAATATTTTTCAAATAAAATTGTCAAGTGATGTTTTAACAGGGCTTGAAATTCACAACAGGATATCAAGATTCACCCAAAAAATTGTTTGTAAAAATCTCCTATGTAAGAAATTTTTCAAACTTTTTAAGAAATTTATTATGTTGAAGTATGATTAAATGTGAGAAGCAATGCCATGACCACTATAAAATTAGGACCAGGAAAGCTGAATGACACCTAACTGTTAAAAACATACAATATTTGGTTAAAATTAAAAAATACATGTGTATAAAGTTTGATTTTATGAATGGGGGGAGGGTACGAAAGAAAGAAAGAAAAAGCATTGCTATTCTCAATTATTGGCTTAAGATAGCACTTGAGTCTCTCAAAAAGACCTAGTTTATAATGTTAAGTCTATTGGGGCAAGATTTTCAAATATCTCACTCAAATTTTAATATTTTTACATGATTTTTTGCATAGGATAGCTGAGGATGATCTACAACTAGGCTATTTTTTACTTTTTCAATTTTGGTTGTATTTTTTTATATTATGATAGTTTTAATTTCAGAACTGGTTCCAACCTTCTGAAATCTAAAGTACTTTTTTAAGAAAAATCTGAAACCAAAATCAAAAGTAAAACCTAACCCAGTTGTAGATAGCCCTCAGCTATCCTATCCCAGAAAAAAAAAATATTAAAATTTGAGCGAGATGTTTGAAAATAATGTCCCCATAGATTTAACATTATCATCTGGGTTTTTTTCAGTGACTAGTGTGGGCTGTTAAGGGGTTTGTTAGAGGATAATTATAAAATTAAGGATATAACTATTACTTAAGAAAAACATTATTAAAAAATCTCTCAAAGTTGAAAATTTAAAAAAAAAACTCTAAAAAATGCAACTTTTTTTCCATTAAAAATACTCAAAATATTAAACTATCTAAAATATATTAATTCATAATCTAGATAATGATGTTATATGCATGAAAAAAAAAAATTAAGCCATTCCATCAAACAGTTTTTTTTTTAATCTTGGTGTTAGTCATCAAAAATCAAGTTTTGAGAAAATGCGACTTAAAATTGAAATTATATGGATGCGTCTATGAAAGTGTTGATACGTAAATGCTTATAACTCCGTTAAAAATGCAAATATTTTTATGCAGTTTTTTGCACTGAGTTAAGAATTCAATGAATAATCAAATTAGATCATTGAAAAAAAATTGATTTTTTGAAAAGCTTTCAACCCCTGAGCCCCCGTAATCTGATAAAGAGTATACAAAAATTTTTGAAAAGGTTTATTTTAAGAAGTGAATATAAAAGACAATTAAAAAAAAAATTGTATAAAGAATAGTCAATTAGATAATTAATTGTTGAGTATTTGTAATCATATTTTCCATACTCTTTGATTTTTCATAACTCTATATTTCATTCAAATATCAATACAAAGATGTATTTTAATTGGAAATCAGATGCTTAATCTGACCCTGTAAACTGTTAGTTAATATGATTACCATTTTTGGAGTTATAAAGATGTTTCTTTTATGTAGTTTGGTACTATTTGATTATTCTGTCAACCAAAAAAATTATCACCAAACTATAAGATTAAATGCCAATAATGGCTTACAATAAATATCTCATTCACTTGACATTAAACACATTACACATGTTTTTTACCTCATCAAGTGATTCTTAATTCAATGTTTTATTTGTATTTTTATTAGTCTTTTACTAATTTTTTTGTTCTTTTGTTATTTAAAATAAAAATTATGCCAATTAGTATAATTTACAAGTAGTTAGGCGACTTATCTAATTTGTCGAAATTTGTCAGCAGCATAATCAAATAGTACCCACAATTCAGTAATAAAACATTACTGTTTATTTAAAATATTTAAATATACGTTTAAATTTTATTTTGGAATTGCAATGCATTTTATAAACAGTTTATGCATGTTTTATTTTCATATTTTATATTGTGTAAGTATTATGGTAGCCCCCAATGACTGCTTTTTTTTTTAGTTGTTAAAGTATTTCCAAAATATGCATTTAATTTTTAATTGTATGTCTTAAAATCTTATTGAAGCTGAATAAGAATTAAACACTTCAAACAAAATTAAGTATATATTATAGAAAATTTTTGACAACCAAGAAGAAAAAGAAAGAAAAAAAAAAAAAAAAAAAAAAGCATCCTTAAACTGAGTGCACAGAAAAAGAAGTTTAAAATATTAATTTTACAAGCAGATATTTTAAACATATGCATGCATCACACACACAGATTTAAGATTAGTGAGGGGAATTTGAGATCTCGCTGAGGAGAAAAAAAAAAAAAAAAAAAACCTTAAATTTTTACAATGGATATTATGCGATATGTTAATACTTGTTGTTAATTAAAATAAATGTGATATTATAGATATGTTTTTGTCTACCTTCCAAATTGCTCTACATTTCTTTGATTTACAAATATTGGTAATATTTCTCTCCTTAAAAAAATAAATTTGGAATTTTTCACTTTAGGTTTATTAAAGGATTTATTCTCAGAAATGAGCCTGAAAATGAATATAACCAGTTTGTAAGTAAATTTGTGTATTTTTAATTTTATGATAATTTTGAATTGATAATATTCAAAGAACAATAATTTATTCGACAAACAGAATAAATGCTTACTTGCATCATTATTGTGCCAAATTTGTATTTATTCTATATTTCACTAACAAATTTGTTATTTTGTAATTTCAGTTCCAATTTTGCAATTGGTAAATGCTTTAAACTTGCAATTTATGATAAAAATTATCATGTTTTCTGCTTACAAAGTAATTTACTTTGAAATTAATTTGTATTTTTGTGATTGTAAAATGCAATATTTGAGCTATAAGGATGGCACATAGTGAAACTCTTAACTACACAAAATGTATCAAATGCTACCATGATTAAAAAATATCTTTCTTGTTGCTGATTGATTTGTACTGACTTGTTGAAAGATACAATTAATAAATTGATCTGAGAAAATATGCAGAAATGCATCATGTATAGTCGTACAAAAAAGAAAAAAAGGAAACAACTTCTGCTAATTCCTCAACAAATTATCATAGAAGAAAATTACTGGTACTGAACGATTGAAATACTTTTAAATGGTGTATATAAAATTTACTTAGATGGGCCATTTGCATATTAAAACTAACCCTAACTTCTTTTTTTTTTTTTTTCCAATAGCAGTATCCGATTCTAACAGCATAAATGAAATCACCACCCTTCAATTAGCTTAAAAACAAACTTTAATGCAATTTTTATAAGTTTCTGAGAAATTATTTTAAAATTAGCACATTTTAGGGGCTGTACCCAAATTGAAGTTGGATACTCGATTGTTGATCAAGAGCTCCCTTCTTGATCTAGGCATCTTAGATGCCTTTCAAGCATTCATTGAAGACTGCTAGATTATAGGATAGCATTAGAAGTTTGAACATATCTGGTCACTTCAATCGTTGACGGCCCCTTAAACACCATTTTGCCATTTGTTAAGCATAATTTTAAAATTAACTTAAAAGAAAAATTTCAAAATTTTGGATTTCCATAAAACAGGACTTAATAAATCTAAATTCGTAAAAAATTGTAGGTTGCAATTTATAATTTTAATTTCATAATTCATATCATAAAATGATAAAAATTATGAATTCAACATATTTATGCTTGGGTATTTTAATATTCTTGCTACATAGAAAATTATCATGTTAAGAGTGTAATTTCAGGAGATATTAACAAAAATATGAAAATGTAAATTTTGAATATTTATAATTCAATAACTTATCATTCAAATGACTTGAAATTTGGTGTCATGGCATAATTTGAACTGAAGATTTGAAATATCTCATTAAAATTAAGTATTGCCATTGAAAAAAATTAAGTTTGGATTCATTTTAACATGTTGATGCTCTCCTAAGCAAATTTTACATACATTATTTTTAAAGTAGACTTTATTTCCAATCTTTCAGTATCCAAAACTTTCTTTTACAACAATTTTTTGATTAGTTAGTTGGGGGTGTTAATTTTCCTACAACTGTACATTAACAGTGACCAGCTGGTCACCACAGGTTGATATCAAAATCACACATTTCTAAAGAAGGTTTTTAGAGTGATTTTGGATTGCTTCTTGAACCATAAGAATTTTGGTTTTATTTAAATAAATGCTCCTTTAAAAAAAAAAGCCACCAAAAATTTTTTTTCAAACAAAAATTATTAAAATATAAGGTTTGTAAATATGTAAATCTCATAAAGGGGAATAGCTTTTTCATATGTTCTGCTACATGAAATTTTATCCAATTTTTAAAGCAAATACTGAAATTTTGTGGTTGACAGATACAAATCTGCCAAATGTTTAAAAAAAAAAAAAAAAAAATCGTAGTTGTTACGTTTTGAATCTATGAACTACGATACTATGAAAATCGAACTTAAACTATGATTTTTAGTAAAAAACACAAATGCACTTTCTTCCATTTTTTATTCAGTGCATTTCAGGAGTGATTCTGTTCTGAAATTTTAAAACAGTCAATTCCAAAAGATTTTAAAAATTATTCAAAATTCGGTTATTAGTCTGAAAATTGGAACACTAAAAAATGCTCTCAAAGCCAAAAAATAAAAAAAATTAATATGCAAAACAAATTTTTTAATATAAAACCCTCTTAATGGATACTAACCATAAGTGAATTGTTTTCTGTAAAAAATTATACAGGTATTTATTCCTTTCATTAGAAACAGGGGCACTATTTTGAATTTCTTGAGGAAGGAGATTCTTTGGTATGCAGGATTTTAAATAGTGTGTGGTTGCACTCAGAAAAGTCCTTTATAATGAAAAATGCTGTGCTGTATTTCCCCATGCAAACTTTTTTACTATGATTTTCTTTTGCAAGTATATTTTGTATATTTTAAGATTTTGAAATACTATTCTTTGAAATATTAAATGTACACATGAGATAGAAGAAAGTTTTGGGATTGGCACTTCTAAATAGTTTTAATTTTATCTTCAAGTTTTGTTTTTGTTTAGTGTGTCAAGTTTTTTGAAAACTACTGATTTCAGATGCATTCAGTTAAAAAAGAAGAAAAAAAAAAAAAAAAAAAAAAAAACTAGTTGTCATTTTCAGTATTTATTTATAATATATCACATCACAATTTATGGTGTACTACCCAATATTTAATCCAAAAATTTCAATCTGAGTATAAAAAATATTTTATAAAAATACAATTTTACTTGAATTTAATTGCCACATTTTACTTTCAGAAATGTTATGAATACAAAAATATCTTTAAAACGTGACTGCTAGTATTATAACAATTGTAAGCTATTACCCAGTATAACGTAAAAAAAAAAGACAGTTTTGCACAAAAGTTTTGCTATCCTATTACCTCCAAAGAGGCGGTGAAAATGCAAGATTAAATTTTTACCTAAATGTAACTTGGGGTAGTAATTTAGCATCAGCACCAATCGTTTCTGTACAATGACCAAAAAAAAAAAAAAAAAAAGGCTTTGAGGAATAATTTTAGATTAAAAAAGTGCCAAAATAAAGTTTACTTTACTTAACGTTAAAAGTTTGTCCTTTTAAAATTTACAAATAATTATATTTCTTAATACCGCAAAAAGTAATTGCCTATGAATAACATTTATATTCATGTTTCTGTGTAATGCCAATGTGATATTGATGATGAAACCTGTAAAATAAATTCCCATTATTTGCAGATTTATTAACTAGTAAACAACCGACGATTCTTATTTTTGTTGCTATTTCATTATCCCACTGACAAAAAAAAACTGTCGACAAACTATAAGAAAATGCCAATAATGGATGATCCTAAATGCCGCATTCACTTGATATATAATACACGCTAGGGTGGTCCTTAAAAGTTGGTAAAAAAAATTTTTCACGATTTATACCGGGGCACCCTGTCATTTTGTTCTACTCATTAAAAAAGAATGATAGCAATTTTTCAAATTTTTTTCCATGATTTTAGGTGTTGCTACCACTATTTAAAGTTTAGACTTATTCAAAAATATATTGAAGGAAAATACATAATTATTCTTAATAACAAGTAAATATATTTTTATTAAATATTCAGTAAATTCTACAGCAACTACATTGTTATATACATTTAAAGAAGAAAAATCTATCATTATTATAAAATCTTTACATTTACTCTTTTTAAGACATCAAAGTAAATTTTTTAGTCTCTGGATATTTGCTTCAAAAATGCTTGACTAACAACAATAAGAACTGTTTTTGTTCTTCATCTTTATATGAAGTTTATTGTATTCCTCAATAAGTGCTACCCCACGTTCAGCTACTTTTTACTGAAGCCGCAAAAGCCTTATGAGTTTTGTAAGATCAATTTTTATTCCAATTTGTCACATCTGTTTTAAAAAAGTCTCAAGTTAATTTCATAATTAAAAAAAAAAAAAAAAAACCTCAGAAAGTTATTTGTTGCAAAATCTTGCAAGTTCTTTTTGAGAATGTCATCAGGATCAACCCGTGCACATTTCATTGGTTTCTCATTTTCCAAAGCACACGCCATTTTTCTTTTAACTTTAAATGAGACATTGTCATTGAAAAATGCACAAGCAACTAGTTTTTCTGACAAGTACCACAAATGTCCTAGGAATTTCTTCGAAGCAAACAAAGAAATGTCTTTATTTACATTTTCGTACTCTTTCAAGTTTTTAAGGAGCAGTGAATCATTTATAGGCACACAGGGCTCGAAATGGAAAATTTCACGAACCGGAATGCTATTTCAAAATTATAATGGAAAATTTCACAAACCGGAACGCTATTTTTCAAAGTTATTTTTGACTATTTTTGTTGTTAAAGTATAGCTAAATTTATTTTTAACTTGACAAAAACAATTTTTTAAAGTTGCATTGAACAGAATAACCTATATACATGTAAAATAATATGTTTGCAAGACAAAAAACGGCAATTTTTTTTTTTTTTTTTTTTTTTTTTTTTTTTTTGTCGGTAAGCAACATGCAGAATGTAAACGGTCCATTTCTTCAGTAAGGCCAAAATTTCACCTGTTTCCATCTCCATTATATCAAAAAATTAAATTTTAAAAGTCTGGATGTGAAGACAATTATTCAGCAATATAAGTTTAAAAAGGTTGTTTTTTTACTTTGCCGGTTACAACATGCGGTATGTAAACAATTCCATCTCCGTTATAACAAAAGATTAAAATAAAAAAGTTTAAATGTGTGTGTGGACTGTCATATTTATTTAGTAACCAAAGTTTAAGATTGGATGTTAGTTCATTGAAAGGTTTACAAGTGCTGAATGTAAACATACCAGAAGCCGTCAACAATTGTTTATCATTGCGCATACCTCTAACATAGAATGACAAGCTTGTAGCAAGAACTTCTCCCATATGGCATCTCTACTAACACCAGTTCTTTTTGCAACGTGCAACCCCTCCCGCTGTCCGTCACTTATTCGGAGAAGGAGTGGAAGAGAAAATTTTTCGCTACATGAAAACTAATAAATGAATTCGCATCTTATATTTTTAAACTATTAATTTAATTTTGGACTAGGAATAAATTCTCTAAAATGAACATAAAAATTCATTTTATTTTAGGATTTTTTTGCAGTAAAAGATTAAATTATATTTCGGACTTGGATTTTTTCTAAATCTTCATTAAAATAGATTTATTTTAAGCTTAGTTACTTATTAAGTTTATACAACTTAAACACAAAGTTAAAAAATTTTTCATATGGGCAGAGAATAAAAAAAATTTTATCTTTTTTTTTCTAGTGGCATGAAGAATTAATGACATTTCTTCTTAATTTCAGAGACTATGTCTTTAAAAAGGTCACTACAATTCTAAATTATCAGCAAATAACAAAATTTAATGTGATAATAAAAGAATTAAAATGTCATGCATTATATTTTATCTCGATATATTTTAACTCTGAAATGTATTTTCTTATTTTAATTCTATATATTTTAACTCTTTGAAATTTCTTCCTCTTTTACAAAATATATTATACATCTTTTAATTAATATGCATTTCTTGCAAATAAAAATAAGACAATTTTTTTATTAAAATAATTACTACCGTAGAGAAAAATGTTCTATTAAATTCTTTATTATTTATATATATATATATATATATATATATACCGGGTGTCCCAAAAATGACTGATGGATTTTAAAATTCAATAACTTGCAAACGGTGACAGCTATTTAAAAAATTTTTGCAGGAGGGTTATGTTTAATGTAAGGAGTTTTTTTACCGTAATCTTTTATTTTAGTTCGCATCTCAAACAATAGGTGGCGCTGATGGCGATTGAAGGCCAGGTGATCAGTGCTGAGTGAAGCGTCGACCTGGCCTTCAATTGCT
The DNA here is from genome assembly GCA_964019185.1 of Maratus speculifer. NCBI lineage: Eukaryota > Metazoa > Arthropoda > Arachnida > Araneae > Salticidae > Maratus > Maratus speculifer. The sequence continues at coordinate 182,544,905 of OZ025296.1, read as the reverse complement.
GTCAACGCCACCTATTGTTTGAGATGCGAACTAAAATAAAAAATTACGGTAAAAAAACTTCTGACATTATACATAACCCTCTTGCAAAAATTTTTTAAGTAGCTGTCACCGTTTGCAGGTTATTGAATTTTAAAATCCATCAGTCATTTTTGGGACACCCGGTATATATATACTTATATCTATTAAAGTACTTAGCCGAGTATGAAAAAAGAAATCCAGTTTTTATCAAAAGGTATAAAAAGAAATAAATTGAAATTTTGGCCACAAACACAGAAAATATTTAATATCAAATCAAACACATGAGAATTTACCTTAAAGGAATGCCTTACATAAAGAAAATAAACAATAAGTAAAAATGACAGGATAAATATTAACATTAAATTCTTAGAATGGGGGCAATATATACTTGTTTATAAAGTCCATATATAATTATAAATGTTTATTTAAGTACGTAATTGAAAAGTTAACCGGATATTAAACTGATAAAAATGAATTAAAATGAATTAATATATATATACCTGGATCTGTCCAAACTTTTTTCACAGGGTTCTGTATTTCATGAAAATCATAAATGGTGCTTTCACTTGTAAAAAAATCAAATCATAACTTTCTGAATTTTAAATTAGCAATAAAATTCCTGTTTAGACAACTGAATTTTAACAAAGTCCTCTAGCAAACAATGTACATAAATGCATTAAAATTCGACACAAAATTATATGTATACATACATATTTTATAAATATAACTACATAACATCCTTTTGTTTTTTGGCAACTCTTAAGTGTTTCTAGTCGGGTTAAAGTTTTTTTTTAAGATGATCAAAATTGAGAAGGGATCATTTTTGATATGGAAAGTTTTTGTAGGAGTTCTTTTATATAACAAGAATTTTCTGGAGAGTCCTGCTGATGAAAATTTTTTTAACGGATCTTAAGGACAGAAATTTTTCTCAGAAAATCCTGTATTATCAAAATCTTAAAGCAGTTTCCAAAGATACTCAAAAGTAGTATCATCTTTTAGTTCTCTTTTTCTGCTGTTTGTGTCATCCGCTAAATGAAGACCTTTTGCTAACCAGGAATGAATGTAATTTTCTGGTTTAAACTGAAGTAATGGTGGTCTAAGAGCAGAGCTGCCACAGTATTAATGGAGAGCGAACATCTCAATGGTGTCAATATCTCATTTACAGCACTAAAATTTCTCTCACATTCACTTGTTGAAACTGCAATTGTTGATACAGCTTTGAAAAGAGGTTTCAAATCTTCGGGAATTTGCTTTTCATCTGTTTTAAAATGCCTAAATCCCCTAATGATTTCTTTTTCATCTAATGTGAATAGCTTGCACAATGTACGAACATAACCTTCCCCATATGTTATCTCTACTTTTCCGTCATCATTCTTTGGCCATGTTTTTAGATCAAATACTTATAAATGTTCCAAATACTTGCTATATGTGTTTTCATTTTCTATGTGTTCTGTTTCAGTTCGTGCAGCATGTGACGATCTAGTGGTCATCATTCTATCTCGAAGATTATTCACTAGAGATCTGTAAAATTGACCTACATTAACTGCCTTCATGGTAGCTTCATGAAGACGAACTCCTTTAAAATTAGTTACATTTAAATCAGTCGTCACATTTGACAGCTGAAGACCATAATCTTTGACCATAGAGTCTAATACTCTGACTTGTTCTAACTGCCTTATCAGCATCGATGAGAGTAATATCTCTTCTCTGTAAAAATAGAGAAATTTCTGCCAGATCTTCCAAAGCATCAGCCATCATATGAAGATTTTTTACGAATTCTACATTTCTCAACTTTTTCTGTAACCCTTTATATTTACATCTCTCTCTTTCATCTCTTGTAAGGTCATTCGGGGCTTGAGTAAAATGTTTGCAAAGAGCAAAGTAATTATTTACTACAGCATTTAATGTTCTTCTGCTGGGTGATACCCAACGCACAGTGAATACCTTCCCTATTTTTAATAACTGTATGTTAAGTACTGCAGCTGCTTCTTTCAGTTTTCGCTGATTCTTTGTACAAAGCATACAACTTATCAATAAATATTTTGAAATTATTTATCCCAGATACTTTATTAATTGTATCCGAAACAGCAAGTTCTAACCGATGGTTAGCGCAATGCCAGGTTATCATATTTGGAAATTTTTGTTTCAATAATGTTGCTACTCCAGCATTTTCCCCCAACATTACCAATTCTCCATCACATGCAAATCCTATAAAACATTCTTTTAGCAAATGTTCATCGAAACCATGCTTATTCAAAGTGTTCAGCAATTGTAACGTAATATTATTTGCTAAGGTGTCTTGCAGTTCAATCAAATCAAGATTGAAAACATAAGCATCATTAGGAAAATCACCAAAAAATGTCCTGAGGACAATAACTAAGGTAGAAGATTTACTTAATGTTGTCGATTCATCTATTACCACAAATACTTTTTTCGTTTAGATGTTATTTCTTCAAAAAAATTTTTCTTCATTTCACATGCAATATGTATTGCAATTTCTGCACATGTTTTATCAGAGTGCAAAATATTTCCCATTGATATTCCATTTAATCTCTGTAAATCAACGTCAACTGGAAAATCGACAAATGGTCTTTGTTGTTTCACAATTTTATACACAGTCCTAAAAATCTTTTCTGCATTCGAAAATTGTGGTTTGTGCATATTTTCAATGTTGTTATCAATTTCTTTTTTAGCTGATTTTTCCAAAATTTCTGCAGCTTTTTTATGTCAATCACTGTTTTTGTATTCGTATATCTTTTCTCTCAAACTCGATTGTATCGAGCCTGCTGTTTTACCACTCGGCGTGACAGAACAATTTTGCCACACTTTCGAAAGTCTTAAATTTTTATCACTAAGTACTCCTAAATCTTTTACTTTTCTGCAGATTAAACAACCTAATCCACCGTTGTCTACAATTAACCAAGTATTATTATCTTTCAATCTCTTTGATTTTTCTTCTGTCAAAAAGTCTGGCAATTCAACGTTTTCACTTGGTACATTTTCTTCTGGATTAAATTTCTGATTTTTGGCTGGTGGAGTAGCTTCATCTGTTTTGCAATCATTTTCTCTACTTGTTCTTGCTGCAGTATTTTCAGTTTCAGAAAAAGTTTTACTGCTACCGTCAGTCTTAACAAGCCAATTTTTTAAATTGCTCATTTTATTTGGATTAGGCAGCCTGAGTACTCATAATATTTGAATTTATAGATCTTTTTTAGTTAGTAATCATTTTATCAGATTTCTCTAATAAGCCACATTTATATTTAATTATGCGCATAATAAAATTGTAAAAACGATGAAAAACAACCGTACTGATTAATGCTCAGTTATGCTGGTCTATTAAATCTATTAAATCTGATTATTAACCACAAAAAGAACATCAAAAGAATATCTGATCACAAGAAAAATAACATTATGTGACAATCAAATCAACGGCTAACTCGCTAATGCATGTTTTTCATACATGGGGAGAGTTCAGATATCTCCCTTATGAGTCATTCATTTAGAGTAGGAAATATCGCAATTGCTTCACCGCTGCTGCAGCGGGCTTGGCATAGCACATGCTTTGTGGGGTGTAGGGTGTGGCTTGCCACAGGGTTGTTAAGTGCATATCAGCACGTTTTAACTATCATTTTTTTGGATGAAGCTGAAACGGAAAGTAAATAATGTTTTTTGGGAACTGTAGCAGTGTATTTTAATAATATCACGAATTGGAACGATATTTTGCATAATTTCATGAACCGGAATGATATTTTTCATAATTTCACAAACCAGAACATCGTCCCGGTTTGCTCTGGTACATTTTGAGCTCTGTAGGCACAGAACAAGCAGATGGTGCCTGATACCCACTGTGAATGTAGATTTTTACCAAAAATGAGCAAACTTGACAAACTCCAGATTCTTCGTGCTTAGAGAGTTTGAACCTATAACTAAATAAATAAATCTTGAGCAGGTAAATGGCCTTTGCCATCCACCGACTCTATGCAAGCCACCAGGGGCTCTAAAGTGAACATCTCTTTCAGGTACTCCTAGGAAAATGATTGCAAATGCTAACAGTTCTTTGTAATCATCCCTTGGTTGAAAATCATTAAGTTGATTTTGTGCAAACTCTATGATTTCTGATGCATTTTCTGCTGTTTTTTCATTAATAAAATTATCTGTTACGGAAGTCTGAGATATGTCATGATCAATAGAGTTCCACAAAATTTTAAATAGTTTATATAAGAGTATGTCTGGTTCGTTTGGAACCGAGTCACTTAACAACAACAGCCTCCAGCATAATCTCCGCGATGTGATGACGACAAATCAACCAAAGCATTTCTTCCTTTATTTTCTGTTCGAAAAGAACACAAGCTCCTCTTGATAACCCAGAATTTACGTAAGTTGTATCAAAACACATAGATTTTACTTGCTCTGTAATTCCCCATGACTCGAATGTTTTGTTAACAGCAAAAGATATTGATTCACCTGTTCCTAACTAAAGTTTTGGAACTGCAAGTAATTGGTCAATATTTTTACCAGAAGTAATAATTGCTAATCTATAAACAGTTTCAGATCTTGAAATATCTTCTACAATTTTGCCATCCCAGTGAACAGTCAATAGAACACTTGCCATTTTTTTTTTTTTCAGCTCTGCTTGTTTGACTTTTTATTCTAAGGTGCCAAATAGAGGATTTGTTAGCATTATAATTGGCAGGATCACAACCCACATGTTTTAGTGTTGTAGTCAAAACAATAGCTGCCTTTCTATTACTTAACTTTGCTGCATCAAGGCTTGCAGCTACTGTATTGTCCAAAATGTTCATTCTACCTCTTTTTTTAGGAGGTGGATCACTGTGAGAGCATGAAGCTACTTCCTGATTGGAACAAGTTTCATTATCACTTGAGCTTGCTGCTTCTTCAAATATGTCTGAGAGAATCGATGCTTGTTCAAAAAGCAATGATTTGTTTATTCTTCAGGCTTTTTCATTTGTTCAAAACTTTATTTTTTCTTGATTGATTCCATTGCTATTTTTACAAAACGTTTATCAAGATTTCCTATTTTACAAGGTCTTTCTTTTTGTCTTTGAGCAAGTAAAAATTCCTTATCCTCTTTGATTTTTATCATATTAAGGGCATTCGCGTGTGCAATATAAAGATCGCCCAAAGCCATCTTCCAATCCTCTTCTTTTTTTTTCCTCAAACCTTCTGAACGTTTTGATTTGGTTTCTTTGTTCTTTTTAAGTTTTTGCCATTCTTTAAATAGTCTTTCAATTTTATCAGCTATATGTCATTTCAATCTTGTAGGAATGTTAGCTTTTCCCCAAACTTTAAAGACGTCTCTTGCAGCACAGTGCACTAAATTTCTAATATTTAACTGAAGCTCTTTTTTGTAATAGAAAAAAAGACTTAGCAAGTATCTTTTACTTGACAGCTTTGTTTGGCTTAAAGATGATGAAATTTGACCAACCACCAGATATCTGTAGATTTTCTTGTTACGATAGATACTTAAGTGTTAGCTGCCATGCTGTTTCATTTACCAAATAAAAATATTTGTATATAAAATCAAGATTCATAAAACATACAAAAAAGGGTTAATTATTATTATTATTATTATTTTTATTGATTTTTAAATTGATTTAAGCAGTAATTTATGTTAAATTATTTGACCCGTCGGCATTGCTCTTGCCCATTAAAAAAACACTCAAAAACTCGAATATATTTAAAAACCGCTGAAAATTAAAAAAATTCAGCATGAATATCAGGAAAAAATTGAACCATTCGACAGTCTATACAGCCTAATGTCATACTATTATAACTCAATTTCGCGATGACTATGGATATGTATTAACTTAAAAATTCGACTAAAAAGATGTCAAATTTTCTAATTTTTCAAATATTCAAACATTGGTAGCGACCCTTAAAATTTGTTTCAAAATTCTGAAATTTTTTTGGAGGTCTTTTTTTTTTATACATAGAACAAAATAAAAGGGTGCCTCATACAAATTTTAAAAGTTCATTTTTAAGGACCACCCTAATACACGCATTTTTAGCATCATTGTCAGCAAATGATTAATTTTTTTATTGAACATTACATTTTTTTATTTAATGCTTTAGAAATTTATTTGTTGCTTATTATCTAAAATATAAAATGTATCAATTTGTATAATTTGGCATACAGTTTGGCGATTTGTATAATTTGACAAAACTGGTCAGTGGGATAATCAAGTAGAATTCAATTTTTACACAGTCTTAAAACAATATAAATAGTTCAGTATTTCTTTTCTGCTAGTGTTTCCTAAGGAAATAAAAAGTTCAACAAAAAATAGATATAAGGAAAACATAAATAAATCAAAAAGTTAACACATTTTTAATAGAATTATTGGCAAATCTGCAAATAACTCATGTCCAAGCTTAAAAATCAGTGTCAGTGAAATAGATTGTAATTCTTTGACGCCATATTATGCTGCTTTCTGTATTTATTCCTATTAATGCTTCTTGTATTGTTGACAAATGTTTGAAAATATCAGTTTATTCCTCTATGATGTTATATTCATCTTATTTTTAATTCGTAAAAAACTTATTTCAATTTTATTCATGTGGAAATATTTTAACTGAAAATTAATAACTGTAGATAAAATATTAATACTGCTTTTTAATTTTTTGCAATGTTACTGTTTACTTTTGTTTATACTGGATTTGGATATTAAGTTGATAGAAATAACAAATTAATGACAGTGCCAAAAAGTCATATGCCAAGCATTCGTTAATTCTACAGTTTAACCATGAAAAAATTCCCAGGACTTGAATTTGAAGGCACTGTTCTGCAGATTTATTAGTTTCATTAAATACCAAGGGTGAAACAATATCATTTTTTACTATTATTCTCAAATACTATTATTTTTGAAAACCTTTATTCACTTTAATTTATTTTGATTTTATTTGAACATACAAGTCAGAGAAATTTAAAAAATGTGGTATTGGTACAAAATCCCAGCATGAATGTCATATATGTACAGGGTTTGCCGTTATTTTTTTCTGATACCAATGTGTCAGAAACCTCACTTTCGAATACCAGTTACATATATATTTTTAATTTATTTTCTATTATTTTGTAAGGGAAATAACAATAAATAGAAAAAGGTTTAATTTACTTATTTTCTGTTTCTCTTCAGTTAGAAGCTTCTTGACCCATTAATCAATATTTGAAAATGTCTTTTTATTCTAAAAATCATTCATCATATTTTTAATGCTTTCTATAAATGATTTTTGTCTTGGTACCAAATATTTCAAAATCTCTGATTTATTTCCAATATGATGTCATAAATATAAAATTTTAATTTTCACAAAAAAATTTTGAATTTATGTAAAATTGATTAAATATTACAGGAAATATGTCTATTGACCTTTAGATTTTTTTGATTGGAAGAAATTTATTTTACACAATCAGGTGCTTTGAAGAAATTGTGAAAGCAGGTACAAAAGGTCAGAAAATGTCTAGGAAATAACTCATTCGATGTTAAATGCTGTATTAAAATAACATTAAGGAGTCGCACTAGAAATAAATAAAGCATGGCACTGATATATCATGCTTTATCAAAACAGTTTGTATAAATTAAACATATTTATAGATATACTAAAAATTTTTATTTTCACAAGTTTATTGGCAATTGCAAATATGAATATAGTGAGGCAATGATGGGGTTCAGAGACGCAGAACCTCCTAAAGAGATGTACATTTTTATTCTGGAGAATTTTAACAATAAGCAGTTGAGAAAAATAATTACATGAAATCATGTTTAACATAATAATTCTTTACAATAAGATTGTTTTTAATACTTGGTAAATCATATACGATGAAAATGAACATTCGAGAAAACATTTTAATCCTAGAAGCTATGTTCGAGAAGTTCATGCATGTTTTCTTTAAATTATAGTCCAGATTTTATTTTTCTTTCTATTTTCACAATCACACACATAGAGTTGAACATACACTATTTACATAAACAAATATGTACTTTTTTATGTACATATTTGTTTATGTAAATAGTGTATGTTCTTCCTCACTTCGTAAATTCGAACAACTTCTCATTTTTGAAAGAAAAACAAAACATTGTATCACCGGGTTTTCAATTGTCGACTCAACGGCGTCTAAAATTATAGTCTTCTCTTGGTTCACACGTGATTTGTAATAGTATATACTTAGAAATAAAATAATGTAAATAATCTAATATTAAATTGCAGATTTCAGATTTTTAGATATTGTGTGAAGTAAAACAAAAAATAAAATAGCTTACAAAATTGATGTAGAGGCCCCTGATCTAGAGATTTAGTAGTTAAAAAATTTCTCTGGACAATTCTGGAATGAATTCTATGACAATTTCTGGTGAAATTGATTATTATAACCATATGCGCCATTATATCTAGAAATTAGTGAATGGAATTTCAATGAGTGTGTTTAATCATATTTAATAAAAAGCTTCAGTATACTCTTCAAATCTGTTACAGAAAGTTATGAGAATAAGTAACTGTTTCAAATAATCTTAAAAGTAAAAATTAGATTAAAAAAAAAATAAAAATTAAATATGTCTAAATTTTTTACTGAAACATTTTCATAGTGACTGAGCATGAATTCTTGACTTGGCCAAGGTGTAGAAGTTGCTTTTGGAACAGTAAATATTTAAAATTGGAAAAAAAAAATAATATTTTGAGGTATTCTATATTTCTGCTATCTTTTATTTCATTTGATATTAAATACTAAGAAAACAATAGTAGATGTCACAGTTAATTTATAGTTGGTGCTAAATTACAAAATTGATATCTTTGCGTAAATTTTAAAACTTTTTATTGTATAAACTATCTGCTTTAAGCTGCTTAATAATGTGTTATAAAATTTGCTTATATACAACATTTTCATGCAGTTTTTATGGAATGTAAAGTCAGAATTTCTGAAACGTCTTGCTCACAATCTCCCTACTTCTATTTTGGACAATTCTTGGCCTCCTTCACCTGCATCCTGTAGAGAGGTAATGTAATTTTTTTTTTTCCACTGTATAATTTTCTTGTCAGTTTATATGATAAGCATTAATGAAATCATTTTAGTATAAAAAATATTTTCATTGACTTTGACTTTGCATTTTAAAAATAGTCATATCAGGATTTTTGAGATGTGACAAAATTTGCAATATATGATTATCGTTATGTGTTATCTGTGCTAGGAAGAATACACTATGTCATTGGTAGTGTTAATAATTACCGATGCCTTTTCTTTCTACATTGATGTTACATGTTTAATATTATATAGTTGCCTTGGTAAAATCATTTGCAGAAGTATTTATATTTAATTATATAATGTGATACAATGTAGATGTATACAAGGGCATTTTGATATGTCATTGAAATGAAAAAACCAATATACATACCAAAATGCATTTTATTTTTTGATATAATCTCCTTTTATAATGATACATTTTTCCCAACAATCTAACTTTTTTAATCCTTCCAAAAAATAAGATATTTCAAACTGTTAAAAATAGGCATTTGTGTTATTAATGATCTCAGAATTTGATAGAAATCTCTTTCCACCAAGCCATTTTTTTAAATTTAGAAAAAGAAAAAAGTTACTGGGAGCCAATTCAATGTTAGAAATATTATATTTTGCTAATATTTAACTTGTATGAGTAAGATTAGCACCTCTTTTAATTTATTTTATAAATTCGATCAATATAAGAAAATAGGTAAGTAAAAATGATTTATATTTATATTATTTATGTCAGAGTAACCTGGATTCATGGCTCTATTATATGAAGTATCCATTAAAGAGATACTTTCTATAATGTATGGTTTTCATTGGCACATACACACATAACACCATTTGAAGAGAAAATAGCTACAATCTTGATTAAATATGTGGAGCTGGCATAAAAAAAAAAGCTTATTTTAGTATAGTAACATTTTCACATCTATTGAATATACAAGTTAAACATTATTATTAATATAAAATACAAAAAATTAAGAGTTAAATGTTTATACAATAACAAAGATTTCTAACAGTTAATTTCACTCATACATCTTTGTAAATTGTTATATCATCAGAAATGGAACAGTCATCTTCTTTTAATCTTTTTAAAATGTTTAGTTGACTATTTATTTTATTTGGCATAAATGCAGTCTGAATTTATGATTATAATTTTAAACATGTGCTGATTTGTTTATATTTGAGATTTCACTTTTCATCATAAATTTCACTATTTAAAATTATGACTTCTTTTGTAATCGTTTTAATGAAAATCTTAAAAATATACATTTTCTGGATGATGTTGATTTTACAATATTTTCAATTGTTTATTGAATGAACTTTCTTACTTCTATTTGATCTGCTATATGTTCAAACGAAGAATCTTTTGTGAAATTATGTAAAATTATGCATAAATTTTGATTGTGTTGAACATATTTATGCTAAAAGATATATCTAAAAGGGGTATTACCAATTTTTTAAAATTTATTAATCTTAAATAGCATTAGAAAAGGCAATGAAAGACAGTAAATATCTATGAATGTTATATATGTATCCTACATAGTAAATAAATGTCATGATGGCATTTATTTACTATGTTTAAAAATGTTAGGAAATTGTTAGTAAAATGTTAATTATGTTTAATGGCATTTTAAATTTTAAAATCATAATATATGCAAAAAAAAAAAATAATAATAATAATAATAATAATAATAATAATAATAACGATATTGGAAAAGAGGAAAAATGTGATGGGAATAATAGCTACTTAAATTGGTAAAGATGAGAATCTTGAAACGTTTCTTGTGTTAAACATAGAATGAAAATTTATTTAGTGTTTAAAGTTTTTCCACCAACATTTAAAAACTTACAAAGATGAGTTGCTATTTGTAAAATACTAAATGTAAGTCACTCTTCGTGAAATTTTGTGAAGATAAAACTACAGATTATATAACACTTTACTTTAACAATGAGATAATCTGAAAACAATGACAAAACTCTTTTTGGCACAAAGAAAAAGGTATATAGCTTCATTTTATTTGTAGAATTATGTTAAAAACACATTTCTGACAGAAGATTCATTTCTTTCAACCCTTTATCAACCAACAATACTTATAAGTACCATAAAAATTTCTTATTATAAAATTCTTTTGATACGTCAATTAGTTGTAATACTGTTTAGAATGAGTTACAGATACATTTACTTTATTTTGTTCCAAAAGCATTATTGGTTACACAAAACAAAAATATTTTTAAAAGGATGATTTCTTTTGCTTTTGCATCTTTTCACCTTTTTGGCGCTGAGGGAGGGGAATGAGGATTTTACGTTATTTTACGATTATTTAAAAGATTAAATTTTCTGTTTGGTTTTACAGTATATTAATTTCTAGAGAATTAATATTGCTGGTTCACTTTTTTCTAAGGAGAATATTATTGTGCAGATCATTTGTTATGTTATTTTATTCATAGTATTTTTTTTTTTTTTTTTCTGCAGTAAAAATAGTATTGAATTTGGACGTGTTGTATGTAAAATGTATTTTAACGGTCTAGCCAAGAAAACTTCAGGGAAAAGTCAGGGAATTTTTAAATGGAAAATCACTAGCCACCCTGTGTAAAATACGCTCACCATCTTAGATTTCACTTATGTGTGTTGTGCATTAATAACACATTTACTTGTTAAATAATATTCAAATAACATTTTATTTTTGTGTAGAAAAATATGTAGACAAACATTATAGTTTACCTTGATGCTAAAAAAGTTTGAAACTTTATAGTGGCTGCTAACTTTGGTTAGTTATAAAACTGAGCCACTGGCCACTGACTACTGCTTACTCAATTTCCCAGTTTTCACCTATATGTACAATATGTACTAGGAAATGATATTTAAGAGAGGGGGAAAAAACTTGATTTATAAATAAGCAAAAAAAAAGTTTAAACAAATAAACAAAACATGTTTATTTGGTTTTTTTTTTTTTTTTTTTTTAAGATAAGTCCCCCCCCCCCTTTTTTTATGTCAACCCTAATCAAAAGTTAATTAGTCAAATTTATATCTAGTTAGAAACTTACATTATGAAATTTTACATTGTTAAATCTTGATATTGAAGATCTTGTCGTTTTTCATCTATGCGAGAATGTTATAATTAGCTACATATATTGATTTTGGCCTTTCTTTTCCCCATAATATTAATAAGCTTTTAAAAGAATTAAGCACAATATTTTATTTTGACAATTTTGGTTTTTTCTTATTTGGTAGTACGCCCATAATCTGTTTTGATAGAATAGTGTAATTTTTTAAACACAATGGTTAAAAAATTAATATAAAAGCTGCTCAATATTAAATAATAATATCATAGATTGTAAAAAATCTAGTAAAACCAATATTAAAGCAGGTTTTATTGGGTTTTTAGAGTGGGTTTTTTTTTTGGGGGGGGGGGGGGGTTAGTGGATTTTTTGCAACCCTGAGCAAAGTCAATACAAGGTTAGGAATCACTGCCTTAAAGACACAGACTGTTTGGACATACATAATGACACAGGCAATGTACATTATGTACTATCGACTTTTAAAACCTAGATAACAAATTTTGATGATATATTTGTGTAATGCAATGCCAAGTAGCAGAATAAAAGCAATGAATGACAAATTGTTAAAAGCAGACTAATTTAATTAGAATTAATCATATAAATATTATGGGATTTGCAACTAGTTTAAATTGAATGGATCTCTCAAAGCACTTCCCGTGTCTTTATTTTAATAAACAGGTTTTTACCTGTTTTTAAAAACATGACACAGATCAAGGCTACATTGCAACTTTGCGAACTCCTTTCAAAGTGCGCTTAACACATCTAATTTTCTTTAATGTTCACAGGTTGCTATTAAATCTATGTTCATAGTAATTTGCTCAGACTAATCCTTCAGAGGGAAGTCCTAGTAAAATTTTCATCCTTATTTTATTGTTCCTCCTTTTCATAATTTTTTTAATCTGAAGGAGACAACAAAATAAACCCCTAAATTGTAACTGTTTCACTTTTTTTTTTTCAGACTGCAGATAGTAAAATTTTTATTTTTGGGTTTTTTAGGCTTCGATAGTTGGATTTTCTGGTTTTGTGGACACGAAATTGTAAAATAATAAAGCAGAAAATTTAATTTTCTTGTTTTTTAAATGTCGTTGCTGAAATAGTGAGATTTTAGCTTTATTATTTTATATTCTGTTATTATTTATTAAACAAGATACACTAGTATATTAACCAGCCCAGAATTGGAGTCGTTAAAATATTCTGGAGTCTGCCGTTTTTCCCACTGACTCTCCAGCTCTGCTACTAGATCCCTTCTATTGTATCACAGAATTGTGTAATGCATTTTGAAGTGTGCATTAAAAAAAAATTTCTTTATAGATTTTAAACTTTGAAACAGCAAAATCAGGGACACCCCCCCCCCTCGCTATAATGTATCCCCTTAGAGCCACAGAAATTCCTCCCAGAGAAAAATGTTTGAATTCAACTGTGCCTATTTCTATGTATTTTCTCAATTTTCTTAATTACACTAACCACCATTTAAATGAATGAAGAATATTTTGAACAGAATTTGATTTGCTAAAATGATAAGATTAAAAATATATATAGTTTTGTTTTAAACGATTTGATTCATAAAAATGAAAATTACTGTTTTCCTTTTTTACTTTGGAGAAAGAGTATAAGATCACACTTATCCCCATCCTTCTGCTGCACCACTGATACAGTTAAAATTGCTGAGAAATCCACCTGAAAAGAAATCTTTGATCGCTTGCAATTGCTTTTTCGTAGATTTTACTGCATAAAACCTGTGAAAATACAGCTTGCTTATAACAAAAACCTGTGTTAAATGAAAAATTACTGGTGTTGCTGAAAGAATACTATTCAGTTACACCTGCTAAGAAAGAAACTTGTCTAAAACAGAATTTGTCATCTTCCATTTATATGATGTCTTCTTAGGAAGTTTCACCGTATGCATAAAAATTTAGACTCTCCTTCCACTCCCACTTACAACACTTTCTCCTGAAAAGAAATCCTGGCTGTGCCTTTGCCTATTTCTCAAAACTTTATTTAAAATTTGATTTTAGTAAATTATAATTCATTCACTAAACTGATCTTTTATTTCTCTTTTTTTTCTAGGCATCTCAGTATTTAAGAAAACTTCACAAATCCTGGCTAGTGCATAAATATATTAAGAAGTTAACTCCAGAACGAAAATTTCAAGTAAATTTATTCTCTTATTTTACAATACATTTCTTATTTTGTACTTTTTCTGTATTTTTTTTTTTTTTTTTTTTTTTTTTTTTTTTTACATACAGGTTATTTTCTCATTTTATAGTTTTAAATCCTGAATTATTCATTTAAGAAATTACCTGTTGAAAATTTCTGTGTATACCTAGACTAGATGCTTAAACTTATTTTAATTCTTTATGAACTTATTAAAGATAATGAAAAAATTAATTTTCAATTTTGATTCCCTTGTTCAAAAATAAGTACAGTCGAGTCTCTCTATAACGAAACTCCATACATCGAATTTCTCTATATAACAAATTTTTAGCAGGAACGGTCCCCTTTTTTCATGATTACATTAAAAACAGTCTCTATATAGCAAAATATCTATCTCCATATCACGAATTTTTTCATAAAATGTTCTTTATTTATTCAGTTTTAAAAAAGCTTCAAAATCACATGGAATCAAATTTCCATCCCTTATTTTTGATTTATTGTTTAATGCTGATTTTTTTATATTGCTTCTCTATCTTGAAACTTGACCTTTAAGTCTAATGTATTCATTCCACCAGTCCCCTTCCCACACATCTTGTAACATCCTTCGAGAAACAGTGTCAATTTAATTGTTACACATATAAAACCTGGATCAATGTGGTAATTGAAGTCAGTGTTGATTTCAGAGGGTGGCTTGGGGGGACATTCACTCCCAGAGCAATGATATAGCCCCCGAAAATTTGAGAAAATTGTATTTTCAATGGCAAAAAAATTAACGTACTTTTTTCTTGTTTGATTTTTATTAAGCTTTTAAATAAATGTCTATTCTCTTTTTTGAAACTGTTCAAATTATTAAGAAATAGGATATTCCGTTAATATTTATAGTTAAACCCTTCAAACGTACAAAAAATAATATTTGTTCAAAATTTGCACATTAAACAGAACTTTTAACGGCTTTCTCTATTCAACGAATTTCTCTATATAACGAATTTTTTACTGGAACAATGGATTTCGTTACATAGAGACTTGACTGTATTTAAAATTGCATTTTTTTTTTTTTTTTTTTTTTTTGTCAGTGTGCAGGCTATCCTGTGGAATTCTTACTTATATGTACAGATTTTCAATAAATGAATATGAAACTTACATATTTTGTGGGGATAAAAATGTGCTTATTCTACTTATAGCTGGAACAGAAGGTTGTTGCTGAAGAACTGTTTAAAGGAAAGAAGAGCCTTTATGAACAAAGTGTTCAGGAACCATTCATCATTAACAGATTAAGTATGTTTTATGTGAATTAATTTTTAAGTGAAATGTATTTAGCATGTAAAAAACATTATTTTCATCTGTGGCATGTGTTTAAAAGAAAAATATTTTACTTTTCTACTTTATATTCACCCAGTGTCACACTCTTATAGCAGTTTTACCGAAAGACAATTCTTGCACTATGCTACATCAAAAGGACCTTTAAATCATTTAAAAGTTAAATGTTTGATATATGCTTCAGTAAAATAATATTTTAAACTTGTTATAATCATTATATTAGATACAAAATACTTTTTGTGATTCAAAATATATATTTTTTTCCCCTTAATCTTTAGTGTTTTAAATTAGACTGGCACTGTTTTGAAAGTTACTTTTTCAAACCTTTCCTACATAATTGAAAAGTATTTGAATTTGGTTTGTGTGGCTGTTTGTTTGTCCATAATCTAACTCACACAAATATACTCAGATTGTCATATAATTGGTTTTTATTTTTAAGGTTTACTATGATATCTTCAGTATTGAAATGTGTGGCATTTATAGTTTGTTTACAGAAACACTTTTTATTGTTATTATTATTATTATTATTATTTCAAACATATTGAAACTGATATACAGCTTTGAAATGCACTATAAAATGTCTATTGTAGAATATGCAGTGCATAACATTTATCATTCATATTCAGGGATATATAGAAGAATTCAGTTACAGCACTGTTGGTAAGCTATAATTGCTACAAATGTGTTTTCATTTGCAGCATGCATTTTAAAATTTAAATAATTTTGGCTTATTACTTTGTGAATAAATTCTATAATTTTTGCATAGGGCTGCACAAAATAATTAGAGTGCATATTGTTTTATTGATGAAAATTATTAAAGGAGGATTTTTACCTGAATTATACATTTCCTAACCGAACTAAATGTTAGTATACTATGTAGTATATATATGCAAATCTGTAAATCATATACAAGACTTCACAAAAAAATTGGAACATTTTTCCAACTATTAATAACAATTGCTAAAATTGGATTTAAATTGCATTTACAAAATTGTTTATTTAAGCATTATCTTTTGCCTTATTAAACCATCAGTACACAAGCTGAGATAAAATTACCAAAATTACATTATGAAGCCAATCTACTAGGGCTGCGGAATCGGTGGAGAAAATAGCCGATTCTGACTCTGAACCTTCAACTCCAACTCCATGGTAACTAATATACTAAGTGTTGCAGTTGGTTAAAATTATGAGGAAATGCTAAACAATAAGGCAAAAATTTCACTATTTTTGTATTAATTCAGTTCTTAGAGCTTTGAAAGAAAAAGGGGGATTTTCTTATTTTACT
Organism: Maratus speculifer; assembly: GCA_964019185.1. Classification (NCBI taxonomy): domain Eukaryota; kingdom Metazoa; phylum Arthropoda; class Arachnida; order Araneae; family Salticidae; genus Maratus; species Maratus speculifer. The sequence continues at coordinate 182,528,058 of OZ025296.1, read as the reverse complement.
AATATTTTAAGTTTGTAGTGTACCACAAAGCCGAAAAATCCAATTATCGAAATCTAAAGAAGAAAACAAAACAGAAATTTTACTATTTTGGATTCGTAGACTTGAAAAGGGGAAATTTTTACAATTTTAATTTTAATTCATCGTCTCCAGAGCAGAAAATTTTTGGTGGAAAAGGAAAAGAATAATAAAGATGAAAATTTTACTTGTTCAGAAAAAATATGGGATCTACTAGAATTTTTAATTATAAACAGTTTTAATCTACTATGTACACCAAGCAGATAATCTTTAACTTGGGTACCCCAATATAATCCAAAAATAGCAATAATTCCTTTTATGGATTTAAAATTACATATAGTAATTGGCTTAATTTCACTTCAAACTGTCTGACAAAAAAGGCGAAGTCGGGGTCTGCTTGTTTTTTTAGCGGCTCCGACTCTAGAGCCCTGCAATCTACAAATATAGGCACATGTGCTGATGGGTTAAATGTTTTGGTACACTATTCTCAGTGTGTTGGCAAGTGTACCATAATCTATGCTTGATGAATGACTTTTCTTTATGTTATCTTATTTAGATCAAGAAATAGCTGGTAGAGTAATGAAAGTTATGGAAAATAATTTGCATGCCAGTAAAGATAAAATAATGGTAAGAAAGAATTTTTATAATTAGTTTTTGTTTTTAGCAATTTTTTTAATGATTTAAAAATTATTTTTGCTTTATTTCTTCTGCATCTTTACTAAATTGGAATAAAATTTTACCATTTATAAATGTAAAGGCTGTTTTTTAATTCTTTAATGATAAGATAGAAAATTTTATTACCCTTAAAGTTTGATAAAAAATATATTTAATCTTTTCTGATGTGACATTTTCCATGGGATGTAGCATAAGTACTGCCATTTACAAGTATAAACTTATGAATTAATCTTTATTGCAATAATAGGAAAAAAGCGAGACTTATTCAGTTACGAGTTTCAATTGCCTGTTCATATTTATATGCAGGACAAAACTATCAATGTGTCATCAAGTACTAATAAATGTTATGTATACCACATTCTTTATTATAAAATCCAAAAAGGATCCAGACTTTCATCATTTAATAACTAAGGAACTGGATATTAAGCATGAAAGTTAGCTCTATGTGTCAGATTCTAACAAAGAACAGCTTTACCCAGTCCCTTACCACTCAAAATTCACAAACAATATAGCAAAAATTCTGAGACTTAAGAGCCATGATTTTTTTTTTCACGCAGTTGTGACTTAAGTTGTTTCAAATTCATTTATGAAAATGCCCATTTTCTTCTAAAAATTACTCAGTTTCAATGGCAGTTTTTGGCTTTTAATCCTTTAAATTGTTTAACAGCTTGTTTTATCTCTGGAAATTATATCACTTTATCTCTCTTATGTGTTACTTTCATTTTAGTCTAACTTAAAAATAAAAGGAAAAGGTGCATTTCCTTTAAACAATCATGGTAATGTATTTAACTTTGTGGATGAAAATTGTTGATATACTTTTACACTCATCAATGAAAGTGTTACCTCTTTCTGTAATCAAAATTGGTGAATATTTTAATTCTTGATCATGCAAAGAACAGGTCTCTTGCTAATAGATACATGCAAAGTGTAGAACTGCATTGTTTATATTATAGAAAAAGGTTTTTATTCAAGTTCTCAAAAAGAATGTATGGTTTATGTAATATATAACTATTTAGGTTGTATTGTATATTATTATTTTGTGATTATATCAAATTAATATGCAATATTTAATTATTTTGAAATTTCCAATATCAGGCAAGGGGGGAAGGGGAATCGCAGGTTGCACATCTCCTATTCTTTCACCATATATGCGTCATGCAACCAAAGGAATGGATCAGTTAGTCAGAATTATGTAACATAAATTCATCACTCTGCCAGTAGAGATAAACAATAAATATTATTAAAAAGCTTTTTAACAATTTCATTCTATATGCTTTAATAACACTTTTGCTTTATATGCAGGAGTTTAAGATAGCAAGTTTTATTGTTATTGTCAGATTACACTTTCATTTTTATGATTTGGTCCTTACTAGGTCTGCTTACATATAATATTAATAAGAACAAATCTGTTTCCATACAAAGATATTTGAAATTTTTTTAACCTATAAGCTGATAAAGAATTATGTAAGAATATATCTATATAATGTTTTGTACTTTTTTTTTTTTTTTTTTTTTTTAATAATAAGTATACTCAGTAATGACTTAAATTTTAATTCCCTTAGTACATGATACAAGTAACTAAGTATGACAGAAATGGCCACAAACCTCGTCCTAGAATAGTTGTTGTGACTAAGGAAACTTTTTACCTACTTGATGGAAAGAATTATAAATTAAAGTTGAGTGTGACTTACGATAAAATTAAAGGTAGGTCCCAGCACCTTTCATTTTGTGTACGTTTTGATTCTTAAAATATTAGAAATATAAGAAATTCTTTATACACATACAACTGTCATTGTGTCACATGAAAATAAAAAAGCTACTTTAAGATGATTTCTAATTCATCCCTTTATTTTCTGTCTCTAAAAACTAATAGAAAATGTGTATCTGTCATCTGACAGATGTCTGTTATTTGTTGATAACATTTTGTATTGTTCTAGAAACTTTTTTTTATGGGGTATTTTTTTTTTAATTTTTAAAAGATGCAGCATAAAAATATCTAATAAAAGCTTGCATTAATTTGCATTTAAAAACAGTGAAATATTTCAAATTTTTATTGGCAATTATTTTAAATTTTGATTTGTATAATTTATTGATTCTCCATGTAGTGTCTACTGTTCTGGTAAGTATAAAACAAATTTTAAACAGTAAATTTTCTTCAGTATGTTTTAATTTTGTGTTTTTTATATTAAAATTTATTTTTTAATTTAATCTGATGGAGTATTCCAATAAATTTAGCTGTAGGTAGCTTCAGATTTTTCATTTCTTTTTTAACATTTTCTGACAAAGTTGAAAAATAATTATGAATTCAGTATGTTTGTGTTTGTCTGCCTACACTTTAATTCCCACAATATATTTTAACTAGTATCCCGTCAAAAATGACAGAAAGTGAATGATAAATCTTCAAAGCAATGTTTAGACCATGAAGATAGAATATAGAAGGGAAGAAATAAAGATAGGCTTTTTATTATAGGACTTATATTCAAAAATAATAATAGTTTTGTGGTGTTGCAGCTCCCACTAAGCATCATGTGATCGTGATCAATTGTATTTAGTTTTGATTTTTGATTATAGATAGCAGCATCAAATGTCATTGAGTATTTTATTATTTTCTTTTTGAGATTATAAAAATTTAAATGATTGATCAATAAATCTGAATGAAAATGAGAAAAACTGCAGACAGACATCTGTGGTTGAAAAAAATACAAGCATAGGTTTTTTTTTTTTTAAGTTTACAGTAAAACATATAAATGCTGTGTGGATTTCAGGAGGTGGCCTGGAGAAGAAACCCCTCAAAGCAATAAAGTGTCCCCCCCCCCCCTTCCTCAACAATAGCTGTTGAAGTACTTCCCAGAGAAAAGGGTCTGAAATCAATAGTCAACACTGCAAATATTTATCAAAAGATGTAAATTTTTTGATAACATTTGATTAAGGAAATTTTACACTAAAAAATATTTTTTTGACTAAAAGTAAAAAATAGGTAAAATTTATGATTTTTGCATTTTATTTATCCAAAAATATTATCCTTTGATTTTTGATGATTTTACAAAATATATATATATGTATTATATGAAAAATTATGCTTAATTCTACAAAATTTTTTATGAAGAATTTTTATGTATGCATGCTGCTAAGTAGAAGGCTAGTTATACATGTTATTCTTTACCTGATATTAGTTTTGTGACTTATAAATTATTTTACTATTCAGAAATTACTTTTGAATTATTTTGTGATACACTAAACAACAAATTTCTAAGGACTTTAATCAGCATCATTTCGTAAAGTAAATTGTAACTATTAATTTCATTAATTTAACTACCTTTTTTCACATTTTTTTTTCTTTTTTGCAAGCTGATTATGTTAAAATTCAAAATTTTAATTGTATTGATATAATTAAAATATACTATGCCACAGTATTATACATTCCTTATATTTTTATATATTTTTCAATAAGAATTGAAAAGAGATATTCATTTTATTTGCAAACCTTCAAAGCTGATAAAATGCATAAAGTATAATTTAAACAGAAAGTTTCTTTGTTTTAATTGTTGATAGATGACACCAATAAAATATTTATCAATAAAATATATCAATGCACATAAGCTCTTGATAGCTGGTTATCTGTTATTTTTCATTTAGAACCCAAAATATAGTTTTTAAAGATTTTAGAGAAAATAAAGTAGAATAAGTGTGATACAGAGCAGATTGTGCATATATTTTCTTAAAAACTGGAATATTTACTTATGTCTAACATGGCTGCAATACGTTAATTTTTCTGGAGGAAGACCTGGAATCGTCACCTTAGCGTACTGTATAAATATATTTCTATTTGTTAAGATTTATCATGGTATGTTTCCTTTTGAAGTATGTAGCATTTATAACTCATTTACAGAGATATTCAAAAGAAATACATTACATTGTGGTCTATAGATAAAAATCAGTTATAATACACTTAATGATGTTGATTTGCATGTATGAAATGTGTTTCATAGAATAGGAATACAAAGCATTTATCATTTTCATTTACAGGATCAAACAACAGAATTCAATAACATAATGGTCTATGAAGGAAAACCATTTGCAGTGATTTCAATTGCACCATTTCAAACATAATGAAATTTATATACATTACTAAGTACATTACAAGATTCATGTTGTGCAATATGGAATTTATCATTCATTTATCATTTATCATTATTTAATAAAAACAAAAAATGTGTGGTACATTTCAAAGCACAAACAGCAACACTAAAAGGTTCACATTAAGTTTGAATTAAGCTTTGATTCTAGATATTTTCATATATTTACTTCTATTTACAGTCATGGCAGGAAAAATTGTCTTTTGAAGGACAATTGTTCCCCTTTTGTTGGTCACTCCTCGGCCCCTATCTTAGGTTAGTAACTATGGTAACAGCCACGTGACCGACTGCCACACGTCTTTTTTCCACACAGTTTGAGAGATCCAGTTGATCAAATAACACTGTAACTCATACTCTTGCATGGGTAAATTTGTTTTGCGGAATTGCCGTGGAAAAAACGGGACGAGGGAGTAGCATCCTCTAATGAAAAGAAAGCATTTTGTCCTTGAAATGCTGATTTTTCCTGCCATGACTATAATGCTGTCACCTATATATATGCAGTCGAATCTCGTTATCCTGACACTCTTAGGACCAGAAAAAAGTGTCGTCATAATCAGAGTTGGAGAAAAATATGTTTATAAAAACTGTATTTTTAATTTATTTAAGACAGTTTTAAATTCACTACTGTTCTTGCATTTTTACTAATAAAACATTATTAATCAAAATAAACACCAAAACAAAATTGAAAAGAATAAAAATCAGATTTCTGATGACTGACCTTTTTTATTGTTACATGAAATACTGATGAATTAAGGTTTTTGTATCCCTAGATGTATTTTCTACAAATTTTTTTCTATATTATACAATGAATTTAGAACATTATCCGTTGTTTCAGAAATGGATGTTAGATAATTTCTGATCATTTCTATACAATGCAATGTTTCAGTTGTAGTTTGAGACTGGTTTTGTCCTAGCTTCATATCACTTTAGATCCCCGAGTCTAAATAAATTTCTATATCTTTCTCTTTTACAATTTCAGTAATCATTGCATCTGGTGATGTGGTGACATCCTTAATAAAATCGATGCACATCTAGGCATCCCCCATCACACCCATTTCACAACCAACAACTCTTTAAGCAATATTGAAAGTGAGATGTCCTGTTCATTACCTTCTATAGACTTGAGAACTGAAACTTGAGTGAAACCACCATGTTTGAAAAAGTTATGAATTGTCTTAGACTTTATTGCCACTTTGCTGTAACCAATTCAAAACACTACAAATAAAGTGTGGAAATGAAATGTTCAACAATCCCTAAGCGAACATGTATTACTCTCTCAATGTGAAACAGTGGCCAAGTTATCATGAATTGCAGGATACAGATTGTGCAGGAAGAAATTTCTCCTTCACTGATTCTGTCATTCATAATTTGTGGGGGTTTTATTAAGATAAAGATTGAAATAAAGTTTCTCCCTTATGTCAATGGATATTTTAGACATTTTTGTGAAAAGTTTGACTATGAGTTTTCTTAATTTAACAATAAATAGACTGCTTAAATTTCATGCTTGTAAGATGAATTATGAAAATGGACAGTTTTGCTAAACTGTCGGGATATCTGGAGCTGAAAATTATTCAACAACGTAAAATCCGGAGTTTATTTACAATAAAATTGTATACAGAAAATCGAGACTTTGTAAAACGACATAATAGGCAGAGTGGCATGAAAACAGTGTCAGCATAGCGAGGTCTCAGTGTATATATAAATATTCTGAAAATAAAAGGTTTGTAGATAATATCTGAAAAGACTATGAACATATATAGTAAGTATTTTTATAGTTCAGAGAGTTAAAAGTTGACCATGAGAAACTCTCAGGCATAGTTTACTGTATGGAAAACACTAACTCGATTGACATTCAGCCTTGTATCTCAAAGTGTTAAGAGTCTTGCTGTTTGATCAGCAAAGCTAAAATGATTTGTAAATCTTTTCATTTTGCTTGTTAAGTTTTTTAAGTTTAATGTTAATATGTTTATGTATTTTCAGGTTTAGAAACCAGCTGTTACTCTGATGGTTTTATTATTTTGAAACTGCCATGCTCAAATCGGAAAGAAAAGGTATGCACCTGATAAAATCAGTTACATGCAAGAAAAATGACACACAACTCACAAAAATTCATTTTGCATTTTTTTCCCCACTAACTAGCCGCTTTTAAATGTATTTAACATTTTATGAAGTTACTAAGCATTTTATGAAGTTACTTTTATTCATAATTTACTTGTTCAATTCTTTGCCAAATCAGAAGATTTTGGTAGAGCAATGAAGAAATTGGTATATTTACTTTAACTAGATGCAGAGGATTAATCTTCAAACAATGTTCTCAATGCATTTTTTTCACATTTAATTAATTTCATTAAAGTATAAGGTACTATCTGATTATCCCATGGATCAATTTTGCCAAATTATACAAACGTGCATAATTTTATTTTAAATAACAAAAGAACAAATAAATTAGTAAAACATTAATAAAAATACAAATAAAAAGTTTAATTAATATTTCAGGTGTAACAGACACATGTAACTTGTTTAATGTCAAATGAATGCAACATTTACAATTATCTATTATTGACATTTAATCCTATAATTTGGCGATAGTTTTTTTGGTCGATGGGATGATCCAATAGTACCAAATGTAATTCTTCCATTCAAATTCATTTGTTTTATTTAAAATACACAACTTTCATTTAAAAATTAAAGCATTTAAAATTCACAACATTTACTTTTAAAATAAACAAGTTGTTGGGGACATCACAATTCCAAAATAAAATTTTAACGCATAATTAAATAGATTTAATACACATAGTAAAAGCTCAATCAATGAATTGCTGATGAGCCGATTTCGATAAATTATACAAAACGCAAAAATATTAGAGTAGTACCGGATTGCATAAAAGAAACATCCTTATAACTACAAAAGTAATAATCATATTAACTAACAATTTACTGTATCGGATTAAGCGTCTCATTTCCAATTAAAATATATATTTGAATTGAAATTTGTATGAAATACAGGATCATGAAAAATCAAAGAATGTGGAAAACAGGGTTACACATATCTTGGCAACTAATAATCCGATCGACTTCATTCTTTATGCAAAATTTGTGTCATTTTATTGCCTTTTATGTCCACTCTTTAAAATAAAATATTTTGAAAATTTTTGTATACCTTTCATCAGAACGAATTTTTTGAGAGTCCGAAAAAAATAGTTCCGGATTATCGAAGTTATTGATATTAAATAGGCTTCGTCCCATTCTTACATACAAAGCACATACAAAATTTCAAGTTTCTATCTCAATTTGTTCGGGAGATAGAGCAGTTACAGACACACAGACGGACGGACAGCAAATTTTTTTTTCTAAAAATATGTTTTTCGGAATCTCCAGTATCTGAAATGCGTAAATCCGTCAAAAATTTTTTTTCTTTTTTCAAAATGATTGCAATTTTTACCCTATACTACGTATGATGGGTAAGTAAAAAACGATAAAGACAGATAATAAATAATACCATAAGTTTAGGCATTTATTTAAAATATCAAAGAATTACTTTAATTTACCATGTAAAAAATTAAAAATGTTAAATGGCAAGATAAAAAATTACAACCTTTGCTAAAGACTGCAACAACTTTATCGAAACATTTATCACCAAAAAGAATTTCATCCAAGGGAATAAAAAATGTATATATATATACAGGCTCCCGTCACAAAGAGGTTAAATATTATAATGATTAGGCTTGTTTACATTTCACTTTGTCAAGAAAACTTTTTAGAAGTGGAGTTTGTACACCACTTCACCGAAGAGAATGATACTAAAGTTTGATTGGGTTACATGCTCGAATTATTTTACATGGCAAAAATCATAGTTGGAGAACTTGCTATGTGAATTATTATCTCCATAAATTAATATATATACATATATTTTCACTTAATGAAGAAGGATTATGAATTTAATTTTCATTGAAGTAATCTCTAAGCATTCATATACTTCAATGTAACTCATCTCTCAAATATATATATTTTTTTTCAAACAATCTCTATAAAAGTGTAACTTTTACACACTTTTATCTGAAAAAATAATTTTGATTACCGTATTTACTTGTGTATAAGATGCACTTTTTTTTTCCAAAAAATTAGGGCGTAACTCCTAGGTGCACCTTATACACGGAATAATTTTTTACTGTTGGATGCAGTCGAACGATATACATATGAAACAAGAAATTATTCAAAGAAGATATTAAAACTTGGAAAATGTTACTTAATTGAAGTATTACTGCTTATTTATTTCATTCCTTGTAGTTTTTTATACAACAGAGCTAATGACATTTTCTAAACGCTAATTAGCAATTCTCTTTACCGTCACTCATTCCTATTTCTCATCATTCTCTTACAACCTGAAGTCTAAAAATGCATCTTCGTCTTGTTTTCTGGTCTGGTGTAATGTTTGTTTCGACTTTTTTTTTTTACTGAAACTCATTTGGTCATTTTTCATTAGCATATCAAATTTATAGTGCGCCTTATACACGTGTGCACCCTATACACGAGTAAATCCGGTAAAACTGGCCACTTGGCATATGAAAAACAAAATGGTCATTCCATCAAATTGTTGAGGACAGCTGAATGTTGTGCATTTAATGTTAATAATCTGTACAATATTTGGCGACTTATCATCTGCACCTGCTAATATTGAAAAACAAAATTGGCCACATAGCACATAAAAAGTGAAGCGAGTAGCCAGGAACTGTTGATGACAATCATATGATTTAGGCTTTTATTATATCGATAGGTCTATCATAAATGTGTCTTGTTACAGAAAATTTTTTCATAAATGTAGTTATCCAGAAAATTGCTTTATATTGCATTGCAAGTCCATTCATGATCAAGGAATAGGTATGTGTGGGTGGTAAAATTACTCAACCCTTTAAACTTCATCTATATCTTCATCTTAAAGTGTTTTACAAATTTATGCACATTTTTACTGCTACACACAGAGCTAAGTGCTGTTACAGTAAATGTTACAGTAAAAACGTGTGGATCTTCTTTTGCTATGAAATTTACTTTAGTCGATACGTGTCAATTTTCTTGCAGGTGAGCAATATATACTTAAGTTGCACATTTTTATTATTGGATTGTCTGGTTGCATGTATTTTGATACTTTTAAATTTTTCATGCTGTTAGATATTTTAGTAATTGATTATTTTAAGTTAAAGAAATTCTTAATTATCTTACCTATGCACTTGACTACAAACCCTTTATTAACAATCTAGCTTGCTTAGCCTGTTTTATTATTTTAATAACTAATGCTTAATGTGGCAGTTAACAATAATTGATTTTTATTTTCTTCTATCTTCAGTTGAAGAAAGTATTATAATTGAAATGTTTTTAGACTTCTGATTTTCAATAGATTTACCTGTTTTTAAGGATCAAAGACCTCGAAAAACTTGTTTATGCAAAATGTCTGTGTGTTGCCATTGCACCATTAAAAAGTATATGCAGTTATTCATAGAATTGAACCAAATTTTTGCATATGTTTTTGGCTGTGGCTTGCAAGCTCTCTTTGAATTTTGAAATATTTGACCTTAAGAGGTTGTTGTAATGCTGACTTTTGTATAATTTTCTCGATTTGTTGTAGTTGTATATTGGCAGTTCATGAAAATATAGGAACTTCACATTTTGCTATGCCGGTTATTCAGATACAGTTGATGTACAACAGAATAATGAAAAACTATTGATTTTAATAAATATCATGATCAAGATTAGCATTTTTTACTCTGATTGACTAAAGCAAAAATTTAAGGTGAAATTCAAAGTTAGCATAATATTGAAATAATGATGTTGTAACATTAACAATTGTAACTACTTTTTGAAACATGAAGATGCATGAGATAGAAGAAAGTTTTAGGGTTGGCACATACAACTAGTCTTGATTTATCTAACAAACTTTCCTGTTATATATATGCATTCACATAACATGCATTCCATTTTACTTGGGTGAGAAATCAGTTTCAGTTAACAAACCTTTTGTCAAATGTAATTCAAGCTGAAATGTCACTGTTATTTTAATATCTAGTATAGCATTAATCTTTTAAACTAGATTAATTTTGTGTTAATTTTTATAAATTTAAATTGATCTTTCAATTAGATTTATATGTACATAGTTTGGGTGTTATAATTTAATCACTATAAATGACTTATTGGTTATGAGATTTAAAAAAAAAAAACTAAGAAATATATTAAAATATTTTTTCTTGTTCATTTACATTCTTTTCTCCTAATTTACATCACATAAATGGTACTTTTAGGGTTTTGTCCGTCTAACGAAAACCTATTCATTTCTGTCCTCTGTCTGTCCATCATAGAGTCCGTACACAAAAAGGTCAATCCATTTCAAGTGGTCCAGCACTGGTCACTCGACTATTTTTAAAAAATCTGAAATTTTTTGTACAACAACCCTAACATGATGGAAGTTCAAAATGACCGTTATTTTAATTCTACTATTTTTTGTTTGTGCATGGCGGCCATCTTTGTTTCATCGTGTGCAGCGATTTTCTCAGATACTAGGATGCACAAAATTGTAAATATCTCGTATTCTATTTTCCCAATTGAAATGGGGTTTGCAGCATATTGTTCAGAATAAAATAGGCTAAATATACAGTGTAAGAAAAATTTTGAAAAATAAATTTTTACAGGTGAAATTTTAGCACAAAATTTATGATTTTTTCCAAAATCTATCCGTTTACAAGAGGAAAATTTTCATGCAAGGGAAACTGTCAACCTTACACAATTTTTTCTACAAATAAGTCAAAAGTGCGTGTACTCATACACCAAGTCCCAGATCTGGGAGTTAATTTCTCTTTGTGAAAAAAATTCCGAAATTCGTCAAAAATTTCAAAAATCGCACTTTTTAGGCTTTGATATCTCTGGTGGGGCACGAGACAAAAATCTGAAACTTTGGCCTATGATAGTATCGTGTAGTAGCGTTATGTACAAAAAATTTCAAGAAGGAGATTTGACTACAAGCTGAGATATGACATGGAAAATATGTGAAAGCAATACTACCAAACTATTGTAAACCTACTATGTAATTGTTCAACAAGACTGTCAACCTTGCACAATCTTTTCTACAAATAGGTCAAAAGTGCGTGTACTCATACACCAAGTCCCAGATATGGGAAATGATTTCTCTTTGCGAAAAAAAAATTCCGAAATTCGTCGAAAATTTCAAAAATCGCACTTTTTAGGCTTTGATATCTCTGGTGGAGCACGAGATAAAAATCTGAAATTCTGGCCTTTGATAGTATTGTGTAGTAGTGTTATGTACAAAAAATTTCAAGAAGGAGATTTTACTACAAGCTGAGATATGACATGGACAATATGTGAAAACAATACTGCCAAACTATTGTAACATACTATATAATTGTTCATACCACCAAAATTTTAAATTAATTATTTATGGTACAAAGTTAAATGTTAGTTACAAATATCTTTTTCAAATGCTTCTGTGTGATTTAAACAATTCAGAATGTACGCTAAGCCAATGCACTGTTTGTCCAGATGAACAAATAAATCTACTAGAAATGCTATTGCAACAATTTTACTCGGAACACATTTCAGGAAAAGTAAATTACAGACAATGAATTGCAACTGATCGAGTTGACTTCAAGTTAACAAGGGATGACAAGACTTGGGGGGCTTCAAATAAAATTTTTAGAAAGAACATCCTGATGGACTGACAACAGTAACTGGTCGAACTCATAACATCTCTCGTAAATATTGTTAAGCTCTTTGTTGAGCATATATAGTATTTTGTAAATTAAATGCTTATTATTTAACTGTTTTCAACAAACGATATTTTCTGGGTAAATATTGTAATAAAAGAGACTAATCTCATTTCTCCTAATGTACTCGTAATAGCATTTCTTAACATTTCTTTAATCACCGTATCTCAGCTTGTAGTCAAATCTCCTTCTTGAAATTTTTTGTACATAACACTACTACATAACACTATCAAAGACCAGAATTTCAGATTTTTATCTCGTGCTCCACCAGAGATATCAAAGCCTAAAAAGTGCAATTTTTGAAATTTTCGACGAATTTCGGAATTTTTTTCGGAAAGAGAAATCATTTCCCAGATATGGGACTTGGTGTATGAGTACACACACTTCTGACCTATTTGTAGAAAAAATTGTGCAAGGTTGACAGTCTTGTTGAACAATTACATAGTAGGCTTACAATAGTTTGACAGTATTGTTTTCACATATTTTCCATGTCATATCTCAGCTTGTAGTCAAATCTTCTTCTTGAAATTTTTTGTACATAACGCTACTGCACAATACTATCACAGGGCAAAATTTTAGATTTTTATCTCGTGCCCCACCAGAGATATCAAAGCCTAAAAAATGCGATTTTTGAAATTTTTGACGAATTTCGGAATTTTTTTCGCAAAGAGAAATTAACTCCCATATCTGGGACTTGGTGTATAAGTACACGTACTTTTGACCTATTTGTAGAAAAAATTGTGTGAGGTTGACAGTTGCTCTTGCATGAAAATTTTCCTCTTGCAAATGAATAGATTTTGGAAAAAATCGTACATTTTGTGCTAAAATTTCACCTGTAAAAATTTATTTTTCAAAAATTTTCTATCACTGTATATTTAGACTATTTTATTCTGAACAAAATGCTGCAAACCCCATTTCAATTGGGAAAATAGAAGACGAGATATTTAAAATTTTGTGTATGCTAGTATCTGAGAAAATCGCTGCACACGATGAAACAAAGATGGCCGCCATGCACAAACAAAAATAGTAAAATTAAAAGAACAGTCATTTTGAACTTCCGTCATGTTAGGGTTGTTGTACAAAAAATTTCAGATTTTTTAAAAATGGTCGAGCGACCAAAAAAATATTTTCTGGACCACTTGAAATGGATTGACCCAAAAATTACCTAAGTCAGAGAGTTCAAATTTTTTGCACTTATTGCTGAATACCTCTTGTCACAGAACAAATTATAACATTTGAAAAAGACTATTATTTTAATTAAAATATTTTTTTAAATATCATAAGTTCATTTTTTTTCTTCTAATTGTTGCATGCAAGTTTAAATCAATATAAAAATCATTATAAATCTAACAAATTAATGGATTAAATAAATCACCTGAAAAGCACATTTATTTTGTCATATTTGTCATCTATTTTGATATATGAAGTGAAATATTTTTCTTTTTTATTAAATTCTATTTTCAATTACTAGCCGTCTCTGGTGACCAGTTTTGTCTCCCTTAAATTTATGCTGAGCTTTGCAATATTTTACTTTTATTCATAATTTTTTAATTCATAAAAATGCATATATATATTTTTTTTTAACCTGTAGCGGTTTTTATCATTTTAAATGTGTTTTTTGATGAAGTCCGGCTATAAATATTATTAGATAAATATAAAAATTCTAAATAGTATAGTGGATAATTTTCAGGGGGTGCATTCCTAAATATAATGGTGCCACTATTTATGCAAGGAATGATTAATTTTCTATTGACGATTTTCATTTGAATCAATAATTATATAACTTTCCTTGTTTGTGATTAATAAAGTCAAGTACTTATAATCAAGCAGACTTTTGCAATGCAAATTGTACTAAATTTTGTAGAAAATTTTGTTTTTCTTGAAATTTTCTTGAATTAAATGCAATTGTGAATCCCTTTAATGTAACATTTCATTGCAAAAGAAAATTAAAATTTTCTTTTGTCTTATTAATGACATTTTCTTACCACTTTCATACATTATTTCTTGGCTTTATATGCAATTCAGAATTTTTAAAATAGCATATGAGTGATCAATTTCTGAACAATTGGTGCTCTAGACTGAAGAATGGAGATTGAAGAAGGGAAACTTTGATAGACGCAGGGTCCTCGCTGCCACTCGCCATTCCATTTTTCATTTGGCAAGTAATTAATAATTAGATTTGCCAAATTGCAAGTGCTCAATTTCTGCTCTTTTTTTTTTTTTTTTTTTTTTGGTTGGTTGGTTACAGTTAAGATTCTTATCCATTTATTGAACAATTGATGTTGCTTTTCAACTTCAATCATGCCATGCCATTTACATTATTACTTATAGAGATGACTTGACACCAATTCACTCTAGCAACAGCCAAAGATGCAACAAAGATTATACAATAAGTATTTCTCTGTTGTCAGTTTATCACTATCTATGCACCAGTAAATTTACAAACAAAATTTATCGCATCAGTCGTCAAATCGAGAAAACTTTTGCTGAAATGTGGCATTGAATTTGCCATTTACCATGGTGTTTATTAGTTTTATACAAAGTACTATTGACCAATCGTCAATTTTTTCTGTTGGTTATAGTCAGAATCTCACAGAAATTTACCGTTAAAAGAATGTTTGAAATATTTGCACATCTAGTAACACATTTTGAATGTACTTATTTTTAATAGTTTCTGTAGCATACAGTTGAATCTCTCTTTTCTGAGAAATGACAAAAGTTATGTTATTTTAGAACACATTGAAAAAACGAATTCAATAAGGAGTTAAAGGTATATTTTTCAGTGTTTTGTGCCAGATATATTTTTTCCTTCACAAATATTGCTTTCACTTTGTTAATATTTTTTTCATTTGGTTAATGTTTTTTATTTCTGATTCTCCAAATCGCTAATGTTGGTCAAAAGCTAACGAGAATTCTGGATAGACGTAGCATAAATCCCTGACTGTCAGTGAAACAGTACACACAGCTAAGAAGTAGAAGTCACATACAGGGGCAAAAGATAAAACAGGGTTCGCTTAGCATGCTTTGGTGTGATAACTGTCAAAGTGAGGGGTAATGTTGTAGGTGTGGTCTCCACTGTCTGTGGGAAAGCAGTGCATACTCGTCCTGCTTTTCATGGAGGGAGTCAAGCCCCTTTCATGGGAGTTGGATCAAAGATATACAATACGTTAAATGCAGAAGATTAGATGAATTTGTTGTCGGTTTTTGAGTGAAAGTGGAACTTTCGATACATAATTTATTATTTTACCGAGTCTTACATCAAGATAAAATTGGCAAATTGGTGGATGCAATGAAACATGCCTATGATTGGATCTCTCCTTTGAATATGTTTCCCAGCTGAACTTTTTGCACTGTTTTAGTTAGTTATGGTTTCCAAAGCCTTCCCTTCTTTTTCTCTGTTATTTGCTCAGATTGCATTATATAATTGGTACTTATTTTAAAATATATATAATTTGTTTCCAGAAATTGTAAAGTTTATTTAAATATATATTTTTTTCTAAAGGGTGATCTTATACTTGATGCAAAAAAGTATTTGGTTGAATTCATTGTAAAGCTGATCAGTGCTTGTAAAAATAAAAATCTCCTTTCCATCAAAAATAAAACTGAAGATGTTACGTAAGTGATCTATTTAATTGTATTTATTATTTTAATTAATTTTGTTTAAAATATTATTACATTTCTCTCTCGCTCTTTTTTTTCTTTTCAGGATAGCATATGATATGTATGGGGGAAAACAGGGTTATGTTCAATTTGACATTAACTTCAACGTTGGAGAAGTCAAAGTTGTCCATGATAAAAGTGGAAAGTTGAAAGTTGTGAGTATTTAAAATATTTATATAATTATGGTATTTTTAAGTTGATAACAAAGACTATGAAAGCTAATCTTTATGCTCTGAAAATTGTAATATCTAGCTTTGCATGTGTATGTTTGGCATGTAATAACAAACTGTGAAACTGTAATTCAATGTATTTTTTGCAAACTGTGGTTGGCAGTGAGAATCACTATATATTTTAAATGCTGTCAATACAAGATCAAATTATATATATAAAAAAAAAAATAAAGTAATTTGTGTTGGAATTACTGGTGCTGTAAAAAGCAAAATTCTTCTATATTATAATAACTATATAGAAATATATACTAAGGGGCTCAGCTTCCTGCAAGCTACGTCAGCCAATTCTTTTTCAGACTTCACATCCTCCAGAAACATAGTAATATGCCCTGTTTAAAAAATCCTTACCAGTTTATGAAAGAGTCTATGATATGAGGGCTGTTTGATAAGTACTTGGCCTTGAAAAGAAAAAGTACATTTTTTACATAAAAATGTGTTTATTGTTCAAAATAATCTCTTTTCAATTCGATTCACTCAGCCCAACATTTTTTAAAAATCTCCTCTAAAAATAAGATTTCTCCAATCTTTCAAAATAGGCATTTGTTTCAGCAATAGCCTTATCGAAATAGTCAAATTTTTTTCCACCAAGCTATTTTTTCAAATTTGGAAACATAAAATAATTGCCAAAGATTAAATCTTGCTAATATAGTATATGCAGAAGCAGTACATATTCTAATTCATAGAATTTTGCCATGGTGATGAGACAGGTGTGCATACGTGCATTGCCTTGATAAAAGAGAATTTTTTTCCTTGCAAAATGCATATGTTTTTCATTCACAAAATTGTTGAAACAGTGAGACAAGTAAGTTCACATAATATTCTCCATTGACAGTTTTGCCTTTTTCAAGGTAATCAAAGAGAATTATGCTGAATGTATCCCAAAACACTGCCATGACTTTGTTTGCAGATAAAGCTGACTTAGCCTTTTTTGATGGCAGGTTTGTTATAAAAAAAACCACTGTTCTTTAATTCCTGGTATACTTTAATGAATCCATGTTATGAATTGATGTCAAAAATCAGTTGGATTTTGTTTTAACTTCACCAAACATCCTTTTGTTATTGACACACAAGCAGTGATGCCAGCTTTTGAAAAATATTGGGTGGACTCAAAGATATTATGGTAAAATGATACAACAGTTTGTTTTTCTTTGAAGAGTGAACAGCTGGTGAAAGTTGACTTTTAAATCAAGCTACCATTTTTTTTAAATATAGCTGCGTTTCTAAAAAATCAGATTCTCATGCATTTTTCTCATAAAGACAGTAATATTTATTGTAATATCCCCATATCATGAACATGACTACAAATTGAAACAGGAGAAAGTTAAACATTTACATTTCAGTCATTTTGGATTTATGGATATCAGTCGGAGATTTAAAATGTGCAGTCAGTGACATTAAATTTTGTTCTAAGGACAAAAAAGAATAATGAAATAAATAAAGAAATAGAATGATGAAAATCACATGAGAATAATAGCATTTTCAGTAGCACATGGTGTAGCTAAGGATTAACCAAAGACTATTGCTGAAATTCACACATTCTTACTCTTCTTAAGAAGTATTTATATCATAAATTGAGCAAATGTTGTCTAATAAAAAAGGTTTCCTTTTTATTTTATTTGAAATATATTTCGTTAAAATCTGTGAAACTTTTTTTTTACTTTTCATAATGAATATTTATATTTTTTAAGGTATCACCTCCACATTAATCTACAGAAAGATATTTCGTAAATTGGAACTTAGAGGAAGATAAGAAATGAACTAAATATTAAGGAAAGAAATATTTTGGGTTTTTTTAGTCTATCAGGTATAGCAAGTATCAGCAAAATATACTAAGTAGTTGTAAAAGAATTTTGCCAGAGTTTTTCAATGCATTATTTTTAAATAGAAAATTTTAGAATCTGACATTTTTAAATCTATATGAATTTCATGTTTTGTTTGTCATTTTATGTTATTTAATAATTGAATAATATTTAATAACACATTAATTATTTTCTCAAATATATGTTATATAAAAGCCACTACTTATCTGGAAGTCCCTATGATGGTTTGCTAATGTTTTGTTGTAAAATGAAAATTGACATTTTATGATAGTTAACTAATAATGTCAATTTCCAATTCTTTCTTTTAACCTGTTTGAGTCAAAAGTTATTAGCAATATATATGTATACAATTTTATCTAGTCTGGTAAAGACTTTTTTTGTGTTTTATACTTAATTTTTTTTATAGCAAGTTTCCTCTGTATGAAGATTTTGGTCAGTGTTTTTTTTTATTTTGGCCAAGTCATTGTATAATGTGCAAATAATATGTATTTTGTACTTACAAAATGCCTTGTATATTGTGCCATGTGTGCTTAATGGTTAAAATACTTAGAATTGTTATAAAGTCATATTTTATAAACTTTGTTTAATTTTTTATAAACTATTTTTGTATTAATAAAAACAATATTTTTATATTTGATATTGAATAAAGTTTTAAATAATTTTGACTTTGAATGAATGAATTTGTTCTCAAAATGCTCATGTAAATGATTTTTTAATAGATATTTACACAAATGCTAAAAAGCATTAAATACAAAAGCATTTATTAAGTGCCAATATTTAATTTGAAAAGTATAATGACTGTAAATGCTTACAAAAATTTTTGTATGTCTCTGTATACTTTGTCGCTTGTGATATTTATGACTTGTTATAAATTTTTTTTAGACACAAAATAAATTTTATGATTGATTTTGTGTTTTATTTATGAAAAAGTTGCCTTCATTGTTATTCAATATTCTAGTATGTTCTGACGCATCATTTAGCAGGTCAGTGACAGAAATTGTTAGTGGACAAATTAGATGTACAGAAAATAAGAAAAATATTGCTTTTATAGCTGTTTCTAGACATAACATATGAAATATTGGCATTGTGGAGTTTAAGCACTTTTAAAAATCGGTCTTATTGTGAAATTTGGTGCTTTTAATACAAAATTAAGTCTTCTGAAATTATTCTTCAATATTTTCATATGTTCATTCTTTGATTGTTTATTTAAGTTATGCATGATAATATAGCTTCAACTTTACCAGAATATGTACAATGTTTCTAACAGGGTTCCTACAAGTCAGGGAAAAATAAGAAAATTTTTATAAAAAGTGCGGGGGAATTTTTTAAATATTTGAAGTTGTCAGAGAATTTTTGTACTAATTTTCCATCATAATCTCAATTATTGTCGTAAATAAAGAATTTTTTAATTATTCATGCAATTTAAAGTTTTTATATAAAATTGATGCAAATTATTAACAATAACATAATATGAAATATAATTAAGAATCGGACAATTCTTACAGTACATTTATTTAAAGTTGTCCAATGTGGTGGATTTTACAATATATAAGTTGAATTTTTGGTTAGGAAATTTTTTTACCAGAATTATGTAGGAATCTTGAAGTAAAATTAGAAACTATTTTTAACTCACAGGCTATCAAAGCCTGGGAGCTTATGTGCCCGTCCGTTCTGTATGTGAGTAACACGATAACTCGTGGTAAAAATATTCAATTCTCCTGAAATTTTGGATATACTTGTACTCTGATAAGGCACGTCCCTGATTAGTTTTTGGAGTTCATTTTGGAGTATGTATAACAGGGGGAACAGGGGCTAATGCCCCTCCCCTTAATTTATATAAATGGGTCTTCCATGCTGAATTATCAGTTTTCGTTCGAAATTCAGATGTCGTATTCTGATGAGGCACCTCCGTGATTAGTATTAGGTGTTCATTGGATAAGTATAAAGAAGGGGGGGGGGGGGAGGCTAATGTTATATCACTCCGTTAACGCCAAATGAAACATTTCAGACTAATTAATATTGTTGGTGCGAAAGTAATAATTTCTAAAATATACCATTTCAAAATTAAAGTTTCAAGTATTTTATTAAATAAAGAATATATAGAAAATTAAATAACAAACAAATATTTACAATAAAATATTTTTTCATAATCTCTATTTAAACTGCAGGTATAAAATTGTAACTGTCTTATCACTGTAGTAAATATTTTGGAATAAATGTCACATACACAGCACAATGGCATGATTTTTTTATGAAGCCAATTTGGCAAAAACTTAGTTTTCAAATTCCAGTTACATATATATTTTAGTTATTTTCTATTATTTTAAAAAGGAAATAACAAATAAAAAAAGTTTATTTAATAACTATAGAACAAAACAATTTTTATCTTTTTTAAAAATAAAATAAAAGTAAATAGTTTATTAATAATTAAACAATTGTCAGGTTACCATGTGAGGCACAAAGTTGCTATATTGTTTCAGTCACACTAGTATGTTGCATATATGACATCTATGCCAACATTTTCAATTTTGAATTCACAAAAAGTAAGTTGTAACTCAATGCATAAAAAAAAAAAAAAAAAAATATCTTGATTCCAAAAATAGTAACTTTAACAGTTTTGCCTGCTTACAATTCAGTAATAATTAATTAAAGAGGAAAATACATGTTCAATAATTAATAGAAAGTTAGTGTTTGCAATAAAAATTATTTGCACATTTAAGTTGAAACAAATAGTGCATTAAAATACATTTTGGCACGGTTTTGGTATAACAAAATGCAATTTTATTAATGCATGTGAAATATTATTAAAATTTTGGAAAAATATAAATGAATGATTTCTGATAACATACGGAGCTATTCCAGGGGTGATTCTCGTCCGAAATTTCCGAAAATTTAAGGCATCCTCTTCCGAAAATTTGAAATTGGGTTATCAATTCCGCATAGTTGCCAACTTGTATGGTTTTGCGCGCGGAAAAAACAATTACGTAGAAATGTAAATTTCGTCAAAGGATCGCCGAAATAGCATACATTTCGTCAATATTTCGTGGAAAAACGACGATTTCGTCAATGTTTTTGTAAACGAACTTTGTCAAAAGATCGATAAAAAACGCGAATTTCCTGTGCGGATAGAGGAAAAAACAGCAATTTCACAAAATATCGCAGATAAAACGCTGATTTCTTCTGAAGACCGGGGGAAAACGCCGATTTCGTCTAAAGATTCCGGATATAACGCCGATTTCGTTAAAAGATCGCGGGAAAAAACGCCGTTTTCGATAAAAGATCGCTTAAAAATATTTTGTTAAAAGAATATTTGAAAAAAATACGCCGATTTCATCAAAAGATCACGGAAAAAACGCGATTTCGTCAAAAGATCGCGGGAATAAAACGCAGTTTTCGAGAAAAAATTGCGTAAAAATGCAAATTTTGTCTAAAGATCGTCGAAAAAACGATTATTTCACTTATAAAAACATGGAAAAATGCCGATTTCGTCAAAAGATCGCAATAAATTGCCGATTTTGCTGAAATATTGCTGATTTCGTCTGAAGATAGCGGGAAAACGCCGATTTTGTCCGAAGATCGCTGAAGGGGGGGGGGGACTAATATTTTGTCAAAAGAATATTTGAAAAAATAACGCCTTTTTCATCAAAAGATCATGGAAAAAACGCCGATTTCGTCAAAAGATCGCGGGAATAAAACGCCGTTTTCGAGAAAAAATCGAGTAAAAATACAAATTTTGTCTCAATCGTCGAAAAAACGATGATTTCACTTTAAAAAACATGGAAAAACGCCGATTTCTTCAAAAGATCGTGGAAAAACCGGCGATTTCGGCAAAAGATCGCAATAAATCGCCGATTTTGCTAAAATATTGCTGATTTCGTCTGAAAATAGCGGGAAAACGCCGATCTTGTCCGAAGGTCACTGGAGGGGGGGGGGACTCACGACTCCCCCGCCGCCGATTTCCGAAAATGCGATGCGAATTTCCGGAAAAAAAAATTTCATCCAGAATCACCCCTGAGCTATTCTAAACAAAAAATTGAACACATATGAATCATTAGATAATGGATGTCTTATCAAATTCCTTAAATGATAACATTGCTTTTTGTTTCGTTTCTGTATTATTCTGCAATAGTGACACCATATGCATGATTTTCTATGCAGGTTGGATCGTAAAAATAGAATGTTTTAGCAGATGCAAATGACATCATTTTATACATATATAATTTTTTTTTTAAATGTTTCTTAAAATTGAAATATGTTTTGTAGAATATATAAGAAATTTTCAAACACTTCAGTAAATTTGTTAGAGCAGACGATTTTTTGAGTTCTTTTTTGTTACCTGTCATTTTGCCAATAAAAAAATACAATATATATAGCATTATTATATTTTTATTTTGTAAGTATGTTTTGAGGGGGGAGGGGAAGCAAAATAAGGTGTATATTTTTTAACATAGAAAATTGATAAGGAAATGGAAAAAACGAAAGAAGTACATAATGAAATGATATTTCATAATTAAGCTATATCTATGGTCAAAATGTAACTTAAAATTTAGTTTAATACAATGTAAAAAAAAAAAAAAATCAAGGAGCCTATGTTACACAGAAAATATTCTCTTTTTCGCACATTGAATTCAAATCAAACAAAATTTGTGCATTTAAATTTTCAAAACGAATTTTTAATTTACCAGAAAATTAACTTTAGAAAAAACTTTCTTTGAAAGAATGCATGTGCTGTTGTTTCTTTTCTTTTGCTATACACAACATACATATCCATATTATAACAGATATATTTCTTTGAGTGTAGCACTGATATCATTTTGTGAATAGCAATAATTGATAATGAAATTTAAATTTTGTAATTTTCTAAACATTGCACATTTTTAAATTTTATACTGTCATATAAGAAAAGAAATCTACATTCAAATGCAGTTTGATTGAAAACTGTATCTCATTTGAATCACTTATTGCGGCTATATAATTTTCATGCTTCTTTTCTCTATCATGCATCAGCATCTCTATTAAGAAAAAATTATAAACAATTTGCACATAAATCTATATATTGTTCAAGAGAATTTTTCATAATGGAATTAAAACTGTGTTTATATGTAAATAAAAGAATGATATTTAATATGAAATCAAACAATTTAAACTTTTCATTGCCAAATTAAAAAAAAAAAAAAAAAAAGGCTTTGAAATATAATTTGTTTGAAAACTGCATCTTAGTTCACTGATTGTTGTGGTTTGAAAAAAATATTTAATTATGAATTATTTTAAAATTTATTGTGTGAACCTCGATTAAGAAAAAATAATCCACTTGCTCTCTTTCTCAATATCATAGCAAAATTAAAACTTCTTCTATAAATAACTAAATAAAATAATATAAATAAATACAAATATAATAGGCATGTAACTGAACTACACACCCAATGCACTGAAGTGATCACAAACAAAACTGCTGCCACAAGTTCCAAAATTTTTGGCTAATAACTCCTAACCCTCCATCTAATAAGAAAATACTGTATTTGATAATTTACAAAGCTTTATATGATTGCATAATAAATATGTTTAATATAAAATAATTGTTTGGAATCAGTTGGCAATTTAAAAAACATATTACATACGAAATTTTTTTTAAAGTTTTCTATTAAAAAAAAAAAAAAAAAAAAAAAAAAGGTTTTTACCTATACTCTGTGCCCCAGGAACCTCAGGTTCAATGCCTAATTTCAATAATAAAGAAATCCTCTAATTGGGCAAAAAATATTGCTACATTATATTTGTACATCATCTACTATATTGTACATCTGTTATATTTGTAGATTGTCTTATTATCAAAGAAAAAAAACCAATTCCAGTATCCAAAAAAAATTTCTAAAATGATTTTTTTTTTTTTTTTTTTTTTTTTTTTTTATAAGTAAATTATAATTTTGCTTTAACATAATGGTCAAAGTTTATGTATGAGAAAGATAATTTTGAATGCATACTACTCATAATGAAAATTTTGGAAAATATTCTGAAATAATGAGTTTAAAAAGAATTCTTTAAAACAATGACTTAACAAAATATACAAATATTAAAAGTTAAATTCATTATAAAAAAGTATATAATAACATGTTAATACAACAAGTCTTCAAATTTTAAACAACTTCTTCTTTTTTATATTTTTTGTCTGTGAAGAAGGATTATCACTGGATATTGTTTCTTCTTCCTAGAAATAAAATTATAAAAACCATAAGATATGAAGAAATGGTATGGTGATAAAGTATTTTTTATCATCATCAAAATAATAAATAATAATTCTTAGCAGAAGACAGTCTTTGAAATGTCATGAAATGTTCTGTTAAAGTAAAAAATATAAAATGCCTATCATGATTTCTAAACAATACTACAAAATATGGTTAAGCAATATCTGCATGTAATACAATACATAAAGTAACTACATTTACATTAAATTGATCTTTAAAAAGAAGACAATGAAGAAATCATTATAAATAAAGTAATTGAAATCACTTGCTTTAATAAAACATTTTCAACATACTAAAAACAGTACCAATAGAATATGACTTTAAAATTATTTATTTAAATAAACTCATAGAAATGTTTTATAAATAAATACAGGAAGTGCCTGGCCAAAAGCTATTTTCTAAACTGATAGTTTTAGAGGTATAGTTCCAGTTGCAAAGCTATTGTTCTTCATCATATCAAAAGTCATAGTTATTTTTATAAATGACCTTTCTGGCCTTCACTGGCAGCAGAGATAGAGAAACAGTCTTGTTACTTTTTCAAGCTTAACTAAATTTCAATCTTAAATTGTTGTACTTTTCTTGGGACTGCCGATGAAGTGGATAATTTTTATACAATCCCTAGGTCCTATAAGTCATATTTAAAGAATAATAATAATGTTTCTGTGTAAGCAGTAAAAATTTCCTTTATGCATGATCAAAGCTTACCGAGCTATGATAGACTGGGTTTTATGAATTTTCAAGCACTAAAAACATTGCCTATAAATATATACTAATGTTACTCTATTTTTCATTAAAAGTTTCAAGAAAAGTTCTCATCAAAAGTTATTAATTCAAAGAAATAAAAATGCAATAGAACAGTGAAAATTTACCAAATTCAATGCATCATAACTTGGTAAATTCTGGTCATACAAAAATGTAATTATTACTGTTTTAGCTGCCAAAGCATGGAAAATAGTTTATTGAATATAACATATAGTATTTAGGAACTATATAAAAATTTTATTTTCATTGCATTAAAAAAAAATAACTATTTGGATAATTATTTTTCATATGATGAGGAAGTAAGTTTATTCCATTTGAAACATTTTTGGAATCTGAATTGGCCTCTGAAAAGCTGATTGGTTTAGAAATTTGTTATAGGACAAGTGGGGATATGCTGCATATAACAGAGTTGCTACTCATATAAGAGAATGAAATTACCTAACTTTTGCAGGTGTATTATAGAGAATTTTCAGTCTAGCAGTGCAGTGTGAACTGGACATGCCGAGGGTAAAATAAATGTTATATCACTCAAATATAAAAATTTTCAGATTATATACAGAGTCTTAATGAAGTAGGGAAAATTTAGGAATTCGAAAGTTTAGACAAAAAGCTAGGGGCATTTTTAAATATTTGAAATGGTCAGGGAACTTTTGATGTAGTACTACTTTCCATCAGAATCTTGATTATCATCATAAGTGAAGAAATTTTTAATTGATTATTCATTCAATCTAAAACTTTTGCATAAAATTTATGTAAACTATATAACAACACCATAATTAAAAATCAGAAATTCACACAGCTCATACCTTTTTTATTAGCATTTATCTAGATTAAAAATTCAGCTTAACGATTATTGTAAAACTTTCCACAGTGGTCAGGAAAACCAATTTTTTGCCAAAATTGTGTAAGAACCCTGATACATAATCTTCATTGAAATTTTCAAATATACATAGCCCCTCTTATATGCACACACAACAAAAGACTGCTGTTAAGATTATAATAAAAACTGCTTTCCTTAATAATTTCTGAATGTATCAAAGTAAATTTTCTCAAAAAAAAAGGGGGGGAGCAATACAATATTTTTGTAATAAAGCAGAATTCACTTTAGCAACTATCACAATCTAAATTAAGTCCAAAAGGTATTATTGGACTGGAATGCATTCATACATTGCAGATTATGTCAAAAGTTGTGCTGAATGCAATAGGTATAAGCCGCCTAATCAAAAATCATCCGGTTTGCTACAAACACCAGTGTATTTACAACGATTTAAAGTTCTATCAATTGATCTTTTTGGCCCTTTACCAAAAAGTAACAATGGTAAAAGATGGATATTTATAGTAGAAGAATGTACAACAAGATGGGTTAAATTGTTTGCCCTCACACATGGCTACAGCAGCGCAATGTGCAACTATGTTGCTTGAAGAAGTTATCCTCATACATGGTCTACCCAGACATATAATATGTGATAACAGATCCCAATTTGTTAGTAGTGTGATGCAACAACTTTGTTTTCTTTTAGGTATCAAACAAAACCCAACTCCCGTATACCATCCCCAGGATAATCCTGTGGAGAGGAAAAATAGAGATCTCAAGCCGAGATTGGCTATATTAGTAGAAAATGATCACTGCTCTTGGGAAGAAAAGCTTCCAACAATTCGTTTTGCACTAAATACTGGAAAAACTGCAGTATTTTTGCAGTTTGAAAGAGAACTGAGAACAACGGATGATGTTCAGCACAACATTCGTGCTGTAATTCAAACTGACAATTTTGTACCTGAGATTACACCTTATCTCAAGAAATTCATAAAATTCACCAAAGAAATCAAAGTTAAAGTTGAATCTAAGCAAGATCAGAGGAAAAAATATGCTGACCGTAGACGGAAACAGGGACATAGTTTTGTTCGAGGAGACAAAGTTTGGGTTGACTTACATCCAGTAAATAAAGCCTCTAACAACAAAACGTCAAAGTTCATGCCTAAATGTGATGTACCTTACATCATTTTAACTCAAAAATCACCCACCACTTTTGTCATAGCAAGTATGGACAGTCCTAATGTTCTACTTGCTACATGTCACACTTCAGACTTAAAACAGTGTAATGGACTCCGACATTGTGCCTGTCGCACCCATTAGGAAACGTGGTAGACCCACCTAAGAAAGTTACTGGTTCCACACCGGGATGTTCGCGGAACCAGAGGGGGAGGCTGTAACAAAACGACTGCTTTCCCTAAATTTGTAGAATCTATAGATGGTGCTATTGCCACTTTCGGCTAAATATCATGCGATATTTTGCCTTTTATTTTAAAAGCTTGAAGTGAAGTAATTTGGCGATGAGAATAAGTTTTGGATGTGTGTTTGGAATGCATCTCCCTTAGAGATGTTCTTTGCACTAAAGTAATTTTTATGAATGTTCAATTCATTATTTTGTGCTTCGTCATGCGATTTGTATACAGGGTGATTCCAAATTTTTTTTACAATAAAAGAGGGGTGATAGTACACATCAAGACAAACAATATTAAATAGGAGACCAAGGGTCCAAAATGTTTTCTTAAGGAGATAGCCGCCATTAAAGTTTAGGGACCAAAATTTCAAATAAACATAAAAAACGGAAAAATCGGTCGATTCATTTGCGGTTTTCACTAAAATTATTCTTTATGTCGGCATTTTCTTGAAATTAAATTATAAAGATAAATTTCAAAAAATGCCGATAGAGGGTGCTTTAGACTTTGGAGTAACGAACAACTATTTTTTGCCGGTATGTTTTGCATCTCATTAAATGTTTTCGTAAGTTTACACTCAAACTTAAATTTTGAGCTCAAAATCTGTAGTTGGGAGTGGTTAAGTAACACAAACTGAGCTGTGTTCAGAGGGTTCCAATTTCAAATGATTAAAAAAAAAACGGAAAAATTGGTCGATTGATTTGCGGTTTTCACTAAAACTATTCTTTTTTTAAGTATTTTCGTGAAAAAAAATTAGAAAGATAAATTTCAAAAAATAACGATAGAGGGCGCTTTAGACTTTGGAGTAACGAACAACTATTTTTTGCCGAATTGTTTGCATCTCTTTAAATGATTTCGGAAGCTTAGACTTAAACTCAAATTTTGAGCTCGAAATCTGAATAGTAGGGAGTGGTTAAGTAGCACAAATTGAACTGTGTTCAAGGGGGAGGGGGAGGTTCAAATTTAAAGTAATTATAGAAAATGGAAAAATTGGTCGATTCGATTGCGGTTTAAAATAAAACTATTCGTTAAGTCAGTATCTTCTTGAAAATAATTTTTAAAGATAAATCTCAAAAAATTCCGTCATAGGTGCCAAAACTTCAGAGTAATCAACAATTCATTTTAACCATTATTTTTTGGTTCTAATTAAATGCTTGCAAAAGCATTTTAAATGTTCTCGGAAGCTTAGATTTAAACTTAAATTTTGAGCTCAAATCCTGAATCGTTATGAGGAGTTAAGAAGCGCAAACTGAAGTGTGTTCAGGAGTTGAAATTTAACCCTCTTTCCTCCTCGAACACAATTCAATTATTCGATACTTAAACATGCCCAACGATTCAGAATTTCAGCCGAAAATTTAAGTCTTTGCATTAGAAAGCATTTAATGAGATTAAAAAATAACAGTTAAAAATAGTTGTACGCTACTCCAAAGTCTAAGGCACCCTCTATTGGCATTTTTTGAAATTTATCTTTAAAAATTATTTTCAAGAAAACACTGATTGATCAAGAAAACTGCTGATTTAAAAATTAGTTTTAGCAAAAACCGCAAACGAATCGACCAATTTTTTTCCGTTTTTTACAATTATTTGAAATTTGAACCCTCTGAACACAGCTAAGTTTGTCTACTTAACGACTCCCAGCTATTCAGATTTTGAGCTCAAAATTTAAGTTTAAGTCTAATCTTATGAAAGCATTTAATAAGATGCAAAACATAACGCCAAAAAAGAGTGTTTCGTTGCTCCAAAGTCTAAAGCGCCCTCTATCGGCATTTTTAAAAATTTATCTTTATATTTTATTTTCACGAAAATACCTAAATAAAGAATAGTTTTAGTGAAAACCGCAAATCAATCGACCAATTTTTCCGTTTTTTATAATCATTTGAAATTTGAACCCTCTGAACACAGCTCAGTTTGTGTTACTTAACCACTCCCAACTACAGATTTTGAGCTCAAAATTTAAGTTTGACTCTAAGCTTACGAAAACATTTAATGATATGCAAAAAATACCGGCAAAAAATAGTTGTTTGTAACTCCAAAGTCCAAAGCGCCCTCTATCGGCATTTTTTGAAATTTATCTTTATAATTTAATTTCAAGAAAATGCCGACATAAAGAATAATTTTAGTGAAAACCGCAAATCAATCGACCGATTTTTACGTTTTTTATGTTTATTTGAAATTTTGGTCCCTAAACTTTAATGGCGGCTATTTCCTTAGGAAAATGTTTTGGACCCTTGGTCTCCTATTTAATATTGTTTGTCTTGATGTGTACTATCACCCCTCTTTTATTGTAAAAAAAATTTGGAATCACCCTGTATAGTGTGATATGCTTGTGTCGTCTACAATAAAAAATGTGATTGTAATATCTCTGCTCGCTATATAAAGTACCGAACATCTTTTTGCAACCACATTGTTCAGCTACTTCATACAACTATAATAGTAAACCAAAATATCACAGACTGAGAATTAGAAAAAGCTATATTCTGACAAATAATATGTACTTTTGATACAAGAGAATTAACTCATTGAGTGCAATGTCAAACACCAGTGACAAAATGTGGCAACTTGCTTAATTAACTTTCTGGCCATTCCTCTACCAAATTGTGCCAAATTTTCTTCCTTGCATAGTTTACAATACTGTCACACTTTAGAGACTTTTACAGTTTTTTTTAATAGATTGTGTAATGGGAACCTTATTCCTAATTATTTCAGGAATGTATTTTTTTTTTCTTTCCCCCAAAGAATAAGGTATTAATCACATAAATATACTTAAAAGAAAAAAAAAAAGAAAGAAAGCTTAGATGTGTATTATACTCTCGAATATACAGTATATGAAGACACACTGAGTTGAAGACAAAAATCAGTTAAATTTATCCATGAATCGAAAACACGCATAAGGAAATATTTATTATACCAATTATTAATTTTTATTTAAAAATGGCACAAAAGTTCTGTAGCATCAAGGGATTAGTGGCTAGCCAAATAGCCAAAAAGCAAACTGAGAGCTCTTTTAGCCCCAAAACATTTAGTGGATTAGCCAAATAGCGACAGCCAAAAAAATGTACTATATCATTCTCATTTTACATGAAAAATAAACTGATGTGAATATAATAAGGTTCCATATCTGAGATTATTATTCAATAGCTAAAAGCGAACAAAAGATGACTTAACAAAATTGCTTACCTTTTTAATGGAAGGTTTTGTCTCACTGTCTTCAAATTTAATGCTACTTGACACATCATCAGCGTTTTCTGGAAATTTGAATCTTTTACTTGCAGATGGAACAGAATGATCATTTTTTGACTTTTCTTTTCCTAAGTGAAGGTATCAATCTTTTAACATCATTCACAAAGGAAAATAACTTAAAAAAGAAATTCTTGCTTACAAGAATTTTTGCAATTTCAGCCTATATAGTAATAAACTATTCATTATATAGCTATGCTAAATGCAAAAACGTGCGATTTTGGCATTTTCAATGTTACTTTTGCTTCCATTCCATATTTAAGAGCCCACAATAGTCACAGAAAAAGTACACAAAAAGACCCGGATGATCATGTAAAGTCTATGGGAGCGTTCTTTTCTAATATCTCACTCAAATTTTAATATTTTTGCATGATTTTTTTGCACAAGATAGCTGAGGGCAATTCACAACCGGGCTAGTTTTTACTTTTTCGATTTTGGTTATATATTTTTTATATTACGATAGTTTCAGTTTCAGAACCGGTTTAAACCGGTTTCGAAAGTTAAAGTAATTTTTTAAAGAAAATCTGAAACAAAAATTGAAAAAGTTAAAACTAGCCCGGTTGTGGGTTGCCCTCAGCTATCTTGTGCAAAAAAAATCATGCAAAAATATTAAAATTTGAGCGAGATATTCGAAAAGAACGCTCCCATAGACTTTACATGGTCATCCGGGTCTTTTTGAGTAATTTTTCTGTGACTATTGTGGGCTCTTAAGACATGGAGAGGGAGGAGTTATTAAAATTGCTGTTCTGGAGCTAGGGTTCTATAGGCAAAGCAAAAAAAGATTTTTTATGTTTTGTTAAAATTACTGAAAAGGGGGAGTATATGTCCATCCAAAAGGCCCTTTACATCTATTTATGTCCATCCATTTATTTCTACAGCCCTGACCATATCATAAAAGCCAAAATACAATTTATCTTCCCAAGTTATTTAAAATTAGGGATGCATTGAACAGTTATCGAATATTTCAATGAATTTGAATCTCATTTGAATTTCATCAAAATTAGCTGAGTACTTTTTCAGAAATTTAAAATAAAAAAAACATACTATTTTAATAAAATATTTTAATATTTCATTTGTCTTTATTTTATTTTATTTTACTTTTTTTAGAAAAGTTTATTTTATTTATTCACAAAGTCTTTTATAGTTTCTAAATAGAGGTCACTGCTTTATTTAATGATAGAGTTTTGATATTATTAAACATTTTTTTTTCAAAATACATACTATAATATCCTTATAGTTATTTAACATTGGAAAATTTACTACTAAATAAAGCGAAGATTACTATCCAAAAATGATGGTAGATTTTGTGAATAAGGAAACACTGTCTGCAAGATCCCACAAATCGCAGTATTGTAATCATCAAAATGTATCATGAACTTTGGATTCCTCAACAAAAAAGATCATGTTTTCCAATTAACAACAAAATCCATGCAAAATATTTTTTTTATCTTCTGATATTTGTCCCAAGTTGTTTGTCATAAAGTACGATTATTTCAGAGATAGCTATAAGGGAAGGCAGGGGATCAGCCAGCAAAATTTGGCATGGGTGTTTAATCCTCGGTGGAAATTTCCCACTGAAACCAGAAAATGCAAACAACAGGCCTTTCATTAACACAAGCAAAATATATAGCAATATTGTACAGGGCTCTGAAAATATACAAAATATTTGTTTAAAATCTAAAAGATACCATTCAAAGGAGCAATGAAAAATATTTCTCTCAAGGATGCCATGGTTATTAAAGCTTTTCTTCTTTCAATCATATGCAAAGGGTGCATGTTTCTTCTTTCAATCATATGCAAAGAAGTAAATTTGATTTCCAATCCTGATATTGCTACGGTATATATTTAATTTATTTGTAATAATAAAAAAATAGTTCTCTTGTGGAGAGTGTCTTATTAAGTGATTTGAATTCCTAAACAATATTTGAAATTTAGTTTACTAATCAGAATCTATGTGCACAATAAGTGATAATATATTGGAACAGCTTGGAAGCTTAGGGGCGTGAAGTGTTCTCTGGATGAGGGTGCACTAGTAATCAGGCCGATAGGAAGGCAAGCCAATCTGAACCTGGTTGTTATTATGCTCTTTTCAGCAGTGTTGAATTCAGACATTTTTCTTTGGGAGGGATTTCTGCAACTCCAGGGATCCAAATTCTAGAGTTCTGGGAAAGATTATTCAACTTTTAAGTAAAAAATCTCAAATCTTCCAAAAGGGACATTTTAATGTTGTTGTGGAGGGGGGGGGGATGTCCACCTTAGGCCAAGTCCTTGAATTCAATATTTTTTTTTTCAGGATTTACACAATTTTAGTGATCATTTCTCAAGAATTAATGAACAGAACTTCATCAAGCTTAATATTCTGTTAGACATTGACATAAGTTGTTCCTGATTAGATTTTCCTATAAATCATGTAACAGGTTGTGCAGCTATGCTACTTTTTTCAGCAATGTTGAAGTCAGACATTTTTCTTTGGGAAAGATTTCTCCAGTTCCGAGAGGAGGAGAAAAAGGGGGGATTGTACTTTTGTCCATTAAGCAAAAAATCTCAAACCTTCCGGGGGAGACATCTTAATGTTGCAATCCCCCCCTAACCACCCCCTGAATTTAATCACCCTTTTTAAGTCATAATTTTTCAAGATTTACACCATGTTAGCAATAATATTTTAAGAACTAATGAGCAGAATTTAATAAAATTACTATTCTGTTAGGCATTGATATAAGATGTTCCCGATTAGGTTTTTCATTTCAAATCATATGATGGATTTTGTTGCCTACTGTAAATATTCGTGATAGCTATATCACAAAAACTTATACAAGGAATTTAATCAAACTTCATATTCTGTTATACTTTTAAGTTCTTCTTAAACTTGGTGCATACTACCCAGCAGGTGTTACTTTTATGCTCTTCAAATTGGAATTTCGGTTGTAGACATCTAAGATGATATGGGCTGAAATTCAGTGATTTATTTGGAAAATGCAATGCTTGTATTTTCTTTTTAACTGCACATAATCCAACTATCCTAAACGTTTTAAATCATCATGATGGGCATAAGTTATCATTTAAATTTGACACTGTGATAGCGAATTTTGAAGTTTTAACATGTAAGAGATAGAAGAAAATTTTGAGACTACCACATCTGACTCCTTTACTTCCAAATTTTGAAAGGAAGGGAAAGAAAATAAAAATAACATTACCTTTAAAAACATGGATTAAAAAATTCACATATTCTATTAAATCGAGTTGCCCACAGTATTGATTAAAAAAATTGAAATCACCCAGCATTCAGACAGACAGACAGAGTCACAGACACATTTTGTAAAAACATGTTTTTTAGAATTTCTGACACTTAAAATGTATAAATCTGCCAAAAAAACAAAATTTGAAAATTTTCATGAATCAAATACTTTTTTTTGTAAAGAAAGAAGAAAGTAAAAATAACATTTTCAAAAAATAAAATTTGCATACTGGGATGGAGAAAAAAAGCAGTGAAGTGGACATTTTAGGGGAAATTTAGATGACTGATAAAAGTATTCTTATTTAAACCATTCTTATTTAAAAGTTAAATAAATTCTTTATTTATTGACTGATTTTTAAAAAGAAGATATAAAAGTTTATAAAATAATACGAAAAACACTTAAAGAAAGGAGTTAAAAACAAGTGGGTAAGTGTGATCGCAGCTCCCACAGAGGATTTCGGTTAATATATCCTTCGTTAAATTAACCCCTTGCAACGCAGTGGTATCTCTATGAAACCACTTAATTTTAATTACCAAATGCCACACTGGCACTGGAATTTTGGTACAAAAATTTACGGTTTATTGAATGCGTGAAATATAGCTAATTCTTATTTACAAAAAAAGTTGTTTTCAAATTCCGGTGTTAATCATTAATTTCAACACTTAAGCAATGAATCTGCTTGTCAGGATCTGATAGCACCTGTGCTAAAGAATGTAATGTCTACTCTTTCTCTATTTGAATATCTAGTATTATATGGTTGTGTACAGAATTTCCAAGGTGACATTCCCTCTTCGTGGAAAGGGGAATTGCCAGCTAATCCTTTGCAGGTGGTGTGTTAGAGAAAAGAGATGGCTCAGAGGCATGTCCATCTGTCAGTGAAGTATGCGGATGATGAGCAGATTAGCAGCATGTCACTAAGCAAGAAAAGAATGGAGTATGTGTCCAATGAGGAAGCTCCAATGGGTTTATGTTGGGGAAAGCAGTGATTTGGAGAGGGCAAGTTTGTCTGAGAGAATTCATTCCGTACCTAGGTGTCGTACCTAGAGGTTGCTCTGTGTGGAAGAGCGTAAAGTGTGCGTTTTCTGGTGAGCAAAGGACACTGACATCCTAGTGTTTAGCGCTCTTGGCCGAGTAGTGCAGACCGAGTATACTGGTGTTGGGAGACTCAAGGTTGAGCTCCGACAAAGTGAATTTAACGTGTATTGAGTGTGAGGTGGAAAGTGTAATTGGAATAGTACACAGCCAAGCTTTACTGTATCTAATTTAATGTTGAACCGGATCACCTATATCCGAGTTGTAATTGTATATATTTGTAAATAGCGTATTTAGTGTGTACATATATTCTTAATAAACTGATAATTCAGTTACCTGACGGCGTAAGTCTTCATTTACACAAACCTCACAGTGGGTGACCGATATCACCAAGTAATATCGGTGGTGGCAGCTATATCTACCATGGACATTCTTCAAAGTTGTGTGGACTGAGAGGAACGTCCGACAAATTGATGGCAGCGGTGGGATAGAATCGCCTGAAACCAGTGACCAGCGAGCCGTGTTGCAGTCTGTTAATGCCGGAGTATCCAGTGGAATTCTTGTGTGGTCGTGCCATATCATCGAGTGTGTGCTAAAGCATCGTGCCGGATCGTCGATTGTATGCTAAAGTGTCGTGCCGTATCGTCGAATGTGTGTAAAGTGTCGTGCCGTATCGTCGAGTATGTGCTAAAGTATCGTGCCGGATCGTTGAGTGGGTGCTAAAGTGTCGTGCCGTATCATCGAGTGTGGACTAAAGTGTTGTGCGTATCTTTATTAGAAAGAACTAAACTGAACTGTTGTGCCATATTACCGCTACATCGTGGAACTACCTGTGATTAGAAAAGTACCCCAGCAAAGAAAGTATAAGGTAAGGTGTTTTGATCATATCCTTCTACTGACATCTCGAACCAAAATTTGTTGTTGTATAATTAATAGTAATTTAAGTAAATTGTCTATATTATTTATGTGTTTTATCAATGCTTCCTACCTATAAAGTGTTAATAACCATATTGGCTATTGTTTTAAGGAAAGGTCATAATAACGTGAGCTAGTATTGATTGTCTGTAATTTTTTTTTTACTAATTGTGGTAATAGTAGTTGGAAGGAATAATTAAATTTACTTAAGTTTAAATTATTGTTAAAGCAATATTTAAATGAAGCAATATTTTTTAAGTTTGAAGAGTGTACAATAACATTTGCTTAGAATTCTAATTGACAATAGTAGTGAAAAAAAAAAAGGGCCCAAAAGAGAGCCATAGTGAAAAAAAAAAGGCCCAAAAGGGAGCCATAGGGAAAAAAAAAAAAAAGAGGCTCAAAAAAGAGCCATAATGAGGAAAAATAAAAGTGAAGATTTTCAGTATATTTGTTTTAAGTGTAAGAACCAGCACTGAATTCGGAAATATTTTAGTGAGGATAATTGTAGAAATTTATATATGCATGTTTCACAATTTTTCTTTATGTGGATTTTCTTGATTGACACCAATACTTCTATTCAATTTCAACGTATCAGTATTTTTATGTAAATTGTATGTTGTTATATAAGTGTATAAATTGAAATCTGTATTGCATAGTAATCAAATCGAATTACTGTTTTACCTTTTGTTTTATTGGAAGTGTATTGTGTGATAGCAATGGTTGAGGAAAATAAGAGTATTCAGTAGGTTAATTAGAAATGAAATGCATTGATTATCTGAAGGGTATTATTTAGTATAATATATGGGATATAACTGTACTAAGTTAAAAATTTAGGAAATATTAATTTGGTAGATTTAACTATTCTGGTGGGGTGGTAATAACAATCGGTGAAGGTATGGCGTTCTTATTGAAACTAAAAAAGGTTGATCTTCAGGGGATAGCCAAAGAATTGGGTGTTGAATTCACGGAAGATGATACCAGAATTCAGCTTAAGAAAAAGATAATGGACAGTGATGAGTATGACGAGGGGTTATTAAGGAATTATCTGACGCTATTGTTGCAGAACGATTAGAGCGCGAAGAAAAACAGGAAAAATTAGAACGTGAAAAGTTAGAAAAACAGGAAAGGTTAGAAAGAGAAAAATTGAGGATGGAACATGAATTAGAAATGGAGAGATTAAGGGTTCAAGGATCGGCAAATAATTCTAATGTTTCTAGGGAATCTAATAATGAAAGTAACATAGAAAAATTGATCAAAAGTGTTAAAACTCTATCTATCAAAGTACCAGAAGGGACTGAGGGATGGAATTTATTTTTTAACAGCTTAGAAAGGGCATTCAAAACTAAAAATGTACCGGAAAACCAGCAGGCCGAAATTCTACTGAATATGTTAGGAGATAAGGCGGATAATTTGTTAATTTATACCACTACGGAACAAATGGAGAATTATGAGGAGTTAAAGGAGTTAGTTTTAAGGGAACATGAGCCGACACCGAAGGCATGTTTGGAAAATTTTGAGAAGGCTAAGAGAAACCAGAATGAAACTCATGTATTATTTGTATCGCGTTTAATAGCGACGCGGGAAAATTATTGTAAGATTAGAGGTGCTGACTCTTATGAAAAGGTCAACCAGTTAATAGTTACTGATAAATTAGTAAGTACGTTAGATGAGGATACCGCGTCATATATTGGGTTAACTCACCAAGGTAAATGGTTAGAAACTTCTAAAATTGCTAAAGAATGTGACAATTATTTTGACGCCAAACATAAGTCTAACGCCGTTACGTATAAAAGTTTTAAAGGTAAAGATAGGCACGTAAACAATGAAAAAATGAGACTGAGGGAGGATAACAAAGTTAGTAATAATTGGAGGCAAAACGGGAGTAATGAGACTAGTTCTTTTTCGGATAGGAAAATAGATGTTAAGAAACCAAGTGATGCTTCAGCACCTAAATGCTTTAAATGTGGTTTGAGAGGTCATTACCAACGTTTTTGTAATAAAGTGGGTAGAGAGGGAAATAATGGTAATAAAGGGCGAGATCCGAAAGCGGGTGTGCATAAGATTGTGGTAAAAGAAAATAAAGAGTTACCTAATGGAGCTATTGTGGCGAGAATATCGGCAAAGGCCGAACAGAGAACTAACGTTATTGGTGAGAAATTAAATAAACTTGAGAAAATTGAAGTTAGTGTGAATGGGCAAAAAGCAAAGGGATTGGTTGATTCTGGATGTGAAATTAGTGTTGTTCATAAAGATTTGGTACCGGAAGAGAAATTAAAAGGAGCGGGTAGTATTTATTTACAAGGGTTATTCGGTGAAGCAGTTAAATTGCCTTTGGTTAAACTACCATTAGCTATTCCGCAATTCGGACAAACTAATATAATTCATCAGGAAGTACTTTGCGCAGTGACTGATAATATTAATGAGCAAGTGATTTTACATCCCGAAGTGATTAATGAGTTGTCAGGTGTCAACCGCGAGGAGCCATTGCTAGAGGCCCAAGAATTAGAAAATTCGGAATTTATTATTGATAACTTGAGTGAAAGGGAAGGTATGAATAACGATAGTTGTAATGTTTACGCAATAGAAGCGAGTTTGCAAAATGTACAAACTCAGAATACGGAAAAAACGGAAGTGGAGAAAGGTAATAAAGCTATTGTTAGCAATTCCGATATGTTTAAGGAATCCCAATTAGAATGTAAAGAGTTAGAGAAAGCTTGGGAATTAGCTAAAATGGATAAGGGGGATTATTATATTGTAAATGGCTTATTATATCAAAGAGAAATTGTAGGCGAAAATATAGCGCAATTAGTAGTACCCAAAGTCAGAAGGGAAGAAATCTTAAAATTAGCGCATAGTTCGGTATTTGGAGGGCATCATGCAGCCAAGAAAACTTTACAGAGAATCAGGTATTCATTTTATTGGGAGGGGATGGCGAAAGAAACTAAACAGTTTTGTGAGTCATGTTTAGAGTGCCAATTGACTAGAGGGGTTAAAGTAAATGATAGAGATCCTATTTCCCCAGTGTCACGTCCGGAACTTCCATTTCAGGTAGTTAATGTTGATTTAATTGGGCCTATTGATCTTAAAAGTTCCCAAGGGCATCAGTATATACTAACCTTAATTGATCAACATACCAGGTGGGCGGATGCGATCCCTCTAAAAAGTTTAAGTGCTAAAACCGCGTGTGATGCGTTACTTCAAATATTTATGAGGACAGGGATTCCAAATATAATCGCCTGCGATAATGGAACCAATTTCACTGCCGACTTAACAAAAGAATTTGAGAAAAGGTTAGGTGCTAGTCCAAGATTTTCGATCCCACAGTATCCACATGGGATTAACGGGCTTGTGGAACGATTTAATCAGACTCTTAAACATATGTTACATCATAGAGAAGAAGGGAAAAAGTGGCATGAACAAATACCATTTGTATTATGGGCGTATAGGGAAGTCCCAAATTCTACGACGGGAACCGCACCTTTCCAATTATTATATGGTAGAGCGCCGGAGGGTCCTTTGTCGATTCTCAAGTCATCCTGGGCAGGAGAAAATAAGGGGGCGCAGTTAGATACTATGCCGATTCATGAGTATTTGAATAAACTTAGGGGACGTTTAGAAAGAGCCGCAAATGAGGCAAAATTATTGTCTGAGTTGCAACAAAATAGGATGGCGTATCATTATAATTTAAGGTCAAAAGAAAAAACTTTTGAAGTAGGTGATAAGGTAATACTGTTAATCCCCGATTCAACTAATAAACTATATTCTAGGTGGCAAGGGCCGACAACCATAGTCGAAAAACGAAATCAGCATTCGTTTATAGTTGAGTTAGCCGACGGGAGTAGGAAGCATGTGCACCAAAATAAAATACGAGAATTTATTGCTAAATGTAATATCGTTAATATTGTTTTCGAGGGTGATGAGGAATTTGGAGAAGTTGGGGAAATTCCAATTTTGAACCGGGATCAGGAAGTAGAACGAGATATAGAGAGATTCAAAATAAAAGGGTTATCTAACAATCAAGTTAAAGATATAAAGTCTATTTTGAGGGAGAATAAAGAGGTGTTTATGGGTCCTGTACGACCAGCTGAAGTAGGGGAGCATCGTATTGATCTGAAACCGGGGGTGGAAAGGAAAAAGCCAAAGATATATAGTGTACCAGTAGCTTATAAAGAGGAAGTAGATAGGCAGATTCAGGAGTTATTAGAATTAAATCTAATTGAAGTGTCAAACGCTGAAATTAGTCATCCAATTGTTTGTGTGGCGAAAAAAGACGCAACTGTCAGGCTTTGTATAGACTATAGAGCTTTAAATTCGGTAACTCAGGTTCCAACCTTTCTGATGAAAGACTCTCAAGAAATCATGTATACCGCGGGGGCAGCTAAGTATTTATCGTCGATTGATTTATTGAGGGGTTATAGGCAGATTAAAATGGCTGAGGAGTGTAAACATTTGACAGCTTTTACAACGCATAATGGAACTTATCAGTGGCGTACCATGCCTTTTGGATTATCAGGGGCGGCTGCTACGTTTCAGAAAGATATGAATGAGGTTCTTCAAGGTCATCAGAGGTATGCGGAAGCATATATTGATGATGTCATCATTTTCTCCGACACCTGGGAAGAGCATTGTGAGCATGTTAGGGCTGTCATTGAAGAACTTAAAAATAGAAATTTTACGATTAGACTAGATAAATGTAAATTTGGAGAGAAATTGACTAAGTTTTTAGGTCATGTAATTGGGGGTGTAACACATGCACCTGATGAGGAAAAAATAGGAGCAATAAGGGATTTAAAAAGACCAAAAACTAAAAAGGAAGTTAGGTCTGTTTTGGGATTAATGTGATTTTACCGATCTTATAATATATTCCAAATTATGCCGAAATTGCTATACATTTAACCGAATTGACTAAAGGGAAGGTTAAAAATACTGTACCATGGGATGAAAGGGCAGAAAAAGCATTTAATACTCTTAAAGATGAGTTATGTAAAGTGACGAGTTTGGCTACACCTATCGTAGGCCGGGAATATCAGCTCCACGCAGATGCTTCCGACCTGGCAGTAGGATGTTGCCTTACTCAAAAAGATGAAAAGGGTCAGTTTAAACCAATAGCTTTTGCCAGTCAGAAATTGTTAGGGGCTCAGCGTGCTTGGCCGAGTATAGAGAAAGAGGCTTGGAGTGTGCTCTTTGGGTTGCGAAAGTTTGAAAAATGGACCTATGGATCTCAAATTGAGATCATTACGGATCATAATCCATTAAAATTGCTCACCGAAACAACCCCAAGATCACCCAAACTCACTAGATGGGCTCTTGCCTTGCAACGCTGGAACTGAGTATTTCTCATGGTCCAGGAGCCCAACATTTAAATGCTGATGCAATTTCCAGACTACATAGAAAGAGCTGGGAAGAACAACCAGTTGTTAGCCCATCAGCATCAACGACCCAGTAGTGGACAACCTTATAGGGATGTCGTCACACATTTAATTTTTTTTTCTGTGTGTGTGTAAATATTTTTTGGATTTTTTTGTTTATAATATTGTATTAACATGTGTATTGTTTATGTAATAATAATATTAGTAAAGGTTCAGTAGAGATGTCAGTAGATAGTGTTCAGACACCTGGAAATACCTATGTAATAAGCATAATGAAGAAATCTGTAAAGAGAGTATTGAACTCTTCTGCGATATTATTATATGTTTGGGGAAAATTAGCCCCTAAAAGGCATATTTTCCGCTAAGGTGGGGGGTGTCAGGATCTTATAGCACCTGTGCTAAAGAATGTAATGTCTACTCTTTCTCTATTTGAATATCTAGTATTGTATGGTTGTGTACAGAATTTCCAAGGTGACATTCCCTCTTCGTGGAAAGGGGAATTGCCAGCTAATCCTTTGCAGGTGGTGTGTTAGAGAAAGGAGATGGCTCAGAGACATGTCCATCTGTCAGTGAAGTATGCGGATGATGAGCAGATTAGCAGCATGTCACTAAGCAAGAAAAGAATGGAGTATGTGTCCAATGAGGAAGCTCCAAAGGGGTTTATGTTGGGGAAAGCAGTGATTTGGAGAGGGCAAGTTTGTCTGAGAGAATTCATTCCGTACCTAGGTGTCGTACCTAGAGGTTGCTCTGTGTGGAAAAGCGTAAAGTGTGCATTTTCTGGTGAGCAAAGGACACTGACGTCCTAGTGTTTAGTGCTCTTGGCCGGGTAGTGCAGGCCGAGTATACTGGTGTTGGGAGACTCAAGGTTGAGCTCCGACAAAGTGAATTTAACGTGTATTGAGTGTGAGGTGGAAAGTGTAATTGGAATAGTACACAGCCAAGCTTTACTGTATCTAATTTAATGTTGAACCGGATCACCTATATCCGAGTTGTAATTGTATATATTTGTAAATAGCGTATTTAGTGTGTACATATATTCTTAATAAACTGATAATTCAGTTACCTGACGGCATAAGTCTTCATTTACACAAACCTCACAGTGGGTGACTGATATCACCTAGTAATATCGGTGGTGGCAGCTATATCTACCATGGACATTCTTCAAAGTTGTGTGGACTGAGAGGAACGTCCGACACTGCTCTGTGCAGCAAATGGTTAACAAACAAAAAACAGTTTTTCAGCGTTATTTTGAGATTTCTTCGTCAATCGTGCCAACCAGAACAGAATATTGAATTATTTCCCTAAATGGCACCTTGATCGCATAGATTTGTTGATTTCTTTATCAGAATCTGCAAATTCAGTAAAGATATGCAAATAAAAACAAGTTGGAAATTGCACGTGAACGTAGCAAATAAGGTGCGTTCGTACGATAACGAAGTTTTAAAAATATTCAGATCTTGCTGATATAGTAGAGCGTATTCCGAATACAGTATAGTAGTCGAAATCTTTACGTTTCTGTAAATATGCAGAAAGTAATTTTTATTACACCTCAGAAACCTATATCTTATTCATAAAATGTGAAATAGTTGAATATAATTAAAACACGCCCCAAACAATGTTTCCCCGTATAGCATTATGCAGGGGAATACTTTTGTGTGGCCCTGTAATTTAATAATAAAAATTCTTTGCATCACAGATTGTACAGAATGCATATTTTAGTATATATTTCATAGATTCATGCCAATTCTATTATGTTCGAATGAGTGTAACATCATAAAAATGCATTTGAATCTTTTTTCCCATTGACCGTAATGTAATGGAATACCTTTGATTGTCCCTGTAAATGGTCTGTGCATCCGATTTTCATAACATTTAAAATGACTCGATAAAATTACGTAATAATTATATGTTTTAACTTTCAAACGATTAAAATGCATTTGAAATTTTTTTTCCCTATTGACCGTAATGTAACGGAATCCTTTTGATTGACCCTGTAATTGATCTATCCATCCGATTTTCATAACATTTGAAATTACTCGACAAAATTACGCAATAATTATATTTTTTAAATTTCAAACGATTAAAATGCATTTGAAAATTTTTTCCCCATTGACCGTAATGTAACGGAATCCTTTTGATTGTCCCTGTAATTGATCTATCCATCCGATTTTCATAAAATTTGAAATGGCTCGACAAAATTATCTTATAATTATGTATTTTAAATTTCAAACGATTCGGTTGGGTAGTTTTTGCGTTGTTATATGCGGACAGACAGACGGACAGACAGACGGACAGACGGACGGACTGAGCGACAACAATAGGTGC
Source organism: Maratus speculifer (assembly GCA_964019185.1). NCBI lineage: Eukaryota > Metazoa > Arthropoda > Arachnida > Araneae > Salticidae > Maratus > Maratus speculifer. The sequence continues at coordinate 182,484,421 of OZ025296.1, read as the reverse complement.
TACGTATTTACATAATTACGAACGCACCTAAAAATTATGAGTAAAAGTATAATATTTCAATCCAAGCTTAACATAAATTTAAGGGAAACCAAACTGTTGACCAGAGGCAGTTCGTAATTTAAATGAATAATAATTTAATAAATTTTAAAAAAAAAATTCATTTTGCATGTCAAAATAGATGATAAATATGATTTAATATGATGAAATAAAAACAAATAAGCATGTTTTTTGCACAATTTATTTAATCCATGAATTTCCGTTTTTTATTTAATAATTTTACTTAAACTTGCGTGCAACAATTAGAAGAAATGAAATTTCAATTTTGAAATTTAAGGCATTGTAAATTTGTAAGCTTTTAAATATCACATAATTTCAATTTTTACACCATGGTATAGGGGGGGGGAGGGGGAATGTACTTTTGAATGTATTTTATTTAAAAGTTGTATCTCAAATGATTTTTTTGCAGTTTTTAATACCAATTTTGTAATTGTGGCAACAGAAGTACTCCATTTCTTTTAAAATTAAAGGATAAAAAAAGAAATATTTTTATACATATTTAAACTTGCGAGCAACAATTAAAAAAACGAACTGATGATATTAAAAATAATAAAATTTAAATTTAAAAAAAAGTTTTTTTTCAAAATTTTATGATTTGTTGTGTGACAAGAGGTATTCATACACAAAATTTGAACTCCCTGACTTATATAATTTTTGTTGTATACAGACTCTGTGACAAATAGGGTTTTGTCAGATGAACAAAACCCTAAAAAGAGGCAAGAATCTAAATTATTAGTAACAATAATGAAGATTTTCTCATTATTTGAAACATCTTATTATCAGAGTTTTAAGATAAATGGATTTTTTTTGAAAATGGCAATGAAACAAATTTAGCTATTAATAAATAATTAGCATTTATTCTATACTAAGAATGTATGTAAATCAAATTTTATTAAGGAAGAACACTTACTAGATGCATTATATGCTTCAAGATTCTCAGCTTGCAAATCTTTAAAGGAGTTCTGAAGTTTTAAGAATGAATCAAGTAGATTCTCAGTAGAAACCTGGAAATTCGAAAAAATGTTTGTTTATTACTTTATTTTGTATGCAAAATTACAGATGATTCATTATAGTAATTTTTTAAGACTATCCAAGATAAATTGTAAAACTCAAAATAAAATTAGAAATTAAAGAAATTAAATAAATAAAGTTATTTACTTTAAAAAATCCATTTTTCATTCTTAATAATTACTTTGACAGTGTTACAAAGTGCAATATTTATGACTTATGTTCAAGAAATAGATATTTTATTTTATAATAATATTATTAATTTAATTACCTCATTAATTAATTCTTACATTTTAAATTAAATGCTTACTTATATCCTCAAGATTTCTAATATTCTTTAATTTAATTAAATAATTTATGAAGGTCATTATGAAAGTCATTAATTTATACAGCGAATTTCTGTTTCAATGATTTTTTTAACTTACTTCAATATAATAAAAAAATGATTCATTTAATCTTTTATTAAATAACTCTGAATAAATTATAATAATTACATTGTTTTAAATAAATAAGCATCATTGATTATTAATTCAGATGCGACTTCTTACAAGTTCAAAATGTATAAATAAATTAAATCAAAATCATACTTTTTTTATTACTTTAATTTATGGTTAATTCTATGTTTAATTTCATGTATTTTATTTTAAATCCAACTGTAAAAAAAAAAAAAAAAAAAATTATATATATATATATATATATATATATATATTGTTTACTTTTACTAATTTTAAAACTGGCAAAGCAGGCATTTGCATTGAGCATGTATTTCAGTAAGTTATCATCGCGGCAGAACAGCTTCTGAGACAAGCTCCCTGACAAATGTTGATGATTTTTATATGGCACATTAACAGGAAACTACCTGAGAGAAAATATGATACCTACACTTGAGTTACTTCAACTCTAGAAGAATCAAAATAAAATCCACTAAATGTTTCACCACTTGCTTTGAAACTAAAACCTAAACAATTGCACCACTGCACAACATGTGAGAGTTTATTTTGGAAAATACCTTATAGTTACATTTATCATAAAAAGCAAATTTCTTCCACAATGAAAAAAAAAAATGGGAAAACCGGCTGGAAGAATTATGCTTCTTCCAAGTGGTAGAAATGGAAGAAAATGTTATTTTTTAGAAATTTACCATGTAACTTTCCACTTTGTAAGATACAATAAATGTCTTCTTCCTATAATCTTAAGTAAATTAATTCCATCAGACCTATTCAAATTTAATTAATTATACATGCTAAATTAATAATTACATCAGATTTTAGCAAAGATCACATGACAGCTGTAAAAAGGATCTTCAACAATTGGCTAAATAAAAAAAAGAAATTTTATACAAAATGCACAAAATCAATTAAATGTTATCGATTACAATTTAACCAGAATATTTTTAAATTATTCAAACTTTTGAAATTAGTAGTTAACATATTACAGATCATTCATCAATGCTAGAATGAAACTCATTTAAATAAAAGTTGTAAGATGTATTACTTGTAATTGTCTGTAATTAAAAAGTAACTTATTTTTCTAAAAATAAAATTTTTAATATCAATTTTCCAATTTAGATTCCGCATGATTATACTTTGAATTTAATTGTTTTACATAGTTAATGTACTTTAATTCTGAGCATCTGTTAATTTTTTTTCTTTCCCCTCACTTTCTGAAGAAACCAAATCCTGCTTCTTAGTTGCATTTATCATAAAATACCTCTCAATTATTTAACATAAAATATCTTTAAAACAGATATTTTTCTTCTTTTTTATGATTTTATTCTCAGCTTATATGAACACTCTTTCTTGATTCTAATATATGAAGTAATAGAAATAATTAAGCTCACTTTTTTAAGCTCATTTGGAGAATCAAAAACTATTTAATTTCGATTATTTAATTTAATGTTCTTCTCTGACAGATTGTAATGATGTAAATAAAAATATAATTTTGTTTCCTTAAAAAATAAATTTTTCTGTACAGATTTTATTTATTTTTTTAAGTGTGTAATACATGTAAGAGGCTCTAGCATCATTTACTTGCTTGATGAAGTTTTATTATTAGAAAGTACCTTTTAATGTATAAATAAATCTGTTTATGTCCACAAGCTACATTACAAAAATTGTTAACACTGACATTTTCTACTACTACTTAATGTAGACATAGTGTGCCAAAAATGGAATGTGGGCTATAATTTTAGTTCTCAGTAATAACTTTAAATATCTATACATTAGGACAGTTGGAAATCTATTTTCTGACATTTCTCATGAAATTAACAAAAGCAAGTTATGTAAGCCAATTTTTTTTTTTTTTTTTTTTTTTTTTTTAACCCTTTCATGGTTATAAGCGCGTATACGCGCCCAGAATACCACTTAATTTGAATTGCGAAATGCCATACTGACACCGGAATTTTTAAATGAAAATTTTAATTTTACAAAGAACATAAAAAAACCATTTATATGTTATGAAATAAATTTGTTTTTAAATTCCGGTGTCATTCAATCATTTTAGTATTTTATGAATAGAAGTGCTTTAACCGTCAAAGGGTTAACATATAACATGTACAATCAATATATGATACATATATATGCATCGACAGGGAGATTGAAAAGTGGTACAACACTTTAAAAACATTTTTTTACTAAAATAGAAACAAAATTTAAATTAAAACAAATTAAATTGAAAGTGTAGCAATACTGAGTGAAAATTAACACTGCTACAGAAGATACTGAAAAAGTAACTCTTTTTCTCAGATGCAAAAACAGGTGTGTGTTTTCAAATTTGAAACCATTCTTCTCAATGTTGGAACACTTATTTTTTTAATCTCATGTTCAATGTTTGTTTTCAGTTCAACGATTGAGTGTAGAAACATGCGCTTTTAGGTGACCCCATTGAAAGAAATCGGGGGACCATATGGGCTAGAGTTCTTTAATAAGATGGTTACTAAAAAAGTATCAGAAATGGCACTGTTTTATTAGAGGTATAGCATGCTGCTCCATCTTACTGCAAACAACAAGTTAACATTAATGAAAGATGTTATTGTGAAATGATCTTTAATCATAAAAATTCTTTGTGCTTTGGAAATTTTCACTTTTATCACCACCATCATTCACTAAACAAATAGCGCTTAGAGGTTGCAACTCAGCTGCAATTGAAATTTCCACAGGTAAATGAATTTCAAACATATAGTGCTGTCATGTATAAAAAAATAACCTCATTATTATTTATTTTGGATTTCACACAAGTTTTGAAATTTTAAGTTGTGTGACTTTTTAATCACCCTGTATTAACATATGTAACTATCAACTTACATTTTTTCCTTTTAACCAATCAGGATCAATTGGATCTTGAGTAGAAATATCTAAAAAATTAAAAATACATCAGCAAATAGGATTTAGACTGAAGAACATATTACCTTAAATCAAATAGATTCTTTAAAAAGGAGATTCATAATGAAATTGCAACCTGTAGCTGAAGCCTGAAATATAAAGTATGAAGGATGTTCAGTTATCATTAAGTATATTGTATTAACAGGAAACACTATTTGTTTTTCAAAAAGTTTTAAATCCTGTAAACTAAATATAAAAATTGGTTTTGCTTATTATAGACACATAGTAAAATTAATATAATCAATAAATATCACATTTCAAAAATTCCCAGAAAACAACTAATAATGATAATTTAGTAATTAAATAGGAGTATCTAAATTTTTGGTTATAATATTGAAATGATACATTCTGAAATACACTATAATTTCAAAACCATTACAGTGAAAATTTTAATTATGGCATTCTGAAATTTATCTACTGAATCAGAAATGAATTTTGCTGATTGAAATTTTTGAAGTTTTGGATATTTAAAAATAGAGATATTACTTTTAACAAATTCAATATTTATCAAGTAAATTGTTTATTTCAAAAAAGAATTAGTAGAATTTTGTGTTCAAGATATTTAAAGAAAATTTGTCAAATTGAGCTAAAATAAAAAAATAAATATATATATATATATGATAGATATTTTCTTATGACGAAATTTGATAATGTAAAGAACATCCCTCAACATCAAATGATACAATAACTTTTCATTGGAATTTCAGAGAAAGAATTAAATATTTTTTCTTTAGCATTTATTCACTAAAGAATTTTTCAATAAATGGGAACTTCAATTTTGTCAATTAAAATAATCTATATTATAAAGGCCAAACGTATCTGTGCGTAACGCATATGTCATTTTGCGAATGGCAACACTTTCACTTGCAATTTTGGTTTTGTAATTTTCGCTGCTGCAAATTTTACACTTCTTAACATCGCAGAGTTAAAATTTTTATACCGTTGTATTGAGAAAAAAACATACTTTTAAATGCAATTTGTTTGAAAGATGTATCTTAATTTATTGTTGAGATATTAATTTTTTTGTAGTTTTTAGTACCAATTTTTTAATTGTGGCAACATAATCATTCCATTTGTTTTGTTCCATAAAATTGAAAATTATATCTATATATATATATAAATTAAAATGCATATACTGTGTGATACATATCGTCTGTTATAAAGTCCGGTGAATTTTGGTTTTATTTCGTTTTCATACATCAATTAAATGACTTCAAATTTTGAATAAAAGTAATTTAAAACGATCAAATTAAAATACCATTTTTTAAATATGGTGATTACGGATATGAGAAGCGTGCGCGTAAATTTTGAGAAGAAGAAAATTAAAACGGGTTTAGTTTTCATATAAAAATTGTACAATCGTGTCAATTTGGATTAAATTTTGGTTTTTTTTTTGCATTTATGCCAAACATAAGAGCCTCGATTGATAACTTCATCATAATAACTGACATTTATTATATTTTACTGATGTTATGTACGATTAAAGTTTAATTTTAATAATTTGGACAACTGAAGTTTATAGTATTTTGTTAATTTTAGCTTAAAATAATATTTGAGAGTTAGACTGATCAATATAAGATGTATATTTTAATGTAACTAATTTTGTAGATTTATTATAAATCAATGAAGCAGTTCCTTCTTTAAAAAAAATTTTCGTTGAATTTCGGCGGGTTCCACCTTGTTAAAGTAAATTCAAACATGCCAGATCAGCGGCATAGCTAGAATGGGTGACACCCGGGGCAGATGTAAATAGTGACACCACTTCTTACTAGGGTGTCACCCCCTCCTGCCCAATCTGTTATATTTTTTCAATCACAATTCTATGTTATTACAACAAATGACCATACCATTCCTTATTTACCTTTTTCCTCCTGCATAAAAAAACCAGAGGAGCAACTCATCGCTCAACCCATAATCCGCATAAGTCTATGCAGTCAGTGCCATGTGAAGGGGGGGGGGGGGAGGGGGTGGTTGTCCCGGGCACAAGCATTTAGGGGGTGCCAAATTTGTACTATCAACGTCATTTTTAGCCTGTTACAAGAAAAAGTTTGGTGAGGGGGGGCCCCAAATTGAAACTTTGCTTCGGGTGCAGTTTTCTCTTTGCACGCCCCTGAATGCAGTATCCATATGTAGAAGATAAGGCTTTCTTTTAAAGTTTGCTTTTGCTGGACACTTGTTCAATTCATTGGTTTTTGTTCTTTGGTGCATATCTTATTTAGAAAAATTTCACATTCTCAAAGAAAAGAAAATTAATTCTGTTACATCATGTGCTAGAATTTTCATTTTATTTTAGAATTCTTTTCCAAAATCTTATAAGATTATATGTATTGGATTTGCAAAAAGAGATTGGATGTCACCTCTTTGAGGATGACACTTGGGGCGGATTGCCCACCCCCACCCCCCCACTTGCTATGCCACTGTGCCAGGTAAACAGAATAAATTTAATGAAACATCTTTTGCAATATAGAAAATTAAGCTTGGCCCTCCCCCCAAAAAAATTATGAACTGGTAAAGTTAACTTAAAAATCTAAATTAAAAATCTAAGCTAAATTAAACAGGTAAATTAAAAATCTCTAAAATACAAATTTAAATATGCAAAACATGTTGCTTATGGGATTTCAGCACTAAATGTATATTTCAAAGATGTAAAATAAGATAATATAGACTGCTATTTTGAGGATTTTTGCACCAATCGAAGCTTCTATAAACTTACAAAAAACAGTGTTGACTTATTTTTTAATATTTTGTCAAATATAGTTTCTAAAATAAACGATTTAATTAATAAGATACTTAAAATGCTATTGTTAAATCTTTGCAATCACATTAAGAAAGTCTCATTTATTTTTCCTTTTAGTTTTCTCTGTATCCTCTCTTCATAACAGAACATAAATTCATTATGATCCAATTACATGTATCTGTCTTAAAATGCTGCTTCCATATATGTCCTATACTTAATTCATGTTAACATCAGTAAGTTCTACATCTACTAAAAGTTTCTATTTGCTATTTTAAATTAAAAAAAAAATAAATAAATAAATAAAGGGATATATAATGAAAAGACATAATTTGAAATATCCAACACAAAATTAATAAAAGAAGTTTTATTAAACTACATCTTTCTTCCATCAAAGTGAATGTTCTTTTTGAAACATTACAGCAGTTAACACTAGAACCGCGGAGCGGGTCAATTTGACCCAAATTGATGCTTAATTTCTCGCCATGTGAAAAGTACTCATTGAAAAAATGTTTCCTTTTCTGACTTTTAATATTTTAAGGTAAACAACAACTTTCCATATTTATTAGCAACTAACATAAAAAATATTTGAGTGATAACTACTTATACCTAGAACCGCGAAGCGGGTCAGTTTGACCCGTAATAAGTTTTTACGTATAAACGACAAATTAGAAATGCATTTTTAGGGAGTAATAAGAAAGTACATATGTTTCACATCTAATTCCTCTAACAGGCAGAATTGGAAGAGGAAATAGTGAAAATTTTCAATAAAGCTCTTATATTCTTGATATAAAAAATGGATGATTACAGTGGAAAGTTATAACAAATATTTATAAATAGTATTGAAGTTGCTTTCATTCTGCATTTATTGAAAGTATAGATTAGATTCTTAATGTCTTAAAAATTACTGTAAAAGAAGATTTAGAATATTAGCAACTATTATTTGAAAAAGATTGGGAATGCAAATGACTGAGCTATGATAAATATATGATGAATATATAATAAAAGAAAATTAAATTCGAATGATAAAAAAGAAAGTGACGACTAATCTGCCCTTAAACTTAACATTTTTTGACTTTTTCATTAGATTATAGATGAAATTTATCAGTATTGAACGAAAATTTGTAATATTTATCATATAAAAATCGGACATAAAAAAAGAATTATGATTTCGAACAAAAGTGACAAAATTTGAAATTTATACTTAAAAAATAAGCAATAACTTGCACATCCACATCTGGAAATAAAGAAGATGACAAGAAAATAGACTGCAAGACTAACTATATAAAAGTGCCTAACATAAGCATAGATGAGCACTTGTTTCTTTCAAAATCTGTGAGTAGGTTTACTCAGTATATGTCTACCAAAACCGGATAAAGTATCAGATCACTTTCTAGTTGCTTGCTGATGTTGATAAAAATTTGACCTTACAAAATCTGTAAAATACCCAAGACAAGAAATACAAGTCTATATAAGAATGCCAAAATCCAAATTTCATGCGGCTGTTCTTCTAACACTTTTAATCAGCGTAACTTTTTACCAAGAAGAAAAGGATAAAAATGTTTTGTTTCTTAGCTGTCTACACCTAATTGTTGAGATTTTAGATGATTCTAAAAAACACTAAATGGACTTATTCACTGCAACGCAGCTAAATATTATGTAGATATGTGATTTCACAGATGACATGAAATCTGCATATGCCAAGCCTGCTTCTCATAGGAGTCCAATGAATACAATTTATAATATTTTGTATTTTACTACTATCAATGCTTGGGTTTTATGCAAATCTGTTATTGGAAATGTATTTAATATACGTATATTTGTATACGTCTATTATCTATTAGTATACACCAATTTATTCAAGACTTAGTGTAAGACTTACAATTTGTTATTTCATGGCCAAAAACAAGTAAAAAAAAATATTGTCATTTGGGAAAGAAACACTAAAAAGATAAAAAAAACACTAAGCATAAAGTAGTTTCTTTTCACAATATAAAAAGATGAAAATAAAACTAAAGATAACTGTTCAAAAGATAATGCAGCCACACGTTTCTGGTAAACGCGCAAAATCTTTAACCATGTTTTGAAGCAACGCATACAATAAATAGTTTTGGATAAATCCGTAAAACTAGTAAGTAACTTGTAATTTTAATATTCTTTAAAATTATTCTTAGAATTCAGTACTAAACTTATTTGAATGGAATAATCTATTTGTTATTAATGTTTATTAAGTCTAAGTTTATTTATTTTTAAAATATATGTTTAATTATTTGTTCAATATATTTTCATTATACTTAATGAAATCAAATTTTGAATTATAGCATTTTCTGAAATGTAGGTAATTTCTGCTGACTTGATGTGTAAAATATTATGTAAATTCTAAGAAATATTGATTATTATAAAAAATTTAATCTTTTAGCTGACCAAATTAGGCTTTTGGGCATATTTATAAACCCTTTTCCACCTCGGGTCAATTTGACCGCTCCGCGGTTCTAGGTATACAGGAAGTCCCGCGGTTCTAGTGTTAAAGTCAGTGCAACTTATAAAGTTGATGCTAACTATATACAAAAGGTTCTTTATCCAGGTCTAGCTTATTGGCATACATTCAAGTAAGTTTTCAGAGATGAAGAAATTTTTAGCATTAATTTGATGAACAAAAACCAAAATTAATAAAACAAGCTATATAAGCAGAATTATTTTTCCTGCACCTGCAAGTATAATATAAACTAGTTGGATGTGCTAATCCCAAAACTTTCTTCCATCTCATACGTACATTTTAATATTTTTAAAAAATAGTTACTCATTTTAGTATTTTAACAATTTTAATTCAATATCATATGAACTTTGTTTTTCATCTTAAATTTCTGCTTCAATCACTTAATTGGAGTAAAAACGAATTTCCGTCTCTATACGAGCCAATGAACAATAGAATGATAGGCAGATTTTTTTTTTTTTAATTCAGGGAGGACCTATTTGCCTTGCCAAAAAATAATTATATACAAAAATTTTAGTTCAGTTCTAGGACTAACTTCATACACTTTTAGGTGGTGCAATATTGAAAATGACATAAAATTGGCTATTGCAGCACCCCCTTCTGGCAGATTTTTTTCAAATTCAGGGAGGACCAACTAGCCATAGCCGTACACTTACACAAAAAATTTGGTTCAATTCGTTGTATAAATTCATATATTTTTCGTCGATACAATATTGAAAATGGCACAAAAATCACGATTGCAGCGCCCCCTTCCGGCAGATTTTTTTCAAATTCAGGGAGGACCAATTAGCCTCCCCTGATCCTAGTCATACACTTACACAAAAAGTTTGGTTCAATTCGATGCATAACTTCATATACTTTTGGCCGGTAGAATATTGAAAATGGCACAAAAATCGCGATTGTAGCGCCCACTTCTGGCGGAATATTTCAAAACTGAAGGAGGAAATGCTTGCCACAGCCAGAAACATTCACAAAAAATTTGGTTCATTTCTATGTGTAACTTCATACACTTTTTGATGATAGAATGGCGACATACACACACAGACACGGACAGACAGACATTTTGTGAAAATAGGATTTTTAGAATATCTGACCCCTAAAACACGTAAATCCGTCGAAAATTTTTTCGATTACAATATTTTCTTCTATTGAAGATAGAAGAAAGTAAAAATTACAATGTACCTTACACAGGGCTTAATTTTTAGCAAGAAAAATACCACAGTCCTAATATTCTGCAATGCTAATAACTGTAGTACTGACAGTGCTGTAATAATTCCTCTCCCCCCCCCCTCTGCCTATGATCATTCCAATCTCATTTTTCAATACATATTTATATTTAATGCAATTTTTTTTTCAAGTTTAAAGATTTTTTTTTTTTTTAAATATACATGTATTTTTTTATTTGTCTAGTTGCATACTATTCCATTTTATCACACTTTCCAAACATCAGTATAATCTTTGTTTAATTTTAATATTAATTAATCATAGAATTCCATGATTGTATAAGGTAAGATGATAGGTATTATGATTTGGAAATAGTGTTAGCACTAAAAAACTATGCATATACATATGTTATTTTTAGGAATGGAATGAATTTCCAGCCACTATCTGATATTTGGCCCTTTCGCCAAATATTGCTAAAATCTCACTGCATATTGAAAGATATCTTGTCAAATAAATTCAGAATAAAAATATATTTGCTTTTTTTTTTTTTTTTTTTTTCTAATCCAAATTGGCTACTTTTTTGGAAAATTCATAGAGTCATTTTCATTTTTACGTGCATAAAATGTACAGTTATTCAATTGCTAAAAAAAAAAAAATACAACTTTTTTGTATTTCTTATAACAGTTAGGGATTGTTTAGAAAACAGTGTCGAAATTGGAGATTCAATTGTCAGAGAAATGTCTTCTAGAGAATGATATATTTCAATTCAAGATTCAAAAACATTTATAGAAAAAAAAGAGAAACACTATTTCATTCTCAAATACTTGAATATTCATTAATGTCTGTAAATTCTATGCACATATAAAAAGACCCTTGATGACCCTTGATGGTCATGATGACTTACTATCTATTTTTTGTAAGGTAAGAAATATAAAAATTTATTCATTAGGCACATTAGCTAAGATTCATCTTCAAGATAAAAAATCAAATATCACTATACCAAGTATAATAGTACATCTGAAAACAGAACTGGTATGTACAGTAAAACCCCGATAATTCGGATCGATTGGGACCAGACCCAATCCGGATTATTGAAAATCCGGATTATCCGGAGAATTAGATAAAAAATGAAATAAAATAAAACATTCTTACAGAAAATCACCTTTATGTTAAGCTCAGTGAATATTTATAGACAATAAAAATGTTACTTTGTTTAATTCTTCCAAAAAAATTTCAGAAAAAGTTTTTTTTTTTTTTTTTTTTTTTTTTTTTAATTCAGAAAACAACGATGAAAAAAGTTAATGTTATGGAAATTAGCTAATCGCTTCTCAAACTTGAAAAAAAATGGCCAAACCGATCTGGATTAACGGGGTCCGAATTTGCGGGGTTCTACTGTATCAAATTAGATATTCACCAGATGGTGCAATCTGCTTTACAAAAATGGTTTTATAAATATTTAAATATAAATTCCAAATATTGAGTAAAATAATTTTAATTTGGTAGTTTTCCCTTTTAAGTAATTATTTACATGATTAATGTTGCTAATGTGCATTTCTTGTAAAATATACAGTAAAATCATTCCATAGATATGTAAGGGGAAATTATATATTTTAAAGGAATCTTAATTGTATGATAAAAATCTGAATTTTTTAGAAATAGTAGAAACTGTGTCAGGTCAGGCCGGGCCTAGAAATTTAAAAATATAAACGGACTGTGCCCGCCCTAGAAATTAAAAAATATAAATGGGCCTAGAAACATAATAATATAAACAGCCTGGGCCCAGGCCAAATCTTTGAGCTTTACGATGGGCCGGGTCCAGGCCCGGAAATTCTAGTTTCTCCAAACCCCAAATATATATATATACTGAACAACTAACAAAAACATTTATGGGGAAAATTTTCAAAAAAATCTTACATGCCTTTTTTTTTCTTCTTTTTTACTTTCTTCTATCTTCAACAGAAGAAATTATTGTAATCGAAATTTTTTTAGACTTCTGGTTTTCGACGGATTTACACGTTTTAGGAATCAGAGATTCCAAAAAACATGTTTTTACAAAAAGTCTGTCTGTCCGTGTGTATGTGTGTCCATGTGTCTGTGTGTATGTCGCCCTTCTACCATCCAAAAATGTATGAAGTTATGCATAGAATTAAATCAAATTTTTTGTGAATGTTTTTGGCTGTGGCAAGCAGGTCCTCCTTCAGTTTTGAAATATTCTGCTGGAAGGGGACGCTGCAATCGCGATTTTTGTGCCATTTCCAATATTGTATCAACCAAAAGTATATGAAGTTATGCATCGAATTTAACCAAATTTATTGTGTAAGTGTATGACTATGGCTAGTTGGTCCCTCCTGAATTTGAAAATAATCGGCCGGAAGGGGACACTGCAATCGCAATTTTTGTGCCATTTTCAATATTGTACTGACCAAAAGTATATGAAGTTATGCATTGAAATGAACCAAATTTTTTGTGTAAGTGTATAACTATGGCTAGTTGGTCCTCCCTGAATTTGAAAAAAAATTCATCGGAAGGAGGCACTGCAATTGCGATTTTTGTGCCATTTTCAATATTGTGCCGACCAAAAGTACATGAAGTTATGCATCAAATTGAACGAAATTCTTTGTGTAAGTGTATGGCTATGGCTAGTTGCATTGCCCTGAATCAAAAAAATTTGCCAGAAGGGGGCGCTGCAATAGCGAATTTTATGACATTTTCAATATTGCACCGCATAAAAGTGTATGAAGTTAGTTCTAGAACTGAACTAAATTTTTTTTATATTATTATTTTTTGGTAAGGCAAGTAGGTCCTCCCTGAATCTGCCTATCATTCTATTGTCCATCGGCTCGTGCAGAGACAGAAATTCGTTTTTACTCAGATTAATTCATTGAAGCAGAAATTTAAGATGAAAATCAAAGTTGGTATGGTATTGAATTAAAATTATTAAAGTATTAAAATGAGTAACTATTTTTTTAAATACTAAAATGTACGTATGAGATGGAAGAAAGTTTTGGGATTGGCACATCTAACTAGTTTAATCATGCAGCAATTTTTGTTCATTTCATATATCAAAAGATAAGTTTAAGGTAAATATCGAAAATATACTTAAAAGGATTATTATACTTTTTTTTTTAAATCTCAACAAGCAAATTTTGTGGACACATTAACAAAATGTGTTTCATAAACAACAACAACAAAAAAAAATTACAGAAATTAATATGCTGAAGAATTGAATGCTTTTCAATTTGCTATAAAAAAGTGCAAATTTTAAACTTTAATCAATTCCTTTTGCATAACAATTTTTTGTGATGTGTCCCTGAAGAGATTGAATTAAAATTCTGACACCATCATCAAAAAGATTTGATGCTTTTATAGAAAAAGGGAAAAACCTGCTACATGGTAATTATATCTATTTACAAATTAAAGTGATTTTACAAATATACAGAGCAGAATTTTAGCATAGGCAGTGTTCATGATGAAAAATAAATAGAAAATCACCAATATTTTCACACTCATACACAATAGAAAATTAGATGTCCAAATAAAAAACTAAAATAAATGACCCAATAAAAAATATCTATCTGTCACATAAAAACTGAAAGCAAATTCATTATTTGCTCTCTTGAGTGGTGCTATATCAACACATCTCTCTTTTTTATAACAAACGACAATTAATCTTCTTTTGGTGTACCTTAGGGCTTTGGCATAAGGATCGCATGCTCCACCCTAATTATGGCCCTGATCCAATTCACTGAATTAAATGTTTAAATAAAATTTCAATTAAAAGACAAAAATACTTCTGATGATTTAAAAAATAAATGAAAATAACATACTTGAAGTTGAAGTTGCCTTGGTGCTCTCATTAACCAACATCTTCTTTTGAAGGTTTAAAATCTTCCTCTGACATAACAATGCATTAAAAATGGTAGGAATAGTAATATGCTCAGCTATCTAAAGTAAAATATAAAATACTGAGTAAAAAAAAATATGCATAAAAATTTATATGAAACTGTTCATATTTTTCAGCAGTAAAACAGCAAATGCTGTTTGGTCATTAAATTAGGCTGTTGCGTATATACTAGGAGGCTGTGCCCCTATGAGCTATGCTCATCAATAGAGCTGTTGCAAACCGCACATATTCGTTACTAAGAAACATTTGTTTTCTAAGATACAAATTACTAAATTGTTACTTAAAAATATGACTCATTAGTTGTTATAAAGGACATGTAAAGAGAAAACTGTGCCTGGGGCAAAGTTTCAATTTGGCACCCCCTCCTCCCCCAACTTGATGTTAAACCTCCCAAAATGATATTGGCTGTATAAATTTAGTGCCCCCTAAATTTCTGTACCCGTGGCAATTGCCCCCTTCGATCCTCCCTTTTGCATGGTGCTATTTGTTACTGTGTCAATATGCAACCGAACAAAGTGAAACTAACTTTAAATTCTGCTTATGTTCGTGTAATTTATGAATGCGGCCAGACAGCCGAATGCAGTAAAGATGCGAAATTGTGTTCAGACTATACAGTAGGCGCAAGTTTCAGTTATTTCTGTATCCAGTGCATGCGCATCATTCTGTTTGTATCAGTTATTTTCAGGATTTTGTATGGGCTTGTTGATACATTTATTTATTTTATTATGAAAAGAAAAAGAAATAAAAAGTAGATATACTTTTCTGAAGCATCAAATGATAAAGCAAAATATGATTCATATTTATGCTAAATGAAGTATTCAGTAAAAAGGAATTCAAGAACAAATTGGGGGGGGGGGAATCCTTTATTGGTAAAGCATCTCAGAGCTTGCATATTTAGCAAAAAATATTTATCAGTGGTGTATATTAGTACCATCTGAAAGATTTATTTCAAAATCAGGTTATTTATTATCTGAAAGACCTCCCTCCCCTCCCAGGGCCAAAACAAAGGGGTGGGGGCATGAGTCCCAGGCACTAGAACAACATGATGACAAATGATCATTTTTTTTTATGTCTATATTTAGCATGGTATAGTTAAAATCATCCTGTCTGAAACACAGAAGAATCTAAGAATGATATAGCATAAAGAAGCCTGTATAAATTGGATTTTTTTCGATTACGTATTCAAGGTTTTAATGAATCAATATTTGACAAAGAAAATTACATAGTTCAGTATTATATATTTTATGATTATATATTTGAAATTTAAAAAAAAAAAAGTTGGTCATTAGAAAATTAGTAAAATTCACTTTGAAAATATATTTCACGGAGGAGAGGGGGGCAGGCAGGTGGGGTGGGGAAGTCAAAATTCATGTTTGACCTGGGTCCAAAAAAGGTTAGTTTCGGTCCTGAGACCCCCTTCATTAAAACCAAAAAGAATGGAAAAAATCATTTTTAAATATAAATCAAAGAATTCAGAAATAGAATATTTCTGCAGTTCAAGGCAGCACTGTGCAAGGGGGGGGGGGGGGGGGGAGGGTCATTTAGAGTGCACCAAATTTGTACTATGAAAGTCTTTTTTGGCCTGTCAGAAGAAAAAGTTAGCGGAAGGGTCGCCCAATTGAAACTTTGCCCTGGGTGCGATTTTCTCTTTGCGCCCCCTGGTTCAAGGGGGGGGGGGATGACCTCACCATTGGATCTGCCATTGATCATATGATAGTTCCCACGAGCTTGCAGATTTAGCAAAAAGTTATCGATCTGTGATGTTTGATATATCAGTGATCAGTAGGATTTTAACACTGAAATTACATTTTCACGTAAGAGTAAGAATATTTTCATATAGAAATGTATGTTAATATTTTTATCAATATAAAAAATCCTAAGTTCTTTATGCACAGCAAATCAGTATAAGTCATTAAGCTTTTAATAATCATCTGTAAAAATAAATTCACATAGATTCTAAAATTAATTAATTGCAAATCAAACAAAAAATTTTTAAATAATTCAAATTTCACAAAATGGTAACTGTTTGTGGTAATTTTTTCATTTCGAAACTGTTTGTTTATTTTTTTAAAGCTTTTCTTCTAATTAAAAAAGGTTTAACTTTCGAAAAACAAAATGTTAATAGCTTGAATGGTTCAATCACGAGAATCTATGGCTATATGAATTTTTAAAAAATACTTGTTAAAGAAAAACATGTGTAAGTTTTTGATAAGTTAGCTTTCTCGTAAAGTATCAGATGCAGAAGAAATTTTTTTTACAGACTCAAATCATCAATTAGGAAAGAATATTTTATGCAGTTTTTTTTTTTTTTTTTTTTTTCAAATGCATTGATAAAGTGATATTCTAAAGAAGAACACAAGTAAGATAGTAAACAAGGAATACTAACACAAAACATTGATAACAGAATAATGCAAAATGACAACTGAAAATCAGGATAAAGCCTGGCTTACTGCTTAACAAACTTCAACCAAAGCATAAATGTTTTAACTTTAAATCTTCATGCATTTATTCTATTATTGTCAAACAAAATTATTATATAACCCATACAAAATATTGAACTGTTATTTTCAAACAAATAATTAATTCAAATTCTTAATTACACTCCAACGCAGCAACAGCAGCCACCTTAACTATCCTTCAAAATTAATATATTTTCCCATCAAGGTAACAAAGATAAAATATAAAAAAAAAATAATAAAATTATAACAATACTTGTTCAGCATTCAATGAGTCCAGTTCAAAAATATATTTGCATGAAACAACACCAGCAGGAAAATCTAGTGAGAGACTTAATTTATGTGAAAAACGAGTCATGCACAGCTGAGCCTCTTGATTTAAACATTTTTCAAGAGCTTTTTTCAAATGTCCTAAAATGACTGATAACTTCATCTCGACAAATGGATTAAGTTCCTAAAAAGAGAAAGATACTATTTCAATAACAAATAATGTGCAAGGTTAGTTTTGAAACAAGGAGCAATAATAAAATTTCCTGAAATTAATATATTCCATTTTAAATAAAACTTACATACCCATATAAAAATGTAAGAATGAAATCAGATATTAAAGGGGGCTGGTCACTCAGCTTCACTAATGTAAAGTCTACGGGTGTTTGATAAATTCAAATAGGAGAGAGTGGGGTACAGTGGATCATCCCTTATATTTTATTTATTTTTAAAGCTTTTCTTTTAGGCTAACTGATTACTTATAGCCTACAAAACCAATCATGAATCCAGAATGATCCATTTTTCCTGAGTGATTGTTTTAACCTTCTAAAAGTAAAAATTTCCATCATCATACTTTTCTTAATTATTAATTAAAGATTATGGATAAATAAGACAGCTTTTTTTGTATGTAAAGGTAAGGTACTTGTTTTTGTTTATATTAAAGTTAATATACTTAAAAGAATGCTTTAAATAAAATATTTATGAGAATGTATCGAACATCAACCTGGGGCACAATGGACCATCCACTTCTGGGGTACAGTGGTCCACAATCCATTCTGCTACTGCATTGTAGATTTTTCAAAATATTTAATAACTGCTTACTTATTTTCTACAAAGAAATGCTTTTTTAAAGTAATCATTTAATTGTAAAATAAAGTAAATAAAGAAAAATGTCAATTTATTTAACATAGTAAGAAATATTTTGGTTTGTATATTTACTGCATTTAAAAACAACACAAGCATCCTCATGGGTACAAGTTTGAAATTTGGCCAGGACTGAAAATATTTTGAATCACTCCCCCCCCCCCCCCTTCGAGTGACGCACTTACATTATTCTCTTTTTTTCCCATGACCGTTTGACGAAATTCGCTTTTTCCCACAATCTTTTGACAGAAATCGCTTCTGTCAAAAGCAATCCTTTGACAGAAATCGCGTCTCTATCACGATCTTTTGACCAAAAAATGCATTTTTTGCGATCCTTTGACAAAAATTTGTGATTTTTTTCATGATCCTTGAACAAAAATTCACAACTTTTTGTGATCCTTTGTCAAAAATTCGCGACTTTTTCTCAATCCTTCGTCAAAAATTTGCGACTTTTTCGCAATCCTTTGATAAAATTTGTGTCTTTTCCACAATCTTTTAACAAAAGTGGCATCTTTTCCTCGCGCTCCTTAGACAAAAAAAATCATTTTCTCTGCCATTCAGACAAAAAAAAAAAAATCCCTGTCGGCTGGGCCTATAGGCGGAGGTAGATTTTGAAGAGTGCTCAATTCAACAAAAAAATATATATATATATATATATATATATATATATGATTAGAGATAAACCCAGTTTAATAACTTCATTTGGCCGTTTATGAAAAATTTTTAATTTCATTTTTCTTCAAAAACTGGTTTTATCAGAATCATCTTAAGAAAAATTCGGCTCAAATGCCCGTTTTGACAACATATTTTGAAATAGATTCTGAATTTATTAAAAAAATCGACCAAAACAGTACATAATACAGCTCCTAAATAACAAAAAACTGTCAGTTGAATGCATTTGAGAAAAAAATTGAATTTAAGAATGAGTCATAAAATAACCTATTTGTTGTTTGAATACATACTTAATTCTTTATTCATGATTGCTCGGAAAATTTTGTGCGAAATACTCACTTTGACAGCATTTTAAAAAATATATTCTTGGCCAATGCGTCACAGTATATAGTTCCTAAATAAGAGGATCTGTAAATTGGATGCGTTTGAGAGCGAAAATCGATTTTAAAACGAGTCATAAAAAACGCAATTTGCTATGTGAAAACTTCCTTAAATTTTCAAATCACAAAGACTTCGGGAAATTCTGTTCAAAATACCCTTTTTGGTAGCCTTTTTTAAAATATATTCTATCTTTATCAAAAAACGGATCAATGCATCACATTATATAGTTCCTAAATAAGAGGATCTGTAAATTGGATGCATTTGAGAGCAAAAATGGATTTAAAAACGAGTCAGAAAAAAACGCAATTTCTTATTTGAACACTTCCTTAAATTTTCAGTCACAATGATTTCGGAAAATTCTGTTCAAAATACCCTATTTGGTAGCCTTTTTTGAAATATATTCCGTCTTTATCAAAAAACTGACCAATGCATCACATTATATAGTTCCTAAATAAGAGGATCTGTAAATTGGATGCGTTTGAGAACAAAAATGGATTTAAAAACGAGTCAGAAAAAAACGCAATTTCTTATTTGAATACTTCCTTCAATTTTCAGTCCGGATGACTTTCGGAAATTCTGTTCAAAATACCTTTTTTGGTAGCCTTTTTTGAAATATATTCTGTCTTTATCAGAAAATTGACCAATGCGTCTCTTTATACAGTTTCTAAATAAGAGGATCTACCATTTGGATGCGTTTAGAATCAAAAATGAATTTAAAAATGAGTCAGAATGTAAGCAGTTTGGATTTGAGGGTTTTTTCTCCAACTTCTATTTTTGTTTAATTTCTTTTTGCTATACGAATTGATCCTATAAAAAACTTGTCAATATAAAAGTTGTAGATATTTTTGAGAAGATGTAAAATAAATTTAATCAGATTTGATATCTTAAAAATTGACGGAGTTATGGATTTTTCTCTTTTTGCAGCGCCCTTTTTCTTTTCGTTTTTAATTTTTTTCGTCGATAAAAGTTTCTTCTATCAAAAACTTGTAAATACAAAAGTTTTAGATAATTTTAAGAACATTTACAAAAAATTTAGTTGGACTTGATATCTTGAAAATTGACGAAGTTATGAATTTTTTTCTCTCAAAATCCCTGTTTTTTTCGCCCCTTGAGCCTACTTCTAAATTTATCAAAAATCTGTCATGCATATACTTTTGGCCCATTTTTAAGAAGTAATATAAACTTTAAACCGATTCGATATCTACTTTAATTAAGAAGTTATGGCGTTTTTTCGGTTTTCACAAAAACGCCCCCTATTCCGACCCCCTTGGTCCGATTTTGCCCATTAACGAACTTAGCCAAGATTTTATCCCCTTTTATTTTATGTACAAGTTTGGTGGAGATTGGTGAAATATTATAGAAGTTATCGTGTCCATAAAAAAGTGAGATATATATATAGATAGATAGATAGATATATAAACTGGTGCGATTGCAATAGGTAGTATTTCTTACGAAATCTACCTAAAAATGTTTTTTCCACTATCATTTGATGAAAATCACATCTTTTTAACGATTGTTTGAAAGAGAATCATTTTCACGATCCTTTGACAGGAATCACATTTATTTTGCTATTCTTTGACGAAAAACGCGTCTTTTTTTGCGATCTGTTGTCAGAAAGAGAGATGTAAATTTTCCGGAAAAATATAAGTGGTGGAAAAAAACTGGTTTTTTACTGGTTCTTTCAGAAAAAAAAACCCGGAAAAGTTGGAAAAATTGATTTTTCTTCATTGTTTCTCCCAAATAAATATTATTTTCTTAGAGAATATTAAAAAAAAAAAAAAAATGTCCACTTACTTGCATTAAAAGAAAATTATTTTCACTTTATATTACAAAATAAAAAGAAAGAAGCAAAGCCTGCTTATAAAAATTTAGTTTTTTTTTTTTTTTTTTTTTTCACAGCCTAAGAATTTTTATTAAACGCTATTGTTTCTTATATCATATTTCTGTTGAAATGGCTTTTCAGTTACATGTTTAACTACCAATTGACCTAATGTAAAAATCTGAGCCAATATGCCTATAGTTTGGAATGAAATAAATTATGTATCCCATTTACATAAGTATAGTTTTTAAGTAAATAATACTAGTTTAATGAAATAAATTATTGCAGTTTTGTCATTATTATGAATATCAGTATTCAAAAATTCCATTGTTTGTTTAAAAAATGTATATTTTTACAATATTACATTTTTTTCTTGCAATTATAATTTTATTTCCTTTAAAAAGTATGTTTAGTTTTGGAATAGCTTTCCAATCTCAACACAAAAAAGTTTTGATTTAGTTTTATAATCTAAATTCAAACAAAACTAAGTTTTAGTTTGGCTTACTCAGATCTGAAACTAAAAAACAGTTTAGGATTTACTGACTCAGATTTTTACTCGCCGAAACCAGGAATTTTTTTTCTTTTTATCCTGAAATCTGGTATTCCATTCTTGAGTAAGAAACCATATTCAGTAATATTTCCATATGGTAATTTCATATTTCTAAGAGTGGAACTCAAAAGTTATGAAAACAGAACACTAAAAATAGAAAATGCTCGCGAAGAATTAACGAAAGCAGTTACACACAGAGATAAACTTCTACTGTGCTTTAGAAAATTACTAAAATTCAAAGTTTAATCAAATAGGAAAGTATAATTTGGATCATATTTATTTGTAATAAAATATGGATTTTTTTTTTCATCGCAGTTGTTCTTTTCTAATGCTAACTGCCCATGTTTTGCAACACTACTGCATATTATGGTGGTAAAGACTAAAGAGGAGGTCAATTTTAGATTTAACACCTTGAAAAAACATTCAATTAATCAGCTATAATGAAATCTTGAAAAATGCAGCATAGTACTGCTACCTATAGGGCAATTTACACCAAAAACAATATATATCAGGAACTGGCTGAATCTGTAGTTTGATGAAAAATCGTCTTTTAGTTCTTAAGATAGAACTATTGTGGAAATCATGAATAATGCAGCATAGCAGCGTCATCAGTTGGGCGATATATACTAATAATTAGTTAGATCGAGTTTATATCAAAGTGTAACTGGATCTAAAGTTTTGTGAAATTACGTGCATCTCTTCTTGAGATAGAGTGCCCATAAAATGTTTGTCACATTCACTCACAGAGTGACAGATATTTTCCAAAAACCACCAAATCGTGTTCAGGACCTTCTAAAACTTTATATACACCAAAAATTGGAGGTCAAATTTTTCACGAATTCAATACTTCTTGTAAAGATAGAGGAAAGTAATAAATGTATGCTTCAAATTTTATGTTAAATTTTTTATTTTACCATTCCCATTAATCGGCATATTATTGAAATAATTTTGCAGATGAATTAATTTTTAAAAAGAGAAGTTGCATTTAACTATATATCTAGATTTTTTTTTCTTGTAATCCTGTTTTTGTGAAATTGTGAACTTCTTGTATAGGTGAATTCCATGAAAATGCGACATGGACATCATTTTTAAAATTTGAACTAAATTAGTATTTTTTTGTTCCAATTGATAGAAAATAAGTCAAATTTCATGAAAATAACAAGATATAATAAGATAATTGTAAAAATAAATTTTTATAGTTAATTATTATCAAGATTAACTTTGAAATCAAAAATCTGCTATTTTTATCTCTAGTTTAATGTCCCTTGAAACATTTAAATATCACATAGATTTTTGAAACAAATATAATCTTTAAAAAAAATGGCTAACAATATGTTTAAAAACACCAAAATTTTCACCTGAAACATTTTAATTGTTTTGCTATTGCCCCCAAACTTTATATTAGTCTTCATGTCATGTCTGTCACAGAAAATGTCGATTTTTTATTTTTAAGAAAATCTAGTTGATAAAAATTATTAACACTTTATTTTCTCTTTTTATATGTCAAAAGGAACAGTTCATAAAAAAAATGAAAGATAAATTTAAAGTTTGAGTGAAATATAAAGCATTACATTTTGTCATGTCTGTCACATTTGTCATGTCTGTCACAATTAGTTTTTTAAGCAACTTTACCTTAATCTCTTTCATTTTCATAGAAAGTTATTTTTGTAATTTTTTAATTTAGTGTTGATGCCATAAATATTTCTTTATAACTCAACTCAACAAAATGCCTAAATTTAGAATGCATGTAATAGTTACCAGATAATTATGTTGATACCAATTTCTTTGTTTCAGATATATTATCTGTCACAATTATTTTTTCAAGCAGTTTTCCTTTAATCTTGTGATTTGAAAGTTATTATTATTTAACTTGGAATTGATAGCTATGGTATTTCTTGATGTGAAACGTACACAATCTAAAGTTTTCTACTATTTAAAAGAAAATCTGCCAAATAGAAAACTTGTGGTACAAACTCATTTCAGTGAAAACTATTTGCATATTTATTAGAATGAGATTAAATCTGCTCATTGGCAGAATATTTCCTCTGCTATATATATTACATTGTATATTATTGTTATAGTGACTCAGTCACTGATTATGGTAATTATGACAATTATTCTGTTATAATGTTTAACAATTTGATCATTGAAAAAAATCATGATAAATAATTCAAAGTTAAAAGTCAAAGAGGTTGAATTTTAATCTGATGGAACATCTCTACACTTCAAACAAAAATATATGATATTTTCAATAACACTAAACAAATTCCCAACAGTCTGGCATTTTTCAGTGACATCACACGGAAAAGGATGTATTGATGAGAATATTAAGAATCAGTTCCTTGATGCTACTCAAGCTAGAAGTATAAATCCTAGAGCATCATGTAAGTGTGCTGAAGCTGCGGGGAAAATTGGTCCTGGAATCAATTTTTTCATGAATCACAAGAAAAAAATACAAAGAATGAAAGCAAAACTTGATCTGACATGGCAAGTAATCAAAACAATGCCAGGAACAAGAAAGTTGCATTGTTTCCGATCATGTGTACGTGGCATAATATTCTGTTCAATTTCAATGCTGGTGCATGCACTGAAAATTACCTCTTGGAAAATGCAACAAAGCAATATAGCCAATGGGTGAATGTGCAATACGACAATAAGGTTTATCATGGAATAATAACACAAATCGCACAGACACAGCAACAACATAAAATAAAATGCTTAGTGCCAACTAAATTTAAAATCATGTTTAAATTTGAACCTAAAAATCATGTTGTCTGGTATGATAAGAACCAAATATTAGCAAATGTTTCAACTCCAACACTAGTCACTTCCGAGGGATTTTATAAATTTTAAATATTTTTTATAATTTATTTTAAGATTCTTTTAACATAATATACCAATATTATATCATATTGTAATCTCCAAGTTGTGATAAAAGTAAAGAAAGTAATATTTAAGAAAAAATACTTAAATTCATAGAAAATTGTACACGTATCATGTCTGTCACAAAACTTTGTCATGTCTGTCACGCTGATAAATATTTTCTAATATTTTTCTATTTACAAATTTTTCAATATTTTTCTTTCTGCTTCACATATCCAAGTCTTATTTTGTTTCCTAAAAAATTCTGGATTTGATATGCATGCCAATTAAGAGCAAATGATAATAATAATATGTGTCTAGTCAAAATCTATGTCTAAATTTTGTCATGTCTGTCACGGCAGGTTTTAACCCTCCATTAAATTAAGTTTTTCCTTGATTGAATTAAATTTTTAGTGTTTTTTATAGCATAAGGCCTATATTTACATCACCCCATGAAATTTTTTAATTATCAATTAATATTTAGTACTTAAAGATAAACAAAAAAGTTCTCTCAGTCATGTCTGTCACAAAATGGAATTCACCTACATACTTATACAAAATATAATCAGAATTTGGATTTAGAAATTATTACTATATTTAGGTTCTTATTTAGAGATTTTTAATAACGTTACATATATACAATATCATAAGATTCGGTTGCTATAAGGCATGAGATTTTTTTTTTTTCTTCAGTCACTGCATTTGTAAAAGATTCAATTTGGAGATTAAACTTTTATATGAAATATCTATTTTTCAAGAGAAATTTTGCAAAGGACTTTTGTGTTTCAAATTAGAAAAAAAAGGGAAGGATCTTTCCAAGTCTTCTCAAACAGATGATTTCTGCTGAGAGATCAGATTATCCACATTAAAGTTTTCATATGGGACACTCAACATAAAAATAAATAAAATTAAAAGCATGAGAATGTAACTATTACAAAATTTTCAATGTATTATTTTACAAATGAAATTTCAATTTTTCCAGTTTAGAAAAATTAAAAAATAAGCCTTCGGAAAAAAAACTGAAAAAAAAACTTTTTTTCCCAATTTTTCTCCAAGCATTCCCATCTCTAGTCAGAAATAGTGCTGTTGAAAAAAATAGTGTCTTTTTGACGAAAAACACCTTTTCCTCAATCTTTTGACAAAAATCGCATTTCCTCTGCTATTCTGACAGAAATAGAGTTTTTTCCATAAACATTTGAGGAAAATCGCGTCTTTACCACGATTCCTTGACAGAGACTGCGTCATTTTCGCGATTCTTCAATGGAAATAACGTTTTACTTGAGATCCGTCAGCAGGAATCATGTTTATTCTGCAATTGTTTTGACAAAAAATGCGTCTTTTTGTGATCTTTTGAATGAAATAGTGTTCTTTCTGCAATATTTTGAAAAAATCACATTTTATTCATAATCTTTTGATGAAAAATCGTTTTTTCTTTTGCGATTTTTTGGCAAAAAACGTGTCATTTTTGCAATCATTTTTCAGAGTCAGAGATATTTCTGTCCTGCTTCCGTCCTGTGGACGGAAAACTTGCACCCATGAGCATCCTATTGACTGTAGGC
This sequence comes from Maratus speculifer, assembly GCA_964019185.1. NCBI lineage: Eukaryota > Metazoa > Arthropoda > Arachnida > Araneae > Salticidae > Maratus > Maratus speculifer. The sequence continues at coordinate 182,458,250 of OZ025296.1, read as the reverse complement.
TGTTATTTCTAAAATAATTTCTGGCAATTTATGAAATTTTACTACTCATATTATCTATAACATAAACATGTAACATAAAACAAATTTGAAATCAAAAGTTTATGGCTATTAGCCTGTTATTTATATCAGTATAAAATTGCCCACAAATCTAAACTAATTTCAGGAAAATTTTAGAATCTAAGTATTTTAGTGGAATTTCATTTTCAATTTTTCATGACAATGACTTTATTTTATTTAATAACTTCACTTTATTTGCAATTCTTCCTGTATCTTAATCTGTTACTTAAAAAACAAAGATTGCTCAAAAACAATTGTTCTACTTAGTTTTGTGTATCTTTTGTTGGAAAATGTTATTTGCAAATTTGTAAGATGGAGATAAAAGGGAAATAAAGAGATTTAAATTTATATATATACATATTGTATTTTGAATAATAATAATTAATAGTAGACCACTGTGCCTTGCTTCTGGGGCGCACTGGTCTACTTTATGAATGTATAGAAATATATATACAGTCGACTCTCGTTAATTCGAACTCGTCAGGACTACAAGAAATGTTCGAATTATGGAAAATGTGAAATGAAAACATACTTAATAAGGTACTATTGCAAAGGAATTAATGTTATAGTGTTTTTTAAATTTATTTCGTCTGTTATCACTAGAATATGTCTTAATATTAAATTAAAAGGTATAAATACATAAACTAATTAAAAGATTAGAAACAAGCACAATGGAAGAAAAATTTAAAGCGTCACTGATGGACAAACAGGGCAATAAGAAAGTGGATGTCAAATGCATTGGATTATATGTATACTCGTTCGGAACAATTTTCACAAAAAATCAAAGAAAGAAAGTTATTCAAATGATCTGAAATACGTGAGAAAGAAGATAAAAATGAAAAATCGGAATTCTCGTTAGTTCAAATTAAACAAAGACAAAAGAAAATTAGTTCGAATTAATGAAAAATTTTAACGTTATTCTGCCTTTGAAAATTCTGGGACTTCATGTTTAGTTCGAATTAAGCGAAGATTCGAATTATCTGATTTCGAATTAACGAGAGTCGACTGTATATTATATTTTAATGCATTTGAAGCAAAGTTCTGAAAAAAATCTGAAGCATTAAAGGTGCTTAAGGAAAGGAATGTTCAAGAATATTTTCAGGTAGACTCGATTTTCCATTAAAATGGGAAAAAATATAAGTAGCAAAAGTGGACCTTTGTGTACCAGTCTCCTTTATATAAAATGTTCCCTCACAGTGTTAGAATTCCTTAAAAAAAGTCACTGGTCCCAAGGACCAGTAAGCATGAGAATTTACTGGTCTGCAGACATCATCACCGGTCTGCTACATGAAATTCTATTAAATAATTTTAACACTTAGAGTAAATTTTCTGTACTTTTTAAAGAATAAATGTGCTAGATACAAATTTAATTATAAAATATTGCTTATTTAAGTGTAGAAGATAAGAAGTATTCTATTGTTTGCATTTCTTTTAAAATGGGGCAAGACAGGTTTATTGAAAAAAACATTTTTGCTGAAAAAAAGAAATATTTTTGTTGAGTAAATGGGTACTTTGCTTAATGAAATGGTGCTTTCAGGAGTCACATCGACTCAGAAAGATTTCGAGCAATAAAAAACCGATTGGGAAGCATGAAAATCAGTTTTTGGAGCAGCAACAACAATTTTGAAGCAAGAAAATTAGTTTTTAAATCAGAAAAATTCTCTCCCGGCATTCACTTATTTATTTTTTTTTTCGTGCTTTTTTGACGAAATTCCGTTTTTTTGCGTTATTTTGACGAAATCTTTTATTGTTATTGACGAAATATACCGTTTTTCGCAATATTTTTTGACAAAATTTGCTGTTTTGTCGCGATTTTGGGAAAAAATTGCCATTTTTTCGTGATCTTTTGAAGAAATCTGCCGTTTTTTCGCGTTTTGGGATAAAATTAGCCATTTTTTCGCTAATTTTTTGACGATATTTGCCGGAAATAAGTCATTTAGTGCTTTTTAAACAAAATTTGTGGGGTTTTTTCGCAAACTTTTGAAGAAATTTGTCGTTTTTCGTGATTTTTTTGACAAATTTCGCGTTTTATCGGGATTTTCGGATAAAATTTGTCTTTTTTCGCGATTTTTTGAAATCTGCCTTTTTTTTTTTTGCAATTTTTTGAAGAAATCTAAAATTTTTCCGCAATTTTTGGAAAAAAAATCTGCCGTTTTTTCGCGATCTTTCGAAGAAATCTGCCTTTTGTTTCGGGTTTTGGAATGAAATTAGCCATTTTTTCGAGAATTGTTTGACAAATTTGCCGTAAATTAGTCGTTATTTCGTGATTTTTTTAATGAAATTTGCCGTTTTTTCGCGATCCTTTAACGAAATTACGCGTCCCGTGGGACGCATAAGAGCTATTTTTTGCGTCCCATTGCCGATTTGAGTAATTTACGCGCTATAGCGCGTCTGCGGCATCGCTGATAATAATTTTAAAAAATCTTATGTGTGATCGGTTGCAGTCTTCTCAGGGCCTGAAAAATGGCACTGGTCCTGCGGACCACTAAATTTTTCAAATTAGTGGTCCGATTGAATTATCGGTGGTCTCGGACCAGCGGACCACCAAGGATTTCGAACGCTGCCTCAGAAAAATAATATTTTTAACTTCTATTTTTGTATACACTTCTTAAAAAATGTCTCTGTTTTTCTTAATTTTCAAATTTTTTCTAGAGTACAATACAAAGTCTAAAGTTTGATATCCTTGGGACTTAATCAAATTCGAACTTTAGGTCTTGAAAAATATTGCTTTTCCAATAAACCAAATAGGGCTGGGGTTTTGGACAGGACACGTGGGTTTTACTGTCCAAAACTGTACTAAAGTGTCCAAAACTGTACTAAAGTGTACAAAACTGTACTAAAATGTCCAAAACCTTAAAAAAAAAAAAAAAAAAAAAAAAAACCCACATTTCACCACTGCACACTTATTAAACATATGAATAAATATCTCACAATATATTTTACTAATTATATTTTATTATTGAAAGATGTTCCGAATTCAGTGAAACCCCAGTTACCTGGAGATACAAGATGGAATAGCCAAGTAACTTGCATTGAAAGTTTTCTGCGCAATAGACAAGCATATCAAAAAATAACTGAAGAAAATGAACAACATGTAGACAGAGATATAGCCAATCTTATAAATAACTATCATCTATACAAGCAGGCCAAAGATACAATGTTACAACTGAAACCAATTGCCGAATCATTAAACCGCTTACAAAGTGACAATGCTACAATTGATGACGCATGCCATGTATGGCTATCATTGCTCAAAGAAGAAAGTTTAAAACCTCATACTGCAGAAATTTCAAAAAGAATGGCCCAGGCCATGCAACCATTTCATTTTCTAGCATATTTTTTAAATCCCAAGCAGGGCCGTAGCTAGAAGTGAACATCAGGGGGGGCTCAAGAGATTGTAGGGGGGGCTCGTATTTTTTTTTCTCTCTCTCTGACGCAAAAAGATAAATTAGTGCATATTCACATCATAGGTACTATGTTTCTTATTAAAATGTCGTAATAACTTCGTTTTATGCTAAGAAAAGTATAGGATGATGAAAATTTTCAGTATATAACTGATACAAAATTAAACATCACATTAACTTCATATGTACAAATAGGATGAGGGATTGTTGAATTGCTTTTTTTAGATACAATTTAATAATTCTGCAAAACTATAAAAGGGTCTCAAAACTAAATTAATTTTTTGAACAATATTTCATTTGAATTTTCGGAACAGAAATTCATTGAGTGACCTTGGAATCTTTTCCAGGGGGGGCTCAAAATATTTTAGGGGGGGCTGAGCCGCCCATAGCACCCCCTTAGCTACGGCCCTGATCCCAAGTACAAAGGAGAAGGCTTGTCAAATATACAAAAAGAAAGTGCTCATAAATATCTAACTGAGAAATATCCTGACAGCATTTCTCTTTTAATTGCATGTGAAGCGGAAGCTGCACCATTCCCATCTATTTACTTTACAGAATCTGGAAAAAACACCTGTCCAGTTACATGGTAGACTGCAGTAGGCAAAACACTAGAACTGAAAGGGAAAGGATATTCTAAAGACTGTTTAGATTATATTAAGGTTTTATTATCATGTCCTGCAAGTTCAGCTTCAATAGAAAGAATTTTCTCTAACTTTGGTTTAATACATTCAAAACTCAGAAATCGTCTGGGTGTTAATACAGCAGCTAAACTGGTTATGTGCTATCGGATGCTACGAGGACCAAAAAAATTAGATTACTGATTTTTTTCTTTTCTTTTTTTTTTTTCTGAGTTTATAAACCTTTTTATTTGTTCTTCCAGTTTCTTTCATATTTATATTTCATGTCATGTTTTCAAAGCCAAAGTATGTAGCATTTTTATTAAATTAAATTTCATTTTGATTTAATCTAATTCTTGTGAAGATTCTATTTCTTGAGTTAAAAAGTATTGTTACAATAATATTGTTATATAATATAGTGTCATAATAATAGTCAATATCTAAATATCTCATAATCAAACTAAATCAATTATTTTTATTTATACTATTTATTTCTTAACATGCACATATTGTCAGCAGTGAGCTGATTTAATCAGTATGCTGAACGTGACTTTTTATTTAACAGTTATTTTCAGTAATAACTCTTGGGAATTTCAATAACAGAAATTATTACATATAATTAAATTTAGTATTGTTTTTATGCAATTACATTGTTACATAGGGTAATTGTGTTGTTAATATTTTTGTATTGTAATCATTTTGCCAATTGCACAAACTTTAAGCATTGTTCTAAAAAATACAATTTTACTATAAAATATAGTTTTGGACAGCAGGGTTTTGGACAGTACAGTTTAAATCATGGATTTTACCGTGGTTTAAACCATAGTGTCCAAAACCTTGCCAACCCTGAAACCAAAACATAATTTTCACTAGCTAAAAAGGCAAAACATGACATTCACATGTTAAAAATTACATATAATGTTGCTTTATTAACTTAGGTTTACCATTTAGAAATTTTTCTTTTATTCTGTACATATAGTACATTACATTATTATTATTTTACTTATATAAACTGATTCAATAATATAGCACAAAATTTTATTAATAGATCAAAATACTTGGGCTTTATATTACAAAATTTAATTTTTGTTACCCATATTCTTTTTTTTTTTAAATAATTGTCCCAGAAAGGACACTGCAATAAATATTAATGACAAAAGCATTGGTGTGGTGCATATTTCTTACACAGATAATTATGAAGAAAAAAATAAATGATAAAATAAAAACATACCTTAACCCTTGTCAGAATATTTGTTACGTTCAATTTCTCAGAGTACAAGTTAGTCAAATTACTAACCATTACATGATAACCAGTATCATGAAACAAATATTTCATAATATAAGGAGCTTTGGGCACTGAAATCCAATTTGCATTGTGAAGATCATCCATTTCTGACATTTTAAGAACACCTAAAATACACAGAGAAAGCTTCAAAATTCATACAATACATTCGGTAATCTTGAGTAAATAAATAGTATTTTTGAATGGTTAAACAAAGAAAAAATATCGTACACAGAAATGATTTAATTCATTCTATTATATGACATAAATAAATGTATGAATATCTTAGAAAAGAGCTAGTTAATTCAGTGGCGTAGCTAGGATGGTTGACACCCAGGGCAGATGTAAAGGGTGTCATCCCCCCAAAATTTGTCATATTTTTTCAATCATAACTCTACGTTATACAACAAACGACCATACCATTCCTTATTTACTTTTTGTCCTCCTGCACAAAAAGGAGCAACTTTTTACTTAACCCATAGTTTCCATTAGTCAGCGTCGTGTCTATATGTAGAAGAAAATTCTTTCTTTTAAAGCTTGCTTTTGCTGACTACTCGTTGGATAGGTTGGTTTTTGTGCCCTGGTGCAAATGTTATTTAGACACCCCCATTCTGTATAAAATTTCAAATTCTCTAAGAAAAAAAAATTAACTCTATTGAGTCAAGCTCTAGAAATTTCATTTTATATCAGACTTCTTTTCCAAAATCTTATAAGAATATACATATTTATTTACAAATAAAGATTGGGTGTCACCCAAAGCAGACCACCCCTCCCCCCCCCCTTCAGCTTGCCACGCCACTGAGTTAATTTCAAATATGCATTAACAGCTTGAATCTAAATATTTTAATGTATAGGGAAGAGTGAGGTGAAGTGGGACAGTGAGAGAAATGGGACAGTAGGTTTTTCTTTTGTATGTATGTCATTCTGAACATTTCATCAATAACATACAAGACAAAGCAATAATAGCCCATTTTTCAGTTGAAAAAAAGCTTTGATCTGCATAAGCTTGCAACAGTATAAAAGAAAAGATTATTTCAAAAATCAAAAGTAAATTTACATTATATACTTTTTATGCTTTCTGTATATTAATGACTTGTGTATGCATAGATATAATAGTTTCCCTATTTATGGAACATTATACTGTGTATTATCCGTAATTTAAACTAAGCCTAAAAGCAGTGTTTTTGTTTATACAAGAAGTTTAACACAAAACAAGGAAGTGAAGAGTAATGGGACATGCCCAATTCCCCTTTTTTAATAAGATGAATGTAAATTGCTAACATGCAAACATTTTTAGACGATAATATATTAATTATAGCATTAATAATATATTCATTTACTTCAAAATGTAAACAAATTGAATAGATGATTTTTTTAATGCCACCTATGATTGACAATTCTGAAATTTTAATTCCAGTTATGATGATACTGGAATTTTATATTGTGCACATACATTATCAACCAACAATCTTTGTTTTTTGTATATCTAGCCGACACTAGACTATTTGTGTCTTACAGACAGTGGCATAGCTAGAATGGGCGACACTCGGGGCAGATATTAATGGTATCACCCCTTCCCTGCCCCCCCTTCCGTCATATTTTTTCTATCATAATTCTATGTTATTTCAACAAATGACCATACCATTCTTTATTTACCTTTTGTCCACCTACATAAAAAAAAACCACAGGAGTGTCTCATCACTCAACCTATGGTCTGCAAAAGTCAATGTGGTGCCTGTATGATGAAGATAAAGTGTTTACTTTCACTACCCTTTCGTTGCATAGGTTGGTTTTTGTTCTCTAGTGCATATCTTATTTAGAAAAATTTTACATTCTCAAAGAAAAGAAAGTTAACTCTGTTTCATCGTGCACTAGAATTTTCATTTTATTTTAGAATTCTTTTCCAAAATCTTACAAGATTACATATATATAGTTTTGCAAAAAGAGATTGGGTGTCATCCTTTAGAAGATGACTTTAGAGCAAGCAGGGATGACTGTCCTCCCTGCTTGCTACACAACTGCTTATAGCTTTCTTTTAAATGTTGCATACCTCCTTGCTAATGGTGAGATTTGGGACATATTTTAAAACTTACAATCTCTTTAATTATATATAAAATAGCTTTTAGATGTTATGTTTCTATATTGTTCAGGGAGATTTAAAAATGTTTTATATAGCACCCTATAAATAGCAATCTTTGTTTTTGTGTCAAAGAAAGTTGATTTCCCCCTTTAGTAAAAAGTGTCCCACGCCACCCAGCTAAGTAAAAGGTACTTTTGTGAAAACTTATATTTTTTCAGGAAAATAATATTTTGTAATGAAAGGGGAAAGAAAATTATTCAAATTTGAAGTATTTATTAATAACAACTTTAGTCTATTCCTTTCTGGCCTAATTTTCAAATTCCGCGTTTTAAAACTAAACAAAATAAAAATAATTAAATTAATGCGGAGACTGCTTTCATGGAATGAAATTTTGAGAAGGGGACTACTTAAAGAAGCCTAATTTTGTAAAGGAATTTTATTGAAAGTAATTTCGTGAAGGATCATGTTTTATTAAATGGATTTTTGTGAATGAGTTCTAAATAAGCTAAAAATTTCAACAGAATAGATCTTAGATAAAACACTGAAAGACTGAGTGACAAGGAGAGAACTTACTTTCAAAGTTTATACTTATGCAAACTTGTTTCTTGTATTGACGTTAAATTTATTGTTGTATTGACCAAAATATTGGCCCGGTAGACGTTAAATTTAAAAACTTGTTTACGTTTTGACAGTATTCATACAACGATACATATGATCCATCCATAGAGCTACAAAGATTGAGCCAAACATTGGCCATGTTCAGCTGTTACGCGCGCTGGACGCGCGCGCTCAGGAGCTACGGACATGGAGTGTATTACTATAGTGGACGGGATGTGCGTTCAGTACTCGCTACTGTGCTACCGGTACTGTAACTGTGCGCTCAATAACAGGTGGAGAACAGATCACGGATGTAATTACTTGTGGTGCCAATTATAAAGATAATCTGTTAGGCTCGCCACACACTAGGGAGACATGCGTCAAAAATCGTGAAACATGACTCAGTCAAACCGGTTTTTTCTTTGTTATCGGGGTGAAATTGTCGCATGTCTCATGTTTTTTCGCTCAATGTCTCACAGGTGTGTGGCAAGCCTTACAAACCAATGTGAGCTCGCTGCTGGCCGAATGGTCAGAGCGCTGAGCTTGTACCCTGACGATACGAGTTCGAGACCTTCGCGAGCCAAAAGTTGAATTGTGATTTTTTTTTTTTTTGGTTGCTTTTCATTAAAGGTAAATTTTATATTAATAATACAGAAGCACATGTATTTCTATTATAATAATAAAATACTTATTTAAATATGAGAAAATGAGATTTTTGCGGAGAAAGTTTTAATATCCTAATTATCCTTTTAATATTCTAAATATCGTTCCAAAGTGTTTTATATATATATTAAGCAAATGAAAACAAAAAAGGTTTCTGCGAAAATATCCGTATACGCATAAAATAATTATTAATGTTCTTCTACTTCTTCTTCTTCTTTTTTTTTTTTTTTTTTTTTTTTTTTTGAAAATTTTAGAAGTAAGTTTTTATTGAGATTAGGATGCAAATATAATGCATGCGTGCATATTTTACGGTGTTAAAATCAAAATGGAAAATATTATAAAAGCAAAATGTAAAAGATATACATTTTTTTTTTTAATTAAGAATATCTGCATACATATATTTTAAAGAGGTGAAATATTTGGAGTTTGCCTTCTAATTTTGTAATGAATAAAGTATGATTAGAATGTTTATAATTTTTCTATTGAAAGTATAAATAAGTGTTTTGCTTATACTAACCTAATTTCGGATGTCGTTTGTTTCTCATATTTTATGACATATTTTGGCCTGTTATCCACACGGTATTAAAATATACAATCATTAAATAAGAAATATATACATACTAAAACTTCTTCTGAAAAATTATTTAACTAACAATGCAAATTCCATTGAAATCAATCCAGTATTGTAGATTACAAATCAATCTTGTAATATGTGGATACAGGGCCATCGCTAAGACTTTTTATTGGTGGGGGAGAAAACCTTAATATTGTCAAGTCAAATTTTTATATTCGCCAACTCGTTTTATAATTTTGCCAAGTTAACGCACTTTGAAAATGCAATACAGTTCTTATTTGTAAAAAAATTAATAATATTCCCAATTAGAGTTGTAACTTTTGCAAATTCTGTCAAAAATAGAAAATGTATTGCAGTTTTTATTAAAATTTTAATTAAATTTGACATAAAAGTTTTAAATTTGCAAAGTGTAACAACATTTGTGAATGTTTTGGGAGGGGAGGCTCCCCTCTTGTCCCCCCCTTAGCTAGTCCCCCGTGTGGATATCTCAACCTTGGTTTATCAACAGCATTCTATTTAATACGAAAAGTATAAAGTAACTGATAAATGATTTTTAAATAAATAAAAAGAAAATTATTAAAAAATTTAAATTGCATCAGTCAACCTACCAACTTTGTTTACAAACAAAGTGCAACCAATAACAGATAAGCACAAAATACACAATCACGTGATGAAATCGCCCAGCAGTTTTTTTGTGTAACGCGCGTCAGCTTTTAGCAGGGTTGAATGTCTTATTTTAAATGCTGATCGAGCTTAAATACATGAAATATGTCACGTGATACTTTTAATTTTATTTGAGTGGTCACAGGTATGTATTTCTGTTACGAAAATCATGTTTTGAAAGGATAAAGGGATATGGTATTTGTATTTACCAATTCTGAACCATAAAAATAATACAATAATTGAATAACTTTAAAATTCTCTTCTTCGATAATACCTACTCCAAGTAGAATCTTCTGAGCGCGCGCGCACAAAAAAAGCGTCTTTTGAACACGGCCCATCTCAGCAGGAGGCTCTCTTGTGACAGAGCGGAACATTTTTGATACCTGAAACCCTGAAACGAAGCGAGTTGCCAAGAACAACCAATCAAATACTTGAAAATCTGATGATGAAAAATATTTTTCTCGAACATCCAATGAAATGCTTGGAAAACAAAAACAACAACAACAACAAAAAACAGGTGATTTTTGTCGCTTAAAATAAAGTGCTATTAAAATGCTATTACACGTAAAAACTTCAAGCGACAAAAATCGTCAGCGTTTTTTCATTTTCTAAGCATTTCGTGGCTGGTCGAGAAAAGGCTTTACCATCATTTGAATTTTGAAACATTTCATTAGCTGTTGTTGGCGACTCGCTTCATTTCAGACGTCAAAGACGCTTCGACACAAAATAGTTTTTCGCTTTCCCAGCGACTCCCCTGGACCCACACTGTAAAAAATTTGACCATTTTGCTGGATTCTCACTCCACCGCTTTTATAGAAAACGATTACTTCAGCCTATCATGGAGCATTCTCGTGGATCAAAAGAGAGATATTCTATAAAAGCAGGGGCGTGACGATGCAGCAAAAGAGCCAAATTTTTTACAGTGCATAGGATAACATGGAGACGCCTGGAATTTGACGCCTGCAACATATCACGTGTAATAGCACTTTTAAAGTCCTATTACATGAGTGAGCAAAATTCCAGGCGTCTCCATGTAATCCTCAAAAGACCAGGAGAGTCGCACGCTTCTCCAGCAATTCATCTCCTCCCATAGAATTACATGGAGACGCCTGCAATTTGAAGCGTCTTCGACCACACGTGTAATAGCACTTTTAAGGTGCTATTACACGTGTGATGCTGGAGGCGTCAAATTCCAAGCGTCTCCATGTTATCCTATGGGACCAGGAGAGTCGGGCGATTCTGCATACACTAGGAGTCAAAGTCGATTCAAATTTCAGGAGCCACCACACTGTAAAAAATATGACTATTTTGCTGCATCGTCACTCTCCCGCTTTTATAGAATATCACTCTTTTGGCCAGTGAGAATGCTCCATGATAGCCTGAACCTGAAGTAGTCGTTTTCTATAAAAGCGGTGGAGTGACGATGCAGCAAAATAGTCATATTTTTTACAGTGTAGCATAACATGCACTGTTAAAAATTTGACCCATTTGCTGCAGCGTCACTCCACAGCTTTTAGAGATTATCTTTTTTATGATTAATGAGAATGCTCAATAACACAGTAAAGTAACCGTTTTCTATAAAAGCGGTGGAGTGATGCTGGAGCAAATGGGTCAAATTTTTAACAGTGTATGGGACCAGAGGAGTTGCTTGCTTTTGAAGCGACTTCCTTCGTGCCATAGGATTACATGGAGACACCTGGAATTTCAAGCGACTTTGACTAAGTCGCTTCAAATTCCAGGCGTCTCCATGTTATCCTACACGCGAAATTTTAAAATGGAGGGCCAAAATCACAGTCTGGTGAAATCCAAACACTTGACTGGTCATTGAGTCACTTCCTTTTCAGAGATCAATCTCTTAGCGTAGGGGAAAAATCGCCTTACTCCTTTTTTGGAAAAAAAAATCGTAGCGTCAATTTTGATGTAAATCTTATGTGTTTTCATTTATAATCTATTTTTCACTCATATTTTATATAATGTCATCAAAATATCTTAATTAAGTTAAATTCAATGGTTTATCGTAAATAAGAACAGACGGTAACAATTTATTCAAAATTGCTTTGCCCCTTACTCTTTTTCAAATGGAGAAACACATTCGTGATTTTAACCTATACCACACGACCAATAAGGTCGCTGGATCACACTTGACTGTGATTTTGGCTCTCCATTTTAAAATTTCGCATCCTACACGGTTAAAAATTTGACCCATTTGCTGCAGCGTCACTCCACTGCTTTTATTGAAAACGGTTACTTTACTGTGTTATTGAGCATTCTCATTGGTCATAAAATAGGCATTCAATAAGAGCTGTGCAGCAAATGGATCGAATGGACTCTATTCTGGTGACGTCAAAATCACGTGCATTGGGGAAACATTCCCCCACATCATAGCCATTAATTATGCAACGGCCCGTTTCCCAACTCGTGTTGTATGCCGTAGAATAGTAACGGAACACATTTTTGTGGCGTGAGGTCACGTGTTTTGGGGAAACATTGCCGAAATTACAGCCTCGAACTCAAACGGAGAATAGAGTCCATTTCTAACAATGTACACTGTAAAAAATTTGACCCTTTTGCTGCATCGTCACTCCCCCGCTTTTATAAAATATCTCTTTTTTGACCCATGAGAATGCTCCATAATGGACGATATTCCAAATCTGCGTTCGAGGCTGTAAAAAGTCACGTGGTACCGGTAATTTCCCAGAAGAACTTTTAACTGATAAGAAGAAAGGCATCTGCTGCTTTCCCCAAGAACTTTCCATTGGGTGGCGGGGATTTACATTGCGTCTTAATCGAGCTTTCCCCTCTTTACGCTAGAAGTTTTTTCCTTGACCACGTGATCCTCACGTAGATGGAATATCCTCCATAGGGTGAAGTAATCGTTTTCTATAAAAAGGGTGGCGTGACGATGCAGCAAAAGGGTCAAATTTTTAACAGTGTATGGCACCAGGTGAATTGCTTGCTTTTGAAGCGACTCCCCTGGTGTCCTACATGTACACTAGGGTGGAGCGAAAAAAAATTTTTTTTTGAAAATCAAAAACGGGTAGGTGCCAAAAGTTGTCTTTATACTACAGTGAAACTCGTTTAAGATACGAATCAAGGGACCGAGAGCATTTCGTATCTTAAGCGGGATCGTATCTTATCCGGATTTCATAGATTCTCGAATAATAATGCATGTAAAAACAGTGCACATTGTTATTTACATATTTTAGCCATTTATAACTCTTATTTTATCAATTTTTATCAATTTTTAGGTATTCTAGGAAATTTGAGTTTAAAATATTGAAACAAAGAATAATTTTATTTTCTCCAAAATTTTATTAAATATCTGTCTATACAGTAAAAAAAATTAAATGCATTTATATAGTACTCTCTGCCAAATTAAACTAGTTGGATGTGCCAATTCCAAAACTTTCTATCTTATACGTACATTTTAATATTTAAAAAAAAATAGTTACACATGTTAATGCTTTAACAATTTTAATTCAATACTTTACCAACTTTGATTTTTACTTTAAATTTCTGCTTCAGTCAATTAATTGAAGTAAAAACGAAATTCCATCTCTGCACGAGCCGATGAAAAATAGAACAATAGACATATTTTTTTTAATTCAGGGAGACTTACTTGCCATACCCAAAAATAATCATATACAAAAGTTTTAGTTCAGTTCTTTTCATAACTTTTGAGGGTAAAATAAAGAAAATGGCACATACATCGTGATTATAGCGCCCCTTCCAGCGGATTTTTTTCAAATCCAGGGCCAACCTACTAGCCATAGGCAAACACTTGCAAGAAAATTTCGTTTAATTATAAGCACAACATCATACACTTTTAGTCGGTTAATATTAAAAATGGCGCAAAAATCGCTATTGGGTATTTCCATGAGCAATTGTCGTGTAAGTCACATTTTTAGTAACTTCTAAATAGTTGGCCACCGTTATTTTCAAAAGATTTCCATGCCATTATTCAATTAATGAAATATCTCTCGCAAAATAAGCCACATTTTTCCGTTCTAAAATACTCGTATCCAAAATCGTAGTGCGTGACTTACACGACATGTGCTCATGGAATTACCCTATTGCAATTTCCCTTTCTGGCAGAATATTTCAAAAATGAAGGAAGAACTGCTTATCACAACCAAAAACATTCACAAAAAATTTTGTTCAGTTCTATGCATCATATCTTCATCCACTTTTTGATGGTAGAATGGCAACATGCGGACACACACAGAGACATAAACACAAACACACGAACAGACAGACATTTTGTAAAAATATCTTTCTTGGAATCTCTGACCCCTAAAACGTGTAAATCCGTCGAAAACTGAAGTCGAAAAAAAATTACATTACAATACTTTCTTCTGTTAAAGATGGAAAAAAGTAAAAAAAAAAAAAAAAGCATCTTATGAAAAGTAAATAAGACTTTACATAGCCTGTCAAAGACACGTGATAAATGGATTACATAAGCAACATTTCGTATATTAAACGGGTTTTTTAACATCAAGGTACCAAATTTTTTCGTATATTAAGCGGGATCGTATCTTATGCGTACGTATATTAAGCGGGTAATTTTACACAGGTTTAATAGGCAGTTTTCAAGGGACCGAAGATAATTCGTATATTAAGCGGGATCGTATTTTAAACGGGCGTATTTTAAACGAGTTTTACTGTAGTACATCAATTGCGTGAAATTTTACCGCTGAAAAAAAATGGCTTGAGTCTACGCTTTTGCTCCAAAAATCGAAATTTTGGGTAAAATTTGTCATTTTTTGACATTTTTTCAAAAAAATTAAAAAATTCCTACAGAGCTGGTTAGTATTTAAAAGTGTTGCTTAGACCTTTATATTTATCTGCTTAACATATTTAAACTATAAAACAATATCTGTAGTCTGTATATTTGGAGAAAATATGACAACTTTTTGCGAAAAATCAGCGTTAACCTCTCTATTGGAG